>OW052239.1:26132211-31132211 GCA_932527175.1 Operophtera brumata | reverse complement strand
AAGAAAAAAAAGAAAAAAAAGAAATGTAAAATATTTAATTTTTAGGTATGACCATGGAAAATAGTTATGACATACCTACTCACAAACAAAAAAATGTAAGATAAATAAAAAATAAAAAAAAACACTGGCTGATAAAGGGCCTTCGGCTCCGCATATGCTACCATGCTGCCATGCTGCAGCGATGGTCTTCTGTTAAGAAGAGTTAAGAGGAACTATCTTCTTCAACACAAAGTAAAAAAGTAGTATTCAAAGTTTCGTACCAACGTGTAAATACTTCAAGAACTTGTCATTACTATACAGCGTCAATAAAATACTTTTCACACCACCTGCTCGACAATGTCCAATTACATATCGTGCACCTCAACGTAAAGTAAAGCATTATAAGGGATATAAAGTTGTGTGAAACTCCCTAGGCAATAAAGTGATTTGAATTTGGAACGTCAAATTCGTGTAGAAACTCGTGGAAAACTCTATGTAAAGAAATACCCATGTGACATTGTAAAGAGGTTTTTTTTAAAATCGAACTGGCCACCATTAGCAGCACTTAAAAAAAAGAGGAAAGTTTACAAAGAATGTGAAACAAAAGACGGTGTTTTGGTGATGTGATTTTCAGTGAATTTTAATTGTCTCGCAGAAGGTGTGAAAAGTGGAGTATGCTTCTCTGGAATAAAGCCTGTCTTCGTCATGGGCAGCTTGAACCCCTCGCTTCACTCAGGACTCTATATGACTATAATAAACTATAATCTGGGTCTCTTCAAGGCTAGAGTGAATAAGTGCCTTCTAGACCTTTGTGCTCCATCTTCGGCCGCATCGTCACTTACCAACTGATGACAACCAACTGACTTAACAACATTGTTAAAAAAAAAAAAAAAAAAAAGACTCCCTCGCTAAATCTGAAAGTATTTGTAATTCGCAGTGATGATACCACTCCTTGAAACACCATATTTAATTTTATTTATTCACAAAGTAATATAAATTGCGAACATACAAGTACGGACAAGTTCCAAACCTGTTTAATATATACCTACTTACGATTTGTAGTGTTTTTGTTAGGACCATAAAATAAGGATTTTCAGGACAATTAATTAACATTAGGAGTATTGTGATGTTACACTACCCACTGATAAAACTCTTATGACCATTATTTTAACTCACTAACCGGACACGAACCAACTAAACCATTATTAGACGGTGGCCGACACTGCTGGATGAGGCCTCCAAATAATTAAATGAGGGGATTAGCCATAACCACCACGTTTGACAGACGTCATCACAGTATACGGTTGGATCACAGTATTGCTCGTGCCCTGTGTAGGTAATCCCTTAATCGGCTTTTAAAACATCTACGGGAGGAGATGGATGGATCTATTCTTAGGTCTGAACCATCGTGATATACAACCAATATACAATATAGTATGATTCTAATTTAATTTGTTAACCGTGGCACGTGTGGCTTCAACCGAAGTCCGCGCCGAAAGCTGCACTGCAGTTTACTGTAGCATTATGCACAGCATACTTTTAATTTATAATTTATTCAGTGTATAGTTTTTTAAAAATAAACTCTTTAATTACTTACTCTCAAAAAGTCATGCATGGATAGTAATGGCCTACTTACGACCTGTTTTACCATGTTGTGCTCAATTACAGTGGTTCGTAAAAACGCTTATGTAATTATGCCTGTTATGTTATTATCAGTCAGCGCCCTTGCGCATACCAATCCAATAATCCACAAGTTATCCAGGAACGAAATGGTGTGCGCCGGAAGATGGTATTCTTGCGTTATGAGCTGTTCCGCACTAAGGTTTTTTTTTAATAAGCTTTTAGAATGTTTCAAGGAAGCAGACGGGCCCACCTTATGAAAAGCAATCACCCCTTCCTATGGGCATTAGCAACTCATTGAAACAGGTTTCCACCCAAAAGCCCTATCGACATTTCTCCTATATTTTCCCATATATAGCCCATGTATAGCCCTGTGGGAAGACATCCAACGGGAGCTCATTCCACACTCGTCAGGTGCGCGCGGTAGAAACCAGTGTGCGAAACCACGCATCCATAATGATTGAGATTTCCGTTAGAAAAAAAACATTTGTGACCCATATCATTATTTACTAACCTCTTCTTGATTTTTGTATAAAGTCTGAGAGTTGAATTTTGCATGTTTTTTGTGCAAAATTTTAATTATTTGTGGCCACCCTACTCATAATAAAATAATGCCTTTGTCTAACATTCGGCTGCTAACAACAATTATACGTTCAATGTCATCGTTTTTTGTCCACTTTTAACATTCGGCGCCATTTTGTCGGCCATCTTGTCATAAATCCGTCTATTTATTTTCGTCACAATTATTTTTGTCCAGCTAATTTTCCTCTGTACAAATTCTAGCTGAACCGCGCCTAACTTTGACTGCGCACTAAGCATACTCGAAGGTACATCCTCATAACGGGCCCTCGGGCGGCTTGACAAACTCTGACACCAGAGGCCAGCACTACCTCATACGAAACGAAACGAACGGAACGGGGTTGTTTTAAAAAACCGTTGTTTTTCCAACAATGTCAACATCATTGGCTTATTCCAATCTGGCTCAACGCATTACACATTCAGCGTGGCAATGCAGTCAGCATCTTAGGGAAGCTTCCATCTGGTAGTCATTTGGATCAGTTGAGCTGCCTTTAGATCATCCGCAACAGTCTTCAGATAGCTCAACTGTTTAATTTGTATTAGTCGTATTATTATTTCTGTAAGTAAATGTATTTCAATTATTTCAGTCTAGTGCGGATACCTATATTGGAGAGTTTCCAAGGTGATCTGCTTAGACTTCTATAGTTTTAAGTATTAATAGCTCTTTTTTTATATTCACTTGTATTAGTTGTAATAAACAGGCCTTTAAGTTCTATTTGATATATTGCTTTGCACATCGTCATTTTATAGGCTCCCTCAGAGGAAAGTCCTCAGTCCTACCTAGACCTACCGTCAGAAACCATCCTATCAACTACGCTTGTTAATTGACTCTGGTTTGACTTTGCGGAAATCCATTCTAAGTTATTCAAAAAAGTAATTCATGACATACGTATTGAAAAAGACATTAGTTACCACTAATCTCTTCTTATATGCTAAATGCTTTGTCTCATAACGTTACTCGATACGGAACTACTAAATGATAGCTAAGCGGCGCTAATTTGAAGTCATCTCCAATGACTACATTTTTGCGCTAGTTGGAGTAGAGACTTTAAGGCCATGGGGAACCAGTACTAAGATCTTTTTCAAAAACCGGCCAAGTGCGAGTTGGACTTGCGCGTGAAGGGTTCCGTACTATTATCTATAAAAACGGCAAAACAAAACACGTTTGTTGTATGGGAGCCCCCTTATTTTTTTTTAGTGTATGTTGTTAGCGGCAACTGAAATATACCATCTGTGAAAACGTCTAACTATCACGGTTCATGAGATACATACAGCCTGGTGACATACAGACGGACAGTGGAGCCTTAGTAATAAGATCCCGTTTTACCCTTTGGGTAGGGAACCCTAAAAAATAACACCCTTGTTAATCGACACCGCTGGTGACAAGAGCGCTGGCTCTTTCTCGCACAAAGAATTCCTTTGACCATTCAACGTGGGTATGCTGCCAGTGCTCTTGGCATCTTGGGTGCATCCGTATTGATCCCATGGATTCATGCCACGAATCTTGCCGTATGAACCAAATTGATCATTAAGCCCGTTGTACCATTTAAGTCGGTTCGATACACATACCACAGATAAAATAATATTACAATAGTACACAGACGAAGCAAATCGTTCCTAGCCAAGTAATTAATTTTGTAAAAATTAAAAAAACTCTCAACGCAATGAAACAGCTGAACCGATTTTGATCAAACATAGCTAAGAACAATCCCGACAAATTCCCTTTCAAACAAAAAAAAAACGAAATCGTTTCATCCGTGCGGGAGCTACGATGCCACAGACAGACACATACACACACACAGACACTTCAAACTTATAATACCCCTTCGTTTTTGCGTCGGGGGTTAAACATCTCTTACTAAGTTTAACAAATAAAATAAAGTCTCCTTTAAGCAAAATATCATATCTACAATATTACAGATACTTTCCCTTCATGTCGCATAGTCTTGGGACGCCCTGTATAAAGGCCAAAATTAAATCAATTTATTGTGAAATTAATTCTTTGAAGACACCCAATAGACTCAACCTTATGAATAAACGTTATCTTAGTCAGTGATTTTCAAATTGAAACAAAGAAAGATCGCAACCTAGATAACATGAATCAATTTAGTAATTTAGCCCAAAACTTTCGCAACCCCGTATTACCCCCAGAGCGTGACGTCGAGTGGATAAAATATAAAAATGAGTTATTTTGTAAACAATACCAATTTTACGGTAGATTTAACATGCCCTGCGTAAGCGCAAGACGATAATTGAGCTACCCTTTGTTTTACTCTACGTCTGTATCCACTACTTTGGATACTCGATCGAAAGCAAAATAAAATATTTATTACAAGCAGCGCCCCGCGGTTTCACCCGCGTATGTCTCGATCCCGTGGGAATATTGGGATAAAAATGTGCCTATGTGTTATTCCGGGAGTCCAGTTATCTGCATTTCAAATTTGATCCAAATCCATCCAGTAGTTTTTACGTGAAAGAGTAACAAACATCCATCCGTCCATCCATCCATCCATACTTACAAACTTTCGCGTTTATAATATTAGTAGGAGTAGGATATATAGGATAGGATAGGAAGTAGGATTAAACATGACACAACTTCACAAGATCTCGAATAAGAACAAAAATAAACTGCATTGAAAATATTACTGGCTTTCTTAGACGTTTTTAATAAAAAATGTTCTTCTAGGTAAATCGCAATCTAGGATTTTGTGTTGTTTTTAAGTTTTAATAAAAAACAAAAAATAAATATATAATACTGGACAGTTCACACAACATTATCTAGCCCCAAACTAAGCAGAGCTTGTATTATACTACTTTATTACTTGGTACTAGATAACTGATATACTTAATACAATATATTAAACAGATATTTCTTTTTATTATACAAAGAAAATAGCCAGAACACCCTGAACCTCTTTGGCGCGGCGGGCAAACTATCGCCTGAGACACAAGAGGTTGCGGGTTCGATTCCCGCCTTGGAACAAATATTTGTGCGATCTGCAGATATTTGTTCAGGGCGTTCTGGGTATTTTCGATGTATAATAAAAATATCTATCTGTGTAATATATTGTATCTAGTACCCATAACACAAGCTCTGCATAGCTTGCCAGCATTATTTATTTATTTATATACGACATCCACGGAAGGAGACGGAGGAGTCTATTCCAAGAAAGAAGAAGAATAAGCCGGACACACCACGGATAAGCAATATACTTAATAATTCACCGGAAAACAGAGCCATTTCGAAACACAAGTGACTTTGAATTTTCCCACGAACATTAATCGAAAACAAGTAGTAACACAGTCCCATATAAAATGATAATTGGTCACTCAGGCCCCCACGTACTACTGCCGTTTAACCCTCACATACCTATGGTCATACACACCCCCAGCGCGCATTCGTTGCGTGAGTTAAACCGATTGCGTTCTTAATTAATAGGGTTAAATATTTTTCCGGGTCCTTTTCGTGCACGGGAATTTTTGTAAATTTTTTGAACTGTTACATTTTAAAGTCGTTGGAAATGTAAATACAACTTTGTAATGTTTTTAAAAAGATAATCTGATTCAGATACAAATTCTAATGTGAAATATTGGATGTTTAGATGTTTGTTTTTTACTAACACACAGTAACGACTTCACCAATTTTGATGAAATTTGGATCATAGATAGATTACGACCTGAATTGTAGACAATAAAAAAAAGACTAAAAAATCCACAAGAATTAAAAAAAAAACACATGGTGAGATGTTAGTAAAAACAAAATTGCCTTTCTGTTTACTGTAGGTTTTTTAAATCCAGGAAAAATACCATGTAAGTTAATTTTACCGCACTATTAAGATTTCGCTATATTACAAACTAGTGTCGATGGTATACCCGCACCTTCAGCTGGAGCTTACATACATCAACACGTTTGTAATAACCTATTTACAACACTTGTATCACAATGTACTATTTCAGTCAGGTAGCGTTACCGAGACGTGCAATAGACCTAGCTTCCTCTTTGTTCTAATCATACATACATACATAGAAACATGCCTTTTTCCCCGAAAGGGTAGGCAGAGCCACAAATGGGCCTCTTTTCACCGTTGGATGCAGCATCGTGGGATATAGACGTGACAAGAAAATCACGTGGTAAGCTCATCGCCGCCATTGCTTCCCACGGCTGACTCGGCTAACGCTTTCTTCCAGTAATAACACATTCCTTAAATAAGCTTGTAGCCAGTACAAATCTTATACCATCGAATCTTACAAACAAGTCCGGGTAATCCCTTAGTCGGCTTTTACGACATCCACGGGAGGAGATAGAGGGGTCTATTCTTGGGCCGGACACACCACAACCACAATAAATCAAAAACTATAGTTTCCCTGTTTACGAAGTCGGTTAATAAGCGTCTAAGCTTCTCAATAACTTCAAATGACTATGATTTAGAAGCAAGAACCATTCATACAAAACATGAACTTATTGAACCAATTTTGTCACCTCGTCCTAATAACACTTGATACCTTTTAGGGTAAAACACACGATGCGGTATGAAAACTTATATTTTGAAGGCTTACATTGAGAAATGTAGCTTGCTGCTCTATCTTCTTCAGGATTCAGACGAAGCTAATTGTAATCATGCACTACTTCATTTTCGAAACACTCCACCATAAAAAAAAATTCTCCTCTACTTGGTATACTTGACTGAAAACAATGTCATTTAAAATAATTTTGAAGTCCCATACAATTAACCACATTTCGTACACGGCTTCGATGAGGTTTATTTTTGCACACCAAAATCAAGAAAACTTATTTAAAAAAATCATCTAATGCCACAAAAAATATCCTTACACCGTCACTTATATGAAATGAAATATATATGAATGAAAAACATTTATTTGGCACAAACAAAAAAAACAAACAGAACAAACAGAATACTAGGAAACAGTAGGACAAAAAACAGAAAAATAAATAAAAAATAACAACCAAAAACATACAAAAACATAATTTAGACACTTAAGTTATATGTGTTCCGGTATAACCTGCCATGGCTAGACATTGGACATGGGAACAGTAAAGGGGGCGATCCATTGGCGAGCCGTCGATTTAACGGTATAAACTGTTGGCTCGTTGGCTTGTCAACTCACGTTGGTGATTCATTGGCATACCAAATAGTTTTTACACCGGTTATTATACCGCAATCTCTGGATTTCAAGCATGCACGAAGAGCCAACGAGCCAAACCGCGGTATTTTAAACCGCTGTTTTGTAGGTGCTCCATTGACGGCCTTTACCTCTGGCTCGCAGGCTCGCTGGCGTACCAGCGGTTTTACTCGCCAATGGATCACCCCCTTTATATGAAGTAGATATCGCTTAGCACAGCGCGCTATAGCCACAAAAACGTCGCACCGGACGTTGACGCGTCGCACCGCAACGTGTGTCTTTGCCATTTCTTTAAAACAAAAACAAAAAAGGCGTAATAACCTTACATTTCCTTTCGCCGCCACTCATGAGTGTCGTGACATAACCCCACGTCAGACGGCCTAGACATTGGTCGTGGGAACTCTCGTGTGAAGTGGTGCTTATTGTGTTTTCTAGGTTACTTTGTTGAGCTTTAGTCGGGTTTGTCCAGCGTGTATGTAGAACTATGATTTTGTTACGAGCAATCATCGACGAAAGTCACAACAATTTAAAATGACAACTCCATGATTCAAAATATAAATTACCCGTCTAACAAGTATCTTACTATTAAACGAGCAGGGATAAACGTGGGCACATCGTTACTACTTAGAGTTGCGCCCCACTTTTTTCGAGTTCATCTGTAAGTGTTTACGCAAAATAATACTAGGATACTTGCTCCTCGCACCCTGTGCTGGTGGAGGATGAACGAACTGCCGTACCAAAACGTAGGAATAAAAAACTATGGAAGTACCTAGTGGCACCTATTAATATATTTATATCTAGGACATATCAGTTACTCGTTTTAACTGCAATGTTAAAAGTGAAAACCCTTTAGAATGCCCCTAAAAACGTGTTATTTTTGCTCTATCTCGCTTCCTCTACGAGATATAGTGGGTTTTTTTTCTAGCTACCTTGGAAAGTTACAGCCGGATGGCTTATCGGGAATTGTATGAATTTACAGATTCGGGAGTTACAGATTCCACTCGGAACGACAGACAGACAGACAAACAAGAAAGAGACTTCATAAAAAGTTTTTAATTAATAAATGAGCTATATTACAAGCAAACTATTCGATTGTATGCCATGATTCAAACGCCCAAACACTACACTA
This sequence comes from Operophtera brumata, assembly GCA_932527175.1. Classification (NCBI taxonomy): domain Eukaryota; kingdom Metazoa; phylum Arthropoda; class Insecta; order Lepidoptera; family Geometridae; genus Operophtera; species Operophtera brumata. The sequence goes on along the minus strand of OW052239.1, from coordinate 31,123,762 downwards.
TGTCCTAACGAAAACTAAGGCGTAATGATCCAGACATGAAACCAACAGTTTTTTTAACTCGGAAATAACTCCGTACATGAGTCATGTACTACGTAGTATCTGACCTTGTGCCGCGCCTTTTCTAATAATCCTATTGTGCGCCTGCACAGACGGAAATTATGTAGATAACGTACATGTTGTAGTCGGAAAATGAAGGAGAATCTTCGCAATAAAATATACATGAAAATATACCGGACTTGTTATTAAGATTTGTCCTGATGTGTTATTACTGGAAAAAAACAATAGCAGAGTCAGTCGTGGGAAGCAATGGCGAAGATGAGCTCACCACTTGTCACGTCTATTTCCCACGATGGTGCAACCCACTGTGGATAGAGGCCCATTTGCTGCTCTGCGTAACCTTTCGGGAAAAAGGGCGTGTGTCTACATATGTATGTATTTATAGAAATAGTAATACATAAAACGAATATAAGTAGAAATATACAAAATTATTAAAATAAAAATGTAACAGTAATCTAAAGACCGTTGCAAACGAGCGAGGATAACGATAAGGATAGGTATTGCGCTTGAGGATATGTATTCCTCGGATGGAGCAGCATTTTAGGTTTTAACCAAAAAAGCTCGTCACTAGCATTAATCGTTAATTACTGACAGCCACATCTCGTGTTTATAATCATCATGATACTTGAATAATCGCTGTTTTTGCCCTATTGTATTGTAATACAATTAGAGGTCAACGCACCTGTACTTGCTGATAACGAGTGATAAGGAACCAACTTGAACGCAACTATTTAGTAGCTTTTCCGTGTGTCAACAAGGTTTTACTACGAAGCAGGTAGTAACCCAAAATAAAGGATTAAATTTACTTGTATACATATACACGCCTTTTTAGGCAGAGCCTCAATGTTCTTCTTTACCCCGTGGGCTTCATCATCGGAACATAGACGTGGCAAGTGGCGTGCTCATCGCCACAATTGCTTCCCACAACTGACTCAGCTAACGCTTTCTCCAGGAATAACATATTCCGCCAGGCCAAATCTTATAACAACGAATCCGTGTAATCTCTTGTCGACTTTTACGTCATCCACGGGAGGAGACGGAGGGGTATATCAAAATAAGTTTTAAATAGTAGCTAAAGTAGCTTAAATCGGTAGTCCTAGCTATTAACGGGGACTCTAAATAGAAAAATATACGAGTAATTTTCGCCCACCATCGCCTCCCATGGATGTCGTAAATTCCGTCTAAGGACACCGGAATGAGCAGCAGCATCCACCTGAGTAGATGCGTACTTAACAGTACAGGGATTTCAGAAAAATTACGACTATACACCACGTACTTTACTATTCTCCTGCTGACGTTTCGTTGACCATTTAGAGGTCCTTCTTCATGAGCACCGACCGCGACCACGCTCCATTTAGAGGTCCTTCTTCATGAGCACCGACCGCGACCACGCTCCATTTAGGGGTCCTTCTTCATGAGCACCGACCGCGACCACGCTCCATTTAGAGGTCCTTCTTCATGAGCACCGACCGCGACCACGCTCCATTTAGAGGTCCTTCTTCATGAGCACCGACCGCGACCACGCTCCATTTAGAGGTCCTTCTTCATGAGTACCGACCGCGACCACGCTCCATTTAGAGGTCCTTCTTCATGAGCACCGACCGCGACCACGCTCCATTTAGAGGTCCTTCTTCATGAGCACCGACCGCGACCACGCTCCATTTAGAGGTCCTTCTTCATGAGCACCGACCGCGACCACGCTCCATTTAGAGGTCCTTCTTCATGAGCACCGACCGCGACCACGCTCCATTTAGAGGTCCTTCTTCATGAGCACCGACCGCGACCACGCTCGTAGGCCGTGACTCGGGACGTGTAGTAAAGGGATCCCCAGTCCGCCTTCTAAGAATTAGTTTTTTTTGACGATAAAATTATGTTTCGTACATTGTATATAGATACACGCCTTTTTCCGAAAGGGTAGGCAGAGCCTCAAATGGGCATATTTTCACCATGGGTGCACCATCGTGGGCAATAGACGTGACAAGTGGTGAGCTCATCACCGGCATTGCTTCCCATACGACTGACTCTGCTAACATACACTACACTACTGCTACCTAATACATTCCTTAAATAAGCTAGCAGCCAGGACAAATCTTATACCAACGAATCTATACCATTTACAAACAAGTTCAGGTACTCCCTTAGTCGGCTTTTACGACATCCACGGGAGGAGTTGGAGGGGTCTATTCTTGGGCCGGACACACCAATGGCTTAAGACTGAGATCCCGCCACGCAGAAATATTCATACAAAAAAAACGCCACGTGCCGTTCGTTAAAGCTGTTATTATTGAATATCTCGTGAAATATAGATAATTTAAAAAAAAACCCGTGTGTGAACCCTCCGTTTTATTGTATTGATTTTATTTATTCAATTTTTTACCAGATAATCTGTACCATATTGTCAAACAATCGAATCTCACCAAAAGTTAGAGGTAACTTTCTGTTTTTTATCGAGTAATTTTTGTCCATTTTCTGTCTGTCTGGGTGATCCCTCGGTATTATAATGTAGTATCCATGCATATTTTTAATTTGAATATTGTACTTGATTTAGTCAGTTAAAAACCTAATCTAAGATTGGTAATTTTGCGTTATACCTAACGTGACCATTTATTTATTTTGTCAGACCCCGGGACACATCTGCGGTTTTTTTTTACAATTAATTTTATTATATAATATAGAATAACACAAAATAATCAAAGCTCTAAACAGAAAATAGTTACGTTGGCATGACTTACTAACAAAGCCAGTAGTGGCGTGACTTCCAAGTCGTAATTTGGTATGTGTCGGCTGAACATTTTTTTTTTAAATATCGGGTCTCGTTTTTTAGGTGCGTGTGTAACTCAGTACATGACTATACTATCGTTAGGTCTGCTTGCAAAACCGGGACTATGTTGGCTTCGCTGGGGACACCGGGACAGACTGCCTGAAACCAGGACTGTCCCGCCCAAACCGGGACGTATGGTCACGTTAGTTATACCCCACCTTAAAAAGCAGAGTTTTTCTTCCTAACTTTCTCGTTCATGAATAAATCGTCAGTTAATATTCCAATCTTGATCGTTTGAAATCAACACAACCTGTGGGTTGGGGGTGGCAACCCTAAGGTCGTTACACACCTGCGGTTCAGCTGACTTAACGGCGCGCGCGCACGTGCCTTTCGCGCCAAAATAGGGCTGACCGTTGGAGTGGATTATAGGGATAGGTTTTAGGGGTGAGGGAAGTTAGAGACTGCAACAACCCTTAGTCAAAATTGAGAAGAATCCCAGCCAGTATTTTCAGCTTTGAACAATATTATTTTATATTAGGGTCCGCCCGCTGCTTCGCTCGTATTTTACCGGAATTAAAAATAGCCTATAGCTCAATGCAGGTCATATTCTATCTGTGTATCAAATTTTATCGAAATCGGTTAAGCCGGTTTGGCGTGATTGAGTAACAAACATACAAACATCGTATCTTTGACATTTATGATATTACTGGGATAGTTACCAGGTGTTCTAAGCTTCTAAAAAATCCAAAAGGATTACATTACCTAAGACCCAACAGTCACATACATAGTCCTGATCCCATACTAGGATTCCCTATGTCGTGGGTTTCAGGAACTACGAGTACCATGCTACCACATCACATAGGTACAAATATCTGCAGACTATACAAATATTTGTCCAAAACGGAATTGACCATGAATACTCTTGCATCTCAGCTGGCTACTCACCCGCCATGCCACAGATGTCGGCATTATTAGCAAACCAAAGTTCTACTATCAAATTGGATCTTTTGAGCTACCTTTAGATCATAAGCAGCGGTCTTCGGGTAGCACAACTGTTACATATGTATTTTTTAATTTTGAACATAATTACTTGTAGTAGTTGTATTATTATTTCTGTAAATAAATGTATTTTCTATCAGTAATCAAAGGTAGCAAGTTAACTTATGCTACCTATCGATTCCTTGAACTTGATTGCCAGAAATTGCAAATGTTTATACTTAGGAAGATGGACTAAAGGCATGGAACTAAGGCTAAAAACGAAACGGTATCGATTATACCAGTCTCATTCTTTTATATGAATGTATTCATGTGGTGGAATGAGACAAGCATATATCTATCTGTTTTTATTTGTGTAACTCGTATCAAATTACGACTACATTCATGGTAACAATCTAGGAAGATGTATATGCATGGTGCCAATATTCATGGTACGGAACGGAAAAACGACTGTCGTGTGACAATATATTTGTTTCCCTCTAACATAGGATAGCAAGCTATCTTCTAGGATAGGAGTAAGAAGGAACACTCTATGCAATTTTAACACTCACTCCATACTATTATACCTCCATGGTTTATACCCAGTCACAGATAACATAAAACTAAACATAATACCAACACAGTCAAGTTTTTTCTGTCATTGCAAACCATAGTTATTATGTGGTACTCCCAATAATATAAGTATTACTGCCATACCAGGCATTACAATGTCGTTATGCAAATACTAACGATTTCCCACATAAATTTAACACCTGTTAAATATTCATTGAATTTAAATTTCAAATGTGTGGCAGCCCTGGGTGGGGGTGTAGTTGTAACGGCTAATTTAATTGTAGGGGATGATTGGGGGGGTTGGAAAGTACTTTCTTCTAACGGTAGCCTATGAAGAGATAACTTATCTTGGAGGTTTCTTAAACTAAATCTGGATGTATATCAAAATTTATCTGAAAACCCCAAAAAATTGTCATATCTAGTTTTATATAATAAATAAATAAATAATGTTGGATAGTTCACACTACATTATCTAGCCCCACGCTAAGCAGAGTTTGTGCTATGGGTGCTAGATAACTCATATACTTAACAATACAATGCATTACATAGATATATATGTTTATTATACATTCTATGTATCATCCAGAACACCCTGAACAATTATCTGTTCCGAGGGGGAAATCGAACCCGCAACCTCCCACGTCACAGGCGAACCTTCGCCCGCCGCGCCACAAAGGTCTCCAATGATCGGTATGATGAATGATAAGTATATTTTTTTTACTTTTAATTTTTTACTTATTTTTTTTTGTTAACCTATTTTGTCCCAATGCTTAGCAAAGGTCTCCCCCAAAATTTTCCAGTCATCCCGGCCTTTGGCAGTTTCCCTAGCAGTTTTATACTTATGTTTTTTTTTTAATGTTAATGCTTCTTTGCTTTATTTGCAACAATTTCGCCAATGTCAAGTAATACTGGTTATCTTATCTAAACCAGCCGTCAAAGGGCGTAACGCCGAACCGCAAGCTACTGCCAACAGGTGGCGTCTTACCACGTGCGCATGCGTGATTTTTTGCGCGCAAATGTCAACCCCGGTCGTCAGGGTCCTTCACCCTTAGGGCTGGCGGGACGACCGAACAGCGAACCTTCATACAAAACAAGTTTTCGTTGTTTTTTTTTTTTAAAACAACCTTCTATTAAATTTGTATTCGGAAGTGAGCTGATGACAACAGAGAAAATTAAAAAAAAAAAAAAGTAAGAAAAAAGTAAAAAGTAAAAATAATAATAAAAAAAGGAAAAAGTAAAGAAAAATAATTAAATAGGAAAAGGAAAAAAAACGAATTTTATGAAAAGTCCAATGTACATTTTGCGAATAAATTAAGTGTTGATTTTGAGAAAAAATCTAGTGTTCATTTTGAGAAAACACCCAGTGTACGTTATTGGATAAAATCGAGTGAACATTTTGCGAAGTCATAAATTGCGAGGTCATATTGAGAAAAAGTGCGGTGTTCAGTATGAGAAGTGGTCGTTTTGCGACTGAGCAATCTAATGAGCCCATACACGGCCAGTCTACTATGATCCATCGAGGAGTGCTGTCCACCTTCCATCTCCGTCATCAGATCAGCTCGCTGTCACCAGAGCATTTTATTGCTATCAGAGCTTAACAGGTGCCTTTCAGCTCAATCAAACACTGGAAAGTGGGTCAAATTTAACTTTTAAAATTTGATTATCCGCATACACCGGGACAGGTAAATTAAAAAATATATATAAAGAACTTTACATACATACATCGGCACACGCCACTTTTCCACATTGTATAATAGGTAAGCTAGCAGTCAGGACAAATCTTATACCAACGAATCTTATCAACAAGTCCGGGTAATCACTTAGTCGGCTGTTACGACATCCATGGGAGGAGACGGAGGTGTCTATTCTTAGGCCAGACACGCCATTATATTTATTGTACCTACTAATTGGAAATGTTATAAAACTGTAATTTAATTAATAATAATGTAATAAAATAGTTTTTTTTTTTTTTTTTTAACAATGATAGACCTTTGTTTGTCCACGATCTCACCTGTTGGTAAGTGACAATGCGGCCGAAGATGGAGCACAAAGGTCTAGAAGGCACCTATTCACTCTAGCCTTGAAGAGACCCCGATTATAGTTTTCAGGAAAGACAGACGACTGTAGTGTATTCCACTCCTCAGCAGTTCTCATTATAAAGGTAGAACTGAAACGTTTAGTACGAATAGAGGGTATACTAATTAGGTAAGGGTGGTACCGAGCCGTGCGCCTGCTCGTCCTATGATGAAAACGAGATGGTGGGATCAGATCAGTATAAGCCTTTAATTAACCACATATAACGAATTCTTTATTACTCATTAGTATGAGCTTGTAGTTGCTTTTGTCTGTGTAACTTTGTAAACAGTCTATGTCTTTGTTACACAGAGTATAAGTAAGGCCCCTTTCATAAAGGAAATTAGATACAACAAATTAACAATCGATTTACATACAAAATTTACTACCAAATAAATTGCCTAAAAAATTCTAACGTCTAACACATGCCAACATTTAAATTCAATGGATATAATAGTTTTTTTTTGTTTAAATTTGACACGTGGATCCACCAATTATAGAGGGTGAAGTCATTTCCTGCGATGACAATGATACGGAAAGTGCTCAGAAATTAAACATCCTGTATTATTTGAATAACGAATTTGAAACACTGCTGTTTTTTATTTTTAAACGGATTCGTTGTCTGTAATTTTCTTACCTCATAATGATCTCATACTGGCCTTAAACGTTTCAACCGGCGGCGCTATCTGGCGCATTATTGTATAATAATACATACATACATAGACACACGCCTTTTTCCCCGAAGGGGTAGGCAGATTCTCCATAGGCCTCTTTTCACAGTGGGTTATAGACGTGACAAGTGGTGAGCTCATCGCCGCCATTGAAATATAATAAAAAATATCTATCTATGTAATATATTGTATTAAGTATATCAGTTATCTAGTACCCATAACACAAGCTCTGCTTAGCTTGGGGCTAGATAATGTGTGAACTGTCCAGCATTATTTATTTATTTATTTATTATTTATTATTATTGCTTCCCACGACTGACTCGGCTAACGCTTTCCTCCAGTAACAACACATTCCACCATTTTTTGACGACCACTGTGGCGCGGCAGGCGCACGTTTGCCTGCGACGCAGGAGGTTGCGGGTTCGATTCCCGCCTCGGAACAAATATTTGTGCGTTCGCAGATATTTGTTCAGGGTGTTCTGGGTATTTTCTATGTATAATAAAAAATATCTATCTATGTAATTATATTGTATTAAGTATATCAGTTAACTAGTACCCATAACACTAGCTCTGCTTGCTTGGGCTAGATAATGTTGTGTGAACTGTCCAGCATTTTTTTTCTTTTTTCCATAAAACTCGTAAGCTAGCAACCAGGACAAATCAATCTTATCAACAAGTCCAGGTAATCCCTTAGTCGGCTTGTACGAAATCCACGGGAGGAGACGGAGTGGTATATTCTTAGGCTTGATACACCACGGCAAACAATAATGTGCATAGAAATCCATCAGCACGGTAATCTGACTCGCCCTTAGCTGAATTATTTAGCTTTTATTTAACTTGCAAAGTTTTAACTTAACTTGTTTTAAGTTAAATTTTAAAGCAGTTATCCTCAACCGATTGAGAATAAGTTTTACATACCTGTCAAGTTCAGATGACAATACAATATTATGGTGACAGCGAGCTGATCTGATGATGGAGACGGAAGGTGGAAAACGGAACTCCTCGATTGATAATAGTGGACTTTTATAAGTTTAGGCCGTGTTTAGGTTTATTTTGATCAGCAGTCAACACACGGTTCCAATCACTAATTTTATACGAGCTTGTACTGAAAAAAAAATGGAACTGGACTGAGATACACTTTAGCGGCGCCTCGGAACAAAAACACTTATTTTTTCTAATCGAAATATTAGAACAAGCTGATGGACCAAGCGGTACCATCTGCCTATGAACAGTGCAGTACCTATGCAGGTCAGTGTCCACCTAGGACGCGCCCTATGCGGCTTTGCTTTGCACCCGCCACCCTGAGACACTCACGTGCCTGTAATTTATCCCTGTATGTAATACCACCCATATCACATGTTTACCTATAGGTTCCAGCGTAATTTTCCTGCCTATTTCAATCTTAGTCTAGGTCAGTTCCTTATCATTATGACGTCACTTTACGTTTAAATCAGTCGTCCATGCAATGCCATCCTTAAAAAAGTAGGAACACTAACTTCGCTTCCTAGTACCGCTATAACAAAAAACAAACTCCGTCCAAACTGTAAAAGCCATTAGATATTCAACCCTAATTCTTTAGCCGTTAGGGTGGTACATTTGGTTTATGTCGTCAAAATTAAGTTTGTAAAAAACAGCTGATCGGTAGGGTTGATATTTTTTTCTAGTAACATGCTTTGAGGGTGTTTTTTTATTGTTTAACGGAAGATACCACCTGTCGTAGAGTAATGACCTTTTGAACGTTAGATATAAGAGGTCAAGACAAGTGGGGATTAGAAAATACGTACTTCTTTAAACGGCTGACCGAGGGTTATTTATGTTCAAGTGTTTCTTCAACGTTGAAATTATCAAAGTAAAGTATAAAAAACTATTAAATTCTGCGCTGCAGTACCTAGTTAAAATCCCGTTTCTCAAATAAAGACTAGCTCTCGCCCCGGGCTATGTCTAGACCGCAACCCAGTTATCCTAGATTGCAGGTTTGGAACTAAATAAACACATCACTTTCTTCATAGATTGCCCCGACAGACTCGAGTTTCAAAGTTGAAACTGATGATTTAAGGTAAAAAATGGACAAAAAATAATAAAAAGGGGTATGGCGCAAAATACCTAATTTTATATTTGATTTTTAATTGACTAAATCAAGTACAATATTCAAATTAAAAATATGCATTATAATTCCGAGGGATCACTATAGCAGAAACACTGTTTGTGTCAGAAACACACAAAAAAACACAACACACTGCGCCAACACGAGGCAGATATCTTCATACAAAAAAACGCTTCGCAGCGCTCGAAAAAGCGGTTTTTATTTAATATCTCGTAAAATATAGATAATTTTACATAATTCCTACAGTAAACTCTCAGCTTTTTTTGTATTGATTTTATTTATCTAATTTTGTACCCATTAATATGCACCATTTTAATAAACAATCGAATCTAGGCAAAAATATACACAACTTTGGATTTATTTTCTATCAAAATATTGTCCTATTGTATTGTGTTGTATTTTGCGTGTTTCACCTACAGTGATCCCTCGGAATTATAATGTAGTATCCATGCATATTTTTAACTTGAATATTGTATTGTATTATCCTTAGATTTGATTTTAACAGACTAAATCATTTACAGAATCAGGAATTTTGCGGAATACCCCACTAAGAGTGAGATTCAAGTAGTGAGATTCTGTTACTAGAACCAATATGAATAACTTACTACTTTTCTTTAAAATACTACATTAAATTGCTATTTTAACAAACGTCGAACCCGTCCTCTCGCTTATCAGCCGTTTCTTCCAACTGACCGCGAAAGTAAGCAAGCATTAGTAAGTTAGCGCAGTATAATCAAAGACACTGCTATCGGCCGATCCTGGGTATTACCGCAGCCTTGGGACTCCATACTATTATCAGAGAAAGTTGCTTCGAAGAGAATAATTCTTTTGATAAAATTATTAAGGCGCGATGCCATAAAGATGTAGCATCCGCTTCGACCGAAATAGCTGGTGAAGGCTTTCTGCTACTCTGGGAGGACCAGTTTCTGGTCTAACGAATTTTCTTTCGACAATAAAGACGTTTACGTTATGCAAGGCATCTAGCAGTAAAGATATATGCACAGCACCTACCTCAGACTGCTACCCAGCATCCGATGAGAGTCCAGTTTCCTGTTTAATGAGCTGACGATGAGGGATATTCAAGTGATGTCTCACAAAATGCACATGAGATGATGTTCACACGCGATAGTTCGATAGTTTTTTTTGAAGCTTTAAGTGGGGTTTCGCGCGAGCGCGCGTCTGCGCCGCGGTTTTGATGGTAAACTATTATTGGTGATATACTATTATTTCGAACGGTTTCATATACATACATACATACATGGACACATGCCTTTTTCCCCGAAAGGGTAGGCAGAGCCTCAAATTTTCCTCTTTTCACTGTGGGTTGCACCATCGTGGGAAAAAGACGTGACAAGTGGTGAGCTCATCGCCGCCATTGCGTCCCACGACTGACTCTGCTAACGCTTTCTTCCAGTAATAAGAATCGTAACGGGTTTCGCATAGGATTTCGTATACGCCAAAAACGTTTTTTGCTTTTTAATTAAAAACTACGATTAGTTTTAAAACTGAAAAAATCCTACTACAATATCATGTGTTTGGATCAATAATCTACTCAGAAAATTTAGGGGCTTAATTGTTACCGTTTGCCTGTAAAATGTAACAAGATTTACTTGTTTTTATGACAGGTTTCTTTGATAATTTTTTCAGTGCTATAAAAGTTAAGCAATCGTGAAATGCTACAACAAAAAAAAGTCAGTGATATGAAGAATCAGGTCACAAAATATCACTTTCATATGTTTTGTAATGAATGAGAAAAATCTAGATCCAACATTTCCAATGCGTCATCTTAAAATGGTACAACTTACCAACTACAGACTACTTACGTATGTAGGTATCAGACATGCATAGTGTGTATGAGTCGATAGACCGATGGCATTTACATGACGCGATAAATCGGTGGATGGAGGCGGCTAAAGACTGTTTATCGAGCATAATAACCCAAAATAAATTTGGCCAAGTGTAGGTATCTCAGAACCACGAAACGAGGGTTTGAGTTTGTTCTACCTCACATTGCTAGGCATTGGTGAAAACGTATTTGATTGATAGTATTAAGTAAAGTAATCTATAACATACATAACATAACACCCAACAGTCACACACAGAGTCCTGACCCCACACTAAGATTCCCAGTGTAGTGGGTATCAGAAACTACGAGTACCATGGTACCATAACACCCAGACCCGGAACAAATATTTGCAGATCATACAAAAATATGTCCCGCGGCGGGAATCGAACCCGCAAACTATCGCATCTCAGCCGACTACCCTAAGTTTTTTGTGTTTTTTTTCAATACATAGAAGCTTTTATAAAATTACTGATCGTAATCGTGTGCTGATTTAAATAAGCCTAAACACGGCCAGTCTACTATTATCCCTCGAGGAGTTCCGTTGTCCATAATCCATCTCATTCATCAGGTCAGCTCGCTGTCACCATAATATTGCATTGTCATCGGAACTTGACAGGTATGCAAAATATCATCTCAATAGGTTGAGGATAACTGCTTTAAAATTCAGTTGCAAGATTCCACCCGGACAAACATACATACATTGCAAGTTAATAAAAAGCTTGTAAAAAGGTATGGTAAGGTAAACTATTATACGTATGGTCTGCAAATTCTTCTCAACTAATCTCAGTTTAAATCAAACAGGAAACGCTATTTGACCACCATCTACAGTCCAACGACAAGTGTGGTCGAAATAGATCCAATCTCAACAATGATGGTCTTTGCAGGTGGTGACCGCAACCACTTCCGGTGACTGACCTTTAGAGGGGTACAAGTCGATGGACCAGTACTTTAATCACAATATCCTTACAAGATAAATTACTATGTAGCGACGAATATGGGGTCTCTCGTAATACACTGACGAAAATGAAAGATCGAATGAAGTCTAGATCAAATTGTTCTAGAATCTGTTATCCGTTTCGTATCGAAAGGACCTTTTAAGCAGCACGTCCTATTAGCAGAAGGTCTTAAAAGCAAAACGGCATATTAGCATAAAGTCCTATTAGCCTATTATACTAGTAGCAAATTAGTCTAATATAAAAACGTCATGTACAGTCTTGTACACGAGAAAATGAGCATGAAAAAAGATTTCATATCAATATATAAAAACAAATTCTCTATACCATGGTTCAGAATTCGAGATATTTTTTGTAAACAAACAAATGTCACTGTTAAAGAGACAAGCCAGTGGTAAAAACATTTTTTTGCGTGGATCATGTTTTACTAGTAGTGACCCGCGGCTTCTCCTACGTCTTAACAATTGTATTAAATTATTGTAATATCCGCCAAGCAGGTTCGCTCGCGCGGTATGTACCTTCAATTTGCGGCAATGTATCATCATCATCATGGTGATCGTTACGGGACGCCTGGCTAATGTGAAACATCTATGTTAGTATTAGAATTCTTAATTCATGGCAATAAGATGTTTCACATCAAAAGTGCAAGTTGTGGCCCTTTTAGATAACGTCACGGCCGCACGTTAGAACCAGATTTTGATGAAAATGGGAGCAATCGGGAAGTATATCGTGTCAAATGAAAAAATAATGTTCCTAATCAGAAATTAAATGACGGAGATACCAAACATAAAAAACACGAATTGAGCACCTCCTCCTTTTTTTTAAGTTGGTTAACAAAAAAGTTCAAAACTCGATCGTCGTTCTCACTTCATAATCATTTATTCATAGATCATGAGGAATTTAGCATTTAAAAACTGGCAATACAGAAAAAAGAGCCAAGCTTGAGTTGAAAAATCGGGGCTAATAAGTTGATTGTTTTTATGAAATACTTTCGAAAATACTATGAATTCTGGATACGTACTGATGGTAGGTGACTTTACCAGTAGTTTTTAGACGTCCTTTGTAGTTTCTGCACACTTTTATGGCACATCTCGTCATTGCAGACACAAATTAGAATCAACGATGCGACCGTTCACCTTGACGATACAATTGACACTGAGAGGCGGCGAGCGACTTACCGGCCAACAGTTGGCCGGTATATTTTTCGACGCATTTGTGACGTGAAGCACAATCAAGTCTATAAACAATCAAAGAAGGACCGGGTGCCATCTCCGCAGAACTTGCCACTGATGGACCTGACGATGAAAGCCCGGGTGCCATCTCCGCAGAACTTGCCACTGATGGACCTGACGATGAAGGCCGGGGTGCCATCTCCGCACGTGCGGGTGAAGCCTCCATTTTGCACAACACGCCACCAAATGTGAATTAAAAGGCAAAACCAAGATAATTTGGTTTTATATAACATAAAACTTCAGTGACAACTTCTGGTTTGAAGTAGGATGACAAGTATCTTTTCTTTTACACATATCAATGGTAGATGTTATAGAAAAGAGGTAAGTATACTACAAAATGTTCGAGTTTTACTAAATAAAACTTAACAAAAACAACAGCAACAAGAAAATAACGAAATAGCAAATAAGGAGGAACGAATGAAATTACAAAATGGGGACCGGCTTGTTATGTTGGGGCTACACATGTCCCACCACATGTGGCACAGAGTGCGCGCTACAATGTGGAATGCAGTAATATGATGAAAACAAGTTGGTAGCTAGGAAAAAACGTAAATATAAATAAAAGCTAAGCTTGAGCCTGTATTTCGTTTTTATTCACAGAATGACAGTTGTCACACGCTCAAAAAACAGAAAAATGAATTTACACCGAATAAAAAGATCAATATCAAAAGCATATACTCTTTTTATTCTAACACGGCTTTCAAAACAAAGCCAATTGTTTAGAATCTCTGCAGTGTTCCAAGTGACATGAAATATTTTATACTAAAAAATATATTTTTGCTTGATAACTTTGTTAATAATCAAAGTAACTCAAAAATATATACGATAAAATATTGATTACATTATAGTTTATCAGATCTGAGTTAGAACAACACGCCAAGCCTGTTTATTGGCATAATTTAATAAACTAACTTATTAGTACATATTTTTTTGCTATGGTATCCCCTTTGTTTACAAAAAATATCTCGAATTCTGAACCAGGGTATAAGTTATATATTCAATCAAAACGCGACTTCAGTATATAAATGATCAAAGCAATAAATCTATTTGTCAATGACAGTAGTGAAGTCAAAAATATAAGTAAATATTTGATTTCATCATTAATCATAAACCGTTGTACGTGATCTCGCAAAGCAATGTGTCCCAAGATGGACGGATGGACGCATAGAAAGTGTAGGTAGGTTTGTGATTAAAAAAAAACGCTCACTGATTTATTTAATGAAAATTTTACGGTTACCTACCTAATCACTAAATCTAAATGGCACCTTACTAAATCTAGCTAATCTTATCTAAATGATTATGTTACTTAATGACACCAGTAATTTTCTCAGTCTAATCAGTATTAGTCAGCTTGGCCTCTTCAATTTTGTGGTTTCCTCCTCCAGGTTTAGTAATAGGTTAAAAACAAGATCAAAATCTCCAATAACATTATGGATCTTATCTAAGACAGATCTAAATTATCTTGTCTAATAATTATTAATCCAATGCAATCGTATTTAAGCGGGCAACTCCAAAATAATCTAAATACGGAAGGCACAATTTCTCGACCGAATTGAGTAATCTTCCAAAATGACTAGGTAAGCCAACTCTCAACCAACATCAAATATCGAAAATCAATATTGTATCTAGCCACCGGTGTTTTGATGTTCCATTGATTAGTGATGTCATCGTGTAACCAATGCCGATGTCGATAAAGGCATGAACAAAGAAAAATGTTACGGCGTCTCGGGCTGAGACTTTATGGATTAAGTAGTAAATCGGTTTCCCGGTTAAATGCTTCTGGTTTAATTTGGTTGGAGCTGGATAAAACAGATTTGGCGTGAGGTTATATTTTTAACTCCCCACGCCAAAACGACGGGGTGTTATAAGTTTGACGTGTCTGTGTGTGTGTGTGTGGGTGTGTCTGTATATGGCATCGTAGATCCCGAAGGGATGAACCGATTCCTTTTTTTTTTTTTTTGATACGTGAATTTGTCGTGGGTTTTCTTAGCTATGTTTAGTCAAAATTGGTTCAGCCGTTTCATTGCGTTGAGGGTTTTTTTAATTTTTACATAATTAATTACTTGTTATAATGTTAATTTTGGTTGATATTATCATTATCATCATCAACCGTGTACGTCCTATTACGACGCCTCTGCATAGAATGCAATGGAGGAATTTGATCATCACGCTTGGATTGTGATCACAGTATTTTGTGTTGTGTATGTACTCTGGTGGTAGTACGTGGCTGTTCATCCCTTGGCGTAATCCCTTAGTTGGTTTTTACAACATCCACAGGAAGAGACGCAGGGGTCTATCCTGAGAATGGAGACACCGCACTGTTTCTTTTATTTTAAATTATGTTTGATGATTGAGTTACAAATAAAATGTTATCTTTCTATTTCTTTCTTTCTTTGTTATATATTGCTATTACTTACTCAAAAAACGATGCACTACGACGTGATAGAATCCGAAATAAGGAAGTAAGTAGAAGAACCAAGATTACCGACATAGCTCTCAGAATTAGAAATTTGAAGTGGCATTAAGTAGACTATATACTTCGCAGAAAAAAGAGCAAAAGGCCCTCGAGTGCCGACCACGAACCAGACGACGCAGTGTAGGTATGCTTACCTCTTGATGGACCACGGACATTATGCATGTTGCAGAAAGTCTATGGATGGGGGGCGGCATAATACAATTCGTTGTGGCATTATGGAGGAGGCCTATGTCCAGTAGTAGTAGACTTCTAACGTCTGTATTTTTCACCAGAAACGGGATATTTACCATGATTTTTGAGCTTTGATTGTTCCCAATATTTCGGCACAGTTGCATGCGCCATGATCACGGGAGAACTAACTAAAGTCTTTGCGAGTAGATGTTATTGGCAGATATATCGATCTACCCTCTTTCTCATTCTTTTATTAAGGTCGATATCTGTACCATCGGTTTCATTGTCACACTTCACTCCACCTCGACACACAACACTAACGGTATTCTAACGTCTGATTCAGTGTTTGAACCTTGAAACTTTAAAGTCGATAATCAACGATTAGAATCGATAAAATCGTCCCATCCCTACAAAACCGCAATTATCGCTGTTTACCATTTCGATCATTACTGCCCGTCTATAAATCTGTTACTGTTAGTGGTTAGCCTGATACCTACCTAGGGCTGTAATTTGAAGACGGATGCCGCATTGTAGAGCGAAATGAAACAGGTTTAGATGGGACTAGAATAAGATGACTTCGAGGAAAATACACATCAGAAGAAATCAAAATGAGGCTTTTTTAAGAAGTCTGGCTTGATCTCAGTTTCTGAAAAATAAGATTATAAAGTATTCCAAAAAAAACCGTGACCATGGGATAATCCTGAGCGACGCGAGTGATTCAAGGCCCTCGATGGAAATTCGTTTTATTGAAGGGTTGAATACTATACTTATACCATGACTACGAGAAACAGAAAGATTTAAGCAAAAATAGACATCTACTTCATCACTTGAATGCATTTTCAATCGATTTATTATTAAGTAACACTAAACTTTGTGTTAAAACAACTTAGGTACGTAGAGCGTTAGGTACCTACAGTTTTTATTCTAATGCTAAACGCCTTGTCGAAAATGTCGATCAATAAAATGTCGAGGTGTTATTTGCACAAGAAGTTTGTATGTCTAGTATTCTTTGTACAAGGATTTGGTATCGAGTATATTTGCAAGGAGGTTGTATAGGTTTGATAATGGAGGGTGTTGCATTTAGATGGAGGTCGAATATTAATGTGTGTTCTAAATTCAAACCAAAACAGTGCTTTTATGTCACAGTTTTCAGTGAATAAAATAAGCTTTTTAGAGAGAATGGTATAAATACAATTCAATCCTTTAAAAACATTAACAACTGCCACCAATAAAGATCAAAAACAAAACTTATCTAGAGCAAACCCCATCGAGCTCACTGAATGAAACGTCTTCACCGGATGTACCGCCATTGCTCGTTCGACCGTTCCGAATTCAAAACGGAGCCGTTTCCGGCGTGACGTCACCGCCCGCCATTTTGTCTGCGCGCGCGCCTCTCATGGGAAACGGGAGCCAGTAAAATGAGTTTCCCTCAGGAAAGGATGTTAATTTTTATGGGGAATTTTAAGTAGTTCGTTGGAATTTTTTGTGTGATTCAATTGTGACTTTGCGTTGTTTTAGTAGATTGGGAATGAGATTATTTAGACTGACAATATTCAAAGCTTAGTACTGTGCGAGTTGAATTCTTTTACAAGCTTTTTAGAAACAGACTCTTTGCGGGTCTATCTGGATTATGTTCAAATAATGTAACAGAAAGGTATTTTTACGAATAATACATTTCATGAAGAAGGTATTTAAGGTAGTCAATCGTACCTAGGTTCAACAAGTTTCAACGAACATTTTTTGTATGGAAAAAGAAGGCGAGCGCACGCTCTGATACAGAGTTTTTGTGGATACCAAAATAATATAGAAATGCTCTTTAGAGTTTTGTTGATGACTTCACTAACTCAATTAATAATTAATAAGTTCCAATAAATTAGAACGTGTCTAAACGAACGTAAGTCTAAAACTGTATTTTAATTTTAAAAAGGTGGTTTATTTGATATATTTTTTCAACGAGTGAAGTAATTCAAATTTTGTGTTGAATTTATGATTTCACGAGATAAAAAGCTGAAGTACCGTATATATTTTTCGTCTTGAAAACTGTCAAGAAGAAGAAAATATATGGTTATTCAATTTTTTTAGTTTTTGTTAAGTGTTCTTATAGTTATAAGACTTTTTATTGTTATAAGAACTCTCATAAAAAACTTTAAAATTGTAGAGCTCATTATAGACATGCTGTGAACTTATTGCGCCTTAATTGTCCTTACCCTGGGTCCAAACGTACCCCAATTGCTGTCGCTCGTCTGTCTGTCCGTCCAGCACTCACTTAGGGTCAATTGGCTAAACCGTTGAAGCTAGTCTTCATATTTGCACTGTTTATGTATCTTACTAACCCAAAACGAAATTATGCAACCTAAAATCCTACAGTACAAGTTAATGGGGGCAGAAAAAAAACTATTTCACTATTCTACCCTTGCATGTAGGGTATCATTTTTAGAGCTCATTAAGTAAAGTAAGACATAATTTTTTCATTTCAAACTTAATCGAAAACAGAGGTCGCTTTCCAAAATTTGTTTCGAAGTTCTCTTAACTTCAATTTGTCCTAGAAACTAGAAAGTAGCTACTAATTATGTATATTTTATCAACAAATAATAATATTTTAGAATAGTTGAAGCATTTTAAGAATTTTCTAATTTTTCTATTACCAACAAACTTATATTTGCTTATGCATTAACTAAACTTTTAAAATTTATAACTTCTACATTTGCTATGGAACCGTGAATGCACGCGGTCCGACACATACTTAAGTACCATGTCTTTGTTTTACGCATCTGAGGAAATAAATAATGATCATGTGTCACTATGGGGTCTGTGTTGTCTGTAGTGTAGACACACCTTTTTCAAGCACAAACGATAAATTATCTACAGAAACCTTCGACCAAAGTATACTTTTTACTTTAGTCGAAGACAGAAACATGAATTGATTGATTTAATATTTTAAAAATTACTACACAAGGCAGTTATTTCGTATTTTTGGGTTAGCTACCATGATTGTTAGATCATATTTTTTATATAAAACATTGTCTACTTACAATAGTTTTAGAAATACAAATGACACTGAATCTGTTCACAAAAAGCGTGGACAATCTCACGACCTTACAGTTAAACTTGGCCTAATCTTAGTTTAAATAAGATTTAACTGATGAGCTGTGGAAATAATCAGAGTTAATCAGAGGTCATTTTGTAATCAATCACTAATTGTGTAATTTATTGGTTGTGAATGAATTTTAGCGCTGCAAACTTCATTATTTTTGCCTATCTGCCCTGCTTACTTCAACATCATCGATAGTTTTAAATACCTAGGATGACCTCGGAAACCTCTGTGGTGCGGCGGGTAAGGAGCCAGCTAAGATACGAGAGGTTGCGGTTTCAATTTCGGCTGTGGGAAAAATGATTGTGTGTTCTGCAAATATTCGTTCCGTGTCTGTATATTGTGGTACCTAGGTACATGGTGCTCGTAGTTCCTGATACACACGGCACAGGGGATTCTATTCTATCCTTGTGTGTGATCAGGACTATGTATATGTCTGTTGGATGTTATGTTATGTTACATTTCCACGCGTGACCAATAAGCCAAAAAGCATTGTCATTCAACGCAGTAATACAGCCAGCGTTTTAAATTTTTTTCCAAGCCATAGACTCTTTCCTTTAAAAGAACTTCGAAAATTGAGACTCAAATTACTAAAACGAATGACGTCATTTGCGGCTCTCTCTTTTGCAAAAGGCATCAGAGCTATCGCTATCACTACTGTTGAATTAAAAGAATTGAAACTATCGACGTTGATAACCATTTTAAAAAGAATAAACCGCTTATTACGACTGATTTTTGTAGTTTTGAGTTCAGAAGCCTCTTCATCATGAACAGTTGTCTCGAAAAGTCAGCAAAATCACGATAAACAATGGTAAATACTGTTGTATTGACTGAATACTACGACTATGCCGTCAGTCGCGGTTCTCACTTCCCGGATCAGCTTGTTGTTTGATTCTGTTGGCTGAATAGCACGGCTCATGCGTCCACGCAGTGCACACAGCGCGACGCGTCACAGTGTAGAGGATCCAGCGGCTCGCGTCCACCAGCCCATGACTCCGGGTCGATAGCCAAACACCGAACTTGACCTTTTGTTTATACTGTACTCCATACGGGTTAGAACATTTCTCTACATTTCTACAGCCGCTGGTACTATGTTTTACTATGCTTTACTATGTTCCTCTCGCTTTTAAAACCGTGGGAGTGTTTTTGTGAAAAGGGATGGAAGTGTGTAAGTGGAAGACCGCATTTTTCCTGAAGGTTGATACTATGAGTCATGTTGCTACCAAGGAGCTAAAATGTCAGAAGTTACATATAATATGCGACTACTGTTAGGCTCGCTCGTTTTTAGTTTTCTTACAGAACTTTTTCCTTAAGTTACCTAAGGAATCGGCAAGTCACCATGAGCAAGATTTAGACCCTTTGAATACAAGAAGTGGATCCCAATAGCTGCGTTGACATAAAACAAACATAATTGGCTTTCAGTTAATCATTATAGATAATATTTAGGCAAAAATAATCACTGGATCCTCTCAACAATTTCACGGTGGTGTGATTACTCCATCGAGCAAACGTCCGTAATGCTCTAAGCTTTACACAATAGGGTTTTCTGTATTTTTTTGGCAAGTCACATAATATATGGTAGATAGACAGGTACACCATCAGCTAATAATGATAGGCAAAATACTAGGTAGAAGAGGTATTGGAAAAACCTACTTGCCTACGCAACATTAGACTATAGATAGGCATTGAAAAGAAAAGATTATAATAATAATAAAGATAAATGGTGGAAACGCTACTGAAACAGTGTTTAAATTGAGTCTAGGCTTAGTTGCAAGTAATTCTCTATTTAATAGGATGTTTTAAATTATCCTTCTGATTTCAATATACAAATACTAGACCACAACTTTGAAAGAACTGAATTGATTTACAAAAAAACAGCGATTAAAGCGAAAGTCCAACCCAAACAACTTCAAATTCCAAATTCATCCGATTGACCCAGAAGGCAATTCATTGACCACATCAGCTGTAGTGAGTGAGCAGGCAGCCACTGTGCGAAACCACCACCTGAATGCTTCAGTGGAGCATGGCCCACGCGGACGCACCGGCCCATTCAAGTTGGACTACGTTCTTTCACGCACTGTGACAGTGTTGACGTAGGACTGCGTCACTTTTGACATAACTGTCATGTAGACAGGTGTCAGTGACAACTTCTTGATCGAAAAGTACATATTTCAGACAAATGTATTTTTTTACCTTTCCAGACTCATCCACCATTTTATTTGTTTTATTTTAAATATTTATTTATAATACACAGGCAGCTCTCAGAGCCGATGCGTGTATATCTTTGAAAGAAATGTCTGCATGTTTTTATTTTATTGTGTTTTTTTGAGTTAGATCGTGTAATTTTTATGGCATTTTAACCGGTGTAACTTAGAAGTAAATATAAGTGTATTGCATTGTTTTTGCTCTCCAAGAACTTGTTTTTTCTACCACTATTTTGAACTGGATTGACTGACGCCGACTCTTAAAGACTTGACTTAATTTTATCACATATAGTTGACATTGCTTGAATTATTCCTCAGCCGTCAAAAGAAGAAAAGAAGAAGAAGTACCTATTTTACACCTAGCCAAAATCGTCACTATAATCTTGTGGCCATAATTATGACTCTTCCAGACTCAATCCGCCATTTTATTTATTATATTTTATTTATATATTTATAATACACAGGCAGCTCTCGGAGCTGATGCGTGTATATTTTTGAAAGAAATGTCTGCATGTTTTTATTTTATTGTGTTTTTTTGAGTTAGATCGTGTAATTTTTATGGCATTTTAACCGGTGTAACTTAGAAGTAAATATAAGTGTATTGCATTGTTTTTGCTCTCCAAGAACTTGTTTTTTCTACCACTATTTTGAACTGGATTGACTGACGCCGACTCTTAAAGACTTGACTTAATTTTATCACATATAGTTGACATTGCTTGAATTATTCCTCAGCCGTCAAAAGAAGAAAAGAAGAAGAAGTACCTATTTTACACCTAGCCAAAATCGTCACTATAATCTTGTGGCCTGTGGGTCACAGGTGGTTCACACAAAGTTTGTGGAGGTTGTAGCTTCGTCTTGTACAATATCTTAATGTAATTTTACGTGTATGTATGGAAAATCTGTTTAAAAAGCGAAAGTCAAAGTTATTAGTTTTGAACCCCTATCCATAGTCTCCGTATGCACTGCAAGTGTTATGTTCTATTCAGATTTGGTGACCGTGGTGTATCCGGCCTAAGAAGACCCCTCCGTCTCATCCCATGGATGTCGTAAAAGTCAACTAAGGGATTACCCGGACTTGTTAGTAAGATTCGTTGGCATAAGATTTGTCCTGGCTTAGCAGCCATTTTGTGCTTAGTAACTAGTAACTACTAGTAACAGTAACTAGGATAAATCCGGGGAAACCCTAAATAAATATACATCAAAGCGCAGCAATAATCATAGTGATTTTAAGGGTTTCTAAGAACTACATCCACTTCTCTTCGCTTTAGTGGTTAGTACCATAGAGTAAGCACTCACAGTGCGAGACTCCTGAATGCTTCAGTGGAGCATAGCCCACGTGGACGCATTGGGCCATTCAAGTTACTGTGTACCAACCTGTATAGGACTTCTTGATGCGTTACTATAAAACCATATTACAGTTAATTCGAGAAGTAACAAATAAACGCAACATGTGCAGCGAACCACGCATAATGGAGGGTCCCGAAGTTTACTCTAGTCACAACTAGATGACGCTATTGGAAAATGTATTTCTTATTGGTCTTTCGGTTTGCCCCAGGGAATGTTTTCTTGTCTTATTTGCACAGGGTTTATTTGAACACAAACAACGCATAATCTGTGATAATTTCAACGGCCTACTTCATTGCCGAGATAGATTGACCTGTGATGGCCAAATGGACGGACGACGTAGGCTTAATTATAAGGGTCCCGGTTTGGTACCCGAAATATAGTGTTCTCCAACCAAGGAATTAAACTGAGTGCGTAGCGCGTTCTTTACTAGTAGTGACCTCTTGTCTTGAGTTGAGTAAACTTTTCCCGTTGTTTGATATCCTGTGATGAAACCTTTTCAAGTTATGGACGAACTGTGACTTAGGATACGTCTTCTATTCGTTTTTGGCTTTTATCTTTTTTTGCCAAGAGCCGTGTTTTTGTTGTAATAAAGACTTCTAAAGCCCTTTCAAATTTGACCCAATCGATCACTCATACATTCAGACCAGTCTCCTCTAAAATAGATACATGATATGTTTTATCTTTTGAAGCTAACATGGTCATGTACATACTTTTCACTAAAACGAGATATTTACCGTGATTGTATTGTTTGTTCCGAATCATAAAAAAAACGAAATAAGAGAATCGTATTGAGTTTTGTTTGTTTCATCGGGAACAAACAAAACTCAATACGATTCTCAATACGAATCATGGTAAATATCCCGTTTTTAGTGAAAAATACATAATGTTGTTACGTACGATGTCAACCAAACTAAACCATTTTCATAATAAATATATTTTCTAAAACTACAAAGTAAATTCAGGGCGAGATTACGCAAAGAACTTAAGGTTGGCCTTGTCATCGATATCGATAAAAAAGTTGAGGTCGATAGTTTTTGTCGATAACCGGGATGCGATGGTCAGTTTTTACAGTATTTAATAGGGTCATTTATATAATTAGCTAATTTTGTGCTGCCCTTGACTGAGTTCTGTGGTTTCAAAATATGACCTAGATTTTCGGAAGATCCACGGAAAGTAAGTTTTTGTTCGATCTTATTGACTAATTTTAAGATAATCAAATAGGCAAATTGATGTGAGAAGGTGGTAAATTATAGAACATTATCTATCATCATCATCAGAAATCAATAATAGATAATAGACTGATGGCATCAAGACGATGAAAAGAGTCAAATAGCCTCCACTTAAACGTATTTTGAGCAAAACACAGTCATGTCGTGGCAGCAAAAAAAAATTGTGAATCCAAAACGCGATTTTGATAAATTTCTTACATAAAATGCGCTTCTAACGTAAATAACTATCAACTTACGTTGATAAAATTAATAAGAGTAACAAATATTATTAAAGATTATTATTTATTGGATTTACATTTTCGAATACGCAGCAAATATTTGTTTAAATATTGTTTTCGCTCGTTTTTCATTTCTAGAGCGCTTTTGTCTCACTTTCTAACTTACCTGAACTTTAATGAGTTACATAGTGAGAGAATGCAATGGCAGGATTTTTTACAATCACCACACTTTGGTGGATCGGTGATCGCAGTTTTAACTGAGTACTCATGTGGATGCTATTGTCCATTCCTTGATTAATTCCCTGATTAATTTCCGTAATTGGCTTTTAAGATATCCTCGGGACAAGAAAGAGGCTAAACAACCATGGCATATAACTGCTTCATTTTCTTATATTTGTCAATGTGCTACTGGAATGGTCTATAGTCCTTTATTTCTGCTTCTTCGTCCATCCTTGGGGACGGGACAAGACCTTTATGTTTCCATGATCTTTGGTTAACTTTACTAGCCAGTTAAAGTCTCTCTCTTTATAAAGATATTTCAATACACACTTTTTATAATTCACTTTCCCGTGTTTTCTTGTTTGTTTTTGTGGAATCAAATCTGAGAAGCTCTATTAGAAGTACTTTTTTTCAATAAAAAATTCTGAAACTTTGCATAGACCTCGGTTTTGGGTGACAATACAATATTATAGTGACAGCCGAGCTGATCTGATGATGGAGGCGGAAGGTGGACAACGGAACTCCTCGATGATGGAAGACTGGCCGTGTTTGGGCTCATTTTGCCATTTTCACGGCTCTGCTTACTACTTAAATCTTTTGTGTTTTTGAAAAGAGTGTTTTTTTATAGTAATTTCTTATCTGGTAGAGTTACCCTAGCGTGTTTTACCGCCAAGTAGCCCGCAAAAGAAATGGGGTCATTGTGTCCAAGCCGTAGTTTTTTCAACAGTCATTTCCTACCTAATTTCCTTGCATCCGTTGCAACAAAAAAAATAGGCTGGCTTCATAGAATATACAGGCAATGTTGCTACGTCAGACTGGCTAACAAAGAGCCAGAACAAAAAAAAACAAAGAGCCTCCTAAAAATTAATTCTGACAGTCATCGTGTAGATAATGATTAATATGATTATCATTGATTATAGACAGACGTTAAACAAACATTTACAACCTATCATTCGCAGCACAATCTAATTGAAATTTGCCGGCGGCCGATTTAGAAAGCGCCGGCTATTGTGTTTTGCGCTTTTTTCCTTTTTTATAAACGTTGGAAAGGTGCCACTGGACAGAGAGATCAATGTGTTGGGACTGATATTGTGACAAATATTGAAAGGTGCCACTGGACAGAGAGATCAATGTGTTGGGACTGATATTGTGACAAATATTGAAAGGTGCCACTGGACAGAGAGATCAATGTGTTGGGACTGATATTGTGACAAATATTGAAAGGTGCCACTGGACAGAGAGATCAATGTGTTGGGACTGATATTGTGACAAATATTGAAAGGTGCCACTGGACAGAGAGATCAATGTGTTGGGACTGATATTGTGACAAATATTGAAAGGTGCCACTGGACAGAGAGATCAATGTGTTGGGACTGATATTGTGACAAATATTGAAAGGTGCCACTGGACAGAGAGATCAATGTGTTGGGACTGATATTGTGACAAATATTGAATTGTTGATTATTGATCAAGCGAAAATAGTTCTCTGAGTCAACTTGGACGAATCGGCGTGTGTATGCATGTGTGTTTGTCTGACGGTAACTGCAGAACCGTTGATCCAATCTTGATGAAACTTGGTAAGTAGGTAGGTTATGTGAAAATTAGTTTTAATGAGTTTTATCGGTACAGAGGATTTAAAGCTACGTGAGGTCACATTCGGGGCGAACTACTAGTATATGTTTTAAGCCGTAGTGAAGCTTTACATACCGTCGTGTGTCCAGCCTAAGAATAAACGCCTTCATCTCAACCCATGTGTGACACTGTTTATGACATTTTATTTTTTCCGTATGATACAATATTTTTCTATAGACGTGTTTCGATGTTTTTGATGTTTTTTGTATATTATAAAATCAGTTATTTTTATTGAACTTGTTTACTGGGAACATTTAAAGTGGCCATTTTGATATAGTCTTGATGATTGTATTTGACGACCTCTGTGGCGGGGCGGGCGAACGTTCGCCTGCGACGCCGGAGGTTGCGGGTTCGATTCCCGCCTCAGAACAAATATTTATGCGATATGCAGATATTTGTTCAGGGTGTTCTGGGTATTTTCTATGTATAATAAAAAATATCTATCTATGTTATTATATTGTATTTAGTATATCAGTTATCTAGTACACATAACACAAGCTCTGCTTAGCTTGGGGCTAGATAATGTTGTATAAACTGTCCAGCATTATTTATTTATTTATTTATTGTCTCAAGAGTTTCACTTATAAAAATCAAACCTTAGCATAGATAAAGACGCGGCAAGTGAGTAGCCAGCTACGACACGAACGGTTCGATTCCCGCTGCGGGCAAAAGTTTTGTATGATCTACTAATATTTATTTCATGTCTGTGTGTTGTATACTTTGACCAAAGTAATTTTACTTTGGTCGAAGGCTGTATAGGTACTCGTAGTTCCTGATACCCACAACAAAGGGAATCCTAGTGTGGGATTGAACTATGTACATGACTGTCTGTGTACTCTTAGGTCATTTTACCTCAGACGCAAGACGCAGCAGAGTTCCTCGTCCGTGTTTTACCTCACCAGTAATGCCATGGGAACCACGTATTACTGAACAAAGACTAACCTAGACCCGGGTCACAATGACTCCCACACTTGAATTGAGATAAAAAATAGTTTTCACTTGCTTATATAAGATGAGGAATTAATTGGTTGTGCGAGCTTTGCTGTTTTTAAGCAGACGAAGTGATGACCTTTATTTTATTAAAACGTAATATTAATGGCTTATTCTTATACCTCCCTAAGATTACATTTTGTTCATAATTGTGATGCATACGAGTAAATTAAAATAACCTTAAGTTATACAATTTAATGAGAAAATATTTGTTTAATCAGTAAGACAATTAAAGTTAAGACGTTTATTGTGAAGACAAAGGACTGAAAACAAAGATTTTAATCTTGAAAATGATTAAATGTGCAGGTTTTCTTATAGTTATGATTTTTGTATTTTATTCGGTTTATTTTAAAGTTTTTATGTACATTTGGTTCTACAAATTAACAGAATAATTATCTAAAAAAACCCTCATCTGCTAAGCTTTTAGGAGTAAGAATAACTAACTTTAGTATATGTATTTTATTTTTGATGTTAGTGATAACATTCCCAATTTTCGAAAGTATTTATAATTATTTTAAAACTTTATAACCTTTTTAATTAGATTCACGATAATGCAAACCTCTGTGAAAACAGGTTAAAGCTCTACCTACCCCTTCGGGGAAAGCGGCGTGTGTATATATGTATTTATGTAATAAGATTTAACATGTGTGCTTTTTGTTGTGAGAAGACCTATAATAATATTTGTATCTGTATTTGATTTAACAGAATAAATACCCCATTTGATTTTAAAAAGCATAAAATAATTTAAAAACTTTAACAAGATTTTTCATGTGAGTGATGGCAAATACAGGGTTATAAAGGACCATGTCTAGGTACAGTACAAGCCTTGAACGTACTCTATATTATTCATTACATTTCAATCCAGTTTCATAATACAAAAACAAGTCAATTTATTTGTTATTCGTGCAATGGCGACGGCAAACGTAATCGGCATTACGTAAAAATAAAATAAATTGCTTAAGTTCGAGAATGACCACTCAGAATGACGAAAATATATTTGGGTTCAATAGCCTTTTAATAAAAGTCCCTTCAGATTTAAAAGAGACAGCAAGATTCAGTGACAAAAAAGGTACCTAAGATAGGTCTAAGATACACTAAATGCTTAGTGCTAAGGGTTCTCAAAAAATAGTTATAGTGCAAGTAGAGCTTTTGGATAACTAAACAATACACCGGCACCTTTCTTTTCTTATAAGTTTCTTGTTAGATGACATCTCTTTAGTGTTCTTTAATTAGTATTCCAAAATAAACATTGCTTAGAGGGTTTGTTAAGCCTTTAACTTTCCTTTTAGTCAGTAAATATTCTATACAAATATTATAATCAATAATACATTGTATTCAGTCTTGTATTAGGTAGTGTCTTATTTCAGTTACTTTTTAACAAAGAAAAACTCCAATAAGAAGGTAACAAGACAACAACTCAGAATAGATTCAAGCCGCTGAATAGCTTAGAAAACTAAACATTTCATGTAACACGTAAAATAAAACAAAACCCCAATTTCTTGAAATAAAATCAATTTATAAAGAAGTGTTTACGTACCTCTGGAAAAACAGATTAGGTAACAAACTTTTTTATCAACTTTCTATGCACAGTCACTTACACAAGCACTGTTAATACGTTAGCGCGGACGTGCGCTCGCGGCGAGGGTCCCGACTCAAATGCGGCTAAGTGGAACACGGTACACTCCGGCGCAGTGAGTCGCGACTGGCTCGCTACATGTATGCGTATGCGCATCACACACGCACACAGCTGAACCTCCATACACACACATGGATATGTGAGGCGTATCCTTATGTAAAGTATATAATTTGGACGGAAAAGCGCGATTAGCCTTACGCGATGGTGAATGACACACGAGTGAAGTCTTAATCAAAGTTTTTGAAGGATCTCTGGTGGATGTTGCAATGATAATTTTGGGTTTTCCACAGATATTAAAACACCGAAGATACCCATTTTTGTATGACTTTTTATTTATGTATCGAATTTAAGTCTACTGAAAATATCTTAGGCAGTATAATACTATGACAAAATTATGTAAGTTTAGTAAAATTTTGTTCTGAAAAAGTAAATACTAATTAAGTTTTCATAAACCCACGGTGAAAAGAGGCCCATTTGAGGCTCTGCCTACTCTTTTGGGGAAAAAGGTGTGTGTTTATGTATATATGTATGTAAGTTTTAATAACAAAACTAAAAGTCATATTTATGAGTTAATCTTTTGTAAAGTATTCAAATGAAGACTCAAAGACGTTCAGACGGATAAAAAACTGTAAAGTAAATCACGTATCATTTACATATAAATGTGTTTTTTATTTTAATTTTATGCATATTTTAACTAATTATTTTGATGGAACGTTTGTTCTAAAAACCAACCAATTTCTTCAAAATAATAATGTCTTAACCCATTGCCATCATCACATAATGTTCTCTTTTTTGACCTCTGTGTCGTGGCGGGCGAAAGTTTGCCTGCGCCGCAGGAGGATGCGGGTTCGATTCCCAGCTCAGAACAAATATTTGTACGATCTGCAGATATTTTTTCAGGGTGTTCTGGTTACTTTCTTCAAGTGGTGAGCTTATCGCCGCCATTGCTTTCTACGACTGACTCTGCTAACGCTTTCTTCCAGTAATAACACATTCCATAAGCTAGCAGCCAGGGCAAAT
The DNA here is from genome assembly GCA_932527175.1 of Operophtera brumata. NCBI lineage: Eukaryota > Metazoa > Arthropoda > Insecta > Lepidoptera > Geometridae > Operophtera > Operophtera brumata. The sequence continues at coordinate 31,094,284 of OW052239.1, read as the reverse complement.
ATACCCACGAATTTATCAACCAGTACTTAGTCGACTTTTACGACATCCACGAGAGGAGACGGAGGTTAAATTAAATTAAAATCAATCAACTTCATCGACCAGACAAGTTTTAAAACATTACAATTTGAAATGACTCGTTTCTTACAATGAAAGAAATTCTCCTTACGAAAGACATGAACGCGCTCCGACTTTCTAGAAAGCAGCTGTCTTCGATACGATGACAATTGGTGACCAATCATCACTTAATGATGTCCAATCATTGGTGTCAAAACGGTTAGAATGGAAGGAACAAGTACCTAAGTATCGATAATAACATTTCAGATAACTGTATATCATAGGAGTAACAGATAATATGAAATTACAGGCACACTAGACTTTTCATCTTCATGTCTCAGGGTGGCGGGCGCAGTGCAATGCCGCATAAGGCGCGTCCTAGGTAGACGTTACCTGTGAAGTAATTCTTTGATATAGACAGAAGTTTCCGCTTAACATCAGGTAGGCCATGTGCTTCTTCCGCCAATAATTCAGTAGAAATAAAAATGTTTTGATGTAAATTTCTCTACTACAAGTAATAATTTGATGAAATATGCTACATACGTCTATATTCTAACGGTGGTGCAACCCACAGAGACAAGAGGTTCATTGATGCTCTGCCTACCGTTTCGGGGAAGAAGGCGTGTATATAGATAGACTAAAACATAAAATACGTTTTATTTTGAAATTCAGTACTCTTGACAGAAACGCGTGGGTGAAACAGCAGGCAACAGCTGGTCTATTTATTAGCCTGTGGAGTTCCGCAGTGGAGCAAAGAAACCCATTCAAATCTTATGTCGTATGTGATTTTTGTAAGATTTGTATTTTCTTTATTGGAATTTTATTTAATTTTTGATCATATATTTGGTATTATTTTCTATAGACTTGCTGTTATAAATAAAGGAAAAAATTATGAAAAAAAAGTTTAAGGATTTTCAATCTAACAAATTTTTATTATTTAATCGTCTTCAAAAAAGGAGGAAGTTCTTAATTTGCCTGTATTGTTTTTATGTTTGTTACCTTATATCTCCGTCATTTATGAACCGACTTGGAAAATTCTTTTTTATTTGAAAGTATATACATACATCCAGATTGGTCTTATTTTCATCAAAAATCGCTTGCAGTGAAGCTGGTTTTTTACTGAAAGAATTATTTAATCTACCGTTGGTATATGAATTCACAATTTAATCCAACAAAAAGCCACATAATCAGAGATTTTTTTATTATTCTACGAAAATCTGTTCCTATCCTATCTTGTCCACACTAAACTAAGTTATTGTTATAAGATCTAATTTATCTTTGCCCTATAATGTGGATAACGGGGCTGGTTACTCTTATAGAACCTGTTATGTGTAGTCCTATATTTAGTACTACATGAGTGTAATAGTTTGTTGTCCTTAATAAATAAAAACTACTATTACTTATTGTTGCCCATATTGTCCCATTGTAGTGCAAAGGCCTCCTCCCATTTCCACCAGTCAGTACGGTTTTGTGCAACCGTTTCCCATTCCCTCTCATAGGCGTCCAGTTCATCCCGCCACCTCATGCGTGGTCTGCCGCGACGCCGCCTGGCTGTATCAGCGCTCCATGCCGTGGTGATTTTGGCCCAAAGTTCATTGGGCATGCGGCAAATGTGACCGGCCCAATCCCACTTCAGCCTCGCGGACTTCTCTCCCACAGCGACTTTGGTTTTGGAGCGCAGTTTGGTGTTTCAGATGCGGTCAGTTACTTTAACGCCCAAAATACTACGCTCCATTGCCCTTTGGCAAAACTTGAGATTGGATTTCTGGTGGATGTTTGAAAAAAAAAATGACGATTCTATAAAATAGAGTAAGAAGCAACGTATTCAAACAAATGACGATTCTATAAAATAGAGTAAGAAGCAACGTATTCAAACAAATAACACTTAGATTTCTTTTAGGAAAGTAGTAAGTTGATGCTAAAAAGACTTACTTTACAGTTAGTATTTTAGAATAACTCCAAGTTTTTCCTACTAACAATCTAACAAAATCATAAAAACAATCTCCTAGAAGCTATTCAAATATTTCACCATTACTATGCAATTAATCGTAGAACAAAAAGGTGATGGTACTAGCAGACAGGTGGAATATTACTAGCTCTCTTTAGCTTGTACAATGTGGTATAGTGCCATCTCTCTCTACCGGAAGACAGTACTGATGGATAAACTGTAACGGCCGGTTGTCGTAACTGACTTTTGTTGAGTGTGGCTCTCAAACTTTCGTAAATTGGTTCCGGTTGGGAGAATACGAAAGATAGGAAAATTACAGAGACTTAGAAGTAGATCATCGTTATCATTCTGTAGAAGTCCACTGCTGCGTATAAGCCTACATGTAATGCCACAATGAACGGTCTTGAGCCGCCTCCATCCACTGACTTCCTGTGTTTTTTAAAACGTTGTCACTTCATCGAGATACACTGCGTCCTCCGGTTCGTGGTCGCCACTTGTGAACGTTTAATACCCGACGGTTGTCAGTTAGGCGAGCTATATGGCATTCTGAAAGCAATAAATAAATACAGGACTGTTCACACAAAATTCTCTAGCCCCAAGCTTGCAGAGCTTGTGTTATGGGTACTAGAGAACTGATATATTTTATTTTATTTTTACAATTTTAGAGAAACTAACAGCTAAGCACAAACTATGGTATTTATATATAAAATAACATGTGTTGTGTTAAAAAGCAGAAGGCTAATTATAAGTTTCTACAAATAAACTACTAAATGGATAAACTAGAACTAAAAATCAGTAGACGACAAAAGAAAAATAAACCATAAAGATATTAAACAATAATAAATACTTACACAGCTACAAGATATTAAACAATAATAATACATACATAGTTACATTGTTGAGTTGAATTTAGAGAAAAATAAATAAATAAGTACCTACACTACGATAACTAGACACATTGCAGCCCAAAAATAAATTATCATAAAGCATACGTTTTAACTTAACCACAGAGGTGTTGAAAATATCAACATCGAAATTCACTTTCGCCAATGTATTGAACGAATTACATGCTCTGATAATAAACTTTACCTACTTAATACAATAAATTACATAGATATATATTTTTGGTTGTACATAGAAAATACCCAGAACACCCTGAACAAATATCTGCAGATTGCACAAATATTTGTTCCGAGGCGGGAATCGAACCCGCAACCTCCTGCGTCACAGGCGAATCTTCGCCCGCCTCGCCACAGAGGTCGTCAGAGGTTTAGAAGGCACCTATTCACTCTTGCTTTGTAGAAGTGTATTCATGGCATGGATTGATTGCTAAAATAGCCACTAATTTTATAGAGTGTTCCTTCTTACTCCTATCCTATAAGATAGCTTGATATCCTATGTTAGAGAGAAACAAATATATTGTCACACGACAGTCGTTTTCCGTTCCGTACCCTGAATATTGGTACCATGAATGTAGTAGTAATTGGTGCCAAGTGTGACATTTGGCCTGGTACAAATTACACAAATAAGAACAGATAGATATATGCTTGTCTCATTCCATCACATGAATATATTCATATAAAAGAATGAAACTGGTATAATCGAATCCGGTTTGTTTATAGCCTTATTTCCATGTAGTACATCTTCCTAGGTACCTGTCGAATGAGTGCAATGCATTCCACACTCTGCAGGTGCGCGGGAGAAACGAGCGCGCGAAACGCACTGAGCGAGACCTAAAAGTGAATAAAATTGGTCATCAGTGACTTTATTTTGTGCACACTTTGAGCACCACTGTACAGTAATAAAGAACAATAAGCACGCGCCAGACGGTAGCTCTACGTGCCGGACAATCATTTCACATTTCAGATCATGATACTTCGCACACTAGTGTACTTAGTGTACTTCGGTACACTATTCTCTTGATGACATGATTTACTGAGCAATTAAGTGAAAGCTTAAGACTGCGCCAATCCCCAGGAAGATATCTTCATATAAAAAAACGCCTTGCATCGCTTTAAAAAGCGGTTGTTATTCAATATCTCGTAAAACATAGATAATTTTACAATTCTTTTTTTTTTTTAACCCCTACTGTTAACCCTTGGCTTTGTTGTACTGATTTTATTGTTTACCCAACAATTTGCACTATTTTAATGAACAAACGAATCTAGCCAAAAATAGACGTAACTTTGTTTTTTTTTTCTATAGAGAAAATATTGTCCTATCTTATTTCTGGTACAGTGATTTCTCAGAATTATAATGTAGTATCCAGGCATATTTTTAATTTAATGTAATGTACTTGATTTACTCTGTTAAGAAATCAAATCTAAGATTGGGAATTTTGCTGCATACCCCACCTTAAAAGTGGCATGCTGCAAAATTCCAATTCGAAAATTTGATTTTTCACTGGGTGAAGACCACAGCCGAATCGATCCCAAACAAGAGATAGCCACGTGGAAGGCCCAGACGGAGATAGCAGGATGAGCCTACTGAAATGATGATGACTCCTACTTAAGTATTGGTCTCACAAATATCCAGCAATAGAGACGAATGGAAGGAGGGAAGGGAGGCCTTTGCCCTGCAGTGGGACACCGCAGGCTAATAATAATCAAGTACAATATTCAGATCAACAATACGTATGGATACAACATTATAATTCCGAGGGATCACTGTGGGTACCAAAAACACGATAGGACAATACTTTATCAATAATTTATGACACTTTTGGCTAGATTCGATTGTTCTCCATTATGGTGCAGATTAAAAATAATTAATTGTTAATAATTAAATAAATAATGCTGGACAGTTCACACAACGTTATCTAGCCCCAAGCTGAGCAGAGCTTGTGTTATGGGTACTAGATAACTGATATACTTAATACAATACTATACATAGATATATATTTTTTATTATACATAGAAAATACCCAGAACACCCTGAACAAATATCTGCGATCGCACAAATATTTGTTCCAAGGCGGGAATCGAATCCGCAACCTCCTGCGACGAAGGCCAAGCTTCGCCCGCCGCGCCACAGAGGTCGTCAAAATAAAATAAAATAAATAAGATTAATAAAACCAAAGGCTTTACTTTGAGGTTTTTAAAGGCTTACTTATCCATATTTTACAAGCTATTCAATGAAAATGGCTTTTCGAGAGGCGCGGGACGTTTTTTATGAAGATAGATAAGATATGTTTTTTTGTATAAAGATATCTGTTTGGGGTTTATTTATTGATTTATTTTATATAAATCCATCATATTGATTTATTTTTAATAGTACCATCTCATAATATCGCTTGTGAAGCCATTTGTTAAGAAATTAAAAACATTTGCAAATAAAAAATTATACTTTCAGAATGTGCTCATCAAAACCTTTGTTTTGATACCAAACATGATAGTGATTATCTCAAAAAAAACTTTTGTAATACATAGGTACATTTTGGCGCCTTTTTTTATAATTTTAATATGCCCAGTGACAGTGACTAAAAATAAATACGAAGCTACTATTCTTAAAAATGGTTCATTCGTTTAGTAGTTACGAGGGAACGTATTATATGGACAGACATACATACAGGTCAAACACATTACCCTCCTATTTGGGCTTTACCACAGTAAGGTAAAAATAAATAATGGTAATGTACCAGTCGAGAAAGAGAAGCGCTAGAAATAACTAGGAATATAAATAATGGTAATGTACCAGTCGAGAAAGAGAAGCGCTAGAAATAACTAGGAATATAAATAATGGTAATGTACCAGTCGAGAAAGAGAAGCGCTAGAAATAACTAGGAATATAAATAAATAATGGTAATGTACCAGTCGAGAAAGAGAAGCGCTAGAAATAACTAGGAATATAAATAATGGTAATGTACCAGTCGAGAAAGAGAAGCGCTAGAAATAACTAGGAATATAAATAATGGTAATGTACCAGTCGAGAAAGAGAAGCGCTAGAAATAACTAGGAATATAAATAATGGTAATGTACCAGTCGAGAAAGAGAAGCGCTAGAAATAACTAGGAATATAAATAAATAATGGTAATGTACCAGTCGAGAAAGAGAAGCGCTAGAAATAACTAGGAATATAAATAATGGTAATGTACCAGTCGAGAAAGAGAAGCGCTAGAAATAACTAGGAATATAAATAATGGTAATGTACCAGTCGAGAAAGAGAAGCGCTAGAAATAACTAGGAATATAAATAAATAATGGTAATGTACCAGTCGAGAAAGAGAAGCGCTAGAAATAACTAGGAATATAAATAATGGTAATGTACCAGTCGAGAAAGAGAAGCGCTAGAAATAACTAGGAATATAAATAAATAATGGTAATGTACCAGTCGAGAAAGAGAAGCGCTAGAAATAACTAGGAATATAAATAATGGTAATGTACCAGTCGAGAAAGAGAAGCGCTAGAAATAACTAGGAATATAAATAAATAATGGTAATGTACCAGTCGAGAAAGAGAAGCGCTAGAAATAACTAGGAATATAAATATTTTAATTACATTAAAAACGGATCTGGCAAATACCTCAAAATCTTACAATTACCATATTTTTTTATAAAAAAACCGGCCTAGTGTGAGTCGTACTCGCCCATGAAGGATACGGAGCAGCATGTAACAACATAAAAGTTCTTGTAGTTCGTTGTAACTTTGATCGACGTTTTAATAATAGTGATTAAAAAAACCACTTACTAGATCTCGTTCTAACCAATTTTCGGTGGAAGTTTACATGGTAATGAACATCATATATATTTTTTAGTTTTATCATTGTCTTATTTTGGAAGTTACAGGGGTGGAAGTTACAGTAACAGGTCACGCCCACCTAGGACGCGACCTATGTTGCATTGTACTGCGCCCGCCACTCTGAGACGTCATGTGCCTGTAATTTCACTGCACTACTGCTTTGTGGCAGAAATAGGTATGATGGTAGTACTTCACTAGACGAACTTTTTTACAAAAAAAGCTCTACTACTAACAAAACGAACCTACCTATTTATCCGTGTGTAAGCTCCATACTTGACCAGCTGGCCATCATGACCAGACTCTCCACCATCTGCTACCAGCTAGTTCTCAGTTATTTTGGACACATATCCCGAAGACAGCCCGATAACCTTGAAAAACTGGTTGTAGTGAGATAAGTGGATGGAAAAAGACCACGCGAGTGGTCACCTAGACGCTGGTCTGATCAAGTCAAGGCACTCACGGTCTCATATCACCGCTGCCCTGAGACAAGCCGAGGATAAAACAGCGTGGAAGAAGCTCGTCAGCATCTCAACTAAATCCTTTCAAGACCGGGACGACCTTCAGTGATGAAGACTACGACGAAGAAGCTCCATTTTATCTAGTACCCATAACACGAGCTCTGGCATAGCTTGGGGCTAGATTATGTTGTGTGAACTTGTCCAGCATTATTTATTTATTTATTTATTTGAAATTTCATTGAAATCCTCGCGATCATGTAATTTGCAGCTTTGTACGTAGATAGCTTTTGGAGGGAAAACATCAAACATCAGTTAGTAAGTGAAGTCTTACTGTCTTGTTCCTTTTCCCCTCGTCCGTTACCATCGGTTGTACTTTCTTCGACGCGGTCCGCCGCGTGCGCAGCCGGGGTTGGGCGCTAGTGATGTACCATCGATGTTATGTAATCGATTATCGATGAAATGGTTCGTAACTATTTTTTTTTGTTTACTTTGTCTTCAAAATTTATAAAGATTAAAAATCTCACAAAATTAAGTATACGCCACACTAACTATGTATACCTAAGCACACTTTTAATTAACAGTCTTGCTTAGCTCGCGCTATTTTAATTTATAAAAATATGAAGTCGTTAGTGTCTAACTCATACTTAGTAAATTTGCTTAATATTATTCACAGCAAACTAATTACCTTGTGTGGGAGGGATTCGGAGATAGAAAGATGAAATATAGTAAAAAAAAAACAATTGTAGATATTACATACATACATAGAAACACGCCCCGAAAGGGTAGGCAGAGCCTCAATGAGCCTCTTTTCACTGTGGGTTGCACCATCGTGGAAAATAGACGTGGCAAGTGGTGAGCTCATCGCCGCCATTGGTTCCAACGGTTGACTCTTCTAACACTTTCTTTCAGAAATAACACATTCCTTAAATATGTTTAGCAGCCCAGGATACATCTTATACCAACAAATCTTACAAACAAGTTCGGGTAATCCCTTAGTCGGCTTTTACGACATCAACGGGAGGAGATGGAGGGGTCTATTCTTGGACCAGACACATTACTAGCCAACATTTTTGGATACTAATAACAACAACAATTTTAAACACTGTCATGCCTTCGCCTGTTAGTATGTGGTGTGTGGGTAAAATTTTGAAACATATTTTTTTAACCAGTTCCGCCCAACCGAGTTAGTTGATATTACGCATAAGAAGCTGACAATTTCCGATGACAATACAATATTATGGTAACAGTGAGCTGATCGGACGATGAAGACAGAAGGTGGACAACGAAACTCCTCGATGATTAGCAGTGCTTAGTCTCATTTTGATCAGAAACGTTTCTGAGGAATGATAACATTTTTTTTTATAATTTTCACTTAAAATCTTATTTTATTTTTAAGATAGGTGATGTTATTCAAGACAAGTAGGTAGTTAAAACTTGATTACAAAAATTTTGACCTTCATATTTTTCGATCCCTAACTATCTGATTTGATTATCTTTTTAGTTTTATTAGTACAGCAAAGTAAATCACAAACAAGAATAATTTAATAGATCCACAAAAAATTTAGTACCTGCTTACCATAAAGCAGTTTATCAAAATATAATTCAAATTATATCTAAAATTACCATTTATTAATGGATGTTACATTCAAATATTCTGTTTAACCTTCAAGTGCCTGAGTCAGCGAGTTCAATTATGTGCCTGAAACTATAAATAACATCTTCTAAACATTTATAGCCATCAAATATCGAAAAAATGATATAATGATTGCATAACCGCACTAATATTATAAATGCGAAAGTTTGTGTGTGAGTGTGTTAGTGTGTTTGTTACTTCTTCACGCTGAAACGGCAGGACGGATTTGGATGAAATTTGGAATGGAGATAACTGGACTCCCGGAATAACACATAGGCACATTTTTATCCCGTTATCCCTACGGGATCGAGACTTACGCGGGTGCAACCGCGGGGCGCTGCTATTAAATGAAAAATATGGAATTTTCAATCAAAAACTATGTCTTAACTCTTTAATAGAAAGAGGAGCCTATTTAGTATTTTTTTTTGTTTTATCTCACCTGTTGGTAAATGACGTTATGGCCGAAGATGCAGCAAAAAGTTCTAGAAGGCTCTCTTGAAGAGACACTGACTATAGTTTTCGGGAAAGACAGACAGTAGTGTATTCCAATCCTTAACAGTTCGCATTATAACGTTTGTTCTATGCAAGGCAATTGGGCAGCTTTTTTAATATGCTAGTGGTTATTGAAAAAATCCCATTTAATTACGAAGAATGTCGTTCTTTTCAAAGGTGTTATTAATATTTAGTTTTTACCAAATAGCCGATGTAGATTTTATTATATTTGAATCTAGCAAAAAAAAACATCGATATTGATTCAATGAGTTTTGAATTGTCTCACCCTTATCGATATCGATAAACGGTAGTTCGATAGTGTCCCATCCCTACTGTCCTGCAGCGGAAGCACTATAATTGCGGCGTCTTCCCCTCACTCCTGGCGATGAGGTTCGTAATGCACTTTCTTATATTATTATCACTTTGTGCTGCAACACTTGTTCAAACGGTCAATGGAACGTTGGAAATTGGGAGTTGACATACTGTTTCAGGTTTCAATCAATCAATACTTTTATTTCAGGCTTAATGGAAAATGTACTAAACCTAAACAATAATCCCATAGCAATAAATACCTTAAAACTAACATACATAATATAAAATACTTTATTTTAGTGCACACGTGTAGACGGCGACGTATGACGCATCTACGCGGTGTCTCGAGTCAGGCGTCCGAAGAACCTCCTGAACTTGACACCTCTCAGCCAGATCTCTCCATTCATGAAGGTCGATAGACGGTCAGTCGGCACCCTCACCATCAAGGAAATAAAATTGACATCATGGCGAGATTCCAACTGCTCAACCCTCATGGTTTGCCCTGTCTTCTGCTTGAGGTTTCACATCGAAATTGTGTAGTTCATTGTGTGATGCCATGATAAACGTTCTTGGGCTGCCTTCTTCCACAGATTTCCTGCGACCTCTATAAAGTCTTTGGTCCAAAGATAACTGGAACTTCCTCTACTGCTTCGCCCTGAACTCGTTGAGTAAGTATGCTTTAACTGAGAAGATCTCTGGAAGATTTACCTTAAAAAAATATTGTCTGCCTCAATGGGCCTCTTTTCACTTCACAGTGGGTTGCACCATCGTGGAATATAGACGTGACAACTAGGTGAGTTCATCGCCGCCATTGCTTCCCCCTACTGACTCGGCTAACGCTTTCTTCCAGTAATAACACATTCCATAATAAGCTAGCAGCCAGGACAAATCTTCTAACAACGAATCTTATCAACAAGTCCGGATAATCGTTTGCTTTTACGACATCCACGGGAGGAGGCGGCGGAGTTTCTTCTTAGGCTGGACATAGATGATACAATGATGATTCGATGTTACAAATTCTATAAATTACGGCACTTTATATATGGAAACGTAAAAACCGGATCTGATTAAAAAGATTCGTCGAGTTGAGCGAGACTCAGGTACTTACGATGATACAATCACTGCTAGGTAGTCGGGTAATGTACTGTAATTACATACGAGTGTAAGCGAGACAGAAACATACACATAAACATGAAAGAAAGAGATGGGAATGGTCATCTTTTATGTGTCGTAAGTGGGCGCACGCGCGGCTATGCCTCACACAAACATGTTAACGCACCCATACACGTAAAAGCGATGTGTGCGTGCGTGATATATGTGTTAACGGAAATTTCTAGTCAGACTAAAGTCTTGACATTATGATGGTATCTGAAAATTACTTAGAAAAGTGGATGTACCTAGTTTTAACATGTTTTTAACCCCAGACGCAAAAACGACGGGGTGTTATAGTTTGACGTCTCTGTGTGTGTGTGTGTGTGTGTGTGTGTGTGTGTCTGTCTGTGGCATCGTAGCTCCCGAACGGATGAACCGATTTTGTTTTTTTTTGTTTTGTTTGAATGGTGAATTTGTCGGAAGTGTTCTTAGCTATGTTTGATCAAAATCAGTTCAGCCATTTCATTGCGTTGAGGGTTTTACTATTTTTTACAAAATTAATTACTTGTTCATTAATATACCTTCATTTGACCGTTATTTTGGATAAACTTACCATTAAGGACCATTGATTTGGAAGTTCATATTTTACTTGTAGATAGTACTCATAAGTAGAAAGCTTTTTGCAAATTCTCAAGTTGCGGAAACGCAAGACCCAATAGCCTATGTAATACCTTAGTCTCATACTTCAAAATGAGTGACAGTACGATATGGATTTAAAACACTAGAGAACAGTGATCACCAAGAGCGTGCCGAAAGCGAGCGTGGCCCGGCAGGGCCCACAGCAAACCAGAACCGACACCTGCACGCCAACACCCAATAGCCTTAAACCAATATACCATACTTAACCTCAAAATTTCACCATGGATATCTCGATAACCATGGGGTTCCGCGGAATTGGGATGGTACAGAAGGGTAGTTCCTTCCTTTCCCCTTCCAAATCAACTTTTATGTGAAATCATTCATTTTCTATATAGCAAGTGTTGGGTTCAGTCGTGTGCAAGTGTGACTCGCACTTGACTTGTTATTTTACAAATGTCTATAATTATTGAGCGTCTAGTCGCGTTATTTTGTCCTCCCCTTCAGTGATACATCTATTTTTCCCTGAACCTTACCACACACTTTTATTCTTACCTCAACATTTTACTTTTTGTTTTAGTATTTCGCAGTATTTAACTGCTTTTAATTAAGAATTCAAGCTTGTTGTACATAATTTTTTGTTGAAGTCCGTCATTTTATAGCATTGGGGTATCTCGCCTGCGTTATAAGTTTATTGAACCTGCAATTGTTTATTACCCGGACTTGTTTGTGAGATTCGTTGGTATAAGATTTGTCCGGGTTGCTAGCATAATTCTTCTTCTTCGTTGTTACACTCTTGGCAGAGTGGTTGCGGTCGTCAATTCAGCGTCTGTGGCTCGCTTCACAATCCTTCACCACTCATCTCACACCGCATCTTTCCTGGTGCATTCATGCAGTGGACCGTCCAAAGCTGTCTTGATTTGGTCAGTCCATCTCATGGGCTATTTGCCCCGAGCTCGTGTGCCCTCAACTCTACCCTGTATAACAAGGCGTTCAATGAACACCTCTCCACGTTGCGACATAAAGTGAGGATGTGAGATTGTACAGTAGCTGATAGTCGAGTTTCTGGAGAATGTACTGATTGGTATGAAACTCAGTCCACGAAACCCCAAGCATTCTTCTCCAACACCACATCTCGAGAGCATCTATCCTCTTTTTCTCGCTCTCCCTAAGAGTCCATGTTTCTGCAGCATAGAGGAATATGGGAAACACTAACACTCTTATTTAGCGAACTAGCGCTAGCTTATAGGAATGTGTTATTGCTGGAAGAAAGCGTTAGCAGAGTCAGTCGTGGGAAGCAATGGTGGCGATGAGCTCACCACTTGTCACGTCTATTTCCTACGATGGTGCAACTCACGATAAAAAGAGGTCCATTTGAAGCTCTGCCTGCCCTTTCGGTGCCCTTTTGTTGTTGACTTACCACCGTCGCGTACAAACCGTTTCTCGAGCTCTTTCATCATGCGGACAGCAAAGGCCTGGAACTCTCTTCCGGCTTCTTTATTCCCTTTGTCATACAACTTGGGCATCTTTAAACGAAGAGTGAATAGGCATCTTCTAGGCGAGCGTGCTTAAATAGGCCTCATCGTCGCTTCCCATCAGGTGAGTTGTAGCCAAACGCAAGCCAATTTTAGATTTAAAAAAAAACGTGTGTCTATGTATGTATGACCCTGCGCACCCCCATTCAACGGGCTGTTCTTGTAGTGGTCTCTTTGTTCAAGTTTCTGATTCTTTCTTCATGTTTCGATGTGGCCATCATTTAAAACCTTGTGTATTATATGGCCGGAACTAAAACTTACCAAGAAATTAATTTTGTAAAAATTAAATAAACCCTCAACGCAATGAAACGGCTGAACCGATTTTGATCAAACATAGCTAAGAACACTCCCGACAAATTCACCTTTCAAACAAAAAAAACGAAATCGGTTCATCCGTTCGGGAGCTACGATGCCACAGGCAGACACACACACACAAAGACACTTCAAACCTATAACACCCCGTCGTTTTCGCGTCGGGGCTTAAAAATACCTAAACCAGAAACAATCAAAGACCTCAGAGAAAATTGACATCGGACAGCACTCAAAACGTGAATTCCGGATTCGTGAATTGGGCAGATTCTTGGATTCGACAGATTAGCTATAGGGCAGAAAATGAGCACGTGTGCACAGAATACTGATCTGATCTGTCCAATCCAGAATCTGTCCTACACCGAACAAAGGCACCATAATGCAGGACCTCGCTAATGATGATGATGATGATGGCTGACTCAAGGGAGTCGTTTATAAGACTGCTACGTGAACTATTATTGGTTACCTTCTTAGTGTCAGTGTTTCACTCTCTATGTTACTGCAGCCTTATAGTTAGGTGTACCTACATATTGTACATTCCCTTCTATGTGTTTTATTACAAGCTTTTATTTAACTTGCAATGTATGTATGTTTGTCCGGGTGGAACCTTGCAACTGATTTTTAAAGCATTTGATTTGATCCTCAACCGATTGTGAGCTGAAATTTAGCATACCTGTCAAGTACCGATGACAATACAATATGATGGTGACAGCGAGCTGATCTGATGATAGAGACGGAAGGTGGACAATGGAACTCCTCGATGGATAATAGTAGACTGGCCGTGTTTAGGCTCATTTTGATCAGCACACGGTTAAAATCACTAATTTTATAAAAGCTTGTATTTATATTAATATAATTTTTACAAAATGACTTCAGAAATAACCATTTTTTTTTAACTTTAGTGTTTTTTTTTTGGGTATATTTAATCTTTTAGATTTAATATTTAAAGCTAGTTTTTTTACCTTGTTTGTACGGCACGCCTCACCATCTTTCTGCACGTCCAGGATGACTGGCAGACAATGCTGTTAGCATTAAGTCCTCCTAGCACTATTGTTTTTGTGTGAAAGTTTTAAATAAGTAATTTTAGGTGATGATGATGATGAGTGGTATCTCACCTGCATACAAGTGTGTTGACCCGGGCGCACGTGTCGTTTATTGATGATGATGAGTGGTATCTCACCTGCATACAAGTGTGTTGACCCGGGCGCACGTGTCGTTTATTGATGATGATGAGTGGTATCTCACCTGCATACAAGTGTGTTGACCCGGCTGCACGTGTCGTTTATTGATGATGATGAGTGGTATCTCACCTGCATACAAGTGTGTTGACCCGGGCGCACGTGTCGTTTATTGATGATGATGAGTGGTATCTCACCTGCATACAAGTGTGTTGACCCTGGCGCACGTGTCGTTTATTGATGATGATGATGAGTGGTATCTCACCTGCATACAAGTGTGTTGACCCTGGCGCACGTGTCGTTTATTGATGATGATGAGTGGTATCTCACCTGCATACAAGTGTGTTGACCCGGGCGCACGTGTCGTTTATTGATGATGATGAGTGGTATCTCACCTGCATACAAGTGTGTTGACCCGGGCGCACGTGTCGTTTATTGATGATGATGAGTGGTATCTCACCTGCATACAAGTGTGTTGACCCGGGCGCACGTGTCGTTTATTGATGATGATGAGTGGTATCTCACCTGCATACAAGTGTGTTGACCCTGGCGCACGTGTCGTTTATTGATGATGAGTGGTATCTCACCTGCATACAAGTGTGTTGACCCGGGCGCACGTGTCGTTTATTGATGATGATGAGTGGTATCTCACCTGCATACAAGTGTGTTGACCCGGGCGCACGTGTCGTTTATTGATGATGATGAGTGGTATCTCACCTGCATACAAGTGTGTTGACCCTGGCGCACGTGTCGTTTATTGATGATGATGAGTGGTATCTCACCTGCATACAAGTGTGTTGACCCTGGCGCACGTGTCGTTTATTGATGATGATGAGTGGTATCTCACCTGCATACAAGTGTGTTGACCCTGGCGCACGTGTCGTTTATTGATGATGATGAGTGGTATCTCACCTGCATACAAGTGTGTTGACCCTGGCGCACGTGTCGTTTATTGATGATGATGAGTGGTATCTCACCTGCATACAAGTGTGTTGACCCTGGCGCACGTGTCGTTTATTGATGATGATGAGTGGTATCTCACCTGCATACAAGTGTGTTGACCCTGGCGCACGTGTCGTTTATTGATGATGATGAGTGGTATCTCACCTGCATACAAGTGTGTTGACCCGGGCGCACGTGTCGTTTATTGATGATGATGAGTGGTATCTCACCTGCATACAAGTGTGTTGACCCGGGCGCACGTGTCGTTTATTGATGATGATGAGTGGTATCTCACCTGCATACAAGTGTGTTGACCCTGGCGCACGTGTCGTTTATTGATGATGATGAGTGGTATCTCACCTGCATACAAGTGTGTTGACCCTGGCGCACGTGTCGTTTATTGATGATGATGAGTGGTATCTCACCTGCATACAAGTGTGTTGACCCTGGCGCACGTGTCGTTTATTGATGATGATGAGTGGTATCTCACCTGCATACAAGTGTGTTGACCCTGGCGCACGTGTCGTTTATTGATGATGATGAGTGGTATCTCACCTGCATACAAGTGTGTTGACCCGGGCGCACGTGTCGTTTATTGATGATGATGAGTGGTATCTCACCTGCATACAAGTGTGTTGACCCTGGCGCACGTGTCGTTTATTGATGATGATGAGTGGTATCTCACCTGCATACAAGTGTGTTGACCCTGGCGCACGTGTCCTTTATTGATGATGATGAGTGGTATCTCACCTGCATACAAGTGTGTTGACCCTGGCGCACGTGTCGTTTATTGATGATGATGAGTGGTATCTCACCTGCATACAAGTGTGTTGACCCGGGCGCACGTGTCGTTTATTGATGATGATGAGTGGTATCTCACCTGCATACAAGTGTGTTGACCCTGGCGCACGTGTCGTTTATTGATGATGATGAGTGGTATCTCACCTGCATACAAGTGTGTTGACCCTGGCACACGTGTCGTTTATTGATGATGATGAGTGGTATCTCACCTGCATACAAGTGTGTTGACCCGGGCGCACGTGTCGTTTATTGATGATGATGAGTGGTATCTCACCTGCATACAAGTGTGTTGACCCTGGCGCACGTGTCGTTTATTGATGATGATGAGTGGTATCTCACCTGCATACAAGTGTGTTGACCCTGGCACACGTGTCGTTTATTGATGATGATGAGTGGTATCTCACCTGCATACAAGTGTGTTGACCCTGGCGCACGTGTCGTTTATTGATGATGATGAGTGGTATCTCACCTGCATACAAGTGTGTTGACCCTGGCACACGTGTCGTTTATTGATGATGATGAGTGGTATCTCACCTGCATACAAGTGTGTTGACCCGGGCGCACGTGTCGTTTATTGATGATGATGAGTGGTATCTCACCTGCATACAAGTGTGTTGACCCTGGCGCACGTGTCGTTTATTGATGATGATGAGTGGTATCTCACCTGCATACAAGTGTGTTGACCCTGGCGCACGTGTCGTTTATTGATGATGATGAGTGGTATCTCACCTGCATACAAGTGTGTTGACCCGGGCGCACGTGTCGTTTATTGATGATGATGAGTGGTATCTCACCTGCATACAAGTGTGTTGACCCTGGCGCACGTGTCGTTTATTGATGATGATGAGTGGTATCTCACCTGCATACAAGTGTGTTGACCCTGGCGCACGTGTCGTTTATTGATGATGATGAGTGGTATCTCACCTGCATACAAGTGTGTTGACCCTGGCACACGTGTCGTTTATTGATGATGATGAGTGGTATCTCACCTGCATACAAGTGTGTTGACCCGGGCGCACGTGTCGTTTATTGATGATGATGAGTGGTATCTCACCTGCATACAAGTGTGTTGACCCGGGCGCACGTGTCGTTTATTGATGATGATGAGTGGTATCTCACCTGCATACAAGTGTGTTGACCCGGGCGCACGTGTCGTTTATTGATGATGATGAGTGGTATCTCACCTGCATACAAGTGTGTTGACCCGGGCGCACGTGTCGTTTATTGATGATGATGAGTGGTATCTCACCTGCATACAAGTGTGTTGACCCTGGCGCACGTGTCGTTTATTGATGATGATGAGTGATATCTCACCTGCATACAAGTGTGTTGACCCGGGCGCACGTGTCGTTTATTTATCAATTACTCCGAGATTTGAACTTCTCGCTCTGCCAGCCAACTGTAGCCAGTTGGAACGGCGGCCGCTATGTAACAACACTGGCTATTGTGGATTGCGATATACGGTTAATATTTGTATTTATTTATTTTATCGGCCTCTGTAGCGCGTCTGGCCAGTAGCTGGCTGAAATGCAAAAGGTTGCGGGTTCTATTCCTGCTGCGGGTAAATGTTTGTATGATCTATAAATATTTGTTCAAGGTCTGGGTGTTATGGTACCATGGTACTCGTAGTTTTTGATACTCACGACACTGGGCATCCTAGTGTGGGGTCAGGACTGCCTCTATGTGTGTTACTGTTACTATATGGGTATTATGTTATATACAACATATAAACAAGTTATATATTGAAAACTAACTTTTTTTAATTTAGCTTTTTTGTTACTAGCTGTCGGAACGGTGTGCTGACCAAAATGAGCCCAAACAATGCCAGTCTACTATTATCCATCAAAGAGTACCGTTGTCCTTCTTCCATCTTCATCATCAGATCAGCTCGCTGTCACCATAATATTGTATTGTCATCAGAACTTGACAGGTATGCAAAATTTTAGCTGAATCGATCACCGGGAAGTGGATTAGATTGAACTTGTAATATATGATTACAGACGCCGGGACAGGTGAAACTAAATTAAAGCTTGAAAAAATACAAATGAATCAGTGGAGCTATCTTATGACCGTTGCCAACGATCTAAAGATAGCCCAACTGATCCAAATCACTGCCACAAGGAAGCTTTCCTATTATGCTGTCTGCATTGCGACGCTGAATAGCATAACTGGTGCCAGCCAGATAACAGCTAGTTCTCAGTGAACACGTCGCTTCGACCAGATGCCGTGACAGATGACGACGGATGAATGACGGTACAAGCAGGTTACCCACCTGATGTTATGCGGTTACCTCTGCCTCTAACAATGCATTACCTGATAGGTCACGTCTATCTAGGACGCACCCTATGTGGCATTGCACTGTGCACGCCGCCCTGGGAAAAGTCTCATATGCTTGTAATTTCACGGACAAACCGGAACACAGCAATGCGAGAACTACTGCTTTGCGGCAGATACAGGTATGGTGGTAGTACTTCCCCGATGGTTATTAGTCCTTAGCTATTAAACGAGCAAGCGATTGTATATACCTATTTGTACCCTCGTTCTCGAAAACGGCTCTAACGATTTCGATGAAATTTGCTATATGGGGGTTTTTGGGGGCAAAAACTGATCTAGCTAGATCTCATCTCTGGGAAAACAAGATTTTTCACAAAGAATTTTTTTTTTTCTCTTTTCCTATTCTCTATTCTGTGGCAATCACCGAATATTGAGTAGCTTGACACTCCTCGGCGGAGACAAAGAATTAGATTTTCTAAAATCAAAATGACTATACTGCCTGAAGACTTCCCCACCTGCATCGTCACTTACCAACAGGTGAGATCGTGGCCAAACAAAGGTAGGTATATCAATATTAAAAAAAAAAAAAAAAGACGCTTGCTGGTTGATTGTTGGTAGATACTCACTAAACCCGATAAGGGTAGAGATTTACTTAAAACAAGTTTTAAAAAAATCGACGTGTGATACTCGGTCGCACTAGGTACTATCCTATTTATCCTACTAATATTATAAATGCGAAAGTTTGTAAGTGAGTGTGTGCGTGTGTTTGTTTCTTCTTCACGCTGAAACGGCTCAACGGATTTGAATGAAATTTGGAATGAAGATAGCTTGACTCCCGGAATAACACAGAGACATCAACAGGCATTTTTATCACGATATTCCCACGAGATCGAGACCTATGCGGGTAACACCGCGGGGCACTGCTAGTTGTTTATAATCACCGTTCCACAATGCCCAGCGGCGGTGCAAACCTCACCGCGAGCAAGTAAGGCACACTTAGCGCAATTTTTTATATTCTCTCCGCAATTACAGCGCGTCTGTATGTTCTGTGTATGTGTTTATGTACAGTATGCTTGTGTGCTTGTATGCTTATGTACAGTATGCTTGTGTGCTTGTATGCTTGTGTGCTTCACCGGGTTTACTGTTAATTCAAAATGGTTGCAGCATCTACCTACTTGAGATGGATTAAGAGTTTAGAGACTTTGTTACGATTATAGATACCTTCGGTCTGGGGTTGATTCAGTTGAGCTATCTCTAGATCGTTTTAATCTTTAGATACATTTAATTATCTTAAAACAATGTCTTTGTTTGATTGTAATGGCCATTGACCTCAAAATTATTAGAAAGTGTAATGGCATACATATATACATACATACATATAGACACACACCTTTTTCCCCGGAAACCCTTTCCAGGGCCTCAATGGGCCACAGTGGGTTACACCATCGTGGAATATAGACGTGACAAGCGGTGAGCTCATCACCGCCATTGCTTCCCACGACTGACTCTGCTAACGCTTTCTTCCAGTAATAACACATTCCTTAATAAGCTAGCGGCCAGGACTAATTTTATACCAACGAATAATCAACAAGTCCGGGTAATCCTAGTCGGCTTTTATGACATCCACGGGAGGAGACGGAGGGATCTATTCTTAGGCCGGACACACCACGGCGTCACCATTGCATAAGCGTACAATATTTATAAGTTACTCGGTAACAGCAATTACTGTTTTATTAACTCTTCGATGAAAACGCATATTGTTAGTACTGTGCATCATCTTCAGTGAAGTGTGAAAGGAGATGCATATTGTTAGTACTGTGCATCATCTTCAGTGAAGTGTGAAAGGAGATGCATATTGTTAGTACTGTGCATCATCTTCAGTGAAGTGTGAAAGGAGATGCATATTGTTAGTACTGTGCATCATCTTCAGTGAAGTGTGAAAGGAGATGCATATTGTTAGTACTGTGCATCATCTTCAGTGAAGTGTGAAAGGAGATGCATATTGTTAGTACTGTGCATCATCTTCAGTGAAGTGTGAAAGGAGATGCATATTGTTAGTACTGTGCATCATCTTCAGTGAAGTGTGAAAGGAGATGCATATTGTTAGTACTGTGCATCATCTTCAGTGAAGTGTGAAAGGAGATGCATATTGTTAGTACTGTGCATCATCTTCAGTGAAGTGTGAAAGGAGATGCATATTGTTAGTACTGTGCATCATCTTCAGTGAAGTGTGAAAGGAGATGCATATTGTTAGTACTGTGCATCATCTTCAGTGAAGTGTGAAAGGAGATGCATATTGTTAGTACTGTGCATCATCTTCAGTGAAGTGTGAAAGGAGATGCATATTGTTAGTACTGTGCATCATCTTCAGTGAAGTGTGAAAGGAGATGCTTATTACTTATTATGCGTGTTTCCTACCGGTTTGATGGCAAAGAGCAGATACCAACAGATGAGACTATCAGAGAATGAAATGTAGGTGACACTGTTGCCTCGTCATCATCAACCGCACACGTCCACTGGACGAGACCTTGCCCACACAATGCAATGGAGAAATTACAGAAATCTTATTATTTATTATTATTTAAAATTATAGACGAGCATCTTTCGTTGATGTGCGTATTTCAGAGTGTTTAAATTTCTTAGTTTCATTCGCTGCACTGATTAGGTACACTTTAATGTCTTTTAATGTTAACAGTTTGTTTGTTCGCAACCAATTATCCAATTTGTTTTTGAAAGAATTTATTGAAGTGACAGTAACAACATCTTCTGGTAAATCATTCAATTCATTATGGAATGATTTACCTCTTAGTATAAGGAAATTCTGTGCAGTCTTTGCATTGGATGGTCCACGGGTTGATATTCATAAATAAAAACACCTCGCGTCGCTTGAAAAAGGCGTTTTTATTGAATATCTCGTAATATATGAATAACTTTACAAACCCTTACAGTAAACCTTCGGCTTTGTTGTATTTATTTTATTTAAATCTAATGTTTAACTTATTAGTATGCACCATTCTAATAAACTATCGAATCTAGCCAAAAGTTAGAAGTCGTTTTGGGTTTTTTTATATCGAGAAAATGTTGTCCTATAGTGTTTCTGGTACAATGATCCTTCGGAATTATAAAGTAGTATCCATGCATATTTTTAATTTGAATATTGTACTTGTTTTAGTTAGTTAAAAATCAAATCAAGGAATTTTGCGGCATACCCCACCTTAATGACCACGTTTGGCAGACATTGGTATTGGAGATCGCAGTGTGTATTTAGATTTTTGAAAAATTGTACAGATAGCCTTATATTTGCCATTCTAAGAAACAAGTTAGGCTCAGTCGACTACATTTCTCATAAGGAATATTTTTCCCAAAGTAATCTGGCAAATAAACGTAAGATTTTGGGAAAACCACAACAAAACATGTAATGGGAAAATGTTGTTTTGAGTTTTCTCAAAATATCTATCTGCTAATCTATTTTGCATCTTTTATTTTTTAATTTAATTTTACTCGCACGGAAATTTGCGGCATAGGAGAGTAGGTAGGTATATAACGATTTCTTGCAGATCAAAATTATATCATCTGTTCAACAAGAAACTCTTTGCCAATAATTTTCTTGTCGGAACTACAATGTCTGCAGAATCGGTAGCACACGTTATAAAGAAAATTGATTTTTCAACACACTTGCTCATAAAGTGGCTCTAATTTCACCGCAATTAGGCACATAATGACACCTGTAATCAAACTGTGACTATTCACTAGTGAGTTGTAGAGAGAGTTGAACATTTACACAGAGTGTATATTTCTGTGTGTGTTTCCGCTTCCTTTTATTTCATCTGTAATCAAACTGTGACTTTTCATTGCTATTATTCACCTAACGGCTCGGGTCTCAATGGTGCCTCAGCGGTAATAGCCAATATTACACACTAGTACCATAATGCACCATTATATGTTCTATACACAGCATAGGTATTATTAGTATAAATAAATGTATAAACAAGTAATTAATTTTGTAAAAAATAAAAAACTCTCAACGCAATGAAACGGCTGAACCGATTTAAATCAAACATAGCTAAGAACACTCCTGACAAATTCACCTTTCAAAAAAAAAACTAAATCGATTCATCCGTTCGGGAGCTACGATGCCACAGACACGCACACAAACACACACTCACACACAGACACGTCAAACTTATAACACCCCGTTGTTTTTGCGTCGGGGGGCACCCGGTCTAATTAACAATTGGTCTAAAAAGAAGCTGGTCTAAGTACAAACTGGTCTAAAATGCAACTGGCAGATGGTCTAAAACTCTTCTCGCCTAAAACGCAACTGGTCTAAAAATCGTTTAAAACGCAACTGGTCTAAAAATCGTTTAAAACGAAACTGGTCTAAAACGTAACTGGTCTAAAAATCGTTTAAAACGCAACTGGTCTAAAACGCAACTGGTCTAAAAATCGTTTAAAACGCAACTGGTCTAAAACGCAACTGGTCTAAAAATCGTTTAAAACGCAACTGGTCTAAAAATCGTTTAAATCGCAACTGGTCTAAAACGTTACCCGATAATGCAACTTTTTTAAAACGTTCTTTTCCTAAATCTCATACAGTTAAGATTAATAAAATTACCTGAGTAGAATTATACTTTAATAACTTCGTAACTATTGGACTAAGCCTATTAATGTAGCCATAGTTTAAATTTATAAATTAGGTAGTCATTTATTATATTTATTTAATTTTAATTTAAGAGATCTTATTGCAGATTTTAAGCTACCGTTCTATGTCGTTCAAATAATTCCAGTCCATCCCAAGGTTGTCTGGCAGAGATCGCTTATAGCGATAAGACCGCCCATTGTACTTCCGTGTTTAGTTTAATATTAATTTTTAAATAGCTTATTTTCTGTGTTGTGTAATAAAGTGTTTTCTATCTATCTTTCTAATGCGTTGGCATGCGTAGGTAGTATCTCTTTTTCGTTTGTCAGAGCAAGATTACAGTTCTAGGGTCACACATTTTTGTATACCTAAATAAATAAAGAAACAGATACATATACTAAAACAAGGGTATAGGACAAAGTTAAAAATAAACAATACTAGTGAGTGCCCGCGACTTCGCTCACTTTTAACCGGGATAAAAGGTAGCCTATAGCACAATCCAGGTCATAATCTATATTTTCACACCACCTGCATCGACAATGTCCAGTTACATAATCTTGCAACCTCAACGTAAAGTAAAGCATTATACCTCTTTAGGTAGGTAAAGTCGTATGAAACTCCCTAGGGAGTAAAGTTACAGAATAAATATGAGTACCTACAATTAGTAAAGTGATTTGAATTTGGAACGTCAAATTCATGTCGAAACTCGTGCAAAAATCTTAAAAAAATGCCCATAAGGCCGGCCACATAGGTACACTCGGAATTCCGTTCTGGAATTCCGAAACGGAATTATATACCGAAAATGAAATATCGAACGCAGGAAGTCCATACAAATCTATGGACCTACCACACACACTAGGTAATTTTCCGTAGGGTTTTTGTTTCGATTCGTAATGCCGCATAGTGGCCAGTGCGTTCGGAATGAAAAAAAAACTGGCGTGGCGTCTGTACGGAATCCCGCGAAGGAATTTCGAAAAGGAATTTCGTTTCGGTATTCCGACTGTATGCGGACAGCCTAATATGACATTGTTAACAGGTTTGTTCGAAAATCGAACAGGCCACCATAAGCAGAACTCAATTTCAAAGAATGTGATACAAAAGATTTAACTCTCTCTCTCTGCTCTGATTTTCAGTGAATTTTGATTGTTTCGCAGAAGGGGTGAAGATTAGAGTATGCTCCTCTGGGATAAAGCCTGTCTATGTCTTGGGTAGCTTGCACTCGCTTCATTACGGACTCTATATACCTAACTCACTCACTTTGCTCGGGAGTTAACTCTAGAGTCCCTAGTTACGCTCAGTGTTCAATATGCTGCCCGCAACGTAAGACGCTGCTTTATCCCCTCAATGCATAATCTACTATTTTCACCGTTTCGGCGTGATTGAGTACAAACATCCAAACATCTGAACATTGCATTTATGATATCAGTGGGATATATTGCTCTCAGCGTCATCTATACTCGCACAGCGTGCTTCATAGAATGTATCATCAGCACACGAGACACAAAAGGAATGTTCCATTCATTTGGGGCGTTATTCACTAGCTGCATGCGCGGTCGTAGCGAGTCAGTACGAGGTACAAGTAGGTTCACATAGATGGCGCTGCTAACAACTTTCAACTTTGTTATGTTACTATTAGACGATTACTTTATGAATAACTAGACGTTTTCATAACATGACAATGGGGAGCCACAGGAAAAACTAATCTCAGATGGCGCCACCATCGCTGGTGCTTGACATTTAGTGGTCTTGTCTATTTCTCATACTAAAATTATCCATTTTTGACATAACTAATACTGGCCACTTTTTTTTTTTTTTTAACTTTGATATACCTTTGTTTGTCTACGAAACAACACCAGCGATTATGCGCCACCTAGCGTGATAAATAAGCAGTGTGTCTCCCCACTGAGTGAAACTCAGTCAACAACATCATCATCAGGAGGAAGTACACTGCTGGTCATAAACCTTTCCATAAATATAATGTCTTAACAAACTGAGCCATCTCCATGCATCGTTTTCTTGCAATCGTCATCGGGTGGTCTATCACTGGTCTTCTGCTCGATAAACTTATTAGCAATTTTTGAGTCTTTTGTCTTCTCCATTTCTGTTCAACAAAACGCCAAAAGTATGTTCTTACATTATATTTATTTTCTTTTTCAAAATAACAAAGAATCGTTAAGCTAAAGGTTCTGAACCGAAGATATTAAGTTAAAAACATGAATTTAAAATTTTCGATTAGTCGATTGCTAGAAATTAAGTTATCGATAAATTTAACACTCATGCATAATCTACCACTAGTCTCTAACCCTCCCTGCGATAGATAGAGAGATCAAATATAGAAAAAAAATTAAATGTAATAAAAGTGAATAGCGTTACTTTTCAAATTGGTGGATTACCATCCATTGTCTTGCACCAGTTGCACCGCTCTCATGGATGCCTGGCCAGTCGGGCCTTTCCGTTAGGTATTTTTTTAATTAATCCGAGCCGAGCGAGACGGACCTTGGTGAGTCGGGCCGCGGCCGAAATTGTCTACCAAAGTTTAACTAAGACGGACACCGTTTTACTAAAACATGACTTGACTGTTACTTTGGCGCCTTGCAAGGAGTATAACGTTGCAAATTATATTAAAAATACAATAAATATAGGTACTTGAAAATTCCATATGCAAAATCCGCGCGACGCCAGTAATAAAAAAAAACAGCCAAGTGCGAGTCAGACTCGCGTACGAAGGGTTCCGTACCATTATCTATAAAAACGGCAAAAAAACACGTTTGTTGTATGGGAGCCCCTTTAAATATTTTTTTTATTCTGTTTTTGTACCTATTTGTTGTTATAGCGACAACAAAATACGTGCGTTAGTATTTTATAGGTACATTATCTAAAGTTTGCAGGACGGCATTTCTTAGAGAACATAAAATTATTGTTCCCAAGCACGAGTTCGAATGGTACCTACCACACATTCCAATATGATGAAATATATGTTGCGGGCCGAATCAAAACCGCACGACCATTTCAATCAAGAGTTTATTCTTAGAGTTTTTTTTTATATAAAGCTTATTTCAGACTGAGCTCCCTTTCCAATGTTTCAAAAAAGCACGAATTATAAAATATATTACTATTTTCTATATTTTCTCACCAGCCTGCCTCCCTCAAGTCTCGAAGGAGGCTGGCGTGGTTGGTGCGGAAGGTTGGTCGCCAACAATATAAGATCTGATAAAGTACTGGAAGGCATTTTTAACGTTGGATGACTGCTTGTGCTACTTTTATTCAAGAAAAACGACCCTAGAGCACTCGGTAATAAAAGATGAAAATTTTGGACAGTTTTTTGAATTCTGCATATATGTCTTTTTGAATATAGTAGGTAAAATCCCAGTCCCTAACACAGGAGGTCTAGAAAATAGTGACAGAGCTACTCAAATCGCACACGCGATATTCTCAGATAATCATTGGTCCATCGACACTTCATTTTCACAACACTATCCAATAAGTTTTTACATAAAACAATACAGTCTTTAGAACACACTGTATAATTAAATTAAATGACGTATAAATATTTTTTCTAAACACTTTTTTTGCTATGTATAAATCATAATTAACTACATGATTTATGATGCTACGTTTTTCTGTCTGATAAGTAAGCAATATGGTTTATCGTTATAGTTTCATATTGGCAGTTGGATAATGAATTTTTACGTTATATTAAAATCAAAAACAAAGAAAACCCATTTTGTCATAATTTTATAGACATGTTATTATTATATTTCAATTTTTCGACTCACTTATCTCTTTTAAGTTTAGATAATTAAAATTAAAAATATATAACAATAATAATTTCTTTTACTATTTATAAACAAAAATATATAAATTGAGGCCTATTTACATTGGCAAACATGGCTTAGTATTCATAAGTGAAATAATATTAAACAATACACTGTTAAACAGCCTATAATCACAGGGGTATTTTCAATATAACTACAACATACTGGGTGGATGTTTTTGCATCGTCATCACTATATCATTTTATATACAGAAAGAATAACCAACAAAACACAAAGGTATTTACAATATTGAAAAAAAAAAAACTATTGAGCTGTTTAGAGAGCATTGCAAACGATTTGTAAAAAACACACGGAACGTGATAATTTCCCGTTTTTATAAAAATAATTGATTTGTAAAAAGCTCAACAGTAAAACTCTTCTTTTTGTTCTTCTGAAAGTGTTCTGTGAAAAACATGTTTCTTGTGAAAAG
Organism: Operophtera brumata; assembly: GCA_932527175.1. Lineage (NCBI taxonomy): Eukaryota > Metazoa > Arthropoda > Insecta > Lepidoptera > Geometridae > Operophtera > Operophtera brumata. The sequence continues at coordinate 31,067,001 of OW052239.1, read as the reverse complement.
CATATTTGTCAATATAAGCTTTTATAAATATTTTGGTTGTAACCGTGTGCTGATCAAAATGAGCCTAAACACGGCCAGTCTACTATTATCCATCGAGGAGTTCCGCTGTCCACCTTCCGTCTCCCTCATCAGATCAGCTCGCTGTCACCATCATATTATATTGTTATCGGAACTTGACAGGTATGCCAAATTTCAGTTTAATCGGTTGAGGATAACTGCTTTAAAATTCAGTTGTAAGATTCCACCCGGATTCCACACAGACATACATACATTGCAAGTTAAATAAAAGCTTGTAAAAATCACTTTCGTTATCATAACTTAATCAGTTTACCAGTACGTTAATTATTTTGAGAATGGCCAATTTGCAGAGAGATTTAGTTTTTGTAGTTTACTATCAACGTGAAATTACGGAAAGAGCAGATGTCCACCTGATGTTAACCGGTACCCTCTGCCTATGGGCAGTGTGGACGCGCCCTAGTGGCATTGCACTGCGCCCGCCACCCTGAGACATAAAGATGAAAAATCACATGTGCCTGTATTTTCATAGGCAACCATTCTCTTCAAACCAGAACACATGAATGCGAGCACCATTCAAATAGGCGTAGCTATAGTTACTATACTTTAGGCATTCAAGAAAAATTATCAGATTTAGTTTATTCACATAGACGGGTCTCAAGTTATAATTATACAATATTTTCTTAGTTTTTCATTTGCGGATATTTTCATCAATAAATTTTAACGTTCATATTGAATATTAATCATAAGTTAAAATCAGCATTACGTTTTTTGAAGGTTAATAACTTAGTATGGTTTGATGACCAAGGCGAATTTTTCCCTCCACAACACAAATATATAATGCTAAGTAAATAACTTCATACATTCCACCCAGTATTAAAACGCAAAATTTACAATTATCTTACAGATAATAAATAATAGACATGACTATTATTATCTTTAAGAAACGTGTTAAAAAAGTACAATGCCTCTTTAAAATCAGTTGGGCATATAAACAGTTTAAAATGAATTAATTATTTTACAATTAATTATTAACAATCAGTATTTACCGTATTAAATCAGTTAAACTACATTATTAATTACTTGACTTGCATAATAAAAGAAATATCAATATTAAATTTATTTTAATATCGAAACAATAAATACTTATCCATAACAAGATTAAGTACTTTAAATCGAAATTGTGGCAATATTTTGGAAGAATTAATCTTAACATTGAATTCGGTTTAAAATCTACAAAATTAATGTTACTATTTTAAAATAAGACGCATTGAATGCGATCCACTCACATATATCCCTAAACCTTATACGTACTAGAATATACCACGTAATACTCAATCTATAACACTTCCAACTATTGCGATCATAAGACGTTCATAATTACATAACTACCATTAATTAAAGGGGGTTACTACCGAGACATTTAAATGCCACGAAAATATTTCATTGTTCGATATTCATTGCACTTTTCAGATCACTGACCGACAAATTTCCTGTTGAAATATGTCAATCAATATTATATCCTAATTTCAATGCAAAATGCTTGTAATTTTGATAGATTATATGACTGGCAATTTTCTTATCGAATGAATTGACTCCCCAAAAATATTTTCCCCCTATATTAGCTTACTATTTTATTGTCCAAAAAGTATCTATATTAACAAACGCATATAAAGGAATATATGCATCTCTGTCTGTCTGTTTGTTACACCTACAAACAATCTATCAAAGAAACAAACATAAGTACTGATGAATCTCTGTGCAGTATCTAACTATACCCCACTAACACAGTACTAGTGAAATCAACATATACCAAAGGCACTAGAATACCTAGTGGACAAGCTAAACGAATAGATTCAACACTTTGAATAATAACAAGATGCGGATTCATAGAAATCGCATTTATATTTAAAGTCTCATTTATAATAAATAGTCTTATAAATATAGAATTCAATTTATAGGTAAAAAGTATTTTGCAATAGTTATTCTTTCAATAGTCGATGCAGAGCATAATTACTTGATGTAACAGAAGCAAAATTTCACTTGACAGATAACACAGTCATTTAAATCTAAATGACTCCACCTTTTCAAATAAAGATTAACTAGCTATTTAATAAACAACCCAATTAAATCAAATTAAAACTTTAATTTGTATAAGTTGACGTTGTAAACGGGGTCCATCACTATGCAAGATAATAAATAGTTGTTTGGGTGAAAATATGAAATTAGTGATCGAAACGGTGCGGTGTGCTGATCAAAATGAGCTCAAACACGGCCAGTCTAATGTTATCCATCGAAGAGTGCCGTTTTCAACCTTCCATATCCATCGTTAGATCATCTCGCTGTTACCATAACATTTTAATGTCCTCAAAACTTGACAGGTAGGTATGCTAAATTTCAGCTCAATCGAACACCGGAAAGTAGGTCAAATTTAACTTGCAAGGTTTGAAAATTTCAGCTCAATCAAACACCGGGAAGTGGGTCAAATGTAACTTGTAAGGTTTGAAAATTTCAGCTCAATCGAAGACCAGGAAGTGGGTCAAATTTAACTTGCAAGGTTTGAAAATTTCAGCTCAATCGTTCACCGGGAAGTGGGTCAAATTTAACTTGTAAGGTTTGAAAATTTCAGCTCTATCGAACACCGGGAAGTGGATCAAATTTAACTTGTAAGGTTTGAAAATTTCAGCTCAATCGAACACCGGGAAGTGGGTCAAATGTAACTTGTAAGGTTTGAAAATTTCCGCTCAATCGAACACCGGGAAGTGGGTCAAATTTAACTTATAAGGTTTGAAATTTTCAGCTCAATCAAACACCGGGAAGTGGGTCAAATTTAACTTATAAGGTTTGAAAATTTCAGCTCAATCGAACACCGGGAAATGGGTCAAATTTAACTTGTAAGGTTTGAATACCCACAGAGACCTTTTCAAATAAAGGTGAAGCTGAATAAAGGCTTGTATTTTTTTTTTGTGAAAAATATATTTTTCAATACAAACTTTTATAAAATTAGTGATCGTAACCGAGTGCTGACCAAAATGAGCCTAAATACGGCCAGACTACTATTACTCCGTTCTAGTATTATTAGTTCCGTTATCCACCTTCCGTCTCCATCATCAGATCAGCTCACTGTCACCATCTTATTGCATTGTCATTGGAACATGACAGGTATGCCAAATATCATCTCAATCGGTTCAGGATAACTGCTTTAAAATTCAGTTGCAAGATTCCACCCGGACATACATACATAATACATACATTGCAGGTTTTAATAAAAGCTTGTAAAAAGGTCGTAAGTCAAGTCAGGGACCATAGCTGGCATATTCGCAATTTTATAGTTTATAATATTAAAAAATGTTAAGTATCCGGTCTTAATTCAACTTCGACTTATTTCAATCGTAAAATGCTCTGACATCATTCAATGTTTATGTAATCTAGTCCAAACTCACACCTGTACAACTACTTTTTACTGATCTAATTGATATGATTTGAACTATTGACTACACTGAAATTTGAATATATCTGTCTTTTAAAATATCTCAACAACAAATCCATATTTCACTCGTTAAAAACATATATCATCGAATACTTATATTAAAACCTTAATACTGTAATTATTACTATCGATAAAAGGAATCTACGCGGAAAGGACTGAAATAACTGACCCGCTAGCTTATTACGTATCTTGCAATAGCAATGCAATAGCAAGAATTAAAAGTAAAGTAAAAAAACGTACGTATCGCTGATACGTAATACGAATTTGCGATTTTGATGCGATAATCGCGCAATTCTTGCCATCGCATTGCTATTGCAAGATACTGGCCGGTATTCTAACTGACAGATTTTATACGACTATATAAAAAACTGTCAGTTAATATACCTTAAACCCCACACTATAACCCATTTACTAAACATTCTCATTGCTCATACATTTCATATACTGGAAACACATTTATAGATTTGCCTTCCATTTCACGACACTATTCCAGTTTAGTAAAGTGACTTTTAGTTTAGTGAATTTACGTCTAGTTTAGTGACTAGAACACTTCGGAATGACATCTTCCTGACTAGAAATAATGGAATAGTTATGAAATGGAAGTCACTATCCATTTCTACTTCATACTCCAACTTAATCAATTGATATATTAACATAGGCAGTATTTTGTTAGACTTACAAGACATTAAACTTACGTAGACTCGTATCCTAGTAATTGGTTGTAGTTCAAATACCGCTGTTTCTTTGGCAATACTAACGTACTTGAGAGTTTCGCACTAGTCATTGTCAATGCCATTTCTTGAGACACGTCACTGTCGAACTTTTAGTCAGATACCCGGTACAGCCCGGGGATTTTTACACGTAGCTTTCCATATGAGAGCTAGTGGACGGGCCCTAGAAGGAAGCTTCCACTAAATAAGTTCCGTCCATAGCAACACCAGTCTGGTTCCCTTGGACGGTGCTCCCAGCAGGAATGTATTTGCCGCACGCTTGCTGTAACACAAAAAATATAATTTACTATTGGTTTTTTTGTACTACAGCGTCACAAGGTACTACATTGAGACTGGCGGATACTTAGCCTACCTAAACTATCTACACCTCAACACACTTAAGCTTAACACCAATACGAAGCTAATTTACAAAACTTTAATAAAAAATACACAGACACGATCAAATTAAACACCAATAAAGTGTACAGTGGGTGCGTAGCTGTGATTTGGAGTAAAATGTAATGTAGTGAGATTGTGTGCTTGCATGCCAATTGTATGTAAAGGTAGACCCATTTTTGTGATAAGTAAATGTAGTAAAAATTGTCTGTCAAAAGAATTTTGAGGTGGATGGTTCATTTTACGGTTCGAAATACTGTTTTTTTGTGTTTTGCCTCATCACAGCTCATCAATACTTCTTCTGATAACAAAATACTGATTTTGCAAAAACTATGAGATATAACACACATGTTATTTCTAATAGTATCACATAAAATATCATTAGTTTAGCTACCAAGGTTCTTCAATAATTTTTAGCAATGGTCTTTTGTTCAGAATCCTTCGTAAGCAAATTATATTTAACGTGATACTATTTTGTTATAATATAACAAAATACACAGCACATCAACACTTATTCAGATAGCAAAAGCTGATTTTCCAAAACTGAGAGACATATTATGTCTCTCAGTTTTGGACATATTATGTCTCTCAGTTTTGGAAAACCAGCTTGTGCTATTTGAATAAGTGTTGATGTGCTGTGATCGATAAAAAAGTAACTTCGTGCCACAAAATGGACTATCCACCTAGTACCTACGACTTTCAGTGTTTCAGGTCCCGCGTTATATTCTTCACCACAAATATATTTGTGGCTTATTGGGAACTATCGTTTTATGAAAATATTGAGTCAAATTAATCTAGTTTTGAAGTGACGAAATAAACAATAGATGACTTAGTAGTAACTTAAATTTTGTAACAATTTTGCCAATTCATATGTCAAATTGTGTGCAGTGTGTTGGCATTAGTTGATAGTCAGTACTTTAATAATATAAAATACAAAAAGAACGATAAAACATTCCCACGACATCCTAGCACAATTTTCACAAAAATATATAATTAAACATTTACTGACACTCCTGGATCTACTATAATCACTTCATTCTAAAATTTTAAACAAATTAAAGATTGAAGCCATTATTTGAGTAAATTATATGAGAAATATATAATTTATAGTAAAAAAAATATAGATTGCTTTTACACAACATCAGCATTAACAGCATAAGCCATAATAAATACAATACAACATTGAGATACCGACATAAATGTAAACTGATTACTTATAAAAGATATGATATAAAAAAGCAACGACATCTTTGCAGCCAACACACTGCAGACATTGAAAGCCTCGATTCTGAATGGACGGATATTACCACACAGCGATTTAAACTTATTTAAAATTTCTTGAACCTGACACTAACAAAAAATCAATATTTAAGACTCAACAAATTGCATGATATGTTATCCGTAGATACGTTTTACACTGTGTAGCGGTAACGTGGGTAGTCTTGTAGGTGACATCAATGTGTAGAAAAGTAAAATAAAAAAATGTATGTATGTTAAATAAAATAATCTCATAATAAAAAATTGGATACCTCCACTTTACTCCAATAACTACAATGTGAAGCTCAAAATTGCACTACTCAATAAAATAGATTTTCCGAACCAAATAAAGCTGTCTATTCACGGCGCGTTATCGCTGCGTGGTAACACCGTGCGCACATACTGGTAACGGATCTTCGCTCGGCGCCGCGGACATAGACGTATCGGACGGCCGCGAGGTAGCTGTGTATCGCCGAACACCCTTCATCCGTCCCTTTCTACTCGAATCTAATAGCAGGACCTGTCAGAGCCAATCACTATGAGATTGAGAAGTGTCTACGTGTAGTAAAAAAAGTGTAATGTGGAATTCTGAACAAAAATTAGCCAACAAAGAAAAATGTCTACAGATCCTGTTCAATTTACTCTAATAAACTAGAAGAAACCTACATAAGAACATAGATGAAAGTACTACGCTTTCTCTAAGACAACGTTATATTAAAATGATTTAAAAAAAACCGTCATGAAAACATAATTAAGTTTGAAAATACATTTTCACCAAACAATAGGATACACAATGTTTTTTTTATAGCGCATCTTAAATAGTAATCTCGACATACCTGAAAAACTCACCCATAAATTGCAATAAAGCATTATCGTGACAAATTGTACATTTAGAGCTGCATATAATATATTAACGCTTAACATATTTAGCCTGTAATAAATATTCAGATAAATCATGTAAAACACCAAGCTGGACATTTTTTTACTTATAATTTTGCGTGGCGTAATACAGCTTAGCCACATTAATCACATAGCAATGGTGAAGCCACGACAACCCTTGGATCCAAATCACGTGTAACAATAATACAACTATTGTTCTCTACCCATATTTTTAAATCTTATTTATATGATCATAAATAAATCTTCACGTAAATGGATCCAATAATGTGCTCCTTATTTATTCTGGCACGATACATAGCACATTGAAGTACCTCGCGTATTGTCCGCGTCGATAGTCCGATCGGACTGATGCATCTGACTGTCCGGCGACGTCTCTGTCGTGGGAGAAATTGAATCGTAATAATCGTGAATGAGATGAATAATTGCGTACATTTCATAAGCAAAGATTTTGACGTAACTAAAACTATGTTGGATTGTGAATAGAATGCTTTATAAATTATGAAATTTATCTTTTTCGACTAGGCTTAAAATGTTACCTACATCACCTATCATAGCACTTACCTAAAGTATATTGGTTGTTCATAGTTGTAATTTAGGTGGTAGATATGTTGATTTGAGCACAGAGATCTTATTCTCCTAGATTACCGGTGTCCATAAAATCTAAATAGAAGTCATAATTATGAGTTTTTTTATACGTTACCATGTTTATCGTTACAACAGACCAACTCTTCTGGAATTAATAAAACAGGCATGCAACTTAACTGTTCACGATTTTTTCTAGAAGAGATTACAAAAGTCAGTCTCTTAACTTTTAAGCCTCTTTCTTCCAAAGCGTCTCGTTGAATTCTCTGCTTACTGTGATCAGTTACTGATGAAGGTACTACAATGATCAATTAATTTCACCTGATACTTATGCAACCACCACTACTGTCACATCTTAAATTTTTGCTGCACCCAACTGTCTCTTGTTTTCGGGGTTAGGTCAACATATGCAAAATTACGTCACCTGATACTTCTGCAACCACCACTTCTGTCACTGTTACAGTCCTCTCAGCACGTGGATGTGTCTTGTTTTCGGGGCTAGGTCAGTACGTAAAATGACGTCACCTGACACTTCTGAAACCACCATTTCTGTCACTGTTACAGTCCTCGCTGCACGTGGCTGTCTCTGGTTTTTGGGGCTAGGTCAACGTATGCAAAATGACGTCACCAGATACTTTTGCAACCACCACTTCTGTCACCGTTACAGCCCTCGCTGCACCATTCAACTGTCTCTTGTTTTCGGGGCTAGGTCAACGTATGCAAAATGACGTCACCTGATACTTCTGCAACCACCACTTCTGTCACTGTTACAGTCCTCTCAGCACGTGGATGTCTCTTGTTTTCGGGGCTAGGTCAGTATGTAAAATGACGTCACCTGATACTTCTGCATCCACCACTTCTGTCACCGTTACAGTCCTCGCTGCACCATTCGACTGTCTCTAGTTTTCGGGGCTAGGTCAACGTATACAAAATGACGTCACCTGATACTTCTGCAACCACCACTTCTGTCACGTTACAGTCCTCGCTGTACCAAACGACTGTCTCTTGTTTTCGGGGCTTGGTCATTGTACATAAAATAACGTCACCTGATACTTCTGCAACCACCACTTCTGTCACGTTACAGTCCTCGCTGCACGTGGCTGTCTCTTGTTTTCGGGGCTAGGTCAATGTACGTAAAATGACGTCACCTGATACTTCTGCGGGCAGCAACCGCAGCGAGCGCAGCACGCCAGCAGCGCTGGCGCCCGCCCTGAATGCGCGGGGGAGGCGAGGGGTGAGGGGGAGCCCGGTCGCTTCACCGCTCCGTTGAAGGGGTTCTCCATCTCCACGAATTCTCGATCCTGGAATACCATTATTAGAATCATTGTAGAACAGACACAAAGATCAAAAAGTCTTCCGTGCCACACGTCTATAAACAAAAATGACAGGTATTTCAATTAGCCAGCCATCTGGCACTCTTCTCAATTATGTTGGCCGTAATAAAGGACGTCCTAAGACTGTGCGTCATTAAGGGAAAGTACCTTAAATATTGTAGACAGGATTATTTGTTGAAAGAAGACTTTATTTTATTTTTAAAACTTAGTAATATTTCATGCAAAGTTTTTTTTTTAAATTACTTGTTTCTTCTGGGAATCGTGCCGAACATTTAATGGAATCAAACATTTTACGTTATTTTTTTGTTATAAGATACCATGTTCCGTTACTTAAGAGGAATTCTTATTTTTTAGCCATACTTTCGATTGGCATCATACAAATATGGGTGTTTTTTTTCACATTTAAGTCGGTTCGATTCCCAGACAAAGCAAGTAATTTTTAGAAAATCTTTGAGTGCAGAATTACTAAGTGTTCAAAATAAAATAAAGACTCCTTTGAGCAAAATATCTTATCTACAATATTTAAGGTACTTTCCCTTCATGTCGCATTGTCTTGGGAGGCCTCTATAGCGGATACGTGGCGCAAAAGACATCTACGCTATATTTCTGCCGTTACGACCTTAAAAGAGCCTGGATTTAGAAACATGGTCAACTTTAAACAATTTTTAACATCACGTTGTGTGATTCGGATGGATATTTACTAAATATCAGGATTCGATTATTCAGGGCTTGGATTGGTTCTGCCTTAGGTTGTTAATGATGGAGACAGGATTGCTGAAGATGACACAATCATGCAGACCACAACACCTCAGCCAAAATTAATAAAACACATCACGACATGCAACACCAAACGAACTGTTCCAACCAGAAAATCATGCTCAACTTCGCATCATTTCTTCGTGACACAATAGTGTCTTGTGGACGATGAAAGCACCAGTGCTGTCACGGAATTGAGTAATCTGCTGGTTGAAATAGTTTATCTGGTTGGGTAAGTTCCAGTTTTTCACTTCTCTTCATCAACTGTCAAAAAGGCTGCTCACACTGCTGTAGAGGTTCATCGACTGACTGATGCCCTGTGAAAAATAAGTTCTGGATTCCGTGACAATAAACATGAGCAGCAGTTTTGACCTGTACCGTGTATTCAGTCAGCGACATTTGTTCTAGCCAGCGTAATATTGTATAGTTTTTGTTAGTAGTAGAGATTTTATGTGAAAGAGTTCGTTCGGGGAAGTACTATCCCCATACCTATTTCTACCGCAAAGCAGTAGTGCTCGTATTGCTGTGTTCCGGTTTGAAGGGTATGGGTACCGGTGAAATTACAGGCACATGAGACTTTTCATCTTTACGTCTCAGAGTGGCGGGCGCAGTGCAATGCCACGTAGGGTGCGTCCTAGGTGGACGTGACCTATGTGATAATGCACTGTTCATAGGCAGAGGGTACCGCTTATCATCAGGTGGGTCATCTGCTTGATACATCATACCAAGCTATATAAAAAATAAATAAAAAAAAGTGACATTGCACTAGACATCTCAACCGTGGCAACCATAGCACACGTATTTACAGCACGGGGACTTGACAGTAATCCAAATATCTCAGCTGTTCAACCAGAAAATCATCTTGCTCAACTTCGCAACATTTCTTCCTCACATAATAATGCCGTGGTGTGTCTGGCCCAAGAAAAGACCCCTCTATCTCCTTCGTTTATGTCGTAAAAGCCGACTAAGGGATTATCCGGGCTTGTTTGTAAGTTTCGTTGGTATAAGATTTGTTCTGGCTGCTAGCTTATTTAAGGAATGTGTACTGGAAGAAAGCGTTAGCAGAGTCAGTCGCTTGACGCAATGGCGGTATGAGCTCGCCACTTGTCACGTCTATTTCCCACGATGGTGCCACGGTGAAAAGAGGCCAATTTGAGGCTCTGCCTACCCTTTCGGGGACAAAAGCGTATGTCTATGTATGTATAATAATGCCTTGAGGACGATTATAAAAACACCAGTGCGGTGTGGTTACTATCCAATCCCTGTTTCCAGGAATTGGTTATAAACTCGACGACCTCTGTGGCGCGGCGGGCGAAGCTTGGCCTGCGACGCAGGAGGTTGCGGGTTCGATTCCAGCCTCGGAACAAATATTTGTGCGATCGCAGATATTTGTTCAGGGTGTTCTGGGTATTTTCAATGTATAATAAATAATATCTATCTATGTAATATATTGTATTAAGTATATCAGTTAACTAGTACCCTTACTTGTCACAAATGTAACGCTTTACAAAGCTTGCATGCTCCTACCATATACAAATCTAATTTTTATGTACTATTATGTACAAATATGTTATTGTTATTTATTTTATTTTATAAGTTTTAATAAGCTATATAGCTTCAAAAACGTACCTAGTTTTTAATTATTGTTGTATAGTTCTAGGTTAACTACACTTGAATCTGTACACCTATATTATGAAATAAAGGAACTTTAAAATTAAAAAAAAAAAATTAAAATGTATAATAAAAAATATCTATCTATGTAATATATTGTATTAAGTATATCAGTTATCTGGTACCCATAACACAAGCTCTGCTTAGCTTGGGGCTAGATAATGTTGTGTGATCTGTCCAGCATTATTTATTATTTATTTATTTAATTATTAATTATTAAAAAAAAATAAAAAAAAATACACATTGTTCTAGATATATATATCTTTGCTACGGAAGCTCAACCACCAATTGAGTGGCAACCATAAAAGAAGGTATTAACAGTAGGGATGTTTTACGCATTTGTATTTAAAGTAGGGACGCAGGAGGTTGCGGGTTCGAGTCCCACCTCGGAACAAATATTTGTGCAATCAGCAGATATTTGTTCAAGGTGTTCGGGTATTTTCTATGCATAGTAAAAAATATCTATCTATGTAACGTCTATTGTATTAAATACTAGCGACACGCCCCGGCTTCGCACGGGTAGTTTCCGGATGACAAACAGCCACCCCACCCCTCCTACCCGCCCTCCCCCTATATCCGTCTCCTGGTTCTAAGCTACCTCCCCACCAATTTTCAGTCAAATCGGTTAGCCGTTCTTGAGTTATAAATAGTGTAAATAACACGACTTTATTTTATATAGTTTAAGATATCGTTTATCTAGTACCCATCATAACACAAGCTCTGCTTAGCTTGGGACTAGATAATGGTGTGTGAACTGTCCAGCATTATTTATTTATTATTTATTTTATTTACCGTTTTCCAAATGTCTCAGCTATCCCCTTCCGGAATCAGGGATTGGTTATATAGTGATCTATTTTGACATTAATCTAGAGATGTTTTCGAAACGAAGGCTCAACAAACAGTTTAGTGGCAACCATATAGCATTAACTTTGTATTTTACATTTGTACACATTTAATTAGTTGACATTAATCCAATCTGAACATTACCTGTCCAGAACTAAATAAAATGAATAAAATAAGAAGGCATTTATTCCTTACACTATCATTATCCTAACTAGCAGCCCGCACGTGACTTTCTTCACGTGGTCCTGGTGAGCTGACTTCAGCGCCACCTATCGGGTCCAGTAATTAATCTAAACCAGCCAACCCACTCAAATACATACTGAAAATATCAAAATCGGTCAAGCTATTTCTGAGTTTTAGCGAGACTAACGAATTGCAATTGTTTAACCTACTTCAAAAGGTGCGAGTCGGACTCGCCCATGAAGGGTTCCGTTGTTTTGGTTGGAAGTTTACATGGTAATGTACCTCTTTTTTTTTAGTTTTATCATTCTCTTATTTTAGAAGTTACGGGGGGGGGGACACTTTTTACCACTTTGGAAGTGTCTCTCGCGCAAACTATTCAGTTTAGAAAAAAATTATATTAGAAACCTCAACATCATTTTTAAAGACCTATTCATAGATCCTATTCACACGCATAGGTTTTTTTTTTTTTTTTAGTTTTAGTTCTAAGTATGGGGAACCCCAAAAGTAATTGTTTTTTTTTTCAATTTTTGTGTAAAAATCTTAATGCGGTTCACAGAATACATCTACCTACCATGTTTCAACAGTAAAGCTCTTATAGTTTCGGAAAAAAAGGCTGTGACATACACGGACAGACAGACAGACAGACAGACATGACGAATCCATAAGGGTTCCTTATCTTTGACTACGGAACCCTAAAAAGGAGGAGGTTCTCAATTCGTGTGTATTTTTTTTATATTTGTTAGCTCTCATCTCCATCATTTATAAAACGAATTGGAAAATTACGATATACTTCCATATTGGTCCCGTTATCATCAAAAACTGGTTACGATGTTGGTCAAATATTATACCACCCATACATACCGTTCATTACCCTTATTATTATTATTTTATTATTATTATATTTATTATTTGGCACATATAGCGAATTCGGTATTTTCAGCAACAATTCAAGCATGTGCATTCAGAAAGTGCCATTTGTTGAAGTGGCACTGATGACGAAGACCAGAGATGGCCATTGGCACTCCTCAATGATAAGTATTTCACGGGTGGCGATAAGCGTGACTTTCCGATATCCGCAGGCAATGCATAGGCAATGCCCCTGGTGTTGCAGATGTCAACAGGAGACGGTAACCGTTTACCATCAGGCGGGCCGTATGCCAGTTTGTTGAGCAATAACATTTTAAAAAACACTACGTCTATCAACATCCTAGCGCGCGCAGCCTGGCGACGAAGCGCTTTGGCATAAATGAGCCATGTTGCAGAAAAAATGTCGCATTGAATACACGGCTTTATACCACGTGACACTTACCGTAGTACGCTCCAAACACCTGAGCAGGTGGTGATGCTGCAACTCGAAGATATCCTCATCCCTCCCAGCGTCGTCCAGCTCCACTCCTGACTCCTGCGCCGCCAGCCTGGCTTCCGCTGCCTTCTTCTTGTTGACAAAGGCAGCACCGGAGGACGCTTTAGCGATGCGGATCCGGGCGAGGCGGGCTTTCTGGAATTCAGAAAGGGGACAATTTAAAAATCGTTGGTTCAACTGACGCTGACCGAAGAGATCTAAAGGATTAGGGCAACCACTGACCCAGGTCAAAAAAATATTTATTATTTATTTATTTATTAAGAAACAGGTACAACACCATAACAGAAATCCAAAGCGATGTTAAATGCACACAATTATATTTAAAAAAAAACAACCAAGCATAGAATAAGTAGTAGGTAATACCTACCGAAGATAGACCTACAATAATTACTAACACTATCTACTTGCATTAAACATTCTCTGAAATAATAAAATAAGATAAATGAACCTGGGCCCCTTCATGGAAGTAATTAGTACGGTTCTAAATGTTGTTTTTTTGTTATTTTTTTCTAAAGAACTTTTATGTTTTTAGAAGTTGTGAAGCAAAAGTTGTACTTCAAAATAATTAGATAAATTAACTCATTGTATTTGCTTGAATCAAAAACGCAACAAGCTTCATTACTTTCCCACAACTTCTACGCACTAAATTAAATTAGCTTTTACATTATCTTAACATAATATTATCAAAAACCAAAAGTATCTTTACTGAACGTTACGTTAGTCAAAAAAGTTGGGTCAAACAATGTATGGGGAGTTGCCCATGTTCTTTGGACACAATGCCTAGGGCACCGAAATTCAGGGCAGACTACAAACGTCACTGAATAAACGCGTGAAGCGATTTTAATGATTCTTTAACAATAATAAAGGCAATTTATAGGTTCATAAATATATGTTTTTTTTTTTTTTTATATACTTCTTGAATGACGGAACAAGCAGATGGCCCACTTGATGTTAAGCGGTAACCTCTGCCTATGAACAGTGCATTACCTCATAGGTCAAGTCCACCTAGGACGCGCCCTATGTGGCATTGCACTGCACCCGTCACCCTGAGACATAAAGATGAAAAGTCTTATGTGCCTGTAATTTCACCGGCACCCTTACCCTTCAAACCGGAACGCAGCAATGCGAGCACTACTGCCTTGCGGCAGAAATAGGTATGGTGGTAGTACTTCCCCGGACGAACTCTTTCACTAGAACGAGGGAGGCCTTGTTTGGAAATAATCATTTACATGAGACAGTAAAGGGATTACCCGGTTTTATTTGTAAGATTCGTTGGAATAAGATTTATCCTGGCTAATATTACTGAAAGAAAGCGTTAGCAGAGTCAGTCCTGGAAAGCAATGGCAGCGATGAGCTCACCAATTGTCACGTTTATATGCCACGATGCTGCAACCCACTGTGAAAAGAGGCCCATTGAGACTCTGCCTACCCGTTCGTGGAAAAAGGCTGTGTGTCTATGTACCTATGTACCCATGTTTTTTGTCTTTAGTTAGGTGACATACCCTCTGCGCCTTTCTCTTGTCAGCTCGCTGGTTCTGATGGTAGATCCGCGAGAAGTTGGAGACAATAACGGGCACAGGCAGGGCGATGACCAGTACTCCGGACAGTGAGCAGACGCCGCCGACTATCTTGCCAGCTATGGTGCCTGGCACCATGTCTCCATACCTGGAATAAGATACGTGATTATTAGATTTAAGAATAATAAACAGAATGGATCCCAGAAGGCCACGTGGAAGGCCCAGACGGAGAACGCGGGATGAGCTAGACTTCTAATTGAAGGATTGGTCCCAAATTGCCAACAATAGGATGTCCCCTGTCACTGTTGGCACTATTCCCGAGGCAGGGGAAATCTTACGGTGAACGGTCTGTAGTTGAGTGGTGTTATGTTATGTAGGTCCACGATCCCCCCGTGGATCCGCACGAGGTGATCAGCGCAGCGAGCTGGATGGCCGAGAAGCAGCTGGAACTGCTCGCCTCCTCCATGTACCAGAAGCACCCCAACAGCCACACGTACTCCAAGTGACTGGCTGAGGCGCTGGTCGGGAGAGCTACCCTGACCTTCCAGCGGTTATAGACGAATAGAAGGAGGGAAGGGAGGCCTTTGCCCTGCAGTGGGACATCACAGGCTCCGTCCACCGCAATGCCGCGCAAGCGACGATGCGCGGGGCCGTACTCAGGATTAGCGTGGCAAATTATTACTTGTTAGAGCTCGCCATATTCCTCTGAAGCCGCACAGTGCGAGACTACCCTGGCTGTAGGGTATGGGGATGAATCCTCTGCCGATGGCGAGTGGTTCGGTGAAATAAGGGTGCTGGTCATGTCAAACAATTCCTCGGAACAAAACACATCATACAAAGGGTAGAACACGCAAAGAGAGGCAAAGTCTCTCCTCAGCCTTACAGGCTGTATTTCTCAGAAGACAGTAACTCAGGTAGAGAGTTCCTTCGCGGTTCGCACCATAATTATTGAAGAAAAGTGCTTTGTGCGAGTCTTTGGAATGTTGATTTTAAAATGGTGTCTTTTCACCGAGGCTCTCCTCGTTTGGTGGTAGAACGAAGAGGAGGGAATACCATTCGTGCGGTTCTTTAGACCACTTGAAACAGACCACTAAACAAACCGTCGAAAACTATAATAAAGTTTTTCTAGGTTTTATACGGTTTGTTCAGCGGTATGTATGGCACTCCTCGATGGGTAATAGTAGACTGGCAGTATATGGGGTCATTTTAGTCAATACACCGTTCCTACCACTAATTTCATAAAAGTATGTTATGAAAATAATAACTTGTTTTCAGGGTTTATTGGGTACGGTCAAAGGGTAGGTAAAACGGGACCGTATTACTAAACCTGGGCTATCCGTCTGTCCGTCTGTCTGTCTGTCTGTCCGCCTGTCACCAGGCTTTATCTCATGCACCGTGATAGTTAGATAGTTGAAACTTTCACAGATTATGTATTTCTGTTGAATACTGAAAACCAGAACAAAATAAATATTTGAGGGGGTTTCCATACAACAAACGTGATTTTTTTGATCGTTTTTGCTCGATATTGATAACGGCAACAGTTAGACGCTTGAAACATTCTCAGAATATTTAGTTATATATTCAATTTCAAAATAATTAATTAAATTAAAATAAAACAAATATTTAAATGGGGCTCCGATACAACAAACGTGTTTTTTTGCCGTTTTTATAGATAATGGTACGGAACCCTTCGTGCGCGAGTCCGACTCGCACTTGAGCAGATTTAAATTCACTGTACTAAGTAAGTATGTAGGTAGGTACTAGCCTTTTTTTCCCGTGCACACGTTGTGTCGGGCAGCATTCCCTAGTGTTGGATCAGGACTACGTAATGTGTTGGATTGGCTGCTGTGGTTTTAAAACTGACATAAGCGATCAACATAAATAAAATTACTGGCTCACTAGGAAACAGCTGTGCAGTTAATCTCTCTGAGTACGTAATCACTTCAGAAATCAATCACGTGGTTAAACTAGTGTTCCGAAAAAACAGTTTATTATCTCAAGAGAAAAAAAAAAAACCTTGTTTGCATGTTTTTTTGCTTTTCCTGTCATTTTCTGTGTGTCTTGGTGTTAACTGTTAAGACTGCGCTTCCGCCAGGTAGAAATCAAAATAAACGCCACGCGCCGCTCGAAAAAGCGGTGTTTATTGAATATCTCGTGATATATAGATATATAATCAGTCGATTCAGATGGCGCAATAGGCTGTTGAGCTCTCTTTTTATTAATAAAAATAACTATTTATTAATATTATTAACAAATAAACACAACCTCACGGCACCGAGTCTCGCGTGTTACTGTTTTCACGCGCGAGTGTGGATGCGTTCGCGTTCACGGGAGGTTTGCGCCCCGCGAACCCTCTGACGCGGACGCAAATACCGACACTTCTTATCGTGTCGATGGTATATAATGATTTATATAAATACCGACACTGAACTGGGAACAACGCTTGAACAGGCGCGAAGCTCGTGAACGCCATCCAAAAACTACAATATAAACACTATATATATATATACATTATACACGCCATCTACACTCGCTGTTCGCGGCTTCGACAGATGTTCGTTCATTCACTGCGCGAATGAGGAGCCCGCATTAAGGCGCTATAGGTTCAACGAAATTTTTTGCATGAGGCGAAGAAGGCGAGCGCACGATCTGATACCGTGTTTTTATGTATAAAAAAATTATATAAAAATGTCGTTCAAAGTTTTGTTTAATTTTGTTGATGAATTCACTAACTCAAATAATAACTAACATGTAACCAAATGTTTCAAAAATTAAAACGTGAGAGAAGTGAGTGAAAAATAGCATTTAAATTTTAAAAAGGAGGTATCTTTGTTATTTTTTTTTTATCGTGTGAAGTAATTCAAATATTGTATTGAATTATTGATTTCACTAGATAAAAAGCTCAAGAATATCATATATTTTTTTCTTCATAGAAAACTATGAAAATTCTTATCAAGAACTTTAAAATTCTAGAGACATTTGAGAACCTATCGCGCCTTAAATAGAAGAGTTAAAAATACAACACTTTTCAAAAAATATTTTAACAATATTTCAATTCACAATATACATTCTTAATAGGTAGGTACAGTTGTTGTAAACTCCCAAAACGCATCGATAGCGCGTTTTAGCTCGCGGACACTTTCAGCAGCGACATCTAGTTTGGAAATTGTTAACAAGTTAGATTAAGAAGTAAGAACAGTATGTACTTATAAGTATTTCGACGATGTCAATATCCAGTTGGTTTTACAATGCAACAATAACCGAATAATGATAATCAGACCGTACAGGTAATGTTAGAGGTGGCGTCAGATTATACTCAATAATGATAATCAGACCGTACAGGTAATGTTAGAGGTGGCGTCAGATTATACTCAATAATGATAATCAGACCGTACAGGTAATGTTAGAGGTGGCGTCAGATTATACTCAATAATGATAATCAGACCGTACAGGTAATGTTAGAGGTGGCGTCAGATTATACTCAATAATAATAATCAGACCGTACAGGTAATGTTAGAGGTGGCGTCAGATTATACTCAATAATGATAATCAGACCGTACAGGTAATGTTAGAGGTGGCGTCAGATTATACTCAATAATAATAATCAGAACGTACAGGTAATGTTAGAGGTGGCGTCAGATTATACTCAATAATTATAATCAGACCGTACAGGTAATGTTAGAGGTGGCGTCAGATTATACTCAATAATGATAATCAGACCGTACAGGTAATGTTAGAGGTGGCGTCAGATAATACTACATTGGTTGCACAGAAACGGGTTGTTTTTTAATTTTCCTGTTTTTATAGATAATGGTACGGAACCCTTCATGCGCGAGTCCGACTCGCACTTGACCGGTTTTTTGTCTTGTGCAATAAATAACTTTATATAAATTTTAATGCACTATGGCACAATAAGTTCACACACCTTAAAACTTTTATAAATTAAAAATGTATTTCTTATGCCGTTCCTGAGAAAAAAAATATTATAAACAAAGTACGCACTTACATCAAAGTGATCCTAATAAGGATTCCGCTTTTTTCTAAAACACGAAGTTCTTTAAATATTCCCAGGAACATTCTCTTTCATCCCCGTATTTAGTTGATCTGAGCCCGTGGAGACATCTTAAATAATAAAACAGTTAAATTTCCTGACCCTTAAGAATTCGACGAACCCCGAAAGATAATAAACTTGATCATAAAATGGTGGAATAATTGACAGTTCATCGCCTCATTTTTCGCCTCGTTTGTAAAATTTAAGATGTTTACTTACCTGGATGTTTACTTACCTGGATGTTTACTTACCTGGATGTTTACTTACCTGGATGTTTACTTACCTGGATGTTTACTTACCTGGATGTTTTTGCAACTTGTTGCTATATCAAAATGAAAAATGCTAATTTTTTTTAATACTAAGTACTGGGAATGATGGGTCAAGCAGATGGCCCACCTGATGTTAGCGTATTACTCCATAGGTCACGTCTAGGACGCACCCTATGTGGCATTGCACTGCGCCTGCCACCCCGTGACATAAAGATGAAAAGTCTCATGTGCCTGTAATTTCACCAGCACCCTTACCCTTCAAACCGGAACACAGCAATGCGAGCACTACTGCTTTGCGGTAGAAATAGGTATGGTGGCAGTACTTCCCCGGACGAACTCTTTCTTAAAAAAGCTCTACTACCACTAAACCATTCTGCAATAAGGCTTAAGCTTAAAAGTAGTTAGTAGTGGCTTAGCTGTTTTAGGGTTCTTAAGATGACATTGGAAAATTTGGAGGCAGGCATCCAGATTTATTCAACAGTTACAGAACACATGAAAGTGATATTTGATGAACCGATTCTTCATACCAGTCTTTTTAACACCCGACGTACAAACGAAGGGGTGTTATAAGTTTGACGTGTGTGTATGTGTGTGTGTGTGTCTGTCTGTCCCATCGTAGCTCCCGAACGGATGAACCGGTTTCGTTTTTTATTTGTTTGAAAGTTTAATTTTTCGGGAGTGTTCTTAGCTATGTTTGATCAAAATCGGTTCAGCCGTTTCATTGCATTGGGGTCTTTTTTAATTTTTACAAAATTAATTACTTGTTTCGTAGTATCATTACTTGATTGGTTAACTTTTATAACAGATTTTTATTATCAAAAAACCTTTTTTAACCACCAACGCAACAATGAAGGGGAGTTATAAGTTTGACGTGTCTGTGTAAGTGTGTGTGTGTGTGTGTATGTGTGTGTGTATGTGTGTATGTGAGTATGTCTGTCTGTCTGTTCCAACGGAATAAGGAATTTTTTACTATTAAAATCTTATTATGACATTGACGAAGCTCTAGCTGATGACTTTAGTATGTAATCATACCGATAAGTGTTTGAATGTTTGAATTTTTGTTTAATTATCTGTTATTTTTAAAATATGATGTGTAAATATTACTTTTCCTATTGTACAATAATTGGTATCAAGGCGGTATAAATAATATTGAATTTGAATTTGAATTTGAACGTAGCTCCCGAACGGATGAACCGATTTAGTTTTTTTTTGTTTAAAAGGTGAATTTGTCGGTAGTGTTCTTAGCTATGTTTGATCAAAATCGGTTCAGCCGTTTCATTGCCAATATAAACTCCAAGCATAGCACTCGCTAAAGCTCTTTGCTTGACCTTGAGCATGTGAATGAGGCAAATAGCAGACGATTATGTCTTAGTTCCGTCATGATGATGATGACATCTAGCCCAATTTCAGCCGCGGCGGCTGTTTATCTGCTTCATACAGCAGAGCTTCGCTGATGTGCTCTTATGTGACTTACATACCCTATTTTTGTGCTGTTAACGTGCGTTCGCAGAGTTGCTCGTGAGGGTATTATTTTCGTAATGGTACACTATGTTAGAAGGTGGTCTACTTTTCAGATCGTCGCGCTTTAAATCAAGCTCTCGCCTTCTATCTAGAGCCTAAAACACGATTTCTTTAAATGTTCTCGAAAAATAGTAATACACGTCATCATATTTCCAAGTGCATGCTAAAATGGGTATTTTTTTTTTGTTCTCATATACCTACTAAGTAGATTTTGATAAAAAATACCGGAAAATTACTTATTTTAGATTTGATTTTTAACAGACTCAAGTACAATATTTAAAATAAAAATATACATGGATCCAGTATGAAAGAGGTCTGCGCCTACTACCCGTACGGGTCTCAAAATATACATGGATCCAGTATGAAAGAGGTCTGCGCCTACTACCCGTACGGGTCTCAAAATATACATGGATCCAGTATGAAAGAGGTCTGCGCCTACTACCCGTACGGGTCTCAAAATATACATGGATCCAGTATGAAAGAGGTCTGCGCCTACTACCCGTACGGGTCTCAAAATATACATGGATCCAGTATGAAAGAGGTTTGCGCCTACTACCCGTACGGGTCTCAAAATATACATGGATCCAGTATGAAAGAGGTCTGCGCCTACTACCCGTACGGGTCTCAAAATATACATGGATCCAGTATGAAAGAGGTCTGCGCCTACTACCCGTACGGGTCTCAAAATATACATGGATCCAGTATGAAAGAGGTCTGCGCCTACTACCCGTACGGGTCTCAAAATATACATGGATCCAGTATGAAAGAGGTCTGCGCCTACTACCCGTACGGGTCTCAAAATATACATGGATCCAGTATGAAAGAGGTCTGCGCCTACTACCCGTACGGGTCTCAAAATATACATGGATCCAGTATGAAAGAGGTCTGCGCCTACTACCCGTACGGGTCTCAAAATATACATGGATCCAGTATGAAAGAGGTCTGCGCCTACTACCCGTACGGGTCTCAAAATATACATGGATCCAGTATGAAAGAGGTCTGCGCCTACTACCCGTACGGGTCTCAAAATATACATGGATCCAGTATGAAAGAGGTCTGCGCCTACTACCCGTACGGGTCTCAAAATATACATGGATCCAGTATGAAAGAGGTCTGCGCCTACTACCCGTACGGGTCTCAAAATACGTGCAGGATAAAAATGTTTTAAATAGCAAATATAAAAGAGCTATACGACATTATAGTTCCGAGGGATCTCTGCACCAGAAACACGATAGGAAGATACTTTATCTAACTTTTGACCAGGATTCGATTGTTTATTCAAATGGAGCATATTATTGGGTAAATAATGAGATAAATAAAATCAATACAACAAAGCCGAGGGATTAGGGTTTTGTTAAATTATCTATATTTTACGAGATATTCAATAAAACCTGCTTTTTAGAACGGTGCGACGCGTATTTTTGTATGAAGATTTCTGCCTGGTGTTGGCTAAGCATGTACCTACCTACGACCCATCCCTACCGCTGTTGGCTTTGTACCTCAAACACTTGTGCCATTATATCAATTTAATTTAAACATTCTGTATACTAAACACTAGAGTTCAAAGAACATTAAATTATATTTAGACTCCGGTAAGCTTTATGTTACTAGATTATGTACTGTTGAATACTAACTCAGTATTTTGTAGACTGTGTGACTGTGTACTCGTACTTGGTAGGTATTTTGTCGATTTATCCAAATAAGTAAGTAAAGTAAGAAAGTACCTACCTTAAATATTGTAGATAGGATAACAACAAGAACTGAAATCTATTCATATACTGAGACTATTTCATTTTTAAAAGTTAGGAACACTGCATTCAAAGATTTTCAAGTCGGTTCGATTCCCAGACAAATCAAGTAATTTTTAGAAAAACTTTGTATGCAGTATTATTAAGATTTAAAAATAAAATAAAGTCTCCTTTCAGCAAAATATCTTATCTACAATATTTAAGGTACTTTCCCTTCATGGCTTGGGACGCCCTGTATACAAAAAAATAACAATGGCACAGTTGTGCTACCCGAAGACCGCTGCTAACGATCTAAAGGTAGCTCAACTGATCCAAATCACCAGTCAGAAGCGTCCCTAGGATGCTGGCTGCATTGCCACGCTTAATGGCAATACTAATGTGTTGAGCCACATAAGAGCCAGCCCTCGGGTCACGCGTCGCTTCGACCAGACTAGAAGTGCTGAAATATTTTTTATAAGTTGTATTATTCTTTCTGCATATAAATGTATTAGTTTTTGCTGAAATATCTATTTTCAAATGAATCTTTTATAAAATTAGCGATCGGAGTCGTGATTTGATAGAAACCATCGGTGTGTTCCATCGTCCACCTTCTTTCTCCATCGTCAGATCACCTCGATGTCACCATAATATTGTAATGTAATTTGTAACTTACATCAGGTATGAAAAAAATCAGCTCAAACAATTGATGTAATACTTTTTAGGGTTCCGTACCCAAAGGGTAAAACGGGACCCTAATACTAAGACTCTGCTGTCCGTCTGTCACCAGGCTGTATCTCATGAACCGTGATAGTTAGAAAGTAGAAATTTTCACAGATGATGTATTTATGTTGCCGCTATAACAACAAATACTAAAGAACAGAATAAAATAAATATTTAAGGGGGCTCCCATACAACAAACGTGATTTTTTTTGCTCGTTTTTGCTTGATATTGATAACGGCAACAGGTAGACGCTTGAAATATTCACAGAATATTTACCTAGTTACATATTCACTTTAAAAATAAATAAATAAATAAAAATAAAACAAACATTAACGTGATTTCTTTGCCGTTTTTATAGATAATGGTTCGGAACCCTTCGTGCGCGAGTCCAACTCACTCTAGGCTGTTATTTTTATACTTACTACCAAGGTAGCAAACAAGCATACGGGGCCCACCTGTTGGTAAGCGGTTACCGTAGCCTATGGCCGCCTGCAATACCAGAGGCATCACGCGCGCGTTGCCGACCCTTTAAAAAATTCCTAACACTACAAGTTTCTTCCCGCGGCTTCACTCGCGTTTTACCAGGATAAAAAATAGTCCTTAGCTCAATCCATGTCATAATATATTAGTTTTTCTACATCAGAATATTGTTTTATTAGGGTTCGATACCTCAAAAGTTAAATGGAACTATTAAAGGGTCACTTTGTTGCCTGTGTGTCTGTCTGTCAATACCCTTTTTCTCAGGACCGCGTTTTATCAAGCTGAAATTCATACCGAATACTCAAGTCTGCTGTCCCTTGGAGCTGTGAAAAAATCAAACTTCTAAGCCAACGCAATCAAAAGATACAGCAGCAAATTTTCGACACTTGCAAGGGAATCAAAATCTACAGTGTAGGTACTTTCCGTCAACTTAGAGTCTTGAAATTTAGTACGAAGCAACGTCTTATATCACAGATAAAGGAAAAATTGCGAAAAACATAAATGTTTAGATACATCATAAAATCAAAATATTTTTAATAATTTTAAACTTACTACCCCTTTCCTCATGATGATTTCAATAAAAATACCATAACTTTTACTTATTTACCTACAGGTTTATATGGAACCCTCGGTGCGCGAGTCCGACTCGCACTGGGCCGGTTTTCATTTGGTTTTAATGTATGCTTATACTAGTTCATGTCCCAACAATACATAAACTGTAAAAAAAACACTATAATGTAATTGATAGTCTCAATAGCGCCAAGGGCACTTCAAGGTAAACAACATAAAAGGAAACTTAACGCGTTTGTTATAAGGTATCTTATTGTGTAAAGAACAATACACGAAACTTTGATATCAAGCATTAATTTACTTATGTTATTGTTGATATATTTTAACGTCGTAACCTAAGGGGGTGATCCACCGGGGTAATGGGGGGGGGTTACGTCATTTATGTTTACCCGGCTGCGGCTAAGCAAAAAAGAGGGTTATGTGTTTGACCTGTATGTATGTATGTAAGTATGCCCGTCCCTATATTCCCTCCTAACTTCTTCCTGACGACCTGTTCGCCTGCGACGTTGGAGGTTGCGGGTTCGATTCCCGCCTCAGAACAAATATTTGTACAATCTGCAGATATATGTTCAGAGTATTCTAGGTATTTTATATGTATAATAAAAAAACTATATAATGTATTGTATTAGGTATATCAGTTATCTATTACCCATAACGCAAGCTCTGCTTAGCTTAGGGCTAGATAATTTTGTGTGAACTGTCCAGCAATATTTATTTATTTATGTTTGTCTTGAGAATATTATAAAGCCGAAAGTTTGTGTGTGTGTAGCGTGTTTGTTACTTCTTCACGCTGAAACGGCTGGACGGATTTGTATTAAATTTGGAATGGAGATAACTGGACTCCCGGAATAACAAAAAAGCAAATTTTTTTCCAGATATTCCCACGGGATCGAGACTTACGCGGGTGAAACCGAGAGCGCTGCTAGTTGTTAATATATTTTAATGTCGTAACCTAAGGGGGTAATCTGCCAGGGGAGGGGGAGGGGGTTACAACATTTATTATTACCCGTCTGCGGCGAAGCAAAAAGGAGTGTTATGTGTTTGAACTGTATGTATGTAAGTAATTATGCCTATATATATTCCCTATATTCCATCCTAACTTATCCTCCTATGCCACAGAATATATGCAGTACCTATGCGCGACCTCTGTGGCGCGGCGGGCGAAGGTTCGCCTGCGACGCTGGAGGTTGCCAATTCGATTCCCGCCTCGGAACAAATATTTGTACGATCTGCAGATATTTGTTCAGGATAGTCTAGGTATTCTCTATGTATAATACTAGCTGTTACCCGCGACTTCGTACGCGTAATATTATTTTATCCATAATAAATAATAATAATAACTATAACTGGTTTTTTGCTCGACTTAAGTGTGTGTGTAATCTTAGTAGAAAATCTCACTGCGCGCACCGCTAAGGTATACTCGATTTTGACACTATTACTTAATCTGTGGTATGTATGTAATTTATTCTCCCGCGCGCAGTTTTTACTCGCAAATCTCACAATCTGTAATATTATAAAGAGGAAAGATATGATTGTTTGTTCGCATTGAATAGGCTACGAAACAACTGAACCGATTTGAAAAAATATTTCACTGTTGGGTAGCTACACTATCTCCGGGTACCATAGGCATTTCCATTTATATGTATTTCCAAAAAATTAGGGATCCTTACTAAAACTCCAATAATGTAACCCAAGGTGTTAAATAGTTTTGTTTGTATGGATAAACTAAAAAACTTTTACACCGATTTTAAAATTATTTCACCTGTAGAAAGGTACATTATCAGGAAGTTACATAGGCTATGGTTTATTAACTTTCACCCGCGGCTTCACTCGCGTATTTGTATGTTTGTTTGTAATGGATAAACTCAATAACAACTTGACCGATTTCAAAACTTATTAAAATAATTAGAAAGCTATATTATGGCTATAGGATTAAGGGGCGGGATGGGGGGGGGGTAGAGGAACTGTTTTAACTGTTTTTGGCTTGACTATGTCTCTTATATTTTGTAGGATACCGTCAAACGACCTTTGAAACGACACCATACTTAAGTTTTAAATTTAGGGATCCCATTTTAACCTTGAGGTCCTGAAAATTTTATAATCTTAATAAGTTCACCGTAAAACTAAATTTGAAATTGTCTAAATACGCTCAAATCTGGCTAGAACCTAAAGTGTATTTATTTACAAAGAAAATGTTCCCATTCCTTGTTTCAGCTAAATTTCAGCATTTTGGACCCCTTCCAAGGTGATTTTTCAAAAACCCTTTCTTAGTACAACCAAAAAAGAATACATCCTTCAAATTTCATGTGCCTAGGTAGAGCGGTTTATACTGTGCGTTGCAAAACGCAAAGTGTATACGTTAAAAGCCCATTTTGGACTTCGAATTTTCCAAATTCCTTTCTAAGTTCACCTTTACACCCTAAAAGGAATACACTCTACAAATTTTAAGTCTCTACGACCAACGGTTTGTAAAAATGAAAGAAAACATTCCCTTTCCGTTTTTCAAGAAAAATTCAGGAATCGACACCTTGACACGACCTTTGTAACGACACCATACTCAAGTTTTTAAATTAAGGGTCCCATTTTAACCTTGAGGTCCTGAAAATGTTTTAATCTCAACAACGACACCGTGACATGACCTATGAAACGACACCATAGTCATGTTTTTCAATTTAGGGGTCTCATTTTAACCATGAGGTCTTGAAAATATTTTGGTCTTATTGACTTCACCGTGAAACTAACTTTGTAATTGTCTAAATACGCTGAAATCTGGCTAAAACCTAAAGTGTATTTATTTACAAAGAAAATGTTCCCATTCCTTTTTTCAGCTTAATTTCAGGTACTGCTGAAACCTATGTTGGCTATTTTTTTTTTTAAATTAACCTGTGAATTTTCTTGTATCTACTACCAACGGTTTCCGAATTACGAATAATTTTAGTTTTACATTAAAAGCCATTTTGGACCCCTTCCAAGGTGATTTTTCAAAAACCCTTTCTTAGTACACCCCTACACCCAAAAATGAATACATCGTCCAAATTTCATGTGCCTAAGTCCAGTGGTTTATACTGTGCGTTGCAAAACGTAAAGTGTATACGTTAAAAGCCCATTTTGGATCCCTATGACGGCGAATTTTCCAAATTCCTTTCTAAGTAGTTCTTTTTTCCCTAAAAGCAATACACTCTCCAACTGTTAAGTCTCTACGACCAGCTGTTTGTAAAACCAAAGTTTTTTTATTTAATTAGAAAAAAACGTTCCCTTTCAGTTTTTCAAGAAAAATTCAGGAATCGCTGAAACAATTTTTTATTAATTTTATTTGAGGAATCTCCATGTAAAATTTCAAGGTTCTACTGCTAACGGTTTCTGAAATACAGAGCTTTTTTGTTGTATATTAAAAGCCAAAAGTGTATTTATTTACAAATAAAATGTTCCCATTCCTTTTTTCAGCTAAATTTCACCATTTTGAACCCCTTCCAAGGTGATTTTTCAAAAACCCTTTCTTAGTACACCCAAAAAAGAATACATCCTTCAAATTTCATGTGTTTAGGTCGAGCGGTTTATACTGTGCGTTGCAAAACGCAAAGTGTATACGTTAAAAGCCCTTTTTGGACCCCTAAGAGGGTGAATTTTCCAAATTCCTTTCTAAGTAAACCTTTACGCCCTAAATGGAATACACTCTACAAATTTTAAGTCTCTACGACCAACGGTTTAGGCTGTGCGTTGTAAAAACTAAAGTTTTTTTATTTTTTTACAAAGAACACGTTCCCTTTCCGTTTTTCAAGAATAATTCAGAAATCGCTGAAACAGGTGTTTATTTATTTTATTTGAGGAATCTCCGTGTAAAATTTCAAGGTTCTACTGCTAACGGTTTCTGAAAAACACAGTTTTTTTGTTGTATATTAAAAGCCCATTTTGGACCCCTTAGCATGCGAATTTTCAAAATTCCTTTCTTAATGCACCCCTATACCACAAAAGGAACGTACTCTCCTAATTTCAGATCTCTTGGACTTACGGTTTAGGCTGTGTGTTGATTGTCAGTCAGTCAGTCAGTCAGTCAGTCAGTCAGTCAGTCAGTCAGTCAGTCAGTCAGTCAGTCAGTCAGTCAGTCAGTCAGTCAGTCAGTCAGTCAGTCACGCAACGATTTTATATATATTGATAACAAAAACTATATATCAGTTATCTAGTACCCATAAGTGCGCGTTCACATAGAACGTCCGTTTTACAGATCCGTTTAAAGGTATTTGTATGAGCAAGTTCAGACAGAATACAGTATTCAGGATCGATTACTGGATCCGGAATACTGTATTCAAAGAATACAGTAAAAGAAGTAAAAAAAGCACGGTTTTTCTGTGGTGTGTCCGGCTTAAGAATATACCCCTCCGTCTCCTCCCGTCGATGTCGCAAAAGCCGACTTAGGGATTACCCGGACTTGTTGATAAGATTCGTTGGTACAAGATTTGTCCTGGCTGCTAGTTTAGGAATGTTTTATTACTGGAAGAAAGCGTTAGCCGAGACAGTCGTGGGAAGCAATGGCGGCGATGAGCTCAACACTTGTCACGTCTATATCCAGTAATCGATCCGGAATACTGTATTCTCTGTAAACTCGCTCATACAACTACATCCGCTAATAACTTTACGTTTAAACGGACCTGTAAAACAGACGTTCTATGTGAACGTGCCGTTACACAAGCTATGCGTAGCTTAGGGCTAGATAATGTTGTGTAAACTGTCCAACATTGTTTATTTATTTACTTATTAAAGGGAAAATAGCGTCGCTCATATATATATACAAAGACACACGCCTTTTTCCCTGAAAGGGTAGGCAGAGCCTCAATGGGTCTCTTTTCACAGTGGTTTGCACCATCGTGGAATATAGACGTGAAAAATGGTGAGCTAATCGCCGCCATTGCCTCCCACGACTGACTCGGCTAACGCTTTTTTCTAGTAATAACACATTCCATAATAAGCTAGCAGCCAGGACAAATCTTATAACAACGAATCTTATCAACAAGTCCGGGTAATCCCTTAGTCGGCTTTTACGACATCCACGGGAGGAGATGGAGGGGTCTATTCTTAAGCTGGACACACCACAGCACTCACCGTCAATATAACCTCTTAACTGTGTTCAGGCGAACCTTCACCTGCCGCGCCACAGAGGCGTCAAATATCGAGGTCGTCATACATGGACACACGCCTTATTCCCCGAAAGGGGATAGGCAGACCCTCAATGGGCCTCTTTTCTCAGTGGGTGGCACCATTGTGGAATATAGACGTGACAAGTGGTGAGCTTATCGGCGCCATTGCTTCCCACGACTGACTCGGCTAACGCTTTCTTCCAGTAATAAAACATTCCTAAGCTAGGAGCCAGGACAAATCTTATACCAATGAATCTTATCAACAAGTCCGGGTAATCCATAAGTCAGCTTTTACGACATCCACGGGAGGAGATGGAGGGGTTTATTCTTAAGCCGGACACACCACTAGTCCTTCATTATTCCTTTCTTTATTCCTTGCACCCTGTTGCAAGGGTTCAAGGAATAGGTAGGTATCCCCTGTATGTTAATCTATTTGTTATTCTGACGCGCTCGAGTGAATCCCAAAATCCCCTTTTGGGCTCCCCTACTAATTAGGCGTTATTTGTTAGTTTTCCACCCCGACGCAAAGAGAGGGATGGTATAAGTTTGACCACTATGGTGTGTCTGTCTGTCGGTCTGTCTGTGGCACCGTAGTTTCTAAACGGTGAGCAAATTTGAATGCGGTTATTTTGTATTTTAATGCAGGTTCTGTAGTGATGGTTCTTAGACATGTTTTATCAAAATCGGTTCAGCCAATGCCTTGCTGTTTTTACTACCAATGTACACCATGACACTTAAATAATATCCAAGTTTGAAAACGAAATGATCGAAAATGTTGTAACTCTAGCAGAATAGTCCAGTCAAGTTAAACATGAACAGGGGGTCGTGCTTGCAAAAGTTCGGGTCACGCTGATTTTTTTATATGTTGTTAGGACCTGAACCAGTATTAAAAAACTAGATTTGCAATTTTCCAATTGCTGTGCGTTCGGTAGTGTGCCCAAAAAACCATGAAATTTTCGGTGTTTTTTTAGTTTTTGCTCAATATCTTAGTGAAGGAAGGGTCTGACGGGTATAGTCACAACGAATAGTGACCTGAAGTTTTGCAAGCACGGATGTACATCTTGACTGAACTAGAATGCCATTTGCCATTTGCAATTGAACCTATGTTTGCCATTGGTACAGAAAAATAGTTTAAAATATAATATTAAAAGCGTAGCAACATCGTAGAGGGTCTACGCAAGGCCTACGCGCTACGACGCTATGGTTACTCATTACAAAGTAAACAGTTATTCAAAAACAAGCTAATTAAAATACTTCAGCTGAAGGAAGCGATTACTTTCAATAAAATATACTTACCCGTATTATAAGAGCTTATTGCAATAAACACCTCAAGCCACTTTGAGCTCTGTGAAAACAACATAAAGTTTATTTCGTTTTAGTGCGGCGTTGATGGGACGGCCTTGGGCTGTACTGTTATGGAAATATACGGAAGGATATTTTGGTAACGAATAATATAATGAATTACCAGATAAATATATTGTTATTATCTGAGTTTATGTTTATTAATTCGTAATCATTAACGTATTAGCATTGCTTCATCGTAGATTCGAGTCCTTGCTCAAAAGTGTCGAAAACAAAAGAGAAACAAAAAGCAAAATAAGAAACAATCGTTCGTCTCTCAATTAATGAAAACTAAACTAGGCTGTGTAGTAATGGCGTGAGACATACATAGACATACATAAACACGCGCCTTTTTTCCCGTAAGAGAAGGCAGAGCCTCAATTTACCTCTTTTCACAGTGGGTTGCACCATCGTGGAATATAGAATGAAAAAAAAATGAAAAACATTTATTTGGCACAAACAAAAAAAAGAAAAAACAAACAGAACAAACAGAATACTAGGAAACAAAAGGAAAAAAAAAGAAAAATAAATAAAAAATAACAACCAAATACATACAAAAACAGATACAAAAACATAATTAAGACTTTTTTTTTTAATATAGTCGTGACAAGTGGTTAGCTCATCGCCACCACGACTGACTTGGCTAACACTTCCTCCAGTAATAACACATTTATTAATAAGCTAGGAAATAACTGATACCAACGAATCTTACTAACAGGCTGGGTAATCCCTTAGTGAGCTTTTACGATATCCACGTGAGGAGACGGAGGGATATATTCCCGGCCGGACATACCACGGCCACGTGTGATAATGTTTGATTTTGTTTACGTGGGGTGAATTGAACCTAGCCCGTATTTGTAGTAAGCTCACACAAATTTAAACTAAAATAATAAAAACCTAAACTTATTTTTTTTAGTTTTGCGTTAGATGTCTATTCGTACTTAGTATATGACATTGTTCATACTTACAAGAACACTTCAATAATTACTTTTAAAATCTTTAAGTATCTATATCTGCAGATACATTTGGTTAGACAACAGACCTGTACTTACATTAGATAACGCAAGTGCACCTACTCTGCGTGTCACTTTGGCTGTCCGAAGTAGGTGCAATGCACCTATTAGCAAACCTCAAATCAGTTCACTCTCAGCCGTTTTCGCGATAACACGTCGGACTTAACCGATGAGCATGTATGAAGAATGTGATGAGAGTGAATGAAGCAAAAGAGGTAAGTCAGGATCGTAGTAAGTGGAAATCCGTGGTCTCTGCCTACCACTCCGGGAAACAGGCGTCAGTTTATGTATGTATATACGTCGGATTTTAATAGAAAAATGCCTAATTTGCGCCATAGTGAACTGTAAAAATTCTCCGAAATCCGCTAGCTAAGCGTATGGAGATATTTCGCAGCATAGTAGGTACAAAATAAAACGTCACAAATTTACGTGTTTGCGTCGTTTCGTTTCGTTTCGTATGAGGTAGTGCTGGCCTCTGGTGTCGGAGTTTGTCAAGCCGCCCGAGGGCCTCTGACATGGCTTATCGACTGCTATTAATCAATAACAGCCGGGACCGACAGCTTAACGTGCCCTCCAAAGCACAGAGCGATGGAAATCCGCACATAACTTAGAAAAGTCATTGGTGCAGAGCCTAGGATCGAACCCGGTATCGTTGGATTCTGAGTTGCACTATTGAACCGTTAGGCTACCATCGCTTTTTTGCGTCTATCTTGATATATGGTCTGTGGGTTGGACCAAACCCATCGCAAAGCTTCACTTTAAACGTTGCACATTCCAGTTTTAACTTATTAAAAAGCAGAATCCAAAACGCATTACTGTGTAAACTGGTAAAGCGATGAAAGTTTATAAATGTTGCACATTCCTGTTTTAACTTTATTAGAGAGCTGAAACCAAAATGTGTAAACCGGTAGAGCGATGAAAGTTTAATACGATACATTAATTCGCACAATAATTCACCTCAAACGGCAGGAAATAGCGTCTGTAATTACTTGTGCGGGCCCGCGCGTGACGTAATGCCGTGTGTTTCATACTCATATGTGATTTGTAGCTGTCCCGTTGAAGAGATTGCTTTAAGATTTATTGTTCGTAAAAAACTTGAAATCGTTAGCAATTTTTTTACTTGTGAGGGGAACAACCTCTCTTATGACATTGCGAATTTTAAACAAGTAAAAGTTTGAGGGATTTAAGGGCCTCCATAAATTACTGAAGACGTTTTTTAGCGAGGAATAATTGCCGCTCTCTCCCTTTTGTGAGATAATTTATGGTCACCCCCTTCCCCATATCTCACTAGAGATTTTGAAAAAACGTATTTTCACGCTATGAATGTAAGTGACAATCTGCCCCCTTATTCGCTATGACGTGACATAACGCAGGCTCGTTACGATATCTGTGTGTAATCATCGTTCAGAATACGTTGTGACGTCACACGTTATTGGCAAGTAATCTCCTATGATCATAGCGAATAAAGGCCCAGATGTGGCCACGAGTCCATCATGAAATATACATTGTTTGTCTTGCGATCAAATTAAGGCGGGGTATCACGCAAAATTACCAATCTTTGATTTGATTTTTAACTGACTAAATCAAATACTATACTCAAATTAAAAACATGCATGGATACTACAGTATAATTACAAAGGATCACTGTACTAGAAACACGACAGGACAATATTATCTCGATACAAAAAAAAAGGTACGCCTTTTTTTTGCCTAGATTTGATTGTTTATTAAAATGGTGCATATTATTGGTTAAAAAATTAGATAAAAAAACAATTACAATAAATATTAAAAGATAAACGGCTATATACCACTATTATTCGTCACTTTGCTGACGTTTCGAGACTGAGTTCAGAAGCCTCTTCACTGGTAATCGACTGCAATTAATCAATAACAGCCGGGACCGACAGCTTAACGTGCCCTCCAAAGCACAGAGCGATGGAAATCCGCACATAACTTAGAAAAGTAATTGGTGCGGAGTACCAAGTAAAAAAAAAAAAGTAGGAAAAGTAATTTCAATCGCGATCGGGGATGGGGTATTTCGCCGGCATGGCAACCTTTACTCCACTCCGCCACTACTGTTTGTAGTACTGTAATCGGTCTGGAGAGTGATACCGTGAGTGCAGTGTGTACGCAGCCTTATACCGACGACGTAGGTAGTGCTAGTGACGTAGATGAACTAATTCTCGACACGCGCGCAACGAACCTACCGCCGCCGCCGCCGCCACCGCTGTCCCAGCGAGCTGAGCGCGCGGTTGCACGCAGTATTCGCTGGTCCACCGTCGAACGCGGTCGCGGGCGGTGCTCATGATGAAGAGGCTTCTGAACTCAGTCTCGAAACGTCAGCAAAGTGACGAATAATAGTGGTAATTAGCCGTTTATCTTTTAATATGATTCCCAACCACGATAGTTTCAATTCTATAATTACAATAAAGCCGACGGTTTGCTGTAGGGGTTTTGTAAAATGATCTATATTTTACGAGAGATTCAATAAAAACAGGTTTTTCGAGCCACGCGAGGCGTTTTCTTTGTATGAAGATTTCTGCATGGGGTTGGCGCAGTCTTGAACACTTTTCCCAAATTAAATCAGTCATTTTTAATTTACAAGATTTACAGTGCAAATTGTGCCGCAATAAAGTTCACAAGCCTGATTATAGTTAGTTATTAATTCGTGGGGATAAGTTGTACTTATCCAATACTCAAGTGATATGTAGGTATTTGTACAAATCAGACTGAACAAAATTCTTGCAAAAAAAGTGTGTGCTTGCGAAGTCTACAGTACTGCTCGCAGAAATACTAGTTTATATATACATCCAGTCCGAGAAAATGACCCATACATACATATAACTTTTGAAACTATCATGGTTATGTACATACTTTTCACTAGAAACGGGTTCGATCCTAGGCTCCGCACCAATGACTTTTCTAAGTTATGTGTGGATTTCCATCGCTCTGTGCTTCGGAGGGCACGTTAAGCTGTCGGTCCCGGCTGTTATTGATTAATAGCAGTCGATAAGCCATGTCAGAGGCCCTCGGGCGGCTTGACAAACTCTGACACCAGAGGCCAGCACTTACCTCATACGAAAAGAAGAAGAAGACTAGAAACGGGATATTTACCATGATTTTTGAGTGATCATGGCACATGCAACTGTGCCGAAATATCGGGAACAATCAAAACTGAAAAATCATGGTAAATATCCCGTTTCAAGCGAAAAGTACATACATACCTACATACATACACAGACACACGCCTTTTTCCCCGAAAGGGCAGGCAGAACCTCAATGGGCCTCTTTTCACTGTTGGTTGCACCATCGTGGGAAATAGACGTGATAAGGAGTGAGTTTATCGCCGCCATTGCTTCCCACGACTGACTCAGCTAACGCTTTCCTCCAGTAATAACACATTCCTTAATAAGCTAGCAGCCAGGACAAATCTTATACCAACGAATCTTACTAACAGTCCGGGAATCCCTTAGTCGGCTTTCACGACATCCACGGCAGGAGACGGGGGGGTATATTCTTAGGCCGGACACACCAAGAAAATTACCTAATCAGACGTTTTTGCATTATTTTTCAGCCCCCGTATTCCTAAGACAGTTATTTTCAATTCTCTTATAAGGTCAAACCAACGCGTTCAGCCCGCGTCCTCAGTGGTGGGCACGGTGGCCATCAATGGTAAGACAATAACAACAACGACGACCTCTGTGACGACCTCTGTGGCGCGGCGGGCGAAGCTTGGCCTGCGACGCAGGAGGTTGCGGGTTCGATTCCCGCCTCGGAACAAATATTTGTGCGATCGCAGATATTTGTTCAGGGTGTTCTGGGTATTTTCTATGTATAATAAAAAATATCAATCTATGTTATATATTGTATTAAGTATATCAGTTATTGACCCATAACACAAGCTCTGCTTAGTTTGGGGCTAGATAATGTTGTGTGAACTGTCCAGCATTATTTATTTATTTTATTTTATCGTTTAGCAGTTATCTCCGCCTCTTCCAGATACAGATTGAAATAATAATTGGTAACATCATTGAATTTTACAGAGTCCAAAATGTCGTAAGACAAAGTTGCTACCCGTGTGTGTTTTACGTTTTAATTCGAATGAACACAACCCAATTATAACTTCATCATAGTGATGTTCGTACAATTTATAAGAGCTATCAAAAGTTGTGTAACTGTTATGAAGTTTATAGTCAATAAAACTTGGGAGTTTAATATTGTACAGCGTTCTTAACTTTTTTAAATTCTGTAGAATTGTGTCAAGGCAGACAGACTGTATATGTTACGATATTTCAAAATCAGCTCACATTTCCACGGAGGAATTGCTCTTAGGGTGAAACATATATAAATACTAAGAATAAGATTTTTTTTAAATTTTACGGTACATACACTCGCCTTTTTCCCCGAAAGGGTAGGCAGATCCTCTAATGGGCCTTAATTCACCGTGGGTTACACCATCGTGGGAAATAGACGTGACAAGTGGTGAGGTCATCGCCGCCATTGCTTCCCACGACTGACTCGGCTAACGCTTTCTTCCAGTAATAACACAGTCCATAATAAGCTAGCAGCCAGGACAAATCTAATACCAACGAATCTTATCAACAAGTTCGGGTAATCACTTAGTCAGCTTTTATGAAATCAACGGGAGGAGATGGAGGAGTATATTCTTAGGCAGGACACACCACAGCAAGCAAGTAGTTTTTTTTTTAAATATAAAATTAACACAAAATTTTATATACTGCAAAAACCCGTTTGTGTATATTCCAAATTAGCCAATAGATAGATAATTAGCACTTTCTTGATCACCACACGGATATACAAACTCAATAATGGATAAACTCAAAACTGCAAATGGCCATGTTAACTGTCAAGCGGCAGAGCGACATCAGACCACGTGGCTTTATTATTGATATAGTCATCTGTAGAGTGCAATATGTTTTCTTAATTAGATTATGATTTATGTAGGAATTAGTTAAACTAAATAACTGGTACCTACCTATTTATTAAAATTAATTTTAATCAAATCGGCTAAAATACAAATTGGGAGCTGGCAGCCCTAGTCACAACTCACCTGATCTACAAAATTGTGTAAAATTCATTTAAACTGTGTTTCTTCTAGTTTGTAAGTCGATCCAACACAAACAGATCGCTACATGCTACTGTTTGTGTTGGCGACTGATGTGGCGACGACAGTTAAGAAAAACAAATACGATAGTACGTATCGTTTGAGAAAAGAAAATATACGGTTTGGGTTCACTTCAGACGGTGGTAAGGTGGGTGCTCTAAAGTTCAGGTGGTTTTGTCATACTAACGTATTTTAACAGATATAAATAAAATAATAAATAATAAATAAATAATGCTGGACAGTTCACACAACATTATCTAGCCACAAGCTAAGCAGAGCTTGTGTTATGGGTACCAGACAACTGATATACTTAATATACAATATATTACATATATAGATATTTTTTATTATAAATATAGAAAATACCCAGAACACCCTGAACAAATATCTGCAGATCGCACAAACATTTTTTCCGAGGCGGGAATCGAACCCGCAACCTCCTGCGTCGCAGGCGAACGTCCACCCGCCGCAACATCGATATAATATATGCGCCGCAACACAGAGGTGTCATATGGGCGTACAAAGTACAGTACAATTATTTTACACTGAAATGACTGTTGTTGGCTTTTATATTGGCCATTATTTGCGGCAAATCATAATTGGTTGAAGAAAACACTGGATTAATAGCGAATTAATTTCATCCGGGGAAGTACTACCTCCATACCTATTTCTGTCGCAAAGAAGCAGTGCTGTGTTCCGATTTGAAGGGTGGGTGCCGGTGACATTACAGGCTCATGAGATTTTTCATCTTTATGTGCTGTCAAGGTGGCGGGCGCAGTGCAATGCCACATAGGGCGGGTCCTAGGTGGACGTGACCTATGAGGTAATGCATTGTTAAAGGCAGAGGTAAGGTGTGAAATAACATCGACGTAAATAAAATGAATGGACGGGCCTTAGGGAACGATAGTTTTGAAGCTTCTAAACAGACCTAGCTAGTACACTTCGCTTCAGTCAGTCTTTGTCACGGCAACGAGTGACAGCTATGCTGAAAAATACCAAAATTAGATGCCTTGGTGATACGATGCCTTCCTGTGCTTTTCTGCAAGTGCAAACAACACAAGAAATACAAATAAAGCTTCAGGCATCGCATTTCATTCGTAAGTAAAGGTTTTGTAATATAATTTTCATCAATTGATAAAAAACTTATAAATCGTCGTGTAGTAGGAAAACTACATAAGTAACACATTTTGCGAAATCGACTTTATTGCATGGTTATGATGGCCCGTACATGTCGATGGACACGTCTTGCTCTAGAGGACGAGCGACAAGGAGGACGCCCCAGGACATTATCTCAATGTTCCCCACTCTGAATGAAAGTTAACAGACACAAGTTTATACTCGTAGATAGTTTTGATTTTAGTCGACATACCTTTTTCTTTTTGATACTTAGAATTATTGTGTTCCACAAATTGATTTCATTTTGTTGATTTTATAAGCATTAGTCGTATGATAAGTTTGTTATGTCACTTACTTTGAATTTATAAGTCTGCTAAAATAATGTAGGTGTTTCAGTAGTTTTCTAATATTCAGTCTTGATAAAAAGAAATGATTATGAAGACGACCTCTGTTGCGCGGCGGGCGAACGTTCGCCTGCGACGCAGGAGGTTGCGGGTTCGATTCCCGCCTCGGAACAAATATTTGTGCGATCCGCAGATATTTGTTCAGGGTGCTCTGGGTATTTTCTATGTATAATAAAAAATATCTATCTATGTTAATATTGTATTAATTTAGTATCAGTTGTCTATTACCCATAACACAAGCTCTGCTTAGCTTGGGGCTAGATAATGTTGTGTGAACTGTCCAGAAATATTTATTTATTTATTATAAGTTGGTTTTATTTTAAAATGTATTTTAATATTATTTAAATCTATACCCATGGATAGGATTGTCATATTCAAATAAGTAAATAATAGATCATTTCATGATTTCACTATTATGGGAAAATTAAATAATGGCACTTATCATTAGCTTTTTGAACCTCAGTGGAGATCATAGACGAAGGAAAACTAAACAATTGACATGCAAAAATAAATAACTGCATCAATTATTCAAAACTTTGGCGAGGGAAAAATACAAAGTCGTTTTTTTATTTTTTTCTCTTAATCAAAAGAACTAAAATGTATTATCATTCAATTCAAAAATAGATACAGTACCAATCTATAACATATCAAAACACGGACTGCAAAATTAGTTACGATAAAAAAGTTACTGCCATTTTTGACGCAATAAAACAGTAAATCACGTTTTTCTCGCGATTTTGGTTTGTTGTTGTTATTAGTTGTTTAGTTTTCCAACTACAGCGACGAAATATTTGACAAGACTTCACGCATGATGGATGGTCCGGTACAGACTGCAAAAAAATCTGATGCCTAAGGGGTATCGTATTGATTTAGAATTGTAATTTGCATTATTTACGTCAAAACATTGCTAAGCACGTCGCTTTAGGTGATTGCATATAATATGTAATGGCATGTTAATTAACCTTATAACTTTCCAAAAGAAATCTAAGGTAAACAAAAATGGATAGAAGTCATAAGAGGAGCAAGAACAGACGACTTTTGGAAGTGGAATACATTTTCCCGTATTTGCTCTGATAATTTTCTACACAATGAATTTTATACGTCAAAAACGGTTAGTAGTAGTAGAGCTTTTTTGTGAAAGAGTTCGTCCGGGGAAGTACTACCACCATACCTGTTTCTGCCGCAAAGCAGTAGTGCTCGCATTGCTGTGTTCCGGTTTGAAGGGTAAGGGTGCCGATGAAATTACGGCCACATGGAACTTTTCATCTTTATGTTTTAGGGTGGCGGGCGCAGTGGAATGCCACATAGGGCGCGTCGTAGGTGGACGTGACCTGAGGTAATGCACTGTTCATAGGCACTTAGCACTTAGGCAGGGTACCACTTAACATCAGGTGGGCCATCTTCTTGATCTGTCATTCCAAGTAGTATAAAAAAACTCATGGTGCAAAAGTCTTAAAACTGCACTCTGCAGTTTCTTAAATACTGGAATTTTTATACGTTTATGTTTCCGTACGATTTTTATGATATTTTCTTAGTTTATTGAGTGATGAAAAATATATTTTTCACAAATTGATTCAGCTGAAGACCTTAGGTGGACTTGCTTTTCTATTGATTTATATTGTGTATGTTTGAGAGCTGAAAAATAGATACGTAACTACATAAAACAGAAGGGAACCATGTATTTTTGTAAAAGTTTCATTCTATAATTGCATTTTTTTCGGCGATTTTTTGTACTATAAACCTACTGAAATAACTTTAGAAAACACATTGCATCTGTTAAAGTTAAAAAATACAGTTTTTACGAAGTTCAATAATTTAATTTCACCTAGTTTATTTACAAGACTGCCAGGAGTGGCGCTATAGAGAAAAGGCCTTTACTCAGCAGTGGCTGGATAGATAGATAGATAGATAGATAGTTTATTTGTTGACCGTACCCCAAATCCGAATTGGGTTATTTTTCACGGACGTTTTGTATGGGTAAGGCCAGTCCATTTATTTTACTTTGGTCGAAGTGAAATAAGCTTGTTTTGTCATTCACGCAGTTATAAAAACTGGCTTGATCATCATCATCATCATCAGCAGCCTACATCAGTCCACTGATGGACATAGGCCTCTCCCAATGCGCGCCATTTAGACTGATTTCGAGCTCTTCCCATCCATTCGCACCATCCCACCAGTCGCCTTAAGCAGATCGTCGCTCCACCTAGCCAGGCCCCACACTACGTTTACCAAGACGTGGTCTCCACTCTAGAACACGTTTACCCCAGCGGTTGTCGGTTCTTCGGCATATATGCCCAGCCCATTGCCATTTCAGCTTGCTAATTCTCTGAGCTATGTCGATGACCTTAGTTCTCTGTCGGATAACTTTATTGTGGATTTTATCCCTTTTATGCTAAGGAGTGGAATACACTACCGTCGTTTGTCTTTCCTGAAAACTATAATCTGGGCCTCTTCAAGGCTAAAGTGAATAGGTGCCTTCTAGACCTTTGTCCTCCATCTTCGGCCACATCGTCACTTACCAACAGGTGAGATCGTGGTCAAACAAACGTCTATCAATGTAAAAAAATTAAAAAAAAGAAAAACTACGAGCATAGCTCGTTCCATAGCACGCTGAGTGACCTTGAACTGATGGACCAGGCGCACCGTGAGTGTCCACGTCTTGGCCCCGAAGGTAGTTACAAAAAAAAAGCTTAAAATTTAGCAATCACGTTTATCTCACCCCTTCAGTGGGATGGTGAAGTTGTAGAAAAAAGTTGTACAAAATCACTGTAATTCGGCATGATAGGTCCGAGCAATAAACGTCATTTTTAAACCCCAACGCAAAAACGACGGGGTCTTATAAGTTTGACGTGTCTGTGTGTGTGTGTGTGTTCCATCGTAGCTCCCGAACGGATGAACGGATTTGTTTTTGTTGTTGTTTGAAAAGTGAATTTGTCGGGAGTGTTCTTAGCTATGTTTGATCAAACTCGGTTCAGCCCTTTCATTGCGTTGAGGGTATTTTTTTGTAATTTTTACAATATTAATTACTACAAGTAACAACGATGCGGAAGCCTCAGGGCGCGAACCTAACTCACACTTGTCCGTATTTACATTTAAATATAATTTCCTAGAACTCCCAGCAGAGCAATATAAAGACACAGTAGGAAGCCAGCTACGCATGACATTGTTCAGTGAAGTCCCGTTTCAGAGCACTGTTAAATACATTGTTTGTTTGTTCGTCTGTTTGGTTTAACGACACCGAGATTACTATGAATCTGTTATTACGTGTATTCTGGGTAGTGGATAGGGAAGGATGTTTTGGAATTTACAAACAGACCACACGCAGACTTTATAGACAATATTCCTCTTACATTACTAACATCTACTCTCTAATAGCGAGTGGGTATAATATTACTCCACACGAATTAGTTTTTTAATTTATACCTAACTAGCAGCGCCCCGTGGTTTCACCCGCGTAAGTCTCGATCCCGTGGGGATAAAAATGTGCCTATGTGTTATTCCGGGAATCCAGTTATATCCATTCGAAATTTCATGCAAATCCGTCCAGCCGTTTCAGCGTGAAGAAGAAACAAAACACACACAAACTTTCGCATTTATAATATTAGTGGGATTGTCACTAGGACATGATGAAATACTAAGTACGCTGTGCATGCCTATTAACTTAATTTTAATCGCACAGACATTTCTTATTTTTCTATAGCTTAGTGATAAATACACAACATGTGATAGAAAAAGTACAGAAAAATATGATGCTCTAGCCTTTTGGCCGCGGTTTTGCATGCGTGGTCTTGGGATAAAAAGCAGCACAATATAAAATAATAGCCCCTGGGAATATCCTTCTGTAACTCTTGCTCTCCCCCCTTTCCTACCTCCTGCCCGCTAAGCAGTTTCGGCGTGATTAAGTAACAAACATACAGACGTCGAAACAGCCATACTTTGATATTTATGATTAAAGTAGGGAGTACGTTCTTAGGGCAAAGAGCAACACGGAACGCCCGGTCTACTAGTGGCCCGGTCTACTAGTGGCCCGGTCTACTAGTGGCCCGGTCTTAATCTAAATCTTCGGGTAGTATTAATGGGTTGGGTTCATATAGCCTGAAAGGTACTCGTAGAAGCAAAAAGTCTGAGTGCAAGAAAGTAACATATAAGTACGTCTATAGATAAGTATTGGTGGTAAAAGGTCACACACGTTTCTAACCTTGTATCTGCCTAATATCTTAACATAACAGGTGGTAACTAGTACCACATAGTGACCAGCACACAATAGTTCTGGCAATCCATTACCCCACCCTCCATTGTTTTCTTTCAAAACTAGACCTTCAGCTTCGTCATGTTTATTTTATGGATATATTTGCCAGCTGTCTAGCTTCTGACCGCATTGTACTGTCATCGTAGGCACGGGTAGGTTTATTGTAACTAATTCAATTAACGAATAACGTTGCGTTTAAATTATTTCAGACCTCGTAATCGTTAACCTTTGAGGCAGCGCCACCCCAGGTAAAAATCTTCATACAAAAAAAAGTGGCCATGTGCGAGTCGGACTCGCCCAGGAAGGGTTCCGTAGCAGCAAGTAACATAATTTAAACGTTCTTGGATGGTTTACGTTTTATGATGTATTAAAAAAAAACTAGTTACTAGATCTCGTTCAAACCAATTTTCGGTGGAAGTTTAAATGGTAATTGTACATTACATATTTTTTTTAGGTCTATTATTCTCTTATTTTAGAAGTTACGGGGGGGGGGGCACTTTTTACCACTTTGAAAGTGTCTCTCGTGCAAACTATTCAGTTTAGATAAAAATTCTATTAAAAACCTCAATATCATTTTTGAAGACCTAACCATAGACACCGCACACGTATGGGTTTGATGAAAAAAAAATTGAGTTTCAGTTCTAAGTATAGGGGAACCAAAGTAAGTTTCTATTTTTGTGTGAAAATCTTAATGCGGTTCACAGAATACATCTACTTACCAAGTTTGAACAGCCTAGCTCTTATAGTTTTGGAAAAAAGTGGCTGTGACATACACGGACAGACAGACAGACAAACAGACAGACAGACATGACGAACCCATAAGGGTTCCGGTTTTTGCCATTAGCCTAAGGAACCCTAAATAAACCACGCGCCGCTCCAATTTTTTATATATTTTTTATTTTTTATTATTAATTATCTCTTAAAATATAGATAGTTTACAAAAATCTTAATACAGTTAACCCTCGGCTTTGTTGTATTGTTTTTATTTATCTAATTTTGTACCCAATAATATGCTCCATTTTAATAAACAATCTAATCTAAGCAAAAAATAGAGCTAATTTTTTTTTCTATTGGGGAAATATTGTCCTATCGTGTTTCTGGTACAGTGATCTCTCGGAATTATAATTTAGTATCCACGCATATTTTTAATTTGAATATTGTACTTGATTTAGTCTGTTAAAAACATCGATTTAATATACGTACTAGTATTATTATATCGATGGTTAAAAATCAAATCTAAGTTTAATAATTTTGCGGCATACCTCTTTGAAACCTTTTAAGTAGGTACGAAACCCTAACAACTGTAAATCTTTTGCCATGTAAGCATAAACTATAACTATCTAATGCAATTTCCGAGTAGCAAGCTGTTAATAGTGCATCATAACATCCTCAATACAGTTACCTAGACTACCTACCTACCTACCTATAAGATCTAATTCAAGATTGTAAGACGCGATATACCTGATATAATATGTAGCTATTCTGGCGTACAATTTGCCGTCGTGTGTTGGTTGCATATCCAATGCAATGCATGAATATAGTCTTCTATGATGCAATGTGACGCCAGGTGGTTCGATATTTGCTATGTTCTATATTCAAAATGTCAACAGCTGCTGTCAAAATCAAATAAAATTAAAAACTTTTTAGAAAGATACTGGACCGTAATGCCCTCTAGAGAAGACTGGTTGAACAGCCAGTTATTCTGCGGGGCCGGAGTGCCTAATATGGTACACGGATGATTCCAAAATGGGGTTTATGG
The DNA here is from genome assembly GCA_932527175.1 of Operophtera brumata. Lineage (NCBI taxonomy): Eukaryota > Metazoa > Arthropoda > Insecta > Lepidoptera > Geometridae > Operophtera > Operophtera brumata. Next base: position 31,022,506 of record OW052239.1, on the reverse strand, counting down.
AGAGCGACCTAAGTTCAATAGGAGTATAAACTTAGGAAATCATGCCTCCATCTTCCAGGCTGAGGTTTACGCCATTCTATAATATGCGGAAGTTAACCTTCAAAAGCGCCATAAACCACACAATATATAGGTATCAACTCCAACAGTCAGGCAGCACTTCTGGCTCTGGATTCGAAGGTTATCACGTCCAGGCTAGTTGAGGACTGTCTGCCACGTTTGAACTCTCTGGGACTAAGGAACAGAGTTGTTCTAAGATGGGTTCTGGGACACGCAGGCATCGACGATAATGAATGTGCTGACGAGCTTGCGCGACCTGGAGCTAGTGGGATACAGGTGGGGCCTGAGCCGTTCTGTGGTATACCAAAAACCTGGCTCAAAGAACCCTTATGAACTCCGGTTTCGAAGAATCGGTCAAGCTGTGGGGTGATTCCACTGGCTTGACCCATTCAAAAGCTCCTATTAAAGTCTTCGATAAGCGGAACACCAACCGTATCTTAGCGCTGAGTAAACCAACCAAGGAGCAACCTTCGCATTATGGTCAGAGCCTTGACTGGACACTGTCGCCTTAACAAGCACATGTTCAAGTTAAGGTTATGCGAGACGCAATCCTGCAGATTATGTGATGAGGCGGATGAAACGTTCTTCATCTGCTAGGTGAGTGTGGACCACTAATGCACAAACGCAGCATACATCTGGGCAAACACATCCTCAGCCTGGGCTGAGGATGTGTTTGCCAAGATGTATGCTGCCTAGGCCTATTGTGATCGCCACTTGTTACATACCGCCCCTGGAGAGGGCGTTTACAGTTCACCGCTAAGACCTACAGCTGCTAGGAACTGTTGGATTTCCTTAGAGGTGATTTCTTTCAGTTCATCTGGATGAACTGAAAGAAAGAAAAAAGAGGTGATTTCTTTCAGTTCATCTGGATGAACTGAAAGAAATCACCTCTAAGGAAATCCAACAGTTCCTAGCAGCTGTAGGGCTTAGCGGTGAACTGTAAACGCCCTCTCCAGGGGCGGTATGTAACAAGTGGCGATCACAATAGGCCTTGTTGGTCGCAGTGATATAATAGCCACAATTAACTAATAATAAAATACTGACTTGTTACTGTTCCTTGGCTCAAAAAAAGAACAGCAAAAAATCTCTACCCTGTTTATGCTCCACAGAGCCATATTATTTATTCAGTAAATTATTTAACTATTAAAAAAAAAAAAATGGCTTCGCACGGCTTGTTCATTAGCCATTTTTAACACGCTTTTATTAGCTTGGGTTGTATCTATGTATGTATATATGTATGTAACTGAATCTTTGAGCATAATTTTCACCAATTTCCAGAAGTCTGATTAATTTGAAACTTTGCATAGAGAGAGAGAGAGAGAGAGAGAGAGAGAGAGAGAGATAGAGTTAGAGTTAGAATGACAGAGAATTAGAGTTAGAGTTAGAGTTAGAGTTAGTGTGTGTGTATGTGTGTGTGAGAGGGAGAGAGAGAGAGAGAGAGAGAGAGAGAGAGAGAGAGAGAGAGAGATAAATCGAACTAAAAAATGAAAAATAAATAATATTTTAAAAAAAACACGCTTTTATAGCTAACCGAACTAAAAAATTTAAAATAATTTTCAATTTCAAAGAGTTTATATTACACTAGTAAAAGATCGAACAATCAATCATAATATATCACCTCAAAATAAAATTATGTATAATAAAGTTTAAGTTATTAACAGAAGAATTCAATTCAGAATAAAAAGCGTGGAATAAATTTTGAGGTGATACATTCTGATTGATTGTTCGATCTTTTACTAGTTTATAAACTCTTAAAAATTGAAAATTATTTTCTATTTTTTAGTTCGGTTAGCTATAAAAGCGTGTTTTTTTTATTTTTTTTAATATTTTTTATTATGTATATTTTTATTATTGTATATTGCAACGTTACAATCCTTCCAAGTCGTCAAAGTCAATCGTTTACTTACAGGGCAATGGAGGATTTTCTGATAGATCAAAAAATAAAAATAAACATTGCTATACGGTTGTAAAATAGATGGCATTGACAAAATTAATGAAGTCAGTGCTACCTTTTGAACATTTAATTCATTTACATTATTTATTTATTTTAACTATGACAGACCTTTGTTTGAGCACTATCTCACCTGTTGGTAAGTGACGATGTGGCCGAAGATGAAGCACAAAGGTCTAGAAGGCACCTCTATTCACTCTAGCCTTGAAGATACCCAGATTATAGTTTTCAGGAAAGACAGACGACGGTAGGGCATTCCACTCCTTAGCCGTTTAACCTTATAATAATTAATTAATAATTAATAACTGTTAATTTAACCTTTTGGTACAGTTAAAGAAGTTTAAATAGTTTGCTATTTTGCGCCCGCCGCTTCTAAATTCTAATTTCGAACAGGCTTATTCTGAATTAAAACATACAATACTGGCTGAAGAGGAACATCAGAGACTGTAAGGGTTGCGATACACTTGGTAAACACGATTTTACAACATACAAACGCGCACCAGATATTCAGATTTAAAATATGCATAGGTACTGCTTTCTTATTCCGAGGGATCACTGAACAGAAATATACGCCAGTACCCTTACCACAAGTTTCTGACGTTAACGAATCGCTAGCGAGACGATAGTCAATGTCAAATATTAACCAATCAAGTTATTAAGATTTCTAGTCACCTCGAGGTCATTGGCCAATATTTGTCACTGACTATCGTTTCGCTAGCGATTCGATAACGTCAGAAACTTGTGGTAAGGGTACGGGACACTATTTTCTTATTCTAAAAATTACAAAGTTACGTTTCGGCTAGATTCGATTGTTTCTCAATATGGTGCAGAGACGCTATGTTAAAATTTTGGAGTCGTTGCTTACTCAGTATCAGTAAAGGCTAAAAACTTGATGTTAATACAGTAATTACTTGAGGATGTAATCTAAATAAATCATAGATTAGAACACGATTCGTGAAACTTTTCCCGATAGCTTTATTTTTTGAAATTGGCCCTTATAAAACCCATTTTAGGTCCCTCCATCGACTAGAAAAAATATTAAGCATATTTTGCTATACTATTCAGTAGGTTATCACATTACTTAGATTAATTATAGATAATTTATTTTTATATTTGCTACTTTAGAAGCAAAACGAAGTTTTATCATTTGTCGCTTACGTCAGTTAATTCCGAGCGGCAAATATCTATACCTCACCTCTTCCCGGGTTCAAGTGAGCAATAGCGCTGTCACTGTCTTGCAGCTATTGTTTTCTTGCCAGACTCCGCCCATTCGGTATTTTGACGTATCATCTTAAAATTCCTTTCTTGAGCGGCGTGGGGTTTTGAGTCCACGTAACTCCGGATCGTGTGCTCCGATATCAATGTATTTTTTTGTATGAAAGACGTTGTTTGCGATATGTTTCTTTGTAGAATTTGGTCCAGCCGTTTCTATGTAATATCACAAACTCGCATTTTTTTAAAACTGATAGCCCGTTTGTTAAACGATACCGTGGTGTGTCCGGCCTAAGAATAGACCCCTCCATCTCCTCCCGTGGATGTCGTAAAAGCCGACTAAGGGATTACCCGGACTTGTTAGTAAGATTTGTTGGTATAAGATTTGTCCTGGCTGCTAGCTTATAAAAGAATGAGTTATTACTGGAAGAAAGCGTTAGTTGAGTCAGTCATGGGAAGCAATGGCGGCGATGAGCTCACCACTTGTCACGTCTATATTCCACGATGGTGCAACCCACTGTGAAAAGCGGTCCATTGAGGCTCTGCCTACCCCTTCGGGGAAAGAGACGTGTGTCTATGTATGTATGTATGATAGCCCGTTTTTTTTCCTTTGGGTACATCTGCTCGTGAAAAGAGTAATTAGCTTGGGGGCCCAACAATGCATGCTAGAGTAGATACCAAAGAGCTAACAAGAGTTCCGTTTAGAAAAAAATATTAAACATTGAAAATAGTCTAGGGTTTTTTTTTAATTTAATTGTTAATACACTATTACTTACATCGTGAAAGACCTACAAACTAAGATTGCGGACACGTTAATGCTGCCATGAACCCAATACTCAGAAACTTGAACGTCTAATCCTACTTACGTCGTTAATCCTATTTGCTCCAAGGAATCATGTTGGGCTCAACTATTCTACGACATAGATAAAAGTATATGTCGCTTGCAAGGAGAATGCTTAATGGTTATACAACCTTCTTGGTTCTCAGAAGTAAGTTCAAAGTTTGTTTTTATTTAAGACTAGCGACTCGTCCAGGTTTCAGGATGAAAAATCCTGAAACTACCCATGCGAAGCCGCCAGCCCCCCCGCCCCCCCCCCCTACCCCCCGCCCCCCCCCCCTACCCCCTCCCCCCCCCTACCCTGAACCATATTGTCAAACAATCGAATCTAGCCAAAAGTTAGAGGTAACTTTGTGTTTTTTTTTTATCGCGTAAACTTTGTCCTGTCTTGTTTCTGTCTGGGTGATCCCTCGGTATTATAATTTAATATCCATGCATGTTTTTAATTTGAATATTGAACTTGATTTAGTCAGTTAACAATTTAATTTAAGATTGGTAATTTTGCTTTATATTAAGGTGGGGCTTAATTGACGGTTGGCGTACCCGCGGCTTACCACGCCAACCAAAGCAGGTGAAATCTTACGGTGAACGATCTAGTACTGTCCCGGACATACACTCTCAAGGAGCTCTACGAATAGGTACATAAGAGGACTGTATTCTACCTCTAGGAACCTTGACCCCTTTTGTATGCTTTGTATTTTGTGAACAATGTTTGCTTGCTCCTATTTTGAATATTACCTCCTCAAACTCGATGAAAGGTTCTTATGATCAATTTATTAATATAGAGGGTTAGATTTGGAAATAATTTACCTCGGATCCCTTTCCTTTTCGAGAAATTCCTTTTCTTTATCATTTATGTTAAAAAGCTGATACTTCAGTTAGTCAAAGTAAAATATAATTATTTATTAATTGCTATACAATAAATAAAATAAATAAGTAGTGAGACGTAATTTAAGGTGGTTGCTTTCGCTGGTGGCGCAAAATGCAATTTTTTCGTGTATTTTGTTCATCACTACTCGTCAACAATTCTTCAGATAGCGAAAACTAATTTTCCGGTAATTATATGACCTAACACACAAGTTTAAATCTATAGTATCACATAAATATCATTTTCATCCCATCTATTCGAAAAGGACGAATGGGTTCGCCTTTAAGTGCACCCAACGGTGGTGTTTTCTATGAGAAACTTTTAGCGGGCAGTAATGAGTTTTCCGGCGCACTTATTAAGTTCCTAATAATTCGAATGCAAATATTGTTTGAATAAATACTGGCTGGTACGACGGCCCAAAACCCAAAACAAAAAAACCCAAAACACACAAAAAACACAAAACACAAAAAAAAAACACAAAAAAACACAAAACACAAAAACACACAAAAAAAACACAAAAAACACAAAACAAAACACACAAAACACAAAAAAAAAACACAAAAACACAAAAAAACACAAAATACACAACACAAAAAAAAAACACAAAAAAAACACAAAAAAGCACAAAACACAAAAAACACCCAAAAAAACACAAAAACACAAACACAACAAAAAAAACACAAAAACACAAAAAAACAACCATTTGTTTTATTAAATAATAATATTACAATAACATATGAGGCGCCTTTTATTTTCTCATAGTGGGTGATGAAAAGCAGAGTGTATCACACGGGCGCAACATATATTTTTGGCTCGGGCGACGTACTTTGAATCCCTCGCTACGTTCAGGATTCTACTAAAGAATCCCTCGCTACGCTCGGGATTCTACTCTAGAATCCCTCACTTCGCTCTGGATTCAAAAAAGCGCCCTCGCCGTAAAAATATTATGTTGCTCCCTTATGATACAATCTACTATAGTTTGCTACGATTGTGCTTCATTGGTTTTTACAGTGTTTTTTTGTTTCGGACCCATTCATAGCCAAACTAATGATATTTATGTGATACTATGAATTAAAAATTGTGTGTTAGGTCATATAATTACCGGCAAATTAGTTTTCGCTCTCTGAAAAAGTGTTGATGAGCTGTGAAAAGCAAAAAACACTTTTTTTTATTTTATTTAGCGCCACTTGCGTAATCGTCCTCCTTAAATAACATCTCTTTCCAGTATAACGTTAAAAACAAGTAAGGTTATATAAAGTATGTATAATAGCCCGACTAATTTAAATCACAACATAGGTAGGTACAATATTATTATATTAGTGATAAGTATAAAAATTCATGGAGTTTGATGAAAACATAATAAAAATGCTAGACAAGTTCACACAACATTATCTAGCCCCAATCTAAGCAGAGCTTGTGTTATGGGTACTAGACAACTGATATACTTAATACAATATGTTACAAGGAAAAACATTTATTTACAGAAAGAATAATAGAAGGTATGTACAAAATACATATGAACAGTTATGCTACCTGAAGACCGCTGCAAGCGATCTAAAGGTAGCTCAACTGATCCAAATCACTACCAGACGGAAGCGTCCCTAAGATGCTGGCTGCATTGCCACGCTGAATGCAATACTAATGCGTTGAGCCAGATAAGAGCCAGCTCTCGGGTCACGCGTCGCTTCGACCAGATGCCCTGAAAGAATTTTGAAAACGCGAAGGGCCCTGGTACCCCACGGACCCAGAGTCTCGACCCCGAAAGGCTCAAATAAGTAAACTCTGTTGAGACTTGCATATATTATGTTACATAGATAGATATTTTTTATTATATAAAGATAATACCCAGAACACCCTGAATAAATATCTGCAGATCGCACAAATATTTGTTCCGAGGCGGGAATCGAACACGCAACCTCCTGCGTCACAGGCGAACATTCGCCCGCCGCTTCACAGAGGTCGTCAAATACATCCATCCATACATAAACTTACGCCTGTTTCCCGGAGGGGTAGGCAGAGACCACGTATTTCCACTTGCTACGATCCTGACCCGACATACCTCTTTTGCTTCATTCACTTTCAACACATTTTTCATATTTTTATGGAATAATATCTCAATTAAGAGCAAACTTCGTTTGGATACAAAAAGGCTCAACCGCCCTACCGGTACCCACTCTTCATAAGTAATTTATTTCCACACGTCGGGCCAATTCTAAGGAAAAGTCTACAAATTTATTCATCTACTTACCTCAAAAGTCATCGTTAAATACTACTGGTTCTTTCTTTATGTTACAGTATTTTCTCAAACAATAAATCAAAGAATCTCCACAATCAAATGTTTTTACATCCTAGACTCCAGTCTATTATTTCAATGCAGAGCTGTTCAAACAAACATGAAAACATTGGACAAAGGAAAACAAGTCGTAAACTAAATAAAATAGTTGGATCTTGTAAGAAAATCGTAAAGCTTTGAGGTGACGCGACGCGTAGAGCTGTCGTGACTCGTGCCGCGTACAATCCGGATAAAGTAGAGAAGATTGGCCACCCAGCAACCGGCACGTGTGAAAAGACACAGGCTCGCTCGTTTTTTTTCATAAGACACCACTCTGTGTAGCATGACAGCAAAGCTCAAGTGGGAATGGGCTGGCCCCGTAAGTCGGATGCACCCCGAGAAGTGGGCGAACGTAGTAACTCTTTGGGTGCATGAAGACGGAAGGCGACGACGGGGCTGGCCGTGAAGGTGTTGGTGGGACGATCTCGAAGCTTACGTGAAGAAGTGGTGGCAAACTGCCAAAGGCCGGGATGACTGGAAAGTTTTGGGGGAGACCTTTGCCCAGCAGTGGGACACAAGTTAACATGGGGGAGTGTAAACATGTATAGCTCACAGCCACAGACCAAATTAACACAGGAACAGTCAACGCACCCACACGCAAAAAATATCGCTTCGATTATGTATTTTGTCCCTCATACTATTTAATGCCTATGGTGAATACATCATTCGACGCATCTGTGAATGGTGGGATGGAGGTATGAGTGTCTGTGGCGTTAAAGTTACTAATCTCCGCTACGCTGATGATACAACTCTGCTAGCTGATGATGAGCTTACTGAACAGGATGGAGCAGATAAGCAACAAGCTGGGACTCCACGTGAATAAAGCGAAGACGAAGGTCATGCAATGAGTCTGCAGGAGGGATATGGAAGGATAGGAGAATCCAGAAATTATCGATCATAAATTCATTTACCCTATAATAACATTTATCAGATATAATGGAATGGCTCTCAGCTTTCTCAGAAACATTGAAGTTGGCAACTCTCTCAGTGATACAGGTATTTTGTTGTAAATAAATGAACGTGGCAATACTCAAGGAACTCAATCTAACTACTAGGCTTTCCCCAATCTGCCTCCAGCGAGTCCTTGAGTATTTTGGTCATATAACTCGGAAAGGCAGTGACAACTTATACTGTGAATATGACGCGAGGAGGGATGAACACACTGTACCGACATGAACATATTAATCATATAGGTACCTTAAACAGAGGGTTACTAGGCGCGTTCAATTCAGATTTGTGTAGTATTTTAAGGCCGTACATAGTCTGCCAAACATGTCCGGCCAAAGCCGGAACCTAGAGGTCTGCCAACTCTACAATATGGGCATGTCCATCGCGAGGCTCTTCGAGGTCAAATGGAAAGGTTTTTTTTTTAATACTTCTTGAATGACGGATCAAGCAGATGGCCCACCTGATATTAAGCGATAACCTCTGCCTATGAACAGTGCATTACCTCACAGGTCACGTCCACCTAGGACGCGCCCCATGTGGCATTGCACTGCACCCTGAGACATAAAGATGAAAAGTCTCAGTGCCTGTAATTTCACCGGCACCCTTACCCTTCAAACCGGAACACAGCAATGCAAGCACTCTTTGCGGTAGAAATAGGTATGGTGGTAGTACTTCCCCGGACGAACACTTTCACAAAAAAGCTCTACTACTACTAAAAAGCTCTTCAAACTAATATCATATCTTCATGATTTGCGTTTTTTGATTTTGGATGGTTATATTTTTAGGCCGTACATAGTCTGCTGAACATGCCCGGCCAGAGCCGGACCTTAGAGGTCTGCCAACTCTACAATATGGGCGTGTCCGTCGCGAGGTTCTTCGAGGTCAAATGGACAGGTAAATAAAATCATATCTTCATGATTTGCGGTTTGCGGTTTTTTATTTTTGATGGTTATATTTTTATTGTCAAAATGAGGGGTTTTCTTTTACAAGCTTGAAGGTTATGGTCGGTGAAATAACAGGCACATGAGACTTTTCATCTTTATGCCTCAGGGTGGCAGACGCAGTGCAATGCCATATAGGGCGCGTCCTAGGTGGACGTGACCTATGAGGTAAAGGCAGAGGTTACCGCTTAAGATTAGGTGTGAAATAAGCTTGTTTTGTCATTCACGCAGTTAAAAAAACTGGCTTGATCATCATCATCATCATCAGCCTACATCAGTCCACTGATGGACATAGGCCTCTCCCAATGCGCGCCATTTAGACTGATTTCGAGCTCTTTCCATCCACTTCCTACCCGTCGCCTTACGCAGATCGTCACTCCACCTAGCCAGGGGGCGCCCCACACTACGTTTACCAAGACGTGGTCTCCACTCTAGAACACGTTTACCCCAGCGGTTGTCGGTTCTTCAGCATATTATGCCCAGCCCATTGCCATTTCAGCTTGCTAATTATCTGAGCTATGTCGATGACCTTAGTTCTCTGTCGGATAACTTTATTGCGGATTTTATCCCTTTTATGCTAAGGAGTGGAATACACTACCGTCGTTTGTCTTTCCTGAAAACTATAATCTGGGCCTCTTCAAGGCTAAAGTGAATAGGTGCTTTCTAGACCTTTGTGCTCCATCTTCGGCCACATCGCCACTTACCAACAGGTGAGATCGTGGCCAAACAAACGTCTATCAATGTAAAAAAAAGAAAAAAAAGAGAAACTACTTATGCCATATGCTTGTTCCGTCATTCACGTAGTTACAAAAAATATACCTACAAATACCGATTCGTGCAAGTTTACTCGTAGAATTTAATTCGCACGATCAATCATCCTTTAGATGCAGGAAAACCTAGGAGAGAGCGATCTGACGTAAAGTCGTTAAGGAGAGACGACCCCAACGCGGGAACAGGCCAAGAGGAAGCTATGTGATGCTTGGAAACTATTTCATAACTCGTCTATTGATTGGTCTTCGAGTCTGCATTGCGGGGGAAGATTGCAAATATAAATAAATCGTGCATCAGTGCCCATGTTAATCCTACCCTACTCCAACTAATATTATAAATGCGAAAGTTTGTGAATGTGTGTGTTTGTTACTTCTTCACGTTTAAACGGCTGAACGGATATGGATGTAATTTGGAATGGAGATAACTGGACTCCCGGAATTACACATAGGCATATTTTTATCCCAATATCCCCACGGGATCGAGACTTACGCGGGTGAAACCGCGGGGCGCTCCTAGTAGCCAATAATTATGTCAATAGGTAGTATATTCTTTGATCTATGCTTAATATTGTGTCGTGGTGTGTCGTGGCGCGACAGAACGCAATCGGTTACGTTGACGCGCTACAACACAACACAACCTACTAATGTGAATCTAGTTATAGGTAATAAACGTAACCGATTGCGTTCTGGCGCGCCACGACGGACCCCGACACAATAATATGAACCTAGCTTCAGTCGGTTTATTCCATCCAGTCCTACCAGTAGTTCGATAGTAGAATTGTTTGGATGCTTTTTTTCCAAATTGTTATACTGACGGATCGAACTATTTGGAAACATGGATTTTATTCCAAATAGATTTACTAACTCCGAAGTACAGTCATCGATTTACGATGTGCAAGATGTCGCATCAGCTGGCCAAAAGTGGAAAAACTAAATTGTGTCCGCTTTATTTTTTTTGGGCATATTTTCCACGAACTGATTCAGAACAATAACAAACAACACAAACACTTTACGTAAATCATACAAAATTATTAAATTACCAAGGTTATATTTGTAATATTTATAATAATATTAACCCTGCTATAACCTACTATAAAGCCTGTGGTTGTTATACTATCAGTATTTAATTTAGAAACACTTGGGAGAAAGACACTACTGAAATAGTCAGCATATGCTTTTGCAGCATTCGGTCCGCTATGACTCTTACCATTGTAGGTGACTGAGGTTTCAAAACCTCCTTTGGTTTTCAAGGTGGCTCTACGTATCTCCTCATTTCTGATTCGATCTCCAAGCATTGCCCTCTCCATATAATGCATTTGAAGTACCATTTCTGACTGTACCATTATAATCATAGTAAATCTATTTGGAATAAAATCCATGTTTCCAAATAGTTCGATCCGTCAGTATAACAATTTGGAAAAAAAACATCCAAACAGTTCGACTATCGAAATAATGGTAGGACTGGATGGAATAAACCCTTCAGTCGTGCATAACCGCGCATAGTCGTGGTGTGTCCGACCCAAGAATAAACCTTTCCATCTCCTCTCGTGGATGTCGTAAAAGACGACTAAGGGGTTACCCGGACTTGTTCGTAAGATTTGTTGGTTGGATTTGTCCTGGCTGCTAGCTTATTTAAGGAATGTGTTATTACTGGAAGAAAGCGATAGCAGAGTCAGTCGTGGGAAGCAATGGGGGCGATGAACTCACCACTTATCACGTCAATATCCCACGATGGTGCAACCTACAGTGAAAAGAGACCCATTTGAGGCTCTGCTTACACTTTCGGGGGAAAAGGCGTGTGTCTATGTATCTGCATAAGTCGCCAACACGCACCATCACATAACTGTGCGTTGTGGAATGCTCCCTTTCGATGGACCAAAGACATTATAGGGGTCTCAGGTAGTCGGTGAATGGTGGCGGCTCATTCTATGGAGGAGGCCTCTGTCCAGCAGTGGACTTCTGTAGGATGATGATGACGATGGCGACAAACAACCATTGATTAAAATCTTGGCGTTAAATATCAGTGGGAAATTAAAATGAAAGAAATAACGTGCAGAGAAAATCCGTATAACGTGTAATGCTTATTTCACCAAGACAGAATATATACAGTAACCAAGATCACTCCAATCACGATTTTAATTACGAATTAACAATACATTGCTCAAAATATTTTGGCGTCTTTTCAAGAGCAGTAATATTCAAAACATACTGGGCAATGTATTTGTAAGATCCTCATCGAAAACGATTACCAGTAAGTAAAGCTTGTGTTTCACAACTAGAGTTTCTTGCACGCGAGCGGCTAAAACCTTATTATTTCCTAGAAGAAATCGTCGCTCGCGTGCGAGAAACTTTCCTTGTGAAACAGCCGCTTAGCAAAGAAACTGACAGAAATGTAAACTGGCTCATCAAGGTAGAATACGCAAGCTGTATTTTGCCTTTAGCCGACAACTGCAACATGTTTGACAGTTTTAAAACTGAACTCGCCCACACGTGTTGTTTGAATTTGGAACACTATTCTAAGATCCCGCGTTATACACACGCTGTCAACATTATGCACAAATGCACGATTTTAGAGTCTGGCCAAAGAAAGCTGTCCAAGAAAAAAAGGCAGGAATTTAAAAAAATCAAGAGCTGTTAATCCTGCTTAAACGGAGTTGATACTTTTTATTATTCTATTCAGCATGTTTTTTTTAAAATGTTTTATGATCTGTAATTTTCGAGTGTATTATGAAGAATATTAAATAAAAGAGTACTTTTAATTCTGCCTTCTTATTATTTCAAATAATCCATGACTTTATGTACGGTCGAGAACTTTAATTGATGAGCACTTGCCACTATGCGTAATTTAGCCGTACAAAACATTGGGGCTATGAGTCATAGTTGAAATCGGATTCCAAAAACTCTTCACCTGTTAATATTGAATCAGCTTCATTGCTTTCTTCGCTGCTACTGCTACTGCCCCCAAGATGTATTATGAATGGTTCAAGTTCGTTTTTAGTATTACGGTCCCTTAATTTGTACTGATTTTCCACATTTAGTACATGATCAGTGTACTTCTTCCAGTCATCAGCAGTTATGGATAGAAAACATTATTTTATTAAATTTTGCATTTCAGACCCTGGTTTTCCTATATTTTTGCTTGCTACTTTTCTCTTCGCTTGACTCCATACAAGCTCAATAGCATTAAGGTCGCAATGATATGGTGGCAGCAACGAAATTTCATGATAATATTTATTCTGTGATATGACTGTGTTTCTTTAGAAGTACTTCTGCTTCGTAAACAAAGTATCAAAAATATATTCCAAAGCCAATACCAATTTTGGCAGTCTTAAATTATTGCCATATCAAAACTTGTGAAAATAATGCGTGGACAGCTTTCGTTGGCCAGACTTCTAGCAACTACTACTATTTTTATTTGCGATGCTCCCCGCGACGCAGACCTAAAACGCAATTTCAGACGAATTGGTTTCGCATTCAATGGACCCATTGGTTAAAATGCCACCATAATTATACAAAATAACTCAAAAAACACTAGGAAATAAAATAAAATAAAAGCAGCCCACGTCTCTTTTTCAAAATGGCGGAGGGATAATATAATCTATTATAATAATATAATAAATATAATGCTACGTAGGTGTTCTTGGTTCTCGGTCTTAAAGCAATGCGGTCTTCCGTGTTGCTCTATGTTCCCGGTACACGATGTTTCCCGCCGTTTTGAGATAATTTACAGCGTGCATAAAAATCCGTAACTACCATTATCCGAGCATCGTGAAACAATGCCGCGCGTCGCGACCTCATTCCGATAACGAGACACGCACGTAACTGGGTTCCACCGCGTCCGTTTGCTTACATGATTCATTTTTTTTTGTGTAATAGGTGCCTTCTAGACCTTTGTGTTTCATAATCGGCCTCATCGTCACTTACCAACAGGTGAGATCGTGGTCAAGCGCGAGTCCAATTCTACTATTTTTTAAAGAAAAACCATTATTGTACAATGCAATTACAATTCAATTCGTTTCGTTTCGTTTCGTATGAGGTAGTGCTGGCCTCTGGTGTCGGAGTTCGTCAAGCCGCCCGAGGGCCTCTGATGGCAATTCAATTACAATTGTCATTAAAAATGGTAGTCTGCTATATTTATGATATTATGAATTTTTACGAAGAAAGATTTTACGATTGTTTCTAAATGGTCACAAATATAATGCAACTGAAAAACCATTGATTTTAGTAGAATACCAAAAGTGTCAAAAATGACAAGTATGAGACAATTCATTAACAATTTTAATACAATTGGTTTAGTAGAAATGGGCTCCAGAGGTCCATCATCCACAGCCTGACTTCACCCACTGCTGAGTATAGGCTTCTCTTTGCCTGTGCCATTCCTTACGGTCCCATGCCAGTCTCATCCAGGTCCAGCTCGCGACGCATGCGATATCGTCTGCCCATCTCGCTGCTGGACGACCAACGTTTCTGTACCCAGTTCTTGGACGCCATTCAGTTAGCGCCTTACTCCACCTATCGTCACCTCGTCTTGCCAGGTGTCCTGCCCAACTCCATTTTAGTTCCGTTATACGATTCCCAACATCTTTGAGCTTTGTTCGACTTCGTATCTCGACGTTGGGAACACGGTCTATAAGCTTGATGCAGAGCATGGCGCGTTCCATGGCTCTCTGTGCAACTCTCATCCTGTACACAGCCTCCTGCGTGAGCGTCCATGTCTCGGCATGTCCAAGTCATGGCAGGCAGAACACACTGGTTATAAAGTCGGGTCTTCAGACATTGTGGAATTTCAGCGGACTTAAGAATGTCGTTCAGTTTGCTGAACGCCGCCCATCCAAGTTGTATCCTTCTTGCGATCTCCTTATTTTGATCCATCATAGTAAAAAAGTAGATCATAGTAGAGGTCCATCATAGTAAAAAAAACATGTTTTGGTACTATCATTGTCTTGCCCTTTTCCCAATTTATTTGTGGTCGGCGCAATAATTCTTCTTCTTCCAGTCTCCTCCCATTAGTTATTCTGTGCTCATCTAACAAGTCCGGGTAATCTGTTAGTCGGCTTTTACGACATCCACGGGAGGAGACGGGTGGGTATATTCTTAGGCCAGACACACCACGTGGTAAATACCTGTAATAACATCGATATGTGTTCTAATCGATTAAAAATACTATGAATAACATAGAAAAAAGACATAACATGTCCAAAGTTTATTTTGTTTTTGTTTATTAATAAATCCGTATGTTTACTACGAGTCACGCACATCACTACACACCCGTTTATTATTAACGCGCGTACGAAAAGATATTGTAATTTTATGTGCGCGTATTATGCCACGTCAATGTGTTAGTGCCTATAGGTACATATATAATCTGTTGTGTTGTGAGAAAGGTCGTGTTGGTAGTAAAATGTGTATTTTTAAGAGCCCCTTCAAGTTTCAGGGACCAAAAACTGAAAACAATACTTTTACCAGCGCAAACCTCTCAATAAAATAGTTCCTGTGTGACAGCACCCATCACACAACGCCAATCTACTTTCTACTGCCGGTTTTTATTTTTATTTCATTTTATGTTTTGTTTTCTTGCGTTAAGTATATGTGTGTGTGTGTGTTGTGTCCTCTACGGGAAAAATAAATACATTTTCTTTCTTTCTTTATTTCTAACTAGATGACCCGCGCGCAACTTCGTCCGCGCGTAGTTTGAAAACATCTCCGGCGCGGCGTGCAGACAACAACTTAAACATCAACAACCACCCCGCGAAATGACTTTTGAAACAACAACACACTCAAGTTTTTCAATTTAGGGGTCACATTTTACCCTTTATTTTCTGAAAATATTTTAATCTTAACAACGGCACTGTGAAACGACCTTTGAAACGACACTGAACTTAATTTTTTCAATTTAGGGGTCCCATTTAACCTTGAAATCCTTAAAATATTTCGATCTCAACAATGACACCGTGAAACAACCTTTGAAACAATACTCAAGTTTTTCAATTTAGGGGTCCCATTTTATCCCTGAGGTCCTTAAAATATTTCGATCTCAACAATGACACCGTTAAACAACCTTTGAAACCATACTCAAGTTTTTCAATTTAGGGGTCCCATTTAACCCTGAGGTCCTTAAAATATTTCGATCTCAACAATGACACCGTGAAACAACCTTTGAAACCATACTCAAATTTTTCAATTTAGGGGTCCCATTTTATCCCTGAGGTCCTTAAAATATTTCGATCTCAACAATGACACTGTGAAACAACCTTTGAAACAATACTCAAGTTTTTCAATTTAGGGGTCCCATTTTACCCTGAGGTCCTTAAAATATTTCGATCTCAACAATGACACCGTGAAACAACCTTTGAAACCATACTCAAGTTTTTCAATTTAGGGGTCCCATTTTATCTCTGAGGTCCTGAAAATATTTTGATTTCAACAACGACACCGTGAAACGACCTTTGAAACGACACCATACTCAAGTTTTTCAATTTAGGGGTCCCATTTTATCTCTGAGGTCCTGAAAATATTTTGATTTCAACAACGACACCGTGAAACGACCTTTGAAACGACACCATACTCAAGTTTTTCAATTTAGGGGTCCCATTTGAACCTTGAAATCCTGAAAATATTTTGATCTCAATGACTACACTCTGAAACTAACTTTTAAAACGTCAAAATACGCTGAAATCTGGCTAAAACGTAAAGTGTATTTATTTACAAACAAAACGTTCCCGTGGCTTTTTTCAGCAAAATTTCAGGTACTGCTGAAACATATTTTTGCTATTTTTATATAAGGAATCTACCTGTGAATTTTCAAGTATCTACTACCAACGGTTTCCGTAATACGAAGCATTTTAGTTTTACATTAAAAGCCGTTTTGGACCCCTTACAGGGTGAATTTTCCAAAATCCTTTCTTAATACACTCCTACACCCAAAAATGAGTACATCCTCCAAATTTCATGTATCTGGACCTAGTTTAGGCTGTGCGCTGCAAAACGCAAAGTGTATACATTAAAAGCCCTTTATGGACCCCTAAGGGAGCGAATTTTCCAAATTCCTTTTTAAGTACACTTTTACACCCTAAAAGGACTACACTCTCCAAATTTCAAGTCTCTACGACCAGCGGTTTAGGCAGTGCGTTGTAAAAACTAAAGTTTTTTTATTTTTTTACAAAGAAAACGTTCCCCTGCCGTTTTTCAGGAAAATTTCAGGAAACGCTGAAATACGTGTTTGTTAATTTTATTTGAGGAATCTCCATGTCAAATTTCATGGTTCTACTACGAACGGTTTCCGAAATACAGAGCATTTTTCTTTTAAGTTAGAACTACATTTTGGACCCCTTAGCATGCGAATTTTCAAAATTCCTTTCTTAATACAACCCCACGCATCGAGACGAACACACCCTCTAAATTTCAAGTCTCTACGTCCTGCGGTTTAGGCTGTGCGTTGGACCTCGTTGAGTCAGTCAGTCAGGACAAAGCCTTTTATATATTAGATAACGGGGAATGCTCTGACGAGCTTTTAGATCTCATCCCCGCTTCGATATTTTACCATTGCTCTTCCCGGCACCGCGGCACCGTGACAAAGCTCATCCACACATCATAGATCCCTGGGTTTATCGTACGACTCGTTTCACGAGATCATTTCTTCCCCATACCTACAAACTATGGAATGAGCTTCCATTTGAGGTTTTCCCGCTTGGTTACGACATAAAGTGTGGCTTCAAGAAAAAAAACACAAATTCCTTCAGTGTAGGTAGCGCATTACAAAAAAATTCAAAGCCGAAGCCGTAAGCTAGTTTGCCTTTTAGTTTCATTAAAAAAACATACACACATAAGCACACGCCTTTTTCCCCGAAAGGGTAGGCAGAGCGTCAAATGGGCCTCTTTTCACCGTGGGTTGCACCATCGTGGGAAATAGACGTGACAAGTGGTGAGCTCATCGCTGCCATTGTTTACCACGACTGACCCTGCTAACGCTTTCTTCCAGTAATAACACATTCCTTAAATAAGCTAGCAGCCAGGACAAATCTTATACCAGCGAATCTTACCAACAAGTCCGGGTAATACCTTAGTCGGCTTTTACGACATCCACGGGATGAGATAGAGGGGTCTATTCTTGGGCCGGACACACCACGGTATCTATAGAAATATGTGTACTGGTACTTTTCCCAATTCATAGTTGTATTTCATTTTATCGAAGATTTCAACTATTTATTCAAGAAGTCTAGGAATTTTCATTTTAACACGCCTTGCCCTTACGCATCGTCCTTTATGGGATTATTAAGATATTTTAATAAAATTAGTCTTTCTTCCATCTGCCTGCAGCGAGTCCTTGAGTATTATGGTCATATAGCACGGAAAGGCAGTAACAACTTAGAGAAACTGATTATTACGGGAAAAATTACGGGCCACCAGCCCGTAGCCCATTACGTTGGTCAGACCAGATCTGCACCACTCTCGATTCGAAATTCCACGAAGCCGTGCAGCTCGCTGGCAACTGATCTTATTGGCGCAACATCGTCCAGCAGAAAGTGATCCATGGAGGGGGTCACGACCCTCAGCATTGAGGCATACGACGCGAGGAGGAGGTGGAGTACTAAAAATAGGAATAAACATAACAAGTTCTATAAGAGTAACCAGCCCCGCTGTCCACGAGTTAGGTATATGTTTACATTATAGGGAAATAGAAAGAATAACTTATTACAATAACTTAGTTTAGTGTGGACAAGATAGGTATTATATCTGCCAGTGCTGATTGACCCCTCGACAAAGCACTGTCCTCACGCGATCCACCCACAACTACTGCTAGAAAGAGAGAGAGGACAGCACCCAGCCGAGGCGCCAGCCAGCCACTGACAGTAGGTATTTAGAGAGCTCAGTAAATGCTAAGTATATATGACATAGTAATGCAGGACGAAAAGATAAATGAAAAGGTCTAGGTAGGCACCTACTCATCGATATAATATAGTACTAGTATTTTATATCGATGCACCTACTAATCAAATTATTTTATTTGTGCTCATCCAGTATATATTGTAGTTTTTGAGTGTATAATCGACATTAACGTGTCGATATGTAAAAATTTCCCGTATATACACACATCAACACGGTCTAGGGATATTTTAAAAAAAGCGAATTACTATCAATGTGTTTATTATTTATGTGACAAGTATATATTTAAAAGATGCGTTATTAATATTCTACCATTTTTTAATAATGGTTAAGGTACTTCGATTAAAATTTCAGGATTTTATGGAAAAAAAATGAAGCATAGACGGAAACCGTATATGAATTAACTTTTAATTTATGAGTAAAAACAGAAAAAAATAGAAAAATCATTTAATTTGTGTTTATAAACTTGAAGTTAGTATAGTCTGAGAAAGCGCCCATGATGTTCATAACACATCGGCAACGATTCGGCATGCTCAGAACAAGGTTGTCCATGTCTTGCTGCGGAATATTGTCCCATGTCCTTCTGATGTGCGCAAAAAGTTGATCTTCTGTAGCCAGATTTTCAGCAACTTCCTTCAGAGCTCTTCTTTGCAGCATATCCCACGCATGCTCAATGGGATTTAAATCTGGCGATTGAGCATGCCAGTCTAAGGCCCTAACATTGTGTGTATGTAACCAAGCTGCTACCGTTCTCGCCGTATGTGCCCGGGCATTGTCGTGCATGAGCAGGAAATCTTGCCCCATTTGTGTTCTGTGGGGCAAGATTACGGGCTCCAGCACCTGTTGGACGTATCGCTCTGCCGTCATCGACAGGCAGGTCGTTGTTCGTCGACAGGTATCTAAAACTGCATTGATGCGGAAGAGTGTATTCTCTATGGCTCCGATAATTTATAATAAAATCCCTAAGTGCTTTAGTGATCTTAACGTCAACTTATTTAAGTCAAAATTTAAAAAGTTATTAATTGAGAAATGCTATTATAATATTGACGAATTCCTGAATGACAAATTTTAATTTTAATATAATGTACCTAATTAATGGTATTTTTTTTTTTTTATAAATGTATTTTTAGTAATTTGTCTAATTTTTATTTTTATTTAATGTAACATAGACTCATAATAATTGTATTTAATAATTGAATTTGAATGATATTATTTTAAATTAATTGGTTGTGTTTTTAAATTTTCTATGTAAAAATAAATAATTTAAACTAACTAAATTAGCATGCCATTCTCTCCATTTGCACGCCGGCAGCGGCCAAACATATTGTGTCCTATTAATATTTATACCATCAATTTGTACATATGTTTAAGCAAATAAATTATCTTTATCTTTATCTTTATCTTTGTCATATTGCCCCGCACCCAAACGAGATCCGTCCGTCCTCCAAGACGAATTCCTGACCAAACCATAATTGTTCCTCCTTGGTATGGGTGAACTTCCTGAGGGTTCTGAAGACGGCTCCATCGTCCAGGAACTCACCAAACACGCGTCCTTCGTGAATCTGGATGGAAGCCGAACCTGGATTCATCCGTGAACAGCACATTGGACCATTGCTCACGGCCCCAGTCCACGTGGTTCCGAACCCATTCTAATCGTCGTCCACGATTGCCTCTCCGTAAAGGTGGGACCCGGAGTGGTCTACGAGAGCGTAGATTGCTTTCATGCAGTCGCCTTCTTACAGTTTGGCCACTCACAAGCACTTGGTGTTCCACTCGCAGCCTTTGGACCAATTGAGTCGCCGTTGCATTTGGTTGAGCTCGCGCAGTAATTTGCAAAAATCGGTCTTGTCTGGGGGTAGTGATACGACTTGGCCCCCGGTGCCTCTCCGCTACTTCACCTGTGGCACGATAGCGTGTCCACAATCTTGAAATTACATTTTGGTGGGTCCCTATGGCCTCAGCAACATTACGCTGAACAGACCCAGCTTCCAGCATTCCCACAGCTCGTAACATCTCCGCCCTCGTCAAATGTTGGCGTTGCATGGCTACAATACCTCAATTTTAACTTTATCTTTCGTTTAAAAATGAAAAAAAACTGTAACTAAACGTAATTCGTATTGTTTTCTAAATTTCGCACAAATGAAAATTCCCTCTCCTACACATCAAGACATTTTTATGCCACCGAAACAAAAGAATTTTCAAAAATTTGAATTTGGAATTAGTCTGAGATAAATAACAAACAAATTGGTGTATAAAAGATTCCAATGCGGCCAGTACTTTTCGAGTTATTTCATTGAGTATGAAATATCCCTAGACCGTGTTGATGAGTGTATAAAGGTACTTTGTGCATTATACACTGGTGGTGTAATTAATGTGATTGTCACGGTACCAAGCTTTAAAACGCATCGATAGCGCGATCTAACTTTCAAACATAATTAGCAGTGCCATCTAGTTGTGGATTTGCTACTAAACAAAAAAAGATTACATTTGTCATCGCAAAAAAATTGTAGGACATTCCTCAATTTTTGACTTCTCCCTGTAGTTTTGCACAAAATATACAAATACCTTTCTCACCGAAATTTCGATTAGTTAGACCTACAACGTCGTTCAAATTCCTAGAAACGATCAACAACCGTCAACAATCATGGATGTTATAGGTACTGGTTATTGTTTTATAGACTACCAGTTCCAAAATTCTTGAATTTTAGACTTTTCCCTGTATTTGTGTCATAAAAGCTACAAACCTACCAAATTTCAGCGTTGTATGATTAGTGGAAGAACCCTAGAGGTTTTGGTTTTGTAAATTTTCTATTTACCCTATCTCAAAAACTACACAAGTAAAAAAATTAAAAAAATAGTTTTGAAATGTCGAATCTA
Source organism: Operophtera brumata (assembly GCA_932527175.1). NCBI lineage: Eukaryota > Metazoa > Arthropoda > Insecta > Lepidoptera > Geometridae > Operophtera > Operophtera brumata. Next base: position 31,000,829 of record OW052239.1, on the reverse strand, counting down.
GGGTCTTTCATATGACATCCCATTTGACCTGATATTCTTTCTCACTTTTTTTTTATTACCGCCTCTTGGACCCCAATATCTCAACAACCCCCCAACTGATATACCTTACCAACAAATTGTACTAATACTGTCTATCCCCAAATCAAATTTCATGAATATCGGATAAACGGTTCGGAAGTTATGCTCGGACAAACATACATACATACATACATACAAACGCCGATTCTTCCAAGTTAAATCTGAGAACTCGCTTCACTCGTTCAATTAAAAATGTAGTTGAAAAAAATACAAAAATTTAATTTGTTAGAAATTATTATTGTTTGTTGTTATTGCAAATTGTATAATATAAATTAGATATTGTTATTTTTATTATATTCTTACGTTAGAAGATGGCAGCAAAATGTAGAAATTTAGAGCAAAATATACGAGAGCATAGAGTGCCTTCCGGCGCGCGAGAGTTTTTCTAAAGCTAAGGCCAAACCAACGCGTCCTGTCGGCGTCCTCAGTAGCGTGCGTTGGGCTTGGGTTTGGGCTCATTTTGATCACAAAATGAACCCAATCTAATTGAATAGAGCGTGTTACTTATTATTGTAATAAAATGGAAACGTTCGCTACTATTCGAGTGTCCTAACCACGTCCAAACAATGAAATGAAAACAACAGCACGCAACGAGTGGCCTAGCCAGCCTTTTGCTCTCCGCGATAATAAACACAATGTATCTTAACAAACAAAAACATTGCCGCATTTTGCTCAAAAAATACACACGGACTAACCTAGAAGCCGCAATGTATCCCTATGATAAAGAAGGTGCGCGAAAGCTGAGGAATATAAAATAACGCAAAACTCCTAATCTTAGATTTGATTTTTATCAGACTAAATCAATTACAATATTCAAATAAAAAATATGGATGAATACTACATTATAATTCCGAGGGATCACTGTACCAGAAACATAATAGGACAATATTTTCACGATTAAAAAAAACTAAAGTTACGTAGGTATATTTTTTGCCTAGATTCGATTATTATTGGGTAAAAAATTTGATAAATAAAATCGATACAACAAAGCCGAAGATTTACCATAGGGATTTTGTAAAATCTCATTTAAAAAAGGCAGTGTCCTGTTATCTACATATATTTTACGATATATTCAACAAAAACCGCTTTTTCGAGCGGCGGCGCCAGTAGTTTTTTTTTGTATGAAGACTTCTGCCTAGTGTTGGCGCAGCCTTAACCCAGTAGGATCTGAAGACCAATTCTTATAATTGTTAACCTCAGACTAAAAAGAGGGATGTTATAAGTTTGAGACCATAGTGTTTGTCCGTCTGTCTATCTGTCTGTCACCTCATAGCTCCGGAATGGCTGCTCTGAATACAATGCGGTTTTTTTGTATGCGATGATGTATGCGAGGTCGTTCTTGCCTGTGTTTGGTGGAAATTAGTGCAGCCATTTTCAATATTCAGCTCGCAAAAATCGCCCGACGGTCTCTGTTTGGCCGTTTGAAGCTGATAAATCGTTAAAAGCAAAATTTGGCTGTGTTATAATGGCGTAAGACATAAATTAAAATGTTTTTGTTTGTTGACGTATATATATATAGGTAAGCGGGCCCTTATTTGCTATGACCATAGAACATTTCCTGGACACTTTTTTCGTGTATTTTTACGGATGAACACTGTAGTCAGATTAAAGTAGGTACATAATCTTACAATCGGTTTGAAAAATGCGCACTGATGTTTATTCTTATATATATATATATATATATAATATGTAATAATAAATAGGTAGGTACCTATTATTATGCAATAGGTATAATAATAGGTACCTATAGGTGCAAAGTTTTGCTAGAGGCGCGTGTTTGTTTATTTAATCATCTCAAAAAATTAAATACAAATTTACACTTATTTAAATACCATAAAACCCTGCAAGGTTTGTCTTGGTACTTGATTCACTAGAGCTATTACACATAAATAAAAGTAAAAATAAAAATAAAAATAAAACAAGCCTGATTCTGAGTAAACATGGGTAGTATACACGGTATGGCGTGTTTTTGCTAATCACAGCTCATCAACATATCTTGAGATAGCGAAACCTGATTTTGCGGAAACTAGGAGACCTAACACACGTGTTTTAATTTATAGTGTCTTATAAATATCATTTGTTTAGCTACGAATGTCAATCAATGATTTTTACAGTGATTTTTTTGTCCACTGACATTCGCGGCATATTTATGAGATACTATCAACATGTGCGCTAGGTTTCCTAGTTTCCGCAAAATCAGTTATCGCTATCTCAAGATGTGTTGATGAGCTGTGTTGAGCGAAAAACACAATCAATTTTGATTTTCGCGCTTCAAGCGAAACATTCCACCCTAAATTAATTTCAAGCGCTCACTCAATCAATCAATACTTTTATTTCAGGCTTAATGGAAAATGTACTAAACCTAAACAATAAGCCCATAGCAATGAATACCTTAAAACTAACATACATATATAAAATACTCTATTTTCGTGCACACGTTTAGACGGCGACGTATGACGCAACTCCGCAGTGTCTCGTGTCAGGCGTCCGAAGGGATTCGGACGGGAACGTCCCTTTCGCAAAATGTCCTGAACCTCCTGAACTTGACACCTCTCGGCCAGAACTCTCCTTCATTCATGAAGGAATTTCTAATTTAAAACACAAAAAAAAAAACTTTCTTGATTTCTTGATCACTAGCTTGCTTCCTACTTTCCTATCATATAAACTTTAGTCACACGAAACTCTTAAAAATACATACTTTTATTTCACAATTTTTCGGGAATTTCCTAGACTGGAAACGTAAGAAATTGGGCAAAAACAAAATATGAATAAACCTAACGATGGAAGACATAAGGAAAGGCAACGAAAAACCCAAACATAGAGCCTGCAATTTGTCACGTTCTAAATATAACCTCCGCGGACGCCACCCACATAAATCTTACGTTACGTTCACAAAATTTAGAGGCTCTCTAGGTAATTTACTCATTTTTAACTTTGCTAATTTTCCCAAGTTTCGTGTTAATAAATAATCAGAAAAGAATCGCAAGAATAATTAGATTGTAAATTTTTGAATAATTTTGTACTAAAGTTGTGAATTCGTACTTTTTTCATACTCACTGATTTTGCTTTCACCATAATTATTCATTTGAACTCTTTTGACACATGCCAACTAACAAGTACCTACTTTTTAGGGTTCCGTACCCCAAAAGCAAAAGACGGAACCCTTATAGGATCACTTTGTTGTCCGTTTGTCTGTCAAGACCATTTTTCTCAGGAACGTGTGGAGGCATCAAGCTGAAATTCATATCAAATACTCAGGTCTGTTACTGTCCCTTGGAGCTGTGAAAAATCAAACTGTTAAGCCAACGCAATCAAAGGATACAGCCGTTTTTGCGGCAAATTTTCGACACTAGCAAGGGAATCAAAACCTACAGGGTTCCTGTGAACTCCGAATCTTGAAATTTGGTACAAAGCAACGTCTTATGGCACAGATAAAGGAAAAATTGCGAAAAGCATATTATAAATTTTTAGTTACATCAAATAATCAAAATATTTTTAATAATTTTAATTTTAATAGTTAAGTACGGAACCCTTCGTGCGCGAGTTTGACTCGCACTTGGCCGGTTTTTTTATTAGTTTTAGTGGCATCTGAGGAGAAATTTAATTTCCCCAATTTTGCCAGTTTCGTGCGTGTTCCAGGCAGCATTGCCAAGAAGTTGGTGGGCAATTTGCACACATTCAAATATACACGCAACACACTTCTATTTCAATAAGACTACAAGCCACAATGGTGAAAATGCCGCCAAAATTACACAATACAACTCAAATAAAACACTAGAAACAGTAGTAAAGGGGTGAAGTTCTGGCGGTTCAAGGGCCGTCTGTCACGTGATCCCCCGTGCCGCGACGCGTCGGCGATCACACGTGTGTTAGATTAAGTTATAAATACAGTGTTTTTATATGTATGTTAGTTTATAAGATATTTAGGTATGTGATATGGGCTTATTGTTTAGGTTTAGTGCATTTCTCAGTAAGCCTGAAATACAGTTTTTTTTTTTTGAGTATTGAAATTATTAAATAACAGAAGACGATTCTTTTTGATAACGGCTAAAGAAGTGCCTAAAAAGAGGTTATTAAAACATTCAACGTTTCTTTTTAAAAATGGCGGCAGAAGTTCCTAAATAATTTTCGACGTTTCTTTTTATAAATGACGGAAGAAGTCCCTAAAAAGGTTGATTCAAACAAGAACCAAGTTGCAAACTTCATTCGTCATACATCGTTCTCAGGCAAAAATAACAGCCAGTCCGAGTTCCAAATTTAAATCTCAATTGACAGTATCGATACATTTCGCGATTTATGTTTGGAACAGCGTGCGCGAACTTTTTGCGAGTGATTCACTGTTTGAAAAAAGAAATAGATCAATGTGTATTTAAATAATAATGTTTTAAAATATAGTCGGAAGCAAAACTACGATTCGAATTTAGGAAGGCCTCCGATTACAACTATTTCATGGTGATTTGACCTTCGTATATAACACTTTTTATACCTACCTACTTATTTCTAGCTTTTGAGCTATCGTGTTTTAGTAAAAGTTGGGTATGGCAGTAGAAACATGAAAGTAGAATAAATGCAGTGGAGATGAGAGTTTTGAGAAGTAATTTGTGTGAATTTTAGAGATAGAATAAGGAATAGTGTGATAAGAGACCGTTGTGAAATTAAAGAAGACGTAGTGACTAGGATTGAGAAAGGTATGGTTTGGGCATTTAGAAAGGATGGACGATGTAGATTTATGAAACGGGTACATAAGACGAGCGTGAATGGGACAATGGGAAGGGGAAGACCTCGAGGAACGTATTCAGACCAGATCAGAGACGTCCTGGAAAAAGGCCAGTTCAAGAGTACCCTTAACCGACGAACATGTATGAAGAATGTGATGAGAGTGAATGAAGCAAAAGAGGTGTGACAAGATCGTAGCAAGTGGAAATCCGTGGTCTCTGCCTACCCCTCCGGGTAACAGGCATGGCACTCAGGCGTCTGTATGTAGGTATGTGTTTAGTATTTAGAAAAAAAAGTACGTGTTGATGACAAAAAATATTTGACTGAGCGGAGCTAGGTCTCAGAGACTAATTGCAGGATGAAGCGTTTGTATGAATGTGTGTATGTTTGTATGAATGTGTGTATGTTTGTGAGTATGTGAGTTTGTCTGACGATAACTGCAGAACCGTTGACCCAATCTTCATAAAACTTGGTTTGTAGGTAGATTATGTGAATATAATATTTAAGTTCGAACATGAGCTTGATCGATACAGGGTTTTTGAGCTACGGGGGTCTAAGAGGTCCCGCCAAAAATACCTAACTCATACCGACGCGTGACCCGAGAGCTGGCTCTTATCTGGCTCAACGTATTAGTATTGCCGTTCAGCGTGGTAATGCAGTCAGCATCTTAGGGACGCTACCGTCTGGTAGTGATTTGGATCACTTGATCTACCTTTAGATCGTTACCAGCGGTCTTCAGGTAGCACAACTGTTTCACATATTTTATTTTTGTATTTTATACATACCTGCTTGTATTAGTTGTATTATTATATCTGTAAATAAATGTTAAGATACTACTTACCAAATTATATGTTTAAATCAGTTTGTTAGATATAAAAAAACTACCTAGGTTTAACTTATTATTATTTTCATTGAATTTATCTTTAGACTAAAACAATAACCCAAAACTAAACTAAAAACCTACCTATCAGATCAGCAAGCCGTCACCCGACGGCAGCGTGCCCAGAATGCTGGCTGCATTGCCACGCTGAATGGCAATGCTTATTCGTTGACCAAAATAAAAGCCCGCATTCAGGTCACGCGTGGACTACCTAGGTACGTATTTATGTGACGTACCCAGACGAGGCGTATCAACCATAAACCAACCTTCAATAACTATTAAAAGTACGTTGTTACTTATTTGAGACGCACGAGGTTCGCGGCGCCATAAAATCGCGCAGCATCATAAAATGGCGGTTAACTTCGAGTACAATAATAAACTGCCGATATGTGATCGATGAGCTGATCGTGCGAGTTATTGAGGAGTGGCACACTTTAAGCGCCTTTATCAGAAACATAGGCAAGTTCACATTTTTTTTTTCTATATAATTGGCGACGCATGGCTTGTGCTTTTGCCATTTTCAAGTATCTGTATTTTCACTATATTGTATTTTCAATATATTTTGCAACGTTACACACCTACCAAGTCGTCAAAGTCACAGTCGAGTCATGATTTAGTAAAACGGTGGCCAATTTTACTAAAGCTTTGGTAGACAATTTCCACCAATTTCAAAAGTCACGCAATTCACTTCCATTTCATTTTACAACACTTGTGCTTTTTAAACAAGCTACATTAGTTAAAATGCCACCAAAATAACACAAAATAACTCAAGAAAACAGTACAAGCTTTTATTTGATTTTTATTTTTTTACACAGGCTACCTCTGTGGCGCGGCGGACGAAGCTTGGCCTGCGACGCAGGAGGTTGTGGGATCGATTCCCGCCTCAGAACATATATTTGTGCGATCACAGATATTTGTTCAGGGTGTTCTGGGTATTTTCTATGTATAATAAAAAATATCTATCTATGTAATATATTATATTAGGTATATCAGTTATCTAGTACCCATAACACAAGCTCTGCTTAGCTTGGGGCTAGATAATGTTGTGTGAACTGTCCAGCAATATTTATTTATTATTTATTTATTTTATTTTATGTAGTTTCACCTGTGCCGGTGTCTGGGTCTAGGTGTTATGGTACCATGGTACTCGTAGTTTCTGATACCCATGACACAGGGAATCCTATATAATATATATAATCTCATTTATTTCAATCAACAATTGGATCATTTAGTTGGTTTCTTATCCTAGGTTAGTCACTCTAAACATACTGTTATAAAAGAAGAAATAATCAATAAATAATATGCCCTATCATACATCGTAATAATATGCCCTATCATACATCGTAATCGTATCATTATCTGTATATTTATGTGGATTTAAATTGGTTTCAGTATTATGAAACCAATTTAAATCCACTATATGCTATTGCATATAGTGTATAGCTTATAAGTAACTATAAGATAACTGTAATTGCTGGATTAATAAAATAAATGAATAAATAAATAAATACAAAATAGTCTCTGACAAAATTAAATATAAATTGAATTGAATAAAGTATGTCACAAAGTAGGATTGGTCATTAATTATTATAAACTAGCGACTCGCCCCGGCTTCGTACGGGTAGCCGCCGGTGAAAAACAGCCCCTCCCCCCCCCCCCGATATTTTATTACTTATTCTGCTATTCGGAGCGGAGAAGAACCCACCAAAAAAGAGATAACTAACATCGGTCCAGCCGATCTTGAGTTATAAGTGGTGTAACTAACACGACTTTGTTTTATATATTTAGATGTAATTGCGTCTAGAATAAATAATTTAGTTTCTTATTAAAATGAATGATACAGGAGTGGCTGAGGTACTCACTGCCAAAACTGTCTGAGAAAACCTGCAGAATGCTGTTGGAGCTGGCCCGGAGCCTGCTATGTTATGTTATATTCGAAAACCTGCAGAATGCTGTTGGAGCTGGCCCGGAGCCTGCTATGTTATGTTATATTCGAAAACCTGCAGAATGCTGTTGGAGCTGGCCCGGAGCCTGCTATGTTATGTTATATTCGAAAACCTGCAGAATGCTGTTGGAGCTGGCCCGGAGCCTGCTATGTTATGTTATATTCGAAAACCTGCAGAATGCTGTTGGAGCTGGCCCGGAGCCTGCTATGTTATGTTATATTCGAAAACCTGCAGAATGCTGTTGGAGCTGGCCCGGAGCCTGCTATGTTATGTTATATTCGAAAACCTGCAGAATGCTGTTGGAGCTGGCCCGGAGCCTGCTATGTTATGTTATATTCGAAAATAAGGCTTCAAGCATCGACGTAAAAGGCTTCAAGACATCTATATTTTATCTGTATTTTCTACTGAGGCTCATTTTAAATTAAGCTACCAAACACTGAGTCCTCGTAACACTTCGAAGAACTAATTTGGCAAATGAAAGATATCTCCATTTCTCTGAACTTTCCGAATGAAGTCCAACTGTGACGCGGAATTTTCAACAGAAATTTTGTGCACTTTGAAAACCTTTAACAGTTTTACTTGCTAAGTTTAAGGCTTATTTCCAAGAGCTCCATGATTTGGTTGTATGCCGCAAAACTCCTAATTTTAGATTTGTTTTTTAACAGACTAAATCAAGTACAATATTCAAATTATAAATGTGCATGGATACTACATTATAATTCGAGGGATCACTGTACCAGAAACACGATAGGACAATATTTTCTCGATATAAAGTGGGAAAAAAATCAAAGTTACCTACATCTATTTTTTGTCTAGATTCGATTGTTTATCAAAATGGAGCATATTATTGGGTATTTTTTTTTATAAATATAATCAATACCACAAAGCCAAGGGGTTACGGGATATTCAATAAAAACCACTTAATCGTGCGGCGCGTGGCGTTTTTTTTGTGTGAAGATTTCTGCCTGAGGTTTTTTGTAGTAAATTCATATTTATTCCTATGGGCACGTACGTAAGGGACGCATATTGATTGGTGAAGACGGTAGAATACCGCAGTGCGCCGTAAGAAGCCGCACTGCCGCAGACTGTGTTGTATGGAATGTATAAAACATAACACAATCTCATTATCAAACTCGTTACTTATTACTATAGGCCTAGCGCTTAACTCAGTAGCCTCGTGAGGTATGGGAGCGGCACGGGAGGGGTGACATGTGACGTAACGAACTTTCGGGCTACACACGTGATGAAAATTAGTGAACATAGATCTTACGATATTTACAAATAAGTACCTAAGTCATTGCGAAAGAGACTAAAATACATGTTCAAATAATTATTATATTGAATACTAATATCAATATTTTCAACTGAACTTTTAATTTATTAGCTTATGTCCATATCGCTACTCGAATCACTGTCAGTATGACTGGAATCACTTTCGTTATCTGAGTCGTCATCTCGTAATCTTAGTATAAATTGATGCATTATATCGTCGCTAAGATGGTCGTTTTTGAAATACTCTTCCTCAACTTTCTTTACGTGACCGTCACATTTTGCCATTTCTCAACTGAAAAATTTGCAAATAACTCTTCTAGTGCTCGCTTTTTCTCAGTTAAATTTGAGTTAATATGTTATCGTGCCAGCTCGCCCTTGATATCTCCCCATACTAATTCGATCGGGTTTAAATCCGGGTGGTACGGTGGCAAATAAAGTAGCGTATGACCATTTTCTTTTAATATGACATCAATTTTAAATTGTTTTTCTGGTTTATTTCGTTTTATTAATTCTAACAAATCCTTCTTTTTCATAACTTCAGTGTACTCAACGTTATGACGCTTTAACCAGTCCTGCATTTCCTTTTTCAAGGAGCACATTGTGGGTACTTTATCCACCTCGTTGCAATGATAATTCGCGTTACCTATAACTATTACAGAATTAGATGGTAGGGAAGGCAAAAGTATTTCGCGAACCCACTTTTCGAAATTGTTGTAATTCATGTTTCCATGATAGTCTTCTGTCTTTGTAGTTGGTTTGAAAATAGTTAAAGCACCATTAACAAATCTTAAACTCCCACCAGCATGCACGATGACCAATCTATTTCCTTTATCAATAGAAGCCAATGCACCTCTTTCAGTATCTGATTGCCAACACGCTGGCACGTTTTGGGATTCATTGACATAAGTTTCGTCTTGAAAAAATATTGGCCTCTCTTCCGATCCATATTTTCTTATAGCTGTAATATATTTGCCTCTGCATTGCTAAATTGAATGGCGTTCTATCAACATTTTTCTCTTTGATTGGCATTTTTTGTATCGGAAACCTAATTCATACAATAAAAGACGCATGTATCGCAGACGCATCCACAAGTTTATTGATCGTGGGAATTTCTTTTCTTACTGTATAAAACTCTGTAATCTTTCTTCTTACTACACCTTTACTAAAATTGACAATTTCTATCTTCTTTTTTCTTGTCTGTTTCGGTTGTCTTGGTGATGAAAACTTCGCATTACTTTCCATATTTTTTTTAGCATTAACAATGCGTCGTACGCTTTGTTTTGACAGTCCAGTTGCCTGAGCAACAGTTTTGTGTAGATTTATATCGTTTTCATGCTTGGCATAATTTGGATCAGATTTCCTAACCTTGAAAAAAATATATACATTATAAACAACATCTTTAGTTTGAGCTCTAATCCGAGGACCCATCTTCGGTTGCTAATCTCGTGTGCGTCTTGTCTAAAGCGGCCGGTCCAAATAACACGTATTGACGGCAGCGAGATCGCCGCTCGACTGACGTCAAGTGACGTCTCGCGACATTTGACATAAGAATATCACCTCCCTCCCGTGCCGCTCCCATACCTCAGGAGGCTACTAAGTTAAACGCTATACCTGTATGAGGGCGTGTTGCGGCTCTGTGCTGCGCGGTGGGGTCTAACCCTAATAGAGTTTTTTAGGGTTCCATACCCAAAGGGTAAAACCGGACCCTATTACTAAGGCTCGGCTGTTTTTCTGTCTGTCTGTCTGTCTGTTTGTCTGTCCGTCCGTCTTTCACTAGGCTGTAACTCATGAACTGTGATAGTTGACAGTTGAAGTTTTCACAGATGATGTATTTCTGTTGCCGCTATAACAACAAATACTAAAAACAGAATTAAATAAATAATTAACGGAGCTCCCAAACAAAAAACGTGTTTTTTCCCAATTTTATAGATGATGGTGTCGCCAGGCTGTAACTCATAAACCGTGATAGTTAGACAGTTGAAATATTCACAGATGATGTATTTCTGTTGCCGCTATGACAACAAATACTAAAAACAGAATTAAATAAATAATTAATGGAGCTCCCATACAAAAAACGTGTTTTTTTCCCAATTTTTATAGATGATGGTGTCGCCAGGCTGTATCTCATGAACCGTGATAGTTAGACAGTTGAAATTTTCACAGACGATGTATTTCTGTTGCCGCCATAAAAACAAATACTAAAAACAGAATTAAATAAATATTTAAGGGGGCTCCCATACGACAAGCTTGAGTTCTCCAAATGTAGGTTAAGCGATGCTCTGTGGGTCAGTTTTTGGATGGGAGACCACTTTTTGCGTGCAGTTTTTTTTTACAAACTTTTTTTTTGCCGTTTTTGTACTTATTGGTGCGGAACCCTTCGTGCGCGAGTCCGACTCGCCCTTGGCTGTTTTTTTAATTTCTATAAGCCTTATAGAAGACTCTTAACTTTCAAATATCAAATATCACATTATTACAAAATAAAATGCCATGGTGTGTCCGGCCCAAGAATAGACCCCTCCATCTCCTCCCGTGGAAGTCGTAAAAGCCGACTAAGGGATTACCCAGTCTTGTTTGTTTGATAAGTTGGTATAAGATTTGTCCTGGCTGTTAGCTTATTATGGAATGTGTTATTTACTGGAAAAAAGCGTTTGCCGAGTCAGTCGTGGGAAGCAATGGCGGCGATGAGCTCGACACCTATAATAATAATACATTAAAAAAAATGGAATGACTGTTTAATCATGATGAACCACCTCATCTCACCTGATGTTAAGTTGTAACCTCTGCCTATGAACAGTGCATTACCTCATAGGTCACGTCCACCTAGGACGCACCCTATGTGGCATTGCACTGCGCCCGCCACCCTGAGACATAAAGATGAAAAGTCTCACGTGCCTGTAATGAGTGTGTGTATATTGTGTTTGTTACTTCTTCACACAGAAACTACTAAACCAATTGCGATTAAATTTAGTATGTAGAAAGCTGGATACCCTGGAATAATACATAGGCTAACTTAACCATGACACTATAAACTATTATCATGATATTCCCACGGGATCGAAACATATGCGGGTAAAACCGCGGGGCGCTGCTAGTTAAATCTTTATAAGCCGCCTTTAAATGCCCACTGCTGGACGCGGCCTCCCCCTTAGAATGCAATGGGGGGGATTTTCCATAATCACCACGCGCAGGCGCATTGGTGATCGCAGTAATGGTGTTGAATACTCAGGTGGATGCTGCTGGACATCCCCTAGTGTAAATAATCCCTCAGTCAGGTTACACGACATCCAAGGGAGGAGACGGAGAGATCCATTTCTTCGACTGTTCCATCTAGTTACATTGAGGTTACATTAATGTATAAAGTTGGAAATTTGTATTCCAAGTAGTTAGGCCAGACACGCCACAGATTGCACACGAACAAATACATATACAAATATAAATATTTATTAATAAAATACATATACAAGTCCCTATTTTAAGGTGGATGCTCCCGCTTGTGGCTCGTTTTTTTTTATTTTTTGCTTATTACAGATCTACAACACTTGTTCAGATAGCGAAAGTTGATTTCGCGAGAACTAGGAGACTTATCTATCACACATGTTTATCTCATAAATATCATCAGCTTAGCTACGATCCCCCTAAACACATTTTTACAGTCATTTTTTTTGTTTAGGGGTATCGTAGCTAAACTGATGATATTTATGAGATACTATCAATCAAAACATGTGTGTTAAGTCTCCTAGTTCTCGCGAAATCAACTTTTGCTATCTGAAGAAGTGTTCATGAGCGTAGTAGGCAAAAAACACCAAAAAAAATTCATTTCGTGCCTCGAGGCCGCCCATTGTACTATAATTTGATTCAGTTAATCCTTGTATTATTGTGAGTTTTTTTTTTTTTTTTTGGTGTACAATAAAGTGTTAATCTATCTATCTATCTATCTATCTCGAGCCAGAGCATCCACCTTAAAAATTATCGCATATTAATTAATTAAACATTACGCCAATAAATATAAATTACACACACACTTTTAACATACCTACTTAGTTTTTTTCCGTTCACGTCTTTGTTTAAACTGACCTAAAATTGCTGACTGCAATATATTTTGGAGCACTATAGAATAAGCCGTATAAGAAATTTACGAGCGCAGATTGCAAGCTCCATTTCTGACTTCACAGGCTTTTTATCAGATTTGACGAACATGGAAATTGGTTTTGAATTACAATAGACAATGTTTCGACGTGTCTGAGATGTATTTAGGCAATTTCAAGGCTTTTTTATACACAACTAGCGACTCGTCCCGATGTCGCACTGGTAGTTTCAGGATGAAACCCCCCCCCCTACCCCCTCCCCCCCTGGTAGCCTATGACACTCAGGGTGAATGTAGCTTTAAAATAGTGAAAGAATTTTTGAAATCGGCGCAGTAGTTTTTGAGTTTATTCATTACAAACATACACACAAAAATACAAATCTTTCCTTTTTAGGGTTCCGTAGTCAAAGACAAGGAACCCTTATGGATTCGTCATGTCTGTCTGTCTGTCTGTCTGTCCGTGTATTTAATTTTTTTTCATTTCATTTATTTCTCTCAACAAAAAGGTTACATAATATATGTAGTATCTAAGTGCCGATGTGATTCACCTGTTTTGCGAGAGGCTGGTGCCTGAAATAGGTTTAGAAAGAAACCGGTAATACAGGTCACCAGGGCTCCGCTAAGCGGAATGAACGACGTCAATGACACTGTTAAAAACATTATAATATGACACCATCAGACATCACCATCATTGACAAGCTTTCAGTTGTGTAGAGTGTAAATGGGGGGTGGGAGAATAAGTGAGAGCATGAGGAACTTAATTACTAGGTAGGTTGAATGAATTCTACGAAATGTATGAAATTGTTGTGTTTGTGGTGAGAATGAAAGTGAATAATAGTGAGAATGACAAGAAAGGTATAAGTGAGCCAAAGGAAGAGGGAAAGCGAATGAATGAATGAGTGAATGAGCCGGGGTGTAAGAATGAAGGGGACATTTTTATGGAGAGCAAGGAGGTTGTGAGGGAGACTGGATGAGTAAGTGTGTGTGCATGTTTGAGTGCGTTGAAGAGAATGTGTGTGTGTGTGTGTGTGTGCGTGTACGTGCGTGTAAGTGTGAGTGGGCGCATAATACTCTTAAGGAAATAAAGTTATGTAGGGAACTAAACTAGTGCTACTTTAGTGGGATCATAATTTTTTCAGTTTCTTCATAATCCAAGGTTTTAAGATACTCACTAACCAATACCTTGCATTTGTGCTTAGAAACAGGATAAATAGAAAGAATATTATTAAGTTTATTGTATATATAAGATCCAAGGAAGCAGAAGAAGTTGTGAGAAAGTCTGGTGTGATAAAGAACAGAACTGCAAACAGTGCCTTTCCTACGCTTATTCGTTAACACTGCAGGGTCATACTCTAGCAGGGCGTGTTTTTTGACGGTGACTTGGAGCAGGAAGGTTTGCCTAATTGAAAGAACATCCCATTGTTTGTACAACTCCACCGTGGGGAAGCGAAAGGGAAGGCCGGCACTCACCTTCAAGATGATTCTCTGAGCTCTTTCCAGGAAAATGAGATGAGTCTTAGCTGCTCCACCCCATGAAGTTATGCAGTAATCAATGATTGCTTGACAGAGAGCAAAGTATACCATTCTGATTGTACTGCGATTGGAGACGTGCTTCAGCGTTTTAAATATAAATATGAGTTTACGAAGACGAGTGACAAGGATATTAATGTGTGGTTTGAAGGTGAGGGACTGGTCGATAGTGATACCTAAATATTTCAAGGACTCAGTCCTTAGACTCAGTCAACGTATGTCACAGCCTTGTTTTCTGAAACTACATAAGAGCTATACTGTTGAAACTTGGTAGGTAGATGTATTATGTGAACCGCATTAAGATTTTTACACAAAAATTAAAAAAAAACAATTATTTTTGGGGTTCCCCAAACTTAGAACTGAAACTCAATTTTTTTTTCATCAAACCAATACGTGTGGGGTATCTATGGATAGTTCTTCAAAAATGATGTTGAGGTTTCAAAAAACACTTTTTTCTAAACTGAATAGTTTGCGCGAGAGACACTTCCAAAGTGGTAAAAAGTGTCCCCCCCCCCCCCCCCCCATAACTTCTAAAATAAGAGAATGATAAAAATAAAAAAAATATATAATGTACATTACCATGTAAACTTTCACTCAAAATTGGTTTGAACGAGATCTAGTAAGTAGTTTTTTTTCAATACGTCATTAATCGTAATCCATCCAAGAACTTTTATATTATGTTACTTGCTGCTACGGAACCCTTCATGCACGAGTCCGACACGCACTTGGCCGCTTTTTATAATATTAGTGTAGATGTAGATAAATCCTACTTCTTACTAGTATTTGAAAATAGCGACTCGCCCCGGCTTCGCACGGGTAGCCCCCGGTGAACCCTCCCCCCTCCTACCCCTCCCCCTTATGTCAATCTCCTGGTTCTTTTACCTCCCCACCAATTTTCAGCCCAATCGGTTCACCTGTTCATGAGTTATAAGTGGTGTAGCTAACACGAGTTTGTTTTATATAATATAGATGTAAAACTTTGGATGTTTGTTTGTTTCTCAATTGTTCCAATTAATTTATTTGTGGTACACAGATAAATACATCATCATCATCATTAGCAGCTCAAATAATAGCCCACAGCTGGGTATAAGCCTCCTCCCTCACACGCCACTCCAAACGGTTCTTTGCGATTCGCATCCAGGTCTTTCCCTCTATACTACGGCCTCTATATCATCCGCCTACAAAAGATCCCTTTCAAATAAAAAACTTTAGGGAATTATAAATGTATGTGACTATACATCGATATAATATAATATTATATCGATGTGACTATAGAATTAAAACTATCGTGGTAGTAAATCATTTTAAATAAATAACGGCTTATTACCACTGTATTTCGTCGCTTTGCTGTCGTTTCGGCTTCTGAATTCAGAAGCCTCTTCATCATGAGCACCGCCCGCGACCGTGTTTGACGGTGGACCGGCGAATACAGGCGGATGGAGGCTTCTGAATTCAGTCTCGAAACGTCAGCAAAGCGACGAAATACAGTGGTAATTAACCGTTAATTATTTAAAATGTATGTGACTGTTGGATGTTATGTTATTCAGCAACGATTTTTTTCCCACTGCTGTTGTTTTCTACTATCAATTTGCGACGGTAAACGAGCTGTAATCCGAGCTCCATTTAAGCAGCTTACCCATCCCAAAAACGATGCATTAAATATTTAGCCGACTGCGGCAACCTTAATGGGGCTAATTAATTACGCGCCGGTGACAACCCTTAACTTCCATCTCTTTATGAAACGGTATGAATGGCGTGCAAAGGGAATTTGTGAACATATTTATGTTACAGTTTTTAGGGTTCCGTACCCAAAGGAAAAAACGGGACCGTATTACTAAAACTCCGCTGTCCGTCCGGTTGTCTGTCTGTCCATCTGTCACCAGGCTGTATCTCATGAACCCCGATAGTTAGACAGTTTAAATGTTCACAGATGATGTATTTCTGTTACCGCTATAACAATAAATACAAAAAAAAGAATAAAATAAATATTTAAGGGGGCTCCAATACAACAAATGTGTTTTTTTGTCGTTTTTATCTGTCATCAGGCTGTATCTCATGAACCGTGCTAGTTAGACAGTTGAAATGTTCACAGATGACGTTATTCTGTTGCCGCTATAACAACCAATACAAAAAAATAGAATAAAATAAATATTTAAGGGGGCTCCCATACAACAAACGTGTTTTTTTCCCGTTTTTAGGGTTCCGTAACCAAAAATTACGGAACCCTTATAGATTCGTCATGTCTGTCTGTCTGTCTGTCTGTCTGTCTGTCTGTCTGTCCGTGTATGTCACAGCCACTTTTTTCCGAAACTAGAAGAGCTAGGCTGTTGAAACTTGGTAAGTATTCTCTGAACCGCATTAAGATTTCACAAAAAAATATAAAAAAAACATTAAATTTTTTGGGTTCCCCATATTTAGAACTGAAATACAAAAAAAAAATTGCATCAACCCATACGTGTATGAATAGGTCTTCAAAAATGATATTTATTTATTTATTTTATTTAAAGGAGAACCAACAGCTTACATATATTAGAACACTCAATATGATAGCATTAGAGAGCCAACTTATTAACGTTGAGGTTTCTAATATATTTTTCTAGTAAGTAGTTTTTTTTTAATACTTCATAAAATCGTAATCCGTCCAAGAACTTTTATATTATGTTACTTGCTGCTACGGAACCCTTCATGGGCGAGTCCGACTCGCACTTGGCCGCTTTTTATAGATAATGGTACGGAACCCAACGTGCGCGAGTCCGACTCTCACTTGGCTGGTTTTTAATAATTAGCTGCATTGAATGTGTCAGTAGACTGTAAAGATAATAAGGTTTTGCGAAACATTACGCGCGGAAAAGAAAGTGGGTCAGTTAGCGCGGGTCAGTTATAAAAAATGCGATAACTTTTAAAATATTATAGCAAACCTTTTAAAATAAAAACTAAATTAACGTTTATTTCATTAAAAATATAGGGAGAAGTAAAACCTTTTTTTTTGGATCAGCTTAGCTACCTTTAGATCGTTAGCAGCGGTCTTCAGGTAGCTCAACTGTTAGTTGTTTTTAAATTTTGTACACTACTTGTTTTGGTGATGGTATAAAAAATAAAGACACTTTTTTTTACTGTTTTTAGGGTTCCGTACCCAAAGGGTAAAACGGGACCCTATTACCTCCTATTACTAAGGCTCGGCTGTCCGTCTGTCTGTCTGTCTGTCTGTCTGTCCGTCAGTCACCAGGCCGTGTCTCATGAACCGTGATAGTTAAACAGTTTAAATTTTCACAGATGTATTTTTGTTGCCGCTTTAAAACAAATACAAAAAATATAATAAAATTAACATTTAAGGGGCCTCCCATACAACAATTCTTTTTTTGCCGTTTATATAGATAATGGTACGGAACCCTTCGTGCGCGAGTCTGACTCGAACTTGGCCGTTTTTTTACCTATTATTTATTAGGATATTAGTCATTTGATATTTCAGAGATTATGGAAGAAGATCTAATTGTATTAGCTACTTCTAGCACGTCATATTTTTTTTCAATACACTTTTTCATAAAGTGGCTCTTATTTCACCGCAATTAGACACATAATGACACCTGTAATCAAACTGTGACTTTTTCATTGCATTCAATCAGAAAAACAGTAGTAGAGCTTTTGTGAGCTTTTCATTCACTAGTGAGTTATAGAAACAGTTGAACATTTACACAGAGTGTGTATTTCTGTTTCACATCTGTAATCAAACTGTGACTTTTTCATTGCTATTATTCACTAGTGAGTTACAGAGACAGTTGACAGAGTGTATATTTCTGTTTTATTATTATTTTCTTTATACAAGTGTGTTGACAAACGTTGTTGATATACGTGTGTATTGATGATTACCGTCCTAGGCTCTCTTAAGATCCTCACCTGACGGCTCGGGTCTCAATGGCGCCTCAGCGGTAATATTTATATTATATTTATATTTATTTATTAGAGTCACCAACATAGTATACACCGATACAAGTAAATACACACAATACACATAATGTTATGCATGCCAAGTGCTACCACAATTATAGATGACTAACAACATGCTATTAATAATAAGGAGCGAGAACTGATAAAAAATAAAAAAATAACATTATCACAAATTAATTAAAAAACACAACTTGTCCTACATTTTTTTTTTCAAATTAATCTCCAACATTACACACTAGTATCATAATGTACTATTATACCGTCTCTGGAGTAAGGCGCTTCAATGGACCGTGTACTTTGTCCTATTTATACACTGATATATTTCCGTATCCATTAAAATGTACACCGCATGTTTTCGCTTTTATTTGTCCCAAGCCATTAAAGAATCGATGTCTGCAATTATTAACGATACATTTTTATTCCGTATTCCAAAGGGATAGAGTTCAATTAGTAAACAAAACCAAAAAATTACAGAAATATTTTTGATTCCTTATTTCAAGGGGATAGAGTTCATAATGACCAGGCAAGCTTTACAAATTAGCCTTATTTATTTTTCGCTTCTGTAACGATATTTTTTTTATGCCCTGCTATTATTGTTTTGTGATGTAATGGTACTATACGCGTCTCGTAACTTTGCGGGTGTGAGATTACATAGCATAACACCCAACAGTCAGTAGTAGTCGAAACAAGAGTTTTAGTAGTAGTAGAGCTTTTTTGTGAAAGAGTTCATCCGGTTCAGTAACTACCTCCATATTGTGCCGCAGAGCAGTAATGCTCGCATTGCTGTATTCCGGTTCGAATGGTATGGGTGCCGGTGAAATTATAGGCACATGAGTCTTTTCATCTTTACGTCTCAGAGTGGCGGGCGCAGTGCAATCGCACATAGGGTGCGTCCTGGGTGGACGTGACCTATGAGGTAATGCACTGCTGAAGGCAGAGGTTAACAACAGGTTGGCCATCTGCTTGTTCCGTAATTCAAGTTTTCCGCTTGGTTACGACACGTGTCACTATTATTTATTTTGTGCATGTGTCGCTTCAAGAAAAATGTTCATAAATTCCTTCAGGGTAGGCAGCGCAATGACAATAACATCACTGTCGTTATTGCCGGTGTCTATAAGCGACGGTGACCACTTTACATCAGGTGGGCCGTAAGCTAGTTTGACTATAATTTTTCATTAAAAAAAAGTAGCTGAAAAAAGTCACTTAGATTCCACACTAGGATCCCTTGTGTCTCCGGTATCAGGAACTACGAGTGCCATGCTGTACTCAAAACAAATATTTGTAGATCATACAAACATTTGCCTCGCAGTTTGAATTGCACCCACAATATCTCGCATCTCAGCCGGCTACTCGCCTGCTAAGCCACAGAGGTCATCACATTCAATGGTATTTTTTCATTATATAATGGCGTTTGAACATAATGTATTTATGCCATATAAATGTATGTATTTGAGCCATATTTATGTATTTCAGACCATATTTACAAACACAAATAAATTTGTAATGGTACTTAATTACCATAATAATATAACAAATAATATACTTTTTGTTATATATTAATATAAAAAAAGGAAAAAAGAAAAATTTTGTTAACAAGAAAATAAACTTACATAAGTAACAATCTAATAAAACTAATCAACTAAATCACACAGGACCAGTATCACTAATCTATAAATAATTTAAGCTTCATTTGAATTTGGACAAGATAAAATACTTTGAAATACTCCAATGCCAACAATGTTTTTTTTTTTTTATTGTTTTTAATGTTTTGTTTTTCTTTTTACTTAATTCTTAATATGACATATTTTTTAATTTTAATTTTCCTTTGTCGTAAATTCTTGATACTAATAATGTTAACAACCGTAAAGGAATATTTGCACGCTTTATAAGCAAAAGTATGAGCACACTGAATTATGTACTAACCCAACCTACCCATAACTTTACCATACTTTAGTAAATAAAGATATTTTATTTTATGTTTGATGTATGATTTTTAATTTAATTTTTAATTTGATTTGATTTGGTTTGACTTGATAGAATGTCACCTTTCAAAGGCCACTTCATACGATGTCTGTGCTGTACGATAATTTCCCTGCGTTCATTCGCTTCTGTTTCAAATGTAATGTCTTTCAATAATCGTGAACTGAATGAATTATCAATAATCCGAGAGCGGAAACGTTACTCGTAAATATTTCAGTTGTTTGCATGACGCAATTTCAGCTTGAATTTATAGCGTTCAAGACATAGAAATGTGAATTAACAAAAGTGTTGTTTTGTATTTGGGCGTTTTACGTTCACGAATTGTCTATAAGCTCTAGAATTTTTAAGTTTTTGTTGAGTGTTCTTATAATTTCCAAGAAGAAAAAAATATATGCTATTTTTAAGGTTTTTATCTAGTGAAATAATAAATTCATTACACTATTTGAATTACTTCAAACCCAAAAAACAAAGACACCACCTTTTTAAATCTGTAATCCAATTTTTTACTTACTTCTTACATGTTTTTTATTTTTTTAACATTGATAGACCTTTGATTGACCACGATCTCACCTGTTAAGTGACGATGTGGCCGAATATAGAGCACAAAGGTCTAGAAGGCACCTATTCACTCTAGCCTTGAAGAGATCCAGATTATAGTTTTCAGGAAAGACAGACGACGGTAGTTTATTCCACTCCTTAGCAGTTCGCATTATAAAGGTAGAACTGACACGTTTTGTGCGAATAGAAGGTATACTAATGAGGTAAGGATGGCACTGAGCCGTACGCCTGCTCGTCCTATGATGAAAAAGGAGATGGTGCGTCAGATAGTGCAGTTCCTGGGAGCATTCCCCGAAATGTAACCTATAGAAGATCAAAAGGCATGCAACCCTACGGCGATGCTCGAGACTGGATCTTAGTTTCCGCCATATGTTGCTCACCTATAAGCCTGAGAGCTCTGCGTTCGATCGAGTCCAAGGAAGCAAGCTGGTGTTTGACCGAGCCATCCCAAACAAGGCAGCAGTACTCCATACCAGCCCGGACTTGTGCTTATAAACTGAGAAGCTGTCCTGGTGTGAAGTAACGCTTTACCTTATTCAGGATGCCTAGCTTCATGGCAGCTGTTTTTGCCTCAGACTCGATGTAGGAAAACACAAACATGTTTAATTTTTTTAAACATTTGATAACTTATTAATTATTAATTAAGTTAGTGAATACATCAATATTTATCAAAACTTTAAAGGGTATTTTATGTATTTTATGCTATCAGGGCGTGCGCTCGCCTTCTTTGCCTCATACTATAATTTTCGTTGAACGTATAGCGCCCGTTTTCTGCCTTACTACTTTTAAACCCACGACGCAAAAACGACGGGGTGTTATAAGTTTGACGTGTCTGTGTGTGTGTGTGTGTTTGTGTCTGTCTGTGGCATCGTAGCTCCCGAACGGATGAAACGATATTGTTTTTTTTTGTTTGACAGGTGAATTTGTCGGGAGTGTTCTTAGCTATGTTTGGTCAAAATCGGTTCAGCCGTTTCATTGCGCTGAGGGTTTTTATTATTTTTTTCAAAATTATTTACTTGTTACATCTACAAACTTAAATACTTGATGTTAATTGTGATTTTATTTAATCTTTTGAGTTTGATTTTTGCAAAGTCACTACAGACTGACCTGAGCAAATAGTGAAGCCAGTCGTTTTTTTTTTCGTTTTAAGCTGCTTTCTCCTCCTTAAATAAACCAAGTGGACAGAACAGAACACCACATATCATTACATTATATCATCAAATTCTGTGTTTGATTTAGATTTAACGTCGTAAATACTTGTCAATTTTGTTTTACCTACTAGACGAGCAATTTGCTCAAACTCTGGTGACTGCTGCCTTTATACCAATTCTCTTTACTTCGGATTTCTATGGTTCATGAATAAAATGAAGACTGAAACAGAATAGTTGATTACTGATTTTAATATAAAGATAAGTCCTATCTTAACTATATATAGGCCTAGTGTATATATATATGTTAGTGACTTTTGGTTTTTAGGCTAGAAATTCACCCAAATAGAGTAAAAATAGTGTATTGCTGGCTCCAGCGTGAAGTTTTATTTGAATATTTGTACAAGCAGCACTGACCTCAAAATTAATGAACTTCAGCGTTCAAAAAGTGTCCAAACCAAAAGAGAAACAAAAATTATATAAAAAGACAATTTTGACAAGTTTAATCCATCCATTGCTGCTTGATAATTGAACGCATTTGTAGGACTAGAGTGTGAACCAGCAATTTAATACATCGCACTTCTCGACAATGGAAGGGAGCTCATCCACACATCATCAAACGTGGGTATCTCGTACTGCTCGCTTTACGAGATCTTTTCACGTGCAAGTTGTGGAAAGGGCTCCCTCTTGAGGTGTTTCAACTAAATGACAAAATGAGTCGCTTAATTTTTTTTTTATAAAGAGTCTTTCAGGGTATGCAACGCATTTGCATTGCCCCTGGTGTTGCAGATGTCAATAGGCGACGGTAACCGCTTACCATCAGGCGGGCCGTATGCCAGATTGTCTAGCCGTTACATCAAAAAAAAAAAACATTACATAGATAGATATGTTTTATTATACATCAAAAATACCCAGAAAAGCATATCGTATAAAGCGTAGCGAGAAAAGCATATCTGCAGATCGTTCAAATATATGTTCCAAGGCGGGAATCGCACCCACAACCTCCTGCATCGCAGGCGAACCATCGCCCACCGCACCAAAGAGGTCGTCATTCTATGGGGGAGTCATATGGTCCAGCAGTGGACTTCTGGAGGCTGATGATGATGATGACCCTTTCATCACAAAAATAGAGAACCCTAACAAAAACACATCATCAATCAACCGGACTAACGATTGTGGATTAATCACTCATACAAGATGGAATGACATGATCACATGCGCATTAGGAGCCACTCGAACTGTAATTACCCCGTGATACACAATATCCATCCCACTTACTTAACTATATATTTGTAAATGTAAAAAAAAACATGATATGAATAAAGCCAAGTACTTGCGTTATTAGTGTGCCAAAAAGTAATTATTTTGTAAAAAATAAAAAAACCCTCGTCGCAATGAAACGGCTGAACCGATTTTGATCAAACATAGCTAAGAACAATCCCGAAAAATTCACCTTTCAAACAAAAAAATAACGAAATGGGTTCGTCCGTTCGGGAGCTACGATGCCACAGACAGACACACACACACACACACACATACAGAGACACGTCAAACTTATAACTCCCCGTCGTTTTTGCGTCGGGGGTTAAAAATCAGCTGTCAGACACCGAAGTGATTCCAAAAAAATTATGAAGTTGCTTTCTCACATTATTGTAATTATTAAACATATTATTATTATCTCACTTATTTATATTATCTCACTTATTTATATAAATCTCGTAAAACATATATATTTTTCACTATAAAGGAATTTTATCTACAAAAAATAAATAGTATAAAAACATTATAGTAAAAAATATAAATCTAAACGGGGAACCACCGACCGCGGAGCGAGGCCCAAACGGTCGGGGGCTAGGGCTGCAGAGAGAGGAACCTCCTGACTATGCGTGCCGAGTCCAGGAGTACCACCTTCTGAATCTGACCCTTGATCCAACCATTTAGCGAGAGCTTCCTAAGATATTGGTCGAAGTTCTTCACTATCAGTCCATTTACTGAAACGACTATCGGGACGATAATCGTTGAATCCACATCCCACATGGCGGTAATCTCGTAAGCCAAGTCAAGGTACTTGCTTAACTTTTCTTTCTCGGCCTTCACGAGATTAGCATCATGCGGGATAGTGACATCAACAAGTATCGCCCGGCGTTCCGACCGGTCCACCAGCACGATATCAGGCTTATTGGCAACAATAGTCCTATCCGTGATGATAGACCGGTCCCAGTAGAGCGTGGCACGGCCATTTTTAAGAACCAGCTGAGGCCCGTACTTATAGTACGGCACCTCAGGTCCGAAGAGGCCATATCGCAGAGCAAGTTGCTAATGGATGATCCTGGCTACTTGGTTGTGTCTGTGCAGGTACTCTGAGCTAGCAAGATGTGAACAACCCGAAAGCACATGCCTGAGGGACTCTCCGGGACGGTGACATGCTCTATAGATATCAACCGTCCCATCCTTCATGATGTACTTTCGATAGTTGTTCGTCTTGACAACCTCATCCATAATCGCACAGACAAAACCCTCGGTTTCCCCAAAGAGGTCACCGAAACATAGCCAGTTCACTGAAGCGAGCAGATCTACATCGGGCCCTATGAGGGCCTTGTAGAACCGCCCGTGCAGTTCCTTGCTCTCCCATACGGTCTTGCGATCCTGAGTGCTCAGGGCTGATGGTTTACGCCAGTTCTCGTTTGCAAAGGAGAGCGGGGTAAAGTTCTTGTCAACTGCAACTACATCGTGATGCATAAATATAAATAAATATGCATATACAGGGCGTCCCACGGATATGCCACATGGAGGGAAAGTACCTTGAATATTGTAGATGGAACATTTTACTGAAAGAAGACATTATTTGAATTTAAAAAAATAATTAAACTGCATTCATACATATTTAAATAATTACATGGTTGAGCCGGGAATCGAACCCGTTACACGAGAAAAATAATCAGCCTGTAGTTTTATCCTATCGATCGAAAGGCTTCATCATAAGGATTATTTTTTGCAAAATAACAACGTGTCAGAAATAAAAGAAGACCAAGAATTTTAACATTTGCTGTGAAATTTTGTTCAGAAAAATGAAAAGCTGACATTGCCGTAAGGACATACAACTGACATTGTCATAAGTACCTATTACTAATAAATGTACCTACTTGAGAAGTACGCATCATTACCCTATTAATAATTTAAGTTCATGATAAAATGATAAAGAGATACGTAATTAGTAAGTACCTGGTTGTATGCAACAAATAGAGCCGTATCCTGAGCCGAAAGACGCGTAAATTATTTTGTCCATCGCAATGCGGCTGGCTGATTATAAAGAAATAATTCAAAAATGTGTTCCATTTTCAAACTTTTATTCTTTTGTATCTGTGATTTTCATTGTAGGATTTTTGTGTATTGTGAATTTTTTACATAACCATGGCGTATCAAAATCATTTTGATTTAATGGAAGCATACTTTTTGAACCACAAAAACATAACGTTAGCCTTACAATGGCACCGCGAAAGATATACTAATAGAAATACACCATCTCGATTTATTAATTGATTAATTTTGTATTAAAAATGTTAAATTTCATGTTCTTCCTTTTATTTCTGACACTATGTTACTTAGCAAAAAATAATCCTTATGATGAAGCCTTTCGATCGGTATGATAAAGCTACAGGCTGATTATTTTTCTCTTGTAACGGGTTCGATTCCCGGTTCAACCATGTAATTATTTAAATATCTATGAATGCAGTTTAAATTGTTTTTTAAATTCAAATAATGTCTTCTTTCAGTAAAATGTTCCATCTACAATATTCAAGGTACTTTCCCTCCATGTGGCATATCCGTGGGACGCCCTGTATATATTTATTATTATTATTATTATTTAGCCTTTATTTCCATATCTTAATACTTATTTTTTATACATAACTAGCGACTCGCCCCGGCTTCGCACGGGTAGCCCCCGGTGAAACCCCCCCCCCCCCTCCCCCCACGTCCTACCTATCTCCTGGTTTTAAGCTACCTCCCTACCAATTTTCAGCCAAATCGGTTCACCCATTCTTGAGTTATAAGTGGTGTAACTAACACGACATGAAAAAAAAAAAAAAAAAAAAAAAACGTACAAACCTCGCGGAGCCCGAGACCTTTCCAACGAATGCAAAACCGTGGAAATCGGTTCGTGCGTTCTGGAGTTATAGCGTCAGGAAGGAAAACCCGACTTATTTTTATATATTAGATTAAAACACACAAATTAGGTACACTAAAAGTCAGGCCCCATTTTGGGTATAGGCCTCCTCCAACTGTCTCCACTGGTCCCTTTGTTGAGCGCTGTTATAACATACTAAAAAAGTATTAAACATGCGCTATTTTGGAGGTACAGACGAATAAATATAAATTTTTTTAGTTCAGTCAGTCTAGTTTTTCGTTTTTTTATTAAATAATTGTTAAATACAAACATGGTAATGCATTGTTAATGGCTGAGGTTACCGCTTAACATCAGGTGGGCAATCTGCATGTAACGTCATTCACGCAGTTACTATCTCTAGTTATATCTATGGATGTATCCATGTTATAGGCAGGCTGGTTCAACTATATCGTTTGTAACAGCTCTGAGTTATAAAGATTTTCATAATTATATTCTCTTTCAATAGAAAGATCAAAACAATATCAAACTCCACAGACACAATATAAAGCAGTGTTCCCACTGAACGCGACCTTGCAAAGCCACGCTAATCACATTTTATAACGCCTACTTCCTTCCTTAGATATCAATCGTTTATAGATTTATATTTCATTAATCTCTTGGCTCTGCGCCAAATTCTCCACGTAACAGTGAAAAATACGGTATTTTACTCGACGCTTTAGCAAAATTTAGTTTGTAAACAAACTTTTTATACACAGATTTGGATTTGGAGTTGTTTTCCTGTTTATTTTTACGAACCACAGTTTGGTAAATAAGATTTTTGTGAACAATATATTTTCAATACAAGCTTTTATAAAATTAGTGATCGTTACCGTGTGCTGAACAAAATGAGCCTAAACACGGCCATTCTGCTATTGTCCATCGAGGAGTTCCGTTGTCCACCGTCCGCCTCCATCATCAGATCAGCTCGCTGTCACCACCATATTGCATTGTCATCGGATCTTGACAGGTATGCCAAATTTCAGATTCCACTTGGATTCCACCCAGACAAACATACATACATTGTAAGTTAAATAGGGAGGTAGCTTAGAACCAGGAGATAGGACATAGTGGGAGGGGTAGGACGGGGGGGGGGTTCACCGGAGGCTACCCGTGCGAAGCCGGGGCGAGTCGCTAGTATACTATAAGTATTAAAACTTCTGTGAGTGATATTCATAATTGAAAAACCGGTAATAACTCACGTATAGGCAATTGTTCCGAGTAAAACACCCAACTCGAGTTTCTGGGACTTAATATCCCCTTCCTCAAGGAATACTCCTTGAGGAAGGGGATATTAAGTACTACGCGACGGCTTCCCGGCGATAACGATACTATAAGTAGAGGCAGAAGACTGTCGTATTGCGTCTGGCCTAAGAATAGACCCAATGCGTCTCCTCCCATCGATATAACAAGAGCAAAAGCAAGAAACTAAGAGTAAGGAGGCAAGAGTGAATAGGTGCCTTCTAGACCTTCGTGCTCCATTGTCGACCACATTGTCACTTACGAGCAGGTGAGATCGCGGTCAAATTAAAAGAAGGTCTATCTATGTAAAAAAAAGAAGTATAATGTGCTAAGGGATTACACCAAGGGATGGTCAGCAGCATCCACCTGAGTACTCTACACTAAATTGCGATCTCCAATACACCTGCCATGTGTCCCATAGTCCCTCCATTTTTAACCCCCGACGCAAAAACGACGGTGTTATAAGTTTGACGTGTCTGTGTGTGTCTGTTTGTGGCATCGTAGCTCCCGAAAGGATGAACAGTTTTTTTTTATTTTTGTTTGAAAGGTTTATTAGTCGTCAGTGTTCTTAGCTATGTTTGATCAAAATCTGTTCAGCCGTTTCATTGCGTTGAGGGTTTTTTAAATGTTTACAAAATTAATTACTTGTTAACCGAGCGAACGAAATGAGCTAAGCGTTTAGAGTTTTTTTTTTGTCGTTACGCGTCTCCGATTCAAGTTAAATTTGCTTTCCTCTGTCAGTTTGTTGGTACTCCTCTGCAGGTCGTATTTTACAACCGATCTGTACAAAACCAGGTATGAGGCACAGGGTTTCCTGGCTGCTAGCTTTTTTAAAGAATATTTTATTATTGGAAGAAAGCGTTACAAGAGTTGTGTATTGTTATTACAATATTCGTGAATTTATGGAGGACACTTTGTGATTTTAGGGCTACTTTTGAGTTTAATTTTAATTTGATGTACCTATTTAATTCTGACATTCTTTTGTATTTTTGTAATTTGCATGCTAGATAAGGTAGAACATAATTGGAACTGACCTACTTATTTTTAAAACCTATATGACATTATGTTCAAGCAAATAAATATATCTTTATCTTTATCGTGGGAAGCAATAGCGGTGTTGAGCTCGCCACTTGTCACGTCTATAACCCACGGTGAAAAGAGGACCATTTGAGGCTCTGCCCTTTCGGAGACAACGGTGTGTGTCTATGTATATATGTATGTTGGCAGAAACATTCGGTAGTCAATTCTAAATAATTATAATAAATATAAATAAATAAAAAATAAATAAACAAAAAAAAATAAAAAAAAATTAATACTTGAAATGACGGATCAAGCAGATGGCCCACTTGATGTTAGCGGTACCCTCTGCCTATGAACAGTGCATTATCACATAGATCACGTCCACCTATGATGCACCCTATGTGGTATTAGACTGCGCCCGCCAAACCCTGAGATATAAAGATGAAAAGTCTCATGTGCCTGTAATTCAGCAAAATCGGTCAAGAGGTTGTCTAGATTACAGGGGCGGCTCGACAGAGATCTGCTCGAAGCCGCAGCCATCGTCGCTGCCTGGCCGGATGGCCTCACCCTGCCTGATCCTGTGAGGGAGGCAGCCTGGTTCCGGGCATCGATGACGTCAATATGTGATGCATCCATGCCCCGAGCCAGGCCAACCAAGCGTAGAGTGGTGTACTGGTGGTCGGAGGAGCTTACGCAGTTGCGCGAGGCATGCCTGCGCGCCAGACGCCTGTACACCAGAGCCCGGAGAAGAAGGCGAGCCCTTGCCGAAGAGACGGATAGAGCCTACGAGGTATACCGAGGTGCGACAAAGGCGCTCCAAGGCGCTATAGCCAAAGCTAAGTCTCGGTCCTGGAGCGAACTCCTCGAGGGACTGGATAGGGATCCATGGGGCCGCCCATACAAGACTGTACTGAGGAAGCTCCGACCTTGGGTCCCTCCACTGACGGAAACCCTGGACCCAGTGCTCGTGGAAAGAGTGGTTGATACGATCTTTCTTTCTTTTCTTTCTTTTCTTTCTTTTTATTTGATTTAGTTAATCCTTGTATTATTGTGTTTTTTATTATTATTTTTTGGTGTACAATAAAGTGTTAATCTATCTATCTATCTATCTATCTATCTATCTATCTATCTATCTATCTATCTATCTCTTTCTAATGGTTCAAGACAGTCCCTCTGCCCCCGTGCAATCACTGGACCCGAACATCTGGGCTGATGATATGGAGGTATCCAAAGAGGAGTTAGACCGAGCAGTTAAGCGCCTCAGGGCTAGAAATACAGCACCTGGCCCTGATGGAGTACCAGTTCGGGTTTGGGTGCTGGCTCTATCCGCAGGGTTGGGGGACAAGTTAAGGCGGCTATTTGACGGCTGCCTCTGCGAAGTTGTCTTCCACAAGGAATGGAAGAAGGCAAAGTTGGTCCTCTTGAAGAAGGATGGCAGGCCCGCGGACTCTCCCTCTGCGTATCGTCCCATTTGTCTGCTGGACGAGGCTGGCAAATTGTTGGAAATAATAATAGCCGCTCGTCTATGCACACATCTGTGGCAGGTTGGCCCCAATCTGTCAGATAACCAGTTTGGTTTCCGGCAAGCGCGTTCGACAGTGGATGCGATCCTTCGTGTCCACGCTTTCGGACCAGGTAGTGTCCCAGGGTGGGAGGGTGTTGGCAGTGTCCCTGGACATCGTTAACGCCTTTAACTCCTTGCCCTGGAGGGCGATCAGGGAAGCACTTGTGTTTCACGGAGTGCCCCTCTACCTGCAGCGCATCGTTTGCGCGTACCTGCGAGACAGATGTGTGCAGTATGAGGGCAGGGACGGTGCTTTGCACAAGAGGGAGGTGTATTGTGGGGTTCCGCAGGGGTCCGTATTGGGCCCCCTCTTGTGGAATTTGGCATACGACGCGGTCCTGCGCGTCAATCTTGCGGATGATACGCTTGTATTAGCTGGTGGGGACTCCTTTGACGGGACCAAAGGGCTCGCTGAGCTTGGGGTGGCATGTGTCGTGGACAAGATCCACGAGCTGGGTCTGCGGATAACGCCTCACAAGACTGAGGCGTTATGGTTCCACAAGTTCCCGAGGGCACGGGAACCACCCAGCATGTTGGTTCGCGTGGGTGACGTTGACATCCAGGTGGGGCGGTACATGAGGTACCTTGGCCTCACCTTGGATGGTCGCTGGGACTTCGGGGATCACTTCAGCCGCTCCGTCCCCTGGATTCAGAGGGTAGTGGGTGCTCTGCATAGACTGCTACCAAATCTCGGGGGACCTAGGTAGGGCGTTCGCCGCCTCTATGCGGGAGTGGTGCAATCGATGGCTCTCTACGGAGCACCCGTCTGGTCTCGAAGACTAGCGGGTGTTAGGCGCTATAGGCTATTATACTATAGCCTACAGCGTCCTATAGCCATCCGGATCGCACGGGGGTATCGAACGATATCCCTAGAGGCGGCCACCATCTTGGCGCGGTTCCCGCCCCTCGACATCTTGGCGGAGATGGACGCACGGGAGTATGTCCGTCTCAGACAGGGTGCCGCGGGCGACGCCGCGCCAGCTGAAGCGCGGGTGCAGGAGCGCCGACGTGCGCTCGTTGAATGGCGTGAGTGGCTCGATGAGCCGCGAAGCTCACGCCAGCGCGTCGTCGGCGCCATTGCGCCAGACCTCCAAAACTGGCTGGGAAGGAAGCACGGGAACGTCACCTATAGACTTACCCAGGTACTCACCGGGCACGGGTGCTTCGGTGAGTATCTTAGTAGGATCGGACGCGAACCGACACCACAATGCCACCATTGTGGGTGGGACTTGGATTCCGCGCAGCATACGTTGGAGCAGTGCTCAGCGTGGTGCGTGGAGCGCGGAATCCTGGTTAACAGGATCGGGCAAGATCTCTCTCTGCCAAACGTAGTTGAGACTATGCTGGCAGATGAGAGATCGTGGAAGGCAGTGGCCTCTTTCTGTGAAACCGTCATGGTTCGGAAAGAGGCCGCCGAGCGAGATCGGGAGAGGGCCGATCCCGCTCGGAGAAGGAGGCGGCGGCGGGGTGTCGGCAACGGCCGCCCCGCGCTGCCTGTCCCCCAGTAAAGGGGGTGTGTGGTAGCCCCTGCCGAGCAGGGGCCTTTTCGGGTTCGCGGGTGGTTGGAGTGAGGGCTCTGGCTGCCTGTATGCGGATCCCGGGAAGGCAGCGACAACTTGTGTGACAACCAGCAAGGGTGTTGGGCGTGACTTTGGAAGTCATGCCCGGGACTGTGCTCTACAGGCAAATGCGAGAGGGGCACCGGTGCGTTCCGTATGGAGATTCCGGAGCCCCTTGACATGCATCGAGGCCGGCCACCGGAGTGTTTTTAATGAGTCCACGAGTCCGTGAACCTCACATAACACTACCACGCCCTCAATGTGGTAGGGTATATGTTAGCAGATATTCACCTCGTCACAAAAAAAAAAAAAGGTGAAGGCTGAAACCGTGAGAGTTTCAGGCTCGATTTTATAAACAATAAGTTGTGCATAAAAAAGAGACCAATAATGTATTTCCTTTCATATTTCATTTATCCTTCATAATCATTATCAAGATGAATAAATGATTCCTCAAATGATCTGGAGTTAAGTTGTTATAAGTATCCCCAGACTCGTATCGTCAGCGATATCGCTCGCTCTGATAATGGCACTCGACGGTAGCCAAGTGGGCACTTTTTGTTTAGGCTCGTTTAGACTGGGTCAGTTACTTGAGCGCCAGCGCCACTGACGGACACCGTTAGTGTTGTGTGTCGAGGTGGAGTTAAGTGTGACAATGAAACCGATGGTAGTAATATCTTTCGTAATAAAAGAGTGAGAAAGAGGGTAGATCGATGTATCTGCCAATAACATCTACCAGCAAAGACTTTAGTTAGTTCTCCCGTGATAAAGCGCATGCAATAGTGCCGAAATATTGGTAACAAACAAAACTCAATAATCATGGTAAATATCCCGTTTTTAGTGAAAAGTATGAGCTTACCTATAGCTCAATTGCTAGGTATCAATGCGTTTAACCTCGTCTATTTGGATTAAAATGTCGGATTATAGTAAGCAGCGGTGAATCTACTGAAGAAGAAAAACCGGCTAAGTGCGAGTCGGACTCACGCACAGAGGGTTCCGTACAAACATGTAGGTATATAAGTAAAACTTATGGTATTTTTATTGCTAAATGAAATAATCATGAGGAAAGGGGTAGTAAGTTTAAAATTATTAACCGGTTGAGTCGCGCGATGTCGCTTGTGACATATCCCTTGAGTCCCGGGGTGATCACGGCAAAAGATGGTGGATGGGCGACTCATCACTAAATCGTTAATTATGGCCTAATGAATAGAGGGATCATAAAACTAATACCACTACAAGAATGCTGATGAAAATGCCTATTGGTTTTATATAAGAAACTATTTTACAAAAACTTACCTTTTTGTTGAAAAATGTTTAAAAAAGTCATTTTCCTCACTCCGGCTGTATTGTCACTGAACACTGACCACTAACTTTGAGATCACAATAAATATCTTCACAAAGCACTTTCTAGTAGTTTATTGGCAATAACACATGGTATATATCCTAAAAAACATTAATTTTGCAGTTATTTACACTCAACTAACCAGAAAACACACAATTTTGTTTATTTCGTACAAACTGCTGAGAGCGCTCATATGCAAAAACATGGCGACCTAACATTATTTATTTTCACCGAAACTGAACTCACAGGAAGTGTATTTTTGTTTTGTTTCGTTGCTATAACTATTTCTCTATGGCATAGTGTTACAATATCTAACATCCGGTTGCTAACAATTGAATGATAGACAAATTACTAAACCCTCTGTGGAGTCTGTCGCGCGACAGTTGCAGTACTTGACCGTATGAGCAAAATCGTATGTAGCGCGACAGTTGCGCGACTCGACTGGTTAAAAATATGTTTATTATATGATGTAACTAAAAATTTATGCTTTTCGCAATTTTTCCTTTATTTGCGCTATAAGACGTTGTTTCGTACCAAATTTCAAGATTCTGAGTTCACGGGGAGTACCCTGTAGGTTTTGATTCCCTTGCGGGTGTCGAAAATTTGCAGCATAAACGACTGTATCTTTTGATTGCGTTTGCTTAGAAGTTTTTTTTTCACAGCTCCAAGGGAAAGTAGACCTAAGTATTTGATATGAATTGCAGATGATGCAATTCCGTGGGTGTTGCAGATGTCCATAATAGGCGGCGGTGACTGCTTTACATCAGGCGGGCTGTCTGCTTGTAAGCCACCTTATAATATAATATAAAAAAACAGCTTGATATACCTTCACGCATTCCTGAGAAAAAGGGTCTTGACAGACAGACGGCAAACAAAGTGATCCTATAATGGTTCCGTTTTACCTTTTGAGGTACGGAACCCTAATAAATGGACTCAGAGTATCCGAGCCGTAGATCCTTCATTCCTAAGCCATTTCTTTGTTTACATTGCATATTTTCCCTTGGCTACCAACCCCTATATACTGACGTTAAAAACGTCAACAACAAGGATTTTATACTTTAATAGTTCCATTCGACTGACTCTATGCTAGTAACTGGCTCGAGCTACTAAATCTCCTTGAATGAGGCATGAAAGTACAAGAGGCCCTTTTTTGTAACAAAAGTGTTGAAACCGTCCTCTACAATTGCTGAATGGGGGTTTATCGCGAGATGGCGTTATGAACACTTTATGAACCAGATCATAGATTAGGAGAAAGTTCCTTTGGTCATAAACATCACATAAATCCGCCGAAGAACCAAGCTCACAGAATTAGCAAATTAAAATGAGAGGCCTTTAGCCTCGCAGAACCAACAAATGCTAGGGAATAAAGGTTCTCGATTGGAGTTCTAGGTGGTGCCCAGACGACGCAGTGACCCCCTTTCTCAATGGAATCATGTTTAGGGTTTCGTACCCAAAGGGTAAAACGGGACTCTATTACTAAGGCTTGGCTGTCCGTCTGTCCGTCCGTCTGTCACCAGGCTGTATCTCGTGAACCGTGAGAGTAAGACAGTTGAAATTTTAGCACATGATGTATTTCAGGTGCCCCTATAATAACAAATACTAAAAAACAGAATAAAATAAATAATGAAGGGGGCTCCCATACAAAAAGCGTGATTTTTTTGCCGTTTTTAAAGATATTGGTGTCGCCTGGCTGTATCTCATGAATCGTGATAGTTAGACAGTCGAAATTTTCACAGACGATATATTTATAATGCCGCTATAACAAAAAATACTCAAAAATAAAATAAAATAAATATTTAAGGGGGCTCCTATATAACAAACGTGATTTTTCCAAATGTAGGTTAAAAAATGCTCTGCGAGGTCAGTTTTTGGATGGGTGACCACTTTTTGCGCGCAATTTTACAAACGTGTTTTTTTAGATAATGGTATGGAATTTTTATTTTTGTTGTTTATAATGTATTCGCAATCAGTTGGTGGACTATTAGGCGGATGAGTGGATGGTTTCTTGTCGTTTGGGATCCGGACTCATACCTTCTTCCCTCATATAGCAGGTTGTCCAGAATATGGCTTCTCTTCAACCTCTATGTGTCGCTTGGGTTTTCAACTAACGCTCTTGCCAGCGGATTAGAGTGTGTCTTTAGGCGGTCCAAATAACTGTTTCCTCGGAATTTAATTTCCTTGTCCACTGTGGGCACTTCTAGGTACTCGTTGATTTAATTATTGGTTGTGAACCATGCAATTTTAAAGGCCACAGAAGGTCGGTGGATGTATGGGGCTCAATGCTGTTAACTTTCGCATATAGCCTATTTCCTGCACTAGTCTATAGATAATTGATATACTTAACACAAAACATTACATAGACAGATATTTTTATTATACATAGTAAGTACCCAGAACACCCTGAACAAATATCTGCAGATCGTACAAATATTTGTTACGAGGCGGGAATCGAACCCGCCACCTGCTGCGTCGCAGGCGAACCTTCGCCCGCCGCGCCACAGAGGTCTCAGAGGTCAAAGACACAGATACACACATTAAACTTAAAAAGCCCCTTAGATTGCGTCAAGGTTAAAAAAATATAGAAAAGGCAAAAAAAAAAATTGCATTTCTCTTATATTCGTAGCACACGGAGAGAGAAATAACGTCTACGACAGACCTACGCCGCTACGCCGGAATGTTACGTCATGCTACATGAACAAAAGGATTCTTTGAGCGGTCGGTGCTTCTCTCTCGGTCTTTCTTATTTTATAACGCTATCGTGCTCCGTCACACGCTCAGAGAAACAAGAAAACGTCATAAAGTCGCTACGTCTCGCTACATCGATCGCTACGTTGTGCTACGAAGGTGCTACGCATAAATAAGGTTTCACAGAGCGGTCGATGGTCTTACTCTCACTTTTGTAAAAGCGTTGCTTTGTTCAGGGTCAATTAATCTAAGGATTAAGTATTTATTTACGTGCATTATAATTTAAGTTTGTGGTTCCAAATTCTCACACTTTCTTACACTTATGAGCTAACGAGCTAACGAGACATCCTTGCAATAATTATGCAATTGCAACTGCTAAGGAGTGGAAAAACCTTCTGATATCTGAAAAAAAAATGTGTCATTCGTTAGCCTTTTATCTGTTCAGTGAACGTACAAAAATGTTCTGTTCATTGAACACGTGAAAAAAAATAACAAAGTGCATCTGTTTTTCACTGAAAATTTGATTCAACTTCTAAACGACTTAGAATTTTGTACTTTTTCTTTCATCTAAATGTCGGCAAAGACTTTATCTTCAAGTTGGACGTATGATTATGTGATGCGATGGTTTATCACGTGGCAAATAATTGAATTTCGTGATTTTCACTTACTTTTCGTTCCGCAAACGCTATTCTGTCTGACAGTCACCTTCCGAACAATAAAAAAATGCATTAACATTCATTAATGCATTATACGCAGTTTCACATCACCTGGCGGAGAGTATTGGTATTGGTACATAGGCTTAGAGCATTGCAGGCCTCCGTACAGGTAATCCTAGTTTGGGTACCAATGCCGTCAAACAGGAATAATCAGGAATAATCAGGAATAATCAATTTATTAGTAAATACAAATTTACAGGTCAGATAATTTTAAAACAAATAAATTAAATAAAATTTCTTACGAAAAATTATGATAAAAAACATTCTAAACAATAAAAATTCAAATTGTAAACATAATAATTCATTGCAGATGTCATGTTAAAACTAAATAGTTATACTAAGTAGCAATTACGTAAGATTTTATTCAATCAAATCTTATTTTAAATTATTTAATTTTACACACAAAATCTTCGACATTATAGAACGCCTTCTCGACGAGCCATAATTTTAATGTAGTTTTGAATGATATAAGGCTAGATGATTGTAATACATGCTCCGGCAGGCGATTATACACAGCAGGGCCCACGATGTGCGTGAGTCTGTCTGATCTAGTAAGTCTGTGCGTTACTCCCGCGAGCTTGCCGGCACCACGGGTGTTGTAGCTCTGAGCGTGCCCGTCTCCGCGAGTTTTAAATGTCCCTTTATTTTGCCTCACGTACATTGCAACCTGAAAGATCACGATTGAGGGCAAAGTAAGTATCTTCAGTGATATGAAGTATGGCCTTGCCGATGTCTCCCGCGCCACTCTTGCGATCGCCCTCACAGCACGTTTCTGCATGCGGAAAGCACGTTCCCTGTCGGCAGCGCGCCCCCACAACTCAGCTCCGTACTGGAGGAGCGAATGTACAGTAGCGAAGTAGCAGGTTCGGACCACATCAGCTGAGACCACGCGAGATAGTCTATACAGAGCGTAACATGCGCTGCCCAATTTTGCACAGAGTTTGTCTACATGTGTACTCCAGGTTAGGCCTCTGTCGATATGAAATCCCAGGAAGGCGGTCGATCGGACTTGCTCTATGGGCGTCACACCGATCGATACAGATAGGCTCCTAACTTGATGACCAGAGATGGAAAAATGAATGAAATGCGTTTTCTTGAGTTTAAGGACAAGTCCGTTCCACTCAAACCACTGAGCCACCTGGCAGGTGACTTCATTCAACCGCTGCTCAAGCTGATCGAGAGACGGGGCGCAGACAACTGCAGCTACGTCATCTGCGTACATAAACACTTCACCTGCAGTCACGTGCTCGGGCAGGTCGTTCAGTAGTAGCGAGAAGAGAATATTGGAGACTGAAGACCCCTGAGCCACGCCCATCATGGTTCCTAGGGGATCAGACCTAGTCTCACCTCCGTCGCTTACCACCATCTGATAGCGGTCTCGCAGAAGGTCCGTCAAGAGCGAGTGCGCCTGACCACATATGCCGTAGTGCTGAAGCTTGGAAGAGAGAACGCCGTGATCTGCGACGTCGAATGCTTTCGACAGGTCGCAGCACAGGATTGCAACTTGCAGTTTCCGTTCACGAGCCTCAAGCACACGACGAATAACCTCACGAGTGAGCGAGGTGGTTGAGCGGCCGGAGCGGTACGCGTATTGGCGCTCAGACATCGCACCCGTCATCTCCAGGTACTCGGTGAGACGGGCGCTTATCCCGTTCTCGAGGACCTTCGCTATAGCGGGTATTATCGACACAGGTCTGTAGCCGTCAATATCCTCACGCTTTCCTTTCCCCTTAAAAAGAGGCGCAATCTTACTGACTTTAAGGGTGTCCGGATAGGTTCCGGCTCCAATGCAGCGGTTGAATAAGGCTGCCAGACACGAGGCTAGCGGTGCTGCAGCAGAAGAAAGAAGCTCCATAGAGATATCGTAGATATCTCTAGTAGGCTTACGAGGGATACGCGATGTTATAATGCGGAACACTTCGGACGCAGTAAATCTGGCAAGTCTTAAGGAGCGGTCTGCCTGAGGGCGCGCGGCCGCCATGGCCGCACTCACCCGCGAAAGCTGAGCGCGCGGCGCGCCGCACGCAGCGGCCGCGCCAACGAACCTAGCGTTCATTGCATCGGCGGCCGCCTTCCGAGATTCGAACCTCTTGCCTGTGGAGTCTTTAGCAACATCTGTAAAACTTGCAGAAGTGCGGGAACTATGAATTACCTACTATAAGATAATTTAAATATAACTTTATGTTTGTGCTGATTTAAAAAAACTATAGTAGTATTGCCATTCAGCGTGGCAATACAGCCAGCATCTTAGGGACGCTTCCGTCTGGCAGTGATTTGGATCAGTTGAGCTACCTTTAGATCGCTAGCAGCGGTCTTCAGGTAGCACAACTGTTTCATATGTAGTAGTAGTAGAGCTTTTTTGTGAAAGAGTTCGTCAGGGGAAGTACTATTACCATACCTATTTCTGCCACAAATCAGTAGTGCTCGCATTGCTGTGTTCCGGTTTGAAGGGTAAGGGTGCCGGTGAAATTACAGGCACATGAGACTTTTCATCTTTATATCTCAGGGTGGCGGGCGCAGTGCAATGCCACATAGGGTGCGTCCTAGGTAGACGTGTCCTATGAGGTAATGCACTGTTCATAGGCAGAGGTTACTACTTAACATCAGGTGGGCCATCTGCTAATTCCGTCATTCAGTAGTATTACAAAAAAAACGTTTTTTGTAAATACCTTGTTTTAGTTGTATTCTTCTTTCTGTAAATAAATGTATTAAACTCTATGTTTGTCTACTGAGTTTTGTAATGTTTGTTGATATAAATTTTCTATTTCTAACTTAACTGAACTTAAATGAGTTAGAAAATAACGGAATTTAGCTGTTGTATGGGTTTATTCCCGATGTCCACGTGCACCTAAGGTCCCTCATTATTGCACTGCGAACCAGTTTATAATTGTAGCCCAGCCACAGAATATATATGATCCGGCTTTAGTTCAAAGTTGGTTTTAATTGACAAATATCATCAGTTTAGCTACGACCCCCTAAACACATTTTAACAGTGTTTTTTTTTTTGTTTATTGGGATCGTAGCTAAACTGATGATATTTATGAGATACTATCAATTAAAACATGTGTGTTAAGTCTCCTAGTTCTCGCGAAATATACTTTCGCTATCTGAAGAAGTGTTCATGAGCAAAGAACACCAAAAAAAAGAATTTCGCGCCACAAGCGTGAGCAACCAGCTTAACAGGAAGTTGAAGACTTATTGCGTTTGAATAATTTAGTTTGAATGTAGCACTATCACGGAATGTAGCACTATCACGGAATGTAGCACTATCACGGAATGTAGCACTATCACGGAATGCGACCTGCTAAGGAATGGAACACGCTGCCGCCGTCTGTCTTTCCTGATAACTATAATCTGGGTCAAATGAAAGAGTATTTGTTGTTAAAAAACCCGGAAAAGTGCTAGTTGGACTCACACACGAAGGGTTCTGTACCGTCGTACAAGATTGAACACTATGTACTTCTCAAGGTCAAACAAAAATAATAGTAGGATGAGACTTTCATCTTTAGAGAAATACAGACACACAATTTATTCGTAAAGCCGAATTACGTGTCAAATTTTATGTCTTAGGGTGGCGAACGCACTACAATGACTTAGAATTTTGGCAATGCCACATACTATTAAAACTTGTGAATGCAGAATTGCATAGTTTTAAGCATAATGTTTAGTCGAGTAGTTTTTTTTTACTGTGTGATTGACGGAACATGCTGATGGCCCACCTGATGTTAAGCGGTAACCTCTACCTTTAACTATGCATGCAATTGCCTCATAGATCACGCCCACCTAGGACGCACCCTATGTGGCATTACACTGCGCTCGCCACCCTGAGACATAAATAATGAAAAGTCTCATGTGCCTGTAATTTCACCGGCACCCATACCTTTCAAACCGGAACACAGCAATACGAGCACTGCTGCTTTGCGGCAGAAATAGGTATGGTGGTAGTACTTCCCCGGACGAACTCTTTCACAAAAAAGCCCTACTACTAATACCGTTTAGGGAAAACAATGCTTTAATTGTAATCTTTTTCTTATTAAAGTCTAAGGTAATATCAAAACATGTTATTGAGTAATGTCATGCCTAATGAGGATTTTACGATATGTATGTAAAACAAATTATTACTCTCGGAGGAATGTGAAAGGCAAACATAGAGAAATGTACATCCTCTACTAGTACCAGTTAATTGCTTTGTTCCCGTATAATAGTAGGGTAGCCGGTGGAATTACAGACTATCTAATCGCCGAGATGTAATGGAAGCAGCCAGTTACTAAGTGCAATTATACTTGGAAGAGAACGGTTTCACAATCAGCTACAATATAAGGTAGATAGATTGCTAAATCTTCCTTAAGGACCAACTCTTACATATTTCATGTCTAGTATGTACAATTCTATATGGGGTGAGAAGTGTTACCTTGTAGTAACACAGTTTTTAGGGTTCCGTATCCAAATTACGAAACCTTTATGGATTCGTCATGGCTGTCTGCCTGTCCGTCCGTATGTCACAGCCACTTTTTTCCGAAACTATAAGAGAAACTTGGTAAGTAGATGTATTATGTGAACCGCATTAAGAAATTCACACGAAAATAGAAAAAAATAAAAATAAAAAAATAAAAACAATCCTGTACGTTGGGGTTTTCTATGGATAGGTCTTCAAAAATGATATTGAGGTTTCT
The DNA here is from genome assembly GCA_932527175.1 of Operophtera brumata. Lineage (NCBI taxonomy): Eukaryota > Metazoa > Arthropoda > Insecta > Lepidoptera > Geometridae > Operophtera > Operophtera brumata. Next base: position 30,959,732 of record OW052239.1, on the reverse strand, counting down.
AATATTATTTTTTTCTAAACTGAATAGTTTGCGCGAGAGACACTTCGAAAGTGGTAAAATGTGTGATGCCCATTTGTTTTGCTTCTTTTTTTGTTGGTGTGTGTCTTTGTTTATACAGTCATAAATAAATGTTTATTTCTTTCTTTCTTTCTTTCTTTCAAACTACTATATACCAGGCGGAAGCATTCCTAAAATGTTGGTGCGGTTGCCACGCTGAATGGCAATACTAATGCACTGAACCAGATAAGAGCCAGCACTCGGGTCACGCGTCGCTTTGACCAGACGCCCTGAAATAATTTTGAAAACACGAAGGGCAGTTGTTCCCCGGATCTAGTCTCGTCCCGAAACTTGCATGTTTGCGCGTTTTGAGATCCTCAGCTGAATCGGCTGACGCACCGGCCTTACTTATATCCGGGACAGAAATGAGATACCGCAAGGGTGTCAACGTATGTATCGTCCCACACCAATGACCTACTCTTCTCTCAAGGGAAGAGTCATGCCGTCAGCCCGCTTACCGTTACCACAATTAGGTTCTAGGATGGCTGAAACGTTAACGCTGACGTTAAGGCCAGGCGAAGATCAGTTAAAAAAAACTACTACAATATTGAAATGTATGTTAGGATGAATCTAGAAAATTAAGAAGCTTAAATTGGTCCCGATTGCTTGTAAAGTTTAAATCTCTGTATTAAGCTACGATTGTGCTTCAATGGTATTTACAGTGTTTTTTTGTTTCAAGCCCTTACACAGCTAAACTAATGATATTTATGTAATACTATAATTTAGTGTGTTAGGTCATATAATTGCCGGCAACATCATTTTCGCTAGAAGTGTTGATGAGCTGTGATGAGCAAAAAACACGAAAAAAATTGTATTTCGTGCCTCAAGCGAAATCAGCCACCTTAAAAGATTTTTCTTTAGTAAGTTTGTATCTGCTATAAAAGTTCGTATCGTGTACAAATTTCCAATGCGTTATCTTATATAGCGCCTTTATGCATGATAATCCGTAGTCAGATTGATTACAGCCTTGTGTCCTGCAACGGGCCTAAAAACGCCACCCCGTGGCCATCCACAGCCCAGTAGCAAAGCTCAGTCTACATGTAACAACGATAAACGCCAGCATGACCCAATTCCGCCCTTAACTTAATTGGGCAGGTTATTTCGGTTCCATTTAGTCGACTGAACTATTTTTATTTGATTTTAATTTGACCTCCTATTGGATTTGTCATCATCATCATCATCATCATCAGCCGTTCGCTGCTGGATGAGGCCTCGCCATTGAATGCTAATATGGAAAATTTGCCATAGTCACTACGCTTGTCAGGCGGATTGGTTTAGGTTGGATATTCAGTTGGATATTTAGAAAACTTTACAACAGTTGAAAATGTACAAAACTTGTTACAAACTTCCTTCGGACTTTCTGATCCTGAGATCGTGTGTTGAAGTCCTAAGTCTTCTCCTAATTTCACCGAATACGCTCGAACACATACAAAGACACACGCATTTTTCCCCGAGGCAGGGCCTCAATGGGCCTCTATTCACTGAGGGTGGCACCATCTTGGGAAATAGACGGGAAAAGTGGTGAGGTCATGGCCGCCATTGCATGACTGACTCTGCTAACGTTTTCTTCCAGTAATAACACATTCCTAAGCTAGCAGCCAGGACAAATCTTATACCAATTACAAACAAGTCCGGGTAATCCCTTAGTCGGCTCTTACGACATCCACTGGAGGAGACGGAGGGGTCTATTCTTAGGCCGGAAACACCATGTCTATCACACAACACAACAGTTCGAATCGGCGCGATGCGAATCGTGCGGCAAGTTGTTGGTTTGGGCGACCATTCTTGATCGACAGATATAATAGTAAAAATTGCATTCCATCATCATTCATCTAGTATAAGAATTGTATTGACTAAAGGTGCTTATTACACTTATTATGACTACTTGAATGATCGAGATGCTTGGTCAATGTCGATCACTAAACTTGAGAAACACAATCCTGCATAATTTTATGGTTGAAAATAGTTTCAGTTGTTTATTTTTATATACGAGTATAACTGACAAGGCCCCTTTGCAGCCGCATAATAAAACCGTGAGAATTATTGGTAGAAATTATATTTTTTGACAAAGCATCCCTTTAGATAGCCTCAAATTGTTTAGAGTGATGTTATTTCTTGTTTTGTTTGTAGGAAAGTTTGTGTCTTTTTTGTGTGTCGTTGCTTGTGTTTTGTGTTTTGATGTGAATCGTATTTCGATCAATTATTATTTACACTAATTTCTTTGACAAGGCCCATGTACAGCCGCTACTTAACAATGTAATTCGACTTATCCAAGTGTAACTATGTGTTCCAAAGGAAATAAATGAATGAATCAAAATTCCCAAAATTCAGTTCCCTACAGAGAAAACGCGAGAAACCGCTAATAGAATGCTCAAGCTGCATTTCATCTATATCACCCTGCATCATAGGACGGAGGCCAATCGTATAATGTCAACAGCAACGGAGAACTGTCTCCAGAATCTACAACCGATGCCAAAACCTGCCAAAAACGTAACAAAGATATTAGAATCGCAAGCACATGCGCTGTTGTTTACTGTTTTTACGAGAGCGGTAATGACTCACGCGAACAGACTGTTTGTACGCTCCTGTGACCATGCGTTTTGTTTACGTGTTAACTGAGATTGGATCTCGCTCGACTGAGTTTTTTTTGAGTTTACTCCTTAAGAATCGATTTTAATATAATGCTCACGGGACGCAAATAAAGTAGGGAGTCGTAGAATCGAGCGGAAAAATTGAAGTCCGTTATGTTTTTTTGTTTTGTGGAGCTGAAACGTGGACACTCACTGTAGGACGGGTACATCAACTTAAAGTTGCTCAGCGAGCTATGGGAAGGGCTGTGCTTGGAGTCTCTATGAGGAATAAGATCCGAAACGAGGTTATCCGACAGAGAACCAAAGTTGTCGTCACAGCCCAGAGGATTAGCAAGCTAAAGTGGCAGTGGGCCGGTCATGTCTGCAGAAGAACCGATAACCGGTGGAGTAAACGAGTTCTTGAGCGGAAACCGCGTCTTGGCAAGCGTAGTGTAAGGCACCCTCTGGCTAGGAGGAGCGATGACTTGATGGTTTTTATTATCAGGTAAGTGTCGATGCGAAACCAAATGTTGGTTATGGCCAGCTCATTGCCACTTCAACTTGCTACTTCTGTATTAAGTCTCATGTGAGTAATGTTATGTTATGTATTTATGTATTATAAGTTAGATTGTATGCTTTTATTTATTTATTTGATCTAAACCACCCTCCTTTATCGTTCTTGTCATTCCAATTCCATTTGACGACCTCTGTGTCCCGGCGGGCGAAGGTTTGCCTGCGACGCAGAAGGTTGCGGATTCGATTCCCGCCTCGGAACAAATATCTATACGATCTGCAGATATTTGTTCTGGGTGTTCTTGGTATTTTCTATGTATCATAAAATATATCTTATTTAAGTAATGTGGTGTATTAAGTATATCAGTTATCTAGTCTATCTAGTACCCATAACACAAGCTTTGCTTAGCTTGTGGCTAGATAATGCTGTGTGAACTGTCCAGCATTATTTATTTATTAATTTATTTTATTCCAGTCTATTTTTTTAATTTTCGATGTAGAAATTGCTTTAATTTTTGACCATTCTAAGGTTATCTGGAAGAGATCGCTCTCAGTGATAAGGACGCACATTGTACTTCTTTACCTATTTTGTATTGCTTTGAATGTGTTAATTTGTTTGTGGTGTGCACAAAGTGTTATCTATATCTATCTATCGACGAAATCCGTGGCGCGGCGGGAGAACGTTCGCCTATGACGCAGGAGGTTGCGGGTTCGATTCCCGCCTCGGAACAAATATTTGTGCGATCTGCAGATATTTGTTCAGGGTGTTCTGGGTATTTTCTATATATAATAAAAATATCTATCTATGTTATATATTGTATTAAGTATATCAGTTGTCTAGTACCCATAACACAAGCTCTGCTTAGCTTGGGGCTAGATAATGTTGTGTGAACTGTCCAGCAATATTTATTATTATTTATTTATTATTTATATCTATCTATCTATCTATGTCGCTAATCTTGGTTCCTCTACGGATCTCTTCGTCTCGGATTCGATCACGTAGTGAAACTAAGAGCATAGCTCTCTACATAGCCCACTGCGCATCCTGTTCATACAGTTCAAATATTCAAACCCAGGTGGATTGTAACATGCCAAAACAAATACCGGACCGAAAGTGCAATTTATCATTATCTCAATTAAAAGCGGCGTTAATGACGCTTGCCTCCTAAAGCGATTAACGTCATGATTTATCTCGCATCAGTCGGAGCTGTCGTGGTCCAGGGGGAAGCTGGTTTATCTGTGGCCTCACAGCTCCAGAACGACAGCTCTGATTTCAATCCGTTTTTTTTACGACCTCTGTAGCGCGTCGGGCGAGTATCCAGCTGAGATGCGAAAGGTTCGATTTTCGCTGCGGGACAAATGTATGTATGATCTACAAATTTTTGTTGCGGCTCTGGCTGGATAATATTGTGTGGACTATCTAGCATTATTTATTTATTTATTAATAGAGCAGCAGAGATCTTTGATAGTTAGGTACTTCTCATCATTTCTGTACAAAAATCTATGTTACTGATAATTTGTTTGTGTTGTGTTTATTGGCGAAAAATCGATGATATTTCTTTATTTCTTCTTGTTAAAGAGTTTGAGCGAGGAAGCCACCATATTCTGCTGCCAAACAGAAATGCTCGCATTGCTGTGTTCCGGTTTGAAGGGTTTGCCGGTAAAAAAACAGGCACATATTGTTTCCCTTTTTTTATTAACTGCGTCTATTTCGGATCGAGCCGATTACCCACCTGATGTTAAGCAGTAACCTATACCTTTAACAAAGCATTACCACACAGGTCACATCCACCTAGGACGCATCCTATGCGGCACTGCACTGCACCCGCTACCTTGAGACATAAAGATGAAAAGTCTCATGTGCCTTTATTTCACCGGTACCCATACCCTTCCAACCGGAACACAGCAATGCGAGCACTAATTCTTTGCGGCAGAAATAGGTATGGTGGTAGTATACTTTCACAGATTAACTCCTTCACAAAAAAAGCTCTAGTACTACTAAAAGTGTTATTCCTTCGTCGGATTTTACGATATCCTCGAAACGGGACGGAGGAGTTTATTCATAAACTGGACACACTAAGCGCGAGTGGATGCGAGTATTAAATAGAATCAATATTCATTGCATTCTATAAATACAACTGTCACTTCGAAAACCATGGTCACAGCATCACTGGCCTGACTCCAAGTCATTAAAAATTAATAACTATTAGAAGTTTACAGAATCCGATCACGAGAGAACAGTATACGATCACACGCGTAGACGCTGTGGAGACAAAAACATTTACGTACCGTAGAATGCTTGTTGCTTTTTTTTTATTTATTAAAATGACTTTGTCGCTGAGCGACAACATCGTGCCGTGAATACAATAACATAAAATCAAACTACAAAAAACTAAAAATAGGTAATGAAAATCAACTCTTAGCTAACGCTAAATCAGCCAGTTTATACAACAATTTTGCTTCTTCTGATGAAGGACACGCTAAAATACTATTCAGGAGGTCAATGTGTTCCAACCTGTTCCTACCAAAACATCATGCTTGTTGTTGAAACATTTTTTGTTCAAAACTTACATACATACATAGACACAGGCCTTTTTCCCTGAAAGGGCTGGCCTCAAATGTGCCTCATTTCACTGTGGGTTGCACGATCGTGGGAAATAGACAGGAAAAGTGGTGAGCTCATGGCCGCCATTGCACGACTGACTCTGCCAACGTTTTCTTCCAGTAATAACACATTCCTTAAATAAGCTAGCAGCCAGGACAAATCTTATACCAACAAATCTTACAAACAAGATTCAAGACTCAAGATATTTATGTAGGTGTCGATTCTGTGCAGCATTCTCTAATTTTAAACCGCGTTAAAGTTGTCGCGCGCCCTTTCTAATAAACTGAAATAAAAGAGACCGCGATAATTTTAATGCGGTTTAAAATTAGAGAATGTTGCACAGAATCGTCACCACTTTGGTCTTATAAACTAGTGAACAGTTAGACTTAGGTAGGTAGGTATATAAAATCGTTGCATAGGTACATATTACCAAAAATTGCATAAGCCATCTAGAGAGCATCAGATAACAAACACGGCTTATCACAGATTAAAAATAAATCTGCTAAATAGGTACCTGCAAAGTTATTTGATGCGTGATTATTCCCAATCGTCTGTTTTCAGCCGTAACGGCTCGCGTAAACCAAATCCGTTAGCGGCCGAACTATGCTAGCACGTGATCGGCCGAACTCGACCGATCGAATGAAACGTATGGTAAAGAAAGAGAGCGCGCACTACTACCACAGAATAAATAATAGTACAAATACTACTAAAAACGCCATCAATTAATCAATCATATTTATTATTGGAAAATGTACAAAAACCTAAAAAATAAGCCCCATAACAAGATAAATACGTTCAAAAACTAACATACATATAAAAAAACATTTTAAGACTTTAATACCATCGTCCGATGACGCCCGAAAACGGCCGATAAACTGCCGAATCCTATAACTTTTTGGGACTTTTCGCTAGTCTGCCGGCTACTAATTGAATTGTAACTAATGTAAAATAGTTTTTTTTTTCTTAACCTATATTGTCCCACTGCTGGGCAAAGGTCTCCCCCAAATTCCTCCACTTGTCCCTGTCTCTGGCAGTCTCCCACCACTCCTTCTCAAAACCAACAAGATCGTCCCGCCAACGTTTTCTCGGCCGACCCCGAGGTCGCCGTCCTTCAGGTATCCAGTTACAGAGTTACAGAAGTCCAGACTCAAGATTTGTCAAAGGGAAATGGAACGCAGTATTTTGGGTTATAAGAGAACCGACCATGTTAGGAACACCACGCTGCGTAAAATAGTATACCAACAAAAACTAAACATGCAGTGCCCTTGTAGGGTGATGTACTAAACGTGCAGCGCCCTTGCAGGGTGATGACCTAAACATGCAGCGCCCTTGCAGGGTGATGTACTAAACATGCAGCGCCCTTGCAGGGTGATGTACTTTACATTGAGCTACGCAATTCCCGACATCAGACCCGAATCGGGATTGGTGTACCATTAGCATTTTACGCAGAAGCCGATCAACAGAACGGCCTCAAAATATACGTGTCAGAAATAGGCACGGGTTTATTTTTCTAATCTGACAGTTATATCATTATTGCCCTTGATTCGTTGATGGTTTCCACGTGGTCAGAAGAATGTAACAAATATAGATTTTGTGGCAAAATTGTTCCATAAAAACATTGAAATGTTTTGATAATAAAACTTGGATGGTGCATTACGTTGGACACTTTCCAAACATCCAACTTTTTGACACAGTAAGAAACGTATTAGACTAGTAGTTCTGCGAATAGTAGACCTCGCAAGCACAGACTTTTATAAAACTATGCATCTTGTCGATCCATAATAACTAAACGAACTTTTTTTATAATATTTTTCTTTTTCAGGTGTTCTATAAATAAATAAGTATCTACTTTTTTTAATGCCAAACTTATTATTTGCATAATCGAGCCCTAACATCACTTTTCGATAACTCTCACGGTTACAGACTTCGCCTGAGTGTCCCTGAAAAAAACTCTGTTTATTTTAGACAGCCTCTTAACATGGTGTAATGTAACATGGTGGCTCGCAGGTTTGCACGCAGTTCTAGAGAGGTGAAAGTGACGCTTTGCAAAGCATACCGTCAGACATTTTACACCAGCAGCCTGTGGGTTGCGCACAACGTGCGATATAACAATGGGTTTAGACTTCTGCCCCCCTATTCCCTAACTGAAAGTCACTCGGTGACTAACGTTTGACAAAAGGAATGATCATCAATTAAAAAAAATACTATTAAGAATTGTCAATTGATGGTAATTTTACTTGTCAAACGTTGGTCACTGAGTGACTTTCAAGATAGGGAATAGGGGGGCTGATGGGGTTGCCACGTTTCTGCAGTGCGTCAGGTATGTTCAGTGAGGCGCACACTGATGGCTTTCACACCATCATAAGAAAGCGCTGTGCGTCTCCCCTGAAACGCCTGCGTGGCAGCCCCACCTTGGCAGATAGGTGGCACTCTCCGATTATGGGGCACTGGATAAGCCTGCATACTACACTTTTTAAGGGGCGCTGCCCCGGTATCTGAGGGTCCCTTGTGTCTGCGTATTTGTTTATTTGTTTTGTTGTGTTGTTTTGTGCCTGCCCGTAATGAATTGTGTAAATAATTTGGTATTTATTATCTTATTGTTATTGATTATTAATGTACATACTCTATTAAAATTTATTAATGTGTCTACTATGAGCTATAAGCCTGAAATAAATGAATTTGAAATTTGAATGATCCGATTTTACTCATATTCGAATCTCTTGTTTAAACAACAACAAAAAACGTTTAAACAACAAAAAAATTGATAAATGGGAACATTCGTCACATATTCAACCTCTCATCTGACCTTAAACGCATACACCTTCTTCGTTCCGTCGGGTTAATTAGTTCACACAAGTTTTACCAAAAATGCAAAACTGTCAAGAGTCAAATAGGCTTTTTTAAACGTATTTGTAGAAAAAAACTACACAGTTTAAGACAACAAAATATACAGTGGTGGCCATATAATTAAGAACGCTGATATAAAGGGAAGATTTTTTCCAACTAAGATGCAAAACTAATTGTATGCATTTGTTTTTATTTCTCTCGGTATCGTAAAACATTTCCATATTACCACTGTATTCATTGATACACATGATGGGCTAAAAATCAATAGGCAAACTTTTTACACTACTTTTAAACAAAGTATTCCTTATTACTGGCTGGTCACGTAATTAAGAACGCTAAGTAGTTTATACCTTTATTCAAATTTAAATAGAGAACACTCAGTCGATTTGTTACTGTTTGTATAATTTTGGCGCCATTACGTGCTGTAAAAGATTAAAGGTGATTGCTTCTTTAGAAAAAACAATGGGAAAAAATAAAAGTTGTGATAAATCTACAAGGGAAGTAATAATAAAACTTCGCCGGAAGAATTGGTCTTATAAAAAGATAGCCGACCATCTGCAATGTTCAAAAACGATGGTTTTCCACGCTGTAAAGCATTTTGCTACGTATCAAACTACTTCGAATGTTCCACGTGTACCTAAACAGAGAAAAACAACTCCTCCAGATGACCGAAACATCGTTCGTATGGCAAAACAAAATCCTTTTAAAGGGTCCAATGAGCTTAGATAATAATATTTTGGTGAAAACAACCCTTCAGCAATCTCAGCACGCACTATTCGAAGACGTTTGGTAGAAGAAAAATTGCACGGTAGGATAGCAAGAAAGGTACCCATGTTAAAACTTTGCCACAGGCAAGCCCGGCTTGCATTTGCGAGAAAGTATGAAAACTGGACTGTGCAACAGTGGAAAAATGTACTTTTTTCTGACGAGACGAAAATAAACAGAGTATGTTCTGATGGAAAACGATATGTACGACGTCCCCCGAATACAGCATTCGACCCAAAGTACACGAAAGTTACATTAAAGCACGGTGGTGGAAATGTGAAAATTTGGGGTTGCTTTTCTGGACATAGTGTAGGACCTGTAAAGTTGATAGAAGGTAACATGGATCAGTTCCAATACAAAAATATACTGGAAGAAACAATATTACCATACGCTGAAGACGTTCTACCGGTCATTTGGACATTCCAGCATGACAATGATCCAAAGCACACTGCACGCACCGTAAAGGAATTTCTTACAGCGCAATTAGTTTCTGTCTTAGACTGGCCTGCTAACAGTCCAGATCTAAACCCAATAGAGAATCTGTGGTTTGAAGTAAAGAAAAAGGTTTCAAATACAAAGTGTGGAAATTTAAGAGAGCTGTATGACGTTTTTTTAGAAGAATGGAACTCTATTTCTCTTGCGAAATGTCAAAAATTAATAGAGTCAATGCCTCGCCGGTGTAAAGCTGTAATTAAAAGCCGTGGATATGCTATTAACTATTAATTTTAGTTAAATATTTATTAAATTTCTTTTTATGTTTCCTGTGCTACATAATATTGTGATTTTTTAAATCTAAGTGTCATACAAAACAATTCCCGAGCAGTTAAATAAATCGTTCTTAATTATTTGTCCAGTTTCAGTACTATTTGAATGTGTTACTTTGATAAAATCAATAAAATGTGCAAAAAATAGTTAGCGATTTCATACTTTATTCTTAAGTCAGGTTGCTCTATTAATGTGACTATTATATAACATAACTAGTTGCTTCTCAGAAGGTACACATCTCTGTGTATGATACGATTTAAATAAAAAACTTCTAGAACTTCAAATCGTTCTTAATTATATGACCACAACTGTATGTATGCTAATCTTCATCATATTTCCAAGGGCATGATTGAGCCCAAAACACGATTGAGATAAATTTTCGCGATTAAAAAAATCGTAAACTTACCTCTACAATTCGCTTCTAACGTAAACATCTATTATTTTAGAGTGCATGGTCGATTTATATTTTCGATTACGTAGCAAATATAATTAGCGTTTTTCATGATTTTCGTTCACTTTTCGTAGCGCGAGATCTGTTCTGTCACTTTCTGACTTACCTGAACTTTACTGAGTTAGATAGTGACGAAATTTAGCTCTCTTAATTACATCACCACTATAACCTCAACCAGTTTCCTACCGCATAGCTATCATACTCATAAGCTATGATACTCTAAGCCACTCGACATCAACCACGTGTTTATATCAGCTCAGTGCTTGTTTACACTGATCTAGTTACTTGACCAATGGCATACCAGTCTTGTGCAATAATTTTATTTTATTTTATGCTCTTAGGAAAACTAACAGCTAGTTACATCAAAAACAGAGTTATAAGGTATCGAAGGCCAATTAAAAGTTTTCACAAATATTCATGACATAATCGATCCGTTTTCCAAAGCATGTCACGAACTATTCGGACGATTATCTGACTTTTATAGTAACATGGTTAGAATTAATATATAAGTTTTTTGTGAAAAATATATTTTTCAAAACAAGCTTTTATAAAATTAGTGACCGTAACCGTGTGCTGATCAAAATGAGCCTAAACACGGCCAGTCTACTATTATCCATCGAGGAGTTCCATTGTCCACCATCAGATCAGCTCGCTATCACCATAATAGTGTATTGTCATCGGAATTTGACAGGTATGCCAAATTTCAGCTCAATCAGTTGAGGATAACTGCTTTAAAATTAAGATGATATTTTGCATACCTTTCAAGTTCCGATAACAATGCAATAGTATGGTGATAGCGAGCTGATCTGATGGTGGACAATGGAACTCCTCGATAGATAATAGTAGACTGGCCGTGTTTAGGCTCATTTTGATCAGCACACGGTTACGGTCACTGTTGCGGACCTAATCAATAACGCACACCGTTTCTTTCAAGAGTTTATTTCAGACTGACCAATCAAAATCATTATTTATAAAATCACAGAAAAAGGAACATATTTTAAAATATCTACTATTTTCTCACCAGCCAGCCTCCCTCAAGTTCTGAAGGAGGCTGGCGTGGTAGGTGCGGAAAATTGGTCGCCAACAGTCACTAATTTTATAAAAGCTTCAAAAAAACTTAAGTTCCACTAACTAGCTTCATGTAAACGTGCGTTACATCTTAAACCGTGTCTAACCTAGCACATAACTAAGTCAACAGTTTAAGTGGACATCCCCGGAGGTGGGTTATGTGCTTAGCCGTTACTTAGTGAACACGGGTAACTTAGCAGAATTATATAATTACCTGTTAATATTTATTTGACGGCCTCTGTGGCGCGGCGGGTGAAGGTTCGCCTGCGACGCATGAGGTTGCGGGGTCAATTCCCGCCTCGGAACAAATATTTGTACGATCGGCAGATATTTGTTCAGGGTGTTCTGGGTATTTTCTATGTATAATTTAAAAAAAAAGCGGCCAAGTGCGAGTCGCACTCGCCCATGAAGGGTTCCGTAGCAACAAGTAACATAATATAAAAGTTCTTGGATGGATTACGATTAATGACGTATTAAAAAAAAACTACTTGCTAGATCTCGTTCAAACCAATTTTGTGTGAAAGTTTACATGGTAATGTACATGATATATTTTTTTAGTTTTATCATTCTCTTATTTTAGAAGTTATGGGGGGGGGACACACTTTTTACCACTTTGGAAGTGTCTCTCGCGCAAACTATTCAGTTTAGAAAAAAATTACATTAGAAACCTCAAAATAATTTTTGAAGACCTATCCATAGATACCCCACACGTATGGGTATGATGAAAAAAACTTTTTTGAGTTTCAGTTCTAAGTATGGGGAACCCCAAAAATAAAAAACTACTTACTAGATCTCGTTGAAACCAATTTTGAGTGAAAGTTTATATGAAAACGTTTTTTTTTTTTTTGTTTTATCATTCTCTTATTTTAGAAGTTATGGGGGGGGACACACTTTTTACCACTTTGGAAGTGTCTCTCGCGCAAACTATTCAGTTTATAAAAAAATTATATTAAAAACCTCAACATCATTTTTGAAGACCTACCCATAGATACAAAAAACGTGTAGGTTTGATGAAAAAAAAAATTTTGGGTTTCAGTTCTAAGTATGGGGAACCCCAAAAATAATTGTTTTTTATCAATTTCTGTGTAAAAATCATAATGCGGTTCACATAATACATCTACCTACCAAGTTTCAACTGTATGGCTCTTAAAGTTTCGAAAAAAAAAGGCTGTGACATACACGGAAAGACAGACAGACAGACAGACATGACGAATCCATAAGGGTTTCTTGTCTTTGACTACGGAACCCTAAAAAACTATATAATGTATTGTATTAAGTAAATCAGTTATCTAGTACCCACAACACAAGGTCCTGCTTAGTTTGGGGCTAGATAATGTTATGTGAACTGTCCAGCATTATTTATTTATTTATTTTATTTGACCGCGGTATATGTCAGCCTAAGAATAGTCCCCTCCGTCTCCTCCCGTAGATGTCGTAAAAGGTATTGGCAGCATCCACCTAAGTGCTCAAGACAACCGGTAACACGATTTAGTAATCCACAATAATATTTCTTACCAAGAATAGATCTCTCCGTCTCCTCCCATTGATTTTGTAAAAGCCGACTAAGGGATTACTACTTGTTAGTAAGATTCGTATGTATAACATTTGTCCTGGCTGCTAGTGTGTTATTATTAGAAGAAAGTGTTAGCAGAGTAATTTGTAGGAAGCAATGGCGGTCATGAGCTCACCACTTGTCACGTCTATATTTCCTTGACGGTGAAGAAAGGCCCATTGGAGCTCTGTCTACCCTTTCGGGGAAAAAGGCGTGTATAAAAAAAAAACAACAAGCATTCTGCGGTACGTAAATGTTTTTGTCTCCACAGCGTCTACGCGTGTGATCTTATACCGTTCTCTCGTGATCGGATTCTTATGTGTACCTATTGATGTATGCATATCTTATGAATATTGTCTGTAAAGTTTACAAAATAAAATGAGGGCTAACATTACCCGTTACCTGGAAACATTCCCCGAAAGCATGTGTGAAAACACCGAATTTACGAAGCCCTAAATCCTACCAAGCCATTTCCAGAACCCTCAAATCTAGTCGGCATTATACACGGCGGCTGCCCAGCTGACGGAAATTTATTGCAATTGCGTGTGAGGTGACCCGCGGCGAAAACACGAAAAATGTACACGCTATGTAGGCAACACGAGAAAGTTATTGTAGAGCTGTTATATGGCACGCTAATAAGCCTACGCCATCCGGCTGCCTGTCTGTTTGTCTGTATTATGTCACGGGGTCATTCAACAAGTGGATCTGATGGAAGACCAGCGTTGGTTGTTAGCTGGCTAGTCAACCAGCTCATGCTGAGGCAGAGCCATTTTGGTACTAGAGTTACACTTCGTACCTTCAAATCTGTTTCCTCTTGGTCTTAGTTACAAGCTTATACTCTTCCACTTATACTTAACATGCAATGTATGTATGTTTGTCTGGGTGGAAACCGGTAAGAATCTTGCAACTGAATTGTAAAGCAGTTATCCTCAACCGATTGAGCTGAAATTTGGCATACCTGTCAAGTTCCGATGACAATACAATATGATGGTGACAGCGAGCTGATCTGATGATGGAGACGGAAGGTGCACAACGGAACTCCTCGATGGATAATAGAAGACTGTCCGTGCTTAGGCTGATTTTGATCAGCACACGGTTACGATCACTAATTTTAAAAGCTTGCATTGAAAAAATATTTTTTAACAAAAAACTTATTTCTTTGTCAGTTTGTTTCGGACTGAATGGAAGAGTGTGACTTTTTTTAATTTAGTAAGCAATGTTTTTTTTTTTTTTTTTTTTTTTATTTATAACCGAAGTATCTAAATTATGTTTTTGTACCAGTTTGTATATTTTTGTTGTTATTAAAAAAAAACACTTTTTTCCGACTGTTTTCCATGTAATCTGTTTTTTTTTATAATGCCGGACAGTTCACACAACATTACCTAGCCCCAAGCTAAGCAGAGCTTGTGTTATGGGTACTAGATAACTGATATTACTTAATACAATATATTACATAGATAGGTATTTTTTTATTATACATAGAAAATACCCAGAACACCCTGAACAAATATCTGCGATCGCACAAATATTTGTTCCGAGGCGGGAATCGAACCCGCAACCTCTTGCGTTGCAGGCCAACCTTCGCCCGCCGCGCCACAGAGGTCGTCGTTTGTTCTGTTTGTTTTTTGTATTTGCGTGCCAAATAAATGTTTTTCATTTCATTTTATTTATTATTGAGATGAGTTAACTTAGTTATCGAGTGGTGATAATGAACTGAAAGACGTAGTGATAGTCAGTCCTCCGTTTGATGAGTCAAAAACGTTGTAATTGTCGCAGAATTAGGTGGGTGAAGGCGTCTCGGGACCGTTTGACGTGGCCTTCTATAGCTGAGACCTCTGTCCAACAGTGGACATCTATAGTAGGGGAGCAAAACTCCTGACTCCTTCGATTGAATCCTAAGAGGGGCTTTTAGGATTCAATCGAGGGAGTCAGTTTTTTTTTTTTTAACATTAATATACCTTTGTTTGACCACGATCTCACCTGTTGGTAAGTGACGATGTGGCCGAAGATGGCCAAAGCACAAAGGTCTAGAAGGCACCTGTTCACTCTAGCCTTGAAGAGACTTAGATTATAGTTTTCAGATTTTACTTTGGTCGAAGGTTTTCAGGAAAGACAGACGACGGTAGTTTATTCAACTCCTTAGCAATTCGCATTATAAAGGTAGAACTGAAATGTTTAGTACGCATAGAGGGTATACTAATGAGGTAAGGATGATACCGAGCCGTGCGTCTGCTCGTCCTATGATGAAAAGGAGATGGTGGAATCAGATCATGAAGTTCCTGGGAGCATTCCCCAAAATGTAACCTATAGAAGATCGAAAGGCACGCGACCTTACGGCAGTGCTCGAGACTCTGGATCTTAGTCTCCACTATATGTAGCTCACCTATAAGCCTGAAAGCTCTGCGTTCAATTAACATATAGGTTCACTTAACATCCCCTCTGAATATCTGACGCGCTCGAAGTTTTTTTTTCGTTTTCATCCCTTCCGTACAGCCACCCCCACCATAAAAACCGGCAGATTAACATACTTTCGATATCAGAGACACGTGGGGCATATACACTATCAATATATTACGCGCTCGAGTATAGCAAAGTGACAATTTAAAAAAATATGTACGTCTGTTTACGCTTCCCCCAACGGTGAAAGGGTTGTACACCTTAGAGCCGTGTTTTTTTTTATATTACTTGAATGACGGAACACCCAGATAGCCCACCAGATGTTAAGCGGTATCCTCTGCCTATGAACAGTGCATTACCTAATAGGTCACCTCCACCTAGGACATACCCAATGTGGCATTGTACTGCGCCCGCCACCCTGAGACATAAAAATGAAAAGTCTCATGTGCCTGCAATTTCACCGGCACCCTTCAAACCGGAACACAGCAATGCAAGCACTATTGCTTTGCGGCAGAAATAGGTATGGTGGTAGTACTTCCCCGGACGAAATCTTTCACAAAAAAGCTCTACTACTACTAACTACTAACTTGCTCGATGGTGTACACTAATAAACTTTTTTTCTTTCTACCATCTAATCTTCAAAATACAATAGGTTCCAACCGAATCACGAATAAATCCCCATTTAGCCTTTAGGCCTCGCCACTACTATTTGCTGATGATAAAGTTGTGACACAAAATTTGTCGCACCCAGCTTGTAAAGTAAACGACGTCAGTAAAATTATCTTCGATTACGAAATACCACTAAAAATATATCGGTATGCGACGGGAATCGAACTAATGGTCTCTGTGACGCTAAGACAGACATTGACCTACATCGCCTATTATGTTACTTGGGTCATTACTTTGACGGATAACATTACGTAATCCGTTTCGTATTACAAAATATGTTTACAAGTTTATGTAAAAATTGTTTACGGGGCTATAACCAGGAATTTTAATGGTTTTCTGTGTAGTTGAAGTATTTTAAGCATTGATTCTAAGAAGTGATCTTACCATTTTTCTACCTTTGCTTGAGAGTACTTATGGTCTAGTGGGGGAGATCCCGACATCCAAACCTAAGGTCGTGGGTTCAAATCCTAACCATACTAATGGATTTTCCACTCCTTTAAAATGTACTGGCGCAATCTTTTTGTTCCTACTGATTGGTATAAAATGTGAGTATCTGTGACTTTTATGATAAACTTATGTGATCGTTTTAATTGTTTGGTAGATTTGTACTTTGTGTGTGTTACTCTGTTTACTCTATTTATTGTGTCTTAAGGAAGTATTTTATATCAATACTTTGTAGCTTCTACATTTATTACAGAAAATAACAATACAACTAATAAAAGTAGGTATATACACAATTTAAAAATACAAATAAAACAGTTGAGCTGATGCAAGCGTATCGTGTTCTGTCTTATAAACTTTTGTTGATTCAATTTTCGTCTTACATTTGACTACATTAGTTCTCGGGGCACCACACAGACGCTTTCCACCTAGTATTAAGAAGGATCATCAAAGCGCGCGCCGTGTTTGTTGCCTGATTCTTAATCAAATTAGAACAGTAGTATTTAGTTCTTCTTCTTCTATCGTATCAACGGTTTACCTTTTTTTGTTTAAACTATTTTAAAATAAAATGTAGCTACTTCTACAGCATTGTCTGTGTTAAGGTCCTCCCTTGTGCAGGTGGTGGGACACAAGCAACGGGTGAGCAAGTGAGGCATAGACTGAATGGTAGCTCCACAATTGCATTCAGTCCGGGGGGAGTCTCGCATTCCCCATTTGCAGAGGTTCTGTCTGCAGCCAACATGGGCCAACATGGGTCCGGAGCCTGTTCATAGATTTCCAGACCAGCCACGGCAGCTCATGACCGGGGATAGGTGTTCCTGCGGGGTTATAAAATCAGCCGGTGGTGAGTGCGTCTCCTTCCATGCTTTGACTTTCATGGCAGTCGGGTGATCTTGTGCGGCTTGAGTTACGCGGACAAAGCTCTTACGGCTTTTCAGGTGGGCTCTCGAGATTTGGTGTCGGTTGTCAGATGCCTGTCTCGCCTTCTCTGTTGCACAAGCGACATCCCGTCGAATGGAAGGTGGAGCAATGCCTGCTAACGGGTAAAGCATGTTTAGAGGGGTCGGCTTCAGGCAACCAGTTATCGTGCGGCAGGTGTCGTTCAGCGCAACATTGACAACTTTGGCGTGTGCGGACCGGTGCCAAACAGGACACGCAAATTCGCCTGCAGAGAAGCATAGTGCCATACTGGTCGTGCGGAGCACGTCTGGTGCTGCTCCCCATTTGGTGGTAGTGAGGCGGCGGAGAAGGTTGTGGCGCGTACCAACCTTGAGCTTGGTTTTGTGGCAATGGGACTTGAAGCTCAAAGTCCTATCCAACGTTACCCCTAGGTACTTTGGCTGCGAGCAGTGTTCGATGATGATGCCTTGCCAGCATTTTGTTTATAACACTATTCAAAATGATCCTTGTGATTTCAATGAATTATATTCTTTTGACTTTGACTTTATAGAAAGACCAGCTTTATATATTATAGATAGTTTTAATAATATCTGATGATACCTGCCTCGTGGTATTGTTTGGGTTGGTTGGGCTACATTTAAACCGTCTGTTATATAAGCGGAATGTCGCAAGGGTTGGGAATAAGTACCAGAGAGACCATAATCGTTTGACGAGATATTCAGTAGTGCCGACACTCTGCAGTGCTATTAAATTTAATCTGTGACAGTGACAGCGGAATTACTGCGCGAGTGGCATACCGCGATCCTGAGGGCGGGAATAAAGGGCGGGCGGGCGCTTCGTTCTGCAGTAGGGCTCATATAGATTACAGTATGGTGTAAAGCGTTATAAACTGCACATACTACGAGAGAGAAATTCTCAAATTAACCTTTTTTAACAGACTTAAAAAAAGGAGGAAGTTCTCAAGTCGTATGTATGTTTTTTTTTGTTTGTTACCTCAGATCTCCGTCATTTATGAACCGATTTTTTTTTTAGGTGTCACGATATACTTACAAATTGGTCTCATTTTCATCAAAATCTGGTTCTGGTAATGGGATCCATGAGGAATTGAGGGACTCCTCAAATATTATAGGCAACCACATATAGCGATTTTAGTATTTTCAGCAACATGTCAAGCATGTGCTTTCAGAAAGTGCCATTTGGTGAAGTGGAACTGACGAAAAAGACCAGAGATGGCCATTGGAACTACTCAATGATAAGTATTTCACGGGTGGCGATAAGGGTGACTTTCCGATACCCAGTTGAGCTGAAATTTGGCATACCTGTCAAGTTCCGATGACAATACAATTATGATGGTGATAACGAGATGATCTGATGATGGAGACAGAAGGTGCAAAACGGAGGTCCTCGATGGATAATAGTAGACTGGCCGTTTAGGCTTATTCAGCACACGGTTCCGATCTCAATTATTTTAAAATATTTTATTGGGGAAAAAATCCTTGTTTCGAAGTGGTATTTTTTTTGTTAATAATTATTTTCTCCCATGCTCCATCCCACTAATATAAGTCAAAGTTTCAATGTTTGCATATTTTAATATTTGTTACACAATCACTCCGAAGCGGCTTAAGGTTGCGCCCAGGCAACAATCTTCATACATAAAAACGCCTCGCGCCGCAGAAAAAGCAGTTTGTATTGAATATCTCGTAAACTTAAATAGTAGTTTATGCAACTGTCATATAAGAAGGGGTATTAAAACACGAGAGTCTGTTTATCGCATGAGGCGAAGCCAAATGCGATAATAGGTTGACTCGAGTGTTTTAATACCTAATTTATATGCAGTTTCATTCAATTCTTCACTCATAGGAAAAATTAAAATTAAACAAAGTAGAATACAAAAACACGATCGGCAAAAAAATGTATGGGAAGCGCGGGAAATTAAGTTCAAACTACGCATGCGTGCGCCATTTTTTCACAGTTCGAACTGCGCATGCGTGCGCCTTTTTTATATTCAGGCTATAACCATAGACTAGTTTAATGAATTAATAAAAAAAAAGATAGCGGTACTATAATGAGTTTTATGATTCAGTTGGCGGTACTATAACACACGTGGCCAGAGGGATGAGTTTTATTCTTAATTTTATGTATATGCCTCTATAAAGTGCGTCTGTATAGAACCGTCTTTGAATTCGTAATTTGAATTTTTCGATTTGAGTGTAGACAATAAGTGAATATTATACTAGGTGCAGATAAACAATTTTACAAAACCCCTACAGCAAACCCTCGAGTTTGTGATATTTATTTTATTTATCTATTTTTTATATTTTATCCATTTTAGTAAACAATCGAATCCAGCCAAAAGTTATAGGTAACTTTGGGTTATTTATTCTATCGAGAAATTATTGTCCTATCGTGTTTCTGGTACAGTGATCACTCGGAATTATAATGTAGTATCCATGCATATTCATAATTTAAATATTGTACTCGATATAGTCAGCTAACAATCAAATCTAAGATTAGGTAGTTTGCGGCACGACAATTTTTTTTATCTTCTCTATTACAAGCAAGCTAGTAGTAGTAGTAGAACTTTTTTAGTAGTAGTATAGCTTTTTCGTGAAAGAGTTCGTCCGGGGAAGTATTACCACCATACCTATTTCTGCCGCAAACCAGTAGTGCTCGCATTGCTGTGTTCCGGTTTGAAGGGTAAGGGTACCGGTGAAATTAGAGGCACATGAGACTTCTCATCTTTATGTCACAGGGTGGCGGGCGCAGTGCAATGCCACAAAGGGCGCGTTCTAGGTGGACGTGACCAATGAGGTAATGCACTGTTCATAGGCAGAGGTTACCGCTTAACATCAGGTGGGCCATCTGCTTGTTCCGTCATTCAAGTAGTATACAAAAAGGTGTTTAGCTCCACGATCATCATTTCAAGATCACGAAGAATGTTTCTCATACTCTGCATACGGTTCATCGTCCATAGTGTTTACTTTCCATCGGCGATCAATTAGTTGGTTGATTGATGTATCGGTTGATGACCACCAAGGTCGGCGCTGGTATGCTGTTTATCAGCTGATGAGTTACTACGGACGAGGTGAAGTATCCACTACACTAAACAGCTAATCTACACATTGCGTTAACGTGGTAGCTCTTTCATACAAACGTATTTGCACAAATATGGGCGAACAGAGTATAATTTTACACTGAAATGACTGTTGTTGGCTTTTATATAGGTTATTTTTTTTTTTTTTATTTTTTATTATTATATTTGGTTGAAGAAAACAGTGGATTAGTAGTGAAAATAACATCGAAATTGCTTGTATGGACAAACATTTCGATGTTATTTTCGCTATTAATCCACTGTTTTCTTCAACCAAATATGATTTGCTGCAAATAATGGCCAATATAAAAGCCAAGAACAGTCATTTCAGTGTAAAATTATACTCTGTTCGCCCATATTTGTGCAAATACGTTTGTATGAAAAAGCAACCACCTTAACGTCTCGTGTCGATCCGGATGCTTTAGGCATAATTGGTTCTACATTAAATTTCACCAAATAACACATGTGCTATTTATCCAAGTTACCCGGTTAAAATGACACCAAAATTATAGGAAATAACTCGAAAAAACAAATTAAAATGTAATTAAATAAAAATTTCGATGTTTCTTTCAAAAAACTCCGACAATGTGTGCCGGTGTCCATAAGACAATCCTCATCAGGGCTGTTATTCGCTATGCCCATAGGAGAGTACTTGACAATAACGTGTGACGTCACAATGTATTCTGAACGATGATTCCACGCAGATATCGTAGCGAGCCCGCGTTATGTCACGTTTGGTCATAGGGAATAAAGGGGCAGTAGCTCTTTTTTGTCTTCGTGTTAATGTTAAATGTTAAAGAACTTCCTTTTCCGCATTCGAACTCTATGGGCGCTCCATTATGCGTGAGTTTTGTCTTCGTGACTGACGGAACAAGCAGATGGCCCACTTGATGTTAAGCGGTAACCTTTAACTTTAACAATGAATTACCTCATAGGTCACGTCCACCTAGGACGCGCCCTATGTAAATAAAAAACAGAATTTGATGATAAAATGTCAAAGATAGGTCTAAAACGAGAAAGCAGCAAAAATGGGAAAAAACCACTTGAACGCGTGTTTTCTCCGCTTAATTGAACTATAAAGCAAATGCTTGGCTTTGTTCGGCTCGGTTTTGTCTCGGGATTGTTGTATTAATTTTATTTATCTTATTTAGAACCTAATAATATGCACCATTTAAATAATTAATCGAATCTAGACCAAAACTAGAGGTAACTTTTTTTTTTTTCTATCGAGAATTTTTTGTCCTATCCTGTTGACGACCTCTGTGGCGTGGCGGGCGAAGGTTCGCCTGTGACGAACGAGGTTACGGGTTCGATTCCCGCCTCGGAACAAATATTTGTACGATCTGCAGATATTTGTTCAGGGTGTTCTGGGTATTTTCTATGCATACTAAAATATTTCTATCTATGTGATATATTGTATTAAGTATATCAGTTATCTAGTACCCATAACGCAGTTAGCTTGGGGCTAGATAATGTTGTGTGAACTGTCCAGCATTATTAATTTATTTTAATTGAGTATTGTTCCGTAATAACTTGTAAAAATCGAAGTCAAGAGATAAACACAGGACGCATTGAATTGTGTAAAAAGTGTAAAAAGTTGTGTGACAATACAAAACTGCCCGGATAATAATTCTCCTTGAATCAGAGAATTACTACAGGTCTAGCTCTTAACTGAGTCAGTCCCTTAGGTATGGGAGCGGTACGGGAGGGGTGTTTTCGTCGTCGTCGTCGTCATTATGAGCGCTCGGCCGCACCGACGTAGGCTCCTTTCAGTGCCTACTGCAAGAACTAATCTCCTCGGACATGCACCATTCACAAAGGCTCTTCGGATAGTCAACGAATTATGTAAGGAGGACGATGTTGATTTATTTACTATTTCATTGTCGAAATTCACAATCGAAACTGTTAAATATCTTAGCAAGTAGGTTTATCAATAAGTTTTATTTTAATTTTTCTTTGTCGATTTGGTGTTTATTTACTGTAATGACATTGTAAAAAGTTAATAAAAAATAAATTAATAAATTAATTATGTCATATGTCATCTGATAGTTTGAGAGACGAAACAATCTGTCATATTTGAAAAAAACGTCGTCATTTTTATTACATTTTAATATGTTTTTTCGAGTTATTTCGTGTAATTTTAGTGGCATTTTAACCGGTGTAACTTGGATAAATAGCACATGTGTGATGTAGTGAAATTTAAGTGTATGCATGTCTTTTCGAAATGCTGGACTTTTTCTTGTAAAAACTCGGTTTTTCTGCCACTATTTAAACTGGGTTATGACTTCACGGAGGCTTTTCGACGACTTGACTATAAAAATATAATTCATTAAATCACTTGACATTGGCGAAACTGTTTGGATCACTCCTCAAAAGCCATTATATGAAGAAAAATAAAGAAGAACATCCCTCCCGTACCGCTCCCATACCTTAGGGACTGACTCAGTTAAGCGCTAGACCTGTAAGAATGTACGTGCTGCAACACATTACGCAGGCCAAGCGCGGGTTGGTGTGCCCTTGAGTTCAATAAAATTAGTTTTCACGTTGGTCTTAGTCCAAGACTTGAGGTAAAATCTAATTATTTTTGGGTATTAATTTCTTACCTATAAATTAATTGTTAGGCATTTAAAAAACACGCCATACTTGCTTATTGAGGTCAAGGTTAAACAATAGAAAATGATTTTAAGAACCACCTACATTAATAAGGGCTGGTGGCAACCAAGGCGGAGAGGGGATATTAATGAATATTCAATTAAATATTTTAATAAGAAGTATAACAATGAGAGATAAAATAATCTGTCTAAAGAATCCTACATGAATAATAAATGTTCATTCATTCAATGTTTAATTAACAAAGTCAATAGTATGTTATCACCTATCACAGTTAGGTTCTACAGGCTCCAGGTCTTCCACATATTGTATTTATTGTTTAGGTGGATGCTCTCACTTGTGGTATGGTTTTTTTTTTGTGTTTTTTGCTCATTACAGCTTATGAACACTTCTTCAGATAGCAAAAGTTGATTTCGCAAGAACTTTAATTTATAGTATCTCATAAATATCATCAGATCAGCTAAACAAAAAAACCACTGTAAAAATGTGATTAGGGGAATACTAGCGAAACTGATGATATTTATGATACATAGAAAATACCTAGAAAACTCTGAACAAATATCTGCAGATCGTAAAAATATTTGTTCCGAGGCGGGAATCGAATCCGCAACCTCCTGCGTCGCAGGCAAATATTCGCCCGCCCCGCCCCAGAAGTCGTCATAGAAAGGTTTTTTTTTTTTTATACTACTTGGATGACGGAACAAGCAAGAGGCCCACCTGATGTTAAGCGGTAACCTCTGCTTATGAACAGTGCATTACCTCATAGGTCACGTCCACCTAGGACGCACCCTATGTGGGATTGCACTGCACCCGCTACCCTGAGACATAGATGAAAAGTCTCATGTGCCTGTAATTTCACCGGCACCCTTACCCTTCAAACCGGAACACAGCAATGCGAGCACTACTGCTTTGCGGCAGAAATAGGTATGGTGGTAGTACTTCCCCGGACGAACTTTTTCACAAAAAAGCTCTACTACTACAAAGGGTAAAGGGTGAATTACTCCAATCAAAAGAAAAGTTCAAAAATAAGCTTTATTACCTACAAATTAAAGTAGCTTTTGGTATTATGTATCAATTTAAACATGTGTGTTAAGCCTCCTAGTTCTCGCGAAATCAACTATCGCTATCTGAAGAAGTGTTCATGAGCTGTAATGAGCAAAAAACATAACAAAAAAACCTTTAATTAATATTTGGGTCAGCTTTGGTAGACGCTTACCTGAAAATATAAAACTACCCTTCTACCTATCGACCCGAGTAACTTTGAAAGGGTACAGAGTATCTACCTAACAACAACCATCAGTAACTTTGACAGTTCGTAATCTTGATTGATTGACAATGTGCTCATAGCACTGTCTCAGGGCCGAAAAGTTGGAAACTCTACGAACGTGCTACGAAGCCTTTACGGAGCCTCTACGAATACTCTACGTTGATTATTATTGTTTATTAATAAATTTGCTCTTTTGGCTGATACTAAAGCTACTTTATTTAGTAGGTAATAAAGCTTCATTCTTACCTTTTCTTTTTATTGGAGTAGTTCACCCTTTACTTACGTCTTTACTTTCACCTTCATCATCAGCCCACACTAGTCCACTGCTGAACAAATGCCTCTGCCAATACGCGCCACTGACCCCGGTTTTCGGCTCTTCTCATCCACTTTCTGCCGCCTTTCGTTGCTAGTTTTTCCAATTTCATTTAGGTTATTATTGTAGTTCATTGCTGGTATTCGAGCGGTTAGACCCAGCCATGTAAATAAAATTACAGTTATAAGCTTCGACCAAAGTAAAATAAATGGACTGGCCTTACCCATACAAAACGTCCGTGAAAAATAAGACAATTCGGATTTAGGGTACGGTCAACAAATAAACTATCTATCTATCTATCTATCTATCCAGCGACTGCTGAGTAAAGGCCTCTTCTCTATAGCGCCACTCCTGGCGGTCTTGTAAATAAACTAGGTGAAATTAAATTATTGAACTTCTTAAAAACTGTATTTTTTTAATACTTAATACTTTAACAGATGCAATGTGTTTTCTAAAGTTATTTCAGTAGGTTTATAGTACAAAAAATCGCCGAAAAAAATGCAATTATTGAATGAAGCTTTTACAAAAATAAATGGTTCCCTTCTGTTTTATGTAGTTACGTATCTATTTTTCAGCTCTCAAACATACACAATATAAATCAATAGAAAAGCAAGTCCACCTAAGGTCTTCAGCTCAATCAATTTGTGAAAAATATATTTTTCATCACTCAATAAACTAAGAAAATATCATAAAAATCGTACGGAAACATAAATGTATAAAAATTCCAGTATTTAAGAAACTGCAGAGTGCAGTTTTAAGACTTTTGCACAATGAGTTTTTTAAGTGTTTGTTAAGTGGTACCCTCTGCCTATGAACAGCAGTGCATTACCTCAGGTCACGTCCACCTAGGACGCGCCCTATGTGGCATTCCACTGCGCCCGCCACCCTGAAACATAAAGATGAAAAGTCCCATGTGGCCGTAATTTCATCGGCACCCTTACCCTTCAAACCGGAACACAGCAATGCGAGCACTACTGCTTTGCGGCAGAAACAGGTATGGTGGTAGTACTTCCCCGGACGAATTCTTGCACAAAAAAGCTCTACTACTACTAACCGTTTTTTGGCGTATAAAATTCATTGTGTAGAAAATTATCAGAGCAAATACGGGAAAATGTATTCCACTTCCAAAAGTCGTCTGTTCTTGCTCGTCTTATGACTTCTATCCATTTTTGTTTACCTTAGATTTCTTTTGGAAAGCTATTAGGTTAATAAACATGCCATTACATATTATATGCAATTACCTAAAGCGACGTGCTTAGCAGTGTTTTGACGTAAATAATGCAAATTACAATTCTAAATCAATACGATACCCATCGATAGGCATCAGATTTTTTTGCAGTCTGTACCGGACCATCCGTCATGCGTGAAGTCTTGTCAAATATTTCGTCGCTGTAGTTGGAAAACTAAATAACTAATAACAACAACAAAACCAAAATCGCGAGAAAAACGCGATTTACTGTTTTATTGCGTCAAAAATGGCAATAACTTTTTTATCGTAACTAATTTTGCAGTCCGTGTTTTGATATGTTATAGATTGGTACTGTATCTATTTTTGAATTTAATGATAATACATTTTAGTTCTTTTGATTAAGAGAAAAAAATAAAAAAACGACTATGTATTTTTCAGATGCAGTTATTTATTTTTGCATGTCAATTGTTTAGTTTTCCTTCGTCAATGATCTCCACTAAGGTTCAAAAAGCTAATGATAAGTTTCATTATTTATTTATTTATTTATCATACAAACTGATCTAAATATATTTTGGTTAGTAGTATCTTAAAACCTATGTTAGGTTTGTCTAAATACTAGGTTCTCTTACAATACAACACACGTGCGATAACAAATGACATGGAATATTTTACAACTACTACTTCCTTTTAATTTTCCCATAATAGTGAAATCATGAAATGATCTATTATTTACTTATTTGGATATGACAATCCTATCCATGGGTATAGATTTAAATAATATTAAAATACATTTTAAAATAAAACCAACTTATAATAAATAAATAAATAAATAAATATTTCTGGACAGTTCACACAACATTATCTAGCCCCAAGCTAAGCAGAGCTTGTGTTATGGGTACTAGACAACTGATACACTTAATACAATATTAACATAGATAGATATTTTTTATTATACATAGAAAATACCCAGAACACCCTGAACAAATATCTGCGGATCGCACAAGTATATGTTCCGAGGCGGGAATCGAACCCGCAACCTCCTACGTCGCAGGCGAACGTTCGCCCGCCGCGCCACAGAGGTCGTCTTCATAATCATTTCTTTTTATCAAGACTGAATATTAGAAAACTACTGAAACACCTACAATATTTTAGCAGACTTATAAATTCAAAGTAAGTGACATAACAAACTTATCATACGACTAATGCTTATAAAATCAACAAAATGAAATCAATTTGTGGAACACAATAATTCTAAGTATCAAAAAGAAAAAGGAATGTCGACTAAAATTAAAACTATCTACGAGTATAAACTTGTGTCTGTTAACTTTCATTCAGAGTGGGGAACATTGAGATAATGTCCTGGGGCGTCGTAGTCCTCCTTGTCGCTCGTCCTCTAGAGCAAGACGTGTCCATCGACATGTATGGGCCATCATAACCATGCAATAAAGTCGATTTCGCAAAATGTGTTACTTATGTAGTTTTCCTACTACACGACGATTTATAAGTTTTTTATCAATTGATGAAAATTATATTACAAAACCTTTACTTACGAATGAAATGCGATGCCTGAAGCTTTATTTGTATTTCTTGTGTTGTTTGCACTTGCAGAAAAGCACAGGAAGGCATTGTATCACCAAGGTATCTAATTTTGGTATTTTTCAGCATAGCTGTCACTCGTTGCCGTGACAAAGACTGACTGAAGCGAAGTGTACTAGCTAGGTCTGTTTAGAAGCTTCAAAACTATCGTTCCCTAAGGCCCGTCCATTCATTTTATTTACGTCGATGGTTATAAGGGTATTAAACCCAAAAGATCCAAACAGAACCCTTTTATTGTGGCAATGCTGACTTTCCTCAGGCATAAGAACATCATCTGTCTCAGACAATATTGCAATCTAATTTCACTCAAAATAACACAATCTTGAGACAAAAGTACGCGTTAAATTAAAATTATATAAGATAATATAATTGAAAAAAAAAGTGTACTAAGGTTTAAAAAAGTATAAAAATTTTTAGAATTCAAAAAAACGAGCTAGCCTTACATACTCCTTGGTAATAAGCAACATGGCTGATAGTACCAACCTCTCGGGAAAATGCGGGCTTCCTGTTACGCACTTCCGTCCCTTTTCACGAAATCACTCCCACAGATTACAGAAAAGCGAGAGGAAAGGTGTTGCACATCAAGTAAAACCAATTAGGAAGCCGCAAAATTAAGTTTACCAATATTTAATAGCAGAACCCTCAGTGCGCTAGGGCAATTCGGACTTGGCTAATTATGAATATTTTTAAGCCAAAACAAGTCGCCCGAACGACGCTCACTATTTCGCTACACCATCAATTTTTACAAGATCCAACAGCCATGTTTAGGATATACAGATGTTTAGGCAAGATAAGTCACGGAATCTATCAGCAAGACTGAATATTATAGGTACAAAATATTTACCTTGGAAAATACTTTAGGAAAAGAATCTTTGAATTTTTCTTCAAGGAATACAACAATGACAGCACTTTTGTACCTGACTACGGCAGGAGGACAGGGTTAAGCTAAGGCCAAACCATCGCGTTCAGCCCGCGTCCGCGGTGGCGTGCACGGTGGCGATCCATTGTCTTACCATTGATCGCCACCGTGCACGCCACCGCGGACGCGAGCTGATCGCGCTGGTTTGGCCTTAGCTTTACTCGAGTACGGGTCGCCAAATGGGGGTTGATTGTCAATTAACATGCTATGCCTAATTGCATCAACCTAGTTTAGTTTCATAACTCTTCGTGTGAGTTTTTCATAGAAAATTGTAATTTTGACATGCGATAGCTGCATTGGTTAGTGGAAATGGGATTCACACTAAAGTTTGTTTCTTAAATTAGTATAAGGCTTGAGAGAGAGGGGGGGAGAAGGGGGGGGGTAGGGAGACTTGTAGATATCTATAGCCATACTTAACCTCAAAATTGTCTTTATTTTTTTCTCTGAAACTTATAGTTTCCGCGTTTTCCCCACTCTTAGGGGGAGTCTCCCTCCCACTCTTCTCCCCCCCATCCCCCTCTCCAGCCTTATACTAATGGTCTATTTTGGAAACTTGAGCCTATCCCACTAATATAATGAAAGTCAAAGTTCGTTTCAAATGTTTGTATGTTTCTATGTTTGCTACTCTGTCACGCCGAAACAACTGAACCAATTTCGATGAAATTTGATACACTGGTACTTCTGCAAACTGCAGACCTCGCACAAACTTGTCAACCAAATGGCATGTCTTTTTATAAAACTTAACTTTTCAGGAAAAGTAAATTAAACTCCGGTAAGCCGGTCATATTTATATTCATATATTTATTAATACCTTAGGATCACAGGGAACACTTAGTCACGTCAATTGACAGTAAATCATTCAACTCCTCCAAAATTATCAATTTACAGTAAAGCGGTAACTCCTAACTCCTAACTCCTCCTCCTTTTCTCTCACGGTTTCAGACTTCACCCAAGTGGCCCTGACAAAAAGTCCCCTGTATGTAGACAACCCAGTCAACTCATATTAAAAAATCTTGTTTAAAATTGACTACCAAATGTTTCTGCCAAATATCATCAAAAATGGCTGATAAATGGCGTCGCAGCAAACTTCCCCTTTTTTTACGGGAAATATCCCTCCAATCCAAAATCAAATTTTGCCAGTTGCAAGGACGCTTCGTTTGCTCGGTCATTTATGACCTGGATTGAGCTACAAGCTACTTTTTAGCCTGGTAAAAAGCGAGCAAAGTCACGGGTGGCCACTAGTTGATGATGAACTACATTATGACTCTCGTCATAATGTGGGCTTTAGCTCATTTATGGTGAGGGTCCCTACGGAAGATCTGAAGACCTACTTGAGCCCTGACTTCTGGCCGAAAGAGGTGAAGTTGCGGCGGTTCAAGGGCCGTCTGTCACGTGATCCCCCAGGCCGCGACGCGTCGGTGATCACACGTGTGTTTGATTAAGTTTTAAGTAAAGTGTTTTTGTATATATGTTAGTTTCTAAGGTGTTTATGTTTGAATCATAAATCATTAAATCATTTATTGTTTGCAAATTACATTAGTTGGTTGGTTAGGTATGGTGAAGATCGCTGGACTCTGCATTTCTATGGGCATTTTACATTATCTGTTTTTTTTTTTTTGCATTTTTTTCTGTTTCTATGTGCTTATTGTTTTTTATTTTTATTTTTTTATACTACTTGAATGGCGGTGCAAGCAGATGGCCCACCTGATGTTAAGCGGTAACCTCTGCCTATGAACAGTGCATTACCTCATAGGTCACGTCCACCTAGGACGCGCCCTATGTGGCATTGCACTGCGCCCGCCACCCTGAGACATAAAGATGAAAAGTCTCATGTGCCTGTAATTTCACCGGCACCCTTACCCTTCATACCGGAACACAGCAATGCGAGCACTACTGCTTTGCGGCAGAAATAGGTATGGTGGTAGTACTTCCCCGGACGAACTATTTCACAAAAAAGCTCTACTACTACTTTAGTTTAGTTTTAGTTCAATTCTCAATAAGCCTAAAATAAAGATAATTTGATATTAATCACATTGCATGGATTGGATAGCTATAAGTACCAAAGCGGAAAGTGTTTTATATTTGCATACCGTCATATTTATTGGTTGTTTTTACAGTATCAGAACCTCTTTTCAGTTTTATGTGGGTATGAAATATCCTTTCAGAGACAAGGTTTTTATAGGTCCGGGTGAAATAATACGAACACGCTGGGCTCAGAATTTGTTACTCAGGCTGGTTGCCCGACAAAGCGAAGTTAATTCCTCTATCGACAAATTAACTTGTTCGAGACGAGCTCTGTGGCGCGGTGGGCGAAGATTCGCCTGCGACCCAGGAGGTTGCGGGTTCGATTCCCGCCTCGGAACAAATATTTGTGCAATCTGCAGATAATTTGTTCCGGGTGTTCTGGGTATTTTCTATGTATAATAAAAAATATCCATCTATGTAATATATATTGTATTAAGTATATCTGTTACCCACTGTGAAAAGAGGCCCATTGAGGCTCTGCCTACCCCTTCGGGGAAAAAGGCGTGTGTCTATGTGTGTATGTATATATATCAGTTATATATACCCATAACACAAGCTAGATAATATTGTGTGAACTGTCCAGCATTATTTATTTTCTAATTCCATAAAGCTTTCAAATGATCCTTGTGATTCCAATGAATAAAATACTTTTGACTTTCCTTTATTTGCCGTGTCACTGGTTCTTTCTTGGTTGGTGCATTAGGTCAGTGACCTTGTTAAAAAAGACTTTGGAAAAATTTATTAGAATTAGATGCGAGTTTCCTCAGTAAGTATATTACTTTTTCCTGCATTTCCAGTTTGAGAATCCGTGGTAATTCCATACTAAATTAGAAAAATTAAGATTTTGTTAGTTGCTTTTACATAACCCCATTTTAGTAGACATATATTTATGAAGCCTTAGCTCTTAATCAAAGTCAGAAGCCCAATTCTCTTCATTATTTTATAACCACACTGAAAGTTGACCGAATCGAGACTGCATTGTGATTTGATTGAAAAATTGGTATCCTGTTGTTTGTTGGTTTGTTGCTTTTTTGTGTAGAAGTAGTAGAGCTTTTTTGTGAAAGAGTTCGTCCGGGGAAGTACTACCACCATACCTATTTCTGCCGCAAAGCAGTAGTGCTCGCATTGCTGTGTTCCGGTTTGAAGGGTAAGGGTGCCGGTGAAATTAGAGGCACATGAGACTTCTCATCTTTATGTCTCAGGGTGGCGGGCGCAGTGCAATGCCACATAGGGTGCGTCCTAGGTGGACGTGACCTATGAGGTAATGCACTGTTCATAGGCAGAGGTTACCGCTTAATATCAGGTGGGCCACTTGCTTGTTCAGTCATCCTAGTAGTATAAAAAAAAAAAAAAAAAAACCTGCTCCTTCATGACAACAATATAATCTACAGTGCTACAATTATCATTTGGCACGTGGTGTTTTTGAGCAATTAAATCTATAATCATCATTTTAATCTGTATCAATCAGCGGTATTGTCAGGTGAGCAGAATAGCATGATGATTTTGTTTGACGAATTCCACCCATTCTAAAAGACACGTAATGCACTTAATTTAATTACACTACAATAGTGCCTTTTAACTAAGCGCCACCTGTTCAATTGCTGCCTAAATTACACGATATAACTGAAACGGGAGAATTACTATAACTAAGAAAACACTTGTAAAAAGAAAATTGACGACGTATATTTTCGAAAATGGCAGAGAAGCCTTTGTATGTTTGGTGCCGGTGGTATACTCTACACGTCAAGGCGCAATACGAGAGTGGCGCAAAACAACACGTAATTGAATAAAAACCAGAGCACATACCAACACACCGACGAGCTACATAAAATATTTCCACGTTCACACACGTAGAGAATTTGAGCCATTCCATTTATCACCGAACACGGTGACAAATCCACACGAAATGGTTTATGACCCCACAACAACAAATGAAAGCACAGAATGAAAACCCGCGTATCATCAATGATTCAACCTATATACCATTTACAGCGGCCATGACAGTTATTTTCCCGCGTTTGTTTAATGGCGGCGACAGGTGTCAGATTTGGGCAAATGTTCGCACAAATTATTAAATCATACGCAATATAAATTCAATTCTAGAGCATACTACGGTAGTCTTAACACTAAAGTCATAGTCTACTGAAGCATACCTGCATAGACATCTCAAAATGTATCGCGCAGTCCTCATAAATGTCCCCGCTTCTGTAGAAGTGGCAACGGTAGCTATATGACGGCTGCACGCTACATTTTGATACACTATGCAGCGAAGCTTCACTGGACAGTGACGCTTACACTACGACTCACCCAAGAGTTGTCATCGTCACTATGGTGTACCAAAAAGCGGCAGGAATCGAAGTGAAGTTAGTATCTTGTTCATTTTTCTCTGCGTAAAACATCACTGTAGCGAAGATGATAATAGCCATCGCCAATGAGAAGACCAGAAATCCAAGCTCGCTGGCACAGGACTTCAGCGTATACCCCAGGATTCTTAGCCCTTGGGAGTGCCTAGAGAACTTGAAGATTCGGAACACTCTGAACACTCTCAGGGTGACGAAGGCTCCTGATACATCATCGTTATCAGTGATGCCCAATCCAATATAGTATGGCAGAATCGCCACGACGTCAATGATACTCATGACTGAACGCACAAATTTGCATCTGTCCGGGGCAGCGAATAATCGCAGCAGATACTCAGCAGTGAAGATCATCACGCAAGCGGTATCCAAGCAGAAGAACACGATCTTGTATCTCTCTCCACAAGGTAAAGTCCCAGCTTTGCCTGGTCTATGGCCGCAGGGAACAGTCTCGACCACGTTGGCCATCACAGACACAGCAATGAAAAATCCAGTCACATAATAAAACACTAAAGCAGCAGTCGAAGTGTGAGGGTTTTCAAACGCCCTCCACATCTTTTGTCTTAAATCTGTAAGCTGGGGCAGACTTTGGTCTCCCGCTTCACTGAGTTTGTCATCCATAAGCCGTTCGGCATTCTCCCTCTTTCTATCTCTATAGTCCTCATAACAACAATCCCCAATAACATCTGGCAAGATTCCGAAGAACGCTAACTCCTCATCATAGCCCGTCAAGCACTCGTGTTTAGGATAATGCAGCTTCCCCGTTCTATAATAGTTGAGGATATGCCTGAATATATCAGGGTCTCGATCGAAGAAGTACTCTCGACTTTCTTCGTCGTAGAAAAACTCCCGTTCCGTCGAACCGAGGAGTGAATCGGGGTATTTTTCTAGGGTGTTGCGCCATGTCTCGAAGCGTCGCCCAGAGACGTTGATGAGGAGTTTCTCGTCTTCCGCGCGGCGGCGGTCTTTGGGGACAGGGGGCGGGGGGAGCGGGTGCGTGGCGATGGGCACCCATCCGATGGCGGCAGCCCTGGCGAAGGGAAGCCACGCGGCGACGGACGCCATGACGCGAGTCTGCACGCCACCGGCGGCGCGGCAACTAACCTCCCCGCAACTATTTCGGGCAGACCGCCCAGATGACGCCGGTGTTACCACACGCTACATCCAATTTATCCGAATTATTCACTAACATTGTTGTTGTTTATTCAACGTTTGATGTTTAGTCTGATGGTAATTGAATGTAGTTGTTTTTCCAATTGTGTAGGCCGTTGTTTTTAGAAGAAAATAATAACCTAGTTTAAGGCGTCTTTAACTGGAAGAAGGGTGTGTCATCTCATCCCACACAGTTTTGATCAAACCAAAGATTGGTTTGTCTATTTTCGTTTTTATTTCTAAAACATAATTATTTCATCAATAACTTCACGAATTTAACTCTATCTTAACCCCAACTCACAATACGTCTGGTTACTCAGATTCATTCACAGTTACTGCGATTCGGTTGTGGAATAGTTATCCCACACCATATTCGAGATGTTTCGTCCATCGGTGCCTTCAGAGTTGGAGTGTTTAATCACTTTTTTACTCTCATGATTAACTCATATAAAGTAAGCGGTATCCTGAAATAATAAATCTCGGTTTATTTGGAAATACCTATGTATATATTGATATGCATAATTTAATATCCAAGTAACGTAGCTTTACGTTTATGCATATTACCTATACTTACTATTATTTATTTTAGTACTATGTAATTATATTATATATTTATACTATACATTATTATTTATTTTTATAATATAATATTATGTTACTTACCTACATATCTTGTATTGTTAGACTACAAAGGTCTTCTTTTTTTCTTCTCTTTATTACGTTTTTTTGTGCACCACCTATATAAATGTATCCACAATACACAAAGGTTAGCTGGTAGAGAATGCTTCTTAGCATTAAGTTCGCCTATGTACATTGTTTGTTTTGTGCAATAAAGAATATTCTATCTATTCTATCTATCTTAATGTTAGCTAAATCAGAATGGAGTAATCCATTCTGATTTAGCTAACAATAAGATAGAGTTCAATTTTTTTTTTCTTCATAATACCTTTAATAAGAAAACGATTATCTTAACTCAAATTATCTCATAAATCCGACAATGTTTCTTACAATAAACTCCGTAAACGACTGTTTGTAATTATAAAAAAGCTGACAGCTCATCTTTTTAATTTGTAGTTTTTATATTTTGTACATACCTGCTTATATTATTTATATTATTCTATATGTAAATAAATATTATTTTAATTTATTGAAAGAGCTGATAGCAAAATTTTCCTTAATTTCCCTATTTTCTCCCAGCAGTGAGCAACCCCATCCCGGGAGAACTCTCACTGCGCATGTCGACTCCGTGACGTCACTACCTAATAAATTGATTTTCATATACCTATCTTTCTCTCCCGAATCACTTTTACTACTTTTCTGTCTCCCTCGCTCTTAAAGCTTCAGTGACCTTTTGTATATTTTTCACTGCTTTAAAAGTTTTTCAAAGGCTTTATAGTCTTTCAGAAAGGCCTGAATATAGCCCGGGGCTTCTGTTATTTTTAAGGGCCTTTTGCCAACGACGTTTTGTAATGAATAAATAGCATACGCCCGGAGTTTTACCTCTACGAAGGCTGTAGTTGGTAGGCATTGATGGATTTCTTAATATAGTGTCCTTTCTGTAGACTTTGTCCTTGAAAATGTGGTCTCTCTCTTCTAATTTCTTTTGGTTTTTTCCTCCTCTGTCGTTGTTCTTTTGTTCTTATTTTTGTAATTATTCAAAGTTACAGTATGGAAAAGTTATTTTTTTGCCTTTTTGGTGGAGCTTTATTTCCCTTTTGATTGAGTTACCATGGGGTAAACTGAACCTATCTATTCTTGGAAGACTTGAAAAATCCTTTTTTTAACCCTCGACGCCAAAACGACGGGGTGTTATAAGTTTAAAGTGTCTGTGTGTGTGTCTGTGGCATCGTAGCTCCCGAATGGATGAACCTGTGGCTGTATGAGTGTATGTGTATGTGTGTGTGTGTGTGTGTGTGTGTGTGTGTGTGTCTGACTGTCTGTGGCATCGTAGCTCTCGAACGGATGGAACGATTTTGTTTTTTTTGTTTGGAAGGTGAATTAGTTTGGAGTGTTCTTAGCTATGTTTGATCAAAATCGGATCAGCCGTGTCATTGCGTTAAGGGTTTTATAAATTTAACAAAATTAATTACTTGTTTCTTTTGGTTATTGACGTTTATAAGTCCGTAATTTTGGGCTGTGGTAGCCCGGCCAAAATTATTGGTGCAACCCTTTGTTAATAGGAAGGTAGTTATATTGTTTGGATGCAACGGATGCAAGGAAATTATGTAGGAAAGGAGGCTTAAAACGAAAAATCTTCGGCTCGGACATACTGAGGTAGATTTTCACCAACACATTAACGGACGTTTAAACGACTGTTTAAACAGAGTTAGAGAGAGAGGCCCTCGGGCGGCTTGACAAACTCTGACACCAGAGGCCAGCACTACCTCATACGAAACAACAACAACAACGACTGTTTAGCTTAGACAACTCTTATTGACAGATGTTTTCACACGTTATCTGTCACTTTGGCGATTGGTTACGGTAACCACCGATTTATTTGTTCGTGAACTTGGACCTAACCCCATTTTCTTTTTCTTCTATTTAATCCCCGACGTAAAAACGACGGGGTGTTATAAAATTGACGTGTCTGTGTGTGTGTGTGTGTGTGTGTGTGTGTGTGTGTATGTCTGGCTGTGGCATCGTAGCTCCCGAGCGGATGAAATTATTTAAAACCGATTAGTTTTTTTGTTTTTTGTTTTAAAGGTGAATTTGTCGGGAGAGTTCTTAGCTATGTTTGATCAAAATGGGTTCAGCCGTTTCATTGCACTGAGGGTTTTTATAATTTTTACAAAATTATTATTTTTTTATTTTTTTTTTCTGCTGGCAAGTAAGGGAAACCTATACAGTGACCTAAAATCAAATTATCAAATTAAATCCTAAATGGCTCATATAAGTTTTGGACCCGAAAACTGGGCACCACACTCAACATAGGCTCGCTTACAAAATGCCACTGCTAATGGTATTGAGCCCCCTTCATCCACTGACTTCTTGCAACCGTCACAATGTCATCGGAACTAGTGGCAGTGTTTTTTTTTTAATAGCTTCTGTGGTTTATTTTCAACAATTTAGCCAATGTCAATGTATGTAATAATAATTTAATTATTTTTTTATTGAATATTAAGTAATAATAAATTCAAATCGTCAAGAGTCTCCGTCAAGTGATAACCCAGGTTAAAATGGTGGCAGAGAAACCTAGGTAAAACATATAAAAAAAACACCATTGCGAAATACACGCAATACAGTTATATCTAAGCAGTAGTGCTCGCATTACTGTGTTCCGGTTTGAAGGGTAAGGGTGCCGGTGAAATTACAGGCACATGAGACTTTTCATCTTTATGTCTCAGTGTGGTGGGCGCAGTGCAATGCCACATAGGGCTCAGGTGGAGGTGACCTATGAGGTAATGCACTGTTCATAGGCAGAGGTTACCGCTTAACATCAGGTGGGCCATTTGCTTATTCCGTCATTCTAGTAGTATACAAAAACTATCTGCCTACACCATACATGTGCTCTTTATTTAAATAAACCGGTTAAAATGCCACCAAAATTACACGATATAACATTAAAATACACAATAAAATGAAATTAGATCAAAATTAAGATGTTTCTTTCAAAAATGGCGAATTCAACTCCTGACAGTGGTTGGAAATTGTTTTAAGACTGCGCCAACCCCAGGCAGATAACTTCATCCAAAAAAAACGACACGCGCCGCTCTAAAAAGCAGTTTTTATTGAATATCTCGTGAAATACAGATAATTTTAAAAAACCCTTAGGGTGATCCCTTTGTTTTATTGTATTGATCTTATTTATCCAATTTTTGACCCAATATTCTGAACCATACCACAGATAAAATAATACTATACTAGTAACCATATTAACAAACAATCGAATCTAGCCAAAAGTTAGAGGCAACTTTGTGTTTTTTTTATCGAGAAAATTTTGTACTTGGTTTAGTCCTTTAAAATTCTAATCTAAGATTGGTAATTTTGCGTTATACCCCACCGTTGCTAACAGTTAATTGCTTTGTCGTCCTTATTACTTCTACTCACAGATGGCAGCACTGTCGCTGATTACTCCAGTGGCTCCATCTAGAGGTAATAAAATAGAAACTAATAACAAATTACTTTTCGACACTGTCAACTATAAGCATAGTAGATATCAATTCATATAATATCCTAGGTGTAAATTACTAACAAATTGCTTTAATAGGTGGCGCTGACATAAATATTCGTTCCATGTCTGTTTGT
Source organism: Operophtera brumata (assembly GCA_932527175.1). NCBI lineage: Eukaryota > Metazoa > Arthropoda > Insecta > Lepidoptera > Geometridae > Operophtera > Operophtera brumata. Next base: position 30,921,368 of record OW052239.1, on the reverse strand, counting down.
ACCACAGTATCGTGGTACTCGTAGTTCCAGATACACACGACACCGGAGATCCTATTATAGCATTAGGACTATGTATATGACTGTTGGTTGTTATGTTATGTATCATTTAGTAGTAGTAGAGTTTTTTGTGAAAGAACTCGTCCGGGGAAGTAATACCACCATACATATTTCTGCCGCAAAGCAGTAGGGTTCGCATTGCTGTGTTCCGGTTTGAAGGGTATGGTTGCCGGTGAAATTACAGGCACATGAGACTTTTCATCTTTGTCTCAGGTTGGCGGGTACAGTGCAATGCCACGTAGGGTGCGTCCTAGGTGCACGTGACCTATGAGGTAATGCATTGTTCATAGGCAGAGGGTACCACTTAACATCAGGTGGGCCGTCTGCTTGATCCGTCATTACAAGTTGTACAAAAGACCACCTAATGTTAAACGCACCCAACAGTCACATCCATAGTCCTGATCCCACACTAGGATTCCCTGTGTCGTGGGTATCAGGAACTATGAGTACCTATCTACAATGGTAACACAACACCGGGGGCTACCCGTGCGAAGCCGGGGCGAGTCGCTAGTGTTATATAAAAATAAATAAACTTTCTTATTAGCCCAGTCTATATTGATTGTTGTCTTAGTATTCATCTTTCCTTTAGCCTGCGTTGATGTAAAAATAGAAACTCATATAATATCTTTGTGTGTGATTTCGTAACAGAACAGGTGGGAATAGTTGAGATTGAAGCCAGGTGTAAAGCATAGTCTTATAAGTCACAGAACGAATGGGAAAAAATCCCAGTAGTTCTGTTGACAGAACTACTCAAGAGAACAGGTGGGAATAGACGAAATTTTTCTTTGTAAAAATAGTCAAAAACCTGTAAATCTTTGTAAAATTTACATTTAATCTTACAGTAATCACGATCTATGTACATCAGAAAGCGCACTATATTACTATACATCCACAAAAATACTCCTTTTAGTATACAGCTGAAAATTCTAAACGAAACCATTGAATTATTTAACCGATATAATTTGATTCAGTCAAAGGAGAATGCCCAATAGTCAGCCTACGAAATCAGTTGAGACACCAAAATACTATACAAACTTTTTCATGAAATTAAATACATAATTAAACCTTTAAAAATTGTATAATTAACGATGTTCTCATTTCCTTCAATGAAAGACATAACAGTCGAGACTTCTTAACAACTGAAATAACAAGGTAACCGCTTACATCCGTTACGAAAAATTAAGTCGGTCTTTCCATGTCTGCGCGTCATATTTAGGTATTCTTCTTCGCTAAATAAAAGTAAGCAAGTATACAAAAAACTAATTACCGCAGAGAACTAAGATAATGAATCTGCAGTCTTGTTTCTGCTCGTACAAAAAAAGCAAGATTAACTTGGTAACTTTTTTTAAAATCAATACTGGGTTCTGTACCTTTTTGGGCATTTTCTTTTATAAATATTTATTTTCAATGTGCGCTATTTTCAGCAAAATCTGCTTTTTAAATATTACAATCATAGAAATACTGAGAAAATAAAATTATATTAAATTGCACAAACTCTTTGGTTATACAGATAAAATTGCAGACTAGATGTGAAGAAATAAAATTTAATAAATTATATAAAATACTTTTTTCAACAAAACTTAGGTTTAAAATCTTACTAAATCTAAATTTATTTGGGTACAAGGGATTTCATGGAAAGCTTTACTTTTATTTCTTCTCGTCTCAACTTATTTATTTTATTTATAAATCTTCAAATAAATACCCGGGCTTATATTTTACTGTTTAGCTGTATCAGGTTTTTTTATTTAAAACAAATTCTACTCTTAGATCTTCTACAGACAAAACATAGGTACTATAAATTCAAAAAATCAACTATATATTAACATAGACTAACTAAACACAATAGACTGCTAATCTAATACAAGAAAACATGACTCAAAAAAGGTCAATTCCAGGCTATTTCTAGATGGCGCTGGCAAAATTCCAGGCTATTTCTAGATGGCGCTGGCAAATTCATTCAATCAGCATTTTAAACCAATTACCTAATCTCTTTAAAAATAAACATATTTTTTTTTTTAAATATGAATCTATTGTCGCAAAACATGTTTTATCGATCTATTTGAAATACTTGTAAAAATGTTTTCAATTGTTTATAGCAGATTCAAAACAGCGACATCTAGCGTCATTGTAGGCAATCATTCATCGATGCACGTTTTCTTGTATGAGATTAGCAGTCTATTGTGTTTAGTTAGTCTATGATATTAAGTAATCAATAAAATACCAACCGGTAATGTGTTTACCATACCACGCGTTCTTTAAGCAGAACGTTCCAAAGCATGTAGCGACTTGTTTTAACTTGTTTTGTAGAAAAGATAAGTAAATTAAACTATAGTATAGTTTACTTTGACGACATAACGTAAAGTTACTCTACCATGTATCACGTTGCGGGTACGAGTTACTTTACAATGACTTTTGACACTATTCAAAAAGCTTGACGAAGTTACTCTCGTTTAACTTTAATTACAAGGTTATCTACCTAAATACACAAAGTTGCTTTAAACCAAACATTATTTTCTAAGCATGGGTATAATACATTGTATTATTTATTACATGGATCGAAAGAAATCAGTCGGTGGAATGATTTAATCGAGAATGCATATTTGTATCTGCTTTGCACAAATCAGACTAGATTTATTAATTTCAGAAGAACTTAAATCAAACAATTAACTTAAAGTTTTACGTAATATCACGCATGAAATTTTCATTTAAGATATTAGCACTAATGTTTCTAATGGGGTGACAGTGGAATGTAGAACTTTCTTAACTAGCGAAGTTTAACAAAATGTTTAATAATACTGTTTCTTTAACTATGTAAGATTAATTGAAGCGATAAAATCTGAATCTTACTTGACATAATATAGGGTGGCCGTTACCCTCTTTCTCGAAAAACACAACTGCTTACACCGGAGTGTCATATTTTTCGGTCTACATATAGTAGAAAGTTTCAGAATTAAGTCACCAGAGCTTACATAAAAGAATTTTAAATTAATGTAACTATAAAACAGCAAATTACAAAACTATTTTCTAAGCAAATATTCTTACTTAGACCATTCAGAGTCTTGTATAAGAAATGTCATTCGAAAACATCTTTTTTTTTCTGAATACTCCTACTTGAAACATTGCCTGAAAATATTAAATTGGAGCAGTTTTTATAGTTTTTTTTTTTATAAACTGGAAATGTGAACAGGAATAAGAAACATTCAGTACCAACCATTGATAACTAACTATACCTAGTGACTAAATGATACTTAAACTCTAATAAAGTACTTCACAAATTGTGGTGTATTATATTATGTTTAACTTAATTCTGCGACTAGAATAATCGTGAGCGACAAAGCGTCAGACATCAAAATCCATTGTCGTTATTGCCTAGAATTCAATCTATAATCCACGTGTGTCATTGGCTACGTCTCGGTTATGTATGAGGAAAGATGAAACAGGCCTACGGCTACATAATACAAAGGTATAATGCTATGGTATCATGTCTGCTGTGACGACAGTAGCATTCTAAGGCGAGGCTGAAAAGAGCGTCGCTGAGCCCTCGACCTTTTCTCTTACACTAGACTAAATATGTTATTTTTATGCTTATATCCTGTGTTTATTAGTATAGTGTAAGGAACAAATGCTCTTTTTTTAATGGTAATTTTTGTCAAAGGCCATTAAATTTTCTCTCACAAACATTACGTAGCCAACAACGTCCGTGAATATGCATCGTATAGCATTGCCTCATCTTGCATCTTGTATAGCTATAATCGTCCAATCTAGAACAAAATAACCGGTATATATTACTGCTTCCTTTCATATATTGTCGCATTTTTACATCCAGTATTTTCTAGCGACTAACTTCAAATCAGTTTTTACATTAAAATATTTACAGTTCGTAAATAAATAAAGTATCTCAAGCGACTGCAAAACTATAATCTGACTAAATAAAACTAACCATCTTAATAATAAACAAATACCTACCTTATTATACTGGAGTAAAGACCGAGTGAGTTACTTTACGATGAAAGCTCGTAAATTTTGTCAACGTAAAGTTACTCTGCCAATCAAAAGTGATTTTCTGTCATACAATTCAGATGACAAGAGCATCACTATTGTTTGTTAGTAACCTTAAACCAGTAATTACTAGTTCTTGACTAAACCAGGTCTGTGACTTTCAAATGAACGTAAAGTTACAATAACAACAGTAACATTACGTTTTCTTGCGTCAACTTACGTTAGGAATTTGTTTAAATTAATGCATGGTAAAATTACTAAATTCACTTTGACTAGCAACGTCTGCATAGGAGATCATTACGGTTACTATTATAATAATAATGGTATTTTGTATCATCATACCAGAACAATAAATAATAAGACTTTTCTGCACAAGAATGGTGAATAAATAAAACCAGCTCTTAGTCCTTGGCAAAAATACTAAAAACGTAAATCAATACGTATTTAAAAATCAGTGAATTTATTACATAGAAATAAAATAATCTAAGACTATAGTAATATTGCCAAAGACTTCACTACTGCTCAAATTACAGTAGGCTAAGACAAAATAAGCAAAGCGCCTGAAGTGGAAATGGGCGGGGCACATAGCTCGCACTGCGGACAATAGATGGACGAAACGCGTTACCACTTGGGCGGGCCCACACGGCAGAAGATCTAGAGGTAGACCCAAATAAAGATGGACTGATGAGATCCAGAATTTAGCAGGCGAGGACTGGATGGATAGCGCTCAACAAAAGGACAAGTGGAGACAGTCGGAGGAGGCCTATACCCAAAATGGGGCCTGACTTTTAGTGAACCTAATTTGTGTGTTTTAATTATGTATAAAAAATAAGTATTAAAATATGGAAATAAAGGCTAAATAATAATAATATAATCAAGACAAAATAAGAAATTTAACAACTAGAAGTTGACCTGAGCCCTATGTTACCATTTTTTTCTGATGAAAGATAATACTGAAGCATTCAACCAACTAGAATATCCTATAATTGTTTCAGTCAGACGTATGTTTCAGTCAAATTTTTCAGCAGATACTGAAATGTATGATGATACAAACATACCACAGATACCTAGGCTAATACATTACTTATTGTAGCACAACGAACGAACGATGGTAGCACTAAGTTCGTTAAAAATTACAAATGTACACTTCGGATGGCCGGTGCGCTTGAACCTTCTTGAGACAATGGCATCCTGTTTTAGATCAGTGACTAGTATGGTGGCTCTGAATAGGGTATTATCTATAACCGACGGTGAAATAACCATAACATAGAGCTTCTTAATAATAATAAAGGAAAATATGAAGTAAATTGTCGCAGAAAAATACTACAGTAGTTTTATGTAGACACAATTATGAAAACTGTGAGAAAATATTAACTAGATGCTACAGGATTAATCAAACAGAATAACTGATTTAACATAGTCTAAAATTAAGTAAACAAGTTTGCTTTCTCAAAATTTCGATCAGTTTGATAACCTTGGTTCTTTGACATTCGTATCCATATTTTCCTTTAGTCTGACATAGGTAACCTATAGTTAGCATTCAGATTCTTGCAACGATAGCGTGCTGTAAAACGCATACAAGTCTGAAGTCACCCAACCAACCCTACATATGACTATACACCTTACTTACGGTGTCAAAATATAAAGCCATTATTCCGAATTAATCAGGAATATAGGCTGTTAAATGAAATGAGATAAGATTGTTGACTTCTCAATGGAATCATGAAGAATCTCAACAAGATCGTAAATCTTAATTCATGGATTCTGGAAATAACTAAGAAACTTTATCACTTTAATTGCTATATAATAGGTTCACAGTCACCGACCACCTCAATAGTTCTTCAGAGCACTAAAAGCTGCTGATCGTTTATATGACGTCACAACAGAACATCGTCCGTGTCATCGTGATCTTCCTCTGAGTCAGCGGAGTCTAAGCTCGGCACGTGATCCAGGTCCTGCATATCCAGCTGTTGTTCCAGCTCTGACGGCGCATCGTCATCTTTCCACTTGTCCATGGACCGTCGACGAGCGTTCATGAAGAAGTTGCCGACGGTGGTCGGTTCTAAGCCGAGCTGTCTGGCGATGGTGACTTGCATTTCTTTTGATGGTCGTTTTGTTTCCTGGAATGGAGAAAATTGATGATTACTTTGGGCAAGAGACACACACCTTTTTCCCCGAAGGGTTAGGCAGAGCCTCAATGGGCCGTTTTTCACAGTGGGTTGCACCATCGTGGAATATAGACGTGGCAAGTGGTGAGCTCATCGCCGCCATTGCTTCCCACGACTGACTCAACTAACGCTTTCTTCCAGTAATAACACATTCCATAATAAGCTATAGCAGCCAGGACAAATCTTATACCAACAAATCTTACTAACAAGTCCGGGTTAGGTAACGGGTCCGGATTGATGATTACTTTGGTTAAAAGGATAGAAAAATGTAGCTTGACCACGTATTTTTTTTTATTCACAGAAACGTTTATTCAGCCTAGAATATATTATCCCTCCCTTTCCTCTCGTGGATGTCAAAATTGCCTAAGGAACTACACCAGGGTACGGCATCTACCAGAGTACATAACACCGATTCTGCGATCATGAATCCATCTGCAGCAGTGGATAGGCTGATGATGATGAAGGAACCGTGTATTTCACAGCGTTGCACATCGCGTAACTTCTACTAGGTACTGTATTTTTTAAATTATTTATTACTAATGTGTGATCTGTAACCACCAATTAATATTAAATCTGCCTATAATTTATTCTTAAAACTCTGTTACGGTTGAGAGATGTTTAGGATCCTATTGAAATAAAAGGAAAAAAAAGACCAATGATGAAGATGGTTGAAGATGAATAAATAAATAAATCAATAATGCTGGACAAGTTCACACAACATTATCTAGCCCCAAGCTAAGCCAGAGCTTGTATTATGGGTACTAGTTAACTGATATACTTAATACAATATATTACATAGATAGATATTATTTATTATACATAGAAAACACCCAGAACACCCTGAACAAATATCTGCAAGATCGCACAAATATTTGTTCTGAGGCGGGAATCGAATCCACAACCTCCTGGGTCGCAGGCGAACCATCGCCAACCGCGCCACAGAGGACGTCAAAATGAAATGAATGAAAGAATAGTATGCTTAGTAATACAATAATATCAGTTGTCGGTCGCTTAATAAAGTTAAGAAGTTATCACTATAAGGATAAATCTGGGTCAATATGGCGTATAATATTTTAAGCCGAGACTGAATATGATTTATCACTAATTTCCATTAAGCGTGAGAACAGTCAAACTTTTTTTTTTTTTTTAGTTGCATTAGTTAAAATTTTAGTAGTTAGTTGTTTTACCTATAGGTAAAACAAAGGTAAACTAGGTATACTATGTAATAACTTAGTAAACTAAGTAACAGTTTACGCCATCGAAAAATTTGCGATGCCTGCAGAGGGCAAATAAGTCATAAGTGCTCACTATTTTATAAGACCAAATTGTAACACTTATTTATGCAAATAAATATCTTGTATCTTGTATCTACGTTCTTTAAGCGCAAAATTACCAATCTTAGATTAGATTTTTAACTGACTAAATCAAGTACAATATTCAAATCAAAAATATGCACGGATTAATACGGAGGGATCACCCAGACATAAAAACGATAGGACAAAATTTTCTCGATAAAAAAATCACTAAGTTACTTTTATATTACTATTTAACTGATTTGTTTCTGTAAATATACTACCTATTTGTAAATGTAAACTTTCGTATGTTTCGGTATATTTTTTTTTGTTCAATTAATTACCTAACCAGCGAGTCGGTGGAATATCCAAATAATTGTTTTAAAACGTGTAGGTATAGTTACGAGCAAACTTCTCACTTGGGGTGGTACCTACCTACTAATTGTTCACATATGATATGCCTCTCTCATCCGTTACCTATTACATCAAATACTCGATTGTATTATTTTATATCCTGCTTTACCTACACGACTTGCATTGTTCAATTTATAATAACGTATCATAGCCTAGTGTGTGTGTGTGCCGTGTCCGTGCGTCAACCGAGGTCCGTGCTGAAAATCAGCGCTGCAGTTCACTGCAGCATTATGCTGAGCACGGACCTTTTTTGACGGCACTATAAACACAGCAACAAGTATTTTTTGACGGTGTAAATATTGTACTTATTGTGAACCAAAGCTGTGTGTATTTGCTGTTTTAAATAAATTATTTGTATTCTATTATATTCTATTCTCTAAATTTTGGCTAGATTCGATTTTTTGTCAATATGGTATAGATTATTGGGTCAAAAATTGGATAAATAAGATGAAAACAATAAAACGGAGGACTTTTTAAAATTATCTATATTTCACGAGATATTCAATAAAAACCGCTATTTCAAGCGGCGCGCGGCGTTTTTTTTGTGTATGAAGATTTCTGCCTGGGGTTTGTGCAGTTTTTTTTTTTTTACTTTTATTGACCTTTATTTTACCACGATCTCACCTGTTGGTAAGTGACGATGTGGCCGAAGATGAAGCACAAAGGTCTGGAAGGCACCTATTCACTCTAGACTTGAAGAGACCCAGATTATAGTTTACAGGAAATACAGACGACGGTAGTGTATTCCACTCCTTAGCAGTTCGTATTATATAGTTAGAACCGAAACGTTTTGTGTGAATAGAAGGTATACTAATGAGGTAAGGATGGTACTGAGCCGGGCGTCTGCTCGTCCTATGATGAAAAGGAGATGGTGGGATCAGATCGTATGTCTTAACAAGCAACGGGTGTTTACCTTAAAAATAGCCTGTAGTGTACGCCGCTGGAGGTCTGTGAAAACCAAACGCGGCTTCTTCGGCGAAGGGATAGACTCCGTGCACTCCTCCTTGCGCTTGCAGCCTGGAAATATGTCAAAAGCTACTCTTTGTGTTTAAAATTCAAAATATGATGGGTAGAACAGATTATAATATAGAAATCAGACAGCAGAAAGAAGATATTGCAGTAACGGAAAGAGTTTGAAACAGTTGCTGGTAAACTGTAGTTGAAAGTGGTGGATCCTGTCATATTTTAAGTTCAAAGTTGGTATAAAGTCATGAATACAATAGGGTAGAACTAGAATACAAAATAAATCAACAAGGATATTGTGTGCGTGATTAAATTGATACAAGTAATTAAATTTGTGAAAATTAAAAACCCTCAACGAAATGAAACGGCTGAACCGATTTTGATCAAACATAGCTAAGAAAAATCCCGACAAATACACAATTCAAACAAAAAAAAATGAAATTGGTTCGTCCGTTCAGGAGCTACGATGCCACACACACACACACACACACACACACACACACACACAAACACACACACACACACATACAGAGAGAGAGGCACGTCAAACTTATAACACATTGTTGTTTTTGCGTCGGTGGTTAAAAACTAAGCAGCTATCAATTCGAAGCAATGTTGACTGTTGACTAAACAGAATCTGAGCTAGATTCAGCTTGCGTTGTATTCTGAACATTGTTTCTTAGAATCATCTCTCACAGACCTATTTAAACGGTGAAGGAATAAATGAGAAAAACCAGCATTTCCTCGAGCGTCAACTATAAAATATTCCAAGGTGAACTTATCGAAGGATTCAATTTTAATAGCAAACGTAATGTAATTGCCAATGAGGTATTAATAGCAAAGAAGATGTAATACCAGTATACATTTTCAATTCTTATATTTTATTAAAAAACATCAGGTTCTATAATTTAGTTAAATACTTACTGCCTCTCTGAGGAATCTGGGCCGCTGTAACAAAACAAACAAACTTATTAGTATAATTTCAACACGCAGCAAAATTAAATGAAAGTGAATAACATTGATATCTGATCGATTCTAACAGTGCTTCCATCTAGGACAACAATCATGCTGCTAAACATTTAGAAAAAAGTATTGATTCTACACGCAATCGAATAGCAAAAACATGTCATGATATCAGAAACTAGACTCAAATCATACTGCCTGTAGAATCAAAAAGTATTTTTATAGAAATCTATTAGATAACATCAATAAAACATTTTAATTTAATTTCCTAGAAAAACTGGCGCCCAACATGGGGCTATTCTAAGACCGATTTTTTGTTCATCTACACATTTAGTGCTAAACCAGACAAATTGGAACCGTCAGTCATACTAAAAGATTAACAAACTTTAAATAGAGATACAATAAAACTACTGAGGAAACTTCATAAACAACGATAATTTAAAATTATTTAAAATTCAGACAGATTGAATGACTAAACAATATTTTAAAGAAAGTTCGTTTGCCTGTTCCAAAATGTCTGATATATCTAAAACATCAAAAGTATTATTTAAAAACGCATACCTGGCGACAATGTAAACAACATTAATAAAGGGTTCTGAAATCTCGCAGGCACCTATGAAATCATATTAAGAAAACTATGGCAGCCCTTGCGTAGGGGGAAAACAAAAAGGAAGGGAGGGGGCAGCAATAGCAGTCTAACATTCACCTTGGCTTCTTGAAGCTAACAAAATACACATACCTACAACTATAAAATAATCTCCAAACATTTCTCTAAAACAATGACTTCTTGTAGGCAGTATCTTTGCCATTTTGAACGATACTTTGACAAAGCATAATATTAAATTTCTCTAGATATATAAGCTGTGGAAAGGATACTGCCTATTTAAATAAAACGACATCTATATATGAGCAAATCTCTATACAATTTACACATTTACGTCTGTATATATATATGAATAAAATAAATATTAAAAATATTAATTCAGACATAACTCTCTCAATCTAAATAAAGAGGCTTGTCACAAAGCAACCTGTTTAAAATAAATGAAAATTAGTACATTAATAAATTGCTTATATTTTATTAAAATTAAAATAAATAATACGAAATATTAATATTTTACCTTTGGGACAAGTCTATTTAGGTATATACATTTTGCATACCTACAAGAAACCAAGTCCACTGCTATACAGCCACGGATAAAGGAAGGAATCAAAGGACATAGGGATTTGTTTCACAATATATCTGAATAATTTAAAACCTTCTCGAAGTAAAAATATAAATACGAGTACAATAAATTAAAAACAGTAAGTTAAGATTTCTAAATTATTTGACTCCAACTATGATGTCGTCTATGTAAAGTGAATTTATTATATATTTTTAAATATTATTTTGTAAAATAAATTTTGAATCCCATAACAATTAACCCAAAATTCCCCCGGGGAATTTGGCTCGGGCCTTCAGGTGGATTAACAGCAAACCTTTCATATGATAGAAACGGCTACTTCTTAAACAAAATGGGATAGATTAGGAAGTTATGGAAACCAGGACCGCAATCAAGAGGGGAGGACTCACAAGCAAGATACGTCCCCGGCCGGTTCGTATGGTGTTTCCCATGGGGGCGGAGGCCCGTGGTACATGCCCTGGGGCTGCGGAGCCGGGTACTCCAGGGGCTGGCAATAGCCCTGCGGTGCCATGTTGTTTACATTGTCGCCTTTATTCGTTTGCTGGTTTGGCGTATCTGCAAAGTTAGGTATTGATGAATCTTGCTTTAAAAGTAAATTTGTCGATGAAAGTAACTCGTTTTTTCTTATCAACATATATAAAATCGTTGCGTGACTGACTGACTGACTGACTGACTGACTGACTGATAATCAACGCACAGCCTAAACCGTAAGTTCTAGAGATCTGAAATTTGGAGAGTACGTTCCTTTAGTGGTCTAGGGGTGCACTAAGAAAGGAATTTTGAAAATTCGCATGCTAAGGGGTCCAAAATGGGCTTTTAATATACAACAAAAAAGCTGTGTATTTCAGAAACTGTTAGCAGTAGAACCTTGAAATTTTACATGGAGATTCCTCAAATAAAATAAATAAACACGTGTTTCAGCGATTCGTCATTTTTTCTTTAAAAACGGAAAGGTAACGTTTTCTTTGTAAAAAAATAAAAAAACTTTAGTTTTTACAACGCACAGCCTAGAGCCGCTGGTCGTAGAGACTTACAATTTAGAGAGTGTATTCTTTTTAGAGTGTAAAGGTGTACTTAGAAAGGAATTTGGAAAATTCGCCCTCTTTGGGGTCCAAAATGGGCTTTTAACGTATACACTTTGCGTTTTGCAACGCACAGCCTAAAACGTAAGTCCTAGAGATCTGAAATTTGGAGGGTACGTTCCTTTTGTGGTCTAGGAGTGCACTAAGAAAGGAATTTTGAAAATTCACATGCTAAGCGGTCCAAAATGGGCTTTTAATATACAACAAAAAAGCTCTGTATTTCAGAAACCGTTAGCAGTAGAACCTTGAAATTTTACAAGGAGATTCCTCAAATAAAATTAATAAATAAATGTTTCAGCGATTCCTGATTTTTTCTTGAAAAACGGAAAGGGAACGTTTTTTCGTAAAAAAATAAAAAAACTTTAGTTTTTACAAACCGCTGGTCGTAGAGACTTAAAATTTGGAGAGTGTATTCTTTTTAGGGTGTAAAGGTGTACTTAGAAAGGAATTTGGAAAATTCGCCGTCTTAGGGGTCCAAAATGGGATTTTAACGTATACACTTTGCATTTTGCAACGCACAGTATAAACCGCTGGACCTAAGCACATGAAATTTGGAGGATGTATTCTTTTTTGGGTGTAGGGGGGTGTACTTAGAAAGGATTTTTGAAAAATCACCTTGGAAGGGGTCCAGAATGGCTTTCAATGTAAAACTAAAATGATTCGTAATTCGGAAACCGTTGGTAGTAGATACAAGAAAATTCACAGGTTAATTAAAAAAAAAAATAGCCAACATAAGTTTCAGCAGTACCTGAAATTTAGCTGAAAAAAGGAATGGGAACATTTTCTTTGTAAATAAATATACTTTAGGTTTTAGCCAGATTTCAGCGTATTTAGACAATTTCAAATTTAGTTTCACGGTGATGTCATTAAGATTAAAACATTTTCAGGACCACTAGGTTAAAATGAGATCCCTAAATGTAAAAATTTAAGTATGGTGTCGTTTCAAAGGTCGTTTGACGGTATCTTACAAAATATAAGAGTCATAGTCAAGCAGCCATAATGTAGCTTTCTATGGGTTAAATAATTTTTAAAATCGGTCAAGTCGTTCTTGACTTTATCCATTACAAACAAACATACAAATACGCGAGTGAAGCCGCGGGTGAAAGTTAATAAACTATAGCCTATGTTACTTGCTGATAATGTAGCTTTATACAGGTGAAATAATTTTTTAAAACGGTTAATAAGTTTTTTAGTTTATCCATACAAACAAAATTATTTTACACCTTGGGTTACATTATTGGGGTTTTAGTAACGATCCCTAATTTTTTGGAAATATAATATAGCCCATGGTACCCGGAGATAGTGTAGCTACCCAACAGTGAAATATTTTTTCAAATCGGTTCAATAGTTTCTTAGGCTATTCAATGCGAACAAACAATCAAATCTTTCCCCTTTATAATATTACAGATTGTGAGATTTGCGAGTAAAAACTACGCGCGGGAGAATAAATTACATACATACCACATATTAAGTAATAGTGTCTTAACCGAGTTTACCTTAGCGGTGCGCGCAGTGCGATTTTCTACTAAGACAAAAAACCATTAATAGTTATTATTATTATTTATTATGGATAAAATAATATTACGCGTACGAAGTCGCGGGTAACAGCTAGTATTACATATATTTCTATTAGTTAGAGCCAGCTCAATAAATAAGGATTGTTCACTAATATACTCTTTTGTCAGTTTACAAAATATTACATCTTTTCTAAGAAAATTAATCTTTCGCCGTCGGCAGTGATTGGTAGATACTGTACTAAAACCAAAAAATTAAAATCCTGATACGTATCCTGAAATACACCCTGACACTTATTACTATTAGCACATACTGTCCCATTGTTGGGCAAAGGCTTCCCGCCATATCTGCCAGTCACTATGGTTTTGTGCAACCGTTTCCCATTCCCTCTCATAGACGACAATCCTTGGATACGCCCTGACATCTAAAAACTTTGTATTATATTTAATGTAACTGTCATCACCACAAACATGGTCATGAAAAGCCCACATTTTTTTTTTTTTTTTTTTTTTTTAACATTTATATATTTCTTTAACCACGATCTCACATGTTGGTAAGTGACGATGTGGCCGAAGATGGAGCACAAAGGTCTAGAAGGCACGTATTCACTCTAGCCTTGAAGAGACCCAGATTATAGTTTTCAGGAAAGACAGACGACGGTAGTGTATTCCACTCCTTAGCAGTTCGCATTATAAACATAGGCCATAGGCCTCTCCTAATACGCACAACCAAGCCCGATATTGTGCCCTTCTAATCCACTTTTTGGCTGCTGCCTTTTAAACTAGCCACCATCTCTGTGCGTGTTCTACCGCCTCTACCACGAGGAATGCTCTGACGAGTTTTTCGATCTCATTCCGGCATCGAGATTTTACCGTCGCTCTTCCCAGCTTCATGACAAAGCTCATCTCACCCCATGAGCGGTAAATATGATAAAACCCAGGGTTTCTCAAACGTCTTTTTCTCGTTCGTTCTCGTTTCTCGAGAGTTTTTTTCCCCATACCGCTGTGGAATGATACCATCTGAGGTTTTCCGCTCGGTTATTACATACTCCACTTCAAGAATTTTAAAAAAATACTTCTGTGTAGGCTACGCTTCGACAATTACCCCGGTGTTGCCGGTGTCTATACCACCCACCACCACGGTAGCCACGGTAAGTTAAAATTGCGGTGACGTGAAATAAAAATTATAAGAGAACGAAAGTTTGGTTAGTCGGAGAATAAAGTGTCAACATTTTGCCACAAAAGTACTTTTTCCTGAAACAAACAAACTAGCCTATGGCCCATCTGATTTGAAGTGACAACTGTTACCAACATCGCGGCATTATCGATTTCCAGTTCATACAAACATTTGTCCCGCAGCGGTAAGCAAACCCGCAACCTTTCGCATCTCAATCGGCTACTCGCCCGACGCGCTACAAGAGGTCGTTATATGTAAGTGATTACGATAACTTTAACGATAACGGATATTTCAAGATTCGATGCTCGAATTATTTTAGTTACAGACCATGCATAGAATTCCTCTCCAAATTTTTTTCTAAACCGAAAAAAACAAACGTATGTACATTATTATTGTCATAATAACTCCAATTGAAATAATCCTAAATCTAAAAACGTTCGTAATGGGAAAAATAAAAAGCCTAAGAAACCCCTCGACACAACTAGAGCAGGCGGCGGGGCAGCGAGGGCGGCCGATCGATAGCGGGGGAGATTGAAGGGGGCAGGGGAGGTTGGCGGCGTGACGTCATGAGGGGGCCTTACTTGCGGTCTATGGGTTTGCTCGTTGTATTGTAGTTTTGGTGGATGGTAATTAGTAAAGATATGATAAAATTGTTTTAAAACTGTTTCTTGTGCTATGTGCGTCCTAGGTGGACGTGACCTGTGAGGCAAAGGCATTGTTAAAGGCAGAGGTTACCGCTCCTAACATCAGGTGGGCCATTTGCTTGTTCCGTCATTCACGCAGAACTGATAAGCTACCTAATTACATAACCCTCCCGTGGCAGTCGGGAAAAACATACATACATACCTACATAAACTCACACCAGTTTCCCGGAGGGGTAGGCAAAGACCACGGATGTCCACTTGCTATGATCCTGACACACCTCTTTTGCTTCAATCTTGGGGCTAGATAATGTGTGTGAACAGTCCAGGTTTCTGATCTGGTCTGAATACGTTTTCCGAGGTTTTCCTCTTCCCACTGTCTCGTTATCGCTCGTCTTATGTACCCGTTTCGTCAATCTACTATCGCTCATCCTTTCTAAATGCCCAAACCATCTAAGCATACCTTTCTCAATCCTAGTAACTACGTCTTCTTTAATTTCACAACGGTCTCTTATCACACTATTCCTCATTCTATCTCTCAAAGCCATACCAAAAAAGTCGGGCAAAAATAGCAAGATTATAATATTGTATTACGCCTAGATTCCAATGCGATTCAAAATATATTATGAAATCAGAAAAAAATACTTTTTCCAAACCTTTATGAGCTGAGACGTTCTGTAGATGCCAATTCTAGGATTAAATTATCCCACTAGTATCATAAATGTTTGTATGTTTGTTAGTCAATCACGCCGAAACGGCTGAACTGATTTCGATAAAATTGATTAAGATCTTTTTTTATGAAAATGAATAAGCGAACAAGCACATGACCCACCTGATGTTAAGCGGTAACCTCTGCCTATAACAATGCATTACCTCATAAGTCACGCCCACCTAGGACGCACCCTACGTGGCATTGCACTGCACCCATCACCATAATGATGTAAAGTCTCATGTGCCTGTAATTTCACCGGCACCCATACCCTTCATACCGGAACACAGCAATGCGAGCACTACTGCTTTGCAGCAGAAAAAGGTGGTTACTCTTTCAAAAAAAAAAAAAAGCTCTACTACTACTAAAAGTATTCAGGAATGTGCGTTTGTCGAACAATAATCGTTACTACTTCAGTTAGACAAATACTTTGCTCCATTGTGCAATACAGAATAGACTGTTTAAGTTTTCTCTGTCACAAACAATAGAAAACATGACCCTTCCTTTTGGCAGTTGGTTAAAAAATTAGATTAGCGTTGGGTATACACTTAATCGTCAGTTGCGTTTATCGATTGCTGATAATCGATAAAAGCGTCACTATTACTTCACGAGAGGATACGACTGATAGGTACTAAGATTACCTCGATCAATATTTATATGCATTAAGGGCGGATTCAGCTAATGAATTTATATATATTTACACTTTATATTTATCCGCCCACATTTTTTTTTCCTTTATTATGTGGAGTTTTCACGGCTGTTTCCCATCATGCTTAAAATAGATGCTCTGTACTTAACTGTCAAAATAAAGTGAAATGTCAAAGTCAACAACGTAGTGATATATTTTCATGGTATTTTGTTACTATCACAAAAAAGCACAGACAATGCATTTGTTAAGTTTGGCAACCACATATGAGTCAGCGGCATCTATCGAGCCAAACCGAACAACTTTTTTTTTTAAGGCGCTATAGGTTCAACTATCATTTTTGTATGAGGCGAAGAAGGCGAGCGCACGCTCTGATACCGTGTTTTTATGTATAAACAAATTATATAAAAATGTCGTTCAAAGTTTTGTTTAATTTTGTTGATGAATTCACTAACTCAAATAATATTTAACATGTAACCAAATGTTTCAAAAATTAAAACGTGAGAGAAGTGAGTGAAAAATAGCGTTTAAATTTTAAAAAGGAGGTATCTTTGTTATTTTTTTTTATCGAGTGAAGTAATTCAAATATTGTATTGAATTATTGATTTCACTAGATAAAAAGCTCAAAAATATCATATATTTTTTTCTTCATAGAAAACTATGAAAATTCTTATCAAAAATTTTAAAATTCTAGAGACATTTGAGAACCTATCGCGCCTTAATTCGTAAATGAAAAGCTCTCTTTGGCGTTTCATGGCTTGTGAATTTGCCATTTTCAAGTAATTTCATGACTTTCATAATATGATTTTATTTTTAATATAATTTTCAACGTTACTTCCAAGTCGTCAGTCACAGTCAAGTCATGTTTTAGTAAAACGGTGGCCGGTAGACAATATCCACCAATTTGAAAAGTCACGCAATACACTTCCATTTCATTTCACTACGCTTGTGCTCTATAGACGAACTACATTGGTTACAATGCCACCGAAATTACACAAAATAACTCAAAAAAACACTAGGAAATGTAATAAAATAAAATTAATTAATTTTTTAAAAATTAAAAAACCCTCAACGCTGAACGGCTGAACCAATTGTGATCAAACAAAGCTAAGAACACTCCCGACAAATACACTTTTCAAACAAAAAAAAACGAAATCGGTTCATCCGTTTGGGAGCTACGATGGGCCAGACAGACAAACATACACACACATACACACAGACACGTCAAACTTATAACACCCCTTCGTTTTTCGTCGGGGGATAAAAAGTACACGACGTCTCTTTTCAAAAATGGCGGGAGGTGTTCCCCATACACATTTTTTTTAAATCTATTGTATGCACGACCTTGAATTTAACCCATGAAACCCAACCCCACATTTGTTTCAGAATTTCGGATGTCTACGATAGAGTTAGATACACACAACCTACTATAAAAACCCAACCCAAGCCAGAAGCAAAAAAAAAAATTATTTTATTTTCGATTACGTACCGTTTTTTTTTATCGTAAGTCTTACTGATTTTATGCGGTATCCTTTATAAAATATTTAGCCACTATCCTTTGAATGAGTCTCTCACAGTCACAATTCTTCAGAGTCGCTCTCGTCTCAACCCGTTTACAAACACAACGTCAGCTGCGTGAATCGATTGTCGACAATCGATGCGACGCGTCAGGCCGCGTGCGGTCGATGCGTTGCGAGACGTCACTAGCTTGGTGGAGCGTCCTATCGATCATCAACGTACAACACTATCGTGGGGATGTGATGGGAACAATTATAATATAGAATCATACATGTATTTCGTGGAAAACAATACTTTTTGGTTGACCGATATAACTTTAGCATTTTTTTTATAAATCCATTGAAATGTATATTTGCGTTATTCGAAGCATTTATTTACTAGTAGATGAATTAAATATAATAGAGGCATAAACGTAAAGTCATCTGCGTGCATCGATTCTTACAAATGCTTCTTGGGCGTTTGGGGGAGTGACACGTTCATAAATTATTAATTTTCTATACATTTGCAACAAAACGTGGGGAAAGTGGTGTTTTTAAATTGTTAAAAAATAATGAATAATTATAAAATATAATGCAGTATTAGGTCAATCGTAGAAATAATAGCCATATTATTATTCCGTTAATTGTAACGACCAAAAATAAGATGAACAAAACACCAACTATCAAATAAATTTCATGATCGATTATGTCTTAGGTAGTTCTTAAGGGAATAGCAGTTCCCTAATCCACTACTGGTAGTGTCATGCACTTGTGCCTCGGGTAAGTAACGGTCTTATCACAAATCCGCCATAACAGTAACATCGATTGTCGACAATCGATGCGGCGCGGCGCGTCAGTCGGTCACCGCGCGGTCGATGCGTCGCGACATTCCGCGCGGTCGATGCGAAACGTCACAACACTACCGCGATGCGTTGACCTGTTAGACGCTTTACCTTATTAAATTATTATTATTAAGTCTAGAATTATATCATTTGGTTATAATATTGATTCGTAGTTAAACTTGGAAGTTAAGTTAAGTTTTGGAAATAAACATTAATTTACTACAGGAACACGTCACGTGACAGTTCCAAAAAATAACGTGTGTTATAATTAAATTTCGAATTTCATTAATTAAGTGGAATTAATGCTAAAGCATATTTTTGTAATTTTCGTTCTCAAATGTGTGTAGACAACGAACGAAAAATGAATGGGCCTTCATTTACCTATCCAAATTTTAGTTACCGAATAGTATAAGAAATTAGTGACGTGAAAGTTACAGGGGCTTTATCTGTCAGCTGTGGACATCGATTGTCGATAATCGATAGAACGGCTTACAGCACGATCGATGCACGTCACTATCAACTGAGAGCTGAGGGGCTAGTCTGCATATTTGACAAGCAACTTACACGGCCGTGTGGTGTACACTACACGGATTTTTGTATGGGATTTGAGGTTCTCAAGGTGCCCGCTAGGGGCGCTCTTCGATTTCTCCATACAAAAATCCGTGTAGTGTACACCACACGGCCGTGTAAGATGCTTGTCAATTTTGCAGACTAGCCCCTCTGTAGTGGCTAGTGACGCCGACCGACTTCCGATTCTAAGGTCGTGGGTTTAAATCCCAGGTGTAGTGTATGGGCGGTATGCGAAAGCCGTCCGCTATCTGTTTCCATGTAGACGGTAGAAAAAGACAACAGACATTAGTCTATGGTAGGCAGTCAGTCGGTGATGACGCCCGCACCAAGATAATGGTCTGTGTTGTGGTGAGATTTAGGATCTGCAACGGAGCCGCTGCTACTACTTGGAACCAGGAATACTTATTATGGTAGTTATGATGCTACACCAGACTTTGTTAAAATACCAAAGTATTTTTCCGTCAGAAATATGTATATACGGAGAACTAACCGGTATATACTGGAATCAAGCTTCGAAGATAATGTGACATGCTTATGAAAGGAGACAATACGAATCTCAATTAATCTTTTCACCACACCGGTTAGATTTTTCGAAATATCCTGTCGTTTTTGCGAGTAAGGATTAAAAGTTTATATTCGCCTGGGTCTTGCCATTACTATTTTAGCACAACACTAGTTTAAAGTGAAAAATATATAGTTTATGTTAGAAAGCGTGTGTGAATTTGAACAGCTGCATTTTATCGACCCATTTTGTGATCGATATCTGTGTGTTTGTGACATGTTGTTTTATCGATAGGGACTATGAAGCTTTGCTGGTCTCCCACCAATTAATGAGGGCCTCAAGACGAAAGTCTGTTATCAATGCATGTTACCTGTGATGGCTTACGCACCTGGTCGTCGCTAACTATTGGCCTTATTTATACACAAGCTCATATCACATAGCGGGGTATGGAGAGAGTGGTGCTATGGTGTCTATCTTGATATATGCTCTGTGAATGTGACGATATAGATTAAAACAGCAATTTTAGTAAAAACTAATTAAACTTTAGATCTAAATATTAGCCTACTTGTGTGCGCCCGCGCCTTCGCTCAAGTTTTACCAGGGTTAAAAACAAGCCTATAGGTCCATTTTGTTAGTAGTTGAGCTTTTTTGTGAAGGAGTTCATCCGGGGAAGTATATTTCTACCACAAAGCAGTAGTGCTCGCATTGCTGTGTTCCGGTTTGAAGGGTATGGGTGCCGGTGAAACTACAGGCACATGAGACTTTACATTTTTATGGTAGTGGGCGCAGTGCAATGCCAATTAGGGCGCGTCCTAGGTGGACGTGACCTATGAGCTAATGCATTGTTGTAGGCAGAGGATACCGCTTAAGATCAGATAGGTCGTGTGCATGTTCAGTCATTGATTCTCATAAGTTTTTTGTGAAAAATATATTTTTCAATACAAGCTTTTACAAAATTAGTGATCGTAACCGTGTGCTGATCAATATGAGCCTATACACGGCCAATCTACTATTATCCCTCAAAGAGTTCCGTTGTCCACCTTCCGTCTCCATCATCAAATCAACTCGCTGTCACCATAATATTGCATTGTCATCGGAACTTGACAGGTATGCAAAATATCAGCTCAATCAGTTGAGGATAACTGCTTTAAAATTTAGTTGCAAGATTCCACCCGGACAAACATTGCAAGTTAATTTAGTTGCAAGATTCCACCCGGACAAACATTGCAAGTTATTTTAGTTGCAAGATTCCACCCGGACAAACATTGCAAGTTAATTTAGTTGCAAGATTCCACCCGTACAAACATTGCAAGTTAATTTAGTTGCAAGATTCCACCCGTACAAACATTGCAAGTTAATTTAGTTGCAAGATTCCACCCGGACAAACATTGCAAGTTAATATAGAGCTTGTAAAAAAGGTCATAATGCGATCACACATCATCGACACGTGGGTGTCTCGTACTGCTCGCTTTACGAGATCTTTTCTCCCCCATACGTGCAAGTTGTGGAATGGGCTCCCTCCTGAGGTGTTTCCGCTAAACTACAACATGAGCCGCTTCAAAAAAAATGTAAAAAGAGTCCTTCAGGGCAGGCAACGCATTGGCAATGCCCCTGGTGTTGCAGATGTCAATAGGCGACGGTAACTGCTTACCATCAGGCGGGCCGTATGCCAGTATGTCGAGCCACTACATAAAAAAAGAAAAGCGATCTCCTTTACCCGAGAACAGAAGTGTCCCCATTAGTTAATGTTTTTTTTTTTATAACTAACTGCAAGCCCCTAAAAATCCTAAGCCTACATCTACCATAGGTCGATAAAAATATCTCACAAACATAACTTATAGATACAATAATCAAACTGGACGATACAGTGCATTAAGATGGTCTGACGCCATTTTAAAGGATGCTGGAAGTCAGTGACTGGTGGCGGCTCAATATTCGTCATGGCATTCTATAGGGAAGGTCTATGTCCAGCAGTGGGCTTTACTGCCATGGATGGGAGCCTAAATGAGTCAGCTTTTAATATCTTTTCATATCGATATCCAGGTTTGAATCCAACAAATTAGCCGGGATAAAACCACAGGGTATATAGGAATTAGGAATCCAGGTCAAAGGAATTATCTGTATGCTAATGAAACCACAGCTGAACTATTACAAAACTGGCACGTTGAACTGGTGTTCTACAGTTTTGATGAATTCCGAGAACACAATGAGGTCAGAATGATACTATAATTAATTAATTTTTATTTGTACCTTTTTTTTTTATAATAGGTAGGTACTAGTTATTATAATGATGTTTTTTGAAAATTAATCTAATAATATTTATAATGTGACGTATAATTGACAAATTATTAATAAATTGTTTATATCTGTTTACATGATAATATTAACACACCTAGGTATATAAAAATTTTATTCATATTTTTTGTATTGTTTTTTACTTTTGTCGAAGGTTTTGAGTGTGTGTGTGTCCAAGAACAGACCCCTCCGTCTCCTCCCGTGGATGTCGTAAAAGCCGACTAAGGGTCAACCCTGACTTCTTTGCAAGATCCGTTGGTATAAGAATTGTTCTGGCTGCTAGCTTAAGGAATGTGTTATTACTGGAAGAAAGCGTTAGCAGAGTCAGTCGTGGGACGCAATAGCGGCGATGAGCTCACCACTTGTCACATCTATTTACCACGATTGTGCAACCCACGGTGAAAAGAGGCCCATTTGAGGCTCTGCCCACACTTTCGGCGGAAAAAGCGTGTGTCTGCGTATGTATGTACGTATGTTTTGAGAAATCCATTGTTTTTATTGCTCCGTACAATGTTTTGAAAAACAGAACACTATGATATCAAAATCTTAAGAGACTGGTGTTATCAGGAGAACCCGCATACCCCCCACCATACACACTTTTTTTTTTTTTTTTTACTCTTATGCCCTGTCTTTAGTAACGTTCATTTATTTTACCATAGAAAACGCGAATGAACTGACTCCTGACACACAGCTAACGCTACTTCAGGAGCCATGGCTTCAACTTGCACTGTATTATGTGAATAATTTCAACAAAACATTATGATTAAAAAAAAAAACATTGCGTTGACTTCCTGTCCATCTGTCTATCACTGCCTCCAACAGCTAAATCTTAGTCATGAGCTAGTGCTTGGATTACCAGTTCATTAGAACTGTACTAACTTTTAATACGAAAAGTGTTCATGTTGGTCCCACGTGGAGTCATTACATAGAACTCTTTACTTTGGTCATAGTCACTTTCCTTTATGCATAGGAACATTTGTACACATACATAAAGGAAAGTGTACAAAGGCTATAGAAAATAATTACTCATAAGTATCTAACATATTTTAGATATTTCGTTGTAGTACCAAATAAACTCTCGGCTTGAAAATACTTGAACTGTTGATGGGTATCTATGAGTAGTATAAGGTTTCCATAACAATAATACACAGATATAAAAATCTAAACATCTAAAAGCGTCATGCAGCATACCTGCTAACCGTAGCGCCGACATTCTCTGGAATTCTGGTTCTTGCAGCCATTTCCACATCCTCCTGAAGGTCTCCCTTCCAGACTTGAGCTTTGACCAGGGCTTAGGGTTTCTGAGTAGATCGCTAAGCGTCCCTTGTGACCGACATAGCACCCTCTGCGCGAAGATCGCTTGAGGTATTGAGTAGCGTTTCAACTCTCCACTTATTCTTTGAGCTAGTTCTTTTGTATTTATTTCCTCAGTATCGCTCTGTAGTTGGGACTGCTGCTGTGCTTGTTGTTCCTCTCTGGCCATCAACGCTGCATTGAGGTCTAAGCCGGGGCTTGGCAGAGGAGGCGTGGGCGAGCGCCTTTCAAACGAACTCGGGGAAACACTCCTTCTGCTATACGCTGACTGCGGCGACAAGGGTTCATTGTAAGCAGCCGGTGATAATGCTGCGTAGGATTGCTGTTGCTGGATGACTGTAAAAGTGCCGCCAGCATGGTAATGGAACTTATCCGAGACTGTGCTGATCGGTGGGAGCGGTAGTAGAGGTGTCAGCGTTGCGTATGAAGCTGGCTCGAGTCCGGGCGGCGTGAGGCGTCCGTTGACGGCGGATAGCGGGTGGAACGCTGCATCGCCGTCGGGGAGCAGGTCGGCAGGTGACAGCTGAGGCGGGGAGACATGGCTGGGCGCCACGATGACGGTGAGTGGCACGTGTGAGCGGTCACGGAGTCGTGCCTCGTCCATGGCGCGCGGCCGGCGGCATTGAGGTCGCGCGCGCGACTGAACAACGCCTGCGCGACGCACCCTGCCACCACCCCGCGCGTCC
The DNA here is from genome assembly GCA_932527175.1 of Operophtera brumata. Taxonomy (NCBI): domain Eukaryota; kingdom Metazoa; phylum Arthropoda; class Insecta; order Lepidoptera; family Geometridae; genus Operophtera; species Operophtera brumata. Next base: position 30,896,854 of record OW052239.1, on the reverse strand, counting down.
TGCAAACACCCTCACTTTACCGTCCTTCCCTTCACAACACTGAAACAACCTAAAACGTAACCTAGCTACGCTGATACCGACTCTGTACGGACATAACTTGGCTCAGATTAGACTGAACACGGTCACATGTTCGGGGTAGCAAACATGAGAACTATACAATGCACCCTTAACCTCCCTCCGGATGAAGCGACCCGTCGCTGTAATATCCCAGTTTGCACTTCAACCATTGCTCATTTATTTCTGTGCTTACTTTAAATCTGTAGTTGAAAGGCAGCAATGGTTTTGCACAAATTGTTATCGTGGAAAATTTAAGAGGGTGTTTGTAGACGTGGTGAGGGTTTCGGCCTGGTTCAACCGTGGTTCTGTCACTTGGTTACTTGTAGGAAAGCCTGGGACTTAAATATAAATAGCTACATTCAGGCTTTAGCGGCATAAAGAGATAACATTTTGTGATCCGGATTGTGCCTACTTTACCTAGATAAGGCACACATTGAGTTACCTATCTCTAAATGCCATCAGTCAATGGAGCATTGAATGTGTTGGACACCTCAAAATTTTTTAATTTTTGGGGTTCCGTAACCAAAGGGTGCCATTGGAACCCTATTACTAAGTCTACGCCGTCTATTTGTATGTCTGTCTGTATTCTGTTACAAGGTATTATCTCAACAGCCGTAAAAGGTAGCCATTTCAAATTTGCAGAGTATGTGTTGGTGTGGTATCACAAATAATAGGTATAATGCAAAAAAACATATCACAAGGGTGAGCTTCGTACAATAGTTCTCCAAACAAGGAATAAAACCATTTTAATAGTAATTTAACCTCTTTTAATCCAACTGGCCGTTGTGTGTCCGGCCTAAGAGTTAGACGGTGGGGGTCTCTCTCCGAAAATATCGTAACAGAGATTATACCAGGGGATGGGCAGCAGTATCCACCTGAGTACTCATCAGCGATCACCAATCTGCCTGCCAAGCGTGGTGATTATCGCATCCCCCCCATTGTATGCCATGGAGTTTTTTTTTAACTACGTTATTTACGGAACAGGCCAATGGCCCTTCTGATGTTAAGCGGTAACCTCTGCCTTTAGCAACGCATTACCACATTGGTCACGTCCCTCTAGGACGCACCCTTTGTGGTATTGCACTGCGCCCGCCACCCTGAGACATAGAGATGAAAAGTCTCATGTGCCTGTAATTTCACCGGCACCCATACCCGGTTCATACCCTTTGAACCGGAACACAGCAATGCGAGCGCTACTGCTTAACGGCAGAAATAGACATGGCGGCAGTACTTCTCCGGACGAACTCTTTCACATAAAAGCTATACTACTACTGCTGTTGGCTTCGTCCAATTTGATGAATGTCTTAGCCAAATTTAATTTAATTTCTAGTTGAATTCATTATGAATTTACGTTAGATAAAATTGTTATTTTCATCAAATAATTGACTTCGGAACCCTACAGATGCGTGGTTGGAAAGGAGACGCTTGTCCAATTCTATTAATTAATGTCGATCATAGAGCATGAAACACTAGGCTAATTCAGTTCTGCTAGACAGATTTATGTAGAATTGCGGCAGGTCAGGTATTTTACAAGTGTTTATGTAATTCTTTCTTTCAACGTTCTTGCAATTTATACATGTACGGGTGGAATCTTACAACTGAATTTTAAAGCAGTTACCCTCAACCGATTGAGATGATGTTGTGCATACCTGTCAAGTTCCGATGACAATACAATATTATGGTGGCAACGAGCTGATCTGATGATGGAGACGGAAGGTGGACAACGAAACTCCTCGAGGGATAATAGTAAACTGGCCGTATTTAGGCTCATATTGATCAGCACACGGTTACGATCACTAATTTTAGAAAAGCTTGTATTGAAAAATGTATTTTTCACAAAAAACTTATTCTTTGAAATGTTATCGCGTTTTTTATGTCCAAAATGTATTAGAACCCAGAGTTTAATTCGGCGATACGGCATAGTGCACGCACACAGAGTAATGACCCCACGACACCTGGCTTGCGACAAAGGGCTGCTCATAGGGATGGAAGTAATGACCCCACGACACCTGGCTTGCGACAAAGGGCTGCTCATAGGGATGGAAGTAATGACCCCACGACACCTGGCTTGCGACAAAGGGCTGCTCATAGGGATGGAAGTAATGACCCCACGACACCTGGCTTGCGACAAAGGGCTGCTCATAGGGATGGAAGTAATGACCCCACGACACCTGGCTTGCGACAAAGGGCTGCTCATAGGGATGGAAGTAATGACCCCACGACACCTGGCTTGCGACAAAGGGCTGCTCATAGGGATGGAAGTAATGACCCCACGACACCTGGCTTGCGACAAAGGGCTGCTCATAGGGATGGAAGTAATGACCCCACGACACCTGGCTTGCGACAAAGGGCTGCTCATAGGGATGGAAGTAATGACCCCACGACACCTGGCTTGCGACAAAGGGCTGCTCATAGGGATGGAAGTAATGACCCCACGACACCTGGCTTGCGACAAAGGGCTGCTCATAGGGATGGAAGTAAGTCGACATCGATAATAATGGACTAAATTTAATCCAACTTGTTGGAAATATTCGTTGTTAAAAGATTTTTCCTGACTGCTAGCGAATCTATGTAGGTATTCAATTGAAAATGTCTATATTAGGCTGTGCCACAGAAGTCTGGAAACCAGACTCCACAAAAGTCTGGAAACCTTTTCTAAGCTTATGCGAGACGGCCCAGAGCACGACTAATTAGCATCATGTATGCATGTTTTTTGTGATATTGTTTGTTTCTCTTCATCGCCAGCCTGTATACGTCCACTGCTGGGCGAGGTCTCCCATTGAATACAAAGGGGATACGAAGGGGGCAGGGGAAATTGGAAAAATCTAGATTCCTGCCACCAAAACTTCCAATGCTTCATCTTAAAGTCCATTAAGTATGAAATTATTTGCGGAATAATGTTTTTCACTACGTACGTATCAGTTGTTTAGTGAGATTTTACTGCTAGAAAAATATCGTTTTACAAATACCATATAACCCTTTCACCAGTCTTTCATTGCAATGGTGTAAAAAAATATTGCTAAAAAGTTGCTATCGCAACCTAGCTACTTATATTGCTGATACATAATTAACAGGTTCCAAATGATTTCGATAGTCGATGAAATACGGCACGTCACTATATTCAACTCTATCAGTCGCCCCTATGCCACGTCCGGAGTGTTAACTGCTACGTCAGAGAATAGTGGCCGACTGTACCTAGACTACACCTGATAAAGCGTTTTTAGATGTGTAACATCTCTCCCCTCGCTTTCCCGCAATCTGTGGCAGTGATTTCATGAAAAGGGACGGAAGTGTGTAACGGGAAGAGCGCATTTTTCAGAGAGGTTGGTACTATCAGCCATGTTGCTTATTTCCAAGGAGGTGAGATGTCAGATGTTACATCATATGCGACTACAGTAAGGCTAAAATGTTTTTTTTTCTTTGACCGTACTGCAATTTACTTGATAAATCAAAATTTCGTTTCGTTTCGTTTCGTATGAGGTAGAGCTGGCATCTGGTGTCGGAGTTTGTCAAGCCGCCCGAGGGCCTCTGACATGACTTATCGACTGCTATTAATCAATAACAGCCGGGACCGACAGCTTAACGTGCCCACCGAAGCACAGAGCGATGGAAATCCGCACATAACTTAGAAAAGTCATTGGTGCGGAGCCTAGGATCGAACCCGGTATCGTTGGATTCTGAGTTGCACTATTGAACCGTTAGGCTACTATCGCTGCTTCAAAAAATCAAAATAAGTACTTTATTTATTGATAAAACCGGGATATTTACAATGATTAATGAGTTTTTTTTTAATTATGTTTCCTTGGTTTTTTATTAACTTATTGCATCCCAGAGCTGGCCGAAGGTCTCCCTAAAATTCTCCACTAATCGCGGGTTAGACAGTTTCCAACCACTCTTTCTCGTAAGCCTCGAAATCGTCCCACAAACGCCCTTTCGGCCGGCCCCGTCGTTTTCCGTCTTCAGCTTCGATAAAATAGGTCCTGTATATTTTATCGAAGGTCTTCAGGCACCCAAGGAGTAACTATGTTCGCCCACTTCTCGGGGTGCATCCGACTTACGTGGCCAGTCCATTCCCACTTGAGCTTTGCTGTTCTGCTCCTCACATCGGCAATGCCAGTTATCAAACATTAACCATGATTGTTTAAAAAGTTACTCGTGTTCCAACACGACCAATCATAGAAGAAGGCAATAAACTGATCGATTGCTGTCTTTTAAATTCTACTGTTTTTATCATTGATAGTTTTTATTTGACCGCGATCTTATGTGTTGGAATGTGACTAAGCGGCTGACGATGTAGCACAAAGCACATTCACTTTTGCCTTGAAGAGAGCCCGATTTTCTTTTTCAGGAAAGACAGACGGTATAGTGTTTTGTGTTTTTAGTTTGTGTAATTTTTCATGTAATCAATACCTGTGTCAATACTTAAAATTACAGAAAATGTTGTCTATAGTAAGGCAGCTGTGTAATTTGTATCTCATTGCTCAGTCAAATATCTGAAGCTGATTGCCAGTGGCAAAATTTAGGGAAAGAGGCCACGAGGCCGTAGCCCGTTACGTTGGTCAGACCAGATCCGCACCACTCTCCATTCAAATTTCCACGAAACCGTGCAGCTCACTGGCAACAGATCTCATTGGCGCAACATCATCCGGCAGAAAGTGATCCATGGAGGGGTCACGACCCTCAGCATTGAGGAATACGACGCGAGGAGGAGGCTAGCGGAATGGTTAACGGATTCAAACTGTAAAAATTCTCACATTGCAGTGTTCTGGTTTGAAGGGTACATGGGGCCAGTAAAATTACAGGCACATAAGACTTTCATCTTTATGTCTCGGTGTGGCAAGTATAATGTCACGAAGGGTGCGTCCTAGGTGGACCTGTGAGGTTTTAGGTGATTTTTATAGGCAGAGGTTACGCTTAACATCAGCTGATTCTAGAAAAATGACGACTGTACACCACGTACTTTACTATTCTCCTGCTGACGTTGCTGCTGAAGAAGGACCTCTAAATGGTCATGGTCACCAAGCCATGGTAATTTCAATTCTATGATCAGTTGATTCATTAATGCATCAATATATGCAGAGTAATGAGTTTTTTTATACGTTTTCCTTTTATAGAACAGGTATTTTTAAGATACAAATGCCCGGTAGAAAGATAACATTGAAATCAAATCCAATAATTTACAAACTGTGTTTTCTAAATTTCTAACCCTCCGTAAGCATTGTCATGTGACAAAAAAAAACTATTTGCGTGTCTAAAATATTAATCACCCCTTACAATATCACCCTATTTCATTAGCATATCTGACAGCTGCGCGCGCAGCCGCCATCTTGCGTGACGTCATACCATCGATCTTTTTTTGTAATCGATATTATCGATCGCACACCTGTGCTCGCTCGTGCCATGCACTATCTTCCGGGTTCGTTGACCTTTTCACTTTTTTCTTGAATGAAGATGCAGGGGCTCTCTTATTCATTCAAGGGTGCACGCTATTGTGTTCCTCTTTTGCATAATCTTTATACAAATTAATGTCATTACTTTGTAAGTAGGTATGTGTCTTTGTCCCTTAAGTATTCTTAAATCGCAATGCTGATAGCTATGAAACTTTGGCGAAGCGAACTTTAAAACGTCAAAAACTACTATGTTTGTTTCTGGACTACGCGCAGACATAATCGCAAGCCAGCCGCTAGTATCACCTAAGGTACTCATTGATAAACTACCCATTATTTTGAATGCGAAACTTATAGGATTTCGTAAACGTAAAAATGTTTTATTTTTCGATAAAAACAACAAATAATTTTTAAAAATCCTACTACAATATTGAAGTGTCAACAGTTTAGCTACGATAACCCTAAACAAAAAAAAGGTTCTGCACGGCGCATTGATTTGATTCCTTTCACCACACTGACTTTCACATACTTTACTGCACTGATTCTTTCACTGATTTGTCACTAGACCCTAAGGGTATCATACTTACGAAGTAACATCACCTTATCTGTGACCATACTCAAGCTAGTCTCACATGAAGTATAGAAACACATAGTAGCTCCAATGGTAGGGACTTTGGCTACATGGCTTCTCTGCAGTATATTTGCTATGTTATGTTATAGAAAGAAATAAAATACATACATAGACACACGCCCTTTTCCCCCAAAGAGTAGGCAGAGCCTCAAATGGGCCTCTTTTTACTGTGGGTTGCACCATCGTGGGAAATAGACGTGACAAGTGATGAGCTCATCGCCGCTATTGCTTCCCACGATTCTGCTAATGCTTTCTTCCAGTAATAACACATTCCATAAATAAGCTAGCAGCCAGGACAAATCTTATACCAACGAATCTCACAAACAAGTCCGGGTAATCCCTTAGTCGGCTTTTACTACATCCACGGGAGGAGATGGAGGGGTCTATTCTTGGGCCGGACACACCACGGTATCTCGCTATTTATCCCTATTCGTGGACATCCTAGTGCATTCATACAGGTTGCCACACACTGCAGACTTGATTTGGTCGGAAAAGTTACTCAGAAAACAAGGCTTCCTTGGTTAAAAACGAGATCAAAATATATACAGTACTCAGAGGAATAAGAATAAACTAAAATTTTGTGTGTCTGCTTCGACACGCAACTGGTGGAGTTTACTCGAGTCCAGCTCAGAAAGCATAAATAAATAAATAAATAATGCTTGACAGTTATTTAGCCCCAAGCTAAGCAGAGCTTGTGTTATGGGTAACAGATAATAACTGATATACTTAATACAATACATTACATAGATAGATATTTTTGATTATACATAGAAAATACCCAGAACACCCTAAACGAATATTTGCAGATCGCACAAATATTTGTCCCGAGGCGGGAATCGAACCCGCAACCTCCTGCGTCGCAGGCGAGGCTTCGCCCACTGTGTCACAGAGGTCGAAGCATAATGAAATCACTTTATGTTAACGCTCTATTTTTAAAATTTTACACTCCATCTCTTAGCGTACCGTGAGTCCTTTACGAAAATCGATTCTTAAGGAGTAAATTCCAATAATAAAATGATAGTAAAATAGATTAACTTTTGAAACTATCATGGTTATGTACATACTTTTCAATAGAAACGAAATATCGGGAAAATTCAAAACTCAAAAATCATGGTAAATATCCCGTTTCTAGTGAAAAGTATGTAAAATAGATTTCCCTTTGATTTATATGTCGAAATTGAACGGTTCTATGATTTCGACTTTTCTGTTCTATTTGTAGTAGTATTTGAGCTTTTTTTTCGAAAGAGTTCGTCCGGGAAAGTACTACCTCCGTACTTATTTCTGCCGCAAAGCAGTAGTGCTCGCATTGCTGTGTTCCGGTTTGAAGGGTATGGGTGCCGGTGAAATAACAGGCACATGAGACTTTCATCTTTATGTCTCAGGGCGCAGTGCAATGCCAAATAGGGCGCGTCCTAGGTGGACGTGACCTACGAGGCAATAGATTGTTAAAGGCAGAGGTTACCGCTTAACACCAGGTGGGCCATCAGCTTCTTCCGCCAATCACGAAGTAAAAAAAAAAGTGTCTTAGAAAGTAAGTTATAAGGCATGAGCCCCGGTTTAATTAAAGCCTTCATAAAGGAAATAAGGCTTCGCGGCTCGTGGTTACAACGAAGGGAAGTAATACAAAGGGTGTTCGCACCCTCCACTACCGCATCCTATAAGCAGCATTGTTGGACGTGTCCGTTTTTAAGCCCCGACGCAAAAACGACGGGGTGTTATAAGTTTGACGTGTTTTTGTGTGTGTGTGTGTGTGTGTGTGTGTCTGTCCCATCGTAGCTCCCGAACGGATGAAACGATTACGTTTATTTATTTTGTTTGAAAGGTGAATTTGTCGTGAGTGTTCTTGGCTATGTTTGGTCAAACTCGGTTCAGCTGTTTCATTGCGTTGAGGTTTTTTTTATTTTTTACAAAATTAATTACATACTTGTATTTATTTTAGCATAATATTACCCGGACTTGTTTGTAATTGGTATAAGATTTGTCCTGGCTGCTAGATTATTTAAGGAATGTATTATTACTAGAAAGCGTTATGAGACTTAGTCGTGGGAAGCAATGGCAGCGATGAGCTCACTACTTGTCACGTCTATTTCCCACGATAGTGCAAACCCACGTGAAAAGTGGCCCTGTTGAGGCTCTACCTACCCTTTCGGAGAAAGAGGCGTGTTTCTATGTATGTGTGCAAGTATTGTATGCGTTTGTCGTGTCACTTGTTCTTTCTTGGTAACTGTACGCTATGTCAGTCAACATATTGTATAACAGACAGACTTTTAAAAGCAGTTTTTGTTTAATTTCTGAAATAAATGCACATGCAAGCTTTATGGGGTCCGACATAAGATTCGTACTATGTAGCTCTATCGGAAAAAAACTTAAAACATGGGCCTCTCTCCGACTTTACTTAATGACTAGCGACTCGTCCCGGCTTCGCACGAGTAGTTTCAGGATGAAAAACAGCCCCCCCTCCTATCCCCCCCATGGTAGCCCATGTCACTCAGGGTGAATGAAGCATTCCAATGGTGAAAGAGTTTTTGAAATCGACACAGTAGTTTTTGAGTTTATTCATTACAAACATATACACAAAAATACAAATCTTTTCTCTTTATAATATTAAAAAAAACTTAAAACATGGGCCTCTCTCCGACTTTATTTAATGATTATTAAAAATATGCTTTATATTGATACTATTAAAATGCCGGGAGCTTACTCTACCGATAACAAAGTAGAACAATGTTTTGTTGTTAGATAAATTACAAAGTTACCTACAACGCTAGCTACGTTAGCACTAGTAACAATTGTTTCTCAAAATGGTGCAAAAAATTTAGATTAATAAAATCAATGCAAAACAACTGAAGACTTACTGTAAGGGGTTTGTAAAATTATCATTATTTTACGAGATATTCAATAAAAAAGCGACCAAGTGCGAGTCGGACTCACCCATGAAGGGTTCCGTAGCAGCAATTACCATAATATAAAGTTCTTGGATGGTTTACGATTTATGTCGTATTCAAAAAAAAAGTACTTACCTACTAGATCTCGTTTGGTATCTCATTACATGGTAATATATATCATATTTTTTTTAGTTTTATCGTTCTCTTATATTAGAAGTTACACACATTTTACCACTTTGGAAGTGTCTCTCGCGCAAACTATTCAGTTTAGTTTTTTTTTAAATTAAAAACCTCAATAACATTTTTGAAGATATATCCATAGATAACAAAAGAAAGGATTTGTTAAAAAAAAAAAAAAGTTCCGCTGACAATACAATATGACGGTGACAGAGAGCTGATCTGATGATGGAGACGGAAGGTGGATAACGGAACTCCTCGATAGATAATAGTAGAAAGACTGCCGTGTTTAGGATTTACCTATAACTTCATGGTTTAGGCTCATTTTGATCAGCACACGGTTACGACCACAAATTTTATAAAAGTTTGTATTGAAAAATATATTTTCACAAAAAACTTATTGTTACTTGTGAACAACTTGTGAAATGTCATACCCACTTTTAATAGGTTATTATAAAATCAATGAAAATCTTACCAAATCGATAGGACAATCATTTTCCTTCCCATTTATCGATTCTACATAATCGACGCTAATTTCCATAGATTGATCCTCGACCAATACTTTTATAACAATCTCGGACATTATTGAATGACCTAAAAATATCGAAAACAGATAACAGAGATCCTATTGGAAATCTTACCCCTGGTCTGTTGTCATGGCAACGCCACGTCGAACGACCCCTGTTGACGCCGCAACAATTGATACCCACGTCTCTTTCTAACTAACCAATGTTTTGTGTAAGTGTGAAAGAGATGGTTGTATGGTTTGTGCTGCGTTTGAAGAAAAGTGGCGCTTGGTAAAATCGATATCGCACAAGGCTAGTCGTCGATTATCCGTTCCATAAGTTTCAAAATCGAAACGGCGTAAAGTCTCTTCCAGCCTATGGAACTTTACGCTCTAAATACATACGTGTAAGATTGATATTGCTAGTAATATTGTAAGTAAGTAAGGTGGCTTGTATGAAGTGGCGTGTTCTAGGCATTCTTCGTGGTACACGAATCGACTACTATTGATTTTCGCGATCGCTGCGTATTCCGATGATTATGGCGTTTTTCGATTTATTGGATAGACTCTGCTTTGATGTTTTACGCTATCACTGTAGATAGAACTTAGAAGGCATTAAGTAATGCTAGAACTTAGAGAAACTGTACGGACAGGCTGAAGTCTGGAATCAACCTATACGAGTATATACTTACCTACCTTGGTATGTGTATATTACCAAAGTACCTTGGTGAATAGATAGATCACACTCATCATCAGCCTGTAGAAGACTTTTATTTATACAACTTAGAATAAGGGATTAAGGCGCAAATTATGTTCACAGTAATGAGCTCTAGAATTTTTAAGTTTTCATAAGAGTTCTTACTGTTTTCAAGAAGGTAAAATGTATGGTAGGTTTTCTTAAGCTTTTTATCTAGTGAAATGATAAATTCAATACATTGTTTGAATTACTTCTTACGATAAAAAAATTATCAAAAATACCACCTTTTTAAAATTGAAATACCATTTTTGACTTCTTCTTACACGTTTTAATTTTTGAAACATTTGGTAGGTAACTTATTAATTATTATTTGAGTTAGTGAAGTCATCAACAAAATTTAACAAAACTCTAAAGGGCATTTTTATATTATTTTTTGACACACAGAATACGGTATCAGAGCGTGCGCTCGCCATCAAGCCTCATACAAAAATGTTCGTTGAAACCTTTGATTAGTCTATAAATAATCAAAGGTTGAAACTGGTTGAACCAATAGCGCCTTAAGCAGATGACCCCACCTTATGTTAAGCGGTTCCTCTTATTTCGTACCGATGGTTCTCTGTCAAATTATTTTGGAGCAGTACTCTACCACGGCTATGGCATTATCAGTGGCTTCAAAAAGGTGTTTCAGTGAGCAGGCACACTCTGTCTATAAATTATCACACAGGTTACACAACAAAATACGGTTTTTGTGAAAAATATGTTTTTCAATAGGTACAAGCTTTTATAAAATTAGCTGATCAAAATGAGCCTAAACACGGCCAGTCTACTATTATCCATCGAGGAGTTCCGATATCCACCTTTCGTTTCATCAGATCAGCTCGTTGTCACCATCATATTGTATTGTCATCGGAACTTGACAGGTAAGTAATTGACAGGTAGTAACCAATTGTGCAATTGGTTGAGGATAACTACTTTAAAATTCAGTTGCAAGATTCCACCCGGATTCCACCCAGACAAACATACATACATTGCAAGTTAAATAAAAGCTTCTTAAAAAAAGACAGTGAAACCAGGTCACCAAATATCACTTTCATATGTTTTGTAATTGTGAGAAAAATCTAGATCCCAGCCACCAAAACTTGCAATGCGTTAGGGGTTTCTAATTTATTTCCATTAAAACCTGTAAGCAACGTACAAAGCTAAGCTAACGTAACGTAAGCTGTGGACAAGTTATACTGAACGCACTGTAGGTCATGCATTATTCAATGTTAGCTCGCCACTGTCAACACAACATGAAATTATTCATAGGCTGCGCAAGAACCTACATTCCTACAACTTGAATCAGAATTAGGTCTTCGTAATCTTAGCCACGTTTGGTTTCACGTTTACGGTCTACGTAAGTACGGCACATGTCACACTACCGCTCACAGTAAGTAGCTCAAAATTCGATACCGTCCGGATACTCACTTACTCTGTCTCCTTTACAACATCCTCCACAATACTCTTAAATAACGTGTCCCTCCTCGTATTTCGATCCTCTCACCATCTTCTACTCATGACCCCTGCCCATAATACCTCTTTAATAACGTGTCCCTCCTCGTATCTCGATCCTCTCACCATCTTCTACTCATGACCCCTGCCCATAATACCTCTTTAATAACGTGTCCCTCCTCGTATCTCGATCCTCTCACCATCTTCTACTCATGACCCCTGCCCATAATACCTCTTTAATAACGTGTCCCTCCTCGTATCTCGATCCTCTCACCATCTTCTACTCATGACCCCTGCCCATAATACCTCTTTAATAACGTGTCCCTCCTCGTATCTCGATCCTCTCACCATCTTCTACTCATGACCCTGTAACACCCCCCCCTACTACCTTCTCTATATTGTACCTAATAATCTAACTACCTATTATACCGCGCGCACTCACCGACTTCCTACTTTACTCTGTGGAGTTACGATAACTTTAATCTTACCTACTTCTTTAAACACTATAAATTGGCCATATGATCGTCTAGATATATATCTACGTTGTGTCTTGTAATAACTCGAGTTCTTTATTTGTTAATATTGTCGAGCCTTAACGTATCCTAACTACATAAAATATTTTACCTTTTTATCGATATTCTCGTAATAGTTGCTACTAATTCTAATAGGAAAGATACCTATTTAAATTTTATTTTACTTCAGTACACATCGGAACAATTAATTAAAAGATTACTCCAGAGATTTATTTCCATTATAGTTTGTTATTCCTTTGTAAAAGAATAAGCTACAATTAAAGTTCCTAGTAATATTTTGAACATTCTGATTTTACAATTTCTGAGGTTTATTGATTTTGACTCTAGGGCTTCAATACAGACATGTTTGTATTGTGCTATTTCAAGATACTTTTACGTGACAGGTTTGCATCTGTAAAAGATCCATTAGGGAAATGACAAGGAAATTACTTGTATAAATTATTTGCTTCTCAGATATAATTTTTAAGTTATTTCTTTAATTATTTGAAGGATGAACCAAATTTGATAAGGTTCATATCCAGAGATAAGCGACTTTTGGAGAACAGCCCCTTCCGCGCTGCCCTCGGTGGATTTCTTCCAATGCTTTTGGTCAATCCTCCCTCGCTTGGACATAGGTAATTACCTAATATTGTCCGTGAGTTTTATCCAAATGATATTCTAATTAAAATCAATTCCATTTTACTTTAATACAAGGGATTTTAGAGGATCGCGAACCTATTTCTGTCGGAGTAAGTTTGTTAGTCATTTTCAAACATTCCAGGGAATTTTACATTTAATCAATAACGCAAAATCAACCACATACAACCTTCACCTTTGGTTAACTTTGGGATTTATCTAGGCTTCCTGAAGCCTAGGAAAATCCCTACTTGATTCATACCCCTACTTACAAATAATTCTAAATATTCTCTGTAGGATAAATAGAATTCCTAGTTGGATTATCCAGGTAGGAATAATCGCTTGTGAAAATTCTAGACTATATTTAAATGAAATTTTCCTTCCGAGAATGATAATATTCAATTACAAGATTCTCTTTTTTATCTAGTATTTTAAAACGTTTGAATAATATTTTACCCGGTCCTTTATGAAAGAATAATAAAAAAACTAAATTAAAACTCTGATTAAATTTTAGAAAATGCCAATTTGTAAGGTTGGTCTACGTACGCACTAGTACAATGCCTACGTGAGTGTGCCTAATTACCTGGCTAAATTGGGTGTGTGTAATTCAAACTTTGAGAAAACCGTTCTCATTTTGATTTAAATGTGCAGTTAAATGTGTATGTCTTCTGACGAGGTGCAAGGTCAGAATACCTAGATTGAACTACTAAGGATAGGATATCTATCGCTGTGTAACCTAAAGCGACAGACGGAGCCTAGGGGTTAGGATTAAGGTTTAAGGAGGGATGAGATTTTGCCTTTCTAGCGGACTCACTAGAAAACCTTTTCAGGCGGATAGAGGTTTCCTGTCCAGCAAAAAATGGATTCCTGAAAACATTAAAACAGGAGAGGATCTATTGACTACGACAGTCCAACAAATATCTCTCTTCGAAGACCGTTCACTTTTTCACTAGCTAAACATAACTTTGACTTTGAATATTTAAGAACACTTGAAAAACATCTCCAAAAAGAAACTAGTTAATTTCTTTTATTTTGGACGGCTTTTCAAATAAATTTTATATTTCACAAAAATTTAAACTTTCACTAAATTATATTCAATTTCACTTATTATGGTCTACTTCCCAGAATCAATCCTAATATTTAAAAGTATAAATTTCTAGCTTTTAAACGAACTTTAAAATCATTTCGTAATTAATTAACACAATTTAATATTTTACCCCAGCGTTACCACGCAAACGTGATACTACTCCCAGAATTATCCAACACTGATCCCCCTTCAGCTGTTACCTTTCCTTTTAAAGTCGCCATCCAAGATAAAACATTTCATTCAATTTTGAATCTTATTCATACGATTCCTAAACAGGAATTGGTGTGTTGCTTCAAAGTATTCTGAAAATCGGATGTTTATATTTTTTGTATATAAACATTCTCACAGTCCAACTCTCTGAAAAAAACGACAGAACAAACCCTCTATTGTTTCCGACCTCATTATTCAAGTATCGCTCGATTTATTTGATAACAATATATAATAATTTTATTTGAGCGTTTGTGAGATACTAATGAATCCAGTAAAAATGGTTCGTTACAGTCGCCCCTCAAAATTTACGCAGACACTCAACTTTGTGTCCGGAGAAAATTTTCCTCGCCTATTAATCTCACAAATATTGTTTAGTACAATCATAATTATGATATTTGTATACCATATCTTCCAAAAATTTTTTTTTTTTTTATTATTACCCTATTCTTTATTAAAATTAATCCTCATCTAGATCCATGTTGAATCAACATAAGCTTTTTATTTCATTATTAATTTAATTCCCAACCCCAAAATATTTTTTTCAAATCATCTGGTTTCCACACTTTCATTCAGTCATTCTGCCTCTGTTAATTCAACAATTCAACTAGAATATTATTTACACCCCAACCTTTATTTATTTATGTTGATTAATTCTGAAATCAATTCCATATACTATAAATTTGTAAGATATTTGCTATCACATAGCTCAGGAATCTCTGAAGAAAATTTATCTACCGGTATTAGCATAGATAAATTTTAGGCATGGTTCTTCATACCTTAAAACTGAGTAAATTCAGACAGGGACTTTTGAAGAATAATTATTCACCCGTATCAGTATGAATTAATTATAGGCACTGCTTTGCTTGGCCAAAGTATGTACTAAACTTACTAGTTAATTCTAACCACGAGTGAAGAAAAGGCAAGAATCTCTAAATCCTTTCTCATCTCTTCACAGATATGTATATTAATTTCAGAATCAATTTATCTTCTCCTTTTGGTTTTTATTTACAAAACCCCTTTTCGACAGTGTTTTTTTTTTTTTTTATTTTGGAATCAGTTTCCTTTATATTCTGAATGTATTTTTTTTTTTTTTTTTTTTTTTTTTATTCTTACGATATATATATTTGTATATTTATTATTATATATTCTTTTATTTTTATTTTATTCTTAAGCCACTTGGCTACAACAACTCTCAGAAGTCTTGTTCTCCATTGCAAAATAAAATTCTTTACAATTTACTAAGGTCAAATTCAAACAGTATCGATATGTGTGTTTCACCTGTGTGCGTGAGTACCTAGCTGATTAGTGTAATTTAGACCAATAATCAATAACGTACATCTTCATACCAATATTGACATCAACTACATGTTGTCGCTAGTTTATCTGATTCATTATCCCAGCTTGGAAAAGACTGCACGAAGGAAAATGGGTTGTGGATCCATCTCATCCCTAGTAGAACTAAGGCCGGCACAGTCCTAGGAACAACCAACATTACGTTTCCCTGGAGAGCGCTCCTTTGCCAACTACAATCTACTCCTCCCAATGTCTTCAATCCTCAGACAAGCACGTATAACATGTCTAAACCAACCTCAATAATTCGATGCATTTATTTAACCATTGGAGTTGTCCGTGTGCTTAATCCGGGCAAAAAACCGATTTTGCCGCACGTATAATTAGAACTGCTAACTAAAGCACTCTGTGACGGGGAATCATAGTCTATTGACTTTAACCTAACACCAAACCCCTCTTTAGTCAACCGTCCTTTGTGAAATGTGATGTCTGTTGAATACAACCCTAGTAAAGTGTTTCATTCTACAGATCCTTAGTTTCCCAGAGCCCTCATTCTGATTTTAAAACATTCACACAATCACCCTTAATATCTCTCATTATATGTTATTCATTCCATACTCTTTCATACAAAATTATTTTTTTGTTTTTTATTCACTCCATTACTCAAATTTTCCCTCTGTTTCATTTCTCCTTTCTCACTTTCATTTCTTCTCTATGAACCTAAGGTTTCTTTTGTAAATTGAAACTAAGTCTCCAAAAAGAAATTTTTATAATTCTGAATTAAATACCCTTCCCTTTTCAAATCCAAATTCTAGTATGTTAATGAATTTAATAGAGAACAATTCATCCGTAAAAGTTGTCAACCAAATATTTTTAATAATATTTTATTATTTGTCAGTTTGTATATTGTACAATTATTATTCTACCACTCATGGTGGTTTGTGTTATAGTATTTATTACACATTATTTTGTTTCACTTTATAATTTTTTTAAATTATTTTTATATATAAATCAAAATAACTTCTTAATTCCTGTTTTAAGATCGTAATCGTTGTACATCTCAAAATATAAAAAATATTTTAATTGAAAAGAGGAAAGTCGCCGACACACCCCTTTACCTATGGATACTAATCCCAATTGATCCACATTAATTTTACTTTATCCTGTTTTCTTTTACAGGTCAAATTGTTTTCTGAATTCAAAACTAGGGTCAACCAGAACTTTATATCTATAAGTAAACTCTCCCCCAAGCCTCCAGTTACAATTTTTTTTATTTTTATTTTTATTTTTATTTATTAATTTAACAAAATCTTTTATTTTAATATTTTAAATTTTGTTCTGTTGTTTCCGTATTGGTTATTTTACAGTGTTCCTCTCCACTTTCTGCCACCTGATTCCGCTTCCAATCCGTTAGACGCTTGAATTTTATATGTTTTAACTTCTTCGCTTAAGGCATCCACTTTAGTAGCTAAGGACATCATGGTCTGTTTCAATGTTCTTAAAAAGGCCCCCGTGGATTTTCCACTTTTTGGTTTTTCCTTGATTGTAGAATTTGATTTTTTTTTTACGTTTTGATGTAGATTTATCTTCCTTTTCCAAATTTTGAAAACTTTCCGACTCCAAGATTTCTTGATTTTGATTTGTTTCCGTCTCTTTACTTCCAAGGCGTTCTGGCCTTTTACGCTTTCGTATAGGCTTCATTTTTTTTTTGTTTGATTGGTTACGATTTGTTTCCGTCTCTTTGTTTTTAAAGCGTTCTGAGCTTTTACGTTTTTCGTACAGACTTCACTCTTTTTTTTTTTTTTTTTTTTTTTTTATAAATAAATAAACTTGCCCAAAGTTTATTTAATTATAACCCTTTTTTTCAATTCTGGTTTCCTCCTGAAATCAAAATAATATAGCTTCCCTAATCTCTAACCATGTTTTAACTTTGATAAATAAAATAAATAAATAAGTAAATTATGCTTAAAACAAGGTTAGTGAAAAGTAATCAAGTCAATTAAATTAATTCAAAGTCAAATTAAAAATAATCAAATCTATTCAAAACGAATTAAAATTAATCAAGGTTATTCAAAGTTTAAATTAAAGTTATAAAATAAAGCAGAGGTTTAAATTTATTTTTTTATATAATATTTTTAATCGAAATCAATCAAAATTAATTATAATTATTCAAAGTTTAAATTAAAGTTACAAAATAAATACAAAGGTTTAAATTTATTTTTATATAATATTTTTAATCGAAATCAATCAAAATTAATTAAAATTATTCAAAGTTTAAATTAAGGTTACAAAATAAATACAAAGTTTTAAATTTATTTTTATATATATTTTTTTTTTATTATTATTTATCTATCATAATTATTATTCATTTTTTATTATCACTGTCATCGAAGAACTATTTCCGTTTTTTTTTTTTTATATCATATTAACGCCCCCCCAAGTTTTATACTTTTGAAATCAGCAATCGCTCTCCAATGTTTTTTTAATTATTTTATTTAGTTTGTTAAAACTTAATTATTTTAAGAATAAATTTTAAAATCCATTTTCCGTCAAACAATCGTAATATTTTTAAACTCCCGTGTTTATAAAAGAAACCATTAATCTTCCAAGTTTTATAGACTAGACTTAGCAATTGTGTAACCTAAGTCGCCACCCGTCATATTTCTATCTGTCTGTCAAAGTAACCCACGATTTTTATTAAAATATCCTAACTTTTGCGAATTCAATCTATAATGTGAACCCCCCCCAGATAAAATCATTAAGCAAATTATTATTGGTATTGTTCAATCATACATATTTTCTTACATATGTAATATCACTATAACGTTCTAATGTTTAAATTCATACATTTCTTTATGATGTTACGTAATTTTACGCAAGTTAGTCAGAGCCCAAACGAGCGCGCATTCGCTTCTAATATCTGTGAGTTACTGCGGATGAATTGGTTGGAGCTGGATGGTATGGTTGCCAACTGTTCCTTTTAGCAACGCGTGACTTTAATTAAATTGGACAGTCGAACAACCAACCACAAAGGAAACAGTTCCATACTAAAAAAATAGTTGAATAACCAGCCCCACGTAATCAAACCGTGCTTTCTATCCTAGCTTAGTTCGATCAGTCTTATGATATATTGCGCCAGAAAAATGGATCCAACGTTCCATATATTACGCCAAATCTATCCGTACCTTCTTAGACCGGCCTCCCTAATTCGATCCGCTAAATGGTAATAATTTTTACTCTGTGTCAATTTGATCTGACTTTACCACGGCGTTCAAAAAGTGAAAGTTCACGAGTGTGTTGTCTCTGTCTATGTTGAGATTTGCTCTGCGACATCATATTAATCGTTACTTTCCAATATTAATTGTCAGAAGTTCCAAATAAATTATCATTTGAGAAACTAATATTACTTTGATGTAGTAGGCAATTATAATACGAAAATGAACCGCGGTGTCTCAAAAATTAACCTTGTATATACAGAACAAAGATAACTGTATGGACTAATTACGGCTAACCATACTGCTAGTGACATCTTCCGGCCTTCGCAAAGAAATGCTTTCAAATTTCAATCGTGTAGAACGCGTGAGATGAATCTTATACAAGCAAACCAACCGAGTTCCTCCTCTGGGCACCAGATGTCAACACAGAACCTACTCAAAACTTTTGTTAATCGCGATTTACTCGGTATAAAGATTCTAAAAGACATTAGTCTTAGTGTTAATTTTGTCCTAGGTTTCTGTGAACTTTATAAATGACAAAGTAATTATTATTTCAAAACACCCAAAGCCACATCAACAGACGCGCCTCGCGTTGTCGAATTTGACTCTATGAAAGATCGTTAAATCCCGTGTTAGTTCAGTTACTCAACGATAGGTGTTCATTTTTCTATATCGCAAACAAATCGTAGCTTTCGTATGAGACGGTGTCGACCTCTGGCGTTAAATCCTGTCAAGCCGTCATCGCCCTCCTTTAGCTAGTTAACAGCCCGGACCGAAAAATCGAACCATAGTTATAGGTACCAGCCTCGCATAGTTTCACCTAGATGTCGCTACTGGAAAGATTAGAATGTAATTATCGTAACGTTTTGACTTATTTGTAATTAATTTCCGAACAAAACGGAGTCACTGTGTTCTCTCATTCTTTCACTACGCTCTGTTACGCACATCGTCTCTGTCTCTCGCTTGTTTGGCAATACGAATAAAACAGAGTGGCAACGTCTCATAACAGCCAGTATTGCACGAATCAACAACTTCGCGTCGCTCATTGCGTTCCGAGCTGAAGATTAGAATACTCAACTAATCTGTACTACTCTAACATGTGGAGTCCGTCTCTCTCACACGCATCCACAATAATGCCCTGTTCTTTTTTAGATAATAATTGATTACTTTAAAAGGCCCAGCGGTATGGCAGACCGTAGTGATGCGCGACTTTAACTAAATTGGACAGTCGAACAACTAGCCACTATTTAATTGTTAAGTTGAATTAAAAAATAGTGCTTTACTAAAAAGTTAGTCGAATAAACGAATACTATTTTAATTCAGTAGGTAATAATAGTACGAAGACGAACCGCGGCGCCTCAAAATGATCTCTGTGTACACGGAACAAGGAACATTTCAATGAATATAGGCTTGCCCATGTGGTCGACTGCACGAGTCACGTATAGTATGCAGGTACCTAGTTCAAATCAAAAACACAACTCCAGAGTCCAGACAGACCGTTATGCATGTGTAACGAGCGTAGCTGATAGTATCTAGGTAACGTCTCTTTCACGCAACATGAAGGGCCTAGCACTGAGCCGGCGAAGGCAGCCGATTCGCGACGGAAAACTGCGAGTCGGTTAAGTACCGAAATAAATAGTGGAAGAACAGGCGGAGGCACCCGATTCGCAACGGAAAACCGCGAGTCGGCTAGGTAACGAAAAAAATTAGTGGTACTGCATTGGAAGAATGAATTCATTCAGTGTTTACCGACTTCAGTCGCACTAGTTGAATATTTTTGTTAGTTGAATAAGTCGAATACTTTTATTCATAGTCGCGCATCGCTAGCAGACCGTTCCGTGTTCCGAATTCGATAGTACTTAGGTTCACACCTCTCCTAAATAACGATTAACCAAATCCACTTAAACCACGCGTGCCTACGAAGTCCCAGTTCGGGGCGGACCACCAGTTACTAAGATAAATATTACCCCCAAATCAAAAGAACTTCTATAAACAACTTATAAATATTACCAATCTGTCAACCCACTCAATTGCTGCTACTTAAAAGTGAGTAGTTCACACTACCCACTTAATGACATAAAATACCCACGCGTCAATAGCAAATCAACAACAAAGTCCTGTTCAGTGAAATGAAAGTTCTCACGTCTCAAGTGTAACGATCACTCGACAACAATCACACAACAACGCTTTGTTTAGTGAAACTAATCACTCACGATTTGAGTGGAGTACTCTCGCAACAATAATCCTTTGTTTCCTAAGTAGGTGGGTTAAAGAATGACCTAATAACCCACATATTTTGTTTATATCGAAAACTCTACTAGAAAGAAACTACCAACAAAAAAAACTAAATTATACCGTGAATAAGACCCGACAATAACAAATCCCATACCACAGACAACAAATTGCCAAGTTTTGACTTGGCTTTAAAAATAAGAAAGTTATCGTAATATTATTAATTATTTCTTAGCAGTATCCTTAATAACCAAAATTAATCCTGGCGTAGGCACCAAATTGTAACACCCCCCCCTACTACCTTCTCTATATTGTACCTAATAATCTAACTACCTATTATACCGCGCGCACTCACCGACTTCCTACTTTACTCTGTGGAGTTACGATAACTTTAATCTTACCTACTTCTTTAAACACTATAAATTGGCCATATGATCGTCTAGATATATATCTACGTTGTGTCTTGTAATAACTCGAGTTCTTTATTTGTTAATATTGTCGAGCCTTAACGTATCCTAACTACATAAAATATTTTACCTTTTTATCGATATTCTCGTAATAGTTGCTACTAATTCTAATAGGAAAGATACCTATTTAAATTTTATTTTACTTCAGTACACATCGGAACAATTAATTAAAAGATTACTCCAGAGATTTATTTCCATTATAGTTTGTTATTCCTTTGTAAAAGAATAAGCTACAATTAAAGTTCCTAGTAATATTTTGAACATTCTGATTTTACAATTTCTGAGGTTTATTGATTTTGACTCTAGGGCTTCAATACAGACATGTTTGTATTGTGCTATTTCAAGATACTTTTACGTGACAGGTTTGCATCTGTAAAAGATCCATTAGGGAAATGACAAGGAAATTACTTGTATAAATTATTTGCTTCTCAGATATAATTTTTAAGTTATTTCTTTAATTATTTGAAGGATGAACCAAATTTGATAAGGTTCATATCCAGAGATAAGCGACTTTTGGAGAACAGCCCCGTCCGCGCTGCCCTCGGTGGATTTCTTCCAATGCTTTTGGTCAATCCTCCCTCGCTTGGACATAGGTAATTACCTAATATTGTCCGTGAGTTTTATCCAAATGATATTCTAATTAAAATCAATTCCATTTTACTTTAATACAAGGGATTTTAGAGGATCGCGAACCTATTTCTGTCGGAGTAAGTTTGTTAGTCATTTTCAAACATTCCAGGGAATTTTACATTTAATCAATAACGCAAAATCAACCACATACAACCTTCACCTTTGGTTAACTTTGGGATTTATCTAGGCTTCCTGAAGCCTAGGAAAATCCCTACTTGATTCATACCCCTACTTACAAATAATTCTAAATATTCTCTGTAGGATAAATAGAATTCCTAGTTGGATTATCCAGGTAGGAATAATCGCTTGTGAAAATTCTAGACTATATTTAAATGAAATTTTCCTTCCGAGAATGATAATATTCAATTACAAGATTCTCTTTTTTATCTAGTATTTTAAAACGTTTGAATAATATTTTACCCGGTCCTTTATGAAAGAATAATAAAAAAACTAAATTAAAACTCTGATTAAATTTTAGAAAATGCCAATTTGTAAGGTTGGTCTACGTACGCACTAGTACAATGCCTACGTGAGTGTGCCTAATTACCTGGCTAAATTGGGTGTGTGTAATTCAAACTTTGAGAAAACCGTTCTCATTTTGATTTAAATGTGCAGTTAAATGTGTATGTCTTCTGACGAGGTGCAAGGTCAGAATACCTAGATTGAACTACTAAGGATAGGATATCTATCGCTGTGTAACCTAAAGCGACAGACGGAGCCTAGGGGTTAGGATTAAGGTTTAAGGAGGGATGAGATTTTGCCTTTCTAGCGGACTCACTAGAAAACCTTTTCAGGCGGATAGAGGTTTCCTGTCCAGCAAAAAATGGATTCCTGAAAACATTAAAACAGGAGAGGATCTATTGACTACGACAGTCCAACAAATATCTCTCTTCGAAGACCGTTCACTTTTTCACTAGCTAAACATAACTTTGACTTTGAATATTTAAGAACACTTGAAAAACATCTCCAAAAAGAAACTAGTTAATTTCTTTTATTTTGGACGGCTTTTCAAATAAATTTTATATTTCACAAAAATTTAAACTTTCACTAAATTATATTCAATTTCACTTATTATGGTCTACTTCCCAGAATCAATCCTAATATTTAAAAGTATAAATTTCTAGCTTTTAAACGAACTTTAAAATCATTTCGTAATTAATTAACACAATTTAATATTTTACCCCAGCGTTACCACGCAAACGTGATACTACTCCCAGAATTATCCAACACTGATCCCCCTTCAGCTGTTACCTTTCCTTTTAAAGTCGCCATCCAAGATAAAACATTTCATTCAATTTTGAATCTTATTCATACGATTCCTAAACAGGAATTGGTGTGTTGCTTCAAAGTATTCTGAAAATCGGATGTTTATATTTTTTGTATATAAACATTCTCACAGTCCAACTCTCTGAAAAAAACGACAGAACAAACCCTCTATTGTTTCCGACCTCATTATTCAAGTATCGCTCGATTTATTTGATAACAATATATAATAATTTTATTTGAGCGTTTGTGAGATACTAATGAATCCAGTAAAAATGGTTCGTTACAACCCCTGCCCATAATACCTCTTTAATAACGTGTCCCTCCTCGTATCTCGATCCTCTCACCATCTTCTACTCATGACCCCTGCCCATAATACCTCTTTAATAACGTGTCCCTCCTCGTATCTCGATCCTCTCACCATCTTCTACTCATGACCCCTGCCCATAATACCTCTTTAATAACGTGTCCCTCCTCGTATCTCGATCCTCTCACCATCTTCTACTCATGACCCCTGCCCATAATACCTCTTTAATAACGTGTCCCTCCTCGTATCTCGATCCTCTCACCATCTTCTACTCATGACCCCTGCCCATAATACCTCTTTTTCCACCCACTCTTTAACGTTCACTTCGATCTGGTTGGAAGACGAAGCCACTTCCATGGGAATCTTCAAGTCCAAACTGTACCAATAAGTTCTGTCATTGCAAAATGTCCAACAAAATTTAGCACTTATGTTATTTACACAAATTAATTAACATTTATTTACAGAAATAATAATACAACTAAGACAAGTAGGTATGTACAAAATTAAAAAATACATATGTAACATTTGTGCTACCTGAAGACCGCTGCTAACGATCAAAAGTAGCTCAACTGATCCAAATCACTAGCAGACGTAAGCGTCCCTAAGATACGGCTGCATTGCCACACTGAATGGCAATACTAATGCGTTGAGCCAGATAAGAGCCAGATAAGAGCCAGCTCTCGGGTCACGCGGTTGATATTTGTTGAATTATATTTATATAATATAAATTTTGTGAATGAAGCAAAAGAGGTGTGTCAGGATCGTAGCAAGTGGAAATCCGTGGTCTCTGCCTACCCCTCCGGGAAACAGGCGTGAGTTTATGTATGTATGTAATATACATTTTGAGGTATTTATACATCAATTTAAAGGAGGTATTTAATTATGTTAGTCATTTAATCTCGACCTTTTATAATGGATTACTATAGCACTACCCCTCTACATTACACAAAGGTTAGCTGGAAGAAAATGATAATTAGCATTAATACTATTAAACCTTCCGTGAGTAATATTCATAATTGAAAAAACCGGTATTAACTCACGTAGGTACTTGTTCCGAGTCAAACACCCGACTCGAGTTTCTGGGACTTAATACCCCTTTTCTCAAGGAGTATACGCGACGGCTATCGCCGGGAAGCCGGGACAAGTACCTATGTGAGTTATTACCAGTTTTTTCAATTATAATTAGCATTAAGGTCGGCTATGTACTAATTGTTGTCTTTTGCAATAAAAAAATATATCTATCTATCTTTGTTTCACTCTTTCTATCTATCTTTGTTTCACTCTTTCAATCTTCACTTTGTTTCAACGAGCTATGGAGCGTAGTATCCTAGGAGTGAAACTCACGGACCGAATATGGAACTCGTGAATAGGCTCTCAAGCACAGATAGCTGACGTCGCTCAAAAAGCTGCTAAACTTATGTGGGACTGGGCTGGACATGGTGTGCCATTCTGTCAGCGCTATTCTGTCACTTACCTGTATTTTGATGAGCTAGAAAGTGACGGAATATGGCTGTTGTGTACGCCTTAATTTTTCGCAGGTGTTGTGTTTTGAAATATTCATAACGTTCTCCCATTTCCACGGATCAGGATATCAAGTTATAGCTTTGCATTTATTTAGTGTTATCAGTATTATTTTATCTGTGGTGTTATGTTGTTTTTTTCGAACTTCCTTCCTTCCAGTACCACCTCTGCTAAACCTTAATTTATGAAGACGTTTTGTACCTAAAAAAAGCGGCCAAGTGCGTGTCGGACTAGCCCATGAAGGGTTCCGTAGCAGCAAGTAACATAATATAAAACTTCTTGGATGGAATACGATTAATGACGTATTAAAAAAAAACTACTTACTAGATCTCGTTCAAACCAATTTTGAGTGAAAGTTTACATGGTAATGTACATTATATTTTTTTTTTAGTTTTATCATTCTCTTAATTTAGAAGTTATGGGGGGGACACACTTTTTACCACTTTGGAAGTGTCTCTCGCGCAAACTATTCAGTTTAGAAAAAAATGATATTAGAAATCTCAACATTATTTTTGAAGACCTATCCATAGATACCCCACAAAAATAGGATTGATGAAAAAAAATTTTTTGCGTTTCATTTCTAAGTATGGGGAACCACAAAAATAAATATTATTTTTTTAAATTTTTGTGTAAAAATCTTAATGCGGTTCACAGAATACCAACCAAGTTTCAACAGCTCTTATAGTTTCGGAAAAAAAAGGCTGTGACATACACGGACAGACAGACTGTCTGGTTCCTTGTCTTTGACTACGTAACCATAATAAAAAAGGGTTCAATTGCAGGTAAAATAAAACACAAATGTGTGTTTGTTTCATTGTATTGCATCAACTGTAACACGTTCAGTTATTCTTCGTTATTGAGCAAAGTTTACCTACATTATTATTAACTGCTTGCTGTGACATTGAATTGTTTCTTCACGAAAATTATATTATCTAATTGAATGCAAAAGCAGGAGAGATGTTTAAATCGTAGAATCAACCAATAGGATCGTGGCAAAATAATATTACGTCATCAAGAATGCATTCTATTGGCTAATTTTGCATATTTCCTCTCCCCTCTGCTTTGGTGGATACCGGGCGTTTGTGAAAGTGTTTGTTAATACTATCTTCAACGGGAGATAAGGATAGCGAAAAATATTCAAAACTTGATGATGATTTCCAATACTTTACATAATAAAATGAACACATTTAACGCAATATTAACGCAAAATTTAACACAGTATTTCATTAGTCACGGCAATAAACAGCATTCAAATAAGAACTCGGTCTAAACGCATTAACTTTGTCGTGAGGTAAAAATATTTTATACATTATTGCAATAAGTTGCTTAAGTAATATATACATCTATGCTTGATTGTGTTTCTGACTTTAATATGACAGTTATATTGAAATTTATATAAATTTCTTGCCATATTATTAAGAAAATGTTGTTGAAAAGCTCAAGCACTGAAGCTCTTTTTAAACATTGTTTATGTTTTGAATAATTTCGAATGAAGGGTGAATGGACAATTCAATGTCAGTTGCAAGCATAACAACGCATGCTATGTCATATGCTCGGACTCTCCATGACAATACATGCGACATCTTGTGCCGACATAATTGTTTAAGCTTTAAGCACCAATTTTCTTTATAACAAGTCGTTCGAAATAATTAAACGACTAAATTTCTATAAATATCTTACTATAATATAGGTTAAAAATACATGTTATAACATTTTTACAAGTCTATCTTTAGTTTATGGTACGATTCAAATAACCTGTTCCTTGTTGGTGTTTTAGTTTCTAAGAAAAGGTCATTTGACACGTGTCTAGATTTAAAAAAACCTATAAAACTATAAGAAAGCGCGGAAAGGACATTACAAACACAAAATAAGTAAATTCGTGTACTACTGTAAATTTTACAATATAAAAATTGAAATACACTCCCCGGAACATATTTACATCCAAATATGGTTATGGACATATTATAAACTAAAATAATTAATAAATAAATTCGCTAAAAAAAACGTGTTAAATTGCACTTCAGATGAACTAACCAAATCCGTAACTAATGAGTAATTCTTCTAACGGTTAATTTTATTTATCTTATATTTATTACCTATTTACGTATGTGAGTTATTTAATTTATGAAATTCACAAAACTTAATAAGACGGATTTTTCCATAATAAAGATTAATCTGATTAATTAAACAACAAAATACAGTATAGAAGATACGGGTAGAGTTGGATAATATCAAAAAGCCACGCAAGAATTCAAATCGACTAATTTTTGTTTAAAACAAAGCGTGCCTACTCCGAATCTCGCGTAGATTAAGTTATATGCCAGTAAAGTATATTACTTAAGTGGATATAATGTAGGTTATTACTAAAATTATAGAATATAGTAGAAGTATTTTAAGATCAGCGCAACTACGCTTTAAAGCGTTACTTAATCGTATAATCATTTAAGAGGGGTTACAATTCAAACTCTGGATTCGAAATCAAGTTCCAGACTGCTGAGTGCCCAGATTAAAATTTCAATAAAATAATAATTTAACATTACACACAATAAGGGTTTGCTGTTTAAAATGGAGAAGATAGAATAAAAATGTAGAAAAAGAGTCAGCGATACAAATTTTAGGGTGTGAGTACAAGCTTCTGCGAAAATAAAATCGAACAATGAAGATAACCATAAAAAGTTCAGGCATTCAAAATAATGTTAATCATTTATTTCTAGTTAGCACGTTGTATAGAACGCATCATAAATATCATACAATATTGTTGTATCTAAGGCACATAATGTTTAGGCATTCCATTATTACTCCATATCGTATCAATGGTGCTAAAAACAACTAAACAAAAAAATTACAATTTGTGACGAATACACAATTTTCTAATGAGTATCAATTTTGGTAACATTTGAGATACAGTTTATGTTGTTAATAAATTTTGTATTTGTCACAATAAATCAACAAAGCTATCAAAATAAATCCAACTACCAAAACTACGACGCTGTAAAACAAAGTTATATCTCAGCTTCCCTTTACCTGTTATCTTCTGTCAAAAATGCATACATGTTACTTCCCAAAACACTATAATACAGTTTGTATCATTATCCGATTTCTAAGCACTGCTCGTGCAATTGCCAATCATAAAAAAACAACTACTTCAATATAAGACACGTTCAGAATGAACAAATTGAATCACAGTCTAGAATTTTCGGCACCAATGAGCTTTAAATTCGTCACCAATTTTATATTGCTTTACCACATTACAAGGTCACCTCATCCAGATTTTAAAACGACGAAATCTCGAACCACAAGCCATAGTGTCAATACAACTTTATCCCTCTAGGTTTTATATTCCTCTAGTAACTTCTATAGCTAGCAATTGACTAATTTTCGCCTTTATGCCTATTTGAACTATTACAGCTGTAATATAATCTAATATAATCTTGTCTGTGAAATAGCTATTGTACCAAAATGCTTTCCTAACTTTTATATCAATTTTAAACATAGAAACCAGTCCTGCTTCCATTCTATAGAAAAAATATTTTGCGAGTCAACTTTTACGATTATAGGATCATTCTAATTTCAGTACCGATCTCTAGCTTCCCTAAAGCCTTTTGTTATATAATTTTAATTAGTAATTATTGCTTGTCATTTATTGCTACATTCCCTACGAACTATCTTTCTATATTTTATAAACATACAAAGGCATTTTGATGGTGATTTAAAAAAAACTATGTGTAAATGAGAAATCCAGAGTAACAAAACTAGTAGTCCTTTCAGTGATGGTATAATACCTGAAACCAAATTTCAACGAAATGTGAAATCCATAGTTTTTTTAGATTTAAAATCTTCAAGTCACATTCGGCATTACCACGTAAAGCTACGAACTGTCCAACTTAACTGTACCTTACATACGTAGGTCTATATCTATAAAATCGTGTATATATATTTGGATTTAATTACTTGTAATTTGGCCACAATTTTTAGTTTCAAGCTCCTTACGTAATAAACGTCAGGGGCGAATCATGTAAATATTTTTTAACATTACATTTACATTGTATCTCTAATGACTAGTTATCTCATATGGCCACGGTCACCGGACAAAATCATGCATGAGAATGTCAAAATAAAAAAAATAACTATGAGTACTTACCTACATAAAAGGGGAAAGTTACTAATAGTGACAAAACAACTTTCGTTATTTCTTTAGTCACAGTCTCTACTAGAGTTTCAAAGTTACAAGTATGAGCGGATGGATTAATTAAATGAACACTACGTTTTACAAATACCTATTATGTAAGTTATTATAAGTATTCTTATGAAAGGCACCTATAATGTCCCTCGACCATTGCCGATCTACATAGATTTGTTAATATTTTCGATGACAAATTCTGACCACTGTTTTTACCCCCTTGTTTAAGTACTTATTTTTATAAAACTATATTGAGTGTTAGATCAAATGAAAATTCTAAATCGAAAATACAAACAAATCTCCTACACTGATAGCTACTAACTATACAACTAAGCTAATCTCTTAAGCAAGGCCCGTCTTTCTTAAATATTCAATAAATTAAAGAAAAAATATTTTTAACTAATCGACACTTACGCTATTTTCTTTTTTATTACAAAACACACAACAACGAAACGAAAAACAACTTATAATATCACACTTTCGTCAATTCGAAACCATTTTTGACGCTAGTAATGAAAGCATTTCAATTTCCGCTTTTCTGTCTTACAGCTCAGCAAATAAAATTTTCAAGCTGCACTTTCATTAATTTTTACTTCACTAAATTACTGGAAGGCTTGATCATAATCATACTTTTTATATTCTATAAAAATATTAGAATATAACGTTATTTTTATTAGTATCTTTATACTTTAATTATCGTTGGAGTATTGTATTTTGTTCGCCTTAACATTTATATAAATCCGCATCGACTGTCCGCAGTTATAACGCTGCTACTAGATGGCGTTATTTTCATTAGCGCAAGCCGCTCTTACAAAGTCACTGCGCATTGCACGGACGTTCAAGGCGGTAACTAAGTTCCCTATATTATTTTATTTACATATACCCCAAGAGCCGCCTCCATGGATCCAGCTAGTTCGTTCGATGCGCAACGGGACGCCAATGCGGCAGAGGCGCCGGCGTCCAACGCAAGACTGTCCCGTTCGAGTAGCTTGATGACTGTTGGCTTGACGCATCAGACAGGTGACTGATGCTTGGCAGCTCAGTCTGGTCGCATGCGGCGGTCTGGGGCGAGGATCACGGGGAGCGGAGATCAGGCGCCTTGTCAGGTGCGATGTCGTCTGTGTCGACGCCGACAGACTGGCCGACAGAGGTCGTGTCCATCGCGGTTGCTTCGGAAGTGATCACGCTGGATTGAAAGAAGCGCTCTGTAAAAAGGACTGCATTTAGTTTGTTACAGTTTCCGTGCAAAATCTGTAACTTTCTGGCACAAAGTGAGGATAGAGTGATGGTGATGTATAGGCAGAGAAGGTTTCAAATGAGAAAAAACTTTAATAAATATTACTTTATTTGAGAAGTTTGTTATATTTCTAGTGTAAGCCACACTATGGGGAACATTCAATTGTAATGTGACCGAATACTTCCGTTTCAATTCTGTTAATTACAAGCTTTTATTGAACTTGCTATGTATGTATATTTGTCCGGGTGGAATATTGCAACTGAATTTTAAAGCAATTATCCTCAACCGATTGAGATTATATTTTGCATACCTGTTAAGTTCCGATGATAATGCAATATTATGGTGACAGCGAGCTGATCTGATGATGGAGACCGAAGATGGACAACGGAACTCCTCGAGGGATAATAGTAGACTGTCTGTGTTTAGGCTCATTTTGATCAGGTTACAATCACTAATTTTATAAAAGCTTGTATTGAAAAATATGTTTTTCATCTAAAACTTATATGTAATGTTCTCCATAAGTGTGGCTTACCTACGCTGAAAAATAACAAACTTAAGAAAAAGCGGTAATACCATGTCTTTGCAATCGATCGAACTCTGACTCGGAAACTGAGCGCTGGTTTCCGAATGAAATTCCTGAAGATAGATCTATCGGCGCTTAGCAGAGTTCATAGTGCCCACAAATTTCGTCACCAGGGTTAGCTTGTTCTATGATTCGACTAAAGTGACGTTTTGTATGGTTTAAGCCCGCCCATATTTTTTATTTTGGTCGAAGGTTCTATGGCCGATTTCGTTAAGGCATTTCCGATTATATGCGGAGTTGTGAGCTTGATTCTCACTGGAACGGACTTTTTTGTTCACTTTTCTTAACGTTCCTTGTTACTAATTGTCCTATTGACTTCACTCCTACTGCTAGGATTTAGCCTAGATTGATGTTCGCCATCGTAATGCTAATTATTGGTTCCACGACATATCATATCCTTTCAATGTCTTATCGATAAAGGATTCGTTGAAGTAGGAAAGGTCTCAGTTCGGGACGAACTACTAGTGATAAATTAATGAGTGTGTACCAAATGGTGTGGTGTGTTTCAAAATAGTGCTGTTCTTAGCCAATCAGATACAATATTTTAGGGACTTGCGGTTCTGTTGCCAACTCCACTATGTTTTGCGTTAGACCTAATGAAGTAAAAGGTTAGTGCGGATTATCGATAGGAAGACAGCAGTATTTTGTAGCTTGGAACACATTCTGCTATGGCCTCTAAATTATTAAAATGGCGGCAAATTAACATCGAAATTCTATGTCGTTTGTTAAATGTAATATTTAAAGTCGTGTCGTGGTGTGTCCAGCCTAGATTAGACCCCTTATTCTCCTCCCGTGGAAGTTGTAAAAGCAGGCTAAATGATTACACCAGGGGATGGGCAGCAGCATCAACATGAGTACTCAACACCAATACTGCGATCAACATCCGCTAGCGTGGTGGTTATGGCAAATGTATTCTATGTGGAGGCCATGTCCAGCAGTGGACAATGATGTTGATGATGATGATGATGATGGTGATGATGATGATGATGATGATGATGATGATGGTGATGATGATGAGTATTTGACGACCTCTGTAGCACGTCGGGCGAGTAGCCGGCTGAGATGCGAAAGGTTGCGGGTTCGATTACTGCTGCGGGACAAATGTTAGTATGATCTGCAAATATTGTTCCGGGTCTGAGTGTTATTATACCATGGAACTCGTAGTTCCTGATACCCACGACACAGAGAATCCTAGTGTGAGATCGGGACTATGTATGTGTCTGTTGGGTGTTATGTTACGATATCGTCGGTACTGTAAGCATTAAAAGCAAGTTACCATCATCTAACAGCACCACGTGCTCCGGCCCGGCTGGCGCCGCCATCATGTTGAACTCCTCTTCCAGGGTCGAGAATGGAGCGTTCCATCTGAAGCACATACAAGAAGAAATTTAAAAAATTTAAATACCCCCAACGCATTGAAACGGCTGAAACAATTATGATAAAACAAGCAGCGCCCCGCGGTTTCACCCGTGTAAGTCTTGATCCCGTAGGAATATCGGGATAAAAATTTGCGTGTGTATTATTCCGGGAGTCCAGTTATCTCTATTCCAAATTTTATTCAAATCCATTCAGTAGTTTTTACGTGAAAGAGTAACAAAGATACATCCAAACAAACTTTCGCGTTTATAATATTAGTAGGATAGCTAGAAAACCTGTTTCAAATAAAGAAAACCGCATTCAAAACAGTTCACGCGTTTAAGAGCTACGGTGCCACAGACAGACAGATAGACACACATAGCGGTCAAACATATAACACCCCTCTTTTTGGGTCGGGGGTTAAAATAGTAGATTGTTAACCAAATTTTGTAAACAATCAATCTTACACGAGCTATTTAGGCGCACATAGCCCGATTTAAATTTGAAGAAATTTAAAAAATTAAAATACCCAACGCATTGAAACGGCTGAAACAATTTTGATAAAATAGCTAGAAAACCTGTTTCAAACAAAGAAAACCGCATTCAAATCAGTTCACGCGTTTATGAGCTACGGCGCCACTGACAGACAGATAATTTTAACCCCCTCTTTTTGCGTCGGGGGTTAAAAATAGTAGATTATTAACCAAAGGATGTATTAAACAATCAATATTACACGAGCTATTTGGGCGCATTTAGCCTGATAATACTGTTACTCTTAGCCAGAATTATTCCATTGTTAGGCAACGGCCTCCCCCCATATCCTCCAGTCACTACGATCCTTTGCTATTGTTTGCCAATCTGTGTTAAAAGTGTCAATTTCATCGCGCCATCTCCTGCGTGGTCTGCCGCGACGCCGTCTCGCTGTGTCAGGGGTCCACATAGTGGTTATTTCATCGCGCCATCTCTTACGTGGTCTACCGCGACGCCGTCTCGCTGTGTCAGGGCTCCACATAGTGGTTATTGCATCGCGCCATCTCCTGCGTGGTCTGCCGCGACGCCGTCTCGCTGTGTCAGGGCCCCACATAGTGGTTATTTTGGCCCACAGCTCATCAGGCATGCGGCAGACATGTCCAGCCCAATTCCACTTCAGCTAGGCGGCTTATTCTCCTACGTCAGCGATTTTAGTTTTGGAGCGAAGTATGGTGTTTCGAATACTGTCGGTTAATTTAACTCCCAGAACTCCCTAGCCTGATAATACACATATAAAAAAACTGCAACACATTATGGTAGGAACAAAAAAAAACTATAAAAAAACTTTATATAAAGCGTGATATATACCTAGGTGGTGCTCTAGTTGAAGCTCTAGGCGCGTACAGCCCCAGTCCACCCGGCGGTGACACTCCTCCACTCCCCGACAACACGGCCCCACCCCCGCCCGCCCCGCTGCCTAGTCCACCTAATGAACCGTATGTGAACATCTGGAAGTTTAAAACATAATTGTCATCAAGTAAATCGTGGTTAATATTTAATAATATACCAATCCGGCTGCGCCATTTAAAAATAATAGTTGGCGCAAGTAGGCGGGATTAAATTTTTTCTTTTACTTTGTTTATGGCGGGACAAGCATATTGCCCACCAGATGTTATACGGTAACCTCTGCCTTTAATAATGCATTGCCTCATACGTCACGTCCACCTAGGACGTACCCTATGCGGCATTGCACTGCGCCCCACCCTGAGACATAAAGATGAAAAGTTTTATGTGTTACTTCACCGGCAACCATACCCTTCAAACCAGAACACAGCAGTGCTAGCACTACTGCTTTACGGCAGAAATAGGTATGTTGGGAGTACTTCAATTTCAATTTCAATATATTTATTTGTGAAATACAAGTCATAAAAGTTCTTACAATATTACTTCCGCGGACGAACTCTTTCACAAAAAAGCTCTACTACTACTCTAACTCCATTCTATCCATTGAATTCATTGTATCTATTCTAACTCTGACTAAAGACAGTAATAATTCACATGGTGCCTTCATCATCTTTCTGTTGTCGAAAGACACAGCTAGATATAGGCCTGCCCCTTAGAATGCCTCGAGGATTGATCTTGAGCCTCCTAGATCCACTGAATTTTTGTGACCTTTAAAATATCTTCGGTCCATCGTTATTTTTACATTGCATCGTCGTCTCGTGGCCTTCGACCAAACTAAGAAGTATTCGTGGCTGCCATATGAAAACCCTTATTCCCCAACGGTTGTTGGTTCTGCTACCTATGGTACTGTTTTACCCAAAATATAAGTCCAATCGACTGGTTTCGTTTGTGCAGAAAAGCGCAGACTGATAGCCGACAGTAGCCGAACGTATAGTATAGCTCTGTCCCACTGTATATAGCTCTGGCCCGCTCACATCTAAGAGTCGACTGGACGAACAAGATGCCGCGACTTTGTCGCGAAATCGTTTAACCAATAACAGCGCAAGATAAAATCGCGCGATTGCTATTGGTATAAAGAAGATTCCCGTGCTTTAGAAATTGGTCTACGGCGCAGGTACATCGGGCAACTTATATTTTGGGTAATACTGTACCTATTCTCGTCTTAAAGCATTGTCATAGTCATCATCATTAGCAGCCGTTGAAATGCAATGGGAGGATTTGTCTTAATCACCTCGCTAGGCAGGCGGATTGGTAATTGCAGTATTGGAGTTGAGTGGTTAGATTGATGCTGCTGCCCATTCTCTGGTGTAATCCCTTAGTCGGCTTTTACGGCATCCACGAGGGGGACTTTTCTTAGGCTGGACACACCACGGCACACTCATACTTCCTGTTTTCTTTAACTTCAAGAATCAATTCTTCTAAGATCCAGAGTCTCGAGCACCGCCGTAAGGTTGCATGCCTTTCGATCTTCTATAGGTTACAATTCGGGGAATGCTCCCAGGAACTGCATGATCTGATCCCACCATCTCCTTTTCACCATAGGACGAGCAGGCGTACGACTCAGTACCATCCTTACCTCATTAGTATACCTTCTATTCACACAAAACATTTCAGTTCTACCTTTATAATGCGAACTGCTAAGAAGTGGAATACACTACCATCGTTTGTCTTTCCTGAAAACTATAATCTGGGTCTCTTCAAGGCTAGAGTGATTTCTAGACCTTTGTGCTCCATCTCCAGCCACATCGTCACTTACCAACAGGTGAGATCGTGGTCAATCAAAGGTCTATCAAAGTTAAAACTAAACTTAAACTTATTCTGAGGATCACCTTTGGCTTGCTTAATAACCATGGTGTCACCTACAGAACGTTCACCGTAAGATGTCCCCTGCCACAGTATGCACTATTCCCAAGGCAAGGGACATCTTACGGTGAACGGTCGGTACAAACGTGATTTGAAGGTACCTGCTGCGACTGCGGATGGAAGTGGTTGAAGTGTGATATGGAGGGGTGTTCAGTTCTGTACGGGTGCGGAGAGCGTCTCCGCGGTGAGGTGGGTGGGGAACGGACCTCGGGTGACGCGGGAGATCCACCCGCACTGTTTCCCACTAGTTCACTCGCTGAAATCACAAGTATTTTACATCAATTGAGATAAGACGAAAAACCGAAAATCCATCAGGCTTTATGTCGCTCTACCCCTTGACAGCTAACATATATCAGCTTGTTATTTTACAAGCTTTTATTTACCTTGCTTTTATTTAAATGTTATCGAGACACCACACAGACGCTTTCTACCTAGTAGTAAGAAGGAGCCTGATTCTTCTAGGTTTGGTCGCGATGGAACAGGAGTAAATTTAGTTTATAAGATTATTCAAAAACTTCCTAAACTTCCTGTATTTCAATGAATGAAATGTGCAATTTAACATAGTAATTTAAATAAATGTCTAGAAGTGATATCTTTAAAAAAAACACTTACGAGCCCTTACAAATCTGTGCGTTTTGCAAGTAATAAATTAGGATAAGTATTCCAAAATAAGTAAAATAAAACACCGATCTCGCAAGAACATTGCAAGCATGTTATTATACTAAGTCGTCTCTTACACGTTTATTGCAATCTACTTTGTAATATTATTCGTGGGAATTTAAAAACAAATGATTATCGTAAAGGTGCTAACCAAGTTTTGTAGTTTAACTATCGTGGGTATCTTTTTGTGTGATTTGATTCGTCGATACTTTTGAAACCTCGTAAAATAATAATGTTACTGGTAGTAATTATTTTACGAGGTTTCAAAAGTATCAACGAACAAAATCATACAAAAAGATAGCCACGTAGGCAAACTTCTGTTGAACAGCGCGTTATGCGCATACCCATTGGGATATCGCTACCCACGGCGGTAGCGGATACCGCTTAGATTTGATAA
Source organism: Operophtera brumata (assembly GCA_932527175.1). Taxonomy (NCBI): domain Eukaryota; kingdom Metazoa; phylum Arthropoda; class Insecta; order Lepidoptera; family Geometridae; genus Operophtera; species Operophtera brumata. The sequence continues at coordinate 30,859,944 of OW052239.1, read as the reverse complement.
GGCCTTAAAAAAATCTGCTACAGCTTCAGAAGTTACCTGTTGATCTGATGATAGCAACAGGTCGAGCCATGGGCGGCAGGGGAGGCGGCGGCAGCATGGAGCTACTGAAGTACGCTGGCTTTGGACTTCTTGATAACTGAAACACAAATTGAAAGAGACTTATCCTTAAGTCTTCTGAGAGCTTAAATAGTCTTTCTGAGATAATCTTATATAACCAAAAAGACAATTTAGATACATACATACATAGGCACACGCTTTTTTCCCCGAAAGAGTAGGCAGAGCCTCAAATGGGCCTCTTTTCACTGAGGGTTGCACCATTGCGGGAAATAGACGTGACAAGTGGTGAGCTCATCGCCGCCATTGCTTCCCACGACTGACTTGGCTAACGCTTTCTTCGAGTACACATTCACAATACATTCCTTAAATAAGCTAGCATCCAGGAAAAATCTTATACCAACAAATCTTACAAATAAGTACGGGTAATCCCTTAGTCAGCTTTTACGACATCCACGGGAGGAGACGGAGGGGTCTATTCTTGAGCCGGACTCAACGGTCACGGTCTATTCTTGGGTTTCATTCCTACAGGTTATGGGAAGAATAATTAATAATTTTGAATTGAATGTAACTGAGTCTCACCTGTAATTGCTGCACATCACTGGGCTCCTGACAGACGAAAGTAACGAAATCTCCCAAAGAGTCCTGTGGAGCGCCGTCGTACTTAGACGCATGTTGACTCGACAAAGCATCCGAGGCTGCAACATAGTAATGCTCTATTTCCATTTGTATACTCCATTTGAGGTCCCGTGCCTGATGCGGGACCTTTATGGTAGGGATGATGGCAATGCAATGGTGTGACCTCAGATCTATCAATAATGGCGTAGGTATATAACATCATACTAAGGGAAAAAACGAATTAAAGTTCATAGATATTCAGATCCAAGTTCCAGTGATAGGCCTGATATGGAACCATACAGAAAAGCATAAGAATTATGATCGTATATCCTGCTACAAGAGTTTGAAACAGGGACGTGCCTATAAGGGGTCGTACGACGTGCAGGATGGCCGAATTTTTAATGCATTTTATTTTTTATGAATTCGAGTTGTTGCATTCAAATTGATGAAAACTCAATGCAATATTTATAAAATAACGGAAGAATTTATTTCATACTAGTGACCTAGTATCCTATAGCCCAATCTATCTGTGTACATTTTATCGAAATCGGTTTATAGTCTAGTCAAGTTAAACATGAAAAGGGGGTCGTGCTGGCATAAGTTCGGGTCACGCTGATTTTTTGATGTTGTTAGGACCTTAATCAATATAAAAAAATCAGATTTGCAATTTTCCAAGTGCTGTGCGTTCGGCGGTGTGCCCAAAAAACCATGAAATTTTCGGTTTTTGGTTAAGCTCCTAACAACATATAAAATATCAGCGTGACCCGAACTTTTGCAAGCACGGATGTACCAACATCTTGACTGGATTATTAGTGGTTTCAGCGTGATTGAGTAACACACATACAAGAATCCAAACATCGTAACTTTGAGATTTATGATATTAGGGGCATTTTCTGAGTAAACATTTGAACTAATACGCTTATCCAAACATGATACATGCAGTGTTGAATATTAAACACAAACAATGGCTACCTGTTGAGTGCGTGTCGGTGGGGGGTGGTGCGTGCTGGTAGAAGATTGTGTTGGATGGCACTAGGGGGGACTGCGACGCGCTCAGCCCTGCTGAACTGTGAGGGATACCTAGAAAATCATAAAATAAAATGTAGGATAACAAATTTCAATCAGGCAAAGGTTTCGTAGTAATCTTTCTACGCCTGAATGACATTATAATGTCTGAGATTTCAGACCGAAGATAATGGTTAAAAAATAAAAAAAAACAATACAAGCTTTTATAAAATTAGTGATTGTAACCGTGTGCTGATCAAAATGAGCCTAAACACGGCCATTCTATTATCCATCGAAAAGTTCCGTTGTCCACCTTCCGTCTTCATCGCCAGATCAGCTCGCTGTGACATCATATTGTATTGTCATCGGAGCTTGACAGGTATGTCAAATTTCAGCTCACTCGGTTGAGAATAACTGCTTTAAAATTCAGTTGCAAGATTCCACTCGGATTCCACCCAGACAAACATTCTATACTTTGCAAGTTAAATAAAAGCCTGTAAAAATTGTTTGAAATGTTCAGTTTCAAATACTTTGCATGCTATTATAACTGCTGCTATCATATTTTATATTCTTTTCTTATTATACTTATACTATCACTTTTTATATTATCTATTCTATAGTTACTTAATATTTATTATGGTACCTATTAGTTGATTGTAATAAAAAGCAATTATTTTATTTTGATATATTCTTGTCAGAAATCTCAACTTTGTACTATAGACTTTTCAGATCCAATATTGGCCTTATTCCAGTATTCAAATCTGTGACTAAGATCGGAAGTAAGGATCACTGGCAACCACAACACCTATCTATGCTACCTTATTATAGTTTTTTCTACCAACGCTTCCTCTTCTGAAGGTCCGACTATCATTTATTCATCTCAGTCTTTAGGTATAATAAAAATTCAAATTAGTTATCGATGCATCCTTAAATTTTAATTATTTACACGAATCGTTTACATCACCATTATCAATAACATAAAAAATTACGTATTCGAGTCGTCTCTCATCGCTTTTGTTTAGATAGTAGTGGAGTTCACCGACACGTTGATTCACCACTAATAATATTCCATTTGATTCAGCCTTATAGTAACAAACAGTAGGACAACTTTTTCGCCAAATGACATTCTTTAATTGGTCTGAAAATCTATTGAAAACAATCCTAAGTAGGTGTCTACTAAGAACTTTTAAAAAAAGCATTTTGACATCCATATATTGTGAGGGCTGTAATTTTTTTACAATGGTATAAATCTCGAATGCTGAAATTCCGACAATTTACGAAGTAAGTATAAATACAGTAATTGCATTCCGCAAGTAAATAATATATTGTTTTATAAAATACATAATATACAACTATAAAAATATATAATCACCAACCAATAGATATAAAACAGCTAAACGGAAACCTATTCAAAAATAAACTAAGGAATTGGCTTTTTAATTATAGTTTGGATGAATATTATGATAGATAAAGTTATTTAGCAATGTCGGTGAACAAAGTCGTGTTGGTTACACCACTTATATATAACTCAAGAACGGCAGAACCGATTTGGCTGAAAATTGGTGGGGAGGTACCTTAAAACCAGGAGAAGCAAATGGAGGGAGGGGGGTAGGAGGGGGCTGTTTTTCACCAGGAGCTACCCATGCGAAGCCGGGGCGAGTCGCTAGTAAGTATATAAAATTGATTATGTTCTCATAGAATATGATATAAGTTACGTTTGGCCACAGATAAAATAATACTATTGGCCTAACCAAACCTGTACCGACTATTAAGTCTGATATGGGCAGACTGTTGATACCACATTACCTATACGATCTTTTTACACGGTTTTATTCTTAATCTTTTTTACCAATTGTTGGTTCTAGGATATGCTAGTTTTCTAATGCTTCGCTTATCTCAGTGGATTTATACTTTTTTTTACTTACCGTGATATTTCCATCAAAGTTGTCTTTGTATATATCGATTACTAGCGACTCATCCCGGCTTCGCACGGATAGTTTCAGGGTGAAAAACAGCCCCCCCCCCCCCTCCGATCCACCTGGTAACCTATGTCACTCAGGGTGAATGTAGCTTACTAATGGTGAAAGAATTTTTGAAATCGGGTCATTAGTTTTTGGGGTTATTCATTACAAACATACACACAAAAATACAAATCTTTCCTCTGTATAATATTAGTGTAGATGTAGATGCATGTGTGCGTGAGCCGAATCAAACCACTACTACGAAGCTAAGCTACTGGTACCGTCCTAGTACTTATGCGGTGACTACTATATTTAGAGTGCGGTTGCGTCTTGTAGGTACGTTGTAACACGTGCGAGGAACGAATACAAATCATTCGTGAAATGATTATTGTAAGTATAATTTTGATTATTAATCACAGATGCTCGGTGGTCCTTATGTGCGGATAGTATACAATATTTTTTGCTTGCCTATTAATAACATTTTAAGATCATTGTAGCAATAGGTATTTTGTACTTAAAGATTAAATAGATAGTTTTAAAACCTGAGCTCACGCAATAAAGCGCACAGAATGGTGCATGAAGATAAGGAGGAATGGCCTCAAAAGAAATAGGACACCATCATCATCATCATCATCATCTCAGCCCGGAATCACCCACTGCTGGGCCTTCTTCTGGCCTTCTTTCTCTTTTGCCAGCCTCCTCTGTCCTGTGCGTCTCTCAACCGCAATTGCCCGCGACATAGGACATAGGCCAAGACAAAGATGAAATAGCTCATGTTGCTTAAGACACGAATAGTTACGTCGCACTGTTGTGCTTGGATAGTGACTTACTGAAGCACTGTGGCACGAGCATGGTGCTGGAAGCGCGCTCGGGGGGCGGCTCGAAGGAGGGCGGCGCTGGTGAGTTGTAGCCGCAGTAGTATGAAGACTGCAGCTTGATAGTGACTTACTGAAGCACTGTGGCACGAGCATGGTGCTGGAGGCGCGCTCGGGGGGCGGCTCGAAAGAGGGCGGCGCTGGTGAGTTGTAGCCGCAGTAGTATGAAGACTGCAGCTTGATAGTGACTTACTGAAGCACTGTGGCACGAGCATGGTGCTGGAGGCGCGCTCGGGGGGCGGCTCGAAAGAGGGCGGCGCTGGTGAGTTGTAGCCGCAGTAGTATGAAGACTGCAGCTTGATAGTGACTTACTGAAGCACTGTGGCACGAGCATGGTGCTGGAGGCGCGCTCGGGGGGCGGCTCGAAGGAGGGCGGCGCTGGTGAGTTGTAGCCGCAGTAGTATGAAGACTCCAGCTTGATGCCGCCCTCACCGGGAGACTCCGAGCCTGACTCTTGGAGGATTGATGCTGGAAAGAAAGTTAAATAGGATTATAATGGGCTACCAAAGTGCCAGCTTGCATATTTTGGTGGGCTAATTGGTGACTGTGACGAGGTGGACGAGTTGCTAGCATAGCCTCAATATAATTCCTCCTGACGACCTCTGTAGCGCGGCGGGTGAACGTTCGCCTGCGACGCAGGAGGTTGCGGGTTCCATTCCCGCCTCGGAACTAATATTTGTGCGATCTGCAGATATTTGTTCAGGGTGTTCTGGGTATTTCCTATATATAATAAAAAATATCTATCTATGTAATATATTGTATTAAGTATATCAGTTGTCCACAACACAATACCACCCATAACACAAGCTCTGCTTAGCTTGGGGCTAGATAATGTTGTGTGAACTGTCGAGCAATATTTATTTATTATTTAAATATTTATTTATTTTATAATTTAGCTGTATTTCTCAAATGACAGGGAAGAAGACAGTTAAACGTAGGAGATGTAAGTTCTACTCACGAAATATTCAGACAAGTTCATGTTTTATTTTTCACAACACTGAGTAAAATATTTTCGTATTCCAAACAGGTGGTGTTTTTAGTACTTATTCATACTCGCAGTGACGATGACATTAACATTCTGGACTGATCAAATCGCATGTAGTAGATGGCCCGTTTGTAGCCGCACGTTTAGGACAATGGTGAACAAATTGTAATTGCAATAGCTGTAGTGATATTGGCTGACGTGACATACCTACCTGATGACTAACTATTTGGTATACATAGGACAAGTTCAAGAATTAGAAGCACGTGTTGTTTTCAGATAACTGATTAGAAACCAGACACTTGTCTACATGTTGTCCTAGGTTACGAGTGAATGATGATGACAATTATGTACAAACCTATCAAATTAAATTGTAAAAAACTAAATATTTTTTAATTTAGTGTTGTCACTTACGCTATGTCATTCATTTGTTCACACTATGACATCTTTCTCGAACGATTCAAATTAATGACAAAACATTCTACGAAATCGTTGTACTAATCTATAAATCTGATTCATGTAGGATGTCCACCAAAAATGTGTCGTGTAAAGAGTTATTTTCACGACAGAAGTCCCATGGAAATTTAAGATTAACAGATAGAAAATTTTCGCTTATTTAGAATAGAAATAAGCAACTTAGCCAAGAGACTTCTGTCGTGAAAAAGACTCCTGTAATTTCCCCATATCTTTGATCCGAACAACAGGTAAATTCTGCTTTAGGCATAAATTCAGAGATGTTTTTATAACATGCTTTGACTGCATCTTAACTTGCAATGTATGTCCGGGTGGAATATATTTGTCCGGTTGGAATCTTGCAACTGAATTTTAAAGCAGTTGTCCTCAACCGACTGAGCTAAAATTTGGCGTACCTGTCAAGTTCCAATGTCAATACAATATGATGTTGACAGCGAGCTGATCTGATGAAGGAGACGGAAGGTGGACAACGGAACTCTTTGAAGGATAATATAAGACTGGCCGTGTTTAGGCTAATTTTGATCAGCACACGGTTACGATCACTAATTTTATAAAAGCTATTTTTGTGAAAAACATATTTTTCACAAAAAACTTATTTAGTCGTTGTCTCAAGTTAAGTTCCAAATTGAAACATATTTGACTTTATAGAATTGAAGCTCAGTCCGACTTTAAACTCGATTATCTGAATGTGCTTTACACAACAATGACTCATAGTCATGACTTTCGGCCCCCAGTGTGGACAAAACATTATCCAGAAAACATAGAAAAGAAAAAGTTAGTTCACACAATTATTATAAACAAACAGACATACCTTTAGATAACTTCCATAGTTCCTTCGACGAGAAGACTCCGGTCGCTAGAATAATATCGTTGCAAATTACCCCGTTGTATGGATTGTGGCTATAGCCTGAAATCCATCATCATATCATCACGTTAAACTAACGGTTGGTCTCTCATAAACAAACTATGGAGTTAAGGTCTCATTTATTGACTAAGTCTGCCTTTACCAGAACTGAGGCCCATTGCACGCAACGACAAAGCTCTGTCGTGAAAATAAACTTTTTATTGGATAACGGGAAATACCTCAGATCTAAATGGCATGGTGTGCAACGGGCATCAGCGGAGCATGGAAATTCCAACAGATTTGCTGAAGTAGTATAGATTTAAATCAATTACATACATTTGTTGAGTTTTCCAGCTCTGCTCCGGTATTAATAATTGTAGATCAGGCAGCCTAAATATGGAAACTTCTATCGGGGATATCTAATAAAGATACTCTAGTATAAAATTCGTTCGACAGTTACCAATATTCTATGTATAACTTTTCAATATTAATAAAATTAAATCATTGAATTCCAGTGAATGATTGAATAAATGATAATTCAAAGATGTTCACGTAACTTTACATAGGGTTACCCAATAATATAAGATGAACAATATTTTATACGAGAAAACCTCTATTCTTTGAGGGTAATTGAATTGAAGTCTCATTTAATTATGAACTAAATTTTCAGGAATAATTCGGAAAAGAATACTGAATTCCAATCATAAATTACTAAAAGGGATAACTAAGATGATGCCTGTTTGCTTACAGGGTTATTGTATTAAATAATAAAACAAAATCACACAAATCTAGTTAGGTAAAAGAGAAACTTTAGCTGATGCTGTTCTAAAATATTTAATACTAAAGTTATGGTAAAACAGATTCTTATTACAAGACACGCATGAGTAAATGAAACAAAAGGCGTGGAGTAAAACGTGTAGTTTTTTTTACGAATAAGGCACAGGTCTAATTTGATAATATTTTTTATGAATTTAGAATAGCATCATCATTAAAAACATCGAGATATTAAAAGAGAAGGAACACCGACTACAATACAAACAAATTTTCATAAAAACGAGCATTAAACTCCAAAATTTTAAATTTAAAAGCATGGAAGTGTAAGTGCAAGCCAATACGAGGACGAATTTTGGATTAAATGCAAAAAAAATATATGTAACAGTGTGTTTGTGCAGTACCAATCAAGAAAAAAAAGTTTTTGACGTTGTGGCAATCAAATCATTTGATAAGCAGATACAGTTGGTTCAGGATAGTTCGATAAAGTTTTTAACAGTTTACTTAGCTGCATAAAAGTATGCTCCCTTCGGGGAACACACGGGTTCAACCCTTTCACCTCACTGGTTCACCGAAGTCACGGTGTACGGTAAAAGAAGTTAAACGAAAGTTTAGTTCAAATTTACTTCCAAGTCATAAAAATTTGGTCCTATTATCTTAATTACACTCTACCACCACTACACCACACCACTCTTTCGTTATAATAATCAGCTGAAAATTTTTAAAACTGTCTACAATTTATCTAAACTACATCTTTATAAAACAACAGATTTTATTTTTCCATATGGTCTGTCTCTAAAAATGGCGCACATGATCGAGTTTTCCCTGTTTGCGATTCAATTTTAAAGAAAATTACTGAAAATTAACATTTTTGATAACTTAAACGCAACATTTAATTACCAAGTAATAAGATTGCCACAAAACTAAACGACACACAGAATCACAACACCGATGACGTCACTTCATCGGCTGTTACCTTTCGTCTTAGCCTCGTGTTCGTTCTCTTTATCCCTAGGTGGGTGAGGCGAAAGAGAACCGCTTAGAATATCTGAAACATATCAGCTGGTTATAAGCTACTATAAGCAAGCAAATAAGATATCAGTGCAAAAATTACTATTGTTTATATATTTTTACTAACAATATTACTGTTGCCAAAAACCTCTCAAATCGAATTATAATATGCAGAAAAGAAAAGAAAAAAAAACTCGAAAAGAAGAAAAATAAGAAAATGTCATTAATTTTTAAGATCCGTGATATGAATAGAGTTGGCACTAAAACATTCCTACGATTGGTATGTTTTTTTTTAAAACACCAAAAACTAGGTACAACTTATTCAAAAATAGAGAACTAATAACGCTTCGAATTTGAAATCTACTCTCAACGAACATAAGAAAACTTGCAAGCCTTATTTTCTATGGTTTGTTTTAGACTCTAATGCAACTAAAAATAATATTAGAACGAGTGTTCATGTCATGATAGTAGTTACAAATACATAGTAACAATGAACTGTTGAAAAATAAACGTTGCAGTTTTGGTACACTACAGACCGTTCACAGTAAGATGTCCCCTGCCTTGGGAATAGTGCTAACCCAGACAGGGGACATCTTACGTTGAACGATCTGGAGACATTAAAAACATGTTTACTAACCACGTAAATATTGTGGGCTCTAAATATAGTCTGCCTAATTCACACCGCGCTCAGGCAATAACTCGTGGGCAAGTGGCTTGAAGTCCAGCGACAAATCGTCAAGGCTTGTGGCTAATATTTACTTGGATCGTAACCGTGTTTTTGATAAGTCTAGGTGCGTTCAATGGGTACACTCGGAGTGTCAATTGTCGCCAGAGTGTACGGTTGTTCCGTTCACAGGCTCGGTTATAGCGTTCGGTTAGGGTCACGTGAACCTAAACAAACAACCACCTTAGACAATTCTGACGTCTGTCCAAGTCAAATCATGTGGTTGTCGTCAGAGCGTATGGGTTGTTCCGTTCGGAGGCTCGGTTAGAGCGATCGGTTAGCATCACGTGACGCTAACCAACAACCACCGTTTTAGGAGGGTGTTCGGTTGTTATGATTTTGACGTAAAATTGCTGTCAAATTCATATCAATCCCACCTATCCCCCCCAAAATTCCTATTCCATCATTAGATGGAGAAATATTTTAAGAAAACTCAACGAGTAATACTGATAATAACTGCGAAATTTTGATATTGTTCTAAAAATGGGCGGGATAAAATCTGCACTGACATACCGCATTGGGGTTTATTACAAATTATTTATACATACAAATTATATCATACTATCTACTAACGTCTTCGGAAAAAAGTGGTGAAGACAATTTTGAAATAGACCTGAATTAAGCTCTAAAAGAGCTAAATTGGCAACACTGAATGAAAAAGCGTTTGTTTCCGTCAAAAATTGACAACGACATTGACATAACGTGTCAATCCAAGTCGTTCAGAGCCTCAGACCGGAAACAACACCCACACCCATTGAACACACCCAAGTGTTTTAGTTCCGTCTTTACTATGGCCCCTTGACAGAATCGGCTGGCGTCTCTGTTTTTCATTTTTGTGTACAAGATTGAGCACTCGTTCTCGGAAAGTAAACCATAAAGCATATAATATCTGAGCGAGAGACCTGGCAGACCGTCGCTCCCATTACCGTAGCTGTTGATGAAGTTGGCTAAGTAGAGGTCCAGCTCTCTGACAGACACGTTGATGTGGTATGGGTTCACGCAGAGACCTGGCTGCGTGCATTCAGGGTGCTTCTCGAGCCGCTCGCCATCCGTGCTCTCGAGGGGTATGGCCTTGAACAATATCACCATTACAAGGTCCAGCCGCCAGACCTGGAATTGAGAAAACTAGGTATGAGAACAATGTTTTATCAGATCGGAAGTTTTGTTATGGAAAACTTGCGCATAGTTATTGTTAATTGTTAATCTGCGCTAAGACTAATCCATAATTTCGAGCACCACCGTAAAGTCGCATGCCTTTCGATCTTCTATAGGTAATATTTCAGGGAATGCTCCCAGGAACTTCACGATCTGATCCCACCATCTCCTTTTCAACATAAGACGAGCAGACGCACGGCTCGGTACCATCCTTACCTCATTAGTATACCCTCTATTCGTACTTTATAATGCGAACTGCTAAAGAGTGAACACAACCGTTGATTGTCTTTCTTTAAAACTATAATCTGGGTCTCTTCAAGGCTAGAGTAAATAGGCGCCTTCTAGACCTTTGTGCTTCATCGTTGGCCTCATGGTCACTTACCAACAGATAAGATCGCGGTCAAACAAAGATATATCAAAGAAAAAATAGAAGAAAAAACATGGAGCTCTCTAAAGTTTTCCACAGTAAGATTCATTAAAATACCTTTGAATTAGGAGACAGCATGGTCGCACATAAACGTATCCCAGTTTATTTCTCCAGTTTCTGATACTATTTATATTATTTTCGCTGACCTGTGGGGTTATTGCGTAGTAGACTGACGTTTGATTTCGATGTCCAGTTTGCTATTCATTGCGCAGTGTTTTAAATATTTCTGTTTTTGTAAAAAGCTAAAACACGCTGCGCAATGAACAGCAAACTGGTAATCGACATCAAACGTCAGTCTACTACGCAATTCCCCGGCAGGAACAACGATGAAATCAAATTAAAAAAAAAACATGGCAAATATCCCGTTTCTAGTGAAAATTATGAAATCAAATTAGTTGCTAAATTCATTAACAAAACAAGGGATACTCACTTTGTCAGCCTGGCGGAGGCAGTCTATCCGCCGCATCTTGCCCTTCTGGTCGGGATTGCTCAGCACGCATACCGCCGGCCGCTTTCCCGTGATGCTGAGCACGAAGTCTTCTCTGCAGTCCTGTGTGATGTCCTTTCGGAGTTTTCCTAGCAGCCGTGACGCCCATTTCTGCTTCACTTCTGCTTTCTCATTCTGAAACAGTTTTATTGTAAATTAGGAATGGGTTTCATAGTCCTTAACGTCAGCTTCCATGTTTCTACTGCTAATCTACAGGCTTTGAAAGTAATTTATGTGACTGAGCCGTAATTCACCAGATAGACTTAGGAATCATTGGTGGAACGACTGAATTCAAAACTACAGCATTATCTAAAATCAGTGCTAATACCTATGTACCAACCGTGTCGTAATCTATTAAGCACTTTATAGTGGCCACAAAGCAGTTTACAACAGTTGGAATCGTTCAAAACTTCCTTTCTGCGTGAGTTATCTTGTAATACATTTATCATCAAAGTATCTGCTATTGATATCTTTGCATGTTCAATGCTGATCCTATTGCGCTTATCAAGAACTAAATATAGAATTCGTTTGCTCTAGCAATGCGCATTAGGCCTACAATACAATTATTAAAGCTTTTGACTAAATATTACTGTTTGATATTTTCCTTTCTATGCATATATTTAGGTAATACTTACAATTTATAAACAACTTAATTGTGGTCTAGGTCTTACCTGAAATTTGGTTATCATCACACAAAATTAGAACTTATGTTATTAATAATAAAACTGTTTTACCTGTAATTCATATTTAGTGTGCCGCTCCTCCTCGAGACTCATCCGTTTTTCGTGTTTCTTGTAATACTTTCGTTTGGCCGCTTGTAAATTGAACCAAGTATACGAAAAGGACTTTACAAAAGGCATCAGCGCCTCTATGAACGGATGGAACTCGTCCTGCGAACAAGCAAATAGTGGAACACTGGTTTTAGTTACAGTGTAGTATTGGCGCCCAACAAACTCTAATTGGCGCCCAACATGGTACTCAAATAATTTTGATCTCTATTCTGAATGTTATTTGACTTGAATGTGAAATGAATTTAATAATCAAACTTGTGTTTAAAAATTCTATTAGCTCGATAGAGTTGATTCTAATTGTTTGGAAATGTTATTATTGTTTAGTTCTGACAACTTTTGAGATATCAGATGTTCTAGATTTGACCTCAATATTTTTTTATAATAAAGTTTTATTTGTTTTATATAATTAAAGTATAGCTAGAGCAAATTAATATTCAAATAAGGATATCATTATCTGACCCCTCTATTTGAATATATTGATACTGAGTACACTGAGCGATAATGACTATATAATGTATGTTTTGTAGTCGTATCAAGAAACTAACATAAAGTTGTCGGAAATAAACTGAAATCCAATGACACATTATTCCATGATTATTTACACATTTAAACAAAATATGAATATCAAGTGAAACATTTATATTTACATACAAAAGCGCTTGCAGACAAGAACCTTCAGGTTATACAATCCAGACATCGAGATCTTGAAATTGGGAGGAAATGAACTTCTTTAATATTACGAATCTTTGGTTTTTGAAGCGGTTTGTGAAGTATTATGTCGTTTAATATTAAGTAGCATTAACTATATTGACCTACTTACAACTAAAATTAGCATAAAGACAAAAAACAGAGCTCAGTTCACCGACCGCAAGCAGGATGCCCAAACGGCTGGCGACGTTACCTCGTTGGTATTAGCAAGCAATTCTGATTTAATATTTAATGTAATATTATTCTAAACTTGTGATAAATAACCATCTGAATAATGAAAACCACATTACATACATCCTAATGGACAAATAACTCTAGTTCTATAGGTGTACTGACGGACAGACGTTTCATTTTATAAATATAGAAGAGAACTATTGGTACAAACTCAAAAACAAATGAAAAATCAATTCAATGGTCGAAGTTGAAAAAATCTTAGAAACATAAAAATAAAACAAATAGGCAAATTAATTTAAAACAAAAAAGTATTTTTGCTCGGAGACAAACATTTTATGTCTTTGACCCATTTTAATCCCACTAAACATTGGCACTAGATTCCTACTGAAAAGTATTTTTATCCTAATCCTCCTATGACCCGTTTCAAATTGACCGCTTCAGAAAATTCGTATTCACCTCAAGTGAATAAAATGTACCTATAGCGCATGCTCCTTGAATCATAATTATGTAAAACGCGTATCTGATTTATTAGCCTCTCGAGTTGGCAGCACTGCATTGGAATTTTCGATTGTTTGTTTTATTATGAGGATTATTTGCATAGAAATATTCGAGAGATTTTAGGATAGAGGTAAATTGTATTCAAAATAATTCGAACTGCTGTTTCTGTGTGTTCGAAAGTATGTACAATTCTCGAATGTACTCGGCCATTTACTAAAGATTTATACCCTTCCCCTTATTTATAATACATTTTTAAACCTTTGATAGCTAAAATATCTTTTGTCTTTGTAATTTTCTGATGTAATTATACATCAGAGCGAACAAAAAAAAACTGTTTTAACTGAAATCACACTAATATTATAAAGGCGAAAGTTTGTGTGTGTGTGTGTAGTGTGTTTGTTACTTCTTCACGCTGAAAAGGCTAGACGGATTTGCATGAAATTTGGAATGGAGATAACTGGACTCCCGGAATAACACATAGGCACATTTTTATCCCGATATTCCCACGGGATTGAGACTTACGCGGGTGAAACCGCGGGGCGCTGCTAGTAGGTTCATAAAATGATTATGAATAAGGTCATCAGAATACGTTCAGCAACTTATTGAATTGTAAATCTAAAACTGTGGTTTTATTATAAAGGAAACATGGTGCCATTCGTAGAAAAATATTAACTCGAGTTTTTGTAGAAATAAGGGACAATGTTTAAAGTGAAGAGAGTATCCGATCACAAAAGGTAAAATAAGTTGACTAATGAATGAATTTTACGTGAAAAAAATCGTACAGAAAATAATGAACTCTTATTCGATCATTAACCTAATCATAATCATAACCTAACCTAACCTCATCTTGTACACATAAACACACGCCAGTCAAAACATTTAGTTGGCCAGCTTCGCAGACTGCCTGCCAGCGGTTCCGTAGGTAGCAGTTTTTGGCAGGACCTTCGCCCACGTGGCTTCATTCAACTTTTATAGGTGAAAAAATCTTGGGTTTTTATACGTTTTCGTATATTGGTCAAGGACAAATAATTTTGATGACTTTAGCTTTCTAGTTTTTAGTTCTATTAGTTAGAGTCTCAGTTGTTTAAAATTTTAGGCCCAGTGTTACAGATGGAAGAGACGTAAAAGCATGGAACTACTCGTAAATACAACATGATTTAGGCGTCGATATATTATGTGAAATGTGGTGCATTAAAACAATTTTCGCCACAAACTTTATTAAAAAAAATATGTTTCCTAATCGACATCATATAAAGCAATTCCTATTCTTTTTTTTAAACTGCTTAAAATGTAATAAATAAACTAGGAAAGTACCCTCTATTTTCGTAGTTACTACCGTTTTCCTCGTGAACTATCAATTATAAGATATTTTTATTGTCTTCAGTATATTAAATAACAAAATGCACAGAGGGCCATCTCTTTATTTTAGAAAATTACTTTTCGAATGATTTTTAAATTTTAAAAAAAAACTTGATTTTCACTCACTTTTATATTTCGCGCGCACTATTCTGTCACTTTCTTACTCACCTAAATTTGATAAAGACAGAATTTGGCCTCCATCTATGCCTTTGGACTAAGGCTTAGAATCGTAAACAGAATATAATTGGATATAAAACGGATAAACTAATTGATATTACAAAGGTAACACAAAAAATAGTTTATCAAAACGATTGAACTATTTTCACAAGTTGACCCACTGCACTCTCCAGGTTAACGACACTTTCCTCAATCAAAATGCTATAATGTGCCAGCATCGTCCAGTCACAACAGTGAGTTGGCGGACGAAGCGACCAACGCTGCCAGTTACCAGGGAAACCCAGTTGGCAGGACCTCTAGCCACGTGCTTTCCTTGGAACGGTGCACGTTAGTTGTACAATACTTTTTGACAGAGATTGGAGTAGGTCAACGTTCCATCTGGCGTTTGATGTTGCAATATCAAAAGCAACAATTGTGGTTGATCTATAGATAATAAAACAGAGTTCAGGTTACTGATTGCAAAAGGCTGGCGATCAGTTCGTTGGATGGCAATACTGATTTTCTGACCGAGGCTAGCGCCAGGCCTTTACTCATTGGCCTCTTTGATATAAACATCATCATACATATAACATATACATATTATAATACATAGACACATGCCTCTTTCCCCGAAGGGGTTAGGCAGAGCCTCAATGGGCCTCTTTTCACAGTAGGTTGCACCATCGTGGAATATAGACTTGACAAGTGGTGAGCTTATCGCCGGCATTGTTTTTCACGACTGACACAGCTAACGCTTTCTATAATAAGCTAGCAACCAGGACAAGTCTTATACCAACGAATCTTATCAACAAGTTCGAGTAATCCCTTAGTCAGCTTTTATGACATCCACGAGATGAGACGGAGGGCTCTATTCTTAAATCAAATCAAATCAAAACCATTTATTGCGTAATATGGGTTTATTACAGAATGGTTAGTGTTCAGCAGTGGCAACAGTTTATGTTCTGACATAATCAACAATTCCTGAAATTCCATTCTTAGGCCAGACACACCTTGGATATTTCCATGAAAAGGAGTCACGCTTCAGAGCGTCTAGTTAGTTAGGACCTAAGGTTTTTTATCGCAGAAGGCTGATAATACCAATATACCAATTACCGAAGTTCAATTCTTTAATTTCTGGATTTCCGTTCTTAAGCATTTTTACCAACACATTAACAGACGTTTAAACGGCTGTTTAGCTTAAACAACTCATTTTGACAAATGTTTTCTTACGTTATTTGTCACTTTGACGATTGGTTACGGCAACCACCGATTTATTTGTTCGTGAGCTTGGGCCTAGTGGTTTTACATTATGTATAAATATATTGATGATTTTGATAGCTGTTTTAGGGACAAGAACCTTCGATTATTAACTATACAAGCTATCTTGTATAGTTCTTTCAGAATGGAATTTACCAATAAAGTTCACTCAAGAGATGATTCTCCTCGTAACCAACGAGAGTAAACGGGCTGTAAACAAGCATCATTAAACGAAAACATGACCACAAGAGCATGAGCAAAAAGTACGCTCAACAGAAAATAAGAATGGAATACCTCATAAAACTATCACAGCTCTAGGTGCAAATATTTGGCAAATATAAAATCAACAAATAGCTACTGGATAGTGAGATTGTTGGCAGAGGTGCCTACAACAGTGGGTTCCCCGTGATCCCGGTAACAAATCATAAAATGAACAAGTTGTTTGATCGAAGATTGTGACTCATTGTTGGAATTGTTTTTTATGTCGTTCATCAGATCTTCTCTGGTAGATAAGGAAATTAAAAAGAGTAGCTATTATATAGGCAGCTTCTCTCTTCTAATACAACAGCAATAACTTGCTAGCTGCTGTAAGGTATATCAAACCCTCGTTATTAATGGAGTTAAAGAATTTGATTGAGAAACAGAAAATATAATTTCAGATATACTTAATCAAAATTCTGGCATATCCATGGTCAAATGTTGATAATGTGTTTAGAGAGATCTCTGAAGTAACTGAATTATGTTAACTACAGGTCCTGAGATATGGGAGCGGTACGGGAGGGGTGTTTTCGTTACGTCAAAATGAAGCGGTTGCTTCATGTCATCTGATAAGTTGAGATACGAAAATACCCCTCCCGCACCGCTCCCATACCTCAGGGACTGGCTCAGTTAAGCGCTAGACCTGTACAAACAATGGTTGTCTTCGATAAGAAAATCAAAACGTTTGTTACCAAAGCCAATTGTCAATAAAACTGAGCTTGTCAAATCAAACAGACTAATATGACAACTTTCAATATCCGGACCATGCCAAAACACTGGAGTGCGTTCACCCTGAAAATTTTGGCGGCATGTCCCATCGCACTGACGCTTACTTCATTATTATTTTTTTCCGGCTTTATTCCGCGGCGTTTCCAATTTATTTAATAGATATTGGCGCTTGTTCATTGGGGATGCCCGCCTGGTCTTGGCCGTGGCACCGCTTGGCGTACCTAACTGGGTCGGCTACGTCACGCAGGAACACTGGCCAAAATCACGGCACACGCGGAAAGACTTGGAAAAAAGCCGCTACTTGCCACGCGCCGTTTTGGCGCACAAATGCATAAGTCGATGCGCCCTGATAGCGTACTTATTTGCTGACAACGCACGTACTTACACAATAAATCGTATTGAGCCGTTGCATGCATAGTGCATACGAATTCGATTATATGTATTAGGTATTACTTAAAGCGAACGCATGCTGAATTTATGTTGAGATATTCTCTAAGAAAGATGCATCTATGCATGGATAGTAACAATAAAGTTGCTGGTAATGTGACGTCTGATGCCCAGCGTTAGGCTGCAGTGTGCCGATTTGAAAGCAAATAGATGGCGCACAAGATCTTGCTAAAATGATAAGGACAATATGTAAACGAGCTGCCTCGTAGCAACAGCAAGATAGGTCAGGTCAGGAGATAGGTTCCCAAGCAAATACCGCCCTTCCATTTTTGCCTTTTCCTAAGACTTTATCCACAAATAAGAAAAAGCATCCTTTAGCACTCTTTCACGCAGAGCACTTCAAGTCTCTGCTCTTCCAAGGAAGTTCACTGTCCATTTAAATAATTCTAGCGTAAAGGCTATGAGGCTATGTGCTTTTAGCTCTAGCTCGCTAGAAAACGTTTGTTTCGTTGAATTGGCTTCATCGTCAGCCTCATCCTTCACGCAATGCTGGTCCTCTCTTATTTTGTGCTATGTACTAGGGCCCATCAAGATTTTTATTTTACAATTCACAGAGCGCAGAATGCCTTGCGCCCTTGCAATGCCTGCGTACGACTTGTTTTGGGTAGCTCCCCAAGCCATGGAGTATTCACCAGTACCTTATGTATTACCAGAAGGCTGTTCGTTTCAGTTCTACCTTTATAATGCGAACTGCTAAGAAGTGGAATACACTACCGTCGTCTGTCTTTCCTGAAAACTATAATCTGGGTCTCTTCAAGGCTAGAGTGAATAGGTGCCTTCTAGACTTTTGTGCTCCATCTTCGGCCACATCGTCACAGGTGAGATTGTGGTCAAACAAAGGTATAACAATGTTAAAAAAAAGATACTAACAAGGATAAGATTCCAAGGCAACTACACAGAGACAAAATTATTCTTTCTCCACGAACCCCTAGTAGATCTATTCCCATTGTTTGCCTGACATACAAACTCGCTATACGATATGTGTCGTAAACCGGCTATCAAACGTGCTCAGTTAAAAAGTCGTCTATTTTAAACTGCGGTAACTGTCCTCATTTGCTGCCCTATTGATGTTCCGCTATTGTAACAGCAATATTTCCGGACATGCTTTAGAAAAAAATTAAATGGGCTCAGTGTGTCTAAGCCAAACGTGTCAATACTCAAGGAACTCAAGATAACTACTAGGCTTTCTTTCCATCTGCCTCCGGCGAAGCCTTGAGTATTTTGGTCATATAGCACGCAGTGCAGGGAAGTGAAAACTTAGGTAATATGATTGTCACTGGCAACATTGAGGGAAAGAGGCCACGAGGCCGTAGCCCGTTGCGTTGGTCAGACCAGATCCGCACCACTCTCGATTCAAAACTCCACGAAGCCGTGCAGCTCGCTGGCAACAGATCTTATTGGCGCAACATCGTCGGGCAGAAAGTGATCCATGAAGGGGTCACGACTCTCAGCATTGAGGAATACGACGCGAGGAGGAGGTTTTAAATGTTATTTCCTATGCCATTTTCTTGCATCCGTTGCATCATACATTTTGGGCTGGCTACCAACCTGACACGTTTAAAATGTTAAAAACACTTCAATTTACATTCGGTTAGGTACCTTTTCACACCATCTCATGAACCGTGATAGTTAGACAGTTGAAATTTTCACAGATGATTTATTTCTGTTGCCGCTATAACAACAAATACTAAAAAACAGAATAAAATAAATATTTAAGGGGGCTCCCATACAACAAACGTGTTTTTTTGCCGTTTTTATAGATAATGATACGGAACCCTTCGTGCACGACTCTGACTCGGACTTGGTCGGTTTTTTAATAATTAGGTATAAATTCCTAAGCTTGACGTCAATAATTTATTTGACAAGATTAAATCGCGTTTCTCGGCCTTCATGGCGGCATGCGCGGCAAAGGAAAGGGAACCAAGGTTTAGGATTTTAAAAATATTATATTTATACTACTCATACTCCCCTAAAACATTCTTCAATCTGGGAAGGTCAAAATTGATTTACAGCATATCATGCACATAAAATGATACCTGGTGATAGTGGTACCTACGTAATATACTTAGTGGTTAGTTTTGTATTTTGTTATAATTAATATTGATTTACAGCATATCATGCACATAAAATTATACCTGGTGATAGTGGTACCTACGTAATATACTTAGTGGTTAGTTTTGTATTTTGTTATAATTAATATTGATTTACAGCATATCATGCACATAAAATTATACCTGGTGATAGTGGTACCTACGTCATATACTTAGTGGTTAGTTTTGTATTTTGTTATAATTAATATTGATTTACAGCATATCATGCACATAAAATTATACCTGGTGATAGTGGTACCTACGTCATATACTTAGTGGTTAGTTTTGTATTTTGTTATAATTAATATTGATTTACAGCATATCATGCACATAAAATGATACCTGGTGATAGTGGTACCTACGTAATATACTTAGTGGTTAGTTTTTTATTTTGTTATAATTAATATTGGTAATTTTTATGCGTATTTAATTCCTTTATTAGTATAATGTGTGTGTTTAATTAATGTTATGTTTATACCTGTAATTTGCTTACCTAAAACGGTAAAATAGAATGGTACTGTTCGGAACTATTATAAGAACCTTTTAACCCTATTTTAAGGGGTTACGGTTCTTTGAAAGATGAAAACGCTATAACTAAAAGAAAAATTGTACAAAAGCCGTTAATAGTACCTAGATATAGATTAAAAATGTGTGACAAAAACTGCTTTAAGTTGGCAATTAATATTTATAACAAATTACCTAATGAATTTAGAGAGTTAAGGGAAAATGAATTTAAAAATAAAATGTAGGCTCTGTGATAAATGTTTTTATTCTATTGATGAATATTTTAAATTAAAATTCTAAATCTTGTTATTATTATAATGTACCTACTTCAGAAATTGTTTCATTGAACTGACATTTAATAACTTGTATTTACCGTGTTTTTAGTATTGTATTAAATTTAATTTAAATGCATGAAATTATTTACAGAATTATTATTATAAGAATTATTAGGTACCTATGTATAATGCTAAAAAAAGCAAAGTTGTATATCTAGATTCTAGCGGATTCATTTAGGATGGAAACGTTCACTAAATCTACATACGTTCCATATCATAGGCTTCATATTTCATTCCTATTACCAATCCATTATTCCCAATACTAAATCTACTTTGTAGATTGGAATAACAGAGCGATTCATAGCTTTATGGGCATACTACGTATTTATATCGACATACCAACAAGTGAAGACTAGTAACAGCTGAACAGTTGCAGAAATAGAAAATAGTTTCAAGAACTAAAGGTGTGGTGGGGTTTGTAGCGGAGATCTGTGGCACTAGTGCAATAGAGGACCACAGAAAAAAGTAATTCCAATTCACGTGTATTATATACATATTTTTATTTAATATTGTTTAACCTTTTTTTATTTAACCTTTGTTTGACCACGATCTCACCTGTTGGTAAGTGACGATGCGGCCGAAGATGGAGCACAAAGGTCTAGAAGGCACCTATTCACTCTAGCCTTGAAGAGACCCAGATTATAGTTTTCAGGAAAGACAGACGACGGTAGTGTATTCAACTCCTTAGCAGTTCATGAATATTAATCCTATTCCTTTTTTCTTTGGATGGCGACGACGGGGCCGGCCGAGAAGGCGTTGGCGGAACGATCTTGAGGCTTACGAGAACAAATGGTGGGAAACTCCCAAAAACCGGGGTGAGTGGAAAATTTGGGGGAGACCTTTGCCCAGCATTAGGACACAACAGGTTAACAACATAAAAAACGTATTTAATGTGCCCGGAAAATATTAACAATTAGTATATACAAAAGACTTTCTTCATGCAAAGGTCGATAGGATTGTGTACAAAGACAGAAAAAAACTTTACATAAAGTAATTGCATAAGTAAATAAAAATAAAGTATATTTTGTCACTATTAACAATATTAGTCTGATCCGAGATATTTTAGGGTTTATTTTCACCGTAGGTGCACCATCGTGGGAATATAAACGTGACAAGGGATGAGCTCATCGCCGCCATTGCTTCCCACGACTGACACGGCTAACGCTTTCCTCCATTACTAACGCATTCCCTTCAGCAGCATTCTAAGGCCAGGCTGAAAAACAGCGTGGCTGAGCACTCGAAATTTACAACCGATTTTTTTTTTTCGAGCATCCATGACAAATCTTACATGAACGAAATTTACTAGCAAGTCCTGAGGGGCAAGTCCGAGTTTACACACACCATCGTAACGATGATCGTAACGACGAGCGTACGTGTATTGCGTAGTAATTAATCTGTGACGTTTTTATGTTATACACGTACGATCGTCGTTACGTTCATCGTTACGATGGTGTTTGCAAAACTCCGACTAGGGCCTCTGGTCAATCGGGCTTCAGTCACCTAACAATGTGTAATCATATAACTTTTGTACTTAACTTAGAAATCTCTCCAATGGCGATGAGATACTTATAGTATGTAAAACATCAGGATCTCAAAGATCACCTTGTTAGGTGACAATTAAAATGATCGTATCAGAAGAGATGGATGTCCATCATATAAGTTGAAATAAAATATTGTATCAAAATAGATATTTTGACAAACGGCTGAATAACAAAGCAGCAGCTGTCACTACAGAATCCGACTCAAAAATCTCAAGAGATTATTTTGGTCCGTCCGCTACCATATATTTATAGATATTGTAAAATTCAAACGACTCGACATTATATCTTGTAAAAGAAGTTTGAATCACGTTTTGATATGAAACATCGGAGTTTATGAAATTTTATAATCTTTAAATTTTAATTTGACTTGGTATTTGTGTTATTACGCTTACATGCAAACTCAGAGAAGAAAAATTCAAGGTTGAACGATTGATTACTGTTTTCTTGATTCTTCCCTGCAGCCAAATTAGTTTTTTTTTTCATTTTGTGTAGCGTCTCATACTATGTGTGCTGAAGCATTTTTCAATACCTTTTTACATAACTTGCATGCAACTTTTTTATTGTAGGTCTTTTGCATTTCCCTTCTAGGTGCTACCTTAAACGCTGTGCAAACATTCAGAGGCGGGTGTAACTGTAACCCTTAGTAGGTAACTGGACTAGAGTCCGCGCCACGACTGAAGTCCGACGGGCTTTTGAGGAACTAACAGATAACAGAGGTAGATTTTCGCTTTTGCACTTTTGCGTATAGAAACGAGCGCTCCAGTCACCGGACTTCAGTCGTGGCGCGGACTCTATTTAGGCAGATTACTGAGAAATTCAAAATTTATTTGTCAAGCAAGATTTATGATTCAGTATGAAACAGAATATAAAACAAGAATACTGTGTCCGAACCGTAGATTTTGATTCTAAACGTTATTTGCTACGCCATTTTCTAACATCCGTTGTTAAAAAATGTTAATCTGTTTATTTTATTCCAAAGTTTAATACGTCAAAAAATACTTCTTAGGCCACTGTTCACCAACACATTAACGGACGTTTAAACGGCTGTTAAGCTTAAACCACTCTTTTTGACAGATATTTTCATACGTTATCTGTCACTTTGACGATTGGTTATGGTAACCACCAATTTATTTGTTCGTGAACTTGGGCCTTATTGGATTACCTTCAAAGCCTTGGTTTCTCTGCCACAATTTTAACCTGGACTTATGACTTGACAGACTCTTGAGAACTTGACTTGTTTTCTCACTTGAATTTATTATTACTTGACATTTGGTAAATTGGTGGGGAACACAGAAGCCATAAAAATATGATATGAACAATTCCAGTCAAGGCTTGACAGTTAGGTTCTTAAGATCCAGTATTATTAGAATTGAACTATTGTTGTAATAAACCTGAACAGAATTCATTATTAGATTTTTTTAGAAACCCAAAACTGAAAACTCTCATGTTTATTTAAAATAGTTCTAGCCGTATATTTTATTTTTATTATTTTTAGTGATTGTTTATGTAGGTACTTTATTTTGTGTAGGTATATTATTTTGTATTCTTGGCATTACCGCTTACTCTACGACTAAGACCATACCCTAAATGCAATCGGGTCGACCTTCTTGCGAGCTTATATCGGATCGCGAGTTTCATTCAAAGTTCCCGATGCTAATGCAACTGTGCTGCAACGTTTCAATTGATTTTTACTAAGCGAAGTGTGCTTTTACTAAGCGACGTGTGCTTTTACTGAGCGACGTGTGCTTTACTACGCGACGTGTGCTTTTACTAAGCGACGTGTGCTTTTACTAAGCGACGTGTGCTTTTACTAAGCGATGTGTGCTTTTACTAAGCGACGTGTGCTTTTACTGAGCGACGTGTGCTTTACTACGCGACGTGTGCTTTTACTAAGCGACGTGTGCTTTTACTAAGCGACGTGTGCTTTTACTAAGCGGTGTGTGATTTTACTAAGCGACGTGTGCTTTTACTAAACGACGTGTGATTTTACTAAGCGACGTGTGCTTTTACTAAGCGACGTGTGCTTTTACTAAGCGACGTGTGCTTTTACTAAGCGACGTGTGCTTTTACTAAGCGACGTGTGCTTTTACTAAGCGACGTGTGCTTTTACTAAGCGATGCCGATGCGATGCGATGATACAATAAATGTGGAGGCGTCATCTATCAAAAAGATTTATTCCCACTAGTCCCTTTTGGCAGTTCCTTTAAAGGAACTAATGGGTATTTTTTTTAGAATATAATGGTAATCATCACCAGCAACAGCCTAAAGAAGTAGTTAGTAGTAGAAGAGCTATTTTTGTGAAAGAGTTCGTCCGGGGAAGCACTACCTCCATACCTATTTCTGCCGTAACGCAGTATTGCTCGCATTGCTGGTTCCGGTTTGTCGTGTATGGGTGCCGGTGAAATTACAAGGCACTTGAGACTTTCATCTTTATGTCTCAGGGCGCGGGCGCAGTGCAATGTCACCTAAGTGGACGTGACCTAAGTAATAATGCATTGTTAAAGGCAGAGGGTTACCGGTTACATCAGGTGGGCTATCAGCTTGTTACGTCATTCAGGTAGTAAGGACATTGCCTTTTATATATGAGATATGTTAGATTGTATGTATACTTATACTTTTATTTATTTATTTGATCTAGACCACCGTCTTTTGTCGTTCTCTTCAATTCTAGTCAATCCCAAGGTTGTCTGGAAGAGATCGCCCATTGTACTTTAATACTTATTTTTCTGATTATTTTTAATGAGTTAATTTGTATGTGGTGAGCAATAAAGTGTTATCTATCTATATATCTATCTATCTATAGCCCACCTTATAGTAAGCAAGTACGCGGGCCGTTTGTGGATTTATTAAATTTTTCTTTGGATTATGCTCGGATGCTGCGTTCCGTTTCCATATTATTTTCCTTATTTTCAAATGATAAATTGACACATAATTCATGAGAGCCTCTTAGTTCAAACGTGTATTTATTCTGTGCTAGCCATAGCTACATTAATTTGATGTGTATAGGCACTAGGCTTACAACCACTGTTGTATTAGAAGGCGGATGGGGTTCCACACACATTACCATCAGCTTTTGTGGCACCGACACACGGGGTTCTTGGTAGCCATTAGATTTACCAATCGGTTCCGTAAGGCGAGTGAATCTATTATGAATCTACGAGGGCTAATTAGCTGTGTTAACAAAGACAGGCCGATTGGATCCTTTTTAGGCGTTTGGGATCTGTTACAGTACATTAAAAACACATAGATGCATAAGCTGTCGTCTGAGTATAATTATGTATCTACTAGGGGTAATTAAATTTGTTTTTGCGCTGATTTAGAGACAACACTGATGGTCTAGCGCAGGGATGGGGAAACTACGGCCCATCTCCGGCCCGCGAAGCGTTGAAATCTAGCCCGCGACCATCAAACAAAAAACAAGCAAAGTTTTCGTATTGTTAGTAGAAATTTCATCCACATTGGCAGTGCGCGCTCGCATACAACAATCACGTTTTGCTTCGCGCGCGCGGGCTGTGTGAGCGAAAACCGAAAATGAAGCTATCCACTTGGCCCCAGAATAAATAAACTAAATAAATAAATAATGCTGGACAGTTCACACAACATTATCTAGCCCCAAGCTAAGCAGAGCTTGTGTTATGGGTACTAGATAACTGATATACTTAATACAATATATTACATAGATAGATATTTTTTATTATACATAGAAAATACCCAGAACACCCTGAACAAATATCTGCGATCGCACAAATATTTGTTCCGAGGCGGGAATCGAACCCGCAACCTCCTGCGTCGTAGGCCAAGCTTCGCCAGCCGCGCCCCAGTGGCCGTCAAAAATAAAATAAAATAAATAATTAATAAATAAATAATTAATTATATAATTTAATAAATATTATGAATGGGCACTCAATTTGCAATTTTTTTCTTAATTTAATTGTTATTTTGTAATATTGCATAATAAATAAGTGTTTCAGAAAATAAATATTTTTATTTTTTATTTCAGTAAATAATATAGCCAAAAATACAACAACTTGGCCATATATTTCGTTAGTAAATATTGGCATGCGAATGAAAAAGTTTCCCCATCCCTAGTCTAGTGAGAAGACCCTGGTTTTCACCACCACCAATGGATTTTTCACCCATTATTTAATCACTCGCACTATTAATAATTGATTCCTTTCTCTGTACAACAATTGTACGCTTGAACGTGAAACCCTTTACTATCACAGACATAAAGTCTGGAGACATCCGGGATCGCGCACGATGCGCACGCGCATAACCGTGCGACTTCACGCGAATTCACATGCAAACCACGAGTTTACATGCATCTTTGAGCTGCCGTAGGCACAGACTTACTAAGGATCTAGGGCTAAAGGGAACGAAATAAGGACTAAAAAAGTTGAAAATCAATTGTAAAAATTGTGATATAAGAGCATGTATACAAATGGCCCATCAAACATATAGCTTAATTAGTATAATTATGCATTACATGAAAGTAGAATAAATGCAGTGGAGACGATAGCTTTGAGAAGTATGTGTGGTGTAACTTTGAGAGATAGAATGAGGAATAGTGAAACATTTGATAACTTATTAATAATATAATTTAAACTATCGTGGTTGGGAATCATTTTAAAAATAATAAACAACTTATTACGACTACTTTTCGTCGTTTTGTTGACGTTTCAAGACTGAGTTCAAAATACAGTGCTTCTGAACTCAGTGCAAGGCTTCTGATTTAGTCTCGAAACATAAGCAAACGATGAAAAGTTTATTCGTTTTAAAACTTATTAATTATTAATTGAGTTAGAGAATTCATCAACAAAATTTAACAAACTCTAAAGGGCATTTTTATATATATTTTTATACACAAAATCACGGTATCAGAGCGAGGGTTCGCCTTCTTCGCCTCATTTATTTTTTTCATTAAACCTATTTCGCCTAACGCAAAATTCCAAATCTTAGATTTGATTTTCAACTGACTAAATCAAGTACAATATTCAAATTATAAATGTGCATGGATACTACATTATAATTCCGAGGGATCACTGTACCAGAAACACGATATGACAATATTTTTTTGATAAAAAAAAAACCCAAACTATTTTTTGGCTAGATTCGGTTGTTTATTAAACTGGAGCATATTATCTATACTCGTATACCTAAAAAACAAAGTCGTGTTAGTTACACCACTTATAACTCAAGAACGGGTGAACCGATTTGGCTGAAAATTGGTGGGGAGGTAGCTTAGAACCAGGAGATTGACATAGGGGGGAGGGGTAGGAGAGGGAGGTTTACTGGGGGGTAACCCGTGCGAAGCCGGGGCGAGTCGCTAGTTGGGTAAAAAAATTGATAAATAAAATGAAGACAAAAAATCCGAGGATTTACTGTAGGGGTTTTGTAAAATTATCTATATTTTACGATATATTTAATAAAAACTGCTTTTTCGTGCGGCGCGATGCGTTTTATTTGTATGAAGATTTTAAATAAATAAATAAATAATGCTGGACAGTTTACACAACAGTTTTCTGCCTGGGGTTGGCGCAATCTTAAGCATAACCCATCTAAGTACAAATGATCATGATCATTTGGTTGCGTATCAGAGTACGGCAACATTTCAACAATGCTGATTTGTAGTGTTAATGTAGTTGTAGTGTAACTCCACCGTACCGTAAGTTCCCGGGCTGTCCGCAAGCCTTGGCAACTATTATTAATTCTGTGATCGCGGTAATAAATACAGGCACTGGAGGAATCTTAATGCCTCTTGCGTTTTAATGCCGCGTCACTAGGCGGGTTTTCCTGGTGCCACATCAGGATATCACCTATTTCTCTATCGTGTATGTAATGTTTCCTCAGGATAGCAAAATAAGAACAATTACGGTAGAATGTAATTTCGAGTATTTACTAATAGATCCCTAGGCTTTGATCCCTAGGCTTTGATCCTTAGGCTTTGATCCAGTGTACTGATAGATCCCTTATAGACGACCTCTGTAGCGCGTCGGGTGAGTAGCCGGTTGAGATGCCTAAGGTTGCGGGTTCGATTCCCGCTGCGGGACAAATGTTTGTGCGATTTGCAGATGTTCAGGGTGTTCTGAGTATTTTCTATATATAATAAAAAATATTTATCTATGTAATATATTGTATTAAGTATATAAGTTGTAACACACAGCTCTGCTTAGCTTGGGGCTAGACAATGTTGTGTGAACTGTCCAGCATTATTTATTTATTTATTTATTAATATCTGCTAATATTTGTTCCGGGTCTGTGTGTTATGGTACCATGGTAGTCGTAGTTTCTGGTACCCACGACACAGGATCCTAGTGTGGGGTCAGGACTATGTATGTGACTGTTGGGTGTTATGCTATGTTATGTTATACGTTCGTTTCGGTTCTACCTTAATAATGCGAACTGCTAAGGAGTGGAATACACTACTGTCGTCTGTCTCTGAAAACTATAATCTGGGTCACTTCAAAACTAGAGTGAATAAGGCATTCTACCTTTGTGCTCCATCGTCGGCCGCATCGTCACTTACCAACAGGTGAGATCGTGGTCAAACAAAGGTCTATCAATGTTAAAAAAAGCGAAACGAAAAACCACTGATTTATCTTAAGATTCATTCATTTTCAGATCTTCGAGTAATCTGTAAAGTACATACGCAGATATCAATGTTCAAAGCTTACAAACGTGTTTTAATCTGTAAAGTACATACGCAGATATCAATGTTCAAAGCTTACAAACGTGTTTTAATCTGTAAAGTACATACGCAGATATCAATGTTCAAAGCTTACAAACGTGTTTTAATCTGTAAACTACATACGCAGATATCAATGTTCAAAGCTTACAAACGTGTTTTTCTTTTGGCTTTAAGATGCTCAGGATTTTATGTATGACTTTTAGGTGCATACGAGTACTAAGAGTGATTTTTTTTTCAATCCAATAACGTACAACCATAACACAGTTTTTTTATGAAATTCAACCCCATAGAACATAAAAGGGGGTAACAAGAAAATATTAAAATGAAGAATGAAAAGTTTTACACAAATTAAATATGAAATATTGTATAGGACTTTCGAAAACAACTCATCGTCAAGACTCTAAAATGACCACATTTAATAGATGACTATCTAAAATTGTACCATTGCCAATAGGGACCCGAACTAGGCTTATGAAAGTTAGAACAGGGTATGATATAATACTGTGAATGCTAAATAACCAAGTGAGTAAAGCCATCCGCTTTGAGACGTGATCTAGGCTGCTTGCCTAATATGATGAATTTACCTTTGTAATATAATTTCTTACCAACTTTTTCGAGTTTTCCTTTTATTTACTTTAAGATTATGTCTGCAATAAGGAACCAGAAATTGAGCGTGTCTAAGAAGTGGTATCGATGGACCGATAAAGCCATCTGCTTTTATACGTGATCTAGATTGCTTCCCTAATATGATGAATGTACCTTTCTTATATAATTTATTACCAACTTTTCGAGTTTTCCCGGTTAGAATCACCTTTGATTAACTTTAAGGCTCTGAATGTTAGGAACTAGTAACTGAGCGTGTCTAGGAAGTGGTTTTGATGGACGGAAGACACTTTAAAGCTTGTGGAAAATCGTTGGATGGAGGCGGCACAAGACAGATCAATATGGCGTTCTATGGGGGAGGCCTATGTCTAGCAGTGGACATCTGTAGGCTGATGATGATAATGATAGTCACTCGCATTATAAAATTTCAACAAAATCAGTTCAGTTGTTAAGTACGACTATTAGTTTCAAAGAAACATTAAAAATTATTCATTTATTTTATAGGATTATTAAAATATGTCACGGAAACTGGGGCAGAACGAAGATCCCGCGTGAAGTCTTTAATTCATGATCACAAACACAAATTAAATGAGATCTGACCAATTTTGTAGACACAAAGATCATAAATAAATATCAAAGTTCTGGCTTCATTAGATAACATACATACATAGACACACGCCTTTTTTCCCGAAGGGGTAGGCAGAGCCTAATGGACCTCTATTCACAGTGGGTTACACCATCGTGTAATAGACGTGACGAGTAGTGAGCTCATCGCTGCCATTGCTTCCCACGACTGACTCGGCTAACGCTTTCTTCTAGTAATAACACATTCCATAATAAGCAAGCAGCCAGGATAAATTTTATACCAACGAATCTTATCAACAAGTCGGCTTTTACGACATCCATGGGAGGAGACGGAGGGGTCTATTCTTAGGCCGGACACACCATGGCACTCATAAGATAATAATAATAATTATATAGATAAGATAATATTCATAAGATAGTATGAAAATCTTAGACTGAAGCTGCTAAGATTCTACAGAACAGATCAATACTAGGGATGTCAACGAACGTTGAACTTCCGACATCCAATCTGAAAATATGGTATCGTACACATGCAGCCGAAAACATCATACACTGAGTTTTATTCATTGTCTGTTTGCATTTGAAACTTCTGCTTCTGTCCCGACCAATCATGAAACTAAAAGAATTGGTTTGTAAAGCCGTACTCCCCACTATTAAATTTACTAGGTACCCATAACTTTTGAACAAGAAAACTTCGACTAGCGACTTTCAAGAGTTAATATTTTCTTTGGCACTTGGTCAAATGAATTACTGTCTCCATTTCAAGGTTATATGCTTTTAAAACTATCTATTTATATTTTTTAAGTTGACTTTTGATTTGTTTGCTTTTATTGTGGTTGGATGACAGTTTTAATGATTGCAGGTGCACAAGAGTTTAGTAACTTTGAAAAGTAGCTTTGATAAATGACGATCCTTTTATAACTTCACCACTACTTTCAACTGGATTTGACGTCAGGGTCACCCAATTCTACTATTTTTATAAAGAAACCCCATTCTTTTACTATGCAACTACAATTCAATTACAATTGCCAATCGTCAAATGATAGTCTGCTAAATTTATGATTTTACTATAAGACGAAACATTTTACAATTGTTTCTAACTGGTCACAATTATACAATTGAAAAACCATTGAAGTTAGTATAATACTAAACGTGTCAAAAGTGACAATTATAATAAAATTCATTAACAATTTAAATACAATTGTTTTAGTAGAATTGAATTGTTTGTTTATCGTCACTAAATCAAATCAAAATGTTTATTGCGTTAATGTTGTACAAATTAAGGTCTTATGATTATGTTACTACTTTATTAGTACCGTAAATATATAATTTTTTACGAAAAAAAAAAACAACTTCGTAGCTAGGTATTTATCCCCAATACAAGATTTTATAATATTATAGTTAAATCATAGTATAGTTTCGGCTCTACTGTTTTAGCACATAACTACTATGATATTTATTTGGCAAGTTTCAAACCGATAATTTTAGGTTTACAAGACCACTACAAACCACTGGTGCTTAAGTACCTATTTATACCTACGAGCGCAATCAAATATGCCTAAATATAACCCCCAAGGTTTGGATCGATCGTGTACAGAGAAGTGTCGTGTTTATTCAAATAGTGTTTATTCAAATAGACGACCTCTATGATAGAGCGAAGAGGTTTAGCTTTTTGGTCTGTGGTTTGCTTCACAATATCTATATATATAAAACAAAGTCGTGTTAGTTACACCACACATCAAAATTAATCAATTAATTAATCATTCTGTTAAAGCTTTTTTGTGAAATAGTTCGTCCGGGGAAGTACTACCACTTTACCTAATAACTGGTGAGACAGAGATTCGCTAAATATTCGAAATAAAAAAAAACAACACTCTAAAAGTGGTTACGAATCCAAGCATAGTTCTATTGAGTTTCTTAGGACTTAGAAAGTAGGTATTCAAAGACATGTATTGTTTTTTTTTTTTTTTTTTTTCTGTGCTTTAATTGTCCTCATTACGCTTTTTTACCTATTGTGTCCCACAGCTGGGCAAAGGTCTAAATTCTTACATTCACCCCTGTTTTAGGCAGTTTCCCACAACTCTTTCTTGATATTGAGAATATAATAATATTCCAAATAATTTGAAACAGCCAAATCCATTTGTATGTTTCGTAAAACATCTATTTCCTGCATTTTCCAATATTTTGAAAAGCACTTAATCGTAAACTTTTACCCGGACTGTTTGTGAGATTCGATGGTATAAGATTTGTCCTGGCTGCTAGATGTACATATGTACATTTATTTATAGAAAGAGTAATACAAGGTATGTACAAAATACATATGAAACAGTTGTGCTACCTGAAGACCGCTGCAAGCGATCTAAACGTTGCTCAACTGATCCAAATCACTACCAGGCGGAAGCATCCCTAAGATCCCTGAGAGCGTGGGTAGGTAGGTACACCTAGATATAGATGTCTTCTAAATATTATTTGGTGCTCATTTTTGTTCTTGCATGTTAGTTCCATCCGATTTGTATACCAACCATCTGAATTAGTTCAAGTAAGTAGGTACACCTACTTACCTATCTAAATGTTTGCATGTAAATCCTATATATACCTACCAAAACAACAGTAGTAAACAACCTGCTTAGTTATGTATAAACATGTACCTACTTATGTTGTTTAAATCCTAGTGTGGGGGTTAGTAAACAACCTGCTTAGTTATGTATAAACATGTACCTACTTATGTTGTTTAAATCCTAGTGTGGGGGTTAGTAAACAACCTGCTTAGTTATGTATAAACATGTACCTACTTATGTTGTTTAAATCCTAGTGTGGGGGTTAGTAAACAACCTGCTTAGTTATGTATAAACATGTACCTACTTATGTTGTTTAAATCATCGACGTAAATAAAATGAATTTACTTTGGTCGAAGGTTTAAATGAAAATATTGTTAAGAAATTAACAATTCCTTACCTTTCTTTTATTTACCTTTACATAATTAAGTATTTATTTTCACGTTTTTTGATACAAATAAATGTTTTTTTTTTTTTTTTGGACACTAGATGCTGTCTGCATTGCCACGCTGAATAGCAATACTAAACTAGATTAAACAAGGAATGTATTATTACTGGAAGAAAGCGTTAGCAGAGTCAGTCGTGGGAAGCAATGGCGGCGATGAGCTCACCACTTGTCACGTCTATATCCCACGATGGTGCAACCCACGGTGAAAAGAGGCCCATTTGAGTCTTTGCCTAACCTTTCGGGGAAAAAGGCGTGTATCTATGTATGTATGTATAATCGTAAAATCCCACGATAAAATCCCGTTGCTTCTAAAATGTGTTTAAATCACAGCTCTTTAGATTCCATATACGTAGCGCAAGGTGAACAGAGGGCATCGCACCGGACCCAGAAATATTTGCAAATTACCAATGACTATGCAACTCACGGACACTTTTTTACAATGGTTGACGTATAAAAAAATGTTATGGTAATGCTAATGTGCATTGTTTGAGTCAGAGTTGCGTAAGTTTGTAGGACGGGGTTGAGGTGTGGCTACATTGTTGATGGGTTTTGGTGCTGCTTTCCTGCATTGTCACGGAAAAAGCTATCAAAATATCAACGGAGATAATGTTATTCTCCTGGTTAAACTAACTTTTAAGAAGAAGTTTATGAACTTATCAGAATTTACCTGGGGCAACCGAGCATAGCTCGTTGTTTTTTTAAAAATCGTGTTTACTAATTGTGTCTCTACCCTTATCGTGTTTAGTAAGTGTCTACCCTTACAATCTCTAATGTCCGTCTTTTAAGTGTCTCGCTACCCTTATCGTGTTTAGTAAGTGACTACCCTTACAATCTCTAATATCCGTTTTCAGCCAGTATTATAATTTAAAATTTTTAAATTCGATTTCTTTCTCTCCGGCGAAGAATAGAATCGAAACTTGAAAAAAATATTGGAAAAAACTATTTTTAACCCCCGACATAGTCCATCTTCCTAGACCCCCGACCTGTACTAATATTTATTCTGTGCCCCGACGCACAAACGACGGGGTGTTATAAGTTTGACGTGTCTATGTGTGTGTGTGTGTGTGTGTGTGTGTCTGTCTGTGGCATCGTAGCTCCCGGACGGATGAACCGATTTTGTTTTTTTTGTTTGTTTGCAAGGTGAATTAGTCGGGTGTGTTCTTAGCTATGTTTGATCAAAATCGGTTCAGAAGTTGCATTGCGCTGAGGGTTTTTTAAATTTTAAACAAAATTAATTACTTGTTCCTAGCTAGATTCCTTTTTTGTCCCCAAAAAACTCCACATAGCAAATTTTATCGAAATCGTTAGAGACGTTTTCGAGAACGTGATTACAAATACATACACAAATATTGCTCGTTTAATAGTACAGGATACACAGTATCTTCCAAATAGCAGACGCTGCAACCACAACAGATCTAGAAAGCAGGTGACGATCATTTCAAAAGCAATTCCAAAACCAAACAAACGAGAGACCTATCCCTTAAACCCTAGAATAATTCCCGGGATCCCACTAAGATGCACAATACGCGATGACGGTAATGGCCATCCTATGCAAATATCCCGTGCTATATCCCGTGCTCCGGGATTATGGTAGCACGTCACTAATCCGTGTGACTTAGCACTGTGGCTTACGTCTTACATATTGTAGGCGGTCGCCTGAGATATCGAGGCAGGATGGGCGTGAGGGTATACCATGATAAACCAACATGGTTCATAAATAGTACAGGCATGCGTATTAAGGTGGGGTAAAACGCAATATTACATACCTTAGATTTGATTTTTAATTGACTACAATTAATTGGTGTGGCGGCAGATTCCGCTGAGGACCTCAAAAGACGCAAATATGCAAGTCTCAATAGAGCTTACTTATTTGAGCCTTTTGGGGTCGAGACTCTGGGTCGGTGCATGGAGCCTATCGCGTTTTCAAAATTATTTCAGGGCGTCTGGTGGAAGCGACGCTTGACCCGAGAGCTGGCTCTTATCTGGCTCAACGCATTAGTATTGCCTTTCAGCGTGGCAATGCAGCCAGCATCTTAGGGACGCTTCCGTCTTGTAGTGTTTTGGATCAGTTGAGCTACCTTTAGATCGTCCACAGGTAGCACAGCTGTTACATTTGTACATACCTACTTGTATTTACTTGTATTAGTTGTATTATTCTTTCCGTAAATAAAGATTTTATATTCCCATTGACTAAATCAAGTACAATATTCAAATTATAAATATAAATAAAAATAAAAATGCATGGATACTACATTATAATTCCGAGGGATCACTGTATCAGAAACACGATAGGACAATATTTTCTCTATAGAAAAAAAGCCAAAGATACCTCTACCTTTTGGCTAGATTTGATTGTTTATTAAAAAGGAGTAATTCTTAAACAAATTGATAAAATATTGATTTTGGGGGAAATACCCTCCAACCAAAACTCGCCGACCAACAAAAAAACTATGAAATTTTAGAACCTGTATATAAAGAACATCGCCGACCAACAAAAAAACTATGAAATTTTAGAACCTGTATATCGGGAACATATAAAACTCAAAAATCATGGTAAATATCCCGTTTCTAGTGAAAATTCTGTATATAAAGGTTCGTCAAGATTCGTATAAAAAATACGAACTGTATGCGAGTACCAACATACATACATCTGAACAGATGAAAGCTTTGCCATGTTATTACTAAGACGCTTCGCTCGCTCGTTCAATTATTATTTCAATAAATAAAGTAAATACATTTAGATAGAGCTACGTTAGGTGCTGTGGTGTGTCCGGCCTAAAAATAGACACTTCCGTCTCCTCCCGTGGATGTCGTAAAAGATTCCTTGTTGATAAGATTCGTTGGCATAAGATTTGTCCTGGCTGCTAGCTTATTATGGAATGTGTTAATACGGGAAGAAAGCGTTAGCCGAGTCAGTCGGGGGAGGCAATGGCGGCAATGAGCTCACCACTTGGCATGTCTATATTCCACGATGGTGCAACCCACTGTGAAAAGAGGCCCATTGAGGCTCCTACCCCTTCGGGGAAAAAAGCGTGTGTCTGTATGTACGTTAGGCCTCCATCTGACTTTGTTTTAATAAGCGTGTGTCTGTATGTACGTTAGGCCTCCATCTGACTTTGTTTTAATAAGCGTGTGTCTGTATGTACGTTAGGCCTCCATCTGACTTTGTTTTAATAAGCGTGTGTCTGTATGTACGTTAGGCCTCCATCTGACTTTGTTTTAATAAGCGTGTGTCTGTATGTACGTTAGGCCTCCATCTGACTTTGTTTTAATAAGCGTGTGTCTGTATGTACGTTAGGCCTCCATCTGACTTTGTTTTAATAAGCGTGTGTCTGTATGTACGTTAGGCCTCCATCTGACTTTGTTTTAATAAGCGTGTGTCTGTATGTACGTTAGGCCTCCATCTGACTTTGTTTTAATAAGCGTGTGTCTGTATGTACGTTAGGCCTCCATCTGACTTTGTTTTAATAAGCGTGTGTCTATATGTACGTTAGGCCTCCATCTGACTTTGTTTTAATAAGCGTGTGTCTGTATGTACGTTAGGCCTCCATCTGACTTTGTTTTAATAAGTAAGGATATCAGGATGATCCTGAGTACGTCATTGTAGAGATATTAGTGACGCGGGGTATAGAGTTACTATTATGTTGGCACATAGTCGATTTGCGCTGTTTAATGCGGGAAGTAATGGCGTAGTAGGCTGGTGACAGGACATATAATGTGGTAACAACCCTACTTGTACTAACAGTTAGTTAGATAACAAGACATATGGATGAAAAATATATTTTTCAATGCAAGCTTTTATAAAATTAGTGATCGTAACCGTGTGCTGATCAAAATGAGCCTAAACACGGCCAGTCTAATATTATCCATCGAGGAGTTCCGTTGTCCACCTTCCGTCTCCATGATCAGATCAGCTCGCTGTCACCATAATATTGTATTCTCATCGGAACTTGACAGGTATGCCAAATTTCGGCTTACTACATACACACGCCTTTTTCCCCGAAAGTGTAGGCAGAGCCTCAAATGGGCCTCTCTTCACTGTGGGATGCATCATCGTGGGAAATAGAGGTGACAAGTGGTGTTTTTTTAAGTAGCCGCTTGTTTTACCGGATTTTCACTTAGCTTACAAAGCAACATACGCATTTGAAATCGCTGATGGAAAAGATAGGCACGAACGACTTCGGTAAATAGCGTGCTGGTAAGTGAGAGGTTACTTAGGCAGGGCCTTAACTTCAACCTACATCAACCTGATTTCGTCGTGAATTTATAACAACTCTGCAACTCAGACACAAAAG
This sequence comes from Operophtera brumata, assembly GCA_932527175.1. Taxonomy (NCBI): domain Eukaryota; kingdom Metazoa; phylum Arthropoda; class Insecta; order Lepidoptera; family Geometridae; genus Operophtera; species Operophtera brumata. The sequence goes on along the minus strand of OW052239.1, from coordinate 30,822,535 downwards.
GCTATGAAACTTTATTTTGGCAGAAATAAAGCAGTGGTGACTTTGGTAGTCCAAAACAGAGAGGCTTTACAAAGGAGATGGGCAACTGCTGACCCAGGACAATAATAAATGAACCAGGACCCCTTCATGGAAGTAATTAGTACGGTTCTAAATGTTGTATTTTGTAAAAAAAAACTAAAGAACTTGTATATTTGTATTGTATTATTTTTGGGAAGCAAAAGTTGTATTTATTAATAATTAGGTAAATGTACTCATTTTTGCGTGAATCAAAATGCAACAAGCTTCAATCAAGCTTCAGTTTCAAGTCTCAACTTTCCCACAACTTCTACGCAAGAAATTAAATTAGCTTTTTCATTATCTTAACATATAACCAAAAGTATCAAAGTATTACGTTAGTCAAAAAAGTTGGGTCAAATGATAAATGGGGAAATGCCACATTTTTTAAATTCCCATTTTTAAAACAGAAACAACTTTATTTTTAACGTAATGCGTAAACAACGAGCAAATACTGAAAAAGCCAGTCATTAAAATACGATTCTTAAAATAAAAAGTCACGTCTCCACTTTAAGTTAAGTGGGCCCGCTCGAACGGGGGCCGCCGTCATTAGGAGAAAAGAGTAATTAAAAGGACGATAAAAAATCACGGAACAAAACTTTCGAATGAAAGAAGGTGCAAATATACGATAATCGAAAAATTATTGTTTTGTACAAAAACGAAAGACGTCAAAGGAAAGTTAAAACCGATTAGAAAAATAATAAAGGATTTCTTTAAATTAATAGTTGATAGTTCATTGATTCAGGCTTTGCATTCTTATAAAAATAATAAAGGATTTCTTTAAATTAATAGTTGATAGTTCATTGATTCAGGCTTTGCATTCTTATAAAAATAATAAAGGATTTCTTTAAATTAATAGTTGATAGTTCATTGATTCAGGCTTTGCATTCTTATAAAAATAATAAAGGATTTCTTTAAATTAATAGTTGATAGTTCATTGATTCAGGCTTTGCATTCTTATAAAAATAATAAAGGATTTCTTTAAATTAATAGTTGATAGTTCATTGATTCAGGCTTTGCATTCTTATAAAAATAATAAAGGATTTCTTTAAATTAATAGTTGATAGTTCATTGATTCAGGCTTTGCATTCTTATAAAAATAATAAAGGATTTCTTTAAATTAATAGTTGATAGTTCATTGATTCAGGCTTTGCATTCTTATAAAAATAATAAAGGATTTCTTTAAATTAATAGTTGATAGTTCATTGATTCAGGCTTTGCATTCTTATAAAAATAATAAAGGATTTCTTTAAATTAATAGTTGATAGTTCATTGATTCAGGCGTTGCATTCTTATAAAAGTTAAAGAACATTAGGGAGAAGAAATTACACCAATTGAATAGAATAGTGGTACTGTTCAACTATACGTACAAGACTTTTGAAACTATCATTAAACTATCTATCATTGAAACTATCAGGTTAGTTTAGTTAGTCCTCCCGTGATCATGGCGCATGCAACTGTGCCGAAATATCGGGAACAACTAAAACTCAAAAATCATGGTAAATGTCCCGTTTCTAGTGAAAAATATAAACAAGACGTTTGGCAAAACTGCAAGGGGCTCCGATCAGAATGCGCCATCACACCGTAACTTCATTCAATATTTTTTTACCGAACGCTGTAATTTCTTGGCTCGAACGCATCCGTTTACATGCCAAACAATAAATTTATTAGTCGAACGGAGGAGTGGCAACACTAAACTTACGTCACACATAGACACGTCAGAAGTTACGTCACAATTTTGACATTTTCAAAGATTTTCGAACGTTCGGTTCGATTCGCGCTTATATAACGCACGCGCCGCCAAGGTGACTTGTTCGAAGCTACTACTGATTCTATTTTAGTTCGAATTTCATAAATATCCCGTGACAGCTCATCTCTCCTCTCCCGCGTCTTTGCAGCGGCGGCCATGTTTGAAATCGCCTTGCGTAATTATCGGGCGCTGTTGTCGCTACGAAAATATCTAGCTGGTCCGTCGTCCGTCTGGCCGCGTGAACTCGCGTCCTTGCTAATTTTAAAGTCCTTTCTCAAAGTTTGGCGTTTGTGAGGTAAGCGAGTGTGACGTAGCGTTGGCAGAATGCCGGACGTACGATGCCGAGGAAAAATCAGTGAGACTCGTGCTGCGGTAAATATAGCTCGGTCCCCGCAACGCACCTTGAGGGACGGTCGTCGCCGGGAATCTCAGCATCTATATCTAATCGCTATCGTGTGATCTGCGATCGCTACAGACTTTACGACGCTCTCTCAACTCAAATCACAAAACGATTCAAACTTTCTCATTCGAAATGCTCCTTCAAATTTTAATAACAGCTGTTCTCTTCCTCTAATGAGGAATACTCAATGTCAAGTAATATTATTTGAATCAAATTATATGTGATTAAATTGAGTCTCCATTAAATATAATGGTTGATTAAGGCCTTTTTCGCCAGATTCCCGTGCCGTAGAATAAAATAAATAAATAAAAATAAATAAATAATGCTGGACAGTTCACACAACATTATCTAGCCCCAAGCTAAGCAAAGCTTGTGTTATGGGTACTAGATAACTGATATACTTAATACAATATATTACATAGATAGATATTTTTTATTATACATAGAAAATACCCAGAACACCCTGAACAAATATCTGCGATCGCACAAATATTTGTTCCGAGGCGGGAATCGAACCCGCAACCTCCTCCTCCTGGTGTAGAATACCACCATATCGCTCATAACCCAGTTTAAAAAGGTGGCAGAAAAACTGAGTTTAGCGTAGACAAAATAAATTTTTAAAAGACACGTAATACACTTATATTTAACTACACCACACATGTGCTCTTTATCGAAGTTAAACACGGTAACGATCACTCATTTTATAAAAGCGTGTAATTAAAAATATATTTTTTACAAAAACTTATTTTTTGACAGTAGAATAATATGAATATTTTTCTAAGCCACGGTAATTTCAATTTTATGATTTCAACGACCCGTTACCGGTTCCATTCTCAGTTAGTCGACTTTTATGTGCTTTTATGAAAATTCCATCATCCCATTTCGCCGCACTAAGCCGTAGCATAACAATCGAAATAACCGTGAACTAATCGTACATCATCCTATAGGCGGCAGATGCGCTGACCAAAATTGCCGACCGGCCATCAATACCTACCTAATTGAATATAATACAGCAATTTGTGTTGCCGAAAATCTGGCGCGTAATATGCGGTGTCCATATATCGTGGGCTTAATGTTTTCTATGGGCAACACGATGCAGTCAACGATGCAACTCCCAGAACTAAATTTAGTGCAAATATAGGAGAGAGAACAAGCTATACACCCTGATAGAGTCCGTACGTAATCGTATACCGCAGAGCATCAAATGTTACGCGTAACCCCCGCTGTGCGGTGCGCTTTCATGCTGTTTTACGATGAATTTATACGTTATTTTCTTCTTACATATTATGTCATATATTCAGTCATAGATTCATGATCATGACAGTGGTCTATTAATAAGAGCTTTATTTTACTTGTTTGATCTTCTGTATTGTATTCGTGTTGTATTATAAGTTAGATTAAATGTTTACGTATACTTTTATTTATTTATTTATTTATTTGTTTCACACCACCGTCCTTTAACGGCACTTAGATACTACTTATATTATGTAACCTTTTGTCGAGATAAATTACTTACTGTTACTGTTAGCCTGAATCATCCCATTGTTGAGCAAAGGCCTCCCCCCATATCCTCCAGTCACTACGATCCTGTGCTATTGTTTACCAATCTGTGTTAAAGGCATCTATTTCATCGCGCCATCTCCTGCGTGGTCTGCCGCGACGCTGTCTCGCTGTGTCAGGGCTCCACATAGTGGTTATTTTGGCCCACAGCTCATCAGGCATGCGACAGACATGTCCAGCCCAATTCCACGTCAGCTGGGCGGCTTTTTCGAGAGAAATAAAGAGAAATAAATGTATTATTTGTTAATTGTCCTCGTCAATTCCAGTCCATCCCAAGGTTGTCTGGAAGAGATCGCTCTCAGCGATGAGACTTCTCTGACGAGATTGTACTTCCATACTTATTTTTCTAATTGTTTTTAATGTGTTAATTTTTATGTGATGTGTAATAAAGTGTTATCTATCTATCGATCTATCTATCTATATTCTGAAAGATTGTGCTTTCTTTAAAACTGCGACAACCCCAGGCAGAAATCGTCATACAAAAAAAACAACTCAAGCCGCTCGAAAAAGCGGTTTTTATTGAATATCTCGTAAAATACAGATCCGGCTTTGTTGTATTGATTTTATTTATCTAATTTTTACCCAATAATATGCACCATTTTAATATACAATCGAACCTAGGCAAAAAATAGACGTAACTTTTTTTTTTCTATCGAGAATATATTGTTCTTTCGTATTTTCTGGTAAGCTATCCCTCGGAATTATAATGTAGTAACCATGCATATTTTTAATTAAAATATTATACTTGATTTAGTCAGTTATAATCTAATCTAAGATTATAGAATTGAAACTATCGTGGTTGGGAATCATATTAAAAGATAAACGGCTAATTACCACTATTATTTAACGTCAGCAAAGTGACGAATAATAGTGGTAATTAGCCGTTTATCTTTTAATCTAAGATTGGTAATTTTGCGTATACTCGTATACCCCACCATAACGTCTTACATCAAAACACAGTTACTACTAAAAACTATTTTCTATCTGATACAGGACTTTGGATTGTCTTTCGATGCAATAGCTCTTTTTACCGGACTAGGAAAAAGAGTTATATGTTTTTAACGGTCTATAATGTATGTATATTTATCTGTTCCCTCCTAAACCATTTAACCGATTTTGACAAATGCGGTGTCTTTTGATTCGTGCCATCACTCCACGTATCATAGGATACATGGTGGATTTTAAAGGTAAATTAAACAACTCAACAAAACATTTTGAGGTACTCATATCATATTTGGGTATCATATGAAAGGTCTTGATGTGCACATCGTAAATATATATATAAATTTATTTTTCTTAACAAATGCTCACAAGCTTTTTCATACTTTTCAGTGAAGATTATCCGTAGACGGGGGTTTTTTTTATTTTATCTTGTGTCTCTTTCGCCTACTCATGTTGCAAACCCCATCATGCTGCCATTGCGTTGTCCATACCCGCTCTAATCACCACGCATTTCCTAGGTTCAGGGTCTATAGCATACTCTAAGTACACTCTGCCCGTAGCTCTATTTTAAAACTTTGATATAGCTGGCGTTTGCTTATTGGCTTGTAGCCCTTTTGTGAAATCTGCTTGCTTTCTGTATCTTTCTTATATCTGTGTGCCATAATATAAGCATTCTGCTTTCGTTCTTGTTAGTTCTATAGCTAGTCTGCTTATATTACTCTGCCCGTAGCCCTGTTTTAGCCGGGTGTTTGCGCAACGCATCGCGCTGTGTTCTATTAACGGAAAAATGGTCGGCGACGTCGCTTTTTCAGGCGGGTTTATGCGATTTTCGGTGGTCGCCTTTTGATGCGGTTTATGTTGTTTTGGTGTACGTAATCGTCCTAATATTTTTGTTGGATGTTTCTTGAAGAAAGACGTTAAGACTAATCCACGATAGTAAACCTGGTGTGCTGTTCCTCAGCATCATTTAATTAGTACCTAAGTTACTATATTTTGCAATACAAAGATAATTTTTTCATAAAAAAAAATCTCTTCACAAATAATATTTTGTGAGTGTTTTTATTACTACGTTTTAATTAACCTTTTTCTAATTATCTGTTGCGGTAACCGGAAAAGAAAAAAGTAATTAAAACAGTTATTTAAAATACATTTATTTACAGATATAATAATACAACTAATACTAGTAGTAAAATTAAAAAAAATATAAATACATACATGCTGCCAGCATCTCAGGGACGCTTCAGTCTGGTAGTGATTTGGATCAGTTGCGCTACCTCAGAATAAGAACAAGAATAACAATATTTCATTTGCTCGAATACAGGTAACTTATTTGTAAGAGAGATTTTTATTTGCTTATTTGATCCGTTAGATCGTTAGCGTAATATAATGAATAAATATTAGTCCCCAAGCCGGCTGGTCACTGGGGGGATCTTAGAACGACACCCCCAACACAACAACAACAAAGTCAAAGTCAAAAGTATTTTATTCATTGAAACAATAAGGATCATTTTGAATCGTCTTGAAAAATAAATTTACATTTACTCCTGTTCCAACGCAACCAGACCTAGAAGAATCAGGCAACAAACACGGTCTGTTATTCTTTTGATGATCCTTCTTACTACTAGGTGGTAAGAAGCACTACACACGCACTACACCACTAAGGGTGCCTTCACATTAGGTCGCCAGTAGTGCGGCAGCAGCGTGGCAGCATGTAATGACTGTTCAAGCAGATGGCCCACCTGATGTTAAGCGGTAACCTCTGCCTATGAACGTAACTAGGCAGAGGCCTACCATCAAAAAAAGACAAGAAAGGGCAAAAGTCTAAGTATCGAAAAGAAAAAACTAGAAAATGGATGGAATATAGTATAGGTACTTAAACGTATAACTAGACAACAACTTGTGGTAAACACAATATATAAAATGGATGGAATATAGTATAGGTACTTAAACGTATAACTAGACAACAACTTGTGGTAAACACTCATGTTTTCGTCTGAATAAAAGGCTTTATTATAATTATCTATCTAAAAGTCAAGAGCCCATAACTTGTAACCCCCGTGACCTTCAAGACCCCGCTATCTATTGAGATGAGTTTCTCCGCCTTCAGTTCGCCCTTTTCCTTATTTCGCACATCTATAATTTACTATATTCTTACCAATGTTCTACTTTAGGCTTGACGCTTGACGTCATTGGTCTTGCCAGTCAGCATATGGCGTAGCTGAAACCTCCACTTTTGGTCAGTCGTCGCCATCGAGCAACACGGTATACGGAGGCATGCAATGCTCTAAGTTTTTTTTTTTTTATACATCTTGTAATGACTTATCAAGCAAGGACGACCTCTGTGGCGCAACGGGCGAAGGTTGACCTGCGACGCAGGAGGTTGCGGGTTCGATTCCCGCCTCGGAACAAATATTTGTGCGATCGCAGATATTTGTTCAGGGTGTTCTGGGTATTTTCTATGTATAATAAAAAATGTCTATCTATGTATTATATTGTATTAAGTATATCAGTTATCTAGTACCCATAACACAAGCTCTGCTTAGCTTGGGGCTAGATAATGTTGTGTGAAATATGTTTAGCATTATTTATTTATTTATTTATTTATTTAAATGGCCCACCTGATGTTAAGCGGCAACATCTGCCTATGAACAGTGCATCACATAGGTCTCGTCCACCTAGGACGCGCCTATGTGGCATTGCACTGCGCCCGCCACCCTGAGATGAAAAGTCTCATGTGCCTGTAATTTCACCGGCAACCATACCCTTCAATCCGGAACACAGCAATGCAAGCACTACTGTTTTGTGGCAGAAATAGGTATGGTGGGAGTATTTTCCCAGACGAAGTCTTTCACAAAAAAGCTCTACTACTACTAGGTTCTCTTTCATAAATCCAATGCAGATTTTGGAAATGATTTTCTTTGATACGACTGTAAACTGTTTTTGCAACTGTACCGATTGAGGAATCGCTACATGTAGAGGTGAACCGTTTCTGAGAAACAACATCTCCCTGTCTCACCCCCTTTTGCAGTTGGATAGGATCCGTGCTCTGTTCCTGAAGACGGATAGCCATAGTGGCCTTGCTGTATAAATACTTCAACACTTCAATACACTGGTAGACGCTCTGGCACTGCTATAGACTGCAACACTGCCCGAGGTCTCAGTACAAACCAGTATCCATCTCTAAATAAATATGTGATTGTGGGGTCTTGTCAGAACAATCGTGTGAGGAATTGTGGCAAAGACCACGCACTTGGGTCTTCGGAACCGTGGTCAGAGTAGTGTATGGATTGACTGTGCCCGTAGTGTAATCAAAACCCATTATCTCTTTCAGATGTTTCAATTAAAAACAAACACAATCTCGCTAGTGATTTCTACGTTTCTTAAAAGCCTTGCATTTGCATTTAAACAAAACAAATAAAATTCTACAGCAGTGAATATAGAGAACTGAGGTTTCAGATAAGGATATCAACTGAGGTTTCAGATAAAAATATCAACGGACAGATCTGAAAGCAAACGTCGGTAGCAGGCGTAGATAAAATATCGGAAAAAGTGAAATTATTTTTTGGCGGACCACCTTTTTTTGGAGAAATAATTCACTGGTGGTGTATTCTGAAAGTATATGCTTTAAGTTTCATGATTTCATCCCATAATTTCAAAGGATAGGACAGGCAAGGCTTTGCCTATGTATGATGCCATAGGTCGAGTTGACGTTGGCGAAGAAAATCGTGACGAAAAGCCCCGTATCCTCTCGCATTTATTAGTTTCCTTTTTTTAGTTTTAACCAAAGCTTGAGTACAGTCAGGGAAAACTGATAATCTAAACTTTTTTTAGCCATATTTTTAAGTTGCTAATTGACCGAGCGAAGCGAGGTCTTAGACTCCAATATCAGGATGCGGTGTTTGCATGTATGTTAATGAAATATTTGTGTTTGTGCGACGATAACTGCAGACCCGCTTATCCAATTTTCATGAAACTTGGTAGGTAGGTAGGTTATGTAAATATAACTTTTAAATTTGAACATGAGCTTGATCGGTACAGGATTTTTTGAGCTATGGGGGTCCACGTTAGGTCACGTAAGGGGCGAACTACTAGTCTTAAACAAAGCCTGCGTATTAATTAAATAATATTTTGATCTTTTCACAGACCATGTCATTTGTACGTAAGCTCGGCTCTCAGATAAGAGCTAAGCTAACCCTCTGTAAAGTAGCACATCTGTGGCACATATGTCCAATTCAACTACATTACCGCAAAGGAGTTGAGTTGCATTGAGCTCACACGCAATGCTCGTAAGACGTAGACCGCGCGTAGCTCCAAGGCTAGTAAGACACTCTAGAAACCACAACACGGGAATGAGTATCTTCTGGCTAAGTGATAAAATAACCTATGCTTGTGGTATCCCAAATTTTGCAAGATTATAAACAGTAAATAATAGACCACATTCTTTTGTTGAAGACCTTAAAAGCTAAACTAACGTAAACAGTGTAAAACGCTATTTAAACCCTACTTGTATTAAGTAGGTTTATTATTCTGTCTCTAAATAAAGAGGTTATTAAAACTGGATTAATATTGTTTAATTATACTCGAGACATTGGCGAACTTTAACGGTTGAAGTACCTTTAAAGTAGACGAAAAATCAAAAGATTCCGGAATCTGTGGCTACTGCATCTGAAATTATTCTACCAATGCCAAACATCACCTAAAAGACAGGAGATTTTGACAGCTGTCATAATTCAAGATTATTACTGATTATTACCCAACAACAAAACTGGCAGTTATGCCGTTCTTAATAAGACTTGTTGGCACGTGTGGTGGCGTTGCCAACCTCTGCCAACTATCCCGAAGACTATGTCCTTGACACTGTCAATGTCAGTGTCACTATTAATGCTGATTCTTGGAAATTACACCGGAAAATGCAATCTCCATACACTGGAATCTCCTTCGAGTAAAAGCTGAACTTGCTTACTAACGTGGTGAAATTGTGGTCTACTCAACAAATTAACTGGAAAAAATGAACTGGAATCTAAGCCACAGACCATATATCAAGATAGACACCGCAAACACGTAAATTTGTATGAAACCAAGCGTGCCGTTTTATTTTGTATCTTACTGTGCTACGAAATAACGCCATTTACACGGCTAGCTGATTTCGAAGAATGTTTCCAGTTCACTATGGTGCAACTAGCCATTTTTCTATAAAGGTGGGGTATAACGCAAAATTACCAATCTTAGAATTATTTTTTTATCTTTCTAAATCAGGTACAATATTCAAATTATAAATATGCATGGATACTGCAATATAATTCCGAGGGATCACTGTACCAGAAACACGATAGGACAATATTTTCTCGATTGAAACAAAAAACAAAGTTACCTCTAACTTTTGGCTAGATTCGATTGTTTATTAAAATCGAGCATATAATTGTGTAAAAAATTAGAAAAATAAAATCAATACAACAAAAGCCGAGGGTTTAATGCAGGGGTTTTGTGAAATTATCTATATATTAAGAGATATTCAATAAAAACTGCTTTTTCGTGCGGTGTGAGGCTTTTTTTTCATAAAGATTTCCGCCTGGTGTTGGCGCAACCTTAACATCCGACGTGCTTTCGCGAAGACGTCCAAGTGCGAACTGATTTGCGATTTGCTTATAGGTGCTGCACCTATATCAGACAGGCAAAATGACACGCAAAATAGGTGCATTTGCGTTATCTAGTGTAATATAGGTCTGTGATCCTGAGCTCTTTTGGGGTTAGCACTAGTATCCGACGATCGAGTCGCAATTAATAAGATATCAAGCTACGCCTTTGTCATCGACCAATATTTGACTTTTGCGGTACTTATGACTCGATGACCTCAAATACCAGTGCTTAATCCGCCCCTCATTTACAATCGACGGCATAAACACTTTCATCAAAAGGTTATGTTGCAGACGTATTTTTCAAATTAGTTTCGGCGTCACACAGTTTCTGCATTTGCCTGACGCGTTTCTTATACTTCTTATCTTAGGTAATGGCTTCTGTGCATTATTTGCAACAATTTAGCCAATGTCAAGTGATATAATTATTATAGTTTTATAGTCAAGTCGTCAAGAGTCTCCGTCTAGTCCTAACCCAGTTTAAATTGTGGCTGAAAAACTGAGTTTTTACAGGAAAAAATCCACCATTTCGAAAAGACTCGCAATACACTCAAATTTCACTACATCACACATGTGCCATTTATCCAAGTTACACCGGTTAAAATGCCACTAAAATTACACGAAATAACTCGAAAAAACACATTAAAATGTAATAAAATAAAAATGACGACGTTTCTTTCAAAAATGGCAGATTTCAACCCTGACGCGTTTTATTTTTAATTTAATTAGATCTAAAATTCTCAGTTCAAAGTCGTCAAAGTCACAGCTGGTCACAGTTGAGTCAGGTTTTAGTAAAATGCTAGCAGCTTTCACACACATTCACAGACCGTTTTAAATTATTTTCGGACATTTAACGTAATGTTTAATTTTCCTGTAGATTGAATCATTTAGTACCTAGAGCTTATTCTCGGCAGAAAATAACAGCACGTTTGTATATGAGAATAAAATATCACCAATGTGTTTTTTTTTTACGAAAAAAAGGAAATGTGTTTTTTTGTGGCGGAGGGGTCTATTCTCAAGCCGGAAACGACAAGTCACGTGGTGGAATTTTGTAAATATATATACTTGTTTGTACTTGTAGTTATTTTTCTGTATCTGTAGACACTTTTTTTCTTCCTGTAAATAAAGATATTTTTTGCTAACAAACTCTCGTAACAAAATCAATGTGAAAAACCAGCATTTTTGACACGAATTCTAAACTTCTCAAATATAGGTCATTCCATACGCCATATACGTCATTCTCAATCTACATCTACACTCATATTATATAGAGGAAAGATTTGTATTTTTGTGTGTGTGTATGTTTGTAATGAATAAACTCAAAAACTACGGTGCCGATTTTTTTAAATTCTTTCACCATTGGAAAGCTACATTCCCCCTGAGTGACATAGGCTACCAGGGGGGGGGGATAGGAGGGGGGGCTGTTTATCATCCGGAAACTACCCGTGCGAAGCCAGGACGAGTCACTAGTATAGTGTAAAAACTGACGTAAAGTATATTTTATTGAACGTTTTAACAAAGCTACAGTAATTGGAGCTGAACGAAAAAGTGAGCTGGCCCGTGAGAAGTTACAACCCTTCACACTGGGAGGTTTACGGTGACAGTGAGTGACAGATAGGCAGCTCGACGGATATAGGGGATATCTGGTAGAGATAAGGGGATTTCAATCTGCCATTTTTGAAAGAAACGTTGCTGTGGTGTATTCGGCCTAAGAATACACCCATAGATGTCTTCTATAGGTTGCATTTCGGGGAATGCTCCCAGGTACCTACTTTACAATCTGATCCCACCATCTATCCTTTTCATCATAGGACGAGCAGACGCACGGCTCGGTCCCATCCTTACCTCATTAGTATACCCTCTATTCGTACTAAACGTTTCAGTTCTACCTTTATAATGCAAACTGCTAAGGAGTGGAATACACTACCGTCGTCTGTCTTTCCTGAAAACTATAATCTGGGTCTCTTCAAGGCTAGAGTGAATTAGGTGCCTTCTAGGCCTTTGTGCTCCATCTTCGGCAACATCGTCAAAGATCGTGGTCAAACAAAGTTAAAAAAATGGAAATTTAAAAAAATGTGAGAGCCAGCTAATGGTTTATTCGGACTTGTTGATAAAATTCGTTGGTATAAGATTTGACCTGGCTGCTAGCTTATTATGGAATGTGTTATTAATAGAGGAAAGCGTTAGCCGAGTCAGCCTATTAGCGCCTTAGTAGCGTGATGAGATAATAGGCAATAAGTTTTTTGTGAAAAATATATTTTTCAATCCAAGCTTTTATAAAATTAGTGATCGTAACCGTGTGCTGATCACAATGAGCCTAAACACAGCCAGTCTACTTTTATCGCTCGAGGAGTTCCGTTACCCAAATTCCGTCTCTATCATCAGATCAGCTCGCTGTCACCATCGTATTGTATTGTCATCGGAACTTGACAGGTATGCAAAATTTCAACTTAATCGGTTGAGGATAACTGCTTTAAAATTCAGTTGCAAGATTCCACCGAGACAAACATACATTGCAAGTTAAATAAAAGCTTGTAATAAAAATAGAAGCAAATTTCGTTCATGTGCAAAAGCGCGTAAGGGCCCTACCGGTACATAAAGTAGCTATAACTCTAGCAACAATCTGACCCACTTGGATTTAGATTTTGCCCGTCTCAAGAGCACAGCTAAAAATCTAGAGCAATAGATATAAAAACCTCGTTTTCAGGCTCACTGAAGAAGGCCTTACGTCTGAACTAAAACATTACATGGAAAGCCATTTCACAAACTTCCAAATCTCAAAATCTACCAAAATGAGACTATCAGAATGCATACAATTCAAACGAAGTGGTACCATCAAACTGTAACTTTTAATGGATAGACATAAACGTTAGCTTGACGGAGGCAGTGGGTGCCAAGTTGGCAGACGTGAACTCTTTTAGCCGATGACCTGACCTTGAAGTCAAGCTTACAAACACACTTACATACATCAATGATATGAATAAATGGTCACTCCAATATAGCTTAAGGTTGATGCTCTCGCATAAGACGTGAAATTGATACTTTTTGTTATTTTTTGTCCGTTACAGCTCATCAACACTTCTTCGGATAGCGAAAGTTGATTTCGCGAGAATTAGGAGACCTATCACACATGTTGTAATTGCTAGTATCTCATAAATGTCATCAGTTTAGCTACGATACTAAACACATTTTTCCAGTGTTTTCTTTTTGTTTAGTGTTATCGTAGCTAAACTGATGATATTTATGAGATACTATCAATTAAAACATGTGTGTTAAGTTTCTTAGTTCTCACGAAATCAACTTTTGGTAACTGAAAAAGTGTTGATGAGCTGTAATGGGCAAAAAACACCAAAAAAATTGAACTTCGCGGCTCAAGCATGAGCATCCACCTTAAATAAATTCTGCCACATCGCCCTAGTTCTCAAGGTTTGCAGGTACCCACAGCGTTCCAAAACGGACTACTAAGTCTCTCATAGAAATCGAGGGAAATCCTCAATGTATGTCACGTACAGTATTTATAACAATGTTTCATAACTTAATGTGTTTGCGTCTGGCAGTCATCATCTCATGCTCGAGAGCTGATGATGAAAGCCTCAGCACTCCTTATCGATTAGGAGTTACGAGATAATGCTGAATTAAGAATTAATGATACAGATAAGAGATAACTTTATTTCACTTAGAATAGGTACAACAAGTCATAATTAACATTATTTCACTTAGAATAGGTACAACAAGTCATAATTAACATTATTTCACTTAGAATAGGTACAACAAGTCATAATTAACATTATTTCACTTAGAATATGTACAACAAGTCATAATTAACATTATTTCACTTAGAATAGGTACAACAAGTCATAATTAACATTATTTCACTTAGAATAGGTACAACAAGTCATAATTAACATTATTTCACTTAGAATAGGTACAACAAGTCATAATTAACATTATTTCACTTAGAATAGGTACAACAAGTCATAATTAACATTATTTCACTTAGAATAGGTACAACAAGTCATAATTAACATTATTTCACTTAGAATAGGTACAACAAGTCATAATTAACATTATTTCACTTAGAATAGGTACAACAAGTCATAATTAACATTATTTCACTTAGAATAGGTACAACAAGTCATAATTAACATTTGCATTAATTTCAAAGATGTAATAAGAAAACTTTGCCTGCCGTGTTAGTTAAAAAACTGTATTACAGATAAAATTCGCATAAGACTTTATTAAAAGCTTTGAAGTTGGTTGTTTTTTTGTAGAAACGTACTCGTTTTTTCCGTGAGTCGTCAGCTAAAAACATCAAGTCACTCAACGGTATAGGCGTTTTTCTTAAGCTTTCCCTCTTAAAATAGTTCCCGCGACACTCGGACGCAAATTACTCAGCAATCTTAGACGACCTTGAAGACGATGATCAACATTTCCCATAAGAAAGACATGATTTATGATGCTCATACAAGTTTCCCCATAAACAGGACTATCGCCGCATACTAATGCTATAGCGTGGTGGAACAGCTAGGTCAATATTTTTGTAGCCATGGAATTAAATCACAGAACATTTGTAGTGATAAATATAAATAAAAACCGGCCAAGTGCGAGTCAGACCCGCGCATGATGGGTTCCGTACCATTATCTATAAAAACGGCAAAAAAAACATTTTTGTTGTATAGTTAAAAAATAAATATTATTTTAAATATTTATTTTATTCTATGTTTTTGTATTTTTTGTTATAGCGGCAACAGAAATACATTATTTGTGAAAAGTTCAACCCTCTAACTGTCACGGTTCATGAGATACAGCCTGATGACACAATTATCAATAAAAACGGCAAAAAAAATAGTTTTTTTGTATGGGAGCTCCTATATGTATAGAAATATTAATTTTATTCTGTTTTTTAGTATTTTTTGATAAGGGCAACATAAATGCATCATCTGTGAAAATGCAACTGTCTAACTGTCACGGTTCATGAGATACAGCCTGGTGACAGACGGGCAGACAGACAGACGGACAGCTGAGCCTTAGTAATAGGGTCCCGTTTTACCATTTGGGTACGGAACCCTAAAAATTAACGATGTTCACGTAACTACACTAAACTGGGCTCCAAAGCTAGCGGTCACATTGGATAACACAGCTTCTTCTTATTATCTGTGGTAATGCGGGCACAGCGGAAGCTGGTCTGAAATATAAAAATAAATCAGCTCGCTCTATGGTGTCTATAAAAACGCTGTAAAATTGTATGCATAAAAATGCGTGATGAGAGAAATATGGGTTGTTTTATATATAATCGTCTGTGGCATAGTCCTAGCCGTAGTAAAGCGGAAGTTTTTTTTTTTTATTCTGCTTGAATGACGGAACAAGCTGATGGCCCACCTTTTGTTAAACGGTAACCTCTGCCTATGAACAGTGCATTACCTTATAGGTCACGTCCACCTAGGACGCGCCCTATGTGGCATTGCACTGCGCCCGCCACCCTGAGACATAAAGATGAAAAGTCTCATGTGCCTGTAATTTAACCGGCGCCCTTACCCTTCAAACCAGAACACAGCAATGCGAGCACAACTACATTGTGGCAGAAATAGGTATGGTGGTAGTACTTCCCCGGACGAACTCTTTCACAAAAAAGCTCTACTACTACTAAGTTGTAAGTATCTTCCATGTTGTCTTCTTGGTAACTTTTACCAGACTATTACGGCAAAGCTAATAGGAATGGTTATGTTTCCTTCTAATCTAAGGATTCTGGGTGTAGACATAAACCTAAGGCCAAACCAGTAGTACTACTAATAGTTTTAGTAGTAGTAGAGCTTTTTTGAGAAAGAGTTCGTCCGGGGAAGTACTACCACCATACCTATTTCTGCCGCGAAGCAGTAGTGCTCGCATTGCTGTGTTCCGGTTTGAAGGGTAAGGGTGCCGGTGAAATTACAGGCACATGAGACTTTTCATCTTTATGTCTCAGGGTGGCGGGCGCAGTGCAATGCCACATAGGGCGCGTCCTAGGTGGACGTGACCTATGAGGTAATGCACTGTTCATAGGCAGAGGTTACCGCTTAACATCAGGTGGACCATCTGCTTGCTCCGCCATTCCAGTAGCATAAAAAAAAAAACAATGCGTTCGGCCCGCGTTGATCACCACCGTGCACGTCACTGAGGACGCGGGCTGAACGCGTTGGTTTGGCCTTAGCTTATCTGTAATTTTGTTTGAAAAATCATCACCGTAGCTTTAGATTGGATATTAGAAATCAGCTTTTATTAGGGTACCGCACACAAAGGGTCCAAACGGAGCCCTATTGCTCTCGTTCATGCGTTTTCCGTCCCTCTCTCACAAGGGTCTAGTGGCTAAAACGTTGAAGCTACAGTCTTCACATTTGCACTATTTAAGTATCTTACTGACCCAAAGCCTAAACCAATTTGAAATTTTAGTGAGGGATTTTTGTCGCGTACATGTAATATAAAGGGGGCGTGAATAAAAACTCTCCTACCTCAGCATGTGGGGTATCATTGTGATAGTTCATGACTGTTATGACTGTATGACTGTATTTTTATTTTCAAAAGCAATGGAAACCAAAGTCATGAGAGGCCGTCAAAGCCAGCTTTTTTTCCAAAACTTTGTTACCAAGCTTTTTTACTTCCATTTGACCTATGTACTAAAAAAAAGTATGTGTAAATATGCTATTTATTATGTATACTATCCGGACTTGTTAGTAAGATTTGTTGGTATAATATTTGTCCTGGCTCCTAGCTTATTATGGAACGTGTATTACTGGAAGAAAGCGTTAGCCGAGTCAATCGTGGGAAGCAGTGGCGGCGATGAGCTCACCACTCGTCACGTCTATTTTCCACGATGTTGCAACTCACTGTGAAAGGAGGCCTATTGAAGCTCTACCTACCCCTTCGGGGAAAAAGGCATATGTCTATGAATGTATTTTAACAACAAATAATAATATTTCAGACTATTCGAGAATTTCCTAATTTTTCTCAACAAACATAATTATGCCACAGATAAAAAAAAATCGTATGGGTTTACTAAACCTCTGTAATCGCAGACTAAACTTATACAATTAATGTACACAAGCTAATATAAAATGTGTACGTCTATACCATATATGTATATTGTAACACACACAATATCTTGGTTCCCGTGTGGTTATCAATATCGGCTTGCGCAAGCTTCCGTGTGGATCTGAACGGGTGACGAAGATACTAAGCTATTAGGTAATTTGCAAGAATATGGCAAAATGTACCGAATGGGCGGAGTCTAGCAAGAAAACAATAGGTGTAAGAAAGTGACAGCGCTATTGCTCACTTGAACCCGAGAAGAGATGAGGTATAGATTTATTTAGCTCGGAAGTAACTGACGTAAGCGACAAATGATAAAATTTCGTTTTGCTTCTAAAGAAGAAAATATAAAAAATAAAAAATAAATTATTAATGTGGTTAGCTACTGAATAGTATACAAATGGGGAACAAAAACGGGTTTTATAAGGGCCAATTTCGAAAAATAAAGCTATCGACAAAAGTTTCACCAATCGTGATTCTTGTCTATGATTTATTTAGATTACATCCTCAAGTAATTACTGTATTAACATCAAGTTTGTAACCTTTACTGTTACTGAGTGAGCATGTAACGCAACAACTCCAAAATGTTAAGATATTATCGTCTTAAACTTTATGGGTAACTGAAACTGAGTTAGGATGCTTAGGCAGATATTTTATGATAGATTAAAAAGTCTATTTATTGATATCGGGTATTTGTCGCGTGTTACCTTAATATGTACTAATAACCGAGCTTTGCTACGCATCACCACACTAAAAACTAAAACTCACCCATTTTTACCCCTTTTTAAGGGTTTATTTTGAAAAATCCTGAAATATGTGTTCAATTATTCTGTATTTTAAGTACACATACCAAGTTTCAAGCAAAAGGCACCACGCGATAAAAAGCTCTCATACAAACTTTAACACCCCATTGCACCCGTTTTTGGGGTTAGTTCGCGGATTTTTTTTTTTATCCTTCTATGATTTGTATTGAAGCATACTTATGTAAAGTTTGTAAGTTCAAGAAATACGATTTTTCATACAATGGTTTTCACCCCTTTTCACCCCCTTAGGGTTTGAATTTACAAAAAATCTCTTCTTAGTGGGTAGTTTTGCTATATAAGGAACCTACGCTCCAAGTTTCGTCTTTCTGGGTTTTAGAAAAAAATTCAAAGTCATCAACGGGATTTGATTGGACAAAAAGATGCATCTGCGAAATCAATACTTTTTATAGTTTCCTGCCTAAACTTAAAACGTAACTTGTCCTATGTGTCACGAGACTGGGCCAATTTATGTTACAACTTAAGAACCTCTCAAACTAAAAGTAGCGTCGTGCTAAAATGTCGGGCTACAACATAAAGTTTATTGCGCTATAAGAGGCACATTTTCTCATTTGCTTCCAAAACAGAAGAAGCAGTAAAAGGAGGAAAACCATTAATAAAATAGAGTTGATTGTATGGAGACTGTTAAAACTTGAGACGAAGTTGAGATGCTTTTATAGCCAAAATAACCTGTTAAATAATAGAAAACTATGCCATTTCCTGCATATTTAGTTTTTTTTTTAATTAAATAAATAGGCGAGTAGCATAGGCCTTATGTGAAGTGATCACCATGGCTTATAGACACCAGCAACACCCAGGGTATTGTCGTTGCGCTGCCTACACTGAAGGAATTTATCATAATCATCATTTTTCTTGAAACGACACATGTCGTAACCAAGCGGGAAAACCTCAGATGGAAGCTCGTTCCATAGTTTACATCTATTATATCTACTAATCTACTCTATAATTATGACTTACCAATATTGTAGATCTCGCAGTGAAAGCATCTAGAAATACAGTGCTCCATTCCTAAATATACTCATAAATAAATCGTTAGGTACAGAATCTTATTACGTCCGGTTTTAGATTTTTTTCAACGTTGGCTAATATTCTTAACTGACTAATAAGGTATTCGCTACCTAAAGATACACAAATACTTCACAAACGGCCGAAGCCATCGATTTCAGATTTTAATATCCATTTTGTCCATTAGCAAAATATTAATCCATTTTGTCTATTAGCAAATTGGAGCTCTGATCAAAGTTCGAATAAAAAAAGAAGTTCGGAAAAATGAAAAACATAGGTTCGTGCAACATTCTTGCTTTACGAAGGGTGCATTCGGGAGACATGCACATAATATTAATTAAATATTAAAATTGTGACTAGAAAAACAAAGTTTTCAACAAAAATACTATATTTTACTTAACTTTTCAATGTAAACCTACTTGATCAATTTGAAGTAAGTAGGTAAATACAGATTTTGTAATTTTGGTTGACATTGATTTTTCTAATCACAACTTATTTACATTTAAATACCTACAATTCACACATCTTTCAAAAGAGTTTATTGGTTGTTTGCATTTCAAAAGTACCTAGTGAAAAGACTAGGTATCCGTGCCTAAATGAAGATCATCCTATAAATAGTTACACCGTGTTTTGTCCCATTTGTTTGAATTTGAAATTGTCTGTCACCGCAAAAGACAAAACGGACTCTGTCCGCCATTTTCGAAAAGAGAATGTAGCTCGTTTACAGCGCACAAGTGTAGCGAAATGAAATGGAAGTGAATTAAGTAACTTCAAATTGGTGAAAATCGTTTTAGTAAAACATGACTTGACTGTGACATTGACGACTTGGAAGGATTGTAACATTGAAAATTATATTGAAAATACAATAATTATACTTTAAAATGGCAATTACGCAGAAGCCATGCGACAACAATTTTATTTAAAAAAAACTCTGTGTATCTATTCCAAAGACAATTCAGTTCTTTTATAGCATTCGAAGAGTTCACTATTTTCAAAATATATATGGAGCACTATTCGAAACGTGTGAATTGTAAATATACAATATCTACTTTTTGCGTGTTTTATGTCTAAAAAATGTCTGTGGTTAGTTTATTTTTTAAAGAGACTGTATTACGAAAAACTAAAGAATAATTTCTTAGGTTTTCGTTCACGCAACAAATAAACATTTCGAACTAACAACATTATACAAAGGGTTATCAACATTAACAGTTAGTGATAAACATTCAAACATCGAAAGTGAGAAAAGGTGAGAAATAGAAATAAACACACGATAGAGGGGGATAGAAAACATCGAGGGGTACAGAACATCGAGTATATTGTTTGGAACACACCGATGCGACGCGATTTCGCACTGCGACAGCCGGCCGGGTATTTTTGGCCTGTTTATAGTTTTACAAATATTTTTGAGATGGTCGACTAATTTTTTAACATTTTAATTTTTAGGAATAGTAGATTATGCACTTAGCGAGCGAGTTATATAGAGTCCTGAGTGAAGCGATGGGTTTAAGCTGCCCCAGACGAAGACAGGCTTTATTCCAGAGGAGCATACTCTACTTTTTCACACCTGCGAGAATACAAATTCACTGAAAATCACAGCACCAAACACCGTCCTTGTTTCACATTAACGCATTCATTTTGTAAAAGCACCTTTTTTTGAGGTCTGCTTATGGTGGCCAGTTCGATTTTCGAACAATCCTCTTTACAATACCATATGGGCATTTTTTTGCTTAGATTTTTCCACACAACTTTGACGGTCCAAATTAAAATCACTTTATTCCCTAGGGAGTTTCATACAACTTTACATCCCTAAAGAGAAAATACTTTACGCTGAGGTTGCATGATATGTAATTGGATATTGTCGAGCTGGTGGTGTGAAAAAAGTATTATAACTAACTGGTACTAAAAATGCCGATGTCACATTAGGTTTCAAACCTCGCGAATGTAAAAGTAATTTTTCTGCATGCGTACCTTTATAGCCCCATCATTTTATATATATTTTTGATCATCAACTTTCGCGTTTTCAAAATTATTTCAGGGTGTCTGGTCGAATTAGGCACATAATGACACCTGTAATCAAACTTTGACTTTTTCATTGCTATTTTTCACTAGTGAGTTACAGAGTCAGTTGAACATTTACACAGAGTGTGTATTTCTGTTTTATTATTATTCTCTTCACTAGAGTGTCGGAAATCGTCGTATGATACACGTGTGTATTGATGATTACCGTCCTCGGCTCTCTTAAGACCCTCACCTAACGGCTCGGGTCTCAATGGCGCCTCAGCGGTAATCACCAACATTACACACATGTACTATTACTTTATTATTAATCATTCATTTCATCATTGAATCATTTAGTGTTTATGAATCTAGGTACAATACAAAATGCATTTGATTTTAAGTTGTTAGGTATAGGTAAGATCGCTAGATTCTGCTTTTCAGCGTATAAACATTAGACAACAACTTTACATACACAAGGTATATTTGATTTAAACTGGACAGAAAACGAACCTTTTAAAAACTGACTATTCGGTCTATTCACATGGATCCGGCGGAAGACCAGCGTTGTGTAACTAGTGTACACAACATCATGCTGAGTCGGACTCCAATTTGTGACGTTGCTGCGTGGACGGCACTGAGAGACACTCTATTAATTGTAGTTAAGCTAGATATAAGTACATAGTTTTTGCCTTTTGTATGTATTACCTATTATTTTATATTTTATTTGTCGAGTGTTTTTTGTCCTATGCATGTGTGCCGTTACAAATAAAGAATTGTTCTTTCTTTCTTTTCTTTCTTTTCTTTCTGTATAAATCGATCAGCTTTACTTTCTTACAAGCTTTTACTGTAATGTTTTTATGAATGTTCAGGTTGAATCTTGCAACTGAATTTTAAAGCCGTTATCCTCAACCGATTGAGCTCAAATGTTGCATACCTGTCAAATTCCGGTGACAATACAATATTTTGTTGACAATGACCTGATCTGATTTAACGTAACTCCTCGATATAGTACAGGCAAATTAGGTGATTTTTTGCCAAAGTGTGGAAGTAATTAGATGTAGTCACAAAACCATTTGTAATTGTTTTGTTTGGCTTGAAAATCACCTCTAATATAACTTTCAGCAAATTCACCCCCCTGGAACAGGGTGAAATAGGGTGAAACCCTTATAATACCCGTAACTTCATGGGGAAAATACATGTAGTCGGTGCAATTTGGCATACACTTATGACCGTTATGACCGTTCCGTGGTACACGGGAACCGTGAGCTTATCGAAACTACTAATTTAATAAATGTAGAGTACTTTTGCTATCTGAAGAAGTGTTGGTGAGCTGTAATAGGCTGTAATGAGCAAAAAACATGAAAATATTAGAATTTCGCACCACAAGCGAGAGCATACACCTTAACAAACCTACTACAGCATAGCACTTCAACTAAATTAAATTAGAATTTCTGTATCGTGGAATTGAAATATCAGCTGATTCTCGTACCCGCCCGCCCGTGTCTGCACCGGTGTCCGGCGATAGAAATGTTCCACCTTGCGACTTGTACCTACTTTAGTTTGCATTTTGTACGGTAAATAGAAGATACCTGGCTTCCTACTATCGTTTTGTTGGCAGTAGTTACTACTACTTCTAACTCGGCTAATTGGAAACAGGAGTCAAGGAGCACAGTCTTTCACTGTTCATCTTTTTCTGTTTCTTTGTTAGTATTATGTTTTTATTTATATAAAGTATACAAAAAATAGCCAAGGCAAAGGCCTCCCTCCGTTTTTTTCCAGTTCTCTCTGTCCCTTGCTGCAGTGGGCCAGCCTGGTAGGTGCACATCCAACTCGTCACGCCATCTCCGTGGTGGTCTGCCGCGCGGGCGTCTTGCGTTAGGAACACAATCAGTAGGGGATTGCCCATAGATCTTCCGATATGCGGCAGACGTGTCCGGCCCAATCTCACTTGAGCTGGGCTGATTTTTTGCTAACAACTTTGTTTGCGAGCGCAGAATTGAATGTCTAATTCGATCTGTTAGTCTAGTCTATATCTAATAGTACACTTAAAAGATTATTTATGCGTTTTTTAATGTTTAAGTACGTTTATTTTAACGTTATGTTACGTTTACCAATGTTGTTTAATTTATTTTGTTTGTGCCTCTCTATAGTTTATGTGCGTACACGAACCTACCTCTATAATCACCACTCTCTAGCCTCAGAGGTTTGTGCCTCTCTATAGTTTAAGTGCGTACACGAACCTACCTCTATAATCACCACTCTCTAGCCTCAGAGGTTTGTGCCTCTCTATAGTTTAAGTGCGTACACGAACCTACCTCTATAATCACCACTCTCTAGCCTCAGAGGTTTGTGCCTCTCTATAGTTTAAGTGCGTACACGAACCTACCTCTATAATCACCACTCTCTAGCCTCAGAGGTTTGTGCCTCTCTATAGTTTATGTGCGTACACGAACCTACCTCTATAATCACCACTCTCTAGCCTCAGAGGTTTGTGCCTCTCTATAGTTTAAGTGCGTACACGAACCTACCTCTATAATCACCACTCTCTAGCCTCAGAGGTTTGTGCCTCTCTATAGTTTATGTGCGTACACGAACCTACCTCTATAATCACCACTCTCTAGCCTCAGAGGTTTGTGCCTCTCTATAGTTTAAGTGCGTACACGAACCTACCTCTATAATCACCACTCTCTAGCCTCAGAGGTTTGTGCCTCTCTATAGTTTATGTGCGTACACGAACCTACCTCTATAATCACCACTCTCTAGCCTCAGAGGTTTGTGCCTCTCTATAGTTTATGTGCGTACACGAACCTACCTCTATAATCACCACTCTCTAGCCTCAGAGGTTTGTGCCTCTCTATAGTTTAAGTGCGTACACGAACCTACCTCTATAATCACCACTCTCTAGCCTCAGAGGTTTGTGCCTCTCTATAGTTTATGTGCGTACACGAACCTACCTCTATAATCACCACTCTCTAGCCTCAGAGGTTTGTGCCTCTCTATAGTTTAAGTGCGTACACGAACCTACCTCTATAATCACCACTCTCTAGCCTCAGAGGTTTGTGCCTCTCTATAGTTTATGTGCGTACACGAACCTACCTCTATAATCACCACTCTCTAGCCTCAGAGGTTTGCTGGAAGAAAGCTCTTTTTAGGGTTAAGCTCGCCTTTGTACATGTATTTTCTTTCTGCCTTTTGTGTATGTGTATTTGTGTGTACAATCAACATCTACTCTTCTACACTTACATTATAAAGAGGAACGATTTGTATTTTTGTGTGTGTGTATGTTTGTAAAGAATAAACTCAAAAATTATTGTGCCGATTTAAAAAATTCTTTCAACATTGGAAAGTAACATTCACCCTGAGTGGCATAGGCTACCACGGGGAGTAGGGGGGGGGGGGTAAATAATAAAAAATAATAGTAAATAATAAAGAAGGAGTGAAACATAGGAAAACTGATTAGATTGGAAACTCATATAGAGACTAGTTGAAAACTCATATATAGAGATGAATCAACTAGCATAAGTATTGCCATTCAGCATGGCAATGCAGCTAGCATCTTAAGGACGCTTCCGTCTGGTGGTGATTTGGATCAGTTGATCATTCGATCGTTAGCAGCGGTTTTCAGGTAGCACAACTGTTTCATATGTATTTTGTACATACCTTGTATTAGTTGTATTATTCTTTCTGTAAATAAATGTATTATATATTAGCATATAATAAGTAGCCTGACGGCATGACTCTTGTTACGTGGGAGAAGAGTAGGCCTTTGGTGTGCGACGCTACATGCGTTGAGATTTAAATGGGCCTCTGTTCATCGTGGGTTTGCACCATCGTGGGCTTGTTTTCTATTTCCCAGATGTTGCAACCCACGGTGAAAAGAGGCCCATTTGAGGCTCTGCCTACCCTTTCGGGGGAAAAGGCGTGTGTATATGTATACATGTATTATAATGTTGATAAAATCAGCTTGTAATTTGAAAGCTTCCTATATCATCATAGATTTTTGGAAAACTAAATGGAGTTGTTGTATCAATAAACAGTTTAGAAGTATAAAATATCCTTTGGAAGAGGATTTCGCAAAACATCGACTCAAGATTAAACTAAAGATTCCTATCGATGCGAGTCTTTCTTTCTCAAATGCTAAAGCAGCCGATTTCAAGACCCATATATAATTATGTAGGTACCTACAATATACTCTAGTACAGCAATGACGTCATAGTGATCACGATCTTCAGTTATGTTACGGCCACAGAGAGAGATAGAGAGAGGAATAATTAAGAAAATTGTTTATATACCTAATAAAAAATCATACCTATCGCTTTACGACTACTGAAACTGTAGCAAACGGGAGTAAACAACTGATTTTGAAGAGCTTTATGTAGAGTTTATGTACTTTCTGTTCGAGGGCACCTATGCCACCTTGAACTTTAAGCCTTGACTTCAAGGTCTAAAACCCAAAAGTAAGAATAAACGATTGCATATGGAACCACCATATCGCCGATACCCAATACTCATGTAAACTCCAATAATTACCATCAATAGACCAGCAATGTCCTGTAAAACTATTATTATTTTCAAATCAATAGTAG
Organism: Operophtera brumata; assembly: GCA_932527175.1. Taxonomy (NCBI): domain Eukaryota; kingdom Metazoa; phylum Arthropoda; class Insecta; order Lepidoptera; family Geometridae; genus Operophtera; species Operophtera brumata. The sequence goes on along the minus strand of OW052239.1, from coordinate 30,796,724 downwards.
TATCTAAGAAAAATCTAGGATGCCTTACAGATAAACCTTTAAACCCAAAACAAGAAACCACTGTGTATTTTGAAAAGCTGTATCGATTTGCAAGGTCGGTATCAAGATTTGATTTGAGACTAAGGCTCAAAAAAATAGAAAGAAAAGCCATAGATAGACCCTCGTAAGATAAAATCTCCAATTTAAAAGCTATTCTTAAAAGCTCCTCTCGTGACGATATACAAACGTGACGGCTGTAACCGGTCTGAAAAACAATTCACTGAAAAACAAGAGTAAAGAAAAGCCATATCGGGCCGACAGATAGAATCTCCCATTAAAGTAGATACAACTGCAGATAGGAATGGGCGTTATGCTACAATGCCGTAGTTTGCCTGCAGTTGCTTACATCTTTCCCTCCCCATATCGATTTACCACCACTTACAAATTCCTATAAGTTTCCCAATGTGACTTGCTTTTTGTCTATAGGTTTTGAGTTCTACTTTTTTGCGTATTTAAAAAAAAATAACTGGTCTTCAGATATTCCTTTTTTAAATTGGATAATTGATTACTCTTCTAAAGTTATTTATTTTTGTCTATGGCTTTAGTTTTTGGTTATTTTGGGCACGAGAAAGTAGCAGTTACATTTATATTTTTCTTCTCTTTTTGATTCAAAATGATGGAATATTGATTTAACCTATTAAATCCACGAAAATCATGAAAGTTATTGATTATGTTTTGAAATAAAACGTGCTAAATCAAATTGAATATTGATTATATTTGTCACAAGTTTGAAATGTTGAAGCATGTTATTTCATTTTGTTTTAGCATAAGTCATTTGTGTGTACATGTTTTTATATTAGTATTTATTTATTATTATTTATACGAGGTAATAAATTCAACATTTTTTTTTATTCTGTGAAGCTCCTTAATTAAGTTAAGTTTGCATTCGAACATCTTTTATTTATCTGAGAGTGATTCACACGACTATTTGAAATTCTTTTCGGGTGTTTCGGAATAATGTCGTCTTTACGATGTTGTTACCTCAACGCTTTGTAACCTCCAACACACATCGATTTTACGTTTTATTTCTTCATAAATATCTATTTTAGTTTGAGCTTAAAGCTCTTACATTAAACTTTAACAAAAGCAGTGAAAGTTTCAAGAGGAAACAGTTTGACTACAGATAAATTTTACGAGATTAATTCTTTCAAACTATTACGTTTAAGCATACCACAATCATTACAATCAATTATCACATCAGACACTCCACGAAAATTTAGCTTTCATTTCAGACTATTATGATGTTTTTTTCGCAAAGGTTTCATACCACATTCATCCCTGAACCTCAGTAAGCTCCGGCAGCCCTGTCCAAACTGACCTCCATCGATCTGTTTACACCGTTTGTTTTTGCCACCATTTAACTTCCACGTTTCGTCCATTGATTTTTCTGGTAGAATGTTTGGCCACGTGGCGTGAAAACGTCAAGAAAAGTTTTTTAATGGAGAGAGAAACGTTAGAGTATTCACTATCACGTGGGTCCGATCAATCCGACGGCTAAATCGTACCGAAAATACCCGGGCGGCGGACGCGGCTCAGGTAAGCGACAATAGCTCACAACATCTGTTAATATCATCATTGTTAATTACATATGGGTTGTTGTTAATATATTGTAGCCACCTGTCCCGAGGAGGGCGCTTGGAGGTAAGTCGCTACGTCGTCCACCATGCAGGCGCGCGGGAGGTCTGGGAGGAACATAATACGTTAGAGAGCGCGCATTTCGCGTGTGGGCTGCGCGGCGCCCCGCGACCGACTGACGCTCGCCGTCCCGCGCCGCCCCCCGCTACCCCCCGGCCCCGCCCCCCACCAGGGCTGACACGGAGCTTTTCCGGATATTGGAATTGAAATGTTTGATGGAACAATTTGCTTTTTGACTCAATCATAGCTCACAGAAATTAAAGAAATTAAGCCCTTATAACTTGATACCTCAAAGTCGATAGTGCTGGAGCTTTGTAATGTTTATCTAAAAACGTTGTACCTATTTAATTACATAGTAAGTAGGTTACTAAGGTAAGGTTGTTATTTTCAAGTGTTAAGAATTTGACACCACAAATTAGCACCCTCATTTATGAAAATTTAAGCTTTGCTTAAAATCAGTCCTGTCACTGTTTGATATTATCCAATAGATGGCAATATTATTTAATGTTTGACATATTTTTAAAGTATTTCAAAACCATAAGTGTTTCAATACATATATGACGCTACTTACTTAGTTATTTGAAAATGAATTATAATAAGTTTTTTTACAAAACTTGTAAAAATTGTATATTTGTACGACATTCCGCAATAGATAATATGGTAAATTCATTTAAAAAACATAATATAATCCACCAATTTCCCCGCTTGCCAACCCTATACCACTACGTCGTAATGCATTCGCGGCACTCGCAGCGACTCGGCGCCACTCGGACCCGATCGGTAAGCGTTCGGCTCAACTCGGAAAGCTCTTTCAAATTCGGAATGTAGACATGACATATCTTTTTTCACCACTAACCACAATTTCAATCTTATTACGTAAGATTCAAAGTTGAAAAAAGACTGCTATACGAAAACGTCAAGTGTCGTCTTCGACTTTCGAAATATCCTAATTTAACCCGCGACCATTTTATCGTTATAAACTTTATCGCGAAGGCCTAAACGTTATGTTTCATTGCTGAAGTTTTTCAGCTGACGCGTCTATAAATGTCACATAAATTGTGTGTGTGTGCATAGGGTTGTGTGTGTGTGAGTTAAAAACACATCTTGGGTGGTTCAGCGGAGGTTTTAGGCAGTTTTTTTTGTCTATGATATTTTTTTTGTCTATAGTAACCTAATTTATTTTAGTTCTTATCCAGCGTTCTCATTAACTTAGTTATTATATGTAAGTAAGTAAGAAAGTAAGTAAAACTTTTATTTTGACAATAAACTATACACAACACAAATAAGATCAATATGTAATTGATATATAATCATAAATTATTATGCATTGGTTATTTTGGGTTAAAATATATTTTTAAGCCAAAGACATTCCTATGACTTTTCGACGTGGTTTTAGAAAATGCGTTCATATAAACGAGGCCTGCGTTGCTCGATGATATAAACAGGTGTGTCCGGCTTAAGAATAGACAATTCCATCTCCTCCCTTGGATGTCATAAAAGTCGACTAAGGGATTGCACATGATCATGGACATGGATGGGTAGCAGCATCCACCTGAGTACTAAACACCGATACTGCGATCACCAATCCCCCAATTCTATGAAGGATGGCCCGTCCACCATGGGACGTCTAAGGGCTGCTCTTGATGATGATGATGAAGATGGTTAGAAGACCCTGAGAGGTTTGATAAAAGAAAGGAATATAAAGTTTGAATATATACAGAAAATTAAATGAATGAAAATAATAATGGTAAATTAAATTTTAACTACCTACGTACCTACCTATAATATCTACATGAAAAGCTATATAAAGCTATATAAAGCTATATAAAGCTATATAAAGCTATATTGTTGAATAAACAGATTGGACTACATTGCCTTTTTTTTAAAGTGAAATGATTCAAAAACAATATTTTTAGAATATTCTTAAGTAATGTATTCATCTCTTTTTAGAGCTCCATAGTTATCACACTAATATTATTAATGTGAAAATTTGTGTGTGTTTGTGTGTATGTGAGTGTGTGCGTGTGTTTGATAGTTCTTCAGGCTGAAACGGCTCGACGAATACGGATGAAATTTGAAATGGAGATAACTGAACTCCCGGAATAACACATAGGCACATTTTTATCCCGATATTCCCACGGGATCGAGACTTATGCTAGTGAAACAGTGGGGCGCTGCTATATATATTTTTTACTTTATATATTATAAGAAACTATTTTTGAGTTTACTGCTTTTGGACTGCTTTATTTAATTTAGCCGGTCGAGTCGCGCGATTTCGCTTGTATACTATCCCTTGAGTCGCGGGCAGATCACGGCAAAAATGATGGATGGGCGGACTCATCACTAAATCGTTAATTGTGGCCTAATGAATGGACGGATAATAAAACTTATACCACTACAAGAATCCTCTTAATTTTTTATTAGTTTCCTTATAAGCGATTATTTTACAAAAACTTACCGTTTTGTTAAAAAAAATTTAAAATAAACATTTCCTCACTGTGGCTAAATTGTCAGCGCAACTGACCACTAACTTTGAGATCACATTAAACATCTTCACAAAGTACTTTCTAGTAGTTTATTGGCAACAACACATGGTCTATATCCTAAAAAACATTATTATTGTAGTCATTTACACTCAAATAACCAGAAAACACACAATTTTCTTTATTTTATAAGACTGATGACCCCGGCAACAACATGGCGGCCGATGTTGATCGAATATTATTTGTTTACTAACTTAACTTTAATCGTAAAAAGTGGTTATTGCCTCTTTGTCAGTCTACCATCATGCCTCTATGGAATAGTGTTGCAATATCTAGCATCCGGTTCCTAAATAATGATTAATAGACAATATAATAAACCCTCTATGGACTGTGTCGGCCGACACAACTAGGATTCCAAGGTTAAAATCGAAAAAGGTGATAAATTATTTCGTTTAGCTTAAAATCAAACTTGAAAACCTACGATAATGTAATGGTCAGTGACAAACTATACTATAATAAGATTTAAAAAAAAAATTGTACAATATATTACACAGATATATATATTTTATTATACATAGAACATACCCAGAACGCCCTGGACAAATATCTGCGATCACACAAATATTTGTTCCGAGGCGGGAATCGCACCCGCAACCTCCTGCGTCGCAGGCCAACCTTCGCCCGCCGCGCCACAAAGGTCGTCAGAGGAGAGATTATATTTGCACTTTAACATAACAGATACTTCATTTAAATAAGTTTTTTGTGAAAAATATATTTTTCAATACAAGCTTTTACAAAATTAGTGATCGTAACCGTGTGCTGCTCAAAATGAGCCTAAACACGGACAGTCTACTATTATCCCTCGAGGAGTTCCGTTGTCCACCTTCCGTCTCCATCATCAGATTAGCTCGCTGTCACTATAATATTGCATTGTCATCGGAACTTGCCAGGTATGCAAAATATCATCCCAATCGGTTGAGGATAACTGCTTTAAAATTCAGTTGCAAGATTCCACCCGGACATATATTGCAAGTTAATATTAAAACTTGTAAAAAGGCGGCTTTCCTACATCAACGGTCACATAATACACGAAATAAATTCAAGCCATTCCATACAATACAAGACCAAAGCATTCCACATCTCGTAGTGCCTCTACGACCCTCCGTAGCGCAGCTCTACGACCCCTGCGTAGCAGCGCCTACGAAATTGAAATGAAGTTGTTTCCTACCACACAATTTTGTTTATGTGCATCTAATGCAATATTTGTAGGGTTCCGTACCCAAAGGGTAAAACGGGACCCTATTCATAAGGCTCAGTTGTCCGTCTGTCTGTCTGTCTGTCTGTCAGTCCGTCTGCCACCAGGCTGTATCTCATGAACCGTGATAGCTAGACAGTTGAAATTTTGACAGATGATGTATTTCTATTGCCGCTATAAAAACAAATACGAAAAATAGAATAAAATAAATATTTAAGGGAGCTCCCATACAACAAAGGTGATTTCTCCAAATGTAGGTTAAGCGATGTTCTGCGCGGTCAGTTTTTGGATAGGTGACCATTTTTGTGTTTTTTACATACCTGTTTTTTTGCCGTTTTTGTTTTTAATGGTACGGAACCCTTCGTGCGCGAGGTTGACTCACGCTTGCCCTGTTGTTTACTTTTAATAAGATAATGATTGTAAAAAAAACCTTTCGACTCAAATATAACAATCACATAACCACATCTCTGGCGTTTTTTTAAAGGCCTAAAATAAAAAGTAATAATAATCCAAGCACTCATGTCGTAGTGACTACGACCCTCGGTGGCGTAGCGCTACGATCGTAGCCGCGTCTACGAACTACAACTCTTCTACCGCAGGATATAAACGTAAGATTATGTAAAGTTAGTAAGTTTAAGAACCCTCCCATCCCACTATGTAAAGATGTAGATGTTTTGTTAGTAGTTCAGTTTTTTTTTCTGTTGCCGCTATAACAACAAATACTAAAAAACAGAATAAAATAAATATTTCCCCAATATAATCCCATACAAAAAACGTGTTTTTTTGCCATTTTTATAGAACGTACGGGACCCTTGTGCGAGTCCGATTCGCACTTGGCCGGTTTTTATTGAATACATACATACATACATAAACACACGCCTCTTTCCCCGAAGGGGTAGGCAGAGCCTCAATGGGCCGCTTTTCACAGTGGGTTGCACCATCGTGGAATATAGACGTGACAAGTGGTGAGCTCATCGCCGCCATTGCTTCCCACTACTGACTCAACTAACGCTTTCTTCCAGTAATAACACATTCTATTATAAGCTAGCAGCCAGGACAAATCTTATACCAACAAATCTTACTAACAAGTCCGGGTAATCCCTTAGTCGGCTTTTACGACATCCACGGGAGGAGATGGAGGGGTCTATTCTTAGGCCGGACACACCACGGTTTTTATTGAATATCTCGTAAAATATAGATAATTTTAAAAACCCTCACAACAAACCCTCGGCTTTGTTGTATTGATTTTATTTATAACATTTTTTACCAAATAATATACACCATTCTAATAAACAATCTAATCTAGGCGAAAAATAGCCGTAACGTTGTTTTTTTTTCTATTAATTATTGTCCTGTTATATATTTTGTCGATAGAAAAAAAAACGGGATTTTTTTGCCTAGATTAGATTGTTTATTAAAATGGTGTATACTCGTATTATTGGGTAAAAAAAACTGTGATCTTTCGGAATTATAACGTAGTATCCATGCATATTTTTAATTTGAATAATGTACTTGATTTAGTCTGTTAACAAGTAATTAATTTTGTAATAATAAAAAAAAAACCCAGCGCAATGAAACGGCTGAACCTATTTTGATCAAACATAGCCAGCAACACTCCCGACAAATACACCATTGAAACAAAAAAATAAATAAATCGGTTCATCCGTTCGGGAGCTACGTTGGGACAGACAGACACACACACACATACACACACACACACATACACGAACACACACACAGATACGTCAAACTTATAACTCCACTTCGTTTTTGGTCCGGGGGTTAAAAATCAAATCTAAGATTAGGAATTCTGCGGCATCTTAAATCAACACTTTATGCCTAAAAATAGTATAGGTATCGCTAAATGGTACCCAAACATACGTAGCCTAACCATATACGGAATTCGTTCGCTGCAGACATTACATTACACCTATCCGCACTCGACTGCTTCTAGATTTATTATACACTGCAAAGGAGTAGAACGCTCGCTTGCGTCTTTTGGATAATTTGTAGTTACTGTATTAAATCGATCAGCGCATACTTTAATTAAACAATTGAAATAATCTGTGATGATATCGGACTTGATAGTGATACACATGATTTTACATAGCCGTGGTGTGTCTGGCCCAAGAATATGATGGAATGTGTTATTACTGGAAAAAAGCGTTAGCCGAGTCAGTCGTGGGAAGCAATGGCGGTGATGAGCTTACCACTTGTCACGTCTATATCTCACGATGGTGCAACCAACTGTGAAAAGAGGCCCATTGGGCTTCGCCTACCCTTTCGAGTAAAAGGCGTGTGTCTATGTACCTTTGTGTATGTATTAAACGAGCAATATTTGTACATAATTTGCAATCACGTTCTCGAAAACGATACTAACTATTTTCTTAAAATTTTCTTTATGGGGATTTTTGTGGGCTAAAAATCGATCTAGCTAGGTCTCATATCTGCGAAAAAGCATTTCCCCGAGGAAAACTCGTTTTTCCAAATTTAGGTTAGACAATGATCTGCGGGGTAAATTGATGGATGGATAACCACTTTAAGCATGTAATTTTTTTATTTTCTAAAGAAAAACCGTGCAAAGCTCTGTATCACCAGTTATTATCATGTTTTTTTTTACATTGATTGACCTTTGTTTGACCGCTATCTCACCTGTTGGTAAGTGACGATATGACCGAAGATGGAGCACAAAGGTCTAGAAGGCACCTATTCTCTCTAACCTTGAAGAGACCCAGATTATTATTTTCAGGAAAGACAGACGACTGTAGTGTATTCCACTGCTTAGCAGTTTGCATTATAAAGGTAGAACTGTAACGTTGTCAATATACATAAAATCTTTGCGTGACTGACTGACTGACTAACTGACTGACTATCAACGCACAGCCGTGAGCCCTGAAATTTGGATGGTACGTTCCTTTTGTAGTCTAGGGGTGCACTAAGAAAGGAATTCCATAAATTCAACCCCTAAGGGGATGCAGCAGGGTGTTGCAGTTTGTATGGAAAAGTACACGCGTACAAAGTCGCGGGCATGCCACTAGTACTCAATATTTGTTAATACAGTAGGAAAAAATAAGCAAAGATCAGGGGCTCAATTCTACAATAATTTAAGAAAAAACATTCTTAAGCTATGCTATTACAATTTCCATTACAATTGTCATTAAAAATGGTAGTCTGCTAAATATAGGATTTTAAGAATTTTTACGAAGAAACATTTTATGATTATATCTAAATGCATGGTCACTAATATAATTAAATTGAAAACTACGAAGTTAGTAGAATAGCAAAAGTTTGTAGTGACAAGTAGGTATGAAACAATTAATTGACAATTTAAATAATAATGATTATAAATAATAAATGCTGCTCAGTTCACACAACATTATCTAGCCCCAAGCTAAGCAGAGCCTGTGCTATGGGTACTAGATAACTGATATACTTAATACAATACATTACATATAGAGATATTTTTTATTATCCATAGAAAATACCCAGAACACCCTGAACAAATATCTGCAGATTGCACAAATATTTGTTCCGAGGCGGGAATCGAACCCGCAACCTCCTGCGTCGCAGGCGAACCATCACCCACCGCGCCACAGAGGTCGTCAAATAAATATTAACAGGTAATTATATAATTCTGTCAAGTTACCCGTGTTCACTAAGTAACGGCTAAGCACATAACCCACCTCCGGGGATGTCCAATTAAACTGTTGACTTAGTTATGTGCTAGGTTAGACACGGTTTTAGATGTAAGGGCTCGCGCCACAGAGGTCGTCAAAAATTAAAGAAGGTGACGGATGCAGAATAAGAATGCAATTGGTTTAGTAGAATTGGGCCCCAGGAAGATATTTCCTACCACTATTCAACCAATACCGCATCTTAACAAAACAGCAAAAACACAGGAGCCCACTAGTTATAGACCGTTACTCTTTTTAATTTCTCCTCGTTTGACTTTATGTTCACAGATAACGCGCTCGCCGCGAGCGGTCTATCGGCCGATCGATTATGCTAGTATTGGAGCACTCTAGAACTGTGTTCCTATATACATCTTAGGCGTTCTATAATCCTCCATCAGACAGTTCACTGTTGGACAAGTCTTGGACGGTCACGGAGGCAGGGCCTTTTCCCACAATGCCTGAAGACAAAAGTCTTCAATCAGTGCATCCTAATACCAGTAATGAACTATGATACTGAGATGTGGACACTCACGGTAGGGCTAATCCACCAGTTCAAGGTTGCACAGCAAGCTATGGAACGGGCTATGCTCGGAGTTTCTCTGAAAGATAAAATCCGCAATCAGATTATCCGACAAAGAACAAAAGTTATTGATATAGCCCACCGGATTAGCAAGCTGAAGTGGCACTGATTGAAGACAAAAGTCTTCAATCAGTGCATCCTAATACCAGTAATGACCTATGGTACCGAGACGTGGACACTCACGGTAGGGCTAATCTACCAGTTCAAGGTTGCTCAGCTAGCTATGGAACGGGCTATGCTCGGAGTTTCTCTGAAAGATAAAATCCGCAATCAGATTATCCGACAGAGAACAAAAGTCATTGACATAGCCCACCGGATTAGCAAGCTGAAGTAGCAATGGGCTGGTCATATATGCCGAAGAACCGACAACCGTTGGGGTAAGCGAGTTCTTGAGTGGAGACCGCGTCTTGGCAAGGTGCTAGGCTGGCTAAAGGAAGCGATGATCTACGACAGGCGGTGGCAGAAAGTAGATGAGAAGAGCCGAACACTGGGCTCAGTGGTTCGTATTGGGAGAGGCATATGTCCAGCCGTGGACTAGTGTGGGCTGATGATGATGATATTTTTCCCATATAAATAGTACTACTATTGGTTTTACTGTGTTTTCTATTGATAAATCACTGTTCTCATTTTGCGTGTATTCGTTACATCATACGCCATCTGTTGGTAACCTATTGGTATTAATAAAAGAAGACGTGGGGACTCTATCCGCCATTTTTGAAAAGAGACGTCGCTTACTTTAATTTTATTACTTGTCCTTTTTCTAGTGTTTTTTTTTAGTTATTTGCTCGTTTAAAGAGCACGTGAGTGAGTGAAAGAGAAGAGAAGTGAAGTGAAATGAAATGGAAGTGAATTGCGTCACTTTTCAAATTGGTGGAATTCGTCTACCAAAGTTTTGGTAAAACGGCCCACCGTTCTACTAAAACATGACTTGACTTTGACGAGTTGGAAAGAGTGTAACGTTGCAAATTACATGAAAAATTACAAATAACTTAACTTGAAAATGGCAAATGCACAAGCCGTGCGGCGCCAATTATTAAAAATAGACGGTGTTTGAGTATTGGTAGACCTTCAACATTTGAATTTGTGGTAAAGGGCTATTAAGTCCATGGGCACAGATTAAATGATACTATACTACCATGGGTAAAGATCACTTTAAAAAAACTGCCCATGTAACGCACCTCCAGATCCTGTATTGATTCGATCACCTTAACCTACCTATGGAGATGTCCCGATGTCGTAAAAGCCGACTAAGGAATTACACCAGAGGATGTGCAGCAGCATCCACCTGAGCACTCAAATCAATACTGCGGTCACCAATCCGCCTGCCAAGCGTGATGAAGACAAAAATATACAATTACAAGATTAAATTTTTTTATACTACTTGTTATGACGGATCAAGCAGATGGCCCACCTGATGTTAGGCGGTACCCTCTGCCTATGAACAGTGCATTACCTCATAGGTCACGTCCACCTAGGACGCACCCTATGTGGCATTGCACTGCGCCCGCCACCCTGAGACAGAGATTAAAAGTCTCATGTGCCTGTAATTTCAGTGGCACCCATACCCTTCACACTGGAGCACAGCAGTGCGAGCACTACTGCTTGGCCGCAGAAATAGTTATGGTGGTAGTAATTTCCCGGACGAATCCTTCACAAAAAAGCTCTACTACTAACAAAACTACCACTACTCTAAAACTCGAACGTATGTAGCACTAAAGGTTACTCTACCGTCCCAATTTCCATTGTTTTATAGATATTTGAAAACATGGCTGTTATTGGCATAGAAATATGCCAGTTATCAGTTATTACCGTTCGTGTCAGATAAACTATTACCGATCAGATATTATAGTAACTATTAGGTATAATATTTGTATAGATATGGTAATTCCATCAGCAAGCAAGTGCGAACAGGTATAGGCATCGACGTAAATAAAATGAATGGACGGGCCTTAGGGAACGATAGTTTTGAAGCTTCTAAACAGACCTAGCTAGTACACTTCGCTTTAGTCAGTCTTTGTCACGGCAACGAGTGACAGCTATGCTGAAAAATACCAAAATTAGATACCTTGGTAATACAATGCCTTCCTGTGCTTTTCTGCAAGTGCAAACAACACAAGAAATACAAATAAAGCTTCAGGCATCGCATTTCATTCGTAAGTAAAGGTTTTGTAATATAATTTTCATCAATTGATAAAAAACTTATAAATCGTCGTGTAGTAGGAAAACTACATAACTAACACATTTTGCGAAATTGACTTTATTGCATCGTTATGATGGCCCATACATGTCGATGGACACGTCTTGCTCTAGAGAACGAGCGACAAGGAGGACTACGCCCCAGGACATTATCTCAATGTTCCCCACTCTGAATGAAAGTGAACAGACACAAGTTTATACTCGTAGATAGTTTTAATTTTAGTCGACATACCTTTTTCTTTTTGATACTTAGAATTATTGTGTTCCACAAATTGATTTATTTTGTTGATTTTATAAGCATTAGTCGTATGATAAGTTTGTTATGTCACTTACTTTGAATTTATAAGTCTGCTAAAATAATGTAGGTGTTTCAGTAGTTTTCTAATATTCAGTCTTGATAAAAAGAAATGATTATGAAGAAGACCTCTGTGGCGCGGCGGGCGAACGTTTGCCTGCGACGCAGGAGGTTGCGGGTTCGATTCCCGCCTCGGAACAAATACTTGTGTGATACGGAGATATTTGTTCTGGGTGTTCTGAGTATTTTCTATATATAATAAAAAATATCTATCTATGTTAATATTGTATTAAGTGTTTCAGTTGTCTAGTACCCATAACACAAGCTCTGCTTAGCTCTGTCTAGAAATATTTATTTATTTATTTATTTATTATAAGTTGGTTTTATTTTAAAATGTATTTTAATATTATTTAAATCTATACCCATGGATAGGATTGTCATATTCAAATAAGTAAATAATAGATCATTTCATGATTTCACTATTATGGGAAAATTAAATAATGGCACTTATCATTGGCTTTTTGAACCTCAGTGGAGATTATTGACGAAGGAAAACTAAACAATTGACATGCAAAAATAAATAACTGCATCAATTATTCAAAACTTTGGCGAGGGAAAAATACATAGTAGTTTTTTTATTTTTTTCTCTTAATCAAAAGAACTAAAATGTATTATCATTAAATTCAAAAATAGATACTTTACCAATCTATAACATATCAAAACACGGACTGCAAAATTAGTTACGATAAAAAAGTTATTGCTATTTTTGACGCAATAAAACAGTAAACCGCGTTTTTCTCGCGATTTTGGTTTTGTTGTTGTTATTAGTTATTTAGTTTTCCAACTACAGCGACGAAATATTTGACAAGACTTCACGCATGTCGGATGGTCCGGTACAGACTGCAAAAAAATCTGATGCCTAAGGGGTATCGTATTCATTTAGAATTGTAATTTTCATTATTTACGTCAAAACATTGCTAAGCACGTCGCTTTAGGTAATTGCATATAATATGTAATGGCATGTTAATTAACCTTATAGCTTTCCAAATCCAAAATAAATCTAAGGTAAACAAAAATAGATAGAAGTCATAAGACGAGCAAGAACAAACGACTTTTGGAAGTGGAATACATTTTTCCGTATTTGCTCTGATCGTTTTCTACACAATGAATTTTATACGCCAAAAAACGGTTAGTAGTAGTAGTAGAGCTTTTTTGTGAAAGAGTTCGTCCGGGGAAGTACTACCAGCATACCTGTTTCTGCCGCAAAGCAGTAGTGCTCGCATTGCTGTGTTCCGGTTTGAAGGGTAAGGGTGCCGATGAAATTACGGCCACATGGGACTTTTCATCTTTGTGTTTCAGGGTGGCGGGCGCAGTAGAATACCACATAGGGCGCGTCCTAGGTGGACGTGACCTGAGGTAATGCACTAATAATAGGCAGAGGGTACCACTTAACATCAGGTGGGCCATCTTCTTGATCTGTCATTCCAAGTAGTATAAAAAAACTCATTTTGCAAAATTCTTAAAACTGCACTCTGCAGTTTCTTAAATACTGGAATTTTTATACATTTATGTTTCCGTACGATTTTTATGATATTTTCATAGTTTATTGAGTGCTGAAAAATATATTTTTCACAAATTGATTGAGCTGAAGACCTTAGGTGGACTTGCTTTTCTATTGATTTATATTGTGTATGTTTGAGAGCTGAAAAATAGATACGTAACTACATAAAACAGAAGGGAACCATGTATTTTTGTAAAAGTTTCATTCAATAATTGCATTTTTTTCGGCCATTTTTTGTACTATATACCTACTGAAATAACTTTAGAAAACACATTGCATCTGTTAAAGTATTAAGTATTAAAAAAATACAGTTTTTAAGAAGTTCAATAATTTAATTTCACCTAGTTTATTTACAAGACCGCCAGGAGTGGCGCTATAGAGAAGAGGCCTTTACTCAGCAGTGGCTGGATAGATAGATAGATAGTTTATTTGTTGACCGTACCCTAAATCCGAATTGTCTTATTTTTCACGGACGTTTTGTATGGGTAAGGCCAGTACATTTATTTTACTTTGGTCGAAGGTAGGTCGTTGTTAGAAATTTAGTTCTAGGTTTCAATGACTTTAATCAGCCAACAATCGCTGGTTTTTTTTTTTGTGAAACTACTAGGCAAACTATCTTACGGCCCATCTGATGTAAAGTGGTCACCGTCACTTATAGACAGCGGGAACACCGGTATTGTCGATGCGCTGCCTACCCTGAAGGAATTTATGAATTTTCAACAATTTTTCGGTACCCCGTGACCATTATTAATTACCATACAAACGAAGGAGCATGCAAGTACTATAAGGACTCACAAGCCGTGCGGGTCAATTATAAGAAAAAGCATTACTACTTTTTCCTACCGCTCTTTTTGCGTTGGGGGTTAAAACAAACGCACTTCCTGTTACTTCTGTCCCTTATCACGAAATCACCCCCACATTGCAAAAGAGCGAGAGGAACAATTTTACATGGAGTGTCGTCCACTACTAGTTAAGTAAGTAATTCCTGGTCCTCGTCAACGGCTCATGGTTGATCATCACTCTTATCACCACGTTTACTGAGCAGACCGTCTCGCGCCATCACTCCCGGCTCCACAGACTATCGTCCCTCTTATCACACCGTCTTACCCAGAAAAAGGCTGCTGCAGTCTTTACATACCGCCAGACTAACATTGGCATACATACACTACATTACACATCAAAAAATCTCTCATAATATCTTCCAATCATTCTGCCACTATGGGTTAAGTTGGTTATGTATGACTTGAAAAAAATAGTGACTTGACGGAGACTCTTGACGACTTGACAATAAAAATATATTATTGTATCACAATTGGCTAAATTGTTGGAAATAACGCACAGAAGCCATTACCTAAGATAAGAAGAAGATCATCCAATCACATAACACGATCAAGTCAACGAACCAAGAAGGGTAGATCCTACATCCACTGCAAGAATTTCACAATACATTGCTCCTCGGAAAATCAAATCTCGCATTAAGCTGAGCGCGCACTGCAGCGAACGGGCTCTCGGCCTAATATAATACACGCCGCTGGTTTTGTGACTACTAGTCGCGCTATATTAGATTTACTGCTGCCTGATTATTTGCAGGGTAGGCCAACATTTTAGAGAAAACTGAAGTTAATTTGGTTTTATTTGTTTGGTAAAAATAAGTAGTTATAAGAGTTCGTACTCATAGATATCTTCTATACTTGACATTTATGGCTATATGCTGTAGCAAGAATACGGAGGCCTACATTTCTCTAAGGGTTTTAACAATCAAAGTTCAAAGTAAAAACTACATTATTCCAAAAACAAAACACTCGGAAATTTAAAATTCTTAATTCTTATATATTAATTCTTCCAATTAATAATTTAATAACTAGGACCTCCAATATAAACTCAAAGAATTTAAATAAAAATTACAACAAAAACAAACATCGAAAGTCTGATCTTACGCATAAAATAATTAATAAATTCAATTAGGTTTGTATCTTGCTAGCATTTACAAAACTGTGCTGTTTGCTAGTTTAACAAATAAGACTGATTAGAATTATAGACATTCTTGTATTCTCTGTCCGCGGTTACTCTACGCCGCACCCCGTGCCGCCGCGCCGTCTCTGCAATAGCATTACAGTGCACTGTGCCCTTACATAATATCGCTAATCAGTAACATACATAAATAACAGGCGCAGCCAGTTACGTACAAACATACCTACAAGCAAGATGGATTTACTTTAGGCTATACACAGGTTTACGTACAAGAATAGCTAGCAGGAATAAATGGCAAATATAATGTTTGGACTTGCTTCTTACTACTTGCCCCATAGATGTTAAGGTGACTAAGGGATGACGCAAGAGGAAGAAAATTAAATAAATAAAAATGATTTTATTTATTAGAGAAATTGCAAGACGCACTGAGAACGCCTGGAGGAGTTATTGGTCGATGAAGGACCTTTTTTTTTAATACTACTGAATGACGGAACAAGCAGATGGCCCACCTGATGTTAAGCGGTAACCTCTGCATATGAACAGTGCATTACCTCATAGGACACGTCCACCTAGGACGCACCCTATGTAGCATTGCACTACGCCCGCCACCCTGAGACATAAAGATGAAAAGTCTCATGTGCCTGTAATTTCAACGGCACCCTTACCCTTCAAACCGGAACACAGCAATGCGAGCACTACTGCTTTGCGGCAGAAATAGTAGTACTTCCCCGGACGAACTCTTTCACAAAAAAGCTCTACTACTACTAAAGATGAAACTGATGGAGCTGATGAAGGGAAACCTTCCGATAATACCAAAGCGCAAACTTATAGACATGGTGCATCCTTCCCGTTCTCACTTATGGCTCGCAAACTTGGTCTTTGACAAATATTCAGAAATCCAAACTCATGGTTTGCCAACGGGCGATGGAGCGCAGTATTCTGGGAGTTAAATTAACCGACCGGATTCGAAACACCACACTGCACTCCAAAACTAAAATCGCTGACGTAGGAGAAAAAGCCGCCCAGCTGAAGTGGAATTGGGCTGGACATGTCTGTCGCATGCCTGATGAGCTGTGGTCCAAAATAACCACTATGTGGAGCCCTGACACAGCGAGACGGCGTCGCGGCAGACCACGCAGGAGATGGCGCGATGAAATAGACACTTTTAACACAGATTGGCAAACAATAGCACAGGATCGTAGTGACTGGAGGATATGGGGGAAGGCCTTTGCTCAACAATGGGATGATTCAGGCTAACAGTAACAGTAACAGTTTTTATTACAATAAAATACATTAGGAGTCCGAACTATATTTACAATTGAACACAGTTTAAGAGCTAGGTGTAATCAATTGGATGTATACCTAGCTCTGATGATGAAGACGGAAGGTGGAAAACATCTTGAAACTGTAATTTAACACGGTCATTCCCATTTGTTCTATAGGCAGGCTCCCAAGTAAGGCAACAAGGTTCTAATGAACTTGTCTGTGAAAAATAGTACATTATGGTACTAGTGTGTAATGTTGGTGATTACCGCTGAGGCGCCATTGAGACCCGAGCCGTCAGATGAGGGTCTTAAGCGAGCGGAGGACGGTAATCATCAATACACACGTGTATCATACGACGTTTTTCAACACACTAGTGAAGAAAATAATAATTTAACAGAAATACACAGCCTGTGTAAATGTTCAACTGTCTCTATAACTCACTAGTGAATAATAGCAATGAAAAAGTCACAGTTTCATTACAGTTGACATTATGTGCCTAATTCGCTGCGAAATTAGAGGCACTTTAGGAGCAAGTGTGTTGAAAAATAACATTATTTTTCCTGAGCCGACATTACTACCAGCAGGCTAGGCACCAATTCAGTTTAGCTGGTGTCTAGAAGAGGTGCTAACTCGCGCCGCCCGCCTACATCAAAAGATAATCTTGAGAGTAGCAAAGCTAGGATGAATTAGAAACGTTTAAAACTGGAAATATGGTATTTAAAAAAAAAACAATGCAGCTAGTATTTTATGGACGCTTCCGTCTGGTAGTGATTTAGATCAGTTGAGCTGCCTTTAGATCGCTAGCAGCGGTCTTCAGGTAGCACAACTGTTTCATATGCATTTTGTACATACCTTGTATTAGTTGTATTATTATTTCTGTAAATATATGTAAAAAAACATGAAAAATAATAAAAGCATGCTTAATATAAAGAATTACATTAAGTTTTAATGTGTAGTGGGGTATCGCTGTGAGGTTATTAACCCACTAATAAATGCGCAAGTTTGCACAATCACGCTATAACGACAGAACTGATTAAACTGATTTACATAAAATTCAGTAAACAGATAGATAGATAGATTAACTCTTTATTGTACACAAATAACACACAGAAATACAAAACATAACTCAATAACAAAAGAAATAACATAAATGTACAATGGGCGGCCTTATAAAAAGATATGCCTTAAATTTTAAAAAATTCAAATTCTTCAATGGGTCTATATGAAGACTGTTGCAAACTATCTAAAGGTAGCTCAACTGATCCAAATCACTACCAGACGGAAGCGTCCCTAAGATGCTGGCTGAATTGCCACGCTGAATGGCAATACTAATTTTTCATACCTACTTGTATTCGTTGTATTATTATTTATGTACATATATCTATTACTCCGTTCTAAATTTACATCGTGTACGTCACCGGCCCTACCTGGACGAGACAGGCCGCGGACAGGGGACTGTGGCGATTGATGGAGGAGGCCTTTACCCGAAGATGGGTACCCGAATAAAGTGAATGTCCTTCTTCATAAAATTTACATTGAGTGAAAGAAATTGCACAAAAATATTTATGAACCTAAAACTGAACCTAAGTGACGAACATGTGCATTTTTTAATATTAAGAAGAAGTGATAATTTTGAATTTAATTGATAATTACTATTTTAACAAATAATTAAGAATTTAGCAAATAATTTAAGAATTTTATTAATATAATTTAGAATATAATTGTAAGTAATTGAGATTTATCAATATGTATATTTTAAATTTGGGAATAAATGGCTTATTATTATTATTTTAACTTTTTATATTTTTCTCAAGACATTTAAAAAATGTTTCGGCAATAAATGAAGTCATGGGCTTATGCCAAGTGGTCTTCATTGTCAGTTAGATTGTCATCATTTAGTATTGTACTGTCTTCCTGTAAGAATTTACGGACGATGCGGCAGGTGTTCTTATTATTATTATCTATTACTTCTTGTTGTGGTAGCATGGTACTAACAGTTCCTGATACACACGACACCGGGATCCTAGTGTGGGATCTGGAAGGCAATTCTCGTGGTTTAGAGATTAGTCGAATTAGACATATGTCGAAAAAATATGGACTGTGTATTTGACTGCTGGGCCGACAATTTTGTTTAAGATTTCTGCAAACTCAGGTCTTTTCTGGACTATTCCTAGAGCATCCTCCGTGGGCTAACCGCGTTGTAACACGTTATATAAATTCCTATCCAATATTCACAAATTCCAGCGCATTTGATGTTAAAACGGCAATCTTCTAACGTGTCGCCATCTAATAAAACATTTAGGAAGCAGTTTTATAAAATAGTGTGGTAGATACTTGCGTCTATTACAATTTTGTCTGTAAACGTTTAAACACCTTTTTAGGGTTCCCTAAAGGAAGGAAGGGTTCGTCTGTCTGTCTGTCCGTCTGTCACCAGGCTGTATCTCATGAACCGTGATAGTTAGACAGTTGAAATTTTCACAGATGATGTATTTCTGTTGCCACTATAACAACAAATACAAAAAAACAGAACAAAATAAATATTTAAGGGGGCTCCCATACAACAAACGTGTATTTTTCATTTTTTATAGATAAAGGTACGGAACCCTTCGTGCGCGAGTCCGACTCGCACTTGGCCGGTTTTATTTTATTTTTATTGAATACCTAGTGTCTGCGCGCGGCTTCTTCGTGTTTTTCCAGGATAAAAAGTAGCCTATAGCTCAATCCAGATCATTATCTAATTATGTACCAAATTTAAATAATATCGGTTCAGCCGTTTTGCAATGATTGAGTATAATAACAAACATACAAAGATCGTAATTATGACATTTATGATATTAGTGGGATATCTCACTCAATGCACATACGTACATACATACACACACGCCTTTTTCCCCGAAGGGGTAGGCAGATAGATAGATAGATAGGCAGAGACTCAATGGAACTCTTTTAACAGTGGGTTACAATTAGCACCATCGTGGAATATAGACGTGACAAGTGGTGTGATCATCACCGCCATTGCTTCCCACGACTGACTCGGCTAACGCTCTCTTCTATTAATAACACATTCCTTATTAAGCTACCAGCCAGGGCATATTTTATACCAACAAATCTTAAGTACTAACAAGTCCGGGTAATCCCTTAGTCGGCTTTTAGGATCCACGGGAGGAGACGGCGGGGTCTATTCTTAGGCTGGACACACCACTCAATGCACAATGTAAATACAAATATTTGTATTTTTTTAAAAAAAAACTTTTTTGGCTGTAACAAACATACATAGACTGCATGCACTACCAAAATGCATGACTAAAAGCACAACCCTTCCTTTTCGCTTTGCCGTAGTCGGGTGAAATTACAGGCACATGAGTCTTTTCATCTTTATGTCTCAGGGTGGCGGGCGCAGAGCAATGCCACATAGGGCGCGTCCTAGGTGGACGAGACCTATGAGGTAATGCACTGTTTACAGGCAGAGGTTACCGCTTAACATCAGGTAGGCCATCAGCTTGTTCCGTCATTCAAGTAGTACAAAAAAAAACTAGGACCAAAACCACAGAATAAATATTAGTCGCCGAAACTTCTAAGGTGACTTCTACTGATCCACATTGAAATCGCATTGAGGCTACAGAGTTCTCAGAAGTTGAATGTATACGTTCCAAGAAGCATAAAATCTTGTTCATAGCATCTAAGTTCAATAGATCAATATAAAATCTAGAATCCATTCTCGAACTCGAAAGTCCTGCAATTAATCCACAAAGTCAAAGTCACTGTGCTACGGGCTTGGTATCTACAAACCGCTACGACAAGGCTACGAGGCTGAGCGAGCGAGATAGAACACGGTAGGGTTGAAAGAGTTTCGACTTACTTAAAATTCTACTGAATATTTTCTGGGGGGAGAGGTTGACTGATTTTCATCCCGAGATTACCCGTGCGAAGCCAGGGCGAGTTGTTATTATCCATCTATACTTTTTTTTTGTGACGAGGTGAAAATCTGCTACCAGATACCCTACCACATTGAGGGTGTATAGGTATACCTATATAAGAGTTAACCTGACTGACTGACTTATTGATTCATCAACCGACCCGAAACCGCTGGATCTAGAAAGCTTAAACTTGGAGAGTAGGTTCCTTTTATACCAAAACCGCCCACTAAGAAGGATTTTTAGTAAATTCAACCCCTAAGGGGGTGAAAAGGGGATAAAACTATTGGATAAAAAATCGTATTTCTTGAACTTACATACTTAAAACTTTACATAAGTATGATTAAATACAAATCATAAAAGGGTTCTTGTTATTAAATACTTATGTTTTCCCCCAACTACGGTGCAATGGGGTGTTAAAGTTTGTATGGGAACTTTTTATCCCGTGGTGTCTTTTGCTTGAAACTTGGTATGTGTACTTAAAATACAGAATAATTGAACACATATTCCAGGATTTTTCAAAATAACTCTTAAAAACGGGTAGAAACCGGTGATAAAGATTTAGTTGTTTTGTGATGTGAAGCGTACCAAAGCACGGCTATTCAGCTAGTTAATATATAACTGTTACATTTTGTGTAGGAAACAAAGAGTATTTTTTTTGAATTACCTAGTCTCTCTTATTATTTACTGTAATCAAAAATGTACACATATTTCATAAACACGAAGAAATAAGATTACGTGTTATGCAATATCATCATCACTATCATCATCAGCCTTTAGATGCTGGACGTGGCCATATAATACAATGGAGGGATTTGCCTTAATCACCACGCTTGGCAAGCGGATTGGTGGTCACCCTATTCAAGTTAAGTACTCAGGTTAACGCTACTACCCATCCCCTGGTGTAATCCGTTAGTAGGCTTTTAGGATATTCATGGGAGGAGATGGTGGGGTCTTTTTTAAACCAAACACCATGACATAAGCAATAATTATGCAATATAAGCAGAGCCTCCTAGTTTCACCCGCGTAAGTCGGGATCCCGTGGGAATATCGGGATAAAAATGTGCCTATGCGTTATTCCGGGAGTCCAGTTATCTCCATTCCAAATTTCATCCAAATCCATTTCGTAGTTTTTACGTGAAAGAGTAACAAAGATACATCCATCCATACAAATTTTCGCGTTTATAATTTTAATAGGATTAATGTCCCTAAGTTCCTGACACCCCTAGCGCGTCACTAGAGTAAGCGAGACAGCAGATTTTCTTCCCGAAAGGCATTTTTCCGGAGGCTTGCGGGTGCGTTGAGATTTATGCGTTGGTTATCTCCTGAATTTATTTGTCTGCGAGCTCCTACACTGATGCTGTTCTGTGTGGGTTAGGAAGATGTAGACACGGCATAGGTAAATGTAAAAAAACTTCATGTTGAGGCTACGCCGATTTCGGTGCAATTGACTTAAGGTATAACGCAAGAGGGTATAACGCAAAATTACCAATCTTAGGTTTGATTTTGAAGTAAAGAATTATACAACTAATACAAGGTATGTACAAAATACTATGAAACAGTTGTGCTACCTGAAGACCGCTGCTAGCTATCTAATCTATTTTGAATTGACTAAATCAAGTTCAATATTCAAATTAAAAATATGCCCATGTATTGCATAAATACATTGTGGTTTTTTAGCTTCATTATAGTTCCGAGGGATCACTGTACCAGAAACACGATAGAACAATATTTTCCGTATAGAAAAACATCCATGCCTAGATTCTTTGCCTAGATTCAATTGTTTTTCTAGATTTTTTGCCTAGATTCGATTGTTTATTAAAATGGTGCATATTATTGGGTTAAAAATAAGTTAAATAGAATCAATACAACAAAGCCGAGGGTTTAAAGTAGGGATTTTGTAAAATTGTCTATGTTTCACGAGATGTTCAATAAAAACCGCTTTTTCGAGCTGCGAGAGGTGTTTTTTTGTATGAAGATTTCTAACCTTCAGCGCCACCTCTGATTATTTCTACATCTGCTCGCCCGAAGTCTCCAGGCGCGGGTAATTGCAAAAATTATAAATTTGTGACCGACTGCCGCTCTCTGGATTAAAACGCTGCCACCCCGCAGTCGGCCCGCATTCGCCCCGCAGACGCAACGCAGCCGTTATGTTTATTCAGCGTAGGCAGACGCCCCACGGCGTTTTGTATTTTATTGCCGGTTTTTAAATTTAATCTTGCTTTTGCTGAATTTTTTGGGGATTTTTGTGGAATATACCAAAGAGTAACGTATGGATCCATAATTTTAGAAAAATTTAAATATTTGCACCTCTTTCTGAAGAAGGAGAATAGTAAAGTACGTGGTGTATAGTCGAAAATTTAACCCCCGACGCAAAAAGAGGGGTGTTTTAAGTTTGACCGCTATTTGTGTCTGGCTGGCTGTCTGTGTCTGTCTGTGGCACCGTATAGCTCTTAAACGGGTGAACCGATTTGAATGCGTTTTTTTTATTTGAAAGCAGTTTTTCTAGTGATGTTTCTTAGACATGTTTTATCAAAATAGGTGCAGACGATACATTGGCTTGGGGTTTTTAAATTTTAAAATTTATTGTTCTAAAATGATATCACGCCACGGTAATTAATAAAATAAATAAATAAAATGCTGGACGATAGTTCACACAACATTATCTAGCCCCAAGCTAAGCAGAGCTTGTTTTATGGGTACTAGATAACTGATATACTTAATACAATACATTATACATAGATACATATTTTTTATTATACATAGAAAATACCCAGAACACCCTATTTAAATTCTATGGATGTATACGTGCATTTCAGTTGGTAGATATTATGTACGTAAGAACTACGACGACCATTGCACCACAAGATTCAAACCCGCAACAAATATTTCAGATCATGCAAGCAAATTGTCCCGCAGTGGGAATCGAACCCTCACATCGCCGCGCCTCAGAGGTCGACAACGCATTGTATTGTCATTCAGCGCGGCAATGCAGCCAGTATCATAGTGACTTCCGTCTGGTTGTGATTTGTATTAGTCGAGCTATCTTTAGATCGTATGCAACGAACTCTTGATAGATCAAACGTTTTATTTGTAGGTATTTTTAAATCAGTTTTGACGACCTCTGTAGCGCGGCGGGCGAAGGTTCGCCTGCGACGCAGGAGGTTGCGGGTTCGATTCCCGTCTTGGAACAAATATTTGTACGATCTACAGATATTTATTTTGGGTGTTCTGGGTATTTTATATGTATAAAAAAAACTATCTATGTAATGTATTGTATTAAATATATCAGTTATCTAGTACCCATAACACAAGCTCTGCTTAGCTTGGGGCTAGATAATGTTGTGTGAACTGTCTAGTATTACCTATTTATTTATTTAGTTATATTATTCTCTCTATAAATAAAGATTATATCATGCCTAGATAAAATGTAAACAAGCAGTTTTTCCTAAAATTCCTAAAGACATGCGCCACGCGAAATTAAAAATTTGCCCCTTAAAAAAGCTAATAGCAATTTGCTGTAAGTGCGCCTCAGTCCAATATTAGGCACTTCCTATTTGCGGGGGCAATTACAGCTTCAGTCACACACAGATACTCTAATAGTGGGTCCTGCACCCGGAACTAGGGGTTTTTGACCGGGTTATTGTTATTGCTAACCTTTTTTTTTTAACTCCCATTTTTTAGGGTTTCTATAGGGCTTACGCAAAGAAAAACTTAATTTGTTGTAAACCCCAAAGATCTCATCATGACATGTACTAAGTAGTACTCAAATGTACACACTACCACTGAATATATACACTACAAAGGTTACCACTACATACGCTTTACCTACTTCTTCCTACCAGGACAACATAAGATACACAGTACCGACCGCAGATAGACTAATTATCTCATCCCCATCATCCAACCCATTCACCACACTGGTTATTTCACCATTGGTCACAAAGCCCTTTTCAGTGCCACCATACCTCAAGTCACTGACCTAACGCAGACCAAGAAAGAACCGATGACAAGTAGTACCTAAGTTAGTCAGGGCTTCTGATAATTATAACTACATTCACATCAACAGTTATACTATACTATCTTATTAATATGTACCTATAGTTAGTAGTAGTCGTCTGAACACGAACTCAGAACGAACGAACGAGTTGATCAAGAGAGTAGAGCATGAAAGTGAGCTTATTGCAAGTCTAAAACCAAGGTGACGGTGTACCAAGTTTGTAAGTGAGTTTGTGTACCTCGGATCTTACGTAAGTGGTGACCAAGGAGGATTCGAAAAGAAGATTCGACGTCGCACACAAATGCCCAATGAGTACTTTTTACTTTGGTCGAAGCCAATAAGTAAGCTCACAAGAATATGACAGGACAGAAAGGTCTCGAGCGCAGCTAAAAAGAGACTCGACCGAACATTGGTCTTCTCCATATTTCTGTATGGCTAAGAGTAAGCTGCGGTGCGAGATGAGTAGCGAAGGATTGTGAAGCGAGCCACAGACCCTGAAGTGACGACCAAGACCACTCTGCCAAGAGTGTAACGACGAGAAGAAGAGTCATGGACGATCTGAGCGGTGGATAGGACAACGATAGACGCTTTTAGATGTAGTGCTGGAGGAGAATGTTGAGCATCCCGTGGACGGCAAAAAGAGCCAATAAGTCCATACTTGGCCAGCTGGCCATCAAGACCAGACTCTCCACCATCCGCTTGAAAAACTGGTTGTAGTGGGAAACAGTGGAGGGAAAAAGACCGCGCGGCCGATCACCTATAGTCGCTGGTCTGATCAAGTCAAGGCACTCACTGGGCTCTATCACCGCTGCCCTGAGACAAGCCGAGGATAGAACAGCGTGGAAGGAGCTCGTCTGCATCTCTACTAAACCCTTTCAAGACGGGCACGTCCTTCGATAATATAGAATACGACGAAGAAGAAGTAGTTAGTAGGTAAGTACCTACAGTAAGTTGGTATGGTACCTACTATAGCTGGATTGTTACATAGGCTATCTAGATATACCTACCTACCACAGCATGCGACCAAGTGCGCGTCGGTATTTAACGTTGAACCCGAAACTAAAAAGTAACGACAAGCGTTATGCAACTTCGACTCGGCAGCTAACTGCAATAGGCAGAGCTAGGAGCTAGGAAATAAGATGAATATCCTTTTCAAAATAAGCTTTTATGAGAGGCTTTTTCTGCATTTTTCGAAAAGAGACGTCGTCTACTCTTATTTATTTCTTTTCCTAGTGTTTTTTGAGTTATTTTGTGTTATTTTAGTGGCATTTTAACCAATGTAGCTCGTTTAAAGAGCACAAGTGTAGTGAAATGAAATGGAACTGTATTGCGTGACTTTTCAAATTGGTGGAAATTGTCTACCATTGTTTTTGTAAAACGGACAGCCGTTTTACTAAAACATGACTTGACTTTGAAGTTGACGACTTGGAATGAGTGTAACGTTGTTTTTTTTTTAAAATAACTCTCGAAATGGCAAATGCACAAGCCGTGCGGCGCAAAATATAAATATAAAAAAAAATAAAAAATTGTATGTTGAGGAAAACAGCTTAATGGTTACGGACCTAAACACTGCCAGGCTACTTTTAATTACTGAGGAGTTCCGTTGTCTATCATCAGATCAGCTTGCTGTCACTATAATATTGTAGGTATTGTAATCGAAACCTGACAGACATGGGCGTATCGATCGAGAGGAGGCAGGGTCTGCCTTTTTTTTTGTATTCGTATGAAACAATGTTTTTAAATTGGGCAACACTCAAACAAGTCACTCGCCGACCGCCGTTATTTAGACGCTTTGTTTATCTTTGCGCTCTCCTCGAGCTTAGACACAGAATCGCTGTGTAGAGAAATGTTTTTACGAGGCTTGCTCCGCTTGCCGATATCTTGTGGTCACAAGGTTTCAGATCGGTGGGCAGGAGAGGAGGGAGGCCGATACCTGACTAACATAATCCTTTTCGAAAAAAACTGACTTCGAAGCTACGATTTTTTCCCCAAGATTTTATAATATTAGTGATCGGAACCTTATGCTGATCACAATGAGCCTAAACACGGCCAATCTACTATTATCCATCGAGGAGTTCCGTTGTCCACCTTCCGTCTCTATCATCAGATCAGCTCGCTGTAACCATCGTATTGTATTGTCATCGGAACTTGACAGATATGCCATCGGATATCGGAAAGTCACCCTTATCGCCACCCGTGAAATATTTATCATTGAGCAGTTTCAATGGCCATCTCTAGTCTTCTTCATCAGTTCGACTTCACCAAAAGGCACTTTCTGAAAAATGCTTGAAAAAACACACGACTTGAGAACCTCCTCCTTTTTTAAAGTCGGTTAAATAGTACCTACCTATAAATATGGCATAAAACAGCTCGGCCGCGCCGTAACTCTTGTTCTGTTGACGTAGGGGTTACCTAGGGTAGGTGCACCTTAACTTACGGTAGGTATTTTTAGAAGAGGCGCGCCTTCTAAACACCCACGCTTTGACTCCGCATCGGCTTTCGTGTCTGTTAGCGACACGCCTTTGAAGAGTCGTATCCTACCTATCTTCATTCGTAGCTCGTGGGTTCCTGATTCGTCTCGCGCCATATCGCCACGTTTTTCCCGCGCTAATTACTACTGTGCTGTTACGAGTGTTACGACTCGAGTTAGTTTTCCAAAGCCAAAGCGTTTTGTGGGATTTCGTTCAGCGTTGTACTTGTTACAGCCGCTTGTGGGTATAAACCCTTATTGCTGCCTGGCTGTAATTGAGCAGATACGACGCGCGCTATGCGGCTTGTACCTTAGGTACTAGTACTTAGCTACATTCATAAGTCTAGGTTACTGCAGCCATGCATGCTGCTTCTAAGTTCTAAGTAGGTATACCTAACCATGGTATTATATAATAATAATACCTACTTCGCCAGGTACCTATGCTACTCCGAGATCCGATGGTCACGTGGTTCAACAGCACACAACGTCATAACCAATGATAACTAAGTAATTGATACAGCTCGCGTCTGTACTACCTATCTACCTATTAGTGCTATTAGAGTCTAATCTAACTCGCCGACCTCCTTACAAGGATACAGACCGTTCACCGTAAGACGGCACCTGCCTTGGTTGGCACGCAAACCAAGGCAGGTGCCATCTTACGGTGAACGGTCTGTACTGTACCTACAACTAGGTACAACTTTAGTTAATCTAGTGTTTCCTAAGATGTAATCTGTGTGCACTGATAGAAAATTCTTGTTTTGTAGATACCTATATAAAGAATTATTTTTATATTTATATCCTTATCATATAAATAGCTAGTAAATATGTAACAGACGTTTGATGTGAAATAAATATTATTTTCTATTCTATGTAATATATTGTATTAAGTATATCAGTTGTCTAGTAGGTACCAATAATTCAAGCTCTGCTTAGCTTGGGGCTAGAAAATATATTGTGTGAAATGTCCAGCATTATTTATTTATTTATAGACCACATTTCGATAGCTTACGTCAGTGATGGGCAAAGCACGGCCCGCGGGCCAACTCCGGCCCTCGTACCGTTTACATCCGGCCCGCCAACAATCATTAATATAACTGTCTTTCAACTAGATACATTCAGACACCCGCGTTGTGTAACAATGACGAATAAAAAACTTAAATTTCTTCTAAAGTCACAATATTCCCGGGGCCCGTTTTGCTTGCTTGCATTTTTTTTTTTTTTTTTATACGACGTGAATGATGGAACAAGCAGATGGCCCACCTGATGTTCAGCGGTACCCTCTGCCTATGAACAGTGCTTTACCTCATAGGTCACGTCCACCTAGGACGCACCCTATGTGGCATTGCACTGCGCCCGCCACCCTGAGACATAAAAATGAAAAGTCTCATGTGCCTGTATTTTCACCCTTCAAACCGGAACACAGTAATGCGAGCACTACTGCTTTGCGGCAGAAATAGGTACCTATGGTGGTAGTACTTCCTCGGACGAACTCTTTCACAAAAAAGCTCTACTACTATAGTGGTACGCCAACTGCCATTCTTTTCTCACTTCTAAAATCATTACAAAGGCATAACATTTCCTAGGTTTCGGAACCTGCTACTTCGTTTCGCTTTGATTAAACTGCTTGAAGCTCTAGTCTAGGCCCTAGAGCCTAGGGACAATCCCATATGGGGTCTCACAACCACTCTCGCGTAGAGAGAATAAAACAACAATTTAAACAACACCCAAAATCATTAACCTTTTTTATTACCATTTTTATTTTTACTATTCTTAATTAGACTAGCAGCATCATCGTTTAGTTGCTGGAAGAACGCTTTAGAAGTCTTCAAAGACTTATCATTGGCCTCCGTCCCTTTGGTTGTGTTTCTGTGTTCCGTAACCTTGCTGATCGGGCCTTTAGCCTTTTGTAGTTTCTTCTTTTTCCTCCTCTCTCTGTTCTTATCTGTCTGTGTGCGTTCTTCCTTGCTCATTAAGTCTCCTCTATGTTTCTTCTTGACTTCTTCTGGAGCGAGTAACGCTGCGTCACTTATAGCAACCGGTGCTACCTCCTCCATAGAGATAGCGGGAGTGTTGGACACAATTTTAACCTCAGCCTGAGCTGGTTTCGGTGTGTAATGGTAGTGGCATAACGCATCCAGCTTAGAAAAGAGCTGGCTCATTGATTCTCGTATCTGTGTGTGGCTTTCTGGCTCTTTTTCATCCTGAATGTCTCCCGTCAATGCTTGCTTCTGTTTTAGATACTCAGCTTCATAGACTTCGGCTAGACTTTGCTTGCTCTTCGACTGATCTAAGATTTCAGTTTTCCGGAATTTGAGTTGATCATCAACCGGTTTTTCTTTTTTAATGACGTCATCCCAAGCTTTGTCCTTGATGCGTTGTTTGATTATGTCTTCTAAGGTTATAGTAGTCTCCTCGGTGATGATTGGAGCTGGTCGAGTGGTTAGATCAAAGTCAACAACTTCCTCGAGTAAAGAGTTTTGTGGACGTTTGGTGCCATCAACCTCTCCTTTTAAGTGCCACGGGGCTTCATTCATTGTCTTCTTTTCCAATCTATCAATGGTTTGTTTCAACCTCTCTTGACGCAACTCAAAGTCTGATTTCTTTTCATTCACTGGCTTTTCAGTTACGACTTCATTGTCATCGGAGTCATCATCCGATGATGATGGTTGAGCAAATCTGACTTTTTTATCATTTTTTGAAGGTTGTTCATCCTCATAATCATTTTCAATATCTTCGTCCATTTCATTTTCTGAATTATCATCTCCATCATATTGATGATCAACATTTTCATGAGAATTGTCTTGTTCAAAGAAATCTGAGTACATCACATCATTTCCCCCTTCATTTTCTTCATCACCATCACCATCTTCATCATCATCATCATCAATATCCTCAAACAGATCAATAGACTCTTCGTCACTATCTTCGGAGACCTTTTTCTTATTTGATCCCTCACTTTTTTCTTCTTTCAGCAAGAATTGTTCCATCTCTTGTAGTTTGAAGAATTGATCATCAACAATTGATGGTTTTACTTTTTCATTTGGCTTTTGAATCTTTTTCTTAGGTTTTTTGAACTCTTCCTGATCTGCAAGTATTTCTTCATCAGAGGGATTATCCTCGGATGCCTCACAATCCTCATCGTCATGTTCGTCCTGGTCAGGTGCTATGAAATCTTCATTTTCATCCTGTTCAGGGGCTATGGCATCATCATCATCATCATCATCCTCTTCTGTCTGTTTAGCACTTTCAGCAGGGCTACTTTCACTGTTTACAGGGAAAACCAAGTCATTTTTGAGTGTCATACAATTAGCTACTTCCCATACAAGTTGGTCCCAGCATTCATTGTTTTGAAGTTCAATTTCTTGCCATATCTGCTCCTCATCTAAATCCTGCACTATAAGATCGGGTAAGGCCCCTTTTTTAGGCTTTTTCACATCCTTTTCTTGAGTTTTAGTGAAGTCGTATAGCGATTTTACCAAACTTTTTATGTCGTCCTTCACGTCGTTCTGAACAGCGAGGAATTTTACAGGTTTTTCTGAGAAACTGTTGAATTTTTCTATAACATCATCTAGCTTAGGGCAAGCCATGGTGACTCACTCGATTTTGTAGGGCTCCGTACTTATTTACATGGAAAACCTCTATAAAATTATAGTTCTAGATTCTAACAAAAATAAAACACGCGGATGCGCGCAGGCGATCCATGCCGTGCTTTTGACAGTGACAGTGACACTTACTTGGTTTGTTTGCTAGCTGCTACTTTTTTTTTAATGGCTTTGCACAGCTTCGTGATCCATATTCCATTTACATTCATTCTTCGGTACTATTATACATTCTGTGCTTAGTATACTAAGTCCATGCATAGAGGATTTTTTTATATAAGTCCATGGTAGCTTCCAGTAGCAGTAGCTTCAGATTAGTTTTATTTTTATTTTTAGTCTTTGATTTCTAGGGGTATTATTTTCATGAAGCTAGAGGTTATTTTTCTGTGCTGTTTTCTTTTGTTTTGTACATGGTTTTGTAAAAAAAAACTCTATGGTAGGTACTCAATGCTCATGGTGCTGTGATTGTGAAGTGAATGTGATTGCTTCTGAAAAGTTTGTTGAATGTTGGTGGTGGTGGTGTTTCTACAAACTTTTTCGCTGTGAATTCGGGTTACAAATGACGCTAATTACAAAAACTGGCGTTTAATCGTGTTGCCAACCAGTCCTTCCTAGCATAATTCTCGGATGTAAGTACCTATAACTACTATCGTGCGTATTGCATTCGTGGTACTTTTAGGAATTTGTTTGTTTTCCGCGCTCCAGTGGCTCTGGCGTGGGCTTTTTATGAACCACACGCGTTGGTAGATCATGGCTAACCCGCCCACGTAGATCTAGGCTTTGTCTCCTAGTTTCCATTCAAAAAGTGAAAGGCGTGGAATAAACACATTTTACCAATGATATTTCGGCCCTACTTCCTAGTGCCTCAACTCACCTCGCGTAAATAACAGCCAACAGCAACAGGCTTTGAAAAAACAAGGTCATTGATTTCCTTAAAGGTTTTATGCTGTGTATTGTTCTAACAAGCTGAATGTCAACACAAGTAATCTTCACAAGACACATTGGCAATAATAATGCTTCAATGTTACAAGCACATATTTTATGGTGTTAATCGTTGTCATTGTATTTCAGCACAATGGAAGGTCAAGAACCAATGGAGATGAAATTCAGTGGGACCAATGAAGTGGGGGGCTTGGAGCTGTGTATTGTGTGCGGGGACAGAGCCTCGGGCAGGCATTATGGAGCTATCAGCTGTGAAGGTATGATTTCTTAGTTCATCAGAACTAGGCCTTTAGATGTCCACTGTTGGACGAGGCCCATTGAATGTAATGGGAGAATATTTGTCATAATCACCATACCTGGCAGGTGGATTGGTGATCACAGTAGTGGCGTTCAGTACTCGGGTAGATTCTGCTGCTCATCCCGTTGTAATCCCTTATGTAGTAAGTTTTGTTTCTTTTTTTGTATTTTTATTTATGTATAATAAAGCATTTTCTATTCTATTCTATTCTTAGCAGGAGGTTGGTGTCTTTACTTAGGCCGGACACACCACTACTCAATTTCTTATTATTAGTCTGCCCTTTGTGAGAAATCCAGCACGCTACCTGAGGATATTACTTTTGATTGCAAATGTAACTTGGCAGATTTTCCTGAAAGCGTTGAAAGGCAATGAGTTACACTAAGGTTCGGTTATACCAGATGTAAAACATTAAAAATACATCCAAAAAATTTATGTAATGAAATGGACAAGATAAGCATTGTGAATTTGTGAGAAAACTGGTAAACTCACTGTGAGGTGCACTGAAAACTTCACCATACTGGGTCTTTCACCATACTGGATCTCTCACCATAGTAGATCTTTCACCATACTGGATCTTTCACCATACCTAGATCTGTCAGCACACAAACATACCACACTTGAATTTTTTCATCTTTCTGGTCACAAGACCCTTTTTATCGGGCAACTTTCCTACACTAAATTTAAAAAGGAAGATAGGAAAGCTGAAAGCTGTAAGTGTTCACTCTGTGAAGCCTGCAAAGACCCTAGAAAACTTCTGTGCTTCTGGCGTGTGAGTACCTACCTAGTCAGACTACTCACCCACAATGGACATCATAATCATAATCATAATCATCACACATCACAATGGATCACTTTCAGCGATAAGGCCGTCCATTGTACTATAATTTGATTTAGTTAATCCTTTTCTTTATGTGTTTTATTTTTTGGTATACAATAAAGTGTTAATCTATCTATCTATCTAGTTTGGATTTAGAAAAGGGTGTTCCTTAACACTAAGCAGTATCATAATTTTGTCTACAGGCTGCAAAGGCTTCTTCAAGCGTTCAATCAGAAAGAAGCTTGGCTACCAATGTCGGGGCAGCATGAACTGCGAGGTGACGAAGCACCATCGCAACCGCTGCCAGTACTGTCGCCTGCAGAAGTGCCTCGCGTGTGGCATGAGGAGTGACTGTGAGTACCGATGTAATTACCTGTACATACGTTTGTTTGGTTCTCTTCATTAAGCTTTTTGTTGATTACTTGTTTCATAAACAAGTCATTTCACTCATGATTATAAAATTTAATTAGTATTCTGAACTGTGAACTAAAACAGTCTATTATGCTATGTAGAATGGCTCTCCACTTGATGGACATTGTACTGTGACTAGGGCTTGCATTATCCGTAAACTTTTCGTATCCAGATAATATGGATAATAGTGACCTTTTGTAGATCGTACAAATATTTGTTCCGAGGCGGGAATCGAACCCGCAACCTCCTACGTTGCAGGCGAACCTTCGCCCGCCGCGCCACAGAGGTCGTCACACACATTGTGTGTACTTATGAATATTTTTGTGACTTTTAACCGTTTTCGTTACCTATGTGTCTACACCAACCTCAACAACTATGAACTATTAACCTCAACAACTATGAACTATTAACCTCAACAACTATGAACTATCAACCTCAACAACTATGAACTATCAACCTCAACGTCAATGAGGTCAGCAGAAGGATTAACTTTACCTTTCGTTCTCTCAAGCGCTTTCAGTGGTTCTTTCCCTTCGAGACTAAAGTCACTCTTGCTCAAACTCTTTTATTACCTCTTCTCGATTATGCTGATATCTGCTTCCTTGACGCCACGGAGGAACTTTTAAACAAACTCGAGCGTCTCCAAAACTTGTGCATCCGTTTTATCTTTGGTTTGCGCAAGTTTGACCACGTATCCGAGTTCAGACTCCAATTGAAATGGCTCCCTATACGTCGTCGTCGTGATCTTCACGTTCTGACTTTTCTCTATAATGTTCTTTACAATCCTCTTTCACCTTCTTACCTCCGTGAGCGTTTCGATTTTCTTGTCCCTTGTGGTGTGCCTTGCAGGTCAATAATGTCTCTTCTTCTTAAGGTCCCTGCTCACTCTTCGAAACGTTATGGTGGGTCATTCACCGTTCACGCTGTAAGACTATGGAATGCTATCCCTCACGCTATCCGCGCCAGCCCTTCGCTTAACATTTTTAAAACTAAAGTAAAAGAGCACTATCACTCCTTGTAATTTAAGTTTATTGTAGTTTTATTTATTTATTTGTTTAAGTAGGTATATTTAGTAATGATGTAGGTACTTTATGTAAGTATATTTTACTTTTAATATTTAGTAGTGTATTTTAAAAGTTAGCATGGTATTATTACATGTGTGTTTATAGGTTGTTTTATTTTTTTCTGTTTTTTCCTGTATGTGTACATTCTTCCTGCCATATTTATCACCTCTCTCTTGCCTCAAAGGTTTTCTGTCAGAAAACTCTCTAGGGTTAAGCTCGCCTTTGTACATATCTTTTGTTTTTATTTTATTTGTAATTTGTTTTTCTGTGTACAATAAAGAATTATAAGAACATCTATGAACTATCAAAACTCTCCCGTTCAATAACCCAATAATGAGCAGTAATTCTTGTTCGTTTTCGCCAGCGGTCCAGCATGAACGTAAGCCCATCGTCGACAAACAGAAGGGCGAGCAGCGAGACATGCAGCAAGCCTCCTACTCCAAGCTGCTGGGGCTGGCCGGACAGGCGCAGGATAGACAGGTGAATAATAAATAAATATTGCTAAACTGTTCACACACCATTATCTAGCCCCAAGCTAAGAAGAGCTTGTGTTATGGGTACTAGACAACTGATATACTTAATACAATATAGATAGATATTTTTTATAATACATAGAAAATACCCAGAACCCCTGAACAAATATCTGCGGTTCGCACTAATATTTGTTCCGAGGCGGGAATCGAACCCGCAACCTCTTGCGTCGCAGGCGAACGTTCGCCCGCCGCGCCACATAGGTCGTCAATCAGGATAGACAGGGGAATATTCAGGATAGACATGAATATTTTGGATAGGCAGGTGAATATTCAGGATAGACAAGCAAGTGTATTTACTTTAAATAATTAATAGAAAGAAAATTAACAATGACTTCCTCCTCCTTACGTCGGTAACCTCACTGCTGAGGGTCGTGACCTTTATGTAGGACCTTGGACTTGATGATCTGCATCCACCGGCCTCTATCCTCAGCGGAGCGGATGGCGTCGCTCACGCTGGAATCGAGCGCAGAGCGTATTTGGTCGCTCCACCGCATGGGGCTCAGTCTCCGCGGCCTCTTTCCTTCCAATTTACCAGTGACCACCAGCTTTTCAAGATTGCCACCTTCCTTCCTGGCAATGTGGCCAAAAAACTCGAGGACCCAGCGGAGACATGTGGTGGAAAGTCTGGTCTTAATGTTGAGTTCGTGCGGAGGATGGAAACGTTGGTGCGATGAGCCGTCCATGGTATTCGGAGCATTTTCCGCCAGCACCACATTTCAAATGCATCGATACGCAATCGGTCCGCCTTCTTCAACGTCCAAGTCTCCGCCCCGTACTGAAATATGGAGAAAACCAAGGTGGCGACCAGTTTACGTTTTTTATTGATGGATATGCTCCTATCTGACCAAATCTTATGCAGCTGCGACATGGCATTCTTTGCCATGTCAATCCTTCTTAGCACGTCGTGTTCACATGATCCATTGCTAGTAATAGTGGAGCCCAGGTAAATGAAACTTTCGACGAAATCTAGACTAAGTGCTCCAGTTAGCTCCAACTTAGCCGAGCGATCAACCTTTGGTTTTAGCTCTATTCATGGAAAGCCGGGACGAGTCGCTAGTAAAATAATAAAGGCAAACTTCCCCCACAGATGAACCACCTAATGAAAGATGAACCTGCCGAAGCATTCGGCGCGGTGTCTCCAGCTCCCGCTATCAACTTCGCGCTGGCTGCCGCCGTCGCCTTCAACAATAACAAGGGGAATTCCGGTGAGGACATCACATGTGATGTATATATTAATAACAAGGGGAACACATTGATAGACCTTTGTTTGACCACGGTCTCACCTGTTGGTAAGTCACGATGCGGCCGAAGATGGAGCACAAAGGTCTAGAAGGCACCTATTCACTGTAGCCTTGGACATACCCAGATTATAGTTATCAGGAAAGACAGACGACGGTAGTTTATTTCACTCCTTAGCAGTTCACATTATAAAGGTGAACTGAAACGTTTAGTACGAATAGAGGGTATACTAATGAGGTAAGGATGGTACCGAGCAATGCGTCTGCTCGTCCTTTAATGAAATTACCGTCCTTGGCTCTCTTAAGACCCTCATCTAACGCGTCGGGTCTCAATGGTGCCTCAGCGGTAATCACCAACATTACACACTTGTACCACAATGTACTATTCTTGCGAAGCCAGAAAGCTTAATAAGGGGTGTTCTGGTGAGGACATCACAGCGACTTAGGACTTAGGTATTAATAACAAGGGGAATTCTGGTGCAGGCATCACATAAAATTATTCGTTGATGTTCATCTTTCATTGTTTTTTTACTTTGTTTTTTTTTTCATGTTTTTTGTTTTATTTATGTTTATCATGTTTTATTTATTTTGTCATTAGTCTCCCCATACCTGCCTGGAAACGCGGTTGATATAGAGGGCGCGCGCAGACAGCAACTAATGCTGCAGACGCAGCTAGCTAAGAACTTGTTCAAAATGGGGCAGTTCGGTGAGTACATTTATTTCATTTTAAGACTTGTATTTTTAACCTCGACGCAAAAACGACGGGGTGTTATAAGTTTGACGTGTGTGTGTATGTGTGTGTGTGTATATGTGTGTGTGTATGTGTGTGTGTATGTGTGTGGCATCGTAGCTCCCGAAAGGATGAACCGATAGCGTTTTTTTTTGTTTAAAAGGTGAATTTGTCGTGATTGTTCTTAGCTATGCTTGATCAAAATCGGTTCAGCCGTTTCATTGCGTTGAGTGTTTTTTAATTTTTACGAAATTAATTACTTGTTCACTAACTGATTTGTGTACATGGAAATCTAGCAGTAAAAGTCCAAAAAAATAACCTATTACTAACAAGTACATGTACCATAATAGATAGATAGGTACAACGTTTGTTTTTATCTCCGATCACACACATACATTCAATAACACACCTGAAAGACAGTGCACTTACAAAATAGATAATTAAACCATCATATACAGAAACAATGCAGTGCTCTAAAAAAACATTTAAAACATATAAAAACTAAAACTAAAAGTACGTGTGTGTGCAGTATCACAAATGGGTCATAGCTCAAAGAGCAAACACTGGTTTTCAGCGAGTAGGTACCCTCGAGGACTATAAACACTTTATTTATAACTTTATCTAACACACGTGTGATCGCCAACGGGTCTTCAGACATTGTGGAATTTCAGCGGACTTAAGAATGTCGTCCAGTTTGCTGAACGCCGCCCATCCAAGTTGTATCCTTCTTGCGATCTCTTTGTTTTGATGTTCTTTGCCAAAGGATAGAATATGTCCAAGAGAAAAAAGTAAAGGTATTACAAAGGTATTAATAATAAAGGTATAAAACATCACCAGGTGCTATAAACGAGTACTTGCAGTCTGCGTACGGCGCGAGCGAAGCCCCCGCGAGCGCGCTACACGCACCCGAAACACAGCAGATTGAACGTAAGTTACTTGAATTAAAGCCTAATTTACATTGGCGAAGTATATACAGTTATACCCAAAATATAAGTCCGATCGACTGTTTTCGTTTGCGCAGAAAAAATCAGACTGATATCCGACAGTAGCCGAACGTATCGTATAGCTCTGTCCCGCTCACATCTAAGAAACGTCTGATGAACGACCGGCCCCAAATTCGATTTACCAATAACAGCGCAAGATTTTAGCGCGCGATTGCTATTGGTAGAAAGAAGGTTCCCGCGCGATATAAATTGGTCTACAGCGCAGGTACATCGGGCGACTTATATTTTCGGTTAAACTGTACAGTGGTGTACCGATCGGACAGTGGCGAGTCAAGTTGGCTTGCAAGCTGCCTTACCAGAAGCCAAATAGAATCGCTTTGGATTTTTGGGACAGTGATAATGGGCCTTTATAAACCAGTCACAGTGAAACAGCACAATATCACAAAAATAATAATAATTATGTCACTTCCCGGGCATGTTTGTAAGATTCGTTCGTATAAGATTTCTGCTCAGTCAGTCAGTCTGCTCAATAAGCCAGCGCTACAACCTGGACTTGAATATGCTGATACGAGCAGCTTCAGTGACGTTTTTAGGCATCCGGTTGTAAACTGCTTGACTCATGACATGCGTCAGCTTCTTGGACTTCGCCAACCTGCGTGGGACCGCTTCCAGTAGACCCGCACGGCGCGTCACACATGTGTGTGTGATTCACCAACTCTCTTTCTAATGCGGTAAATTAGAGCGAGAGAAAGGCTGCTATGCTCTAAGCTATTATATCGGACAGTTCTTTGCAACCATGTGTAATTAATTTTGTTATAAATTTCCAGCGGAAGCCGAGTCCAGTATCCTCAGCACAGCAGACTCCCTCCAACTGGGCGTGGCACTGAGCCAGGCTGCCCCCCCGCAGCTGAGGATGCAGGCTGCGTGCGAATCAGCCTCGCGGCTCCTGGGGGCGCTAGCGCGGTGGGCCCTCGCCGTCCCTGCCTTCAGTGCACTGCCGTAAGTCCTGTCACTGGCTCTGTCATGGTCACTCTGCACTGAGCCAGGCTGCCCCCCGCAGCTGAGGATGCAGGCTGCGTGCGAATCCGCCTCGCGGCTCCTGGGGGCGCTGGCGCGGTGGGCCCTCGCCATCCCTGCCTTCAGTGCACTGCCGTAAGTCCTGTCACTGGTTCTGTCATGGTCACTCTGCATTAAGTGAGTGACCACGTTAAGATATGGTGCTATAGAGGCCCAGTCAAGCGAGTTGTGACCAATGATGATAAAGCCAGTGTGGTGAAAGGACAACAGAGTGCCCGTAGTTTAAACTTCTTACAACCTTGTCAGTAACAAGTGTAACATTAAATTGCAGGTTAAATGTCCAAGTGACGCTGTTCAAGAAATGCTGGCCAGAGCTGTTCGTGCTGGGCCTCGCCAAGTTCTCGCAGACCCTCAACCTGAGCACGCTGATCCCCATGATGAGCGCTCACCTGCAGTCCGTGCTGAGAGACCGCGCTCAGGGGCCCGACTGTCCTGATGGCTCCACAGACTCTATAGAGCCCGAGGTAAATACAACTAGCGCCATCTAGTGTCACCTTCAATCATATATAAAATATTTCAAAACTTAGTCGGTGCCACTGACAAACATTTTGCTGCCCCCTTTTAAGGTATGAAACCCTACAAGACCCAGTTGTGCTATTTTGGGGGCAATTCGGTGACCAGAGATATCCTTGAATGACAAATCCATGGTTATTTTAATATTTCAGATTTCAATATCAGATTACTCAGACGAGCGCATAGAAGAAGTGCTTCAGATGTTAACTCGCCTCCAACAAGTGATCGGGAACATCGAACAGCTGCGTCTAACGGAGCGGGAACACGCGCACTTGAGAGGCCTCTGTCTCTTCTCGCCAGGTAACTAACGCGCTTGTTAACTCGTCTCCAACAAGTGATCGGGAACATCGAACAGCTGCGTCTAACGGAGCGGGAACACGAGCACTTGAGAGGCCTCTGTCTCTTCTCGCCAGGTAACTAACGCGCTTGTTAACTCGTCTCCAACAAGTGATCGGGAACATAGAACAGCTGCGTCTGACGGAGCGGGAACACGCGCACTTGAGAGGCCTCTGTCTCTTCTCGCCAGGTAACTAACTCGTCTCCAACAAGTGATCGGGAACATCGAACATCTATATACATATCTATAATCCCTAAGTCGTCTGTTATGACATCAACGGGAGGAGATGGGGTCTATTCTTAGGCTGGACAGACCACGTTCGCGTGTTTTTTTTTTTTTTTTAGGTTATAATAATTTTATTTCTTTTTTTTAATTTTATACTTTATCTCCATTATAAACATCAGTTAACGTCAATTTGTTATTAGACGTAAAGCAAAAAGTAAAAAACACTATACAGAATACATAACGTTAATTTTATTTAAAAAAAAACTTTATTTCAGGCTTATTGAGAAATGCACTTAACCTAAACAATAAGCCCATAGCAACTTGATTCAACATAATACAGTAGGATAACAATAGAGAGCCAATAAACGGTTCTCGCTTGTTTGGGGCAATCAACGGGATGTGAACATTCTTTTGGTGTTAATTACCAATAAATACGCTAACTACTTTAAAAAATAACAGTAACAGTACCTAACTATTGTAAAACTAAATAACACAGATATATAAGATTTTTCGTTTACAAACATCATGTTATGAAGAAGTCTCTGCTCAGTCGCTGGTGCAGAAAAAATCCAAGTCTAAGCAGCTACTTAACTCGTTATATTTAGTCCAACTATTTCCTCATTTGACTATTTCTACCAACAGATGGCGTACCAGACTTCCTGACCAGGAAACTACAGGAGCATCAATCCCACATTCTGCACTCGCTGGGGACGAGCTCAATGCGAGGCTCCGAGCGAGCCAGCACGCTGGTGCTACAACTGGCGACACTGAAGGCTTTCCAAGCGCCTTTCATTGAGGATATCTTCTTTGTACCGTGCTTAGGAGACGTGTGTATCGATGACGCGCTGCCTTACTTGCTGTCCGCTGAAAGAGCGAGTTAAATGTATTATAGTATTACAACTAGCGACCCTGAAGGCTTTCCAAGCACCTTTCATTGAGGATATCCTCTTTGTACCGTGTTTAGGAGACGTGTGTATCGATGACGCGCTGCCTTACTTGCTGTCCGCTGAAAGAGCGAGTTAAATGTACTATAGTATTACAACTAGTGACCCTGAAGGCTTTCCAAGCACCTTTCATTGAGGATATCCTCTTTGTACCGTGTTTAGGAGACGTGTGTATCGATGACGCGCTGCCTTACTTGCTGTCCGCTGAAAGAGCGAGTTAAAAGTACTATAGTATTACTACTAGCTATATTAAAGTCCTTCCAAGCACCTTTCATTGAGGATATCCTCTTTGTACCGTGTTTAGGAGACGTGTGTATAGACGACGCGCTGCCTTACTTGCTGTCCGCTGAAAGAGCGAGTTAAAAGTACTATAGTATTACTACTAGCTATATTAAAGTCTTTCCAAGCTCCTTTCATTGAGGATATCCTCTTTGTACCGTGTTTAGGAGACGTGTGTATCGATGACGCGCTGCCTTACTTGCTGTCCGCTGAAAGAGCGAGTTAAAAGTACTATAGTATTACTACTAGCTATATTAAAGTCCTTCCAAGCACCTTTCATTGAGGATATCCTCTTTGTACCGTGTTTAGGAGACGTGTGTATAGACGACGCGCTGCCTTACTTGCTGTCCGCTGAAAGAGCGAGTTAAAAGTACTATAGTATTACTACTAGCTATATTAAAGTCTTTCCAAGCTCCTTTCATTGAGGATATCCTCTTTGTACCGTGTTTAGGAGACGTGTGTATCGATGACGCGCTGCCTTACTTGCTGTCCGCTGAAAGAGCGAGTTAAAAGTACTATAGTATTACTACTAGCTATATTAAAGTCTTTCCAAGCTCCTTTCATCGAGGATATTTTATAGGAGGATATGAAGAATCATACATGCATTTACGGCCTTTATAACCCGAAGGGGTAGGCAAAGCCTCAAAGGCCTCTTCACCGTGGGTTCACCATCGTGGGAATATAAACGTGATGTGGTGAGCTCATCGCCGCCATTTCTTCCCATAACTGACTTGGCTAATACTTTCTTCTTGTTTAAGAAGAATCATTTCACCAATTATCACTTTGTTTTGTAATTGCTGACAGGACAGTCTAGCGATCCGTGCCACCAAAATTTTCAATGCGTCATCTTAAGGCTCATACCTCAAATCTGTTTTGTGGAACCTAGAAATATGAATTAAGGTGGTTGCTGTTTCACACTAACTTAATCTACTAAATATCGGCGAACAGTACTCTGTAATTTGTGTTTTTGTAAGTGTTTTGTATTTGGTTGAAGAAAACAGTGGATTAATAGCGAAAATAACATCGAAATTTTAGTCCTTATAAGTAATTTCGATGTGTTTTTCGCTATCAATCCAGTGTTTTTTTCAACCAAATATGATTTGCCGCAAGTAATGACGAATATAAAAGCCAACAACAGTCATTTCAGTGTAAAATTATACTCTGTTCCGCCCATATTTGGTAAAATACGTTATTATGAAATAGCAAACACCTTACGCTCGTAAAACTACAAAAAAAAATGTAAGTAAATAACAAGGCCTAGCCTTCAAAATACTTGTTGTAATTCTTATAAGTTACTTCCGTCCAAATGCTATACAAAGGAATGAGTAGAGCATTTATTATTTTATGAATCATGGATTAATTATTATTTTTACGCATAAAATTGTATAATTAAGCTGATAATAAAAGATAAAAATAAAGATAATTTATTTGCATAAACATATATGTCGGAGAAAACAATTAAAATTGTGTTAAATATTTGGATTTATTAGTATTTTTTAATTGTTTTCTCCGGCATATTATCAACTTAATTATACAATTTTATGCGTAAAAATAAAATTGTATAATTAAGTTGATAATATGTCGCAGAAAACAATTAAAATTGTGTTAAATATTTGGCTTTATTAGTATTTTTTACTTGTTTTCTCCGGCATATTATCAACTTAATTATACAATTTTATGCGTAAAAATAAAATTGTCTAATTAAGTTGATAATATGTCGGAGAAAACAATTAAAATTATGTTAAATATTTGGATTTATTAGTATTAGTTAGTTTTAAGTAAATCAATATATATATATATTCAATGAATAAACGATTCTAAAATAAATGAATGTGTATAAATAAATAAATAATGCTGGACAGTTCACACAACATTATCTAGCCCTAACCTAGGCAGAGCTTGTGTTATGGGTACTAGATAGCTGATAGATATACATAATTACAATACATTACATAGATATTTTTTATTATACATAGAAAATACCCAGACCACCCTGAACAAATATCTGCAGATCGTACAAATATTTGTTCCGTGGCGGGAATCGAACCCGCAACCTCCTGCGTCGCAGGCGAACCTTCGCCCGCCGCGCCCCAGAGATCGTCAATGCAGCCAGAATCTTAGGGACGCTTCCGTCTAGTAGTGATTTGGATCAGTTGAGCTACCTTTAGATCGTTAGCAGCGGTCTTCAGGTAGCACAACTGATACATTTGTATAGTTTAAATTTTGTACATGCCATCTCGTTTTTTTTTTAACCCCCTTCATGACGGAATAATCAGATGGCCCACCTGACCTCCGCCATTAACAATGCATTACCTCATAGGTCACGTTCACCTAGGACTCGCCCTATGTGGCATTGCACTGCGCCCGCCACCCTGAGACAAAGATGAAAAGTCTCATGTGCCTGTAATTTCACCTGCAACCATACCCTTCAAACCGGAACACAGCAATGCGGGCACTACTGATTTGCGGCAGAAAAATATTGACCTATGGTTGCAATACCTAATTCCCCGGAAGAACTGTTTCAGAAAAAGCTCTACAAAAAATCTTCATGTTTTTTGACGGAACTCTAGCTTGTTATGCAACACATTTTCAAGTCAAGTCATGGTACTTTATCATGACTTTATCTGCCTGTTTAAAAAAACGTTCATCATGTAGCCATATGATTAGCGTTTGTGATTTGCTTCATTGTAAAAAAAAACTATGTTTGCTTCACATTTTGCTTGCCATTTCAGGAACACAGGAGTTCAGTTTAATAATCATTTATTCTCAAAAAGATAATTATTATCACTTACATGAGAATCAATTATACATATTAAAAATAGTTTAAGTCGTTCAAGTTAATATCAATAGGAACTCAATCAACACATTATGACGCATAAAATTATTAGTAAACATTTGATATAATATGATGAGAAAGTTTAGTTTTGAATGCGTTAAGGTGGTCG
Organism: Operophtera brumata; assembly: GCA_932527175.1. NCBI lineage: Eukaryota > Metazoa > Arthropoda > Insecta > Lepidoptera > Geometridae > Operophtera > Operophtera brumata. Next base: position 30,752,486 of record OW052239.1, on the reverse strand, counting down.
CTTTTCCATACAAACGTATTAGCACAAATATGGGCAAACAGAGTATAATTTTACACTGAAATGACTGTTGTTGGCTTTTATATTGGTCATCATTTGCGTCAACACATATTTGGTTGAAGAAAACAGTGGATTAATAGCGAAAATAACATCGAAATTTTAGTTCATTTATGTCAGTGTGTGAGTGTACACTGACAGTGTCACACACATAGCCGCAGATTAGATAACAGTAACATGTCACTTACACGCGACGTTGTCAGCTCGTGACTTACGCCGGCTAAGCGCTGTTGCCGCTTCGATCTGTCATATCATAATTAGCTCGGATAGAAAATATTAGAAAAACAAACATTTAGGATTGGACATGTGTATGTGAATCAGCCAGACAGCCGGAGGCCGCAATGCATTGCAAGGTCTCTACATATGAACTTTGTATAAATAATGGGAGAAAATTAAATTACAAACAACTAGACAGAAATTACAGACAAATATAATATTATCTTAATTACGTAAAAATTAAATTAAATACTACTAGCTGATCATAATTACCTATATATTTACGCACAAGGTTTTTTGAACTGAGACCTCACGAATACACACGGTTTAGGTAGGTTACCTTATTTATTTCGAAAAAATATCTATGTACATCCACATGTGGTTCGAAAAGTTAGACCTTCAACGTCGTTAAAATTCCTAGAAACGGGAGGTCAACAAAGAATGTTATACACTGGTTGTTATTTTATAGAGTAGGTACCTACAAGTTTCAAGATTCATAAATTTTAGACTTTTCCCAGTATTTGTATCATAAAAGCTACAAACGTAAAAAAAACAGCGTTGTAGGATTAGTGGAAGTACCCTAGAGGTTTTGTTTTTTTACATTTTTGATTTACCCTAACATCTCAGAAACTAAAATAGTTTTGAAATGTCGAAGCGAGGAACTTTCATATGACACCACATTTGATCTGATATTCTCACTTTTTTTTACCTCCTCTTGGACCCCAATATCTCAACAACCCCCCGACCGATATAGCTCATAACCTTACCAACAAATTACCTACAAATTCAAATTCTTACCAAAAAACCTTACCAAAATCTGGACTAAATTATTTTTGTTTGTATAGTTATCACAATATTGTAATTGATTAGTAGTATTAATGAATTGATTAAGAATTAATTTAACCAATGAATGTAATAGAGACGTACCTACCTATTTTAAAACATTTGCATGCTTGTGAAGCAAGAACATGTGCTCCTCACTACAACATAAGGCCTTCCATGTATCCTACCATGTTCTAGCAAATAAACTGATTTCATTTCATTTCATTTCATTTCATTTCATTTCATTTAATTTCATTTCAATTGTACCAATACTATCACCTCCCAATCAAATTTCATGAAGATCGGATTAACGGTTCGGAAGTTATGCTCGGACAAACATACATACATACATACATACAAATGCCAATTCTTCCAAGTTGAATCAGAGAACTCGCTTCGCTCATTCAATATTTAAAAAAAAAAACATAGTATTGCCTTGTTTCAGTCGAAGTCAGTTCTGTGTAGGTAGGTGAAACTACAATCTTCAAACAAATTCGTTGAAATGATTCCTAGGGGTCTTATTCATTATAATTGCGAGTTAGGGTCTTCGGAAGGTTCAGATATGCAGGCCCAGGGTGGGTATTGAACATTTTGCCTCCTGCTTAGAAGACAAGAGTTCATCTTACTATGACATGTTATGTCTGTTCGTGTATGTCACAGCCACTTTTTTCCGAAACTATAGGATCTATGCTGTTGAAACTTGGTAAGTAGGTGTATTCTGTGAACCGCATTCAGATTTTCACAAAAAAATAGAAAAAAACAAAAAAAAAATGGGGGTTCAGTTCTAAGTATTAGTACTTAGAACTGAAACTCAATTTTTTTTTTCATCAAACCCGTTGGTGTGGGGTATCTATGTATAGGTCTTCAAAAATGATATTGAGGTTTATAATATAACTTTTTTCTAAACTGAATAGTTTGCACGACAGACACTTCCAAAGTGGTAAAAAGTCCCCCCCCCCCCCCCCAACCCCGTAACTTCTAAAATAAGAGAATGATAAAACTAAAAAAAAAATGTACATTACCATGTAAACTTCCAACGAAAATTGGTTTGAACGAGATCTAGTTAGTAGTTTTTTTTTAATACGTCATAAATCGTAAACCATCCAAGAACTTTGATATTATGTTACTTGCTGCTACGGAACCCTTCATGGGCGACTCCGACTCGCACTTGGCCACTTTTTTTTTTAATTTCCATAATATTATTTGCATGCAATGCATATCAGCCGGCCTAGCCAAAAGACATTCGCTTCGAAGCGATTCCATTCCTTTCTAGGCGCTAGTCCAGATGGTACGTTCCTAAGCACTAATTTATTACTAGTAGGTAATTGTGTTTATACTGTACTAGCCATTTCACCGCAGCTTGGCAAACAAACAAACAAACAAAACAACAAAGTTTACATATTTACAGGGAATTAATTTTGTAAAACTTAAAAAAAAACCGAACGAAATAAAACGGCTGAACCGATTTTGATCCAACAAAGCTAAGAACACTCCCGACAAATACACCTATCAAACAAAAACAAAAAACGATTTCGGTTCATCCGTTCGGGAGCCACGTTGGGACATACAGACACACACACACACACACAGACACGTCAAACTTATAACACCCCTTCGTTTTTCGTCGGGGGTTAAAAAATACAAAATAATAGTGAAGATAAATAAAAAAGCATAAAAAAGATAAATATTTTATACATAGTGTAATACAAATTAACAATCTTTTTTTTTAAGGAGAATTAGCCTTTTTGAAATGCAATCCTTTCCCTCATTGTCTCGCAAGTCGCAAAGGCCTCGAAATTAAAAATAATATAATTAATTTTTATTGAATGGGTTATCCTCTCTTTTAACCCCCGACGAAAAACGAAGGGGTATTATAAGTTTGACGTGTCTGTGTGTGTGTGTGTCTGTCTGTCCCATCGTAGCTCCCAAACGGATGAACCGAAATCGTTTTTTTTTGTTTGAAAGGTTTATTTTTCGGGAGTGTTCTTAGCTTTGTTTGATCAAAATCGGTTCAGCCGTTCAGCGTTGGGGTTTTTTTTTTTAATTTTTACAAAATTAATTACTAACTCAACTATAATCTGGACCTCTTCAAGGCTAGAGTGAATAGGTGCCTTCTAGACCTTTGTGCTCCATCTTCGGCCGCATCGTCACTTACCAACAGGTGAGATCGTGCACAAACAAAGGTCTATCAATGTTAAAAAAAAAAAAAAAAAAAACTTGTTGAAAATAGGGTCAACTGCGGATTTCCTCAATGAAGAATTGTTACTTCGTCGGCTTTATTTCTCAAACTCAAGACATCACAATAATGGAAATGGAGCGCGACGAATTATTCCCATTTGTCACACTGATCTGTCCCCCCTAAGGTGACAGTTAGAACAAAAAAGTTGGATCTGTCCCCCTGTTGCGTGATTGGGTGATGGCTGGTACATTTGCGTGTAATTTTAATTTTAATTTTAGATTATTGTATGGAACCCTTCGTGCTAGAGTCCGACTAGCACTTGGCAGTTTATTTTTTATTTTTTATGATACAAATTGGCAAACTAGCATACGGCCTGATGTGAAGTGGTCACCGTCGCTTATAGACACCGGCAACACCGGGGGTAATTGTCGATGCGCTGCCTACCCTGAAGGAATTTATGACCATTTTTCATGAAATAAAACATGGTTACGTACGACATGTACGACACGGGAAAACCTCAGATGGAAGCTCATTCTATAGTTTATAGGCACAGAATAAATAATAGTACTTTATGGGGAAGAAATGATCTCGAGAAACGAGTCGTTCGAGAAACCCAGGGTTCTATGATGTGCGGATGAGCTTTGTCACGGTGCCGGGAAGAGCGATGGTAAAATCTCGATGCGAGGATGAGATCGGAAAGCTCGTCAGAACATTCCCCGTTGTAGAGGCGGTAGATCACGCAAAGAGATCCGATAGCTCTGCGTTGGCTAAGCGGTTCTAGAGTATCGGAGAGCTTGGGGTCACCGATGATGCTAATGGCTCTTCTCTGTAAGGAGTCAAAACGAAGCAGCTGGTACTTGGGTGCCCCGTGCCATAGATGGGAACAGTTTCTACGTGCGGCCTTACTTGTGCTTTGTAAAGCAATAGCCATTTATGCGGCGTAAAATAAAGTTTCTATGTGCATTATATTATGGGGGAGGCCTATGCCCAGCCGTGGACTTCAGTTGATCTAAACTGAATGATCTATCAATAAAAGCTGAAAGTAAATAAATCTTTAGAAAAAAAAGCGGCCAAGTGCGAGTCGGACTCGCCCATGAAGAGTTCCGTAGCAGCAAGTAACATAACATAAAAGTTCTTGGATGGTTTACAACTTATGATATATTAAAAAAAACTACGTACTAGATCTCTTTCAAAACAATTTTCGTTGGAAGTTTACATGGTAATGTTCACCATTTTTTTTTGTTTAGTTTTATCATTCTCTCTCTCGCAAACTATTCAGTTTAGAAAAAAATGATATTAGAAACCTCAATATCATTTTCGAAGACCTATCCATTGATACCCCACACAGGTTTGATGAAAAAAAAATGTGTTTCAGTTTTAAGTATGGGGAACCCCAAAAAGTTATTGTTTTTTTCTATTTTTGTGTGAAAATTAGTTTCGGAAAAAAGTGGCTGTGACATACACGGACAGACAGACATACATGACGAATCCATAAGGGTTCCGTATTTTTTTTTTTCGGAACCCTGAAAAACTACTTCATAGCTAGGAATTTATACCCAATACAACATAAATACATACATAGACACACGCCTTTTTCCCCGAAAGAGTAAGCAGAGCCTCTCATGTGCCTCTTTTCACTGTGGGTTGCACCATCGTGGGAAATACACGTGACAAGTGGTGAGCTCATCGCCGCCATTGCTTCCCACGACTGACTCTGCTAATGCTTTCTTCCAGTATAATACATTCCTGAAATAAGCTAGCAGTCAGGAACTACAAGCTAACTACAAGTCCAGGTATAAGACTTAATAAAATTAGTGTGCTGATGAAAATGAGCCTAAGCACGGCCAGTTTACTATTATCCATCGAGGAGTTCCGCTGTCCACGTTCCGTCTCCATCATCAGATCAGCTCGCTTTCACCATAGTATTGTACTGTCATCGGAACTAGATAGGTACGAGTATGCCAAATTTCAGCTCAATCGGATATCGCAGGAGACACCATTGTTGCCACCCGTGAAATATAGTAGTAGTAGAGCTTTTTTGTGTAAGAGTTCGTCCGGGGAAGTACTACCACCATACCTATTTCTGCCGCAAAGCAGTAGTCCTCGCATTGCTGTGTTCCGGTTTGAAGGGTAAGGGTGCCGGTGAAATTACAGGCACATGAGACGTTTCACCTTTATGTCTCAGGGTGGCGGGCGCAGTGCAATGCCACATAGGGCGCGTCCTAGGTGGACGTGCCTATGAGGTAATGCACTGTTCATAGGCAGAGGTTACCGCTTAACATCAGGTGGGCCATCAGCATGTTCCGTCATTCTAGTAGTATAAAAAACAAAAAACATTCTGAATGCAATGCTTGACTTGTTGCTGAAAATACCGAAATTGATATATGTGTGCCTATAATATTTGAGGAGTTCCCTCAATCTTCATGGATTCCATCATCAGAAAAACATTTTAATGAAAATGGCACCAATCTGGAAGTATATCATGTAATTTTTTTTCCTAATCGTTACGTAAATGGTATGAGGTAACAAACATAATAAAAAACTCTGGAATTGATAACCTCCTCCATTTTTTGAGGTCGGTTAAGAATCGAGTACCTACTTTTTGATTTGAAATAAGGACACACCACAACACTCACTTCACAAACATAATATTGGCTGAAGCAGAATCAGTGTATTTTGTAGATCATTACAAAAACATTTATAAAAAAAAAATAGTCTGGTATCGAACCCAGTACTGTGGGTTTAGTGTCGAGAGATCTAGTCACTGGTTCACAAAAAAAAAGTAAAAAAAAAATACAAAAAATATAGGCAGTATAGAATCGAACGCAGTAACGTGGGTTCAGAAGTTCTGAGTCGACAGTCCAAGCCGCTAGTCCAACTATTTTGAAATTCGCGCGCCGAAATTAGCTTATAGTTCTAATACAATAATATCCTTGACTGTGTGCGTGAGTAGGCTTTCATATTGCTCGGAATTTGCTCGGCACAAGTATGTTAAAACTAGAGACTAAAATAACCTGAAATATAGCTAGGTACATAGCAAATAAACCACCATTTGCGTGAACGTTAGTGTTATGACATAATATGCACATTTTAATTCATAAATACATAAAATACTTCAAAATTTGGCAACAGCGCCATCTATTGACGCTGTCGTGCCTAGCTGACCACGAGGAACAACCTTAAATGTAACGCATGTAAAAGAGTTCACAGGACATGCCTAACCCGTCAGTCCTTAGAGAATTTAAAAAAATTGTCTGGTGCTAAAATAATCAAAGCGTCAGTCATACCAGTATGACACAGAGGACTAACCCTTGGAAACCTTTGATTCCCAAGTTTTGCACCAACCAATGCTTGGAGCATTATGCTATCTGGCAACCTTCAAATTATTCACTCAGTCAATTCTTTGTCATAAACTAATCGTTCACTCAATTACAGCTCTCCGCCGGGATAGGGTCCCGTACCTACCTAAAAGGAAAAACGGAGTGAACGTGTGATTTATAGATAGGTATATGTGTTATTCCTGAAAAAAAAAGTCTTTCAAACTTGCATAATAAGTAATTAATTTTGTAAAAATTCAAATAACCCCCAACGCTGAACGGCTGGACCGGTTTTTATCAAACAAAGCTAAGCACACTCCCGAAAAATACACCTTTCAAACAAAAATAAATAAATTGGTTCATCCGTTCGGGAGCTACGATGGGACAGACAGATACACACACACAGACACGTCAAACTTATTACACACCTTCGTTTTTCGTCGGGGTTTAAAAAAAACCCCCCTATTTCACTCGCCCTCATGATCATATTTTATCCCAATGATCCTTAATTAGTTAATTAAATAAATAAATGAAATATATATATATAAGTACCTATACAGACAGATCGAGAACATTTCGTACCCTATGAAGCAAAGAAAACAATATTTGGAACAACCGCGCCGCAGTGATCGGTTATATATACCTACCTACCTACCTAGGTACCTACATTCAATTATATGTTTATCTACAATACCAACTCCATAGCTGATTAATTCTTTTTTTCTAGTCTGAATGTTTTGCCAAATAAAATGGTACGGAAGCCTCAGGATGCAAATCTAATTGCACTTGTCCTTATTTATATATTATTTCGAGTTCCTTACATTACAGTCGCTCGCTCGCTGTTGTTTCTTTATACAAGTTTTGTTTTATTTATATTTAGTTTGTGGTTGTGTGGGGGACCGACACCTATATTAGTACATTAGATTATTTTGGTTTTTCTCCAAGGTTAGGTGCGCGGAGCACTACCCTACGTTAAATAGATAATTAGGTGTGTGCCGGTCGCTAGCAAGCAAGCATAGATAGCAAACGTAGGAGTTTTGACCTCTGTGACCGTGTAAATAGTGCTTCTCTTGTGAAATAGGGATTCTTTTTAAAAAAAACACTACGTACACGTCGTACACGTAGGTCGTAGATTGTATCCTCTTTGCACGTAGTGATTCATTGATGTTTTCTTTGTGTTTGTTTGTCAAATCATATAAATTCAGCAAAAATTACTTATTATCGTTTAACATACTAGGTACCTACATATTTAATTAGACGTTTAAAGCGCGGCTGGTTATTTACTTATTCCGTGTTGGTTTGTCTTTCTTAGAATGACCGCAAAAGTTGCAATTGTTACCGGTGCTAACAAGGGCATCGGTTTTGCCATAGTTCGTGGCCTTTGCAAACGTTTCGACGGGGATGTTTATCTCACATCGCGAGACGTCGAACGCGGAAATAATGCAGTAGAAGAGCTGAAAAAAGAGGGACTGAACCCGAAATACCACCAGCTGGATATCACCGACAAGCACAGTTTGGAGGTTTTCCGTGATTATATCAAGAAAAACTACGACGGAATAGATGTTTTGGTGAACAACGCTGCTATAGCGTTCAAAAACAGCGCTACGGAGCCGGTTTCAGTACAAGCTGAGCAGACTTTGTTCGTGAATTACTTCTGTTTAGTATCGGCTTGCGAAGTTTTGTTTCCACTTTTGAAAACTGGCGCCAGAGTTGTGAACGTCTCGAGCTCTGCCGGGCATTTGTCAAAAATTCCCAGTGCTGAGCTTCGGAGAAAGTTTATAGACCCGGGCCTAACAGTTCCTCAACTCTCAGAACTTATGCAAGGTTTTATCAACGCAGCTAAGCAGGGAACGCATGCTGCCGAATGGGGGAATTCATCGTATGCCGTCTCTAAAGTTGGGGTTACGGCAATGACTATGGTACACCAAAGGACGCTTGCTGATAAAGGTGCGCATTTCACTCAATAACATTAATTATCATCATTGATAAACAGTAGGTAGGTATCCTACTGTCATTGTGATTGACATTATCTTTTCTGTCCAAAGTCCGAGTGTTATTTACATAACCACCGAACCAAGATATAAATCATTAGAAACTCCCTCCAATACTCTGACAGATCTGATAGATTAGATGTTCATTTTGTTCGTCATATTGATATTACTCACGTACGATTCTACCTTTAAACCGTAACTATATCTTTCCTCAAACTCCCAGCACTTGTTTGGTTTTATGTCAAGTTAATCACACCTGTCATTGGCAAACTCTTGTGGCACCACTACTGGTCCGCTGAACACGCCACAAAAAGAAGAAGAAGAATAGGTAGAGCCGAAATTTTACCGGTGCAGAGAAAAGTTATGACGTCCTTTTTTTATTTTAAAAGATAGCATGATAGGTACATAATAGATCACGAACGAAGATATAAATCACTAGAAACGCCCTCCAAGACTGACAGATCTGCCCCCCCCCGTATTCCCTAACTGAAAGCCACAGGTGACTAAGGCGCTGTCTCCACGAGCGAGAGAATCGCGGCGATAATTGTGCGCGCGAGCGCGGACTCGTCGCGATTCTGTCGCTCGTGGAGACAGCACCTAACGTTTGACAAGTAAAATTACCATCAATTTGTGAATTCTTATTGATGGTCATTCTACCTATAGACCAGGGTTGATAATTTTTGAAACCAAAAAAAATTGCAGTAGGATGAAACCCATTAGAAAAGGAGGGGAATATGATCAAAATGAAAGGAAAAATAAATTACGGTCGATCCGAGTTCGGGAAGTGGGAGGGGGTGAGTTTTTAAGGGTAAATATGGTTTATCTTGATTTCCGGCAAAACTACAAGTCCTATGGAAAAAAGTTAAATGGCAAAGTTGTAGGCAATAAAAAGATCTACAACTTTTGTATTTGCAGATTTTTCACATAACCTCAAAATTTAGGTGAAAAATTCAAAAAACCAAGTTTTTGGTTTTTTATTTATATTTTATCCAAAAAAAAAAAACTACGAAATTTGGTGAAAACTTACCTTATTATGTCCCAAATACACTGTAATTTATTTGATTAAAAATATTTATTTTTTCGCTTCATTTTAACTTAATATCAAAAAAGCACCCTAATTTTCAATCGAAAATTCTGAATTCTTTTTGTTCGTTGAAATATCTACTTTCTGATGGTGTAAAAAAAAATATACATTACTATAGGAAATATTCTTAGAAAATGCAAAAATTCGAGTTATGTTCGATGAATAAGAGCTGATGTTAAAGTTTCAAATTTTTTGTATTTATTGTCGATTCTCTTCTTGCTAGACGCCACTAAACGATTCAAAGCTGTTTTTTTTAATTTCATACACTTGCTTGTCATCTGACTTATTGCAGATTATACAAACAGATTCTTCCATACTGGTAATCTGAAAAGACAAAATCAAATTAATAATGCCTTCAAAGTTTTATCATGAGTATAACTAAATCTGTTTGTATAAAATAAACGAAATTACTATTTTTTTTATTCTTGTGCTAAAATATCATTCAATTTAAATTTTTTAGGTTATGTTACGTTAAACATACTATTTATAAAAGAAAATATTACTATTTTTATTTTGAAACGGATTAATATAGATTAAAATACAGATAGTATTTACCTTGCTATGTAGATTCCAAACGATTCTTTGAATAAAGTAAATTTCTCACAAATCACTTAGAGTAACTCAGCCTGCACGTGTATTTTTAAAAACGATGTTGTACACTACTCTGTATCTCGAATACTGGCTAACGGTTTTTACAGCTGCTACGAAATAGCAGGTATGTAGTAAGGCCCAGACCCTCCTAGGTCCGTCCCCACTTCTCAATGAAATAACTTACAATGGGCTTAAATTCACCGAAGGTCACTCAGGTATATAAATTATCTTAAAACAGCAATAAATAGGCATCTACAAATATTATTTAAAGAAGATTCTACAACTTTTTCAAAATATTGTAGATGTCTTATTAAATATTAACTTTATTAACTTATTTGTTTGTTAATTATAGAAGTATATTTTAATTTGTAATTTTTTCGTTTATCAATAAAACATGAAATCTTACGTTTTTTGAGTAATTAAAGTGTAAATTTTAATAAATACCTCAAAATTGTAGATAATGATTCAAAAAAAAAAACGAATTTGAGGTTTTTTCTATTTTTTGCATTTTCTAAGAATATTTCCTATAGTAATGTATATTTTTTTTTACACCATCAGAAAGAAGATATTTCAACGAACAAAAAGCCCCCAAACTTTTTGAAAAAATCTGATATTTTGACGTCAGAATTTTCGATTGAAAATTAGGGTGCTTTTTTGATATTAAGTTAAAATGAAGCGAAAAAATAAATATTTTTAATCAAATAAATTACAGTGTATTTGGGACATAATAAGGTAAGTTTTCACCAAATTTCGTAGTTTTTTTTTTTTTTTTGAAAAAGATATAAATAAAAAACCAAAAACTTGGTTTTTTGAATTTTTCACCTAAATTTTGAGGTTATGTGAAAAATCTGCATATACAAAAGTTGTAGATCTTTTTATTGCCTACAACTTTTCCATTTAACTTTTTTCCATAGGACTTGTAGTTTTGCCGGAAATCAAGATAAACCATTTTTTACCCTTAAAAACTCACCCCCTCCCACTTCCCGAACTCGGATCGACCGTTATTTTTTTTTTTCTCTCATTTTGATCATATTCCCCTGCTTTTCTAATGGGTTTCATCCTACTGCAATTTTTTTTTAATTTTTTACCATTTTTGTAGGCTTTGACCCTGGTCTACTACTTGTCAAACGTTAGTTACCGACCGAGTGACTTTCAGTTATGTGGGGGATTAATGTTCATTTAGTTGGTCACGTCACATTGAATAGTGGGTGGTAGTAACTGGGTGAGAACCAACAAGTCAGATCTTCATCAAATTTTTTTGTTTTCATCGGACTTTTTTTAAGAAAATATTTGTAGTTCGACAGCGAAAACACACGCTGCGCTGCCGATCTCGTCACCTCACGCACGAGATGAATCTGCGACTTACGACGGGCAAAATTGAGTTTGTTTCATTTTCGTTTTCAGATATCAAAATAAATGCCGTACATCCAGGCTTTGTAGACACAGATATGACTTCACACAAAGGAATGCTGACTATCGAACAAGGCGCTGAGGCACCTCTGTATTTAGCGCTAGATGCGCCGGATTCAATCAAAGGCCAGTTCGTTTGGTTCACCAAGGAGATCGTCAGTTGGGATGAAGAAAGCCGCTGGAGGGTTTTAGCTAGAGAAGTGTTAAATCTCTTCAATACGATGGTTTTTGTAAACTTATTTTCTTTTATCAGAAGACAGTTTAACCGAATTCCTGCTACTTTAGGCAACAGGAGGTGAATTGTCGGGAAACACTTATAAAATAATTTTGTTAATGGTGTAAGGATGTACGTAAGGTTCCTAATTGAACTACTCAATAGAATCACCCACCTCATTAGGTTCAGATTTGGTAAACTTTTATTGATGTCGGTGCTTTGTAGTCATTTAGGTAGGTATTTTTAACCAACAAATAAACATAAATAATAAATAGCTGCGGATATGTTGATCGTTCGTTTCGTATGAGGTAGTGCTGGCCTCTGGTGTCAGAGTTTGTCAAGCCGCCCGAGGGCCTCTGACATGGCTTATCGACTGCTATTAATCAATAACAGCCGGGACCGACAGCTTAACGTGCCCTCCGAAGCACAGAGCGATGGAAATCCGCACATAACTTAGAAAAGTCATTGGTGCGGAGCCTAGGATCGAACCCGGTATCGTTGGATTCTGAGTTGCACTATTTAACCGTTAGGCTACCATCGCATCATGTTGATGTAAGTCTAAGACACGACACAAGTGCTCTGTAAAAGTTTCCTTTTCGGAAAGTTAATTTTTTTTTCATTATTATGATTATTGTAAAAAAAAAACTTTCTTACCTTTTCTAAAATTATGTCAGTGGTTTTTTTTTTAAATTTGAGCATACCTTACTTTTCTTTACCTTATTCTTATTATTAGTTTTCTTTATGTTAGTTGTGTGTATAGTCGTTGCGAGTGGTTAGCCGTAACGCCAACAAGTGGTTCTGCCGGAAGACCAGCGTTGGTTGCTAGCTTGCTGTCAACCAACTCATGCTGAGGCAGAACCATTTTGTTACTTGAGTTACACCTAGTACCTACCTTCATATCTGTTTCTTCTTAGTGTGTTCTGTGTTTCTGTGTAGCTCTTGTATACAAATAAATATATATTCTTTCTTTCTTTTTTCTTTATGTATGTTTTTATTTCATAGCAACCTGAAACAACAATGATATAGGTAATGTCTCTGTAGAACTTGTATTTTTTCGTTTCGTACTTAATGCATAACATAACACCCACCCAACAGTCACATACATAGTCCTGATCCCACACTAGGATCCCGTTTCATAGTTATCAGGAACTACGAATAGGTACCATGCTACTCACAACACCCAGACACGGAACAAATATTTGCAGATCATGCAAACACTGTCCCGCAGCTGGAATCGAACCCTCCCGCTTGGATTTCAGCCGGCCGACCTCCACGCCACGGGAGTCATAATAAGTTTGTTTGAAAAATATCATTTTCAAAACAATATTCTTCGAAATTAGTGATCGGTACCGTGAGCTGATCAAAATGAGCCCAAACACAGCCAGGCTACTTATTAACATGCAGGAGTTCTGATATCCACCTTCCGTCTCCATCATCAGATCAGCTCGTAGGCACCATAAATTGTATTGTCATTGGAAGTTATACGGACTGCAACTTTTCAGCTCAATATGAACTGGAACTGGTATAAAATTAATTTGCAAGATTTGATGTTATAGGTGATCCACATATAGCTCAATAATTTTAATTAAAAATTATTCTAAACTTAGCATTAATTCCGCTAACCTATGAATTTTACTTTTTGAATAGGTAGGTAGGTACCTCCTAATGGGTAGGTCTGATAACTTTCGAGTTTTTTAACGACTTTTTATTTTTTATTATGTAGGTACCTACAGTTTGCCACGTTCACTAAAACCTCCGGTAATGCCTGCAATGCTCTAAGACTAAAACAGTCGTTTTTTTTAATATTTTATTCTTGTTTTGATTAACAAGTGGCGCCATCCAAAGCCATACAACTTTTAGTATTTCAGGGAAAATAGTTTAATTCAAATTTAGCTGCATAGGTAATCAATTTTACAGTTCTTACTTTCGTTAGTTTAGTTTAGTTTTACTATAAAAATATCGCAAGGTTTTGTTTTGAAACCGTAACCTTCCTTTGATTGAGAACAAAGATTGATAGGATTGAGGCGGGTAATGATTATGACTCAACGACGATGATCACCCGCCCGGCACCCCTCTTCTAATTTCTCTTCTCTTCTCCCTTTCATTCAATCGTTATTTTTTTGATTGTTTGTTTGTTAATTTGTTTGTTTTTTGCAGACTTGTTTGTTTTGTTTTGTATTGTATCACTCACTCACTTTTGCATTATAATTTGTGTACGGTTTTGTGTTATAGCATGTGTTTTGTTTTGTTATAATTAATTTAATTAATGATTTCTACAACTCATCTCAAGCCAGATAGGTACACAAACTTACTTTTTCTGAGGGAGTCTGTTTGTTTTTTCGTAGGTATATAAAATCTAATCTCTCGCTAGATAAGTAGTATTAGTCATATTAGTGTTCTGTGAATCTAATTGTCATTGTTTCTTTGCCGCCTGCAGTGCTCGCCGCGCACAGTACCTACCAACAACTTCAGAATCTGCAGATTCTGTCTCGATTTTCCTTGTAAAATGACCGCAAAAGTTGCAATTGTTACCGGTGCCAACAAGGGCATCGGTTTTGCGATAGTTCGTGGTCTCTGCAAACGTTTCGAAGGTGATGTTTATCTCACATCGCGAGACATCGAACGCGGAAAGAACGCCGTAGAAGAGCTGAAAAAAGAGGGACTGAATCCGAAATACCACCAGCTGGATATCACCGACAAGCACAGTTTGGAGGATTTCCGTGACTATATCAAGAAAAACTACGACGGAATAGATGTTTTGGTGAACAACGCTGCTATAGCGTTCAAGAACAGCGCTACGGAGCCGGTTTCAGTGCAAGCTGAGCAGACTTTGTTCGTGAATTACTTCTGTTTAGTATCGGCTTGCGACATTCTTTTCCCACTCCTCAAAACTGGTGCAAGAGTTGTGAATATTTCGAGTTCATGCGGCCATTTGTCTAATATACCTAGTAAAGACCTTCAGAGCAAGTTCATGGACCAGACTTTGACAGTTCCTGCATTGTCTTCGCTGTTGCAAAGTTACATTGATTCTGCAAAGCAGGCGTCACTTGCAGAATGGGGCAACTCTTCATATGCGGTGTCCAAGGTCGGGGTCACAGCTTTGACTATGATACAGCAACGGACTCTTGCAGATAAAGGTTTGTACTAAGTCATTTCATAATATAGTTGTTTAGGGATAGTTGAGTAAGTAAGGTGAGTTCTCCGAGTCAACTTGGACTAATCAGTAGTTGTATGTATGATGTACCTATCTGTGTCTGTTTGACGATAACTGCAAAACTGTTGATCCAATCTTGATGAAACTTGGTAGACAGGTTATGTGAATAAATTTAAACATGAGCTTGATTAAGTTCAAACATGAGCTTGATTGGTAGAGGGGTTTTTGAGCTACAGGGGTCCAAGAGGTTCACTAAAATAGGTGTCATAACTAGGTCATGTTATGTACCTGTTATTTTACTGCCTTATGGCTAGATTGTTATAGGTATTATGTTACATTTATCAAGGTCAACACAGTCGTCCACTAAATAAAACTATATTCATCGAAATACAAAGAACGTCTGAATGTACATCCAAACCACTTGGCCTCATAGCTAACTACCATCAACTACCCGAAGAGGCTTAAAAGACAACATATCATGGAAATCGGTGGAACATGACACATAAGAAAAGGAGAGGTGGTCGCTGGACCACTTCTGCTACAAACACGACTACCCGCACCAAATCTGCTCATAGTCTGAAGACTGATCGCAGAAGAAAATAGAACAAAAAAAAAAACATTTACATCATTTATTTAAGTTATAGGATTTTTTTTAGAATGCATACATTACCTAGCGAGGTTACATTTCGGGCCTACTAGTACAAAAAGATCCGGCCTGAGAGACGACTTGTGATGACTCGAGTTGTAGGTAATGGGTTTTGTATGTATGTAGGTATCTGTTAGTTGTTCGATGATAACTATTGAACCATTGATCCAAGATAAATGAAATTTGGTAGGTAGGTTGATGGTACTTCGTATATGAGCTTAATGAGTAAAGGATTTGTTGAGATAGAAGAGGTGGTTTGGGGTGACTAGTACATATTTTGTCTGCTATTCCATAATGACCTCTTTATTTCCAGATATCAAAGTTAATGCGGTTCATCCAGGCTATGTCGATACCGATATGTCATCGCACAAGGGTCCGCTCTCCATAGATCAGGGAGCGGAGGCTCCACTGTTCTTAGCGCTGGATGCACCGGACACAGTGAAGGGACAGTATGTTTGGTACAATAAGGATATTGTGAGTTGGGTGGATAATAAACTTTAAATATTATGCACGAACCGACTGTCGCAGTGGCTTAGCGGGGGTCCAAGCAGGCGTGGATCCATGGGGGGGTTATGGTGGCTCAAGCCCCCCCCGCAAAACATCAGGGTACAATGCCCTGACAAATCTTAAATTCAATTTCATATGATCTTACTTTCTTAGTAGGTATATAGATACAACAGTACCTACAGTACAATTTTCATCACTAATTCTTGCAAAAGATTTTAAAATTAGATATGCATAGTCACAGACATTTAGCGGGCACGGCCAACAATCCAACAAAGGTTGATTTGGCACATAGCGTATCAATTTTGTTTAGGTAGGTACTATTTAGCCCTGATTTTCAATTTAAGTTCATAAAACTGGTGGCCGCTAACTTGACGTAGGTAGGTACGTAGGTAGCCAATATATGAACATACAAGCAGCGCCCCGCGGTTTCACCCGCGTAAGTCTGGATCCCGTGGGAATATCGTGATAAAAATGTGCCTATGTGTTATTCCGGGAGTCCAGTTATCTCCATTCCAAATTTCATCCAAATCCATCTCGTAGTTTTTACGTGAAAGAGTATCAAAGATACATCCTTACAAACTTTCGCGTTTATAATATTTATAAGTATATAAAGTGTGTCTCACTTTGCGGAGCGCTATTCTTTCACTTACTAACTTAAACTTTAATGAGTAAGATAGTGACAGAATTTGAAGTCCATCAACTCCTTAATCGACTTTTGCAAAAGCCAATACAAAAAAAACCTTTGATTATATATATTACATAATATGTTCATTCTTACATAATTCTATTTTAATGTATGATGTTAACAAATATAAAATTTCTGTAAGATGGAGGAATGTGAAATACGTATCTTTGAGGATTTCCTTTGGCCGTCTGTGGTCTTCTTCATCAGTTCCACTTCACCATATGACATCATCATCAGATCAGCTCACTGTCACTATAATATTGTATTGTCATTGGAACTTGACAGGTATGCCAAATTTAATATCAATCGGTTGAAGATAACTTATTCATATATAATATTATTTTGTTGCAACATAAAAAGGTTGATGTGAGGGATAACTTATATACTGGTAGATGAAGAAAGGATAGAATTATAGTGAAACCTACTGTTAAAACTGTGTTTGCTACACGCCAACAAGTGTTTTTAGGGCCACTCCTTTATAATAAAGCAATAAAGGGTTTGGTGCTCGTTAACCAAATAGAATGCTAAAAAGCTTTGACAGGGTGGCTTCTTGCACTTAATTATGAGGAAATGGAGAAGCTGCTGAAAGTAATTCAATAAATAAATCGAAGTAAATTAAAAACAACCACATCCAATCACATGCACAACCAACGCACCACATACATACACACAAACCCGCAAAAACCCTCTCCGCCACATACTTGCATTAGTATAGCCACAGATAAAATAATACTATACTAGTATAGCTTTTTTTTTATTTATACTGCTGAATGACGGAACAAGCAGATGGCCCACCTGGTGTTAAGCGGTAACCTCTGCCTATGAACAGTGCATTACCTCATAGGTCACGTCCACCTAGGACGCACCCTATGTTGCATTGCCCTGCGCCCGCCACCCTGAGACATAACGATGGAAAGTCTCATGTGCCTGTAATTTCAACGGCACCCATACCCTTCACACTGGAACACAGCAATGCGAGCACTACTGCTTTGCGGCAGAAATAGGTATGGTGGTAGTACTTCCCCGGACGAACTCTTTCACAAAAAAGCTCTACTACTAACAAAAACAACAACAACAAACAACAAATAGCTTAGATAAATGTCACAATGTGTATGTTCTTACTATAATATAAATTAATGTCACAAATGTATGTTCTTACTTTGAGATTAAGGGTCTATTCACACATACCACAACCACACCACATCGTATAGCGGCAAAAAGTGGTGATGAAGTGGTTACGTGTGAATAGTATTGCAGCAGTTTATTGCAGTTGCGTTGTGGTAATGTGGGTGGCGCGGCTAGTGCGCGGTGTCGCTGGTGGTAGCGTTGTGGCTGCGATGTGGTCGGTATAGACCACACGGTTGCGTTTGACGGCAAAATGTGGTCCGTGTGAATTAAACTATTAATTTTCATACAAATCAACGCCCGCCCACGTGTTTGGTGGTTGTGGTACGTGTGAAAGCACACTAATAAATGTCACAAATGTATGTTCTTACTATTACATTAAGGAATCATTACTATAATCTTAAGTCTCCTTATTCTCGCAAAATCAACTTTCGCTATCTGAAGAAGTGTTGATGAGTTGTAATGGGCAAAAAACACCAAAAAAATTGAATGGTCGCGCCATAAGCGAGAGTATCCACCTTAATAAATATCACAAATGTAGCTACCTACTTACTATAAGATTATTAAATGTCGGAATTGTATTTAGATTATACTGGATTTAATAATGTTCCAAGCACATGTTCTGGATGCAATCCAACATTCATCATCATTGTCTTGCCCTTTCCCCAAATTATTTGGGGTCGGCGCAGTACGTTCAGCAGTTCAGTTCTTGAACAAGTGGCCCTTGCGGAATAGACCACAATTTCGCCAATGTCACGTTTTAAAACAAGTTCAGCTTTTGCACGAAGGTTATTCCGGTGTATGGAAAGTGGACGGTGTGAAAAAAAAAAAAAAAAAACCAAGCGCAAAGTATCTAGTTGAACTACCTACCAATTCAATCTTTTTCTTCCACTCTCCCCTGTCAGCCGTCACCTTATCATTCAATCTCTGTGTTATCACAGAATATATAAGTCAAAATTATACATAATATAAATGATTCAAATACAAATTATTATGCATTTATAATTACAAAGATTATGATTTAATGTTAAGTTAATTTCTTATTATTAAAAAGTTATTCATAAATATGTTACTGTTAATGGTAAAATTTGTATTTACAATAATTTGTTAACCCATTTTGTTAATTTAAATAACTATTTGTAACCAGGTACTTGGGGTTTAAATAGTGAAACCTCATATGGAACCTCTTAAACCTCCTATAATTTTTCCACATAGTTAATTTTATATTTATATATTCTTATTAAATGTTATATGTACTTACCTACATTTAATTGTAATTATTACTATTCTAGGTTGATGTTACTTTTTACACTTTGTCTGTTTGTTCAAAATTTATATTGTATAAAATAAAATGTAAACCCGTTATTGGCCTTGAGATTAGCTTAGTAAAAGTTACTGTTTTTATATTAAGGGCTGTGGATTTTTTTCAATAAATAAAATGGCTATCCAGTAGTACCTAATAATATTAGGTTAGATTTATTTATAATTGCTTGTTTGTTTTTGTGAATAAATAAATTTCAATTTTGTATTTTTTATAACTGCTTTAAAATTCAGTTGCATGATTTCACCCGAACATACATACTTACATACAATGCCGTCTTTACCATAAGGGCAGACGGGGCTGTGCCCAGGGCCCCCCGCCTGACGAGGCCCGGAAGGGCGATACATAGCGCATTTTTAGGGTTCCATACCCAAAGGGTAAAAATGGGACCCTATTACTAAGACTCCGCTGTCAGTCTGTCACCAGGCAGATCTCATAGATCAGATATCAGAACCGTGATAGTTAGACAGTTGAAATTCTCACAGATGATGTATTTCTGATCCCGCTATAACAACAAATACTAAAAAACGCCCCCCCCCCCCCCCCCCCCCCCCCCCCCCCCCCCCCGTGTGTGTGTAAGCATGATGGGCGGCAGACCTCTGGCCTCGGCCAGATAAAGTGCGCTTCCGCGTATAACCGTAAGGTTGGTCGGGCAGCCACTTTAAACACGTTATAGACGATGTGGGTTTGTCCCATAATAAATGTGTCCCTTAATAACACAGTTGTTTTTGCGGGCCGCTCCGTTACCGTTATATTTTACAGATTTGAGAGTCATTTTTGTTGCACTATTAACGAGCTAAAATCACTGTATTTAATCAGTTCGCGTCGCTTGCCGTTACCTATTGAGACTTTAAATATCATTTTTGCTGCACTCTTTTCGACCTAATAGGTAGGTACCCTGAAAATTTAATGCCAAAACATTGCTACGCCAATGCATATCACAGTCATAGGGGCCCCATTATCATTAAGTGCCCTGGGCCTCCGATAAGCTACATACAAAAATTGCTAGTTAAATAAAAGCTTGTAAAATAGTGGTAGTAGAGCTTTTTTGTGAAACACTTTGTCCGGTGAAGTACTACCACCGTACCTATTTTTGCCGCAAAGCAGTAGTGCTCGCATTGCTGTTCCGGATTGAAGGGTATGGTTGCCGGTGAAATTACAGGCACATGAGACTTTTCATCTTTATATCTCAGGGTGGCGGGCGCAGTGTAATGCTACATAGGGTGCGTCCTAGGTGGACGTGACCTATGAGATGACGGCACTGACCGGTGCTGATCATAGGCAGAGGGTACCGCTTAACATCAGGTGGGCCATCTGCTTGATAAATCAACGTTACCCCAAGTTGTATAAAAAAAAAAATTGAAGCGAACTTCGTTTATTCACAGAGGCATAGACAGACATTTAATTTACTAGCTATGATTAGAGGCCTCAAGCGCTCTAGCAGTACTGCTTTAAGGCGATATGTTAAAATATCGAATGGGCGGAGTCTATCAAGAAAACAATAGCTGCAAGACAGTGACAGCGTTATTACTCACTTGAACCCGGGAAGAGATGAGGTATAGGCTTCTGCCGCTCGAAAGTAACTGACGTAAGCGACAAATGATAAAACTTCGTTTTGCTTGTAAGATAGCAGATATAAAATTAAATTATCTATAATTTATCTAAGTAATGGGATTACCTACTGAATAGAATACAAATTTAGGCTTAATATTTTCTCTAGACGAAGGACGGACCTAAACGGGTTTTAACAAAAAAAAAAAACCTATCTAGGAAAGTTTCACCAATCGTGTTTCTAGTATATGATTTATTTAGATTACATCCTCAAGTAACTACTGTATTGACGTCAAGTTTGTAACTTTTACTGTTACTGAGTGAGCATGTAACGCAACGACTCCAAAATTTTAACATAGCGTCTTAAGGTGGGGTATGGCGCAAAATTACCAATCTTAGATTTGTTTTTTAATAGACTAAATCAACTACAATATTCAAGGCTGGATACTACACTATAATTCCGAGGGATCACTGTACCAGAAACACGCTAAGACGATATTTTCCCAATACAAGAACAAACTAAAGCAACGTCCATTTTTTGCCTAGATTCGATTGTTTATTGAAATGTTGCATATTATTGGGTAAACAAGTATATAAATAATGAATAATGATTTCAATTGTTTGTATGTCTTTAACTTATCGGAGGCCCAGGGCACTTAATGATAATGGGCCCCCTATGACTGTGATATGCATTGGCGTAGCAATGTTTTGGCATTCAATTTTCAGGGTACCTACCTATTAGGTCGAAAAGAGTGCAGCAAAAATGATATTTAAAGTCTCAATAGGTAACGGCAAGCGACGCGAACTGATTAAATACAGTGATTTTAGCTCGTTAATAGTGCAACAAAAATGATATTTAAAGTCTCAATAGGTAACGGCAAGCGACGCGAACTGATTAAATACAGTGATTTTAGCTCGTTAATAGTGCAGCAAAAATGATATTTAAAGTCTCAATAGGTAACGGCAAGCGACGCGAACTGATTAAATACAGTGATTTTAGCTCGTTAATAGTGCAGCAAAAATGATATTTAAAGTCTCAATAGGTAACGGCAAGCGACGCGAACTGATTAAATACAGTGATTTTAGCTCGTTAATAGTGCAACAAAAATGACTCTCAAATCTGTAAAATATAACGGTATATTTATTTTGTAATATAATATAAATATAAATAAAATCAATACAACAAAATTGATTATAGAATTATCTATATTTTACGAGATATTCAATAAAAACCACTTATTCGAGAGACACGAGACGTTTTTTGTGTATGAAGGTTTCTGCCTGTGTTTGGCGCAGCCTTCCACAGCTTATAAATATTTAATCAGCATTCTCCATATTTATGGCCTTAAAGATATGAGTCTTCCAGAACTCCGTGGCCTTCCAAATCAGGTTCCTCATCATCGCCTGGTTTTGCTTCACGATCATTATATCAATCCGGTTCGACTTGTGGACGGCACAGAAGCAGCCATTCTTCTTCTTCGCTAGATACATCTGCAGTTGCATACAAGCATAGTTCTTGGCCGATAAGGTTTTCCCTGTGTAATCGTCACTAGAGTCCCCAGCTAGGTGCTTTATGTAGACGACGTGAGTGGGGGTGGTACCGTAGGGGGAGGCGGCGAAAATGGGGGATTTATTGGAGATAATTAGGCCGCATGGCGTTATTGACATCTTCATAGATTTCTCTAAGCTCTGGATTATACCGGCGTTTACTTCTTCTGAAAGGATATAATAAATACAAGTAATTTATTTTGTGAAAAATATTTTTTTCAATGCAAGCTTTTATAAAAATAGTGATTGTAACCGTGTGCTGATCAAAATGAGCCTAAACACGGCCAGTCTACTGTTATCCATCGAGGAGTTCTTTTGTCCACCATCCGTCATCCGTCTCCATCATCAGATCAGCTCGCGGTCACCATCATATTGTATTGTCATCGGAACTTGACAGGTATGCCAAATTTCAGTTCAATCGGTTGAGAATAACTGCTTTAAAATTCAGTCGCAAGATTCCACCCGGAAAAACATACATTAATTGCAATTTAATATAATATAAAGCTTGTAATAAATACATAATGCTGGACAGTTCACACAACATTATCTATCCCCGAGCTAAGCAGAGCTTGTGTTATGGGTAGGTACTAGATAACTGAAAACTTAATACAGTAATTACATTTATTCACAGAAAAAAAAAACGAATACAAGGTAAGTATGTACAAAAATAAAACATGAAACTGTTGTGCTACCTGAAGACCGCTGCTAACGATCTAAAGGTAGCTCAACTGATCCAAATAACTACCAGACGGATGCGTCCCTAAGATGCTGGCTGCATAATACAGTAGATTACATAGATAGATATTTTTTATTATTTATAGAAAATATCCATTGGTGGGAATTTAACCCACAACCTCCTGCGTCCCAGGCGAACCTTCACCCGCCGCGCCACAGAGGTCGTCAAAATATCTCTGCATCAACTTGGAAGAATCTGCGTTTGTATGTATGTATGTCCGATGAAAACTTCTTACCATTAATCCGATCTTCATTAAATTTGGTAGGGCCACAATGCCACATAGGGCGCGTCCTAGGTGGACGTGACCTATGAGGTAATGCACTGTTCATAGGCAGAGGTTACCGCTTAACATCAGGTGGGCTATCTGCTTGTTCAGTCATTCAATTAGTATAAATAAAACCCAAGTTCTGAAATTGAACCGATTTCTATGATTTTATTTATTTATTTGGATCACCAACAAAAAAAGCACAAACCAAGTTGTATAATTTAAAAAAAAACCTTGTGTTTCTTGCCTACCCTTACAATATCTAATGTCGACCTCTGTGGCGCGGCTGGCGATGGTTCGCCTGCGACGCAGGAGGTTGCGGGTTCGATTCCCGCCTCGGAACAAATATTTGTGCGTTCTGCAGATATTTGTTCAGGGTGTTCTGGGTGTTTTCTATGTATAATAAAAAAATATCTATCTATGTAATGTATTATATTAAGTATATTAGTTATAACACAACACAAGTACCATAACTATAGTATATAGTACCCATAACACAAGCTCTGGCTTAGCTTGGGGCTAGATAATGTTGTGTGAACTAGTCCAGCATTATTTATTTATTTATTATTATTTATTAATGTCTGTCTTCAGTCGGTATTGTCATTATAATTTAGGTCATTACCTCTCTCTTCGGCGCCGGGTAATGTTATTTTCTCCACAAGTTCTTCCACGTCGTCTGCAGCCTGGCTGACCTCATGCAGCAGAGCATCTGTGATCCTTCCATACTCTAACTCTTGCCTCACGTCCACACTCATGGTCTCCAACGCTTTAACACAATCCTGCAAGATAAGAGACATACTTATAAATAAATAAATAAACCGGCAAAGTGCGAGTCGGACACGCGCACTATGGGTTCCGTACCATTATCTATAAAAACGACGAAAAAAACATGTCCGTTGTATGGGAGCCCCTTAAATATTTATTCTATTGGTTTTAAGTATTTGTTGTTATAGCGGCAACAGAAATATATCATCTGTGAAAATTTAAACTGTCTAACTAGCATGTTTCATGAGGTACCATCCTGGTGACAGACGGACAGCGGAGTATTAGTAATAGTGTGCCGTTTTACCCTTTGGGTACGGAACCCTAATAAAGCTGGACAGTTCACACATTATCTAGCCCCAAGCTAAGCAGAGCTTGTGTTACGGGTACTAGATAACTGATATACTTAATACAATACATTACATACATAGATATTTTTTATTATACATAGAAAATACCCAATACACCTATCCCAGCCCAAACAACAACCAAAATCCCTGAACAAATATATGCAGATCGTAAAAATATTTGTTCCGAGGCGGGAATCGAGCCCGCAACCACAATGAACGCTTCGCTTGACAGAGCGAAGCGTTAATTTATACATACATACATAGACACACGCCTTATTCCCCGAAAGGGTTGTCAGAACCTCAAATGGGCCTTTTTTCACAGTGGACTGTACCATCGTGGGAAATAGACGTGACAAGTGGTGAGCTCATCGCCGCCATTGCTTCCGACGACTGACTCTGCTCACGCTTTCTTCCAGTAATAACAGCTAGCAGGCAGGACAAAACTTATACCAAAGAATTTCACAAACCCATCATCCATAATCATAATAGTCATACATAACCCGGGTAATCCCATAGTCGGCTTTTACGACATCCACGGGAGGAGATGGAGGGGTCTATTATTGGACAGGAACACATTTATTGTTTGTTATAATGAAGATACAAGGACATAGTCTCAAAAAAAAACATCAAAATCTGTAATGGCCCTGGTTCATTTATTTTTGAAGTTATGTTTCAAGTTAGTAAGTACCTTAAAGTCGTTCCAGAGGAAAATGGTCTTGACAGACAGACAGACAAACAACAAAGTGAAGTGAACAATAAACGTCCCTTTTTAGGGTTCCGTAACAAAATTACGGAACCCTTATGGATTCGTCATGTCTGTCTGTATATGTCACAGCCACTTTTTTCCGAAACTATAAGAGCTATGCTGCTGAAACTTGGTAAGTAAATGTATTCTGTGAACCGCATTAACATTTTCACACAAAAGTAGAAAAAAGAACAATAAATTTTTAAGGTTCCCCATACTTAGAACTGAAACTCAATATTTTTTTTCATCAACCCTTACGTGTCTATGGATAGATCTTCAAAAATGATGTTGAGGTTTCTAATATTTTTTTTCTCTAAACAGAATAGATTGCGCCAGAGACACTTCTAAAGTGGTAAAATGAGTGCCCCCCCCCCCCCCCCCCCCGTAACTTCTAAAATAAGAGAATGATAAAACTAAAAAAAAAAATATAATGTACATTAAACTTAAGGCGCGATAGGTTCTCAAATGTCTCTAGAATTTTAAAGTTTTTGATAAGAATTTTCATAGTTTTCTATGAAGAAAAAAATATATGATATTCTTGAGCTTTTTATCTAGTGAAATCAATAATTCAATACAATATTTGAATTACTTCACTCGATAAAAAAAAATAACAAAGATACCTCCTTTTTAAAATTGAAATGCTATTTTTCACTCACTTCTCTCACGTTTTAATTTTTGAAACATTTGGTTACATTTTAGTTATTATTTAAGTTAGTGAATTCATTAACAAAATTAAACAAAACTTTGAACGACATTTTTATATAATTTTTTTATACATAAAAACACGGTATCAGAGAGTGCGCTCGCCTTCTTCGCCTCATACAAAAATGTTCGCTGAACCTATAGCGCCTTAATGTACCATGTAAACTTCCAACGAAAATTGGTTTGAACGAGATCTAGTAAGTAGTTTATTTTTAATACATCATAAATCGTAAACCATCCAAGAACTTTTATATTATGTTACTTGCTGCTACGGAACCCTTCATGGGCGAGTCCGACTCGCACTTGGCCGCTTTTTTTTCAGTTGAGGTTACAATTTTAATTTGATGTTGAATTTTACAGCCTTTTTCTGATGCTATTAAATTATTTACTAAAGAACAAACTTTTCCTAAGTATTCAAATTATATTTCTTATTATTTTTCTCCTGTAATTAGATTCATATTATATTTAATAATTTGAATATTAACACCTTATTTTTTTTTGTACAAGTTTGGTGGTGTACACTGTAATAATTTCTGGTTGGTCTTCTAATTCAAATTATGCATTATTGGGGTCTTCGTGCTGTAGCTTAAACAATTTCTTATGAAGTTAGAATAGCTTTAATTTACCCCTAAAAGTCGGTGATATTACCTTATTAGTTATTGCCTTTTTGCAATATTCCAGAAAGCCATCAGCCTCCAAATTGTTGTTCCTTTTGAATTTGCACATCAACTTGTGCAGCGACGCCTTGGTCCGGTCGTCTTCGTGGTAATGCCTCATTATCGCTGGCGTGAACACTTTGTTTTCCTGCAACATATATCATTCGTGAGCTCCCGCTGAGTCGCACCAAAATGTGATACATACGTAGAAAGAAACACGCCTATTTCCCCGAAAGGGTAGGCAGAGCCTCAAATGGCCCTCCTTTCACCGTGGGTTGCACCATCGTGGGAAATAGACGTGATAAGTGGTGAGCTCATCGCCGTCATTGCTTCCCACGACTGAATCTGCTAACGCTTTCTTCCAGTAATAACACATTCCATAATAAGCTAGCAGCAGGACAAATCTTATACCAACGAATCTTACAAACAAGTCCGGCTGTGATACAGCGGGATTTTTAACGCAAAAACGACGGGGTGTTATAAGTTTGACGTGTCTGTGTGTGTGTGTGTGTGTCTGTCTGTCCCATCGTAGCTCACGAACGGATGAACCAATTTAAATTTTTTTTTTGTTTGAAAAGTGAATTTGTCGGGAGTGTTCTTAGCTATGTTTGATCAAAATCGGTTCAGCCGTTTCATTGCGTTGAGGGTTTTTATTTTTTACAAAATTAATTACTTGTTTCAAGCTTTTCAACTGATTGATATGATATTTTGCATACCTGTCAAGTTCCGATGACAATGCAATATTATGACAGCGAGCTGATCTGATGATGGAGACGGAAGGTGGATAGCGGAATTCCTCGATGGATAATAGTAGACTGGCCGTGTTTAGGCTCATTTTGATCAGCACACGATTACGATCACTAATTTTATAAAAGCTTGTATTGATAAATATATTTTTCACATTTACTTATTTCCGGTCCAGTCACCAACGCAACCCTCATTGATTGTTATTTTTTACTTGCGTAATGTCGGAGATATCATATGGCCCACCTGATGTTAAGCGGTAACCTCTGCCTTTAACAATGTATTACCTCATAGGTCACGTCCACTTAGTACGTGCCCTATGTGGCATTACACTGCGCCCGCCACCAAGAGACATGAAGATGAAAGGTCTCATGTGCCTGTAATTTCACCGGCACCCACAACCTTCAAACCGGAACACAGCAATGCTAGTACTATTGCTTTGCGGCAGAAATAGGTATGGAGGTAGTACTTCCCCGGACGAACTCTTTCACGAAAGACGACTACTACTACTCTACTTCTAGTACTTCAAGCTATTCTCTGACGTAACGCAGTGTGACCAAGAAAGAACCGGTAACATGTATAGCAAGCGAAGAAAATATTTAGACGCCTTTCGGCGTCGAGATTCTGGATCCGCGGGGTACAGGGGCCCTTCACGTTTTCAAAATACTTTCATCTGGTCGAATCGACGCGTGACCTGAGAGCTGGCTCTTATATGGCTCAACGCATTAGTATTGCCATTCAGTGTGACAATGCAGCCAGCATTTAGGGACGCTTCCGTCTGGTAGTGATTTGGATTAGTTGAGCTACCTTTAGATCGTTAGCAGCGGTCTTCAGGTAGCACTTGCAACTGATTAATTTGTATTTTTCTTTAATTTTATACATACCTACTTCTATTAGTTGTATTATTATTTCTGTAAATAAATATAATATTTTTTACAAAATTAGCAAGATTTAGCAAAAAAATTACAAAATTGACGACCTCTGTGACGCGGCGGGCGAACGTTCGCCTGCGACGCAGGAGGTTGCGGGTTCGATTCCCGCCTCGGAACAAATATTTGTGCAATCTTCATATATTTGTTCCGGGTGTTCTGGGTATTTTCTATATATAATAAAAAATATCTATCTATGTAATATATTGTATTAAGTATAACAGTTGTCTAGTACCCATAACACAAGCTCTCCTTAGCTTGGAGCTAGACAATGTTGAGTGAACTGTCCAGCATTATTTATTTATAATATTTTATAGAAAATAATAGGTACCTGGCAAATTTTAAGAAAATCTTCCAAAAAGCTGCACTTTTTCTGAATTTTCTTTTTAGGGAATCCGAAGATCGCGCTGATTGTCATGGACTTGGGGTCTCTGGTCACCATCGGCTGCAGCCAGTAGGTCCCCGGTCCCCCCTCGCGTCTGCACACCCAGATCGCGGCCGCCAGCTCATGGCTGCACCCCAGTTTGAGGCACTCGCAGAACGTGTTCACGATCCTGTTATTGTCCTCGTCGTAGGTAATGCAGCAGCTGTTTGAGGTGGTTTTAGAGGCGACCTCGCACTTGACCGTACATGTCGCGTGCTCTCTTTGAATCTGTACGTAGCCGATGGTATCGTTTAGAAGCTCGCGCGGTCTGGAACCAAATACATTTTTGAATTGAAGCGTGTTTAATTTTTTTTTTTTTATGCAACTTGTATGACGGTACAAGCAGATGGCCAACCTGATGTTAAGCGGTAACCTCTGCCTATGAACAGTGCATTACCTCATAGGTCACGTCCACCGAGGACACGCCCTATGTGGCATTGCACTGCGCCCGCCACCAAGAGACATAAAGATGAAAAGTCTCATGTGCATGTAATTTCACCGGCACCCTTACCCTTCAAACCGGAATACAGCCATACAAGCACTACTGCTTTGCGGCAGAAATAGGTATGGTGGTAGTACTTCCCCGGACGAACTCTTTCACAAAAAAGCACTACTACTACTATCGGCGTAGTAGCATTAAATAAATAAATATCGCTGGACAGCTCACACCACATTATCTAGCCCCAAGCTAAGCAGAGCTTTACTAGATAACTGATATACTTAATACACATAGTTTTTTTTTTTTTATTATACATAGAAAATACCCAGAACACCCTGAACAAATATCTGCAGATGGTACAAATATTTGTTCCGAGACGGGAATCGAACTCGCAACCTCCTGTGTCGCATCAACAGCATGTAACAAAGTACCGCAGCAGGCTATGGAGAGAGAGCTCTGCTCAGAGTTACAACATGATACATCACCATAAATATTATGTCAATGGTGTGTAACGAAGGGCATATCATCTTCAACATGTAAAAGCTCCGCGTAGCAGGCTATGGAGAGAGCTCTGCTCGGAGTTACTACGTAATGCAAAAACACCTGTTCTATAGTTTTCTCGTATGATAATAGATTAAATATAAATTTTAGATATATTCGTACTACCGGTGCTATAAATATAGGCAGCTGTTTTAAATAACATAATATAATGGAAAATACTGCAGGTGCCAGCATGCAACAATGAGGAAAGAAATAGTGACGAAATAATTGAGTTTAAATAAATAAGAAAAAAACAAAATACAAGTTTGTAATTCAGCTAATGAGACTAAAAAGTGTCAGTAGTTCAATCAATTGAACTACTGAGAATAGACCCCAGTGGTCATGAGTCATGACAGGACCCTTTGTCCCTATAATATTAATACAGTAATAAACATTGCTGGACAGTTCACACAACATTATCTAGCCCCAAGCTAAGCAGAGCTTGTGTTATGGGTACTAGATAACTGATATACTTACAATATAATACATAAATAGATATTTTTTATAATACATAGAAAATACCCAGAACATCCTGAACAAATATCAGCAATCGCACAAATATTTGTTCCGAAGCGGGAATCGAAACCGCAACCTCCTGCGTCGCAGGCGAACGTTCGCCCGCCGCGTCACTGAGGTCGTCAACGTATAATATTAGTATGATTATAAATACTTACTGGCGCCATAACGCCCGCATTTCCGCCTTATCATAGTCCGGGAGCGCCGCGAAGTACTCCGTCACAGCAAGCGGGTCGATCAGCGGCAGGTTCTCATAACATCCCGGCGAGAAGTCTACGTCGCAATCTAGTAACAATTTAGGACGTATAATAGTAAATAATAAAATTTCATTTATTTCTCTTTACATAGGTAAACTTACATAAATTACAAGCATTGAACAAGTTTTGTGAGAGCTGGTGCCTGAAATAGGTTTATAAAAAAACGTGTGCCACAGGTCACCAGGACTCCACTCCACTGATTACTTAGGAGTAAACCTGTGTCACAGGTCACCACGACTCCACTCCA
This sequence comes from Operophtera brumata, assembly GCA_932527175.1. Taxonomy (NCBI): domain Eukaryota; kingdom Metazoa; phylum Arthropoda; class Insecta; order Lepidoptera; family Geometridae; genus Operophtera; species Operophtera brumata. The sequence goes on along the minus strand of OW052239.1, from coordinate 30,721,759 downwards.
CTGATTACTTAGGAGTAAATTAGTAAGCGAAGCGGACCTAATACAAATAAAGCTAAGAAAAACGAAGAACAGGGCAAAAAAAAATTAAGACATAATGAAAATAACACACTTAATTAAACTATTATACAGATAATCAAGGAATTAATAAACGATAGGAAGGTAGGAATGAGACAGGTAGGAAATGAGGGGAGAAGGTTGAGTGAAGTACCGAAGGTAAAATTATGAAGCGTTTGTGTACCTAGGCCTCTCACTTCACCTAAATGTACAAGTGGAAAGTTTCGCAAGTTCACCTTAACTTACATTAAGGTGAACTACTGGGATAAATAGGGGAACTCTCACTTCACCTAGGTGAATTACTGGGAAGTTATTCACTAGTTCATCTTATCCTAAATTCATTTTGAGGTGAACTACTGGGATAATATAGGGGAAGTCTCACTTCACCCAGGTGAATTACTGGGAAGTTATTCACTAGTTCATCTTAACCTACATTCATTTTGAGGTGAACTACTGAGATAATATAGGCGAACTATATTGTCCCTCTCACTTCACCTAGGTGAATAAGTAGGAAGTTGTTCACTAGTTAATTTTGAGGTGAACCACTGTAATAATATAGGGGTCCAGGAGTTCACACGCGGTCGCTTTTTACTTTTTAAAGAATGAACTATGATGGTTGAATATATGGATAAAGGTTAATGAACCACTTGACAGATTTAAAGTTAAGCTATTCTACACCAGAGCCAACGTATCTAGATGGAAAACTGGGCAACACCCTCTGAAATATGGGACCTAAAGTAAGATAATCCTCACCAAGCTAATACAATAAAACACCATCTAATATTTCAGATAAATAGTACATAGCAAGTTTTTTGTTTTGTACTCTAACCTACCAACTTTATCACCTATCTCTAGCCACAAAGGTTTGCTGGAATAAATCTCTTCAAGCTCGCCTTTGTACATGTCTTTTTTTGTATTTCCTATTACGTTTGTAAATATTTAGTGTATTAAACGATAAGAACAAGTAATTAATTTTGTAAAAATTTAAAAAAACCCCCAACGCTGAACGGCTGAACCGATTTTGATCAAACAAAGCTAAGAACACTCCGGACATATACACATTTCAAACAAAAAAAAAAAAAAACGGTGCATCCGTTTGGGAGCTACGATGGGACAGACAGACAGACAGACATACACACACACACACACACCTACACACACACACACACACACACACCCACACACACACACACACAGACACGTCAAACTTATAAAACCCCTTCGTTATTCGTCGGGAGTTAAAAAAAAAAATGCTTAAAACTAGAAGTAATCTTAAATCCGATATGTGCTGGGTGGGCGCGAAGGTGTTCACGAAACTTCATAGAAGTGCAGCTGTCAAAACCGGCCTCATAGCTCGCCGCTGCTGTTGTGTGAAACAGTAGAAATCAGTAATATTTTTTATCAAGATGATGACACATTACAGTGATGTTACCAAGAGGTTCTCCGGTCAGTGCAACAATCTCATATAAATTGTACAAATACATTATAAAATGGAATAAACTTGCGCTGTAAAGAGACTTCCTTGTCTATTCAGTAATTGTATAATTTTGCTGAAGCGAATACCTTAGCAATAACATATTCTATCAATTGTATAGCTTGGCCACTTACAAAACTGACGCCCTTATATTTTTCTGTGACTTCTCAGTAGTTCACCTGGGCGAACTACTGGGAAGCTAAAAAAAAACTACTCTTTTTGAACACACATTACCAACCATGCTGTTAGCAGGGTTAGAAAATAAATAACAGGATGGGTTGTTCAATATTTTATTAACAGAAATCAGTTTGAGCTCTCTAATTATCCCTCGGCTACAAAACGTTGGTACTCTCGCTCGAAATAGTCTTGAAGAGCGCGCGAGTTTCGCATCTTGCATACTCCCATTTCGAGCTAACTTAGCTGATAGTGTCACCATCAAATGGACCTGGAACAAGTTAGTTATTTTGGATCAGTTGAGCTACCTTTAGATTACATTTAAATGTAACCCAAAAATTTCGTTCCAGCGGGACTCGAACACGCAATTTTCGGGTTACATTTAAATTTATATAAATATATCCATAAAGTGTGGTTTACACTTGAAAAATAATAAACTACCTTTAGATTGTTTGGAAACGGTCTTTAGATAGCTAAAATGTTTAATTTGAATTCGTCCAATTTTCTATCATCATCAACGCCTGTATACGTCCACTGCTGGACGAGGCTTCCTTTGAATAAAATGAGGGGGATTTCCCATTATCACAGTTCCAGGACTTTGTGAATGATGGAACAAGCATCTGCTTGGTCCATCCTGGCCCACCTGATTTTAAGCGGTAATCTCTGCCTTTAACAATGCATTACCTCATACGTCACGTCCACCTAGGACGCGCCCTATGTGGCATTGCACTGCGCCCGCCACCCTGAGATATAAAGATGAAAAGTCTCATGTGCCTGTTTTTTCACCAGCACCCATACCCTTCAAAACGGAACACAGCAATGCGAGCACTACTGCTTTGCCACCTGATGTTAAGCGGTAACCTTTAAACAATGCATGGCCTGATACGCCCACCTAGGACGCGCCCTATGTGGCTTTGCACTGCGCCCGCCACCCTGAGACATAAAGATGAAAAGTCATGTGCCTGTAATTTCACCGGCACCCATACCTTTCAAACCGGAAGACAGCAATGCGAACACTACTGCTTTGCGACAGAAACAGGTACGGAGGAAGTACTTCCGCGGACGAACTCTTTCACAAAAAAGCTCTACTAGTAACAAAAATATAATATCTTACCTGTCACAGTGTCTTTAAGACGGTCGGGACACTAACACTTCTCTTATGGCCGCCACCTCGCCCGAGAGCGTGCGCAGAGACTCGTGCATGCCGACCACGGCCGTCGTCAGCCGTTCCATCTGGCTGCCATCCACATAACTGCTAATATCTTACCTGTCACAGTGTCGTTAAGACGGTCGGGACACTAACACTTCTCTTATGGCCGCCACCTCGCCCGAGAGCGTGCGCAGAGACTCGTGCATGCCGACCACGGCCGTCGTCAGCCGTTCCAAGCTGGCTGCCATCCACATAACTGCTAATATCTTACCTGTCACAGTGTCGTTAAGACGGTCGGGACACTAACACTTCTCTTATGGCCGCCACCTCACCCGAGAGCGTGCGCAGAGACTCGTGCATGCCGACCACGGCCGTCGTCAGCCGTTCCAAGCTGGCTGCCATCCACATAACTGCTAATATCTTACCTGTCACAGTGTCGTTAAGACGGTCGGGACACTAGCACTTCTCTTATGGCCGCCACCTCGCCCGAGAGCGTGCGCAGAGACTCGTGCATGCCGACCACGGCCGTCGTCAGCCGTTCCAAGCTGGCTGCCATCCACATAACTGCTAATATCTTACCTGTCACAGTGTCGTTAAGACGGTCGGGACACTAACACTTCTCTTATGGCCGCCACCTCGCCCGAGAGCGTGCGCAGAGACTCGTGCATGCCGACCACGGCCGTCGTCAGCCGTTCCAAGCTGGCTGCCATCCACATAACTGCTAATATCTTACCTGTCACAGTGTCGTTAAGACGGTCGGGACACTAACACTTCTCTTATGGCCGCCACCTCGCCCGAGAGCGTGCGCAGAGACTCGTGCATGCCAACCACGGCCGTCGTCAGTTGTTCCAAGCTGGCTGCCGCCCGCTCGGCCGCGCACGCGCGCCTCTCCTCGATGTCTATAGCCCATTGCGGCGGACCATCGGACGAGTGATGGGCTTCATAACCTGCAAACAAATAGTAGATTGTTGCACCGAGCGGAAAAAGTGTGTTTTTACACCAAGAAGTCACTCGAAGCTAAGGTTCGCATTCTGCTTTTCTTTCAACTACAGCGGGAAAAGTTAGTAAAGAATTTGAGTCAAAATTAATGAATATTGTGGAAGCGGAACTGCTCCCTACTTCGAAAGAGACACAAAGGAAAAATAGACTTTTTGAGTATGCACCTCCCATGAACTTCTGCTGTCCTACAAGGATACACAAAGCAAAAAATAGTAGTTCAGAGTATGTATATCTCCTATGTTCTGCTCTCCTAGTGTTTCTAGTTTAATATGCCAGTCGCATTAAGTCGGTGGATGGAGGTGGCTCAAGACTGTCATGGCATTCTATGGGGAGGCCTGTGTCCAGCAGAAGACCAATCGATGAAGATCGATGATGAAGATGATGTTCTATTTTAAATCTTTGCAAAGAACTTTAGTTCTTTTTCCATAACCAGATGTCGCTGCATAATATGTCCAAATCCTAGATCGCGCTGACGAAAACACACGGCTATTATTTATATGGAATCACACATGAGATTGCGATTATTGGGCGGTAATGGATTTTCAATTTTACAATATTCCTGCACTGTTTTTAAACATACCTGCACAGTCTCTTACAGGTGCAAGGCTGCTTTGTGCTAGCATTTCACGTGAACAATTTATAAAATTACTTCGTTCGTAGTTGGAAGAAAAAGTTTTTTATAGTCAGATGGAAGAAGATGAAACCTCAGGCCACAGTCAAGACCACGTATGACTAAGCTCTGATTGCAATGTGTTTGTGGATGGATGGAAGGTGATTCTGTCCGAGTGCCTGGGGTTCTGTGAGTAGAATGTTCACTAATGATATTAACAAGTACCTGTTTCGCCTACATTTGCGTATCGCGGATGGTGTGATATTTCCGTCTTCAACGTGGATTGTTTCTGAGGTGTTTTATGTGACTGAAGCTTATCCGGCTTGGATAATGGATCCGGTGCAGATGATTGAGAGGAGTCCTCATCCTGAAAGAGTCAAAGAGTTTTAGATGGCCCACCTGATGATATTAAGCAGTACATCTACCTATAATAATGCATAACTTTTATTTCGTAGGTCACACGTCTACCTAGGGCGCGCCCTACGTGGCATTGAAATTCGCCCGCCACGTACGACGTAAAGGTCTAATTCTATGGGGTCCATTTCTTAAAATTCAAAACTACTCATTAGAATATGTTGCTATGGTAACGTTGTTATTAACTGCCAGCCAGTAATTTGTATTTTTAGAGAATTGGGCCTCACTAGCTAGCTCCTGTGAAGTGTATTTTTAAAGTGACCCCTAACCTACCCCAGCCAGGCAAACTCCTTCAATGAATGTAGCTGGACTTTGTGTAAATGACAACGGTAACACTGTCAAAGCGTGTCCTAAGACGTGGACGAAGCAGAGCGGGATCCACATAGCACCTGCAAACCAATCTTGGCCCTGTCTCAGTGGCCACACAATTTAAGAGCATATGCTCCATTGACTCTTCTTCCTGTAGGCAGCCCCGACATGGCCCTGTCATAGCTGTCACAAGCCCTAATATTAGCAGAATGTTGCTGCCCTTCAGCAACGAAGAGAGTGTGGAGACCTAATAGAGACCTACAAGATCCTAAACAACCACTACAGTATACCAGATTTATCATAGACACTATATATCATGAACAATAATATAGGGCTCAGAGGACACTCGCTGAAGCTGCAACGGGCCAAGTTTTAAAGTTTATTTATTTGGGAGTATAAAAACATATTAACAAAAACAATGGGAAACGATGACGTCTGCAGAAGTAATAAATACTGTGTCATAACTAATGAAGTAATAAGTACCAGCAATCTGAGGATGCACATATTGCCCAATCACGTTGTGCGCACTTGGAACCCGTTACCAGACTCAGTGATCAAAGCCCCCTCAGTGAATTCTTTTAAAATAGACTTTAAAGACAAACATTTAAAGTGCACTGATAAGGACTAAGATATACAAGCATCAGCTCTGAGAGCTGCCTGTGCCTTATAAATAAATAAATTTGTGTTTATTTATTGTGTATAAATCAAACCTTAGAACTAACCTGAAATGACTCCATCCCTGGAGGCATAGTCTTTAACACCTGCTTCCCCATAACATCCAGAATCTTGAGTTCCTCGTCGTTAAGTTGCAAGCGACCAGGCTTGCCGGTGCTTAAGGAATGTTGGATCTTCATTGCTTTCTTTCTTACACTGTACTTTCTCTCACCCCAGTACTATAAGGGAAAATAAATAGCATACAATGATTTTAACTAGTATAAGGCAGTAGTAGTAATTCAGACAGTTCTTGATAGCAATGCCAAGAGCAAAAAGCCAGACAAACTGATGCCGAAGCAAGGGCATAGCGAGGTACAGGCAGGGAGGGGCAGCTACCAGGCATTGTCTCACATGTAAACTTTTGTGTACCAAACACATCAAGTGTAATAGAGGTTATAATGAGGCAATTTGGAATAGTATGTGTAAACATTATAGAGGTTCTCTAGTGCCGATGACGATGACAGCTCCAATTAATCATCCAACAACATTTTGAAAGTTGCAGGAAGTTTGTGGATGTCCGTCAGTCAATCTCAACGAACTGATGATTGTTTATAGAACTAGCCTAGATTCAGTGCTTAAAGGTGACCCTAAATTAGACATTGCACACTGTGACGATGTAGACATAGCAGTAAAAGCTGCCCATCTGTAAATAATTAATTAAACTGCAAGCTTCAGTTTTTTTACAATACACAGGCCTCACCTTGTACTGTTGTCATTCATTCTGATAGTCTCACTTTGCTAACCGACCAACTATGTATTACCGTCTCTATGTATTACCGTTTTAGATCTTGTTTCATTGACAGAGTAGAGCATTTTTGTGAAAGAGTTCATCCAGGGAAGTACTCACCATACCTATTTCTGCAGCCAAGCAGTAGTGCTCGCATTGTTGTGTTCCGGTTTGAAGGGTAAGGGTGCCAGTAAAATTACAGGCACATGAGACTTTCATCTTTATGTCTCAGGGTGGCGGATGCAGTGCAATGCCACATAGGGAGCGTACTTGGTGGACGTGATAATACACTGTTCACAGGCAGAGGGTACCACTTAACATCAGATGGGCCATCTGCTTGTTCCGTAATCTAAAGATGAAAAAAAAATAAAAAAAAATAGGAAGGGTGTAAACTAAGGGGTATTGTTTAGAATCGTGCCGCACGAATTAAGGGGGGAGGGTGGGGGGGGAGGGAGGAGGATCTTAGGGGACGACCCCCCCTAGAGTGGGGATGTGCGGAAACTTATAGTTTTGGAGAAAACAAATAAAGAAGTTTTGAGGTTAAGTATGTTTTTGGGTATTGTTTAGAATCGTGCCGCACGAATTAAGGGGGGAAGGTGGGGGGGGGAGGGGGGAGAGTCTTAGGGGACGCCCCCCCTAGAGTGGGGATGTGCGGAAACTTATAGTTTTGGAGAAAAAAAATAAAGAAGTTTTGAGGTTTTTTTTTTTTTTGTGAGGTTATGTATGAAGTTATGTAATTGGAAGTGTCGGACTCCGGTATGGGCTCTCGCCAGTACTCTCGCGAGGTTGCCCCTGAGTGTCGCTTCACCCATTCGACCTTCGCTACACTACGGAGGTCGCCGGCTCGCTTCGCTCGCCACCTCCCCCCTTCGCTCCGCTCGGCCTCACGGGCTTGCTCCGCTCAGGACCTCCCACGCGAGCTACTGGCTCCGCGTTTTTATATACACTCTAGGGGCGTGACGCACAAGACCACGTGGAGTCGGGGTGCTCCGTGTCGGTTCTGTCACTTATTTTGAACCTAACCTACTCATGTCGGAATGCCCTGAGTCGATTCTGAGTCTCATACCGGAGTCCGACACTTCCAATTATAAAACTTCATACTTAACCTCACAAAAAATTCATACTTAACCTCAAAACTTCTTTATTTTTTTTCTCCAAAACTATAAGTTTCCGCACATCCCCACTCTAGGGGGGGGCGTCCCCTACCACACTCCACCCCTCCCTCCCACTCTCCCCCCTTAATTCGTGCGGCACGATTCTAAACCCAACCCAAACTAAGCCACAATTAAAGAATATTCGGTTGGAGTGCATAAGGGGCCGCTGAGGAAAAAAAACTTACTGTTCTCCAAGCATCTCCAGATTTTTTAGTACGAGCGTCGTCGACGTTATTGATTAAGAAAGCAAGCTCTTCCCAGAGCCTTTTCACCTTCCTCTTGCTCTCCGGCATTTGCTGCTTACTGAGCGCACTGCTAGCCAAGTCTCTGTGTTGATCCATGTATGAGAGAAGAACCTCAACTTGGGACTGGCTTAGAAGCCTATGCGCCGGCATTTCTGTATTGAAAATTATTATTTAGACTTTTAGCAACGTAAATTTTAGGTATTTAGCAATGTTAGTATGATTTATACTTACTTCCAGTTAGCAAAACACTAACAAGTCTGCTGCTGTGAACTAAACCTTGGTTTAGCAAATCAATCACTTTCAAGTTTCAACACACTTGACTGAAATTCACAGTTCACAATTATTAGTAGCAAGAAATCACTCACCGAGCAAATAATCACTAGGTAAGTACGTTAGAGAGATAATTTGACAACAAAAATTCACATTTATCTCATTCGTGAAAAAAAATCGTGTTCATCGCGTTCGCTCGCATTTCTTTTCGCAAGCGCTACAAAAAAACCAAAGAGGATACAATAACAACAAAAAAAACAAACACGTATAACGTAGCCATAACGTAGCAAAGAATGTATTCCTAGAGAGAGGAACTCCGTAGTAATTACATCCTCTTTGGTTTTTGGTTGTACGAGTACACTCGCTCATGAATAGTTCTTATTCCGAGAGTACACTACACTGTTTGTCTGTGGTTTTTGGTCCGGTGTTCGCATGTTCGCAATAGTTCGCATGCAACGGCAAGTGTTGCCAGTGGCGTCTAGTCCAAAGTAACACGACATGGGGTAAATAATGAAAAAATTACATATTATATCCAAAAAATAATTTGCCAACATAATAGTTTACGCAACTTTGGTGGTCAGAGTGTTATCACAGATAAGATACACAGATATACTGTCGTATGGAAAAAATGCAATTAATGTTAATTGATATCTGAGAAAAAAGCAAAACGACAGGCTAAAAAAAAAAACTCCCCAACCACAACCCTGAAACCAGTTAATCCTTTAGTTTATTTTTACCTAACTACTGTAAATGGATTTGAAATAATTTTAATTAATTTATTTATTTAATTCAAGTATCTTAGTAGTAATAAATAGGCAAATAATCAGCCTGGAATCGAACACTGTGTTCTGCTCTGATGTTCGTCTATGTAAAAAGTCCATTAATCCTTTCTTGTACCTAGTGTTCTCTCTATCTATCGGTTCATGACTATCTAGTGTTTCACAAGATCAGCAAGAATTACTAAAATATAGAGGCAAGGAACTGTACGGTATATGTAGTAATATGTTATACATACTTACATAATATTGGGTTAAAATTATCATTGTGCTTTCAATATTTTTAAAATCGTGGTTGAAAAGCACGCCTTTTTAAATTTTCGGGTGTGGCCGGTATTATGTAACGATGCCTGTTTAAAAAACTTACTTTTGTCATGGGTCGCCACCTCATCCATTGTTAACGAAACTGTAAAAAAAAACCTGCTTTAACTTCCTTCTATTTCAGTCTAACAAAATAGGCCCAAAAATACTTAAGCCGTTTTTTTGAGAATGCTGACACCGTGTATTGACATTACAAACTAAAATGATCGTAAATAATGGCATTTCCATACAATCCATAAATAAATGGTGTTTCCACACTATGCATGACTAGGGCCCAAGTTCACCAACACTAAACAGGCGATTACTGTGGGTAAACTACGGTCAGCGAGAGTAGTATATCCCTAGGTGATGATGACAGACGGGCTAGGATTGATGCAAAATCCTAATTGAAATCTTGGCTCGTTAAAAGGATGGGCCAGAAATACACAATTTCACACGGGCATATGGCAACCCTTATATTTGCTGGATTGGGTTTGCGACGCAGAACCGAAGGCGAAGGTTTGCGACGCAGGAGGTTGCGGGTTCTATTCCCGCCACGGAACAAATATTTTTACGATCTGCAGATATTTGTTCAGGGTTTTCTGGGATATTTTCTATGCATAATAAAAAATAGTTAGAACCGGACTGAGGCTCAATTCACACCAAGATTGCAGCGGCCAAATATCACGTTTTTTGTGAAAAGTATACCTACCTAACCATGATAGTTTCAAAAGTTATATCATTATCTTCAAGTTTAAAATGCTGCCTTTCTGCTGATTACTGTCTGTCCGTTGTCATCTCGGTGCGAATTGAGCCTAAAAACTTGTACCTACACTATTATTTATGACCTTTATATAACTTCTTTTTGAGTAGTTTTTCTTTATGAGTTCTGCAAACTATGAACTAAGAGACTAACCATTGGCTTCACCAAACGTCAGCGGATCGTCTTCAAATTCTACTTTTAGTTCTTCGATCATATCCTCGTCTAATCCTGTGTCCTCTGTAAATTTAATTGATTTTTTAAATTAACATTTAAGTATCCTGATATACTATGCTGTATATGAACACAGACAACATATTTTTCCTTAGCTATAAAGCTGTCGAGCAGATGCAAGGGACGTTTCGCTACCTATTCCTAAACCCCTCTGACATGACCAAAGTACACACAGAGGATATTTGTTTCATCAATATAGGTTCACTCCATAAAAGCTGTTGCAAGTCACATAAATACATACATAAACTCACGCCTGTTTCCCGGAGGGGTAGGCAGCGACCACGGACTTCCACTTGCTAAGATCCTGACACACTCTTTTGCCTCATCCCCACCCTTCCCCATTCCCATACCCTTCACCCCATCACATTCTTCATACATGCTCGTCGGTTAAGTGTACTTTTGACCTGGCCATTTTCCAGAACGTCCCATTCACGCTCGTCTTATGTACCACCCGTTTCGTCAATCTACTATCGTCCATCCTTTCTAAATGCCCAAACCATCTAAGCATACCTTTCTCAATCCTACTCAATCAATCTATATTCTATGTAGATTATTAGGTTAGGGTTTTGTTTACCTTTTTGATCGGCCGATGGACCGGCATCAGTTTCAGCGCCTTCATCGTCCATAGGCTCAGTTTTAAATACTAAATCTATTTCACCACCTAAAGAGAGTCTCTCCTCAGAGCTCGCAGGCGATGGCGGTGAAAGCTCTTCCGACTCCTTATACTCTGCATGTTCGGTCGCGGAGGGAGATATCCTCCGGCGTTTGGCCTCGTTTTTACTATTTCCCTGCAAGTCCGACATTACGAATACGACTGTAGTATTTTTTGCTTGGAAAATAAGATAATTAAATGTGCCCAAACAAAACAAACAAACAGTACAGAAATAACATGAAAACAAACAAGCAAACCACAGACAAACAGTTACAACAAGCAAACTTTTTTTTTTATGGCTTCTGATGATTATTTTTTTCGTTTTTATTGAAGATAATGCATGAAGGCCTAACGTAATGGTCACATACATGGGTTCGGAAGACTTTATTAAGTAAATCACCCAGGTGCATTAAGTTTACTATTTGTGTACTTAACGCACCAAGTGATACATCGAGCAACGCAGAGGGGCAAGTCCGAGTTTACACACACCATCGTAACGATGATCGTAACGGCGAGTGTACGTGTATTGCGTAGTAACTAGCCATTAATTTGTGACGTTTTTGGCACAGATTAATAGCTAGTAATTATGTTATACACGTACGATCGTGTTACGTTCACCGTTACGATGGTGTTTGCAAAACTCAGACTCACCCTCAGGCCTCCGTACCGGAGGGGAGACGCCATAGAGCTGTCAACCGATACATATTTATTCAGAAATATTTGGGGGGGGGGCTACACGCACTCACTTACACTTTAATGCACACTTTTGTAACCAGTCGTTCTATCGCTATAAACGCACACATCTATAAACAGCAACACATCAAAAATCTTTATACAAACATAGATGCTTTCTGTGTACAAACATCATGTTATGTCACAAAATTGACAGTAACATCCGTTCTAGGGACTTCCAGCACTCAAGTCGATAAATGAATAGTATCGATAACTCTTTGGTAAGAACTTACTTTGCCTACCACCAAGGGTCATTCGTTTCGTTTCGTTTCGTATGAGGTAGTGCTGCTGGCCTCTGGTGTCGAAGTTCATTTAATCGAAAGGGTCATTTAAAGGATTTAAGGGCGGCTAGGGATGAGGGGAGGGGTTGAACGCTCTCTGTGAAGGGGGAGTTGCGGAACCGCCCCACTTTTCGAGGATAGCATATAGATCATTTTGTGGATAACTATGATATTTTAGATTAGTAAAAGGTAGCAGTAGGCTGGAGAGAGAGGGGGTAAACGCGGAAACTTAGAGTATAGAGAAAAATCAAGAAAATTTTGTGTACCCCAGGTACAACCTTACTTTACAACAACTCATGAGATGATTAGTTCTTGGGAAAATTGAATTAGAATTTTGTTCAAAGCTTACAATAATTTCATAAAACTATGGGCTGGCAAGTCAAAAGAGACGAAAGGAAAGAAAAGGAAAAAACGTTTTACTTATCTCCCGTCTTCCTACTAACCTACATAATCCATGACGGTTCTGGCCTTGAAATATACAATGTATTATAAATATCTGTCATTCACTGTTATTGTCAAAAACCAAAAATCATGATCCTAAGTGCCAAAAAACTAGATTAGTCATTAAAATGTATAAATAGTTTTTTTTTTATTTCAGGCATGATTATCCCACGACACAGGGGATCCTAGTGTGGGATCAGAACTATGTAGGTATGTGTTGGGTGTGTTAAGTTATGTTGATGCTAAACGATGGTAGGTAAAGTAATACTTAGCGCTATATATAGTGAACAGAATATCGCGTTGAAAAAATTATACCTAGCTATATTTTTTTTTCATTCTTTTGTCAATCAAATAGGATTTGAATAGGAAAATCCCACGACACAGGACGGACACTCATGACACGACTTTTCTTGAAAATGAGTAAACGAGTTCAAACTGGGAAATGCTTTTGTTAATTTATCGTGATCACGTATCCCACAACCTAGGTAGGCATGCAACTTTTTACGAAAAACTATCACACCTCTAGATTTGTAATATCACATAGTAATTTAAATTCATGTCTAGATAAGTTCACACATGAAAAAACTAGTAAAAATAACTTGGAAGCCCTTGCAAGCCTAGCTAGTAATATCTTGGAGCAACACGGCCGCCGTTGGAGGTCACACGAGAGAGACACGAGGAGGTCGCGGCGGGGGGCGACATCAAATAAAGGCGTTCCCCTCTGGCTATGCACAATTTTATTTGGGCATACGCGTTAGTAAAACTGTTTTACTAACTGTTTTAAAAACTATCCGTTGGAATTTAACATAGTAATTTAAATTCATGTCTGTGTTTAAATATAAAAAATCAAGGAAAAGAAGCTTGCTAGCCCTCACCAAGCATGTTTTGCTTTTGCTAGTAATAAAATTGTATCATGATGGGCCGATTGCTCTGTCAGACTGAATCGATCGTGTGACGCTTAGAGTAAAAAGTGTGACAGTGCTACAAATACTAAAATGCCGAATCGTTACATTTTCTGCTGTAAATCAAGGTCTGGAACATTGAATTTACGAAAAGATGGTGCTTTCTTTCACATTGTACCTAAGTGAATTTCATTATATATATATATATATATATATTTACATACATACATACATAGACACACGCCTTTTTCCCCGAAAGGGTAGACAGAGCCTTAAATGGGCTTCTTTTCACCAGTTCTCAATAATATATATTTATTTTTATTTTATTTTTTGATGTTGGACACAGTTTACACATTATTATCTAGCCCCAAGCCAAGCAGTGTTAAGGACTAGATAACTGATATCCCTAATACAGTACATTACATAGATATTTATTTTGTATTAACATAGAAAATATCCAGAACACCCTGAACAAATATCTGCAGATCGTACAAATATTTGTTCTGAGGCGGGAATCAAACCCGCAACCTCCTGCGTTACAGGTGAACCTTCGTCCACCGCGCCACAGAGGGCGTCAATTTATGGCATAAAATGAATAATTTCAAATTAAAATCATAACAGTTACCTACCTTGTTACATACCAATACCTTCATGGTGATTGGATTAACGGTTAGAAAGTTAGGTTAGGTTAGGCTATGGCGTCTCCCGAATAATATAAATCAAATTTCAATAGTTTGTAAAATAATAAACGAACATTTATTTTATCGATAAAAAATCTACTTTATTATTGAGGCACATCACTAATTTAGTAGTATATAAGAAAACACAGGCAACTTACTTTCAGGAATTTTTGAGAAATAAAAAAAAACTGTTAAATGAGCACAAAGCTATTTCAGTGTGTATTGGGCCTCTTTCACCGGTGGTCTAATCGAGAGCGGACGTGTGCACCGAGTTACAACAATAAGGTTCAAATTTGCACGAAAAAACAACAAAACCAGTGGCCTGCCTCCCTCCAAACCAGGTATTTACGCTCCATCCTTTTCCCGCACCGCTGACATCGGTCGCGAGCACGGCCAGCGACGCGAGAACGAGATAGTTGACATAATTGCCAGCTCGCTTCTACACACGGAGACCTGCATTTGACGTCGAGCGTGCCGAGTTGTAAACAAAACATTAAAAAACTAGACCGTCACTGGAAGCTTTATATTGAGAAAGCATATCCGTTTCCGTCGTATTTCAACCAGTTTTCGTACTTTTAATCCGAGTATTTCCGATCCAGTGGCGACACCTGGCGGCCGCGCGCCATTTTAGTTTCATAAAATGAAGCGCGCCATCTTGACTTCATTGGCGTTTCGTATTCCGTCGAAGCAACTTGTGCGCAGCAGCTCCGTCCCTACCACTGTTGCGTATAAATACTTATATATATAATAATCCTAAAGTGAATAAGTGATGTTGATAATACGTAAGTAAAAGCTTGCAGTATTTAAAGTGGTTAAATTGTGCCGGGAACTGTAAGTACCCTCTATATACATTTAACCTTGTTAGTACTTGATCATTTGCTTTAACGGTTTTCCGTTCGGATCTCGTACATTGTTTTAAATTTACCAGTTTTAATTCGTACAGTGGTCCTGCATTTTTTGAGGTTACAGAACCACGTAGTTTGTAATGCAATAGATTAACGTTATTTATCTTATAGTAATGAATGCTAATGAGCCCAACACTGCTGCCAAGCCGCAGGCTGCAAGCACGCAAGCGTGTTCGAACCAATTCCAGCAGCAGCTCATCGAGCTCGTCCACGCCGACTGTGGAACATACCACCGGCAGGAAGTGGCAGCGCTGCTGCCACCGACAGGAAGCAAAGCGCGCCCATCGTCCTGCTGATGCTAGGCTGGATAAACTAGTCCAGGATATGGGTGAGCTCTAAAATACGGTAACCAATTTTATAACCTCAAACAATTCCGCTTGTCCCGATGGGGCGTCATTTTGTTCAGACATTAGCTGAGAGCTATACGAACAACATGATGTCGCTGATGAACAATGTCTTGACGATGAAGTTTAAATTTAAATAGTGACCTAATGATTTTTTTTTTTTATATAGCTTATTTTCTGTGTTGTGCAATAAAGTGTTTTCTATCTATATATCACCTTTGATATCGAGATTAAAATAAAGGAAACAGCTATTCCAAGAAATCCGATATCTTTTTTAAAATGCTACACGTAGTCCAGTGTTTAGGTATTACATCTTGGTCAGAGGTAAGATACGCTGATACACAAAAAGCATATAATCATACTCCAGGCTTGATGGGCCTGGAAACAAACGAGGAGGTAAAAATATATGAAACCTTACGTCACCTTGCCAATTCTAATAGATCTTATGCAGCTATAACCTACTGCAAAATTAAATAAAAAGAAACGTTGCAGCTTGCAGGTAAGTATTCATAACTTTCTTGCTTGGGCTAAGCATACAGACATTAATTATGACAGATAAAGCGCGAAAATTTGATGAGTTCTTTCAGAAAGGGAATTTACATAATCTCCTCCGATTTCTTGCAATTAGTTTGTGGCCACCAAGCCGAAAGTATCGAAATGCGTCGGGGAAACTATAACAAGCCGAACAAGTTTGAGCCCCTTTAGTAAAAGCGACATTGAACAGAATGCTTATATATTTGAGTCTGAGCATATCACAGATACATTAGAAAAGGCCGGGGGAGTCCGCAAAGTTTTTGGCCACCAAAAACTAAGGGATTGATACAAGCAAGATCCAATCAATCTAACAGCCGCCCCTCGCGGGGGCAAGGCGTACGAAAACCCGCAGTTCCATCGCGTGGAATTCGATATTATTTTCAAGTACCAGGCTTACCCTATAACTTATGCACATGCATGCCTGTATCAACCCACCCTCGCGGGGTGGATACCACCATGTCGACCACCTATACAAAGGTCAACCCTCGAATATCCAGTATGAGCACCACAGTTTCAATGAAAGAGGGTCATTTCACAACCGAGGCTCGCGGCCCGATCGTGGAAGTAATCGAGGACGCTCCAATGCTTACAGGTTTCAGAGGAAATAAAAAAAGATACAAACAATGACTCTGAACGATTTTAAGCAGGTCAGTTAGCGCACTTCCACTTGCAGTGAAAGGAAATGAGAGCACCAGATATTGTGTTAAGGTTAATTCTGGGGTATCGCATACCTACCATCCTTTTATAAACCTCGCTTTGTGTACCCAAATGTGATCAGAGGTCCCTTTCATACTCCTGTATTAGAGGAAATATCTGTAAATGTAGAAAAAAAAAAAAAAAAAAAAAAAAAAAAAAAAAAAAAAAAAAAAAAAATAAAAAAAAAAAAAATTTTAAAAGTATCTCAACTCTCGCAAAGTATCATATCCCCTCTGTTTCTGGTGCCAAAATCCGACAAATCAGCCCTATATTCAACCTCATAGCGCTAAACGACAATGTCATGACAGATCCCTTACACCTCATAAACATGTATCGTATTCTGGATTTCTTGCAACCACAAGACTGGCTGTGCAAAGTAGATCTTTCCCAAGGTTATTTTCATCTAAAAATAACAAAGTCGCAACGGCGGTTCCTACGCCTTGTACCGAGAATTGCTAGAGATGACTTGGCTCTCATTCGGGTTAAGCACGGCGCCTAAAACCTTTTCAATACCGACAAATTGGGTGGCTCAAACATTACGAGAAAGATGGAAAGTAAAAATCCTTGTTTATCTCGTCAATTAACTTATAATACATTAAAGTGTACACCTGTATGTGTGTATGTGCTTCGCGAGCATGTCTAACTCACAGTACATAAGTTGCAAACTCTGGTTTGGAAAATAAATTTCGAGAAATCCGTTCTCAAACTTCAAAAAAGCATAATTTATTTGGGAGTGTTGTGGAGACCGTAAGACAATCTAAAATCCCTGCCAATAGAAAAGTCGATGGCAATAATCACAAAAGTAAATCAGGTGCTCGATCAGAAAAATTAGATTCTAAAAGATTTACAAAGTATAATAGCACTCCTAATTTTCGCCAGCTTTGTTGTTCCTCGAGGACGGCTCAGTCATCGAAAGTTAATAATATTCATGAATTCACTACCAGACCTTTCATCAAAGGCTTACCAACTGCCTCAGGGTGTTTCCGAAGAACTGAGTTGGTGGACTTGAAATTTACAGTTTTCAACGATGCTACATCCATGGAGGAGGGTAATGAATGTCATGACCTTCCTCCAACGAACTTTCTGGCAACAGATGCATCAGACTTGGCTTGGGGGGCAAAACTAAACGATCTGGCCCTCTTGGGCACTTGGTCACAAGAAGAGAAAGCACTACACTGCAATCAAAAAGAGATGCTGGCCATACTCATGCCTGTCAGAGCAAAACTCATCGACTGCATCACAGTTCGATCCTCATACAATGTGACAACAGGACCGCAGTCGCTCATCTATGGAAAGAAGGAGGTACGAAATCATTACCCCTGATGGAAATAACTTGTCAAATTCTGAGTTTACTAGATCACCATCAAATACACTTCAGCTTACACTATCTCCCAGGCAAATACAACAGTCATGCCGTTGTTGCATCATCGCCGACCGCCGGAGTGGCACCTTCTACCCAACTGTGTGGACATAATGTTTGCAAAGTGGGGAACCCCAATGATAAATTTGTTTGCCTCAGAAACCACGCATGTTGTTTTCAATTATGTATCTCGAGACCTGATAGACAGTCAAGCTCTATTTTACGACGCGTTCAGTGTTCCATGGAACTACCCGCTCGCGTGGATGTTTTCCACCACCGTTCCTAATTCCAAAGTATGAGTCACCTAAATCAGTCGACGGGAATATACTTAATAGTAGTACCCCGATGGTAAATGGTATTTTGGCGATAGGATCTCAAAGCCTGCTCGCTGACAGCATCGTTAACCCTAAAAATCCTACAGAAACATCTAATAGACACGTCGACGGGACTCTCACCTCCGGGGGTCGAGAATATCACCCTTTAAGTGTGGAAATGAGGGGGTGGTCCGAGGTTGTAGAAACGTGGAACACAGAACAATTATCCTTGCTTAGAAATTCTTGGCTTAAGTCTACTCTGAAAACGAGGTGGCATGGAAACGTTGGACTTCTTGGTCCAATTCGAAAAACTTTAACCTCTGAAAATCCTTCGGGTGCGCAACTAGCTCAATTTCTATTTGATTTACATTTAATTTATCACTTTTCATATTCTTTTGCACGAGTTTGTCGTTTCTACGCTATGTAACGCTGAAACATCCAGTCGCTTAAGTTCTCACATTCTCGTGAAACATAATAATTTTAAAGTCGATTGGCTTAAAAAATCCAAAGATTTCCAAACCACCCATCTGGGAAGTTAGTAAGCTTACGTCATTTCTAACTAACTACACAGTAGATATGAATAATTATTTCATTTATCGCGTCAGACCGCAATGTTATTACTGCTTTGTTCAGGAAGACTCATACATGTCCTGACCTTACTTAGTTACATACAGTGTTAGATCCTACCCAGTGTGTTAGATATACGAATATAATATTTTGGCCACAGTTCAGTTCAAAGACTGTCAGCAGTAATTATACAGTCTGAAACCTACTTTTGATTACAAGTAAATCTTATTTAAATCCCATATTATGGATAGAAAAAACTAAAGCATTATTAAATGAAAGACGTAACACGGCTAAATCATTTAATCTGTTTATTACAGTAAATACAGTAATGTTGAACGGAAAGTGCATGATGATTATGATGATGATGATGATAACAGTAAGAGGTGTGGCAATGCCCGCCTCGCGCACAGTTATAGCAGACTGGGTCAAACCTTTCAAAGAAGCTGGCATTACAGGCAGCTCCAGGAAGCGTCCGATCTGCTGTAGCTTCCAAAAGTTGGTTGGAAAAATCATCCCCTTGATGATCTTCCATGAAATCTTGTCCCGAGGGAATTGGTGAACAGCTAATACATTCCAGTAGTTTTACAGACGAGAAGTAATCAACAGTAATCATTCTGAAAATGTTACTAAATTAATTAAGAATGTTGATTCTGGATGTTATTGATTGCTGGATAGAATACTTATATATTTAAGTTTTATGGTTGTAAAATATTACATGTACTATGATACACAGTATGATACTTACAGTTGTTATTTTATAACGTTTTATCACATTGGCGTTAAATTAAGTTTTCTACTAATTTGCAAGTGGCGTCACCAGGCGATAACAAACAGATCTCAATATAAAGCTTCCAGTGACGGTCTAGTTTTTTAATAGCAGCGTTTTACCTGAAATAAAACGCATATTAAAATACTTACCTCACTGGAAGCTTTCACTTTTAATTCTGCCTGGTGGAATTAAGCCAATGAAGTCAAGATGGCGCGCTTCATTTTATGAAACTAAAATGGCGCGCGGCCGCCAGGTGTCGCCACTGGATCGGAAATACTCGGATTAAAAGTACGAAAACTGGTTGAAATACGACGGAAACGGATATGCTTTCTCAATATAAAGCTTCCAGTGAGGTAAGTATTTTAATATGCGTTTTATTTCAGGTAAAACGCTGCTATTATACTCCAATCTGATATAGGTACATACTTATACTCGTATACCTAGCTGCTATCTGTATTATTGGACGGAACGCTCCTTTTGCTACTAGATAGATTGTATACGTTTATCCTGGCATCCGTGTACTAGAATGATGCATTCGCCGCCGGAAAAATCAAGCTCTGTCCCGGACATGCAGTCAATTGATGAAACCTCTCCACCAGCTTATGTAGCAGCGAAAACTAGACGACGTAACGTAAATCAAGCGAAACGTCAGGAGGAGGTGACTCTTACTCAAGTACAAGGTATGACCGCGGAGATAAAAAATGAGATGAAAGAACTTTTCGACGGGTTAAATGTAACTCAAAATGTGCAAATCAATACAGTTCTAGCAGCCTTGACTGAAATCCAACAAACTAACATCTTGGTCCAGACTACAATTACACACCTTTCTGAGGAAAATGTGGAGCTGAAGGCAAAAATTCAAAAGATGGAAATGCAGGCGAAAAATGACAAAGAGCGAATAGTCTTGTTAGAAAACAAATTCGAAGATTTCCAGAGAACGGAGAGGAAGGCGAATGTTGAAATTAAAAATGTACCCTTAAAGGGTGACGAAACTAAGAAAGATCTACATCAAATGGTTTTTAGGTTATACAAAAGCCTGAACGTCGAAGTGGATAGGTCAGATATAGCGGACATTATCAAGACCAGGAAACCTAAAGCTGAAAGGAGCACTCTCATAGTCGAATTGAGCAACACCTTCATAAAAACTGATTTACTGAAGGCTGCGAAAACATACAACCTCAGGAACAAGACGAGCAAACTGAGTGCAAAGCTGATGGGACTAAACGCTCATCCTGATACTCCTATCTTTATCTCAGAGAATCTAACACCTACTGCGTCCAGATTGTACTTTCTTGCTAGAGATTTTAAGACAGCGAATAATTATAAATACTGTTGGACTAGCTACGGTAAAGTCTACCTACGTCTGGATGAGAACACCCCAATAATCAATGTTACTAACGATGCTCAAATTCAACAGTTAGTACAGAAGTGACTGAGCCTGAATGTGATATTTCTTATAAATGCTGTGTTATTTCTCGATTTGTCTTGTATCTATAGTTTGTTCTGTATCAATTTGTTATATTTTGTTTATATATTTTATCAAATCAATATTTTACTATGTGTGCTAATTATCTATTCTACGTGCAAAACACTCTTATTTCTAAACATGATTTTTTACTATAAATATTTTTTGGCTACTTTAAATAACAAACCCTACACTTGTGCTAATTTGTCTCACTTGATGGTTACATTACACAAATATTTACAAAAATACAATAACACCTCCACTATTCAAAAAACCGATTATGGATAGTACACCAGATATTCTCCTGCAGGAATTAGACTCTGTCAGTAATTCTAGTGCCGTAAACTGCTCAGCAGCTGAACTCAAGGAATATTTACCTACAGGTACACCTAATCTCTCTATCGTTATGCAGAACATTAGAAGTGTTCATAAAACAGCAAATATTGATGACTTATATATCAATCTTCACGCAATTGATCAAGAAATTGATATAATTGTTTTGACTGAATGTAGAATTAATTCTGAGAAGCCACTACCCTATCTAACGAACTACACAACTTACTGTTCCAACAAAAAGGTAAATCAAAATGATGGTGTTGTGGTCCTTATTAAAAGTCATATTAAACATAAAGTCAAAGAAATTACACTTTTTCGTGCTTCTTGCTTGGAAATATCAACTTCTACTAGTAATATAATTTGCATATACCGTTCCCCGTCAGAAAAAAACCCTGAAAAATTTATTGACTCCCTTGATAATTACTTAAATGAACCACATCTAAAACTAAACACTACCTTAGCTGGTGATATTAACTTAAATATTATTGACGGAAATACAGGTAAACAGTCAAATCTTTACCTTGACATGCTGGCTTCACATAGTTTGCTACCTGGACATCGTTTTGATACTAGAATAAATAGCTGTCTAGATCATATATTTATTAATTTGGACACTTCTAGGTTATCAGCTACAGTTGCGGTTCTCAATACAACTATTACAGATCATAAGATGGTTTTAGTAAATTATTATTACAAATCTACTAACAGCAAATCAAAAAGAACAAGAACTGTAACCAATTACTCAGACGCTCTTATATCACTTAAGAACAAAAATATATATAGTTTATTTCAATTAGATGACCCTAACGCTTTATGTCGTAATTTAACAAACATTATCTCTAGCTGCATTAAAGAACATACAAAATTAATTAAAATACCTAATAGCAAATTAATACTAAAACCGAGGATCACTCCAGGAATCTTAAAATGCATCAAAAATAGAAACAAACTCCAAAAGCAACTTAGCCTTGATTTAAACAATGACATTCTAAAGATAACCTATCGACGTTACCGAAATTATGTAAATAACCTAATTAAAAAAATAAAAAAGCAGTACGAAATGGATCTCTTAAATAAAGCAAAAAATAATAATAAAACTTTATGGAATTGTATAAAAGATATCACGCATCTAAATAAACACAAATCTATTAACAATGAACTCATTAATCTAAAAAGTAATGCTAATGAATCTGCAGAACATGTAAATAAACATTTTAATGGTATAGGTAAAATTCTAGCCGAGAAAATTAGTCGTAATGAAATTCTTGTTGAAAATTATTTTAATTCTTTGCCATCCCAATTAAACTCTATCGGAATAATTGATCCTGAACCGAATGAAGTTGATTTAATAATTACAAACCTTAAGACAGAATCTGCAGCTGGATGGGACAAAATTCCAACCAAGTTTATAAAGCTGGCAAGGAAGGAGTTGGTTCCTATCATCACACACTTAATTTCTAAATGCTTTCAGAAGGGTATATTTCCAAAGGAACTAAAACGCTCAATCATACTCCCAATCTTTAAGAGCGGGGATAAGTATGATATTAATAATTACAGACCGATCTCGGTTCTACCTGTCATTTCAAAAATAATAGAAAAAGTTATTAACAATAGACTCATTGAATTTTTTAACACATTCACCATCCTATCTAAACACCAGTATGGTTTTCGCAAGGGCATCAGTACCGAGGACGCTATTTTGGATCTGACAAAAAATATTACAAGTAACCTAGACCAAAAGCATAAAACACTGTGTATCTTTTTGGATTTAAAAAAGGCATTTGATACCGTGTCAGTCCCCACTCTTATTAGGAAACTTGAAAAGCTTGGTATTCGTGGCTCTTTCTTAGATTTACTCACTAACTATCTTGATGATCGTACCCAACGGGTGAAATTGGACAGTGACATAATTAGTGAAGACGTTAATTCCTCTAACTATGGCGTTCCCCAAGGGAGCGTCCTTGGTCCAACATTATTTCTGGCCTATATAAACGACTTAACTAATAAACAACTGACCAACGGACAAGTTTTCTCTTACGCTGATGACACAGCATTACTCTTTCATGGCAATTCTTGGTGCGAGGTGTATGCTCTGGCTGAAAAGGGCCTTAGTGAAGTAATTCAATGGCTAAACATAAATCTTCTATCGCTAAATATTTCAAAAACAAATTATGTTGCTTTTTCAATCAGAGACTCCCTACAACCTGA
Organism: Operophtera brumata; assembly: GCA_932527175.1. Lineage (NCBI taxonomy): Eukaryota > Metazoa > Arthropoda > Insecta > Lepidoptera > Geometridae > Operophtera > Operophtera brumata. Next base: position 30,698,209 of record OW052239.1, on the reverse strand, counting down.
CCCCAACCTAAGTTTAACTGCCCACTTCTGCGAAAATATAAATACTAATCATTGTAATTGTCAAAAACTAGTTAAAGTAAATTGTTCGAAATATTTGGGTGTTATGGTGGATCAAAATCTTACCTGGTATCCCCAACTAGAACTAGTCTCCAACAGATCTCGTAAACTAATCTGGATATTTAAGTACTTGCGGAATATTACAGATAAGCAACTTATTATATATATTTACACTACATTAGTTCAGTCGATCTTGTTATACTGCATAACAATCTGGGGTGGTACCTATAAAACAAACTTTATTAGCATAGAACGCGCACAAAGGACCATTTTAAAAGTAATGCTTCATAAGAAAAGAAGGTTCAGTACCGTCGATCTCTACAAAGAAGCCAATGTGTTATCAGTAAGACAATTGTATATACAACAATGTATCCTCAAAACACACAGAAGCCTATTAGTTAACCCTCTGACTATCTCTAAAAGAAATCTAAGATCTGTAATAAAACACCATATGACAAGAACCGTTTTTGCATCGAAACAGTTTAGCACTCAATCAGTCAAATTATATAACAACGTCAACAGGAATCTGAATATATACACAATGTCCTATTTTCAATGTAAAATAAAGCTAAATAATTGGTTAAAATCCTTAACCTACCAAGAAACAGAAGAACTATTCTAAGCTCCCTACCTTTTTAAACTCATTTTTCATACACGTAGATCAGGAATGCTCGCACCCACGTATTCTCTCTCGCATACATTTATCTGCACATTCTCTAACACCACACACAAACTCTCGCTCTTACATCATCAGTCATCACACTCGATCAAATGCAAAATGCACACAGCTACTTCTGTTTAATTACTTTATATATCTATCTACTTAGTTATGTATGATTTATAATTATATATATATATATTTATATTTATTTTAGATTATTTTGCCTATTTTTCTATATTATATATATTATATTATTAATCCTAAGTTCTTTGCTTAAGTAATTGTTAAAAATTAAGTTTAGTCAATAGACCACCATAATTAAAGAGGGGACTCCTCTAATACAGGTTTTGTAACTTAACAGAGGAGATCCCAACCCATGTAACCCATAGTTTTGTAAGGAAAATAAAGAATTTTTGTATTTTTTGTATTTTTGTATTTTGTATTGTTACATACATACATACATAGACACACGCCTCTTTCCCCGAAGGGAAGGCAGAGCTTTAATGGGCCTCTTTTCACAGTGGGTTGCACCATCGTGGGAGATAGACGTGACAAATAGTGAGCTCATCCCTGCCTTTGCTTCCCACGACTGACTCAGCTAACGTTATTGTTATTGTTAGCAGTTGCTTATTTGATCATTTTTTACTATGGTTACCAACTTACATTACAACACGTCATGTTGTGCACGACGGCGAACCCCGCAGACCAACCACGCAGCTAATAGTGTTATTTAATGAGGCAAATAAAGACATAAGCATTAGCATAAGTTAGAATAACAAGAAAAATTGTAGTAGGTAGTTAGGGCGTTCATTATTTTACCTAAACACAACAAGCCTAGATAGGAGCGTCTTAAAAATAAGCAGCAAAAATAAATAGAACTATAGGTAGTATAACAGATAAGAGCCTCTTTCCCAACGGTAACGCTGCCACATAGTTAAGAAAATGTATAGAGAAATTGAGGCCCTGTGATTGGTTAAAAGTCCGGCCTTGCCATTGGTTGACCTATGACAAGCAGTTTTTAATCCTAGCAATTTTAGTATATATATTTGGCGAATCTGCGCATTCAGTCAGTCAGCAAGTTCCTTCGTATAAGTCAAGAAAGAATAAACAGAAGAAGTCTGCAAGAAATGGTGTTTTCCTCTTCCCAGTAATTCCCAGTGGTAGGCAAGCCCCCTCCCGACACCCCTCCCCGCGCCCCGCAACGCTCCCCGCGCTCCGCACCGCGCCCCGCTCAGCACCCCGCGCCGCAGCACGTCGAGACGTCGGAGCAGCCAGCTCCTGCGACGCACCGAGCAGCCAGGCCAGCAGACCGCGCCCCACCACGTCCCAGCCCGTAGCACCACCAGCGACCGCAGCACGACCAGCAACAGCACGGCGCCATCGTACCTACTCATTCCTACCCATACCTACTTCCTAGCAGCATCGTCGCTGAGTATCCACCCTGAACACCACATCCTATCTACAGTCCACTTCATCAACAGCATCCTGAACACATGTATGTATATATGAGGTACAAACTATATACCTATCTTTAGCTACAGGAGAAACCAATAAGGGCCCTTCATTTTCAAATAAAAAAAATGTAGTTTGATTTGGGTCAATTGATGGCCCTGACTCAACTGTGGTTGTCAAAATTAACAAATGCATCGTCTGTTATTTTGTGTGAAAGTAACAAAATACCACAAAAATATATCACTACGTTGTTGACTTTTACATGTCACTTTATTTATACAGTTAAGTACACAGCAGCGACATCTATTTTTAAGGGTTTATAGATGATTTGATATGGCCGTGAAAACCCCTCATTATAGGCAAACACAACGTGCGAAGATTGTACAGTAACCTAAGAATTGGCGATCAACGATTTTTTTAAAGCATCTTTATTTACTTTTAACTGAAAAGAGTAAAGTTATTTAAGTATGATCAATATAACCGATTTTGATCAAATTAACCACGCAGTTTTATTCTTATTATAAACTAGAAGCAACCCGCGGTTTCACTAGCATAAGTCTTGATCCTGTGGGAACATCTAAATAAAATTTAAAACTATTCCAGTGGTCCAGCTATCGCCGTTCTTAAATTTCATCCAACCTTTAGAAAATTTTGCATTTATAATATTACATACATACACACATACGTAAACTCACGCCTGTTTCCCAGAGAAGTAGGCAGAGACCATGTATTTCCACTTGCTACGATCCTGGCATACCTGTTTTGCTTGAGTCACTCACATCACATTCTTCATATATGCTCATTGGTTAAGGGCGCTCTTGGCCTGGCCATGCTCCAGATCGACCCTGATCTAGTCTGAATACCTTCACCGAGGTCTCCCCCTTCCAACTGTCCCATTCATGCTCATCTTATGAACTAGTTTCGTCAATCTACTATCATTCATCCTTTAACCAATAACCCAAACCATCCAAGCATATCTTTCTCAATCTTTGTCACTATACACGTGCTCTTTCATTTTACAATTCTTTCTTAACACACAGTTTCTTATTCTATCTCTCAAAGTCCACCATACATACTTCTCAAACCTCTCATCTTCAGTGCATTTATTTTACTTTCATGTTTATTCTGCCTTAGCAACTTTCGCTACCACCATACATTAGTTTTGGCACTAACACTCCTCTATGCACATCCAGTCGTGCCTTTTTGGATACGTTCCGGCTGATAATAAGGCGTTAAGTTCACCTGGTTTCCAGAATTTACTCTCATTTAAATATCATCTTCATGCATGCCATCTCTTGTAATCAAAGTTCCCAAATATACAAACTTTTTTATGTAACACTTGTTGTTAGTAGTAGTTTGATTTAATTATATTTCTTTAAATATAGTTGCACATGACATTTACGTTGACATATCATCATACACCTCTGCGAGGCACAATTAATCCTTTTACCATACAGGTTATTTCACCATTGGTCACTAGGCCCCTTTCAGGGACACTATATCTCAAGCTGGTCAGTGAACCAAGAAAGAGCCCGTGACACGAAGTAGTAGTAGTTAGTAGTTACTGGTTAGTTAGTGGTTACATAGCCATCAAATACAAATACACGTTATTCCACATGTCACATGATGTCGAACGTGTTTAATGAATAGTATTTATTAATCAAAGATATTAAGTAATCATCCACATCTTGGCTTACTGACATTACACGTTATATACATGTTTACGTCAGCAGAATCCTGAAATGCACATTGATGTATTATACACATTTATATCTACGCTTTTGGTCACTTTTATGTCGCCCCTGTGTCACAAGATTAAGTGGAGCTCGATTGAAGACCGAGCAGGGCAGTCGTAAGGGAATTGGCTTTCATTGTGAATAAATCACGTAACTTGCAGTGATTTTAGAGTAATGAATGACCAGTGTACTGAAGTGCAGTCGCAGTGAAGAGTGAACCAGTGTTATTGAATAAAATATTCACGGTTTGTTTTGTTAAACCGTTCAGTTTTATTATTTTACCCCGAACACGAACTCAAAAATTACAAAATCTGAGATGGCCACTTTTGTTTTTATACGTCTAAATTTTACTTGGTCAATTTTCATGCAATAAGTTATAATAATTTAATTGAAATTCAGGTAGGTACATGTAAAAGGAAACACTATCTTTTTGTAAATTTGATGATCCAATCATTTTTTTACAGCATAAAACTGAACAATTCGGCATTTTTCTTAGAGCACTATCTCCCACGCGAGTCGTGACAGACAGAGCGATCGGCGACAGCTAGTTTTTTATAAGCTGTATGCCCTCGAGGGCATTAAATTTAGAGGGGAACTACAGCGGGGAATGCCTTTGATGGCGTCTCCATTCCGTGTTGCTCGATGAAGTGATATAATCCGACCATCTTACACTGATCATTCCCCATCTTTTGCAAGCCTTGCTTACTACGTGTTGACATCAAAAACTACAATATATTACTGACATTACGAACTAGAGGCAGTACCACCACAAGTCATTCTTATTTTCGTTTTATGAATTTATATTTATTTATTTATTACAAGGAAAACCAGCAGTACTACATTCATACAAATATGGTCCCCGGTTCGAATCGCGCAAGTTTTTAAAGTTTTTACCAAAGCTCAGTCTGACGTCGCTGAATATCGGAAAAATCCTTCGCCAATTGCTCGAGATGGCAGACTGGGATGAACACTGAAGTTCGATTCGAGTACTCTGACAATCGGTTTGAAAATTACACAATAGCTCCACAGAACCATTCATTTATTTCATAAGCTCACCAAGCTAGGTACTTTGTGTTACCAAGCAATCAAGCATCACACGTATACAGACTACTAGGATGCTAACGCATGATATACCTACCAAAAAGTTATGGGAAAATATTGTTCAAAAGTTTGAGAGTGGGTACCTACCTATAACTTCATGGTACCTACCTACCCACTATAAAGCTTTTAATAGTTTATTATTTTATTCTTATTTTATTCTTTATTGTACACACAAACAGAGAGAAAAACAACTTATATAGGTAGAGGACATGTACAAAGGCGAGCTTAACCCTAAAAGAGTTTTCTTCCAACAAACCTTTGATGATAGGGATAGTACAGATACATAAGTTTATGTACATACCTACTAACCTATTTATAATTAATTATTTACAGAGTGACTATTATAATAATAAAAAAACTATGAATTATTTGATCATCAATTGGATTTCCCGAACACCATCAACGGGTCTTCATCGAATTCTAGCTTTAGTTCATTGATCACAATATCCTCTTCCAATCCGGTGTCTTCTGTAAGATAAAATCATATTCAGCAAGCGGTTTAGCTGGCGTTCTACCAGGATACAAAGTAGCAAACCTATAGTAGTCCAGGAACTTCTGCATTTCACTTCGGAAAAATTCCAACCAAGCTGAAAATTTGTGTACACGTACCTTTTAGCTCCCCAAATAACCTCTGAAAAGTCCCACGAGTCCAGAGGTGTGCATAACTTTTGACAGCTAAAAAACGGTGAAAAAAAAAACCTTTATTCGGTTTTTTGCCAATATCTTCGTTCCTGTAGATCTTACCGCTATGAGGTATACTTATAAAAAAGAAAGAATGGAAAATTCTCTACAAAAATGGTTGTATAAAGTTCATCGATAAAATTAGTAATTTCCACGGAAAACGATGCGAAACATCGGATTGAGTTTCGTAGGTTTACGTCATTGCCTGGTACGTTATGTGTGGCGGCGCCAATAGCAGCTGTGCTTCACCTCAAGATTCGGGGATGGGTGTTAAAAAACGGTTCATTGGAGCCAATAAAAACTTCAAAATTAATAACTAACTAATTTAATTTTTTTATTTGAGTTTCTATGCCGGATTACGAAAAAACTATTAGTGTTATCAATAAACTTTTTATAACCGTTTTTGTAGAGAATTTTCCATTCTTTCTTTTTTATTAGTCGACCTCTGTGGCGCGGCGGGCGAAGCCTGGCCTGCGACGCAGGAGGTTGCGGGTTCGATTCCCGCCTCGGAACAAATATTTGTGCGATCGCAGATATTTGTTCAGGGTGTTCTTGGTATTTTCTATGTATAATAAAAAATATATATTTATGTATTATATTGTATTAAGTATATCAGTTATCTAGCACCCATAACACAAGCTCTGCTTAGCTTGGGGCTAGATAATGTTGTGCGAACTGTCCAGCATTATTTATGTATTTATTTATTAGTATACCTCATAGCGGTAAGATCGACAGGAACGAAGATTTGCAAAAAACCGAAAAAAGGAAAAAAAAACACCGTTTTTTAGATGTCAAAAGTTATGCACACCTCTGGACACGCGGGAATTTTCAGTCAGACTCAGAGATTATTTGGGGAGGTAAAAGGTATACATACGTGTACACAAATTTTCAGCTTGGTTGGAGTTTTTCCGAAGTTTGGCCCATTTTTCGTCTAAAGTTCCTGGACTATAGCTCAAATCAGGTCATAATCTATCTGTGTTGTGTACCAAATGTCACTAGAATTAATTTCATCGAACACTGGTTATAAGTAACTTTAGAATTATATTTTTACACGATTGTGCTTCTTTCGTTTCACTGGCCTGCGGACTAATTTCGCCGCGTTGTGAACAAACGCAGTTTTTTTTTAATACTACTTGTATGACGGAACAAGCAGATAGCCCACCTGATGTTAAGCGGTAACCTTTGCCTATGAACAGTGCAATACCTCACAGGTCACGTCCACCTAGGACGCACCCTATGTGGCATAGCACTGCGCCCCCCACCCTGAGACATAAAGATGAAAAGTCTCATGTGCCTGTAATTTCACCGGTTATAGTTGGTTCTATCAGGCCGCATTGTTCTAACGTTCTATCACGAAGTCTGCTCTTTTTTTTTTCTGTGCTTACTTGCCTGACGGTACTCGCGCCAAAATCTGATGTGAATACCATAAGCGCTACAGGTCTAGCGCTTAAGTAAATCAGTCCCTGAGGTATGGGAGCGGTACGGGAGGGGTGTTTTCGTCTCTCAAATTATCAGATAACATGAAGCCACGCATGCCATTACGCAGGCAGGTTACTAACACACACACGCAGGCAGGTTACTAACAGACAGGTCCTTGTAAAGGAGGTTACAAGTAGGCAATCAGCATGACACGTCATCATTCACAAATAAATATGGAGTTAGCTCAGGGTTTTGTTTACCTTTTTGGTCTGCCGATGGACAGGCATCATCATATGCGCCTTCATCGTGCATAGACTCAGTCTTACATATTATATCTGCTACACCTTCGAAAATGGTTCTTTTCACATATTTCGGTGACGACTCCTCAGAGTCCGTGGATTCTGCGGTGTCGGTCGCGGAGGTGGATGCAGCCGGAGATACCTTCTTGCGTTTCAACCCTCGTTCTTCTAACGGCTCCGTTTCGAGGTCTTTATCCTTGTTTTTTCTTTTTGCCTGCAAGCCCGACATTACGATTGAACCTAGTGGTGTTATGCTATAGAGACAAGGTCACGCCTGACCGTCTTGCGGGGCGGCAGACGTTGGCCCCCATCACGAAGTACTCTGGATCAGCTATAGTTGATTACGTAGCTCTGTTTCAATCAGTTTCAATGATTCTTCTATCCGAAAGGACGCTATTGCGATTGCAGTATATTGTTGGACCGTGCTCAACTTAATTATATAGCTAGAGGCACAAAAACACGTACGTATAACTTTACCTGTTTACGTAATAAATGCCTAATTTTGTTCTGCAAACATTTGATCTTGATTCCATCGTGTCTTACTTTATTTCTAAGCAGCCAAATTTTTTCTTTTAGTCTTTTCGATCGTGGTGTGTCTTCTTTTTTTACTTCATCTTCGTCTTCTTTTATTAGTGCCTTCAGTATAGTGCCATGATCAGTCAAGTCCTCTCTCTTGGCTTCAGCTACGTCAGTACTCAGTATATCCGGTACTTCTGCTTCCGTTGTTTTTTCCTGAAATAATTAAACCTGTTACAAGGGGGTTTAGTACGAGAACTTGATAGTATTCGAAACTACCTATATGAAGTGTCGTTTCCTTCAATCCATTTGCTGACAGCGTCCTTAGTTTTATCCTCGTTTTCGATATGGGCGCTGCAAGTAAATGAAACTTCATATAGATTCAAATACTATCAAATTCTCGTACTAAGAATAGAATAGAATAGAATATTTTTTTATTTGTAACAACACAGATATAAACAAAATAAAACATGAAAATACACAAAATTATAGTTACATTTGCTGTTACAAAAAGGTCTCTAACTCAGCATATGCAGGTTGTAAACAACCTGCGCTGGTCTTCCGTTAGAGCCTTTTTCTAACCAAGAGAAACATCAAAAATAGCAGACGTGTAAATGATACGATGAATGATACAAACAATAACAATCCCCCTGATGTAAACGTTTTTTTTTTCAGAACAAACAAAACCATTTTTATTTTTTCTTCATCTAAACCTGGACCAGCCCCCTTATTCGCTATGACCAAACGTGACATAACGCGGGCTCGTTACGATATCTGCGTGAAATCATCGTATAGAATGCATTATGACGTCACACGTCATTGGCAAGTAATCCCCTATGGTCATAGCGAATAAGGGCCCTGCTCGTATTAAAAGCTTCCTAGGAAGCTCAAACCAGGTGTATCTATCTGTATACCAAATTTCACCGAACTCAGTACAACCGTTTCGGCGTGACTGAGTAACAAAAAACCATCCAAACATTGTGGATAGATAGATAGACTAGATAGATTAACACTTTATTGTACACAAAAAAAAAAACTAAAATAAAAGGATTAACTAAATCAAATTATAGTACATTGGGCGGCCTTATCGCTGAAAGGGATTTCTTCCAGGCAACCTTTGGATGGACAGTAATGAGCGAAGTAATAACGATAATAGTAATTTTATGATATTAGTGGGATTGCGATTTCAGTTAGGTAGGTAGGTACCTACATGGACATAGAGACTCGGAATAGAACCTTGATAGAGTTGCATGTTCATTGCAGCCTTTCGGAAGCATCGTTGTTCAAAGTGGATAGAACAAACTCGTGAGAACTTCCTGGGCTTCCAGTCCTGGCGACCAGATACAGCTCTCCAAGCCTTTCGCAAGCCTACATCTGGAGGAAAGCTGTGAACGAAAAGAAATTATCAATATATATAAAATCGTTGCGTGACTGACTGACTGACTGACAATCAACGCACAGCCTAAACCGTATGTCCTAGAGACCTTAAATTTGGAGGGTACATTCCTTTTGTGGTCTAGGGGTGCACTAAAAAAGGAATTTCCGATACTCCCTTTCTAAGGGGTCCAAAATGGGCTTTTAATATACAACAAAAAAGCTCTGTATTTCAGAAACCGTTAGCAGTAGAACCTTGAAAATTTACATGGAGATTCTTCAAATAAAATAAATAAACACGTGTTTCAGCGATTCCTGAAATTTTCCTGAAAAACGGAAGGGGGTCGTTTTCTTTGTAACAAAATAAAAAACTTTTTTAGTTTTTACAACGCACAGCCTAAACCGCTGATCGTAGAGACTTGAAATTTGGACAGTGTATTCCTTTTAGGGTGTAAAGGTGTACTTAGAAAGGAATTTGGAAAATTCATCCTCTTAGGGGTCCAAAAAGGGCTTTTAACGTATACACTTTGCGTTTTGCAACGCACAGTCTAAACAGCTGGACCTAGACACATGAAATATGATTTATCAAGAATGAAAGTATTTGGATCGAAAGCGTGAATGGTTATATTGCCTAGACAATCAAAATTTGAGAAAAGAGCAAAAGATACGAGGTTTGTTGGCTATGGATCAAATGGATACAAACTATGGGATCCAAAGGAAGACATGATTGTGATTTCTAGAGATGTACATTTTGATGAAACGGATGTGAGATTTGAAGAAATAAAAGAAATTAAAAGAGACAATGAAAGGTCTGTGATATACAAAGAAATATATGACGACGAGGTTAAACCAAGTACATCAAAACAAAAAGCACGTAAAAGCGAGGTCATAATTACAAAGAATGTTATAAATCAAAATATTCATGACAGCGATAATGACGATGATGATGATGAATTCGATAATGCACCTGAACCAGTGAAGAAGTTATTGAAGAAAAATTTACAAAGTGTGGAAGAAGAGTAAATAAACCAAAAGAACTACAAGACTATTGAGTCGTATTATGCATTTAGTGCAGATATCGAAGAAGTGCCAAGGAGTTATAATGAAGCTATAAAAAAAGGCTGGGGTGAAGCTATAGAAAAATAATTAAATGCACTTGAAAAAATGAAAACATGGACGATAAGTGATTTACCAGATAAGAAAGAAGCTATTGATGCAAATGGATTTTTGTAAGAAAAGACAATGATATGACGAAAGCGAGACTAGTGGCGAGAGGATTTCTCCAAGTAGATGATGGTTTTACAGCAAACTATTCCCCTGTGGCGAGAATGAGTACTGTCCGTACATTCTTATCACATGCAGTGCAAAATGATTTTGAAATACATCAAATGGATATCCCAACAGCTTTTTTGAATGGAAAATTGGAAAGTGATACAAAAGGAGTAAAATGCAAAGAAAATGATAAAGTTCTAAAGCTAAACAGAAGCTTGTATAGATTAAAAGAGAGTCCTAAATGGAATGATAGACTAAATCAATTTATTATGACAATTGGATTAAGAAGATCAAGTTATGATTTTTGTTTGTATTACACACATCAACAAAGTCTAGGGATATTTTTAAAAAAGCGAATTACTATCAATGTGTTAATTATTTATATGACATGTATATATATTTAAAAGATACGTTATAATATTCTACCATTTTTAGGGTTCCGTAGTCAAAGACAAGGAACCCTTATGGATTCGTCATGTCTGTCTGTCTGTCTGTCTGTCCGTGTATGTCTCAGCCTTTTTTTCCCGAAACTATAAGAGCAATTCTGTTGAAACTTGGTGGGTAGATGTATTCTATGAACCGCATTAAGATTTTTACACAAAAATTAAAAAAAAACTATGATTTTTGGGGTTCCCCATACTTTGAACTGAAACTCAAAAAAAAAAAATTCATCAAACCTATACGTGTGGCGTATCTATGGATAGGTCTTTAAAAATGATGTTGAGGTTTCTAATATCATTTTTTTCTAAACTGAATAGTTTGTGCGAGAGACACTTCCAAAGTGGTAAAAAGTGTCCCAGCACCTGTTGGACGTATCGTTCTGCCGTCATATTCGTCGTTTCGTATGAGGTAGTGCTGGCCTCTGGTGTCAGAGTTTGTCAAGCCGCCCGAGGGCCTTTGACATGGCTTATCGACTGCTATTAATCAATAACAGCCGGGACCGACAGCTTAACGTGCCCTCCGAAGCACAGAGCGATGGAAATCCGCACATAACTTAGAAAAGTCATTGGTGCGGAGCCTAGGCTCGAACCCGGTATCGTTGGATTCTGAGTTGCACTATTGAACCGTTAGACTACCATCGCTTTATCGCTTTATCACCGTCATATTGCCCCGCACCCAAACGAGATCCGTCCGTCCTCCAAGACGAATTCCTGTCCAAACCATAATTGTTCCTCCTTGGTATGTGTGAACTTCCTGAGGGTTCTGAAGACGGCTCCATCGTCCAGGAACTCGCCAAACACGCGTCCTTCGTGAATCTGGATGGAAGCCGAACCTGGATTCATCCGTGAACAGCACATTGGACCATTGCTCACGGCCCCAGTCCACGTGGTTCCTAACCCATTCTAATCGTCGTCCACGATTGCCTCTCCGTAAAGGTGGGACCCGGAGTGGTCTACGAGAGCGTAGATTGCTTTCATGCAGTCGCCTTCTTACAGTTTGGCCACTCACAAGCACTTGGTGTTCCACTCGCAGCTTTTGGACCAATTGAGTCGCCGTTGCATTTGGTTGAGCTCGCGCAGTAATTTGCAAAAATCGGTCTTGTCTGGGGGTAGTGATGCGACTTGGCCCCCGGTGCTTCTCCGCTACTTCACCTGTGGCACGATAGCGTGTCCACAATCTTGAAATTACATTTTGGTGGGTCCCTATGGCCTCAGCAACATTACGCTGAACCACACGCTGAACAGACCCAGCTTCCAGCATTCCCACAGATCGTAACATCTCCGCCCTCGTCAAATGTTGGCGTTGCATGGCTACAATACCTCAATTTTAACTTTATCTTTCGTTTAAAAATGAAAAAAAACTGTAACTAAACGTAATTCGTATTGTTTTCTAAATTTCGCACAAATGAAAATTCCCTCTCCTACACATCGAGACATTTTTATGCCACCGAAACAAAAGAATTTTAAAAAATTTGAATTTGGAATTAGTCTGAGATAAATTACAAACAAATCGGTGTATAAAAGATTCCAATGCGGCCAGTACTTTTCGAGTTATTTAATTGAGTATGAAATATCCCTAGACCGTGTTGATGAGTGTACAAGAATGATAAAGTTTGGATGATAGTATTTGTAGATGATATATTAATAACAGGATCTAATACCGAAATAACCAATGTAAAATAAAAATTAAAGAATGAATTGAATGCTAAGGATTTTGGTGAAGTAAGCAAGTTTCTTGGAATAAAAATAAAACGAGAAGGTGAAGTCCTTAGGATAACTCAACAAAAGCAAATAGATAAAATTTTTGTTTTTTTTTACATGACAGATGCAAATGGAACCAAAATTCCTATGAAAAAGGGTTTCCAAGCAGATAATGATAACTATGTTGATGTGCCCTATAGACAGTTGATTGGAGGCTTGATGTTTATAGCAACAGTATCAAGACCAGATATTGCTTTTAGCATGAAATTCTTGAGTCAATACCTAAATAAGCCGACCAAGAGTCGTGGACACAAGCAAAACGAGTTCTACGTTATTTAAAAGAAACAAAGACATGTGGTCTGACCTATGTTAAGAATAACAAAGAAAACCTGATTGAGACCTATCCTGATGCAGATTGGGGAGGTAATCACAGCGACCGAAAGAGTATTAGAGGATCTGTTACTCTATTTAATGGACATGTGGTAGCATGGTTTTCAAGGAAACAAAATTGTGTAGCCTTATCTACAGCTGAGGCTGAGTATATTGCTGGAGCTACTAGTGCGTGTGACCTAATACATATAAAAGGATTATGCAAAGACTTCAACAGCAGCAGTGGTGTGAAGTGTATTCTTTTCATGGACAATAAAGGAGCTATAGATATGACCAAAACTTTTGAAAATAGCAAGAGAGCGAAGCATATTGATATTATGTATCATTTTATAATAGATCTAGTATGTAAAAAAGATATTGTTATTGAACATGTGAGTACAGTTGAGAATTTAGCTGATATCTTTACAAAGACATTAACTGTTGAGAAGTTCAAACAATTATGTGAATGGTTATAAGTTTATTTTGAAGGATGATAGGTAGTTAGACAGTAGGTAGTTCTACATACTTACCAAGGAAATGTTTATTTTGTTTTAGTCAAAGTTTGATTAGTTTATTTCATGATTGTTTATTTTAATCTTAGAATATTATTATGGTTTTAATAAAGTAGGTTGACCATGATAATTTTTGTTCTAGGAATAAAGTAGGTTGACCATGATAATTTTTGTACTAGGAATAAGTGCCTAGTGTGACAATTTATTTTTGTTTAGAATATTTAATGTGAGCGATTAAAAGTGTTTTATTTTCTTAAAAGCACTATTAATCGAGGTGGGGAGTTAAGTTTAATTATTTCATCTATTCCCAAGTTGTACATTACTACTCTGTGTGTAAGTGAGTTGTGGTGTCTGGCAGTGCTACGAACCTGAATAAATATGGCAAAATAAAATTATGCTTTTAATAAAAACCACTATCCTGTAATATGCCTGTTGTACATTACATAAAATGTATGATGTTTGGATTGTATTATATTTAGACCTTATATGTAATAAATATCTGCACATTATTGCTAGAAAATAGATATTAGTTTCTGATCCTTTATTTACTTACTGCGTCTCGGCAAAAAAACAACTTACCGATGAAAGGTTATATTTGACTGTTTTCGCTCACTACGGCTTTTACAGCCAATTATACAGCAATACACCATAACTGCACACTTCTAGTAGAATATCGCTAGAACGTTAATCTTTTGAAACTCATATTATTATTGTTTTAGAACATAATTCCTTCGACTCGCAAAATTTGTCTGCCACTGCCTGTGGCCACTGCCACAGAACAGAATTTCTATATATAACTCTCTATGGAACAGAACAGCTTGTATATGCATATAATTTTTTTCTCTATGATGCCACTGCCATCGACGACACCACAGACTAATCAAAAACAGCAAAAACCATGAAAAAACTAAGAATAATAGGATACTACGCATCTACGCATGACGACCATCCACTTAGTTTGTATACTAGAACACTAGGAAGATGGACTAAAGGCATGGAACTAAGGCTAAAAACGAAACGTTAGCGATTATACCAGTCTCATTCTTTTATATGAATGTATTTATGTGTTGGAATGAGACAAGCATAAATCTATCTGTTCTTATTTGTGTTAGTCGTACCAGGCCAAATGTCAAATTACTAGTACATTCATGGTAACAATCTAGGGAGATGTATATGCATGATACCGAAATTCAGGGTACGGAACGGAAAGACGACTGTCGTGTGACAATATATTTGTTTCTCTCTAACATAGGATAGCAAGCTATCTTCTAGGATAGGAGTAAGAAGGAACACTCTATGCTATTTTTAGCACTCACTCCATTACTATTATACCTCCATGCTAGAACATGATGACGACAACGAACCTACACCTTACCCATGAATGTAGTAGTACTATGGACTGTTAGTACCCAAACCCAACCCATGAAGTTATAGTGAGCTATAGACCCAACAACGTAGTGATTACCTGCTCAGTGGACCCAACCCATGAAGTTACAGGTAAGTCTGGAGGCCTCACTCTCTAGACCTATATCGAATACCTATATGAAGCAAATCGACTTAATTATATCTGAGGGGCAAGTCCTAGTTTACACACACCATCGTAACGATGATCGTAACGGCGAGTGAACGTGTATTGCGTAGTAACTAGCCATTAATCTGTGACGTTTTTGGCACAGATTAATAGCTAGTTATTATGTTATACACGTACGATCGTGTTACGTTCACCGTTACGATGGTGTTTGCAAAACTCAGACTCACCCTCTGGCTCCACTTAGGTCCCCCTCCTCTCTTTCTAGTAGGGTTTCCACACAACTACAAGCGGCCAAGTGCGAGTCGGACTTGCCCATGAAGGGTTCCGTAGAAGCAAGTAACATAATATAAAAGTTCTTGTAGGTACCTGTTATAGTAGCTTGCGGTCCAGTTGATAAAAAAAATATCGTCACTTACCAACAGGTGAGATGGTGGTCAAACAAAGGTCTATCAAAGAAAAAAAGAAAAACTATACACGTATTATGTACTAGGTAGGTACTTACCAAAATTCTTAATAATTACAATTTCATATGCGTATAATTAACATGCTTTTTACTAGTAATTTAGTAGAAAACCAGTACAGTTACATCAATTTGGGGTTCTTCGTACCAGGACTCCGCTCACAAAAACAATTGTAGCTTCATTGTTTATGACTCGATTGTAATAAATTAAGGTTTATTTAACAGCTGATAACAGTAGCAATACATTTATAATACGCAAAATTTCCATAATCCTAACGGTTACCGAGCTATTTACATTATTAAAAATTCTTTTTTTTTCAAAATCTTGTTTATTTTATATTAGCGTTACATGAACGCATGTATGAAATCAAATAATGTGCATGTCATGGTCTTTCATTCGACACCTTGTTTAAGTAAATCGGTTCAGTAGTTATCTACCGCCATCTTTGCTACGTCACAGCTCCCCTCGCCACACCCCTAGGAAGTGACTACCGCACTTTTTATATTCAGGGTAACATACCAAACAAGTAAATACCAGTAGTCTGTATGGCGGAGCTGAGTCCCACGAAAATCGTTATTTGAAGACTTTTTTACAAATGGGGCTTGTACTACAATGAAACTTAGACTTAACAATATATTATATTGTTGGCAGCACTACGGTGCAATGCTGCCAATACACAAAATAAGTGCCAACAAATGATGAACGGAATAAACCTCAGGGCTATACACTGCTTATTTCCCATAATTTCATCAAACTTACCATATTATTTGATCATAAACTACGCTTACCAAATTTTCGACATGGCAACACTGATTCTGTCAAAATCATTGTACAACTTATAAAAATATATATATTATATATTATATTTATATTATTATATTTTATATATTATATAAAATGTAAATCCGTTATTGGCCTTAAGATTAGATTAGTAAAAGTTACTGTTTTTATATTAAGGGCTGTGGATTTTGTTTAATAAATAAAATAAAAAAATAAAATAAAATAAAACTTTCTTTCTTTACTCTTTGGTCAAGTCAATCAAACTGAAGTATAGAGGTTTTGAAAAAACTTGAAAAGAGGTTTTTGTTATAAAACTTTCGGACCAGTGATTCTAGGGGCAAATGCTAATTTAATTGACTATATATAATTTCATAAAATAAATGCTTGTTTCAGTATTGTGGTGATAAATAAGATATTACTATCTTAGAATAAGTACCTCTAAACTAAGTTTTATGCAAATAATTTGCGATCCTCGATAGGTTGTGACTGAAAAGAAACTGAATCTGAATGGCTAGAGCGCATACTTATTTGCCACACCTGTTGCAAGTGCCTGCTACAAATGCCGAAATGCTCACTCAAACACAGGTTTGTCCGTAGAATTTAAATCCCACTTATTAGGGAAACACTATGTTCATTCTCACCAACAAACAGGTTCTTTATTTATCATAAAATATAACACACAACAGTCACATACATAGTCCTGATCCCACAATAGGATCAACAAATATTTGATCAGTAGCGGGAAGCGCACCCGCATACTTCTCGCATCTCTGCAGACTACTCCGCCGCCACGCTACAGAGGTTGTTGGATTTGAGGGATACATAACTTTTGTGCCCAATTGTACAGTTTTCTTAACTCTACAACTTACTACTGGTTGGTTGGTGGAAATTATCCTAAGGTATTTATAATACCTATCACAAAAATATGTCCCTCAGCAATTTTTGGATATTATAAAAGCATTGAGATTAGAGACAGGTGTACACCTACATAGTAACAATATTAACACTCATAAAATCTTATCTGTTACTATAATAAAAACCTAATCAGTCTTGTGTATGTTATAAATTTCAGAATCCTTCAACTGCGGTTGATAACATGCATGTATGCCGCATTAGCCCTTATTGCTATCATAGTGTTCTTTGCATCCTTTGGCACATACCACTATGCACACATTCCGGAGGAAACTATACTTAATGAACTCTATAGAAAAACCACTCCAAACCTAATTAAGAAAAATATACAGTGTAAATATGATGAAATATTGGAAAGTACAATAAGCATAGAGAGTTGGGAAGTACCAACAAATAATGATGATTTTTCTCCGACTGGTATCGACAATGGGAGCTACGTCCCGGAGTGCGACCCGGCCTTCAGTGTGGCCATCCTAGTCACCTACAGGAATAGGCAGGAGCAGTTGGATTTATTCTTGCCATATATGCATAATTTTTTGAGGAAACAGAACATACATTACAAGTAAGTACTAAAACAAGTTTGACAATTGGCTACGAAAGGACAATTCAGTACTTTAAAAAAAACCGGCCATGTGTTAGTCGGACTCGCGCACGAAGGGTTCCGTATAACGGGACCCTATTACTAAGGCTCAGCTGTACGTCTGTCTGTCTGTCCGTCTGTCACCAGGCTGTATATCATGAACCGTGATAGTTAGACAGTTGAAATTTTCACAGATGGTGTATTTCTGTTGCGCTATAAAAACAAATATTAAAAAACAGATTAATCAATTTATCAATGTGTGTGTACCCAACTGAATAGATAATCAATAATTTAAATTGTAATATGCAAAGCCTTAAAAATTTGCATACTTATTATAAGTTGAATTAGTGGAACTGGTTAAATATGAATAACATCTACATTTGTAAACCCTTTTTCTACAAAATAAATCATTTAAACATTCAATAAAACAAATATTTAAGGGGGCTCCCATACAACAAACATGTTTTTCCCCCTTTTTTATAGATAATGGTACGGAACCCTTTGTGTGCGAGTCTGACTCGAACTTGAGCGTTTTTTTTACTACACATATTGAATACCCAGAACACCCTGAACAAATATCTGCAGATTGTGCAAATATTTGTTCCGATGCGGGAATCGAACCCGCAACCTCCAGCGTCGCAGGCGAACCTTCGCCCGCCGCGCCACAGAGGTCGTCAAAACTGATAATTTTGGGCCAATAAATTAACTTGAAGTCTGCTTAAAAGCTCCACTACTAAAGACGGACGGAGTTCAAGTATGCCCTCGACAACTTGCTGATTGAGAAGGCATACTACTGTTGACGAATTTTTGAAGAATATATTTGCATGACATTGTTATTTAAATTTAACTGATACGTAGCTTATTATGTTTTTGCCTTTATAATGTTTTAAATGTTAACTTCTATTTTTAACTGTTTTTAACCCCCGACGCTAAAATGACGGGGTGTTATAAGTTTGACGTGTCTCTGTGTGTGTGTCTGTCTGTGGCATCGTAGCACCCGAACGGATGAACCGATTTCGTTTTTTTTTGTTTGAAAGTTGAGTTTAATCGGGGATTTTCTTAGCTATGTTTGATCAAAATCGGTTCAGCCGTTTCATTGCGATGAGGGTTTCTTAGTTTTTTTTTTTTTTTTTTCTTCATCATCCTTTATCGTTCTCGACAATTCCAGTCCATCTCAAGGTTGTCTGGAAGAGATCGCTCTCAGCGATAAGACCGCCCATTGTACTTCCATACTTTATTTTTCTGATTGTTTTTAATGTGTTAATTTCTTTTTTTTTGTGGTGTGCAATAAAGTGTTATCTATTTTTTTTTTTTTTTTTATACTACTTGAATGACGAAACAAGCAGATAGCCCACCTGATGTTAAGCGCGTTAGTGTTAGTGCGTTCTCACATAGGTCAAGTCCACCTAGGACGCGCCCTATGTGGCATTGCACTGCGCCCGCCACCCTGAGACATAAAGATGAAAAGTCTCATGTGCCTGTAATTTCACCGGCACCCATACCTTTCAAACCGGAACACAGCAATGCAAGCACTACTGCTTTGCGGCAGAAATAGGCATGGTGGTAGTACTTCCCCGGACGAACTCTTTCACAAAAAAGCTCTACTACTACTAAAAGTATCTATCTATCTACGTTTCCAGGATATACCTGATCGAGCAACGGGACGAGAAGCCCTGGAACAAGGGCATGCTGTACAACATCGGGGCCCGGCGCGCCATCGCAGACCAGTTCCCCTGCCTCATCCTCCACGACGTGGACCTGCTGCCGCTGGACCGCGCCAACCTGTACGCCTGCACGCGCCAGCCGCGCCACATGAGCGCCAGCATCGACAAGTTTCGCTACGTACTGCCCTACAGCGAGCTAGTGGGCGGCGCGCTGGCCATCCGCGCGGACCAGTACGTGGCGGTGGACGGCTTCTCCAACCGCTTCGAGGGGTGGGGGGGAGAGGACGACGATATGCACGCGAGGATCCGCGCTCACCAGCTCGATGTCGTCAGGTAAGCTGGTGGGCGGCGCGCTGGCCGTCCGCGCGGACCATTACGTGGCGGTGGGGGGCTTCTCCAACCGCTTCGAGGGGTGGGGGGGAGAGGACGACGATATGCACGCGAGGATCCGCGCTCACCAGCTCGATGTCGTCAGGGAACTATCATTTGAAGTGTGACAATGACACCGATGGTATAATGCGCGTCATGTAAAAAGAACGCTGACGGTCAAGCTTCTTCAGGCGTTCCAGCGTTCTTTTTACATGACGCGCACTATAGTCGTGTCGTTCGTAATAAAAGAGTGAGAAAGAGGGTAGATCGATATCATATTTTTTAACAAACCTCAAATGTTGGAGAATGCTCTCGCTTGCGGCGCGAGTTTTTTTTTAGAGTTGTTTTCCTATTACAGCTTATCAACACTTCTTCAGATATTGAAAGTTGAGTTCGCGAGAACTAGGAGGCTTAACACACATGTTTGCACTGTGTTGCTACGATAACTGTTTAGTCCTGTCAGCTTAACAATAACTCTAAACGAAAAAAAATGTGTAAGGGGTATCGTAGCTAAACTGATGATATTTATGAGATACTATCAATTAAAACATGTGTGTTAAAACTCCTAGTTCTCGCGAACTCAACTGTCGCTATCTGAAGAAGTGTTGATGAGACGCAATGGGCCAAAAACCAAAAAAAAAAAGAATTTCATTCCGCAAGCGTGGGCATCCACTTTAAGAGGCTATTTACACTCAGCTCTGCAGGGCAGGGAAGTGGACAGGGAAGTGGGCAACGCGAGAATGTAAATAGGTCACCCGCGCTGACACTCGTCATGCTGCTGCCGCTGCCAGTCGTCATGCCGCTGCCGCTGCCGCTGCCCCGCGCCCCGCGAGTGTCGGTTGGTCGCGCGGAAGTCAAAGCACGGGCAGGTATATGCAGTATATGCACGGCAGTATGGTATTTACATTCAGCCTTCCCGCTCACTTGCCGCCGGACTTGAGCGCGGTAAGCGAGTACGAGGGCAGAGTTTTTTTATTTTTAACTATGATAGGCCTTTTTTTGACCACGATCTCACCTGTTGGTAAGTGACGATGTGGCCGAAGATGAAGCACAAAGGTCTAGAAGGCACCTATTCACTCTAGACTTGAAGAGACCCAGATTTTAGTTTTCAGGAAAGACAGGCGCCGTCAGGGTATTCCACTCCTTAGCAGTTCGCATTATAAAGGTAGAACTGAATCGTTTAGTACTAATAGAATACCAACTAATATACCAATGAGGTAAGGATGGTACCGAGCCGTGCGTCTGCTCGTCCTATGATGAAAAGGAGATGGTGGGATCACATCGTGAAGTTCCTGGGATTATTCCCCGAAATGTAACCTATAGAAGATCGAAAGGCATGCGACTTTACGGCGGTGCTCGAGACTCTGGATTTTAGTCTCCGCAATATGTTGCTCACCTATAAGCCTGAAAGCTCTGCGCTCAATCGAGTCCAAGGCAGCAAGCTGGCACTTGGCAGAGCCATCCCAAACATCGCAGCAGTATTTCATACAGCCCAGACTTGAGCTTTATCATTATCATTATATATAATAAAACTAAGTTGATAAAATGTGCGGGCCGATAAAACTTAAAAACGAACCAATGCAGCCCAAAAAAGGTTTAACCGTAGGGTAGCCCCAACCCTCCCATCCATCAAGAGGGTTCGGGTTTTGGGCTGCGCGGTTAAGGTTTAGAGAAAAACGGTTTAGAAGGTTTGGGCGTAGTAACTATTAAGTAATCTGTGGTTTGAGTTTTGGGCTGCGCGGTTAAGGTTTTGAGAAAAACGGTTTAGAATAAGGTCAACTTGACCTGAAACTCAACCAAAACTTCTAGAAGGTTCGAGGAAGTTCGAAAACTTCGGGGAGGTTCTGGAAAGTTCAAGGCAATTTTAGAAGGTTCGAGAATCTCCAGAAAGGTTATAAAAAGTTCGAGAACTTTCGAGAAATTTCCAAATGTTCTAGAACCTTCCGGAAATTTCTGAAAGTTCAAAAACCTCTAGAAAAGCTTGAAAAAGACCGAGAACTTTCATAAAATTCCAGAAAGTTATAGAACTTTAGGGATTTTTTTCGCAAATAATCTAACTCAGCCTGAATGTTTTACGGTACGGTGGCCCGCCCCAATCGCACCCTCTTATTCATGAAGAAGAATTCGAGAATGTTCGAGAAAGATCCAAAATATCCGGAAAGGTTCAATTCTTGAAATTTTTCTAAAATGTTCGAATACCGTTGATATTTAAACACTAACTAATATTATAAAAGCGAAAGTTTGTGTGTGTAATAGTGTATGAGTGTGTTGTTACCTCTTCACGCTAAAACAGCTGGACGGATTTGGATGAAAATTGGTGGGGAGGTAGCTTAGAACCATGAGATTGACATAGGGGGGAAAGGTAGGAGGAGGGCGGTTCAACGGGGCTACCCGTGCGAAGCCGGGGCGAGTCGCTAGTATAGACTAAGATAAGAAGCTGTCCTGGCGTGAAGTAACGCTTTACCTTATTCAGGGTGCCTAGCTTCATGGCAGCTTTTTTTGCCTTAGACTCGATGTAGGAGCTAAAGTTGAGAGTAGGCGTGAGCGAAACACTAAAGAGCTCGAGGTGATCCCCTATAGCTACAGGTACATCTCGGAATACAGGAACTTGGAGAAACGGACTTTTTTTCGCCGAGAAGAGACAAGCCTGCGTTTTAGAGGCGTTGAACTTAACTAGATTGGCATCGCCACAGTCGGATACGGCCTTGAGAGTCAAATTCAGACGCTGCAGCATCTCATCTCTTAGCCCCTGAATTTCAATCTGCCTAGCTCTGGCAGTGAAAACATATCTCTCCACAACTGCGCTGTCGTCTGCATACCCAATGATACCGGGCATAAGCAGATCATTAATGTGTGGCAGATAGCACAGACCCCTGAGGTACCCCGGCGTTTATAGCCAATTGATCTGACGAGCGGCCATCAATAACTACTGGTATGGTTCTTTCCCTCAGAAAGTCTGCGAGCCAGGTGCAGAATTGAACTGGCAGTCCATATGCAGGAAGCTTGCCAATGATATATCATGCCAAACCCTGTCAAAGGCCTTCGAGACGTCCAGTGAAACAGCCAGTGCTTCACCATATTTTCAATGGCCTCAAATGTGCGAGGCATACACAAGAAGGTCCCCAGTAGACCGGTTTCGGCGAAACCCGTATTCTCGATCACTGAGGAGGTCGTTACCTTCAAGGCAAGCAAGGAGCTTCCTATTCAGTACACGCTCCATACATTTGCATAGTAGGGATGTGACCGAGATAGGGCGGTAGTTTGAAGGGTCAGCACGACTGCCTTTCTTAGGCACAGGTTGCACGTTAGCGAGCTTCCAAGACTTGGGGACTTCACCAGTTTTGAAAAAGACAACTCAGGGGCACAGGTTTTTAACACTATGGCTGAGATACCATCAGAACCACTATTTTTATTCACGTCGAGTTTACGTAGTGTTTTGAGCATTTCCTTTTGCTGGATGCGAATTTCCTGCATTGAAGTTTCGCACCAAGGAAGGCTGGGTGGAGTTTCGCCAGCGGTGAGTGAGTGAGAACACTCACTTGCGTCGATACTACCGCAGAAGTATTTAGGGAAATATTTCCGGCAGCGCGAGGAGTAGCAGGTGCTGAGTGTAAATACGGTATATGATATTATCTAGTATAGATAGTGTACGCATACACAAATGCCGATCGAAGCGCGCCCTCTGGTGTAAACGTACCTATAAAAAATAAATAAAATAAAAAGAATTTTTTCAGACTCACAGATTCATAATTTGGCTAGGCCAAAATGCACTCAGTAATATGTGTAATTGGCCATAACTTAATGCATCTTGGTCCAGTGCTGAGTGAGGTGGGAATCTGGCCTATCGGCTACCACAGCCAGGAGGCTGTTGTGGCTGGCGCGCACTCTGCGCAGCGCGGCGGCGGCGCGCACGCGCAGCGGCGATCCTGCGCGTGCGCGCCGCCGCCGCGAAGCTGTCTACGTGTGCCTCAGCGAACATGCCCGACGCACTGCACCAGCGCGGCAGCCACAACAGCGCCCTGAACGCGGTGTTGAATTGAACCCGTAGGGCGCTCAAGATGTTTTCCTATATGTGGTCCAGAGGCTACAAGTGTATAAGGAGGTACAAATATAGGTCTGTCGGTTGCAGGTTCCCGCGCACGCGCGCGCGCTACTCGATGCTAGTGCACGCGCAGGCGCCGCGCAACGCGGAGCGCTTCCGCATCATGGCAGAGAACCGGCGCGCGCACGCCGACGAGGGGTACCGCGCGGCGCCCTACCGGAGCGTCGAGGTACCACCGCATGCCTTAGTATAGGTACATACATACATACATACAACGCGGAGCGCTTCCGCATCATGGCGGAGAACCAGCGCGCGCACGCCGATGAGGGGTACCGCGCGGCGTCCTACCGGAGCGTCGAGGTACCACCGCATGCCTTAGTATAGGTACATACATACATACATACAACGCGGAGCGCTTCCGCATCATGGCAGAGAACCGGCGCGCGCACGCCGACGAGGGGTACCGCGCAGCGCCCTACCGGAGCGTCGAGGTACCACCGCATGCCTTAGTATAGGTACATACATACATACATACAACGCGGAGCGCTTCCGCATCATGGCAGAGAACCGGCGCGCGCACGCCGACGAGGGGTACCGCGCGGCGCCCTACCGGAGCGTCGAGTTACCACCACATGCCTTAGTACAAGTACATACATACATACATACAACGCGGAGCGCTTCCGCATCATGGCAGAGAACCAGCGCGCGCACGCCGACTAAGGTTACCGCGCGGCGCCCTACCGGAGCCTCGAGGTGCCACCACATGCCTAGGTACAAGTACATACATACATACATACATACAACGCGGAGCGCTTCCGCATCATGGCGGAGAACCGGCGCGCGCACGCCGACGAAGGGTACCGCGCCGCGTCCTACCGGAGCCTCGAGGTACCACCACATGCCTAGGTACAAGTACATACATACATACCTACATACAACGCGGAGCGCTTCCGCATCATGGCGGAGAACCGGCGCGCGCACGCCGACGAAGGGTACCGCACCGCGCCCTACCGGAGCCTCGAGGTACCACCACATGCCTTAGTACAAGTACATACATACATACATACAACGCGGAGCGCTTCCGCATCAAGGCGGAGAACCGGCGCGCGCACGCCGACGAAGGGTACCGCGCGGCGCCCTACCGGAGCGTCGAGGTACCACCACATGCCTTAGTACAAGTACATACATACATACATACAACGCGGAGCGCTTCCGCATCATGGCGGAGAACCGGCGCGCGCACGCCGACGAAGGGTACCGCGCCGCGTCCTACCGGAGCCTCGAGGTACCACCACATGCCTTAGTACAAGTACATACATGCATACATACATACATACAACGCGGAGCGCTTCCGCATCATGGCGGAGAACCGGCGCGCGCACGCCGACGAAGGGTACCGCGCCGCGTCCTACCGGAGCCTCGAGGTACCACCACATGCCTTAGTACAAGTACATACATGCATACATACATACATACAACGCGGAGCGCTTCCGCATCATGGCGGAGAACCGGCGCGCGCACGCCGACGAAGGGTACCGCGCCGCGTCCTACCGGAGCCTCGAGGTACCACCACATGCCTTAGTACAAGTACATACATGCATACATACATACATACAACGCGGAGCGCTTCCGCATCATGGCGGAGAACCGGCGCGCGCACGCCGACGAAGGGTACCGCGCCGCGTCCTACCGGAGCCTCGAGGTACCACCACATGCCTTAGTACAAGTACATACATGCATACATACATACATACAACGCGGAGCGCTTCCGCATCATGGCGGAGAACCGGTGCGCGCACGCCGACGAAGGGTACCGCGCCGCGCCCTACCGGAGCCTCGAGGTACCACCACATGCCTTAGTACAAGTACATACATGCATACATACATACATACAACGCGGAGCGCTTCCGCATCATGGCGGAGAACCGGTGCGCGCACGCCGACGAAGGGTACCGCGCCGCGCCCTACCGGAGCCTCGAGGTACCACCACATGCCTTAGTACAAGTACATACATGCATACATACATACATACAACGCGGAGCGCTTCCGCATCATGGCGGAGAACCGGTGCGCGCACGCCGACGAAGGGTACCGCGCCGCGCCCTACCGGAGCCTCGAGGTACCACCACATGCCTTAGTACAGTTTTACCCAAAATATAAGTCGCCCGATGTACCTGCGCCGTTGACCAATTTCTATAGCGCAGGAACCTTCTTTCTACCAATTAGCAATCTAAAATCTTGCGCTGTTATTGGTTAATCGATTTCGCAGCAAAATCGCGGCCGGTCGTGCGCCATCTTGTTAATCAGTCGACTCTTAGATGTGAGCGTGACAGGCTCTATACGTTCGGCTACTGTCGGATATCAGTCTACGCTTTTCTGCGCAAACGAAAACAGTCGATCGGACTTATACTTTGGGTAAAACTGTACAAGTGTTGATTGTTTTTGAAACTACAGTTCTAGCGCTTAACTGAGCCAGTCCCTGAGGTATGAAAGTATATACTTAGATGAAAGGATATTTTGAAGATCGCAAATTAATTGCTTTCAACTTAATTAATCTGTAGGTACCTAGTTTAAGATTATAACTTTATCCAATATTTGTTATATTGAAACTTTGCAAATATTATGTTGTAGGTACGCTTGAAATGGGCAGGCTGTTGGAACTATTTACTTGTAAACATCTCCGTGTACACAGCTGATTCATAAAGATTTTCTTTTTCTTGCCACAGGTTCAAAAGCACAGGCTTTTCACCATGATCGTAGTGAAGCTGTGACCGTGGCGCGTCGAGCGAGCGCGCATCACCCGCGGCCGACCAGACACGGGGCCGGAGAATATAGGGCGCGCCAATCTTGATGGCCGGTACTACTCACAAGGTGTCTTAGGCGTCTTTACTCACATTTTTACTTAAAACTGATATTCGTCAGATATTTTATTATTAGATAAAAAACTAGTATAGTTTTATGAATTGAAATAATTTGATTACGAGCGATTACCTAAATATGGTTTAATTAGCTTGTGATCAAGTTATTTTTAATGAAATTAAGTGAAATTTTGAGTATTATTTGATCTTTAGGTTAGTATACTTTTTATAAAAAACTTATTTACATTATTTTTTTCAAAATGAATTGAATTATTTTAACCAGATTAGATATTATTGTATAAATTATACTACTTTGCCGCGTAAAAAGGGCTCCGTAAGAGGTTGAAACTCGGGTGGTAACTCCGTCACAAGCGTGGGTAAAACCGGCAATGCCACCTACGTAGTACCTATTTACATGGCATTGTTTCCGTTACCCTAGCTAGGACAGTGCTGGTAAGGTGGAACGTCTATGAGACTAAGATAAAAAGGGCTCCGTAAGAGGTTGAAACTCGGGTCGTAACTCCGTCACAAGCGTGGGTAAAACTGGCAATGCCACCTACGTAGTACCTATTTACATGGCATTGTTTCCGTTACCCTAGCTAGGTCAGGGCTGGTAAGGTGGAACGTCTATGAGACTAAGATAAAAAGGGCTCCGTAAGAGGTTGAAACTCGGGTCGTAACTCCGTCACAAGCGTGGGTAAAACTGGCAATGCCACCTACGTAGTACCTATTTACATGGCATTGTTTCCGTTACCCTAGCTAGGTCAGGGCTGGTAAGGTGGAACGTCTATGAGACTAAGATAAAAAGGGCTCCGTAAGAGGTTGAAACTCGGGTCGTAACTCCGTCACAAGCGTGGGTAAAACTGGCAATGCCACCTACATAGTACCCATTTACGTGGTATTGTTTCTGTTACCTAGCTATAGTGCTGGTAAGGTGGATGGAGGTTGTTGTATTGTAAAACATTATACTTGTTTACATAGAGGTTGTGGTCCGTCGGTTGTAATTATAGAATGCGTTTTTTTTTTATACTACTTTGTATGACGGGTGAAGCAGATGGCCCATCTGATGTTAAGCGGTAACCTCTGCTTATGAACAGTGCATTACCACATAGGTCACATCCACCTAGGACGCGCCCTATCTGGCATTGCACTGCGCCCGCCACCCTGAGACATAAAGATGTCTCATGTGCCTGTAATTTCACCGGGACCCTTACCCTTCAAACCGGAACACAGTAATGCGAGCACTACTGCTTTGCGGCAGAAATAGGTATGGTGGTAGTACTTCCCCGGACGAACTCTTTCACAAAAAAAGCTCTACTACTACTGGCTATAGTGCTAGTAAAATGGATGTTTTTTTTTTATGTATACGTGTTTACATATATATCTGTCGGTTGCAGGTTCCCGCGCTAACGGGAATTTTGACGTAGTTAAGAATGGGATTATGAATGGCGGCCACTCATGCTTTCCTGCTCAGATTATATACAAAAGCCATTTACAATCCCATTTTTAACTTCGTGGGTTTTACCAATAACTCGGTGTTTTACAAAATATTACGAAATTTTTATGCCTTGTTTTTATTTTTATTTGGTTATGATTATTTTCGTGTTAAATATTTAATTATAAAAGCAAGTCATCTTTTTTACAAGATGCACATAATTTACGGGTGCTAATTAACTGAGCGGCAAAAAAATACGCGTTTAGCTGTTAAAAAACCATTTGGCTCTGAATAAACAATACAGCTGTAAAAATTGAGCAATAAAAATCATTTCTGAGCAATATAATATTCACAAAATGAGCCTTTGTTGATCTGACTGCGCATGCTTACAGTGGCGTAACAATAGGGCGGCAGGGCTGGCAAAATGCCACGGGCCCCCGACCCAAGAGGGCCCGGCCCAAGAGGCCGCGAGCTCAAAAATATTTGTGCCTGAGTATTTTATTTTATTTGAAAAGTATATTTTTATAAGTTCTGCTTAAAATCCAAAGTGAGACAACATTTTTTTTTTAAATTTTCGAATTTGCAACCTGACCACAACTAAATTTGTTTAAATTTTCGAATTTGCCACGGGCCTCAGATGGTATAGTTACGCCACTGCATGCTTATTTATACTTATACTAGCGATCCGCTTGGCTTCGCACGAAAAGGTTTATAAAAACCTTCCGGAAGAAAATATTTATATTATGAGTTAAATATTAGTTATACTTATGTATAACTGTTATGTGTGATTTGAATGCATTTATAATGATGAAATAGCAGTGGTGTCATCTCTTGTCAATGTTTTGAACTGATTTCGGACTTTGAACAGAAGGTTTCTAATGAAACACCTGTAGATGGCTCCCAGCGGCGCTATAGCCGAGTTGATAGTGCCCACAAATTTCGTCTTCAGCGTCATAGCTCGTTCTATGGCCGAATTGGTAAAGGAATCGCCGATCACAGGCGAGGTTGCGGGTTCGAGTCCCGATGGAACGAAATTTTTGGCTTACATTTAAATTTAAACAGCGCGAAATTCAAATTGTATTACAACGATCCACCCTACATTACTAGCGACGCGCTCGGCTTTACACGAAAATTTATACGTATAAACCTTCCGGAAGAAATTATTTAGGATAGTGAAACTGCATGAAAATCCGTTGCGTTGTTTAAGAGAACCGATAGCTTTATTTTATACCATGTATTGATTTCAGATTATAATCATTGTTTATTGTAAATCAATTTAATTGATTTTATGTACTTAATGATGTAATAAGTAGTTACCTACGCAATTCTATAAATTGATATTAGTTTTTTTTGTGATATGGTTATTTACTAATTTTGGTTGTTTCTATGAACTAAGCTTGCTTGTGAATACTATAATTATGTAATTAAATATTTTCTCTCTTTCTACTTAGGTTGTTCAAGTTAGGGCAGAAAGAGACAGCGATAGAGATTAATTAAGTTTATTTAATTTGTTTATTGTTACTGCTTACTTTATTTTCGTAATAAACAGATGAATTGTAAAAGAAAATATTTTCGTCAAAGAAATTACCTCTGCATTACCTCACAGGTCACATCCAACTAGGACGCGTCGTACGCGGCATTGAACTGCACCCGCCACCCTGATACATGTAGATGTAGTCTCATGTGCCTGTAATTTCACCGGCACCCATAGTCTACAAACTAGGACACAGCAATGCGAGCACCACTGCTTTGCCGCAGTAATAAATATGGTGGTAGTACTTCCCCGGACGAACTCTTTCACAAAAAAGCCTTACTAATAAAACAGATGGATGTTGAAGCCCATCCCTTAATCCCTAAGTCGGCTTTTACGACATCCACGGGAGGAGACAGAAGGCTAGTCAAATTATTTTTTGAAATAAATACACTTCGGTATAAAATCCTAAAATCTAGCATTCTCGTAAAAAAACAACTGGTAATTTCTCCCTAGTTTTTATTCATAATCATTATACATACATACCTAACTTAATAAAAAAAATGATTTTAATGACTTAAAAAGTGTACAGATACGTTAATGACACAAAATCTCGAATTAATTACATTTTAAAAGTATTTTTAATCTATACAATGTAAAAAAACATTTGGTATCGCCTTCGCGCGATTGGTAGACATCGCCTGACACGCGAGCGGCAAAAGGCCAGAGGAGGGGGTAGGGGGGTCGTCACCCCCACCCCCCCCACAGGCGATGCGCAGACTTTATAGATACACTTACCCCAAACAAGGGTTGAGGAGTTTTTTTATAATACAATGGTACATTTACACTTAGAATTCAAAGCCAGATGCTGCGGCCACACTACCATGAAATGGCAATAATATGGCCATAATTTTACAATGACAATCAATATGGCATGTTGCGGTAGGAATCGCTAGCTAAGACGGTGATATTTTCGCAAATCAAAGAAGATACCGTTGTGATTAATGCGTGTGTTGCCACACTTCCTTTTGTTCAGTCAACCTCCATCTTGGAATGATTTTTTGATATATAACTTCTTTCCTCTCGCTTTCCTGCAATCTGTGGGAGTAATTTCGTGAAAAGGGACTGAAGTGTGTAAAAGGAAGCGCGCATTTTTCTGAGAGGTTGGTACTATCAGCCATGTTGCTTTTTACCAAGGTGAGCAGTCAGAAAGCGCGCATTTTCCGAGAGGTTGGTACTATCAGCCATGTTGCTTTTTACCAAGGTGAGCAGTCAGGAATCGCGCATTTTTCCGATAGGTTGGTACTATCAGCCATATTGCTTTTTACCAAGGTGAGCAGTTAGAAAGCGCGCATTTTCCGAGAGGTTGGTACTATCAGCCATGTTGCTTTTTACCAAGGTGAGAAGTCAGAAAGCGCGCATTTTCCGAGAGGTTGGTACTATCAGCCATGTTGCTTTTTACCAAGGTGAGCAGTCAGGAATCGCGCATTTTTCCGAGAGGTTGGTACTATCAGCCATGTTGCTTTTTACCAAGGTGAGCAGTCAGGAATCGCGCATTTTTCCGATAGGTTGGTACTATCAGCCATATTGCTTTTTACCAAGGTGAGCAGTTAGAAAGCGCGCATTTTCCGAGAGGTTGGTACTATCAGCCATGTTGCTTTTTACCAAGGTGAGAAGTCAGAAAGCGCGCATTTTCCGAGAGGTTGGTACTATCAGCCATGTTGCTTTTTACCAAGGTGAGAAGTCAGAAATCGCGCACTTTTCCGAGTGGTTGGTACTATCAGCCATATTGCTTTTTACCAAGGTGGTGAGATGGCAGATGTTACACATCATATTCGACTACTGTAACGCTCGCTCGTTTTTTGATTGGCATATAAAGTCTAGTGTAATTACACCGCTTCACGCGATAATTTAATGTCATAACGAATGCATTAATTAACAGGTGGTAGACGGTAAAGGTAGTATAGCCGCAGCATAACTGCGATGATTAAAAACCGGCCAAATGTGTCTCGAACCACGCATAGTCTAGTTTCAAATTCAGGTGAATTTACCCGGTTACATAATGAGGGGTTTTCACATCATGCTTATAGCCTTGAAAATAGATGGCGCCAAACTGTGCTTAACTGTCAAAATAAAGTGAAATGTCAACGTCAACAACGTAGTGATATATTTTCGTAGGTGTTTTATTACTATCACACAAAAGCACAGACAATTCATTTGTTAATTTTGACAACCACGGTTGAGTCAGCGCCATCTACCGAGCCAAACCGAACTACTTTTTTTTAATTCGTAAATGAAGTACCCTCATAATATGTAAAAAAAATGAGGTAACCCTTCAAAAAATGGGGTCTCTGATTTTTGTTTGCTACCGTATCGAGAGTTAGGGCCCTAACTAACCCAGATCCCATGGTTACGTCGCCGGCTAGTATCCATGGCTACCTTCGGCGCTGTCTCCACGAGCGAGAGAATGGTGACGAGTCCGCGCTCGCCCATACAAATTATCACTGCGATAACATCGCCGCGTGGAGACGCGTTCATAGAAATACATGGCACGCCGCTAAATAAAGAGGAAAAAAAAAAAAAACATGGCACGACGTTAATATCACCGCAATTCTCTCGCTCGTGGAGACAGCGCCTAAGGTTGCCAAATGGAGTAGCCACAATAAATATTTCGTTATCAAAACTCTTCTTTTTTTTCCCACAAAACACGTGCGCTCTGCGTCCGTCTTGGCGACCGGTTGGACACAGAGTGAGTGAGACGCAGCTTGCTCGTGTACATTGTATTGGCTACGTCGCCAGCGTGCCAGGTATCCAGTCTCCACAAAGTGACCCGTTGTGGCTACGCTTTCAAATTGGCGACGTTGGCAAACTGTTGCCAAGTAAGTTAAGGTGGTTACTTTCGCTTGTGGCGCGAAATTCAATTTTTTTCGTGTTTTGCTCATCACAGCTCATCAACACTTCTTGAGATAGCGAAAACTATGTTGCCGGTAATTATATAACCTAACACACAAGTTTTAATTTGTAGTATCACATAAATATCATTAGTTTGGCTATGAATGTGCTTGAAACAAAATACACTGTAACAAGTAATTAATTTGCGCTGAACGGCTGAACCGATTTTGATCAAACAAAGATAAGCACACTCCCGACAAATACTCCTTTCAAACAAAACAAAAAAAATGAAATCGGTTCATCCGTTCGTGAGCTACGTTGGGACAGACAGACACACACACACACACAGACACGTCAAACTTATAACACCCCTTCGTTTCTTGTCGGGGGTTAAAAACCATTGAAGCACAATCGTACTCGTAACTAAACTAATCTTAATTATGTGATACTATGAATTAAAACTTGTGTGTTAGGTCATATAATTACCGGCAACATAGATTTCGCTATCTGAAGAAGTGTTGATGAGCTGTGATGAGCAAAAAACACGAAAAAATAATTATTTCGCGCCGCAAGCGAAAGCAACCACCTTAACTGCCATAAATTTTAATATGAATTGTTTGGATACGTAGCCGGCGACGTCGCCATAGCATCTCGGTGAGTTAGGGCCCTTAAATCAAATGAAAGAGGAATCAATTCTGAGTTCATTGCGGTTTTTATTTACATTTTGCATTAAGATATTGATTATAAAAATATTTTACCTAATGTGGTTCACCATAGACTATGGTCTACAGGGCATCCCAAGACTATGCGACATGAAAGGAAAGTACCTTAAATATTATAGATAGGATATATATTTTGCTGAAAAGAGACTTTATTTTATTTTTAAAAGTTAAAGCTTAGTAATACTGCAACTAAGATTTTCGAAAAATTACTTGCTGGGAATCGATACGAACATTTCATGGAATCAAACATTTTACTTTATTATTTTGTTATAAGATACTTAAGAGGAATTATTAATCCATTCTTTCGATTGGCATCATAAAAAACCGGGGTATTTTTTTTCTCACGATTAAGTCGGTTTAATTCTCAGACGAAGCGAGAAATTTTTAGAAAACCTTTGAATGCAGTTTTACGCACTTTTAAAAATAAAATAAAGTCTCCTTTCCGCAAAATATCCTATCTACAATATTTAAGTTACTTTCCCTTCATGTCGCGTAGTCTTGGGACGCCCTGTATAGTTTTCATTAGAGTCGTCGGCGATTACAGTCGCTTAATTCTCCCAATGAACTGAATTTCAGGATTAAAAAGTAGCCTATGTTTTAATCCAGGTTTTATTCTATATGTATACAAAATTTCATCAAAATTGGCCCAGCCGTAGGCGGGCAAACATCGACACCAATAAATAAATACGATGATTGTAAGGTCCTAAAACGCAGCGATTATTAAATTTTAAGATTTTTAAAATACAATTTCATTATGAGTTTCTTATAATCTCAATAATTAGTTAATGTGATATAGATTTTGTTATATATTTAATATTAATTCATGAACTTTACATAATGGTGTTATTAAAAGGCCATATGCCGTTAATATTAAGTGCAAACAAGATTTTTTTACCTATTGGTTTTTCTATAAGTCTCATTAATATAGGAATACATATACAAATGTTATAAAATCCCATACGAAGTCCATAGTTTCGTTGCGTTCAAATATTATCATACTAACTGACGTATCTACAAAAACTGAAGCCAAATTATCTTAATTATTTTATAAGCACACTGAAAGTTGATCGAATCGAGACTGTATTGTGAAACAATAATTGACTGAAACATTGGTATTCTGCTCCCTCCTAACAACAATATAATCTACAGAGATACAAAGATCATTTGGCACGTGACGCTTTTGAGGAACTAAATCTATAATCATCATAATCTGTATCAAACAACGCCACAACGGCGGCCTCAAGTCGCGCCAAGTTATACTGGTTAATCCAGGGGTTCGCAACCTTTTGAGTCGGAAGAGTAAATAATTACAATTTACATTTCAAAGTTATTAGAGACACAAAAAAAAATCTTGCCAACAATAAATAGTACTTCCATAAATTAGGAATTTTGATGAAAAAAATAATCTATTTATTCATATATAAGTAGTGTTTTTTCACAACAAATTAGATAATATAGAAATAGTTTTTAATTAAAAATTTAATACAAAATGTGACGATCTTAAATTGAAAACACTGTAACAACTTTTTTTTTTATAAAATTAATTAAATTGGCGTTTGGAACTAGAGCCGCAGCTTCACTTCCAAAGAGCCGCAAGTGGCTCGCGAGCCGCAGGTTGCCGACCCCTGGGTTAGACTGAACTTTCTATTCTTGTGACCATTAGAGTAGGATAGTGCTATATAATAATTGTAAAAAGTGAAAGAGAGAGTTCTCAGAACTTTGAAACATTCAAGTTTCAGTCACATTTCGATATAATAATATTCCGCGTTGTATTGTCAAGTGAGCAGAATACCATTTTTGACGTTGTGATATCGACACTAGATCGTAATATGAACCGAACTTTAATTTTACTAGTTTTACAAGCTTTTATTTAACTTGCAATGTATGTATGTTTGTCCGGGTGGAATCTTGCAACTGATTATTAAAGCAGTTATCCTCAACCTATTGAGCTGAAATTTGGCATACCTATCAAGTTACAACGACAATACAATATGATGGTGACAGCGAGCTGATCTGATGATGGAGATGGAAGGTGGACAATGGAACTCCTCGATGAATAGTATTTGGGCCATTTTTAGGCTCATTTTGATTTTGGTTCCGGTCACTAATTTAATAAAAGCTTGAATTGAAAAATATATTATTCAACAAAATAATTATTTTGTTAGATGATTCCATACGTTGTCTGTCACTAACTTAAGGTTTACAGCTACAGGTGTAGCGCTTAACTGAGTCAGTCCCTGAGGTATGGGAGCGGTACGGGAGGGGTGGGGTGTATTTGTTACGTCAAAATGAAGCATGACTTCATGTTAAAGCCCGACGCAAAAACGACGGGGTGTTATAAGTTTGACGTGTCTGTGTGTGTGTCTGTCTGTCGCCTCGTAGCTCTCGAACCAATTATTATTATTTTGTTTGAAAGGTGAATTTGTCGGGAGTGTTCTTAGCTATGTTTGATCAAAATCGGTTCAGCCGTTTCATTGCGTTGCGTTTTTTTAAATAATACAAAATTAATTACTTGTTTGACAGACGAAAACACCCCCCCCCCCGTACCGATCCCATACCTCAGGGACTGACTCAGTTAAGCGCTAGACATGTAACAGCCCGTTGTTAAGAGGACGCACCGCAAGTAAATTTGCTCCTACTTTGGGTATTACCTATCAACATTGAAATTTAGTACAGTAGTAGTGAGAGAAATTCCGACTTCGTGTTTTGTCGGCTACGCTCGTTTTGACGACCTCTGTAGCGCGTCGGGCGAGTAGCCGGCTGAGTTGTGAAAGGTTGCGGGTTAGTTTTTTTTTATACAACTTGGAATGACGGATCAAGCAGATGGCCCACCTGATGTTAAGCGGTGCCCTCTGCCTATGAACAGTGCATTACCACATAGGTCACGTCCACCTAGGACGCGCCCTATGCGGCATTGCACTGCGCCCACCACCCTGAGACATAAAGATGAAAAGTCTCATGCGCCTGTAATTTTACCGGCCCCTTCAAACCAGAATACAGCAATGCGAGCTCTACTGCTTTGCTGCAGAAATAGGTATGGTGGTAGTACTTTCCCGGACGAACTCTTTCACAAAAAAGCTCTACTACTACTAGTACAGTAGTAGCTACTACAGCAGCTACTATTAGTACAGTTTAGTGAGAAAAATTGCGACTTCGTGTTTTGTCGGCTAAGTTCTTTTTGATCAAGCTTCCTTTTTTATGGACTAGCTCGCTACATTTCTCTTAAGCTTGGGCCGTGCTTCGGAGTGTTAATATCCATACATGTAGTCATACAAAATGTATGTATGGCCGGTGCTTAGCTGGCGGGGGTTTCGTCCAGAAACTCGACGTACGTGAATGGGAAGTGTCCCACTTTCCCGTTGAGCTCGCCCTCCCATTGGCCGTTAATGTTTATTTTCGTTACCTAGACAAAAAAACATCATAAATAATTAAAAACCGTAAATAAATCTGGTAAGAACAGGACCCTAACCGTTAAGTGATAGATTTAAATATAAAAAATAATTTTAAAAAAAGCTGGACAATTTGACAACATTTTCTAGCCCCAAGCTAAGCAGAGCTTGTGTTATGGGTACTAGACAACTGATATACTTAAAACAATATATTACATTGATAGATATTTTTGATTATCTATAGAAAATACCCAGAACACCCTGAACAAATATCTGCAGATTGCACAAATATTTGTCCCGAAGCCGGAATCAAACCAGCAAGCTCCTGGCTCGTAGGCGAACGTTCGTCCGCCGCGCCACAGAGGTCGTATGTTAGCTTATAAGGTATATATTTATTTGGGCTTAATGATATAGGTATAATTTTACTCAATAATATCCAGTATGTATATAATATCCTATATGGGGTGAGAAGCGTTACCTAGCTGTAACACAGTTTATTAACTAGCACGGAAGGCAGTTTTTTTATTTTCATATACTTACGATCTTACTAGTACCGTGCTACCACAAAACAGACACGCAACTAATATTTGCAGATCATACAAACATTTGTCAAAAATCGAACCCGCAACCTTTCGCGTCTCAGCCGGCTGCTCGCACGACGCGCTACAGAGGTCATCAAAAAATTACAAAAAAAAATGATCTAATCATCATTGAAATTATGTGTTTTTTTTAACTACTGAATGGCGGAACAAGCAGATGGCCCACCTGATGTTAAGCGGTAACCTCTGCCTTTAACAATGCATTACCTCATAGGTCACGTCCACCTAGGACGTGACCTATGTGGCATTGCACTGCGCCCGCCACCCTGAGACATAAAGATGAAAAGTCTCATGTGCCTGTAATTTAATCGGCAACTTACCCTTCAAACCGGAACACAGCAATGCGAGCACTACTGCTTTGCGGCAGAAATAGGTATGGAGGTAGTACTTCCCCGGACGAACTGTTACTAACTACTACCAACTACTACTAACTACTAGAGGACGTTTAGGGTTTTAGTACAAGTTTTGATAGTTTTCGAAAGCGTATGAAGTTTCGATTCCTTTCATACATTCACTTGCAGCGCCCCTAGCGGAAACGAGGAGAAAACTAAGGACGCTGGCAGTATTTCTGAAACTTCATGTAGTTTCGAATACTAACAAATTCTCGCACTACAGCTCGTTCACTGTAAGATGGCACCTGTAAATACTCCATGGCAGGTGCCAACTTACGGCGAACGGTCCGGCTCGTTCACCGTAAGATGGCACCTGTAAATACTCCATGGCAGGTGCCAACTTACGGTGCACAATCCGGCTCGTTCACCGTAAGATGGCACCTGTAAATACTCCATGGCAGGTGCCAACTTACGGTGCACAATCCGGCTCGGT
Organism: Operophtera brumata; assembly: GCA_932527175.1. Lineage (NCBI taxonomy): Eukaryota > Metazoa > Arthropoda > Insecta > Lepidoptera > Geometridae > Operophtera > Operophtera brumata. The sequence goes on along the minus strand of OW052239.1, from coordinate 30,660,089 downwards.
CACCGTAAGATGGCACCTGTAAATACTCCATGGCAGGTGCCAACTTACGGTGAACGGTCCGGCTCGTTCACCGTAAGATGGCACCTGTAAATACTCCATGGCAGGTGCCAACTTACGGTGAACGGTCCGTCTCGTTCACCGTAAGATGGCACCTGTAAATACTCCATGGCCGGGGCCTACTTACGGTGAACAATCCGTCTCGTTCACCGTTAGATGGCACCTGTAAATACTCCATGGCAGGTGCCAACTTACGGTGAACGGTCCGGCTCGTTCACCGTAAGATGGCACCTGTAAATACTCCATGGCAGGTGCCAACTTACGGTGAACGGTCCGGCTCGTTCACCGTAAGATGGCACCTGTAAATACTCCATGGCAGGTGCCAACTTACGGTGAACAATCCGGCTCGTTCACCGTAAAATGGCACCTGTAAATACTCCATGGCAGGGGCCTACTTACGGTGAACAATCCGTCTCGTTCACCGTTAGATGGCACCTGTAAATACTCCATGGCAAGTGCCAACTTACGGTGAACAATCCGGCTCGTTCACCGTAAGATGGCACCTGTAAATACTCCATGGCAGGGGCCTACTTACGGTGAACAATCCGTCTCGTTCACCGTTAGATGGCACCTGTAAGTACTCCATGGCAAGTGCCAACTTACGGTAAACGGTCTGTAAGCTCTCTGAAGGCTGTTAATAATGTTGACACTCACTTTTATAATATCGCCCTCTTCCAGTTTGAGTGCGGTTTTGTCGTACGCGTTGGGCACTCGCGTCTGTCTGACGCGCGCCAACGCCGGCAGGGTGCGCTGAAACCACAACACAATCAATCAGATACCATCAGAACTGACAACCGTTGGGGAATAGTGGTTCTCGAGTGGCGACCCCGAACCCGACGACGCAGTGTAGGAAGACCGCTCTCACACCGGCAATAATTGAAGGTGGGGTATAACGCAAAATTACCAATCTTATACTTGATTTTTAACTAACTAAATCAAGTACCATATTCAATAAGATTTTTGTGTAAAAACCATTTTTTAACCCCCGACGCAAAAACGACGGGGTGTTATAAGTTTGACGTGGCTGTGTGTGTGTGTGTGTGTGTGTGTCTGTCGCCTCGTAGCTCGCGAACGGATGAATCGTATATATTTTTTTCAAGTTGAATTTGTCGTGGGTTTTCTTAGCTATGTTTGATCAAAATCGGTTCAGCCGTTTCATTGCATTGAGGGTTTTTTTAATTTTTACAAAATTAATTAGGTACTTGTCAACTTCGACCAAAGTAACTGTCAATACAAGCTTTTATAAAATTAGTGATCGTAACCGTGTGCTGATCCAGTCTACTATTATCCATCGAGGAGTTCCGTTGTCCATCTTCCGTCTCCATCATCAGATCAGCTCGCTGTCACCATCATATTGTATTGTCATCGGAACTTGACAGGTATGCCAAATTTCAGGTCAATCAGTTGAGGATAACGGCTTTAAAATTCAGTTGCAAGATTCCATCCTGACATACATAGCAAGTTAGTAAAATTCAGTTGCAAGATTCCATCCTGACATACATTGCAAGTTAGTAAAATTCAGTTGCAAGATTCCATCCTGACATACATTGCAAGTTAGTATAAAGCTTGTAAAATTACTTAGATTTGATTTTTAACTGACTAAATCAAATACAATATTCAAATTATAAATATGTATGGATAATAACATTAACATTATAATAACGAGGGATCACTGTACCAGAGACACGATACGACAATATTTTCTCGATAGAAAAAAAACCCAAAGTTACCTCTTTAACTTTTGGCTAGATTCGATTGTTTATTGAAATGGAGCATATTATTGGGTAAATAGTTTCAGATGTATAAAATCAATACAACAAAGCCGAGGGTTTACTGCAGGGGTTTTGTAAAATTATCTATATTTTACGAGACATTCAACAAAAAACTGTTTTTACGAACGGCGGGAGGCGTTTTTTTTGTATGAAGATATCTGCCTCGCGTTGGTGCAACCCTACAGCCAAATTCCGACACTATCTAACTCAGTAAAGTTCAGGTAAGCTAGAAAGTGACAGAATAATGCTCGCGCAACGAAAAGCGAACGAAACTCACGAAAACCAGTATTTAAGGTGGTTGCTTTTTCATACTAACGTATTTGACTAAATATGGACGAACAGAGTATAATTTTACACTGAATAGAATGTTGTTAGCTTTTATATTGGTCATTATTTGCGGCAAATCATATTTGGTTGAAGAAACCAATGGATTAATAGCGAAAATAACATCGAAATGACTTAGATGGACTAAAATTTCGATGTTATTTTCGCTATTAATCCACTGTTTTCTTCTACCAAATATGGTTTGCCGCAAATAATGACTAATATAAAAGCCAACAACAGTCATTTCTGTGTAAAATTAAACTCTGTCCATATATGGACAGAGTTGCCTCTATAGAGGCATAGGTTAGTTCACGATTTTGTTATCGAAAACACTTATGAAATCTTGTTTTGGGCTCATGCCCTTGGAAATATGATGAAGAATAACATATATTTTGTTATGTCATAAACTGAGTAGGTTACTCAAAAAATACGTTTAAGAGAAGCCTATTTGACTCTCACAGCCTCTTAAGGCGGATGCTCTCACTTGCGGCGTGAAATTGAAAAAAATTGGTGTTTTTTGCCCATTACAGCTCATCAACACTTCTTCAGATAGCGAAAGATGATTTCGCGAGAACTAGGATGTAGGAACACACATGTTTTGATTGACAGTATCTCATAAATATCATCAGTTTAGCTACGATACCCATAAACATATTTTTACAGTGTTTTTTTTGTTTAGGGGTTTATTTATCGTAGCTTAACTGATGATATTTTTGAGATACTATCAATTAAAACATGTGTGGTAAGTCTCCTAGTTTTCGCGAAATCAACTTTTGCTATTTGAAGAAGTGTTGAAGAGATGTAATAGGCTAAAAACAACAAAAAAAATGAAGAATTTCGCGCCTCGAGCGAGCTGGGCCCAGCTCAACCACCTCGGCTTGATAGTGCTATAGTAGATGGTTACCTGCATATTAGTGCGCTGTGCCTAGCTTGCTGCTAGGCGGGCTGGGGGGGGTCGCCGAGGTGGTTTAGAGCCTCTTTAGGAGGGTAGGGCACTCCGGCTGGGTACATTGTCTATTGGTGACCTCGACGTGATAGTGCTATAGTAGATGGTTACCTGCATATTAGTGCGCTGTGGGGGCAGCTTGCTGCTAGGCGGGCTGGGGGGGTCGCCGAGGTGGTTTAGAGCCTCTTTAGGAGGGTAGGGCACTCCGGCTGGGTACATTGTCTATTGGTGACCTCGACGTGATAGTGCTATAGTAGATGGTTACCTGCATATTAGTGCGCTGTGGGGGCAGCTTGCTGCTAGGCGGGCTGGGGGGGTCGCCGAGGTGGTTTAGAGCCTCTTTAGGAGGGTAGGGCACTCCGGCTGGGTACATTGTCTATTGGTGACCTCGACGTGATAGTGCTATAGTAGATGGTTACCTGCATATTAGTGCGCTGTGGGGGCAGCTTGCTGCTAGGCGGGCTGGGGGGGTCGCCGAGGTGGTTTAGAGCCTCTTTAGGAGGGTAGGGCACTCCGGCTGGGTCCAGAATCTGCAAAAAAATACTTTTAATCAATATGGTTCACTTGCCTTCAATTTCCTGGCATTATATAAAAAAATCAGTACCTTCTACGAATATGCAAATAAATTGATAAAGTTGAGAAGGCCTTTCTTTAAGGTGGTTGCTTTCACTTGAGGCGCGAAATTTAAATTTTGTTCGTGTTTTTTGCTCATCACAGCTCATCAACACTTCTTCAGATAGCGAAAACTATGTTGCCGGTAATTATTTGACCTAACTCACAAGTTTTAATTTAAAGTATCACATAAATATCATTAGTTTGGCTATGAATGTGCTTGAAACAAAAAAACACTGTAAAAACGATTGAAGCACAATCATAGCGTGTAATTTCGCGCCACATTCGAAAGCAACCACCTTAATAGAGACACAGCGAGCTAATCTGATGATGAAGACGAAAGGTGGACGGGGAAACTCCTCGATAGATAATAGTAGACTGGTCGCAATCGCAAATGTAAACGCAATTAGATTCTCGTAGCGCCATCTAGTGACGAATAGACGCCCTATAGTAAATGTATAGAGTTGCTACCGCCATCTGTTGATGAGTAGCGTAGAATTGCATCTCTATCTGTTGTTAGAGCGGGGGACATGTATTATCTGTGTACTCTTAGGACGTTTTGAGAGTATTCGTAATACCCTTTAGAACGTTCTCGGTCTATTGGTAATTTATATAAATAAAGGAATTAGCTCGAAGAGGAGTTAGTCGTGAAACTGCTTTGAGTGCGAATTAATCAAGTTGAAGTTGATGACACAGTGCATCATAGTGTCCCACCGGCTGACTGGCGTAAACGCATTTAGAGAGGGATAAAATATGAACAGTGCAGTGAAGTACAGTTAAAGTGAATAAGTGTTTTTTTGTTAATTTTATTAAAAGTTGAATTTCGGTAACCGGTGTTCAGTGAGATTATTTTATCCCGAACCCTACCTCGTAACTGCTATATGCTGCACAGTGCAGCATATCCTGAGACAGGGACCTGTTTGACCCCACACAACACACATCGATGCCTTTCTACTTATCAACTTACCAACCAGCTTATATTAGTTTTTTTTATGCTACCTAGTTTCTTAGTACCTACTAGATTTTTGTTTTTTGTTTTTATGTGTGTGTTGTCTTGGGGTAAATAAATCTTTTTTCTTTGTTTTATTTGATGACACAGTACATCATGTACATTATAGTTAGAACTGTATGACTCACCCTTTGTACATAGGGCACGGGTATAGAACCTGTGCGACCCTGGTTGTTGCGAGCCGTCCACCACTGGTCCTCGTCCCGAGTGAGCACCATGAGGCGCTCACCGCGACGGAATGGCAGGTCGTCAACGTCCTGAAATGTCATAAGTGTGGTTTTTAACCGACTTCCAAAAAAAGGAGGTTCTCAAGACGTGTGTTTTTTTTGTCTCGATGCTTCCAGGTTCGTCCTGTTTTCATCAAAATCTGTTTCTGATGATGGGATCCATGAGGAATTGAGGGAACTCCTCAAATATTATACGCACACATATTGCAATTTCGGTATTTTCAGCAACAAGTCAAGCATGTGCATTCAGGAAGTTCCATTTGGTGAAGTGGAACTGATGAAGAAGACCAGAGATGGCCATTGGAACTACTCAATGATATGTATTTCACGGGTGGCGATTAGGGTGACTTTCCGATATCCGATTGAGCTGAGGTATACCTGTCAAGTTCCGATGACAATAGAATATGATGGTGACAGCGAGCTGATCTGATGATAGAGACGGAAGGTGGACAACGGAACTCCTCGATGGATAATAGTAGACTGGCCGTGTTAAGGCTCATTGTGAAACACACACGATCACAAATATTATAAAATCTTGTATTGGGGAAAAAGTCCTAGCTTCGAAGTCGGTTTGTTTTCGAGAATAATTAATAAAACAAATAATTCCGCAGCTTCAAGCCGTGGTAAAGCAGATTTATATAAATATCCGGTTCCACACGGTGTTTTCCATCACCGTTTCAACAAGTGATGATTGAGAATAAAGTAAGACATTGGAGTGAAATTACAGGCACATGAGACTTTTCATCTTTACGTCTCAGGGTGGCGGGCGCAGTGCAATGCCACATAGGGCACGTCCTAGGTGGACGTGACCTATGAGATAATGGGTTGTTCATAGGCAGAGGGTACCGCTTAACATCAGGTGGGCCATCTGCTTGTTACGCCATCACAACTGCACGATCTGATCCCACCATCTCCTTTTCATATCCTTACCTCATTAGTATACCTTCTATTCGCACAAAACGTTTCGGTTCTACCGTTTTAATGCGAACTGCAAGGAGTGGAATAAACTACCGTCGTCTGTCTTTCCTGAAAACTATAATTTGGGTCTCTTCAAGTCTAGAGTGAATAGGTGCCTTCTAGACCTTTGTGCTCCATCTTCGGCCACATCGTCACTTACCAACAGATGAGATCGTGGTCAAACAAAAGTTTATCATGTTAAAAAAAAACAAGTAAAAAAAAACAAACGGTTCGTCACGGTGTTTTCCATCACCGTTTGAACAAGTGATGAATAAGAATAAAGTAAGACGCATTGGTGCATGTCTCGTTTGAGATGGCCTAGTAACGCGATGGACATGTGGCCCAAAACTGTGTGAACTTCGTATAGGTAACGATGAACCGCTGACTCAACGCTTATAATATTGGTAGCTGCGATAAAGGCATGATTCATCCATCCGCTTTGTTTCATATTCTATTGTTTGTTATTTTATTTATAAACAACAAGGAAAAACAAGCAGAATTTGGGCAATAATAGACGCATTGTAAACAACTCTAGGCATTTAATATATTATTTTTATTACATAATATTATGTGCGCAATGAGTGCATATCGGCTGTGGAATGTGACTATATGTACATAATTGTCACAATACCTTATTTGTTTTTAACCCCCGACGTAAAAACGAAGGGGTGTTGTTATAAGTTTGACGTGTCTGTGTGTGTGTGTCTGTCTGTGGCATCGTAGCTCCCGAACGGATGAACAGATTTAGTTTTTTTTTTTGATGGGTGAATTTGTCGGGATTGTTCTTAGCTATGCTTGATTAAAATCGGTTCAGCCGTTTCATTGCGTTGAGGGTTTTTTTTTTTTTACAAAATTAATTACTTGTTGTAAGATGAATGTGTATGTGTGCCTACATTTTGACGATTGTGAGTACCTACCTAGTCAAACCTTTGGAGGTTTAAAGAACAATATATTAATTAACTTTGTAACATATATTATGTATGAAATGTATAATTTAAAAAAAACCTTTCCTGTGCGTGTAGCTCGAAAACGGTTGAGAATTCGAAAACATACAATACATACATAAACTCACGCCTGTTTCCCTGAGGGGTAGACAGAGACCACACGGATTTCCACTTGCTACGATCCTGACACACCTCTTTTGCTTCATTCACTCTCACCACATTCTTCATACAAGCTCGTTAGTTAAGGGTACTCTTGACCTGGCCTTTTTACAGAACGTCTCCGGTTTGGTCTAAATACGTTCGCCGAGGTCTTCCCCTTCCCACTGTCCCATTCACGCTCGTCTTATGGACCCGTTTCGTCAATCTACTATCGTCCATCCTTTCTAAATGCCCAAACCATCTGAGCATACCTTTCTCAATCCTAGTCACACGGCTTCTTTAATTTCACAACGCTCTCTTATCACACTATTCCTCATTCTATCTCTCAAAGTCACACCACACATACTTTTCAAAGCTCTCTCATCTCCATTGCATTTATTCTACTTTCATGTTTCTTCTGCCATACCCAACTATCGCTACCATACATTAGTGTCGGTACTAACACCCCTCTATGCACGGCCAGTCGTGCCTTTTTGGACACATGCAAATATTTATTACTGAAAAAAAAAAACTTTTCCTGGGCGTTTAGCTCGAAAATGGTTGAGAATTCGTAAAAAGTGTATAAAATGAAAGTTGTAGAAACTTTTTTGTGCTTTGATGATGCCCAATGAGGCCCTGCTTCAAGGAAAAAGGGCAATGTATGTTGAATTATAATTTTTCCGCCTTTATTACCTCACGAAGGGCATTAGTTCAAAATAGCGAACAGGGAAAACCAAAGATATTGGTGTACTTGTTTTCCGGTGTTCCCAAAAGATTACCGGAAAAAAAACAGTCCATTTGCAAAATACCATTCACTCATTGTTATCAAGTAAAATAAGCAATATACAGGGCGTCCCAAGACTATGCGACATGAAGACATGATGAGAAAGTACCTAAAATATTGAAGATAGGATATTTTGCTGAAAGGAGACTTTATTTTATTTTTTACTAGCGACTCGTCCCGGCTTCGCACGGGTAGTTTCAGGATGAAAATCAGCCCCCCCCCCACCCCTAGTAGCCTATGTCACTCAGGGTGAATGTAGCTTTCCAATGGTGAAATAATTTTTGAAATCGGCACATTTGTTTTTGAGTTAATTCATTACAAACATAAACACATTAAAATACAAATCTTTCCTCTTTATAATATTACTTTCTTTCTTTATTATACACACACACCGAGAAGAAAAACAACTTACATAGAGGACATGTACAAAGGCGAGCATAACCCTAAAAGAGTTTTCTTCCAGCAAACCTTTGATGATAGGCTGATTAATAGTTGAACGGATGATACGGATATTAGTGTAGATTAGTAATACTGCATTCAAAGATTTTCTAAAAATTACTCGCTTTTTCTGAGAAAAGTCATTCATTCGTCATATTCATATAAATTTAATTTAAATATTTTATTATACCGTACCATTTTTTTTAGTTGTTGATATTATTGTATTGTATATTTGTATCTTATTCAAATTGAATTTATTTGGAAGCAAACGCAAGTGACTATGCTATACATCGCAGAATGTGCGCTAAAGGCGGCAGATTTATTAATTTAGCATACATCTGGTAGGTAAAAAACGTTGCTTCCGAGTTATTTTTAACGTAAACAGATGTACGGATGAAATTAGATATGACCGATTATTGCGTATTGGCGAAACATTTATGTGCCCATGTTTACTTAATGATTTATTAAGGATTGATAATGACACACATAATAAAATAAAATAAAAATAATAAAGATAAGTTTAGATAGATAGATAGAAAATTATTTATTGCACATAAAACAAAGAAGTACAAAGGCGAACTTAAGTTACTTAAGTTTAGTGTTTGACCACTTATTATTTGGGTAGTTAAGGGGTTAATTTAATAAAAGATAATATGCATCTTTTATTCCATTTTAATTTTGCATCACCAAGCACCATCGTGGAATATAGGCGTGACAAGTGGTGAGCTCATCGCCGCCATTGCTTCCTCCTACTGACTCTGCTAACGCTTTCTTCCAGTAATAACACATTCCATAATAAGCTAACAGCCAGGACAAATGTTATATATGTAAACGAATCTTACGAACAACTAACCAGTAACTTCTTGTACAATTGGTTCTTGTGTTTTTAATTATTCTGCGAACTTTCCAAATCTTTGTGTGCTTCTCAACAGCTGATCGGATAATAAACAATACAATTAATTAATCTTTGTGTGCTTCTCAACAGCTGATCGGATAATAAACAATACAATTAATACATACATACATAAACTCACGCCTGTTGCCTTGAGAGGTAGGCAGAGACCACGGTTTTCCACTTTAATAAAAAATATTATTTAGACTTGGAAAATGTAATTCATCCAGAGCTCAAAACCGTTTTTGTATGTATGTGAACTGATATTTAGATCTTCAAAGTCTTCAATGCAACTTTCCTTCATGAATCATCGTTCTAGGAATTTTTCCAGCATTTTTATTCTGAACTCTGAATTAGTGCTCGCCCGTGTTTACGCGAGAATTTTCGGCTCATTATATAAATACAAGTTATTGCAAACTGTTGGTATGTTTGTACCGCTAGTCCGCTCCATATAAAATGAAGTTTGATCCACATTTAGATAATTCAATGAAGTTTAGACATAATCTGGAGAGAACTTTAGTAGCAGTAGAGCTTTTTTGTGAGAGTTGCTCCGGGGAAGTAATACCACCATAACTATTTCAGCCGCGAAGCAGTAGTGCTCGCATTGCTGTTCCGGTTTGAAGGGACTGGTGAAATTACAGGCACATGAGACTTTTCACCTTTGTCTCAGAGCAGCGCTCGCAATGTAATGCCGCATAGATGGACAACTGTTCATAGGCAGATGGGGCATCTACTTGTTCCGTCATTCCAAGTAGTATAAAAAACCGGCCAAGTGCGAGTCGGACTCGCGCACGAAGGTTCCGTACCATTACATATAAAAACGGCAAAAATCACGTTTGTTGTATGGGAGCCCCGTGAAATATTTATTTTATTCTGTTTTATAGTATGTGTTGTTATAGCGGCAACAGGGATACATCATCTGTGAAAATTTCAACTATCTAACTATCACGTTCATGAGATACAGCCTGCTGACAGGCGGACAGATGGACAGCGGAGCCTTAGTAATAGGGTCCCGTTTTACCCTTTGGGTACGGAACCCTAAAAAAAAGACTATTAGGTATCTAGAAATGTGTTTGCCAGTTTCGCATTCAATTGTATCGGATCAAACTAGAATCTATCTATACCTATGCTTACTCTGACTGACTGACTGACAGACTGACTTATTGATTCATCCATCATCGCCCAGCCGAAACCGCTGGACCTAGCTCAATTTTGGAGCGTAGGTTCATTTTATAGAAAACCCCCCATTACCAAGGAATTTTTGTAAATTCAACCCCTAAGGGGGTGAAAACCATTTGTCATTTAGGTGCTATTTGGCGTTCATAGTGTATGGAGTTACTGCATACGAGACTTTACATTTTTATGTCTCAGGGTGGCGGGCGCAGTGCAATGCCACATAGGGCGCGTCCTAGGTGGACGTGACCTATGAGGTAATGCGTTGTTATAGACAGAGGTTACCGCTTAACATCAGGTGGGTCATCAGCCTGTTCCGACATTCACGTAATCACACTAATATTATAAATGCGAAATGTGTGTTTGTTACTTCTTCACGCTGAAACGGCTGGACGGATTTGAATGAAATTTGGAATGGATATAACTGGACTTCCGGAATAAAACATAGGCGCATTTTAATCCCGATATTCCCACGGGATCGAGACTTGCGCGGGTGAAACCGCGGGGCGCTGCTAGTAAAAAATAAAGTTTACTCACGTTGCCGGTAAAGTCGAACTTAGCCACGACCAGCTCCAACACCTGGTGCGGCTGCGGTGCCGCCGGCCTGCCGGTCTGCGGCAGCGGCCTCGTCAGCGGCGTCGTGTCGAGGTAGTGCAGGCGGTAGAAGGACAGCAGGGCCGCCATGTCTGCGAACAGCTGGTCTCCTATCCGGAAGCGGATCGTGCCGTCCGCGGACACCACCCGGTTGATTATGTAGTGCGACACTCTGTCGTCTTCCCTGAGATAAGATAAGACAAGATAAGATAATTATATTCGCCAGAACATTGTATAAAGGTCTTTTCCTTTTTTTTTATACTACTATAATGACTGAACAAGCATATGGCCCTCCTGATGTTAAGCGTTAACCTCTGCCTATGAACAGTGCATTACCACATAGGTCACGTCCACCTAGGACGCGCCCTATATGGCATTGCACTGCGCCCACCACCACAGAGCTTTTTTGTGAAAGATTTCCTCGGGGGAAGTATTACCACCGTACATATTTCTGCTGCAAAACAGTAGTGCTCGCATTGCTGTGTTCCGGTTTGAAGGGTAAGGGTGCCAGTGAAAATACAGGCACATGAGACTTCTCATCTTTATGTCTCAGGGTGGCGGGCGCAGTGCAATGCCACATAGGGTGCGTCCTAGGTGGACGTGACCTATGTAATAATGCACTGTTCATAGGCAAGGGTAACACTTACCATCAGGTGGGCCATCGGCTTGACCCGTCATTCCAATTAGTTTAAAAAACAAAAAAACAGAATGCCTATTTCTCCTTACGCTTACAAGCTATATATTAACAACAATTAACAAAAAGCGCTGTGGTGTGTCCAGCTTAAGAATAAACCCCTCCGTCTCCTCCCGTGGATGTCGTAAAAGCCGACTAAGGGATTACCCGGACTTGTTGCTAAGATTCGTTGGTATAAGATTTGTCCTGACTGCTAGCTTATTATGGAATGTGTTATTACTGGAAGAAAGCGTAGAAGCAGTCGTCAGTCGTGGGAAGCAATGGCGGCGATAAGTTCCCCACTTGTCACGATATTCCACGATGGTGCAAACTACTGTGAATAAGTGTGCCTTAATTAAGCTTAATACACATGTTTTAATTGATAGTACCTATCTCAAACATATCATCAGTTTATACATACATACATAGACACACGTCTTTTTCCCCAAGAGGTAGGCAGAGCCTCATCTGGCCTCTTTTCACCATGGGTTGCACCATCGTGGGATATAGACGTGACAAGTGGTGAGCTCATCGTCGCCATTGCTTCCCACGACTGACTCTGCTAACGCTTTCTTCCAGTAATAACACATTCCATAATACGCTAGCATCCAGGTTATATAGCTACGAATACCCAAAACAAAACCAATTGTAAGAATTTGTTTAGGGTATTCGTAGCTAAACTGATGATATTTATGAGATACTATCAATTAAAACATGTGCGTTAAGTCTCCTAGTTTTCGCGAAATCAACTTTCGCTATCTGAACAAGTGTTAATGGGATGTAATGAGCAAACACCCGAACAAAAAGAATTTTGCGGACTGCTAAATTGATCTCCATTACCATTACGCTAGCGTAATAAGAGGGGGGGGCAGACCCCCCCCCAATTACCGACTGAATGAAAATAGTATTCGTTTATCAAACCATTCGTCTCCGTTCGGCGTATCCCACTGCGATCGTACAAGTATTCGTTTATTCGAAAAACTTTTCTAGTATATCACAATTTTTTAAGTCGACTTAGAAATTTATTCGTGGCAAGTTATTCGATTTTTAAATTTAGTTATAGTCGCGCATCGCTGAGAATACCAATTTTCAGTCAGTCCAATGCAGTAATGCGAACTGCTAACGAGTGGAATACACTACCGTCGTCTGTCTTTCCTGAAATCTATAATCTGGGTCTCTTCAAGGCTAGAGTGAATAGGTGCCTTCTAGACCTTTGTGCTCCATCTTCGGCCACATCGTCACTTACCAACAGGTGAGATCGTGTTCAAACAAAGGTCAATCAAAAAAACGATTCGATCAACTTCCAGTGTGGGTTTGAAATAAATAAGACATTGTCCTTGGGCTCAGTCTTCAAAGCGGATAGTACAGAAGAAGTTGGTTCATACCTGACACACAGCACGTAATCCCCCGTTATCGTCCTGGAGTCCCGTACCAGGAACACCCCGCTTTCAGTCTCGTTCAGGAGCAGTCGCGTGGCTTCCGCGCGGGACAGGTCGTGGAAGTACCAACTGTTGACCAGAACATTGTGTATGGAAAAGATGAAGCAACATGACAGCCGTTTTACCCAAAATCACAAAATAAATAATAGTATAGGTACAAAATATAAGTCGCCCCGATGTACTCTGCGCCGTAGACCAATGTCTATAGCGCGGGAACCTTCTTTCTAATTTTAAATTGCCTATATCTGAACACACGACACTCAATATAGTCCAGTAACTTTATACATCCAAAGTATGCGTCGAATCAGGTAGTTCTGATTTTTTGGAGACTTGTTTATGATGTTGGCCTTATGAATAATCCAAGTTAAAGGACTAGTTTTTGAGAAAACTTTCTTAAGACTTTTTTAAAGTAGACTAAATTTGCTACAATATGATACTAGAACTGTATCTGTAGACCAAATAGTTTCTGAGATTAAGCCTTTCAAAGTTTATAATTTTTTTCGAACTTCGCAATTTTTCGCGTTTTTACCCGCATAGGTCTCGATCCCGTGGGAATATCGGGATAAACATGTGCCTATGTGGTATTCCGGGAGTCAAGCTATCTTCATTCCAAAATTCATCCAAATCCGTCCAGCCGTTTCAGCGTGAAGAAGTAACAAACACACTCACACACTCACAAACTTTCGCATTTATAATATTAGTAGGATAGGATAGGATTATGCTACCACTCAAAACATTATTCAAATATATTAATACGATGTCGGTTTTAAATAAATAATATTATATTCAGAATTTATTAGAATGCCTAAACAATTGAGCACATCTGTTAAATCAGAATACCTAAATATATCAGAATTTATTGAATAGCAAAATATATATGCATAGAAAATGATATTACTGAAATGTAATGAAAACCAAAAACATTTTATACATTTTTTGTGCCGTTTATGACACATACACTTTATCTACAAACAACAAATACCTATTAATAAGGCCTCATTTTAATATTTTATTTGTTTACAATAGTTCATGTCCTACTTTTGTCCATCCTGGTTGTCTTAACAAATCTAGAACGGCAGTTAAAAGATCAAAACGATGCTGTGTTCAGTTTAAATATCTGCTGTGCTGATTTTGCAATGGCGTAGTCTTGGAATCTTGTTTTAATTTTAGTTGTTTTGGGATGTAAATCTGATCTGAGACATGACTCTATGCGTCAAAAGTATTTTATTCATAGAAATCCCAAGGATCATTTTGAATCGTCTTATAAAATAAATTTAAATTTTCTCCTGTTCCTCCAGCGCGACCAAGTCTAGAAGAATCAGGCTACAAACACGGCTTGGTTTTTTTATTGATGATCCTTCTTACTAATAGGTGGAGAGCGCCTGTGTGAATCAAGTAGAAGAACCAAGATCACCGACATAGCTCTAGAGAAGAAGTGGCAATGCGCTGGCCATATAGCTTACAGAACTGTCAAAGTTGGGAATAAAGATTCTCGAGCAGCAACTACAAGCTGGGCTACGAAGAAGAGGAAGGTCCCCCAACAACTTGATGGACCAACAACGTTAGGAGGAAGACAACAGCCGAATTCTGTCCCTATCTAACTCAGTAAAGTTCAGGTAAGTTAGAAAAAGACAGCATAGCGCTCGCGAAATTACAGGCACATGAGACTTTTCATCTTTTTGTCTCGAATGGCGGGCGCAGTGCAATGCCGCATAGGGCGCGTCCTTGGTGGAAGTGACATGTGAGGTAATGCATTGTTAAAGGCAGAGGTTACTGCTTAACATCAGGTAGGCCATATGCATGTTCCGTAATACACAACGTTAAAAAAAAATTACAACTTCGCCGTTTAGTACAGATCATAGCTGGGATTTCCAGCATAAAAGGTTGGCATATCGCTGAGCTTCCGACTGTCCGATAACAAAATGGGTATGCTGGGATCAGGTTGTGGATAAGAAATTATGAGATGAATGAATGAGGGAAATGTCAGAAGAATACAATATGTTGTGTTGACCCTAGTGTTGGAGGGATTTAGGCACATAGATGATGATCCTTTTATAACAAAATCCTCATCAAATTATATTGACAGCAATGCATTTTTATCAGATAAACAACAGGCATTACAATAATCGAAGATTAAATTACGCTAAATGATAAAATATTCTGATAAACTGCTTTATAGTAAACTATCCTATAATAACTACCAATTTGCGTCACCGGTTCTTTTTAAGTAGGTAACCCTGCGTTATGTCACTACCAGGGAACCTCAGAAAGATCTTGTGTAGAAATGACATCATATATCACATGAAAACAATTAATAATTTTGCTCGGGCATCATACATGATCATCATACAAGGGCACAGCCTAAACCATAAGTACTATAGACCTGAAATTTAGAGGGTACGCTCCTTTCGTGGTCTAGGGGTGCACTAAGAAAGGAATTCCAGATATTAATTCCCTAAGGGGTTACAGCGGGGTGTTGAATTTTATATAGAAAAGTACATGCAAACAAAGTCGCGGTCATTCCACTAATTAATAATATAGGGCTCAGAGGACACTCATTGAAGCTGCAACACAGGCAAAGTACCAGCAATCCGAGGATGCACATATAGGCCAATCCCGTTGTGCGCACTTGGAACCGGATACCAGACTCAGTGATCAGTGCCCCCTCAGTGAATTCTTTCAAAAATAGACTTGACAAACATTTTAATGTGCACTGATAAAGACTAAGATATACACTCATTCGCTCCGAGAGTTGCCTGCACAAACAAATAAAAATGAAGTCTCTAATTTATGTGCTGTAAGATCTTCTTAACAGAACTGACTAAGAAAAAAAAAACGTTTTGCTGCATAAAACGCTCAGATGGAGCTGGAATAATGAGCTGAACTCCAACCTATGAATGGCTCCAATAAGCATAAACAGAAGGATGGAAGGAAGACATTCGAGGACAGAAGTTCAAGGACATTTTTGATACGATGACTTGCTGAGAAATGCTTTTATAGCATTGGTGAATTTTTTGGTTACAGAATTTAATTTGTGTTTTGTTTTATTACTATGACTATGTGACCTTTTTGTTGTATGCCTTGATATGTTTAATTGTATAGAGTTATTTAATGTGTGTTTTGTTTTATTACTATGACTATGTGACCTTTTTGTTGTTTGCCTTGATATGTTTAATTGTATAGAGTTATTTAATGTGTGTTTTGTTTTATTACTATGACTATGTGACCTTTTTGTTGTTTGCCTTGATATGTTTAATTGTATAGAGTTATTTAATGTGTGTTTTGTTTTATTACTATGACTATGTGACCTTTTTGTTGTATGCCTTGATATGTTTAATTGTATAGAGTTATTTAATGTGTGTTTTGTTTTATTACTATGACTATGTGACCTTTTTGTTGTTTGCCTTGATATGTTTAATTGTATAGAGTTATTTAATGTGTGTTTTGTTTTAGTACTATGACTATGTGACCTTTTTGTTGTTTGCCTTGATATGTTTAATTGTATAGAGTTATTTAATGTGTGTTTTGTTTTATTACTATGACTATGTGACCTTTTTGTTGTTTGCCTTGATATGTTTAATTGTATAGAGTTATTTAATGTGTGTTTTGTTTTAGTACTATGACTATGTGACCTTTTTGTTGTTTGCCTTGATATGTTTAATTGTATAGAGTTATTTAATTTGTGTTTTGTTTTATTACTATGACTATGTGACCTTTTTGTTGTTTGCCTTGATATGTTTAATTGTATAGAGTTATTTAATTTGTGTTTTGTTTTATTACTATGACTATGTGACCTTTTTGTTGTTTGCCTTGATATGTTTAATTGTATAGAGTTATTTAATTTGTGTTTTGTTTTATTACTATGACTATGTGACCTTTTTGTTGTTTGCCTTGATATGTTTAATTGTATAGAGTTATTTAATTTGTGTTTTGTTTTATTACTATGACTATGTGACCTTTTTGTTGTTTGCCTTGATATGTTTAATTGTATAGAGTTATTTAATTTGTGTTTTGTTTTATTACTATGACTATGTGACCTTTTTGTTGTTTGCCTTGATATGTTTAATTGTATAGAGTTATTTAATTTGTGTTTTGTTTTATTACTATGACTATGTGACCTTTTTGTTGTTTGCCTTGATATGTTTAATTGTATAGAGTTATTTAATTTGTGTTTTGTTTTATTACTATGACTATGTGACCTTTTTGTTGTTTGCCTTGATATGTTTAATTGTATAGAGTTATTTAATTTGTGTTTTGTTTTATTACTATGACTATGTGACCTTTTTGTTGTTTGCCTTGATATGTTTAATTGTATAGAGTTATTTAATTTGTGTTTTGTTTTATTACTATGACTATGTGACCTTTTTGTTGTTTGCCTTGATATGTTTAATTGTATAGAGTTATTTAATTTGTGTTTTGTTTTATTACTATGACTATGTGACCTTTTTGTTGTTTGCCTTGATATGTTTAATTGTATAGAGTTATTTAATTTGTGTTTTGTTTTATTACTATGACTATGTGACCTTTTTGTTGTTTGCCTTGATATGTTTAATTGTATAGAGTTATTTACCACACAGTTATCGCGCCACAGAGAACTCTGTGGCGCGGCGGGCGAAGGTTGGCCTGCGAAGCATAAGGTTGCGGGTTTGATTCCAGCCTTGGAACAAATATTTTTGCGATCGCAGATATTTGTTCAGGGTGTTTTGGGTATTTTATATGTATAATAAAAAATATCTATCTATGTAAAATATTGTATTAATTATATCAGTTATCTAGTACCCATAATACAAGCTCTGTTTAGCTTAGGGCTAGATAATGTTGTGTGAACTGTCCAGCATTATTTATTTACTAGCAGCGCCCCGCGGTTTCACCCGCGTAAGTCTCGATCCCGTGGGAATATCGGGATAAAAATGCCTATGTGTTATTCTGGGGGTTCAGTTATCTCCATTAGAAATTTCATGCCAATCCGTCCAGCCGTTTCAGCGTGAAGAAGTAACAAACACACACACACACACACACACACACACACACACACACACAAACTTTCGCCTTTATAATATTAGTGTGATTTATTTATTAATTATTTGGCTTTAGCTTTGTATTTTCATATGTCTATAAAGGCAGGTTTTGGTAGATCAAACTAGATTTAAGACCTATGTGTACCTGAAACCTCTTGAATAAATGATGGTTATGATTAAGGAGGTGACCCGCAGACTAAATTATGAGTACTAAGGAGCAAGATACAACAAGAAAGAAAATTGTTTACTATTAGAATATTGAATACTAGGCATAGCATTTAGTGTTAGCAGTGTTTGTTTTGATTTCTGTATGTTGCAACTTACTGTTTGAGGCCAATTGATTTAGGATGAATTTATGGAGTGGAATGATTGATGTAGGACGAACCTGGTCATATCATTGGGGTCAAACGAGGCCCCTATCCCGGGGTTCGCCATGCCTGCGCCGGGATGTCAGCTTATTACGAATTCACCGTATGATTTCCATCTCCACCGGAAATGCCACTCTGAACACTCCCACGGTCACCGCACTGAACCAAACACACAACTACGCCCGACACAAAACAATACCCCTTTATCGCGACAGACACAACCCAATAGAGGAATTCTCAGTTAATTAGAATTTTGTTGTCATAGATCACCACTTTATGTTCACATCAAAACACATGTTCCCGCATTCGTGGCGCGCCGACACAGCGTTGCCGTTCGCACCTTTCGACTAACTTTCGGTTTGTGTATGCTCGTGCAAAAGAAATCTATAAATAAAGATGAATTTATAAATAATCTTCCTCGAATACACACGCGAAGTTTTCAACCGAGCTGATGGAACATAGATAAAAGTATATTTTTTTTTAATTTCTGACGCTTTATCTTCTTTGACCATGTAGAGTCCTCATTGTCTATTATTAAGAACCCTCTTCACTTGCACACAATAACGTTATTTTAGCGCGATAACTGCTATTTTACAACGTTATTTAATATCTACATGTTGGTTACACTGACAAATTACACATCATTCATCTTCAAAATTGTTGTCTATGGCATGTGTCCATTGTTTTTCTACAATGTTATTTTTCTGACTGCTGCTGGTGGACGAAAATTTAGTTTCGCTGCGTGGAGTGTGAGTTTTATCTGGTGTTCGTGTTCGATATTGTGATTTATTAGTAATAGATCACGAAGATGTCGTCACCGAGCGCTGGGAAACGTCGCATGGACACGGATGTCATCAAACTGTATCCTTTCTTTGTTATCGTCATTACAAAGAGCCTACTGCGTTCGAGGGCCTCCATGTAAATAAGTAGCAAAGGGCCATCAGCTGATTGTCACTACCCTTGGCAAAATCGATATGGGGTGTGTTTCAGATGGGGTATCGTCTTTGTCTTTGATAATTCATCATAATTATTCGAAGGGTTTTTATGAAGAATAGACCTTTGGCTATTCTACTGCTAAGGTGCGTGCATTCTTTGTACGGCCCGTTGGGCTATATCTATATATAACGCGTAGATAAACCACGTAGGTACGTTGCTCTTCCGTGTCTACTAGATTGTTTATTTCGTAATATCAATCTAGGCCATGGTCTCAATTGCGCATTTTTCGTCGTGTGTTACGGCCTTACGCTCGTAGCAACGCACCTTTTTATGCATAGAAAATAATAGTGTGGTGGTTTAATTCATTGTTGCTTGCTTTGTTCCTATGCAGGCTGATACTTTTCATTGTGTTGAATGTTTCACTTATCTCATTACTAACAAAACGCGTTAGCATGTTAATGATACAGGACAACAAAACACCATTTCAGTAAAAACTTTTAACTGACCCTAACTGACCTTTGTTAAAATACTTTAATTAGCTTCACTTTTTATACATCACTATTCCAAATATACCATAAAAACAACCTGATAATCAGTATTTGATAAGATTCAATCTACAAAAACAAAAGTAACCAAATAACAATTTCCAATCGGAACAATTGGTCAAAACTATTTAATAGTGCATGTGCCATAGATTACTACCAAGTTATTATACCACCGTTCTGACACACGATTGCAAGAGCGGTGTGTAGCTCAGCACAAAATTCGGATTTTGTAAAAAAAAACAAATTATAATAACTTTTATAATTCCATTTGAAAGTAAATAAACATTACACAGAATTTGTACCGAATACTAACATCCAGTTATTTTTAACACACTTCTGAACTGTCCAGCATTATTTATTTATTTATTATTTCATTTATGGTTTATTGTAATAGTACTGTAGTGTTCTTAATTCAAATCGTGTATTTGTTTATAAAGCATCACTATGCCCAACTTAACTGAAAATTAGCATACAGCTATGTTCTGATGGCAACATGTTTAACATAATGGTGACAGCAATACACGGAAGATGTACAGTGACATTCCACAATGGATACTAATAGACTAGTCACAGTAGGGCTCACTTTAATCAGTTTATGGTTTTGATTAGTTACTAATCTATTACTATCTATATCTACTAAAAGCGATGGTAGCCTAACGGTTCAATAGTGCAACTCAGAATCCAACGATACCGGGTTCGATCCTAGGCTCCGCACCAATGACTTTTCTAAGTTATGTGCGGATTTCCATCGCTCTGTGCTTCGGAGGGCACATTAAGCTGTCGGTCCCGGCTCTTATTGATTAATAGCAGTCGATAAGCCATGTCAGAGGCCCTCGGGCGGCTTGACAAACTCTGACACCAGAGGCCAGCACTACCTCATACGTAACGAAACGAAACGAAACTAATCTGTTCAACATTATCAGCCGATATAGTAGTCAATAGTATTTTATTAGTTAAAAAAAAAGGAATTTCAAATTGCGTTTACTACACAGTAAACAACTAATAGTATAACTATAGAGGTTTTTTGTGAAAGAGTTTGTCGGAAGTAGTACTACTAGTAATTTAGAATTTCAGGCACATGAGACTTTTCATCTTTGTGTCAGGGTGGCGAGCACAGTGCAATGCCACATAGGGTGCGTCCTAGGGGATGTGGCCTACGAGGTTATGCATTGTTAAAGGCAGAGATTACTGCTTAGCATCAGGTGGGCCATCTGCTTGTTCTATCATAAAAGCAGTAAAAAAAATGTAGGGTGTTTTATTTAGCTTGATACATAGTGATAAATTATAGGTTTTATAATAATAAGTAGGTAAATACTTTTTGACCAACACATATATCTATAGTTGACCCCTTAATATTATTCAAATTATAGAATGCCGCGATAAAACCACCTCCTTCACCCGACTTCCTACATTACACCACCTTCTAAATTATGATTCAAAAGTTTTTAAAGTATCACACTCACAGACCTCCAAAGAAGCATCAACTTATAAAAAATAAAAAATAAAAGTTTTATGGAATAAAAAAAAACTAACCTTTTTATAATCATTTGCTTTTTCTCTGGCAAGGGGGGCGCGGTCTTGACTTGCAAACTGAGTTTTTTCTTTGGCAAGGGGGGTGCGGTCTTGACTTGTAAACGGAGTTTTTTCATTGGCAAGGGGGGTGCGGTCTTGACTTGTAAACTGAGTTTTTTCATTGGCAAGGGGGGTGCGGTGCGGTCTTGACTTGTACATTGAGTTTTTTCTTTGGCAAGGGTAGTGCGGTCTTGTCTTGTAAACTGAGTTTTTTCATTGGCAAGGGGGGTGCGGTCTTGACTTGTAAACTGAGTTTTTTCATAGGCAAGGGGGGTGCGGTCTTGACTTGTAAACTGAGTTTTTTCATTGGCAAGGGGGGTGCTGTCTTGACTTGTAAACTGGGTTTTTTCTTCGGCAAGGGGGGTGCGGTCTTGACTTGTAAACTGAGTTTTTTCATAGGCAAGGAGGGTGCGGTCTTGACTTGTAAACTGAGTTTTTTCATTGGCAAGGGGGGTGCGGTCTTGACTTGTAAACTGAGTTTTTTCATTGGCAAGGGGGGTGCGGTCTTGACTTGTAAACTGAGGTTTTTCATTGGCAAGGGGGGTGCGGTCTTGACTTGGAAACGTGAGTTTTTTCATTGGCAAGGGGGGTGCGGTCTTGACTTGTAAACTGAGTTTTTTCATTGGCACGGGAGGGTAGTAGAACTCAAAATAAGCGTCAACTCATTAAGAAAAAAAAGTTATCTGGAATAAAATAAAAACTGACCTTATTATAATCATCTGCTTTTTCTTTGGCAAGGGGGGTGCGGTCTTGACTTGTAAACTGGGTTTTATCATTGGCAAGGGGGGTGCGGTCTTGACTTGTAAACTGAGTTTTTTCATTGGCAAGGGGGGTGCGGTCTTGACTTGTAAACTGAGTTTTTTCATTGGCAAGGGGGGTGCGGTCTTGACTTGTAAACTGAGTTTTTTCATTGGCAAGGGGGTTGCGGTTCGGTCTTGACTTGTACACTGGGTTTTTTCTTGGCCAAATAAGCGTCAACTCATAAAAAATAAAAATAAAGTTATCTGGAATAAAAAAAACTGACCTTATTATAATCATCTGCTTTTTCTCTGGCAAGGGGGGTGCGGCCTTGACTTGTAAACTTAGTTTTTTCATTGGCAAGGGGGGTGCGGTCTTGACTTGTAAACTGGGTTTTTTCTTCGGCACGGGAGGCTTGTTAGAAACTGAGTTCCTATTCCATCGCCAGGTGCTACTGGGCCTCTGGTACTCGGTCACCTCAGCCTTGCCAGGACTGAAACAAAAAAATTACATACATACATACATAGACACACGCCTTTTTCCCCGAAACGGTAGGCAGAGCCTCAAATAGGCTTCTTTTCACCTTGGGTTGCACCATCGATACATACATAGACACACGCCCTTTTTGCCCGAAAGGGTAGGCAGAGCCTCAAATGGACCTCTTTTCACCGTGGGTTGCACCATCGTGCGATATAGACGTGACAAGTGGTGAGCTCATCGCCGCCATTGCTTCCCACGACTGACTCTGCTAACGCTTTCTTCCAGTAATAACACATTCCTTAAATAAGCAAGCAGCCAGGACAAATCTTATACCAACGTATCTTACAAACGAGTCCGGGTAATCCTTTTACGACATCCACGGGAGGATTGACTAATGAAAACTGTCATCTAATCTGTGCTTGAGTACTTAAGCCCAATTCTCTTAATAATTTTATAAGCACACTGAAAGTTGACCGAATCGAGACTGCTGCGAATTGAATGAAAAAATTGGTATTCTGCTCCCTCATAACAACAATATAATATACAGTGTTACAATTATCATTTGACACGTGACGCTTATGAGCAACTAAATCTATAATCATCATAATCAGTATCAAATAGCGCCACAACGGCTGCCACAAGTCACGCCTAGTTATATTGGTCAAACAGTACTTTTGATTCTTGCGACCATATATTCGAGTAGGATAGTGCTATATAATAATTGTAAAGAGTGAAAAAGAGAATTCAGAACTTTGAAACACAGTTTGAAGTTACAGTCACATTTCGGTATAATCACATTCCGCGTTGTGTTGTCAGGTGAGCAGAATACCATTTTTGACGTTTGTGACATCGACACTAGATCGTAACATGATCAACTTTATTTTGACTATTTTTAACTGACTTCAAAAAAAAAGGAGGTTACCAAGCCGTGTTTTTTTTTCTGCTTCTGATTCATGCTTCAGCCATGGATGTATAAATAGTAAGGATTGAGTGCTAAAATAGCATAGAGTGTTCCTTCTTACTCCTATCCTAGAAGATAGCTTGCTATCCTATGTTAGAGAGAAACAAATATATTGTCACACGACAGTCGTTTTTCCGTTCCGTACCCTGAATATTGGCACCATGCATATATACATCTTCTTAGATTAGACCAGGGTAGATAATTTTGAGAAACCAAAAAAAAATACAGTAGGATGAAACCCATTAGAAAAGGAGGGGAATATGATCAAAATGAAAGGAAAAATAAATTACGGTCGATCCGAGTTCGGGAAGTGGGAGGGGGTGAGTTTTTAAGGGTAAAAAATGGTTTATCTTGATTTCCGGCAAAACTACAAGTCCTATGGAAAAAAGTTAAATGGCAAAGTAGTAGGCAATAAAAAGATCTACAACTTTTGTATTTGCAGATTTTTCACATAACCTCAAAATTTAGATGAAAAATTCAAAAAACCAAGTTTTTGGTTTTTTATTAATATCTTTTGCAAAAAAAAAAAAAATTCTACTTTTGTGTATTTGGTGAAAACTTACCTTATTATGTCCCAAATACACTGTAATTTATTTGATTAAAAATATTTATTTTTTCGCTTCATTTTAACTTAATATCAAAAAAGCACCCTAATTTTCAATCGAAAATTCTGACGTCAAAATATCAGATTTTTTCAAAAAGTTTGGGGGCTTTTTGTTCGTTGAAATATCTAATTTCTGATGGTGTAAAAAAAAATATACATTACTATAGGAAATATTCTTAGAAAATGCAAAAAATTTAAAAAACTTCAAATTCGTTTTTTTTTTAAAATTACTATGTACAATTTCATCAAAAAAATGTGATTGCTGCAATTTTTTTTAAGTTAAAAAGTTTATTTATTTTACTCGAATTACATTCATGTCATAGAAAATCTCATACAAAATAAATATACATGTAAATCGTACTATTGAATTTAGAAACTTAATTCTGATTACGCTATTCATTTTTTTTTAAAAAAAAACGTTAATCTTGTTATTTATAAATACGTTATTTGAAATTCTAATCAGTTACTCATTCGTTTTTGTCTCTTTGGAGGCATTTCTTTATCGTCAGATTCGACAAATCTTTCCAACTCTAGTTGATCGTCGAAATCTTCAAGACCATCATCTTCGTCTCCAATGTTATTTCCAGTCTGCATTGGTTCTTCATCCATAATTTCATCTGAATCATTTACTTCCTCGTAGATTTTTTAAAATACAGATAGTATTTACCTTGCTATGTAGATTCCAAACGATTCTTTGAATAAAGTAAATTTCTCACAAATCACTTAGAATAACTCAGCCTGCACGTGTATTTTTAAAAACGATGTTGTACACTACTCTGTATCTCGAATACTGGCTAACGGTTTTTACAGCTGCTACGAAATAGCAGGTATGTAGTAAGGCCCAGACCCTCCTAGGTCCGTCCCCACTTCTCAATGAAATAACTTACAATGGGCTTAAATTCACCGAAGGTCACTCAGGTATATAAATTATCTTAAAACAGCAATAAATAGGCATCTACAAATATTGTTTAAAGAAGATTCTACAACTTTTTCAAAATATTGTAGATGTCTTATTAAATATTAACTTTATTAACTTATTTGTTTGTTAATTATAGAAGTATATTTTAATTTGTAATTTTTTCGTTTATCAATAAAACATGAAATCTTACGTTTTGTGAGTAATTAAAGTGTAAATTTTAATAAATACCTCAAAATTGTACATAATGATTAAAAAAAAAACGAATTTGAGGTTTTTTCAATTTTTTGCATTTTCTAAGAATATTTCCTATAGTAATGTATATTTTTTTTACACCATCAGAAAGTAGATATTTCAACGAATAAAAAGCCCCCAAACTTTTTGAAAAAATCTGATATTTTGACGAATTTTCGATTGAAAATTAGGGTGCTTTTTTGATATTAAGTTAAAATGAAGCGAAAAAATAAATATTTTTAATCAAATAAATTACAGTGTATTTGGGACATAATAAGGTAAGTTTTCACCAAATTTCGTAGTTTTTTTTTTTTTTTTGGAAAAGGTATAAATAATAAACCAAAAACTTGGTTTTTTGAATTTTTCACCTAAGTTTTGAGGTTATGTGAAAAATCTGCATATACAAAAGTTGTAGATCTTTTTATTGCCTACAACTTTGCCATTTAACTTTTTTCCATAGGACTTGTAGTTTTGCCGGAAATCAAGATAAACCATTTTTTACCCTTAAAAACTCGCCCCCTCCCACTTCCCGAACTCGGATCGACCGTAATTTATTTTTCCTCTCATTTTGATCATATTCCCCTGCTTTTCTAATGGGTTTCATCCTACTGTAATTTTTTTTCATTTTTTACCATTTTTGTAGGCTTTGACCCTGGTCTAGATTGTTACCATGAATGTACTAGTAATTTGACATTTGGCCTGGTACGACTTACACAAATAAAAACAGATAGATATATGCTTGTCTCATTCCAACACATGAATACATTCATATAAAAGAATGAGACTGGTATAATCGATACCGGTTTGTTTTTAGCCTTACTTCCATGCCTTTAGTTCTTCTTCTGAGGCTTCAGCTTAGTTGTAGAGTACGGGCATAGATATGTGAAGTAAAGATAATTGGTAAGGAGGTGAGTCGCTAGGGTTTGAGCAATTTGTTCATACTCTCACTCGCGGTCTAGTAGGTTTATTGTCTAGTATTTACGATGTTAAATTACTAAATCAATCACAGAATTTTATGATAAAATGTCATAAATACGTAATTTTGTCATTATTGCCTCAGAACAAATATTTGTGCGTTTGCAGATATTTATTCAGGTTGTTCTGGGTATTTTCTATGTATAATAAAAAATATCTATCTACGTAATATATTGTATTATGTATATCAGTTATCCTAGTACCCATAATAGAAGCTCTGCTTAGCTTGGGGCTAGATAATGTTGTGTGAACTGACCAGCATATTATATTATATTAGGTATATTATATTATATTTATTTTCCAATCGCTTTATTTAACGAAGAACAAACGAAATAAAAACCGGCCAAGTGCGAGTCGGACTCGCGCACGAGGGGTTCCGTACCATTATCTATAAAATCGGCCAAGTGCGAGTCGGACTCGCGCACGAGGGGTGCCGTACCATTATCTATAAAAACGGCAAAAATACACGTTTGTTGTATAGGAGCCCACTTAAATATTTATTTCATTCTATTTTTTAGTATTTGTTGTTATATAGGCAACAGAAATACATCATCTGTGAAAATTTCAACTGGCTAACTATCACGGTTCATGAGATACAGCCTGGTGACAGACGGGCGGACGGACAGCAGAGTCTTAGTTATAGGGTCCCGTTTTACCCTTTGGGTACGGAACCCTAAAAACGGGAAATAAACATTATATTTCAGCCAATTTCTGATTGAATATGCAAATTTTCATCCCAGATTGTTAGGTAGGTACTTTATGAATACATGTTTGTTGAATCTACCAATCACGAATCAACATTTACCTCATCCAATAAGAAGCGTGGATATGTTCTAGAAAAAGTAGTGGAAAGTTGTTTACGTACTCTGTATTCCAGGGTCATAGCAAAAACTCGTATACCTACGGTACTGGCTTCTTAAACTTAACCTATTAAGAGCGGCCAACCTAAATACTTTCCATACAAACGCTCGTGCTCAGCTCGTACGTGATTATGAAGTCGTAACAATTTATTCGTTAAATGTTTTTAACCCCCGACGCAAAAACGACGGGGTGTTATAAGTTTGACGTGTCTCTGTGTGTGTGTGTGTGTGTGTGTGTGTCTGTGTGTGAGTCTGTCTGTGGCATCGTAGCTCGCGAACGGATGAACCGATTTAGTTTTTTTTGTTGTTTGGAAGGTGAATTTTTCGGGAGTGTTCTTAGCTATGTTGATCAAAACCGGTTCAGCCGTTTCATTGCGTTGAGGGTTTTTTTTATTTTTACAAAATTAATTACTTGTGTACAAATATGTATCTTGAAGAATATATCTAGGTTCGTGGAGATACATTTTTTTTACCACTAAGTTCAAAAAATCTTCTTATTTGCACAATTTTTACCTGAACTTTGGATATTCATAATGTACTTATAAACTGTAATTAAAAAAAAAACGTCCTAGTGACCATGTTATGTAGGTTCTAAATGTTAAATATTTTTGTCACAAACTAGTAAGGCTTTCTCGAAAACACGTACGTGTTGGAACAAGTTTTATGAATATTTTGCGTATTTATTGTCGTTTCGCAAGTAAGTAGCGGAATTTTCCGAATTCCAACCAAGGGATCTGGCACTGGCTCTCATTTTTCACAGTGCCTCTCTTTCAAACATTGAATCGGACAAGCCTACAAGATTTTAGTTCAAATCGGGAGGGCCCCCCTTAACAGGTTTAACCAATATTTATTGATATTGCCACGGGTATTTGTTGCGTGTAATCTGAATAAATAAATTTTATTCAGTTACCAATGGCCATCTCTGGTTTTCTTCATCAGTTCCACTTCACCAAATGATATACTTTCTGAAAGCACATGCTTGACTTGTTGCTGAAAAAAACAAAATTACTTATGTGTGCCTATACTATTTGAGGAGTTCCCTAATTCCTCATGGATCCCATCATCAGAACCAGATTTTGATGACAATGGGACCAACCTGGAAGAATTGCGTGTCAAATAAATAAATAATTTTCCAATACGGTTCATAAATGACGAAGATGAGGCAACAAACATAAAAAATCCGCCCAAGTGCGAGTCGGACTCGCGCACCGAGGGTTCCGTACAAACCTGTAGAACCTGTGTTGTAATACGTAAAAGTTACGGTATTTTTATTGCTAAATGAAATCATCATGAGGAAAGGGGTAGTAAGTTAAAAATTATTAAAAATATTTTTATTAAGGAAAAATTGCGAAAAGCTTAAATTTTTAGTTACATCACTAAAAATTTATGCTTTTCGCAATTTTTCCTTTATCTGTGCTATAACACGTTGCTTCATACCAAATTTCAAGATTCTCGGTTCACGGGAAGTACCCTGTAGGTTTTGATTCACTTGCGAGTGTCGAAAATTTGCAGCATAAACAGCTGTATCTTTTGATTGTGTTGGCTTAGAAGTTTCATTTTTTCACAGCTCCAAGGGACAGGAGACCTGAGTATTTGATATTAATTTCAGCTTGATACTTCCACGCGTTCCTGAGAAAAAGGGTCTTGACAGACAGACAGACGGATAACAAAGTGATCCTATAATGGTAACGTTTTCACTTTTGAGGTACGGAACCCTAAAAAATTAAAAAAAGCACATGTAGGTATTGAGAACTTACTCCTTTTTTTTTGAAGTCGGTTAATAATTAAATTGTGGTTGAGTACCAGTAGTTAAACCTACGTCATTGAATAATAAAGTAGGTATAAAACTAACCACCATAGTATATAGGACAATATAATAATCTAACCAATAATATGTCAGGGTTTTCCTCTACTATCTACTACGAAGTAAATAATTTCTTTGGCTTTGATTTATAAATTAAAAATAAGTTATCAAATTAAATATTATAAAATAAATTAGCTAAGTGCGTGTCCGGACTTTTTTTTTTTTTTTTTCGTTGGTATACCTTTGTTTGGCCACGATCTCACCTGTTGGTAGTGATGGACTATCGCACCATGGGCAAGATCGATGTTAAAATATTGGAGTCGTTGCGTTTCACGCTCACTCAGTAACAGTAAAGGTTACAAACTTGATGTTAATACAGTAATTACTTTGAGTATTGAGGATGTAATCTAAATAAGTAGTAGAAACACGATTGGTGAAACTTTTATCAATAGATTTATTTTATGAAATTGGCCTTCCTAAAATCCTTTTTAGACCCCTCCTTCGATTATAAAAAATACTAAGCGTAAATTTTTATACTATTCAGTAGGTAATCATATTAGTTAGATTAATTAAAGATAATTTATTTTTATATTTGCTACTTTAGAAGCAAAACTAAGTTTTATCATTTGTCGCTTACGTCACTTACTTCCGAGCGGCGTAAATCTATACCTCACCTCTTCCCGGGTTCAAGTGAGTAATAACGCTGTCACTGTCTTGCAGCCCATTCGATATTTTAACATATTTTACAATTTTTTAAGAGGCAGACAACTGCCAAGTTCCTGCACTACCTAACTCAGTAAAGTTCAGGTAAGTTAGAAAGTGACAGTAATAGCGTAACGAAAAGAGAGTGATAATCCCAAAAAATAGTATTTAAACAAATATTTGCTGCGTAATAAAAATAAGTCGGGTTTTCCTTCCTGACGCTATAACTCCAGAACGCACGAACCGATTTCCAAGGTTTTGCATTCGTTGGAAAGGTCTCGGGCTCCGTGAGGTTTATACGTTTTTTTTTTTTTTTTAAAGTCGTTTTAGTTACACCACTTATAACTCAAGAATGGGTGAACCGATTTGGCTGAAAATTGGTAGGGAGGTAGCTTAGAACCAGGAGATAGGACAAAGTGGGAGGGGTAGGACGGGGAGGGGGGGGGGGGGGGGGTAAACCGGGGGCTACCAGTGCGAAGCCGGGGCGAGTCGCTAGTCGAAAATATAAATCTACTATGCCCTCTACAATAATATTATTCGTTGCTCTTTTTAATTTTATCAATGGACGTTGATAGGTAATAGAGATATTTACGTTATAAGCGCATTGTACAGATCAAGATTTTTTTATCGAGAAACTTTATCGAATTTTGTTTTGGGCGATTCTCGATTAGATTGTTTTATTGACATATTATATACAAGTATGTATATTCAAGTAATTAATTTTGTAAAAATATAAAATAAAACCCTCAACTCAATGAAACGGCTGAACCGATTTTGATCAAACATAGCTAAGAACACTCCCGACAAATACACCTATCAAACAAAAAAAAAAAAAAACGAAATTGGTTCATCCGTTCGGGAGCTACGATGGGACAGACACACACACACACATACACACACTCAGACAAACACACAGACACACACAGACACGTCAAACTTATAACACCCCGTCGTTTTTGCGTCGGGGGTTAAAACAGATACATATATATATACATTTGTATAGTATAGACCCTCCACCTGCTCCTAAGTTGGACTAACCTCATATCTGTTGTGCTTTGTAGCCCCTCGGTGCTGTAAAACACTGATCGAGACATCTTCCTTTCTAATCCAGGAGAAACAAAATCGATACAGCTATTTTTATTCCTAGTTTTGTAGTCCTTACACAACACACAACACTTGAGACCCATAATGAAAATAACGTACGTGACAACAATATTATTTAATAATTATATTTGACGAATAATGTAGCTTTATTCGTGGACTGAACTTAACTGTATTGTGTTACTCATTATTACGTACTATAGGTATCTGTTCATTTTCCATATGTGAAAGACTACCACATAGGTGCGTTCTCAACGGACGATAGTATCGCAAGACTACCACATAGGTGCGTTCTCAACGGACGATAGTATCGCAAGACTACCACATAGGTGCGTTCTCAACGGACGATAGTATCGCAAGACTACCACATAGGTGCGTTCTCAACGGACGATAGTATCGCAAGACTACCACATAGGTGCGTTCACAACGGACGATAGTATCGCAAGACTACCACATAGGTGCGTTCTCAACGGACGATAGTATCGCAAACGTTATTGCGAATTCTGTTTTTGGCTCATTTTTAGGAATCCGTACCCAAAGGGTAAAACGGGACCCTATCGCTAAGGCTCGGCTGTCAGAATCTCTGTCTGTCTGTCCGCCTGTCACCAGGCTGTATCTCATGAACCTTGATAGATAGACAGTTGAAATTTACACAGAAGATGTATTTCTGTTGCCGATATAACAAAAAATACAAAAAGCAGAATAAAATAAATATTGAAGGGGACTCCCATACAACATACGCTGCCGTTCGCGCGCGAGTCCGCACTTGGCCGGTTTTTACACACTCTGCTGACGATGCGATAGAATTAGGATACACGCATCTCTGCGTCCTGCGTTGCAATGTCTGTTCTTTAGGCTCTCCACATAGGTGCGTTCTCAAAGGACGGTTGTATCGCAAGCATAATTGCGAATTCTGTTTTTGGTGCATTTTTACACACTCTGCTGACGATGCGATAGAAGTAGGATACATGTGTCCTGCGTCCTGCGTTGAAATGTCTGTTCTTTAGGCTCTCCACATAGGTGCGTTCTCAAAGGACGGTTGTATCGCAAGCATAATTGCGAATTCTGTTTTTGGTACATTTTTACACACTCTGCTGACGATGCGATAGAAGTAGGATACATGTGTCTCTGCGTCCTGCGTTGCAATGTCTGTTCTTTAGGCTCTCCACATAGGTGCGTTCTCAAAGGACGGTTGTATCGCAAGCATAATTGCGAATTCTGTTTTTGGTACATTTTTACACACTCAGCTGACGACGCGATAGAAGTAGGATACATGTGTCTTTGCGTCCTGCGTTGCAATGTCTGTTCTTTAGGCTACCCACATAGGTGCGTTGTCAACGGGCGATAGTATCGCAAGCGTTATTGTGAACTCTGTTTTTGGTACATTTTTACACACACTGCTGACGAAGCGATAGAAGTAGGACAGACAGTCACACAACGATATTCGGTACTTGTGGTAGACGCGCTCGCCAGACGCTCACGTTGCTGGTGTAGTGCGAGTGGGATAATAATTTTCCTTAAGACTGCGCTCCCGCCAGGCAGGAATCTTCATACAAAAAAAACTCCACGTGCCGCTCGAAAAAGCGGTTTTTATTTAATATCTCGTGAAATATAGATAATTTTAAAAAACCCCGTGGGTGAACCCTCTTTTTTATTGTATTGATTTTATTTATCCAATTTTTGACCCATTAATCTGTATCATATTGTCAAACAATCGAATATAGCCAAATGTTAGAGGTAACTTTGTGATTGTTTTTTATCGTTTTTTTTTCCTATCTTGTTTCTGTCTGGGTGATCCCTCGGTATTATAATGTAGTAACCATACATATTTTTAATTTGAATATTGTACTTGATTGAGGCAGTTAAAAATCTAATCTAATATTGGTAATTTTGCGTTATAGCCCACCTTAATCTAAAAATTTCAGTCCTGTTCAAACAAGAAATTGAGTTTTGGTAACGTCAACGATTCAAACGGTTAGAAAATAGTGCCATACCATTTTTTACATCAGCTAAACCAAATCTTAACCTAAACCAAAAACGATACGTTCGAAAGTTTGAAACGTTTAGAAATTTGTCCCTGTGGGGATACACACACACACACAGGCACACACTCAAACACACACGTTGAAAATATCCGAATATAAAAACGCAGCTGTGTAGAAAGGACGCAGAATGCATAATAAATAACGCATGCGATAATAATCGACCGTTAAAACGCATCTGTGTATAGAGGAGCCTTTACTGTACAAAATGTTAATTTTTCCTGTTACTTTAGTAGCCATTATTATATCGGTATTAGAAACAGTATTTTTAAGGACAAGTAATTAATTTTGTAAAAATTAAAAAACCCTCAACGCAGTGAAACGGCTGAACCAATTTTGATCAAACATAGTTAAGAACACTCCTGACAAGTTCACCTTTCAAACAAAAAACACAGACACGTCAAACTTATAACACCCCGTCGTTTTTGCGTCGGGGGTTAAAAAAGGAATCCTTTTGGTGATCTTTCGATGTCTATCTCAAATCACCAGGTAATTTAAGTTTTTTTAAAAGACAATCTATATATAAAACAAAGTCGTGTTGGTTACACCACTTATAACTCAAGAATGGCTGAACCGATTTGGCTGAAAATTAGTGGGAAGGTAGCTTAGAACCAGGAGAAGCACATAGGGGGGGGAGGGGAGGGTCGGAGGGGGCTGTTTTTCAAAAGGGGCTACCCATGCGAAGCCGGGGCGAGTCGCTAGTAATGTATACAGGTTGATGTTTGTTGCTTGACTGTACCAAACTTCTTTTTAGGAACAAAAAATGATTAAATTAGTAATTTTAAATTGATCCTGTGAAGACGGGATCTATTAGTAACAAAATTATAGGTATACGCTGTTCATAACTAACTAGCGACTCGCCCCGGCTTCGCACGGGTAGCCCCCGGTGGACCCCCCCCTACTTCTTATTACTTATTCTGCTATTTGGAGCGGAGAAGAATCCATCAAAAAAGAGAGCTAACATCGGTCCAGCCGATCTTGAGTTATAAGTGGTGTAACTAACACGACTTTGTTATATATATATATATATATATATATATTATATGTTTATGCTAATATTTTCGGAAAAACTTTGATGCGTGTAAGATTATTTCTTCTTCTTCTTCTTTTTTTTGGCGTGTTCAGCGGACCGTTAGTGGTGCCACAAGAGTTTGCCAATGACAGGTGATTAACTTGACATAAAACCAAAAAAGTGCTGGGAGTTTGAGGAAAGATAAAGGAACGGTTAAAAGGGAGAATCGTACGAGATTATGTAATACAACATGATTCACACTAAACTGAAAAAAAAAAAAAAAAAATACACATAACAACAAAACATTTCACATTTCCGTGACATTTATGACATTTGTGACATCGATACTAGATAGGAACATGGTCTGAACTTTATTATGACTATTTTTGTTAAGAGAATTGCGCTTCTGGAGGCCAATTCTCGGATTGTAGAGATATCTCTAAATTAGAGATAATGACGAAGCATGAATGTCTACAAAAAATGACACGAAAATGTCACAATAACCATGAAATCGTATTCGATTTGAATAATTTTAGTCGCCTTATGTCTATTTGTGACATCACGAGAATAGCAAATTAAGATTTTATTCGACATTCGCCATCTTTTTTCGACATATGTCGAATTCGACTTAATCTCTAAAGCACGAGAATTGCCCTCCTGGTCTCCGAACTGGTTATTAAGGCGCTATATTGTTTAAATAAGTTTCAACGAACATTTTTGTATGAGGCGAAGAAGGCGAGCTCACGCTCTGAGGGGCAAGTCCTAGTTTACACACACCATCGTAACGATGATCGTAACGACGAGCGTACGTGTACTGCGTAGTAACAAGCCATTAATCTGTGACGTTTTTGACACAGATTAATAGCTAGTTATTATGTTATACACGTACGATCGTCGTCACGTTCATCGTTACGATGGTGTTTGCAAAACTCCGACTAGGGCCTCTGATACCGTGTTTTTGTGTATAAAATAATAATATAAAAATGCCCTTTAGAGTTTTGTTAAATTTTGTTGATGATTTCACTAACTCAAATAATAATTAATAAATTACCAAATGTTTCAAAAATTAAAACGTGTAAGAAGTAGGTAAGTCTAAAATGGTATTTCAATTTTAAAAAGGTGGTATGTTTTTTTTTATCGATTGAAGTAATTCGAATAGTGTATTGAGTTAATGATTTCACTAGATAAAAAGCTTAAGAATATCATATATTTTGTTCTTCTTGAAAACAGAAATCTTATCAAAAATAAAATAAAACTAGAGCTCATTATAGACATGCTGTGAACCCATTGCGCCTTAACCCAGGTTCCAGACTGATCGTTACCCTGGCGTCCCAGACCCAGCCGGGTTATTATCTTCCCAGACAGTTCCTAAAAAGGATGGGGTTGACAATCCCCCCCCCCACAATACAACGGGCGACATTTCTATTTCAAAATCTGTGCGGGTCAACGCCTGGGGTTTAAAAGTTTCACCTTGTATAGATAAAGAAACCTTTTCGCGTTAAAAATAAATTAATTACAAGCTAGCGAACACATGCGGCTTTGTCTGCGTGGTGTTTGTTCAGCTGCACGCGAATGGGACCACGAGAAAAATCTGAGATCTCAAAAAGTTTCCTGGAAAATAACAAATATGGACAAGTAGAATAGAAATATCTGGAAAGACAGAGGTTAACACTATTTCTGAAAAAAAAAAACACGCAAAAAGTGGTCAACCATCCAAAAACTGACCTCGCAGATCATTGCTTAACCTAAATTTGCAAAAACGCGTTTTCCTCGAAAAAGCTTTTTTCCGGAGATATTTTTATTCATACAGAACCAACGAAAATCATCAAATTCTCATATTCCAAAATAATTGACTCGTAGAACCAGTAGATACTGAGTTCTAGGGCGATTTTGGTGGACAAAATTACGTATTACATCCTCCTAAGTCCATACAAAAAATAAGAAAGGAGTTTCAGTCAATATTGGGTATCATGTACATAAATTTAAACGTGTTTAGGACATTTTGTAAACACCTAAATATTTATAAATGACAGACAGACACTTTGTTTACTTATACGACTTTACCTAAGTCGGTAACTTATCTCTAAATATTGCTCTTAGATAATTCTCGAGGTCATCGTACCGATGAAGTTCAACGACTTGCTGAAAACGATTGAAATTCATAGGATAGCGGCCGCCCGTTAGCCGTGCCACTTGTCTAAACGACAAGTTACAATCAAAAACGCTACCTAAACGAAACAAAATAATAATAACAGCAGTTATCGATTGATTTATCATTCACAAGCTTAGTTTATTTTTATTTTTATACAAATTTATATGACGGATCAAGCAGATGACCCACCTGATATTAAGCGGTACCCTCTGTGCATTATCTCATAGGTCACGTCCACCAATTACGCGCCCTATGTGGCATTGCACTGCGCCCGTCACCCTGAGACATAAAGATGAAACGTCTCATGTGCCTGTAATTTCACCGCCACCCATACCCTTCAAACTAGAACACAGTAATGCGAGCATTACTGCTGTGTAAAAAAATGTATCGGTGCGCTCAATCCCTTATAAATAACAGACGTCACAAGGTTTTGAAAACTATCTTTTTCAAAACAAGCTTGTATTAATCATCGAGGAGTTCCGTTGTCCACCTTCCGTCTACATCATCAGATCAGCTCGCTGTCCCATAATATTGTATTGTCATCGGAACTTGACAGGTATGCAAAATATCAGCTCAATCTGATACCAGGGAGTGGTCGAAAATGCGATCGCCAAAGCCCCACATAGACAGACAAACAAGAAAACAAGTTAAATAAACGTTTAGGCGTTTAGTGATAACAGGGATAACTACCTACGGTTTACGAGAGTATTGTGGCTCGGCAATGTTCGCTCAGTGATTTACACCCACTTTTTTACCGAACTTCACAAAAAAGGAGGAGGTTCTCAATTCGTGTTTTTTTTTCATGTTTGTTACCTCATATACCCATCATTTATGAACAGATTTGTAAAAAAAAATTTAGACTTGTATAATGCGCGTCATGTAAAAAGAACGCTGGCGGTCAGACTTCTTCATGCGTTCCCAGCGTTCCTTTTACATAACGCGTACTATACTTCCAGATTGGACCCATTTTTATCAAAATCTGGTTCTGATGATGAGATCCATGAGGAATTGAGGGAACTCCTCAAATATTATAGGCACACAGTTACTTTGGTATTTTCAGCAACAAGGCAAGCATGTGCATTCAGAAAATGGCCATTTGGTGAAGTAGAACTGATGAAGTCGGTTTTTTTCGAAAAGAATTATCTTTCACTTGCAATCAACTGTTTTGAAAAGGCCGTTTAGAATTACTGGTGTCGGAGTATGGAGCTCTGGCTTTATTTGATCACGGCGACGCGCCGGCGTGGCGTTGTGAAGACTAGCATTACCATTCAAGTATGAAAAATATAATAGTATGTTCTAGCAATTTTTAAATCTAGTTAGCATTACACCCAACTATCGTGAGAAAAACAATTTGGTGTTATCTTATCTTTATTTTAACTTGTATCGGTAAACACTTTTATCTCTGTGGCTTGAAAAATATTTTCTGTTTAAATTTAGCACGTGTGTTGCCCTTTTTGCGTAAAAACGTGAAAACGTGTTTCGTCAAGGATATTTCAACATCCTTCATCATTACAGCCGGTAAAAGTACATTAGGCTTCCCCATAGAATGCCACGTTGAACATTCTTGAGCCGCCTCCATCCACCTTCTTCTCTACAGTGTCTTCGGTCTATCGAGTAGGCCTTCACTGCGTTGTCCGTTCGTGGTGGCCACTTGAGAACCTTTTTGCCCAGCAGTTTTCGTTGTACGAGCTATAATGGCCTGCCTATTGCCACTTGAACTTGTCCGTGATCTTGGTTCTTAAACATATCTTTTCGTTTCGGATTTTATGATGTAGTGAAATTCCGATAATAGCTCTCTCCGTAGCCGTAAAGTTGCGCAGCGAACTTTGAATTTGTGTATGTGGTCAATAGTTAGTGATCAAGTTCCTGCTGTTCCTTGTTTTTTCAATCATTGTTACATAGTTTTCACTTTTGTTTGGGAACAGCGGATAGCTACCGAGTATCATGGCTGCTGTGACGACAGCAGCATTCTAAGGCGAGGCTGAAAAACAGCGTGGCTGAGCCCTCGACCTTTTCTCTTACACTAGACTAAATACACTTCTGGACACATCTATTGGCCCACCTTAGAGTTTAGGTTTCTATGGCCCCTACTTTAATATGATTGCTAGATTGAACAAAAACTATTGATGCAGTTTTAAACCTGATACATTTTACCATCTTTTTAGATCGTATTGTTTAAAATTTTGAATTCAGAATACCACACGACATGGAGCTACGCCTAACAAGTCGGGTATGCGCCTTGATGAAGGCAGTTGATTTTTGATTAAAAAACATGTTTTATCAAATAAAGGATTAACTTAATAACGCGTGTTGCCTCCATGGGCATCAACGACAGCTCTCATACGATTAGGCATAGAGTTTATCAACCGCTCTATGAAATTTTGAGGGATCATCTCCCATTCCTCTTCTATGGCAGTTTTCAACTCCTGCATCGTCTGGGCAACTGGCTGATGAGCCCTAACACGTCTTTTTAGCTCGTCCCACATGTGCTCAATCGGGTTCATGTCTGGGCTTCTGGCTGGCCAGTCCATAACTGTGATGTTCACATCCCGAAGATATTCCCTGACGATGCCGGCCGTATGGGCTCTTGCATTATCATGCATAAAAAGGAAATTTGGGAACACACGGTCCAAGTATGGCATCACGTGAGGTTCTAAGCACTCACGAATGTACCTTTCAGCATTTAATGTTGGCAGCCGTGGTCCCGTAATAACCTCAAGTTGAGTTTTGCCGCTCGCGGATATACCACTCCAGACAGTCCATGAGCCACCGCCATAAGCAACCCTCTCTTCAAGGCAGCATTGTGCAAAACGCTCTCCCTTACGTCGGTAGACCTTCTTCCTTCCATCATTGCCATGTAACGCAATTTTAGACTCATCAGAAAAGAGTACACGACTCCAATGCTGCTGAGTCCAATTTAAATGAGTGCGTGCGAAATGAAGACGCGCTGTTCGGTGGGCTCGCGTTAGTTTGGGGCCATTAGCTGACTTTTGTGGTACCATATCGCGTTCTTTTAACCTTCTCCGAACAGTTCGAGCGCTCACAGATACTCCGTGGAAGTCGCGAAGTTGGTTTTGTATATCAATGGAGGTAAGGTGACGATTTCTCAAGCTGGTCGTCACGATGAATCGATCCTGCCTTTCAGTTGTGACCCGAGATCCTGGCCTTCCGAGACGAGCAAAGCCGGGTAGGTAGGTACCTCCGATAAACATTTCGGACCGCAGATCGACTTAAATTAAGCTGAGCACTCACATTTCTTTGGCTGTGTCCGGCCTGGATAAGTGCCACAGCTTGGGCGGCGACTTCAGGCGAAGTATCCATAGATTATTGATAGAACCTCACCTTAATGTTAAGAATAAGTAATGTTTGTTGCAAAACCAAAGAGGAAAATCACACTTTCAAGAATTAAATCCAAGTAAACCAATAAAATCAAGTTTTCTTAGTATTCGATTGTTTGATAATAAACGAACAGGCTCCAAATTTTCTTTTGTTTCTTTAAATTCTGAGTTCGAAATTTAAAAAAAGACCATTGAATAAAATTATGAATGTGGCCTGGTTCAAAACTGTGTAAAAACTTTTTGCTCGACCTAATATACATTTTTAGCTAGGACTAAACGAAACTGAAAATGCAAGGTGGGCCAATAGATGTGTCCAGAAGTGTATTATTTGTATACTCATTTCCTTTGTTTGTTAGTAATGATAGTGTAAGGAATAAATGTTTTTTTTTTTTAAGTCTAGCAACACGCTCTTGTAGGCTTTTGTCTTGAGGCTCTGCGGCATCTGCTAAATAGACTCCAATTTAGTTTAAAAGACGATTCAAAGTGACCCTTGTGATTTCAATGTTTTTTTTTGTACTACTTGAATGACGGAACAAGTAGATGGCCCACCTGATGTTAACCGGTAACCTCTGCCTGTAAACAGTGCATTATCACATAGGTCACGTCCACCTAGGACGCGCCCTATGTGGCATTGCACTGCGCCCGCCACCCTGAGACATAAAGAT
This sequence comes from Operophtera brumata, assembly GCA_932527175.1. Classification (NCBI taxonomy): domain Eukaryota; kingdom Metazoa; phylum Arthropoda; class Insecta; order Lepidoptera; family Geometridae; genus Operophtera; species Operophtera brumata. Next base: position 30,620,087 of record OW052239.1, on the reverse strand, counting down.
GAAAAGTCTCATGTGCCTGTAATTTCACCGGCACCCATACCCTTCAAACCGGAACACAGCAATGCGAGCACCACTACTTTGCGGCAGAAATAGGTATGGTGGTAGTACTTCCCCAGACGAACTCTTTCACAAAAAAGCTCTACTACTACTAAAATATACTACTATAATACTTTCGAAATAGAATTTGACGTACTTTTAACATCTATTTCCTGACTACTGTTCTGTTCAGTATTGAAAGCAAACACGAAGTTACAATATTGGGAGGGCTTAACGAGTTCTGTGTGAAATTCTTCGGCCCTCCAGGAAGTGAGTATCTTTTGTTTTAAATTATGAAATTGATAAGCAAAAATGAACCAATTAACTGGGTCACGAACGTATTTCTTGAATCGGATATCACAATGTTATTTATGGTTTCTGAAGTGTTTTTGCAGGAAACGGATACTGGACCTTGGACTCGAATTGAAACAACTCTTTAATTCGATACTGGATTTAATATTGTATTTAAATGACTCGAGATTAAGTTGAAATTATTTAAATAGGATCTATTAGTATGCATTATTAAGTGCTATTACTGTTCGGAGGAAAACGACTTGGGAAAAACAAACACCACCCACCGTAATTTGCCCGCGTAGCGAGGAATCATTTAACTTAAACATTTTGATGTAATTTCCACAGCTCCGTACGAAGGTGGTGTATGGCGCGTTAGAGTTCACCTCCCTGACCACTACCCCTTCAAATCACCCTCCATAGGGTTCATGAACAAGGTGTACCACCCCAACATAGACGAGGTCTCCGGGACTGTTTGTCTCGACGTCATCAACCAGGCGTGGACAGCTCTATACGGTAAGTCGTTGTGTGTCCTAGCAATAAGAGACGGAGGGGTCAACCGTCTCGTCTCGTGGATGTCGTAAAAGCCGAATAAGGGATAATACCGGAGGCCCATGTCAAGAGTTTTGCAGCAACCATCGTAACGATGATCGTGACGATGATTGTCCGTGTATTACGTAGTAACTAGCTAGCGCTAGCTAGCGCGCTCGATAGTATCGGCTCGACGACGGTTTGTTTGTGTATAGGGAGGGAGTAATCTCCGGAACTACTGATCCGATGTTATATAAGCTTCCGCACGCAGCTACCTTCGCGTTATGTGTAATTTTTATGATATTTGGTATGTGGATGGATGCTGGGGGCAGGTGGTAGGGGAGCAGCCTCTGTGGCGTGGCAAGCGAGTAGCCGGCCGAGATGCAAGAGGTTGCGGCACAGAATAAATATTAGTACAAGTACAGAAGACGCACTTAGCGAAAAAAATTATATAAATAGCGACTCTTGCTGGGACGCAACAAAGTGCAATTCAGCTCGCATTAGCGCTCAATGCCTATCGCGGTATTCACCTAAACATTTGCTCTCTCTTCTAACGCGTAACTCTGTCGCTGTCTGGCGCGGAGTGATGCGCATCAAAAGGGTTGTCGACATTTCTAATAAAAAAATAAATTAACCTTCCGTTATGTAAGGTAGATAGTCAGCATTGTAGCACAGATTATGTATTAGTTACTTCGTAACGCGCAAGACAGCTAGAAGAGGCCGTAACATAGGGTCGGAGCTTTATGTCTCACGGTGGCGGGCGCAGTGCAATGCCACATAGGGCGCGTCCTAGGTGGACGTGACCTGTGAGGTAATGCACTGTTCATAGGCAGAGGTTACCGCATAACATCAGGTGGGCCATCCGCATGTTCCGTCATTCAAGTAGTATAAAAAAAAAAAGATCGAAAGCAGGTAGGTATTTTTAACCCCCGACGGAAAAACGACGGGGTGTTATAAGTTTGAGGTGTCTGTTCGCGCGTGTGTGTGTGTGTGTGTGTGTGTGCGCGTGGTTGTGTGTGTGTGTATATGCCTGTGTGTGTGTCTGTCTGTGGCATCGTAGCTCCCGAACGGATGAATCGAATTAGACTTTTTTTTTGTTTGAAAGGTGAATTTTTCGGGAGGGTTCTTAGCTATGTTTGATCAAAATCGGTTCAGCCGTTTCATTGCGTTGAGGTTTTTTTTTTATTTTTACAAAATTAATTACCTGTAGCTAAATGAAATAGTTACAAAGTTATATGGATATTATAACGATGAGATATTAAGTTGGTAGGTAAGTATAGTTTTTCTCTGCTTATGAAGTTAACAAGCTACGATTTAATTTAAAAACATCAGTAGGTTTACCAAAACCATCGATGACCAAAACATATTATTATTATGAACTGAACTCGCTCTAAATTACCTAACCTACAAAAAAAAAAGCCTTAAAGTACCTCGCGAGTACCTACCTATTTTCATTTTCAAATAGGTACATATTATGTACCTAAGAATTACGTAAGTACCACATGTTATTATCAATATTGTTATTATGTAGAAATAAAGACTTATTTTTGTATTTTTATAAGTACTAAGAATGACGGCAACAAGCAGGTAGCCCACCTGATGATAAGCGGTAACCTCGGCCTATGAACAGTGCATTATCACATAGGTCACGTCCACCTAGGACGCGCCCTATGTGGCATTACACTGCACCCGCCACCCTGAGACATAAAGATGAAAAGTCTATGTGCCTGTAATTTCACCGGCAACCATGCACTTCCAACCGAAACACAGCAATGCGAGCACTACTGCTTTACGGCAGCAATAGGTATGGTGGTAGTAGGTACTTCCCCGGACGAACTCTTTCACAAAAAAGCTCTTCTACTGCTAATTTAGAGCGATTCAGAAGTAATGTCTAATTAAGCACGTAAGTAGATCGGTAAGTAGGTAGGTACAGTGGCGGAATGAAAACGCTCGTCAGTTTTCAAAGGAATCCCCTTAGCTTGTCGCGAGCACATATTACCTTTTCCAACTATTCTACGTAGCAGACTGCTGTAAAGAACACCATAATTTAAATGTTTATTATAAAGATCAAAATCGCACACCTTTGATCAGTTGCTTGTTTAAGTTTGGAACTACTTTTTTAGGGTCCCGTACCCAAAGGGGCCAAACGAAGCCCTATTGCCCTCGCTCATCCGTCTGTCCGTGTCTATCACACGGGTCTATAGCGGCTAAACCATAGTAGTATTCATATTTGTACTATTTATGTATCTTACTGACCCAAACCCAAAAATAATAACCAAAAATAATTTTGAAGTATGGCTCCCGTACAAGTTAAAGTGGGGAGGGAAAAATAAATCTGTCAATCTGTAATCTGTCTGTTATTGTTTTGGTTATTTTATCTTTTTTATTTTTTATATTTGGTGTGCAATAAAGTGTTAATCTATCTATCTATCTATCTGTCGTACCCTAGCATGTGGAGTATAATTTTAGAGCTTATTAAGTAGAATAAGACTGTATTTTTGTTACCAAGTTCAATTTAATTTCCATTTAAACCAGGAACTAGATTTTTTTAAAATATTCAACATACTTATTTTGAATATTCAACATACTTATTATGAATATTTTACCAAAAAATTCTAATATTTTAGAAAATAGAAACATTTTGAGAATTTTCTCATATTTCTATTACAAACAGATTTAATTTTCCGTGTGGATTAACTAAACTTAGGCAATTTATAACTTCTACATTTGTTACGGAACCACAAATTATATAATAGTTTCTACGACGGAAACCTGAATGAGCGAGGTCCGATGCGCACTTGGCCATTTTTTTATTGAGTTAGCCAGAAGTATTGTCATTTTATTCGTAGACTATCTGTCATTCAATCGCTGCTAATATCCGTTGTCATGGTAACTGAAGGTTATTTTCGTAATATTGACACTGGCAGTTCCGATCATGGTTCCTATACGTAGCGCGAGATTAAGTTCCGATACAATACTGTGTCGGTAAAACAGTACCAATGCAATACTATGTCGGTAAAACAGTACCTATGCTTTTTGCATTGATCAACCTAAAATAGGCCCTAAGCTGACGAACATTTTCATTCTACCACTGTACCTAAATTCAAGTTATTACATATACCTATATTACAACCTAGATCTCTGAAATCTATGCTGTATGCACAAGAAATCACACCTATAAAAGGCATTACCTACTTCGATATGTACCCACAGAAAATAACTAATGTACATCAATCAAATAACTTAAATTTCATCGTCCATCGGCAATGCAAAAAATGCTAATTCTTTATTTGTTTTTTGACTACTGCATCCATATAGGTACAGAATATTTGCGCGGGAAACGTGTTGCGCGAGCGCTCAGGCGTGCGACCGACAACCGACTGTCACTTGTCCCGAATGAGGGACGGCCGGGCTGTAGGTATATATCGCGCGACCTTGAGCGAGTGGTGATGCCCTGGTTGCGGGTTTGATTCCCGCTGCGGGACAAACGTATGGATGTTTGCATATATTTGTTCCGTTTCTGTGTGTGGTTAGTAGCATGGTTCTTGTAGTTTCTGATACCCAAGCAAGTCACAGGGGATCCTAGTGTTGGATATGTATTAGACTGTTAAGTATTATGTAATGTTATGTATTGAGTTGTCAATGTGGTGGTGGAGTACCTCAAGCAGAAGACAGGGCGAACCATAAGGGTCGAGCAGTTGGAGTCTCGCCATGGCGTCAATTTTATTTCTTTTATGAGGATGCCTACTGACCGTCTATCAACCTTCACCTTCACGAATGGAGAGTTCTAGCCGAAAGGTGTCGTTGAAGGTTGAGGAGGTTCTTTGGACGCCTGACACGAAACACCGCGCAGTTGCGTCATACGTCTCCGCCTACACGTGTGCATTAAAATATAGTTTTTTTTATACAGGGCGTCCCAAGACTATGCGATATTGTAGATAGGATATTTTTCATAAAGGTGACTTTATTTTATTTTTCAAACTTAGTAATACGGCAATCAAAGATTTTCTAAAAATCACTTTCTTTATCTGGGAATCAAAGCGACTTAAATGAAAAAATAAAATTAAAATGATTATATTTACGTTATTCATTTTTAACATAATCTAAAGAGTAAATAATTTATATGTTACTCAAACAACTCAACATAATCTATGTTGCTCAAGATAAATTATTATTTTTTGTCAATTCTTTCGATTGGCATATAAATACTGTTATAAGTCGGTTCGATTCCCAGACGAAGCAAGTAATTTTTAGAAAACTTTGATTGCGGTATAACTAAGTTTTAAAATTAAAATAAGGTCTCCTTTCAGCAAAATATCCTATCTACAATATTTAAGGTACTTAACTTACCGTTCATGTCGCATAGTCTTGGGTATATGTATGTTAGTTTTTAAGGTATTTATGTTGCTATGGGCTTATTGTTTAGGTTTAGTACATTTATCATTAAGCCTTAAATAAAGATATTACTTACTTACTTACTTACTTGTCGTGTTGCAGACTTGTCGAACATATTCGAGTCGTTCCTGCCGCAGCTGCTGACGTACCCCAACCCGATCGACCCGCTCAACGGAGACGCGGCCGCCATGTACCTGCACAAGCCCGAGGAGTACAAGAAGAAGGTCTCAGGTAACTGTAGCACCATGTGTACTCCTGCCGCAGTGCTGACGTACCACAACCCGATCGACCCGCTCAACGGAGACGCGGCGGCCATGTACCTGCACAAGCCCGAGGAGTACAAGAAGAAGGTCTCAGGTAACTGTAGCACCATGTGTACTCCTGCCGCAGTGCTGACGTACCCCAACCCGATCGACCCGCTCAACGGAGACGCGGCCGCCATGTACCTGCACAAGCCCGCGGAGTACAAGAAGAAGGTCTCAGGTAACTGTAGCACCATGTGTACTCCTGCCGCAGTGCTGACGTACCACAATCCGATCGACCCGCTCAACGGAGGCGCGGCCGCCATGTATCTGAACAAGCCCGAGGAGTACAAGAAGGTCTCAGGTAACTGTAGCACCATGTGTACTCCTGCCGCAGTGCTGACGTACCACAACCCGATCGACCCGCTCAACGGAGACGCGGCCGCCATGTACCTACACAAGCCCGAGGAGTACAAGAAGGTCTCAGGTAACTGTAGCACCATGTGTACTCCTGCCGCAGTGCTGACGTACCCCAACCCGATCGACCCGCTCAACGGAGACGCGGCCGCCATGTACCTGCACAAGCCCGAGGAGTACAAGAAGAAGGTCTCAGGTAACTGTAGCACCATGTGTACTCCTGCCGCAGTGCTGACGTACCCCAACCCGATCGATCCGCTCAACGGAGACGCGGCCGCCATGTACCTGCACAAGCCTGAGGAGTACAAGAAGAAGGTCTCAGGTAACTGTAGCACCATGTGTACTCCTGCCGCAGTGCTGACGTACCACAACCCGATCGACCCGCTCAACGGAGACGCGGCCACCATGTACCTGCACAAGCCCGAGGAGTACAAGAAGCCTAGGTCTCAGGTAACTGTAGCACCATTTTTACGTTCGAAACAACACTCTAATGCAGGCTGCGTCCCCAGTAGGCAAACTGTTCGCCGCCGACTGAGTTGGCGGCGTATCGGTTTAGTACGCCCTTCAATATATTTGGAATCGAGTGTTCAGTTTGCTAGTTTTGTGCTCACTCTACGCAGTTAGCAGCGTTACGCGCGCCTACTGTCTCAGTGGGCGGACGACTCACAGTTTGCCTACCGTACGCAGCCTTAATCTTTTTTTTGAGGGTAAATCTAGTAACTTTAAAAAAAATAGAAAAACTTACATACATAGGCACACGCCTTTTTCCACGAAAGGGGCAGAGCCTCAAATGGGCCTCTTTTCACCGCGGGTTGCACCATCGTGGGAAATAGACGTGACAAGTGGTGAGCTCATCGCCTCCACTGCTTACCACGACTAGACTCTGCTAACGCTTTCTTCCAGTAATAACACATTCCTTAAATAAGCTAGTAGCCAGGACAAATCTTAATACCAACGAATCTTACTAACATGTCCGGGTAAAATGAAAAAAACTATGTGATAACCTTAGAATCGTCTGTTTCTTGAACTTAAGGAGTTATTGACTTTTACTCCGACTTTACGAGACAGCTTAAATGTATGGTTGGCATGGTATCAAAGATATAGTAAAAAACTATTTCGTAAAATTGTTCATGTCAGTGGGTAGAATCAACCTTCATAGGTTACTTACGGCCCGCTCGCGAAGTCGTTCGCGTGATCCCGGCTTATCTAAAAACATTCCTTCCCTGGCATTCGGACAATAACTCAGCAAAGTTTCATCGCTATCGGCATAGTGGTTTGGGAATGCATAAGTGACAAAGTAAGAAAGGAACATGTATTAATTTTTACAAGCATTTATTTAACTTGATTTCATGTCTTTCTGAACAGGACGAAGCAGGCGATCGAATTTTCTACCACTTACCGATATCCGATTGAGCTGAAATTTTGCATACCTGTCAAGTTTCGATGACAGTACAATATTATGGTGACAGCGAGCTGATCTGATGATGGAGGCTGAAGGTGGACAACGGAACTCCTTGATGGATAATAGTAGTTTGCTGTGTTTGGGGTCATTTTGATCTACTCACGGTTCCAATTATAATTTCTGAAAATTTTGTTTTGATAAATGTATTTTTCAACAAAAACTAATAACAGGTAACTAAGTACAATCATATCTTCTGAACCCTTTAAGATATCGAAATGAAACGTACACGAAATTTTAAGATAAAACTCCTGTTTTGATATCTGAATTTGTCATTGAAATCCGTTGCCGTTTCGGAGCCTATTCGAGACAAACTTTCAGACAGACACACGAAAGTTCTAAAAATAGCCTTTTTATCAATTATCAAGCTTTCTATAAATTTGAAACTCTGTAATTGCAGACTACGTTCGGAGGTTCGCGACCGAAGAGGCGTTGCTGGAAAAGGACGCGATCACGGGCGTGGGCGGCGCATCCGCCAAGCCGAATGGCACCGCGAGCGACTCGGAGAGCTCCATGAGCGACTTCAGTGACGACGAGGCGCACGACATGGAGTTATAACACGAGGTGCCGCTCACTGCCTGATCCGTGCCCTGCTCTAATGTTGTTTACCGACAGTATCGGTCAAAAAAACCGACCAAATCGGTCGAAAATTGCCTTTTCTCATACAAAAATCGCTCTTATAGCCGCTAGCAGAACTTTGAAATCGATGAAACACTTCATACAGACAATGTTAAACAGTTCTTATATCGCCTTAGAATCCTGTGAATAGACGCAATTAGCGAGATTTTTAAAGTCTATACTTATGAAAACCTTTATTTGTGGAGTTTCACAAGCGAAATGCGCTCTTATAGTAACTACAATACTTAGAAATCATTATCAATAGCCATTTAAGAAGAAACAGTTCCAAAAGTGTCTGTAAACAACTTTGCTGTTGTTTCAACTCAATCAAAAATAACCCTAAACGATTTGGAATTCGGTAGTCGATAAGCGAAATACACTGTCTTACACGGTTCGCTAATTCAAGTCTTTTTTCCGTTGAAACATACCAAAAAATTATACAATACTATTGGAGACAGGGAGATCTTATAATTGGGTGTACCACATAACTCTTCAATGGCTTATAGTAGCTCGCGATTCCGATTACTAATTGCACCAACATATTACGACGAATAAAAAGGTGAGGACGAGAAATAAGAACGTGGACATATTTATTGACAAAAAAGTAGGTCTACGTGAAAATACCTACGTAAAATATTGTCATAAAATAAAACTTGTACAGCAAATTAAAGAATTCCGTGCATAATTTGGCGGTAATTCAATTCCATCGTGTACGTAGAGTCTACATTTGAATTACCACCTTATTCGCATTATCTACACAGTATATAATTAGGTGATCAAAAATCCAGATAAGGGCAGTCATCTCCTAGCCCGGATCTTGTTCTATAAAAGTTCCGGAAACACAAATTCTGGAAGTGAAATTAATCCTTTTTTCTGTCCGCATGTAATTAATAACGGAACAATAGATAGAGATGATAGCTTGTAAAATATAGGATGAGTCCTGTGACAGTTATTTTGGTAATTTTGACTGTCTTAACGCTGTCCAAAAGTTTTGATACTTGAAAATGGGAAAGATTTAGGTTAGGAAGTTTCGTCTTTACAAGTTTCAAAACTTTTGAAGATCGTTAAGATTGTCAAAATGATCAAAATAACACCTGTCACTCACAAACAAGACTTTGAGGTTTCATTGAAAATATCCTCAAATCGCCTCCAGATCTTATCCAAAGGCAAGTCCAATATATTTTTGGTACATACCCACGTTTTGCTTTTTCGTGAGCATTCCATACGTTGCAATCTAAAATAACGAATTCCCGGACCTTAATCTATATCTCTATTAATCTATAAAAAAAAAAACTTTTTCGTCTGAATCGTTTCACTTCAGAAATCGAAACGTGTGCTTTTAAAAAAACTGCCACTTAATTTTAAATCCATAGCATCAGATTATCTCGTTCTTTCAAAAAATATTATCTTGTAAAAATGTGTGTGAGAAATCGCCATTGTGAGCTTCATGCAACATTAGAGCATTAAGCTTCGTGAAATGCCAGAATAACTCGTTATATTAATGTTTGCCGTAAACAGATTATATATATGGACCATGTTGTATTTGCCAATATTAGAAGTTAAAAAAAAACTGCTCAGAATACGGCAAACATGTTTAAACATGTTTTAAAAGGTGATTAACTTGTGTAAGAACTCTGAACTAAAATTCGTGTTTTAAAATTTGTAGTCTTTGGTGTGTTAAGGAAAGTTTAAGGCCGGGCTAAGCGGAACGCAGAGCGTGGAATGTGTAACGCTGTGTGCGAAAGAGACAGCCATAGCTCGACCTCGCTTGCACAGCGATTCGCGTCATTTTCAAACTATAGTTTTAGTATGACGTTGCGCATAAGACTTTAAGTTAGACTTGCTGCGTTCTGATTGGTCGAGGCCTATGTTGTAATGGTTAAAAACTAGGAGCGTTTTGCTTATCTTCGTGTGTCTCTTACGCTTAAGAATTAGCAGCAATACGACAGAGGCAAAAAAGTGTTCACTATTTGGTGTTTAATGAATAGGCATAGTTTGGCTTTGAAGATGGATAGGTTAAATAAACATTTAAACATTAGATTTTATTTGTATGCCAACATACAGTACTAAATTTAAATATCATAATTTTATCTTAGAGCTGGCAACACGGGATGTGTGAGTGAGCGAGATAGCATTTTGTAAATATTCTCTAAATAGCATAAATCCAATAAAAATCGAGTCCGGAGCGACGGACCAAGTCATCACTTTATATCTCATAGGTATTTAATTTTTTATTTTAGTTATTTTACGAAATGATGTGTCGATGTGTTTTGTCAGTCTCCCTCTGTGACATTTTTACCCGATTTATAGACATTTTTATTGTTGGCAACACACAAATTTGTATGTTACAATCTGTGATTATTTTGCTTCCTTTGTTTATAGAGAAACTTGTCAATTTTTGTCTAGGGGATCTGAAATTCATATCTGTACTTATAGTGCTCTTCATACTTCAAATTTAATTCACAATGAACTTCACAATATTTGTAAGATTTCCCCACCACCATCAAAAATCAATTTTCTATAATGGCAAAAATTATTTAGATCGAGAGCTCCTGGTAATTTTCGTACAACATCTGGTATATGTTAATTGTCCTTCTTTTATGTACAGATAAGTGGCTGGTTGTCTTTGTGAGAGTTAACATAATGGATAACAAGTACAGAACAAGTCCTAGATTGAATAGGTGCCTTCTAGACCTATGTGCTCCATCTTCGGCCACATCGTCACTTACCAACAGGTGAGATCGTGTTTAAACAAAGGTCTATCAAAGTTAAAGTTGATAAAAAAAAAAGAAGAATTATACTAAAAACTTAAAGTAAACCCGTGTATTTCCATATTGAAACTGTTATCATAGACCAACGATGGCAGCGACCATAGTGAAATCTTGAACCTGCTCTGTAAATACATTTAAATCTGTTGAGGCGTTTTGTAGCTAGGGGGTAACATATACAGACCCTTCGCGGGTTTTTTGTTTATAATCGTTCAAAATCTTATTTTACAAAGCTGTTGAGAACCTGGGCTTCTACCTTGTACTATGAAAATATGGTATTTTTCAATAGAACGGGGTAGAAACGTCTGTCAACATACTTCGCATAGGCATTTCAGACCCACGGTACCCCTGGCCATACCCCTGGCGGTACCGTAGGTCTTTTAAAGTTACACGGTACCACCGATTAATAGTGATGTAATGAGTCCGGACCCGTGCTTCACCTAAGTTCTCCACCTTAGGTACCAACTCCTACTATATTTTTTATTATTCTAAATGACTAAAAATACATTTTGTCTATGAAATCAAAGCACAACTTGGCGGTAAATAAAATGAACCAAAACGGAAAATAGTAAATTTTTTAAACCACTCGCTCAAAAAAAAAAAAAACTATCTATCTAATTACCCATTTATCATACGAGAGATAGCTAGGTCCCCGCGGTTACGTTTGCACCATTGATTTGCCCCATTAATGGTGCAGACGTAACTAGTTAGTTATGTTTGCACCATTGATTAATAGGGAAAAGAAAAAACAGACAAACAGACCGTAATAAAAAACCGTCCAAGTGCAAGTCGGACTCGCGCATGAATGGTACGGGTTCCGTACCATTATCTATAAAAATGGCAAAAAATACACTTGTTTTATATGGGTAATATCCCTTAAATATTTATTTTATTGTTTTTTAGTATTTTTTGTTTTATAGGCAACAGAAATACATCATTTGTGAAAATTTCAACTGTCTTACTATCAGGGTTCATGAGATACAGCCTGGTGACAGAAATAATAAATAAAACAAAAATAACATTTTGACAGCTGTCATCCAAAATGTAGATTTTGTCATCAGCATTCATTTAAGCCATACAACGAAACTCTAGCAAGAGTAGTTTCCGAAATATGACTGTTTTAATTTTGACAGCTGTCATCCAAAATGTAGATTTTGTCATCAGCTTTCATTTGAGCCATACAACGAAACTCTAGCACGAGTAGTTTCCGAAATATGACTGAATCAATTTTGACAGCTGTCATCCAAAAAAACGGCTATAGTTGCGATTTGCCGGTTGCCGCAACTGAGAGTTCAAAATTTTTTCGTGTTCTGAGCGCCTTATAGATTGATAAAACTATGTGATCCCAAAAAAGTCAACATTATAGGAACACAACTTTAAAATAATACAACACTAAAAAGAAACAACATTGCGGGAAATTATACATTTTGGAATTCCAAAATTTTGCAAAGTCAACCGAATGTTCCTAAAGGAGCTTGTTTTTTGGTGAACATCCTATCCAAAAAACCATGTCAAAAACAAACGCTAAATAAACAAATTTTTATGGCGAGAAAAGCAAGGTTAGTATGTTGTATCAAATTGAATGGTGCAAACGTAACTAACCAGTTACGTCTGCACCATTAATGGGGCAAATCAATGGTGCAAACGTAACCGCGGGGCTAGGTCAACACATCACTAGGGTCACTTACTCGGTGGTACCGTTTAACTTTAAAAGACCTACGGTACCGCCAGGGGTATGGCCAGGGGTACCGTGGGTCTGAAATGCGCATAGGCAGCCAGCCATTCATCTGTAGATGGTGGAGTCAGGTAGCTATCGATAGACCGCAATCTCGCTAGACTCAGTACGTATATTTTCCGCTTACACCTAATACTTGTCTATGTCTCGCCTTGCTGTTTCCGCCAAAGTTGTTGTTTTGGCCGATTTTGTCATGTTCTTTTTGTTTTTACCGAGTACTTACCTTATAAAATCCTTCTAAATGTATGCTCTGTTTAAAATTTTCCCCTGTCATTGTTTATTATTCAGTGGTAAGGAGATGGCAATACTTTAATAAGCTTTTTATTATATATAAAAAGGATGCATGAGATTTTTTAGTGTATTTTATTGCAGATTAAAAACTAGTCCAAAAGCCGGTGATTATATTCTTACGTTTTGTAAAGTTGGACTGTCAAAAATAATCATCTATGATGTTTAAAATTTACCGCTGGCTTCTGGCCTATGTTGTCTTTATTTTTCGGTACATATCAATAAAATTGTGTTACTATTTTCAATTTACTATCCACAGATGGGGATACCTACTACAGTTTCGATTGTAAACTTTAGTAGGTCTCTCTAAGAGCGCGAGGCCTAAAGTTAGACAGGCCGGTAGATCTGCAGATTTAAGGTGAAGTGAGTCCCAAATTTAGCAGTTCAATGCGTTTTAGATGAACATCTTTCACTGTGGCGATTGTGACAAAGACGGGTTTTGCCTGATTCCTGATTTTTATTGGTTTTAAATTTTACTTCACATCCCAGTAACATAAATTAAAATGTGGCTCGAAGATTCACTAGCAGGTGCCAACGACAAAAAATTGGGTATGTTTTCATATCGCATTATCAAAAAAATACTCTTCAAATACAAACCAATATATATAAAAAATACAAAATACACTATGTTTTTTCGATCGAGTGAAATAATACGAATCGTATCACGGGTTCTATAAAGTTTAAGATAATATCTCGACTTTCTATGTAAATTTTGTCAGGATTTAAATCTCCATGTTTACGAAATAAAACTGGTTTTGACAAGCTTTTATCCAACTTGCTATGCTGTCTGTGGGGAAAATCTGCCGATCTAATTTTCAACCACTTTTCGATATGTGATCATGCCGAAATTTTGCACACACTTTTGATTCTGAAGATAATACAATATAGTATATTTAATTATATTTTACACCCCATCCTTTAAAACAGCCTTTCCCAAAGTGGGCGATAACGCCCCCTTGTGGGCGTTGCAGGCCTAAAGGGGGGCGGTAAGAGAAGACCCAGAAAAAAATGGGGTCGACAAATCAAACACACTTTCGCATTTTAATAGTTATTAGTAGGTCTTTTTCGTAGATAATAGACCGTGGGCAATCATGTTTTAACAAGTTTTTGTTAAATAACCCGATTTATGCATGTTTAGTCTCCGCTAATAGCTCACGAATAAATCGGGGCGCTAAAAAATAATTTATTCTCAAAGTGGGCAGTAGACATAATAAGTTTGGGAACCCCTGCTTTAAAAGCTTTAATAAAAAAAAAAACTTAAATTTGAGATTAATTTCACCTTATTTGATCAGTCGACTCAAGGCGACTAAAGAAATGGACTATTGGCCTGATTGGCTCAGAGCAAGCTTATCTGTTGTTTTTTTTTAAATAGTTGAAAAAGGGCATCGAGTCAAAAAGGACATTTCAAAACGACACACAGATCTCTTATAATGACACATTGCGAACTAAAAGTCTTGCAAACGTCTCTAAATATAAGTCTAGGTTAACATAGATATATCGAGAATATATTAATATAGATATATTGTATCTTTGAAATGATAACTCAGCCATAATACATAATATATTTTGGTATAAGGAGGTTAACAAATTTTAGTTATATTTTTGATCTTGGGTTCTTGTGCATGATTACAAACTATCACCAAAATCGATACAGCAAAGATTTTCGATTGTGCCTATCAATTTTAGCTCCATGACGACGAAATTAGAATTTTTATTAGTTTTTATGGATTGTATAGAATAATGTTCAATTGAAAATATTTGCTTGCACAATGATGTCGTGACCAATTCTATCATTGAGTACCACTTTTATTATTCATATATTTTATGTACAATTTCTGTTATTGGGTATACCTCTTCTTCATTTTGTTTTTGGAACTTTAATCAATTTTCGACTATGTCAGAAATAGAATACATCAATCTGTCGTCCAAAGTCTCAGTGAAGCCATGTTTTAGTGAAGCGGTGGTAGTTTTACTAAAACTTCAATAGGGTGGAATCCTAATACATTACCAACAAACGTATTCACACAAACAATATTTTTTTATTCACATAACTTTAAACCAGTGCAGAGGTAATTTATGAATGAAGCGTTGCCGTCATTGGTTATTGGAAATAACCAATGACGGCAACGAATAACCAATTTATTTGTATTTTATTTGAATTTAAATAAAATAAAAATAAAATAGCCTAGGAATGGTTTTTCTTTCAAAAATAGTAGAATTGTGCCATTGTGGCCCAATTGTTTGTGAGTACGGTTGTTAGTATCACTTCTATCCATTGTAATAATAGCAGTGAACAGAATGTCACGTCGTCATTGTGCTGTATATGTCGATTGGTACGGAAATATTGCGGAACGCATCATGGCGGCCGAATGGCATCAAATAATTAGGGAGTGTCCACACATCAGTGCGCATACGCATCCAATAAATCTTATGGTCGGGACACACATGTTACAGGATAAAAGTTTCTAATTATATTTTTATTTCATTACATGTACATAATAAACTTACATTATTTTTAAACTAACTTGTGTTTTATTGTATTAGTATCCACCCGCGACTTCGCTCGTGGTTTAACGGGATAAACAGTAGCCTATAGCTCAATCCAGGTCATAATTTATCTTTGTACCAAATTTCATCGAAATCGGTTCAACCGTTTCGACGTGATTGAGTAACACATACAAACATACAAGATTTAGTAAGAATCTCTCTAATACTATTAGCGATTGTAGTTGTTCGCCTTCATAATGCGAGCTGCTAAGGAGTGGAATACACTACCGTAGTCTGTCTTCCCTGAAAACTATAATCTGGGTCTCTTCAAGGCTAGAGAGAGTCTATTTCTGCCGCAAAGCAGTAGTGCTCGCATTGCTGTGTTCCGGTTTGAAGGGTAAGGGTGTCGGTGAAATTACAGGCACATGAAACTTTTACCGTACCACTTAAAATCAGGTGGGCCATCTGATTAACCAGTCATTCAAAGTAGTATAAAAAATAAATACAAAGAATAGGTGCCTTCTAGACCTTAGTGCTCCATCGTCGGCCACATCGTCACTTACCAACAGGTGAGATCGTGCTCAAACAAAGTAATATCAAAGTTTAAAAAAAAACTAAAGTTGCGTTGTGTTTCGTCTGATTCGATTGTCATATAATAAATTCAAGTAATAAAACTAAGGCTGAGATAAATACGGCGTAACTTTGCACGTACTAATGCTTAACATTGGCTGTCCCTCTCTAGCATGAGTGATTTGACATGTGTGCGAAAGTGACAGGGATAAGCTAAGCATAAGTCCGTGCTAAGTAAGATATATTTATCTCGGCCTAAATCAAATCTGCAAATGGTGGCAGAACAAGTAATTAATTTTGTAAAAATTCAAAAAACCCTCAACGCAATGAAACGGCTGAACCGATTTTGATCAAACATAGCTAAGAACAATCCCGACAAATTCATCTTTCAAACAAAAAAATAATAATCGATATCGGTTCATCCGTTCTGGAGCTACGATGCCACAGACAGAAATACACACACAGACACGTCAAACTTATAACACCCCGTCGTTTTTGCGTCGGGGGCTAAAAACCAAGGTTTTGGAAGACAAAATACACTTTTATCTATCTACACTACACATGTGTTCTATATAAGACGAATCAAAATGATCGATTCAATAAAAAATAAACAAGTAATTAATTTTGTAAAAAAATTTAAAAACCCCCAACGCTGAACGGCTGAACCGATTTTGATCAAACAAAGCTAAGAACACTCCCGACAAATACACCTTTCAAACAAAAAAAAAACTAAATCGGTTCATCCGTTCGGAAGCTACGATGGGACAGACAGACACACACAGACACGTCAAACTTATAACACCCCTTCGTTTTTCGTCGGGGGTTAAAAATTACTGACTTTGATTTTGTTCGTATTTGTGGTTAAAAAATTAACCAAAAATGAGTGGGTTATATTTTCGTCTATATCCCACGATGGTGCAACCCACTGTGAAAAGAGGCCTATTGAGGCTCTGCCTACTCCTTCGGGGAAAGAGGCGTGTGTCTATGTATGTATGTATATTTTCTGTGGTTCGTTTCGTATGAGGTATATAACTTAGAAAGGTCATTGGTGCGGAGCCTAGGATCGAACCCGGTATCGTTGGATTCTGAGTTGCACTATTGAACCGTTAGGCTACCATCGCTTTTTCTGTGGTTAACCAAGGATATTGTTTAACGTTTGTAGGTATAAATAAAACACAAACTTGATTTATTAACATAACTCTATTAAAAATAAACGTCTCAACAACAGGCCATATTATGTACAATAACAATCTATCTACATTCACACATAACGTCCTCCATGTCAGCTTGGTAGCAACCTTTCCGTACATTCGTTTTGAGCGAGTGGAGTTAACTTCAGACAACCAACTTCATTCGCCGTCTGGCTCTCTCTTGGTCACCCTGCTTAAGGTCAGCGGCTATAGTTTGTAAAACATTAAGTCCCCGTGACGAGAAGGTTTAAATTTTGTAAATAAAGAACTTCTACTAAGTTACGAAGCGACAATTCAATCAACAGCAAGTAATCCCAAATTCAATCAACTCAATACGTGTAACACGAAACTAACGAGCAATTTATATAGGTCGGGTTATATTTTAGCTTAAGAACTAAGGTCATCGACATAGCTCAGAGAATTAGCAAGCTGAAATGGCAATGGGCTGGGCATATATGCTGAAGAACCGACAACCGCTGGGGTAAACGTGTTCTAGAGTGGAGACCACGTCTTGGTAAACGTAGTGTGGGGCGCCCCCTGGCTAGGTGGAGCGACGATCTGCGTAAGGCGGCTGGTAGAAAGTGGATGGGAGGAGCTGGAAATCTGTCTAAATGGCGCGCATTGGGAGAGGCCTATGTCCAGCAGTGGACGGATACAGGCTGATGATGATGATGATGATGATATTTTAGCGATATAAAGCGCTGTCGTCTAATGTTTTGTGGTAATGGAACGCGTCTGACTCATGGAATAAACATTTGGGCCGCAATTTTGAAGTAAGTTCACGCTGACGATGTCAAAGCTGTCATTCGAGATCGAATGCGTGTGTTTGTTCGTTGTTTTCGCGGATTAGGTTATATTGTTTGTTGTTGCGAACCCCTGAATGTGTGTTAACATTTATAGCTTCTCTTCTTCTTATCTTAGGCTTCTGTGCGTTATTTGCAACAATTTAGCCAATGTCAAGTAATATAATAATATATTTTTATAGTCAAGTCGTCAAGAGTCTCCGTCAAGTAATAACCCAGTTTAAATAGAAGCAGGAAAACAGAGTTTTTACGGAGAAAAATCCACCATTTCCAAAAGACACGCAATACACTTAAATTATAGCTTCTCGTGACGGGGACTTTAGGTTCCAGTGACAGCTGTCATATAAATATTTAAATAAAAAAAAAACGTGTAAGTAATTTGGAAGAGTGAAGCGAGCCCTCTATTATCCCACAACGTATGCAATTATGTGGTACATTACGAAAAAACTATCACGTGTCTAAATTTGGAAATTAACATAGTAATTTAAATTCATGACTAGATGTTAAAAAAGATGGCTGTCACGGGACGCCCGGCCGATGTGAAACATCTATGTTATCACATATTAGAACTCATAATTCAAACTGCATAACAGCGTCATGCTGTCCGTCACGGAATACGAGTCGGTTTAACTGCCAAGGCGCGCCAATAGATGTTCCACAACAAAAACTTGCGAGTCTTTAAAATGCTGTGCTTTTTCCAAACATCAAAGATAAACGGCTAATTACCACTAATTTCGTCACTTCGCGTCACGTCACTTATTTTCGCCGCCGCCGCTGTCCCAGCGAGCGGAGCGCGCGGCCGCACGCAGTATTCGCCGGTCCACCGTCGAACGCGATCGCGGGCGGTGCTCATGACGAAGAGGCTTCTGAATTCAGTCTCGAAACGTCAGCAAAGTGACGAAATTAGTGGTAATTAGCCGTTTATCTTTTAATATGATTCCCAACCACGATAGTTTCAATTCTATCAATGATAATGTTAATCGATAATCGATGATTTCCAACATACCAGTCCTAGGCGTTACTTGACAGCTGACATAGGAATCAAACTGTGTACAAACTATAGGTTCATGTACGGCTAGAAAGGGCATTGTCACCAACTTTACACATCAGTAAGATGACCGTGACGCCTTTCGCCACACTGGTTGTCTCTACATATACCTCAGGCAGGGGGAGGAAGGGCCAGTGACACAACAGAGCGCCCGAATCTCACCACTACGTGTTAAGTGAGGCCGGAAATGTCTTAAATGCTTACTGGTGCGTTGGTAAAGCTGTTTTATAATATTAAATAATACGAAAATCCGCATAATAGTATAATAATATTATACATGCTATGTAATATACATTCATACATTTGTGATATTTAATTTATTTAGAAATTACACTGTATTTTGGACCTTGATAAATCTTTGGATAAATATTACCTCAACTTGCTCGGAGATTTGAAAAAGCATATCAATCGACTCTTTCCCGTACGGAACGAAATAACGATACATCGATCGCTAGCACATACATACATAGATACACGCCTTTTCCCCCCAAAGGGTAGGCAGAGCTAGCACGCCAATAGATTTTTCGTTCCTAGCCAAGAATGGATATTGCTGGCTTGCCAGGAACGCAAAGAATGGAAAGTGCTGGCATGCTAGGAACGCCAAGGATGGAAATTGCTGGTGTTTTAGCAACACCAACAATGAAAATTGCTGTCGTGCTAGGAACGCCAAGGATGTTAATTGCTGGCGTTTTAGAAACGCCAAGGATGTAAATTGCTGGCGGTTTAGAAACGCCAAGGATGTAAATTGCTGGCGTTTTAGAAATGCCAAGGATGTAAATAGCTGGCGTATTAAGAGCGCCAACAATGGAAATTGCTGGCATGCTAGGAACGCCAAGGATGGAAATTGCTGGTGTTTTAGCAACGCCAACAATGGAAATTACTGACGTGCTAGGAACGCAAAGAATGAAAATTTCTGGCATGCTAGGAACGCCAAGGATGTTAATTGCTGGCGTTTTACAAAAGCCAGGGATGTAAATTGCTGGCATGCTAGGAACGCCAAAGATGTAAATTGCTGGCGTTTTAGCAACGCCAAGGATGTTAATTGCTGGCGTTTTAGAAACGCCCAGGATGTAAATTGCTGGCGTATTAGGAGCGCCAACAATGGAAATTGCTGGCATGCTAGGAGCGCCAACAATCGAAATTGCTGGCATGCTAGGAGCGCCAACAATCGAAATTGCTGGCATGCTAGGAACGCCAAGGATGTTAATTGCTGGCGTTTTAGCAACACCAAGGATGTAAATTGCTGACGTTTTAAGAGCGCCAAGAATGGAAATTGCTGCCGTGCTAGGAACGCAAAGAATTAAAATTACTAGCATGCTAGGAACTCCAAGAGTGGAAATTGCTGGTTGGTTATTTATTTGAAAAAATTACGAAATTTTAATATTTGTTATTATGTCCTCGTAATGGGGAGAGGCCTATGTCCAGCAGTGGACTGATATAGGCTGATGAAGATGATGATGAATTTAGAGAAAAGTACTATACTATACAAGCTTCGGCAAAAACAGGAATAAACCACCTCGTCAAGATGAAAAGCTACGCCTTTTCCTTCCAATACTTTCATAATTTCTATAACTCAGTAAAGAGGGATTTTCCTTTTACCACGGGGTCTCATCCCAAAGAAAAAATATATTGTTCTATTTAAATTCAATAGATGGCGTAACAGGTATAGATTTGTTATTGAAGAATGTGAAAAATGAACATTGGGCCCTGAAAAAAATATTTTGTAATATCAAAAAATACCCATAACACGGGAAAATTAAATAAATGCCTCATCAATCAAGTTTAATTATTTTTAGAAAAATATAATGATGTCGTTTTCTTAGTGGTAATCATTTGAACTAGGTTGAGGTTTGACACAGTTTGTTTGTAGTACCACATGTAGTACAACTTGATAGATGGCGTTATTTTAAAAAAAAAACAGATGACCCGCCAATGACGTCATGCCCAAAATGAAAGAGAAAACTATATAGTATTTACGTTCTATTCTAAAATTTTCTAATAAAATATCAGACCTGTATAGATATCATTGTAACCAAAGACGAAGTAGTTATACATAAAAGGCAATGTCCTGACTGACTGACTGACCGAGTGACAACGCACAGCCTAAACCGCTGGTCGTTGAGACTTGGAATTTAGAGGGTGTAGGTACCTACTATTCCTTTTAGGGTTTAAAGGTCTACTTAGAAATGAAAATGAAAAATTCGTATGCTAAGGGTTTCAAAATAGGGTTCACACGTAAAAAAAAAATGCTGTGTATTGCGGAAAGCGTCGGTAGTAGATACCTACCTACTTGAAATTTTCGCTTCGGCCGTCAAGGAAACAAGGAAACCGGGGTTTCGTAACTTGTCCATAGGTAGTTTCCTCAAATAAAATTAACAAACATATGTTTCAGCAATATATGAAAATTGGCACGGGAACGTTGTGTTTGTAAAAAAAACACTTTACGATTTAGCCATATTTCAGCGTAAATTCGACGTTGTAGAATATAGTTTCACGATATGGGTAGTTGTTGGGATTCAAATATTTTCAGGAATGGACTCCTAAATTGGAAAACTTGAGTGTTCGTTCGTTTCAAAGGTTGTGTCACGGCGTGGTTAGTTGTTTTCTGCACGCCGCCGGGAATGTTTTCTGACTAGGCGCAGACAAAGTCGCGAGCGGGTCATCTAGGTGGTTAATGTGGGGTACCGCGAAATTCCTAATCTTAGATTTGATTTTTAACAGGCATGAAGTACAGTATTTTAATTAAAAATATGCATGGATACTACATTATAATTCCGAGGGGTCGCTGTAGGTACCAGAAACACGATAGGACAATATTTTCTCGATATAAAAAAAATCCAAAGTTACATCTATTTTTTGCCTAGATTCGATTGTTTACATATTATTGGGTAAAAAATTAGATAGGTAGATAAAATCAATTCAACAACGCCGAGGGTTCACTGAAGGAGTTTTGTAAAATTATTTACGAGATATTCAATAAAAACCGCTTTTTCGAGCGGCGGGCGAGAGGCGTTTTATTGTGTATGAAGATTTGTGCCTAGGGTTGACGCAGTCTTAGTAAAGATGTTGAGTTAAAAAAAACATAATCGTCATAAAGGCCCGTCGCACATGGAGCTACTAAAAAATGACGGAACTAATCAGTAGGTAATTACAATTACAAACCACTTAGAAACTGTACCTCGCACACGATGACACGACACTATATAGATGCTCATGTTGTA
Organism: Operophtera brumata; assembly: GCA_932527175.1. Taxonomy (NCBI): domain Eukaryota; kingdom Metazoa; phylum Arthropoda; class Insecta; order Lepidoptera; family Geometridae; genus Operophtera; species Operophtera brumata. Next base: position 30,597,988 of record OW052239.1, on the reverse strand, counting down.
AAGTTTCAATCACTTCTTTACTATCGTCAGCTTCAGCTTATAATCTCAGTGATTATTAGGCAAACTATTTTATTACACCACATGCAGCATTACTGTGGCAATGGAATCATAATGAGGTAAATCATTGTTAAAGGCAGAGGTTACCGCTTGTCATCAGGTGGGCCACTTGAACTTTATTTTTTTTTTTTTTTTTGTTTCTTGGGTGACGGAACAAGCAATAGGCCCACCTGATGTTAAGCGGTAACCTCTGCCTATGAACAGTGCATTACCTCATAGGTCACGTCCACCTAGGACGTGCCCTATGTGGCATTTCACTGCGCCCGCCACCCTGAGACATAGATGAAAAGTCTCATGTGCCTGTAAGATCTCGTTAGTATTTGAGTTTGTAACTAGTTCTTTTTGAGTAGCTCTATGTACGACGGGCCTAAGTTTTTTAACAAACGCCATCTGTTGAGTGTATGCGCGTTTTACGCGGTAATTACAGTTGCAGGTGCTAGGTGGCTCTAGCTATCAATTGCGCTGCTAGCGGCATCTAGCGTCCAGGTCAGGCAAACAATTTAGCCCGCAGAATAGCCCGAGTTATGGCGGTCACGTTTCGTTGTATGGCATGAGGTATCTGTACTAGTATAGTATTATTTTATCTGTGCTTTTACCAATAAAAAAAGAGAGTAGTTCGATTTGGCTCGATAGATGGCGCTGACTCAACTGTGGTTGTCAAAATTAACAAATGCATTATCTGTGCGCTGTACGCGTACCTATACCTTACTTTGTAGTGATCCTATGTTATGTTTATTTTTATTTTTTATCTATCGATTTGTTTGTTTTGTGTGACAAAATACCACGAAAATATATCTCTACGTTGTTGACGTTGACATTTAACTTTATTTTGACAGTTAAGTACAGAGCAGCGCCATCTATTTTCAAGGCTGTATGCATGATTTGAAACGGCCGTGATAACCCCTCATTAGCGACAGCAGTTTTCAATTTCAAAAATATCATATTTTTTCAAATTGATTTCACATGTTTTCTTTTAGAAATAGGAAAAAAAGCCCATATACATTTCACACACAGTTAACATTAAACTAAAATTAAACTCTCATTAAAGCTAGTGATTTTTCACAAACCTTCACCATACAGTTCCACGAATGTATTTATAATTATTATGTCCAGCTGTGGTTTATTTTGTTATAATATCAAAAAGATTATTTCAACATTACATCAAAAAAAAATGTACCAAATACTGTCAGTATAATAAATCCACAGTATGCAGTTATGTAAAACCCATTGAAAAACAATGACTTATTTTTATCTGTAGCGGCCATTATCTCTATTCTGTCTACGAGTCTTATTCCTTCGTCAATATTAACACTAAGAGCGATCTTGAGTGCAACAAAAATAAAAACCACATTTTATGAAAGGAATTTTGAAATTGGAGCTCAAGATCGCGTTTAGATTTAAGACTGATTAATTAATATGTGGCTTTATTTTACAATCACTAGCTCCAACGCACTTGCACGGCGGTAGACTACGTTAACTGGTAGTCTACGTTAAATGGTAGTCAACATTAACTTGTAGTTCTTTAACTGCTAGTTTATGTTATCTGGTAGTCAACATTAACTTGTAGCTATTAAGTTGGTAGTCTACGTTAACTGATATTCAACATTGAGTTGTAGTTATTTTACTGGTTCTGGTAGTCAACATTAGTTCTTTAACTGCTAGTTTATGTTATCTGGTAGTCAACATTAACTTGAAGCTATTAAGTTGGTAGTCTACGTTAACTGATAGTTAACATTAACTTGTAGTTCTTTACCTGGTAGTGAACATTAACTTGAAGCTGTTAAGGCGCTATAGGGCCAACGAAAATTTTTATGTCAGGGTGTGAAGCACGCGGGGTCGCCCCGCCCACTGAGCGGGACGCAGGATGCGCCGAGTTCAATGACCCGAATTCTATCGGCGGGTAAGAGCGTTTTCACACTTTCCGATCCGATATCCTTATCGGAACACATTTCCATACATTTTGTCGGTATCTGATATTGGAGACCGATAAAATGTATGAAAATTACGGCCGATAACGGTATCGCATCGGATAGTGTGGAAACTCTCTAAGGCGCCTTGCTATTATTTTCGCACATACGGTCATAAAGTAGTAAAATATGCGCACAAAAAATAATAAGTTTTAGTGCTAGTAATAAATAAATAATAAAGAATTTTTACGTAAGTTTTTTTATTATTTCTGTTGGATATTTGGATAATCACATTACCTATAAAAATGGATCGTCAGGAAGGTATCTAGTTGTGGCAGAAAATCAGATGTTCCATAAACAAAATAAGTACCACATGATTCGATCCTAAGAAATTACCTCTCTGTCTCCTCCAGTGGATGTGTGCAGTGGTCTGTCCAACCTAAGAGTAGGCCCTCCGTCTCTTTCTGAGGAAGAGTGCAGGGGTGTGTGTCCGGCCTAAGAAATTACCTCTCCGTCTACTCCAGTGGATGTGTGCAGTGGTCTGTTCGACCTAAGAGTAGGCCCTCCGTCTCTTTCTGAGGAAGAGTGCAGAGGTGTGTGTCCAGCCTAAGAAATTACCTCTCCGTCTCCTCCAGTGGATGTGTGCAGTGGTCTGTCTGACCTAACAGTATACCCTCCGTCTCTTCCCGTGGAAGAGTGTCGTGGTGTGTGTCTGGCCTAAAAAATTACCTCTCCGTCTCCTCCAGTGGATGTTTATAGTGGTCTGTCCGAACAAAGAGTAGCCCCTCCGTCTCTTCCCGTGGAAGAGTGTCGTGGTGTGTCTGGCCTAAAAAATTACCTCTCCGTCTCCTCCAGTGGATGTTTACAGTGGTCTGTCCGACCTAACAGTATACCCTCTATCTCTTCCCGTGGAAGAGTGTCGTGGTGTCTAGCCTAAAAAATTACCTCTCCGTCTCCTCCAGTGGATGTTTACAGTGGTCTGTCCAAACAAAGAGTAGCACCTACGTCTCTTCCTGTGAAAGAATGCCGTGATGTGTTTCCGGCCTCAGAAAATACTTCTCCGTCTCCTCACGTGGATGTGTGAAGTGGTATGTCCGGCCTAAGAGTTACCCTCCGGTTTTTCCTATGGAAGAGTGCTGTGGTGTTTTTCGGGCCTAAGAAGATACCTGTACGTCACCTCACGTGGATGTGTGCAGTGGTCTGTCTGGCCTAAGAGTAGACCCTCCATTATTTCCCGTGGAAGAGTGCCGTGATGTGTGTCCGCCCTAAAAAAATACCTGTGCGTCTCCTCAAGTGGATGTGTGAAGTGGTATGTCCGGCCTAAGAGTAACCCTCCGTTTTTTCCTATGGAAGAGTGCTGTGGTGTTTGTCCGGCCTAAGAAAATACCTGTGCGTCACCTCACGTGGATGTTTGCAGTGGTCTGTCTGGCCTAAGGGAAGACTCTCCGTGTCTTTCCATGAAAGTGTGCCGAGGTGTGTGTCCGGCCTAAGAAAATACCTGTCCGTCACCTCACGTGGATGTGTACAGTGGTCTGTCTGGCCTAAGGGAAGACCCTTCGTGTCTTCCCGTGGAAGAGTGTCGTGGTGTGTGTTCGACCTAAGAAAATACCTGTGCGTCACCTCACGTGGATGTGTGCAGTGGTCTGTCTTGCCTAAGAGTAGACCCTCCGTCTGTTCCCGTGGAATAGTGCCGTGATTTGTGTCCGGCCTAAGAAAATACCTGTCCGTCTCCTTCCGTGGATGCATTGAGCATCACATCAATCTACAAATTCTACCTATATCATTCTACAATTTTCAATGTAATAACTACTCATTTTGATTTCTAGCACAGATAATGTATGGTAGTAAATGTGTTACTACCATACATAACATACATACCATACCACCCATCCAAAGGGCGTCGACGATTTTGGCATAGTCGTCAGCCGCCATTTAGTATTATTTTTAAGTTAGAGGCGCACTTTAAAAAAATTACATTTTCTAGAGGGTACTGGTCATTCGCAAAACATCCACTTCTCATAATGTACACCGCACTTTTCTAACTATATTTTTTTTTTCATAAAAGCTGGATATGGGTTACTGGCTCACTGACTCATTGACATCGTTATTCTCCTAGAAGGAGTCGTTTTAGTGATGGGTCATGTTCTAGGAAAGTGTTTAGTTTTTAATCAGACTCGGGAAAAAATCTGTCATTTCAAAAATCCAAGCTGACCAAAACCTTTCTTCGAAATGGTGACCGATCGGATCCGTTCAAACGACGCATCCTACTGTTTTTTGGGATAGATTAAAGAATAAAATAAAAAAAATAAAAAAATAGATTGCTGCTCTAAAATGGGTTTTTTAAACAGACTTGTCCGACTAGACTTTGGTGAATTAAAGTTTTTTACCAAAGTTAACACTCGAAAATTTGGTTTATATAGAAATGTTGTAAGTATCTTGGTGTATATAGGGTGCAAAATCACAACTTTTTTAAAAACCATGATGGCGCATGGCGGATTGTTTGGTGGTCATTTTGTAGAATCGTAAAGTTTTCAATTTTCAAATTGAAAAAAGAGACTGCGGGCATGGCCGGAGCTTGATGACTAGTAAAGGGCTATCGTGTGGGAGAACAAGTGGTGTTGCCTGGTGGAAATTACAACTTTTTTACTTTTCGTTACATTTTACTTGTATTTATGTTTTACTTTTAAAACCAAGAAGTCAAAATGTAATCATATGAAAAAAGAAAAAAGTATAAAATAAAAAAACACAAAAAAAAAAAAAAAAGTCATTTTATGAAAAGTCCAGTAAACATATTGCGAATAATGGAGATGTCCAGAAGTGGTATAATATTCTGAGAAAATTTCAGAAGTTATGAAATATATCTAAAAAAGCTTATTTATTGGGCTACTCGATTATATAAATTTTATATATTATAAAACCTCCGTTTCCGAGAAAATAATAAAATTGTTCTTGAAGGGAAAACATAATGAAACAAACATGCCAAAACCACACGTGTGTAATAAATAAATAAATAAATAATGCTGGACAGTTCACATTACACATTTCACATTTTTTATCTAGCCCCAAGCTAAGCAGAGCTTGTGTTATGTGTACTAGATAACTAATATACTTAATACAATATATTACATAGATAGATATTTTTTATTATACATAAAAATACCCAAAACACCCTAAACAAATATCTGCGATCGCACATAAAATAAATTATTCTATTTCGTCTTCTTCTGCCTGTACCCAAAGATATGATGACTAAAATATTATCTAACACGAAAATATGCTATTTCGTCTTCTTCTTCCTGTGCCCAAAGATATGATGACTAAAATATTCTTCTTGAATGGAATACGTGCTAACACACAATTTACAATAAATTTATCTGTGCCCTGAGCTACCTGAAAAATACATATGTTTATAAGGAGGCGAGGAATGTAGGTACCTATGCATATTGCTAAAGGTACTATTATCATTACAGGCAGCTCCTATCTATTAGTGAACTCTCCAACAGTGTAGGTAGGTATCTACTTAGAATGTATCCTGAACCTACACAGAACAGAAAAACTAATAAGTGAAGTATTAGTAATAACGCGACAACATGGAACGAAGGTAGGATAGTCGTATGAAAAGTTCTTTGTGGTTGTCTGTCTGCGGCCTGTCTCGCTAGCTAGAGTATCAAAATTCCTTAGTCTGCCTTCCAAAGAGCGTCAAGTTCACCTTTTGGGAGTGTTACAAGTTCTAACTTTATTTTGAAAAACACAACATTTGAATCAAGTTTAAAAAAATTGAGGTACATTTATTATTTTTCATTAGCTGAAAAATAGCCAAATAAATGCCCTTTATCCGTAAATAACTATTATGTTGCTTAGAATTTCTAGTTATTTTTATACCGGCCTTCATATATTTTTTGGACATCTCCTTTAGTCTATTTGAGCAAAAAAATTTAGTGTATATTTTGCGAAGTGGAGGTTATGCGAAGTGGTCATATTGAGAATAAGTGCGGTGTACATTACAAGAAGTGGACGTTTTGCGAATGAGTTGTATCCTCTAGCCATAGCACACTAACTAGTGGGCCGGTGGTGAGTGAGGTGCGAGCAGCTGGCGTACAGTTTTCCTTTGCCGCTTACTCGCGTGTATGCACAAACCTCTACAAACCCCTGCAAACCCTACCAACACTACAAACCCCTACAAAATCCTACAAACCCTACAAACTCCTTCCAACGCCTACGAACCTCTATAAATCTACTTTAATTTTGACCCTTAGCCTTGACCTTGACCTGTACCTGTACCTGTACCTGTACCTGTACCTGTACCTGTGTCTGTACCTGTACCTGTAATTATACCTGTACCTGTACATGCTCCTGCACTAATTAATACGAATGTCGCCTCTTCGTTTATCTCACTCACTCGACCATCGTTCCACTCAGTGGAATCGTTCCACTTCGTGTCACGCTGGTCTCGTTAGCTCGATAAGCTACAGCAAAGTTAATTTGAAGAGAGAAAACTAACGTAATATTCGTAATCAGCACCCTCAAATTACTTGAAAACGACACCCATATTAGTTTTTTTCTGATCTTACCATTTTATAGGGTTACCAGCTTACCTACTAACTTACCCACGTAACCGAAAAATTTAAGTAATATTCGTAATCAGCAACTACAAATTACTCAAAAACGACACCCATATTAGTTTTTTCTTATATTACCTTTACGCAGGGTTGCCAGGTTACCTTCCTACTCACTTACATACGTACCTGACTGCAAATTTGATGATTTATTCGCAATCAGCACCTCCAAATTTCTCGAAAACGCCACCCATATCGTTTTTTTCAGTCTCTCGATTATACAAGCACCGTTTCCTCCCAGGGTTACCAACAATATACAAATTTATATAGGCAAAGGTTATTTTTAAGGGTTTCCTTCATAATACCACATACATTTTATTATCAAAAACTTAATTTTTTATATATATTTGGAGAAAATCTAAGAAATTGCCCTAAAAACGGGGAAAATATTTCCACCTGGCAACACCACTTGTCCTCCCACTCAACAGCCCTATACAAGTAATCAAGCTAAGTGTTGCACACAGTCTCTTTTTTTCAATTTGTAAATTTTATATTCCACCATTTAACAAAATGGCCGCCACACCATCTGCCATCTTGGTTTTGAAAAAAGTTAGGATTTTCGTATATTCACCGAGATGCTGGCAACATTTCTGCATAAACAAAATTTTCGAGTGTTTACTTTGGTACAAGACTTTAATTAACCAAAGTCTAGTCGGACAAGTCTGTTTAAAAAAGCCATTATAGAGCAGCCTTCTATTTTTTTTTGTTTGTAACATTTTTCTTTAATCTTTCCCATAAAACAGTAGGACGCGTCGTTTGAACGGATCCGATCGGTCACCGTTTCAAAGAACTGTTTTGGTCAGGACCAAAAGTGCGGTGTACATTATGAAAAGTGGACGTTTTGCGAATAAGCCGTATCCTCTAGCCATTTATGTACAGTTTTCAAAGTGCGCCACTAACTTGAAAATAAAACTAAATGGTGGCTGACGACTATGCCAAAATCGTCGACGCCCTTTGGATGGTGGTAGCCGGTAACACATTTACTACCATACATTTTCTGTCCTAGTAATCAAAATGTAGTTAACATTGAAAATCGTATCCTAATGCAATAGGTGGAATTGGTACATTGATGTGATGCTCATTGCATCCACGGGAGGAGACGTAGAGGTTTTTTTTTTGGCTGGACACACACCACAGCCCTCTTCCATGGGAAAAAACGGAGGGTTACTCTTAGGTCGGACATACCACGTTACATATCCACGTGAGGTGACGGACAGGTATTTTCTTAGGCCGGACAAACACCACAGCACTCTTCCATAGGAAAACACGGAGAGTTACTCTTAGGCCGGACATACCACTTCACACATCCACTTGAGGAGACGGAGAGGTATTTTCTTAGGCCGGACACACATCATGGCACTCTTCCACGGGAACAGACGGAGGGTCTACTCCTAGGCCAGATAGACCACTGCACACATTCACGTGAGGTGACGCACAGGTATTTTCTTAGGCTGGACAAACAACACAGCACTCTTCCATAGGAAAAAACGGAGGGTTACTCTTAGGCCGGACATACCACTTCACACATCCACTTGAGGAGACGGAGAGGTATTTTCTTAGGCCAGACAAACACCACAACACTCTTCCATAGGAAAAAACGGAGGGTTACTCTTAGGCCGGACATACCACTTCACACATCCACTTGAGGAGACGGAGAGGTATTTTCTTAGGCCGGACACACATCACGGCACTCTTCCACGGGAACAGACGGAGGGTCTACTCCTAGGCCAGATAGACCATTGCACACATCCACGTGAGGTGACGCACAGGTATTTTCTTAGGCTGGACAAACAACACAGCACTCTTCCATAGGAAAAAACGGAGGGTTACTCTTAGGCCGGACATACCACTTCATACATCCACTTGAGGAGACGGAGAGGTATTTTCTTAGGCCAGACAAACACCACAATACTCTTCCATAGGAAAAAACGGAGGGTTACTCTTAGGCCGGACATACCACTTCACACATCCACTTGAGGAGACGGAGAGGTATTTTCTTTGGCCAGACAAACACCACAGCACTCTTCCATAGGAAAAAACGGAGGGTTACTCTTAGGCCGGACATACCACTTCACACATCCACTTGAGGAGACGGAGAGGTATTTTCGTAGGCCGGACACACATCACGGCACTCTTCCACGGGAACAGACGGAGGGTCTACTCCTAGGCCAGATAGACCACTGCACACATCCACGTGAGGTGACGCACAGGTATTTTCTTAGGCTGGACAAACAACACAGCACTCTTCCATAGGAAAAAACGGAGGGTTACTCTTAGGCCGGACATACCACTTCACACATCCACTTGAGGAGACAGAGAGGTATTTTCTTAGGCCGGACACACATCACGGCACTCTTCCACGGGAACAGACGGAGGGTCTACTCCTAGGCCAGATAGACCATTGCACACATCCACGTGAGGTGACGCACAGGTATTTTCTTAGGCTGGACAAACAACACAGCACTCTTCCATAGGAAAAAACGGAGGGTTACTCTTAGGCCGGACATACCACTTCACACATCCACTTGAGGAGACGGAGAGGTATTTTCGTAGGCCGGACACACATCACGGCACTCTTCCACGGGAACAGACGGAGGGTCTACTCCTAGGCCAGATAGACCACTGCACACATCCACGTGAGGTGACGCACAGGTATTTTCTTAGGCTGGACAAACAACACAGCACTCTTCCATAGGAAAAAACGGAGGGTTACTCTTAGGCCGGACATACCACTTCACACATCCACTTGAGGAGACGGAGAGGTATTTTCTTAGGCCGGACACACATCACGGCACTCTTCCACGGGAACAGACGGAGGGTCTACTCCTAGGCCAGATAGACCATTGCACACATCCACGTGAGGTGACGCACAGGTATTTTCTTAGGCTGGACAAACAACACAGCACTCTTCCATAGGAAAAAACGGAGGGTTACTCTTAGGCCGGACATACCACTTCATACATCCACTTGAGGAGACGGAGAGGTATTTTCTTAGGCCGGACACACATCACGGCACTTTTCCACGGGAACAGACGGAGGGTCTACTCCTAGGCCAGATAGACCATTGCACACATCCACGTGAGGTGACGCACAGGTATTTTCTTAGGCTGGACAAACAACACAGCACTCTTCCATAGGAAAAAACGGAGGGTTACTCTTAGGCCGGACATACCACTTCATACATCCACTTGAGGAGACAGAGAGGTATTTTCTTAGGCCAGACAAACACCACAATACTCTTCCATAGGAAAAAACGGAGGGTTACTCTTAGGCCGGACATACCACTTCACACATCCACTTGAGGAGACGGAGAGGTATTTTCTTTGGCCAGACAAACACCACAGCACTCTTCCATAGGAAAAAACCGAGGGTTACTCTTAGGCCGGACATACCACTTCACACATCCACTTGAGGAGACGGAGAGGTATTTTCTTAGGCCAGACAAACACCACAACACTCTTCCATAGGAAAAAACGGAGGGTTACTCTTAGGCCGGACATACCACTTCACACATCCACTTGAGGAGACGGAGAGGTATTTTCTTAGGCCAGACAAACACCACAATACTCTTCCATAGGAAAAAACGGAGGGTTACTCTTAGGCCGGACATACCACTTCACACATCCACTTGAGGAGACGGAGAGGTATTTTCTTTGGCCAGACAAACACCACAGCACTCTTCCATAGGAAAAAACCGAGGGTTACTCTTAGGCCGGACATACCACTTCACACATCCACTTGAGGAGACGGAGAGGTATTTTCTTAGGCCAGACAAACACCACAACACTCTTCCATAGGAAAAAACGGAGGGTTACTCTTAGGCCGGACATACCACTTCACACATCCACTTGAGGAGACGGAGAGGTATTTTCTTAGGCCAGACAAACACCACAGCTCTCTCTTCCACGGGAAGAAACGGAGAGTCAACTCTTTGGTCAGACAGACCACAGCACATCCCACATCCACTAGAGGGGACGGAGAGGTAATTTCTTTGGCCAGATCTCTACTCCTACTAGGCATGTAGCTATCTAAAGTAACAGTATGAAGTCAGAGTTTATTCGCAAAACAAATCGGATAATGTATTTGTTTACCTAGGTTTACTTTTACTTACCTTTGTCACAGAATAAATAATAGTACAAGTACCTATGTTGGCTCTTTTCATAATTATGATTTGCGAGTAGCCTGACTTGATAGTTTCCATTTCATCCGTAGTCACGTGACCGATGGCGGGAAAATTGACACAGATCCTGCCTCGATGCGGTCTGCGACCGGTCTGAGCAAGCCGAGCGCACGCTCTGGTACTTATATTTGTGTTTAAAAAAATATTTAAAAAAATCCCTTTTGGTTTTGCTAAATTTTGTTATTGACTTCACTAATTTAAATAAAAATGAACATGACACCAAGTGTTTCATAAGTTAAAACGTGAAAGAAGTAAGTCAAAAATATGATTTCAATTTTAAAAAGGTGGTATCTTTGTGTTTTTTTTTTATTGAGTGAAGTAATCCAAATAGTGTATTGAATTATTGATTTCACTAGATAAAATGATCAAGAATATCATATATTTTTTTTCTTCATAGAAAACTATAAGAATTCTTATCAAAAACTTTAAAATTCTAGAGACATTTGAGAACCTATGGCGTCTTAAGTTGGTAGTCCACGTTAACTGATAGTTAACATTAACTTGTAGTTCTTTAACTGGTAGACTACGTTAACTGGTAGCCTACGTAATCTGGTAGCCTACGTTAACTGGTAGTTTATCCGATGATGAGTCCGCAGCCGAACTTAAACTGCTGTTTGCCCTGGTTGGCCATACCGGAGAGCGCGAACGTGAAAGGAAGTGGCTGAAGCTTCTTCTCCAACACTGCGCCTATGTTCCAGTTTGAATCCACCATTCCTGGAATTAAAATAACATTAGTAATTTAGTAGTAGTCGTGCTTTTTTGTGAAAGAGTTCGTCCGGGGAAGTACTACCACCATACCTGTTTCTGCCCCAAAGCAGTAGTGCTCGCATTGCTGTGTTCCGGTTTGAAGGGTATGGCTGCCGTGAAATTACAGGCACATGAGACTTTTCATCTTCATGTGTGGACGTGACCTATGAGGTAATGCATTGTTAAAGGCAGAGGTTACCGCATCAGGTGGGTCATATGCTTGTTCCGTCATTTAAAGTAGCTAAAAAAAAAAAAACATTACCAACTAAGTGTCAGTGTTTCACTCTCTATGTTACTGCAGCCTTTGTTTAGGTAACAGTAAAAGAAAAGGTCCTAACGGAAGACCAGCGCAGGTTGTTTACAACCTGCATAGATGCTGAGTTACGAGACCTTTTTGTAACAGCAATTGCACCTATTATTTTGTAAAAAAAATATACTACTTAGAAACATTGTAACATTTATAACATAACAAACCACCACTGGTTCAAGAATTGGTTGCTTCCTTGTTCGTGAGTAAAAGTGGTTGTTCGGGCCGTGACAGAGACAGGAGATCAGGACTTCAGGAGTATTTAGCAAAAGCTGTAACGTCTTGAGAACTCTACACTATACGTGGCACGAAACGCACTTGACCAGCTATTTAAATAAATAAAAAATGCAGGACTGTTTAAACAACATTATCTAGCCCTAAGCTAAGCAGAGCTTGTGTTATGGGTACTAGATAACTGATATACTTAATACAATACATTACATAGATATTTTGTATTATACATAGAAAATACCCTGAACAAGTATCTGCAGATCGTACAAATATTTGTTCCGAGGCGGGAATCGAACCCGCAAGCTCCTGCGTCGCAGGCGAACCTTCACCCGCCGCGCCACAGAGGTCATTTAAAGTGATCTTACCTCGAAAGACTAGATCTGCTTTGGGTATGTTGACCTGGTAGCCCACTGTGCCAACGGACTCCATCCCTCGGAATGAAGTATCGATTTCTGCGACAACCTGAAACATAATTTTTAGTAGTAGTAGAGCTTTTTTGTGAAAGAGTTCGTCCGGGGAAGTACTACCACCATGCCTATTTCTGCCGCAAAGCAGTAGTGCTTGCATTGCTGTGTTCCGGTTTGAAGGGTAAGGGTACCGGTGAAATTACAGGCACATGAGACTTTTAATCTTTATGTCTCAGGGTGGCGGGCGCAGTGCAATGCCACATAGGGTGCGTCCTAGGTGGACGTGACCTATGAGGTAATGCCCTGTTCATAGGCAGAGGTTACCGCTTAACATCAGGTGGGCCACGTGCTTGTTCCGCCTTTCTAGTAAAAAAAAAAAAAAAAAACTCATGCTGTCCCGCTCAGATTACATACAAAATGGCGGGCACTCATGCTGTCCCACTCAGGCTATACACAAAAGCCGCCATTCACAATCCCATTCTACGCGGGTTATACAGACTAACACACACATGAACCCAGAAAACAATACGCTCCTTGTTCGGGCCAGTCTTGTAGATACGCCTCCAGAGAACAAGTTGAAAACTAATAATCTGCTTACCTGTAGTTGTTCACTGGCTTGTTTGAAATAACACAAATGGAAGTTGGCGGGACTGATTGTTGCAGATATTTCAGAATCTGAAAAGTACGGTCAAAACATTTTAGTGTTATATATTATTTTCGTTCACTCTGATCTATTCTATTCTGAGTAGAAGGAGAAAGACGGTTGGTCATCTGATAAGACAAGACAGATTTAAAACAAGGAATTAAAAAAAAAAGAAGTTGTTTAGGTCAAAGTCAAAGTGTATTTATTGCTGAATTACATGTCAAAAAGATATTACAGATAAAATGTTGGATTCAAAGTAACCAAGAGTTAAGGGCGTGCAATGTCAATTTTATTTACAATAGGGGTTGTCCACTTGTTTAACCTGGCGTGTCTGGCCCCTCCGTCTCCTACCGTGGATGTCTTAAGAGTCAACTAAGGTTACATCAGGAGATGGGAAGGAGCATCCCTGAGAACTTATTAATAAGTGAATGGGGCACTTCACGCCTTTATGAGCAGCCGGAACGTGTCCAAAAAGGCACGACTGGCCGTGCATAGAGGGGTGTTAGTACCGACACTTATGTATGGTAGCGAAAGTTGGGTATGGCAGAAGAAACATGAAAGTAGAATAAATGCAATGGAGATGAGAGCTTTGAGAAGTATGTGTGGTGTGACTTTGAAAGATAGAATGAGGAATAGTGTGATAAGAGAGCGTTGTGAAATTAAAGAAGACGTAGTGACTAGGATTGAGAAAGGTATGCTTAGATGGTTTGGGCATTTAGAAAGGATGGACGATAGTAGATTGACGAAACGGGTACATAAGACGAGCGTGAATTGAATAGTTGGAAGGGGGAGACCTCGGCGAACGTATTCAGACCAGGGTGGCTACCCTTGATACTCGTTCGCAATCCTAATTTGGGATTTGCTGTCAAATCGTGCTATTTGGTACTCTTGAATCCAATCCTACCACAAGATTGGATGCATAATTGGATAAATAATTAGGTGTAATAATAAGGATTATGCATATTATTTTCAAATGGTAGTTTTATTGCGTTGTGTGTAGCCACACCTACTTCGTGTTGTTCTTTCAAAAGTCATCACGCAAAGTCGGTTTCGTACACAATTTCAATTTGAATCTCGATTTTGATCAAGAGTGCTAAGTTTTGTGAAAACTGGATTGTGGTTGGATTGGGATTGAAACGGTTTTCAGGGGTAGCCCCCCTGATCAGAAACGTTCTGGAAAAAGGCCAGGTCCAGAGTACCCTTAACCGACGAGCGTGTATGAAGAATGTGATGAGAGTGAACGAAGCAAAAGAGGTATGCCAGGATCGTAGCAAATGGAAATCCGTGGTCTCTGCCTACCCCTCCGGGAAACAGGTGTGAGTTTATGCATGTATGTATGTATTATTAATAACAGATGACCACATTTGGCTGTCACCACTATGGAAATACAGAAATACAAGCCGATTTACATGCCGAAAAATCCAGAATACAATAATAATAATAAAGGTACATCCACAAGGAGTACACAAGTTCTGAAAAAAAATCTAATAAAATAAAATAAAATACATACATACATAGACACACACCTCTTTCCCCGAAGGGGTAGGCAGAGCCTCAATGGGCCTCTTTTCACAGTGGGTTGCACCATCGTGGCATATAGACGTGACAAGTGGTGAGCTCATCGCCGCCATTGCTTACCACGACTGACTCAGCTAACGCTTTCTTCCGGTAATAACACATTCTATAATAAGCTTGCCACCAGGACAAATCTTATACCAACAAATCTTATCAACAAGTTCGGGTAATCCCTCAGTCGGCGGGAGGAGACGGAGGGGTCTATTCTTAGGCCGGACACACCACGGAAAAAATATATATAAAGTCAAGGCGTACGTAACAAAACAATTACCTACACTAACATTGACTACACAGTAACCTTGTTTTGAGTACTTCGCTCGATAAGTTCTGCTCGATAAGCCCACGTTTCAGACGGAACTTAAAACTAGATAAACTGCCATCAGATGTGACAGAGTCTGGTAGTTTGTTGTACGGTTGATGAGGGCGTGCTTACCATCCAAAGTGTACCTCGCAGCTGCAGACGTGAAGGCAATCTCTCCCCCCATCACCCGCGCGCCTGATTGGTAGATCAACTCCGCTCCCAGCGCGAGCCGTTTCGTTACTGACTGCAAGTTACACAAGTTAACAGTTAGTTAAATAAGTTTTTAGTGAAAAGAACACAAACTTTTGTGAAATTAGTGATCGTAACTGTGTGTTGATCACAATGAGCCTAAACACGGCCAGTCTATTATTATCCATCGAGGAGTTCCGTTGTCTACCTTCCGTCTCCATCATCAGATCAGCTCGCTGTCACCATCACATTGTATTGTCATCGGAGCTTGACAGGTATGCCAAATTTCAGCTCAATCGGTTGAGGATAACTGCTTAAAAATTCAGTTGCAAGATTCCACCCGGATTCCACCCAGATAAAAACTGCAAATTAAGTAAATGCTTGTAAAAAATAATGCTGGACAGTTCACACAGCATTATCTAGCCCCAATCTAAGCAGAGCTTATATTATGGGTACTAGATAACTGATATACTTAATACAATACATTACATCGGTTTTTTTATTATACATTGTGAATACCCAGAACACCCAGAACAAATATCTGCAGATTGTACAAATATTTGTTCCGAGGCGGGAATCGAACGCAAACTCCTGCGTCGCTGGCGAATCTGCGCCCGCCGCGCCACAGTGATCGTCAATGATAATGATATTGGGTAAAAAAAATGATATATAAAATGAATACAGTAAAGCCGAGGGCTTTTACGAGATATTCAATTAAAAACGCTTTTTGAGGAGCGCGAGGCATTTTTTTTTATAATGATTTCTGCCTGGGACTGGTGCAGCCTTAAGAGTAATGTTTAGTTATCAGACAGGTTGTAAAACATAGCTTAATCATAGTGACAGGTGTTATTTTGATCATTTTGAAACTTGAAGTGGGAAAGTTTTGGCGCCAAGTACAACTAGCAACAGCAAGTATACTTGTTGGTTTCGGCTAGGAAGTTATCACTTTTCAAGTTTCAAAAGAATTGGACAGCGTTTAGACTCTCAAAAATTATCAAAACAACCATTTTTCAAAAATTAAAAAAAAAAAACATTTTTTCACCACCATCTGCCACAGGGTATTTTTAGCAACCAGGGCAACCGTACAACCTTTACTGGTCCAATACTAGGTGACCAAGAAAGGAATAAAGTTTATATTGTGTGTGTGTGTGTGTGTGTGTGTGTGAGAGAGAGAGAGAGACAGCGCGAGAGAGCGAGAGAGAGAGAGAGAGAGAGAGAGTAATAGGGAATTAATTACCTGTAAATAATGCCCTACGAATACTGCAGATTTATCACTGAAATCCGGCTTGCCGATGGCCATGGCCAGTGTGTAATCTGAGCCCTTGTACTCCACGGTGCCCTGTGTGGCCGACACCTTGCACTCCTGGATCTGTAATTGAGAATACTATAATAAATAATAAATAAATAAATAATGCTGGACAGTTTTACACAACATTATCTAGCCCCAAGCCAAGCAGAGCTTGTGGGTACTAGATAACTGATATACTTACTTAATACAATATATTAATAGATAGATATATTTTTTATTATACATAGTAAATACCCAGAACACCCTGAACAAATATCTGCGATCGCACAAATATTTGTTCCGAGGCGGGAATCGAACCCGCAACCTCCTGCGTCGCAGGCCAACCTTGGCCCGCCGCGCCACAGAGGTCGTCTATATTTATTACCAGCACATATTTTTTTTATTCTGCGACCCCAGTAGGTAAACTGTTCGCAGCCGACTAAGTTAGCGGCGTATCGGTTTAGAACGCTCGTCTATGTTTGTTCACAGTTTCATAATTTTGAGTGAGCGCAAAACTAGCAAATTGTGAACCCTCTATTTCAAATATATTGAAGGGCGTACTAAACCGATACGCCGCCGCTAGCTATCTCAGTCGGCGGCGAACAGTTTGCCTATTTGGGGACGCAGCCTCAATGTGCATGTGAATGACAGAACATGCAGATGGCCCACCTGATGTTGAGCGGTAACCTCTGCCCTTAACAATGCATTACTTAATAGGTCACGTCCACCTAGGACGCACCCTATGTGGCATTGCACTGCGCCCGCCACCCTGAGACATAAAGATGAAGTCTCATGTGCCTGTAATTTATTATTATTATTATTTCAAATTATAGACGAGCAGCTTTCGCTGATGTGCCTATTTCAGAGTTTTATTTTTTTTATTTTTTTTATACTACTTGGCTGACGGAACTAGCTAGAGGCCCACCTGATGTTAAGCGGTAGCCTCTACCTATGAACAGTGCATTACCTCATAGGTCACGTCCACCTAGGACGCATTGCACTGCGCCCGCCACCCTGAGACATAGATGAAAAGTCTCATGTGCCTGTAATTTCACCGGCACCCTTACCCTTCAAACCGGAACACAGCAATGCAAGCACTACTGCTTTGCGGCAGAAATAGGTATGGTGGTAGTACTTCCCCGGACGAACTCTTTCACAAAAAAGCTCTACTACTACTAAAAACTACTACTTTCTTTCTGTGTTGAAATGTCTTAGTTCCACTCGCTGCACTGATTACACTTTAATGTCTTTAACTGTTAACAGTTTGTTCGTTCGCAACCAGTTATCTAATTTGTTCTTGAAAGCGTTTATTGATGTGGCAGTAACAACATCTTCTGGTAAATCATTCCCATTATGGACCACTCTGTTACTAAGGAAGTGCTGTGCAGTGTTTGTGTTGGATGCTCCAGGTGACATTTTACGACTATGCCCTCTCCCTCTCAACGACATTTAGCTTTCTTTTAAAATGTAGATTTCATGAATTTCACGGCAAAATCGCGGCATTGGAGTCCAGCAGTGAACATCAAGTGGCTGATGGGTTTTTTATGCTGATTAGCTTCTAAATAAACTATAAATAGGAAGCCAACTGGATGACCTACCTGGGCAGCTCCTTTCACCCGGACCTCGGGCGTCAACTGATGTATCACATTCATGTTCACGTTCCCTGATGGGTCAACATCACCCAGTAACACCGGAAAGGCCTCTGTAGGCGATATCTGCTTTGTACCGATGTATGTAGCTCCGAGCTTATAGCCGTTCTGTGCTGAGCTCATTGTTAGTGTGTGCGACACCTGAAAAATATAAAAAGTATATTTTCGTTAAACGTTTTTTTTATACACCTTGATATGGCACATCAAGCAGATGGCCCACCTGATGTTAAGCGGTATCCTCTGCCTATGAACAGAGCTTTACCTCACAGGTCACGTCCACCTAGGACGCGCCCTATGTGCCATTGCACTGCGCCCGACACCCTGAGACAAAAATGAAAAGTCTCATGCGCCTGTAATTTCACCGGCAACCATACCCTTCAAACCGAAACACAGCAATGCAAGTACTACTGCTTTGCGACAGAAATAAGTATGGTGGTAGTACTTCCCCGGACAATCTGTTTCACAAAAAAGCTCTACTACTACTAAAATGAGCAAACTAAAGAGCCTATTCAATAGTGTGTCTAGTCTAAGAATACATCCCTCCATCTCCTCGTGGATGCCGTAAAAGCTGACTAAGGGATACACCAGGGGATGGGCAGCAGAGTCCACCTGATTACTCAACATACTGCAGTTACCAATCCGCCTGCCATGAGTGGTGACTACGACAAATCCCTCCATTCTATTATAAGTAGGCCACGTCCAGCAGTGGATGTCTAAAAGGCTGATGAAGATGATGAAGAAATTATTAAACCCTTAGACACCTCTTTAGCTAAGAATTTTATTTATCCAGCAATCCGAGGATGCACATATTGCCTAATCGCGTCGTGCGCACTTGGAACCGGCTACCAGACTCAGTGATCAGTGCCCCCTCAGTGAATTCTTTCAAAAATAGACTTAACAAACATTTAAAGTGCACTGATAAGGACTAAGATATACACGCATCCGCTCTGAGAGCTGCCTGTGTATTATAAATAAATAAATAAATGACTCAGCTCTCAGAATTGTTGAAGTGGCAATGGGCAGGCCTCGTTTACAGAAATTACAGGTTCTCGAGTGGCGACCACAACCCAGAAGCAGTGAGGAATGCACCCTACCCGATGGCCCAATGGCTTTGTAATTGCGGCAGGATTTCAGTGGATAGGGGCGGCTCAGTAAAACATTAATCATACGGGGAAGCCTTATATACCATCATCATCATTCACAGCCTCACTTCACCCACTGCTGAGTGTAGGCCTCTCTTTGCCTTTGCCATTCCTTGCAGTCCCGTGCCAGTCTCATCCAGGTTCAGCCCACGATGCATGCAATATCATCTGCCCATCTCGCTGCTGGACTATATAGCAGTAAATATTTTAAAACGGTTATTATTATTATTTTTCTGTTTATGGTTAATTTCATCTCGGCTTCAAGAAGCCGGTAATAATGAGCACTTACGGGCCCAGGCCAAGTGAGTGTCATGATTATGAGTTGTTTGTTGTTGTTCCTGTTGAGACGTAGCTTAATTATTATTATTTAAAATTATAGACAAGCAGCTTTCGCTGATGTGCCTATTTCAGAGTGTTTAAATGGAATTATGGATGGATAGTACTACTAGAAAAGCCTTGATATCCTTTGAAGTGTATTGAATAGGCTTTTGAGTTTGCTCAACCACATTTTATGGAATATTACCTGGAAGTGATTAGACAAGCCTCTATTGACCATCAGCTTACCCCCCTCGAAGTTTACTGGCATCACATCTGCAATTAAAATGAGTATTAAGAAAATATTGTTACCAATATTGGAGTATTTATTTCTTCTGCAAGTCATCAGCTAGAAAATATTACCTATCTGTTTGATTGATGGCATCAACAACACTTTATAGAGATTATTCTCACGGAAAAGGAAACTGTTATCCTATTCAAGCTTTCAAAACTGGGTTTCTAATGATAGCATGTTATCACAAAATAAACAGTGGTTGGTCTTGCTAGTGGGCCATTACTAAACTCGTGGTATTAATAAACAGGTAAGAATGGTACTTCTGGACATTGGTGTGACGATTTTGAATGGTATTTCAGCTTAGTTACTGAATTATTTCACTATTATTACATCACAAGATAACCAAACTTTTCACCCGCAACACTGTATTGTTTACCGCGGATTTCTGACTGAACGTAAATTAAAAACCACTCATAGCTGCTCTGATTAGTATTATAATTGGTTTCACTGCGTGAAATTAGCTTTCAAATGGTCAGACAAAATACCTTTGCTCTTTTTGTGGAGCTCATCCAAAGTCCCTGGGTTTCCTCGTTTGCTGTCATTTTCTATTGTTTGGATGTCGGCACTCGTGAGGCCAGAGTTGGATACACGGTATCTGCTCGCTATAGCACCCATAATGACGAAAAACACGTATTAGTTTCCCTAAATTCCACAAAAATCGATGAACATGTGCAATGAAACACAATTTTATCGAATAAAAGACAATCGCTATGGTACGGCGTGAAGTTGACTGTGACAGATTTACATGAGGTGAGATTCTGGTTGACAGCAAGTTATGGCAACATAAAGAAATAAAAACCATAGAGAACCAGTTATTAATAACTAGTTATTTGAAAATAACTAATCAATGTAAAGGGCTCTTTATTCTTGCAAGACCACATGAATGTAGTTAGCCTTAGTTCCATGCTTACATTTATTTACAGAAAGAATAATACAAGGTATGTACAAAATACATATGAAACAGTTGTGCTACCTGAAGACCGCTGCAAGCGATCTAAAGGTAGCTCAACTGATCCAAATCACTACCAGACGGAAGCGTCCCTAAGATGCTGGCTGCATTGCCACGCTGAATGGCAATACTAATGCGTTGAGCCAGATAAGAGCCAGCTCTCGGGTCACGCGTCACTTCGACCAGATGCCCTGAAAGAATTTTGAAAACGCGAAGGGCCCCGGAACCCCACGGACCCAGAGTCTCGACCCCGAAAGGCTCAAATAAGTAAGTTTTGTCGAGACTTGCATATTTGCGTCTTTTGAGGTCCTCAGCGGAATCTGCCGCCGCACCGGCCCTAACTGATGTCCCGGACAGATGAGATGGCGCAAGGGTATCAACGCATGTAGCGTCCCACACCAAAGGCCTACCCTTCTCCCACGGAACAAGAGTCATGCCGTCAGGCCGCTTACCATCGTCACGTAGCAGACCATTCGGTTCTAGAATGGCTGGAATGTTAACGCTGGTAAGGGCTTCATGGTTCCATGCTTTAGTTCTTATTCCGAGCAAGACCATAATATATAAACTGGAAACTCTATGATGCTATTTTCTTCTACTCTTCTTATAATGGCTTCTGAGGAATGATGCTATCAATCAAGTGAACTCTGCGAGAATGTTATGTCAATGACAAATTGAATTGTTTTTTTTTCTCTTTGTACTATTCTATTCAATCTATTATTCCAAGTTGTTTTTTTGAATCAATTTGTATTACTTAATCTCGTACGATTCTCCCTTTAAACCGTACCTTTATCTTTCCTCAAACTCCCAGCACTTTTTTGTTTTATGTCAAGTTAATCACCTGTCATTGGCAAACTCTTGTGGCGCCACTACCGGTCCACTGAACACGCCAAAAAAAGAAGAAGAAGAAGATTCCAAGTTGTTTTGTTTGTTGTAATTATTATATATTTGGAAAATAACGAGAGTTTCGATATCAAGGAACATTAGCAAGAACGTTCTGTGACCTTACTTACAAACACTTAGAAATACCACCTTTTTCCTGAAATAAAGAAGCTCATAAAAAGTGTCTACTGTCTAAGCTCACTTCTTCTTGGTCAGGCAGCTGTTCTCATCGAAATGCCGAAGGTCGTCTCCAGAAGCATAGTGTGCTCCGACACAAAGGATCAAGAAGAGTACAACGAGACTAAACCTCTTCATATATATTACTGTTTGTGCGGCCAGATGTCTCTAATCCTAGACTGCACCACTGACCGACTTCCATTACGTCCCACCGACGGCGCCCGAGTCATTGACGGGTCCAAACACGCCCATAAAATCACCTCGGACCCTGATGAGACTGTGTACTTGAAGCGAGAGAAGGGAATCGAGCGTCAATACAGAATGAAGTGCAAAAAATGCGCTATACCTATCTATTACAAACACGAACAAGAAGGAAACGTTGTGTTCATCATGCGTGGAGCTTTAGTACAAACAGCACCCGAAGGAGGAGCTGCAGATATCTATAAACAAGTCGCTTTGCCCCAGCCCAAGAAAATCATGGTCACAAAACACACCAAAAACATGGGTAAGTTCAGCTCCGTCACGGTTTCAACGATTGACGAAGAGGAAGATGAGATTGAGGCTAGAGAAGTGGCCGACAGTTATGCGAATAATGCAAGGATTATTGAAAAACAGTTGGAGAGAAAAGGAATGAATAAAAGACAGGCTGAAACCCCGGCGCAGACTACCGAGAAAAGAGTTAGAGGGACTTTGATTGATAAATAAATGTCTTGATTGAAAATTATTTGTTTTAATGCTGATTAATTTCCTTAAAATAAGATCATCCGACAGAGAACTAAAGTAATTGACATAGCCCACCAATAGAATTCCAATACAAGTAATTGGATTAGCAAGCTGAAGTGGCAATGGGCTGGTCATATATGCCGAACAACCAACAACCGTAGGGGTAAGTGTGTCTTGGCAAACTTAGTGTAGGGCACCCTCTGGCGAGGTAAAGCGATGACCTACGAAAGGCGGTGAACAGAAAGTGGATGAGAAGAGCCGAACAACGGGCTCAGTGGTGTGTATTGGGAGAGGCCTATGTCCAGCAGTGGACTAGTGTGGGCTGATGATGAATTTTCTCAGACATTTGTCTTATTTAATCCTTGTCCTATCCAGTGGGTTAGAACCTCCATAGGTGCAGTAGTAGTAGAGCTTTTTTGTGAAAGAGTTCATCCGGGGAAGTACTACTACCATACCTATTTCTGCCGCAAAGCAGTAGTGCTCGCATTACTGTGTTCCGGTTTGAAGGGTATGGTTGCCGGTGAAATTACAGGCACATGAGACTTTTCATCTTTATGTCTCAGGATAACGAGCGCAGTGCAATGCCACATAGGGCGCGTCCTAGGTGGACGTGACCTTTGTGATATTGCACTGTTCATAGATAGAGAGTACCTACCATTGATCTGTCATTCCAAGTAGTATAAAAAAAAAACTGTTGTAGTTAAGTGAGGTTTATTCATAGGAAACAATAGGTGTATTTAAAAAAAACTAAAACTGCATTTTTGTATATAAAAAAACGGTAGTCAGCCAGACAAATTACTTTTCTAAAAAAAACATGTTGTGTTCTATTGGCCCTAGCTAAGTTTAAATTAAAAAAAATTGTAATTTACATAACATTACACCCAACAGTCACATACATAGTCCTGATCACACACTTGGATTCTCTGTGTTGTGGGTATCAGAAACTACGAGTACCATGGTACCATAACACCCAGACCCGGTACAAATATTTGCAGATCATACTGGAATCGAACCTGCAACCTCTCGCATCTCAGCCGGCTACTCACTCGACACGCTACAGAGGTCTTTTTACTTGAGGTTTTTTTTTTCGTGATTTTCGCTCACCATTTGTTTCGCGTGCTATGTTCTGCCCCTTTCTTACTTACCTGAACTTTACTGAGTTAGATAGTGACACAATTTGGGGTGAATAATCACCTTATTTTTTTTGAATGCTGGTTCGTAATTGCCTACTGAACAGAGCCACAGAATAAATAATACTACAAGTAATAATAGAGACAACTCTTTTCTTTTGAGAAATTTTATTTTTCAGTTTTATTACAATTTTTTAAAAACCCTAATATTCAGTTTGTTTTCTTCAAAATTAACGTAGACGTAGTGTTTCCTCAGAAGAAATCTGTCGAACACTACAACAGACACCATGTAGAGTAGACCTACGTCGACCAATAGGGAAAGGGTCAAAGATGAATGTGTAGAGTAGACCTACGTCGACCAATAGGGAAAGGGTCAAAGATGAATGTGTAGAGTAGACCTACGTCGACCAATAGGGAAAGGGTCAAAGATGAATGTGTAGAGTAGACCTACGTCGACCAATAGGGAAAGGGTCAAAGATGAATGTGTAGAGTAGACCTACGTCGACCAATAGGGAAAGGGTCAAAGATGAATGTGTAGAGTAGACCTACGTCGACCAATAGGGAAAGGGTCAAAGATGAATGTGTAGAGTAGACCTACGTCGACCAATAGGGAAAGGGTCAAAGATGAATGTGCAGGTACCTAAGAATAGTTGAGGATAGGTAAATAATAATATTTTATTGATTTCACATTTTTTTATTCATATGAAAACAATTTTTTTAATGTTCCTTTTAATAAACAATAAATATTGGGAATTAATACATAATGATTTAAATATTGATTGACGGAAATAATTATATCCTCCACTTAATTTTATATTTACACAAATTATTTACAAATTACAACTAGCACTCTCGCTAGATTTATAAAAATGACAACTTGAATTTTTTAAATATTTTTACAATATTTACATTATTTTTTATTTAACTAGAAGAATGGGAGAAGAAGATTAAAAATCTTCTTAATTTAATGAAGTTTCTTTATTACAAAAATCTTATCATTTAAACAATTGAACATTTTATACTCAATACCTAAATGGTAAAAAGAACATGCATCTTGCATGGATAAATAATTAACAAAGCCGTACAATAATATACTACCTAATATTTTTGTAAATTAGGTAAAAATAGGATAACAACAAACACTAAATATCTCAAAGAAATAACATTTTATTGGCACACCTACACCGATTAGCGGAAGAGTGATTTAATCTGTTTAGACTGGAATTAAAAATATTGATTACCTAAATCAAGTCAATATTAAGAAAATACCTACTTAACCAAATATCGTAAAATATAATTTTTAAACATTGAAAGTTCGAATCGAGAACAACCACAAAAACATCTCACAATCTCAAAATGTAAAATTGGGTCTCTGTCGTAGGTATTTGAACCCCTCGGCGGTTGAAGGACCTAACTAACTTGCGTCTAAAAAAGGATCAAAGCAATGTGACAAAAGATCTTTTGTCTCAAAGGAGACGAAATAAGGTTGTAAGTAGGTATACAAGTTGTCCTTAATACTAGAGGAATGTGGATCGTGAATGGTGATGATGATGAAGACTTTAACTTTACCTACACTTAGGTAGTTAATTTAATCGATGGTTTTCAAGGACACTTCCTTAGGGACTCCTTACAGAGCTAACTAAGTTTAAAATTAAAACACTTTCTTGTACGTACCTGTCTTTTAGAATTTACAAGAAATATTCAAGAATTCCTGTAATTCCTTGATCGTAATTGTTAATATTAGTACGTACCTAAATAAAGTCAATGAAAAGGTTGTGACTCCATCAATGACTAGGAATTAACAAAACTCTTTAAAATGTTGGATGGAAACTGTCGAACTGAATTCAATAGATGCCAATGCCACTAAACAAAAAATGATAAAATTATTTGAATAGCATAGTCTTTTATTATCGTAGTGTTATGTTTAATTGCAGTTTTCTAGATTTTATCGCCAAAAAACTATCTACGAACTCTACGAAGTCAGATTTAACTGAAGTTTTTTTTATAAAATAGCAATTCTGGAAAAAAACAATGTTTTCATTGGAAACAATATGTGTTCAAAATCAAGAACAAAATATTTGCTGTAATGTGATAGAAAAGAAGGTACCATCCTATATCTATCTGATTAAAAAGAAGGACAAGTACGAGTAAGACTTGCATCCGCACGTAGGTACCTAGGTAGGTAGGTACCTACTGTTATTTTGGCAAGAGACATCTTTTTGTAGATTTTGGTACTAAACTAAATAGTTACCTATTAAATCCCAAAAAAGCATAGGTAAGTAAATCAATTGTGTAATTTTCAGACTTATTTATTTACTGGTGCTATAAGACTTTCCTTCGTGGTGCCATACTTCAAGATACTAGGTTAATGGGAAGTTCTTACCACCTTCAATGTTATGTATCAGTCAGTCTTTTTGATATATTGGTTTGGAAACGTATTTTTTTTACAGGATTATGAGGCTGTTAGACTTTAGTAGGTACTTGAATTTCAGCTCGATACCACTGGTTGTTCCCGAGAAAAATAATCTTGACGGCCTGACAGACAGACGAACAACATAATGGTTGCATACCTACCTACCTTTTGCGGTAAGGAATATAATATGGTACCTAAATGAAAATTAACAACCCGAAAGACGATGGATGGAAATAGGTACCTAACTATAATAATAGTTGACATTATAAAATCCAAAAAGACTGTTTACTTAGTTATATAAAGGTAATAAACATAAAGACGAAAATCAGACTTCCATCTAGTAGGTATTACGTACGGGAGCCTGTTAGCTAAATTCGTCAGCCAATAATGCTGTAGATTGTTGTCCATGTACTTATACTTATACATTTTATGTAATGTAGGTATAACATAAGGCGCCATTCAATTAACGGTTATAGTAACGATGTATTGGCCAATGAATTAAGCTAAAAGATTACGTCATCATTACACACTATACTAGTTTCTCTAAAGTGGTCGACGCTAAGACAAAAGCTGCATTCGTAGAAATATCTTCAATTAACACTAATAATTCTCCGAAAGAGACGTATTTTTACGAATTCAACCAGTTTTACGCACTACTTAAAATTGAATTTACTGAGGAATACTTTTACAATCAGTTCGTCAGAAGTCTTAAGATGTGGTATTGTCTGGTAAGAACTCTGAATTACATAAGTTACAAACGCCGTACAAAATGATTTTCTGGTTATAGCTGAATCCAATCAGATTAAAAAAAATTGCAATGGGGAGACACACTGCTTATTTATCTCGCTAGGTGGCGCATTATCGCTGGTGTTGTTTCGTAGACAATCATAGGTATAACAATGTTAAAAAAAGTGTCAAATATCAATGGATAATTTTAGTATTTAAATATTAAGTATAAAACATGTCTCTGTGGAGTGCATTTCAGTGTAAAAGTAAAGGTACACACCGTTTCCCTTCGGATTAGAAAAATAAAAGACCATTAAATGACAAGCACCAGCGATAGTGGCGCCATCTGAGATTAGTTTTGCCTGTGGCTCCCCATTGCTCATTGGTGCCCACCTCACTTCATAATTATCAAAAGTTATTTAAACTGGCAGAATAAAAACGTCGGCCATTTTAGTTTCTTATGTAGGTAAGTAAAACAATAGTCTCGTTACTCGTAGATAAGGTGCCTAATGTGCCTATTGGTCTTGCAAAGCCTATGTTTTAAGGCTGAGAGGTAAAAAATGTTTTAGTACTTCAATTAGTAATTTGAAATGATCTCTCAATTTTTTTAATTCACTAAGTTTCCTTACGTTTCTTTCATTCTTAAATTATCTACCGCTATTTTTTAAATTATTGGACACTGTCGTACTTTTAAGTACCTACGTCTATGCCCAATAATTTAAGAATTAAAGGTAGATACTTACTTACTTAAAACGCCCTAAGCAATTTTAGATTTTCTCAACTATCAAACTCCTATATATTCATACCTTTTCTAAATTCCACTTTCATATAGAACTATCATCTCACTTCATCCGTGAAATTCACAGCAATAACTAGATTTAAAAAACACGTGCGTTTGAATGAAATTAAATGTTTGAGCATAATTTTACGAAGCTTCACATAGATAAATCTTTCAAATTCCATTGAAAACTGATTACAATAATTCTCTAAAAGCTCCTTACACCAATACTGGTTTACGTTTTCTTTTTCTTCTGTTGTGAGTGTGACGTTTCGTATGAGAGTCGGCGTCATGCGGCGCGCGATCCGTCGAGGCTGCTGCTATAACCTCTTGTGAACAGGCGGAGGCATAGTCGCTGGTTGGTGGAAAGGATGATACTGGCGGGCTAGGATGTCGCCCTATAACCCAAATAGTACCCTATACATTCATTACATTTGTAAAGCTGTTAGTACACTAGGAATGTTAGTCAGCTACGGTCTCAAGCAAGGAATAAATACTTACCACTTGTGGTTGTTGGTTCTGCGCTTGCTTTAAGTTTCTCTCTTGTATCATTAGCTGATGCGCCGCTCTGTAAAAACAAAAATATAATACAAGACCATGAATATTTCACTAACCAAACAAACAATTGAAAATAATTTACCTATCCATTTGTTCCTGCGTCATTTCGAGCGCTTCTTGCATTTCTCGAGAAGTATTCCTTACGAATTCTTGGTCACAGTACGCAGCCAACCCCTGTTCTGCTAAAACCTAAAACATAATTGAGTTATAGTAACTCTCACCTTGCGACTTGACTGAAATGTATCGTCAAGTGTGATATGAACCAAATCTTACCCGGGTGACCAGACTTTCAGCAGATCCTACCACAGGAACTGAATTGTTGTTGCTCCTCGGGCTTCCCGGCAGCGACATCACACTTCGCCCTAAGCTATCGCCTCCTGCAAATATTTCAACAAAGTCTTTGCTTAAGATTACATTGATGACATCATTTTAAGCATCATCGATTTTGCTACTTATTATTCTTTAAATTCTGAGTTAATTCTAATTAAAATATTTTATATTGATTCATATACAACATTTTGATCTAGCTATACTAATGGTAATTTAATTTGAAACTAAAATGATCTTTGTTTAATAAAGTTTTGGTTTTACCTAAGTTTTCTACATCTGTACTAAATTCTATTTTTAAGCCTAGTAAAGCTGGCCTAAGTTTTGAAAGCAATGATTACAATTATTTTAGTAAATCTAAATAAATTCCTGCCCTCGTGAATATTTAATGATTTAATTATTAGCGCTCGTGCACATCAAGTTAAGTATTTAACTTTGTCTAAAAGCTTTCTAATCCTCAACTATTCTAAAATCTACACTATTTAGCTTCATGATGTTATTTTCACATGCTGATGTTCATAATGGTCGTTAAATCTTTACAATTCCATATACAATTTTGTAATATTTTAAATTATGTAACAACAGGTACCTACTTTTTTTGGTTTATTGGTAATTTAATCCGAGTTCTATATTAAAGTGCAAAAATTGAGTTAAACTTATCGTGTTAAATCTTGAGTGAATATTGCGATACGATATTTGCAGAAGCAATGTGTGATTGTGATCGTGTAGAAGAATATGTGTTATACCCAATTAGACCTGGACGGACTGGAGCTTAGTGACATTCCTGAAAAGCTACAAATTGTATGAGTGTTCACTGTTCTAACTAAGTAGTACCTATTCTTATACGAAGAGCTTCCTTCAGAGCGTGTGATCGATTGTTGTTTTGTTATTTCTAAAGTAACAAGCGTTTTTAATAAAAGTCATCTAAAAGATTAGTTCTTTCATGCATCAGATAAAACCTCTGTAATATAAGTTATTTTCACTATTAATAGTATTTCTAGAAGATAGATTAAACTCTGAAGTTGACCAAATCATAGTTATACGAGGAAACAGTTAGTTATATTTTAGGAACAATGGCTTATGTGGAAGGAAGCTCCCCGGTGTCGTGCGGACCTGGTGAGTGCGCGCGTTCTAAAAGCCGAGCGGTCGGCGCATGCGGTGCCGCCGCCCCCGACGAGGCGCTGCGCTTCATCCGACCTGTGACCGACGCCGCCGGCCTGAACGACCTCAGACTCCTCCTCTCTCCTCCACGGCACACCCTGTCCTTCGCGTGAGAGAATAAAAACGGCAATTTCGCCGCCGCGTTGTATCCGTACGACGTCATCGTCTTTGATTCCGCCGTAGGCGTGCATTCACTGGCGAATAGAGGAGATATCTTCGGCTGTATTGTTTCTGACGCGTTCGGAGACGGTGTTTTGTCCTCAGGGGATGCTTTTCTAGGTAGCGATAGCATCTCTTTTGATGATGTCACCGAGTCTTCTGGGTGGACTTTCTGCCGAGATACTGAAGGTCTTGCAGTGACGTTTTCGCTGGGTGTTGTTAAGTAGTTCACGCAACCGAAGGCTAATCCAATTTGGCCAAGCATTTCAGGGTAATTTGATTTCTGATTGCTGTTAGTACATACCGAAATCCACACGAAAGCGGTGAAAGAAAAGGATTGTGTTAGATAGATGATGTAAGTGAAGTTAGGTGCGACGGAAGGACACTCTATGTTCGAAAATAAAAAACCACACACGTCTACCTTGGATTACGTTCTTAAGATCATTTGTGGTTCTTCTGTAATACAAGTAATGCTCATTTTAAACTTTATTACTTTGTAAATCTATGGCTACCGTATTATAGTTTTGAAATGGATGATATTTTATACATTCGTATTAAGAAAATAAAATACTTACTCTAAGACTTGATATATTCGTTCTGACTCTCCGTTGAATATAAGAGGCCTTAGTGGTATTTGTTCTTTTGGCTGGCCGTTTGCTCTGAAGAAAGAAAGGAGTTGATTCAAGAAACGAAATAGGTATATAGCATTTGTTTAATTATTATTGTTTTGCTTACAAATTAGGTGCTAGAGGTAGTTGTGCGACTCCATATTCCTTTTGCATCATTGAACTTAAGTGGTTGCCAGTGTTTTCTGGAGCTAAAATAGATATTATGGGTTAGCATAATACACTCGGATTAAGAACTAATATACCTCCAAGATAATACATAACTAAAAAATATTCATAAAATACATCAATTTAGTTTTACTACCTGTAGGAGTTTCTGGTTTTCGTCTATGGAAGTGTCTATTTGTTCCATGCCTGCGTATACTTGACCATACGCCCCCGAACAGTGAATGATTCCTCTGTGGATACAGAATCCGTTAATACTCGAAAATACCTGATAACTTATTTTGCTAGCGTGGCCTTTTCCTTACCCTGTGCATCGGAATATCGCATTCGCCAGCCATGTCATCCAAGTTCCCAGATATAGCTCGTTTCAGTTCAGGTCCTGCTTCGTGCAATGTTCTCAGTCCAGCCTGCAGCGTCATTTGATGGTTCTGCTCGTCACTCTGCCTCATCTCTTGCTCCTTCCTCTTTTTGAACCTTATGGCATAAAACACTGTATTTATAATCGTCTGCATTATTTTGGTTGTGGTTTTGATTTTCAATACTCACAATTTTATCGGTCGTCTGCAATCGTAATTATAGGTAGGTACTAAGTTTTGCTAGGAAACCTTTATCTATACCTACATTTAAAACTACTAGTGTTTTTTTTATGAAAGAGAAAAAATCTACTCAATCTTATTCAAATGTGTGAAAATGTCACAAGATATTTCAATATTACGGCTATGTAAGACTATTTTCAAATAATCTACAAATTTAGAAAACAATCCCTAAAAAGATTATAAGAAGTCAAAGTTTCTAAGTAACTCCTTTAGGTACATTGCTGTCTTAGAAACTAAAGGTGGTTGAAGGTGAAGGTGGTTTGAAGGTTCCACTAATAAACAAAAATAAACCAAAAAATTGGAAATTATAAAACAAGGTTGGGATTCAAAACAATCGCATGCTTTTTGGAGAATTTTGGTACATTTTAAAAATGTATTTTACAAATGAATTTTGGTACTAACAAATTGATCTAGTTTTAATAAGTTTGAATTGTTTTGATATTTTGGACAAAGCTAAGGCTTGAGATTGCACTCCTGAGTCTGAATATCAAACAATCAAACCAAATAAAGTAGGTATTAAAACAATTATTATTTATGACAGTTTTCTTTTCTTTAAGCTCATTAATCTTTGAGGAGCTTCACCATGCAGGGTAAAACTGTGAATTTAACAGAATATTTTTTCAGGGAGTTATCATCAGGCCACTATTATTTATTAGGTCTATGAGGAGAATCAGTTTTCATATTAAAACACTATGGCTAAAGTTCATCAACACATAAACCATTGGTCATGACGGACAGACTATGTATGATAACATCTATCTTAAAGAGTTGGTTTGGCTAAATGGCCGACTAACCACGTGTTTATGTGTCGTTAACTTTTAGCCTGAGGGTAGAATTCTTTCCTAAAACATACGTTTGCGTAAAGATGCGTTACTTACGCGTGATTCCTATGGAACAAAAATCGTAGTGTCAGTATTAAATGGATCCAAAATGAAATGGTCAAATAAATAAAAAAGACGTAGGTAGACTATCTATCTTTATATCACCAAATCATTAGTAAAAGCTTTCATTACTCGCGAAGGATCTATGTGTAGTTAGGTAGGTACCTAAATTAACAACTTTTGTATATTTTCATCAATTGCACCGACAAAAGCTTTGTGTGGCTTTGCTTGCTTTTAACAAACTTATTTTTAATTTACTTTCAAGTCTGTTTGCTTGTTTGTTAGTATGGAATAAAATCTGGGAAGCTCTATTTGAGACACTTTCTGTCTATGAAAAATTCTGTAACACTGGATAGAGCTTGGTTTTGTTGACAATACAATAGTATGATGAAAACGAGCTGATCTATTGATGTAGACGGAAGGTGGACAACGGAACTCTCGATAATTAATAGTATAGACTGCCCGTGTTTAGGCTCACTTTGATCAGCTCACGATTCTGCTTCCTACTATCTATATTTAATCTTTTTAGTGAACTTACCATTTTTTTTAAAGTAATCATAATAATGGTAAATTATTTTTGCTTTAAAGTTACTAATTAATAATGCTCAACAGCAAGCCAACCGCTATCTCTACTACCAAATAGATTTGGCGAGTAGGAACACTAAGCATTTAATGTCCTTGAAAAAATTATAATAAAAAGGGCTATAAGTTATTCGAAAATAAAGAAAATAGGTAAGCGTTCCTAATAATTAGCAAAGGTTAAGGCAGTAAAATTTATCCTATTCTTTTATAAAAGCTATAATAAATTTATCCACTTGCATATTATTAAGACATTAAATTCCATTGTAAACCTAAAATCCCTGAAAACTAACCTTCTAAAGTAGTCCTGGATAAGGAAGGTGGCATAGAACTTGCCCACAGTGATTTCATTCGGGTCTCCAGGGGGTGGGACCACCTGGTCCAAGAGTTTAGGAGATGTGCGCTTCCAGATCTTCTTTATCACCGCTCGGAGTTGAGTGTTACAGTCATCGATATTACCTGAAATAAAGTTTTAGAAGTATTCAATCCCAGGATATTAAGAGGACGAAGCCATAAAACGTCATTAGATGAACTAAGTACATAAAAGTGTTTTTTTTTGAAAGACAGCATCCACAAGAGATGATAGAGAAGTTCTACCATGTGATCCGGAATTAGGTCTGAGTATCTAGTACCTTATAGACTCTAGACAACATTGGGCCGAAAATGGGTGAAGTAAAAGTCAACATGATGAGGATGCTAATTACCTTCTGTCTTAATCTTCAGCGACGTCCGCACGACAGCAAACAGAGTCGCATTGAACAAGACAGTCCCATCAGAGTTTAGCGGCATGTTCATAGATACTAATCGCTTACATGCCACTCGGTGTGGACACAGCTTACCAAAACCTGAGAAAATGATGGCCAAATTACTAACAGCACTATGTTCCTTTCAGCATCTTAAAGCCCAATAAGGGAGAACGGGCGAAGATTATTTAAATCCACATCACGACCACAAGCGATTATTTTGGTTAATAAAACATATCTCTGTTTTGCTTTTCTTTGGTGCAGACGGACCCTGAATTTAAATCTTTGTTGAAATCGTGGAATAGTTACACTACCTAAAGGCGGACTAATTTTCCTTAGCAACGTAACTACATCTAAATGTTTTATTCTTCCCTTAGCATCAGGGTCGTATTCACTCCATAATCTGAAAATAAGAAGAACTAATTAACATTGAAACATATTTTGATCCATTAGGCATATTAGGTAAGTAGGTACCTACTGAAATAAAAATAAAGATAGAAGATAGGACTCACCTTATAAATTCATCTAAGTGGTGTGGTCCCAGAATTGACCAGTCTCTGGTTAAATAGTCGAAATTATCCATAATGACAGCGACAAACAAGTTTATAATCTGAAAAAGAATGAAAGAGGCAACTCAAGCAAACGCTCTGGAAGTCGTGATGAGTTTTATACTTTATCGACCAGACTATAAATATTTATTTTGATATCAAGTACTCGTACCTATGAGAATTCAAGCATAATTTGGAACCTGATTGCAGGAACAAGGACTAGTATAAAACCTTGATCAACCACCGAAGTCACGAGCCAAAAGTCACAATTTTGAGGTCTCAATATTGAAGAGCAGATAAGCAAGGAAATGTATGTACCAGAATAATGAGAAAAAAGCTTACCAAAAAGGAGCAGAGCACATAGAATGAGATGAAGTAAGGAAATGCGAGCACGCTCCCGCAGGAGGCTGCGTCAGGGTCCTCCCCACCCCCCTCGTCCTGATAGTTCGAGTCGCATTTCACTGTGGGTTCGGGTGATACGCCCATCATGATGTCTTGCCACGCTTCACCTGTGGAAAATATCACCAAATTTACAGGACCAGCCCAATATTAGATATTATTTATTATGCCTATTTCAGAAAATCACACAGACAAGTGCATGTCGGCCAACGCGCTTTGTACTCCTCAACCTCAACCTTCTCTATCAGCGCTCATGTATGTACCTCAGCTGTTGTCCCAGCTTCCTGCTACTGCATAAACAGGAACGGGCCTCGAGTATTAAATATCTTGGCGTCTTGAATATGATAGATGGCACGCTGACTTGGAAACAGCATATTAATTCCATATTTCCCGCATTAGAAAACTGATACAATATTTGTTTTTAGGAATTTGTGATCTGTATTTGGTCTCCAATCCCATGCCAAATTACAGTTTTCTAGTACTAAGAGTCTCTGAGCTAAGCCGCAGACAGACGGACGGATATGACGAAACTTTAAGGGTTCCTTATCTTGTTGTCTAAGGAACCCTAAATTTCAGTCTTACCTGTAGCAGATCTGAACAGCACGAGGATGGCCTGGGGAAATGTCTGGAAGTGATTGTTCCTCGTAATGGGCGTTTCATCATCTATTGCTATTTTTCCAAACACCTGCAAAATAAAAACACAAATGTTAGATAGGTAAATCAAATGGGAATCTAAAAACATTCGAAAAGGTGTCATTATCAATGCAGGTGAAAGAAACGGATTCATAAATTTATAATACCATGGAAAGGTACCTAAATACACCAATAACAGTAAAATTGGAGACAGGTGAACTAAACTGAACTTTGCATTTGAACTGGTAGGACATACCTGCATCCCAACAACGGCGTAAATAAAGAACAGCATCAGAATCAGCAGCGCTACATAAGGCAAAGCTTGGAAGGACTTGATGAAGGTCCACAGGAGTGTCCGAATGCCTTCTCCCCGAGACAGCAGCTTCACCAGTCGCATCACACGGAATAACCGGAAGAAATTTATTGAAGGTAACGAGTGTTCCTGGGGTAAAAAGATTTTGTAAGTATGAAACTAAAAAACTTAATCGTAAATGAACCTATTTGACTTAAAGCGTTACAGATTTATTGTAAGTCTAATAGGCTCCCGGACTTTTAAAAACTGTATTTCAGGAGCCAGCGGTTTCACCTATCTGAATACATGAAGAAGTTGCCAGTGCAAATCTTAATGCATCGTATTTGGGAGAAATTATCACAGGAGCCTTGCATTTAGGTAGTTCAAACTGATTAACCTGCGAATATGGCGATCAATCACAATAAAATAGGAGGTAAACAAAGTAGTTAGTGTCCAAAACTTATACCAAGTTTACTTAGCAGAGGGTACAAATATGTAGACTGCAGCAGCAAGCAAGCTTTTATGTGGCCTATATTGTGCTCTTATGATATTCCCCATAATTATTTTGCTTGTAAGGCAAGCGAGTAATCATTACAGTATATTGCAAAGTATTTACACAATTTACATACCTAATCTAACACTGTTTAAGTTGGTAAAAGTGAAGCTAGGTGGTTCATGTGCGTTCAATGTCTATTCATGAAAAGGTAGCGTAGTCGTTACTGTCCCAATTACTTGATCAGATACACCGAAAGCTTTATCTTCTGTTTTAAGTTTTGCATTACTTTCTATAACGGTACAAGTTATACAATTTCTTTTACAGTGCTCTTTTGTACAGCAATGTTGTGATTAGTTTTGAAGTCCACAATAGACCAAGCTTGTTAATTCTGTACGAAAACATTGTTTATTAGAGAACCTTGGTTGGCCTGTTGTAGACTTAATAAAATTGAAATGTAAATTTTTATAAATCTGCTAATTTTTCTTAAATTTGGTAATTATATAAATTTACATTTAGGTACATAAATACTTACAAGACGTCAGTTGCTTATTATAAAGCATTATAAATTTCATTTTACATTCAACCGATTTGAACGTATCAAAAATTCACTCTGGTCATAAAAGTCTCCTCCAACCAAGTCTTTTATTACAAGCATAAGTGTTATGACACATAATATGATGCGAGTATGCCGAAATGGTTTCCATTGAGACTTTGTAAGTAATAGCAGACGTGTGACTGAAATGTATCACCCTGTGCACGATAGACTGCAATTTCTAAAGACAGTGTCTTCTTGAAAAGAGTCCTGTTTGTTAATAAAGGAACACGCTCAAAACCGAGAATCAGGGGTGCGGACCAGGGGTCTTACATGCTTGGAAGAAAACCTTTAATCCAAAATATACTACTAAAAACAAAAGAACTAAATGAGTCAACCAAATTGAAATCACACGTGGATGTTTTTTTTGAGGTTTCAAATGAATAAACCTAAATGATAATGAAATAAAATAACGTGATGACAATCGCAAAAAACAAAATCGTTTTTTGCGTGAAGCGTGTTCCTTACCTTAACAACGTGAGATCTCAAACCACCGCTCCCCTGAAATCAATATCTTCAATTGTGAACCGTCCTCCGTTGAAATAAGTGTGAGATTGCTTTAGCATTGTTATTACAACATCTATATCGTCCATGCTCGGGACAGTAACTGCTGGGTTGATTTTAATATGCCATGTGATGTCCATTTGAATTTTATGAATTCCATAAACATTTTATTGAAATAAATACCAATAGGTACCAACTTTAAGAACCACATTTAGTAGTTAATCAAAATTAATCCTACATTAATTTTACAATCTAATAAGTAGAATTTATGAGATGTTTAGTGCCATCTTTATGAAAAGGCCAATTAAATACCAACTCACTGAACGAAATCAAAAGGCATATCAAAACCCAGCTTCAAGTAGTGAGGTGTCGCTAGGTGCTGGTGCGTTACCTGGTTCTTCAGTTCGTTTACTTGGGACACGACGATGTCGATGATGCTGCCCAGCACGATGATGAAGTCAAAGGTGTTCCACGCGTCGCCAAAGTAGTTCTGGTGATGAGATAGTAACCATGTTAGTGACAAAACTGTTCACATTCATTACTCATTGCATTACTCATTCGAATAAATTACAAAACTTAGGTATTGTAGATAAAGAGTGAACCTTAGATATTTCCTTGAACAATTTCTACCCTCGTCATGCTACGAGTGCTGATAAGTTCATTCCAAATGCAACTGTTTTGGTCTCACCTTAAATCTAAAAGCAGCAAGTTTGAATATAAACTCCAGCGCAAACACCGCTGTGAACAGCATATTCAGCAAATCTAATGCTTTACTGTACTCCGGCGACTGGTTGTGATATTTCATTGCCAAGGTAATTGTGTTAATCATGATCAGGACAAAGATGGCGTACTCAAAGGGCTGTGACGTCACGAACCACCACACTTTGTACTGTATCCGGTGTTTTGGGATGTACCTGTTGTAAAAGATTTAAGAGTTGAGTAGAAAAGTAAAGACCAATTTTTTAAGAATTTTGGATTTTATCTCACCTTCGAATAGGCTTCGCTTTTAAGGCAAACTCGATGCAATTCCTTTGGTTCTTATCTAACTCACAATTTTTATACTCTTGCTCACCCTCGTTTTGGAATGTCACTATGACGAAACCGACGAATATATTAACCTAAAAAAAAACAAAAAGTATATCAACCGCTACCTGAACAACAAGACAATCTACATCAAATTTTATTTGTGTATTGAGGCTCTTACCATAAAGAAGGCAATTATAATTATATAAATAATATAGTAGGCTGCAACAATTGGACGGAAGTTAGTTATGGGACCTCGATCTTCAGCATTCGAATCTATTGATACATACAACAACCTGAAAACGAAGTAAAATAAAGTATTTAGAGGATGATCGTATTATTTTAATCTTAAGTATAAACGACTATATAAACTTGAATTTGTAAATAAAAAAACTTACTTTATTATTCTCCCAAGAAAGGTAAACAGGAGAATAATAAAGTAAATAGTAGTCATTTTTTTGAATATTTTTTATAAAATGATATCAATAATGTGATCTTGTAATTATAATGTCGTCTAGATAAACTTACCCTGGCCACCCTTCAAAGGTAGAAACAGTGAACAGAGTAAGCATTCCTTTCATTACATTGTCAAAATGAAAGTCGTTTCGTCCCCAATCTCTGTCTTTCACTATATATTTACCCTTCTCAAATACTAAATATGTCCCCCTGAAACATAATCAAAATTCGATGTTATTTTAATATTGATCAAAAGGTGATAAAGAATAGTGGATACATTTTGAAATTGGTACTACTCACTGACATTCCATCTTAGTCATTTTAGAAATATCATTACACCTAAAAAACTTGCCCTGGAACAAAATCTCTCTCATTAAATTCATGAATTGGTAATACAAATTATATTAGATTCATGCCACAACATCTATACGCGACAGCCAATTAAACAACATTCGACACGATTTATGTGAACTCATTTCTCATGACGTTTCCCATATTTTTATAAAAAAGCAGCAAAATGTTGCCTACTATAATAATAAATTAGTCAACAACATTAAACGACACAATGGAGTTGATGAATAATAATTAAAGCGCTTTCCAGAATCGGAATGTTATTTTGTACACGGCATGCAACACACCGGAACTGACAACTAAACATGCATAAGATCTTCCACCTTTAAGGCAGCGCAAGACAAAGTATATTTCAGCTAGTTTACTTCTTTTATCAAACCTCACCTTAAATAACTGTACACCGACGACGGCAAACATAAATTGTAATAAATAAGTAACTAGCATAATATTTCCTATAGTCTTAATAGCTACTATCACACATTTGACCACATACTACAGTACGAAGGGCATAGAGTGCGTGTTAGTCGCGGGTAATACATTACCAAGGGGCAAGGAAAGTTCCATAATTTGTCCGGTACGCAGCATCGGGACATAGGGGATAAGCAAACCAAGTTAAATCACAAGGGCATAATTACAGGAAACCACTTACGGGGGAAACTCTAACGGGGGAACACTTGTTAGAATATTTCTTTAAACGCCAAGGTAGGGGGGTTATGTTCTAACATTGAAGGTTAAATCTAATGGTACTACACCTTTGGGTTCGATGGTTTTAAGTCATGCTTGATTCTAATTCGACGACACTGAAAATCTAAGAACCAAATGTATGATGATTATTTTAATCTAGGTATGGAACAGTAATCTATTCATGCAGAAATTGATATTTTCATATTTGAAAAGTATGTAAGTCGGTACAATTTTATTTGCTTGTGTTTGTAGATACATCAATAGTACAGCATAATGTAGCAAATACACAAATAAACTATTACATAGGTGAAAGTTTATGAAATAAAGAAGAAAAAAATGAAGCATTTGCGGAAGAAGTACATGTAAGCACAAGAGATAATTCAATTCGAGCAGAATAAACAGATGTAAGAAGCAAGATGGAAATAAAACAAAATTAAATCATGAGAAATGAGTAAAAGAATAGGATAGGATAGTGACAGAATCGAATAAGAATATACCCAAAGGTGTAACAGGATAGTTCTCGTTTAAAGTCAGTGACGGGTGTTTTCACTGCAAACTGTGACACACGTGGTTCACTCAAAAACGGTACAGGGAAGATTCCATGATGGCACAAGACTTTGGGGAGTATAAAGTGGCCCCCTACCTTGAACATTTGCACGCCCATTACAGCGAACATGAATTGCAGTAATGATGTTACCAATAATATGTTGCCGATAGTTTTGATGGCAACGATCACACATTGTACAACGTGCTATAATCATGAAAAAAAGGTCAAAATTTGTTTTTTCTTATACACGTAAAGTAACATCGTTTATTAAGTTCCTGACAAGTTATCTGAACGATCGCAGATAAAAAAGTGTATTTCGTTAAAATAGCGTTAGTAGATAATATTGTTTTAGAAATTACGAATGAGACTGACCTTAAGGCCTTTGGCCCTGTTGATGGCCCTAAGTGGCCTGAGGACCCTGAAGACTCTCAATATTTTCACCACAGAAATGCTATTGGATCTGTAAACAGAATTAAATACGATGATTAATATTGATGATGTTCAGGATAAAAATAAAAATTCAGAAAAGAAAGAGTAAGAAGGAGGAGCTGAGTCAGAATCGTAGTAAGTGTAAGGAAGGAAGTAAGAAAGTATTAAACGTACTTTAAGTTCATAGAGATGAGCGAGACGCAAACGACGAGCATGTCGAGCACGTTGAAAGCAGAACGAAGGAATGCGCCCTCGTGGAGTACCAAGCCGTAAGTTATCAGCTTGAGGAACAGTTCCAGGGTGAAGATGCCAGTAAAGAACACATCGAACTGACTCAGAAGCTGAAAGAAATGATTAATATATATATATCAGTAAACTGTTTGATTATAGGCACAAACACATCTAACCGATACAACAATGTAACAGAGTAAACCTAATGGGAACCAAATATAGAACAAACACAACACACAATAGAACAAAGGTTATAGAATTTAAATTACCGTGGTTTGGTACCATTTAAGAAAAATTACGACTATACACCACGTACTTTACGTCAGCAGGAGAATAGTAAAGTACGTGGTGTATAGTCGTAATTTTTCTAGAACAAAGGTTCACGTAAGTTTTAATTTGTTTTAGCTCTGGCGGTGGCAAGTGTTAAACTGTTCTTAAAGTATTCAAAAAAGACTTTTAAGGAATACGATAATCCATAAATAGACTTGAAGTCTTACCCAATTCCTAAACCCCTTCTGGGCAGCATCGAGTGGGTCCTCACAAGCCAACATAGCTGATGAAAACATGATGCAGACCAGGATGATGTTACCGAACGTGGAAGACGCTGATAGCTTGTAGCAGAGCACTCGAAACCTGGTAGAAGAATTGTTGATGACGATTTGTTTTTTGTTGGTTGTGTTTGTAAGAATCAGAGTTAAATTGAATATTTTCTCTTTCAAATATATTGATTAGACCAAGTATTGCTGGAAAAAAATGCTTTACGTGTTACCAATAAGATATCAAGTATGTATAAAGAAGAGGTTATTGGTAAAGCATTTTTGGTCTTTTTTACACCTTAAAACAAAAAATACAAAGTAGTGTTACGACATGTAAAGCTTAGGTATATTAATGAGAGTCAAGAACGCATGGGTAGCTGAAAAGCTGAACGTTTCAAAGACATAAATATAAAAATACATTAGTTTACTATTTATATACTCATATGGCATACTTGATAATAATACACAATACATAAAAGCTTATTAATAATAAATACAAAGAGAACATGCAAAAAAACTACACAAATATTCATGCAGTCATGCAGACTTCTAATCCTAATAAAACAAAATATCTAAGGTTTCTCATCTAAGGGATTTCACGTACCCCATGCTTAGTAATTTAAATCTATATCTAAGTCACATCCTAACGTCTAATACAGAAATACCTGGAAGGTACCCAGTATGCTCATTGGTGTAAAATTTTGAATTTAGTTTTTCCACACATAGGGTTCACAACACTCGTGCAGGACGAGGACAAATGGAGATATGATGACGAAGACCAATGAGATGAGCAAATCAGGCGATGGACAACACAACGCCAATACAATGAGACACTGGTACCGCGGCGATAACGTCATCACCATTCACCTGTTCGTCGGTGAGAATACGAAGAAACTACTAGCATTCGGTATTGGCGGCGTTTGGTTGGGCATGTTCAGTTCGGACACGCGCCGCGGCCTGGCCGTTACCAGTTGCCCCTCCTCTTCAGATTCCCCGCCATCTTCGAAAAACACATGACCGTAGTCTTTGTTCACTACTCTATCATCTACATTATTGATAGTACTAATTTCTAAATCTAGAAGTTCTTAAAGTCGGTCTAAATTAAAATCTACTATCAACATGCTGATATCCCTGTCAATACCTAAATTCCTACCTATTCTATCTGCAATCGATAAAGAAAATTAAAACGCAAACACATAAAAGTGATATTAGCTAAAAATAGTGTGAAAATAAATATAAAATTAATAATAAATATTAAAAAGATTGAAGGCGAAGCGTCTGTCACTGACGAATTTAAGACTATGAAATATAAGTGTGAGGTAAAAATAACATCTAGTTAGATATGAAGCTTGAAGTGGTTTCCATCGTTGGGTGGAGGCCCTAACCTGTTGTCTTTTGAAAAGATGAAGAAGGAGGTAGCCTCAGGGATTGGTTTCTTTGTGTCGTGAATATCGACCTCGGAGAGCCGTCGTGGTCTGGCTGACGACGTCGTTGGTTTGCGTTTCAATCGTGGCTCATCTTCGTACTCTGTGTTCACTGTTTTTTCGGTTAGCTTATCTATCCTAACTAATACACGGTATACTTTCATCTTGATAAGTTATCTAACTTATAATTAGCATTACTTTTATAAACAACAAGTCCGCCACCATCTGCTTAAATGATTTTATCTTCATATTTACGAGTATCTATGAGTTTGTTTCACAAGTCTAGCTTTTAAAATAAACTTTATTTCATTTACAAAAAAATTATAAACAGTTAGGTACTAACTTTTGTCATTTACAGAATCAGCCTTCAAAATTATTAGAAGATTCATACCTATGTGATTTCGCTGGTGACTCTCTTCTTCTTCCTCCTCTTCCATCCGTTGTTCTTCCTCTATCCTCTCTCGTTCTTCATCGATACCTTCCAAGATGCTTTCAACGTCTCCTTCCTGATCGTGTGGGTCTTCTGAAGTTGTCTCTTCATAATCTCTTTCTGATCGTGACCTAAGATTATTCCACATTAATTAGTAGCCTGCTGTGTTGTTCTTAACTGAGACCTACTTGCGATGTTAGTTTTGTGGTATATTATGGGTTATCGGACTGTTGCTTTTACACGAGTCAACATTGGATAAGAGTTAACGCTATCGGCTTCTAATACTTGTAAATAACTTACATATCAGACTGATAGGGATCGTCATCGTGTATATATTCGTCATCCGTATCCACCTGTCCGCCTTCTATTGCGACCGCACTCCCCACCTCCTTGTCGTCAGGAGCCTGTGAAGCATCATTACTAGAAGTTAACTTCAGAGGATGTTGATTTTGTTTTAGAATA
The DNA here is from genome assembly GCA_932527175.1 of Operophtera brumata. Taxonomy (NCBI): domain Eukaryota; kingdom Metazoa; phylum Arthropoda; class Insecta; order Lepidoptera; family Geometridae; genus Operophtera; species Operophtera brumata. The sequence goes on along the minus strand of OW052239.1, from coordinate 30,554,532 downwards.
ACTTCTGGTTTATATACCTGTTATATGTACATATATTGTCAGTTTTGAAAAAACCTGGACAAAAACTGGATAGCTAGAGCGCAGGATAGGGATTTATGGAAAAATTTGGAGGAGGCATATACCCGAAAGGGGCCGCAACTAAGGAATATAAAATAGGATGAATAGTATGAAACTTGTTGATCTTTTTTTTAAGGAAATAATAGGTAAGGCTTTTTATCTTATATTATTTTAATTTATTATTGTTAGTTTATATTTTTAGGGGTCCATACATAACATGAAAATCTGGGACCCTTATAGCACTTTGTTGTCCTTCTGTCTTGTTTGTGTGTTTGTCTTGTCTGTCAAATGGCATTTTCTCTGGATGTGCTAACTAAAGGTATCAACTTGAAATGTATACCTATAATATATAACGGTCTATGAGCTTACAGTGTCGTGAAAAAAATCAAGCTTATATTTCAAAGCATTAAAAAGATATGCCAATAAATGTCAGATTTGTGTATGGAGTATGCTAAACTGAAAAGTCTTTAGGGCACTTGCAGTAACCTTATAGTTCTGTAATTTGGAATGCCTGAAGACTTATAACAATAATAAATTTAACAATTAAAAAACCCCCAACGCAATAAAACAACTGACGATTTTAATAAAAGATGTCTAACAACCATCGCTAGAAAACCTGTTTAATACCAATAAAAAAACAGCATTCAAATCGGTTCACCTGTTTAAGAGCTACAATGCCACAAACAGACAGACACACACATATAGCGGTCAAACTTATAATACCCCTCTTTTTGCGTCGGGGCCGCGGGGGTTATAAAGTCTAGAGTACAGAAAGTACGTCGGGGCCGCGGGGGTTATAAAGTCTAGAGTACAGAAAGTACGTCGGGGCCGCGGGGGTTATAAAGTCTAGAGTACAGAAAGTACGTCGGGGCCGCGGGGGTTATAAAGTCTAGAGTACAGAAAGTACGTCGGGGCCGCGGGGGTTATAAAGTCTAGAGTACAGAAAGTACGTCGGGGCCGAGGGGGTTATAAAGTCTAGAGTACAGAAAGTACGTCGGGGCCGCGGGGGGTATAAAGTCTAGAGTACAGAAAGTACATCGGGGCCGCGGGGGTTATAAAGTCTAGAGTACAGAAAGTACGTCGGGGCCGCGGGGGTTATAAAGTCTAGAGTACAGAAAGCTTGTATGTAAAGCAGAAAGCAGAAAGCGGGCGCGAGTGTCCCTTTTATTAAAAAGTAATTACTTAATTTTGTAAAAATAAAAAAAAAACCCTCAACGCAATGAAACGGCTGAACCGATTTTGATCAAACATAGCTAAGAACACTACAGACTAATTCACCATTACAACAAAAAAAAAACGGTGCATCCTTTTGGGAGCTACGATGCCACAGACAGACACACACACAGACACACACAGGCACACATACAGACACACACATAGACACATACAGACACACACAGACGCACGTCAAACTTATAACACCCCGTTCGTTTTTGCGTAGGGGGTTAAAAAGAGTAGGTACATGATTAATGAGTTTCTTAATATTATGTTTACACTTACCCCTTCTTCTTTTTCAATATTAGTTAGCGATTCAGCGTCAGCCAAGTTGTCTACAGCGATAGCCAAGAACACGTTCAGCAAGATGTCTAATTTTTGAATCAGGGAATATTATTTAATTTCAACCTTAGCTACTGGTGTTTACTTGTGCATAATCATTTCTTTTGATTTGATTTGAATGACGTTCTTGCAGTTTCCTCTGTCTATTACAATGGATGACCTCACAGGTGGGTAACCAAAATGTATGATGATGATACTGAAGATCATTTTGAATGACAAAAGGATACAGTTGCCACAGATGAAGAGGATGATGAAGTAGATGCATGCCAGGATGCCGAAGGAGCCCACACCACCGTACGCCTTGATGCCTTCATACATCACCGCGTTCCAGTCTTCACCTGTTAGTATCTGCAAATTAAACAAACAAATATTTAAAAAAAAAAACGGCCAAGTACGAGTCGGACTCGCGCACGAAGGGTTCCTTACCATTATCTATAAAAACGGCAACAAAAACACGTTTGTTGTAAGGAGCCCCCCTTATATTTGTTTTATTTGAATGTAATTATTTATTTTTATAGTATTGAATATATAACTAAATATTCTGTGAATATTTCAAGCGTCTACCTATTGACGTTATCAATATCGACCAAAAACAAGCAAAAAAAACATGTTTGTTGTATGGGAGCCCTCTTAAATATTTATTTTATTCTGTTTTTTTTTATACTACTCGAATAGCGGAACTTGCAGATAGCCACCTGATGTTAAGCGGTAACCTCTGCCTATGAACAGTGCATTACCTCATAGGTCACGTCCACCTAGGACGCACCCTATGTGGCATTGCACTGCGCCCGCCACCCTGAGACATAAAGTTGGAAAGTCTCATGTGCCTGTAATTTCACCGGCACCCTTACCCTTCAAATCGGAACACAGCAATGCGAGCACTACTGCTTTGCGGCAGAAATAGGTATGGTGGTAGTACTTCCCCGGACGAACTCTTTCACAAAAAAGCTCTACTACTACTATTAGTATTTGTTGTTATAGTGGCAACAGAAATACATCAAAATTTGAAAATTTCAACTGGCTAAGTATCACGGTTCATGAGATACAGCCTGGTGACGGACGGACTGACAGACAGACAGACGGATGGACAGCGGAGTCTTAGTAATCGTTTTACCCTTTGGGTACGGAACCCTAAAAACATCACTAAATCTGTCTTCTTCACTCTCACGAAGGGTCGCAGGCACCTACGTAATATAGGTACCACAGTGGTTAATGCAGGTAATGTGGATACGATAATGCCACATTTTCCAACACCATTAGAAGCATTCTAATTCAATGTTTCAAAAACTTTTATAATTTGCTGATATAGAAAACATATGTGTCCGGCCTAACAATAGACCCTACGTCTTCTCCAGTGGACGTCATAAAAGCCGATTAAGGGATTACACCAGGAGATGAGCAGCAGCATCCACCTAAGTATTCAAAACCAATACTGCAATCACCATCCGCCTGCCAAGCGTGGTAATGGCAAACCCACCATTACTTTCTATGGGGAAGGCCTCGTCCAGCAGTGGATGGCTGAAGGCTGTTGATGATGATAATGATGGATGATGATGAAGAAAAACATTGTGTAAGGTACACAATGGGTGTACGTTTACATCAAATCTACTGGATACCTCAAATATGTCAAATATATTTATTTATGTAGAAAAATCTTATACATAGGTACCACTATTACTAACTTAACTAACTTACTAACTAAACACTGCTTAGTTGCCTAATTGCCTATTTAAAATAGATAAAACCTAAATTAAATCTTCGAAGGGAGCTTTTGTCCTGTTTTATGTAATGGGTAGACAAACTGGCATACGGCCCGCCTGATGGTAAGCTAAGCGGTTACAGTCACCTATTGACATCTGCAGCACCAGAGGCATTGCCAATGCGTTGCCTGCCCTGAAGGACTCTTTTTTTTTTTTGAAGCGGCTCATGTTTTAATTTAGCAGAAACACCTCAGGAGGGAGCTTTACGAGATCTTTCCCAGATCTCGTAAAGCGAGCATTACGAGATACCCACATGCCGATGATGTGTGGATGAGTTTCCCTGCGTTGTCCTAGAATGGTTCTTAGTAGTCTCACCATCACCGTACTAACCTGAAAAACCGTCAGCAACGCCTGCCAGAAGCAATCGAAGTTGTGCCTGTCCTTCTCTTCCACCGGATCGTAGTTGAACTTCCCCCCAAACACCTGCATGCCCAGGAGTGCGAAGATCATGATGAACAGGAACAGAAGCAGGAGCAGAGATGCGATGGACTGGATGGAGTTCAGCAGAGAGGCTACGAGGTTGGAGAGGGAGCGCCAATACCTGTAGGTACAGATAAAAATGCTTGATTAATACTTTTGGGTTTTCGAGTCTATGTTGTACAGCCAACAAATAAAACTTTTTGCTATGTAGATATGTATTTATACATTATCAGCTTATGGTATCTTAATTACTTACATACATACATACATAGACACATGCCTTTTTCCCCGAAGGGGTAGGCAGACTCTCAATGAAACTGTGCGCTACCCGCAATTCCAATTATAAAAAAAAAAACTTCTTTTTGCGGTGGGTTTCATCGTGGAATATAGACGTGTCAAGATCAGAAGTTGTTTTTTTTTATTTTTTTTTTATTTTTTCATCTTATCTTAATTATTAAACTAGTCGTGAAGTCCCGTCTCAGAGTGAAGCCCCAGCCTTTTTCTTCCAAGGGTGCCAACCCTCGAAAATGGGCATGGATATTTTAGGGGAAGCGAACGCTATTCGCTACAGCTTTACAGATAGATATATAGAAAGTGTTTTATAAAATTATTATTATAAAGCCTTTAATTTACCCTTTGAATACAAAAATCAAATTCAGAACGTTTTTTATAGCACATCAAAAAACAAGTACAAAGGCGAACTTAATGCTAAAAAGCATTCTCTTTCATCTTCTTTGCATCATCTCCGCACGGCTCGGTAAGTCGGTACGTTGCTTACCTGTTTAGTATACCATCTTTTATAGTAGGACATACTTGGTGACCTTGACGACCCTCAGCAGGCGCACGCAGCGCAGCACCGAGATGCTGAGCGGCGGCATCACCTGTGACTTGGTGAGCATCATGTCGCTGATGGAGCCTATCACTTGGCTGGGCAGTAGGACTTACTTGGTAACCTTGAAGACCCTCTGCAGGCGCACGCAGCGCAGCACCGAGATGCCGAGCGGCGGCATCACCTGCGACTTGGTGAGCATCATCTCGCTGATGGAGCCTATCACTTGGCTGGGCAGTAGGACATACTTGGTGACCTTGACGACCCTCAGCAGGCGCACGCAGCGCAGCACCGAGATGCTGAGCGGCGGCATCACCTGTGACTTGGTGAGCATCATGTCGCTGATGGAGCCTATCACTTGGCTGGGCAGTAGGACTTACTTGGTAACCTTGAAGACCCTCTGCAGGCGCACGCAGCGCAGCACCGAGATGCCGAGCGACGGCATCACCTGCGACTTGGTGAGCACCATCTCGCTGATGGAGCCTATCACTTGGCTGGGCAGTAGGACATACTTGGTGACCTTGAAGACCCTCAGCAGGCGCACGCAGCGCAGCACCGAGATGCCGAGCGGCGGCATCACCTGCGACTTGGTGAGCACCATCTCGCTGATGGAGCCTATCACTGGGCTGGGCAGTAGGACATACTTGGTGACCTTGAAGACCCTCAGCAGGCGCACGCAGCGCAACACCGAGATGCCGAGCGACGGCATCACCTGCGACTTGGTGAGCACCATCTCGCTGATGGAGCCTATCACTTGGCTGAGCAGTAGGACATACTTGGTGACCTTGAAGACCCTCAGCAGGCGCACGCAGCGCAGCACCGAGATGCCGAGCGGCGGCATCACCTGCGACTTGGTGAGCACCATCTCGCTGATGGAGCCTATCACTTGGCTGGGCAGTAGGACATACTTGGTGACCTTGAAGACCCTCAGCAGGCGCACGCAGCGCAGCACCGAGATGCCGAGCGGCGGCATCACCTGCGACTTGGTGAGCACCATCTCGCTGATGGAGCCTATCACTTGGCTGAGCAGTAGGACATACTTGGTGACCTTGAAGACCCTCAGCAGGCGCACGCAGCGCAGCACCGAGATGCCGAGCGGCGGCATCACCTGCAACTTGGTGAGCACCATCTCGCTGATGGAGCCTATCACTTGGCTGGGCAGTAGGACATACTTGGTGACCTTGAAGACCCTCAGCAGGCGCACGCAGCGCAGCACCGAGATGCCGAGCGGCGGCATCACCTGCGACTTGGTGAGCACCATCTCGCTGATGGAGCCTATCACTTGGCTGGGCAGTAGGACATACTTGGTGACCTTGAAGACCCTCAGCAGGCGCACGCAGCGCAGCACCGAGATGCCGAGCGGCGGCATCACCTGCGACTTGGTGAGCACCATCTCGCTGATGGAGCCTATCACCACGAAGCAGTCGAAACGGTTGAAGAGAGATACGTAGTAACCCTGAAACCGTTTAATATTTTTCTTGCCTCATGTTCTTATGTATAAATGGATGAATGAATGAATGAAAATACTTTATTGTTTATGCTGCTGCTTATATGCTTATTATTATTATATATATTATATGCTTAGATGTTGTTACTAGCAGCGCCCCGCAGTTTCACCCGCGTAAGTATCGATCCCGTGAGAATATCAGGATAAAAATGTGCCTATGTGTTATTCCGGGAGTCCAGTTATCACCATTCCAAATTTCATTCAAATCTGTTGAGCCGTTTCAGCGTGAAGAAGGAATAAACACAATCACACACAAACTTTCGAATTTATATTAGTAGGATAGGATATTAATGCTAAAAGGGAGTGAATGATGAGTGATGGCTGACAGGGCAGAGTGGAGGAATATAAATTGGACTACAAATAAATTGGGAAAAGGGTAAGACAATGATGATGTTTTTATATTTATATATATTATAGAATGGGCAATAAACACTCAAAATACTTTAATCTAAAAACTAAATGCTAACAATACAATGTAATTGGTTCATAAGGCAAGGTGCCAAGAGCACTGGATGCATTCCCACGTTGAATGGCCAAAGATAATCTTTCTGCGAGGAAAGAGCCAGTCACCAGCAGGGTGTCATTTTTATTACAAGCTTTTATTAAAACTTGCATGTACCTATATTGTGTGCAAATAATCTTGCAACTGAATTTTAAAGCAGTTATCTTCAACGGATTAAGCTGAAATTTGGCATACCTGTCAAGTTCCGATGACAATACAATATGATGGTAACAGCGAGCTGACCTGATGGAGACGGAAAAGACAACGGAACTTCCCGATGGACTTTGATTACTTATAGACATCATTTAAGCCGATGGATAATAGTAGACTGGCCGTGTTTAGGCTCATTTTGATTAGCAAATGGTTACGATCACTAATTTAATAAAAGCTTGTATTGAAAAATATACTTTTCACAAAAAACTTATTAAAAGAATGATGAAGGTCTAGGTCAGAAGAAAGTACTAGGTCCCTTAGCCCTCAAGTCTCTAATCAAAGTGACACAAACATTTGGCTCCAGTTTTCTCCTGTTTTATGTGCTAATAATGTAGACTTATTTTATGAAACTTTCAGCTTCTCGGGCCATACAACAAACACAAACAAACAATAAACAATGCGGGACAGTTCACACAACATTATCTAGCCCAAAGCTAAGCAGAGCTTGTGTTATGGGTACTAGATAACTGATATACTTAATACAATATATTACATAGATAGATATTTTTTATTATGCATACAAAATACCCAGAACACCCTGAACAAATATCTGCGATCGCACAAATATTTGTTCCGAGGCGGGAATCGAACCCGCAAGCTCCTGCGTCGCAGGCCAAGCTTCGCCCGCCGCGCCACAGAGGTCGTCAACAATACAATACAATCTCATGTATTATATTTTTGCAGCGATGTGTATAAATTGTCTCCGTGCGGCTATTTACTAGGGGTCGAGTTATTAGAAGTTCCAAATATTATAGTAACGACACCCAAAGGGTAAAAGTACGTATACCAAAAGAACTACGCCTTTATTTTAGCTTAGGTAAGACTATACAGGGCGTCCCAAGACTATGCGACATGAAGGGAAAGTACCTTAAACATTGTTGATAGGATATTTTGCGAAAAGGAGACTTTATTTTATTTTTAAAAGCAAGTAATACTGCATTTTAATATTTTCTAAAAATTACTTGCTTCGTCTGGGGATCGAACCGACTTAAATGTGAAAATAAACAGCCCGTATTTTTATAATGCCAGTCAAAAGAATGGAAAATAACTAATAATTCCTCTTGAGTAACATGGTATCTTAAAACAAAGGAATAACGTAAAATTAATCATTTTAATTCTAAGTTCAATTCCCAGACGAAACAAGTAATTTTTAGAAAATCTTAGAATGAAGTATTGCTAAGCTTTAAAGATACAATAAAGTTTCCTTTCTGCAAAATATCCTATCTAATTGAGCTTATGTTATTTATTGAATTATTTATATATATTTTGTACAGTTATTTTATATGTTAGATATTTATATAGCTAGTTATTTAGAGTAGGTATTTAATTATGTTAATCATTTAATCTCAACCTATAATTATTTTGAATAGCACTACCACCCACTCTACATTACACAAAGGTTAGCTGGAAGAAAATGCTAATTAGCATTAAGTTCGCCTATGTACTGCTTTTTTGTCCTGTGCAATAAATAATTTTCTATCTATCTATCTAAAATATGTAAGGTACTTTCCCTTCATGTCGCATAGTCTTGGGACGCCCTGTATATGTTGAGACTGATGTCCTTTTTGTAATCTGCAGATTAAATAGCGAAAGCTAAAGAAATAATGGAAGACTTACTTGTAAACCTAAGCTGTACATTTTGACTAACATTTCTATCGTGAACAACGTAATGAAAAACGCGTTTCCATACTCTTGGAACAGATCCATCCACTCCGGCTGCCTGAAAAACAAAACAAAAATGATAATAAACTTTATTTATTTTATTACAAGCTTTTATTTAACTTGCAATGTATGTTTATCTGGGTGGAATCCGGGTGGAATCTTGCAACTGAACTTGAAAGCAGTTATCCTCAACCGATTGAGCTGAAATTTGGCATACTAGTCAAGTTCAAATGAAAATACAATATGCTGGTGATAGCGAGCTGATCTGATGATGGAGACCGAAGGTGGACAACGGATCTCCTCGATGGGTAATAGTAGACTGGCCGTGTTTAGGCTCATTTTGATCAGCACACGGTTACGATCACTAATTTTATAAAAGCTTGTATTGAAAAATATATTTTTCACAAAAAACTTATGGTTATATTGGCTTTTAAACAATATTGTTAAACAACTCGAAGTCCTGATTAAACTCGAATTTTGGGTTGAAAGGAAACGATGGCACTGATTATAGCTTTTTGAAGATTTATCTTTTCAATGATGGGCAGGATGCAATAAGGCTTTGATCCTCTAGGAAACGTTTGCTGAGCTTGTAGAATCCCTGACTGCATTGTAGCTAGCTTCCGTCTTGAAGACTAGGTGTTGGTGGATCACACGCCTTGCCATAAGAACAAGGTGAAGCTTGACTCACTATATTGTCGGGAAACAGCAGAAAGGTGAAGGACTACATTTTTTTTTCCTTTTTTTTTAGCGACTTGATTTACCGAACAAGCATGGCCCATGATGTTCAGCGGTAACCTCTGCCTTTAACAATGCATTACCTCATAGGTCATGTCCACCTAGGACGCACCCTATGCGGCATTGCACTGTGCCCGCCACCCTGAGACATAAAGATGAAAAGTCTCATGTGCCTGTTATTTCACCGGCAACCATACCCTTCAAAACTGGAATACAACAATACGAGCACTACTGCTTTGAGGCAGAAATAAGTACGGTGGTAGTACTTCCCCGGACGAACTCTTTCACAAAAAAGCTCTACTACTACTCACTGATAATGTTCACTAGCTAGCACCACGGTGTTCATGAAGACCAGGATGATGATGAGCCAGTAGAAGGTCTGCGACTTGACGGCGCGCCGGCACGCTCGCTTCATCCGGCGGTTCACCTGCAACGAAACATTGTCAACCTTCTCATTTCAGTCACTAGCTGCGCCCCACGGTGTTACCCGCATAAGTCTTGAACCCGTGGGAATATCGGGATAAAAATAGCTTGTGTTATTCCAGGAGTCCAGCTATCTCTATTCCAAATTTCAACCGAATCCGTCCAGACGTTTCAGCGAGAAGAGGTGTGTATTATATATAAGTCCCCGGCCAGAAAGCTTGGTATTCTGTCTAAGGCATTATATATTGTGTCTAAGGTAAGATACTACTTCTCACCTCAGCGGTTACTTGCACTGTACCAAGCTCAAGTGAGGTCGTGCATGGAATCCTGCAGCCACCTATGGGATAGTTCCGCAAAATATCAGCTTGCTGATTTGGACTCAATAGAGCGCCGTGCCAAAAAACTTAATAATGCACTGGTTGCGAAAAGGTTGCAGAGCTTAGAACATCATCGAAAAGTTGCGTGTTTATCTATCTTCTACCGCATACATTTCGATGAGTGTGCTCAGGAGCACGATTTAATCCCCTCGTCTCCATTCCGCCACCTGATGACCAGACGTCGAGAGTCGTTTATCTATCTTCTACCGCATACATTTCGATGAGTGTGCTCAGGAGCACGATTTAATCCCCTCGTCTCCATTCCGCCACCTGATGACCAGACGTGGAGTGTCGTTTCAACCTTTTGTTGTCGACATATCACCATCGCGTACAAACAGTTTCTGGAGCTCTTTAATCTCGCGGACGGAAAAAGACTGGAACTCGCTTCCAGCTTTTATATTCCCTTTATCATATACTTGGCTACTCGCCCGACGGGCCACAGAGGTCGTCATAATGGTCTAATAACTTACTTTATCGAAGTCTTTCCTCCACATGACTCCAATAGACACCTTCTGCTGCTCCGGCACCTCGATGCCTAGGTGGTCCGTGCTGTCGTGCTCGTTGTTAGCTTGACCTGCACCATACCAGTCACAATAAATGGAGTGGAGTTACTTTCAATCATAACTGGCAGCAGGTATTGACGTCACATCGCTGGACAGAGGAAACGATATACTTATGAAGAACTAGCTGAATACCGGCGCTTTGCTACGCATACATCACATAAAAACGAAAACTTTGTAACCCTTATATAACCCTTTTTGAAAAATCCTGAAATATGTGTTTAATCACACAGGTGCCTTCTAGACCTTTGTGCTCCATCGTCGGCCACATCGTCATTTACCAAAAGGTGAGATCGAGGTCAAACAAAGGTCTATCAATGTAAAAAAAAGCGGCCAAGTGCGAGTCGGACTCGCCCATGAAGGGTTCCGTAGCAGCTAGTAACATAATACAAAAGTTCTTGGATGGATTACGATTAAAAACGTATTAAAAAAAACTACTTACTAGATCTCGTACAAACCAATTTTTTGTGAAAGTTTACATGGTACATCATATTTTTTTTTTAGTTTTATCATTCTCTTATTTTAGAAGTTATGGCGGGGGGGGGACACACTTTTTACCACTTTGGAAGTGTCTCTCGCGCAAACTATTCAGTTTAGAAAAAAATTATATTAGAAACCTCAACATCATTTTTAAAGACCTATCCATAGATAACCCACACGAATAGAATTGATGAAAAAAAAAATTTACTTCAGTTCTAAGTAACCCCAAAAATAATTGTTTTTTTTCAATTTTTGTGTAAAAATCTTAATGCGGTTCACAGAATACATCTACCTACCAAGTTTCAACAGTATAACTCTTATAGTTTCGCAAAAAAAAGGCTGTGACAGACAGACAGACATGACGAATCCATAAGGGTTCCTTGTATTTGACTAAGGAACCCTAAAAAGACTTAGTTAATTTGAGAAATGTGTAAATACTTTGCTTAAATGTAAATATTTAACTTTACTTCTTTGCGTTTTTTTGTGAAAGAGTTCGTCCGGGGAACTCCATACCTACTACCATACCTATTTCTGCCACAAAGCAGTACTGCTCGTTTTACTGTGTTCCGGTTTGAAGGGTATGGGTGCCGGTGAAATTACAGGCACATGAGCCTTTCCATCTTTATGGATCAGGGTGACGGGCGCTGTGCAATGCCTTGTAGGGTGCGTCCTAGGTGGACGTGACTTATGTGATAGTGCGCTATACATAGGCAGAGGGTACCGCATCAGGTGGGCCATCTGCTTGTTCCGTCATCTAAAGTTGTATAAAAAAAACTTCGTCTATACCTAATCCATATCCGTCTCGCTTCTGATCCGCCTGCTCGTGCTGATCAGCATCAGGCTCCAAGTATTCCGCTTGCGTGATCCAGTCGAGATATCCCTTGAGATCTTCTTCTAACTGCTGCTTTTCACGAAGCTTCTGGAAGTCCCCCCGGTTCTTGGCTTTTTCTCTTTCTTTGGAGAACTCTCTAGAAGTTATAGATTAGTATTTAGAAGTCGGTGGATGTAGGTAGTTCAAGACCGTTGGTCGTGGTATTCTATGAGAAGGCTATGCTCAGCAGTGGACTACAGACTGATGATGATGATTTTGAAACCAGCTTTTAAGAGGGCCCATCCCAATTTGGCCTAAAATCTTGTAGGTTCGTCCAATTCAATGTTTGAAAGGGAGGCACGGTGAAAAATGAGAGTCAGTGCCAGATCCCTTGGTTGGAATTCGGAAAATTCCGCTACTTGCGAAACGGCAATAAATGCGCAAAATATTCATAAAACTTGTTCCAGGACGTACGTGTTTTTGAGAAAGCCTTACTAGTTTGTGACAAAATGTTTCTCATTTATAATTTAGATAACATGGACGAGGTTTCTAGTGCAAAGTTTTCTTTACTTTAACAATTTATGAGTACATAATGAACAGCCAAAGTTCAGGTAAAAATTATGTAAAAAAGCTGATTTTTGAAGACTTTTACTGAATTTGGTTCTCAAAATGATAATTTTAAGTTTCGCTATAAAATTTGATATATATAGTCTTATATTAATATATATATATCAAAAATATAGTCCATCAAGATACATATTTGTATTTGTACAAAACATCTAAAGAAAAATGTATTATATTGCCATAATCACGTACGAGCTACGTACAAGCGTTTGTATGGAAAGTATGATCGTGTTGGCCGGTTGTATTCGGTTTAATATTCAACAATTTACTGAAAGACCCGGGATTTCTCCTAATCACTATCATCATCATCATTATCATCAGCCTTGAGACATAGCCCTACTTGGACGCGACCTTCCCTAAAAAATGCAGTGGGGGGATTCACCATAATCCGCGCGTGACAGGTGGAGGTGATCGCAATATTAGTGTTGAGTACTCAGGCGGTTGCTGCTGCCACCTGTAATCCCTAAGTCGGCTTTTATGTCATCCACGGGAGGAGACGCAGGACCAAGCCGGACACACCATGGCTAATAGGATATTTGATAACTGACTCACCCGGATAAAACACCGAGAATGAGGTTCATGACGAAGAATGCTCCCAATATGACCATGGACACGAAGTAGATCCACTCCCAACTGTTTCCCATCGCATCTTGAATCTGGAAAAAGAGTGATTCAGTAAAGCTAAGGCCAAACCAACGCGTTCAGCCCGCGACCGCCGTGGCGTGCAAGGTGGCGATCAATGGTAAGATACTGGATTGCTACCGTGCACGCCACCGCGGACGCGGGCTGAACGCGTTGGTCTGACCTTAGCCAAAGTTGGTTGCGCGGCTAACTTCACTCGAGATGATCTACATCTGTCGTCAAGGCTATAAACTATGAGATCCCATGTTCTTATCTTATACGCGTACATTTTTGTAACTTAATCTATGCCATTGACCTATATTAGAGACCCCAGTGATATATTTATAGCTTATATTATAGTTATATATTATATGCTGGCTTTTATTTTGGTCATTGCCATTCAGCGTGGTAATGCAGCCAGCATTCTGGGCACACTACAATCGGGTGAAGGCTTGGTTATCTGGTAGGTAGGTTTTTAGTTTAACTTTAGATTTACTTAAGGTTTATTGTTTTATATAAAAATATAATTGTTGTTATAATAAAGTATGAAAATAATAGTATTAATAAAAAAATCGCTTAGCTATCACGTAGACCGCGTATTCGATATGATACTCGTAGTTTGAATGGAAGCGGAGTCGGGTCTATATCTAATGTATTAGAGTCTACGATATAGCTACCACGTAGACCCTGGCCTTACACCCCCAATGAATCTACAATAGCGTAGATAATGTATTAGAGTCTACGATATAGCTACCACGTAGACCCTGGCCTTACACCCCCAATGAATCTACAATAGCGTAGATAATCGTAGACCTCTGTTTGTCTAAGGTGTAGATTTAGTAGTAGTAGAGCTTTTTTGTGAAAGAGTTCGTCCGGGGAAGTACTACCACCATACCTATTTCTGCCGCAAAGCAGTAGTGCTCGCATTGCTGTGTTCCGGTTTGAAGGGTAAGGGTGCCGGTGAAATTACAGGCACATGAGACTTTTCATCTTTATGTCTCAGGGTGGCGGCCGCAGTGCAATGCCACATAGGGTGCGTCCTTAGTGGACGTGACCTATGAGGTAATGCATTGTTCATAGGCAGAGGTTACCGCTTAACATCAGGTGGGCCTCTTGTTTGTTCCGTCATCCAAGTAGTATAAAAAAAAAAAAAAAAAAAAATTGTAGACTACAGTCTGTGGGTCTACAGCGTAGAGATGCGTAGCTCGTAGATCTCTGTGGGTCTACGGCGTAGATACTTGTAGATCGTAGGCCTCAGTGGATCTACGGCATAAAAACTCGTAGCTACTAGACCTCATTGGATCTTATCTTATCTCATTCTTCGAACACATAGCTCATAAATATGTAAAGCTACGGCGTGGTTATTCGTAGCTCGTAGACCACAGTAGACGTAGAGAGCGAGCGCGTAGACTACCCGTGCTTTTATAATTATTCCCAGTATTTGCCTTTTTTACTGACAAGCAGTTTCAAATTCAATCGAATGAGACAAAATATGGAGTAAATATTTAAATTACTTCGATTTGCTAAGGAGTGGAATACACTACCGTCGTATATCTTTCTTGAAAACTTTAATATGGGTCTCTTTAAGGAAATAGTGAATAGGTACCTTCTAGACTTTTGTGCTCTATCGTCGGCCGCATCGTCACTTACCAACAGGTGAGATCGTGATCAAACAAAGGTCTATCTCTGAGGTATGGGGGCGGTACGGGAGGGGTGTTTTCGTTAAGTCAAATTGAAGCATGGCTTCATGTGATCTGATAATTTGAGAGATGAAAACACCCCTCCCGTACCGCTCCCATACCTCAGGGACTGACTCAGTTAAGCGCTAGACCTGTAGTCTTGCTTATATCATATTTCTGCATTTAAAAAGCACACAATCCAGAACTTTGTAATTTCTATAAAAACGATTGAAATAAACTATTTGAATATCTTATGAAGACATACATGGTACATGACATCAGTCCATCCCTCCAGCGTGATGCACTGGAACACCGTAAGCATGGACAGGCCGAAGTTATCAAAGTTGGTGATGCCGAAATTGGGTCCATCCCAGCCCTCCCGGCAGATCATGTCATCGCCTAGTTTTGAGCAGTTGTAGCCGGTTTCATCGTCGCAAGGGTGAGGAACCTCCATGATCTCACCTGGAAAATGAAATCAATCACACGTGAAAAGTACTGATGTGAAGTAGGCTCGTGGCTGACCACGGCTCCCCATAGGATTAGTTGAATTCCAATCTGAATGCGAGATGACTATAGACTTTTATACCGTATGTGAAGCTGATGGCAAAAGGCTAGTAGATGATAAATTAGGAAGTCAAGTCGTTCAAGAATCTGGTGGTAGATTACAAAAGCCGTTTGTCTGGTAAAATGTTGTATACACACTACCGTCGTGTGTCTTTCCTGAAATCTATAATCTGGGTATCTTCAAGGCTAGAGTGAATAGGTGCCTTCTAGAACTCTGTGCTCCATCATCGGCCACATAGTCACATATCAACAGGTGAGACCGTGGCCAAACAAAGGTCAAATAAAAAAGCTTCAAAGATCTATGTAAAAATATATAAGCTGTTTACCTGTATCATTATTGAAGCAGCTCTTATGCATCTTTCCGGAGAACAGCTCCAGGCCAATGATGGCGTAGATGATGATGACGAAGATGACCAGAAGTGCGATGTGCAGCAGAGGTATCATGGCTTTGAGGATGGAGTTTAGAACTATCTGTAAACCTTAAAATAAGAAGATGGCATTAGAGACTTATCCATAGTACATGCATAGTACTTATACCCATACTACTCATAAACATCTGAAGTAAGGAGAATCGGTTTTCCTCACTAGTGGGTTTATTGTAAAGTATTACAAACATGTTTGTGAGCCGTATATGAAGATTTGTGAGGAGCCGTGGTGTTTCTGGCCTAAGAATAGACCCCTCCGTCTCCTCCCGTGGATGTCGTAAAATCCGACTAATGGATTACCCGGACTTGCTGATAAGATTCGTTGGTATGAGATTTGTCCTGGCTGCTAGCTTATTATGTGTTATTACTAGAAGAAAGTGTTAGCCGAGTTAGTCGTGGGTAGCAATGGCGGCGATGAGCTCACAACTTGTCACGTCTATATCCTACGAAGGTGCAAACCACTGTGAAAAGAGGCCCATTTGAGGCTCTGCATACTCGTGGTACGTACTACTCATATAAATCTGAAGTAACGAGAATCAATAAGGAAGTATGACCATGTCATCAGCGTTTGTGCAAATTGTACAAAATCTTTCACTCGTGCTCTGTAAAGTATTTACGACCATATTTGTGAGCCGTATGTGAAGATTTGTGAGGAGCCGTGGTGTTTCTGGCCTAAGAATATACCCCTCCGTCTCCTCCCATGGATATCATGAAAACTGACCCAGACCTGTTAGTAAGATTGGTATATGATTTGTCCTGGCTGCTAGCTTAATAAGATGTTATTACTGGAAGAAAGTATTAGCCGAGTCAATGGTAACCAGCTCACCACTTTTGATGTCTATGACAATAATCAACTTACTAGGCACTCCGGAGACTAGCCTCAAAGGCCGAAGCACCCTGAAGGCTCGCAACGCCTTCACGTCGAATGCGTCCTTGAATATACTGGATAGCACTGTGCTCACCATACTGGAAAGAAACCAAGAAATCGCTTTAAACAAGACAGAGAAGAGATCATTGGATGAACAGATATCATTTTTTTTTTAATACTACCAATGTAGCAAACAAGCATATGGCCCACATGTTGGTAAGCGGTTACCGTAGCCTATGGACGCCTGAAATACCAGAGGCATTACACGCGCGTAGCCGACCCTTTAAAAAATTCCAAACACCCCTTTTGAAGAACCCCGTACTGAAAAACTTCAGAAAACCTCTCTCTGCAGGGATATCATTCCACAACCTGAGTGTTCGCGGGAGGAAGTTGTATAATAAAAAATATACAATCAGTTAGTACCCATAACACAAGATCTGCTTAGTTTGGGGCTAGATAATGTTGTGTGAACTGTCCAGCACTATTTATTACTACACTCATCATCTTCAATCAGTAGGTCTACTATGAACAACTTGCGAAAAAGTATTCGTATGGTTAATGTAAGCATTTTGTATGAGATTTGATCCAGCGCCCCTACTGGACGTAAATCGAACTAAATTTACGATCACAAACGGTTTACCATACTATCGCGTCGCCTTCGTATCGTATGGGTAATATGGGTATCGTTACGTAAAGACATTTGCATGAAAATTGCGATCACGAACCTTGCGTTAATGTAAGCTCGAAGGCTGGCTATCGTCATGTCCTCGTAAACTTACGAATGTTTATTCACTTAGATTTTGTCAGTGAGAAAAGAAAACTTCTGTCAAATTCAAACAAGGATCATTTTTGAGTTTTAGTAACATTGACGGTAAATTGCATGTTAAAATGTTATTCGACGGTAAATTGTCTGTCGGTTGTTTGTCTGTCGCAGATAAACCTCGCTACTACTTTATGTTGCTACTCACCCAATAACGACGATAGTAAAGTCCAGCAGGTTCCAGCCGTTCCTGAGATAGGAGCCCGCGTGCATCACGAACCCGTACGCGATGATCTTCATCACGCACTCCCCCGTGAATATTACTAAGAACACATACTCTATTTTTTCCTGCAACACAGAAAGCAGAGTAGTTATTTAGCGACACTGGTGAAAAAAATACCATCAAATTCAAATTCAAAATTCAAATTCAAAATCTTATTTCTGGCTTATTGAGTATTGTACAATAAGCCCATAGAACCCTAAACAAACCGCCTAAACAATAAGCCCATGGAAACATAAATACCTTAGAAACTAACATACATATATAAAACTAATCTAACACACTTGTGATCGCCGACCCGTTGCAGCCCGGGGGATCACGTGATAGGCGGCCCTTGAACCACCGGAACTTCACCCCTTTCGGCCAGAAGTCAGGGCTCAAGTAGGTCATCACACTTTCCGTAGGGACCCTCACATTATGACGAGAGTCCAACTTCATGACCCTCAATACCATCATCATACTGCTGGGCATAAGCCTCCTACCTCAGACGCCACTTGAGTCTGTTCTGGGCATTTTCATCCAGGTGTTTCTACCTGAGACACCACTTAGTCTGAACGAAACGAATTTCGTGGGTTCATATCCTACCTGGTTGATAATTATTGGGATATTATTAAAATCTTATTAATAGTAACTAGTGATTGAATATGTGGTTTACCAGATATGTGTTTTTTTACCGAATAATATTAAATAGTGCCGAGGTGTGTCCGGCCTAAGAATAGACTCCTCCGTCTCCTTCCGTGGATGTCGTAAACGCCGACTAAGGGATTACCCGGACTTGTTGATAAAATTCGTTGGTATAAGATTTGTCCTGCTGTAAGCTTGTTATGGAGTGGTTATTACTGGAAGAAAGCGTTAGCCGAGTCGGCGTGGGAAGCAATGGTGGCGATGAGCTAGCCACTTGTCATATCTATATTCCACGATGGTGCAACCCACTGTGAAAAGGGGCCCAGTGAGGCTCTGCCTACCCCTTCGGAAAAAAGGCGTGTGTCTACCTATGTATGTATGTACAAGCAGCGCCCCGCGGTTTCACCCGCGTAAGTCACGATCCCGTGAGAAAATCGGGATAAAAATGTACCTATGTGTTATTCCGCGAGTCCAGTTATCTTCATTCCAAATTTCATCCAAATCCATCCAGTAGTTTTTACGTGAAAGAGTAACAAAGATACATCCATCCTTTCGCGTTTATAATATTAATAGGATAGGATATTGATACTTACTAAGACCCAATTAGTGTAATTGGAGTCGCTGGCGGGGTAGGGCGTGTACACAGCTAGTGCAATGCAGTTCGCAAATATCGTGGTCAGGATCATCCACTCGAACGGTCTGGTGACTTGGTTAAGGAGTTAACAACATAAATGGTCCACACGTACTTGTATCTACTTACAAGAAATATTACCGTACCTTGAATCGTCTTCGCTATTCAAAAGCCTTACTACTACAAAAAAGATTGGTTAGATGTGCGAAAGAGAAGATAATGTACTTACTTAAAATTTAGCTATACCTAGCTATGGTTCATGAGATACCTACAGCCCGCTGACAGACAGACGTACGGTCGGACGGACAGCGGAAGCTTTGTATTAGGGTTCCGTTGGCACCCTTTGGTACGGAATCCTACAAATTATGAACTACGAAGAATCTACTAGATAGGTATTCGTAACATATGTCCACATATTCGTGAACCACCACAAATATCTGATTTTTATGTTGATCCGCGAGGCCTTGAACCCCAACTACTTGTTCTATTATTTATTCTGTGCCCCATCTAGGTATTGAGGATAGTATGAGGCAATCTTCTGTAATAGGAGCCTGTACAAAATATTCCGTATTTATTTTGATAAGTATCTAAACCCGACCAAATTTGTTGATACAATCCCTGAAATCCCGGTAAATCCAGGTTCAACCCACCCCTATTTGTCCGTGCCTGTAGCATTCCTCTATTACTCCCGGTAATATCGGTGGATCGGCAAGCTAATTACTGAGTCGACATTACCCTTTAAAACTGTGTCACACCATTATGCGCTTGAAGGGACTTCGTTCCCCAGTTATGACCTACAAGATTTTCGGTTTAACTTAATAACCTGTGGATTAGACGTTTTCTGCGAAAAACAGAAATAAGTTTTTGTTGAATAATATATTTATCAAAACAAGCTTTTATGAAATAACTGATCAGAACGGTGTGCTGATCAAAATTAGCCCAAATACTGCCAGTCTACTATTACCCATCGAGGAGTGCCATTGTCCACCTTTCGTCTCCATCATCAGATCAGGTCTTAGTCACCACAAAATTGTATTGTCATCGGAAATTGACAGGTATGCAAAATTTCAGCACAATCAGATGTCGAGAAGTGGTTTTAATTCAGCTTGCAAGATCTGACCTAAACAAACATACATTGCATACATAGCGTACGACAGTATTTTACATACATTGCATACATAGCGTACGACAGTATTTTACATACATTGCATACATAGCGTACGACAGTATTTTACGCCGAATCCACGGCTATTGCTTTACAAAGCACAAGTTAGGCCGCACGTAGAGTACTGTTCCCATCTATGGCATGGGGCACCTAAGTACCAGCTGCTTCGTTTTGACTCCCTACAGAGAAGAGCCATTAGAATCATCGGCGACCCCAACCTCTCCGATTCTCAAGAACCGCTGAGCCAACGCGGAGCCATCGGGTCTCTTTGTGTGTTTTACCGCCTCTACAACGGGAAAGGCTCCGATAAGCTATTCGATCTCATCCTGGTATCGAGATTTTATTCTCGAATGACTCGTTTCTCGAGATAATTTCTTCTCCATACCTATAAACTATGGAATGAGCTTCCATCTGAGGTTTTCCTGCTTGGTTACGACATGTGTCGCTTCAATTTTTTTTTAAATAAATTTATTCGGGGTAGGCAGCGCATCGACTATACCCCTGGTGTTGCCGGTGTCTATAAGCGACGGTGACCACTTCACATCAGGTGGACTGTATGCTAGTTTGCCTATTTAAGGCTTGGCTCACGACGTGTTCTTTTTCTTATTAGTGCCCTAGGTAGTTAGCGGGGCCGCAATATGAAATTGAGTTAATAGCAACGTATTGTTTATTTTGAACATTCATACTTCCAGCTACAGAATGTTCAGCTTCTTTAGAATGAAGACATTCCTGGAACTCCATGCCACGCGCCGGTACATGACATCACCACGCATTCGGCAAATGTGGCATTTCCGACGTTTCCGAGCATTCACACCGGATTGC
This sequence comes from Operophtera brumata, assembly GCA_932527175.1. Classification (NCBI taxonomy): domain Eukaryota; kingdom Metazoa; phylum Arthropoda; class Insecta; order Lepidoptera; family Geometridae; genus Operophtera; species Operophtera brumata. The sequence continues at coordinate 30,533,576 of OW052239.1, read as the reverse complement.
CGGCATTGTTGGCGCCGTGCCACGCTCTACCCAAACTCACGCTAGGTACGGTCATCATTTCGGATTGTTTTGATGACAGGTCAGAATAGGAATTTCATACCGCCAACCCCAGGCAGAAATCTTCATACAAAAAAATAATTAAAAATAGCGGGTTTTTATTGAATATCTCGTAAAATATTGATCATTTTACAAAATCCCTACTACAGTAAACCCTCAGCTTTGTTATATTGATTATATTTATCTAATTTTTTACCCAATATTATGCACCATTTTAAAAAACAATCAAATCTAGGTAAAAAATAGACGTAACTTTGTATTTTTTTAAATCGTGTTTCTGGTACAGTGTTCCCTCGGAATTATAATCCATGCGTATTTTTTATTTGATTATTGTACTTGATTTGGTCTGTTTAAAAATCAAAGCTAAAAGATTAGGAATTTTGCGGCATACACACCTTAAAATCTGCCTGTTTTAGCTGTGATAGGATGCCATGATGTGATTGTTGGGACTGAACTTCCCGAGCTGATGTTCAATATCTGGCTAAGACTGGATACCACAATTTATTTGCTCCACACTCGCCATCTTCCTAATTAGTTGTGTTCCGAATTAGTTTAATTTCTTCATAGGCTACCTACCATTTGATGGTAAGAGATTGTGAACCCTCAGGCTACGTTATTGTAGACCCACGAGGCTTCGAGATCGAGGCTGTGGGATTCTAGATCCACAGGCTAAAAGATTTTAGACTCACGTGGCTACGAGATTTAAGACTAATGAAGCAGCGAGATTGTAGAACCACGAGGCTACGTGATTGTAGAACTACGAGGCTGTGAGATATGAGACTACGTACACGTAGCTACGAGAAATTTGACTTAACCAAGTGTGATTTGATGTTCCTACGGTGAAACAAATGAGAATGAGTATTGTAGACCCTCGAGAATACGAGATTGTAGACCCAAAACGCTACGAGATTGTAGACCCACTCGGCTAGGATATTGTAGACCCACTTGGCTAGGATATTGTAGACCCACTTGGCTAGGATATTGTAGACCCACTTGGCTAGGATATTGTAGACCCACTTGGCTAGGATATTGTAGACCCACTTGGCTAGGATATTGTAGACCCACTTGGCTAGGATATTGTAGACCCACTCGGCTAGGATATTGTAGACCACGGTAGATCGTAAAATACAGACCAGAATTTTACCACTGAGTGTGATGCTGATACTGTGAACACATGTGCCAGTTTGCCCAATTATCTGAGAAATTTCGACCTACAAGTTTTATTTTCACGTCATGTAAACAGCATGTCAAACAGTTGTCTATTCAACAGCAAACAATGTCACGGGCATCTACTAGCATACTCAAAATAAAACAATGAATTTGGAGGATTTCTCACTTATGACTCAGACAGAGAATCATTGAGCAGAATATAGAGAAAAGTGAAGCGAAGTTACATATCCGGCTTAAAGGACCATTGTTGCATTGTTGACGACTTCTGTGTTGCGGCGGGCGAAGGATCGCCTGCAACGCAGGATGTTGCGGGTTCGATGCCCGCCTCTGAATAAATATTTGACGATCTGCAGATATTTGTTCAGGGTGTTCTTGGTATTTTCTATATATAATAAAAAAAACTATCTACATCTATAAAATACTTATAAAATATAAAAATATTTAATAAAATACATTACATATTAATCTATGAAATGTATTGTATTAAGTATATCAGTTATCTACGGCGGTAAATATTTGTCCAGCAACGGGAATCAAACCCGCAACCTCACGCATCGCAAATCTTTATCTAAATTTTTCTAGATTGATACGTCCAAACAGTTTTCATCCTTGCTTGCGGTTCGTACCTTGTTAAGCGCTTTTACTTCTTAGCTTGCTTATATATCTCTGTACTATATCTAACTCACACAATTTAAAGCAAAAAAATAACAATACATTGCTTCGCTTGAATTTAACAGATGGATAGCGAAAATAAACAACAGAGAACTGGGGAAGATTAATGGATTATCATTATCATCTTAAACCGATAGACGTCCAATAAGGGATATTGTTCTCTCCCGACAGTAATAAAAATTATTTAAAAAAGACAAAAATGAGGGGTTTTTGTAGTGACTTCTATTCGAAATGGTAGTTTTTTTCCTGTAAATACTCTGTTTTTCTGCCACCATTTAAACTGGGTTATGACTTGACGGAGACTCTTGACGACTTGACTATAAAAATATGATTATATCACTTGACATTGGCGAAATTGTTTGGAGCACTCCTCAGAAGCCATTATAAGAAGAAAAGAAGAAGAAATATCCAGTGACACGATGAAGGAACAAGTGTATCAGTCAGGGGTCAATTGTGGTGTCAAGGGAGTAATTCGCCACAGGCGCTGCCTATACATATAGGTACCTACCGTCAACATTGGCACTGACCCAACAAAACATCTGGTGTAATTCACTCCGATTTAAAATATATTCATCGATCATCTCAGACTTATTTTTATCATATATTTTCAATCATCATACTCTACATTTCCGGGCTTTTAATTGATGTTGTGGTTCTATGGTTGCCATAGCTTGCTTTCAAAACAGATTGCTATATTTATGGTTGGGTTTGTGTATAAACTAGCTGTTGTCCACGGTGTCACCAATTATTTTTAGCGTGAAAGCACGACCTAACAAACAAAACTGCTCCTTCTCTACTTGACAGACAGACACGCTATGGTCTCAAACTGATAATACCTCTGTTTTTAGTCGGGGGTTAAAAATTGTGCTGTGTGTGAACTGTGTGGTGTAACTTCTTGACGCCTACACAAGCTCATAACCTCTAGGGAATCCTAGTGTGAGATTTATATGTAGTTATGTTAGGTTTGATGAGGTATTTATATGTAGTTATGTTAGGTTTGATGAGGTATTTATATGTAGTTATGTTAGGTTTGATGAGGTATTTATATGTAGTTATGTTAGGTTTGATGAGGTATTTACTATACTCATACATAGATAAAGTACCAAACTACTACTAAACTAACAAATTACTACGCTACAGAGGATACAATATTTTATTTACTATTTTTAACCCCCGACGCAAAAAGGACGGGGTTGTTATAAATTTGACGTGTCTGTGTGTGTGTCTGTCTGTGGCATCGTAGATCCCGAACGGATGAACCGATTTTGATTATTTATTTTTTGTATGAAAGTTGAATTAGTCGGGAGTGTTCTTAGCTATGTTTGATCAAAATCGGTTCAGCTGTTTCATTGCGCTGAGGGTTTTTTATTTGTTACAATATTAATTACTTATATATTTTATATTACAATACAATAGTAGCATGATTTTGCTCTTAATTTATTTACACATTCTCATATTAAAATGCGCAAGATTGAGTATTATGTCAGCACTAGGTGTTACTTACGGGAGTCCCAAGACTATGCGACATGAAGTGAAAGTACCAGATAGGATATTTTGCGAAAAGGAGACTTTATTTTATTTTTAAAAGTTAGTAATACTAGATTTTCTAAAAATTACGTTTGGGAATCGAACCGACTTAAATGTGAAAAAAAACATCCCTGTATTTTTATGATGCCAATCGAAAGAATGGACAAAAACTAATAATTCCTCTTAAGGTGAATGCTCACGTTTGCGGCGCGAGATTCAAATTTTTTGTTGTTTTTTGCTCTTTACAGATCATCAACACTTCTTCAGATGACGAAAGTTGAGTTCGCGACAACTAGGAGACCTAACACACATGTTTTAATTGATTGTATCTCATAAATATCATCAGTTTAGCTACGATACCCCTTAACAAACAAAAACACTGTAAAAATGTGTTTAGGGGTATCATAGCTAAACTGATGATATTTATGAGATACTATCAATTAAAACATGTGTGTTAAGTCTCCTAGTTGTCGCGAACTCAACTTTCGTTATCTGAAGAAGTGGTGATGAGCTGTAATGGGCAAAAAACACCAAAAAATTTGTATTTAGCGTCGCAAGCGTGCGCATCCACCTTAAGTAACATAGTATCTTAAAACAAAGGAATAACGTAAAATTAATCATTTTAATTATAATTTTGATTCCCAGACGAAGCAAGTAATTTTAGATAACCTTCGAATGCAGTATTACTAAATTTTAAAAATAAAATAAATTCTCCTTTCAGCAAAATATCCAATCTACAATATTTAAGGTACTTCCGCTTCATGTCGCATAGTCTTGGGGCAACCTGTATATTCTAGAAGTCGTATATTTAATGTAAACCCGTTCAACGTAAAGTTTGCAGACGTAAAACGTTGCCTATGTCCAACAGTGGACTAACAAGGTGGACTTGATAATGATAACGATGGTAAGCTCTTTTCGATTTCAAGAGCACGCGCCTGGCCGAAGTCCACGCTAGCAACAGGAACTCTGTCGGATGTTATGCAAATACCCGTAATATAATATGGAACACGTGTTCCGTATAACGGTATTACAGACATTGTTTTTGGAATTACGAATAATGTTGAGGACGAATGGAAATGAAACTGTTTACATGGGTACTTAATGACCACTGTTTGTAGGTCAATAATGTATAAATATTGGGTAGACTTTACGGTAATTCAGAAAAAAAATCCCTTTTGCTTTGGCATCATTATTAAATATAAAATAAATAAAATAAATATTGCTGTACAGTTCACACAACATTATCTAGCCCCAAGCTAAGCTGAGCTTGTGTTATGGGTACTAGACAACTGATATACTTAATACAATATATTACATAGATAGATATATTTTTTATATATAGAAAATACCCAGAACACCCTGAACAAATATCTGCGGATCGCACAAATATTTGTTCCGAGGCGGGAATCGAACCCGCAACCTCCTGCGTCGCAGGCGAACGTTCACCCACCGCGCCACAGAGGTCGTCTTATTGTCAGCCGCGAGATACCACAGCTGGATAGGTATCCCCAATGCCAAGACTAACGGTATTACGCCACCTCCTTCCACTGACTTAAAAATAGAAATATAAAAATACTTATTACATAATACTAAGACAAAGGATAATAATTTATAGAAATAATACTTAGTTTAGGCTAGAATTTTACTTAAATTATAGATATCGAATGTTGCGGTATAAAATTGAACTATTTGTCAAACAAGAAGGTTACAAAAATTTGTTAAAAATTTCACAAATTAATCAAGACATGAGTTCTTTTAAATGTATCCTAAATTTAAGTAATGGGTCAGATATGTCCAAATCACTTGTTTTAGAAAAAGTATTATACTGCTTACAGAGCCTTGGCATAACGGAATGCTGACCGAGATTCGTTCTAGAGTACGGCAAACTAAACAAGTTATATGCTCTTACTCTAGGTAATCGAGATGGTGCGGTAATACTTAAGGTATTTGTTAGATCAATACAGTCTACGTTACTATTAAAAACTTTATGTAAGAAAACCAGATCGGTCTCTTTTCTACGGTTATATAGTGTGGTCATCTTATAATGTTTTAGTCTGTTACTGTAGCTAGGTATCTTCTTGGCTAGGTGATCTTTATAAGTTAAATGGTAAATAAATCGCCGTTGAATGCTTTCTATTCTTTTTGAGTAAACTTCATATTGGGGGTTCCAAACGACAGAGCAGTATTCTATTGTAGGTCGGACTAATGTTTCAAATAGTTTTATTCTAGTAGCAGGATGTTTGAAATCCTTGCTGTTGCTATCTCAGATTGTTTGGTCGGATCTAGCTAACGCCAGTAATGTTGACGACAAGATTTGTTTGTTTACTAAAATCCTTATAAAACTGTACGATAAGCACGCTCCCTTGAGATCAGTTAAAATAAAGCACCTTCCGGCACCATGGCTGACAACTGAAATAAAAACTGTTATGCATAGGAAAAACGCAGCAAAGTTCAAGTACAAGTGTCGTCCAACGGATGATAACTATAAGAGATACATCGAGCGCCGGAATCTCTGTAATAAGGTGTGTAGGGACGCACAACGCCGACATATTCACAAATCCGTTGATAATGTTGATCCTTCTAAAGTTTGGAAGTTTCTTCGAACATTAGGGGTTGGCAAATCTCGTCTTGATAATATACCTAAAGATTTAGACATTGATTTACTAAAATCAACATTTCTCTTCTTCTTCCAATATTGATGGATTAACAAAATCGAACACCATTAAAAATATCTCATCACTGCCTCCCCTAGATTCTATTCCTTTTCTTCTTTGTCAATTTTCCGATTGTGATGTTAAGAGGAGTGTGACATCCATAACATCCAATGCAGTTGGCAATGACAGCATTAGTCGCAATATGTTGGTACCCATACTTGATGAGGTCATTCATGTCCTCTCCCACATTCTTAACTTCTCTATTTCCAGTGGGATTTTTCCTTCTGTCTGGAAGAATGCCCAGATAATTCCTTTACCCAAAAAAATTAATCCTTCCTCGTTTTCCGAATTCCGCCCCATATCTATACTTCCGTTTCTCTCTAAAGTTCTAGAACGCTTAGTTCATGATCAATTAAGTGCATTTATAAGTAGAAGCTCCCTAATCAATCCTCTTCAATCCGGGTTCCGTCGTGGTCACAGTACCACGACGGCCTTGACCAAAATCACCGATGACATTCGTCAGGGTATGGACAATCAACTTGTGACTGTGCTGGCATTGTTAGACTTCAGCAATGCTTTCAACAACGTAGACTTTCACATTCTTCTGGCTGTTCTTCGCTCTCTTAACATATCTCCAACGGCTATTGAGTGGTTTCAAAGTTACCTGTTTGGGCGCCGGCAACGTATCTTTATTGATGACACTTACTCGTCGTGGTGTGATTTGACTGCCGGTGTGCCTCAGGGCGGCGTTCTTTCTCCTCTTCTCTTTGCTATCTTTATAAATTCAATCTCTGACACACTCTCGTCATCGTACCACCTTTATGCAGATGATCTCCAGATTTATACGCAAGCTCCTGTGAACAACTTAAATGTCGGTTTTCACATCATCAACAGCGACTTAGCGCGTATTCTCGCATGGAGCAATGCTTACGGGCTCAAGGTAAATCCCATAAAAACGCAGGTTATCGTTGTAGGCAGCTCCAGAATGATCCCCAAGATTGACTGGTCTGTTCTCTCTTTAATTATGTTTGATGGTGTTACTATTACTATTAGTGACACTGTTAAGAATTTAGGCGTGTTGATCGATAGGAATATGACTTGGGGACCTCATTTGGCTGAATTGAGTCGGAAGATGTTTGCCTCAGCCGCTTCGCTGAGGAGACTGCGAAATTTTCTGCCGACATCCACCAAAGTTACGCTGGCGCAATCACTCTTACTCCCTATTCTCGATTACGCTGACGCCTGCTATCCTGACCTCATTGAAAAATACCTCGATAAGCTTGAGCGCCTTCAGAATTTCTGCATTAGGTTTATATTTGGCCTACGCAAATATGACCACGTCTCCGTATTTCGCATTAAGCTCAAGTGGTTGCCTATACGCCATCGCAGGAATACTCACATTTTGTCTCTCTTATACAGTATTTTATTTCTCCCCTCTGCCCCTCCTTAACCTCAAGGAGCGCTTTCAATATCTTCATCTCTCCCACCCTTTTGCATTAAGCTCCTCTGAGTCATTGCAACTTAAAACTCCTGAGCACACTTCCACTTTCTACGGATATTCCTTTACTGTACAAGCTATCCGCCTTTGGAATGATCTTCCTCTGGTTATCAGAACCGCTAAATCTCTTCCTATCTTCAAAAAGCTATTGTTTAATCATTTTTTGTCCATGTCGTAAAGCTGTAAATTCTAGTAATATGTTCAGATATTTTTATTTATTTATTTAGTATATTTTGTGTAGTTATATTATATATTTATGTTATTATAAGTTAGATTGTATGTATACGTATATTTTTATTTATTTATTTATTTATTTGATCTACACCACCGTCCTTTATCGTTCTCGTCAATTCCAGTCCATCCCAAGGTTGTCTGGAAGAGATCGCTCTCAGCGATAAGACCGCCCATTGTACTTCCATAGGTACTTATTTTTCTGATTGTTTTTAATGTTATTTTTATTTTTGTGGTGTGCAATAAAGTTTTATCTATCTATCTATCTATCTGTTGCGTATAACGAATCCTAGAAGCCTGAGACATTTTGACACTGTAGTTAAAATATGTGTATCGAAACAAATTTTTGGATCTATAGTAACTCCTAAATCCTTAACTTTATCTACATTTTGCAATATCTGTGCGTTTATAGAATAACTGTTGGGTAGTTTACGGACAGTACTTCGAGTGAAATGTATGTGATGGCATTTATTAACATTTAATGACATGTTATTACGGTGACACCAAGATGATAATCTATTTAGATCGTCCTGTAAGAGTTCAATGTCAGATGGCAATGCTATTGGTCGCATTATTTTAAGGTCATCGGCAAATAAATAAACATAAGAATTATTAAAACAATCTGGAATGTCATTTATAAAAACTGTTACCATTTTTCCTGCGGGGGTATAGGGTGAATTTTGAGTAAATAAATTATTCTGAATGCTTTGTAATTTTTTAATGTTTATAACCCTACACTCCAACTAGGTACTTAGAATTAATTTAATTATGCCAGCTAATTACAGTCAGAGAGAAAAGTGGGTTTTCCTGAGATGAATTGCAATTGTTGTTCCTAGAAAAATCTTTACCGTCACAAGGTATTAAAATTATAACTAGAAGTATTGGGCGCCACCAATAGAAAGGAATTTCTATTGGAAAAGTAAAAGTTTTGCACGATCAACGGATAGGACAAATGTTACCAATGCCTCTGGTTCCCGTGGAATCACCTTCACCACCATAGATATTGACCGATAACCGAATGGGCTACCGTGCAGGTTTATGCTGCTTCGCTGCAGTGGTGTGACCATGTACAGCAGTTATCCGGTCAGTAGGCTGACTCGGAAAGGGTAATAAGTTGTTTTGCTTCCACCAGGCAACTTCTTCCAGTAAAATAAAAAACCCTGTACGGGCAACGTCCAGGGTTTGTGTAGAAAAACCAGCAGTGAAATATGCTTCTTATTATTCCTCCAGACATCAAAATACGGCCCGCCTGCGTGGGGAATATATGTGGCGTCACCTTATAAGAATGTATCGCCAGGGCTAGAAGAGAGTTCCTCCTGTTAAAACAATGAAAGTGCGTCGTGCCAAGACAACCATAGGAAAAAATGGCCGAGTTCCCCTAGCCTTTTCACAAAAGCGATTCCAGTCTCCAACTAACGCAAAAGTGGCTAGGTCTGGCGAGACTTCTGTCCCGTCGAGGCTTGCACTACCAATCACAAAAACATATCACCGTCACAAAACACTCTCGAACCTAACAATAACATTTACATCTTTATCATAGTTCTTTATCAAAACAAAAATACATCCCAAAACAGGTCATTGACCTCTTTTTACAGACTCAAAAATTCGGCAACCGGCCAGAATGTCAAACTGACAACTTTACAAGCACAGAGCGGAAACCCTATTTTTTAACCATCTACCACAGAGTATCTACAAGACCAAAGGGAGAAAACATCACCTTAGTACTCTGGGTCTACCCCTTTGATTTCTCCACGTAACAAAACATTGAAAAGTATTGGGCCTAAGTGTGATCCTTGTGGCACCCCTGAAGTAGCTGAAAATGAGCGGGATAAATGACCACTAATAGCCACTCTTGATGATCGGTTCAGCAAATATGAAGAAAACCATTTCAGCAAGGAGCCTGAAATACCAAGATAGGAAAGCTTATGTAATAATAGAGAGTGATCTACTTTGTCAAAGGCCTTGCTGAAGTCTGTGTATATGGAGTCTACAGGAATTCAATTATCAAGGGACTTGATACAAGTCAGAGGTATAGCAAACCAGGTTGGAAACAGTGGAGCTAGACTTCATAAAGCCGTGCTGAGAGTCAGTAATATGTTGCTTCAAGTGCCACGTTACGCGTTCAGCAACAAGTTTTTCCAGGATTTTGCCGAAAATAACAAGTATCGAGATGGGCCGGTAGTTTGAAATATCATTTTTATCCCAAGATTTATGAATGGGGACGACTAGTGCTTCCTTCCATAGGTCGGGAAATACGCCTTCCTCAAGTGATTTATTGAAGATACGTTGAAGTGGTTTCGTCAGGGGTTTAGCACATCTTTTGATAAAGATTGGTGCTAACCCGTCGTTGCCTGCACCTTTGTTTGCATCTAGCGATCTCTGCCTATGAACAGTGCATTACCTAATAAGTCATGTCCACCTAGGACGCACCCTATGTGGCATTGCACTGCGCCCGGCCACCCGTTCATAAGTTCGAACCCGTTCCCCGTAACCCGTTCGAATTCCACCGGTTCATAAGATACGCCTGGTGACAGACGAACAGCCAGACGGACGGACAGCGGAGTCTTAGTAATAGGGTCCCGTTTTACCCTTTGGGAACGGAACCCTAAAAACGATGTGCCGAACACTTCTATGAATAAATTTCGATCATACTTTAAAAAGCCTAATTTCCCCCCTAATAGTGATGATTACAAGTAATTAATTTTGTAAAAATTAAAAAACCCCCAACGCAATGAAACGGCTGAACCGATTTTGATCAAACAAAGCTAAGAACACTCCACAAATACACCTTTCAAACAAAAAAATACGTAATCGGTTCATCCGTTCGGGAGCTACGATGGGACAGCCAGACAGACACACACACACACACACAGAGACACGTCAAACTTATAACACCCTTTTTTACTTTTAGTAGTAGTAAAGCTTTTTTGTGATAGAGTTCGTCCGGGGAAGTACTACCACCATACCTATTTCTGCCGCAAAGCAGTAGTGCTCGCATTGCTGTGTTCCGGTCTGAAGGGTAAGGGTGCCGGTGAAATTACAGGCACATGAGACTTTTCACCTTTATGTCTCAGGGTGGCGGGCGCAGTGCAATGCCGCATAGGGCACGTCCTAGGTGGACGTGACCTATGAGGTAATGCACTGTTCATAGGCAGAGGTTACCGCTTAACATCAGGTGGGCCATCTGCTTGTTCCGTCAATCAAGCAGTATAAAAAAAATAAAAAAATAAAAAACCCTTCGTTTTTCGTCGGGGGTTAAAAATGATTAATTTAAAAAGGATACTTCCACTCCACGATGTCAATGCACAGCTTCCTCAGGGGGTTCTTCAAGGTCATACAGAAGATCGCCCGCTTCGGTCTCTCCACCATCACCTTGGGGCCTCGTCTGGGGGGCTTTCTCGGCAGCGGGACCGGTATGAGGTTGCCATCGGCGGGGGTCGCGGGGGTGGGGGGGTCAGCGGGCGTCCCCGCCGGGGGAGGTGGAGCCTCCGGCATCTCTTCTTCCTCGCTCATCTTGAGCTGAAAGAGAAGAAGGAGTTCATCTATCTAGATCGATTTATACATAGTAGTAGTAGAGCTTTTTTGTGAGAGTTCGTCTGGGGAAGTACTATCACCATACCTATTTCTGCCGCAAAGCAGTAGTGCTCACATTGCTGTGTTCCAGTTTGAAGGGTAAGGGTGTCGGTGAAATTACAGGCACATGAGACTTTTCATCTTTATGTCTCAGGGTGGCGGGCGCAGTGCAATGCCACATAGTGTGCGTCCTAGGTGGACGTGACTTATTAGGTAATGCACTGTTCATAGGCAGAGGTTACCGCTTAACATCAGGTGGGCCATATGTTTGTTCCGTCATACAAGTAGTATAAAAAAAAAAAACATGCGTGAACAATAATTAAATACCAAAACTTACCTAAAATAATAAAATACTTCAAAACTTTAAAACATGTTGCTTACGATGGGCGGTCTTACAGCTTTTATCGATTTCTACACAATTCAGCTAAAAAATATAATAAATGTATGTTTTAAGTTTATATTTATGTTGATGACCTCTGTGGTGCGGCGGGCGAAGGTTCGACTGCGACGCAGGAGGTTGCGGGTTCGATTCAAACCTCGGAACAAATATTTGTACGATCTGCAGATCTTCAGTGTGTTCTGCATGCAGTTCAGGGTGTTCTGGGTATTTTTCTATTAATAACAAAAAATATATATCTATGTAATGTATTGTAATAAGTATATCAGTTATCTAGTACCCATAACACAAGCTATCTCTGCTTAGCTTGGGGCTAGATAATGTTGTGTGAACTGTCCAGCATTATTTATTTATTTATGTTTTTTTTAATGTAAAATATCGAATTGATCTTCTACGCACGCAAATAAGGAGTAAAATCGCAATACCGAGCGTTAAGGCGATACTTTAAAATATCGAATGGGCAGAGTCTAGCAAGAAAACAATAGGTGATAGCGCTATTACTCATTTGAACCCGGGAAGAGATGACGGATAAGTAATTAGTTTCAAAGTACTGTTTGTTTTCCTAAGAAAATAAAATAAATAAATAAATAGTTTTGTGCCACTCAGAAGAAACTGACGTAAGCGCCAAATGACAGAAGAAACTGACGTAAGCGCCAAATGACATGATTTTGATATTTAATTACAAATATAAAAATAAATCCTCTTCTATAATCTAAGTACTGTAACTGCTGAATAATTACCAAATTAACTGTCAATATTTTCTCTATCTTAGGAGGGACCTAAAACAGGTTTTAAAAGGGCCGATTTCAAAACAAATCTATCGAGAAAAGTTTCTCCAATCGTGTTTCTGTTTTTGATTTATTAAGATTACGGTACTAACATCATGTTTTTACCGTTACTGAGTGAGCATGTAACGCGATGACCCCATAATCACATATCATGATGGCACATATCGACTTAAAGTAACATATTTGATTCTTGACGGTAATAATTTGGTGGTACACATCTTTGGACTACATTTTGGAATGGAATTTTGAACAAAAGTAAAAAATAGGCCTACTTCCTGCAGTATTTCCGCATAACTATGCTACGTACTTAAGTATAGCATTTCTATCATTAAAGTGCATGTGCCCCCGTTTAACCAGAGCACATAATGAGTCAACAATCAACAAGTTTACCCAGCTGCAGGAAACTCGATCCCCACTTTATTTCCCCATAAAACGGGAGCCAGTCACCACATCCTGACGAGTTACACCTGCTTTCTGATTACCGCAGTAATAAACTATCCCACTCACCTACAGGAAGGAATTGTCTCAACGACATTCATTGGGCACACATATTGGGTACCCTATTTTGAGATTAAATAGGTTTGCAGTACACAATCATCATCAGCCCACACTAGTCCACTGCTGGACATAGGCCTCTCCCAATACGCGCCACTGAGCCCAGTGTTCGGCTTTTCTCATCCACTGTCTACACCACTTCCACTTCTTTCTTTCCTTTTCCACTTTCTTTGCTTCTATTTTTTTTTTTTATTAAGTATTTAGTTATTTTATTTTTTAAGGCGAGTACAGTGTAGAGTTTTCTTTCTTTCTTCTTTCTTTCTGCCCGCTGCTTTTTGTAGGTCATCGCTCCACCTAGCCAGAGGGCGCCCCACGCTACGTTTGCCAAGACGTGGTCTCCACTCAAGAACTCGCTTACCTCAACGGTTGTCAGCTCTTCGGCGACGACCTCTTTGGCGCGGCGGGCGAAGCTTGGCCTGCGACGCAGGAGGTTGCGGGTTCGATTCCCGCCTCGGAACAAATATTTCTGCGATCGCAGATATTTGTTCAGGGTGTTCTGGGTATTTTCTATGTATAATAAAAAATATCTATCTCTGTAATATATTGTATTAAGTATATCAGTTATCTAGTACCCATAACACAAGCTCTGCTTAGCTTGGGGCTAGATAATGTTGTGTGAACTGTCGAGCATTATTTATTATTTATTTATATATATGACCAGCCCATTGTCACTTCAGCTTGCTAATCCAGTGGGCTATGTCAATGACTTTAGTTATCTGTCGGATAACATCATTTAAGATATGTTTATTTTCCCAAAAGAATTAAATTCACTTATATGAGAATTACAAGACTAAGTGTTCAACATAATTGTTGGGCTAATCGTACATACAACATTAATCTTACACAGTATAAACTTAATTTATAATTAGAAATAAAAATAACATGTAGGTAGTTTTACATTACTATTGTAAACAGTGTCGCTCGAGCTGAGGTTCGCGACAATAGTTCAGTCAAGTTATTATACTCAGAGTAAAGCGCAACTGGAAGCGACAACGACTGATCTGCGATTCTTAAGTGTACTTAGTTTTTAATTATTGTTATTGTTTTTCGCTTTTATTATCTTTGCATCTAAATAGATTATAAGTGAGGTTAATTTGTTTGTTTTTTAACAAAGTATATAATTTATAATAGGTATATATTTTAGTAGATAAATGTAACAATATAAATCCATCTTCTACACACAACATAATGTATTGTAAACATACCTAATTCTGTTGTTACTTATTCATAAAGGTAGATATCAATTAGTATTTAAGTAGGTATTATTGTGGTATGAAGCTTCTATTGCTTGTAGTTATTGAACTGCGATCCCACGATTTTAGGGACCCCTTTAATATATTTTATGGTCAAGTTATTCTCGCCACTGTCAGTCCGATGTTTTAGTTCTTCTTTGATATTTTTCAGGTTCTCTTGTTGTTTGGGTGTTTGATCAGAGAATATTTTAATGGTGTCACTTTTTAGAAAATTTCTGTTGCGGAGTATGGCTTTAGCTGTCTCTTGTGACTTAAAGCACACCTTCATAAGGCGTATTTTGTCGGGTCTGTATATCCCAAGGCGGAAAGTTTTCGTTGGTTCAGCGCATTCAACATCGATCAATTTGGAAATTTTGATTACTTCACTTTTATCTAAATTCATCCTTTCTTCTCGCTCCTTTGACTCTGGCTCAGGTACTCCAATAAGAATTATATTTTTGCTTCTCAGTTCTCTATCAGTTAGTTCGGCCATAATATCTTCATCTGAAGATAACGACGAAGATGCAGGGCTTATTTTTAGTAACTTTACCTTGGATTCCAGAGCTTCAATTTTATTTTCAGTTGATAAATTCTTGTTGGACAGATTTGTTATATCTAATTTAATTGACTTCTGTTCTGAGGAGAGGCTGTCAGTCGTAGATTTTATGTTTGATAGGTTTTGTTTGATTGAAGTAATATCTTTGGACATATTGTCCATAGCATCTTTTTGGTTAGTAGTTAGTGTTACTAACATCGTCATCATCTGCGCCATCTGCTTTCGCATTTCAGATAATTCTGTCAGAACGATTTCATAGTCATCAGTAAATTTTCGCTTATTACGCAATGCTCCTCTGTAGGACTCAGGCATTTCTGAGAGTGGATTATTGCTTGTGAGATTGGGTTGCGAGTCACTACGCCCCACACCGAGGCCACTTCCAGTAGGTGAACGTGTTACACTCATGATCCTTGTCGTGCTTCCGTACCGGTTCGAAGTCGCGTTTGCTTGCGGTAAGTGAGACAAAAAATATGACTTTGTCTTTTTTCCGCGGAAGGGGGTGCAGAGCTGTTACCTCGCCGATGTCCTTGGATGTTTGATCGAATAACGTTGCAAAACACACGAAGGATCACACAATTCAAACACTTGGCTCGAGAGTTATAAGCTACAGATTAGAATGTACAAAGATTTGTAAGTTTTTAAAAATAATTATTGACACGTCTGCTTGGTACGAAGCCCATACCGACAAACAAACATCATTTCAGTACACAATACCGTGGATTTTACCAGAAACCGCTTGGAAGATAACGTGCGTCGTTGTTAAACCGCTCAAACTCTGCTTTGTCGAAGGTTGTGGGAAATTATACATTTTGGGATTTCAACATTTTGCAAAGTCAACCGAATGGTCCTAAAGGGTCGTTTTGTCAGATATATACGCTTGATACAGAATGTTTATGTTTTATTTATCGGCATTTACTTTGTCAATACTCAAGAAACTCAAGATAACTAGGCTTTCCTCCATCTGCCTCCAGCGAGTCCTTGAGTGGTTTGGTCATATAGCACGAAATGGCAGTGAAAACTTAGAGAAGCTGATTATCAATGGCAAAATTGAGGGAAAGAGGCCACGAGGTCTGACCAGTTCCGCACCACTCTCTATTCAAAACTCCACGAAGCCGTGCAGCTCTCTGGCAACATATCTCATTTGCGCAACATCGTCCGGCAGAAAGTGGTCCATGGAGGGGGTCTCGACCCTCAGCATTGAGGAATACGACGCGAGGAGGGACTTTGTTTGAAAAACAAACCACAATTTTTTTATTTTAGCCTCATTTTAAAAAGCGAAGCATAAGTCTTCCGAAATGCTTGTACTCGTTGGAATCGTATTTAAATTTTCCAACGGAACCCTTCATCAGTGCTCACCAAGACTATTTTTCTCCTCACACCTATAAAACTTGCTTTGCGTACTCTATAGACACGTAACGGGGCACACTAAAATAGTTTATTGCCATTATTTTTACACCATAGTGTAATGAACTTATTTCAGTAATATTCCACGCCTACTTTTTCACTGTCTTATATAAGTAGAGTCATGAGCTGGCATGAATCCGGCCACGTAGCTGCAGGACCTGGGTAGGCGTATGTACGGATGCCGAGAAGTGAACGCACTTCACAGCTTCGGTGCCATTCATGGAGATATGGCAGTTAGCTTCTCTATCGTCCTAGCTGGGGTTGAACCTAGCACCCTTTCCGGGGTAAGGGTGGTGAGCGTCCATGACCGCTCCGATACCATTTTGGAAAAATGCTATTGTAGTTCATGAGCCAATCGCGTGAGTACCCGCATTGTAAGTCTCTTATCGACAGGGCAACAAGACTTGCCGCAACTGGTCCTGACCTGGCCCAGGTAAAGTGAGCGCCCGCGTATAACTGTAAGGTTGTGTACATGGAAATCGTACCAAAAAAGATGGGTTGCCTCACATCAAATGAGGTAGTTCTGATTTTTTTATGAGTTGGTAGCTGTAGTAATGAAATGGATCATGACAAATCCAAGTTTTCCACCTCGAAAGACCACCGGATCACAGTAAGATACTTGAAAATTTAGGACTTTTTTCCGTTTTTGTCAATTTTTACCACCAAGGACCTGTGTTAAGGCAAAAGTCACTATAGACACTTTTAAGTACACTAAATTTGCAATAAAATGAGAATATTTTGGTTTTGGTAGGCCAAATAGTTTCTATGATACGGCTATTCAAAGATGTGCACAATTTAAAAAAAAGGATGTTTTTTTTTAGTTTTCGTCAATTTTTACCCCTAAGGAGTGGGGTTTATGGCAAAAGTTACCTGAGTAATTATTAAAGTCCAGTGGAGTTGGGCGGTGTCTGATGAACTTTTTTTGGTCAGGTTTTGGACTTTAGACACGTATAGTCTGATGAGGGTATGTCTAATATAAGGATAATCTAACGTAGATTATTGTCGGTACGATGACTAACAGTGTGCAACAGCTGGTTCATAAGCCAGCGTATTCGTAATAAGCTCGTACAATTTGGAATTGATGACTATAAGTGCTGAACCTTGGAGACCGGGTTTAAGAGATATACTAAGTTATTAGTTAAAAAATATCTTTTTAAAAACAAGCTTTTATGAAATTAGTGATTAGAACCTTGTGTTGAACAAGATGAGCCTAAACACGGCTAGTCTAACTTTATCCATCGAGGAGTTACGTTGTCCATCTTCTGTATCCATCATCAGATCAGCTCTCTGTCACCATAGTATTGTGTTGTCACCACAAACTAAAAGTGTATGCTTTCAGTTCAAACTACTTGTACTTCATCAATATGTAAATGCAAAATGCATTTAGATGAAGTGTACAAGTCACCGTTACTGGCTAGTTCACGCTACCATTATTTTCAAACCCTCTCATTTTCCTATGAATTATATATTCGACAAGTGGTTCATCCCGAACGCAGATATCTACTACATCAACGAATTATTTACAACTTGCCGATGTAGCTCGATGTAGGTAATTTATTTGACATTTTATTGTCATTTTATGACATCTGGTTGTATATTTCAATAACTACCTAAATGCAATTCCATTAGAATTCAATTCGGACAGTTCCTTCAAAAACTTACTGTTATAGGTACGGAAGCTTAGAAGTTGCGTTCTCATTTTATAGACGACCTCTGTGGCGCGGCGGGTTCGATTCCCGCACTCGGAATAAATATTTGTGCGATCGCAGATATTTGTACAGGGTGTTTTGGGTATTTTCTATGTATAATAAAAAATACGAGTATCTATCTATGTTATATATTGTATTAAGTATATCAGTTATCTAGTACCCATAACACAAGCTCTGCTTAGCTTGGGGCTAGATAATGTTGTGTGAACTGTCCAGCATTATTTATTATTATTATTTATTTATTTATAGGTAGGTATACAGGGCGTCCCAAGACTAAGAGACATGAAGGGGAAATTAAATATTAAATATTAAATATTAAATTAACCTTAAATATTATAGATAGTGTATTTTGCTGAAAGGAGACTCTATTTTTTTTTAAAACATAGCTGTTCAAAGATGAACATGCGTTTCCAAGACCACGCGACCAAGGTCGGTGGTATCAGCAGTTACCGCACGTTTACCAGCAAACCCTCAAACTAAGCAGAACGTGACAAGACGGAGTAGGCAATTAGAGTTAGTGTGTGTAAAGCACTGTATAGTTATGAGTATAAATAAGTGTAATTATGGAAATTAAATCAGACGTTACCGAGAAATTGGTTGTCTCATTCCACCGGCACGGTCAGGGCTACTCTCTGACAGCTGGGATTCCTACCTTGCTGAAGCGCCGAGGCTCTGCCTCACCGCTGAAGTTTCCTACTTCACCATCTACCTCTCACGTGGTGAAGACATCTTCCCGCCCTTAATCAGTCTTGCGGACCCGCTGGACTGGCGTGAGAGAGTCACCTATCCACTCACCTGAATCCTGTCAACGCTCCGTCTGCTACCTCAGGACTCTGGGTAGCAAGTGTCCCGTACTCATCGCAACTACCTGCGTACGGCAACCCTGTGGTCGGGGCTGGGGGTGAAGGTCGTTAAGGACGCTAGGGGACTAGGACGCTAAGAAGTTGGGTTCAGGGTGTAGGTCTCACCGTAGAGATATCGCATGTACAGCCGGGGTTCCAAGGGAAACCTTCCTGACTGTACATTTTGGTCCTTCGAGCCATCCTTAGGGTTCCGAAAGGGATTTTAAGGATAGTTTACCAGTCGCCTTACAAGTGACATCCGAGTACGGTGTTTGATACCGGTATCATTAATAGGATTATGTTTTAACGTTTTGTTTTATTTTCGGGTTTCGGTGTTTCGTGGGAGTTACGGAGTTTCTTGTTTTTACGATTTGTTTTACGAAGGGTAGATTTGACGTCGGGTTAAATTTTTTACGATTGGGTACAGTTTGCAAGGAGTACGTAGGGTTAGTTTCCATTTTACGGGTTTCGGTGTTACGAGGGTAGTTACGTAGGGTTGGAGTTTCTTGTTTTTACGGTTTATGTTACGAGGGGTGGATTTTACGTAGGATTCAGTTTATTTTACGATTGGGTGCGGTTCGCAAGGAGTACGTAGGGTTAGATTCCATTTTACGGGTTTCGGTGTTAGGAGGGTAGTTAACTAGTTACGTAGGGTTGGAGCTTTTGTTTTACGGTTTATTTTACGAGGGTTAAGGTTTAGTGGGGTTCAGTTTCTTTTACGGTTGATTACTTTTACGGTCTGGGAAGGGTACGTTAGTGGTTTTTTTTTTTCATTGGTGTTTGGGTGTTACGGCGACTTACGAATTGACATACGAAGATAGGGATTAACAAAAAACTACTAACAAAAATAAAACGTGTAACGAGAAGATGGAGATTAGCGAGTTGTTAGACGTCCAGAAAGATGTGGCGGAGAATATAAGGAAATTGTTGAGGAATATTAAGAAAGATGCGTTGGAGCGGAAAACTGCGAAATACATTGAAACGAAGAAGAGCCTGATACTCGAGTGGTCGAAGAGATTTGAGCAGAATCATAGTATCTTGGTTTCTCGTGGGGACATGGTGAAGGAGCATGAGTACATGAAAAAGGATATTTACGGGGAGACATCGGAAGTGATTATGAAGATTAAAAGTTTGCTGTGCAGTTACGAAGAGAAGATAAGAGAAGAGGGCGAGGAGTCCGGATCAGGTGAGGCAATTGACAGTTACGAAGAACTAAAAGGAAGAATCGAGGATTTGGATGAGATCACAGTACCAATTAAGGAAGAATTTGTGAAGGACATGACAGAGGTGGAATTGAAGGATATGCTGGAGGCGATGACAACAAGGATGGCGATTATTGAAGAATTAAAGGGTGAGTTGTTTCGGTCAAATTTGGCACGTATGAGATTAGCGGAGGGGGTATTTCGACCAGCAAAGATAAGATACAACAGAGCGAAGGGGATTCTGGAGTCAAGGATGGGCAAAGGAGTCAGTACCGAACAGCCTAGGAATCGAAGTGTGAAGTTGCCAATGATCAACATTCCTTTCTTCAATGGGAGTTACGAAACGTGGCTTTCGTTTTATGATTTGTTCCAGAAAATAATTCATGAAGATAATACGATAACAAGCACTGAGAAAATGCAATATTTGAAAACGCACGTACGCGGCGAAGCTGAGAAACTTATTCAGCATTTAACGATTAGTGAAGTGAATTACGAAACAGCGTGGGATTTGCTTATAAAGCGTTATAGAAATGAGCGAATGATCGTGTCGAAGTTTATTGACAAAATATTGGATTTACCCACAGTAGAAATGGCGAATGTAGAAAAACTGAAAACCATGCATGATGTAACCCAGGAGTCATTAAGGGCTTTGGATAACTTAGAGGTGGACACGACGAGTTGGGGGCCTATATTGGCTCGAATAACGTACAGGAAGTGGGATAAAGAGACAAGAACGTTGTACGAGCAATCGTTGCAGGAACCGAATAAGGTGCAACCATTTCACGAAATAATGAGTTTTTTGGAAAGACGTTTTAAATGTTTGGAGATAGATACAGTGTTCGCGAAATCAGTTGGAAACGGCTACGTGAATAACAGACAGTTAGCGGTGTACAGATCAGCATTTTGTGGAATTTGCAAGCAAAGCGGTCATACGGTGTTTGGTTGCTATAAGTTGAAAGATGAAGACGTAAAAGTACGTATGCAAATGGTAAGGGACGCGAGGTTGTGCGAGGGTTGCATGAGTCACGATGTGATGGAGAAATGCTTCAGTACGGGGGCTTGTGCTATATGCAGGTCAAGACAACATCATTCGATGCTACATCAAGATCAAGGTTTTGTGAATAGAGGAACGAGTGGGAGTAATTGGAGGAATAGACCGGGATCATCGAATACAAGAGCGGTTGAACAAAATTCAAGACCGGCCGAACAGAACTCTAGACAGTTTGGACAAGATTCAAGGATGTTTGAACAGAACGCTAGGTCGCTGGAGCAAAATTCAAGACCGATGTACAGGGCGAACGTGAACATGGTTGGAACGTACAATACGGTTCTTTTGGCAACCGCAATGGTGCATACAACGGCGTTTGACGGGACCCCGAAGATGTTAAGGGTTTTATGCGATCAAGGGTCAGAAGCTGCTTTCTGTACGGAAGAGGTAGCGCAGATGTTGTCGTACCCCAGAGAGAAGATAACGGCAGAAATTTCTGGAATTGGGGATGAGACGCCAAAGAAAGCGTATTCAGCGATTAATGTTACGTTAAAACCAAGATTTACGAGTGATTTTGAGTTACCAGTATCACTGATGGTGTTACCGAAATTGATGTCATCAATTCCAAATCAAGATTTACCGAAAATAGCAGCCGAAAATTTAAGCAACAAAATAATAGCAGATCCTATGTATTACGTACGAGGGCCGATTGACATGTTGTTAGGTGCGAAAGAGTACAGTCAAATTTTACAGTCAGGGATGGCAAAGATACAAGACGGAATAGTGGCACAAGAGACAAGATTAGGATGGATTTTATCAGGTGTTTGTTCGACAGGTACAGTGAAAGACGTGAAAATAGTGTCAATGACGTCGAGGACCGAGGAAATGAAGCAGTTATCGAAGTATTGGGAGCTAGAAGAGATTACAGAGAGTAACGATATAAAAGAAGAAGATAAGATTTGTGAAAAATTTTATGACGAGACTACGCGAAGGAATGAGGACGGGAGTTATACAGTTCGTATTCCGTTTAAAGATGGGAATGTTGTTTACGGAGAGTCACGACAAATAGCAGCGGCACGGCTGATTCAAACAGAGAAGCAACTCGCACGGAAGGAAGTGTTGCGCAAGATGTATCATGACTTCATGAATGAATATATAGCTATGGGTCACATGGAAAAAGTATCAAGATCTGATTGGTTTGGTGGGAAATTCTATATACCTCATCAGCCCGTGCTGCGAGCAGGGAGTGTGTCAACAAAGTTACGAGTAGTGTTTGATGCTTCGAGTAAAAAGACTGGGACAATGAGTCTAAATTGCAACATGTATAAAGGTCCGAGGTTACAGCAAGATCTTCCAACGATTTTGTTACGGTGGAGGAAGCATAAAATCGCGTTTATGGCCGATATAGAGAAAATGTATAGATTTATTAGAGTCGATAAGGCCGACCGGACTTATCAAAGGATTCTTTGGAGGAGTTCCCCGCGGGATAAAATGGAAGAATGGGAGCTAGCTACAGTGAGCTACGGTACTAGTGCGGCACCTTGGTTAGCGATACGCACCCTACAGCAATTGGCAAGGGATGAACGATCCAGGTTTCCTTTGGCTAGTATGGTGACCTTGAAGGATTTTTTTGTCGACGATGTCCTGTCAGGATCAGGTTGTGTCAGGTCCGCGAAAGAACTTCAAAGCCAGTTAATACATATGTTGAAAGCAGGAGGGTTCAATCTACGAAAATGGTCATCTAATAGTAGCGAAGTGATGGAGAATATACCAGAAGAAAACAAGGGGTTTAGCCTGCTCGAGTTACCACAGGACGAAGCGAGGAAGTCGCTAGGAGTCAGCTGGTCACCAACGGAAGACGTATTTAAGTTCAGGATAAATATTATGCAAAATGAAAAACCAACGAAAAGGTTTATTTTATCAGAGATTTCAAAAGTGTTTGATCCTTTGGGATGGTTGGCACCAATATTTATAAAAACCAAATTAATTATTCAAGAGCTTTGGATAAACGGAAGTGAATGGGATCATCCAGTAAGTGAAAAAATAAATAAGAAATGGCTAGAATTCCAAGGTCAAGTGAAAGCTATAGAAAGCATTAAAATACCAAGGTGGATTTGTTACGACACACATGGCATTGAACTTCATGGATTTTGTGATGCGTCAGAAACCGCGTACGGAGCAGTAATATATAGCAGAGTTGAACAAGAAGGTCAACAGCGCGTGACAATATTGCAAGCGAAGTCGAAAGTTGCGCCGCGTAAGCTGAAAGCAACGTTGCCGCGTTTGGAGTTATGCGCTGCATTGTTATTAGCTCAGTTAATGGATAATGTGATTAAAGCACTAGAATGTAAAATACTAAGAATTTACGCATGGTCAGATTCTATGATTACCATTGGGTGGATAAAGGGAGAAGCAGAGAAATGGCAAAGTTTTATAGCAAATAGAGTGTCAAAAATTCAGCAGTTGGTGCCAAAAAGCAGTTGGAATCACGTTAGAACGTCAGAAAATCCTGCCGACATTATTACGAGAGGAATAGAACCGAGTAAGCTGCAAGGTCATGAACTGTGGTGGAACGGTCCAAAATGGTTAGAGAACCGGGAGATAAGGATTACGAAAACAATTCCAGAAGTATGTGAAGAAATTAAAAAATGTCATCATTTGACGGTGAAAGTAGCACGAAGAAATGAGATATGGGAGAGGTTTTCAAGTTTCCGAAGACTTGTACGGGTATTATCATATTGTTATCGGGTAGGTGGCCGGAGCGAGTCAGAATTGTTGACATGTGACGAGTTGGAGAAAACAACGAGTAAGGTCATAAAACTAATACAAGTAGAGAGTTTTGGAGAAGAATACCAGATCATTGCAAGGAAACAACAAGTCAGAAATAACAGTAGGTTATCAAGTTTGGATCCATTTATTGATGAAAAAGGGATTTTACGAGTTGGAGGAAGAATACGGAATTCAAATTTACCTTATAGCCAGAAACATCCGATGTTATTACCGTATGAGCATCATATAACAGATTTGGTAGTATTGGACGCTCATATGAAGTCATTGCATGGAGGAAATCGAATAACTTTGGCGTACATAAGACAAAAGTATTGGATCATTGGAGGAAAGAGGAAAATTAAGTTCATAATAAATAAATGCGTGAGATGCATACGATATAGAGCTACGACAGCGAGTCAGCTGATGGGGCAGTTACCCACACCAAGGGTCACCGAGTCATACCCGTTTAGTCACAGTGGAGTGGATTACGCAGGTCCTGTTCAAGTAAGGGCAATGAAAGGAAGAGGGCACAAGTCGTATAAAGGTTATATAGCAGTGTTCGTATGTCTAGCAACCAAGGCAGTGCATTTGGAATTAGTTGGGGATTTATCAACAGAATCTTTCATAGCGGCGTTCAGGAGGTTTTCAGCACGAAGAGGGCACGTGTCGCATGTATACAGTGATAATGCTACGAATTTCGTAGGGGCTGCAAATTTTTTACACCAGGAAGTGCTGCAAATAACGCAATCACCGCACTTCCAGAATACAATGACTAACATAGGCACAAAGTGGCATTTTATACCAGTTAGGTCTCCAATGGTCGGAGGAATCTGGGAGGCTGCTGTGAAGTCTACGAAGCATCATCTTCGTAGGGTAATAGGAGAAACAACACTAACCTATGAAGAGTTATCAACCTTGTTACAACAGATAGAAGCGTGTTTAAACTCAAGGCCTTTGTGTGTGCAAGGTGATAACATAAACGATGACGTAATACTGACACCGAGTCATTTTTTAATCGGAAGAGAAGCAGTTGGAGTTCCGGATCCAATATCGAACATTAACACGGATTTGCAGAATAGATGGAAATTGATACAAAAAATGAAAAGAGATTTTTGGAATAGTTGGACGAGTGAATACCTACATCAGTTGCAGCAAAGATATAAGTGGAAAAATACACATTCGAATTTAAAAATTGGAACAATAGTGTTACTCAAAGAAGACAACATAAGTCCAAGTCAATGGCCAATTGCAAAAATAACAGAAGTCCATGAAGGTGGCGACGGTCAAGTAAGAGTGGTTTCACTGATTAAAGCCTCAGGATTCAGTTTAAAAAGATCTATACACACTTTAATTCCATTACCGATAAATGAGCACGAGGCTAACGTAAACAAAGAACAGATGGTGGCATTGACCGCACGAAGTCATATGGTGCGATCGAATTACATCAACAATGGGCGTATGAGAAGGAATTCGCTAACGAATATACTATGGACGATTATGCTGATGTTTTGCGTGCTAAGCAGTAGTACGGCTAATTATACGATTAAGAATATTGAGGAAGGTCTTTATGTGGAGCACATAGGGACAGCAACGATAGACAGAGGAGTTTTTCGTTTACAAACGAGCATAGAAAGACAGAGATTACATTCAGAATATATTAATGTCACAGAAGTAGTGTTACAGTGCAAAGTATTCTGTGGAAATATAAAGAAGATATCAAGCAATAACATGTGCAAGCAATTATATAGTCATTTGAAAGAAGAAGAAATGAAGTTTACCAGCATATACGAGAGTTTAAGTAAAAAAAGGCACGAACGTGAGAAAAGAGGGTTGTTTGGGCAGATGTTGACTTCAGTGTTCGGCGTGAACGACGAAGTATATAAGGATATTGACACATTACAACAGAATCAACAGAGGCTCATTGACGCATCGAATCATCAAACGAAACTCATGATTTCTACAATAACAACGTTAAATAAAACGGAGGAGCGTATCTATAAGAAACTAGAAAGTTTCAAGGAAAAATTGAATCAAGCCATTGAGTATACAAATGAACTACATAGTTTGAGTGTTGATATCGATTATAATAGGATTAACATTTATATGATTCACATGTACCAACTGGCGAATAGTTTTATTGCGGAAGCAATCAGTCACTATGCCGGGTTTTTAAGAATTTTAACTGACAAAGGCAGTATTTATAATGTGTTGACTCAAGAGCAAGTAACAGAAGTCATACTTACAGCAAACAATAAATTACCCTCGAAATTGGGAATTGTACAAAGCCAATTACTCAAGACGGTATTGACAGGAAATGAGACTCATTTAGCAGTATACGGGTATTTTCCGATTAAAGACAGAGAAAAATATGATCTCTTATACATTACACCCATACCTAAAAAACATGAAAGGAATTGGGTATATTCAATAGATACGTCGCAGTTGGTAATTGGAGTTAACTACAATAACGAAAAATTCTTCAAGTTGGATAAACAAGAATTCAAAGAGTGCATAAACAGTGAGGAGAATTTTATTTGTGCTCCAGTGATTGTGGAAAACATGCAAAATACCAAGGATTGTATAATGAACGGTCTGTTCAGGAAGTTGGAAAAACACACGTACTGTAATGCTAGCATAAATCAGATCGTCACAACTACATGGAAGCAGTTATACAGGCAGAATACGTGGATGTTTATAGTTGATGATCCAGTTACAGCATCGGTAATTTGCGACGGGGAGAGAGAAGAGATATTATTACAAGATGTCGGAGTGATTCATTTGACTGAGAATTGTATCATTAAAACAGATAACTATATGTTAATAGCAAAACAAATGACGACAAGAAATGCAATAGCTACATACAGCAAGAAACTCGGGTTTGTAGCAAACGTGTCTATAGCAAAAACCCATTTAAAAAATATTTCGATGGAGTCAAGCCTACAAACCGACGAGAACGAGTTGCAAGAAATAAGGAATCAGGAAGGTGCTTTGCAAAGTCAGTTAGAAAATACGCTATGGAAGCAGATACAAACACACACTCTTGTAGTGAGCGTATCAACTACAGCAATTTTTATTATAGTTACTTTAATTTTGTTTTATTTCGCTCCACAGACGGTGCACTGGCTGCGAGTGAGATTGTCACGGCATAGCAATGATATAAAGCCGCAAGTCACGGACGTTCAGCTGCAACCTAACCCGGGACAGCTGCAATCAGAAACAGAAATGCATGGCCTTGCAGTTCCGGAAGACACAAGCATCAAAGTGCAGCCACGAAACACTCGCCAGTCATTGCACCGTTCTCAGCACTACGCCAGCGTCAGTATAGATGCAATACATCAATTCGGGAGGCGCCAGACACTACCGGCAGTTTAAACAGGCGGAATCATTCCTGGGGGCGGCAAGATGTTCAAAGATGAACATGCGTTTCCAAGACCACGCGACCAAGGTCGGTGGTATCAGCAGTTACCGCACGTTTACCAGCAAACCCTCAAACTAAGCAGAACGTGACAAGACGGAGTAGGCAATTAGAGTTAGTGTGTGTAAAGCACTGTATAGTTATGAGTATAAATAAGTGTAATTATGGAAATTAAATCAGACGTTACCGAGAAATTGGTTGTCTCATTCCACCGGCACGGTCAGGGCTACTCTCTGACAGCTGGGATTCCTACCTTGCTGAAGCGCCGAGGCTCTGCCTCACCGCTGAAGTTTCCTACCTCACCATCTACCTCTCACGTGGTGAAGACATCTTCCCGCCCTTAATCAGTCTTGCGGACCCGCTGGACTGGCGTGAGAGAGTCACCTATCCACTCACCTGAATCCTGTCAAC
Organism: Operophtera brumata; assembly: GCA_932527175.1. Classification (NCBI taxonomy): domain Eukaryota; kingdom Metazoa; phylum Arthropoda; class Insecta; order Lepidoptera; family Geometridae; genus Operophtera; species Operophtera brumata. Next base: position 30,505,926 of record OW052239.1, on the reverse strand, counting down.
GCTCCGTCTGCTACCTCAGGACTCTGGGTAGCAAGTGTCCCGTACTCATCGCAACTACCTGCGTACGGCAACCCTGTGGTCGGGGCTGGGGGTGAAGGTCGTTAAGGACGCTAGGGGACTAGGACGCTAAGAAGTTGGGTTCAGGGTGTAGGTCTCACCGTAGAGATATCGCATGTACAGCCGGGGTTCCAAGGGAAACCTTCCTGACTGTACAATAGCAATATTGCTACCAAAGATTTTCTAAAAATAACTTGCTTTGTCTGGGAATTGGACCGATTGGTTTTATGTGAAAAAAAAACATCCCGTATTTTTATGATGCCAATCGATAGAATGGATAAAAAAAAACTCTTAAGTAGCATAATATCTTATCACAAAATAATAACGTAAAATGTTTGATTCCATTAAATGTTCGGTTCGATTCCCAGACGAAGAGAGTAGTTTTTGGAAAATCTTTGAATGCAGTATTACTAAGTTATAAAAATAAAATAAAGTCTCCTTTCAGCAAATTATCCTTTCCCTTCACATAGCATAGTCTTGGGACGTCCTATAGCAGCTGATCCGCGGTTTAAAATAGACTTTCCTCGCTATTGTAATGTCGTTATTTCCGTTACAATTCCACAGGCGACTCATTCACGGCATGTTTACTGAAACTAAAATACTCATGTTGCATGTTCATTGACATAATCCAACATTGTTTGAGAGCGAATCATTGATGGATTCGTGGAATGCATTAACCCGAGGTGATTCAGGCGGCGGCGTGGTTTACAATATGAGAGGACAGCTGAATCAACATTAAAATATCCCACAGATCTTATGACTCTGCACATAAAAAGCATAAATATCTGCAGATCGTACAAATATTTGTTCCGAGGCTGGAATAGAACCCACAACCTCCTGCATCGCATGCGAACCTTTTCACGCCGCGCCAGAGAGGTTGACAAAATTAAGATGAAGAGACCTAAATGCGTCCAACAGTGGACAAATATAATGATAAATAGTGGAATAATAAATGCCTGGCGATCTTCAGTTCAATAGGAGTAGTGGGGAATAGTGCCAATCAAGGCAGGGGATAAAGTAAAGAAAAAAAAGAAGTTGAAGAAGAAGAAGAAGAAGAAGAAGAAAAAAAGAAGAAGGATGGGGATGAAGTTATTTCTTACGGTGAACGACCTGTAGCCTTCGCTTCAGCTTATTACTTCCAACTTATCAGCCGCAAGAAGCGTCCCGAATATCTAGAGCACGCTACGAACACGTTCCGTTACAGGTACATGCAATACTCAAGATGAATGTTACAGCAAAAAGTATGCGCGGAACGAAACAGTTTCTGACGAATGAACGAGATTGTTTGACGCATAGATCTAGAATGAAAATTCTAAGTCTATGGTTTGAAGCCTCTGAAACACATACATACATACATAGATACAAGCCTTTTTTGCCTTTTTTATTACAAGCTTTTATTTAACTTGTAATGTCTGTCTGGGTGGAATCTTGCAACTGAATTTTAAAGCAGTTACCCTCCACCGATTGAGATTATATTTTGCATACCTGTCAAGTTCCGATGACAATGCAATATTATGGTGACAGCGAGCAGATGATGATGGGGACGGAAGATGGACAACGGAGAGGGAAATCTGCCATTTTTGAAAGAAACGTTGTCATTTTTATTTTATTACATTTTAATGTGTTTTTTCGAGTTATTTCGTGTAATTTTAGTGGCATTTTAACCGGTGTAACTTGGATAAATGGCGCATGTGTGATGTAGTGAAATTTGAGTGTATTGCGAGTCTTTTCGAAATGGTGGATTTTTTCCTGTAAAAACTCAGTTTTTCAGCCACAATTTAAACTGGGTTAGGACTAGACGGTGACTCTTGACGACTTGAATATAAATAAAACTATAATAATTATATCACTTGACATTGGCTAAATTGTTGCAAATAATGCACAGAAGTCATTACCTAAGATAAGAAGAAGAAGAAGATGGACAACGGAAATCCTCGAGGGATAATAGTAGACTGGACGTGTGTAGGCTCATTTTGATCAGCACACGGTTACGATCACTAATTTTATAAAAGGTTGCATTGAAAAAGATATTTAAAAAAAAAAAAAAACTTTGTTTCGTGGTATTGATAATCGAAAGTCCTGATACACACAACACAGAGGATCCTAGTGTGGGATCAGGTTTATGCATGTGACTTGGGTGGTTTTATTATTCTCCAAGTAATACATACATATAGACAAGCCTTTTTCCCGAAATAGTAGGCAGAGCCTCAATGGGCCTCTTTTCACCGTGGGTTGCACCATCGTGGGAATATAGACGTGACAAGTGGGGAGCTCATCGCCGCTATCGCTTCCTATGACTGACACGGCTAACGCTTTTTTCCAGTAATAGCTAGCAGCCCGGACAAATCTTATAACAACGAATCTTACTAACAAGTCAGGGTAGTCTCTTAATCGGCTTTTACTACATCCACGGGAGGAGATGGATGGGTCTATTTTTAAGCCTGACGCACACACCACAGTGAAAGTGAATACGGTAATGAATCATATTAATTTATCTAAAGTACTTAGGTCAGGTTGGTAGATACTAATAATGTAAATAAGAAGGAGGATAGTGTGCGAAGCGAAGTTTCCTGTCAATACTTCAAACTCGTTGTGTGAAATCAATAATTATTTTCGAAAAAAAAAAACAATGCGGAGCTAGGAATTTATCCTAATACAAAATTTTGCCATCTCTGGTCTTCTTCAACAGTTCCACTTCACCAAATGCCACTTTATGAATGCACATGCTTGCCTTGTTACTGAAAATACCGAAATCGCTATATGTGTGGCTATAATATTTGAGGAGTTCCCCCAATTCCTCATGGATCCCAACATCAGAACCAGGTTTTGATGAAAATGGGAACAAACTAGAAGTAAATCGAGTTTTTTTTTTCTAAATCGTTTCATAAGTGACTGATATAAGAGGTAACAAACATAAAAAAAAAATATTAAAAAAAAACAAATTCAGATTCTCCTTTTTTTTGAAGTCGGTTAAAAATCATTCCTTTGAATTCACGATGTAAGCAGGATATGAATATTAGCGCTCGCCTCGCATTCATGGTCATACAATATTTATTTACGAAAAACTTCGCATGATAAATGGAGGGAAGTGCCACTTTGAGCGGCAGACACGTGTTCATCAATATACTCCACATTGACACAATTTTGTTTTGGTTCAAGAAACGTCACCATTTTTATTGAATTACATTTTAATGTGTTTTTTCGAGTTATTTAGTGTAGTTTTGGTGGCATTTTAACCGGTGTAACTAGGATAAATAGCACATGATGTGACGTATACTTAAATTTAAGTGTAGGTACTATTATTTATTCTGTGATTGCGTGTCTTTTCGGAATGGTGGATTTTTCCCTGTAATAACTCTGTTTTTCTGCCACCATTTAAACTGGGTTATAATATGACTTTTCGGAGACCCTTGACGACTTTGCAATGCTCTAAGACTATAAAAAATATATTTTTATCACTTGACATTGGCTAAATTGTTTGGAGCGGTGTTTACGGGCTTACGGCTTACTTCTCTATCAGATTTCTACATATTATTTGGTGTGTGTCCATCATCATCAACATCATCATCCATCATTCCTGGATGAGGTTTCCCCCCCAAATGCCTTTCAAAACACAAGCTCTCCACCTCACATTGAAGCTATAAACTAAGAAGTCAGTGAAGTTATTTCCTGTTAAAATAATAAATCGATTTAAAAGCGCATAACCTGGATGAATACAAACGTCAGCGTGGTCCATTAAATCGAGCGAAACTTATTTACGTAATCTGTGGTGAAACGGCAAGATAAATCACGGAAAATTATGTCACTTTCGTTTTGGCGGGAAACACGCGTCTCTTTGCGTTGATTTATATAATTAGTAGGTGGATTAAATCTGTAATTTTTTAGGAAACGTCGTTTTTTTCTTTGAATAACATTTTAATGTTTTTTCGAGTTTTTTCGTGTAAATTTTGTAACATTTTAACCGGTGTAACTTGGATAAATAGCACATGTGTGATGTGTATTGCGTGTCTTTTTGAAACGGTGATTTTTCCCTTTAAAACTCAGTTTTTCTGCCACTATTTAAACTGTGTCATGACTTGACTATAAAGATATAATTAATTAAATCTCTTATCATTGGCGAAATTGTATAGAGCACTCATCAAAAGCCATTATAAGAAGAAAAAGAAGAAGAAAAACATTTTAATGTTTTTTTCGAGTTATTTCGTGTAAATTTTGTAACATTTTAACCGGTGTAACTTGGATAAATAGCACATGTGTGATTTAGTTACATTTAAGAGTATTGCGTGTCTCTTTGAAATAGTGTTTTTTTTCCTTTATAACTCAGTTTTTCTGCCACCATTAAAACTGGGTTATGGCTTGACGGAGACTCTTAACGATTTGACTAATTTTATTACAAAACAATATCACTTGACATTGGCAAAATGGTTTGGAGAAGCTCAGAAGCCATTATAAGAAGAAGAAGAATAATTAGCATGTAATCTTTTGTTTGTAATAACTAACTGTGTGGTTTATGCTTACGAGCTTAAATTCTGGGTCCATCTGGATTAAAGAGCTGTTGTAAGTAAACCCTAGCCTAGCTTAAACTCTTGCCTATTAACGTAGGTTGGCCATCCTAGCGTGATCGTCTAGGTCAGGGATGGGGAAACGTTAATGAGGAATATAGGGCTGAAATTATTGTTTATAGGAAAACCTTAGAATATAGAATAAACCAGAACCCGTGACACGCGTACAAACTGTCACCACGCAAACTAGTCTCAATGAGAATAGTTTCATACAGTCTGTCTGTGGTCGGCCGTGCGGCTAGTTGTGTGAAACTGGTTTTTTTTCTAGTGAATATGACGTTGTTTGTCATTCCCACATGTAAAAATTCTGCTAGGCGTAAAAAGAAAATGGATAGAATTACATTCCATACATTTAAATATATCTTTTTCATTTTAATAATTAATTTTGTTAACCTTTCATTCTTTGGAAAAAACTAAAGCGTCCATTTTGCAATTGTTGCCAACATCACCAAAATATTAACTGGTGGGAAGTATGATAGGCGCGGGGAAGCATTGTGTTTTGGCGACACAGCGCCCCGTATTAATAGCATCGTACGCACCTTCTGGTTTATTCTATAATCTAAGAAGAATACCTAAACAAAAATCTTTATAATTCCCACAGGAAACGGTAAATATTCGTAAAGAGAAAGTGCGTATAAAATGTGTTACTTAATTTCCCCGAGGACTAATAAGTTCAGTTGGACTAGTGATTACTATGGTAACCTATTTGTATGGAAACTTTTCAACGGTTTTTTTACATTAAGGTAGGTCTTTTATCCTGAAATGATCTCCAAAAATTAAGTTCAGCTTTACAAAACAACCTTCCAGTCCCAAAACCCTTTCTTACTGTTATTTCTTGGAACTGCTAATGAGTTCCGCGCCGCACACCTCTGACCTTTGACCTCTTTCGATATTGCTTGTTTACCCTCATTTATCACAATGGAACAGTCTAGATAGTTTCCTATTGTCCTTTCGGAAATCGATTTTATCTGCGCTTCGAAGAAAATTGGAGAAAATTGTTTCACTAAGAAAGTGTTCTTGAGACTCATTTGTACACATTTTTGAATACCTAATAATTTTACCCCACAGCCATGCAGGGGTATGCAGCTGGTAACACTGCTGAGCAAAGGCGTCTTCTCGTATCTCCTGGAGCTCTTGGGCCAGCAGGATCCATTGCTCTCCTGTATACTCTCTGCACAATGTCGTCTGACCATCAGGCAGGTGCTAGAGACTGCCGCATATCTCCGCTTGAATCCATCGGTAGTTCTCTCGTCTTATGCCAAGTTTCCCGACCATCTCTCATCACCTATGCTGGTAACCCATAGGTTTCTTTTTGTAACATTGTTAAACCTTTGTTTGACCACGATCTCACCTGTTGGTAAGTGATGATGTGGCCGAAGATGGAGCACAAAGGTCTAGAAGGCACCTATTCACTCTAGCCTTGAAGAGACCCAGATTATAGTTTTCAGGAAAGACAGACGGCGGTACTGTATTCCACTGTACGGTACGGTACAGTTCGCATTATAAAGGTAAAACTGAAACGTTTAGTATGAATAGAGGGTATACTAATAAGGTAAAGAGGGTACCGAGCCGTGCGCTTGCTCGTCCTATGATGAAAAGGAGATGGTGGGATCAGATCGTGAAGTTCCTGGGAGCATTCCCCGAAATGTAACCTACAGAAGATCGAAAGGCATGCGACTTTACAGTGGTGCTCGAGACTCTGAATCCTTGAATAAGGACATTTACATGAACCCTCTCCTATTTCCCCTCTAAGACTAACGTAAATACATAGAAAAGTCTCCCTACCGGTCGCAGTTGATGCACTAAATCCCTTCACCAGACTGGTTCTTTCTGAAAACGGTAGAGCGACGGACAGAAAGGAACAGAGCGACTCTACCATAATATGTTATACGCGTTAACCTCGTATACATAATTTAATTAAGTTATTTATTGAATGTAACGTATACAGTTTGTGTTTGAGGGAGTTGTAAAGAATGTAATTGTGAGGCGTGTAAACAAATAACTCTTTGATGCCGCTACACGCACGGACGCGCTGAATGAACACGCGTGTGTGCGTACACTCGCGGGCAAGAAAACTTTACGCACACATTTTGAAGACTTCGTGATAAACTGCATGCTAGGGTAAATAATGCCGAAAATGGAGTAGAATCAATTCCAAAAATCACCGTATACCTGCACTTAGTCTGTGATGATTAACAACTTGTAACACCTAACATCCACGTTTACTAACGAGTCTCAAGTTACTTCGGTCATATTGATAGATAGATAGATAGATAACACTTTATTGCACACCACATCAAAATAAAACATTAAAAACAATCAAAAAAACAAGTATGGAAGTACAATGGTCGGTCTTATCGCTGAGAGCGATCTCTTCCAGCCAACCTTGGGATGGACTGGAATTGACGAGAACGATAAGAAACGGTGGGGTGTGGAGTGGTCATACTCGAAGATTGCTCGAAGATTGCCAGACAATCTGGACAAACTAATTTTAATACTTTTTTAATACTTTGACGAGAGCGAACGTTTATTTCGCGAGAACGTTTTAGTTGATAGTATATCATAAATATCATTAGTTTGGCTACGATCCCCTTAAATACATGTTTACATTATTTTTATTTTATTTAGGGGTTTCGTAGCTCAACTGATGATATTTATTAGATACTATCAATTAAAAAATGTGTGTTAAGTCTCCTAGTTCTCGCGAAATCAACTTTCGCTATCTGAAGAAGTGTTGATGAGCTGTAATGAGCTAAAAATACCAAAAAAAATAATAATCTCGCCTCTCAAGTGAGAGCATCCACCTTAAAAACGGGACATTTATCATGACTTTTGAGTTTTGTTGGTTCCCGATAACTTGGCTAAGTTGCATGCACCAGAGAGAAAAATAGAGTCAGAATGAGGGTAGGTCGATATGGCTACCCATAACATCTACTCGCAAAGACTTCAGTTCTCCCCTGATCATATCCCGATATTAATGAAAATCACCTCCACTTAAGTCTTTCAAGACGGGTACAACCTTCAGCAATGAAGAAAGTGAAAAAGAAAAGATAACATTCAACACTACACATGCCCTGTATAGTAGGTACGAACACCATACTACGAGTACCACAACACCCAAACCAGGAACTAATATTTGCAGACCATGCAATGTTCCACAGCGGGATTCGAACTTATCCACTTATACAAAAGGCAAAGAACACTGCCCAAGCAGCTTAAATCTCTGCGACCTCTGTGACGCGGCGGGCGAAGCTTGGCCTGCGACGCAGGAGGTTGCGGGTTCGATTCCCGCCTCGGAACAAATATTTGTGCGATCGCAGATATTTGTTCAGGGTGTTCTGGGTATTTTCTATGTATAATAAAAAATACGAGTATCTATCTATGTTATATATTGTATTAAGTATATCAGTTATCTAGTACCCATAACACAAGCACTGCTTAGCTTGGGGCTAGATAATGTTGTGTGAACTGTCCAGCATTATTTATTTGTTTATTTATTTATTTTCCAGCTTGGTATAACAATAAAAAATCCTCAGCAAACACCTACATTTTACTATAAACTTATTATTTTGCACTGCAGTATACCGAGTTGAATAGAATGGAATGTTGATAGGTTAAAACTGGCTTATATTTAATACGGAACACGTGGTATTTGAGCAACAACCGGCTTGGAAACAATGCTTTATTCACCGTTACTTTGATCTGCCATTTGCTGATGGCTCTTGTGAAATATGTGAACAGATTTACTTATTTATTCCAAACTAGCCTTTCGCCCGCGCCTTCGCACGTATGGAGTCGGGATAAAAAGCATTTACACACGTTTTAAGCAAGTTAAGAAATGTAGCAACAATTTTCGGAACCGAATCAGTAGTTCCGGATATGACCCAGTACTTAAAAAACAAAAAAAAACTAGGTCAGGAAATAGTTTTTTTTTACCTGTTTGAATCGTGGAACAAGCAGATGGTCCACCTGATGTTAAGCGGTAACCTCTGCCTTTAACAATGCATTACCTCATAGGTCACGTCCACCTAGGACGCACCCTATGTGGCATTGCACTGCACCCTGAGATATAAAGATGAAAAGTCTCATGTGCCTGTAATTTCACCGGCACCAATAACCTTCAAACCGGAACAAAGCAATGCGAGCACTACTGCTTTATAGCAGAAATAGGTATGGAGGTAGTACTTCCCCGGACGAAGTTTTTCACAAAAAAGCTCTACTACTACTAAAAAGGAAGAAATGGGAATAAGGATAGGAATCGGTTCAGCCGTTTAGTAGTTACGAGGGAACATAGGGACGGACATACATACAGGCTAAACACATAACCCTCCTTTTTTGGCTTCGCAGCAATCGGGCAACAATAAACAGTGAAATTCTTAAAACTTCCGCTTAGCGGCAGTAGTTCGGCTACCAAACTTCCGCTTAGCGGCAGTAGTTCGGCTACCAAACTTCCGCTTAGCGGCAGTAGTGCGGCTACCAAACTTCCGCTTAGCGGCAGTAGTTCGGCTACCAAACTTCTGCTTAGCGGCAGTAGTTCGGCTAACAAACATCCGCTTAGCGGCAGTAGTTCGGCTACCAAGCTTCCGCTTAGTGGCAGTAGTTCGGCTTCCAAACTTCCGCTTAGTAGCAGTAGTTCGGCTACCAAACTTCCGCTTAGCGGCAGAAGTTCGGCTACCAAACTTCCGCTTAGCGGCAGTAGTTCGGCTACCAAACTTCCGCTTGCTTAGCGGCAGTAGTTCGGCTTCCAAACTTCTGCTTAGTAGCAGTAGTTCGGCTACCATACTTCCGCTTAGCGGCAGTAGTTCGGCTACCAAGCTTCCGCTTAGTGGCAGTAGTTCGGCTACCAAACTTCCGCTTAGTAGCAGTATTTCGGCTACCAAACTTCCACTTAGCGGCAGTAGTTCGGCTACCAAGCTTCCGCTTATTGGCAGTAGTTCGGCTACCAAACTTCTGCTTAGTGGCAGTAGTTCGGCTTCCAAACTTCTGCTTAGCGGTAGTAGTTCGGTTACCAAGCTTCCGCTTAGTGGCAGTAGTTCGCCTACCAAACTTCCGCTTAGTGGCAGTAGTTCGGCTTCCAAACTTCCGCTTAGTGGCAGTAGTTCGGCTACCAAACTTCCACTTAGTCGGCTACCAAACTTCCGCTTAGTGGCAGTAGTTCGGCTACCAAACTTCCGCTTAGTAGCAGTAGTTCGGCTACCAAATTTCCGCTTAGCGGCAGTAGTTCGGCTACCATACTTCCGCTTAGCGGCAGTAGTTCGGCTACCAAGCTTCCGCTTAGTAGCAGTAGTTCGGCTACCAAACTTCCGCTTAGTAGCAGTAGTTCGGCTACCAAACTTCCGCTTAGCGGCAGTAGTTCGGCTACCAAACTTCCGCTTAGCGGCGGTAGTTCAGCTACTAAGCTTCCGCTTAGTGGCAGTAGTTCGGCTACCAAACTTCCGCTTAGTAGCAGTAGTTCGGCTACCAAACTTCCGCTTAGCGGCAGTAGTTCGGCTACCAAGCTTCCGCTTAGAGGCAGTAGTTCGGCTATCAAACTTCCGCTTAGTGGCAGTAGTTCGGCTTCCAAACTTCCGCTTAGCGGCAGTAGTTCAGCTACTAAGCTTCCGCTTAGTGGCAGTAGTTCGGCTATCAAACTTCTTCTTAGTGGCAGTAGTTCGGCTTCCAAACTTCCGCTTAGCGGCAGTAGTTCAGCTACCAAACTTCCGCTTAGTGGCAGTAGTTCGGCTAGTTTATTTCACTTAGAATACAACAAAATATAATAATAGATGTTCGTAAGTGAAAATAAGATAACTTTGCCTTCCGTGCTAGTTAAAATAACTACAGATCTACTACTTGATCTACAGTGGAATAACATTAAATTGGATGTAGTATTTTCGTCTGGCATATCACTGAAATTAACCGTGAGTGTTACGACCGCGTGTCGGAAACTTATCAATATTATTAGTTTACATTACAATTTATATATTTAGTTGCTTACATCAACGCTGGCTGATAGTTTATGTACACTTTTTAATGTTTTCAACGAGGAGTAATAAAATCTCGCATCATTTCGTTTAAATTCTTTGTAAAGATTATATTAGATAGCGTAGTTACAAGTATATGAAATAAATAAAACCCACGACTATTTTCAGTATTCCATTACAGTTTTCATAAAAAAAAATGCAGTGGTCCTTGGTGAGTTAATACCAAAACACCTATCTAAGAGCCATCGCCAATGAATCACAAACCTTTTACAGAAGACCGTATGTAATGGGTCAAACCTTTTTGAAGTTGAATAGGAGCATACGTATGCACTCACAAACAACGCAACGCCCTCTGGCAAGTTAATCTATAACTATCCAAGAACCATCGCCGATTAATCACAAGCCCTTTTGAACCGACTTCAAAAAAGCAGGAGTTTCTCAATTCGACTGTATGTTTTTGTGTGTTTGTTACTTCCGTGATTCATGAACCGATTTGGGAAACAATTTTTCTAATTGAAAGGTAAAATATTTCGGATTGTTCCCATTTTGATCAAAAATCCCTAGCTTTAAGGATGGCTCACACTAGACCGTGTCGGGTCCGAGCTGAGTGTCGGCCGTAGCACGGTCACCGAGCCGGTCCCGTTCCTGACTATTTTATTATTTATGATTTTATTTATTAGGATTTCCAATGAGTTAATACACATAACTTAAAATTAGAACGAACTTATTGGATGCGTTCCCTGTGCTCACTCTGTAAAGGCAACCACAGCACGCAGGTATAATAAACATATTGGATGCGTTCCCTGTGCTCACTCTGTAAAGGCAACCACAGCACGCAGGTATTATAAACATATTGGATGCGTTCCCTGTGCTCACTCTGTAAAGGCAACCACAGCACGCAGGTATAATAAACATATTGGATGCGTTCCCTGTGCTCACTCTGTAAAGGCAACCACAGCACGCAGGTATAATAAACATATTGGATGCGTTCCCTGTGCTCACTCTGTAAAGGCAACCACAGCACGCAGGTATAATAAACAATGAGTAGGTGCATAGCGACAACATTTTGAAAAAAGCGACCAAGTGCGAGTCGTACTCGCCCATGAAGGGTTCCGTAGCAGCAAGTAACATAATATAAAAGTTCTTGGATGGATTACGATTTATGACGTATTAAAAAAAACGACTTACTAGATCTCGTTCAAACCAATTTTCCGTGGAAGTTTACATGGTAATGTATAACATTTTTTTTTTAAGTTTTTTCATTCTCATATTTTAGAAGTTAAGGGGGGGGGGGGGGGGATGTGTCTTTCGCGCAAACTATTCAGTTTAGAAAAAAATATATTAGAAACCTCAATATAATTTTTGAAGGTTTGATGAACTAGTGCCGGTGAAAAAAATATATGTTACCGTTCTAAATATGGGGAACCCCAAAAATTTATTGTTTTTTTTTCTATTTTTATGTGAAAATCTTAATGCGGTTCACAGAATAAATCTACTTACCAAGTTTCAAAAGCATAGCTCTTCTAGTTTCGGAAAAAAGTGGCTGTGACATACGGACGGACAGACATACAGACAGACAGACATGACGAATCCATAAGGGTTCCGTTTTTTGTCATTTGGCTACGGAACCCTAAAAAGTACACCAGAAGATTATTCATTGACAAAGAGAAGAACTGCCTCTGCCGACTGCTCGGGCGCAGCTCGGCGGCACTGTATTGATGCTACGGGCCGTGGCCGAGCCGAGGCGGGACCGAGTTGTTTCCGAGCGTTGTCCGTTGCTCGGCCGTCACGCGCGGTGCCAAGTCAGAGGCCCTCGGGCGGCTTGACAAACTCTGACACCAGAGGCCAGCACTACCTCATACGAAACGACGACGACGACACGCGGTTACCGCTGGGTATAGCGTGAGTGTGTAAATACAAAATATATTTAATATTAGTTGACCGTGCTACAGCCGACACTCGGCTCGGACCCGACACGGTCTAGTGTGAGTCATCCTTTAGTTTTTTTTCCGCAAAGTATGATCGTTTGCACACATTTAAACAACCTCTCATCCTAAGCGCAGCTACTTGTCCGTTCCGTCGTTGGTAAATATAAAGATAGATGATCAAAAGTGAAATGTAAACCGAGGTCACTTATAGGTCCAGTATGTGTTGGTAAAATATACATAACTAGCGACCCGCCCCAGCTTCGAACGGGTAGTGTCGGAATGAATAGACTTAATAGATATATACTAATGTTTAAAATATACATAACTAGCGACCCGCCCCGGCTTCGAACGGGTAGTGTCGGAATGAATAGACTTAATAGATATATACTAATGTTTAAAATATACATAACTAGCGACCCGCCCCGGCTTCGAACGGGTAGTGTCGGAATGAATAGACTTAATAGATATATACTAATGTTTAAAATATACATAACTAGCGACCCGCCCCGGCTTCGAACGGGTAGTGTCGGAATGAATAGACTTAATAGATATATACTAATGTTTAAAATATACATAACTAGCGACCCGCCCCGGCTTCGAACGGGTAGTGTCGGAATGAATAGACTTAATAGATATATACTAATGTTTAAAATATACATAACTAGCGACCCGCCCCGGCTTCGAACGGGTAGTGTCGGAATGAATAGACTTAATAGATATATACTAATGTTTAAAATATACATAACTAGCGACCCGCCCCGGCTTCGAACGGGTAGTGTCGGAATGAATAGACTTAATAGATATATACTAATGTTTAAAATATACATAACTAGCGACCCGCCCCGGCTTCGAACGGGTAGTGTCGGAATGAATAGACTTAATAGATATATACTAATGTTTAAAATATACATAACTAGCGACCCGCCCCGGCTTCGAACGGGTAGTGTCGGAATGAATAGACTTAATAGATATATACTAATGTTTAAAATATACATAACTAGCGACCCGCCCCGGCTTCGAACGGGTAGTGTCGGAATGAATAGACTTAATAGATATATACTAATGTTTAAAATATACATAACTAGCGACCCGCCCCGGCTTCGAACGGGTAGTGTCGGAATGAATAGACTTAATAGATATATACTAATGTTTAAAATATACATAACTAGCGACCCGCCCCGGCTTCGAACGGGTAGTGTCGGAATGAATAGACTTAATAGATATATACTAATGTTTAAAATATACATAACTAGCGACCCGCCCCGGCTTCGAACGGGTAGTGTCGGAATGAATAGACTTAATAGATATATACTAATGTTTAAAATATACATAACTAGCGACCCGCCCCGGCTTCGAACGGGTAGTGTCGGAATGAATAGACTTAATAGATATATACTAATGTTTAAAATATACATAACTAGCGACCCGCCCCGGCTTCGAACGGGTAGTGTCGGAATGAATAGACTTAATAGATATATACTAATGTTTAAAATATACATAACTAGCGACCCGCCCCGGCTTCGAACGGGTAGTGTCGGAATGAATAGACTTAATAGATATATACTAATGTTTAAAATATACATAACTAGCGACCCGCCCCGGCTTCTAACGGGTAGTGTCGGAATGAATAGACTTAATAGATATATACTAATGTTTAAAATATACATAACTAGCGACCCGCCCCGGCTTCGAACGGGTAGTGTCGGAATGAATAGACTTAATAGATATATACTAATGTTTAAAATATACATAACTAGCGACCCGCCCCGGCTTCGAACGGGTAGTGTCGGAATGAATAGACTTAATAGATATATACTAATGTTTAAAATATACATAACTAGCGACCCGCCCCGGCTTCTAACGGGTAGTGTCGGAATGAATAGACTTAATAGATATATACTAATGTTTAAAATATACATAACTAGCGACCCGCCCCGGCTTCGAACGGGTAGTGTCGGAATGAATAGACTTAATAGATATATACTAATGTTTAAAATACCAAACACGTTTAAAAACCTAAATGAGAATTTATTTATATTTTCTAAGTTGAAACATTTATTAATAAGTAAATGTTATTACAATATTCGTGAATTTATGGAGGACACTTTGTGTTTTTTATTTTTTATTATTATAATACTTGGATGACGGAACAAGCAAGAGGCCCACCTGATGTTAAGCGGTAACCTCTGCCTATATGAACAGTGCATTACCTCATAGGTCACGTCCACCTAGGACGCACCCTATGTGGCATTGCACTGCGCCCGCCACCCTGAGACATAGATGAAAAGTCTCGTGTTCTGTGATTTTAGGCCTACTTATGACTTTAATTTTAATTTGATGTAAGTATTTGGTTTTGTTTTTTTTTTGTATTTTTTTTGCATGCTGGATAATGTAGAACACAATTGGAACTTACCTTCTTATTTTTAGACCTTTTATATATATTAAATTATGTTTAAGTAAATAAATTTATCTTTAGCACTGCCCCTGTCACTGTCACACAAATGTTAAATCACGCGTGCGTGACAGGGACAATTCTTAAGTCACGTCTATTTTTCTGGGCCCTAGTGTCTCACCTCTGTCTTCCTCTGCTGAACCGAAGATCGTCTCTTTTCTTCTGTTCCATGCGTCAAGACACTACAGCCATAGCATTAGTAGGAAGGAATAGGAGTTTAGAATAAGGTATAAAGGCAAAGGTAAATTATTGTTAAGTGTCGCTGTTTCGATCTTCTGGCGAATGTTGGTCCCCTGCAACAAGAGAAACGCCATTTCTAACAGCACTTCATGAACATAGTTATGTCACAATGATAGAAAATAGTTCGGTCTGACTACTAGGCTCGTTGTGGATGTGAGGATATTACAAGTCTCTGAATGGTTTTATTCCATAACCATATAAAAATAAAATAATCAGTTTTTGTAGGAAAATATTTTTTTCAAAGAAAACTTTTATGAAATTAGTTATCAGAAACGTGTGTTGATCAAAACGAGCCCAAACACGTCCAGTCCACGACGAGTTTGTTGTCCAGAAGTTATGTGTTGAGTTATATCGGTAGGTAGTCCAAATTATTCCTCGACCTCTGTGGCGTGGCGGGCGATGGTTCGCCTGTGACACAGGAGGTTGCGGGTTCGATTCCCGCCTCGGAACAAATATTTGTGCGATCGCAGATATTTGTTCAGGGTGTTCTGGGTATTTTCTATGTATAATAAAAAATATCTATCTATGTAATATATTGTATTAAGTATATCAGTTGTCTAGTACCCATAACACAAGCTCTGCTTAGCTTGGGGCTAGATAATGGTGTGTGAACTGTCCAGCATTATTTATTTATTTATTTTATTTTATTTATTTATTATTACATAAATATATAAGCAGGCAGTTAGGCGTAATTATTTGTATCTGTGTTTGTTTATGGCGATAATATGTCTGTTTTCTAAAGTCACAGGTAGGCTGTGACTTTAGAAAACAGACATATTATCGTCCCCGCCACACTTAAAATTATTCAGATAGATTTTCTGCTCAGATTTGAGACGGTTCATCGGACCCATAACGAAGATAGGCAAGCTTAGATTCGTAGTAAATGGGTACGTTCTACGTTGTGACCGATGAAGCAAAAACTTTCGCATCGCCAACCCTGAGTGGCCACTTCAAGCTCATTACAATCCCACAAACGCCAACAATTCTTGAGATATCAGAGTACACTAGAGCGTTTCGGCCTACGAATAGACCCCTACGTCTCCTCCCGTGGATTGAATAACAGCTAACTAATGGATTACCTACAAGCATCGAGCACTCCGGTACGGAGGCCTGCAATGCTCTATAACCTACAAGGGGTGGGCAGCAGCAACCACCAGTGGGCTTAAAAGGAGAATTTGATAGTTTTTGAAACTACATATATGCAGTTTCGTTTCCTTCCATATATTTACTTGCAGCGCCCCCTAGCGGAAACGAGGAGACAATTAAGGACGCTGTCAGTAAATGTATTGAAGGAAACGAAACTTCTTCGAGTTTAGAATACAATCAAAACTTGTACTAAGCCCCCAGAACTCTTAACCCCAATACGCGATTACCAATCTAGGTCTTACTTGCTGTGCACTATTTGTATGTTGTTGTACTTTTATTCTAAATAATATATATGTTTATTCTATTCTCAATCCGCCTGACATGCGTGGTACACACGTCTTTTTCCCCGAAAGGGTAGGTAGAGCCCCAATGGGCCTCTTTTAACCGTGGGTTGCATCATCGTGGGAATATAGAGTGACAAGTGGTGAGCTCATCGCCGAAATTGCAAATACCCATTTTATTTAATGGAGCAGTGGACATCTAATCGCTTCCATTGTAAAAGCTGTTTGGGATTTGAAGTTAGATTGTTTTTTAAGAGCGATCATCCAGTCCAGTCTGTAGGGAGAAAAAAGGCCTTTGACTTGCAAAAGGTGGTGCAGACATTATTTAAGAGCAGTCAGTCTATTCCAGTACTTTCGATAAAAACGCTGTTGCTCAGCTAGTACGTGATTATGAAGTTGTAACAATTTTTTCGTCAGATGTTTTGTACAAATATGTATCTTGTAGAATATATCTAGATACGTGATGAAACTTCTTTTTTTTTACCAGTACTTTATGTATAAACCTTCAAAAATCAGCTTATTTGCACAATGTTACCTGAACTTTGGATGTTCATAATGTATTATAAACTGCAAAAGTAAAAAAAAGGGCTTCGGGGGTATCTCGCCCATGTTGGTTAGAATCTAAATTACAAGCATTTTATTCACAAACTTGTAAGACTTTCCCAAAAAAACGTACGTGCTGGAACAAGTTTTAGAATATTTTGCGCGTTTATTGCCGTTTCGCAAGTAAGTAGCGTAATTTTCCGAATTCCAACCAAAGGATCTGGCAATAGCTCCCATTTTACAAAGTGCCTCTCTTTAAAAAATTTAATTGTACGAACCTACAAAATTTTAGTTCAAATCGTAATGGGGCCCCTTAATGGTTAGTATGCTTTGATGAAAGTCCTTTGAAGCATTCGGTCTTATTATGTACAGACCGTTCACCGTAAGATGGCCTGTAAAATAATATACCGTGTGTCAGAACTCCAAGGCGTCGCCGTTGAGTGTGTCAATGAGGGGGGGGTGTGAACTAACTAACTAACTAACTAAACGATTTATATTTAACTTTGTTATCAGCTAGTTTATAATAATGTGTAAGTGTAAACCTGTCTCAATTAAGTGAAGCAACCCCCCCCCCCCCCCCCCCCCCCCCCCTCCGTCCACTCATTGACACACTCAACGGCGACGCCTTGGAGGTTTGACACACGGTATATTATTTTAGAGAGCACATTATGAAAAAAACAGATTAAGGAGTCTTGAAACAAGTGCATTGTAGTTTCAGCTATTCCTATTATAAATACATAATTAGGATTATGAATGACTCTTGAGAATGAATGTTGAAATCTTTGTAATTTTCAGCCGTGTTTCATAAAGTGACATCACTCTCTACTTAACGGAACTGTAACTTGTTCAAAGATCGCCCATTAACCCCCCTTTTCTACACCATTTCCCACCCTCCATTGGAAACTGTTATTCATCTGGACTAGTTGATGGGTCAAACTTACGTCAGAGAGTACATAGTCAAAAGGAGGGTAATCTTTACATGTAGACTACTTGAGAGGCGATTCTAATGCGTCCCGTAGACACTAGGTTTTGCTGTCAGTTTTGCCACATTCACTGATATGACTGACTATCCGTCAGACATTACTTACCGTCTAATGTGATGACTGATGTTTGGACAAAATTGATTGATGAATATCTGGATAATTTGATTTCAACCGTCAGTCAAGTAGATTTGAGTTTGTTTCTGTCTATTTCGATATCAATCAATAGGAAACACAATCCGCTATTTTTTAAAGAAACGTTTTTGTATTTTATTATGGTACCTACATTGTAAGTCTTGTTTCAAGTTATTTCGTGTAATTTTGGTCGCATTTTAACCGGTGTAACTTGGATATAGAACACATGTATGTTGTTGTTAAAAGTGTATTGCGTGTCTTTTCGGATTGGTGGATTTGGTTTACAAAAACTTGGTGTTTCTGCCACCATTTAAACTGGGTTATGACTTGACGGAGAATCTTAAGGACTTGACTAATTACATTACTTGAAATTGGTGAATTTGTTTGGAATATTCCTCTGAAGCCGATAAAAAGAAGAGAAGACGAAAAAGAAGAGAAGACGAAAAAGAAGATCAACCATCGAGCAACACGAGCCCGTTTTGCTGTAAGTATCAATCCAACAGGCATTTATAATTAACGACTGATGTAAACGATTGACGCTTGCATGAGAGTCTACGGGATGCCTAAGGGAAGCGTCTTTTGATGGGGATTCTCGAGAGCTCTTATTAAACATTGTATTCGTAGCGAAAGTTTCTTATTTCTTAAATCTAATTAGGAAGTTACTCCGAGGAAATAAAATTGAAAAGTAAGAGTAGCAGTATTAGCTTCTGAAACTCAATCAAAAATGATAGGTAATTTTATTTTACTGTCATCATCGCGTTGCTGAGTATGGTCAAAATCATTGGATGGAAGCTAATCACTCTCATCATCATCTTGAAATTCAGGTCTTTGGGAGAGATAGATAAGATAAGGTAAGTTAAGATAAGTTTATTTCACTTAGAATAGGTACAATAAATCATAGTTTTATTTTGATGTTTTATCTTTATCTTCATAATTACATTTGCATTAATTTCAAAGATGTTCGTAAGTATATGAAATTAGGAGAACTTTGTATTTCGTGATAGTTAAAAAACTGTGTTAGGGCAAAGTAACGCTTCGCACCCCGTATAGAATGGTCCATTCTGGACATTATTGAGTAAAATTATACTTAAACATAAAGCCCATATAAATATATAGGTACCATATAAGCTTACATACATATTTTATACCTATAACTATCACTTAACATTGATGAGAGACAGATAATTATTTATTGCACATAAAAGTAGTACAAAGGAGAACTTATTGCTAAAAAGCATTCTCTTCCAGATAAGCATGGCTTATTGCGGAAAAAAGATATGTTCAGTGAAATAGTCACTATTATACTACACTACTAACTATACAACTATTTCACTATTTCACTATTTTGAAAGTGCACAGAAAGGGAAATAGTCAATATATCAAAGTAAATTTTGCAAAAAAATATACATTACTATTAATGTCTGACATATAAAATTAACTAATAAACATAATCAACATTATTAATGGTGCGGCGGCAGATTCCGCTGAGGACCTCAAAAGACGAAAATATGCAAGTCTCGACAGAGCTTACTTATTTGAGTCTTTCGGGGTCAAGACTCTGGGTCCGTGGGGTTCCGGGGCCCATCGCGTTCTCGCGTCAAAATTCTTTCAGGGCATCTGGTCGAAGTGACGCGTGACCCGAGAGCTGGCTCTTATCTGGCTCAACGCATTAGTATTGCCATTCAGCGTGGCAATGCAGCCAGCATCTTAGGGACGCTTCCGTCTGGTAGTGATTTGGATCAGTTGAGCTACCTTTAGATCGCTTGTAGCGGTCTTCAGGTGGCACAACTGTTTCATATGTATTTTGTACATACCTTGTATTGTTTGTTTCTGTAAATAAATGAGTAAAAAAACATTATTAATACACACCATTATTGAACGAGCGAAGAGAATACTCTGACTTAAGTTGCACGAATCGGTGTTTGTTGTTTATGTATAATGTACGTAAGAATGTGTGTTTGTCCTACGATAACTATAGAACCGTAAGAATGTGTGTTTGTCCTACGATAACTATAGAACCGTAAGAATGTAGTAGTTAAGTAGTTTTTATAAGTTTATGTTCTTAGTTAGTAGATAGGTATTTTGTCTTTAATTATTTCTTCTCTTCTTTTGTATCTATAATATACATACACCCCCGGCCATTCTTCCTAACTTATAAATTTATCTCCATCCAAAGGTTGTCTGGAAGAAATCGCTGCTAAGCGATAAGACCGCCCATTGTACGTTTAATTATATAGTTAAGTTTGTTTCTTTTTGTTTGTATTTTTAGCTATTAAGGTGTACAATAAAGTATTTTCTATCTTCTATCTAATGTGTGTTTGTCCTACGATAACTATAGAACCGTAAGAATGTGTGTTTGTCCTACGATAACTATAGAACCGTAAGAATGTGTGTTTGTCCTACGATAACTATAGAACCGTTGATCCAATCTTGATGCAACTTTGAAGTAGGTAGGTTATATAAATATAATTTTTGAACTCGTTTATGAGATTGATCGTTACACTGGTTTTTGAGCTACGGGGGTACATGCGAGGTAACGTTCGGGGCAAACTACTAGTATAATTACAAATAGGTAGGTATAAAAATAAAATTGCTAATTAATAGGCAGACAAAAGTCAAATTCCATCACTATCTAACTAAGTAAAGTTCAGGTAAGTTAGAAAGTGACACAATAGCGCTCGTGCAACGAAAAGTGCGAGAAAATCATGAAAAACACTATTTTAACAAATATTTGCTGCGTAATCGAAATTATAAATCTACTATGCCCTCTACAATAATATTATTTGTTACTTTTATTAATTTAACCAATGGACATTGATAGGTAATAGAGATATTTACGATATAAGCGCATTGTAGAGTATCACAATTTTTTTTGATCGAGGAAATTTATCGTAGTTGTATTTTGGGATCTATCATGCTTTTGGAAATTTGATGAATATAACATATATTTTTATTTGTTGACATAGTCTTTGTAGATTTTGCTAAAACAACGTTTAAGAGAAGCCTATTTCATTCTTGACAGCCTCTTAGTCGATTTTACTAAGAGATTGAATATCATTGAATCAGGAAACAGGATCAAATCTCACTGAAATACCACAGCTTTTATTGAGCCCTCGTGACCTAGATAACAGAATAGCAACATCATTAATATGGTGTATGTAGGTCTATGTTAGTAGGAACAGCACATGTTTTTATATTACCCTGTTCCATTATTGTCCATTATGTTTATCATTCCATTAAACTTGGTCGAGGTGAGAGCAAACACATCAGAGTAAATGTTAAGTATAGAGCCTGTTCTATGAACATTGAGCACGGGTATGAACAACCGGCGATAGCGATCGTATCTCGTACACAAGATGTTTTTTTTTTTTATATACTACTTGGATGACGGTACAAGCAAGAGGCCCACCTGATGTTAAGCGGTAACCTCTGCCTATGAACAGTGCATTACCTCAAAGGTCACGTCCACCTAGGACGCACATTATGTGGCATTGCACGGCGCCCGCCACACCCTGAGACATAAAGATGAAAAGTCTCATGTGCCTGTAATTTCACCGGCACCCTTACCCTTCAAACCGGAACACAGCAATGCGAGCACTACTGCTTTGCGGCAGAAATAGGTATGGTGGTAGTACTTCCCCGGACGAACTCTTTCACAAAAAAGCTCTACTACTACTAAAAATGTGTCACAATCATTTGCTTACGCTTGAGTAAAGATAATTTGTCGCTTCTATGAGTACCTATTTGAATATCTATCTTTCTTCTATAGTACATACCTAAGTAGGCCACTAACCCCTCCGGATCAGTAGTACTACTTAATAGTTCAACTGGTAGTACAAATGAAACATAATTGTGTCTCTAGTACTATTCAAAAAACCCACGGTTGAGTATAACAACTGGGACATTGGGTAAAAAATACTGTCAGTGACTCGTTAACTTCCGAATAATGGGGGATTCCAACTCGACTGTATTTTTTTTACTGTATTTTCTTTGCTATGTAGGGAAAAATTCTGGGACAGTCCCATAAAAATCCTTAACCGATATGTATATAAATATAAACTACATAATTTAATTTGCCGTGCCATTCGTTTTTTTTGTCAAAATACTCCCATGCGAACAAATCCGAGTAATACAATAGAATAGTAATTTATTTTCATTTCATTTCATTTAGTATTTACATAATACTAAATGAAGGAAGGTAAGCAGAACCTACAACACAAGTCGACTCGACTTAGTGTAGGTTCTGTCTAACATACTTTAATAATATACAAGCCATTAATTTATGATTTATTATTTCTAATTTTTATAATATGTATGTGAATGAAATTAAAATAAATGACTATTCTATTCTATTCTAATCTACAACTAAAGGAAACATAATTGTTTTTAAAAGTCACATCGCATAAAAATATAAATATTTTAAGATCAGCTCCAAATTGATGTCTACCTGCATGGGCGAACCTACATTCTCTCACACAAAATATATCTGCGAAGGTGAATATCTTCTGTAGAGATAATAGATACTTATGTTCAGACTTCTATTGAGGATGGGTTACTTCATATGAAAATGCGAGTACTGGATTACTGTTTTAATTAAAGGTTACAAGATACGTCTTAACTTTGAGACACCTCACGCGGCGCGGGGCGGGCCGATACAATTAATTGCTGACACAAACATTCTGTGCCCCTACATCTTCCATCATAGGATCGGTCACAGAGATCTTTTCAGGGACAAAATTAGGCCTAACATTTTTTTATTTGACGCAGACTTCAGAATACTTTTGCCTTTTATTTATGAATATTATTTACTTGTTTTTATAGGCATTTTTTTTGTCTTGAAACGAAGGCTCTACTTGTTATTATTTCTCAGGGGAAGTACCCTTCCATCCATTCTACGGTGACACCCTCGTTGCCATGGAGACAGTTATCGTGACTCCTCATAAGACACAACGACTTTACACTCAATTTGGCTGCGCACTAGTTATGACCTCGTATTACGGGAATATTCTCAGTAGTTCAACTAACAGTTCCATTGATTGATCTACCGATACATTTTGGTCACATAAGTTCAATTAAATTATTTGATTACTGGCACCCAAAGGTTTCAATAGTTCAATTAACAGTTCAATTGATTGAACTTATGAGACTTTTTAGTTCAATTGCAGGATTTTTATGTTTTAATTTTAATATAAGCTGACAAGTGCGTGTTGGACCACGCGTATTGTAGGGTTCCGTAGTTGCAAATATATAATCACATTACCCTGTTCTTTTTTTGTTGACTATGTAAAACTAAAATAGTTGTAGTTTTACCCAACTACCCAGAAAGGCATAAATGTTATTGTAAGTTAGTTTGAGTATGAAATCCTGGGAATTTTCTAGATAATAATATGTATATTTTCATTGGTTTAAATAAAAGTTGTATTAATCTTTCTGTAAATGCTGGAACAATATTCCACCGCCAACTCGACATCGTATTCATTCATGGTTCACACGAACTGAATTTGTTTATCACGAGTCACCAAAACCAGAGCACATAAACAAAATAAAGTTACCGAACTGACTTACCTACGATATAATGTTTGTACGCCGAGAAGCATAACCTAGCGATCTTCCCTATACCTAACAAGCTAACATATAATGCAATTGTATTTTAACTAGATAGATTCATAAACAAACAAAAAAATTTTTTGTGAAATTGTTGGGCCTTGGAATTACTACCTCCATACTTATTTTTGAAAGCAGTAATGCTCGCATTGCTGTGCTCCGGTTTAAACGGTATGGATGCCGGTGAAATTACAGCCTCATGACTTGTCATCTTTATGTCTCAGAGTCGTCGCGGGCACAGTGCAATGTCACATAGGGCGCGTCCTAGGTGGACGTGAACTATGAGGTAATGCATTGTTAAAGGCAGAGGTTACCGCTTAATATCAGGTGGGCCATCAGCTAGATACGTCATTAAGAAGTAAAAAAAAATGTACTAGTTATCACTGCCTACCCCTCCGGGAAACAGGCGAGAGTTTAAGTATGTATGTACGAGTTAGCGACGGAGGCCTGCGTTGCTTGATGGTGGACATATGCAAAGTCTAGCCCTAAAAAGGTTTTTCTTTTAAATGTCTGAGGCTGGTTAATTATCATGAAAGATGCCTATGAACAAAACTTGGATAACATCTAATGAAAAGATGCTTCTTAGGTTCCTGAAATGGATCCGTCAGTCACCTGTGAGGTCCCAAGGACTCATTATGATCTGATTTCAAAGGCAATTTTACTACGTAAATTCTCAAGGATCCCCTTCGTTACAAGGTCATGGTGTCGACGCTCAAAGGTGTCGATTTCACTTCGTTTCGTTGTCTATTAGAACAACCCAAGTAACTGGTCCTAAAAATGCTCTCAACTAAGAGCACAAGAACTTTGTTGACATTATGTGGAAAAATTTAACGTCACAGAAATATGAATATTACTTCATTTTGTTGTTTTCCTACAAGCTATAGACAAAATAGGAATAAATTGTGTTGTTTGTTTGTCCTTGTTAAAATCACTTGAGATGGCGGCGTTACTGACGATAGTCTTTTATTTAACTTCACTTGCTAGTGTTGAGCTGACACGTATATCGTTATAGCACTTTGTAGACAGGTAGGGATAAACCCATCTTCTGAAAAAAAAAAACAAGACGCGCGCGCGAATTTGCGCGCGTTTTATGGAATACGCGTGTCTGCGCGCTACCAATTTGCTATATTATAATAATTAAATAAATAATGCAGGACAGTTCACACAACATTATCTTGCCCCAAGCTAAGCAGAGCTTGTGTTATGGGTACTAGATAACTGATATACTTAATACTGAAAAAATTGAACGTCACAGAAATATTACATTGATAGATATTTTTATTATAGATAAAAAAAACCCAGTACACCCTGAACATCGTACAAATATTTGTTCTGAGGCGGGAATCGAACCCGCAACCTCCTGCGTCACAGAGGTCGTCGAAACCATTATAACCACTTCAATGCGCTTTGACTTTGCTCTAGCATGAATTGTCCCTTAGATTGGTATATATTCAGGGTTACTGTGTACGAAACGGGGCACTCAGGAAAAAATATCTCAAGGCCACTGACTTTGAGGTCATTGACCTTATTTTTATTAAAAACTAATTTTCTTTTACTGGCTTCTGAGGAGTACTCCAAGCAAGTTTGCCAATGTCAATTTAATTGTATAATTGTAATTAAATTAAGATTACACAACAATTGTAAATTCTTTTCGACCTACCTACATCTCGTTCACCGTAAGATGTCCCCTGCCTTGATTGGCGTAGTGACTACTTATGACAGATATATTGTTTTTTTTTTTTTGTATTTTTTTTTTCTACTTATACATACAAATAAGTTTGTACTTATACATACAAACTTATATTTATCTTACTTTCCTTGACTGTGAGGGACAAATCTTGCAACTAGAAACCAGTTCTACCCAACCGATTGAGGTGAAATTTTGCATCTGTCAAGTTCCGATAACAATACAATATTGTGGTGACAGCGAGCTATATGGTGATATGATAATATGCTGATATGATGATGGAGGGTAGGTGGACAACGGAACTCATACGTACATACATACGCACACTTTTTTCCCCGAAAGGGTAGGCAGAGCCTCAATGGGCCTCTTTTCACAGTGGGTTGCACCATCGCCATCATGTTGCATCACGTAGATGACTTTTTTTTATGAAGATTTCTGTCTGGTGATTGTACCATTTTCTACCATATTAAATATTTTTACATAATGTTTGCCATCGAATAGCACCTAAAAACCACAAAGGTTTGTGCTGGTGCTATCTCAAATTTATTGTGTCTTAGCTTATTTAGGGGTTAGCGCAGTCTTAAATAAAAGTAAATTGTACGTTTTGTGTACCCCTAAGACCGCACGGCACTATACATCTAATGAATGTTAAAAACAGCTGACCATCAGTAATAGTACAATATGAGATGCACGACCTATTTGCAGTACAAAAATAGTGCGCCCGCGCACAGTTGTATTGAAATCTATATGAGTTGCTATACAAATGCATTCGCACCTTCACAATGTTCTACATGCTAGCCAAATGTTGATTTTATAGTTATATGTTAATAAACCTAACCTTATGTGAAAAGGGGTGAAAACTATTGTATGAAAAATCTTCAAGAAATACGTTTTTTCATTGAGACATTTAATTGAACTTGAAACTTTGCATTAGTATGCTTCAATACAGATCATAAAAGGGTAAAATGATTTTTCCCCGAACTAGCGGGTGCAATGGGGTGTTAAAGTTTGTATGGGAACTTTGTACCGCGTGGTGCCATTCTGCTTGAAACTATGGATACTTAAAATACAGAATAATTGAACACATCATCTTAATCACGAGCCATTAAATGTCCATTTTTGGACGTAGGCATCTCCCAATTTATTCCACTCGAGTCGATCATCATCCAGTGATAGCCTGCGTATCCCTTTATGTCGTCCACCCATCGTTACGGTGGATGACCTCTGGGTCTTTTGTTTGCCCAGGATCCGTCTCGTCCAGCGACTTCTGTCAAGCCTAGCAATATGAATAAATAAAATAAATAAATAAATAATGCTGGACAGTTCACACAACATTATCTAGCCCCAAGCTAAGCAGAGCTTGCGTTATGGGTACTAGATAACTGATATACTTAATACAATATATTTCATTACATAGATAGATATTTTTTATTATACATAGAAAATACCCAGAACACCCTGAACAAATATCTGCGATCGTACAAATATTTGTTCCGAGGCAGGAATCGAACCCGTAACCTACCGCGTCACAGGCCAAGCTTCGCCCGCCGCGCCACAGAGGTCGTCGTCATATTCCCAACTCCACTTTCGCTCAGCAATAACAGTGACCACGAACATATACGAACACAATTGAACACATATTCCAGGATTATTCAGAATAAACCCTAAAAAGGGGTAACAGGGGGTGACAAAGTTTTAGTATTTTTGTTATGTGGTGCACGTGTATTCAGCTAGCTGTTGTTGAATACGAGTAATTTTGTCTTTGTTCTGACCTTCGTGGCCTTCGTCCAGATACCACAGAACAGCTCTCATCGCTCGATAATGTAAATAATTTGCAATAAAACGCGGTCTCTGACGACAGACGAGGGTTATTTCTTATAAACCGTATTGTAATGAAGAGGATCATGGTATCTTTTTTCTTGGTACAGAGATGAAATTAAATGAAATAAAAAACATTTAATTGGCACGAAAACAAACAAATATAATAGACTTGACTCTTACAAAAATTAGAACATAAGCGAATGGCTTGCACACACCCGCAATATTTTAGTACGATAGGGTTTATCCAACGACACCCTACAACATGGGATAGAAGAGAAAAAAAACATCCCCATTTTACGCGTAGAAGAACTACTCCAAAAGATTTTATTTTACCACATTGTCGCCGTGGTTAATATTTATATCCATGCCCAATTACAGCTTTCTAGTAGTCTCGGAGCTTAGCCGCATACAGACAGACAGACAGACGTCATAGGGGTCATAGATAGATAATACTTGGTTCGAACTTTATGCAACATTTAATCCGCGACCGAGGCCGAGAGCGGACACTAGTACAACAATATACGCCTTACTTAAATCTGTCTCATGTAAAGTTGATACATTTTGTACTTCTCAAAACCGCAATCTGGAACAAACCTCTCCGACATTCAGAATTAATTGTACAAAAAGCCGCTCGGCCATAACTGTAACTTAAACCAAATAAACAATTAAAAAGTGCGAGTTAAACCCTAAAAAAATAATGCTGTGTGTATTTACCCGCTTGCCCTGAATATACAGGCTGTCCTAAATCCCAAGGCCTACAAGTAATGGCTCCTGTGTCAGTATTACGTAAGGAAAGCAGTCAATATAATCGGAAGATTGTAATTTTTACACGACTGACCCAAAAAAGGACTATTGTTTCAGGGTTCATGTATGTAAATAAATTATTCATTATTCCACCATATCTTCTAAACGCCTTAACTGATTTAGATGATTGAGGTATCATTAGAATCTGCAAGTTATCTCTATAAGTACTAGAAATGGGAATTAAAAAAATATAATGCCAAAATTAAGAAGATCAATCTTAAAACCTGACGAACTGAAGCTGATCGTGTAAGAATCAATGTGTGGAACTTGGGGAGTAGGTTCTAAAAAGTGTCCTTAAGTGTAGTGTTGGGTTGGCTAAGGTCATGAATCATCATCTCAATAATCCGTGCCACTAGCATGTGTATTCGTGGCACAAGGCATAAATTTAAGCCAATAGCCAAGTTATTCGGTTTCGATGATGGTACAATGCAGCCCCACCTCACAATGAAGACTAGTAATTGATTTTGTTAATTGTGTATTCCGATAACATAACCGCTGTAATAACTACCTGCATGACATTACTGTGAAATAAATTATTTTGAATTCTTGTAGGTTCTAAAAATATATAATACATAGGTATTTAGTAGTTCTTCAAGAACTTCTGTACTATGTATTTTGTGCTAATAGGCTATCATGAAATGAGAGAATGATGATGTTGATGAAATACAAAAGCTCAAAATAAATAAAGCAGAAAATTGCCACGCGGTGACTGCGCCGTTGGTTTAGGATATCCCAATGATGTTGAGCAACCTGTATAATATAATTCTGCCCCTGAGGCGTGGAAACGTTTCGTTCTCATTAGAATTAATTGCGCATGTTTGAGTTTATCTTATCATATTCCTGAAAGTTAAATAGCAATAATAGAAAATTATACTTTTAATCATAATCAAGAACCGCTACGGAGCGCCTGACGACGAATCGTCATTTCGCTCTCTGCTTTGAGGAGTGTACCGCTGGGGGACGCTTGAGCCCTCAGTAGGAATACAAACAAGTTTACTCCTGTTTTAGACCAATACAAGTAGATATGTACAACATTTTAAAAAATACATATGAAACAGTTGTGCTACCTGAAGACTGCTGCTATCGATCTAAAGGTAGCTCAACTGAACGAGATCACTATCAGACGGAAGAACCCTAAGATGCTAGCTGCATTACCACGATGAATAGCAGAAAAGATGAATAAAAAAAACAAGTAAAACGGGTACAACAACGGGTACGGGTAAAACAAAAAAGTGAGACAGTCAGATCAAGTGCTTTCATATGAAAGCGCTTTGCTTGGACATTTTTATATTGAAATTCCCTTTGTGATAACACGACAGATATGGATTTACCACTAACATTGCTGGCCTAAGGTGCGATTTGCTCCGACGAAGGTTTTCATAATAATGTTTGAATATCTAAGCATGTTTAAGAAAAATTATCTACTCCACAATATAATGTAACGTATCTAAAGGTTGGGGCTAAAAAGTTGGTGACGTGTATAAGCGGATAATTAGATGAGTATTTCGTTGTCAAGAGGGTTTAACGATAAAATCCAAAAAATAAACAAAAATATAAAGACAGTCTCTACGAGATACTAAAGTGGTTTATTACGTCCATATTTCGGGAAATTGTTATTGTAATTCAGAACGTACCTATCTAGTAAATATTTTGGTATCTCTTAGTTGAATGAACTTATTGAACGGCTAAAGTTTAGCGACAAATGACGCGTAAAATCTAGATTTCCATAAAACCGGAATGAACTGCTTAGGTACGTAGACAAAAGTACAAGTAAGACGCTAACTAGCGAAAACAAAAATGGCCTCCGTGTTTCCGACTAGTAGATTTTTCGTTTTAAACGTGATTATCTACGTCCCTTCCTTGCATCCGTTGTGGTGTCATAAACAACAAATTGTTACAAAAAAAAAGCTTTCTATAAAGTCAGTTTTTGCGATTTTTTGTTTGAAATGCAGAATTATCTCCTAACTCCTAATAGTTAAGGAGTGCTGTGGCCTCCAACATCAGCTCTCTAGCACGAGGTGATGACTCCCAAACGCAAACAACTGAATAAATTATGAAAAATTTACAAGCACACTGAACGTGCCATTATTTTTTAAGAATTTCCCTTGATTTATCTAAAATCCATCATCAGATCCTAACTTGGTGAATGAGGGACAAACTCAGGAGTATACCTATTTAAACAAAAAAAACGAGCGAGCCTTACAATAGACGCATATGATGCTAAACGTCTGACATCTCACCTCCTTGGTAATAAGCAACATGGCTGATAGTACTAACCGCTGATAGTAAGCCCAGTGACAGCTCGAACACTCACGAACTTAGAATATATACAGATGGCTCTAAGATGAAGGCAGGAACCGGAGCGGGTACGTTTTCAGAAGATCTGAACATTCACTCGTCAGCGGCTTTGGGGGTGTGGAATTCCATCTTCCAAGCGGAATGCGTAGGCATAATCCAGGCTGCATACGCAGTGCTACGTAGGAAGGTAACTGACTTTAACACCAGGATACTCTCTGACAGCGCTGCGGTACTACGAGCCCTGCAGAAAAGCGAACATACATCAGGGTTGGCCATTCAGTGTCATAACCTGCTGGAAGAAGTAAGTAAGTCAAACAACATAACCTTGCAATAGATCAAGAGGTATAGCGGCTCCAGAGGTAACGATGGGGCTGACGAACTGGCCAGGAGAGGCTCGGAATTGCTACCAGCAGGACCGGAGCCCATTTTACCCCTGCCTTTTAACCAGATACGCTCCTGGATCCGTAAACGTACTGTCAATCTACACCAAGAGCTATGGGAAAATATATCGGATTGTAGGCAGTCAAAGGAGGCGTTTCCGGACCTAAATCCGAAATACTCCCGTAAACTCCTCAATATGAAGCGTGACAAGCTATGGCGGATCGTCGGGATTGTCACGGGTCACTGTGCTCTTAATAAACATTTATTTACTCTGGGTATTACAGATAGCCCCCTATGTAGAGGCTGTCTAGTATCAGATGAGACGCCAGCGCATGTACTCCTGGAGTGCAGCAGCGTGGCGTCCCAGAGAAAAGCATTCCTCGGGACACCAAGGACGCCCAGGCAGGCCTGCGCCAGCATTGGCGAGCTGCTAGCCTTCCTGGAGGACATCGGGTGGCTGGACTAGCAGCCTCCACCCATCACGCAAAAAGAGCCCATTGGTGGCCTAGTTGCGGAGAAGAGTCTGCTCTACAAGTAAGTACTAACCTATCAGAAAAATGCGCGCTTTCACACACATTCCGTCCCTTTTCACGAAATCATCCCACAGATTGCAGGAAAGCCAGAGGAAAGATGTCGTACATCAAAAAATTACAGACATTTACAAACTTCAAAAAGTAACAACTATTGTACGGCATAGAAAGGAAACGTGTATGCTTAATTTACGCTAAATTTCACATAACACTTTGTCTAGTACAGATTCGCAAAGCTGAAAACCACTATCGATAAAGCTTTTCAGTGCAAGCAATTTACTTAGATACACATATAACTCTCCATTTTAGCGTCGGTGTCGGGTAAACTAATTACTTTGCTATGAGCTATTTAAATCTGTATGGTAATTTCGATATATCGGTCGGTTAGTACTTTCTTGAATAAACTAAACCACAGACTAAACTGAAACTGTACGTGAGCGACCGAGTTGCGTGGGATCATCATGATGAAGATTTGGATGTTTTGGATAGACGAAACGCTATCTTCAGTGGAGATAGTGAGACTCCAAAACAGAGAAAGTATTTAGAATGAAACGTATAGGACAAGTTGCGTGTCTGACTGACTGACTGACTATCAACGCACAGCCTAAACAATACATTTCCTATGTGGTCGAGAGGTGAACGCTAAGGAATTTCCGAAATTATAACTTTATATTGTGGGGAAATACTTATTTACTTATACTTTGTAAGTATGGAAAAACGAACTCGCGGACATGCTTAGCTTAAAATATACTTATTCCAAGTTTAAGTGTTATCACATAATATTTTAGCATAAATTACCGGTTACCGCTTAACATTAGGTGGGCCATCTGATTGTTTTGATTTTGTTTGAAAGCGATCACGCAGTTAAAGAAACCGTCCATATGTAATGCATTTATAAAATTCTAACACAATATGCCATCACTGGCTTAGTTCCATTCCTGAGCGATACAAACTATTCATTTTACTGACACGATACGCAAAGTA
The DNA here is from genome assembly GCA_932527175.1 of Operophtera brumata. NCBI lineage: Eukaryota > Metazoa > Arthropoda > Insecta > Lepidoptera > Geometridae > Operophtera > Operophtera brumata. The sequence goes on along the minus strand of OW052239.1, from coordinate 30,473,533 downwards.
TTCCCAGAAGTTGATTTCGTGACATTTTGTTACTTTTTAAATGCTTGTTAGTGTCTATTGAAAAGCGTTTCGAAAGCCCTCGAATTCCTGCAAAATTCTGAATTTCACGAAAACTCTCAGCTTTCACAAAAGTTGGTAACATGAAGCGTCCTTAATGTTCTTAATTTGTTACTGATCGTGTGGAGCTCTTAATGTAAATTACGGGGAATTTTAATGTAGAATACAAGCGCTGATTTCAATATTTTATATCTTACTTGGTATTCCACTCTAAATCCAAATAAATTTATTATTTATAAGGACACGAACTTGTTTGTAAGATTAGTTGGTGTAAGATTTGTCCTGGCTGCTAGCTTGTTATGGAATGTAAATATTATGCTGGAAGAAAGCGTTAGCCGAATCAGTCGTGGAAAGCAATGGCGGCGATGAGCTCACCACTTGACACGTCTATTTCCCACGATGGTGTAATCCACAGTGAAAAGGGGCCCATTTGAGGCTCTGAAAGGGTTTTCGGGGAAAAAGGCGTGTGTTTATGTATGTATGTATGTTATATCTAAGTATATAAAGGGAGCCCTGGTTTCTTTTTTAACCGACTTCAAAAAATAAGAGGTAGTTCTAAAAACACAATTAATTTGATTGTAATTTTGGAGTTTACTCCTTAAGAATCGATTTTCATATATATATTTTTGCTCACGGCACAGACAAAATAATACTATACTACCCACGGTAGATGGCGAGTGAAATTGAGCGTCAGGAAAAAGTGAAGTTCGTTATGTTCCACCTGCGCAACATATTCGCGCATCTTAAACGGACCAGGGGGGCCGATTCTCGGATTGTAGACATTGATGTCGAATAGAGATATGTCGAAACAAGAGTTTTTTTTCAAGATTCGCCATCTTGTTTCGACATATCTCTATTCGACATCAGTGTCTACAATCCGAGAATCACCTTCCTGGACACTAAAAACTGGTGGTAAACTCCAGTCTCGCGTCATTAGCTTTGTTAAAGTAGTACCCTACTTCCATGCTACTAAAATATTTGGTTGCAGATGTTCATGTAAACTGGTGGTAAACTCCAGTCTCGCGTCATTAGCTTTGTTAAAGTAGTACCCTACTTCCATGCTACTAAAATATTTGGTTGCAGATGTTCATGTAAACTGGTGGTAAACTCCAGTCTCGCGTCATTAGCTTTGTTAAAGTAGTACCCTACTTCCATGCTACTAAAATATTTGGTTGCAGATGTTCATGTAAACTGGTGGTAAACTCCAGTCTCGCGTCATTAGCTTTGTTAAAGTAGTACCCTACTTCCATGCTACTAAAATATTTAGCTTTGTTAAAGTAGTACCCTACTTCCATGCTACTAAAATATTTAGCTTTGTTAAAGTAGTACCCTACTTCCATGCTACTAAAATATTTAGCTTTGTTAAAGTAGTACCCTACTTCCATGCTACTAAAATATTTAGCTTTGTTAAAGTAGTACCCTACTTCCATGCTACTAAAATATTTAGCTTTGTTAAAGTAGTACCCTACTTCCATGCTACTAAAATATTTGGTTGCAGATGTTCATATAAACTGGTGGTAAACTCCAGTCTCGCGTCATTAGCTTTGTTAAAGTAGTACCCTACTTCCATGCTACTAAAATATTTGGTTGCAGATGTTCATATAAACTGGTGGTAAACTCCAGTCTCGCGTCATTAGCTTTGTTAAAGTAGTACCCTACTTCCATGCTACTAAAATATTTGGTTGCAGATGTTCATGTAAACTGGTGGTAAACTCCAGTCTCGCGTCATTAGCTTTGTTAAAGTAGTACCCTACTTCCATGCTACTAAAATATTTGGTTGCAGATGTTCATGTAAACTTTGAAATGTTTTCAAAGGCACTAGCGATACGAGCCCCCTGGGGTCACCGAACGCCACGCATGACCTACCGACCTACATTCCTAGGGCTGTCACTACCCGCTGATAAGGGTACTCCTGATACCGGTATCAAGGAGGAGCGGTATCGGTATTGTGAAAAGGCTTAAATAATTAATTCTAGCAAGCTATTATTTATTATCTGGCTTGATTTTACCCCTGTCAAGTTAATGATGAAAGCAATTTTTTTTAATGCAATGGCGACGACGATCTCACCACTTATCACGCCTATATTCCTGTTTGTGTGAGCCACTGTGAAACAAGACCCTCCCTAAAACGTGATTCTATGCATTTATGTATATTCTTTACACGTACTTGATTGTGAATCGTGATTGTGAAGTTGCTGGGCACATTGGGACGTAAAGTTGCATCTTTGATCTTCTATAGGTTACATTTCGGTGAATGTCATAGGTTTTTTTTATTTGACGACCTCTGGGGCGCGGCGGCCGAAGGTTCATCTGCGACGCAGAAGGTTGCGGGTCCAATTCCCGCCTCTATATTTGTATGATCTGCAGATTTGTTCAGGGTGTTCTGGTATTTTACTATATGTATAATAAAAAATATCTATCTTGTAGGTAATGTATTGTATTAAGTATATCAGTTAGCTAGTACCCATAACACAAGCTTTGCTTAGCTTGGGGCTGGATAATGTTGTGTGAACTGTCCAGCATTATTTATTTTATTTATTTATTTAATTTATTGTGGCTTTTAAAATTATATCGTGTAATGTTGGTGACATTTTGACCAGTGTAACAAATATAAATTAGATGTGAGTGTAGATAGATAGAAGTGTATGGCATGTACTTGAATTAATTACTACTTCAGAGTCAAGTCAGTTCAATTTTGTTGACCCCAATCTAGAAACTAATCTAAAGTATTTATCAATTTCCTATTAAATTTGATAGAACGAAACTAGCATGGTTAATATTTCCATATCTGTGATTTGGAAACCATTTAACTTTATAATAAACTGATAACAAACCACGGCCCTAGATTTCAAGGTATATGTATAAAAAGATTTTTGTGAAAAAAATATTTTTCAATACAAGCTTTTACAAAATTAGTGATCGTAAACGTGTGCTGATCGAAATGAGCCAAAACACGGTCAGTCTACCGTCCATATCCACCTTCCGTCTCCATCATTAGATCAGCTCGCTGTTATCATAATTTTGCATTGTCATCGGAACTTGACAGGTATGCCAAATTTGAGCTCAATCGTTTGAGGATAACTGCTTTAAAATGTAGTTGCAAGATTCCACCCGGACAAACATTGCAAGTTAATATAAAGCTTGTAAAATTGTATGGAGTCTGATGAGATACATATATTAATATACATAGACACACACCTTTTTCCCCGAAAGGAAAGGGTAGGCAGAACCTCAAATGGGCCTCTTTTCACAGTGGGTGCACATCGTGGCAAATAGACGTGACAAGGGGTGAGCTCAACGCTGCCATTGCTTCCCACGACTGACTCTGCTAACGCTTTCTTCCAGTACCTAATAACACATTCCTTAAATGAGCTAGCAGCCAGGACAAATTTTATACCAACGAATCACAAACAAGTCCGTGTAATCCCTCTTTTACGACATCCACGGGAGGAGATGGAGGGGTCTACTCTTGGGCCTGACACACCTCGGCACGCTATAAATGGCCCGTGATATTTATCTATATATATATATATATTAATAATAAAGAGGAAAGATTTGATTGTTTGTTTGTTTGCATTGAATAGGATCCGAAACTACAGAACCTATTTAAAAAAAATCTTTCACTGTTGGGAAGCTACACTATCCTCGGGTGACATAGGCTATAATTATATTATAAAAAAATAGGGATCCTTACTGAAACTCCAATAATGATCCAATAATGATGCAAAACTCCAATAATAATAACTCCAATAACCCAAGGTGTAAAAAAAAGGAACATGACATGGGGGGAATAACTTTAGCAGGTTTTTGTATCTGGTGTGTGGGTAGATGGGGGGTTGGGAAGGGGGGAGGGTTAGGGGGGACAGGAGGGAGGGGGCTTCCTGACACTACCCGTGCGAAGCCGGGGCGAGTTCCTAGTATTGTATAAGTATATTGTCTGATGAGAATGCAAATACAAAATGCAAATCTCGTTTGTATGCAAGGCTCAAGCGCTCTAGATGTACACTCCCTAGGTTTGAGCGAGCTTGCGTTATTACTCTTTGACAAGGGAATTACGAGAGCTGCAAAGACCTGATTCAGCGTTATCAGTGCAACCTACATAGAGAATGTTGCGGAGGGCCCTAGAGGTCACCGGAGGTCACAACACGTAGCATGTTGGTTGATATCTGTTTCCCACTTCGCACCGCTGAGCTCGAATGCTGCTAATTTCATGTTATACGGGAAGCTATTCCATACTTCATTTGTGAAACTGAGTGTGTTAGTGTAATGTTCAGTAACTCTTGTGGGAATTTATATATAATAGTAGATTATGCACTATGGGATTATTCCCATAGTGCATAATAAGATACTGATACTGATACTGATAGTAAGATACTGCTTTATAGCAGTATCATACGTCGCGGGTGGCATATTGAACCCTGAGCGTAATGAGGGACTCTAGTACACTCTTGGTCTGTGTTCTCTGTAAACGTACGTTTTTCTTTTAGTTCTGCTTATTAGTGGCCAGTTCGATTTTGGAACCAACCTCTTTAAAATACCATATGGGCATTTTTTTACTAGAAGTTTTCCACAAGTTTCCACACGTATTTGACGTTCCAAATTCAAATCACTTTATTTCCTAGGGAGTTTCATACAACTTTATATCCCTTTGGGAGATAATGCTTTACTTTACGTTGAGGTTGCATGATATGTAATTGGACATTGTCGAGCAGGTGGTGTGAAAAAGATTTATGGTTTTTTTTTAAATTCTGTACAGATCACACAACATTATCTAGCCCCAAGCTAAGCAGAGCTTGTGTTATGGGTACTAGATAACTGATATACTTAATATAATATATTACATGGATAGATATTTTTATTATACATAGAAAATACCCCGAACACCCTGAACAAATATCTGCGATCGCACAAATATTTGTTCCGAGGCGGGAATCGAACCCGCAACCTTCTGCGTCGCAGGCCAAGTTTCGCCCGCCGCGCCACAGAGGTCGTTTGAATACATAATTTAATTTCTGTTAAACAAATGTATTGTGTAATCTAAACGGCCTAGCGAGAGTGACTGAAAAGGTCCTCCGATACGCGGGCGCGGGGAATGCACAAACTGCATACAATCACACATTGTGTCCCCAGAAAAACGTTAATTGCCCCAGAACGTGCTTTATCAGCGCTTGCTAATAACAACCCAACAACAACAACAACATACAACAACACAACAACAACATTTGTGATGCTGCAACACACACGTACTTTTAGTTATAGTTTTTATATGGTTTTTAATTTTAGTGCATTGCTTTGTTTTTGTGTAACGATGGTTGTATTATCTAGTTTTAGTGCACTGTCTTTTATTTGTTTAGAATTACCTCCGTGTGTGATTGGAGATGCAAATAAACTATTTATCTAATAAATTAGAATTTATCTATCTATCTATCTATCTAAGTTTATACATAAGTTTTTTGTTTTTGTTTTTTGGTGAGCAGCCATAACGGCTCCGATTCCATTTTGGAAAAGTTTTGTGTCAATTTCGTATAGTTTTTTTCTCTTTACAATAATTGCCGTCGCACGTCTCATACATTTGCCATTTTCAAGTACTATAGCTAATTATTGTATTTTCAATATAATTCGCAACGTTACAATCCTTACAAGTCGTTAAAGTCACAGTCAAGTCATGTTTTAGTAACACGGAGACTGTTTTACAAAAACTTTGGTAGACAATTTCCACCAATTTGAAAAGTCACGCAATACACTTCCATTTCTTTTCACTACACTTGTGCTCTGTAGACGAACTCCATTGGTTAAAATGCCACCAAAATTACACAAAATAACTCAAAAAAACACTAGGAAATAAAATAAAAGTAAACAACTTCTCTTTTCAAAAATGGCGGGAAGAGTCTGTTTCACATAGTTTATATTTTTGAATTTTTCTGAATTTATTTATTTACGCTATACGTCACCATACTCTATTTATGTTAAAAATTAAATAATTTTTCAACCAGTAAATTCGTAGAAAGTAGGCGGTGACAAACAAACAGACAGCAGACATGAAAGTGATCCTATAATATAACATACATAACACCCAACAGGCACATACATAGTCCTGATCCCACACTAGGATCCCTGGTGTCGTGGATATCAGGAACTACGAGTGCTAGCACTACACCCAGACCCGGAACAAATATTCGCAGATGATAGAAACATTTGTTCCGCACCGGGAATTGAACCTGCAACCTCTCGCATCTCATCTCAGCTCGTTCCTCGCACGCCGCACCACCGAGATCGTCAAATAATGGTTCCGTTGGTAACTTTTGAGGAACTCTAAAAATGGCAGTATCTTAAGGATTTTCCCTGTTCTATCCAAACATGGAGTTTCTATGTGACAAAAGAAATGATAAATAGAGTAATCAGAATACAGAATCACACTCTATTTTCATCTCTATCTCAACGGAATAAGGTCCAAGAAAAAGTTATTATATTCATGTTTACTACGAGGTGATGTCTCACATTCGAGGTAATAAAGCCTTTTGTATTCGTGAATCGAATCCGCACGCCGTTGATTGATCACAATGAATGTGTGCAAGTAATTTCAGATCTTTACTCTTTGTAATACGGTTTAGATTTAAACACGATGTGTCTAGACCTGGGTGATGTCATCATTCGATTAATGTAGTACCTGCTTGGTATTTTGTACGTAGGTAGGTCTAAAAGTCATTAGTTTATTGGATTCTAGTATCTGCCCACGGCTTCACGCGCGTTAACCCAGGATGAAAAGTAGCCTATAGGTCAATTCTAAGAAGCCAAGCTTTCGATCTTTCGATGTAGTACGCCGAATATTGGGGTTGAATTGGGGGTGAGTTAGAGACCTTTCTGTAACAGCATATCTAACTATCACTTTGTATTTTTTTCATGTTTTCTTTTGTTTACCGATCTGTGTTGTTACAAATAAAACTAATTCTAATTCTTCTAATTCTAATTCGAAATGGGCAGGGCATCTACGAAGAGTGAAATCCTTTAGATGGTCCCAAGCACTAACTGGTTTCCTAGAGATCAAAAGCGTAGACGAGGATGATTGTGGCGCGGAGGGCGAAGGTTCACCTGCGACGCAGGAGGTTGCGGGTTCGATTCCCGCCTCAGAACAAATATCTGTACGATCTGCAGATTCTGATATTTGTTCAGGGTATCCTGGGTATTTTCTATGCATAATAAAAAATATCTATTTAAGTAATATAGCTGTATTACTTAAGTATATCAGTTATCTACTACCCATAACACAAGCTCTGCTTAGCTTGGGGTTAGATAATGTTGTGTGAGTTGTCCTGCATTATTTATTTATTTATTTATTTATAAGTGTTTTTCCAATATAATGAAAACATTTTATTATAAACGGCGCTAAACGGGTCGCGGGCAGAGTGCATCGCGCTCACTCTCACGGATAAAGTCACTCTCACAGTTAAAATAGCTCAAAATTCGATACCGTTGGGATACACACATACTCTGTCTCCTTTACAACATCCTCCACAATCCTCTTTCTCCAAACTATTTAAAAGAACGTTTCCCACCCCGTTTTTCTCCTGACCATCTATCTCGATCCTCTCAACTCTCCCTTTTTTATTTTTTATTTTTATGCTACTTGAATGACGAAACAAGCAAGAGGCCCACCTGACAACATCTTCGACTCATGCCCCTGTCCATAAGACCTCTTTTTACACCTACTCTTTTACGGTGTCTTCGATCCGCTTGTGGAACTCTCTTCCAGTGTAAGTTAGGAAAGCCGCTTCCATGGGAGTCTTCAAGTCCAAACTGTACCAATACTTTATGTCATTGCAAAATGTCCAACAAAATTGAGCTTATGTTATTTAATGAATTATTTATATATATTATATTATGTTAGGTATTTATATAGCTAGTTATTTAGAGTAGGTATTTAGTTATGTTTATCATTTAATCTCAACCTATAATTATTTTGAATAGCACTACCACCCACTCTACATTACACAAAGGTTAGCTGGAAGAAAATGCTAATTAGCATTAAGTTCGCCTATATATTGCTTTTTAATCCAGTGCAATAAATAATTTTCTATCTATCTATCTATAAAGACTCTCGAAACCGAGTCGAAATCAGTAATCGATTTTAGTAGTAGTAGAGCTTTTTTGTGAAAGAGTTCGTCCGGGGAAGTACTACCACCATACCTATTTCTGCCGCAAAGCAGTAGTGCTCGCATTGCTGTGTTCCGGTTTGAAGGGTAAGGGTGCCGGTGAAATTACAGGCACATGAGACTTTTCATCTTTATGTCTCAGGGTGACGGGCGCGTGCAATGCCACATAGGGTGCGTCCTAGGTGGACGTGTCCGATGAGGTAATGCACTGTTCATTGGCAGAGGTTACCGCTTAACATCAGGTGGGCCATCTGCTTGTTCCGTCATTCAGTAGCTTCGACCAATTATTTTACTTTCGTCGAAGTTCAGTAGTATAAAAAAAACAAAAAAACAAATACTGTCGGTGCTTATCATGAATGTAAACTACTACATTCATGGTGCTTACACACAAAATTTACCTCTTTTATAAAATGAATTATGATAGGCTAGCTTATTACGTATCTTGCAATAGCAATGCGATAGCAAGAATTGCGTGATTATTGCATCCAAATTGCAAATTCGTATTACGTTTCAGCGATACGAAATACGAATTTGCAATTTGTATGCGATAATCGCGCAATTCTAGCTCAATTCTTGATATCGCATTGCTATTGAAAGATACGTAATAAGCTAGCCGGGGTTTTTAACCATAAACCAGTCGACGCAAAAGAGGAAGCCCCGTCTCGATGGACCAACAAAGACATTATAAAGGTCCCAGTAAGTTGGATGGTGGCGGCTCAATACCGTTCTATGGAAGAGGCCTATGTCCAGCCGTGGACTTCTGTGGGCTAATGATGATGTTGATGATAACGTTGAAAAGGAGACAGTTCTAGTTATTTAAAACCTCGTAAATAGTGACTGAAACTCGTGTTCACGCCCTAGGTACTTGTTTACATCGATTTCAAAGTTCTTTTGTGTTGAAATGTTTAGTCTGTCTGTCTGCGATGAAGCAGTTGTGGTGCGTTTGATCTCATTCAATGGTACGATCAATGTATACTACTTTTACCTGTACACAGGGCGTCCCAACACTATGCAACATGAAGGAAAAGCATCTTAAAATTAAATATTGTAGCTAGAATATTTTGCAGAGTCTTTATTTTATTTTTAAAATCACAAATTACTTGTAAATAATTAATAAATAAATTAATTAATTTCAAGTACCTATGAATTATTATTTTTTGTCCATTCTTGCGATTGGCGTCATAAAAATACGGTGTGTTTTTTTCACACTAAGTCGGTTCGATACAAAAGCAACAACATAATAAAGCAAGTAATTTTTAGAAAATATTTGAATGCAGTATTACTAACTTTTAAAAATAAAATAAAGTCTCCTTTCCGCAAAATATCCTATCTACAATATTTAAGGTACTTTCCCTTCATGTCGGATAGTCTTAGGACGCCCTGTATATCCTGCGTCTGTTGGGTAATAGGCCTCCGACATTATCACGCCAATTTATTGAACCTTGAGTAAGTCTGATCAGTTTCTGTCCAACTGGCGCTTCGAGATCGTCGGACCTACCTATTGATTGATAGTTGGACTACCTAATTGATTTGTTCAATCACTTTGGAGTTCGCTCAAGATCGAGCAGGTACATTTTTTAGCAACAACATTTTATTAGCTAGTATTTATAGCACATGTTCGACAGAAGATTGACAGTGGTAGCGATTTGAAGTTATAAATAAATAAATAAATAAATAATGCTGGACAGTTTACACAACATTATCTAGCCCCAAGCTAAGCAGAGCTTGTGTTATGGGTACTAGATAACTGATATACTTAATACAATATAATAACATAGATATTTTTTATTATACATAGAAAATACCCAGAACACCCTGAACAAATATCTGCATATCGCACAAATATTTGTTCCGAGGCGGGAATCGAACCCGCAACCTCCGGCAACATTCGCCCGCCGCGCCACAGAGGTCGTCAAGAGTTGCATTATCTAAAGCTAAAGCTAACTAAACGTATCGCCATCCTTTTCTTTAGTATTGAAAAAGAAAAGGACAGGGATCCTATTTTTTTTTATTTTAGTTTTAACTTTAGTAAACACAATCTCAAAAATAGTGCGTCTTGCAGTAGCTACTTTCATGCACATATCACATAATCACATATTAAATTTTTAACGCCCGACGCCAAAACGACGGGGTGTTATAAGTTTGACGTGTCTGTGTGTGTGTGTGTGTGTGTGTGTGTCTGTCTGTGGCATAGTAGCTGCCGAACGGATGAACCTTTTTTTTTAATGTGCTTTTGTCGGGAGTTTTCTTAGCTATGTTTGATCAAAATCGGTTCAGCCGTTTCATTGCGGAGAGGTTTTTTTAAATTTGTCAAAATTAATTACTAGTTAAAAGCTTTTATTTAACTTGCAATGTACGTGTGTCCGTGCGAAATCTTACAACTAAATTTTGAATCAGTACCCCTACCACATGTTTCTGACGTTATCGAGTCGCTAGCGAGACGATAGTCAATGTCAAATATTAACCAATCAAGTTATTAAGATTTCTAGTCACTCCGATGTCATTGGCCAATATTTGACACTGACTAACGTTTCGCTAGCGATTCGATAACGTCAGAAACTTGTGGTAAGGGTACAGTTAGCCTTGTTCGATTCGAAATTTTGCATACCTGTCAAGTTCCGATGACAATAAAATATTATGGAGACAGCGAGCTGATCTGATTATGGAGACGAAGGTGGACAATGGAACTCCTCGATAGTTAATAGGAGACTAGCCGTGTTTGTGCTCATTTTGATCAGCTCACGGTTCTGCTTACTAATTTTATCGTCATCATCATCGTCATAAGTCAGATGTTCATTTTACAAAAGCTTTTATTGAAAAATACATTAGGTACCTGTCACATACATAGCTCTGATCCTACACTAGGATTCCCTGTGTCGTGAGTATCAGGAATTACGAGTGCCGTGGTCCAGAACACAAGGACTCTGAACAAGCTTGCAGATTAGGTAAACATAGGTATGGAGTATAATATATTTTCAGTTTTAAGTCATGTTGGCTTCTTCAAGATGTTCTTCACCGTTTGAAAACACGCACTAAATAAAGAAAATGAGTGGACAAATTAAATGGAAACTATCGGGATTCGAACCTTTGCACTCACAATCGGAAGTCATAGCCACCACTCTAGTTGTTCTACTAACTATGCTATACGCAGTGTCGGGGTTAAGAGACTCTGAACTCTATCTACCCGCAACAACTTATATTTCTCTTCGTACAAGTTTTTCCACATATAGATAGAGCTGGGACGGGTACATAAGACGAGCGTGAATGGGACAGTGGGAGGTTGAAGACCTCGGCGAACGTATTCAGACCAGTTCCAGAGTCTCGAGCACCGCCGTAAAGTCGCATGCCTTTCGATCTTCTATAGGTTACATTTCGGGGAATGCTCCCAGGAACTTCACGATCTGATCCCACCATCTCCTTTTCATCATAGGACGAGCAGACACACGGCTCGGTACCATCCATACCTCATTAGTTTACCCTCTATTCGTACTAAACGATTCAGTTCTACCTTTATAATGCGAACTGCTAAGGAGTGGTCTAGGAGTGGTGGAGTGGAGTGCCTACCGTCGTCTGTCTTTCCTGAAAACTATAATCTGGGTCTCTTCAAGGCTAGAGTGAATAGGTGCCTTCTAGACCTTTGTGCTTCATCTTCGGCCACATCGTCACTTACCAACAGGTGAGATCGTGGTCAAACAAAGGCCTATCATAGATTTTTTAAAAAAAAACGTAGACGTTCTGGAAAAAGCCCAGGTCAAGAGTACCCTTAACCGACGAGTATATATGAAGAACGTGATGAGAGTGAATGATGCAAAAGAGGTATGTCAGGATTGTTGCAAGTGGAAATCCGTGGTCTCTGCCTACCCCTCCGGGCAACAGGCGTGAGTTTATGTATGTAGATAGGGCTGGGTATAAGCCTCTCAGCAAAGCTTATGTTGTTCATACCTAGATGTGCTTGTTTTATCAATATCCAGAGCAAATTCTTCAGTAACAAGCATTAAACGCCGGCCCTCCGCATATTTTATGTCAACAGAAACTTTGTTATTTATGAGGAAGTCACGTAATAAATTATTTATGATTCGCTAGCTTTGTACCGCGGCTTTGTTTATTCAATAATATATGTTCATAATAATAGCCGTTGATCAAGGTTTGCTCTTTGGAATACAAAATTTAAATTACTTGGTTGATGCTAAAGTTATACCTAGAGCATTGGTTAACCCGAGGTGAATTCAGGTACTGCCTCGGCTGAATTACTTACAAACTATACAATCACAATCGTTACAATCTATGCAAATTGTACATACATACACACGCCTTTTTCCCCGAAAGGGTAGGCAGAGCCTCAAATGGACCTCTTTTCATTGTGGGATATAGACGTGACAAGTAGTGAGCTTATCGCCGCCATTGCTTCCCACGACTGACTCTGCTAACGCTTTCTTCCAGTAATAATACATTCCTTAAATAAGCTAGCAGCCAGGAAAAATCTATACCAACGAATCTTAATAACAAGTGCGGGTAATCCCGTAGTCGGCTTTTACGACATCCATGGGAGGATACGGAGGGGTCTATTCTTGGGCCGGACACACCACACATTGGACAATGTCTGAACAATCTATACAAATTAATTTTAATTTTATATAATTACTAGCAGCGCCCCGCGGTTTCACCCGCGTAAGTCTCAATCCCGTGGGAATATCGATAAAAATGTGCCTATGTGTTATCTCCATTCCAAATTTCAAGCAAATCCGTCCAGCCGTTTCAGCGTGAAAAATTTACAAACACACTACACACACACAAACTTTCGTCTTTATAATATTAGTGTAAGTGTGATAAAACCCCCTACTATTTTCTGAACCTGGAGTCTGGGGAGGAAGACATGCAATTGAATCTCATAGATCTTGTGCCTCCTATGCTGGTCATCATCAGGTCATCATCCTGATGTCATGGACTGAGACCTTAAACTGTAGCTCTACTCTAACTCTAGCTGCTAAAATGACCGAGTTCTCTTTAAACAAATTCTTGTGAGCTGACGATCGTAGAAACGGCTGCACCAATTTCCACTAAACATAGCTAAATAATATCTCACAAACACCATCTTTCATAAAAAAAACAGATCCGGAGCTCAACAGAGACATGCGTGACAAACAGACAGACAGATACACTATGGCCTCAAACTTATAACACCAATCTTTTTAGTAGGGGAAAAAACAAATTATATCGAACAAAAGCGTTGGTTCGCCTTCGGTATAACGTTAATACTAGTTATATACATAATGATACAAATGTTGGTTATAGCCTACTTGTATTAAACGTAGTAGTAGAGCTTTTTTGTGAAAGAGTTCGTCCGGGGAAGTACTACCACCATACCTATTTCTGCCGCAAAGCAGTAGTGCTCGCATTGCTGTATTCCGGTTTGAAGGGTAAGGGTGCCGGTGAAATTACAGGCACATGAGACTTTTCATCTTTATGTCTCAGGGTGGCGGGCGCAGTGCAATGCCACATAGGGCGCGTCCTAGGTGGACGTGACCTATGAGGTAATGCACTGTTCATAGGCAGAGGTTACCGCTTAACATGAGATGGGCCATCTGCTAGTTCAGTCATTCAAGTAGTATAAAAAAAAAAAAAAAAAACGTCTGTCAGCTATTGATTAGGTAAAGTATATTTTGACCGAGGAAGATTAATTAGACAATACACAAGAAAAGCCCCAGGAAGAAGCGAGTAAGTATTATTAGCACGGACCTTTTTTGGCCGCACTATACACACAGCAACAAATATTTTATTTTTTTGACTGTGTGTATGCTGCTGTTCAAAATAAATTATTTCTGTTCTATTCTATTCTATTCTATTAATAAATTATTTTTGTACGAACAATATGGTATCTCTCATTCAACAACCAATCGACTTGTTTACTTTTTCGAAGTTTATACAATTTATTATTTTAATATGATAATACAAATTGAACGTATTGAAAACTTATGAAAAACATTTTCAATGTTTTTACAACTCCATGGTACGATCAAACATTATTTGACTTTGGTAATGATGTCAACGTGATGTCACGTTAGTTTAGTTTTCAATGGGGGCGTAAATCGACACAAGAATTCTATGCCTAGCCCATATCACACTAATATTATATATGCGAAAGTTTGTATGTGAGTGTGTTTGTTACTTCTTCACGCTGAAACCGTTGGACGGATTTGGATGAAATAATTTTCACTAGAAACGGGATATTTACCATGATTTTTGATTTTGAAATGTTCCCGATATTTCGGCACAGTTGCAAGTAAATATCCCATTTCTAGTGAAAATTATGTACATAACCACGATAACAAGGTAATACGCGATAAATGCCCGTGATAATATCCATAAATATAACCATGATACACTGAAAAAAAAAATATCTAACTGTGTGCAAAAAGTGCACAGTTAAAATATACACAGTTGCTACAACATATTTTTCATTGAGATCTAATTAATTTACACCGTTGGGGCAACTGCAAAAAAAAAACAGTTAGGAAGCAAACAGTAAATAAATATGTATAAACAGTTACAGGAACTTTTTGGTTAATAATAACAACGTATCCTGGCAGTAATTTAAATTTCAACGGTTAAACATCAGTCCGGATAAGACAGTAAAATGAACTGTTTTACTTTAACTGTTTTTTTTTTCAGTTATGCTAACGTGTTTAATGTGTTGGCTCCATTTTAACCTCGCAGAACGGTAACTTTTATCGGTTTTCGGGTTACTCGAACTGTATTTTTTTTTCAGTGTAGTTTCAAAAGTTATATAGATTTGGATGAAATTTGGAATAGAGATAACTGGACTCGGAATAACACATAAGCACTTTTTTATGCCGATATTCCCACGGGATCGAGACTTACGCGGGTGAAACCGCGGGGCACTGCTTGTAGCTAATATGCATGAAAATGTAACGGCATGAGTGACGGAACTAGCAGATGGCCCACCTGCTATTAAGCGGTAACCTCTGCCTATAACAATGCATTACCTCAAAGGTCACGTCCACCTAGGGCGAGCCCTATGTGGCATTGCACTGCGCCCGCCACCCTGAGACCTAAAGATGAAAAGTATCATGTGCCTGATATTTCACCGGCAACCATACCATTCAAACAGGAACACAGAAATGCGAGGACTACTGCTTTGTGGCAGATATAGGTATGGTGGTAGTACTGGTGAACCCCGGATGAACTCTTTGTTGCTCTACTACTACTAAAAAACACACGTGTCAATTTTCCTTCCATAACTTAGAAAAGTCTTCATTACAGGACATTAGTGATATTTTTCAATTTAAGTTTACACCATAATCTACTTACATTTTAAACTATTTTCCTTGTTTTAGAAAAATTACGACTAGACACCACGTAGTTTACTATTTTTCTAAAATGTTACGAAGCCACGGTAATTTCAATTATATTTTACCTTGCATAAGTTTTGTAGTAAAATTGATCGTTAATTCATTTTATTAATACCAGTTGGGGACCACATAGTGAGCAATTTTGGGGTGGTATTAGTATGTTATTATTTACAAAGACACTGCTCATAATAACCTTAAGCTCATACCTTTTAAACGAAATTAAAAAGATGCGGGGCATTCTAAAACATCCACGCTTTACAAGCATACAACTTACTTATTCATACATTTTGTTTCCTTTCAAAGTTAAGATTCTGTCATACTGAGACAGACGGTGGACACCTTGAATGGTCATTAGGATTCCATGTCGGAAACTACGCCACCGTAAAAATGAAAAGACAACGGTATTTCTAAGCGTAGGTACCTCCTTAATATTAGGCAAATTGCTTCATACAATTTTCATTAAGTCCGTGTACACAGATGTGCTTTCACATCACAATAGATAGTAGATACCCAGATAAAGGAGTGAGACAGCGATATGCAAAATATTAATGAACTGTCAGAAACTACTTACTGGTGTAGAGTGGGTAAATGACTAGAAATTTTCCAGAACTTCCTCTATATATTTAGGTTTGATTATTTTTTCCTTTTTATCGAAGGTTTTTTCAATTAAAACTATGTTTATTCAATTAATTTTAAGATTTACTTTTCATCATTTAAGAGTGTTTCCAAGATCACTTTTTGAGATGTAGTTAGGTTTTACTTACACAGGGTTGCTGAGGCGAAGTAATTATCAAACACACACAATACACACACAATTGAAAACGCACGACAAATACACTGTTATTCAAGTATTACGTCCCGAATAATGCACATACCATATTGTGACTAAAATGTCCCTTCACAATGTTATTTTCAGTAACGCGCCCATTTTCAGTCAATCTCAAAAAATAATCACGAGTTAATTAAAACAATAACGATTTTCTATATTTTTTGAATATTTTTTGTAATTGTTAAGGTTTTGCTGGGCAGTGCAGACTAGGGCGGCTGGGGCGGCCGGCGGCGCGCGCAGTCTCCCGCCCGAGTCCGCCCAACTTCAGGCAGATGCGCAATGCGTGTCGCTGGCTTCACGAGCGTGATCTGACCTCATTTCGTCAGCGCATTGAATTATTTTCGAAATGGCAACGAACTGGCTGGATGCATTTTTTTTCGGCTGTTCTGGTTTATGGTTCAGATATATTTACGAGTTTTTAACTTGCAATGTTTTAATGTTAGATTATTTGTTTGGGTTAAATATTGCAAGCTGATTTAGAATAATTTTTTGATATTTGAGTGGAAATTTTGCATACCTAACTAGCTCCGATGACTGTAGATTCAGTAAAAAAGAAAAAAAGTCCTTCAGGGCAGGCAACGCATTGCCAATTGCTTTGGTGTTGCAGATGTCAATAGGTGACGGTAACCACTTACCATCAGGCGGGCCGTATGCCAGTTTGTCAAGACATTACAAAAAAAAAAGATGCTTAGTACTCAGGTAGGTGCTGCTGCCCATCCCCTGATATAAGCTCTTACGCCATCCATGGGAGGAGACGGAGGGGTTTATTCTTAGGCTGGGCACATCACAGCATACAACAGAAGATATATCTCCATCTTTTCATTAGTCCTTTATCAGGTTGAAGCTTCATACTCAATACCAATAAATATTATCAGTTTATTTTAAGCTTAAGTGCGTCGGTACGTCCAATAAATGCATTTTCCCATGATTCAGATACCGTTGATAGGATTTCGGCTGCCAGACTATAATTTAATCATGAAATTACTACGGCTTATGTACATCAATTACAAGCTTTATAGTTTACTAGCGGTCGCACGCGTTGTCACCCACATTTATCTCGTGCGAACTGCATTTTGGATTACATGAACGCAACACCTGGCAGTCACAAACATAATCCTTACCCACACTAGGCTTTAAGCGATATAGGTCCAACCAGTTTTAAAAAATATTTTTGTTTAAGGCGAAGAAGCTGAGCGCACGCTCTGGTGCGTTACTATGAGCTCTTATTGCCATGCAGTTGATAAACTATTCAGTACAAAATATTAGTTCCGTGATGTCCGCAACTATATTTAAAGGCACAATCGCAGAGGGTCTACAGACTTCTGCGATTAAAGTTATTCAACGATGAAAAATGTCAACGATGGAGCGATATTTTGTACTGAATAGTTTTTGAACTGAATGGATATAAGAGCTCATAGTAACCCCCCTGACACCGGGTTTTTGTACTTATATATTTAAAAAAAATGAGTATTGTTACATTTTGTTGATGACTTCACTAACTCAAATAATAATTAATGAGTAACCAAATATATCAAAAATTAAAACGTGTAAGAACTAAGTCTGAAATAGTATTAAAATTTTAAAAAGGTTTTTTTTATCTAGTGATGTAATTCAAATAGTGTATTGAATTTATGATTTCACTAGATAAAAATCAAAGAATACCACATATTATCAAAAACTAAACATTCTAAAGCTATAGAAATGCTGTGAACCTATTGCACCTTAATATTCTACTTGATCTGTCATTCACACGGTAAAAATTAGCCTTAAAATTTGTAAATTGGCTGAATAATTATCCGTTTCTTACCACTTTTCATCATTATAAACGTTTTTCCAGCTATCGTTTCAAGTTTTAAAAACCTTTTACAAACTCTTTTGTTATACGACGTGTTCAAATATAAACGTAAAACTAACAATGTTGCTACTCCCGGAGGTCTCGTAGCAAGACTCTACGCTACGGCTACGAGCTACGACGTAGACCCTGATGACTCGTAGCAGTTGTAGCATTGCTGTATACGTTTATTTTTTGATATTTTGTTATAATAGATCGCTTATTTATAGCAGTTGGGCTATCCAAAGTATAAGAAATATACAAGATAGATATGGTAGTAGAAAGATATAATATAGATAAAGGTAAACTGTTCCTTAAGTACTTGAATTACTTACGTTGAGCTACAGAGGTATCTGTAGCGCGTCGGGCGAGTAGCCGACTGAGATGCGAAAGGTTGCGGGTTGGATTTCCACTCCGGGACAAATGTTTGTATGATCTGCAAATATTTGTTCCGGGTCTGGGTGTTATGGCACTCTGGTACTCGTAGTTTCTGATACCCACGATACAGAGAATCCTAGTGTGGGATCAAGACTATTTATGTGACTGTTCGGTGTTATGTTACTTTCTTTATGTACTTGAATTCACTTTTTTTTAATTTTCATTTCAATAAATGTGTTTGTTATTTAATTATTTATTGTACGGTAAATAATAGCTGTTCTACTTAAAAAGTTCATGTGGTCCGATCGGTAGGACAAAGGCAGTAGGACCACGTGGCCAGAGGGCTTATTTTAGGAATAAACTTTTGGTTACAATGTCATACAATTAATATTCACCACGATATTTTTCACAATATTCCGGGTAATAATAAGATAATATCAAGTACAATTCCGGTTGTTTTACACCTTCTTCTCTAAAAGAAATCTACTTCGATCATCTTTGGTGGAGACTGGGTCTTAAAGTTAGGTATACACGATGTTTTAATAGTCACACCTACTTGTGTACTTATAGTTAGCTAAGTACATGTTTGAGTGAGGCCGTACCTTATAGTTAGCTAAGTACATGTTTAAGTGAGGCCGTACCTTATAGTTAGCTAAGTACATGTTTAAGTGAGGCCGTACCTTATAGTTAGCTAAGTACATGTTTAAGTGAGGCCGTACCTTATAGTTAGCTAAGTACATGTTTAAGTGAGGCCGTACCTTATAGTTAGCTAAGTACATGTTTAAGTGAGGCCGTATCTTATAGTTAGCTAAGTACATGTTTAAGTGAGGCCGTACCTTATAGTTAGCTAAGTACATGTTTAAGTGAGGCCGTACCTTATAGTTAGCTAAGTACATGTTTAAGTGAGGCTGTACTTTATAGTTAGCTAAGTACATGTTTAAGTGAGGCCGTACCTTATAGTTAGCTAAGTACATGTTCAAGTGAGGCCGTACCTTCGTCACAGTACAGTTGATGGCAAATGTTTATTATCGCGCCTTCGTGGCGACAGCGTGTGGCCATGAAAACAGCATATTCCATGTTCCATACAGCGGTTTAAAGGCCCGTTAATAAGTTGGTGAACAGTGGCCATAATGTGCTTTGACTGGCGACTCAAATCTGGCAAGCTTACCCGAAAGCTGCGAAGCCAAAGAGTATAGGGTTATGGTGTGTATGTATTTCCATCCCTATTGTCCCTCGTAACTACTAAACGGCTGAACCTGTTTTGATGAATGATAAGTCGTTAGATTTTTCTTTATTGGTGGTAATTTGTCGAGAAATAGCATGTTTTCAAAAATGAATTTTTAGATATTCATGTCATGTTTGGTATCAGACGGACACATAAAAACATGTGAAAGCATTTCCTATCTTGAAAATAAGATAAAGTAAGATAAGATAATGTTTATTTCTTTAACTTAATATAACATAGTGTTAGCCGTAGTTGAGACCCCCTTTTAAGCATAAAATACCTGTGTTAGGAGTTCTCGCTCTTCCGCTCTATGTATGAAATGTTTTGTATCCAGCAGTCGTACCAGGCATCCAGTGCTTTTACATTGTGCGTATTCATCTAGCGATCACGCCACTCATTCATTTATCATCATTTAGCATTACTTTATTCAATTCGGTTATCCTAGACTATAGTATATTAATTCGTCCGCCACGACTAAGCCGCTACAGTCTTTTATGTAAACTATCCGATAGGGAAAGTTCTATTCATGGAACGACGTATACTCGAATATGATGACCTCAGTGGCGCGGCGGGCGAAGGTTCACTTGCGACACAGGAGGTTGCGGGTTCGATTCCCGCTTCGGAACAAATATTTGTACGATCTGCAGATAATTGTTCAGGGTGTTCTGGGTATTTTCTATGCATAATCAAAAAAAAACTATCTATGTAATGTATTGTATTATTAAGTATATCAGTTATCTAATACCCATAACACAAGCTCTGTTTAGCTTGGGGCTAAATGATATTGTGTGGCAGCATCATTTATTATTTTATTATTTATGGTAGCATTTGTACAGTGTTTGTGTAGGTAAATAAAAAGGAGAAGAGCAACTCTCACTTATAATCTTTTCATTACAGCAATGATGATAATAATACTTAACCGCTCATTTCATAGCCCCACGTCCGGCCGATAACGTCACTTACCTCACACGTAGAACTTTTGTTAGCGAGTGTATTACATTGTGGCTGCGCCGGATGCTGCGAACCAATGTTGTGTGCGAATGTACACAAGTTTTATTGAGTTTACTTACCGACTGTGCTGAGATTGTGGAGAATTCAATTGATGTTTTGGTTCCTTCTATTCTGTATATTGAACCTCCTTATGCAGATAATTCCTCACTCACTTTTGTTAGAGCTATTTTTAACCCGCGACGCAAAAAGGACGAACGACGGGTGTTATAAGTTTGACGTGTCTGTGTATGTGTGTGTCTGTGTGTGTGTCTGTCTGTGGCATCGTAGCTCCCGAACGGATGAACCGATTTCGATTTTTTTTGAAGGAAAGGTGAGTTTGTCGTGAGTATTCTTAGCTATGTTTGATCAAAATCGGTTAAGGCGTTTCATTGCGTTGAGAGTTTTTTAATTTTTACAAAATCAATTACTTATTTTAGCTCGAAAATGCAAATCAAGATGGCTGAACATCCGAGACATGATGCGCCGTACCGTCCGCAACCGAATCCGCTACCCCGACCAGAACCAGCACAAGTACCGCTTCGAAGACGAGGTCGCCTTCGCGATACCGTACTTCAAGTACAACAACACACCCACGGTTCTTAGCTATGTTTGATCAAAATCGGTTAAGCATTGCGTTGAGGGTTTAAAATTTAAAAAATTTAATTACTTTTTATCTTTAACCTGTGTTTAAATAAGTAAATGATATGATATGTCCAACAGTGGACTTCCGCAGGCTGATGATGATGACGTCATATTTCTCAATGTTATTATTTAGTTTGTAATATTCAATTGTAATTATTCTGACTAACCATAGTGTAGATAGACAATATGTATTTTACTAACCTAATGATCCTTGTTGATTGAATAAATAAATGAAATATATAAACATCATCATCGTCATCAGTCGCAAGGCTTCCACTGTTGGACGAGGCTTCCCCCATTGAATGAAATGAGGGAGTTAGTCCAAAAATGAATTTGATCACAGTATCAGTGTTGAGTGCCTAAGTGTACGCTGCTACTCATCCCCCGGTGACCCGTATTTGGCTATCACGACATCCACGGGAAGAGACGGAGGGGTCTATTCTTAGGCCGTACACGCCACGACAATTCTCTACAAAAAGCTTGTTTTCAAGAGCTTCACTGCTGAAATTCATACCTAGACTAGTGGAATGCCCGCGACTTCGTCCGCGTGTACTTTTCCATACAAACTTCAACTCCCCGCTGCACCCCCTTAAGGGTCAAATTGTTTGAATTCATTTCTTAGTGTACGCCTAGACTACAAAAAGAACGCACCCTCCAAACTTCAGGTATATTAGGCTGTGCGATGATAGTCAGTCAATCAGACAGTCAGTCACGCAACGATTTTATATATTTTGAAAAGGACTGGATTCTTGAGTTTAATATATACAGAATTACGGTTAGTCTTTACGAGCCATTCGACTAAACCAAGCCATCATAGTTCATAGTTCATAGTTCATTTATTGATAACAATAATGTTACAGGTCAAAAATAATTATAATAAGAAAGAACATAATTAGTACATAATAACATAATTAGTAATTAGTGTTTAGAATGTACGTGTGTGATTGGAGATACAGATATACGTGTTATGTATATATCTCATCGATATAATATACTAGTACATCTATCTACATAAATCAAATAATAATGTCAAGAAAATTAAAAAATTAAATCGTAATAATAATCAGTTACCATTGATCAAGACACTCCGTTCAATGAGAACGGTTTAAAGTTCACTGGCGTAAATTGTCTCAAAAAGGTGGTTGCTGTTTCATACAAACGTATTTGCACAAATATGGGCGAACAGAGTATAATTTTACACTGAAATGACTGTTGTTGGCTTTTATATTGGTCATTATTTGCGGCAAATCATATTTGGTTGAAGAAAACACTGGATTAATAGCGAAAATAACATCGAAATTATTTGTATGGACTAAAATTTTGATGTTATTTTTGCTATTAATCCACTGTTTTCTTCAACCAAATAGGATTTGCCACCAATAATGACCAATATAAAAGCCAACAACAGTCATTTCAGTGTAAAATTATACTCTGTTCTGTTTAAATATATTTGTGCAAATACGTTTGTATGAAAAAGCAACCACCTTAAGCGTCTTGCCATTGGTCATGGGGTCGCAATGACTCTGCAGCATTTGGACGAACCGAGGCATAACATGGCAGATGAAGATACGCCTGGTCCAAGCCTTGGTTTTCCCAATATTCTTATACGGCGTGGAGGCATGGACCGTCTTAGCTAGAGAGATGAAAAGGATTATTATTTATATAATATAACAGAAATTAAATTAAATCTGCTAAGAAAGGTGAATTTAAATTACCTTACGCGTATAAGCCTTGGCCTACTTCTGCATGCAAAATTCTATAAGTCAATTATTAATAAATACTTCTCATTTACCTGCAAAGCAATTTCAACTTTATATTATTATTTTTACGGACGAAAATATATACGAAACTATGAAGTTTTAGGTTATTAAAATAGATGACGTTAAAATGGCGACGGCACCAATTAATGGTGTGAAAATCTTTGACATACGCCACAGAAATAAATTTTTTAGGATGTCACATATATTTTAAATGAGCTCGAGCCCATTTCCTGCAAAAAATACTTTTTCAATTTAGTTGCTCGAATAGTGAATGTACATACGTGCAGGCGTGCAGGGCCAGTAAACTTAGCCTGAAAGTTAATTTTACCACACTAGTGTGATTTCTTTACTATTTTTTGTTTATTCCAATGTAATAAAAAGTTTACTAGCATGGAGTTTTATACAAAAAATAGTAGAATGCACGCGACTTCGTCCACGTGGACTTTGCCATACAAACTTAAACAACACCCCTGCACCCCATTAGGGGTTGAATTTCTGGAATTCATTTCTTATTGCACCCTAGACCTCAAAAGTAACGTACCCTCTAAATTTCAGGTCTCTAAGACTTATGGTTTAGGCTGTGTGTTGATAGTCAGTCAGTCAGTCAGTCAGTCAGTCAGTCATGCAACGATTTTATGATTAGAAGATAGAAGAATAAAATGATGCATGAGGTGATAAAGAAAAATATTTTGTCGACAAAGTTATGCAATAAATCTACAAAACTGATTGAAATTATTATAATATTTAATTAATTACCGCAGAATTTTAGTGTTTTAACATTTTATTTATTTAAAAAATTCGTATATGTTTGAGAATGTCTTTGGCATTTTTTTTTACAATTAAAAACTCATTAATGACTAATATTTTTATTACTGGCAGTTCAATAAAATGTAAAAAACAAAAAAAAGTCGACTGTAGACAAATTAATCTCGACATAGGTATTTGGCGGCATATGTTATTTATCTGTTTTCTCAAAAGTGTATTGAAAAACGTCTTACGATACACGGACGTATAGCTTGTTACAAACACGTGACGATGGTAAACCCCCGCCTTGTTATAACCTATTTACGATCCTTGTAGGTACCACAATGTACTATTTTCAGATACCTACCAAACTCTTATATATAAATACAATATAGATAACGATCTTAGACATGCTTGTATCAAGGTTCAAAATATATATTATTGCTGCGTTTCCTCAAGGTCCATCGCATTGCTGCGTTTCCTCAAGGTCCATCGCTGGATAAAGTGTTATCTCAAAGCGCGTCATCCCCATTGACCGCGATCTTTGGATTTTCCAGGACATAATTCCGATGCAGAAATATTTTCTTCATCACTTTCATTTTGTAAACAACCCGAGATCAAACAATCTAACTTCATATAAATAAAACTCTTTTGATGTATCGAGAGAATTCTAGAAAGTGATTTATTAGGAGTTGACAGTTGAGAGCACAAGACGCTAGACCATTCCGTGGATATAGCATGCTTTAGACGTTTTTAAAACAAATAAATTAAAAATTGATGAAACAAAGCTAAGAACACTCCCGACAAATACAACTTTAAAAAAAACGGTTCATCCGTTCGGGAGCTACGACAGACAGACACACACACACACACACAGACACGTCAAACTTATAACACCCCTTCGTTTTTCATCAGGGGTTAAAAAGAAAAAAAAGAGCCGTGTTTCGGTGTATGTATGTATATAAATTAGAAAAGATATTAACAAATGTTCCTTTGCATAATTTGTAGATAATAGTAGATATTCAAACGTATTTCTCTACTACATACTTATTAACTACGTAATCAGTTCGTAATTAAATATTTCAAATTCGTATGTAGAAATAGTACTGTGTACTATGAAATTAGAAATAGTTTTATAAGGCTTACCTTTCGTACCGTGAATCCGAAGTATTTGAATCTTGAATCTTATCATCAAACAGCACACATCAAAGGATATCAAAAAGGAGAAACACTTGGAATTTCTACCGCGTAATTTTTACTTATAATAGTGCCTATAAACTTAGACGTAAGTTATTTGGTACCCGTCTTCTCTCAAGAAGAACTCACAACTGACTGAAAAAACACGCAGAAATAAACCCATAACATGATTCACTTACTCACACAAGATAATACCGAAAACATTCGAAGAACTCACCTCGTTAATTCCGAGAATGCATCATAAAATCATTTCAATCATTCCACTTCACACTGTCACTTCACCGTTACACATCTTTCTATTAAAAACTTTTCTAAGTTCACTATTTATAACTAATGTTCTGTATCTGTGATCGAAGTAACTAATAAATAACGTGTTTTCTATTTTTAAATTATTTTTATTATGGATCGTACGGTCGATTGGAAGTTTCGTTAAAAATGTGTTAAAAATAAGTCGTCGCGTGAACACGCGCGCACGGCTGCACCACGCATGATCTAATGTACGGTGGCTGGATTATATCTATAAATACCTGTCAATTTTATCGATGGGAGAAAGCTTCGATCAAAATTCGATTGGATTTTAATAGTTTCACGTAAATCTGTAGGCGCTGTAACCGCAACAGCGGTTACGACACGATTGCTTCTTCATGTAGGTAAGGAAGATGAACAAACTATTAAAGTGAACTTACTTATACCTACCACAACGTCCTGCTTTAGCACGAATCGGAGCCCGTATGATCCAACACTGCACGTTAAATATCTGAAACGTCAGCCTATCAGAATCCTCACTGCTCTTTAACAATTTTCTGGCACCATTGGGGAGGACCAATTGGGGAGGACAGAAAAATGGCAGAAGAAAAAACTTCTATATCCGTGCATCTTGCGTTTTTAAATATCGTATAAACATCATCATCATGGGCCCCTTTGTTCGGTGTTGGATAGATTCTGGATTGGACAGATGCGTAATTCAGCAGATTCG
The DNA here is from genome assembly GCA_932527175.1 of Operophtera brumata. Classification (NCBI taxonomy): domain Eukaryota; kingdom Metazoa; phylum Arthropoda; class Insecta; order Lepidoptera; family Geometridae; genus Operophtera; species Operophtera brumata. The sequence goes on along the minus strand of OW052239.1, from coordinate 30,447,384 downwards.
CTACTCGACACATTCTGGATATGACAGATGCGTAATTCAGCAGATTAGCAACTCGACAGATTCTGGATTAGACAGATTTGTAATCCGGCAGATTCGCTACTCGACAGATTCTGGATTGGACAGATTTGTAATTCAGCAGATTCGCTACTCAACAGATTCTGGATTGGACAGATTTGTAATTCGGCAGATTCGCTACTTGACAGATTCTGGATTGGACAGATGCGTAATTCGGCAGGTTCGCTACTCGACAGATTCTGGATTGGTCATATGCGTAATTCGGCAGGTTCGCTACTCGACAGATTCTGGATTGGACAGATTCGTAATTCGGCAGATTTGCTACTCGACAGATTCTGGATATGACAGATGCGTAATTCGGCAGATTCACTACTCGACAGATTCTGGATTGGACAGATGCGTAATTCGGCAGGTTCGATGCTCGGCAGAAGTACAGGTGTAAATAAAATATCAAGTGGTCTACAAAAGTAGTAGGCCTTCCCAGGAAACTAATACTACCCTCTCGACCTTACCCACAGGACTCACAGGAATGAATACGTGTGGTGTCGGTTCGGTTGCAAGTGCTTTACGACTTAGACCCAGCCGGGTTTGTGTCAAGTTTTCTTTATTTCTTCGAGTTGTTTTACATATAGGTATATTTGATCATATACCTAACAGAATACATTTTCTAAATGAAACTGCATCAAATTCCGTTGCGAAGTTTAGAAGAACTAAGTGGACAAACATAACATAACATAACACCAACAGTCACACACATAGTCCTGACCCCACACTAGGATGTCATCGTGCCGTGGTCATCTATCATCCTGACCATTGTTTGTGTTCGTGTATGTACAACCGAAGCGAAACCTGATTTGACGGTAATTATATGACCTTTTTATCACAAGTTTTAATTTATAGTAGGTATCACATAAATAATCATTAGTTTGGCAATGAATGTGCTTGAAACAAAAATACACTGTAAAAACCAATAAAGGCAAAGTCAGGGCAAAGTCAGTTGACGAAACTGAAGACCGACAAAGGCAGTATCATTTCGTCGATGTAGATCTTACGAGCGCTTGAAAAAATCTATGGACAATTATACCTACACCTCATCGGAAAGTTTTGCTCCCGCATGACAAGGGAGTCCGTTTGACCAGCCACTACACTATCGAGGACATTATAACGGTCGCAGAAAATGGATGGATGGAGAAGCACTGAATTCCTACTGAATCCTTTCACAACACTGGTTGTTACATCTTACATACAGAACATCTGCCCTCCGGACATGATCTCCCGTGGCCAATCTGGAAGACAATCAACAGACTCCGAACTCAAGTTGGCCGCTGTTGACAGAATCTATATAAATGGGGAATGAGAGACCCCTCCCTGATTGAATGCGATTGCGGTGAGCCTATTATTATTATTATTTTAACTTTTTATATTTTTCTCAAAACATTTAAAAATGTTTCGGCAATAAATGAAGTCACGGGCTTATGCCAAGTGGTCTTCATTGTCAGTTAGATTGTCATCATTTAGTATTGTACTGTCTTCCTGTAAGAATTTATGGACGATGCGGCAGGTGTTAAGAATGGCAGCTTTTTGCATCATGATGAAAGTATTTGTTGGTAGATATAATATGCTGAGTCTGTTGAATATATTTTTGTGTTTTTTTTTATACTACTTGAATGGCGGAACAACCATATGGCCCACCTGATGTTAAGCGGTAACCTCTGCCTATGAACAGTTCATTACTTCATAGGTCACATAGGTCACGTCCACCTAGGACGCACCCTATGTGGCATTGCACTGCGCCCGCCACCCTGCGACATAAAGATGAAAAGTTTCATTTGCCTGTAATTTCACCGACACCCTTACCCTTCAAACCGGAACACAGCAATGCGAGCACTACTGCTTTGCGGTAGAAAAAGGTATGGTGGTAGTATGTATGCGCCATTTGCTCACCTGCCCCCCTTGTGCCCTACCAGCTGTACAAAGGATGACCTCAATAATGCCACAGAGAACGCAATTACAGTGACCAAATTTTATTCTACAGCCCGCCAACCAAGGCATGTGCTAGTTTACGGCGAACGAGCTATAATGCTGTCTAAAAGAATAGTGAAAAACATGTTTTTCAATACAAGCTTTTATAAAATTATTGATCGTAACCGTGTGCTGATCAAAATGAGCCTAAACACGGCCAGTCTAGTCAGATATATTATCCATCCAAGAGTTCCGTTTTCCATCTTACGTCTCCATCATCAGATCAGCTGGCTCATGGCTGTCACCAACATAATGTATTGGCATCGGAACTTGACAGGTATGACAAATTTCAGCTCAATCGGTTGAGGATAACTGCTGTTGCAAGATTCCACCCGGAAATACATTGCAAGCTTTAAAAAGGTGAAACTTTGACACGAAAGAAGACTGTTTTATACAATTATTTACCAGGCCCCTTCAGCTTTACTATCGGCACTATCGGGGAAGAAAACAAAGTTTTTTTAGCGACATTTTAACGATTGAAATCACTAGCTTCTGTAAATTAGTTTTGGTCCTTTGATAATTTTATTACGCCTGTGTATTTGTTAGTAGCTGTAAACCACAAGAACAATGTGACTAACTTTTAGCAGTAATCGTTGGTTTGTAAGCCTGTTATCCACGGCCAGTGTTTGGGTACCCACTTACTGGTTTACGAGTGGTTACTCGAAGACTATTCCTATTCGTTTAGTGCATTGCCATAAAATGAATGTACCACTTTACAACTAGCATTATAATGATGGTCTGCGCTATAAAAATAGTAGCACGGATTTTATGATTGAGTACTCTGTACCTATTTTAATATTTCGTTTGTTTGACCCACATTTAGGCGATTTCATGAATTACGTCTGCACATGTAGGTAATTAGAAAGAAATAAAATTTGTTTATTTTTCCCCCAAGAGGACCCAAACACACACATAACACACGAAAACAAAAAACCGGACAAGTGTGAGTAGGAAGATTAGGTGCGAGACACGAAGGGTTCCGTACAATTATCTATAAAAACGGCAAAAATATCACGTTTGTTGTATGGGAGCCCACTTAAATATTTATTTTATTCTGTTTTTTAGTATTTTAAGCGGCAACTGAAATACATCATCTGTGAAAATTTCAACAGTCTAACTATCACGGTTCATGAGATACAGCCTGGTGACAGACGGACAGCCGAGCCTTAGTAATAGGGTCCCGTTTTATCATTTAGCGTACGGAACCCTAAAAAACTAAAATAATAATAAAAACTGGTAGTAGAAAGTAGATTGTTATGTAGGAAGGCATCGAAGTGTGTCGTGTGGGGTCAAACAGGTCCCTCAACCCGACGTGGCATGACCCGAGCATGGACTTATACTAAGTTATATAGTTATATATATATATATATTATATAGCTCTATATAGTTAAATCATACAAAAAACAGTGTCCATTTATTTTGAGTTCAATCATTACGAGTAAAAGATGTCAAACGAAAGACCAGCGTTTGGCGCAGACTCGCATCGAATAGTGAACAGTCTACATGGAGTCTACATCACCTTTAGGCTGCGTTTCCACCAGAGATGAGCGAGGATGCGTACCGACGGATGTGTTTGTTAAGAACCATTAGAATCACTTCATTTACCTAGCCTCGCTCAGCGCAGCTCTGGTGGAATCGGCTTAGCAGAGCGAGGTTTTTATACGTACAAAACAAGCAAGGGATGTATGCAAAGGTTTTTTTTAATGAAACTAATAGGCAAACTAGCTTACGGCCCACCTGATCTAAAGTGGTCACCGTCGCTTATAGACACCGGCAGCGCCAGGGGTATTGTCGATGCGCTGCCTACCCTGAAGGAATTTATGTTATTTTTTCTTGAAACGACACAGTCATGTCGTAACCAAGCGGGAAAACCTCAGATGGAAGCTCATTCCATAGTTTGTAGGTATGGGGAAGAAATGATTTCGAGAAACGAGTCGTACGAGAAACCCAGGGATCTATGATGTGTGGGTGAGCTTTATCACGGTGCCGGGAAGAGCGATGGTCAAATCTCGATGCAGGGATGAGATCGAAAAGCTCTTCAGAGCATTCGCCGTTATAGAGGCGGTAAAACACGCAAAGAGATCCAATGGCTCTGCGCTGGCTAAGCGGTTCTAGAGTATTGGAGAGCTTAGGGTCGCCGATGATTCTAATGGCTCTTCTCTGTAGGGAGTCAAAGCGAAGCAGCTCGTACTTGGGTGCCCCGTGCCATAGATGGGAACAGTATTCAACGTGCGGCCTAACTTGTGCTTTGTAAAGCAACAGCCGTTGATTCGGCGTTAAATACTGCTTCACGGTTTAGCACTCCAGGTTTTTTGGAAGTCAGTGCAGCTTTTGCTTCGAGATGACTCCCATATTGGACCTCATTAGATATCTCGACCCCCAGAATCCCGATACTTGCCGAGATGGATAAGAGAATGTCTTGGAATCGCGGCGACACATCGAACGGGGCCTTCTTAGAAGAGAACGCACAAACCTGTGTCTTTGTTGGGTTCAAGGTGACCAAGTTCCGGTCACCCCTATCGAAAACTTGCTCTAAGGAGCTCTCAACATCATACACAAGTTTTCGCCTGTTCTCATCAACTTCAGAACGAGAGGCGTTACGAGACGAGGCTTTAGGCGAGGGATGGGCGCGAGCTTTCGCGTTTGGAGATTTCGCTCGCATCTGAAAAGAGCTCGCTACACATTCTCGCACCGCTCATCAGCACACCGTTTCACAGCGTCGCTACGCATCGCTCAGCTGGCTAGCACATCTCTGGTGGAAACACTCACTTTGTTCCACAGCCTCGCTACGCATCCTCGCACCATTCCTCGCGCATCTACCTCGGTTATCTCTGGTGTAAACGTAGCCTACGATAAAGGCTCCATGAAATCTTCTTTTTATTACAATCCTCCTTAGTTCTAGTTAAACCTCCATGCAGGCCCATGTCAGGCCAATTCAAACTTCTGTAAAAAATTCAAACACATTCCATCTGGCAGATCATTAAACCCCACATCCGTCTAATATGTAAAATTAATGAATCAATAATGTAATATTAGGAAGTTTTCAAAATTCCAGTTAATACAACTAAATATTCTGGTATGTATTGTTTGTAGAACGTAGCGATATACTAGCAAAGACTAACTTGAAAAAAATCGTTAAACTTAGATTGCAGTAGGAATTTGACCCAAACAGTAACGTGTACACGTTTCGGTATTACGTATGTACATAATACCTCAATGCGTGCACAACGCTTATATCCACTGCCTTTTACTGCGAATAACTAGCCATAAAACAACAATAGGAAATAACATGAGTACCTAGTGATATCTCTAAACAGCATCGTATAGCAAGAACTTAGTGCACTTTTTGTCAATACTAGCAGCATCCCCTGGCGCCCAAGGCTATTGACACCAGCTAGCAGCGCTTGGCGCCGAACGATGAGGTAGGCATGGTTTCAGGTGGCGAGTAATGCCGTACGCCATGGTGTAGCAGAGATGGGATTTCTGAGCCGCGCTCTCCGGACCCTCGCTGGGTTCTTCATACTGCTGCCGTTTGTCAGAGGCTGCAATAAGAAAGTCTACATTGCTTGCCGTACACCAGCTCCTTGCACCAAGTGAAATATTAGGTAAATATATATAAATAATCATTTTTACAGTTGACCTACATTCATCTTTGCTGCATCAAATTGGCTGCACGATTTTTATGTGAATATTCAAATTGAATGATTTTATGACTTGGTGATGTGAGCCATTGTGTCAGGAGTTGACTTTTGTGGCATAGATTTGGTTTCAGCTGGTCAGTTGGAGTGTTCTGAGAATGTATACTACTGCTAGGAACCACATCATCCATTATCAGCCTACAGAAGTCCACTGCTGCAGACATAGACTTGCTGAATATGACATAGACTGCCACGATGAGCAGTCTTAGCCGCCTCCATCCACCGACTTCCTGCGCTCTCTATAATATAGTTGATCCACCGAGAGTGGAACTTCCTCTTCTGCGGCGTCCGGTTTGTGGTTGCCACTCGAGAATACATTCCCCCCAACAACGAGCTAAATGGCCTACCCATTGCCACTTGCTTATTCTGAGAGCTATGTCAGTGATCTTGGTTCTTCTACGGACCTCCTCATTTCTGATTAGGTACATCATGTAGTAGGTACTCCCAGCATAGCTCTCCCCGTAGCCTGCTGCGCAGTTTTGCAGCTTTCGTATGCGGCCAATAGTCAGCGTCGTCTCAGTGCCAACACGTACTGATTATATCTTTCTCCTTGCGGCTCTGTGGTATCTGTGACGGGAAGATAGCGTTGGTTCCCAAACGCTGCTCATCTGAGCTGGATTCTTCGGCTGACCTCTTTGACGAACTTGGACCTACCTAGTTGAATCGTTTGATTGACCCAAATAGACATAGTTGTCAACAACTTCGATGATATCGTTCCCAACGTGTACTGGAATGGACCGTGTTCTATGAATTGACACCTAGTGAATGCCCAATTCACTAGGTAGGGTACTTACCATTATTTTAATTCTATGTTTTGTAAAATTTGTAATAGATTTTTTTCTCAATAATTTTAGGTTAGTTATCCCATCCCCATCCTCCATCATCATCATCATCATCATCATCATCATCATCATCATCATCATCATCATCATCATCATCATCATCATCATCATCATCATCATCATCATCATCATCATCATCATCATCCTATAGTCCACGGCTAGACTTGGCCTCCTCCACGGAATGCGATGAGAGCCCTTGCCATAATCACCACGCTTGGCAGGTGGATTGGTGATCGTTGTATGAAGTTATATTAAATTAAATAAATAAATAAATAATCCTGGGCAAAGTTCACACAACATTATCTAGCCCCAAGCTAAGCAGAGCTTGTGTTATGGGTACTAGTTAACTGATATACTTAATACAAAACATTACATAGATAGATATTTTTTATTATACATAGAAAATACCCAGAACACCCTGAACAAATATCTGCGAACGCACAAATATTAAAAAGGTGATTGGTGTTGATTACTCAGGTGGATGCTGCTGCTCATCCCCTGGTGTAATATCTGTCTCTTTCTATGTTACTGCAACCTGTGTTAGGTATATACCTATGTACTTAGAGCCATTTTGTTTAATTGAGCTACACTTCGTACCTTCATATCTGTTTATTTTTACTTTAATACGTGTTTCTGTGTAGGTAGCTCATGTATACAAATAAATAAATATTATTTCTTTCTTTTTTCTTTTCTAACCCCCGATGCAAAAACGAAGCGGTGTTATAAGTTTGACGTGAAGCTTCTTGTTTGTAAGGTACGCCTCACCATCTTTCTGCACGTCCAGGATAGCACTATTGTTTTTGTGCGAAAGTTTTAAATAAATAATAAATAAATAAACCTCTTAGTCGGCTATTACAACATCCACGGGAGGAGACGGAGGGGTATATTCTTAGGCTGGACACATCACGGCTCCGGACACACTAGGGCTCTCACACTGCGGCTTATTTTTGCCGTTGTTTCAGAAAGAAAAATGGCTGACGTTGAACCGGGCAAACTCTACATGGTACTGTTCGCCCTGTTCTCTCTAATCACGAGTGTCTTGGGCTGCTGCAGGAGGAAAGTAGCGTGTCGCGGTCGCGCCCCCTGCCGGCGCGGACCTTTCAGGAACTAGTGCAAAAGGTTGGCCCAATCAAGACTGAAGAAAAGTTTTCCTGCGCAAATTTTCCGAAAACTCCAGGCACCTTTTCAATACCAAAGATCGGGTGTATTTTAAAAAAGAAAATTATGGACATTTAATTTGTTTTTGAAGCAAATGGGACGTGATTATTTAATTTGGCACACAAAACACGATGTATATTTTCAAATATAGGTTCCTCTTGTTATTCTTTGGTATTTAGTTTGATAATTTGCGAATAAAATTATGTAACGGTTTGTGTTGATTTTCTTGGAGACCTGGTAAGCGTTAAAGTATTGGCTTGGGTCAAATTCCACCTTGCAGTTTTATTTCAAGTAGTCGTTTGATGTAGTTTAGTCTAATTTTAGTGTATGGTGGAAGGACTCAAAACGATTCTTTTTCGTTTACAGGAAAGTACAAGACAAAAATGAAAACATTAGTGCAAGATCCAGCCTAACAGATGTCTGCACTCATTTGGATTTTAATGGATGTGTATGAATCCCAGAATATTGTCTACGGGATATAATTGCGGTTCTAGCTTAAAAGTTGCTGCAGTTGCCGCTTGGAAACCCCTGGCTGCCAGGAAGTAAATATCTAAAATTTTATCATATATCTTCAATGACGACCTCTGTGGCGCGGCGGGCGAACGTTCACCTGCGACGCAGGAGGTTGCGGGTTCGATTCCCGCCTCGGAACAGATATTTGTTCAGGGTGTTTTGGGTATTTTCTAAATATAATACAAAATATCTATCTATGTAATATATTGTATTAAGTATATCAGTTGTCTAGTACCCGTAACACAAGCTCTGCTTAGCTTGGGGTTAGATAATGTTGTGTGAAATGTCCAGCATAATTTATTTTTATTTTATTTTATAATGAAGGCTAGTTATAGCATTTCAGACCCACGGTACCCCTGGCCATACCCCTGGCGGTACCGTAGGTCTTTTAAAGTTAAACGGTACCACCGATTAATAGTGATGTAATGAGTCCGGACCCGTGCTTCACCTAAGTTCTCCACCTTAGGTACCAACTCCTACTATATTTTTTATTATTCTAAATGACTAAAAATACATTTGTCTATGAAATCAAAGCACAACTTGGCGGTAAATAAAATGAACCAAAACGGAAAATAGTAAATTTTTGAAACCACTCGCTCAAAAAAAAACTATCTATCTATCTAATTACCCATTTATCATACGAGAGATAGCTAGGTCCCCGCTGTTACGTTTGCACCATTGATTTGCCCCATTAATGGTGCAGACGTAACTGGTTAGTTACGTTTGCACCATTAATGGTGCAGACGTAACTAATTAGTTATGTTTGCACCATTGATTAATAGGGAAAAGAAAAAACAGACAAACAGACCGTATTAAAAAACCGGCCAAGTGCAAGTCAGACTCGCGCATGAATGGTACGGGTTCCGTACCATTATCTATAAAAATGGCAAAAAATACACTTGTTTTATATGGGTAATATCCCTTAAATATTTATTTTATTGTTTATTTAAACTGTCTTACTAGGGTGCATGAGATACAGCCTGGTGACAGAAATAATAAATAAAACAAAAATAACATTTTGACAGCTGTCATCCAAAATGTAGATTTTGTCATCAGCTTTCATTTAAGCCATACAACGAAACTCTAGCAAGAGTAGTTTCCAAAATATGACTGATTCAATTTTGACAGCTGTCATCCAAAATGTAGATTATGTCATCAGCTTTCATTTGAGCCATACAACGAAACTCTAGCACGAGTAGTTTCCGAAATATGACTGTTTCAATTTTGACAGCAGTCATCCAAAATGTAGATTTTGTCATCAGCTTTCATTTGAGCCATACAACGAAACTCTAGCTCGAGTAGTTTCCGAAATATGACTGAATCAATTTTGACAGCTGTCATCCAAAAAAACGGCTATAGTTGCGATTTGCCGGTTGCCGCAACTGAGAGTTCAAAATTTTGTCGTGTTCTGAGCGCCTTAGAGATTGATAAAACTATGTGATCCCAAAAAAGTCAACATTATAGGAACACAACTTTAAAACAATACAACACTAAAAAGAAACAACATTGCGGGAAATTATACATTTTGGAATTTCAAAATTTTGCAAAGTCAACCGAATGTTCCTAAATGAACTTGTTTTTTGGTGAACATTCTATCCAAAAAACCATGTCAAAAACAAACGCTAAATAAACAAATTTTTATGGCGAGAAAAGCAAGGTTAGTATGTTGTATCAAATTGAATGGTGCAAACGTAACCACGGGGCTAGGTCAACACATCACTAGGGTCACTTACTCGGTGGTACCGTTTAACTTTAAAAGACCTACGGTACCGCCAGGGGTATGGCCAGGGGTACCGTGGGTCTGAAATGAGTTATAGTATCTAAACTAAGGAATAGGATTCATCATCATTAATAAGCATCTTTCCGTCTAATATTGGATATGCCTCCCCTAATTCCTTCCAGTCGGCTCTGTTCCGAGTATCATGACTCCCCTGGCGGCCAGCTACGTTTTTAATGTCATCGGTCCATCGTACCTTCAGCCTGCCTGGTCTTTGGGTACCTACCCAAGGTCTCTACTCGGTTATCCTGGGACCTGTGTATCAGTGGGATCTGTGCTTACAAATAAAAAAAAAAAACTATTCTATTCTACATCTTCGTCTCTTATGGGCAGAACCTTGAGCAATTCCGATCCAGTGGGTCTTGTAAGTACCTACATCTACGTCTCTTTATGGGCAGAACCTTGAGCAAATTCGATCCAGTGGCACTTGTAATACCTGTATCTACGTCTCTTATGGGCAGAATCTTGAGCAATTCCGATCCATTGGGTCTTGTAAGTATCTACATCTACGTCTCTTATGGGCAGAAACTTGAGCAATTCCGATCCAGTGGCACTTGTAGTACCTGCATCTACGTCTCTTATGGGCAGAATCTTGAGCAATTCCAATCCAGTGGGTCTTGTAAGTACCTACATCTACGTCTCTTATGGGCAGAATCTTGAGCAATTCCGATCCAGTGGCACTTGTAGTACCTGCATGTATGCCTCTTATCGGCAGAACCTTGAGCAATTCCGATTCTGTAGAACTCGTAAGTACCTGCATCTATAGCTCTAATCAGCAGAGCAATAATAGAAACTGCTTCTTTTTGACTTTAGGTACTTCTTAAATGATTAGCCAAGATAACCTTGTAATTCTATTTTCAGAAGCGCATAACGGTTGTTCCTTTCGAGCGGTTGATTCTGACGGTTTGCTTGCGTGTTTGCTGTCTGTCTGCTTGAAGTAGGGGGCAAGAGGCGACCGACACCTGGAACACCAGGACCTTGCAAAGCACGTGGGGACCAAAAACGAGACTAACTGAAATAGGGAACGCTTTGGTAAATAGTATTAATAGATCTTATTTGTGAAAGAGTTCGTCCGGGGAAGTACTACCACCATACCTATTTCTGCCGTAAAGCAGTAATGCGAGCGCATTGCTGTGTTCTGGTTTGAAGGGTAAGGGTGACGGTGAAATTACAGGCACATGAGACTTTTCATCTTTATGACTCAGGGTGGCGGGCGCAGTGCAATGCCACATAGGGTGCGTCCTAGGTGGTCGTGTCCTATGAGGTAATGCACTGTTCATAGGCAGAGGTTACCGCTTAACATCAGGTGGGCCATAAGCATGATACGTCATTCAAGCAGTATAAAAAAAAACACTACTATTATTTATTCTGTGCTGCTGCTTTAAATCTACCTGATGTAGTATAAATGACTTGTTTTTAGGTTTCCTTACCCATAGGGTAAAACGGGACCCTATTACTGACTCCGCTGCCCGTCCATCTGTCCGACTGCCACCGGGCTGTATCTCATGAACCGTGATAGTTAGAGCCTTAAAATTTTCACAGATGATGTATTTCTGTTGCTGCTATAACAAACAAATACTAAAAAACAATAAAATAAATATTTAGGGGGGCTCCCATACAACAAACGTGTTTTTTTGACGTGTTTATAGATAATGGTACAGAACCCTTCGTGCCTGAGTCCAACTCGCACTTGGCCAGTTTTTTTATATTCTATGAAGTAGCTTTTCTCATAGGTCAAGTCCACATAGGACGCGCCCTATGTGACATGACACTGCACCCGCCACCCTGAGACATATAAAGATGAAAAGATGTAAGTTAGGGGATGAATCCCATTAATAGTGAAGTCGGTTTTGTTTTTAAAAATATATTAATTGTTATAGGTAACATGAAAGATAGTGTTTGCGAGATAACTCTTACGTTTGATGGAAATTGGTGCATCCGTTTCCATTATCAGCTCACAAAACTATTTTTAAGGGAACTTAAGCAAGCTAATTTTAACCCCCAACGCAAAAACGACGGGGTGTTATAAGTTTGACGTGTTCGTCTCTCTCTCTGTGTGTGTGTGTGTGTGTGTGTGTCTGTCTGTCCCAACTTAGCTGCCGAACGCATGAACCGATTTAGTTTTTTTTTTTTTGTTTGAAAGGTGAATTTGTCAGGAGTGTTCTTAGCTATGTTTGATCAAAATCGGTTCAGCAGTTTCATTGCGTTGAGGGTTTTTTTTTATTGCAAAATTAATTACTTGTTACCTTTAATTTGAGCTAGAAATCTTAATTTTGGTTTAGGCTCCAGGGTCTGATGATGACCAGCATAGGATGAACAGGATCTAGGGTAGGTACTACTGAAGCTGAAACTTCCAACTTTGAGCTTAAACACAGACATACATACATAGACACACGCCTTTTTCCCCGAAAGGGTAGGCAGCGCCTCATATGGGCCTCTTTTCACTGTGGGTTGCACCATCGTGGTAAATAGACGTTGAAAGTGATGAGCTCATCGCCGCCATTGCTTCTCACGACTGACTCTTCTAACGCTTTCTTCCAGTAATAACACATTCTTAAATAAGCTAGCAGCCAAAGCGAATCTTGCAAACAAGTCCGGGTAATCCGTTAAAAGAAGTTTTTATACTACTAGTATGACGGAACAAGCAAATGGCCCACCTGATGTTAAGCGGTAACATCTGCCTATGAACACAGACACTCCCTAGCTGTATAGTTTGTGGTAGAGATCCACCAACTTATCCTTAGCACCATATACCTACATTTTTCTATCATCTACATGCATTTGATTGTACAATAAGTTGGTGGATCTCAAGGGTTTAGTTAGATGGTTAAAAGTCTTGAGTGCACAGGTAAGCGGTTTGTGTTAAGGCGCTATAGGTACAACGAACATTTTTGTATGAGGCGAAGAAGGCGAGCGCACGCTCTGAAACCGTGTTTTTATGTATAAAAAAATTATATAAAAATGTCGTTCAAAGTTTTGTTTAATTTTGTTGATGAATTCACTAATCAACACAAATAAGAACTAACATGTAACCAAATGTTTCAAAAATTAAAACGTGAGAGAAGTGAGTGAAAAATAGCATTTAAATTTTAAAAAGGAGTTATCTTTGTTATTTTTTTTTATCGAGTAAATATTGTATTGAATTATTGATTTCACTAGATAAAAAGCTCAAGAATATCATATATTTTTTTCTTCATAGAAAACTATGAAAATTCTTATCGAAAAATTTAAAATTCTAGAGACATTTGAGAACCTATCGCGCCTTAAGAGAGTCTGTGAAATTACACTGAACTTTGACCAAGTCACTTAAAATGTTATATATCTATTTAACTAGATCATTTAAAGTATATTAATGGTATGGTTTTATGGACACAATGTGCCTCAATGGTAGATGGTCGCGGACTGCTCCGGTTTAGGCAAATACGTTTTAAATGTGGCGTGGCGGGCGACGGTTCGCCTGCGGTGCAGGAGGTTGCAAGTTCGATACCCGCATCGGAACAAATATTTGTACGATCTGCAGATATTTGTTCAGGGTGTTCTGGGTATTTTCTATGTATAATAAAAAATATCTATCTGTGTAATGTATTGTATAAAGTATATCATTTATCTCGTACCCATAACACAAGCTCTGCTTAGCTTGGGGCTAGATAATGTTGTTTGAACTGTCCAGCATTATTTATTATTCGTCGTCGTTTCGTATAAGGTAGTGCTGGCCTCTGGTGTCAGAGTTTGTCAAGCCGCCCGAGGGCCTCTGACATGGCTTATCGACTGCTATTAATCAATAACAGCCGGGACCGACAGCTTAACGGTTATTTATTATTTATTTATTTTAATACACATTTGCTGTGTTCGGTGAAAACCTGAACACTCTTAGTCGGCTTTTACGACATTCACGGGACGAGATTGAGGGGTCTATTCTTGGGCCGGACACACCTTCAATCTATCTATATTAAAACAAAGTCGTGTTAGTTACACAATTATAACTCACCAACGGGTGAACCGATTTGGCTGAAAATTGGTGGGGAGGTAGCTTAAAACCAGGAGATTGAAATAGGGGGGAGGGGTAGGAGGGGGGTGGGTCCGCCGGGGGCTACCCGTGCGAAGCCGGGGTGAGTCGCTAGTTTATGATAAAACGTATTTGTCAGATGCGGATATGGTCGTAGCTTTCAAGCGACTTATTGTCGTGTTTTGGCTGCTTGTGTTCTGGCTGCTGGAAGTCTCTGGATGCAAAAAGAAACAGCAGAGGCGTTGTACTCCACCGGGAAGACAGCAAGGGAAGAAGTGGGCGGCGGTGCCACCGGCATACGGACGCTGCGGACCGGTCTGTGGCCCGCGCTGACCACACAAGTAGACCAGGGGGAAACGCATTGTAAGTGGCGCATAGTTTTAGTAGTGTACAGGTTCCTTGGGTCAAGTACCAATAAAATCCAGATTTGTATAGCCAACACGTACCCACGGGCCGCCGTCTGATCGACGAGTGCGCGGCAGTCGCAATGCAAGCCACGCGCCCGCCACCATTCGGCTGCACGCTGTGCGCGCCAGTATTTATTATACGCTACATCTACCTTTTACAAAATTCAAAAACAAATAATTTTGTTTGCAATATAAATATATACAGCAATAATTGTAACGTAACTTAAATCGAAAATTACAGTTGTAATCAACTTAAACATTTACAGATACAGATAGGTACAGATATTTACCAGACACAAATTTATGTTTAGAGAACATTGCATTACTCTGAATATTTAGATGTTCATGGTCAAAGAATAGTCTTACACTTTATTCATACCTAATACTTGCAATTTTACACTATTGGCTAACTACGTCCTCATCAGTACGAACAGAATCATCTATGTCCACGCGAACCATCCACTGTCTTTCAACTCTTTTGAGGTGAAAAATGTTTCGACGCAATCGTTGACCACTATCGTCATTTTCTATTTCCACGTTGTTTTCATTCTTGTTGACAAAACTGTGTGTGGTACTCGTACGTCATAAAATGGAGAAGATAATTTGTTCATTTTGTCAAGTTTCTTCGCATATACTTCCTCTCCG
The DNA here is from genome assembly GCA_932527175.1 of Operophtera brumata. NCBI lineage: Eukaryota > Metazoa > Arthropoda > Insecta > Lepidoptera > Geometridae > Operophtera > Operophtera brumata. Next base: position 30,432,301 of record OW052239.1, on the reverse strand, counting down.
ACTCCAATAGTTGATTCCGTAGCATGTCTCTTCCTATCTGCATCTTCTTTTCCTTTCTCTTTCATTTATGTATCTCTGTCCTTGGTTTCTAAATCTACATCAGCGAATTCAACATCTAACACAGACGGCAATTTATCCTTGAAATGACGCCTGTAGGGTTCTGCAGGAGATTTACCTGTGCCAGAATGGGGATACAGGACAGTTATTTACAAAAATAATAATGGGTTGGTTAATGTGCAGCTTTTTTAATATGATACAATTTAATCTCTCAACCTCGCCGTTTTGCTGCGGTCAGTCAGTAGGGAACTATTGAACAACCTAATACCATTGAGTACATAGTACATTTGTACTATGGGCCATTAACACCTCTGAAACGAAAAGGGGTGCCTAACCGGGAAAATATTTCCTTAAGCAGGTTAACAGTGTGAAAGGCATCTATCGATTTAGTCATTTTAAATTCTTTGTAGCGACTAAAGTAATCTGTATGGGTTATTAGGGGGATTCGGAGCGGAAACTAAAGTTCAACCTTTATAAGCCCCAATATAATGTTCTGCATCTCGACTGAATTCTGAATTTTCGGCCACCATACCTTAACTAGGGAAAAATCCTTGTCTACCTCACAGGCTTGCTTTAGTTCACTCAGATAAATTGTGACAGGACTCCTCGATGACTAAATTCAAATAATTTTCATCATCATGATCGCGGTAACTGTGTGTTAGAACATAACCGTGATAGCGAATTAGCAATATTTCGTTGATCGGACTGTACACAATTTTCAAATTATACGCCTGTAGGCCGGGGAACCACAGGCAAAACTAATCTCAGATGGCGCCACCATCGCTGGTGCTTGTCATTTAGTGGTCTTGTCTTTTTCTCATCAAAAGGGAAACGGTGTGTACCTTTATTTTTACACTACACAGAAGCATGTTTGTTTATACCAAACTATTATTTAATGTTTATTTACTAAAATTATCCATTTATATTTGACACTTATGTCAGTTTTTTTAAATATTAGCATTGATAGACCTTTGTTTGGCTACGAAACAACACCAGCGATTATGCGCCACCTAGCGTGATAAATAAGCAGTGTGTCTCCCCAATTGGCCCAAATATTACCTCTAAAGGTTTATTAAAACTATTCTTACCGAATAGGTAGGTAAATGTCAAAATGGTTGACTGTCCAGACCAATGCAAGAGCCTCTTACTCGCGGTCTGAAATACTTTTATTACCGTCACTTGACCCATCTATACCATGCTGAACGAGAAAAACCCCCAAATCTACAGGACTAGCGTCAGCGTAAATTTGAGTTTTTTCGTGTAGGTCATAATAGGTAAGTACCTTCTATAAGTTTTTTAAAAAACATTAATGAGTAGCCAAACATGAGGCGTTTCTACGGGAATAACCCTTGGCTACAAATGAAGATAGTCTGATGTGTCTGCTATCCAAGTTTAGCTCAAGTTTATGAAAAAAGTTTCCCAGATAAAGTTTTGAAAACATTTTGGCATCATTTACTTAGGAATTATCTGTTGTGAGTAATGGTTGTTTTTCTTTAACTATAGCTCGGTTTGGCCAAACACACACCAGATGTGTGTGTGACCACGATTGTTACAACACAGTTGAAACATCGGGAAAATAAATAAATAACACGCGATAAATAACTGTGATAATTATCAATAATATAATAATATGGTACCAGTTTTTTTTACCCTTTTTTATTCATATTTATAGGGATATGGATTTGACATCTTGAAACTTAAGAAACTTACGACCAGTATTGCCATTAACTGCATTTACTCCTAACCCGAGTTTAGTTACGGTTTCTTTTCTAAACAGATTCCTAGTGCCGTTTTTCACAACTTAAAACGTGGATCTGTCAATCGAAGCACCGTTACTAATGATTATAGAAGACCAAAAAGATCCGAGAATCGTTAGGCAATTCTGGCTTCCGTATGCCATAATCTTTCATTAACGGGATTTTTCCTTGATTTTCAAAGAGGACGTCGCAGCTCTTGAGGTTTTCCCAAGTTACGTCAATGACAATGTTACATTTACTTCTTGACTGCGACCGTGAATACATCTTCACCATCAACAGATCTTATGGTTTCTTATGCGTGTGCCTGGGATGTTGTATTAGATATCTTGTAGGGCCAGTCCGGCCGTAGGTATGTAAAAGCGCTGCCCTCTTTGCCAGAGGCGGCGTAGTAACATTTGTTGTCAACAAATGAAGCCATAGTGCCCTTTTACATTTTTCCCAGCGTAAGCCAATTTTAACTGAGTCGCCTTCACACAAAACGACTAATGATAATAGGGCTTGTTGTAGGTACCGTTCCGATTTTAACTGAACTACCTTTTGTTATTTTTTCAGAGACCTTTGCACATTATAATTATAATTTTAGGCTATACCCAAACAGTTTATATAGGTACCGTTCCGATTTTCATCGAACTACCTTTTTTCTTTTGTCAGAGATCTTTGTACATTATGGTGATAATGATAATTTTATGCTATACCCAAACAGTTTATGTAGGTACCGTTCCGATTTTCACCGAACTACCTTTTGTTATTTTTTTCAGAGACCTTTCACATTATAATTATAATTTTATGCTATACCCAAACAGTTTATATAGGTACCGTTCCGATTTTCATCGAACTACCTTTTTTCTTTTGTCAGAGATCTTTGTACATTATGGTGATAATGATAATTTTATGCTATACCCAAACAGTTTATGTAGGTACCGTTCCGATTTTCACCGAACTACCTTTTGTTATTTTTTTCAGAGACGTTTCACATTATAATTATAATTTTATGCTATACCCAAACAGTTTATATAGGTACCGTTCCGATTTTCATCGAACTACCTTTTTTCTTTTGTCAGAGATCTTTGTACATTATGGTGATAATGATAATTTTATGCTATACCCAAACAGTTTATGTAGGTACCGTTCCGATTTTCACCGAACTACCTTTTGTTATTTTTTTCAGAGACCTTTCACATTATGGTGATAAGGTTATGTAGGTACCGTTCCGATTTTCACCGAACTACCTTTTGTTCTTTTTTTCAGAGACCTTTCACTTAATGGTGATAAGGTTATTTAGGTACCGTTCTGATTTTCATCGAACTACCTCTAGATCTCTGTATTTTATTTTGATACCATTTGACATTTCATCAAATTATCACTCAAATATCATTTTAGGTACCAACCAACAAAATAGGGTCATGCTATTGTAATGCAAACATAATCCGTAACTTCCTACTAAATTTGATTTATAAAAAATTTATTTATAAATTTGATTTATAACTAAGTTTTGTTTACTAAGGTGATAGTACCTACTAGTACTAGTAAATAGGATAGAAACATTTAAAAATGTTTTTCAAACCCTATGATTTCAATGCGATGTTGCTCGCTCGTAAAATGCTATAGGTATAACTTGTTTACCGACACAAAAATAATAAAAGAAAGTAGGTAGGTAGGTAGTTAAAAGTAATTTAAAGTCTCAATACTTTCAAGCAAGTTATGCTGCTGTTTTACGATAAAATCAGCACAAATCTAGACATGTTTGAACATGTAGCAATGCAACGGTGGTGCGCCAGCATGGTAGTAGATAGGTAGGGTACCTACTTACCTAAGCCAACGCATAGGTATGTATTGGTCACAAGAATACGTGTTGTCAGATAGTTTTTTAACTATATAATACTACAACCAGTGTTTGCAAAACAATTAGCCTCATTTAGTCGGTCTACCTCTTTTTATTGAAATTATTGGCACGTACCTCGATATTTTAGTCACTGGCAGGGTTGCCACTTGTACAAGTTCCTTGGGTCAAGTACAGGCTGCACGCTGTGCGCGCCAGTATTTATTATACGCTACAAGTAGTAGTAGAGCTTTTTTGTGAAAGTGTTCGTCCGGGGAAGTACTACCACCATACCTATTTCTGCCGCAAAGCAGTAGTGCTCGCATTGCTGTGTTCTGGTTTGAAGGGTAAGGGTGCCGGTGAAATTACAGGCACATGAGACTTTTCATCTTTATGTCTCAGGGTGGCGGGCGCAGTGCAATGCCACATAGGGCGCGTCCTAGGTGAACGTGTCCTATTAGATAATGCACTGTTCTTAGGCAGAGGTTACCGCTTAAGATCAGGTGGGTCATCGGCTTGTTCCGTCATTCAGAAGCATAAAAAAAAACACTTTTTTTTTTTACAATCGTTTGTTTGTCTGTTTGTTTGTCAGTCCAAACTGATGATTGACACAGTGTTTCAAATCTGGTGAAGACTAGAATGTAGCTGACATCTTTAAACAAACTTTTCACTAGAAACGGGATATTTACCATGTTTTTTAGACTTCCGTATCCAAAAAATGAAAAAAGAGTCCTTCAGGGCAGGCAACGCATTGGCAATACCTCTGGTGTTGCAGATGTTAATAGGCGACGGTAATCGCTTACCATCAGGCGGGCCGTAAGCCATTTTGTCGAGTCATTACATAAAAAAAAAGGGTAAAACGGGACCCTATTACTAAAACTCCGCTGTCCGTCCGTCTGTCTGTAGGTCTATCTGTCTGTCTGTCACCAGGCTGTATCTCATTAACCGTGATAGTTAGACCGTTGAATTTTGCACAGATGATGTATTTATGTTGCCGCTATAACAACAAATAATAATAAATAGAATATAATAAATATTTAAGGGGCTCCCATACATCAAACGTATTTTTTTGCTCGTTTATACTCGATGTTGAGAACGGCAACATAACAGAATATTTAGTTATATATTCACTTTACGAGTACAAATAAATAATTGAATTAAAATAAAACAAATATTTAGGGAGGCTCCGGTACAACAAACGTTTTTTTTTAAACTTTTTTTAGATAATGGTACCCTTCGTGCGCGAGTCCGACTCGCACTTGGCCGGTTTTTTAGTTTTGTTCCCGATATTTCGGCACAGTTGCATGCGCCATGATCACGGGAGAACTAACTAAAGTCTTTGCGAATAGATGTTATCCGCAGATATATCGATCTACCCTCTTTCTCACTCTTTTATTACGAACGATCTAGTGAAAAGTATGTACATAATAGTTAACAAAATATCGTTAGCCATGATAGTTTCAAAAGTTATATCTCTGAACAATTTCCAAAAACAGGTACCTAACCCAAAAATAACAGGACAATGCTTTTGAAAGTACTATCGATCATAACGACGTTGATTTAAAGACTAATTCAGTTCGAACTTCAGTGTGGCGCTTACGACAAAAGCACAGCGCCTGTTTTCTGTTTTTTTTTTAATTTTTATTTCACCGAACTTAGATGTCGCTTACTCTGGACCGTAAGGAATGGTACAGGCAAAGAGAGGCCTATACTCAGCGGTGGGTGAAGTCAGGCTGCGGATAATGATGATTTGTAAGATTACACTTTTTTTTGCAGCTCTTAAATCCTTGGCGATGGACACAACAGTCTTTCAAGAGGTGGTAGTGCTTCTGGTAACACTTCTGCTCTCATATCTCGAGTCCTGTTGCGCGTGCACTCGGGCCAAGAGAGTGAATTGCGACCAGAACAACCCTCAGTGTCGACAGGGAAAAAAGTAGAATTGAGGTAAGTTATAGGTACATTAACCATGTGTTTTGAATTAATAAAATACTTTGAATTTGAATTTGATAGGCCTCCTCCCTCAGTTGTGGAGTTCTTAAGTCTTGGTACAGGCATTCAAGTTTTAAGCTACCTGTGTTGGTATACCAAATGCTGCCTATGCCTTCTCTATTACAGGTCTAGCGCTTAACTGAGTCAGTCCCTGAGGTATGGGAGCGGTACGGGAGGGGTGTTTTCGTCTCTCAAATTATCAGATGACATGAAGCTACGCTTCATTTTGACGTAACGAAAACACCCCTCCCGTACCGCTCCCATACCTCAGGGACTGACTCAGTTAAGCACTAGTCCTGTAGCGCGTCATTTTTTCCGATCCTGCTCCAAACGAATCCAGTGAGATTGTACCGACTTCGTAATACCACCCGACTGTTTAAATTTCAACATTCTGTGTACATTAATACTTTGTTGAATGTCTCTTACAGCTCCCAGGATGCCGTTCATCAATGAGTTCTTCCTTGTCTTCCTCCACATCGCAATCTGCATGATCGAGCTCTCGCAAGCCTCGAGCAAGAAGCGCACTCGCGTCTCCAAGCTAAATGAGACACCAGTACTGATAAAGCGGTTCGTGTTTAAACATTATTAGGCAGTAAGGATACCTTTTTGATTTATATGCTCTTTTAGCTGTTAGTAGTTCAAAAACAATTCAACCCTAAAAAATACAAGCTTAGTGTGGGACAAATCTGGACATCGAACGTTCCGGTTCGTATCGATAGGACATTTAAGCAGAACGCCCTATTAGCAGAACGTCCTAAAAGCAAAACGGCATATATTATTAGCATAACGTCCTATTAGCAACACTAAGGTGTCATTTTGTTAATAGTCCCATTTGCTACTAGGTCATGTTGCTAATAGGACGTTATGCTAATATGCCGTTTTGCTTTTAGGACGTTATGCTAATATGCCGTTTTGCTTTAAGGACGTTCTGCTTAAATGTCCTTTAGATACGAACCCGAATTTTAATTGATTGAGCTGAAATTTGGCATACCTGTCAAGATCAGATGATAATACAGTATTAAGGTGTAGCGAGCTGATCTGATGATGGAGATGGAAGGTGGGCAACGGAACTCCTCGATGGATAATAGTAGACTGGCACATGGCCAGTCTACTATTATCAAAATGCTAATGGGCTCATTTTGATCAGCACACGGTTCTGATCACTAATTTTATAAAAGCTTGCATAGAAAAAAAAAATACATAAAAAAACTTATCAACGTTGACATTCACTTAGTTAATTGTGAAATGTACATTCTTTAATTATGGCATTGTCAGGCTACTATTAATCATCGAGGAGTTCCGTTGTCCAAATCCGTCTCCATCATCAGATCAGCTCGTTGTCACCATAATATTGTATTGTTATTGGAACATCATAGGTATGCAAAATTTCAGCTCAATCGAATATCAGAAAGTGGTTCAAAATTCGATATCGATAGGAAAGCAAGTTAATTAAATAAAACTTGTAAAATAGTTTTAAGTTATTGAAGAAATATAGCTGCGGAACACGCCACTAATATTTTGTAATTAGGTATTGAATAGTTTTTGAACTAAATTGCTATATAGACACCCTGCTGTGTATCCTGACTGTGTGTTGTGTATCTATCCTTTGTGTATCTTGCTACCTTGGTTAGCAATCTCTCTACTAAAGATCTATCTATTCAGCAGAAGTAATCGAATGAGGCCTTGCATGGTTTTTTTCCGATTCTACGCTTATCGAACCCAATGGGTTCCTACGGACAACCCTTTGACCATCCAGCTTTCGACATTTTAGCCAAACCAATATTTTTTTAAATGTTTCCTTCAGCTCCCAAGATGCTGTTCATCGATGAATTCATTCTTGTCATCCTTCACACCGCAGTATTAATGTTTGAACAAGCTCAGGCCTGCGGCAAGAAAAGGAGATTGTGCCGGCCCTGCCAGGTGCCTACCTGCACAATCACCAAGAGGAAACCCTGATTTACACCAGGTAAAAGGTGTTGACTGGCGACCACTAACAGGACGATGTAGCGTGGGAAGGTTTCGCTATTAATAGCGCAAATAACTGAAAATTTTGTCCACACAAGTTATTTCGATGTTATTTTCGCTATTAATCCAGTGTTTTCAACAACCAGATATGATTTGCCGCAAATAATGAACAATATAAAAGCCAACAACAGTCATTTAACCTTAACCTTAACCTTAACAATTATACCTTATAAGGTATTGTGGCGCGGCGGGCGAAGGTTGGCCTGCGACGCAGGAGGTTGCGGGTTCGATTCCCGCCTCGGAACAAATATTTGTGCGATCGCAGATATTTGTTCTGGGTGTTCTGGGTATTTTCTATGTATAATAAAAAATATCTATCTATGTTATATATTGTATTAAGTATATCAGTTATCTAGTACCCATAACACAAGCTCTGCTTAGCTTGGGGCTAGATAATGTTGTGTAAACTGTCCAGCATTATTTATTTATTATTGTATAGGTATACAGTTTGCCCGTATTTGGTAAAATACGTTAGTATGAAAAAGCAACCACCTTAAGTATAAAAGAACCACGACAATTTCAACGCCGTTTTTCTCCAAGGGTCATCGTCCAACTATTCTGACCAACCAATTGGAGACTACAGGCCTTCAATTACGGGCAGAGGTCTTATTATAACTTTCGTTGTATGACCCTAACTTAGGCCCGTCGATGAAGGTTTAAGTACCTACAACGTAACCTTGTAGGCATCATGGGCTTTCCTATCCTGGTGCTGGTACTGCTGCTTCACATTATCTCCTGGGCTTCAGGCTGCAAGAGACGGAGTCGCTGTCCCGACCACTGCCTCCCTTGCACCTACAAGAGACCCATCATTGAAATCATCTCTCCAAAGGAAGTAAGATTACTAAAAAAGCCTTGTGATTACTAGGCATCATGGGGTTTGGTCTCGTGATACTGGTTATGCTGCTTCACGCCTTCCTAGTGGCTTCAGGCTGCAAGAGACGGAACCGCCGTCCTGAATTATGTCTCCCTTGCACCTACAAGGGACCCATAATTGAAGTCGTCTATCCTAAGCAAGTAAGTTTTATTTTCGAACTATCAGGAAATTCAGGTTATTGAATGTGCGAAGCGAGTTCTTTGAGTCAACTTGGAAGAATCGTTGAGAAGAGGCGTTGTATAGTATATGTATGTATGTACCTAGGGACCTACCTATATTTGTCCGATATATCGACATAGTTTGCCGAAATATCGGGCGGGAACAACCAAAACTCGAAAGTCATGGTAAATATCCCGTTTCTAGTAAAGTCTATTTGTCCGATGAAAACTTCCGTAGGTACCGTTAATCCGATTTTCATGAAATTTGGTAGGGGGTAGATAGTTTAATGCGGGTTCGATTCCCGCTGCGGGACAAATGTTAGTACGATCTGCAAATATTTCTTCCAGGTCTGGGTGTTATGGAACCATGGTGCTCGTAGTTCCTGATACCCACGACACAGGGAATCCTAGTGTGGGATCAGGGCTACCTATGTATGTGACTATTGGGTGTTATGTTATGTATATCCAGCAGTGGACTTGTACCTGCAGATAATGATGAACCCAATCCAATCGGACCCACGCATCACATACCTACATAGACACATTGCTTTTTTCCCCGAGAGGCTAGTCAGAGCCCCAATGTGCCTCGTTTCACCAGGGGTTGCTTCATACAATGCATCACATATACTTACGTTTTTTTTTCAGCATAAATTATCCTGTTCGTCTGCTCGAACAGCCCTACGCGCAAGAAGATTATGCTGTACCTACTTACTTCAAATAGCTATCTATACAAAACTAGGTATAATGATATACTGAATATAAAAATCATTTTATTGAATTATTAAATTGTTTAATTGTTTATTCATCTCCCTCTTTATAATTAGGTACACGATTTTAATTCCTATGAGGAATAGGGTTAGGTAGACTTGATTCACCTGGCGTCATCGAGCAACACGGAATGGAGGCCTGTAATGCTCTAAGCCTGGCGTAAATCATCCATTTGCCTAGGTGATCTAATTCCGCATATTAGAATGATTTCATTTTGGTATACCTACTTTATGATAATACTATGAATTAATGTTGGTTACTGTTTAGAACCTATTTCTTTAGATATCTTCAATGTCTGTTGAGTACCTTGTCACGGCTATTTATTCAGGAAAAATAAGTTTATGCTTCTGATTAGTTAGTCGAACGCTAACGAGCTCATTGACAAGTTCAGTACAATGTATGTGAAGGTCCTCACCTTCTACAGCTTCCTTTCTTCTGGTGTTGGTTGTTGTTTGGATGCGTGCAACCTTTTTAACCCTATACTTACAAAATAGAGGGGTGTGAGGCCATAGTATTATGGTAGTGGTATCGTTCGTTATAAAAGAGTGAGAATAAAAAAGCGGCCAAGTGCGAGTCGGACTCGCCCATGAAGGGTTCCGTAGCAGCAAGTAACATAATATAAAAGTTCTTGGATGGATTACGATTTATGACGTATTAAAAAAAACTACTCGTATCTCGTTCAAACCAATTTTCGTTGGAAGTTTACATGGTACTTATACATCATATTTTTTTTTAGTTTTATCTTTCTCTTATTTTAGAAGTTATGGGGGGACGACACTTTTTACCACTTTGGAAGTGTCTCTCGCGCAAACTATTCAGTTTAGAAAAAAAATAATTAGAATCCTCAATATCATTTTTGAACACCTATCCATAGATACCCCACACGTATGGGTTTGATGTTTTTTTTTGAGTTTCATTTCTACGTTCTACGTTCTACGTTAAATTTATTGTTTTTTTCTATTTTTGTTTGAAAATCTTTTTGCGGTTCACAGAATACATCTACTTACCAAGTTTCAACAGCATAGCTCTTATAGTTTCGGAAAAAAGTGGCTGTGACATACACGGATAGACAGACAGACATGACGAATCCATAAGGGTTCCGTAGTTTTTGTTACGGAACCCTAAAAGGGTAGATCGATAAATCTTCAAATTACATCTACTCGCAATGACTTTAGTTAGTTCTCCCGTGATCATGGCGCATGCAACTTTGCTCAAATATCGGGAACAAACAAAACTCATTAATGATGTGAATGGGGGATGCGAGACTCCGCCCGGACTGAATGCGACTGTGGAGCCACCATTCAGTCCATGAATCACTTGCTCACCTGTTCCTTGTGTCCCACCACCTGCAGGGAGGACCTTAACAAAGCCACAGACAATGCTGTAGAAGTGGCTACTTTTTACTCTAAAATAGTTTAAACAAAAAAAGGTAAACCGTAGATACGATAGAAGAAGATGTGAATATCCCGTTTTTAGTAAAAAGTAGGTACATAGTATGTTAACCTGTGGGCTCATAGCTGACGACGACAAAGACGGCTGTTTGCGAGGTGGTTATAAGTAGTGTGTTCATGACAGCAGAGACCACGGAGCGAGGAGCCCAATCACAGCGCAGTGTAGTTGTGACGTAGCTGTGGTTTTTCCACGATGCACGGTGAAAGGATGTGGTGAGTGACAAGGAACTGTTATGTTTCGTCTATTTGATGGAATGGGGAGACTAGTAGGGGATAACTTTTAAAACTATCATGGTTATAATTTTCACTAGAAACGGGATATTTACCATGATTTATGAGTTTTAAATGTTCCCGATATTTCGGCACAGTTGCATGCGCCATGATCATGTTCTACACTGCTAATTTATCACGCTAGGTGGCGCATAATCGCTGGTGTCGTGTCGTAGCCAAACTAAGGTCTATCAATGTTAAAAAAAAACTGCCAAAAGTGGACAGTTTTAGTTATGTCCATAATTGTTAATTTTAGTATGAGAAAAATCACCAGCGATGGTGGCGCCATCTGAGATTAGTTTTGCCTGTGGCTCCCCATTGGCGCAGCCGTTGCCAGAATCATCCACTCGCAACAATTTGCTTGAAGGTAACAGGCATTTTTGCAGCAAGACCCTTCAGTGGGCCGACGATTTTTGATTGGAGGGGTATTGCCCCAAAAACGGGGGATGTTTGCTGCGGCGCCATTTACCGGCCGACTTTGTTAATATTTGGCAGAAACATTCGGTAATCAATTCAAACCAAGAATTTGGAATATGAGCCAAATCGGTCAAGAGGTTGTCAAGATGTAGATTATGGATCGACATGATGCATACAATAAATTAAATTAATTACAATAATTCAAAATAAATTATTTCTATTCTATTCTATTCTCTATTCTACAATAATTACATCCAAACATCTTAAGACTTTCATTCATAGTGTCCAAAGGAGGGCCACTAAGATACCGCAGGCTCTACGTCAAAAATCCTATGAGGACAGATTACTCACACTACGTCTCACTACTCTTGAGGATAGACGCCTTCGAGGAGATCTTATCGAAACTTACAAGATTATGACCCATCATTACAACCTGCCAAACTTTCATGACATTTTTATTAAAAAAGAAGATCTAAGATCCACACGTGGTCACCAGCTGAAGTTAAACCGTGACCCCGCCGTCTCACTTGCCGCTCATCACTTCTTCAGCAATAGAGTGGTTCACAATTGGAACGCGCTATCAGATGACGTCGTTACTGCTACTTCCGTCAATGCATTCAAAAATAAACTCGACATCTGCCTTCGAACAAATAAATCAGTGCTCAAAAAAATCTACCAAAACTAAGAGACTAAATTTTAAACTCTAATACTGTGACGAAGACACATCAGCGAAAGCTGCTCGTCTATAAATTAATAATAATAATAATAATAATTTATCAAGATTGTATTATACATGATGGACTGGACACAATAATAAATAAATATAATAAATAATGCTGGACAGTTCACACAACATTATCTAGCCCCAAGCTAAGCAGAGCTTGTGTTATGGGTACTAGATAGCTGATATACTTAATACAATACATTACATAGATAGATATTTTTAATTATACATAGAAAATACCCAGAACACACTGAACAAATCTCTGCAGATCGTACAAATATTTGTTACGAGGCGGGAATCGAACCTCCTGCGTCGCAGGCGAACCTTCACCCGCCGCGCCAGAGGTCGTCACAATTGTTTCAAAAAATGTTGTCCTCGCGCTGTCTACTATTCGCAGAACTACTAGTCTAATTATAGATTGATTTCTCTAAGCTCACACTTCAAATTTAATCTATTCATTAAAAGTGGTAAACTTTTCAAATACCTAACATAACTGCGTTTTTTTGTCACTATAGAAATAATGGGATAAAAATTGAAAATATCGCTTGTCCCACTATTTCTATTTTGTACATACATACATAGACACACGCCTTTTTCCCCGAAGGGGTAGGCAGAGCCTCAGTGGGCCACTTTTTACAGTGGGTTGCACCATCGTGGAATATAGACGTGACGAGTGGTGAGCTCACCGCCGCCATTGCTTCCCACGACTGACTCAGCTAACGCTTTCTTCCAGTAATAACACATTCTAATAATAAGCTAGCAACCAGGACAAATCTTATACCAACAAATCTTATAAAAAAGTCCGGGTAATCCCTTAGTCGGCTTTTACGACATCCATGGGAGGAGACGGAGGGGTCTATTTTGTATTTCTATGGAAATAGTTATTGGTAGTTACAATGTATGCAAGGTTATGAGCTATGTCTGTCGGGAGGGTTTCGGGATCCAAAAGGGGTTAAAAAAGGTCAGACACTCAGATCAAGTGGGGAGTCATGTGAAAGCACCTTGCTTGATATTTCAATGCTACTTTTAATTATTTTTTAGCCTATGCTACTTATACTAATATGTACGTTATTTCTATTTTGTATTTCCATGGAAATAGTGGGATACACCCCTTCAAATCATATGTCAGTTCATATAAAATGTATTTATTGCTTAAAACTTAGTTGAATACATCAAACATTATTTAACGATAATCTCTAGAGAAAATATAAATCACGGTTAGTTGGTTTTGGAAGATGGGCATTTCGCCGTCGCACAACTATCTACTAAATAGCCTAGCGACATAAGGTTCATTTTCGCTACACATCTAAGTCTAAGGAAAAATAAATGTGTAATGACCATATTCACAAGCCACGCAGTGCTATATAAGTGCTAATAATTTTAATTTTAAGGTTTAATTTTAAGTGGATTCTCTCGCTTGTGGCGCAAAATTCTAATTTTTTGGTGCTTTTTGCTCATCACAGCTCATCAACACTTCTTCAGATAGCGAAAGTTGATTTCGCGAAAACTAGGAGACTTACCACACATCTCAAACGTTCGCTATGACCAAACGTGACATAACGCGGGTTCGTTACGATATCTGCGTGGAATCATCGTATATATTATGACGTCACACGTTATTGGCAAGGAATCTCCTATGGTCATAGCGAATAAGGGCCATGTAGTAATGTCTATTGTGATTTAAGGAATATCCTTTGCAATGCGTGGTTTGAGAAAACGCTTCGTATTGGTCAGTTTCTCTGCTGATGAGAAAGCGAAGTCTTACTATCAGTAAGTCTGTTAGGAAGAAAATTACCAGTAGTTCAACTAGTAAGACTACTCGGTAAAACTACTGGGAATAGCCCGAACGAACTAGCGAAGTGGCGTTCTCGAAACAGACATTACTACTTACCTATTATTAAAATAAACAACAAAATGTTAAACAATAATGCCATATTTTATTTACACTCCGATACAGGCGAATAACTAATTACAATTCCGATTTATATAATTTTAATATCAATTGAAAAACAGAACAATAGGACGGCTTGTTATAGAAACATAAAAACCAATTATACATTTAAATGAATTTGTTTTTATAATAAATAACCTCGTTTTTTGAATTCGGTTTAAATGATAATATAGACAAGCCATCCCCGGTACAAAGTCTATTAAAAAAACAAATTGAAATTAAACATTACGATACACATACGTACATACATACATACATGCATACTATGATATATCAGACGGCGTATCAACATATCACACTTTCTAATGATATTGTTCGATAAGTGTTAAGTGGTTTATTCGAAGGTAGAATTAAAATATTAAGCCCGTTTTCAACAATTGAAAACCGCATCAAAATCCGTTGCGTGGTTTAGGAGGATTTAGCGGCTATACAGACAGACGCGGAAAGCGACTTTCTTTTATCCTATTAATATTATAAACGCGAAAGTTTGTAAGGATGGATGGATGTATCTTTGTTACTATTTCACGTAAAAACTACTGGATGGATTTGGATGAAATTTGGAATGGAGATAACTGGACTCCCGGAACACATAGGCACATTTTTATCCCGATATTCCCACGGGATCGAGACTTACGCGGGTGAAACCGCGGGGCGCTGCTTGTATACTATTAATAGATTAACGCGGTGTTGATACGCCGACTAACATCTGATACATTCAACATCTCAATCGTTAACTCAACGTATAAACACTACATAAAATTATATTGGTCAGACATCCATCACAGTGCTCGCCATCTAAGTATGCGCGTTAACGCTGCGCCAACACCAGATATAAATCTTCATACAAAAAAACACCTCGCGCCGCTCAGAAAAGCCATTTTAATGGGGAGCCACAGGCAAAACTAATCTCGCTGGTGCTTGTCATTTAGTGGTCTTGTATTTTTCTCATCAGAAGGGAAACGGTGTGTACCTTTATTTGTACACTGAAATGCACTACACAGAGGCATGTTTTATAGCAGACTATTATTTAATGTTTATTTACTAATATTATCCATTGATATTCAAGACTTTTGACAGTTTTTTTAACATTGCTAGACCTATGTTTGGCTACGAAACAACACCAGCGATAATGCGCCACCTAGCGTGATAAATAAGCAGTGTGTCTCCCCATTGATTATCTCTTAAATATAGATAATTTTTCAAAACCCTCACAGTAAGCCCTCGGCGTTGATTTTATTTATCAAATTGTTGTCCCAATAACCTGCAGCATATTGAAAAACAGTCGAGTCTAGTCAAAAGTATGAGGTAACTTTGTGATGTTTTCTATCGAGAAAATATTGTCCTATCGTGTTTAGGCGAGTCTGCGGTTTCTGGTACAGTGATCCCTCGGAATTATAATGTAGTATCCATGAATATTTTAGTTCTGTATATTGAACTTGATATACTCAGATAAAAATCAAAGACCCAGTGTGGTGATAGGATTCAATGCGCCTCGCAGGCTCGTTTCAGGCACATGTCTTCGAATTTGGTTCATGTCTGTTTTCCTTCACCGTTTTGTCGCTCGTAAGTTTTCTGGTGCAAAAATCCATAGGTGCACGACAGGGATATGAATCCAAGACTTTAGTATCATCAGCCGTGGTTTCTACCACAAAACGCTCTCAACAAGTTATTTTTTGAAGTCCCTTGACTATTTTCAGTGCTCCATTAAATCAAATCTAATCTATCTGAATTATCCTGAAAACGGCTGCACCAATTTCAACCAAACAACCAACCAGGAAACACCGACTTTCATCCAAAAAAAACCGCATTGAAATCAGAGCACTCGTTCCGGAGCTACGTGGCAACAACGAACATGCTATACAGACAGACACACTATGGCTTCTAATTTATAATACCCCTCTTTTTAGTCAGGGGGTTAATACCCATTCGTGCACACTTAAATGGAGAGTACTGTACTAATGTAATTTTACAATCAGCGACCTAAGTTATGGAAGTGTCCCTTAAATACTTGTTCCTAAGTTATTTATTCAATCCGTTAAATAAGACGAACGGTCGGTAAATAAAGCTTACTTAACTCAAGCTTAACGGATACTTAACTAATGCCACTTAAAAACACTTTTTTTGGCATTGAGTGACTATGAGGCGATACCACTTACATCTACACTGATGATTGATTTCACGAGCTGTGATTGGTCAATTTTTGAGTGGCATTAGTTAAGTATAAATTAGGCTTAATTTAAGTAAGTTCATTTGACCGTAACTTATCAGTGTTAGAGATACAGTGACGTTTGATTTTAAACTTTATGAGGGCCTGTTTAGACTCAATTTTAGATAAAAGATACAAGTATTTTTATTCTAGTTAATATTATATCTACTATCTACATTGGCCATGGCGTGTTCGTCATAGGAATAGACTCATCCGTCTCCTCCCGTGGATTTCGTAAGAGGTATTACACTGGCCGGGCAGTTACATCATCCTGAGTACTCAATACCAATACTGCGGTCACCAATCCCTGCGTACCAAGCGTGGTGATGGCAAATCCCCCCCACTGCATTCTATGGGGTAGGCCTCGCCCAGCTGTGGACGTCTAGCGGCTGATGATGATGAGGTCTTTATCCTCTTGACAGCAATTAGACAATTTCTTACAGTTTTACTCAAAATATAAGTCCGATCGACTGTTATCGTTTGCGCAGAAAAGCGCAGACTGATATCCGACAGTAGCCGAACGTATAGTATAGCTCTATCCCGCTCACATCTAAGAGTCGACTGATGCACGACAGGCCGCGAATAGCCTCGAAATCGATTAACCAATAACAGAACAAGATTTTAGCGCGCGATTGCTATTGGTAGAAAGATGGTTTACGCGCTATAGAAGTTGGTCTACTACGCAGGTACATCGAGGCGACTTATATTACGGGTAAAAATGTACAATGTGCGACCGGCCTAAGATACTTACGCATGTCAAATCTGTTAGTTTTTCACAGAAACCTGACAATTTGAAACGCTTTAAGCGTCCCACAATTTAAGTATTGGTGGAAATGGGATTTCGAGTCACTTGCGTTATCATAGTTAACTCTTAACTGCGCAGTTAATTAGTACTGCACCTTCGAGTTATATAAGTTTTAAATCTACGTCGCAACTAACACTAAGGACACTGTTCACCAACACAGCGTGTATTTAAACGTCTGTTTAGCATTCAACAATCTCGGACACATGTTTTCATATATTATCTGTAACCTTGACCGATGGTTACGGTAACCGCCTGTTTGTGTTTGGGCCTACAGCCGCGATTCCATTGTGCAAGTTCTTGCATACAGGTATACAGTTACTTGCATTGGAAACATGTTTGCCAGAGCACTTGCATGCAAGTGTTTGCGCTAAGGCTTGTATCTTGTATGCATGAGTTCAGAGCATACTGAAGGAAGTTACAGTATACATAGAAGATACAGTATACAAGACTGACAGTTTACCTGCAACTTGCATAATATTAATTGCACGCAAGTGACAGTTGCGCGTTTTGCTAGGTTCATTCAGGCCAAACCAACGCGTTCAGCCCGCGTCCTCAGTCGCGTGCACGGTGGCGATTAATGGTAAGACAATGGATCGCCACCGTGCACGCCACCGCGGACGCAGGCCGAATGCATTGATTTGGCATTACCTTTACACGTTTAAAACTACCTAAATGCTTGCATGCAAGTTTACGTTTCCTCTACTGAAGCTGCACGCAAGTTGCAGCTTGCAAGTCACTTGCATAATAGAATCGCTGTTACAGAGTTTATCAAACGTCACTGCGGTCCCGAGGCTGCGTTTTAATGTGCATTGCGCAGTTTAAAACTCAGCCTAGTAGTCGTACAAGTGCTATAGGAGCGCGCGGATCTCCTTGTGCACGTGGCACAGATAGTCCACGTACGAGGTGCTGCCGTCCACGCCGCGGTCCTCGACCAGGAAGTGACGCAGCACCGTCTCCAGTTTGTCGTGCTGACGCATCACCGTTAACTGCAACAAAACATAACACAATATAACTTTTGAAACTATCATGGTTATGTACATACTTTTCACTAGAAACTGGATATTTACGACGATTTTTAATGAAACCTATGGTAGTTCGTTTCGTTTCGTTTCGTATGAGGTAGTGCTGGCCTCTGGTTTCAGAGTTTGTCAAGCCGCCCGAGGGCCTCTGACATGGCTTATCGACTGCTATTAATCAATAACAGCCGGGACCGACAGCTTAACGTGCCCTCCGAAGCACAGAGCGATGGAAATCCGCACATAACGGTAGTGGTATCGTTCGTAATAAATAAAATAAATAAATAAATAATGCTCTGGACAGTTCAACTCAACATTATCTAGCCACAAGCTAAGCAGAGCTTGTGTTGTGATAACTAATACAATATTAGACTAAATACTTACAATATTAGACGTAATAATTGATAACTAATACATAGATAGATATTTTGTATTATACATAGAAAATACCCAGAACACCCTGAACAAATATCTGCGATCGCACAAATATTTGTTCCGAGGCGGGAATCGAACCCGCAATCTCCTGCGTCGCAGGCCAACCTTCGCCCGACGCGCCACAGAGGTCGGAGGTTACGTACATACTTTTCACTAGAAACGGGATATTTACCAAGATTTTTAATGAAACCGATGGTAGTGGTATCGTTCGTAATAAAAGAGTGAGAAAGAGGGTAGATCGACATATCTGCCAATAACATCTACTCGCAAAGACTTTAGTTAGTTCTCCCGTGATCATGGCGCATGCAACTGTGCCGAAATATCAGGAACAAATAAAACTCAATAATCATGGTAACTATCCCGTTTCTAGTGAAAAGTGTATCATAGCACACCCAATAGTCACATCACAGTCGGTCCAGGGCCCCAATCGCGTTAATATTCACGTTATTTCCAAAACAAAACCAAAACCATATATGTTATTTCGTACGTCTGGATTGAGGGATCCTGACTTGAATAGTGGTTGAATTGTTGAAACTACAGAACATAAACTTTTTTGATTTAAATAAATAAATAATAATAATACTGGACAGTTCACACAACATTATCTAGCCCCAAGCTAGACAGAGCTTCGGTTATGGGTAGTAGATAACTGATATACTGACATAGTTTAAAAAAAAATATATAACCCAAAAATTCCGTTCCAGCGGGACTCGAACCCGCAACCTCGCCTGTGATCAGCGACGCCTTTACCAATTCGGCCATAGAACGAGCTATGACGCTGAAGACGAAATTTGTGGGCACTATCAACTCGGCTATAGCGCCGATGGGAGCCATCTACAGGCGTTTCATTAGAAACCTTCTGTTCAAAGTCCGAAGTTTTTTTTTAGTATATTTTAAACTTTCGCGATCAGAACTCATATTTATGGATATTAGTTATTAGAAAAAACCCAGAACACCCTGCAGATAGTACAAATATTTGTTCCGAGGCGGGAATCGAACCCGCAACCTCCTGCGTCGCAGGCGAACCTTCGCCCGCCGCGCCACAGAGGTCGAAAAATGTGGAGGAGAGAAAAGTGCATACTTTATCGGTTTTGGTTGTGGTTTCGTTTTGGTATTATTGTTTAAAACTAGCGCGATTGGTCCCCGGGTGATACATGATTGTTTGTAACCGATACCACCGATAAAATGTAAGGAAATGTCGTCCGATGACGAAGTCGGATCGGATAGTGGAAACGCTCTAAGAATCAGAAGCGAATGTTCGTCCTACGTGCAGACAAACCGATGTTAGGCGTGATATATAATGAATGAACGCTTTTTAAAAATGAACTCCTATGAAATAAAAACGATGAAGTGTGTGGCATGGACAAGAAAACTGGATAAAATAGAGCACATACAGTGTCTGTTGAAAAATGCGCAAACTAGTAAACTGTATTTGCGTATACTATACACCACTATTCTAAATATACCATAAAAAAACCAGGACTTGATAAAAATTCAATCTACGCATAAAAAAGTTACCAAATACAATTTCCAGGAATATCCCTAAAAGAGGGAAGAATTGGTCAAAACTATTTAATAGTGCATGCGCCATAGATTACTACCAAGTTATTATTACACCGCTCTGCCACAATTGTCAGAGCGGTGCAGCACGAGTATTATGTTGTTAAATTTATTCAGATTTTGTTAAGAAATAAAAAACAAATAACTTTTTAATTCCATTCGAATAACAAGTAATTAATATTGTAAAAATTAAAAAAAAAACCTCAAAGCAATTAAACGGCTGAATCGATTTTGATCAAACATAGCTAAGAACACTCCCAACAAATACACCTTTCAAACAAAAACAAAAATCAAAATCGGTTCATCCGTTCAGGAACCGATTTTGATCAAACATAGCTAAGAACACTCCCAGCAAATACACCTTTCAAACAAAAACAAAAATCAAAATCGGTTCATCCGTTCGGGAGCTACGATGCCACAGAAAGACAGACACACACACACACACACACAGAGACACAGACACGACAAACTTATAACACCCCGTCGTTTTTGCGTCGGGGGTTATAATAAAGATTACACAATAATACTATTAAAACTTCCGTGAGTAATGTTCGAGTCGGGTGTTTTTACTCGGAACAAGTACCTACGTGAGTTAATACCGGTTATTCAAAGATTACACAGATTTAATTTGTACCGAATACTTAAGATCCAGTACTTTTTATCATGGTATATTTGTAATAGTGGTGTATATAGTATTAGCGCATGTCTCAACTGACCCTGTAGATGACGCAAACCAGAAAACCCGAGAGCCACCACCCCACCAAAAACAACCCTGTAGTCCACCAAACCTAGATAAGTTTCTGCACGCGTCTGTGCGTGTCCATTAAGGACTCCATGTACGAGGAGCCGTCAGCTCCCTTGTCTTCCACCAGCAGTCTCCTGGCGATCAGCGCACTCTTGTCCAGCGCGTGAGTGACCGTCAGCTGTGGGAGCGAGATAGCGCGTGCGACAGGGATGACATGCTTCAATAATGTTTTAACGAGATCGCGATACACTGCCCATTGTACGTTATATTTCTTAATTTTCGTTATTTTGCTCGCGTGCTTGATTAATAGTAGACTATGAGCCAACTTTCATAGAAATCGGTTCAGAAATTACCACGTGATTGAGTAACAAATGAACTTTTGAAACTATCATGATTATGTACATACTTTTCACTAGAAACGGGATATTTACCGTGATTATTGAGTTTGAGGCGCTTGCAACTGTGCCGAAATATCAGGGACAACCAAAACTCAATAATTAAATAAATAATTCTAATTCGTTTCAGAATAGCAAATAGTGTATAGCTTATAACAAACTATAAGATAACTGTGAATCCTAGATTAATAAAATATAATAAAATAAAATAAAATAAAGGTAAATATCCCGTTTCTCGTGAAAAGTATAACAAACGAACATACAAACTTTTAAATTTATAAAATGAGTAGGAAACATGACTAACTGTTGTCAGCGGTTTCACCCGTGTTCCTCTCGCGGTGGAACTGAATATGGGAATAAAAAGTATCCTATGTTTGAATACATGTTTTTATCTATCTGTGCACGGAATTTCATTAAAATAGGACAAGCCGTTTATGCGTAAAGCACGATAAATGACAAACACTCCCAAACGTTTTTACGTCACTTTCATAATTAATAAGGATATTTTTCTTAGGAATATTATTTACTAATGAGATTAAAAAGACTCAGTAGTACAATCTAAGTAAGTAAGTAAGCAGCGAATAGACCCGCTAGTATATAGTGTTTATCTATATATCCACATTAATTACGTATTTGTTATAAAAAAATCTGTGTTTTTTTAAACTAAATGTTAGAAAAATACAGAAAATTATCATAAAGATACAAACGGTCCAACATTAAAATATTTTCGAAGCAACCTTATTTAGGGCAAAGATAAAATAATACTATACTAGTTTAGGGCAAAGAAGGGGTGCAGGACATATTATATACTGTACACGGACTAAGGAACACAAAGAAGGGGTGCAGGACATATTATATACTGTACACGGACTAAGGAACACAAAGAAGGGGTGCAGGACATATTATATACTGTACACGGACTAAGGAACACAAAGAAGGGGTGCAGGACATATTATATACTGTACACGGACTAAGGAACACAAAGAAGGGGTGCAGGACATATTATATACTGTACACGGACTAAGGAACACAAAGAAGGGGTGCAGGACATATTATATACTGTACACGGACTAAGGAACACAAAGAAGGGGTGCAGGACATATTATATACTGTACACGGACTAAGGAACACAAAGAAGGGGTGCAGGACATATTATATACTGTACACGGACTAAGGAACACAAAGAAGGGGTGCAGGACATATTATATACTGTACACGGACTAAGGAACACAAAGAAGGGGTGCAGGACATATTATATACTGTACACGGACTAAGGAACACAAAGAAGGGGTGCAGGACATATTATATACTGTACACGGACTAAGGAACACAAAGAAGGGGTGCAGGACATATTATATACTGTACAAGGACTAAGGAACACAAAAAAAACCTCGGGTACATCAAAATGCGGATTATCCTTGGAACAGTCAGTGACTGTCTTGTCTTTTGCGTTGATATGCTAATCAAGTTCTATAGAGAGAGTCAAAAAAAAAGTTGGTCATCGCAGGACGCCCGGTAGGTGTGGAATATCTTCTTTTTTATATTTATTTTTTTGCATTTTTTCGGAACTTTTGTCGATAGTTGCCTATTTCAGTTCCATAGTTCTCTCTGCCAAGTCACTCATCAAATTTATTGAACCAGGCGAACCAGCCCGTACATGGACCGGTAGAGCATGATGGCTGCGTCTGATGTTTGCGCAGACAACATGCTCTGACACAGACCCACATCGAGCTGTATAACATTTATAATCTGGTAAATTTGCGCTCATAGCTGCTCTCCGATTACAGTCCATTAAAATGTTGTACACATCTTCATCACGGCATAACAGCGTCATGCGGCTTGCCGTCACGGCATACGAGTCAGTCTTGGCAGACGTAGCGTGGGGCGCCCTCTGGCTAGGTGGAGCGATGACCTACGAAAGGCGGCGGCAGAAAGTGGATGAGAAGAGCCGAACACCGGGCTCCGTGGCGCGTATTGACAGAGGCCTAGCTAAGTCCAGCAGTGGACTAGTGTGGGCTGATGATGATGATTATGACTATCCTTTATGTTTGTACATTAAGTGCTATCCTGTTTTCCAGTCACTGTGTAGTAGCTTTACGAGCAACGTACGTACAACTAGCAAATTCCTATGTCGCAAAAAATATATAAGATTTCATTGTTTGGTCTTATCCTAAATCTTTAGTCAAACACGGTGTAACTATTCCAAGGTTGTTCCGCGTTTATTTGTAACCCAGTTTATCTAGAAAGTGCTGACACTGCGCCGGTGCAAACAACTTACAACCAACAAATAAACATGCATCATGCTAGGACTACTTTTCATTAAATACGCTAAGAAATATCACCTTGATAAACCATAAATACATACATAGGCAAACGCCTTTTTCCCCGAAAAGGTAGGCAGAGCCTCAAATGGGCCTCTTTTCACTGTGAGTTGCACCATCGTGGGATATACACGTGACAAGTGGTGAGCTCATCGCTGCCATTGCTTCTCACGACTGTCTCTGCTAACGCTTTCTTCCAGTAATAATAAATTCCTTAAATAAGCTAGCAGCAAGGACAAATCTTATACCAACGAATCTTATAAACAAGTCCGGGTAATCCCTTAGTTGGCTTTTACCCGGACTTGTTGATAAGATTCGTTGGTTGATTTGTCCTGGATAGCTTATTATGGAATGTGTTATTACTGGAAGAAACCATTAGCTGTGTCAATCGTGGAAAGCAGTGGCAGCGATGAGCTCACCCCTTGTCACGTCTATATTCCATGATGATGCAACCCACTGTAAAAGAGGTCCATTGAGGCTCTGCCTACCTGCCTAAAGAAGTGTGTGTCTATGTATGTATAAAACTGTACTTACCCTCATGGCACTGTGTCGCTTCTCCCTCGCGTCCCGCACGATGTCCCGGACGGCCTCGCTCGCCGCGTTCTCCAGGATGGGCAGCTCCGTGACTTGCGTGTCTATTTGCTGCGGACTCGGCACTCCGAACACGTCGCTGACGAACTGAGCGGGCGCTTGCGAGCCCACCCAGATTAGGATGTGGACGCCGTTTTCTGTGACATAAGATCTTGGTTGAAAAATATCCACCTTCCTACACATGCGGTGACATTATAGTCACGATCTCACCTGTTGGTAAGTGACGATGTGGCCGACGATGGAGCACAAAGGTCTAGAAGGCACCTATTCACTCTAGCCTTGAAGAGACACAGGTTATAGTTTTCAGGAAAGACAGACGACGGTAGTTTGATGTGATGCATTGTTGTAGGCAGAGCTTTTTTTTCTATACAACTTAGAATGACGGAACAAGCAGATGGCCCACCTGATGTTAAGATATAACCGTGGTGGCGGTAGATTGTATAGTAGAGCTTTTTTGTGAAACAGTTCGTCCGGGGAACTTCTACCTACTATTTCTGCCGCAAAGCAGTAGTGCCAGGCCATTAAGCATCTGACGCCAAGCTTCTCTTCGGCGGACCATCGATTTGTTCTACGTAACAGGTGTTGCCGAGGTTACAGAAACATCCATGCGTCGGTCTTCCCGGAACATTGCGACAGGGGTAAGAGACCCTGCCAATGAGTGGACAAACCGGAGAAAGAGAAGGCGACAGTTATGTTACCCTGCCGCCGCCCCAGAAGGATTTTCCACATGTGATTTTCCACATGTGATTTTCCAACAATAGAAGTCCCTTTGACGACCGTCTGCTTTGCTCGCAAGATGTCGCCTTCTTAGTTTAATTAAACCTAGATATAAGTCTTTGAGAAGCAGTGCTGCCATCAGCCCAGAGTCTTTCTCCGCTATTTTAAGGAGTTGGGCTGGCTGGGCTTGTATTAGCGGGGGGACAATGCACAATACACCCCGATTCAGTGCAGATCTTGTCTCCCCCATTTAGAATATGAATTAGACACGTCCTTACCTATAAGATAGACGCCATGGTCGGCCATCTTGTCAATAGACGCCCTCAGCTGGTGCGGGCGCGCGCTGCAGTCCGCGTCGTGCAGCGGCAGCAGGCGCGGGTACGTGTACACCAGCGAGGTCAGCACGTCGGCCGTCAGCGCGCGGTACATCGCGCAGCTGCGGTCGTCGCACGACAGGTCGGGACCTGCAAACGAACCGACAATACTCTCACTATGTTACAGGTCCAAGTCACGAAGTCCGCTCTTTATTGCAGGTTACGTGAACACAATAAGCACTACTGACCCGGACCGCCCGCGTCACGGTCGACGCACACTAAAACAACGAGCATGTAACCAAACGGCCTTCGTGAAATATAATATCTGTACAATTAAAGTCCTGACCGATAAGTCAAGAGGCCGTGGCACACCATCATCCAGGCGTAGAATACGCAAACTCTCTAGCAATGACACTGGCGCCAGAGTCACACTCAAAGCGCAGTGCCTCCTGTGGTGCCTTTATGGACTCAGGCAGCACCAGTTGGCCCGCGGACGAGGGGGAGGCGCAGTGCCTCCTGTAGGCGGCCAACGAGCGCGCGCACCGCGAGGAGAGCCCTTCGCAGTATGACACTCACCTCCGGCTAACGCGTCCGATCGCAGCATACAGCTGGTGTAGAGCGGCAGTAGCTTCATGGACTCGGGCAGCACCAGCTAACCCGCGGACGAGGGGGAGGCGCAGTGCCTCCTGTAGGCGGCCAGCGAGCGAGGAGTGCCCGTCGCAGTATGACACTCACCTCCGGCTAACGCGTCCGATCGCAGCATACAGCTGGTGTAGAGCGGCAGTAGCTTCATGGACTCGGGCAGCACCAGCTGGCCCGTGGACGAGGGGGAGGCGCAGTGCCTCCTGTAGGCGGCCAGCGAGCGAGGAGTGCCCCTCGCAGTATGACAGTCACCTCCGGCTAACGCGTCCGATCGCAGCATACAGCTGGTGTAGAGCGGCAGTAGCTTCATGGACTCGGGCAGCACCAGCTGGCCCGCGGACGAGGGGGAGGCGCAGTGCCTCCTGTAGGCGGCCAGCGAGCGGGGAGAGCCTCTCACAGTATGACACTCACCTCCGGCTAACGCGTCCGATCGCAGCATACAGCTGGTGTAGAGCGGCAGTAGCTTCATGGACTCGGGCAGCACCAGCTGGCCCGCGGACGAGGGGGAGGCGCAGTGCCTCCTGTAGGCGGCCAGCGAGCGAGGAGAGCCCCTCGGAGTATGACACTCACCTCCGGCTAACGCGTCCGATCGCAGCATACAGCTGGTGTAGAGCGGCAGTAGCTTCATGGACTCGGGCAGCACCAGCTGGCCCGCGGACGAGGGGGAGGCGCAGTGCCTCCTGTAGGCGGCCAGCGAGCGCGCGCACCGCGAGGAGAGCCCCTCGCGCACCTGCCGCGGCGAGTGCTCGCGCAGGGCCCACACCGCTGAAACGGTAACTTATAATTAGTACATGCTAAGTTGAGATAAGGTATAGTTTTAGGGTATCTTTTATTTTTATAATCATGTTCTTGATGATATCCTGACATCCCTAGGACTTGCTGTTACTTGAAGTTGGAGTACTACAGGTCTAGCGCTTAACTGAGTCAGTCCATGAGGTATGGGAGCAGCACGGGAGGGGTGTTCGTCTCTCAAATTATCAGA
The DNA here is from genome assembly GCA_932527175.1 of Operophtera brumata. Lineage (NCBI taxonomy): Eukaryota > Metazoa > Arthropoda > Insecta > Lepidoptera > Geometridae > Operophtera > Operophtera brumata. The sequence goes on along the minus strand of OW052239.1, from coordinate 30,405,312 downwards.
TGACATGAAGCCACGCTTCATTTTCTCGTATCGAAAACACCCCTCCCGTACCGCTCCCATAGGGACCGACTGAGTTAAGCGCTATTCTTGTAGTTAGTCCGCGAACACACCTTGTTTAGTCAGGAAGTTGATGGTGGTATCGAGCTCCATGGATCTGTACACGTCCGCTAGCTGGTGAGCCACTCCTAGCGCCAGGTTGAGGATCCTCAGCCGCCGCTGTCCGCTCCTGTGCGTGTACAGGAGTGCCGCTTGTAGATACACGCCTTCTTCAGCTGTTAGTTTGTCGTCGTGTTTGATTTCGATGCCTATTGCTTTGTCCGCGTCTGTGGGAAACATATATAGATATTAAGACTTATTTTTTCACATGATGATGATGATGATGTCATCCAGGCCGATTTCGGCCACGGCGACTGTTTACCTGCTTTATATGGAAGAGCTTCGCGGGTGCGCTCTTATGTGACTTACATACCCTATCTTGGCTGTAAACGTGCGTTTGCAGTAGTTGCACGTGAGGGTATTATTTTCATAATGGTATACTATGTTAGAAGGCGGTCTACTTTTAAGATCCTCGCGCTTTAAGTCAAGATCGCGCCTTCTAACTTCTTCTTTTTCACATAATAAGTAAAGGATCATGCCCATACCCGGTACCCAAAAGACGCGGCTCAATATAAATTATTGTGCTGAATAATAAAATATTTTTTACTTCAATTTATAGCACAGGGCCCGGAGAGAGTGGCGTATTAGAGAGGAGGCCTATACCCAGCAGTGGGTGCACATAGGCTTAATAGATAGATACAACAAAAAATACAAATAACAATAATTACAATTAGTTTCCATAACTTCTTAATCAGTAACTTGACGAATCTGTATTTGGGTTATTAAAAGCAAAATAAAAAACCCGCATCATTGTTTAGAAATAACAGAACCGCATTTATTTGTTTCAATTTAACCATTTCCTTTACTTCCAGATCTCTTTCCGGCGTATTTTGTTCATGTCTAGTGTTCGCCCGCGGTGTTGCTCTCGTTGCACCAGGGTTAAAAGCAGCCTATAGCTCAATACAGGTCATAATCTATCTGCATACTAAACTGCATCGAAATCAGTTCAGTTGTTTCGATGTGATTGACTAAGAATCATCGTAACTGAGATTTATGATATTACTGGGATTGATTGACATGGTGCAGCTGTCCTTACATTCACGAGCACGGTTCTTTGAGGCATCGTTGATTGTATGAACCTAACCCTAAAATGTAGATTTAGATGGCTTTGTGTTAAGACACATCAACTACCTATGTGGCGCAGCGAGCGAGTAGCCGAGATATGTGAGAGGTTGCGGGTTCGATTCCCGCTGCGGGACAAATGTAAGTATGATCTGCAAATATTAGTTCCGTACCGTTAAATCGATGTAAGCACCGACATTGTTGTTGTTGGAGTGCGTCGCGTTCACTCACCTTGAAAAAGGCTCTCGAAACGGGTCGAAACAATGTCGGTGCTTACATCGATTTAACGGTACGTGAAAATTTCCCGTTTTTATAAAATAATTGATTACTTCCGTCTGTGTTGTGGTAGCATGGTACTCGTAGTTCCAGATACACACGACACAGGGGATCCTAGTGTAGGATCAGGACTATGTATGTTACAGTTGGGTGTTATGTATGTTAAGCAACTGTTTTTTAAAGAACTGTTCAACGATACACTAGAGGATTCGCCGCCAAAAAGTATATCAAACTGTAAGCTGTAACTCGTAGATAGTTTCTAGGGTTCCGTACCCAAAGGGTAAAACGGGACCCTATTACTAAGACTCTGCTGTCTGTCCGTCTGTCACCAGCCTGTATCTTTATCACCGTGATAATTAGACAGTTGAAATTTTTACAGATGATGTATTTCTGTTGCTTCTTAACAAAAAAATACTAAAAAAAACAGAATAAAATAAATATTTAAGGGTCTCCCATCCAACAAACGTGTTTTTTTGCCGTTTTTATTGATAATGCTACGGAACCCTTCGTGCGCAAGTCCGACTCGCATTTGGCCGGTTTTTTTTTTAATACTTACCTACAGCTGCTAGTTCAACATCGGTTGTGTTACTCATAAACATGTGTCCGTAGAAATCTGTGGCGCGCACGCCGGTGGACGTCCTGAGACGCATCACGGCGTCGTGAGCGGTCGCGCGGGACGCCACTCGACACACGTCGGCGATCAGTCGAGCGCCGTCTACATCCGCCTGAAATTTATACAAGAAACTGGTCATTTAACTTGCAATGTTTGTATGTTCGCGTCAAATCTTGTCGGACAAACCACGGCAACAGAAATTGCGATACAAATTATACTTTAGCAATTTTCAGCGTTCCATTTTAGGGTTCCGTAACCAAAAATTACGGAACCCTTATAGATTCGTCATGTCTGTCTGTCTGTCTGTCTGTCTGTCCGTGTATGTCACAGCCATTTTTTTTCCGAAACTATAAGAGCTAGGCTGTTGAAACTTGGTAAGTAGATGTATTCTATGAACCGCATCAAGAATTTCACACAAAAATATAAAAAAAAAGTAAATTTTTGGGGTTCCTATACTTAGAACTAAAACTAAATTTTTTTTTTCATCAAACCCATACATGAAATTTGATTGGAGGGTAAATAGTATTGGTACAATTTGTTGGTAAGGTTATATATTATATCATATCGGTATATATCGGTAGGGGGGGTTGTTGAGATATTGGGGTCCAAGAGGGGGTAAAAAACATAAAAGTGAGAATATCAGATCAAATGGGGTGTCAAATGAGAGCCCCTTGCTTCGGCACTTCAAAACTATTTTTTAGATTTTTTTATCTTATGTAGTTTTTTAGATATTAGGGTAAATCGAAAATATATTAAACCAAAACCTTTAGGGTAGTTCCACTAATCCTACAACGCTGAAATTTGGTATGTTTGTAGCTTTTATAACACAAATACTGGGAAAAGTCTGAAATTCAAGAATTTCTAAACATGTACTCCTTGAAACATTTACCAGTATAACATCCATTGTTGAGCTCCCGTTTCTAGGAATTTGAACGACGTTGTAGGTCTAACTTTTCGAACCGACAAGTACGTTCATTTTATGTGGATATACTCACGTTGTACATATTTCGAAATAAATAAGGTAACCTACCTAAATCGCGTGTATTCGCTAGGTCTCAGTTTGGGGCGAACTACTAGTGTATTACAGTTACTAAAACGATTGTAAAATTGTTATTGAATAATTGAATTATGTATTAATAATGAGGTGGCGGGATGAACTGGACGCCTATGAGAGGGAATGGGAAACGGTTGCACAAAACCGTAGCGAAAGGCGGAAATGGGGGGAGACCTTTGCACAACAATGGGACAGTATGGGCTAATAGTAATAGTAATAGTATTATGAATGAATTTATCCTGGAACCAAAAACGTCTTGAAACTCACCGTGAAGTATGTGTATTTCCATATTTGTCCTCCAGTTAGCCGAGGTAGTTGTCCTGAAATCAAATCAAAATAATAGTTAATATTTTACAAAACTAAAATAACGTGAGTTTGTTTGAGTATGATGTGGGAAAGTTTAACGTAAGAGTGGTTGTAGACGAACTGCTCGACGCTAGGACTGACCTATATCGTTGTACGTACCTATAGTGGCTGCGTCGACGTAGGAGTGGTTGCAGACGAACAGCTCGACGCTGACGCCGGCGGACGAGCAGGACTGACCCAGCTCGTTGTACGCAGTCGTTTGTGGAGCTGAAATATGATAACAAAAACATCACTAACTGTTTGTGTATAAACTGTAAAGCGGTGTCAATTTTATGCAGCATTTTCTAAGCCCAAACAAATTATCGCGATAATTTATTTGTCTATAGAAAATACTTGCGATAACTTGGCAGCAGTTGGACAGCGCAGTTTGACTTTAGATTATTTAGTGTGCAGTATTCTGCACAGTGCTTTTCAGTCTTTATTCTTATTGGCCTAAAATATATTTTACCTTGTCAGCTATCTGTATAGAGTTATCTGGGCGCATATTCAGACGCAGGCAGTGATGAGTGGAATACAATTGACCTTATGATAGTTGCTTTACGATATCTAGTGTTATGTTGACTCACCCAAGATAGACTTTTCCTTGTCAGTGCCTAGTAGTTTCCTGTCCTCCCTGTTGATGAGTTTGCCCGGCGCGTTGTAGGTGGGCAGTGACGTGTGGAACACCAGCAGTTGACCGGCCGTGTCCGCTGCTTTGAGAGCCTCCAGACCGGCCTGAAACACGAACACAACATCTGTCAGAGGGCATTGCATCATTATAATCATCAACCGCAGAAATGCAATGAGTCTTGCCCATTTTCACAAGGTTCTGGCGTAGGTGACATCACTGCTTGGTGTCAGCTGAAAATGAGCGCTGAGTAGGTAGGATAATCTACCTACTCCGCATTACGCTGAGCTGTATTGCCATTTTGGCATTCAAAAAATGTCTGTGACCTGCACAGCCGGCAGCATGACCGTCTCCGTCTCGCGGTTGTCCTGGAACATGGCGGGCAGCTGCTGCAGCAGCGCGCCCAGCACGGGCCCGCTGTCCTCCGGCCGCACCAGGAAGCCCTCCAGCAGCGGCACGAACATGTCCGACACGTCGCCCACGGACAGCATTTGCGGCTGCGCCAGCGAGCCCTGCAAGTACAATATACAATATGTACACTTTAAATATTTACGCACGTTCATAAACTGCTGACACTGGTTATAAAACATTAAAAAAATCAGAAACGAAAATGTATAGAAAATGCTTTTTTTATACACTAAAGTGTATGATGACGTAACAAGCAGATTGGCCACTTTTTTTTTTTACAACTGTAATCATTTATCAAGCAGATGGCCCGGTCCACCTGATGTTAAGCGGTACCCTCTGCTTATGAACAGTGCATTATATCATAGGGCAACTAGGACGCACCTTACGTGGCATTGCACTGCGCCCGCATACAGATGAAAAGTCTCATGTGCCTGTAATTTCAACGGCACCCTTCAAACCGGAACACAGCAGTGCGAGCATTACTGCTTTGCGGCAGAAATAGGTATGTATATTAGGTTGTACTACCACGGGCGAACAAACAAAAAAGCTGTACTACTACTCAAAACGTCCATATACATCCATGAGTGCCCGGTATGTGGTATGGTTGCATTCTTCAGTCAATCTCATCACTTACCTTGATATTATAGAAGTGCACTGTAGAACTGTACGTTATAAAACCAACTCTCGTCCAAGTCTTGCCCGTCTGTTCGTCTTTAGGCATAGCCTGAAATGAAATATAACAAATTATAAATAATTACATATTTATTTACACAAACAATAATACAACTAATTCGAGAAGGTATAAACAACATTTAGAAAATAAAAGTTCAATTGATCCAGTTGAGCAGTTGAGTTGGAAAATAAATATTTTTGTATTAGTATTTGAAAGACTGTTGAAAACGGCACACATATAGCTGAACTGGTCAAAATAAATTTTACAATTATAGAGTGGCAGTCTGAAGAAATATTGGCGCAACTAACGTAATAGAAATAGAAATAGAAATTAATTTATTTCTGTAACAGGTTTACACTTGTTTTAAATATGGTTGGAACCTTCTTAGAAAAATACTTGTATTAGAAGGTCCCGCTCTTCCATAGCGTAGGTATGGTTACATATTAGTAAGTAGGTACAATGATATACCTACTACTAGAAACTAAGAGATACTATTATATAATTTTAACACGTTACTACCATAAAGCTCAACCAATCACAAATTATTATTCTTGGATTAGATAAACAAAATGAGCCATAGATTTTAAATTTTTTTTTTCTCCGTGGTGGTGTGTGTTGTGATTGGATATGCATAGGTTTTATTATATGAAGAGTAGGTTCTTTTAACCATCCTAGTTTTTTATTTTTATCCGAGTTTAATTTTTGGTTGAAAGAAAATACTTTACTGTAATTATTGTGATATTATGGTTGACTACTACTAGTTATATCATCACCATCATCAGCCGGTAGCCGTCCACATCTGGACATCATCACCGGGCTTTTGGGCCATTTGATGATAATGGGCACCTTAGCCCATAACAAATGTTATACCTCACATAACCTACTCAATAGGTCACGTCCACCTAGGATGCACCCTACATCGCATTGCACTGCGCTCGTCAACTTGAGATATAAAGATCTCATGTGTCTGTAGTTTCACCACCACCCATACCATAGAAGTGTTTGTTCAGAGACAGTGTCCTGTGTCCCCACGATGGTGCAAAGGTCTCCACTTTGAAGGTTGATCAAGGTACTTACAGCAATAATGGCCATGATGTTCTCACAGAGCGTCTCCAGTAGACCATTCTTGATGGAGTTGTACGACACGTCGATCACGAAGACGATTGCTGGTGGGTTGGGCAGAGTGTTGTTCTGTAATTATTACAAATTAATTAAATAAAACCCTAAAGTCACATGCATAGTCCTCGCCTCATGATAGGATCCCCTGTGCCGTGTGTTACGAGTATCGTGCCACCACAACAATAGACACGGAACAAATACTTGCAGATACTTGAATAGGTGCCTTCTAGAACTTTGTGCTCCATATACGGCCGCATCGTCACTTACCAACAGGTGAGATCGTGGTCAAACAAAGGGCAATCATTGTTAAAAAAAAAAAGAAAAGAAGATCATCCAAACATTGATCAGTCCACTAATAATTTTGGATCACAAGTCAAAAAGTATTTTATTCATTGAAATAACAAGGATCATTTTGAATCGTATTAAAAAATAAATTTACATTTACTCCTGTTCCAACGCAACCAGACCTAGAAGAATCAGGCAACAAACACGGTCTGTTTTTCTCTTGATGGATCAAAGATTGAAAACGGCAGTTACTGACCTGAAATGCGTGAGTGAGCCTTATTTTAAGGTGGTTGCTTTTTTATACAAACGTATTTGCACAAATATGGGCGAACAGAGTATAATTTTACAATGAAATGACTGTTGTTGGCTTTTATATTGGTCATTATTTGCGGCAAATCATATTTGGTTCATGAAAATACTAATAACAAAACTAATATAATAACTTAACTTAACTTAAGAATAACTTGGACTAATAGCGAAAATAACATCGAAATTACTTGTATGGACTAAAATTTCGGTGTTATTTTCGCTAGTAATCCACTGTTTTCTTCAACAAACCCAGCTCAGCTGTTTTTCAATTCCTGTTTGTCCCCGAATTTGCATTTTGCGGGGACAAACAGGAACTAATCGTATTTTTTTTTAAATATTACAAGCTTTTTTTTACTTTGCAATGTATGTATGTTTGTCCGTGTGGATTATTGCAAATGTTTGTCCGGATGGAATCTTGCAACTGAATTTTAAAGCAGTTATCCTCAACCGATTGAGATGATATTTTGCATACCTGTCAAGTTCCGATGACAATGCAACATTATGTTGAATGAATGAATGAATGAATGAATGAAAAATACTTAAAATAAACAAAAATTAAACAAAAACTAAAACTGGCAGCGACAGTTTCAGTGACGGTGACAGCGAGCTGATCTGATGATGGAGACGGAAGGTGGACACCCTCGAGGGATAATAGTGGACTGGTCGTGTTTAGGCTCATTTTGATCAGCACACGGTTACGATCACTAAATGATACCAGGCTAATTTAACCTATTTTTATTTAATGATTTTTCTAATATGATATCAGGCTACGATAGTCTCAATATTTGTATACAAGGTGTATTAGGGTATAATAGTAGTTTAAGTTTAATGAAATAAAATATTTATATTTGTATAATAGTAGGTACATACCCTGCAGTACTCCTTGGTTGCTACTATCTCGTAGGCACCTAGCGCAAGCTCAGCTGGCACGCGCCCGTACTGCTGCATGCTGTTGATGTACTGAGAGTACTCCATGGGCACTGCAACGAAGCAACGACAGACGATACACCAGCCATCGATATTATGGCTGTTTAGTTGGTACGGCTAGACTGGCCCGATTGATTTGTCGCGACGATTTGTTCACAAAAGAAAGGAACTTTATTATTGGTTAATTATTGGTTTATTATTGCTTTAGGATTGGTTTAGTTTTAAAGATGGTGAGCTTCCCAATGAAAAACCTACGTCGAGAGAACGAGGACGCCCAGGCAGGCCTGTGCCGCAACAGAGAGCTGCTGGCCTTCCCGGAGGACATCCGGATAGCTGCACTTGTGGCCTCCACCCGTCACGGCCTAGAGTCTACTCCACAAGTACAAAAGTGTAGAGCAAGAGTTAGTAGTAGAACTTCTTTGTGAAAGAATTCGTCCGGGGAAGTACTACCACCATAACTATTTCTGCCGCAAAGCAGCAGTGCTTGCATTGCTGTGTTCCGGTTTGAAGGGTATGGTTGCCAGTGAAATTACAGGCTCATGAGACTTTTTATCTTTGTCTCAGGGTGGCGGGCGCAGTGCAATGCCACGTAAGGTGCGTCCTAGGTGGACGTGACCTATGTGATAATGCGCTGTTCATATGCAGAGGGTACCGATTAACATCAGGTGGGCCATCTGCTTGTTCCGTCATTCCAGTAAAATAAAAATAAATTAAAAAAAACTCAGTCGGCGGCGGACAGTTTGCCTATTGGGGACGCAGCCTTATGGCTATATCGGTGGTACCGCTAGATTGGCCCTTGATTAATGAACTGACCTTCAGTGGTAGCTTTGCAGAAGGCGCAGTGGAAGTGTCTCCCGGCGTCCAGGAACTTCATGCTAGGACACATGTAGGCCTTGCAGCGCGAGCAGCGCACGGGCCCCATGGTGGGGGAGCCGGTGAGAGCTGCGAAGTCCAGCAGGGGAGGGGGCAGCTCGCTGCCCACCGTCTCCGCCATGGGGGACACCTGGGAACGTACAAATTCTCTTCATAAGATATGCGACGTAGAGCCTGTGGTATCTTGGTTGCCTTCCTCTGCACGATTTCTAGTAAGTAAATATCTTTGTGTAAATATGGAGATATTTACTATGTTTAAAAATCGCGAAACCCTAAGACTAGGCTATTAGATATGTGTTTGAATAAAATGAAAATGCTATTGAGAAAAACCTGTTTATAATATCTGAAAGATTGCATACTTACAACTAGACAGAATGGCATGGCTGTCTGCTTCAACAGGTCAGCGGTCACGGGTATTGTGTACATGGAACTCCTGATGTATCGCGGACCTGAAGATAAACAATGTGATTTCAGTTATTTCTTAGCCTAGCATTGGGTCTGTCAGGCTAACAGGGACAGCAGCAGGGGGAGCCTATTATTGTAGTATACCAACCAGTAGTTTAACTTACTGGCATTGCCCTTGTCGTCGACGACGAAGTCGGTGGTGACCAGCGGAGGGACCAGGCCCTTGTCGTTGGTCACGAATACGCCGCTGCGATTCTGTTGATCCTCTGACATCACTTGTATCTGAAATTATTTAATTATGAATTTCTGAATAAACAGCGTATAAGCAGCAGAGCTCATTAGAAAAAAAATTGTCCTAGTAAGTACTTCCATCATACATATTTCTGTCAGCAAGCAGTATTACCAATTAGAACGGTAAGTTTGACCGGGGAAGTACTAAATTTTTTTTTTTATAATGTGACTAACTAGCAGACGGCCCTCGTGATGTAAAGCAGTCACCGCCGCCTATGAACATCTGCAACACCCACGGTATTGCAAACGCGCTGCCTATCACTAAGAGCCCTATTGATGTTTCTCTTGAATTTACCCATATTATAGCCCCGTGGTAAGACATCCTACTGGACCTCATTCCACGCCCTGCAGGTACGCGGGAGAAACGAGCGCGTGAAACGCACTGTGCGAGACCTCCACGCGTGCACAATGTGCGGGTGAGCTCGCTCACGATGGCGAGATGTGCAGTTATAAAAGTGCGAAGTGTATTTCTACTATCATATTGTACATACCATACTCTACATTGACGACCTCTGTGGCGCAGCGGGCGAAGCTTGGCCTGCGACCCAGGAGGTTGCGGGTTCGATTCCCGCCTCGGAACAAATATTTGTGAGATCGCAGATATTTGTTCAGGGTGTTCTGGGTATTTTCTATGTATAATAAAAAATATCTATCTATGTAATTTATTGTATTAAGTATATCAGTTATCTAGTACCCATAACACAAGCTCTGCTTAGTTTGGGGCTAGATAATGTTGTGTGAACTGTCCAGCATTATTTATTTATTTATTTATTTATACTACTATCATAATGTATCATATTTGTACTACATATTTCTGCCACCAAGCAGTATTACTAATTGGAAGGGTAAGTTTGTCTGGTGAAGGACTACCATCCATCATCATACACATTTCTGCCACCAAGCAGTCATTACCGATTTGAAAGGAAAATTTGTCCAGGGAAGTACTACCTTCATACATATTTCTGCCAACAAGCAGTATTACCGATTTGAAAGGTATGGGTGCCGGTGAAATTACAGGCACAAGAGACGACCACAAACCAGATAACGACGCAATGCAGGATGGCCAATCGATGACCCGATGAGATTTGAAAGGTTGCATCAAGTCGGTGGATGAAGGCGGCTTCAGAAAATATGTCCTAACATTCTACGGAAAGGCCTATGTTCAGTAGTGGACGTCTACATGATGATGATGATGATGATTCCATTCTTTTTTTGTAGTTCTTTGAACTCACTGGGCTAGGCATCTGGTCAGGGTCCAATTTCTTCTGCGGTGGCTGGTACTGTTGATTAGGGTAGCTCGGCTGCTGGCCTGGGAAGGCGGGCTGTTGGTACTGCTGTGGGGGGTAGCCAGAGGGGGGCTGCTGATAACCAGGCTGTGGTGGCTGTTGATAGCCAGGTTGGGGGGGCTGTTGATAGCCGGGTTGCGGGGGCTGTTGGAATCCTGGTTGTGGGGGCTGCTGAAATCCAGGTTGCGAGGGATGTTGGAAGCCAGGTTGCTGCGGCTGGTGAGGCATTGGCGGCATACCTGTTATAGAAAGAATACCATGGCATTAAACAGATGAGACAGGAAATATTATTTGATAAATCTGTATTAAAAACGGAGTGACTGACGGAACAAGAAAACTGCCCAACTGATGTTAAGCGGTAACCCCTGCTTTTAAAAATGCACTACCTCAAAAGTCACGTCAACCTAGGACGCACCCTTTGAAGCATTGCACTGCGCCCACCACCCTGAGACATAAAGATGAAAAGGCCCATGTGTCTATAATAAATACCCTTCAAACCGGAACACAGCAATGCGAGCACTACTGTTTCGGCAGAAATAAGTATGGTGGTAGTACTTCCTCGGACAAACTCTTTAAGAAATAAGTTTTTTGTGAAAAATATATTTTTCAATACAAGCTTTTACAAAATTAGTGATAGTAACCGTGTGCTGATCAAAATGAGCCTAAACACGGTCAGTCTACTATTATCGATCGAGTAGTTCAGTTGTCCACCAATGTCCGTTGTGCAACTGAACTTTAAAGCAGTTATCCTCAACCGATTGAGCTGAAATTTGTCACTATCATATTGTATTGTCATCGGAACTTGACAGGTATGCCAAATTTCAGCTCAATCGGTTGAGGAAAACTGCTTTACAATTCAGTTGCAAGATTCCACCCAGACAAACATATACATTGCAAGTTAAATAAAAGCTTGTAACAAGCTCCTCTCGTACACTATACCAATAATGTATTATATTTCAGCAATACTGACACGGATTTACGATTTCCATTCTTGTTCAACATAACAAACAAGTTTATAAACTACCATAGGACCATGGGCATTCTAAGCCGAAGCTGAAAAACAGTGTGGCTGAGCCCTCGACCTTTTCTCTAACACTAGACTAAATATGTTATTTTTATACTCAGGTATATATCCTTTGTTTATTAGTATAGTGTAAGGAATAAATGGCCTTTTATTGTTTTATTTTATAACCATAGGTTCTCACCAGAATATCCAGCTGGTGGTCCAGGGGGTCCACCAGGCCCAGGAGGTCCGGGAGGCCCTGGGGGTCCGGGCTGGCCCGGGAACTGTCTCTGCTGCGACAACGGCGGCGGCATAAACGGAAGCCCTGGCATTTGGCCCTGGTTAGGTTGCTGTGGCCCTGGTGGCCCAGGCTGGGGTGGTAATCCAGGCTGTCCGAACTGATGTCCTGGTTGAGGTGGCAATCCTTGTCCAGGTTGAGGTGGTAAACCTTGTCCAGGATGAGGTGGTAAACCTTGTCCAGGTTGAGGTGGTAAGCCTTGTCCAGGTTGAGGTGGCAAGCCAGGTTGTCCGAATTGCTGACCAGGTTGAGGAGGTAAACCAGGTTGTCCAGGTTGGTTCGGTTGTGAAGGGAAGCCTGGTTGTGATGGTGGACCTTGTTGAGGCTGAGGAGGAATTTGTCCAGGTTGAGGGGGTAATCCCTGGCCATGTTGTGGTGGGAACCCTGGCTGTGACAGTGGACCTTGTTGACCTGGTTGTGGCTGTCCCAATTGAGAAGGTTGAGGACCAGGTTTCCCTTGAGTCATTCCAGGTTGCGGTTGTAGACCAGGTTGACCTGGAAACTGGCCAGGTGCTTGACCTTGTATGGGGAATCCAGGCTGTCCTGGAGCTGATCTAGCTTGAGGAGGCATGGGCTGCCCAGGCATTTGCCCTGGCTGTAATGAAGGAGGCATGCCAGGTCTTGGCATTTGACCTGCCTGTGATTGAGGGGGTAAACCTGGCTGTTGATGCATTCCTGGCTGAGGGGGTCCCATTTGTGGTATGCCAGGTGAAGGACCTTGAGAAGGTGGGCCTTGAGGAGGCATTTGAGGACCCTGACTAGGTTGAGCACTAGGCGGCCGCTGCATTGGAGCACCAGGGGGGAATTGAGAGGGGACTTGACTAGGGGCTTGACTCGGTTGTTGAATTAATCCTTGTGATGTTAGCACAGGGCCTGGAGTGGAAGATGGAGGGCCCATTGATGGAGGAAACTGCGCTCCGCTGGATGGAGGTCTCCCCTGCATAGATCCAGGTCTTTGCCCTGGAGGCATCTGCCCCGGGCTAAAATTAGGGGGGTACGCGCCAGGTGGTACCTGCCCTGGGGGTATTTGAGAAGTCGGGACTGTGGGGAATCCTTGAGGTCCATTTAGATTAATGTTTTGCATCTTCTGTGACATGTCCTGGTCGAAAGGCTTCATTGGCTGTGGCCCATTGGACGGCATCTGGCTATAGTTGGAGTTTGGGACTCCGTTGAATTCTTGTGAGCTTGGTGGGAACCCAAGAGGGTTAGCCGGTGTATTGTTATTCTGCCCTGGAGGTGGGTATTGTGGGTTCATCATTTTGCTGAAGCCAACTTACCTGAAACATACAAAAAAACTTGTCTAATTTGTGTGTAGCATGTATTGATTTTGAAATAACAAATGCTTTGTGCTCATCACTATAAAAGTAAGGGTATGGATTCTATTTTTATTTATTCATAATATCAAAGAATGGGTAACAAACACTATAAATACTTAAATATATATTTTTTGTGTGTAGCAGAAACTCCATGTAATCTATATGCAGTTTATAAGTTGTAACATTTAGGAAAAATTAAACTAGTGTGTAACATAAGCGTTATGATCATTTTACAATACAAATTCCAAACGTCATTCTCCGGCTATGGATTGTCTGCTAAGGTTGATGAATGTTTGTCAATAACATTTAGACATTTTTGAGCTATTGATTCAGTGAAAACTTATCTAAATTTTTACTTACAGTATTATTATAAGCCCTTTCTACAAGACAAATAAAAGTGAATGTCATTGCATCAGAGCAGTTTTGCTCTCGAGAACACTGCACAGAATTGCAACTTTATTCTAACTACACAAGCATCTCAGGATGAAATTTATTTCATTTCACAGTTATTTCATCATGCAATAGAATTATCTCAACAGTGTTTCAATGAATAATTTAAATTAATATACCCTACATGGCTACAACTCATTTCATGATATGTATGTCAGAGTCTGATAAGAGGTTGCTCCATTTGTCTCGAAGAAACATGGGTTAGTGACCTCATTTGTGAATATAAATAATAGTTATTGGTAGCTGATAGCTTTCCCCCAATTACTCACATGCAAATTTAAGTGAAATTATTAAAATTTCTGTAGAAAAACTCGAATTTATGTACTCAAATACAATATGACCAAGAGGCAGGCGACTCAATAATTTGCTAATTTCACAGCTCAGAGAGCTATTGGGGCAAGTACATAGGTGCTGGATGAGTTCTACTTAGTTAATCTTCTTACATAATTATAATACAGCGTTGAATTAGGGTAAAATACAACGAAATCTTGTTAGTGAAATATTGACAGCTGCCGTCGTCAATTTTGTAAACAACAAATTTTACGAAAATGCACACTTTTGTAGCCTGTGTTATTTCTCGAGTGCAAACGCAATATTATTATCTTGATTTACTTACGGCTTCTCAGCTGATTATTATCGAAATATCACACAAAAATAATAAACAAGACACTGAAATTGCACAGAACTTCGGGGCCACGTATTCGGCAGTGTTGTCAGTTTTTGCCGCTTATGTGGAACTTTCCTAAAACGTCAAAGTTAGCGTGTAACGGAACGTAATCATGATAGATGTATAAACTTTTTACAAATCTTTTGTAAATGTCGTCACATTAAATAACTTAAGACATTGTTTTCTAACAGTTAAAGATGTATGACGAATAACAGGCTATATTTTCGTTTAATAAAAAATTACATGGTAATATCATTTCTACTAGATTGGACTAAGTAAGTGAAGAAAGAAACGTAATTGGCTAATACTGGCAATTATACCAATGACCTGTCAAAACTAAATTTCTGCTTGTGAAAAACCAACTCTGTATGCGTTTGATACGGTTTATTTTTCTATAATAATAAACGAAATACTAAAGTTGTGACATCTGTGGCAAGCTTTTGGCGGGACTTTTTAATAATTGGGGATAATTGTGCTTTGGTAGTAGCTAGTAACTATTAAGTAATCTGTGCTTTGGTGAGGTTCTTTGGTCGCATTATTTCCATGTGTTTCATGCAGGTAGACTTATTTTAAACAGGTAAAGGGTATTGATAAATATTATATTGTTAGCTATGGCGTAAGTATGTCATACATACATTATCCTCAGCATTTCATAACGTCATCCATGTCTTTGAGGGCGCCGGGCGACGCGCGTGTGAAACTATGCCCGCATACTTAATATGCCCGGCTAACTATACCTGAGGTACCTATACATTGGCCGGGCAGCCTCGTGGTAGTCTTAAAAATACCCGGGGAGCGGAAGACACGCCCCTAGCTTTACGCATGCGTTTCAGCCAGCACCCTGCCTGTAGACCTAGGGGTGTCTAGTGATGGGGCGAGAAACTTATCGATATTGTCGCTAAGTTCGGCTATGATGCCACAGACAAATAGGTATACCTAAAGCCACCCATCATCGCTAGCTGACATCTCGTACTTGGTAGGTAGTTACTAGAATGGTTGAAAAGTTTTTAAATAATAAAGGTCAATCTATATATATAAAAGAGAAGTCCACACACTCACTCACTCACTGACCACTCATCACGAAATCTCGGAAACTACTGGGCCGAGAGGTCTGAAATTTGGCACAAACTTTCTTAAAGGGGTGTAGGCGCGCACTAAGAAAGGATTTTTGAAAATTCGCACCCTAGGGGGTTGAAAAAGGGTGTTAAAGTTTGTATGAAAGTCTACGCGTCGACGAAGTCGCGAGCGGGTCAGCTAGTATATATATATTTCATTTATTTATTCAATCAACAAGGATCATTGGGTTAGTAAAATACATTGTCTATCTACACTACGGTTAGTAAGAATAATTACAATTGAATACTACAAACTAACATGACTATAATGACCTCGATGTCAACCCCGTTGACCCCAAGGTAAGTAATGACGTGGACCTTGAAGTAATTTTTCCTCAGTGCCCCTTTTCACTAAGCAGTCAACCAATTTAAAACTGCACGCCTCTCCCCGCTTTGAACTTGCATTTGACACAAGCTTGACATTTGAAAATGATCCTTGAGGGAATATTTTATTTTGACGTAGGTAGTGACATAGTGAAGCTTGCAGTTTTAGATTGGTTTATTAACCGACGCAAAAAGTGGGGTGCTATAAATTTGACCGCTTTGTGTGTGTGTCGCTGACTGTGGCATAGCACCACATAAACTGAAACTCGTGAATAACTCTAACTTTTGACTAGCTCTTAAACGGGTGAACCGATTTGAATGCGGTTTTTTTAATTTGAAAGCACTTTTTCTACCGATGGTTCTTGTAGCATCGTATCTACCATATAAGTATCCCTGGTTCCTTAGCAACGGCTCCGTGACAGAATCTCCATCTCACCACTTACACAGACCATTACCCTGGCGCAGCAGCCTCACCGATCGACTGCCTACCATAGACTAATCTCTGTTCATATTTCTACCGTCACATGGAAACAAGGCTGCGGACAGCCTCCCATACCGGCAGACCCAGATCATGGTTTAGGCGCATACACCACAGTTGTTAAATATATTTTATCAAAATCGGTTCAGCCGTTTCAAAGCGCTGAGGGGTTTTTTTTTTAGTTTCTTGTATCCTTACCTACTAAGTAGGTAATCGTTAGCCCTCGGTAGGCAGGTACTAACATTTGAATGCAAGCTTTTACCTATCGATAGAGCAACACATTACACACCACTAGGATGCAAACCTACCACCCCTGTATCGATTTTGCAACGCAAAAGCCTAATTTTCTTGTTTGGTCAATGGATACCTTTCGTACTATAATTAGCTTAACCACCAACCGAGAGCGCAACATTTTCCACCTTATAATAATCTTTATTAGAACGATTCTTCAGTGAGCGTAGAAGTTCACTTAGAAAACTACGTACGCAAGCAAAGTCCTACGGGGAGGTTCGTATGTTGATGCTACTTGAGCTTTGTGATCAACACAATAAGGTCTATTTTATACTCAAAGCATGAATTGAAACAGTTTGAGCCTGGACGCGAGCTGAAAAGATAGCTTCAGCGGAAATTAGGGTTTTCATGTAGATTCAAGCATTTCTGTGTAATTTCTTAGCTGAAACTCGGTTGTGTTTGACCTCAATAAGTTTAAAACCATAGAGTTCCTTCGGTGGTTACTTATTGAAATCTGTGAGCTACGGACGTCTTACCAAAATAGACAGACATTTTTAGTTATGGTGGTAATACTAATCTTTTGAGGATTGCCTAACTTCCAAGGTAAGTTCTATGAAAAGGTGGCAAAAATTTGTATTTTTATTCCTACCCATACCTTTGACCCACTGGGTTAAAAGGTTCCCTATGTAAAATATATGAGCAAATTAAGTTTTGATGGGTAGTTTAATACTTACTTAGGTAGGTACCTAGACTTGGTAAATTGTGCTGCTGAGATTAGATAGGTTTAGTGGTTCAATGCATATGCCGCTAACGCTATTGAAAAAAAAAAACCAGCCAAGTGCGAGTCGGACTCGCGCACGAAGGGTTCCGTACCATTATCTATAAAAACGGCAAAAAAAACACGTTTGTTGTATGGGAGGCCCCCTTAAATATTTCTTTATTTTAATTTAATGATATATTTTTTAAAGTGAATATATAACTAAATATTCTGTGAATATTTCAAGCGTCTTCCTGTTGCCGTGATCAATATCGAGCAAAAACGAGCAAAAACATCACGTTTGTTGTATGGGAGCCCCTTCAATATTTATTTTATTCTATTTTTTTGTATTTGTTGTTCAGCGGCAACAGAAATACATCATCTGTGAAAATTTCAACTGTCTAACTATCACGGTTCATGAGATACCTACAGCCTGGTGGCAGACGTACGATGGACGGACAGACAGACAGATAGACGGATAGCCGAGCCTTAGTAATAGGGTCCCGTTTTACCCTTTGGGTACGGAACCCTAAAAAGGCCATAAATTAGACTTTCCCTAAGTAGGTAGGTACCTATTTTGACGATCTATAATTTCATAAAAGCTTGATTCGAAAAAGAAAAAATCAGCCAAAAACTAACAACCTAAGTAGTTACTTTGTTTAAAAAAAACAGCTTTCATTCAGAAAACCAACCTTCTACTACATACTACATAGATAGGTAGGTAGGTTAGGTATTACCTACTACATAGATAGCAGTGAAATGAAATGAAATGGTTTATTCGCTTCAAACAGGGTTAAAAAAGTTCTTACATGTAATTTATGTTCACATGTTTCACCAAAAACATCGGCATGCAAATTTTAAAATTCTTAATAGGTACCTAATATATTAAAATTCTAATTTCATCAATTGATTATTATTTAACTACCTACATATAATGTTAGCAAATGTTATCCATTAAATTAAACTATAACAACATCACAAATAATCACAATAGTAGGTACCTAACTAACTGATAGGTAGGTACCTACCTACCTTCGTATTTTTTTATCGATAAAATGCAGTGTCATATTAACAACACTATTTTATTAAGTCGTAAGTAGAACTAAAGTTATTCGCCTTGATGTGTAGAATACACCCTCCCCGGGCTTATAGGGATATTATGTTACACCCTGTATAGATACATAACTGATTTTCTTACGCCTTTACTTATTCCCTATATTCTCATAGATTAGGAAGGTAAGTATACAGAACTACAAAATTTTGTGTAGTGTACCAAGATGCTGGTGCTGCTACTCCTGGGACTGGCCAGCGCCGGGCGCGCGGAGCCGCAGAAGCCGAACCTGGACGCGATCCTGAACCGTAGAACTGATGTCTACATCGCGGGCTTCTTTCCTTTCGGGAAGGGAGTGGAGAACGCTAACACCGGTAAATACGAGTGCCACTAGGCTTTCAATTCAATTCAATTCAATTCAATTCATTTCATTTATTTCAGGCAACAGTGAAAAATGTAGGTACATTGTACCTAGACAAAGGCCCATAGTAATATATACCTTACAACTAACATACATATAAAGATATTTATAACTTAATCTAACACACGTGACACGTGCGATCGCCGACGCGTCGCGGCCCGGGGGATCAAGTGACGGACTGCCCTTGAACCGCCGGAACTTCACGCCTTTCGGCCAGAAGTCAGGGCTCAAGTAGATCTTCAGATATTCCGTAGGGACCCTCACCATAAATGAGCTAAAGCCCACATTATGACGAGACCAAAATAAAAATTACGAAGCCACTTAGGTTTCTTCATCAATTTTCATATAAATAAACCCGCATTGAATTCGGAGCACCCGTTACACCCTAGATCCTATTCATCGTGTACTGGTCATCATCAGACCCTGGAGACTGCAGGAAGACATGTCATGTTTGAAGGTTGAACTCAAACTAGAAGATTCAGTATTAGTAGTAGTAGAGCTTTTTTGTGAAAGAGTTCTTCCGGGGAAGTACTACCACCATACCTATTTCTGCCGCAAAGCAGCAGTGCTTGCATTGCTGTGTTCCGGTTTGAAGGGTATGGGTGCCGGTGAAATTACAGGCACATGAGACTTTTTATCTATGTATCAGGGTGGCGGCGCAGTGCAATGCCACGTAGGGCGCGTCCTAGGTGGTACCTATACCTAATTAAAAAAAACTTCAGTTGTCTATATAATATACTAGAATCCTGTTCAACCGATGCTAGTCATCATCAGATACTGGAACCTGATGTCGTCGATATTAAAATTTTGAACTTGAAACTGAAACAACCAAACGGCAAAAACAAAAAATGTTGCGGGGCTGGTGATCCTGGAAATGGCTGCACCAATTTCCACCAAACATAACTATAAGAACCATATTGCAAACACTATCGTTCTTACATAAAAAAAGCGGCCAAGTGCGTGTCGGACTCGCCCATGAAGGGTTCCGTAGCAGCAAGTAACATAATATAAAAGTTCTTGGAAGGATTACGATTAATGACGTATTCAAAAAAAACTACTTACTAGATCTCGTTCAAACTAATTTTGAGTGAAAGTTTACATGGTAATGTACATTATATTTTTTTTTTTAGTTTTATCATTCTCTTATTTTAGAAGTTATGGGGGGGGGAACACACTTTTTACCACTTTGGAAGTGTCTCTCGCGCAAACTATTCAGTTTAGAAAAAAATTATATCAGAAACCTCAATATCATTTTTGAAGACCTATCCATAGATACCCCACACGTATAGGTTTGATGTTTTTTTTTTTTTTGAGTTTCATTTCTATGTATGGGGAACCCCAAAAATAATTGTTTTATTTTAATTTTTGTGTAAAAATCTTAATGCGGTTCACAGAATACATCTACCTACCAAGTTTCAACAGTATAGCTCTTATAGTTTCGGAAAAAAAAGGCTGTGACATACACGGACAGACAGACAGACAGACAGACATGACGAATCCATAAGGGTTCCTTGTCTTTGACTACGGAACCCTAAAAAGCATTGAAATCATTAGAAATGTAGGTATACCTATACCTATATTTAGTCGGGGTTATTACTGATCGCAACATTTTAAAAAGGCCTCTAAGAAGCCGAGCGCTCTGCCATAAATATTATATGAAAGGTTCAGCAACGGTAACAGTTATTTCAAGTCCAACTGAATCTTTATTAATTCATACAAAGCTCTAATTGCATTCGAACTTGGTAGCGAATTCTCCGTCGAAAAATGTTTGATCTACTTTAGACTGGGAATAGAATACGCAAGATGAACTCCGTGAACCTGATATGAACAATTTCAGGTCGAGGCGTGATGCCGAGCGTAAAACTAGCGTTGGACCATGTGAACGAACACGACTCCGTGCTGAGGAACTACCGGCTTCACATGTGGTGGAATGATACTGAGGTAAGCATTCAATCATCTTGTAGTTCCATCGTGGGAGTTTGGGACTAAGGTACCTACTTTATAATGAGAACTGCTGAGGAGCAAAAACGCTGCCGTCGCGGCAAAGTCTTGAAAACATGAATATAGGCCTTCTAGAACTGCGTGCTTTATCGTCGGCCGATCGACAATTACCAACAGGTGAGATCGTAGTCAAACGGGGAAAAAAACATGGCTAGCGAGACTGGAATGGCCCTCAAGTGCCGTATGCCACATACAAACAGGCCCCATGGGAATTGCGTGAACGGTAGGTACGCGATTTATCGCCATACTAGTTGTTTCAAGCGACGGTCACAATCAAAGACTCTTCAATGTCACATGCATCTGCGAAGGTGACTGAGAAAGAACCAGTCACACCAGCCTCCTTATTCGCTATGACCAAGCATAACATAACGCGGGCTCGATATGATATCTGCGTAGAATACTAGAATCATCGTTTGGATTACATTATATGACATCACACGCTATTGACAAGGAATCTCCTATGGCACAGATAAAACAATAGCCTATGGTCATAATGAATAAGGGCCCAGAGAAGATTTGTTGCCCAGTTGTATTCACATCACACTGTTGTTGCACTTATAATTGAAGGAACACGTACTAAATGTAACGTTTTGTACGCTTGTGCTTCATTCATTGGTGAAGTCAATATAAATAAATAAAAGTAACAAGATTGATAATATTGCGCAGTATGACGCGAAGTATGACATGGCATTTTCCTCATGATGCCTTCCACCCTCGGTAGAGGTAAGTAAGAGGGAGGAAGAATAGTAGGATAGGTTCTCTAAAAAAACATAACATATTTTGTGTATTTTCATATTGCAGTGCAATGCAGCAGTAGGCGTGAAGTCCTTCTTCGACATGATGCACAGCGGCCCTCATAAGCTGATGCTTTTCGGAGCCGCTTGCACGCACGTCACGGATCCTATCGCCAAGGCCTCCAAGCACTGGCATCTCACTCAGGTACATAAGAGCACTGGCATCTCACTCAGGTACATAAGAGCACTGGCATCTCACTCAGGTACATAAGCTGTTGCTTTTAGCCGCTTGCACTCACGTCACGGATCGTCCAAGCACTGGCATCTCACTCAGATATAAGCCACCTTACCCTATGGGTGAAGTTGGCAGGCTCGATAGAGCCCAAAACAAAATATAAATAAATTATATAAAAAAAATCGTGGACTATCCTCTACAATGCACTTATAACGTAAATATCTCAATTACCTACCAACTTAAATAGTTAAAATTGAAGGAGTACCAAATTATACTATTTTAAAGGGCATGGTAGATTTATATTTTCGATACTTAACGTGTTTAAATGTTTAAATTAAACTGTTAAACTGTTTTTAACCCCCGACGCAAAAACGACGGGGTGTTATAAGATTGACGTGTGTGTGTGTCTGTCTGTGGCATCTTAGCTCCCGAACGGATGAACAGTTTTTTGTTTTTGTTTTGTTTGAAAGGTTAATTTGTCTGGAGTGTTCTTAGCTATGTTTGATCAAAATCGGTTCAGCCGTTTCATTGCGTTGAGGGTTTTTTTAATTTTTACAAATTTAGTTACTTGTTCGTGATTTTACAGCGATCACTATTATTATTCTGCCTGCCAAGCGTGGTGGCTATAATGGCAAATCCCGCCAATAGGTAGGTACATTTAATGGGGGAAACCTCGTCCAGTAGTGAAGATGGTGATACACATACATAGGAACATACATACATACATAGACACATGTCTCTTTCCCCGAAGGGGTAAGCAGAGCCTCAATGGGCCTCTTTTCACAGTGGCTTGCACCATCGTGGAATATAGACGTGACAAGTGGTGAGCTCATCGCCTACATTGCTTCCCACGACTGTCTCTGCTAACGCTTTCTTCCAGTAATAACACATTCTATAATAAGCTAGCAGCCAGGACAAATCTTATACCAACGAATCTTATCAACAAGTCCTGGTAATCCCTTAGTCGGCTTTTACGACATCCACGGGAGGAGACGGAGGGGTCTATTCTCAGGACGGACACACCACAGCTTATATACAAAATGCCATGCAATAAGAACGTATGTCCTCTTCCTGCCAGTTGTCGTACGCAGACACCCACCCCATGTTCACTCGCGAGGCGTTCCCCAACTTCTTCCGCATCGTACCCTCCGAGAACGCCTTCAACGTGCCGAGGATCCGGCTGCTGCAGCACTTCAACTGGACCAGGGTCGGGACTTTGTACCAGAATGAACCTAGATACGCGCTGGTAAGCTTTCAAAAGGGGAACGTCTTCGTTTCCCCCTCTAAACTAATTTTAATAGCAAACTGAACCGGAGACGCAGTGCTTCGATGGACCAAGGGCAACTGCTCAAGACCTTTTGCTGTGGCATTCCGTGGGGGAGTGCTATGTCCAGCAGTGGACTTGTACAGGATGATGATGATAAATTTCCTTTTTTTTTCTTATTTGCCCAATTTTTTTATTTCTTTTGATTGAAGCTGATTAATATTTTGTAGTGTAAATAACACCGAAATGACTTGTATGGACCAAAATTTCGATGTAATTTTCGGTTTTCTTGAACCAAATATGATTTGCCGAAAAAAATTACCAATATAAAAGCCAACAACAGTCATTTCAGTGTAAAATTATACTCTGTTCGCCCATATTTGTGCAAATACGTTTGTATGAAAAAGCAACCACCTTAATCCTCGATCACGTTATGTCCAGGCTCACAACCGTCTCCTGGCAGATCTGGACTCCAATGGCTTCCTGATTGAAGAGACCCAGAGCTTCGCCACGGAAGTTAGAACGGCACTGTCCAAACTAAAGGAAAAAGATGTTAGAATTATCTTGGGAAACTTCAACGAGACTTGGGCGTTGAGAATCTTTTGCGAAGCTTATAGGTAAGAAACTTCAACGAGACTTGGGCGTTGAGAATCTTTTGCGAAGCTTATAGGTAAGAAACTTCAACGAGACTTGGGCGTTGAGAATCTTTTGCGAAGCTTATAGGTAAGAAACTTCAACGAGACTTGGGCCATGAGAATCATTTGCGAAGCTTATAGGTAAGAAACTTCAACGAGACTTGGGCCTTGAGAATCATTTGCGAAGCTTATAGGTAAGAAACTTCAACGAGACTTGGGCCTTGAGAATCATTTGCGAAGCTTATAGGTAAGTATCTCGACTTATAGGCTAAGGTATGTTCAATCTTGACGACCACTGTGGCGTGGCGGGTGAGTAGCTAGCTGAGATGCGAGAGGTTGTGGGTTTGATTCCCGCTGCGGGACAAATGGCTGTATGATCTGCAATTTTTTTTTTTTTTTTTTTTTACAATTTTGGGAAAACTTACAGCTAAACACAAATATAATGAAACAATGGGTAAGTACTTAAAGGCTAATTACAAGTTTCCACGTATAGCAGTTAAAATTATACAAAACAGTCCCTAAATGTAGACGGATTCCACAAAACAAATAAGTAGGTACATTAATAAGTACCTACCCATTAAAACTATTGCTTTAAAAAATATAAGTCACTCGCCAAGCGTTTCATACGCTTAGTAGTAGTATTATAAAAGTCTAGTTCATCACATTTATCTACCATTATATTAAAACATCTGTTTGCTCTGTTGACAAACGCATTTTTTCTATAATTGGTCCTAGCCACAGGCACGTATAGGAGTTGCGGCCTACGTAAGGAAGCAGTATTTGTACGCATACCAATCTGTTCCAACAGCTCCGGACAGTCCACAGAGCCATTAGCTATGTTCAATAAAAAGCATAAATCAGCAGTCTCCCTACGTAAATTTAGAGGAAGAAAATGGAACTTACGGCATCTATCAGTATAATTGGATAAGAAAATCTTAGCCCTAAATTGAATATGCCGCAGGAAACGTTTTTGAATACGCTCGATCCTCGATACGTATACGTCGTAACAAGGGTTCCACACCTGTGATGCATATTCCAGGTGGCTTCGAACATATGCACAATAAAGAATTTTGAAGGTCTTAATGCTGGAGAACTCGGACGACATTCTGAGGACAAAGCCCAGTGCTCGAGATGCCTTTTTAACAATGTTATCAACGTGCTGGTCAAAAAGAAGTTTATCATCAAACGTTACACCTAAATCCCGAATATAATCAACCCTGGTTATGTACATGTCACGAATAACATAGCTAAATTTCAGTGGAAATGGTTTGCGGGTATAGGAACAGACGTAGCACTTTGATACATTTAAGTCTAGCTTGTTTCTCAGACAATATGATTGGAACCTGTACAAGTCACTCTGTAAACAGACCGCATCTTCGGAACTACGTATTGGGCTGAAAATTTTCATATCGTCTGCGTATAATAAAATTTTGGAGTGTTGGAAACATAAATGGACATCATTAACAAATATAGCGAAGAGTAGAGGTCCCAGTAAAGAACCCTGAGGTACACCAGATGGGACACTCATGAAAGAGGAGGAATAGCCACTCAGTACTACCGTCTGACACCTATTGCGTACATAAGAGGAAAACCAACGATATAAATTGCCCCTAATCCCTATTAGTTGAAGTTTTTTTAGTAGCATTATGTGGTCAATTCTATCAAAACATTTAGTGTAGTCAGTGTAGATTACGTCTACCTGAGACGGTTCAGACATATGCTCGGTTAGGAAGTCACTACAAAGCAAAAGATTAGAAGTAGTGGATTTACCTCTCATGAAGCCGTGCTGACTTAAGTTGAGATCTTGTTTAATAGCCGGGTAAAGTTGTCTATGTACGATTTTTTCTAAAACTTTGGCAAACAAGCACAGTTTAGAAATAGGTCTATAATTTTCTATTTTATTTTTGGGTCCTTTTTTATGGACCGGAGTTACAAAAGCACTTTTCCAAATATCCGGTACTATTCCCTCCGTAAGAGAACGATTATAAATAAGAGACAGCGGTAAAGTTAGGCTTCTGGCACAATTCACAATGAAGATGGCGGGTATATTATCCGGTCCTGCTGACTTATTCAGATCCAGTGTTTTAAACAATTTAAAAACATCCTCCTCCAGAACTTCGATCATACCTATGTCAGAGGATGATGTACAAACTTCAGGATTTGTAATTATAGGTTGTGTACATGAAGTGGGTGAGTTATTCAGAAATGTTGAATGAAAATATTCACCAAACATGTTAGCAATCTCACCTCCCTTGTCTGAGGAGCGTGTACCATACTGAAACACTGATGGGTACGCGTTGGATTGTTTCTTACTCTTAACGTAAGACCAGAAAGCTCTAGGATGTTTCCTTATGTTACTTTCAATGTTCTCCATGTACTGATTATAAAACTCACTTTCCATCACCCTATAGCTCGTTCCCTCAGGATTAAAAAGGATTCGTAATCATGCCTATTGCCATATATTTTAAATTTGCGGTGGAATTTATATTTCTCTTTGAGTACTTTAATCAGTGGCTTCCTATACCACAGCGGATATTTACTAGACGATGTAACATTTTTAGACGGTATGTAAGTGGTGCGCAAATCGTTAATAGTGCGATACAAGAGTACAACTGCGTC
Organism: Operophtera brumata; assembly: GCA_932527175.1. Classification (NCBI taxonomy): domain Eukaryota; kingdom Metazoa; phylum Arthropoda; class Insecta; order Lepidoptera; family Geometridae; genus Operophtera; species Operophtera brumata. The sequence goes on along the minus strand of OW052239.1, from coordinate 30,379,003 downwards.
ATCTAGTGACCCAGTACCTAAGAGCTTGCACCAATCTATGCCAACAAGTTCACTGCAGATCGATTCATAGTCACCATATTGGTAAATGAACTTGGTGTATGAAAGTGGCTTAATAATACTATACTGTACAAAGTCCGCCTCACAAACAATAGACTTATGATGCGGGTCCTCCTTTACCAACGGAACTTCACAGCGTTTGATAGATACGTCATGATTGGAAAAAACTAGATCCAGAATACGATCACTGCTGTTCGCAAATGAATTATACTGCAGCAAGTTACAAGTAATAAGTTCATCGAAAACTTCTATTTGGTGGGAGCCCAAAATATTTCCCGGATTTAGCGACATACCATCATCACTAGGCGTCCACAAAATCTTAGGTAAGTTGAAGTCGCCAAGAATTATAAATTTATCGAGCGGATTAGCTAAGACGATTCCAGATAGATTTTTTGTAAAGTTAACTAATTGAACAGACATAGAGTTACCTAAGTTTTCGTCACAAATGTAGACTACACAGATATGGATCTTGTAACTAGTTTTGTGATTCTTGTCACGAATCGATAAGGAAACCCATATATCCTCCGTTGAAGAGGACCACTCCCTGATACACTCAGCGGCGAGTTCACGGCGTACAGCTATTAGTACTCCGCCACCCTTATCTTGTTGCAACTCGAGATAATTCCTATCGGATCTCCAAACTAAGTAGCGATCATCAAATAACTCACTGTCCACAGCAGAACTATTCAGCCATGTCTCAGTAATACCCATCGACCAAAGATTTACGTCGATGGTAATACCACAGAGTAAGGAATAATACTAACGTACAAGTAATACATACAATATCGTAAGCACTATTACAAATATTTCTATAGAAGACAGGAGTCTTAGTACGTAAGCCACGGGTATTCTGATAATAAATACTAACCGGGAGCATTAATAACAGTAAGGTTTTTTAGCGCAAGAATAGGCATAAAGAGCAATGTAAAATATGAATAATTGGTATGGTAGATCAATAACAAATAAAAATAAATAAAATAAATAATGCTGGACAGTTTACACAACATTATCTAGCCCCAAGCTAAGCAGAGCTTGTGTTATGGGTACAAGATAACTGATATACTTAATACAATATATAACATAGATAGAGATATTTTTTATTATACATAGAATATACCCAGAACACCCTGAACAAATATCTGCATATTGCACAAATATTTGTTCCGAGGCGGGAATCGAACCCGCAACCTCCGGCGTCGCAGGCGAACGTTCGCCCGCCCCGCCACAGAGGTCGTCAAACAAACTTTGGTCTGTTAAAAAATGCGGTTCATAGATAAAATTGTACTGAGTGACAGAAGTGCAGCAAAAATTAAAACAATGTAATAAATGACACAAAAAATACGGTAGCAAACGGTCAGCTGACTGGCCGGAGCAGGTAACAGCGATAAGCGAACAATAGAACTGGGCGGAGCCACCTCCTCTCAACGCACACAGGCGTAAAGGCAAGGCAGGAGTCGACAACATTCGGAAGCAGATGTGTAGAAAAGCTAAGATTTTAAATAAAATATTTACTATGACTATATATGGAAATAATAAACGCAAATTTAAAGTTTCTTTAGATCTGACTCTGACCTGATCACGATCACAGGCGAGGTTGGATTTTTCCGCACACATATCTTGCAGCCCTTCACCCATGTGAAGGCAAACCCCCGATGCTTTGCAAGTGACTTGGTCTTGTTGAGGAGAATCTTGTTTTCCAAAGTCAAGTGATCGTTGACGTAGATCTTAATATCGCCTCTTAGCCCCAGGTCCACAGGGGTGGTGATGCATTTCCTAGCTGCCGCAACAAAGTCATCTTTTACGTATCTGCTATGTACAGCCACCACTATGTTCTTGTTCTTACTGTCATTTCTCATAGGCACTCTCGCAATATAATTTATCTGTTCCATTGGTATGGAACACTTTATGTGCGACCCAATCTTAGAAATGATGTCGAAGAGATTTTCCGAATTTGAAACAGGAACTCCTTTCACTTCGATGTTATTCAGTCGAGATCTCTGTTCATTATCCCGAAGTTGAGATTCGAGGTTTTGTACACGAACTTGGAGATATTCCACATAATTTTTGGTTTTCTGGAGAGACTGAATGTCCTTCTCCATCCCCAATATTTTATCAGAGAGTGCCACAATCTTACGATCCACGAAATCTATTGACGTCTTGATCTCCGTCAATTCTGGTTTGATAGATTTAAGATCAGCAAGCTGACACTTAATGCTGTCTATACTTTCACTGAGGCCCGGCAGAACGGCAACTTGTAGAGAGAGACGCTTGAGCTCACTGAGGACGGACTCCATATCAGTCGGGGTGGGAGACTTGGCCACCGTCGCCTGCGACGGAGGGCACAGCGGACTCGCCGACCTGGAGTTCTTACACGCAGAGCACTTCCAAGAACTCTTCCTGTCACCCAATTTACGGTATCCAGCCTCGGTAATACCAGAACAAGGGAAGTCAAAACGACACTGACATGACGAACACTTAACTCCATCTCTGCACTCCTCGTCACAACTCTTGCATTTGAACATCGTGATAATCGCAATAAAAATACTAGGCACCGAATAAATAGGTATAAGTTTTAAATGTTTACGACCGCTGAAGAATATCGCAACGCAAAAAAGATCGAGTGTAGCGTGCGCGCGGTCCGTCGTCTACGGGCTGACTGACTTAACGTAGGTACATAACATAACATAACACCACATACCTACATAGTCCTGACCCCACACTAGGATTTCCTGGGTCGTGGGTATCAGAAACTACGAGTACTAATATGGTACCATTACACCCAGACCCGGAACAAATATTGGCAGATCATACAAACATTTGTCCCGCATCGGGAATCGAATCCGCAATCGTTCGCATCTCAGCTGGCTACTCGCTCGACACGCTTCAGAGGTCTTCAGATTTGTTCCGTGTCTGTTAGCACGGTACTCGTAGTTCCTGATACCTACCACAGATTAATTAATAGTTACTTCGTAACTGATACCCACAATACAGGGGATCCTAGTGTGGGATCAGGACTATGTATGTGACTGTTGGGTGATAAATTAGGTACATATGTTAACTACATTGACTGTCTGAAAACCAGCGCTGCACTAAACCTAGGTCTGGTGCAGCATATTCTGAGACAGGGACCTGTTTGACCCCACACAACACACACAACCTATCAACTTACCTACCTACCTACCAAAGTTTGTAGCAGTTTTTATTTCTTTTTATTATTATTTTTCTTTTTCTGAGATCTATTTTACCTACTGATCTTGTAGATTTTTGTTTTTGTTTTCATTTTTTATGTGTGTTTAGTGTCGTGGGGTAAAATAGTAAGTAAGTACCTAAGTAAGTTTAGTTTATTGACAAAAAACGTACAACGTAAAATTAAAATTAAAATTATTAGGTAGAATAATTAATGGAAACAAAAGTTGTACACTCAAAAACAAAAGGCTCCCAAAACAAGCAAAACAAGCAAAAAAAACTAGTATTTTAGGAGCCTATGTGCTAGTAAGTATCATAAGTATCGGTTATGTAACTACAAACTACATTATAATGCAATCTATCCTGGTAAATCAGAATAGATAACATTTGTTAGATGCATACTAAAAAATAATTTACTTTCTTTCATTCTTTCTATATTGTTTTTTCTTACTAGCTACAACTTTAAACCATAGTGAGTCTCAGCATGCCTAGTGTTGCCTTGGTCAGAGTTAGAACATGTCTTCAAGTTCCTTTCGTTATGGTTGCCCTACACCATGCTGCCTATCGTCCAAGTTCTAACAGATCCAATCGGTAGCGTCATGCCGATTTGACGATAGGCAGCATAGTGTATGGCCAGCATTACATTACAGCTTAGAGATGTACGGACGAGCCTACACGTGGCTGCTCCTAGGCACTTACAGCGACGACTGGTGGAAGCGACGCGCGCCCTGTGCCCGCACCAACCTCACCGCCGCGCTCGACACCGCTATTCTCACGGATCTGCTGCCCCTGTCTACCACTGGGGAAGTTACTGTGTCTGGAATAGTGAGTAACCAATCATTGTTGACGACCTCTGTGGCGCGGCGGGCGAAGCTTGGCCTGCGACGCAGAGGAGGTTGCGGGTTCGATTCCCGCCTCGGAACAAATATTTGTACGATCGCAGATATTTGTTCAGGGTGTTCTGGGTATTTTCTATGTATAATAAAAAATATCTATCTATGTAATATATTGTATTAAGTATATCAGTTATCTAGTACCCATAACACAAGCTCTGCTTAGCTTGGGGCTAGATAATGAAGGTGAACAATCCAGCATTAAAAAAAAATGTTCATTATGTCCCAGCTCCCAGTTCCTGAGTATAAATGTACCTACTTGGCTCAAACAGTCTCTTTTCAGGCGAGACTGGACAGAAAACGCCTAGAAGAGTTATTGGTCCATACCTCATGAAAGGGCAACTTTACAATTCTTTTCGAAACAAGTAATTAGTTTTGTAAATATTTAAAAAACCCTCAACGCAATGATATCCTAATCTACCAACTAATGTAATTTTCCTGGATTCACAAATAATAAATGATTTATGTGAATCTATTCATAGGTGATAAAAAACGTAACCGATTGCGTTCTCGCGCGCCACGACACACTCCGACACAAGAATATGATTTATTTTCTCAGATCTTAAAATGTTTGCTGTAATTTTCAGACTGCAAACGACTATCAAGTTGAATACAATCGACGAAGAGGTCCGGAGTATTCAAGATTCCACGGGTATACGTATGATGGTAAGTGACAGCGAAAATGGCGCCCAACGTGGGGCTGAGTACTGTTAGAATTGGCACCCAAACGCGGTACTAAACATCTAACTAAACTAGTAGCTTGCCTCGAACTGAAACCTTGCGTTGTTTTGTTCCTATCTCAACGAACCCTTTACCGATTAAGCTTTAAGGAACTTGTATATTGGTATCAACTTCCAAAATTCGCGGCGATTGTAGGTATTAACGGTTTGAAAGTAATCGTCGAACAAACTTCCATAAATCTTTTTTTTTACATTGATAGACCTTCGTTTGACCACGATGTCGCCTATTAGTATGTGGCGATATGACCGACAATGGAGCACAAAGGTCTAGAAGGCATCTATTCACTCTTTAGTCTGGAAGAGACCCAGATAATAGTTCTCAGGAAAGACGACGGTAGTGTGTTCCACTCCTTAGCAGTTCGCATTATAAACCTAGAACCGAAACGTTTAGTACGAATGGAGGGTATAGGATATTTATTCTCTAGTATAGGTACTAATGAAGTAAGGATGGTACTGAGCCGTGCGTCAGCTCATCCTACGATGAAAAGGTGATGGTGGAATCAGATCGTGAAGTTCCTTTGACCTTTCCCCGAAATGTAGCTTATAGAAGACACATACGAAAGCCGACCCCTTCGAGTTTACACTGTCGCTTCGCTCGGTCAAATCTTCACCTTGAGGGTGTGATTCAAGGACGTCCACTGCTAAGCATAGGCCTTCCCCATAGAACACCACGACAAAAGATCTTAAGCCGCCTCCATCAACCAACATTGGCGAGTACTGCAGGAAGATTGTTGAACCCCACGTTGAGTGCCAGTTTTGGGCACACGTTGGGGTGCCCGTTTCAATACCAATTGCAATAAACTGGAAAACGCAGTGTAGGACGGTCTCCCCCCTAGTTTGGCCGATGACTTTGGTCACTGGAAGTTAGTGGATGGAGACGGTCCACCGTCTATGATGATGGAGAAATAATACGTCACATATCTTCCAGGTATATGGGCTATGGCACTCGCTATACAAACCGTCGCTCAACGCGTGAAGCTCCGATACAAAGAGAAGACGGTGCAGGACTTCAAATACAGAGACAAAGAGTGGGAACAGCTGTTCCTGGAAGCTCTGAGCAATGTTACTTTTGAAGGGGTCACTGTAAGTAGCCATTTAATGTCAAGCTTATCAAGTTATGAGTACCTATAGCCAGAAATGAATGGAGCCTTCGCGAGGTGCGCGGAATCCTTTCACCATTGCTCACCAGGTAAATTTCGTCGATACCTCAAGCTGGTCTCTGACATAGCGCAAGGTGACCAAGAAATAACCAGAGACACGAAGTAGTAGTAGCTAGAAATCTTATGTGACGTGGGATGCGTTACTGTCGACCCATATACTCTCGAATACTCTCGATAATCAAGAGTAGGTACGCTCAAATCCGACGGTAACCTCAGTGGCGAGTGGCTGAGATTCGAGAGGGTAAGGGTTTGATTCACGCTGCAGGATAAATGATTGCATGATCTTCAAATATTAGCTTCGTGTCTGTATGTTGTGGTACCATGGTACTGGTAGCTCCACGACACAGGAGATCCTAGTGGAATCAGGACTGTGTATACGACTGCTGGATGTTGTGGCATCACTTACGTAATGTCCCAAACAGAGGGAATATTAACACAATCGAGTTGTATCCAAAGGACGTGCCCCTTTTCACATGACATGCTTCACAATCTTTCAGGGCCCAGTACGTTTCTACGACAACGAGAGGAAGGCATCGATTCTTCTGAGACAGTTCCAAGGTGAAGACATTGGGGAAGTTAAAGTGGGGGAGTACTGCGCCGAAAGAGACCATCTGGATCTGAGTAGCTGGGAGGCTTTCAAATGGGTTGGCAAGTAAGTAAAGAGACCATCTGGATCTGAGTAGCTGGGAGGCTTTCAAATGGGTTGGCAAGTAAGTAAAGAGACCATCTGGATCTGAGTAGCTGGGAGGCTTTCAAATGGGTTGGCAAGTAAGTAAAGAGACCATCTGGATCTGAGTAGCTGGGAGGCTTTCAAATGGGTTGGCAAGTAAGTAAAGAGACCATCTGGATCTGAGTAGCTGGGAGGCTTTCAAATGGGTTGGCAAGTAAGTAAAGAGACCATCTGGATCTGAGTAGCTGGGAGGCTTTCAAATGGGTTGGCAAGTAAGTTAAGAGACCATCTGGATCTGAGTAGCTGGGAGGCTTTCAAATGGGTTGGCAAGTAAGTAAAGAGACCATCTGGATCTGAGTAGCTGGGAGGCTTTCAAATGGGTTGGCAAGTAAGTAAAGATGTATATTCTCCTTTATTCCTCCTTCGATTTCCGAGTGACATACACACGTAACCTCAAAATTAAATAAATTGTTTTCACATTGTAGTCCGAAGGAGGATGCTGGGAGTCGGGAATAGTCGGGATACAGTATATCTCGTGCGACTCCCAACTAACCTTTAATAAAAAAATGTGTAACCTATTCTAAGGCTAAGTTCACTGGCTCATTGTTTGTTTATTTCGTACGGTGGCCTGCTTTGCTCGATGGTTTCGTATGAGGAAGTGCTGGCCTTTGGTGTCGGAGTTTGTCAAGCCGCCCGAGGGCCTCTGACTGGCTCATTGAGCGGGCAGTTCAACTACGGTTGTGGCCATAACTTGTTGACTGGATGGACGTTTGTTACCGAAACTTTAAGTAGGTAAATTTGTACTTTTGGTATGTGCCTACACAATCATTTTAAGCAATAAATTTGATTTGGTTTTGATTTTTTATAGTGGACCACCTGTTACTGCTGGTAATCCAGTCAGTGAAACTATCTGAAAGAACGCTTGGTCAAATGCAAGCTGAAGGCTGGGACCTATAATAAGCGGGACATGAATTATTATCAGGGGATTATTGATATCATTACATCGAGATTATGATAATGTTGAATGATGATGCCTTCATTTGAACGGATTAATAACGTAAATATGTCCGAGACTAAGATCAAATTATCATCTCGTTCGTGAGTTTGAATTCGGGGGGTGTTCCGGCTCGTTATTTTTCTTTCAATAGGTAATTTAATTTAATTAAAAGTATATTGGAATTTTTTATTCAAGGCTTTTCATTCGAGGTTTCCATTCGAGATTTTTCTTTCAAGATTTTTCATTTCAAATTTTTGATTCGAGATTTTTGCAATTGCAGAAATTTACAAATCAAAACAAGTCCATAAAAAAAGGGGCCTAGTGCGAGTCGGACTCGCCCATGAAGGGTTCCGTTCCGTAGCAGCAAGTAACATAATATAAAAGTTCTTGTAATTCGTTGTAACTTTGATCGATGTTTTAATAATAGTGTATTAAAAAAAACTGCTTGCTAGATCTCATTCAAACCAATTTTCGTTGAAAGTTTACATGGTAATGTACATCTTTTTTTTTTTGTCATTCTCTTATTTTAGAAGTTACGAGGGGGGACACACATTTTTACACATTGGAAGTGCCTCTCGCGCAAACTATTCAGATTAGAAAAAATATATATTAGAAACCTCAATATCATTTTTGAAGACCTATCCATAGATACACACGATACACACACGTACGGGTTTGATGAAAAATCAATTTTTCAGTTTCAGTTCAGTTTTTAAGTTCATTTTTTTTTTGTTTTTTTCTATTTTTGTGTGAAAATCTTAATGCGGTTCACAGAATAGATCTACTTACCAAGTTTCAACAGCATAGCTCTTACAGTTTCGGAATAAAGTGGCTGTGACATACACGGACAGACAGACAGACAGACATACAGACAGACAAACAGACAGACAGACAAACAGACAGACAGACAGACAGACATGACGAATCTATAAGGGTTCCTTGTCTTGTTGACTACGGAACCCTAACAATGTTTGTTAGTAGGTACTCCTATAAGTTTTTACAACACATTTTGTATACGACAATACCAAATCAAGATTACTTATGTGGAATCAAAAAATCGGCGCGTTATAGATTGGAATGAAAGTAATATTACTAGTATAGTATTATTTATCTGTGGTAATATGGATATTCCCAATTGAAATTCCCATTTGTAATGAATTATTTTTGGACGAGCGGTACAGATATGAACGACTACCGTAGAGAGTAGGCCATCCTTTTTTTTAACATTGATAGACCTTTGTTTGACCACGATCTCACCTGTTGGTAAGTGACAATGTGGGGTTCCTTGCTTGGGGTTGGAATCCAAGCTACGGAAATATTATAACTTGATTGATTATTTTGATCAGGAAGGTTGATAGTGAATCCTATTCCGTGGCTTCATCATAAAATCTCAAAATCCTTTCAGGAATCCACCAAAAGACAGGACTCTCCGCCTGATTGAGCACACTCAGGTCAACCTAACCATCTACTCGCTGCTGGTGTGCTGCTCCGTGGCCGGCATCATCCTGGCCACTGGCTTCCTGGCCATGAATATACATTACAGGAACCAAAGGTACATCATGCACAAAAGACAGGACTCTCCGCCTGATTGAGCACACCCCAATCAACCTAACCATCTACTCGCTGCTGGTGTGCTGCTCCGTGGCCGGCATCATCCTGGCCACTGGCTTCCTGGCCATTACAGGAACCAAAGGTACCTACCCTTGGACGATCATGCACAAACGTTTATGCAATCATTAGATGTTTATTTCACAATAAAACCTTGCTTAGTTACGGTGATACTTACTTTTCTTCGTCATAAGGTATGGTGGCCGAATTCATTCAACCTTTTCTAGAAATATACCTACGTTTGAACCACTACGCATTACAAATCCAAATCACCTTCGATTTAGATAGGTACTCTCTGTTCCCAGCTCTTTGACGTAACCTACTGTTATAATGTTCACCAATCAAATCAAAAAAATCAAAATCTTTATTTCAGGCTTACTGAGAAATGCACTAAACCTAAACAGTAAGCCCATATCAAAATAAATACCTTAGAAATTAACATACATAAAAAAAACACAAAATACATAGGTAGTACAGAAGGTCAGTTCTGGCCGAATTGGATTTTAATTACCTACGCTGCTCGGCCGTAGCGCTAGGACTGGCAAAGGCTAAAGTTTAGATTTCGGAACGTCAATTAAAGATATTTCAGCTCGGGCGATTATGATTTTAAATACCTACGGTTAACCGTAGCGCTAGGGCTGGCAGCTATAAAAAGACAAATCTTTTGTGTTCAGTGTTGTGTTTAGACATCCAAACACAGAGCAATTCATGTACGATCGTTTTTACGCATTGCACAATTCACAGTCACAAAACAACAACAATACCTAAGTCACAAGACGGTAAGGTCAACACAGTCGTCGACGAAATAAAACTATATTCATCGAAATACAAAGAACGTCTGAATGTACATCCGAACCACTTGGCCTCACAGCTAACTACTATCAACTACCCGAAGAGGCTTAAAAGACAACATATCATGGAACTCTGACACATGACACATAAGAAAAGGAGAGGTGGTCGCTGGACCACTTCTGCTACAAGCATGACTACCCGCACCAAATCTGCTCATAGTCTGAGGAATGATCGCAGATGAAAATAGAACAAAAAAAAAACAAAAAGTCACAAGACACAAAATATAAATGTAGGTACTTATATAATCACGTCTATCACCAAAGCGCGGACACTCGCAACTGGCGTTTGACCGAGTTTCACCGAGATCGTCGTGTATACGCGTATATAGGTAGGTGCGTCTGTTATCGCTCGTTGTACTGAGCTGACCTTCGTTCTGTGCTATGTATTTTGTGTTTTATTGATTCCCGAGATTTCGGAACTGTTGCATACGCCATGAATGCCATGATCACAGGAGAACTGAAGCAAGGATCATAATACCCTTCTAGAAATCTTTACGAGTAAATGTTATGGATAGCCATATCGCGGTATCGATCTACTCTCTTTCTGGCTCTTTTAGTACGAACGATATTACCATCGGTTTCACTGTCACACCACCACTGGGAAAAATATCGGGAACCAATGAAACTCAAAAATCATGGTAGGTACCTATCCCGTTTTTAGTGAAAATTATGATAGTTGACGTGATAGTTTCCAAAATTGTTAACTACTAACTGTTGTTCTTACAAGGTACATCAAAATGTCATCACCACACCTCAACAACCTGATCATTGTGGGCTGCATGCTGACCTATCTCAGCGTGATCTTCCTGGGCCTCGACTCCAGCTTGAGTAGCATCGGTGAGTATTTACATAGGTCCAGGAAGAGACTGGGTGGCTCCTTCTGTTTCGACTTTTCGAGAAAGATGGGAAAATGACGAGGATGGTTTGCCTCTATCCTCCAATACTACCGTAGTATGGATTTTGGGGAATAGGTCATGACTTCAGGGGTAAAAAGGTTATGCACTAGTGTTTGGGGACCAGAAATAGGTTTAAATACTAAGGGTCTCAGCAGATGAACCAGAAGTAGGGTTAAGGGTCACAGTAGCTACACACTATGTAGGCTTTTCAGTCTTAATTTCATCAGGCAATGGGTCAAATATTATCAGGGTAGGATATTCGTAGCTTTCATGAAAGAAGTTTTTATTTAGTTCATATAGAAAAGTTATCTATAACCAAAACTCTTCGAAAGAGGGGGCAACCAACTTGCATTCAAGGAGGGTCGAAATGGCCGACACATTACATTTTCCGACACACAGTTAGATCACCCTCTTTTTCTGAGGATAGCCTCTTGTGCCGTTCTATGCTATTCTTTTACCGCAGTTATCACGATTTTTTTGTGTTCTCTCTATCTTTTTGGATTCAAGGTAAACTCATGAATCATATTTTGGATTGTTCGGTAATTGGCAGAAGATACAACAACATCCACTTGATCAGTTAAAATAATGTAATAATACTTAGTTGAAATAAGATAGGTTAAAATAACTAAAATGGATTAGTTCTCATCACTACCAACTTCCTCGAAAGGTCGAGTATTTTTTGGGCGATTCGATTTATCAAAGAGTCCATTCAAGATTATGCCCATGATTAGCTAACTTCTGCCACTTACCGTAATAACATAACTAAACAAATTAAAAATAAAACAATTATTTTAGCACATAACATGGAAGCATGCCGCTGGCACAGTCACGCTGACGTCATCTGATCTCATTGCCATTCCTTAGGTCTTTCTCAGGACGCGCCGCGCGGAGGTAAACCCACCCCTATGCTTGGCTTCAACCCTGTGGAACCGATTTGGGAATTATACTACCCTTGGGCCGTAGCCAGGGGGAGGGATAGAGAGCTTACTAGTTCTACTCCCCTTAATAGGGGCCATCCATTCTTATCGATAGTGTGGCCCACATTACGTGTGAGTGTAAACCAGCCTAGACAACGACAGATAGGTACAGACGGAACGGACATGACAAAAACACAAGGTGGAAGGAGGTACTCCTTGAACGTGCCAATTGATGGCCTCCAACGTCCATACATTCTGAGACTTACAAAAAAAGGCTATTACGTGGGGGTAATACCCTCCAATAATCTTGGCTACGGTCCTAACCTTGTTCATTGTATTCTGAGAAAGACCTAGGCTGTTTTTCTAGGTCGCAGGAGTCAGCATGTTTCCAAATTTGGTTTGTTTGTTTGTTTCTCATCCTGCGGGCTTCTGTCGCTGGTGGTATGTGAGGTTTTTTCTTGTCTCGTCTGTTCTCTAACTTGATCTGACCTTCTAGACAAGTTGCAACCTTTCGAAACCACAATATGGTGAGCAGGGTTATAAAGCGCGCAGAACAGATGGCTGTTTGGGGAGAAACCTTCTCGTGTTGCAACCCAGATTAAATAGTTTGCAACAAGTAAATGTAACAAGTGCGAGTAGCCGGCTGGGATGCGATGCGAGAGGTTGCGGGTTCGATTTCCGCTGCGGTACAAATATTTGTATGATCTGCAAATATTTGTTCCAGGTGGTATTTGTGCTATTGCAAAGTCGGATAGCGTGTAAAAGACGCTTCTAAAGCGGCCCAGCATACAATGACATTGTAAAGATTGTGGGAAGATGGTGGCTGGAGGTTGAAGGCCTTCCCCTGTATGGACCCTATTTATGTGAAGCAGTGAGCAATTTTAGGATACCTAATCACCTTCGAGCATTGCGGTGTTGCTCGATGCTAATCAAATCGAAAGGTTGTGACTCTGACACCTAGACACCTATCGAATCCATTCAATTTCATTCTAGCGATTTCAACCTAGGTAAACTAGTAACGATAGCGTTGCATCTTGTCTAGAACGCCTGCTTTCTCTTGGATGCTTTCAGTAGGTACTTTAAAGATGGATCTTGATGCCAATTATGCCTGATATTTTTTGCCTGTTTGATTTTGAGCATGCTTGTTTTTGCAGCGTTCGCATAAATAATGGATAAACTTAAAATATTTAGGTAAAATCTACTGTATTGTTTTAACCACAGACAGAAGTTTTCTGAAACCCAGGACTAAACACTATTTCAAACCGCTAGCATTCCTGCACTAATCAGAATCCGTTTACACCAAATAAGTTAGGTGGCCTTTTATAAAATAGAATGCATGCAGAAAATGTATGTCCTCCAAGTTAACCCAAAATTAAAAACGCCTTCTTATTTAGCACAACCGACGTTTATTTGCGTCTTTCTATCAGCCAGTATATGAACCAGTCACAATGTTCTTTACATTCTTGTATGTTGTAAATACATCTATACTAGGTGTAGCTAAACCACGCTATGTACCATACACTTTACAGTCCATAATTCTTGCTCAGTCTTCTTCAGTATACCCTTAATTCCACAGCTGCTTTCCCATACATCTGCACGGCCAGAGCTTGGCTGCTGATGGCTGGCTTCAGTCTGGCTTTCGGCGCGATGTTCTCAAAGACCTGGAGAGTACATTCCATCTTTACTGATGTCAAGCTGAATAAGAAGGCAAGTAACGTTTTAAAACTCTATGTTTCTCTTGAACGCTCTGCAGTTCCATTCTCTTGCGGACACTGGTTTCTGAAACGAATGGCTGAATACCATATCTCTTGTGGTTACCTCCAAGACCACATAGTGATAATGAGAATCTCTTAACGAAATTGTACTCCATACTCTCTTTCCCAGGTCATAAAAGACTACCAGCTGTTCATAGTAGTGGGCGTTCTTCTTGCAATCGATTTGACTATTATGACGACCTGGCAGATCTTAGACCCTTTCTTTCGAGCCACAAAGCAGATGGACCCTTATGTAAGTATAATTTGTAAATGAATTCCTTTGGAAAAAAAACGGTCTAAACGGCTTAGGCCATTGATGTTTCTTTTGCAGGAGGAAGGGTTCTTCGGAGCTCTGCAGGTCAGTCGATGACTTCTTGCTATCGAAGGACAGGATCTCTAAGGAAAGATATGAATCTGAAACCTTTTATTTCAGCAGTTGTATAAATACTAGCTGCCCATTCTCGTATAGCGAGGCTAGTATGCAGTATCTACGAATTGTTGGTTCTCAGAGATTGTTGCCCGATATTTTCCTTCTCGAGTTAGTGAAGTAGCTTCATGTAAGTCACAGTAGGCTCATTGGTGCACGCTCGCTACCGAATGAACTCATCCCTTTGCATCAGAAAGCGGTTTCAAAACTGCACTTGTTTTTAGAAGTTCTTAGAACTGCCGATAGACAAGACACATACCTACGCTTATCATAATGTTGTTACGATTTGCGTGGTCTATTAAATCACCAAATAGTTCTTAAATCATGAACCATTCTGTTTGTTTGCAGCCTCATCCATCAAGCGAAGACATCGTCATCGTGCAAGAGAATGAATACTGTCAGTCTGAACGTATGACCATCTTTATCGGTGTAATTTATGCTTACAAAGGCCTTTTGTTGGTAAGTGAGGTCTTATACCGACCCTGATCCTCTCTTGGTCTTGTAATGCTCCTATTCTGCTCTTCTCCTGGTCCTGTCTTGGTCCTGCCGTGGTCCTATGTTGGTTCCATACTTGTTCTGTCCTTTTTTTTTAATACTGCTTGAATGACGGATCAAGCAGATGGCCCACCTGATGTTAAGCGGGAACCTCTGTCTATGAACAGTGCATTACCTCACAGGTCACGTCCACCTAGGACGCGCCCTATGTGACATTACACTGCGCCTGCCACCCTGAGACATAAAGATGAAAAGTCTCATGTGCCTGTAATTTCACCGGCACCCTTATCCTTCAAACCGGAACACAGCAATGCGAGAACTATTGCTTTGCGGCAGAAATAGGTTTGGTGGTAGTACTTCCCCGGACGAACTCTTTCTCTACTACTAATCCTAGTCCTATCCCAGCCCTGGTCATGTCGTAATCACTCCTCATCCAGCCCGGACCCATGCAAATACTGCTATGCTGATGATAGAAATAGGTCGGTGAACGAATGTACATAGCCATATCATCATTGTTTGCAGGTGTTCGGAGCGTTCCTGGCTTGGGAGACGCGTCACGTGTCGATACCAGCGTTGAACGACTCGCAACACATTGGCATGTCGGTCTATAACGCGCTTATCATGTGCATCATGGGAGCCGCTATTACCTTGGTGAGAATCACGTGCGTAATAGAGTACCAGCACATACAGCATACCGCGCGAAGTAATATAGAGGAAGCCAGTAGCATCCTCTAAGCAGCATAGCCGTATAGAACACTAGCATAGACTATAATTGTAGTGCTCCCAACCAATTATAATTTAGCAAAACTGCTCAGAAAAGTCTTCAGTTTTTCAGGTGCTTTTTGCGTACTTTCAGGTACTCTCGGACCGTAAGGACTATCTTTTCATCTGCATAGCGTCGTTCATCATATTCAGCACGACGGTGACACTATGCCTGGTGTTTGTGCCCAAGGTAACATCTGCTTACTCTTGTTTCAAGCTTAAAAATGCAAGTGTGTATGAATGAATACCTTCTTATTCATCCTACTCCCATTCTCAGGCATTGGAGCTCCGTAGAACCAACCAGCAGCCCTCAGCCAATCAGAGGGACAGGGTACGTGCGACTCTCCGTCCCGCTTCCACGCATGACACCTGTCGATCCCCAGGACCTGAACTGGAACGAAAGATGAAGGAGCTTAGGACATTCAACAATAGGTTCAGAAGGACTCTGCAGGCAAAGGAGAATGAGCTTCAGGTCAGTTGTATGTGACGTAGTACATAGACCCAGTAATCTCTGTTGCTATTGAAAACAAAAACTGCTGGCCAAAAACAAACTAATAACGTGACAGTTGTGCAAAGAGACCCATGATGTAATACTATTCTAAAGTGATCTATTGGCGAGTAAAACCGCTGGTACGCCAGCGAGCCTGCGAGCTAGAGGTATAGGCCGTCAATGGAGCACATACAAAACCACGGTTTTAAATACCGCGGTTTGGCTTGTTGGCTCTTCGTG
The DNA here is from genome assembly GCA_932527175.1 of Operophtera brumata. Classification (NCBI taxonomy): domain Eukaryota; kingdom Metazoa; phylum Arthropoda; class Insecta; order Lepidoptera; family Geometridae; genus Operophtera; species Operophtera brumata. The sequence continues at coordinate 30,362,860 of OW052239.1, read as the reverse complement.
CATGCTTGAAATCCTGAGACTGCGGTATAATAACCGGTATAAAAACTGTTTGGTATGCCAATGGATCACCAACGCGAGTCGACAACCCAACGAGCCAACAGTTTATACCGTTAACTCGCCGGCTCACTAATGTATCACCCCCTTAATATAACAGATGCTGCTCAGCAAGCTTGGCGAGGACGCTGACTCCGAATCCTCGATCAGGGATTCCAAGTCTCCAGCCATGAAGAGAACCAAGTTGCCTCTGCCTAGGGAGAATATCAGTCACCCTGGTAAGAATAGTTTCCTAAATTTAAATAACAGTGATGTTTATTGTAGATGTTGGGAATCGTACAACCGAACTAAACTTGAGTTGGGCAGGACACCAGACGAGGTGACGATAGGTGGAGTAAGGCGCTAACTGAATATCGCCCAAGAACTGGGTACAGAAACGTTGGTCGTCCAGCAGCGAGATGGGCAAACGATATCGCATGCGTCACGGGCATAACCTGGATGAGACTGGCACGGGACCGTATGTAAGGAATGGCACAGACAAAGAGAGGCCTATACTCAGCAGTGGGTGAAGTCAGGCTGTGGATGATGATGATGATAAAAAACAAAAAAATACTGGACAGTTCACACCATTATCTAGCCCCAAGCTAAGAGAGAAGCTAAGCTAAGAGCTTGTGTTATGGGTACTAGACAACTGATATACTTAATGCAATATATTACACATGACGACCTCTGTGGCGTGGCGGGCGAAGGTTGGCCTGCCACGCAGGAGGTTGCGGGTTCGATTCCCGCCTCGGGACAAATATTTGTGCGATCGCAGATATTTGTTCAGGGTGTTCTGGGTATTTTCTATGTATAATAAAAAAATATCTTTCTTTGTAATATATTGTATTAAGTATATCAGTTAACACAAGCTCTGCTTAGCTTGGGGCTAGATAATGTTGTGTGAACTGTCCAGCATTATTTATTTATTTATTTATTTATTTACTATAGATAGATATTTTTTATTATACATAGAAAATAACCAGAACACCCTGAACAAATATCTGCAGATCCCACAAATATTTGTTCCGAGGCGTGAATCGAACCCGCAACCTCCTGCGTGGCAGGCGAACCTTCGCCCGCCACCTCACAGATGCGAAGTTTATCAATTAATTTCACGGGTTCTTGAATATTTTAATTGCAGAAACCAGTGACATCACATCAGTTTGCAGCCTCAGCGCTTCTGCGGGCGCTGACGCAGTGGAATACATAAACCTCCAGACACAACCTTTTGAAAGGTAACTAAGGGCTAAGGGAAGGGTAAAGGCCTAATGGAAAAAAACCAGCCAAGTGCAAGTCGGGCTCACATACGAAGGGTTCTAAAAGGATTAAATAAACAATAAAATACATCATCTGTGAAAATTTCAACTATCTAACTATCACGGTTCATGAGATACAGCCTGGTGACAGACGGACGGACGGACAGCCGAGTCTTAGTAATAGGGTCCCATTTACCCTAAGGGTATGGAAACATTAAAAAAAAACATTACAGTAAAATCAAAGTAGGTACCTAAGAACTTATCAGGTTTTAAATGGAACATACATCTCAAACGAATTATAAAGATACTCATTGTTATGCTGAGAACTTGATATTTATAAAGAGTTACAGTTCAGTTCAGTTCTTGAACAAGTGGCCTTTGCGGAGTAGACCACAATTTCTTATCGGCTTCCTCACTAGGCCACGCCTTTGTCAAGGGAGCTTGAATACGAAAAAAAAAACATTTTGTGGTCGGCTGACAGATTGAGGTACCTATAAGCATAGATTTAAATATAAAGATGCGGTCGAATGATAATAAGAACGTTTATAATGAAAATGGTGTGCTATTTTCAGACCCAAACCATCAGCACCACCAGAGCCAGTCCTCAAGGACCCGACACCAAAAGAGCCTAAGAGGGAGCAGCCTACGAAGAATGTGTCCTTCAAAAACCACTTGGACTACACCAGCCCACCATCTTCCAAGGCCGTTCCCGAGAAGGACCAACTCGCGAAGCTCCCGTATGGATGGAACACTGAGGTACGGATCCAGGATTTCGTTGGAGTTTTTAATCTAGGTAAAATGGATGGAGCATATTTTTTAGTACCTATACCTGGGCTCAAAAAGAGTCTGAACTGTTTTTTGCCATCAGCAGCGCTACTGGGAATGTTTTCTTTTTCTTTTTTTTTTTATTGATTCTAGACCTTTGTTTGGCCACTATCTCACGTATTGGTATGGTAAGTGACGATGAGGCTGAAGATGAAGCACAAAGGTCTAGAAGGCATCTATTCACTCTAGCCTTGAGGTATCTTTGCCTTCTGCGTTCGTAAAAATTTGAAGCATTCAGTGGCATGATTTGCTGAACTTTCAGACACCTTAGATGACAGAAGAGCGTTTAATTTTGTAATAACTAATAATTCTATCTTGCATAAGATGACGATCATATCTCCCTAGCAAACAGTCTATATGCCAGTTCAACATACTATCCTATAGATTAAGGTTGTGATTAACATTCTTGCAGGAACCTCCCGAACCTCCAAAGCCGGTCACGAAGACTCCAGAACCAGCTAAAGCAGAGGCGAAGACCGTGCCCGCCCTGAGGTCAACGGATACTCCAACTGTGAAGTCTGTGCCGGCTAAGGTCATGGAGCCTATGTATACCAAGGCAGCCCCGCCCAAAATTAATAAGGTAAGTGCATACATTTAAATATCAAGAAACGCTCGATTTACAAAATGTGCATTTTATCTTTCACCTGTGGCACGAAATTCATTTTTTTTCGTGTTTTTTGCTCACCACAGCTAATCAAAACTTTTTCAGATAGCGAAAGCTATGTTGACGGTATTTATAAGTATGACCTAACACACAAGTTATAATTTATAGTATCACATAAATATTATTAGTTTGGCTATGAATGTGCTTGAAACAAAAAAATACTGTAAATACCATTGTAGCACAATCGTAGCTAAACTAATGATATTTATGTGATAAGTATGTGTCTATATTCAACAGTCAATAGGGACAGTTCAGTCCAAGTTCAACATTCAGTAGGGACAGTCAGTCTAGATTCAATAGTCAGTAGAGACAGTCAGTAGCGGCAGTCGAGTGGTTTGCAGCAAACAGTCAGTGACGATAGTTGTAGTTCACAGTATACAGTCAGTAGGAATAGTCAGTAGTAACAGTAGTCGAGTAGACAATAGTTAGCAGCGGGCCACTACAGTGTTCAGACCTCCATCCAAGAAGCCTCCTCAGCCACAAGCCCCATATAGAATACACCATCCGAAGGGTTTTATTTCTCCAAGAACAACCAGAATCCCAGCTAAACACTAAAAAACGGACCCGGACCGAGTCGGCCAATGATTATACAGCAGTTTATACAGTCCACACCTGCTCTGCCCGCCGTCACGTACATTACTATAAATTAAAACTTGTGTGTTAGGTCATATAATTACCGGCAACATAGTTTTCGCTACCTATCTGAAGAAGTGTTGACGAACTGTGATGAGCTCTTAGAAATGTCTGAAGTTTCTTCTATAACATCCATTATTATTCCAGACACCAGAACTCCAAAAGAAGATAGTGAAAACCCAAGAGTCCATCTCCAACAAGACCACACCCTCACGCGAGCAGAAGACGCGGCACCGCCGGATGTCCAGCGTCGGGCAGGCGGCTCTCTTGGCTGACCTGATGCATGTCGCCGTGGACCAAGACCATGACACGTCTCCTCCGCCTGCATTGGACAGAAAAGTCTTAGGTAATATTTTATACATTATTCTCTTGTAGGTATACCTTCTTATATATATTACGGCTTCGCACGGGTAGTCCCCGGTGAACCCCCCCCCCCCTCTCCTACCCTTCCCCCTATGTCAATCTCCTGGTTCTAAGCTACCTCCCCACAGCCAAATCGGATCACCCGTTCTTGAGTTAACTGGTGTGACTAACACGACTTTGTTTTGATTTTATTATTTAAAATTATAGACGAGCAGCTTCGCAGATGTATCTATTTCAGAGTGTTGAAGTTGTAAACTTGAAATGTCTTAGTTTCACTTGCTGCACTCAAATGTTAAAACTTTGCAGTTCCACCGAAGTAAAAAGTATTTGGTCGCACGCAGTTTATACCTATATTATACTAGTAGTTCGCCCGAACGTGAAATCGCGATGGTTAATTTGCATTTTTTATCTTTTTCCTTTTCAAATACCTATCTAATAAAACTCAGGCGCAAAACGTCCACTTCGCATAATGTACACCGCACTTTTTCTCATCACATGACCGAACATTTATTACACCGATTTTGGGGGAATTCTTGGACCCCCGTAAGCTCATAAACCCCTGCATGTAGTGGTAACTAGTGTTTTAATTTGTGGTTTTTTACCGATGTGTGTCCAGCTTAAGAATAGACCCCTCCGTCTCCTCCCGTGGATGTCGTAAAAGCCGACTAAGGGATTACCCGGACTTGTTGATCTTCGTTGGTATAAGATTTGTCCTGGCTGCTATAGCTTATTAAGGAATGTTATTCCTCACCACTTGTCACGTCTATATTCCACGATGGTGCAACCCACTGTGAAAAGATGGCCATTGAGGCTCTGCCTACCCCTTCTGGAAAAAGGCGTGTGTTTATGCATGTATTTAAAATATAATAAATAGGTAGGTAAACAAATGCCGCATCCGGTCAATAAGAAAAAGTAAGGGTGACAACGGCAGCCAAGCTGTATCTACAGACAGTTATTCTTCTTCTCTCCAGCCTCTGAATCTTTATTTCTTGACCTCAGCTATAGAGTATTTTGGAGTCTACTATATCTTAAAACTTAAAGTTTTTTTTTCCCAGGCCAAGAAAGAGATCCAACACCACCCTTGAAACCAATTAACTTCCAGCAGGAAGTTGAAGACATACTGGATATAGACGCTGACTACTCCTCTAATGAGAGAAGAAAATCTTGTGAGTAATCTTCTACCCATAGATACCCAAAGCCCTTCTCCCATTACGATACGCACAGGCGATTCAAGTATACTGAAGGTATCCTGCAAGTCTCGGAGACTAATCGCCGCCAAGTATCTCACATACATACACACACTTGCTCGCATACTAGCTTGCATTCAAATGTATTTGAGATACTTGGCGGCGACTAGTCTCCGAGACTTGGAGGATACCTCCAGAATACTTGAATCGCCTGTGCGTATCGTAATGGGAGAAGGGCCTAATGGTAATTTTTCCCATTAAAAAAATAATCCCTACCTTTCTGTGTCACTACGTATTTTGCCAAATGACTTGGTTGATCTGAAAGTTCATCTTGATCTTGACACTTCTACTTCCATGATCTTGATACTTTTACTTGGTTATTTTTTTTAAATTGGCACACCGTCCACTCTCCATACACCGGAATATCCTTCGTGCAAAAGCTGAACTTGTTTTCATGTGATTATTTTTAACCCCCGACGAAAAACGAAGGGGTGTTATAAGTTTGACGTGTCTGTATGTGTGTGTGTGTCTGTCTGTCCCATCGTAGCTCCCGAACGGATGTTCTTTTGTTCGATTTCGTTTTTTCTTTTTTGTTTGAAAGATGTATTTGTCGGGAGTTTTCTTAGCTTTGTTTGATAAAAATCGGTTCAACCGTTTCATTACGTTCGGGTTTTTTTTAATTTTTATAAAATTAATTACTTGTTTTAAAACGTGACATTTGGCGAAATTGTGGTCTACTCCGCAAAGGGCACTTGTTCAAGAGAACTGAACTGAACCCAGAATGGAGTTCTGGGATGAGTAAGTATACCTAAGTTTCTCCATCTACATTATTAGAAAATTGTCGTGTTTCAGGTCAAAGAAGAGACTCCGAGAAGAGAAAGAAGGAGTTTATAGTAGTGCAGAGTGACTTGTGGGACACCAACACTTTCCAGTACACTTGCCAGAAATCTCCGCCGCCGACTACAAGTAAGGACATATAACTAATACCTAACTTTTGAATCTGTTGACCCGAATACTGGACCCTAACCACAGCCTTTCCCTCCTTTCAAGTAAAAAAATGGTTCCTAACTATCTATAGACTTTTATCTTACGTTTAAAATGTATAATTTTCAGCGGCGCCACACCATCATACTCCAATGCAGAGGAGTGTTTCAGAGAAGAGCAGACAACAGCCATCTCCTCATCACCACAGGTTTGGCACAAGTTTTTTTACTGAAAAAAGCTTAATATTTTCTCTAATCGAAGGAGAGACCTAAAAGGGGGCCAATTTCAAAAAATAAAGCTAGGTATAGCGAAGAATTTCACCAATTGTGTTTCTAGTCTATGATTTATTTAGATTACATCCACAAGTATTTACTGCATAAACAAGTTCGTAAGTCATATCAAGTTTGTAACCTTTGTTACTGAGTGAGCGTGTAGCGCAACGACTCCAACATTTTAATATAATTACACTGAGCGACCGCCGACCGCCGCGTAGCCTTAGTTCGTCATTGGGTCGTCTCGTCTTGCACTGCGTCTTCTAGCAAAGATCCCTTGGCGACCTAGAAATCATTGTTATGATTCCAGAGAAACCGACCCTCGCACCATGGAGCGTCGAGCGTCCAACGCCTCCATCAACCACGGTTAGTAATGAGTATCAAAGAACACTATTGTCCAATGTTACTGGACGTTCTAAGGTTCTGATTACTTTGCAGTGGACAGGGAGCCGGTGAGAGGCGGCACCCCTGAGGGGTATCGGGAGGCTGACACGCTGAGGATGACGGATAAACTGGAGCGACTGGCTAAGGTTGGTTAAATTAGTAGTAGTAAAGCTTTTTTGTGAAAGAGTTCGTCCGGGGAAGTACTACCACCATACCCATTTCTGCCGCAAAGCAGTAGAGCTCGCATTGCTGTGTTCCGGTTTGAAGGGTAAGGGTGCCGGCGAAATTACAGGCAAATGAGACTTTTCACCTTTATGTCACAGGGTGGCGGGCGCAGTGCAATGCCACATAGGGCGCGTCCTAGGTGGACGTGACCTATGAGGTAATGCACTCTTCATAGGCAGAGGTTACCGCTTAACATCAGGTGGGCCATCTGCATGATCCGTCATTCAAGAAGTATAAAAAAAAAACATTCTTCTCTAAACTAAGATTATATCATCCTATGTAGAAGCTTGGGCCGGCCATGTCTGCTGCATGTCTGAAGATCTATGGACAAAATCAAGGCCGTAGCGAGGTATGGGCACCTGCCCCCCTTAGAAGAGCGGTCGTTCGCTGGTAAACTTATGGTTTATGTAGGTATGCTAAGCGTTCACCGGAAAATTGTTAAAGATAAAAAGGTTAAATGTACAAGAAGTTTTGAAATGATTTTGTGAAGAGCCTCGTAGATTGTCAAGTAATAAAGTTAAAGTATGTTTTTTTTTTAATTACTATACCTCCACTGCTCATGTGAAACTGATCAATTCAATATAATCCTGGCTACGCCCTTGGGCAAAATCCACTACTGATTGTGTTCCTAACGCAAGACGCGCGGCAGACCGCCACGGAGATGGCGTGACGACTTGGATGTGCACCTACCAGGCTGGCCCACTGCAGCAAGGGACAGAGAGAAATGGAAAAAGGGAGGGGGGCCTTTGCCGTGCAGTGGGACGATATGCGCTGAAAATAAATAAATAGGTAGAAGAGCGTCATTGACCACAAGATTGAAATTAAACTAGAGAGTTGCATGGAGAAAGCACAGATTTGGTATTTACTAGTCTGTGGTGTGGTTGCTGTGGTGTGTCCGGCTTGAGAATATACACCTCCGTCTTGTTACTCTTGTTCCATGGATGTAGTAAAAGCCGTAGGTACTAAGGGATTACACCAGGGGATGGTCAGCAGCATCCACCCGAGTAATCAACACCAATAGGTACTGTGATCACCAATTCGCCTGCCAAGCTTGGTGATTATGGTAAATCCCCCCATTGCATACGCAATAGGAGAGGCCTCGTCCAGCAGTGGACGGCTACAGGCTGGTGATGCATGAGATTAGTAAAAGGTCTTTGACTTTTTAGGACTTCTTTGTACCTTCGAATAAGATAAATCTCACCTTCGAGTAACTATATGCAAGTTTGCTAATTTGTGTTTTATTTTACAGCGTCGGGGGTCTGAATTTCCTCAGCCAGTCAGTACCCCTCCTCAGCATGCACAAAATAGAAGAAGACAGTCGTCGGCTCAGGTACGGGTACCTCATAATTTGCCAAGACTTTTCGACAAGAGGTTTCGTTGTCCGTTTACGTAGGTACCTACCTACATGAGCGAGCACCGATCGCAACCGATAGAGCTTGTTGAGTGACCACCTCACGACGTTCAGGCATGGTCGAAGCCGGTGCTCATGAGGAAGGACCGCTAAACGGTCAACGAAACGTCAGTAGGAGAATAATAAGGAACGTGGTGTATAGTCGTAATGTTTCTATGTAAGTTTCTCGTAATAATTGCGTACTGCCAGCGAGCCATGGAGCGCAGTATTCTAGGAGTAAGACTGATAGACTGCGTTCGCAACAGTAGGTATACTGCGCTCCAAAACTCAAATCGCTGATGTAGGACAAAAAGCGAGTAAATTGAAGTGGGATTGGGCCACGTCTGCCGCATGTCAGACGGGTTTAACAGAGTGGACGCCTCTAAACGGAAAACGATCTCGTGGCAGACCGCGGCGAAGACGGAGAGATGAAATAGATACCTATTTAAAGTATTGGTCTACAGTGGCCCAAAATAGAGAGGACTGGAGAGAAGGAGGGGAGGCCTTTGCCCTGCAGTGGGACACCACAGGCTCTTAATAATACGCGTTCTGTTCCAGGTGAGACCCTACCAAGAGGAGAAACTACATAAATGCGAGTCCACGCCAAAGAGGCACGATGACCTTATAACGTCTGTACCAGAGACTCCTAAAGAGGTGGAGACTTACAAGCCTGAACCGGACACGATTAGAGTTTCTAAGGGCCCGGAATCTCCTGCAAAAAGGTAAGCAAACCGGTTGTTCTGTACATCCCTAATTATATGTAGATGGTATAGCTTGCTGAGACAAAGCCTATCTATCGGCGAGAGTACAACCTTATAGCCAGCACTTTATGGAGACTTTTATTTAGAGCATCACAGGTGCAAGGCATTCCTTTTTTATGTATACTACTAAGGTAGCAAACAAGCTTACGGCCCACCTGTTGGTAAGCGGTTACCGTAGCCTATGGACGCCTGCAATACCAGAGGCATAAAACGCGCGTTGCTGACTCTTTAAAAAATTTCAAACACCCCTTTTGAAGAACCCTTTACTGTAGTCGCTTGGGAAAACCTCAGCAGGGAGATCATTCCACAACCTGAGCGTTCGCGGGAGGAAATACCTCTGAAACCGCACAATCCGGGACCACCCTAGCTCTAAGGTGAATCCTCTGCCGATGGCGAGCGGTGCGGTGAAAAAAGGTTGCTGTAGGCATCATGTCAAACAATTCCTCGGAAAAAAACCCATTATATAAACGGTAGAACATGCAGAGAGAGGCAAAGTCTCTCCTCAGACTTAAGGGCTCAATACCGTTCGCGAGCTTGGGGTTGTCGACAATTCTCATTGCACGCCTTTGAACCGAGTCAAAAGGTCCAAGCTGGTAGCCAGGTGCTCCTGCCCAGCGGTGAAAGCAGTACTCAATGTGGGGCCGGACTTGCGACTTATAGAGAAGCAACCTTTGTTTCGCAATGAAGTGCAGTGATTCTGACGTAGTCAGGAATAAGAATGTCATGCCTACACTTGGGGGAGTTCGAATCGCCAACCAAAAGGAATTCCACTAATACCTAACTTAAAATTACCATTTGAGACTGAGGCGTCAATGCCGCAAGGGTCAAACGTTTCTTTTGCCGTTAAAAATAACAAAATATGCATAAGGTACTTTGGTCGAAGCATAAAGTAGCAGTTTTACATAGATCACATAGATTACATAGTTTTTTCATAGATCCCTGGGTTTCTCGTACGACTCGTTTCTCGAAATCATTTCTTCCCCATACCTAATACAAACTATGGAATGAGCTCCCCCGCGCTTGGTTAAGTTAAAACATGTATCGCTTCAAGAATTTTTTTCATAAATTCCTTCAGGGTAAGCAGCGCTTCGACAATACCCCCGGTGTTGCCGGTGTCTATAAGCGACGATGACCACTTTACATCAGGTGGGCCGTAAGCGAGTTTGCCTATTAGTTTCATTGAAAAAAACTTAAAAAACCTGTTCTATTGCAGGTATTGCCAAGATTCTCCATCAAAAAGGCTGAGACAAGAAGCAGAGCCCCTCAAAAGGGCGAAGGGTGTCGGGGACTCACCGCGACTCACGCAGGCCGGCCACACCCCCCGGCCCGACCATCACAAGAGCAGTCCTAATGTGGCGTCTAAGCATAAAAGTGGTGAGTGTTTCTCCAACTCTATAGGTAGGTAAAACCTAGCAGGTCTTACTTGAATTTTTAAAAGATATGGGCTTAGATATAACCCGGTAAATAAAGGGTATCAATGTACAAATCCTCCTAGAATAGCAAATACTGCTCCTATAAAAAGAACATAATGAAAATGATGTATGACCTACAATATGGTACCTATAGTTTTCAATACGGAACCCTCGGGGCACGAGTCTAGCTTAGACTTGTTCGTTAGAACTTTACAAATGATTATACTTACCTACACAACAAACAAAACATTTTCAACATCATCATCATCAAGCATCAGCTGCTACATAAACGTCCATTCTTTGTAGGTCTATGAGTTGAATTATAACCAGGGGTATATTCTTAGGCTGAATACTTGTACTATGGTGTTACCGGCCTGTCACACCTGATTAAAGTTCAGTTTGACTTTTTCCAGGTTTACAAAGCAAAAGAGAAGAGCGCAAATCCGCCGGCTACACTCGCTCGGAGAAACGGCAAGACTCGGCGGAACAGCGCAAAATGTACGCAGCCTCATCAGAGTCTGAACTCTTCGAGTGCGCCATCCTGCCGATATTCCACAAGCTGCTGACGGAGAGGCACAAGAGCCAGCCCCACGGCCTAAACCTCAGCTACGGAGTCAGCTGCCCCAACATATCAATCAAGTGCGATATAGTCGAGTATCTATAGTAGGACCTACTCTACGAACGCTCAGGCCGAGATAAATACATCTGAGTTAGCACGTAATAATGCTTAGCATTATCCCTGTCACTTTCACACATATGTCAAATCACTCGTACTAGAGAGGGACAGAGACAATCATAAGCATAAACAGAGTATGAAAATGATGTATGATCTACAATATGTATAGTTTTCATTATGGAACCCTCTGGGCACGAGTCTAGCTTAGACTTAGCATTGGTAGGTAGGTACGTGCTAAGTTATGTCTATTTATCGCCTATCATATATTATATTCGCCTGCGACGCATGAGGTTGCGGGTTCGATTCCCGCCTCGGAACAAATATTTGTGCGATCGCAGATATTTGTTCAGGGTGTTCTGGGTATTTTCTATGCATAATAAAAAATATCTATCTATGTAATGTATTAAGTATATCAGTTATAGATAGATAGATAGATTAACACTTTATTGCACACCAAATATAAAAAATAAAAAAGATAAAATAAACAAAACAATAACAGTAATGTACAATGGGCGGTCTTATCGCTAAAAGCGATCTCTTCCAGACAACCTTTGGATGGACAGGATAATACAAAATTAAAAGACGGCGGTGCGCAAACAAAATATACCTACATAAATATATACCTAGACCTAACTATAGCTATATACTAATAACTAAACTACCCAACACCCACCCTAATAACTAGTACCCATAACACAAGCTCTGCTTAGCTTGAGGCTAGATAATGTTGTGTGAACTGTCCAGCATTATTTATTTATTTATTTAATATGTATAGTCACAGAATAAATATTGTATAGTTTTCAATACGGAACCCCCGGGGCACGAGTCTAGCTTAGACTTAGCATTAGTAGGTAGGTACGTGCTAAGTTATGTCTATTTATCTCAGCCTATACCTACTTACTAGTCATATTATTCACTCATAGGTACATATTATTATTGTACCTATACATATTATTTTTTAAACAAGTACCTACTCCTTACACACTTGGTTACTCACTCCTTACACACGTAGGTACACTTATTTATTTTATTTTATTTTATTTGGTTTACTTGGTTTTGCTATGGTAGGTACAGGTGTTTACAACCTGCATATGCTGAGTTAGGGACCTTTTTGTAACAGAAATTATATCTTGTAGGTACCTACCTAGGTATGTTTTATTTTTTAAATCTGTGCTGTTACAAATAACCAAATTCCATTCTACATACACATTTTAGCGGCCACACATATGCTGTCAGAAGTCAAATGCAAAATCTACACAGTAAGTAGGTAGGTATCTATCTACCTACATAAGTACCTAAGTAGGTAGGTTTGTGGAAGGAAGTTTCTATTCAATATATAGGTAGGTGACTCCTATATAGGTATGTAAGTTCGCTCACTGGTCTCGTTTGTAGATAGATTTAAAACCTAACTAGGTATGTATCTCACATCGAATTTTGTTTTGAAAACGTATAAATTATGAACTTACCTACCCTATAATTTGTAGCCGGCTGAGATTTGGGATGTTACGGGTTCGATTCCTGCTGCGGGACAAATTTTTGTATGATTTGCACATATTCGTTTTGTCTGTGTTGTGGTGCTTAGTACTTGTAGTTCCTGATTCCCACGACACAGGGGATCCTAGTGTGGGATCAGGACTATGTATGTGACTGTTGGGTGTTAGGTTGTATCCGTTGTATGTTATGATATAGATTATCTCGTGGGTGAGATTTATCTGAAAATATGGGCATTTTATTTTCGCACTAACTAGGTAGTTAAGTACCTACATATTTTGTAAAAAAAATTGTGTATTTATTACCTTTTATGATACAAATCACTTACCACGATTATAAAATGTATGTGCATGATAGGTAGACCGTACCTACCTATAGGTATGATAGGTAGTAATTTTCACTAGAAACGGGATATTTACCATGATTTTTGAGTTTTATATGTTCCCGATATTTCGGCACAGTTGCATGCGCCATGATCACGGGAGAACTGACTAAAGTCTTTGCGAGTAGATGTTATTGGCAGATATATCGATCTACCCTCTTTCTCACTCTTTTATTACGAACGATACCACTACCATCCGTTTCATTGTCACAATTCACACCAACTCGACACACAACACTAACGGTGTCCGGACGCGTAGCAGGTACCACACTTTTTTGATTCTTACACATTCTTACCACAGGCTTCCATACTCCAGATAATTGAAAACCATCTTCTCTATTGAAGTTTCTGTACTTAGTAATCTCAATTGCCTCTTGTACCATTCTCGGTATGTAATGTCGCTCTGTCGAGATTACCTGCGGACTGGGTAGCTCGATCCAATGATTTGAGCCAGATTCCAAAAGGTGTTCTGCTATGGCTGACTTATGTATGTCCCTGTTCTTGACCGCTCGTATGTGCTCCTTAACCCGACACGCTATCGTACGTTTCGTTTGGCCAATGTACGAACTCCCACAGCTACAATCAATTTTATACACCCCTGGCTTTTCAAGTGGAAAACTGTCTTTTGGTGAATATCGGGAACATATAAAACTCAAAAATCATGGTAAATATCCCGTTTCTAGTGAAAATTATGTACATAACCATGATAGTTTCAAAAGTTATATGATAGGTAGTATATTTACGTCTATTGCACGTTTTATTAAAGACTTGATAGTGATATTGTATTGTTATGTACTTAAGTCTAATTACTTACGTAAATAATAAAATATTTGAAAACTTAATTGTAGCTTTTCATTCGTTTTTTGCATTTTTTACTATAATTTTCAGTCCACTATACAACGAATTTTCACTAAAATACCTAATAGGAGAATAACATTGATGTTATGTATATTTCAATGTAAACATCCACAATTGTAATATCTACCTACATGAAAAGCTTTAGTAGACCGTAGACCTTATCCACACAGTCCGGCAGATTATACACAAGACCCTATCTTTAGATGGGTAAATGGGTAGGTAGGTACCTAGTTAATTTATATTCTTTGCAGAAGACCGATAACCAGCTGATATGTCTCTAGCGTTTTGCCACATGTCTATCATTCTTCAGAATCAGAGCACGGATCCTAAACGATTGCAGAAAGGGGTAAGACAGGGAGATGTTATTGCTCCAATACTATTCTCTCCCCGCTGCATTAGAGAATATTTGAAATTTCTAACAGGCATCACAATGTCAATAGAGATTACATATCTCACCTTCGATTTGCCGATAATATAGTGACCATGACAATCACTGGACGAACTTGGCACAATGCTCAGAGACCTCTCCCAACAGGTGGATCTTAATGTACACGGGCAAGACTAACATTATGTCAAATGTCAATGTCGCACTCGCACCTAATCCGGTAAGGTACGATGAAGTTGTTGACCACTATGTCTATTTGGGTCAGACGATTCAACTAGATAGCTCAATAGATCCATCTTCGACAAAAAGGTAGAGGATCGGTGGACGGAGACGGCTCAAGCATTATTTATTCAATGGCTCCAGGCTGTTCGTCGTGATATCTATGGGGAGGCCTATGTCCTACAATGGACTTATAAAGGCTGGTGATGATGATAATGATGATATAAGCGTATTGTAGGTGCCAGCCCGAGAAGCTTAGATTTGGGGATTTCGATTAAAAAACATTAACTATAGTGTTATTTTAAAGACATTTATTTCTAAAATAGAAAAGTTTAAACCTATTTATTTTATTATTTATTTTATTTGATCTCAACTGAAAAGTATTTCCGTCGGTATTGGCACGTACGAAAAGCACGATTACTATATTTTAAAGTATAATGAAGCCTCATTGTTAAATAAAGTTTTTTGCAATATATCATAGGAAAACATTTACATGGCATCGAAAACGAGAGATTTTCGACTTTTGCTAAGAGACCCTTTAGTATAAGACAGTTTAATTTCTTTTTTCTGAAAAACTTGCCAAATTTCTCCTCCATTGATTCAACGAATTGAACAAAGTCGTCTTGAGGTATAAACGATAGTTGTTTTCCTCCATGTTTGCAGTAATCCTTGTACCGAGTATACCTTGTATCTTGGGCAAAGTTTTGTGCTGCATCTTCAGAGTTTATATACGATTTGAGAAGGTCACAATTGTTGTGCTGTGCTGAACACTTTTTCAAAAGATACCCGCTCGTGCACACTAATGCATTCTTCGCAGAAAAATCTAGTTTGCTGTAATCTGTGGTTGATATGAGTTGCATGTTCGGACGATGCATGTTTTCTTCATGTTCCCTGTCAGATGTTAGTGTAAGTGTGTTTTCTTGTTCTCGTTTGATTTGGCTAGATGACTTATCATATACTTTTTGACCTTCTAGGAACATGTTTGGTAGACCATCATTACAGTCACCTTCTTCAGGATTTATAAGTTGAACAAAAAAATAATTTCGTATATCTGATACTAATTGCCAACTTGTTGGCCCCGTTGAGTTTCCGTTTCTCGTTCTGACCTGACCTAAGAAGTTTTTCAAACAGTCCTGACTCAACTCCCTGGTGAGTATGTGAGTATATCCTTCTTTTTTTAAGTCTTCGAACAAAAGCAATATGGATTTCAAAGTTATTTGGAAACCTTCGATGAATTTGATAGACGCGGTAATATCTTTGCTATTTTTGTGGTTAATCAATTTTAATGAAGCAAAGAAATGTAACATGTCATTTATAAAGGTAGTCTGGTATTCTTCACCACAGAAAGCATTCTGATACTTGGTACAGCCATAACGTGAAGATGAATTTAAAAAATCAAATAAATCATTCATCATTGTGATCAGTTGTATTGTTCCTTCTGCAGATGGATCAATTACACCAAAATCTATATAATTGGATATCCCTGCTGCAACATTAGCGCTAAGCACTTGCACAGCAAGCTTTACTTTCGTCCTCTCAAAGTTACTGGGTTTCACGTGACTTTCAGTTAATTTTGAGGCGATCTTTAGTTGTTTTGTTTTATCTTTCTCATAAAATTGGAGTATGTGATCCCATTTGGCTACAAAGTTATCAAAGTGAAAGTCATAGTTAATTAAATTATTGCGTACCAATTTGATCAAATGTTGAGGATCAAATACATAAAATATCTTTCTATTATCCACATAGAAGTACGGTCTTTCAGCGGAAACAACACTCTTTTTGGCGGTGCTTAAAAATTCTGAACACATACCCGATACAAAAACCCGAACATTTAGGCCAATTTTAAAAAGCTTTTTTACTAGTTTTTTAATCCATTCGTTGACACTTTCATAATTTTTACATTCGGCTAATAACGCATATCCCACGGGTTGTTTATAATCTTCAAAAATTCCATGAACCATTGCCACTAAAGCATATTTTGCCGGCTCAGTAGACTGAATCCCATCTATTTCATGAAAACCATAGATTTTGTCTTCTCTGATATTGTAAAACATGTTTGCTTTGAGGTTCGTCGCATCCATGACAAGGGAACAGTTTCTTTCCATATCGGTCATTTGTTCTGTCCTCATTTTAAGAACCTTCATTAAATGGTTATTAACTTTTGTAGTTACTGGAATATACATGGACTTTAGTGCAGATTTGCTCGGCAGGCATAAGGTATCTTTTAACAGGTTGTATGCCTCTGGACTCACGTAGAATAAATTTAAACAAAACTTTTTATAGTCTTTACTGTATCTGTTACCAGGACAATTCAATTTAAGCTTAGTTTGCTCTTTTACAATGGCTGCTAAATTTGTGCACAGAAATTGATCACACAATTTTTTAAATTTTCTGTTTTCAGGCTCCACTTTTGCTGTTTTCAGCCTTTCCTTGCACTCACATAAATCATGTTTAAACTTTCTTTTTCGAGGGGTGTCATCAGACTCATCATTTGGGGTCTGTAATAAGCACTCAGTTTTAAATAAATCAGACTGTGTATTTGAATCTGCTGTTTCGACAGTTGTTTGGGATCCCCTATTTTCATATTTTTTATTTTCACTGTTGCTGCTGCTGTTAGGGAATAGATGCGGAACAGAATTTAGTTTTAAAACTTTTCGGTTTGGTGTTGTTAAAATGTACTTGGGATCGAAATGTTCTTCACATACGCGGGGATGGGTTGATAGTTTGCCATCTAAATCTTCACGATTAATTAATTTCAACCATACGAATCGTCTGAAATTAAAAAAATAAAATATGTTGTTATTTTCAACTATTATTTTTATTTATTATTTTTGAAATAAAACAAGTAATTAATTTTGTAAAAATTAAAAAAAATGCAAAAGAAACAAATTCCTCAACTCATTCCCTTAAAAGCAATGAAACGGCTGAACCGATTTTGATCAAACATAGCTAAGAACACTCCTGACTAATTCACCTTTTAAACAATTTTTTTTTATCAAAATCGTTTCATCCGTTCGGGAGCGACAGACTGACACATACACAGACACGTCAAACTTATAACACCCCGTCGTTTTTGCGTCGGGGGTTAACTATATTCATCGAAATACAGAGAACGTCTGAATGTACATCCGAACCACTTGGCCTCACAGCTTATTACCAACAACTACCTGAAGAGGCTGAAAAAACGACATAAATCATGGAACTCGATGGAATATGACACATAAGAATAGGAGAGGTGGTCGCTGGACCACTTCTGCTACAAGCTCGACTACTCATACCAAATCTGCTCATAGTCTCAAAACTGAACGCAGATAAAAAAAGAAAAAAAATATGGTACTCCGATATGAGAACTCGTATTTATGAGAACCTCTCTCCTCGGTGCCAATAACGAGCTACAACTTTGACGTTAGTCAAAGTTAAAAAATATTTTATTCATTGAAATAACAAGGATCATTCTGAATCGTCTTAAAAAATAAATTTACATTTACTCCTGTTCGAACGCAACCAGACCTAGAAGAATCAGGCAACAAACACGTTTTATTTTTTTGATGATCCTTCTTACTACTTGGTGGGGAGCACCTGTGTGGTGCCTCGAGAACAAATGGAAGATGATTCAAAGAAAAAAGAAAAACCAACTTATAAACCTTAGGTGGGCAGTCAAAAGTAAGTTAGAAATTAGTCGGGGCCGCAGGTCGGTGCGCTTCAGCGAGTAGGCACATGTGCATGACGTCAAACCGCGTTTGTTTAAACCTAGGTACTACCTACTTACAAGTTAATTTCATAATAGCAGCGTTTTACCTGAAATAAAACGCATATTAAAATACTTACCTCACTGGAAGCTTTATATTGAGAAAGCATATCCGTTTCCGTCGTATTTCAACCAGTTTTCGTACTTTTAATCCGAGTATTTCCGATCCAGTGGCGACACCTGGCGGCCGCGCGCCATTTTAGTTTCATAAAATGAAGCGCGCCATCTTGACTTCATTGGCTTAATTCCACCAGGCAGAATTAAAAGTGAAAGCTTCCAGTGAGGTAAGTATTTTAATATGCGTTTTATTTCAGGTAAAACGCTGCTATTAAAAAACTAGACCGTCACTGGAAGCTTTATATTGAGATCTGTTTGTTATCGCCTGGTGACGCCACTTGCAAATTAGTAGAAAACTTAATTTAACGCCAATGTGATAAAACGTTATAAAATAACAACTGTAAGTATCATACTGTGTATCATAGTACATGTAATATTTTACAACCATAAAACTTAAATATATAAGTATTCTATCCAGCAATCAATAACATCCAGAATCAACATTCTTAATTAATTTAGTAACATTTTCAGAATGATTACTGTTGATTACTTCTCGTCTGTAAAACTACTGGAATGTATTAGCTGTTCACCAATTCCCTCGGGACAAGATTTCATGGAAGATCATCAAGGGGATGATTTTTCCAACCAACTTTTGGAAGCTACAGCAGATCGGACGCTTCCTGGAGCTGCCTGTAATGCCAGCTTCTTTGAAAGGTTTGACCCAGTCTGCTATAACTGTGCGCGAGGCGGGCATTGCCACACCTCTTACTGTTATCATCATCATCATCATAATCATCATGCACTTTCCGTTCAACATTACTGTATTTAATGTAATAAACAGATTAAATGATTTAGCCGTGTTACGTCTTTCATTTAATAATGCTTTAGTTTTTTCTATCCATAATATGGGATTTAAATACGATTTACTTGTAATCAAAAGTAGGTTTCAGACTGTATAATTACTGCTGACAGTCTTTGAACTGAACTGTGGCCAAAATATTATATTCGTATATCTAACACACTGGGTAGGATCTAACACTGTATGTAACTAAGTAAGGTCAGGACATGTATGAGTCTTCCTGAACAAAGCAGTAATAACATTGCGGTCTGACGCGATAAATGAAATAATTATTCATATCTACTGTGTAGTTAGTTAGAAATGACGTAAGCTTACTAACTTCCCAGATGGGTGGTTTGGAAATCTTTGGATTTTTTAAGCCAATCGACTTTAAAATTATTATGTTTCACGAGAATGTGAGAACTTAAGCGACTGGATGTTTCAGCGTTACATAGCGTAGAAACGACAAACTCGTGCAAAAGAATATGAAAAGTGATAAATTAAATGTAAATCAAATAGAAATTGAGCTAGTTGCGCACCCGAAGGATTTTCAGAGGTTAAAGTTTTTCGAATTGGACCAAGAAGTCCAACGTTTCCATGCCACCTCGTTTTCAGAGTAGACTTAAGCCAAGAATTTCTAAGCAAGGATAATTGTTCTGTGTTCCACGTTTCTACAACCTCGGACCACCCCCTCATTTCTACACTTCAAGGGTGATATTCTCGACCCCCGGAGGTGAGAGTCCCGTCGACGTGTCTATTAGATGTTTCTGTAGGATTTTTAGGGTTAACGGTGCTGTCAGCGAGCAGGCTTTGAGATCCTATCGCCAAAATACCATTTACCATCGGGGTACTACTATTAAGTATATTCCCGTCGACTGATTTAGGTGACTCATACTTTGGAATTAGGAACGGTGGTGGAAAACATCCACGCGAGCGGGTAGTTCCATGGAACACTGAACGCGTCGTAAAATAGAGCTTGACTGTCTATCAGGTCTCGAGATACATAATTGAAAACAACATGCGTGGTTTCTGAGGCAAACAAATTTATCATTGGGGTTCCCCACTTTGCAAACATTATGTCCACACAGTTGGGTAGAAGGTGCCACTCCGGCGGTCGGCGATGATGCAACAACGGCATGACTGTTGTATTTGCCTGGGAGATAGTGTATGCTGAAGTGTATTTGATGGTGATCTAGTAAACTCAGAATTTGACAAGTTATTTCCATCAGGGGTAATGATTTCGTACCTCCTTCTTTCCATAGATGAGCGACTGCGGTCCTGTTGTCACATTGTATGAGGATCGAACTGTGATGCAGTCGATGAGTTTTGCTCTGACAGGCATGAGTATGGCCAGCATCTCTTTTTGATTGCAGTGTAGTGCTTGCTCCTCTTGTGACCAAGTGCCCAAGAGGGCCAGATCGTTTAGTTTTGCCCCCCAAGCCAAGTCTGATGCATCTGTTGCCAGAAAGTTCGTTGGAGGAAGGTCATGACATTCATTACCCTCCTCCATGGATGTAGCATCGTTGAAAACTGTAAATTTCAAGTCCACCAACTCAGTTCTTCGGAAACACCCTGAGGCAGTTGGTAAGCCTTTGATGAAAGGTCTGGTAGTGAATTCATGAATATTATTAACTTTCGATGACTGAGCCGTCCTCGAGGAACAACAAAGCTGGCGAAAATTAGGAGTGCTATTATACTTTGTAAATCTTTTAGAATCTAATTTTTCTGATCGAGCACCTGATTTACTTTTGTGATTATTGCCATCGACTTTTCTATTGGCAGGGATTTTAGATTGTCTTACGGTCTCCACAACACTCCCAAATAAATTATGCTTTTTTGAAGTTTGAGAACGGATTTCTCGAAATTTATTTTCCAAACCAGAGTTTGCAACTTATGTACTGTGAGTTAGACATGCTCGCGAAGCACATACACACATGTGTACACTTTAATGTATTATAAGTTAATTGACGAGATAAACAAGGATTTTTACTTTCCATCTTTCGTAATGTTTGAGCCACCCAATTTGTCAGTATTGAAAAGGTTTTAGGCGCCGTGCTTAACCCGAATGAGAGCCAAGTCATCTCTAGCAATTCTCGGTACAAGGCGTAGGAACCGCCTGTGCGACTTTGTTATTTTTAGATGAAAGTAACCTTGGGAAAGATCTACTTTGCACAGCCAGTCCTGTGGTTGCAAGAAATCCAGAATACGATACATGTTTATGAGGTGTAAGGGATCTGTCATGACATTGTCGTTTAGCGCTATGAGGTTGAATATAGGGCTGATTTGTCGGATTTTGGCACCAGAAACAGAGGGGATATGAAACTTTGCGAGAGTTGAGATACTTTTAAAATGCCTTGTATTTTTTATTTTATTTTTCTACATTTACAGATATTTCCTCTAATACAGGAGTATGAAAGGGACCTCTGATCACATTTGGGTAAACAAAGCGAGGTTTTTAAAAGGATGGTAGGTATGCGATACCCCAGAATTAACCTTAACACAATATCTGGTGCTCTCATTTCCTTTCACTGCAAGTGGAAGTGCGCTAACTGACCTGCTTAAAATCGTTCAGAGTCATTGTTTGTATCTTTTTTTATTTCCTCTGAAACCTGTAAGCATTGGAGCGTCCTCGGTTACTTCCACGATCGGACCGCGAGCATCGGTTGTGAAATGACCCTCTTTCATTGAAACTGTGGTGCTCATACTGGATATTCGAGGGTTGACCTTTGTATAGGTGGTCGACATGGTGGTATCCACCCCGCGAGGGTGGGTTGATACAGGCATGCATGTGCATAAGTTATAGGGTAAGCCTGGTACTTGAAAATAATATCGAATTCCACGCGATGGAACTGCGGGTTTTCGTACGCCTTGCCCCCGCGAGGGGCGGCTGTTAGATTGATTGGATCTTGCTTGTATCAATCCCTTAGTTTTTGGTGGCCAAAAACTTTGCGGACTCCCCCGGCCTTTTCTAATGTATCTGTGATATGCTCAGACTCAAATATATAAGCATTCTGTTCAATGTCGCTTTTACTAAAGGGGCTCAAACTTGTTCGGCTTGTTATAGTTTCCCCGACGCATTTCGATACTTTCGGCTTGGTGGCCACAAACTAATTGCAAGAAATCGGAGGAGATTATGTAAATTCCCTTTTTGAAAGAACTCATCAAATTTTCGCGCTTTATCTGTCATAATTAATGTCTGTATGCTTAGCCCAAGCAAGAAAGTTATGAATACTTACCTGCAAGCTGCAACGTTTCTTTTTATTTAATTTTGCAGTAGGTTATAGCTGCATAAGATTAGCATGGGCAAGGTGACGTAAGGTTTCATATATTTTTACCTCCTCGTTTGTTTCCAGGCCCATCAAGCCTGGAGTATGATTATATGCTTTTTGTGTATCAGCGTATCTTACCTCTGACCAAGATGTAATACCTAAACACTGGACTACGTGTAGCATTTTAAAAAAAAAAAAGATATCGGATTTCTTGGAATAGCTGTTTCCTTTATTTTAATCTCGATATCAAAGGTGATATATAGATAGAAAACACTTTATTGCACAACACAGAAAATAAGCTATATAAAAAAAAAAATCATTAGGTCACGATTTAAATTTAAACTTCATCGTCAAGACATTGTTCATCAGTGACATCATGTTGTTCGTATAGCTCTCAGCTAATGTCTGAACAAAATGACGCCCCATCGGGACAAGCGGAATTGTTTGAGGTTATAAAATTGGTTACCGTATTTTAGAGCTCACCCATATCCTGGACTAGTTTATCCAGCCTAGCATCAGCAGGACGATGGGCGCGCTTTGCTTCCTGTCGGTGGCGGCAGCGCTGCCACTTCCTGCCGGTGGCATGTTCCACAGTCGGCGTGGACGAGCTCGATGAGCTGCTGCTGGAATTGGTTCGAACACGCTTGCGTGCTTGCAGCCTGCGGCTTGGCAGCAGTGTTGGGCTCATTAGCATTCATTACTATAAGATAAATAACGTTAATCTATTGCATTACAAACTACGTGGTTCTGTAACCTCAAAAAATGCACGACCACTGTACGAATTAAAACTGGTAAATTTAAAACAATGTACGAGATCCGAACGGAAAACCGTTAAAGCAAATGATCAAGTACTAACAAGGTTAAATGTATATAGAGGGTACTTACAGTTCCCGGCACAATTTAACCACTTTAAATACTGCAAGCTTTTACTTACGTATTATCAACATCACTTATTCACTTTAGGATTATTATATATATAAGTATTTATACGCAACAGTGGTAGGGACGGAGCTGCTGCGCACAAGTTGCTTCGACGGAATACGAAACGCCAATGAAGTCAAGATGGCGCGCTTCATTTTATGAAACTAAAATGGCGCGCGGCCGCCAGGTGTCGCCACTGGATCGGAAATACTCGGATTAAAAGTACGAAAACTGGTTGAAATACGACGGAAACGGATATGCTTTCTCAATATAAAGCTTCCAGTGACGGTCTAGTTTTTTAATTAGTTTTTGGTGAAAAATATATTTTTAAATACCTTAAAGCTTTATAAAATTAGTGATCCGAACCGTGCTGTTCAAAATTACCCTAAACAACATCTCTCAAAAATACATCAACTGGTCTGATTGCAGGGTTACGGTGTCAACAAACGTCACATACTCAAAGAACGTGCCACTTATTATTATTTTTTGTATGGGCGCGCCCTATGTGGCATTGCACTGCGCCCAATTTAATTTACCGCGTACTACCTTCGTAATCGCCATGCGGGGGAGATGGATTGGCGATCACAGGACACAGCTGATCGCAACGCTGACGCTGCTGCCCATCAGCAGCGGGGGGATTTCACTGTGGTTGGGAAGGGCTATACTGCCGTAGACCGGTCGTCAGAGCCTCGTCAGTTACTGCAGGATAGACCGCATGCATGTGAAGTCGACAATTGGAGTAAGAGGTGTTTTGTATTATATATATCTAATTACTATATAATACGCTAGTAATATAATGTCTGAAATGGAATTGGGCTGGACATGTCTGCCGCAGGCCTGATGACCTGTGGGCCAAAATAACCACTATGTGGAGCCCTAATTCAGCGAGAAAGCGCCGGCGCGGCGCGGCGTCGCGGCAGACCACGCAGGAGGTGGCAAGCAATAACACAGGAACGCCAACAATATGTCTAGGGTAGTATGGTCTTACCTTTCTCCACTGCTAGGTATTTTAAAAAACGTTAATTCCGGTTTTTCTAGTGTTGTATTTAGACAACCAAAAACACAACAGTTTTGATACGATCGTTTATTCATTGTCTTGTCAAGTTATCACGTACATAAATTATCACAAGCAAGGGTTTTCTAAATAAATAAATCACGAACTGTTAACTGGATTTCTATTTTTTATTTTTAAACTAAACACATCGATCGATATAATATAGACTAAACAAAAACATATATACAAATTCTATGACAAAAACAAAACTGGCTCACTTCTTCTTCTTAGTTTATGGAATCTGTGGCCACTGGCCGGGTGCGTTCAAAGCATAGACGTAGAATTTTTTCGCTACGCTAAATAGACAAACGAAGCGTGGGAGAGAGAAGTCATTTTTAAATGTACCCCGTGCAAGAAGAAAAGTGACAGCAACAATGTATTGAATGTGACATGTTTTGCTTGAGAACATGCGCATACCGGACGGTCTCTTGTGCAGTTTAACTAATTTTGTAATTATTTTAGTAATCTTACTATTAAATAACAAATATTACTTTGTATGGCAATGGTGTCGTGTTCAGTTTGTGACTGTGAAGATACAAGACGTAATTATCCGGGAAAATACACGTTTCACAGGTAAATAAGAGATTATTGGTAGTTCGATTGTATTGCTTATTTTATCAATTCTGCTTTAGTAAATGGCCTAAAAACCAGTTTCATTCGTAGATTAGGAGTTTCCCTTATATTTTTTAATAATATTTCGTTGCTGCACCTAGAAATAAACAATATTTTATGTAAAATATAAAAATGTTTGATTACGATAGGGCTTGACCAAGTGATGACGTCAGAAATATCGATAGTCCTGTTGCAGTCTATATCGTTGTATAATGCGCATCATGTAAAAAGAACGCTGGCGGTCAAGCTTCTTCAGGCGTTCCAGCGTTCTTTTTAAGAGATAACTTACTTTTCTACTTATTTGAGAGATGTATAACTATGCATTGAATGAGTGCCTATCTAGTTTACTACAAATAATGTACAATTATAGTACGCGTCATGTAAAAAGAACGCTGGAACGCCTGTAGAAGCTTGACCACCAGCGTTCTTTTTACATGACGCGCACTATACCTACCTATAAATTAAATTTTTGTCCATTCTAGAATGGAGCTTTACTTTGTTTGGAGTAAATTTGTGTGCTCTGTTAACATTTTACCGATTTTTTTAAATCTATAATAACCAGGTGGACATTGAGGTGTGTGTTTTTGTATTGACTATTGAAAAGGTAACTTTAAAGCACCACGGGTGTTTTTATTGCAGTTTGTGTAGTAGATATTTTGGAGTAAATATTTACGTTGTTGATTATTACACACGCCTTTTTCCCCGAAAGGGTATATTTATTTTTTATTTTTTATAAATAAATATTGTTTATTTCTGCTTAATAAAATAATAGGTAACAAATTAAATTTAAATATACCCCAAAAATTCCGTTCCAGCGGGACTCGAACCTGCACCCTCGCCTGTGATCAGCGATGCCTTTACTTTCGAACTTTGAATAGAAGGTTTCCAATGAAACACCTGTAGATACAGCACTATCAACTTGGCGCTATAGCCGAGTTGATAGTGCCCACAAATTTCGTCTCCAGCGTCATAGCTCGATCTATGGCTAAATTGTTTAAGGCATCGCCGATGACAGGCGAGGGTGCGGGTTCGAGTCCCGCTAGAACGGAATTTTTGGGTTACATTTAAATTTAATGTTATCCATAAAGCGTGGTTTACACTTGAAAAATAATAAACTTTGGGGTAACAAATTGTCTATAGATAAAGTAACAGAGTGAAAAATTATATGGGCGTAGCACGGCTTATATAAAATGTTTTTGTGCTTTCAGATTTCCGAGTAATTCTTTGCTACGAGAAAAATGGTTATCGGTTATAAGAAGAGTGGGATGGACTCAAATAAGAACTCCACTAGGTATATGCAGCAAACATTTTAAGTTTAAATTTAAAAGGGAAACTCTAAGATCCCACCTATTAATAAACCCGTAATATTTAGGGGTCAATAAATAATAAAGGTTTATTTATTAACTGTATTCAAAATTGGAATAAGAACCTTATTCTCTTTATGACGTCAAATCTGCCAAACTGTGTTCTTCATGAAAGACTTAATCTGCATTAAGATGTATTTATCTACCATACACATCACGGACGGATGATGAATTCTATCGACAATGTAAAAGTGTTGGTCGAGGACAACACTATTTTTAACTCAGCATAGACTTTCACCAACACGTGCACATATTTTTTTTGGTTCCATCTTCGATCTCTGATTGTAGATCTAGTACATATACTAAATCTATGGTTCAAAGGGTACACTCCAAGGGTGTAGTTGTTTTTTTAACCACGCTCTGAGGCTCTGAACGACTTGGATTGTCAATGCCACTGTAAATTTTTGATGTAAACAAACGCTTTTTCACCCGGTGTTGCCAATTTAGCTCTTTTAAAGCTAAATTCAGCTCTATTTCAACATTGTCAGCTCCACTTTTTTTCAAAAGAGTTAGTAGATAGTATGAATGAATGAACGACAAAACCAAAGCCTTATTGTTATTGTATCTGTGTAGTGAATTAGAATGATTTGTTGAATCTTAGTACCTGCATTGTTTATTTAGCTGCTCTTTACTGAAACAATTAGCCTTATTTGAACTCTTTTTTTCCCATTGGCTTTTCATTTTTTTTTTCATGTGGTTTATCCTTTTTAGATCTCATGAAGTAGAGTTTATTTTTATTTTCAATAGTTATAGAAAATAAAGCCGCCAAAGTCAGTTTTTTTCCAAAATTTTGTTACCAAGTTTTTTTATTTTGCATTTGACCTAGGAACTTGTTTTGTAAATATGGTACTTGTTATGTATTTAGATCGATATAACTACTAACACCCTATTGTACCTACACCAAGAATTAAACGTAATATCAAAAAAAACAGTAAAATGTGCGGCATTATCGCTGAAAGCATATTTAAGTGTGTATTTATATTTTACCAATATATACAAAAAGCTTTCGAAACTTTTCGAGAATTTTCTGGTACATTTGGTACGGAACCCTGAATGCGTGTGATCCGACGTGCACTTGACAACAAAGATCCTTCCAGCCTTGATAGGTACTGACAAATTTGACAAAAGCTAGCCTTGATATTTCACAGAAAAAATATTGGCGATGTTTGCAACATCATCATCAATCAGCCAACATAAACCGCTACTGGACATCTGAACATATCTGTGGATGTAATTTCATTAATATCGGTACAGCGTGATTGATTAACAAAGTCGTAGAGCATTTAATAGCAAAGTAATTCAGGAGCTGATAACAAGTCCTGTTTCACTTTATAAAAAAATCCTCTCGTGGAATCTGGAACTTTCGCAGTTACTATATTACTTGTTGGGCTTACATAAAATATTTTTCCATCTATGGATGGAACAGGTTTTTTGGGGAGGAAGGGTGGGATCGACTTGACTTTGACAGCTATCTAACGTCAAAATCGTAACAACCGAACACCCACCCAAAACGGTGGTTGTTCAGTTAGGATCACGTGACGCTAACCGAACGCTCTAACCGAGCCTCCGAACGGAACAACCCATACGCTTTGGTGACAAGCACATGATTTGACTTTGACAGACGTCAGAATTGTCAGAGGTGGTTGTTCGGTTAGGGTCACGTGACGCTAACCGAACGCTCTAACCGAGCCTGTGAACGGAACAACCGTACACTCTGGTGACAACCAACACTCAGAGTGTACCCACTGAACGCACCCAGCAGCTGTCATGCTTCACTGCCAATGTCCGTGCATAGAGATTTTTTTATTGTCCGTGGTATCAATTAATCAATCGGGTCATCAGCAGCTCAACAGCTCTTTCCCCTCTTTCTTGAGCTGCTAGTGGCTTGCGCCTCTAACTGGCGCTATTTACCTTAGTTTCTTCGCTGGAAGCTAGGACTTCCAGCCTCCCTATTTCCTATCTTGAAAGTCAGTGACCAATTTCTAAATATAAAAAAATTCTCGAAGGTGGCCAACGTTTGGCATGTAAAATTACCATGTAATTTTTTTTTTAATTTGGTCATTCTACTTGTCGTATGTTAGTCGCCGAGTGACTTTTAGTTAGAGAATAGGGGGGCAGGTCATGGGTTGGGAAGCTCCCCCTATTCCCTAAATGAAATTCACACAGAGACAAGTAAAATTACCATCATTTGAATTTTGAGCAGTTGTGACTTTCAGTTATGTAATAGCCCCTAATTCCATAACTGAAGCTTAAATCTTCAGAGATGAACCATAACAATTTACAGAAATGTAGGTACCTCACATAATCTCGTATGAAATCTTCAGAGATGAACCATAACAATCTAGAGAAATGTACCTGACATAATCTCGTATGAAATCTTCAGTGATGAACCATAACAATTTATAGAAATGTACTTCACTAATCTCGTATGATTTGTAGTTATGATTGGTGATTGGCGTCGCACGGCATGTGCATTAGCCATTTTCAAGTTTGTATTTTGTTTATTCAATTTTTACACTCCTTCCAAGTCATCAAAGTCTCGATCAAGTCATGTTATAGTAAAATGGTGGCCATTTGTACACAAAATAAGTGCCTTGCTTTTGTGAACGATCTGGGGGGTGAGTCTGAGTTTTGCAAACACCATCGTAGCGGTGAACGTAACACGATCGTACGTGTATAACATAATAACTAGCTATTAATCTGTGCCAAAAACGTCACAGATTAATGGCTAGTTACTACGCAATACACGTACACTCGCCATTACGATCATCGTTACGATGGTGTGTGTAAACTCGGACTTGCCCCACTGTAGACATTGCCTCATTTCGAAAATAGCGGTGAGATTCGTTTGTTTCATTCTTTCGTTCTTTTGTTTCAGAGGGGCAAGTCCGAGTTTACACACACCATCGTAACGATGATCGTAACGGCGAGTGTACGTGTATTGCGCAGTAACTAGCCATTAATCTGTGACGTTTTTGGCACAGATTAATAGCTAGTTATTATGTTATACACGTACGATCGTGTTACGTTCACCGTTACGATGGTGTTTGCAAAACTCAGACTCACCCCTCTGGTCGTCCGTCCCTTTCTTGTGTGGTCCGTCCATGGGTCCGTCATTCATTGGTACATTCGTTCTTCGTTCGTTTTCATTCAGTATTTTTCCAATTTTGGTGTTGTGTGGTTGTGTTAAGTTATTTTTATTTTGTGAGAACTTGTTGTTAGTTTTTGTTTTGTTCATGTAGATAAGTTTAAACACCAGTAATCATGCCGGTGTTCCATACAAAAATCATCGAAAGTATCTTGGAGCCAGTCGCTCAACAGGTGAGTGCTATTTCACTGTTTTTAAATCACGAAATTATTTTTAGATTGCTGGCTATGTTCTGTTCTAGTTTTCTCATGTGGGCTGTTAAACTTCGATATTGTTTACAGAGTGAGATAATATCGATATTATCGGCGTGTTATGTCATCGGTGATACATTTTGAGGCTGTATGAAAATGACTTTATTTGGCAATGTGTGGAATTTGTGAATGTAGATATGTAAGTAGCCGGCTGCGGTGGCGTCAGACTTCTCGGTAACCTTGGGTTGATTATTAGGATTCAGAATGTTAGTTCTAATGAGATGATAATTTAAGTAAGTATGTATACCTACTGCTACTACTTTGTATCACTGGTACCGTCTTGGTCACCCTGCTTTAGGTCAGAGAACGGCAATATGTTGGCCATGAAATTTAATAATAAAAAGTTCTTACACATAAAACATACCATTGCTCTTACATTTTTTTTTTTAGGAAGTTACCTAGGTACTATACTAATAAGAATCTACTTATAGGTTAAAAAATAGAGTGACTTTATGATATTATGTCAGTAGACATTATGGAGTTGGGGTCTGGGGTGTAGGGCACTAAGGAAAAAAGACTTAGATGATTTTTTTGCCAAAAACGTTTTTGTAGCGATTTTCTTAGCCTTCATTAATATTTAATGCATTTTTCCATACAACTTACCCTTTTTTAAGATATGATGTCTGAAAAATGTATCTGTTCTCTAGTGTTTTAAATCAATGTCGACAGTCCGACATGGATGTAAAACACTAGATAACAGTGATCATATCTTGAGCTGCGAGCGAGCTGAAGGCGAGCTTGGCCCGGCAGGGCCCACAGCAAACCAGAACCGACACATACACGCCAATTCTATGTAATATCATAGGACTCAGACAATATAAAAAAATTCAGAGTTCATGTCTCAAAAACGGTAAGTCGTATGGAAAAAATGCATTTAACATTATTTGAAGGCTAAGAAAAACGCTACACGTTAGGCTTTTTTCCTCAGTGCCCCCTTAAAACTGATTATATTTATGAGATAAGTATCAATGTGTGTTAAGTCTCCTAGTTCTCACAAAATCAACTTTCGCTATCTTAAGAAGTGTTGATGAGCTGAGCAAAAAACACAATAAAATTTGAATTCACACCTCAAGCGAAACATTTCACTAATTAATAAATGATTCTACGAATGCTCAATGAAACGGTTCATCCATGAATCATTCAATGTAATCAGTAGATCTAATAGAGCCATTTGATATGAGGTTCATCGAGCTTATAGCTACAAATGAAGCCAATCATCTGGACAACAATAGGTGATTGTATCTCCCTCCATGAAGTTAGGTTCAATGACTAATTTGACAGGTTTGCAATTTTACACCCTATGAACACTGACCTGAAAATGTTGTTGTCAACATTCCACCGACGCCTACAAACCGTTTCTCGAGCTCTTCTCGTTTCTTTCATCATGCGGACAGCAAAGGTCTGGAACTCTCTTCCGGCTTCTTTATTCCCTTTATCATAAAACTTTGGCATCTTCAAATGATTATAAGAACAAATTAGCATAGCAAAATAGCAAATTAGTTTATGAAAACCTGATGTATGTTCGCAAAAATATTAACTTGTTTAGTAAAAAAAGCATCATAATGTAAATACTAGGAACAAAGATACACTCGCTGTTCCCACTATCAGGCTTCATAAAGATGTGTACGCTTCTATAACAAGATCCCAAGCGACATGCTAAAGTTGTTGATAAACAAATTTAAAAACCTAATTATTAATAAACTTTCTAAAAAAGCGTACTATAAAATCTCAGATTATTTAGATGATAGATAGATAGATAGATAGAAAATTCTTTATTGCACAAGACAAAAAGCAGTACATAGGCGAACTTAATGCTAATAAATAAAGATATGATATGCTGATGATAATAAAGCTTGGGACTGAACTTGGCTCCAACACAGCCAAAACAAATGTATATCTTTTTTTTTCTTTATAATTGGCGCCGCACGGCTTGTGCATTTGCCATTTTCAAGTATCTGTATTTTCACTATATTGTATTTTCAATATATTTTGCAACGTTACACTCCTTCCAAGTCGTCAAAGTCACAGTCGATTCATGTTTTAGTAAACCGGTGGCCAATTAAACTAAAACTTTGGTAGACAATTTCCACCAATTTCAAAAGTCACGCAAATCACTTCCATTTCATATCACTACACTTGTGCTTTTTAAACGAGCTACATTAGTTAAAATGCCACCAAAATAACACAAAATAACTCAAGAAAACACAAGGAAAATAAATAAAATAAAAGTAGACAACGTCGAAAATGGCGGGAAGAGTCAAAAATGTATATCTTCTTCTTAGCTTCGGTAATGGCTTCTGAAATGTATATCTAATAATAAGATTGCAAACTATATTTTATAAAAAGTGACGTGTCAAAGAGATTTTTGTAAAATCCTATTGAATAAATAAAGTTTGAATTTCGAATTTTGAATTTTGTTGTCCTTAATAAATGAAAATGAAAATAAAAATGCCGTTCGCCCGCGCCATCTCCATTTTAGTGTACCGCGTCGCCTACATTTAAAGTTTAAATATTTCAGTTCCACATTAACTAAAAGGTTCGTCCACACAAATAGCCGGAGGCCGGCCCCACGGCGGCGGATACCGCCAAGGCTGCACCTGCCCTAATTACTGATAACTCCATGCCAAATGTGACATATATATGACACACTGCTGGGCTGACTTTGAGTCACATGTACACAAAGAGAGGACACAGCCACGGAACAATTTACGCAGCACCGGGAATCGAAACCGTGACCTCTCACATCTCAGCCGACAACTCGCCCGCCGCGCTCGTGACTAGTGTTTCGCCAAATTGTACACAACACACACACAATCTGTGATAACATGACGGGCCTAGAGAACCCCCCCACAGGGAGAGTAGTTCTTCATGTATGTGGGTGCATCCCCATGCACTCAGGAATCAAACCGTCTCATAATAAATCCTCGTTGCAAATGAAAGAAATAAATCAGCAAGCAAGTGCGAACAGGTAGGTACTTAAGCCGACTCAAAAATGACTGGCGTATTAATCGCCCCTTAGCGAATCGAATTCCCTACGGAGAAAGGAAATTAACATTTACCCGTCATGACGTTAGCATAACTTGAGGAAATCAAGGTGGCAACCACTTACAATTTAAGGGAACATTGAACAGGGACTGGGGGAATAAACGGATATATTACCATCACAATGCTTCAGGAACGGAATCACGATTCAGATAAGTTGAAAGGAAATAGTTTAGTTTGGTATGGGCATGTTATGAGGAGGGATGAAACGCATGTAACTAAGAAAGTTATGAATATGAATGTTAGTGGATGGAAAGGAAGAGGCAGACCTAAGAAAAGATGAATGGATTGCGTGAGAGATGATATGAATGAGAAGGGAGTGATTGATGAGGTGATGGCTGACAGGGGAGAGTGGAAGAAAAAGACGTACTGCGCCGACCACAAATAAATTGGGAAAAGGGCAAGACAATGATGATGATGCTGAATGCAATGCGCTGGTCAGCTGTTGTTAGAGAAGCTTAATAAGGCCGTTGCTGTTTATAGAGAGCAGCTCACTTTTGAACCCCCGTCTAAGAAAGGTGTTATGTTTATTTTAAACTTCTTCTTTCGTGTTAGTGGCTAACATGACTAAATTTTATTGGACCAATAGGAAGCAATCGCTAAGCCCCTCTCCGTTGCCTGGTATTAAACTGTGTGACCAATATGAAGTTAAATGCAAATAAAAAGAAAAGGCAAGTAGATGGCCCACCTGATAAGCGGTAACCTCTGCCTAGTAACTCTGCGGTAACCAATGCATTACCTCATAGGTCACGTCCACCTAGGACGCACCCTATGTGGCATTGCACTGCGCCCGCCACACTGAGACATAAAGATGAAAAGTCGATGCAATGCGAGCATTACTGCTTTGCGGCAGAAATAGGTATGGTGCTATAGGTAGGTACTTCCCCGGACGAAGTCTTTCACAAAAAAGCTCTACTACTACTAAACAAGTTTGAGGCCATAGTAAGTCTGTATGTCATGCCTGTGTGCATGTTTCTTTGTTGCCACGTAAATCCGGAACAGATGCTCTGGTTTCTTAGCTTATGATGGTTTCGCGTAGCGAGATGGTTCATAGCAATTTTTGGTAGAAATTGACGCAGCTGTTTTAGGATTATCTGTTCGCAACAATTTTTTTGAAGGGAACAACAAGGATAGGGTCAACAGGATTAGGGTTCTTTATACTACTGAAGCTGAATCTTCAAGTTTGAGCTCAATCCGTAAACTAACTTCAAGCATGACGAACTCTGTGGCACGGCGGGCGAAGCTTGGCCTGCGACGCAGGAGGTTGCGGGTTCGGTTCCCGCCTCGGAACAAATATTTGTGCGATCGCAGATATTTGTTCAGGGTGTTCTGAATATTTTCTATGTATAATAAAAATCAGTTATCTAGTTAGTACCCATAACACAAGCTCTGTTTAGCTTGGGGCTAGATAATGTTGTGTGAACTGTCCAGCATTATTTATTTATTTATTTTATGTAGGTATTGTTCCCGCAGATTCCAGGGTCTGATGATGTCCAGCACACGATGATCTAGGGTGCAACGGGTGCACTGATTTCTATGAAAACTGGTTTTCGAACACTGAAATTAATCATGAATGGGCCTTGAAGTTGAAAATTCATATTTCGTTAAACATGAAATAAATGGTATAGGTAAAAGGGTTCGCCAAGTCGCGGCAAACATGAAAAAAAGTATTAGGATCAAGCAAAGCTTAAATAATTAAAAAAAAAAGTTAAATTTTTCTGCGACATTGAGTGAATTGTCCATAGATTTGTTGTTTTCCAAGGTATCCCTGTAAATATAATTTGAATCACTTACTTAGGTATGAGATGGTATCCATAAATTAACTATTTTTGGGGAAATCAAAAGGGAGGGCGGGCCATTTTTAGCCAATTTTCGATCGTTTTCCGCAAAGGTTTTTACACGGGGGTATTTTTTAGCCAATTTTCGATCGTTTTCCGCAAAGGTTTTTACACGGGGGTATTTTTTAGCCAATTTTCAAGTATAAACTTTATTTCGTAACATAAGGACTTACTTCAGTCAGACCCAATTCAGTCCCGACCTTGACAAAGACGTCGACCCCACGCTATTGGATAATTGTCTTGGACTATAATTACTATCTAGGAACTTTTCATGGCCACTGCCAAAGACCTCAAAGTAAATGGACTTCGGGTCAGCGGGTTCGGCTCAGCAGAGAGACAAAACAAGTTTTCTGACAAGTTTTATCCGTCCATTGCAGCTTGATTATTGAACATATTTGAAGAACGAGAGTGTGAACCGGCAGTGTTTCGGTGCCATATTTTGGCGTTGATAGTGTATGGAATGCTGGGTCCATCGTAGAGTTATTGGAATGCACCTTTTGGGCCACGGAGTCATCCAAATATAGCAATTCACAACACTCAAGTTCAATGACATGATATAGTTGTGGGCGATCAATATGGAACGGAGTGACCGGATATAGGTACATATTCTGTTATCTTTAGCTATAGGAATTGGGCACTGGACAGACTATATTAGCTCGCAGAACTGACAACCGCCAGGGAATAAAAGTTCTCGAGAGGCGACCACCAAACCGAAAGATGCATTATATGATGGCTACCAACTCGATGAACCGGTGATATTGTAATGAAAGAAAGAAATAAAGAAAGATTTATTTTTTAACACTTTTAAAAAAAAAAAAAATTAAAAGAAATACAAAAACACAAAATACCCGTAGGGTTTTAAACTTATACATAAAACAAGACAAGACCCTACGTGAAGGAATGGGTAAAAATTGGTCTTTCCCTACGTGCAATGTGCGGCTAAACAGGTCCAGCCTCAGCGTAATGGGAATGGAGGCGGCGCAAGACCGCTAGCGAAATGGCTTTTATGGGAGAGGCCTGTCATCAACCTACTGCAGTCCACTGCTGGACATAGGTCTCTCCCATGGCGTGTCACTGAGCCCGGTCCTCGGCTCTCCTCATCCAGTTTCCGCCAGCCGCCCCGCGCAAGTCGTCGCTCCCCTGAGGCCTGCAATGCTCTAAGCGCTGTAGTTAGTGTCATAGTTTTGTTCAAAAACAGTGATTAGTTTTTTTTATTGGTTTTTATGTAGTTCTTGTTTGCTGTTTTGTTGTTCTGTCTCTTGTATAGGTCACATAAACATTTTCTTTATATCTTTCTTTTCTTTAATTCCCCAATACACGTGCGACTGTGAACCGTATCGTGTATCGTGGAGAGTCGACCCTTCAGTTCGTTCCACGTCGTGTCACTGATTCTTTCTTGGTTATCCTGTGTTAGGAATTTGGTGTTTAAATGAGTAAATTTAGTTTATAAGACTATTCAAAATGATCATTGCGACTTTGACTTTGGTGACCCACCTTGTGACTGATGGAAAAAGAGACGGAAAATATTCAGTGCCGTAAGATGTCCAGCTAGGTAACCATCAGCTCTTATAGCCATGCAGTTCAAAAACTATTCAGTACAAAGAATCGGTTCCGCGATGTCCGCAACTATATTTAAAGGCACAGTCACAGAGGGTCTATAATATAGACTCTATATACTTCTGCGATTAAAGTTATTAAACGATGCAAACAGATATTTTGTACTGAATAGTTTTTGAACTGAATGTCTATGAGAGCTCATGGTAACCCCCAGCCATTTGTTGCGTTACTAGTAACGTATAGTCTACTAAGTCCCGGACTATAAATAAAGGGTCTGTTCATGCACGATGCTGCTTTATTTCGGGACTGCCCTTTCTTTGTAATAAGTATTCTGTGCTGTTTGCTATAAATTGCGTTGTTAGCGAGAAAGCTTTACTGTTATTCTGGGGAGAGTGCAATGTGTCGGAAGGTTTTATTGAACTTGGCAGTGAGTGCAGTATTTTGAGAGAGAAGAGAACTTCAAAGACTTATTGATAAGATTGGCTGAGTTATTGAGTGTTATCACACCACACCACAATGTCTAGAAGTGAGTTGAGTAACCAGCTGCTGTTAGATAGATTGGTCAGCTCATTGGATGATGCGTACCAATAAAAATCTCGTAAAACGTTTTGTTGGTACACACAACAGTGTTGCCAGGTGATATAATTCAAAATAGTTTTAATTTTAAACACTGACGCATTGTTACTGGCCGCTAGTTTGTAATTCGTTTGCGCCCAAAACTAAAATTGGAATCGACGTAAAGTTTCGTAACAGTTGACCGTGTTTTGTTTTTGCTCTAAATGCCCCCGTATATAATGGCCCATGATGGGCTACGACAAGCCATCGCAATGTAAGTTGCAATGGTATACAATGGTGGACGATTGGCCATCGTGGCGCGCAATCGGGAAGTTGTCGGTTTTTTTTGGCACACTTCAAAGGAATCGTGGCGTATCGTGGCCCGTGGTGTTCACACAATCGCCCATTGCAGTTTGTCACCAACCGCTGACAGCATCGACGTAAATAAAATGAATGGACGGGCCTTAGGGAACGACAGTTTTGAAGCTTCTAAACAGACCTAGCTAGTACACTTCGCTTCAGTAAGTCTTTGTCACGGCAACGAGTGACAGCTATGCTGAAAAATACCAAAATTAGATACCTTGGTGATACAATGCCTTCCTGTGCTTTTCTGCAAGTGCAAACAACACAAGAAATACAAATAAAGCTTCAGGCATCGCATTTCATTCGTAAGTAAAGGTTTTGTAATATAATTTTCATTAATTGATAAAAAACTTATAAATCGTCGTGTAGTAGGAAAACTACATAAGTAAAACATTTTGCGAAATCGACTTTATTGCATGGTTATGATGGCCCATACATGTCGATGGACACGTCTTGCTCTAGAGGATGAGCGACAAGGAGGATTACGCCCCAGGACATTATCTCAATGTTCCCCACTCTGAATGAAAGTTAACAGACACAAGTTTATACTCGTAGATAGTTTTAACTTTAGTCGGCATACCTTTTTCTTTTTGATACTTAGAATTATTGTGTTCCACAAATTGATTTCATTTTGTTGATTTTATAAGCATTAGTCGTATGATAAGTTTGTTATGTCACTTACTTTGAATTTATAAGTCTGCTAAAATAATGTAGGTGTTTCAGTAGTTTTCTAATATTGAGTCTTGATAAAAAGAAATGATTATGAAGCCGACCTCTGTGGCGCGGCGGGCGAACGTTCGCCTGCGACGCAGGAGGTTGCGGGTTCGATTCCCGCCTCGGAACAAATACTTGTGCGATCCGCAGATATTTGTTCAGGGTGTTCTGGGTATTTTCTATGTATAATAAAAAATATCTATCTATGTTAATATTGTATTAAGTGTATCAGTTGTCTAGTACCCATAACACAAGCTCTGCTTAGCTTGGGGCTAGATAATGTTGTGTGAACTGTCCAGAAATATTTATTTATTTATTTATTTATTATAAGTTGGTTTTATTTTAAATTGTATTTTAATATTATTTAAATCTATACCCATGGATAGGATTGTCATATTCAAATAAGTAAATAATAGATCATTTCATGATTTCACTATTATGGGAAAATTAAATAATGGCACTTATCATTAGCTTTTTGAACCTCAGTGGAGATCATTGACGAAGGAAACCTAAACAATTGACATGCAACAATAAATAACTGCATCAATTATTCAAAACTTTGGCGAGGGAAAAATACATAGTCGTTTTTTTTATTTTTTTCTCTTAATCAAAAGAACTAAAATGTAATATCATTAAATTCAAAAATAGATACAGTACCAATCTATAACATATCAAAACACGGACTGCAAAATTAGTTACGATAAAAAAGTTATTGCCATTTTTGACGCAATAAAACAGTAAATTTTGGTTTTGTTGTTGTTATTGGTTATTTAGTTTTCCAACTACAGCGACGAAATATTTGACAAGACTTCACGCATGACGGATGGTCCGGTACAGACTGCAAAAAAATCTGATGCCTTAGGGGTATCGTATTGATTTAGAATTGTAATTTGCATTATTTACGTCAAAACATTGCTAAGCACGTCGCTTTAGGTAATTGCATATAATATGTAATGGCATGTTAATTAACCTTATAGCTTTCCAAAAGAAATCTAAGGTAAACAAAAATGGATAGAAGTCATAAGACGAGCAAGAACAGATGACTTTTGGAAGTGGAATACATTTTCCCGTATTTGCTCTGATAATTTTCTACACAATGAATTTTATACGCCAAAAAACGGTTAGTAGTAGTAGAGCTTTTTTGTGAAAGAGTTCGTCCGGGGAAGTACTACCACCATACCTGTTTCTGCCGCAAAGCAGTAGTGCTCGCATTGCTGTGTTCCGGTTTGAAGGGTAAGGGTGCCGATGAAATTACGGCCACATGGGACGTTTCATCTTTATGTTTCAGGGTGGCGGGCGCAGTGGAATGCCACATAGGGCGCGTCCTAGGTGGACGTGACCTGAGGTAATGCACTGTTCATAGGCAGAGGGTACCACTTAACATCAGGTGGGCCATCTTCTTGATCTGTCATTCCAAGTAGTATAAAAAAACTCATTGTGCAAAAGTCTTAAAACTGCACTCTGCAGTTTCTTAAATATTGGAATTTTTATACATTTATGTTTCCGTACGATTTTTATGATATTTTCTTAGTTTATTGAGTGATGAAAAATATATTTTTCACAAATTGATTGAGCTGAAGACCTTAGGTGGACTTGCTTTTCTATTGATTTATATTGTGTATGTTTGAGAGCTGAAAAATAGATACGTAACTACATAAAACAGAAGGGAACCATGTATTTTTGTAAAAGCTTCATTCAATAATTGCATTTTTTTCGGCGATTTTTTGTACTATAAACCTACTGAAATAACTTTAGACAACACATTGCATCTGTTAAAGTATTAAGTATTAAAAAAATACAGTTTTTAAGAAGTTCAATAATTTAATTTCACCTAGTTTATTTACATGACCGCCAGGAGTGGCGCTATAGAGAAGAGGCCTTTACTCAGCAGTGGCTGGATAGATAGATAGATAGATAGATAGTTTATTTGTTGACCGTACCCTAAATCCGAATTGTCTTATTTTTCACGGACGTTTTGTATGGGTAAGGCCAGTCCATTTATTTTACTTTGGTCGAAGGCTGACAGGATAGCGCACGTCCATCGCAAATGTTTCGCCAGGCAGCAATGAGCTAAGCACCATTGTGTGAACACCTCGCGATGATGGCCTACACTGGCGCATTGGAAAGCATGTCCCATCTTGGGCCATTGTGTACTGGGGCCTTTAGAGTTTTCACGGATGCAGTTTTTTTTATTTGCATATTATGAATACATAGACCGCTAAAAACCTTCCTTTTGGTTTTGCCGTAGTCTGGTATAAAAAGTAACATATTTCGTTCACCATCGCCATATGGTCAACACCAACGCGATTTACCTAGCACCACGGCCGTGGGCTTGTTTTATTAATGTGTTTCAACATGTAGTGTTAATTTCCTCGACATTTTCGCTTATTGAGGAGCTTCGGTTCTTTCACCGTTGGTCGTTAGGCCCTTTTCAGAGCCAACACACAGAAAGCTGGTCTCAGACCAAGAAAAAATAATGCAGTTCACACAACATTATCTAGCCCCAAGCTAAGTAGAGCTTGTGTTATGGGTACTAGATAACTGATATACTTAATACAATACACTACATATGTAGATATTTTTGATTATTACCCAGAATACCCTGAACAAATTTCCGCAGATCGTACAAATATTTGTTCCGAGGCAGGAATCGAACCCGCAACCACCTGCGTCGCAGGTGAATCGTCGCCCGCCGCGTCACAGAGGTCGTCAAAAAGAACTATTTTTACGAAGTAGGAGTTATCATCATCATCATCCTATTTAAGTCGACGAATGCCTCGACGAACACTCCTGAGCCGCCTCCATCCACCTCCTTCCTGCGACCTCTCTATAATGTCAGTTCAGTTCAGTTCTTGAACAAGTGGCCCTTGCGGAATAGACCACAATTTCGCCAATGTTACGTTTTAAAACAAGTTGGTCCATCGAATCGTGGCATTCCTCTTTTTTGTCATCTGAGGGTGTAGACAAAGTAACATTCTAAAGCGATGACGCTAGTAGAAAAACCAACAATGTATATCAGTTATCTAGTACGCAGGTACCTACTATAGGATCTTCGGAATATCAATAGTTGGCCCTAATATGATTCATAATATGAAATATT
Organism: Operophtera brumata; assembly: GCA_932527175.1. Taxonomy (NCBI): domain Eukaryota; kingdom Metazoa; phylum Arthropoda; class Insecta; order Lepidoptera; family Geometridae; genus Operophtera; species Operophtera brumata. Next base: position 30,322,026 of record OW052239.1, on the reverse strand, counting down.
TCGTACGTATCCGATTTATCTAAAATGAGTGCCATTTTACGAATAATAGAGGAACACAATAAATTCTGCTTCAAACCTGCTAATGAAACATATTATAGATGATTCACCCAAAGTGGCCATTTTAGACCTGCAGGTCGACGTCTTCACTCACCTTATTATACCAGAATAGCTCTACCGTTACAGAAGTCATAACTTTTATTTGGAAAACTGACGAAATCGTCGGTTGTGGGCGGATCAAACGAATGAGGATCAGCTCTATTAAACGCTCGAGCTTCTATTAAGCTCTTAGATTATTAAACGGGGTCAAAGTGTTACATAATGTACGTTTTGACACTTCCCGTTACACGTTGCCATTGGAAGATGCTGGTGTTAGCGAGATGGTTCTTAGCTTTGTTTGCTGGAAATAGATGCAGCCCTACATTTAAAATAGTATGGGACCATAGATTTGAATATCAAACAAGGTACGGTCGATCTACAAAATTTGCACCAACACAACCAATCGGACGGGAACTAAGTCTTTTTTTGTTAAGTCATAGATTGTTTGCGATTTTGACGCCGAAAAATTAGAGTAATTTTACACTTCTACCGCCCAAGTTCTTACGCTATTATTGTACCTATATGTTTAAGTCTGGTATTCATTTTGTAAAATTATTTAGTCATAGTATTGACACACGTAGGTATGGCGAAGGATTCGAAAAAAGCTCCCTTGAGGTGCTTGAGGTAGGTAGTCATATTCGGAATCTACAGCAGTACACTGTACAGAGCGTGCGAACACACCAAGCAACTGTTCTGTAGTGATATCGGCAATGTTTACTTTAATACTACGACCTGCACTCCGGCCGCCTTGACCTACAATCTCATGCAGTGCAGTGTAGGCGTTCAATCTCGCTGTGACACAATATTGCGGAGCCCGTAAACACTGAACAGCACGTTTATCAGCATAGCTCTATATAGTCAAGTAGTAACTCTGCAAAAAGCATGAGTTTGGGACCAATCTGCGTTTAGCTGCTCATTACTCAATGTTATATTATTTTAATTTTTTTATTTAATACCATTTGGAATGACGGATATTATGATGATAAACTATGATTTCGAATGGTTTCGTATTGGATTTCGTATAAGGCTTAGAGCATTACAGGCCTCCGTACGTATAAGGCTTAGAGCATTGCAGGCCTCCGTACGTATAAGGTCGTAAAAATACGCTAAAACGTAAGCAGTGTTTAGTTAGTAAGTTTGTTAAGTTAGTAATTAGTGGTATGTATAAGTTTTTTCTATAGAAATAAATATTTGATTTGAAATATTTGATTTGAAATATTTCTTCCTTGAATACTGTGTCAACACAAGGCAAAAAAAAGCCACGCGCCGCTCTAAAAATGCGGTTTTTATTAAATATCTTAAAATATAGATAATTTTACAAACCCTCGGCTTTTTTGTATTGATTTTATTTATCTAATTTTTTACCCAATTATATGCACCATTTTAACAAACAATCGAATCTAGGCATGAGTTCAATTCACTTTTAAGACAGACTAAAAAGGATATGTTATTCTTAGAAATTATCGTTATTTTGAATTTTTTGGAAATTAACTGTAAATAAAAAATACATGTAAATCATCTAGGCATAAAATAGACATAATTTTGGTTTTTATTTCTATCGAGAAAATACTGTCCTATCTTGTTTCTGGTACAGAATTATAATGTAGTATCCATGCATATTTATAATTTGAATATTGTACTTGATTTAGTAAGATAGGTTTATCCATGCATATTTATAATTTGAATATTGTACTTGATTTAGTAAGATAGGTTTATCCATGCATATTTATAATTTGAATATTGTACTTGATTTAGTAAGATAGGTAATTTTGCGTTATAACACAGACGATAAATTAAAAAAAAACCTGATACAATATTGAAGTGTGTTTGGATAAATCTACCTAGAAAATTTAAAGGCTTAAATCGATCCCGTTTGCCTGTTTCTCTGCAAATCTGTTTTAATACAGGTGTTTTTGATAATTTTTTCTCTGGTAGAAAAGTTAACCAATCGTGAAATGTTATACAAAAGAAAAGTCAGTGACATGAAAATCAGGTCACCAAATATCACTTTCATAGGTTTTGTAATTGCTGAGAAAAATCTAGATCCCTGCCACCAAAATTTCCAATGCGTCATCTTAAGGTGGGCTATAACGCAAAATTACCAATCTTCGATTAGATTTTTGACTGACTAAATCAAGTACAATATTCAAATTAAAAATATGCATGGATACTACATTATAATACCGAGGGATCACCCAGACAGAAACACGATAGGACAAAATTTTCTCGATAAATAAAAATCACAAAGTTACCTCTAACTTTTGGCTAGATTCGATTGTTTGTCAATATGGTACAGATTATTGGGTCAAAAATTGGATAAATAAGATCAAAACAATAAAACGGAGGGTTCACCCACGGGGTTTTTTAAAATTATCTATATTTCACGAGATATTCAATGAAAACCGCTTTTCCGAGCGGCGCGTGGTGTTTTTTAAAAAAAAACGCCACGCGTCCCTCGAAAAAAAAAAGAAAGAAATCCAGAAATCTTCTTCTTTGGTCGCTGGCGTACCAACTAATCTGTAGGAATTAAATGTATGTAGTTTTTTATCATCTACATACATTTCATTCATTTTCATTGACGACCTCTGTGGCGCGGCGGGCGAAGGTTCGCCTGCGACGCAGGAGGTTGCGGGTTCGATTCCCGCCTCGGAACAAATATTTGTGCGATCGCAGATATTTGTTCAGGGTGTTCTGGGTATTTTCTATGTATAATAAAAAATATCTATCTATTTAATGTGTTTCGTTTCGTTTCGTATGACGTAGTGCTGGCCTCTGGTGTCAGAGTTTGTCAAGCCGCCCGATGGCCTCTGACATGGCTTATCGACTGCCATTAATGTATTGTATTAAGTATATCAGTTATCTAGTACCCATAACACAAGCTCTGCTTAGCTTGGGGCTAGATAATGTTGTGTGAACTGTGTCCAGCATATTTTTTTTTTTTGTATGAAGATTTCTGTCTGGCTGTGGCGCGGTCTTAACGTACACAGGGCACCAACTAATCTGTAGGAATTAAATGTATGTAGTTTTTGATCATCTACATACATTTCATTCTACAGTTAAGTTGGTGGATCTGTAGATCTTATGACAAGTAGCTTTTAACATTACGATACTTAACTGAATCTTGGGTGTTGACCCTGAGGAGTGTAACAAAATTACATTATGCATGCTTATTTATAACAGCTGGCGACTACAGGATTACGTCAGCGGTTTGTTATTACTGTTCCGGATTGAAGGGCTGTTTGACTGTGAAATTACAGACAAACGTACCTACCTCTACCTGATATCTATATATAGAGAGACGAGCTTAGTAGCCGGTCAGACGGGTCAAATTAATTCAATTGTTCAGGCTAGTCCTGTTAGATTCAGCCCGCGATAGGAATTAGCTTTTGAATTTTATTTCAATAGAACTTTGAAGAACCATACCTATTTCTGCTCGCATTGCTGTATTCCGGTTTGAAGGGTAAGGGTGCACCGGTGAAATTACAGGCACATGAGACTTGTCATCTTTATGTCTCAGGGTGGCGGGCGCAGTGCAATGCCACATAAGGCGCGTCCTAGGTGGACGTGACCTATGAGTTGGGCACTGTTCATAGGCAAAGGTTACCGCTTAACACCAGGTGGGCCATCTGCTTGTTCAGTCATTCAAGTAGTATAAAAAAAAAACTTTAGAAGTAGATAAGACTGTGGTTTCGTCTGTTTATAACATCTTTCGGTTGAAGATACGTACAGCGTCACAGCGTTTTATAAAAGGAGTTTTCCAGTCCCCAGATATAGTTAAATCTATGTGTACCATTGAGGAATTTCTCTATGACGACTACAAAGCGGAATTTCAATTTTCATATTTATTTGCATTCCATTCTATACTGTACGTATAGTATTCTTATATCTGTGACTGTACTATAAAAATGTTACAGGTGGTCAATCCTCTGTTTCTATGAATGGCGAGTGTTGTTGCTCGAGATGACTAATCGCAGCTCTGAGTTTATGTATAGTATAGAACTATAGACTATGAGTCAACATAATAAGAAGAGCAGAAATCAATTCAACAAATTGCGTTCTTCAAGGAACAGTAGTTGTAGATTTATATTATCATCATGAGTAATTCTTCGTACTGAAGCCCAATTCTCGTAATAAAAAATAGTCAAATTAAAGTTCGGATCATATTACCATCATATTACGATCTAGTGTTGATGTCACAAACGTCAAAAATGGTATTCTGCTCACCTCACAATACAACGCGGAATGTGATTATATCGAAATGTGACTGTAACTTGAATGTTTCAAAGTTCTGAGAATTCTCTCTTTCACTCTTTACAATTATTATATAGCGCTATCCTACTCTAATATATGGTCGTAAGATCGAAAGTAGATAATACTGTTGTTGTGAGGGAGCAGAATACCAATATTTCAGTCAATTCACAATACAGTCTCGATTCGGTCAACTTGCAGTGTGCCTTTAAAATAAATAAGAGAATTGGGCTTCTGAGCTTCAAATCCTTTTAGTACGAGTATCACATAAATATGATTAGTTTAGCTACGATTGTGCTTCAATGGTTTTTACAGTGTTTTTTTGTTTCAAGCACATTCATAGCCGAAACTAATGATATTTATGTGGTACTTTAAATTAAAACTTGTGTGTTAGGTCATATAATTACTGGCAACATTGTTTTCGCTATCTGAAGAAGTGTTGAGGAGCAGTGATGAGCATAAAACACGAAAAAAAATGAATTTCGAGCCATAAGCGAAAGTAACCACCTTAAAGGATCTAACAAAGAAAGTAATAAAGGATTTAAAAAAAAAACCTGTGGATACAGGGTGAGCCGGGCCGTGGCCATAGGATCTATTAGAAACAAAATTATAGTTTTTTTTTTAACTGTGTTATTGACTGAACAAGCAGATGGCACTCACACCTGATGTTAAGCGGTATAACCTCTGCCTTTAACAATGCAATGCCCCACAGGTCACGTCCACCTAGAACGCGCCCTATGTGGGTGTAATTTCACGCGCAACCTTCAGACCGGAACACAGCAATGCGAGCACTACTACTTTGCGGCAGTAATAAGTATGGCGCTATTACTTCCCCGGACGAACTCTTTTACAAAAAAGCTTTACTAGATCAAGGACAAGGATCTATTCGTAACAACTCCACGTTTCAACTGATGATGTAACTCAAGCCAGTCACCGTTTTTCTATTCCTCATCAGCCTACAGTAGTCCACTGCTGGACATAGGCCTCCCCGATAGAATGCCACGACGAACGGTCTTAAACCGCCTTCATCCACCGTCTTTCTGCGACCTCTATAATGTCATTGGTCCATCGAGATCTGCGTCGTCCGGTTTGTGGGTGCCACTCGCCACTTAGGGCCGGCGCGGCGCCCAGTGCCGGCTCGGCACGGCACGGCATGGCGTTGCAGGGCATCCCACGGCGTTCCGTGGCATGCCGTGGCAATCTGCTGAAAGCCCATCCACTCTGCACACGTTTCAACCTTATTTTAACTAGCTTAGCAATCATAATAACTGGTCATAAAGTGACCCATACGTCTCGCGGGATGTAATGGCGCGCCGCGGCAACCCGTGGAATGAAACGGCATGACACGTCATACCGCAGCATCCCCCGGCGCGTCGCGTCATTTCGCGGCATCGTGGTATCGAAATAAAGTAACATGAATTCTAATCTCATTGATATAAGATTCAAAATAACTTGATTAGTAATAAAATCCTTTGCCTTGCCATGCCGTACCATGCCGTCAGTGTGCGCCGGCCCTTATTCCCCCCACAAAGGTTATCAGTTCCTGGAGCTATCTTGTAATTTCAACTTGCTAATTCTGAGAGTTATGTCAGTGCTTGGTTCTACGGATCTTGTCACTGTGGACTCTTTCATGTAGTGAAACTCCAAGCATAGCTCTGTCCATAGCCCTGCGCAACTTTCAGTATGCGGTCAACAGTTAGCTCCCACGTCTCAGTGCCGTAAGTCATCTCAGGCAACACGCTCCTGATTATTACAAGCTTTTATTTAATTTGCAATGTATGTATGTATGTCTGGGTGGAGTCCGGGTGGAATCTTGCAACTGAATTTTAAAGCAGTTATCCTCAACCGATTGAGCTGAAATTTGGCATACCTGTCAAGTTCAGATGAAAATACAATATGATGGTGACAGCGAGCTGATCTGATAATGGAGACGGAATGTGGACAACAGAACTCCTCGATGGATAATAGTAGAAGGCTCATTTTGATCATCAGCACACGGTTACGTACGATCACTAATTTTATAATTAAAAGGCTGTACTGAAAAATATATTTTTCACGAAAAGCTTATGTTTCTTATCTCATGTTATTTGTTTCAAAACTTATAACTTCCTTTGTTACCTAACTAAAGTAAACCAATATGTTATTTTCCTTCCTTATAACGCATGTTCTTAGGTTTATTATTCATACCTCTATTTAATCACTAGAGACGGCCCGCGGCTTCGCTCGCCTTTTACCAGGGTAAAGATAGCCTATAGCTCAATCCAATCCACGTCATAATCTATGTACTAAATTTCATCGAAATCGGTTCAGCTGTTTCGGCGTGATTGAGCAACAAACATACAAACAACTCTGTAAGTGAGATTTCGCACCACGCTTTGCTCATCATCTAGGAATTTCAAACCATGTGGCTGAAAATGTTATCAATAACTGATTTATCCGTCGTATACTATGTATGTTATGTTGCATATTATGTTAGCTAAAAGCGTTCATCACACTGTCAGCCCACGGCTCCCTAATACCCGACCAAATAGGTAAGGCGTGTTGACGAAAGATATCACTATGGTAAGAGAGCATTGATGCTATAATGAAACGAAAGAAAGAAAGAAAGAAAATTTGTTTATTTTCCCCCAAGACACAGCACACAACACACATGAAAACAAAAAACTAAGCAACTGGTATACAACAAGTAATTAATTTTGACGACCTCTGTGGCGCGGCGGGCGAACGTTCGCCTGCGACGCAGGAGTTTGCGGGTTCGATTCCCGCCTCAGAACAAATATTTGTGCGATTCGCAAATATTTGTTCAGGGTGTTCTGGGTATTTTCTATATATATAATAAAAAATATCTATCTATGTAATATAATGTATTAAGTATATCAGTTGCCTGGTACCCATAACACAAGCTCTGCTTAGCTTGGGGCTAGATAATGTTGTGTGAGCTGTCCAGCAATATTTATTTTATTATTTATTGTAAAAATTAAAAAACCCTCAACGGAATGAAACGGCTGAACCGATTTTGATCAAACATAGCTAAGAACACTCCCGACTAATTCACCTTTCAAACAAAACAAAACCAAAATCAGTTTATCCGTTCGGGAGCTACGATGCCAAAGACAGACACACACACAGACACACACACACACACAGAGACACGTCAAACACCCATCGCTTTTGAGTAAGGGGGTTAAAAAATATATATATGTAAAAACTAGTTGGTAGGTGGATGCTGGATACTGGGAGCCCCAACTATCGATCCTAAGGTCGTGGGTGCAAATCCTAGACGTGCACCAATTGATTTTTCCACTCGAAAAATGTATGTACGCAATATTAATCTGTAATGGGGAGTGCTCTGAGGAGCTGTTCAATCTCATACCCGCATCCAGGTTCTGTCATCGCACTTCTCGACAACGCAAGTGAGCTCATCCACACATCATCGACACGTAGGTATCTCGTGCAGCTCGCTTTACGAGATCTTTTCGCCCCCATACTTGCAAGTTGTGGAATGAGCTATTATTTCTCGGCCCTAATCCGTTTGCCTTTCTTCGCTGAAGTGTACGACCAGCTTTATTTTCATATCACCACGCCTTCACCATCAAGCTAATTCAGACCCATATTTCACGAAAGGTCACTCCAAGCTAGACACCGCGCCCTTTCCGCCAGGCCCAAATGCCAACCCTTAGTTCGATGCGGTAGAAAGCTGGGCCGCAACGGGCCATCATGATATTGAGCTTTGATAGCTTTGATTTAGTAAATGGAACCGTTGCTGTAGCAATTTTCTATATAAAACATAAGGTTTTGTGATTAAATAAATAAATAATGCTGGACAGTTCACACAACGTTAACTAGCCCCAAGCTAAGCAGAGCTTGTGTTATGGGTACTAGATAAATGATACTTAATACAATACATTACATTAGATAGATATTTTTGATAGTACATAGAAAATACCCAGAACACCTTGAACAAATATCTGCAGATCGTACAAATAATTGTTCCGAGGCGGGAATCGAACCCGCAACCACTTGCGTCGCAGGCGAACCTTCGCCCGCCGCGCCACTGAGGTCATCATTTAATGGATGGGAATGTTCTGAGATCTTTGAGGCTGTCAAGAGTTATACATATAGACGAACGGCTCGGTACCTTCCTTACCTCATTAGTATACCCTCTATTCGTACTAACGTTTCAGCTCTACCTTTATAATGCGAACTGCTAAGGAGTGGAGTACACTACCGTCGTCTGTCTTTCCTGAAAACTATAATCTGGGTCTATTCAAGGCAAGAGTGAATAGGTGCCTTCTAGACCTTTGTGCTTCATCTTTAGCCACATCGTCACTTACCAACAGGTGAGATAGTGGTCAACTTGTTGGCATGGTCTCTCTTTTTGTCACCTACTGTATTCCTTTGATGTAATAACCACTTTTCTGATGTTATTTTGCAAAGGTGTTGATATTGTAACCTCTGAATCAATATTGACCGCCTCGTCTAAGCATCTTTTGAAGGAACAAATGTAATCAGTTTGCTTGTAGCACAGTTGAAGAAGTCATTAGCCTTTCATTGAATAAATCAGGCAGGAGCCAAGAATCTTATTATACGCGCAGGAATGTCCGTACAAATCGAAAGTTCATTTATTCAACTCACAACACACAAGTGAGCACAAAAAACTATGAATGAACACACTACCTAATCCGGCGATCAGCGCACGCGCCTTATATGGGGCGGCCAGACCTGCTTGTACGATAATCGTTGAGATATCGGAAACAAAAACTAGCGGAAAATCGTTCGAAAATTCGTTTTTCGCTCTATGAGAATAAGCGCTAAGGACTGGAACTACTAAGGTACTGCTAAGGAGTGGAATACACTACCTTCGTCTGTCTTTCCTGAAAACTATGATCTGGGTCTCGTTCAAGGCTAGAGTGAATAGGTGCCTTCTAGACCTTTGTGCTCCATCTTCGGCCACATCGTCACTTACCAACAGGTGAGATCATGGTCAAACAAAGGTCTACCAATGATTAAAAAAAGAAGCGCGTCTTTCGTCGGTAGCTATAAGTTATATACAGGAAAGAAGAGAAGGGCGCGCGGCGTTTGTCGATCGCTTTTGTTATACATGGGAATGAATATAATGACGCGGGAGTATATCGATCGCTTTTGTTATACATGGGAATGAATATAATGACGCGGGAGTATATCGATCGCTTTTGTTATACATGGGAATGAATATAATGACGCGGGAGTATATCGATCGCTTTTGTTATACATGGGAATGAATATAATGACGCGGGAGTATATCGATCGCTTTTGTTATACATGGGAATGAATATAATGACGCGGGAGTATATCGATCGCTTTTGTCATCATCATCATCGGCAGCTCAAATAATAGCCCATTGCTGGGTATAAGCATACTCCCTCAAACGCCACTCCAAACGGTTCTGTGCGATTCGCATCCAGGTCTTTCCCTCTACGGCCTCTATACGAGTATTATCCATCCACCTGGCTAATGGTCTGCCACGCCCTCTAGTGCTCCCTCTCGGCCACCACTCGGAAAGGGCCTTACTTACACCATCTGCCGTCACCAAATCTGGCCAAGTGTCCTTGCCCAGCTTCACTTTAGACAAATACGGGCAAAAATAGAATGTCGCGTGGCGTTTGTCGATCGCTTTTGTTATGGTGATGAACAGAATGGAACAGGCGGTTATGTTTTCTACGTGATTTAATGGCTTTGCGTTACGCATGCAATGGACACTTTATTTTGGTACTCTAGTAACAACACCGGTCCCAAACGAGTTCTTAATTCATTGGTCATTTAGATGATTACACGTCGTTGAACATTATGAGGGGCGGCATGACGAATACTCTGTAATGTTAGTGTATTGTTGAGTATGAGTGTGATCGTTAATTGGTATACCCATTAACGAGCAATATTTGTACATACGATCTCGAAAACAGCTTTAACGATTTGATGTAATTTGGTATCATGTGGGTTTTCGTGGACAAAAAATCAGTCTAGCTGGGAAAACACTATATACAAAAATATAATACGATCCTATTAGCTATTTCCTAATCTGTGATTCCATATTTGCTAATCTTTGTCGTCAGTACAGAATATTTAATAGTTTTCTATTTCTTCCACAGATGAAGATTCTTCTTCTAAGATTTCTTCCTAGATTCCGCGGCTGAGCGCCCGAATTCTAATTTCGAACAGGCTTATTCTGAATTCAAATATAGGTACAATACTGGCTGAAGAGGAACATAAGAGATTGTGCAGCTTAGAGCATTCCAGGCCTCTGGTCAGCGATACACTATAAGTAAAACGAGCGAGCCTAACATTAGTTGCATATGGTGTGTAGTGTTTAACATCTAATAAGCAACACGGCTGATACAGGGATCGAATAGGAAATACTCGATAGTACCAACCTCTCGGTAAAATGTGCTCTACCCGTTAAACACTTCAACAACAGTACATATTTATAAAGACAGTATTTTCTATATTGCTATGAAGGGTCTTCTAGAGTTCTAGCCTAATACAAGGGTCAAAGTTCTAACTATTCTTCCATTGCAACAACCGGTTGCATGCAATGACCATGTTCAGTCAAAGCGGAGGAATGGTATCTACGATCAGAGTTCCACAACGCTCTCCGTGGAGACTACGTGACTTGCGTGTCGGCATACAGCGAACGAGTATGGCGGATTTTAACGTTTTTATAGGCCATTGTCGGCGTCAGCTTATCCACTGTGTGAACTTTGAGTGAAAGTGTGAGTGATTGTTTTTGCAGAATATATTAGGTAGTGGTAGCGATTTAAGATTGTATACTATAAAGTTAAAAATAAAAATAGAATTCCTGTCCTTTGCTTTTTATATACAAAGGAAAAGGATAGCGATACGTTTAGTTTTTAGCTTTAGATACTTAATGCAACTTCAAATCGCTACCAGTGTCTAAAGTATTTAGTTATTATAGACTCTCACACAGAGTCTCCGATGGTATAAAGAGGTTACCTAATGAATGAGGAGTTTTCAAAGTGTCATTGTCAGTTTAGTTCTTTCATCGTCAGGAGATGGCACTCGCGTAACTTTTGGGCTAGGAAGACGTCATTCATGCTTTTGGGTTATATCCATAGATTTAGTATATGTACTAGATCTACAATCAGAGATCGAAGATGGAACCAAAAAAAATATGTGCACGTGTTGGTGAAAGTCTATGTCCGAGTTAAAAATAGTGTTGTCCTCGACCAACACTTTTACATTGTCGATAGAATTCATCATCCGTCCGTGATGTGTATGGCAGATAAATACATCTTAATGCAGATTAAGTCTTTCATGAATAACACAGTTTGGCAGATTTGACGTCATAAAGAGAATAAGGTTCTTATTCCAATTTTGAATACAGTTGATAAATAAACCTTTATTATTTATTGACCCCTAAATATTACAGTTTTATTTATAGGTGGGATCTTAGAGTTTCCCTTTTAAATTTAAACTTAAAATGTTTGCTGCATATACCTAGTGGAGTTCTTATTTGAGTCTATCCCACTCTTCTTATAACCGGTAACCATTTTTCTCATAGCAAAGGATTACTTGGAAATCTGAAAGCACAAAAACATTTTATATCAGCCGTGCTACGCCCATATAATTTTTCACTCTGTTACTTTATCTATAGACAATTTGTTATCTCAAAGTTTATTATTTTTCAAGTGTAAACCACGCTTTATAGATAACATTAAATTTAAATGTTACCCAAAAATTCCGTTCCAGTGGGTCTCGAACCCGCACCCTCGCCTGTCATCGGCGATGCCTTAAACAATTTAGCCATAGATCGAGCTATCACGCTGGAGACGAAATTTGTGGGCACTATCAACTCGGCTATAGCGCCAAGTTGATAGTGCTGTATCTACAGGTGTTTCATTGGAAACCTTCTGTTTAAAGTTCGAAAGTAAAGGCATCGCTGATCACAGGCGAGGGTGCAGGTTCGAGTCCCGCTGGAACGGAATTTTTGGGGTATATTTAAATTTAATTTGTTACCTATTATTTTATTAAGCAGAAATAACAAATATTTATTTATAAAAATTTAAAAATAAATATACCCTTTCGGGAAAAAGGCGTGTGTACAACAACGTAAATATTTACTCCAAAATATCTACTACACAAACTGCAATAAAAACACCCGTGGTGCTTTAAAGTTACCTTTTCAATATACAATACAAAAACACACACCTCAATGTCCACCTGGTTATTATAGATTTTGAAAAAAACGGTAAAATGTTAAAAGAGCACACATATTTACTCCAAACAAAGTAAACCTCCATTCTAGGATGGACACAAATTTAATTTATAGGTAGGTATAGTGCGCTTCATGTAAAAAGAACGCTGGTGGTCAAGCTTCTACAGGCGTTCCAGCGTTATTTTTACATGACGCGTACTATAATTGTAAATTATTTGTAGTAAACTAGCTAGGCACTCATTGAATGCATAGGTATACATCTCTTAAATAAGTAGAAAAGTAAGTAATCTCTTAAAAAGAACGCTGGAACGCCTGAAGAAGCTTGACCGCCAGCGTTATTTTTACATGATGCGCATTATACTACGATATAGACTGCAACAGGACTATCGATATTTCTGACGTCATCACTTGGTCAAGCCCTATCGTAATCAAATATTTTTATATTTTACATAAAATATTGTTTATTTCTAGGTGCAGCAACGAAATATTATTAAAAAATATAAGGGAAAGTCCTAATCTACGAATGAAACTGGTTTTTAGGCCATTTACTAAAGCAGAATTGATAAAATAAGCAATACAATCGAACTACCAATAATCTCTTATTTACCTGTGAAACGTGTATTTTCCCGGATAATTACGTCTTGTATATTCACAGTCACAAACTGAACACGACACCATTGTCATACAAAGTAATACTTGTTATTTAATAGTAAGATTACTAAAAAAATTACGAAATTAGTTAAACTGCACAACAGACCGTCCGGTATAGGCATGTACTCAAGCAAAACATGTCACATTCAATACATTGTTGCTGTCACATTTCTTCTTGCACGGGGTACATTTAAAAATGACTTCTCTCTCCCACGCTTCGTTTGTCTATTTAGCGTAGCGAAAAAATTCTACGTCTATGGTTATATCTACCTCCTTTTTAAATATCAAGGCAGTGGAGAACTTCGGGCTAAACTTTACATAATGGACCATTGATTTGGAAGTTCATATTTTATTTGTAGATGTAGTAGGTACTCATAATTAGAAAGCTTTTTGCAAATTTTCAAGTTGCGGACATTCACGGATTACAATTTGTGGTATTTAATTGCAGGTTTCCCGACTGGTGATCCTTCACGAAGAAGCGGAAGATGGAAATGCCATGCCAGACCTGGCGCGGCCGGTGCAAGCCGTGTCTCTCGCCGTCAACAACCTCGTCAAGGTAACTACCCGCACTCATCTGATCTAAGCTGGAGATGGCAACGCCATGCCAGACCTGGCGCGGCCGGTCCAAGCCGTGTCTCTCGCCGTCAACAACCTCGTCAAGGTAACTACCCGCACTCATCTGATCTAAGCGGGAGATGGCAACGCCCTGCCAGACCTGGCGCGGCCGGTCCAAGCCGTGTCTCTCGCCGTCAACAACCTCGTCAAGGTAACTACCCGCACTCATCTGATCTAAGAACATCTATCTACCCAGTGCTGTATCTACCCTTGGGCCATGTGGGCCATGGCCCGGTTCAGCTGCACGGGTCGTCGTCGTCATTGTTTAGCGCCTTTTATACATACATACGCACATGCCTTTTTCCCCGAAGGGGAAGGCAGAGCCTCAATAGGCCTCTTTTCACAGTGGGTTGCACCATCGTGGAAATAGACGTGACAAGTGGCGACCTCATCGCCGCCATTGCCTCCCAAGACTGACTCTGCTAACGCTTTCTTCCAATAATAACACATTCCTTAAGTAAACTGCCTAGGGGAAAAAGGCGTGTGTTTATGTGTGTGTGTGTGATCTCTCCTGTTAGTGAGTCCACGAGGCCATGTCCTAAGCGTGTATTTTAACATTTAAAGGTGGGGCACGAAACGATCGAGTCCTCAGACGACGCGATGCTGCGCCAGGACATGCCCGGAGCCCTGCGCAGGGTCGAGACCGCAGCCACACTCCTCCAGCAGGCCTCCGACATGCTGCGCGCTGACCCTTACTCGGGGCCCGCCAGGTATTGTATATAAACGATCGAGTCCACAGACGACGCGATGCTGCGCCAGGACATGCCCGGAGACCTGCGCAGGGTCGAGACCGCAGCCACACTCCTCACAATATACACACAATATAATCAAATTGAAGTGTCTTTCTGTGAAAGGTCTGGGATAAATGCCAAAACTTAAGTGTAACAAGATGTCAGTAAAGAAAATCTTGGGTCATAATTCAAGTTTGAAAAATGAATTTTCCCAGATTGTGTCTGGCCCAAGAATAGGCCCCTCCATCTCCTCCCGTGGATGTCATAAATTAAACATTATAATCAATCAAAGGACTACGTTATTTTCGAACACCCAGAGGAACCCTTCGTGCCTGCTGATACATAAATTGTAATGTATGTGTATGAGACCTAGCTCGATCGAATTTTTATCCCCAAAAACTTCCATGTAGCAAATTACATTGAGAACGTGATTACAAATAATGCTCGTTTAATAGTAGGCTTATGCCATTTCAGGAAAAAGCTGATCGAAGGTTCCCGCGGCATTCTGCAGGGTACATCCGCGTTGCTGCTCTGTTTCGACGAGTCTGAAGTCAGGAAGATTGTCAAGGAATGCAAAAAGGTACACACACATCGATGAAATCGGTGGATGGAGGCGGTATAGGACCGTTAGTCGTGTCATTTGACGAGCCATATGACGATTAGTTGACTTCTACAGGCTGATGATGATGTTGACGCTACATTATCACCATCATCATTAAGCTTGGTTCATATCGTTGTGTCGGGGTGTGGCGTGGCGCGCCAGAACGCAATCGGTTGCGCTTATTACCCATGACTAGATTCACATTAGTAGGTTGTGTTGTGGCGCGTCAACGTAACCGATCGCGTTCTGGCGCGCCACTGCACACCCCGACACAACAATATGAACCTGGCTTTAGTCATGTCTGGATGGTGGGTGGTGACGAGACAGAACCTATGTAGTGAAAAGATTTATTCACTTGTCTGATTAGTGCTTTACGAATGCGTTGATTCTCTTTTCAACCGACTTCCAAGGAGGAGGTTATTGCGCTGTGTTGTGACAAGCTAGAAATGATAGATGTGTTTGTTGTAGGTGCTAGATTACCTAGGAGTCGCGGAGGTCATTGACACGATGGAGGACCTAGTACAGTTCCTGAGGGACATCTCGCCGGCGCTGTCTAGGGCCGCTCGAGAGGTGAGTGATGCCTTACTTTTTCCCGGTTGACTTACATGTCTGCCCGGGTATTGGTTTCCCGCGTATCTTTGAATGTATGTGGCAAAAAAAAAACGCCTTTTGTGTATAATCTGAGCGAAATAGCATGAGAATGGCCGCCATTTATAATCCCATTCTTTAACAAAGCGCGTTGCACCCAAACAGCTTGATGGATTTTGATGTATGATATATCATTAGGATCGCTTTGACCCAGAAATTGCTATAGGGTACTACAAATGTTCAAAAAACTATTTTAGAGACTACCAAATGCAGACATAACTGTAAAAAAAAAGCTTGCGTTTGTCTACGTCTCACTTGATTGGAAGCGATGATGTGGCCTCCCTCTGAAGATGCTTATATATACACTTCGTTTAAAGATACCCAAGTTATATGATATAGGGAATACAGAAGCCGGAAGAGAGATCCAGGCTTTTGCCGTCCGCATGATGAGTCAGCTCGAGAAGTGGTTTGTAAGCGATGGTGGTATAACGACTACAAATGGGTGAACTACCTGACGACCAGAAGTGGGGAGCCCACGTCTGGTCGTCGGGAAGCGCAATGGAGACGAGGGGATTCAATCGTGCAAGCTGCTGAGCGCACTCAGCGAAATGCATGCGGTAGAAGGTAGACAAACACGCAACCTTACGGTGACGTTCTAAGCTTTTCAGCCTTTTAGTAACCAGGGCCTTGTCACTTGTTTTTTGAATTGTTTTCCATAAGTTGCGGGACTAAAGTGGCGTTGGGCAGGACACTTGGCCAGATTTGATTACGGTAGATGGTGTAAGGCCCCAACTGCGTGGTTGCCGAGAGAGAGCCCTAGAGGCCGTGGCAGACCATCAGCCAGGTACGCGGATGATATAGAGGCCGTAGAGGGAAAGACCTGGATGCGAATCGCACAGAACTGTTTGGAGTGGCGTTTGAGGGAAGAGACCCAGCAGTGAGCTATTATTTCAGCTGCTAATAATGATGATTTCTTAAGTGAAACTTACACTTGTAAAAATTACGTTGTGTCTGGTGCAGGTGGCCGCTCGCGCCGCTGAGCTGACGCACACCCCTCACGCGGAGACCCTCGCGCAGTGCCTCGAGAGCGTCAAGCAGCTAGCGCCCGTGCTCATCTGCTCCATGAAGATATACATACACATACTCACTGAAGGTAACTCGTAACAAGCCCGAGTCTGGTGCAGGGGGCCCCTCGCGCCGCTGAGCTGACGCACCCCCCTCACGCGGAGACCCTCGCGCAGTGACTCGAGAGCGTCAAGCAGCTGGCGCCAGTGCTCATCTGCTCCATGAAGATATACATACACATACTCACTGAAGGTAACTCGTAACAAGCCCGAGTCTGGTACAGGGGGCCCCTCGCGCCGCTGAGCTGACGCACCCCCCTCACGCGGAGACCCTCGCGCAGTGCCTCGAGAGCGTCAAGCAGCTAGCGCCCGTGCTCATCTGCTCCATCAAGATATACATACACATACTCACTGAAGGTAACTCGTAACAAGCCTGAGTTACGATTTTGCAATCAAGAAAGGGGTTGAGGAAAAACTTATTTAAGAACATACTATGTTCTAAAAGTTTATAAATCAGCATACAGCCAGGAGCTAGTGCGGAGATCTGTAGCGAATAGGAAGTGGCGAGCGAACCACTGACCCCTGAGTGGAACGATGGCCACGTAAGAGTAGCGAACGGACGACGAGAAACTCTTCCTGCGAAAATCCAAAAATGACGAATCGTCTCGAATTTTTTAACCTTTTTCGAATTCTGGTATCGAAATGAAACTTTGTATGTATACGTAGTTCAGATGACAATACTATAATTTGGTATCTTGGAGCAGATCTGATAATGGAGACAGGAGGTCTCAGGTGGAACTCTTTTTTGGGGGACAAATCAAATCGGATTTTCGACGACTTCCCGATACCTATCCGATTGAACTGAAATTTGACATACCTGTCAAGGTTCGATGACAATACAATATTAGGGTAATAGCGAGCTGATCTGATGGTGGAGACGGAAGGTGGACAACAGAACTCTTCAACGGATAACAGTAGTCTGGCAGTGTTTGGGATGTCAACGGCTAATTCGGTGCCGCATCGATTCTATAATATTTATATCATCGGTCGATCGGAAGGGGGGATTTCCTATGCTGCGTCGTCTGGTTCAAATTACGAGAAACAATAAAGGTAAATAATTAAAATTAACGTTGTAATGATTGATTGTAGGTGGAAAGGGTATCGAGGAGGCAGGTGAGAACAGAAACTACCTAGCACAGAGGATGGCGGACGAAATACACGAAATTATACGGTAAGAACCAGACACTTTGTAGTAACTCTACAATGGACTTAGCATTCCATACACTATCACCTATGAAAATTCGAACGATGACATATGAGTTCGATACACTGCCGGTGCACACTCTAGTCCTTCAATTGTGTTCAATAATCAAGCAGCAATGGACGGATAAAACTTGTTTTTCTTTTGGTTCGCACACTTTGAGCGCTGACCCGAAGTACACTTACTTTGAGGTCTGGAGAACACTAAAATAACAATTTGTCAAGCAAATATCATCTTTATGTAAACTTCTATAAGCCTGAATGTTCCAGGGTGCTGCAGCTCACCTCATACGTCGAAGATGGTGGTGAGAAGGACAACATTGCTGTGCTGAAAGCTCTGCAAGCGCAAATACACGGCAAGATAGGCGCTGCACATGAATTCCTCAACGTGAGTCATATTACACCAACCAGACGATGTAGTGTAGGAAGTTGGTGGAAACAGGCGGCTCAAGACCATCCATCGTGGCATTGTATGGGAAAGCCTACCTATGTTATTTTTTTATTTGAACGTAGTAACAAGCACTTGGACCGCCTGATGTTAAGCGGTCACCTCTGCCTATAACAATGCATTTCCTAATAGGTCACGTCCACCTAGGACATGCACTATGTGGCATTACACTGCGCCCGCCACCCTCTCATGTGTCCGTAATTTCACCGGCACCCATCGTACTCTTCAACCTGACAAACTCTTACTCAAAATAGCTCTAGCACTGACAAAAATAATTAATAATTATGTATAATGATGTTATGTTGCAGGATCCGGACGCAGTCCGCAACACGGGCGGCGAGCGCGCGTTCCGCGGCGTGCTGAACGCGGCGCAGCGCGCGGCCGAGCATCTCGCGCCTGCGCACGCGGACTGCGTCAGGAGACACGTCAGGTGCGCCACCAGTCATGAGCACCCGACTCGTGTACCTACCGCTAGCCCTCTCCATACGATCCGGACGCAGTCCGCAACACGGGCGGCGAGCGCGCGTTCCGCGGCGTGCTGAACGCGGCGCAGCGCGCGGCCGAGCATCTCGCGCCTGCGCACGTGGACTGCGTCAGGAGACACGTCAGGTGCGCCACCAGTCATGAGCACCCGACTCGTGTACCTACCGCTAGCCCTCTCCATACGATCCGGACGCAGTCCGCAACTCGGGCGGCGAGCGCGCGTTCCGCGGCGTGCTGAACGCGGCGCAGCGCGCGGCCGAGCATCTCGCGCCTGCGCACGCGGACTGCGTCAGGAGACACGTCAGGTGCGCCACCAGTCATGAGCACCCGACTCGTGTACCTACCGCTAGCCCTCTCCATACGATCCGGACGCAGTCCGCAACACGGGCGGCGAGCGCGCGTTCCGCGGCGTGCTGAACGCGGCGCAGCGCGCGGCCGAGCATCTCGCGCCTGCGCACGCGGACTGCGTCAGGAGACACGTCAGGTGCGCCACCAGTCATGAGCACCCGACTCGTGTACCTACCGCTAGCCCTCTCCATACGATCCGGACGCAGTCCGCAACACGGGCGGCGAGCGCGCGTTCCGCGGCGTGCTGAACGCGGCACAGCGCGCGGCCGAGCGTCTCGCGCCTGCGCACGCGGACTGCGTCAGGAGACACGTCAGGTGCGCCACCAGTCATGAGCACCCGACTCGTGTACCTACCGCTAGCCCTCTCCATACGATCCGGACGCAGTCCGCAAATCGGGCGGCGAGCGCGCGTTCCGCGGCGTGCTGAACGCGGCGCAGCGCGCGGCCGAGCATCTCGCGCCTGCGCACGCGGACTGCGTCAGGAGACACGTCAGGTGCGCCACCAGTCATGAGCACTCGACTCGTGTACCTACCGCTAGCCCGCTCCATACGATCCGGAGCTTGCACATTTGGATATTTTGGAAGGAAACGAAACTTCATATAGTTTCGAAAACTATCAAATCTCGTTCTAAGCCCCTAGTTGAAAAATACGACCCGTACGCGAGTACCAAACTTCATACATCCGCACAGATGAAAGCAAATTTTGCCAGTTGTAGCAGACTTCGCTCGCTCTATCTATAGGAACTGCCAAAGTATGGGTCTTGATATTAGCGCATTGATCATGTTTACATAATTAATGGAGTTTGAGATAATAGCCAAAATGAATGCAAACATCGTTCGCGTTAAAAAGGCTTAAGCGCCCTACACACTAAACACTCTAAACTAAACCTAATGTGTTCCAGATCTGGTGGTATGAACGCAGACCATCTCTGCGACGAGAGGCAATACGGACACGGCAGAGAGGCGAAGGTAATCATTTTAATACAAGCTTCTATTTAACTCCACATGTTAATTTGTTAGTATGTTAGGGACAAATCTTACAACTAATTCGAACCATTTCCTCATCCGATTTGGCTGAAATGATGCATATACCTTTAGTTCTGGTGACAATACGATATTATGGTGACAGCGAGCTGATCTGATGACGGAGATGGAAGGTGGACACCGAAACTCCTAGATGATTAATATAGACTGGCCATGTTTGGGCTCATTTTGAGCAGCACACAGATCACTAAATTCATAAAAGCTTGTTTTGAAAACTATGTTATAATCCTATTCCTTTTAATCTGGCATGGGCCCAAGACGAGGTGTGCCCTTGCGTTTGTTTCCCAAACGTAACTTAACCTGGTGAACACCGTCTACATTCGCCAACAACTCACCATCAGAAGTCAGCAGTATAAAGTCAGTTCTAAAACAAGGATGGAAACAGGTAGGCGTTGACTACGTCCACTACGCTGCGTAGTGGGACAGTAAAGGCCCTAACTCACCGAGATGCCATGGTGACGTCGCCGGCTACGTATCCATGGGAACCTTTGGCTACCTTCGGTTGCCAAATGGAGTAGCCAGTGGCTAATCAGTTGTCTCACACGTGTGCGCTGTGCGTCCGTCCTGGCGACCGGTTGGACACCGAGTGAGTGAGACGTGTACATTTTATTGGCTACGTCGCCGGCGTGCCAGGTATCCAGTCTCCACAAAGTGATCTGTTGGTTATGGCTACGCTTCCAAACTCTTGCCAAGTGAGTTAGCTGCCATATAAATTTCAATATAAATTTATTATTATCAATATTAATTGTTTGGCTACGTAGCCGGCGACGTCGCCATGGCTTCTCGGTGAGTTAGGGCCCTTAAGGCTATAAAATACTTAGTACTGAGGGGTGAGTCTGAGTTTTGCAAACACCATCGTAACGGTGAACGTAACACGATCGTACGTGTATAACATAATAACTAGCTATTAATCTGTGCCAAAAACGTCACAGATTAATGGCTAGTTACTACGCAATACACGTACACTCGCCGTTACGATCATCGTTACGATGGTATGTGTAAACTCGGACTTGCCCCTCTGGTATCAATGCTTTATTCATTTCAGGCACTAAACCTAGCGTCAGACCTCCGCAACCAGTTGAACGAGATAGACTCCGTTGTGAACGAAGGCGTCAGAGTGGCGGAGAAACAGGGAGGGAAGACCATGCAAGCCAGGTAACCCCATCTATCCATCTGTATAATTTGCTATCAAGCTGGTCATCAACCTAAATCAGGGTGACCAGGAATGAACCAGTCACACTAGAATAATCTGCACAGACTATATTGTTTTTTAGGTTAGAAACAGCACACAAATGGCTGCTGCACCCGGCTTCCGATCCTCAGACCAGGATCGAAGGACAACGAGCCATCAACAGCATCGTGTCTCAAGGACAAAGGGTATGTCTGAATATATATTCATACTCACCGTTTCGGAAGGCATAAAATTTGCATTTCACTTGGCGTATTTGCGCGAATGTAGGCGTTATTTCCCCAAGGCAAAATCAATCAATACAGCTAAGTACAAAATGAACAGCCAAGCATAAAATGTAGATAAATATAAAATATAAGGCAAAGTAAAAAAAATAAGGCAAGTATAAAATGTACAGCCTTGTATAAGTACACTTAGTTTGTCGGACCAACGCAAACTATTATGTTTGTTTGTTATGTGCGTTGTAGATCGCGGACGGGCTCCAAGGTCGCGAGAAGGCAGAGATCCTCCAGCTGTGCTCGGAGGTCCAGCGGCTGTCGGACAAGCTGGCGGACCTGTGCGCCAGTGGGCGAGGGGACAGCGAAGAAGCCAGAGCGGTTACCAGGTCAATACTCACCTTTACAAGGTCGCGAGAAGGCAGAGATCCTCCAGCTGTGCTCGGAGGTCCAGCGGCTGTCGGACAAGCTGGCGGTCCTGTGCGCCAGTGGGCGAGGGGACAGCGAAGAAGCCAGAGCGGTTACCAGGTCAATACTCACCTTTACAATGTAGTAGTAATCTCTAAACCGACTCCGGAGTCAGGCGGGCCGCTGCAGGTATAACCTAGTTAAATGGGGGTATTCTGACGACGCACAATGTGACTGTGGGTTCACTCCTCAGACGATGCCTCACTTGCTGTCCTGTCCATTGTGCACCAACACCTGCACCTTAAATGACCTGTGTGCCACTGAAAATGCTGTCCACGTGGCAAAATTTTAGTCTAAAACAATTTGTTTATGTATGGGAACCAACGACACGAAGAAAAAGAATGCAGTATATATTGTTTTAACTTCGATAACCTGGCAGAAGAGCTACGCATGTCTGGTTTATATTTAGCCCACAACCAAAAAGAGGGGTGTAAGTTCTAGCCCATATTGTGTATGTATGTATGTCTGTGTGTATATTGTATGCCTGTTTCTTGGTTGTCAGGTACGATTACAATGCGGGTTTTTTGCATGAAATATGATGCTTGCGAGACGGTTCTTAGCTATGTTCAATGAAAATTGCTGCAGCCATTTCCAGGATCATTAACCTGCAGCAATTTTTCCGGGCTATGCTCGGAGTTTATCTGAAAGATAAAATCCGAAATGAGATTATCCAACAGAGAACTAAAGTCATTGACATAGCCCACCGGATTAGCAAGCTGAAGTGGCAATGGGCTGGTCATAATGCCGAAGAACCAACAACCGTTGGGGTAAGAGAGTTCTTGAGTGGAGACCGCGTCTTGGCAAACGTAGCGTGGGGCGCCCTCTGGCTAGGTGGAGCGATGACCTACGAAAGGCGGCGGGCAGAAAGTGGATGAGAGAACCCAAACACCGGGCTCAGGGACGCGTGTTGGGAGGGGCTTACTTATGTCTCCAGCAGTGGACTAGTGTGGGCTGATGATGTGTTTTTTTTTGGGATTTCAGGATTTTTTCCAGTGCCTTCAGTTTGAGCTCAACATGGTAAGTTTCGATGTCATCAGGCTCCAGGATGCTTAACAGCACACAATGAACAGAATCTATAGTGCAGCGAGTGCTCTGATTTCAATGTGGTTTTATTTGTATGAAAACTGATGTTAGAACACTGAAATAGTGAGAGGTTTTTTTTACAAAATTAACTTACTAACTTAATCGTTTAGCTTGGTATGGGCATGTTATGGGGTAGGTAGGATGAAACGCATGTGACCAAGAAAGTTATGAATATGAGTGTTAGTGGATGGAAAGGAAGAGGAAGACCCAAGAAAAGATGGATGGATTGCGTGAGAGATGATATGAATGAGAAGGAAGTGAATAATGAGGTGACGGCTGACAGGGGAGAGTGGAAGAACAAGACTTACTGCGCCGACCCCAAATAAATTGGGAAAAGGGTAAGACAATGATGATAACTTACTAACTTACCTTGTTTGTTGTTAGGGAGCTGACAGACAAGCTGCACGAGTTGAAACGAGCTACCGAGCGCGCCGTTGTCAACCGCGTGGTCGAGGAGTTCATCGACGTGGCGGCGCCGCTGAGGCACTTCACGGACGCCGTCAACGCGCCGCTAGGTACATGCACTGACACTATCAACAGTTATCCTTCGAAACTCTTAGCGCATTAGGGGTCCAGAAGGCTGTTGGAACTCCCGCGCATGCGGCTCATCAGATGCAGTTCTGTTTCGGGCCATTGCAAAAAAGTCATCAGTGTGCGCGTCTCCGAACATCCCATCAACGCGGCAGCCTCAGCGACATCCTGAAACTGTCGCACTATTAAATCTGTAAGGCATTGTAGAATTTCTGTGTTTATTTTGCTAAAAACTGCACGTTATGTGATTGATGTAAATTATTGCAGGTCTCCCAGGCAGGGAGCCCAACTTCCACGAGAAAGCGGCCGCTCTGCAGGCGTTCAGCCACCGCGCTGCGTCCGCCGCCAGCATGGTGGCAGCCGGCGTTGGACACAACAAGAGGCTGGCCGACCAGCTCATACACTACGCACAACAGGTGACATACATCATCAGCTTGCTCAATTACACTTACACGGTCTTTAGGCGCTATAGGTTCAACTAGTTTTAACGAACATTTTTGTATGAGGCGAAGAAGGCGAGCTCACACTCTGATACCGTGTTTTTGTGTATAACAAAATAATATAAAAATGCGCTTAAACGTTTTGTTAAATTTTGTTGATGACTTCACTAACTCAAATAATTATTAAAAAGTAATAACCTAAAATGGTATTTCAATTTTAAAATGGTTGTATCTTTGGTTTTTTTTTATCGAGTGATGTACCCAAGTTGTCATCGTTGTCTTGCCCTTTTCCCAATTTATTTTGGGTCGGCGCAGTACGTTTTTTCTTCCACTCTCCAATTTTTTGTTCTAGAGCATGGCAGTTTCTTTCACCGTGAATAACATAACGTTCAAGGATAACTATAGGCCTGTTTATCTAAGATACTACTGGCAGAGAACCTTATTATCACGGACACAACAGCATCATCATGTCAAGTTATTGTTTAATTTCGTGTTTAGGTGGATAAACTATCTCCTCAACTGGTGGCCGCGGGGAAAATTCGCCTGCTTTACCCAGAAAGCAAGGTGGCTGATGAGCATTTCAACAACCTGAAGAATCAGTATGGAGAAGCCGTGCTACGCGTGAGGGACCTGTGCGACCAAGCTGTGGATCCACTGGACTTTGTCAGGACTGCTGGTAACATTTTATGAAAGGAGCGGCCAACCCGGTCATAGCTTTCCATGCAAACGCTCGTATATCACGTACGAGCCCCGGTACGTGATTATGACGTAGTAATAAATGTTTCTTTATATTTTTGGAAGAACTATATATCGCGTACACTCTACCTTGGTACTAGTATAGTATTATTTTATCTGTGACCTAGATTTATGGTACAAAAATTAAACATTTTGGGAAACAAATCCAGTAAAGGCCTCTGGCTGTTCATAATGAACTCCTAAATTGCAAACGTAAAGAAAACATCGCAATAGAAACGTCCGACATATAATGGAGACTCTATTACAATTTTTTTTCACAAATTATAAAGGCTTTATGAATCGTACAACCTGGAACAAGTTTTATAAAAATTTTGCACATCGCAAGTAAGCCGCGGGGTTTTTCTAATTCCAACCGAGGGGTCTGGCGCTGTCTTTCTCAGTGCCTCTCATTGAAACATTGCTAACAGTAGGGTTTTACCCCGAACTGGGAAGAGCCCTCTATAGATGCTGGTTTATCAAACTCCATTCAATTCTGTATACCCAATCACTAATAACCTGTGGTTTGTCACTTATAAAAACAACAAGGACCGACCTCAAATAGTTCAGGATAGAAGTGATTGGAAAGAGGGAAGGGAGGCCTTTGCCATGCAGTAGGAAACTTCCGGCTTATAAATAATTAAAACAGTTATCTTAAAACGATATAATTTAAAGATGTGACACGATCTGAAAAGCTAAATGAGTCCAGAATCAACGCTCTCTGGCCGCTATGACTTATTGTCTGAGCATGCCCAAATGAGAGGCATTTAGCTCGGCTTTGTACACGAGTGGCAGTGCTTCTATCCATAGGGTTATTGTATATTCTTATGCTAACGTATTCTGCAGGTGAATTGATGCAGAAGCACACTTATCTGTGTGAAGATGCGATTCGCAACAACGACTCGCAGAAAATGGTCGACAACACTTCCGCCATTGCCAGGTAAGAAATCCTATAAGATAGTTATTATCACCATTGTATAAAAGAATCACTTACCACATTGCTAGATTATCCACACTAGAAAGTTACTCAAGGAGATACAATCCCAGAGTCTCGAGCACCGCCGTAAAGTCGCATTCATTTCTATCTTCTATAGGTAACATTTCGGGGAATGCTCCCAGGAACTTCAGGATCTGATGCCACCATCTCCGTTTCATCATAGGACGAGCAGACACACGGCTCGGTACCATCCTTACCTCATTAGTATACCCTCTATTCGTACTAAACGTTTCAGTTCTACCTTTATAATGCGAACTGCTAAGGAGTGGAATACACTACCGTCGTCTGTCATTCCTGAAAACTATAATCTGGGTCTCTTCAAGGCTAGAGTTAATAGGTGCCTTCTAAACCTTTGTGTTTCATCTTCGGCCACATCGGGACTTACTTGTCGATACAGATTGTTATGTAGCATTCGTGGTAATGTTTTGTTGTCACGGCAGGCTGGCGAACCGCGTGCTGCTGGTGGGCGGCACGGAGCGAGACAACTCTGAGGAGGACCAGTTCTCGGCCGCACTGGGCGCCGCGCTGCGCCGCCTGCAGGCCTCCATCCCGCCCGCGGTGACGTGCGCCAAGCAGGTCGCGCTCAGCGGCGCCGCGCACGCGCCCGCCTGGAGGCACGCCAATGCAGAGGTATGCATATCTAATCGTCGCGTGACTTGTACACGAGCGCATAAACAGCACAACGTTCTGCGTACTCAGTACAATAATGTGTTCAGCTCGTTATATGTACATAGTTAATACTGCCATTAACTTTTTCATATATCTAAAAACAAACTGTGCTATTGTTATAACAATTACTAATTATTTTAAGTTTAGGTACTCTAGTTAGGTCTTTATCGTTAACTTGCAGATCATCACCTCAGCCAGCGAAGTGGAGTCGACCCTGGGTCACCACCACGCGCCGCCGCCGCCGCCCCCTCTCCCCGAGGTGTTGTCGCGCCTGCGCGTGTCGGAGCACGCCGCGCCCGCGCCGCCGCGCCCGCCGCCGCCGCCGCCCGTCGCGCAGCCGCCGCCGCGCCCGCCGCCGCCCAGCGACACGGACGACGAGGGAGAAGACATCTTCAAGAGACAGCCGCATCCAAGCCAGCCTATCTTGGTGAGTCATCATTATCATCATTATAGAATTGAAACAATCGTGGTTGGGAACCATATTAAATAAATTAATAACGTTTTATTACCACTGTATGCTGTGTGTACGCAGCCTTATGCGGACGATGTAGGTAGTGACGTAGATGAACTAGTTTTCGACGCACGCGCAACGAACCTACCGCTGCCGCCGCCGCCGCTGTCTCAGCGAGCGGAGCGCGCGGCCGCACGCAGTATTCGCCGGTCCACCGTGGAACGCGGTCGCGGGCGGTGCTCATGATGAAGAGGCTTCTGAATTCAGTCTCGAAACTTCAGCAAAGCGACGAAATACAGTGGTAATAAGCCGTTATTTATTTATTTAATATCATCATTATAGGTCGCGCAACCAGTTATGAGCGCTCGGCGAAAGTGTTGGGGTTAATTGCGCATATGTAAATTAGCGCATTCGCTATACAGACCCAAAAAATGACTACTGCGCATTGAAGGTCAGCGCTCATAACTCGTTGCGCGATGTATACCATCATTATCATCAGCTGGTTGACGTGCGCTGCAATGTGCCCAGGAACTACATGATCTGATCTCACCATCTCCTTTTCATCATACGACGAGCAGGCGCACGGCTCAGTAACTCATCAGTATACCAGCAATTCGCACTTAACGTTTCGGTTCCACCTTTGTAATGCGAACTGCGAAGGATTGGAACTCGTTGCCGTCGTCTGTCTTTCCTGGAAACCATAATTTATGGGTCTCTTTAAGGCAAGAGTGAATAGGTGCCTTCCAGACCCTCGTGACAGCGTCTGCTGTCTTATGAACTTTTGCTGATTCTCTTTACACATCTTACTTTTAGGTTAACTGGAAGGTTAGCTGGAAGAAAATGCTAATTAGCATTAACTTCGCCTATGTACTGCTTTTTTGTCCTGTGCAATAAATAATTTTCTATCTATCTATCTACTTTTGACTCCCTACCTAACGCATTTATTTGGCTTTCTTATTCTTTGAATCAGCTTCTCCTTGTTCTCGAAGCACCACACAGGCGCTTCCCACCTAGTAGTAAGAAGGATCATCAAATAAAGCACGCGCCTTGTTTGTTGCCTGATCCTTCTAGGTTTGGTCGCGTTGGAACAGCGTTTTTTCCTTCGTTTGAGCACGATCTCACCTGTTGGAAAGTGACGATGCGGCCGACGATGGAACACAGAGTTCTAGAAGGCACCTATTCACTCCTGCCCTAAAGAGACCCAGATTATAGTTTTCAGGAAAGACAGACGACGGTAGTGTTTCCTCTCCTTATAATTATAATTACAAGCTTTTATTTAACTTGCAATGTATGTCCGGGTAAAATCATGCAAATGAATTTTACAACAGTTATCCTCAACCGATTGAGCTGAAATTTTGCATACCTGTCAAGTTCCGATGACAATACAATATGATGTTGACAGCGAGCTGGACAGCAGGAAGGTGGACAACGGAACTCCTCGATGGATAATAGTAGACTGGACGTGTGTAAGCTCATTTCGATCAGCACACGGTTACGGCCACAAATTTTATAAAAGCTTGTATTGTAAAATATATATTTCACAAAATACTTTTTAGTTTCAAAATGAAACTTGTAATTTCAATGAATACAATACTGTTGAATTTGATTGTGTATTTGTTGTTAATCGTAGGTGGCAGCACATAATCTGCACAAGGCGGTTAGCGAGTGGTCCTCGAAGGACAACGAGATCATAGCGGCGGCCAAACGCATGGCCATCCTCATGGCGAGGCTATCCGAGCTCGTCCGATCTGACTCTAAAGGTAAGTACTGCCATTTCGAGGTAACTTGCTGTTTGTACTCTAAAATCTAATTCATGTCATGCCTATACATCATCCCCAGCCTGACGTCACCTATTGCTCAGTCTAGGACACCCCTTGCTTGGACCAGTTCATAAAATGTTATACTAAATGATAATTGCTCATCACAATGCACAGCACATTCCGGTGTGTCTTAAGCCGCTATAGTTCACGAAATTTATATAATGAGCTTGAGAATTTGTCGTAATTATATAGGTAACTGGTATGCTTAGGTACCACAGGCTTATATTTAATTATAAAATTAATTGTATGTAGTAGGTATTTAGACAAGTATATTTAGATAATTATGAAGGGATGGTTCTTTGATGCTATGTTCTGTTTATGTTATGTTTGATGATGATGTTCACTATCTCCCTGCTATCCTGAAATACACAACTCTTGAAATAACGGAGAAGGACTTTTGTCTTTTTTTTTTGTGTTAGCTCTGTCCCGGTGTCCCTGGGCTGTAATCATTTTCATTACATTTACTTATATGATGTTATTCATTTTGTAAAAACGGGAATTTCCATATATTTATCAATAAATCTATGTAATTATATGTTAAAGATATAATTCACATATTCGTTGTACAAATTGCTAACTATTAAAGCTTGGCGCAAAATATATAATTAATGTTCTCAACAGTTCAAAAGGACTTTCAGCCGTATTAATCTTACGATTTGACAGGAAATCCAACGGTAAAGAATCATGGCGAAACTCAGAACACTGGTGTACACAAAATTTTCATTTATTTCATTTCATTTATTTCACCTTATGACACAGTTTGTCACACCAGGCAAGTCACACAAACATATTAATAAAATTTCAAAGATTCACAAATTTAAATTTAAATTCTAGTCAGTATATAAGTATAAAAATTCAATCTCAAGTTTAATATTTTACAATAGCTACTTACCCAAAACAAACAATAATAAAAATACAAAAGTCAGATAAAAATCAATAAAAATCAAATTATAATACAAAACTAAACTACCTAGATGCATCTAAACAAAAAAAAAACAGTACTAAAAATCATCATATCACACAATATCGTTATTTAGCAAAAATGAGGAATCTAACACAGTCATGTTCATAAACTCGTTCATGCAGTAAAATGCATTTACCTCAGATAAATGTTTAATTATCCTTTTGAAGTCTGATGTGTGTTCCAGATTAGTTATTTTATTGGGCAATTTATTGTACATTAATATTTTATTATATTCTCCTTGTTTCTGAACCTTTACTAGCCTAACTTTTGGTATGCAAAGTTTATCTTTATTTCTTAAATTATAATTATGTATATCCTTTTTTTTTAAGTAACTTTCCCTATTTTCGTGAATTTCTACTACGCTTTTATAAATGTATAAGGATATGACTGTCATTATTTTATTTTGTACAAAATATTTCCTTGCTGATGTCCTTCTTCTAATACCACATATAATCATAATAGCCCGTTTTTGACAAATCAAAACATTTTTGATGTCAGAGCTATTTCCCCATACCGTTAACGCATAACTAATGATCGAATGCACATAAGCGTAATATACTGATATCAAATATTTCTGAATTCGAAATAGTACACCATTGATCATCAGGTACATTTAGATTATCCTAATAGTTGTCCATCATTAGTTTCTGTACAAAAAAAGTACGTGGAAAAAGCAAATTGGATTGTAGGAAGCATTTCCGTTCTATGCCACTTTTATTGTTGTCTTGAGATGTTGATGCAGTTTTTTTTGTCCCTAAGCGCAAGCCTCTGAGCGACAAAGGGAGGCCAAGTTAGTTCATTACATTCCGCCTTGTCCGCCATGCATGGGCACAGATTACGGCTCTGATAGGCTGATTTTAAAGGCACTGATTTTAAAAATTCTTTTAATTTTTTCACATAGTTTCATAGAAAATGACAATAATGGGAATTTATTAAGCTATTCTCGTACTGTGCCCGAATATTTGTTTCATTTAGTTTCGAATGTGGGTACGCTTTCGCCATGACTCTTTGAGTTAACTCCTAGAATACAGCTGTTAAGAACTTCGTAGAGGTCACGCAAAACTTAATGGCCTATCTTCATAACCTTATTGCAGTGGATGAGGGTAGTTTGTTCGCACGGGGCATAAATTGGTCTAATCTATAGTATGTATATTTTGCGCCGGGTTTTCTAGTATATCATTGTGACGCACTGTACATGCTAGCACTATATAATGCATTACCATTGTATATGTTACATTATGCTTACGGACAGAGGTCGCGTTGAATTTGAGCGGTAAGTGCATTCGATGTGTATATTATCTTTCAAAAATCATATTTTTTGCTTTTTGACCTTTTTGATACCCACGGCCTTCGACCAAAATAAATAAGTATGGACGGGCTTTAGGGAACGATAGTTTTGAAGCTTATAAAGTGAGTGAGTCACTCACTTCGCTTCAGTCTGTCTTTGTGACGGCAACGAGTGACGTAACGTACGTGTGTTGTAATTGTGACTTATTTTTCTCATACGTTTTGTATGGGTAAGGCCCGTCCATACTTTTTTATTTTGTTCGAAGCCCAAGGCCATGCTACATGGAGGACAAATGCTTTAAATATTAAAGTTAGGAAGTTATGGACACTTTTCTTTATTTTTTAAGTCAATACTGAAGTCAAGAAAAAAGACTCGTAAGCCTAAGCAGGGACTCGAGCCCGTTAAATCCAATAAAACTGTATTTTATGATACCGATCGAAAGCGTAAATTACGCAAAGCGTAAAGCGTAAAATACTACGTTATTGAGAAGGAATTACACTTGCAAATTTTTACTGAAATGTCTCATAATAATATTTAATGTTAAGGGATTGTTTATATGGTGAGGGCGTCTGTGACGCAGTTTTTATACTTCTGCAGACATAGTTTCCCATTGTTTTTGTTAATATGTAATGTTAATATACCCCAAATAAAAAAATAAAAAAAATGATCCTATAAATTTAGTTTCGGAACTTGTAGATCATGCAAACATTTGTCCCGCAGCGGGAATTAGTTCCGTGTCTGTGTTGTGGTAGCACGGTACTCGTAGTTCCTGATACTACGACACAGGGGATCCTAGTGTGGGCTCAGGACTATGTACCTACGTGACTGTAGTGTTATGTATATTGTTGTGTGCAGGTAGCAAACGCGAGCTCATCGCGACTGCGAAGGCTATTGCTGAAGCGTCTGAGGAAGTCACTCGTCTCGCCAAGAAACTTGCTCTGGAGTGTACGGACAAGAGGATTAGAACCGTGAGTTTCATCAGCTTTTATTACCAAACTATTTTATATTTTACTAGCGACTCGTCCCGGCTTCGCACGGGTAGTTTCAGGATGAAAAACAGCCCCCCCTCCTATCCCCCCCCCCTGGTAGCCTATATCACACAGGGTGAATGTAGCTTTCCAATGGTGAAAGAATTTTTGAAATCGGCACAGTAGTTTTTTAGTTTATTCATTACAAACATTCGACATTCGACGACCTCTGTGACGCGGCGGGCGAACGTTCGCCTGCGACGCAGGAGGTTGCGGGTTCGATTCCCGCCTCGGAACAAATAGTTGTGCAATCGCAGATATTTGTTCAGGGTGTTCTGGGTATTTTCTATATGTATAATAAAAAATATCTATCTATGTAATATATTGTATTAAGTATATCAGTTGTCTAGTACCCATAATACAAGCTCTGCTTAGCTTGGGGCTAGATAATGTTGAGTGAACTGTCCAGCATTATTTATTATAAAAAAAAACATACACACACACACAAAAATACAAATCTTTCCTCTTTATAATATTAGTGTAGATTTCTGTATGTTCAATATTGTATGTTTAATATTCAATATGGCACAATCGCGTCGTGCGCACTTGGAACCGGTTACCAGACTCAGTGATCAGTGCCCCCTCAGTGAATTCTTTCAAAAATAGACTTGACAAACATTTAAAGTGCACTGATAAGGACTAAGATAAACTCGTACACGCATCAGCTCCGTGAGCTGCCTCTGTATTATAAATAAATAAATAAATATTATTAGTGATCGCACAGATTAAATATTAGTTACTACACATCAGATATGAGATATGCAAATCACTCCCATACAAAAACATAAACACAGTGCTACAAGGATCATTTAGCACGTCTTGGTGCCGCCGTTGTGGAGCTGTTTGATATTAGATTATAAGATGGCGGTGTTAGTTCTAAATTCGGCCACATGCCAAATTATCCTTGTAGCACTGTACCTACTCTGTAGTAGGCTACAAACACCAAGTTAAAAGTCAGTCACAAAAGTACAATGGTAGTAGGTTATTTTATAAATAACCATCTTACAAAACAACATCATGAATGAAATATAAAAATTAATTGACAGTATCTCTTAAATATCATCAGTTTACCCTACCTAAACAAATGCTTTCAGTGTTTTTTTTTGTTTAGGGTCATCCTAGCTAAACTGGTGATATTTATGAGATACTATCAATTAAAACGTGTGTTAAGTCGCCTAGTTCTCGCGAAATCATCTTTCGCTATCTGAAGAAGTGTTCATGAGCTGTAATTACCAATAACACGGCTGTGAACGCATGGTCCGATAGCAAAGTCCGCTCCATCGGACGTCGTCACAAGAAAAAAGAATTTCACGCCCTCTGTGGCGCGGCGGGCGAAGGTTTGCCTGTGACGCAGGAGGTTGCAGGTTCAATTTCCGCCACGGAACAAACATTTGTACGATCTGCAGATATATTTGTTCAGGGTGTTCTGGGTATTTTCTATTTATAATAAAAAAAAGTATATGTAATGTATATCAAATATCTAGTAGGTACCCATAACACAAACTATGCTTAACTTGGGGCTAGATAATGTTGTGTGAACTGTCTAGCATTATTAATTTTATTTCTTTATTTATGATGTTTCTAAAGTTTTTGTATATTTATAATATTGAATGTATTATTTTGTAGAATCTTCTACAAGTGTGCGAGAGGATCCCTACCATCGGTACGCAGCTCAAGATCCTGTCCACTGTGAAGGCAACCATGCTGGGAGCGCAAGGTATGTCCCATCTCATACCTGACAATAACATCTTTGTGTTGTTTTAAAACATTACGACTGTGCACTGTGTACATTAATATTCTCCTGCTGACGTTTCGTTGACCATTTAGAGGTCCTTCCACCGACCACGCTCGAAGGTCGTGAGACGGGAACTAGCTTGGCTTCGCCGCTCCGCACGCTCAGCCCGACAGGACACTGAACACTGTGGACATTCGAACTTTAACCGAGACCAGGGTTGGGGAATTACTCCCTCTCGGAGACCGGTACTGAACTCCACGAGTATGGATCGGGACAGTGTGCAAGTAGCTCTGGAGAGTGACACAATGGGGAGACACACTGCTTATTTATCACGCTAGGTGGCGCATAATCGCTGGTGTTGTTTCGTAAGCAAACAAAGGTCTATCAATGTTTAAAAAAAAATTTACAAATATCAATGGATAATTTTAGCAAATAAACATTAAATAATAGTCTGGTATAAAACATGCCTCTGTGTAGTGCATTTCAGTGTACAAATAAAGGTACACACCGTTTCCCTTCTGATGAGAAAAAGACAAGACCACTAAATGACAAGCACCAGCGATGGTGGCGCCATCTGAGATTAGTTTTGCCTGTGGCTCCCCATTAGCACGGTGTGTGAGCCTTACGTCGACGACGACGCGAGCGACGAAGGGTTACTGCCCCTCCCCCGCCGCCCCCGCTGCCTGCCCCAGTGTCCAGACGGGCTGAGCGTGCGGAGCGACGGATCCAAAGTAGTTCCCGTCTCACGACCTTCGAGCATGGTCGCGGTCGGTGCTCATGAAGATGGACCTCTAAATGGAGCGTGGTCGCGGTCGGTGCTCATGAAGAAGGACCTCTAAATGGTTAATGAAACGTCTGCAGGAGAATAGTAAAGTACTTGGTGCATAGTCGTAATTTTTCTATAATGACATTCAACGGTCATTTCAATTCTATCTGTGTGTTGCTTACCACTATGCTCTGGCTGTACAACGGCGACTACATTATCTACTAAATCCAGCTGGAGAGCTATTCTGATGCACCATTCGCTAAACTAAATCTGGCAAATGTAAAATGTTTTAATTTTAACGAGCGCATTATGTTTGATTATCTTTCTTTCCAATGGCTTTGTATTTAAAGCACTAACATGCGGCGCTCATGAGGCTTGTTAGAGGCATCTAGTTAGGGCTGCGCCTACAAACACTACTCCTTAAACATAAAACGCTCCGTGCCGCTCGAAACAGGCATTTTTATTAATATAGATATTTTTCAAAACACCTCTTCGGTTTAATTGTATTGATTGTATTTATTTAATTCTTGACCCAAATAATCTGACCCATATTGAGAAACAATCGAATCTAACCAAAAAATGGAGGTAACATTGTGATTTGTTTCTATAAAGAAAATATTGTCTTATCGTGTTTTTGGTTGTGAATCTTCGGAATTGTAATGTACTATCCATGCATATTTTTAATCTGAATATTCTACTTGGTTTACTTAGGTAACAATCAAATCACACTAATACTATAAATGGGAAAGTTTGAGAGTGTGTTTGTTACTTTTTCACGCTGAAACGGCTTGACGGATTTGGATGAAATATGGAATAGACATAGCTGGAATCCTGGAATAACACATAGGCTATTTTTATCCCGATATTCCCACGGGTTCGAGACTTATGCGGGTAACACCGCGCAGCTAGTATTATAATTTGTCGTTAGGCGTAGAACTATCACTTCTATGACTATGAGCCCATACTGTCTCATTGTTGGGCAATGGCCTCCCCCCATTTCCGCCAGTCACTATGGTTCTGTGCAACCGTTTCCCATTCTCATGACGTCCAGTTCATCGCGCCACCTCATGCGTGGTCTACCGCGACTCCGCCTGGCTGTATCAGGGCTCCATGCCGTGGTACTTTTGGCCCACAGTTCCGTCGGGCATGCGGCAAACGTGGCTGGCCCAATACCACTTCAGCCTCGCGGCCTTCTCTCCCACATCGGCGACTTGTTTTGAAGCGCACTATCGATTACTAATTATTAAAAACATAAATATGAAGAAAAAAATTGCTTATGCGAGACGCGCTGAATCTTCTCACTATACTGGTTCTTTCAATGGGTCAATAAAATCTTTTTTGACAAGGAAAGAACCAGTGACGTCTCGAACTATCTACTACAGGTCTAGCACTTAACCGAGTCAACTCCTGAGGTATGGGAGCGTTACGGGAGGGGTGTTTTCGTCTCTCAAATTATCAGATGACATGAAGCCACGCATCATTTTGACGTAACGAAAACACCCCAGGGACAGACTCAGTTAAGCTCTAGACCTGTAGTTATACATTTTATAAGTAAAGATAGTGCGTTGTAAATCTTCTCTTTTAATACTACGGAATGGATTCGAATGGCCCTATGACTAAACTAAAATTTAAATGAAACTAATGTTTTTTTTCTATTAAATATTTATTAAAATAAATCTGTACTGTCGGCTAGTTCGATTTTTCGGTAAGATATAAGCGGGGATGACTTCGCGTGTACAGACCGTTCAGCGTAAGTTGGCACCTGCCATGGAGTATTTACAGGTGCCATCTTACGGTGAACGAGTTACGCTTAAATAAACTAAATACTACGTATAATATACTATTTACGACTATATGCAAGCCTATTTCGTCCGCAAAGTGATCGTATGTGCGACCATCTATCGGCTGTGTGCTTCACTAATCGGTACATTATGCTTTCTAACAGTCGGCATGCCGGACTATAAAGGTATTTACATGTTTCTGCACATTTTATGATTTCGCTTCTGGAATTGCATGTTTTTTATTTTGCATGTTCTTTGCATGATTTTCTTGCCAATCACGATGTTATAATCTTTGTAACCCGTTTGTGTAACTTGAACAAGGGTCTTTACCCTTCAAGTAACATACAAGGGATCTACCCTTCAAGTAACATACAAGGGTCTACCCTTCAAGTAACATACAAGGGGTCTACCCTTCAAGTAACATACAAGGGATCTACCCTTCAAGTAACATACAATTGATCTACCCTTCAAGTAACATACAATTGATCTACCCTTCAAGTAACATAGAAGGGTTCTACCCTTCAAGTAACATACAAGGGATCAAAGTGTGTGTGACTGTTGGGTGATATGTTATTTAAAGTATTAACACATCTGTCAAAAACTATTGGCTTAACTTATTCAGACGTTGAACTGTGTCCGTGGAGCCAGTTTCAATAGTCCACGCGTTGTACGATCTCGTTCGTTGGTAATATTTGGTATGGAGATTAAAGAGTTTTTAAAGCATTTGTTAGTAGTAGAGCTTTTCTGTGATAGAGTTTGTTCGGGGAAGTACTACATACATCCATACCTATTTCTACCTCAAAGTAGTATTGCTCGCATTGCTGTGTTCCGGTTTGAAGGGTATGTGGGTGCCGATGAAATTACAGGCACAGGTACTTTAATTTTGTACCTCAGGGTAGCGGGTGCAGTGCAATACCACATAGGGCGCGTCCTAGGTTAACGTAGCCTATGTGGTAATGCATTGTGAAAGGCAGAGTTTTGCCGCTTGACATCAGGTAGGCCATCTGCTTGTACACACAATCATAAAGTTTGTTATTTTTTAAAACTTATTTTTGATTTTTGTTTTAAGTACGATGTGTACCTACAGTCCGGGGGCTTAGTACGAGTTTTTATAGTATTCGAAACTATATGAAGTTTCGTTTAGTTCAATACATTTATTGATAGCCTCCTTAGTTTTTTTTCGTTTCCGCTAGGGGCGCTGCATTTCAATTTCATTTTCATTTCATTTATTTCACCTTATGACACAGTTTGTCACACTAGGCAAGTCACACAAACATATTAATAAAATTTCAAAGATTCACAAATTTAAATTTAAATAGTAAATGCTAGTAAATGTATGGAAGGAAACGAAATATAAAATATTATTAAATTATTATTAAATTATTATTAAATTATTATTAAATATTAATAATATTAAATATATTTCGAATACTATAAAAACTCGTACTAAGTCCCTAGTACTTTTGACTCATTTTGTGATGATATATTTGTTTGACGTGTACCTTTTTTATGAATAAATGAATATCTGACTATCTATCTGAATAAATTTAAAAAAAAAACTGTTTAGAAAAGACTTTGACTGCCGAAGCACATAAGTATAACATAATAATATAGTACT
Organism: Operophtera brumata; assembly: GCA_932527175.1. Lineage (NCBI taxonomy): Eukaryota > Metazoa > Arthropoda > Insecta > Lepidoptera > Geometridae > Operophtera > Operophtera brumata. The sequence continues at coordinate 30,283,862 of OW052239.1, read as the reverse complement.
GTATTGACTAATCTAATTATGGCTTTTAAAGTATGTGCATGTTTTTACTATAAATAATAGTGGCGCATGTGATGTTATGAGTGTAGGATAGTGTAGGTAAGGTACGAGTTGGTTTATTAAAACGTTTACCGTTTGTTGCCTTTAGGAAGCGAAGAGGACCAGGAGGCAACTGAGATGCTGGTCGGCAACGCGCAGAACTTGATGCAGAGCGTGAGTTGATATTATATAGAACCCCCGTGTCACTAATCAATGCGAAATGTCCTTGTTATAGTTACACTGTTACACGGGGTTTTGTCTCTTTCTATGGAATTTGAAGCTGGCTGTAAATGCAAAAGAAACAAGTAAATAATTTAATAATTTTTTTTTTTTTTTAATTTAATTGTAAAATTTAAAAAAAACCCTCTTCGCAAGGAAACGGCTGAACCGGTTTTGATCAAAAATAGCTAAGAACAATCCCGACAAATTCACCTTTCAAACAAAAGAAAAAACGAAATCGTTTCATCCGTTCGGGAGCTACGAGGCCCCACACACAAACACACACACACACACACACAGACACGTCAAACTTATAACACCCCATCGTTTTTGCGTCGGGGGTTAAAAACACTATGAAACTATTCCAAAGATATTTCGCGTTTAATAGTAAGTTGTAATCAAACTTAAGAAAAATTGCATTGGATAATCGCAAGAGTCTAAAATCAGGATATAATACGCAAACTGATAGCAAAAGAGTAACAAAACCCGCAAGCTGATTCCTTGAGAGTTTTTAAACACCGTTATTTATTTGCGCAGGTGAAAGAGACGGTGAAGGCGGCTGAAGGAGCCTCCATCAAGATACGCACCGAGCAGGGTGGATACAGACTGCGCTGGGTGCGCCGCTCGCCCTGGTACCAGATCTAAACGCCACCGGACACGGAGCCGCCGGGGCCGTCTCTACGCCAGGGCACGGGCCCCGCCATCTTTGGGGCCCCTAAAGCATAGAGGGATATAGGTCGCGCAACGCAAGTAACGAGCGCTCGGCGAAAATGGTAGCGTTGATAGCGCATGTTAAAATTAGCGCATTCGCTATACAGACCCAAAAAATGACTTCTGCGCATTGAAAGTCAGCGCTCATTGCTCGTTGCGCGACCTATAACACAATATACACCCTTCCTTCATTTCCTTTAAGTTGGTTTTCCTTTTTACAAGCTTTTATTTAACTTGCAATGTATGTAAAAGACCATATCTGAAATCATATAGGATCATATCTGACCCCCATATCTGAAAGAGTTATGTGGCGCCTCGCTTGGCTAAAGACGGCCCCGGGCTACATCGGATGGAGTAGCAATAATTATCTTGAATGGATGCAATACATGTACCCCTATTCACAAACGTGTAGATTCCTGCCATACAGGAGACAGTGTTCTAAGATAATTGTTCTGAGGGCCTAGTACATGTTTGTCTAAGTTTTGCATTCGGTAAAGAAATATCGACTCACAATTCGATAGTCGGGGACTATCGAATTGTGAGTCGATATTTCTTTTTATGTATGGTTTTAATGAGTTTCTCAACAAGTCCGCTAGGGGTGCTTTTCATTTTCTGCATACTAAAACGATTACATACAATTTCTATTTATGTTAGATTTTCTTATTCCGAGTGATTCCTAATGAGGGGTTTTCACGGCCGTTTCACATCATGCGTAGAGCGTTGAAAATAGATAGCACCAGCTCTGTTCTTTACTGTAAAAATAAAGTGAAATGTCAACGTCAACAACGTAGAGATATATTTTCGTGGTATTTTGCTACTATCACACAAAACAAACAAATCGCTAGTTAAAATTCGTTTACGAGCAAAGAATATATTAACTAACATAGGAGCACTGCGAAGACAAATCGAACTACTCGTTTTTAAATTTGAAAATGGAAAGCATTCATTACAAAGAATATATTAACTAACATAGGAGCACTGTGAAGACAAATCGAACTACTCGTTTTTAAATTTGAAAATGGAAAGCATTCATTACAAAGAATATATTAACTAACATAGGAGCACTGCGAAGACAAATCGAACTACTCGTTTTTAAATTTGAAAATGGAAAGCATTCATTACAAAGAATATATTAACTAACATAGGAGCACTGCGAAGACAAATCGAACTACTCGTTTTTAAATTTGAAAATGGAAAGCATTCATTACAAAGAATATATTAACTAACATAGGAGCACTGCGAAGACAAATCGAACTACTCGTTTTTAAATTTGAAAATGGAAAGTATTCATTACAAACCTGTAACAAGCCCTCTGGTAAAGTTTGTGAATGTTGCTGTAAAATTAGATTTTAACACATTTACAATATCGTAATCGATACAGCACATAAAGTCATCAGGAGATGCGATAATTATGATAAAATTATTATTGTTTCATTTATTTTATATTAAATAATGACCTTACTTATAGAACTAATTTAAAATTTCTTAAAATAAGTCCTGTTACTGTTACACACTATCTAATAGTACAAGATGGCAATATTTCAAGCATTGCTTTGTCTTTGACTTGACATATTTTTTATAAGTAAGGCTGTTAAGGCTTATACACGTCAATTCATTAACATCTTTGATTTAATATACGGGGTGTAACAAGAGTGGTGGATCATCAAAAAGGGCCCATTGGTGGCCTAGTTGCGGAGGACAGTCTGCACTAATTCTATCACTTTATCATAAAAACATCTACGTGAACCCTTTTCCATAGGAATTGGTCAAAATCTGAGCACAAATATAGTAATTACTCCTAAACTATCCAAAATCGTAGAACATACACGGGGGTGATTCAGATATGCCATGAGGTCCCCACTCCCCCCCTCTGCCACCGATAACCCAACCCTCTTGTTACATCCTGTATACTCACGGGAATTGGGTATTTATAATAGGCAGATAATATTATCGGCAGTATACACTTTATTCAAGGAATTTGTATCGGTTAGAATCTGCTTCCGATCGACACATCCTGTGACTCTACTTGTATATTATCAGTTAATTATAGAAATTAACTAAACAGTGTTGCCGTAATTATAAAATAGTTCTTATTTTTCACAACGAAAGTATTTAATTGGTTGCTTTTTTATCAAAAAATATAGTTTTATGAATAGTTTGTAAAAGTGAGTGTGATAAAAATATAAGTGCCATGAGTTAGTGCTTTATAACATAGTTTAGAATTAGATTCTAACTTTAAAAGAGGTAAAACATATTCATTAAATGTGCACTAATTTTTGTACTAAAATATTTAAACTAAAAACCGATTTAGACGCCATATTTTATGGTGAACTTTAACAAGAGACGCGTTCAAATGTGTTGTGTGGATCCTTTTGCTCCTGCACTTCAAATCGTTTACACCTCACAGTTTGGTGATCAACTTTCGTTCCGTACATCGTCAGAAAAAACGGAGCCATTATAGAATCACTTGTTGTCCGTCTGTCAGTCTGTCGAGTCCCTTTTCCCCGGGAACGGCCAAAGGTAAACATGAAATTTATACTAAATATAAAGGTCTGTGAGCTTATAGTTTTGTAAACAAAATAGCTCATAACTTAATGCATTAAAAAGATATGGAAACTATATCTAATTTTTGTATGAAAATCGCAAGTATTAATACCCAACCTCACAATTCTGAAATTTAGAATGCTAAGAGGCTTTGTGATGCAAAGGATAGTCTAAAATTGAGAAGTTTAGAGTCATTTTTCTAGGGTGAAGTTTGAAGCAAACAAAATCAGTACGCTATTACAGTATGGAACCCTCAGCGCGTGAATCTCGCTCGCAGTTTGCTGGTTATTTCCTAAGGTATGGCAACTTCCACTATGAATAATGGACGAACGTTATTCTATTAATAAAAACAATATATAAGATCTATTTATTTGTCTCCTACCAAAGCACGGAATGTGGGTACATAACTAAATGATGTTACTATGTAAAAATAACACGGAAAAATAGGAATTAACTCATTATTTAGATAAATAGGGGAAAAATGGCATCAAAATTATAAATAAAATTGATTTGTTTCCTGCTTGCTGACCACACTTTATGTCGTTCGTAAAACAAATGTGTTTTTGAGCGAGCTATACGAAGGTCGCAGTTTGAGCGAGCTATACGAAGGTCGCAGTTTGAGCGAGCTATACGAAGGTCGCAGTTTGAGCGAGCTATACGAAGGTCGCAGTTTCTGCTTTCGTATTTATATATCAACGTTGTTGGGAGTTTGTCAATACCCTGTTAAAATATTGGAGTCGTTGCTTTCAAGTTCACTCAGTAACAGTAAATGTTACAAATTTGATGTTAATACAGTAATTACTAGAGGATGTAATCTAAATATATCATAGACTAGAAACACAATTGGTGAAACTTTTCTCGATAGCTTTATTTTTTGAAATTGGCCCTCCTAAAACCCGTTTTAGGTCCCTTCTTCGACTAGAGAAAATATTAAGCGTAAATTTTTATACTATTCTGTAGGTAATCACATTACTTAGATTAATTAAAGATAATTTATTGTTATATTTGCTATATTAGCAAAACGAAGTTTTATCATTTGTCGCTTACGTCGGTTACTTCCGAGCGGCAGAAATCTATACCTCATCTCTTCTCGGGTTCAAGTGAGTAATAACGCCGTCACTGTCTTGCAGCTATTGTTTTCTTGATAGACTCCGCCCATTCGATATTTTAACCGTTGATCCAATCGCCGTGAAGCGCGTTACACGGGTTGGACATATCAATACAATTGGCAAGTTCGAAAAAGCGCATTATCACACGGTACACGGTACGTGTACTTTTCAATACAAATTTCAATACCTTGCTGCACCCCCTTAGGGGTTGAATTTCTGGAATTCCTTTCTTATTGCACCACTAGACCACAAGAGTACCTTCAAATATCAGGTATCTAGGACTTACGGATTAGGCTGTGCGTTGATCGGTCGGTCGGTTTTTAGTTTATTTTTAACTTTTATCTTGATTATGTATACCTGTCAATTATCGATGACAGTAAGTACAATATTACGATGACAATACGATATTATGGTGACAGCTGATCTGATGATGGAGGTGGGAGGTGGCAACGGGACTCCTCGATGGTTAATAGTGGACTGTTCGCGTTTGGGCTCAGTTTGACGAGCTCACGGCTCATATAAGTATTTTCGAACATTATGGCACTGGTGATTGACCATTGTATGTGATAAGTACATTTAATATTGTCTATATAACTAAGTAGTAACATACTATAAATTTGTGCAAGCTGCTTTCGTAGTTTTAAGAAAAACTAATTTTGTATATAATTTATTTAGTAATTTGTAACTATTCTTTTAATTTGCCTAATAATGCTTAGCCGGTACTTGTATTATAATTTGTTTAAAAGTGTGATTTTATAATTATCATTTATTTATTCTAATAAAATATTTTTACACATTATTTATTTTTATTTTATGTCGAATTAAAATATATTGTCACAAATAATCTTGTTGATATTCTGGAAGAGATTATTGGAGAATTTGCCCAAAATGACAATATAAAAAAAAACCTTTATGATTATTTAGGGTTGGACCACATCTGCTCGCGTGGAATCGCGGTATCCGCGCTGTCTTTATTATCCGAAATGGGAATACAGTAGAGCCTCGATAATCCGTGCTCTAGCTAGTCCGAACTGCCGACTGCCCCTGTCTCTCTTACCGTGACCGCTAATCTTATGTTTAGTTTTCAGTTGCGAATGAGTCACCTCGCTGTTCACTGCTCAGTGGTCACTTCACGTTACTCTGCTAAACTTGCGCGCCACGTGTTTTAGAGATTATAAAAATGGCTCCTACACCGAAACGCAAACATAAAACTTTAACCATAGCAGAAAAGTGTGTCATACTGGATAGTTAGGCCAATAAATAGAACCCGCCAAACTAAAATTGATGACTTTATTAATAAGTAACGTATTTTATGGTTTAGATATGAATCTTATGGTAGGTACGTCAATAAACATATTCTGTCAAAATATACTTGAATTTTTTTGAACATAGGTACTGTAATCCGAACGCTCCGTGAGTCCGAACAGGGGTTGTTTTTTGGTAGTACGGATTATCGCGGCTCTACTGTATGTATTTTCAATCTGAACATGAATATTGTACTTACATAAACACAATATTAATCAGGAACATGGCCAGAGTGCGAAGATAAGTATGGCGCGTGCCATACACGAACAATATGAATGCATGCTATGAGTCAGCGGAATACTCCCATATCCAACTTGTTATAACACACAAGGCTCTGTGTTTATATTTTGCATTGTGTACGAAGGGCTTGAGGTATTTCATGTTTAGACAACTTTTCTATCTATAAACCTCCTGTCATAATAGCCTATAATATGTTTGGATTTATATTTAAAACTAGCAGCGCGGTTTCACCCGCGTAAGTCTCGATCCCGTGGGAATATCGGGATAAAAATGTGTTATTCCGGGAGTCCAGTTATCTCCATTCCAAATTTCATGCAAATCCGTCCAGCCGTTTCAGCGTGAAGAAGTAACAAACACACACACACAAACTTTCGCATTTATAATATTAGTAGGATTGCCACGAAATTGCCAGAAAATCTCCCTCCGGACCACTTATACCATTAGACCAGTATCACTGATGCAATATGTTCAACTGGTTGAACAGATAGTTGAACATATTGGAGTAGAGGTGGTATAACTGGTACCAATTGATCCCATAAGTACCATTTTGGAAGCAAGGAAATTATAAACTGGAGCATTAACTTTAAGTGTTTCCATAGTATTGGTGTGCCCGGCCTAAGAATAGACCCTCCGTCTCCTCCCGCTGATGTTGTAAACCCCGATTAAGGGGTTATCCGGACTTCTTAGTATGTTTTGTTGGTTCTTCGTTGTAGCTGCTAGCTTAGTTATTACTGGAAGGAAGCGTTAGCCGATTCAGTCGTGGGAAGCAATGGCGGCGATGGGCTCACCACTTGTAACGTATATACCCAGTATGGTGCAACCCATGGTGAAAAGAGGCCCATTGATGCATTGCTTTCCCTTTCGGGGGAAAAGGCGCGTGTCTATGTGTGTATTAGTATATCTAGGTACTTACATAGAAATACGACATTATTGTAACCTTTGTACTCACTATAACGTAGGTTAGAAGATAGTATTTTCAAACAAGCCAAAATTAAAAATTTAATTTTACTACTTATCTTGTTTTTAATTTTGATTCATAATCAGCTCATAAGATAAGCATGTATGTACCCCAACTCTTCTTAGCCAGAGGGATTAGCCAGAATCACCAATGGCAGGAGGATTGGTGATTGCAGTATTTAGTGCTCAAATGGATGCTGCTGCACATCCCCTGGCGTGCCTAATCGCAGTCTCCCAGCACTGGCAGCTGGTGTCGGTTATAAGGGCGCTGTTGCCCGTTTGCACGCAAACGAAGTTTGCATTCATTTTGGCTATTATCTCATGAAATGTAGGTACACGTGATCAGTACAATAATATCTAAAGCAGTGGTGTGTCACTTTTTACAAGCTTTTATTTAACTTGCAATGTTCATATATGTTTGCTGGGTGGAATCCGGATGGAATCTTGCAACTGAATTTTAAAGCAGTTATCCTCAACCGATTAAGCTGAAATTTGGCATACCTGTCAAGTTCCGATGACAATACAATATGATGGCGAGAGCGAGCTGATCTGATGATGAAGACGGAAGGTGGATAGCGGAACTCCTCGATGGATAATAGTAGACTGGCCGAGTTTAGGCTCATTTGGATCAGCACACGGTTACGATCACTAATTTTATAAAAGCTTTTGTTGAAAAAAATATTTTTCGCTATATATATATATTATACATGAATTCGTTTTTATTTTTATGACTTTTTAAACATGTAATTTTTTATGAATACTTATACTGTTAGGAAAAATATAAATAATTTGGACAAAGTTGGAGACGGGCATCCACACAATACTAGAAACAGAAATAAGATTGCTCGTCCAACAACTAGATTGGTAAGAGTTCGTAACTCGTTCATAGGACGAAGCTCATAAGTTTTTTTAATAAATTACCTGACAGCCTTGTTAATCTTTCTGAAAAAAAATTAAAGAAAACTCCGAAGACTGTCTTATTAAAAAAGGCTTACCTACTACAAAATCAAACATTATAACGATGACAAAAGGGCCTGGGACTTGGGAGCTCAGCATATGATTGTTAAGACTGTTTTTAGGGTTCCGTACCCAAAGGGTAAAACAGGACCCTTGTAATAAGACTCCGCTGTCCGCCCGTCTGTCACCAGGCTGTATCTCATGAACCGTGATAGTTAGACAGTTGAAATTTTCACAGATGATGTATTTCTGTTGCCGCTATAACAACAATTATACTAAAAAAACAATAAAATACATATTTAAGGGGGCTCCCATACAACAAACGTGATTTTTATGCAGTTTTTATAGATAATGGTACGGAACCCTTCGTGCGTGAGTCCGACTCGCACTTGGCCGGTTTTTTTAATGCTACGTACTGTATTTTATTATGTATTCGTGCACCTCGTATTACCTTTGCTATATTTGTAAAACACAAGAAATAAATGATTGAATTGAATTGTATAAGAAACTAACACGGTTCTATATATTAGTGAATTGAATTGTATAAGAAACTAACACGGTTCTATATATTAGTGAATTGAATTGTATAAGAAACTAACACGGTTCTATATATTAGTGAATTGATCCCGTGTATAAAATATCCCGGAGTTTAAAGAGACAATAGCCAAAATAGAAGCAAGCTACGTTCGCGTGCAAAAGGGCGTAAGCACCCTACTAGTTCACTCCTCTTGTATAAGGAGTCCTATTCTTACGTATATTTTGTACCTATTACCTCTCATGAAATCTGAAATTGAATCCTTTTTCCCCATTCGGCTAAATCGCTACCTATATCAGTAGGTACACATACGGAAAACATGGATGTGCGATGAAGTCACTCACTATAACTAACGAGGATAATACTCTCAGTTCGCTGAATGTTGTGACAAGTGACACTGCTTTCGGATTTGAATACTAGAAAATAACAGTAAGTGATTTTATACCCTTGTACCCTTAAATTTGATAGGTATTGTTAGGCAAGGCCATGAAAGGCACATGCACAAACTGTACATGTATACCTCCGTGCCGGCTGGTTCTTGCTAAACGCAATGTTATAACTTATACGCAATACTATCATGCTATTACGATTTTCAATTAACTACCAAATGACTTTAAGGACCTATAATGCAAATAAATGTAGGTATATAAATGGAAATTTAAAAATTGTTTGATGGATGAATGTTTTTGTAAAATCTGACATTCATTGTTTCTCTTTTAATTTTGCAAGCCTTTATGTAAAGGACCATATCTATTTTTAACATAGTAGGTATATTATCATCTATTATACTTACCTACATTCTTGCGAATAAATGATTATGATTATAATTAGTAGTAGATCTTCGTTTTGTAAGAGTTCGTCCGGGTATATAAGTAAGCCTATTTCAGCCGTAGGTACTCGCATTGCTGTGTTCCGGTATGAGTTCCGGTGATGTTATAGGCACATGGGACGTTCATCTTTATGTCTCAGCGTGGCGAAAGCAGTGCAATGCCGCGTAGGGCGCGTCCTAGGTGGACGTGTCAGCCTCCTTCCTGTGACCTTCGGTCCATCGCCTTTCTACACTGCATCGTCTGGTTGGTGTTAATATGACTCACGTTGAGGAATTCATGTGCAGCGCCTAACTTGCCGTGTATTTGCGCTTGCAGAGCTTTCAACACAGCAATGTTGTCCTTCTCACCACCATTGTTATAGGCATAGTGACTCCCTCTTTGACGACCTCAGTGGCGCGGCGGACGAAGGTTCGCCTGCGACGCAGGAGGTTGCGGGTTCGATTCCCGCCTCGGAACAAATATTTGTACGATCCGCAGATATTTGTTTAGGATGTTCGGGGTATTTTCTATGCATAATAAAAAATATCTATTACTTATGTAAAGTATTGTATAAAGTATATCAGTTATTTAGTACCTATAACACAAGCTCTGCTTAGCTTGGGGCTAGATAGAATAGAATAGAATAGAAAATGCTTTATTGTACACCTTAATAAATAAAAATACAAAAAAAAGAAACAAAACTTAACTACATAATTAAAAGTACAATGGGCGGTCTTATAGCTAAGAAGCGATTTCTTCTAGATAATGTTGTGTGAACTGTCCAGCATTATTTTTATAGCTTACCGCTTAACATCGGGTGTCCTACACGATGTTAATACGAGTATTTAGGTTGTTCCGTCATTCAAATAACATTTAAAAAAAAAAAAAACTCCCACATGTTCGTTAAGTTATCAGCCTCGCCATGGAATTTAACGGGTTCAACTCGGCTAAAAAGCTGTGATGAAATAGTGATAAATGAACGGCTGCACGGTATCGTGATGATAATTATACCAGACAAGAAAAAAAAAACAACGCAATGAAACGGCTGAACTAAAGTTAAGTTAAGTTTAAGTTAGTTAACTGAATTTAAGACCGATAAAACATGTCTAAGAACCATCGCTAGAAAGCCGGCTTTCAAATAAATAAAACCGCATTGAAATCGGCTCACCCGTTGCCACAAACAGACATAGACACACACACACATAGCGGTCAAACTTATAACACCCCTATTTTTGTGTAGGGGGTTAAACACTGTGATGAAAACACCTAACAGTCACATACATAGTCTTGATCCCACACTAGGATCCCCTGTGTCGTGGGAATCAGGAACTACGAGTACCGTGTACCACAACACCCAGACCCGGAACAAATATTGGCAGATCATACAAACATTTGTCCAGCAGCGGAAATCGAACCCGCAACCTTCCGCATCTCAGCCGGCTATTCGCCCAACGCTCTACAGAGATCGTCGATAATAATAATAGTGATTCAATAGAAGCCGAGATATGATAGATATTGTTGAGGTAACTTGACGCAGTGGTTCCGGAAACGGCAGATAGTTTTGTATCTTGAAGCATGCCAAAAAACTGGGACGGAAATACAGATCCACCAACTTATCTGTAGAATGAAATGTATGTAGATGATAGAAAAATGTAGGTAAATGGTTCTACAGATAAGTTGGTGGATCTATAGCGACTAATATTTAAAAAAAAACTAGTTTATTTTACTTTATAGTAGGCATCGCACGGCTTGTGAATTTGGCATTTTCAAGTTTTTTGTATTTTCAATATAATTTGCAACGTTACACTTCTTCCACGTCGTCAAAGTCAAGTCATGTTAGTAAAACGGTGGCCGTTTTACTAAAACTTTGGTAGACAATTTCTACCATTTGCACGGGTAATGTTGAAATGAAAAGCCCCCCCATCTAATCTCTCTCCCCCGCCACCTCTCCCCCCGCATCCATCAACACAACAAGTACCATTAAAATCCGCAAAAGCATTAAGGCGCAATTGGTTCGTTCCTACAGTTTTCAAGAAGAAAAAATATATGGTATTCTTACTTCACTCGATAAAAAAAATATCAAAGATACCACCTTTTTAAAATTGAAATACCATTTAAGACTTAACTACTTCTTACACGTTTTAATTTCTGAAACATTTGGTAACTTATTAATTATTTTTTGAGTTTGTGAAGTCATCAACAAAATTTAGCAAAACTCTAAAGGGTATTTTAATATAATTTTTTATACACAAAAACACGGTATCAGAGCGTGCGCTCGCCTTCTTCACCTCGTACAAAAATGTTCGTTGAAACTGGTTGAACCTATAGCGTACCTATAGATACATCGTAAGTCTAACTGATACATCATCATCATCATATCCTTTTGATGTCCACTGCTGGGTGTTGCCTTCCCATAGAACAAAGCTATAGATATACACATACTATGGAGTTTAAAATCTACGCTCACTTTGGACTGCGCTACCGCCAGGCAGAAATCTTCATACAAAAAATAACGCCAAGCGCCCCTCGAAAAAGCTGTTTTTATTGAATATCTCATGAAATACAGATAATTTTAAAATACCCCGTGGATAACCCTCCGTTTATTGTATTGATTTTAATTATTAAATTTTTGACCCAATAATCTGTACCAAATTGACAAACAATCGAATCTATCCAAAAGTTAGAGGTAACTTTGTGTTTTTTAATCGATAAAATTTTGTCCTATACTGTTTCTGTCTGGGTGATCCCTCGGTATTATAGTGTAGTATCCATGCATATTTTTAATTTGAATGTAGTACTTGATGTAGTCTGTTAAAAATCTAAGTTTGGAAATTTTGCGTTATACCCCAGCGGTACAATTACTGATTCCTCCGAATTCCTTACAGAACAAATATGGCGCCACTATCTTTACGGATAGTGCAGGACAACGGCACCGTGACGAAGAAAGTGAAGTTAGATCCTAGCATCACGGTGTTAGAGGCGCACGCCATCGTCAGGGACAAGATGAACGTGAAGGAGCAAGAAGGTGAGGTGTCATCTTGCGCCATCTTCATCGGCCTGCAGGAGACATAGGCCTCCCCTGTACAATGCCACAACGAACGTTAGAACCCGCACAATTTTAGGGATAATAATTAATTTCCAAAAAAAAAAACATCGGCTTGAATTTTTCCCCAATACAAGATTCTTCAGAATCCCCTTGAATCTTTCAGATAAGGGGGCCCTGATTCTTTCAGAAATAGTGCCCTTGATTCTTTCAGATAAGGGGCCCCTGACTCTTACAAATATGGGGCCTTATAAGTTTCGAAAAATGAGCTCCTGCACTGACGATCCGCTATGGGGTCATAGTCAAAGTCACAAGGATCATTTTGAATCGTGTTATAAAATTAATTGACTCCTGTTCCAACGCGACCAAACCTAGAAGAATAAGGCAACGAACACGGCTCGTCTTTATTTGATGATCCTTCTTACGACTGAGTGGGGAGCGCCTGTGTGGTGCCTCCAGAACAAGTGGAAGCTGATTCAAAGAAATAAGTTTTTTGCGTAAAATATATTTTTCAATACAAGCTTTTATACAATTAGTGAGCGAAACCGTATGCTGATCACAATGAGCCTAAAAACGGCCAGTCTACTAATATCCCTCGAGGAGTTCCGTTGTCCACCTTCCGTCTCCATCATCAGATCAGCTCGCTGTCACCATCATATTGTATTGTCATCGGAACTTGACAGGCATGCCAAATTTCAGTTCAATCAGTTAAGGATACACATACATTTTTCCTGATCTGTCTTACATCATCAATATGTATAAAATCGTAGCGTGACTGAATGACTATCAACGCACAGCCTAAACTATAAGTCCTAGAGACCTGAAATTTGGAGGGTACGTTCTTTTTATGGTCTAAGGGTGCACTAAGAAAGGAATTCCAGAAATTAAACCCCTAAGGGGGTGCAGCGGGGTGTTTAAGTTTGTATAGAAAAGTACACGCGGACGAAGTCGCGGGTATTCCACTAGTATATTATATAATATAACACAAATGTTTGTACGCTGAAATGCAGAGTCCAGCGATCTTCACCATACCTAACCTACCAACCAATCTAATTTACCTGGATTCACAAACAATAAATGATTTATGATTTATGATAACTTTAAAATTCAGTTGCAAGATTCCACCCGGACATACTTTTTTTTTTTTTAATACTTCTTGAATGACGGAACAAGCAGATGGCCCACCTGCTGTTAAGCGGTAACCTCTGCCTATGAACAGTGCATTACCTCATAGGTCACGTCCACCTAGGACGCGCCCTATGTGGCATTGCACTGCGCCCGCCCCCCTGAGACATAAAGAAAGTCTCATGTGCCTGTAAGTTAGATAATAGCTTGTTAAAAGTGTTCTTTTTGTGCAGAAACCTATAGTCTATTCCTCCGCTCTCCTGATAACGATATCTCGGGAGTGTGGATGGAGGAGCGCCGCCCGCTCAGCTACTACATGCTGCGCGATGGAGACCGCGTGGACTACATGAGCAAGATCAGGAACTTGAGGATCAAAATGTTGGACGGTATGAACTCTACTTTTCTCTTCACACTTAGTTTTTGGGGCTTTCAGGCTTATTGGTGAGGAACATATGGCGGAGGCTAAGATCCAGTCCAGAGTCTCGAGCACCGCCATAAAGTCGCATGACTTTCTATCTTCTATAGGTTAAATTTCGGGGAATGCTACCAGGAACTTCACAAACTGATCCCACTCTTTTTCATCATAGGACGAGCAGACGCACGGCTCGGTACCATCCTTACCTCATTAGTATACTCTCTATTTATACAAACTTTTCTGTTCTACCTTTCTAATGCGAACTGCTAAGGAGTGGAATACACTACCGTCATCTGTCATTCCTGAAAACTATAATCTGAGTCCCTTCAAGGCTAGAGTGAATAGGTCCCTTCTAGACCTTCGTGCTCCATTGTCGGCCACATCGTCACTTTTTTCTTTTTTTTTTCTCTTTATAATTGGCGCCGCACTGCTTGTGCATTTGCCATTTTCAAGTAAGTATCTGTATTTTAACTATATTGTATTTTCAATATGTTTTGCAACTCCTTCCAAGTCGTCAAAGTCACAGACGAGTCATGATTTAGTAAAACGGTGGCCAATTTTACTAAAACTTTGCTAGACAATTTCCACCAATTTCAAAAGACACGCAATTCACTTCCATTTCATTTCACTACACTTGTGCTTTTTAAACGAGCTACATTAGTTAAAATGCCACTAAAATAACACAAAATAACTCAAGAAAACACTAGGAAAAGAAATAAAATAAAAGTAGACAACGTCTCTTTTCGAAAATGGCGGGGAGAGTCCACATCGTAACTTACCAACAGGATGAGATCGTGGTCAAACCTTAAATCTTTGACGATAGACAGTAATAGGGTCCGTTTTACCCTTAAAAGGGCTACATGACAGTTTGATTAGTAAGTAAAGTTTGAACTGATGTGTTTAGACTCCGTGAAGACGCTGCAAGTGGACCAGTCGAAGGTCGTCGGCGACCTGATGATCAACATCTGCTCCAGGCTCGGCATCACCAATCACGAGGAGTATGGACTGGTGAGCATACCTATGGCTTAGCACGTACTGTGATAGAATGATCGCAGCTCTGAAACCGCAGAAAAATTAAATTAAATTAAATTAAATTAAGGCTTTCTTATCCGGGAGCAGTAGGCATTTAGTGCTACTTCCCTCCCCGCGAGGCGAGTCGCGCGGACTCGCAGTTCAAATGAACTCTCTGACCCTATTGTGCATATTTTGTGCGTCACAGTATATATTGCAACAGTAGTAACGCTATAATTTAGTTTGTTGTACAAAATTCGTTATTTATTTTTGTGTATCGGTAATTATTAGTGTTGCGATTTCGAAGATAGTTACCTACCTACTACTTTGAATGGGCGCTTTCACATTGGACGATAAAGACTACGACGATATCGTCGATGATACGAGGAGCGAATGCAGTAACTAGGTGAAGTAGTCAAGAACAGTAGCCAGGTGTGGTAGGTAACTACCTACACTTTTGCGTAGACAGGTAGGTGCATTAGTTGTAGTCGGGAATGGTACATAGGTAACAGAAGCTAGTAGGTAAGTACCATCTACCTTCCTATTGCTTTCGCGCAGGTAGGTAGGTGCATTAGCTGTAGTCTGCAACAGTACATAGGTACCTAACAGAAGCTAGTAGGTAAGTACCTACCTACTACTTTTGCGTAGACAGCTTGCATTAGCTGTAGTCTGGAACAGTACATAGGTTACAGAAGCGAGCAGGTAAGTACCATCTACCTACCTACTACTTTAGCGTAAACAGCTAGATGCATTAGCTGTAGTCTGGAACAGTACATAGGTTACAGAAGCTAGTAGGTAAGTACCATCTACCTACCTACTACTTTAGCGTAGACAGCTAGGTGCATTAGCTGTAGTCTGGAACAGTACATAGGTAACAGAAGCTAGTAGGTAAGTACCATCTACCTACCTACTACTTTAGCGTAGACAGCTAGGTGCATTAGCTGTAGTCGGGAACAGTACCTAGGTTACAGAAGCTAGTAGGTAAGTACCATCTACCTACCTAATACTTTTGCGTAAACAGCTAGGTGCATTAGCTGTAGTCTGGAACAGTACATAGGTAACAGAAGCTAGTAGGTAAGTACAATCTACCTACCTACTACTTTAGCGTAAACAGCTAGGTGCATTAGCTCTAGTCTGGAACAGTACATAAGTTACAGAAGCGAGCAGGTAAGTACCATCTACCTACCTACTACTTTAGCGTAAACAGCTAGGTGCATTAGCTGTAGTCTGGAACAGTACATAGGTTACAGAAGCTAGTAGGTAAGTACCATCTACCTACCTAATACTTTTGCGTAAACAGCTAGGTGCATTAGCTGTAGTCTGGAACAGTACATAGGTAACAGAAGCTAGTAGGAAGGGTAGTGAGTTTGGCATCTATGTATGTTTTTATGTCTGCATGGATGTATTGTTGGCCCTTCAGAACTCGAACACAGGGAATTCTAGTATGGGATCAGAACTATGTATGCGAATGAATGCGGGTGGTGCTCATGATGAAAAGGCTTCTGAACGTCTCGAAGCGTCAACATAAAGGTGAAAAACAGTAATATTAGAAACATTTATTCACTCACAGCCCGAAAATACAACGGCTAGCACAAAAAATTAAAACTCACTAATTTGAATCACGCGCGTGCTTGGGCCTGGTTGCTGCAAATCTGGTTGCTGTAAATCTGGTTGCGGCAGAGTGTTTGTATTGGATGCGGACTTATCAGGCTGCTCATTTTCCTTGTCTTGCAATGAAAGATTTCTGATTGGCATGCCACGTTCATACCTACTATCAACGATTTCAGGCAGTAAACATTTGAGGTAAAATTGTAACAGCTTTGGCTCCATATTTGTTACCCAGAAAATATCATCTTTTTCAATGCGTTCTGTGTATAAAGGCTCATTCTCACCTGCCCAGATTCCAAGAACGCATACCCGCCGTCCTGTAACATGTAGTTGGCCTTGTATTTGGTAGTACCAATTGCTCTTTTTATTTATGGTACAGGTCTTCGTATTTTTGTTATATTTTAAAATTTGAATTTTATTTTCTTCAATTGCTTTCGACATTCCTTTTTTGGAAGCTGTGATAGGACACTTAATTTCCACTATCATGTCATCATCTATCAACCCGTCAGGAGTGGCCCCAATAAATGGATGTATGGGGTCAATAAATAATCCGCAGGGCAAGATCTCGACATTCTCCTGTCGCTGCAATTGCAACAGCGCCTGTTTTTCGTTCTCAATTCCATGAGCAATTGAGGTCACATGAGCCAAATTTTTCTTATACAATATATTTTTCACCAAATTTGCTGTATTCGATGACGATTTTCGTTTGCATATTGGGCCAAAGTTTGATGCTGTTATTAGTTTTTGTCGTATCTCCAACCACTCACTACTTTCCCTTTGTAATATAGTTGCTCGCTCTATTGCCTTTTTGTCTGCGGTAAGTGTTTTTAAATTTTTTATAAACTCTTCTTGCGCCATTTGTAGTTCTTCGTGTGTCATATCTGGGGCAGAACTGGCAGTGCCATAGTCGTGTTGTTTTTTGTTTGTCTCTTTCAATGCTCTTTTTTTCTTCACTTGGTGTTCTACAAAATACTTCCGTTTTACTGCTCTTTTTTTTTCCATTTCTTCAATTTTTCCACCTGGATTTTTGCCTGTGATTTCTTTTTGGATGGTTGAAATAGCAGATTTTGTGTTGAATGAGACTACTGCTGCTGAGCACCTACTTTGGTAGCCTCGTTTTTGTGCAAAATTTGTCCTTTTCCCTCCAATAAATTTAGCTATAACGCTATTAAAACATTCCACAGTATTGGTATCCACATCTTCAATTAAACTTCGTGATTTCGCTGCTACACTTGAAACAATTGCATTGATTCGAAATGCAAATGTTGAGTTTTGTATCTTTTTTAGTTCCTCTTGGTCATTGTATTTTTTATCACAGTAGTAGCTCTGGCACATTTTGTGATCGCCGTAAGCGTGTGGCATTGAGTTTATAATGTCATTGTGTAGAACCGATATGGCAACATTTCTAGGGTTCTCAGAAGCTTTGTGATGTTTTATGCATTTCACAATAGCTTTCCTCATTGTCAATATTTTCACGTTAGTAAGCGTTTTTCGATATTGCAGCAAATATTTGGTTTCTGATGTCATCCCACGCAATTTTTTACAGAAATTACGCAATATATGGTTGCGACACTCAATTTTCTCTACGGTCACATTTTGAGCTTCATATGGTTTTGCATTGAGGATTTTTGCATATGTCGACGCATCACCATCCCCTATCATTCTGTTGTATATGAGACCGTACGTTGAAACTGAAGATTTGAACCCTTCTAATATAATCGCGGTTTCCATTGAACTCGAAGAGCCCTCAAAGTTTTTGAAACAAGAATGTTCGTTTGGAGTAATATTTTTATTTTTTGCTCTGGCACACACCAAACAATATTTATTTTTGACTCCAATATAAAGTACCTCTTTAGTTTTCCTTCCAATTATTGCCGCAGTACCGGAAGGAGCTTTGTAATTAGTGCTGTACGATCTCGCACACCACGAGCCATCTACGAAAACATCAATTACAGGGTAACCATCTTTGATTCGGCCTTCTGTGATAGCCATATCTCTTTCTTTTTTAGCAGCGGCCTCCATAGATATTCTTGCAGTTTGTTCCCATTTTTCATAGACTTCATTTTGTAATTTGCTGTAGTAGTTTGGAGAAAATACCGGAACATCCATGGAAGAGCACAGTTCTTCAAATTGTGCCAATCCAATGCCAGAAGCAATTATGCCAGTAGTTGCAGCTATGTTTAAATTTATTAGTTGCGTATTCTTAGTGTCTTCAGAATAGATTAGACATATTTCTTGACACATATCGCATTGAAATTTAAAAACAGAAGTTAGCCCTACTCTTTTTTCGCCAATTAAGCGAAAGTGACTGGTTTTGCAATCGAATAAATTACTGTGAAGGGCTTTTTCTTGTAATTCTCGCATAAAAAAATTTATGTCTACGATTCTCCGTCCTGAAACAGGTTGAAAGTCATCTTCCTTGTTTTTTACTTCGGTAATCAATTCAAATGAATCATCACTGTCACTGAAACAATAAAAGGAGTTACTTTGGCCTGAAATCCTGAAACAGTTTTTCTTATGACATTTCAAAATTAATATAATTATAAAATTTGTACAATTGTACTACACTACCATAATAGGTACTAAAATAAACTAAACTTACTCATCAGTCCCAGCCATTTGCAAATCAGCAGGATCCAGTGTTGCAAAAGATAAACCACATTCGCCAGCTCCTTCTCCACTGGTGCTTGCCGTTACTACAGAGTATCTGAAATATCAATCACTGCTTGAAAAGCCCCAACCGAATAAAATTTGAGCTATTATATACTAAGATCTATAAAGTCACAAACGTGACGCATTTCTCATTTCCAGTGTATTTCGTGTTATGCATGTTACTAGATATATACTAAACTTACTCATCAGTCCTAGCCATTTGCAAGTCAACAGGATCTAGTGTAGCAATAGATAAGCCACATTCACCAGCTCTTTCTCCACTGGTGCTTGCCGTTACTACAGAGTATCTGAAATATCAATCACTGTTTGAAAAGCCGCAACCGAACAAAATTTGAGCAATTATATACTAATACTAAGGTCTATAAAGTCACAAACGTGACGCGGTTCTCGTTTCGAGTGTATGTTATTTTATGCACGCGATAACTACGCCAATTGTGAACCAAATTAGAACCTCCTCCTTTTTTGATGCCGAAAGCTAAAACATATAGCCTGCAACTTTGAATGAGACTGAGAATGACGCAGTACATATTATATCTGTCACTCACGTAGCATTGCACTGGAGCGTGAAGCAAATCCTATTCTCTAAAAATCGCGTTAAAGGTTATGTACTTACTGTCCACTTGTGCATTTTTTTGTAAATTTGCCTTTAGATCTTGGTATCGATGAACTGCAAAAAAAAAGTAACATAGTAAAAATTATCTTTCTAGATGGTAGATGGTACTTACCTACTAGCTTCGGTTACCTATGTACTGTTCCCGACTACAGCTAATGCACCTAGCTGTCTACGCAAAAGTAGTAGGTAGGTAGATTGTACTTACCTACTAGCTTCTGTTACCTATGTACTGTTCCCGACTACAGCTAATGCACCTAGCTGTTTACGCTAAAGTAGTAGGTAGGTAGATGGTACTTACCTACTAGCTTCTGTTACCTTTATACTGTTCCTGACTACAGCTAATGCACCTAGCTGTCTACGCAAAAGTAGTAGGTAGGTAGATTGTACTTACCTACTAGCTTCTGTTACCTATGTACTGTTCCCGACTACAGCTAATGCACCTAGCTGTCTACGCAAAAGTAGTAGGTAGGTAGATGGTACTTACCTACTAGCTTCTGTTACCTATGTACTGTTCCCGACTACAGATAATGCACCTAGCTGTCTACGCAAAAGTAGTAGGTAGGTAGATGGTACTTACCTACTAGCTTCTGTAACCTAGGTACTGTTCCTGACTACAGCTAATGCACCTAGCTACCCGTGCGAAAGCAGTTGGTAGTTGGTAAGTACCTAACTACTAAATGTAGCTACCCTAGGAATCAATGTGCAGTACTAATATTACCGATACCTATGACGTGCAAGTAGGTACGATCGTTCTACCGTCGTAGTTACATACGACACGACGATACGACAGACCAGTATTATGCCAACTTGCTTTCGTCACAGTATATAGGTAGGTACTATAGATTTCAAGCAGATAGGTGTAATTACCTACCAATTGATAAATGAGGATTACTAACTAAATGAGATTTGTAACTAACTAATTACAAACAGGTAAAATGGAACTCACCTTCTTTCTTTTAAAATCTTCCGGAGTTCTTTTATGGGTTTTTTTTTATATTTTCTGTTTTTATTCCCCATTTTTTCCCTATTACACAAAGCACTACCTAAAAACAATACATGAAAACAATTGGTAATCTAACGGATAGGTGTTCCGATCGATTAGCGGGGGAAGGTAGCGAGCCAGCAAAAAACGACACAGGTCCTGCCTCGGAGACGCCCGGCGGGCTACTGAGTCGAGGCGCGCGGGCCGCATTGTTATATAATAGCTCATTACAACAAAAAAAAACCTTTTGAGAAAAACTAAGCGTAGAATAATCTAGATATACTCATTTCCTATTTTTTGACGAATTTTTGTGAGTATGAGTCTGATATTCTTTGAGTACAACTCAAAAAACGATTAAGATTTAAGTGTTTTCTTATTTTTTTTTGATCGAGTGAAATTGTACGTATCGTGTTTTGAACCGTAGAATAATCTAGAATGGTTTTCAGACTACAACATATATTTTTATCCGATTAAAACAAATCATATTTGATGGTTTAAAGTTGAATCAAAAAGAGGTTGTTTTCGAGAATCCTGGCCTTTGCACTGATTAAAAAAAAGGAAAAAAAAACGCCCAATTGCGAGTCAGGCTCGCACACGAAGGATTCCGTACTAAAAAAACGGCAAAAAAAACACGTTTGTTGTATGGGATTTATTAAATTATTTTTTATTTATTTTATTCTGTTTTTAGGGTTCCGTAGTCAAAGACAAGGAACCCTTATGGATTCGTCATGTCTGTCTGTCTGTCTGTCTGTCTTTCTGTCCGTGTATGTCACAGCCTTTTTTTTCCAAAACTATGAGAGCTATACTGTTGAAACTTGGTAGGTAGATGTATTCTGTGAACCGCATTCAGATTTTAACACAAAAATTAAAAAAAAAAACAATTATTTTTGGGGTTCCCCATACTTAGAACTGAAACTCAATTTTTTTTTTCATCAAACCTATACGTGTGGGTTATCTTTGGATAGGTCTTCAAAAATGATGATGAGGTTTTTAATAGAATTTTTTTCTAAACTGAATAGTTTGCGCGAGGGACACTTCCAAAGTGGTAAAAAGTGTTTACGGGGGAAAAGAAGTTAAAAGTTAAAAGAAGTTACGGGGGGGGGGGGGGGGGGGCGTAACTTCTAAAATAAGAGAATGATAAAACTAAAAAAAAAAATGTACATTACCATGTAAACTATCACTCAAAATTGGTTTGAACGAGATCTAGTAAATAGTTTTTTTTTAATACGTCATAAATCGTATTCCATCCACGAACTTTTATATTATGTTACTTGCTGCTACGGAACCCTTCATGGGCGAGTCCGACACGCACTTGTCCGCTTTTTTTTGTATTTTTTGTTATTACGGCAACATCATCGACATCGTTTGTAAAAAAATCAACTGTCTACAGCCTGGTGATAGACGGACAGACGAACAGACATACAGACGGACGGACAGCAGAGTTAGATACTGGCCCACAGTTGTAATAATTTATCAAAAGTAGCTATGATACGCAAAGCAGACGCAAAGCTGGCCCGTGGCCCGCGACGCTTAGCAACCGCGCTGGCGAAAGCGTCACTGTAAAACCACACTAATAGGTGGGATGTTCAATTTTGTGGCGCAAATTCTTTTTTGAGTTTTAGCTCATCACAAGTCAAAAATTCTTCAGATAGCAAAAAATGATTTTGCGAAAACAAAGAGACATTAAGACTATACGAGTATGTTAACATTTTGGAGTTGTTGTGTTACATGCTAAATAAGAAACAGTAAAAAAAAAAAAAAAAAAAAAAAAAATGCTGGACAGTTCACACAACATTGTCTAGCCCCAAGCTAAGCAGAGCTTGTGTTATGGGTACTAGCCAACTGATATACCTAATACAATATATTTCATAGATAAATATTTTTTATAATATATAGAAAATACCCAGAACACCCGGAACGAATATCTGCAGATCGCACAAATATTTGTTCTGAGGCGGGAATCGAACCCGCAACCTCCTGCGTCGCAGGCGAACGTTCGCCCGCCGCATCACAGAGGTCGTCAATGTTACAAACTTGATGTTAATGCAGTAATTACTTGAGGATGTAATCTTAATAAATCATATACAAGAAACACGACTGCGGAAACTATTCTCGATGGCTTTATTTTTTGAAATTGGCCCTCCTGTACCCTGTTTTAGGTCCCTCTTCAATTGGAGAAAATATCAAGCGTAATTTTTTATAAAGTTCAGTAGGTAATCACATTACTTAGATTAATAGTAGATAACTTATTTTTTATATTTGCTACTTTAGAAGCAAAACGAAGTTTTATCATTTGTCGCTTACGTCAGTTACTTCCGAGTGGCAGAAATCTATACCTCATCTCTTCCCTGGTTCAAGTGAGCAATAGCGCTGTCACTTTCTTGCAGCTATTGTTTTCTTGCTAGACTCCACCCATTCGGCATTTCAACATATCGTCATAAGAAGTACCACATCATAGCCAAGGGATCTATAAGGAACTAATCGGTATTTCTGATTTGATCGCGTTTGTAGCCAGTACCCTTAGCACAAGTTTCTGGCGTTATTGAATCGCTAGCGAGACAATAGTCAATGTCAAATATTAACCAATCAAGTTATTAAGATTTCTAGTCACCCCGATGTCATTGGCCAATATTTGACAATGAATATCATTTCGCTAGCGATTCGATAACGTCAGAAACTTGTGGTAAGGGTACAGAACAGCATTATTGATGCAACTATAATAGTATATTACAATTGTTACATGATGCAATTTATGAAAGGAAATGACGTTTAAAACGATATATCTATGGATTAAATAAATAAAATAAATAAATAAATAATGCTGGACAGCTCACACATCATTATCTAGCCCCAAGCTAAGCAGAGCTTGTGTTATGGGTACTAGATAACTGATATACTTAATACAATATATTACATAGATAGATATTTTTATTATACATAGAAAATACCCAGAACACCCTGAACAAATATCTGCGATCGCACAAATATTTGTTCCGAGGCGGGAATCGAACCCGCAAACTCCTGCGTCGCAGGCCAAGCTTCGCCCGCCGCGCCACAGAGGTCGTTATTGGACACACTAAGCCAATTTATTTATTATTGATGAATAAGAGGCTGAGAGAGAGTATGAGGGAGAGATTTTAAAAAGATTCCTTCAATTGTCCAGTGCCTGGATGAAGAAGAAGAAGCAGAGGAGGCCAAAGAGAACAAAGGGGCCGGCCACTCCGGCACCCTGACCCTCAAGAAGAAGTCTCAGTTGAAGGACAGGGACCTGCAGTTCGAGCAGTTGAGCAAGAAACTCAAAACTGATGATAATGGTAAGATACGTCGTGTTGGTGCTCCTGGTGTTCCAGAGGTGGTAGTCCCAGCCTTAACTTAGTGGTCCCAGACTTGACGTGGTGGTTCCAGCCTTGAAGTGGTGGTTCCAGCCTTGACGTGGTTGTCCAAGCTTTAACGTGGTGATCTCAGACTTGTCGTGGTGGTCTCAGCCTTGACATGGTGGTCCCAGCCTTGACGTAGTGGTCCCAGCCTTGACGTAGTGGTCCCAGCCTTGACGTAGTGGTCCCAGCCTTGACGTAGTGGTCCCACCCTTGACATAGTGGTCCCAGCCTTGACATGGAGGTCCCACCCTTAACGTGGTCGTCCTAGCTTTAACGTGGTGATCTTAGACTTCACCTGGTGGTGAGCCTTGACGTGGTATTCCACTCGACACAACCTTACTCGTATTCCATTTTACAATATTACAAAATATCCTCGAGTGAGGTTGAGTCGAATCGAGGAATTCAAATTTTCACACCTTCGGTTCTGAAGAAGTTCAATAATGATTGTAAATGTTTGGCCCAATGTTTTTAACAACCTGCTCGACAATGTCCAATTACATATCATGCTACCTCAACGTAAAGTAAAGCATTATCTCTTAAGGGATATAAAGCTGCACGAAACTCCCTAGGGAATAAACTGATTTGAATTTGGATCGTCAAATTCGTGTGGAAACTCGTGGTAAACTCTAAGTAAAAAAATGCCCATATGTCGTTGTAAAGAGATTTCTTCGATAACCGAACTGGCCACTATAAGCAGAACGCGTTTACAAAAAATGTGAAACAAAAGACTGTTTGGTGCTGTGATTTTCAGTGAATTTTAATTGTCTCGCAGAAGGTGTGAAAAGTAGAGTATGCTCCTCTAGAATAAAGCCTTTCTGGGGCAGCTTGAACCCCTCGCTTCACTCAGGACTCTATATATAACTCCCTCGCTATTTATTCCCTTACTGCATAATCTACTATTATTTCATGCTAGTAAATGAAGTATTGTGGTACAGTTGAATGGATCGACACGCACAAGACCCTGTCGGAAGCGTGCGTGGGGCCGCAGGCCACGGTGCTGCTGAAGAGACGCCTCTACTACTCCGACAGGAACGTAGACTCACGGGACCCGGTGCAGCTGAACCTACTCTACGTGCAGGCCCGGGACAACATCCTGGACGCGAGGCAACCCGTTACCGAGGACCAGGGTAAGTCATTCTACTAACATAACACCCAACAGTCACATATATAGTCCAAGGTGTCCGCTAGGGGCGCTATTCGGATTCTCCATACTAAAATTCGTGTAGTGTACACAACACGCCCGTGTAGTTTGCTTGTCAAATTTGCAGAGGCTCTGGTGGGCGATTCTCTGATTGTATAATGTCGAAACAAAATGGCGAACGTCGATATTTTATTCAAGATTCGCCATCTTGTTACGACATATTATCTCTGTTCGACATCAATGTCTACAATCCGAGAATCGCCCCCCTGATCCCACACTAGGATCCCCTGTGTCGTATGTATCAGGAACTAAGAGTACCATGGTACCACGACACACAGACACGGAACTAATATTAGCATGCAATGCAAACATTTGACTTGCGGTGGGAATCGAACCCGCAACCTCTCGTATCTCAGCCAGCGACGCCACAGAGCTCGTCACCTTTTTAAAATATTTGCTTGGAATTTTTATTTAATTTATACTTATTCTAAAAATATAAATTACCTATGTAGGTAACATTATTTATTGCCACACTGAAGTAAGTAGATACTAGGTATATGTATATTCTGTGGTAAGTAGTAGTTTTTGTATGTTACTTATGTGTTATGTTTGTGTTGTGCCTTGGGGGAAATAAAATAAAAAAACTTAATCGCGTGTGTTCCTCTATTTCTGCATACCTAAATCTAACTGTGGTTTTATAGATTTTGTTACAATCAATATAGCAAAATATTTGCCCCTACAAAGCAATCGAATCGCATTGAGTTAAACTACAAAGTAATTGATACCTACATCAATGTCGCATCGTACGTACGTTGGTTATCGGAACGCAAGAGCGAGAGGCACGACTGACGAAACGACACGAACCAACGACCACGACACGACGCGGCGTTGCCGATCTGTGCACTGCGCGACCGACATCCGACACAGCATTTAGAAATGTCCGTTTTCAAAAACAAAACTATCAAAAGGAACATGCAGAAAATGTTTTCGGCGAAAGTAGACCAAAGGCTGATTAGTCTAGTGAAAGCAAACCCAGTGTTGTACGACTTTAATGACCGCAAGTACATGGACTTCAATACTAGAGAGGTGGCTTGGCAGAAAATTGGAGATGAACTAGAAAAGCCGGGTGAGTTTTCACTATATTTATAAATTATATAACTCTTGTAAGATGTCACAGAAATCGTATCGTATGTAACTGTAAAATATTAAATTTTATCGTGTCGTTTTCATTTTATATAATTCGAGTTGAGAAAACGATACGACATTTTGTTTTTGATTCACGTTACCACGACACGTAAACTCACTTATTTCTCGAATGTGTTTTCGACGTTTGTTCGAACAAAGCAACACTATTTCCGTAGTTGTAAAAATGATAAATTATAGGTTTCAAATTGGACCGTTTTTACCAAGTGCTGATAGTGTAATTGACAGTATCTAAATATATTTGATAAAATATATTTTATACATCGTTATCATCACTTGTGATGAAAATAATGTAAGCCTCTTCAGCAGAAATTATGATTTTTACACCATTTTCTTATGGCACTTTGTAATTTCAGCGGCTGACTGCAAAGTGAGATGGATAAACATACGAGACGTGCACAGACGAATACTTCGCAAAAGCATGTCCGGCCACGGGCGTCCAGCACGCGCGTACAAATACGACAAACAACTAGAGTTCATGAAGAACTTCTACAAAGAAGTGGTCACCGCCAATGCTATGTCTGATGAGGAAGATGATAATGATAATGATGATGGTGATAAGAATTCCGAAGCTTGGAATGATGTCATCATCGAATGCAAAAATGACTCGGAAGTTGAAGACGAAAAGCCACTTAAAAAGGCAAAAAAAATTAAACGTTCCCTGAAAAGCTGCGCTGTGTTTGAAGAGGTTGACGTTTCAACAGCGTCTACTATCCATGAAACGTCAGCGTATGAACGTGAAAAGGACTATGACGTTTCCGATCCTGTTGACGCGTTTTTGCTAAGTATCGGCGCGACATTGAAACAGTTTTCGCCATACCATTTGAACCTGGCTAAAAGTAAAATCTTTCATATTGTCCAAGAGCACGATCTACAACAAATCGTAGAGAAACGGCAAGGAAGATTGGATTGTGACATTTCAACGTCGAGTGAACCTATTTATTATCAGGGATAAAGTGTGGATTGCGTTTCTGGGGCTTTTCTAACGTACAAGTGAAATAGATAAATTTTTCGTACTTATTAATTATAGTTACTCAGGATTAATTTAAGTTTAATTTATGTTTTGACTGATATAGTTGATTAGTATTATGCGTGTTTGGTTTTCTTTAATTTTCTTATGAATGTTAAATGAAACTGGAGTTTGAATTGTGTATTGATGATGTTGTGGCGACATAAATATTGAATTTATTATTACCTATAAGTAAGCAAGCACTCATTTCAAAATATTTTCCTCGTTATTTAAAAGGATAATATAATACTATTTCATTGAAAACTAGTGGAATGCCCGCGACTTCGTCCACGGGTACTTTTCCATACAAATTTCAACACCCCGCTGCACCCCCTTAAGGTTTGAATTTCGGGAACTCCTTTCTTAGTGCACCCGTACACCACAAAATGAACATACCCTCAAAATTGCAGGTCTCTAGAACTTACAGTTTAGGCTGTGCGTTGATATATTATTTAGTCAGACAGTCAGTCACGCGACGATTTTATACATATTGATAAGGCCCTTACATCAAACTATAGATTTATTTAGTAACCTAAGTTTAGTTAATTTTTAAAATGATGAGATAGGTACTTTCACTGAAATTATGACCTCCAGCTAGATTCTTCATAAGGAATTCGAGAACGAAGTGAGTTTCTGTAGTAATTAATCCAGTATTGAGGTCGCGGCGTCGGATCGATAGGTAAGTATGAGATCAGTGAGACACACAAGACAAGACGACTTTGCATCGAAGATAGCAACGCTACGTGTCGGTCGTCGTTACTTGGCCGTCCGTCAGTGCTACATTGATTATTTAAAACTTAGTTTTAGCAAGATTCCTACTCCACAAATTAATTACCTAATTAAAAACATTATTTTTTGCCTGTCGAAAACATTTTTGACGACAGCATTTTTACGATCTACGCAATCTTGTTCCACCTTACGACCTCGGCCTGACCCCGTGTCGTGGCCTGTCTCGCCTCCCTGGACGATTCAATACTTGAATATGTGACGTCAGCGGCCGGTCACGCGACGTTGCCACTCCGCGCACCCCGCGCGCCCGTCCGGAGTGACTACGGAACGGATATGGAGCAAGTTTTGTCAATACATTTTTATCGCGAACGTTTATCAGCGCAATCTACGAGTAGCTATCGATTCAGAAATGGATCCTGGGATTTTATTTGCCTGATTTTATAGGTCTGATAATGTTTTAACATATTCGAAATTATATTCAAAGGTTTATTTAATTGCATATTTTTTGACGACCTCACCCGGTCTGTCGCGGTGACGTCACACGCCAGCGGCCGGTCACGCGACGTTGCCACTCCGCGCAGCCCCGCCCCGCGTCCGGAGTGGTAACGGAACGAGTGATGTACAGCGCAGCACCCAAGTTTTATCGATAGATTTGGTCGATGATTTACGACCCATTGTTTATTTTGTTTTGTAGAGTTGTTACTTTTGTATTGTCAATATATAATTGAGTTGTTACTGTAACCAATATTCAATTTTAAACTTTTTTACTTAGCATTTATACCTAATAGTTCTTATAAAAATCCTATTAATATTATAGTGTAAATAAGCTGTGACTGTAGACTTCGTTCGCGCGGTAGGTACGTTCATATCTTCCGAACCCTGCAACATATCGGAATGGAAAAAAAACTGTATTGGGTTACCCTTGTAACCCAATCCGTTGAGCCCTTTCGGAGCCTATTTGAGGCAAACATTCAGACATTAGGCATTATATAAATAGCAGTTTTCGCTTACATTTCTGTATTTATTTTGAAATCACAGACATGCAATTCAATTTTATTGTGTTGGTATTTATACCAAAGTTTGGATGTTTCTTTGTGTTTTTGTTACTCAATCACACACAAAGCCGTAAAATGGAAAAACAGATTTCGATGAAATTGATTTGATAATACCCATATTATGATCAGGACTACTAACGAATGATTTGTTCATAAAACTCATCGATACCGACCCAAGTGCAACAACTTCATCGACAAAACCAACTAGCTCGTTTCCCATCCCTATCCCGTCCCGTCCCCTTGCAGTCGGCCCCGAGACGCGAGCGACACGACACAGTACGCCATGCCTCCCACATTCTTCTCCAAAAACGTGGATCTTAAACTAATTGAACTCGTCAAAGAAAACCCAGTACTTTACAACCCACGACACCCGAAATACACCGACAGTGATACCAGGGAGGTCACTTGGCAGAAAATCGGCGATAGTTTGAGCAGGCCCGGTGAGTACCTACATACTTGTGTGTTACAGATTATACAGATACTATTACACTAATGAGCGTGTTGCGTGCATGTGCGAGAGAGAGGCGTGTAAGGTTCGTCTACTCTTTCATTGAGGAAGTTTTATGCCTTTCCATTTATGTTATTGGAATAAAGTACCTATGGACAGGTTTAAAATGTATTTTTCACGTATCAACGTCGATATTATATAAATAAATAAATAATGCTGGACAGTTCACACAACATTATCTAGCCCCAAGCTAACCAGAGCTTGTGTTATGGGTACTAGATAACTGATATACTTAATACTATACATTACATAGATAAATATTTTGTACTAGTTATGCATAGAAAATACCCAGAACACCCTGAAGAAATATCCTTAGATCGTACAAATATTTGTTCCGAGGCGGGAATCGAACCCGCAATCTCCTGCGTCGCAATCGCTCAATGTTGACCACCACTTGAACATGGCCATGAGTGGTATAGTTCCACCAACTTATCTGTTGAGTTGACAGCGTCGTTAGTGGAGCCATTTAGAGATTTACAAAAAAGGGGTCCCTCATTTAAAGCAAGGGGGGATTGGCCATGATCACCACGCTTGGCAGGCGGGGTGGTGATCGCTGTATTGGTGTTGTGTACTCAGGTGGATGCTGCTGCCCATCCCCTGGTCCCCTTAGTCAGCTGCTATGATATCCACGGGAGGAGATGAAGGGTGTGGTAAAATTTGTCACAAGGAATTTTAAACGTTTCCGTACTTAGATAGTACTTACCTTGTAATTTACCTATGCATTGATTTAGAATATAATTTCTAAAATACCTAGGAGTTAGTGATTCTATCCTCAACCCATTATAATATATCTATGTAATATATTGTATTAAGTATATCAGTTATCTAGTACCCATAACACAAGCTCTGCTTAGCTTGGGGCTAGATAAT
Organism: Operophtera brumata; assembly: GCA_932527175.1. Lineage (NCBI taxonomy): Eukaryota > Metazoa > Arthropoda > Insecta > Lepidoptera > Geometridae > Operophtera > Operophtera brumata. The sequence continues at coordinate 30,253,078 of OW052239.1, read as the reverse complement.
GTTGTGTGAACTGTCCAGCATTCTTTATTTATTTATTTATTTATTTATATCAGTAGCTATGAACTTACTATCGTGAGTTTGAGCCATTCGAAGTCTGTAGGTCAGCTAACGGTTGCGTGAAAGCGTTGAGTGATGTTAGTCTTTGAAATGAGTGGTAGCGGGTTTGATTCCTGCTCCGTGGAAAAAAGCTTTACGGTTCAAAATGTTGTTTTATTGTCTAATTTTTCTAAAGAACTTGTAATATTTTTGGAAGTTGGGAAGCAAAAGTTGTAGGTAATTCTAAATAATTCGATAAATCAATGCTATGCAAGAAATTAAATTAGCTTTTTCATTATCTTAACATATATATCAGTAACCAAAAGTATCTCAACTGCACGATACATTAGTCAAAAAAGTTTACCTGGGGAGTTGCCCATGTTCTTTCATGCATTGCTATTTTTTCAGCTCGAAAATGCAAATCAAGATGGCTGAACATCCGAGACATGATGCGCCGTACCATCCGCAACCGAATTCGCTACCCCGACCAGAACCAGCACAAGTACCGCTTCGAAGACGAGGTCGCCTTCGCGATACCGTACTTCAAGTACAACAACACACCCACTGAGGACTATACAGACTTCTTACAGGAGAGCAGCGCCATGGGCGAGCTACCCTCAGAGGTAATCAAGAGATCAACGACAGATCAGAGGATCAAATTACTGTTTAATTTACAGCTTTATAATGATACAAGAAACTGGCCCCGGCTTCGCACGGGTAGTGTCGGGTTCCCCCCCTCCTTCCCGTCCCCCCTTCTTAACCCCCCCATCTATCCACACCAAATGTGAAGAATATTTTGGGTATTTTTTTTACACCTTGGGTTACATTATTGGAGTTTTAGTAAGGATCCCTAATTTTTTTGAAAATAAAACATAACTTATGCCTCCCGGAGATAGCGTAGCTTCCCAACACTAAAATCATTTTTCAAATCGGTTTTGTAGTTTCTGTGCCTATTGCCTATTGTGTGCAATGCAAACAAACAATCAAATCTTTCCTCTTTATAATTAGTGTAGATATAGATATGATGGCATGAATTGAATTGCTTACTATCTGACCTACTCATTATGTCAAAATTGATTGTTTTTTTTTAAGAATGCCTTTAAAAGCCGAAACATTGTGATACTCTTTTCTCCCCCATACCTAGTATAGTATTCTTTTATCTGTGCCCATACCACAGAATAAATATTAGTACAAGCCCATACGTGAAAATTGTGGAATGGGCTCCCTCCTGAGGTGTTTCCGCTAAACTAAAATATGAGTTAAAAAAAAAAAAAGTGACCTTCAGGGCAGGCAACGCATTGGCAATACCTCTGGTGTTGCAGATGTCAATAGGCGACGGTAACCGCTTACCATCAGGCGGGCCGTAAGCCAGTTTGTCGAGCCATTACATAAAAAAAAAACTTTCTCTTTTATAACATTTGTTTGTAAACCTATGTTTTGGACAAATAAATTATCTTATCTTATCTTAGGTCATGATCGACGACAACCTGAGCTTCAACAGTGAAAGTGACATGTTGGAAGTGAAACCGACATTGACGTTTCGCAAGCGGAACGAAGACGCGTCCACTAGCCGTGAGTTCGAATCGAGCTCCACCAGCTATCAAGAGCTGAACAACAGCGATCCAATGGACGTCTTCCTCATGACGATAGGCAGCACGCTGAGGAAGTTCTCTCCGTTGTACCTGAACCAGGCGAAGAGTAAAATCTTCCAAATTGTACAGGACTTTGAGCTGAAACAAATTGTTGAGAAGGAAGGGGGGGCGAGTGCGGATAGCAACACGAATCTAAATAGTGATTAACTTAGTTAGGTGATATACAGGGCGTCCCAAGACTATGCGACATGAAGGGAAAGTGCCTTAAATATTGCAAATAGGATATTTTGCTGAAAGGAAACTTTATTTTATTTTTTAACTTAGTACTACTGCATTTTCTAAAAATAAATTAATATATATTAATTAACTAATTTCAAGTACGTTTTCAATTTGATTAAAATGATTAATTTTACGTTATTCCTTTTTTTTCAGATACTGTGTTACTTAAGAGGTTTTTTTGTCCATTCATTCGATTGGCATCATAAAAATACGGGATGTTTTTTGTCACATTTAAGTCTGTTCGATTTCCAGACGAAACAAGTATTTTTAGGAAATCTTTAAATGCAGTATTACTAGCGTTTAAAAATAAAATAAAGTATCCTTTCCGCAAAATATCCTATTTCCAATATTTAAGGTACTTTCCTTTAATGTCGCATAGTCTTGGGACGCCCTGTATACTCGTATTGTGAATACGGAGGTATTCAAATAGTTGGTCAATTTAGAGGAATATATATTCTGGCTAATGTTTAAGACATTGCCTACGTTTTGTAAATAAAGAATTTAAACGTTTGTAAAATAAAGTTATTTTCTTGTATTTATTTGTTTTTTATTTCGCTGTCCACAAGACCAGTCCTAGCACACGTCGCATGCTCTACAAAAAAGTAAGCTATGAGACTAATCCAGAGTCTGCCTGCAGGGTGATGATTTAGCCTCCCTCTTCAATACACGCGGGAACCCGCGCGCCGACTCGCTCGCGCCAGCGGGCGTTGTGCACAAAAAAGGGAGTAAAACCGTAAAATCGAGTGTTAACAAAAAGTAAAGTAATGCACAGTATAAATACACAGTTAATGTTCAGTATAAATACTGAACAACTTGACGTGAGTAAACTCCAGTCGCGCGTCGGAGCTGACATACAGATCAAGAGTGGATCTAAAATCCAGAGTCTCGAGCACCGCCGTAAGGTCGCGTGCCTTTCGATCTTCTATAGGTTACATTTCGGGGAATGCTCCCTGGAACTGCACGATCTGATCCCACCATCTCCTTTTCATCATAGGACGAGCAGACGCACGGCTCATTACCATCCTTACCTCATTAGTATACCCTCTATTCGTACTAAACGTTTCAGTTCTACACCTTTAGGGGAGACCGGGGCAATATTAGACCCTTAAGAGAAAAAGCGTCATAATTTGAAAATCAAACTGTTTATTAAAAAATTCTTACAACAAAAGCAACACTTATGGTTTTAACTAATATAATTGTTATCTTTTACAGCTCTAAATCACATATTTTTTTGCCAAATAGGAATTAAATGACACAAGTCAAAAATCCCGTCTTGCCCCGATCATCCAAGCACTATGGGGTAAAACGAGTACACATTTTAATCAGGTAGTTCCTTATTAAAAATTGTTTTGTAGCGTCCTAAATTCTTCTTTTTCACATAGTCATTATCTGAGTCAGTGTCAGAATTATCAGCACATCGAGCCTTTCTCACCCAGTCACCCGACGTTCTAAAGTCGATTTAGGCACATCATATGCAGACGAGGCTCGTTTAAATCCCATCGTCTCAGAAAGCACAGCTCTAACTGCTTTTCTCATATTTTCCTCTTCCCATGATCCACTATCCTATTTTCGTTTATAATTTCGTACCGATTTAACTGCAAACAAAAAATAAAACAGGTTAATATACAAGTATGAAACATTATTCTACCTACACATACGGGGCAAGACGGGATAGTATCCCATTATGCCCCGACCATGCTGCCCCAGCAGACACATTTTACAAATGTATCAACAATTCTAACTTACAAAATAATTGTACGAAAAAGCAACCTAAATTCGATAGTTTTACACTGCTGCAATAAGTATGTGGTAAAGTATTACAATAGCACTGATACATACCTTGATGCACATCGATTCAAAACTGAAAACTTTTAAACATTCCTCCAAAAAGCCGTTTTTTCTCGCCACGCAGCAAAAACAGGTAGTGACACGCACGCGCCGTTCTGACTCGCGTGAGGCGACTGAAGTTCGCGCGAATGACGCCGTGCTCGGCTCTGTTGTGTACACCAGTTACGCACACAAGCACATTTCCCGTCCTGCCCCGGACTTCATCTTGCCCCGGTCTCCCCTATAATGCGAACAGCTAAGAAGTGGAATACACTACCGTCGTCTGTCTTTCCCGAAAACCATAATTTGGGTCTCTTCAAGGCTAGAGTGAATCCTTCTAGACCTTTGTGCTTCATCTTCGGCCACATCGTCACTTACCAACAGGTGAGATCGTGGACAAACAAAGGTCTATAATAGTTACAAAAAAAACATTTTAACCCGAAGCGAAGCGAAAAGGAGTGTTATGATTTTGATCGGTATGTATGCACTTATGTTCAACTGTTCCCTCATAACTACTAAACTACTAATCATAATTCGACTTAGAGCAATGCGGCCTCTTGACAAATGAGGTATCGTTAGAAGCGTCTTGATCGTCCGCTGCTTATAGGCTAGAGGACATAAAGTCACGAACTAATTTTTTTTTGAATGATTCTGTTTTTTGTATCTAATGAAAATGCTACAAAATGTAAAACTAACTGACTCAAAAATAAGTTATCTACATCATCATGGGTATCAAAATCAAGAGGTTTCAATTAGAGTAGTTCCTGTTCGATCCCGTGTACATTTTAGGAATAGTAAATATTCAGAGACTAGACCATTTAAAAAAAAAATGCTTTATATGTGTCTGTTATGTATCTAAGAAGAGTCTATATATATCTTCAATGAAGTCGTTCTAATAGTTAAGGAATAAGCTGCAACCAAATCGGTTAAGCACTTTTTTTTTGTTGTTGTTTACTACTTGGGTCGATGGATCAAGCAGATGGCCCACCTGATGTTAAGCGGCACCCTCTGCCTATGAACAGTGCATTATCACACAGGTCACGTCCACCTAGGACGCGCCCTAACTGGCATTGCACTGCGCCCGCCTTCCTGAGACATAAAGATGAAAAGTCTCATGTGCCTGTAATTTCATCGGCACCCATGCCTTCAAACCGGAACACAGCAATCCGAGCACTGCTGCTTTGCGGCAGAAATAGGTATGGTAGTAGTACTTTCCCGGACGAATTCTTTCACAAAAAAGCTCTACTACTACTGTTGGAGATAAATACCAATAAATGCATAATCAAAATAGGGTCGAGTATTTCGGCTTTTTGATTGTATAACGTGTTTTGTTTTGTTTATCCCAGCCGCTGAGTTCGCCGGCATCCAGTGCCAGATACACTTCGGGGACTTCCAGGAGGACAAACACAAGTCCGGCTTTATAGAGAAGTAAGTACACCAAGTGAAGTGGGCGAACGTAGTAACTCCTTGGGTACCCGAAGACGGAAGGCGACGACTGTAATTTCACCGGCGGCGTCCATACCCTTCAAACCTGAACACAGCAATGCGAGCACTACTGCTTTGCGACAGAAACAGGTACGTGGCAGGTGCTGCGCGTTATATAGCCGTTGGATGTCGTCGTTCCATCGTCTGTCAGCGTGAAAGGTCGAGTTTCCTAACAATCCTACTAATACTATAAACGCGAAAGTTTGTAAGTATGGATGGATGTATGTTTGTTACTCCTTCACTTAAAAACTACTGGATGGATTTGGATGAAATTTGGAATGGAGATAACTGGACTCCCGGAATACCATAAAGGCATATTTTTATCCCGATATTCCCACGGGATCGAGACTTACGCGGGTGAAACCGCGGGGCGCTGCTTTTCCTACTAATATTATAAACGCGATAGTTTGTATGGATGGATGTTTGTTACTCTTTCACGTAAAAACTACTGGATGGATTTGGATGAAGTTTGGAATGGAGATAACTGGACTCCCGGAATAACACATAGGCAAATTTTTATCCCGATATTCTCACGGGATCGAGACTGACGCGGGTGAAACCGCGGGTCGCTGCTTGTCTATTATATAAAACAAAGTCGTGTTAGTTACACCACTTATAAGTCAAGAACGGGTAAACCGATTTGGCTGAAAATTGGTGGGTAGCTTAGAACCAGGAGACTGACATAGGGGGAAGGTAGGAGGGGTGGTGGGGCGGGGTTCACCGGGGGCTACCCGTGCGTAGCCGGGGCGAGTCGCTAGTAAATTATATTTTCTTGTCAACAGCATGAATGAGTACATGCCGGAACAGTACAAAAATGCGTGGGGCATCGAGAAGAAGGTGTTCAAGGAGTACAAGAAGCACCAGGGTCTCAGCGAGGTGGATGCCAAGCAGCTGTACACGAAGACGGCCAGGGCGCTGCCCACGTATGGCGTCACTTTCTTTTTGGTCAAGGTACTTGTCATACTAATGTTGTCATCAGTTAGCTGGAAGGTGCTCAGAGAGTACAAGAGACACCAGGGTCTCCGCAAACATCTATATGGGAAGATGGCCAGAGCGCTGGTCAAGGTGTATTGCATAATAAGCTGAAGACTTTCTTAGTTTTTATGAAAAATATATTTTTTAATAAAAGCTTTTATAAAATTAGTGATCGTAACCGTGTGCTGATCCAAATGAGCCAAAACACGGCCAGTCTACTTTTATCCCTCAAGGAGTTCCGTTGTCCACCTTCCGTCTCCATCATCAGATCAGCTCGCTGTCACCATTATATTGCATTGTCATCGGAATTTGGATAGGTATGCAAAATATCATCTAATCGGTTGAGGATAACTGCTTTAAAATTCAGTTGCAAGATTCCACCCGGACATACATTGCAAGTTAAATAAAAGATTGTAAAAAGGCTTACTACAAAATAAAAGATTACCTACATCGATGACAAAAGGGCCTGGGAGCTCGGCACATGATTGTTAAGACTGTTTTTTTTATTGTACCACCTACTTGATGACTAGGTCCTGTATTTTACTATGTATTTGTGCTCTACTACTGTGTCTATTTCTTATAAAATTGAAGCAATCATGGCATTGTAAAAATGAGTATTTACCTTTGCCATATTTGCAAAACACTTATTTACAAGAAATAAATGATTGAATAAAATTGAATGGCGTCATCAGTTAGCAGTAGTCAGTACAGGTCTAGCGCTTATAACTGAGTCTGTACCTGAGGTATGGGAGCGGTACGGGAGGGGTGTTTTCGTCTCTCAAATTATCAGATCACATGTGACATAATGAAGCCACTCTTCATTTTGACTTAACGAAAACACCCCTCCCGTACCGCTCCCATACCTCAGGGACTGACTCAGATAAGCGGTACCCCTGTAGTTAGTAGTAAAGAATAAAGTCTAGATAAAGGAGGTGGGCAACCGCTGACCCAGGTCTAAAATAAATGAACCAGGGCCCCTTCATGGAAGTAATTAGTACGGCTCTAAATGTTATTTTTTGTCCCAATTTTCTAAAGATTTTGTATATTTTTAGGAGTTGGGAAGTAAAAGTTGTATTTCTAAATAATTAGATTAATAAATTCATTGCATTTGCGTGAAACAAAACGCAACAAGCTTCATTACTTTCCTACAACTTCTACGCAAGAAATTAAATTAGCTTTTTCATTATCTTAACATATATTTATTATCAATAACCAAAAGTATCTCAACTGTACGTTAAGATAGTCAAAAAAGTTGGGTCAAACAATATATCGGGAGTTGCCCATGTTCTTTGTTATGATATTTACGAGTGTTATCTTTAGGAGAAACAAAAGGACAAGAAGAAGCTAGTGCCCCGTCTGCTGGGGATCAACGCGGAGGCGATCCTACGCCTGGACGAGGTCACCAAGGAGATCCTGCAGCAATGGCCGCTCACACACGTCAAGACATACCACGCCGCTAAGGGAGATATATTCACACTCAACTTCGGGGACTACAGGTACTTACAGAATATAACTTTTGAAACTATCATGGTTATGTACATACTTTTCACTAGAAACGGGATATTTACCATGATTTATGAGTTTTAATTGTTCCCGATCATGGCGCATGCAACTGTACCGAAATATCGGGAAGGACCTCTGTGGCGCGGCGGGCGATGGTTCGCCTACGACGCAGGAGGTTGCGGGTTCGATTCCCGCCTCGGAATAAATATTTGTGCGATCTGCAGATATTTGTTCAGGGTGTTCTGGGTGTTTTCTATATGTATAATAAAAAATATCTATCTATGTAATGTATTGTATTAAGTATTGTAACACCCCCCCCCCGCTTTAACCTACATTATCCGCGCGCACTCACCTACTTCCTAATTTACTCTGTGGAGCTGACGTTAACTTAATCTTACCTACTTTCTTAAATCACTATAAATTGGCCATGTGATCGTCTAGTTATATTCCTACGTTGTGTATTGTAATAACTCAAATTCTTTTTTGTTAATTTTGTCGAGTCTTAACGTATCCTATCTACATAAAATATATCTACCTTTTTCCCTAACCCATGTCATTAGTTGCTACTAATTCTGGTAAAAAGATACCTACTTAAATTTTATTTTTATTTCTGTACACTTCGGGACATTTAACTAAAAAGTTTACTCCAGGGTTTTATTTTATTCTATAGTTTGTTATTTCTTTGATAAGAGAATACCGTAAAGGAAATGACAAGAAATTACTTGTATAAATTATTTGCTTCCTAGATAGGATTTTTAAGTTATTTCTTTAACTGTTTGGAAGGATGAACCATAAATGCTAAGGTTTACATCCAAGGATAAGCGACTTTTGGAGAACAGCACCGACCTCGCAGCCCACGGTGATCTTCTACCATCGCTTTTGGTCAGACCTCCCTCGCTTGGACATATTGTCCGGGAATTTTATCCAAATGATATTCTAATGCAAATCAATTCTTTTTACTCTATTACAAGGGATTTCAGAGGATCGCGAAACTACTTCCGTCGAGAGTAAGTTTGTTAGTCATTTTCAAACATTCCAGGGAATTTACATGTAATCAATAATGCAAAACCAACCACATTCATTCTTCACCTTTGGTTAACTTTGGGATTTATCTAGGCTTACTAAAGCCCTGAAAAATCCCTACTCAATTCATACTCCTACTTACGAATAATTCTAAAATTCTCTGTAGATTAAATAGAATTCCTAGTTGGATTATCCAGGTAGGAATAATCACTTGCGAAAAACCTAGACTATATTTAAATGAATTTTTCCTTCCACGAACGATAATTCTCAATTACAAGATTCTCTTTCTTCTAGTATTTTAATACGTTTGATAAATATTTTACCCGTTCCTTTATGAAAGAGTAATAGAAAACTAGATTTTATTCCCGGTAAAATTTTAGAAAATGCCAATTTGTAAAATTGGTCTACGTACGCACTAATACAATGCCTACATAAGTGTGCCTGATTACCTGGCTAAATTGGGTGTGTGTGATTCAAAAACTTTGAGAAGCCGATCTCATTTTATTTTAAATGTGCAAGTTAATTGTGTGTGTCTCCTGACGAGGTGCAATGTTAGAATACCTAGTTTGAAACTATTAAGGTGGGGATGTCTGTCGCTGTGTTACTTAAAACGACAAACGGAGCCTAGAGGGTAGGAAATTAGGTAAATAGGTAGGATAAGATTTTGCCTATCCAGCGGACTCACTGGATAACTCTTTCGAGTAGATAAAGGATTCCTGTCTGGCAAAAAATCGGAATTCTGAAAACATTAAAACAGAAAAAGATCTATAGACTACGACAGTCCACAAATCTCTTCCTTCGGAGAATGATCACTTTTTCACAAAGCTAAACACTTCCCTCCCCATTGACTTTGAATAGCATCACCAAAAAGAAACTATCTAATTCCTTTTATTTTGGAGGCTTTCTAATTACTTTTATATTTCACAAAATTTAAACTTCCACTAAATTATATTTAATTTCACTTATTATGGACTATTCTACTTTCTAGAATCAGTCCTAATATTTCAAAGTATAAATCTCTAGCTTTTAAAATAAGCTTCAAAATCACTTCATAACTTAATTAACACGATTTAATATTTTTACCCCAGAGCTTCCGCACAACGTGTTGCTTATTAGAAAATTACCCAGAACTGACCCAGATCATGGCCGCTCCATCATATTTAAGTCGCCATGGGAGAGGTGAGGGAACTTCCTCGTAAAACAAAACAGTGGTTTTTTGAGGTCAAAGGGGATGCGGAGTGCGGAGAGAATAACGCGTTGTTTATACAAAACATTCCGCTTAATTCTGAACCTTATTCGTATGGCTCCTAAACAACCGTCTGGAATTTGGTGTACTCTCAAAATATTCTGAGAAACGATTGTTTATCCTTTGTTAAGCATCCACACAGACCAAATCTTAGAGAGACGAAAGTACAAACCCTCCATTGTTTGTAACCTCATTATCCAAATCCCGCTCGATTTACTTGATAAAAATATCTACTAATTTTATTTGAGTATTTGTGAGAAATTAATGAAACTAGTAAGTACGGTTCGTTACAGTATATCAGTTAACTATAGTACCCATAACACAAGCTCTGGCTTAGCTTGGGGCTAGATAACGTTGTGCGAACTGTCTAGCATTATTTATTTTATTTATTATTTAATTAAATCTCAAAAATCATGGTAAATATCACGTTTCTAGTGAAAAGTGTGTACAGAATACCCTAGGTTCCACTACGCCATATAATCCGACGTAGCTCTTAGCAAGTTGAAATGGGCTGGCCAACCAGAACTGTCAACCGTTGGAGAATAAAGGTTTTCGAGTCCACAAACCGGACGACCCTCGACTGAGGTCGCGGGAAGGTGGATGGACTATGTGCCTTCTCTTTTCATTTCATCTTCGTTATGAGCAACCTGTAGAAGTCCACTGCTGAGACATGGACATTCCACACAGAGTACCACGACGACTGGTCTTGAGCCACCTCCATCCACCGACTTCCTGCTACCTACAAAATATAATTGGTTCATCCAACGCACGGTTCGGTTCGTGATCGTCATACACTAACCTTCATTATCAACGGTTGTCGGTTCTGCGAGCTATGTGGCCTGCCCATTGCCACTTCAACTCGCTAATTCTGAGAGCTATGTCGGTGATCTTCTTTTACGGATGGCCTCATTTCATATTCAATCACGTAGTGACCTCGTTGAAGTAACCCCGACGCAAAATGAGGGGTGTTATAAGTTTGACCGGTATGTGTGTCTGTCTGTGGCACCGTAGCTCTTAAGCCGGTGAACCGATCTGAATGCGTTTTTTTATTTATTTGAAACTTCGATCCTCTGATCGCAGATTTGAAAGCAGGTTTTCTAGCGATAGTTCTTTAACATGTTTTATCAAAATCTGTTCAGCCGTTTCAATGCTATAGGGTTTTTTTTTAATAAAATTAACTTGCTTCTAGATCGTTAATATTTTTCTAAAAACATGGTTCTAACTAAATAAATGTACTTTGGTTGGACTATTTCTATGAGTCAAACTAAGGCCGTGATAAATAGACGTTACTCAGCACGTACTAATGCTTAGCGTTGTCTCTGTCCCTCTCTAGCTCGCGTGATTCGACATGTGTGTGAAAGTGACCGGGATTATGCTAAGTATTGCGTGTCTTTCCGAAATGGTGGATTTTTTCCTGCATAAACTCAACTGTTTTTCTGCCACTATTTAAACTGAGTTATGACTTGACGGACACTCTCGACGACTTGACTATAAAAAATATAATGATATCACTTGACACTGGCGAAGCCATTATTATAAGAAGAGAAGAGAGAGTACGTGCTAAGTCACATCTATTTATAGATTATTATTTTTCAAGTGTACCACACTTTATGGATAACATTAAATTTAAACGTAACCCAAAAATTCGTTCCAGCGGGACTCGAACCCGCAACCTCGCCTGTGATCGGCCGATGCCTTTAACAATTTGACCATAGAACGAGCTATGACGCTGAAGACGCTAGCTAGTTACATTTAAATTTAGATCTATTTATCTCGGCGTAGCTGCAGATTTGATTAAAGGTAAGCGTCCACAGGCCCGCATCGCACGTATCGGAAGCATCGCACCAAACGGATTAATTGGTTAGCTCTGCTTAGCTTGGGGCTAGATAATGTTGTGTGAACTGTCCAGTTTTATTTATTATTATTATTATCTATTTGTTTGATCTGATCAGCTCGGCTCAGGAGAGCCGGAGATATGACCGACATGCACGGGCCTAAGCCAAGTGCACACCGGTTGATAAACTACATATTTTGATCTCTTGAATTTGATGGTAAAGTACCGGCCTAAGGGTCAATTTGTAGAAATTTCCTAACTATTCTGCACGTATTTAGAATGACCTGCGTCCACTGTATCGACAGCGATCGGATTGCCGACGCGAGTATCAGCAATCGGATTGCCGATGGCACCTTCATTCATATTTTTGTAGTGATCGTACGTGCGGAAAGTGTTTGTGAGAATGGGGTAAAGCGATGAAATGAAATGAAATGATTTATTTGCGTGAATACAGGTAGTTTGGTTCATAATCTATTTTTAGTATCACTGTACTCGACTAGATTGTCGTGCAAATATTTAATTTTTAATTTTAGCATTATACATAGGTACCTAATAATTCTTATAATAATAATTCTGTGAAAAATTTCATGCATTTAAATTAAATTTAATATAATACTAAAAAACACGGTAAATACAAGTTATTAAATGGCAATTCAATTAAACAAATTGCGAAGTAGGCACATTATAATAATAACAAGATTTAGAATTTTAATTTAAAATATTCATCAATTGAATAAAAACATTTATCACAGAGCCACCTATACATTTTATTTTTAAATTAATTTTCCCTTAACTCTCGAAATTCATTAGGTAATTTTTTATAAATATTAATAGCCATCTTAAAGCAGTTTTTGTCACACATTTCAAAGTCGAAGAAGAAGTCGTTATTGCTTGTTTATTAGCAGAAGAGGAACAAGAAGAAAATAAAACAATCAATCGTCAAATGCAAATGGCCGACGATGCTGAGCGAGCGCGCGGGGAGCGTCCACTGATCGGCATTCCGTATGACGTCATCGGTACGCATCGCATGTAGGCATTGCCGATGAGCGGTCAGATCAGTACGGTGCGGATCAGTGGACGCTGTCGTATGAGTTTTTATGCAAGGCAAACTAAAATCCGTTACGTGTGATGCGTCCGATACGTGCGATGCGGGCCTGTGGACGCTTACCTTAAATCCTTTGTCTGATTTCAGTGAAAAGGAGTACAGTGTGAAGACTCGCGACGCGTACCGGATCCGGGATATACTCGAAGACTACATCGACCTGATCCGCAAACGCATGCTCGCGCAGTTCCACTCCAACAAGCCTGATAGCGCGTACCTCACTCAGGACAACATATCCTCATCGCAGTAAGTCTTACACCGATCCTATCCTCATCGCAGTAATCCATACTCCGATCATATCTTCATCGCAGTAAGTCATATACCGATCATATCCTCATAGCAGTAAGTCTTACACCGATCATATCCTCATCGCAGTAAGTCTTACACCGATCATATCCTCATCGCAGTAAGTCTTACAGCGATCCTATCCTCATAGCAGTAAGTCATACTCCGATCATATCCTCATCGCTGTAAGTCATACACCGCTCATATCCTCATCGCAGTAAGTCATACACTGCTCATATCCTCATCGCAGTTGGTTATTTCATATCGTCATAATATCGTCAACATACCCTAGCTACAGCTTATATACCCAGGTACTTTAATTTGACAGATATCCGTGGACTTATTATATATTAAGATATTAAGATTCGTTGGTTTACTGGAAGAAAACCAACGAATTCCGCTTGTTACGTCATTCAACTAGTATAAAAAAAAGAAAAAAAAAAGAAAGCGTTAGCTGAGTCAGTCGTGGGAAGCAATGGCGGCGTTGAGCTCACCACTTGTCACGTCTATATTCCCGTGATGGTGTAACCCACAGTGAAAAGAGGCCCAACGAGCCACTGCCTATCCTTCGGGTAAAAATGCATGTGTTTATGTATGTATATAAAGTTTTATGTATTTACAGAGCCAACGTTGTTCAGCTCGTCTGTAACAACCCTATGAAGGTCGTCGAGCAATCATTTGTGGGTCCCAGCAGGATAGTGCCTCAGGAAATAGGTATAGATCAACTATAGATACAGTACTTTTCACTAGAAACGGGATATTTACCATTATTTTTAAGTTCTTGAAATATCGGGAACATAAAAACTCAAAAATCATGGTAAATATCCCGTTTCTAGTGAAAAGTATGAACATAACCATGATAGTTTCAAAAGTTAAAGATACCGTATTACCTAAAATACAAGTCCGATCGACTGTTTCCGTTTGCGCAGAAAAGCGCAGACTGATATCCGACATTAGCCGAACGTATAGCTCTGTCCTGCTGTATAGCTCTGTCCCGCTCACATCTCAGAGTAGATCGGCCGCAATTTTGCCGCGAAATCGATAAACCAATAACAGCCGTCCCTCCCCGTAACCAACCAATAACAGTTCCCTACATTTTTTTTGTAAGAGGCGAAAATGGTCTGTTTTGTTTATAAAAAATAATATCAAAATGTTATAAAGTTGTGTTAAATTTTCTTGATGAATTCACTAACTCAATTTTTTTATAATTAATAAGTTTCCAAATGTTTCAAACTTTGATTAGGAATATTCAGTAATTTTTTTTGAATTCTCTAAGGTTTCAAACATTCTATAAGAAGCTATTTTTTTTTTTTTTTTTTTTATTTTATCGAGTGAAGTAATTTAAATAGTGTATTGAATTTATGATTTCTTTATTATTTATTATTTATTTCAGATAAGTAATACAAATCCATATTTTACAAGTTAAATTTCAAATTACAAATTATAACATAATACAAATACAAGTTATCATAAAATTACAGAGAAAAATAAAATGTTGCCACAGATAAAATAATACTATGCTAGTAGTAATGTCAATAATACCTCCTAATAAAATAATTTAAAAACATGTCATCTACATTACAAAAGAACCTACAATGATATTCATCCATCTATGTAATATTGGGCAATCTAAACGTGAGACAAGCATCTGCAGGATGCTGTTGCTGCTGCCTCGCGTACGCTGTACCTAGTAAGGACTTTCTTGCGAATAATCGCGTAATCGCTTTAGGGCAAGAGATGTTTTTTTGTACATGTGGGAAGGTCCCCGTAGGACCACTATGGACCGATTGAATTGTGACCTTTGAACTCTGTTTTATCGTATAGGTAAGGATGCCAGTCAGGGCGCGCAAATCGTCACCGTGCAGCAGATAGTGGTCTCAGAAAAGGGCAGCCACCACCAACAAGGAGTGGTAAGTACAGTTTTTTTTTATACTTCTTGGAATGTCGGGTCAAGCAGATGGCCCACCTGATGTAAAGTGGTACCCCCTGCCTATGAACAGTGCATTACCTCACAGGTCACGCCCACCTAGGACGCACCCTATGCGGCATTGCACTGCGCCCGCTACCCTGAGACAAAGATGAACAGTCTCATGTGCCTGTAATTTCACCCTTCAAACCGGAACACAGCAATGCGAGCACTACTGCTTTGCGGCAGAAATAGGTATAGTAGTACTTTCCCGGACGAACTCTTTCACAAAGAAGCTCTACTACTACTAAATGCACCCCGCTACACGCGCCTGTCTCACCTACAGATACATCGCACGACCTCGGTGGCGCGGCGGGCGAATGTTCGCCTGCGACGCAGGAGGTTCCGTGTCTGTGATTTGGTAGCAAACTCGTAGTTTCTGATACACACGACACAGGGGATCCAAGTGTGGGATCAGGACTATGTATGTGACTGTTGGGTGTTATTTAACTAAGATGTTCTAGTTATTTAATGTAAAAAAAAATGAAAAAAATGCTGGTCAGTTCACACAACATTATCTAACACCAGAGGTCGAAATATTTGTTGAAATGCAGTTTTTCGTGACTTTCGTTCACTTTTCTTTGCGCGAGCGCTTTTCTGTCACTTTCTAACTTACCTGAACTTTACTGAGTTAGATAGTGACGGAGTTTGGGTGTTGTCTGCATGTTAATTGGTCGTTGAAGTTGAGTATCATTGTAATTTGCAGAAAGGCGAGGTGGGCATGCGCGGAGACATGTCGATGCCGTTCACGCGGCGCCTCAACCGACTCAACTCCAACTCGGTCAAGATCGTCACTCTACTCACCGGTAAAATCTTGTTTGTTCTTTCACTGGAGCTTTCTTGATCGCTAGATTATGTCAGTAACTAGTTCCTGATCTGGCTGATTCCTGATGGTTGCACCATCGTGGAAATAGACGTGACAAGCTGTGAGCTCATCGCCGCCATTGCTTCCCACGACCCCACGCGTTACTCTAACGCTTTCTTCCAGTAATAATACATTCCACAAGCTAGCAGCCAGGACAAATCTTATACCAACGATTCTTACAAACAAGTCCGGGTAACTACAATGGTTGATGTTTGTAATAGCGTTAATAACCCTCGACGCAAAAACGACGGGGTGTTATAAGTATGACGTGTCTGTGTATGTGTATGTGTCTGTGTGTGTGTCTGTATGTATGTCTGTCTGTGGCATCGTAGCTCCCGAACGGATGCACCGTTTTGTTTTGTTTGAAAGGTGAATTAGTCGGGAGTGTTCTTAGCTATGTATCAAAATCGGTTTAGCCGTTTCATTGCGTTGAGGGTTTTTTTTTAATTTTTACAAAATTAATTACTTGTTAGCTCTTTATAATGGTTGACGAATTATTTCAGATCCGTCCGAGAGTCGTGCAGACGATGCCAGGAAAATAGTGGTCTCCATGAACGAAGACTTGCCACATATCAAAGACGGTAGGTTTACCAAATAGTATTTATTGTCCGGCCTAAGAATAAACCCCTCCGTCTCCTCCCGGGGATGTCATCAAAAAGGAATACCTACAAGGGATGGGCAGGCATCCACTCATACTCAACACCAATACTGTGATCACCTATCCGCCTGCCGAGCGTGGTGTGGTGATAATGGCAAATTATCTCATCCCTACCATAATTTTTTACGACCTTATATGAAAAAGTAGTAGTAGATGTAGAGCTTTATTGTGAAAGAGTTCGTTCGGGGAAGTACTACCAACATATCTATTTCTGCCGCAAAGCAGTAGTGCTCGCATTGCTGTATTCCGGTTTGAAGGGTAAGGGTGCCGGTGAAATTACAGGCACATTAGACTTTTCATCTATATGTCTCAGGGTGGCGGGCGCAGTGCAATGCCACATAGAGTGCGTCCTAGGTGGACGTGACCTATGAGGTAATGCACTGTTCATAGGCAGAGGTTACCGCTTAACATCAGGTGGGCCATCTGCTTGTTTCGTCATTCAAGTAGAATAAATAAAATAAAAAACCCTATACGAAACCATTCGAAATAATAGTTTATCAATGCGTCGCCTTAAATATCTTAAATAATCTCTCCTTAATTTCTCAGGCGTAAAAGAAACTATCGAAAAACAAACTAAAGACGAAGAGAAGAAGAAACTGCAAGATCAAATGAATGAGCTGGACGAGCTCATGAGAATGCTGACCGACTGTACCAGCGCGGGAAGCACGGTGAGTAGCTGAACCGACTTGAAAACAAGAGTTAGTACAGTTTTACCCAAAATATAAGTCGCCCCGATGCACCTGCGCCGTAGACCAATCTTTATAGCGCGGGAACCTTCTTTCTACCAATAGCAATAGCGCTAAAATCTTGCGCTGTTATTGGTTAATCGATTTCGCGGCAAAATCGCGGCCGGTTGACTCTTAGATGTGAGCGGGACAGAGCTATACAGCGGGACAGAGCTGTACTATACGTTCGTCTACTGTCGGATATCAGTCAGCGCTTTTCTGCGCAAACGAAAACAGTCGATCGGACTTTTATATTTTGGGTAAAACTGTAAATCACTAACTTGTCACTGGAATCTTTTTTTTTTTTTTTTTTTTTTTTAATGAAACTAATAGGTAAACTAGCATACGGCCCGCCTGATGTAAAGTGGTCACCGTCGCTTATAGACACCGGCAACACCGGGGGTATTGTCGATGCGCTGCCTACCCTGAAGGAATTTATGAACATTTTTCTTGAAGCGACACATGTCGTAACCAAGCGGGAAAACCACAGATGGAAGCTCATTCCAAAGTTTATAGGTATGGGGAACAAATGATCTCGGGAAACGAGTCGTACGAGAAACCCAGGGATCTATGATGGGTATACCAACATACGAGCAATATTTGTATCTATATTCCACATAGATAGATAACTCTTTATTGCAATTACAAGATTAAGAATATTTTATTTGTTCGAATACAGGTAACTTATTTCTAAGAGGTGTTACAATACTATTATGTCCCTTATATATTCCACCATCTAGATAAAGTGCAAATGTCAGTTTCATAAAAAATATACAGGTAAATAACATACATACATAAACTCACGCCTGTTTCCCGGAGGGGTAGGCAGAGACCACGGATTTCCACTTGGCCACTAGAGGTGTTCTGAAACGTGCCCGTACCTGTATAGAGCAAGACGGAGGCCATATTGAACATTTATTGCTATAGTTTTTCTAACGTAGGTACTAGATTACTTACAAATTGTATGAGAAAACATTTTATTAAATTTGACTAACATCTACTGCTCCATGTTTTTTCTTCCAATACAATGAAACAATCCTTTCAGCTTGTTCACCGTAAGATGGCACCTGCTTTGGTTGCACGCCAACCAAGGCAGGTGCCATCTTACGGTGAACATGCTGTACATGAAACTGTCTCGATCAGCATAAAAAAAAACTTGATCAATACAACTAATTTTTAAGGAGAACTCACGCTTGACCAAAAAAATTACTACACAAAAATCGTTCTCGTACAAATGAGTAAATGGTTCCAAAGACTGTTTTCCCGAATCTTTTAAGGATTCGGATATGCCCATACTGCCCAAGTTAAAAAGAACACTATATTTGTAACCACGTTTTTGAAAAAGGCTGATTTTTCAAATTATTTAGAAATACAACTTCTGGTTCCAAACTTACGAACTTATACAAGTTCTTTAGAAAAATTTAACAAAAAACAACATATGGAACCATACTAATTACTTCCATGAAGGGGCCCTGGTTCATTTATTTTTGACCTGGGTCAGCGGTTGCGTCCTTTCCTTTGGCAGTTTTTGGGGGTGAAAAGAGCGAATGCTGCTTTGTTGTTGATGATGATGATGATATTCCAGGATGCTAGCGAGGCTGGTGATGCTGCCATGAAGATAGCTGACCTGACGACGCAGATGTATTTCTCCCTGGACTCGAAGCTCAGGAGACGAAGCAAGATTATCAGCGTGAGTACACCTTAATTACAAGTTAATTTTATGATAAGTTAGTTGTGAAAAATATTTTTTTCAATAAAAGCTTTTATAAAATTAGTGATCGTAACCGTGTGCTGATCAAAATGAGCCTTAACACGGCCAGTCTACTATTATCCATCGAGGAGTTCCGTTGTCCACCTTCCGTCTCCATCATCAGATCAGCTCGCTGTCACCATCATATTGTATTGTCATCGCAACAAGACAGGTATGCCTTTCAGCTCAATCAGATATCGGAAAGTCACCCGTGAAATACATATCATTGAGACTACTCTATGATAATCATAATTAATATGGTTTTAGTATTTTCAGCAACAAGTCAAGCATATATGCATTCAGAAAGTGCCATATCATATTGTATTGATGGTGTTGTATTGGTGGTTGATTGTATTGTCATTGGAACTTGACAGGTATGCCAAATTTCAGCTCAATCGGTTGAGGATAACTGCTTTAAAATTCAGTTGCAAGATTCCACCCGGATTCCACCCAGTCAAACATACATTGCAAGTTAAATAAAAGCTTGTAAATATTAGAGCAATAAAATCAATATAACAAAGCCGGGAGTTTACTGTAGGGCAGGGTAGGCGAACCAAAGGCACGCGTGCCATTGATGGCACGCGACACAATATTTTGGGCACGTCGCCGATCATAAAACATGTGTAAAAAATGTGTTAAGTAGTAGGTATTTTTTATTAATTTGCGTATGATAAAAACATTCCAAAATGTACCTCTTTTGTTTACTTTATTTAATAAAGTGTTTTGATAGATAGTATTTATTATTATTATTTTCCAAATAAACAGAAAGTCAAAATTATTTGATGGCACGTCAATGACCACATTAAACATTTTTCAGAAAAAATGGCACGTTGATGCATAAAGGTTCGCCTACCCTGCTGTAGGGGTTTTAAAATTATCCAAATAAAATCTTTTAAATTATCTATACATATTTTGTTTTTTCATAAAGTGTGCTTTTCTAGATATTCAATAAAACCCGCTTTTTCGAGCGACACGAGATGTTTTTTTTTGTAAGAAGATTTCTGCCTTTGGGCCAAGTCAGAGTTTACACACACGTAACGACGATCGTACGTGTGTTACATAATAACTAGCTATTAATCTGTGCCAAAACGTCACAGATTAATGGCTAGTTACTATGCAATTACGATCATCGTGGCGCGGCGGGCGAACGTTCGCCTGCGACGCAGGAGGTTGCGGGTTCGATTCTCGCCTCGGAACAAATATTTGTGCGATCTGCAGATATTTGTTCAGGGTGTTCTGGGTATTTTCTATAGATAATAAAAAATATCTATCTATGTAATATATTGTATTAAGTATATCAGTTGTCCAGTACCCATAACACAAGCTCAAGCTTAGCTTGGGGCTAGATAATGTTGTGTGCACTGTCCAGCATTATTATTATTATTATTATCGTTACGATGGTGTTTGCAAAACTCCGACTAGGGCCTCAGGTGTTGGCGCAGTTTTAATGATGACCGTTCCATCGTAACGCCGAGCGTGTCTTCTGGCAGAGCCCTGAGGCCGTAGACAAAGTAAAATTTTACTAGCGATGACGAAAAGCCAACAATGTATGAGATTGACGTAAGCTATCGAAATGTCATGTGGTCTAATTGTATTACAGTTTTACCCAAAATATAAGTCCGATCGTCTGTTTTCGTTTGCGTAGAAAAGCGCAGACTGATATCCGACAGTAGCCGAACACATAGTACAGCTCTGTCCCGCTGTATAGTTCTGTACCGCTCACATCTAAATTTCTACCGGCCGCTATTTTGCCTTGAAATCGATTAACCAATAACAGCGCAAGATTTTAGCGCGCGATTGCTATTGGTAGAAAGAAGGTTCCCGCGCTGTATAAATTGGTCTACGGCGCAGGTACATCGGGGCGACTTATATTACTGTACGACGGTAGAAATGGTATCGCTTTTAAGCGAATGCCGTTTGGCTAGGCCGGCTGTTTTAATTTCTTTCTACATGGAGTGTACTGAATATATTATGGTATTGTCTGTTTGCAGCGGTCCCGGGCGAGCTTCGTAGAAGACGAGAACACTCAGAAGAGCATCCGGAAGGCGTCCTTCATAGCGGCCAACACCACGGCCTTGCACGCTGTGGACGGGGCCAAGGCGTTACTGGACGAGGTACTGTTATTGAATCACAGAACAAGCAGATGGTCCACCTGGGCCTTAATTCGCATTTTTTTGTATACAACTTTAGATGACGGATAAAGCAGGTGGCCCACCTGATGTAAAGCGGTACCCTCTGCCTATGAACAGTGCATTATCACATAGGTCACGTCTATCTAGGACGCACCCTATGTGGCATTGCACTGCGCCCGCCACCCTGAGACATAAAGATGGAAAGTCTCATGCGCTTGTAATTTCACCTTTCAAACCGGAATACAGTATTGCGAGCACTATTGCTTTGCGGCCGAAACAGGTATGGTGCATGGTAGTACTTCTCCGGACGAACTCATTTTTACAAAAAGCTCTGCTACTAACAAAAGGAGGAGATTCCTTGCCAATAACGTATGACGCAATAATGCATTCTATACGATGATTACACGCAGATATCGTAATGAGCCCGCGTTATGTCACGTTTGGCGTTATTCCAGCGTGTTTGTACAGCATTTTTTTTCATGCAATACACTGTCGCGTTTGGTCCCTTTAGAGAGAGCCAACGGTTCTATGCGGGACTCTGGGTAGACAGAGTCACCGTTCAGATGAGAATTTACCTGCCTAGCGGGTGGTAAAATAAAGTAGACAAGTCAGGATACAATAGTTATTTTATTTAAAGAAGCTCCTATCACAAAGTCAGCTATATTCCTACCTACAGCTTGAAGAGCCAGAAAAGAAGGTGCCAGATGGGCGTAAAGGCTAGTAACGGCTAATGGGGTGGATTTCAATAGTTATTTCTCTCAATTAGTAACGCAAGCACTGTGGGTCTACAGAAGGTAGCAATGATGGTAAATGTAGTCAATTGGCACTAGTACTGCCCTGTTATTTGAAGTCCGAAGCACGAGGTAGCAGGTGGACACGTGGCAGCTTGGTCAGCCGGCGCGGCCAGGATTGACGTGGCAGGCTCCGTGGCGTTCGGCGGGTTCGCCGAAGGTGTAGGGCACGCGGCTTGCCTCAAGAAGGCAGCGGCGCGCTATGAAGAGTGCTATGGGCACTAAAAGGATGGCGCGGCTCAGGGCAGCGGCGCCCCCGTGATATGGCGTGCAGCCGCACGTGGCTGGTCGTCCCTCGTTGGGTAGGCGACGGGATCCTTGCAGAAGGTCCAGGAGTATTCGTCGGGCGATATGGCCTCGGTGAGCGCGTAGTGAGAGGCCGCTAACTAGCTGCCGTTTGACTTGCTAGGTGGAGACGTGGTCCCTGTAATCAGGTAGGCCTGGTCAGGCGGGCTTCTCGCGAGTACCGTGCGTGTGTCCGGGTAGCTTGGCGATGTCGAGAAGGTTCCAGGTTCCCGATGGGTGAAATTACGGGACAGCACGAGGCCGCAGGTGGGCACGCGGACACACACACATACGTCACAGTTTTACAGTTTATAATTTCCTAAGGATGCAAGTAATAATGATAGCTTGAGGAACAAACAGACACGCTAACCTGTACACGCCAACACGGCTGTGAGGATGTCTTCGGCAGCTAGGAGTACATGTGGCCTTGGCGTACTCGATGGAAAAGGATCGACGCGTCCTTGTATTCAGTTTTATTGCAAGGTGAACCTTTACGATGGGTTAGTGACCCCATTCATCTCGTACGTTCATTGACTTATACTGCCATTGATTAGTGTCCCTTATGTTTAAGATCTTAAGGTGCATAATGGCGTACGGATTTATTACAGCGCTCCATGCGTCTCGAAAGGGAACTAATATTTCATTAACAGAACATCAATAGGCAATCTTTAATGTCAGTGTCATTGTCCCATGGCTCCGACCGTGTGCCATTAGTAAACGAAGAAGAAGCATTACTTGCCCTTCGTTCTTTTTGCTGTTAGTGTCAGATAAACACCTAATGTCATTGTCTGTGTGATGTCAACTGTGTTGTTTGTTTACATTTTGTTGAATTAAATTGTTGCAAATAATGCACAGAAGCCATTACCTAAGATAAGAAGAAGAATGCTATGTGATAAGTTATTTATTTAAAAATTACGCTACAACACGTTATATTAAACTTATTAACATATTACAGCAATACACTGGTCTGGTTGTGGACCCTCAACGCGCGGCTGAGGTCGAGGCGGCCTCTATCGACCAGCTCGGCAAACTGAACGCGGCCATAGCGCACTACATCAGAGCACATTCCGGTATAAACATTCATTTTGTTTGAAAACGTTAATTGCGTGGCGTACTGAGGGCCTAGTCTAGGTTTGAAAGAAAGAAAGAAAGAAAATTTATTTATTTTCCCCACGATACAACAACAAAACATCAACTAAAACCAAAAATCTACTTAGTGCTATACAAGATCAGCAAGATAGGAAGGGATACAGATCTAGTAGAAAAACAAAAATTAAAGAAAATAACAAGAAATAAAAACTATTTGAAGGTTTGCGATTGGTTTCTTTGTACAAATTTACTGAGTTTGTCAACAAGTCCGCTAGGGGCGCTCATCGTTTTCACCGTACATAAACGTCAGTTCGACTCTCAATTCGAGAGTCAGGATAACGAATCTAAAACTTAGACTAGTCCTTCAGTTGCGTATCACTGCACTAGTTTCTAGTTTCTTCTATCAACATCGTTAGCTTGGCTCAGTTTGGGCCCCCTCATGCCTTCAGCACATCTGCGCCGCGAAGCCATAGCAGCGAAACCATAGCAGCGAAACCGCTGTAGTTCCGCCCAAATCTCGTGCCGACCTAGTTTACTACAAATAATGTACAATTACTACTTATTTACTTACCTACTCGAATGACCTACTTAAATGTTTAATGTTCTATAAGATAAATGTTCTTCTCATACATAAATTAAAAAAAAATGTTGGACAGTTCACACAACATTATCTATCCCCAAGCTAAGCAGAGCTTGTGTTATGGGTACTAGATAACTGATATACTTAATACAAAATACATTAAATAAATATAATATTTTATATTGCACATGAAAATACCCAGATAACCCTGAACAAATATCTGCAGATTGCACAAATATTTGTTCCGAGGCGGGAATCGAACCCGCAACCTACTGCGTCGCAGGCTAATCTTCGCCCGCCGCGCCACAGAGTTCGTCATACATGTGACATAATTAGTTTTTTTGAGAATAACCGAAATCTCTGCGTTTGAAAGTTTCACTTCTGTAACTCATGTCGTACAATGGACAGGTCCTGGCAAAACTACAGCGACTTCACTGCTATGGTTTCTTGTTTCTTGGCGGCGTGCTTAGCAATGCAACAATGTGTATCGTTACAGATCCTAAGAATATCGACTATGAAACAGCCATCAACTCCATGAACACGATCCACGAACTGATGCCGGAGTTCGCTAAAGGTAAGACGATCTCTGCAACGACCAAGGGAATAAAGCAGCGTCTTACGCGGGCGGCATATTTGTAACACCCCCCCTACTACCTTCTCTATTGTACCTAATAATCTAACTACCTATTATACCGCGCGCACTCACCGACTTCCTACTTTACTCTGTGGAGTTACGATAACTTTAATCTTACCTACTTCTTTAAACACTATAAATTGGCCATATGATCGTCTAGATATATACCTACGTTGTGTCTTGTAATAACTCGAGTTCTTTATTTGTTAATATTGTCGAGTCTTAACGTATCCTAACTACATAAAATATTTTACCTTTTTATCGATATCCTCGTAATAGTTGCTACTAATTCTAATAGGAAAGATACCTACTTAAATTTTATTTTACTTCAGTACACATCGGAACAATTAATTAAAAGATTACTCCAGAGATTTATTTCCATTATAGTTTGATATTCCTTTGTAAAAGAATAAGCTACAATTAAGGTTCCTAGTAATATTTTGAACATTCTGATTTTACAATTTCTGAGGTTTATTGATTTTGACTCTAGCTTCGATACAGACATGTTTGTCTTGTGCTATTTCAAGATACTTTTACGTGACAGGTTTACATCTGTAATAGATCCATTAGGGAAATGACAAGAAATTACTTGTATAAATTATTTGCTTCTCAGATATAATTTTTAAGTTATTTCTTTAATTATTTGAAGGATGAACCAAATTTGATAAGGTTCATATCCAGAGATAAGCGACTTTTGGAGAACAGCCCCGTCCGCGCTGCCCTCGGTGGATTTCTTCCAAAGCTTTTGGTCAATCCTCCCTCGCTTGGACATAGGTAAAAACCTAATATTGTCCGGGAATTTTATCCAAATGATATTCTAATTCAAATCAATTCCTTTTTACTTTAATACAAGGGATTTTAGAGGATCGCGAACCTATTTCCGTCGGAGTAAGTTATAGTCATTTTCAAACATTCCAGGGAATTTTACATTTAATCAATAACGCAAAATCAACCACATACATCCTTCACCTTTGGTTAACTTTGGGATTTATCTAGGCTTCCTGAAGCCTAGGAAAATCCCTACTTGATTCATACCCCTACTTACAAATAATTCTAAATATTCTCTGTAGGATAAATAGAATTCCTAGTTGGATTATCCAGGTAGGAATAATCGCTTGTGAAAATTCTAGACTATATTTAAATGAAATTTTCCTTCCGAGAATGATAATATTCAATTACAAGATTCTCCTTTTATCTAGTATTTTAATACGTTTGATAATTATTTTGCCCGTTCCTTTATGAAGGAATAATAGTAAATTAAATTAAATCACCGGTTAAATTTTAGAAAATGCCAATTTGTAAGATTGGTCTACATACGCACTAATACAATGCCTATATAAGTGTGCCTAATTACCTGGCTAAATTGGGTGTGTGCGATTCAATCTTTGAGAAAACCGTTCTCATTTTGTTTTAAATGTGCAGTTAAATGTGTATGTCTTCTGACGAGGTGCAAGGTCAGAATACCTAGATTGAACTATTAAGGATAGGATATCTGTCGCTGTGTAACCTAAAACGACAGACGGAGCCTAGGGGTCAGGAACAAGGTATTTAGGAGGGATGAGACTTGCCTATCCAGCGGACTCACTGAATAACTCTTTCAAGCAGATAAAGGGATTCCTGTCTGGCAAGAAGGGAGTCCTGAAACATTAAAATAGAAGATATTTTATAGACTACGACAGTTTAACAAATATCTTCCCTCGAAGATCGTTCACTTTTTCACTAGCTAAACATGACATTGACTTTAAATACCCAAGAACACTTGAAAAACATCACCAAAAAGAAACTAGTTAATTTCTTTTATTTTGGACGGCTTTTCAAATTAATTTTATATTTCACAAAAATTTAAACTTTCACTAAATTATATTCAATTTCACTTATTATGGTCTACTTCCCAGAATCAATCCTAATATTTCAAAGTATAAATTTCTAGCTTTTAAACGAACTTTAAAATCACTTCGTAATTAATTAACACAATTTAATATTTTACCCCAGCGTTACCACGCAAACGTGATACTACTCCCAGAATTATCCAGCACTGATCCCCCTTCAGCTGTTACATTTCTATTTAAAGTCGCCAACCAAGATAAAACATTTCATTCAATTTTGAATCTTATTCATACGATTCCTAAATAGGAATTGGTGTGTTCCTTCAAAGTATTCTGAAAATCGGATGTTTATATTTTTTGTATATAAACATTCTCACAGCCCATTTCTCTGAAAAAACGACAGAACAAACCCTCTATTGTTTCCGACCTCATTATTCAAGTATCGCTCGATTTATTTGATAACAAGATATAATAATTTTATTTGAGCAATTGTGAGATACTAATGAATCCAGCACAGATGGTTCGTTACATATTGAACCCTGAGCGTAACGAGGGACTAGCGTAGGAGTTATATAGAGTGCTGCGTGAAGCGAGGGGTTCAAGCTGCCCAAGACGAAGACAGGCTTTATTCCAGAGGAGCATAATCTACTTTTCAAACCTTCTGCGAGGCAATAAAAATTCACTGAAAATCAGCACCAAACAACGTCTTTTGTACAAATTCTTTGAAACCACATGTTTTTTTTTTGAGTTCTGCTTATGGTGGCCAGTTCGATTTTCGAACAAACCTCTTTACTATGCCGTATGGGCTTTTTTTACTTAGATTTATTAACGAGTTTCCACACGAATGTGACTTTCTAAATTCAAATTACTTTATTCCCTAGGGAGTGCCACACAACTTTATATCCCTTAGGAGATAATGCTTTACTTTATGTATTTACAGGTGCCATCTTACGGTGAACGAGCCGGACCGTTCACCGTAAGTTGGCACCTGCCATGGAGTATTTACAGGTGCCATCTTACGGTGAACAGTCTGTAATAATAATATTTGACATGTGTTTCAAGTAATAACAATACTTTGAGTTTGACTTTGACTATTTATCTCAGCGTTATAAATTGCAGGTGCGCAAGCGCTGGCCAGTACGAAGGACCCGCACTCCAAGAAGCTGATTCTCCACGATGCGAAGATGCTCTGTGACGCCGCCAGGATCATTTGTTCGTCCACCGGCTCGGACGAACGCGAGGTACACATACCTAATAGCGCTTTAAGGGCCATACTACACTGGCGGTTGTCCCGCTGCGGGAATCCGCTCGACAAAGCTGCCGCAGACATCAACCTACACGGAACGCAGTTTAACGCTGTCTTTTGTTCATTTCAACATAACAATTCATATTCTTAAACATATTGTTCATATTGATATTATTGTTGTTGTTGTTTGTTGTGTTGTTTGTTTTGTTGGTTCATTCATATTGTTTCCGCCTGATAACTGCACTTGCAGCTCTTATAATTCTTATAATTCTTTATTGTACACAGAAAAACACAATACAAATAAATAAAAACAAAAGATATGTACAAAGGCGAGCTTAACCCTAGAGAGTTTATAAATATAATTATAATATAAATCTATTATTAATATAATTATTATAAAATGAAGTTAAGCTCAATGTTTGGGTGGGTGAAATAGCGGGAAACCGCCCGTGTAGTTTGAAGCGCCGGTTATCAGCGGCGGTCGTATTTCTCCCGCCTGTGAACCGCGATGGGAAACCGCGCAGTGTAGTATGCAGCATACAACTTCCATATTAAATTGTGTCTAGTGCGGTTCAGAAGCGGATTCCCGCAGCGGGAGAACCGCCCGTGTAGTATGGCCCTAATACAGTTGTGGTCAAACAATTAAAAATGCATTGTGCCGCTACGCCTACTTTTGATTCAAGACTATTGATGGATGGATTGCGTGAGAGATGATATGTATGAGAAGGGAGTGAATGATGAGGTGATGGCTGACAGGGGAGAGTGGAAGAAAAAGATGTACTGCACTGACTACAAATATATTGGGAAAAGGGCAAGACAATGATGACAACATACAATATTCTTCTTCTTCTTCTTTTAAATAAATAAGTTTTTGTAAAAATATTTTTTTCAATACAAGCTTTCATAAAATTTGTGATCGTTACCGTGTGTTGATCAAAATGAGCCTAAACACGCTACTATTATCCATCGAGGAGTTCCGTTGTCCACCTTCCGTCTCCATAATCAGATCAGCTCGCTCATCTGGACTTGACAGATATGCCGAATTTCAGCTAAATCGGTTGAGGATAGCTGCTTGTAAGATTCCACCCGGACAAACATACATACATTGCAAGTTAAATAAAAGCTAGTAAAAATAAATTGTTGTTCGTTAGTCTCGCTAAAACTCAGACGGCTTGACCGATTTTGATGATTTTTGTGTGTATTTGGGTGGGTTCCTGGATGTTTTAGATTCACAACTGGACCCTGTAGGTGGCGCTGCAGTCGGGTCATTAGAACCACGCGAACGAAGCCGTGAGCGGGCCGCTAGTTTTAAATTTGAAATGCTTTGCAATAATCTGTAAGCGTACTCACATCTCTAATGAGTACATAGATACCCATTAAACGTCATTAATAATAGTTATATTTTGACGACCTCTGCGGCGTGTCGGGCGAGGTGCCGGCTGAGATGCCGAGTTCGATTCCCGCTGCGGAACAAATGTTTGTATAATCTGAAAATATTTGTTCCGGGTCTGGGTGTTGTGGTACATGGTGCTCGTAGTTTCTGATACTACACGACACAGGGGATCCTTGAATGGGACCGGACTATGTACGTGATAGTTCGGTTTAAAGAAATTTATTCTCAAAAAGACATTATGTCACTTACATGAGAAAATCATTTATCTTATAAGGAGTACATTAAACATATAAGTAGGTCGTTCGAGTAAGTAAATAGGTAATATTGTACATTATTTGTAGAAAACTAGGTAGGCACTCATTCATATGCATGATAATAAGTAGGTACGATCTTTAAAAGTAGGTATCTACAACGTACTGCGTAAGTTTTGTTTTAAATGCATTGAATGAGTTTACATTTTTAATATCTGACGGTAGTTGGTTATAAAGCTGTGCGCCTTCAAAGTAAACATTTTTTTACCGTAGTTTGTTCGCGTCTTGGGTAAAACTAGAAAGCTGGCGCGACGAGTATTGTGCTTGGATAGTTGGGTGTTATAACCACGTTAAGCTGTCGGCCCCGGCTGTTATTCATTAATAGCAGTCGATAAGCCATGTCAGAGGCCCTCGGGCGGCTTGACAAACTCTTACACCAGAGGCCAGCACTACCTCATACGAAACAAACAAAACCACAATAATACCAAACACACACATAGGAGTCCTGATTCTTCACATAGTTCCTGATTGACGACCTCTGTGGCGGGGTTGGCGAACGTTTGCCTGGGACGCCGGAGGTTGCGGTTTCGATTCCCGCCTCGGAACAAATATTTGTGCGATCTGCAGATATTTGTTCAGGGTGTTCTGGGTATTTTCTATGTATAATAAAAATATCTATCTATGTTATACATATATATTGTATTAAGTATATCAGTTATCTAGTACCCATATCACAAGCTCTGCTTAGCTTGGGGCTAGATAATGTTTTGTAAACTGTCCAGCATTATTTATTATTTATTTTATTTTATTTATTTATTCTATACTAGGATCCCCTGTATCGTGGGTATCAGGAACTACGAGTACGTACCATGCTACCACAACACACAGACGGAACTAATATTTGAAGATCTTGCAAAAACTTGTCTTGCAGCGCGAATCGAACCCGCACCTCTCACGTTTCAGCCTGCTATTCCCTCGCCGTGCGATGGATGTCTTCAATCATATCATATTGCATCTTGAATCAAAGGTAACTGTCATATTGTCTAATCTTATCATTTTGCTTTTCATTGCGCTGTGTGTTTTAGCTTTTTTACAAGAGCAGAAATATTTAAAACTCACAGCGCAATGAATTTCAAACTGGACATCGAAATCGAACTTCAATCTATCACGCAATACGACCCCTGAACTGTACAGGTATATCCCTTACAATAACAATCTTTAATTTACCCTTTTCACAAGTTTGTTCGTCCAAACAGCGATTGAAATTGTGTGTTTTACAGAAAATTCAAGACGCAACTAAGGAGTACGTTGGGGCTTCGGGTAGACTTGTCTTCAC
The DNA here is from genome assembly GCA_932527175.1 of Operophtera brumata. Lineage (NCBI taxonomy): Eukaryota > Metazoa > Arthropoda > Insecta > Lepidoptera > Geometridae > Operophtera > Operophtera brumata. The sequence goes on along the minus strand of OW052239.1, from coordinate 30,222,364 downwards.
ATTTGGAAAAGGAAAGAATTCGGAAAAGGAGAATGAGGTAATTCATCACTCTACCAGTGACAGAACCAGTGTGGTGAACCAGTGACAAACCAACAGATAATTTAGCTTTATTCAGCTTTAAGTCCGAGCCCTGTCTTAATAAAAGAAGTGTACGGCATTTTAAATTTAATCTCATAGTGAAAGAAAGATTCCTACAATGCAACCTAAACTATTCCAACATCAGCATAAGGCACATTTTCAAACAGCCACCTAGCACCACTGCCTTCTGATAATGCTGTATAAATTGATACATATTAGAAGACAAACCAACAGATAACTTGGCTTTATTCAGCTTGATAAAACGTAATAACAAACCCACGGCAACAGACCATAGAGTTGCACATCTATAAGAAAGTTGCGCGCCTATCAAAACATAATATGCCTATGCCCTCTGGGTAGGTGGAGCAATGACTTGCGCGGGGTGGCTGACGGAAACTGGATGAGGAGAACCGAAGAACGGGCTCAGTGGCGCGCCGTGGGAGATTTCTATGTCCAGCAGAGGACTGCAGTAGGTTGATGATGATGATGTTGCGAGGCGCACTGAATCCTTTCACAACACTGATTTGTTCACCTTTACGAGGCTAGATAGAAGATAGATAGAAGATAGAAAACACTTTATTGCACACCATAATATGAAACAATTTACAAATAATAAAACTAAAACTAACTATGTTGTGCAATGGCCGGTATTATCTCTTAGTAGCGATTTCTACCAGACAGCTACACTTACTCTAACCTAATATAGGCTGACCAAAAAAACGATGGGTAAAAAAACTAAACAAAGCATTGTTTACAGCTTTTAGACTTAGCTGATGAAGTAGGAGGTCTGACCTCCCAACTTCTGATGTCAGCGCAGCAGCTGACTCAGCTGTCGCCGACGGAGCCGGCGGCTGCTGACGTGGATGCCGCGGGAGTGAAGACTGCTGAAGCAGCCAAGGATCTCATCACACAAATACAGGTACCCACTACTTTTACACTTAGCTGATGAAGTAAGAGCCACGTCCAATATCATCAAAATCAATTCAACTGTTACGGAGTTGAGTGGAACTACACACAACGCGAGCGTAGTCGCGGGCGGAAGGTAATAAAACATAGCTTATAGCACTCAAGGATAACGTAGCTTCGTCTTAGTGTAAGAATTTTCGGAATCGGATTAGCAGTGCGGAGCCTACCCCTACATAATAATAATAAAGCCATTTATTAGCAGTGCGGAGCCTACCCCTACATAATAATAATAAAGCCATTTATTTCCAAAAAATAATTCAACAATCATAACTAAGCATAACACTAATCAGTTCTATTCGACTAAATAACATGCAAATAAATTCTATCAAATTTTATTTATAAATTTATATAAAATTATTATAATTTTCATTGACTAATAATAAGTTTTCAAGTAATAATTAATTTTCTTAATTAAACTGTGCATTTAATTATAGTAACTATCCTAATCATTTTGGAATGCCCATATTTTGGACGAAGGCCTCCTTCATCATATTATGTGTGTTGGGTAGTAGGAACTCTTTCTTTTCTTTGTGTATGATGTAGGGTTCTGGTCTACTACTCCCACGGTGACCAACCGTATTGGGAGAGACTTGTTCTGGTAGGTATACGTATTTTAATATGTTTATTCTGGAGAGAGGCCGTCTGTGGTTGCTATTGTTGTATGTTATTGTCGGAATTGTTTGTTCTCGTCCCGGTTTCAGATGTGGCGGACGACAGCGAGCTAGTTCTAGTTTTTATATAGGAGTCCATTGTAATTTTATTTTTCTTTTTCTTTGCGGTATGAAAAGTAATTCTTTGTGGTGTTTTAGATAGAACTTCAGGAGGTGAGTTTGGCTTTCTTTTCTGATTTCGTATACAAGGGTTCCATTGGTTTTGTTCAGCAGAAAGCGTCCGTGCTGGGTGTTTGCTTCTTAGTGTGATTATTTTGTCAAATCTTAGTGCTACATTTTCGCCTTGTTCCTGGGTCTGAAATTAAAAAAATACTGAAAAAATAGAAAATATTTGGAGGAATCAAGTATCTACCTAAAAGAGGATTTCACACCTAAAATACTAGAAAGAAGGAAGGAATTACAGGAAGAGCTCAGATCACCCCTACATACAAACTCACAAACATATCCGGCTTTGCACGGGGATGAAAAGCAGTCAAATACACCACAACCCCCCCTGTCCCCGTCCCCTCCCATTTATCCACACACTATCGAAATCTGCCAAAGCAGTTTCCCCCCAACGGGTTAAAACAGCTTGCACTTATCTAAGCACAAACATCTTCAATCATGTCACCATCTTTCTTTCCCAGCTAACAGCCCCTACGATCTATGAGCCGCACTGCCAGTCGGCAGTCACGGCGGCCTCGGAAGCCCTGTCTTCATCCGTGCAGCAGCTGGCCGCGGCCTGGAAGCCGCTGGTGGAAGACCCTGAGCGACACGAGATGGGAGAAAAGATGCATCATCAGGTTATGGATATCGCCAGGGCGCTCGATAAGCTGAAGGGCGCTTACAGCGGTTTGGGAGGTGGTGCGTATCTTTGTCCAACTATTGCAGACCCTAGATCACAAAAAAACAAAAGTTCTGACCATCATTCCGCGATTGGCGCGAAAGCTGAAGGTCTGGGGTGCTGGAGGAAAGTCAGCAGGAGAATAGTAAAGTACGTGTCTGTATTTTTTCTAAATTTACTCCTGTTTATCGCGTCTAAACCTACAAGAATCAGGCAACAGACAAGGTGAGCGCTTTGTTTGATCCCCTTTGAATAAAAAAATAGTTTAGATTTATATGAATGCATTTGATTATAAAGAGTTAGAGACACACAGACAGAGATAAAAAGGGGGGGGGGGGGGGGGGGGGGAAGAGAGAGTGAGAGAGAATGGAAAAGGTTCTGATTCCCTCGATTTGTTCCAGATGACGAGGGCGACGTGTTTGATAACCCGAACGCGTCGCAGGAGCGCCAGCGACTCAAGTTCATCAACACGCTGTCTGGGAATAAGAAACACTGGCATCAACTTGAAGAACAACTCAGTGAGGTACGATCACAGCTATTTAGAAAACAGATTTCAACTAGACTTTGTATTTTTGTCACAACATAAGTTTAAACTACAGTTTTATTAGGTTACTAGTGGATTGCCTTCGAATTCCAAAACATATATTTATGTTCCCCATAACCAGCCCTTTCATTAGATTTCCTTTTTTAGTAGTAGTAGAGCTTTTTTGTGAAAGAGTTCGTCCGGGGAAGTACTACCACCATACCTATTTCTGCGGCAAAGCAGTAGTGCTTGCATTGCTGTGTTCCGGTTTGAAGGGTGCCGGTGAAATTACAGGCACATGAGACTTTTCATCTTTATGTCTCAGGATGGCGGGCGCAGTGCAATGCCACATAGGGCGCGTCCTAGGTGAATGTGACCTATGAGGTAATGCACTGATCATAGGCAGAGGTTACCGCTTAACATCAGGTGGGCAATCTGCTTGTTCCGTCATCCAAGTAGTATAAAAAAAAAAACATGACGCATTAACAAACGCTACACGCTCGTGATCGGGTCACCTAACTCTGTTAATGTAGGTACAACTTATTTCGTCCAGTACTTTCGGATATAATAGTTTGTGACAGACGGACAGACTGACACGAGAGTGATCCTTTAAGGTGGATTTTTAATTGACTTAAATCCAGTACAATATTCAAATTAAAAATATGCATGGATACTACATTATATTAATATCGTAGGATCACTGTACCAGAAAAACGTTAGGACAATATTTACTCGATTAAAAAAAACAATCAAACTTACGGCAAATTTTTGCCTAGATTCGATTGTTTAATAAAATGGTGCATATTAATGGGTACAAAATTAGATAAGGGCTTAATTCAGGGGTTTTGTAAAATTATCTTTATTTTAAAAGAGATATCAATAAAAACCGCTTTTTCGAGAGGCACGAGACGTTTTTAAAAATTAAGATTTCTGCCTGGAGTTGGCTAATATTCCGATAATATTTAAATATTTCTGTTGGTACCCTTTGAGGTACGGAACCCTAAAAAGGAATAACTTGAACTCGTTGTTGCAGCCTGCACCGGCTTCGATCAAGGGGGTGGAAGCTGACGAGGCTCAGCTACGCTTGTCACAAAGGCTGGGCCAGCTCAACGCGGCGATGGCGATGCTACTCGCTGCTACATCAGGTAAGGAGGTGGAAGCTGACGAGGCTCAGCTACGCTTGTCACAAAGGCTGGGCCAGCTCAACGCGGCGATGGCAATGCTACTCGCTGCTACATCAGGTAAGGAGGTGGAAGCTGACGAGGCTCAGCTACGCTTGTCACAAAGGCTGGGCCAGCTCAACGCGGCGATGGCGATGCTACTCGCTGCTACATCAGGTAAGGAGGTGGAAGCTGACGAGGCTCAGCTACGCTTGTCACAAAGGCTGGGCCAGCTCAACGCGGCGATGGCGATGCTACTCGCTGCTACTTCAGGTAAGGAGGTGGAAGCTGACGAGGCTCAGCTACGCTTGTCACAAAGGCTGGGCCAGCTCAACGCGGCGATGGCGATGCTACTCGCTGCTACATCAGGTAAGGCGGTGGAAGCTGACGAGGCTCAGCTACGCTTGTCACAAAGGCTGGGCCAGCTCAACGCGGCGATGGCGATGCTACTCGCTGCTACATCAGGTAAGGAGGTGGAAGCTGACGAGGCTCAGCTACGCTTGTCACAAAGGCTGGGTCAGCTCAACGCGGCGATGGCGATGCTACTCGCTGCTACATCAGGTATCGAGGTGGAAGCTGACGAGGCTCAGCTACGCTTGTCACAAAGGCTGGGTCAGCTCAACGCGGCGATGGCGATGCTACTCGCTGCTACATCAGGTAACGAGGTGGAAGCTGACAAGGCTCAGCTACGCTTGTCACAAAGGCTGGGTCAGCTCAACGCGGCGATGGCGATGCTACTCGCTGCTACATCAAGTAAGGAGGTGGAAGCTGACGAGGCTCAGCTACGCTTGTCACAAAGGCTGGGTCAGCTCAACGCGGCGATGGCGATGCTACTCGCTGCTACATCAGGTAAGGAGGTGGAAGCTGACGAGGCTCAGCTACGCTTGTCACAAAGGCTGGGTCAGCTCAACGCGGCGATGGCGATGCTACTCGCTGCTACATCAGGTAAGGAGGTGGAAGCTGACGAGGCTCAGCTACGCTTGTCACAAAGGCTGGGTCAGCTCAACGCGGCGATGGCGATGCTACTCGCTACATCAGGTAAGGAGGTGGAAGCTGACGAGGCTCAGCTACGCTTGTCACAAAGGCTGGGTCAGCTCAACGCGGCGATGGCGATGCTACTCGCTGCTACATCAGGTAAGGAGGTGGAAGCTGACGAGGCTCAGCTACGCTTGTCACAAAGGCTGGGTCAGCTCAACGCGGCGATGGCGATGCTACTCGCTGCTACATCAGGTAAGGAGGTGGAAGCTGACGAGGCTCAGCTACGCTTGTCACAAAGGCTGGGTCAGCTCAACGCGGCGATGGCGATGCTACTCGCTGCTACATCAGGTAAGGAGGTGGAAGCTGACGAGGCTCAATTACGCTTGTCACAAAGGCTGGGTCAGCTCAACGCGGCGATGGCGATGCTACTCGCTGCTACATCAGGTAAGGAGGTGGAAGCTGACGAGGCTCAGCTACGCTTGTCACAAAGGCTGGGTCAGCTCAACGCGGCGATGGCGATGCTACTCGCTGCTACATCAGGTAAGGAGGTGGAAGCTGACGAGGCTCAGCTACGCTTGTCACAAAGGCTGGGTCAGCTCAACGCGGCGATGGCGATGCTACTCGCTGCTACATCAGGTAAGGAGGTGGAAGCTGACGAGGCTCAGCTACGCTTGTCACAAAGGCTGGGTCAGCTCAACGCGGCGATGGCGATGCTACTCGCTGCTACATCAGGTAACTCCGATCCCAAGGGTTATGTATACCACAAAGAACCCTCATGAGATCGTCAAGGACCGAACTTGTTAGGGAGTAACATATGTCCTGAAGGCCAATTCTCTTAATTATTTCAAAACCACAACGAAAGTTGATCGAATCGAGACAGAATTGTGAATTGACTGAAAATTAATATTCTGCACATTCATAATTGCAGTTTAGGCCACTTTCGAAAGGCGTGTGTCAATGTATGTAAGCTAGCCGACCTCTGTGGCGGTGCGGGTGAGTATCTGGCTGAGATGCGAGAGGTTGCGGGTTCGATTCCCGCTGCGGAACAAATGTTTGTATGATCTGCAAATATTTGTTCTGTGTCTGTGTGTTGTGGTAGCACGGTACTCGTAGTTCCTGATACACACGACACAGGTGATCCTAGTGTGGGATCAGGACTGTATGTATATGACTGCCGGGTGTTATGTTTTCTATGTATATAGTTAAACTCGGCATACCGTCCTGGTCATAACTTCTACAGATAAAAACAAATATAGGTACATACAGCCCAAGGATTGGTTTATAAATTGCTTCTCAAATTGCCTATTTGATAAATGACTTCCGAAAAAAAAGGAGGTACTAAATTTTGTGGCCTTTAAAAAAATAAAATATTTTGTATGCTCAGATCGAGATCACCCAGACTACGCCACGGCTGAGCTGGCCATCAGTACGATCAACGAGCTGATGCCCCAAGTTGTTCAAGGTAAGTTGTGACGGTAGACTTTGGTAAAACGTGGGTACCCATATAGGTACGTGACTAGTCATCGCGTGGTTGCGGCCTAGGCGTGTACAGAATTTTCTCCCAAGATGCAACTGATAAATAGTCTCGATACAGGACAGATTTGGATTTTCATAGTAACGATGCCGGCCTAAACTGGCAAGTACGATTTATCTCGAAGTTCGTTCAAAAAAAGTTTGGAAATCTAAGTATGTTTTATTTTTACTTTGATAGACCTTCGTTTGACCACGATCCCAAGTGACGATGTGGCTGACGATGGAGCACGAACTTCTAGAAGGCACCTACTGACTCTGCCCTTGAAGATACCCAGATTATAGTTTTCAGGAAAGACAGACAACGGTAGTGTGTTCCACTCCTTAGCAGTTCCGTAGAACCGAAACGTTTAGTACGAATGGAGGGTATACTAACGAGTTAGGATGGTACTGAGCCCTGCGTCTCTATTCCTAATGTTTGGTGCAGTCGAGCTAGTTCCCGTTTCACGACCTTCGAGCGTGGTCGCGGTCGGTGCTCATGAAGAAGGACCTCTAAATGGTCAACGAAAGTAGTTTTTTTAGTAGTTTTTCTATAATGTTTGAGAAAAGTATTAAACCGTCAAATGAAGTAGTAACGACTGGAGTGATTATCTTTTAGTAGTAGTAGAGCTTTTTTTGTGAAAGAGTTCGTCCGGGGAAGTACTACCACCGTAACTTTTTCTGCCGCAAAGCAGTAGCGCTCGCATTGCTGTGTTCCGGTTTGATGGGTATGGGTGCCGGTGAAATCACAGGCACATGAGACTTTTCATCTTTGTGTCTCAGGTTGGCGGGCGCAGTGCAATGCCACATAGGGCACGTTCTAGGTGGACGTGACCTATGTGGTAATGCACTGTTCATAGTCAGAGGTTACTGCTTAACATCAGGTGGGCCATTTGCTTGTTACGTCATTCTAGTAGTATAAAAATAAAAATAAAGATTACCAAAGACGCTCCTAATCTCCTAGTTGGACTCATTGCAACCATCATCATATTAATCTTTAAAAATAATCATTTCCATGATTAGAATTATTGAAATTAAAATTGGTAATCCTAAAGCTCTTTCAAAACCAGAAAATACTAAAAATAACTGGCGGTACGAGTGAGCCAGCTGTTTTTGTTAACCTCACCATAAACTAACTTGCAGACACAAAGATAGCCTGCGCCAACAAGGATACAGCGACCAGAGCCGCCATAATGGATCACATGAAGGCGCTGTGTGACGCTGCTAAAGGAATTAGTGACAGCTCGGAAGATACTAATCCACAGGTTAGTTAGTACCAAGAAAAGAACAGAACATTTGTCAGTAATAACTCGGACAAAAAAAAAGAGTGTGAGGGTTCAAAGTGACCAGAAAATCTAAACGAAAACCCTGTTATTAAATTCCCAAGAGAAACGGTTCATATTCGTGGACAGAAAATGCGTATACAATGTGTTGCTTCTATAATTAGAGCATTGCTGTGTCCAAGTGAGCAGGGCAAGTGAGCCTGCATTTTGTATTTCTTACAAGCTTTCATTTATCTTGCAATGTATGCCCGGGTGGAATCTTGCAACTGAATTTTAATGCAGTTATCCTGAACCGATTGAGCTGAAATTTGGCATTACCTGTCAAATTCCGATTACAATACAATATGATGGTTACAGCGAACTGATCTGGTGATGGAGACGGAACAAAGGAACTCCTCGAGGGATAATAGTAGACTGGAAATAGAAAAATATATTTTTCACAAAAAACTTATATATTTGTTTGTTGTACTTTTATTTCGTATCACTGGTTCTTTGTTCGTGAGCTGTAGTTCAGTGATGATTAATGTTTTTATTTGTACAGCGTCGCATCGATGCGATAGCGAAGTTCACAAATGCTTCGGGCAAGCTGGTGTTTGGGATCAGCCATCGTGGAAACCCAGAGAAAGAGATCCAGGTACGCACAAAGTCAAGAAGATAATCTTAGGGCCAACCAACACATAATTAAGACTGCGCCAACCCCAGGCAGAAATCTTCATACAAAAAAAAAAAAAAAACGCCGCTCGAAAAAGCGGTTTTTATTGAATATCTCGTGAAATATAGATAATTTTAAAATAGGTGTTATTCCTAGTTTTATTGTATTGATCTTATTTATCCAATTTTTAACGCAATTATCTGTCCCATATTGGCAAAGAGCTGAAACTAGCCAAAAGTGAGAGGTAACTTTGTGTTTTTTTTATAGAAAAAAATTTGTCCTATCGTGTGATCCTCTGATATGTATGGATGACCCCTATGTATTATAATGAATATGCTATGCTTAGTATCCATGCATATTTTTAATTTGAATATTGTACTTGATTTAGTCAGTTAAAATTTAATCTAAGATTGGTAATTTTGCGTTATGCCCCACCTTAACATACATGTTTAAGTTCCACAATTCTGCCCTCCCCCAGCTTATAAGAGTTTGGCAGCCAATAACAGACAACACACATTTATTAAAAAGAAAACACCCAACTGTCACACACACACACACACACACACACACACAGTACAGACCGTTCACCGTAAGATGTCCCCTGCCTTGGGAATAGTGCCAGCCAAGCCAGGGGACATCTTACGAACGGTCTGTAGGATCCCATGTGTGGTGTGTTTTAGGAACTACGAGTACCATGCTACCACAACCCAGACACGAATCTAATATTTGCAGATCATGCTAACTATGTGATATAAGCTGATATTGATAATTCCATACATTCCATACATTTCTCGCTTTGACGCAATAAATGTGTGGAATTCCCTAGCTAAGAGGTTAGCACAAATAATAATATGGCTAACAAATATTAAAAATAGTACAAATATCACAGTTGATCTACCTAAAGACCGTTGCAACCGATTTAAAGATAGCTAAACCGATCCACACACCTGGTGGAAGCGTCCGCTTGTCCCTAAGATGCTGGCTGCATTGCCACGCTGGATGGCAATACTAATGAGTTGAGCCAGATAACCAGCTCTCGGGTCACGCGTCGCTTCGACCAGAAACCCTGAAAACATTTTGAAAACGCAATGCACACTGTATAAATTAAAATTGATTGAAATTCATTTGACGACTTTAATGATGTGGCGGACGAGTATCGGAATAAGGATCGAGAGATGCTGCTTCGATTTCTACTACAAGATTATATATATTTTTAACCCCCGACGAAAAACGAAGGGGTGTTATAAGTTTGACGTGTCTGTGTGTGTGTGTGTCTGTCCCATCGTAGCTCCCGAACAGATGAACTGATTTAGTTTTTTTTGTTTTGTTTGAAAGGTTTATTTGTCGGGAGTGTTCTTAGTTTTGTTTGATCAAAATCGGTTCAGCCGTTCAGCGTTGGGGGTTATTTTAATTTTTACAAAATTAATTACTTGTATGTAATGGCTCGACATACTGGCATACGGCCCGCCTGTTGGTAAGCGGTTACCGTCGCCTATTGACATCTGCAACACCAGGGGCATTGTCAATGCGTTGCCTGCCCTGAAGGACTCTTTTTACTTCTTTTTTTTGAAGCGGCACATTTTATAGTTTAGCGGAAACACCTCAGGAGGGAGCCCATTCCACAACTTGCACGTATGGGGGAGAAAAGATCTCGTAAAGCGAGCAGTACGAGATACCCACGTGTCGATGATGTGTGATATGTTTGTATATGGTCCGTGCCTGTGTGTGGTGGTAGCATGGCTCTAGTATTTCCTGATACCCACGACACAGGGGATCCTAGCGTGGGATGAGGGGTCTTATTGTATAATAGACTGAAGTTAGAATTTGATTACTTGTTTGCTGTTCATTGCGCTGCGTGTTTCAAATATTTTCGGTTTTGTAAAAAAGCTAAAACACGCAGCGCTATGAACAGCAAACTGGTAATCGACATCGATTACACAATACATCGGCTGCACTATAAATAAATAAATAATAAATAATGCTGGACAAGTTCACACAGCGTTATCTAGCCCCAAGCTAAGCCAGAGCCTGTGTTATGGGTACTAGATAACTGATATACCTAATATAATACATTACTTAGATAGATATTTTTTATTATACATAGAAAACACCCAGAACACCCTGAACAAATATCTGCACAACGCACAAATATTTGTTCCGAGGCGGGAATCGAACCCGCAACCTCCTGTGTCGCAGGCAAACCATCGCCAGCCGCCACAGAGGTCGTCAACTATGTACTACTGTGATGTGATATTCTGCCATAGATATTGGATCTGTCCGAGGATGCCTGCAAGAAGACTTCGCAACTACTATCCGGAGTTCAACAGTTGTCCGAGGCAGTGGGGGGTGAAATAGGGGGTGCTCTGGACACAAAGGGTGCGAGCTGCAGTGATGCTGCCCAGGCACTGCTGACTACTGCTCAGGTTAGTATTATAATCAGCAACAGGAATATGTTAATTTCTGGGAATGAGACTTTCCCAGGTCTCCATTAGAAAAAAAACATAAGAGTCACACGCCGTCTAATTTTTGGTGCATGTAAAAAAGTCGGGGTACCTCCTATCAGGCCAACATGGCCATAAATATCAGAAAGACCTATACAGTTGTGGTCACATAATTAAGAACGATTTGAAGTTCTAGAAGTTTTTTATTTAAATCGTATCATACACAGAGATGTGTACCTTCTGAGAAGCAACTAGTTATGTTATATAATAGTCACATTAATAGAGCAACCTGACTTAAGAATAAAGTATGAAATTGCTAACTATTTTTTGCACATTTTATTGATTTTATCAAAGTAACACATTCAAATAGTACTGAAACTGGACAAATAATTAAGAACGATTTATTTAACTGCTCGGGAATTGTTTTGTATGACACTTAGATTTAAAAAATCACAATATTATGTAGCACAGGAAACATAAAAAGAAATTTAATAAATATTTAACTAAAATTAATAGTTAATAGCATATCCACGGCTTTTAATTACAGCTTTACACCGGCGAGGCATTGACTCTATTAATTTTTGACATTTCGCAAGAGAAATAGAGTTCCATTCTTCTAAAAAAACGTCATACAGCTCTCTTAAATTTCCACACTTTGTATTTGAAACCTTTTTCTTTACTTCAAACCACAGATTCCCTATTGGGTTTAGATCTGGACTGTTAGCAGGCCAGTCTAAGACAGAAAGTAATTGCGCTGTAAGAAATTCCTTTACGGTGCGTGCAGTGTGCTTTGGATCATTGTCATGCTGGAATGTCCAAATGACCGGTAGAACGTCTTCAGCGTATGGTAACATTGTATCTTACAAGTATATTTTTGTATTGGAACTGATCCATGTTACCTTCTATCAACTTTACAGGTCCTACACCATGTCCAGAAAAGCAACCCCAAATTTTCACATTTCCACCACCGTGCTTTAATGTAACTTTCGTGTACTTTGGGTCGAATGCTGTATTCGGGGGACGTCGTACATATCGTTTTCCATCAGAACATACTCTGTTTATTTTCGTCTCGTCAGAAAAAAGTACATTTTTCCACTGTTGCACAGTCCAGTTTTCATACTTTCTCGCAAATGCAAGCCGGGCTTGCCTGTGGCAAAGTTTTAACATGGGTACCTTTCTTGCTATCCTACCGTGCAATTTTTCTTCTACCAAACGTCTTCGAATAGTGCGTGCTGAGATTGCTGAAGGGTTGTTTTCACCAATATATTCTTTTCTAAGCTCATTGGACCCTTTAAAAGGATTTTGTTTTGCCATACGAACGATGTTTCGGTCATCTCGAGGAGTTGTTTTTCTCTGTTTAGGTACACGTGGAACATTCGAAGTAGTTTGATACGTAGCAAAATGCTTTACAGCGTGGAAAACCATCGTTTTTGAACATTGCAGATGGTCGGCTATCTTTTTATAAGACCAATTCTTCCGGCGAAGTTTTATTATTAATTCCCTTGTAGATTTATCACAACTTTTATTTTTTCCCATTGTTTTTTCTAAAGAATTAATCACCTTTAATCTTTTACAGCACGTAATGGCGCCAAAATTATACAAACAGTAACAAATCGACTGAGTGTTCTCTATTTAAATTTGAATAAAGGTATAAACTACTTAGCGTTCTTAATTACGTGACCAGCCAGTAATAAGGAATACTTTGTTTAAAAGTAGTGTAAAAAGTTTGCCTATTGATTTTTAGCCAATCATGTGTATCAATGAATACAGTGGTAATATGGAAATGTTTTACGATACCGAGAGAAATAAAAACAAATGCATACAATTAGTTTTGCATTTTAGTTGGAAAAAATCTTCCCTTTATATCAGCGTTCTTAATTATATGGCCACCACTGTATGTGTACGAAGACACCTACTTAGAACTACTTACACTCTATTTTGTTAATATAATAATATAACTAAAACATGTATGTACAGGTGACAGCGCCATCAATCTCTGAGCCTCGCTGCCAATCCGCGCTCTACTCATCCATCAACAAGCTCTCATCATCAGGCCAGGACCTGGCTTCCACCTGGAAACCCCTCCAAGACAACCCTATGCACAAGATGCAGATCCATGGCTTGGAGCAGACCCTGGAACAGCTGGAAGGGAAGCTGAATGCCCTCAGGGGCGCATGTGTTTCTACTGATGGTGAGTATCTTATCATCAGAGCAGATTCTGTCTCCAATGTACGATGCCAAGAAGCAAGTTGGATCTGTAACCAACAAAGAAAGGAAGCTGGATGTCCTCAGGGGTGCCTGTGTTTCTACTGATGGTGTCTGCATCATAAGAACTTAAACTCACCTGCAGGGTTTGATGCCAAGCAGGATTAAGGTCTGGACTAGAGCAGACTATGTCTTCGGTATCAGGAACTACGAGTACCATGCTAACACAACACACAGACACGGAACTACGAGTACCATGCTAACACAACACACAGACACGGAACTACGAGTACCATGCTAACACAACACACAGACACGGAACTACGAGTACCATGCTAACACAACACACAGACACAATACAATACAATACAATACAATACAATACAATACAATACAATACAATATCTTTATTAATAACGCCAAGTTATGAGTCAGAATAAGAAGTAGAAGTAGAAGTCAGAAGTAGAATATTAAATATGGAATATAAAAAATAACCATATTATAAATCATTCTAAATATCAAAAATTAATTACTATTAATTTCATCATTTAAATTATACATTAAAAATATTATTACTAATTAAGAAATCGGCAGCTCGTACAACTCGTTTATCGAGTAGAAAGTGTGATCCAGGAGCCACTTGCGTAATCTCGATTTAAAGACCATCGTGGAAGTTGCATCACTCCGAATTGTGTTCGGCAGCCTGTTATATACAGAGGGACCCATGACGTACACAGACCTCTCCGATTTGCGTAGTTTATGAGGGGGCGCAACTAAAAGGTGAGCAAGTTTATTGCTACGAAGGGCATGGGAGGTGTTTATCCCTCTGCGTTTGAAACTGTCAATGTTGTTGTGGGTAAACAACGCGACCTGGTAGATTAATTCGCAGGGGAGCGGCATTTTTCCGAACTCTCTAAAATAGTCGCGGCAGGACACATCGTCGGGCACACCAACAATTGCGCGCACCGCACGCTTCTGCATGACGAAGACTCTGTCAACATCAGCGGCTCGCGCCCAAAGCTCAACGCCGTAAGTAATGGTGCTGTGCACCGTCGCGTGATAGCACGCCAGCACCACACTGCGGGTGGCGGTCGCGGCGAGTCGGCGCAGAGCGAAGCATGTGCGGCCCAGTCTGGAGCAAAGCTCTTCTATGTGGTTTTCCCAGGTAAGGCCGCTATTGATATGAAAACCCAGTAACTTTGTGGATTCGACCCTCTGTAGAGCGGTGTTTCCGGCAGTCACAGTAAACGGTGGTGTCGGTGTACTATTAAGGCGGAAAGTCATGTAGCAGGTTTTATCCCTGTTCAGCGCTAGACCATTCAACCGGAACCACCGCTCGAGTCTCTCAACAACGTTGTTCAGTCTCACCACCAATTCGGGTGGGTTCGGCGCGGTAACAATGACGGCTACGTCATCAGCATACATATATGCCTGCGCCCCAGCGACGGCTTTAGGAAGGTCGTTTAGCAGAAGACTGAACAAAGTGTTTGAGAGGCACGAACCCTGCGGTACTCCCATGGTGTTCATCAATTCAGCTGACTTCAGTTGCCCATATTCACCTACCACGGTCTGGGTGCGGTTGGACATGAAGGAGCTCAACAGGGACAGGGCCGGGCCCCTTATACCGTAGAAATTGAGTTTGTCGGAGATGAGGTGATGGTCGGCGGTATCGAACGCGCGCGACAGGTCACAGCATAGCAGCGCCACGCGTAGACCGTCCTCACGCGCGCTCAGCACGCGCCATACCACCTCCCTCACCAGGTCTGTTGTGGCTCGTCCGGCTCTATACGCGTATTGTCTGTCCGACATAATGTCCCGCTCTCCGATAAAAGATAATAATCTTTTATTAAGTCCGACTTCAAAAATCTTGCTGATGGCGGGTACAAGGGAAATCGGCCGGTAAGATTTTATTTCCGATTTTTTCCCTTTTCCTTTGTAGAGAGGAGATATTTTAACTCTTTTTAGGGACTCAGGATATATCCCCGCTCTAATGCAGACATTAAACAGATGAGCAATAACAAAGGCGATAGAACTCGCGATAGTTTTGAGCAGATTTGACGATATGCCGTACAAGTCGGTACTATTTTTCGACGCTAAAAACTATTAACTATTAGAACTATTTCGTCTGGTGAAAACAACCCAAGTCGTAGTGATACGTCACATGCGGGTGAGTCAGCACCGAGGCAGGCGTGCGCGCAGGCGATGTTGGCTGGCGGAGCCCCGCACTTGCTCGCGGCAGTTGTGAACTCGAGGTTCAGCGCGTCTACTAGCTCTTTCTTAGTGCGAAAGGGTGCGCCATCAGAGTTTCGCACGAGGTCAGTATAATCAACCCTCGCGCTGCTCCTCCGCCCGAGTTCAGTGCCGATCACATTCCACATGCACTTGGCTTTATTTGGGTGGTCGCGAATCATTTTACTGTAATAGTTTGTGCGTTTTTCTCTAATTATATTTTCATATGTGTTAGAGTAATTTTCGACGATATTTATTAATTCTTTATTATCCGGGAATAATTTTCTTAGATTAAGTATGTCATACAATAAGTTTTTTAAATTCCCTACTTCACCATCGACCCAGCTGTTTTGTTTAATGGCGCAAGGTTGTTTTTTAATTGGAAAACATATGTTAAATTTATTGGCTATTACAGTTAGGATGACTTCAGCGAACGCATGACAATCACCATTCGACCGCTCCGCCATCAAATTCCAATCAACTGATTCAAGGGCGTACCCAAAATTTAATTTACAAGCCACGGATAATGAGCGTCTTTCTCTGAAGTGTTGTGTCGCGGCGGCCGCAGCGCGTGAGATGGAGAGGCGCTGCGCGTCGTGGTCGCTGAGATGCGACGCGACGCCGGCGACGCGCGCGACGCGCTCCTCATGGAGGTTTGTGTACGCGTGGTCCAGCAGTGTGGCGGTATCGCCGTCCACCCTAGTAGCCGATTTTATTAGTTGGCAGAAATTGTGTCTCGACAATATATCAGTCAATTGCTTCTTTAATTTATAATTTTTTAACAAATTAATATTTATATCACCCATAATAACAGTGTCAAAGCGGTCGTTAGAAATATTTGACAAAAGTTTATCAAATAAATTTAAGTAAGCATAGTTGTCAGTTTGATTTAATTGATATATTCCTATAACAAGGATATTTTCTATTAAAAGCTGCACGGCACAGACATCAAATATTTGTTCCTGTGATAAATCACAGTAGTCTTGTTTGTTTATCACCTTAATACCAGACCGAACGTAGATGCAACTTCCACCACGGGGAATCGTCAGTCTACAATATTTGGAAATAAGATCAAAATTATTAAGCGTAACCGATACTAATTCATGGCATTGGAGCCAATGCTCTGTCATAATAAGTACGTCACATGAAAGTTCATTCGTCAGAAGTACTTCTAATTTCTTCGTCTTGTTAGTGAGGCACCGAATATTCTGATGGCAGACGGTAAGATGGTTAGTGCGCGCGGTCCGCGGGACCGCTGGAGGCGACGGCGGCGGCGGGGCAGCGCCGGGGGAGCGCGCTGCTGCCGGGCCCGCGGCGTGGCTGGGGCTCCGGGCCATGGGTGGACGCGCCTCGCGCGCGCCCGTCGCTGTGCCGAAACCACTCGCTGAACTCGGTTCCTACGGGCCAGTTTTCGCCCGACATAAAAAAGTCAAACTTACTACTCGGTACGGTAATTGCAAACGACGAGTAATAGTTATGCGCTAGTTTTAGTTTATCTGCATTATATCCGGTGCCCGGATTCTTTTTATGCATATAAGATATTATACATTCCGGCGTTGTGTCAGGCTTAAAGAAACAAGCGTGTAACTTCCGCACTCGCTCCACGATCTGTAATTCATTATCTACAGACCCGTTCCCGGTGATAACAGAGCGCCGATTGATGGGGCGCTTTGTTTTGGAACTACGAGTACCATGCTAACACAACACACAGACACGGAACTACGAGTACCATGCTAACACAACACACAGACACGGAACTACGAGTACCATGCTAACACAACACACAGACACGGAACTACGAGTACCATGCTAACACAACACACAGACACGGAACTACGAGTACCATGCTAACACAACACACAGACACGGAACTACGAGTACCATGCTAACACAACACACAGACACGGAACTACGAGTACCATGCTAACACAACACACACACACGGAACTACGAGTACCATGCTAACACAACACACAGACACGGAACTACGAGTACCATGCTAACACAACACACAGACACGGAACTACGAGTACCATGCTAACACAACACACAGACACGGAACTAATATTTGCAGATCATATTTGTTCCGCAGCGGGAATCGAGCCCGCAACCTCTCGCATCTCAGCCAACTACTCGCCTGCCGCGCCAGAGAGCTCGTCATATATGGGTACTTTTGATAATAAAGAGTTGTTGACATCAGTATTCAAGAATGTTTTTGATGTGTAACATCTTTCCTCTCGCTTTCATGCAATCTGTGGAAGTGATTTCGTGAAAAGGGACGGAAAGCGCAACAGGAAGCGCGCAATTATCCGAGAGGTTGGTACTATCAGTTGCTTATTACCAAGGAGGTGAGATGTCAGATGTTACACCTCATGACCTTAGAGCATTGCAGGCCTCCGTACCGGAGTGCTCGATGTGTACGACTAATGTAACGCTCGCTCGTTTTTATTAACCCCCGACAAAAAAACGACCGGGTGTTATAAGTTTGACGTGTCTGTGTGTGTGTGTGTGTGTGTGTGTGTGTGTGTGTTTGTCTGCCTGTGGCATCGTAGCTCCCGAACGGATGAACCGATTTCGTTTTTTTGTTGTTTGTAAGGTGAATTTGTCGGGTGTGTTCTTAGCTATGTTTGATCAAAATCGGTTCAGCCGTTTCATTGCGTTGAGTGTTTTTTTAATACTTAGTTAATTAATTAAAATTAAATACTTGTTTGTTGTAGATTTGAAATCGACTGAGGCGCCACCGGAGCAGCAGAAACTACAGTTCATCAAGACGATGTCGGGCGCCAATGAACGGATACAAAAGGCGCAGAAAGCTTTGGATAAGGTAAATAGTTGAATGTCCGCGACTCGTCCGCGTGCAGTTTTGTTCAACACCTAGTAGCCAACGAGACAACTATTATTTAGTTATAGAAAATAGAAAATAGATAATTATTTATTTCTGTAACAGGTTTACACTTGTTTTAAATATGGTTGGAACCTTCTTATAAGTAGAAAAATACTTGTGTTAGAAGGTCCCGCTCTTCCATAGCGTAGGTATGGTTACAGATTAGTAAGTAGGTACAATGATGAACTACCAATAGTAATACATAGTTACTATTATTAAGTTTGATACTTTCTTGTGCGTCGTGACGATTACACCACGACTGGTGACTGGGCTCTTATTGGCGTTTCGCATAACATGGCGGTTAAAAGTACTTTTTATTTAATTTAAAATTATAATAATCCCGCTTTTAGGAAACAACTATTTTTACCGATTTTCATTTTTAAATTTATAATTGACTTGGGTTTTTACGGTTCCGTACCCAAAGGGTAAAACGGGACCCTATTACTAAGACTCCGTTGTCCGTTTGTCCGTCTTTTACCAGGCTGTATCTCATGAACCGTGATGGTTAGACAGTTGAAATTTTGACAGATTATGTATTTCTATTGCCGCTATAACAACAAATACTAAAAACAGAATAAAATAAATAATTAAGGGGGCTCCCATACAACAAACGTGTTTTTTTTGCCTCTTTTATAGATAATGGTACGGAACCCATCGTGCGCGAGTCCGACTCGCACTTGGCTGGTTTTTGGATCCTGTAATCATTAATATTCGATTAAGATTAAGAACAAATGCAAAGCGTCTTGGTCTATTATTAAAAACAATACAAACAAAAAACTAGAAAACTGTATAGAACTCCTAAAGGTAGATAACAAAGTCATTAATGACCCGCATGAAATTGCAACAGAATTTAATAATTATTTCATTGATCTAACAAACAATAGCAAACCTTCACTTTCATTTGAAAATAAAATAAACTTTGCTAGTAAAACTATATTTTTGAGTCCTTGCGATGAGTTTGAAGTGGTTAAAACAATAAACTCACTAAACAATACAAATTCTACAGGATATGATAATGTATCCACCAAGGTTCTTAAATTATGTAAATTCAATATTGCAGGTGTTATAAAACACTTAATCAATATGTCTTTCAGTGAAGGTATATTTCCAACAAAATTAAAGCTATCAATTGTACGACCATTATATAAAAAGAATGAAAAAGAATGTATGAGCAACTATCGTCCCATAACACTCATTCCAATATTCTCCAAGGTTTTTGAGAAAATTATGTATAGTCGATTGGTATCTTTCCTAACTACATTCCAAGTAATAAGGAATGAGCAAAATGGCTTTCGAAAAGGGAAATCTACCAGCCTTGCGTGCTTCAATATAGTCAAAACGTTGACTGAAGCGATAGATAACAAAAAACCAGTATCAACAGTATTCTTTGACATGACCAAGGCCTTTGATTTCGTGTGCCAAAAAAGATTGCTACAGAAATGTGAAAAGTACGGGATACGAGGACTTGCATATGATTGGCTTGAATCATATCTTGAACATCGTACTCAATATGTAGAAATTAAAGGGATAAATACAAAATTGGAAGTAGTGACATACAAATCTGAACCTAGAGAAAACACATACGGTGTACCTCAAGGTAGTGTGCTGGGACCACTACTGTTCCTAATTTATATTAATGACCTTCCAGACATAACAACGCACACATGCACTTTGTTTGCAGATGACATTTCAATAGTAATAGACCATGATAAATGTATTAACTATGAAGCGGACATCAACAATACAATAAATAGTGTAGTAAAATGGTTAGAAGGTAACAATTTACGTGCTAATATCGACAAGACTACTTATATGCAGTTCTTTAACAGAAATAAAACAACGGCTTTGCCTAATTTGAATATTCATATTAACAATCAATGTATAAATGAATCTGAATCAATTAACTTTTTAGGTATAACGCTTGATCAACAACTGTCATGGAAATTACAAGTAAATAAAGTTGAAAAAAAAATAAACAGATTCATTTA
The DNA here is from genome assembly GCA_932527175.1 of Operophtera brumata. NCBI lineage: Eukaryota > Metazoa > Arthropoda > Insecta > Lepidoptera > Geometridae > Operophtera > Operophtera brumata. The sequence goes on along the minus strand of OW052239.1, from coordinate 30,201,974 downwards.
TGCACTACGCGAACTTAGACGAATAGTGAATCAAAAAACTGCCCTCAGTGCCTATCATGGGTATGTTGCCTCTGCGCTGCGTTATGGTGTTGTGCTATGGGGTAACTCAGTAGACATAACGAACTTGTTTATTATACAAAAGAAATGCATACGAGCTATATGTTGCGCCAGCCCTTTAGACTCATGCAGACCTTTATTTAAAAGGCTTAATCTACTAACTCTAGCTAGTATCTATATTTATGAGATCTGTAGATTTGTGAGGCAACAGCCAAATCTTTTTGTTAGGAAACGGGATTTGGATCGTGTGTTTGAATCGAGAAATCCTAATCGCCTAGTTTTACCTGCAGCAAAAACTGCACTTAGATCAAATAACTGCTACCATATGGCAATAAAAGTATATAACCACATCCCTAATAATATAACGGAACTCCCTGAGCGGAAATTTCCAAGTAAATTACACAGTTGGTTAGTAAACCAATGTTTTTATAATTTGAAAGAATTTTTTGATTGTAAAATGTAGGTATTTATAAGATTTGTGACATTTAATATTATGATTCCTTATTATTATTCACTATTATTTTACCTTGTTTCGTTGCCATAATTATTATTATTGAATTATATTGTAAGAATAAATACTATTAAACCGTAGGTTAGAAACTAACATTATTATTAAAATTGCATGCTAACTAATGGCGAAATATGCTGGTCCTAAGATTAAATAATCTTATATATATTTTTTCATCCTCTTGTACCATATTTCATGCAATAAATTATTATTTCATTTATTTCATTTCATAAAATTTGCAGCCAATCCCACCTCCGCAAAACAGCGACAAAGCAGCCGCGGTCCAAGAACGCTTGTCTGGAAGACTGGGCGAGCTCAACGCCGCCATTGCGATGCTCTACTCAGCTACTGCAAACCGTGAGAATCCGGATTATAGTTCGGCTGATGAGGCGATGAAAACTATCTCGGAGCTCTTGCCTTTAGTTGTTCAAGGTGCGTTTTTCCATATATTATGATAGAGAACGCCTAGATAGTGTTAAAAAAAAAAAAAAAGTGAATTTACTGCTCGTGTAAAGCCCGGGCGGGTCACTAGGTATTTATATAAACCTACCGTGAAAAAATATCTAACTGATAGTGAAAACCGCATCAAAATCCGTTGCGTGGTTTAGTAGGAGTTAGCGGATATCAATACTTTTGTTTTGTACTATGTATTGATACGACATACACGGAAGTTTTCATTATGATTATTGACTAATATTACAGGTCTAGCGCTTAACTGAGTCAGTCAGTCCCTGAGGTATGGGAGCGGTACGGGAGGGGTGTTTTCATTATGATCATTGACTAATATTACAGGTCTAGCGCTTAACTGAGTCAGTCAGTCCCTGAGGTATGGGAGCGGTACGGGAGGGGTGTTTTCATTATGATCATTGACTAATATTACAGGTCTAGCGCTTAACTGAGTCAGTCAGTCCCTGAGGTATGGGACCGGTACGGGAGGGGTGTTTTCATTATGATCATTGACTAATATTACAGGTCTAGCGCTTAACTGAGTCAGTCAGTCCCTGAGGTATGGGAGCGGTACGGGAGGGGTGTTTTCATTATGATCATTGACTAATATTACAGGTCTAGCGCTTAACTGAGTCAGTCAGTCCCTGAGGTATGGGAGCGGTACGGGAGGGGTGTTTTCATTATGATCATTGACTAATATTACAGGTCTAGCGCTTAACTGAGTCAGTCAGTCCCTGAGGTATGGGAGCGGTACGGGAGGGGTGTTTTCATTATGATCATTGACTAATATTACAGGTCTAGCGCTTAACTGAGTCAGTCAGTCCCTGAGGTATGGGAGCGGTACGGGAGGGGTGTTTTCATTATGATCATTGACTAATATTACAGGTCTAGCGCTTAACTGAGTCAGTCAGTCCCTGAGGTATGGGAGCGGTACGGGAGGGGTGTTTTCATTATGATCATTGACTAATATTACAGGTCTAGCGCTTAACTGAGTCAGTCAGTCCCTGAGGTATGGGAGCGGTACGGGAGGGGTGTTTTCGTCTCTCAAATTATCAGGTGACATGTGACATAATGTAAACAAAACACCCCTCCCGTACCACTCCCATACCTAAGGGACTGACTCAGTTAAGTGCAAGGCCTGTACCATAAATGTTTCACATCTCCGGGCGTCCCGTGACGGCCAACTTTTTTGTTCGTCATCCTCATCAGACGTCCATAGCTAGACGTAGGTGTCCATGCTACAACGAACGGCCTTGAGCCGCCTCCTTCCACTGCCTTCCTGCTTCCGTTATGTTATCTGTTTATCTGGTGGGACGTCCACACTGCGGCGTCCTGTTCGTGGATCGTTATTCTGCAGCGGTCGTCTCTGGGAGCTATATGGCTCGTCTATTGCCGCTTCAACACGCTATTGCTGCTCTACATTATCGTTCTATTGATGGCAGACACACAGTCGACGTGCTCTAACAAAGACGAAGCGACGCGCGCCGCCATGTTGGATCTCATCAGAGAACTCTGTGAGGCGAGCAGGGGGGTCTGTGCACGCGCTAACGGAGCCGACCTACAAGTAAGATTTCCTATTACGGTGTCACTAAGATGGTTTGATTTAGAGGTGACCTCAAAGCTTTTGAAATATCTGAGGCTGTGGATCTTAAAATGTGCAGATACGTCTCAACAGAGCTTACGTATAAGCGCCATTCGGGTTCGAGACTCTGGGTCCGTGGGGTTCCAAGCCCCTCGCGTTTTTAAAGGTCGAAGCAACGCGTGACCAGCTTGGCGGTGCTTATCTGTCTCAACGCATTAGTATTTCCATTCCACTCCATTATTCCACTCGCCTCGATTACACATCAAGCACCTAATCAAAATTGTGGTAGCACTTTTAGAATAAAACAAGGGTCTCTTTTAAGAAAGTGTGTATGTGTAGATACAATTGAGCTAGCACACGTGCTGAGGTTTTTTTTAACATTGATATACCTTTGTTTGGCCACGATCTCACCTGTTGGTGGCCGATGTGACGATGTGGCCGAAGATGGAGCACAAAGGTCTAGAAGGCACCTATTCACTCTAGCCTTGAAGAGACCCAGTTTATAGTCTTCAGGAAAGACAGACGACGGTAGTGTATTCCACTCCATAGCAGTTCGCATTATAAAGGTAGAACTGAAACGTTAAGTACGAATAGAGGGTATACTACTTTTATGGACTAAGGGACGGGGGTAAGGACTTTTTCTCTTTTTCTTCTCCTTATTACGTTTTTTGTGCACCATAATTGTATCCACAATACACAAAGGTTAGCTGGTAGAGAATGCTTCTTAGCATTAAGTTCGCCTATGTACATTGTTTGTTTTGTGCAATAAAGAATATGCTATTCTATTCTATTCTAGTCTATTCTATACTAATGAGGTAAGGGTGGTACCGAGCCGTGCGCCTGCTCGTCCTATGATGAAAAGTGGACCCACCATTACTTGAGACTACAGATGAGTGTGATTTGCAGGGTCTCAGTGATGCTGTGTCGAAGTACTCGGACGCGGCTGGCAAGCTGGTGTATGTGGTGAGTCCTCGCGCCAGCGCCGACCGGGAGAACCAGGTAAGCACTTCTCTCCAACATGCTCAGAGACATACCCATACCATTGGCTCTTTCAAGGCTCTTTCCCGTACGCAATGAAACACACCACAAATCGATAACACGTTTTTTTTAAATATATCTTTGTAAGGTGAATCATGCAGATGGCCCACCTGATGTTAAGCGGTACCCTCTGCCTATGAACTGTGCATCATCACATAGGTCACGTCCACCTAGAACGAACCCTATGTGGCATTGCACTGCGCGCCACTCTGAGACATAAAGATGAAAAGTCTCATGTGCCTGTAACTTCACCGGCACCCTTACCCTTGCTGGAATGTAATTAATTAATTGTTAATTATTGAACTTGCGGTAAGTATATGAGTAAAATCAGACAGGGGGATAAGATATAGGGTTCCAAAATGAGGCAAAAAAAAACAGTAAATATATTGAGTTGGGTGTGATATGAAAGAATTCTGTTTGAACATTCTAAATTGGTTTTTATTTTAATCATTGTTGTTATTGAAATTGTTGTGTACAACGGCATATACATTCCTGGAGTATGTAATACGACAATGATAGATATTGCCGGAGTTTATACCACGACAAGGATATAAATTGCTGGAGAGTAGAGTCTGTTCAGAAAGAGAGCCGTCATTGCTATACTGGGAACTAACGTTTTCTTTAGTTTATTTATCTATTTATTTAGTTTAGGATTGTAACTTTCGGTATTTATAATCATAAACTAATTAAAAGTTACAGTTGTGAAAGAATGAAAACGGAACAGACGCGCTATTGTATTGCCTTCTAAAAAATAGGTATATAAGCACAGCTGCGCCCTCAAATTCCACGACGGGTCTCTTTCTGAACAGACTCTAACACGAAAATAATATAAATTGTTGGAGTGTATAAAAAAATACAACCATTATCTAGTTATTTTTAAATACACACAAAAAAAAATAAGTATTTTCTTCAGGTTTACATAATTTTGTTTTATTTTGAATTTCCATTCAAGTTTTTCAATGGTTATTACCTCATGTCCATTGCCCCTTTCAGATCATAGGTCTATCAGCGGGCGCGTGCAACAAGGCCTCGCAGCTGCTATCCGGAGTGCAGCATCTGTCGCAGGAAGTGGGGGGAAAGAAGGGCGAGGAGCTGGACACAAAGGGGGCAGCTGTCGCTAGCGCGGCGCAGAGTCTACTCGCTTCTGCCCAGGTAGTTCCGGAGACATTGTTTTTTCTTTAATGGAACTATTAGGCAAACTAGCTTTCGGACCACCTGATGTAAAGTGGTCACCGTCGCTTATAGACACCGGCAACACCGGGGGTATTGTCGATGCGCTGCCTACCCTGAAGGAATTTATTAATAAATTTCTTGGATCGTAACCAAGCGGGAAAACCTCAGATGGGAGCTCATTCCATAGTTTATAGGTATGGGGAAGAAATGATCTCGAGAAACGAGTCGTACGACAAACCCAGGGATCTATGATGTGTGGATGAGCTTTGTCACGGTGCCGGGAAGAGCGATGTTACAATGACATCTGCCTGTCTAGTTCTGTACCCAATATAATACAACCGATAATCATAATCTGTCTGACTAAATCTAGATGAATCAGGCAATAAACACAGCGCGCGCTTTATTTGATGATCCTTCTTACTACTTGGTGGGGTGCGTCTGTGTGGTGCCTAGAGAACAAGGAGACACTCATTAAAAAAAAATGTTAAACCAACCTACCTAAGTCCTTAGGTAGGAAGAAAAATCACTAAAGATGTAAAGAGAGTCAAGCTCATAAGATAGCATACGCTACGCTTGATATACTCATAAATAACAATTCAGGCGACATCAGGCCACGTGGCTTTATCATTAACATTATAATGTAGAGTTTAATATGACTTCTTAATTAGATTATTCATTAATTTTTAATCTTCTGTTGTCTTGTAGGTGACAGCACCATCAATATTGAATCCGCATTCCAAGAAGGCCCTGCTCTTAGCCGTGGACAAGCTCTCGTCATCAGGACAGGGCCTGGCCGACTCCTGGAAGCCGCTCCTCCATGATCCTCAGCACCAGAAGCAGGCGGTAGCTCTGCAGTCCTCACTGCAGCATCTGCTATCACAACTAGATGCTCTGAGGAAGGCCTGTCATGTACCTGATAGTGGTAAGTTTTTGTTTCAACTTTTTAATTTGAACTACAGGTCTAGCTAGCGCTTAACTGAGTTAGTCTCTGAGGTATGGGAGCGGTACGGGAGGGGTGTTTTCGTCTCTCAAATTTTCAAATTCTCAGATGACATGAAGCCACTCTTAATTTTGACGTAACGAAAACACCCCTCCCGTAACGCTCCCATACCGCAGGGACTGACTCAGTTAAGCGCAGACCAGTAGTAGCAACTTATTTGACGATCCTTGTGGTGCGGCGGGCGAGGAGCCAGCTGAGATGCGAGAGATTGCGGGTTTGATTCTCGCTGCGGGACAAATGATTGTATGATCTGTAAATATGAGTTCCGTATCTGTGGGTTGGTAGTGGTACTCATAGTTACTGATACACACGACACAGGGGATCCTAGTGTGGGATAAGGACTATAATTATAATAATAATGCTGACAGTTCACACAACATTATCTAGCCCCAAGCTAAGCAGAGCTTGTGTTATGGGTACTAGATAACTGATATACTTAATACAATATAATACATAGATATATATTTTTTATTATACATAGAAAATACCCAGGGCATCCTGAACAAATATCTGGGATGGCAAAAATATTTGTTCAGAGGCGGGAATCGAACCCGCAACCTCCTGCGTCGCAGGCCAACCTTCGCCCGCAGCGCCACAGAGGTCATCGATATAGAAGTATTCTTTCTAAGCAACAGGACCACCCATTTTAATTAAAATATTATGTTTACTTTGTTATTTTAATACGGTGTACAATAAATAGTTTTCTATTATATTCTTACGCCTCATTGTCTGGACTGCTATATTTCAGAACTACAAACTACTCAAGAAGGGCCCAGCGAACTGCAGAGACTGCAGTTTGTGAAGAGCGTGGCGGGCGCCAAGGAACAGATACAAAAGGCACAGAAGGCTTTGGATAAAGTGAGCAAGTTTTTTTTTTTTAATACTACTGAATTACGGAATAAGCAGATGGCCCACCTGATGATAAGCGGTAACCTCTGCCTATGAACAGTGCATTACCTCATAGGTCACGTCCACCTAGGACGCACCCTATGTGGCATTGCCCTGCGCCCGCCACCCTGAGACATAAAGATGACAAGTCTCATGTGCCTGTTATTTCACCGGCACCCTTACCCTTCAAACCGGAACACAGCAATGCGAACACTACTGCTTTGTGGCAGAAATAGGTATGGTGGTAGTACTTCCCCGGACGAACTCTTTCACAAAAAAGCTCTACTACTACTAATCTATTATTATTACATTAAACTAGCGTCCCGCTGGCGACTTCGTTCGTGTGTTCCCGGTGCTCACGTGTTTTTCAAAAACCTTCCCTGGCTTACGGACAATAACTCACCAAAGTTTCTTTGCTCTGGCATTGCGGTTAAGGAATGCATAATAAAGGGACAAAGAAACAACTAATCATACATAAAACTTTTGAAACTGCACTGGTTAGGTAAACGCTTTTCACTAAAAACGGGATGTTAACCAAGGTAGTTGGTATCGTTCGTAATAAATGTGTGAGAAAGAGGGTAGATCGATATATCTGCCAATAACATCTACTCGCAAAGACTTTAGTTAGTTCTCCCGTGATCATGGCGCATGCAACTGTGATGAAATATCGGGAACAAACAAAACTCAATAATCATGTTGAATATCCCGTTTTTAGTGAAAAGTATGAACCATACATCTTCTTTTTTAATCCCCGATGCAAAAACGACGGGGTGTTATAAGTTTGACGTATCTGTGTGTTGTGTGTGTGTGTGTGTGTGTGTGTCTCTCTCTGTGTGTGTGTGTGTGTGTGTATGTGTGTGTGTCTGTCTGTCTGTGGCATAGTAGCTCCCAAACGGATGAAACGATTTCGATTTTTTTGTTGTTTGAAAGGTGAATTTGTCGAGAGTGTTCTTAGCTATGTTTGATCAAAATCGGTTCAGAGGTTCCATTTCGTTGAGGGTTTTTTAATTTTTACAAAATTAATTACTTGTTAAATTGTGTTATTGATTAAAGCGTTGTGTATTGGACTTTCTCTGCGGTTGATTGGAGTACCAACTTGCCTTGAAGACAATGGCTGATGATGAAGATAGTATTGATTACCCAGGGGAATTTAGTCCTGCTTCGAGATATTGATAAATTTTTCAATGATTTTTATTTTTGTTGCAGCCGATTCCTCCGCCGCTCAGCAGCGACAGAGCAGACGCTGTGCAGCACAGGTTGTCTGGTAAACTGAGCGAGCTGAACGCCGCTGTTGCCGCGCTGCTGTCCGCCACGACGGACCGCGACAAGCCTGACCACCTCGCAGCGGAGCAGGCCATCAGAACCATCACGGAGCTCGTGCCTCACGTTATACACGGTCAACTATTTATTTATTACTAGCAGCGCCCCGTGGTTTCACCCGCTTAATTCTCGATCCTGTGGGAATATGGGGATTAAAATGTGCCTATGTATTATTCCGGGAGTCCAGGTATCTCCATTCCAAATTTCATGCAAATCCGTCCAGCCGTTTTAGCGTGGAGAAGTAACAAACACACACACACACAAACTTTCGCATTTATAATATTAGTGGGATTTTATTTATTTATCATACAAACTGATGTATTTTGAACCCCCGACGCAAAAACGACAGGGTGTTATAAGTTTGACGTGTCTGTGTGTTTGTGTGTGGGTGTGTGTGTGTGTGTGTGTGTGTCTGTTTGCCGCATCATAGCTCCCGAACGGATGAACCGGTTTAGTTTTTTTTTTTGTTTGAACTGTGAATTTGTTGGGTGTGTTCTTAGCCATGTTTGATCAAAATCGGTCCAGCCGTTTCATTGCGTTGTAAGTTTTGAAATTATTACAAAATTAATTACTTGTGGTTAATAGTATGTTAAAACCTATGTTAGGTTTGTCTAAATACTAGGTTCTCTTACAATACAACACACGAGCGACAAATGACATGGAATATTTTTACAACTACTACGGTGAGCAAGCGCCCGACATAATTACAGAATTGACGGTGTCCTAGAAAAACTAGGTAGTAGGTACAACAAATTCACTCTGCAGTCAACACAAAAACCCGTCCGGTGAGGTGCAAGCTCACCGACAGCCGGTTGCAGGTAGTGTGCACTCGAGATGCGTGTGTGTGTGCGCTTGCGCTACAAAGGATGCTCCATTTTACGCCGGGTTTATGTATTTAAATTCGAGTAGGTGGGAGGAGATTACACCGAGGGATTACACCAGCAGCAGCTTCCAACTGAGTACTCAACACCAACACTGCGATCACCAACCCGCCTACCAAGCGTGGTGATATTGAAATTCCTCCCCTCGCCCCCACCATTGGGAGGTCTCGTAGTCTCGGCTGATGATGAAGATGATGAAATAATAAATAACAATAAAATCATAATATAAATAAATAATCCTATGTATTTGAATGTGAAAATAAATGGGAGCTTTTTTTTGGCTTCTACCTGAGATCTGGTGTCCTTGAAATGGACCGATAGTGAAGAAAAACCTCGACTGAAGTACCTTCTGAATTTGCATCAATAGATACCCAATCAACGTGCGCTAATAAGGATGAAGCGACGCGCGCCGCCATGTTGGATCTCACCAGAGAGCTGTGTGAGGCGAGCAGGGGGGTCTGCGCACAAGCAGATGGATCCAGCCCACAGGTAACAACAACCAACGTGCGCTAATAAGGATGAAGCGACGTGCGCCGCCATGCTGGATCTCATCAGAGAGTTGTGTGAGGCGAGCAGGGGGGTCTGCGCACAAGCAGACAGATCCAGCCCACAGGTAACAACAACCAACGTGCGGTAATAAGGATGAAGCGACGCGCGCCGCCATGTTGGATCTCATCAGAGAGCTGTGTGAGGCGAGCAGGGGGTCTGCGCACAAGCAGACAGATCCAGCCCACAGGTAACAACAACCAACGTGCGGTAATAAGGATGAAGCGACGCGCGCCGCCATGTTGGATCTCATCAGAGAGCTGTGTGAGGCGAGCAGGGGGGTCTGCGCACAAGCAGACGGATCCAGCCCACAGGTAACAACAATCAACGTGCGCTAATAAGGATGAAGCGACGCGCGCCGCCATGTTGGATCTCATCAGAGAGCTGTGTGAGGCGAGCAGGGGTCTGCGCACAAGCAGACGGATCCAGCCCACAGGTAACAACAATCAACGTGCGCTAATAAGGATGAAGCGACGCGCGCCGCCATGTTGGATCTCATCAGAGAGCTGTGTGAGGCGAGCAGGGGGGTCTGCGCACAAGCAGACGGATCCAGCCCACAGGTAACAACAATCAACGTGCGCTAATAAGGATGAAGCGACGCGCGCCGCCATGTTGGATCTCATCAGAGAGCTGTGTGAGGCGAGCAGGGGGGTCTGCGCACAAGCAGACGGATCCAGCCCACAGGTAACAACAATCAACGTGCGCTAATAAGGATGAAGGGACGCGCGCCGCCATGTTGGATCTCATCAGAGAGCTGTGTGAGGCGAGCAGGGGGCACAAGCAGACGGAAGCAACCCACAGGTAACAACAAATTAAGTTTCATACAAGAGAGGAATTCGTATTCCGATTATAGACATGGTCGGGTGCCGTATGACTTCGCTGATTCTAGCCGAATAATGCACAAAAACGCAGTTTTAATTTTCTTTAAAATTCACTTGATGTTTTTTAAGAATAAACCTCTCTTAACTACTACAGAAAAGGTACTTCTCCTGAGAGTCCCACTATCTTAACACAGGCTGTATGGCTTGTAACAACCTTAAGCTTAATGTAACTAAACTACGCTAACTCTGTAAACTTACTTCTGTTAAAACATGTATGGTCTGTTGCAGGGCCTGAATGACGCCGTGTCTAGGTTCTGTGACGCGTCCGGCAAACTGGTGTACGTGGTGAACCCTCGCGTCAACTCCGACAGGGAGCAACAAGTGAGTTACAACCAGCTTACACTTTACTATTAGGGTACTACAGGCCTATGCTGTTCGTCTGTCTGTCTGTCACAGGGGTATGTCTCGGTAACCTGTGTAAAATACACAGGTAAAAAACCTGTTTTGACGAATCTACCTAGAAAATTTAAAGGCTGATGTCGGCCCCGTTTGCCTGTAAAATGTAAATCTCTGTTTTAAAAGAGGTTTGTTTGATATTTTTTTTTCAAAGTCTGTGTATGAAGAATCAGGTCATCAAATATCATTTTCATTTTGTAATTGCTGAGACTAGATCCTGCCACCTGAATTTCCAATGCGTCATCTTACTATCAGGTGCCCCATCTGTTTGTTCCGTATTAAAAAAAAAAAGAAGTTCATTAGATAAATAATAGTAGCGGTTCTGTGCAGCATTCTCTTAATTTGAATTGCGCTAAAATTATCGCGCGCCCTTTCTAATGTACTGAAATAATTGAGATCGCGATATTATTAGTGCCGTTTAAATCTAGAAAATGCTGCACAAAATCGCTACCACTTTATAGATTAACAAACTAAAAAGATAGCTTGACTTAAACACACCACGACAACTAGTCTATAGAATCCTACAACTAACGCTCTTAAGCCGCCTCCATCCACCGACTTATTCACCTAACCGTAAACTCATGTGTAACGTTTCAGATCGACGAACTAACGGCGGGCGCGTGCAGTAAGGCCACCCAGCTGCTATCGGGAGTGCAGCAGCTGTCTCAGCGCGTGGGCGGCGCGCCGGCCCGCGAGATGGACTCCAGGAGAGCCGATATGGCGGATGCGGCGCAGACCCTGCTCTCCACCTCGCAGGTAAGTAGACCAGCTGCTATCGAGAGTGCAGCAGCTGTCTCAGCGCGTGGGTGGCGCGCCGGCCCGCGAGATGAACTCCAGGAGAGCCGATGTGGCGGACGCGGCGCGGACCCTGCTCTCCACCTCGCAGGTAAACCAGCTGCTATCTGGAGCGCAGCAGCTGTCTCAGCGCGTAGGCGGCGCGCCGGCCCGCGAGATGGACTCCAGGAGAGCCGATGTGGCGGATGCGGCGGCGACCCTGCACTCCACCTCGCAGGTAAGTAGACCAGCTGCTATCGGGAGCGCAGCAGCTGTCTCAGCGCGTGGGTGGCGCGCCGGCCCGCGAGATGGACTCCAGGTGAGCCGATGTGGCCGATGCGGCGCAGACCCTGCTCTCCACCTCGCAGGTAAGTAAACTAGCTGCTATCTGGAGCGCAGCAGCTGTATCAGCGCGTGGGCGGCTCGCCGGCCCGCGAGATGGACTCCAGGAGAGCCGATGTTGCGAATGCGGCGCAGACCCTGCTCTCCACCTCGCAGGTAAACGTATTCTTAAACTACAACTCGGTTCAAACAAACAACAAGGATACGAACAAGGAACAAACAAGCAAATTAGGCATGAACTTAATGGTAACTCCGCTGTCGCATTTAGTTCCTGTACTGCCTGAGGCTGTCAAGAGTCAAATAAGCTTTCTTATTTTGTTTTCTTAAAGACAACAAAGATGTTAATCTTCATCATATTTCCAAGGGCATGATCGAGCCCAAAACACGATTACGATCAACTTACACAATAAAAAAAAAGTTGGCTTACCCCTACAATGCGCTTACAATGTACATATCTCTATTACCTATCAGCGTACATAGATAAAATTAATAAGACTAACAAATAAATTTATTTTTGATTTATATGTTCGATTACGCAGCAAATATTTGTTTTAATATCGTTTTTCGTCACTTTCTATGAACTTTACTGAGTTAGATAGTGACGAAATTTAGCTGTTGTCTGCCTCTTAATGCTTGTAATCTCTCCTAGGTGACAGCATCATCAATCTCAGACCCGCACTGCAAGAAAGCCCTGCTCTTGTCCGTGGACAAGCTCTCATCATCAGGAGGGCACCTGGCCGACTCCTGGAAGGCGCTCCGCCAGGATCCTCAGCACCAAAAGCAGGTGGAAGTGCTGCAGTCTTCGCTGCAAAACTTGGAGTCACAACTGGATGCTTTGAGGAAGGCCTGTCAAATACCTGATGGAAGTAAGTTTCTTAGGCCACCGTTTAGCCTAAGCATAGTCGGGCTAAAATATATATAGTTGGTTACCGCATCACTAGAGAACGGCTCGACAGATTTAGCAATTTTTTAAATTGTTCGTGGTATTTGTAATAAGTATTGAAGAAAAAAATAATTTGAAAAGTTGCCTGGATAATTGGAAAACTCGGTATAAGCAGAAGGTGCTTTTTTCTATGGGTGTTCGTAACATTCGTTCTCCGGCAGCCAGAGTGACAGCTAACTGACCCTGACGTACAAAACTACTCTCGAAAACGTGAAACTAAAACTTTGTCACCCCATTAACCCTAATTAAGGGTTATTTTGAAAAAATTATAACAAAAATCCGCTCAACCGTTGAGCGTTGACAGACGTTGTCCTGTAGAAAAATCCCCTTGTTTGAGGCCGGAGCGGTGGATGTCCAGGCTTACCAATAATTTGAAGACGTATATCTTACTATTGGCTTGGTATTGACATGTTATGGGAAGGGATGAAACGCATGTAATTAAAAAAGTTATGAATATGAATGTTAGTGGATGGAAAGGAAGAGGAAGACCTAAGAAAAGATGAATGGATTGCGTGAGAGATGATATGTATGAGAAGGGAGTGAATGATGAGGTGACGGCTGACAGGGGAGAGTGGAAGAAAAAGACGTACTGCGCCGACCACAAATAAATTGGGAAAAGGGCAAGACAATGATGATGATTTTCTTGTTCCATAAATTCGTTTAATAATATAATTGTTTTACAGATGTGGTGGTTATCAAGACAAGATGTCACACACAGAGTAAGGTTAAGGCAGCTAAAGTAACCTTACTCTGTGTATAAAAAGGGGTGACAATGTTTAAGTTTTTTCGTGATGTGATGCGTAGCATAGCAAGGGTATTCGGCTAGTCTTTCATATAATTTCAGCATCCAAAGATTGCCTCGAAAAAACCTGTACAAAATGTTTGTTTTGTAATGTTATATGTGCTTATTACCTTGCCGTATGGTGGACATTAAAGAATTTTGATTATTATTTCAGATGATCAAATAGCAGAGCTTCCGCACGAACTGCAGAGACTACAGTTTGTGAAGACGATGTCGGGCGCCAATGAACAGATACAAAAGGCACAGAAGGCTTTGGATAAGGTAATGTATACTCTTAGATATTCTAATTCACGGAATTAGTTTAGCTATGTTTGTTTTAGTATGCGTACGCTCAGTAGCAATTAGTCTCGACCGTGACGTGATCCGGGTCACTAGTGCTTATTGTTTTCACGTCAGATACTCGTATTGGCAGCGAGTACCGTCAAATAAAATGTAAAGCAAATGAGATCGGACTTCGTGAGATATACCAACTGTAACTTTGGATGAGGTCATGTATACAGGACGTCCCAAGACTATGCGACATGAAGGGAAAGTACCTTAAATATTGTAGATCGGATTTTTGCAGAAAGGAGACTTTATTTTATTCCCTTGTTAAAATGCGATTATTTATATTTTTACAGCCAATCCCTCCACCGCTTGGCAGCGACAAAGCAGAGGCGGTCCAACAACGGTTGTCTGGAAGACTGGGCGAGCTTAACGCCGCCATCTCTGCGCTTCTTTCGGCTACAGCTGGTATATATTTATAGGGTTCAGTTGTCTAACAGCTCCTACAGACAACCTGTGTAGCGTGGCGGGAGAGTAGCCGGCTGAGACGCGAGAGCTGCGGGTTTGACTGCCGCTGCGGGACAAATGTTTGTATGATCTGCTAATACTCGTATTAGTTCCATGTCTGTGTCGTGGTAGCATGGTACTCGTAGTACCTGATACCAACGACACAGGGGATCCTAGTGTGGGATTAGGACTATGTATGTGACTGTTTGTACACTAAATTTAGAGAATTGTAGGGTACTAACTTCGTGTTTTGAATTTCGTATTGTGTCTTCAACCGAAATGCATATTCGGTGTAGGAATTCATCCATCTTCAGCAGCCTTTAGACGCCCACTGCTGGACGAGGCCTTTCCTATAGAATGCAAGGGGGGAATGGCCATAATCACCGCGCTTGGCAGGCGGATCGGTGATCGCAGTATTGCTGTTGAGTACTCAGGATGCTTCGGCCATCCCCTGGTGTAATCCCTTAGTCGCCTTTTACGATATCCATGGGAGGAGACAGAGGTCTCTTCTCAGGCTGGACACACCGCAGCACATGAATACCTTAGACGAATACCTTTGTTTAGTTTTTACTCACAAATTGTTTTTATTTCAGTTCGTGAGAAGCCTGACTACAAAACAGCGGAACAGGCTATCAAAACTATCACCGAGCTCATGCCTCAAGTTGTACAAGGTAGGCTTCAAAGCTCTTTATTCCCACTGTTGGGACTTGAATAGTGTCATCAACATCCCGTAGAAGTCCACTGCTTGACATAGGCCTCCCCTGAAGAATGCCACGACAAACTATCCGACTACCGGCTACCTTTAAAATGTCGTCGGTCTATCGTCGGCCTTCTTACACGGTGTAGTCGAGTTTGTGACCTGGCCAGTGTGTACCTTCATACAATCTATCCCCTATACATCTATCTCTTATATTACATAGTTCTGTACGTGGGTGTCCTTAACGGCTCGACTGGTTTATATGAAATTTATTGTGTGTTTGAGTGGGTCCCTAGATGGTTTAAATTGACAACAGGACCCGTTAGGTGGCTAGCGGGCCGCTAGTACTATAATAATACTGTAACTGGGATGAATTTGTGCATGTTTTTTTATTAAATTCTGATTGTCTCTTTTTTTCCGTTTAGTCTATTTGTTCGTCTGGATCCTTGAAAAATCTCCAGTGTCTCTATGTGTGTAAATTTCACCAAAATTGGCCTAGTCACTTTAGCGTGAAAGCACGACTAGCAAAACTACTCTTGCTGCCTGCTGATCGCCTGGTATAGGTATTGTACATACATTCTCTACATAATTATAATTGTAGCCTGTATTATAATTATGTGCATATCAACAGATACTCAATCGGCGAGCGCCAACACAGACGCCGCGACACGCGCCGCCATGTTGGCGCGCGTCAAGGAGCTGTGTGAAGCCAGCCGACGGGTCTGCGCGGCCGCCGATGGAACCAACCCTCATGTAACTACTCTCCTTACAAGCTTATATCAACATATACTCAATCAGCAAACTCTTACGAAATCTAGCTTCTTGTGTGTTAATTAGTCATAAGGTAGGCGCAATATTCCAGAATTAAACTAAAAGTAAATCGGGACTCATGCACAGATTTTTGTCAGATGTCTATGAAAATGCCATAGCACATACTGAATAGTGGCTCTATTCTATATAGCTTAGCCTAAAAATAGTTAAAAATAATACTACTTCAAATTTATTTCACACGTACATTTGTGTCGTATAAATTCGAAGTTTTGTTTTACTTTTTTTTTTTTTTTAATATACGTATATCTTTATAAGTAATATAGTATTTATCTTATCTTTATCTAAACTGTCAATAAATATGCTCGAGTCTCGATTCGTAATGAGATGATTTATGAATCTAGAACATATATTACTGCTCTTCATGATCTTTTGCAGGGTCTCAGTGACGCGGTGTCCAAATTCTCTGACGCTTCAGGGAAGTTGGTGTTCGCGGTGAGTCATCGCGCCAACGCGGACAGGGAACAACAGGTGTGGACTTCAAGCTGTGCGTGGTTATTTCCACTTATACTTTATATACCGCATATACGCTGGGGGGGGAAGATTAATCACTTTTACATTCTTCCACCCTATTGTAGATATAAGGACATGTTTATTTGTCTAAGAAAATCTTCGTTAAGCCCCGGATTAAAATAAGGGTGTACCTTAGTGGGATCTCTGTGTTTATATAGATTCGAAATGCTTATATTTGCTAACAGTTTTCATATTACATTAATTTTATAATAATATCTCTGATTTATGTTTTTAATGTAAAGTAAAGTAAAGTATTTAATCAAAAAACAATTACAATAAACAGAAATACAAAAATACATTTAGTTAGGTTATGCTATTACTAGTTCTGTTAGCCGCCGTGCTTGGTTGTACCTGTGGTACGGCAGCTAAACTTCCTAATATTAATATTATTACGAGTATATAATGAACATTATATACTATTATTAGTACATACTATATATAATAGTATTATTACATTTAACAAATTAAATGTAAAAATGAGCAATTTTAGGTAGTTCTAGATACGTAGGACCGGCCGAGACGCGGCGCGGTCAGCTACAAGTTATGCGACCACATAGTGCTTGCAATGTATACATTGAAATTACAATAAACTAAACAGAATATGTTATCAACAATGCTAACATTATTGTATGACAATGGTATTAGAAATAAATTATTGTAAGTACAACAGGATATGAAAGGATAGTAACAATTATAGGTATATAAAACTAAACATAAATAAAAAATAAATTTATCTTCATCGGGTTTTAGCAATTGGTTGCTTATCATCAGACATGAACGCTATAAAATTTATGTAAGTACTAAGTTTGATTTGAAATTACCGTGGCTTAGTATCATTTTAGAAAAAATTACAACTTTACACCATTTATGTATGTAGCTTATATTCTGACACCAATCAAGTCATATTAGTGTAGAACCATATACATAATATAACATCCAAGTATCATGTCGACGGCCATCACTACGCGCTTGGACTTTGCTCCTGACTACCTATGTCGAGCGACACGGTACAAAAGCCGAGGAGACCAATCAGCTTCAAGTTTTGTAAATGGCAGTTATCTAGTTATGGAATTTAGAATGATAGAAGTAGGTACAATTAGGTACATGAAAGTGACAGCCTCAACTGGTTCGCACCATCTCGCAAGTTCAATAGTGCATAATAGTTTGTTATTAAAAACATTGTAATAGTGTGAACATAAAAAAGTTATCAGATTGATATTTGAGGTACTTCGAGTTACCTCCTGAGTTCACTTATTAACAAGTAGCAGTTCCTCAGTTCCTTTGTAATCTAATGACATCAAGAATATGTTAAGAGCATTTTTACATTTGTGTCGGGTCAATGGGAATATTGTTATTTCTTTGCTTATTTTGTGATACAAGTGAGGCCCCAAGAAGCACATGTGCCGATGTGCATACTCCGATGAAAACTTAGACGGAAGAATTAGGCTGCGTTTCCATTGACGCGGAGCTGGGCGGAGCGGAGCTTAGCGGTGCATGAATTGACCAATCACTATGGCGAGCGAGCAGCCAGCAGAGATTTCGAGCATAGTGATTGGTCAATTCATGCACCGCTAAGCTCCGCTCCGCCCAGCTCCGCGTCAATGGAAACGCAGCCTTATACGGTCTTTTCGTCTCAGATTCGAAAAAAGGTCAATGTCAAAAACTGATTCGGAATGTGTCTTTAGTATGGTTTTCTGAATGAAAGATTGACGCACTGTCAAGACTTTTATTTCCGAAAAAAGTTGTGCTGTTGGGAATCGGTAAGGTTTTGAAAGCATCACCGCTCTCTGAGACCTCTCCACTCTCAACAAATACGAAACATATGTATCTCCCCAGACAGTTACACAATACGTCAATACTGAATTGCATAGTGCATAATAGATAGTTTTCAATAAATTTTGTGGGAGATGTAAACCTGATGCCTTTTAAAAACAGGAATAAGTTTACGTATTCTTCCCGAGAGAATCTTCACGTGTTCCTGCCAGTTAAGTAGCTCATCAACAACTACACCTAGGTATTTGATGGATGAAACTCTTTCTAAAGGAATGCAGGAACAAGGGGCAGATGAGAGATTAGAACAAAAATTATGTGCTTTCAAATTAAGCAGATCTAATACAGGCTGCCCTTTAGAAGTTTTAGAAAAAGACTGATATTTTGTTTTGTTTACGTTGAGCGTCAAAAGATTAATTCTTAGCCAGGACATTACCTCTTTCAGGCCAATCTCAGCCAAAGCAATAGTTTTATTCCAAGTTGAAGCACTAAAAATCAGAGCGGTATCATCTGCATACGCAATGAGTTTTCCATTGCCAAGATCAAAGTTGCAGAGGTCTTTCACATAAATAAGAAATAGTGTGGGGCCTAATATACTGCCCTGAGGCACACCATAAGTAACAGAGGCTTCACCACTCATCAAATCATCAATCTTGACTCTCTGCACTCTGTCCGTAAGATAACTTCTGAAGAGGCTAAGCGCAGAATCCCGAACTCCCAGATTCTCTATTTTTTCAAGCAGGATTGGGACAGAGACAGTATCAAACGCCTTCGCGAGATCTAGGAAAATTCCCACACATTTATTATTTTTATCAACTTGACGAACAATGTAGTCTGTCAGTGAGGACACCGCATGCTCTGTAGATTTCCCTGTAACAAACCCGAATTGGTTGTCCGAAATTATTTTAAACTTAGTTAAGTAATCTTTTAATCTATTATTAATTAAGCGTTCTAGGACTTTAGATAAAGATGATAGAATAGATATAGGGCGATAATTAGTGATACTCCCTTATGAATAGGCTTAATTAATGCTGTCTTCAACTGATCCGGGAAAACTCCGCACTTAAAGCTAAGATTGCAGATATGAACTATACAAGGAATTATGATGTCTTTGGAAAGTTTTAAAGCATGAGAAGAAATACCGTCAAAACCGATAGCGCAATTAGATCTAAGACTAGTCATAATATTCTCAATTTCGAGTGAATCCGTGTCGAAAAGACCAAAAGATTGCAAGGATTTTTTATATAAAAATCGCAAAGAAGATTTACCGTTGCTTAGATTGTTTTTATCAATTTCTCCAGCTAATGTCTTCCCAATATTAGCGAAGTAATCATTTACAAAATTTAAAGATTCAGAAGGAGTAGACTTGAGGTGAAGAAGGTCATTTCCAGTTATAGTTTCTTTCTTTGATTTTAATCTTGCTATATTCTTAATGACTTTCCACGTCTTTTTACTATCCTTACCCGCCTTATCTATCTCGGATCTATCAAAATCAGCTCTTACTTTTTTCAGAATTTCGCCACAATAATTCCTATAGCGTTTATAGGTAGTAGAAAGAATAACATCATTTGGATTCCTTGTAAGATCGCGATGTAATTTGTCTCTATTCTTGACACATCTCAATAATCCAGGGGTGAGCCAAGGCTCTTTTATTCTTTTACGGCATGGGACAATTTTATCAGAAGTGTTATTATCAATAGCTTTTTTAATGACGCTGATTAATATGTTGGTCGCTTCATTAAGGCGCTATAGGTTCAACGAACATTTTTGTATGAGGCGAAGAAGGCGAGCGCACGCTCTGATACCGTGTTTTTATGTATAAAAAAATTATATAAAAATGTCGTTCAAAGTTTTGTTTAATTTTGTTGATGAATTCACTAACTCAAATAATAACTAACATGTAACCAAATGTTTCAAATATTTAAACGTGAGAGAAGTGAGTGAAAAATAGCATTTAAATTTTAAAAAGGAGGTATCTTTGTTTTTGTTTTTATCGAGTGAAGTAATTCAAATATTGTATTGAATTATTGATTTCACTAGATAAAAAGCTCAAGAATATTATATATTTTTTTCTTCATAGAAAACTATGAAAATTCTTATCAAAAACTTTAAAATTCCAGAGACATTTGAGAACCTATCGCGCCTTAATGTTATCACTAGCTAATATTGAGTTTAAGGCATCTACGTCTAAATCTGTAGCCAGGTTCCTATAGTTAATTACTTTGTAATTATTGAATTTGTTTCTTGAAATAGTGCAGTTATTGAGATTTAACAAAAGTGTGGAGTGATCCGTCATTGTCGTAGATATCACTAGAGTTATTGCTGATAGGCTCGTTTTTAGGAATGCGTGGTCTAAACAATTATCCTTTCTAGTAGGGAAAGAATGGGCTGCTGAATGTATTAGTTTTAACTTTGTGTTTTAATGTGTTTGTATAGATTTAATGTTATGGGTGTAGATAATCTGAAATAAATGATTAATAATAATATCTGCCTGCGGCCTAGTAACTTTATTGCTATCATTAGTTTGAATGCTGTTTATACCTAAAACGAAGTTCTTGCGACTACGTACTTTACGCAGTTTACCTACAAAGCTGGATTGGAAGTAGACTGCGTAAATAATGCGATCGCAAAAACATAATTTCAAATAGATACAGCTTTGTAACCGGTTGAAATCGATAGCTACATAATTACGAGGATCTGTGATATCCACCAACTCGCATTGGGTTAGCGTGATGCCCATTGAGTGGTCCACCCGTTGTTTCTCATCGAGAGGAGTTCTCGAGGGCCGATTATGCTAATGCTCGTTCAACCATTTTTGGCAGAGCTAACATATTTGACGACGGCCCTTGTTTCAATTCTGACAACAGATTCATGTTGATCAAAGCGATCTTCCAGATATCGATTTTGAAAGCAATTGATCCAGTAACATTTACATATTAACATTAACAGTAACAGTAACAAAGTCTCATAAAGACTCGGGTTTTGCCTTTCGCTAGTCTCACTCACTCGACCATCGTTCACTCAGGGGGTCAGTGGCTCGCTACGCTAGTGGGGTACCGGGGTAATAAAGATATGCAAATCTGTTTCTCCGTTCTTCGTCTGGATATTTATTCAAAATGATATAATTTCCAGATTGCCACCCTGTCAGCAGGGGCCTGCAACAAGGCCTCCCAGCTACTATCCACGGTTCAGAAACTACCCACTACAGTGGAAGGCAAGTCAGGCCAGGAGTTGGAGACCAAAAGCGCTGCTGTGCACGATGCTGCACAGGCGCTGCAGAGCACCGCGAAGGTATACCAATGTTTTAGCACCAGCTGGCCTATTACCTCACAGATTAGTGACTCGCAATCTTGCAATACTAGCCACTAGGGCGTCCAGAGATACAGTCTGTAGCTCTGCGTTTTTAAAGACGAGCGATCGCAAAATACAATAATCTAGGTCTAAAGCGTTCAGCTAATTGGTCCTTTTACCAACCGTAAATAGGACGTTATAGTTTTTTGGTTTTACAGATAGTGCTTTAAATCGAACCAGTATAATATGTTTTTGCAAGTACCTAGTTTCAAAAATAATATAGATTTGTCATTGTTTGTCACATCATGCATTGTTTTATGAATATAAAGTACAATTTTTTTATTAAATCACTTGTTAAAATCACCCTTGTAAATAGTTTGTTCACTCCGAATTCATTGATGTTTTTTTCTAAATATGACGGCAAAGTTCCTGATTGAACACATTCCAAGCAATCAGGTTATTAATAAACAATCTGCCTGTTCATGGAATAAATAAACAAACTATTGAAATGAAAAAAAGACGATCAAGTTACGTGTGCGCAACGAAAACAACAAAAATGAGTAACTTTTCTACTACAAATAATTTTAAAAAAGCTTCGTTGTTTTTCTTTTAGGAACCTATATATGTAGTTCTAGAAAATTATTGAGTAAATACCTTGTTGTTTTTTAAATTCAGTTGATAGCGCCCACTATATCTGAGCCTCACAGCATGAAAGCAATGCTGGCATCAACCGACAAGCTGTCATCATCAGCTCAGGAGCTGGTCGGCTCCTGGAAGCCGCTGCTCCAGGGCTACTCGTGGAGCACCTTGAAACAGCCCCTGCAGCAGCTGGAGACGCAGCTTGAGGAGTTGAGGAAGGCCTGCCAGATTCCTGATGCTGGTAAGTCTGAACCATCATAATCAGACGTTAGACGACAACTTCTGGACGAGGCCTCTATAAAAAAAGAAGAAGAAGAAAGAAGGCCTTGTCTTGGACAACCTCTGTGACGTGGCGGCCGAGTAGCCAGCTGAGATGAGGTTGGGGGTTCGATTCCCGCTGCAGTTTGTATGATCTGCAATTATTAGTTCCATGTCTGTTTCCCATTTGCATTAAACATAAGGCTAGGCTTGTCCTAGTTAAGATACACCTAAGCCTAAGAACAGCCTAGCCTAAGTGGACTTAGGAATGGCCTAGGGTTAGTGCAAGCAAATTTATCGTTAGTAGTAGTCTAAACAATTTAGGAAAGAACTTGGGCGGTTCTTATGTTTAGTGCAAACCTGGTGTGTGTGTTGTGGTAGCATGGTACTCTAGTTGCTAATATCCACGCCACAGGGATCCTAGTGTGGAGTCAGAGGCCGTAGACAAAGTAACATTCGACTCTTCCCGCCATTTTCGAAAAGACACGTTGTCTATTTTTATTTTATTTCTTTTCCTAGTGTTTTCTTGAGTTATTTTGTGTTATTTTGTTGGCATTTTAACTAATTTAGTTCGTTTAAATAGCACAAGTGTAGTGAAATGAAATGGAAGTGAATTGCGTGACTTTTGAAATTGGTGGAAATTTTCTACCAAAGTTTTAGTAAAATTGGCCACCGTTTTACTAAAACATGACTTGACTGTGACTTTGACGACTTGGAAGGAGTGTAACGTTGCAAAATATATTGAAAATACAATATAGTGAAAATACAGATACTTGAAAATGGCAAATGCACAAGCCGTGCGGCGCCAATTATAAAAAAAAAAGTAACATTCTAGCGATGTTACATAAGAGCAATAAATTAAACTGTACAAGGCCAATATGTTTCTATAATATGTATTTCATTATCTTATTTAAGTGCTGTTTGTTTTCCAAATATGTAAAAATAAAATAAAATATGAATATGTCGCTTGTAGAAAAGCCAACCACGTATGAGATTGACGTAAGCTATCGAAATGTCACGGGCTCTATTGTATAGCATTACGAATGTAGAAATGGAATCGCTGCTAAACGAGTGCCACTTGGCTAGACAGGCAGGACTGTGTGTGACTGTTGCGTATTATGTCGTGTTGTCCAGTAGTGGACATCTAACGTTTAATGGTGATGGTGATATTACAGATATTAAAACAGCAAAAGCCATCCCGCATGATCAACAAAAGCTACAGTTTGTCAAGAGTGTGTCGGGCGCCAAAGAACAGATACAAAAGGCGCAGAGGGCATTGGATAAGCCGATTCCACCGGCGCTAAGCAGCGACAAAGCAGAGGCGGTCCAACAACGGTTGTCTGGAAGACTGGGCGAGCTTAACGCCGCCATTGCTGCGCTCCTCTCTGCCACAGCTGGTAAGTTGCCTTCAGTTTGAGCTCAATTTTTTTCATTTTTAATGACATCAGGCTCCAGTTTCTGATGATGACCGGCACACGATAAAAAGGCGGATTTCAATGCGGTTTTATTTGTATGTTGAAATTGAGCATGTAGTAATTTTTTAATTTATTATTTTGTATCATATCCCAGACATGGGAAATGTGTGCCATCTTAATGAACTCTAAGAACTTGTACCTGTATACCACATTTAAACACATACATGATTTATGATTATTATTTGTATGAAAACTGATGTTGTAACACTGAAAAAAGTCGGGGTTTTTAAATATTTAAAATGTGGAACAGTGTTACTCGTTTGGTTGTTACTCATTGGGAACCCTCATGTTGCTGACTATGACCAATGACATGAGACCAGTGCCCTTACGAGAAGGCTCCTTCTATGGATAGTTATTAGAATCATGAGGCGAAGTAAATCATGAGGTATTTTATTAATCGGAATGTTACTTTCAGATCGCGAGAAGCCCAACTACAAAGCAGCGGAACAAGCTATCAAAACTATAACAGAACTCGTACCTCACGTCGTTCAAGGTAACTACAAGTAGATTATTTTGAGACTTTCTTTACCCCTATAGGTGACGCAAGGGTGCTTCAATCCGATGCCATTCCAAGAATTTGAAGGAGAAGCTGAATCATAGTAAAATAGAACCAACTTTACGGAGAATGTCACAAGGAAATCAGGAACTGTACCGTCTTGTTAGTGTTCGAACGACCTTCTTGTGAATGAGTTCTTCCGTTGAAGTAAAAACACCAATAATTTCTGTTAAGCAGTAGTGTTCGAATTGGTGTGTTCCGGTTTGAAGGGTATGGGTGCCGGTGAAACTACAGGAACATGAGACTTTTCATCTTTATATGTCTCAGGGTGGCAGGCACAGTGCAATGCCACATAGGGTGCGTCCTGGGTGGACGTGACCTATGTGGTAAAGGCAGAAGTTACCGCTTAGTTACGCTTAGGTGGGCCGTATGCTTGTTCAGTCATTCATTCAAATAAGAAAAAAGAAATGGGCTCAGTGGGTCCGAACCTTAGATTTTTCGTTTTAAAAGTCATTTATTTACATCCATTGAATCAAAAAATGTAGGCCTGGCTGTCAAACCGAAATTACAGATGTTTAAAACATCAAAAAAGTGATTGGTCGCCAAAGACATTCTAGTAACTATATTTTGAGGTCTTAGAAACAGAAAACGCGCACGCACCCTGCGTGCGCGCTGCAACCAAATGATATTCTTATCTAACTTCGCTTGAGAGTATAATGTTCCTTGGGTTTACCTGTCTCTTGTTTGGTGAGAGGGGGTGCCTTAGTATATTAGTCTTGCTCCGCGAACAAAACAGAGTATAATTGGCAAATATTTTTTGCATGTTCATATGATTTTCACGTCTTACCTATATTATAAATTCATTGATTGGTTGTTCATCTGTCACAGATACCCAATCAACGTGCGCTAATAAGGATGAAGCGACGCGCGCCGCCATGTTGGATCTCATCAGAGAGCTGTGTGAGGCGAGCAGGGGGGTCTGCGCACAAGCAGACGGATCCAGCCCTCAGGTAACAACAACCAACGTGCGCTAATAAGGATGAAGCGACGCGCGCTGCCATGCTGGATCTCATCAGAGAGTTGTGTGAGGCGAGCAGGTGGGTCTGCACACAAGCAGACAGATCCAGCCCGCAGGTAACAACAACCAACGTGCGCTAATAAGGATGAAGCGACGCGCGCCGCCATGTTGGATCTCATCAGAGAGTTGTGTGAGGCGAGCAGGTTGGTCTGCACACAAGCAGACAGATCCAGCCCGCAGGTAACAACAACCAACGTGCGCTAATAAGGATGAAGCGACGCGCGCCGCCATGTTGGATCTCATCAGAGAGCTGTGTGAGGCGAGCAGGGGGGTCTGCGCACAAGCAGACGGATCCAGCCCACAGGTAACAACAACCAACGTGCGCTAATAAGGATGAAGCGACGCGCGCCGCCATGTTGGATCTCATCAGAGAGCTGTGTGAGGCGAGCAGGGGGGTCTGCGCACAAGCAGACGGATCCAGCCCACAGGTAACAACAACCAACGTGCGCTAATAAGGATGAAGCGACGCGCGCCGCCATGTTGGATCTCATCAGAGAGCTGTGCGAGGCGAGCAGGGGGGTCTGCGCACAAGCAGACGGATCCAGCCCACAGGTAACAACAACCAACGTGCGCTAATAAGGATGAAGCGACGCGCGCCGCCATGTTGGATCTCATCAGAGAGCTGTGTGAGGCGAGCAGGGGGGTCTGCGCACAAGCAGACGGATCCAGCCCACAGGTAACAACAACCAACGTGCGCTAATAAGGATGAAGCGACGCGCGCCGCCATGTTGGATCTCATCAGAGAGCTGTGTGAGGCGAGCAGGGGGGTCTGCGCACAAGCAGACGGATCCAGCCCACAGGCAACAACAACCAACGTGCGCTAATAAGGATGAAGCGACGCGCGCCGCCATGTTGGATCTCATCAGAGAGCTGTGTGAGGCGAGCAGGGGGGTCTGCGCACAAGCAGACGGATCCAGCCCACAGGTAACATCAACCAACGTGCGCTAATAAGGATGAAGCGACGCGCGCCGCCATGTTGGATCTCATCAGAGAGTTGTGTGAGGCGAGCAGGGGGTCTGCGCACAAGCAGACGGATCCAGCCCACAGGTAACATCAACCAACGTGCGCTAATAAGGATGAAGCGACGCGCGCCGCCATGTTGGATCTCATCAGAGAGCTGTGTGAGGCGAGCAGGGGGTCTGCGCACAAGCAGACGGATCCAGCCCACAGGTAACAACAACCAACGTGCGCTAATAAGGATGAAGCGACACAATAACATAATCACATTCCGCGTTGTATTGTCAGGTGAGCAGAATACCATTTTTGTCGTTTGTGACATCGATACTAGATCGTCACATGATCCGAACTTTAATTTGTCTATTTTTTATTAGTAGAATTGGGCTTCAGATCATAATCTTATTGTTAATGTTTGCAGGGTCTAAGTGAAGCCGTGTCGAAGTTCTCTGATGCGTCCGGCAAGCTGGTGTACGTGGTCAATCCTCGTGCCAACGGAAAGAGAGAAAAAACTGTAAGTATTGTTAATAGTAGACTTATCTGTTTAAGAGCTTGTCTGGGGAAGTACTATCACCTATTTCCTACCTAGTTCTGTCGCAAAGCGGTAGTGCTTGCATTGCTGTGTTCCGATTTTAAGGGTATGGGTGCCGGTGAAGTAACTGACTGTTGGGTGTTACGTTTATTGGAATTATTTTATGTGCCTTCAAGGAAGGTACGTCCTCACGCCAATAGGGGACAGTGCATTGGATTTTTTTGGATTATTTTTAGCGTCCGTGATTTACCTGCTTTTATGTTTTTTTTACATACAAAGTTCAACACTCCGATGCTATCCCTTATGGTCCAAATATCAGGTCCCTAGAACTTGCGGTTTAGGCTATGCGTCGATAGTCAGTCACTCAACGATTTATAACTTATACATTTCACTAGAAACGGGATATTTTCCATGAGTTTTGAGTTTATGGTAGTGGTAAGTGGCATCGGACGTTATAAAAGAGTGAGAAAGAGGGTAGATCGATATATCTGCCAATAACATCTACTCGCAAAGACTTTAGTTAGTTCTCCCGTGATCATAGCGCATGCAACTGTGCCGAAATATCGGGAACAAACAAAACTCAATACTCAAGGTAATTATCCCGTTTCTAGTGAAAAGTATGTACATAACCATGTTAGTTTCAAAAGATTTACTTTGTATTTTTTATTACTTGTAGATAATCGGTCTATCTGCCGGCGCGTGCAACAACACCTCCCAGCTGTTGTCTGGTGTCGAGCAGCTGTCTCAGGCGGTGGGGCGCGGGCGGGGTGGTGAGCTGGACGCGAGGGGGGCCGCCGTCGCTGACGCTGCACAGGCTCTACTGGGAACTGCACAGGTAATCTGGGGTCGAGCAGCTGTCGCAGGTGGTGGGGGGTGCGGGGGGTGGTGAACTGGACGCGAGGGGGGCCGCCGTCGCTGACGCTGCACAGACTCTACTTGGAACTGCGCAGGTAATCTGGGGTCGAGCAGCTGTCGCAGGTGGTGGGGGGCGCAGGGGGTGGTGAGCTGGACGCGAGGGGGCCGCCGTCGCTGACGCTGCTCAGGCTCTACTGGGAACTGCACAGGTAATCTAGGGTCTAGCAGCTGTCACAGGCGGTGGGGGGCGCGGGGGGTGGTGAGCTGGACGCGAGGGGGGCCGCCGTCGCTGCCGCTGCACAGGCTCTACTTGGAACAGCACAGGTAATCTAGGATCGAGCAGCTGTCTCAGGCGGTGGGGGGTGCTGGGGGTGGTGAGCTGGACGCGAGGGGGGCCGCCGTCGCTGACGCTGCACAGCCTCTACTGGGAACTGCACAGGTAATCTAGGGTCGAGCAGCTGTCTCAGACGGTGGGGCGCGCGGGGTGGTGAGCTGGACGCGAAGGGGGCCGCCGTCGCTGACGCTGTACAGGCTCTACTGGGAACTGCACAGGTAATCTGGAGTTGAGCAGCTGTCGTAGGCGGTGGGGGGCGCAGGGGGTGGTGAGCTGGACGCGAGGGGGGCCGCCGTCGCTGACGCTGCACAGGCTCTACTGGGAACTGCACAGGTAATCTGGGGTCGAGCAGCTGACGTAGGCGGTGGGGAGCGCGGGGGGTGGTGAGCTGGACGCGAGGGGGGCCGCTGTCGCTGACGCTGCACAGGCTCTACTGGGAACTGCACAGGTAATCACTCTTGAACCATTCAACAAGTTCTCGCTGTCAGCTAAAGGAGATGGTCGTGCTCTAGCTAGACTGTTCATGAGCGAGACACAAAATATTGTCGCTGTTGAAGATATTTTTCTTCTCGCTCTTACCTATGTTGATGAAACATCAAATTCGTTCATTAGCAAAGGTAAAGGTAGTAAAGGTTTTTGGCCAATTACAAACCTTATCCCAGTAATTTAATGTGGTGTGGTCGGCCTAAGAATATACTCCTCCGTCTCCTCCCGTGGATGGCGACTAGGAGATAAGAACAGGATATGAGCAGTAGTATCCTCCTGAGTACTGAGCAGCTAATACTGCGATCACCTATCCGCCTGCCAAGTGCTGATTATGGCAAATCCCCTCCATTGTATTCTATGGAGAAGGTCTCATCCAGCAAACAAAGGAAGATAATTAAATTCCCCCTTTCGGACTCGAGCCCACACTACCCTACTATTATAAATGCCATAGAGCCATTTTAAGAGTGAAGACTTCGCATTAGCCTTTTGATTTTAAATTTATTTATATTTATGATGTTTTTTGTGCTGTCAGTCTTCATAAAATAAAATAAATAAATATAAATCAGTAAATAGTTTAGATGTTTGTTTGTAACTCAATTACTCTTTAACGGCTGAAACGCTTTTGATGAATCAGGTACATTGTGGACCTGAATTGGAACGGATAGGTACTATTTTATCCCGGTGCTCTGCGTGCGAAACCATGGGTGGAGACTAGTATTAATTACTTAAGTGGATGCTGCTGCCCATCCCCTGGTGTAATAAATAAATAAATTTGCATCTTAGGAAAGCCTTTAAAAAGGTTTTTTGTTAATTCCTAATTTTATTTTTATAAGTATTTAGTGAAACTTAGTCAGACTTTACGATATCCATCCACGCGAGGAGACGACTGAGTGTCAGTTTCATTATATATTTTTCAATTACTTTTCAGATCACAGCCTCGTCCATCTCGGACCCTCAATGCAAGGCCGCGCTTCTGTCATCCGTGGACAAGGTCTCGTCATCAGCGCGGGATCTGGCCGGCTCCTGGAAGCCGCTCCTCCAAGAGCCGCAGCACCAGGAACGGGCTCTAGCGCTGCAAGTGCCGCTGCAGCAGTTAGAAGGTCAACTGGAGGCGTTGAGGAAGGCCTGCCTATTACCTGATAGTGGTAGGTTATTTCTCTCCCACTCGACCTAAGGATCAAAAGAAGTAACCTGATTTTCGATCCTAATGACGCGGGGCTTATCGTTTACGCCAATCGTTCGGCGAACATTAAGTTTATACACCCCGTACTTTACTTTTTTTTATACAACTTTAGTTTGGAACAAGCAGATGGCCCACCTGATGTTAAGCGGTACCCTCTGCCTATGAACAGTGCATTATCTCATAGGTCACATCCACTAAGTACGCGCCCTATTTGGCATTGCACTGCGCCCGTGACATAAAGATGGAAAGTCTCATGAGCGTGTAATTTCACCGGCACCCATACCTTTCAAACCGGAACACAGTTATGCGAGCAGTCCTGCTTTGCGGCAGAAATAGGTGTGATGGTAGTACTTCCCTGGACGAACTCTTTCACAAAAAAGCTCTACTACTAACAAAACTACTTTCCTGCTTAGGTTTTGTCGACCATTTAGACTTTAGAGGCACTTCTTTATGCATGAGCACCGTATGTGGTAAAAATTTGGTAAAATTTACAAATCATATTGGATTCGTGAAGAAAATTCTAAGACATGTGACATGATAGTAGCATCATGCATACAGATTCCTTTCACCACACTGTTATTTTAATAATATTTCAGAAGTTCCAAAACCGAAAGAGATTCTAAAACAACAAAAACATCACTTTACAAAGTCGATGTCGGACGCCAAGGAACAGATACAAGCGGCGCAGAAAGCATTGAATAAGGTAATTCACATCACATACTTACAATAGGCTCACGACTTCCCCATGGAGGATACCCTCAGATCTGTGAGGATATCCTACTAGGAGCTGGTCCAAATTCAATATTTGGTAACATTTTTGCTTTCTTTGCATTCTATACCCACCAATCGCTATGCCAATAGTCTGTCAAACTGTCAATCGCTTTGATTGTAGCCATTACGTTTTCGTAATATCTCTTGTATATACGTCACAAGCAAGCACATTTATGAATAGTAATTATTAAGTTAAATTAATATTTCATCGGCCGGGATTGAAGTTGAATTCTGTTATTTTTCTGGAATATCAAGATAATTTTGAACTGGCTTAAAAATAAGATTTAAGTTGTATATTTTTAAATTAATAGGAACGTTTTGATTTACGTACCATAAGAGGGCGACACTGTAAGTTCTTAGAAAGTAAACAACTGAACAAACTAGCAAGTTATTAGTTTTATTATATCTTTTTAAAATAGAGTCCATTCACATCAATAAATCGCTGCATTAGATGGAACCACTGAGAAAAGCTCTTTGAATCATTTCACGGCACCAATCAACACGACGGAGTTTTTGGGCCTCCGTCAAATTATGAGGTATCGGCAAAAAGCTTCCTGACTGCTAAATATTCATGGAGGATTTTGTGCACTTGACTCATACCAATGCCTAAGCTTGTCCGGACCTGCTGATGGTCACTCTTTTGTCAGTCTCTATCATACGCCGCACAACACTGATGTTATCTTCAGTCGTCGCCGTAGAAGGCCGGTCCTCACGCAGATCATCTGTGAGATTACTGTGACCACGTTTCAACTCATTAAACTAGTTGTAAACAGTGGCACGAGATGGGGCTTCATCGTGAAAGGTCAATCGAAGTCAATCATAACTTTCATGTTAAATGACATCGAAAGTCATAAAAAATCATTGCACGAAAATTTTCTCGCGTTACATTCATGCTGACTTTACACAGACAGTCAACTTTCAATTTGCCACCAAATCGTAAAACAAATGCCAAATTGATCCATATAGATAAACATAAATTCTTTGAGTTGAATTTACGAATAATTTGTGCATTTTAGCCAATCCCACCGCCGCTAAGCAGCGACAAAGCAGAGGTGGTGCAGCAAAGGTTGTCTGGAAGACTGGGCGAGCTTAACGCTGCTATTGCTTCACTACTCTCGGCACCAGCTGGTAAGACTTAGCATTATCTAAGTAAAGTCCTTTTAGCAATATATGTTAATGAAAAGATTTGAATTAAATCTTTATTCTCTATACATTTTACCCCTGTCTGACCCTTTTTACCAGTAACAAAAAATATATATAGGTAAATAGGATCTAGGATGCTTAAATTTAATTGCGGTTTTATTTGTAAGTACTAAAACTGGTATTGGAAAACTGAAAGTTTTTGAATTTTTATAAAATAACTATTAATATTTATAATTATGCTATTTTCAGACCGTGAAAAACCCTACTACCAAACAGCGGAAAAGGCTATCAAAACTATTGCAGACATTTTGCCGCATGTCATACAAGGTAAGAAACACATCAACCACAAAGCTCTGCAAACTGTTCTTTCAAATATCTCTCCTGTCTCAACGTCACTTATTTTCTTTTATTCTTTTTTTTATTGATAGACCTTTGTTTGACCACTATCTCACCTGTAAGTGACGATGTAGCCGAAGATGGAGGACAAATGTCTAGAAGGTACCTATTCACTCTAGCCTTGAAGATACCCAGATTATAGTTTTCAAATAGTGACGAGGCTCGTTTCAAACAATGTTAAACTTTACGCAGTGTTTTTGCTTATGTTTCACTTATAAGTTGTCTAAAATTAATGTATTTTTGTGATTTGAAGCACTGATCTGGCATAAGGCATAGCTTATACAGATATGGCGAGTGGCGAAGACGTGGTGAAGACGTGGCGCGGACGCATTTGCGCGGCTTTCGTTTTATCGTCCAAGGCACTTCCACGCCACGTCCGTACCACGCCCGCGCCAGACTTATTTCTGTATAAAACGCGCTTTAGGACTGAATTGCCATCGCAGATAGTCCAGTTTACAGACCGTTCACCGTAAGATGTCCCCGCCTTGGTTGGCACTATTCTCAAGTAAGGGGACATCACGGTGAACGGTCTGTAGGATAATTTGCTAAGTCTTAATCCTTCGAAATACATTATTCGATATCAATGTTCCCATGGTTATATCCTCAGGATGTGATCATTTGACGCTAATTCTCAGCCCGCTGACATCGCTTCAAAGAGTATCTACCTACATACGTAAAACTCTGCCGCCAGGCGCTACGCGGTCGTGGTAAATTGAGATTTAGGCGAAATGTCATAAAACTCAAATCACGTGACGTTCCACTCATTTCTTTTCGACACACCATCAGCGCGCACATACTGCATCTCGAGATCACTTATCCATTCATCGTGTGGACAACAAAAGGGTGTAACTTTCCTCCGAAAACTTTGACTAATAATCAGAGCTCGTTGCCAGTGATGACTTATCGTGGTCGTATATACAAGCTCAACGTCGCGCAGCGGGCTATGGAGGGACCTGTGTTTGTAGTTGTAAATTTATATTTCATTCACATCTTAGACACGCAGTCGGTGAGCGCTAACAAGGACGCGGCGACGCGCGCCGCCATGTTGGATCACATCCGCAAGCTGAGCGCGGCCAGCGAGCTCGTGTGCGCGCGCGCCGACGGTTCCAACCCGCAGGTAATCTATCCTTCTAGACGACCTCTGTGGCGGGGCGGGCGAACGTTCGCCTGCGACGCAGGAGGTTGCGGGTTCGATTCCCGCCACGGAACAAATATTT
The DNA here is from genome assembly GCA_932527175.1 of Operophtera brumata. NCBI lineage: Eukaryota > Metazoa > Arthropoda > Insecta > Lepidoptera > Geometridae > Operophtera > Operophtera brumata. The sequence continues at coordinate 30,168,709 of OW052239.1, read as the reverse complement.
GTGCGATATGCAGATATTTGTTCAGGGTGCTCTGGGTATTTTCTATGTATAATAAAAAATATCTATCTATGTTGTATATTGTATTAAGTATATCAGTTATCTAGTACCCATAACACAAGCTCTGCTTAGCTTGGGGCTAGATAATGTTGTGTAAACTGTCCAGCATTATTTATTTATTTATTATTCTACCAAGCGCCACATCCCTCCTCACCGACAGTCGACAGTACTCGACCATACCCAATACGAACAAACTCGGGTGCATCAGAGGGTAGTAAGGGTATACACCGTACTCCTTCAGGTACAAAAAGCGTGCAAACTTATTTTGTATTTTCTCAATCATTAGCCTGTACTTGGCTTCGTGGGGATTCCATATTAAGGCATTCGTTTCTAAATGGCTCCGCACCAATGCATTGTACAGAGTCTTTACAATAAAAGTATTCCTGAAGTTCGTACTTTGCCTCAGAATAAAACCCATACTTCTGAAGGACTTGGCGCATACGTTAATGATGTGTTGGCGAAACGTTAAATCTGGTACCATTTCAAGGCCTAGGTCGCGCACTCGCGTCGCTCGCGGCAGCACCTCGCCCGCGACCTCATACAGATGCCGCAGCGGCGCGCGCGCGCGTTTGTAGCTCACCACGCAACACTTAGATACATTAAAACGCAGCTTATTTATTTCACTCCATAGAACCAGCCTATCTATATCCCCCTGGAGCCGCTCACAATCTGATGTGTCTGCTACTGTGATAAATACCTTTAGATCATCCGCGAAAAGCAAACACTTTGCCTTCTTAATGACTTCAGGGAGATCGTTTACCATGATGATGAACTCCAGGGGGCCAAGATTGCTCCCCTGGCTCACCCCCGAAAAAGTGTAATATGGGCTTGAGTTGTAACCCGCATACTCTACGTACTGCCGGCGCTCACCCAGGTAGCTTGCAAAGAACTCAAGGAGATGGGGTGTGAATCCGATTGCAGACAATTTCGAAAGTAGGATGTCATTATCGACAGTGTCAAAAGCTTTTTGGAAGTCGAAGTACGCGGAGTCCACCTGCCCCCCCGCGTTGACGGCTGGCAACAAGTGCGACACGAACGAAAGCAGGTTACTCCCCGTACTTAAGCCTGACCGGAAACCATGCTGCACGTCCGTGAGTCGCGCATTCACTTGCGAATAGATACACTTGTGTAAAACAGATTCAAAAACCTTAGCGAACGCCGACAGCACAGCGATCGGCCGGTATCCACTCACATCGGCTCCGCCGCCTCCTTTGGGTACCGGGATAACTCGGGTCGTTTTCCACCGATCCGGATAGTGGCATTCTTTTAAGCACCAGTTTAAAAACGTGCAATAACGGCTTCTCTAAAACCACACGACAATCTTTAATTATGTAAGGAGGTATACCGTCGGGACCTACTGAATGCTTTGGCTTAAGTGTACGAAGCGCAACGCGATTTAGGCGCACGAGCGCAGTGAGGGCGCCTATAGTTCGAGGGTGCCATTGATGCTTACACCCGAGCTAACTACTCTGCTTTTACATCTCGATTTTACATCTAGTTAAAATTTATAGTGAAAAGAGAACAATTTTCAAATTTTAGGGACAGGTGTTTTTTGGGTATGTTAATAGTTTTTTTCAAATATCTCTCTTTAGAACTTTCAGGCAAAATATTGTTAATTGCTGCTTCAGCTTCCATTTTCATTGAATCGGGAGTGCAGCTTATATCTTCATCACTTGCAGAACTCATGTTTTTTTCCTAATTAGCACGTAATTATTAAAAAAAACCCAAAAACAAACAATATTTAAAGTAAAAGTTTTTTTTCATCTCATTTTTTTTAAATACGAAATTGAGCTTCGCCGTTCGGTATTTAAAATTATACTCATACGAAGACAAGGCTGAATAGCGAAGCGACCTCTTTTGTCATTGGGCTGAATGCATGATGTCTATTGCCAGTATGATGGTTAGATGTACGCGAACTTTTTTAAAGAGTGAAGTTTTTTTTAAATTACTTACCGCCCTAGGGCTTTTCTAGCTACATTATTACCCTAGAGCGCTAATTGGCCACCTACAAGCCCCATTTGGGGGTAATAAGGACCTACTTACCGAATATGAGAGATGTAAACGGGATATTTACCATGATTTGAGATGCACGGCGCATGCAACTGTGCCGAAATATCTGGAATAATCTAAACTCAAAAATCATGGTAAATATCCCGTTTCTAGTTAAATTTATGGTGGTAGTACTTCTCCAGACGAACTATTTCACAAAAAATCTCTCATACTAACAGTAGTGTCTTATTTTTCAGGGTTTGAGTGAAGCGGTGGTCCAGTTCTCGGACGCGTCCAGCAAGCTGGTGTATGAAGTCAGTCCTCCCGTCGACGCGGACAGGGAACACCAAGTGAGTGACTTGATTACACACAGCTACAGGTGTGGTAAGATAATGGGACAATCAGGGAAAGTATCTTTTCTGTTGTAGTTAAAGAGATTTGTTCTTAAAAAACATTACATAGTTGTCTGATTTTTCTTTAGGTGTGGTCGCGTTGGAACAGGAGTAAATTTAGTTTTTAGACGATTCAGAATGATTCTTGTGATTTCAATGAATACTGACTGATTCACTTTGACTGATTTCAATTAGGTGAATTATGAAGATTTCGGAAATTCCTTTCCAAGTGCAGTTCACCCCTAGACCACAAAAGGAATTTACCGTCCAAATTCCAGGTCTCTGGGAGTTACGGCAATTAGAACTAAAGCCGATTACCGTGCTATTATTTTATTTTGTGTTACGGCTTTGGCTGTTCTCTGAAGTCAGTGAGTGAGTCAGTTATGCCACCGAACATTGACATCGATAATAATATTTGCTTGCCCACTCTAGTGTGATGTGTGTGCCTTGCGTCAGCTTTTGTTGGCAAATCAGAACTTACCGATTACCACAGTGATGTCACGTGACGTGGCATACACTTTGTTTGTGCTAAATGTTGGTGCTGCATCTTAAATGGTGGCCGGATTAAAAAACTGGTCACGTACAAGCAGGGACACCGACTTAGAAAACCCCATGGGTACTCACGCTCATTTGCTGCCTCATCTGAAAGTATGGCATAAGTTTCCAGAGAACAATCTGTCTAGTTAAAACATAAAAGGTACATACCAGAGTCCTATTATCTTGGCACATTCAGTATATACATAACACTGGGCACGAGCTTTGCTTCGATGCTTTTTCAACAGGGTGCAATTTTTTTTAATATCATTGGTACTTGCCTGTATACAAAACTTCAGCTCAATCGGTTGATTGGAACCCAACCTCTCGACCCAAACGCATACAGATTGGAATTCGGAGAGGGATTTGTAGATGAATGGGAAATTTCGCTTTTACACAAAAACAACTTCTCACGCTAAAGGCCGTCGATTCCGCATTCCGTCGTGGATAAAATAAAAGCTTGTAAAATGGTGTGCTCTCTTTATGTATCTCTTATTTTACTCTCAACAGTAAATTTAACAACGTTTTAGATCGTGGAGCTATCAGCAGGCGTGTGCAACAAAGCCTCTCAACTCCTGTCCGGCGTGCAGCAGCTATCGGAGGCGATGGGGGGACAGACGGGGCAGGCGCTGGACGAGAGGGGGGCGGCCGTCGCTGACGCGGCACAGGCTCTGCTCGCTTCGGCTCAGGTACGATCGTGACACTAGTTAGCTCTTGGCTTGTGAGGTCATAGACCTGTGAGGTATGGTAGCCCTGTAAAAGTGAATTTTTTTTAAGCTACTTGAATGACCGAAGCAGATGGCTCACCTGATGTTAAGCGGTAACCTCTGCCTTTAACAATACATTAACTCATAAGTCACGTCCGCCTAGGACGCACCCTATGTTGCGCCCGCCACCCTGAGACAAAGATGAAAAGTCTCATGTGCCTGTAATTTCACCATACCCTTCAAACCGGAACACAGCAATGCGAGCATTACTAATTTGCGGCAGAAATAGGTATGTGGTAGTACTTCACCGGACGAACTCTTTCACGAAAAAGCTCTACTACTACTAAAAACTGATGATGATGATGAAGTTCTATTCGGAGGGGCCTATTCTATAGGCCTGACACACTACGGTACGGCGTACAAATCTCCTTTTATTGCCGTTAGGTGACAGCTCCATCGATCTCGGAGCCTCACAGCAAGGCGGCGCTCCTCTCTTCGGCCGGCTTGCTGGGCGCCTACAGCCGCGAGTTAGCGGCGAGCTGGGCGCCACTGCTGCGTGACCCCGACCACCAGCAGCGTGCCGCCGCGCTGCAGCAAGCGCTGCAACAACTGAACCTGCACTTGGAAGCGCTGAGGAGCGCTTGCGATGATCAAGGTAATAAGGTTTTACTGAAATGTGTACAGGGATGTTTATAGGAGGAGGGCATTGATGTCTGTGACACAGCACTTCAGCACTTCAGCACTTATATACTTCAGCAGGCATCATCGTTTCCCATTGGTTTTGTTACTATGTTGTTATATACTCCAAAAAAAAGTAACTCCCACATCATATCACATTTATTTATTTATTTATTAGTAAACCCTCTATTCGTACTAAACGTTTTGGTTCCACCTTTATAATGCGAACTGCTTACGAGTGAAACATATTACCGCCGTGGTCTTTCCTGAAAACTATAATTTTATTTTTATATATTTGGTAAACCAACAGCGATTTATACAATATATTTTTGTTTAATATTTATAAAATTATGGCTAAAAAAGTTCTACGCAGCTAAAAATTAACTAAAGATTGTACTTAGTACGATATATCACACAAAACTTAATAGTGGCTACAAACAGATTGATCACGATGATAAAAGTGTGTAGGTGCATGAATATGTATGTGTATGTGTGTATGCATCTATGTGTATGTTCGTGGGTGTGTGGATGTATGTGTGGGTTTGGGTGCAGTGGGTATCTTCAAGGCTAGAGTGAACAGGTGCCTTCTAGTCCTTCGTGCTACATAGTCGGCCGCATCGTCACTTGACAACAGGTGAGATCGTGGTCAAACGAAGGTCTATCATTGTTACAATTTTTTTTAAAGGAAACTGATAAAACTGCTTTTCCAATTTTGATAAAACAACAATCGCTAAAAAACCTGCTTTCAAATAAAAAAACGCATTCAAATCGGTTCACCCGTTTAAGAGTTATGGTGCCACACACAGACACACATACAGCTTGTTTAACCATTTGACGTGTAAGAATTTTTCTTATAAATAAATACAAATAAACAAACAAACAGACACACAGACACAGATAGACACACATAGCGGTCAAACATATAAAACACCTCTTTTTGCGTCGGGGGTAAAAAAAACATACCCTGATGTGTCTACAGGGACTACGAGTACCATACTCGTACCACCACAACACACACGCTATATGTGTAGTTCCACTAAACTCCGTTACGGTTAAGCAGATTTTGATGGTATTTGGTGTTTGTGGGACGGGGACGGTTTGTTATTCCAACTCCACGCGGTGAAGCTGTGGGGAAAGTCTACTAGTTGTTACAAATTACGAAGGCGTTACGTTACATTGGTAACACACCAAATACGCCAAATAAGGTTACACCCAAAACGCTTGCGGCCTTATTTGCTCCAACATCTTTATGAGAGAGACTAATGAGTTCAACTTAACAATTTGTTTTCAGCCGTCCCCAAGAAGAAAGCACCCCCGACTCCATCTAGATCGTATCTTGCTGCGCCCGGTAAAGCTCCACCCCCCGCTCCGGTGCGAACGGTGACAGCCATCGGATCCTCTCCATCCAAGAGGACCCATGACGCCACCATCGAGTTCTTGGACAGGATACGCTTGGAAGAAAGTCAGGGTATGCTACTAGTTAACCCACAAAAGTCCCGCTGCGGGTCAAATGTTTGTAAGATCTTCAAATATTTGTTCCGGGTCTGGGTGTTATGGTACCATGGGTACTCGTAGTGTCTGCTACCCACGACACGGAATCCTAGTGTGGGATCAGGACTATGTACCTATGTGACTGTTAGATGTTATGATATGTTAACAAAAAAATTATATACGCAGTCCTGATCCCACACTAGGATCCCCTGTAGGGTGTGTATCAGGAACCACGAGTACCATGCTACCACAACACACAGACATGGAACTAATATTTACAGATCATGCCAACATTCCGTGGTGTGCCCGGCCTAAAAATAGACCCCTCCGTCTCTTTCTGTGGATGTCATAAAAGCAGACTAAAGGGTTACACCAGGAGTGTGTTTCAACCTTAGAGCATTGCAGGCCTGTTTCATCGCAACAACCACTAGTTTCTTAGTCACCCTGCCTTAGGCCTCTGTGAGGCTGATTCCTTTCATCACACTGTTTCTGCAAGCAGGTTCTGTAAACTATATTTTTAGCTGAAAACTTATTCCGTTTTCTCAGCGCACAAGACCACCCCAGCTGACAGCAAGACCACGTCTAAGACGAGTGCGAGGCCCCCGCCGCCGGCTGTCAAGACGGACGACGAGAAACGCATGCACCAACTGTTCGTGCAGTCAGTTGACGACGCTGAGAAAAGCATTAAGAAAGCAGAAGAGGGAGTGAAACAGGTAAATAATTATTTTAACTTGTTTTCTTTACGTAGTAATAGTGCCCACCCGATGCTTGGCTTACATGGGACCTACCAAAGATATAAAGTTGTCTATTGGTTACGTCGTTACGGATTGCTTACACAAAACAAAGTCAAAAATATTTTTATTCATTGAAATCACAAGGTTCTGTTTGAATCGTCTTATGATAGTAGATTGATATGATAGGGTGCCGGTGAAATTACAGGCATATGAGACTTTTCATCTTTATGTCTCAGGATGGCGGGTGCAGTGCAATGCCACATAGGGCGCGGTCCTAGGTGGACGTGACCTATGAGGTAATGCACTGTTCATAGGCAGAGGTTACCGCTTAACATCAGGTGGGCCATCTGCAGGTTCAGTCATTCAAGTAGGATAAAAAAAACAAAAAAACATGTAGGTCTTTGTTGAAGCAGTACCAGCAGGGCGTGAAGTCAGGCTATTGACAATGTTCTGTTTGGTTCGCAGGCCTCCACCTCTCAGCGCGTTAGTGCAGCTATCAGCGCTGGAGACTGCATGGCAATGCAGGCGCGTCTGCAGCGGAACATCGCTCTCGCCGGAGTCGAAGTGGCCTCACTAGTGGGCGCCAACTGTAAGTATACCAGATTATCATCCGACCTGAATTGACGACCTCTGTGGCGCGGTGGGCGAAGGTTCGCCTGCGATGCAGGAGGTTGCGGGTTCGATTCCCGCCTCGGAACAAATATTTATACGATCTGCAGATATTTGTTCAGGGTGTTCTGAAGATTTTCTATGTATAATATAAAAATATCTATCTATGTAATATATTCTACTAAGTATATCAGTTATCTAGTACCCATACTACAAGCACTGCTTAGCTTGGGGCTAGATACGGTTGTGTGAACTGTCCAGCATTATTTATTTATTTATTTTTATTTTTATCATATAGGTCTGACGACTGTGAACTTATAAATGAGGTTAGTAAGAAGGTACCATAGTTTTAAGTACTATCTTCATGCGACACGAAAAAAAAACCTTAAAAAACGTACCTTATTTAAGATTTTTAAAACAGATTCGTGTTCTCTGATAAGAGGGACCTTCAGATATCTATTTTAAAAAAGCTGGTACTTTTTTTTTTAACATTGATAGACGTTTGTTTGACCACGATCTCACCTGTTGGTAAGTGAAACAAAACCAACAACCAACAAAATAGCGGCCTTTTTAAAAAAAAACAGGACCCTCAGATGTCTATTTTGAAAGCAATCGGTCCTGTAACAAAAAAGTTCAATAAGACGGGCATTTTGTTCATACCTGAGAACAGATTCATGTTCTCTGACAACAAGCGCGCGCTTTATTTGATGTTCCTTCTTACTACTAGGTGGGAAGCATCCAGAACAAGGAGAAGCTGATGCAATGAAAAAGAGTAGGTACCTCAGGTAGTCAAAAGTAAGATGTAGAGAGAATCAGCAAGTTCATAAGACAGCACACGCTACGCATGACTAAACATGACGCTCTTAAACAACGACCTAACGTAATTTTAATTTCAGACGCTGATACAATTGACTACAGTTCTGCGTCGAAGTCTACGAAGGCACTGCCTCAGTTGATGTCATCTATTGTTGAAGGCAAGTAACACATGACCATAGGAGATTCCTTGCCATAACGTGTGAAGTCATAATGTATTCTATACGATGATTCCACACAGATATCGTAACGAACCCGCGTTACGTCACGTTTGGGCATAGCGAATATGGCTGGACATTATCACGAAAAAAAATAAGTTCCTTTTTTTTATTTGGTGACTTCTGTGGTTTGGCAAGTAAGTAGCCGGCTGAGATGCGAGTGGCTGCGGGTTCGATGCTTGCCGTGGGACAAATGTTTGTCTTCATATTTTCGTTCCGTGTCTGTGTTGTGGTAGCACGGTACTCGTAGTTCCTGATACACACCACACAGGGGATCCTAGTGTGGGATCAGGACTACGTAAACTCACGCCATCATAATTTTCAAGTAGTTTAAATATTGAAGTTAGCAAGTTTTACATAATGGAGACTTTCCATTATTTTAAAATCCGTGATACTGCATTCAAGTATATTAAAAAAGTCACTTGCTTAAGTCGGGACTCCAATCGCTCTGGTCATATACCTATGTACCAAGTTTGATCGAAATCGGTTCAGCCTTTTCGGCGTAATTGAGGAACAAACATTATTCTATAAGCGGGATTACTACATTTTCTTAATTAAATTGAGAACTAAGTCTACTGCTTCCAAATTATACAATAGCTAAAATATTTGTCTAAACTTATGTTTGTAATTGCAGATGGTAAACTCCTAAGCAGCACCGTCAACGACGAGTCAAGGAAAGCGTTCTTAGACGACATGCTGCAAATGTGCGAGGCGACCCGCAACATCTGTGACGCCGCCAAGAACGAGCGAGAGGTAACATCCTTTACTGACGAACTCAATAGGACTTTATTCATTAAAATCGTAAGGATCAATTTTAATTGAATAAACTAGGTGAATACGCCTGTTCCGCGACTGACGTAGAATGAGGCAGCAAACACGACGTTATTATTTTGATGTTATTTGTACAAGAAAGCTACTGTGAGAAACCTGTTCTGAAATTTTAAGTTCTATAATAGTCCGCGTCTTATCCATTTATCAATATATATATATATATATATATATATATAAAACCGTTCCGTGACCGCGACCGACTGACTGACAAACACATAGCCTAAACAGATCTAGAGACCTGAAATTTGGAGGACTGAAATTTCCTTTTGTTGTTCTAGGGTTGCACTAATAAGGGGATTTTCGAAAATCACCCCTGAGGTGGTGCATTGGGGTTTTGAAGTTTGCATGGAAAAACATCCAAGTTGCGAGCGTTCTTTTAGTGTTGTTGTAAAGTTATTAAATTTGTTTCAGAAATTAAATGATGCTGCGGTTGAGTTTGGTGATAAGTCAGCCAAATTATTGTACGTCGTCAGTAACGACGTCGACCCTACTTTGGAGAAGGAGGTAACTTATACCACTGGAAATGTATGCATATCTACTGTAGTTTAATTAATCTTTATGGCTTTGCATATTAGGTCAATAAAAAATTAAAATAAAAAAAACAATAATATTAATTTAATTTTAATATTTATTTGTATTTGTTTGTTATGTTTTAGTGAACTGAAAATGTACATGTCCATATCTTTAAAAAAAGGTAGATTCAGGCCTGTTTAGAAAGAGAGCCGTCGTGGTCAAATTGTGAACTAACGTTCTGATTTATGTTTGTTTCTGGTTGTTCAGCTGGTCTCTGTCTGTCGCCATTTTGAATCATAAACTAAATAAATAGTTACAGTTGTAAGAGGATCTAAACGGAACAGACACGTTACTGTATTGCCCTCTAAAACAAAAAAAGGTAAATAAGCGCAGCTGCGCTGGCTGCGCCCTCAAATCCCACGACGGGTCTCTTTCTGAACAGACTCTACGAACAATACTAAACTACACATATTTATATGACATGAAAACTCCGAACCAGCGTGTTCTATCGACTCTATAGTGGGGAGTGATCTGAGGAACTTTTACCAGCTACTGACCTCATACCAGTTTCCACCTGGCTACCGATCTGTCAATGCCTATCGAGTATCCTCTTGGCCAACACTCAGTCAAGGCCTTGCGCAACTATCACCAAATCTCGCCAAATGTCATACCCAGCTCCACTTCAGTTTCGTAATACGGTTCCCAATATCTAAATACATACAAAGACGCGTTTATCCCCGTTAGGGGGTAGGCAGATCCTCAATTAGTAATAGTAATTAGTAATAGTAATAGTAATTTATTCAACAACAAACGTCACAAATTCATTATAGTGTACATCAGATTCAGTGTTCTTAGAATCATTATTCCTGGGTGGGACAACATAGGTATCCAATCCTGTGAGATGGCATACCTATGCAATTTGCCTCTTTTCGCAGTGGGTTGGACCATCGTGGAATATAGACGTGACCAGTGGTGAGCTCATCGCTGCCATTGCTTCCCACGACTGACTCTGCTAACGCTTTGTTCCAGTAATAACACATGCCATAATAATCTAGCAGCCAGGACAAATCTTATACAAACGAATCTTATCAACAAGTCCGAGTAATCCCTTAGTCGGATTTTACGACATCCACGAGAGGAGACGGAAGGGTTTATTCTTAGGTCGGACACATCAATATCTACGTCAGATACATTCGTAAACAACCGTTTCAGTTGACCAACACCTCGAATTTTCAATTGTGGTTTTATCGTAGCGAAGTACGGGTATTCAGCTAGTTTGCACATATTTTCAGATCATCACACGTGCTAAGGCGATAGGCGACAGCGTGGCGCAGATATCCGTGCAGGCGGGAGAGGTCGCGAGCGCGCCTTGCAGCGTGCGCGGCGCCGTGCAAGCACTGTGCGCGGCGGGCGCTAGGTGCCAAGATGGCGCCGGCAAACTGATATACACTGCTAAGGTAACTGTCAGCCTCATACATGCAGATATCCGTGCAGGCGGGAGAGGTCGCGAGTGCGCCTTGCAGCGTGCGCGGTGCCGTGCAGGCGCTGTGCGCGGCGGGCACCAGGTGCCAAGATGGCGCCGGCAAACTGATATATACTGCTAAGGTAACTGTCAGCCTCATACATGCAGATATACGTGCAGGCGGGAGAGGTCGTGAGCGCGCCTTGCAGCGTGCGCGATGCCGTGCAGGCGCTGTGCGCGGCGGGCGCTAGGTGCCAAGATGGTGCCGGCAAACTGATATACACTGCTAAGGTAACTGTCAGCCTCATACATGCAGATATCCGTGCAGGCGGGAGAGGTCGTGAGCGCGCCTTGCAGCGTGCGCGATGCCGTGCAGGCGCTGTGCGCGGCGGGCGCCAGGTGCCAAGATGGCGCCGGCAAACTGATATACACTGCTAAGGTAACTGTCAGCCTCATACATGCAGATATCCGTGCAGGCGGGAGAGGTCGTGAGCGCGCCTTGCAGCGTGCGCGATGCCGTGCAGGCGCTGTGCGCGGCGGGCGCCAGGTGCCAAGATGGCGCCGGCAAACTGATATACACTGCTAAGGTAACTGTAAGCCTCATACATGGAGAATTTCACTGTATGATAGAATATAAAATGAGGAGATCCGTTGAAGACCCCACATCACTGACATAGCTCTCAGAATTAGCAAGTTGAAGTGGAAATGAAAGGCTCGGATTAGGTTAGGATAGGTTAGCTCGCAGAACTGATAACCGTTGGGGAATAAAGGTTCTCGAGTGGCTAACACAAACTTGATTACGCAGAAGTGGAAGCCCCCCCCCCCCCCCCTCTTGACGGACCACATGGTCAGAGGTCGCAGGAAGTCGGTGGATGGAGGCGAGAGGTCGTTAAATGTCCAGCCTTCACAGTTTGATGATGAAACAATTACTAATTCTCCCCTTTTCGCCGTAGCTTGTAGCGCCATCGATCTACGAGACGCCCTGCCAAGAGGCGCTGTTTAGATCAGCCGACAACCTTTCCACGGAGCTGAGATCCTTCACCAGCTCGTGGAAGCCCTTTGCCACGGAGCCACTCCACAAGAACACCATCAAGGAGTTGGCGAAAGAAGCCGACAACTTGGAGAGGATACTAGAAGGTACTTTATTCGTATACGATGGAACAACAGTTCGTCCGGGGAAGTACTACCACCATACCAATTTCTGCCTCAAAGCAGTAGTGCTCGAATTGCTGTGTTCCGGTTTGAAGGGTATGGGTGCCGGTGAAATTACAGGCTCATATTTATGTCTCAGGGTGACGGGCGCATTGCAATGCCGCATAGGTCGCGCGCGTCCTATCATGTAATGCATTAATTGTTAAGACGAGGTCACCGGTTAAAAAAACGTGGGTAATCGGCTTGTTCCATTATTACAAAAAATTGGAGAACTTGAGAGTATGACTCCTCCGTCTCCTCTCGTCGATGTTGTAAGAGCCGGTTAATTGATTACACCTGGGGATGGGCAGAGCATTGATGATGAGTGTCGAGATGTTAGGTACTCAGATGGATGAATTAATGAATGAATGGATGAATGAATGAATGAAAATACTTTATTGCACACCTTACAAACTAGTTAAAATAAACACACAACAATTAAACAAAAACTACACTGGGTACAATGGGTGGTCTTATCGCTAAGAAGCGATCGCTTCCAGACAACCTGTAGAAGGAGAGGATCTAAACTTATAAGGAAGGTAGCTGCTGCCCCTAATGATGGAATCCCTAAAATTCATGTGAGGAGAAACAGGTCTACTCTTAGAGTGGACATACCATACAGTCAACAAATTAATTCAGCCATGTTTGAAATAGTTGCGCATGACCAGCTTTTTGAGTACTGTCCTAGTTTATTTCTTTGATTTGTAGGCCTGAAGAGTGACGTGAAGGGGGGCAAGATTGGGCAGAGGAGGGAGATTGAGAAGCTGGTCGTGGAAGACACTCCGATAAGGCAGTTGACCCTCAAGGTCATGGACGATGCCAAGGTAAGTTCGACTATAAAGACTGCATTGTCACTGGTTCTGTCTTTGTGACCCTGCGCTTTGTCAGAAACCAGGATGAGGTATGGATAATTCATATCTATTAGACCTGCAGTGCTTAGATTAGATAGTCCGAAAAATTCAAGTATATCGAGTAATTTTGCTACAAGTTATTTAATAAAATAATTTTTATGTGAACAGAAATATTTTTCAATACAAGCTTTTATAAAATTAGTGATCGTAACCGTGTGCTGATCAAAATGAGACTAAACACGGCCAGTCTACTAATATCCATCGAGGAGTTCCGTGTCCGCTCTCTGCTTCGGAGGGCACGTTAAGCTGTCGGTCCCGGCTGTTATTGATTAATAGCAGTCGATAAGCCATGTCAGAGGCCCTCGGGCGGCTTGACAAACTCTGACACCAGCGGCCAGCACTACCTCATACGAAACGAACGTGTCCACCTTCCGTCTCCATCATCAGATCAGCTCGCTGTCACCATAATATTGTATTGTCATCGGAACTTGACTGGTATGTCAAATTTCAGCTCAATCGGTTCAGGATAACTGCTTTAAAATTCAGTTGCAAGATTCCACCCGGGCAAACATATTCCACCCGGCAAAAAGGAACTTTGAATATTTTAAATATTTGGGCTCATTTTGATCACGGTTCTGATCACTAATTTCATAAAAGCTTATTTTGAAAAGGATATTTTTCAACATAAAACTTGTTTATCCTCTCGTTACAGAAACTATCGGAATGCTCTGAGTTGTCGCCCGCAATGAAGCGAGAGTACATCGAGTACTCTAAGAAACTAAGTGACGCCCTACGAGCTCTGGACCTCGCCAACGCCAGGTGTAAGCGCACCCCGCATGTGAGTACCAATTGCGAATCAATAGAAGCTCTACTAACGCCCAAATTATCATCTTCAATTAGTTATCTGCTGGACATAGCTCCCCCAAAGAATGCTGCGGCTAATGGTCTCCTTCCGCCATATTTTTGGTCCAGCGAGGGGACGGGGCTTCCTACACTGCGTTGTCCGGTTCGTTATTGCCGCTCAAAAAACCGAGTGAGCATTACAGTAGCATCTGACATCTCAGCTCCTTGGTAACAAGCAACATGGCTGATACTACCAACCTCTCGGAAAAATGCACGTTTCCTATTACACACTTCCGTCCCTTTTCACGAGATCACTCCCACAGATTGCTCGAAAGCGAGAGGAAATATATTACACATCAAAACCTTTATTTTCCAGTGGTTGATGGTTCTTCGAGTTAATGACCATTGCTACTTCAGTTAGCTGATTCCGAGATATTTTTGTGAATCTTTTACGTATTTTATCACTCGGTGAAATTCCAAGCGTAGGTCTCCCCATAGCACGCTGTGATTTAGAGCTTGTGTAGGCCAATAAACATTTGTGTAATTTTCAGGATACGAATAAGCGAAGAGAGCTCGAGAGTGCGATCCAGGACCTACAGATGATTCTGCTGCAAGGCCGCCCCGCCAGGAGCGGCAAGGAGCGATCCAACATTGTGGACTTGAGGGTAAGCGATACTCGATGTGGCTGAAGATGAAGCACAAAGGTCTATAAGGCACCTATTCACTCTAGCCTTGAAGAGACCCAGATTATAGTTTTCAGGAAAGACAGACGACGGTAGTGTATTCCTATACAATTTGTATGTGATAAATGAATATTGTTTTCGTGTAGGACTTCATCAACGAGGTGTCTTCAGAAGCTGACAAGCTAGCTGCTGCTACGAGCGGCCTCAAAGTACCGACAGCAACTGATAAGAAAAAAATGCAGGTATGTTCTACTTATCATTTATTATTGAAAATAATATATATGATTGTTTTAAATGATCTAGAATTCTAGAGGTAGATCTACTTATAGACAACCATATCACTATTAGACGGTAGCGACGGCAATTGCCACGCTGACTGGCAATTACTGTTACATTACTTTATAATATTTTTTAGGGTTTCGTACCCAAAGGGTAAAACGGGACCCTATTACTAAGGCTCCACTTTCCGTCCGTCCGTCTGTCACCAGGCTGTATCTCATGAACCGTGATAGTTAGACAGTTGAAATTTTCACAGATGATGCATTTCTGTTGCCGCTATAGTAACAATTACTAAAAACAGAATCAAATAAATATTTAAGGGGGCTCCCATACAACAATTTGTTTGCCGTTTTTATAGATAATGGTACGGAACCCTTCGTGCGCGAGTCTGACTCGCACTTGGCCGGTTTTTTTAATATAACAGGAATGTCTTCAAGTGCCAAGACTACGAAAAAAACTGAAATAAAAAACTCAATATATTTGTGTAGGTATTTTGTTCGCGTGTGGTACTGTGCCTCGCTTCAGTGGATTCCGTGAAATAGTTTTCATTGAATGTCGACAAACTCACGTCAAAGCTGATTTGAAGGATGATGTAAAAAAAAAAAAAAAACACACTTCGATTACATACTGATTATTGAGTTATTGTAAATCTTGACAGCGCATTAATCATACATACTCTCGCCTGCCACAGGCCAAAATTGTTATAAGTATATCGTTATAGGAAAATCCCCTAAAAAAAATTAAGTCCACTACGTTTGATTCTGATGCTAGATACCAGTATAAACAGTGGGTATACTATACCTACTGTTTATTTATAAGTACGATCTTTTACGTAGGTTTACTTGTCGGATAGTACATCTATCGCAAATTATAGGCCTGTAACCTCCGCAATGGGTCACAGTAGAACTACTTCGACAAGGCGAAGTGTTACAAAACTTCAAATCAATATTTTACTCACAGGATATTAACAGCAATGCCCAAAACATCTCTAAAGCAGCGTACAGACTCACACACACGGACGACGCCGCCGGATTCGACACCAGTTTCGATGAAATCCTAGACGTTGATCAGTTTGGACAGGTAAACACTAGTTAGCTATGTTGATCAGGTTAGATATTACCTAACTAACCTTATAATTTATCAATCATTAATAATTTTTCAAGTATTTTCATTCATTCATTCATTCAATCCCACTAGTATCATAATAGAATTGAAACTATCTTGGTTGGGAGTGAATTTATGTTGATAAGGTTGGACAGGAAAATACGAGTATATTTGTTTTGTAAATCTCTCGACGTATCTATACGGTTCAACCGTAAGGTTTCTTGTGTTTAATGTTTGTTTAACTTGTGACAGGAGTGTGATGACGTGATAAAGGACATCAACGCGCAGATACAGAGCGTGGAAGACGCCAAGACGAGGAACGCACTCTACTCCAAGCTCCTGCCGCTCAATGAGAGCTGCAACTTGTTGAGGTAAGGTTCAACATGCTTCTGACTTTGAGGGTTCCGAACCCAGATGGCGTCTGTCTGTCCATCTGTCCATCGATACGTAACATATATTAGAACACTTCGTTTCCAAAAAATCTGATTTTCAAATGTTCAGATGGTCAGACTGCCAAATGGACACTGTAAATCTGAAATAAAAGATTGACATCAGTAGCGCGTTCGGCGAGTAGCTGCGAGAAGTTGCTGGTGCGATTACCGCTGCGGGACAAATGTTTGAATAATTTGCAAATATTTTTTTCGTGTCTGGGTCTTGTAGTGCCGTGGTGCTCGTAGTTCCTGATACCCGTGACACAGGGGATCCTAGTATGGGATCAGGACTATGATATTTGACTGTTGGATGTTATGGTTTTTAACCCTCGACATAAAAACGAAGGGGTGTTATAAGTTTGACGTGTCTGTGTGTGTGTGTATGTGTGTGTGTGTCTGTCTGTCCCATCGTAGCTCCCGAACGAATGAACCGATTTCGTTTTTTTTTGACAGGTGAATTTGTCGGTAGTGTTCTTAGCTATGTTTGATCAAAATCGGTTCAGCAGTTTCATTGCGTTGGGGTTTTTTTTAATTTTTACAGAATTAATTACTTGTTTCAGATTTGCTACAAAGAGCGGTATTTCAGCGTCGAAGAGCGCGAGCCTGGACTCGACTCTCGACGACCTGGATGACATTGAGAACAGAGTCATCAGGTCTATAGTGAAGGACGGCGCCGAGACCGCGGGAGTCACTCTGGTGAGTGAGATACTACTCCAGCTTCATTACAGAACCGACAACAGTAGGACGAAAATTGTCGTTGAACAATTTCATGGCCGCCATCTTGTTTTTGTTCTAAATATTTGATCCAAGAACGACCCCCATGATAAAGTCGAAGCGATTGGCACTTCATTTGTCAAAAGTGGTTTTCGAGTTCTGCCCCCTATTCCCTATAACTGAAAGTGACTAACGTTTGACAAGTAAAATTACCATGACTTGCTCAAAGTGGCTCAGGCCTGAAATGTCCGTTTACATAAAATGTATTTTTCACAAAATTTCTGCTTTTCCATAATGTCAGCACGTCTTTTGCATAATGTTAGCTTACAGAAGTGCTAATATTGTGGAAACGCAGAAGTTTTGAGAAGAAAACAGATACTTCAGGCCTGAGCCCTCAAAATCATCATTAAGAATTGGCAGAACGTTCATCCCATTAATGTCTATATTACATAGTTTAACTCAATGTTTCTTTCATACAAACATACGTACAAAGAGTGGGTTTTAGTAGTAGTAGAGCTTTTTTGTGAAAGAGTTCGTCCGGGGAAGTACTACCACCATACCTATTTCTGCCGCAAAGCACGCTCGCATTTCTGTGTTCCGGTTTGAAGGGTAAGGGTGCCGGTGAAATTACAGGCACATGAGACTTTTCACCTTTATGTCTCAGGGTGGCGGGCGCAGTGCAATGCCACATAGGTTGCGTCCTAGGTGGACGTGATCTATGAGGTAATGCACTGTTCATAGGCGGAGGTTACCGCTTAACATCAGGTGGGCCTCTTGCTTGATCCGTCATCCAAGTAGCATGAAAAAAAAGGTACATTTTTTGAATTCAAAATCGGAATGTGTCCTCCTTCCGCACCCCGCGTGCTGAGGTCTGAGGCGCGACAGTCGTATCCAGGGCGTCGTTGCGTACAGAACACTCCTTGTAATTTTACTATTTAAATAAATGCGTAGAACTTTCGTGCCCAATACATAGACTTTCCACTTGATTAACTCCACTCGATAAATACCTATCAGGAAGAATAATATGAGGTAATTACACCTAATATATTTGTGCATCGTTGCAGCGCTTCGCCCCGCAGCCCCCGAAGGCCGGCGACTCCGCCGCCAGCACTAAGCTGACGCGCGCAGTGTGCGAGTCCCAGGGCTCCACCCCGCGCGCTCCGGTCACGGCGTACATCGCCAGCTGTGCTGCCAGCTGCGACACCACCGACCCTGACAAGAGGAACCAGTAAGTGTGCTAACGTACCATTCTTCTGCACATTCTACAACGGCCTCTACAACGGAGAATGCTCTGACGGTCTTTTCAATCTCATGCCGGCATGACATCGAGATTTCCTCCCACCTATAACGTTGTTTTCCTTCACCGTTTGAGAGAACGTCATCATCAGCATCGCCACACTAGTCCACTGCTGGACATAAGCCTCTCCCAATACGCGCCACTGAGCCCGGTGTTTGTCTGCTCTCATTCAATTTCTGGTCGCCGCCATTCGTAGGTCATCGCTCCACCTAGCCTAGCTTGAGAGGACATGATATTGCTCAAATATGTTTTTCTAGTGGAAGAATCCACATACTCGTGCAACAAAGAAATAACACCGCCCATTGTATAATCGGTAGCTATTTGTATATTTCGGTGTACACTAAAATATTTTCTGTCTATCTATCTATCTCTCCGGCTGGGCCTCTTGCACTGGGCTTTTACTAAACCTAAACACTTTTATATCTCTAAATTTAAATGTGACCCAAAAATTCCGTTCCAGCGAGACTCGAACCCGCATCTTCGCCTGTAATCGGTGATGCCTTAACCAGTTTGGCCATAAAGTCTGATTAAAAACAATAAACTTATACTCATTTATACTCTTACTTATAGCTCTCATCAGTATAACGGCATTTTCCTTGATAATTTATTGTTTTTTTTTCTCCCAGGCTCCTAAAACATCTGTACAAACTAGTTCACCTCCTGAAAACCCAAACAGTGACCACCAGCAAGCGCATCGCCACTTGGCAGCCGATAGACGCGCCCGAGGTGGCCGCCATCACAGAGCAAATCTTACAGGTTACTTTACAACATTTATAACTCACAACAGTAACAAACAGTGACCACCAGCAAGCGCATCGCCACTTGGCAGCCGATAGACGCGCCCGTGGTGGCCGCCATCACAGTGCAAATCTTACAGGTTACTTTACATAATTATATAACACACAACAGTAACAAACAGTGACCACCAGCAAGCGTATCACCACTTGGCAGCCGATAGATGCGCCCGAGGTGGCCGCCATCACAGAGGCAAATCTTACAGGTTACTTTACATAATTATATAACACACAACAGTAACAAACAGTGACTACCAGCAAGCGCATCGCCACTTGGCAGCCGATAGACGCGCCCCAGGTGGCCGCCATCACAGAGCAAATCTTACAGGTTACTTTACAACATTTATAACTCACAACAGTAACAAACAGTGACCACCAACAAGCGCATCGCCACTTGGCAGCCGATAGACGCGCCCGAGGTGGCCGCCATCACAGAGCAAATCTTACAGGTTACTTTACAAAATTTACAACTCACAACAGTCATATACATGGTCCTGATCCCACACTGGGATCCCCTGTGTCGTGTGTATGGTACCAGAACAAACAGACACAGAGCGAATGTATTAGATCATACAAACATTTGTGGCCCAAACCTCTCGTGACTCAGCTCGCTGGTCGCCCGTCGCGCCACAGAGGTTGACGTAACGGTACGCGTAAACCAAACCCGATTCGTCGCCCGATTTCTGGTTGGAGTTGTTCGGACAACTGTCTCGGATGTTCGTCTGTATATACTTCTTCTGAGATCGGACGTTGCCGGTTAAGACGGTCAGATAAAGAAACAACAGAACGGACTTAAATTCAAACAATACACACAGTGTAGTAGCCGGCAGACTTGCGAAAAATCCCACCAAGTTCGAACCCGGCGGATGGTGGTTGTAGTAGTGTACGCGCTCTCTTTCTTTACCATAATTTTCATACGATTGGCTGAGTTCGGCCGATGACGTCCGAGCATAGTTCGTCCGGTAACGGATTCGGTGTCCGCGAGCCGTATGGGAACGCTTCACAACAGGTTGACAAGATACTATTTACGGTTGACTCGCCTAAAATAATGGAAAAACAAGGACATATTCTGAATGTCAATTTATTAAATTTGAACAGGAAATCCAAAACCCAGAGAGCAAATTCCAGTCAGATAGTGGAAAGGTGAAGAAGGTGCTGAATGAGAGGGACCTCTCGAAGCTGCTGATACCGGGACCTGCCAAGCTCGTTGGCGATAAGAAGTAAGTTTATCCTTAGCGCTAGTTAAAACCACATTCGCTGAGTTCGTCGCGTCACTGGTTATTTCGAGGTCACCCTGTGTTTGCACCTGGCCTTATGATTGGTGGTAATGAAAGCTGTGTTGGATTCCAGTATTTTGCACATAATTTGTATATAACATGACAATTAGAGTTAATGATAGTCTGTTTTTTTTTCTTGTACACTTAGCAGACCTATATACGTCCACTGCTGGACAAGGCCATTGTATCCAATAGGGGGGATTTGCCGTAATCACCACGCTAGGCAGGCGGATTGGTGATTGCAGTAATGGTTTTGCGTAGGTACTCAGGTCGTTGTTGCTGTCCATCTCCTAGTGTAATCACTTGATTCGGCTTTAACTACATCCATGGGAGGAGACGGAGAGATATATTCGTAGGGTGGACACACCACGACCAGTACACTCTATACACACGGTACAATATACAGACAGGTTAATAAGCACAAACCAATCATACAATTGAATGATAATGTAACAACGGATAATGTGCAATCTTATCGCTAAATATTGATTATGAACTACCCCACCACCCACCACTCACCATCCACGACTCACCATCCACGACCAACGAGCACGACCTTAGATACTATTTCCCCTAAACTGACGTATAAGACATTTTGACAATCACACGCCTAGTCTAGAAATGTAACAAGCTACTACTCGGTCGTGTGGTGTGGTGTGGTATTCTTTACACGGTTTTTTTAACGGAAATTGGAAGGTTTTGAATGCGGCTTTCGGTGTTTCTCGTTACTCCTAGTGACGTCACATCATGAGTGCTCCCCCGTTGCTTACGTACATTAGTAACACAATCGCATGGATAGGGTAACTTTCCGGACTGATTTTGAAAATATTACTTTCTTCTTACAGGCAACAAGAAGACAAGCTAAGTCAGCTCTCCACGAAACTGAACTCTATGTGTGGTGCGCTAACGCTCAGTATCGCATCTCCGGAGTCACTTACACGAAGTGCCCATGCGACTTCCGACGCCGCTATCGAATTATCTGCTGTAGCCCGTGGATGTAAGAACAGAAAGGTATGATTTGCTCTCAGCTCAGGTTTGACCCTGACCTTGACCTTGAACCTGATCCTTACTCTGACACACTTGACTCTGATCGACAAATTAATAGTTTCGTCCTTGACCTTGACTTTGTTCCTGACCTCACCCTTACTGGTCTTAATTCTTTTTTCTTCGACTTGAGCCTGAACTGACTCTAACTTTAACTATGTACAGGTCTAGCGCTTAACTGAGTCAGTCTCTGAGGTATGGGAGCGGTACCGGAGGGGTGTTTTTGTCTCTCAAATTATCAGATGAAATGAAGCCACGCTTCATTTTGACGTAACGAAAACACCCCTCCGGTACCCATACCTCAGGGACTGACTCAGTTAAGCGCTAGACCTATAAACTCTACTTTATTCCACAGCTGGGTAAAGGTATTCCTTATTCCTTCCATTTCTGTCTTTAACAGTCTTCTCCTCTAAATATAAGGCATCGTGGTCGTTTCGCCAGCGTATTCGTGGACAACCCCTACGTCATTTTCCATCCTATTGTGTTTGTTTGCTAACATGAAGTTTAATTTTAAAACTTTGTTATTTTTTCCAGGACCCTGTGCAGTGTGAGAGGATAGAAGAAGCGGTCCAAGAGATGGCGTTCAGCACGTACGGAGCGCTGAAGACGGCCGAGGCGGCGAGTGCGGACCCTGCCAATCAGAACACGAGGCGGCGCTTACAGGACGCGTGCCGCGCTCTCAATGCGTTTATCGACAAGCTGGTACGTATATTTACCTGCCACTGGTGACGCTTATTTGACTTACATAGTTAGTAACGTCGCTTTCTCTAATTAAAATCTGTGTCTGTACTTTTAGTCAAGTTAGTTAAAAAACGGTATTTATTTTGTGTTCTAACATTTCAGATAAAGTTTTTTCGTACAAGCTTTAACACCACGTTGCACCCCCTTATTGGTTGTGTTTCGGGAATCCCTTTCTTAATGCAAATTCAGGTCTCTAAGAACTTATTAAACGAAGTTATTTAAGAACGATTTAGGCTGTGCGTTGATAGAGTCAGTCAGTCAAGATTTTATTTACGAGCATATTATGTAATTGTACACTGTTCTATATTACTGGACATATTATTCGTTATTATTTATGGACTCTAGTTTGCTGCCCTGTCTATCGTATGGCTCTCAAACATGGATTTTTAACGATAACACGAGGAAAAAAATACAATCAACACAGCGCTCAATGGAAAGAAGTCTATTAAATATCAAGTTGAAAAACAAACAAAGAAGTGAGGCAATACGAAAGAAAACCAATGTCACAGATGCTCTGACGTACACACAGAGTCTCAAATGGAAATGGGCAGGCCATGTAGCGCGCTTACAAGATAAATGTTGGACACGTAGAGTTACCACATGGTCTGGACCAACTGGAAAGAGAGCAAGAGGACGCCCGCAAGAACGCTGGGCCGACGAAATAAGAAAAGTCGCAGGACAGAATTGGGTAGAGAAAGCTGGAGACAGAATAACTTGGAAAAAATTGGAGGAGGCCTATACCCGAAAGGGGCCTTAGCTATATTCAAAAAATGTCTACTAATTGTAATATAAACATTTATGTAAATAGTTAGTTAAGGAAATAAAAAAGCTATATTATATTATTATTAAAATATAAATCTAAACGGGGAACCACCGACCGCGGAGCGAGGCCCAAACGGTCGGGGGCTAGGGCTGCAGAGAGAGGAACCTCCTGACTATGCGTGCCGAGTCCAGGAGTACCACCTTCTGGATCTGACCCTTGATCCAACCATTTAGCGAGAGCTTCTTAAGATATTGGTCGAAGCTCTTCGCTATCAGTCCATTTACTGAAACGACTATCGGGACGATAATTGTTGAATCCACATCCCACATGGCGGTAATTAATATTATTATCTCACTTATTTATTCTAAATCTCGTAAAAAAATATATATTTTTCACTATAAAGGAATACTATCTACAAAAAATAAATAGTATAAAAAACATTATAGTAAAAAATATTATTATTATTATTATGTAATTGTAATTTAAATTGAATTAATTGGCTTGTACTGTAAAGCTAAAGTACACCCCTCTGTTCCGCATTGCATTCTATGGGGAGGCCTCGTTCAACAGTGGATGTCTAAAAGCTGATGATGTTAGTAGCACGTTGAGATGAGTTGTTAGTACATGATGCCTTTGATCAAGTTGTGTGTTTGTATTGTGTGCAGGTGTTCACCGCGTCATCCGCAAACCAGCTGCAGAAGGAGTGCGGCTCGCTGACGCGCGCGCTGCAGCTGCAGCACGCGTCCATACAGACCGTACCGCTGGCGACGAGCGCGCTGCCCTTCGACCAGTGCTGCGAGGCGCTCGACCAGCAACAAGAGATCGTGTGTAAGTAATCAAATTGAAGTTTATTGAAAACTAGCTAATTGCCGAGCTTTGCACGCGTGGTGCCCTTTACCCCTTGAATCCCCCCCCCCCCCCACCACTCCCCCTCTTCCCTCAGCTTCTGTTCACATCTAAAGTCTGCTTATCCGTTTTGGAGTGGAACTACACATAAAGCGAGCGTACAGTTTTACCCAAAATATAAGTCCGATCTACTGTTTTCGTTTGCGCAGAAATGCGCAGACTGATATCCGACAGTAGGCAAACGTATAGTATAGTTGTGACCCGCTGTATAGCTCTGTCCCACTCACATCTAAGAGTCGGCCGGCCGCGATTTTGTCGCGAAATCGAGTAACCAATAATAGCGCAAGATTTTAGCGCGCGATTGCTATTGGTAGAAAGAAGGTTCCCGCGCTATATAAATAGGCCAATAGCGCAGGTACATCGAGGCGACTTATATATGGGTAAAACTGTGCGCACGCATAGACGCATAGCATAGCGTATAGTATAGCACATAGCACGCAGGGATAATGTAACTTCCTGTTAGTGAAAACAAATTCTGAATCGGATTAGTAGTTAGGGATTATTCCTTTGAAGTACAAATTATTCTTGGTTGGTTAACATTTTTATGACCTGTAAATATTAGTTCCGTGTCTGTGAGTCGTGGTAGCATGGTATTCGTTGTTCCTGATACAATCGACACAGGGGATCCAAGTGTGGGATCTGGGGCTGTGTATGTGACTGTTGGATGTTATGTTGTATTCAATTATACTATCTTTATAACTTTTGAAACTATCATGGTTATGTACATAATTTTCACTAATTTTTTTTTTTTTTTTTTTTTTTTTTTTTTTTTTTTTTTTTTTTTTTTTTTATCGGGAACATATAAAACTCAAAAATCATGGTAAATATCCCGTTTCTAGTGAAAATTATACTATCTTTATTTAGATAAGCTGAAGAGTGAGCAGCCGATGAGCCGTCAGGAGTTCGCGCGCAGTCTGCACGAGGTCAACGAGGCGATCTGCAGGACTACAGCCATTACATCGCAATGTGCTTATTTGGTAAATATACTCAACTCAGCCTTGAAGCCGTGTTGTTCCGGCCTAAGAATACACCCCTTCGTCTCCTCCCGTGGATGTCTTGAAAGCTGACTTTAACTGCGGACCCATTACGCAAATAGTTTGCGATTAACACTCGGCTAGCTGACTCTCGGCTGCAAATTGGATGCAATTTGAACTGTAGCAAATATAACTTTTGAAACTATCATGGTTATGAACATACTTTTCACTAGAAACTAGCAAATACTTTAGTTAGTTCTCCCGCGATCATGGCGCATGCAACTGTGCCGAAATATCGGGAACAATCAAAACTCAAAAGTCATGGTAAATATCCCGTTTCTGGTGAAAAGTATGTAGCAAATATGCCTAAAAGCCCTCCCGCAAACTGCGTATAGTAAGCATACCAACCAGTCCATCTACTAATACATTCATTAAAAATATTAAAAAAAAAACACGACTGCCATGATTTTAAAGTCAACTAATAATTCCGAAGTTTTTTCTAGAGAACTGTGTGCAGTAAATACCTAAGTGTTATATTTTTAGAACCTACTCCCCAAGTTATACACTATATTACAAACACGATCAGCTTTAGATAAATTGTTAAACTTTGGTCTTTTTAATTTGGACGTCATGGTCATCCTAGTTTTTTATTTCACGGATAACGTTCAGATTCTAATGATACCTCAATCATCTAAATGGGTTAAGGCGTTTTGAAGATATGGTGGCATAAAGAAACATACATACTGCATTTCTGTTTTTTTTTTTGTTATTTCGTTTAGTTTTGTTGTGTGTTATCTACACTAATATTATAAAGAGGAAAGATTTGTATTTTTGTGTGTGTGTATGTTTGTAATGAATTAAATCAAAAACTACTGTGCCAATTTCAAAAATTATTTCACAATTGAAAAGCTACATTCACCTTGAGTGACATAGGCGATAAGGGGGGGGGGGGGGGGGGGGGGCGGCTAGTTGGGCTATTTTTCACCCTGAAACTACCCGTGCGAAGCCTGGACGAGTCGCTAGTGTACAATAAAAGCCACACAAAAAAAAGGTGTGTTTGATTAAGTAATAAATAAAGTGTTTTTTATGTGTATGTTAGTTTCTAAGGTATTTATGTTGATATGGGCTTACTGTTTAGGTTTAGTGCATTTCTCAGTAAGCCTGAAATAAAGATTTAGTTTTTTTTGAATAAGTAAAGAGTTAACCTATCTATCATACATACATACATACATTCATACATAAAATTGCAAGTGCAATTCGAGCACTACTCCTTTGCTATTCCCCAATGGTTTTCGATTCTGTACGTTATATGGCCTGCCCATTGCCGCTCCACAACATCGACCATTCAAGTGAAACGGTTACAGTGTTACTGTGTGTTATAGATATCGGTGTCAGAGAAGGACAGTGAGATCGCCGCGAAGGGGCCGGTGGACGTGCCACAGATACAGAAGTCCATAGAGTCGCTACAAGACTCGTGCATGGCCATCATCGGATCCTCGAGTGTACAACAGGTACATAATGACATCAATAACCTCCAGTACATTCTTAATTCCTGCTCGGTAATCACCGGGGCACAGTATTTCCTGCTTTGTTATTGTTGTTTGTTTGACTACCTCCGTGGCGCGGCGGGCGAAGGTTG
Source organism: Operophtera brumata (assembly GCA_932527175.1). NCBI lineage: Eukaryota > Metazoa > Arthropoda > Insecta > Lepidoptera > Geometridae > Operophtera > Operophtera brumata. The sequence continues at coordinate 30,142,150 of OW052239.1, read as the reverse complement.
TCCTGCGACGCAGGAGGTTGCGGTTCGATTCCCGCCTCTGAACAAATATTTGTGCGATCGCAGATATTTCTTGAGGGTGTTCTAGGTATTTTCTATGTATAATAAAAAATATCTATCTATGTTATATTTGTGTTAAGTATATCAGTTATCTAGTACCCATAACACAAGCTCTGCTTAGCTTGGGGCTAGATAATGTTGTGTGTTTATTATTTATTTATTTTATTTATTTATTATGTTGTCACCAAGGCCCAGTAAATCCTGCTTATTGGAGTAAAAGAAGATGTGTACCACATTTTAATGGACTGTCTTTAGAGTGCAGCTATGAGAGCGAAAATTTACCAGATCAAAAATGTCATACAGCTCGATGTGGGTCTGTGTCAGCGCATGTTGTCTGCGCAAACATCAGACGCAGCCATCACGCTCTACCGGTCCATGTACGGGCTGGTTCAATAAATTTGATGAGTGGCTTGGGAGAGAGAACAATGGAACTGACGAACACCAACATATGCCTATGTTGGTGTTCGTCAGTTCCATTGGGAACATAGGCGAACACCGACAAATATCGGAAAAAAAATGAGTTAAAAAAAAGGTAGCATTGAGATCTAGCTACTCCTACTTGGGTATCTTCAAAGCCCAGCAATTATTGCTTAGCTATCACTGGGACACAGTTACTCCTACTTGGTTGTCACCTAAGCCCGATAACCCTTGCTTGGCGATCGTCATATGATGCCAAATGCTGCAAAGAGATGGTTCCTATTTTGTAACTTATTCCAACGCATATTCTTTCAGGCTAAAGAGGAAACAGAAGACCTCCACAGAAGAGTGCAAGATTTCTCCCGCGCACTTGACGAAGCTCAGATTAAAGTTAAAGATGGCGGCGTCAAGGCGACTCTCACGCGAGCCAAGGGAGGCGTGACCACCTCAGCTGCTGGATTGTGGGACTCTTTGAAGGACGGCAAAAATATGGTGAGTCTTATAGCCAGGTAACAGAGTTCATTGTGGGCCATCTGCTAGTTCCGTTATTAAAGCAATTAAAAAAAACACACAAAATTTGGTCAAAACCCATAAAGAAAAATTGCTTAATACATTGCTGTTGAGATAAAGGGTCATGAAGTTGGACTCTCGTCATAATGTGGGCTTTAGCTTATTTATGGTGAGGAACCCTACGCAAGATCTGTAGACGTACTTGAGCCCTGACTTCTGGCCGAAAGGGGTGATGTTCCGGTGGTTCAAGGGCCGTCTGTCACGTGATCCCCGGGCTGCGACGCGTCGGCGTTTACACGTGTGTTAGCTTAAGTTATAAATAAAGTGTTTTTGTATATATGTTAGTTTTTAAGGTATTTATGTTTCTATGGGCTTATTGTTTAGGTTTAGTACAATTCTTAATAAGCCTGAAATAAAGATTTTGAATTTGAATTTGAATAAAGTCTCAATGGCAAGCCCATACAGTCAAAACTATCCCCATAATTCTCTCAACAACGGGCGTCAACCCGAAAACACTGCACACCAGCCTAAAACCTCTCCATATTCATCCATCTACATATACTCTTCTCCAAAAGGCAGTCATACTCAACTCATGCAGAATAGTAAGGAAATTATTAACTTACTAACTAGCAGTTGGCTCAAGCCCGTGCAAAAGAGAGAGCTATAGGAAAATAAAAACATAATAATATGTTTTTATTAAACCCAGGACGTAGTGACGCCGGCCGCGGTGAGTCTGCTGGAGGAGGTGAATCGCGCGCACTCCTTGCTCGAGCGCTGCCCGCTCGTGCCCAGCGCCGCCGACATGAGTGCCGACGCCAGGGCACGATGTGACGAGCTCTGCAACAACTCCAAGTAACCTGCTTCTGATATATTTACTGTCACTCCTTGCTCGAGCACTGCCTGCTCGTGCCCAGCGCCGCCGACATGACTGCCGACGCCAGGGCGCGATGCGACGAGCTCTGCAACAACTCCAAGTAACCTGCTTCTAATATATTTACTGTCACTCCTTGCTCGAGCGCTGCCCGCTCGTGCCCAGCGCCGCCGACATGCGTGCCGACGCCAGGGCGCGATGCGACGAGCTCTGCAACAACTCCAAGTAACCTGCTTCTAATATATTTACTGTCACTCCTTGCTCGAGCGCTGCCCGCTCGTGCCCAGCGCCGCCGACATGAGTGCCGACGCCAGGGCGCAATGCGACGAGCTCTGCAACAACTTCAAGTAACCTGCTTCTAATATATTTACTGTCACTCCTTGCTCGAGCGCTGCCCGCTCGTGCCCAGCGCCGCCGACATGAGTGCCGACGCCAGGGCGCGATGCGACGAGCTCTGCAACAACTTCAAGTAACCTGCTTCTGATATATTTACTGTCACTCCTTGCTCGAGCGCTGCCCGCTCGTGCCCAGCGCCGCCGACATGCGTGCCGACGCCAGGGCGCGATGCGACGAGCTCTGCAACAACTCCAAGTAACCTGCTTCTAATATATTTACTGTCACTCCTTGCTCGAGCGCTGCCCGCTCGTGCCCAGCGCCGCCGACATGAGTGCCGACGCCAGGGCGCAATGCGACGAGCTCTGCAACAACTTCAAGTAACCTGCTTCTAATATATTTACTGTCACTCCTTGCTCGAGCGCTGCCCGCTCGTGCCCAGCGCCGCCGACATGAGTGCCGACGCCAGGGCGCGATGCGACGAGCTCTGCAACAACTTCAAGTAACCTGCTTCTGATATATTTACTGTCACTCCTTGCTCGAGCGCTGTCTGCTCGTGCCCAGCGCCGCCGACATGAGTGCCGACGCCAGGGCGCGATGCGACGAACTCTGCAACAACTTCAAGTAACCTGCTTCTGATATATTTACTGTCACTCCTTGCTCGAGCGCTGCCCGCTCGTGCCCAGCGCCGCCGACATGAGTGCCGACGCCAGGGCGCGATGCGACGAACTCTGCAACAACTTCAAGTAACCTGCTTCTGATATATTTACTGTCACTCCTTGCTCGAGCGCTGCTTGCAGAACTAAGCTTACTTAGCTCTGATAGTTTTCCTTTACACTTTTTTATTTAAATTATTGCTGTGATTTTTTCACATATCCAAATACAACCGTTTACTACCTATCCGTTTAAATACTACCGCTGACACTTGACTGTTACAAACATTTCGTAAACAGAACCCGGACCCCATGACAGTCATCAAAATTAAGACCCTCTAACAACATTAATAATTTCAGGACCCTGATCAATCAGACGCAGGCGCTGGTGAAGGAAGTGAACGCGTCTGATGATGACTCGGAGACCATGACGTGGGTCACCTTCAACATCAGCAAGACCAGACTGCTGGACGCCTATGACGCGCTGACCAAGAGTATCAGGTATGTAAACTATTAGTGGTTTTGGGAGCCATGACATGACATGCGGTTGTCGGACAAACATGCCTAACTTTTTCTGCAACACATTTTTTAGTCGTAGTTGACATTTTTTGTGAAAGAGTTCGTACGGGGAAGTACTATTACCGTACCTATTTATACCGTAAAGCAGTATAGGGCTCGCACTGTGTTCCGATTTGAAGGGTATGGGTGCCGGTGTAATTAAAGGCACATGAGACTTTAATCTATTTAAATTTCTATATAAATAGAAGCAGGAGGTTGCTGGTTCGATTCCCGCCTCGGAACAAATATTTTTACGATCTGTAGATATTTGTTCATGGTATTCTGGGCATTTCTATGTATAATAATAAATATCTATCTATGTAATTGTATTGTATTCAGTATATTCTCGTACCCATAACACAAGCTCTGTTTAGCTTGGGGCTACATTATGTTGTTCACACAACATATCTGTTATTTTAAATGCATTTCCAATACTGAAATGGTTTTCTTTGATTTGGTTTTATAGTTTGATTGCGACAAAAGACGCAGCGTTCTTTAGACTTTAAAAAAAATGCAATAGTCGAATTCGTAAAAACTGTTTGTTATCTAATTTGTACGGCGGCGCTATGTCCTCAACTTGTTGTTTGTAATCAGGGTGAACGGGCAGCGCGCTGGTATCCTCGAGGGCTCGCCTGAAGACGAGGCGGAAGGGGATGCACATAACAAAACGAATTTGGAAATCCAGTAAGTACCTCTTTCTATTTTAAACAATTACTCATTAGATTCGCTGTCGTTAAATGATTGATTGTAGTGTCCTTAACACTCAACAGTAATATACCTCATAGTCCTGATCCCACACTAGGATCCTCTTCTCTTTTTTAATAATGATATACCTTTGTTTGACCCCGATCTCACCTGTTGGTCAGTGACTATGTGGCCGAAGATGGAGCACAAAGGTCTAGAAGGCACCTATTCACTCTAGCCATGAAGAGACCCGGATTATAGTTTTCAGGAAAGTATTACAGTTACTACAGACGACGGTAGTGTATTTACAACCTTATTGGTATCTTAATCGTTTGTAATTTCGGATTGGTAACCAGGTCAACATGTTTGATGCAACGATTGCAAGGAAACACTGCTTAAAACTAAAAATAAACGGCTTATTATTTTCGCGGCGACAGAAAAATTAAAGAGCAGCAAACTATTTGCAACTAAAATAATAACTTGTCAGCGATTAAATATTTTGGCAATCATTTATATTAAATGAACTTTAAACTAAGGATATTTTAAAATTCAAATAATGGCAGCTACTTTAAGGTAGCAGAAATAATAAACAAGATTACTGAAATCATAGGCGAGGTACTATAAATAATGACTTGGCGACTAATATTAGCAGAAGGATAACAAACTTTATATTAGTGGCAACTACAGGTCTCCATCTTTAGGTTAGGTTAGATTTTTTTTATGACCTTGTTTTATTTTATATGCAATCTCCATTGAACAATTAGAGTAGGCCATTTTCAACTTTTTATCCGCTGTCATGTTTCCGCTTAATTAGTTAATTCAGTCGCCAAAACAATAACTCGATGATAGTTTATATTGAAACAAAGCCGAAAATTGATTACTTAGCTGCTACTTTTTACTTTATACCAGTCTCCGCAATTAGTCGCCAACTTATTATTTTTGCTACCCCCTTTAATTTTTTATAAATCACTAAATCAGATTAATTTGTCGACACGTTAAATACATGCCAAAAATAAACTGCTCGTACGCACTTAGCACATTTATTTTTGTTTGTTACTCTTGACGCCATAAGAGTAAAGTATGCGTACTTTCAGGGTGGATCTGGCGAACAAATGGCTGACGAGGCCGATGTGCAGAGCTGATGTCAAAAGCACGGGACAGCAGGCCGTGAGGCGTGTCATCGATATCGCCACTAAGGTACGAGTATCATACTATTCCTCCTGGACGCAAATCGTGATTGCGATGTGTTTGCGGATGGATGGAAGGTGATCCTGTCGGAGTGCTTGGGGTTCTGCGAGGTGAATGTGTAAGAGGGATGTTTGACATTTTGACATGTACCTTTTGCTTGCTTTTTGTAAGGTTTCATTATAATTATTTGGTGTTTATATTTTACACTTTTTCACTTCCCTGCTGCCTGCTGTCATACAGTTTACACTAGTACAGAGGGCAGTCACTAGTCTAAATATTTTGTAGTGAAATATGTTTTGTGTACCCGTTTCTGAAATAAATAATGACTTACTTATTACTTATTACTTATGTTATGTATTTTTTTGATTGGATTGTGTTATTGTTTAGTTGTTATATTTGATTGTGTTATCTGTATCAATTCTTCAATGTATCATGTATTTTGTTCAAATAAGTGTATCAGCGCAATCCGCTCAACCGTTCCGGAGTTGAGTGGAACTACACACACCGCGAGCATAGCCGCGGGCGGAAGCTAATAAAACACAGCCGGAGATAATGTAGCTTCCTGTTAGTGAACGAATTATCGGAATCGGATCAGTAGGTAGTTCCGGAGATTGCACACAAAATACTTTTTGTTTACCTCTTTCTAATTATAAGTGTAGAAGAAACTGGTAATGGTAGGTTTTTATTTAGCAATACCCAGTTTAATGTATTTAAAATATCCTCCGTGGCGCATTGTGTGTGTAGTCGGCTGAGACGTGAGAGGTTCGGGTTCGATTCCCGCTGCGGGACAATTGTTTGCATGGTCACCAACTATTCGTTTCGCATGGTGCTCGTAGTTCCACATACACATGACACAGGGGATCCTAGTGTGGGTTACAATGTATGTGGTTGTTGGTTATGGTATTCTACTAATGCCTATCTTATTGTGTATTGCAGATGTCTGAAGACCTGAAAGGATGCGAAAGGGAAGAAATACGCAACGTGATCACTGAAACTGAAGAACTGCTCACGCAATGCAGCTTGAGCTACGATCATGAGAAGTACAGGTAGGAAGTGACCATTAGTAGAGCTTTGTTCCGGGGAAGTACTACCACCACAACTATTTATGACGCAAAGCAGTTCGCTACTAGGTACTTTATGTCTCAGGTTGGCAGGCACAGTGCAATGCCGCATAGGACGCTAAAAGGTCTTGGCTAGGACTGGCCCATTTGCGCGGGAACGCAGTTTGCTTCTATTTTGGCGGTTTCTGTATATTAGTGTACTGATCATGTGAACCACAATACATGGAGTTTCATGAGATGATAGCCAAAATAGTAGCAAACTTAGTTCGCGTGCAAAAGAATAGTAGTAGTAGTAGAGCTTTTTTGAGAAAGAGTTCATCCGGGGAAGTACTATACCATACTATACTATACTAGTACCACCATACGTATTTCTGCCGCAAAGCAGTAATGCTCGCATTGCTGTGTTCCAGTTTGAAGGGTGCCGGTGAAATTACAGGCACATGAGACTTTTCATCTTTGTCTCAGGGTGGCGGGCGCAGTGCAATGCCACATAGGGTGCGTCCTAGGTGGACGTGTCCTATGAGGTAATGCACTGTTCATAGGCAGAGGTTACCGCTTAACATCAGGTAGGCCATCTGCTTGTTACGTCATTCAGTAGTAAAAAAAAGAAGAAAAAAAAAGATCGTCAAAACTCCAGCGGTACACTCCTCTCAACACATGATCGGGACTGGCATTTTATTTACACTAATTACTGGCACTCCAGTCTAAACCTGTCGATTTGACATTTTATTTACACTAATTACTGGTACTCCAGTCTAAACCTGTCGATTTGACATTTTATTTACACTAATTACTGGCACTCCAGTCTAAACCTGTCGATTTGACATTTTATTTACACTAATTACTGGCACTCCAGTCTAAACCTGTCGATTTGACATTTTATTTACACTAATTACTGGCACTCCAGTCTAAACCTGTCGATTTGACATTTTATTTACACTAATTACTGGCACTCCAGTCTGAACCTGTCGATTTGACATTTTATTTACACTAATTACTGGCACTCCAGTCTAAACCTGTCGATTTGACATTTTATTTACACTAATTACTGGCACTCCAGTCTAAACCTGTCGATTTGACATGAGTTAATGTGTCTTGTAAAATGTTATGGTCCCGTTATTAGAAAACATAATTGCTGTGCGAGGCCTCCCCCATAGAATGCAATGGGAAGATTTGCCATAAATAATCACCACGCTTGGCAGACAGAGTAGTGATCTCTTAGGAGTGAATGCCTTTTATGACGTCTACGGCAGATGCGAAGGTGGTCTGTTCCTCTGTAGGTTTAAGGGGTATAAATGGTGTTTTGTTCCGCAGTGTCCTCGTGGACCGGATCAAGGAGCTCAAGAAGGCGATACAACGAGGCGTGGTGACGCGCGTGGTCGAGGACTTTATAGAGGCGGACGACGCCATGAGCGACCTGGACATCATGGTGGACTCCGAGCCAGGTATTAAAGTCATCAGCTCAAGAAGGCGATACAGCGCGGCATGGTGACGCGCGTGGTCGAGGACTTTATAGAGGCGGGCGACTCTATGAGCGACCTGGACATCATGGTGGACTCCGAGCCAGGTATTAACGTCATCGGCTCAAGAAGGCGATACAGCGCGGCATGGCGACGCGCTTGGTCGAGGACTTTATAGAGGCGGGCGACTCCATGAGCCACCTGGACATCATGGTGGACTCCGAGCCAGGTATTAACGTCATCAGCTCAAGAAGGCGATACAGCGCGGCGTGGTGACGCGTGTGGTCGAGGACTTTATAGAGGCGGGCGACTCCATGAGCGACCTGGACATCATGGTGGACTCCGAGCCAGGTATTAACGTCATCAGCTCAAGAAGGCGATACAGCGCGGCGTGGTGAAGCGCGTGGTCGAGGACTTCATAGAGGACTCCATGAGCGACCTGGACATCATGCTGGACTCCGAGCTAGGTATCACATCAGGGCGATTCTTGTTTGGCCACTAACCCCAAACTGCCACTATTTCCTTCCAGTATTCTCATGAGACAGGTGACAAGAATACTTTGGTTCCAGAAGTCCCATTACCCTCATCGCCGTGTACAGTCTGTCAACATGATGGGGCTAAAATTGCGATGTTGGTGTTCAACATTTTCTGTCACTTTTAACATTACCTGTCACTTAATTTCAGATGAACAGAAGCGCAAGTTCCTGTTGGAGCGCAAGATAGCGGAGCTGCTGGTGCAGCTGGGGCGTGTCACGCGCACGGCTCGGTTCGTGGCCGACGCCGGCGGCTCGCAGAAGGCCAGCACTGAGATCGTGCAATGCACGGAACAGGTATGGACATGCTGGAGTGCAAGATAGCGGCGATGCTGGTGCAGCTGGGGCGTGTCACGCGCATGGCTCGGTTCGTGGCCGACGCCGGCGGCTCGCAGAAGGCCAGCACTGAGATCGTGCAATGCACGGAACAGGTATGGACATGCTGGAGTGCAAGATAGCGGAGATGCTGGTGCAGCTGGGGCGTGTCACGCGCACGGCCCGGTTCGTGGCCGACGCCGGCGGCTCGCAGAAGGCCAGCACTGAGATCGTGCAATGCACGGAACAGGTATGGACATGCTGGAGTGCAAGATAGCGGAGATGCTGGTGCAGCTGGGGCGCGTCACGCGCACGGCTCGGTTCGTGGCCGACGCCGGCGGCTCGCAGAAGGCCAGCACTGAGATCGTGCAATGCACGGAACAGGTATGGACATGCTGGAGTGCAAGATAGCGGAGATGCTGGTGCAGCTTGGGCGTGTCACGCGCACGGCTCGGTTCGTGGCCGACGCCGGCGGCTCGCAGCAGGCCAGCACTGAGATCGTGCAATGCACGGAACAGGTATGGACGTGTTGGAGTGCAGGATAGCGGAGCTGCTGGTGCAGCTGCGGCGCGTCACGCGCACGGCTCGGTTCGTGGCCGACGCCGGCGGCTCGCAGAAGGCCAGCACTGAGTTCGTGCAATGCACGGAACAGGTATGGACGTGCTGGAGTGCAGGATAGCAGAGCGGATAGTGCAGCTGGGGCTATTCATCTAAAAGTAGTCTGGAATTGTTTGCCTTTAGCGACAAAACAACCCAACTTTTCGTTGCTTGTTAGTTGATTTTTTATTTATTTTTAAACAACTTTGAATGACGGGTCAAGTAAATGGCCCACCTGATGTTAAGTGGTACCATCTGCCTATGAACAGTGCGCTACCTCGATGGGTCACGTCCACCTAGGACGCACCCCATGTGGCATTGCACTGCGCCCGCCACCGTGAGACGCGACCCTGACGTTTGTTGATTGTCATACAGTTTACCTGCCTAATATTATCCAATCTCCATGATTCTTAGCATATTTTCGTCACTATAAAATCCTAGGTAAATAGGTTTTAAAAAATTGGTAATACTTTCGAAATAATAGGCGCCACAAGTCACGTTTTTATCGGAGTCTCAATATGATCAGAAACGACGAATCCATGAACCGAGTCCATCAATATAGCTCTCTGAATTAGCAAGTTGAAGTAAGTGGCAATGGACAGCACATAACAGCTTGCAGAACTGATAACCGTTAGGGAATAACGAGTGGCGACCACAAACCGGAAGACGCAGGGTAGGAAGACCCCCGAGCAAGTGTAGTGTAGAAAGTGTAATCTCGATGGATTAAAGATGGATTGTGTGTTCGCATTGTAGTATATGTGTGTGTGTGTGTTGCGTCCTCTTGGGGAAAAATAAATAAATTTTCTTTCCTTCTTTTCTTTGTAGTGTTTCGGTTTGAAGGGGCCATTGAATTTACAGGCACAAGAGACTGTCATCTTTATGGCTCATTGTGGCGGGCGCAGTGCAATGCCACATAAGTTCCGTCATTGGCGGACGTGACCTCTGTGGCGGGGTGGGCGAACATTCGCCTGCGACGCCGTTGGTTGCGGGTTCGATTCCCGCCTCGGAACAAATATTTGTGCGATCTGCAGATATTTGTTCAGGGAGTTCTGGGTATTTTCTATGTATAATAAAAAATATCTATCTATTAAGTATATCAGTTATCTAGTACCCATATCACAAGCTCTGCTTAGCTTGGGGCTAGATAATGTTGTGTAGACTGTCCAGCATTATTTATTTATTTATTTACCTATGAGGCCATGCATTGTTAAAGACAGATGTTACCTTTACATCAGGTGGGCCATCTGCTTGTTCGGTCAATGTCAGCTTATGTGGAAAAAGCAGTCGCATATGTTGTCCTGATCCTATACTACGATTCAATTCGTCATGGATGAGTACCATGGTACATACAGACCCGTTACAAATATTTATAGATTATGTAAAGATTTGTGCCGCATCGGGAATTTAACCCGAACTTCTCGCGCGTAGCCGGCTACCCAATCAGCAGCAGTATCGTGTGTTTATGTGAATGTATTAATTGCAGACGGAGCTGTTGGCTCCGATGCTAGTGCAAGCGGCCCAGGACAGGATCGCGTCTCCTAACAGTCAAGTAAGAACCAAACACTATAAACATTCGTGTGGATGTGTGACGCTTTTTGACTAACTGCAAAGAAACTGAGGTTATCAATACGTCGGCTATGTAATATTATTGAACGAGCGAAGCAAGTTCTCTGAGTCAACTTGGAAGAATCGGCGTTTGTATGTATGTATGTATGTTTGTCCGAGCATAACTTCCGAACCGTTTATCTGATCTTCATGAAATTTGATTGGGGGGTAGATAGTACTGGTACAATTTATTGGTAAGGTTATGAGCTATATCGGTCGGGGTGTTGTTGAGATATTGGGGTCCATGAAGGAGTAAAAAAAAAGGTAAGAATATTAGATCAAGTGGGGTGTCATATGAAAGCCCATAGCTTCAACATTTCAATACTATTTTTTATATTTTTTTAACTTACTTTTCCAACCACACATACATATATTTTTAGAATGAAATAAAATAATCTAACTAATTCGCGTGTATTCGCGAGGTCTCAGTTCGGGCGAACCACTAGTTTATATGTTCCGACACGGCTGCCCAAAAGGCGGATAATTGATCTAGTATCTATCTCTCATCCTTTACAGCTCCTAACTTAGTTACTTAGGTGTCTACTATTGTGAAGTTTTAAACTTTACTGTAAAATATCTTCCTTCAAAATAAGTGATATATTATTGTATGCCCAAAATGGATTAAATGGTTCCACTTTGTATTTGGATAATTTATACACAGTTACACAATAAACTATTCTTAATCCTATTGTTATTCCCCAGGCGGTGATAGAGAAGTACAAGAGTCTGCTCGCCAAGTACGCGGAGTCCGTGTCCAAGGTGCGCGAGCTGTGTGACCGCGCCCTAGACCCCATGGACTTCGTGCAGACTGCCGGTAAACTGCACACATATAGGTCGCGCAACGCGTAATGAGCGCTGACCTTCAATGCGCAGTAGTCATTCGTTGGGTCTGTTTAGCGGGGGGAGAGAGGCGCGACGGGAGAGGCGGTCAGCGCCGGCGCGCTATTGGTTGATCAGTCGCCTTCCGTACCGCGCGCCCCGTACTCGCGTCACGCGCTCCCTAGACACAGACAAGCACCAAGTGTGTTTTTGATACTTAGTTGATATTCATACTCTTGCTTTCGTTTCGTTGTGGAAAAGATGTCGAAATAAAATGTTTAACTAGGCAAGCCAGAAAAATGGCTTATGACGTTGAATTGTTTTATTAAAAACGAGATAGATGAAATCGTCGATAATCGTTGAACATAAAATACAACAGATCATTATCAATTTAAAACAGGGTCAGAAAAGAACCCCAAAGAAGAGCTTGCTACACAAACGTCTGTAGCAACTGTTAGAATGATTTCGAAAAATCCTATCGAGAAACGCTGTTCGCGAATGTACACATGCGCAATTAACCCCATCACTTTCGTCGAGCGCTCATTACGCGTTGCGCGACCTTTACCTCAGAGATTGGCGCAACATAATCGACTCTAATGAGAGAGTAGCAGGGATCACATTTAAATAGCTTGAATAAAGGGAGTTAACGAATAATAAACCTGTTCTAGGAGACACGATGCAGCGCATGCGCGAGGAGTCCAGCGCACAGAACGACGTACAGAAAGGACATCGCACCTCAGAAGCTATCATAAAGTAAGTTGCATTTTGACGAGTTCTTTGGAGCGGTGGGCGAGTAGGCGGCTGAGTCGTGAGATTTGCGGGGAAAATGTGATCTGCACATATTAGTTTTATGTCTGTGTTGCGATAGCACGGTACTCGTAGTTGCTGATACCCATGACACAGGGGGTCCTAGTGTGGGATTAGGACTATGTATGTGACTGTTGGATGTAGGAATGTTCTATAGAATGCCGAGTCAAATGGTCTTCGCCGCCTCCATCCATCAACGTCCTGCTACCTTCAACATTTCTTCCATCGAGACAAAAGCCTTACATTCTTACCTAGTCCGGTTCATGGTCGCCACTCGAGAACCTTTGTTCCTCAACAGTTGTCGGTTCTGCGAGCTATATGGCCGGCCCATTGCCACTTCAACTTGCTAATTCGAAGAGCTATAATAGTGATCTTGGCTCTTCTAGGGTAAACGGTTAATATGTGTTTTTGTTAGTAGTAGAGCTTTTTTATGAAAGAGTTCGTCCGGGGATGTACTACCACTACCATACCTATTTCGTCTGCAAAGCAGTTGTGCTCGCATTGCTGTGGTGTGAAGAGTATGGGTGCCGGTGAAATTACAGACACATGAGACTTTTCACCCTTGTTTCGGGGTTGCGGGCGTAGTGCAATAACGCATAGCGTGCGTCCTAGGTGGACGTGACCTGTGCGCTTCCTAGGTTGACGTGATCTGTGTGCGTCCTAGATGGACGTGATCTATGCGCGTCCTAGGTGGACTTGACATATGAGGTAATGCATTGCTATAGGCAGAAGTTACTGCATAACATCAGGTGGGCCATCTGCTTGTTCCAAGATTAGTTCAAATAAAAAAATGACAATGTTCGTTGTAGACTGGCGAATCGCTCGATCGAGGTGAGTATGGCGTCGCTGGCGGTGCGGCGCGACCCTGAGCTGCGCGCGGCGCTGCAGGCGGCACAGCGCAGAGTGCTGGCTGCCACGCCGGCCGCCGACTGCCGGCCCAGCAAGCTGCCCGACTGGAAAGAGAGCACTGCAGAGGTAACTACATGTCTAGAATCGCTCGATCGAGGTGAGTATGGCGTCGCTGGCGGTGCGGCGCGACCCCGAGCTGCGCGCGACGCTGCAGGCGACGCAGCGCAGAGTGCTGGCCGCCACGCCGGCCGCCAACTGCCGGCCCAGCAAGCTGCCCGACTGGAAAGAGAGCACTGCAGAGGTAACTACATGTCTAGAATCGCTCGATCAAGGTGAGTATGGCGTCGCTGGCGGTGCTGCGCGACCCTGAGCTGCGCGCGGCAATGCAGGCGGCGCAGCGCAGAGTACTGGCCGCCACGCCGGCCGCCGACTGCCGGCCCAGCAAGCTGCCCGACTGGAAAAAGAGCACTGCAGAGGTAACTACATGTCTAGAATCGCTCGATCGAGGTGAGTATGGCGTCGCTGGCGGTGCGGCGCGACCCCGAGCTGCGCGCGGCGCTGCAGGCGGCGCAGCGCAGAGTGCTGGCCGCCACGCCGGCCGCCGACTGCCGGCCCGGCAAGCTGCCCGACTGGAAAGAGAGCACTGCAGAGGTAACTACATGTCTAGAATCGCTCGATCGAGGTGAGTATGGCGTCGCTGGCGGTGCGGCGCGACCCCGAGCTGCGCGCGGCGCTGCAGGCGACGCAGCGCAGAGTGCTGGCCGCTACGCCGGCCGCCGACTGCCGGCCCAGCAGGCTGCCCGACTGGAAAGAGAGCACTGCAGAGGTAACTACAGGTATATTGCTTAACTGCGGCAGACCCTGAGGTAGTTCCTGAGGTACGGGAGGGGTGTTTTTGTCTCCCAAATTAACACATGACATGTGATATAGTGTACGAACGACGTAACGAAAACACCCCTCTCGTACCACTCCCATACCTCAGGGACTGTCTCAGTTAAGCGCTAGACCTGTAACCACATACCTAACTAACCACATCAGTCGACGCGCTAAGAACGAATAAGTTATGTCACTATCTAACTCATCAAAGATCAGGTAAGTTATAATGTGACAGAATAATATAAAGTGCATAAAATCTTAGTTTAGTCTCATGAAAATGTGAACCGCCTCTTAACAATTGCAATGCATAATGTGTGTGGCAGGTGCTTCGGACGACGGGCGAAGTGGAGTCTGCGCTGGGCGGAGAGAACATCTTCAAGAAACAACCGACCGCGCAGGGAACCAACCAACAGATTTACGTGAGTGTGTGCTCAAACCCCCCCCCCCCCCCCCCCCCCCGTTGCTGTTGAGGGCTGTTTGGTTGAATGCCATAGTCTATCTGTCTGTCTGTATGCTCTAATTTCAATGCGGTTTTTTGCATGAAAGATTGTGTTAGAACCACAGACCTATATTACTCTAGATACCGCAAGTTCACCTACTTTGCGTGTCTCTTTGCGTGTCTGAAGTTTGAGCAATGCTTCGACTAGCAAACCTCAAATCAGACCACTTTCAGCCGTCTTCGCGATGGCAAAAAATGCCTAATTGCGCCATAGTGAACTGTAAAAGTTCTTTGAAATCAGCTAGCCGTGCGAAGGGAGATGTTTCTTAGCGTAGTGTTTTTAAAAGGATTATTTTTATTATTACACATGTAACAATGTCGGTGTGGTTGTTGCAGACGGTCGCGCGCGACTTGCACGAGTGCGTGCGCGAGTGGTCGTCGCGCGACAACGAGATCGTGGCGGTCGCGCGACGCGTCGCCGTGCACATGGCGCAACTCTCGGAGTACATGGAGACCAGTGAGTACACGACCATACATGCCGTCTCGTCAACATGCAGCGCGCTAGACAACGTAGAGAGTTGCTGGAACCAATTATAGTATGATAATGACCAGCTTACGATGGAAAGCATTGTTAAAGGCAGAGGTTACCGCTTAACAGCTGGGCCATCTGCTCGATCCGTCATTCATGAAGTTAAAAAAAACCTTTTTAACATTGATAGATCTTTGTTTGACCACGATCTCACCTGTTGGTAAGTGACGATGTGGCCGAAGATGAAGCATAAAGGTCTAGAAGGCACCTATTCACTCTAGCCTTGAAGAGACCCAGATTATAGTATTCAGGAAAGACAGCCGACGGTAGTATGATCTTTACATAATTGTGTTCCGTTTTTATTTTTATTTATATTTAACATTGGGAAATAGTCCACAGTTATTTGAATACTTGTGAAGTAGATGAATGGAGTGTGTAGTTTATAAGTGAATGTTTGTTCCTCAGACAAGAAGCAGGCGCTGATCTCTGCATCCAAGTCGATAGTGGCGGAGTCGCACGAGGTGGCCGCGCTCGCCACCAAGCTCGCGCACGAGTGTACCGACCTCAGGATCAAGACCGTACGCGCTCTCTTGTAACACAACACACACCACTCACGTACACAGTACAAGCTCGCGCACGAGTGTACCGACCTCAGGATCAAGACCGTACGCGCTCTCTTGTAACACAACACACACCATTCACGTACACAGTACAAGCTCGCGCACGAGTGTACCGACCTCAGGATCAAGACCGTACGCGCTCTCTTGTAACATAACACACACCTCTCACGTGCACAGTACAAGCTCGCGCACGAGTGTACCGACCTCAGGATCAAGACCGTACGCGCTCTCTTGTAACATAACACACACCTCTCACGTACACAGTACAAGCTCGCCCACGAGTGTACCGACCTCAGGATCAAGACCGTACGCGCTCTCTTGTAACATAACACACACCTCTCACGTACACAGTACAAGCTCGCGCACGAGTGTACCGACCTCAGGATCAAGACCGTACGCGCTCTCTTGTAACATAACACACACCTCTCACGTACACAGTACAAGCTCGCGCACGAGTGTACCGACCTCAGGATCAAGACCGCACGCGCTCTCTTGTAACATAACACACACCTCTCACGTACACAGTACAAGCTCGCGCACGAGTGTACCGACCTCAGGATCAAGACCGCACGCGCTCTCTTGTAACATAACACACACCTCTCACGTACACAGTACAAGCTCGCGCACGAGTGTACCGACCTCAGGATCAAGACCGTACGCGCTCTCTTGTAACATAACACACACCTCTCACGTACACAGTACAAGCTCGCGCACGAGTGTACCGACCTCAGGATCAAGACCGTACGCGCTCTCTTGTAACATAACACACACCTCTCACGTACACAGTACAAGTACAAGTCGATAGTGGCGGAGCTCGCGACATACTTCATATTTTTTAAAATTTTCAAGTACTTTAATATTTTCCAGAATCTTTTACAAACGTGCGAGCGCATCCCCACCATCAGCGCCCAGTTGAAGATGCTGACGACCGTCAAGGGGTCCTCGCTCGGACACCAAGGTAAAAGTCATAAGTATTTTATTAATTGAACTCACAAGGTTAATTTTGAATCGTCTTATAAACTAAGTTTACTCCTGTTCCACAACACAACAAGGCAATCCTTCTAGTTCTGTACAAGATGTGGCAAGATAATGGGACTCTCAGCTACCTTTTATGTTGTAATTATTTGTTCTTACATAACATGAGCTGGCAACTCAATCCTATCAGATACTTCTACCTTTTATTCAAACACGTCTCAACAATATTCAGTTGAGTGAGGCCGGAGCTTGTTCTATCTATGTAATGTGTCCTCTTGTTAACAGGTTCCAAAGAGGACACGGAAGCTATGGACATGCTGGTCGGGAACGCGCAGAGTCTGATGTTGAGCGTAAGTCATTTGAATGTTATATCTCGCATTAGTTTCAGGTAGCTGTTGTTAAACGTGATTGAACCACAAGTTATCCTTTGCTTTAGCTATCTAAAACACTGTAATTTGAGAAAGAAAATGTTGGAAGATAGCTCTTAACTAACCTAACATGTAACCTAACTATACATGCATAACCTACACACGCCTTTTTCCCCGAAAGGGTAGGCAGAGCCTCAAATGGGCCTCTTTTCACCGTGGGTTGCACCATCGTGGGATATAGATGGACAAGTGGTCAGCTCTTGATGACTCTGCTAACGCTTTCTTTCAGTAATAATACATTCCTTAAATAAGCTAACAGCAAGGACAAATCTTATATCAACGAATCTTACAAAACAAGTCCGGATAATATAACTTTTGAAACTATCATGGTTATGTACATACTTTTCACTAGAAACGGGATATTAACCATGATTTTTGAGTTTTGTATGTTCCCAATATTTCGGCACAGTTGCATGCGCCATGATCACGGGAGAACTAACTAAAGTCTTTGCGAGTAGATGTTATTGGCAGATATATCGATCTACCCTCTTTCTCACTCTTTTATTGCGAACGATACCACTACCATCGGTTTCATTGTCACAATATCGGGAACATTAAAAACTCAAAAATCATGGTAAATATCCCGTTTCTAGTGAAAAGTAAGTCCGGGTAATCCCTTAGTCGGCTTTTACGAAATCCACGGGAGGAGTGGAGTGGTGTATTCTTGGGCCGGACACACCTAGCATATCAAGCTGCTAAAGTATAAATAACACAGCGTTTTATAACGCTTATTTATTTACTTTTTTTTTTTTACGTTTTATTTACTTATGTAAATAACACAATAAATAATGCGTTTATAAATAACACAGTGAAGCTGTACGAAACCCTTTCTATTTCAGATCCAAGAGGTAGTAAAAGCGGCTGCCGGAGCCTCTGTCAAAATCATGTCTCAGCGCGGACCGAGGCTGCGATGGGTTCGTAAGAACTACTACTAAACAGGACGGAGGTTACTTGGGTTCACAAAACGACTACCACATAAACATGTTACCGAGATCACGTTGGGTTCCCAAAGACTACTACTAGATAAATAGGTTCCGAGGTAACGATGGGTTCCCAAAGACTACTAGATCAATAGGTACCGAGGCAACGAACGGTTTACTAAGATTACTAGATAAACAGGTGCCGAGGTAACGATGGGTTCCCAAAGACTACTAGATAAACCGGTGCCGAGGTAACGATGGGTTCCCAAAGACTACTAGATAAACCGGTGCCGAGGTATCGATGGGTTCCCAAAGACTACTAGATAAACAGGTGCCGAGGTATCGATGGGTTCCCAAAGACTACTAGATAAACAGGTGCCGAGGTATCGATGGGTTGCCAAAGACTACTAGATAAACGGGTGCCGAGGTAACGATGGTTTCCCAAAGACTACTAGATAAACAGGTGCCGAGGTTACGATGGGTGCCCAAAGACTACCAGATAAACATGTTACCGAGGTTACGATGGGTTCCCAAAGACTACTAGATCAACAGGTACCGAGGTGACGATGGGTTCCCAAAGACTACTAGATAAACAGGTGCCGAGGTATCGATGGGTTCCCAAAGACTACTAGATAAACAGGTGCCGAGGTAACGATGGGTTCCCAAAGACTACTAGATCAATAGGTACCGAGGCAACGAACGGTTTACTAAGATTACTAGATAAACAGGTGCCGAGGTAACGATGGGTTCCCAAAGACTACTAGATAAACCGGTGCCGAGGTATCGATGGGTTCCCAAAGACTACTAGATAAATAGGTTCCGAGGTAACGATGGGTTCCCAAAGACTACTAGATCAATAGGTACCGAGGCAACGAACGGTTTACTAAGATTACTAGATAAACAGGTGCCGAGGTAACGATGGGTTCCCAAAGACTGCTAGATAAACTGGTGCCGAGGTATCGATGGGTTCCCAAAGACTACTAGATAAACAGGTGCCGAGGTATCGATGGGTTCCCAAAGACTACTAGATAAACAGGTGCCGAGGTATCGATGGGTTGCCAAAGACTACTAGATAAACGGGTGCCGAGGTAACGATGGTTTCCCAAAGACTACTAGATAAACAGGTGCCGAGGTTACGATGGGTGCCCAAAGACTACCAGATAAACATGTTACCGAGGTTACGATGGGTTCCCAAAGACTACTACTAGATAAACTGGTTCCGAGGTAACGATGGCTTCCCAAAGACTACTAGATAAACCGGTGCCGAGGTATCGATGGGTTCCCAAAGACTACTAGATAAACAGGTGCCGAGGTATCGATGGGTTCCCAAAGACTACTAGATAAACAGGTGCCGAGGTATCGATGGGTTGCCAAAGACTACTAGATAAACGGGTGCCGAGGTAACGATGGTTTCCCAAAGACTACTAGATAAACAGGTGCCGAGGTTACGATGGGTGCCCAAAGACTACCAGATAAACATGTTACCGAGGTTACGATGGGTTCCCAAAGACTACTAGATCAACAGGTACCGAGGTGACGATGGGTTCCCAAAGACTACTACTAGATAAACTGGTTCCGAGGTAACGATGGCTTCCCAAAGACTACTAGATCAACAAGTACCGAAGTTACGATGGATTCCCTAAGACTACTACTAGATAAATAGGTACCGAGGTAACGATGGGTTCCCAAAGACTACTACATAAACAGATGCCGAGGTTAAAGCTTTGTTAATTTTAATTGCTATTTATATTATAAATAAACTAAATTAAGCGAAATGTTAAGTATTTTTGTATGTGACCATGTTTGCAACGATGCAATATTAGTGTTTGTCACCATTTTCTTTCCAAACTTAGAAGAACTTAGAAGAAGATTTACATTCCATTTTGTATAACTCCAAGTGCCATTTATTGTAATAAGTAAAGTTTTGTTATTAGTAGTTTTTATATTTTTATACGAAAAATAAAATGATCAACCTATAAATTATGCAGTTTTTTTATCAGTTCGATGATGCAGCCGCAGTTTCAGTCTAATACCAAAATCTTTGTATTAGTAGCTAAATAAAGTAATAAATAAGAATTACTACTGAATATGGTTTATCTATGGACTATTAAAATGTTTGTAATGTACCTACTACGACTAAACCTTCAGTAAACAGATGGGTATGTCGCTAATTCGGTCCATGACGTCGATTATTGCCGAAAATTGACGAAACCGGACACGTGTAGTTGCAATTGCTTCGTGTTTGTCCTTCAAAGACGAATCGTTCAGTAATCGCAAGTCGTCATAAAAGTAGGAGCTGGCATGAGCTGGCGTTTGATGGATAGTTTAGAGTGATAAAGAGTGAAGAGTTTCACCATACATTTTTTTTTTTAGAGTTATCATTCTCTTATTTTAGAAGTTACGGGGGGGGGGGGGGGGGGACACACTTTTTACCACTTTGGAAGTTTCCCTCGCGCAAACTATTGAGTTTAGAAAAAAAAAATATTAGAAACCTCAATATCATTTTTAAAGACCTATCCATAGACACCCGACACGTATGGGTATGATGAAAAAAAGTTTTTTGAGTTTCAGTTCTAAGTATGGGGAACCCCAGCAATTTATTGTTTTTTTTCTATTTTTGTTTGAAAATCTTTTTGCTGTTCACATAATACATCTACTTACCAAGTTTCAACAGCATAGCTCTTATAGTTTCGGAAAAAAGTGGCTGTGACATACTTGGACAGACAGACAGACAGACAGACATGATGAATCCATAAGGGTTCCGTATTTTTTTTACGGAACCCTAAAAAACGGACTCTAGTAAGGGCATTTATTTGTGATCAGATCACAAATATTTGTTCCTGCGTTATGGGTGTTTTATATGTTTGTGATTGTGCATCTATTATAAACATAGTCATCGTCATCTGGTACCCACAACACAAGCCTTATTGAGCTTACCGTGGGACTAGGTTGATTTGAGTAAAGATTGTTCTATAATATTTAATATTTATTTATTATTCCATCAGCTTTAGTGTAAAATAAGACATGACTATGTTTTTTTACAAAGAATACGGCAATATGGTTTAAAAATATTATACTTACATTTCGTGACTTTTAGCTGAGCACAAAATATGTCTTGTATCGCCTTAAGATCGCCTTAAAAACAGCTGGGTTCCTAGTTTACTACGAAACCCCAAAATTAGCAAATCATAAACATGACGAGTGCGAAAACTGACAAACTAAACTATCAGATGAACAAGGAAAGTAACGCATTAGGAAAATGACGAAATAGCAAAACTGACAACTTAAGATAATTGAGGAATAAGGAAGTTTGCGAGTCAAGAAACTGCCTTAATAGAGGCTCTGACAATTTAGTGAAACTGGCAAAAAAGGAAATTGGCGAATTAAGAAACAGTCTAATCATTAAACTTAGTATTGCCATTCAGCGTGGCAATGCAGCCAGCATCTTAGGGACGCTTCCGTCTGGTAGTGATTTGGATCAGTTGAGCTACCTTTAGATCGCTTCTAGCGGTCTTCAGGTAGCACAACTGTTTCATATGTATTTTGTACATACCTTGTATTATTCTTACTGTAAATAAATGTATTAAACTGTTGAATCAGCAAAATTGACGAATAAGGAAACTGACCGGCGATACGCTAATTCGGGCGGATCACGTTAGAGTTCGTGATCCGCCTATAGGAATAAAAAAAACAGTCCTATCGAGAGGACTTAGCTGTCGAACCACGCGTCAACAAGGGGCTAGCAGTGGAAGCTTAAACCAGTCGGAATTAAACTCGAAGTAAATTTATAACATATTTTATTTCTAATACAAAGTGTGATGATAATGATATCTTTTCTCAGCGAATTGATATAGTATAAATAACAGAAATGTCAATGAGTAAAACTAATGAATAATGTGCGAGTGAGACGGCGATACACAGTGTAACGGCGCGTCTCGCTCGCACACTATACTACACTATACTATACTAGGAGTATTTGGATGTGGTCTTCTTTCAGGGTCGTCTATTTGCGTCTGCGAGCCTGTGGACAAAAACAATTGTTATTAAAATAAACGTTAAATAGTTAATTTTTGATTAATAGTTACAAAATTAGTAATAATTAATTAACCAATCAGAAACCGATTTAAGTGACGTTAGTAATTGGTTGGTGAAATGCATCTCAGAAAATGAGTCTTCATGCTCTGATCAATTGAACCACAGAGAAAACTATACCCTATCCGGCCATGTTTTAGGACCAAAGTCAAAAATATTTTATACATTTAATCACAAGGATCATTTGCAATCATTGCGAAGACTGAAATAACCAACTACCTAATAATATCAAAAACGTAGCAATTGGGCGACGAACCCATTAGTCACAGACAGATCCCAGTAGTCCTGACCCCACACTAGGACTCTGCGTCGTGTGTATCAGAAACAACGAGTACATGCTACCACAATACACAGACACGGAACAAACATTTACAGGTCATGAAAACATTTGTCCCGAAGCAGGAATCGAACCCGCCCCACTTGCGTCTGAGATAGCTACTCGCTCGCCGCGCCAGGATGCCGTTAAATAATCTAAAAGGATACTTACAATTTCTTTCCTGTCCTTGTTGACGCACAGCGAGCGCGCGCTGAAGGGGTCTGCGTACACGCAGGTGCACTCCTGCACCAGGTTCTCATGCAGCATCGAGTGGGAGATGGCGCCGGACGCCGTCTGGATGAACTGCTTCTGTTGCGCCGGGGCCAGAGCTTGGTAGTTGGCTGAGGAGAACACCAGGCCGTCCACCTGGGGGAGGAAATAGGTTAGCATACATTGATTGATAGCATAAAGATCGAATGCTGAGCATGGATCGTGGTCAGGTTGAGTTGCTCAATAGTTTTTTTAGAACTAATTTGTTTAAGAGCATCGTAAAGGTCATCTTTAGCTTAGCCAAGGTTATTTTAGGCAGATGTTTTCAAACATTATCTGTCACCGTTCGTTCACCATGAACGAAGGTTCCACATTATCACATTAACCACCAGTTAACATACTGGTTCACCAACACTTAAACAGCCCGAGGTTTCCAAACCATTCAACCATCTAAACCAACCACCCGACATGTATCTTGAGTGGAGACCACGTCTTGGCAAACGTGTTCCAGACGGGTCGATGATCTACGTCAGGCGGCTCGACGAAAATGGATGAGAACAGCTGAAAATCGGGCTAAATCGGGGAGATATTTATTCTACAGCGGACTAACATAGGCTGATAACGATGAAATGGGTGTTTAATTATATTTGTCAGATATTTTCCATAAAAGCCCGTTCCAAAAAACCTATTAGCGAATGTAGCGAACAACAGAAATGTCTGTCGGAAACGCGATGACCAGTCACATCACCGACGACACTTGATGTATCGACAACACAACACCAGTGATGTCGAGCGAAGAAAGCCTTACAGCGAATGGTATTATGCAAACTTGTACACAACATAATACCATTCGCACAGTGATGTGTACAACCAGTACACATCACTGATGAGTGCAGTGAGGAGATTAAACTAATATACATCTAACGCTTACATCTTCAAAGAAGTCGATGCAGGAATCTGTCTTCCTCGTGAGGGTACTCTTCAGAGCCTGGTTGTCCTTGCCGGGCTTCTTGTCTCCCAGCATCAGCACCGAGTTTTTGGAAAATCCTGGTGCAAATAAATATTGTGAAAACAAACTTGTTAAACAAGTCGCCTGGTTTGGTTGTGTTTTGGGATGGATTTGCAGTAACTATTCCAATATGCGGCGATGGACTTGCAACCTGTTGCGTCAAAATGCTAACTTCTAAACAAAATGAGCATTTTCTAAATAAATTATTAGGACTTGGCTCTAACTTTGCCTAGTGGGGTCTTTCATGGATCTCAGCACAGATATACCAGTTCGGGAAGTTAATTCGTGAGCTTTTCCACCATTATAACTATTAGTTCCTTTATCAAGTATCCTAAAGAGAATCATGCACTGAGAGTTGCGTATTTTAAAAGGATAATATTTAACATGTTTTATTTAACAATAACATTATATACAATGTTATTTCATTCTGAGTTTCAGCAGATTGTTCTATTAGGTACATGGTGACGAAATTCCTATCATTGATTGGTCCTCAAATCTAACCAAAGCGGATATATATTATATTAGTTAAGCTGCTGCACAGTTATTTTGTACTGCATCATCGTTGTGTTATATCATAACCTAGGGTTGGATATTAAGCTCCGTTTGACGCACTTGGCAGGTGATCGTCTTCTTGTCTATGACTCACCTACGACTTGTTTCACGTTCTTGCCGTTGCCGATGGTGAGGTCCTCAGTGACGGAGACCAGCGAGTACGAGATGGCGTTCGTCTCCATGATGGCTTTGTGGGCCACCGCGCCGAAGATTTCCACCTGCAACGGAAGATGGTGTTTAGATAAATCGATAATCTCTGTAACGCAGCAGGCTACTACTATCCGGCTGAGATGCGAGAGGTGCAGGCTACTATCCGGCTGAGATTCGAGAGGTTGCGGGTTCGATTCTCGTTGCGGGACAAATCCTTGCATACATACATATGCACACGCCTTTTTCCCCTAGGGGTAGGCAATGGGCCTCAATGAGCCTCTTTTCAAATACTTGCATTGCATGATCTGCAAATATTAGTTCCGTGTCTTACGTGCGTTAGTTTTTTTTTAAAGTTTTATTTTACTAAACTGTGATTTCGACAACATGCCGTCCGTCCATCCTTCCGTCCGTCCTTCCGTCCGTCCGTCCGTCCAGACAGTCCATCACAGCATGATTACTTTTACAGTTATGAGTCACAGGTATGAAACCAGTTAAGTAATTAATTTTTAAGTAATAAAGACCTTTTTAGTTCCGTGTCTGTGTGTTTTTGGTACCATGGTACTCTCTCAATATATAAGATTACTTATGTCAAAGAAGTACAATAAATTTTTGTTTTATTTTATTCGTGACTGTCCGTTTTGACGTCTGTTGATTTGGGAATGTAGAAATTTTAATTGGCTTCAGTATTTTAATCTTATTTTGTTCTTATTTTTGATTTGAAAAAGTACAAAATCGTAGTTCCTGAGACCCATGGCACAGGGAATCCAAGTTTTGGATCAAGATTATATATCGGGACTGTTGGGTTTTATGACTTTGCCGTCCAATCTTCTATGGAATCAGGAAATTGAGTCTCCGGTTTGGTGCTCCAAACGGTATAGTGGTTAGTTGGTTTGTCTTGTCACTGGTTCGTTCTTGGTCACTCTGTGTTTTTTCAGTAATCATGTTGAAGCAAGATGGCGAAACGATTGTGGCCGATAGTGAAAGCTAGTGCTTGTGAAAGGAACCAGTGGTGATGCTGGCATCGCAGAGGATGTAAAAAAGTGGACTACTCACGAATAAGTCCTGTGGCAAACAGTTTTCTCCGACGACGTTGATGACGTGCTTGACGGCTGCGGGCCGCAGCGGGATCTCCAGCAGCTGAGGGTAGCTGCCCTCGATGTTCTGGATACCTGTCATTCAACACAACGTCAGTAAAAACACAAGTAAAAATCTTTGTTTACTTTTCCTACCCGTGCTATAGTTTTACCAAAAATATAAGTCGCCCGATGTACCTGCGCCGTAGACCAATTTCTAAAGCGCGGGAACCTTCTTTGTACCCTTCGATTATTTTGGTCGAAGTTTCTACCAATATAAATCGCGCGCTAAAATCTTGTACTGCTATTGGTTAATTAATTTCTTGGCAAAATCGTGGCCGGTCGTTCATCAGTCGTCTCTTAGATGTGAGCTGGACGGACAGTGCTATACAGTCCAGTATACAGCGGGACAGAGCTATACTATACGTTCGGCTACTGTCGGATATGAATCTGCGCTTTTTTGCGCAAACGAAAACAGTCGATTGGCGTTATATTTAAATAAACGCGGAATATCCTTAGAATACAATTGTCTCTTTATATCGAATTTGAAACTGCTTGTTAATGTAAAAGAAAAAACACTTTCCCAGGATAATCGATTGTTATAGTATAGAGGCGTTTAGTATTTATTGAATATTCACAAAAAAAACATCTTCACCAGGATATAAGGCATCTCAAGCACTAAATATTGGCCTACAACTCTGGACTAGGTACTTAACTTCATACCTGTCAGTAAATGGATGTATAATACATAGCAGCACTGCTATGCGTGAGTGCATCTCATGGAATTAAATTATATAGAGTAAATAAAGTTTACTACATAGTTTACTATCAAGTCTTCTAAGTACCTAATGTACTCAGTGCAGCCGGGTCAATTACCCCAGGTGAATTAGGAATAGCGCCCCTGCTCTTTCTCTCCATTAAGTTGCGGATGGTAAGGTACAAAAACTATTTCACTGGTCAGTTAATACCAAGTTTACAATCGATACTGCTGGTCATATTAAGTTTATAGCCCTCGGTCTTAAGGCTATGTAGTGTAAATGTCAAGGTCCTTACCAAGAGAAGTCTGAAGTCCGTTGAGGATCTGGACGAACTGTGCGAGGACACTGTCCACCTTCTCCTGTCCGGTCGTGATCGGCTTGATTAGGTTGTAGCGACTCTCGTCCGTGAATGTTATCTTGGCGTTCTTCAGTTTAACTACAAAGAAATATATAGTTAGAGCATGTTTATTTGTAGACATACGTACATTATTCGAAGTAAAATAAAAACATTAATCCAATACTGTTAATGTTCAAATCAAAGATAAAGATCTGGTGGATACCACTGTATTCTTTAAGCATAACCTTTGATAATATTCTTCAGTGGAGCCCACACATAGATAAATTGTCGGAAATTAGAATACCTAATTAAACATAAACATTTAAAAAGTTACTATAACATCTCAGATAACTTATGGTGATAATAACACTTGGGACTTTTTTAAATTAAAATTGCACACTATGTTTTATTTATTTTAATATTACGTCAGGCTAAAGTCAAAGTCACATTTTATCTTTTTACACATGTTTAAGCAACTAAATTATCTTTTATCTTTATTCGTTGAAATCACTATCCTTGTGATTTTGAATCCAACGATCAAACGTGTCAAAGATGTTTATAAAAATCCTATTGAATAAATAATTGTTGATTTAGATTCGAATCATCCCATATATTTTGTGGTAAATTGTTAGCATATTATGTCTTGCACAGCCTCACTTAGCTGTTAATAAAACAAACCTTTCACAATCAGGTTTTGAACCATGCTCATAGGTATATGATATGGCCTAAAAAGAAAGTAGGTAACTAAAATATTGTAAATACTCACGGTCAGTATCATACATCACGGGGTAGGGGAACTTCGAGGTGATTCCGGCGAGGTACACCTTGACGTCTCCGCAGTGCTTGCCCTTCAGTTGGTCGATCACCTGCGAGACCAGTGGCACGACCAGCTCCTTGAAGGTCTTCTCGTTAACCTGATGTACGAAAAGCCAAAATTTAGTACCGCTCTGGTGGTATTAAAGGCGGACCTGTTTCGGGCCCTCAATGCTGCATTTTTGCCTGAAAGTCTAAAATTATTCCTTTCTAGTGTGGAAAATAGGTATCCTACAAAAATAGTGTTTTATACCTTAGTAGTCTCTACAGCGATAACGATATCAGCCTGCTTGTTGGGCAGTTTGAATTCATAGCTGTCTCCGATTTTCTTGGGTTTGTCGGCATCGGTACATTGCAGGCAAACGTCGGGCATGACAACGGGCAGGAGACCAGACACGGCGAGGGCGGCGTATCCCTTGCCGAGGTTACAGGCTTCGGAGAGAGCGTTGGCAGAGTCGCCAGCGACGGCGTGAATGCAGGCTTGTCTGTTGGATAAAGGAAGAAATTGTTATTGTAAAAGGAATGTTGATCACGTTCTCTATCATTATTATGTTCGGAGACGCTTGAACAGTGCAGTCAGTACAAAAACCAGCTTTGGTCTAACAAATAGCTGAGCTGGCTGGAATATTCAGCAAAGGAAAAAAATAGAGGGCTTTATAGATCTTGTGATCTCATTTCAAGCACGAGAAATAACTATGCAGAATTAGAGTGTGTTTAATTATTGAGCCTTTATTCAAGGCTTCTTACCTGAATGGAGCAATGTCCAGCACAAGAGACAGGGCTTTAAGAGGAGAGATGCCACCGAAGACCTTCTCACAAGCTTCGGGCAGAGGCGCGTGGTGGAGCTGGTGGTGAGAGTGCTCCGGGACCTGGACTTGAGGACAGCTTTTTGCAAGACGGTATGCGTTTCCAAATTCACTTTCTGATGTGCAGATCTGTAAAGATACGAAAGGTTCCTTGCTTATAAATTATAAATGTTCATGTAGGTAATTAATAGATATAGTGTGAACATTTGGAATGTCACATGGTTGAATCTAGAATATCCTGACTTCTTCAGGATATTATAATCACACGCGTTCAAATCTCAAAACCATTTCATGCACGTCAACAGAAAAAAAAAAACTTTGTATCAGGTATTTATGTCCCTAGTAGACCCTGGGCTAACTGGGGCAGTTGGAACACTAGCAGCAGTTAGCATTTTGTTTTTTTCAGAATGTAGCCTCTTTTTTTAATGACGAGTGGCGAACTTTGCAGCTGCTTGCAGTTATTGGTGATGGATAAGTAAGTTCATTACCTTGCCGCTGGGCAGCCTGAAATCGTCGAAGGGCTCATTGTTGCCATCTCCAAGAAGACCGCGCAGCTTGCCGAGGTAGAAACCGTTCACCTCAATGTAGCACACCTGTCAACATAACAATATAGTCAGTCACTGAAAACAAATTGAAGAGATGGCACTTGCCTACCATATCCAGAAGACGGCCTGCCTATGCAAGGCATTCCTTCTCAGTTCCTGAATGCGTCAATAGAAGGGAATGTGGTGGTAGTTCTGTGATTGGCAACTGCACACAAAGTCAATCCTCAGATGTGAGCATATTATTTCTACTGATATTACGTTCTTCTAGGCCCATCCACAAGCTTTATCTATCTTCTGCCTATTACAAAGGATTGCTTACATCAAGTTCTTCATTTGTTATCTCTAAGTAGATACTGACCTCTAGCTTAGCAGTACAGAAGGCCATGAGTCCGTAGAGCGTTCCGAGTCCGACGCGTCCGTTGGCTTGACGGAAAGCGAAAGAGTCCTTCTCTTCGACCGGGAAGCCGTGGTTGGCACCGTTCAGAGTAGCCTGTGGATCACAAGTACACAGTGACTGATTAAATTCAAATTTTGTGAAGATACCCTGTCAATTGACTTCATGTTGGGAATCATAAGTGGATTATATTGCAGCTATGGGCATGCAACTTGTCATAATATGGAATTGACTAACAAAAAAGTAGGTTGGGGCCAAATATAATATTTAGACTTGCTATTAGTTTGTGTCCTCTTCAGCCAGCGGTTTCATCCATCACCGACCCATATACGATATCGCTCCAAATCAGGATTGTATCGAGGTCTACAGCTTTTCTTAACCGCAAACCACCATTTTATTCTAAACAGGCTATGTTACCTGTCCGTTATCCTTCAGCTCGATGACAACTCCGTTCTTGTCCTCCAACACGAGCGCCTTGGGCTTGCCGGCCGCCATCTGCAGGAGCAGTGTGAAGTTCCTGTCCACGTAGTCGTGGGCGAGCACGTAGCGGCAGTTGCCGGGGAACGTGAGGTGACGTCCATCGAATGTGAAGATGTGCTGTCCGTTCACGATGACGGCACGGACTGTGGAAAAAGATTAGTTTATAATAATCATGTTGGATGATTGAAACCGATTATCATTTATGTCATCGTGATCATCATGATTATCAGCCTCGTGACGTCCATAACTGGGTGAAGTTCTCCCACAATAAAACCCAACAGCCACTACTCGTATATCTAGTCTTGATCCCACACTAGGATTACCTACTGCATAACGTACTGTATATTTATTAGAACTTTTTAATTACCGAGTCAAGTAATGATGATTTTTTTGTAAATGACGAGAGACTGATGTACTAGCACAATTAATTAAGTTTAATTTATGTTAATGTGTTCTTCTTTTTTAATAAATATTATTCTATTCTATTATATTCCTATGTCATGGGTCTCAAGACAGAATGCTAAGATAACGGCCTTAACCCGCCTCCATACACAGTCTTCCTGCGATTGTCACAAATCATCGGTCCATCGGGTGAAAAGCCGACAACTTTATCAAGGTTTTTTTTTTTTCACCAAAGCATTGTTCAGACTGCCTTTGACTACCCCGAACTATGCTGTATATCTCACAAATTTTTGAAAGTAGGATGGTAGCACTTACGTTTGGAAGGCACTTCCTCCAGAGGATTGAGGCTACGCGGTCTGTATGCATTGATGATAGCAGATATGTCGGGGAAGTCTCCAGTGAGGATCTGTTTGAGCGCGCTGAAGGATGTAGATCCTCCGAGAGCTGGCGCTGAGCCGACGTTCATTGGGCTCCAGTTCCACCACTGAAAGACACAGATTTGATGAGCACGTATTACTTGCACGATGCACGTATAGTTAGGAAACATGACTAGCTCTAGGCTGTTAGAGGTTCACTTCACGACTATTAGCAATCTCACTTGGGAACACAAATTGGCAAACTGTGTCAATTTTCCCGGATGGACAAAATTATTCAAGTTTGAAACTAATCGAAATAATCACAAAAACCCTTCTTCTGTAAAGTTGCAAGAGTGACCTTGTTCCTAGGACACGATGAAATAGCCCTACAATAATTATTAACTGCTGGTAACTAACTCCGATAGTTCAGCGATACAAAGTCTGGCTTGTATTTGGATAAGAGAAGACGCCATGCCTTCCTATCTTGCGCAGGTTCTAACGAGTTACTGGCCTGCAGTTAATTCTACAATACAAGTAACCGCTGATACTCAAAAATTTTGTTTGTTCCGGAATTGCCACTACTTGGTCAGTCAACGTGATGATATTCTCTATCCAGAATACTTCAAATACTTACAGAGGTGACCTGAGGTCCGGCGGGTACAACGCCGTATTGGTTGAGCTGGTTGCGCACGAGTTGGATGAGGGACGCCACGGCGGTCACCAGCTTCTGGTAGACTACTTTGAGTTCCTTAGCATCGTCGCACTTGTCTTTGCGAAGTTTCTAAAGGATAAAAATACTCGTAAGATTTGATTCAGGATTTTCAGGTCTACTGGAACCGAGTTGTTGAATGAGGACCTTCAGCAGGATGGTTAGACCCTTATAGTCATTTCAATCATTTATATTTTCCTTATAGACTTAAATAACAAGTTGTACAGTACGTATGCCATTAAAGAGCCGTGGTGTGTCCAGCCTAAGTATAGACCCATCTCCTCCCATGGATGTTGTAAATGTCGACTAAAGGATTGTACTAAGGGATGGGCATCCACCTGAGTACTCAACACCAATACTGCAATCACCAATCCACGAAGCGTGATTATGGCAAGGCCTCCATCAGTGGACGTTAAACGGCTGATATTTTGATGCCATTTAAGCAACTTAATATACTCGGTATTCATTCTCGACCCGGCTGAAATGGCACACTTTATCAAATAACGTTGGAACGAGGGTCATGTTGGTTGTGTGTGTGTTGGTTGTGTACTCATTGACATCTTCATGTTGCAATGCACACAACCATGCTATATCTAACCATTTAAGTTCTTCGTAACAGAAGTTCCAAGTTACCTTGATGACATAGTCGTTGAGGGTGTCGGAGAAGGCTTGTGCCTCGGGGGTAGGCAGTAGCGGGCGCATGGTGTCATGCGCTTGTTGGGCCAAGCCTAAAGCTTGTTCAGGTACTGCTAGTTCAGACCACTGTTGAAAAATCAATATATATTATAAAAGAGATTTGGTGTCGGTATGTTCCGATAAAACTCAAAAACGAACCAATGCAGCCCAAAAAAGGTTTAACCGTAGGGTAGCCCCAACCCTCCCTTCCGTGAAGAAGGTTCGGGTTTTGGGCTGCGCGGTTAAGGTTTAGAGAAAAATTGTTTGGGAGGTTTGGGCGTAGTAACTATTAAGTAATCTGTGGTTTGCGTTTTGGGCTGCGTGGTTAAGGCTTAGAGAAAAACGGTTTAGAATGAGGTCAACTTGACCTGGAACTCAACCAAAACTTCTAGAAGGTTCGAGGAAGTTCGAAAACTTCGGGGAGGTTCTGGAAAGTTCAAGGCAATTCTAGAAGGTTCGAGAATCTCCAGAAAGGTTATAAAAAGATCGAGAAGTTTCGAGAAATTTCCGAAAGTTCTAGAACCTTCGAGAAAGTTCCAAAATTTCAAAAAACTCGAATTTTTTTTGAAAAAGATCGAGAACCTTCGGAAAATTTCTGAAAGTTCTAGAACCTGCGTGAAGCGCGGGGCCCCAGCTAGTAAATAATATGCTAGATAAGAGAGGGAAGCAGTTTTTCAGGTTCATAATAATTGCGAAGGCTCTGAAACTGTTTTTCGTTTGCTGCAATGTAATGGTATTTAAGGGAAATTATTACAGTGGCGCCATTGATTACGTAGCTCTGTTGCTATCGGTTTCAATCGATTTCAATGCTGCTTCTATTTGATATGACGATCTTGCGATTAGGTTCCTAATTAATGAAGTCTAGTTGTAATCAAGCTTTGTAGGTAAACTGCATGAATTGGGTAATCGCAAGAGCGTCCTTTCGGATAGAAACATTGAAAATAATTGAAACTGATAATAACAGAGTTACGTAATCCACTAGCTGAAAACATCGCTACGAAAAAGGCATCAATTGATTGTCCAATGTGCATCTGAGGACCTGATGCAGATTCAAAAGTCCACTAGATCAAAAACCATATGTGAAGCAGGTCGGTAGATCTTGTTTTTAAGGTCATGTAGCCATTTAGCTAGAATTGATATTCAGCCATCATGAGATAATTACACTTGAACAAGAGAAAGGCAAAGTTACATCATTAACAAACCTTTGCTTTAATAGCCTGGAGAATGGGCAGGTCCTGGAGCCACTGCGTGAACTCCGTGAAGATCTCGGTGACCTTCACGCGGTACTCCTTCAGTTGAGCTACGATCAGCCTGGTCAGATCTGAAAATATACTAAGATTAGCCACGGTCCACGTGTTCTGATGTAGGTAATTAATAACGTGCAAGGTATATGAATGAAGACGTCACAGAACTGTCGATGTCTATGAAGCTAAAGTTATCAAAACAAAAGTGGGAAAAGAACTAAACAAAATTGGGGAAAGAACTATAGAAAAGGGTTTGCAAGGAGCCAAGGTTTTCAAATAAAGTAAAAGAGGTGTGGTTAGTTATTGTGCGCATTACTCGTCGGCTAGCGATTCAATGCATGCCAATATGCACTTTTGTGATATTTAGAACAGAAAGGTTTTACGTGATCAATCAACGAAAGGAGTAAGGTTCCAAGAATCCTGAACTGTCTCTTTGTGCTTGTAAATAGTAAACGCATAACCGAGAATATTTCTTCAATGGTGAGGATGTTCAGCCGTTCGTGGATTGTGCTTGTACTCTTATAGGATCAAAAGCTTACCCTTGAAGATCTCAGCAATGGTGTTTGTGAGCTCTTGGAGTTCCACCTTGTGCTTCTCGAAGAAATCAGTGACGAAGGCGGCGGCATAGGAAACCACGCTGATGGCGCTGTCGAGCACGCTCTTCAGGCCGGTAGCGATGATGTTGTAAAACTTCTGCACTGCAGGCTCGATCTATGAACAAAGCATGAGGGTGTTATGAACGACATTTGTACAGCGTTATGTGTGGAACAGATCAAATAGCTTACTCATGGTTCTACATGTTTCTTAAAAAGGTAGACGATCACAAATTCATCGTTCAAAGTTCGAGTTCAAGTTCTTTTCGGAGTTTCGAAACAGACTCATAGATTTACACTAAGCTTGATACAACTACGCGGCCCGGACTAAGACGTTACTTGAAGCCTATAATTGCAAATAATTAGCCTTTGGGCGGCCTAGTTATTTTGGCAGTTATAGGTGCTGTACACATAAACGTCGGGATAAAACCAGCACACCAAATTGTTATTCTACAACCAACGTAGATTGTGACACCAATCTATATTTTCCATTTGTGGTGGATCAGATGGTCCATTCATACGCTAGAAGAAAATAGACACAAGTCCAAGGAATATGTAGCTTGGAAACCTGATAATGAAAATGAAAAAAAAAGTAATAACGAAAACTAAGGTTTTTGCTTTATTTGGTATTCCTATGTAAAAGGGGTGTGAATTGAATAACAAAAGGTATACAAATTAAATAATGTAACGTAAATACCTCTTTCTCATAAACGTCCTGGATCTTCTTGGTCAAGTCAATGATGAGATTGCTGATGTTGTCAACGATGGGTTTGGTAGCCGTCACCACCTCGTCGATCAGCTTGGCGACGTACTGGACGATATCGTGTCTGTAAGAACATTATTAACACATATAATATTATTAGCTTCACTTGTAACAAACAATGTAACGTTGTCTAATCAAATCTAGGAATCGAATTTTTTACAACACCCAGGTATCTGATTGAAATACAATTTTGTAGTTGTGAATTTCTTACAATGCCTGGGAGATTTCCTTGAGTACTTTGTCGTCAGCGATCTCCTTGTAGATTTTCTGCAGGTCCTCTTTGTACGCGGTCTCCAGCTTCTGCAGCGTCGGCTGCACGCGGCGGGTGACGTCCTTGAAGTCGTTGCTGGCCTTCTGGCCGAGCTGCTTCACACGGGTTTCGAGGTCATCCAGGTCCTTGCGGAGTGCTTTCTGCAGAAAGATGGCGATATTTAGTGGATATAAAGATAAGATACCAGATACAAGATATTTATTTGCATAAATAAGTGTTACAATTTGGTCTAATAAAATAGTGAGCACTTATGACTTATTTGCCCTCTGCAGGCATCGCAAGTTTTTCGAGGGCATAAACTGCTACTTAGTTTACTAAGTTATCACATAGGTATAGGTTAAACAACTAACTACTATTAGCTATGTTAACTATTAGAACATAAAAAAGATCAAAAAAAAAAAAAAAAAACTTTACATAGTTACTAGGTACATTCATCAATTTGGAAATTTAAGCGTAGGTATAAAAGGTCATTAATTTAGGTATAACGTGTAGATGAATGTGAGGGACAGAGTGAGACGTGACATCATCATCATCTTAAAAGTGTTATGAAGATGAAGTCGGTTATAAAACTCGGTACCTATATCATATGATAGGATACCAAGATATTGCTCCGAATGTGGGTGCGCAAGAAGAAGAAAGAGAGACGTGATTTTACTATATGTAAGCATAGTGAAATCACGTCTTTCTTGATCATGGTATAATAATATACTTCGCAGGTATGCTATTCCGAGTCCATGGTCACGTGGGTATTACCAGTTTACATCATCAACCACGAGAATTGAGACAGCTCATCTCTGTGTTACCAGTGGAGTGTAATCTCTTACTCCTGACCCCCTTATATTATCAGTCCGATCCGATAAACCAGCTTGCACAGCTTGGACAGCTTGCAGCCTCTGGACCAACTATACGCAGACAGCATACAATGCCTTACGCGTTCAGTACAACAACGCATTCAGGGGGCTGGTAGGGCGGCCTCGTTTCTGCAGCGCCTCTGGCATGTTTGCGGAAAGCAGAGTTGATGGCTTCCATAGCATCATGCGCAAGAGGTGTGCGTCAATGAGGGGAAGGGTCCATGGAAGCCCGAACAGCATCGTAAACGCGTTGTCGGACAGGTGGGACTGTCCTATAGCACACCACTGGATGCGCCTGGGCTCCATGGTTGGGTTTGCTACAAATGTTTTTATTTAATTTTTTAATTGTAAATGTGCCTCCCTACTGACATTATTATAAGCGCAACCAACAAAGTATGGACAATGTCAAAATAAATAAAATATAATTGAATTGAATTGATAAACCACGAGAAAAAACGTTCAATCTCTAATTTGATTGTTTCATTAAATTAACCATATTTAAACAGATTTTAGAAGAATTACCAGTTATTTTCTATACAACTGTTATTGGTGATATAATATGGCAACTGGATACTGACGTCATCGTTGCAGCCTCGGAGTAGAGACCTTGTTTCCTTAGATCATGCTTCTGATGATCACGTGATATGATATCCAGAGAGGTACACGAACAACGAGAATAAGAATGAGTTCATTATGTGGAAACTGTAGTATGCAGAAACTTACATAGAAGTAGTTGCAGTGGTCCTGAGACGCGCCGTAGTCGCTCTTGACGAGGTTGTTATCGAGCCAGAGGGCTCCATGGGCGAGGTTCTTCTTCTGGCCGCCAAGGATGATGTCGGCAGAGATGTCTACTCGCTTCTCGGGTTCGATGTGACCGACGACGGACAGCTTGCGGTCAGCTTCAGCTGGGGACATAAATTAATATATTAAGTAAAGCAGACTGGTAAGTAAGACAAATAGAAGCCAAATAGCTGTTTTTCTCATCATCATGACATTTTCTCATTGAATGACAAAGCTTACTTGGTAAGCGTTAATAAAACGGTAACTATAATTAATAAATGAGGAAACAAAGTGACTAATCACCAATATAACCTGTAGTGAACTCGTAGTGCTGGAAGTCCTTAACTAGGAACTCCACCTGGACCGGCTTGCCCTCGAGGAGGACGAACTTGAGGTCCGCCTTTTGAAGCTTGTCCTTGATGGCGGCGGAGGCCGAGATGTCGATGACCTTTACGAGGGGCGTGTTTATCTGGAAGAACAGGCGTTGTAAAATGAGTATACGTAGTTAGTAACATTACAAAATGAGATCAATCGACCCAAATATAACAACAATTGAGGGTTGGCATATAATGGCATGGCATGATAAATTTTAATTGGTGTCGCAGTTAGTGAGTAGCTATTCATTTATTGTTATAGGAATTTTTTCACCATCGTTAAATCATAGTTAATCATAGGGTAGTTGCAGATATCAATGTACGCAAAAGATCAGATTGCAGGTTATCAGCTGCAATCTGATCTTCCATGTGAAAAAAATAGCATTTCTAACATATTGTACCATTACCACTCTTCTTTATTTGTGGATGATTGAAGAGCCCTTACCTTACATTCAAAGAAGGAAAAAAATATGGAAGTCTTACCAAGAAGTTGAGGTGAGTAGGAGAAGCTTCGAACAAAATCTTGGCCTCACGGTCCTGAAAAATCAGAATTTATTTATATAGAAGTTAAAAACAAACATAATTGATGACAAGAATGACAAAGTTTGTTGAAAATTTATTGTGAGCTAGTCAGAATGCGCCTAACAAGGCCATTCTATTATAATCCACCGAAAAGTTCCGTTGCCTACTTTTCGTCTCCATAATCAATCAGCTCACTGTTACTATAATATTGTATTGTTATTGAAACTTAAATATAATGCATTTAAATATAATAGGTATATATATTTGATAAAGTAAATTAATCCAAACCGTAATTCAAGATTTCAAAAAATAAGCAATACTTAGGTAAAACAAAAAACATACCTTTCCGAGGCAAGCTAGGGAGACCTTGGCGGTAGTCTCAATCTTGATAGAGTTCTCAGTGCGACGGATGGCGGCTCCTGAGATCCTGACAAGGGCTTCCTAAAATAAAAATAAAATAACTCAAATATTTATATTTTAACGTACCACAGCACATTAGTCAACGTGAGATGAGAGCTGTCAGGTTAGGATGAAGTACGGTCCCGACAGGCCCGCGGGTAGAATCCAACCGGGACTCCGTGACCCTGTCAAGTGTTAGTGCATCTCTAAACCACTCGTCAGATGGTGAGTGGTTTGATGATGCACTAGCATTAAGGTGAAGGAAAGGAATATCAATGGGTTTTTAGTAGGTATGTCGTTAGGTGCTAGCCAACGGAGAGCCCGACAGACCCCCTCAGCTCTACCCGAGCTGATGGACATGCGTAATGCATTTACCCATCGTAAAAAAAATTTATGAAGTACGGTCATATAATATAGTAGGTACTATGTAAAGGCAGCTGGGAAGCATGTACTGAATAAATCAGAATAGCGTAGTACGCGCCGGCGAGAGGGCCGAAGACATAGTTTAGCATTGCCTCGTTCACTCACACTCGTGAGCATGATTCCTGTGTTTTTGTTTGAAACCGAAATAGGGCCTCTAGCGGGCCGTCTTGGCAAAAAAATATGTCTAAAAACCCGTGAAAAACCCTCATTCGTAAAAGTTGAGCAATGGTGTAGGTAAAACCCACACTATGGCTTCTGACCTGGGGTCTTATTGTCTATCAGACTGAAGTTCGGTTTTGTTTACCAGTTTGCTGTTCATTGCGCTGAGTGATTACAATATTTTCGCTTTAGTAAAACACGCAGCGCAATGAACAGCAAAATGGTAATCGACATCGATTAGACAAATGGCCGTGCTGATATTTGTTACAGGGTTTTTTAAACAGATTTAATTAAAGTACATGTAGGTACTAAGTATTATTTCTTCTGTGATTAAAGTATCTTTATCTCATCAATGTTTACTAACCTTGCCAATCTTAGGATGGCTGAATCCGAACTCGGCTACAGCGGTCTGCTTATCATCGCTATTAACATTCAAATCAACCAGGAACCTAGCAGCAGCCTTGTGTCCAGAGTGTTTGGCGTCGAGGTCGAGAACTAATTCTCCCCTGATGGGGAAGGGCAGAGGCTTGTCGGTGGGGTAGGACACGGAGTGTTCGAGCACCATCTCGCGGGAAGGCAGCTGGATCTTGATACCGGATTTGGAGTCTGTGGAAGCACATACATTTAACATTAGGGTAGATAAAGTTCAGTCAAATAGACAAATTGGAGCGAATTCCTTATTGTTGGACGGCTTAATTCTTTCAAATTATAGCAGCTGAAGCCCAATCATTGTTGCCCTTCGAGCCGGATAATGCAGATCACTATAATATTAAATAAGTATACCTTAGGTAGGTACTTTATTATTTTAACTCTTCCAATAGTGGCCTCTCACTCATAATCGAAATCCATCACTTTACATTTTTGACTACCTCTGTGTTGCGGCGGGCGAAGGTTCGCCTGCAACGCAGGAGGTTGCGGGTTCGATTCCTCAGAAAAAATATTTGTACGTTCTGCAGATATGTTTTCAGGGTGTTCTGGGTATTTTCTATGTTAATAAAAAATATCTATCTATGTTATGTATTGTATTAAGTATCAGTTATCTAGTACCCATAACACAAGGTCTGCTTAGCTTGGGGCTAGATAATGTTGTTTTAAATAAAAACATTGGCTGGCTTGAAAAGGAAACTTACGTCCAAACACAGGCGTGCTAAAGATGTGCAAATGGTATTTCTTGTCGTCCTTATTGGCGTGCAAGTCCAGGGTGTAATGAGGAAGTTTGGAGGTAGACACTTCATCGCGGACGATGAGACCGATTTCAGGTGCAATGCCCAGTTTGCGAAGATCGAAGCCAGCGTTGATGACGTTGGCAATTACTCCGGGTTCTGTGGAAAATAATTAAAATAAGGATTTACAGACATTCAGTGTGCGTATCTATCAGTGGGAGAAAAGCTGTTTATGAATGGAATTTAATAGCAATTTGGTAGCTGCTGAATCTAAGTTATAATATGTATGATTGAGCACAAATTAC
Source organism: Operophtera brumata (assembly GCA_932527175.1). Taxonomy (NCBI): domain Eukaryota; kingdom Metazoa; phylum Arthropoda; class Insecta; order Lepidoptera; family Geometridae; genus Operophtera; species Operophtera brumata. The sequence goes on along the minus strand of OW052239.1, from coordinate 30,102,522 downwards.
CCATCAACGCCAGGGCCTCTCAAACAACGTACAATAATGTTGGCTAAACATAGAAGTAGCTGAAAGTTGGGGATGTTACCTCTTACTGACCTCCATGCGACACACACACACACACACACACACACACACACATACACACACGCACATGCGCAAATTATAGATAGGTATATTATTGTACGTCCAAAATGGATAAAATGTTGGTTCCTTTTTGTTTTTAACATTTTTTATACACAGTTACACAATTAAAATATTCTTATTCTTATTTATACCAGAACAAACTAATAATGCAAGCATTACCTACTTATTGCTTGACCACAGAAAAGACAGTTACCTATACGAAGGCAATTGCTACAGTTTCACCTGGTATTGCTGTAGCTAGACTACAATAAGAATTATTATTTTATAAGAAACCCGTGTACTCACTGGAGATGTCAATCTTAGACTGCAGTTCAGCGTGTGCACACTGTTGCTTCTCCTCGCAGTAGACGTGAGAGTTCTTGTACTCAAGGTTGGTGACACGGGACTCAGCTACGTAGCTGCGTTTGCCGAAGGCTACGTTGAAGAATGTCTGCGGGTAGTAATGGAATGAATAACACTAAGTTCGCAATACATGGAGACAATGTTTCTTTCTCTAGAAAACAATGTCAAGTAGGGGTAGACCTTTCTATTCTCGATGAAGCAACAACTGCAGAATAACATGACGTTTGTTATTTATCTGATTTTGAGAGTCCAACGCTTTAGTGAGTCGACGATTACGGTTGAGATTTGAAAGATTTGTTGATTTTTAGTGATTCGAGTGGCAAAAAGGAAAAAGTCGATGTAATGCGAATTTATTCATGTTTAGCAAAAATAATAAGCCAGGAAAATTACTTGCAGTTTTCTGCAATACTTCTTAATTAAAAACCTATTTGATACTAACCTCGACTCCCTTTTCACTGCCGTCATTGAGGATAGTGCGGATGTACTTGAAGTTGGCAGACTTCTGCTCGTCCTTGACCTTGACGGAGCCGGAGCCCTCGATTATGGTCTTGGAGCCTTCCTGCTTGCTGATGAATGAGGTGCTGTGGACGTTCATAGACTTATTTATAAGTTAGTTCTATGGACATTCAGCAATCAGCTGTTGCAGCTCAAGTTGTCACCACTTGAGCTTTGGATCATATAAGTGTGTAGTATGATCCAAAGCTCAAGTGATGGGGGCTGGTTCAAGTGTTAAAAGTTTAAGTTATTGCCTTAGGTATTCCATTTTGTTTCTTTAAATTTCTATGTATACTAACCTTGCACACAAAATGGTGGAGGTAAACATCGTGAAAGCCAAAGGTTCCTTATAGTGTGATTTGAGGTAATTTTATTGTATTTATACCAAACTTTAACTAACCTGCCACTAAGAACGTTCTTGTTGTCGTTGGTAGAGTGGAACTCCAATCGTTTGCCATTTCCAGCATCCTTGCTGACAATCTCTCCGACGAAATTCTTCCATCCCAGCTCCTTAGAGTTGGCTTGGACCTTGAGATATAAAATTAAATACTCGTTAAGAAACGACAGGAGAAAGAGAAAATATAATAAGATGGTAGGGAATACTTATCAGCCATTAATCTGGCATAATGTTCGATTCAGAAAGTTTGCCACATTTATGTCAAAAAATTTGAAAACAATGCATTACCAAATAAGTCAAAAAATAAATAACGATATTATCTAATATTTGATGAAACCCAAGCTTTCACCCACAGTATCGAAAACGTCGCGCCAAAATGACGTCAACTCGGATAAATATCTCGGATAATTAGGTACTCGTACCTTGAAGTTGACGTTGTCCTTCTGCACATTAGCTTCGCTGGTGGCGTCGAGGGAAATGTCACGCACGTTGTCGATCTTGATCTCAACCTTGCCTTGCGTGGAGCTGAGAGAACTACCCTTCACGTAGATCCTGAAAGAGGTGATGGAATTAGGATGTAGTTCTTTAAACCTCTTATCCTCTTACTAAGAAATGCGATCCAAACATGGATTAAAATTGTAACCATAACTGCTTGAAACCATCCAATATTACAAGATGGCAGTATTCTGACATATGCTTAACTTTAGACTTATTTTTATATGTAGGTCCGATTTTTGATAAGTATTAGTAGGTACCTACCTAGTTATTTCTAGCTCTAGACTGTTCGTATTTTTTTGAAGTTCAGTCATGCCTCGAGAGATTCTGTCTATTCCTAAGAGTTAGTAACTCGTCATACTAAACCCACTAATAAATTGCGATAATATGATAATAAAGAAGTCTTTGGATATCGATGAAAGATGTGTATATTATGGTTTCTCACCTGCTAGTCTTTCCGTTTGTGGGGCTGGTGTACGTCAGATCCAGGATGGGATGAGCCTTGGAGAGAACGATGCTGGATTCAGACTTGTAGACGCGGCCGTCCGCGTCGATAACCCAAGTCGAGGCGTATGTGTCTGGGGCCGGGTGCTGTTGATAAAACATTTCATGGTGTCAAGGTTTGTCGACCTTTGCTATGGATCAAAAACAGGGGACAGTTCTAACTGCTTTTTCATTGCTCACGATCTTGATTGCATGAAATGGTTTGTCTGCTTTGGAATCTCAAGAGTGAGGTGGCTACATTTGACTTCAAGATTCTTGTTAGAAGACTAAGGCAAACTTACCCTTTCCGTACTGATCTTAATTTTTTCACTTTAATCACAAAGACAAAAGTAGAGTTTTTACCTTGGAGTTGACGGTTATCTCCAATTTCTTCATTTTCTCGAGCTGGGGCGTGCTGGCTTTGATGCAGAGCGAGTTGCCGCTGGCGGTTCCACTCGTGTCCACAGAAATGGAAGCGGACTTGCCCTTGCCGTACTTAGCCTTCACTTCCGTGTAGAGAGCCTTCCTGTCACCTGTGTAAAACATGTGCTTTAGAATACCTAGTGTGTACTATAATAATAATAATAAAGTGTATCATGGGTGAGTAATAGGTTGAGCATAAAGTGTCATATGAGTAGGTAAGAGTCACTATTATACCTGATTGATCCCCAAATTGAAAAGTTTGAACAGGTCAAAATGATTGGGTTGGTATCAATTTACCCAAAACAAACCCCTGTTTGGTTGAATATTATTGATTTATTTTATACTAGATGACCCGCGCGCGACTTCGTCCGCGCATAGTTTGGAAAAATCCCCGGCGCGGCGTGCAGACAACAATTTAAACATCAACAACCACCCCGTGAAACGACTTTTGAAACTACACCACACTCAAGTTTTTCAATTTAGGGGTCCCATTTGACCCTTGAGATCCTGAAAATATTTTGATTTCAACAACGACACAGTGAAACGACCTTTGAAACGACACCATACTCAAGTTTTTCAATTTAGGGGTCCCATTTGAACCTTGAGGTCCTGAAAATATTTTGATTTCAACAACGACACCGTGAAACGACCTTTGAAACGACACCCTACTCAAGTTTTTCAATTTAGGGGTCCCATTTGAACCTTGAGGTCCTGAAAATATTTTGATCTCAATGACTAAACTGTGAAACTAACTTTTAAATAGTCAAAATACGCTGAAATCTGGCTAAAACGTAGGTGTATTTATTTACATACAAAATGTTCCCGTGGCTTTTTTCAGCAAAACTTTCAGGTACTGCTGAAACTTATTTTTACTATTTTTATAAAAGGAATCTACCTGTGAATTTTCAAGTATCTACTACCAACGGTTTCCGAAATACGAAGCATTTTAGTTTTACATTAAAAGCCGTTTAGGACCCCTTACAGGGTGAATTTTCCAAAATCCTTTCTTAGTACACCCCTACACCCAAAAATGAATACATCCTCCAAATTTCATGTATCTAAGTCCAGCGGTTAGGCTGTGCGCTGCAAAACGCAAAGTGTATACATTAAAAGCCCTTTATGGACCCCTAAGGGAGCGAATTTTTCAAATTCCTTTTTAAGTACACTTTAACACCCTAAAAGAACTACACTCTCCAAATTTCAAGTCTCTACGACCAGCGGTTTAGGCTGTGCGTTGTCAAAACTAAAGTTTTTTAAAAAAAAAAACAAAGAAAACGTTCCCCTGCCATTTTTCAGGAAAATTTCAGGTATCGCTGAAATACGTGTTTGTTAATTTTATTTGAGGAATCTCCATGTAAAATTTCATGGTTCTACTACTAACGGTTTCCGAAATACAGAGCATTTTTGTTTTAAGTTGGAACCGCATTTTGAACCCCTTAGCATGCGAATTTTCAAAATTCCTTTCTTAGTACAACCCTACGCATCGAGACAAATACACCCTCCAAATTTCAAGTCTCTACGTCCTGCGGTTTAGGCTGTGCGTTGGACCTCGTTCAGTCAGTCAGTCAGGACAAAGTCTTTTATATATTAGATAATGAACATCAAGCTGCACTCACGACTATCTTCAGCCTTGTACTTGGCGTCCAGCATCATGGGGTCCTCGTGAGGCACCAGCACCTTGACGGTTCCTGATCCGGCGAGGCGGCCGATCTTGCCGTTAGCGTCGATCTTCCAGACATCGGCGTTCACTTGCACTGATTGGATAACGGAGTACTGTTGGAGAGTATAAGAAACGTGGTAAAGTAACAGCTGGAGACGGAATTGGGTTCTGACAGAAAAATTGCTGAAGCACCGGTAGAATAATTTCAACAAAATAATAGAACTGATCCTGAAAATATGAACACATACGATGCCTAAGCAGCAATAACATTTTCAAACATCAGACTTATGGGTCAGAAAGACCGCATATTCTATCCAGGTTAAGGGTAGAATCCCAGATCAAAGACATGCAAGTCCCATCATCATAAGGTTGGCTTCCTAGAAGCTTCCTCTGCTCTATGTAGAATGCCGTAAAGAGCATGATTTTCTTACCTCAGACTCATCCTTGTTCTCAGGCAGAAGATACAGTATGGTAGAGACCCATTTGATATCATGAGCCTTCTCGAAGGGCAGACGGACGGCCACGGTGAAATCATCCAAGTACCTGCAGGAAAGATATTATGTTTAGAATTTTAGAAAGTTTACAAAAGAACGAAGAAGGAATCGACTTTTAAGGAGATTGATAGATCAAAAGATAGTGTGGGAGAAACTATCTGGTTCCCTGCGTGGGACTCATTAGATACAAAAACATCCGCAAAAAAAAAACAATTATACTCTCTTCCAATCTATCGATGGAAGAGGCCTGCATTATGCCAGTTGAAATGACACTGACCTGCCCTTGTTATATTTATGGTTTGTTTTGAATGAATGTTTCTGGAGTCAACATCCTTTGTACGAGTTCCCAGAACTGTTAGTTTTCTTGAGATATCTTATCGGCACTCCACCATATAGAAGTATCTTCTTCGTATGAACCTCTTCTTCGTATGAACCTCTTCTTAATCCTCTCCTAGCTGCTGCCATTCCCCGCTCACATTACTTTATACTGCTCCATATGATTGCCCAGGTTTATCACAAGATGCTTGTGCTATATCGTCAACGCATCACGCTGCCGATTTCCGGACTACTCCTACTATTAAGGTGATTTGAATGAACAATGACTCACTTCTTATCGCCCTTGTTCTCCAGATTGACCTCCCACTTGCCGGTGAGGTCTACGCTCAAGTCGTCTCCATGGGCTGCCTTCACGCGGTATGTTTCATCCACCACCGTCAGGGAGTCCAGGTAGGTCAAGCTCGCCATCAAGGAGGATGGCTTGGGTACGACGTTACCGGTAACTTCAGTCTGAAAATTAATACCATATTAAAAACTGTTTTCAGGTTCTGAAGTACAACCCCAAGAAATAGATACCAACGGTACCATTATAGGCTCACTTTGTTGTCCGTCTTTCAGTCAATACCTTTTTTCTCAGAAACAGCAAAAAGTATCAACGTGAATTTTTATACCAAATAATATATTCACAGACCTAGTGAGCTTTTGGTGCCGTAAATAATGAAGCTTCTAACTGTTTTACAAAGATACAGCAAATAATGTCAAAAAAAGCGTGAAAAAACATTTTATTACGCCTACACGAATCACAGTTTAAACTGAATTTATTTATTTAATTATTTATTTACAGACGAGCAGCTTTCGCTGATAATGTCTACATCATCACAGTGTGGAATGTATAATTAAGCTGGGAATAAAGCTTGAATCTAGCGATTTTTTGTCTCAGAGTAAGAAAGGCCCAAACAATCTGCTTTTTTGTGTCTTCAACCTGGGCTCTTCGTGGTCACTCACCTTGAAGTCAAACTTGAACTTGTCACCACCTTGGGCCTGGTTCTTCAGGGTGAAGGTGTTCTGCAGCTGCTTGCCACCCTTCAGCTTGAAGTCGATCTGTCCTTGGTAGTCGAGGATTTGCTTTTCGAGGTCAGTGTTTATGATCTTTCCTTTGTAGGTGATGGTGGAGGCTCCAGCACCGCGTTTCGGGGCGTCAGAGAGAAGGAGGTTTACGTTTCCGTTGTACACCTGGAAGTGGAATATTCAGAAATCATTAATATTTTATTTTGTAATCATGTCGGTAGGTAAGTTTCAGCCAAATAATACGAGTATATAAAACTAACAAAAATGTATTATTAGTCGTGACATAATTATATAATGATGAGGTGATGGCTGACAGGGGTGGGTGGAAGAAAGAGACGTACTGCCGACTCCAAATAAATTGGGAAAAGTGCAAGACAATGATGATGTTAATTATATAATCCCACTTATATCATAAATGTCAAATTTAGGATGTTTGGATAATGTATGTTTATATTATGCAATCACGCCGAAACGGCTCAACAGATTTCGTTTAAATTTGGTACCCAGATAGATTTTGACCTGGATGAGTTATAGAATACTTTTTATGGGAAAACGTGGATGAAGCCACGGACGGACACTATTAAATAAATAAATTAGTTATAAGGTGTCTTCACTGGTGTAGGAGGAACTTTTTGAAAAGCAAAAAGCCTGCTGAAGCCAGCCAGTTGAGCTGAAGTCAGCTCCAAGTTCCTGTATTCCGAGATTTACCTGTAGCTATAGGAGATTACCTCCTAAAGCCACCATCTTCGACCACATCGTTACTTACCAACAGGTGAGATCGTGGTCAACCAAAGGTCTATCAATGTTAAAAAAAAAGATCTTTTATCAATAAGTAGCTATAGGTACTTACTCCGCCTTTATTGTTAATGTCGCGATCGAACTTGAAGGTCAGACAGCGCTCAGTGGGTAGCACTACCTCGATGTTGGCGTGCGACTTGCCGGTCACGGCCAGTTCTCCGTTCAGGTTCACGTTCACTTCGGTGGTTTTACCGCCGTATTCCAGTTTGTTCCTGAGGGTGAAAATGTCTCAGTCAAAATATGGTTTTGGAAAAATCTTGTGCGTGCCGTAATAGGTACCTATAGGTCGCGCAACGAGTTATGAGCGCTCGGTGAAAGTGCTGATGGGGCTGATTGGGCATGTGTACAAAAATTACTACTGCGCATGTAGTGATAACCAACATGTCCATCCAAAGATTGTGATAGCTTCTTCACCTTTAAAGTGTGTTTAGGAGCAGCGTACCGCTAGGCCACCCTAAACAAAACGAAGTTTGCTTCTCATTTAGATATTAATTCATTCAAGTCTATTAGATTTATAGACACAATCTAGAGACCTATATCTAGACCTGTGGTTTGTCAGTTTCCCAATCAAACTACCTCTAAACAAATCTTTAAGTCGGTGTGATTTGGAAACCATATTATTTTATAAGATACTGAAAAACCATCGGATTAATCGTGAGAACAAAAATTGATGAGATAATATTAAAAAAAAAAAATTAAACATTATTTATTTATTTTGAGTAATTATTAACTTTATTTAAATGTTAGACTTTTTTTATTACATTAGAAATATAATTTTAAACATATATATATATTTGAAAATAATTTTGAAATTGTATTTATAATACGTTATATTATGTCTTGCGTAGTGTGGCAAACTATGTTAGAAGGTGAAATAAATGAAATGAAAATAAAACAGGAGCAACTTAGTTTGTATGCAGAGGGCCCTAGCACCCTAGCGCTTGCGTAAAACAATGATCTAAATACCAGAAAGAAACTGGCTTGTTGAGATATTGTTGATTGGTGGATGGCACTAAGTTGTTTCCAACTAAATTAGAAGTATAATGATGTTTTTCCTTAAGATAAATTGGGTGCTAAAAGGGTAGATGACCCAGCAGTGATATCCACCATCTTAAATTAGAGCAACAGGTTCATTACACTCCATCACCAGGGGTGGATTATTCCAGCTTATATATGAGTATGATAAACGATGGTGTAATTGTATAACTTACTTGGAGTCCAGAACCTTTTCGGTCTGCTTGGTGTTAGTAGAGAAGCATATCTTGTCGTTGTTGTCTTTCTCCCAGTTCAGGAAGATGTCAAAGTCTCCGTTGAACACGGGTTTCTTGGCTTGGAACTTCACGTCGGCCTTGATCTTGCGTTGAGACTAAACATACAAACGATCTATATAAGATACCTATACAACTTTGTTTTCTGCAACACTAGGATCACAGATTCCAAGAACGTTGGTCTAAGCCATAACAAGTTAATTTAAGGGGGGCCCTTCCGATTTAAACTAAAATCTGGTAGGTTCGTCCAGTTCAATGTTTGAAAATCTGTGAAAATTGAGAGCCAATGCCAGATCTCTTGGTTGTAATTCGGAAAATTTCGCTACTTACCTACTTGCAAAACGGCAGTAAAATAAACGCAATATATTAATAAAACTTGTTCCAGGACGTACGTATTTTTTAGAAAGCCTTACTAGTTTGTGACAAAAATGTTTGTCATTTAGAATCTACATAACATAGGCGTATTTTTTTTACTTTTACATTTTATATGTACATTATGAACATCCAAAGTTCAGGTAAAATTGTGCAAATAAGCTGATTTTTGAAGGCTTATACTGAATTTAGTGGTAAAAAAAAACAAATTTTGTTTCACCATGAACCTAAATATATTCTTCAAGATACATATTTGTACAAAAGATCTAACGAAAAAATTGTTACAACTTCATAATTACGCACACGCTGAGCACGAGCGTTTGTATGGAAACTATTGGGGTTGGCCGCTCTTTAATAAAGAATAAAAAAAAAAAAACACGACTATTTGTTGTTGCAGTTTATATTAAAAAATGCGTTAAGACTCATTTAGCTCGAAACATTTGTATTGCCCTGTTGAGTTAACACTATAACACCTATCTAAGAACCATCGCCGATAAATCACAAACCCATAACAGAAAACTGTATTATAAATTGGTCAAACCGTTTTCGAGATAAATTGGAACATTCGTTTGCACACACAAACACAAACAGCATACCTCGTCGCAAAAATGATTTGTGAAAGAGAGTTCGGCCAAAGTAGGTTACTAACGTAATCTAGCTAATTAATAATTAAGTAATTCTAATTCTAATTTCTAATTTAGATTAACTACATCGATACCTGTCAAATATTTAGAAGTGTTATTTAGTTTATTGTTATTTACAATCTACATAATTGTATCCTGAGATAAACTATCTGTGAACGTAAACAGCAAAAGGAGCTTACCTTCTTGAAATCAATAATGAGCCCGCCGTTGCCCTTGCCGTCAGCATCCGTGACTTGGAACTGTCCGTTAGCAGCGATGCTATCCTTCAGCACAAATTTAAGTTTTCCGTTAGCGTTAGCTCCACTTTTGACCTCGAAAAGATAGTCTAGGATCTCTCCCTGATTGTTGGAGATCTTGGCGTGCGAGGAGTACAGGACCGGGGTTTGGATTGCTTCGACGTCGAATCTGGTGAATGAATTGTGGGGTTAACCATACTGAAATAGTATTTAACAGTAACAGTGGAGGTGGGATATCAGACTCCCAACGAACCCGTAAATAAAATTAATAACGTGCATTTTTTTACGCTGAAGCTTACAGATTGAAACAGGCGTCCAACGCCTTACCAATTCGTTTTGACAGATGTTTCCATATGAGCTTAAGTATCTATGATTGTTAGTGACAAAATTCTGGCATAACAAGATATAAAAATAGAAAAAACGAAGATCCACCATCGACACGACGAAGAAGGAGAAGTGACTGTAACTGCCCGTTTAATGTAGTTTTGAACTTACCGAATTAGAGTGCTAATGTAATACCTAATCGTTAATTTCGTCCGTTACCTACCTAAACATTGTTAAATCACACAAGAAATATTTTATTGTGATTTGATTTTTAGGGTTTTGTAACTCAAAACCAAAAGTATCAACGGAACCATATGATCACTCTCGTGTCGTCTGTCTGTCACATCATAGTTTTTCCGAATCTACTGAATGCAACAAAGAACATTTTGGTACATACAAAGAGTTATATGACCTAATCACGGACGTAGGTATAGCTGGTATAGCATAAATAAATTTATTCTGATTTTGGGGGGAACTGATCCCACTATCACACTTCACACTTCACAAAATCCTAAGTCTTTAAATTTCCATGTGAAACGGAAAATATTCATGACGATAAAATGCGGATAAATATTTCTTATTTCACCGAAGACTGATAAGTTTAATTGATCTAGTGGGTACTGTGGTAGTCTGCTTGTACGGAGTCTAATTCACACTTGACCGTTTTTTTAACTAAGATGGACTACAATTTGTATTTTTCTAAAGAGAATGCCAGTACTCACTTGATATCTTCATTCTTTCCACCAGAGATCTTGAGATGTCCCACGGCGCCGACCTTGATGTCATTGGGCTGAGTCTTGTGGAACACCACTCCAGAGAGCTCGTATTTGCCAATTCCTTTGACGACAACGTAGTTCTCCAGGTTAGACTTATCGTTGTTGATGACGTCGCGTTTCGAGAAGATCTCCAATCCATTTTTGTTCAAGTTTGTGGTGATTTTGACGCTGAAATCTTCAGGTTTTTTCATTTGAGTACGGGCTTTGAGCTCAAAGTCAGCCTTTTGGTCGACGTTCTTGAATTGGAATTCAACTTCGACCTTCTTGGGATCGATGTCGGCGTCGAATTGGATCTTGAAGGGAACCGAGACAATTTCCACTGCAATTATAAGACAAGTTGTTGATTTTGGTCGGAAGTTTCTTGTTCTAAATGAATGTAAGCAACAAGAAAACATTTCAAAATTTTGCGACGATTTCAAAAATCGTAATCTCAGTGTACGTAGAGATAGGTACCTACTTATCCTGAGATCATGATTTCTGAAAACGAAGGAATATTTTGATGGAAATATTGATGCAATGTAAAGTCATTAAAAATATTAAGCAGAAGCTGATGGGTCTACTCTACTCACGCTTGTTCTTAGTGATGACGTTATAGTTATGTTCGTTCTGAGCTTGGTACTTGAGGTACTGCAAGAAGATGACACGTCGGCTCTTGTCCTTGCAGTCTCCGGAGTAGACGATGTCAAACTCGTTCTTGATCTGTGCAAAATGATGAACGTTAGATCACCAAGCGCATTTTCTTATTCAAATATCCGCGGAGAAAAATACCATTAAAAATCACTTTAAAAACTCTTATAAATCGTGTTAATCCCTAAAACTCCCTACAAATCGATCAAAACCTTTACAGCCCCAAAACCTTATACAATACTGCACAAATATCTCCACATTTCTTGGTAATAATTTATTCTCAACGAGCTTATATATAAAATCTGACATCTTCAATAAGCGTTGGACCATATTATGGTGGATTCACGAATACTGAAAGCCTACAAACCATAGGTACCTATTTATTCTCAAAATACAAAGTGTTACAGGGTCAAGTTTATTGCCTTTTGTCGACCTCTGTGGGGCGGAGGGTAGGTAGCCAGCTGAGAAGCAAGAGGTTGTGGATTCGATTACTGCTGCGGAACAAATGTTAGCAAAATCTGCAAATTTTAGTTCCGAGTCTTTGTGTCATGGTATGTGATCCTAGTACGGCATCAGACTATCGTGACTTGTTAAGCGTTATATTATGTCTTTCTATTGGAAAATTTGTAGGCAAAAACATAACATAACAGCCAACAGTCACATAAATAGATAAAGATGAGACAAGAACAAACATGGGTGTAACTAGACAATAAGTAGATAACGATTTGGGTAAATCGCAGTGTCAACTTACCACATCGGCGAATTCAGAGTGCCCCTTCAGTTTGAAGTTGATCGCTGGGTTCAGTTTGTTGAAGAACTCCATCTCAAGGTCGCTGTTCTTGAGGCTTCCCTTCACGGTCAGCATGTCGGAGACCAACTCCCACTCTGTATTCCTGGCGTTGGCCTGAGATATAAACATAAGTGTTTCAGCGATATTGGACATTGGACATCAAGAATGACCATTACAATTAAAGTTAAATTAAAGTTAACCGTTGTCTTTGCAATATTTTTAGAGTACTGCAAAACGGCTCGGCCAATTTTGATGAAAATCATAATATTTCGAGTTCTAAATTAGAATACAATTCATAAATAGATGACGCTACCAATAATTTCCAAAGTTGTTTGAAACATACAACATCAAATGAAGTGGAAATGTTGACATTGCCAAATCAAATGTTTGGCCCAAATAAATGAGCTCCTAAAGTAAAATCACGGATTTAATTGTAATTTCTTAGTATGTGTAACATTACTAACAAAATTGTACATAAAATGACTGATATGGATAGGCCATTAGGCTTAAAATTCTATTCAGAAATCAAGCCCGAAGAAAACGCCAAACACGCTCAATAAACAACGGCAAATAGCAAAAAAAAAAGAGTGTTGAAAGGAAAATCTTTACCTGGTTAGAGAAGAATCCTTGGACAGAGATAGGCTCCTGTTTCGGCAGCCTAATGCTTATCCCATCTAAACTGTACTTTGTGACGGGTCCATTGATCTCACGGGTGACTTGTCCGTCAATCTGCACGCTGTGTTTCTCCTCTCCGGCGATCTGGTACTCGAAGATCGGTTTGAATGTGGTGCGTTGGTCATTGCCGCCGACATTGAAGCCAACCTATCGAAATATCCATAACTATTTTAGTTTGTTTTAAACAGGGATTATGGTGCGTGGAACGAAAGATAAAATGTAAGAGAATAAATATGAATGCAAGTAATTGAAAGAGCGACAGTTAGTCTTGCACGATACAAAATGCCGAGGCGTATATCTTTCATTGTAGTGGGTACTGTATGCTCATCTTTGTAAGTCTCCCGACTGACGATGATGATGATGATAATAATGATGAAGGTGAGATTACATGTTTGTGTGGGTGTGTGTATATTGACCAATGTGTGTCTGGCTTAAGACTATACCCCTCCATCTCCTCCCATGGATGTCGTAAAACCCAACTATGGGTATACACTAGGGGATGGACAGCAGCTATCCTCAATACTCAACACTCAACACCAATATTACGATCACCAATCCCTGCCAAGTATGGTGATTTTAGCAAATCCCCCCATTACATTCTATGGGAGAGGCCTCGTCCAACAGTGGGCACCTGAAGGCTGCTGATGATGTGTGTATATTACCTTGCCGTAGTATTGGTCGGTGTCAATGTTAGCCTTGGCCAGAGCGGTCATTTCTGAGAGACCCTTGCGAATGGTGATCTCTCCACCCAGGGTCTTGATGGGCGAGTTGAGCGAGAGCTTGAGTCCCACCTCGTTGTCACTGAAAGTCTTCTCGGCGATGATCTGGGTGCGGCGGTTCTTTGAGCCTGTTGGACGAAAATGGTGAATCAGTACCTGCTTTTACACCAAATAACCACTTACACCTTATTTTAGTCCACTAACATAAGGTCAGTGGCAAGTTAAGGTTGTGTAAGATGGCCCTGAAAATGCTTCATTTTTCAGGGCCATCTTACACAGACTTCTTCACGAGATATTTGCTCCAGATATTTGTGCTGCATCGTTCACGCCGTCACGTACCAACATGAGGTTGCAGTCAAACGCAGGTCTATGAATGTTAAAACAAAAGGTGCTAAAATGGTTGTCTGGGGTAAAATTACCTTCAGCTTCGAAGAGCAGGTCCAGGGTGGCCTTGCCACCTTCATTGCGGATGAGACCCCTGACGTGGTAGCCCTTAAGGTCATTCTTCTCGAGCACCAGCTTCAGTTTGGACTGTCCGCTCAGGGGGTAGCGCGCTAGGTACTTGGAAATCGAGGCTTGGGCTTCGGCTCCTGGAAAATGTTAACAAATTAGGACCTTTGTCATGAAGCACTAAGTCTTTGCTTAACAAATCTGGAATATTAAAATATCTTGATAGGTAAGATTCTTGACTGCATTTAGGTGTAAAAACTTACATGCCTGATGATTAAAGAATGCATACTATGCAATTATTGCAATCTCTATTAAATATGAGAATATAAAAAAAAAATAACCATTTGATGTTGAAGTCCCTAGTACCCATTTTGCCTATTATTTTATGAAAAGCTGTCAAGAAAAGTTAGAAAATTAATGTGTTACACAGACATTGGAGTCGATAGTGAAATTGAGTGTAGGTGCTGAAGTAAACAACAAGATGGCTAGTTCAAGACTGTTTATTCATTCACATAAATGCCTACCCACATATATCAAATCATTACAAATCCAGTACATCTTTCCCTTAATGATCTAGTTTTACAGACAGTAATTTGTACCATCGGTATTTAAGTTAAACATTCAATTTAATAGATATAGGTGAATACAGAACCTATCTCCTTCTTTCTCGGAAAAAATAAATAAAGAAACCAGTACCTATATCATATCATAAAATCATAACATTACAGCAGGCAGGTAAAAGTAGGCACAATGATCAACGACAGTATGGGGCAGAAACATGCATAGTTATCATGCATGCATGTATTATCTAAAAATAATATAAAATGAGTATGTACCTAAAGTTTAGAATAGGTATTGAATTATAGGAGTATGGTATCATTATTTATAAACTATATTTAACTAATCATTATTATTTAGTTAAACAAATCCATATACAATAAGATTATAATATATTGTTTAACATAACTACTTCTTAGCATTAGTTTTGAAAACGGGTTAACAATTACAAACAAAATTCGGAAGAAAATTATATAACTGTGGTTTTATCTACTTCACAATAGTAGCTATTTACACCTAGTTATTAATTAAACCCACAGAAGCATTTTGGGTAGGTATGTTTAGTTACTTTTTATTAGATAAATAATTATTAATAGATTAGGTAAGTAACCGTATACGAAATATCAATACCGTACCAGTTTTAGCTTTTTCTTAGCATCTATTGCAGCAGCCCTAACATGACGTTGGTTTGAGGGATTCGGAGATTCATCCGATGGACAATCGTGATCTGAGTCATCATCGGTGTTCACACACGAACCGAAGGATTCTGATTCTCCGAGGCCCCCGCCACACGCCTCGTCCTCACGCATCGTCTCATCGAACAATGTCGCAGAAGACGATGATTCGGGGATTTTAATAAGGTGCCTCCTATTCCTACGGAAGACCTTTCCCGCGCCATCAGTGACTAGGTAGGACCGCGGTTCTGGAGCGCGAGAAGAGACGCGCATGTGGCGCCGCGCGGCGCCGTCTGCCGTCACCACCTCGTCGCCGGGGTGCAGCTTCGGAAGCGCTCGAGCGCTTCTATCGTACTGATGGCGGCTTCTTTCTTGATTTCGCAAAATATTTTCAAGGTCAGCAGCATTATTCCTGTCTGGCTTTAATTTGTCAGGGTGCGATGGCAAGCGCGTGTTGAGCCTTCGACCCATGAGTAGTTGGGCAGGACTAGCTATGCCGTCTCTCGCGGTCGACCTATAATTGAGCAGGGCCAGGTAGAAATCTTGATTAGAGTCTAAACACTTTTTTATCAACTCTTTAACGGTGCGCACGGCACGCTCGCTTCGTCCGTTAGATTGGGGGTAGCTAGGAGAAGAGGTGGTGTGCTTGAATCCCCAGGCCTGCGCGAAGCTCCTAAACTCTTTAGACGCATATGCCGGACCATTGTCTGTTATTAGTTCCTCGGGAATCCCGTGTCGGGCGAACTGATCCTTCATCGCTAAGATAGCCTGTTTAGATGTGATACCTTTAATTGGACATACTTCTACATAGTTTGTTAGATAATCAACTATAATTAAATAATACGCTCTAGAATATTCAAATATGTCAGAGCCCAGTTTTGACCACGGCAAATGTGGAATAACGTGAGGTACCATGGGTTCGCGCATGGGGCGTGCTGCGTGCTCGGCGCATACGCGGCATCGGCGGACCGTCTGCTCGACGTCGCGCGCCATCCCCGCCCAAAACATGACGTCACGCGCTCGTCGCTTGCACCGGTCGATGCCAAGGTGTCCCTCGTGCACACGCGAAAGCATTTCGCTCCGCAGCTCTCGTGGAATAAAAACTAAATTATTGCAGAATATTACACCATGCGCATATTCTAAACCTTCTCTGTAGCTCCAGTACTGCCGCACGCATTCTTCCGTTTGATACTTATTTGTAGGCCAGCCGTGCAAAATGTAATCTATTAAAACCTTAGACTCACTGTCATGGCCCATATGTCCCTTTATCAACTTAAGTCGCTCCTCGCTGACTCTAACGTTCTGTAGCAGAAAACAGGTCTGCTCTTCTATTTCCTCAGACAACTTGGTGTGTAGGCGTTCTGGAAGCGGTGCCCGCGAGAGGGTGTCAGCGATATACATGTATTTTCCTGGTTTGTAGACGACCTGAAAGTCATATCGCTGAGTACGAAGCATCATACGTTGCAGTCTCGCCGGGACTGAATCGAGCGACTTTTTGAAGAGTGCTTCAAGCGGCTTGTGGTCCGTTTCCACAGTGATATTGCTCTTGCCAAAAACATACTGGTTAAATCTTTCTAGAGCGAAAACAATTGCGAGCATCTCCTTTTCTATCTGAGCGTACCTCTGCTGCGTATCTGTGAGTGTGAGCGACGCAAACTCGACCGGCCGCCCTCCCTGCAGCAGCACAGCGCCGAGCGCCCGCGAGCTCGCGTCCACTGACAGCAGCGCGGGCTCGCGCGCCGCGTACAGCGTCAGCACCGGTGCGCTGCACAGCGCGCTCTTCAGCGAGCTCACCACGCGCTCCTCACACGCGCCCCAACACCACTCGCTGTCCTTCTTCAGCAGGTTGCGCAACGGACTAACCTTTTCAGAGTAGTTGGGGATAAATTTACTTACATAGTTTACCATACCGAGAAACCTTTCGAGTGCTTGCCTGTCACTCGGGCTGGGCATCTCTGTGATAGCTCTCAACTTTGCATGATCTATTTTCATGCCCTCGACGCTAAATGTGTGGCCAAGGTAGGTGACCTCTGTCACACAAAATTCACATTTATCGCGATTAAATTTTATACCGACGCAGCGGGCCCTATCAAGGAGACAGGCAAGACGTTTATCGTGTTCTTCTTTCGTGGACGCCCAAACGATAATATCGTCGACAAAGGAATCAACTCCCTCCAGGTCTTCGAGGAGCTGTCGAACCTTGGCATGAAAAACTTCCGAAGCCGAGTTAATTCCGTAGGGTAGCCGCAAATACTGGTATCTGCCGAACGGAGTGCCAAAAGTGCATAAGTCGGCACTCTCTTCATCGAGCTGAACCATCCAGAAGCCTGACTTGGCATCCAACTTACTAAAATACCGCGCACCCTTTAACTGGGTGGCTATTTCAGTTATAGTCGGCAAGGGGTAATGCTGTCGCCTGATTACCTTGTTGAGAGGTCGTGGATCCAAGCATACTCTCAAGCTAGCATTCTTCTTAGCTACGATGACGATACCGTTGACCCAAGAGGTTGGGTGTGTTACCTTCCTTATAACACCTAACTCCTCCATCCGGGTCAACTCTCTTTGCAGTTGGTCCCTCACACCAATAGGTATCTTCCTGACAGGGCATATGCAAGGGCTAGCTTCACTTTCTAACGGTATTTTATAGCGTCCCGGCAACTTACCTAAACCTTTAAATAAATCATCATAATTTTCCAAATTGATTGAGTAAATTCTTTGTATTAATCCTAATTCCTCTAAACCGTGTTTTCCCAAAATGCTCTGACAGGTCTCACCGGATATTACAAATTTTAACTGATATTCACGCTTTTTATGTTCGAGTTTAATTGTAGTCGAACCTACAATTGATAAGTAATTACCACAAAAAGATTTTGCGCGTACCTTATCTATACTCAGCTGCGACAAAGAAAATCCTAACTTGACAAAATCCACTTGTGATAAAACATTTAAGTCAGAACCCGTGTCCAATTTAAATTCGTGTCTAGACTTACACTCGGGTAAATAGAATGTTTCACGCCATTTATCATCATTTGTCCTTGAAATAGAAACGACACACTCAATTGTAGATATGTAATACAACTCACCGTCGTCGGCGCTGTCCTCATTTACCTCATAAACTTTCTTATATTTCCTTGTCGGACACATCGCTTTATAATGGCCTTTGTTGCCGCAAATGAAACACTTCACTCTTTTGGCCACACACCGATCACCTCCGTCACAGTGAACACTGGCGCACGCGCCGCACGCCCCGGCGTGCCCTGCACGCGCGCCGTCGCCGCTTACGCCGCCGCGGCCGGCCCCGCTCGGCCAGCTCGCGCCTGCTGCGCGCGCACTCCGCTCGCTGCCGTCGCCGCCGCGCGCCCGGCTCGCCCCGCCAGCACCGTAGCCGCGCCCGCCCGCGAATGCCTTAGCTCCACGCTGGAATGCTCCGGATCTCCATAGCGCATCCACCGATGCGGGTTTTGGTTCACTTTTGACACCTTCAATTTGACGGCTCTGATCTATTGAAGTTTCATTGGCTTGGCAAATTTTTACAGTCTTTTCCAACGTTAGCTCATCAGCCCTTAGCAGCCGGTCTCGCACGCCACTGTCGGCGACACCGCAAACGATCTTGTCTCGAACCAAGCTATCTTCCAGTTGCCCAAACTCGCACTTCTGGCTCAATAGTTTTAAAGCCGTGACGTATTCATCTATGCTCTCACCGGTTTCCTGGTTCCGGGTGAAGAATTTGAATCGAACCATTATTATATTGGTTTTAGTACCGAAGTACACATTGAAAGCTTCGATTAGTTTTTTCAAGTCCTCTCGATCAGCTTCATCATTGAATTTCAATGTCATATAAATATCATATCCCTCGGGACCGATTAAATTTATCAATAAACTGGCTTGTACGTCACTACTTTCCTTATGCACACCCGATGCTTTAACAAACACTTGGAATTGCCGCAGCCATCTCTGCCACGCGTCGGCGCGCGACGCTGGCCCACCTTCCAAGGTTAACTGAGCTGGAGCACGAGCATGCTCCATTATTTATAACACCTTTCGATATTATCACTATAATTACACACTGCGAGAAGTCTTTGTGCACAATAACTGTAATAACTTAATTAATTTCTGTTTACCGCTGTCACCATGAAGTAAACAACAAGATGGCTAGTTCAAGACTGTTTATTCATTCACATAAATGCCTACCCACATATATCAAATCATTACAAATCCAGTACAGGTGCAACGTTGTAACAATTAACTGGTAGAACGATACTTACCAGAGACAGAGAAAGGCAGCGAGACTTCACCGCACAAGGTCATTCCCAACAACCCAGACAGCTGGTCGAAGCATCCAGAATACTCCTTTCTTTCACCATCAACCACGATCTTGGTGTGTTTTTCCTTCTGCCCTTTCTCCACAGTGATGTAGACCAGGTCATTGGAAGCCACTAAGATCTCTTGCTTCTCAACAGGGAGGCCAAGTTGTAGGTCTAGTCCGTTTCCGTTTTCTAGGACCTTAGCGATGAGATGAACTCCGGTGGATGAGTGAAGGTTGGTGACGACTTTGAGGCCGGTAGCAACTTCGTCAGCATCGACGATCAACGTTCCAGAGATTTCGATGTCGGTGGAAGGAATGAACTTGATGTCAATTTTGGCGGTCTGGGAAGAAAAAAATAGGCCCTGACTTCAAGAAAAATTGCTGTGTTCCAATAGATTGGATACGGGTGCCGATGGAATTACATAAATAAAGTGTATCAGGGTTCAATATAATGTCACATTGTTTTGTAGTAGTAGAGCATTTTTTAAAGGTGTCGGTGAAATTACTGGTACATGAAACTTTTCACATTTATGTCGCAGTACAATACCGAATAGGCCACGTCGTAGGTGACCCACGACAAAATACGTTCATAGACAGAGGGTACTGCTTAACATCAAGTGAGCCATCTGCTTGTTCAGTCTTCTCAAGATGAATTAAAAAACTTTGAGGCCGACCTGGGTGGAGTTGTCCTACAAGGTATTCGAGTTGTAGACGGAACCTTAACATCTGATGGGCCAATGCCCTGTCATGTGTAGGTGTGCTACCAAGTAGGTACCTATTGCAGTTGTAAATAATGCAAAGTTTACAGCTTAACATCAAATGGACAATCTGCAAGTTTCGGTTCAAGGTTCTCATTAAACCATCCTATTTATTACATACCTGAGGATTGGTGATGCATTGCTTCAGGTCGAAGTTGGTAGAGAGGTCGAGGCGAGCGGTAGCGGCTCCCGTCAGTTCGAGGCGGAGGGGTAATCCGGCCGAGGTGGGGTACGACAGCTCAGCGTCCAGGAATAGCAGATGGGTACGAAGTTCAGTCTGTAAAAGAAGATTGGTTAGTGGAGCTTCTCCAAGGACACTGTGGTCCAAAAACACAACAACAACATGTGCAACATGCAACATGCCTTAACATAGTCTGAAAAGAGCCTTTTAATTGTGTATTCATTGAATTCGTGAAAGGAACCTGTCTGGGAGGCAGGCTGAACTGCGCACTGCCTGAGGCGCACTGAATCCTTTCACCACCAAAAGTAACAAGGTTTATAGTACAAAGAAAAAAGAAGAACCAGGCAAACAACCCTCAGGGTTTTCTACTTACCGACAAGTGTTGTGCCTTGTCGATGCCTCCAGTGATAGCGTTCATCAGTTTGTCCAAAACTTTGCTGTAGTCGAAACCCTTGTCGTCTCCCAAAGAAAGGAAGATGGCATCAGTTCCGAAGAGCTTCACGTAGAGGTCCAGGTCTAGTTCGTTGTCGAAGTGGAGTTCTTCGGCTTTCAGCTGGAATTAATAATCAAGTTCAAGGGTGATCAATTCAGCTGGACATAGAGTGGTGGTGTCATATTCAAACTTTAATTATATAAGTCATAATGTTAATATATAAATCAATAGTACATAAAAGTTATCGCATTCAACTGATTTTGTGGCCGGGACTAACTATTTGAATAAGGTGAGATTTTTATTTGTGTCCCGAAAAGTTAAGCATCGATTTCCTACGTTCCTAAACAGTAATGGAAATTATACGGTAAAAATACCGAATACGTACTCGAATTAGTCACAATATGGCAAAAACGCAAATTGACACATAAGCTAATAGTAAGTCACGGAAAAGCCAGATCTAAGTAAATAATAGAAACAGAATCATCACCAGCATGTGCGGCAAGGTAGGTGTGTGAACTTGTGTCAGCTGAACGAAAGAATGAACAATTAATTAATTTTGTAAAAATAAAAAAAACCGCAATGAAACGGTTGAACCGATTTTGATCAAACATAACTAAGAACACTCCCGACATATTCACCTTTCAAACAAAAAAAAACTAAATCGGTTCACCTGTTCGGGAGCTACGGTGTGGCAGACAGACATACATACACACACACACACACACACACACACACATACACACAGACACGTCAAACTTATGACACCCCGTCGTTTTTGCGTCGGGGGTTAAAAACAAGAAGTTGCGGATTTGATTCACACAACGTTTGGGATAAATGCCCTTGGAATGTAGTTTACTTAAGGCTACTTACGTTCTTGTCAAATCCTTCGATCTCAGTCTTGACAGATCGGCGTCCCCTGTTCAGAGCTTCCTTGACCTTATCGCTGGATTCCGAGAAGGCTTTGAAAAGGATGTCGTAGATGGCCTGAGGTCCCTTGGTGTTCAGGAGGCCCTTGGGTCCGAGGAAGTGCTCAACGACCAGGTCGAGGTTGCCTTGACGTCCTCCTAACTGTGGAAAAAATGTTTAATTAGTTTAGGGTTACATTACAGGCCTAGCGCTTAACTCAGTAGCCTCGTATGCGAGCGGCACGGGAGGGGTGACATGTGACGTAAAGAACTGTCGGGCTACACCATCGAGCAACGCAGGCCTAATAAGTACCTAAGTCATTGCGTAAGAGAATAAAATACTTGTTCAAATAATTATTATATTTAATACTAATATCAATATTATCAACTGAACTTTCAATTTATTAGCTTATGTCCATATCGCTACACGAATCACTGTCAGTATGACTGGAATCACTTTCGTTATCTGAGTCGTCGTATATCGTTTTCATGCTCGGCAGAATTTGGATCAGATTTCCTAACCTTGAAAAAATTATATACATTATAAACAACATCTTTAGTTTGAGCTCTAATCCGCGGAACCATCTTCGGTTGCTAATCTCGTGTGCGTCTTGTCTAAACATTTGACATAAGAAAATCACCACCTTCCCGTGCCGCTCTCATACCTCAGGAGGCTACTAAGTTAAACGCTATACCTGTAGTTGTGACACTTTCTGATCCATTGGTCTTGGGTTAGAATCCGGTAACAGACCCAGTAGACAGTGAATTTTGTAGAAAATATTTATTTAGAAACCATGGGCAAGCAATAACCGTGAGGAAGGAGTATGTTCTTAGAACCCAATCCGAAGGCATGTGAGATTGACTCGGTAATGTATCTCGCGTTGTGGAATAGTCGGGACCGGGCCCGTACGGAAGCTTGAATGTTGCACATGTCTTATTTTTTGTTGGGTTTAGAACATGCCGGTTTCCTCACGAGATTTTTCTTCACTTGACTCACGTAGACTACGCGGCCAATGCTATGATAGGTACTGACCTCAAGAACGTTGAAGCTGTGTCCGAAGATCTCCGTGGTGAGGTTGAGGGAGGCCGAACGAGGCAGGAACGAGTTCTGCGAGTAAATGACGCTCTGCTCGACTGCACCACCGACGCCCAACGCGTCTATGTTGAACGAGGATTCGCGGTAGAAAGAGTATTTCCTGGAAATATGTTATTATGAACAGAGGTGTTGGATGGAATTCGGTCTTGTAAATAAGAACTTAGGTTAACACTATGAATGTTCAAAAAGCACAAGCAACCCATGGGGCTTAGTGATCAAGTGTAGGTCAGCGTATATTGAATTAAAAAATCAAAAAGGGAACTTTTCTTCTATGTTTTATCTATCTAAGTTGGGACAGTACCTCCACAGATCTGTTCAATTCAGAGTCAACTGACTTTCGCTACTTGTACTCTTACACATAAGACACAGTGAAGGTTGTGAAAAACTATTCTTCATGCATTTTCCAAGGATTCTATTAATCAGGATGTTTTTTTATGGGAAATGCTAATGGGATTATAGCTAGTACCTAATAAGGGACGAGTACCTATACAGATACATTCTTGAAAAAGATTGCGTACCTGTCATCTACGTTGAACTTGTTAGGAGTGCTGATGAGTCCGTAGTGTTGCTTGGCGAGGCGCTTGTCGGGGTTAGAAGACGAGCGGATAGCACGGAGCGAGGAAGTGATGTAGCGACCAACTGCAGGAAGAATACTCAAAATCAATCAATTGGATCAAGGTGAAAGTTAGCCAGTTGCTGATTTTACAACTGCATTTTTTTATACTACTTGGAATTGCGGATCAAGCAGATGGCCCACCTGATGTTAAGTGGTACCCTCTGCCTATGAAAAGTGCATTACCTCATAGACCACGTCCACCTAGGACGCACCCTATGTGGCATTGCACTACGCCCGCCACCCTGAGACATAAAGATGAAAAGTCTCATGTGCCTGTAAATTCACCGGAACCCTTACCCTTCACACTGGAACACAGCAATGCGAGCACTTCTGCTTTGCAGGAGAAATAGGTATAGGTAGAAATATAAATAGGTAGGCATTATTTTGTGAAAGGAAAACAATGCCAACTAGTTGCCAATGTTGACTAGTTTAGTATGTCCCGTAAGGAATGTAGGATTCTAGGGTTAAGTTCCGAAGGGAGTCAGAGGCAAACAGACAGGTTAATTTATTTCACAGAATAATAATGCTACAAAACTAAGTTTTTGTAGTTCTGAGTTATTCAATACTGTTTTCTCCCATATAAAAGAATTGATTTTATCAGTAGACGTGATGACTTAACATACCTTGGTGTACAGGCTCTGAATCCAGCAGGGTCTTGATCTCGTTGGCGGACTTGCCACATGGACAGGCAATGACTGCCAGGTAAGCCTTGATGCGGATCTCGGAGTCCAGTTGGCGGTTCTTCATGATGTCAAGAGCAGCTTTCTTCAGCTGAAATATGACATTTCGTTAGTCGAGAGCAGATGTAGAAAATAGGAGATCAAATAACAATGAATGTAATAGAGATGACCTTAAAATTATCTGATGGCTATCAAAAGTTACTGGAAAACTTCGTACAAAATGCATGGAAATAAAGTCGTACACACCGAACGGCATGGCTCGGGCGGCTAGTTGCACTGTGGTGTGTTTTAAATTGTGCCTTTTCTACAAATAGTTGGAGTGGAACGACAAAACGCCAGCGCCACGTCCAGCGCTAGTTGCCGTTGAATGTAGTAAGATGAACAAACCTTAGCACTGCAAGGGTCTGCACCGAAAGCCTCGAGGGCTGCAGCCTTGACCCTCGACTTCACGTTGTGGTCATTGGCGCAGTGAACCAGCTTGTCGATCAGAGAGTCTTCCAGGTGACGGATGCTGCGGATGCCCTTCAGGACTGCCACAACCTGGAGGAAATACAAGAATTAGTTGATGATTTTGAATATTTACATTCAATACATTATATACATTTAAATGTTATTAACGTATATGATTTCACAAGGTTCTTCTGGTATGTAGAATTCAGAGTTGATATATGCGGAAAGTGTTGTCCAATTCAGAGGTTTCAATGGCTCAAGCATCAATCATTGAACCATTAAAATGTTCTCTTTATAAGATATTGGGCCTGCATTTACTAGACTGCAGAAGATTTTGAAAAGCGACAAGACATCGTTATTGACTATGCCAAAGGTTACACAGGGAACCAATATACTTACATTGTCTTCCTCAACCTTGGTCTTAGGCTTACAGTTCTGCAGTTTAGCGCCTAGCTTCTGGCTCAAAGCGACAATGCCATCCGACTTGGTGGTGTGGCACTGATGTGAACGGCAGTACGCGCCGGCGAGAGCACCAACTCCAAGGTAGGTCTCTTTTGGCAAGTCATGCTGGTCGAGTAGACCCTGTGGAAGATGATAGGTGAGGAAGATGCTTCGAGAATCGTTTTAGAAGATTAATAAAAATGTGAGAATACAGGTTGATACGAGCTTATATAAGCTTACCTTTGATTGGCTTTTTATTTAATTTATAAGGAAAAAACATTGTTTGGTCTACGATGCAGTAGATAGTATGTTTTTGACAACTTACAGTGGCAGCCTTCAAAGCCTCATCGTTGACGTGCTTGGCGTTTCCGAGAGATAGGTAGACTAATTGTTGCTCCAGCTCGTTGAGTCCGTGACTCTTCAGGATCTTGATGGAGGCGTCGATGGAAGGACCGGTTCCGGTGCGGAGGAGAGCGTCCAGGTAGACTCTCCTGAGGAAACAATTACATAAACCATTAGTAGTTTGTATTACTGGTTCTATCTTACCAGCTCGGTTAACTTAACCCTGAAAAGGGGCTTGTGAATGATGGTATAATAAATAACTAGTGTGGTGATGAGGTTCAGTGAACTTTAGAGAGGCTCCTTCACATGTTGCACTTACTTTTCAATGTTGTTGCCCTTGACCTGGTTCCAGACCTTAATCAAGTCATCATTGCTGGTCACGCGGAAGATCTAAAACCAAAAGATTCACATAAATTTTGACGGAGTATAGTTTGGAGAAGTGCATCAGAATTGACAACATTACCTGCCTCCGAACCTGAACCCATCTGGCCATGGCGAAAACAACTCTGGCGATAATTTTGAGAGACGTGCTGTCCAAAACTTATGAAACTTGAAATGTGACTTGTACTTGAAAATATGTTAAGCTCTTTTAAAGTTTCAAAAGATTTGGACAACGCTAATACTCTAATAATGATCTCCATACCACAAAACAAATAATAGTACAATTTGGTACCTAGGTACTGGTATTATTTAATTGCTATACGTATAGTGGCCCGTAGTGGGTTGAAGATAGAATTAACAATTCCACGGATTAAATAATAGTCTCATAGTTACATTCCCAATGGCCAGATGCTAGCAGTATTAAGGGGCTGGACTTCAAACATACCCTGATGAGGGAAACGAAGTTGCCGGCAGACTTCTCGCTGGCCTCGTTGCCGATGGCTTTGGCGGTTTCCTTGACGGCGTTGAGCGCGCTTTGCACGTTGTTCTTGAGAGGGGCTCCGTGAGGCGCCTCGAAGATGACGGTGCGTGGGACAGTGCAGTGGCCTGGAAATAAATATACACTGTGTAAAAAAGTTGTTATGAATAGTTTAGTATTTCTACAGGCTGGAACTGAGACTGGGACCAAACAACCTACCTAAAATATTTGTTTTGAGCCCTTGGAGCTCTTTATTACGTCAATAGCACTCCAATTATATTGACGTAATAAAGGGCGGCAAAGTTGGTAAGCGCATTCATTATAATGTATATAGAGGATAGTCGCGGGATAAATTCACGACCTGTCGTCAATATTAGTGATATTCTAGTATTATAAAAGTCACTATGATATACTCTTGCTGTAGAAACTTGTCATAAAATTCCCACAGGTGTTGCCAAACGTCTATTAGAATTTTATGGGCATGGTGAGATTTAGAGAAAAAAAAACGGTTTCCAAAAGATTTTCTGGTTTGAATTTCTTCGCAAGTAAAAAAGCCCATCACAGATCTAACCGTACTATGACCAGAATATAAGGCTGAACGCCAGCTTAACTGATTTAAGACAGAAATCCGATACCTGAAAGTGATTTTAACACGCTCTGTGTTATAACTAATCTCGGTCCTGCTCAATGGACGACCCTTCAAAAAGTACATTTACATAAAAGTCAAAAAGTACATTAACATAAAAGTCAAAAAGTATCTGGTTTCTTACTTGCTCCATTGCTTCCACCAGATTTGCCAGTCAGCGTCAGCCTGGTGTTCACTTTGGCTCGGGCTCCATTCTCGCCCACCGAGAAGGGCTTGTACAGGTACTCCTCTGAAGCGGAGACCTTCTCTGGGACGCCGTTGTTGACCTTGGATTCCACGTGCAGAGTCGACTGAAGGACTTGGCTTTCCTTGATCTCCTATAGATAGATAATATTGTTGTTAATAGACTAGACCAATTAAAAGCGACCACCACGCCCTGTTGAGGCTGGTGCCAATCTGATGTCTTTACAAGAGGTTGCAAGTTCGATTTCCAAGTGTATAAATACTTAGTACCTCCTTAGTTCCAAGAGTGTTTCTTCTAGGACTCCCACGGAATCAGCAACTGATTCATGCTATGGCAACTTAAAGCTTAATAATCTATTTCAGATAGGATATTACACTCTTTATGATAAAGCCGCGTGGCCTGATGTCGGTCTGTCCCTCGACAGTTAATATATCAATTTGCAATGATTACCATATTGATTTATTATTTATAAGTATATCAAGCATGGCGTGTGCTTTCTTATGAACTTTTGCAGATCCTCTCTACATCTTACTTTTGCCTGCTTGTATTATAAGTTGCTTTTAATTATTCCTTCGAGTCAGCTTCTCCTTCTTCTCGAGACATTATGGCGCTTCCCACCTATCAGTAAGATGGATCATCAAATAAAGCCTAGACGTATTTATTGTATGATTCTTCTAGAACTGGTCGCGTTGGAACAGGAGTAAATTTATGTAGTTTATAAGATGATTCATAATTATCCTTACGATTTCAATGAATAAAATACTGACTTTGGACTAAGCCATGTTTTGTGTTTATTGGTGATATTTGACAGTAGCCGAACATATAGCATAGCCCTGACCCACTGTATAGCTCTATCCCGCTCACATATAAGAGTTGGCCACGTTTTTGCCAAGAAATCGATTAACCAATAACAGCGCAAGATTTTAGCGCGCGATTGCTATTGGTAGGAAGAAGGTTCCCGCGCTATAAAAATTTATCTACGGCGCAGGTACATCGGGGCAACTTATATTTTGGGTAAAACAACCAACCTTGTGGCTGTGGCTAGGCTATTGATCTGAACACAAAGAACTAAGTATATGAACTTACAGCATTCTCGTTAAGAACAGAAGCGATGAGGTCGTTCTTTCCCTGTTCCCTGTGGGCGCAGCGAGCCAGGTCTCGGGTGCGGTGGATGAGGGTTGCGCCGCCTTCCGAGGAGTAAGCGATCTCGGTGGGACAGGCGCCGAAGATATCCACCTGGGAAATCAAACTGGTCTCTAAGATACCATACCACATCCAGTCAATAAGATAGGTACCATACCAGCATATCCAATAAACTTTCTGTAAAATAAAACCTTATAGAAAGTATTTAATTTATTTCAATGGGTTAAAATGTATTAATTTTTAGAAAAACTGAAAAATCTGTTCAATTTCAGCAGGGAGTTTTTTTTTACGATCGTTACCACTCCTGGGTTTGTCCGTATCGAACATATTCCGGATTGGACAGATGCCGCATCCCACATGCCAACTTGACAGCTTACCTGGGTGGTAGACTTCTGCTCAGTCTGTAGCAGGGAGATGATGGCTCTCTTGATGTTGAGGGAGCGGCGAGTGTCGCCTTCCGACGCACAGATCTCAGAAGATAGGCGGCCATCTTGCAGGGAGAAGCGGATGGGCTTTTCGATTCCAGGCGGGCTCTGGTATTTCTGGAAAGAATTTGGCTTCACTTAGTGCGGGGTTCAGTCAATACGTTACTACTTAGATGACTAAAGTCTCTCATGTGGGTTGATTGAGTTTATTCCACGTCCAGAGGGACGTGAGGGTGTCAAAGTATCCAAGTTGTTATTACTTTGTTTTATTTAATTCGGTACAAGGCATAGGACATAAGAATAGGTAGTACCTAAAGCTAACAAATAGTAGTTTTTTTATACAACTTGGTATTACGGATCAAGCTGGTGGCCCACCTGATATTAAGCGGTACTCTCTGCCTATGAACAGTGCATTATCACATAGGTCACGTCCACCTAGAACGCATCCTATGTGGCATTGCAACATGTCGCCACCCTGAGACATAAAGATAAAAAATCTCATGTGCCTGTAATTTCACCGGCACCCATACCCTTCAAACTGGAATACAGCAATGCGAGTACAACTGCTTTGCGGCAGAAATAGGTATGGTGGTAGTACTTCCCCGGACGAACTCTTTCACAAAAATGCTTTACTACTTACGCAGGCTGTTGTAATGATGTAGAAATAATAAAAGGAGAAACAAGTGTTGAGTCTTCATTAGTTCCTAGGCAATCCCATTTGTGTAAATTTCAATGTTCAGATCAACGTAATAAAGAAATGCGTTTCTTCGTAATTACCTTGCCATCTGGGCCTGAAATCACCAAGGACTGCACAGCCAACTCATGCCCGCAGTTGCCGAGAGCCGTCACTGAGACCTGTCCCACCAGTTTGACTTTCGCCTCCTTGTTGTCAGATGAACCGGTCAGGTATACGGCCACAGTTCCTTCTAGGCCATAGTTGTATTTCGTGTTTGCTGCGAGGCCTGGGGTCGCTGGGTCTGTGGGGAAACGAGGGTTTGTAATATGGATTCAGGTTCCATGGAACTAATAATTTATACCTACACGATTTAAAATGATTATGGATTGTTTTAGCACATTGGAGTGTGTTATTAATTTGTTTTTGCTTGCCCTAAAGAACTCTGGTATGTCATGTAAAGTTAGATACGCAAACTGCCTTACAGGCTTCGACCAAAGTAAAATATTTACGTCGATGCTTACAGGTAATTTTTATTTAAGCGAACTGCTTCTTTGTCAATTTCACATTTTAGGCATTTTAGGTACTGCTTCATCGGCATCTTTGGTTTAGGGTAATAAATAGCTTTTTTGGCAAATCTCATGTTTAGATATTAGGATGCGTCCCCAGTAGGCAAACTGTTCGCCGCCGACTGAGTTAGCGGCGTATCGGTTTAGTACGCCCTTCCATATATTTGAAATGGAGTGTTCACAGTTTGCTAGTTTGGCGCTCACTCCACGCACTTTGCAGCGTTACGCGTAAAAATAGCAAACTGTGTACACTCCATTTCAAATACATGGAAGGGCGTACTCAACCGATACGCCACTAACTCAGTCGGCGGCCTGGGAACTCAGTCGGCGGCCTGGGGACGCAGCCTAATGCCCTCATTGGCAACTCGATCAAAAGGGCTTTAAAATGCTGAATTTGAACTATAGAGTTATTGGTCAATCATAGCTCTGCCCCCCTATTCCCTATCTTGAAAGTCACTCAGTGACCAACGTTTGACAAGTAAAATTACCATCAATTGACAATTCTTAATAGTATTTTTTTTTAATTGATGATCATTCCTCTTGTCAAACGTTAGTCACCGAGTGACTTTCAGTTAGGGAATAGGGGGGCTGTACTATTATCAAATGTTTGTAAATTTTGAGTTCTAGCAAGCAGAGAGCTTATAAAGAAAGTCAAGAATGAAGAAGTTCTAAGTAATACTCACTTCCTTTACACGCTGTTGAACATTCTGAAAATAACAAAGCAATATAATTGTTAATGAAGGTGTATAGGTACACAACACAACAATAATAATGTTAAGAGATACAATAAACTCATTATTATAATGCTAAATGCTCCAAACACACGGGATCGTTTTTTTATTATTATTTTTATACTACTTGGATGACTGAACAAGCAAGTTGCCCACCTGATGTTAAGCGGTAACCTCTACCTATGAACAGTGCATTACCTCATAGGTCACGTCCACCTAGGACGCACCCTATGTGGCATTGCACTGCGCCCGCCACCCTGAGACATAGATGAAAAGTCTAATGTGCCTGTAATTTCACCCTTCAAACCGGAACACAGCAATACGAGCACTACTGCTTTGCGGCAGAAATAGGTATGGTGGTAGTACTTCCCCGGACGAACTTTTTCACAAAAAAGCTCGACTACTACTAAAAAATAATAATAATAAGCGATGATAATAATAAGTGGTGATAATAAGCGTTATAATAATAATAAATACCCACGGTGATATAAGATGAATACCCAATTATATAGTCAGTTCAGTTCTTGAACAGAACGTCATGATGACTTCAAAAAAATACATTTATTTCAAAGACTTTAATTATATTTAAATAGTACGTTTTTAAGACGTCAATGATATTTATTTAATTTAAATATAGTTTAAAACGAAGTTTCTCTGAACAAGTTTGTTTTTAACTAATTCAAAAAAGTCTATTAGATTTTGATATTATGTAGGTGGTCTCTTATTACAATTATATAAATAGCTGTCTTATACAATGTAGCAAAGGCCATACTCTTATCACACAAATTGTCACTATCAGTTTGGAACTTTAAGTAAACAATTCATTAGAAATTTATCAAGAGGTCAACACTGGCAACATAGTTAGGTAATGAAATCCGGATCAGCTAGGTCAGATAAGAATGAGTTAATATTGTGCCCTATTACCTACACCTATTTAGATATATATTTGTAGGTTCGGAAGGTCCAAGGATTCCAAACATCGCTTATTAGTTAACATTGTGCTACTAGGCAATTATATATCTGGTGCTTCGAGTACCTACTCTATCTAATAAACAAATGCGAGCAATTCGCTTGTCTATGAAGTTTTCTCTGAACTTTTTTGGGTTCTGTAACTGGACAGGTGTGTTGTAAACAATTTGAAGATATCTTTTGTAATATTTTATTTGTAATTATTTCCATGCACAATAATGAATTGTATTATAAGAATTTGTTCCAATATGATTATGAATTACCTCAAAATAAATAACCTATCCATATACAACTGTGTAAACCTAGGTATTGGCGTCATCTTGTGCCTTACTAAATTATTTATAGAAATAAGCAGATGCATTTTTATTGTGCAGAATGCCGCATACAACAATCATACCCGTTTCAAAAATATTACATTAATTTTATTGCGCAGACTGCCGCATAGAACAATCATACCCGTTTCAAAAATATTACAATAATTTTATTGTGCAGACTGCCGCATAGAACAATCATACCCGTTTCAAAAATATTACAATAATTTTATTGTGCAGACTGCCGCATAGAACAATCATACCCGTTTCAAAAATATTACAATAATTTTATTGTGCAGACTGCCGCATAGAACAATCATACCCGTTTCAAAAATATTACAATAATTTTATTGTGCAGACTGCCGCATTGAACAATCATACCCGTTTCAAAAATATTACAATAATTTTATTGTGCAGACTGCCGCATAGAACAATCATACCCGTTTCAAAAATATTACAATAATTTTATTGCGCATACTGCCGCATAGAACAATCATACCCGTTTCAAAAATATTACAATAATTTTATTGTGCAGACTGCCGCATAGAACAATCATACCCGTTTCAAAAATATTACAATAATTTTATTGCGCATACTGCCGCATAGAACAATCATACCCGTTTCAAAAATATTACAATAATTTTCGCCTAACAGACGTTTCATTTTGGGCAAAATGGAAGATAATGCTTTAGTTACTTCGAAATAAACGAAATTGTGATCCTTGAATGTGATCTGGATGAGAGCACTCATGTCGTCCCCGATAGCAATTACCCAATGTCGAGTGTAGGGGGAGGGTTCGGCGGCCCGACTGTGGATAGCGTTTGGATTAGAGCATTGTTTCATTTCTAAAATTCTTACAATTTTTTGAATTTGGTTCAACAATTGAAAATTTATTTATTCCAAGCATTTCACGACCGAAATTCAGGGTATTTTTTCGTGAGGATAATTTTTCTTTCTATGCATTTTGGCGATATAGATATCTATCTATCTTTTGTAATTTCGAACTTTTTTTTATGCTACTAGAATGACGGAACAAGCAAATGGCCCAGCTGATGTTAAGCTGTAACCTCTGCCTATGAACAGTTCATTACCTCAGAGGTCACGTCCACTTAGGACGCGCCCTATGTGGCATTGCACTGCGCCCGCCACCCTGAGACATAAAGATGAAAAGTCTCATGTGCCTGGAACTTCATACTGCTGTACAGTTGTTTGCAAAAAGTTGACCCAAAGTATTTTCTCAAATATGCTTATTAATTCGAAAATTATTTAAAGAACCTTCTTCTTGATAAATTGAACTTGCCGGTCTTGGCTGGCACTAGGCTGGCAATGTAACTATGAAAATCTGAAACAGCTGTTATCTGATACTTCCTCTGCTTTAGATATTTTCGTATGCTCAAGATACAATAATGTCTAGTTATAAAGAGTTTACTATTTTACAAGCTTTTATTTAGCTTGCAATGTATGTATGTTTGTCTGGGTGGAATCCGGGTGGAATATTGCAACTGAATTATATAACAAATATCCTGAACCGATTCAGCTGAAATTTAGCATACCTGCCAAGTACCAATGACAATAAAATATGAAAGAAAGAAAGAAAGAAAGAAAGAAAGAAAAATTATTTATTTGTAACGGCACACATGGATAGGACAAAAGACACTCGACAAATAAAATAAAAAAGATATAAAAAAATAGGTAATACATACAAAAGTCAAAAACTAAGTACTTATGTGATGGTAACAGCGAGCTAATCTGATGATGGAGACGGAAGGTGGACAACGGAACTCCTCCATGGAAAATAAGTACACTGACCGTGTTTAGGCTCATTTTGATCAACACACAGTTATGATTACTAATTTTATAAAATCTTGTATTCAAAAATATATTTATCTAAAAAAACTTTTTAACTCTAGATTTGGCTGTCTTACATGCGATATGGTCCTAGTAGTTCTATATTTTCGATCGCCGCTTACCGTGACTTGTACCGATGTGTACGGATGCTGCTGTTTAGCGCTCTGAATTATCCCGTATTATCCCATCCGTTCCCGTACGGTATCTCATTGCTGAACGATTTGGCGGTTTTAGGATATTGAAACGAAATACTTGGTAATCAAAGCTTTACTATCTTCTGTGCTAACGCTAATAACAATTCTCAACTTGGTATCTTTGAGATGTAATAGCACATTTTTCTTTTTTTTAACTTCCACAATATAATTTAACCCTCGACGTTAAACTTGATAGAGCGAGGTCCCACCACTGGGCTATCAGTAGCAGAGGCATCAAGAAGGTTCAGAAAGAATGGGTAAAGTGAGGGTATGAATTTACCTAAATGTTTATGAGAGCTTGATTGCCGCGTGGTTTGAGCACATAGTTCGATCCATCGGACAATGTGAACTCTTTTTCAAGTTATTCATAGCATATTTCCTCGCCGTCCCAGGATTTTGTCGTAGTAGGTTGGCTTTTTAACAGTTTTAGATCTAATTAATAACTCCATATTATATTTCTTTGCTTTATTGTTTGCATAATGATTGAACACCATTAGTTTCCCTACTTACTAGGCAACTAATCATGTGTTAGAATATAGCATCTCATATATTAATGATCGAACTTCACCTAAAAGTTAATTTGAACTTAAATTCTTACACACTTGTCTCATGCTATTAAAACTAAAATAATTTCTGATAAAAATGAAAAGATAATACGCTGTTTTTGTGAAATAGATAGTAGGGTCTAAGTTGACGATAAGACAGTGACCGTTGTGTTTTATCAGTACTCTTAGTGAATAATTTCATTGATCTGGTCATTGCCAAGGCAAATGGTGATAAAGTACTTAAATAAGTCGAACACGTAATTATAAGATCTAGCTGTGAGCATTGGACCACTTTATTGGTTGCAATGATATCATCGACATAGATATCCCAATCACCCTGTATATGCTGGACATATGCCTCCCCCGTTTAATACCAGTACATAAGGTCTTAGTTTTTTTAGCAACTATCGTAACGACCGTATCGACGAACGTCCGTGCATTATTTTTCACGACAAAATGTTGATTAATCATAGTGAATTGGCATGTAAAAAGTACCTATATAACAATATTTTTAACCCCCGACTAAAAATAGGGGTGTTATAAGTTTGAGGCCATAATGTGTATGTCTGTTTGTCTGTATGCATGTTTTTTTGTTGCCGCGTAGATCCGAAAGGGCTGCTCTGTTTTTAACGCGGTTTTTTATATGAAAGATGGAGATATGCGAGATGGTTCTTAGCTATTATGGTGGAAATTTGTACAGCCGTTTCCCATAAAAAAATTCTAGATTTTTTTGAATATGCTGATAGCACTTTCCATTTTAACTTTAACTACAGTTTTAAAAAACACAGAAAATTGTTGAGGCTTTTTAAATTATTATGTACTTTTACTTACAAATATAAGATTTATGCCTACATGATACGCTTGTAATAATGTATTTATTAAAAACTGCAACAATTACCACCTGTAAATAACCCATATTAAGAAATTAAATATAATATATAATATAATATTTATTTACAGAAAGAATAATACAACTAATACAAGTAGGTATGTACAAATGTAAAAAAACACATTAAACAGTTGTGCTACCTACCTGAAGAACGCTAACGATCTAAAGGTAGCTCAACTGATCCAGATCACTACCAGAGCCATTCAGCGTGGCAGTGCAGCCAGCGTCTTAGGGACGCTTCCGTCTGGTAGTGATTTGGATCAGTAATTAATGTGTTTCTACCTATAATTATGTATATTTGTGTATCTATAAGCAGAAAAATACCGAGTGCCTACTGTTGACTTCGTGATAAAATAATCACAGTTCAAAGTTGAGGCTGTAATCTTTGTTTATTGCAAACACCGAGATATTGCCGGCTGGTGACAGTAAGTGATAGATAGGTAACAACGATGGAAAATTCTGGAAATATGTGCAGGCAGAACTTACTAGGTACCAAAATGTAGGCAGAACATAATAGGTACCAAAATATGTGTAGGCAGAACATAATAGGTACCAAAATATGTGTAGGCAGAACATAATAAGTACCAAAATATGTGTAGGCAGAATATACTAGGTACCAAAATTCTTAGACATGTTTTTATCAGAATCGGTTCAGCCGTTTAACTGCGAAGGGTTTTTTATTTAATTTCTTGTTAAAAACTTACACGGGAATATATGTTCGCTAACATAAAAGGTTATCGCCCTCTTCCTGCCTACCTAACGGAATCATACATATAAAACGTGTATTGTTGCGAAATATTTCCAGTTAAAAAGGTACCAAGCTCTTATAAATTGATCGTTTGGATCCCAAAATAAAATAACCTGCTTACGTTCCGAGGATTTGCCATTGTTGTTTTTTAAGTGATGTCTACCAAAAGAACATGGGCAACTTCCCATACATTGTTTGACCCAACTTTTTTGACTAACGTAACGTACAATTGAGATACTTTTGGTAATTGGTAATTGATAAGATGATGAAAAAACAAATTTAATTTCTTGCATAGAAGTTGTGGGATAGTAATGAATCGTATTGCGTTTTGTTCCACGCAAATGCAATGAGCTGATTTATCAAATTATTTAGAAATACTACTTTTGCTTCCCAACTTTCAATTTTGTATTTTGTAAGCAGTGACTCTTTTCGTTGTAATAAATAAATTTTCATTTTCATTTTCAACTTTTAAAAATACACAAGTTCTATAGAAAAATTGGACAAAAAAACAACATTATAACCGTACTAATTGCTTCCATGAAGGGGCCCTGGTTCATTTATTTATGACCTGGGTCAGCGGTTGCCCACCTCCTTTATCAGAAAGATGAACACGACTGTGCTGAGGATAAGATGAACACGACTGTGCTGAGGATAAGATGAACACGACTGTGCTGAGGATAAGATGAACACGACTGTGCTGAGGATAAGATGAACACGACTGTGCTGAGGATAAGATGAACACGACTGTGCTGAGGATAAGATGAACACGACTGTGCTGAGGATAAGATGAACACGACTGTGCTGAGGATAAGATGAACACGACTGTGCTGAGGATAAGATGAACACGACTGTGCTGAGGATAAGATGAACACGACTGTGCTGAGGATAAGATGAACACGACTGTGCTGAGGATAAGATGAACACGACTGTGCTGAGGATAAGATGAACACGACTGTGCTGAGGATAAGATGAACACGACTGTGCTGAGGATAAGATGAACACGACTGTGCTGAGGATAAGATGAACACGACTGTGCTGAGGATAAGATGAACACGACTGTGCTGAGGATAAGATGAACACGACTGTGCTGAGGATAAGATGAACACGACTGTGCTGAGGATAAGATGAACACGACTGTGCTGAGGATAAGATGAACACGACTGTGCTGAGGATAAGATGAACACGACTGTGCTGAGGATAAGATGAACACGACTGTGCTGAGGATAAGGCCAAAATTATGAGTCTTTGTTTTGTATGATGTGTTACATCCTACTTATTATTATGTATTTGAAGTGTTTAAAATTTTAAAGCACAAGTTTGAAACATGACGGTTATTCCGAATGGGGACAATTCTACCAACGAAAGGAATAATAAACCCCCTTTTTAGGGTTGCGTAACAAAAATTACGGAACCCTTATGGATTCGTCATGTCTGTCTGTATGTCTGTCTGTGTATGTCACAGCCACTTTTTTCCGAAACTATAAGAGCTATGCTGTTGAAACTTGGTAAGTAGATGTATTCTGTGAACCGCAATAAGATTTTCAAACAAAAATAGAAAAAAAACAATAAATTTTTGGGGTTAGAACCTGATACTTAGAACTGAAACTCAAAAAACTTTTTTTCATCATACCCATATGTGTGGGGTGTATGTATAATAGGGGCTATCTATGGATAGGTCTTCAAAAATGATTTTGAGGTTTCTAATATATTTTTTTTCTAAACTGAATAGTTTACGCGAGGGCACTTCCAAAGTGGTAAAAAGTGTGCCATAACTTCTAAAATAAGAGAATGATAAAACTAACAAAATAAATATGATGTACATTACCATGTAAACTTCCAATAAAATTGGTTTGAACGAGGTCTAGTGAGTAGTTTTTTTTAATACGTCATAAATCGTAATCCATCCAAGAACTTTTATATTATGTTACTTGCTGCTACGGAACCCTTCATGGGCGAGTCCGACTCGCACTTGGCCGCTTTTTTTAGTGTTTTTATGATAGTATATTAAACTATTCTAACAGACAAATTAAGTTTAAACTAGTATATTAGATGTACAAGTTTAAATTGACCATGAACCGGACGACGCAGTGTCGAAGGGCCCTCTCGATAGACTGATGTCATTTTAAAGGTTTGCAGGAAGTCGGTGGATGGAGTCTTGAGACCGTTCATCGTGGCGTTCTAGGGGGAGGTGATGATGATGATGAATTGCAAATTTGAACCTATTATATTTTTCTGGAAAACACTGAATATCCACATATAATAGAGCTTACCTAAGCTTGATATAAATTAATTTGAATGACTCACCTATCCATAAATAATATTTACTAAAATAAAAACTAAACCGTAGGTACAGATAAACTAAAAAAAGTACGATATACACAGTTGAGCTGTCTAAAGGTATATTAAAATAGGAAAAATAAAAGAATAAACGAAAGATAGTTAAAATAAATTTATATCCAGTAGATCTTCTTGGAGAGTAGGAGATATCGTTATTTCGTGCTCTCAGAAGTAAATTGGTAAGTATACCTTTATTACAAAGTATTCAAAATATATTAAAAACATACCACGATGTTTCCACTATTGTAATTAAGAATCCTGAGTAGATAATACAATAATCAACAGTATCAAAAAAAAAGTGAATTCCTAAGTGATTTTTTTTGAACTTGGTTAAATATTCGGCCAAGCACGCGTCAGAGTCGTGCACATAGGGTTCCGTCCGTACCTTATGAAACTTTGTTAGTAAAGCAAAACAATTGAAGTTGCTAACTCTGCATACATTTTTATTTTGTCGAATCAATTTATTTACATAAAACTTGGTAATGCTATTCACCCAAACAATTGTAGATATTTGTTGTTGGAATAGTTAATTAAAATAAAAAACAAACTAAAAAAAAGCTAAAAAAACAACAAACTCTAATCGTGCGGTAAAATAAAAAGTAACGTTATGTAAGTTACGGGTAGTGTGTGCAATTTTAATATAGACTGCATATACATGGGCGCTGGGAATTGATGACACACAGACGTACGGACAGACAAGGTAGCGACAGCAATAGCATCACCTTGCTCCTTGGCCTACGGAACTCTGTAAACACCATGCATTAAAATGAAGTCATTATAAAACTCACCGTTCGTGTACGCTGGTTTCCATAAAACGGAAATTACTAGTAATACACTAAATAATCCTAATTTACTTTTCCCCATTTTTACAGGGGTAAAAGTACACTAAAAATAAAAAACAGTCTTGTACTTATTCTAGCAATACTATGATGCGCCTGCCACGGTCCGCACTGAAATGCGTTCGGGACGCCATTCCACCCCCTTATATAGACAAGGTGGGGGGCAGCTAGTTAGTGGGATAGACTAACTATGGCACAGTGCAAATATCAAACAGTAAGGCTAATTAAGAGGAATAAACATTTTTGAAGCCTGCTGGAATGCAAAGTCTTTGTGGCTATTTATAAATTCAAATAATTGTTATAAAGTTATGTAAGAAATGTATCTTTATCTTTTTTTTTCTTTTTTTCTTTCAGAGGTCAAAATTCATTTATTTACGCTATACAAAAAATGTAATACTGAAACTAAGACAGTAAAACAAAACAAAAATAAATCATAAAATAATAATAATCTTCTTCTTTATATTATATACAACATCTTGTATAAAAAAAAACTGTTTTTAGTCTCGGTAAAACTCAGTAACGGCTTGACCGATTTTGATTAAATTTGTAGTAGGTATTTGGTCCCTGGATGGTTTAGATTTACAATTGGACATGATCGGTAGCTCTGCAATCGGGTCACCGGGATCACGCGAACGAAGTCTCGAGCGGGCCGGTAGTCTATAATAAATGTTCTTTAAATGGTATAATTTATGACGAAATTAATAAATATGGGACATGATACAAATAAATGGGACGTAAACTAGGAAAACAATGAAGATGAAAATTATATACGTATAGAAGAGAAAACAGAGAACTTATATAGTACTTTTTATATGATATATATAAATAAATGCATGCATTTTATAAATAATAAATATAGAGCTCAAGTAAGAGATACAAGAAATTGGGAGCGTCGACTTAAAAAAAATTATTAGCTCAGAGACCCAGAGTGCGTCTTGGCCTCAGAGACCTGCACTGTTCTCTGTACTACGCATCTTGCTGCCAGTCAAGCTAATAATAACAGATATCCACAAATAGAATGCCCTTGCGGATCTGGGATGCAATTTTTGAATGTCAGCGAGTTACTGTAGTCAGCAAAACGGCCATTAATCACCGATTTAGTTAGTAACTAGATGATATTTAAAACTTGTACCTCGGTACAATAAATCGGTGGAAGAAACCGCTATTAGCGATAAGACCACCCATTGTGCATTTCTGTTATTTTTGTTATTTAGTTATGTTTTGTTCTTATGTGTGTTATTTAATTGTTAATGTACAATAAAGAGTCTAATCTATTCATCTATCTCGGTGTGGGATCTGTTAGGCCGCTACCGGGAAAGGCAATGATATCCTCGTGTCGTTACTGTTTGATATCTGTACTGTGCCATCGGAGTTAGAAATACAACTTCAAAGATGTGTTGATAGTGGCAATTAAAACAGCAAAGGTTAATTTTGGTATAATGGAATGGTTGTCATAGCAATATCGTTAGTGAATTCCATTGAAGACCAAAGATCTATATGTATAGAAAAGAACAATTTGGTCTGATAAAGTAATTTTGTGAAATTTAGGCACTTAAGGAAGCGTCAACCTCAGGCAGAAATCTCCATTTTAAAAAAAACACCTCGCGTTTTATTGAATATTTAGTAAAATATAGATAATTTTAAAAACCCTCACATTCGCCTTCGGTTTTATTGTATTGATTCAAATTATCTAATTTTCAATCCAAATATGCAAGTCTCGACAGAGTTTACTTATTTGAGCCTTTCGGGGTCGAGACTCTGGGTTCGTGGGGTACCAGGGCCCTTCGCGTTTTCAAAATTCATTCAGGGCGTCTAGTCGAAGCGACACGTGACCCGAGAGCTGGCTCTTATCTGGCTCAACGCATTAGTATTGCCATTTAGCGTGGCAATGCAGGCAACTTCTTAGGGACGCTTCCATCTGGTAGTGATTTGGATCAGTCGAGCTAGCTTTAGATCATTAGCAGTGGTCTTCAGTTAGCCCAACTGTATAACTTGTATTTTTTAAATTTAGTTCATACCTACTTGTATAGTTGTATTATTATTTCTGTAAATCAATGTATACATTATTTATAATTAGATAAATATCCACCATATTAAGAAATTATCGAATCTAAACAAAAGTTAGACGTCATTTTGTATTGGTTTTCTACACAGCAAATATTTTCCTATCGTGTTTTTGGTACAGTGATCCCTCGGTATTATAATGTAGTATGCTTGCACATTATAATGTAGTATGCTTGCATATTATAATGTAGTATGCTTGCATATTATAATGTAGTATGCTTGCATATTATAATGTAGTATGCTTGCATATTATAATGTAGTATGCTTGCATATTATAATGTAGTATGCTTGCATATTGTTCATCTGAATATTGTTCATAGTTCACAGTTCATAGTTTCGTTATTAATAACTGATTACATTATAGGTCAAAAATAATAATATAAAATAATGTAATAAATTGGTATGTCTCGTAATTAATTCAAACAAATAAAAAAACCATGATCATTTTAAATTAATAATAGTAAGTTCCAATTAAAGAAAAAACTAAAGTAGGTAGGTAAGTATATAACCAAATAGGTACCTATAATAAGTCATAACGTCTAATACATAAAACCTAATGAAGTTACCTAAATGTTCTTTATTTAGTCAGTATAAAATCAAATGTACGATTTTTAATTTTACGGCATGCCCCCTCTTGATAAGTTTACTTTTTTCGTCTTAGTAGACAGAATGAGTGCACTAATAAGTGCCAAGGTATTAAGGTGGGGTACGCCGCAAAATTTCTAATCGTAGATATGATTTTTAACTGACTAAATCAAGTACAATATTCAAATTAAAAATATGCATGGATACTAAATTATAATTTCGAGGGATCATATTACCAGAAAAACGACAGGATAATATTTTCTAGATAGAAAAAAAACAACGTTACCTCTAACTTATGGCTAGATTCGATTGTTTATTAAAATGGTTCATTAGTGGGTTAGAAATAAGATAAATAATATCAATAGGTACAACAAAGCGGAGTTTACTGGTAGGGGCTTTGTAATATTGTCTATATTTTATTAGATATTCAATAAAAACAGCTTTTTCAAGCGCTGCGGTGTTTTTTTTATGAAGATTTCTGCCTGGTGTTGGCGTAGTCTTAAGGTTAGCTTCTTCTTATGTTTGGTTCCTTCTTGGTAGTTCTTTTTTTTGTTAGACATTGACCCCGTTAGTTAGTTAGTTTTGATTGTTCTCGATATACATGACGTATGTATATTAACCACGATAAATAAATAATAAAAAAAAATGCTGGACAGTTTACACAACATTATCTAGCCCCAAGCTAAGCAGAGCTTGTGTTATGTGTACTAGACAACTAATATACTTGATACAATATATAACATAGATAGATATTTTTTATTATACATAGAAAATACCCAGAACTCCCTTAACAAATATCTGCAGATTGCACAAATATTTGTTCCGGAGCGGGAATCGAACCCGCAACCTCCGGCGTCGCAGGCGAACGTTCGCCCGCCCCTCCATAGAGGTCGTCAAAAGGTCGATAGTTTTAAAAGTTACGACCTCACCTGTTCATTAACAATCTTAGATGTTCTATGTATTTATGTAACTCTTTACATAGCCGTAGCGTTTCCCTGTACATGTGCTACGACACCTCTACGCGCTACGCTACGAGATTTATTTATTCTATTATAATGAAGACTGCTCACCTATAATAAGTTTTTTGATGATAGATACATTTTAAAACAAGCTTTTCTGAAATTTGTGATCGGAACTGTGAG
The DNA here is from genome assembly GCA_932527175.1 of Operophtera brumata. Taxonomy (NCBI): domain Eukaryota; kingdom Metazoa; phylum Arthropoda; class Insecta; order Lepidoptera; family Geometridae; genus Operophtera; species Operophtera brumata. Next base: position 30,059,431 of record OW052239.1, on the reverse strand, counting down.
CTGATCAACGTGAGCCAAAACACTACCAGGCTACTTTTAATTATCGCGGAGTTCCGTTGTTCGCCTTCCGTCTCCATCATAAGAGCAGCTCATTATCACCACAATATTGTATTGTCATCAGAACTTGATAGGTATTTCAGCTAAATTGGATTTCAGGAAATGACAGGAAAGCAAGTTGAATGAATACTTGTAAATGTAAAAATAGTAGATTGTTCAACTAGGGCGAGTAATTTGATAACAGAGAGGGAGGCTATAGAATTGAGTATGAATGGGTTATATTCCCGTGTTAAATACTCTACTTTTTTCTTCGATTGCAAGATAATAAAATAACGCAAGCAAACGCAATGACGCGTACAATCAACGGTCCCCATAAAATGCTATTGCAGCAGTGTAGGTCGCTTTCAGTTACATATTCAAGAATAAATACAAATTAAACTAGTGGTTCGCCCCGAACTGAGACCTCGCGAATACACGCGATTTAGGTAGGTTACCTTATTTATTTCGATAAAAATATCTATGTACGTGATTATACCCACATAAAATAAACGTTCTTGTCGGTTCAAAATGTTAGAACTACATCGTTATTCAAATTCCTAGAAGTTAACAATGTGGATGTTCTACTGGTTAACGTTTTTTAGAGTACGAGTTCCGAAATTCTTTAATTTTAGACTTTTACCAGTATTTGTGTCATAAAAGCTACAAACATACAAAATTTCAGCGTTGTAGGATTAGTGGAAGTACTCTAGAGGTTTTGGTTTTTTACATTTTCGATTTACCCTAATATCTCAAAAACTACATAAGTAAAACATTATAAAAATAGATTTGAAATGTCGAAGCAAGGGGCTTTCATATGGGCCCCATTTGATCTGATATTCTCACCTTTTTTTATCCCCTCTTGGGCCCCAATATCCCAACAACCCCAGGACCGATGTAGCTCATAACCTTACCAACAAATCGTACTAATACTATCTACCCCCTAATCAAATTTCATGAAGATCGGATTATCGCTTCGGAAGTTATGCTCGGACAAACATACATACATACATACATACATACATACATACATACATACATACATACATACATACATACATACATACATACAAACGCCGATTCTTCCAAGTTGACTCAGAGAACTCGTTTCGCTCGTTCAAATATTTTAAAAATAGAATATTGAAAAGGGTTTGCGTTAATTTTGTAGACTGTAGACAATAAAGACAAAAATAAAATAAAAAACATTAGTTTTTTTTTTTTTTTCCCTAGAGGCTAAGTAATACACTTGAGTAGTTCCTGTCTGTGTACGAATCTGCCCCATTCGGGGACAGACACGAATACTTTAGTTCGCCTACACTTAGCTAAAATGACACACTTCTTATTAGCAGCATTACGGCCTCTGTGTCGCGGCGGGCGAAGATTGGCCTGCGACGCAGGAGGTTGCGGATTCGATTCCCGCCTCGGAATAAATATTTGTGCGATTGCAGATATTTGTTCAGGGTGTTCTGGGTATTTTATATGTATAATATTGTATTAAGTATATCAGTTATCTAGTACCCCTAACACTAGCTCTGCTTAGCTTGGGGCTTGCTATTGTTGTGTGAACTGTCCAGCATTATTATTATATTATTAGAAGTGAAAAAGTAATTTTTGGATATCGATTTTTAACCAGTTGATAGATTTGTAACAATCTTGGTAGTTAGCTGATCACTGTAATTACAATGTTGGTCAGTGAGAGATTTATCTAAGTCACTTGTTGACGTTAGGTAGGTACTAGTGAATCCGGTCACGTTTATCTGGGATGTATGGGTGAGGGTGAAGTTAGAAGCTAGTAGGCATACATTATATTAAGTAGAGTTTAAGCTCTTATCGACGTTACTAAAACAAGTCTCAAAATACGGTACAAAGTCTATTATGACTTTATAAATGATAAACCGCGTGGCATGATGTCGCTCTGCCCCTCGACAGCTAACACAATTTTCAATATCTGTACCTATATATTATCAGGTTGTTATTTATAGGAAACGTACCAAAATTACAAATTCAAAATACATACGTTTAGAATACATAAGTTCAAAATACATTAAAGTTGAATATAAAAAGTGTCAAGCTACAAACTTGAAAGGCATGCATATTTGTTTGAGATTATGGCTTTAGGAATGTCGACCATTATAAATAAAAAACATTAAGGATTTGTTTAAAAATTTATTTATAAACATTAGATTTTTAAATTTACGGATTTTGTACTTATTTATTAAACTAGCTAAACAAAACGTATGTATTTTGAATTTATTCATTTTGATACGTATCCTATTTTATAAGTATATCAAGCGTAGCATGTGCTGTTTTATAAACTTTTGCTGATTCTCTTTTAATTGTGACTGCCTACCTAAGGTTTATAAGTTTATTCTCTTTTAATTGTGACTGCCTACCTAAGGTTTATAAGTTTATTCTCTTTTAATTGTGACTGCCTACCTAAGGTTTATAAGTTTATTCTCTTTTAATTGTGACTGCCTACCTAAGGTTTATAAGTTTATTCTCTTTTAATTGTGACTGCCTACCTGAGGTTTATAAGTTTATTCTCTTTTAATTGTGACTGCCTACCTGAGGTTTATAAGTTTATTCTCTTTTAATTGTGACTGCCTACCTGAGGTTTATAAGTTTATTCTCTTTTAATTGTGACTGCCTACCTGAGGTTTATAAGTTTATTCTCTTTTAATTGTGACTGCCTACCTGAGGTTTATAAGTTTATTCTCTTTTAATTGTGACTGCCTACCTAAGGTTTATAAGTTTATTCTCTTTTAATTGTGACTGCCTACCTGAGGTTTATAAGTTTATTCTCTTTTAATTGTGACTGCCTACCTGAGGTTTATAAGTTTATTCTCTTTTAATTGTGACTGCCTACCTGAGGTTTATAAGTTTATTCTCTTTTAATTGTGACTGCCTACCTGAGGTTTATAAGTTTATTCTCTTTTAATTGTGACTGCCTACCTGAGGTTTATAAGTTTATTCTCTTTTAATTGTGACTGCCTACCTAAGGTTTATAAGTTTATTCTCTTTTTTCTTCAGCTTATCCTTGTTCACTCAGCACCACACAGGCGCTCCCCACCTATTAGTAAGAAGGATCATCAAATAAAGCCAAGCAGTGTTTGGTTGCCTAATTCTTCTAGGTTTGGTCGCGTTGGAACAGGATTAATTTCTTGACGAGGTTCTCAAGTAGAGTGTTTTTGTTTTTTTTAAATATTTGTTACCTCCTTTCTCCGTCATTTATGAGCCGATTTGTTTTTTTAAAATTTAATATGCTTCCAGGTTGGTCCGATATTTATCAAAATCTGGTTCTGATGCTGGGATCCATGAGGAAATGAGGGAACACCTCAAATATTATAGGCACACCTAAAGCGATTTCGGTATTTTCAGCAACAAGTCAAGCATGTGCATTCATAAAGTTCCATTTGGTGAAGTGGAACTGATGAAGAAGAGATGGCCATTGGAACTACTCAATGATAAGTATTTCATGGGTGGCGATAAGGGTGACTTTACGATATCCGATTGAGCTGAAATTAGGCATACCTATCAAGTTCCGATGACAATACAATATGATGGTGACAGCGAGCTGATCTGATGATGGAGACAGAAAGTGGACAACAGAACTCCTCGATGGATAATAGTAGAATGGCCGTGTTTAGGCAGCACACGGTTCCGATCACTAATATTATAAAATCTTGCAAAGGGGAAAAAATCCTAGGTGCGAAGTCGTTTTTTACGAATATAATTATATATTTTTCTTAAAATACATAGTTATAATATAATCTTTTATGGAACCATCGAGGGCCCCCTTATTCACAGCTTTACAAATGATCCTCATAACTTTGCAACATAATATGCTTTGTGTTACATTGTAAAGCAATAAATTTATCGTCGTATTCCGGATGTTTTGATAACTTCATGCACGTGTGATCCTTAACATGACATACTTATCTAATAATTAAGAAAATCACTATTAAATTGGCGTGTGCTACTTGCATTTGAGATTTTGTATCAGGTCAATGCATGATCCTGATAGGCATTAGATTAATTCCCATAGATGCAGTTGTAGCTTTCGTGATAATTTTGTTTACTGAATATCGTGACAGGAATATGTCTGACAGGGAATGCATATACTTTTTGAGTGAGTCTGTCTGTCTGTCTGTCCAAAGTCAGAGCGGTTGTATTCTTAGACTATTAGTTGATGTTAAAATTCACAAAGCTAAGAAGTAAAAACTCCAAAAATAATGTTTTTTCGGGAACCTGCACAAAATGAAATAATGGTAAAAAAAAACATCATTTAGCATATTGATGAATGGATTAGTCAAAAATATTACGAACATTGTTTTTGATAGAGATATCTGTTTCATAAACCAATAGGTATAAAGCTTGGAAGAGGTACTTTTTTTTTTTAGTTTGCGAGTGTTTTCGGTTTTGTAATCGCATTCCATCCCATCCCGCTATACTCAGGTGTTTGTATGTTTTGTAGTCGCATTCCATCCCATCCCGCTATACTCAGGTGTTTGTATGTTTTGTAGTCGCATTCCATCCCATCCCGCTATACTCAGGTGTTTGTATGTTTTGTAGTCGCATTCCATCCCATCCCGCTATACTCAGGTGTTTGTATGTTTTGTAGTCGCATTCCATCCCATCCCGCTATACTCAGGTGTTTGTATGTTTTGTAGTCGCATTCCATCCCATCCCGCTATACTCAGGTATTTTTATGTTTTGTAGTCGCATTCCATCCCATCCCGTTATACTCAGGTGTTTGTATGTTTGTTATTAATTCACTGCTCAATCTATTTCGATGAAAAATAGTACCTACCTACCTACATACATAATTACTAGAAAGCACAAAGTACGTAGGCGGCGCGCCGCTATTTTGTATAGAAAGTCTTTGGGTACTCAGATAGATACTTTTCATCCAGAGGAGTGAAATGTGGCAAGTATCAATGTAGATATGAAAAGCTGTATGAGAAAACCGGTTATGGTAGGTATAGTCTAGATGGAAAATTTTGAGTAACCATGATTTGACTTTGGATCTCTATGCGTGGTCCAACATGCACTGGGCCTGTTATTTCAAATGAGATTTAACAGAGTTTCGTCAATTATAATCAGTAGTTCATTCCCATCATATTTTGGTTTTGGACAAAACAATAAAATTATAACCTATGCCTACTTCCTTTAACTTCCTTTTACTTTTAGTAGTAGTAGAGCTTTTTTGTAAAAGAGTTCGTCCGGGGAAGTACTACCACCATACCTATTTCTGCCGCAAAGCAGTAGTGCTCGCATTGCTGTGTTCCGGTTTGAAGGGTAAGGGTGCCGGTGAAATTACAGGCACATGAGACTTTTCATCCTTATGTCTCAGGGTGGCGGGCGCAGTGCAATGCCACATAGGGCACGTCCTAGGTGGACGTGACCTATGAGGTAATGCACTGTTCACAGGCAGAGGTTACCGCTTAAATCTGCTTGTTCAGTCATTCAGTAGTATAAAAAAAAAAATTGTCAATAAAATGATGAATCTTTCACAGAAATAAAGGTCATAAAGTTGACTTCAAAGAATTGACTCTAAAAAACAATGGATCGGACACAATTTGCGTGGAACAGAGAAGTTCACTGTTCATAGGCAGAGGGTATCGCATAACATCAGGTGGGCCATCTACATGATCCGTCATTCCAAGTTGTATAAAAAAACTGGTTTCCAAGAAATTGGAAAACAAAACGTGGGCGACAATTTAGAGTTTAAGAAGTTTTATTTTTGTTATACGACAAAAAAGCAATTTTTTTTTCTGATAACGTGTTGTTTGCATATTTTTGAAGAGTTAGCTGACAAATATCAGGCTTCAACTTTATGGACTGCATGATTAGAAGTGCATAAGATATTTACGACAAAGTTAACATAAAAAATAAATAAAAAATATTATGTTATCTATTTCACGAGATTAGATAAAGTAATGTATGAAACTGCACATAATTCTTGCTCGTGTGAAGCTACACTCGTAGTTTAAGAACCCTTATTATGCAACAGTTTCTTATACGACTATTTCAGCATTTAAAAGAGGCCAAGAATACCTTGTATCAATGACACGAGACAAGAACAAGAACACATTATTGAGCTCATTGCTCTGTACCGTATCACATTGTTCCTAAGTGCAAATATGGAATGGATACCTTCTAGCTGTGTTGACCCCACTTAGTTTCTGTCAGATAAGCTATTTACCTACTTGTAGATAGCTGGTCGTTATCACCAATTTTTCTTGAACAACTGAGAGCTTGTAAGTATAATTAGATTATTATTTTCGGGGTTTTTGTTGAATTAAATTTTAATCTGTATGTTTCAGGATGGCCGGCACAGTGCAGTGCGGTATAGGGCGCGTCTTAGATGTACGTGACCTATGTGATAATGCAGTGTTAAAGGCAGCCTCAGCCTTTAACACTGCATTATCACATAGGTCACGAAAACGGGACAAGTTTATGACCCACCTGATGTTAAGTAACCTCTTACTTAACATCAGGTGGGTCATAAACATGTCCCGTTTTTCAAGCAGTTCAAAAAAAATGCTAATAGTTAAATCAATAAAATATTGTAGACATAATTTAGAGACTTATATCTAGACCCGCCGCGTGGATTGTCAGTTATCCGTTAAAGTGTATAGCTTCCAAATCACACCATAGCTCAAAGATCTGTATGGAAATCTTATAGATATTAAAGTCTAGATCATCTTGTAGCTTGACTAGATAATATCCAAATTAAGGAGAAAACTTCGTTTGTGGGAGAAGGTTCAAGCGGGCTAATCGTACACTGCTCTGAGCCATATTGCATAATGTAGTATTTGTAGCCTCGAGATCGTCCCGCCAACATATTCTCGGCCGGCCCATCGTCGCCTTCCGTCTTTGGACATCCAAGGAGTTACCATATTTGCTCACTTCTTGAGTGAATCTCGTAGTTTTGCTCCCCACATCAGCAATGCCAGTCGTCGAACGCAGCATGGTGTTCCGCACTTGGTACTGCGTTTGCCCTTTGGAAAATCTTGAGCCTGGACTTCTGTAACTCAGTCACCGACCATGTCTGCGCACCGTAAGAAAGAGCGGTGGACAGCCCAAAAACCGGGATGAATGGTAGACTTTGGGGTAGATCTTTGCCAGCAGTGGGACATAAAAGGTTAAGGCGTAGGTATCCAAAAGCCAAATTCCGTCAGATTCTAACTCATTTAAGTGCAGGTTAATTAAAAAGTGACAGAATAGCGCTCTCAGAACGAAAAGTAAGTGAAAATCAGGAAAAAAAAATATTTGGCACGTGAAAAACCGTCGCATCACAGAATCTTACGTTCAACTTGAAGATAAAGTTTTGCTGACATTTAGGTGAAAGAAAAAGTACAATTCTAAGACGCATTTTCACCAACACATTAACGGACGTTTAAAGGGCTGTTAAGCTTAAACAACTCTTTTTGATAAATGTTTTCATACGTTATCTATCACTTTGATGATTGGTTCGGTAACCACCCATTTATTTGTTCGTGAACTTGGGCCTAAGTCATTAGAAGTTGAATCAAATTTTCAGTCGAAAACATTACTTTGTTTTTTTTTCATATTGAACAGATAGAACATTTTTGTACATTTACTTTACAGATAAAAGGTTAATATTGTCATATTTTTTTGAGCATATAACGTTGACGTATGAGGAGAAAGCCTTCAAATAAGTCAAACAAGCTGCTGTATACGCCAAACAAAAAAAAAACGTTTAAACGTCATTTCCGATGCATTGAATCCGTTGCATCAAAACATTAACCTGCGGCTACTAACTCGAAATTACAGACGTATAAACGTAAGAAAAGCTGTATGTAATAATTTGTAACAAGCACGCGAGTCGGGAAAGGGTCACAACATATTGTGTTCTAACTTCAAGTCAATAAATAATTGAGCAATAATCGAGTCATTGACACCAACGAGATATATCAAGTTATCTATAAAACACTGGAAAATTGTGAATGAACGACATTGAACTTGCGTTCAAATTATTAATAATGCGTAAACATCTCATTTGAACTCATATTGGGTAATCTATCTTTACTTTATCTTGCGTTTCAAATCATTGGTAATAAGATTTTTGTGAAAAATATATTTTTCAGTACAAGCTTTTATAAAATTAGTGATCATAACAGTGTGCTGATCAAAATGAGCCTAAACACGGCCAGTCTATTATTATCCATCGAGGAGTTCCGTTATCCACCTTCCGTCTCCATCAGCTTGCTGTCATCATAATATTGCATTGTCATCGGAACTTGACAGGTGTGCAAAATATCATCTCAATCGGTTGAGGATAACTGCTTTAAAATAAAAAAAACCGGGATGGGGGTGAGTCCCTGAGAAGACAGCTTCCATCCCCAATCAGTGAGATTAAAGTTGACTCCCCGCCACTTCTCCAAAACAAACCTTTAAGAAGTGTTCATTCGACTGATAATGATGATGATGATGAAATTTTTGAGCAGAATCACGAGCTGATCAAAATGAGCCTAAAAACGGCTGGCTGGTATTGGCGCAGTCTTAAGACCAGAAAATCAGATATCTTATTAATTAGAACAGTAGTACTTCACTAAGTGGGTGTGTATCAAAGTGCAAGTAACCGCTACCACAAACAAACAAAACAATAATAAGGATGCAGTCTTATCGAACTGTACTACATAATGGATTGGACAAAGTTCATTACACAGTTATATGACAAATACCTACCATTTTTAGGGTTCCGTGCCCAAAGGGTAAAACGGGACCTTTTACTGTTTACTTATTAGCCTGCTTTATGGCTAGATTGTAATGATATTGTACATTTATTATGTACACTAATAAAATAAAATAAAACAGAACGATGTATTTCTGTTGCCGCTATAACAAAAAATTCAAAAAAATAGAATAAAATAAATATTTAAGGGGGCTCCCATACAACAAACGTGATTTTTTTGCCATTTTTATAGAAATTATTGTGTTATAAATTTTATTGTGACTCGCACTTAGCTGGTTTTATTAAAGTCAAAGTCAAAAAAGAAGTCAAAAGTATTTTATTCATTGAAATCACAAGGATCATTTTGAATCGTCTTAAAAAATAAATTTACATTTACTCCTGTTCCAACGCAACCAGACCTAGAAGAATCAGGCAACAAACACGGTCTGTTTTTCTTTTGATGATCCTTCTTACTACTAGGTGGGAGCGCCTGTGTGGTGCCTCGAGAACAAGTGGAAGCTGATTCAAAGAAAAAAGGAAAACCAAATTAAAAGCCTTACTTAGGTAGGCAGTCAAAAGTAAGATGATAGAGAGAATCAGCAAAAGTTCATAAAGCAGCACACACTACGCTTGATATACTCATAAATAACACATCAGTAATAAATTATATGCAGGTACAGACATTGCAAATTGACAAATTAGGTGTCGAGGGGCAGAGCGACATCAGGCCACGCAGCTTTATCATTAACATAGTCATGTAGTGTGTAATACGCTTTCTTAATTAAATTATTCTTTATGTAAGATTTAAATCTTCGAATCAAAAGTTTAGAAGCACTTTCTGGAAGTTTATTATAGAACCGAACAGAATTCCCCATAAAAGACCCACTAACTTTTTTTAATCTAAATATGGGAATACTCAGTTTATTTTTATTTCTCGTGTTAAAACAATGCACGTCACTTTTTTTCATAAATCTATCTAAGTGTTTATGTGTATATAATAAGGTTTCGTAGATGTATTGCGATATTACCGTGAGAATGTTAATTTCCTTAAAACGCTCCCTCAAGGAGTCACGTGGCTTCATTTTATAAATGGCACGTATTGCCCGTTTTTGTAAAACAAATATTGCTTGGATGTCTGCTGCTTTCCCCCACAGAATGATGCCATATGACATAACACTATGAAAGTAGCCAAAATAAACTAGCCTAGCTGTAGCTTCATCAGTAAGCTGCCCTATCGTACGAACTGCATATGCAGCGGAACTAAGTCTACCCGCAAGTGCCTCAATTTGTGGTCCCCACTGCAAACTTGCATCAATATTAAGTCCTAAGAAAACAGTAGAGTTTACAAGATTGAGTGTCTCGCCATTTACTTTAATATTAGTTGGGTAATGTTTTACATTTGGCAAAGTGAATTTAATGCATTTAGTTTTTTTAGCATTAAGCAACAGATTATTTACAGTGAACCAATCAAGAACTCGCGATAGTGATTTATTTACATCATCGTAATTAGCTTTTGACCTATCAACTTTGAAAATTAAAGACGTATCGTCAGCAAATAAAACTACATCACATATGTCTTTTACATAAAAAGGGAGATTTTTAATGTATACTAAAAATAGAAATGGGCCTAGTATCGAACCCTGGGGCACTCCCATAACAATAGACGATCCTGAAGACCTTTCACCACCAACGTCAACTTTTTGTACTCTATTGGATAAGTAAGAATTTACAAGGTTAATTGCCTGATTTTGGATGCCATAATGTTTTAACTTCAAAATTAGAGTAGCATGACTCACGCAGTCGAATGCTTTGGATAGGTCGCAGAATACTCCGATCGCGTCTTGCGAGTTTTCCCATGCTTGAAATATGTGTTCCAAAAGCATGGTACCAGCATCAGCTGTTGATCGACCCTTGGTAAATCCAAATTGATGACTATGAAGTAGTCTGTGGAAGTTAAAGTGTGACAATAATTGAGTAAGAATAAGTTTTTCAAAGATTTTACTTAACGCGGGCAATATAGAAATCTGCCTATAATTAGCTGGATCTTTTGCATTTCCAGACTTGAACCAAGGAATTAATTTACTATGTTTCATAAGATCTGGAAAGATTTCTTCGTCAACACATCTATTAAAAATGTAGGCTAAGCATGGAGCAATATCAATAATTATAATACCTAACACCTTTGTGGATATTCCCCAAAGATCTTCAGTATTTTTAATATTAAGTGACTTAAATGTCTTAACAATACTATCGGCATTTACGTATCTAAAGCTAAACGCGATCTCACATTTAGCAACACTTAGTTCCAATAAAGTAGATGCTCCAGAGGCAGATGATTGTAATGACTGGGTTACAATAACTGGTATATTAGAGAAAAAATTGTCAAAGGCATTCGCGACATCAATCATTTTTGTCAATATTGTATTGTTTATGTTTAATTTGATCTGCTTATTGCGTGGCTTAGATTTACCTGTTTCATTATTAATTAATTTCCAAGTTGCCTTAATTTTATTCGATGATATTTCTATTTTTTTTCTCAAATGTAATGATTTAGCTGCACGACAAACTTTTTTTAAAAGTATTTGAATAGTTCTTTATATACAAAATAAACTTTGGGTCATGCAACATTGATTCCCTAGCCGCATAGAGATCATATAATTTATTCCTACTTCTATAGATACCGGGTGTCGCCCAATCAGCTAACCCGACATTAGATTTAGCTATACATGTTTTTAACTGAAATATCTCAGTATGTTGCTCATATATCAAATTAGACAAGGAGGTAAAAAGGTCATTTGGATCATCTACGCATGGTAAAGGGGTATTTTAAGTTCAATACTGCTCTGAAACTTCATAATTCGACTCCCTGTGATAGGCCGATAAGTGAATTCCTTAAGTTCATCTACCAAATTAGCCACTACTACCTACTAATCTACCAATTAGTAAATATAGCACTGTGACCGTAATGATCCGAGGTGAAATGTTTAATTACTGCTTTATCAATTGGAACACTACTGCAATATATATTATCCAAACAGGTGGCTGATGTAAGTGTCACCCTTGTAGGTTCTTCGAAAAGGTGACGTAAATTAAAACATTTAAATAAGTTAAGAATTCTCTCAGATAGAGGATTCACAGGAATATCTATATTGAAATCTCCGCAGACTATTAACATTTTACTACGTCCAAAAGTTTTAAGCAGTACTTCTTCCATAGTGAATTCAAATAACGCGAAGTCCGCGTCAGGGGGACGGTAAACACTCACAATGATATGCCGCTCAAGCTCAACACACGACAGCTCAATAGTCCTCTCAATAGTGAGATTTGCAACATCTTTACGTTCTTTGCATTTTAAATTATTTCGAGCAACAATTAAGGAACCACCACGTATGGCGTTCTTGCGTTTGAATGAACTTACAATATTATAATTCTCATAATAAGGGAGTAAATCAAATTGTAATAACCAGTGTTCAGTAACACACATGATATCTATATTAAACATGTTTAAAAATAATTCTAATTCAAATATTTTGCTGGGAAGGCCTTGCACATTTTGATGTACTACATGTAATGTGCCAGGCTTTCTCATTGTCGGAGTCATCAGTTTAAACAAATATTGTCAGCTGACCCTCCTGCTTGTGTGCCCCCATTAGTAATACTACTAACTACAGGCACGTCGATTAACTGCGTTATAGTACTTATAACGGGATCAAAAATATTAAATGCTAACAATTTAGCAATTATCAGTTTACTATGTCTACTAAGAAGCACAGTATCTCTGGTCAAAATAAAATTACTAATAAAATTATTAGTATCAAAAAACAAAACGTCTCTATGACGACAAGTCAAATTATACAATATTAAATTAAGATTCCAAATTGCTTGATTGTCTTTGGAACTCAAAGATTTTGAGTACGGGAATGCACATAAAATTAATTTTCCCAAACCTGAATCTAGCTTATGTAGCAAAGTCTCAACTAGCTTAATTATATCTAGTCGCATGACACCACTACTCTCACCTAATTGAACTATCAGAGTGGTGTCATTGTCAAAGCGATCTTCGCTCTTTATACAATCTATAAACTTATGAATTGGGGCATTTTCAAAGCAATTATTAGTGACAACTTGCCCTAACTGATCACTTAGTAGCAAACCCATATTTACTTTATTTACTTACTACAACTATGTCTGAACATTGTCCAAAATCCACATGTGCACCAACGACCTCTCGAAATCAAATAGATGTCAATGTGACATTGACGTTCCGATACACGCGTGTTTACTCTTGACTCATTGGTCAATATTTGTGGTTTTATTTTATTGACTCGTGGACTCTTTAGTCCGGGAACCTGGCAATAATATAGAAAAAATCATAATATAGCAGCGTGACTCAGAGTGCGAAGACCACAGCTTGGTTAAAAGTTAGCGAGAAGGACAATTATTATTTTAAAACCACACAGTAAGTTGATCGAATTGAAACTGAATCTATATATATATAAAACAAAGTCGTGTTAGTTACACCACTTATAACTCAAGATCGGCTGGACCGATGTTAGTTATCTCTTTTTTAGTGGATTTTTCTCGGCTCCGAATAGCAGAATAAGTAATAAAATATCGCGGGGGGGGGGGGGGGGGGGGGCTGTTTTTCACCGGGGGCTACCCGTGCGAAGCCGGGGCGAGTCGCTAGTTAACAACATTCTTTAATATTAATATACAGGGTGTAACATAATATCCCTATAAGCCCGGGGAGGGGATATTCTACACATCATGACTAATAACTTCCAACTAACTTTTTTTTTAACTATGACTCAAATTCCTCAAGAAATGTTCCTAACATAGCATGAGGATGTTACGGTACGTTATGGTACCTTACGTAGGGCTTGCGTAAGCTACATTTCTGGAGGAGTTTCAGGAATTTATCGCGGAATTTCAGGAGTTTTACAAGGCATTTCATGAATTAAAAACTTCGAATTTTAAAAAGTCCTAGAACTAAAGTTATTCGACATGATGTGTAGAATACCCCCTCCCCGGGCTTATAGGGATATTATGTTACACCCTGTATATTACACAAACCACAAAATGTTAAACTTTTTCATACACAGGCGGCTCTCACATAATTAGTGTTAAAATAAGACATTAAACCAAAACTAAACTAAGAACCTACCTACCACAAGCCGTCACCCGACGGCAGCGTGCCCAGAATTCTGGCTTCATTGCTGCGCTGAATGGCAATGCTTATTCGTTGATCGAAATAAAAGCAAGCATTCTGGTCTCGCGTGGACTCGAAAAGCCGCTCCGCAAGTTCTTTGAAAATGTTATGTGCCCTTGGTCCCCACGGGCCTAAATTGATGATTGACTAAAAATTGATATTCTTCTTGGTATATTTAAACTACTTTCAATTAAAAAAAAAAAAACCTATCAAGTTTCAGTCTCATTTCTGTATAATCACATTTCCTGAGTGTATTGTCAGTTGAGTTGAATTCACACATTTATGACATCGAAGCTAGATCAGAACATGATCCGGACTTTATTTTGAGTATTTTTTAATATTCTGGAGTGTATAAATCTAAAATTAAAAAAAAAACGCTGTTTACCTGTTCTTTGCAGAACTTTTTAACATTTGTTCCATTTCCTTGAAGTTACATTGTCTCCGAAGGCAATTCTTCTTGGTGTATCTACTGGGAAGTCCTGAAATTACAAACAAAAAACATAATTAGTGTCGATTTTATCACTGGCCAATTTCAAAAGGTCAACGAACCAATTCTAAAATAATTTGTACTAGGATCTAAAGAAAGAGGAAAACATAAGAAAAGATGAATGGATTACGTGAGAGATGATATGAATGAGAAGGGAGTGAATGATGAGGTGACGGCTGACAGGGGAGAGTGGAAGAAAAAGACTCCAAATAAATTGAAAAAAAAGGGCAAGACAATGATGAATGATGAGTCTTGCACGATACAAGATGCCGAGGCGTATATCTTTCATCGTGGTGGGTACTGTATGCTCAACATTGGACGTCTCCCGACTGACGATGATGATGATGATGATGATGATAATGATGATGGAGGTGAGATTGTATGTTTGTGTGAGTGTGTGTTTATTGACCAAAGTGTGTCCGGCTTAAGACTATACCCCTCCATATCCTCGCATGGGAGAGTGGAAGAAAAAGACGTACTGCGCCGACCCCAAATAAATTGGGAAAATGGCAAGACAATGATAATGAAGGTAAACCAAGCCATAAGAAATTCTCGTAAGAATACGAAATAAATATGTTGTATCAATAAAATGTATGAAATCTTTACGTGACTGACTCACTGACTCAGGATCAATTAGTAGATAACAAAATTACAGTTATACGGCATCTATCAGGACATACAATGAAACAAAGCCAAGGGATCTATTAGCAACTACTCTGACTATCAAAATTACAGTTATACGGCATCTATCAGGACATACAATGAAACAAAGCCAAGGGATCTATTACAGTTATACGGCATCTATCAGGACATACAATGAAACAAAGCCAAGGGATCTATTAGCAACTACTCTGACTATCAAAGCACAGCCCAGAGACCTGAGTTTGGAGGGTAAGTACATTCCTTTAGTGGTTTAGGGGTGCACTAATAAATAAATTTGCAAAATGGCAAGACAATGATAATGAAGGTAAACCAAGCCATAAGAAATTCTCGTAAGAATACGAAATAAATATGTTGTATCAATAAAATGTATGAAATCTTTACGTGACTGACTCACTGACTCAGGATCAATTAGTAGATAACAAAATTACAGTTATACGGCATCTATCAGGACATACAATGAAACAAAGCCAAGGGATCTATTAGCAACTACTCTGACTATCAAAATTACAGTTATACGGCATCTATCAGGACATACAATGAAACAAAGCCAAGGGATCTATTACAGTTATACGGCATCTATCAGGACATACAATGAAACAAAGCCAAGGGATCTATTAGCAACTACTCTGACTATCAAAGCACAGCCCAGAGACCTGAGTTTGGAGGGTAAGTACATTCCTTTAGTGGTTTAGGGGTGCACTAATAAATAAATTTGCAAAATGGCAAGACAATGATAATGAAGGTAAACCAAGCCATAAGAAATTCTCGTAAGAATACGAAATAAATATGTTGTATCAATAAAATGTATGAAATCTTTACGTGACTGACTCACTGACTCAGGATCAATTAGTAGATAACAAAATTACAGTTATACGGCATCTATCAGGACATACAATGAAACAAAGCCAAGGGATCTATTACAGTTATACGGCATCTATCAGGACATACAATGAAACAAAGCCAAGGGATCTATTAGCAACTACTCTGACTATCAAAGCACAGCCCAGAGACCTGAGTTTGGAGGGTAAGTACATTCCTTTTGTGGTTTAGGGGTGCACTAATAAATAAATTTGCAAAATTCACTGCAGCGGTTTAGTAGTAGTAGAGCATTTTTGTGAAAAAGTTTGTCCGAGGAAGTACTACCACCATACCTATTTCTGCCGCAAAGCAGTAGTGCTCGCATTGCTGTGTTCTGGTTTGAAGGGTAAGGGTACCGGTACGATACGGTTTCATGGGTAAGGGGCACATAAGCCTTTTCATCTTTATGTCTCAGGACATATCTTATATTTATCTTTATGTCTTTATGGCGGGCGCAATGCAATGCCACATAGGGCGCGTCCTAGCTGGGTGTGACCTATGAGGTAATGCACTGTTCATAGGCAGAGGGTACCACTTAACATCAGGTGGACCATCTGCTTGATCCACCATTCCAAGTAGTATAAAAAAAAAGAAAAAAAGCGGTGTGTTGAAGTTTTTGGAAAAAACGCCACGTGGAGGATGTCGCGGGCATTCCACAAGTTATTTCGTAAAGGTAAAAATGGATACCGTGCACGCCACCTCGGACGCGGACTGAACGCGCTGGTTTGGCCTTACCTTTAGAAGTACATGCATAATGGTTCCTTGTAATGATTTTTTAGATGCATAGATCACTCTTTCAAAGCCTCAAAATGGCATTACTATATAGGTATAGGTACAATTGTAAATAGGTATAATCCTACTCGTATCGTCGACTGTTTTACCGAAACGGAGTTCCCTCAGTATCTTTGAAAATCAATACATACACTGACTTGCATTATTGGTTATACCGCACGATCGTATACATCCGTTTTATGGCCAGTATTGCACACATGCACAGTGCAGCGTACACACAGTATAGCAAGTTGCAAGGTATTGCACACATCCACAGTGTAACGTACACACAGTGTAGCAACTTGCAAGATACTGCACAAGTTTTTTTTTTTTCTGTGTTTGTCTGCGATCATTCTTCAGACTATAAGCAGGTTTGGTGTGGATAGTCGGGCTTGTAAAAGAAGTGGTCCAGCGACCTTTTCTCCATTTCTGTGCATCATGTTCTGATGAGTTCCATGATGTGTTACTATTCAGTTATTTTGTAGTAAGATATATCTTTTCTTTTCAGTCGCTTTTTATATGAGGGCTTAGTGAGTCGCTGTGCCAGTTGATTAGGATGGATTCTTTCCTGGTAGACTTGAGCACTAGTTTTGGAAACGTTATTGCACACGTGTAATTTTTTTTCTCTTTCGTATTCTGGCTCCCTCAATACTGGCTTGGCCTAGTGAGGTTTCAGCTTCAGTATCAGTTATTTATTTCATTAACAATTATTTAAATAGTGTCTGAAAACAAATTTGTAATTTATACGCAACATAACTCTAAAACAATATCTCTTTCTAGAAATTAAGTTCTCAGCATAACAATGTGTAGGTATTCTTATAATTGTACTCCACGTAATTTTTGAGGAGGGCGTTGATACTTGCGACACAGTATTTTACTTCTACGGGTATCATCGTTTTTCATTGTTTGTATTCTAGGTTAATTGTTCCAAATAAAGAGACTTCAATTAAAAAAAAAAAAAAAAACTCAAGGTGTATTATGGTCCATTTAAAACCTGATACTTTGTTTTGCTGTAATAACTTTTTTTTATATCCTCTTTTTAACGTACACACAGTATAGCAACTTGCAAAGTACCTATTGGATTACTCCTGGTGAGGATTTACAGAAGGGATACTTTTTAACGTACACACAGTATAGCAACTTGCAAAGTACCTATTGGATTACTCCTGGTGAGGATTTACAGAAGGGATACTCTTACAGTTCCTTTACACGTTCAGTTGTATCAAGAATTTAAAGCCAGTAGAATTTTCTTTTATATTTTACACTAGTATCCGCCAGCAGTTTTGCTCGCGTTTTACCAGGATAAAGAAAGCCTTTAGCCTTTTTTTTCAATTCAGGTTATAATTTATTTGTATACCAAATTTCATGGAAACCGGTTTAGGCGTTTCGGCGAGTAACAAACATTCATACATCCAAACATCGAAACATCAAAGCGTCGTAACTTTAACATTTATGATAGGTATTAGTGGGATAAAAGTGATGATATTGGTTAGATGGTTTTCCTCCCTCGGCTTTCGTAAAATCCGACTAAGGATTACACCAGGGGATGGGCAGCAGCATCCACATGAGTAGTTAAAACCAATGTTGCGATCACCAATCTGCCTGCCAAGTGTGGTGATTATGGCAAATCCCTGCTGGCTTTTATTTTGGTCAACGAATAAGCATTGCCATTCAGCGTGGCAATGCAGCCAGCATTCTGGGCACGCTGCCGTCGGGTGATGGCTTGCTTATCTGATAGGTAGGTTTTTAGTTTTGGTTTATTATCTTATTTTAAATGCCCCTAATTATAAATGCTATATTTTTATTTCTAAGTCTAAATAAAATTTAATTGTATTAATACATATTTGTAAATGATTAAGAAAAAAAAACCCTGTTATAATTTTAAAGGGAGACCTCAAGGCGACCTCAAGAGACTTTAAGGGGTTTTTTTATACTTCCAATGTAGCAAACAAGCATACGACCCACCTGTTATCATGTACACGTCTGCTATTTTTGATGTTTCTCTTGGTTAGAAAAAGGCTCTAACGGAAGACCAGCGCAGGTTGTTTACAACCTGCATATGCTGAGTTAGAGACCTTTTTGTAACAGCAAATGTAACTATAATTTTGTGTATTTTCATGTTTTATTTTGTTTATATCTGTGTTGTTACAAATAAAAAAATATTCTATTCTATTCTATTCTATTCTATTCTGTTTGAAAGCGGTTACCGTAGCATATAGACGCCTTCAATACCAGAGGCATCACAAGTACGTTGCCGGTCATTTAAAAATTTCCAAACCCCTTTAGAAGAACCCCATACTTTAGTCACCAGGGAAAACCTCTGTGGAAGTGTGGCTGATGATGATGATGATGATGATGATGATGATGATGATGATGATGCTCTGTCTCTGCCTACAGTAAGTCTTGTTATCAGCACGTACAGCCATGACCACCACTATCTGAAGGGTCACGCCGAGTCAATATGCGCGTTCGTACAGTTTGGACAGCAAGTACACTCAGCGGCATTATAATGTTGACTTAAAATTTGAGTTTTAAGAATGTCTACTTTCTGCATTTTCTTTCTATTTTCTGCTTGATTTACCTGTTTTTTCCTTCATTAAATATCTTTAATGTTGCCATTTTAAGATATACCCCAGTTTACTACTTGAGTAAATCTATTTAATGTTGCCATTTTAAGATATACCCCAGTTTACTACTTGTGGAAATCTCTTTAATGTTGCCATTTTAAGATATACCCCAGTTTACTATTTGTGGAAAACTCTTTAATGTTGACATTTTAAGATATATTCCCAGTTTACTACTTGTGGAAATCTCTTTAATGTTGCCATTTTAAGATATACCCCAGTTTACTACTTGAGTAAATCTATTTTATGTTACCATTTTTGATATACCCTAGTTTACTACTTGTGGAAATCTCTTTAATGTTGCCATTTTAAGATATACCCCAGTTTACTACTTGTGGAAATCTCTTTAATGTTGCCATTTTAAAATATACCCCAGTTTACTACTTGTGGAAATCTCTTTAATGTTGCCATTTTAAGATATACCCCAGTTTACTACTTGTGGAAATCTCTTTAACGTTGCCATTTTAAGATATAACCCAGTTTACTACTTGTGGGAATATCTTTAATGTTGCCATTTTAAGATATACCCCAGTTTACTATTTGTGGAAATATCTTTAATGTTGCCATTTCAAGATATACCCCAGTTTACTACTTTTGGAAATCTCTTTAATGTTGCCATTTTAAGATATACTCCAGTTTACTACTTTTGGAAATCTCTTTAATGTTGCCATTTTAAGATATACCCCATTTTACTACTTTTGGAAATGTCTTTAATGTTGCCATTTTAAGATTTACCTCAGTTTACTACTTTTTGAAATCTCTTTAATGTTGCCATTTTAAGATTTACCTCAGTTTACTACTTTTGGAAATCTCTTTAATGTTGCCATTTTAAGATTTACCTGAGTTTACTACTTTTGGAAATCTCTTTAATGTTGCCATTTTAAGATATACCCCAGTTTACTACTTTTGGAAATCTCTTTAATGTTGCCATATTAAGATTTACCTCAGTTTACTACTTTTGGAAATCTCTTTAATGTTGCCATTTTAAGATTTACCTCAGTTTACTACTTTTGGAAATCTCTTTAATGTTGCCGTTTTAAGATTTACCTCAGTTTACTACTTGTCGAAACTTTGTAGATTACGAAATTAAAATAATGTTTAATTCCTACATCCTATTAATATTACAAATGCGAAAGTTTGTCAGTGTGTGTGTGTATTTGATTCTGCTTCACGCTGAAATGGCTCGACGGATTTGGATAAAATTTGAAATGGATTTAGCTTGACTCCCGGAATTAGGCACATTCATATCCTGATATTCGGGGTCGAGATCAATGCGGGTGACACCGCGGGGCGCTGCTAGTTTATCATATTAACTTCAAGGTTCCTGTCCATAAAATGTAACTGAGTCCTTTCAAATAACAGCCCTGTCGAATAACTGACTCAGTGATTAAAACAAATTGACTGTTATGGAATTGGGACCCAAAGGCAACCCTTGATCGAGCTCTTAGTATGTCGAAAAATACTTAGTTATCTCCCAGTTATTTTAGAAGCTAAATCCCGGCATTGGGACTTTGTAAATAAACGAGCAGTAACTATTTAATATCTATGCGTTGCAGAATGGGGTCACGCGATTTACTGCCCGTTTTAGTGTATCGGTTCACTGTTAGTTATTGCTTAGCGAATATTGTACTTACACCCCGTATTCAAGAGAGCTTTACAATGTACGCGCTGAATAAATTATTTAGTTATATACGATTATATTTGCTAGAGTTGTTCTGTACTTCACGTTTTTTATTTAACAGGCAGACAAGAGCTAAATTTCGTCACTACATCTAACTCAGTAAAGTTCAGGTAATTTATAAAGTGACAGAACAGCGCTCGCTCTACGTAAAGTGAATGAAAATCACGAAAAACGTAATTTAAACAAAAATTTGCTGCGTAATCAAATTTATAAATCGACCATGCCCTCTAAAATTATATTATTTGTTACTCTTATTAATTTTATCAATGTACGCTGATAGGTAATATATATATTTACACTATAAGCTCATTGTAGAGGTAGGCTCACGATTTTTTTTTATTGAGAAAATTTATCGAGGTCTCGTTTTGGGCTCGATCATGCCCTTGGAAATATGATGAAGATTGTATTTTTTTTTATTGCCATAAACTGTGCGGATTTTTATTAAAATATGTTTAAAAAAGTCTATTTGACTCTTAACAGCCTCTGATAGACTAGTTTTAATCTTTGTCTCAATTCTACAGATTCTGTTACCCACAGAGAAAAGAGCCCCATTGTGGCACTGCCTACCCATTTGGAGAAGCCGGTGTGTGCTATGTATGTATGTCGGGGTAACGAAGTTCATCATACATTCATATAAGCGTGGTCCATAGAGGATTTGCCTGCAAATCTACCTATATTTGTATTTTGCGAACACCGCGATTCGAGCCCCCGCAATAATTTATTTCACAAGATTGCCTCAACGATATGTTTCTTTTAGAGTTCCGTAGCCATATGACTATATAAGGAACCCTTATAACTTAGTCCTGTTTGCCTGTCCATCTCAGCCATTTGACTAGGAAACTACTGGCACTATATCGATTCAATTTGAAAGATAGGGATTAAAATTAAAATAATATTTGAAATTTGAAGAGAAACTACAAATAAAAAAATAGGGGTTAACAGTACATATGGTTATTTTTGGATAGGTCTTCAAAAATAATATCAAGGCTTCTAATTTAATTTTTTCTTAAGTCGAAGTTGAGGAGAAATGCGCTTCTTAAGAAATATAAGATAGCAATGCATACAACAGCCATTTATGCGTTCAACGGAAGTGTTCTGCAGAGCTGGATTTAAAGTCGGCCGAATGTTATTTTACTTTGAAATTTTATAGCCTCGCAAATGGCATGATGTTTGATAAACGGCCCGTCGGGGACTTCGTGTAATTACAGGGTGGGGATGGAGAAGAGAGCAAACATCTCGTATACAACGCAGCCTAAATCTTATAACCTCTGTCAACTAAAAGCTGTATTTAACCTTTCAAAATGTGTCTGTAAAGTACATTAAGGTTCAGAGTCCACTGTTACATGTAGGGCTTCCTGTTAGAGGCATATAATCTAACAGCATAAGATTACTTGCTTAAGGTGTGGTATAACGCAAAATTACCAATATTATATTAGATTTTTAACTGACTAAATCAAGTACAATATTCAAATTACAAATATGCATGGATACTACATTATAATACCGAGGGATCACCCAGACAAAAACATGACAGGACAAAATTTTATCGATAAAAAAACCACAAACTTTTGGCTCTAGCCAAATTGTTTGCTATTGTTTTTTTATTGTGCTCGATTTTTGTTAATATGGTACAGATTATTGGGTCAAAAATTGGATAAATAAAATCAATACAATAAAACGGAGGGTTCACAAACGGGGTTTTTAAAAATTATCTATACTTCACGAGATATTCAATAAAAACCGCTTTTTCGAGCGGCGCGTGGCGTTTTTTTTGTATGAAGTTTTCTGACTGGCGGGAGCGCAGTCTTAAGACAATTAAAGTTAAATGTAGGAAATATAAAACAATCTCTAAATCGATCAGTTTAAAGTGATTGACCTCCATATTTCCGCTAAGTAAAACAAGGGAGACCCCCAATTCCTATCATATAATAAGTTTTGTTGAAAAATATACATACATAGACATACACCTTTTTCCCCAAAAGGGTAGACAGAATCTCAATAGGCCTCTTTTCACTGTGGGTTGCACCATCGTGGAATAAAGTTAAAACATATCTATTATAAAAAATATAAATCTCTTCTAAAAACACTGCCAGACTACTAATTATCAAGGAACTCCATTGCTTACTTTCCGTCTCCAACATCAGATCAGCTCGCTGTCAACATAATATCATAGTGTTATCGTCACTTGACAGGCATGCCAAATTTCAGCTCAATCTATGCCAGCATGTGCTTGAAAAACGTATTACAATATGAACAGGAATAAAACGAATATTTCAACTGAAAACACATAAGAACGAAGCAACTTACAAAAGCTTTTTAAAATCGACATTTCTTGAAATCCCAAAAAGAACAGCAAAATATACATCCAACCCCAAGTAAAACTATGTTACATTGTAACCCATGTTCAAAAACACAAAGTACATTTTGAAGCCCGAATAGCCCGGCACTAAATCCCGCCCGCCCAAGCTTGGCCGCCGCCCAAATGTAAGGGTTACATAACGCGACGACTTCATGGAACTGGTTAACTGAAGAAGAAAAAGGATATATTCAATACTAGAGTTCAATACAACGTTCCCTATCTGCTTATTGTGTGTCCCTTATCACGTTCAATAAGGTGATGTGTTTACTGTTACGACACTATAGATGAATTTATGAGCGACAAACATATTACAATTTCTTAATTTATATAACTCGTATTTGTAATATTATGTAATTACTTATTTATTTGTATTTTGACATCTTAATAATTAATTATGTAATTATAAAAGTTAATTGATATTGCAACTTCTTGTTGAACTGTTAATGTTTTAATTGCATGCCTTAGGTAGAATATATTACTACTAATAACAATAATTGACCTCTTATCTAACATGTGTCTCAACCAATAAAAATACTTTAACTTTGATTTGACTTAGGCATGTATACTTTCGAAACAATCGACACAATTACTATAAAATAGCCAGAGGGCGCCCCACGCTACGTTTGCCAAGACGCGGTCTCCACTCAAGAACTCGCTTACCCCAACGGTTGCCGGTTCTTCGGCATATATGATCAGCCCATTGCCACTTCAGTTTGCTTGCCTCTGGCTAGGTGGAGCGATGACCTACGAAAGGCGGCGGCAGAGAGTGGATGACAAGAGCTGAACACCGTGCTCATTGGCGCGTATTGGGAGAGGCCTATGTCCAGCAGTGGACTAGTGTGGGCTGATGATGATGATGATGATGACTGGTAAATATGTAATGTAATTCAAA
This sequence comes from Operophtera brumata, assembly GCA_932527175.1. Classification (NCBI taxonomy): domain Eukaryota; kingdom Metazoa; phylum Arthropoda; class Insecta; order Lepidoptera; family Geometridae; genus Operophtera; species Operophtera brumata. The sequence continues at coordinate 30,035,153 of OW052239.1, read as the reverse complement.
TAGTCGTAAATATTTTTTGGGCAATTTTCATTGGTACACGACTTTTCCTGACTTCTGGCTTATTTAGGAGTGTATTAGTAGTAGTGGTAGAACCTTAAAACCATAAAATAACCTTTGAAAATAATTATTTTGGAAATAACTTATGATCCCGTTCAATTATACGTTTTAATTCTTCAAAAAATATGCTTCTATTAATATACTTTCGTTTTCAGTTAAGAAAATGCGGGTATAAAAGTAATCTAAGTAATTATCAGTTATCTTGGTTCATAAATTTTTTGTTTTTTCTCGCTTATTATTATTTATTTTTTATTTCAAAGAAGAAAATTGAAAGATTGAGAAAAGTTGATTTTTCAGTTTTTTTTACGGCATTATTAAAAAATATACGATTTGAATTAAGACATTAAGTAAAGTAACCCCCCCCCCCCCCAGTTCCCGGTATCTGGCATTGCGTCATCAACATCCACTATTTCATTCCTAAATATTTCGTCTGAAACACTCAAGTTGATTGAGAACGCCTGAGCCTGTCGAGCAAGGAAATGCCGCAGCGATTGTTTGAAAGTATAAACAAACTATACTTGACTTCAAGAGATAAAAGTAATTCCATTCTTTTATCTTGGTCGCTGTTGCTAATTTACAACATAATAAATTGAAACAAATAACAATCTTAACTTTTTTATTTTAATTACAATGGTCTTTTGTAGTGTTGAGAATAATTTATGAAAACTTTGTAAGTTTCAACGGTGATACGGTTTGGTTACTATGTATGTAGAATCGTTGCATGACTGACTGACTGACTGACCTGCAATTCGGAGGGTAAGTTCCTTTTGTGGTCTAGGGGTGCATTAAGAAAGGGATTCCAGAAATTCAACCCCTAAGTCCAGAAATTGAACCCCTAAGGGTGTGCAGCGGGGTTTTGAAGTTTGTATGGAAAAGTAAACACGGACAAAGTCGCGGGCATTCCATTAGTATTAGCATAATATACAAAACATGCCATAGTGTGTCAGTCCAAGGAATTATACCCCTCCATCTCTTCCTGCGGATTACGTAAAAACCGACTAATGGCCAGCAGCATCCTACTGAATACCATTGCGATCACTAATCCGCCTGCCAAGCGTGGTGATTATTGCAAATCCCTCATTGTATCCTATGGGGAGGCTACGTCCAGCAGTAGACAGATTCTAATGGCCGATAATTTAGTATCAACTAATACTTACATGAGGATGTTTAAGCCTTTTTAGAGCTTCCTTCCATGTTCAGGTCAGAGATGAAGTGTTCCGAAGTCGGCACATCAACTCTTCTATCTTGTAAATAACCGCTCCAGGGGTGCAGACCGCTCCAGGGGTGCAGTTCTGAAAAATTGTGAAGTGAATTTTCATTATTCCTATTTCCTTTTTTTGGTTGCGTCTAAAAATGTAATAAAAATAAAACCCTCAACGCAATAGCTGTTAACAAGTACTTTACTGTTGTAGAGGCAAATAAAACCCTCAACGCAATAGCTGTTAACAAGTACTTTACTGTTGTAGAGGCAAATAAAACCCTCAACGCAATAGCTGTTAACTAGTACTTTACTGTTGTAGAGGCAAATAAAACCCTCAACGCAATAGCTGTTAACAAGTACTTTACTGTTGTAGAGGCAAATAAAACCCTCAACGCAATAGCTGTTAACAAGTACTTTACTGTTGTAGAGGCAAATAAAACCCTCAACGCAATAGCTGTTAACTAGTACTTTACTGTTGTAGAGGCAAATAAAACCCTCAACGCAATAGCTGTTAACAAGTACTATATTGTTGTAGAGGCAAATAAAACCCTCAACGCAATAGCTGTTAACAAGTACTTTACTGTTGTAGAGGCAAATAAAACCCTCAACGCAATAGCTGTTAACAAGTACTTTACTGTTGTAGAGGCAAATAAAACCCTCAACGCAATAGCTGTTAACAAGTACTATATTGTTGTAGAGGCAAATAAAACCCTCAACGCAATAGCTGTTAACAAGTACTATATTGTTGTAGAGGCAAATCCACGATTCTGTAGTACCTTTAGCTAAAATTATTGCTGTATTCGGAGGCCAAATTTATCATTTTTATTTAGAAACGCTTTCGACTAAAACTATTTTTAACCCCCAAGAAGGGGTGTTATAAGTTTGACGTGTCTATGTGTGTGTCTGTCTGTCCCATCGTAGCTCCCTTAGTCATTGTAGCTCCCGAACGGATAAACAGTTTTTTTTTAAAGGTGTTTTTGTAGGTGTAGTGTTCTTAGCTTTGTTTAATCAAAATCGGGTTAGCCGTTTCATTGCGTTGGGGTTTTTTTAATTTTTACAAAATGAACTACTTGTTTAAATTGAAGACTATAGAGTCGTGGATTTGGTCTTCTTTTATAACATTTCATACTTGTTTTTTATTTTTCGTAGACGGGTTTTGGATAAAATGTTCATCCCGGATCCATGGCACCCCTAAAAGATACCCCTGGGGGTGCCACAGGGATTTGGATTCGGACCCGTGGCACTCCCAGGTCAATTAGTGTGTTAAGTGACAGACATGCGAGCTGCCGCGAGCCGATGCGGGCTTCGAGCCAAATTTCAAACATCGCTGACGGACTCGCGTTAGGGCACCTAAGGGTGACACAAGAGGGCAAAAGGACATACATAATTATAATTTAAGAAATAAAGATAAACTTTGTATACCACAAGTTAGGCTAGTAAAGGTTCAGAAACAAGGAGAATATAATAAAATATTAATGTACAATAAATTGTCCAATAAAATAACTAATCTGAAACACACATCAGACTTCAAAAGGATAATTAAACATTTCTTTGAGGTAAATGCATTTTACTGCATAAACGAGTTTATGAACATGACTGTTTTAGATTCCTAATTTTTGCTAAATAACGATATTGTGTAGTGTGCTCTCGAGAGGTGCTGGAAAAAACGACTGATATGATGATTTATGGTTGGTACCTATTTTTTTTTGGGTAAGATGCACTTAGGTTGTTTAGTTTTTGATTATAATTAGATTTTAATTGATTTTTGTCTGACTTTTATATTTCTATTGACACTTATTTTGAGTAAGTAGCTATTTTGAAATATTAAACTTAAATTGAATTTTTATGCTTATAATTAGAATTTAAATTTAAATTTATGAAACTTTGAAATTGTATTTATATGTTCATGTGACTTGCCTAGTGTGAAAAACTATGATATAAGGTGAAATAAAAAATTGAAAAAAAAAAGAAATGGACGTCGGGTCACAAATACGCGTACTTACTCGTACGTCTATCATCCACCATAGTGTGTTTTTTTAAAGTACTCGTCCAAGCCCTTTATTGTGATACTAAAATCATTATATTTTAATGTTATTTTTATATTAATATGTATGACACGCGGAACGTCAAGACACTTCATAATGATACCTCATTCGTCAAAATACTTCAAGGAGTTTTGGACATTCGATAAACTGCTAAAAACATAACCCTCTTTTTGCTGTAGTTGTGTAGTAAACACTGTGTATAACAGTATATATACTCACTCATTTTTTGTTGCGCTTATGTTTCCAATGTGCTAGCTAAATTATCTGAAAATAAACTTGTTAAAATTTTCAAACATGTAATTAATAACTAACATTATAATAGCAATAAACTAAACTGTTGAACTGATGGGTCATTTCACGTTAAACGCTTGGTACGTATATCTACCATTTTCAGAATGTATCATAATAAATGATGCAGAGACAGCTCCATATAACCCAAATCGCTTAAATTACCTAGAGTTAGAGAAGAAAGCGGTTATCTTATATCTAAGGTCAAAGTGCTGTCACATTCGTCAACAGACATAGTTCACGGCGCATCCCTGACCGCGCGATCCTATCACGTGCTCGCCACCGACCCGACCTAACGTCAATAGCGCTTGTATACCTAATAATGACTCACTACTGAGGACTAAGTCTGAGTTTTGTATCAGTAGATTCACGCTAGTGAGCGTAATTAAATGTTTCTGTATGAATAATGAAACAGCACTTCTGGCGAAGCGTTTCGGTAGGTATCCTAAAATCGATAGTTTGCGGCGAAATCACAACAAAAAATTATATTAATTTCCGATAAATATTTGAATCGAAAACTGGCAAAACGTAGACCATTCTCCGGATGCATGACTATCTATATACATATTTACATTTCTACGGAACCCTCAGTCTTACTCGCACTTGACTGGTTATTTACTAAAAAGTTACCTAATAAAACCTAGGAATCTAATTAGAATAAAATGTATTCATGTAAAATTATAATTCAAAAGTGTTATAGAGAAATCACAATAATATAATTTACGTGATTCAATATAATCGCATCAAAAATGAAATTAAGTCAATTCCAAGCGATTATTTTAGTTTACGAAACAAAATCATCTCTAAACTACACTTTGAATAAAACATCTATAATTATACAGCCCTTAACATAAAAATGTGACAGATACTAAGATACTCAAAGAATCATCAGCCAACAATTCTAAGAGCATCTCAACATCAAACATTTTTAATACAATCGTAACAAAAAAAACATTGTTTTATTTATATTAAGCAAGAACCGTTTACGAGTTGTTAAGGATAAGATATAAAATATTTATTCTTATCCTTCCGATACATTCCTCTAAAAAACCTCTAAGTATCAACTGAACCACAAAAAGGTCACGCATCAAAACAATACAACATCGGTTAGATCACAATACAGAAAATATTATATTCACGAATCTATCAGGGATGTTATTTATTAGGGATGCCAAAAGCTGGACGTATAGTTTTGGTGCGACTGAGGAGAAAGTGGTGAGACTCACAGCGGGTAGCGATACTCTATAAACTTTTTCACAGCGTCTTTTGCGATGAGGCATTAGCCCTGGCTTGGCAACTGTGACAATAATTCATACCTACTCTTTTAATTTTACTTTCGGAGCTGTATCGTGGAAAGTATATCGCAGAATAAAAGGAAATCTACAAAATAAAGTTCTTAGGTTAGCACAAAGATTCGAGGTCGCAAATAAAGTTAGTGTGCACAAAAACTAACAAATATAATTATGGCACATTAACAAAAAATACGTTAGTAAAGACAGCATTAGTAGTTTGTCATGGTTACGTAGATTCCATCCTCAGATATGGTATAATGCTTTGTGGGAATTCCACAGAATTAAAAAAGATTCGTTGCCCAAAATACATGCCTAAAAGCAATCTGGGAGACGGGGCAAGTATAATCGCGCAAGCCCATTTTTAAAATAGGTACATAATAGTCTCTTATATCACTGTACATATTTTAATCTGTTATATTTGTTTGTTGGAAAACATTATGACTTGTTTGAACGGCGAGATAATATTATACTCGATTAGTATATAGTACAGACACACCGCGTTTAAAACTCTGTTATTGAAACTGCGTTTACATGACTAGCAAAATCCTACTAATATCATACCAAAACGGCTGAACCGACTTCGATGAAAATGGTATACAGATAGATTATGACCTCTGGGGTTATTGCGTAGTAGACTGACGTTTGATTTCGATGTCCAGTTTGCTATTCATTGCGCAGTGTGTTTTAAATATTTATGTTCTTGTAAAAAAGCTAAATCACGCTGCGCAATGAACAGCAAACTGGTAATCGACATCAAACGTCAGTCTACTACGTAATTCCCCGGCTGGATTGAACTACAAGAATAAGAATAGGAATATTTGTATAATGTAACTGTGTATAAATGATATTAAAAACATATTGGAACCAACGGTTAATCCATTGCGGACGTACAATAATGTGGTATGTCCGGCCTAAGAATAGACCCTCCGTCTCCTCCCGTGGATGTCGTAAAAGCCTACTAAGGGATTACCCGGACTTGTTGATAAGATTCGTAAGATTTGTCCTGGCTGCTAGATTATTATGGAATGTGTTAGGTATTACTGGGAGAAAGCGTTAACCGTCGTCGTGTCGTGGGAAGCAATGGCGGCGATGAGCTCACGTCTTGTCACGTCTATATCCCACGATGGTGCAATCCACTGCGAAAAGAGGGCCATTGAGGCTCTGCCTACCCCTTCGGGGAAAAAGGCGTGTGTCTATATATGTATGTATGTACAATATGTATTTTTGATATCCTGAGTTTTATATTGTAGCTGTTTATTGCCCTTGAATAAATAAAATAAATAATAAAATAATATTGGAGATATCAATGGACATACAAAAAAAAGTACAGACCACTTGAGAACCTCCTCCCTTTTTTGAAGTTGGTTAAAAATAGGCTAACTCCTACTTACAAAAAGTTAGTACTATTATTTATTCTGTTCAAAAAGTTAAAGTTGGCTTAAATTATAAACTTCAATAAAAGTAGTTCACCAGTTCACCTGTTGCATGCCTAACCCATAGTTTTACATCTTCAATAGATATGCATTTACCTTACTTATAAAGGAAAATTGCTTTTCATAGAAGCTCGTCTATACTCCCGGTGTTGCCGGTGTCTATAAGCGACGGTGACCACTTTACATCAGGTGGGCCGTAAGCTAGTTTGCCTATTAGTTTCATAAAAAACCTTGGTGAATTTATGGTTATTTTGATGCTTTCATTGCAAAGTCTGAACCGTCGTCTTCAACCATTTTAAAAGCTTTTAATTAATTGTAGGTTTTTTTTGTACATATCTTTGTATTTTGTATTAGCTGTATTATTCTTTGTGTAAATAAATGGATTAGCTTTTATTTAACTTGCAATGTGTCAAATCTTGCAACTGAATTTTAAAGCAGTTTTTAACCGATTTTGATGATTCTTTTGCAAATGTATAGAGAATGATCGTGAGCTCGTTCCATATAAATGTTGTTCTTGAAGGATTAATACTTTCCCGTTAAACTTAATAAACCTCGTCATCTCTTGGAATAACGCCTTGCAGTAATATATTTCTTAAAACTATTTAAAATTATTAGGAAAATTATTTTTTTGTTTGAAAGGGTGATGTGATCCTGGAAAAACCGAGGGAACTCTTAAATTTTTAGGCACATTTAAAGCGATTTGGGTATTTCGTGCAAATGCTTTGAAGTCGTTTTTTAAAATCTATATCTACTTGTTTATTTAACTCTCTCAAAATGTAAGTCGTATGAGGTAGTGCTGGCCTCTGGTGTCAGAGTTTGCCAAAATGTAAGTGATAAAATGACATGAGTTCACAAGGATATGATGATGAGTTCATAATATCAAACGGATACTTATCAACGAAGGACAGTAAACGGACACTTCTTAACGAAGGACAGTAAACGGACACTTCTCAACGAAGGACAGTAAACGGACACTTCTAAACGAAGGACAGTAAACGGACACTTCTCAACGAAGGACAGTAAACGGACACTACTCAACGAAGGACAGTAAACGGACACTTCTCAACGAAGGACAGTAAACGGACACTTCTAAACGAAGGACAGTAAACGGACACTTCTCAACGAAGGACAGTAAGCGGACACTTCTCAACGAAGGACAGTAAACGGACACTTCTCAACGAAGGACAGTAAACGGATACTTCTCAACGAACGACAATAAACGGATACTTCTCAACGATGGACAGTAAACGCATCATGATTTAATTATTATTTTGTAAAACGTATGCCCTGGTCGTTACTAGCTGCTTTTACTAGGTCCTTATTGAAGGCGGTTTTTTTATTCAAAAAGCACTAGGATGCTGTATACATGGGAAACGCTTTCAAATAAACATCGATGGAACTAACACTATGGTAAGGTAGGATAATTATTTTAGAAGTACGTAAATCCAAGCTCACCGCCTGCTATAAGTAACACCACACTTTCAGGAAAATCTAATATGATAAGAATCGGTCGAAACATTCTGCCAATAAGCCATCGACGGCCACCAGACGCGAGTCTTGACATATCTATTGATATGAGCCAGACGAGCTTTGTATAGACTCGGTCAGCAACAGTACAATAAAGTTTCAGATTAGGTATTTATTCACGGACAGACAGACTACAGCAGTCACAATAGGTACAGTATAAACGTAAGGAAAACAGTAAAATATATGGGGACGGTGTGTCCTAGCCCTAGACGTAATTTCCTTGCATCCATTGCATCAACAATCCAGAACCATAATAGATCAATAATGCACGCAACTATACAAAATATCTCCCCTAGATAAGTGCGTCAGGGTTCAGGGTAAACCAAAACGATTTGTGCAACGAGTAGGTGTAAAGTTTGGCCAAATCTACATTCAATAACTCCAAGCTGTAATTTATGTAGGTTCTCTCCAAAAAGGTTCGCCCTACATCTAAGTTTACCCGGTCACTGCTACTAACCAATAATTTAAGCTCGTGCTACACAGATACGAGTCACTCGTATGGTTGTTTTTTCTGATGTGCGATTGGCATGTATGACTTCATCCAATATGTTCAACTGGTTGAACTGATAGTTGAACATATTGGAGTATAGGTTTATTAACATATATGTTCAACTGGTTGGACAGATAGTTGAACATATTGTAACATTATGCACTTCTAACGTCTATACTTTTATGACCTACCAACGTACGTTCATTAAAAAAATTATAAGAGTAACAAATAATAATATTATACAGCCAAGTTGATTTATATTTTCGATTACGCACCAATTATTTGTTTAAAATATGGTTTTACGTAATTTTTTCTTTTAATTTCGCCAGCTCTTTTTGTCACTTTGTAACTTACCTGCACTTTAATGACTTAGATATTGACAGAATTTGGTTGTGGGTTTGACAATAATTCAAAATTAAATAATTCAAGCCATGAACCCGGGGCACTAGCAAATTAAAAGTAGCTTGCAATCTACTGGTGCTTATACCAATGGGATGAGTGTGTGTCACTGACTTAATACAAGATATAACTGAACATTACTCCCATCGTTTCGTTTCGTTTCGTATGAGGTAGTGCTGGCCTCTGGTGACAGAGTTTGTCAAGCCGCCCGAGGGCCTCTGACATGGCTTATCGACTGCTATTAATCAATAACAGCTGAGACCGACAGCTTAACGTGCCCTCCGAAGCACAGAGCGATGGAAATCCGCACATAACTTAGAAAAGTCATTGGTACGGAGCCTAGGATCGAACCCGGTATCGTTGGATTCTGAGTTGCACTATTGAACCGTTAGGCTACCATTAAGTTTACCATTACTCCCATGAAATATTCACATACATAGCCCTGATCACACACTATAGGATCCCCGGTTTCGTGGGTTACGAGTTACGAGTACCGTTCTACCACAACACACAAACCTGGTACAATCATCAGACACACATTAAAACCGATATAGGTACTGCCTGTTGGTATTAGTTGCTAATATTAGTGCATGCTACTCTTACAAAAGCATGCGAGTAACTAAGAGTTGAGAACTAAGTACCAACGTGTCTGCGACACAGTTTTTATAACTTCTGCAGACATAATCGTTCTCAACTGTATTTTTAAGACAACGTTTCTTCTAACACAATAAAATAATGTGTCAAAAAAACAATATAGTGGCACTAGCATAGTGGCAACTGGCATAGTGGCTGGGCTGGACGCCGTCTCTATACTGGCATGTAAGTTCATTGGCGGTGTATCTCGGCCTTAACGAACGTAAATCTACATAATTCTCCACCACCATTGGCTCAATTTATGTGTGCGCTGGCATACATTCATACTTTATAACCCTAGCTTTGTGTGGATGCGCTTTTGCGTCACCTTCGTAGATAAAATTACAATGAAAAGCTCCATCAATTTTTGGCATTTTATCAAAGGGATCTAAACTTTATGGTGTAAACTTCTTAAAGCATTTTCTATAATGTGTGGGTATCTATAATATTTCAAAAGGGGCTAGTCCATATTTAACACTATTATTTACTAGCTGTACCCGTGACTTCGTTCGCCGTTACATTACATATCTTCTGAACTCGGCTAGATATCGAAATAGAACAAAGATGAAAATTTAAGTTCATATTCCTGTTTTAATTCCTAAACTAATCAATGAAATCTGTTCCGTCATTTCAGAGCTTATTCAAAACAAACTTTCATACATAATATCCAAAAACGATCGCTTATGATTACTGAAACTATGTAATTTTTGTTGAAATTTCGGACAGACGCTTCAATTCTATTATATTGGTACAGATGGGCCCTGCCATGAAATATGGAAAAAAATAATCTTATGTAATTGAAATATAACCTTGAAGCGATAAAAGTGTCGAGTTAGCAGACCGTTTTTAATGTTTATCAGACAGAATTTATAGTAAAAGAACGGTAGTCAAATTATAAAATTCTAGTGTCCATAGTTTCATTCGCATTTTGCAGAATATACAGTAAAGTTATCCCAAATTACATCGAAATCAGTTGAGTTGTTTCGGCATGACTGATTACCTAACAAACATTAAAAGTTTCCCATTTATAATATTTCATCATCACCTATTGCCGTCCACTCTTGGACAAAACCTCCCCCTAAAATCCAATGGTTTGCTATAATCTTCACGCTTGGCAGACGGATTGGTGATTGCAGTATACTATTAAGTAAGTTAAGTAATCAGGTGGATGCTGCTGTCCAACCGCTGGTGTAATTCCTAATTCGCCTTTTACGACATCCACGGGCGGAGACAGTCTTTTCCCCATAGATAGGGGTAGGTAGAGCCTCAATGGCCCTCTTTTCACAGTGGGTTGCACCATCGTGGATTATAGACGTGACATTTGGTGAGCACATCGCAGCCATTGCTTCCCACGACTGACTCGGCTAACGCTTTCTTCCAGTAATAACACATTCCTTAATAAGCTAGCGGCTATGACAACTCTTATACCAACGAATCTTATCAACAAGTCCGAGACGGACGGGTCTATTCTTAGGCCGGACACACCAATTATACCTACGTAAAAATATGTTTATTATTTTTTTTTTTTTTTTTTATACTACTTAATGACGGAACAAGCAGATGGCCCACCTGATGTTAAGCGGTAACCTCTGCCTATGAACAGTGCATTACCTCATAGGACACGTTCACCTAGGACGCACCCTATGTGGCATTGCAATGCGCCCGCCACCCTGAGACATAAAGATGAAAAGTCTCATGTGCCTGTAATTTCACCGGCACCCTTACCCTTCAAACCGGAACACAGCAATGCGAGCACTACTGCTTTGCGGCAGAAATAGGTATGGTGGTAGTACTTCCCCGAACGAACTCTTTCACAAAAAAAGCTCTACTACTACTAAAACTATTATTATAAATAGTATAATATTTAAGAAGGATGTTTTCCCAGCAGAGGGCGTGCACTAGATGTGATAAAATTGCAGGCAACTTCATCAATATCAGCAGCCGTTAGATACAGTACTGGACTACTACATAACTACCTTCCTACCACCTACTACTACTTACCTACTAGCTACTACTATTTAATCGCTTCACTATGCGTACGTTATATAACTTTAAATTGAAGCTAAACCGTGTCCCACTTAGATGGCGGGTGTTGTACATTATTGCGTACTTTGACCAACTTCAAGCGTTGTTTCCTACAAAATCCAACTTACATTATTGCACTCGCGAACTTTCAAGGGTTGTAAGTTAAATAAGTTTTCAAGATGTGTGGTGTACCTACTAGATACCTACAATGTTGCGAAGTACAGACGCTGAGATAGCTGCCTTTGCAGTAACTACCTAATGAACATTTTTATGTACAAGAAATAAAATGTTGGGTATTACGTATTATTTTATTTGTGGTATTACTGAAGATTTGGAAACAGTGCAGTTTTTAGTAGGATATTCCTTTGTGGGTATTCAATCAATGGATGGGATACTTGCACATTGGTTTAATTTAGTAATATTGCCCGAAACATATAAAGTAGTAGGGTACGTACTTACTTTTCACTAGAAAACGGATATTTACCATGATTTTTCAGTTTTGATCGTTATAAAAAGTGAGAAATAGGGTAGATCAAATGAAATATTATTCTACCATTTTATAAAACGTGAAATATCTTCGGAATAGTTAACAGTGTTTTGTCTTTTGTATTGACAAGCAGTTATAAATTCGATCGAATAAATAAAAAATAAAAAAAATTATGAATGAGACAATAGACGGTGTAACCGTTCAAAGGATGTTTTGCGATTATTAGTAACACACCTAGAGTTTAGAAAATAAGTTAGTAGAGTTAATGTTAGTTAGTTTAGAGTTGGAAGTTTCGAAATAGAACTCGAACTTCTGTTGGTAGAGCCTGTAGGTACCTGAACTTGGGTATGTATCAGATACCTGATACATTAACGAATGGGTAATAATAAAGTCTCTGAAAAACAAATTAAATCCCAGCGAACTGCTTGCACACTGTAATACTATCTGAGCTGCGGTAGAACTGCTTGCACACTGTAATACTATCTGAGCTGCGGTAGAACTACTTGCACACTGTAATACTATCTGAGCTGCGGTAGAACTGCTTGCACACTGTAATACTATCTGAGCTGCGGTAGAACTGCTTGCACACTGTAATACTATCTGATCTGCGGTAGAACTGCTTGCACACTGTAATACTATCTGAGCTGCGGTAGAACTGCTTGCACACTGTAATACTATCTGAGCTGCGGTAGAACTGCTTGCACACTGTAATACTATCTGAGCTGCGGTAGAACTGCTTGCACACTGTAATACTATCTGAGCTGCGGTAGAACTGCTTGCACACTGTAATACTATCTGAGCTGCGGTATAACTGCTTGCACACTGTAATACTATCTGAGCTGCGGTAGAACTGCTTGCACACTGTAATACTATCTGAGCTGCGGTAGAACTGCTTGCACACTGTAATACTATCTGAGCTGCGGTAGAACTGCTTGCACACTGTAATACTATCTGAGCTGCGGAAGAACTGCTTGCACACTGTAATACTATCTGCGCTGCGGTAGAACTGCTTGCACACTGTAATACTATCTGAGCTGCGGTAAAATTAGTTACAGAAAAATGTACTAATTTAACTGTGTAACATCTAGTAAAAATAAATTAATATTGATTATGACCACCTGGTTTAAATAATGAACCTCCGAATAAATTACTGAACTTCCGAAAGAAATACTAACTTTCCGGAAACTAAACTGAGTTAGTGAAGTCATACTTATGACTATCTGCTTTAATACTGATGGTAGCCTAACGGTTCAATAGTGCAGCTCAGAATCCAACGATACCGGGTTCGATCTTAGGCTCCGTACCAATGACTTTTCTAAGTTATGTGCGGATTTCCATCGCTCTGTGCTTCAGAGGGCACGTTAAGCTGTCAGCCCCGGCTGTTATTGATTAATAGCAGTCGATAAGCCATGTCAGAGGCCCTCGGGCGGCTTGACAAACTCTGACACCAGAGGCCAGCACTACTTCATACGAAACGAAACGAAACGAAATACTTAATACTCGTGGTGGTAATTGAAATATTTTTTAGTCTCAGTTTGGATGAAAATAACGTCATCAAACACCCGAAGCTTGCACTTTCGGGGATGCCTGCTGTTTTGTGATTGGTAATTGAGCTATTTATTTTATTTATTTATTTTATTATTTTTATTATTTCTATTTATTTTTATTTTTATATTCAATATTTCTGTGGCTCCACTCAGGTGTTCAGTCAGTCAGTGCGGGCGGGCCCTCAGTGCAATACTGCACGCCAATATACAATAGCCCTTTATAGTCGAAGCAATAGACTATGTAACATTGGTGCCTCATAATGCAAAAGTAAAATTTTAAAATGGGCGACATGGATTTTAAACACTAGATAACAGTGTGATCCCCACGTGAGTATGTTATTTATATTTCAATAAATAAATTGCAAATTCAAATTAAGTATATTTAGTATTGCCATTCAGCGTGGCAATGCAGCCAGCATCTTAGGGACGCTTCCGTCTGGTAGTGATTTGGATCAGTTGAGCTACCTTTATATCGCTTGCAGCGGTCTTCAGGTAGCACAACTGTTTCATATGTATTTTGTACATACCTTGTATTATTCTTTCTGTAAATAAATGTATTTTTTTAGCAAAAAAATTTTTTTTATATTTAATCTACGAATTTGTTGTTGTAAATAGTTACAGGTTTATGGTACAAGCCCATGCTACATCGTTCATACGCAGCCTGAATCAGAGTATAACAACACGTATGGGTCGGTGGCGGTCGCCTTTATGCAGATAATATTCTAGTGTATTCTAAGCACAGTGGATCGATTTTTTAAAGTCAGCGAGTGGCTAGAAGTCAGCAAAATGACTATTAGTCACCGATTTCCAAAAGTTCGTATTTTTGGAAATCACCGCTGACTAAAATTGTCATACTATGATATCAATACGAGTGGCTCTACCCACTCGATTTGAAATCACTCCGTGACTGTTTTGGCACTGACATTTATGAATAGTATTTACTCAATTTTACTCTTTATCTTGTGGCTTTCCTATTCCACCCACACATAATTATTATCTATGGTCCGAATGTAGTACACTGTTTTGTCTGTGGTGAGTGGAACCATGGACTTAGTATAGTGGAACAGACAAACTAATAATGGACAGATACGTAGTATGTCAAAGACAACGACCGTGAAATATTTGCAAGTTGGTAGACAGGGTATGACTTTCAAAAATAGGACATTTGGTAAAAAGTGATTTCAAAGACATCGATGACGTTTTGTCATTCGTGACTTCTAGTCACTTAGTGACTTTCTAAAATCGATCCCCAGGTCAGGTTTTCGTACGCAAGTTTCAGTTGTACATATTATTCTTTCTATACACATACATACCAATTGTGCTCTGGCTATAAGTGCTTCCATATGAGCGATGGCCCCTCTAATAAGTTTGACCTGGGTTACATTGTTTGCTTGACCTTGACCCGGAGTATGTTACCTCTATGAGCTATCGCGATGACCTCTCTCATCGCGTGTTCTGCTTCGTGCTCGTGTGTGACGGGATGCGGGTCGGCGGCGCGCGCGAGGATCTGCCGCACCACGTCTCGAGGGGGCGCCCCCAGCGGCATTGGCCGTTCTGTGAGCCCCAGCTGATGGAGAAGAACGACACGGTATAAATATAAATATAAATACAAAGATAAAGATAAAGATAAAGATAAAGATAAAGATAAAGATAAAGATAAAGATAAAGATAAAGATAAAGATAAAGATAAAGATAAAGATAACGATAACGATAAAGATAAAGATAAATATATATATATATTTTCTTGGACATAATGTCATATGAAAAGTCTTAAAAATAAGAAGGTAAGTTCCAATTATATTTCACCTTATCTAACATTCAAATTTCAAAAATACAAAAGAATGCCAAAATTAAAAACATCAAATTAAAATTAAAGTCATAAGTAGCCCAAAAATCACAAAGTGTCCTCCATAAAAAAAGTAAATAGTAACTGAGTTTATGTTAGTATAGTAGAGCTTTTTTGTGAAAGAGTTCCTCCGTGAAAGTACTACCTCCATATCTATTTCTGCCACAAACCAGTAGTGCTCGCATTGCTGTGTTCCCATTTGAAGGGTCTGGGTGGTGGTGAAATTACAGGCACATGACACTTTTCATCTTTGTCTCAGGGTGGCGGGCGCAGTGCAATATCATATAGGGGGCGTCCTAGGTGGATGTGACCTATGTGGTAATGCATTGTTAAAGGCAGAGGTTACCGCTTAAAATCAGGCGGGCCATCTGCTTGTTCCGTCATTCACGTAGTTAGTGATATAGCAACAGGTTGGTAGAGATGCGTGGGCGATGGCCTCTGTAGAACAGCGTTGAATGTGGTAATTGTATATTTAAACAGTAGTAGGAATAATACAATCGTTGAATAATAATAAAAGTAGGTATATGCAAAATTTAAAAATTCATAGGAACAGTTAATGTACCGTTTTTTTTTTAAATACTATTTGATGATGGAACAAGCAGATGGCCCATCTGATGTTAAGCGGTAACCTCTGCCTATGAACAGTGCATTACCTCATAGGTCATGTCCACCTAGGACGCGCCCTATGTGGCATTGAACTGCGCCCAACGCCAACTGCGTTGCTAACGATCTGAACTTAAAGATAGCTCAACTGATCCAAATCACTACCACACAGAAACTGGTTATATGACAATACTAGCCAGTGAGTTGAGCCAGATAAGAGCCAGTTCTCGGGACACCTGCTAGAGTAGTAGGTCGTTTGGAATAGTCACTATTGTAATGAAAATGCCATTGTTATGAAAATAGTCACTGTTATAGTTTTGTGGTTGTAATGGTCAGTGCTGTTATAATGGACATTGTTTTAATTGTCACTGTTGTCATTATATCATGGTAATTGTTACATTTGCCATTATATCGACCTATAATGATTTTCGTTATGGCTATTTCGCTTATCATTAACATGACTGTGGTAATTCTCACTGCTGTAACAATCACTATTTTAATGTTTATAATATTTTTAAGTATAGGTAAGCCACACTTATGTATAACATTTCTAATTGTCACCCATAAATTCCGGTCCTGCGGTACTCGATCCCGCATCTTCGCTATTAATCGGTGATACCTTCTAGTTTGGCCATAGAACGAGTGATGGTGGCAATTTTGGTGGACACTATCAACTCGGCTAAAGGCCGATGCACGCCATCTACAGGTGTCTCATTCGGAATCATTCCTGTTCAATATCCGAGACTTTGTTCGAACGATTGATAAGAGATGGCACCATCGTGTTGATATTGACCACTTTTGTCGCCATCATTAGGTCGTTATATGGCCAAACTGGTCTAGGTATCGCCGATTAGAGGAGAAGATGTGGATTCAAATCCCGCTGGAATGGAATTTTTATGTTAAGCATAATTATATACGATACATTTGATAACTATATGTATTGTATGTGTACTTAGGCTAAGGTCAGACCAACGCGTTCAGCCCGCGTCCGTGGTGGCGTGCACGGTGGCGATCCATTGTCTTACCATTGATCGCAACCGTGCACGCCACTGAGGACGCGGGCTGAACGCGTTGGTCTGCCCTTAGCTTTACTTTTGACTATCGTTCTTATTGTAATCGTTGTAACGGTGACTGTTTCACTGGTCATTATTGTAATTGTTACTGAAGTAATTGTCATAATGGTAATCGTTAGTTACGAGCTGTCACTATGACTAATGTGAACTTACTTTGGCTAATATTAGCGACTTGATGCGTTCCGTGCGCGGGTTCGCGTGCTGGGTGGCGTGCTGGTGGCGAGCCGCGTGCGCGGGCGCGGCGTGCGCGGCGGTCGCTCGGCACGGCGCGAGCGCGAGCGCCGCACACACGAGGAGCCAGGCGCGCATGTGCGCCTAGCCGCGCGCAACGCTCACCCGCCGCCATCGGGCCCGAGACCGCGCGACATCGCCGACCCTGCGACAAACAACAACAATCACTTGCGTTCTATCTCTATAGAGTAAAGTCTGCGCCAACACCACACACAAATCTTTATACAAAAAAACACCTCAAAAAAGCAATTTTAATTAAATAACTCGTAAATATATAGGTAAATAAAAGCATAAAACAAAATAAAATAAATAAAATAAATAAAATAAATAAAATAAATAAAATAAATAAAATAAATAAAATAAATAAAATAAATAAAATAAATAAAATAAATAAAATAAATAAAATAAATAAAATAAATAAAATAAATAAAATAAATAAAATAAATAAAATAAATAAAATAAATAAAATAAATAAAATAAATAAAATAAATAAAATAAATAAAATAAATAAAATAAATAAAATAAATAAAATAAATAAAATAAATAAAATAAATAAAATAAATAAAATAAATAAAATAAATAAAATAAATAAAATAAATAAAATAAATAAAATAAATAAAATAAATAAAATAAATAAAATAAATAAAATAAATAAAATAAATAAAATAAATAAAATAAATAAAATAAATAAAATAAATAAAATAAATAAAATAAATAAAATAAATAAAATAAATAAAATAAATAAAATAAATAAAATAAATAAAATAAATAAAATAAAATAAATAAAATAAATAAAATAAATAAAATAAATAAAATAAATAAAATAAATAAAATAAATAAAATAAATAAAATAAATAATGCTGGACAGTTTACACAACATTATTTAGCCCCAAGCTAAGGAGAGCTTGTGTTATGGATACTAGATAACTGATATACTTAATACAATATATAACATAGCTAGATATTTTTTATTATACAAAGAAAATACCCAGAACACCCTGAACAAATATCTGCAGATCGCACAAATATTTGTTCCGAGACGGGAATCGAACCTGCAACCTCCGGCGTCTCAAGCGAACGTTCGCCCGCCCCGCCACAGAGGTCGTCAATGCGCATTTCTTTCTCCTAATATTATACAGTTTATTATTAATCTCTCTGTGTCCCTCGTTTTCTCAAGGCAGAAGGTCGCGACTTCTTTGCATGATCTTGTCTCTTATAATCATCTTCTTCCACTGATCTCTATCTCCTGCGGCAGTAATCGCGTCGCCGCTTATTAATAATTAATAATGAGTTTTATTTGTATAATTTACTTTTATTCTTCAGTAATAGTTGCCTTCTTGTCGTTGACCAAAATTTAAAGATAATTATTGAAACCCTTTAGCCGCTAAGCTTTCAGTTTTATTGTATTCAGAGCTATTTCGCTCATCTTGGGTTTCTTATCGATATTATTATTTCGGATTCTATCAAGTAATGCAACTCCAAGCATAGCTTTCTCTATAGCCCGCTGCACAGATTTGAGCTTGTCATAATTGGCAACAAACACTGATTATAGACTTTCGCCTTGCGTCTCCGCGGTATCTGTCAAGAGGAGTAGTTAAGGATATGAGTTTCCCAAACACGACCCATCCGAGTTGGATTCGTCGTCGGCTATATTACATCGATTATAGTCTGTTGTGTACTCATAATAAACAAGTGAATATAAAATGGGGTCAAATCGTTTATCTGACGTGTACAAGACACATTAGAACACCCTTCTATTAGTTTTATGGTGTAACATTCGACACGCGCCCAAAAGAAAAAAAATTACGACATTTTTATGCCTTTGAGTAAACTTTCACCTCGGGCAGGCCTGTGTCTCTCAGAATCTGCTTTCCTGAGTAAAATGAACTTTATCATGCAGACTTGGGATTCAACATGGCTCGTTTATGACAAAGCTTGAAATGAGAGGTCCTGTAGGCGTTGGTTTTATAATTTTGCCAAATGAAATTGAGCTGTCATACGCAGATTTAGGTTTCAATATTGCTCGTTTTATCCTTTCAAACATAGTGCCTGTGTGTCTCGGAGTGAAACTTCCCAGTATACTTTGTTACAATTTTTTTCTTTTATGCCGGTTCTGCCTGTTTAACTCTGCTTAAGGTCTTGTTATATTTTTACTACTCTTTAGGAATATGATAAAAAGTCTTCTATATGCTTTATTTCCGAAGTTTTCTGAAACTTTTCTGAGATTTCCGGTTGGGCCCAGGATCATACAGTAGTAAAGTATTTTTCTTGTTTTAGGTGAGCTTTTTGTAGATGGTGTATGTGAAATGTGGTGCATTTAAAACTTTTTCCTCCACAAACGTGTTCTTATTTAAAAAAAAAACAACTTGAGATGTAAGAAATACATTTTTGTAAAGTAGCCTCTGTTTTCGTAGTTACAACTATTTTTCTCCTAAACTAGCAATCATAAGATATTTTGATTGGCTTCAATATATTATAATTATTAATTTAAATGCATGAAATTAGTTACATATTATAAGAATTACTAGGTATGTATAATGCTAAAACTAAAATTAAATATTTGCTCGTCAAATTAGTCGAGTGCCGTGATACCAATAATAGAATATTATGATCCAAACTACCTACCTGTATTCAAGCAAATAATTTATTCATTTTATTTCATTCTTAACAAAACAACGCCGAGAGGATTTTCTTTTTATTTAAAAAAATTCTTTCATAATTATTTTTAGATTTTGATTTGTCCCATTCGGGGACAGATTCAGAATTCTGGGAAACAGGAACTTCTAAAAAAACGTGATTTTCGCTTACTTTTCGTTTCGCGAACGCTATTCTGTTATTTTCTAACATACCTGAATTTTAATGAGTTAGATATTAACAGAATTTGGCGTCCATCGACGCCTTAAGATACATTCTTAGTAGCATCTTAGTAGTGTAAAGCTTTTTTGTGAAAGTGTTCTTTACTATAGAGTTACGTAAGAGTATAGTAGCATACCTGTACGGAATCTGCTCCACACGAGTTCAACTCGCACTTGCCCGTTTAATTTGTATAAACACAATACTGAATCATACGATGATGTGTAGCGTGCCTTACTTGACGCAATCTGTAGCGCGGCGGGCGAGTAGCCGGCTGAGACGCGAAAGGTTGCGGGTTCGATTCCCGCTGTGAGATAAATGTTTGTATCATCTGCAAATATTTGTTCCAAGTCTGGGTGTAATAGTACCATGGTACTCGCAGTTTCCGATACCCACGATACAGGGAATCTTAGTGTGGGATCCGGACTATGTACCTATGTGACTGTTGGGTGTATGTTATGTTATGTTATTTAATTATTAAAAATCAGCATAAAAAGTTCAATTTAATAAATAAATAAATAAAATAAATAATGCTGGACAGTTCACACAACATTATCTAGCCCCAAACTAAGCAGAGCTTGTGTTATGGGTACTAGATAACTGATATACTTAATACAATATAATACATAGACATATATTTTTATTATACATAGAAAATACCCAGAACACCCTGAACAAATATCTGCGATCGCAAAAATATTTGTTCCGAGGCGGGAATCGAACCCGCAACCTCCTGCGTCGCAGGCCAACTTTCGCCCGCCGCGCCACAGAGGTCGTCAAAATGGATGTAATGGACAGAAGCAGTGACCAAAACTGTTTAATTGGTATTCATCAAAGTAGGAAAGAAAGGGACGGAGATATGTAGGTATTCTACATAAAAAAATGAAACGCACAGACAACAATATTAATTCAAATGGGGTGAAATGAGCTGAACTGTCCCGTAAACCGGAATAAGTCAATAGATCAATCTTGATAAAGCTCTCCACTGATATAACTTTTGCAAAAGTTCCGCAAATCGTTTGAAAAGACAGCTTTTTGTGAAAAGTTACCGACTCGGAAGTTGTTAAGTTGAAATAGTGGCACCCCTAGCCAGGTGAACTTATCACTCTTAACTCTCTCATTATTATTTTGACACCATTATTGAGTCATAATAATAGAGGAGACGGTTTTTTTGTAGCTCTTACTAAAATTTGTTATAATTTTGAGGCCATAGAGTAATGACTTTCAAGTCTTTCCTAGGCTTTGATTTTAAACCAACCAGTTATAAATTTTGTATCGCACAAAAAAAAAGTAAAGTAAAGTACAAGGCTACGCAGAGAAAAGGATTATGTTTTTTTAGGTATGAGACAATGGCCAGTTTTTTTTTAAAATACATGATTATTTAATATACGAACATTACAATTTCTAAATTTCCCTTAAAAAAAATTATGAGCTACTCTTGTGTCTCTTTGTATAATAAATGTGCGTCGGGAACATTTCCACCCGATGTTTTTTTATGATTTCAAATGTCACCTAAAACCAACCGTATGATAGACGTTTATGGATGAATGTCCTGCTACGGCAAACGTGTACCGCTGGGATAACGAATTAAAGCTAGATCGACTGACTTTCAGTGATGACGAAAGTAAGTGGTCACCCTTTGACGGCTGTTACGGAAGGAAACGTGCAAGCAGTGAACATTTTCATTCAACAGATAAGCGAATTACGTATGGAGAGATTCAAAAAATACTGCAGATTGGATCGAAAAGCGTTCACGAGATTCTACACGGAGGCGGAGGCGGATTAGAACGTGTTTCGAAAATTGGTTTAGATGCATCAACCTTTGTATA
This sequence comes from Operophtera brumata, assembly GCA_932527175.1. Taxonomy (NCBI): domain Eukaryota; kingdom Metazoa; phylum Arthropoda; class Insecta; order Lepidoptera; family Geometridae; genus Operophtera; species Operophtera brumata. The sequence goes on along the minus strand of OW052239.1, from coordinate 30,013,294 downwards.
GATGCTGGTGAAAAGCATTGAAAACATTTCATTAAAAAAACTTTACCCATAGAACTAAAACTTTACCCATAGAACTAAAACTTTACCCATAGAACTAAAACTTTACCCATAGAACTAAAACTTTACCCATAGAACTAAAACTTTACCCATAGAACTAAAACTTCCCCACGTTGTACCATATGACTACTTTTTACTTTGGTCGAAGCATATGACTGTGAAAATTACTAAAATAACAACTGTCAAAGGAATTAAGCTTACAATTATGTTTTACAAATTATAACATCATAAGGTTTATGGTCTAAGACTTTGAATAACAAAATTTGTTCTAAACAAAAATAGGTAACATTTTTATTGTTATAAAACTACCGTACATTCACTTGTAAAGTCACATGTGCCTGTAATTTCACCGACACCCACAACCTTCAAACCGGAACACAGTAATAAGATCTAAACTTCCCAGATGAACTTACCATTGAAAGGAGCTCTACTTCTTTATAAAATAAATGGAGAGTAACACTATAATTTCATTTATTTGAGTAATACTTTTTTCCTGCCCGTGAGTGTGCTGTGAAATTTCACTTACCTGTCAAATTCCAGTGACAATACAATATTATGGTGATAGAAAGCTGATCTGACGATGGAGATGAAAGATGGAGAACGAAACTCCTCGATGATTAATGATGGCCTGGTAGCGTTTGCTCATTTTGAGTAGGTCACGGTTCCGACCACTAATTTCATTATCTTTTTTCAACAGAATACTTATTCATAGGCCAGTTCACACTTTGATTCGTGCGAGTGCGAGTGTTTAGTGATTAGTGTATACTAAACGTGTATTGCCAGTGCTGTCCAATACTGTAAATAATCACTAAACACTTGCACTAATCACTTGCAGAATGTTTAAAATTATTAAATGAATAAAGATTGAATTGCATTAAATTTTACTTGCACCAATTAAAATGTTAACCGGCAAATAATTATAACTTCTTAAAATGTTAATTTTGAGATATTTTTCGTAATGTAGCACGCTCCTATACGCACATTAAATTATGTAATGACTAGTTAGTTCATAAGTTTTTCTTATAAGAATAAATTCTTAAACCAGAAATTCGATTGTAGCTCTTCTTCAAGAGATCAACAGTAAACTTACATTTCAAAATGTCAAGTCCAATAACTTATATTTTCCCTTTTATAGGTAGTCGGTTCGATACACTTTCACATAAAATATCCTTTAACTTTTCAACTTTATCCCCTAGAACTCCACGACATTTCATAAAGGCTGCACGTTCAGAACTGAGGAAAGCCTTCGGAATCCCAAATATATACCCTTTTTGATCCCACACCAGTATCAACAGGCTAAAAATAGGCAGTAATATGAACGAACATAGAGCTACGGAGAATGGAGACGATCCATCATTACGTAGGTGGTCTATAAATGTTGGCTGAGACATACCTATAGGAGTGTAATAACTTTTATGATGTAGTTATTGATTTTGGTGATTTTTACCTATGCCGGAACAAAGAAGGTATATGCGTTTAGGGTGAGGGGTTGTTTGTGTGTTGGTTTGTGTTTGTGTGCGCATATGAATGTTCCCATTTATCTCAAAAACAGTTTCCTGTGAAGTTTTAATTTTTATTTTTAAACTCTACTATGTATAATTACGTAACATGCAACATCAACGTAAAGTAAAGTATTAGCCCTAATGATTCATTAGTATTTTTAAAGTTTTGTGTATATCTTCTTGTATAAGTTGTAGTATTTTTATGTATATTTTATTAATTGAACTTAATCAAAATAAAATACAGATGCAATTATTTTGTTCTTATTCTCTCAAACCACGTTCATGGTTGTAGTGTATGTGCCTAAATCATAATGTGAGTCTGTGGCATGCTGAGGCCGACTGTTTGCCTGATTCTATGTAGACGGTAGAAAATACAACAGACATTTAGTCTATGGTAGGCAGTCAGTCGGTGGTGCATCGGTGATGGCTCCCGCGCCAAGATAATGGCCTGTGTTCCTGGCGAGATTAAGATTCTGCCACGGAGACGCTGCTAAGGAACCAGGGATACTTATATGGTAGTTACGATGCTACAATACCCCTTCCAGTTAGTCCCCATCTGTGTTCCGATGGTGGTACCTATGTGGGAGGCTCATTATAACCTGTGAGGGAACTCAGATCGTTAGTCGGGAAAGTTAAATTACGTTTATTCTACTACTTAGGTTTCTCTGCAAATTGCTTTGAGCTAAGGTTGGAGCGTAGATTCAGGTAATTTTGCTTTTACTGAGGAATTCTTATTAGGTTAGTTTGGTAAAATTAACACGAAATTCTTGTAAAATATTCGCTTAGGTCTTTGTAAATCAGTGGGACTCGAATAACTAGTATTTATAAATAACTCGTATCCACCCGCAGCTTCGCTCTCGTTTTACCCAGATAAAAAGTAGCCCATAGTTCAATCCAGGTCATAGTCAAATTTTATGTAGGTATCTTCATAGTTACTTCCAATCGTAGAAGGCAGAGAATAAGCTTTTCCATCATTTTCGCTTCGTTTTTAGGTTCCATACCCAAAGGGTAAAACGGGACCCTATTACTAAAACTTCGCTGTGCATCCGCCTGTCACCAGGCTGTATCTCATGAACCGTGATAGTTAGACAGTTGAAATTTTCACAGACGATGTATTTCTGTTGCCGCTATAACAACAAATACTAAAAAACCGAATAAAATAAATATTTCAAAGGGCTCCCATACAAACGTGTTTTTTTGCCTTTTTTATAGATAATGGTACCCATGGAATTCTTCGTACGCGAGTCCGACTCGTACTTGGCTGGTTTTTTACATTCCTAACACACTTTTCATAGTTAAATCTTTTTTAAGTATTAAAGAACACACTTAGAACAAGCTTTCTCAGTAAAGCTACAGATTATTATTTATAGCCCTTCCTAGCCTATTAATGGGATCCAAATTGACATTTTGATAAGCCAAATCAGTATTCAGTTCGACGAACTCACACCTACGCGACCTTGATAAGATTTTTTGCATGAATAAACAGATTTCAGATAAAAAGGTCATCATTTTCACGAAAGTAAAGGAACTGATTTTATCCAGGAAAAGATTAAATTGGAGGTTTCACAAATAGCTCAGACGATATATTACAAATGTGAATCAATCAGTATTTGAATAATGCTTTTTTGCTCAACTGAGTTTTAAGTAATAGTACCTACCTTCGATCAAGAATACAACTAGATTTCAGGTCACGTACAAAACCAAAGCTAAATACCGGCAGCGTGGGTATATTATACAGCTATATTTGTTTACTATAGAACTAAAACAAAAGTTTTCAAACAGTTCTAAGTTTAACCTAATTACAAACATGAAACCTAGGAATAAAGTAGCAAATCTTCAAAACATTATCTTATAATTACGAATATGATCATACGTCACAAAATACGAGCAAAGCAATAAATTACTCCTGTCACTTAGAAATTAAAAGACTAAATTATTAAGATTAAATAAACTTTAAAAAGCTATAAATAAAGTTCTCACAAATACAAAGAAAAAATACCGATATTCACCGAGACGTATTTTTTGCGCCGACATGACATCTATTTGTATTCTTGATCGAAGAATAGTACCTACAACCAAACTGTATCCATATTTTAGGTTTTGACCCAGACCGTTAGTCTTGGTATTCTATGTATAGGCATATGCCCAACAGTGGACTTATGCAGGCGGATGATGATGATTATGTTGTTTGTAATCTTTTTCCTTTCATCTGTTTGTTTGTTTTTAACCTCCGACGCAAAAACGACGGGGTGTTATAAGTTTGAAGTGTCTCTCAGTGTTTGTGTGTGTGTGTGTGTGTGTGTGTCTGTCTGCTCGTAGCTCCCGAACGGATCAACCGATTTGGTGTTAAAAAAAAACCTGTGTGTTGTCGAATAAACGTATTTCATTTAATTTTTTAATTTATATAATGACATTACGGGATAGCAAAAACCTAGACCTTACTTTGTTTCGAAGTTTGAATCACATTGCACCTGCACGTGGAAAATCAATGAAAAACACCGAGAAAAACTATCATGACTACAAAACTACAGCCCTTCTCCCATTACGATACGCACAGGCGATTCAAGTATCCTGCAAGTCTCGGAGACTAGTCGCCGCCAAGTATCTCGCATACATTTGAATGCAGGCTCGCACACTAGTCTGCATTCAAATGTATGTGAGATACTTGGCGGCGACTAGTCTCCGAGACTTGCATGATACCTTCAGGATACTTGAATCGCCTGTACGTATCGTAATGGGAGAAAGGCCTTAGGCTACAAATTATGATTTCCATCAACCTGTACCTTAGAGCATTGCAGGCCTACCTGCACACACTGACGAATTTATTTTTAAAATCGGCCCTCATAAAACCTTTTCCTTCGAATAGAGGAAATGTTGACGGTTAATTTTAACACTATTCAGTAGGTAACCACAGTAATTAGATTAATATATACATACACACATAAACTCACGCCTGTTTCCTGGAGTGGTAGTTACAGACAACGGATTTCCACTTGCTACGATCCTGACACACCTCTTTTGCTTCATTCACTCTCATCACATTCTTCACTTCTGCTCGTCGGTTAACCTGGCCTTTTTCCAGAACGTCTCCGATCTGGTCTGAATACGTTCGCCGAGGTCTCCCCCTTCCAACTATGCCATTCACGCTCGTCTTATGTATCCGTCTCGTCAATCTACTATCGTCCATCCTTTCTAAATGCCCAAACCATCTAAGCATACCTTTCTCAATCCTAGTCAATTATTAACAAAAAAGGATTTATTTAATATTTGCTACTTTTAAAGCAAGACGATATTTTATCATTTGTCGCTTACATCAGTTACTTCTGAGCGGCACAAATCTATACCATATCACGTCCCGGGTTCAAGTTAGTAAAAGCGCTATCACGTTATTATTTTCTTGATAGACTCCCCCCATTCGATATTTTAACATATCGCCTTAGACAAATTTGTGTATAATTTGACTACTCGTAGTAGTATTGCCACCCATTCCATCATTTTCAAGAATTATTTTAGGGTAGAGGACATTAAATAAAATAAAAATAAAATAAAATGAGCCTTTATTTCTACTACTGTAATAATACTTATACTAATCTCCTTTTATTCATTCTTCACTAATAGTCGCCTCCTTGGCGTAGGCCTCCCCCATTTCCTTTCACAATTCTCTGTTTCTGGCCTTTGACATCCAGCCTGATCCAGCTATCTCTATGAAAATATCGTCCCATCTCTTTTCCGGTCTACCTCTACCTCTTGTTTCGTCCCCAGAGGACATTAGGGCCACATAAATATTTTAGAGATAAAAAGTCAGGTTGCCTAACCTGACTTTTTATAATTTTAATATAAACAAAGAAATGAATTTTCGTTATATAACACTGACAAACCTCGCATTCCTACCCATTCCATACCCCTGAAAATTGCAGACGCTCTTAGTATTTATGATACAACAAATCAATCGGATCACGTTCTCAATTTAAATTTTATGCGAATAGAACTCTGGAACAAAAGAGGTTTGAATAAAAAAAGAGTTAATTTAACAAAAAGACTAGCTAGACTCTTCCCGCCATTTTCGACAAGAGACGTCGTCTACTTTTATTTTATTTTTAATTTCCTAGTGTTTCTTGAATTATTTGGGTAATTTTGGTGGCATTTTAACCAATGTAGCTCGTCTATATAGAGCACAAGTGTAGTGAAATTACATGGAAGTGTCTGCGTGACTTTTCAAATTGGTGGAAATTATCACAATCACTAACACCTGCACCTAGGAAGGGTATGTTGTTGTCACTATGGCGCAATTAGGCAATTTTTTATTAATATCCAGCGTTATAAACGTGATGCATATAACGAGGTTAAGGCCCAAGTTCACGAACAAATAAATCGATGGTTACCGTAACCAATCGACAAAGTGACGGATAACGCATGAAAATATCTGTCAACAAGTACTTAATTTTGTAAAAATTGAAAAAAACCCTCAACCCAATGAAACGGCTGAGCTGATTTTAATCAAACATAGCTAAGAACACTCCCGACAAATTTCCCAATCTAACAAAAAAAAAACGAAATCGGTTTTCCGTTCGTGAGCTATGAGGCGACAGACATACAGACAGACACACACACACACACAAAGACACGTCAAACTTATAACACCCCGTCGTTTTTGCGTCGGGGGTAAAAAAGAGTTGTTTAAGCTAAACAGCCGTTTAAACGTCCGTTAATGTGTTGGAGAACAGTGGCCTAAAAGGGAAACTATAAGATCCTGCGCATACTGCAGACTTTCTATCGGCCGATAGTTCAGTCAGATACTTAATCAGTATGAAAATGTATGCAAGTTCGCACATATAATATAACAATTCGGTATCGGCCGATAATGCCGTCAAACAGATCTGTCGGCGAACTATCCGCCTATAGAAAGTCTGTAGTATGCGCAGGGTTTTAGTCGAACAACTTATAAAATGAACTTGGAAAAGTAAAAAGGAAAATTTCTTAGAAATTCCATTGAAAATTACGTAGATTAAGTTGTTAGTTGTGTATACGTGTGGAACGACACGCACTTGGCCGAGTTTCTTACATTTTTAGGGTATGTCAGGTACACCTACACCCAGGTGACCTATGAGGTAATGCACTGTTCATAGGCAGAGGTTGCCGCTTAACATCAGGTGGGCCATCTGCTTGATCCGTCATTCAAGTAGCATAAAAAAAAAAAAACCTCTCAGTCTATGCTTTCAAAAAGCCAACAAAGAGTAAAGTTCGGTAGTCATTGACCGAGTTCGGAACTGGGAACTCTTGAATAATGCCTGTAGTTGGTTTAATATCAACTATATCCTGCAACAACTGATTACTGGTTGTAAATCGGTGGATCGTGCGCTGTATCAAATAGGGTTACTTTATTAAAGTAGACTCTTCGACGCTTCTTTTCAGAAATAACTATGGATGGAAAATTTTCAATAAGAGCAAGAGATTCAGACATAAAACTAAACAATCAAATGAAGAAAAAAAATGGCCGTCCAGTTGGGTTCCCTGGCAGATGTGAAACATCTATGTTAACATACATACATACATAGACACACGCCTTTTTCCCCGAAGGGGTAGGCAGAGCCTCAATAGGCCACTTTTCACAGTGGGTTACACCATCGTGGAATATAAACGTGACAAGTGGTGAGCTCATCGCCGCCATTGCTTCCCACGACTGACTCGGCTAACGCTTTCTTCCAGTAATAACACATTCCTCATAAGCTATAGCAGCAAGGACAAATCTTATACCAACGAATCTTACAAACAAGTCCGGATAATCCCTTAGTCGGCTTTTACGACATCCACGGGAGGAGATGGAGGGGTCTATTCTTGGGCCGGACACACCACAGGCGTGGATAAATGTGGAATGTGGTGCAGTAAAACATTTTTCTCCACGATCTTTACAGAAACATCTACAAAAAATATATATGTTAATCTTCATCATATAATACATACGATATCCTCTTTTTTATTTTTTTATATTACTAAAATATAAGAAACAAATTTGCAAAGTAGCCTCTGTTTTCGTAGTTATACCAATTTTCTCCTAAACTATCAATCATAAGATGTTTTTATTGCCTTCAGTATATTAAATAAGACCTTATTAAAGGGAACCTTGGTTTTATTTTTGCTCACTTTTCGAAAACGGTTTCACTAACAGGAAGCTAAGTTATCCCTGAGTAATGTAGGGTAAGGTTCATTAGCGGCTACGCTCGCGTTATGTGTAGATCCACTCAACTCTGTAACGGCTGAGAAGATTTTGGTGATATTTGGTGTGTGGATTTGGTCCACGCGAGCCAAGTGTCCGTCGCAAGACCGTAGACATCTATCAAGTGATGATGATGGTATCACTCTACCCCAGATTAAGTCAATGATTGAAGTTATTAACGAACCTTTATAAGGATTATTCCCAAATATAACCACAAAACTATCAAAAGAGAAAGAAAATAAATTATTTTAGGCAAAAAACACGTGACATTTTAAAAACAAGTTAGTAACAAAATTAAGGTAAAATTACTCAGGAAATAAAAGTTTAAAATACAAAAATGCTGCAGTTCATAAGCGTCATTCGTGTTGTGCGGGGTCAAAAAGTCCCTGTCACCCCGAGCGAGTGATGTCTCTAACCAAACCAAGAAACATTAATACTATATAGTTAAATATATATGTCAATAAAGGTACAAATAAGTAACTTTGTTTTAAAAGAAGAAATAAGTACATACATAGGCACACGCGTCTTTCCCCGAAGGGGTAAGCAGAGCCTCAATGGGTCTCTTTTCGGTTGCACCATCGTGGAATATAGACGTGGTGAGTGGTGACCTCATCACCGCCGTTGCTTCCCACAACTGACTCAGCTAACGCTTTCTTCCAGTAGTAACACTTTCCATATATAAGCTAGCAGCCAGGACAAATCTTATACCAACGAATCTTATAAACAAGTCCAGGTCAAGTATTTAACTGTGATGGACACTTTTCGTGCTATGAAGGAACTGTGACTTGACTTTGGAGCCCTACATTTTGCGAGAGAACACGCAAGGTTTACTTCATGTTGTCACTACTGTGTTAGGAAATTTTCCGAGTAAATCCAATACAATAATCAAAGCGATCCTTCAAAACTTTCCGTAGAAGCAAGCTCAATGTTTATTCGATCTTGTTTCGTATCGGGTGTCGGATAAATTATTAAGTTTCTAACAAACAAATAGAACTAATTTATTGACCCACTTCAAATGTCAATATTTCATGCCAAAGTGAATAACTAAGTTTCTGTTACTAATTAGCGGTTGATGTAATCGCAGAGGTCAAGACAATGTTGTTAGGTAGTCGATAAGAGGGTCGGTGACCATTTCAATGAAACTATAACTTCACGCAGAGCACACAAATGAAAACATGAAGTCTTTTATCTGATAAGGCGTTGGAACACTTCTCTTTTCATGGGTGATCCGAGATGGGAATGAACCTTCGTTATGTCACATATGTGTATGTCTAGTTGATGGTCACATGCTCCTGGTGACCTATGCTTGAGCAGATACATGTTTGGTAATTTATTTCGGTCAATCATTTTGATAAGAATGCTTGTGATAGCTCAAGTGATAAAAAAACACAATTTAAGAAACAATTTAAGTATACATTGGTACAATGGGTCTACAACGTTACTATGCACCCTAAAACAGTAATTTGTAATATTGTAATTTGGTAAATTTCACCAGTAAACTTTGACTAAACTTTGTCTTACGTATCTATTCACTAGTTATGTTGGTATCTATTTTTATCTGAAGACGTTTAGCTGATTACTTTATATCTGTAGTAGGTATAGCCAGTATAGACATACTACATAAACTAATGATATTTATGTGATACTATAGATTCAAACTTGTGTCATAATAATTACCGGCAAATCCTGCGATCACGGACAAATCAGTTTTCACTATTTGAATAAGTATTGATGAGTAAAAAACACGAAAAAGTTAAAATTTCGCGCCACAAGCGAACGCAACCTTAAACATGTAAAATTTCGCGCGACAAGCGAACGCAACCTTAAACATGTAAAATTTCGCGCCACAAGCGAACGCAACCTTAAACATGTAAAATTTCGCGCCACAAGCGAACGCAACCTTAAACATGTAAAATTTCGCGCGACAAGCGAACGCAACCTTAAACATGTAAAATTTCGCGCCACAAGCGAACGCAACCTTAAACATGTAAAATTTCGCGCGACAAGCGAACGCAACCTTAAACATGTAAAATTTCGCGCGACAAGCGAACGCAACCTTAAACATGTAAAATTTCGCGCGACAAGCGAACGCAACCTTAAACATGTAAAATTTCGCGCGACAAGCGAACGCAACCTTAAACATGTAAAATTTCGCGCGACAAGCGAACGCAACCTTAAACATGGCAAATTTTCGCTATTCTAGATCTATGGATCTGACAGTTTTTTTACAGCTTCTTTGTAATTGTCCTAACAATTTAACCAATGTCAAGTAAGTAATAATAAATTCAAGTGATAAAGTAAAATTTTCAAGAGCCTCTGTCAAATCATAACCCAGGTTAAAATGGTGGCAAACAAACAAAGGTTTTGAAGGTCAAAATCACGCAGACACCTAAAAGAAAATCAATTTGACATGCCGTAAGTGTCACGAAAAATACTTAATGTTTGGCAATGGTTGGTGAAAATGGGCTCTAATGGTTGGTGTTGTTCTAATCTTTAGAAAATTGTAAAGAAACTTCCACTTTCAACTTACACCTTTTCAAGATTTGGACAGCGTTATGAATGTCAAAATGACGCCCATTGGTTGCGTTCCCCGTAGTTTTTTGCCACGGAAATTGGGGGGCAGTCCAGTTTAATATTATAGAAATACTATAAGTTATATTTTGTTTTGATCCCATTTAAATACAAAACAATATCCCATTACCTATCACGGAGGCCATAGTAACCTCGACAGCACTCACCAAAAATGACACTAAACACGGAGTTATTGTTATTAGGTACCTTAATTACAATAACGAGTCCTTGTATTTACGATAATGGGGGTGCTATGGTAATCAATGGGCTTAATGAGTTATGTGTCCGTTTGTCACCTACCCCTGCCTACCCCACACAGCCGAAAAGAAAACGAGAAAAGGAAAACAAGTTTTAAGGACTTCTTTAGGTAAAAACTGGGAGGGAAATCAGTGGTCGTGGGTCCCATTTCAGGGATACTGAACATAAGGTGTTGCCATCTCGGTGTGAATAAATTGCAGTTTTTTTTACCCGACCACCCTAACGAGGGGTTATGTTTTTAATTAACTTTTCTTTATTTTACTTTCACATCTGTTTGCAAACAGATGCCTGGAATCATATCTGAGAAGCTCTATTTGAGACACTTTTTGTCGATGAAAAATTTTAAAACAATACTATACAATATTATGGTGACAGCGAGCTGATCTGATGATGGAGACGAAAGGTGGACAACAGCTCTCCCCGGTGGTTAATAGTAGACTGGCAGTGTTTGGGCTTATGTGGATCAGTTCACGGTTCTGCTGACTATTTCCATCTTCATAAAGAAACTTTAAAAAAAAATTGTGGTGTAAATTATTCGAGTGCTTGTTCGTCTGTTCTTTTGGATGTTTCTGTAGCCTAAACTATTTGATATATGTTGTTAAATGAGGTTTTATTATTTACAGGTTAGTTAGCCAATGAAAACCATCACAGACATCAATGAGCAGTCGTTGTTCATGCAATTAACTTTGATCTACTCAGCAAGCAGTCATCATCATTTTTTCTACCAGTTGAAGTCCACCGCTGGACAAAGTGCTCCCAATAAGACTTTTCCGATGAACGGGAACTAGGACCGCCTCCGACCACCATTATTATTTGTAATGATATATGATAATAATTTAAAAGCCGTATGGAACCAATGGGAGTGACCTAATGAGTTATGTGACCATTTGTCGACAACCCCGTAAACATGAAGGTATAACAGGAAAAAAGATAAAAAAGGAATTGGCGACCTCTGAGTTAGAATACAACGGGCAAATACCGGATAATGAGCGGCGGAGCTGGAAGATTTGTTCCACTAGGGCTTTTGTCCACTTTTAGCATTCAAAGACCCCGTTCGACGAATCTGCAACATTTTTGTTTCCAAAATAAAGTATGGTTACGAGCTAGGGCTCGGAATAATATTAACACTGCATTCCGGTTTAACAACAAGTAATTAATTTTGTAAAAATTAAAAAAAACCCTAACGCTGAACAGCTGAACCGATTTTGATCAAACAAAGCTTAGAACACTCCCGACAAATACACCTTTCAAACAAAACAAAAACTAAATCGGTTCATCCGTTCGGGAGCTACGATGGGTCAGACAGACACACACACACACACACAGAGACGTCAAACTTATAACAACCCTACGTTTTTCGTCGGGGGTTAAAAAATACACTTTTAATAAAATCGACAAAAAAACAAATTCACTGTTCCTATGACTGTACTTCACTATACTGTTCAGTTTTCACTCTTAAACCACTCTCAAGTAAATTGATTGATTCGTACTGAAAGCTAATTTATACCTGACTGATCTTCAAAAAACAAATAACAAATAATTTATTTTAGAAACTAATTTCATGTTTTTTTTATAGAATAATACAACCAATAAGTACAAGTAGGTAAGCACAAAGTTACAAAAAAGAAAACATATGAAATATATATGAAGATGTGCTACCTGAAGACCGCTGCTAACGATCTAAAGGTAGCTCAACTGATCCAAATCACTACCAGACCGAAGCGTCCCTAATTGGCAAAATACTAATGCGTTGAGACAGATAAAAGCCAGCTCGGATCACGAGTCGCTTCGACCAGACGCCCTAAAAGAATTTTGAAAACGCGTAGTACCCCGGTTCCCCACGGACCCAGGGTCTCGACCCCGAAAGGCTAAGTAAGCTCTGTCGAGACTTGCATATTTGCGTCTTTTGTGGTCCTCAGCAGAGTTTTTCAACAATATACGTACAGAAGATAGTATAAGATCGTCGTGAGATCGTATTCCCCAGGTTAGGTTAGATTTTTTGAAACAATACCTAAGCCGTACTAAAATGGCCTCGCCGTCCAACTAAGCTAGACTTTTGAAACTGTCATTTTTTCGCCGAGAAATTCAAATTTGTTCTTGTTTTTGCTGATCACAGCTCATCAACACTTCTTCAGAAATAGAAAACTATGTTGCTGGTAATGATATGACCTGACACACAAGTTTTTTTTTTAAATCTTTTCTATATAATTTAATTGCATTACTGATTATAATTTAACATTAAATGTAATACTAAAACTAAGACAATAATGCAAAACTAAAATAAAATAAAAACCTACCTATCAGATCAGTTTTAACTTATAAATATCACAAAAATATCATTAGTTTGGCTACGATTGTGCTTCAAGTCTTTAATGTTTTTTTTATTTCAAGCACATTCATGTGCAAATGTGAGAATGACCAAATGGCCGTCCAATTAAATGGTTGATTCAAACAATTGGCTGCGACATATATATATAATGTGTAATATATAATATATATATATATATATATATATATATAGTGTAGTGCATAATAGTGGCACAAGATAGATATGAAATAATGTACCTACTCACACGTACCTACTTGTTTAACATGTTTTTGTTGAGTTTCATTTGTAAAGCATCGTTAATTTGTTGTTTTTAATTGCATAATTATCTAAGTTAATTCTGATAAATAGGTTGGTAGGCGCCTACTTGCATTAATGAGGTATGAGGTGAGTACCTACTACTATTACTCAAGTTGATCCATTTGTACGAATTACCAATCCTTTCAGGAAAACTAAACCGCTTTGTGCGGGAAACCCAAGGGCAACTTCCGCAAAGAAATCTCAAACTAATATATCCACTGACGTAAACGTAATAGATAGGTAGCATTGAGGATACTTTATGAGACATAGAGGTGATACTTCTCACGCGTCTACCTTTCTTAGCTACCTGTATAGATCTTATTCCAAAGTGATAGGGTTCAATTTGATTGGTGAGGTCGTTTCTCATAAATGTTGAGATTGATGAGTGTGGGATAGATTTGAACTGTCCGTCAAATGTCCGGGCCCGGCTTATTAAGTTTCATGACATGCCTTATGAATATGAATAGCAATAAGCACGAGTACAAGTTGGTTTGTTATGTTTTTGGTAGGCGCTTGTCTCCGAAGGTGATTCTAATACAGATCAATTCTATATGACGTGAGAAACGTTACCTTGCCGTAACACAGTTTTTTTAACTAGCACGGAAGGCAAAATTATCTTATTTCATATACTGACAAACATCTTTGAAATTATAATAACATAATAATAATAATGCAACTGTTAATTATGAGTTGTTGTACCTATTCTAAGTGATTTTTTTTTTCGAATGGATTTTAATGCAGTTGACCGCCTGGGGTCATGACTGCGTTACCGGGCTTTTGGTGAGCGCGGATGGCGCTCAACCTGCAAACTATTCTAAGTGAGATAAACTTATCTTATCTTATATGTTCCACACTGTTTATGATGTCGCTTCCTACACCTACGAAACTCTATATTAATAAATATTCAATACGATTAACTTCCAAGATTAACTTCGTCTATTCTTGCAAGGAAACATACCTACATAACATAACTTCCGTCAGTCACATGCACATGATAATCGAGCCCGCGACCTCTCGCATCTCAGCTGGCCACTAACCGCCGCGCCACAAAGGTCGTCAAATACAAGACCACAATACGCCAATACTATAATAACAGTTCGACATGACCTAGATTTAAGAATCCACTTCACCTGCGTTTGTTACTGAATGAAGGGTTCATGTTACAATGCGGTACCTAGGTACAGAGATAACATATGTATACTAGAACATGTACGAATACTCATGCAGCAACATTTTAAAGCATTTATATCTATATACACATATAGGTTTTACCGTTGGGTTTTACGAAAGCTAGGTAAACGAAGTTCTTATAAAAAACGGCCATGTGCGAGTCGGACTCGCGCACGAAGGGTTCCGTACTATTATCTATAAAAATGGCCAAAATACACGTTTGTTGTATGGGAGCACCCTTTAATATTTATTTTATTCTGTTTTAACCCCCGATGCAAAAACGACGAGGTGTTATATAAGTTTGACGTGTCTGTGTGTGTGTCTGTCTGTAGCATCATAGCTCCCAAACGGATGAACCGATTTAGTTTTTTTTTTGTTTGAAAGGTGAGTTTGTCGGAAGTGTTCTTAGCTATGTTTGATCAAAATCAGCTCAGCCGTTTCATTGCGTTGACAGTTTTTTAATTTTTACAAAATTAATTACTTTTTTAGTAATTGTTGGTATAGTGACTACAGAAATACATCATCTGGGAAAATTTCAACTATCTAAGTATCACGGTTCATGAGATACAGCCTGGTGACAGGCGGAAAGACGGACAGCGGAGCCTAAGTAATAGGGTCCCGTTTTACCCTTTGGGTACATTATCTTATTCTTACGCTATACATTTTATCTGTGGCTATACTAAACAATGTAAGCCCCGTTAAAAAAGCATCCCCAACGCAAAACGTAAAAACCGATTTTAATCCATACCTTTCATAAAACTGTAAAGATTGAATGAAAGTCTGTTTAATAAAAACCGAAACAAAACATGAACGACCATTTTTAGAATTCTTGTCATCAATAAAAATGTCTTTGATATTTTTTATCTATGCCGTAATGCAGCAAAATCTATAAAAGGATGATCACCTTCCATCATTGTCGGAACAGAAGAGGCAAACGTGATGGCAGGCTTTCCATCATTGTCGGAACAGAAGAGGCAAACGTGATGGCAGGCTTTCCATCATTGTCGGAACAGAAGAGGCAAACGTGATGGCAGGCTTTCCATCATTGTCGGAACAGAAGAGGCAAACGTGATGGCAGGCTTTCCATCATTGTCGGAACAGAAGAGGCAAACGTGATGGCAGGCTTTCCATCATTGTTGGAACAGAAGAGGCAAACGTGATGGCAGGCTTTCCATCATTGTCGGAACAGAAGAGGCAAACGTGATGGCAGGCTTTCCATCATTGTCGGAACAGAAGAGGCAAACGTGATGGCAGGCTTTCCACAGATAAACAAGAATTCACAAGTATAAAAATCATTGATCAATGGTATTTCAAAAAAAGCGGCCAAGTGTGAGTTGGAATCGCCAATGAAGGGTTCCGTAGCAGCAAGTAACATAATATAAAAGTTCTTGGACGGTTTACGATTTATGACGTATAAAAAAAAACTACTTACTAGATCTCGTTCAATCCAATTATCGGTGGAAGTTTGCATGGTATAATGTACGTCTTATATTTTTTTTAGTTTAATAATTCTCTTACTTTACGAGGTTACGGGGTGGGACACACACACAAACATTTTACCACTTTGGAAGTGTATCTTTTAGAAAAGAATCATATTAGAAACCTGAACCTGTTTGATGAAAAAAAAATGAGTTTCAGTTCTTCATCCCAAAAGTGTATTGTTTTTTTTATATTTTTGTGTGAAAATCTTGATGCGGTTTACAGAATACATCTACTTATCAGGTTTCAACAGCATAGCTCTTATAGTTTCGGAAAAAAGTGGATGTGACATACGGACGGACAGACAGACCGTCAGACAGATAGACAGACAAACATGATGAATCCATACGGATTCTGTTTTTTGCCATTTGGCTACGGAACCCTAAAAATAACATGTTTTGTTAATTAAGGACATCAGGTTGAAATAAGGCTGAACCACAGATAAAAGAATAATTTACGCTGAACTATGGAAAGGTGCTGTATTAAGCGAGATAAATACGAGTACTTAACATGCTAATACACGCCAAATATTCTTGGAATAGTTACAGCATGTTTTGTCTCTTTCTATCAAATTAAAACTGCCTGTCAATGCAAAAGACAAAGCACTGTGTAACTTTGACAAGGATACTCCAAATTATGATACCTAGCACCAGATCGCCAGATTTGTCCCCCACAAACAGACTGCTTGCCCACCTTCCAACTCTATCATCAGAATTGCTAGTTGGAACCATAATATTGTATTGTCATCGGACCTTGACAGGTATGCAAAATTTTAGCTCAATCTATTGGGTGGAATTTGTTTAATATTCAGTTGCAAGATTTGTCCCTCACAGACAAACAGACAGACTAAATTGCTAATTAGAGTAATTAATTGATTCTGTCATTACATTTTGTATGTTTAAAATTTCAATGTTATTTTCGCTATTAATCCACTGTTTTCTTCAACCAAATATGATTTGCCGCAAATAATGACCAATATATATAAATAAATAAATAAATAAGTAATGCTGGACAGTTCACACAACATTATCTAGCCCTAAGCTAAGCAGATCTTGTGTTATGGGTACTAGACAACTTAATACAATACATTACATAGATAGATATTTTTTTATATACATATAGATAATACCCAGAACACCCTGAACAAAAATCTGCAGATCACACAAATATTTGTTCCGAGGCGGGAATTGAACCCGCAACCTCCTGCGTAGCAGGCGAACCTTCGCCCGCCGTGCCACGAAGGTCGTCAAAATATAAAATATAAATATAGCTTTTGTTGGAATATAAAAGCCAACAGTCATTTAAGTGTAAAAAACATTATTTTTACTTTAAGTGTAGAAAGACAATATGTATTTTACTAACCCAATTTTTGTTTGTTGATTGAATAAATAAATGATAGGTTTGTATTATATACATATACGAGCTATCTGAATTATTTCTTGCACGTAAATCCTAAACACGTAAGCTTCCTGGAGTTATTCTCAAAATCTCAACGTTAAATTTTACTTATCAGCGCACTTACTTTCCTTGGAAAAACGTGCACAAGTCAAAAATATAGGTTCAAATAAACGTTGCGCAAAGAGTTCCAAAATGTATGCGCATTTTGAACTTAGGTTTGCTGTACTTAGGTCAAGAAATGAAGGTTTTTTGTTAATGATCACATTCAATAAATAGAAAGAACATAGAAGTGACACTATCCCTCATATCCATTATTCCGTACCATCCTAATCTACGTCCTGATAACATGAAGCGAGTTTGACAACCGTCATCATTATGGCACTGGGGACGGTTGAACGTATAAAAAAATCGTAAAAGCGTGGCTCGTAAACCAAATCATAAATCCAAAACATCGGAAAAAATTTAATGTTGGGGTGTGGGCACACGATCGTGTCGATGTCTATGAAGATGTCAGAGTTTGACGAGTTTATGGTGGTTGATTCTTCATACTTACGTTTTTTACAAAATATGGGCGAACAGAGTATAATTTCACACTGAAATAACTGTTGTTGGCTATTAATACTATTGGTTAATATACTCTGTTCGCCCATATTTGGTAAAATACGTTAGTATGAAAAAGCAAAAACCTTAATTAAAAAAAGGGCACGCGGGTTAAAAATGTTTTTTTTTACTGTTTTGCATATTTTTGCGTTACTTTGCGAGTTTAATTTTGTGGGTTATGCCTAGTTAATCACTTAACGGTACCTATATTATATTCTTGGAACAATCTTCCGTTTTAACCTTTAGTTTTATAAAACCCTGACATAGCCTTTGGTTTTATTGTATTCAATTTATTTATTATATATATTTGGGCAAATAATCTGCACCGTTAGAAGGATATTCGAACCTAGCCTACGAGTAGTAAGAAGTAATTTTGAGTTTTTTTTTCTTTTGAGTAAACATTGCCTTGTCGTTGTCTTGGTAAAAACATCCCTCTGCATCATAATTCAGTGTCCGTGCATGTTTTCAAACTCTATATTTGGTAATTAATAATTTAATTGTACCTTAATTAACGGTTAAAAATCAAATCTATGATTTATTATTATTTTGCGGAATTTAGTCGACCGTCTGTCCAAACCCCTATAGTGAAAATGTTTCTGCCCAATTTTTTTCAGGAAGTCCGTGTCCTTTATAGGATAGTGTCTGAATGACCACCGGGTCCGGGCATTAGGGGACGATTTGAGGCAGTTTGATGGTCACAACCTGCTGTGTTATGACTTTATGAGATGGTGATTTCAATGTTGCATTTTTGTTGCTCGAAAAGTGTATTGTAAAAATTATTCTATCGTAAAAGATAAGAAATTTACTTACAAACCTGTTTAAAATAATTATAATTTGTATATAGAAGTAATATTTTATCTATGATGTAGGTAATAAATGCATAATTTAAGTGTTACAGGTCTTTCACTGTATGTTGGGTTTTAAAACCACGAAAAAAGGAATCTGATTTTGAAAAAGACTTTGTTGTATTGTTTGAATTTGTAACGTCATTTTGAAAATACCTACGTGCTACACCGTAGCATGCGCTACGATCGTGCTACGGTATAACGTGCCTAGGTAACCATTTCTTTCTTGATCAAACTCTTAAAAAAATCTTGAGGATAGCAAAAACTATAGTTAATGTACAAAAAGTGGCAAGCTCCAATCTATTACATCAAAACTTTTTCAGCAAAATATATGTAGTTTTCTGCGGCCTAATTTATCCTAGGAACTCATTGCTAAAAGATACCGTTCCAGGCCAATAATCAAGCCTAAAGACTAGTACAATTGAAACTTCAACCGCACACCCAAACATGGGACTGGATTGGCCTATTTTGTACCGACGTCTGTCCCTCGCCCCCCTTTCCTTCCCCCTTGGGCCTAGACGGACGGGCGCCGACGAAGGTTGTCTGTGGAGGAAGGTTAAGGACTGAGCGGATTGATAGGGTGTTCGATTTTGACAAGTGTTTTTATTAAGTAGTTCCTGGTGTGACTAGGTCTCGTACGGCATGTACCAACACATTATTTGGACTTACCTCTGTTTACTCCCAATTAGGAACCCTCTCAGATCTAAGAGAGATTGGGGATGTCTATGGGGATTCAATTAGAGAGCATGTTTTTTTTTTATACAACTTAAATGACGGAACAAGCAGAGGGCCTACCTGATGTTAAGTGCTAACCTCTGCCTATAACAACGCTTTACCTTATAGGTCACATCCACCTAGGACGCGCCCGCCAGCCTGAGACATAAACCTACCTACCTTAAGTTTGAATTTTGTATTTTTAAGTTAACCTCTGGTTTTTATTGATTGATTTTTGTAACAAAATTTTAAGCACCCTATTAGAAAGAAAGAAAGAAAGAAAATATTTTATTTGTAACTCAATCAAAAACGAAAACAAAACTAAAATAAAATAGAAGACAATTAAATTTTTGCATTGAGTCACAAAATGGTCTCTGTCTCAGCATGAGCCAGTTGTATTATTATTTGTTAATTTGATATGTACCTATTTTTATGGAGATACCCATAAATTAGTGTAATTGATAATTTTGTCGTTCTACTTGAAGTAAAATATAATAAATAAATAATAAATAAACATAAAAAGTCTCGAGTGCTTGTAATTTCACCCATCGACGTAAAATGAATTTCACCGACACCCTTACCCTTCAAACCGGAACACAGCAATGCTAGCACTATTGCTTTGCGACAGAAATAGGTATGGTGGTAGTACTTCCCACGACAAACTCTTTCACAAACAAGACTTCACTGGTTCGTTCTTGGTCACCTTGATTTATGTGACATGAGACTTTTCATCTTTATGTCTCAGGGTGGCGGGCGCAGTGCAATGCCACATAGGGTGCGTCCTAGGTGGACGTGACCTTTGAGGTAATGCACTGTCCATAGGCAGAGGTTACCGCTTAACATCAGGTGGGCCTCTTGCTTGTTCCGTCATCCAAGTAGTATAAAAAAAAAAAAAAAAAAAAAATGTGACTTGACAAATCTCGAAGGGCTTGGGATAGTGATGATTATATTTTATATAGCGTTTTACAGCTAAACATACTGTTTTTACTAGTTTTTTTAAATTATCTAACTTGCTATGTTTGTGTGTATTCGAGTGAAATCTTGCAACTGAATTTTAGAGCTGTTGTCCTCAACTGTTTGAGATAAAATGTAACACACCTGTGAAGTTTCTATGACAAAACAACATGATGGTGACAGCGAGCTGATTTGATGATGGAGACGGAAGGTGAACAACGGAACTCCTCGATGGATAATAATAGACTGGCCGAGTTTAGGCTCATTTTGATCAACACGGTCTCGATCAGTTTATAAAAGCATAAATTGAAAAATATGTTTTCCATTAAACTTAAATGTAACCCAAAAATAAATAAAACCAAAAAAACACCTAATTAAATGTTATCCATAAAGTGTGGTTTACACTTGAAAAATAATAAACTAATACGTGTTCCAAAAAAAGTTATTAAAAAAAAATGAGTGTCAATTTCTGATTTCCACCAATTGATCAAGTACTTGCTTACTAAATTTAAATTAATTAGTTGTGTTTTGTTTGGCTGCTCCTGTGGATGCCATAAAAGCTAACTAAGGGATTACACCAAGGGATTGGCAACAGCATTCCCCATTACTGCGATCACCTATCCGCCTGCCAAGCGTGGTGATTATGGCAAATCCCCCCCCTATTGAATTCTATGGGGAAGGCCTCGTCCAGCAGTGGACGTCTAAAAGCTAACGAGGATGATTGGGTTTTATATGATTAACAAGTTTAGTACCAAATCTCTGCTACAATGTAGTTATTTGCCAAAACTTATGCGCATTGCACAGAATTTTAAATGACAAAGCGATATTGGAGGTGATCTAACAGAAAATTTGGCTTATTGTTTACGAGGAGTTTCTATTGGGAGCAAGGTTAAGCTGCATTGTGTTCCGATGCAGGTTTTTAAAGCATAATAAGTATATGCCTGCCACGTAAATATGGCCATAGCCTAAATTGACCGAGTTATGAGGAGTTTTCCAAGTTTTTTTCATCGTCAAGAGATGGCACTCGATGCCCTATTTTTTAAAGAACATGGGCAACTCCCCATACATTGTTTGACCCAACTTTAATGACTAACGTAACGTACAGTTTGGCTACTTTTGGTTATTGATATATTATGATAGGTACCAAATGAAAAAGCTAGTTTAATTTATTGCGTAGAAGTTGCGGGAAAGTAATGAAGCTTGTTGCGTTGTTTTTCACGCAAATGCAATGGGTTGATTAATCTAATTGCTTAGAAATACAATTTTTGCTTCCCAACTTCTAAAAATATACAAGTTCTGGTAGAAAAATTAGACAAAAATCAACATTTAGAACCATACTAGTTACTTCCATGGTTCATTTATTTTTGATCTGGGTCAGCCGTTGCTCACCTCCTTTTATCATTGTAGTGGAGAAATTAGTTCAGCCAACGTAACTAGTTAAAAAATATACAAAGTTCTGTAAACTTGGTAGATAGGTAGGATATGTGAATAATGTTTAAGTTTAAACATGAAATTTATCGGTACAGGAATTTTTGAGCTACGGGGGACCAAGAAGTCCTCCAAAATAGATGTCGTAACTAGGTAATGTACATTTTATTATTCAACCTCTGTGGCGCGGCGGGCGAGTAAGCGGCTGAGATGCGAGAGCTTGCGGGTTAGACCCCGCTGCAGGACAAATGTTTGTATGACATGCAAATATTTATTCCAGGTCTTGGTTTTGTAATACCATAACACTCGCAGTTTTCGATACCCACGACACAGGGAATCCTAATGCAGGATTAAGATACTAATGTCTGTGACTGTTGGGTGTTAAGTTATGAAAGGACAACGATTCAAGAATGTTTTTAATCGCGAAGTCCCGTTTGGGGCGAACTCCTAGTGTATAATTATGTAGAAGAAGGTTCCGTTTCGCTGCTCAATTAATTAACCGCGTAGCTGAGCTGCTACGAACGGCTACGGACGTAGCAAGCATGTTGTTTAAACAGTTGAGTTTTTTTGTATGTAAGAAAGGTACCGTCATATGACGGCTGTTATTATTATGGATACAATTTTGTTATTATTATTATGAGCCTGTGGTGTCCCACTGCAGGGCAAAGGCCTCCCTTCGCTCCTTCCATTCGTCTCTATTGTTGGGACCAATCCTTCAAGTAGGAGTCTAGCTCGTCCCGCAATCTCAGTCTGGGCCTTCCACGTGGCCGTCGTCTGTTTGGGATCCATTCTATCGTGGTCTTCGCCCATAGTTCTTCATACATGTCCAGCCCAGTCCTACTTAAGCTTAGCAGCTTTTTGAGCGACGCAGGTTCTGTGTTGTTCGTTGATACCTCCACCGATATATTAGTACCTACATCGTTTAAGATAAAGTTAGTCTTTACATTATGCCTCTTCAATCAGACGTTAATAAACGGGTCAATACACCAAATTTTCGATCTTATCTCCATGTCATAAAATCCATAATGCTATAGCCAGTCAGTAATTGGCTGATAATAAGAAATGTTAGCAGTTGTAGATGTAATAAGCCCGTTATAGGCTATTACTACATCTCCTGGTTCTTTATTTATAGTTTATTAGCTTGTGAGTATAGCACGCCGCTTCACTCTCATGGAAAATCATATGAACAATAAAAATAAAGGCTTTAGCTTGTGGTGCGAAATTCAATTTGTTTCGTTTTTTTTGCTCATCACAGCTCGTGAACACTTCTTCAGGTAGCGTAAACTAATTTGCCGGTCGTCGTCATTTAGTATGAGGTAGTGCTGGCCTCTGGTGTCAGAGTTTGTCAAGCCGCCCGAGGGCCTCTGACATGGCTTATCGACTGCTATTAATCAATAACAGCCGGGGCCGACAGCTTAACGTGGCCTCCGAAGCACAGAGCGATGGAAATCTGGACATAACTTAGAAAAGTCATTGGTGCGGAGCCTAGAGCGATGGTAGCCTAACGGTTCAATAGTGCAACTCAGAATCCAACGATACCGGGTTCGATCCTAGGCTTCGCACCAATTTTCCGGTAATTATATGACTTAAGACACAAGTTTTAATGTATAGTATCACATAAATATAAGCCTGCAATATCTATGTATAAAGGAAATAAGTTGGTTGCTTTCGCTTGTGGCGCGAAATTAAAACGAATTATATTTATGTGATTACTATAAATTAAAGCTTAACGGTAATTATATGACTTTAGACACGGCCATATAATTACCGTCAACATAGTTTTTGCTATCTGAAGAAGTAATGACGAGCTGTGATGAGCAAAAAACCTGAAAACAATTAATTTCGTGCCACAAGCGAAAGCATAAAATCTACGGCTCCAACGTACTGGGCTCATTTATTAAAATCTACGGCTCCAACGTACTGGGCTCATTTATTAAAATCTACGGCTCCAACGTACTGGGCTCATTTATTAAAATCTACGGCTCCAACGTACTGGGCTCATTTATTAAAATCTACGGCTCCAACGTACTGGGCTCATTTATTAAAATCTACGGCTCCAACGTACTGGGCTCATTTATTAAAATCTACGGCTCCAACGTACTGGGCTCATTTATTAAAATCTACGGCTCCAACGTACTGGGCTCATTTATTAAAATCTACGGCTCCAACGTACTGGGCTCATTTATTAAAATCTACGGCTCCAACGTACTGGGCTCATTTATTTTTCGTAGACTTGATCAAGTTGCTATTTCTGATAACCTTTTTATTTCTTTCTTGTATATTTAAAATGGCCGTGTATAAGTAAAGTAAGCAAATTACCAACGACTTTGAGTATTAAATTTAAATTTAACCCGAAAATTCCGTTCCAGCGGGACTCGAACCCGCAACCTCGCCTGTGAGCGGCGATGCCTTTACCAATTCGGCCAAATTGGTAAAGGCATCGCCGATCACAGGCGAGGTTGTGGGTTCGAGTCCCTCTGGAACGGAATTTTTGGGTTACATATAAATTTATTGTTATCCATAAAGTGTGGAACACTGTGGGTGTGTTTTTTCATACACTTGAAAAAATTATAAAGCCTTTGAGTATTTTATAAGGAGTGTCCTATGATATAGGTTTCTAATGATAACTCATAAGCTTTACTTTCCTTTAACAACCCACCAGCCCAACACATTTCCTTCCTCGTTTTTCACACAAATTCGATAGTGTCGAGACGTCAGATTACCACACAATAGGAACTTACAACTGTGGAAATAGCCTAGCTTATTTATTACTAACAGGGTTGGACTCAGAAGTTCTAAGGGAACTGAAAATACTTATAACGATACGAAATTCACTTCGTATCCGTACTTTCAATAGCTCATCGATTTATTTTTTTCATCAAAAAGAGGATTACCTACTCTTGTTTATTATTGAAAAACCAACTCCTTTCATGTTTTAAAATTTATACTGCAGGCCTTCTTCTCAACATAAATAACTTGAATATCAGAACTAACGTGAATATCCTAGAATTCAGCCAGCACGATCTGCACAGGGTTAGCAAGATTGAGAGGAAATTATTCTTGGCTGTGCCACTTTCTACTATATCTAATCACGCCTGTTTAGCTTATCAAATTAAAATCCAATCACCATCATCATCATCAGCCTGCAGAAGTATACTGCTGCGCATAGGCCTTATCATAGAATGTCACGTTTTGACAGCACACAGAATATTTTTAATGTTATGTTGATTCAATGTGAAGATGTTCAAAATAAGCTTTTTCTTATTTCTTCTCTTCTTTTAATAGCTTCTCAGGAGTACTCCAAACAATTTCACCAATGCCAAGTAATATAATTGTAATAAAATTAATCAAGTCGTCAAGAGTCTCCGTCACGTCATAACCCAATTTAAATGGTGGCAGTAAAACCAATCCCGAAATACACTTATAATACACATGTGCACTTTAAATAAGTTACTCCGGTTAAAATACCACCAAAATCACACGAAATAACTCGAAAATCACATTGGAATGTAATTGTAAAAATTATTATTATTATTATGTATTGTTCTAAGGTTGCCTGGAAGAAATCGCTATAAGCGATAAGACCGCCCATCGTACATTTATGTTATTTTTTGTTATTGAGTTATGTTTTATATTATGTGTGTTATTTGTGTACAATAAAGAGTTAATCTATCTATCTATCTATCATCAAAATATATAAAATCGTTGCGTGACTGACTGACTCACTGACTGACTGACTGACTGACAATCAACGCACAGCCTAAACCGTAAGTCCTAGAGTTCTGAAATTTGGAGGGTACATTCCTTATGTGGTCTAGGGGTGCATTAAGAAAGGAATTTCCGATACTCCCGCTCTAAGGGGTCCAAAATGGGCTTTTAATATACAACAAAAAAGCTCTGTATTTCAGAAACCGTTATCAGTAGAACCTTGAAATTTTACATGGAGATTCCTCAAATAAAATAAATAAACACGTGTTTCAGCGATTCCTGAAATTTTCCTGAAAAATGGAAATGGATCGTTTTCTATGTAAAAAAATAAAAAAACTTTAGTTTTTACAACGCACAGCCTAAGCCGCTGATCGTAGAGACTTGAAATTTGGACAGTGTATTCCTTTTAGGGTGTAAAGGTGTACTTAGAAAGGAATTTGGAAAATTCACCCTCTTAGGGGTTCAAAAAGGGCTTTTAACGTATACACTTTGCGTTTTGCAACGCACAGTCTAAACCGCTGGACCTAGACACATGAAATTTGAAGGATGTATTCCTTTTTGAGTGTAGGGGTGTACTAAGAAAGGATTTTTGAAAATTCACCCTGTAAGGGGTCCAAAATGGCTTTTAATGTAAAACTAAAATGCTTCGTATTTTGGAAACCGTTGGTAGTAGAAACAAGAAAATTGACAAGGTAATTCCTTAAATAAAAATAGCCAACATAAGTTTCAGCAGTACCTGAAATTTTGCTAAAAAAAAGCATGGGAACATTTTCTTTGTAAATAAATACACTTTAGGTTTTAGCGAGATTTCAGCGTATTTCGGCAATTTCAAAGTTTGTTTCACGGTGAAGTCATTAAGATCAAAATATTTTCAGGACCTAAAGGTTAAAATAGGACCCCCAAATTGAAAAATTTGAGTATGGTGTCGTTTAGAAGGTCGTTTGACGGTGTCGTTGTTGAGATTACATATTTTCAGGATCTCAAGGTTAAAATGGGACCCCTAAATTGAAAAACTTGAGTATGGTGTCGTTTCAAAGGGCGTGTCACGGTGTCGTTGTTGAGATTAAAACATTATCAGGACCTCAAGATTAAAATGGGACACCCAAATTGAAAAAACTTGACTATGGTGTCGTTTCAAAGGTCGTGTCACGTGGTGTTGTTGAGATTAAAATATTTTCAGAACCTCAACGTTATAATGTGACCCCTAAATTGAAAAACATAAGTTTGGTGTCGTTTCAAATGTCGTTTGACGGAGTCGTTGTTGAGATATATTTTACGGACCTCAAGGTTAAAATGGGACCCCTAAATTGAAAACCTTGAGTATGGTGTCGTTTCAAAGGTCGTGTCACGGTGTCGTTGTTGAGATTAAAATATTCCAGGACCTCAAGGTTAAAATGGGACCCCTTAATTTAATAAAATAATAATAATGTGGTATCCTACCTGTAAATCCCACTGGCGACGAGATACACCGCGAAAAAATACCACCACTTGCTTATTTATTGTGTCTTTGTGCATCGGAATAAAATGCCGATCGGTAAAACCGAACAATTCGATATTTCGAGTAAAAAGTGATATTACGACGCGTGGAACAGTTCATGGCGCTCACTACAATTAAATCAGAGTTACAAGTCACAAAGACACCTGATTTGGGGGGGTGAAGGGGGGAGGGGGGCTGGACGAGGCGCAGCGCACGCGGGCTGCGTAGGGGTCGGCAGCGGCGCCAGCGCAGCGGGAGCACGCGCTCCCGCCGCGCCCGCGGGGATGTGCAGTGCGTGGAGCAGCCTTGCTGGCGGTGCGGAAAGGGGCACCGGACCATCGGATGCTGGTTTAGAAATTATTCTTGTGACGGTTGCGGGCAATGTGCATACGTTCGGGGGAGGCGCGCTAACTTACAATTAGCATAGGTAGGATACCACAAGTGGAAAACTAAACATTCTACTACCACAACAACTAGAACATACTATTACCACAGTGTAAAACATAATTAGTCTGTGCTATTACGCAGAGTTATGGATAAAACAATATTACGCGTACGAAGTCGCGGGTTACAGCTAGTCTTGTATAAAAATTACAACGTATATTTCAAAAATGGCTGATTGAGTCATCCCATAATGTTTTCTAAACTGAAATATGTTTACAAGTGTGTCAAAATCAAAGTTAAAAGGGTTTTATTCATTTAAATCACAAGTATCGTTTTGAATTGTCTTATATAAACTAAATTTACTCCTGTTCCAACGCGACCAAATCAAGAAGAATCCGGCAACAAACACGGCTCGGCTTTATTTGATGATCCTTCTTACTGCTAGGTGGAAAGCGCCTGTGTGGTGCCTCGAGAACAAGTGAAAAAGCGAAGCATTTTTTACAAGCTTTTATTTAACTTGCAATGTATGTATGTTTGTCCGGGTGGAAGTTTCTCCTGGTGGAATCTTGCAACTTTATTCTCAACCGATTGAAATTATATTAAGCCAATACCTGTCAAGTTTCGATGACAATGCAAATTATTATGGTGACAACGACCTGATCTGATCATGGAAACGGAAGGAGAATAACGGAACTCCTCGATGGATTATGGTAGACTGGCCGTGTTTAGGCTCATGTTGATCAGCACACGGTTACGTTCACTAATTTTATAAAAGCTTGAATTGAAGAATATATTTTTCACAAAAAGCTTATTTCGTAGTAGCACTGTAAAGTAAAGTAAAGCAAAGTTTATTAAAATTGGTACAAAAATATGAAACAAGTGTGTTTTACAAATATTGTTTAAAAGTAAACTAGGTAGTATGTACGTTATATATAAGCTGTAACAGTAAGTTGTAAGTAGATAAACATTTACAGTAAGTAAAGCTAGCTAACCAGTGGAGCCTATGGCTAGTGGGTCGCACTAATACAGATTGCGACCTACTCCTAAGCTAGACGCTATGTAGGTTACACGTGCTCGAGATCCCGGAACTAAAGTCATTTGAACATTAAATTCTGGCAAGCTGATAGGCCTAGTCTAGCATACTTGAGACAGTTGATGTCAGACAGCCGAAGGGTGGCTGAACTCGGATTGTATCAGAACATATAAAGAACATATATAATATATTTAATTAGTAATTAAGAACCTCATTACTAGACATTTATCTTAAACAATAAAAATGAGAGGTTGTAGCGTATGGACTTTTTGTCATACCTAACATTTGGTTTGTAAGATTTTTAACCCCGGACGCAAAAAAGAGGGGTGCTTTAAGTTGAACCGCTATGTGTGTGTATCTATATATCTGTCTGACTGTGTGTCTGTCTGTGGCACCGTAGTTCTTAAACGAGTGAACTGATTTGAATGCGGTTTTTAATTTGAAAGCAGGTTTTCTACAACTTAGATATGTTTTATCAAAAACAGTTTAGCAGTTTCATTGATGTTGAATACCCCCGTTTTTATATTTTTAAATTTATTTTTGTTAGCAAATGTACTAATCATTGTTAATTAAGTTTCTTTGTAGCAGTCAACGGATGATTAAGTAGTCGTCTGGCCGTGTTTGGTCTCAGTTTAATCAACTGACGGAGAATTTTCATAATTATAGGTATATTTTACTTTGGTCGAAGATTATAGGTATATACGTAAGAGGTAGGTAATATTTAAATAACAAGTATCTCTATAATCGTAATCTTTGTCGCAAAAATAAGTGTAACTCAGTGAATTCTTTCAAAAATAGACTTGACAAACATTTAAAGTGCACTGATAAGGACTAAGATATACACGCATCAGCTCCGAGAGCTGCCTGTGTATTATAAATAAATAAATAAAATAAACTACAAAAAACTTAATTGAATTTAAACCGTGCTAATATTAGCGCGATCCCTTCTGTAAGGAAACCGTGATTACCGTTGATTACCTTAAAATGTAAAGTATGGTGCACATAATGGACACTAAAAACTGTGTTAACTAAAAACAAACACAAATTTCTATCTTCAAACTTACTTTTGGTTAAAACCTCTATTACTTGTACTATTATATTAGTACAAGCAAATTAGGTGATTTTTAGCAAAAGTGTGGAAGTAATTAGATGTAGTCACAAAACCTTTTCTAATGGTTTTGTTTGGCTTGAAAATCACCTCTAATATAACTTTCAGCAAATTCACCCCCCCGGAACAGGGTGAAATAGGGTGAAAACCTTATAATACTCGTAACTTAATGGGGAAAATAGATGTAGTCGGTGCAATTTGGCATACACTTAAGACCGTTATGATCTCCATTTGCACTAAGTATTTTATTAATCTGACTTACGGAACATACGAAAAAAAAAACATTTCTAAAAAAATCTTTTTTTCTGTATTGCGGCTCGGGGGAAATCGAAGTAGTCGGTGCAAATTGACAGAATTACCAGAAAAATGGGCCAAATAAATTACCAGGTTTGCACCTGGGTACCTCACACGGAAGTCACTTTTTCCATATTTTATTGTCGCTCTACTTCGGGGAAATTTCAGGCAATTCTGGAATTTCACTTAAGCTTATTCATTTGATTAGTACTACATTCGCCAGCCATTTAATACTGGAATTTATATACGGAACATGCATTTTTTAAGTATTATATATGTAAGTTCAGTGCGGTGCTAAGAAACTAATATATATACTGTGGCGCTACACTGCTAACACTGTCCCCCGAACGCGGGGTGCATCCGTATTGATCCCAGAAAATCATCCCACGAGCTGAAAGTAATAATAATTATTCCGGATTCATACAATTAATATTGATTTCATTTTTAGAGTCCGTATTTATCCCATCTAGAAATAACTACACCTAAAACGAGTGAAAGTAACGTCAGCAAAAAAATATGTTATTATGGAACATCTATTTATTTCATAAAATTGTTGGTATAAAATAATCAACAAAGTAATAATATATACAGTGTGTCCCAAAAAAAAGGGTCGAGCCGAAGTCCAAAGAAAGGTTACCCCCAGAGATACACGAATCACCCCCATTTCGCGATGTTTAGTAGTTTTCGAGTTATGTGTTTTTAAGACAATCGGAGCTCTTACACTTTTTTGACCATTGGGACTCGATTCGTTGAGGTAGAGGCCTGTTTTTGTTGTTGTAAATAAGCTAAATACTAGGGCTACCTTGTCTGATAGCATTCACATCAATAGCACCTACTATTGCATTAAAATAAAAATAATAATATGAAGACATATATTTTTTTTGCCTAAACTCTTACTTTCAATGAACGTTTAAAAAAAAAGTCACATAATTTTTTTAATCCAAACCTATCTTAAAAACATGGCTGATGTGACAGCTATTACTCATGTAACCTTGTTCCAGATTCTTGCACAGGATCATAAAAACACTCAATTTAATAAAAGTTAGTTCAATTTAAGAAAATGTTCTGCCTGTCGGAATTAAAAAGAAATGTGACAGTCTGAAGATTGTATTGCACATAAGCAATAGAAAAACAACCCATCTTTGTTGTTCAAGGACATTATTTTCTACATACGTGGCAGAAACCTGCGACAGATGGTGGGCTTATTCCAACTGCCAGATCGCCTAAATAGCGAGTCATACTTGAACTTTTTAAGAGATGATTTAAATGGATAATCCACAGACATCATTTTACTAACACGCCGAAACATGACTTTTTAAAACGACGGCGCACCATGTCACTTTGCGTCAAAAGTTAGACAATATCTTAATGACAGGTTTTTTTTAATACTACTAAGAATGACTGAACAAGCAGATGGTCCACCTGATAATAAGCGGTACTCTCTTCCTATGAACAGTGCATTATCACATAGGTCATGCCCTCCTATGACGCGCCCTATGTGACATTGCACTGCGCCCGCCACCCTGAGACATAAAGATGAAAAGTCTCATGTGACTTTAACTTCACCGGCACGCACCCATACCCTTCAAACCGGAACACAGCAATGCGAGCACTACTGCTTTGCGGCAGAAATAGGTATGGTGGTAGTACTTTCCCGGACGAAGTATTTCACAAAAAAGCTCTACTACTACTAACAAAATGCGATACTTGGTGATAAATGGATTGGCCGAGGCGGGCATATCGCATGGCCCCCACGATCTCTCTACTTAAACCCCATTGACTTTTTTGTTTGGGGATATTATAAGGAGATTGTTTACTCTCGAGAGTGCCGAAATGTGGAAAAAATGCGAAAAAGGTTGACCCAGGCAGAAGCAACAATTCAAAAGCAACAGAATCGCTTTTCTACGCTTTAAAGATAATTTTTTTAGACGATGCTGATTATGTATGGAGCAAGAAGGTCGCCATTTCGAAAATTTACTGTGATGATTCACTGAATACATGCAATACTGAAAGTTATTATTTATTTTTATTTAAGATTTCACTTAATCTTAAAAACCAGAATTTCGCATTCAACTGTTTAAATTGAATATCATGAATGATCCCGTAAAAGAATCTCAATCAAATTTACATGATAAATAGCTGACATAATGACCAAATTTTTAAGATAGGTTTGGAAGAAAAAGTTTGTGTGACTTTACTTTTAAACTGTCCTTAGAATGTAAGGGACTAAACAGAATTTTTAATTTTTCCATATTTTTTATTTTATTTCAATGCAATGGTTCGTGCTGTGGATGTAAATGCTTTTTTTTTTGTTACTGTTTCGATTACTTTAAAAACCGATATCTGAGGTTTACTGACATCTTAAATAAAAATAAGTATAAAACATTTAAAAAAAAGTGGAAGCCATTTTTAAAATATTTTTTCAGGAAAATCACGGATTAGTGTAGAAATCGTTTCAGAGAATCAGAATTATACAATTATTTATAACATAAGCTTTTAGATAACATCAATATCCTATACAACGAGCAAAGATTCGTATATTATATAAATATTTGTAATGGCACGAGAGGCAATTGAGATTACTATATACAGAAATTTCAATAGAGAAGATGGTTTTCAATTATCTGGAGTATGGAAGCCTGTGGTGAGAATGTGTAAAAATCAAAAAAGTGTGGTACCTGCTACGCGACCGGATACCAATAGTGTTGCGTGTCGAGTTGGGGTGAAGTGTGACAATGAAACCGATGGTAGTGGTATCGTTCATAATAAAAGAGTGAGAAAGAGGGTAGATTGATATATCTGCCAGTAACATCTACTCGCAAAGACATTAGTTAGTTCTCCCGTGATCAGATACGATTAGAATATGATTTAAAAATATTTTGTATTGCACTTAATCCAACCTAATACCGAATTTGTGCAATTTATTAATAAAATGTGCAATTTCTAAATAAATAACGAAATTCCGATATTAATATCGGAATGCCAATTTTGAGATTTAATATCGGAAATTAGTATAGGAATTGAAAACCTTCCGATATTACATGCCCTAAACGTGACAAACAAGCAGACGGCCCGCCTGATGTAAAGCAGTCACCGCCGCCTATGGACAACACCCACGGTATTGCAAACGCGCTGCCTACCATTAAGAGCCCTATTGATATTTCTCTTGAATTTACCCATATTGTATAATTTATAAATATTTGTACTATCTGCAGATATTTGTTCAGGATGTTATTAATGTTATGTTATATGTTTTCGTTGGTTATTTTCTATGTATAATAAAAAATATCTATCTATGTAATGTATTGTATTAAAGTATATCAGTTATCTAGAACCTATAACACAAGCTTGTGTGAACTGTCCAGTATTATTTATTTATTAAATATTTATTTATGATGGTGACAGCGAGCTGATCTGATGATGGAGACAACGGAACTCTTCGATGGATGATAGTAGATTACTGGAAAAACTGTAGAGGTTATTTATTTTTACTTCTTTGCTTATATCCCAAAAGTTACACAGTCTAAAATTAAATTAAAACTAGTTTTGAAACGTCTATGATTGTTTCACTTTTTTACCCTTTCTTTGGCCCCAATATCTTCTACAACCCCCGAACCAATTTAGCTCATAACCTTACACAAATTGTACTAATACTATATACCCATCTACCAAATTGTATAAAGAATACTAGTTTTATAAAGAATATATCAACAATTTTCACTAGAAACGGGATATTTACCATGATTTTTGAGTTTTATATGTTCCCGATATTTCGGCACAGTTAAAAAAGTTCGGTTAAGTTCCAGTTCGGTTTCAAAAGTTATATAATATATCAACAGTTCGCAAGTTATCTTCAGACAAACATACAAACATACGAACGCCAATTATTAATAATTTGCATCCAACAAAAATATATAAAAATGATAGTAAGGCATTTTTCTGTCTGACCGTACTAATATCCATTGTTTAAGGTCATGGCTTGGTATGAATCCGGACTACATTTTGCGATTAATATGGACAAATATACAATTTTATTATTCGTGGGATGAATACGGGCTACATTTTGGTATGAATCTGCACCCCACCCACGCTGTTGATTTCTTATTAAGATATATTATTAAGAAGTACTTCCGGTACGAAATTTGTGTTTTTTTTTACGTGCGAATGTGGTAAACTGATAGTATATACCATAATAAAATTTGCACGACTACATAAGTTTCCCCCGAAGTACTATTTACAAAAAAAGAAAAAAAACTATGTTCCGTAAATCGCTGAGGTGTGCAAAACTAATATAGTGTTTATAATACTTATAGAAACCTTATGTAAGTTTGCACCGAGTACATAAATTTCCCCCGAGCCGCAAACCAAAAAAAACAATTTCACAGTGTTTCCCACTATGCACGTAGTTTTAATTAAAATCCATAACGCGCTAAGACTGTCTCTATAAGTAATTGAACTTGCACTTAACACTTTTTTGTTTTTTCAAAAGTTACAATTTTTCAAAGTTTGTACCTAATATTTAAAAGCCTTCCGTATGCGCCAGAAACGGTGCAAACCTGGGATAAGCTTCTTTTCGTGTCATCTATCGATTCCATAAGAATCCACGACTACTCGACTTAGGGCAACACTTTTTGCTAATTTGCCTGTACTAAATGGTCATACTGGATATTATATATATGACGACTCTTTGGTTATTTGAGGGTGGCCAGGGACGTCGATGACAGCTGACGTTACGCCACCCTGACGCAACAACGGACACTAATGCAGAACAACACGGCGACGTGGTCCATTGCGAGGATATGAAGATATCAATGGGGTAATCGGTGGACATCGCGCTCAGGCATTACGTGTTCGGTGGAGTGTCTATGTGATATTGTTAATTAGATTATCCTGCTTGTGTCCATATTAATATTCCAATTAACAATTATTGTGTGTAGAAATTAATGACTATAACCCGATATATAGGTGTACCAGAATCTGATGGCAAAATAGGAAATTAAATTGTGTGGTAAGCAACACTGGGGAAATTGGATTAAAAGATCTTGATACTTTATTTTTTCTATAAGTATATCAATCATATAACAAGTCATCATCATCATCATCATTTCAGCCGGAAGACGTCCACTGCTGAACATAGGCCTCCCCCATAGGTTTCCACCGTGAACGGTCCTGCGAAACTTGCATCCACCGGCCTTTAGCATTTAACAAGTACTTATTATTAAACATGATCATATTATTATCTATCTTATGTGAATGAATATTGCATCTATTTATAACTTTACGAATGAAAAATAAGAAATCAATCAATCACTTATTTTATTGCAATTGAAAACAGATTTTTGTCACCTTAATGATTCTCTTCCTCCGTCAAAATTAATTTCTTCCCTAAGAATTTGTAACAATTTCATTATTATTGGAATTTCTTTCCGAACAGTATAGAATTCCTTAATCTTGTTTCTAATCAGTTCTAAATCAAAACTATCCAGGTTGATCTTTTTCTTTCCACCTTTCCTCTTCTTCCCGGGCGTACAAAATACACCACCATTAGATCGGCTTTCTACAATAATTCGTCGTATAGTAGTAACAGAAACCCCTGTGAACAAGGCGTAATAAAGCATACACTACGAGTATAAAGAAATATAGTCATAATAAACTACCAAAACTAGTCTGTCCTACTCACCAGTCAACATATGCACGCGCTTTAAAATCGAATATTCTGGTTGATCTTCATCAGTTTCGTCGCAATTTTTTTGATAAACATTGTAAACAATAGTTCTTGCTTGAGATCGAAGTGGTTTTTTTGACATTTATACGAAATTTTTAAGTATTTTCAAGAAAACGACACGTAAGCTCGGAGATTTGACACAACTCGTACTTTGCCAAGACAGATGATAAATTGGTATTGTCATATGAAAATCTTTATTTGTTTTTTATTTTTTATGCCATGAGATTCTGGTATACCTATAACTAAAGTGACATTTATTCTCCTCGCCCTACAAACCCACGTCTACCATCGTCGTGCGATAAATATAGAGCCTCCTGATGAAGAAAACACAGACATGGGACCTGTGTCTATATAGAAAGAAAGAAAGAAAGAAAATTTATTTATTTTACCACACGCACAACACACACATAAAACAAGAAGACAAAAACAAAAATCTACTAAGTATAGGTATAGGTATTACAAGATCAAGATAAATAAAAACTGTTATAACCTGATTGGTAAGATGATAGGTTGTGTGTGTTATGTGGGGTCAAACAGGTCCCTGTCTCAGAATATGCTGCACCAGACCTAGGTTTAGTGCAGCGCTGGTTTTCAGACAGGGCCTAATTAAATGATGCCACGAACATCAATAAACCACATTGGGGGAAGGATAGGCAATAAATAAATAAATATGTTAGTGCGTAAAAAACAAATAAGTAGGTACAAAAATATTATAAGGTAACTGCAAAATAATGAGGCAGTAATTTAATTCATTGTCTGTGGGGTCCGGTACGGACATGGTAAGGAGGCCTACAATGCTCTAAGTCTGTGGCAGAAAGTATCCTCCAAGCCATACACCCAAGACACAAACACGCAAACAAAAAAGAAGTAAATAAACCACATTAGGGGAAGGATAGGCAATAAATAAATAAATATGTTAGTGCATAAAAACAAATAAGTAGGTAAAAAAATATTATAAGGCAACTGCAAAATAATGAGGCAGTAATTTAATTCATTGTCTGAGGGGTCCGGTACGGACATGGTACGGAGGCCTGCAATGCTCTAAGTCTGTGGCAGAAAGTACCCTCCAAGCCATAGACCCAAGACCCAAGACACAAACACGCAAACAAAAAAAGAAGAAGAAGAAATCAAGTGAAGTCATTGTCATCTGTTACTGTCAGTCTGTGGATATAAATTATTTTATCAAACCGGTTTTCAGAAGAGATATAGTGCAACAAACAGGTTATTATAAGAGTTAGGTTATTTAGTTTAAAGTGAGAAATTGCAAAAAGAAGAAGAAATACTTGCCGAATTCAGATGCACGAGACAGGGAGTCAGGCAGGCCAGACAAGAGTGAACTGGATGGAACACCGAGCGGCCCTCCTAGCCTTGACGTGCGTACTACGAAGGTGAGTAGAGGCGAGAACTGCATGGGGGTTTGAAATCTGGCATTTTTGAAAGAAACGTCGTCATTTTTATTTTATTTGTTTTTAATGTGTTTTTTCGAGTTATTTCGTGTAATTTTAGTGGCATTTTAACCGGTTTAACTTGGATAAATGGCACATGTGTGATGTAGTGAAATTTAAGTGTATTGCGAGTCTTTTCGAAATGGTGGATTTTTTCCTGTAAAAACTCAGTTTTTCTGCCACCGTTTAAACTGGGTTAGGACTTGACGGTTACTCATGACGACTTGACTATAAAATTATAATAAATAAATCACTTGACATTGGCTAAATTGTTGCAAATAATGCACAGAAGCCATTACCGAAGCTAAGAAGAAGAAGAGAACTGCATGCATTTTAAAATTGGCACAACTGCTCTTTTAGGAGCTGAGATTTCAGCCTTTTTCTGAAAACGTTAACTGTTTTCAGAGCACGTACTGGCGGGGGAAGATCGTTCCAGCACCGAGAGGCGGCGAATTTGAAAGAACCGCGGAATGCCATAGACTTGTGCGTCGGTGTCGCAAACACAAAGGTGGTATATATACTTTATAAACTAATATACCTACATATTTTATACATAAAACTATCACTTAACAAAAATTCACTTATAAATTGATATTCCTTTAAAAAAACTTAATTTGTTACATCTGTCCCAGACTATCATTTGTGAAGAAATGCATCACTCACCGCTCATTGCTCCGCTAGTGAATATGTACGTACGAGTACAACATCATGGCGTTTCTAGTTATTTGTATACTTGATTTGAATATTGTGAAAACATAGCAATACTACGATTCAAGCAGTTGGTGCCAAGTATAATAATATCTACCTATTTGATTTCAAGTTTATGCTGCAACAAACACGTACAATATAATATATACTTTTATGTTCATAAAAGGAGTTGGGCATTCAAAAATATTTTTATCGCACTTGTGTTTGGATAATACTACCAACAGATCCAATCAAGGTTATTTTTAAGAGAACAATAAATTGCCCGATATAATAATTGTAAAAGCGGTCAAGTGCAAGTCTGACTCGGGTGGAGAGGGTTCCGTGCGTCATTTTCTCTTCATTAATATTTTCCGTTTCCTGAGTGAATTTCAAGATTTTTAGTTTTTCCTGTAAAGTACCTATGTATGTTACTTTTTATGTTTTATTCAAGGCCAAACTTTACATTACTGATAAAGGTGGGAATGGACGATTTTTATATATTTTCTTTAATATTTTTTAAGCTATGTATTTTAAAACTATCCTATTTTAACTAAAGTAGTAACTATAATATACCCATACTGAGTCCTTTCATTTTGATATGTCACGTGATGCATATAACAAATGTTTTATACATATATCAATTTTCTAGTTTACCCCCTTAAACTTGAAGTTTAATCCCCAATATCTGAATTCGTTTATTTAGGCGTCAAGTTTATGTCACCTAACTTTTTTTATGGACCAAATTTATACTTTTTTCTAGTAGTTTCGGATAAAATAGGCTGTGACAGACGAACAGACAGACATGAGAGTGATCCTATTATTGTTTCGATGGTACTTTTAGGGTGGTAACCCTAAAAATGGGAATTGTAAAGTAGTTCATGATATCAGAAATTTAATGAACTGCTGAAATCGATCCTATGAACTTTGCTATCAATGCTCTGACCAACGTAGCTACCAGCACGGTTCACTCTTAGGATAAGAAGGTAATATAAACACACTTACTTGCACTTCACAGTCATTCAAAAAATATAATAAATAAAACGCATAAAATGCTTTGTAATGGACCCGTGTCCCAAAACATCTGTTTAAAACTTTTTTTTTATATATCACAGCAGGATTTCGTTTCTTATTGTCCGAAATGAAACAAGAGAAGTTAATTGCTTCCTGTATATTCAATAGAATTTAAAGTTCCCAGGATATTTAAATTCTATGTGTCCAATATAATTAACGACTTTTAAAAGGACATTAGAAAGCTGTTATTTTAGGATTTTTGGATGAGGGACAAAGCTTTTAGGATTTGTTCACAGTCAGAGATGTGGCAAGCAGATGTCCTGACACTGGGTGATGGGAAAAAACCTTCCTTGCATAAAATGCGTGTACTTGGGGAATTTTGGTGGTTTCGTTATAACTGATCTGAAATAATAATGTGAAGTAGAAATCTCGAGTAATTAGTTGAGATAAGTTACCTTGTCATGGAAGGAGACGTCTGGACATGACTAGATCGCTTATCGTATAACACCTTACGAACCTAGAAAATAACTAGATTCTGCTGATCAGTTATAACTAGATAAGAGTCTAATTTGTGTAGCGTTTCAGCGAATGGACACTGAAATCTGCGGATACCTATATATATATACGCTGTGCTTTACTTATTTTTCATGTTGGGAGACCGAGGTTGAAATAATGGACTATATTTCAACCTGAAATGAGCGCGAACACCACATATGGCGCCAAGGCGAAGCGACATCACGCGAGGCTGGCGAGCCCGCACGCTGAGTTTGAATTTGGCGGGGAAAGTGACGAATATGTTAGCCACTCTTACGCAAGGGGACGACAGGATGTACCAATCACGTGTCACCCGGAAGATGTACGAAGGAATGGACCAATGGCGTAACAGCAGTGGGGCGTGTTACGCTACTTGGAGGAAATACCGTTAGGATGTGAAAATGGTATTTCGGCGCGGGGGAGCGCGAATCAGTGATTTTTGAACTGCCGAACGAGAGAGTCAAGTTAGTTTCGCTAAGCACGGTGGGGTGTATCAGAAATCAGTGTCGTCTGAGTTGCGAGAATCCAACGGGGTCGTAACTAAAAAAGTGTTTGTCTCAGAGAAGACGGTGTTAATAATAATAGAGTCAAGTGATTAGCCTACGAGAACATTCACAAGCTAAGTTCTACTGACCAATTTTGAAATGCAAATGACCTAACTATTAAATCTCATTAAAGATTGGCATCATATATGTGCCCTGATTAACCTCCATATAAAAATGTGATTAGATCATTTGTATTAGTAACATATCTCAATTTGTGCGTGTATTCCAGACATATATATACCTCTATATTGCAGATTTCTTCTATAAAGACGTGTCCTTTGTTCTGAGCCTAATTTATTGAGGGTCGTAGCAAAAATAGCTACTTAACGCTAAGGATTCTCCCACCAGTAAAATCCGGTTAGTAGTGGTAGGGTAATTAATGGCATATTTGTGTCCTTATTTACCTGAGGCGAGTAATCTGTTTTCAGTTGAGGGAAGCTGGATATGTTAGCTATTTCGCGTAATGCTAGATATTATGAAAGATAACTAAGATATCGCTATAGCGGTGGAATTATTAACCGCATTTTAATAATGCAATATAGAGGCTTGTCTTAGATTTAATTTCCTACAAGCCAAACCTGTATGCGGGATTGACTCGTCTTACTGTATTTCAATGATTTGTGTGTGTGCTTGAATGATTAAAATATTCCAATACTGAATTTAATATCACACGGTTTGATTTTGCTCAGATAAAACCCTAAATACTTAGGCAGGCTTATCAAATATATTTGGGTACTTCTCATTTTTGATATAAAAAAATAATAAACTAGTGAAAACATCTTTTAGGTATAATTGATGATTGATTTTATTAGTTTTGGTCTTGCTCGTTATGGGAAAAATACTCGTCGAGCTTACAGCCCTTTCAGGACTGAAATATAGGGGATTTAAAAAAAATACTCTCCATGGGAGTGACCTCAGTGCCATGGATGTGACATTCCCTACATTATCGTAATACATGGAAATTAAATATTACAAAGAAGTGAAACTTTTTCCAAACATAATAATAATATACCGTTACATTATCAAAATCTTTATTTATCTGTAACACACGCAGGTATTTTCCTAATTTTAATTAACAAATGCAGTCTTAGTTAGCCCTAAACTTTTTTTTTTATTTGTGCGAGTATTTAGGACATCCTCATAAATTTTATCTACCAAATTAACATCATTTAATTTGTTAGATAAAATATTTTCACATTTATGTTACCTACCTTCTTTACTAAACTTTTTAAAACTTATACGCTTAGAAAATATTTTTCATCTAACTTATTAATTAAATCTCTGTCATCAATTGCCTACCAATTACCTTCAAATTACTAGTTTTTATGGGACGCATAAGGATAGGCTACTTATTGTTTTTTTTTTTATATTTTAACATCAATTTTGTTAAACATTAATCGTAGAAACAGACCAGAACCGACCAGTGTAGGCTCAATTTAAACAGCCATTACATCATCACGTGGAACAGGGAATATGTAGTCAGGGCCAATCTAAACAAAAATAATGTGATTCTTGATAGATCTTTTCTTTTTTGTGAACGTAACTTTTGGTTCTTCGCCATCAAATCCAATTATTTGACCAAGAATATGTTTTTTCATATATTTTTTAAAATAATCTTGTAATAATCCACAACCCTTCTTTTAAAACTTCAGGTGTGGTTCATTTTCATATTATTCAGTCACTGGAATACCCTTTGCATCTGCTTCTGAACTCATAACACTGTTTTTATCTGCTATAGACCCCAGAATATCTTCTTCATTTATACCAGGCCCTGAAACATCTTTTTCATTTTTGGAACTCAAAAGCTCTGTACTATGTGTATCCAGCCTAAGAATAGACCCCTCCTTATCCTCCTTTGAATGTCGTAAAAGCTGACTAAAGGATTACATCATGGAATGGGCAGCAGCATCCATATGAGTATTTTACAGTAATACTGCGATCCACCCGCCAAGCGTAGTAATGGCAAATCCCTCCATTGTATTCAATGGGGGAGGCTTCGTCCAGCAGTAGACGTAAACAGGCTGATAAAGAAGATAAAGATAAAGCCGTGCATCCGCAAACACACAACATCAATCTACAAACCACAAAAAGCCCCATATCATATACAATAATCACGTCCATGGATCAAAAGTCACATCCATGTGTATATTTTTACCCACGGATCCATAGAAGTGACGTCCACGGAAGAGAATTTTTGCTGTTATAATATTAAAAACCTAACCTCTGAATCAGGAATGAACAAGCAAATTTAGCTAAGTGTTTTTGTTGCAAAAGCGCATTAAAACCACAAAACCGAAGTGCATAATTGAAATTTACATACCTTTGACGATCACCACAGTTGTGACCACTTATGCTTGACAAGTTTTGAGAATAGAAAAACAACACGTATTATCTCGCAGGTGTTACGTCGCAGGCAGAAACTAACAACTGAGTCAAAAGATGGTGGATCTACCCTTGTCTATGCCCACTAACGTTTGGATACACGGACGATATTTTTATAATTTACGACTGGTGTGACACTCATCCATGGAAGGGACAAAAAAAATTATCACAAACTTTATGTGAACAGTTGAAGAATGTTCTAGTATCTTTAGATACATATGTTTTTATATTTACGGAGTAAATATATCCAATTTAATATTGGCATTCTTTTTTACACATTTATTCAGACAGATCAACCACAGTAATTTTTTTTCTTTATAAAAGCAGTGCGATCACACACACGGAAGGGACATCTTTGATGTTTTAAAAATTAATAAATAATAAGCTATGCATTAAATTTATCCATTTATATACTAAAGTTATAGTATTTTATCTATACTTTATTAACACAAAGCAAGATTACTATATTTAGTTACTAAATGTAAGAAAAATGAAAGTCACAGTGGTTTTTTTCAAAAATGAGAATTACCCATTTAGCACTCAGATAGTGCGTACAACAGCTAAGAATAAGTAATTTTAGCCTGGATCCCGAGAGAGCAGATGCTGAACGTAAGTCATGAATATGCTAATTAATTAACAATATATTTAATCCTTAAATAGGCTCTGATTGTTTGCACAACGAATTCCCGCTATAAGCGAAGGTGGTTACAAGCGCTATATAAATATCTAAGCGATCTAATATCGGAGGCCTCCGTTTTACAACAACATCCAGATCAGCTACTGCAGACACGAGTTGTCTTAACCACGCATAGGACCAGGAACAAGCTTGTCCTGAAGAATCCACAGATGCTGACTTAGGACCTCGTGCCATGTCAAACCGTTCACCATAGAGGTCATCAGGCGGAGGAGACGATTACACACTAATACACTAATACACGCCCGATATTGATCGATCTCCCAGGATTCTAGACTTGACTTTTATGGATACTTGCTGGTGATTATCAAGCCGTACCGCAGCCAGGTTTCGTTGGACCGCTATTAGTTCTGTGTAATCGTCTCCTCCGCCTGATGACCTCTATGGTGAACGGTTTGACATGGCACGAGGTCCTAAGTCAGCATCTGTGGATTCTTCAGGACAAGCTTGTTCCTGGTCCTATGCGTGGTTAAGACAACTCGTGTCTGCAGTAGCTGATCTGGATGTTGTTGTAAAACGGAGGCCTCCGATATTAGATCGCTTAGATATTTATATAGCGCTTGTAACCACCTTCGCTTATAGCGGGAATTCGTTGTGCAAACAATCAGAGCCTATTTAAGGATTAAATATATTGTTAATTAATTAGCATATTCATGACTTACGTTCAGCATCTGCTCTCTCGGAATCCAGGCTAAAATTACTTATTCTTAGCTGTTGTACGCACTATCTGAGTGCTAAATATATTTGATAAGCCTGCCTAAGTATTTAGGGTTTTATCTGAGCAAAATCAAACCGTGTGATATTAAATTCAGTATTGGAATATTTTAATCATTCAAGCACACATATTCACAGCATTCATTTTGCCCATATTGATCGATCTAGCTCTCAAAGGTTCATAGACTTTCGTTAGAGTGCATATACAGCAGAAGTCCGGTTTTAATCTCTAGAAGGATGGGTTTTTTATAAAGATCAACAATTC
This sequence comes from Operophtera brumata, assembly GCA_932527175.1. NCBI lineage: Eukaryota > Metazoa > Arthropoda > Insecta > Lepidoptera > Geometridae > Operophtera > Operophtera brumata. Next base: position 29,969,472 of record OW052239.1, on the reverse strand, counting down.
ACAAAACCAATTACGGACCCAAAAGAGTCAATCCGGACAAAATTGAACTTTGTTACTGAACACATGACTAGCGGACACACACTGCCCTAAACATATCAATTTCCAGTAATACCAGACTGGTCCAAATACAGAGAAATATATATCCGTTTCTATTCTAAGCTAAAAAGCAGGTTGTAAGTAAACCGTTCTGTTCAGGCCAATTCATGATCAGCTCTGTTCTGGTGAGCTAAGATCAGCAGTCTACTGAGAGAGAAGGGAGGAACGTTCAATTGCTCCACTAGGGTCTAGATGGTATCTAGACTGATACTAGGTAAGGAGGGGGAAACGTCACAGCTTGACTTAGTTCTACTTATAAGTTTCGTAGCAGTCGCTACGAAGCTCTACGAAATGCAGTGTTTTGTTTTACAACAGCTAGGTATACAGAACATGGCAAATTGTGAGATAGTTACTTTTTTAGAAGACCCGCAGTGCGAGTGTTCCGTAATCAAAGTGTAATCTGTTCAAAGTATTAACTCACAAAATTCACTTGGCTCATAGTACTTTCATAGTACAAAATGTAATAAAAATTAGCTATACAGTAAGCTCACGTGTAAATACATAAGATCGCTACGCAAAATTACAAACCTTAGATTTGACTTTTAACTGACTCTCAAGTACAATATTCAATTTATAAATATTATAGCAGAGCAGTCTTAAAAATAATCCCCCTTAAATGCTGCATAAATGGCAAAGTTATGATGTTTAAATGTTTGTTTCTCAATCACGCCGAAACGGCTAAGCCGATTTCGATAGTTACACAGATAAATCTATGATACGATCAGATACGACGGATTCGAAGTGTGAAATGGAGGGCAACTACTATTAATTTAACAGGTATCCGGAATTTATCCAATGTACCAGGCGAGCAGCAGACTGCAGGAGTAATCTGGAATACCGGTGAAATGGGGGCGACAGCTATCCGGTATTCATTGCACAGGTACCCAGAATTTATCCAATGTGCCAGGCAAGCAGCAGACTGCTGGAGTAATCTGGAATGCTGGTGAAATGGGGGCGACAGCTATCCGGTATTCATTGTACAGGTGCCCTGAATTTATCCAATGTACCAGGCAAGCAGCAGGCTGCAGGAGTAATCTGGAATACGGGTGAAATGGGGGCGACAGCTATCCGGTATTCATTGTACAGGTACCCAGAATTTATCCAATGTACCAGGCAAGCAGCAGGCTGCAGGAGTAATCTGGAATACTGGTGAAATGGGGGCGACAGCTATCCGGTATTCATTGTACAGGTACCCAGAATTTATCCAATGTACCAGGCAAGCAGCAGGCTGCAGGAGTAATCTGGAATACTGGTGAAATGGGGGCGACAGCTATCCGGTATTCATTGTACAGGTACCCAGAATTTATCCAACGTACCGGGCAAGCAGCAGGCTGCAGGCGTTATCTGGTTTGAATTTCGCGCCACAAGTGAGAGCATTCAAGGACAGAGTTTAAGGGACAGATATGGTATCGTCGAAAAACTGAAGTTTTATTTCTTTCTTCTTCTTTTAAAATAAAATTGGCTACCACCGAAATCTTTGGAAATATTTTAGTACTAAAACAGTACAATCGTAAATCATGCTTAACACGCGGCTAGTTCTTTTTAAATCGAGAACCGGCAGATAAATCAGGCACTCCGAAAGTTAGCATAAAGCCAAATCGGTCAAACAATAATGTTTTAACTTTTGGTAAAAATAAACCACAGTTATGTATACATACATACAGTATACATATATGTTTGGTCGCGGCGTGCCAAGAGGCGGGCGCACGCACACAGATGTATCAGTGATAGGGTTGTCGCAGATCACTAAGGTTGTCACGCAGCTAGTAAATGATTGTTATTGTTTATTGATAGATATTTAAAATACTCATGTTTTTTAATATTACGTGAAAGTGTTATACTTGGAGTAATATATTTAAAAGCTCATGCACATTTGTTGGTTACGATCCAATAAAAAAGCTTAAGTACGGTTTTGAACTTACTTTTCTTTGACGTGATCATGTCTCTCTGGTGCAGCTTACTTTCAATTTATTATCAGCATGTTTTTAATAAACAATAACATTTCTATAAAATTGTGTTAAATTATTTGAACAGAATCTGCGCGAATGAGCGTGACAATACTTAAGTATGGTTTGAGTAATATATATTTAATGTATTAATGAAAAAGTAAATATTAAAATAAAAATCTTAGATTTTAGAGGTTGATATACACACCTTTTTCTTTGAAAGGGTAGGCATAGCCTCAAAAGGCCTCTTTTGAGAAAAGCCGTGGGTTGCACCATCGTGGAAATATAGACGACAAGTGGTGAGCCCATCGCCGCCATTGCATCCCATGACTGACTTAGCTAACACTTTTTTCCAGTAATAACACATTCCTTAATAAGCTAGGTGTCAGGACAAATCGTACTAACAAGTCCAGGTACTCTCTTAGTTGGCTATTGCGACATCCATATGAGTAACACTGTGTTACTACATACGTACATAGACACACGCCTTTTTCCCCGAAAGGGTAGGCAGAGCCTCAAATGGGCCTCTCTTTTTACCGTGGGTTGCACCATCGTGGGCTATAGACGTGACATGTGGTGTGTTACTATTCCAAGGATAGTCATAGCTTCATATAGTCATATGGTTACGGTTTAGGGTAGGGTTTGGCAAGTGAAAGTTCTCCCTATACTACAAATTCGAAAGGTTCGATGTTTGCTTGTTAATGACGCCGTAACATCGACGGAGGCCTGGCAGTGCTCTAAGCACCATAACAACTGAATCATTTTCTATAAAATGAAGTGTACAGATCAAAGTCAAAGTCAAAAAGTATTTTATTTATTGAAATTACAATGATCACTTTGAATCGTCTTAAAAATAAATTTACATTTACTCCTGTTCCAATGCAACCAGACCTAGAAGAATCAGGCAACAAACACGGTCTGTTTTTTTTTTATGATCCTTCTTACTACTAGTTGGTACTAGGTGGGGAGCGCCTGTGTGGTGCCTCGAGAACAAGTGGAAGCTGATTCAAAGAAAAAAGGAAACCCAACTTAAAAGCCTTACTTAGGTAGGCAGTCAAAAGTAAGATGATAGAGAGAATCATCAGCAAAAGTTCATGAGGCAGCACACACTACGCTTGATATACTCATAAATAACACATCAATAATTAATTATATGTAGGTACAGACATTGCAAATTGACAAATTAGGTGTCGAGGAGCAGAGCGGCCTCAGGCCATGCGGCTTTATCATTAACATAGTCATGTAGTGTGTAATACGCTTTCTTAATTAAATTATTCTTTATGTAGGATTTAAATCTTCTAATCGAAAGTTTAGAAGCACTTGATAGTATAGATAGCACTTGGCATATTATGATAGAATAAGACCTGGGTTGAAACATAGGACGAGCAGACGCACGGCTTGGTACCAGCCTTATCTTATTAGTATACCCTCTATTCGTACTAAACGTTTCAATTCTACTTTTATAATGCAAACTGCTAAGGATAAATTAGCAACTAGACGGCATAAATTAGGTAATCGCAAGAACGTCATTTGAAATAGAAAAATCACTGAAATCGATTGAAACCGATAGAAACAGAGTAACGTAATCGCGCCACTTGTCTTTCAGATTTCAATAGGCAACGGTAACCACTTACAATCAGGCAGACCGTGAGCAAGTTTGCCGAAGCATTACATAAAGAGCTACATTGTCAAGCAGCCTAGTTTTTGTAACACAATTACATCGTCCCATTTTAGCGGAACAATCCCGCTAAAGAACAATAAACCAGCCGTGCCAACCCTAGCCTCATGTGCAATTGCATTGCATTATTGCGCATTTAATGGCCTCCACACAAACGGCGCGAGCGTCTCACTTGTCACTGCCAGTACCATAATGCCACTAACTCTCCTAAGGGCTGGTTTAAACAAACTCTTAACCCGGGATTTAATCGCTAGTTTACATTGCTCCTATATTATAAATCTCATCACAACACGGTATTCCAGTCTATATGCTATGTAAGTAGTTGAGCTTTTTTGTGTAACGGGGTTTTTTGTGTAACGTTTGTCACTTACACCGGATGTAAGTGACAAACGCGACGCCACGCGACACCACCCGATTCTATGTGACGTATGTCCTACGTCCTTTGGTTTTTACTTCTTGAATCATGGGGAAGTAGTGCGTTTTTGCTTTAAAGTTCGTATTTAAAGTACAGAATTAACCAAAATACATTAAAATGAATATAAAGGAATCAAAAAGTCATTGCGAAAAAATACCCGCTCTTGCGAAACTACATAAAACTAATATGCTTGCATATAAACAAGAATAGCTTAATAAATTCCCATCATTACATTTTCTATAAATAAAAGAGAGTTTTAGAAAATATTGATCTGGTCTAGTACAAACAGCTCAGCCCGACCGTGGCATTATTTAGTTTTTTCTAAAAAGAATTTGAATTTCCCATAGTTTTGTACAAACCAGTTTGATTTTGGTTCTCAGTTTCGCCATGATTCTTTAATATTTTTAAAAATATACACAAAACACATTTTTTGTATTCGACGAGACGCAACGCCTAAATTATAGAATTCTCTAAATGTGTTTCTTTGTAAAAATATTAAATTTGATCCCTTCACACCTCACTTGAAACTTTGTACCTATATAGGTACAAAGTTTCAAGTGAGGTTCACAGCTATATAGCTATGTACGGTGTGTTTTCTTAGCTAACTTTCGAATTAAGAGTGGTTTGATAAAACTAATTATTGGAGTACACTTATCCGAGTTTAACCGTCCTTGGTGGAACTAGCCCCAACTCGACTAATACTATGTAGTACCACAGCAAAGATGGTTACAAAATACGGCGATTAAGTAAGGAGACATTGTCCGGTCGGATTTATGTGGAAATTTCAGTTGTACTGTCGATTCTGTAAACATGATTACATACACTGTTAGACTGTAGTAGCACTGCAGTAGTCGCCTCTTCGCGCCAAATATGTTTGCAGCTGTGAATTAGTGAAGAAAAGCCTCGCAATGACAGCTCTATCAGAGTACACCCGGAGACGAGAAGAGTTTGCAGCTATACAGTGTGATTGATACTTGACTCAAATTTTACGTAAAAAATACATCATTATCATCATAAGGAAACTGCTTTAGTAGATTTTGGTAGTGTATGGAGTGTTGAGAAATGAGAGGGTTTGAAAATGGGGTGGGGAGGGGTAGGGTTAGAGGAGGGTCCCAATGCTACACGAGCGAAGCCAGGGCAAGTTGAAAAAAAAACTATCTTCCAAATGTTTCCACTCATCCCAGTTCTTGGCAGTTTCCCACCACTCTGTCTCGTAAGCCTCGAAATCGACCTGCCAACGCCTTTTCAGCGTTTCCTTACTATAATTTAATTATTAATTATTAGCCTGTATAGTCCCACTGCAGGGCAAAGGCCTGGCTTCCTTTCTTCCACTCCTCTGTATTGAGTGCCGTTGTTGGCTATTCCCTCGTATAGGAGTCTCTGCATCTTCGCTAATATTAAAAATAGGCAATGTTCGTGAGTTTCATCTCCGGAACTTGAGCGGATTTTGATGATATTAATCGTGGCACAATGCGTGAAAAACCGCGTAAAAAAGCTACTAATGTTTTATTTTTAGCGATTTTATAAACTCTTGAGTTACTAAATTGCTGTATCATGAATTTACGATATATCCGGTTTATTGATTTTGTTGAGCCGTTCAGAGCCTATTCGGTACTAACTTTCAGACAGACAGATCTAACACCGATCAATTTATGATTGGGTGTCGTAAATATAATTTAATTTGAAATCACAGAGACTTTTTTTTGTTTTTTATGGTGTAGATGAATGGGAATGCATATGTAAGCGCCGAACTGTAAGCAGCATGCATGGTAAGTTGTTAAACAATCTAGGAATACGTAAAAGTTACGATGTACTCATGTCAAACTGGCCCAGAGACCAGTATAGTTCCTGGTCTCTTGTAGGACATTAGGGTTCGCATAATCGAGTCCCCACTTTTCTAGTATTACAATTGATTTAATTAGATTTAACTTTGCGAACAAGTCATTTTAGCAGCCTTTATATTTTATTTTAATGAGCTTTCGTAGTATCTCAGTAGCAAGTGCTACGTGTTTGTAGCGTGTGTCGTAGAGGCAGTGTCGTCGTAGCACGTAGGACTAAATTAACATTTCCCATGAGGTTTTATTAATTTTACCTCATCTGAATTTTTTTAGACTTATCTATACTAGTGGTTCTCCCCGAACTGAGACCTCGCGAATACACGCGATTTAGGTAGGTTACTTACCTTATTTATTTTGAAAAATGCTATGTACGTGAGTATATCCACATAAAATGAACGTAGTTATCACGGTACTTCATATCCAAGCTTCAAAACGCATTGATAGCGCGATCTAACTTTCAGACATAATTAGCATTGCCATCTCATGTTGAGGATTTGCTACTTAACCACCAAACATTACGTTTTTCATCATAAAAAATTGGCATTACAAGTTACTTTGCTCGAAGTTACAAAAACAATCCTCAATTTTTGACTTATCACTGTAGTTTTACACAAAATATTCAAATACCTATCTAACCGTATTGACTGCCAGTTCAATTCTGCACCTGGCTTTCTGACTTTCTGAGGGAAAGATCCATTCGAGTAGTTATTGATGGCTGCTTTCAGCGATAAGGCCGCCCATTGTACTATAATTTGATTTAGTAAATCCTTTTATAATTGTGTTTTTTTATTATTATTTTTTGGTGTACAATAAAGTGTTAATCTATCTATCTATCTATATATCTGCTCGTCGGATCAATTGGCTATAAGCGCCGGAGTACCTCAAGGGTCTGTGCTATCTGCCACACTGTTTCTGCTGCACATTAATGATCTGCTACTGTCTGGTATCATTGGGTATGCAGACGACAGCACAGTTGTGGAGAGAAATGTTTCCACTGCCCAAGCTAGCCATATTGAAATTCAGGAGCTAAGAGATGGGATGCTGCAGCGTATGAAAAAAAATTAAAGCAGCTGTAAAAATTGGCTTATCAAAACTAATATGTTCAAATTCTAATAATCGGAATCTATAGCAATTTTCATGAACACCGATAAGAAGCTTAATATTATTAGAAATACGATACGAACTTACGCAAAAACCTCCAGGGTCAAGCAAGGTGACTTCTACGACATTGGTTGTTTTGGGGAGCTCAAAACTCAAGACAAAAGACATAGAATTACCCTTTTTATAGCTTGTTCTGATGAAATATGGGTACTTGGCGAGTTGCTATGCGGCTTAGGGCTTCGAGATAGCAATTTAGGGTTTAATAAATAAGATTTGATAAATTGTATTGCGTTCAGAGAGCTTATAAATATCAGAGATAGAGAACTCCACATTAAATGTTATATTTTAAATAAACGTTTTTAAAAACTTGATTAATGTGGAAGATAATATTAAGAATCTAAGTTTGTTCATAACTGTTCTTGATTCTAAGGCTTTACTTGTACTTAGCACGTATTAATGCTTTAAATTCAGCTCCAAATTGGTCTGTCTGTCAGTTTATTTATCGTTTTGTATTTTGTAAGCCGAATCCTAATCGTGGTATGACATTAGGTTCAGGACTCGGGGTCATTGCCCTTGGAATCGCAATGTTTTGACTCATCGCATCGCCAAATACTTTTTACCTACGTACGAGTGGAAAAAGTTTGTCTAGGAGTAAAACGTAGTGAAATGTCTTAACTTAATTTCAGTAAGTTTCTTATGTAAAATCCTATGGAAAATAGACGATCGAACTAGATGCCTTGGTGAACGTGGACCTAACAATTATGATGTGATATGATATGTGTATGTGAAATGTATGATTTGATTATGTATTAGACTAAGCAATGAATACTTATCTAAGAGCTGTGGATTTTGTTTAATAAATAAATAAAAATAAAATAAAATGATATAATACTAATTGTTTTTTTATTATACTACTTGAATGACGGAACAAGCATATGGCCCACCTGTGTTAAGCGGTAACCTCTGCCTATGAACAGTGCATTACCTCATAGGACACGTCCACCTAGGACGCGCCATATGTGGCATTGTACTGCGCCCGCCACCCTGAGACATAAAGATGAAAAGTCTGATGTATCTGTAATTTCAGCGGCACCCTTACCCTTCAAACCAGAACACAGCAATGCGAGTACTACTGCTTTGCGGCAGAAATAGGTATGGTGGTTACCCAGTTCTTCCCCGGACGAACTCTTTCACAAAAAAGCTCTACTATTACTAAAATTAAACCGGTTTTTTGAATAGGTAGTTGACTACCTCTGTATCGCGTTTGGCGAGTAGCCGGCTGAGATGCGAAAGGTTGCGGGTTTAATTCCCGCTGTGGGACAAATTTTGTATGATCTGCAAATATTTATTCCGGGTCTGGGTGTTATGGTGCCATGGCACTCTTAGTTTACGACACAGGGCATCCTAGTGTGGGGTCAGGACTATGTGTGTGTTATGGTGCCATGGCACTCTTAGTTTACGACACAGGGCATCCTAGTGTGGGGTCAGGACTATGTGTGTGTTATGGTGCCATGGCACTCTTAGTTTACGACACAGGGCATCCTAGTGTGGGGTCAGGACTATGTGTGTGTTATGGTGCCATGGCACTCTTAGTTTACGACACAGGGCATCCTAGTGTGGGGTCAGGACTATGTGTGTGTTATGGTGCCATGGCACTCTTAGTTTACGACACAGGGCATCCTAGTGTGGGGTCAGCACTATGTGTGTGGCTGTTGGGTATTATGTTATGTTAGTTAGTTATTTTTAAATAGCAAACGTTAATAAATCATTGCTTTATTTCTACCTATAGAGGGCGCTACATCGCCTTTGTACAAATAAAGTTTTTTGTTTTATTAAACGTCTCATAACTAGCCAGTCAGCAAATACTATAATACTAAACAAAGAATTTATATTGAAGAAAGACCAAGCTAGACTATTTATATTGAAGAAAGACCAAGCTAGACTATTTATATTGAAGAAAGACCAAGCTAGACTATTTATATTGAAGAAAGACCAAGCTAGACTATTTTCTGTTGACTTTGAAGAACTTACCCAAAGTTTCGTCTCGCAGATAACTTTTAAATTAACTTGTAAAACAATACGGGTAGGTATATGATCTGAATTGGTAACAAAAAGGCTTTTCCAAGATGAAGATTTATTATACTTATAAAAGAAATCAACTGTCTAGTTGTTGTGGTGCTGTATTATAGAACTATAAATAGGTAGGCTAGGTATTACACCAGGGGATGAGCGAACAATAAACAGGTAAGCTAGGTATTACACCAGGGGATGGGCGAACAATAAACAGGTAAGCTAGGTATTACACCAGGGGATGGGCGAACAATAAACAGGTAAGCTAGGTATTATACCAGGGGATGGGCGAACAATAAACAGGTAAGCTAGGTATTACACCAGGGGATGGGCGAACAATAAACAGGTAAGCTAGGTATTACACCAGGGGATGGGCGAACAATAAACAGGTAAGCTAGGTATTACACCAGGGGATGAGCGAACAATAAACAAGTAAGCTAGGTATTACACCAGGGGATGGGCGAACAATAAACAGGTAAGCTAGGTATTACACCAGGGGATGGGCGAACAATAAACAGGTAAGCTAGGTATTACACCAGGGGATGGGCGAACAATAAACAGGTAAGCTAGGTATTACACCAGGGGATGGGCGAACAATCCTGATGCTAGACAGCTGATGATGATAATGATATACTTTGGGAATCGGATCTCTTCTTGAAGAACTTATATCATAGTTTTAAAATTAAAATCTCTTACTGATATACTATATACCCAGTACGTATGATTTTTCTCAGTTTTTTTTTATTCGCTAAAAGTTGGATAAACGAACAACTGAAAAATCTGATGTTTGGTGCTTAAGTAATAACGTATGATTAATTATTATTTTTCATAATGTATATTGAATTGTTATCAAAATTAAAATTCGTAGACTTACTATATAAATAGGCTAATACATTATACATAGCTGTGAATTGAAAGAAATATCCGGAGAAAATTGGCTTACAAAATATTTTTTACTGAAAGGGGTTTATAAGGCACAATTATTTATAATAATTTTGGTTAGTAACATAAAAAGTTGTAGTTGTAGTTTGTAACACATAAAAAAACTTTGGCATACATTAAATCCAGGTTTGTAAGTACTCTTATCTTAAAATGCCATAAAATAGAGACAAGATTGATCTATAAATGTATTTTTTTAATTGTTGTCTCACGCAATAAGAGCTCAATATTATAATGCTCTTAACAACCAAAATTGAGCCGAAATAATTAATTCCATCCTATAACTAGCTGAATAGCTTGGAGGCAACTTTCTAACCATAAACCAGAGAGGCATACTCGGATATGCCAAGAACAAGGAAACGACTCATTTTCTCTGGACATTTGTTATTGCTAGCGGTTCTTAAAGTTTTTACCGCGGACTCTTTTAATATTTTTAACGCCCGACGCAAAAACAACGGGGTGTTATAAGTTTTACGTGTCTGTGTGTGTGTCTGTGTATGTGTGTCTGTCTGTGGCATCATAGCTCCCGAATGGATGAACCGATTTTCATTTATTTATTTTTTGTTTGAAAGGTGAATTAGTCGGGAGTGTTCTTAGCAATAAGATAAGATAATTGTTGATTTTCAGATTTCACAATTTATAAAATTTACATGTCATCCATTTTGTTAATAAATTAAATCTTATAATTAATATAACTTTTGAAACTACCATGGTTACTATCTATCATACTTTTCACTAGAAACGGGATATTTACGAGTACTATGATTTTTGAGTTTTGAATGTTCCCGATATTTCGGCACAGTTGCATGCGCCATGATCACGGGAGAACTAACTAAAGTCTTTGCGAGTAGATGTTATTGGCAGATATATCGATCTACCCTCTTTCTCACTCTTTTATTACGAACGATACCACTACTTATAATTAATGTAAGTTAGCAATGCTATGTTTGATCAAAATCGGTTTAGCCGTTTCATTGCGTTGAGGGTTTTTTTATTTTTTACAAAATTAATTCCTTGTTATTGATTCGGTAAAAGCTGCTGCATCGGCAATTACCCACGATAGATCACATCTAGCATTAACACACAGCAACAGATCAACCTTGAAATAGTAAAGGTCAACCTTGATTTTCCATACGTTGTATTTTACCAATACAAGATTTAATTAGAAATTCTTAACATGCAAAATATCTATAGAATAGTTAGTTACACCAGTTTAATTAGGAATCTTTTTTTTTGTATTGAAATACATTTATTTACAGAAAGAATAATACAAGGTATGTACAAAATACATATGAAACAGTTGTGCTACCTGAAGACCGCTGCAAGCGATCTAAAGGCAGCTCAACTGATCCAAATCACTACCAGACGGAAGCCTCCCAATGCTGGCTGCATTGCCACGCTGAATGGCAATACTAATGCGTTGAGCCAGATAAGAGCCAGCTCTCGGGTCACGCATCGCTTCGACCAGATGCCCAGAAAGAATTTTGAAAACGCGAAGGGCCATTAGGAATCTAGTTTGAAAACCACTGGCCACAGGTTTATTATCTACCAATTAAGACCCAGTCTAGACCTTGTAAAATTAAATGACTAGGTAACTAATAATATTTTTATGACAAGTCTGTGGCATTTAGACTGGCTAGTTTCATCACCCAACTGTGTGAAAATAAAGGTTTAATAATAGTTAATTTCATTTAATAAGGAATAATTGTTTTAAGCGTAGTTACAACCCCGGACTAGCTTTATATTAAAGTGAAGTTAGTTGCGTTAGCCGTGGTGTACCCGGCCTAAGAATAGACCCCTCCGTCTCCTCCCGTAGATGTCATAAAAGCTAACTAAGGAATTACCCGGACTTGTTGATAAGATTCGTGGGTATAAGATTTGTCCTGGTTGCTAGCTTATTATAGAATGTGTTATTACTGGAAGAAAGCGTTAGCTGAGTCAGTCGTGGGAAGCAATGGTGGCGATGAGCTCACCACTCGACACATCTATATTCCACGATGGTACAACCCACTGTGAAAAGAGGCCCATTGAAGTATGTATGTACCTTGTTTAATTAAGTTGTTCGTTCATTATGTTCGTGCGTCACCCTGAGCCTTGTGCGTAAAATCAGCGTTGTGAATTCGTTCACAGCACATGCTGAGCTCAGGGCTTTTTGTAAGACTCTGTGTATGGCAGCGTTCCTCATGCGCATACGCTTGTTTTCCTTAATGTTTTTTAATGTGTATGTTTTGAACTAGTCTATGTGTTTTTATGTTGCTGTGTACAGGTTGTATGAATAAATGTAATTGTTGTTGTTGTTGTTCTACCTACTCCTTCGGGAAAGAGGCGTGTGTCTATGTATGTACTCGTATGCATGCGGCATAAGGCCAGTATAATGCTTTGTAAATACTTACTCCAAGATGATGTCTTGTGGTGTACTTCTTACCTTTAAGGAACCTTTAAGGGACGTGTAGCCCTAGGGAGGCCGTTGCCCATTACGTTGGTCAGACCAGATCTGCACTACTCTCGATTCGAAACTCCACGAAGCCGTGCAGCTCGCTGGCTACAGATCTCATTGGCGCAACATTGTCCGGCAGAAAGTGATCCATGGAGGGGGTCGCGACCCTCAGCATTGAGGAATACGACGCGACGAGGAGGAAGGAAAGTGTACTTCAAGCCAATTCTCTAGATCAATAAAATTTTGTAGACAAACTAGAGACTTAGTTTAATGGACCTGGGGTTTCATGGATGTGTAGATGACTCACGCTATTAGACCGTGTCGGGTCCGAGCCGAGTGTCGGCCGTAGCACGGTCAACGAATGTTATATATATTTTGTATGGACACAATCACGCTATACCGAGCGGCAACCGAGTGACGGCCGAGCAACGGACAACGCTCGGAATCAAATCGGTCCCGTCTCGGCTCAGCCACGGCCCGTCGCATGAATACAGTGCCGCCTAGGCTCCGCACCAATGACTTTTCTAAGTTATGTGTGGATTTCCATCGCTGTGTGCTTCGGAGGGCACGTTAAGCTGTCGGTCCCGGCTGTTATTGATTAATAGCAGTCGATAAGCCATGTCAGAGGCCCTCGGGCGGCTTGACAAACTCTGACACCAGAGGCCAGCACTACCTCATACGAAACGACGACGAGTGCCGCCGAGCTGCGCCCGAGGTCGTGATGACATGATTGTAGTCTAGTTACAACATTAAACTAACGACAGAGGTAGATTTTCGCTTTTGCACTTTTGCGCATAGAAACTAGCGCTCCAGTCACCGGACTTCGGTCGTGGCGCGGACTCTATAGGCAAGCACTGTTTTTGAATACAGCTGTCATTCATTACCTCTACCTCGAGAAAAGGTTAACCTAAATCTTTTTTAAATGTTCCTAGCGATTAGGTACTAAAATATTCAACGTCTCTGATGTTAACCGGTGACCTTTCAACCAGAAGTCTGGCTTGGCCACCCCTGTCTATCATCCCCTATTTAACATTAACACGCCCCACTTTGCAAGTTTGATGACTTATCGTCTGGGCCCAGTTTTTAGGGCTAATTCCTGTTTTATTGTTTAGGTTTTGTAGATTTGGTCTAGACGGTCTGTAGCTAGCCGGCCGTAATGGTCGTTAAATCATTAGGTTAGATGTTATTGATTGATAGAATTAACAACCTTTCTGGTTCCTCCTGTGGATGTCATAAAAGCTACTTTACTTGAGTTAGTCAGGTAGTTGAGTGAAGCTAGTTCCTGAGTCATCTTGGAAGAGTCAGCGTATGTATGTATGTATTAGTTTGTAAATAAATGTGTTTGTCCGACGAGAACTATATTAGCGTAGATACAACTTTTTAAATTATAAACATGGGCTTGATCGGTACTGGACTTTTTGAGACACGGGGGTCCAAGTGGTGTCCCTAGGGGTCCAAGTGGTGTCCCTAGGTGTTCAAGTGGTGTCCCTAGGGGTCCAAGTGGTGTCCCTAAATAAGTGTCATAATTAGGTCATGTCAATGTCATAAAAATAAAAATTGTTGCTTTTCACTGGTCGGCCATTTCAAGATTGATCTAAAGAGACACGCGGAAATATTTTTTGATGTACTTTGATGATGATTATGATGATACTATGTTTACGTGTTAGGTACGGATAAATCTATACATAGTGGAAAAACATAAAAAGTATAAAAAAATAAGAAAACAGAAACCTCATTAGCAATGACCTCTCAATCTCCAACACATTAGCAGGTCCCTCCACCCGGGTATCTGCTAAATTATCCTGCTAGGGGCTGATTTGACCGAGTTCTGGCGCTCGGATTGTTTGGATGTAATTGCTTTAAGGATAGAAATAGGTTGAATTACAAGGAATGAGGTGAGGGGAGCGTAATTTATAACTGCCAAAAGAGTAGGACAATATAATACTTACCCAGTTTGTCGAGGGTTAATTAACTTCAAAAACCGGCCAAGTGCGAGTCGGACTCGTGCACGAAGGGTGCCGTACCATTATCTATAAAAACGGCAAAAAAAACTCGTTTTTTGTATGGGAGCCCCCTTAAATATTTATTTTATTCTGTTTTTTAGTATTTTTTGTTATAGCGGCAACAGAAATAGGTACATCAACTGTGAAAATTTCAACTGTCTAACTATCATGGTTCATGAGATACAGGCTGGTGACAGACGGACAGACGAACAGCGGAGTCTTAGTAATAGGGTTCCGTTTTACCCTTTGGGTACGGAACCTCAAAAATAGCTTGACTTGAATTTTCAATTCGGCTCTAAGAAATGCACTCCAACACGCAAATTTGTAACAATATTAACTTTGGGGATCAAAGTTGCCCGTGTCCATCTCAACTTTGGCTTATACATCGAGTCAGCAAAACCAGCTGCCATGAAGCAATAGGTATGATAAACAAGTACAGCTATAAAAAAAACAGCTTCTCAGCAGCAGACCAGGGCAGCTTCTCAAATTATGAAAAGCACAAGTCCAGACTGGTATGTGGTAGGGTATTGCTGTCATATTAGGTATGGCTCGGTCAAAGACCAGTTTGTTGCCTTGGATTCGATCGAACGCAGAGCTTTCAGGCTAATAGGTATACAACATAATGTGGAGTCTAAGATCCAAAGTCTCGAACACCGCCATAAAGTTGCATACCTTTCGATCTTCTTTAGGTTATATACTTCGGGGAATGAGCCCAGAAACAACATGATCTGGTTCCAACATCTCATTTCAATCTTAGGACAACCAGGCATACAGCTCAGTACCAGCCTTACATCATTAGCATACCATCTATTCACGCTATTCAAGTGCACAGTGTGAACTGCTAAAAAATGGAACTTGCTGTCGTTGTCTGTCTTTCCTGAAAACTTAAATGGGTGCCTTCTAGACTTTTGTGCACCATAGTCAGCCGCATAGTCACGTCACTTACCAACAGGTGAGATCACATTCGGGTACTACTGCTTTGCGGCAGAAATAAGTATCTTCCTGGAACCAATTTTTTTTCACAGAAAAACTCTGTAACTACTTTCTTTTTTTAATTGAAATTCTTAAATAACCACATGGCTGTCATCCCCATCAAGGATATCGTTACTCATAGCCGTGAGAATCCCATAGTAGTTCCATAGGGTAGTCGTTGATGTGTTTGACAGGTGCCCAATTTTTGCTGAGGCATGCCTGAATGACGGAACAAGCAGATGGCCCACCTGGTTAAGCGGTAATCTCACCGTGCCTTTAACAATGCATCTACTACTAAGGTCTACTAATACTAAACGTTTCCACCTGTCTTAGTCTTTGGAATACTAACCTTTATTAAGTTATTTCTAGACGTCATTTCTAAACGCGGTGTTCAAATGACTACAACGATTTAACATTATTACATACATACATACATATATACACAGCCACACGTTTTGTACCCCGAAAGGGTAGGCAGAACCTCCATGGGCCTCTTTTCACTGTGGGTTGCACCATCCTGGGTATATAGACGTGACAAGGGGTGAGCTCATCGCCGCTATTGCTTCCCACGACTGGGTTTACGCTTTCTTCCAGTAATAACACATTCATTAATAAGCTAACAGCCAGCACAAATCTTATACCAACGAATCTTAGTAATACAGTCAGTCAGTATAAGACTTATGACACTATTTGTATTGCACTTCTCTATTGATAACGTGACTGTGGTCGCGTAGTATTTTTTTTATATTAATGTTCAATATAGAAGATTTCCTATACTAATCATATAAACTGGTAATTATTAGCATCACCGTTTAGAGGCGAAGATGCGGGTTCGAGTCCCGCCGGAACCGAATTTTTGGTTCACATTCAAATTTTAAGAAAAGTTTGCTTGTGATTTTGCATGTAGGAGGTAATCTTAAGGACGCTTCCGTCTGGTAGTGATTTGGATCAGTTGAGCTACCTTTAGATCGCTAGCAGCGGTTTTCAGGTAGCACATCTGTTTCATATGTATTTTGTACATACCTTGTATTAGTTGTATTATTATTTCTGTAAATAAATGTATTTTATCTCCCGACCTAGTAACTGATTCGATTCTGTAAATTGATTCACTAATGCATGCGAGAGATGCATGCATGCGAGAGATGCATGCATGCGAGAGATGCATGGGTGCGAGAGATGCGCTGATAAAGCCGCGTGCAAGCCAGCTACTTTATAATTTAGTAAAATAGAGATTTCATATTTCAAATCAAGGCTCTAAATAAATTGTACGAAAACAATTAAAGAAATCTGTTTAGTTAAATGTATTTGAGGTAGTTATGATATTATTATAGACTCTACGAAAGATGCGACAAAATGAAATAGTAGTTTCAAAAGTTTTTAGTCGTTCAATAAAGAATCTCCCGACGCGACAATATCGGATAAGCTTTTGAACCGCACCGCTCCCGGCGTCAGTTAAACGCCGATCGATCCATCATTCACATTAAGCATTTCCTACAATGATCCGTGTCCAGTCTCCGGTCTAGGCAAGTCTGCGATAGGAGGTCATCTTAAGCGACTGGGTGCGGGCGGCGAGACCGTCGCACGCAAACGATACTCCGCATCGATCGCCATGTGCCCGGTGCCGGCCCGCAAGCCCCTCCCCCGGCCACCCAGGGGGGGGCACCCGAATCCCAGACACAAACACTCACGCATACACGCACACTCATGTCTCTAATGTGTTCTGCCAAATGATCCGTATAGAATATTAAATCGTACACGAATATCGATATCCATGGTTATTAACACTGATGAACATGCAAATGATCCGTATAGAATATTAAATCGTATACGAATATCGATATCCATGGTTATTAACACTGATGAACATGCAAATGATCCGTATAGAATATTAAATCGTCTACGAATATCGATATCCATGGTTATTAACACTGATGAACATGCAAATTATGGGCTCATAACATCATTATCTCGATTTTGGCTGAAATTCATAATTAAACTTCTTCGAGGTTTTAATTAATAAGAATTTATGTCAAAATTGACTATTCAAAGGGGTTTAATGATACATTCGACTTAGGTTGATAATAGTAAATGTAATATTAAACTTTAATATAGTTAAAAGCTCTATATATCAAAGATCAGTTAAATATTTCGTTTCAAAAGAAAAAATGATTTAGCTTTTATGTTCATACCGATAGTAGGTCATCAATCATTAAAACATGCCTCCATACGTTTCACAACAAAACGTGTACAGGTTTTCTATTAGTGAAAGCGTGCGTTCCGACCCGTCGCCCGAGGTTAATTGAGCTTACAGCCACGTGGGAGCAATTATTTACCGTCAGGTACCCACGTGCCACCCTCTACTATCATATATCATCACTACGGACTAACCTCAAACGTGCACTAATTCATACCACACGCTCACAGCTCTACTAAATACACAACTGAAAATATAGAACCACTAGCGAAGCATTGCGGAGGAGCTAACTAAAAATGAAGAAATAAGATGGTGAATTTTCAGACATTCGGGTTTTATGTTTCTACACGGAGTTACTACTCCAAATCTCAACTCTACAGAGGCGAAATAAAGTCTAAAGTACAACATGACCAACAACACATAAATATACCTAAAGACACTCCGGAATACTCGTTTCAGTAAACGTTAGGTTGGGGGTGATTGCTAAGGCATTAAAAAACGTCTAAAATTCAATGGTTTATTGAGTAATCGCATCATGCTTACAGGAGCTTACAGGCAACAAACAGTCAAATCGCATAGCCTTGTGGGATCGCGTGCGGTCAATACAGCGTGACAGATGATGGATACAGTTCTACTGTCACTACAGGCTACTAGGACTAGAAGCGCTATCGTGAGAAGCATTGCCTGGATATAATGCAAGTAGTGGCATTCGGGTGGTCCACCGACGCTCTAAATATAGGGCACGTGACCCACAGACACACGCCGCCGCAAAAAGATGAACTCACATTAGCCACGAACTGGTACAGTCCAAGAGTCTTATTACTAGAATAAATAAAAAAATACTATAAAACAAAAAGAAACACAGTCAACGGTGATTAGCCAGTCGTCTCGGATGCGTTCGCGACTTCTCGTTCCGCGGAGTACACATTTGTTCCCGCTCAATGCGTCATCGTGCGTGCGTGCGGCGCGGCGGGCACGGCTCGACTGAGGCGCCGGCGGCCGTGGCCCCCGCTCCCGCCCGCGCCCCGCTGCATCCTCCGAGCGCTCCCTGATAATCGAGAGAGAATTCTACACGCAGCTGCAATCGGTACGCCGCATTCTAGGCTTTTTTGGCCATGAGTCAGGCTGTAATTGCATCAGCCCTTTTATGCCGCTTTGCTCCGATGTGCGATACAGTCATGCTTAAGTGGATTTAATCAGAACCTCCGTGGTTTTGTGTCGAATGCGTGACGGAGCGCCAGCGTGTCGTATTTTAGAAGACTATAGACCATGAATATAGATGTTTCATTTTAACATGGAGACGGGCACGATTTCATGTTAAAATATGATCGGTTGAGACGAGACGAAGAAAGCGAGCTTGTTCTTTGACGGCGATGTCTCGGGGTTCGTAAATTGAATTCGCTTGTCAGTTATGTTTAGTTCTTTTAGTAATTAAATTTATTTTTGTGTCGTATAACTTACCTAAGATTTATAGCAGAAAACCAGGTCTACATAAAATACATTAGCATAAGATTTTTCTAAAACAAAATGAATTATTTATTGCAGAATCTTCTTGAAAAATTACTAACTAGTAGTAACAGTAGCAGCTGAAGCAGATGATTTCAATTCTTCCAATAAAATCTGAAATTCGTAGTAGTTCGTAGAGTTCCTTCTACGCCGTAGCGCGGCGGCTACGAACGTACTGCTATGGTAATAACTCGTGGAGCTGTGACGTATAAACATTTTACGGCTTTAAAATCTGCCGCCATAAATAAAATGTAACGGCGTAGTGTATTATTATGTAGATTTTTCCAGTTTTTGTTGGTATTTTTTGCGCATAGTTGTTTTGAGTAAGGCACTTAAGTATGCTTGGATGAGAAGATACTATTGCTTCGAGTTTTGAAACTGTTTTTGGGACAATCAGTTTAATCAATTAAGTAGCTATCCAGCATATTATATAATATATAAAAAGAGGTAGGTATGTAAAGAAACAAATACAAATACTTACAAATGATGACAAACACGACCAGCCCACTAAAATAAATTCTGTCGAAAAGTTCATTAAGTCAGGCTCCATCAATAGATCAGCTCGTTGTCACCATAATTATACTTTCATCATCAGATCAGCTCGTTGTCACCATAATTATACTTTCATCATCAGATCAGCTCGTTGTCACCATAATTATACTTTCATCATCAGATCAGCTCGTTGTCACCATAATTATACTTTCATCAGAATTTGTCAAACAAGTAATATCACAAATCGAACAAATAACGGGAACTTGGGCAAAATTAACTTGCAAGTTTTTTTCTAAGCATACGAGTACTAACATACATACATACTTACAAGCTTTAAAACACAGGTTTAGTTAATTCTAGAATAAACTTGTATATCGCACTAACTTTTTGTTTTAGAACGTGGAACTACTTTTTGCATTGGAACAAATATAAAGTTCCTGAATTCATATAGAATTTTGAGATTAGCGGACTTAAACCCGTGCAATAACCTTTCTCCATAAACTTTTTTTTTAATGTTTTTAACTCCATAAACTTTATTTATTATACATAGCAACAAGAAATATATACTCGATGTAGATATTTAGAATCTCCACGCTTGTCTATAAATGAAAAACCGCATAACTGTGAAGAGTTAAGTCAAAATTTAGTTTTAATTCATATATAGTAGCAGTATGTTCTGTAGTAGTAGAGCTTTTTGTGAATGAGTTCATCCGGGGAAGTACTACCACCATACCTATTTCTGTCGCAAAGCAGTAGTGCTCGCATTGCTGTGTTCCGGTTTGAAGGGTAAGGGTGCCGGTGAAATTACAGGCACATGAGACTTTTCATCTTTATGTCTCAGGGTCGCGGGCGCAGTGCAATGCCAGATAGGGCGCGTCCTAGGTGGACGTGACCTATGAGGTAATGCACTGTTCATAGGCAGAGGTTACCGCTTAACATCAGGTTGGCCATCAGCTTCCTCGGTCATTCAAGTAGTATAAAAAAACAAAAAAAAACTGCTGTTAAATCCCTTAAAACATAATTGCACGAGAGCATTATAAAATGCAAGTCAACTCAAACAGCTAACTTAGAAAGAAAGAAAAAAAGAAAAGAAATTAAAAATAATTTGTTTATTTTCCCCCAAAAAGACACAACACACACATAACACATGAAAAATAAAAAAACAAAATAAAAAATCTAGTACTAAGGACAATTATTGGTATTCAACAATTTAAAAAAAAACTAGTAGCTAGTTGTAGGTTGTTATGTAGGAAGGCATCATTATTTGTTGTGTGGGATCAAATAGATCCCCGTCTTAGGATAAGCTTCACCAGACCTAGGTTAAAAGTGCAGCGCTGTTTTTCCGACAGGACCTAGCTAGGTAACAATTTTTTTTTAACTTTGAAAATGACGGAAAAAGCAGAAATGTCCCACCTGATATTAAGTATTAACCTCTGCTTTTAACAATGCATTACCTCATAAGTCACGACCACCTAGGATGCACTCTATGTGACATTGAACTGTGCCTGACACCCCAGACATAAAGATGAAAAGTCTCACGTGCCTGTAATTTCACCGAAACTTGAAACTACGAACCTGATGACCTTCGACATTTAAGGTAGGTAAATCAATTTAGTCTATATCTAGATCCTTATAAACCAACCAACCCATCAAAAAACTTTCAAGTCTATAAATAAATAAGATTTGGCCAAAATATTAATTCAAAAGTTAATGAAAAATCTCGTTTTTAAAGCAAGATAGTTTATAAAATTAATGATTGCACTCTGATCTGGTCAAACCGAGCCCAACGACTGCCAGGTTACTAATAATCATCGAGGAGTTCCATTGCCTACTTTCTAACTCCATCATCAAGTCAGATAGCTGTCACCGTAAATTATTGTCAACATCATCATCATTTGCTGTGGTGTGTCCGGCCTAAGATTGCTGTGGTGTGTCCGGCCTAAGAATGGACCCCTCCGTCTCCTCCCGTGGATGTCGTAAAAGCCGACTAAGGGATTACCCGGACTTGTTGATAAGATTCTTTGGTATAGGATTTGTCCTGGCTGGTAGCTTGTTGTGGAATGTGTTATTACTGGAAGAAAGCGTTGGCCGAGTCGGTCGTGGGAAGCAATGGCGGCGATGGGCTCACCACTTGTCACGTCTATATTCCACGATGGTGCAACCCACTGTGAATTGAGGCCTATTGTGGCTCTGCCTACCCCTTCGGGGAGGAAGGCGTGTGTCTATGTATGTATGTATGTATCATCATCATCATCATCATCCACAGACTGACTTCACCCACTGCTAAGTACAGGCCTCTCTTTGCCTGTGCCATTCCTCACGGTCCCATGCCAGTCTCATCCAGGTTCGGCCGCGACGCATGCGATATCGTCTGCCCATCTCGCTGCTGGACGACCAACGTTTCTGTACCTAGTTCTTGAGTGCACATGCTTAAAATGGATTGTACATTATATGTTCATATTATGAACCAAAAACACAGACATACGAATTATGTTTTTTTCAAAAGTGACTTCAACGTATTGTTTGTACAATATTTTATGAAGCAAACTCATACAGTTGAACATCTATACGACATACATACTTTTACACCCGGTATACTAGCTACGGTATGTATTTATTATGACATTCCCTAACTAATATAACGAGGAGTTATGAAGACCTGTGTTTTATGAAGTGTTCGGAAGCAAAATAAAATAATAAATACGTACGTAACGTACAAATACGTTCACATAAAAAGAAATTACCTTGACGGGTTTTGTAACCCTATCGTAGACACGTAAAACTTTTTATGGTGAAACGGTTGGATGGAATATAATCGATGAAGCTTAATGCTAGGGATAAATTGCAAATACCCGACGTGTATACCTATGCCAACATCAAGCGGGCACCGAGTATACTAGAAACACAAGCCTTTTTTTTTGGTGACGAGGTGTATATTTATCTGCTAACAGATACCGTATTGTATCAGGGTGCAATACGGTTATGTGAGGTTCATGGACTCGTGTACTTCCCACCACGCGTGCCCAGTGACATGTCTCTCTTCCACCACTAAAACGCGTGAAAACACATGTCGTCGTGACAAGAGAGAGATGTCACTTCCTTCCTGGCCATCATCTATCTTCCAAGCATAGCTCGGCGGGGGTATCACTGGCTACGCCCGGAAGGTAGAGAGGGCAAACTATCTTTTCGCCGTTTAATCTCACATTTGAATCTGAATTAACCCAAAGTCAAACGCGGAAAAAGGCGTACCTATGTTATTTGTTTCAACCAATAATTACACATGTGCCGAAAATAACTATCTTAGAAAGAAGTCAAGATTTCAGTTATCACTAAACGACGCATGTTATTAAATGCCCAGAAGATGACGGCAATCGAGTGAACCGTGTTATCGCGTGTTTGCCTCCATAGAACCTAGTACTTCAGAAAAAATATTTAGACGTGTTCACGCGTCGGGTGTTTGCAGTAAATCTCTACTACAGTATTCTCTCGGTATTTATAAAGGTAATTTGTTCGTGGTTATGGTCCCACCATGTCATGGTCAGTAATGATAGCCTCTGTATTACTGATATGTCATCATGTAAGCCTCACTTAATGAATGCCATGGCCAACATTCTTAACTTGCCTGCATCCACTGACTTCCTGCGACCTTGTTGTAGATCTCTTCCAAATTAAACTGGGCTGTTACTATATTATATGTTAATGTTATAAATATGTATATTTGTAATTAAATATCATAAACGTATACTAGATGTATTTATAGGAAAATAAAAGAACTGTTCTTCTAAAGCCTGTCGAAACAAAAAAAGACAGCTACGCCGTAGAGGTAGCTACGACATTGATAGTATACAGTACTACTAGTATAGTAGGTATTATTTTATCTGTGACAGTAAATACTTGTGAATTGGTAGCGCTGCGAGCCACTTATGACAACATCATGAGATTACTGAACCACGCATCACGCAACTACGAAAAAACTATTATGAATAATTTAAATTACAATGCAAGTACACCATGAAATCGTACCATAGAAACCAATTAAACATGAATTGTGGACAGATTTTTTTAATTATTTAATTTTCAAAAATGTAAATAGGATGAAGAGCTATATCACATTTTGATTTAGAAAGTAATAACTTTGAGAAAGTATAACAACCGCCAAAACTCAGTTGAACAACCCCACACGATGACTCATGCCTACCCCTTTAGACCGCCACCTAAGTTTGATAATGACAAGTGTAATTGCGGCTAATTGTCACGTCCCAAGTGACCTTGAGCCGTGTACCTTCAAGAATTGTATGATGTATATAAGCGTGGGTCCTTTCGATCGCACCGTCGCGGCTCTGTTGACTACGTTTTAAAATGACCAAACTCTACATTTTCTACAAAGAAAAATACTTCCTATTGAGAGATTGGTAAAGGTAGTTTTAGGACTGCAGTTTGGTTGGCTAAAGGTGTAGGGCTTGTTCGCAGCGCCGTCTAAGAAAACGGTGACAATACGATTATAGTACAGTAGTATACGCTTTTTTTTCAGATCTTTTAAAGTTATAAAAATTTTGTTAGTAGTATAGTTTTTGCGAAAGACTTCATCCGGGGAAGTAGTAATACCATACCTATTTCTGCTGCCTAGCAATAGTGTTCGCATTCCTGTATTCCGGTTTGAAGGGCAATAGCCCGTTTTTATAGCCGGTGAAATGACAGGCACATGAGCTTGTGAAAAACAGGAATTACAGACCTAACGAAGTTGAAGTGACGGAAATAGGGTCATGTTAGAGAGCAGATGGCCAAGAACGCAATGAGTCTGCTGAGGGTACGGAAGGATAAGCAACACCAATATGACCAATATTAGACTCATCCGGAGCCTAGTCGTTTCTATATTCCTGTACGGCGCAGAAACCTGGACTCTCAAAGCGAAGAATTGCAAACTTGTAGACGCTTTCAAGATGTGGCGTTGGAGACGGTTGCTGCGAATCCCCTGGACAGCCCGTAGGACAAACGTGTCAATACTCAAGGTAACTACTACACTTTCCTCCATCTGCCTCCAGCGAGTCCAGTAGTAGTATTTTGGTCATATAGCACGGAAAGGCAGTGACAACTTAGAGAAGCTGATTATCACTGGCAAAATTGAGGGAAAGAGGCCACGAGGCCGTAGCCCGTTATGTTGGTCAGACCAGATCCGCACCACTCTCCATTCAAAACTCCACGAAGCCGTGCAGCTCGCTGGCAACAGATCTCACTGGCGCAACATTGTCCGGCAGAAAGTGCAGAATTCCAGAAGAGTAATTTCTCTCAAGAGCTCCTACTGAATCACACGATATACTATACCTAAATATTGCCTCGTACATGCATTGCGATAAATATACCAGAAGCCGCTTCATTTTAGTATTGAATCCGAATTAAATGTCGTTGAGTCAAATGAAATGATCTAGTTCTTACATCTTATAACGGTCTTGTTTCTCCAAAGCAGGTCCTGTGTTATAAGGCCAATTATCCCACAGGATTCGATCCAGATACTATGTTGCGGGGGCATTGCCCGCGTCAAGTTGTAGCGTCTACCCATTTAACGTTAGGATGTCTTTACAATGGCACAACTATATTTTGATGGTATGGAATTTAACTTTAGAAAGAAAGAAAGAAAGAAAGAATCGTTTATTTATGACTAAACAATCAAAGACACACACATGCAACACGCAAAAGCAAACAATATAAAACGAAAAAACTAAAACAAAAACAAATTACACAGATATAAAAAATAAGGCAATTAAGTGTGTGTGCCTGACGTAAGCCACAAAAGGGTCCTCAACTCAGCGTTTTCTAGGCCGCGTTGGCAACCCAGCGCTGATCTTCCGTTGAGGCCCAGAGTGAACCACGGATATCCGTTTCGGTTCCGATTGAGTGTCGTGCAGATACAAGCAATATAAAAATAAAATACATTTTTAGCATACTTATACAACTAACTAACCATAAAATTACAATGACAAGATTAAACAAAGCTGGTTTATACAACAAATTAAATAAACAAAAGAGTCACTAAAAATAAAAATAAAAAGAATGCAGGCAGCCATATGACACTACAAACCTACCTTTGCCGGAGTTGATATTGAAAACATTCTTTGTCACGATTTTATAAAAACAAACTACCTACCTACCATAAATTCTGTGATAGGTGACACCACCATTGCTTTACAGATAAGATATGACTCAAAGCCAGTCCTACAAGCTTACAAGTAACAACAAGACAAGACAGTGCTGGTGAAATTCGGAGTTTAACTAGATTAAACAAATAAACACAAAGCAGTGTTACTTAAAAAAGAGGTAAGTTAACACGAATTGTGAATTATCACCACTATCTAGATAAAAGACACCTCATTTCTGAGATGCTCAGTCTCTTTAGACATCACAACACTTTGTGTCAATACTTTGGTAGTCTGCTGGATAATTCAGAATCGCTTGATAGCTGACTTATCGACTCGTTTCGTATCGTGCGGCCTCTAATAACCCTGCAATTATACTAAAGTTTGGTACAAAGATATCTGGAATAATTTTGTTACCATTGTATCGCTTTTACGAGCTTTTCATTAACTTACAATGTTTGTCCGGTTGAAATCTTGCAACTGAATTTTAAAGCAGTTATCCTCAACCGATTGAGATGATATTTTGCATACCTATCAAGTTCCGATGACAATGCAATATTATGGTGACAGCGAGCTGATCTGATGATGGAGACGGAAGGTGGACAACGGAACTCCTCGAGGGATAAAAGTAGTCTGGCCGTGTTTAAGCTCATTTTGATCAACACACGGTTATGATCACTAATTTTATAAAAGCTTATATTGAAAAAACTTTATAAGGACTGCGGAGTGCTATCCGTTCGGCAACTTTATATACACAATATTATATTAGCCCAGCACAAACTTACAACACCTCTTCGTATAAAACAATCTTCGACTAAAAGAAGGAAACACTGAGTTTTTCCCATCAGAAAATTCAATTCTAAACTTGCGTAGCGACACCAGTGTTTTCTCGGTCCACATCTTTACAATAATACAGGTAAAATTATAACATCATTAGTAGCATTTAACAACAGCGAAATCAAACATGCACTTAACAAGTGGCTGAAAACCCTCAGTCACGCTGAAACAGAGGCCCTACTCAAAGTTATTAGTTAGGTTAGCTATCACAAACACACGCATATATTATCACACACACACCTTCACACACAGACAAATACATACACACACACACACACATCCCCATATACACTCAAATATTTGTGCGGTTCTCCTGTGAAATCTTGGCTCCTAAGAGACTCGTGTTATCGGGAGAGCCGTCACATCTATCACAACACACACACACACACACACACACACACAAACATACCTACACATACGCACTCACCTACACACACCCACGCACACGCACTCATACTCATACACACTCATCCCACCCTCATTTATTTTATTTATTTATTTCACGCAATTGCATGTTTGCACGTAAATTAATAATGTAACTTATTAATTTACAGTTATTTTCAAAATTAGTAGGCAAAATATCATGTATTTGAATGAAATGTAGGTACCTTGTCAATAGTCTTGCTTAACACTACATTGTTGTGACAACCGAAGGTTACGCAGAACCTGCGACACAAGGTTTTTAACCTTAGTGTAGGTTCTGCACATCATAAAATGTACTTTCATTGTAATTGTTATGACACTTTTATTTTGTCATAAATGTTTGTATGTCCTATTTTTGATTATGATTATGATTATGATTATTTAATAATTGTTCATTTTCGGAAATGAATCAAACTGATTCAAGTTTTTATCCGATTTTAAAGCGTCTGGTCTGCTTCAGTTGATGTATCCGCGCCCTAACCCTCAGAACTCGGTTAAAGTGTTAGGCGGTTTTGGAGGAAGCCCAATTTTTTTAAATATATTTATTTTTATATCTAACATCACGTTATCTGCGATATTACAGAGTTGAAACAAGATGTATATACCCATTTCAGCAGCTAAAGTAGATACACCAGGATGAATCTCCAGTTCTTATGACCTTTACATAACTACACTACAGTTAAAGACCCCTCAAGGCACATTGCAGAAACACCTAATCAACGTAGCAATGTGGATACATGAACTAAATAAAACTAAAATAAGTATTTTTTGAAAAAAAAAAAAAAAAAAACTTTTACAAATTTATTTATCATAACCGTCTGCTGATCTAAATGAGCGTAAACACGGCCAGTCTACTATTATCCATCGAGGAGTTCCGTTGTCCACCTTCCATCTCCATCATCAGATCAGCTCGCCTTTATATTATATTGTAATCGGAACTTGACAGATATTTCAAATTTCAGCTGGATCGGTTGAGGATAACTGCTTTAAAATTCAGTTGCAAGATTCCACCCGGCCACCCAGACAAACATGCATACATTGCAAGTTAAATAAAAGCTTGTAAAAAACATCAACACCCCTGTAAGAGGCACTGAATCCGAGGAATAATTCAATTGCAATCGCAAATTCAATATATAATTTTTGATATTTACATCGCTGTAATTCGGGTCCTCGTAACCGGGACACACAGGTTATAAGATCTGGATGCGGTACAGTTCAGCATGTTTTGGCCTAACGCCATTAGGTTTTAGTGATTAATTGGCGGTCAAAATGATTTGTTTAGCACTTATTTTGGCAAGAGTATTTTTGGGGCCATATTTGTTGGGATATAACATCCCTGGAAGCTGACATCTCGACAAATACAGCCAATATTAAGTCTTATTAATGTAATCAGTATATTAACCGAGCATAATTTAAAGCTAGGAGGTACCTACTTATTATTTGAGGTACTCTTTTTTTTTCACTTAAGAATTATAATAGCTACATACCACAGTGCAGTTCTCGTACTCAGTTTAAATGATCTAGATGAAACAACATGATGAGATGAGTTTTTTGATATTATTACGTTAATTCAATTGGTTTTGTTTCATTTTATTGACAGTTTTTGAATCATATCGTGTAAATTTATTGGCATTTTAATAGCTGTAACTCAAATAAAGAGCACACCTGTGGTAGTTAAATATAAGTGTTGCATGGATTTCCGGATGGTTGGATTTTGTCCTCCAATAATGAACAATAATTAACAATAATTATGCAACCGTTTTAAACTAAGTTATAACTTGACGGAGACTCTGACAACTTGACCTAATTTCAACAGCACTTGCCACCGGCGAAATATAAAGGCCTTTCATCAGAAACTATCAAGAAAAAAGGAAGAATGACGACCTCTGTGGCGCGGCGGGCGAAGTTTGGCCTGCGATGCATGAGGTTGCGGGTTCGATTCCCGCCTCGGAACAAATATTTGTGAGATCGCAGATATTTGTTCAGGGTGTTCTGGTTATTTTCTATGTATAATAAAAAATATCTATCTATGTAATATATTGTATTAAGTATATCATTTATCTAGAACCCATAGCACAAGCTCTGCTTAGTTTGGGGCTAGATAATGTTGTGTGAACTGTTCAGCATTATGTATTTATTCTTTATTTAGAATAATACATGCGACGGCCGTATCTGAACCGCGTTCGTCATATATCGGTCCCTAAGTCTTGTCAGCGGATTCAAATATAATGCCACATCCAAGAGCTCTCTTTCCTTCCTACACCGCATTCATCTGGCCTCCCGCCAGTAAACAGCCGAGCGGCCTCCCATCCTCTACTCTGTTTTGGATATTTTCTAAAAATATTCACCCAAAAACTAAGTAACTAGCTGGTTATTGTATAGCCCTATAGTTTATGCGCGCTTCAAGAATATTATCATATTAATTTTGTTTCATGACTCGATGTCTCGTAGCAACAGCTCCAAATTGCTACGAGGCCACGTAGCTGTGCTACGATATGGGCAAATTGTAAATTATTTTTATGGAAAGCTGTCTCTATTATGTATGTCTATGTCTATGTCTCTATTATGTATCTAGATGCTTTGACGTCATATAATCGAGTAAAATTCTCAGTTAGCCACTGTTGCTTGGGTACAGCATGGACTGTAGAGAGATGATTGGCAAGAATAACTTTGTTTTTCTACTTACATTTTGGGTGAATACTACTTATGTAATCTCTATGGCAGCAATTATAGGAAATAATCTCGTCCTCATTTGTAACTATGTAGTTTGCACTCTTCCCAAACTCGCTGGACACGGACGAGATTATCTCCCATAATTGAGGATTGGACGTCATGTCACTTGGAAGTTAGTCCGATTTATAAAATTAACTAAAAGAACTCATGCGAGCTTTACGATAAGAGGTATTGAAGTTAATAAGTTAACGATCTGATCCCACCATCTCCTTTTCATCATAGGACGACCAGACGCACGGCTCGCTACCATCCTATCTTATTAGTATGCCCCATTATCTTCTATTCGTCCGTGAAAAAAAAGTCACAATTACGATACACGTACGTTACGTCACTCGTTGCCGTCACAAAGACAGACTGGAGTGAAGTGAGTGAGCTCACTCACTTTATAAGCTTCAAAACTATCGTTCCCTAAGGCCCGTCCATTACATGCACTAAATACCTCCACATTTTCAGTTCCCCTTCCCAGTTAAATTCGCAGTTTGCTTTCACCTTCCGATGAAGCAAAACGTGCTCAAAACCAACACCACATACTTACCATTAAATACCATAAATTCATAGCTATACCATTTTTAGTGGATTCATTAGTATTGTACAAAGACGTGCTTTATTATACCAATTACAAGCAAACTTAAGAATTTTAACATTTCAACTTAGCATAAGCTATGTAGCTATAATTTTCTTGTTTCGAGCTAAAATGACGTGCCTAAGGTCACTATACAACCCAAGCACCTTCTTTTTAGGTTTTTCTTTTAATTTATAAATGAAACACATGATTACATTAATTATGTTTATTATTATTCGTAACTTACAACTACGTGTATTCTTTATTGCTTCAGGTTTTTATTGTACCTATATAGTTATTTTACATTATCGATGCTGATATAATTATATGCAAAGATTCTTCGGAAACAGAATATAATATATCAACACAAACTTGTATCTGCGATCGGGTAAAAGTAGCTCTCATCACCAGACGAGTTATTAGCGTAGATAGTCACGCATGTGGACTTTCATCTTTATATTGTACCTGACTTATAAACTCTCCAACTATTGTTACAGTTTTACCCAAAATTATAAGTCACCCCGATATACCTGCGCCGTAGACCAATTTCTATAGCGCAGGAACCTTCTTCTACCAATAGCAATCGATGATTAAATGTGAAATGTCATATTTAAAAGTACCACCACGTTGGATGTCTGTCAAGTAAGATACTCTTACATTAAATTATACCTACCAATAAATGTATTTTGAAGTTGTAAGAATCATCTCTGAAATGTACATGTTGGTATGTACATTTCAATCATGTTTTATAATTGAAAACAGTTTGTTTACAAGTAACACGTGGTCAGGCGTCTGCTCGTTTACTTGTAGGTATAAATAATTGAAGACGGGTTTAGATATTGTGATAATAATTGATGATTTAATTTATAATTTATACCTACAATATTAGATCGTATAGTTTTCATTGCAATTAAGCAGAGGACGTGATTTGACTATTGTTTACACTTGAACTTGAATAATCTTAATCTCTAAAATCATACGTAAATTCACTAGTAATTATTTGAAACGTATATCACTAAAGTAATTAGTTTTCCAATGATCGATTACCAGAATTGTACATAATTAAAGACGGAACATTGATTCCCGTACTTGTCCGACTGTGGGCTTAATAAAGAGCTGCTATTCGTTGCAATGCGGCAGTCTTGTATCGACAGCGCTGGCCGTAACATGTGAAACTGGTATGTTGTTATTTCATATTATTTGTGTAACTATGTAGGTAACTTGATGTGTGTACCTACCTATGTATATTATATTGACCAGTAAATACGAACCAAGCAGTGTTTCTATTTAAATATGATCAATGGTAAGTAAAATGGAAAATACAAAGCCAAAACGAATTCTTATCTTTTATTTGATTTGACCAACCCATTAATTGATTGGATCCGGTACCGTGATACTTTTGCCAAGAGTCTCTTGGTCATTTACCTGATGCATATTTTGTTACGCGCTTAAATCTTGCGCTGTTATTGGTTTATCGATTTCGCGGCAAAACCGCGGCCGGTCATGCGCCATCTTGTTCATCAGTCGACACTTAGATGTGAGCGGGACAGAGATATACTATACGTTCGGCTATTGTCGGATATCAGTCTGCGCTTTTCTGCGCAAACGAAAACAGTCGATCGGACTTATATTTTGGGTAAAACTGTACAGTGATTGTGCCAAATAATATTCAACCACAGTTTGACATCTTCGACCAAAGTAAAATGAAACTTTGGTCGAAGTTTGACATAACATCCTCAAGTAAAGGCTGAGGAGAACCAATAGAGCGCCACCTGTGTCATAACTTCCTCCCATCAATCAACTGTTCTAATTATCTTGATTGTACAGATTGGTATACTCTGGTTTTTAAGCTTTATATAATAGTAACATCCAAAATAAATTCACGTTTGAAATGAAATGTTGTTCTCTGAAACGTTATTAAAAACGTAGTTCCTAAAAATT
The DNA here is from genome assembly GCA_932527175.1 of Operophtera brumata. NCBI lineage: Eukaryota > Metazoa > Arthropoda > Insecta > Lepidoptera > Geometridae > Operophtera > Operophtera brumata. Next base: position 29,937,158 of record OW052239.1, on the reverse strand, counting down.
GCTTACTTATTTTATTTCAACTAAGTACAATAAAATTCATAACAATAACAGAAAAATTATATTTATAATAATATAATGTTTTTTCAATAAAGCTGTCTACATTTTATTTATATACATATTTTATATTTAAATGTTTTTCATCGCTTATTAGGATATTTAGATTTTTGAAAGTGACTTAACATTCACATTACTATCTTACTTTTAAAGAGATATACTATTTCACACAAAAGTCAACAGGGAGAATAATAATATTATAAATATTATTATTAGCCTTTAAATATCTATGACTCCAATAACAATATCACATACATAAGAACTAGACAATTATTATTATAATAAATAACAATCAACAAGTATTCGATGATACAATGGTGTAATTATGTATTAGCTTAGTCATTAATTCGTATATTATTAATATTTTTGTATTTATGTGCGTAATGATTAGACAATGATCACGAGAGCGGCTTATACCTATAATATAATTAATAAGTATTATTAAATATATTGATCGATTTATATAATAATTTAGCAAATTTACGACGATATTGAATCACATAGAGACTAACGCACAATAGTCAAATACAGCATTACTTTCCTACACAATAGCAAGATGTTTGCTTACCTTTCTAATGAACTAATGTTTTTTGTTTATTTTTTTATATTTAAAGTGCAACTTAGTGCCTTGATTTTATGGAATTAAAAGAATGATGTCAGATAACTTGTAACTTTCGTATAATTAATAACTCGCATTATTCTGATTCCTACCATCCTCCTCCGCCTTCTTCGTTTTGTGACCGGTTCTTTCTTAGTTATCCAGTGATTAGTGACTAGGCTGACGCGTGACAAAACCATTTCAAATCTATATATATAAAAAACAAAGTCGTGTTAGTTACACCACTTATAACTCAAGAACGGGTGAACCGATTTGGCTGAAAATTGGTGGAGAGGTAGCTTAGAACCAGGAGATTGACATAGGGGGAAGGGTAGGAGGGGGGGGGGGGTTCACCGGGGGCTACCAGTGCGAAGCCGGGGCGAGTCGCTAGTAGTCAATAATTGATTCTTATTACAAAAAATATATGTGACATTCAAAAATACAGCTGTTTTTTATGCGTTACAAGTAAAAGCAAGCTTATAATTATAAGATAAATATATATGTATATTTTACTCCTAAAATACTGGTCGATTATAAAAGCCGATTTGTAATGCATAGCAATTTATGTTAGGGCTCTTAAAAGTAGTCAACAATTGAAAATATGACTAAGAAATATTTCTTATATTTCAACAATTATTTGACTTTAGAGCAATATATACAACTATCTCAAAAAAGGCGTAAATATTATGGTAAAAAAAAAACTACAAACTTGTATAAGTTTTATCAAAAATGGTTTCATTTTAGAGAAAAAAAGGTTTTGTTTTGAAGTTCATGAAGTAATAAATATCGATACTGGGTTTTTTGGCTAAAAAACACGATTTGTAGACAATCTTGGTAACTATAGCTACTTATAATTTAATCTTTGAATAAGTGTATAATTATTGATGTATCTCTAAAATGGAACCGGCAAATACATTCGAAAACTGTATAATACAATTTCAAAACATATACAAACTTAGGATCATATTATAGTAAAATCACCTAAAACAAAAAAAAAAACGCCTCAAGAGCTTGCTTATAGTGTGAAGAATAAATCATCATGACTGAAAAGAAAATGCTTTGGAAATAATAATGTTGATATAATATAATGTTTACTGGACGTCAAATGCCATTACTTACCTTCCGTGTTAGTTTCTGGACATTTTGTAATAAATTCTACCCTACCATTGCAATATTGTCATCCTCCCTGTACGAGCTCACAATAACAACATGAACATTGAGACGGATTTTCGTAATTCATGACTTATGACCTCACAAACGTATACGCAGTTCGTCTTTATTTTATAAATATATTTTATCAATGACAGCTTTGCATAAAAGATAGTTTAGATTTTTCGTCAAATTTAATTATTAGATAAGCATAATTAATGTATTTTCGTTGTGACGTACAATTTGATTTTGTATCTAAGATCAAACATTTAAATGATTTTCTGATTAAAATATTATTTAAAAATTACAAGATTTTTAATACACATAATAAAAATAGAATTAATTAATGAATAAACAAACGGTAATGAAGGAAATTAGTGTGATAAATTTCTAAATGTCTTATTAATATCCTATTACTGACGTATATGTAATAATAAAATTTATAATTAATTATAAATCTAGGTACATTACTATCTTTATAATAATATTGTCTAAATTACATCGTTTCACATACACTAACACATTCTAGCGTGAGATTTTAATATAAATAGATTTTTTAAAATAAATTCTATGTACTAGCATACTGATTTATATCCGATATGTTACTCAGTAGAGTCACTAGGGCACATAATGTTGATAAATGCAGTTGTCTACTTGAATATGTGTCATCAAAAACATGTTCTTTAACCTTGGTTTTTAAAATTAAACACATATTCACACGGACAACTGAGAAGCAGTGATTTGTGATAGATTTACATAGACCCTAAGATATAATTTACCTTGTACTTAAAGAAGTCGACACCGAATACATACAACACTGATAGAATATAGACGATAATTTAATGTGAGGTAAAACAACACAAGGAACTTATGTTACAAGCCCTTTATAAATAAATATTTGAGCATTGAAGCAAACGCGAGATTATAGACACTAACTTAACTAACAGTATATATTTGTAAAAAGAGACGACAAATTGACAGCATTTCCAGTAATACTAGTCGTATATGAAGTATATATAGTAATTGAGGCGAAGCCTTAATATCTAAAGGCAAAAGACCACATTGAAGATACCCAGGTGTATAGACAAGATTTATAAATATATGGCTTATAAAAATATCGTGAAATATTATGGTAAAGGAGAAGCATTATCTATTATTGAAACTAGTGTCGTTGAGGATATTATATCAATTTACACATTTAACATAAGTACTTAATTAATATTTTCTAATATTTATTGATTATTTTGTATTTTATCTGGCTTATCTAATCACCTGAGCATGAGAAGACAGCAGCCATTACAATTGATAGTATAAAATGATTAACATCCACTTATAACAATATAATATTACGTATAAGATATTTGTGATACTAAAACTAGATAAATATGGTTCATATTATTATTGCACAATTTTTTTTGGAACGTTTTGGTCCTATTTTTATCGGAAGGCTAATGAAGGAAAAAATCTAAAACTATTATAAACTACACAAAAGTTCTATTGCTACTATTTGATTGTTTTTTATCACATTCTTGACGATTTTTTTTATTATTATTCAACAATTAATAAATAAAACACTGGTTAAAAATAGCATCGCGAACGTAAGGGAGAACAATCGATTCATTGATCCGAAAATCTTTACAAAATTATAAACATTGTATTCAAGTCCCCAAAACAACAACAAAACATTCATATAAATTTTGAAAAAATGTATTTATTGAAAACATAATTTCAAAATTTATCAACTGCTTATTACCTCTTGGACCCGTGAATGTTAACAGCAACAATGTAAAAACTAAATTATAAAATATTTATTTGTTCATTATGGAATTAGAAAACAATCTTATACTAAAAAGAAATCCTTTATAAGGATAACAAGCAATATTTTGTCTTTTATAGAGGTTTCTATCCACTAGCAGCTATGCAATGTGTGCTATAACTCGATGTGCTAATAACGCACGAATATTACACTAATTAATAACAATACTTATATTTGAAAAATCAAATTGTATTTAGAAAACTCACAACATCAAGATTATTAAAATGATTACGTCACGAGAGTGCTACAAAGATGTGTCGAAAAACAATAACATTAATATACTACATTAGAAAAATCAACGGTTCAATACATTTTTTATAAAAAATTTGACATTATTGAATACTTACATTTATAAATAAATACAATTTGATTTAACATTTAATTATTATTATTGATAGCACACGAATCCACGTTCACCTCACAAACACGTTTGGAAGCTAAATACATCTTAAATCTATAATTATCTAAGTAAATAAAAGCACATAGAATCTAAAACATCTCAGAAAAAATATTGAACACTTGCTTTTATCCTACCGTAGTCGTTAATGTCCATTTTATAGCCACAGACAATATTTTAAATACAGAAATTCATTTCATACTTATAAAAGTAAGGTCAGACTACGCAGACATATATCATATTGTGCAAAGCACCCGTAGCCGGAAAAAGATGAAAACCATCGTGTTCGTAGCCCGCGCGTAGCTAAGTTAGTCGCTATAGTTGAAGGTAGCCTTAGCCTTCAGCTACGCGTGGGACTAGCTTGTATAGAACTGGTTGTGATGCCTGACCTTGCATTTATCTAAATCACAAACTTTTTGATTCCATTACCAACATTACCATTTTTATAATAAAATCTTAAATAATAAACGGTACATTACAACGCACGTTATAGATGTACTTATTTAAGAAATGACAACTATTATGATATTACAATTGGTTACATGGTTCTGTGATCCTTATCCCATTACGATACGTACAGGCGATTCAAGTATCCTGAAGGTATCCTGCAAGTCTCGGAGACTAGTCACCGCCAAGTATCTCACATACATTTGAATGCAGACTCGCACACTAGCCTGCATTCAAATGTATGTGAGATACTTAGCGGCGACTAATCTCCGAGACTTGCAGGATACTTGAATCGTCTGTGCATATCATAACGGGAGAAGGGCTAGTTAATTCACACCAGAAGCAGAGCGCAGTTGCAGATATGCCGTATTATAAAGTTTATTTTCAAAGATAGTTTCACACATAGTTTCGCTTGAGGGGCTCAAAAAAACTCACGAAAGCTTTTAACCACCTCGTATACCAATTCATAAAGGCTGAAGACACTGCTAGTGGTGTGAATTGAGCCTTACCGGCACTACCAGAGCAGAAATTGAACTATTTTGTACTTGAAACCTCTCGAATTGTCGACATCGAAATTTAGATTTTGAAGAGTTGAAGTTTTTTCTTAAATTAGCCTTAATTATTTCAGATTTAAGAAATAGTTTCAAAGCTAGTTTCGTAACCATTGTACAATGCTTATTTTTGAAGCTTTTATTTAATTTGTCTGTATGTTTGTCGCTAAAAAGCACGTGTTTACAAACCGAACTGGAACTCGTAACATTTTGTTTAAAAAAAATTCGCTGACAATACAATTACGGTGACAGCGGGCAGATTTGACCATCACAGTCGCTGAATCACGGAACTCTTCGATGGATAACAGTAGAGTGACGGTGTTTGGGCTTAGTTGAATCACCTTGCTTTCTAGTTTCTAATTTCATCATCATCTTCATCATCAGCTGCAAGAAAATTTCATAACATGCTTCATAACTTTTGACAAATATTTAAAAAATAAAATTAATATTTCATCTACTCAAGTGACAACGTCTACAAGCAGCACACTCACTAGATCGCGACGCACACGCCAGTGTGGTGAACTGGCGTCTCTGTCTACCACGCGTGTTTTAACATGTGTGTGACAAGGACAGCAACAGCGCTAAGCTATTTATCTCGGCTTAGGACCGGGCGTTAGTAGACTGTAGATGACTGTCTTAAGACTGCACCAACCCCGGGCAGAAATCTTCATACAAAAAAACGCCTTGCGCCACTCGAGAATGCGGTTTTTATTGTATATCTCTTAAAATATAGATAATTTTACAAAACTCCTACAGTAAACCCTCGGCTTTGTTGTATTGATTTTATTTATCTAGTTTTTTACCCAATAAAATGTCCTATTGAAATGAAAATATTGTCCTATCGTGTTTCTGGTACAGTGATCCCTCGGGATTATATATGTGGTATCCAGAACTTGTTATAGTATAATGGTGGATGGCAATACAACTTACGTTAATGACGTTAGTTGTAAATGGAGTCGTTGTTGGCGCGCTAGTAGATGAAGGCAGGATGGCAGGGCGGCGGCGGCGCGCGCGGCTGCTTGTCGAGCGGCGCGCAACATGCCGGCTCGCAGCACGCGGCGTACGGCGCCGGCAGCAAGGCGTACTGCGCCGGCGGGGCATACATCGCCGGGGTGCCTGAAACCAGTCAACACATTCATTAAGGGGTGGAGATATGTGAAATGTGGTGCATTAAAACCGTTTTTCTCCACGACTTTTATAGAAAAACCTACAAAAAATTATATTTTACAACATACTTGCACATAAAGTGGCTTTAACTTCACCGCAATTAGGCACATAATGACACCTGTAATCAAACTGTGAATTTTTCATTGCAATTATGCACAAGTGAGTTATGGAGATTGTTGAACATTTACACACAGTGTGTATTTCTGTTTTACTCTAGTTTATGCGGCAAATTATAGATATTTTAAACAATGATGTACGAAGAGGGGTCAATAATTTATCTACCTCAGAGTAAAAAGCATCGCGGAACAACTCGAGAAAAGCCTTAGAAAAAGTTTTTTTTGTAACATAGTGTGTGTGACCACGATCTCCCCCGTTGGTAAATGACGATGTGGGACAAAGGTCTAGAAGGCACTTATTCACGCTAGCCTTGAAGAGACCCACATTATAGTTTTCAGGAGACACATTCTGTTAACAATGACGCTAGTAAACAGCCAACAATGTATGAGATTGATGTAAGCTATCGAAATGTTACGTGGTCAATTGTATTTTATGACGAATGAAAAAATGGCCTCTCTTCGTCGCGAATGCCGTTTGGCTAGGCCGGCTGATCATTTGTGTAGCTCTGTATCTTCATGTGACGTGTTCCAAATTGGATTTCCGAGTGAGAGAATGGCAAGCGCATTGATGTTTGACTCGGCTAAAAAAATCCTTCGAGAGTGATGAAGAGGCAAGAGGTCAAGGAAGCTGTGGATAGTTGATATTATGAAGAGTAACCTAAAAAAAGTTTAAGTTCATTGCAAGAAAGTTTTTTTTTGTCTGGGTAGATCATTTATAGAACGCTCCTCGTATCTTTTGTGCACTATACCTAAAAAGCTATGGAAGTAAAAAAAAACTTTTGAGAAACAAATTATGTAAAGCTTTCGGAAATCCGCTTTTTTGAACAAATTCTACCTGAACTTTGTCCGTTCATACGGTACACATAAATTCTACCTGAACTTTGGCCGTTCGTATGGTACATATCAATTCTACCTGAACTTTGTCCGTTCATATGGTACATATCAATTCTACCTGAACTTTGTCCGTTCATACGGTACACATAAATTCTACCTGAACTTTGGCCGTTCGTATGGTACATATCAATTCTACTTGAACTTTGTCCGTTCATATGGTACATATCAATTCTACCTGAACTTTGGCCGTTCATATGGTACATATCAATTCTACCTGAACTTTGGCCGTTCATATGGTACATATCAATTCTACCTGAACTTTGACCGTTCATATGATACATATCAATTCTACCTGAACTTTGACCGTTCATATGATACATATAAATTCTACTTGAAATTTAGCCGTTCATATGGTACATATAAATTCTACCTGAACTTTGGCCGTTCGTACACATAAATTGCAAATGCAAAGAAATTGTTTTTTTTTTCGGAATCTGGACGTTCAACCTGTTACTTAAAGCTTATGTTTTTTTATTATTTATACTAACTTGGAATGACAGATCAAGCAGATGGCCTACCTGATGTTAAGCGGTACCCTTAGCCTATGAACAGTGCATTATTTCGGTCACCTCCACCTAGGACGCGCCCTATGTGGCATTGCACTGCGCCCATCACTCTGAGACATAAAGATGAAAACTCTCATGTACCGGTAATTTCACCGGCAACCATACTCTTCAAACTGGAACACAGCAATGAGAGCACTACTGCTTTGCGGCAGAAATAGGTATGGTGGAAGTACTTCCCCGGATGAATTCTTTCACTAAAAAACTCCACTACGACTAAAATATTAATTGTTACTGCTTAATTATTATTATTGCTTTATCAAAAACACAGTCTGGAAGAAGTTTTATGAGTTTTTTTCCGTATTAATTGCCGTTTGCAAGTAAGCAGCGGAATTTCCCGAATTCCACGCGAGGGCTCAGGAGCTATCTCTCTTCATCACGGTGTCTCTTTCAAACACTGACATTATATGTGCAGAGTTACTCTCAAACGGCAGCTGGTAGACAGCGTACGGCGGTGGCATCTCGCATGGCGCACACGACGCTACCGGCACTGACATTATATGTGCAGACTTACTCTCAAACGGCAGCTGGTAGACAGCGTACGGCGGCGGCATCTCGCATGGCGCACAAGACTCGTAGCACTGACATTATATGTGCAGACTTACTCTCAAACGGCAGCTGGTAGACAGCGTACGGCGGCGGCATCTCCACGGCGCACATGACGCTACCGGCACTGACATTATATGTGCAGACTTACTCTCAAACGGCAGCTGGTAGACAGCGTACGGCGGCGGCATCTCGCATGGCGCACAAGACTCGTAGCACTGACATTATATGTGCAGACTTACTCTCAAACGGCAGCTGGTAGACAGCGTACGGCGGCGGCATCTCGCATGGCGCACAAGACTCGTAGCACTGACATTATATGTGCAGACTTACTCTCAAACGGCAGCTGGTAGACAGCGTACGGCGGCGGCATCTCACACGGCGCACACGACGCTACCGGCACTGACATTATATGTGCAGACTTACTCTCAAACGGCAGCTGGTAGACAGCGTACGGCGGCGGCATCTCCACGGCGCACATGACGCTACCGGCACTGACATTATATGTGCAGACTTACTCTCAAACGGCAGCTGGTAGACAGCGTACGGCGGCGGCATCTCGCACGGCGCACACGACGCTACCGGCATCGGCGGCGCGCACAGAAACTGGTAGCATAGCGGGGCACCGGCACCGATGCCCATGGGTGCGACTTCGGTTCCTATCACGGGCAGCTGGCTCAGCTGGAAACATGTGAAAAACGTCGTCAGATACCACACGCAGCATTTTTTTTTTAACTTCTTGAATGACTGAACTAGTAGATGGCCCACCTGAGGTTAAGCGGTAACCTCTGCCATTAACAACGCATTACCACATACGTCACGTCCACCTAAGACGCGCCCTATGTGGCATTGCACTGTGCCCGCCATCCTGAGACAAAAAGATGAAAACTCTCATGTGCCTGAAATTTCACCGGCAACCATACCCTTCAAACCGGAACACAGCAATGCGAGCATTACTGCTTTGTGGCAGAAATGGGTATATATGGAGGTAGTACTTCCCCGGACGAACTCTTTCACAAAAAAGCTCTACTACTACTACATTATGTTTATAATAATATACTGTTTTTAGTGATTTTCGTTCACTTTTCGTTGCGCGACGGCTATTCTGTCACTTTCTAATTTACCCATGGACTTAGTGTACAAAAGGACTGAGCGCTCTAAAAAATTATAATACCGAAACAAGACCTTATTCCATTAGGTTAAGACTCAATTTAGATTACCGTCATAGATAGAGGAAAAACGAGCCAAGAGAGATAGTTAGAATAGAGGCAGTTTGTCCCTTTCTAACACTTGAAATGATAGCTTTATGATAGCAAGGGTGACCATGACCATTGTACAGGTAAATACTAAGAGGTCATCGATACTACAAATTTAAAAGTTGGCCGTCGCGGGACGCCCGGCAGACGAGAAACATCACGGCATGGCTGCGTCACGAGTCACGCCGTTTGCCGACACTGAACACTCGGTAAGTAATCAGTAACAAGGTTCGATAACACTTTCTGTGACATTGGAAAAAAAACGAGTTTCCTACAAAAGCAAGCCCAGTCCCGAGTCATCTATTAGGGGAGGTCAACATTTTATTTTACGAAATTAACAAAAAGTGTTATCGATTCCTGATACTGATCACTTACCAAGCTCCAGTATGAAATCTGGCTGCATAAATAACTGTGATAAATAATTAGATTTAAATAATGTTTGTTCCACTACACGTTCATAAGTGTCTATGGAAAAAGTCTCTTGGACATGACTTTATTTTATGGTCACCGTATTAGAAGTAGACACACTGTCTCTATAGTACATGTCTTGCTCGGCTCGTTTTTCAGCTGCGAGCGCTCAGTCCTTTTGTAAACTACGTCCATGAATTTACCTGAACTTTTGTAGTTAAATAGTTTTTCATTTCATTTCATTTATTTAATTCAATAACAATTTACAATCGTATCTGAAATTACATAATAAAATAACATACAATAAGGACTTTATACAATTCAAATTTTAAAGATAATTAAGTATTGTACATATTCAAAATGTCATATTCATTCACAAATAGTCAGAATAATAATTAAAGTCAGAATAATAAAAATATAATGTCAAGTGCTATCAATATTTACATTAGTAAGGACAAGGTCATCTAAAGAATAATAGCACCCTTCCAACAAAAGCTTTTTTAGTCTATTTTGGAATACACTTGGACTATCAATGGTCTTCATTACAACAGGTAGCGAGTTATATAATTTAACTGCCTGATACCGACAGCCATGCATTGCAACTCCTAATCTAGGACACATAGGGGCCTCTAAATGTTTCCTTCTTGTTTTTAATCTAAGTTCTCTTTGTACTGGCGTTTCATACTTAGAAGGATGTGACGGAAGTTGTCAGCAATCCGTCTGTTAATCGTGTGTTAGCTGAAAATCTCCCTATTGCATTCTATAAGGCCTCTCCAGCAGTAGAACTACTACTGGTTGGTATTAATTAACGCAAGATGATAATTTTAGTTGTTCCAAGGAATATCAAGTTTCATTATTTTGTGATAAAAATCTGTGGCAATTTTAACTTAGTCACAATTTGAACTTCTTGTCATTAAAAACTTTTATTTTCCTGTTAAAATGTCTGGATTCCGTTTTTGCGTCGTATGTTTTCTAATTTTATTTTATTCTGTTTTATGAGTTACATTTTTGTGGCATTTTAATCGATGTAACTTAGATACACCGATTAAATTGGTTTCGGATTGGTGGATTTTTAAACCATCGAGTTTATGTCGTTAGTACAAAATAGATCAATGTAAAAAAAACTGTTACCATTGACTTGACGGAGACTCTTGACTTAATTTTATCACATTGACGAAATTGCTTGGAATATTCCTCAGAAGCCATTCAAGGAAGAGAAGAAGTTAAAAGGTCACCCACCTGTTTCCTGACCGCCTGAGCCACGCGGAGACGTCCCAGTGGCGAGAACATCACACCACCACTCTAGAACGAGGATACATTGTCAATTAGAGACATACTCGTACATACATATAAATAATGTTTTTTTCCTCGAACGGGTGGGCAGAACCTCAATGGGCCCCTTTTTACGTGGGTCGCACAATCCCAGGTATAAAGACGTGATCAGAGGTGAGCTTATCGCCGCCATTGCTTTCCCACGACCAACTGTCGACCTCTGTGGCACGGTGGGCGGCGAACGGTTGCGAGTTCGATTCCCACTTAAGGGCAAATATTTATACGATTTGCATTAGTTTCGTGTATGTGTGTTGTGGTAGGAACCTAGTGTGGAATCAGGACTACGTATGTGACTGTTGGATGTTAATATCGGCTAATTCTTTATTCCAGTAACAATATACTTCTAAATAAGCCAAAACGAAGAAAAATCGGATACTAACGAAAACAGCCAGCAAGTATTTTACTAAAGTATGTAGCTTGTATGTGTATTATGGGTTTTGTTCCGAGGAATTGTTTGACATGATGCCTACCAGCCTTCGACCAAAGTAAAATCTTTGGTCGAAGCCTACAGCAACCTTTTTTCACCGCACCGCCCGTCATCGGCAGAGGATTCATCCGCACATCTTAGAGCCAGGGTGGTCCCGGACTGTGCGGTTTCAGAGGAACTTCCTCCCGCGAACATTCAGGATGTGGAATGATCTCCCTGCAGAGGTATTCCAGTTACTACAGTATGGGGTTCTTCAAAAGGGGTGTTTGGAATTTTTTAAAGGGTCGGCAAAGCGCGTGTGTGAATCCTCTGGTATTGCAGGCGTCCATAGGCTACGGTAACCGCTTACCAATAGGGCCGTATGCTTGTTTACTAACTTGGCAGTCACTAAAGTAATATTTCTCGTGAAAGTACCACATCTTGAACCACGAATATACCTACCACGTATCATCATTACGTGGATATGTATCGTGTAATAAAGTAGTATACCGAACTTTTGGCTCTAGCTCGAGGCTTGCTGGTTGTCTGATTCTAATAATTTACTAAGACAGTGAAGGAATACGGGTCAGCCGACGAATCCATCTCGGATGGGCCGCGTTCGAGAAACCACGCCATATTTCCTCGACACAGATACCGCAGGGCCTCAAGTCGTCTTTATAGACGACTAACTTTGACGACTTTTCTTTTGACTGATTATTCAGTGCGTGTTGCCAGTACTTAATGCACTGATACGTGGCCGCTAACTAATGGTCGCATACGAAAGCTTAAAGCCACGCAGCGGGCTATAGAGAGAGTTTTACTACATGGTATGATTCTAAACGAGGTGATCCATAGGTGGCGACCATAACCCGGACGACGCAGTAGAAGGCCCTCTCGATGGAGCAAAGGCAAAGGCGGGCTATAAAGAGAGTTTTACTACATGGTATGATTCTAAACGAGGTGATCCATAGGTGGCGACCATAACCCGGACGACGCAGTAGAAGGCCCTCTCGATGGAGCAAAGGCAAAGGCTGCCTTCTTGCGACATACGCAAGAAGGCAGCTTAGACGACCTCTGTGGCGCGGCGGGCGAACGTTCGCCTGCGACGCAGGAGGTTGCGGGTTCGATTCCCGCCTCGGAACAAATATTTGTTTGATGCGTAGATATTTGTTCAGGGTGTTCTGGGTATTTTCTATATATAATAAAAAATATCTATGTATGTAATATATTGTATCAAGTATATCAGTTGTCTAGTACTCATAACACAAGCTCTGCTTAGCTTGGGGCTAGATAATATTGTGTGAACTGTCCAGAAATATTTATTTATTTATTTTAAACTGCGCCAACACCAGGCAGACACCTTCATACATAAAAACGCCTCGCGTCGCTCGATAAAGTGTTTTTTATTGAATATGTCGTAAAATATAGATAATTTTATAAAACCCCAACAGAAAACCCTCGGTTTTCTTGTAGTGATTTAATTTATCTAATTTTTTACACAATCATTATGCAAAATTTTATTAAACAATCGAACAAAGCTAAGAATAGACGTAACTTTTTTTTTTTCTATAGAGAATATATTTTTCTTTCGTGTTTCTGGTACAGTGATCCCTCGGAAATATAATGTTATTTCCATGCATATTTTTGATTTGAATATTGTACTTGATTTAATCCATTAAAAATCAAATCTAAGATTAGGAATTTTGCGGCATACAAAATTCTTAATCTGGCATTTTATGGGGTAGGCCTATGACCAGCAGTGAACTTCTGTACGATGAAGGCTGTTGCGAGAACACATTAATATAAACTAAAATACATCACAAAGCTTAAAGCACTTTTTTGTTTCTTTTTTTTTATGAAACCGTTATGCAAACTAGCTTGCGGCCCACCTGATGTAGAGTGGTCACCGTCGCTTATAGACACCGGTAACACCTGGGTATTGTCGATACGATGCCTACCCTGAAGGAATTTATTAAAATTTTTCTTGAAGCGGCATTACATATCGTAAATTCGTAACCAAGCGGGAAAACCTCAGATGGAAGCTCATTCCATAGTTTACAGGTATGAGGAAGAAATGATCTAGAAAAACGAGTCGTTCGAGAAACCAATGACAGTTTCAAACGAGAAACCCAGGGTTCTATGATGTGCGTTCCTCCGCACATCATAGAACCCTGGGTTTCTCGTTTCTCGTTTCTAGTTTGGGTCTAGCTTTGGGTGTAGTTTTTTTTAGTTGTGTTTAGTTTGGGTTTAGCTTCTTTTTTTCCCGGCACGTGGGAAGAACGATAATAAAATCATAGAAAAGCTCGCCAGAGCATTGCTCACTTGAGAACAAATCACTGATGTAACAAATATCGCAAAAAACAAAAAAAAAACATCGCTATTACTGCTTCGTGTAACGTAACTGATTCTCTGCACTAGTTCAGAGACTAGCTTGAGGTATGGTGGCCCAGAAAAGGGCCTGATGAAGTATAGTAAAAGAACCAGTGTGGTAAAAGGACTCAGTGCGCCTCATATAGGCTCCTTTCAATCGACATTGCTATCTGAAAATAATCGAAAAGGTCAACCAAAGAATAACATAAAAGGTGCTTTTGTTCGATCCCGATCGAATAGAAATAAAGCACAATGAAAACACCCAACAATACGGTTTCTACATTTATATTTTAGCGTGTATTTTCACGCAAAACTCAAGCACGACCGAAAATGTACCCACTCTATTAATAAACATGGTTTAGACATGGCTAGGGTTTAGACCATGGACGTGTATACTACGTCCATGGTTTAGACACGGTGTTTTTTTTTATGAAATAAATAGGCAAACTTGCTTACGACCCACCTGATCGGTACGAAGGCCTAAGATGCTCTAAGATGTGAAGTGGTCACCGTCGCTTATAGACACCGGCAACACCGGGGGAATTGTCGATGCGCTGCCTACCCTGAAGGAATTTATGAACATTTTTCTTGAAGCGATACATGTTGTACCCAAGCGGGAAAACCTCAGATGGAAGCTCATTCCTTCGACTGTCATTTATGTGATAATTATGAGGGATTCAAATAGCTGAACCGAATTCGAATTTAAACCCTATCGAAGCTCAATTTAAACAGCATGCATTGTGTGTCTGCATATTTGGGGATGGCACATAACCGGCTTTTCCCAACATTATCCGGTTAAATAAATACAGCCCGAATAATTTACTGAAATAATGGTTTTCTACAGCTTAACTTTATTACTTGTGGCTATATCTAAGCCTCACTTTGGTGCCTCTAGAACAAGGGGATCCCGATTTCAGATGCAATTATCATGTTTTAAAATCTCAGTCTTGTATTAAATGGAGAAAAATATATAAAACTTTTGAAACTATCATGGTTATATACATAATTTTCACTAGAAACGGGATATTTACCATGATTTTTGAGTTTTATATGTTCCCCATATTTCGGCACAGTTGCATGCGCCATGATCACGGGAGAACTGACTAAAGTCTTTGCGAGTAGATGTTATTGGCAGATATATCGATCTACCCTCTTTCTCACTCTTTTATTACGAACGATACCACTACCATCGGTTTCATTGTCACAATTCACACCAACTCGACACACAACACTAACGGTGTCCGGACGCGTAGCAGGTACCACACTTTTTTGATTCTTACACATTCTTACCACAGGCTTCCATACTCCAGATAATTGAAAACCATCTTCTCTATTGAAGTTTCTGTACTTAGTAATCTCAATTGCCTCTTGTACCATTCTCGGTATGTAATGTCGCTCTGTCGAGATTACCTGCGGACTGTGTAGCTCGATCCAATGATTTGAGCCAGATTCCAAAAGGTGTTCTGCTATGGCTGACTTATGTATGTCCCTGTTCTTGACCGCTCGTATGTGCTCCTTAACCCGACACGCTATCGTACGTTTCGTTTGGCCAATGTACGAACTCCCACAGCTACAATCAATTTTATACACCCCTGGCTTTACGTATGAGATGGAATGTGATCGACGTTTGGCTTTCCTAGACGTATTGGTACAGGTCCGAGAAGATGGTGGGTTAGGCCACTCTGTTTACAGAAAACCTACACACACGGACCGATAGTAAGAATGGAGTAAGAATGTGTAAGAATCAAAAAAGTGTGGTACCTGCTACGCGTCCGGACACCGTTAGTGTTGTGTGTCGAGTTGGTGTGAATTGTGACAATGAAACCGATGGTAGTGGTATCGTTCGTAATAAAAGAGTGAGAAAGAGGGTAGATCGATATATCTGCCAATAACATCTACTCGCAAAGACTTTAGTCAGTTCTCCCGTGATCATGGCGCATGCAACTGTGCCGAAATATCGGGAACATATAAAACTCAAAAATCATGGTAAATATCCCGTTTCTAGTGAAAATTAAATATATAAAACCTCTTTATAAACAGAGATTTACAAATTTACAGGCAAACGGGACCGATTGAGGCCTCTAAATTGTCTATTAGGTAGATTCATCCAACTAGGACTGGAACTGGTGACTGCAGCCCTAAGAAGTTATTTTCATGATAAATCCTAACACACAAAATTATGAGCCAGATGTATTATAGACACACACACGCCTTTTTCTCGAAAGGATAGGCAGAGCCTCAATGGGCCTCTTTTCACCGTGGATTGCACCAACATGGGAATATAGATGTGACAAGTGGTGAGTTCATTGCCGCCATTGCTTCCCACGACTGACTAATGCTTTCTTCCAGTAATAACATATTCCTCAATAAGCTAGCAGCCAGGACAAACCTACTAACAAGGAACTCAAGTTATTAGTTAACTCCATACTATGCGACTAATAAATGCCTAATAAATTTATTTTATTATTATTATTTTCAGCCCATATTGTCCCACTGCAGGGCAAAGCCCTCCCTCCCTTTTTTCTAGTTCTCTCAGTCCCTTGCTGCCGTGGGCCAGTCTGGTAGGTGCACATCCAACTCGTCACGCCATCTCCGTGGTGGTCTGTCGCGCGGGCGTCTTGCGGTAGGAACCTAATCAGTAGTGGATTTTACCCATAGATCTTCGGACATGCGGCAGACGTTGCCGGCCCAATCCCACTTGAGCTGGGCCGATTTTTTGGTGACATCGTAAACCTTTGTTTGCGAGCGCAGAATTGAATTTATATTTCGGTATGTTAGCCTGACGCCTAAAATACTGCGCTCCAAAGCGCGCTGGCCCTTTGCTGAATTGTCAAATAACAAGTCGGTTAGATGTTAAATTCGTTAATTTGGCAAAAGTTGATGAAAGGGTTCAGGTATTTAGGGTTCTTTCCTGAAATCTTATTACGCGGAAATTTATTTTATTTCCATAAAGTGGTACTATAAGCTTCCTGAGTTTGAACTTTGAACCCCCAACTCTGTTTATTTAGGGTGCCAGGTAGCCTCAATTTACTGTGACAAAGGCGTAAAGTGGTTTCCTGTGTATGCTATTTGCGACCTCACCATATTAACAGCCTACCGGAAAGGTAGCCGTGGACTGAATAGCCTTTTCGGTTAATAGTTAAACCAGCCCTCACAGGCTATAAGGCTTTGAAGGGCTTTTATCGGTTTGGAGATGCAAGTCGGCAAAATATTTTTCACACCACCTGCTCGATAATGCCCAATTACATATCATGCAACATCAACGTAAAGTAAAGCATTACCTCTTTAGGGAGGTAAAGTTGTATGAAACTCCCAAGGGAGTAAAGTGGTTTGAATTTGGAACGTCAACTTTGTGTGGAAACTTGTGGAAAACAATAAGTAAAATAAATGCACATATGGCATTGTAGAGGTTTGTTCGGACAATTAAAACTAGATAAATCTCAACTACTCTGTATTACGTCGTTAAAACTAGATAAATCTCAACTACTCTGTATTACGTCGTTAAATGATTATGAAGTTTTATATGATAAACATACCATAAAAACTAATAGCAACAAATATAAAATACATGCACAGAATAAAAAAGACTTATATTTACACAACATTTAAATAACCCCCAAAATCCAAATTAAAACGATCCTTGAACTGCCGAAACTCCAAATCCGGTATAATCGTCAAAAAGCGCCCAAAGCAGTATCGCACACAGCCCGGATAGCCCGGATCAAGACCCCGAACACACAAGACAACACCCTTCAACCCGAAAATTCCTCGAGATTTTACATTAAAACTTTCGTTTTCTTTCAAAAGATTCTAGATGACCTCTTCTTAAAAGGGGTTTACTCGCAGAGCGTAAAATACAGAGAGCGCACATGAAAACAGGCTTACTAGCCTAGTCGGCTTAAGCAGGCTGACTAGCCTAGTCGGCGTAAGCAGGCTAACTAGCCTAGTCGGCGTAAGCAGGCTCACTAGCCTAGTCGACGTAAGCAGGCTCACTAGCCTAGTCGGCGTAGCCAGGCTTACTAGCCTAGTCGACGTAAGCAGGCTCACTAGCCTAGTCGGCGGAAGTAAATTTCGTAGTCATAAATAAATTTCTCATTTTGGCAGGTCCTTTCTTTCACACTGCGAGTATGATCTGTAATATGTTCGTCTTGTTCGTACACCATCCCTAAAGCCTAGTAATATGTTCGTCTTGTTCGTACACCATCCCTAAAGCCTATACGCTCTGGCTAGCTCTTAGTACTTTTCCTCAAAAGGTTTTTAATAAAACATTCTTCCAACACTTTGCTTAGTCATCTCGCTGAAGCCTCGGAGTTATTACAAAGATATTCTCAGGAAGTTTCTTCTCAGTGGAATTTTATATGGAGGACGGCACGCCAAGTCGGTCAGGTGCATATTGAGTTGGACACGTAGGTGCTTAGGTTCATATTAGATATCGAAACGCACACTATTACATGTTTCCTTTATGGAGTAAATAAAATGAGATACGACGCAAGATTTTGATACCTAATTTTAAAAAAAAAACAATAAATATTCGGACAAGTGCGAGTAAAAGTCGCGCCCAGGGGCTTCCATATCATTGTTTTGGCATAATTTGCTACGATGATAGTGATTTTGTAGAGTTGTTTCCTACAAACTTCCCCATTGTGAGAGGAAAAAGTCAAAATTCCAAAAAAAAAAATGTGTCAAGAAACCTCGAAATACCATCCTGTTTTAAAATACGGTATCCATATAAAAAATACACATTCATCGACTTAAAACTTTTGAAATTGTCATGGTTACTATGTCTTTTTACTAGAAACGAGATATTTTTATAATTATTTTTGAGCACAGTTTTGCCCGATATTTTGGTACAGATGCATGCCCCATGATCACGGAAGAACTTACGAGTAGATGTTATCGGCAGATGTATCGATCTACCCTCTTTATCACTATTTTATTACGAACAAAACCATTACCATCTTACGACTTTAGTTAGTTCTCCCGTGATCATAGCGCATGCAACTGTGCTGAAATATCGGGAACAATAAAAACTCATGGTAAATATCCCGTTTCTAGTGAAAAGTATTCATAGACTTATTTCATAATGTATTGAGTAGAAGCTCTATTCGTGTTATATATATGCCCACAGACCTCTATAATCGGTACAAAAATTCGATAACTTTAGTCGTTTCTGAAAAGCAGGGTCCAGACAGATAGACAGACTGTGTTCGGACTTGATTGAACAATGTATTCACGTGAGAAACCTGATACGTATAGGACCTGGGTCTGGTGGAGACGAAAAAAGATAAATACATAGGTGTATTAACTTTTTTTTTAATTATTGTACATAACAGATATATATAACACACAAATACAATAATAATCGAAATTACAGACTTTTTAATAAGCTTTTAGGGTTGTATTTATCATTTTCAAAAGTGAAAGTAAACAAACTCATGAGAGGCTTTCAAAGTCCTTTAGTCGCATAAGGACAGATTCTCAAAAAGACAGATTCGCATTAGGACAGATTCTCAAAAAGACAGATTTGCAAAAAAGACAGAAATGGTACAGATAGACACAACAATGTAAGTACCTAACTTAAGTCACTCTGTAAACTTTTTTCTTGGCAATAAATATTTACTTTACTTTACTTTACTTTACTTTACATACACAAAACCTAAACTAAATACTAAAGTATCACGTAAAGCGATTTCTTCCAGATAACCTTAGGATGATCGTTACACCCTAACGTTAGGATGGTCGTAAAGATTGATCGTTGATGTTTTACGTTAATTTCGGGTTGGTTACTGCCAAAATTGATAAATCGTTTTTTTTTTTTTTATACTACTTGGATGACGGTACAAGCAAGAGGCCCACCTGATGTTAAGCGGTAACCTCTGCCTATGAACAGTGCATTACCTCAAAGGTCACGTCCACCTAGGACGCACCCTATGTGGCATTGCACTGCGCCCGCCACCCTGAGACATAAAGATGAAAAGTCTCATGTGCCTGTTATTTCACCGGCACCCTTACCCTTCAAACCGGAACACAGCAATGCGAGCACTACTGCTTTGCGGCAGAAATAGGTATGGTGGTAGTACTTCCCCGGACGAGCTCTTTCACAAAAAAGCTCTACTACTACTATATGCTGCTCAGATACACTGAGAAAATAAAAATGACATTAGTGATGCATCTTAGCTGAACTCACAATACACTCCACCAGCAAAACGTTTCAAAAGTGAAAGAAAAAGTAATTCTCCGTCACATCCAAAGCTATTATACCTTTCAAACTAACTCCAATATTTGGAGAGCTCAGAGACTCCACCTGTGGATAGTTTCAACGCAAATGTCAATTGACCAACTCTCGCACTCGAGTATAAAGTGCTGCGCGCAGTTCAATGTAGTTTCAGTAAACTACCGATACATTATCTAGCAAAGAACATCAGATTCAGAACTCATAGCTTCAGTGGTAACTTGCTATAAATTGATACAAATTATGATTTATAACAACTCGAAAAATATCCAAGCAAAATACTCGTCGTGCCAGCTTTCTGGTTTAACCCAAGACGCGAACGAACTACGGTACAAAAATATTTACTTTTGAAGGCGCACAGCTTGATAACCATGAAGTTATAGGTAAATCTATAACTTCATGTTGATAACCAACTACCGTCAGATATTAAAAATGTAAACTCATTAAAACAAAACTTACGCTGTACCTTCTAGATACATACTTTTAAAGCTAGTACCTACTTATCTAAGAGATAAATATCATGTATATGCATTGAATGAGTGCCTACCTACAATTACTACCTATTTACTTATTCGAACAACCTACTTATATGTTTAATGTATTATAAGATAAAAAAAAACTCGTGTAAGTAACATAATCTATCTTTTTGAGAATACCTTTCTTTAAACTGAACTGTGTTCGCTCGTAGCCGTAGGACTTTTCGTTAAAAACGTAAAATAACGCTGTCACATTCAGTTACATTCTGTTCCATGCTGTAACATTATTTCAATTGTTGAAATAATCTAACTAGCTACAATATTAAATGAGTAAGCTTTCTGAATTTAATCAGTTATTTCTTAGCGGTCCATTATTCACGGAGTAATCGCTTCACGAAATTTCTCATTATTTTGTTGCATCAAAGATGTTGGCGTGGCAACGTAATCGAAATTACAGACTTTTTAATAGGCTTTTAGGGTTGTATTTATCATTTTCAAAAGTGAAAGTAAACAAACTCATGAGAGGCTTTCAAAGTCCTTTAGTCGCATAAGGACAGATTCTCAAAAAGACAGATTCGCATTAGGACAGATTCTCAAAAAGACAGATTTGCAAAAAAGACAAAAATGGTACAGATAGACACAACAATGTTTGGGTAAAAGTGTTGTGATAAGTCAGTTTTTTTGCCCGACCCTGTATGTCTTGAACCGTAATAGATACATACAAATAATGAAATTAAAATACATGCATACATAGAAACACGTCTTTTTCCCCGAAAGGGTAGGCAGAGCCTCAATGGGCCTTAAGTTTATTTTATTTTATGGAAAAAAATTAACTTAAAAATAAAAGGGGATACCCATACAATAAACTTTAGTTTTTCCTCGATCGTAATAATAATGTATCTTTTGAACCATATTAAGTAGATACTTGAAATAGCGACAATGTACGATGGTACGGAACCCACCAAGTGTGAGTCAAACTGGAACTTGGCTGGTTTTATTTATCACATTCTTATCTAAATATACTTACATGATACAGATCAATCAACTTCACCGAAATAAATCTCAATTGACCCCTGGATCAGTCATTATCGTGGGTGGAAGTAAAAAGCTCGCAAAATTAGTATGTATCTAGAGTTAGCAATCAGTTCCCTACCTGCTGATGTTGGAGCAGCTCAAATACCAGAGACAAACTCTCCGAGTTGAGTGTGCAACTTATGAACGCTCGCGCTTGTATAAGCAGTTAGGACGAAACTGTCAATAGTCTGACATACTTGGAGCGGCATCTTGAGACGAGTGTATGTACTAAGGAATTTCCTACCTTTTGTGGGCTATGGAGAGAGCTATGCGCGGAGTTTCACTATGTGATAAAATCAGAAATGAGCAGATCCATAAAAGAACCAAGAGCATTGACGTAGCACTCAGACTAATCAAGTTGAAGTGGCAATGGGCAGGCCATATAGCTCGCAGATTTGATGACTGTTGAGAATTACAAGTGTTGACTGGTGACCACGAAGGTCGACGCAGAAGAGAGAGGCCTCTAAAGACATTAAGGTCGCAGGAAGGCGGTCGATGGAGGCGGCTCGAGCCCATTCGTCGTGGCATTCTATGGGGGAGGCTATGTGCAGCAGTGGACTTTTGGGTAGGCTGATGAAGATGCTATATGACGAATTTGTATATTGACGAGGTAGTCATCGGCTATACATGTTTTTGGAAACCCCCTTCTTTTAAGGTCTGTGGAAATTAGAAGCTAGGTAATACATAACGACACCAAGAAATTGGATGCAATAAACCAAAAAATAGGATCAAAAATAATTTCCAGTACCTATTTTATTTTAAGCTGATAATCCTTGGGTATAAAGGTTTTTGAGTGGCGACCTCGAACTAGATGACACATTGTCGGAAGCCCCCCTCTTGATGGACTAATGACATTTGTAGCTCGCAGGAAGTCGGTGCAAGGAGGCAGTTAAAGACCGTGCGTCGTGGCATTCTATGGGGGAAGTCATATCCAGCAGTGGACTTCTATAGGTTGATGATGATGTCGAACTAATTTCAGTGACGATGTGATGATGCGGAATACCTAAGGATGAAACCAGTCATAGCCCGTTGAACACTTCTTATCCTCTTATTTGCTAAAATGCAGTTCAATTTCACCTTTCAAATAAATGTCTGTATGCACTCTTTGAATTGTAACTTCGATCCAAGATATTCTCGAGAGTGCCTTAATATTCAAACTGGATTTAGTCTCGGTAGGTATCGCATTCGAAATATCACGAGAGCGTAACTATCTGAAAAATGAGCGATTCAATAATAAGGAAATTTGAACGTGCAATTTTAGCTGTACATCTAACTAACTAGCCTTTTGCCCTCGGTTTTATACGCGTAGTGACCCCCCCTCTCCCCCCTGCCCCCTAGGCATCCATCCACAAATATTATCACATTCCGCCCATTGTGTCGTATAACGCGAGCGTAGCCGAAGTCGGAGCGAAGCTAACAAAAACATTGCACTATAGAAACTCGAAAACAAATTTTACCTCTTTATAATATTAGTATATTATGCATGATTAGCGATTACTTCATTCAACCGCAAAGCTTCATTTCCGACAGAAATCGCATTGAAAATTATTTAAACAGAGTTAAGGAATCTACAAGCTGTACTGCTTATCTCAGTTTGAAACAATTGATTTTTGAAACACCAAAATCCCAAGTCAGGCTGGCGTGAAATCTCCAATTCTCCACTCTGCGCCCTCTCTACACAAAGCAAGACTCTCAGTGAGAGTGCCCGATACTCTCAAAAGCCTCGAGAGCCTCTCCTCTGAAAGCATTTTCCTTTAGCCCCTAACTTTGAACAGATTCGAAATATGCATGAAATTTAGCAAAGTTTTTTTTTGTTATATTACAGATTCTTTCTTAGGAAGTACACATAAATACTTCGAGATAAAATGCAAGACGTGATCAGGTAAAATATTTAAGATAAGAAGACATTGACTTATAACTAAAATCAATAATCTTTACAGAAGGAATAAATACAACTAATAAAAGTATGTACAAAATTAAAAAATACAAATGGAACAGTTGAGCGATCTAAAGACAGATGCAAACGATCGAAAGATAGCATTTTCGTAAATAACAGTAAATATTAAGAGAGGTCTATATTCTACGATGTTGCAACCCACTGTGAAAAGAGGCCCATTGAGGCTCTGCCTACCCCTTCGGGGAAAAAGGCGTGTATATGTATGTATGTATGTACAAGGTCATTTTGAAAAAAAATATCGTAAATGTTTTACAAAATGCTGTATCTTTTAGAGATAAATATCACTAAACACACAATCGAAATCAGTTTGAACTATTATGGAGCTAAAGTCGAATAAATACACATCATAACATCCGTCAAATTGATTTTGTTCGTATATAATGAAACATATTATTATATATATTATACACGTTCCAAATTAAATTGAAAATACAATAATTATACTTGAAAATGGCAAATTCACAAGCCGTGGGACGCCAATTACAAAGGAAAAAAAACTAATTGATTGACACTTCATTCATCAAGATCGGATGAGAAGTTTAGGCGGTGGAACATACATACATACATACATAACAGACGGCTAAACACGTAACCCTTCCTTCACTTTTGCCGTAGTAGGGTAAAAATATAGACCATCATTTTTTTAACCTGTCTATCCGTGTCATGGACGACGACTCAATAAAGCCCATGATATAAAACTAAACCTACGAATAATAGAAGAAAACTTAGCTCCCATAAAAACGAAATAAAAGGCGGGACGGCAGCCAAGAAGTACCACTAAGTAGTTATAGCTAGATAGACAACACATTTTATAGATATCGATGAAAGATAATTCATCTCGGAGATAAGGTCAAAGGTCATCGTTATGATTACCGTCTTCCGATTGGAGTTGACCCAAGATATCAGATTCCAAGGTCTCCTTCAGATATATTATTGTCATAACTTTATATACTAGTGCCTATTTGTAGGGTCTCGGACCTGAAAAGCTACCAACTGAGCCATTAATGGATCACTTTGTTGGGCGTCTGTCTGTCTGTCGGAACGGCTACAGATATCAATGAATGTTCAAAGTCAAAGCCAAAGTCAAAAAGTATTTATTCATTGATATCACAAGGATCATTTTGAATCGTCTTAAAAAATAAATTTACATTTACTCCTGTTCCAACACAACCAGACCTAAAAGAATCAGACAGCAAACACGGTCTGTTTTTCATAATGTACCTGTCAAGTTCCGATGACAATACAATATTATGGTGACAGCGAGCTGATCTGATGATGGTTTTTTTTGTTTTACACGGAACCCTAAACATTATTAATTCCCCTATCTATTCGATGGGTATTACAAAGTGGACATCGTTAAAAATACGAGCATATAGACCTCTATTGAAAGACTACTAAACACTAACTTTACAGCTACAAAACGAACTGTGAATAAATGGATTAACTTCATAAAAACATATCCATTCCACTTTTACCTTGCAAACAAATACCTACAAGCTACAATTCCGAGCTCTTGTTATGGCACAACGTAGAAAAAAGACACATATTAAAAAAAACAGCTAGTGTCGGTTTTATAGAGATTTCTCTGTCACATTCTACAAGTGCTCAGGCTCGTCCTACTGTTAACAATAAGCTCGCGATTATTGCTTGACTAATGACGGATATCGTATAACATAATCATAATGACGAATATAATAATAATATTTAATAAGATTTTGTTTTCAACTCGAATTGAAAACATAAAATGCGATAATCATATGAAGATTTTCGCCTTCGTGTCGCACATTTTTGTGCGAAATACTTTCCCCGTGTAAATGGGGATAAAGGTCTCCTGATATTTTTATCAGTCTTCATTACCGTCCGAATCCTTTTTTATTATGTCCACATTATAGTTCAATCTTTAAGTAGTTCATCTTAAGACTACGGGGTATAAAAAGTCACAATTTATCACAAGCGAATGGACCATAGTGCACAGATGGTCACCACTCTATATTGATCTATATACACTCATCAACACGGTCTAGGGATATTTCATACTCAATTAAATAACTCGAAAAGTACTGGCCGCATTGGAACCTTTTATACACCGATTTGTTTGTAATTTATCTCAGACTAATACCAAATTAAATTTTTTGAAAATTCTTTTGTTTCGGTGGCTTAAAAATGTCTTGATGTGTAGGAGAGGGAATTTTTATTTGTGCGAAATTTAGAAAACAATACGAATTACGTTTAGTTACAGTTTTTTTTCATTTTTAAACGAAAGATAAAGTTAAAATTGAGGTATTGTAGCCATGCAACGCCAACATTTGACGAGGGCGGAGATGTTACGAGCTGTGGGAATGCTGGAAGCTGGGTCTGTTCAGTGTAATGTTGCTGAGGCCATAGGGACCCACCAAAATGTAATTTCAAGATTGTGGACACGCTATCGTGCCACAGGTGAAGTAGCGGAGAGGCAACGGGGGCCAAGTCGCATCACTACCCCCAGACAAGACCAATTTTTGCAAATTACTGCGTGAGCTCAACCAAATGCAACGGCGACTCAATTGGTCCAAAGGCTGCGAGTGGAACACCAAGTGCTTGTGAGTGGCCAAACTGTAAGAAGGCGACTACATGAAAGCAATCTACGCTCTCGTAGACCACTCTGGGTCCCACCTTTACGGAGAGGCAATCGTGGACGACGATTAGAATGGGTTCGGAACCACGTGGACTGGGGCCGTGAGCAATGGTCCAATGTGCTGTTCACGGATGAACCCAGGTTCGGCTTCCATCCAGATTCACGAAGGACGCGTGTTTGGCGAGTTCCTGGACGATGGAGCCGTCTTCAGAACCCTCAGGAAGTTCACCCATACCAAGGAGGAACAATTATGATTTGGGCAGGAATTCGTCTTGGAGGACGGACGGATCTCGTTTGGGTGCGGGGCAATATGACGGCAGAACGATACGTCCAACAGGTGCTGGGGCCCGTAATCTTGCCCCACAGAACACAAATGGGGCAAGATTTTCTGCTCATGCACGACAATGCCCGAGCACACACGGCGAGAACGGTAGCAGCTTGGTTACATACACACAATGTTAGGGCCTTAGACTGGCCTGCTCAATCCCCAGATCTAAATCCCATTGAGCATGCGTGGGATATGCTGCAAAGAAGAGCTCTGAAGGAAGTTCCTGAAAATCTGGCTACAGAAGATCAACTTTATGCGCACCTCAGAAGGACATGGGACAATATTCCGCAGCAAGACATTGACAACCTTGTTCTGAGCATGCCGAGTCGTTGCCGATGTGTTATGAACATCATGGGCGCTTTCTCAGACTACTAACTTCAAGTTTATAAACACAAATTAAATTATTTTTCTATTTTTTTCAGTTTTTACTCATAAATTAAAAGTTAATTCATATACGGTTTCCGTCTATGCTTCATTTTTTTTCCATAAAATCCTGAAATTTTAATCGAAGCTTAACCATTATTAAAAAATGGTAGAATATTAATACAACGTATCTTTTAAATATATACATGTCATATAAATAATTAACACATTGATAGTAATTCGCTTTTTTAAAAATATCCCTAGACCGTGTTGATGTGTGTATTATGTGCCACAGCTACACGCACAATCTGTACCTTGACTCAAACAACAAAATATACCTACCGCAAGCTGAGTAGGTAGGTACAATGCCTAGCTCTTGTTAGCAAAAAGATTGATAAAATATCATTTGGCTGCTTTTGCGAGTGGTAAAATGTTGCCTTTAATTATGGCGGGGTTAAAATTTGGTGTCTTAAAAGCAGCTAACGTCACATAGCGGCCGTAATATAAAGGAGACGCGGTAAAGGTCAGCTCTAAAATAGCGGTCAACGCTTTGTTACGGTGGTCGTTGTCGTAACAGCCACTTGTTAAAAAAAACTTATTATGGTGCTTTATGGCATAACTGGAATGTTAAGTTTTTTTTTAATGAAATAAATAGGCAATCTAGCATACGGCTCACCTGATGTGAAGTGGTCACCGTCGCTTATAGACACCGGCAACACCGGGGGAATTGTCGATGCGCTGCCTACCCTGAAGGAATTTATGAACATTTTTCTTGAAGCGATACATGTCGTAACCAAGTGGGAAAACCTCAGATGGAAGCTCATTCCGTAGTTTGTTTGTTTCATATTTAAAATCTATGTTTTGGGTTTGGATACAGATGTAGTGGATTCAATGTCTTGATGGGTGGATAGTGGAAGAAACACGGAACCATTTAGGTTGCGCCAACCTCAGGCAAAAAATACAAAAAACACATCGCGCTGTTCGAAAAAGCCTTTCTTATTGATTATCTCGTAACATATAGATACATTTAAAAAACCTTTACAGTTATAAGTTGGTATTATTTTATTGATTTTATTTATCATATTTTTAACCCAATAATCTGCACCATATATTGAGAAACAATCGAATCTAGCCAAAAGTACGAGGTTTTTTTTAAAAATAATATCCTTATGTGTTTTTGGTAGAGTGAGATCCCTCGCAATTATATTTGGTATCCATGCATATTTTTAATCTGAATATAGAACTTGATTTACTCAGGTAAACATCAAATTTAAAATTTGTAACTTATCGGCATGCTAAAATTAAGTGAAATAATTATTTGCTTACTTCTGAACCTATTTAAACAAGCAAGTGAGTATCTTACATGAACATTACTGGCAACCCTAAAGAGGGTCATCTAGTTGTTCCTAAGATAGCTTCACTGAAATCTCAATCTAAGCAGTAAGAAGTATGTCTGCCAAAGCCGTCGTCAATACATATTTACAAGACAAAGCCGCTATCCGCGCCTGTCTGTTTGTCCGCTTAGTTCTTCTAAACAACAAAATTGTTTTGATTCTGTTTTCACTATCATTTAGATATTTCTTCCAGAAAGCATAATAACTTCACGCGAAGCCAGGGCGGGTCGCTAGTACATAATAAAGTAAAAATATATTTTGATGAAACACTACACCTGTGTATTCAATCGCAAGAATCCAGGGCTTATTCCGCCTCGCTAAGCCAGTGGAAATATGACCTGAACATAAACTGAGGAGTCACCTATACATGCTCCACGTAAAAAATATGTACGACACGACCGCAAATAAGGGTCAGCTCATATCGAGACGCGACGCGACGTTACTATGCGCGCATTTATTGGAGTTTAATCCATAAAAATCGATTTTCATATAAGAGAACCAAAATGATTGGGGAGTAAAATCTTAAACTCGAGCGGTGTTGTTTTCCCGCGTTAACAAAAAATGAAGTCGTTATGTTTCCCCTCAGTGTAATATATTCTCGCATCTTATACTGAACTATACTGGACTGGAGTAAACTCCAGGCTCGTCGGAGCTCACTCACACCATTTTTGAAGATAATGATACTTGAGAACTTGTTTATATTATTACAGTTTTATTTTTATTTTTTTGAGAGCGTAATTGTTTATTTGTCACGTACGTAACGCACCGCGGAGCAGCCACGATGGTTTGTGTCCACCATTGCAGTCCAGACGTAGAGTACATTAGTAGGCGGCGGGGTGAGAGGTACTCGTAGCTCACCTTGCTACGACGTAGCGACAGACGACGCGTTCTGCTACGCCGCGTAGCGTAGTGATGCACTGTGTAGCACTGTGTAGCGCTACCTCCCTATACTCACGCCGCAAACCCACATAGATGCACAAAGCAGCGTGGGCTCTCGTATGAACGACTAGTTTCCTCACGCATCTTCGCGCCTCTTCGTGTCGCGTCGCTTTGAGTCGCGGTGCGAACTGACCCTAATACGTTTTCAACGTGAATACGTTGGGTTGTAATATTCATACTGTGATTCATCTATGAGTTTGTTGCAGTCGAATTGTTTCAGTGCTTAAAAATAAGAAAGAAAGAAAGAAAGAAAAACATTTATTTGTGCCAACAAACAAAATTCCACACAAAATGACACACACACACACACACAGAAACAAAGAAAAATAAAACTAATGTGTGCCTCTTAGTGCCAGCCACGCATCACTGATACAAATTGGCGTCCAGCTCAGCATTTGTTGTGTTGTAGCAACACAACACAATAAGTTTTCTAACGTAACTCAAATCGTTTTATTTTGGTATTTTTATCGTACATCTTCACTTTAGATAGGGACAGGTCTGGCACTAACAAACTTTCTGGTACTGGTAGATGGTATTTGTTTTGTCATATCACTGGTTTTTTCTTGGTGAAATAATTCTGGTTTTTCACAGATCACCATTATCTCCAGCATCATATTCAGATGGTGGAATTTTCGACGACGTATTCACGTCAAAAAGTGCAAACCCTCCCTGGGGAGATTTATTAATTCCCGTAAAGGCGAATGCTAGATATAAATTGTCCCGCGAGCAGACGACCGAAAATATTATCCCTGTTCCAATAAGAACAGAATTTTGCGTAAGCCGATTTGCTGCGGCTTATATGACGCTCTTCTGAAATAGTGGGGGCGTCCTATGACGGCCGTAGTATGACGTCACTATACATAGCGTTGTAGCGTTACTGCAATATTATAGCGCAATATGACGGTACCTTTAGGCAATCCTTAACGATGCTTTTACGTTAAACTCTGAGTTTTTTTAGTTACAAAAATGTACGAGTATTTGTGTTTTAATTTAAAAGTTGCTTTGGATTTTAAATGTACTAGTAGATTTGAAGATTTTGAAGAATTTTTTACTTCCAATGAGGGATGTATAATGAAATTACAGGCACATGAGACTTTTCATCTTTATGTCTCAGGATGGCGGGCGCAGTGCAATGCCACATAGGGTGCGTCCTTGGTGGACGTGACCTATGAGGTAATGCACTGTTCATAGGCAGAGGTTACCGCTTAACATCAGGTGGGCATCTTGCTTGTTCCGTCATCCAAGTAGTATAAAAAAAAAAAAAAAACTCTATAGGTACGTAATGAAACATTTTGTACTGGGGTTAAGGAACGCTGCAAAATTCCTAAACTTAGATTTGGTTTTTAACTGACTAAATCAAGTACAATATGCAAATTAAAAATATGCATAGATACTACATTATAATTCCGAGGGATCACTGTACCAAAAATATGAAAAGACAATACATACTCGAAAGTAAAAAAATATAACAAAGTTACCTCTAACTATTGGCTAGATTCGATTGTTTATTAAAATGGTGCATTATGGGTAAAACATAGAAAAATAAAATCAATATAACAAAGCCGAGGGTTTACAGTAGGGGTTTTGTAAAATTATAATTTTTTGACTTTAATTAATTATCCAAATAAGAAGCAAACTTCGTTGTGTATGGAGCAGAGTAGCCCCTGTACACATTCCGTCCGAGAAACAAAACTCAAGTCCATGATACCTTTAGGAACCTAGGGACAGTCATCAACCGAAGCAGATTGGAACTGAAACCGAAACAGCAGAAACTCAGAATATGATTTAATAGCGATTGTATAAGTTGTCTTTACATAATCATACACCACACGTCTTTTACAGTCACAAGGCCCTGTTCACCGCCACCACACCTGGATCTGGACACTGACTTAACACAGGCTGACTATAAAAGAACCAGTGACATTAAGAATACTTAGTGGAAACCGGCATCATGTTTGAATTTTCCCAAAAACCCCGCCCAGTGGGGTTTTTGGGAAAAATCCCCGAGAACACTTGTAAAACGCCAAACCTGGTTCTTTGTAAATAAGCTTGATAAAGGTAAAGGACCCTAGGGTAAAATATTTCTCCATAAAATGCCAGCTATTTTGTCTTCCAATTAGGGGACATTTTGCAGCTGGCAGTGAACACTTTAAAAGGCAGTTGATAATTACGAAAATAGCCTTTTCAGTGTCGTTCGGTTACGTTTTTACAAGCTTTTATTTTACTTTATTTCCTGTCTGTCTGTCTGTCTGTGGGGGATAAATCTTGCAACTCAATTTAAAACCAGACCACTGTGGTCTTATTGTGTAACTCAACTGAACATCGGACAAACTTCATCATTTGACATTGACAGCCCAGTCTGAACCCTGTCAGTTAGTTCTACACGGTACAATGGGATGAACACTGAAGTTCGATTTGAGTACTCTGACAATCGGTTTGAAAACTACACAATAAGTCCACAGTTCCACTCAACCGATTGAGCTGAAATTTTGCATACGTCAAGTTACTATAACAATATTATGTTAAGGATATCACTTGACATTGGCGAAATTGTTTGGAGCACTTCTCAGAAGTCAATATAAGATGAAAAGAAAGAAAGCCGATGATGGGCCTGGCAGTGTATGGGCTCATTTTGAGCTCACGTTCCGATAGCTTGTTTTTGAACATATGTATTTGAACAAAATACTTTCTGTGTAAGTATTTATAGATATGTCATGTTTTAAATCTGAGTTTGAGTAACATAAGATAACAACATAGCAAAACATCCAACAGTCACATACATACTGATCCCACACTAGGATCCCCTGTGTCGCGTGTATCAGGAACTACGAGTACCATGCTACTACAAAACTCACAAGAAACAAATAGTTGCAGGGAATGAGATTGAGATTGGCTTTTTCGTAACGAATTTAGTAACGAGGTAGGAAGATCCTACAGGTAGTTTTCGACGGTTTTTGTGGCGTCATCATCAACACCAATCATATTATCTAAGTCATCGATTCAGACCCTTCTTACACTGCATCGTCTGGTTTGTCTGAAGTCATCCATTCAAAGCTTTATAGCGTCATCAATGACTGAGAACGATGAATCCGGCTGTTTACAATTTTTTTAAAAAAACTGCTTACAAAACACAATTTCCTCCTATAATGAGAGAAAATATTTTACACGTGCTCAATAAAAATTGCGTAGAAATTTTTTAAGAGATAAAAAATGCTGCTTTTAATTTTACTATCGCTGTTTAGCGAAGCGTACAGTCGATGCCTTCCCAATGAGCCCTGTATCAGATCAAATTGGATTTCGATATAAAATGAGCTTTATAATACTGACTTTAGGTTCTATATAACAACGGAAGCAATACAAACTGCCGGCGCAGATCGCCAGGTTTTGCAATGGAATATGGACTAATCCAAACCGAGATTAATGCTACCTCGTATTGTAATCGGCTTTTTGGTGTTCGCGATACAGGCTAGCCTAGTGCAAAGACCACATTATAGTTTCAAAGCATATGTAAATCTTTTTCTGCAAATAAAGTTTATTCATATTTCCATGTACCTAATTCTAGGTACCTATATCACTTGCACGAGTCTCACAGAGTCGGTTTAGGTTTAAAAGTATTTGTAAATCTTTTTCGGCAAATAAACTTTATTCATTTTTTCATGTACCTTATTCTAGGTACCTATCTCACTTGCGCGAGTCTCACAGAGTCGGTTTAGGTTTTAAAGTATTTGTAAATCTTTTTCGGCAAATAAACTTTTTTCATTTTTTCATGTACCTAATTCTAGGTACCTATCTCACTTGCACGCGTCTCTCAGAGTCGGTTTAGGTTTTAAAGTATTTGTAAATCTTTTTCGGCAAAGAAACTTTATTCATTTTTTCATGTACCTAATTCTAGGTACCTATCTCACTTACGCGCGTCTCACAGTGTCGGTTTTGGTGATGTCGGAGTGAAACCGTTGGTAGGTAGGTATATGTCCGTACGTGAGTTCTATTATATCTTCTGTGTCCTGGCAATGCTTCCGGGGCACGCGAGCAGTAACAAATGGATTTCATTTAGATGAAGGGATGGGGCATATCGACTAAATTATCGACACGTATATTCTGAAATATCTACTTTCTAAGACGTAGACTAGCGCAATTTGAACGAAGTTTTGGGATTCACTAATTCATCGTATCAATATTTACACTCTTTTTCTGGGTTCCATCATATATTTTTTTATTGTCATCGGAACTTGACAGGGATGCCAAATTTCAGCACAATCGGTTGAGGATAACTGCTTAAAAATTCAGTTGCAAGATTCCACCCGAAAAAATACATTGCAAGTTAAATAAAAGCTTGTAAGAAGATACTTACCTAATAAATTACAAATGTCAACAATTTCAAATTATACATGTCATGAATATATTTTTGTCAAGCTCATACATACACTCCTAAACTAGAATTTAATTCAAATTGTAAAACCTTTTGCTAATTTCGATGGTTTTCTAAGAAGGGTTATGTTAGGAATAGAGCTCCGATCTTCGCTTCGCTCACTCGTTCAAAAAGTACTTAGTTGTATAAAAGTTTAGATGCATGCTTTGCTATAATAAACAAACAAACAAACAACTATTATGCAAATCACTGTATTAATCTAACCGATCGCATAAAAATAAAAGCTATCGAGATTAGTATCTCACTCGCCCCCTCTGACTTCTGACAGGAAGGCGGGGCAAAATCACGAAATAAATTTTTTACAAGTTTTCGTACACTCTGGAATCCTAGCAAATGGTGCGAATATTATTTATACCTATTATACCTTCATTATGACTGTAATGTTATTACTTACTAAACTTCTAAAGAACGATTAAGCAAAAGAGCACATATTAAATAAGATATTTGTACGATCTGCAGATATTTGTTCAGTATATTGGTATTTTCTGTATCAGTATTTTTCTGGGTATTTTCTTTGTATAATAAAAAAATATCTATCTATGTAATGCATTGTATTAAGTATATCCGTTATCTAGTACCCATAAAACAAGCTCTGCTTAGTTTGGGGCTAGATAATGTTGTGTGAACTGTCCAGTATTATTTATTACTATTTATTTTATTATTAGCTTTATAGACTCCAACTCTAGAATTCCCTGTGCCATGGATGTCAGAAACTATAGTACAATAACATCCAGACCCGAACGAATTATTGCAAACATTTTGTGCCACAGCGCGAATCGAACCCGCACCGGTCCCATGACTTTGCCTGCTTTGGCAGGCTTCGTTCCGTTCATATACAATGTTAAAGAACTCCCTTTTCCGCATTCCAACTCTATGGGCGGTCCATTATGCGTGAACCGTTCATATACAATCATTCAATCTTAGATTTGGCGCAAACTTCAAAATATTTATAGTTTTACTAGTGTCTGCCCACGGCTTCGCACGCGTTTTATCGGAATAAAAAGTAGCCTATCACAATCCGGGCCATAATCTATGTTTATACCAAATTTCATCAAAATCGGTTCAGGATCTCGGATCTCAGAGCATAATAAATAAAATAAAATAAAATAAAAAAGACTGTTTATTACATAGTTAAAATACTTAGGTTTAATATTTTTAAATCTAGTCCATAACTAGGACCCCTCTCGTATAAATGCCTCCTCCAGCTCCTTCCATTTATCACGATCTTCTGCTAGTTCTACCCAATTTGGGAAGAACCAATCTCGGATCCTAATAAGTGTGTCTAATTTGTATCATAAATTCATAACACTACAGGAAACAGTCATGAACTCTGCACATATTTCTTGAGAATTATCGATATTGTTTCTGCTCTATTCCTGACATAATCCCTCTTAGAAAACCATCGATATTGATTGTGTTCTGTTTTACATCCCTAGCTTTCTTATAAAAGGTCGATATTCTACCCAGCCCTATTCGGACTCAGCGTATCGAGATAGGAATCGGCCCGTGTAAAGGTAAGAAATTAATATTTCCAGCATTTCTGTAAAAAGATGGAAACTGAAAGTGTTTTAATGAAGGTGTGCTTGAGTACATTTCATCATCATCATCACGCTGGTCCACTGCTGGGCCTATTCAATATAATGCTGCGAAAAACTGTCTTGAGCTTCCTCCTCTCACCGACTTCAGGGTCGGTTCCTTAAACCTTTAAAATATCGTCGGTACAAGAGGGCCACCTCCTACCTGGCATCGTTCGGTTCGTGGTTACAACTCGAGAACTTTTCCCTATAGTTTCAAATTCAAATTCAAATTAATTTATTGCGATATATGGGTTAGTAACTGGTGGTTAGTGCTACAGTTAAATGTTCAGCCATAATCAGCGATTATCGCATGCAAAATATATATCAGTATTTAAAATAATTATAAATTAAAAATCACCTAAGTAGTCCTATTTAGTCACCTAGTTTTATCCTAGTCATTGACATTTTTATGACCTAGGAATTATTGCAATTAATTAATTTAAGCTTTTCCTGTTAGCATCTTTTTCAGTCTTCCCTTGAACACATTAAGACTGGGAGCATCTAGTACAGATTTAGGAAGATGATTATAAACACGCACAGCCATACAAACTACACTCTTGCTATACAAAGATGTTTTGCTTAAAGGAAAACATATATTTGATTGATGTGCCGTTTACTTTTACGCTTTATAAAAAGATCCATTTTTTTTTACAAATGTCACAATTTCATAGATGTAAAGACAGGATAATGTAGGTATTTTAAGTTCAGTTAAGTAGGGCCAGCTATCAGGTTTCTTAATTTTACACATGGCTCATATACACTTCTTTTGGCTATAAATACTGGCTCTTTTAAAGTGGAATTGCCTCAGAATTAAGTGGAATTTAGTTCTAAGATCTATGCGGCCTGCCTTTTTCACTTCTGTTAATTTTAAATACACCTATTCTATGTAATTTAAATAGTTTTTGGCCTACCTAAGTGTAAGGAAAAAAGAGAATCAATTAATATTGATCATTAATTGAAAAATCACACGCATTTCTGAAAGTAATCGGAACCAGGTTACTATTAATCATCGAGGAGTTCGATTGTGTTCAGTCTCCATCTTCATATCAGCTGGCTGACACCATTATATTGTTGGAATATCGAAACTTGACAGGTATGGCAAATTTCAGTTCAATCAGATATCGGAAAGTGGTCGAGAAAATTCGATTCCAAGATTTGAAATTGTTTGTTGTTGTGAGAATCGATTTGTTTAAACTTAGAAGCTACTTAGTATTAGGGCTGATATTCACTAAAGCAGTCACAAGATGAGTAAACCAGCGAAAAGAACCGTTTTAAAATAAAATCAGTTCTCCTACAAACTATTCTACGCATTATTTAAATAAATTAATAATAAATAATGCTGGACAGTTCACATAACATTATCTAGCCCCAAGCTAAGCAGAGCTTGTATTATGGGTACTAGATAACTGATATACGTAATACAATACATTCCATACATTGTTTTTTTTATTATGCATAGAAAATACCCAGGACACCCTGAACAAATATCTGCAGATCGTACAAATATTTTACTCAGGCGGAATCAAACCCGCAACCTCCTGCGTCGTAGGCGAACCTTCACCCGCCGCGCCACAGAGGTCGTCGAGGTCGAGATTTTGTGTGACATCCCTCCGCTCCGGTAAACTTTGGTCGATACTGGTCCAAGCTGTCGAGCTTTGAGTTTAGTGACTTGACTAAAGCAAGTTTAAACAGAACTCAGTTTCTGAATGAACTTAATCTAAGAGTACGGTTCTCTAACGTTTAGAACTTGGCTATCGATCGACCTTTAGCATAACCTTTTGAAAGGGTTCAAAATCAATGTTTTCATAGTAACTATCAGTATTTTAAGCAAAGAAAACAAAGCGTGCGAGGGTGCTCTGTATTACGTATTATTCAAAATATTGTGATCGTAGTTCGCGATAAGTTGACTCTAAGTTATACGTGCCTCGAGGCTAAAACGGCGTAGCAGGGTTACACTTATGTATGTTGTGTGAACAAAACAGGACGGCACAGGTAAGTAGTGTTATTCTACTGGTGTTAAGTCTATACAATTATAATTTTACGCTATAGATTGGTGTTTCGTTCGTTTTCTGGATGACCTTTGCTCGCTACGGCGTAGCGGCGCTACACTCCACTTAAAATGTACTTGAGGAAAGTAGGATGAAAAAGCCTTTGCTAGTATTGAAATTTGTCATAAGCTTAAATGGGACAAGTTTCAACCTGCCTTTTGACGCTACGGCGTAGCAGCGCTACACTCGGCATGATATTTGTTCAGGGTGTTCTGGGTATTTTCTATGTCTAATAAAAAATATCTATCTGTGTAATGAATTGTATTAAGCATATCAATTCAGTTATCTAGTACCCATAACAAAAACTCTGATGCTTAGCTTGGGGCTAGATAATAATATTGTGTGAACTGTCCAGCATTATTTTATTTTTATTTATTTTATTACAAATCTTTGGACGAAAAAATCTCAGCAGTAATGATAAATAATGATAAATGATTTATCGCTGTAAGATCTAGGTGGTAACATTACATTGGTGTTAAAGTCATATTGTGTGTCTCTAGTCTGCCACGCCAGGCCTACAATATAAAGTGTGTCTCTAGTCTGCCACGCCAGGCCTACAATATAAAGTGTGTCTCTAGTCTGCCACGCCAGGCCTACAATATAAAGTGTGTCTCTAGTCTGCCACGCCAGGCCTACAATATAAAGTGTGTCTCTAGTCTGCCACGCCAGGCCTACAATATAAAGTGTGTCTCTAGTCTGCCACGCCAGGCCTACAATATAAAGTGTGTCTCTAGTCGCCACGCCAGGCCTACAATATAAAGTGTGTCTCTAGTCTGCCACGCCAGGCCTACAATATAAAGGCTAAACAATTACATAAGTAAAACAATAAAAAAATAACATAATAAATTGAATGACATGTCAAATAATAAGAAATAAAATAAAAAACAAATAATATGAACCGTAAATAACATTGAAATAGGTAGCAGTTTTTTTTTTTTTTTTCATTCAGTCAGAAATTAATCGAGTATGACTTAGAATTTTTTAATTTTTACTTTCGTTATTAATATTCAGGTTGTTACTATATTATATTCTACAACTTCGTCTGTGAAATACAGCCCTCTGAAGTTTTATTAGGTACTTATTCTGCTATTCGGAGCGGAGAAGAATCCACCAAAAAACTGGACCGATGTTAAGTTAAGAGGTGTAACTAACACGACTGTGTTTTATATATATACATATATAGATGTAAATCCGTTATTGGCCTTATATATTAGCTTATTAAGTATTTGCTGTTTTATAATAAGGCTGTGGATTGTGTTCAATAAAAAAAAACAAGTACAGTGGCTTTATTCACCCTATCATGAAAGATATCTTAAGTTTGGGTAGTGAGCGATCATATCGTTGAGCAGCTTTACTGCTTGAGTAGCATAGCTTAGCTATAGCTGCTATTAAGCGATATTTACAGCTGTCGGCTTATTATTTAGGTACAGTTTTGGGCGGGCTGCAACGCTACAGCGTCACAACTGTCTGCGACAGGCATGATTTACTTAATGGTTATTGCAATGCGTTCGTCGCGTCACGTCGGTTCATGCGCCTGCATGTTGCGATTAACAAGCTCTGTATATTGGCTTTGAAACAAGTTTGAACGAGTATTCTCTGTCTCTATGTTTTTATAAATACGCCTGTAACTGTGACCGAGATTGCAATAAATAATCTAGAAAAACACAATTAAGAAACATATGCACTTTTATATTAATTCCGAGAAAAATTTAATAGCAAAAAAAACATACCAAGTGCGAGTTGGACTCGCGCACGAAGTGTTCCGTACCATTATTGATAACAACGGCAAAAAAAACACGTTTGTTGTATGGGAGCCCCCTTAAATATTTATTTTATTCAGTTTTTTAGTTTTTGTTGTTATAGCGGCAACAGAAATATATCATCTGTGAAAATTTCAACTGTCTAATTGTCACGGTTCATGAGATACATCCTGGTGATGGGCGGGCAGACAGACAGTCAGACATATGGACAGCGGAGCCTTAGTAATAGGGTACCGTTTTACCCTTTGGGTACGGAACCCTAAAAACGAGTGAGGCTCACAGTAGTCGCATATGATGTGTAACATCTGACATCTCACCTCCTAGGTAATAAGCAACATGGCAGCAACCACTAGGAAAAATGCGCGCTTCCTGTTACACACTTCCGCCCCTTTTAACGAAATCACCCCCACAGATTGCATGAAAGTGAGAGGAAAGATGTTACACATCCTGATATTCACTGTCAAATTGTAGATTTTAAGGTGGTTACTTTCGATAGAGGCGCGAAATTCAAAATTTTTCGTGTTTTTTACTCATCACAGCTCATCAAC
Source organism: Operophtera brumata (assembly GCA_932527175.1). Taxonomy (NCBI): domain Eukaryota; kingdom Metazoa; phylum Arthropoda; class Insecta; order Lepidoptera; family Geometridae; genus Operophtera; species Operophtera brumata. The sequence continues at coordinate 29,897,349 of OW052239.1, read as the reverse complement.
ACTTCTTCAGATAGCGAAAACTATGTTGCCGGTAATTGTATGACCTAACACACAAGTTTTAATTTATAGTATCACATAAATATGATTAGTTTAGCTACGATTGTGCTTCAATGGTTTTAACAGTGTTTTCTGTTTCAAGCACATTGGGTCATATAATTACCGGCAACATAGTTTTCGCTATCTGAAGAATTGTTGATGAGCTGTGATGAGCAAAAAACACGAAATACTGAATTTAGCGCCACAAGCGAAAGCAACCACAGGGTAAGAATTGAAATAGTTTTGTAACGACTCGAAGGAAATGATGCAGCTTTTAGCTAGACTGTAAAATGGTGTAATTTCCTTTTAGACAAGGCTTGGCCTGGTATCGACCAAAGTAAAGCAAAGTGAAGATAGATGACGCGATGGTATAATGCTGCTTTGGTGGATTCCGGCACGTAGGCAATTCAGAACCCTATTTCAGCGTATTAGATTATCTTTTAACTCTATCTAGATAAGAGAGAGTTTGTCATGATATTTACTGGGATATAATGTCGCTTACAGCAGCATCTTTCAGCCAACTAACGTTTTTTTTAAATAAAGCTTGTGCAATATTTAAGTTACTAAGTATTTAAAATTTGGAGCTCCTACTTAGCTAAACTTTGAAACTAAGTTGCAAAGCGCTGTAAATCGATAAGCCGACTTTGATGAGATTTTCAAAATAATCGGCTTAACCGCTCGAAAGACATCTCATTCTGTATGCATGAGTCGACTAAATGTTATTATTATCATAATATGAAGGTACAGGGTGAGGCAAGATAATGGGACTCTCCAACGAAACAAAATGTAGATTATAAAATATTAATTATAATATTATGTTCTTCGTTTTTTTTTTGAAAAACTGTTTTATTATTTGTACTAGCTACGGTACGGTATAAGACCTAAACAAGACTTCAGAACGAGTTAGTCCAACAATCCTCTTTATTCTAGTTATTTTTTGGCTGCATGTATGATGGAACAATCAGATGGCCAGCCGTTACCACATAGGTCACGTCTAGGAAGCACCCTATGTTGTATTGCACTGCGCCCTCCACCCTGAGACATAAAGATGAAAAGTCTCATGTGCCTGTAATTTCACTGGCACCCATAACATTCAAACCGGAACACAGCAATGCAAGCGCTACTGCTTTGTCGCAGAAATAGGTATTGAGGTAGTACTTCTCCAGACGAACTCTTTCACAAATAAGCTTCACTACTTGGGGGTTTATATCAAACAATCAATCAATATATTTATTTCACGCTTATTGGGCACTATACAAAACCTAAACAATAAGCCCATAGCAACATAAATACCTTAAAACTAACAAACATACAAAAACATTTTATTATACTTTAATGCTTACATTTATAGGGGGAGCCGAAATTTTTAGCCTCGATAGCAAGATTTAATGTTTTATTTAATAACACTTCTGAACATGAATCTAAATTACTAGGTATGTTAATTTACAAATCTACAGGTGTGATAGTTTTTCGTAAAGTGTACCACAAAATGCATTTGTTGTGGGACATAGAGGACTCGCTTCGCTCGCCCTCATTATCGTCATTGAAGCCGCTAAATCTAATCAGGTGGAAGAGTATTTTGTATTTTTACAAACGTCGTGTGCTCACAGGCTAATGCGTATTTCTAAACAAACTGCATATGGCGTGTTTTTAGATGGATCTTCAAGGTGGGTTATGTATATATATATATTTCATTTATTTATTCAATCAACAAGGATCATTGGGTAAGTAAAATACATTGTCTATCTACACTACGGTTAGTAAGAATAATTACAATTGAATACTACAAACTAAAATTGAAAATATGACAACATCATCATCCACCTGTGGAAGTCCACAGTTATAACCCATATTTATTTTTAACTGTATAAATCAAGTAGGTACAATATTCAAATTATAAATATGCATGGATACTAAATTATTATAAATCCGAGGGGCCAGTGTACCAAAAACACGATAGGACAGTATTTTCTCGATAGAAAAAAACCACAAAGTTATGTAGGTACCTCTAACTTTTGGCTAGATTCTATTGTTTATTAAAATGGAGCATATTATTGGGTAAAAAGTTAGATAAATAAAATCAATACGACAAAGCCGGGGGTTTGTTGTAGGAGTTTTGTAAAATTATCTATGTTTTACGAGATACTCGTATTCAATAAGAACTGCTTTTACGTGCGGCGCGTGGCTTTTTTTTGTATGAAGATTTCTGCTTGGGGGGTTACCAATTTGTGTTACTGTCTGTACATACATACATACATACACACAGAATTAGGGGATCATCAACTTTAAGCAAGCTTCCATAAAACTCAGAACATTTCGTAAATCTAATTCACCTAAATATACCAAGATCCCAATAGAAAATTATATTCCATACAAATGATACCTCCCATCGACCTCGCTCCGGCTCCGTCGTGATTGATTAAAACGTACCCACCTGTCAACGTTTCTGTTCTCCTGGTAGGTAATCAGTTACTGTCGGAGATAGTACCTACTATCACTGATAGCAGATAGCGGTGCGTATCTGCCTGAACTAAATCTCTTATCTCAAGTTCAATGGCGAAAAATCTGTTAATAGTTAGCATAGAGCAATAGCACATAGCATAGCATAGGCCTCCGTACCGGAGTGCTCTATGATAGGTAGCGTAAAGGTAGTTCAGTCCCCCTATTCCCTATCTTGAAAGTCACTCAGTGACCAACGTTTGACAAGTAAAATTGTCATCAATTGACAATTCTTAATAGTATTTTTTTTTAATTGATGATCATTCTTCTTGTCAAACGTTAGTCACCGAGTAACTTTCAGTTAGGGAATAGGGGGGCTGGTAATGTACATGAGGTTCACTAGTGGTGAAGTGACCCCGGTTATAAGTAGAGGGTGGGTTCGAATCCCGGAGCACCAATGGACTCTTTCACTCGGAAAATTGTTTGCACATTCTACAGGGGATCCTAGTGTGGGATCAGGACTGTTGGATGTTATGTACTTTAGTACCTACTAAGATATAGCTTTACTGATGACCCGGACTTGTTATTTGTTGGTATAAGATTTATCCTGGCTGCTAAATTATGTCACTATCAATAGTGACAGAGAACACTCGCGAAACGAAAAGTGAACGAAAATCACTTGTTTTTTTATTTAAAAATCATTAAAAAGTAATTTTTAAAAATAAAAACAAGGTTCTCCCAGCGTTGTGTTAGTTAATAATATATACTGAAGGCAAACTATACGGACAACTTCAAAACATCTTATGATTGATAGTTTAGGAGCAAGATGGTTGTTGCTACAATAAATAATATAAAAAAAAAAAACACGCTTTTATAGCTAACCGACTTAAAAAATAGAAAATAATTTTCAATTTTAAAGAGTTTATATTACAGTAGGAGAAGATCGAACAATCAATCAGAATAGTTTTTTTTTTTTTAAAAGCTTGGTGTGCTTGTTCTAGTAAATGTAACAATCATTCTGTTGGCAACTATCTACGAGAGGAGAGTTATGAAAAGTAGTAAATGCAACCAACGCTTTAAAAAAAAAACAAAAAAAAACAGGTTGATTGTTCGATCTTCTTCAACTGTAATATAAACTCTTTGAAATTGAAAATAATTTTCAATTTTTTAGTTCGGTTAGCTATAAAAGAGGGTTTTTTTTTAATATTATTTATTTTTCATTTTTTAGTTTGATTTATCGCTCTCTCTCTCTCTCTCTCTCTATCTCTCTCTCTCTCTCCCTCTATGCAAAGTTTCATATTAATCAGACTTCTGGAAATTGGTGAAAATTATGCTCAAAGATTCAGTTACATACATCAATGTTGCATGACCCAAAGTTTATTTTGTATATAAAGAATTATTCAAATACTTTTAAAAAAGTTTGTCGTGCAGCAAAATCATTACATTTGAGAAACAAAATAGAAAAATCATCTAATAAAATTAAGGCAACTTGGAAATTAATAAATAATGAAACAGGTTAATCTAAGCCTCGCAATAAGCAGATCAAATCAAACATAAACAATACAATATTAACAAAAAGTATTGATGTCGCGAATGCCTTTGACAATTTTTTCTCTAGTATACATGTTATTGTAACCCAGTCGTTACAATCATCTGCCTCTGGAGCATCTACTTTATTGGAATTAAGTGTTGCTAAATGTGAGGTGGCGTTTAGTTTTAGATACGTAGATGCCAATAGTATTGTTAAGACATTTAAGTCACTTAATATTAAAAATACTGAAGATCTTTGGGGAATATCTACAAAGGTGTTAGGTATTATAATTATTGATATTGCTCCATGCTTAGCCTACATTTTTAATAGATGTGTTGACGACGGAATCTTTCCAGATCTTATGAAACATAGTAAATTAATTCCTTTGTTCAAGTCTGGAAATGCAAAAGATCCAGCTAACTATAGGCCGATTTCTATATTGCCCGCGTTAAGTAAAATCTTTGAAAAACTTATTCTTAGTCAATTATTGTTACACTTTAACCACCACAGACTACTTCATAGTCATCAATTTGGTTTTACCAAGGGTCGATCAACAGCTGATGCTGGTACCATGCTTTTGGAACACATATTTCAAGCATGGGAAAACTCGCAAGACGCGATCGGAATATTCTGCGACCTATCCAAAGCATTCGACTGCGTGAGTCATGATACTCTAATTTTGAAGTTAAAACATTATGGCATCCAAAATCAGGCAATTAACCTTGTAAATTCTTACTTATCCAATAGAGTACAAAAAGTTGACGTTGGCGGTGAAAGGTCTTCAGGATCGTCTATTGACATGGGAGTGCCCCAGGGTTCAATACTAGGCCCTTTTCTATTTTTGGTATACGTTAACGATCTCCCTTTTTATGTAAAAGACATATGTGATATAGTTTTATTTGCTGACGATACGTCTTTAATTTTCAAAGTTGATAGGTCAAAAGCTAATTACGATGATGTAAATGAATCACTATCGCGAGTTCTTGATTGGTTCACTGTAAATAATCTGTTGCTTAATGCTAAAAAAACTAAATGTATTAAATTCACTTTGCCAAATGTAAAACATTAACCAACTAATATTAAAGTAAATGGTGAGACACTCAATCTTGTAAACTCTACTGTTTTCTTAGGACTTAATATTGATGCAAGTTTGCAGTGGGGACCACAAATTGAGGCACTTGCGGGTAGACTTAGTTCCGCTGCATATGCAGTTCGTACGATAAGGCAGCTTACTGATGAAGCTACAGCTAGGCTAGTTTATTTTGGCTACTTCCATAGTGTTATGTCATATGGCATAATACTGTGGGGGAAAGCAGCAGACATCCAAGCAATATTTGTTTTACAAAAACGGGCAATACGTGCCATTTATAAAATGAAGCCACGTGACTCCTTGAGGGAGCGTTTTAAGGAAATTAACATTCTTACGGTAATATCGCAATACATCTACGAAACCTTCTTCGATAGGTTTATGAAAAAAAGTGACGTGCATTGTTTTAACACGAGAAATAAAAATAAACTGAATATTCCCATATTTAGATTAAAAAAAGTAAGTGGGTCTTTTATGGGGAATTCTGTTCGGTTCTATAATAAACTTCCAGAAAGTGCTTCTAAACTTTCGATTCGAAGATTTAAATCCTACATAAAGAATAGTTTAATTAAGAAAGCGTATTACACACTACATGACTATGTTAATGATAAAGCCGCGTGGCCTGATGTCGCTCTGCCCCTCGACACCTAATTTGTCAATTTGCAATGTCTGTACCTACATATAATTTATTATTGATGTGTTATTTATGAGTATATCAAGCGTAGAGTGTGCTGCCTTATGAACTTTTGCTGATTTTCTCTATCATCTTACTTTTGACTGCCTACCTAAGTAAGGCTTTTAAGTTGATTTTCCTTTTTTCTTTGAATCAGCTTCCACTTGTTCTCTAGGCACTACACAGGCGCTCCCCACCTAGTAGTAAGAAGGATCATCAAAAGAAAAACAGACCGTGTTTGTTGCCTGATTCTTCTAGGTCTGGTTGCGTTTGAACAGGAGTAAATGTAAATTTATTTTTTAAGCCGATGCAAAATGATCCTTGTGATTTCAATGAATAAAATACTTTTTGACTTTGACTTGACTTTGACTTTGACTTTGACATACATAGATACAACCCAAGCTAATAAAACCGTGTTAAAAACAGAGGATACTTTGCAAATGTATTTCTTAAATTTTTAAGTAATGTTTAACCCCCGACGTGAAAACGAAGGGGTGTTAATAGTTTGACGTGTCTGTGTGTATGTGTGTGTGTGTGTCTGTCTGTCCCATCGCAGCTCCCGAACGGATGAACCGATTTAGTTTTTTTTTGTTTGAAAGGTGTATTTGTCGGGAGTGTTCTTAGCTTTGTTTGATCAAAATCGGTTCAGCCGTTTTCCGTTGGAAGTTTCTTTAATTTTTACAAAATTAATTACTTTTAAAAGAAATGAAAACAAGAGTACTTACATTCTTTATTTGATTTAGATGAACAAAAATTTTTTTTTGGTACATTTTTCGATAATGCTCTTGGAGAAAAAAGGTTTCAATGCACCACATTTCACATATTATATATATGTAATGTGTTATTACTAAGAAAGCATTAGAGTCAGTTGTGCGTGGGAAGCTATGGCGGCGATGAACTCGCCACTTGTCTCCTCTATATTCCCACTAAGATGGCGCAATGAAGAGGTCCATTGAGGCTCTGCCCACCCTTTCGGGGATAAAGGTATGTGTCTATGTTTCTACCTATGTTTCATGAAATCAAATAAATTAGGCCGATTTCTGAAAAACACGTGTCTTTAGTTGAGGGTTTAGTAATTAACAATTATTTGTCAATGAAATTCCATTTATATATTGCATTATATACCAGAATAAAAAGCGGCCAAGTACGAGTCAGGCTCGCCCATGAAGGGTTCCTTAGCAGCAAGTAATATAATATAAAAGTTCTTGTAGTTCGTTGTAACTTAAATCGATGTTTTAATAATAGTGTTTTTTTTAATGTAAGTTAGTTAGTTTATGTAATTCAATGGTTTTTTTTAATATTTGTGTTGATTGAATTAAAGGTAAATTGCGGTTTACGATTAATGACGTATTAAAAAAAAACTACTTACTAGATCTCGTTCAAACCAATTTTCGGTGGAAGTTTACATGGTAATTACATCATATTTTTTTTTTTAGTTTTATCATTCTCTTTTTTTTTGAAGTTGGGACACATTTTACCACTTTGGAAGTGTCTCTCGCGCAAACTATTCCGTTTAGAAAAAATATATTAGAAACCGCAATATCATTTTTGAAGACCTATCCAAAGATGGGTTTGATGAAAAAAAAACTAGTTTTTGTTCAAGAATGGGGAACTCCCAAAATGTACTGTTTTTTTTTCTATTTTTGTGTGAAAATCTTGATGCGTTTCACAGAATACATCTACTTACCAAGTTTCAACAGCATAGTTCTTATAGTTTCAGAAAAAAGTGGCTGTGACATACGGACGGACAGACAGACAGACAGACATGACGACTCCATGAGGGTTCTCTTTTTTACCATTTAGCTACGGAACCCTAAAAAGTTACCTGCTTTAGTTGCTGAGAACAGCGCGGACAGACAACGAAGCCTCAGCATAAGCATCTCTACCATAAGGATCCTTTTTATATTTTAGGTAACAGAACCCTAAAAGGCACAGCTCATTATGTGGTCCAAACATACCGTTAAGTTAAATTACAGTCAAAATGAGAGACAATCCACAAATAACTGTGTGTTCGATCAATAATGTGGATGACCTATTTTCAACTTTAAACATCAGGTAATACGGGACAAAATTGGGTAATTATGCAGTCCGCATCCACTTATTTTAGATCGGCACCCCAACTGAACTGCGGCCGCACGACGGTTTTGAAAGGGTGTGGATTTTCGCGACCCTATTAAAAATGTAAAGCATCATCTACTTATTTAATCCAAAGTGGCCGCCAACGATTAAAGGTTATAAGCACGCTATAAGCCTAACTAAACCTATTTTAGAGCATGTATTATTTAGGGCAACAAAATTTATGTCTAAATGGGGGCTAATAAACCACTTAGATACTTATCTACTTCATTCTATTCCCGTGAATGTCTTCTTTTTGGTTATTCGCTTAATTTTATCTACCTATCTATCTATCTATTGTCCCTATGTATCTATTGTTGTTTGTTTTTAAGTAGTATTTAAGTAATTGTTGTAGCATCTTTGTTTTTTGCAAGTAAAAATAAATAAATTAAATAAAAATGAAAATGAAATATAAATTTATATTAACCTAGGTAGGTTACCGACTAGTACAATAAACCTACGATAAAAATAAGGAAAGATAGAAATGGCCTCAGTGTGTCCAGGCTGTTTCTTAAAACATTTCCTTTGTAATTTCCTACGTCATTTACTACGTCATTTCATATGTAATTTACTACGTCATTTACTACGTCATTTACTACGTCATTTACTACGTCATTTACTACGTCATTTACTACGTAATTTACTACTTAATTTACTACGTTATTTACTACGTCATTTACAACTCAATTTACTACGTCATTTACTACGTCATTTCCTACGCCATTTACTTACACCGGTTGCATTAAAAATGCTGGCCTAGCTACCAAGACAAAATTAAAATGTAAACCATAAAAAAAACTTAACGAAATGGTAAGTTTATCCTTTCAATGAAACTGACACCGTTTCCTCAAAATAATTTGTGCGAAGTTTTACGGATGGTTTTATAACGTAGTAAAAAAGTTATTAAACCCCACTAATATTATAACTGTCAAAGTTACGATGTTTGGGTGTTTAATGTTTTGGTACTCAATCACGCCGAAACGGCTGAACTGATTTAGATGAAATTTAGTACCCAGATAGATTATGACCAGGATTGAGCTATAGGTAGGCTACTTTTTATGCAAACGCGAGAAAAGCAACGGGCGGATACAGTAAATAATAAAGCAGTATGTAAATAAGATTTATTTACTAGTGTCCGCCCGCGGCTTCACTAGCAACTTAGGTACCAGGATAAAAAGTGGTCTATAGCACAACCTACCTGTACTCCAAATTTTATCTAATTCGGTTCAGCCGTTTGTTTGAGTAGGTATTAACAAACATCCAAACATCGTGATTTTGACATTTATGATATTAGTGGTAGGTATACTGTATAAGACTGTAGGTATACTGTAGTAAGACTGTAGGTATGTATGGTATTAGTGGTATACTGTAGTAAGACTTAGGTAGGTATGCGCTTAGATAATCTATAGACAATCTTGACGAGACAATTGACACTGAGAGGCTGGGAGCGACTTATAGGGAAACAGTTCCCCGGTGTATTTTTCGACGCATTTGTGACGTGAAGTACAGTCTAGTCTATAGATCATCTAAGGGTATGCGGCAAATAAGTTGATCTCAGCGCGCGGACCACGTGACTGCACAACAGAGGATTTTGTACCTAATTATTCAAAATTGCTACAGCGCAAGTCACGTGATAGGTAGGTACTTTCGCAGGAGTTCAATTTGAATGCCTTCTAACAACTACTTTTGTTAGAAAACTTCCCTTCCTAGGCAGGTATAGGTACGTACCTATGTAGGTATGAGGTTACCTACCTCGAGATTTGATGGGAAACATACCTACCTACTTTGTCAGTAGGTAGGTACCTATGGTAGGTAACTAGTTAGGTACCTACTTATACTAAGTAGACACCTTAGATTCATTTCACGAGTGCCTCAGATGAGAATTTATTCATTTTATTATAACTATGCCACCCTTGAAATGGCGCTTAGTAGGTAGGTATAGGTAGGTACCTACCTACCCTCTTACTTTCTACGTTTAATAATAGGTAGGTAACAAATTTAGCAAATTTTAGTAACATTTTGGCTAAATTTGACAAAGAATGTTATGTAGGCCTACCTTTTTTCCCCCTTAATATCTAGGTACTTAGGTAGGTAGGTACCTACCTAGCCCATTGTACCTCATAAAAAACTCGTTCAACTTTTGACCTTTCGCTACTGAAACAATAAGCACGAAAATTGCCTACAAGTAGGTAAGATACCTAGGTACGCTCCTCGCTCCTCGTGTAATTATTCAATGTAAGTACCTACCTACTTAGGTATACCTACCTACTTACTTAATTTAAATTTGAATTTTGGTACAAGTAAGGTAAACGTATGTACCTACTTAGGTAAGTACCTACTTTGATTATTTATAGACTTATCTAAGGGTAGGTAGGTACCTACAGATTCTGAACTGTAAACAGCTCTTTGTTTAAAAAAATAGCTGGTTTAGAGACAAAGGACTCACCTGTTTCACAATCAGTCTTGCAACTCTGGGGCTCGCGAACGTGACGAACCCGTAGCACTTGGAGACCCCAGCGCGGTCGTAGATAACCCTCGCCGCTGTCACCGTCGCGAACGTCGAGAAGAACTTCCAAAGGTCCTCATCAGTCGTCGTCAAAGAGAAACCACCCACAAAAATCCTGTTATGAATTACTGTTCCGAACTTTGGAGCGTCCGAAGGTGGAAGGGAGTCATCTGTGTCATCTTCTGGTGAGTTGAGTAAAGCCTTCAGCTTCTCGTGAGGGTCAGCACTCTTCCTCACTCCGACACCCGTCGTGTTTTCGTCCACCATGTGAGTGCAGTTCACACCTTCACTTCTGATAAACCTTTTGACGCCACTCTCCATTTTACAAACTAATATAACATGTTCCCTTGTTTACTAAACTAAAATCCTAGCGAGAAGTAAACGGGCGCAGGGCACTGCTCGTGCGAGGAAACAAGCGAGGCCCGAGCTAGCTATCGATTTTACCACCCGCGGGCTGTACCTATAGCTACAACGTGCGCCGCCTTGCGCGCTCTACACGCGGTCCGACAACCTGAACCGCTGAAAACAAACTAGCCAGATAACACTGTGTGATTTCAGATTATTGTGATACGCACTAAAAATAGTGTTTGAGCTATAGACGTCCGCTATTTTTACTAAGCGAGGGAACTGGGTCAGCTCAGCCAGCTGTTGACACCGAATGCATTGGTTCTTATCTAGGTTTGGTACAAATTAATAAGTATAGGTGGCGCTACAACGGCTTTTTCAGACTGAATTATATTTTATATTGGTTACAATACAATCTACGTAGGTACCTACTAACGTAGCGTACCTAGGTATACAAAGTAGGTAGGGGAGAAGGAGGGACATTAGGACACTTTTTACGTAATATGTCCTAGTTTTAATTTGTTTTTAATTTTTTGGTGCATTTTATGCAGTAAAACCTATATTCGTATTTTACCTTTACAATACAATAATAAAATAAACATATTTATTGAGTAGAATAGGTTACATTTTAATTTTAGTAAGCCACTGACAATGTCCCAAACTGCCCCCCTTAGGAGGCAATTTAGGACTTGTGATTTAAATGGCCATAATAGTACCTATTAAAATCTTTTTATTTATCAAATATGCTTATTATAATTAAAATGTATTTGTTTAAGCATCTGAAATAAATGGAAACACCTAAAGTGACAGAAAGTTTTTTAAATGGTGCCTGGGGGTAGGTTTGGACACATACATAGACAGGACATGTCCTAAAGTGCCCCGAAATATATGTCCTAACCTACCCCAAGGCGCCATTTAAAAAACTTTGTGTCATAAAACAATTGTTATTTAATCTGAAACTAATTCGTTTAGCTCTATCCATGCATAGATACCCAAACTTAACAGAAAATATAAAAAAATATAAAGTATTCCAATAATAAGCAAATAAAAACATACGTAGTCCAGAGGAAAAATTTACATCAGCCACCGAAAATCCCGACCTGTTAATAAGTCAGTTTGACAGCTGACAGCGTGGTGAATGACATGTGAAGGTTTGTAGTATTATTTTTGCCATTCTAAAAATGCATTTTCTGCCAAAAAAATGTCTACGGTTTTGGAGAAATTTCCAATGTCTAAAGGTGCCCCTGTCCTAAGCTACCTCCTTCTCCCCTACGCTACCTAACGTAGGTAGACGGCGCTGACGGTAGGTAGGTGGTAGGTAGTTAGGTACCTACCTCGGAAGAAGAATGGTAGGTACCTACCTACCTCACTACCAAAAGTGGAGCCTCATCCTCATGATTGGTTTGTCGTTTGTTGCCATAGCAATGAACATACTTAGTAGATACCTATGGTACCTACCTAGTAGGATTGTTGATCTTACCTACTGGGTAGTTAAGTTGATGTTGTGTTGGACACAAAGGTACCAAATTAAGTAATGAACCTTGGATTTTTGAGTCGCAACAAAGTTTTACTGACCGGTGGAATTATTTACCAAGATATTTTGAAACATTTTGAACGAAACGCAACTAAGCTACCTGCAATAACAAAACGGGATCTGACAAGATAGATAATGTTGCCTTATAAAAGTATAACTTGCCTTTTAATGGGCTAAGAAAATAAACTATGTATGATTATTTCGAAGAGGTTCGAATTTTTTGGCATAATTAGTCTGCCGTCACATGTTTTTTTCTCAAACTTGTGGCACACAATAAAACATTGATACCTTAATAAAATGATATGAAAAATTAAAATGACTACCTATTGTTTTATTATATTACTAGCTGTAACCCGCGACTTCGTCTGCGCAGGATTATTAAGCTAGTATTATTAGGTTTCACCCGCGTAAGTCTCGATCCCGTGGGAATATCGGGATAAAAATGTGCCTATTGTGTTATTCCGGGAGTCCAGTTATCTCCATTCCGAATTTCATCCAAATACATCCAGTAGTTTTTACGTGAAAGAGTAACAAAGATACGTCCATCCATCCATCCATTCTTACAAACTTTCACGTTTATAATATTAGTAGGTTATCAATATTAAGTACATTGTTTTAATAGGTACCTACTTTAGGTATCCAAACAATATTCACAACTTAACACAGTTCAATTGAACATGAGTATATCGCAGATAACTATATTATTTTTATCCTTATGTGATATGCTATGGGTTTCCTCACTGGAAACCATGCCTGGCCTGTATCGCGAAAACCTGAACACGAGGAAATATATTTTTTATTCACATGCTCAGCTGTCATAATCAGTCTTTGTCATTTGATTTGTAAATTAAAATGAATAATTACCTTAAATATAATCTAAAGTAAAATAAGTTGATGCCATAAATCATCGGCCTGCAATGCTCTGAGCCAAAAAATAAGAAAATGATAAATGTACAAGTAACTACTTAAATAATAAATAATATTATAAATAATTATATACAATGTAGTGTTTATATAAACATAATACACATTATAAACTTTGTACTTACGGAAGGTAACTAGGTTGTAAGCAAATTTTCTGAGTACTTTGATTTTATTTGAAAATAATTTTTACTTGATTTTATGTTGACAGGATTGTTCAAAATTATTAGGAAAAAATAAAAATAAACTGGCAGGACAACTCTAAGCTGTCGATGTTACAAGGAGACAGCTGTAATGTTGAATGTCACTGTCACTCACAGCTGATCGTACTCCTGCCACAACCAAAAGAAGATAAAGAAGAAGACGCTTTCTTCGTTTCATTCGTTCGAATTTCGTTCGATACATACAAACAAATTACAAAAAATTGCAAAGCAAAAGTTGTGAAGTGTTGAACTTTAGTTTTTGTTTACTTTCCTTGTTCTTATTCATAAATATATCTTCATTACTGTTGATAAACGTATTGTAGTTGCAATGACCTGATTCACAATGGAACTGGCAGTCGCTGAACGCCTGCATTTTAATTGCAGTATCAAGTGTCGAAACTAGAAATCTAAAGTAATTTGGCTTGTGTTGGAGATTGCACTTCACAGTCGACCTGCCTATTATAGTAAGTATATTTATGTTGCAATAGTATAGTACAGTAGTTTCATTTTGCGAGAATTGCTGATAAAATCATAATTTTTGCGTCGTCTTCATTGTATCATTTTCGTAGGAAAGGTACCCTTGGAAAAACAATATCAAATTATACTCCTACCTACATGTTCCTACAATTTAGTAAGAACAGGTTCCTTCATGGTTCGCAATTGTGGACTCAATAACTCAATTCAATAACATATACTTCCACAGTTCAGTGAGTGCAAGTGATTGGGAGAAAGTTTGTTATCCAGACATTGTTAGTTATCTCCGTTGGCAGACTCAACAACTTATTGTGTTGTTATTTGTGATAAGCGGCCTTTTATAGGCCTGTATAAAGTAGGAACCGAATTATTTACCATCATCATCAATATCATATCATCATCGAAGCGATGGTAGCCTAACGGTTCAATAGTGCAACTCAGAATCCAACGATACTGGGTTCGATCCTAGGCTCCGCACCAATGACTTTTCTAAGTTATGTGCGGATTTCCATCGCTCTGTGCTTCGGAGGGCACGTTAAGCTGTAGGTCCCGGCTGTTATTCATTAATAGCAGTCCATACCCCATGTCAGAGGCCCTCGGGCGGCTTGACAAACTCTGACACCAGAGGCCAGCACTACCTCATACGAAACGACGACGACGACCATCATCAGCAGCGGCCTTTAGATATCCACTGCCGGGTGAGGCATCCCCCATAGAATACATGAGGGGATAGTGGTCACCACTCGAAGCTTCATCCCAAGAGGTTCTGTGAGTTCTGCAAGCTTATGCCATTGTCATTTCTCTATTTCTAAGGGCTATTTCTCTGTTTCTATCCGGCATTTCCAAATATGCAGCAAAGGTGTTTTTTTATTTATTTAATTCTTTATTGTAAACTATACAGACAAAACACCTATGGGTGTGCAATAGAATCGGGGCTGGAGTTTTTTTTTTTTTGGGTGGGGGTTGGGAGCTGACGGGTCTACTCCTACGGTACTACTCCCCAACAGGAAAGCGTTTAGCTTTGAGAAAAAAATAAAGAAAATTTTAGGTTAAGTTCAATAATACGAATCTTGTTTACGGCTCCATTATGCATGAGATAATATCCTGAACTTTTATGTTTTTTTTTCATAATTTTATACTCTACGCATCCTATCCTACTAATATTATAAATGCGAAAGTTTGTGTGTGTGTGAGTGTGTTTGTTACTTCTTCACGCTGAAACGGATGTACGGATTTGCATGAAATTTGGAATGGACATAACTGGACTCTCGGAATAACACACAGGCTCATTTTTATCTCGATATTCCTACGGGATTTAGACCTACGCGGGTGAAGGGCACTGCTAGTAAGTAATAAAACTTGTTTTATAGAATGAATGTTTGGGTTATTAAATGTTTTTTTATGTTAATCGTTAACCTCTGCCTTTAACAATGCATTGCCTCACAGGTCACGTTCACCTAGAACGCGCCCTATGTGGCATTGCACTTCACCCACCACCCTGAGACATAAAAGATTATGTCTCATGTGCCTGTAATTTCACCGGCACTTCAAACCGGAACACAGCAATGCGAGCACTGCTTCATTGAGGCAGAACTAAGTATGGTGGTAGTACTTCCCTGGACGAACTCTTTCACAAAAAAGCTCTATTTACTAGTTATTACTGGTGCTAGAAGCTCTATTTACTAGTTATTACTGGTGCTAGAAGCTCTATTTACTAGTTATTACTGGTGCTAGATTGAGCTTGTTGTATCTTTATTTCTACAGAAAAAAGTTTAATACGGCTTCACTCGCTCTTCTTAGCATCAGATCCCATAAAGAAGCCTTGCTACGTGCCCTGCATCCTTTCACCACAATGGTTTTTTCCTAAATTTATATTATTTCAAAATTATAGAAGAGCAGCTTTCGCTAATGTGTCTATTGCAGAGTTTTTAATATTTTTTTACTACTTGAATGACGGTACAAGCAGATGGCCCACCTGATGTTAAGCGGTAACCTCTGCCTGTGAACAGTGCATTACCTCAGAGGTCACGTCCACTTAGGACGCGCCCTATGTGGCATTGCACTGCGCCCGCCACCCTGAGACATAAAGATGAAAAGTCTCTCATGTGCCTGTAATTTCACCGGCATCCATACCCTTCAAACCGGAACACATCAATGCGAGCACTACTGCTTTGCGGCACAAAAAAGCTCTACTACTAACAAAAATGTGTTGAAATGTCTTAGTTTCAATCGCTGCACTGATTCCACAGACAACATTTTTGAATTCTTTAATGGTTACACTTGAAAGTCTTTTAATGTTAACAGTTTAACGACGACCTCTGTGGTGCGGCGGGCGGACGTTCGCTTGCGACGCAGGAGGTTGCGGGTTCGATTCCCGCCTCGGAACAAATATTTGTACGATCTGCAGATATTTGTTCCGGGTGTTCTGGGTATTTTCTATGTATAATTAAAAATATCTATCTATGTAATATATTGTATTAAGTATATCAGTTATCTAGTACCCATAACACAAGCTCTGGCTTAGCTTGGGGCTAGATAATGTTGTGTGAACTGTCCAGCATTATTTATTTATTTATTTATTTATTTATTGGTTCGCAACCAGTAATCCAATTTGTTTTTGAAAGCATTTATTGATGTGGCAGTACCTAACTACATTTTCTGGTAAATGATTCCAATTATGGACCATTCTGTTACTAAGGAATTGCTGTGCAGTGTTTGTATTGGATGGTCCACGTGATATTCTACAAATTTGCGCTCTCAACGACATTGAGCTCTGTTTTAAAATATAGATTTCATGAAATTCAGGCAAATTGTAAGTGCCAGAGAGGATCTTGAAGATCTCAATGAGGTCGCTATGCAGACGCATTAGTCACCAGGCCCTTTTAAAATGCTATAGCATTGTCAACTACCCTTTTCCGAGCTATCTACGTGTCTCATCCTGTCGTAGGTCATCAGAGGTCAACCTCAGTTGTTGACAATCTCGCCAGAGGTATCCCTGAGGTTATCAGGATTCCTTGGTTTGTTTCCACGTTCTCGTACAATGTTGTCAGTTTACGAGCACTTTTCGAAGTAAACAATGATAAAACTGACCCTAGACAAGGAAGGGTGTGCTGCAAGTCAGGTTAAAATCCTATCTATATCTATTTAATAAAGAATTGCCTGTCTGTGAGTTTTAAATACACACATACATAGACACACATCTTTTCCCCGAAAGGGTAGGGAAAGCCTCAAATGGGCCTCTTTTCACGTGGGTTACACCACCGTGGGAATTAGACGTGACAGGTGGTGAGCTCATCGCTGCCATTGTTTCCCACGGCTGACTCTGCTAACGTTTTCTTTCAGTAATAACACATTCCTTAATAAGCTAGCAGCCAGGACAAATCTAATACCAATGAATCTTACAAAAAAGTCTGGGTAATCTCTTAGTCGGCTTTTACGACTTCCACGGGAGGAGACAAACCGGATATTCTTAGGCCGGACATACCACGTTGGTTCTATGGTGGTATAGTTTTAAATAAATGCCAAAATTTAAGTGAAAACTACTATTTGTACGACGCCAAATCACAAATTACCGTTTTTAAAATGTTGTCTGTCTGTCTGAAAGTTTGTCTCGAATAGGCTCTGAAACAGCTCAAACAGACAAAGTCGCGGGAACAGCTAGTTATAAATATCACAAGGCGGTGCTTAATTGTTTCCGACGCGCGTACTCGGCTGAGACGAAAAAAGGTGCTGGTTCGATTCCCGCACGGCCGACTCGTAGTTCCTGATACACACGACACAGGGGATCCTAGTGTGGGATCAGGACTATATATAAGTGACTGTGTTATGTCACGTTGATCCGTGTCTGGGTGCTGTGGTATCATGTGGTACCTACTCTAATTTTACCTCTCTCCTAATTTTGAATCGTCTTTGTCGTCAATTAAAATGGAGTCAAGTAGGGAGTCATCGTATTTCCTGGTACCCACGACACAGGGGATCCCCCAGTGTAGGACTATGTATGTACAACCATCACTATCCTAGATACCTAATACAAGCAATAATTGTTTGTTATCACGTTATCGAAAACGGCTCTAACGATTTCAATTAAAAATGCTACATGCGGGTTTTCAAAAAAACTCATTTCTTATTTTCTTTTAAAAATTTACTATTGTAATCTGTCCCAGTCACATAATATTAAATAGTTTGCTGTTCCTCGGCGCGGCGGAGCGGACGAACATAGAAAATTTAAATGACTGGCTAAAGACGGACACTATAGATTGTAAGGGTAAACACTTACTAGACACGATATGGGTAGCGATTCACTTAGTAAACACGATTTAAAAAAAGAAACGCTGAGCAAAGCTCTGTCGCACTAGATACTTGTAAATTATAAATAGACAACATAATCGCTTGGGCTTATAATCAGTACACTAAGTTACAATGTTTTCTTATCTATTTTAATGCAAAGTTCACTGTACTCTACTTCATAGTGCATTTATTAGTACCTACCTAACAGATTGCACTAAATAAAAAGGTATTCACATCATTTGTTTGTTAGCCAATTACCCGCTGAATATCCATAAAACAGTTACTCCGTGTTCTGTCTCTTCACTGCAAAAGACAACATACATACATACATACATACATAGACACACGCCTTTTTCCTCGAAAGGGTAGGTAGAGCCTCAAATGGGCCTCGTATCACTGTGGGTTGCACCATCGCGGGAAATAGACGTAACAAGTGATGAGCTCATCGCCGCCATTGCTTCCCACGACTGACTCTACTAATGCTTTCTTCCAGTAATTCCTTCCACATTTTAATACATTCCTTAATAAGCTAGCAGCCAGGACAAATCTTATACCAACGAATCTTACAAACCAGTCCGGGTATTAATCCCGTAGTCGGCTTTTACGACATCCATGGGAGGAGATGGAGGGGTCTATTCTTGGGCTGGGCACTGTATAACTGTTCTATTCGAGTTTTATAGTAACCCGGTAAGTCGATAATGGGCTCATGATTTCGCAACTGGTCACCTCTTATTTATAGTCCGAGATCCGGCCTAAGAGATGTTTGCACTCATCTGGATTTGATGAGACGTGGCTGAAAATAAAGCTATAAGAAGTATAGTATACACGATATAATTGTGTTCCCAGCTTTGAATCTGTTGGACTTCCCGGCAGCCTGTAAAACCCTTGCGGTCGGGTAGTGCGTCATGTGGATTTTGATCAGATACTTATTTATTTAAGTCTACCAACAGTCGGTACATGAAAATGTGTTACATTCTTATGCTACATGCACAAATTCTCTCACTGCACGCAAAAAAACAATGTTAAGGTTTTGTTTTTTTATTTATTTTTATTGTCATCTGCGATCAGTCTTCTGACTATGAGCAAATTTAGTGTGGGTAGTCTGGCTTGTAGCAGAAGTGGTCCAGCGACCTCCTCTCATTTTCTTGTGTGTCATGTTTCATCGAGTTCCAAGATAATATGTTGTCTTTTTAGCGTCTTCGGGTAGTTGATGGTAGTTAGCTGTGATGCCAAGTGGTTCGGAAATGTTAAGACAACAATGTTAAGGTGAGATAACAAAGCATGGAAGGATTTGATAACCACAAAGGGGAAAAAACCGTGCAAGCCAGGAAACAGAATTTAACGAAGAACGTGTAACACTAATGACAAATATAGACATGACCTAGTGAATTGGCCCCACATTACATACAAGCCATTCCCCAATATTCCAAATAGTATCTGTGATATAATTTAACAGCTTATAGAGACATGGTAACAGAGAGTTAGTACATAAGACGGTTCTTCTCAAGGGAACATATAGTTATGGCATCATCCGACGAGGGTAACTAGAGGGAACTTCCTCACTTCCGAAGGGGATTTCAGTGACGGCTAGCAATAGTATTTACACTATGAAATTGGGTTGCTTGCTCAGAAGCTGCTGCACTTTTACGCAGCCAGGGTTATACGCTTACCTGGATGTTGAGACAAAAAAAAATATTTATGTTCTCTACTAAAAAAGGTCCTACTGCTTTCAAACGCCTGAAGCAATTATTATAAATGATTATTTCATGGTTACCAATTAATTTATATAAAAAAAAACTATTGCTGTTTTTCGTGATTTTAGCTCACTTTTCGTGTCACGAGCACTATTTTATCATCTTCTGACTTAACTGAGCTTTAGTGGCAGAATTTGGTGTAACTAATCACCTAAATTATATATTATTACCAATACAAGCTTTATTTTCGGCCATATCTCATCAAAATTCAGATGAGTGTAGACATATCTTAGGCCGGACCTTGTACTATTTCATCCTACGTCATCTATTCAAACTCAATCTGCGAAGTGTATGTACGGTACCTAACTATACCCTGGTTCAGAATTCGAGATATTTTTTGTAAACAAACAAATGTCACTGTTAAATAGACAAGCCAGTGGTAAAAACATTTTTTTGCGTGGATCATGTTTTACTAGTAGTGACCTGCGGCTTCTCCTACGTCTTAACAATTGTATGAATTTTTTGTAATAACCGCCAAGCAGGTTCGCTCGCGCGGTATGTATGTACCTTCAACTTGCGGCAATGTATCATCATCATCATGGTGATCGTTACGGGACGCCCGGCTAATGTGAAACATCTATGTTAGTATTAGAATTCTTAATTCATATGGCAATAAGATATTTCACATCAAAAGTTCAAGTTGTGGCCATTTTAAATAACGTCACGGCCGCACGTTAGAACCAGATTTTGATGAAAATGGGACCAAACGGGAAGTATAAAGTGTCAAATAAAAAAATAATGTTCCTAATCAGAAATTAAATGACGGAGATACCAAACAAAAAAAAAACACGAATTGAGCACCTCCTCCTATTTTTTGAGGTTGGCTAACAAAAAAGTTCAAAACTCGATCGACGTTCTCACTTCATAATCATTTATTCATAGATCATGAGGAATTTAGCATTTAAAAATTGGCAATACAGACAAAAGAGCCAAGCTTGAGTTGAAAAATCGGGGCTAATAACTTGATTGTTTTTATGAAATACTTTTGAAAATACTATGAATTCTGGATACGTACTGATGGTAGGTGACTTTACCAGTCGTTTTTAGACGTCCTTTGTAGTTTCTGCACACTTTTGTGGCACACCTCGTCATTGCAGACACAAATTAGAATCAACGATGCGACCGTTCACCTTGACGAGACAATTGACACTGAGAGGCGGCGAGCGACTTACCGGCCAACAGTTGGCCGGTATATTTTTCGACGCATTTGTGACGTGAAGCACATTCTATATACAATCAAAGATCACAACTACTCTGTCATATCTGAGCTGTTAGATTCAGTATCAGAATCAGATTCATCATTGATGTTAATAATAAATCTATCATAAACCAATCTAATCTATCTATCTATGTATCTATCTATCTATCTTGCCACTGATGGACCTGACGATGAAGGCCCGGGTGCCATCTCCGCAAGTGCGGGTGAAGCCTCTATTTTGTACAACACGCCACCAAATGTGAATTAAAAGGCAAAACCAAGATAATTTTGGTTTTATTTAACACTAGCTGTTACCCGCGACTTCGTACGCGTAATATTATTTTATCCATAATAAATAATAATAATAACTATAACTGGTTTTTTGCTTGACTTAATACACTAACACTCGTATTTATAAACAAGTAATTACTTGTTGCTAAGTAATTTCTTAATGAAGTCATTACTTGAAGCTAGAATTCTTCAGTACAAAATTTTATTCTATGGTTGAGTAATGCACGTTACTTACTAAACACTGTCAAAAAGCTCCGAACCGAGTAATAAGCGTTGTTTAAGTAACGAAAGTAGTTACTATTACTTGATTAAGAATTCTAACTTTTGACAGTTCTTACTTCGTCCGATTTCTTAACTATGCAATAAAAATAGTTGCTCAAGTAATTACTTTTGCTTAAGTAATTACTTTGACTTGTCTATAAATACGAGTGTCAATCTTAATCTTATCGTGTGTAATCTTAGTAGAAAATCGCACTGCGCGCACCGCTAAGGTAAACTCGGTTTTGACACTATTACTTAATCTGTAATTACTTGTCTGTTTACTCGCCAATCTCACAATTTGTAATATTATAAAGAGGAAAGATTTGATTGTTTGTTCGCGTATGTATGTAACTTATTCTCCCACGCGCAGATTTTACTCGCCAATCTCACAATTTGTAATATTATAAAGAGGAAAGATTTGATTGTTTGTTCGCGTATGTATGTAACTTATTCTCCCACGCGCAGTTTTTACTCGCCAATCTCACAATTTGTAATATTATAAAGAGGAAAGTTTTGATTGTTTTTTCGCGTATGTATGTAACTTATTCTCCCACGCGCAGTTTTTACTCGCCAATCTCACAATTTGTAATATTATAAAGAGGAAAGATTTGATTGTTTGTTCGCATTGAATAGGCTAAGAAACATCTGAACCGATTTGAAAAAATATTTCACTGTTGGGTAGCTACACTATCTCCGGGGACCATAGGCTATATTATATTTCCAAAAAATTAGGGATCCTTACTAAAACTCCAATAATGTAACCCAAGGTGTAAAATAATTTTGTTTGTATGGATAAACTAAAAAACTTTTTAACCGATTTAAAAAATTATTTCACCTGTAGAAAGCTACATTATCAGCAAGTAACATAGGCTATGGTTTATTAACGTTCACCTGCGGCTTCACTCGCGTATTTGTATGTTTGTTTGTAATGGATAAACTCAAGAACGACTTGTCCGATTTTAAAAGTTATTTTACCCATAGAAAGCTACATTATGGCTGAATATATGAGAAGAACTGTTTTAACTGTTTTTTGCTTGACTATGTCTCTTATATTTTGTAAGATACCGTCAAACGACCTTTGAAACGACACCATACTTAAGTTTTTAAATCTAGGGAATTTCCCATTTTAACTTTGAAGTCCTGAAAATGTTTTAATGTTAATGACTTCACCTTGAAACTAACTTTGAAATTGTCTAAATACGCTGAAATCTGGCTAAAACCTAAAGAGTATTTATTTACAAAGAAAATGTTCCCATTTCTTTTTTCAGCTAAATGTCAGGTACTGCTGAAACTTATGTTAGCAATTTTTTTTTTAAATTAACCTTTGAATTTTCTTTTATCTACTACCAACGGTTTCCGAGTTACGAATCATTTTAGTTTTACATTAAAAGCCATTTTGGACCCCTTCCAAGGTGATTTTTCAAAAACCCTTTCTTAGTACACCCCTACACCCAAAAAAGAATACATCCTCCAAATTTTATGTGCCTAGGTCCAGCGGTCTATACTGTGCGTTGCAAAAAGCAAAGTGTATACGTTAAAAGCCCATTTTGGACCCCTAAGACGGCGAATTTTCCAAATTCCTTTCTAAGTACACCTTTACACCCTAAAAGGAATACACTCTCCAAATTATAAGTCTCTACGACCAGCGGTTTGTAAAAACTAAAGTTTTTTTATTTTTTTACAAAAAAAGTTCCCTTTCCGTTTTTCAAGAAAAAATCAGGAATCGACACCGTGACACGACCTTTGTAACGACACCATACTCAAGTTTTTCAATTTAGGGGTCCCATTTTTACCTTGAGGTCCTGAAAATGTTTTAATCTCAACAACGACACCGTGACATGACCTATTAAACGACACCATACTCATGTTTTTCAATTTAGGGGTCCCATTTTAACCATGAGGTCCTTAAAATATTATGATCTTAATGACTTCACCGTGAAACTAACTTTGAAATTGTCTAAATACGCTGAAATCTGGCTAAAACCTAAAGTGTATTTATTTACAAAGACTATGTTTCCATTCCTTTTTTCAGGTACTGCTGAAACTTACGTAGGCATTTTTTTTAAATTAATCTGTGAATTTTCTTGTATCTACTACCAACGGTTTCTGAATTACGAATCATTTTAGTTTTACATTAAAAGCCATTTTGGACTCCTTCCAAGGTGATTTTTCAAAAACCCTTTCTTAGTACACCCCTACACCCAAAAAAGAATACATCCTCCAAAGTTCATGTGCCTAGGTCCAGCGCTTTATACTGTGCGTTGCAAAACGCAAAGTGTATACGTTAAAAGCCTATTTTGGACCCCTAAGACGGCGAATTTTCCAAATTCCTTTCTAAGTACACCTTTACATCCTAAAAGGAATACACTCTTCAAATTTTAAGTCTCTACGACCAGCGGTTTAGGCTGTTCGTTGTAAAAACTAAAGTTTTTTATTTTTTTTACAAAGAAAACTTTCCCTATCCGTTTTTCAAGAAAAAATCAGGAATCGCTGAAACACGTGTTTATTTATTTTATTTGAGGAATCTTCATGTAAAATTTCAAGGTTTTACAGCTAACGGTTTCTGAAATACACAGCTTTTTTGTTGTATATTAAAAGCCCATTTTGGACCCCTTAGCATGTGAATTTTCAAAATTCCTTTCTTAGTGCACCCCTAGACCACAAAAGGAACGTATTCTCCAAGTTTCAGATCTCTAGGACTTACGGTTTGGGCTGTGCGTTGATTGTCAGTCAGCCAGTCAGTCAGTCAGTCAGTCAGTCACGCAACGATTTTATATATATTGATAAAACTTCAGTGACAACTTCTGGTTTGAAGTAGGATGACAAGTATCTTTTCTTTTCCACATATCAATCATAGATGTTATAGAAAGGAGGTAAGTATACTACAAAATGTTCGAGTTTTACTAAATAAAATCTAACAAAAATAACAGCAACAAGAAAATAACGAAATAGCAAATAAGGAGAAACGAATGAAATTACAAAATGGGGCCCGGCTTGTTATGTTGGGGCTACACATGTCCCACCACTATATAGCTTGCAGAGTGCGCGCTACAATGTGGAAGGCAGTAATATTATGAAAACAAGTTGGTAGGTAGGAAAAAACGTAAATATAAATAAAAGCTAAGCTTGAGCTTGTATTTCGGTTTTATTCACACAATGACAGTTGTAACACGCTCATAAAACAGAAAAAATATTTTACACTGAACAAAAAAGATCAATATCAAAAGCATATACTCATTTTATTCTAACACGGCTTTCAAAACAAAGCCAATTGTTTAGAATCTCTGCAGTGTTCCAAGTGACATGAAATATTTTATACTAAAAAATATATTTTTGCTTGTTAACTTTGTTAATAACCGAAATAACTCAAAAATATATACGACAAAATATTCATTACATTATAGTTTATCAGATCTGAGTTAGAATAACACGCCAAGCCTGTTTATTGGCCTAATTTAATAAACTAACTTATTAGTACCAATTTTTTTGCTATGGTATCCCCTTTGTTTACAAAAAATATCTCGAATTCTGAACCAGGGTATACATATATTATGTATTTGGCTTCCTACTTTGTGAGATGGCTGCTGGTATGAATCAGCCATCATGACCAATATCTGAATATCTCTGACGGCGACAGAATGTTGAATTACGCACTATTTCATATAATTATGAAAGTTATTTTCTCAATATAGCTAATCAGTTATCCGTGATTAAATTAATGACCGTGCTAGTATACATTTTCATGCATTTCAAGTGCAGTTTAAATTGCAAAAATATGCACTTGGAATATCTATAATCTTCCTATAAACGCCCAGAAAGCACCATTGAAACATTAGCAGAACCGAAAACCGCTGACCGGAACCTAGAAACAGACGCCCAATGATCTATTGGTAGGCGGGACGGCCCCCAATCGATATAATTAAAACTATCGGACGCGACCTGTGACTGTTAGCCGCGCGCGACTTATGAGCAAAATTTTTTATTTTATTTTATCTGAGTTAATCAAGTACGATATTCAGATAACAAATATGCATTGATACTACATTATTGTATAATTCCGGGGGTTCGTTCTACCAAAAAAATTATAGGACTATATTTTATCTATAGAAAATATAACAAAGTTACCTCTATATAATGGATAGATTCGATTTATTCTCAATATTTTGGATACTGTTGGCTAGTATATTGTAAAGTCATGTGTTGAAAAGATCGTCGCATGAAGTTGGTTGACGAAGGGGGTGTAAGAGTGTTCGTTTTGGTATACTATGGAGGAGGCTTATGTCCACCAGTGGACTTACAGCGGCTATTAATGCCCAGATAGCATAAAGCGTTGCTCTACGTAAGACTGATGAATTGTGTTGTTGTTCGCAGAATGGCGGGTGGATGCGCGTGGTCGCGGCGCATCGCAGCGCGCGCGCGCACGCTGCGCGGCCTGGTGCGCGACACGCAGCGCGCGTTGCAAGACGTGGCTGATATTCTTAGTGTGGGTGAGTCCATCTTCGTGGAGTCTTAAGGAGATTTCTAGGCAAAATGCTAGTGCAGCTGAAGAGCTTTTTACTTTGCTTTTAAGGCGCGATAGGTTCTCAAATGTCTCTAGAATTTTAAAGTTTTTGATAAGAATTTTCATAGTTTTCTATGAAGAAAAAAATATATGATATTCTTGAGCTTTTTATCTAGTGAAATCAATAATTCAATACAATATTTGAAATACTTCACTCGATAAAAAAAAATAACAAAGATACCTCCTTTTTAAAATTGAAATGCTATTTTTCACTCACTTCTCTCACGTTTTAATTTTCGAAACATTTGGTTACATTTTAGTTATTATTTAAGTTAGTGAATTCATTAACAAAACTAAACAAAACTTTGAACGACATTTTTATAGAATTTTTTTATACATAAAAACACGGTATCATAGCGTGCGCTCGCCTTCTTCGCCTCATACAAAAATGTTCGTTGAACCTATAGCGCCTTAAGTAGTTCTAGCCGCGGATAAACAATAAGTGGCACATTGAAATTTGAAGGAAGGTACAGGTAGCTCTAGGTACAGCTATATATAACGCAGTATAATTGCGAGCAGTGTAAAATGTTGCCCAGTTAAAAATTGTTCTGTGTACCAATTTCATTGAGGTCAGTTCAGACATTACGGTGTGAACGAGTAAAAAAGAAAAACCCTACTGTTCTAATAGGTACCAAAACTTTTGCAGTCATAATGTACAGTGGGACTTCATATACTAATATCTTGAAATGACTATACCTACGTATGGCTAACCACATGATGAAGAGCTTCTAAAAGTCTCAAGACGTCAGCAGAAAGCCAGAAATTCTGGTGATTAAGGTGGATGCTCACGCTTGCGGCGCGAAATTCAAATTTTTTAGTGTTTTTTGCCCATTACTGCTCATCAACACTTCTAAAGTCTCAAGACGTCAGCAGAAAGCCAGAAATTCTGGTGATTAAGGTGGATGTTCACGCTTGCGGCGCGAAATTCAAATTTTTTAGTGTTTTTTGCCCATTACTGCTCATCAACACTTCTTCAGATAGCGAAAGTTGAGTTCGCGAGAACTAGGAGACTTAACACATTTTTTTATTGATAGTATCTCATAAATATCATCTGTTTAGCTACGATACCCCAAAACAAAAAAAAAACACTGTAAAAATGTGTTTAGGGGCTCATAGCTAAACTGATGATAACTATGAGATACCATCAATTAAAAAATGTGAGTTAAATCTACTAGTTCTCGCGAACGCAACTTTCGCTATCTGAAGAAGTGTTGATGAGCAGTAATGGGCAAAACACTTAAAAAATTGAATTTCGCGCCGCAAGCGTGCGCGTTCACCTTAAACGTTGATGTATTCAGTTTTAAATGTTAATGGAATAAATTGTTTTAAATGATTTCTAACTTGGTTACTATAGGCCATTTTGAAGACCATAACTGGAGCTGGGGGGTTTACTATGAGCTCTTATAGCCATTCAGTTCAAAAACTATTCAGTACAAAATATCCGTTTGTCATTAACATTCCCCATCGTTGAATAACTTTAATCGCAGAAGTCTATCGAACTTCTGTGACTGTGCCTTTAAATATAGTTGCGGATATCACGGGACCGATATTTTGTACTGAGTAGTGTTTGAACCGCATGGCTATAAGAGCTCATGGTAACCCAGTTGGTTCTCGAAGCACCACACAGGCGCTCCCCAACTAGTAGTAAGAAGAATCATAAAAAAAAACAGACCGTGTTTGTTGCCTGATTCTTCTAGGTGTGGTTGCGTTGGAACAGGAGTAAAAGTAAATTTATTTTTTAAGACGATTCAAAATGATCCTTGTGATTTCAATGAATAAAATACTTTTTGACCTTTGAATTTGTCTCTAGCTTATCGCAGCGTGACCAAGAAAGAATCAGTGACACGAAGTTGCAGTAGTAGTACGACAGTTTCAATACCATATGAGCAATGCTGACAGATGTGTACCATTTCTCACTTGTATGTATTTTTCTGTTAAAGATCCAGAAATATGTTCAATAGTATCAGAGATCGGCAACACAGCCATCCGTCCTACTGCGCTGGTGGTGCTGGGCAGCAGCGCCAAGGCGAAGGTGCGTCTGTTGCACGCGCTCATCGGCAGGCAGCTGTTACCGGAAGACTTGCCTAGGGGGTGTCGGTGGGTGAGTGTAAATACAATCGGCAACACAGCCATCCGTCTTACTGCGCTGGTTGTCAAAGTCATTATATAGGTAGCAGGTAGTTATATTTCAAGGAATGCTCCCAGGAACCATGTTCTGGATCCCACCATCTCCTTTTCATCATAGGACGAGCCGACGCAAGGTTCAGTACCATCTTTACCTCATAGTATTATTCGTACTAAAAGTTTCGGTTCTACCTTTATAATGCGGACTGCTAAGGAGGGGAATACACTACCGTCGTCTGTCTGTGTTCCTGAAAACTATAATCTTGGTCTCTTCAGGGCTAGAATGAATAGGTACCTTCTAGACCTTTGTGCTCCATCTTCGGCCGCATCGTCACTTACCAACAGGTGAGATCGCGGTCAAACAAAGGTCGTGAATGGAGGCCGCTATGGGAAAGGATTATGTCCAGCAGTGGACTTCTACAGAATGATTATATTATTATTAAATCAGTTGTATTTTTTGTCACAGTTTGAAATAGCAAAAATAATAAAAGTTTTTATAGGTATTGCAAACAGAAACCTAGGTAAACACCTGTTTACCATACTCAATTTTCCAATCCTCTTTTGGTAATCAATCAATATGCATAAACTCGTTGCGTGACTGATTGACTGACTCACTCACTGACTGACTATCAACGCCCAACCCAAACCGTAAGCCCTAGAAACCTGAAATTTGGAGAGTACGTTCCTTTGGGGTCGAAACGTACCCTCTGTGGGGTTGTTGAAGTTAGTAGGAAAAAAACTACGCGCGGTTAAACGCGGCCGTTCCACTTGTGTTTATATATTTTTGTCCTGATGTACGAACCCTATTGTATTCTAAGTGGCGGGTGTCAAGAACTGCACCAACGGGCCCCTATGAGGGTACCTCTTTCAAACCTTCCCCAGCAAGCCCCCTCAAAGTAACGAAACAGGACTTTGGGTTGAGGGCAATATTGGGTGGCCATAATCTCCATGCGTAACGGGCGCGTTTAATGATCGCAGTATTCCCTTCTGATGGATGCTGGTGCCAATTCCCTGTTGTAGTTCCTTGGTCACTTTTTACATCCATGGAAGGAAAGGGAGGAGTCTATTCTAGGCCGGACCATTAAGGTCTTTGGGCCGGACACATCACGGCACGCGTATAAGTGAAGAAGTATTAAAATTTACCTTTTATTTTTCAGATTCGTATCCAATACGGTAGTGCGACACAGGTGCACCTCTCTCTCGGCAACTCGGAGTTCGAGTTAGTAGAAGAGTTACAGTGCAACAAGCGACCCTGGGACATACTGCCTGTCGAGGTAACGTCCAACGCGTGATGCTCGCGAAATAACCACACTTAGCCATGTGTGGCGTATGTGTTAGGTCATAATTACCGGCAAATTAGTTTTCGCTATCTGAAGAAGTGTTAATGAGCAGTGATGAGCAAAAATCACGAAAAAAAATTAATTTCACGCCACAAGCGAAAGCAACCACTTTAACACAAGCTCTGCTTAGCTTGGGGCTAGATAATGTTTTGTGAACTGTCCAGCATTATTTATTTATTTATTTTATTTATTATAATTTGCATCATATCAAAATCTAGGCAAAAGCTAGTATAGTATTCTTTTTAGAGGTATCTTTGTTTTTTTTCCATCTAGAAAATATAGTCCTATCGTGTTTTTGGTACAGTGATCCTTCGGCATTATAATGTAGTATCCATGCATATTTTTAATCTGAATATTGGATTTGATAGCAAAATCTATGATTTATTTGAACATACACTAATTACTATACACACGGTGAAAAGTTATTTTTTTATTTTCCAGGACCTATTGAGACGAGAAGCCGCAGACCTAACAACAATCGTAGAAGTGGAGATCAACAACCCGTTCCTAAAAGACGGCCTTCGGATTATAATCCCTCCAGACATAGCCACGGCGCCCGGCGCTTCTAACCACTTACAGCTCAAGTCTATGCACACAGAACTGTACACGAAACGAAGTAGTATACTCAGAAGTTTCAATCCCGTATATTTTTATTCGTTAGATAGGTTAGGAAAGAATATATTTTCTGATAATATTTGTGGTAACATGGCGGGATCGAGAAGCGATGAAGATTTTTGGAGTACGTTCAACTTGTATGATATGAGCAAATCTGTGAATGTTGAGGTGGGGGGCCGAGAGTGTGATAAGGATAGAGTGTCTTGGACCGAGGGGAGGGGGCAGCCGGCTGTTTTCAATGCTGAGGTATGTACTTTCCTCTGACTTTCCTTTTTTTTTAAACTACAGTACCTACCCTCTCGCTAGTCCGCCGCTTGATAATCTGACAACTACTATAATCCGCCCATTTGTTGAAAGTCGATGTTAGCTGTAGACTCTCTGTAATCCGGATTTATCCTGGTAAAAAACAAGCCAAATTTCAAAACCTGAGTAACCTGATTTAATGTGTCAGTTTATTTTTAAATGTTAATACATTTATGTCGGACCTTCATAACTACTAATACAAAATTACTATGTTTTTTTGTTGTTTTCCTCAATTTGATGTTCCTGTACATTATAATCCGCCGTTTTCGGTAATCCGCCGGTACTCCGGATTTTATTGGTGGCGGATTAGCGAGAGAGTACTGTACTTGTATGACGGAACAAGCATATGGCCCATCTTATGTTAAGCAGTAACCCTTATAAACTTCCTTTAAACTCCCTTCCTTAACTTCCTGCGTTATTTGTTAGTAGAGCTTTTGTGAAAGAGTTGTTCTGGCGATTTCTGCCGCAAAGCAGTAGTGCTCGCATTGCTGTGTTCCGGTTTGAAGGGTATGCGTGTGGGTGAAATTACAGGCACAGGAGACTTGACAACTGTATGTCTCAGGGTGGCGGGCGCAGTGCAATGCCACATAGGTCCTGGATGGACGTGGTCTGAGGTAGTGCATTTGTCAATATTTTGACAACCTCTATGGCGCGCTGGGCGAGAGTCAGCTGAGATGCGAGATGTTGCGGGTTCGATTCCCGCTGCGGGACCAATAATGTTGATATGATCTGCAAATATTTGTCCTGGCTCTGGGTGTTGTGGTCCCATGTGGTCCAACTTTCCTTTAATTTTTAATTAATTTAAAAAAGAAGATCTAAACTTACTTTCACTTTTCAGAACTGCCTAGACCTTCACCAGGTCAAGGAAATAAATCCACACGCCCAGTTCCTGTTCATCCTGCTGTCTGATGCCGAGGAGTTGGAGACCGGCTCCACGTCGCGCGTGGAGCCTGAGACTACGGAGTCCACCGAGAACGCGAATTACTGGAGCGAAGAGTTACCGGAATCGGACCAGGGGCTGATCAAGAATAGGAATTTAAGGTTAGTTTTTTGTATGCATGTTTTATTTTTTGCTACGTAGCCCTGGAGCCGGTGCTCTGATTTAAATGCCGTGGTATATGGTGTTTGCATGATATATGGTTCTTAGCAATGTTTGGTGGAAATTGGTGCAGCCGTTTCAAGGATCATCAGCTCGCTACAAGTTTTTTAAAGTGAACTTTAGAACTTTCAGCTTGAGCTCAAACTGTTAATTTTCGACGACATTAGACTTGATTTTCTGATGATGTCCAGTCTAGGATGAATATGATCTAGGGTGCAACAGGCGCTTCGATTTCATTCGATGTCCATACATGACATGGAATTTCATAGTAACCTTGCCGGTCTAGGCTGGGTTGGTTCATCTCTAAGAAGGTCCTAGAAATGATGTATGAATAGTTTCAAATATGTATAATTATATTTCAGGAATACATCAGAATCTAAACGGAGCTGTGATATCGAAAGACTGAGCGAGGAGCAGACCGCCTTCATGAACGAGCTCGTGGACCAGTGGGAGTTGATGAGTGAGTTACAGCCTGTACTAGTTGTAAAGAGTGAGCGACGAGCAGACAGCCTTCATGAACGAGCTCGTGGACCAGTGGGAGTTGATGAGTGAGTTACAGCCTGTACTAGTTGTAAAGAGTGAGCGACGAGCAGACAGCCTTCATGAACGAGCTCGTGGACCAGTGGGAGTTGATGAGTGAGTTACAGCCTGTACTAGTTGTAAAGAGTGAGCGACGAGCATACAGCCTTCATGAACGAGCTCGTGGACCAGTGGGAGTTGATGAGTGAGTTACAGCCTGTACTAGTGATATTCATAATAACTAGCCATCCGTCCCGAATTCGCACGCAAAGTTAATATACATATAATTTAGTAATAGTAGAGCTTTTTTATGAAAGTTTTCATCTGGGGAAGTACTACCTCCTATTTCCGCCGCAAAGCAATAGTGATAAAATTATAATGATAAATGATAAATGATAAATTTTGATAAGATTGACTGTTTGTTAATATTGATTGTTGTTAAGATTATTAAGATTGACTTGTAAATTATTTTACCAATAACTGACCATCTGACTATCTTCTACAGGTTGGTGATATTTATGTTCTTCTTGATCAGTTCGCTGTGCTGATTACTAATTTCACTATCATCATATATCTGCTGGACTTAGGCCTCCATATAGAATGCCACGACTAACCGACTTAAGCCGTCTCCATCCACTAACTTCCTTCGACCTTTAAATTATCGTTGCTCCATTGAGAGGGGTTTTCGTAGACTGCGTCAGCCAGGTCACCACTCATCAGCATCAGAGTAAAGAAATCATAAATTAGTTATTTGTCTACTTTATGAGTACATATGTATAGTTATATATATGTATATAATATATTTGTGTGTATATTATACTTATCTATTATTCTGTAATATTTTTTGTAATAATGTGTACGTATATTACATTTAGTTTTTTGTTTTTTGTGTTGATTTTAACCAGTTTGTAAGGTGTGCAATAAAGTATTTTCATTTATTAATTCATTAATTCATTCATCATTTGTTTCCAGCCAGCACACCCCAAAAGCATCACGTGAGGAGCCAGTGGGCTATCCTGGACACCTCCTCACTCGGCACCACTCCTCAGCAGAAGAGCAGGGACTCCGCCAAACTGAAGCGCGAAGACAGACTCGTGAAGAGCAGGACGGCGCTGTTGAACATGACGCTGAAGTTCGCGACGGACTCTCTGCAGACCTGCCTTCTCGAGTGCTGCACGAGGTTGAGCGAGGTGAGTGTTCACACAAGCTCAATGTCTCTCAGCGGGCTACGAAGAGAGCTATGCTCGGAGATTTACTGCGTGATGAAATCCAAAAGAGATTAGAACCTAGATCACCTACGTATCTCTCAGAATGAGCAATTGAAGCGACAATGAGCAGACTATATAGCTTGCAGAACCCACGTGGTGTGTCCGGCCTGAGAATAGACCCTCTGTCTCCTCCCGTGGATGTTGTAAAAGCCGACTAAGGGATTACCCGGACTTGTTAGTAAGCTTCGTTGGTAAAAGATTTGTCCTGGTGCTAGTTTTTTAAAGAATGCGTTATTTACTGGAAGAAATTGTTAGCCGAGCCATTCGTGGGAAGCAATGGCGGCGATGAGCTCACCATCTATGACGTCTATATTCCCACGATGGTGCAACCCACAGTGAAAAGAAGCCTTTTAACGCTTTGCCTACCCGTTCGGGGGAAAAGGGTGTATCTATGTATGTATGTAACATTTGAAGGAGTTCAAAATTTACTATGAATTTCAGGTGCACGTGAAATTACTTCAACAATTTATCCTGGCTTCGTTCGACATGGCGAGGGAATTACAAGTCGTCCCGAAGAAGATACAGTATGTGGCTATCCAGGAACAACATTTGTATGATGTAAGTACATTCAATTCATTCAAAATTGATATCAGCAATCTCGCTCTCGAAGCTCTTTTAACGATACTGATATTGCTTTCGATTATGACATTGCGCTGTATGTTTTGAATATTCAACGATTCAACGATTTAGGGGTAGCTTTCGCTTCGCAGCCTCTAAGTGCTGGAACGACCTTCCCCCACCCATTCGGAAAAAACAGGGAATGGCTAAATTTAAGTTATATTGTAAAAATTGGCTCTTGGAAAGTCAAAAATCGT
This sequence comes from Operophtera brumata, assembly GCA_932527175.1. Classification (NCBI taxonomy): domain Eukaryota; kingdom Metazoa; phylum Arthropoda; class Insecta; order Lepidoptera; family Geometridae; genus Operophtera; species Operophtera brumata. The sequence goes on along the minus strand of OW052239.1, from coordinate 29,863,050 downwards.
TATGTTGTTGGACGGTTGTGCCAGTCTGATTTTGATTCAATGCCATCCTACCATAACAACATAATTGTTAATATAGAACCACCCCTTCTTATCTTATCTGAATATACTTGTCTAAATACCACCATTACCTGGTACCATTAACTTACCATTTTGTATTTGAATATTAGCTTGTGTGGGTACCTAAGCTTATTAGGTACCTAGTATCTATCTGTTACGAGTTCTCGGTGGTTGTCCTGCTGTTCCTTGTTTTTTCAATCATTGTTACATAGTTTATCTTTTGTTTGGGAACAGCGGATAGCTACCGAGTATCATGGCTGCTGTGACGACAGAATAGATTGCAAACACGCGCAGATAATATTTCATCTGATCTGTTTCCCCACAGACGATCAACGAGAAGTTTGCGGATGGCGATAAAAAACAAGAGCTGGTCACAATAATGCACGAAGTGTTACAAGAGCTGAAGACTGACGTGGTGAATATGGATTGGAGTGTAGACGGTAATCATTCAGCTATCATTATGAACTAGTAGCTCCGCGAACAGTAGACCTCGCGAGCACACACTTTTGCAGCAATTATGTTCAGTCTATTCATCTTTTTTTTTGTTCTATTTTTTTACATTGACTGTCCTTTGTTTGACCACGATCGCACCTGGCCGAAGATGAAGCACAAAGGTCTAGAAGGCTCCTATTCACTCTAGCCTTGAAGATACTCAGATTGTAGTTTTCAGGAAAGACAGACGTCGGTAGTGTATTCCACTCCTTAGCAGTTCGCGTTATAAAAGTAGAATTGAATCGTTTAGTACGAATAGAGGGTATACTAATGAGGTAAGGGTAGTACCGAGCCGTGCGTCTGCTCGTCCTATGATGAAAAGGAGATGGTGGGATCAGATCGTGAAGTTCCTGGGGGGCATCTTGTATAATTCCATCTCGAAGCGGTGACTGCTTCGGGATACTGACAGCGAATACAGGTATCAATAAATAAATAAATAATGCTGGAAAGTTCACACAACATTATCTAGCCCCAAGCTAAGCAGAACATGTGTTATGTGTACTAGATAACTAATATACTTAATACATAGATAGATATTTTTTATAACTCATAGAAAATACCCAGAACACCCTGAACAAATATCTGCATATTGCACAAATATTTGTTCCGAGGAGGGAATCGAACCCGCAACCTCCTGCGTCGCAGGCGAAACTTCGCCCGCCGCGCCACAGAAGTAGTCCAGAGACACGCAGATGATAATTGTTCAATGCATCATGTCATTCCCTAAATCTATATCTTGACAACCTCTTGACCGATTTTGCTCATATTTTAAATTCTTGTTTAGAATTGATTAACGAATGTTTCTGCCAAATTATCATTTTTTTTTTTTTTTTTATTATTAGTATGACGGAACAAGCAAATGGCCCACCTGATGCTAAGCGGTAACCTCTGCCTATGAACAGTATATTACCTCAATTTCGCGCCACAAGCGAAATCAACCACATATTCGCTTATTTTAACCTCTAAAGTTTTTGCTATCTCTATTACAGATCTCCCCTGGCACCAAGACCAACGTTTCATGGTCTCCAATTCCACCTTCTACAACTCGTGCCGCACTAGTGTCTCCCTGCCGCTCTCCCCCTCACACCCTCTCCGTCCCCTGTCCCCCTCTATACGCCCGCTGTCTCCCTCTCTCATGCTGAGTGAGATGGAGGAGGGAAGGGCCCCGTCCGACGGGGAGGAGGCGTCGTGTGAGACCTGTTTGGATGAATACGATATCATTATTTCGAGCGAAGAAAGCTACAGCGACTACTTTAATAGGGTGAGTCTTGATATAGAATAGAATATTTATTTATTAAGACAACAAGAGTCCAACTTTTTAGTAACACAACTTAAAACTAGGTTAGTACTTAATAATTAACAATGATTTTGTCCTCTGGGCGAGATTCCAAACCAGAGGACAATCGAACCGATCAGAGAACGCGCTTAGGATGCTGTTGCTGCTCGCGCGAAGCCTGCTCAACAGTGAGGCCGTCTTTTTGCGCCAGATGGCGTCAAAGGTACGCGCCTTGGCAATTATACCCGAAGCGCTGCGGAAGCGCGGAAGCCGCAACAGAGCCCTAAACGCATTGTTGTATTGGACCCGCAGAGCATTGTAAGCTATTCGATTCGTTCGTTTGAGGTAGTGCTGGCCTCTGTTGTCAGAGTTTGTCAAGCCGCCCGAGGGCCTCTGCTATGATATGATATGATTGATCTTTCATAGGTACTCTTAGGCTAAGCAATTTTTTAGGGTTCCGTACCCAAAGGGTAAAACGGGACCCTATTATTAAGGCTCCGCTGTCCGTCTGTCACCAGGCTGTATCTCATCAACCGTGATAGTTAGACAGTTGAAATTTAAAAAGAGTCCTTCAGGGCGGGCAACGCATTGGCAATACCTCTGGTGTTGCAGATGTCAATAGGCGACGGTAACCGCTTACCATCGGGCGAGCCGTAAGCCAGTTTGTAGAGCCAAAAAAAAAACAAGTTTCAGAACCCTTCGTGCGCGAGTCCGACTCGCACTTGGCAGGTTTTTTTGATTTGATTTCTAGTTGCACATACATATTTCGGGTTGAAAAGTACATTGGTGCACGAGTGGAGTTTGACCCCACGGAATCGGGTTTGGAAGCCGAGGTTCCCTCCCACTAGAGTCCAGTGGGAGTGCTGTACATTCGGTGATGAGACTCATCTTGCAGGACAAACAGGAAGAGGAGACGCCGAGCCCGGCCAGCAACATACGCGTTGAGAACGAGGACATGAGTATGTTCTCTCTCTCGCACGCGACGCGCAGTCTGTGCTCCGCGCGCAGCGACGCGACCAACTGTACCAACAATACGAATGTCTCCATCAAAAACGCGACGTTAGACGTGCAACGCACTGGTAAGCTCTTTGGTCCTATATAATACGTGCAACGCACTGGTAAGCTCTTCGCTCCTATATAACACGTGCAACGCACTGGTAAGCTCTTCGGTCCTATATAATACGTGCAACGCACTGGTAAGGTCTTCGGTCCTATATAACACGTGCAACGCACTGGTAAGCTCTTCGCTCCTATATAACACGTGCAACGCACTGGTAAGCTCTTCGCTCCTATATAACACGTGCAACGCACTAAGCCCTTCCAAGCTGATAGACCTTGTCACATTTTCATCCCGTAATATTGATTGGTTACCTTTCAAATTGTCATTGCAACGGCTCGATTTAACCTCAAGTAGCATTCAAGTAAAATCCCGCTATGTGAAGTGATCCGATCCACGTTATTACTTATTAGTACTGTTGGTAGAGCGATGGTAGCCTAACGGTTCAATAGTGCAACTCAGAATCCAACGATACCGGGTTCGATCCTAGGCTCCGCACCAATGATTTTTCTAAGTTATGTGTGGATTTCCATCGCTCTGTGCTTCGGAGGGCACGTTAAGGTGTCGGTCCTGGCTGTTATTGATTAATAGCAGTCGATAAGCCATGTCAGAGGCCCTCGGGCGGCTTGACAAACTCTGACACCAGAGGCCAGCACTACCTCATACGACACGAACGAAACGAACGAGTACTGTTGGTCACGTCGCTACGAGAAACAGTACTAATAACGTGAATGTCTTTGTCGTACTCGCGTTAGATATGCAACGCGCTACTGGACGCTCCTTTTACAAACTGAAACTCGGTGGCTCCATTGATATGAAATTAAATTTATTTATTGCATAAAATGTGGTCAAATGAACTCAAATGAGGTCAATCACATTTATCAAATTGTTACATCAGAAATATGTTTTGTTTTCAGTGTTGTCGAGACTCAGCCGTAAAATCAGTTTGAAGCTAGTCAAGTTCGTCGACTGTTTGAAAGAAACTTATTTTGGAACACTTCAGAGGTAATTACATCATCAGCATCCCATAGCACATCCCTGCTGGAGACATAGGCCGCACCATCCACGAAAGGTCTTGAGCCACCTCCATCCACCGGCTTCCTGCGACCGTTTCTATGTCATCGGTTCATCGACTCTACCTACACTGGTATAGTAAAATATGTTTTTACAATAGAAAAAACTATTGCATTCCGAGAAAGCGTCACATAAATGGGCATGGCATAATGTCCCCGTGTTAGTTTTATACAGTCCTATTCATCCAAAGGTTGTCTGGTAGAAATCGCTACTAAGCGATAAGACCGCCCATTGCACAACATAGTTAGTTTTAGTTTTATTATTTGTAAATTGTTTTGTATTATGGTGTGCAATAAACTATTTTCTATAATATATCTATCTAATGTTTGGATGTTTGTTTGTGACTCAATCACATATTATTTTGTTATTATAAACAGATAATTGTGGCATATAGTTTGTGACCTAGTAAGTGGACATAAGTGGGATTATGCTACAATTCATCTTGGTACGACGAGCGAAGTGGAAGCTAAGTTGTTTTATAAACCCCGACAAAAAAGATGGGTGTTATACATTTGAGGCCATAGTTTGTCTTTGTCTTCGCAACGGGTGCTCTGATTTCTATGCGGTTTTATTTGTATGGAAACTGGTGTTGGAGCACTGAAAGACTGAAAATAGTCGGGAGTTTTTATTTTAAAAGCTTTATTTACTTTCACCTGTCCCGGTGTCTGTAATTGACTTCCTATCGGTGATCGAATTTTCGACCACTTCCTGATATCCGATTGAGCTGAAATTTGGCACACCTGTCAAGTTCTGATGACAATACAAAATTATGGTGACAGCGAGCAGATTTGATGATGAAACTGCTCAATGGTTAATAGTAGACTGTCAGTTTTTGGGCTCATTTTGATCAGCACACCGTTCGATCACAAATTTTATAAAAAGTTTCTTTTGAAAAAAGAATTTTGCAACAAAAAACTTATTTTATATCACATTAACTTATTAATAAATTATATTTTATTTGTAATTGTTCTATACCCTTTATTCCAGATGTCTGGAATCTCTTGAATCGTCGTGCAGACAGGAGCTCGGCGGTCGTCCAGCGAGCGAGGCGATGCGACAGCTGCTCTCTGTGGGCAGACAGGTGGAGCTACAGCCTTATGCCGCGTTCTCACTTATGAGGAGTTTACTGGACTCATTGAGAAGACTGTTACATAAGTAAGTATCTACCGAATAGTCTGTTACACTCACTCTGTACGTATCGAGCTCTCAATCGTTGAGCTTTTTTTGTGAAAGAGTTCGTCTGGGAAAGTACTACCACCATACCTATTTCTGCCGCAAAGCAGTAGTGCTCGCATTGCTGTGTTCCGGTTTGAAGGGTAAGGGTGCCGGTGAAATTACAAGCACATGAGACTTTTCATCTATGTCTCAGGGTGGCGGGCGCAGTGCAATGCCACATAGGGTGCGTCCTAGGTGGACGTGACCTATGAGGTAATGCACTGTTCATAGGCAGAGGTTACCGCTTAACATCAGGCGGGCCTCTTGCTTGTTCCGTCATCCAAGTAGTATACAAAAAAAAAAAAACGAATAGCTCATAAATGAGCGTCTACCGAATAGACTTACATAAATGAGTATCTACCGAATAGACTGTTACACTCACTCTGTACGTATCGAATAGCTCATAAATGAGCGTCTACCGAATAGACTTACATAAATGAGTATCTACCGAATAGACTGTTACACTCACTCTGTACGTATCGAATAGCTCATAAATGAGCGTCTACCGAATAGACTTACATAAATGAGTATCTACCGAATAGACTGTTACACTCACTCTGTACGTATCGAATAGCTCATAAATGAGCGTCTACCGAATAGACTTACATAAATGAGTATCTACCGAATAGACTGTTACACTCACTCTGTACGTATCGAATAGCTCATAAATGAGCGTCTACCGAATAGACTTACATAAATGAGTATCTACCGAATAGACTGTTACACTCACTCTGTACGTATCGAATAGCTCATAAATGAGCGTCTACCGAATAGACTTACATAAATGAGTATCTACCGAATAGACTGTTACACTCACTCTGTACGTATCGAATAGCTCATAAATGAGCGTCTACCGAATAGACTTACATAAATGAGTATCTACCGAATAGACTGTTACACTCACTCTGTACGTATCGAATAGCTCATAAATGAGCGTCTACCGAATAGACTTACATAAATGAGTATCTACCGAATAGACTGTTACACTCACTCTGTACGTATCGAATAGCTCATAAATGAGCGTCTACCGAATAGACTTACATAAATGAGTATCTACCGAATAGACTGTTACACTCACTCTGTACGTATCGAATAGCTCATAAATGAGTGTCTACCGAATAGACTTACATAAATGAGTATCTACCGAAAAGACTGTTACACTCACTCTGTACGTATCGAATAGCTCATAAATGAGCGTCTACCGAATAGACTTACATAAATGAGTATCTACCGAATAGACTGTTACACTCACTCTGTACGTATCGAATAGCTCATAAATGAGCGTCTACCGAATAGACTTACATAAATGAGTATCTACCGAATAGACTGTTACACTCACTCTGTACGTATCGAATAGCTCATAAATGAGCGTCTACCGAATAGACTGTTACACTCACTCTGTACGTATCGAATAGCTCATAAAAGAGCGTCTACCGAATAGACTGTTACATAAATGAGTATCTACCGTATAGACTGTTACACTCACTCTGTACGTATCGAATAGCTCATAAATGAGCGTCTACCGAATAGACTTACATAAATGAGTATCTACCGAGTAGACTGTTACACTCACTCTGTACGTATCGAATAGCTCATAAATGAGCGTCTACCGAATAGACTGTTACATAAATGAGTATCTACCGAATAGACTGTTACACTCACTCTGTACGTATCGAATAGCTCAGAAATGAGCGTCTACCGAATAGACTTACATAAATGAGTATCTACCGAATGGACTGTTACACTCACTCTGTACGTATCGAGCTCTCAATCGTAGAGCTTTTTTTGTAAAAGAGTTCGTCTGGGAAAGTACTACCACCATACCTATTTCTGCCGCAAAGCAGTAGTGCTCGCATTGCTGTGTTCCGGTTTGAAGGGTAAGGGTGCCGGTGAAATTACAAGCACATGAGACTTTTCATCTATGTCTCAGGGTGGCGGGCGCAGTGCAATGCCACATAGGGTGCGTCCTAGGTGGACGTGACCTATGAGGTAATGCTCTGCAGGTCTAAAATGGCCACTTTGGGTGTTTCATAATAGGATCACAATATGTTTCATTTCGTAAATGGTAAAATGACCACATGTGAATCATATTTCAGTTCATATAAGCTTCATATTCACAATTCACCTATTTTGACAGTTCTCTATAGGAATGGGTAAAATGGCTCACTAAATATGAATTGCTACAGTGTCAAATAGGAGAATTGTTAGAAGTTACTCTGGGAGTGACTCCTACAAATCATATTTGTAATTGATTCCTACTTTCTTTATTGTTTTGTGTTTAAATTGAGTTTAGTGAGCGATAATGGCATATTTGGGCTGTTGGGAATATGGGTTCGAGGTTCCGGATAGTGAATTCACCAAATTATTATGGTTGAATAAGGGTGTGACTCAGGAATTGATTAGGGAGATAGAACCCTATTTACCTAAGAAATCTAGTGACATGAAAACAAGCTCCAAAGTAAGTAAAACTGCTAGTTAACTCTACATATTATTATCAAGTTTATAATATTACATCATTACATTATTTTTAATTTATTTTTAGGTTCTAAGTACACTGAATTTCTGTGCGCTTGGCTTCTACCAAAGGTTTGTAGGAGCCAGTGTACATCATACCATGCATCAAGTCAATGTGGGGCTGTGACATTGACTGAATAACAACCACTTTAGAGAAAAGTACCTACCATACATTCCTCAAAATAGAGAACGGAACAATATCAAACAAGGCTAAGTAGATATGAAGGATATGTAATAGGCGCCAAGGTCCTACCTAAATAAATAAATCTAAGCATACTTATGTGTCAATTACTGTTATAGGTTTCATCAAAAGTTTGGAATGCCGGGCTATTCCCAGTAGTCTTACCAGTTGATTTACTGGTAATTTCCAGGCATGGTTGCATTGATGGCACCCATATTGCCAATGTCAAAATTGCATACAAGGTGAAATGAATAACTAGTCCGAATCAATTTCGTATGGTGTTTATTTATTTTATAATTACAATATTATTCTAAACAATAAACACACAAATATCATTAATGGCATTTAACGGTAACTTTCAACAAATAGTTTGGTAAATGTAGATTATATGTGTGACACAGAATCAAGATTTAGTAAGCTGCTGCTATCCGTCATAAATCTCACCAAGCATCTGTTTTTTTGTGTCTACATCTACATAAAATATCTCAAACATTGTTTTTTTAGGTCTGTGAATCTGATTTGATCATAATGGGCATCGACGCTGGCCCTCATGATGGTGCCAGTCATGACTCCCACATATAGAACAACCATCCAATCAAGGGCCATCTTGAACATCTCCACGAGTCTGAAAATGAAACAGAATGGCTTTTAGGTATTATTATGCTAAAATATCTCAAAACACAGTTATAGTTCCCATTGAACTAATGATTATTATATATTTTAGGTGATTCAGGCTATCCGCTGCGTTCCACACCGATGACTTCAATTACTAACACTGACCCGAGTACTCCTGAATGCTATTACACTGATTTGCACTGTTAGAAATTGTGTTGAGAGATGCATTGGAGTATTTAAGTCACGGTGGATATTTAATATAATTATGTATTGAATAATTTTTTTGGAAAAACTATTTTCATTTTTATTATGGGTGTGTGAGCACCCGATCCTTCGGCATTCAACAAGTCTGTTAGTTGACACCACAGATGGTGTAATTGATCTCTGCACCAAGCACTGTTTTTGAAGGCCCTTGCGAAACTAGGATTTATTTCCAGAAACTAGTAAAATTGGCTCGAACATACTCTTCTATTCTTATACCTATTGCAACTCCATTTTCTACAGTAAAATGGCAATGTAAACATCGGAATGATCGTCGTGTTAATGATTACTTATCTAAAACTGTAGAGAGATAGATACTTACTGGGGTTTTCTTTAACAATATTGTGAGCGAAGTACGGTCTTCAAGTTGCTTGCTCAGATACACACATGCGAATGAATGTCGAAAATGCGCCTGAGAAACAACGCTTTCATAATATCGAAGTGGATTTGAACAACCCTCTCGGTTATCTTAACTTTAATCAAACTAAAGCTCTCTTATAACACTTTAAAAATCACTTGGGCAGAGTTATTTGTAGTTATTTAATTTAATTTCGGTAAATAGCGAACCTTTTGTTATTGTTTGCACTGTTGCCATCGGATCCTTGACTAAAGTAGCTAGATTTGTCATAAAAAGTGGCTAGATTCCTCATATTCCTTATCCCGTTATACAGAAATTGTAAGGAAAAATAGCGTTTTCATTATTTTTAGCGAATTATTTGGCAGTTGTTTAACCAAACATTTGATTTGCATTCAAATAATATTGAAAATTCAATTTATCTTTGAATATGAAGCATTTTCTGAATTTATTATCGTCTTCAAGGATAGATTAATCATTAATAATAAGTGAAACCTCCGTCTGACAATAAAATATTTTATTTTGTATCTACGAGTATGTCTTGAATAGTCGCTAGTTCTAGCTATAAAGTAAATAAGCTGGCAGCACTGTTGTTTTGACACGTTTGGTACGCAGATTATTGCCAGATATAGTGATAATATTTTTTTACTCTTTTAGCATTTTGATAATTTTTTGTTCATTATTAAGTTGTTACTTATGCAGAAAAATGTTTTAATTTAATTATTCTGTGTGTTTAGCACAGTTTTAATACAGTTTAGCGGTAATAACTTGTCTAAAATGTAAACCGTAAAGTTCCGATAGAGCACATCTCTAATTTTTTTAGTGCTGGCAATAGTTGGCCCTAATATGATTCATATTAGGAAATGTTTCGTATCCGATTCATCTAAAATGAGTGCCATTTTACGAATAATAGAGGAACACAATATGTTCTGCTGCAAAGCTGCTAATGAAACATATTAGAAATGATTCACCCAAAGTGGCCATTTTAGACCTGCTGTTCATAGGCAGAGGTTACCGCTTAACATCAGGCGGGCCTTTTGCTTGTTCCGTCATCCAAGTAGTATACAAAAAAAAAAAAAACGAATAGCTCATAAATGAGCGTCTACCGAATAGACTTACATAAATGAGTATCTACCGAATAGACTGCTACACTCACTCTATACGTATCGAATAGCTCATAAATGAGCGTCTACCGAATAGACTTACATAAATGAGTATCTACCGAATAGACTGTTACACTCACTCTGTACGTATCGAATAGCTCATAAATGAGCGTCTACCGAATAGACTTACATAAATGAGTATCTACCGAATAGACTGTTACACTCACTCTGTACGTATCGAATAGCTCATAAATGAGCGTCTACCGAATAGACTTACATAAATGAGTATCTACCGAATAGACTGTTACACTCACTCTGTACGTATCGAATAGCTCATAAATGAGCGTCTACTGAATAGACTGTGACATAAATGAGTATCTACCGAATAGACTGTTACACTCACTCTGTACGTATCGAATAGCTCATAAATGAGCGTCTACCGAATAGACTTACATAAATGAGTATCTACCGAATAGACTGTTACACTCACTCTGTACGTATCGAATAGCCCATAAATGAGCGTTTACCGAATAGACTGTGACATACGTACTATGTACTAGACTGTAATATTATGAGTACCTACCGCAATACTGGTACATAAATAATCACCTACCGAATAGACGTTACATAAATGAGTACCTACCTCAATACTGGTACATAAATGAGTAAGTACTGAAACAATGGTATGGAACACGGTTTAAAACTTATTATTTAGCTTGTCTTGTATGTAACACACGTAATATAACAGACCAGATACAGGTCGTCTCGGCAGCGCTTTCATGGGTGGTCTAGTCTATTATGGATATCCATGTGATTTATTTTGCCCGTTTTTTTTAACATTAATAGACCTTTGTTTGACCACGATCTCACCTGTTGGTAAGTGACGATGTGGCTGAAGATGGAGCACAAAGGTCTAGAAGGCACCTATTCACTCTAGCCTGGAAGAGACCCAGATTATAGTTTTCAGGAAAGACAGTCGACGGTAGGGTATTCCACTCCTTAGCAGTTTGCATTATAAAGGTAGAACTGAAACGTTTTGTACGAATAGCGGGTATACTAATGAGGTAAGGATGGTACCGAGCCGTGCGTCTGCTCGTCCTATAATGAAAAGGATATAGTGGGATCAGATCGTGAAGTTCCTGGGAGCATTCCCCGAAATGTAGAAGATCGAAAGGCATGCGACCTTACGGCGGTGCTCGAGACTCTGGATCAGTCTCCGCCATATGTTGCTCACCTATAAGCCTGAAAGCTCTGCGAGCGATCGAGTCCAAGGCAGCAAGCTGCTTTCCCGGTTTTAATCATCATCAACATCGCATGCAGTAGTCCAGCGATCAGCCATCTAGTCTCGGCCCCATGCGCCCTTACACCATCCGTTTCATTTCAGATTAAGACTGGTCGGTTCAGAGGGCGAGAGCGACGCTTGCTGCGTGCTGAGCGCGGCGTGGCGCCGCCAGGTGGCGCTGCACGCGGCGCACTCGCTGAGCGCGCATCGCACGGCGCGCATCATATCAGCACAGGTGACCACCCTCATCTCTTACACGAACTGCGAGAGTCTACCGGACTTACACCCAACGAAGCTCTGGTCAATGTTATCAAACCAAGAACTATTCATAAAGTAACAGTTGTAATCTGCAGATTCTGGAAAGGCTGAGCGTAGCGCACGAGAAGTACCAGTCAGCGCTGTCGTCGCTGGAGACGGCGCTGGCGAGCAGGCTGCACCACACTGAAGATATCAAGCTAGCTATAAGGAAAAAGTATGTAAGCGCTTTTATACTATGTAATTACATCTCCGTTGACCCCTGCGGTCACTCAAACGTTATAAAACGCAATTATGTAGTGCCGGCACCACTGTAGTAAAAAATCCATTCTGATTGGCCAACTGAACCGCCATATTGTTGTAGTTGATCCGTGATTGGTGTGTTAGGATTGTTAGTTTCACTACGTGTTGTAATCCGAAACAAGAAGATCCATAGAAGAATCCGTAGAAAATTTTAGTAGTAATAGAGCTTTTTTGTGAAAGAGTGTCCGGAGAAGTACTACCACCATACTACCACCATACCTCTTTCTGCCGCGAAGCAGTAGTGCTTGCATTGCTGTGTTCCGGTTTGAAGTGTATGGGTGCCGTTGAATTACAGGCACATGATACTTTTCATCTTTATGTCACAGGGTGGTGGGCGCAGTGCTATGCCGCATTGTGCGCGTCCTAGGTAGACGTCACCTGTAGGGTAAATACATTATTAAAGGCAGAGGTTTTCGCATAGCATCAGGTAGCCAATCTGATTGTTCTATCGTTCACGAAATTAAAAAAAACACCCACTTAGCTCTCGATATAAGTAAGTTGAAGTGGCCATAATAACTGGTAGAACTGATAACCGGTGAGTGGCCACCACACACCGGACGACGCAGTGTAGGAAGCCCATCTCCCCCCTCCCCCGCCAACCCCTTACGTTCACTCGATTAACTGTTTTTGTGGAACTTTAGCAATTAATTATGGCGCCATGAGGCATTTTATAGTGTTGCATGAATGCGTGACGGTGTGAGCGCGACTGAGCGGTGTTCGGTGCCCGGCACCGATAAAAGACACGCGAAGTGCGAGCACTCGTTGCGTCTAGTTTAATCTGTGGTCTGTGCTTACAGCTATGGTTTAAACTGTACGAAGTTAATAAGCTTAATATAATTTCAGATACGCGCCAACATTCGCTCGACTTTGTCTCGAAAGCACGTCCATGTGTGATGTCCTCATGTACGGAACTCCAGACCTGGGAAGGGAAATAGGTAAGACACTTGTTTTTGTGTTTGCCTCAACATAGTCATAGTCATAGTAATTTATTAATAACTAAAACGGTTACAAGTCAAAAGAAAAACAATTATACATGAATCCATAAATCGTACTTAAGTACATCACAAAAAAATTACATCACAATACATTATAACAATATTAATTTAATACGTCAATACCTTTACAATTAATAATCGTATAAAAATTATAATTAGCGTAAAAAATAATAATAATAGTAATGTCAAATAATTAATTAATGTCAGAAAAATAATAAAATATTAATTTACATTAATTTTAAATGAATCTTGATATTTATAGATCGTCTGCGCTACAAGCCATGTTCTTAATTTATTTTTGAAAGATAGCGTCGAACTGGATTTTCTGACACCTTCAGGCAGTGCGTTGTAGACCGCGGGAGCCATCACATGCACTAACTTGGACGTCTTAGTGAGTCGCCTGCGTACCGCACTCAGCTTGTGTACGTTCCGCGTGTTGTATCTGTGCCCATTCCCAAGTTTCACAAACGACGCCAGGTTATTCCTGGCATACATAGCTGTATGAAGAATGACCAGAGCGGGAACGGTAGGTATCTTCAGTGCAATGAAATATGGTCTGGCAGATGTGTCCCGAGAAATCCGAACCATGGCCCTCACTGCTCTTTTTTGGATCCTCAAGACGCGCTCCCAGTCGACAGCGCGCCCCCAGAGCTCAACACCATACTGCAGGAGCGAGTGGACCGATGCAAAATAGCAGCTTCGGCTCATGGGCAACTGCATAAGATTTCATACAAAATTATTTAAGAATGCAGTCGTGAATTACACGCAGCGATTTCAAAATTAGCCTTTTCATTATGAGTCTTTAATCTATCCAGTAAGAAGAGATGGCAACACTTTAGGCATTTAAGTTTAACTTTTAACAGATACTAAGCATACCAACATAAATGGTCACAGTAACCGCAGCTAAATCTAAATTATAAATTCGAACAGGCTTATTCTGAATTAAAAAAAACAATACTGGCTGAAGAGGAACGTTAGTGATAGTTATAGTTATAGTTATAGTTTATTTATTTATAACAGATTATTGTTACATGTCAAGTTGGTTTATAAAGCATTTAGGTCATAGGTATAGGTGCATACTGACAAATTAATACAAATAAATACCAGAAATTTAGTACTTAGCTCACAAGTCAATTATAGTCAATTAATAATAGAATTATAATAGATAATTAGAATTTTATAGTTAGTCAATTATAAAATTCAATAAAATTATTATATAAAAACACAAAACAGTCATAAATCTAAACATTTTTTAAAAATCACTAATTTAATTAAATTAAATTGTCAGTAAATGCCATATTACATTAATTAAAGTCTAATTACAACCTAATAATGATTTTAATATTCTTAACATACAGGATTCATCGAAGTAAGCTCAGCACAGTCATAGAAACACTGCTGTAATAGCCATTTTTTTAGCTTAGTTTTGAATGATCGCGTCGATGGAGCGTCAGTGATAACAGTCGGTAGGCGATTGTATACCGTCGGTCCCATGACGTGAATCAGCTTTGACGTTTTTGTGAGCCGCTGTGGAAGCGCCCGCAGCCTATCCGCATGCCTGTGACCGTCACCATACCTCGCATATTCATCTAAGTTATTCCTAACGTAGAGAGCAGCCTGAAATATGACAAGGTCAGGTACGGTGATTGTAAGGGAAGAGATACGCCGATTAAAAAAAAAAGCTGAGCGGGTATCGGTCTCGCCAGATATTGTGTACAAATGAGGGTATGAATTGTGAAGTGGTGTTGTTGCAGGTCGCGGTCAGTACGGCGTGGTGTACGCGGCGAAGGGGGGGTGGGGCGGACACGCGCCCGTCGCCATCAAGTCCGTGCTGCCGGCGGACGAGCGGCACTACCACGAGCTGGCCATGGAGTTCTTCTACACCAGGTGAGCCTCCCACCACACACCGTCGTGTACGCGGCGAGGGGCGGACACGCGCCCGTCGCCATCAAGTCCGTGCTGCCGGCGGACAAGCGGCACTACCACGAGCTGGCCATGGAGTTCTTCTACACCAGGTGAGCCTCCCACCACACACCGTCGTGTACGCGGCGAGGGGGGCGGACACGCGCCCGTCGCCATCAAGTCCGTGCTGCCGGCGGACGAGCGGCACTACCACGAGCTGGCCATGGAGTTCTTCTACACCAGGTCTAACCTTGTCTTCGCTCTCATGCGTATAAACATGTTAAACTGTGCTATCGCGGTCTCTTTTATTCTATACAGAGCCCGCGATAATATAAATATAAATATAGAGAATGCTGCACTGTATCGCCGTCGCTATTTCTGTATAAACAAATGCAACAAAATGTTGTACTTTATGATTGCAGGAGTATCCCCGCGCACCCGCGCATAGTGCGCCTGTTCGGCTCGATCGTGCAGAAAGGGGGGATGGAGGGGGGCGGGCGTAGCGTGCTGCTTGTGTCGGAGCGCGCCGTGAGGGACCTGCACGCGGCCGTCAGGGCGGGGCTCAGCCTCGCCACCAGGATGCGCATCGCGTGCGACATCATACAAGGTATGGCACCTTGTAACCTAACCGCCATCACCATCATCATCAGCGTCACCGTCAACGTGATCGTCATCATCATCATCATCACTTTCACCGCCACCGTGATCGTCATCATCATCATCATCACTGTCACCGCCACCGTGATCGTCATCATCATCATCAACATCATCACTGTCACCGTCAACGTGATCGTCATCATCATCATCATCACTTTCACCGCCACCGTGATCGGCATCATCATCATCATCACTGTCACCGCCACCGTGATCGTCATCATCATCATCAACATCATCACTGTCACCGTCAACGTGATCGTCATCATCATCATCATCACTTTCACCGCCACCGTGATCGGCATCATCATCATCATCACTGTCACCGCCACCGTGATCGTCATCATCATCATCATCACTGTCACCGTCAACGTGATCGTCATCATCATCATCATCACTTTCACCGCCACCGTGATCGTCATCATCATCATCATCACTGTCACCGCCACCGTGATCGGCATCATCATCATCATCACTGTCACCGCCACCGTGATCTTCATCATCATCATCATCATCATCACTGTCACCGCCACCGTGATCGTCATCATCATCATCATCACTTTCACCGCCACCGTGTTCGGCATCATCATCATCATCACTGTCACCGCCACCGTGATCGTCATCATCATCATCATCACTGTTACCGCCACCGTGATCTTCATCATCATCATCATCATCACTGTCACCGCCACCGTGATCGTCATCATCACCATCATCATCATCACTTTCACCGCCACCGTGATCGTCATCATCATCATCATCATCATCATCACGGTCACCGCCACCGTGATCGTCATCATCATCATCATCATCATCACTGTCACCGCCACCGTAATCGTCAGCTGTATCATCATCATCATCATCACTGTCACCGCCAGCGTGGTCGTCATCATCATTACCACAATCATTATCATTATTATTTTCATCATCATCACCACCACCATCATCATCATCATCATCATCATCACCCGCTGGAACAGGTCTACTGGCGACCTCCGTGCGCCGTGCTCGAGTAGACGGTTGAGACGCGTGGGAATTAATTTCCGTTGCGGGTCAAATGTTTGTATGATCTGCAAGTTTTAGTTATGTGTCTGTGTGTTGTGGTAACCATGGTACTACATGGCACACTGCTGCTGTTCCACTGGGGATCCCAGTGTGATCAGGACAATTAATAAATGGATAGCTCAAGTCTTTATGGTACATAAATCAATCATCATTGTATGGACGGTCTTATCGGTACAAACGAACTGTTCCAGTTAATATTTGGCCTTTTGACTGTTATGTCTAAAAACAAGAAACATACAAACATACAAACATCGTAACTTTGAAATGTATGATATTAGTAGGATGCTAGCGCCATCTGTTGACGAGTATTATAGAACTGCTATATCTATCTGTTGTTAGAGCGGGACGCATGTATAATCTATACTCTTTGGATGTTTCAAATGGATTCTACGTAATGCTCAATAATACTAGAAAGTTCTCGATCTTTGGACACGCGAGCTTTTGAAGGAAGTTTCCGCTATTATGCCACTAAGTGCTGGAACAATCTGCCACCTCCACTGAGAAATCCACTGTCTAAGAGCACTTTTAAACAAAAATATAAAATAATTCTCTTGGATGAACAACATGGTAGTGGCTAAACTAACTTCTGTAAAATAAAATAAAACGAGTTTACGGACCCACGAAGATACATTCTGGCATTCACATACACCATACACACACACCTTCACACGATGGCTTCTCCTGCTATATCAGGCTTTAAGAGACTGGTAGTAGCAAGTGAGCCACTCACACATACACACCCACACACTCACACATACATACAACACACCTACACCTACCCACAAACCCACACTCATAATATTTACATTATTAACTTTTTTGTTTTTGTTTATATTAATATGTACGTGTACACTATCATCACATTTATATTTTTGTATTATTTTGAAATCCCCCCCCTCCCTTGGCAAGACTGAAAAACAGCGTCTGGTTTTCGGACTAGGCACAAAAAGCTGAGTCGTTGCCTTTTCACCAAACAACCTATTTTATTTTATTCTGTATTTTCTCATTTTTACTTTTATATGATTGTACTTTGTATCTAATTATTTTTTTTTGGTGAATAAATGTATTTTCTTTCTTTCTTTCTTTCATTTTCTTTATATAAGGAAACTCGTTCGAAATCGAGTCAGTCGTAAATTGCGTTGTTAGAGCGGGACGCATGTATAATCTATACTCTTTGGATGTTTCAAATGGATTCTACGTAATGCTCAATAATACTAGAAAGCTCTCGATCTTTGGTCACTTATATAAGGAAACTCGTTCGAAATCGAGTCAGTCGTAAATTGCCTTTGAGTGTGATTTATCAAGGGACTTGAGAGTCATATCAGAGTAATAAGTGAACAGTGTAGTGCAATATAGATAAAGTAAAGAGTATTAATGTTGTTTGCATATTTTTTACAAGAATATTTTTGTAACCGGTGTTCAGTGTGATTATTTTATACCGCAGCCTAGCTCGTAACAGTATTGACATACATACATGCATACATAAACTTACGCGTGTTTCCCGGAGGGGTGGGCAGAGACACGGGTTTCTACTTAATACGATCCTGACATACCTCTTTTGCTTCATTCACTCTCATCACATTCTTCATGCATGCTCGTCCGTTAAGGGTACTCTTGACCTGGCCTTTTTCCAGAACGTCTCCGCTCTTGTCTGAATACGTTCGGCGAGGTCTTTCCCTTCCAACTGTCCCATTCACGCTCGTCTTATGTACCCGTTTCGTCAATCTAGTGTCGTCCATCCTTTATAAATGCCCAAGCCAATTAAGCATACCTTTCTCAATCCTAGTCACTGACAGTATTGAATACTTATTATTACAGGTATCCGCTACCTGCACTCCCTCGGACTCGTGCACCGAGACATTAAGTTGAAGAACGTGCTTCTAGACGCGCAGTGCCGCGCCTCGCTCTCAGACCTCGGGTTCTGTTCGTACGGAGCGCTCATGTCGGGCTCGGTAAGTGTCCTACACTACATCAAGTTGAAGAACGTGCTTCTAGACGCGCAGTGCCGCGCCTCGCTCTCAGACCTCGGGTTCTGTTCGTACGGAGCGCTCATGTCGGGCTCGGTAAGTGTCCTACACTACATCAAGTTGAAGAACGTGCTTATAGACGCGCAGTGCCGCGCCTCGCTCTCAGACCTCGGGTTCTGTTCGTACGGAGCGCTCATGTCGGGCTCGGTAAGTGTCCTACACTACATCAAGTTGAAGAACGTGCTTCTAGACGCGCAGTGCCGCGCCTCGCTCTCAGACCTCGGGTTCTGTTCGTACGGAGCGCTCATGTCGGGCTCGGTTAGTGTCCTACACTACATCAAGTTGAAGAACGTGCTTCTAACTTTGATTAGACCCATAGGGTTTCATTACGAAATATGGTTTACACCAGGTTTAGACTAGGCCTACCTAGTCTAGGCTTAAATATCGATGTTTAGTTAATACAACTTTAATACAATAGCCGATGGTTTGTTTTGCGATATCAATTCTCGCGCTACTACACAAATTTCCGACGTGTCTAACTGACTAATTATATCCAACAAGCAATCTAACCTCCAAAGTAGAATAGTGCTAAACTGGGAGGCTGCCTGGTTTCAGAACAACCAGAGATATTCCGAGGTTCTGTAATTTATTACATAACTTCGGACTATCTAGCTCGAGTTGATTTCAGAAAACAAACCATCTGCTTTTGTATCAAAGTCGTATATACCAAAAGCCGATATTTAGTCCTGTACTTGTAGATCTGGTCTAAACCTAGGTTTGAACCACCTTCCTTAATGAGACCTTAAATAACGTGTGAGTAAGTTCCTCTCTAGAATAGTCCGTTACAAGTTATCCAAATATCAATGATAACGATAACCAGTGAAGATAATTATGATCGATGATCAACATCGTCCCAGCTCGAAGCAAGTTAATCGACTGCTGATGTACAGGAATCAAACTGTTTCATACTAAGAGTACCGCGGCATCACAATACACAGACCCGGAACACATGTTAATGTTAAAGAACTCTCTTTTCCGCATTCGAACACGATGGGTGGTCCATTATGCGTGAGAGTTGTCAGACTAGGTAGTTAGCCAGCCTAACTCCGTCCAGAAGCACATAAGTTTCCTAGGGTCTTGGCGGAGTGACCTCGGGTTGTTCAGGATTTGTTTACGTTGAGGTGCTACTCCCACACATTCCAGGAATACGTGGGCAGCCGATCCTTCTCCGGTCAGATACCCTCTGCAGAGTGGGCTGTCTGTGGCTCCGATGTGTTTGTTCAGGAGACATTGTCCTGTAAGTGTCCCAACGATGGTGCGAAGGTCTATTCTTTGAAGGATGAGCAGGTGACGTGTCAGTTTTGGTAGGGCTGCTCTTTACTGTCTGCAGTACGTGATCCCTGTCCAGCGTTCACTGTGTTGGTTGTGTAGCTGAGAGAAGGGCAGAGGGAGGAATGGAGATGGGCCCTCTGTGGTTGTTCCCGACCCTCTTCTAGCTAGCTCATCTGCGGTGTCGTTACCCGGTGATCCGCTTTGCCCCTTTACCTATTGCAGAACCTGGAACACATACTTGCATAATAGATTAAGCAAACATTTGTCTCGCAGCGGGAATCAAACAAACTCTTGTCCACTGAACCACTGATGTCACGTTGCGTGTTATTGTTGCAGGTGGTGGGGACGCCGGTACACATGGCCCCAGAGCTCTTCAACGGAGACTACTGCGCTATGGTCGACGTGTATGCCTTCGGGATCTTATTCTGGTGAGTGTTAAACCGAGCGAGCCAAGTCGATGCAAAGAGGCAATATTTGCTTGCATCTGTCCGGATGTAGGTTTGTCGGTACTCGCGTACAGTAAGCTCTTTGGTACGTGATTGTGCGTCAACTATCAAGCTCACACTGGTTGTCTTGCCAAAGGCCTGAAGTAGTATCTATACATAATAACGCACACAGACAACACTTGATACAGTTACATTGAAAATTATTTTGTAGAGACGCTGAGGTCGTGATATCTTATTATTATTCCACTGATTTATTCTTAAAACTCGTTACTAAATATATTTTGTACTATAAAGAAATATTACCTATCAAAAACAACAAATAGTATTAAAAAAAAATGGGTAAAAAATATATATCTAAACGGAAAACCACCGACCGCGGAGCGAGCCCGAAATGGTCGGAGGCTAGGGCTACAGAGAGAGGAACCTCCTGACTATGCGTGCCGAGTCCAGGAGTACCGCCTTTTATATATGACCTTGATCCAACCATTTAGCGAGAGCCTCTTGGTATTGGTCGAGGCTCTTCGCTATCAGTCCATTCACTAAAACGACTATCGGGACGATAATCGTTGAATCCAAATCCCTCATGGCGGTGATCTCGTGAGCCAATTCAAGGTACTTGCTTAACTTGCCTTTCTCGGCCTTCACGAGATTAGCATCATGCGGGATAGTGACATCAACAAGTATCGCCCGGCGTTCCGACCAGCACGATATCAGGCTTATTGGCAACAATAGTCCTATCCGTGATGATAGACCGGTCCCAGTAGAGCGTGGCACGGCCATTCTCAAGAACCGACTGAGGAACGTACTTATAGAAATGAAAAAATGAAATGAAATGAAAAACATTTATTTGGCACAAACAAAAAAAACAAACAGAACAAACAGAATGCTAGGAAAAAGTAGGACAAAAACAGAAAAATAAATAAAAAATAACAACCAAAAACATACAAAAACAGATACAAAAACATAATTTAGACACTTAAGTTATAAATAAAATAAAATCAAAAATTAAATTTAAAAAAAAATAATGAAAAACAATGTTTATTAGTTGAAAATAAATAAATAAATGTCCCACGCATCCAATCTGTCCGTAACAAATTAACAAATAAAACAAAAAGTTGCGCCAAAATGGCATCAGCTCAGCATAATGCGGAGTAGGCAGATTATCCTACCTACTCAGCGCTCATTTTCAGCTGATGCCAAGCAGTGACGTCACCTACGCCAGAACCTCGCACCGCACTCGGAGTATAACGATGTGGCATTATATAAAAAAAAAACAAGAAAATATATCCAAAAAACATGAAAATATATACATAAGTACTAAATACTGGATACTTCTATCCAACAATAACAAAACCTCAGTTAAATAATACAAAAAAAAGAAAAAATTAAAAGAAATATAAAACAATATATCAAGCCAGTGAATAGAAGCGTTTTACCTTATAATAAAACGCATATTAATTTACTTACCATATTCGAACCTTGTTATATTTGAGATACGTACTACGTTTCCCGCCTCACTCTATCCATGACTTCCGGTCATATGCCTGTCTCTGTCACTCCCCACCACCATGGCAGAGTGGCGTGCGATTTATAAGTAGCATCGCCATCTTTATTCCTCATTGAGTCGAAAATCACCAGGCAGAGTTTAAAGTGTAAGGTTCGAATATGGTAAGTAAATTAATATGCGTTTTATTATAAGGTAAAACGCTTCTATTAATTTGACTTGATCCATATTCGAACCTTGTTATATTTGAGACCTGTTTGTTATCGCCTGGTGGTGGTGGTGACACTGACGCCAATGTGAACATGTATATATTTAAAACATTAGTTTTTGTGTAAAACACACTTTATGGGTTACATAAAGTTACATTTATATTTGATGTATATATTTATACAGATTTTCAGGCAAGGACAGTATCATGAATTAAATAAAAACTTCTTTAAAAGTTGTAACATAGGTACTAAGAGGTACGGGTAGAACTGGTCGCCTTTAGAATTTTCCAAAGGTATTCTGAGAGCGCCAATTTCCCCTAGATAGTATATCTGGGAAATGGTCAACCCTAGTTTTTCGCCGCTACTGCGGAACGAATACTTCCAGATGTTGCATTTATCTTTAAATATGGTTTTAATCCACCCTGCAATAATAGTATTTGAAGCGGCTTTAGCTTCACCACTTACAGAACAAACATAATATTATGGATTTTAGCAGAGTTTCTACAAACACAGTAAAAATCCAACAAACAGGATCCAATTTTCTGTTATCATGACATGGAAAAAAGCCTATAATCCGAAGAATCTCTCTTCGAACCAAAGGCAGGCCACAATGTAAGAGAAACATCAGTTTGGATTTACTGATCCGTAGTAGTCCTTATGAATCCTCCGACCTGAGCACAAGATTAAGAAAGTTGCAGCATGTTTTTGTAATAACTGCTTAGACATGAAGCCAGGCAGTTTCAGTTCCAAACTAGAGGCTTGGTTTAAACTGGTTTGTCTAAAACAATGGATTTTAGCACTTTTTTGACTAAAATAGGAGGACTAATTTAGCCGGCAATATCTGGGTTGCAATGTGTCGAGATTATAGATTTATGTAACCTAATGGTACTGTATGAAAAGTTGTGAACTAAAAGAAGATCAGATAAAAATCTGGCTACTTCTCCATCGCTCTGATTATGTGAACTATAATGCTGTTAAGACCAAACCAACCATTTTTTCGAAGGTACATAGCTAATAAGTATTTCGCGTAGATGCGCGCTATGTTTTTCCCGTTAGTTACAATTGGTTGTCATTCTAGTCTTACAAGTTGTCAGCCAACCCCCACATTTCTACACCTCGAGGGTCATGTTCCCAACCTTTGAAGGGGGAGGACCTTTCGAGACTTAGATCAGGGCTTGAACGAGATTTTAAACAGTGAAGGGGTTTAGAATGCTCGGTTCTTTAGATTAGCTCACCAATAGAATTTACACGAATGTGGTACTACTCGTACCAAGAGGTAGGTTCTCTGAGCATTGTACTTATAGGTGACACAGCACTCGGAGGGGCGGATGAATAATCACGCGAGAGGAATGTTCTTCACTTGAAAGAATGACTGTGTCGTGGAATAAGGCTTGGTGATCGTTCAAATCCAGAGACACATAATTCACCACTTCGTGAGCTGGAGGCGAATAGGTCTATTTACATAGTTCCCCATTAGGCAAACACTCTTTCTGTGCAATGGGCCAAAAGATGTCACATTCTGGATTGAGTTAAAGTCTTGATAGATGGTCTGCGTGACCGCTGTATATTCCGCACATGTGATAAATATTTAAAGGAATTTGATATTCTTCTAGTATCTGATAGACCTTGGTACTTCAAGTCCATGAGTGGCACAGACCTCGTACCTCTCGTGACGTTCGTTCGTTTCGTATGAGGTAGTGCTGGCATCTGGTGTCGGAGTTTGTCAAGCCGCCCGAGGGCCTCTGACATGGCTTATCGACTGCTATTAATCAATAACAGCCGGGACCGACAGCTTAACGTGCCCTCCGAAGCACAGAGCGATGGAAATCCGTGACGAAAGTATGCTATCATAGTTTGTATTATCGAATTGAATTAAAACAGTTCTCTGTCTCAGGAGATGACAATAACCGCTTAAAACCTTTATAATGGCCAGCATTTATTTCTGTTTACAGAGAAAATATTTTTCGCGATTTGTCCAAAACCCTGTTAGTGAACAATTGTTTAGCCGAACTCCCGATGCAATATCTCATCAATAATCAGTCATGTGAAGGGCACTTGCAGTTCTAAAACCACCATTTCACATCGCTCCCGAGTTCAAGCGAGATAAAAAGCCATTAATATAACTAGCAAAAATTAGGAGCCTCACGAAGTTTCGAGTCTTTCCGATCTGTCTGTTCTTTGACCAGTATAAAGCTTGGCTACCAGGACAAACACTATTTCGCTTGGAAGAGGCCTCTGATTTGCTAAGGGATTCCATTCGACGCCCAGGTAACCTAAAAGGTAACCTTTGAAGAAGTCAGTGCATACTTGTCGTAGTTGACTTGTACCTAGGTATCCACCCGAATATCTCTAGAACGTGGATAGTAGTGGATGAGCAATCAAGAAGTTTAGGCAATACGTTGCCTAAACTAATACTTGTCCCTGTAGCAAACGTTTTGGGCACAGTTAGACCAAAAATTAATAGATATGTATCTTCCCACAGCTGCCTTTGGTAAATTAGACATAAGAATCGTCCGAGGCTGTGAGCACTGCTCACATGAAATTATGCTTATGCAAGGTCTATTTTGCATAGCCAGTCTGGTTGCAGAAAGTCTGGCACACGAAAAACATTCAAAAACCTGAACAAGTCAGTTATCATAAAACGATTGAGAGCCCCAGGTGGAATATGGGCCGCCGACGCCCTTGGGAACCCAGAAAATCTATGATAGGAAAATTGGAGATAGATGTGCTTGCTCGAGAACACACCCTTTCTCATCTTGTTGATGACAATGGTCATTTCGACAGAAACCAGACCGCTATAGTTTTTTCTAACATCTTTGTATAAAGTTAGAGGAATGTTTTAGCCGAAGGGTGTGCGACACCGTATATGATTCCGAATAGCTTCAGTACGAATGAGATCTGGAGCTCATAATAGTTTCCATTGGTCCAAAAACAGACCGAGGCGACCTGCTCTGAAGGTCATGTTAATAATTGCGGCGCTTACCAGCAGTTTTCTGCCCAGGTTAGGGCTGATTTTGGGACCTTAGATAACCTCGTGGAGTACCACATCCTAAAAAATACCCTTGATTATTCGGTGCGACCGAATGAGAGCTATGGCTATTCCAGCGCGAGTTATAACCACCCTGTGGGGGCAGTGGCCCAGCTAGGCAACCAGCTGTGTGATTATTTGCATCGCAGCACAAAGTGAGAACTGATAACCCTGCGAGGGTGTCTTGTAATTTGCGTTCTCCTGCGAGGAGACGCTGGGTTTATAGCCGCCCCGCGGTGGCCCAGCTGAGCAACCAGCTGTGTGATTATTTGTATCGCAGCACAAAGCGAGAACTGATAACCCTGCGAGGGTGTCTTGTAATTTGCGTTCTGCGAGGAGACGCTGGGTTTATAGCCGCCTGGCGGTGGTCCAGCTGAGCAACCAGCTGTGTGATTATTTGTATCGTAGCACCAAGTGAGAACTGATAACCCTGCGAGGGTGTCTTGTAATTTGCGTTCTACTGCGTGGAGACGCTGGGTTTATTTATTTGCATCGCAGCACGAGGTGTGAAACTGATAACCCTGCGAGGGTTTCTTTTGATTTTCTCCTGCGAGGAAAAATGCTATGTTTGTTAGTCTCAACCTGCGAGGTCAAGGTAATAGGCTTCTTTCAATGACAAAAATATTTACGCACTCCACCTGATTTTTCTGGTGTAGCTGTAAACTTCTCTGCGTTCAACAGGTTCTTGCATGTTGGGGGCATCTTGCGTAGCGTGGCTTTGACTAGTGGATACTTTACCTGTTTTTCCACGCGATCCCTTCTTTTTTGCAATCAGTGCGGTGGACACAACATTCCCGGAGAGATTCTTTGAAAATCCCCGCAAGAAACTAGTTCTAACAACTCATTATTAAGAACTTCAGAATCCGAACTGCACTAATTCAAGATACACCTAAGATAAAAGCTTAGCTTAAAAAAAAAAACACACATAACGTTAGAGCTGCAAAGGCTTTATCAGCGTTTTTGGAATACATAATCTCATTCCAATCACTGCTATTTAGATGTTGAAGAGCTGTAACATGGCATATGGCCTTCAACTGGCGTCTATGTCCAAGAACTCTGAACGCTCTTGGGCATAGGCTATTCTTTAGATTTCACAAAAAAACGAATTCAGTTTGATTCATCTACATTAGAAACATGTATCTAATTTTTCGTAAAGATTGCCACTAATGCCCGAAATAACGGACATAGAATTG
The DNA here is from genome assembly GCA_932527175.1 of Operophtera brumata. Lineage (NCBI taxonomy): Eukaryota > Metazoa > Arthropoda > Insecta > Lepidoptera > Geometridae > Operophtera > Operophtera brumata. Next base: position 29,836,715 of record OW052239.1, on the reverse strand, counting down.
TTCTCAATCAAGTTATTTTCTTTGGTACTCACGTGGTATTTGTGTCCAGTCTGACTAGTGGCATTTATGTTTGCCCCCCTCCATTTCCTTTTTACGTTGACTCCGTCAACGCTTTGGGCGCATGTTTCGCTTGACCAACCTCAAACTGCGGCTTCGTGAAGTGAATGCTCCTGGTAATCTGGTATGTATCGGGAGCTGCATTTCTACCACTACCACAAATATCCAAGCTAAACAATAAATTAATTAATTTGAAAACCAATCGTAATTGGAAAACACGAACGGTTGAAACCGTTAAAAATTCAAAGAAGAAAAATAAAAAGCACGTTTTTACCACACTGTTACACGTCCTGATTGAAAAATCAAGGCCCAAAAAGAAAACCATTCGTGATTTTCTAATTTCTGCAATTGCCAACTACCCGCAAATGCAAAATAATAATGTAAAAAGATAAGAAGACTTTTTACTTGTTAAACGTGGGTTTTACCCAGTATGAAATTGAAATAACACATTTTTATAAAAAAAAAACTTTGCCATAAACGTATTTGCGCTACGCAAGCACGTCCGTACTCGGCGGGAAACAAGACGCCAATGAGGAATAAAGATGGCGATGCTACTTATAAATCGCACGCCACTCTGCCATGGTGGTGGGGAGTGACAGAGACAGGCATATGACCGGAAGTCATGGATAGAGTGAGGCGGGAAACGTAGTACGTATCTCAAATATAACAAGGTTCGAATATGGATCAAGTCAAATTAATAATTATTAGGAGTGAAAAAAGTGAAATCAACAAATAATAAAATAAAAAGTAAAGTATCTACTTATTCTTACCTACGGCAAGACCTAGGGTTCTTATAGTACGGCACCTCGGGTCCCACAAGGTCGTATCGGAGAGTAAGTTGCTGGTGGATGATCTGGCTACTTTGTTGTGTCTGTGCAGATACTCTGAGTTAGCAAGATGCGAACAACCCGAAAGCACATGCCTCAGGGGCTCTCCGGGGCGGTGACATGCTCTACAGATATGAACCGTCCCATCCTTCATAATGTACTTTCGATAGTTGTTCGTTTTGATAACCTCATCCATAATAGCACAGACAAAACCCCGAGTTTCCCCAAAGCGGTCACCGAAACTTAGCCAGTTCACCGATTCAATCTTCTACTAATCTCTTACTAATACTACTAATATACTAATAATCTTGACGAAACTTAATATACAAGTTTTACAATTTCATAGTTTTTTAGGCTTCGTTGATTTTTGTATGGGTACGTATTTCTTGTTTTTATTGTCTCGTGTTGTAAACTATAACCTGGTTCAGAATTCGAGATATTTTTGTAAACACACAAATGTCACCGTCAAAGAGACAAGCCAGTGGTAAAAACATTTTTTTTGTGTGGATCATATTTTTCATATAGTACTGACCCGCGGTTTTTGTACGGGAATTTTTTGTAATATCCGCCAGCGGGTTCGCTCTCGCGGTATGTACCTTCAATTTGCGGCAAATAAACACAAACCCACTAACTACCTAAGTTTATCTGACGAGTCAATGTGTAAACACCAAAATGTTATATATAACTCTTACCTATTGATCAGTATGACCGTTCCATTGTAAAACTGTGCGAAAAGCACATTCGTATTCGGCAAATGAGGAGAAACGAATTAAATTAACAAAATGGGGACCGGCTTTCAAAACAAAGCCCATTGTTTAGAACCAAGTAGCATGAAATATTTTCCACCAACAAATATATTTTTGCTTGATAACTTTGTTAATAACCAAAATAACTCAAAAATATATACGACAAAATATTGATTACTTTATAGTTCATATATATATCTGAGTTAGAATAACATGCCTAGCCTATTTATTGGCCTAATTTAATAAACTACCATAGAACACCTAATTTTTTTGCTATATTATCCCCTTTGTTTACAAAAAATATCTCGAATTCTGAACCATAACTGTGTTTGTCGGCCAGGTACCTCTGCGCGGGCGACATCAGGCTGCCGGCGGCGTTCGAGGCATTCCACAATAAGGAACAGCTTTGGAGTAAAGTTAAGAAGGGTAAGTGTTTGTATTTTATTAAGGAGGACTGTTGAGGAGTTCTTTCGTCTACCTTCCGTCTCCATGATCAGATCAGTTCGCCGACACCATAATGTTTTATTGTCATCGGGACTTGACAGCTATGCTAAATTTCAGCTCAACCGATTATAGGGAAATGGTCGAAAACTGGGTTGTCTTATTTGTCCCCAACAAATATGAAAACAAGTTTGTCTATTTATGGAACACTGGACAAGAGCGTATATTGTGCTCTCTTGACCAGTGTTCGACAAATATTTTAAATTTTAATTTTTCTAATTTATTTTAATTTTGGATTTTTATTGATTGTGAATTTTACTTTTAACTATGATTTTAGTCGAAATATGGACACTAACTTCTTATTATTATAATGTATTTTTGTCTGAAATAAACATATTGAATTTAATTGAATTGAATTGAATAAATTTTGAATATGTTTGATGCAGGTCTTCGTCCAGAGCGCTTACCGCACTTCACAGACGAGTGCTGGGAGGTGATGGAGGAGTGCTGGCACGCGGAGCCCGCGCGCCGCGCGCTGCCGGGGGACTTACAGCTGCGGCTGCACGACATACTGCAGGCAGCGGCGCTCGACACGCAGCCTTACTGCCATCGCAACACGGCCGAGGACAGCTTGCACATGAGCGCCGTTTATGACTAACTGTAGTCTGCCCTTGGACACTGCATTTTATTGTCTACTTTAACTCACATACAATAAGGTACTAAATACTTTTATAGAGGCTCGAATTCGCCTTCGAACACTGCATTCGATTGTCTACTTTAACTCACAGAGAATAAGGTATTAAGGACCTTTAAAGAGGCTCGAATTCGCCTTCGAATACTGGATTCGATTGTCTACTTTAACTCACAGAGAATAAGGTATTAAAGACCTTTATAGAGGCTTGAATTCGCCTTCGAACACTGCATTCGATTGTCTACTTTAACTCACAGATAATAAGGTACTAAAGACCTTTATAGAGGCTCGAATTCGCCTTCGAACACTGCATTCGATTGTATACTTTAACTCACAGAGAATAAGGTACTATAGACCTTTATAGAGGCTCGAATTCGCCTTCGAACACTGCATTCGATTGTCTACTTTAACTCACAGAGAATAAGGTACTATAGACCTTTATAGAGGCTCGAATTCGCCTTCGAACACTGCATTCGATTGTCTACTTTAACTCACAGAGAATAAGGTAGAAAAAGACCTTTACATCTCTCATATTCGGTAAGTAGGTCCTTATTACCCCCAAATGGGGCTTGTTGGTGACCAATTAGCGCTCTAGGGTAATAATGTAGCTAGAAAAGCCCTAGGGCGGTAAGTAATTTAAAAAAAGACTTCACTCTTTAAAAAAGTTCGCGTACATCTAACCATCATACTGGCAATAGACATCATGCATTCAGCCCAATGACAAAAGAGGTCGCTTCGCTATTCAGCCTTGTCTTCGTATGAGCATAATAGTCATCAATTTTAAATATCGAACGGCGAAAATCAATTTCTTTTTGAAAAAAATTATTAAAAAAAAGATGAAAAAAGGCGGGAATAGAAAACTTTTACTTTAAATATTGTTTGTTTTTGGGATTTTTTTAAAATTACGTGCTAATTAGGAATAAAACATGAGTTCTGCAAGTGATGAAGGTATAAGCTGCACTCCCGATTCAATGAAAATGGAAGTGTTTTATTCTTGTAATGCCGGTTTTTTTCTACTTACCTCACAATCGAGATGTAAAGCAGAGTAGTTAGCTCGGGTGTAAGCATCAATGGCACCCTCGAACTATAGGCGCCCTCGCTGCGCTCGTGCGCCTAAATATCTCGGGCTGCAATTGATGCCTTACAGCCCTTGGCTACTAATCTACTATTATAGAGGCTCTAATTCCACGTTTACATATCAAAAGTTCTATATTTAACCTTCTATAGTACAGACTGTCCCAGAATTTGTATATTATTATAATCCCGAAAGGAGTGTTATAGTTTGTTTTAAATTCCTGGCTTTTTGAAATTAGTCATCATGATCGACTGTTAGACCTCCTCCATAGAATGCAATGGGGGGGTTTGCCATGCGGATAGGAGGTCGCAGTATTGAGTAGTCAGGTGCCTTTACCTACCCCCTTGTGTAATTCCCTAGTCGGCTTTTACGACATCCACGGGAGGAGCCGGAGGTGTCTATTCTTAGGTGGGACACTGCGGCTGACAGGAGTAATCTTATGATATTAATAAAGTTTATGTTGACGACAAACCAAGAAAAAAATTAACTGTCCAAATAAATGCATACATAAACACACTCCTTTTCCCCGAAGGGGTAGGCAGAGCCTGGGAGAACCCCATTTCATTGTGGGTTCCACAATCGTAGGACCATAGGACGTGACCAGTGTTGAGCTCATTTTTATAATTAGTTGATAAAAAATAACTAAATAGGAACTTTATTGCCTTAACAATAAGATCTATTTATTATATAAGATAGTGTAAGTCAAACTAAACATAACTAAATGATAGTCTGTCCTATCTGTGATCACAAAATTGTTATTTGAACAAAAATGTTTCGTTATTTTGTTCTAAATTACTAAATTTGTTTTATTTAAGTATGAGGGTCTTATTCACAAACGACACTTAGGTACCAGTTCATCAGCGAGACGACATCCACGCCGAGTAGTAGTAGAGCTTTTTTGTGTAAGAGTTCTTCCGGGGAAGTTACTACCATTCCTATTTCTGCCGCAAAGCAGTAGTGCTCGCATTGCTGTGTTCCGGTTTAAAGGGTATGGGTGCCGGTGAAATTATAGGCAGATGAGACTTTTCACCTTTATGTCTCAGGGTCGCGGGTGCAGTGCAATGTCACATAGGGCGCGTCCTAGGTGGACGTGACTTATGTGGTAATGCGTTGTTAAAGGCAGAGGTTACCGCTTAACATCAGGTGGGCCATCTGCTAGTTCCGTCATTCACGTAGTTAAAAAAAATAAACGCTTCTTCAACGGAGGAGGCCTATGCCCAGCAGTGGACTTCTACAGTCTTATAATAATGAAAATAAAAAAGCAGGTTTTTGTCAAAATCAATTCTCACTCTTCTACACAAATTTCAAAATGTCAAAAACACAGAATCAGATCTTGTATGTTAATTTCACTTCTATACAACAGCCAATATAATTATTATTATAGTAGTGTCCGCCCGCGGCTTCGCTCGCATTTTGGCAGCATAACCAGTAGCCTATAGCTAATCCAGGTCAAAATCTATCCGACTACCAAATTTCATAGAAATCGGTTTACCCGTGATTGAGTAATAAACATACAAACATCGTAACTTTGACATTTATGATAGTTAGTGTGCAGTTAAGGTAGTTTGTGGGATAAAAGCGTTGGATTGCTGACTGAATGACTGATATTTTGTGGTTTAGGGGTGCAGTAACAAATTAATATTAATTTACAAAACGTACACTATGTAAAATATACACTGGACTTTTTGTAAAATTACTTCTACTATTTTTTTACTATTTTCACTTTGTTACTTCTTTTCTTTCACATCCTATGTGGGTGTTGCAGATTGTATAAAAAAAAACTCCACACAGACGCAGTCCCGGTTATTATTAGGGTTTTTTTTCAACACCCAGCTTCATCCGACTAGGGGGTGAAGTTACCTCCAACAAGCTGTCAGATGTCGATTTCACTACTGTCTGTTCTTCAGTCACAAAATCTGAAGTTTTGTCATTAAACCTGAATTTAAATCAGCTATTGCCTAAAATCATACCCAAAATATTTTGGTCTAAATCATCTTTTAATGCTTTGTGTATCCTTAGTGTTGTTTGTGAATATGGGGTTATACCACTTATCGTTAGTGTTGTTTGTGAATATGGGGGCAACAAAAAGCAAGATCACAAAGAATTGAGCTAGTAGCGAACCGCGCTATTCCCACATGTGGGACTCAGCCCACTCACAATCAGTGAGAGTGTACGGGACGTAATCTAAAAATAACGATAAAATTCAATTTGGAATTAATAGTCATTCGTGTCGATTCAGGCCATCTGGTTAGTGATGAAACGCGAGGTCACTGACCTGAGTCCTGAAAATGATATTGGTACTTTTAAAAAAACCAGTGTGGTAAAACCTCGCTTTTACATTTACGAACAGAAAAACATGTAATCCAAAATTATTTCAATAATTAAGTCTTGTTTCCTGTGCTTCTAGCTCAAGCTTTAAGGAGTTTAGTAATAAGATAAACTAAGAACTGGATTAACTTATATTAACTATATAATTAAGATAAACTATATTACTAGGTATGTAAACTAGTAATATTATTAAACAACGGTGATAGTCGTCGAATAAAATAGTATTAAGTACGCAAGTTATGCCTACTAAGAGATTACATAAAGAATAAAGAAGCTTTTTTGATAACTATATTTTTTTAATAAGACCAATGCATCAACTTAAAGGAGGCCATTTTTTTTCTTTTTTTTTTAGTTTGATATTCCTTTGTTTGTTCTCGTTCTCATCTGTTACAGTTGGTAAGTGAGGATGTGGCCGAATATGGAGCACACATGTCTAGATAAGGCACCTACACACTAGCCACTCTCACTCACCGCTAGGCACTCTAGCCTTGAAGAGACTCAGATTATTATTTTCAGGAAAGACAGACGACGGTAGGGTATTCCACTCCTTAGCAGTTCGCATTATAAACGTAAACTGAAACGTTTAGTACGAATAGAGGGTATACTAATGAGGTAAGGATGGTACCAAGCCGTGCGTCTGCTCGTCCTATGATGGATACTCCTGACTGCTGGATATCGGCCTGCCCCATAGAATGCCACGACGAACAGTCTTGAACGGTCCATCCACCGGCTTCCAGCGACCTTTATAAGTCCATCCAGAGCTGGATCGTTCCGATTGCGTCGTCCGGTTCATGTTCGCCACTTGAGAACCTATATTCCAGTAGACAAACTAGCTTGCGGCCCACCTGATGTAAAGTGGTCACCGTCGCTTATAGACACCGGCAACACTGAGGGTATTGTCGATGCGATGCCTATCCTGAACTTCTAGCTAGATAGTCCGAAGCTATGTCGAAAATAAGGTTTATTCCATCCAGACCTACCAGTAGTTCGATAGTCGAACACAGAACCTCGGGGTATCTCTGATTTTTATCAAAGCAGACAGCCTCCCAGTTTAGCAATATTCTACAAATTGATAGATTGTAGATTGTTGTTGATTGATAAATACATAGATCAATAATTGATTTGGTTGGTTGCTTGTTGGAGGTTAGAATTTCGATTGTGATGTGACATTTTGGTACAGGGTCGTCGGAAGTTTGTGTAGTGGCGCGAGAATTTGATATCGCAAAACAAACCATCTGATAATTGATTAAAGGTCGATGTAAGCCTAGACTGGGTGGGCCTGGTCTAATCCTAGTTTAAACCATCTTTCGTAGTGACCATGTCACAAAAAATATTAAACGTGTAATAAACACCTCTCTAAGTGTCTGTGAGCGTTTACTATCTCCGAACCCTGAGAATAAACAGCCAGCGGGCAAACGTTAAACTGTGACAGACAGACAGACACGAGAGTGATCCTGGGATGGTACCTGTTAAGGAAAACCCTAAAAATATAAGAAAAAGACGTCTCGTTACCATAATAATGTTTTCCTGAAAATAATTTGAAAACATCTGTCACCGAAGGAAAATTGAGGAAAAACATTGAAAGAAATTGGAAAAATACTTCCAAAAAAGGAAAGCTAACAACGTTCAAAATCAACCAAATCTTGTGTAAATAACCCTTTATTTAACGGCGGACCCTCGTTAGGCGACCCCGACGGCGACATAGAGTTAGGTACATTGTAGCGACAGAGGGGACAGTAACATGGATAGCATATCGAGTAGCCGGCTGAGATCCGAGAGGTGCGGGTTCGATTACCACTGCGGGACAAATGTTTGAATGATCAGTAAATATTTGCTCCGGGTGTGGGGATTGTTATAGCATGGTAGGTACTAGTTCCTGATATCCACAACCTCAGAAGAATTAGTCTGAGCCTACGACCCAGGGAATCCTAGTGTGGCCTGGGCCTACCCCTTCAGAGAAAAAGGAGTGTTTCTATGTGTGTTTATATGTAAGTATGTATGTTATGCTGATTCGCCGAAACTTGTTTCGTATTTTATTTTACAAACAATAAAAAAAAAACCTCAGGTAAGTACTAAGGTGGTTGCTTGTGATTGTGGCGCGAAATTAATTTTTTTCCGTGTTTTTTGCTCATCACAGCTCATCAACACTTCCTCAGATAGCGAAAACTAATTTGACGGTAATTATATGAACTATTATATTATATGAACACAAGTTTTTATTTATAGTTTTTTTTTTTTTTTTAGTCTCATAAATATCATTATTATTCATTATTTATTATCATTATATTATTCATTTTTTGTTTCATTTAATTTGCTTGAAACAAAAATACACTGTAAATACCATTGGACCACCTTAAAATATTATATCGAATTACATACAATCCCCTTTACTTATTAAACTATTACCGTATTGCTATAAAACTCGAATTATCTTTGGAATAGTGACATAGTGTTTTGTCTTTTGCATTGAAATGCGTTTACAAATTCGATCGAAAGAGACAAAACACGGTGTAACTACTCGAAGGATATTCCGCGTTTACTTATTTACTCATAAATTTAAGGTGTGGAACCAGATAAATTATTATACATTGGTACTCTTACATACATAACAATAAGAAATAATAAGAAATATTTATTGACCATAATATACATACTCGTTATAATCATAGATCGTTTCTCCCGCGCACCTGCAGGGCGTGGAATGAGCTCCCGTTGGATGTCTTCCCACAGGGCTACAATATGGGTAAATTCAAGAGAAATATCAATAGGGCTCTTAATGATAGGCAGCGCGTTTGCAATACCGTGGGTGTTGCAGATGTCCATATAGGCGGCGGTGACGCGCGTTTGGAATACCGTGGGTGTTGCAGATGTCCATATAGGCGGCGGTGACGCGCGTTTGGAATACCGTGGGTGTTGCAGATGTCCATAGGCGACGGTGACGCGCGTTTGCAATACCGTGGGTGTTGCAGATGTCCATAGGCGGCGGTGACGCGCGTTTGCAATACCGTGGGTGTTGCAGATGTCCATAGGCGGCGGTGACGCGCGTTTGCAATACCGTGGGTGTTGCAGATGTCCATAGGCGGCGGTGACGCGCGTTTGCAATACCGTGGGTGTTGCAGATGTCCATAGGCGGCGGTGACGCGCGTTTGCAATACCGTGGGACGTGGGTGTTGCAGATGTCCTTAGGCGGCGGTGACTGCTTTACATCAGGCGCGGCGTCTGCGTGTTTGTCACCTATAATATAAAAAAAAAACAAAATACATACTTACACATGCCTTTTCCTCCAAAAGAGTAAATGGACCTTTTCACTGTGGGTTGCCCCATCGTGGTGACAAAAACGTGACAAGTGGTGAGCTCGTCGTTGCCAATGCTTCCCGCGTACAGACCATAATATATCAAGATAGACACCGCAAGAACGTTTTGTATGAAACCAAGCGTGCCATTTTATTTTGCGTACTCTGCTACGAAATATTTCCATCTAGCTAGATGACTTCAAATAATTTTACAGCTCATTCTGGCGCAATTAGACATTTTCATTAACATCCGTCGTGCTATCAGCCGAGATATTTTGCTAATTGCGCAAGCTTTCGGACATGCAAAGTAGGTGCACTTGCGGTGTCTATCTTGATATAGGTCTGTGTTCCCACGACTGACTTGACTAACGCTTTCTTCCAGTAATAACACATTCCTTAGTAAGCTAGCAGCGACAAATCTTATGCCAACGAATCTTACCAGTACCTAAGTCCGGGTTTTATAATATAATGAATAATAAAATCATTAGTCAGCTCCTTCGTTGCCCATTTCATTTTATAGTCGCGTAGGTAGCTACAACCAGACAACGCTTTTAGGCAGGTTGCCAAGCGCGAGTGCCCCATCTCGGCTTTCTTCTTTGACAAGCAACGGGAACAATAAGTGAAATTATATTCGTTCTGTAAATGTTTTGAAGAATTATTTTATGAGACGTCAGTTCCGTATTTTTTTCGACTTGTTGATTTAGAATAGGAAATTTCAGCAGTGGCCTGCAAGTCAGGCGATTTGGTAGAATGTCAGAATGTGGATGCCCACACGCGTGGGTGCATCTTCGCCTGGTGGTGACCAAGGCGTGTTTATAATTATCTCATATGCGGCTATATTGTTGCTCCTATGCCAACATAAACAGATTTTCATGAAAATGACTATGAATAGTGAAATTCCCTTTGTGATAAATAACACGACATATTATATGGATTTTCATACTAACGATGTCGGCCTGTACTGCAGGGTCGATTTACCTGGAAGAAGTAAGATCTGATAGATTATACTAGTACCTACCTACCTAGGTATCGTTTGACCCATGAATGTAGTAGTACATCTTCCTAGGTTTGACCGAAGCCGCTGATGTGCGGGGCGAGGGCGGGGGAGCCGTCCCTAGTAAAGTCACAGTCAAAAGTATTTTATTAATTGAAATCACAAGGATCATTTTGAATCGTCTTATAAACTAACTTACCACTGTTCCAACGCGACCAAACCTAGAAGAATCAGGCAACAAACACTGTGCGCGCTTAATTTGATGATCCTTCTTACTACTAGGTGGTGAGCGCCTGTGTGGTGCCTCGAGAACAAGTAGTAGTAATAGAGCTTTTTTGTGAAAGAGTTCGTCCGGGGAAGTACTACCACCATACCTATTTCTGCCGCAAAGTAGTAGTGTTCGCATTCCTTGGTTCCAGTTTGAAGGGAAAAGGGTGCCGGTGAAATTTCAGGCACATGAGACTTTTCATCTTTATGTCTCAGGGTGGCGGACGCAGTGCAATGCCACATAGGGCGCGTCCTAGGTGGACGTGACCTATGAGGTAATGCACTATTCATAGGCAGAGGTTACCGCTTAACATCAGGTGAGCCATCTGCTTGTTCCCTCATTAAAGTAGTATAAAACAAAAGTGGCAGCTGATATAACTTTTGAAACTATCATAGTTTTCACTAGAAACGGGATATTTACCATCGACTGGATAATCATGGTAAATATCCCGTTTCTAGTGAAAAGCAAGTGGAATCTGATTCAAAGAAAATAAGAGAATCAACCTAAAACCAAGCAGGCAGTCAAAAGATGTAAAGAGAATCAGCAGAAGTTCATGAGACAGCACACGCTACGTACCTACGCTACGCACCACGAGACCCAATTCGTTCATGAGCTGCGTAACTAGATAACTGCTAGTCTAACTCAAGTTGGGTGGAAAGTATGAGAACTTTGAATTAGCTCTATCCTTCCCCCACCCCGCGATCCCTCAACTTCGTTCAATCCTGCAATCAAGCATTACCCAATCATACGTTTAATGTCATCATTACGGGAACTCTACTGGCATTGCAAATATTTGAGTTTGCGTGGATATAGCACTGTGTAAATAGCTGATGTACTCAAGATTTATACCATCATGTTACTTTTATATTACAAATACATAAATATACAAATATATTTATTACATCAGTATTTTAGGTAAGTAACTACATGAGAGGAACACTAAAATTCTACCAATACAGGCAACACACACACGAAACACACAAAACGAAACACATTTATCTAATTCAAACAGTAAGATAAGATAATAATTGAAAACAGTAAACACCGAGACTGTAGAAAATGACAGAAAACGCAATCCACTTTATTCACCTCAATTCAATTCAATTAAGTAACGCAATTCAATTCAATAATAATAAAATTAGGTACAATAATATTTCATGGTCCTAGTAAATAAGAATAACATTATTACATTTACACACCATACCTAAAAAATAAATGCACTAAAAAGTGCATATGTGCACTATAGTGCATTTTATGGCACTTGAAATAAATTGCGATCAAAAATTCTAAAACGTGCGACATTTTCGTGCAATGTACTGAAAGCCGAGCGTCCATGCTGGGCGCACCTTAATCCTTTCACCACTGGTTCTTTCTTGGACCAAGCCCAATCAAAGGCTCTTCTCAATAGATCATCATCATCAGCCTACAGAAGTCCACTGCTGGACATGGGCCTCATCCACACGCGATCGTCGTGTCGTTCTGTGGAGGCAAGATAGTTATCTTGAGCTGTCTTCTTCCACCGCATAAGTTATAAATTTAAAACATTACAAAACATACAAAATTTACAAGTAATCTTAATGTTCCAAATCTTTCCTCTCGCTTTCTAGCAATTTGTAGAAGTGATTTCGTGAAAAGCGACGGAAGTTTGTAAGCGCGCATTTTTCTGAGAGGTTGGTACTATCAACCATGTTTCTTATTACAAAGGAGGAGATGTCATATGTACACATACCACTACTGTATAAGGCTCGCTCATTTTTAAAGACTTCGCTGTCCGTCCGTCTGTCACCAGGCTCTAGGTATCTCATGAACTGTGATAGTTAGACAGTTGAAATTTTCACAGATGATGTATTTCTGTTGCCGCTATAACAGCAAATACTAAAAAACAGAATAAAATTAATATTTAAGGGGGCTCTGATACAACAAACGTGGTTTTTTGCCGTTTTTATAGATAATGGAACCCGGAACACGGAACCCTTCGTGCGCAAGTCGGACACGCACTTGGTCTTGTTTTTTATTGACCTAGTTATATTAACCGTCTAATTCACAAGCTTAAATTAATTTGTATGAGCTAGCAGTAACGACGCGTTCACTGTTTGGTCTAACTTTCAAAATTATTAACGGGTATTTAGATCGCTTGATTGTGTTAAGACATTCATAGTGCAGAAGCTGCGTGTTGTTTGAGCTATTTGATCCTGTCCCATCCAGACCAAACAAAAGAACGTAATACTTCCTCCCGAATCAGATGAATTTGTAGGATCGTGGAATATAGACGTGACAAGTGGTGAGCTCATCGCCACCATTGCTTCACACGACTGACTCGGCTAACGCTTTCTTCCAATAACACAATAGTAATTAGTAATAACACATTCCATAATAAGCTAGTAGCCAGGACAAATCTTGTACCAACGAATCTTACAAAAAAGTCCGGGTAATTCCTTAGTCGGATTTTACGACATCCGCGGGGGGAGATGGAGGGGTCTATTCTTGGACCGGACACACAACGGCATTTGTAATATTTAAATAAATAAACACATTTTGTAACTTTCGTACACTTACAGAACGAACTCTTCTTCTCTTTTGACGACCTCTGTGGCGCAGCGGGCGACTGTTGGCCTGCGACGCAGGAGGTTGCGGGTTCGATTCCCGCCTCGGAAAAAATATTTGTGCGATCGCAGATATTTGTTCAGGTGTTCTGGGTATTTTCTGTTTTTTTTTTTTTTATGTTATTGCACGACAAACTTGCATACGGCCCGCCTGATGGTAAGCGGTTACCGTCGCCTATTGACATCTGCAACACCAGGGGCATTGCCAATGCGTTGCCTGCCCTGAAAAATGCCTGCCTATGTATAATAAAACATATCTATCTATGTATCTAGTACCCATAACACAAGCTCTGCTTAGCTTGGGGCTAGATAATTTTTGTGTGAACTGTCCATCATTATTTATTTTTATTTTTACTCTTAATACCCGTAGTATTGGACGCCATCTCCCGGACTACTGATAATCGAAACGGGTTAATAGCGTCAGCAATCATCGTTCCATACTCCGCGCCACCCAATTATCCGAGCAGACTATCTCTACAGGTCTTCGTGTCGCTGATAGGACAATGTGTCACAGAAAATTACATGTTATCCAGAAGTTCTACCCTAAAATAGAACAGTTTTTAACGGAAAAAATGCGAATCTCAACATTAACATAAGCAGCTTTAAAAAAAATGTAAAAAGAGTCCTTCAGGGCAAGCAACGCATTGGCAATACCTCTGGTTTTGCAGATGTCAATAGGCGACGGTAACCGCTTACCACCAGGCCAGGCCATTTGTCGAGCCATTACATTTTTTTTTTTAATTATATAATTGATTTTAGGATAAGGCCCACGGTACGCAAACAGAAAAAAACCTATTCATTTAAGTATATTAATTTGTTTCCTCCATATTATTGAATGGGAAATAAAAAAAAGCGAAAAAGCGATGGTAGCCTAACGGTTCGATAGTGCAACTCAGAATCCAACGATACCGGGTTCGATCCTAGGCTCCGCACCAATGACTTTTCTGTTATGTGCGGATTTCCATCGCTATGTGCTTCGGAGAGCACGTTAAGCTGTCGGTCCCGGCTGTTATTGATTAATAGCAGTCGATAAGCCATGTCAGAGGCCCTTGGGCGGCTTGACAAACTCCGACACCAGAGGCCAGCACTACCTCATACGAAACGAAACGAATGGGAAATCCTACATGCTTCTGCCCCTCTGAAATAATGGAATCTTGCAGCTGAATTTTAAAGCAGTTATCTTCAACCGATTGAGATGAAATTTGGCACACCTGTCAAGATCCGATGACCATACAATATGATGGTGACAGCGAGCTGATCTGATGATGGGAACGGAAGGTGGACAAAGGAACTCCTCGATGGATAATAGTAGACTGGCAGTGTTTAGGCACATTTTAAATAACAAAATGATACACACAGAAACAATGTACAGAAAGCACCTTCTCTAACATCTTTTCCGGCTCGTTAGGAGTCGTGCCCTCCTCGGGCGCCAGTCTCATCAGCGCGGTCCCTTGACAACATTAAAAGCTTACTGTAATAACGACAATGTGATTATGGTGTCCGTATTTTTAGACATTTTTATTATTTTTAATGGAGATGAAAATAACACTTCCGAAATTATGCAGAATTTCATTATTTTGAGATGCCTTTTCATTATGGACGTACCTTGAGATGAGTAGTACCTTTTGTTTTGTGCATACTTACTTAGGCATTATATATTATACTAGTGGAGCGCCTGCGACTTCTCCCACGTGGAGCGTTTTCGACACTTTCAACCTCTCTATTGAACGATGACGCAGAGGGTGCTTATCCGGCTGAGATGCGATAGGTTTCGGGTTCGATTCACGCTGCGGACAAATGTTTGTATGCTCTGCAAATATTTGTTCCGGGTCTGTGTGTTAGTGGTGCATGCAGTTTTTTTTTATATACAACTAGGAATGACGGATCAAGCAGATGGCCCACCCACCTGATGTTAAGTGGTATCCTCTGCCTATGAACAGTGCATTATCACAGGTCACGCCCACCAAGGACGCACCCTATGTTGCATTGCACTGCACCGCACCCGCCACCCTGAGACATAAAGATGAAAAGTCTCATGTGCCTGTAATTTCACCGGCAACCATACCCTTCAATACGGAACACAACAATGCGAGCACTACTGCTTTGCAGCAGAAATAGGTATGGTGGTAGTCCTTCCCCGGAAGAACTCTTTCACAAAAAAGCTCTACTACATGTATATGTTTATATATATATTTATGTGTACGTGTACTATGTGTGTATGTTACTTTTGGGTGCTATGTTATGTTACATCCTATTGTTGCGTCTGCTAACTGTTACTAATGTTTTCGGTTTTAGGGAGTGTGCACAGAATGACATAGAATAACAATCTTATGGAGTGTGTATGTATGTTTGTATGCATTCTCCTTTGGTCTAAAGTCCTAAGAGGCTGTCAAGCTTAAGCTACTAATAAACGTATTTTTAGCAAAATCTACACAGTCTACGACAACAAATAAAATATATAATTATATTAATCATTATCATATTTTCAAGGACATGATAGAGACCAAAGCACGAGTTCCAAATTTTTTCTCGAAATTTTTTTTTTTACCAATCTCTACAATGCTCTTATGACTTAAATATCTCTATTACCTACAATGATAAAACTAATAGGAGTAAGTTACAAATAATATTATTGTAGAGGGCATAGTACAAAAGAAAAGGATGGCGAAACGTTTAGTTGGCTTTAGCTTTAGAGAATTCAACTTCAAGTCGCTGCCAGTATCTACCTAAATACTTTGTAAATTCTTAAATTTTATTATATTGTGAAGTACAAGTTATAATTAAGCTAAAAATCTGGTATCTAATCCATTCAATGTCCGGCGGAGGGCATAGGTATGCCATCTCACAGGATTTTTCCTAGTTTGGATACCTATGTTGTCCCACCCAGGAATAATGATTCTAAGAACACTGAATCTGATGTACACTATAATTAATTTGTGACGTTTGTTACTGAATAAATTACTATTACTATTACTATTACTATTACTTACTATTACTATATTTTTCGATTACGCGGCAAATATTTGTTTAAATACTGTTTTTCATGATTTTCGTTCACTTTTTGTTGCCTGAGCGCTATTCTCTCACTTTCTGACTGACCTGAACTTTGAAAATTGGCTTGCATCTGCCTCTTCAGTTCAGTTCAGTTCTTGAACTGGAAATAGGGTATAAATTAAAAAAACTTTATTGCACACGTTACCTTATTTTAAATAAAATTTACATACAACAATTAAACAAAAACTAAATGTAAGTACAATGTGTAATGTGTACAACTAAACGTGCGTGTAACTAAACGTAACATGTAACGTGCGTGTGCGAGTATGGTGTGTAACTAAATGTGTAATGTCGTAAAGTGGGGGCATGCTCGTGAGCCTATTACTTTACGCTATAATAAAACACAAATTATAATTTTTTTGTTGAAGTTTTTGATCACAAAATTATATGAAAAATTTAAGAGAAGAGCTAAAACAACGATGTAATGCCGATGACAAAGAACTTACCATCAAATATTTCAAGGGTGTACCTAAAATAACAAAAATACTCCCAAAAACCTGGAGCGTGCTGGAAGTACCTAGCTAATAATGATGGTGATGATGATGATGTTGAAGTGACTCACACCATAAGCTATGATGTTCTTACCATCATACCAATTACAAAAACATTTAAACAAGTAAAAAATCTTATAAACATTATTCAAATATGCATCGTACACACTTATACTGCATGCCATTTCCAGTAGCGCGTACTCTGTGTTACTTATCTAGATATGCAAGTAAGCGGTCGGACTAATATTGAAAGTCAAAGTCAAAAGTATTTTATTCATTGAAATCACAAGGATCATTTTGAATCGTCTTAAAAAATAAATTTACATTTACTCCTGTTCCAACGCAACCAGACCTAGAAGAATCAGGCAACAAACACGGTCTGTTTTTCTTTTGATGATCCTTCTTACTACTAGGCGGGGAGCGCCTGTGTGGTGCCTCGAGAACAAGTGGAAGCTGATTCAAGGAAAAAAGGAAAACCAAATTTAGAGCCTTACTTAGGTAGGCAGTCAAAAGTAAGATGATAGAGAGAATCAGCAAAAGTTCATAAGGCAGCACACACTACGCTTGATATACTCATAAATAACACATCTGTAATAATCTATATGGAGGTACAGACATTGCAAATTGTCAAATTAGGTGTCGAGGGGCAGAGCGACATCAGGCCACGCGGCTTTATCATTAACATAGTCATGTAGTGTGTAATACGCTTTCTTAATTAAATTATTCTTTATATAAGATTTAAATCTTCGAATCGAAAGTTCAAAGTTCGGAAGTGATTGTTTATCACCTACCCACTTTATTTCTATTGAGTTCTTCAAACTATTAAAATTTGTTGCTATTTATAATTTCAATAAGTTATAATCTAGTTTTGTGTGTTTGTACGATTAAGCTGTTCAATTTAAGTTTATCTGTGTGTTCTCATGTAAGTGAATTTATTCTTATGAGAAATAAATAATGTTAAACCATAATAAATAACACTTTTGGTACGTGACACGTACGTGTTTACAGGTATATGGTACGTGACACGTACGTGTTTACAGGTATATGGTACGTGACACGTACGTGTTTACAGGTATATGGTGGAGTTGTAAAGTCCCTCCCTATTGTAAAGTCAATGAACCAGCACTTTTGTATTAGCCCATTTTTGACAGCCCGGGGCAGTTTGGACGAATTAACGGGATTTTCATTTTCATAAACAAACACAAGGATTTGGAAATTTTCGAGGGAAAATTGAAAAAGGTCTCTGACTTTGTGAAATATAATTTGGGATTACGGACTCCATTTTAGGGTTCAGTGCCTCAAAAACGAGACCCTCTCTGATGTTAAGTACATTCATCATCAGCCTCTTGACGTACACTGTTGGAGGACCCCCTTCCACAAAATGGGGGATACTCCATAATCACCACTCTTGGCAGACAGGTTGGCCGCGGCCCGGTTCACCACAGTCCCGGCTGGACTGGTGATC
The DNA here is from genome assembly GCA_932527175.1 of Operophtera brumata. Taxonomy (NCBI): domain Eukaryota; kingdom Metazoa; phylum Arthropoda; class Insecta; order Lepidoptera; family Geometridae; genus Operophtera; species Operophtera brumata. Next base: position 29,818,382 of record OW052239.1, on the reverse strand, counting down.
GCAGTATGGGTGCAAAGAATTCCGGTGGATGCTGCTGCCCATCCACTGGTGTTAAAACTAACTCAACTTTAATGACATCCACAGCGGGAGACGGAGGGATCTATTCATAGATACACCATGACTCATTTACCTACTAGGTATTATATTAGGTAGTATATTAGTCTGCAGGGATGGCAATTGCGAACGAAGTCGCGGGTTCAGCTAGTATTTGTATATTTGTAATCACGTTCTCAAAAACGGCTCCAACGATTTCGATGGTTCGCTATATGGCTGTTTTTGGGGGCGAAAAATCGATCTAACTAGGTTTCAAACTGGGAAAATTCGTAATTTTACAAAAAAACATCTTTCACTATTCACTAATCTGTGTCAGTCTCAGAATATTGAATAGTATGCTATTCCTCGGCGGAGACAACTTTAATTATAATACTGGCTGAAGACTGACATCAGAGATTGTAATGGGTCCCCGAAACGATCAAGTGCACTTGACAAGTCTACGTGCTTGAAGTGAATATTGATCGTTTACAGCGTTGACAAGTCCCGTCAAGTATCTACGGGCTGGACCATACTTGACAAAAAATTTGATTGACGGCACTTGAACCACCTTGCGCTTGATGCGACCTGACGCGACTTGACAAATTTTTATTCATTTGCGGCCGGAACATCGAATTTTCGGAACATAATTTTTGCGACGACCACTTTTCTGGGCACAGGGCGGTAAACGACTGCGGCACGTGGACTTCACGGCACCTTCAAGTCACGTCTAGTCCCTCGTCAAGTAAAATCGTCAAGCACGTAGACTTGTCAAGTGCACTTGATCGTTTCGGGGACCCATAAGGGTAGACACTTCCTAACCCGATAAGGGTACCTACCTAGAATATATTCAATTACAATTGTTAAGACGCTATGTTAAAATTTTGTAGTCGTTGCGTTACGTGCTCACTCACTAACAGTAAAAGTTACAAACTTGATGTTAATGCAGTAATTACTAGAGGATGTAATCTAAATAAATCATAGACAAGAAACACGATTGGTAAAAAATAGCTTTACTTTTGCAATTGGCCCTCCTAAAGCCCGTTTTAGGTCCCTCCTTCGACTAGAGCAAATATTAAGCATATTTTTTTATACTATTCAGTAGGTAATCACATTACTTAGATTAATTTTAGTTCATTTATTTTTATATTTGCTACTTTAGAAGCAAAACGAAGTTTTATCATTTGTCGCTTACGTCAGTTAATTCCGAGCGGCAGAAATCTATACCTCACCTTTTCCTGGGTTCAAGTGAGCAATAGCGCTGTCACTGTCTTGCAACTATATTGTTTTCTTGCTAGACTGCGCCCATTCGGTATTTTGACATATCGCCTTCGAGCAATGCTCGGTCGCGCCAGGTACTAATTAAGGTGAATGCTCACCCTTGCGGCGCGAAATTCAAATTTTTTGGTGTTTTTTGCCCATTACTGCTCATCAACACTTCTTCATATAGCAAAACTTGAGTTCGCGAGAATTAGGAGACCTAACACACATGTTTTTATTGATAGTATCTCATACATTTCACCAGTTTAGCTACTATCAATTAAAACATGTGTGTTAGGTCTCCTAATTCTCGCGAACTCAAGTTTTGCTATATGAAGAAGTATTGATGAGCAGTAATGAGCAAAAAACACCAAAAAATTTGAATTTCGCGCCGCAAGAGTGAGCATCCACCTTAAATGGATAAATTCACCATACAAATGTAATTTTTATTTTACTTTTCCATGACATACAAAACTCTCTGATATATGAGTGTCTTCAACTTGGCTGAATTTAATCGGAGCTTCTGTTTGTGTTATTAAATTTTTGACAATGAAGGGATAATCGAGGTAAGCGTATTTCCCGGGATAGAGGAAAATTACGACGGATGAGGAGACGACCTTTGTAACGCAGGGGGTGAGTAGGCGGCTGCGACGGGAGAGGTGCTGGTTCGATTTCAGCTCTGGGAAAAATGTTAGTATGATCTTAAAACTGTTGTTCCGGGTCTGTTGTGGTACCACGGTATTCCATAGTTACTGATACCCATGACACAAGGGAAACAAACAAAAAAAACCGTGGTTAAGGTGGGGTATAACGCAAAATTACCAATCTTAGCTTAGATTTTTAAAAGACTAAATTTTATACTCTAATCAAATTAAACATAATATGCATTGATTACTTTATAATTCCGACGGATCACTGTACCAGAAACATGATTGTACAATATTTTCTCAATAGAAAAAAAAACAAAGTTACGTCTATTTTGCCTAGATATCCCCTCACCTCACCCTCATCCTTACCTCGTTAGTATACCCTCTATTCGTACTAAACGTTTCAGTTCTACTTTTATAATGCGACCTGCTAAGGAGTGGAATACACTACCGTCGTCTGTCTTTCCTGAAAACTATAATCTGGGTCTCTTCAAGGCTAGAGTGAATAGGTGCCTTCTAGACCTTTGTGCTCCATCTTCGGCCGCATCGTCACTTACCAACAGGTGAGATCGTGGCCTAACAAAGGTATATCATTGCTAAAAAAAAAAAAGGTATAATCAATTATTAAAATGATGCATATTATTGGTTAAAAATTGGATAAATAAAATCAATTCAACAAAGCCGAGGGTTCACTGTAGGGGTTTTGTAAAATTAGCTACATTTTACGAGATATTCAATAAAAAAAAAAAAACGAGCGGCGCAAGGCATTTTTTTTTTAAGATTTCTGCTTGGTGTTGGTGCAACATTAATTAGTTTCAGAAACGAACTTAAACTGTTTCGATTTATATTGAGGTAGAGTTACCTAGAGATTGGATATAGTTTAACCTCATACGTGAAATTAATAAATGTAAGTATTTAGTAGACAGATTGGATCCCAAAAGAAGACGGCCACGTGGAAGGCCCAGACGGAGATGGCGAGATGAGCTAGACTCGTACTTGAAGGACTGCTCCCAAATAGCCAACAATAGAGACGAATGGAAGGAGGGAAGGGAGGCCTTTGCCCTGCAGTGGGACACCACAGGCTCATAATAATAAGTATTTAGTAAGCCAACTTCATAGAACGTGCCTCGAGTTTATTTTTAACTACGTTAATGACGGAACAAACAGATGGTCCACCTGATGTTAAGCGGTAACCTCTGAAAACTATGTTGTCGGTAATTATATGACCTAACACACTAGTTATAATTTATAGTATCACATAAATATCATTAGTTGTCGGTAATTATATGACCTAACACACTAGTTTTAATTTATAGCATCACTTAAATATCATTATTTGTCGGTAATTATATGACCTAACACACTAGTTTTAATTTATAGTATCACATAAATATCATTAGTATGTGCTTGAAACAAAAAAACACTGTAAATACCATTGAAGCACAATTGTAGCTAAAGTAATGTTATATATGTGATACTATATATTAAAACTTGTGCGTTAGGTTATATAATAACCGGCAATATAGTTTTCACTCTCTGAAAAAGTGTTGATGAGCTGTGATTAGCAAAAAACACGAAAAAAATTGAATTTTTCGCCATAAGCGAAAGCAACCACCTTAATCATAGGTCACGTCCACCAAAGCGCACGCGATGCCTCTAGAATGCCGATTTTCAGTCAATTAATAATGCAGCCTGGATTCGGTCACTTTTCAGTGTGGTCTTTAAATATTTAAGAGACTTGGCCTTCTGGTCACGTAATTTTACCTAGCTCACGAGTGAAGCCGCAAGAGGTCAGTAATATATAAAGCAAGGTACTCTACTGAGCAATATAAACCTATATGGTGTAGTGAGTAACTACACAGTTGTTGGAGGTGAAAGTTTATCACGGCCGGCACGTTCCAGCGATGCGTTGCGAATAAAATAATAGGTATACCTACCTAGTACCTACACTCTTCGTACCTACAGTCTAACAACTTTTTCCTCCAGTTCTTTCTGTATCCGTAGCTTGGCAATTTAAGAGGAGTGTACCGCTAAAGCGCATGAGCGATGTTATAGCTGAACGACTTTCTGTATGCCTACACTTTTTAACCCCTGACGCAAAAAGAGGGGTATTATTATAAGTTTTAAGTGTGTCTGTATGTGAAATCGTAGCTCCCAAACGAATTAACCGATTTTGATTGTTTTTTTCTGTTTGGAAAGTGCTTGGAAAGAGACTTATTTTTAGCTAGGTTTGGGAAATTGGTGCAGCTGGTGCAATTGGTTATAGCCTTTCGGTTCATGCTATGTTATGTATGTTTATGCTAGTTTTTTTTTCTATACGGTTCATTGGGAAACTGACCAACCACAGTATATTAGACTAGTCTACTGAATTATTAGACAGTGTTAGTCTCTAGATTGTGCATACAAAATACAATTTTAAATAATTTTGTAATACTAGAGCTTTTTATGAGAGTTCGTCCGGGGAAGTACTACCTCCATCCCTATTTCGGCCGCAAAGCAGTATTGCTCGCATTACTGTGTTCCGGTTTGAAGGGTATGGTTGACGGTGAAATTACTGGCACATGAGACTTTTCATCTTTGTCTCAGAGTGGTGGGCGCAGTGCAATGCTACACAGGGTGTTTCCTAGGTGGACGTGAATGTCAATGTGGTAATGCGTAGGTGGGCCATCTGCTTGTTCGGTCATACAAGTTGTTTAAAAAACAACAGCGTAAGATGGCACCTGCATTATACTCGTAGTCCATGTCCCTTGAGAATAGTTTCAACCATAGAAAAATAAATACTCAATGGCAGGTGCCATCTGACGGTGAACGTTCTGTAATTTATATCCAGATGAGCATTCAATGTCGTTTTGTAGCAGTGGGCTAGCGGTATACACCTCCATTAAAGTACCTACATCTTTCAGGAACTTCTGGGAAAAAGGGTTCTAAGGGCTCTCGAGAGGCGATCGCGAACCAGAGACCGCAGCGTAAACAAATATCAGAGACATGGAATTATACAACATGGATTTTGTATGGATTTACCGGCGACCACCCTGACATACACTTTATAAAACTCAATTTCCATACAATATCTTTGTCGCACTACACAAAAACTCGGAAGATGCAGTGTTAGGATGGTTTTCGCTCGATGTACCGATGATTTGGCAGTCGCGAGAGCTCAGTGGATGAAGGCGGCTCAAGAATGGTCTTGGCACTATTTTTAAGAAGCCTGTGTCCAGCAGTGGTTTGCCAGCTGGTGGTGTTAGAAAAATTATAACATACTAGTGGAATGCCAGCGACTTCTTAGTGTACTCCTGAGTAGACCACAAAAGGAACGAACCCTTAAAATGTCAGGTCTCTATGACTTACGGTTCAGGCTGTGCGTTGAAAGTCAGTCAGTCAGTCACACAACGATTTTATAAATATTGACTTGTTCCGATGCGACCTCAAAACTAACTCTGAACTGATTCACGACTTGAACACCTAACTACCAGCAACTCTCCTGCCACTAAAGTCATGTTCACTTATTTTACAATCATGTTTCATAAGACCGAATGAAATGAAATGCAGAAGGAGTCGCGTGCGATCGATACTAATAACAAACAGTAAAACTTATCAGCCCCAGTCATAGTATCATTAAATAACTTTAAACAATTATTACAAAGTTTCCCTTTGAGCGTTATCGGAAGCGCGTGTCGCGCTGTTTCCATTGTGATGCGGCTTATAATTACATATATCGCTGGCTCCATTTTCGTAAGAATTATCATGCAAAAAGGAATACATTTATTTACAGAATTTTAATACACGGTATGTACAAAATTTAAATAATAATATATATGAACAGTTGTTGTTCAAAATGATCCTTGTGATTTCAATGAATAAAATACTTTTTGACTTTGACTTTGTGCTACCTAAAGACCGCTGCTAACGATCTAAAGGTAGGTAATTGTAATCATATAAAATTATTACAATTCTCAGATAAATTAAAAGAACGTATCTTGAAGATAACCACATAATTTTTTTTTAAATCTTTATTTAGGTTCAGTATTCCAACTCCCTGTAAGTAAAACGACGAAAATCAGTGGTACTAAGCCGTTTATTTATTTAAATTTTATACTTAACCCCGATAGTTTAAATTATACCCCTGTGAGTAAGTAGATACTACGTATTGAAGTATCATATCTAATATTAATATAGCAGTTTAAGCCTGATTCTAAGTTTAAACTATTTCTGTCAATGGACGGAAAAGGTTTAAACTGACAATTAAAGTTTAAACCGCTATTGATATTACGGGCCTAATTTAGGTAGATTCGGACTATGTACCCACGTCAGCAGGTAAGAAACCAACATAATTTTGTCAGCAAAAAAAATAGTTTTAATTTCCAAATACTGAAGATACAGACTAGTGCACAAAAAATAAGAAAATGTTATAGTTACATAAAATGTTGTATCGTACGAGAGCATGGAAACAGACAAAAATTTACATATTATAGTTTTTCGTCGTTTTGTCCCTCCACAGCGCTCGTACCCACTTTATAGGGGTGTCGCGACAAAATAGGGGTTATCTGAGCATAACTGAGATAGCGACCCCCTTCAACCCCCGGATTACTTCAAGGGAGGAAATTGATTCTTGACGTGGTATTTACGGAATTTTCTTTGAATAGAAAATTGGATTATGTTTTAAGTGATCTATGTAGAGCTTTGTCTCGACTGGGAAATACGGAATATCTGAGGAATCGTTTGTTGTTCTCGAAGACAGGCAGAGAAGGCGCAAGGTAGAGCAGCCATATATGCATGTAACAGACGTGTATGCTGAGATTGTCGGGGGAGTTACTAGGTAGGTATCAAGCGAGGCTAAAAAACAGCGTGGCTGAGGCTGCGACCTTTTCTCTTATACTAGCCTAAATATTATTACTATACTTATAAAGTTATAACCTTTGTTTGTTAGTAATCACAGTGTAAAGGTTTTTTTTTAATCTACTACTATACACTCCTGATAAGTCTATTAGCGATAAGGCCGTCCAATTGTACTGTTATTTGTTTTAGTTAATCCTATTGTGTTTTTTTAACATTGATGGATCTTTGTTTGACTACGACTAGTATAGTATTATTTTAACTGTCACCACAATCTACTTTGTGAATATTGTACTTGATTTAGTCAGTTATAAATCAAATCTCAGATAAGGAATTTTGCGTTATACCCCACCTTAATGGGCGCATAAAACTAGATATCAATCGAACGAACAGACCTAGATATTTTGTATATTTATTTACAAACCAATTGCATTTTATTTTATAGCCGTTCATAATTTACAACAAAATGTTGTTTATAACACAATATTGCGTTAATAATGTTATATCCGTGGTCCAATCACGCAAATCTGCGAAAATCCGATTCGATTCGAGAGCGTGTCGACACACGTAGTTAGCACGGAGCGTTACAGTGTTCTGTACGTAACTACATACTATATTATGGAAAGTAATCAGAACAGTTTGTCGGTTTGTAAGAATTACTAATAACTAGGGCCGTATTCGAAGAAAAATAATGTCTACCAAAAGATTTTGGAAAGTTCATCTCCATTAAATCAAATCAAATTACTATCTCTATTTACTAAAGTATGGTGAAGTTATGGGTAGTACAAAATTCAGTGTACTCTTACTTTTGCTTATAAAGCGTGTAAATATTCCTTTACGGTTGTTAACAAAGGAAAATGAAAATGAAACTGAAAATATACGTCAAATTATGAATAATCTAGCGGTTTCTTAGCAATTAATTCGGTAGGATTTCTTAGTAATTAGCAATCCTTAGTTAGGTTTCTTGATGGAAAAAAAATAACAACGTAGATACTATATAATACAGTATCTAAGTAGTTCAATTTATTCGTATAAAAAATATATTTGCTAAATTGATGGTTTGTCCCGTCAGTCAAACAGTAAAAAAAAAAAAAACTGTGTAATTATAGATTATTATTGAATACAGTATCAGCCCTTCAGCTTATCTTATAGGTCACGTCCACCTAGGACGCACCCTATGTGGCATTGCACTGCGCCCGCCACCCTGAGTTATAAATATGGGTGCCGGTCAAATTACAGGTACACGAGTCTTCATGTGCCTGTAATTTCATCGACACCTATACCCTACAAACAGGTACACAGCAGTGCATGCACTACTGCTTTGCAGAGTAATAGGTATGGTGGTAAAACTTCCCCGGACGAAATCTTTCAGAAAAAAGTTTTACTTCTAAACTTAAAAGAGATAGAATACACACTTTTATGTTAATTCTGAGGTAGGTACTAATTGTGAAAAATGTGCTACTAATTACACATTATTAGAAGACCGCGAGTGAAGTCAAGTGCATATGCTAGTTGCGGTAAGTGAGCTGATTCGCTAGGTAGATAGATATTTATTTTCAATCGTAGCTATGATTCGAAGCAGGGGCGGCGCTCTCGAGGCGTTCTGTTTAGTGCTTGTGTTACAGTGCGCGAGCTGTTATAGCGAGAATGTGTGGGACGGCCTCAGCGGTAAGTCAGCAACACCACTTTACTACTGAACCCTGCCGCTGGTGTAGGGATGCAGGCTCTACTCCCAATCAGCAACACAGTATTCTAATTGATAGTGCAATGCATCATCTGTCCTGTTGTGTGGTATATAGACAGTTTGGCGACCTCTGTGGCGGGGCGGGCGAACGTTCGCCTGCGACGCCGGAGGTTGCGGGTTCGATTCCCGCCTCAGAACAAATATTTGTGCGATCTGCAGTTATTTGTTCAGGGTGTTCTGGGTATTTTCTATGTATAATCAAAAATATCTATCTATGTAATATATTGTATTAAGTATATCAGTTATCTAGTACCTATAACACAGGCTCTGCTTAGCGAGAGAGGGAACATCAGGAGATGATGTACTCCAGTTCGTGAAGGAGAGGTGCCAGGGCCGGATTCAGGGGGCGGAGATTCAACTGTCTCTTCAGCGCCTGCAGACTAACAGGGCCACTGACTTCAAGTCATATGCTCTCCAGGTCCAGGCGAAGTACAGGGATGTGCTCCTAGATCCGAAGTTCTGGCCAGCTGGCATTGTTTACCGACGCTATAGGGAAGCGTTTTCGAAACCAAATCCCCTTGTCGTTAAGTGATAGTTTTAAGTATATCTTTATATTTATATGTATGTTAGTTGTAAGATATATATTACTATGGGCCTTTGTCTAGGTACAATATACATTTTTCACTGTTGCCTGAAATAAATAAATGAATTGAATTGAATTAGCTTGGGGATAGATAATGTTGTGTAAACCTTGTGTAAACTGTCCAGCATTATTTATTTATTGTATTTATATCCCCACGTGCATTATCCCCATGTGCTAAAGTCATATTATGTGCGAGGGCATGAAAGAGCCCTAAACACGATTTCGATAAATAATATCGATGAAAAAAATTCGTGAACTAACCTCTACACAGCGCTTATAACCTTACATCTCTATTACCTATCAATGTACATTGATATTATTAATAAGAGTTAAGCTAAGGCCAAAACAACGCGTTCAGCCCGCGGCGCGGTGGCGTGCATGGTGGCGATAAAACAACGCGTTCAGCCCGCGGCGCGGTGGCGTGCATGGTGGCGATAAAACAACGCGTTCAGCCCGCGGCGCGGTGGCGTGCATGGTGGCGATAAAACAACGCGTTCAGCCCGCGGCGCGGTGGCGTGCATGGTGGCGATAAAACAACGCGTTCAGCCCGCGGCGCGGTGGCGTGCATGGTGGCGATAAAACAACGCGTTCAGCCCGCGGCGCGGTGGCGTGCATGGTGGCGATCCATTATTTACCATTGATCGCCACCGTGCACGACACCGCGGACGCGGGCTGATCGCATCGGTTCGGCCTTAGCTTTAGCTTAACAAATAGAGGGCGTAGTAGATTTATATTTTTGGTTACGCAGCAAATATTTGTTTAAATACTGTTTTTCGTTATTTTTAGTTCACTTTTCGTTGCGCGACTTATTCTATCACTTACTTGAATTTTACTGAGTTAGATAGTGACAGAGTTTGGCTGTTGTCTGCATCTAAAGACGACGATTTAGTCACCCTCTTCAAAGCATGCGGTACCTCGCGCCAGCAGCTCGCACCAGCACCTCGCGCCAGCAGCTTGCGCCAGCGGGCGTCGGTCGTGCACGTTAATGTACTTTCTGGCGTTAAACGTAGCCAGTCCAACATTTTTGCAGCAACGGATGCACATAATCACGTAGGACTCGGACGCACTGAGCCTTTCTATCTGTAAATCTTTCTGCGATAATAACTACATTTTAAAAAGAAAAAACACAACAGTTTTGAGCTTAATTTCAATTCAATATATTTTATCAGACATTATTTTGTTAGTAAATACATACATACATACATAGACGCACGCCTTTTTCTCTGAAGGGGTAGGCAGAACCTCAACAGGCCTCTTTTCACAATGGGTTGCACCATCGTGGAATAGAGTAATATAAAAATCTCATGTGCCTGTAATTTTACCGACACCTATACCCTTCAGACCGAAATACAGCATGGTTAGCACCATTGCTTTGCGGAAGAAATATGTATGGCGGGAGTAATTTTCCAGGTGAACATTTACAACAAGTAATTTATTTTGTAAAAATTAAAAAACCCCCAACGCAATGAAACGGCTGAACCGATTTTAATCAAACATAGCTAAGAACACTCCCGACAAATTCACCTTTTAAACAAAACAAAAAAAAAAATAAACAGGTTCATCCGTTCGGGAGCTACGATGGGACAGACAGACACACACACAGACACGTCAAACTTATACCACCCCTTCGTTTTAACGTCGGGGGTTAAAAAGCTCTACACGATATTAATTTTGCAGATAGTCACAGTACCGCTAACAGCTCTGGGAAGCTGAGCCCGGCTTGCATCGAGAAGTATCACCAGACGTACGTACAGCGCACGGTCCCCAAACGAAGCTATCGATACTTCGACGAGGACAAGGAGCATCGAGAGAGTTTGAAGAAATCTGAAGGTGCTGTTGATGTAAGGCCGTAGTTATAGGTGAATAGGGTTCATAAAAACAAAAACGTACCAAAAATTATGACGTTTCCACTAACCGTGCCACTATAAAACGCAAATTATGACTTTTCCACTAACCGTGCCACTATAAAACGCAAATTATGACGTTTCCACTAACCGTGCCACTATAAAACACAAATTATGGCGTTTCCACTAACCGTGCCACTACGAATTAACCTTGGAACAGCTACACAGAGTTTTGTTTTTAAGGGTTCCGTAGTCAAAGACAAGGAACCCTTATAGATCCGTCATGTCTGTCTGTCTGTCTGTCTGTCTGTCCGTGTATGTCACAGCCTTTTTTTTCCGAAACTATAAGAGCTATACTGTTGAAACTTGGTAGGTAGATGTATTCTGTGAACCGCATTAAGATTTTTACACAAAAATTGAAAAAAAACAATTATTTTTGGAGTTCCCCATACTTAGAACTGAAACCCAAATTTTTTTTTTCATGAAACCTATACGTGTGAGGTATCTATGGATAGGTCTTCAAAAATGATGTTGAGGTTTCTAATATTTTTTTTTCTAAACTGAATAGTTTGCGCGAGAGACACTTCCAAAGTGGTAAAAAGTGTGTCCCCCCCCCCCCCCCCCCCCCCTCCATAACTTCTAAAATAAGAGAATGATAAAACTAAAAAAAAATATGATGTACATTATCATGTAAACTTTCACTCAAAATTGGTTTGAACGAGATCTAGTAAGTAGTTTTTTTTAATACGTCATTAATCGTAATCCATTCAAGAATTTTTATATTATGTTACTTGCTGCTACGGAACCCTTCATGGGCGAGTCCGACTCGCACTTGGCCGCTTTTTGTATTGAGTAGCAGTTTCAAATTTATTCGAATGAGACAAATCACGGTGTAATATTCAAAGGATGTTTCGCGATTATTCGTAAAGAAAGTGACTATACCAACAGAATTTCCAGCTCAGTGACTCAAATCGCTCTAATAGGTCTAGGGAACAAGTGAACGAAGTGGCACAAAATTCTATTACGAAATGCAGTATGCCCTCACTACCGCTAACGATAAATTTATCGAATGCATGCTTGTTGCCATAGTTCCAATAGACAATGTATGCCTTATTGCTCGACACGCACCTGCAATAAAAGTATCAGGTCGTATCATGTGCCAGTTTCATCACCAGACTTGAGACAGTATCAGAATCTACAAACATACTCCTTTTGTCTCCATAGCTTCAATGGCGTATAGTGGGAGGTCAACAAGTGGACATCAGTCAGGCCCCGTACGCGGTGCTCTACGGACTCTACTGTGGGGGGTCCCTCATTGCCCCTGACTGGGTGATCACAGCTGCTCATTGCAAGTAAGCATACACTCCATACTACTCATCACTCATCTAACTGATACAACTGTGTATACCTATCCCTTATTATTAGGATATCATAATCTTGTCTAAGGTTTTGTTTGTTGTTTGCAGAACCCTAGATGACTTCATCATCGCCGGCTCCACGAAGGCCAGCGAGGGCACCCGCTACCAGATATGTGCGCATTTCGTGCATCCGCGGTGGAAAGACCCAAAAAAGGTAGGTAGCATTCTCTGTGGCATGCCACTCAGCCTGGCTCTAGGAGCCCTATCTCGAAGGTCCTTTGTGCTGAGTTTATCATGGGAAACACAAACAATCATCATCATCATCAGCAGCAGCAGCAGCTTTTAGACGTCCACAGCTAGACGAGGTCTCCCCCATAGAATGTAAAGGGGGATTTGCCATAATCACCACGCTTGGCGGATGTTTGTTCACAGTATTGATGTTGAGTACTCAGATAGATGCTACTGTCAATCCCCTGGGTGAAATCCCTTACTCGGCTTTTATGACATCCACGGGAGGAGACGGAGGGGTCTATTTGTAGGATAGACACCACGGCCACTATTATGCCTACCTATTTCTGCTGTATTCTTGTTGGATGGTCATGGTAGCCCGTAAAACTACAGGCTTATTGTCACATCAAAATAAATTATAGAAGCCATCGTTAAGACAGGCAGTTCTGCAGATCAGCTATGTGTTACATCTAATATGGGCTACAGTTTTACCCAAAATATAAGTCCAATCGACTGTTTTCGTTTGCGCAGAACAGCGCAAACTGATATCCGACTGTAGCCAAACGTATAGTATAGCTCGGTCCCGCTGTATAGCTCTGTCCTGCTTACATCTAAGAGACGGCTGGCCGCAAAATCGATTAAACAATAACAGCGCAACATTTTAGCATGCGATTGCTATTGGTAGAAAGAAGGTTCCCGCGCTATAGAAATTGGTCTACGGCGCAGGTACATCAGGGCAACTTATATTTTGTGTAAAACTGTACGTTTCTAGGGAAATGATCAACAATCAACGGGAAAGGACAGACCAACTGAAGAATTAAGAAATGTGTAGAACCGATTTGTCGAGCTCATTGAACCACACAGTGCTATTGTTTGATTTGATTGTAGGTTCACTTCCATGACTTCGATTACCAGCTGCTTCTCCTGGAGACACCGGTGCCGGTCACCGCTCGGTCCCGACCCATCGCCATAGGGCGCCCGCGTGACGTGGTCTTCGGCTCCAAGGTGACCATCACCGGCTGGGGACACACACAGATGAAGGTACTGCTTCTCATGGAGACGCCGGTGCCGGTCACCGCTCGGTCCCGACCCATCGCCATAGGGCACCCGCGCAACGTGGTCTACGGCTCCAAGGTGACCATCACCGGCTGGGGACATACGCAGATGAAGGTACTGCTTCTCCTAGAGACGCCAGTGCCGGTCACCGCTCGGTCGCGACCCATCGCCATAGGGCGCCCGCGCGACGTGCTCTACGGCTCCAAGGTGACGATCACCGGCTGGGTACACACACAAATGAAGGTACTGCGCGTATAGTAAACTCGCGTAACGAAATAGGTGATAATATACATATTCATTCGCAGACCTTAGAGCTAACTGACTGTCCAGGACTATGCGGTTTTAGAGAAACTTCCTCTCGCGAACGCTCAGTTTGTGGAATGATCTCCCTGCTGAGGTTTTCCCAAGTGACTACAGTATGGGGTCCTTCAGAAGGGGTGTTCGGAATTTTTTAAAGGGCAGGCAATGTGAGTGTGATGCCTCTGGTGTTGCAGGCGTCCATAAGCTACGGTAACCGCTTACCAACAGGTGAGCAGTATGCTTGTTTGCTACCTTGATAGTATAAAAAAAACCTATTTCGATGACATATGCCCGTTATTTCAGAACTATATGCTCAAGCATAAATCGAGATTCATGCTGGAAGACAGACACTGCTCGCCGAGATACAGTTCTTTAACTAGTTGGGCGTAGGGCGAACTCAATTCAAACACAAATACCAAGCAAATTCCGATAATTGTGTACCTATCTGCCTCTGCTCTAAGGGTATAATTGCGTACCTACCTGCCTCTGCTCTAAGGGTATAATTGCGTACCTACCTGCCTCTGCTCTAAGGGTATAATTGCGAACCTACCTGCCTCTGCTCTAAGGGTATAATTGCGTACCTACCTGCCTCTGCTCTAAGGGTATAATTGCGTACCTACCTGCCTCTGCTCTAAGGATATAATTGCGTACCTACCTGCCTCTGCTCTAAGGGTATAATTGCGTACCTACCTGCCTCTGCTCTAAGGGTATAATGTTTTGCAATACTCTTGTAACATATTGTCTAGATATAGAGTAACTACATCTGTTTTGTTAACTATGTGATTTTATTTAAAGGTTAGCTGGAAGAAAATGCTAATTAGCATTAAGTTCGCCTATGTACTGCTTTTTGTCTTGTGCAATAAAGAATTTTCTATCTATCTATCTAAGTTAAGTTAAACAAATACTTAAACAAACATTTAAGTAAAAGTTGCTCAAATAAATCTGTGGAAAGATCTATGCTTAAGTTTCGATTCAGTTCAAGTTTAGTTCTAGAATTCGAATAGTTTCAAAGCTAATACCAATTTTGTGAGACTTTTCTACAATTCTAGTATGAGCCATTATCGTGGGGTAATTAGTTTTATTTTCCTCTGTAAAAGTCTATTTAGAATGGTGGTAAAAAGTAAGCGAGAAAGTAACAATCGACGGATTTGTCACCTGCCGGCTCTGACGCACAGTTTTAAGTGAAGTTATTGATTCTAATTAACCAATTATGAAATTAGCCTAAATAAATAGTTAGAAGGCTAATGAATGTGCCTAATAAATAAATATGATATTACTTATTTTAAGTTAGGGATGCTTTGACCACTTTGGTCGAAGAAGGGCTGTCATAAGTTTATGCCATAATTTTCTTCTTTTTCTCTTCTTATAATGGCTTCTGAGGAGTGCTCTAAACAATTTCTCCAATGTCAAGTGCTAAAATTATATTTTTTCGTATTTTTCATAGTCCAGTTCAAATGGTGGCAGTTTTTTTAACGAATTCTATAAAAAATCGTAAATACGAATAAATACGAGCCGTATTTATTATCAGGTGACTGTTAACTTCTGACTTCTGATTCACATCTTCAGCGTTCTTGAAAGTCTTCTCTTTTATTTCCAGCAAAAAAGCATGCAGAATATTCTTCGGCAGGTTTCAGTACCGATTATTGCACAAGAAGAGTGCAAGGAACTGCCGCATAGGTACTACGCCAGCATCACCTCCAGGATGTTCTGCGCTGGATTATTTAATGGCACCAAGGATTCATGCCAGGTAACTGAAGGAACTCGTTATCTAGGTTGTCTTTATAAAGTGAGCACAGGGAATGCACCCAATTTATTAATTATTTTTATAACCCCTGAATAAAAAGAGGGGTGTTAGGTATAAGTTTGAGCCCATAGTGTATCTGGGTATCTGTCTGATTTCAATGCGGTTTTTTTGTATGTTAATAGCGTTTGGCTTATGGTTTTTTGCTACGTTTGGTTGGAATTGGTGCAGCTTTTTCGAGGATGATCAGCCCGCAATAATAATCGTGTCATGGCATTGACTATTCTTTTGGGGAAATAAAATGAGCGTGAGATCGAAGTTGATTTAAAACACTTAAACACAACTAATGATTACTCCTTCCAGGGTGACTCTGGAGGGCCAGCAGTGGCGAATCACAAGCTGGTCGGATTGGTATCTTTTGGAGTGGGATGTGCTGAGAGGGAGAAGCCAGGAGTGTACAGCAACGTGCCTCTCGCTAGGTCCTGGATCCGGGAGGTAACAGGACTGCCGCTATGACAACAGAGGATCTTATACCCCTTGAAGTATAGATCAAGATAATATATGTTTGAATAGATTAATTAATAAAAAACTGATTTTGTTGGCCCTGGAAATAGTGACCGTTGACAGTTATGGTTAAAGGAAGCAGGCACGCCTTGCAAAGCAAGGGTTTTATCACCGTTAAGTCAATTATAATGATTTTTAACAAATAAATCTCTTTTTAATATTCGATTACTATGTTATGTTGTGATTACGACGGTACTCGTAATGTACATTACTGGGTCGAGCTGTAATGGTGACATTAAAGTAACTCACGTATATGGCTTTGCATTTTCATATTAGGTACATAGACACACGCTTCCAGATAGGGTAGGCAGTGCCTCAAATGGACACACACTCTGAGTGATTTTCAGATTTAAAAACAAATATGATTTATTTAATTAAACGCACGATTAATCAAACTAAATTATTTTCTAATATTAAGTTTTGGAGCAAAAATTATGTCGGAAGCGTTTGCACGTGATAGTACCTACTTCTATAAATGCAAGCACATCTACTCCTTCCCAAAAGAAAATTTTAAATGCTTTTTACTGTGAAAGGCCTTTGTTTGACTACGATCTCGACTATTGGTAAGTGACGATGTGGCCGAAGATGGAGCACAAAGGTCTAGAAGGCACCTATTCACTCTTGCCTTGAAGAGACCCAGATTATAGTTTTGAATAGTTGGAAGCACCATCTTCCAAATAAGGCATAAACGTCGCCGTCTCGAGTCTCGACCCTCTACACTCGCCCACGCCTCGACGTCGCGCTGCCTCGAGTCCGCTTCGACTCCGCCGTGGAGTCAACTTTGCTGTTAGCGACCTTCCTTAATAACCCCCTTTCTATTTATACATATAACTTTTCTTCAATGTACAGAAATACTGAGTTCTACTGTTTTATTACATATAAACTGTGTTTATAATATTGTTGATGGTAGGAGCTGAAAATTATAACGTTCATATCTTTGAACAAATTCGTAATCATATTGTGTGCGTAAGCCAGCCAAGTGGAAATATTTGACTCTCAAATCCGCCCCTAAGCCAAGAAAACCGCTTATTTAGTAATATTTGCTCGAAACGCCGAAAAGTCAATTCCTTGAGCAAACAACGATCAGCAGTTGATTTTCCGTATTAGAACATCACCCATTCACATATTCAGCGCGTGCTCTAGGGGGATAGTGGGCGGAACACACGGCCACCAATCACGACAAGAGCCGCAGCGTTCATAAAAAAACATCTGGGGAAAGTATTCTTCTTCTTATTCATAATATTATATTTATTGTTTCTTATAAGTATTACACTTTCTTCGGACACGTGTCGCGACGCGGAGAGGTGTCCATTGAACGCCTTGTTGTACAGGGTAGACTCAAGGGCACACGAGCACGGGGCAGATCGCCCATGAGATGGACTGACCAAATCAAGGCAGCTTTGGACGGTCCACTGCAAGAATGCACCAGGAAAGCTGCGGTGCGAGATGAGTGGCGAAGGATTGTGACGCGAGCCACAGACTCTGAAGTGACGACCACGACCACTCTCCTAAGAGTGTAACGACGAAAAAGAAAATTGTATTACAGCTCAGTCCCATCAGCCGTCGTCCCACTGGCGAGCCCTCACAATGGAGATTAATTTATTATGTGGGTGGGACAAACGTGAATTAAATAATTAAAAATAATCGTGATTGTGTCCGGCCTACGAATAGACCCCTGCGTCTCCTCCCATGGATATAGTAAAAGCCAACTAAGGTATTACCCGGACTAATCTTCTATTACTGGAAGAAAGCGTTAGGCAAGTCAGTCGTGGTAAACAATGGCGGTGAGCAATAGGAAATTTAAATGTAACCCAAACATTCCGCTCCAGCGGTACTCGAACCCGCATCTTCGCCTGTGATTAGCGATGCCTTTACCAATTTGGCCATAGAACGAGCTATGACGCTAGAGACGAAATTTGTGGGCACTATCAACTCGGGTATAGCACCATCTACAGGTGTTTCATTTGGAAACCTAATGTTATGCATAAATTGTGGTTTACACTTGAAAAATAATAAACTTTAATATGACAGCTGCTTGCATACCATCCGGACTGTCACATCCTTTTTATTTAATTTAATTTACGTAATGTATTGTATTAAGTATATCAGTTATCTAGTAACCATAACACAAGTTCTGCTTAGCTTGGGGTTAGATAATGTTGTGTGAACTGTCCAGCATTTTTTTTTATTTTTTTTATTTGGTGTTGGAGAATATTATTCGCACTATTTAGAACTAAAATGTTGAATATTTGGTTGGGATTTAACCATTTGAGTGTCTATGCCACCCTATAGTGTTGAGAAGACAGAGAAAACAGGTACATCGACCAGTATAATTTGTAAGCACGAACCGGGATGATGCGTCCTATAATAGAAAACTTTATTTATACATGTTCTACGGTGGTTGTTTTTTTTGACTGTTGTAGCTTTGCCGCACAATATATAATGCGCATCATGTAAAAATAACGCTGGCGGTCAAGCTTCTTCAGGCGTTCCAGCGTTCTTTTTACATGACGCGTACTATACCTACTTATTTAAGAGATGTATACCTATACATTGAATGAGTGCCTACCTAGTTTACTACAAATAATGTACAATTATAGTACGCGTCATGTAAAAAGAACGCTGGAACGAACGCCTGTAGAAGCTTGACCGCCAGCGTTCTTTTTACATGACGCGCACTATACCTTCCCGTATATCGCCTGCCGCGATCTGCATGCAAGACGCAGCCGCTAGTGTTTCCGTACACTCGCGGCGCCAACTGCTTTCGTATTCGCGAAGACATGACCATGATTTATTTACCAAAGTGGGGCAAGTAGGGGGAAAGAGGGGGAAAACGTGACGTCTTCGTTTTTATTTATGTACGGCATACGTACAGATTTGACATCGCACTTGACTTTTTGAAATATGGCCGTGTTCCAGATATCTTCTAACCTTCGAGTTTGGGGGGTGTTTTTACGAGATTGAGGAGATTCCAGAATAACAAGGATTTTATGTTAACTTTATTTTTAACCGACTTCAAAACAGTTTCTCGATTTGTCTGTTTTCTCAGTTTACGCGATATCTGCGCCAACAAATATGGAACCGATTTTGACGACGAAGGACTTTCCACTATCTAATATTAATATCGGGCTGGAGAGTGGAAGACGGGGGATTCCTCCCCTATGAACGAGGCAACACGGATATGCATAGTTTTCAGAAAAAAAAAACAATAAAAAAACAGGTTAAGGTATAGTCATTAACATTGATTGTACCATAATTACAGGTTTGTGGCCAATACATAATATGAATCACTAGTGTAATGCCCGCGACTTCGTCCGCGTGTTTTTTTCCATGCAAACTTCAATACCCCCCTATGTCCCCTCAGAGGTTGAATTTTTGGAATTATTTTTTTAGTGAACCCCTAGACCACAAAAGGAACGCTGGTACCCTTCAAATTTCAGGTCACTAGGACTCACGGTGTAGACTGTACGTTGATAGTCAGTCAGTCATTCAGTCAGTCACGCAACGGTTATATACAGTGGTGGCCATATGATTAAGAACGCTGATATAAAGGGAAGATTTTTTCCAACTAAGATGCAAAACTAATTGTATGCATTTGTTTTTATTTCTCTCGGTATCGTAAAACATTTCCATATTACCACTGTATTCATTGATACACATGATTGGCTAAAAATCAATAGGCAAACTTTTTACACTACTTTTAAACAAAGTATTCCTTATTACTGGCTGGTCACGTAATTAAGAACGCTAAGTAGTTTATACCTTTATTCAAATTTAAATAGAGAACACTCAGTCGATATGTTACTGTTTGTATAATTTTGGCGCCATTACGTGCTGTAAAAGATTAAAGGTGATTGCTTCTTTAGAAAAAACAATGGGAAAAAATAAAAGTTGTGATAAATCTACAAGGGAAGTAATAATAAAACTTCGCCGGAAGAATTGGTCTTATAAAAAGATAGCCGACCATCTGCAATGTTCAAAAACGATGGTTTTCCACGCTGTAAAGCATTTTGCTACGTATCAAACTACTTCGAATGTTCCACGTGTACCTAAACAGAGAAAAACAACTCCTCGAGATGACCCAAACATCGTTCTGTTACGCCACCCGGAGATTATAGGTTTTTAAAAAAAAGGCGTTTTAAGGTGAATACGTTTATTCACCGAACAAAATGATAAGGAACTTAAAATATGATAAACTTAATGAAATTCGGTAAAGACAAGTGTCGCGCTCGGATGTTGGTACTGAACTGAAATGCAGGTGGGCTGGTTCTCGTGGGAATCGAGGAACAGCTTATAATGCATTTTCGTAAGGTAGAAATTAAAGTGATTATTAGACAAAATTGTCAGCAGAGCTACTATCATCTAGGGGTTATAACAACCCCCCCGATAAGATGAAACTTACACGGTTTAAGAAAATCGTGAAGTTTCAGGAAGAACGAAGACGTGGAAGCGGAATAGCGTCGTCATTATTATCGCCGTTATCGTTTTGATTATCAGGAGTCGAGGGAATAGTAAAAACGTGTTTACCGAATTTCTTTCTTAAAAGATACAAACATATAAGAAACTTTAAAATAAGGGTACAAATCGTTACGATAGGATAACTAGAATGATATTCCAATAGATCCTCTGGCTCATCTAATATTTTATCAATTTTAGGGATGAGTTGATTTGACATTAAATCGAAGTTATTTAATTTTTCTAGATTTATATTTGTCAGTTTAACAGGAGCAATATTGGAATATCTTGACAAAAATATTTTAGTATTACAGCAAGAATTGTTTATTAGATTAAAATCTGATTTCACTTCATTCACATAAATTTCAGTTACAGTGGAACTAATCATTTCTGTATTCTTACAAACAGCTATGCAGTTTTTAGGCAGGTTTAATATGCCAGTACCAATGATATTATTTTCCGTGGTAACAGCACCACATTCTACAGTTAACTTTGTAATTTCAGATTGAACGAAAATATAGCGATTGTTTTCTAATTTTTGCCAAATATCAAGATCGCCATGTATAATTCTTGGTATGCATGATTCTGGTAATTTATTATTTAATACTTTCAGCATGAGACTCACTTCACAAATGGAGTTGCTAGCCGTAGAGTATTCATTTTGTTTTTTACAAATGTACAAATTGTTTGGTATGATATAACATGAGCTAAGAGAGTCGATTAACACATAGGTAAACCTGTCTTTGCTTACACAAATATATTTATTAGAAGGAATCAATAGCGTAAATAGCTTAGTGTTTTCCACGGAATGTGGAACAGGCACAGGAATGCTTTTATAAAGGTTATACATTTTATGATGTAAAAGTGGAATTTTCGTAACGAAAACAATTTTTTTATCTTTATAGTAAACACTTAATCTACTTATGTCTAGGATTACATGAATATTATCTAAATCTAAAGTAACAGGAATCTCCTGAGATTGAGATAGATGCCGAACATTTTCTACAAGCTCAGTAAATAGCTGTTTTGGGGTAAGTACCGATGAATGTAAAACATGACTTTTTGCAAACATTATTGCATTTTGTAAGTCTTCAATTTTAAAGGAAAGTGTGAACAAGCTAGATGATAAACTATTACATATTTGGTTTATTTTTGACATGAATAATGTTCTATCAGTTAATACACTTAGGTTTTGATATCGCATAGAAATAGCTTCGACAGCGTCATTTAAACGAGCTTCATTTATCGAGACTGATGTTATTGTTTCATTATAGTTTTCTAAGGCAGTTTTAGTTAGTAATATATTATCTTTTAATAAAGATGCCACATTTTTATTCTTAGTATAAAGGGTTTGAACGGCGCTGTCATATTTTAATGCATCATTTTCATCCATTGTGCCAAAAATCTGTTTCAAAATACTACCTCCACCAGCTATCCAAGCAGAGCGGGTTGACCTCAAGGGTACTAAGTGAGATATAGCTGCATAATCTTTTATTAAGTCATTCAATCGTGACGTAAGAGGTTCAAGGATGTTATGACACTCCGCGTCATCGATATTATTCAATTGTTGGCATAAAAATCTAGTTGTTCCTAGAACACTGTTGATGTTATCTATGTGTGGTTTTATGTATGATATATCGACGGGAGCAAGAACGTGTAGGTAATCATTGTAGAATTTTATACGACCTATGGGGTCAAAGTACATGCCTGGGCTCTCGGTCACCGGCTCGATCAGCGTTTTCTGAGCACTACTATTCAGTGCGCCGATTCTGTAATAAGAATATAATATACTAGTTATACTCTAACATACCTATACTAATGTATTTAGAAATATATTTTTCTTAAATTCTACGTAAACTATAATTAGGGCACTTCTGCCAGTTTAACCGACGGTTGATTAAAACTTATAGAGTGTTTGAAAGGGCCTTTCCATATTAGGGATAAGGCTTTTCTTAGCCTTAAATGATTTTTAATGAAAACAAAGCCTCCTACTCTGTATTTCTTTGCTTCCGATTTTTGATCGTAGTACTATGTATGTTTGTATTGCAGGCTAACATAGCTGTATAGACGTGCAAGTTATCTACATTGGAGCGCGATTTGTTTTTGTAAGCGCTTTATTAGTTTGACAGGGTAAGCACTTTTTGACGTATGCTTCTACGTCACTGCGCATGTTTTTCCAATAGAATTTTTCTTTAATTATTTTGAGCATGCGAGTTTTTCCGAGATGACCGGCTTTTGGATTAACGTGATTTTCTTGCAGTATTTTCTGGATCTCCGTGAGTGAAGGATATATTATAGAATTTTTGTATACATGAATATTTATACCCGTATTTTTAAACAAGTACATAAGCATATTATATATTTTCATGAGTTGATGGATATCAAAAGGGTTTTTGAAGTCTGTTATTGCAATATCGGTGACATTGTATTTTGCGAGGATAAGCTCGTTTCTGAGATGCTTTATGCTTTTGTAGATAACCTCATAGTCCGATTTGTCAAAATGGTGGACCTTGACAAATAGAAAGTGGTATTTTTTGTTGTCATGACTGAATGATATAGATGAGTTCAAAGTCCGTTCTTTATGAATAATGTCCGAGGTGTCAGTTATGTTGTCGAGAACATTTTGTATGACAGGGTTTGATTCATCGAGGTCAATAGATGTAGGTATGACTATAGTTTTATGCGTAGTCTTAAGTATGTCCATGTTATGTTCTTGTATGGTAACATTTGATGAAAAGTTTGGTTCATTAATAGTTTTCAGAAATTTAGAATAGGAGTCATCAATTTTTAAGCTATCTAAGGGGTTAGGATTTTGTGTCACTGAAGAGTTTTCAGTATTAGGGTGAACTAATATTATTTCAGGTACTACGGGGACCTTTAGTGCACTGGGAACATGGACTGTGTCGTTTTTGACCGACATTTGTCCCGCACGACACGTTGACGGGACATCTACTCGTTTAAATCATTTTCAATGAGCTCCTCAGAGTCATCATCAGGAAGTTCTTCCGGAAGTTCATTTTCTTCATCAACGTGATTTACACGAAGGGCACCGGAAGGGAACCTTGGGTCTTGATTAGCCGGGGAAAACGGCTGAGATGTGTTGCCGTGTTTGCGATTGTTTTGTTCGCGAACCTCACATTTTTCCAAAACGTGTCCACTCTTTTTACAATAACGGCAAAAAGGGGATGGTTTAGCGTTATTGGATGTTTGTGCAGTAGAATGGGTATTCGCCTTTGGATTGGTTGATTTTACATGTTTGTATAGGATTTGTTGTATTTTTTCTTCCGAAACAGCGAGGTTAATAGCTTGATTGAGACTTGAGGGATCTTTGCATCTCACAATGTTTGATATACGCGGAAGTAAACCTATAGTAAAGGTATGGAGGGCAAGGTCTTCCATACCGGCAATACGACCAATCAGTTCTGATTTCTTGTATTTTGAATTATTTATCTCGGTCAATAATTGTGAGAGACAACTCTCCAGTCTTAACGCAAATTGGTTGACAGTTTCAGCATTTCCTTGTTTACACTCTTGTAAGTCACTTAGAAGGTGAGCAGTGTGCTTCCTCTCTCCAAATTGATTTTTTAAAAATTCTTTTAAACTTGTCCAACTATCAAATTCCTTAATAGAGCACGCGATTTCGGCTTTTCCTTCTAATTGACTCAGGATGTATTTGAAAAGAAATTCTTCTTGATCATCAGAAGCCAAGGATATGGCATTGTTGCAATTATGTATGAAAGCGTTTAGCTTTTCTCTCGACCCATCGAAGGGTTTTACGAATTTTGTCAAAAAACTTAAGCTTAAGGCTTGATCTGCTGCAGGTTTTGCCATTTTATCGGAAAATAAAGCAAAAGCAACCTATTAATTGTGAAGATAAGCCTTAATTCTTACTCGATAGTAGGTAACTTTACACCAAGTAGGTCAGGGGCACGGATGATAACGATACAATTAAATGCTAGGTTGCAAATATGCAAATGAGAAGTTAAAATAGAATCGAATTAGATTAGTTACAATGTTGTTTAAATTATTATGTAATTAAAATTAAATTGTCCGAGTTCATAAGATTAAACACTGCACTGATTTTTCACAATAATTCTATTTTTGGAAATGTTTGGATTTAGGGGTCACGATTATGTGAACGGGAAAGGGTTCACGAATTAGGGATGAAGAATTAAAAGTATGATCGCGATTATGGGAACACGAATTAGGGGTTCACGAGTTAGGGATCACAACTTAAAGGTAGGTTTAGGAATTACGATTATGTGAACACGAATTGGGGGTTCACTTATAAGGGATGAAGAATTAAAAGAAGGATCACGATTATGGGAACACGAATTAGGGGTTCACGAATTAGGGATCACAACTTAAAGGTAGGATTTAGGGATCACGATTATGCGAACACGAATTAGGGGTTCACGAATTAGGGATCATGGAAAAGTAGGATCACGATTATGGGAACACGAATTAGGGGTTCACGAATTAGGGATCACAACTTTGAAGAAAGGTCTAGGGATCACGATTATGCGAACACGAATTGGGGGTTCACGAATTAGGGATCACTATTCACTTTCTTTGCTTTTACTAGCAGGCACTGTAAACACTTACAGGATAGGCAGGATACTCAGGATCAGATACATCGCGTATCTCCAAAGTAGACTCGATGTAGCTCAGACGTCGACACCAGGGCACCCTCCAAGAGGTGCGGAGACTCGAAAGCCTCCGATGTCACGCAGCTGCCAGGGCTCGGCCAATGCCAAGCCAAGTGGATGATGGATGGAATGAGTTCAGCACCGGATTCCCGAACCAGGGAATATAGGATTGAAGACGCTTCACTTTCAGGTTTTTTTTTCACTAAGTTATCTTTTTAGGATAGAGGCGATCCCGAGACGATTACGGAAGTTTCCCGGGATCCCACCGCTGCCACCAGAATGTTACGCCACCCGGAGATTATAGGTTTTTAAAAAAAAGGCGTTTTAAGGTGAATACGTTTATTCACCGAACAAAATGATAAGGAACTTAAAATATGATAAACTTAATGAAATTCGGTAAAGACAAGTGTCGCGCTCGGATGTTGGTACTGAACTGAAATGCAGGTGGGCTGGTTCTCGTGGGAATCGAGGAACAGCTTATAATGCATTTTCGTAAGGTAGAAATTAAAGTGATTATTAGACAAAATTGTCAGCAGAGCTACTATCATCTAGGGGTTATAACAGTTCGTATGGCAAAACAAAATCCTTTTAAAGGGTCCAATGAGCTTAGAAAAGAATATTTTGGTGAAAACAACCCTTCAGCAATCTCAGCATGCACTATTCGAAGACGTTTGGTAGAAGAAAAATTGCACGGTAGGATAGCAAGAAAGGTACCCATGTTAAAACTTTGCCACAGGCAAGCCCGGCTTGCATTTGCGAGAAAGTATGAAAACTGGACTGTGCAACAGTGGAAAAATGTACTTTTTTCTGACGAGACGAAAATAAACAGAGTATGTTCTGATGGAAAACGATATGTACGACGTCCCCCGAATACAGCATTCGACCCAAAGTACACGAAAGTTACATTAAAGCACGGTGGTGGAAATGTGAAAATTTGGGGTTGCTTTTCTGGACATGGTGTAGGACCTGTAAAGTTGATAGAAGGTAACATGGATCAGTTCCAATACAAAAATATACTGGAAGAAACAATGTTACCATACGCTGAAGACGTTCTACCGGTCATTTGGACATTCCAGCATGACAATGATCCAAAGCACACTGCACGCACCGTAAAGGAATTTCTTACAGCGCAATTAGTTTCTGTCTTAGACTGGCCTGCTAACAGTCCAGATCTAAACCCAATAGAGAATATGTGGTTTGAAGTAAAGAAAAAGGTTTCAAATACAAAGTGTGGAAATTTAAGAGAGCTGTATGACGTTTTTTTAGAAGAATGGAACTCTATTTCTCTTGCGAAATGTCAAAAATTAATAGAGTCAATGCCTCGCCGGTGTAAAGCTGTAATTAAAAGCCGTGGATATGCTATTAACTTTTAATTTTATTTAAATATTTATTAAATTTCTTTTTATGTTTCCTGTGCTACATAATATTGTGGTTTTTTAAATCTAAGTGTCATACAAAACAATTCCCGAGCAGTTAAATAAATCGTTTTTAATTATTTGTCCAGTTTCAGTACTATTTGAATGTGTTACTTTGATAAAATCAATAAAATGTGCAAAAAATAGTTAGCGATTTCATACTTTATTCTTAAGTCAGGTTGCTCTATTAATGTGACTATTATATAACATAACTAGTTGCTTCTCAGAAGGTACACATCTCTGTGTATGATACGATTTAAATAAAAAACTTCTAGAACTTCAAATCGTTCTTAATTATATGACCACAACTGTATATATTGATAAAGTACTTGAGTACCTCCATATATAGAACGGAGCTGCGAGTCCCATGTGACACTAACTACCCAAACAGGTATAGATAGGTAGGTAGATAAACTCATACTGCACACCCAAATAAACAAAAAAAAAAACAGAGAAAATAATAATAAATATAACGTAAAATGGTTAATTTTATCGTTAAAATGGATCTCTTTTAGACATCCTTTAGATGGACAGTATAAACAAAATCAAAAGAGGGCGCTGTACTACTTATGAACAGAAATAGCTGCAAAAGTATTTCAAATAATATTTGCCATAAAAGTCCATTTTAATTCCAAATCCAGCGATTCAAGAACAACTTAGGTGCCCAGGGACATTATTATACAGTTTTTAATTTAGCCGGCGACGGCGGGCCCCGGGGAAATATGTCGGCTCGATGGCAGTATTGTGGACTTAATAGCCTAGGATGGATCTGATTGGGTTTGTTTTATGTTTGCCACTTCATTGGATCTGGTCGTCACCGTTACCCACAGCCCGACTTTTCCCAACCCCAGCGTTGGGTAAAGTCGGGCTTTGGCAGGCAGGACATAAATATAGCCCTCCAAATTTTTTGTCATGCATGCCCCACGATCAGTCCCCGCCACGAGAAGCTATAGATTTTGTAAATAAAGTTACACGACCATTCAATCAATAACTAATAATCCCAGATTCAATCAACTCAAAGAACATACGTGTCATTCGAAACTAACAAGCAATTTCACTTGGTCGGGTTATATTTTAGTTTACACAATTTATAGCTCGTGGCGGGGACTTTAGTCCTATCATTCCTTAGAGAATTTAGAACTGGCGTCACAATCAAAGAATCTTTCAGGTACCTGTTTTCATATAATTTTATATTGTACGCAGAAAAAACATTACAAATAAAATAAAAACATATGATATGTACAAAGGCGAGCTTAACCCTAGAGAGTTTTCTTACAGCAAACTTTTGAGGCAAGAGAGACATGTATTTTGTGTGGATCATTCTCAAAAACATCTGGTATGCTAGGCCACGCAGAATGTAGTGTAAGAAATGTTTGTATATATTATTATTATTATATTATTTTATCATTTATTTCGGTTTTTTACACCATATTATGTTAGTAAAGAATTGTTAGTATTATCATATTGTGTTTTTAAAATTACAAATCACAATTATTAAATTAAATAAGTTAAATTAAATTAAATTATTTGGCACACCGCATTGACTGGCATGGCAGCTCATGCGTTTTGGTCCAGTGACTGAGAATCGGACCATCCACCCGCTCGGCCACTGTGCTCTGGAAGCTGTTGGCACTGCTGCGCACCCGTAACATCAGGCAGGTTACTCTCTTACGCCTGATGGCGTAGAAGCCGTCAGTGTGTGCCTCTGCGAACATACCTGATGCGCTACAGAAACGCGGCAGCCCCAACAGCATCCTGAACGCATTGTTATACTGATTGCGAAGGGCGTTGTATGCTGTTTGAGTAAAGTTGATCCATAGGCTGCTAGTATAAAAAGATTGGCAGTAAGCCCTAAATAAGGTGATCTTTACACTTTCCGTGCACTTTGCAAACCTACGGATCAACATATTACTTCTCACTGCCAACGCCCTCCATTTTAAAAACAGAGCCACTCAATGACACTGTAGGTACATGAGAATAATATTTTGCTCCCGCCTTAAAAACTAGCATTTCGCTCTATTGCTTATATGGCTAGCTATAAATTATTGACCAGTTATAATTTATTTTGAAAACACTATCATTTACAAGATAAAATACGAAAATTCTTAAAAATTAACCCCCCCCCCCCCCCCCTCCGTTTTTCACGAACTAATTTGAACAATGGATCTACGTCGAGAACATTTTCGTGCGATGTTTTTTTATGATTTCGAATGTCGGATAGAACCATTATGTTAATATGTAATAGGTACTAGAGGCACAGATTAGCTAATAATATAATCTGAGACATTCGATAACTGTAGGGTTGTTTTTGTGCTCCTTTGGTTTTACTTAGTGTTTGAAGGCTCTGTTGTTTTGAACTCCACTCACATAATATCGATAAAAACAATAAATTTCAAGCCAAAATATCAACGTCTACTTCGCTTCACTTTCTATTTATGAGACTAAGGACAGGACCACGAACTACCGGATTTATTCGAATGTTTTTTTTTTTGATACACCAAAAAAATATTGAAAATATTTGTGGTCCACACACATGTGGACTTACTCTGTATGTGGACTAACATACTACTTGCAAAAAATGCTCGCTTCCGAAAACATGTTCTAGGTATTTTCAAAACAGAAAGAACTTTGAACAAACTGAGTAAAGTATACAAACGTATAAAAAAAAATAGTAATAAAAATAAATGGGTTTGGTGTGTCCTTGTGTGTTATCGTTTCAAACGTCATCTCGTACGTCATTTACTTGCTTCCGTTGCATCAATTCTATTCTATTCAGAAAAGGGGTCTAAATAATAATTGTAACTTTTGGCGGGTGGAATATATATAATAAAATAGTGGGTCTACTTGACAGCTATCTAGCGGGCCTATACTCGTATCAATCCGCTGAACTCTTTTCACAATTAGTATAACTTTCAATTTCCGAAAAATTCCGGCCTGTTTCCTTAATCCGGTCGCTCGTGATCCAAGCGTAAATGCTATTAATAGAGCCTTTACCGAACCTTTTTATATGATTTATAGTAAAAGCTTTAAAAAGTAAGGCCGTTAGGAAACGTGTATGGCTAAATATATCACGGGAATGTATGAAATTTTGTTTCGAACTCATTATTCACTCGCTACGATAAATTGCTGAAGTGAGAATGAGTTGTGAGAGCTAAGATGAAATCATGGCCCGATTTATTTCAATGTCCAATTTGCAGAGATATATATTTAGTAGTAGTTATCTTACTATTTAGTAAGATCTGATACCTGGCTGCGTGTTTTAAACTTCACCTATTAGTATTTCGAGATTTATATTTACTAGTCGTTAATTATGAGTTCTTAGAAAGTCTTTGACGGCCGCTGTAATTTTTTGAAACCCACCGGCTTGCCTACTTTACATAGGTGGCTATCTACTCTCTGTGAACCCCACCAGCTTGCCTAGGTTACATAGGTTGTTACCTACTCTCTGTGAACCCCACCAGCTTGCCTACGTTACATAGATTGCTACCTGCTCTCTGTAAAACTTAATAATGCATCCACGGAAGGTAAGTAGATAATGAGTTTTTAATCCGAACAAGTTTAAAAGTGCATTGTCGGAGCTGGAAGCGATAGACTTGTCTCCTGCGCCTTTCAATGCTTCTTAGTGTGGACTATTAATTTGTATTTATATAGTTCAATTATTTTATTTGACCATGGTCTTTCAACTCCATTTGTTTATTTACACAGAGAAGTAACATTTCAAAATTTTCTAATACTTTCCTCAGGTATAATTATTTTATTTTAATTACTTTCCATACTTATAATATTTTTGAATATTTATTCATCTGTCCAGATATGTATGTTAGTACTCGCGTGCAGGTCGTATTTTTAACGAATCTTGACAAGACTTGATATACGGGTTCTAAACACTCCTCAATTTATTTTGTCTAGGGTGTTTTTTGATTGGAGGGGTTGGAGTTTCCCCAAAAAGGGGGAAATTTGCTGCGGCGCCATTCACTGGTAGATTTTGATAATATTTGGCAGAAATATTCATATGATTAAAATCGATCAAGAGGTTGTTTTTGATGAACCGGATGAGTTTTTTTTTCAGGGTCACTTAGGAGTTGTATGATACCATGAGAGTTATCGAAATAAAAAATCAGAAAAATAAGGCTCTTAAAAAACAGTTTTTGCCTTTTTGCGTTCTTTGTTTGATCATTAAGGATCGACATGATGCATATTATGCAAGTTCGCCAGGTCTACTTTCAAGGAACTACTAGTTCTTTGTTTGATCATTAAGGATCGACATGATGCATATTATGCAAGTTCGCCAGGTCTACTTTCAAGGAACTACTAGTTCTTTGTTTGATCATTAAGGATCGACATGATGTATATTATGCAAGTTCGCCAGGTCTACTTTCAAGGAACTACTAGTTCTTTGTTTGATCATTAAGGATCGACATGATGCATATTATGCAAGTTCGCCAGGTCTACTTTCAAGGAACTACTAGTTCTTTGTTTGATCATTAAGGATCGACATGATGCATATTATGCAAGTTCGCCAGGTCTACTTTCAAGGAACTACTAGTTCTTTGTTTGATCATTAAGGATCGACATGATGCATATTATGCAAGTTCGCCAGGTCTACTTTCAAGGAACTACTAGTTCTTTGTTTGATCATTAAGGATCGACATGATGCATATTATGCAAGTTCGCCAGGTCTACTTTCAAGGAACTACTAGTTTTTAATTCAATTATATACAATGATTTAAATGTCACTATGTATGTAGCTATACAACAATAACTAATTTCATTAGGTAAATTTAAAATCAATCAATCATGTTATCAGTTAATTATAGCATAGACTAACTAAACACAATAGACTGCCAATCTCATACAAGAAAACGTGCATCGATAAATGATTGCCTACAATATCTGCTACAAACGATTGTAATGCTTTTTACACGTATCGAAAGACAATAGTTAAAAAATAAAATTGGTTTAAAATGATGGTTGATTGATTCCCAGGCTATTTGCTAGCGCCATCTAGAAATAGCCTGGAATGTGTCCTTTTTTGAGTCACAAAATTTTGTTCTATGGTAGCGGTCTATTGTGTTTAGTTAGTCTATGATTATAGTTAATTATTAAATTACCTACGTTATAATCAACTCTTCGAGCATTCGTCATCCTGAGCTAAAGATTATCGATAAGCTTTTCAGTTTGTTCCAACACCTATAGATAATGATTTGAACACCTAGATTATTACAAGCTTTTATTTAACTTGTATTCTTGTCTGTCTGTCTGTCCGTGGAGGACAAAGTTGACGATCGAATTCTCGTCTATATCCCGATATACGATCCGCTGAAATTTGACTTACCTGTCAAGTTCCGATGACAATACAAATTATAGTGACAGGAAATTGATACCTATCTAAATATTTGTGTTGTGTTTTATTATTATTGTGTTGTCCATAGTTTTTCAGAATATTTAAATCTCATTTGTCATAACTTCTAGTTGAGTCTCCCTTTTTCAAAGACCGACCATTTTTCATACTCGGATCTCCATCGTCTTACCGTTTTATATCCTGTCAACATTGACATTGGCAACATTGTGGAAACTAAAGCCTCAGTAGCCACAACCAAAAGAAGAAGAAGATTATGAAGAAGGAAGGTGAAGGTGGACAATACTGGCTCATTTTGATCAACACACGGTTCTGATCAGTTATATTAAAACAACTATTTTTGAAAACCTACTTTTATAAACGTTGTAACAAAACAAAATATAACAAAGAATAAAATGATTTATAATCGGCAGTGACACGCGTCAGTCAGGCACCTGATGGCTAACAGCCTGGCTAACAGTGGTTAAAAAACGATTTGACATGCATGCAATTAATAACACCACATGAGGCTATGAAGTTAGCGGGTAAACATACTATGAGAGAAAATAATCTTGACATCCCAGACCCAAACAATAGCGTTGCAAATATCTTGAACCGTCTCCATCCACCTTCTTTCAATCAACAGTTACAATGATATTACGAGATGTTTTTTTCTGGTTTTTCGTACGGTTTCGATCTTTCGATTGTTTAAATAATAATTGATGATTATTTAATACTTGAGTTCACCACCATCACACCCTGTAGACGTCCACTGGACAAGGACTCCCAATTGGTACGCAAGGGGGGATTTGCCACAATCATCACGCTTGGCAGACGGATTGGTGATCGCAGTATCGGTATTAAGTACTCAGGTTGATTTTGCTGCCCATCCCCTGGTGTAATCCCTTAATACAGCTTTTATTATATCCATGAGAGGAGATGGAGGGGTCTAATTTTAGGCTGGGCACACCACGACGCCTACTTGGCATTTTACTGCACCCACTATCCAGATGAATAAGGATGATAAGTTAATCTCGACAAAAACATACATTCTCACTATTGAAAAATAACTTCCAAAACACAGTAATATGACGCATGAGTCATTAACTAAACATAGACTTGATTCGAATAGAGTAGTTCGCTCGGAAATTGACCTCGCGTGGACCCCCGTAAATTAAAAAACTCTTGTACCAAGCTCATGTTCGAACCTACAAAGTTTCATCAAGATTGGATCAATGTGTCTGCAGTTATCATCGGACAAACACGCGTCATACTTACAAACATACATCCATACTCTTCATTAGCTGGAAGCGCTTACAGTTTCACAGCCACGCTGAAGGGCGTGACATCATTAATTGGCGTGAACGCGTGGATGCGCAAGACAAGTAGCCGGTGCGGGACCTTGCTAAATGACTCCACTGAGACTCATGCATAATTTGTGTCTGTGATTCGTCAGATTTATTAATAGATGAGCATGAAAAGAAGACCTCATTGGTGTACCCTTTCACCAAGCTAGTTCTTTTACGATTGGTCATCAGGTCTATTCTATAACACACACAAGAACATAGTGCAATGGGCTAATCAGAAGACAGGAAAGCAATCCGCTATTTCTAAAAAGAAACAATTTTTAACGCCCGACGCAAAATTGATGGGGTGTTATAAGTTTGACGTGTCTGTGTGTGTGTCTTTTTCTGTGTGTGTGTCTGTCTGTGGTGTGGTAGCTCCCTAACGGATGAACCGATAACGTTTTTTATTTTTTGTTTGAAAGTTGAATTTGTCGGGAGTGTTCTTAACTATGTTTGATCTAAATAGGTTCAGCCGTTTCATTGCGTTGTGGGTTTTTTTTAAATTTTTACAAAATTAATTTTATTATATTGTGATTTTTTGACTTAGTACCTATATCGTGTAATATAAGTGTCGTTTTAACGAGTGTAACTTTGTTGAAGAGCACATTTGTTCTTTTTTAGGGTTCCGTAAAAAAAATTACGGAACCCTTATGGATTCGTCATGTCTGTCTGTCTGTCTGTCCGAGTATGTCACAGCCACTTTTTTCCGAAACTATAAGAGCTATGTTGTTGAAACTTGGTAAGTAGATGTACTCTGTGAACCGCAATAAGATTTTCAAACAAAAATAGAAAAAAAACAATAAATTTTTGGGGTTCCCCATACTTAGAACTGAAACTCAAAAAACTTTTTTCCATCATACCCATACGTGTGGGGTATCTATGGATAGGTCTTCAAAAATGATATTGAGGTTTCTAATATAATTTTTTTCTAAACTGAATAGTTTGCGCGAGGGTCACGTCCAAAGTGGTAAAAAGTGTGTCCCCCATAGCTTCTAAAATAAGAGAATGATAAAACTAAAAAAAATATATAATGTACATTTACCATGTAAACTTTCACTCAAAATTAGTTTGAACGAGATCTAGTAAGTATTTTTTTTTAATACGTCATAAATCGTAATCCATCCAAGAACTTTTATATTATGTTACTTGCTGCTACGGAACCCTTCATGGGCGATTCCTGCTCGCACTTGGCCGCTTTTTATATTATCCTAATAGTTGTCTATCGTCAATTTGTGTACAAACTTCAGAGAAAAAACAAATTGCATTATTAAAGGCAGAGGTTACCGCTAAACATCAGATGGGCAATTTATTTATTTATTTATTATGGATCATCAACAGAATTTACATGGTTGGGTGCTTATGCTTACTGTTGCTAGTTTAAGATCTAATTTACATACAACTCCAATTACAGATTACAGAATTACAGATGCACTAAACATAGGTAGTTCAAAAAGACGAAATAATAAGGCCAATGATGGCAGACAACACAACATGCTTACATAATTACAATCGAAGGCTATTAAACCAGACTTTAGAAAAGGATTTAGACATAAGAATCTGCAAGTTATGTCATTAAGGTGAATGCTCAAGCTTACGGCGCGAGATTCAATTTTTTTGTGTTTTTTGCCGATTATAACTCGTCAACACTTCTTCAGATAGCGAAAGTTGAGTTCGCGAGAATTAAGAGACTTAGCACACATATTTTAATTGATAGTATCTCATAAATATCATCAGTTTAGCTACGATACCCATAAACAAAAAAAAAACACTGTAAAAATGTGTTTAGAGGTATCATAGCTAAACTGATGATATTTATGAGATACTATCAATTAAAATATATGTGCTAAGTCTCTTAGTTCTCGCGAACTCAACATTTGCTATCTGAAGAAGTGTTGATGAGCTGCAATGGACAAAAAACACCAAAAAATTTGAATTTGGCGCCGCAAGCGTGCGCTTCCACCTTAACATAGTAAAAAAACGCTCATCAGTGGTTAAACATTCTGAAACAAGATGTTATCACACATTTTCAGCTCCAGTACCATCTTGACCTTCGCACGATCAAGGATGAATGGATAGGGTCTGACGTGCTCTAAAATTCCCTTCGCCATTAATTAGAGATATTAACAACCTTAGTCAACAATTTACACCAACTCGCGTGAATTTGGAGAGAGTTGTGCGTACGTGTGCCAACTAGTTGAGTGCTGGACTTCCGTATCCGTTCCTAACCAGAGAGTAATGGAGGGTGGGTGGCTCGGTTGCAGGCTGCCGGCGACCGTGTGCAGGGCTTCCGTATCCGTACATTTTCAGGGAGTAATATACGATGGGTGGCTTCAGGCTGCCGGTTGACCTCATTGACAGTGATTCAAACTAATCTGAAAGCTAAAAATCCTTAACACCGGAACTTAATCCGTACCATAACCGTGGTTATGGATCCAGCTTTTCACATCACTATTCAAAACTATATTCACAAACCGGACGACGCAGAGGAAGGCCTCCTTTTCCTGGACTAAACATATTATAAAGGTCATACAGGAAGTCGGTGGATGGAGGTGTCTCAAGATTAATTGTTTATGTCCAACAGTGGACTTCTGTAGGCAGATAATGATGATATTTCCAAACTCGCACTTCTGACATGTGCATGTAAAAAGCCTCTGCGAGACAAGGTTTTCCCGCTTGGTTACGACATGTGTCGCTTCAAGAAAAATGTTCATAAATTCCTTCAGGGTAGGCAACGCATCGACAATACCCCCGGTGTTGCCGGTGTCTATAAGCGACGGTGACCACTTTACATCAGGTGGGCCGTAAGCTAGTTTGCCTATGAGTTTCATAAAAAAAAAGAAAAAAAAGGTGAATCTCTTTAGCACTCAGATTCTTTCACCATAGGTCACATCACAAGATCCTTTTCAGGTCCACAAAGGTAAGAACTAACGCAGGGTTGCAAAGGTGATTTTGATTTTACCGAATTTTGATCAATTTATGACAAGTTCTATTTGCACTCTCATAAATGAGATTTCTATTCAAACTTAGGCTCGAGTGGGCCAATATAATTCAATTAAACCTCGTAAAAAATATCGCGTCTCAAGGGAAAAAGCATCTTTTCTACTTAGTTTTAATATCTTAGTAGAAAGATGCACCTAACGTTTTTCGAGTTCACCTGTAATTATGTATGTGGTGGTTGTGTGTGTTTTTAGTGGCTATATCCTATTGGGACATCGAGATAGTTATTTTGTTCTGTTTAAGGTGCATAAAAACGTGGTTTTTAGATTGTTTTTTAATCTACATTATGGAGGCTGATTCTGTAACCGTATCCGTAAGAGATAGTCAGCACATCACTAGTTTGGCAACTATATAACTTGAAAGTGACCGTCCCCAGCGTGGTATAACTCGGGGTTACTAACTTAACTTTATAATGCGCTCTCTTAAACTGTCACAACTTATTAATGGTTTTGAAGTTAGTTGGACATTCTTATGTTACTGCTTTGTTTTCGAGACAGCGCTCGTGAACTGGACACAATAGACTCTGTATTGTGTAATCCGCTTCGATTAAGAAATTGTGTCCATTAGTCTGGTGCTGACAGATGAGAGGCGGTAGTCTTTGTACATGCTGTCCACGACTCTCAACGATAATTGTTTCGACACACTTCTGTGCGGTTTCAAATAAACTTCCTCCCGCGAACGCTCAGGTTGTGGAATGATCTCCCTACTGAGGTTTTCCCAAGTGACTATAGTATGGGGTTCTTCAAAAGGGGTGTTTGGAAAAATTTCAAGGGTTGGCAACGCGCGTGTTATGCCTCTGGTATTGCAGGCTAAGGTAACCGCTTACCAACAGGTGGGCCGTACGCTTGTTTGCTACATTGCAAGTATAAAAAAAAACTTTGACTGCATTATTTTGCATGAAACAAAATTGCAAATAATAATAATAATAATAATAGTTATATAGAAATTAATAATATACATAGACACATTACAATTCTATGGGATCACTATACCAAAAAGACGGTAAAGCCAAAAATGTATCGATAGAAAAAGAGCACAAAGTACTTTTGGTTACATTCGATAAGGTCAAAATGTATCGATAGAAAAAGAGCACAAAGTACTTTTGGTTACATTCAATAAGGTCAAAATGTATCGATAGAAAAAGAGCACAAAGTACTTTTGGTTACATTCAATAAGGTCAAAATGTATCGATAGAAAAAGAGCACAAAGTACTTTTGGTTACATTCGATAAGGTCAAAATTAGATAAATAAAATCAATACATTAAAAAGAGCACAAAGTACTTTTGGTTACATTCGATAAGGTCAAAATGTATCGATAGAAAAAGAGCACAAAGTACTTTTGGTTACATTCGATAAGGTCAAAATTAGATAAATAAAATCAATACATTAAAAAGAGCACAAAGTACTTTTGGTTACATTCGATAAGGTCAAAATTAGATAAATAAAATCAATACATTAAAACCGAAGGCTCGTGAGGGTTTAATATTTTATATATATAAAATGAAATTTGTTTTTTTTTTCGAGCGGCGCTTGATGGTTCATTTTTAGTGTTCCGTAGTCAAAGACAAGGAACCCTTATGGATTCGTCATGTCTGTCTGTCTGTCTGTCTGTCTGTCTGTCCGTGTATGTCACAGCCTTTTTTTTCCGAAACTATAAGAGCTATACTGTTGAAACTTGGTAGGTAGATGTATTCTGTAAACCGCAATAAGATTTTTACACAATTTTTTAAAAAAAAACTATTATTTTTGGGGTTCCCCATACTTACAACTGAAACTCTTAGGTAGATAGGTCTTCAAAAATGATATTGAGGTTTCTAATATAATTTTTTTCTAAACTGAATAGTTTGCGCGAGAGACACTTCCAAAGTGGTAAAAAGTAACTTCTAAAATAAGAGAATGATAAAACTAAAAAAAATATATGATGTACATTACCATATAAACTTTCACTCAAAATTGGTTTGAACGAGATCTAGTAAGTAGTTTTTTATTTTTGGGGTTCCCCATACTTAGAACTGAATTCAAATTTTTTTTTTTCATCAAACCTATACGTGTGGGGATGGATAGTTCTTTAAAAATGATATTGAGGTTTCTAATATCATTTTGTTCTGAACTGAATAGTTTGCGCGAGAGACTCTTCCAAAGTGGTAAAAAGTGTCCCCCCCCCCATAACTTCTAAAATAAGAGAATGATAAAACTAAAAAAAAAATATAATGTACATTACCATGTAAACTTTCACTCAAAATTAGTTTGAACGAGATCTAGTAAGTAGTTTTTTTTTAATACGTCATTAATCGTAATCCATCCAAGAACTTTTATATTATGTTACTTGCTGCTACGGAACCCTTCATGGGCGAGTCCGACACGCACTTGGCTGCTTTTTTATTTTAAGATTTAAATTTTGGGTTAGGTTAGGTTAGGTTCGCGATGGGGCTGATGGGGAACCTTTTGAATGTTTCCAAAAACCCCACTGGTTGGGTTTTGCTAGGGGAACGATACATTTCCGTGGCCCATACATAGGCGTGGCTCTAGACGTCTTAGACCCAGTTTTATTATAGGAAAATTCCTCGCAATTAAAAAGACTTGGCGGCAGCCATTTTGTAAAGCTTCCATTATAACCAAGTTCTATTAAGGCTCGTCTCATAAGCTGAGTTTGGCCATAGCATACAAAATTCAATCTCGTCATACGCAAACGTCCTATATTTCAGCTGAGCACAGTGTTCTCAGCTCGGCCCCGACTATGTAGTTATTTTCACTTGAAAACATGTTGTATAATATACAAATATTTTTAGCTCACCACTGTTCTCATCTAATATTCCTACGAATATACGATCCACAGTGAAAAGAGTCCGATTGAGGCTCTGCCTACCTCAAAGAGGAAATAGTATGCTTATATATGTATGTATTTTGCTAAAGAAATTGCTACTTGAAAAGTTTAAGCTCGCTCAAATGGGGAGGCAAATTGTTTTTTCGCAGACCTGAAACAATCAATAAAATTAGGTAAGGTTCGCCTGCGACGCAGGAGGTTGCGGGTTCGATTCCCGCCTCGGAACAAATATTTGTGCGATCTGCAGATATTTGTTCAGGTTGTTCTGGGTATTTTCTATATATAATAAAAAATATCTATCTATGTAATATATTGTTATTAAGTATATCAGTTGTCTAGTACCCATAACACAAACTCTGCTTAGCTTGGGGCTAGATAATGATATGTGAACTGTCCAGCATTATGTCTATATATATAAGGCAAATGGTCTTGAAAGACAAATGCTATTTTCGATAGACCTAGCGACTTTTTGTATTTTTAGTGTATTCAGAGCAATATCTTATGGAAACTCCTCTCAAGCTTGTCAGTGTTCATTAGAAGAAATGTCAAAATATGATTCCGAAAAGTTTGCATTCTTCAATCTGTGCTCTGCAAACTCCTATTAGGTAGGTGGTTTAAAATAAGTGCCAATAAAATATCTGTTAAATATGGTTGTGCTAGATTTAGCCACAAACTAGCCAAGCTGGCAACACTGAGTAGGTCGTTCAACAAAGCGGGCCATCAAAGATTCAAGGTATATTCTTTGTTAGTGAGCTCCATCCATTATTCCTCAGCTTTGCGGCGGGCTTCGTTAATCTTTCACATCGCGCTGAGATTTGCAAGGATATGGCGGAAGTTGAGCCCTGCCCCCTTTTAACCCAAAGAAAGGAATCTACCCTACTGGTGGGGCTCCTTGGTGGGGCAAAATGGAAGCACCATAATGAAAGTAACTCGTAGCTCGGTCTTGCTCTTGCTTAGAGTAAGAATTAAACAATGCTGTAAGATTAATATTACAACTTGCATTCCAGTCTATGGGCATAATATCTTGGCGAAATCCGAGTGATCTGAAATTTGGCATACCTACCTGTTCAATTCCGATGACAATACAATATTATGGTGGCAGCGAGCTGATCTGATGATGGAAACGAAAGATGAACAACGGAAATGTCTGTCTGTGGGAAAAAAATGTGGCGATCGAATTTTCGGCCATTTTCCGATTTAAAATTTAGCTAAGGAACACCTGTTATTTTCCGATGACAATAAAGTATGTTGATGACAGCGTGCTAATCTAATGATGGAGACTGAGGGTGGATAACAGAACTCCATACTAGACTGGCCGTGTTTGGGCTCATTTTGATCAGCTCACGGTTCCAATCACTAATTTAAGAAAATCCTGTTTTGTAAAAGTTGTTTTTAAAAAAAAAACACGTGTGTAAGAATAAACGAACAATCGAACTGTTCGGTAGAATAATCGTTGACCGGTGTTTAAACTACCTATAGGTTATCAAGTACATAATTTTGTGAATTAACGTTAGTGGAAATGTCTACGTACCTAGTTCAAAGTTTCAGCATTTAGAATCCCCTGCGCGTCAATTCGTGCTAGTGACTCTACATTCTAACTTTCTTGTCTCCAAGGTGCCAGCCAAGTGCGAGTCACAGGTGCCACGTCCGTGACGTCACGGCGACGCGACGCGCGAGCGAGCACTTTTATCACACATTGTTCGCTTGACATATTTGGAAACAGATACGGGGTGAACATAGCATTTTCTGGGAAGACAAATACTACTGATAAAAAAAAAAAAAAACATTTAATTTTTTTATTTTATTTTCTGGGAGTATCCTCCCCTATAAATATAACTGCTCTCAAATGAAAAAAAAAACCTTTCATTTTTCTTTTTTTTTCTCTGGGAAAACACCTATTACTGGTTTATTGGTTAATGTAATCATTCTAATCTGAGGTCGACCAAAAAACACCGAAATAACATTATTTTTATTGTTTGTTTTTATCGAAATAACATTATTTTTATTGTCGGCTATAGATATAAATACTCTGTGAACATTTCGAATCTTAGACCGTAATCCTGTCGTAAAAAATAACATTCACAATCTCACTAGGGAGTGTGAATATGTCTTATTACTTCAGGTGCTATAAGTAGGTATTAGGCGCTTCCGCTGCCGCTGTAAGGATCAGTTTCCGCTAGGTGTGTATTACATACGTACATAGATACACGCCTTTTTCCCCGAAGGGGTAGGCAGAGCCTCAGTCGGCCGCTTTTCACTGTGGGTTGCACCATCGTGGAATGTAGACGTGACAAGTGGTGCGGCCTAATTACTCAAGTTAATACACAAAACAGTTGTGGTTTTATTGTCAAAAGAAAAAAATGGTTACCTATTTACTTTACCCGCTCAATATGCATAAAGCCAAATGGCCCCAAGTTCTGGATCATGAAGTGGAAGCCATAACGCTGCATTGCGTCCAACACACGGATACATTAATACAAGCACCTACATTGGTACAGAACGGCAGAAACACCTTTGCTAACTTATACTATGTTTGTAGTAATAAAGGCGCGCACGTGCTATATTAAATCTTGAAATCAGCGCATGAAAGCGTACGTCCATTTGAACAAGATAGTCAGCGCGAGGAATTTTTAGAGATTTTAATGCTTTAATTCCTGCCTTATTGAGTCTTAGATCACCGTAATAAAGCACATTTTACGTTACAAGCTAGCTTGGAGTGGATACACCTGACTCGGAGCTCAATCGAGCCTGAAGTTGCACATGGCAGCTGAAAGAAAGGAATCCTATTGGAGAGCTAATGAAGTGGACTAATAGCGTGGGTAGCTTGTTAAAAATAGTTGCTGAAAATAAAACCTATAACTAGTGGTTCGCCCCGAACTGAGACCTCGCGAATACACGCCATTTAATAACTACTATACTACTAGTAGTATAGTAGTTATTATATACTACTATACTACTAGTAGTATAGTAGTTATTATATACTACTATACTACTAGTAGTATAGTAGTTATTATACTTCTATAACTATACAGGGCGTCCTAAGAATATGCGACATGAAGGGAAAGTACCTTAAATATTGTAGATAGGTTATTTTGCTGAAAAGAGGCTTATTTTATTTTTAATACCTACTTAGTCATATTGCGTTCCAAGATTTTCAAAAAAAAATATAATTAAATAAATTAATTAATTTCAAGTATGTTTTTCATATGGTTAATTTTACGTTATTCCTTTATTTTAAGATACTATGTTGCTTGAGAGAAATTATTATTTTTAGAAAATCATTGTTTGCAGTATTACTAACTTTTTAAAATAAAATATTTAATGTTATTTAAGATATACTTTCCCTTTATGTCGCATAGTCTTGGGACGACCTGTATATAGGTATATATTCTATAAGTAGAACGCCCGTCACTGGAGATTTTTCCATACTAAATTGCAAAACACGCCGCACCAAGATATCGGAAATTCTTTTCTTTGAGCACAAAATGGAATGCATCCTTCAAATATCATGTCTCTGTAGGCGTTTAGTCAACGAGTCAGTCAGACACGACATAACGATTTTTTATATATATTTATGGATACATAGTTGTGCTTTTTAAATTATTTACGATTTAATTAGATAACAGTGGAAAATAATTACTTGTTGTTTAAATTAAATTAAGTTGCTCATATAATTCGTTTTATTAACTGTGTCATGTTTGTTTCGTAGAAAATTTTAATTGGAGTAGCCACAAAGCAGGCGTCTACAAACAAATGGTTTATACTTTGTTAAGCGAGTAATAAAATAACGACATACATAAACTCACGCCTATTTCCCGGAGGGGTAGGCAGAGACCACGGATTTCCACTTGTTACGACCCTGACATACCCCTTTTGCTTCATTCACTCTTATCACATCCTTCATACATCCATACTGTGGCTCCACAGTTCCAGGACATTCCCCTCACCATCTCTACGAGCATTGGGATTCTAGGCATCGACATCTCTAGCGACTTCCAGTACCGTAGTCACTTAGAACATAAGGTCAAGCTGGCTGCCAAAAAGCTTGGTGTACTTAACAGAGCGAAGCTGTACTTCACTGCGGGGCAAAGGCTGCTTCTCTATAAGTCACAAGTCCCCGGCCCCACATGGAGTACTGCTGTCACCTCTGGGCAGGAGCACCTGGCTACCAGCTTGGACCTTTTGACTCGGTTCAAAGGCGTGCAATGAGAATTGTCGAGAATCCCAAGCTCACGAACGGTATTGAGCCCTTAAGTCTGAGGAGAGACTTTGCGTCTCTCTGCGTGTTCTACCGTTTGTATAATGAGTTTTGTTCCGAGGAATTGTTTGACATGATACCTACAGCAACCTTTTTTCACCGCACAGCTCGCCATCGGCAGAAGATTCATTCGCACACCTTAGAGCCAGGGTGGTCTCGGACTGTGCGGTTTCAGAGAAACTTCCTGCCGCGAACGCTCAGGTTCTGGAATGATCTACCTGCTGAGGTTTTCCCGAGCGACTACAGTATGGGGTTTTTCAAAAGGGGTGTTTGGAAATGTTTAAAGGGTCGGCAACGCACGTGTGATGCGTCTGGTATTGCAGGCGTTCATAGGCTACGGTAACCGCTTACCAACAGGTGGGCCGTAAGCTTATTTGCTACCTTGGTAGTATAAAAAAAAAAAAAAAAAAAAAAAAAACCTCGTCGGTTAAGGGCACTCTTGACCTGGTCTTTTTCCAAAACGTCTCTGATCTGGTCTGAATACGTTTTCCGAGGTCTTCCCCTTCCCACTGTCCCGTTCACGCTCGTCTTATGTACCCGTTTCGTCAATCTACTATCGTCAATCCTTTCTGAGTCCCCAAACTATCTAAGCATACCTATAATCTAATAAACTAAATATTAAATAATTAATTTTGTAAAAATTCAAAAACCCTCAACGTAATGAAACGGCTGAACCAATTTTGATCAAACATAGCTAAGAACACTACGGACAAATTACCTTTCCAACAAAAAAAAAACGAATTCGGTTCATTCATTCGGGAGCTACGATGCCATGCCACAGACACCAAAACACACACACACACAGACCTAAACACACGTCAAACTTATAACACCGCGTCGTTTTTGCGTCGGGGGTTAAAAATAGAACTGAACGCAGGTAGTTGGTGGATGGAGAAGGCTAAACACTGGTCGGGCTATGGGGAGGCCTATGTCCAGTAAGAGCAGACGTCTTCCAACTGATGATAATGATGAAGGCAGAGGCTTTTGTCTCCATGTTCCACCTTTTCCGGGCGCTTCATCAAATCATGTTCCTTAGTGGATCAAGATTATGAAGTCATGAAAAAAGTTTCAGTGTATACATAATATAGACAAAATAATGCTTGGGAGGGAGTGGGAGGGAATTGGCGAGAAAAGGTACGACTTTATAGGAAATAATGGTTTAAAACTAGGATACATAACACACGTGTTTTAATTGATAGTAACATACAAAAATCAATAGTTAACCTACGAACTCCATATAAAAAAAAAACACTGTTCAATATCATTGAATTACACTTGTAGCTAAATTAATTACATATATCATAAAATCAATTAAAGCATGGTGAGTTAAATAGAAAAAAATAGAAAAATAGAA
This sequence comes from Operophtera brumata, assembly GCA_932527175.1. Lineage (NCBI taxonomy): Eukaryota > Metazoa > Arthropoda > Insecta > Lepidoptera > Geometridae > Operophtera > Operophtera brumata. Next base: position 29,773,558 of record OW052239.1, on the reverse strand, counting down.
AATTATTTGTTTCTGTAACAGGTTTACACTTATTTTAAATATGGTTGGAACCTTCTTATAAGTAGAAAAATACTTGTATTAGAAGGTCCCGCTCTTCCATAGCGTAGGTATGGTTACAGATTAGTAAGTAGTTACAATGATATACCTCTCCTATTTAAAAAAAACACGTTTTTTGTATGGAAGAATATTAAATAATTATTTTATTCTGTTTTTTAGTAGTTGTTGTTATAGCGGCAACAGAAATACATCATCGGTGAAAATTTCAACTGGCTAACTATCTCGGATCATGAGATACAGGCTGGTGATAGACGGACAGACAGACAGACAGACGGACAGCCGAGCCCTAAGGCTCTCGTTTTACCCTTTGGGTACGAAGCCCTAAAAACTGTTTTCTCTAGAAATAATGAGCAAGAAACACAAAACAATTTTAATTTCGCGCCATTTGCCTCTCTTATGTCATCTCCATGAACTTGGTGAGCGACTTTGCGGTACACAAACTTGTTCATATTCACTTTATGTGACTATAAAACGCGTCCGTGACTTTAAAACGCGAATTATCCATGGAATATTTACAATGTTTTGTTTTGTGCTTTGACAAGCAGTTTCAAATTAGATCGAAAGAGACAAAACGCGGAGTAACTTTTAGTAAGTCAGCTCACTTTTAATAGTACTTTTATATAGCCTGCTTAAATTTTCCCGAACCTGGGCGGTAATATTTACCTACCATTAAAAAATTGTTTTATTAAAAATAATATTTATGATCCAGAAACAGTATAAGCTTTATTTGTTTTCACTTAAACCATTAGGATTTATGTGAAAATTGAAAAGGTTCTTAACGGGGAAAAATATTATGTCCGAGAAACAAAGCTTATCTACTCGTAGCTAGAGGGTGAAGTAGGGATGAGCGGCTAAAAGGTATCGATGGGCGTGGTTTTATCGATAGTCGATATGTTTTTGAGCTTTGTTTCTAAAGCAGCGCCAACCCCAAGTAGCACACAGAAGCATCATGAAGATATAGTGACGTAACTCGATAGAAGGTCTCAATCTAATTATGTCGTTCAATTGAAGTATCTGAGATGTATCTGAGCAAGCAAGGTTTGTTTAATTCCCTATCAAGGCTGGTCGCAATAACAATAAACCAACCATTAAAAAACATGCTCGTTTCCGTCGCCTATCTTTCCTGAAAGCTGTAATATATTATCAAGGCTAGAGTGAATAGAATAGACCTTATGTGTGCCTTCTAGACCTTCATGCTCCATCGTCAGCTGCATTGTCACTTACCAACAGGTGAAATCGCGGTAAAACAAGGGTAAATCTATGTTTAAAAAAAATCTGTTAAAGTTTTGGCTCGATGAATCTTTGTTTTCGTGCGTGGAAATTATAAATTTTTCGTTTATTCCTTTTGTCCCCCACCTTTTTGTCGCCACTGGTAGGCAATGGGAGGCATACAATGGCACAAAATTATTCCCAGAACTCCAATATCCCACTGATCCCGTTCTACCCTAGTGGAGCGACACAAATTTTATTTTTCGTTGACTCTTTGTGATCTATCGATATCTCATTGTCCCATCTCTTCAACCCGGATGGTGTTACTAAATAATTCATGAGCCGGCTGATTGGAAAAAGACTGGATAAGTTGACGATATCTTAATGCTAGTTGTGCAGATGGTCCGAATCATATCCGCGTTAGAGCTTCAGGATTCAGGCGCTTGTTTATACTGAACACCTTATGATAACTGGGAACCGACGAGTAGTAGTGAGCAAGAAACCAAAAACTTACGAATTTAGAAAATGCTGAAATGAATAGTGCCGGCAAGTATAAACGTATATGTTATTCTTACCATTTTTCTCTAAAAAGGCTTAATCGACTGTAATGTCTTATGGTTTTTATGACGATACGACAGAGGGGTTAAAATAAATGATGGAATATATTATGATAACAATGATTTGAATGAAAATACGGTAAATTGGCGTATTTACATACAAACAAATGCACTTCAGAGTAGGTTCATTCAAACTTTTAATCGCCATTTGAAAGCGCTGTGATAGCTACTGACGAATTAATTGTTTTTTAATATTATCTAGCAGCACCCCGCGGTGTTACCCGCATAGGTCTCGACTCCGTGGGAATATCGGGATAAAAATGTACGTATGTGTTATTCTCTGAGTCAAGCTATCTCCGTTCCAATCCAAATCCGTCGAGCCGTTTGAGAGTGAAAGAGTAACAAACACACGCACACACTTACACTCACACAAACTTATTATCTACCTACTTGTTTCACAGTTTGCTTTCCACATTACATTTTGTATGTAAATTCTATAGCTAGTTACTGCTTTGTGACGTCACTGTGAGACGTAATTACGAAACGAAATTCTACACAAACTTAATTAAAGCTGGACATTACCATTGCAGGCTTCTTGGGACGTGCACTTTGTATGAGCAGAGCAAGTTCCACTAATATCATAATGTTAACGTTACTATTTATAAGTTTTATAGTTTAAAGTTATTTTTATACCTATATCCTTTGTTATATCACAGATAAAATAATACTATACTAGTAGTTATATATTATTTTTTAGTATAGTGTAAAGAATAAATGCCCTTTTATTTTATTTTTTATTTACTTTTTTATTTTTGGATGTACCAAATACTAAGTATTTGGTTGTTTGGATGTTTGTTACTTAATCACGCCGAAACGGTTTAACCGATTTCTATGAAATTTGGTACCCAGAAACATTTTGACCGGAATTTAGCTATAGGCTACTTTTTATCCCGGTAAAACGGGAGCGAAGCTGCGGGCGGACACGAGTATTAAATAAAGTAAATTTAACCTATTTAAGGTATCAATGATGGTCCTTGTTTGGTGGGGATATGAATGGCACTTGTAAATACTACAACTTGTACTACTTGTTGTTGTTGTATCTTTATTTCTCAGGGTGGCGGGCGCAGTGCACAAGCTAAGCAGAGCTTGTGTTATGGGCACTAGATAACTGATATACTCGGACACACACTCAATACATTACATAGATAGATATTTTTTATTATACATAGAAAATACCCAGAACACCCGTTAAAATATCTGCAGATCGCAGAAATATTTGTTCCGAGGCGGGAATCGAATCCGCAACCTCCTGCGTCGCAGGCGAACCTTGGCCCGCCACGCCACAGAGGTCGTCATAGGGTGCATCCTAGGTGGACGTGACCTATGAGGTAATGCACTGTTCATAGGCAGAGGTTACCATTTAACATCAGGTGGGTCACCTGCTTGTTTCGTCATTCAAGCAGTATAAAAAAAACCTTGTCAGGTGCCCGGTCTGTAGCTGAAAACTTTAGTTTGAACTGTTTTATGACGTCAGACTGAAGTTGATACCAGTTGATGATGTTCAACCAGCGTTGGACCAACATAATATAGGGTAGGTATTTGCAACACCCAGACCAGAGACTCCAAAGCTGTAACAAGACCAGCGAAGATATAGGTGCAGCCGGCTAGTTAATCATAGGTTATAAGCAAATACTTCTCATTCTTTAGAAACTAAAATTGTCCACATGGATCCAAATGACACCTTTTGTACACAAATCTGGCCATCGAATTTTTGACCTCTTCTCGATAGCCGATTGTGCAGAAATTTTGCATAACTGTCAAGTTCCGATGACAATACAATATTATGGTGACAGCAAGCTGATCTGACGATGGAGACCGAAGGTGGAACTCTTATATTATTAATAGTAGCCTGGCATGTTTGGGGCAATATTACGGTAACAGCGAGCTGATCTGGGGATGGAGACCGAAGGTCTCTTCTATTATTAATAGTATATTCTATTATTATAGTCTGGCATTTTTGGGGTAATTTTAATCAGCTCTTATTTTTTTTTCTCTTGATACTTTCACTAATTTTGGAGAAGTTTGGTTTGAAATATATATTTTTTAACAAAAAAACAATAGAGTTTAATACTAGCTTACTATGCTTAATGGCACATACTTTAGGTTTTTTTTACTTTGATTTAAGAAATAAATTGTATTTTCTCTTTAAGTGAATTAGTTTTTTTTTTATAAATAATTAAAACCGTAATTAAAATATCATAAAACCGTAATTAACCGGTTAGAAAATAATGATCATTACCTGTTAATCTTCTTTGAAGGTGTCCTACTGGATAACGTCCAACCGTCACATACCTACATAGTCCTCATCCCACACTAGGATCTCCTGTGTCGTGTGTATCAGGAACTATGAGTACCGTGCTACCACAACACACAGACACGGAACTAATATTCGTAAATCACAAACATTATGTCGCATTGTGGAAATTGAACCCGCACCACTCGCATCTCAGCCGCCTACTCGCCCACCGCGCCACAGAGGTCATCGACGTGAGTGAACCTTCTTGATAGAAACATTGAACCGTTTTAAGTTAGTTTTACCCTTTTTTCTGAGTTTTCATGAATAAATTATAACCAGTTTTAAATTTCTTAGATCGTACGCAGTAAAAATTTTACAATTTCACATCTTTACGGCGGCATTTATTATAGCAGCATCCAAATGGCGTCTGCCGTTTTACACCCCATTCCACGGATTTATAAAATTAACGACACTTTAAAATGGCCGAAAAATAAGAATTCGCAGTCGTTACCAACAGGAAGAGATAAAAATATAAAATTTTTAGTGTGAGTGAATATTTTAAGGTGAAGTATAACCATGGTTTGGAGCCGCTGTTAGATAAGACAAACAAACCCCCCCCCCCCCCCCTTTGGTGACTTGAGAACACCCACTTGTCCCCTACTCGAGTTAGAATCCAATTTCCTGGACCACATTTATCTGAAAAAACTAAAATCATGAATAGTGTCTGGAACTGGCTTAATGAGGAATTTGTCAGTGCTATTTCCTTTTCATAGGTATATATAATTAGACCAGCTGTTGTTTGAAACTACTCAGAAAATAAATTGAATTGAAATTCATTGATTTTCATAGATGATACACATTAACACATATGTATTATATTATAAATATTTTTTACAAACCTAGGCACCTACATATTTTAATTTAACTTCAATATCGGTCTATTTGATTTTCTCTAACTTAAAATCTCACTTTGTTTTGTAGTGTGTTTTCACTCTCAAGTCATGCGAACCTCGCTCAACACTCCAGTAGTACTACCACCCTCAAAACAAGTGGGGTGAGGTGTTGCCAATTCCAATATCTTGCACCAAGAGTGGAGCACACGAGGCGAGCCACACGTAAACTTATCAACAGCTTGGTAATTTTGAATTGGACTACGAAGAGGCAATTGCATGGGATTGGTTTATTGGTGCGGTCTACACCTGAACCAAAGGAACGTCCTGGGATACTTTACTCACTCTCTGAGGACATTGCTCATTTGACGACCTCTGTAGCGCGTCGGGCGAGTAGCCGGCTGAGATGCAAAAGGTTGCGGGTTCGATTCGTGCTGTGGGAACAATGTATGTATGATCTGCAAATATTTTTCCGGGTCTGGGTGTTATGGTACCATGGTACTCGTAGTTTCTGATACCCACAACACAGGGAATCCTTGTGTGTTACGTTACGTTACGATTAGTTTTTTCTTGTTTCATTACACTGGTTCTTTCTCGGTTGATTGTGTGGGGAAAAGATTCATGCGCACAACAGGGACCTTTTATTCAAAGTGAGCATACGATTTGAGTGTAAGTAGTTTTAGCAGGCACTATTTGTACTCCGAATAATACTTTAAAGACTGGCACTGCAAAAGCGCCCGACAAACTATAAGCAGCTAGATCACGAACATTTCATGGAATCGTCTGGTAAAGGTGTCGTTACTATACGTTTACGCAGGTTGGCGATAGTTGCTAGCACCACCGATTAAAAATACTATACATAGATACCTCATCTCATAGAACGAAACGCAACCCTCGTAAGTCGGGATGTATTGTTCGGGCTATTTTGGTTGCCTTACCTAGTGCTAGATGCTGCTAGCAGCGCAATTGATAGCTAGAGCCACCTAGCACGTGTCTGGGTACACAATACAACCGTGTACTAGGATCTCCGTGTTGTGGGTGAGTACAACCTTCAGATAATTCAAACATTTATCCCGCACCGAGAATCAAACCGCTTCTCTAGCATATCGGCTGCTCGCTCGCCGCACTATGCTAATCACTGTTACCTCTTATACTGTTTATGTTATCTATATCTACTATTATGAGTTATCTGTTGTTCCTTATAAGAAACAAGTGACTGTAAGAAAATAGCTAGACTTTCCTTCTACAGTAACATTTATTGCCACACTCTGGTCGTAAAAGTTTCGTTGGTACAATTTTTCTGTTAAATATTAATTTACTATCCCCCATTGGGTACAATTTGAATTTTATTCAAGACTAGCTGTGCTCGCGACTTCATTCATATTTTAACCTATTCGAGAAAACTTTCAGACAAACAGACAAGTTTAGAAAAAGTTTAGAAAAGACAGTTTAGTAGTAGTAGAGCTTTTTTGTGAAAGAGTTCGTCCGGGGAAATACTACCACCATGCCTATTTCTGTCGCAAAGCAGTAATGCTTGCATTGCTGTGTTCCGGTTTGAAGGGTATGGGTGCCGGTGAAATTACAGGCACATGAGACTTTTCATGTTTATGTCTCAGGGTGGCGGCCGCAGTGCAATGCCACATAGGGTGCGTCCTAGGTGGACGTGACCTATGAGGTAATGCACTGTTCATAGGCAGAGGTTACTGCTTAGCATCAGGTGGGCCATCAGCTTGTACCGTCATTCAAGTAGTATAAAAAAAAAAAAAAAAAGACAAAACGGTCATATATGATTAGACATCGTATAATTAGACGTATTCCCCTTATTTTGGCATTTATTTTAAAATAACAGACAGACACTTCAATGGATAGCTAGTTGCTAGTTTATTATGGAATGTGTTATTACTGGAAGAAATCGTAAGCCGAGTCAGTCAGCAATGGCGGCGGTGAGCTCACCACTTGTCACGGTTTGCTTTTCAGTCAGCATCTTAATAAAAAAGTAATAATACAGTTTAGCTATACAAGAATTTTATGATATTCCACGATGGTGCAAACCACTTTGAAAAGATGCCCATAGAGGCTCTGCCTACACCTTTGGGGAAAAGGGCGTGTGTCTGTGTGCGTGTGTGTATGTCAAAAATACCAACGTTTGAAAATCAGCCAATTACAGGTCTAGCGCTTAACTGAGCCGTCCCTGAGGTATGGGAGCGGTACAGGAGGTATATTTTCGTATCTCAATTTATCAGATGACATAATGTAAACCAAAGCACCCCGTACCGCTCCCATACCTGACTGACTCAGTTAAGCGCTAGACCTGTAGTTTCAATTTGTAATATACATTTTTTGTTATATGTTTTGTAGATAGGATGTGGTAGACTATCTTGATACTTGTGCATGGTTATTTTTTAAAAATTGGTACACCGGCCACTCTACATACACCGGAATAGCCTTCGTGCAAAAGCTGAACTTGTTTGGCGAAATTGTGGTCTACTCCGCAGAGCCATTTTGTTACTTGAGTTACATATCTGTTTCTTCTTAGTTAAATACGTGTTTCTGTGTAGCTCATGTATAAAAATAAATATATATTCTTCTTTTTCTTCTTCAATGGCCACTTGTTAAGAACTGAACTGAACTGAACTGCTGTTAAGTCAATCGATGACATTCAAAAGAGCACATAGGTAGATCACAAATTGTTTATCCTTGAAGATATTAAGTTCAATCCCAATAATAGCACGTATCAGGAACACAATCAGAGACAATTGCGGGAAGTGTGGTTAAGTTGTACACTCGGCTTGGCAATAACAATGCTTAGATAAGTTCATTTCCTGTTAGGTTGGAGACACACGGTTTCTTGGTGTTCGGTTTCTTGGAAATTTTCATGCATGAACGATCGTAATGTGTATACTAATAATTTGAACAATCTGTTTGGTTTTGTTATACGTATAAATGTAATACGCAGTCACATATAGAGATTTCTTGATTCGTCTGACTTCGATGAACCGGTGCCTCTTACACGAAATATTATAGGAATTTTCATTCCGTCGGCTTCATGGTACAAATAAATGCTGCGTGATTCAACCAAATCGAGCAGGTTGGGTTCAATTCGACCCGAAAAAGAAGATCCGCGGGCAGATATTAGTATAACTTTTTTTTTAAATAATGGTACTGAAATATGTTATTTTCAAAATCGAATTAAAAATATCAATTAAAAACCTCGAATGAAAGCGACCCATGAGATATAAAACAAATTCTTGGTAAGTAGACTAGACATGCCCTCTTTGAAGTCCTTAAGATGCTGACAAGAATCAAACCTTAAGACACTGATTAGACTCAAAATAAACGTACTTTTAGCAAAATCTACTCAACCTAAGGGTGCGAAATAAATACATGTTAATCTTCAATATATTTTCAAGGGTTATACAAGAGAACAAAACACGACATCAATAAATTTTCTCGTTACTTTAAATCAATTTATTTAGTTGATAACATTAATAAGAGTATCAAATAAAAATGTTAAGAGCCAAGTCGATTTATTACGCAACAAAATTAAATATTTGTTTAAATATTGTTTTTCATGATTTCCACTTTTTGCCTCTTTCTAAGTTACCTGAACTTGAATGAGTTAGATAGTGACAGAAGTAGACCGTTGAGCGTTTCAGTCAGCATCTTAATAAAAAAGTAATAAAAACAGTTTAGCTATATAAGAATTTCATGACGTTACTTTAGAAAATCTTCAAATTGTTGCTAGATTTTTCTTCCAAATCTCAAGGACTAACAAATCCAATTTACTAGACATTTTCAAGAACTATACTTAGCCAAGCATTTTTATTATTAAGACACAAGTCTCAAATTACTTTTAACGCTTTGTTGTAGTTGTTATTTTATAGTTTTGGGAAAGACTTTTTATTCTAATAATTATGCATTCTAAACACTTTTTTTTTCTTAATCTATATTGTCCCACTTCTGGGCAGAGGTCTCCCCCAAATTCTTCCACTTGTCCAAACAAGCATACGCCCCCCTGTTGGTAAGCGGTTACCGCAGCCTGCGGAGGCCTGCAATACCAGAACACATGGAGTTCTTTCTATACAGACTTCAAAACACCGCTACATCCCTTTGGGGGTAAATTTTGGTAATTCCTTTCTTAGTGCACTACTAGACTACAAAAGCAATGTACATTCCCAATTTCAGCTCTCTACAATGTACCCTCCAAATTTCTAAGACTTTCTGTTTAGACTGTTCGTTGATAGTCAGTCAGTCATTCACGCATCGATTTTATATATATATATATATTGATGATATGTACTTATTATATAAAGTTCCAGTAGGTCTATTCATGCCACTAACTAAACATGACTTTTAAACTAGACACCATATAAGCTTAATCTCTATTGATACGATCTACAATGATACGTCTGCCTAGCCCCTAAGCCGCTTGGCGTGATGCCAAGGCCGACTGTCACGGTATACGATTGTATGGATGTCAAACATGAACACATAAAACCTACTGATTTGGGAGAACAGTCGTATGGTTCGCCTTTCGTGCTTGGAATTGATATTTACGTATTTCTAATGATTTGTAGCAAGTATCACATAAACCTCTCCTCAATTATAATAGTTAAGGATAAAAACTTTGGAAAACGATAATTGGTAAGAGTTATTCTGCGTAACTCTTCGTCATGCTTACATTGATGAGCTTTTGTCACAAGCAAAGAAATATTATAAATAAGTATTTGTGAAAAATATATTTTTCAATTACAAGCTTTTATAAAATTAGTGATCGTAACCGTGTGCTGATCATAATGAGCCTAAACACGGCCAGTCTACTATTATCCATCGAGGAGTTACATCGTCCACCTTCCGTCTCCATCATCAGATCTGCTCTCTATCACCATCATATTGTATTGTCATTGGAACTTGATAAATATGTCAAAATACAGCTCAATCGGTTGAGAATAACCGCTTTAAAATTCAGTTGCAAGATTCCACCTGGATTCCACCCAGACAATCATACATACCTCCTCCTTTGACGACCTCTGTGGCGCGGCGGGCGATGCTTGGCCTGAGACGCAGGAGGTTGCGGGTTCGATACCCGCCTCGGATGAAATATTAGTGCGATCGCAGATATTTGTTCAGGGTGTTCTGGGTATTTTCTATGTATAATAAAAAATATCTATCTATGTTATATGTTTTTTTTTTGTTATATATTGTATTAATTATATCAGTTATCTAGTACCCATAAGACAAGCTCTGCTTTGCTTGGTAGCCCCAAGATAATGTTTTGTGAACTGTCCAGCATTTTTTTTTAATTTTTTATTTATTTGTACTTTGCAAGTTAAATTAAAGCTTGTAATAATGGTACGAACCTAAAACAAAGTAGCTGTATCTAGGCATATTACGAGTGTTATTAAGTTTGTGTGATTTAGTTTGATGTTTAAATTTTTAGTGATATACAATATAACATAGGTATCTTATAAAATATCATAACATAACACAAAATGACAAACATAACATCCAACAGTCACAAACAAAGCCCAACACAAGAATCCCCTGTGTCGTGTGTAGGTATCAGGAACTATGGGCACCATGCTACCACAACTTACAGACACCGAACGAAAAACATTTAAAAAACAAACAGATTATACAAATATTTGTCCCCCAACGGGAAGCAAACCCGTAACCTCTCGTATCTCAGCCGTTAACACGCCCGACACCCTACAGAGGTCGTCAAATTAACAGAAAATGACCACAAAAAACAAAGTTAAGGTGGGGTATAACGCAAAATTACCAATTTTAAATTTGATATTTAACAGACTAAATCAATTACAATATTCAAATTATAAATAGGCGTTGATACTACATTATAATTCCGAGGGATCACTGTACCGGAAACACGATAGGACAATATTTTCTAGATAGAAAAAAAAAAGAAGTATCCTCTAACTGTTGGCTAGATTCGATTGTTTATTCAGATTATTACTGGGTATATAATAAGTATAAATATAATCAATAGAACATAGCCGAGGGTTTACTGTAAGGGTTATTTAAAATTATCTATATTTTACGAGATTTCAATAAAAACTGCTTTTTCGTGCGGCGCGAGGCGTTTGTTTTTTGTATGAAGATTACTGCCTGAAGCAAGCTGGTTTGAGTGCCAGACTAAGATTTCGTAATAGTCTACATCATTTTAGTCGATACCTGAACAGCAAACATCGTTTGATAGCAACTAAACTAAATTTAGTGTAGTTTTAGTCTAGTTTGTGGCAAATGAGTCGACACCAGTAACTCATAATGGCCTTTTAGTAGTACAATTACTGTCTTTACAATATGAAATAAAATAAGTAGAAGTACCTATACAGGTTGTTGCAAAATAATGGAACTCCCAGGGTAAATATCTTTTTTGTTGTAGTTAGAGAGGTTTGTTCTTAGGAAACATTAGATAAAATTTGAAGGAAACATCATTTTCGGATTTTAAAAAAATACACTATGCTTGAAAATAGAGAGACATTTTAAAAGAAAACAAGTTGAGCTCAAGCAACTCCAATTTTTATCAGAAATACTTTACCAAAAGCAAACTTAGCAAATCAAATCGTAAGATTTTGAGAAAATAAAAATTAAAACATTTCCTATACATTTTCTATGCAGCGCTTGTTTCCGGACAAATGTGTATTACGGATATACATTACATTGTTTGAGTAAATGTACCAAACCTGAAAACAAAACCTATTCTTTTATCCAATTTTACAAAAAGGAAAAGTTTTTCTATTTGGCAAAAATAAAAAAAAACAGTTTTATTTTTCTTCAAAATTCACCTTCTGATTCCTAAGAATAAACCTCTCTAACTCCAACAGAAAAGGTCCTTACCCTGCAAGTCCCGTTATCTTGCCACACTCTGTATACACTAGTAAAATCTAGTTCAAAGGCTCCTCTCCACTCGTCTACCCAAAGGGGGGTAGGTACTCATCTAAATAAGGAGCGTTCGCCGGCCACATGTGCCCGTGCATAATGCCTGTCTGCAGCTGTACTGTTACATTCAATTGGGTTCTAAGTGACTTTGTTAAGATTTATATCAGTTATCTGTTGCGACAGAACTTTGCTCGATTATTCTAAACAAAAAGAAATTATCATAAAAAAAATATGTTATTCGTAAAAAAAATATCCTATTTATATTATTTAACATATTTTACATTATATTAACATATTTTTTTTAACATAATTTACATAAAAAAAAAATATGTAATTTTTTTACGAACAAAAATAATATTATAGATGTTACAGTCTAAAAAAGGGGTGATTTCTGCTTTTTTTGCTATTATAGTATCTAGTTGGGTATCAAATGAAAGAGGAGTTATTTTACACGACTTAATATGACAAAACAAGCAGATGGCCCACCTGATGTTAAGCGGTACCCTCTGCCCATGAGCAGTGCATTACCTCATAGGTGATAGGTATTATTGTATAACTTAATAACAATATTGTACTGACATATTATTGGCCTAAGAATGGACCCCTCCGTCCCCTCCCGTGGATGTCGTATAAGTCGACTAAAGGATAATATTACCCGGACTTGTTGATAAGATTCGTTGGTACAAGATTCGTCCTGGCTGCTAGCTTATTATGGAATGTGTTATAACTGGAAGAAAGCGTTAGCTGAGTCAGTCGTGGGAAGCAATGGCGGCGATGAGCTCTACACTTGTCACGTCTATATTCCACGATGGTGCAAACCACTGTGAAAAAAGGCCCATTGAGACTCTGCCTACCCCCCTTTGGGGGAGAAGGTGTGTGTCTATGTATGTATGTATAATGTTGGTGAAAAGATGTACCTACCTAATGTTGTGCTTCACCATAGTCGGGTTCTTTTATAACTTTTGAGTTGTTTCAAAACTCTGAGTCGCTTTTATCCTCCTCACAAGACCCCTAACTATCAGCTTATTAAATCCTCAAATATCCCCAGTATTTTCCCGAAACAAGCCGGTTTATGACGACATATTCCCGTGACGTCACGAGTCGGTAACAAGGAAAAAAGCGTAGTTGGGCATGTCCTCGACAATATTTGCGATTTATGGACTATTTCATTAGAGGAACTCTAGTTTTGGGCAGCACTCACACCGATGTGTAACAGGAGATTCTAAAGCAACCAACTATACTCATTACTGTACAAATGTGCTTGACTTCAAGAAACACTTTGTCTTTAGTGGTGCGATAACGTAATTCTGTTGCGATAACGTAACCGGTTTCAACCGGTTGCAGGTCAATAAATAAAGTGCACCAAAAATTGTTCTCTTACGTTCTCTTCTTTCTCGTCTCTGATTGATTGATGATTGCATTATTTTCTAAGATGTTCATGATACCGAACCATGATGATGATGACCATGTTCTGAATGGTCGTGCCGTGACGTACCTTCAAGAAATTTATTTTACTACAATTCGTAAACGATATTAAATGATCCCCGAAATACTATTAATTTGGACTGCTTGCATATTACGGTCCTGACTCTGTTGCAATTGGTTTGAAACGGTTTCAATGAAGTTTCTTTTTAACCCCCGACGCAAAAACGACGGGGTGTTATAAGTTTGACGTGTCTGTGTGTGTGTATGTGTTTATGTGTGTGTGTGTCTGTAACTTAGATAACAAACGCATATGATTGTGTAGTTATTTAAAAATGTATCGTGTGTCTATATAGATTGGTGCATTTTGTCACACATAATTATATTATAATTATATTCCTCAGAAGCCATCGAATGAAAAGAAGAAATAGCATTTTTCTTGGAGTACGTAAATGAGAAAGTGAATATGAGCAAAACCAGAGATGAGAAGGAAACAATATACCTAAATAGATCTTATGCACTATATTCTTTACAAACTTTTATTTTTCTTGCAATGTATTATGTTTGTTTATGTGTCATGGGTAGAATCCGCAAGGAATCTTGCAACTGAATTTTAAAGCAGTTATCCTCAACCGATTGAGCTGAAAGAAGGTCGGCAACTCCTGACCCAGGTCAAAAATAAATGAACCACCCCCCTCACCCAGCGCCCCTTTATGGAGGTAATTAGTAAAGTTGTAAATGTAATTTTTTGTTCAACTTTTCTAAAGAACTTGTATATTTTTAGAAGTTGGGAATAAAAAGTTGTATTTCTAAATAATTCGAACCATCATTTTTGCATTTGCGTGAAACAAAACGCAACAAGCTTCATTAGGAATTGACGTTTCATTTCCACAAAAAACTTGATAGATAGAGGGATCAGAGATACTGTTCGATTATGAAGGTAACTTAAAAGAAAATTAGTCAAAAAAGTTGGGTCAAACAATGTATGGGGAGTTGCCAATGTACTTTGGCATACCTGTCGTTTCGATGAGAATACAATATGATGGTGACAGCGAGCTGATCTGATGATGGAGACGGAAGGTGGACAACGGAACTCCTCGATGGATAATAGTAGACCGTGTTTAGACTCGTTTTGATCAGCACACGGTTACGATCACTAATTTTCTAAAAGCTTGTATAAAAAAAAAACACTAATAACTTATGGTTCTGTAATTGGTTACGTGTGGGTGTGAGTGCTGCCCGCGTTTAGCTCGCTATGGCGGTCGTTGCATAATGCATGGCGGTATATTTTTACTGGAATAGTTGCTGGATGCGACGCGACTTAATATCGCAATCACTTAGCCACTGGACGCATGTTATAGCCCGTTCTTGTCCATTGTTTGTTTTAGGAGGTTTCTGATTTTATTCGTCAATTTCAGACTCCAAAATTACGAGACAACACTATTTTTGATATGAATTGGGATTTTTGTTTGAAATCATTCCTTAAGTTCAATGAACTATTAATACTGTTTGCTGGAAACATGTACCTACTGGAGAGGCACTTTGCGGATGTTTTTTTATTGATGTATCTTTTCGCTCGCTTTCCTGCAATCTGTGGGAGTGATTTCATGAAAAGGCACGGAAGTGTGTAACAGGAAGCGCGCATTTTTTCAATACGTTATACTATCAGTTGCTTATTACCTAGGAGGTGAGATATCAGATGTTAAACATCATATGCGACTACTGTGAGACATGTTTTTTTTTATAAAATATAAATTTGCTATAAAAATTTGATTAATGCAAAAAACTAGCGATAACTTTCGTTTTAGTTTATTCTTTACTTACACCTCCGGTACGGAGGACTGCAATGCTCCAAGACTTATACAAAATATATTTTACCATAATTTATCAAAACATTGAATTTTGATCAGTATATACAGTATAAACGGAATCAGTGAACAAGTCTGACTCACACTTGACCAAACTTATTTTTGATTTGTGGAACTTTTCCTACAGATTGATATCAGATCAGAAACAAAATTTGCACATAAGCGGGCGCATGCAAAGAGCCAGCCTGTAAAACCAACTAAACTCATTCACCACTGGTTCTTTCACGGTCATAATTGGCTTTTTTGGAGGCTCAGACTAAGTTGTAATCAGCAAAAAGTTGTGTACCTTCAACCCGCCACCGTACACACTACAACATGTTGTTTCCGACATACAAAGGTCTCATTTACCACAAGGTATTTTAAATTCATAACCCTGAACAGCCTGCATCCCCCAGATAGGGCAGTTGCGAGTCAAATGGTGACAATTAGGAAGATGAGCATTACGAATTAGTGAACCTTGCATAGTTTCAGAGATAGGGGTTGTGATGGAAAACGGTTCACATAGAACTGACTTTACTTCAAATATTAATATTCGAAATTATTAGTGAATAAACTTTGATTTCTGCTTTGAATCGAAATTGGAGTGAAATTAGTTTGTCAAACTTCGTAATAATTTCAGTTCAATACAATCACTCAGATTGGATTGAATTCTTTACCAAATGGGTGTTTTAACGTTGGACGTAAATACAACAACAACACGATATCGTCCACGATACCGACCATGATATGACCGCACGTCAAACCCCACACCTACCACAGTACTTCGGGGTAATTACAACAAACAAAGTGCGGCGCACAGACATGTATTTGTCTGTGGTGAGCGCGTCATCCAGGCCGCCACTCTCCGTCACCCCACACGTCAACGATATCGGTGCTGTTCGTTGTCGTCGACGATATCGTTGAAAATGTGAAAGCGTTATGTAGTAAATGTGTGATAAGTTGTCCAACGATGTCGTCGACAATATCGTGTCGTGTCGTCATCGTCCAATGTGAAACCGCCCAATCTTGCTTTCTAAAACGTCGTCCATGGTGAATCTTCTTGTCTTACACTTAGAATCATCAGGTTGTCCTTGTTTTCGAGGCATTACATAGACGCTTCCCACCTAGTAGTTAAGGGAAACGCATTGTTATGCTGAGAACTTAATATCAAGAAAGTGTTATTGTTGGCTTCCTCACTAGGCCAAGCCTGTATCGAGGGAACCTGAATACGAAACAGTAAAAAAACATACAATTTTCCGCTCAGCTGACAGTTGGAGGTATAAACATAGATTTTTAAACATAAAGATGCGAAAGTTAGAAAGATCATCTTAAAAAGTGCGCGCCATGTTTGTTGCCTGATTCTTCTAGGTTTGGTGGCGTTAGAACAGAAGTCAATTTAGTTTATAAGACGATTAAAAATGATCCTTGAGATTGAATAAAATATTTATGAATTTGAATTTGTAATTAAACCAGTAACGATTGTGACGGACTCTTACAAATTTGACTTAAAATAGTCAGTATAAGAGTTCTGTTGGGTACTCAGATAAACAGCAGAATATCTTCCAGCACTACTGAAGTCGAACAGCAAAACAATTATTTGGATATCTGCCAGCATCAAATTCCTAAGCTCTGACAATTCTATCTTTACTGTATTCTCTGGACCCACTATACAAATATCTTAGAGCCTTGACGCTAAGAGCTCCATTTCAGGAATATAATATTCAGCAGACAATGCCATGGAATAATTAGGTGGTTAGAATGGCTAGGTTACACAGGAAACTAGAATTATCTGTCCATTGTCAGACTATAGACGTTGTAACAGTAGACGAGTTTCGTCCTTTGTTGAAGCGTCATCATCATCGTTAGCCTACAGAAGTCCACATAGAATACCACGACGAATGGTCTTGAGCCGTCTCCATCCACGGACATCCTGCGACCTCTGAGTGTGGTCCATCAAGCGACAGGTCTGCCTCTTCTGCGTCGTCTGGTAACCATTCGAGAACTACCTACCGATTCGAACATACCTCTACCAGTAGTGCTCGCTTTGTAGTGTTCCAGTTTGCAGGGTTTGGGTGCCGGTGAAATTACTGGCACTTGAGTCTTTTTTATGAAATAAGTTTTTTTTTCATACGTCTAAGAACCTGCCTTACCTGTTACTGCCCTTATTTTGTTCTGGTATATTTAAAAATTCGGTGTATAGAGTCTTCTGCCTCAACGCTCAGACAACCTACAAGGCTACTCGTTAGTTTACTAATTATTTAGTCTGACAGAACATTTAAATTATTTTCTTCACTAGTATAATCTAGAGAATGGAATTATAATTCTACTTCAAGAACACAAAGAATAAAGAAAAATCATGCAAGTCAGATAAATTGGACTTCTTAATAATGTACGGACAAAGCTCTGCCGTTCTACCCATAGACGTAGAATTTTTTCGCTACGCTAACACTAAATCTATGGTTCTACCACATAATAATTAGTACTTAGTAGGAAATTCGGATATAAATCACACTCGCGGTACAAAAACTGAACCCATGCATGAATCTTTAGCACACAAGCGAGGGATATTGAGGCTTAAAATAAGCGTCTGACTGTTCAAATCCCTTTGGTAAAATAACACGTAGGTACCTATCCCTAGAGAACACTACCGCACATTTTCAAGATTCGCAATGCTCGCCTCCAAGGCAATATTGACTCTGATGTAACGCGCTTAGAGCTTAACTTACATTCTACGCTGACTTGATGTGACACACGTCTGGTTCTACCACAGTGGCACAGTATACGAATAATACAGTACGTCAATTTCATAGTTTCTCAACTTGCAAATGGTTCAAATGAAGTTACAATAACGAACAAACATTTAAGATCCTACGTAGTTGAATTAAGAGTCTGCATTACCTCACGTTGCTTAGCGTGATCCTCTGTTACATCAAGAATACTGCAGCATTCGGTTTGTGATAAGTATATGGTAAAGTTGAGGACTAATAACATTATATCAGGCGAGAACAAGATTCCGTAAAATTTACTCGGAGAAAAAACATAAAGCTGCCTCCTCATTTGAAAAAAGCCTCTAGTATTCAATGAATACTTTGAATAAGATATTGATACTTTGAATGATACCAGTTATAATGAAGACATCGGTTTCTTAGTTATTGAAAAAGTATTTTTTTCGCCATAAGCAATAAAATACTACATTTTTGTACACAAACCAAGCAAGCAAGATGGCGCGTGGGCTGATTCATAGGATTATTTAATTGTAGAAAATCTTCAAAATGTAAGCCATAACCTAATAATAACCTGAGCATGAGTATTATTGTGAGAAACCGTTACCGTACAGCCGTGCTACACACGGAACATCATTCGAGTAATTACACCGAGTTTTAGTCGTTTAGTCAAAACACTAAGTAACTATTCCAAAGATAATTTGTAATTTAATAAATTTGTAACACAGTAATAATTTTGGAGAACCATGCATCCAAGCCAGGCATGAAGTAAGTTTTTATAACAGCTTACTTAACCAAATGATTGTACATTCGGTTTATTCCTAACGGCCCCCAAAACTCCTCCATGATGGACGTTGCGATGCATTTTACTAAATCATTTGCAACGAACACCAGTGGTGGTGGTTAATCGCATATGTCCGGTACCAACCACTACCGCTAAGCATTAAGTAAACAAGTTGTACTTCTATTAATATTTACTGTCTTCTACCTTTCAAGAAAAATTACATACTTCCCCGCCCACCTAGAGACAATCTAGAGGAAAAATAAGCGAGGCTATAGCTGAAACAAGATGTGGTTCCGTATAACGCAATACCTCTAAATCCCATGAATACGGTATGACAGCGGAAACGAGCCACTGTGGAGATGTGAACTGAGGTGGGGTGGAAGTGGGCGAGACCATTCACAAGATTCAAAAAATTAATACGGAATATATGAATACATTTTGTTCTAGCATGTACCTATCATTGAGTATTAATTTTATTTCATCATCATCATCATCATTTCAGCCCGGAGTCACCCACTGCTGGGTATAGGCCTCCTTTCTCTTTTGCCAGCCTCCTCTGTCCTTTGCGTCTCTCAACGGTACTGCTTACGACGGATACGATGTCGTCGATCCATCTCGCTTTCGGACAACCCAGATTTTTTCGGCCCGACTTCGGCCACCACTCCATAATTTAATTTAGTTCGAGACAAACGTATGTATTATACGGGGTGTAACAAGAGTGGTGGATCATCGGTGGAAAATAGGTAGGGGAACTCATGGCACATCCGAATATCCTCCCATGTATATTCTAGCATTTCGGATAGTTAAGTAGTAATGTCTATTTTGGTGCTAAAATTTTGACCAATTCCTATGGAAAAGGGTTCACGTAGAATCATGTCTTTATGATGAAGTAGTAAAATTAGTGCAACAAAACTTGCACAGTAGGTATTCCGTGAAGTGAGGAAGTTTTTGAAGTTACAAATTAAACATATATTTTAATTATTTATTTGAGAAAAATGGCGTCGGAATTTATTGTTAGTTTTCAGTACCTACAAATTTCAAAAACTTCATAAATTTCAAATTTTGTACTAATAACCAAAACTAACAATAATTTTTGACGCGATTTTTTCTCAAAGTTCAATTTTCCGCGCATCTTAAGCCCGCGTTGTTGCGGCTAGAATGTTGCTACCTTGCTTTGAATTTAACATGATAATAATAACAGTTATATTAGACTTTTAATCGCTTATAATCGCACCCCTCCCGTTTGTCCTACACGCCTAGATGTTTGCAAAACAATGGAGCTCGTCACAGAGCCACTTGATACAGTCTCCGTGAAACCACTCCGTTTTGAATGATACGAGTATTAGAGAGCCTATGACTGCGTAATAAGCTGTGCGCGGAGATCACGCAATTACAGATAGCTATGCATTATTAAATCATAAAAACCTTGCTTAACGACGGTGACCACAAACTGGACGAGGCCTAGGTCACTAGAGTAGTAGTAGAGCTTTTTAGTAGTAGTAGAGCTTTTTTGTGAAAGAGTTCGTCCGGGGAAGTACTACCACCATACCTATTTCTGCCGCAAAGCAGTAGTGCTCGCATTGCTGTGTTCCGGTTTGAAGGGTAAGGGTGCCGGTGAAATTACAGGCACATGAGACTTTTCATCTATGTCTCAGGGTGGCGGGCGCAGTGCAATGCCACATAGGTTGCGTCCTAGGTGGACGTGCCCTTTGAGGTAATGCACGGTTCATAGGCAGAGGTTACCTCTTAACATCAGGTGGGCCTCTTGCTTGTTCCGTCATCCAAGTAGAATAAAAAAAAAAAATAAGAACTACCTAACTCAGTAATGTTCAGGTAAGTTAAGAAAGTTTTTCTGTCACCTTCTCACTTACCAGAACTTTACTGATCTCCTCGTTACGGCATATCTCTATCTAATTAGAATATACAGCAATAATTATATGTTGTGTCCGGCCTAAGAACAGACCCCTCCGTCTCCACCCATGGATGTCGTATAGGTTGACTAAGGGATTTTCCGGACTTGTTGATAAGATTCATTTGTATAAGATTTGTCCTGGCTGCTAGCTTATTATGGAATGTCTTATTACTGGAAGAAAGCGTCAGCCGGGTCGGTCGTGGGAAGCAATGGCGGCGATGAGCTCACCACATGTCACGTCTATATTCTACGATGGTGCAATCCACTGTGAAAAGAGGCCCATTCAGGCTCTGCCTACCCTCCTTCAGGGAAAAAGGCGTGTGTCTATGTATTTCTGTATCTTATAGAATAATTATCCCCTTTATAAATAAAATAGCTCATTCATTAACTTTTTGCTTCACAATGTACCTACTCTCCTCACATAAAAATGTTTTGTCTTCCTCGCGCACTCGTTAATATAATAGACGTTGTTTGTAACTGTCCGTCCGTCTGTCACTGGTTTTTGTTGTCATTAGCCGTACACGGCGTGTGAGGAAAAAATGAAATAAGACCCTTTTATGGGTTCTAAGGTTTTTCGAAACAAATGAGAAGTTCATGAGTACGTACCTACTACTTGTTTGGTATTAAATAGCAAAATAAAATAATACTAGGCAACTAAACCGACGGTATTTAAAATTATGGTATACCTAGCTCTTGTTATGTTCTGATGACTGAATACCTACGAAAACCACCTAAAAACGAGAAAAAGTTACTCTTAAACATTTCCCTAGCGACGATTTTTATGTTATTGATAATTCACCAAATAAAATCATAGTTAATTATATCATAAATTACAATAAATAATAAATAAATAATGCTGGACAGTTCACACAACATTAACTAGCCCCAAGCTAAGCAGAGCTTGTGTTATGGGTACTAGATAACTGATATACTTAATACAATATATATATTTTTGTCATACATATAAAATACCCAGAACACCCTGAGCAAATTAATATCTGCAGATCGCACAAATATTTGTTCCGAGGCGGGAATCGAACCCTCAATCTCCTGCGTCGCAGGCGATCCTACGCCCGCCGTTCCACATTAGTCCAGACAAGTCAATTTCAATTTGCAGTGGCGGGAGCGTGATTCCTCTTTAATGTAGGTAGGTTACCCATTATGACTTCAGCAAGAAATGTTAAACCACTCCTCAGAAACCGATCTCACCCTCAGAATCAAAACTTTGTCGCGTACGTATTCATTTATGCAAACATGTCTCCTCTTAGCTAAACATAGCTCCGTCTTATTAGCTACAATACCGTACTATTGAATAAGTTACGAGCACAATGGTATAAGACGCTTCAACACTGGCAAGTTAGACGACACAGTATAACTAAGCAGTATACAAACTCGAAGGCCACATCATGTTGCATAGGATGAAATACGCCAGGTTTGAATAGGGCTCAGGGATGGGATGGGATCTGCCCCGGTCGCCCGGCCCCGGTGGAAAAAAGGGGTAACATGGTCATCAATTCATAAAACTAAGTGCTATTTTTAATTAATAATATTTGTTATTTACTCATTCACCAATTGTCGTCATCATCATCACCACCAGCTATTATACGTCCACTGCTGGACGAGGCCTTTCCCATGGAATTCAATGGGGGGATTTGGCATATTCCCCACGCTTGGCAGGCGGTTTGGTGATTGAATTAGTGACGTCCTGTAGTGCGGGGCGGGTGAGTAGTCTTCTGGGATGCGAGAGCTTGCGGATTCGATTCTCGCGGCGCGGCGGGACAAATGTTTGTATAATCTGCAACTAATTTTGTTCCAGGACAGGACTGTGTGTTATGGTAACATGGTACTTGTAGTTCCTGATACCCACGACACTAGGGATCCTAGTGTGAGATTAGAAATATGTATTTCACAGTTGCGTGTAATTTTTATTTTGCTCTACATTCAGTATTTAAAAAAAAACAGTAGTTTTGGATATCAAGGGGGCAGGCCCCTACTATCGGCCATGTTACTTATTATAAGGAGGTGAGATTTCAGATGTTACACATCATATGCGAATACAGTAAGGCTCGCTCAAAAAAACACTTATTTGCCTTCCTAGATTAATTAACAAAATACGAATAAAGCTACACATACATGATTGGGTCACTTAACTCTGTCTATGTACCAAATTTAAATGTTTTTTGACCAATAATTTGGGATAAAATAACCTGTGGCAAACAGACAGACAGACACGAGAGTCGAACTAACGAGCTACTTAGCTCCGTTAGTTCCGTTTTTACCTTTTGAGATACGGAACCCTAAGAGGGTGGTTCCGGAGATACGATGTCAAAGACAGATACACATACACACGACACACTTATACTCGTAAGCTAAGGCCAAACCAACGCGTTCAGCCCGCGTCCGCGGTGGCGTGCGCGGTGGTGATACTCTGTCTTACCTTTGATCGCCACCGTGCACGCCACTGCGGACGCGAGCTGAACACGTTGGTTTGGCCTTAGCTTAACACTGTGTGCGTAGGGGGTTCCAAATAACTAACAACACTGAAAGTCAATGTACTTAGTTATGCCTATGTTGTGATACACACTCGATGGTGCGTCACGGCGGCAACTTTAACAAGTTTCCCCACACATAGCTACACTGCGCTAGTCGCTTCATGTGAGCCGATATTGGAACATTGTTTGTTTGACACAAGGCGTACTTGTGACGAACCGATATACGTCATTTAATGTTACTAACTTTGGAGTTTGAGAGCAAACTATAGCTTAGCTAATTTATGCAAGCTGGAATGTAGGAGAGTCTGGTGTGGTTTGTGAGACGGTATTGCTCAGAGATAATGAATGTAGGAGAGTCTGGTGTGCTTTGTGAGACGGTATTGCTCAGAGATAATGCATAAGCATTATACCATTATTATACCCACTACGCAGATCTACGTGTCCCGCGTCTTCTTCGACGTGAAGGCCGCAGAAGTGGAGGAGTACGTCAAGAGGAAAGTCGGAGTGGGATTGAGGGTCGTGCAGTTGGACTCTCGTCATAATGTGGGCTTTAGCTCATTTATGGTGAGGGTCCCTGCGGAGGATCTGAAGATCTACAGTTGAGCCCTGACTTCTGGCGGAAAGGGGTGAAGTTCCGGCGGTTCAAGGACCGTCTGTCACGTGATCCCCCGGGCCGCGACGCGTCGGCGATCACCCTTGTGTTAGATTAAGTTATAAATATCTTTATATGTATGTTAGTTGTAAGGTATATATTATTATGGGCCTTTGTCTAGGTACAATGTACATATTTCACTGTTGCCTGAAATAAATGAATTGAATTGATTTATCTTCGAAATAAATTAATCCATGTTTTCAATTATTGTTGACTCCCGTCTTTTTCATCTGGGTAGGAAATCACCATTTTATATTCTGATACAGTTAATTTCCAATTTGTTAAAATAAAATGACAATACAATGTTAATTTAATTACAATTCCGTTCACATTCAATTCCATTTGATTATTACCTTACATTGCAAGCTCATCAGAATTATCGAATTGTGTTCTTAATGGAATATTTATTTATATGTGACGACCTCTGTGGCGCAGCGGGCGAGTAGTTGGCTGAGATGCGAGAGGTTGCGGGTTTGATTCCCGCTGTGGGACAAATGTTTGTATGATCTGTAAATATTTGTACCGGGTGTATGGTACTCGTCGTTCCATATCCACGACACAGGTGATCCTAGTGTGTGATCAGGATTATGTTTATGACTGGCGGGTGCTATGTTCATGTTATCCACGACACAGGTGATCCTAGTGTGTGATCAGGATTATGTTTATGACTGTCGGGTGCTATGTTCATGTTATTAAATTATTTATTTTGACTTTTTTTTAAACTATTCGTTTTTAGAATTAGCAAGTTGAAGTGGCAATGGGCAGGTCATATAGCTCGCAGCACTGATAACCGTTGAGGAATAAAGGTTAAAAATAAAAGGAGTAAAAGTGATGACCATACGCCAGATGGCACAGTGTTGGAAGGTCCCACTCTCGTTGGACCAACAAGTCAAAAGAATTATAGTCATTAATAAAAAATAAAAAAAAATAATAATAAAAAGTATTTATTTTCAATAATAAAGGTTAACAATTAACATAGTCTGGGTATACAACGTAAGGTACTATCTAATGGATAATTTACAGCTATTTCTATACAAAGTAGTAAGATAGAAGGTAGGTATACATTGCAACCTTTGTAGTCTATAAGTTTGACTCCTCGCTCTAACTAAGTAAACAATATACTTGTATGTAGACGCGAGGGATCTCTGGTTCGGCCGGCTTCACAGTATTTATAGATAAGAAATGAACTACTATTTAATAGTACGTCGTGTACATATAATAACTTAGATATTACTTTACTTTTTAGTTTTAACATATTTTAATCTTATTTTAAATTATACGTAGGTATAGTATTATTTTATCTGTGCTTAATGTTTATACAGCCAACTGCATGGAATGTCAGAGTTCGTATGTGTGCGTGTGTAAGTGTGTGTGTGTGTGTGTGTGTGTGTGTGTACAGTTCGTTCCCCGCAAGATGTCCCCTGTCTTGGTAGGCGTGCCAACCAAGGCAGGGGACATCTTACTTTGAACAGCCTGTATATGAGTCTGTGAGTTATGAGTGTTCAAAGTGTTTGTATGCAAGGAGAGGGTTAAGACAGGATGCGCAATAGGTCTTCCGTTTGTTTATAGTCCAAACTCTGTAAGTAGGTTTTAATTTTTATTTTAAATTGTAAATATGTTGTGTTATATATTGGTGCTATTTTATTGATTTGATTGTATAGGTATGCTGACAGAAAGTACGAATGCTTTTTCGCAACTGAAGTTTTGCAAAGAACAGTGCCGTATATTTTGTCTGCTCTTCTTCTGTTCATAACTGGCATATCCGGAATTATTTTGTGCTGTTTGAGTACAGTCTGCAGTATAAACAGTTTCCTAACAGACAGAACTTGACAGTCATCGTAGAGCTTCTTTGTAGGGTATCTGAAGGGACGAGATTGGGCTACTTTGAGCACTGCTCTCTGTGCTCTTTCGAGCGGGAGAATGTGTGTAACAGCAGCGCCACCCCAAGATGTTAGGCAGTAAATCAACAATGATTGACACAGAGCAAAGTAAGTAGTTTTTAGTTGAGTTTCGTTTGCAGCGTGTCTAATGTTTTTAAAAATTGAAATCACAAATATCATTTTGAATCGTCTCTTATAAAGTAAATTTACTCCTGTTCGAAATTTTAATGGTCTCAAGAAGGCGGTGGCTACGACTGTTCGTCGTGGCGCTGTATGGGGAGGCCTATGTCCAATAGTGGACTTCTTAGGCTGATGATGATGACGACGAGTTTTTGGCCCGTTTGCCTGTTCTTAAAAATATATGTAGTTGAAATTTGGTAGGAGGGTAAATAGAATTAGTACAATTTGTGTGCGCGCTATGAGCTATATCGGGGGAAGGGAGAGGGGGGGGGGGGGGGGTGGGGGTTGTGATATAGGGGTCCAGGAGGGGTAAAAAAAAAGGTCAGTCAGTCAGATACAGTGGAATGTCATGTGAAAGCGCTTTGCTTGGACATTTCAAAACAATTTCTATAAAATTTTTAGTTTTTGAGATATTAGGGAAAATATAAAATGTAAAAAAAAAAAATAGGGTACTTTCAACAATCCCACAATGCTGAAATTTGGTATGCTTGAGCTTTTGTGACACAAATCCAGGTTATGATTTTCTTTCTACATTATGATTTTCTTGCAATACTGCCATCATGACCCACTTAGATTATTTTGAGATGCTAACTGACTTCATAAAAGGAGGTTATCAATTGATTTGCCAGCTTCTTATACTATAATTAGGTATGTTAAGTCCTTGTTGGTTAGTCATATTCAATGTTCTTTTGATGATGTGTACGTGAACCTCTAGTTAAAACAGTTTTCGTGAGGTAGTAATTTATAAAGTAAGGAATTAAAAAAAATGTTATTATCTCACACAACACACCACCGCCGCCTCTATTCATCATGCGATGGCTTTTGATAGAGCCGCGAGAGGGCACCAATATGTTTTAATTCATAAAGTGGCTCTTCGTAAATGATCCCTCCATTCAGCGCGATGCGGCGCTCTACGGTAGAGCTCTCATTCATTGGCTCTTTTTTACGCTGGGTTATTAGTTGATGGTTTCAATAGTAAATGCACATTGATGGTATCAATGCAATATTTTTAATAAATGAAGTTGGAATTTCAATTCCAAGGCAAGGGCCATCTTACGAGCTGTTTAATTGGAGTATAATGTGACCATGACTCGTTTCTCGAGATCACTTCTTCCCTATACCTATAAACTATGGAATGAGCTTCCATCTGAGGTTTACCCGCTTGGTTACGACATATGCCGCTTCAAGAAAGATTTTTATAAATTCCATCAGGGTAGGCAGCGCATCGACAATACCCCCGGGGTTGCCGGTGTCTATAGGCGACGGTGACCACTTCACATCAGGTGGGCTGTAAAAAGTATGCCTATTTGTTCCATTAAAAAAATTACGGATGGCATCGGACCAGCGTTGTTTGTTACTATAAACCAAAAATACTAGAAAGCCTCATAGTAGTCGCATATGATGTGTAACATCTGACATCCCACCTCCTTGGTAATAAGCAACACGGCTGATAGTACCAACCTCTCGGAAAAATGCGTGCTTCCTGTTACACAATCCTCTTTTCAGGAAATCACTCCCCCATAGATTGCAGGAAAGCGGGAGGAAAGATGTCGCACATGAAAAATTATAACAAAATTATGTTGTTTAGATGTTTGGATGTATAGTCCAGGAACTTTAGACGAAAAATGGGCCAAACTTCGGAAAAACTCCAAACAAAATGTTTTTTTTTGTTTCGGAGTTTCAATGCCCGATTACAAAAAAAACTATAAGTGTTATCAATAAACTTTATATAACCGTTTTTATAGAAAATTTTCTATTCTTTCTTTTTTATACGTATACCTCATAGCGGTAAGATCGACAGGAACGAAGATATTGGCAAAAAACCGAAAAAAGGTTTTTTTTTTCACCGTTTTTTAGCTGTCAAATATTATGCACACCTTTGGACTCGTGGGACTTTTCAGAGGTTATTTGGGGAGCTAAAAGGTACGTGTACACAAATTTTCAGCTTCGTTGGAATTTTTCCGAAGTGAAATGCTAAAGTTCCTGTACTAGTATATGTGTTTTCGTGTTTATTACTCAATCACGCCGAAACGGTTAGACCAAATTCTATGGAATTTGGTACGCAGATCGATAGACTCGAATTGAGCTAAATTTTTCTATAAAGAAAAGTTCAATATTTGTATTTTGTATTTCAATGTTTATTATTTAAATTATCTGCGTTATTAAAATAGGTGTGTCTGGCCCAAGAATATACCCTTTCATCTCCTCCCGTGGATGTAGACAGCCGACTAAGGGATTACCAGGACTTGTTGATTAGATTCGTTAGTATAAGATTTGTCCTGGCTGCTAGCTTATTTAAGGAATGTGTTATTACTGGATGAAAGCGATAGCAGAGTCAGTCGTGGGAAGCAATGGTGGCGATGAGTTCACCACTTGTCACGTCTATTTCCCACGATGGTGCAACCTACAGTGAATAGCGGCCCTTTTGGGGAAAAAGGCGTGTGTCTGTGTATGTATTAAAGTACAAAGTGGAACATATACCACGATATCCACGCTACAAGCGAAACAGTACATTAAAGTGAAGTGCATTAAAAGCATGGCCGCGTGAAAAACACAAGTACATTGCTCGTTCAGCTGCGCCTCGACGAGCAGCGACATACATAAACTGCGATGTACAGTGATGTAATACACGCTGAACAATGTATTGGATTTATTAATAACACTGGTTCGTGACTGTTCGAATGTTGAACAAAATGCTTTGAAAATAGAGTTTAAATTTGTTTATTCGCATTTTTACTGAAAAAACTGACAATGTTTTATGATTGTTGTTTTTGCTAATGGAATTCTATCGTATCTACCCTCTAGCTAAAGCGGGAGATAATTATGTTCTCTCGTTGTTGAGATATCTAACAACTAGGCCTTTCAGTACACAATATTGATTCATCATCATCTGTTCAGCCACCACCATCCACCGACTTCCTGCAATCTTCAAAAAAACATCCACTCATTTCTAATTAATCTTCACCATTATTATGCAGAACAAGTCCACTGCTGGACAGTAGACTGCAGTGAACTTGTACTGGGCCGCCTCCACCCACTGATTTCCTCTGACCTTTATAATGTCTTTGGCCCATTTTTGATTTCCAGTATCTTGTTTTAATAAATACGGTGCCTTTAGGAAATAAAAAGTGGAAAGCTTACTATCTATTTTTATTTATTTAGCTTACCATAGTGGATGGGCCCACCATTGAAGCTCTGCCTACTCATTTGGGGACGTGTATGTATGTAAAATATATTAATTACTAGACTTAGCACGCTAGGCGTCGGGATTAAAAGCAGTACCCCAAAATAACCATCCACTCTAAATAAAATCAAAATTAGTTCACTTGTAATCCTGTCCAACGAACGGCCTTGAGTTCAGTTTCAAAAAGCAGTTTCAGTTTCTCCAAATTTTTCAATTTTCCTTGCAAATTAAGTTTTTCTTTCCTTACTAACTTTAAAAGGAATATTACCAAAAACTTCAATAAATAAAACGCCGTGTCGGTCAAGCCGTTTTCAAGTGATAACCTGACCACCTAACAGCATCTTATCTTTGGATATTTAGTCGTTATTATTACTTTCCTTTATACTGCTTTTCAATGTTTTATGAGTCTGTAAAAATAATTTCCCACAATTTTCGAACCTAGCTACTGCATGCTAGCAACCTATTTACTGCATGCGCCTGCATGTCCACTAAGCCGACTGGCTGTCCGTCGGAATTAGAGCCCAAGTTTCTAATAACCAAGGCACACGTTATAATCACGCTGTATACCAGGAGCACTGGTGCTATAGCACTAGAAATAGAGAGAGGACTTGCACAAGACTGCATCAAGAATTTACCCGAAGAACAAGGATATCAAGAGTTTTCCAAAAGGCCACAAAATTATTACTAATTTTACACTCTACACAATTTAAAGCTAACTTTATTCATGTCAATGATGGTGATGGCAGATAGTGTCATAATAATGTTTTTACCAGTGTCATTGACGTCGTTCATTCCACTTAGCGGAGCTCTGGTGACCTGTATTACCGGTTTTTTTCTGAACCTATTCCAGGCACCAGCCTCTCGCAAAACAGGTGAATCATACATCGGCACTTAGATAAGCACTACTTATATTATGTAACCTTTTATTGAGAGTAATAAATTTATTATTTAAATAATAAAATAATATTTTTCACTGTAAAGAAATACTACCTACAAAAAATAAATAGTATAAAACATTATAGTAAAAAATATAAATCTAAACGGAGAACCACCGACCGCGGAACGAGGCCCAAAAGGCCGGGGGCTAGGGCTGTATAGATTATTATAATTATTATTAATTTTCCCGGGTAACAATTTAAATTAATAAATAAATAAATAATGCAGGCCAGTTCACACAACATTATCTAGCCCCAAGCTAAGCAGAGCTTGTGTTATGGGTACTAGATAACTGATATACTTAATACAATATATTACATAGATAGATATTTTTTATTATACATAGAAAATACCCAGAACACCCTGAACAAATATCTGCAATCGCACAAATATTTGTTCCGAGGCGGGAATCGAACCCGCAACCTCCTGCGTCGCAGGCCAAGCTTCGCCCGCCGCGCCACAGAGGTCGTCAAATTTGAAAATTTAAGTAGTTTTTGCGCTTTTTTGTGCAAGTAAGTAAGTAAGTCGTTCGGTTAAGTAATACCACCATACCTATTTCTGCCACAAAGCAGTAATGCTCGCGTTGCTGTGTTCCGGTTTGAAGGGTATGGGTGCCGGTGAAATTACAGGCACATGAGACTTTTCATCTTTATGTCTCAGGGTGGCGTGCGCAGTGCATGCCACATATGCCGCGTCCTAGGTGGATGCGACCTATGAGGTAATGTGTTATTAAAGGCAGAGGTTACCGCTTGATATTAGGTGGGAAAACAGCACGTAACGTAATTCACAAAGATAAAAAAAAAAAACGCTTTGGAAATTTCTATGTTAGGTAATCTCAATAGCCTCTTGCTCGAGCCTAGATAATGTCGCTCTGTTGGGATTACCTGCGGATTTTGTATCTCGATCCAATACTTTGAGCTAGCTTCTAAAAGGTGTCCTGCTATGGCTGACCTCTGTGTGTCGATGTACTTTAGAAGCAGTAGTGGTAGTAGGTACTCTAGTCCGAACGAGACCGGTACTGGCCGTCACTAGTCCAGCGCCTGCAAGCTTAAGTCCTGTTTAATCCTCAGTAATAGCGCTCTGCGACACGTAAGGCCTTGTTGTGATCGTCACTATACAACGAGATATCGTTTGAAACGCAATGTATTTCCGCTTGTTTCTGCCTGAAAGTAAATCTTGATTGTGCTCTATAATGTTTTTTTAGACAGAGTAGCAACTCAGAATATAATAGCTATTGAATTAGAATTGAAATTGAAATTCGGCCTTTAAATACATTTTAGTTAAAACTAAATTTAAAAAGAGTTTAAATAAAATTTTAATTTAATAGCAGCGTTTTACCTGAAATAAAACGCATATTAAAATACTTACCTCACTGGAAGCTTTATATTGAGAAAGCATATCCGTTTCCGTCGTATTTCAACCAGTTTTCGTACTTTTAATCCGAGTATTTCCGATCCAGTGGCGACACCTGGCGGCCGCGCGCCATTTTAGTTTCATAAAATGAAGCGCGCCATCTTGACTTCATTGGCTTAATTCCACCAGGCAGAATTAAAAGTGAAAGCTTCCAGTGAGGTAAGTATTTTAATATGCGTTTTATTTCAGGTAAAACGCTGCTATTAAAAAACTAGACCGTCACTGGAAGCTTTATATTGAGATCTGTTTGTTATCGCCTGGTGACGCCACTTGCAAATTAGTAGAAAACTTAATTTAACGCCAATGTGATAAAACGTTATAAAATAACAACTGTAAGTATCATACTGTGTATCATAGTACATGTAATATTTTACAACCATAAAACTTAAATATATAAGTATTCTATCCAGCAATCAATAACATCCAGAATCAACATTCTTAATTAATTTAGTAACATTTTCAGAATGATTACTGTTGATTACTTCTCGTCTGTAAAACTACTGGAATGTATTAGCTGTTCACCAATTCCCTCGGGACAAGATTTCATGGAAGATCATCAAGGGGATGATTTTTCCAACCAACTTTTGGAAGCTACAGCAGATCGGACGCTTCCTGGAGCTGCCTGTAATGCCAGCTTCTTTGAAAGGTTTGACCCAGTCTGCTATAACTGTGCGCGAGGCGGGCATTGCCACACCTCTTACTGTTATCATCATCATCATCATAATCATCATGCACTTTCCGTTCAACATTACTGTATTTACTGTAATAAACAGATTAAATGATTTAGCCGTGTTACGTCTTTCATTTAATAATGCTTTAGTTTTTTCTATCCATAATATGGGATTTAAATACGATTTACTTGTAATCAAAAGTAGGTTTCAGACTGTATAATTACTGCTGACAGTCTTTGAACTGAACTGTGGCCAAAATATTATATTCGTATATCTAACACACTGGGTAGGATCTAACACTGTATGTAACTAAGTAAGGTCAGGACATGTATGAGTCTTCCTGAACAAAGCAGTAATAACATTGCGGTCTGACGCGATAAATGAAATAATTATTCATATCTACTGTGTAGTTAGTTAGAAATGACGTAAGCTTACTAACTTCCCAGATGGGTGGTTTGGAAATCTTTGGATTTTTTAAGCCAATCGACTTTAAAATTATTATGTTTCACGAGAATGTGAGAACTTAAGCGACTGGATGTTTCAGCGTTACATAGCGTAGAAACGACAAACTCGTGCAAAAGAATATGAAAAGTGATAAATTAAATGTAAATCAAATAGAAATTGAGCTAGTTGCGCACCCGAAGGATTTTCAGAGGTTAAAGTTTTTCGAATTGGACCAAGAAGTCCAACGTTTCCATGCCACCTCGTTTTCAGAGTAGACTTAAGCCAAGAATTTCTAAGTTAGGATAATTGTTCTGTGTTCCACGTTTCTACAACCTCGGACCACCCCCTCATTTCCACACTTCAAGGGTGATATTCTCGACCCCCGGAGGTGAGAGTCCCGTCGACGTGTCTATTAGATGTTTCTGTAGGATTTTTAGGGTTAACGGTGCTGTCAGCGAGCAGGCTTTGAGATCCTATCGCCAAAATACCATTTACCATCGGGGTACTACTATTAAGTATATTCCCGTCGACTGATTTAGGTGACTCATACTTTGGAATTAGGAACGGTGGTGGAAAACATCCACGCGAGCGGGTAGTTCCATGGAACACTGAACGCGTCGTAAAATAGAGCTTGACTGTCTATCAGGTCTCGAGATACATAATTGAAAACAACATGCGTGGTTTCTGAGGCAAACAAATTTATCATTGGGGTTCCCCACTTTGCAAACATTATGTCCACACAGTTGGGTAGAAGGTGCCACTCCGGCGGTCGGCGATGATGCAACAACGGCATGACTGTTGTATTTGCCTGGGAGATAGTGTATGCTGAAGTGTATTTGATGGTGATCTAGTAAACTCAGAATTTGACAAGTTATTTCCATCAGGGGTAATGATTTCGTACCTCCCTCTTTCCATAGATGAGCGACTGCGGTCCTGTTGTCACATTGTATGAGGATCGAACTGTGATGCAGTCGATGAGTTTTGCTCTGACAGGCATGAGTATGGCTAGCATCTCTTTTTGATTGCAGTGTAGTGCTTGCTCTTCTTGTGACCAAGTGCCCAAGAGGGCCAGATCGTTTAGTTTTGCCCCCCAAGCCAAGTCTGATGCATCTGTTGCCAGAAAGTTCGTTGGAGGAAGGTCATGACATTCATTACCCTCCTCCATGGATGTAGCATCGTTGAAAACTGTAAATTTCAAGTCCACCAACTCAGTTCTTCGGAAACACCCTGAGGCAGTTGGTAAGCCTTTGATGAAAGGTCTGGTAGTGAATTCATGAATATTATTAACTTTCGATGACTGAGCCGTCCTCGAGGAACAACAAAGCTGGCGAAAATTAGGAGTGCTATTATACTTTGTAAATCTTTTAGAATCTCATTTTTCTGATCGAGCACCTGATTTACTTTTGTGATTATTGCCATCGACTTTTCTATTGGCAGGGATTTTAGATTGTCTTACGGTCTCCACAACACTCCCAAATAAATTATGCTTTTTTGAAGTTTGAGAACGGATTTCTCGAAATTTATTTTCCAAACCAGAGTTTGCAACTTATGTACTGTGAGTTAGACATGCTCGCGAAGCACATACACACATGTGTACACTTTAATGTATTATAAGTTAATTGACGAGATAAACAAGGATTTTTACTTTCCATCTTTCTCGTAATGTTTGAGCCACCCAATTTGTCAGTATTGAAAAGGTTTTAGGCGCCGTGCTTAACCCGAATGAGAGCCAAGTCATCTCTAGCAATTCTCGGTACAAGGCGTAGGAACCGCCTGTGCCACTTTGTTATTTTTAGATGAAAATAACATTGGGAAAGATCTACTTTGCACAGCCAGTCCTGTGGTTGCAAGAAATCCAGAATACGATACATGTTTATGAGGTGGAAGGGATCTGTCATGACATTGTCGTTTAGCGCTATGAGGTTGAATATAGGGCTGATTTGTCGGATTTTGGCACCAGAAACAGAGGGGATATGAAACTTTGCGAGAGTTGAGATACTTTTAAAATGCCTTGTATTTTTTTTTTTTTTTTTTTTTTTTTTTTTTTTTTTTTTTTTTTCTACATTTACAGATATTTCCTCTAATACAGGAGTATGAAAGGGACCTCTGATCACATTTGGGTAAACAAAGCGAGGTTTTTAAAAGGATGGTAGGTATGCGATACCCCAGAATTAACCTTAACACAATATCTGGTGCTCTCATTTCCTTTCACTGCAAGTGGAAGTGCGCTAACTGACCTGCTTAAAATCGTTCAGAGCCATTGTTTGTATCTTTTTTTTTTTTTTTTTTTTTTTTTTTTTTTTTTTTTTTTTTTTTATTTCCTCTGAAACCTGTAAGCATTGGAGCGTCCTTGGTTACTTCCACGATCGGGCCGCGAGCCTCGGTTGTGAAATGACCCTCTTTCATTGAAACTGTGGTGCTCATACTGGATATTCGAGGGTTGACCTTTGTATAGGTGGTCGACATGGTGGTATCCACCCCGCGAGGGTGGGTTGATACAGGCATGCATGTGCATAAGTTATAGGGTAAGCCTGGTACTTGAAAATAATATCGAATTCCACGCGATGGAACTGCGGGTTTTCGTACGCCTTGCCCCCGCGAGGGGCGGCTGTTAGATTGATTGGATCTTGCTTGTATCAATCCCTTAGTTTTTGGTGGCCAAAAACTTTGTGGACTCCCCCGGCCTTTTCTAATGTATCTGTGATATGCTCAGACTCAAATATATAAGCATTCTGTTCAATGTCGCTTTTACTAAAGGGGCTCAAACTTGTTCGGCTTGTTATAGTTTCCCCGACGCATTTCGATACTTTCGGCTTGGTGGCCACAAACTAATTGCAAGAAATCGGAGGAGATTATGTAAATTCCCTTTTTGAAAGAACTCATCAAATTTTCGCGCTTTATCTGTCATAATTAATGTCTGTATGCTTAGCCCAAGCAAGAAAGTTATGAATACTTACCTGCAAGCTGCAACGTTTCTTTTTATTTAATTTTGCAGTAGGTTATAGCTGCATAAGATCTATTAGCATGGGCAAGGTGACGTAAGGTTTCATATATTTTTACCTCCTCGTTTGTTTCCAGGCCCATCAAGCCTGGAGTATGATTATATGCTTTTTGTGTATCAGCGTATCTTACCTCTGACCAAGATGTAATACCTAAACACTGGATTACGTGTAGCATTTTAAAAAAGATATCGGATTTCTTGGAATAGCTGTTTCCTTTATTTTAATCTCGATATCAAAGGTGATATATAGATAGAAAACACTTTATTGCACAACACAGAAAATAAGCTATATAAAAAAATCATTAGGTCACGATTTAAATTTAAACTTCATCGTCAAGACATTGTTCATCAGCGACATCATGTTGTTCGTATAGCTCTCAGCTAATGTCTGAACAAAATGACGCCCCATCGGGACAAGCGGAATTGTTTGAGGTTATAAAATTGGTTACCGTATTTTAGAGCTCACCCATATCCTGGACTAGTTTATCCAGCCTAGCATCAGCAGGACGATGGGCGCGCTTTGCTTCCTGTCGGTGGCGGCAGCGCTGCCACTTCCTGCCGGTGGC
The DNA here is from genome assembly GCA_932527175.1 of Operophtera brumata. Lineage (NCBI taxonomy): Eukaryota > Metazoa > Arthropoda > Insecta > Lepidoptera > Geometridae > Operophtera > Operophtera brumata. Next base: position 29,737,542 of record OW052239.1, on the reverse strand, counting down.
ATGTTCCACAGTCGGCGTGGACGAGCTCGATGAGCTGCTGCTGGAATTGGTTCGAACACGCTTGCGTGCTTGCAGCCTGCGGCTTGGCAGCAGTGTTGGGCTCATTAGCATTCATTACTATAAGATAAATAACGTTAATCTATTGCATTACAAACTACGTGGTTCTGTAACCTCAAAAAATGCACGACCACTGTACGAATTAAAACTGGTAAATTTAAAACAATGTACGAGATCCGAACGGAAAACCGTTAAAGCAAATGATCAAGTACTAACAAGGTTAAATGTATATAGAGGGTACTTACAGTTCCCGGCACAATTTAACCACTTTAAATACTGCAAGCTTTTACTTACGTATTATCAACATCACTTATTCACTTTAGGATTATTATTATATATATAAGTATTTATACGCAACAGTGGTAGGTACGGAGCTGCTGCGCACAAGTTGCTTCGACGGAATACGAAACGCCAATGAAGTCAAGATGGCGCGCTTCATTTTATGAAACTAAAATGGCGCGCGGCCGCCAGGTGTCGCCACTGGATCGGAAATACTCGGATTAAAAGTACGAAAACTGGTTGAAATACGACGGAAACGGATATGCTTTCTCAATATAAAGCTTCCAGTGACGGTCTAGTTTTTTAATTTAACTTTATTTAGAATTAATTTTCGGATCTTGAATTTAATTTTCTTCTTTTTAGTTTATTTATTTTCCGTCTGTAATTTCGGGTTGGTAGACAGGAAAAAAAATATATGATGCAACGGATGCTAGGGACGTCACGGGTCAGACTCACTGAGCCCATTTCTTTACATTTTAAAGATAAACCTTCGTTTGAGCGCGATCTCACATGTTAGGTAAGTGACCATGGGGCCGACGATGGGGCATAAAGGTCTAGAAGGCACCTATTCACTTAAGCCTTGATTAAAGTCGAAGTTTTAGACAAGTCTTTGCAATCAGCTCACGCAACCACTTCACATTCTGATACGTTTAGAACAAAATTTACAGATCTTGATTTACCTACAATTTTTTTGGAACACGATTGGGTCAGATTCAGGCACATACGTTTATTTCCGTAAATAAAAGTTGTAACGGTGTACACTTCGCTCCGGTGGATTCTGGCAACGAAATTAATCCGTGAGCGACTAAGTCAACAGAATGTACACTGCGACTCTCCATGTCTTGTAGACAGATTTTCAAAACTATTCAATATTGTCCAAGCTGAAACTAAATTGAAAAACCGAAACCGTACTGGAACTGAATAAATCAAAGCAAGCTGAAAATAAAGTTAGTAAATAATATTCAAAATAATATAGAATTAAAAATTAAATGAACATAAATTTATTTTAAAATTCTTCCAATAGCAGATACGAAATTGAATTCTAGGCACCGTGTGTTCTTTTTTAGGGTTCCGTACCCAAAGGGTAAAACGGGAACCTATTACTAAGGTTCGGCTGTCCATCTGTCTGTCCGTTTGTCACCAGGCTGTATCTCATGAACCGCGATAGTTAGATAGTTGAAATTTTCACAGATTATGTATTTCTGTTGCCGCTGTAACAACAAATACAAAAAAACTGAATAAACACAACAAACATTTTTTCCCGTTTTTATAGATAGTGGTACGGAACCCTTCGTGCGCGAGTCCGACTCGCACTTGGCCGATTTTTCATGTTTTATTGAACAAGGCACAGATTGACGTTTCATTGACCCAGTTCTGTACCTCTCCGAGAACGCCTAATTAATAATGGATTTGATTTGGGAACGATTTGCTTAAATTTTCATTTGGAATAATAAATAATAACTAATCGTTAAGTGGACAGAATGAGAGCGTCCGAAGCAAACCTTTCAAATGGATACCGGGAAGTTTTTTTTTCCAATCAAACGTTTTTTTCTATCCTTTTTAACTTGATTTTTAACCGCCGACGTAAAAACGAAGGGGTTTTATAAGGTTGACGTGTCTGTGTGTGTGTGTGTCTGCCTGTCCCATCGTAGCTTCCGAACGAATGAACCAATTTTTATTTTTTATTTTTCGATAGGTGTATTTGTCGGGAGTGTTCTGAGCTATGTTTGATGAAAATTGGTTCAGCCGTTTCATTGCGTTGAGGGTTTTTTTTATTTTTTACAAAATAATTACTTGTTATCTTAAGTTTTGCTCGCTGCCATTATTCCGGTACAACCCGAACGAAGACGACGCAGAGGCTAGTGAATTTATAACTATCTGCTGAGATTCCTCTTATTTGCTTATTCAAATTATACTTTAGAACTAACTCAGAAAGATGTTTATTCATAGTTACTAGGTACTTCACATATTCCTCACAGCCTTCAGCATTACATAATGAAAGCCAACAGCAGGATATTTCAGAGACCTAATATATTCTGACACTCGTGTGACGTCATTAACTGTAATAAGCAGTGGAGCACAGGTTAGCTGGATACAGTACACTTGCTTGATTAAGCCAGTTAATATTCTGCTGATAATCAAAGCCGGATATTAGGCGGTCATCCGAGCTCTGTGGTTGGTGGCAGTTTCTTGAAATGGTTGTTGGTTCAATAACAATCAAAAATGCCTCCTCGTCCTCCATCGTACTCTCATTGCTGAAGATCGAGACCACAGGTTACTCTGGTATATACTGAAAATCGAGACTTCTGTGGTGCAGCCTGATGACTGCTGCTTGATCGTTTATAATTTGTTGGGAAAAAAGTTTCTTCGCATTTTATACATAGACGTAGAATTTTCACGTACATACTAGATCTATGATTTTATATGATAATTCAGTGTTGTCACATACAATTTTGGCAAATTGGTAGAACAGGGTGCAAAAATTAGTACAAATTGGTAGAATTTGAAATGAAAAAGAAGTAGTTCTACCAATCAAGTTTAAGTACATTTTTAATGATTAAAAATGCGTATAAAATGTTTAAAAATATTTATTGGTGATGTTTATACATCAGTTCAGTGTTATATTGTCAATGTCAAGCAAGTGTCAGTCAGTTGTGACAAAATTCATTGTCAATGTCACTCCGTAGCTCTATACTCTGTACCTCATCATTTACTTATTTCACTTAACGCGTTTCGTTTTAAGTGCTTAAATTACAAGACAGGCTAAATTTGATAGTAAATATGTAACGTTTCGTTACACGCTTGGAGAATTGTTTACAATCGTAATATTTTGAAAAATAGGTAGATTTGAGGCCGAGGGTGGTACATAGGTAGAATATAGGTAAAATAGGTAGATCTACCAAAAAATTGGTCGATGTAACAACACTGATAATACAAGTTTTTTTTTTGAAATGTAACCTCGATAATGTCATCAAAACCAGCCAGATACAAATAGTACAGCCAAATAGGTTTTATTACAAGTTTATACATACTATACGCGAAAATACTTTTTCCCCGACCAAATACTTCTTATTAGTTTGTTTTGGAAAATACATTTAAAATCAGAGAAGCTGTTCTTGAGAGAGTTTCTGAAACTTTGCATAGACCAAGGTCTTTGCATAGACCAACGTCTTTTTACCGCAGTTTTTGGGTCAGTAAATATTACAAAAAAGAGTCTTTAATTTTTGTTATGTCCATTTACTATCAGGCAAAAAAATAATACTAAAAGACCAAGGTCTATAATTTTATATTTTTTTTATTTACAAAATGTGTCTCATAGTGTGTTTTTCAGATATGATTCCAGAAAAAACTAACGAGGAACCAGATGTGAAATTTAATTTGAAAAAATCTTGTATAATATGAATAGTCATTTTTCTTTACCTAATTTGAACCCAAGAGAGTTATTGACGAGTACTTGATTGAATTTTTGAGTTTTATATTCTAACAGAATGTAAAATGCCTATTTTATTTATTATTATGAGCCTGTGGTGTCCCACTGCAGCGAAAAGACTTCCCTTCCCTCTTTCCTTTCGTCTCTATTGTTGGCTATTTGAGACCAATCCCTCAAGTAGCAGTCTAGCTCATCCCGCCATCTCCATCTGGGCCTTCCACGTGGCCGTCGTCTGTCTGGGATCCATTTTTCAAATGTCATTCAAAATGCCTAGATCATAAATAATTGAATGTATATCTGTTTGAATGCAACTGTGTCCGACACCCGCTTGCTCTTGTCATCTAAAATTAGTTGCGTGTGGGCTAATTAATGAGTGCTCTTAAATGGGTCACGCGCGCTACTGCAACAGTGAATCAGTTTAGCTTAGCGGACAATACCTTGTTCATTTTTAATTTGATTACTGATATAAATTTTCTAATTTAAAAAAAATAGTGTCTTCCCGTGGCTTTGCTTGTGGTAAAAGTCTGAGCCCAATCCAGGTTATAATATATCTATACCAAATCCACCTGCACCAAATTTTATCCAAATCGATTTAATCGTTTCGGCATGATTGAGTAACAAACATACAAACAATATAACATTTATAAACTACGAGTATCATGGTTATGTACATACTTTTCACAAGAAACGGGATATTTACCATGATTTTCGAGTAGTTAGTTCTCCCGTGATCATGGCGCATGCAACTGTGCCGAAATATCGGGACCATTCAAAACTCAAAAATCATGGTAAATATCCCGTTTCTAGTGAAAAGTATAAACATACAAACATCGTTATTTTTACATTTATGATAGTGGGGTTGTGACATCGAAGGTGAATGCATTCAAATTCAATTATATTTACCCACCAGCAGTGGAAGGGACCCTCTGAAATATAACAATGAAAACAAAACAATGTTTCTAAACAAGTGCGAGTAGGACCATAGTGAAGGAGGGTTCAAAATAACATGTTTATATGTAGACTAATATTCTTCCATTTGAGAACTATAACTAAAGTGTACATATCTACGGACAGATGGCCCGAAAGTTTTAATAAGAGTTTTTTTGTTGGACTCGGAACTATAATTAATGCTTTATCAATAAACAGTGGTACAAAACATTTTAGTAGGGCACCAGTGTAACCTGCTGTCACCTGTCCTCGTTTTAGCAATACAAAGAGAATTAAGCACGGTGCAGCAAAACATCAGTAGCGCAACGTAGCATCAGCACAACGTTAGTGCTGCGCTTGCCTCGGCTGCCGCGGCGCTAATCCAATGAATCCGCGCGAATCTGCCTGCACCCCACCAGAGTCACACCAAAGTGTAACAATTGCTTTAAATCCAACAAAAGATAAAATGTCAGCACATTTTGGATGCGTGGAGGTCTCGCACAGTGCGTTTCACGCACTCGTTTTCCCGCGCACCTGCAAGGCGTGGAATGAGCTCCCGTTGGATGTCTTCCCACAGGACTACAATATGGGTAAATTCAAGAGAAATATCAATAGGGCTCTTAATAGGCAGCGCGTTTGCAATACCGTGGGTGTTGCAGATGTCCATAGGCGGCGGTGACTGCTTTACATCAGGCGGCCCGTCTACTTGTTTGTCACCTTATTGCATAAAAAATAAAAAGTTATCGTAATCTCATATATAAAAAGCAATGTCCTGACTTACTGACTGACCGAGGTCCAACGCACAGCCTCAACCGCTGGTCGTAGAGACTTGAAATTTACAGGGTGTGTTCGTCTCGATGCGTAGGGTTGTACTAAGAAAGGCATTTTGAAAATTCATATGCTAAGGGGTTTAAAATGCGGTTCTAACGTAAAACAAAAATGCCCTGTATTTCGGAAACCGTTTGTATTAGAACCATGAAATTTTACATGGAGATTCCTCAAATAAAATTAATAAACACGTATTTCAGCGAACCCTGAAATTTTCCTGAAAAATGGCAGGGGAACGTTTTCTGTGTACAAAAATAAAAAAAACTTTAGTTTTTACAACGCTCAGCCTAAACCGTTGGTCGTAGAGACTTGAAATTTGGAGAGTGTAGTCCTTTTAGGGTGTAAAAGTGTACTTAAAAAGGAATTTGGAAAATTCGCTCCCTTAGGGGTCCATAAAGGGCTTTTAGTGTATACACTTTGCGTTTTGCAGCGCACAGCCTAAGCCTAGATACATTAAATTTAGAGATTATATTCTTTTTTGGGTGTAGGGGTGTACTAAGAAAGGATTTTGGAGAATTCACCCTGTAAGGGGTCCAAAACGGCTTTTAATGTAAAACTAAAATGCTTCGTATTTCGGAAACCATTGGTAGTAGATACTTGAAAATTCACAGGTAGATTCCTTATATAAAAATAGCAAAAATATGATTCAACAGTACCTGAAATTTTTCTGATAAAAGGCACGGGAACGTTTTCTTTGTAAATAAATACACTTTATGTTTTAGCCACATTTCAGCGTATTTTGACGATCTAAAAGTTAGTTTCACAGTGTAGTCATTGAGATCAAAATATTTTCAGTACCTCAAGGTTCAAATGGGACCCTCTAAATTGAAAAACTTTAGTATGGTTTCGTTTTAAAGGTCGTTTCACGGTGTCGTTGTTGAAATCAATATGTATTCAGGACCTCAGGGTTAAAATGGGACACCTAAATTGAAAAACTTCAGCACATTGTCGTTTTAAAGGTCGTTTCACGTTGTCGTTTTTAAGATTAAAATATTTTCAGTACATTAACGTTAAAATGGGACTCCCAAATTTAAAAACTTGAGTATGTTGTTGTTTCAAAGGTTATTTCACGGTGTCGTTGTTGAGATTCAAATATTTTCAGGACCTCAAGGTTAAATGTGACCCCTAAATTGAAAACTATGAGTGTGGTGTCGTTTCAAAAGTCATTTCATGGGGTGGTTGTTGTTGTTTAAGTCGTTGTCTGCACGCCGCGCCGCACCGGGGATGTTTTCAAACTACGCGCGGACGAAGTCGCGCGCGTGTCATCTAGTGTGTATATATTCAAAGATAAAGGATAGATGTAATGTACGTTTCAGCAACATTTTGTTCCCAGCACATACAGATACATTTTATTTTTCTATCATTGATACTTAATTAACACAATCTTGTTTTTTTGTTTGGAAACAGCAGATAGCTTCTGAGTATCATGGCTGCTGTTACGACAGCAGCATTCTGAAGCTAAGGCCAAACCAACGCGTTCAGTCCGTGTCCGCAGTGGCGTGCACGGTGACGATCCAGTGTCTTACCATTGATCGCCATCGTGCACGCCATTTAGGACGCGGGCTGAACGCTTTGGTTTGGCCTTAGCTTGAGGCGAGGCTAAAAAACAGCGTTGCTGAGCCCTCGACCTTTTCTCTTACACTAGTTTAATTATAATAACTATACTTATAAACTTTGTTAGTAATGATAGTGTAAGGAATAAAATAATGCTCTTATATTTTAATTATAATAATAATAATAATAAATAATGATTAAAGCCATTATATTCCCTTACTCACAATATACAATAAGTAACATTAATTAAGTACATAAGTTGATTAACTTAGGTATAATAAACAATTATTTTTAATTTGTTTGTAGTTATTAGATACACATAATTTAAAACACTAAATCACGCTTTAGGTAGGGAGTATTTTCATGTGTGTGCTAGTTCATTAATCGGAACGTATTCCATTTACTCATTTTTATTAGGGTTCCGTAGTCAAAGACAAGGAACCCTTATGGATTCGTCATGTCTGTCTGTCTGTCTGTCTGTCCGTGTATGTCACAGCCTTTTTTTTCCGAAAATATAAGAGCTATACTGTTGAAACTTGGTAGGTAGATGTATTCTGTGACATTAAGAATTTTCCAAAAATATAGAAAAAAACAAAAAAAAAAAAAAAAACATTAATTAAATTTTTAGGGTTCCCATACATAGAACTGAAACTCAAAAATTATTTTTTCATCAAACCTATACGTGTGCGCTATCTTTGGATAGGTCTTCAAAACTGAATAGTTTGCGCGAGAGACACTTCCAAAGTGGTAAATAGTGCCCCCCGTAACTTCTAAAATAAGAGAATGATAAAACTAACAAAAATATATGATGTACATTACCATGTAAACTTCCAACTAAAATTGGTTTGAACGAGATCTAGTAAGTAGTTTTTTTAATACGTCATAAATCGTAATCCATCCAAGAACTTTTATATTATGTTACTTGCTGCTACGGACGTGGACGCTTCGCAGGGTCGCTTTTTATTAATATAAATTTATTAATATTATTTTAACATTATTATTTTTATTAATATAATCTTAAAAAGGTAATTCATAAATTACAAAATTAATAAATTAGAATTACCAAAGACCTTAATAGTACCATTTATTTTTAGTACAATTAAAAACACACAAGTACACGTAAATGAATAACAAAAATATTTTATACATTTTTAATCAGAATTCATATATTAAACAAAAATTTCAAACCAAATCTTTACGAGTCATAGGGGTGTCCATTATATGACATTAGGCCTCCTCCAACCATGATTTATTATTATTTTATTTAGGTCTCACAATATTGTGTAGTTGCAGGTATAGAAGTCTGAAGTAAGGAGAATAAGGTAGGGAGTAGGGAGGTGTGTCGCGTATCGCCAGAGTAAGAGCAAGTTGCTCGCGGTCTACTGCTCTTTATAGCCAAGTAATTACGACGTTAAATCACAGAATTTTATGAGAAACTGCCAAAGGTATGGGGCGTTTTTTTTTAACTACTTTAATGACAAAACAAGCAGATGGCCCACCTGATGTTGAGCGGTAACCTCTGCCTTTAACAGTGCATTACCTCATAGGTCACGTCCACCTAGGACGCACTCTATGTGGTATTGCACTGCGCCCGCCACCCTGAGACATAAAGATGAAAAGTCTCATGTGCCTGTTATTTCACCAGCACCCATACCCTTCAAACCGGAACACAGCAATGCGAGCACAACTGCTTTGCAGCAGATATAGGTATGGTGGTAGTACTTCCCCGGACGAACTCTTTTCTCTGCTCTCTTTCACAAAAAAAGCTCTACTGCCAACAAAATGTCAAAATAACTGTTCAGTTATTTTCCACATTCTATATTTAAAGAGGAGAACGCAGCTAAAAACGAGAAAAACCCGCGATTTCACCAGTTAGCGGATTTATGCTGTCTTGTGCCATGAAACCTTACAGAAAATCTAAGTCAAAAAATAAAATACAGCACACATTAAAACACATAACACACGTACCTAAGTCCTAATTCAAGTCGTATAAGTATAAAATACAGCTCACATTAAAACACATAACACACGTACCTAAGTCCTAATTCAAGTCGTATAAGTATAAAATACAGCACACATTAAAACACATAACACACGTACCTAAGTCCTAATTCAAGTCGTATAAGTATAAAATACAGCACACATTAAAACACATAACACACGTACCTAAGTCCTAATTCAAATCGTATAAGTTTGTATGTGTAAAAAGTATAGGAGGTTTAAAAACAGTGACATCGGGTTCAATAGAAAACAGCCCAGATAACACTTCTCGATACTTCAGATTCCTATGCAATGGTTACAGGTCAAATACACACAGTGATCCATCATCGGAATCTAAAAATACCTTACTGGTTGTTAAATTATACTTTAGGTGTAAGTGGCGGCCGTCAAGTCTTGTAATACGATTAAATCCATGTCTTCGTTCGTAACAGAAATTGCATGTGAGAGAGGGAGATAGCGATATAGTGGAATAATAGTATCACATATTGCATTTTGATACTAAACCTCGTATACTATGTATAGATAATGTTAACAACTTGCTTTAGCTTATCAGAGGGGCTAGTCTGCAAATTTGACACGCAACTTACACGGCCGTGTGGTGTACACTACACGGATTTTAGTATGGAGAAATCGAAGAGCGCCCCTAGCGGGCACCTTGAGAACCTTGAATCCCGTACCAACACCTCACACCCGTGTAAGTTGCTTGTCAAATTTGCAGACTAGCCCCTCTGGTGCCGTAGTGTGCATGATAATTACACAACATGAAGTAATACACTTATCTATTTAATACTTCGTCATTTTTATAAGTTAGTCGGAATAATTAGTGACCATAGGCTGAATACAATCGCTACACTCCTCATACACATACAATAATTAGTGACCACAGGCTGAATACAATCCCTACACTCCTCATACACATACAATAATTAGTGACCACAGGCTGAATACAATCCCTGCACTCCTCATACACATACAATAGTTAGTGACCACAGGCTGAATACAATCCCTACACTCCTCATACACATACAATAATTAGTGACCACAGGCTGAATACAATCCCTACACTCCTCATACACATACAATAATTAGTGACCACAGGCTGAATACAATCCCTACACTCCTCATACACATACAATAATTAGTGACCACAGGCTGAACACAATCCCTACACTCCTCATACACATACAATAATTAGTGACCACAGGCTGAATACAATCCCTGCACTCCTCATACACATACAATAGTTAGTGACCACAGGCTGAATACAATCCCTACACTCCTCATACACATACAATAATTAGTGACCACAGGCTGAATACAATCCCTACACTCCTCATACACATACAATAATTAGTGACCACAGGCTGAATACAATCCCTACACTCCTCATACACATACAATAATTAGTGACCACAGGCTGAATACAATCCCTGCACTCCTCATACACATACAATAGTTAGTGACCACAGGCTGAATACAATCCCTACACTCCTCATACACATACAATAATTAGTGACCACAGGCTGAATACAATCCCTGCACTCCTCATACACATACAATAGTTAGTGACCACAGGCTGAATACAATCCCTACACTCCTCATACACATACAATAATTAGTGACCACAGGCTGAATACAATCCCTACACTCCTCATACACATACAATAATTAGTGACCACAGGCTGAATACAATCCCTACACTCCTCATACACATACAATAATTAGTGACCACAGGCTGAATACAATCCCTACACTCCTCATACACATACAATAATTAGTGACCACAGGCTGAATACAATCCCTGCACTCCTCATACACATACAATAGTTAGTGACCACAGGCTGAATACAATCCCTACACTCCTCATACACATACAATAATTAGTGACCACAGGCTGAATACAATCCCTACACTCCTCATACACATACAATAATTAGTGACCACAGGCTGAATACAATCCCTACACTCCTCATACACATACAATAATTAGTGACCACAGGCTGAATACAATCCCTGCACTCCTCATACACATACAATAATTAGTGACCACAGGCTGAATACAATCCCTGCACTCCTCATACACATACAATAATTAGTGACCACAGGCTGAATACAATCCCTGCACTCCTCATACACATACAATAATGGATGAAACATGGATGGACACCACATGGATCATACATGGATGTAATGTTTTAAATAAATATAAATACAAATACAAATACAAATACAAATACCATTTAATATTCAGTAAGATTAATAACTGAAATATAACTTCATTATACTGAGAGGTTTTGTAGACTTAGCTACGTATTTCGTAGCACTCGCTACGGCGTAGCAGCACCTACGTGAATTTCTAAGGAGGGATCCAGAGTGAAGTTAGAGATAAGATACATTTCAGACAGTCGTCGAGTCGTATCTTTAAGCAGCAAAACTTTACTTTTATAGTAAAACTGTTTAATTTCTTATTTCAAAGCGTTTTTAAAAATTATTCTTATAATAAAATAAACATGAAAGGGTTATTCCCTTCTGTACTCATCATCAACAGCTAGTAAACACTGCTATTATAGACATAGGTCTTATTTCATATAAAATGCCACGACGCGTTCGTCTTCTTGAGCCGCCTCCATCCACCGACTTCTGTTCATCTAGTGGGGGCATCCTGAAGCGGGTCATCCAGCGAGTGGTCACCAGCTAAGGACGTTTCGTTCGCAGAAGTGGTTGGTTTTGCGAGCTATAATGACCTGCCCATTGCTACCAATTCCCTCCCGTGGATGTCTTAAAAGTCGATTTACGGATTACAACAGATGGCCAGCAGCCTGAGTACTTAACACCAGCACTGCGGTCACCAATGCGCCTGCCAAGCGTGGTAATTATGGAAAATCCCACCATTGTATTATATGGGATATTATTATGGGAGCCGTTGACGTCTAAAGGGGAGATAGACGTAGGAGCTTAAAAATCGCGACTTTCAGGTTCGCGTACTTATTCGGCTCGACGACGGTGATACACGTGAAGCTTGGTCACACTGTATGGCGATGTCGTCGACAGAGGAAGCTTTGTGCTATTTAGGAATAACCTATATCATATCACTTTGAAAATAAAAAAAAGAAGACTCGGCGAGTGTACGTGAAGAACTGGCTTACGAAAAGAGCTTAATATTTAGTTTATATTGTAAAATATCAAACTTGTTGGATCGCCAACGAACTAACTCGGCGGTTTTAAAGTACGCGTACTTAGGGTGACACACAAGCGAATAAGCTCGGCGAGCCAAAAGTACGCGTACTTACTCTTACGTCTATCACCCCTTTAAAGGCTATTGATGAATTGTTTACTGATGTTAGTAAACCAGCTTGATGTAACAACAAAAAGATACTTACTTGAAAATGGCAAATGCACAAACCGTGCGGCGCCAATTATAAAAAAAAAAAAAAAAAAACTGCAGTCTCATTCTGAAACTCTCCTATGTCGTAGCAGTGTCTAGCACCATCTATGAGACTCCGTAGCAGTGTGTAGCACGTCTACGAGACTCCGTAACCGTATTACGTTGGCCCGCAGCGATTGTAATACAATTTGTGTTTGTCAACTATTGAGTTTTGTCAATCAATATCCATTGTTATGGATGGGCCTTTTCTACGACCTGCTTGAAGGAGTTCAATGGTTGAGGCATATACCTAATTTAGTAGAAGGTTAAAAAGTATGATAGAAGTGGGTCATTGGCGGCTTTTGGTCAATCACTATTTAGAATATGAATAAAGATGGACAATTAGAGTGATTTTTTAGCAATATTTTCGGCAATTACTAAATAAGTTCCTGTTGAGCTATAAGGCGTTGACGTAAATTAACAAATTTATTTTAAACGGGTTTTTTCATTATTATATTCAGCCTATATTGTGCCACTCCAGGGCAAAGGCCTTCTTCCCTTTTTTCTAGTTCTCTCTGTCCCTTGCTGCAGTGGGCCAGCTGGTCGGTGCACATCCAACTCGTCACGCCATCTCCGTGGTGGTCTGTGCGCGGGCGTCTTGCGTTAGGAACTGTAGTGTATTTTGCCCATAGATCTTTCGACATGCGGCAGACGTGGCTGGCCCAACCTCAATTGAGCTGGGCTAATTTTTTGCTGACATCGTAAACCTTTGTTTTTGAGCGCAGAATTGAATTTCTAATTCTGTCTGTTAGTCGGATACATAAAATGCTGCGCTCCATAGCCCGCTGGCACACCTCGAGTCTGGACCTTTGATGTATTGTCAAAGAACAAGTCTGTGCACAGTATGTGAGGAAAGGGAGAACACACATGTCCATGAGTTTGCGTTTAAGGCATAGAGGCAGTTCGATTTTTCTATTGATGACTTATTGAGGTTTGATATAGAATAGTATTATTTTATCTGTGGTTAAAGTATAAAGCTTGATAGTTAAAGTCTTCGATCAAAATAAAGTTAACAGTACATCATGGTACAAGTGTGTTACCGTCCTCGGCTCTCTTAAGACCCTCACCTAACGGCTCGGGTCTCAATGGCGCCTCAGCGGTAATCATCAATACTCACGTGTATCATACGACGTTTTTCAACACACTAGTGAAGAAAATAACAATAAAACAGAAATACACACTCTGTGTAAATGATCAACTGTCTCTTTAACTCGCTAGTGAATAATAGGAATTGATAAAGTCACAGTTTGATTACAGGTGTAAAACAGAAATACACACTCTGTGTAAATGTTCAACTGTCTCTATAACTCACTTGTGAATAATAGCAATGAAAAGTCACAGTTTGATTACAGGTGTGCCGAATTGCGGTGAAATTAGAGCCACTTTATGAGCAAGTGTGTTGAAATGTATATAGTTGATTTGTTGACGAATGAAAAACCGTTAACAAACAGTTTTTTGATTCTACTTCTAGATATTATTAATATATTCAATAGTTTTTACTATATTCAAAACTCAATACCGTTTTTCCTTTTCCCTGAATAAATATTGTGATGACTTGATAAGGAAATAAAAATAACAGACATAAAAGGAAATATTATTCCATCCGAATACCGGGTAACTGGAATGAAGTTTCAATACCACTGCAAGATTATTTGCAAATATTAAAATACTATGCGTACTTCACAAGCAATATTTCAAACATGTAACTTTATACATATTTGGTTTGAGACGTTTCTACGTTAAGATAGCCAACTTCACGCATTTATCTAGTAAGAGTAGGTAGTGCCCAGTAGGAGTAGGTAATTTCATTCAAAATCAAATCAATATCGTTTATTTCATAACTGAACGAGCGAAGCGAGTTCTCTGAGTCAACTTGGACGAACCGGTGTTTTTATGTATACGTTTAAAAAAATCAACATTTATAAAAAAACATACATCATAGGTAACCTTTTAAATACCTTCTTTTTTTTGAAAACTGAGTTTCCGAATTTTTTTTACGTTGATTTAGGGTCTCCCTTATTTTGTCTTTCTCTACGGTGGTGTTTGAAAGAAAGGAAAGAAAGAAATAACATTTATTTGTGTCAACAACATGAGTTAACAAACAATATTGCACACTAAAAGACACACACACACACACACACACACACACAGAAACAAAGAAAAATAAAACTAATTTGTGCCTCTTAGTACTAGCCATGCATCACTGACACAAATTGGTGTCCAGCTCAGCAGTGTTTCATAATCTATTGTTTACCCTGATCTTTCCAGGGCATCTACCTACTCATCATCAAGCTTTTCATTTGTTGTTTATACGTGGACAATGTCAAGGGTAACGTTATTTAGCAATTATGAGAGCCTATGCACACGTATTTTAACTAATATCCAAACTCAACACAGACACTCATTGAACTCGATACAAACGCGCGTTCACAGCGAGTTTATTTTTTTATTTTTTATTATTGTTACTTATCTCACTACTCTGAGTGCCATCTATTGACGAAAGACGTGACGTAAATGTAGTGTTACTAGCGCCATCTGTTGACGAGTGGAATCACTGCATGATGGTTCAAGGGATTTCTATTGAATTGATTACTGGAACGTTCAAGAATTCAGGGCGCACGTATATAAACGGAAACTGCACGAAGAGTAGTCTGTCTTATATTGGCTTAAAGTGCAAAGAATTATATCAAGTGACTTGAGATTGATTTCAGAGTATTTAGTCAAAAGTGTAGTGTAGTACAGTTAAAGTAAAGAGTGAACTTAGTGTTCTTATATACATTTATTAAAGTGTTGTTTTAGTTAAATCGGAGTTCAGTGTGATTATTTTATCCTAAACCCTCATAATCGTTTGTAACAGTATATTTCCTTCATATCAATGAATATGAAATGCGTTGAATATGCGCGTTCTTGAAACGCGCTTGAAACGTGTTGATAAAACACGCCGTGTGTATAGGCTCTAACTCAGATCATCTCTCAAACCTAACATCATTAAAACTCAGTAACGATCGTAAGAAAATACCGTTTGCACCGCAACCACCACCACTCATAATTAGTAGCATTGACGCCACAGTATGCTCGTTGTTAGTATGGCAGAAACCATTGAATTTGGCATAGTAAGTATACATGAAAGGCACTCATTAAAACATAAATTAAGTTCAAGTAATATACACCTCAGCTGTTAATTTGTAAAACGATCTTTCAGGCCCTTTGGTGGAGCGTTTATTTGAGCCTTTTCTTGATGAATGCGGTCGTTTTGAGGTTAGTACAAGGTTAATTGTTAAATTACTCTGTGTAAGTCTGATTGTGTCAAGTCCATTTAAGAGTTTTTTTTTATTAAGATGATACTGTATTTAAACGTCGATGAAAAGTAACATAGGTGATAGAATAAGAAGTACTTACGTTGCTGGGACTTGACTCTAACTAGCCTTGAGTTTTCACGGAATTGTGTCAGATCTAAGAATATTTCAAATCTAATCAAAAATTATGTTTTCTATCGGATTTTGATAACCTCATGAAAATACGGTTTTTTATAAATAAAATAACCACTTGTCTCGTCTATATGGTGCAACTCACTGTGAAAAGAGGCTCATTGAGGCTCTGCCTACCCCCCTTCGGGAAATAAGGTGTAATATCTATGTATGTATGTAAAATAAAAGTTTACACTTACAATATTAATTTTACATTTGTTTGGACCGTGTTGGAGTAAATTCAGTCCTGATGTTTACCATCATCTAAATAACCTGATATTTTATATTATTTAGTTTTTGTATATGTTTATGTAAATAAAAAATAAATTGTTAAGTAATCGAAAATTTTAGCACGTCGCTTGGGATCTTGTTATAGAAGCGTGCACATTGTCAAACGATTTAAGTAGACCAGTACTAACATTATGGAGCCTAAATACAGCGTGTTTTTTTTCTAGTATTTACAATAATGATTGTCTCTTTTATTAGTAAACAAGTTTACATTTTTGTGAACAAACATCAGGCATGATGTTTATTTCTTTAAACTTATTTCATTATTTGATTTAACCCTGAGATATGTATGTACAAGGTTCTATTCTGGAAGGTACTTAATATAACCGAAAGGACATAGTTACCATGGCGGCCGAAAGGAACTCGCACATATAATTCCATCCGAAAAACTTAGGTAAAGCCTGTTCCCAACTCATCCTGTTTGCCCACCTGTCCCGCCTGCCCTTATTTACATCGCCAGGGGCAGAACATTTTAAATTCACTTATGACAGCTGCTGGCTAACGAACGCTCATTGTTTGTGTATTTTATGGTTCCGTATTGCAAGAGGAAAAAACGATCACTTTGTCATCAACCTTATGTGGTTCCTCTACCTACTCTCACAAGTGACTATTGTTGAAAGTAATATCAAATACTTATTCCTATAAACCGTTATGCATAAAGCAGACGTCTTGTGCCAAATACATAATTTAGACTGACTATCCTGTGACGTGATATTTCTAAGGAAATAAAGGTCGTGAACCTAAATTAATTTAGGTAGTTACCTTGGATGACAAAAAAAGTGGATTATGCCCCATCTGTAAGTCACCTTGGTTAGTCAAATGGGAAGAACCTTTTTAAATTGATAAAATTAAAAAATTTGAGAAATTTTGACTTCTCTTCTCCTAAAACGAGTGGGTGAAGTACGTATGGAAGTCTCTAAAAAACAATTTAAACTAAAATAGTGGTACTAAAGCGTCAAGGCGCGAGTACGACTCACGCTTGCCCGTATTTATTTGGAGGGGAAAGTTGTAAACTTTCCCGTTTGTCTGACCTAGCGGTGTCGCGAGTTAAAGAACTTACTATTCCGTATTCAGTGATTCAATATTTTGGAATTGTTTGAAAATTGCTCGAAAATAGGACTGAATCAGGCTATTTATTCTTAATTATTTTTATAGCATGATCAATAAGCAGAATTGTGAAATCAGAAAGGAAGTTAATACCGAATTACCGTGTTGACCTCAGAGCCATCTGTTGGT
The DNA here is from genome assembly GCA_932527175.1 of Operophtera brumata. Classification (NCBI taxonomy): domain Eukaryota; kingdom Metazoa; phylum Arthropoda; class Insecta; order Lepidoptera; family Geometridae; genus Operophtera; species Operophtera brumata. The sequence goes on along the minus strand of OW052239.1, from coordinate 29,720,051 downwards.
CAACGGTAGAACCACAAGGAAAGATACCTATATTAAAATACTATCAATACCCGGCTGCATTATCTAACTAGCTGATAATCTAGTCCAGCACATTGTCACCAGGTGGCGCTGATATAGCACTATACATAAAAGAGATTGTATAGATATTTAGATGCCTCTTTTGAATGACTCCGTCCTGAATACAACTGCACGTAATAAATTCCTTTACTGTTAAAGCCTACTGATTTCTTTCTTCACTAATTTTACATTTAAATACCTATAATTTATTTTGAAACATAACAGATGTTAGGTAAAAAATTAGGAACTGCGTTACGACGACTGGTGTGGTGAACGGTACACTGATAGATTACAGTGTGCTACAGGACTGTTACGTCATAGAACTGTTAAAACTTTTTGATCCCTGTAGTTGAATGGTAGGATTATTAGAACTATTGAAACTAGCCCATTTGTTCTATAGAACTTATGACCTGTATTGAGCTATAAGTATATTACTTTTTACCGGGGTAAACACGAGCAAAGGCCCAGGTGGACACTAGTGCCAAATAAATTATTCATACGGCCAACTTTATTGGAATATTAAATTACACAATAATTACATACTATACACACATTTTCCAAAGTACATTTTTTGTCAATAAGCACCCATATTGTGAAACTTGTCACCTACTTCAAAACACTAGTACAATTGATTGCTATTCACATATACCTATAGTTATAAGCTATCTACATAACGACCGTGTATTTATACAAGTTTCATGTCTCCGCATGTTTATGTCATGTTAGGGCTAAGGCACATCCACCACATCATCCTCTTTCATGTATAGAAACCAACTAACGAACATAGGCCTCCTTCATGAACTGCCGCGATGAACGTTCATGAGTGACTCCAGACTCCATTCCATGCCATCTTGCGACCTCTACAATGTTATAACTTTTGAATCGATCATAGTTATGTACATACTTTTCACTAGAAACGGGATATTTACCATGATTTTCGATGGTGCAACCCACTGTGAAAAGAGGCCTATTGTGGCTCTGCCTACCCCTTCGGGGAAAAAGGCGTGTGTCTATGTATGTATGTATGTATTTTCGAGTTTTGATTGTTCCCGATATTTCGGCACACGCTATGATCGCGAGAAAACTAATTAAAGTCTTTGTGAGTAGATGTTATTGGCAGATATATCGATCTACCCTTTTTCTCGCTCTTTTATTAGGAACTATACCACTACCATCTGTTTCATTGTTACACTTCACTACTCTATAATGTGGTCGGTCCATCGAAGTATAGGACTTCCTATACTGCGTCGCGTCGTCCGGTTTATGGTCACCAGTCGAAAACGGTTGTTGGTTCTGCCTCCAAGCTAACAGCCTGCCCATTGCCACTTGCTACTTATTTTGAGAGCTAGTTCAAGTTCATTTATTGATATTATAAAAACAGGTTACACGTCGGTACATTCGGTACACGAATACAATCTTAAAAAATAATAATAAGATAAGTATAAATAAAGAGCATATAACTTGTTTAGTTTGCCGTACTCTAGAACGAATCTCGGTCAGCATTCCGTTATGCCAAGGCTCTGTAAGCAGTATAATACTTTTTCTAAAACAAGTGATTTGGACATATCTGACCCATTACTTAAATTTAGGATACATTTAAAAGAACTCATGTCTTGATTAATTTGTGAAATTTTTAACAAATTTTTGTAACCTTCTTGTTTGACAAATAGTTCAATTTTATACCGCAACATTCGATATCTATAATTTAAGTAAAATTCTAGCCTAAACTAAGTATTATTTCTATAAATTATTATCCTTTGTATTATGTAATAAGTATTTTTATATTTCTTATCGTTTAATTTACTATGTATCCCTGCAATAAGCTGTTAATTTGATTAAAAAAAAAAAAAAAAATTAAATGTTAAAATAATACGTGGTATTTGTTCACACAAATAAATAGAATTCAAATTTAAATATGTCAGCAGTTGACTGACAATCATTAAACATTGTGTAAATTCTAGTAAACAAATGTCACTAGGTTAAAAATTCGTCAACCCTATAATAGGATTGCTCGATAAGCCAATTTTTTTGTCTGTTTTTAAAGGATTGCGTCGACGGAGCACTCGCTACGTCAGTGATACTACATAACATAAAGTAATATCTTCTTTATTCTTTACTAGCGACTCGCCCCGGCTTCGCACGGGTAGCCCCCCGTGAAAAACAGCCTCCTCCTACCCCCCCGCCCCTCCTCCTCTACGTGCTTCTCCTGGTTCTAAGCTACCTCCACACCAATTTTCAGCCAAATTGGTTCAGCCGTTCTTGAGTTATAAGTGGTGTAACCAACACAACTGTGTTTTATATATATACATTGCACACAAGAAAACACAAAATAACCATTAAGAGGTAGAGAATATCTTCTCCTTTACTTCATTGCATTGTTTTCAATTTATAACATTAACTATTAAGAATATACCCCTTCGTTTCCTTACGTGGATGTTGTAAAAACCAAATATGGGATTAAGCCAGGGGATTTCAAAGTCAAAGTCAATTTTGAATCGTCTTATAAACTAAATTAACTCCTATTCCAACGCGACCAAACCTAGAAGAATCAGGCAACAAGCACGGCGCGTAGCTACCTTATTTGATGATTCATCTTACTGCTACGAGGAAGCGTCTGTGTGGTGCCTCGACTACATAGAAAAGGTGATGCGCAGCAGCATCCAGCAAGTACTTAACAATGCTACTTAAGTAGATAATGCTAATTTATCTTGTTTTGCTCTAATTGTTTTTATTTATTGGCCCATACATCCATGTTACTTCACAATATCAGAAAGCCAATAACTTTCTCGTAATAAAAAAATACAAAATATAGTTGGAATTATGCCCCGATCTAGTGTCGATGTCAGAACTGTCACAAATGTCTACTCAATTGACAATACAACACGGAAGTGTGGCTAAAACGAAATGTGACCGAAACAACGTTTTAATATTTTTCCGAGTATTTTAGCTTAATAGACGCATCTCTCTTTCACTCTTTCAATTTATATATAGTAATATTTCTACTCTAATCTATGGCCGCCATGAATCGAGCGTACACTTAATTATTGAGGGAGCAGAATTAATAAAAATAAATAAATAATGCTTGACAGTTTACTCAACATTACCTAGCCCCAATCTAAGCAGAGTTTGTTATGGATACTAGATAACTAACTCATACACTTAATACAATTCAATAAATAAATAGATATTTTTTATTATACATAGAAAATACCCAGAACACCCTGAACAATATCTGCAGATCGTACAAATATAGGTACCAAATTTTAGTCAATTCACAATTCCAGTCTCGATTCGGTCAACTTTCAGTGTGGTTTTAAAATTAATAAGATAATTGAGCTACAGCCTCCGTTATGGTTAGTATTTGACACAGATGAATGTCACAGATGTCTCTCGATCTACCCCAAAATTCCCCACATGTGGGTCATGAAAAGAATGGTTCTATTGTTGCAAGCTTCTTGTTATTGTGGTAGCACAGTTAACGGACTCATTAGCGAGCGTGGGTTGCAGGTTTGTATGATGTCCGGATACCCGGCCACGTCTTCTTGTTATTGTGGTAGCACAGTTAACGGTGGACTCATTAGCGAGCGTGGGTTGCAGGTTTGTATGATGTCCGGATACCCGGCCACGTCTTCTTGTTATTGTGGTAGCACAGTTAACGGACTCATTAGCGAGCGTGGGTTGCAGGTTTGTATGATGTCCGGATACCCGGCCACGTCTTCTTGTTATTGTGGTAGCACAGTTAACGGTGGACTCATTAGCGAGCGTGGGTTGCAGGTTTGTATGATGTCCGGATACCCGACCACGTCTTCTTGTTATTGTGGTAGCACAGTTAACGGACTCATTAGCGAGCGTGGGTTGCAGGTTTGTATGATGTCCGGATACCCGGCCACGTCTTCTTGTTATTGTGGTAGCACAGTTAACGGTGGACTCATTAGCGAGCGTGGGTTGCAGGTTTGTATGATGTCCGGATACCCGGCCACGTTTTCTTGTTATTGTGGTAGCACAGTTAACGGACTCATTAGCGAGCGTGGGTTGCAGGTTTGTATGATGTCCGGATACCCGGCCACGTCTTCTTGTTATTGTGGTAGCACAGTTAACGGTGGACTCATTAGCGAGCGTGGGTTGCAGGTTTGTATGATGTCCGGATACCCGGCCACGTCTTCTTGTTATTGTGGTAGCACAGTTAACGGTGGACTCATTAGCGAGCGTGGGTTGCAGGTTTGTATGATGTCCGGATACCCGGCCACGTCTTCTTGTTATTGTGGTAGTACAGTTAACGGTGGACTCATTAGCGAGCGTGGGTTGCAGGTTTGTATGATGTCCGGATACCCGGCCACGTCTTCTTGTTATTGTGGTAGCACAGTTAACGGACTCATTAGCGAGCGTGAGTTGCAGGTTTGTATGATGTCCGGATACCCGGCCACGTCTTCTTGTTATTGTGGTAGCACAGTTAACGGTGGACTCATTAGCGAGCGTGGGTTGCAGGTTTGTATGATGTCCGGATACCCGGCCACGTCTTCTTGTTATTGTGGTAGCACAGTTAACGGACTCATTAGCGAGCGTGGGTTGCAGGTTTGTATGATGTCCGGATACCCGGCCACGTCTTCTTGTTATTGTGGTAGCACAGTTAACGGACTCATTAGCGAGCGTGGGTTGCAGGTTTGTATGATGTCCGGATACCCGGCCACGTCTTCTTGTTATTGTGGTAGCACAGTTAACGGTGGACTCATTAGCGAGCGTGGGTTGCAGGTTTGTATGATGTCCGGATACCCGGCCACGTCTTCTTGTTATTGTGGTAGCACAGTTAACGGACTCATTAGCGAGCGTGGGTTGCAGGTTTGTATGATGTCCGGATACCCGGCCACGTCTTCTTGTTATTGTGGTAGCACAGTTAACGGTGGACTCATTAGCGAGCGTGGGTTGCAGGTTTGTATGATGTCCGGATACCCGGCCACGTCTTCTTGTTATTGTGGTAGCACAGTTAACGGTGGACTCATTAGCGAGCGTGGGTTGCAGGTTTGTATGATGTCCGGATACCCGGCCACGTCTTCTTGTTATTGTGGTAGCACAGTTAACGGTGGACTCATTAGCGAGCGTGGGTTGCAGGTTTGTATGATGTCCGGATACCCAGCCACGTCTTCTTGTTATTGTGGTAGCACAGTTAACGGACTCATTAGCGAGCGTGGGTTGCAGGTTTGTATGATGTCCGGATACCCGGCCACGTCTTCTTGTTATTGTGGTAGCACAGTTAACGGTGGACTCATTAGCGAGCGTGGGTTGCAGGTTTGTATGATGTCCGGATACCCGGCCACGTCTTCTTGTTATTGTGGTAGCACAGTTAACGGACTCATTAGCGAGCGTGGGTTGCAGGTTTGTATGATGTCCGGATACCCGGCCACGTCTTCTTGTTATTGTGGTAGCACAGTTAACGGACTCATTAGCGAGCGTGGGTTGCAGGTTTGTATGATGTCCGGATACCCGGCCACGTCTTCTTGTTATTGTGGTAGCACAGTTAACGGACTCATTAGCGAGCGTGGGTTGCAGGTTTGTATGATGTCCGGATACCCGGCCACGTCTTCTTGTTATTGTGGTAGCACAGTTAACGGTGGACTCATTAGCGAGCGTGGGTTGCAGGTTTGTATGATGTCCGGATACCCGGCCACGTCTTCTTGTTATTGTGGTAGCACAGTTAACGGACTCATTAGCGAGCGTGGGTTGCAGGTTTGTATGATGTCCGGATACCCGGCCACGTCTTCTTGTTATTGTGGTAGCACAGTTAACGGTGGACTCATTAGCGAGCGTGGGTTGCAGGTTTGTATGATGTCCGGATACCCGGCCACGTCTTCTTGTTATTGTGGTAGCACAGTTAACGGTGGACTCATTAGCGAGCGTGGGTTGCAGGTTTGTATGATGTCCGGATACCCGGCCACGTCTTCTTGTTATTGTGGTAGCACAGTTAACGGTGGACTCATTAGCGAGCGTGGGTTGCAGGTTTGTATGATGTCCGGATACCCGGCCACGTCTTCTTGTTATTGTGGTAGCACAGTTAACGGACTCATTAGCGAGCGTGGGTTGCAGGTTTGTATGATGTCCGGATACCCGGCCACGTCTTCTTGTTATTGTGGTAGCACAGTTAACGGTGGACTCATTAGCGAGCGTGGGTTGCAGGTTTGTATGATGTCCGGATACCCGGCCACGTCTTCTTGTTATTGTGGTAGCACAGTTAACGGACTCATTAGCGAGCGTGGGTTGCAGGTTTGTATGATGTCCGGATACCCGGCCACGTCTTCTTGTTATTGTGGTAGCACAGTTAACGGACTCATTAGCGAGCGTGGGTTGCAGGTTTGTATGATGTCCGGATACCCGGCCACGTCTTCTTGTTATTGTGGTAGCACAGTTAACGGACTCATTAGCGAGCGTGGGTTGCAGGTTTGTATGATGTCCGGATACCCGGCCACGTCTTCTTGTTATTGTGGTAGCACAGTTAACGGACTCATTAGCGAGCGTGGGTTGCAGGTTTGTATGATGTCCGGATACCCGGCCACGTCTTCTTGTTATTGTGGTAGCACAGTTAACGGACTCAGTAGCGAGCGTGGGTTGCAGGTTTGTATGATGTCCGGATACCCGGCCACGTCTTCTTGTTATTGTGGTAGCACAGTTAACGGTGGACTCATTAGCGAGCGTGGGTTGCAGGTTTGTATGATGTCCGGATACCCGGCCACGTCTTCTTGTTATTGTGGTAGCACAGTTAACGGTGGACTCATTAGCGAGCGTGGGTTGCAGGTTTGTATGATGTCCGGATACCCGGCCACGTCTTCTTGTTATTGTGGTAGCACAGTTAACGGACTCATTAGCGAGCGTGGGTTGCAGGTTTGTATGATGTCCGGATACCCGGCCACGTCTTCTTGTTATTGTGGTAGCACAGTTAACGGTGGACTCATTAGCGAGCGTGGGTTGCAGGTTTGTATGATGTCCGGATACCCGACCACGTCTTCTTGTTATTGTGGTAGCACAGTTAACGGACTCATTAGCGAGCGTGGGTTGCAGGTTTGTATGATGTCCGGATACCCGGCCACGTCTTCTTGTTATTGTGGTAGCACAGTTAACGGTGGACTCATTAGCGAGCGTGGGTTGCAGGTTTGTATGATGTCCGGATACCCGGCCACGTCTTCTTGTTATTGTGGTAGCACAGTTAACGGACTCATTAGCGAGCGTGGGTTGCAGGTTTGTATGATGTCCGGATACCCGGCCACGTCTTCTTGTTATTGTGGTAGCACAGTTAACGGTGGACTCATTAGCGAGCGTGGGTTGCAGGTTTGTATGATGTCCGGATACCCGGCCACGTCTTCTTGTTATTGTGGTAGCACAGTTAACGGTGGACTCATTAGCGAGCGTGGGTTGCAGGTTTGTATGATGTCCGGATACCCAGCCACGTCTTCGTTGACGTGGTGACAGGATAAAAATAAACTTAATTATGAGACTTTATATCTCGGGGTGGCGGGCGCAGTACAATGCCACATAGGGCACGTTCTTAGGTGGACGTGATCTATGAGGCAATGCCGTTAAAGGCAGTGGTTAGCACTTAACATCAGTTGTTTCAATGACGAATCATCACTTTGTTTATTCCCAGAAGTTCCCTAACGGAAGTATTCCGGCTTTTTTTCTCAATAATGCAATATATTTAGTAAGTTTTTATACATTTTTTTACAAAAAGAATAATACAAGGTACCTATATACAAAATAAATATGAAACAGTTGTGCTACCTATTTAGTGAGTACATATTCAATCAAATAAAATGTAAGCTCGGGCTTATGCAAGCGATCGAAAGACGCGCATCAAAATTCAACGACCTTATAAAGCCATTAAACGACCTTATAAAACCATTAAACGACCTTATAAAGCCATTAAACGACCTTATAAAGCCATAAAACGTGTCAAAACTGGGTTTAGTTCGCGCATCGAACTCACAACACTACGCAATCTTTGATTTACAAACCATTACTGCTTTTCTAAGCAATAATTTCACATGTTCACATATCACGAACTCTGCAACGGATGGACTGTATCATCTATGACTCGCTGTACATTGCTGTTTTTCACACAATTATAATAGTTGTGCAAGAATGAACCTCAGCGATGCGCATTGAATTCTTTCAGATAGGTACTGGTTTTTCACCTTTGGTGCAATAATTTGGTGCATTAAGGGAAAAACAGCAATGGATAGCGTACTCAATGTTTGGCTCGCCATATATTGCTAGTATTGCTAGTATTTTAGTAGATGCGTGGCAATGGGTATAATATGAAAACTGATGTCGATCGTTCATTTCTGGTTGAGCATGGAATGTTTTGAAAAGGTGGAAACAAAATCGGCAATGGAACGAAAAGGGAAGCGGAAGTTCGATAGTATCTTTATGTATGTGGATATTTATCAGTCTTTATGGTAATAACAGGGGCGGTGGGGGCTAAGTCAGCTCTGGCCATATCGTATTAAGTAAATTGGACGGAAACTGGAACTATTTCATTGTGTTTTTCCTACATATTCGGGGACAAATCGGAGACTTTAGGGTTCCGTAACGGAAGTGGGTGATGCGTCTTGTGGGGGAAATATTTACCATATTTTTACATATAACGAGGGGACTTGGAAGGACTATTTAGTTCAATGCAAAGTTTACGTGGACCTTATTTTTCGTAGCTGGCTCGTATTTTGACTGGTTTTGACGTGGAAAGATGATAAGTGGCCTTTTTTCTGATACTACTACTACTATTAGCGCATACTGTCCCATTGTTGGGCAAAGGCCTCCCCCCTTTTCTGCTAGTCTCTGCGGTTTTGAGCAACCGTTTCCTATTCCTTCTCATGACGTCCAGTTCATTCCGCCACCTCATGCATGGTCTGCCGCGACTTCGCCTCTCTGTATCAGGGCTCCATGCCGTGGTAATTTGAGCCCACAGTTCGTCAGGCACGCGGCAAATGTGACCGGCCCAATCCCACTTCAGCCTCGCGGCCTTCTCTCCCACATCGGCGACTTTGGTTTTGGAGCGCAGTATGTAGTTTTGGATGAGATCAGTTAGTTTAACGCCCAAAATACTGCACTCCATTGCCCTTTGGCAAATCTTAAGGTTTGCATTTCTGGATGTTTGTCAAAGACCAAGGTTGTGAAAGATATCTATAGTATCGCATACAGAATGCAGTCAATGACTACACACTATAATATTAGTGGCACCTGTGTGACATACAAATCTACAATGTTCACTCTGCGGATTTAGAAACATGACCTGTAGATAATTAATCAAAATCACAGTTTATACTATTTTTAACCCCCAGCTAAAAAGAGCATTGTAACTTTGAGGCCGTAGAGTGGCGCTCTGTATGTCTGTCTGTAAGGCATATTTCTCCGTTGCCACGTAGCTCCGGAATGCTCTGATATCAATGCGGTTTTTTTTGTATGAAAGCTGGTGTTTGCAAGATGTTCCTTAGCTATGTTTGGTGGAAATTGTTGTAGCTGTTTCGAAACTCATCAGCGACCATTTTTTTAAAGGAACTCTGGTATTTTTACCTTTAGTTTGAGCTCAAAATGTTTATTTTCGACAAGCCTCCAGACCTGATGATGAGCAGAAGTAAGTGTTGAAAAAAACCGTATTGTGTTTATAAAGTAGGTACGGTACGGCTATATAAAATCGAAGAAAGTTTTTGTTTTGTAAATTAAATTAAAACAATGACAATTTCAAAACTCAACCATTCTCTACAGAAATATACTGAACAAAGCGTACACGTGTACTCTTTGTAACAATTAAGTACTTGCGATTTAGTAAAGAGTTCTTACAAATGTCCCGACTAACCCTTGACTGCTCTCCGCAGAAATATATTATAACAATGCTCGAAGTAAACACGCGTTACTCTTTTGTAACATCCTCTATTGTTGAGTTGTGCCTAATATTTCATCATTCTGTTCCGTGTATTATTTTTGTGAGAGGAAAATCTAAAATTAAATTAAAACAATGACAATTTCAAAACTCAACCATTCTCTTCACAAATATTTTGAACAAAGCGTACTCGTGTACTCTTTGTAACAATTAAGTACTTGCGATTTAGTAAAGAGTTCTTACAAATGTCCCGACTAACCCTTGACTGCTCTCCGCAGAAATATATCATAACAATACTCGAAGTAAACACGCGTTACTCTTTTGTAACATCCTCTATTGTTGAGTTGTGCCTAATATTTCGTCATTCTGTTCCGTGTATTATTTTTGTGAGAGGAAAATCTAAAATTAAATTAAAACAATGACAATTTCAAAACTCAACCATTCTCTACACAAATATTTTTAACAAAGCGTACACGTGTACTCTTTGTAACAATTAAGTACTTGCGATTTATTAAAGAGTTCTTACAAATGTCCCGACTAACCCTTGACTGCTCTCCGCAGAAATATATCATAACAATGCTCGAAGTAAACACGCGTTACTCTTTTGTAACATCCTCTATTGTTGAGTTGTGCCTAATATTTCATCATTCTGTTCCGTGTATTATTTTTGTGAGAGGAAAATCTAAAATTAAATTAAAAAAATGACAATTTCAAAACTCAACCATTCTCTACACAAATATTTTGAACAAAGCGTACTTTTGAACAAAGCGTACTCGTGTACTCCTTGTAACAATTAAGTACTTGCGATTTAGTAAAGAGTTCTTACAAATGTCCCGACTAACCCTTGACTGCTCTCCGCAGAAATATATCATAACAATGCTCGAAGTAAACACGCGTTACTCTTTTGTAACATCCTCTATTGTTGAGTTGTGCCTAATATTTCGTCATTCTGTTCCGTGTATTATTTTTGTGAGAGGAAAATCTAAAATTAAATTAAAACAATGACAATTTCAAAACTCAACCATTCTCTACACAAATATTTTGAACAAAGCGTACACGTGTACTCATTGTAACAATTAAGTACTTGCGATTTAGTAAAGAGTTCTTACAAATGTCCCGACTAACCCTTGACTGCTCTCCCCAGAAATATATCATAACAATGCTCGAAGTAAACACGCGTTACTCTTTTGTAACATCCTCTATTTTTGAGTTGTGCCTAATATTTCATCATTCTGTTCCGTGTAATAATTTTGTGAGGGGAAAATCTAAAATTAAATTAAAACAATGTCAATTTCAAAACTCAACCATTCTCTACAGAAATATTTTGAACAAAGCGTACTCGTGTACTCTTTGTAACAATTAAGTACTTGCGATTTAGTAAAGAGTTCTTACAAATGTCCCGACTAACCCTTGACTGCTCTCCGCAGAAATATATCATAACAATGCTCGAAGTAAACACGCGTTACTCTTTTGTAACATCCTCTATTGTTGAGTTGTACCTAATATTTCGTCATTCTGTTCCGTGTATTATTTTGTGAGAGGAAAATCTAAAATTAAATTAAAACAATGACAATTTCAAAACTCAACCATTCTCTACAGAAATATTTTGAACAAAGCGTACACGTGTACTCTTTGTAACAATTAAGTACTTGCGATTTAGTAAAGAGTTCTTACAAATGTCCCGACTAACCCTTGACTGCTCTCCGCAGAAATATATCATAACAATGCTCGAAGTAAACACGCGTTACTCTTTTGTAACATCCTCTATTGTTGAGTTGTGCCTAATATTTCGTTATTCTGTTCCGTGTATTATTTTTGTGAGAGGAAAATCTAAAATTAAATTAAAACAATGACAATTTCAAAACTCAACCATTCTCTACACAAATATTTTGAACAAAGCGTACACGTGTACTCTTTGTAACAATTAAGTACTTGCGATTTATTAAAGAGTTCTTACAAATGTCCCGACTAACCCTTGACTGCTCTCCGCAGAAATATATCATAACAATGCTCGAAGTAAACACGCGTTACTCTTTTGTAACATCCTCTATTGTTGAGTTGTGCCTAATATTTCATCATTCTGTTCCGTGTATTATTTTTGTGAGAGGAAAATCTAAAATGAAATTAAAAAAATGACAATTTCAAAACTCAACCATTCTCTACACAAATATTTTGAACAAAGCGTACACGTGTACTCATTGTAACAATTAAGTACTTGCGATTTAGTAAAGAGTTCTTACAAATGTCCCGACTAACCCTTGACTGCTCTCCCCAGAAATATATCATAACAATGCTCGAAGTAAACACGCGTTACTCTTTTGTAACATCCTCTATTTTTGAGTTGTGCCTAATATTTCATCATTCTGTTCCGTGTAATAATTTTGTGAGGGGAAAATCTAAAATTAAATTAAAACAATGACAATTTCAAAACTCAACCATTCTCTACAGAAATATTTTGAACAAAGCGTACTCGTGTACTCTTTGTAACAATTAAGTACTTGCGATTTAGTAAAGAGTTCTTACAAATGTCCCGACTAACCCTTGACTGCTCTCCGCAGAAATATATCATAACAATGCTCGAAGTAAACACGCGTTACTCTTTTGTAACATCCTCTATTGTTGAGTTGTACCTAATATTTCGTCATTCTGTTCCGTGTATTATTTTTGTGAGAGGAAAATCTAAAATTAAATTAAAACAATGACAATTTCAAAACTCAACCATTCTCTACAGAAATATTTTGAACAAAGCGTACACGTGTACTCTTTGTAACAATTAAGTACTTGCGATTTAGTAAAGAGTTCTTACAAATGTCCCGACTAACCCTTGACTGCTCTCCGCAGAAATATATCATAACAATGCTCGAAGTAAACACGCGTTACTCTTTTGTAACATCCTCTATTGTTGAGTTGTGCCTAATATTTCATCATTCTGTTCCGTGTATGATTTGTGTGAGAGGAAAATCTATACCGTTTATAATAAGCCAAATAAAATAATAAAAAACGTACATAATTACACACACAAATAAACTATTATTAGTATTTTATTTGGAAAAATGTTAAGGTATTATTTACTGGGGAACAGCCTTCTTCAATTCGGTCTCCACTAAAGGAGCCTGATTTTGATTACTGGTTCTCAATGTCGCAAGAAAATAAGTTTTTGTTAGGTTTCCCCAATTTATATCCAGTATCTTTTATTTGAAAATATGTAGTTTTTTTATTGTTGCTTGTTTTTTTTCAATATGACTATAAAAGGATCAAGATCACCGACATAGCTCTCAGCATTAACAAGATGGAGTGGTGATGGGCAGGTCATATACGTCATATTTACCCAGACTCGTTGATAAGATTCGTTGGTATAAGATTTGTCCTGGCTGCTAGCTTATTATGGAATGTGTTATTACTGGCAGAAAGCATTCGCCGAGTTAGTCGTAGGAAGCAATGGCGGCGATGAGCTCATCACTTGTCACGTCTAAATTCCACGATGGTGCAACCCACTGTGAAAAGAGGCCTATTGAGGCTCTGCTTACCCCTTCGGGGGAAAAGGCATGTGTCTATGTATGTATGTATGTAGGTCATATAGCTCGCAGAACCAGCAACCCTGAGGAATTAATTCTCGAGTGGCGTCCACAAATCAGACCATGCAGGAGAGGATGCATTCCCTTTCGATGGATCAAACACATCATCATCATCATTTTCATCGGTCGCAGCGCAGGAATGCGGTGGATGGAGGCGACTCAGGACCAGCAGTGGATTTCAACAGGCTGATAGTGTTGATGATGGTTTTTGTTACATTGGTCAAAGGCCCACCAGTGCAAGCAAGCGAACCTTTCTTTGGATTCTGATCCACCTTCTGAAACGAGTTGCAACGATTCTTCAGAACGCCTAAGAGTTGTGAATTTTGATGATTGTTACCAAAAAATCTTGACAAAGAAAGATTTTAATTTGTTATATTGTTACCTAAAAATAAAGCTCTTTTTATTCTGGGAAACTTTTTGATGTCCAAAACTGTTTTGGAACTAAAAAGGGGCATTTTTGAAAATGTCAGACTGTGATAAAATAAAAGAACTCTATTTAAAGAAAAATTGAAAAGAAAGATTAATGAATTAAAGTACGTAGAACAAAATTTAAAAAATTGGTGTGTCCAGTCAAGAATAGACCCCTTTATCTTCTCCCGTGGATGTGAATGTGTTATTACTGGAAGAAAGCGTTTGCAGAGTCAGTCGTGGGAAGCCATGGTGGCGATGAGCTTACCACTTGTCACGTCTATTTCTCAGGATGGTGCAACCCACGGTGGAAAGCGGCCCATTTAAGGCCATTCATTTATATTTATAAATTAAACAGTCGAGCTGTCCAAAGATCGTTGCAAGAGATACAAGCCAATTTCGATCAGTTGAATAGCTCAATCGCTACAATATGCTGCGTTCCGGTTTGAAGGGTAAGGGTGCCGGTGAAATTACAGACACATGAGACTTTTCATCTTTATGTCTCAGGGTGGCGGGCGCAGTGCAATGCTACATAGGGTGCGTCATAGGTGGCTGCAGTTGGTAATGCACTGTTCATAGGCAGAGGGTACTACATAACATTAGGTGGGCCATGTGCTTGACTGGACATTTCAAGTAGCAGATATAAAAAATAATGCATGATGATATTTGTAAACCCCCCATTACATTTCGTGAGAGAGGTTTCGTCCAGCAGTGGACGTCTAAAGGCTGGCGTTGTGAAGTGTGATTGATATTAATGAAAAATAAAAAAAATATTAAATTTTGGACAGTACGAGACTCTTAAAATTATGTCCATAACAACTGTCACACATCTTAATTTATATAATCTACCTTAGACCAAATTGTTCAAAGATATCTTCCATATTTTTTAAGTGCGGCATTGATATCACAGAGTTTAAAATCTGCCAAATCTTTCCATACTCTGAATTTCCCCCAAATCTTCTTCAGCAATCAACTCCTAAAGTGGCTGATTCCAATCCAACTCCTAAAGTGGCTGATTCCAATCCAACTCCTAAAGTGGCTGATTCCAATCCTTTATGTTGAACCATTTCGCTCACAATGAAGTGATCACTTACTTTGAAAACGGCCCGACGACTCGCAGACGGTTATTGCCTCATATACATACTTAGAGGTCTTTTTATATTGGACAGGCTTGACCCTCGTCAGGACCATAGAGCATAGGATGGAGTAAGTTTTCTTGTACAACTCAGCAGTCACGTAGTTCTTACTCAAGACGGAGTTCCTAGCAGGGAAAGCTTTTAGATGTCACTAAGCAGATATGGCACAAACGATTTACTTGATATGCTCATAGTTTGTCCCTGACTTTTTAAACAGGGTCAGGTGGACGCGGAATACTGCTAAAGTCAGAATGTTCATGTAATTCACTTATTACCGGGCAAAACTGAACGCTTTATTTCTCAAACGTAACTTTTACCGTCTGGATATAATGACACCAAAGTTAGCACAGAATGTTTTTTATGAATAACGGAACAAGCAAATAGCCCACACTATGTTAAGCGGCAAACTTTCCTTATAACAAAGCATTACCTAATTGGTCACATCCACCTAGGACGCGCCCTATGCTGCATTGCACTTCGCCCGCCAGACATAATAGAGATGATAATTTCATCGGCACCTACACCTTTAAAACAGAAACACAGTAATGCGAGCTACTGCTTTGCGACATGAATAGAAGTGGTCAATGTACGTACTTCCCTGCAATAATTTTCACAAAAAACTCACTCGTACTTTAACAAAATGCTCTAATATACTCTTGGTCAGCCCTCGTTTGAAGAACACCTATCTGCCCTGTGTATCTGACAGTCAGTACACTGCAGCTGAGGTTCACCTAGAGAGTGGTTATCTAGAGAGAAAGAACAGTAATCTCTCCGCATGGCCACTAATATTGGACAGAGTAAGTAAGTGTAATTACTGAGTTTCTCTCAACTGTGTACCCCATAGCTCAGGGTTCAGGTGTCGTTTTACAATAAATTATACAGAACTCTTGACAGAAGGATCCGTGACACGATTTGCTTTAAAAGGCCAAAGGTTCGCGAGGGCAGGTCGAGTCCACAATCTTTGATGTGTTACGAGTAGATTTACAGATGAAAAAGGATTCTGTGTAGATAAAGGTGTGAAGTTTGGATTATTCCTGAAACTAAAAAAGCTAAAGCCGTGTGAATATTCATTTCGCGAAAGTTGAACAACTAGTTCCATCGTTGCCCAACATTGCAAGATATAGCTCTGTTATTAGTAGAGCTTTTTTGTGAAAGAGTTCGTCCGGGGAAATAGGTACTACCGTTGAAACAAGAAGCACCCTTCTGGTTTGAAGTGTAAGGGTGCCGGTGAAATAACAGGCACACTAATCATCTTTATGTCTCAGTGTGGCGGGCACAGTGCAATGCCGCATAGGGCGCGTTTTACTTGGACGTGACCTCTGAGGTAATGCATTGTTATGGGCAGAGGTTACCACTTAACACCACACCATGCCATGGACCATCTGCTTGTTTGGTAATTCAGTTCAACAACTCATGACTTCTTCTCTTCTACCGCGTTAGGAGCTGAAGTATGTAATAGTAATAGTAAATGTGAGTCTGAGAATAGGCGGACACGAGTATTTTATGAAAAATAAAAAATAGCTCACGTCCTCCTATTCTCAGACTCTCACATACTCAGTTACTAGCTTGGTACAAGAGAAGAAGCCATGAGTTGTTCGATCGTAAACGTTCGAAAATGGTCCATTGGTCCAATGGTATTTGTCCAATAAGTGTCCAACATCACCTGAAGATGTTGCGCGAGTATTCGTAACAGCGTGTTACCAAAGTATACAATGGGCAACAGTGGCAGGTGTTGAATAGTAAACAGTTACAAAACCGATACTGAAAAAAAAACTAACAATTTACCTATTTAGTTAATATTGCTGATGTAAGTTGTTAGATTTATTTATGTGTAGTTTCGTTAAACCGAAACATGATTTCCTTTCATGAAATCATAACTTTTATTACTGTGCCTGCAATTCTATGTCTAAACTCGTTCAGCGGTGTTTCATCAGATTTTGGTTACACGCTGCAGGGCTTGTGGACCATGTCACCACGCGGCTTCAGACGAGCTCAGCAGCTATAAACTACTAATTAACAACCTAAATTCAATTTAGTGACGTCTGTAAATAAGTTCCACTTTTCATCCGTAACAAGAAATCTGTCCATACACTAACCAAGGAAAAATTATTTTACCACGTTCACTATTATATAAGAACCCAACGTTGGCAAAAATATGAAATTAATACAATCCCTTTTACAAAAGAAAACATCTCTGGGGAAAACCAACCTTACGGATTATGAGATAAGAGCGAAGTTTTTATTCTAAGGGCATTTGAATAACAAAAGGCGCCTAGCTTTGATTCCGAGTACAATAATGTTAACAGTTGCCTGTGGCATTGTCGGTAAGTTTGATTTGAAGCGAAAAGCTAGGCTTTACGCTAGCTCTTGTAATGCTCGGGTTGCTTTGAAAGGATTATGACAAAAGTTATTTTGCTGCCTTGTAGAGCGTGGAGAGAAGAAACAGCTTCGTGCGGTATAACATCACTTTCTTATGTACTTATACATTGTGGGCAGGCTTGAATTACAGCAGAAGTCTGACCATGATGACTAAGATGAACGTGGAATTGTCTCTACTAGGCGGAAAAAAGAGAATTTCTTAAAGTTCCCATTATCCGGGATGTGCCTATAGATATAAAAGATCAGCTTGGTTGACTCTTAGGTGTTTCACGTACGCTGACTCTCAACTTCGGCTCATATATTTAAGAAAATCGCATTAAGAATTTGGGACTCAAATTGGTGGGCTACAATGTCAACATCACCTCTTTGTGCATCTGGAATAAAAAATGTGACAATTAGCATCAAAACAGTCTCAAGAACGTCAATAATTGTTATGGTTTTTCTTCATAACCTATCAATCTTATTCGTATAATTTGTTTCATCACTAAAACTTCATACCCTACCTAAGTCGAGGAAGCATATCGCACAAACTATATAGCCTCAGATATAAAAGCGCAAAAGCGAACAAAACCGCGGCAAAAAGTCAGCAGTCATAAATTACTGACCGCAGCCGGAACTTTTGTTTGCGAATTATTTTTTGTGAGCTTCCATCCAGAAGCCAAAGAGCGATAATTATAGTGACGTAACCTACTTGGATTACTTTGTCATTTTCTAATAGACTGAAATTAAAAAGGACACCAACATTTTAAGAACAGTTAAATTTTGTTTATTTTTTACAGAAGGTAGTTTTTTTGCCATTACTCCTACTCCATTAATCTAGGATTGAACGCGTTGAAACAGGTGTTTCACAGACTTGACATTAAAATTAGTTTGTAAGGTTAATGACCCTTTTGATTTAAATGAGTAAAATACTTGTGAGTTTGACTTATTGCGTTGTATTTACATCTACTGACATGGTTGTTGCACCGAGCGGATAATTAATTGTTGTTGCACCGATTCAGCGAGGACTCTAAAAGAAAACTCCTAAAGAAGTCACTCTTTGCGAGGATTCTCTTTCAACTAAGCAAGAAAAGATGATAATAGTTCATTGTGATACGAGAGTCGTAAATAGGTTATAACAAAAGATGATAATAGTACATTGTGATACGAGGGTCGTACATAGGTTATAACAAAAGATGATAATAGTACATTGTGATACGAGGGTCGTACATAGGTTATAACAAAAGATGATAATAGTTCATTGTGATACGAGGGTCGTACATAGGTTATTACAAAAGATGATTATAGTACATTGTGATACGAGGGTCGTACATAGGTTATTACAAAAGATGATAATAGTTCATTGTGATACGAGGGTCGTACATAGGTTATTACAAAAGATGATAATAGTTCATTGTGATACGAGGGTCGTACATAGGTTATTACAAAAGATGATAATAGTACATTGTGATACGAGGGTCGTACATAGGTTATTACAAAAGATGATAATAGTTCATTGTGATACGAGGGTCGTACATAGGTTATTACAAAAGATGATAATAGT
This sequence comes from Operophtera brumata, assembly GCA_932527175.1. Taxonomy (NCBI): domain Eukaryota; kingdom Metazoa; phylum Arthropoda; class Insecta; order Lepidoptera; family Geometridae; genus Operophtera; species Operophtera brumata. Next base: position 29,701,091 of record OW052239.1, on the reverse strand, counting down.
ACATTGTGATACGAGGGTCGTACATAGGTTATTACAAAAGATGATAATAGTTCATTGTGATACGAGGGTCGTACATAGGTTATTACAAAAGATGATAATAGTACATTGTGATACGAGGGTCGTACATAGGTTATTACAAAAGATGATAATAGTTCATTGTGATACGAAGGTCGTACATAGGTTATTACAAAATATGATATTAGTTCATTGTGATACGAGGGTCGTACATAGGTTATTACAAAAGATGTTAATAGTACATTGTGATACGAGGGTCGTACATAGGTTATTACAAAAGATGATAATAGTTCATTGTGATACGAGGGTCGTACATAGGTTATTACAAAAGATGATAATAGTACATTGTGATACGAGGGTCGTACATAGGTTATTACAAAAGATGATAATAGTTCATTGTGATACGAGGGTCGTACATAGGTTATTACAAAAGATGATAATAGTACATTGTGATACGAGGGTCGTACATAGGTTATTACAAAAGATGATAATAGTACATTGTGATACGAGGGTCGTAAATAGGTTATTACAAAAGATGATAATAGTACATTGTGATACGAGGGTCGTAAATAGGTTATTACAAAAGATGATAATAGTACATTGTGATACGAGGGTCGTACATAGGTTATTACAAAAGATGATAATAGTACATTGTGATACGAAGGTCGTACATAGGTTATTATAAAAGTGAAACAACGAGAGATTTAAACAAAACGCATACTTTCTCAAAACAGACAGAAATTATTAGTTTCTTATGTCAACTACAGAAAATCAGAAAATCTTGGAAGTACTATGAAAACTGTTTAGTCCTAGTGTAATAAATTATAACACTATGTTTTAGTGCTAAGTTATTAAGTTTTCTTACGGGCATTGAGTTTTGCCTATCTACATTTCATTAAACAATTTATTACTAACCATCGCGTAGTTTAACGTTTAAACCCACTATTACATTGAGTTTAAATTAAGTTCTTAATACTGATATCAATCACTATCCTATAGAATATCAGTTTCCATAACTAAAAGCACGCCTTTCAATTTCCTTTTTAATACATTCCAAAGGAATGTATTAAAAAGGAAAAATTCTATGAAACCCAAGATGGCTACCGTTTCGTCGGTAAAACATTATTTTGTATATTGTGTTAAATAAGGAAAAACGTGTAGGTAACTAAGAAATAACAATATTATATTTTTGGAGTCGATATAGTAGAAAATGTAATAAATACGTCTTGTTAGGTTATAGTGACACAAATTAACAGTATTACTTGACAAGGCCTACCGGTACTTCTCAGAACGGGTAGTACCATAGAACCGTAATGTGGCCTCCGAGATCGCCTGTGGTCCTGCATGAACTTGCAATACAGAATTTTGCTTATTTTTCTAGAAATATATTTTCTGAAGTCAAAGTACGTATCGTTTTATTAATAACCACGGAAGGATCACCCAAATCCTTCATGGTAGCAGAGCGTAGCTTAGGTTAAATATCTCCGTGAATTCTCGAAGAAAAACCGGCTGGCACGAACGCGTGCAAAACATAGCAATGCAGCCAGCATCTTAGGGACGCTTTTGAATTGGATCAGTTGAGCTACCTTTAGATCGTTAGCAGCGGTCGTCAGGTAGCACAACTGTTTCACATGTTTTTATTTTTTATTTTTTACTGTTATGTTTTAGGTTTAAACAATTTATTCTCAACAAGACAAATGTCACATAATCTAAATGTAGATCGTTCTTGTTTAAGACATACCTACTTGTATTGGAAACTATCATGGTTATGTACATACTTTTGACCAGAAACGGGATATTTACCATGATTTTTGAGTTTGGTTTGTTCCTAATATTTCGGCACAGTTGCATGCGCCATGATCACGGGAGAACTAACTAAAGTCTTTGCGATCATGGTAAATATCACGTTTCTAGTGATAATTATCTACTTGTATTAGTTTTATTATTCTTTTTGTAAATAAATGTATGCAAAATAACGAAAACAAATAGCCTTAATCGCCTGTCTCATTGGTGTCAAATATTTGCATCATCACCGCTATCAGATATTAGAAACCCACTACTTGACATAGACCTTCCTATGGAATGGTACGACGAGCGGTCTTGAACCGCCTCCGTCGACTTCCTACGACCCTTCAAAAGATGGCATCGATCAATCAAGAGGAGCTCACTCATGCATTATTATTTTCTGCAGGATCAATGAAAATCCAGCCTTTTATCGACACTTTTAATTAAAGATATCGCTTAGTCAAAGCCTAAAATAGCTCAGTCAATATAGTACCTATTGTTCAAATATGGCTGAACATTTCGCATAATAAGAATGCCTATAACTCTTATCGTAATGCCAAAGAACTAAAAACTTTCAAACAAAAACAGTAAAACTATCCTCGTTACGAAAGACTCTAATATTAAATGCACCTTCTTTCTATGAACAAGTTTATAAAACCTGACTCCTTCGTAATCGGATCATGTTTTCAATTTAATTTATTGACTAGAGCTGTCAGGGCTAATTATTCTTAGAAATGATTGAATACTAAGAAGATCTAGATTTCAAAATAAGATTATAGTTGAAAAATATATTTTGCATACAAAGCTTTTATGAAATTAGTGATCGGAATCGTGAGCTGATCAAAATGAGCCCAAACACTGCCGGGCTACTATTAATCATCGAGGAGTTATATTTTCCACCTTTCAACTCCATCATCTGCTCACCTGTCTCCATAATATTATATTATCCTTGGATCCTTGACAGGTAATAAGTTTTAAGTTTTTAAGTTTTTTCAACAACACAAATTTAAAAAAAAAACATGTACAATTAAATCTAAATTTTCCACTGCTTGTGTCACTTTAAGCACCAGTGTGTTGAAAGTATTCACAGTGCATCCACCGGGAGGCTCTTCTCACTATAATATACAGCTATAAGCCACATAAGTTGACCTACTTATTGACATGCTTCAAGGAACACGAGTAGTTCGATCGGTTGAATGTTTGATAGGTGCCGTAAGTTGGCGTGTGTTTGCCAACCTAACAATTAACCAAGTTGGAGCTGGTGTTATGTTTGTTTTGTTAGGTTAGTACTACTACCATAGAATATAAATAATATGTAGGTACTAGCCAACGTCTAGTTGAGGCGCACTGAACCTTTCACCATACTGGTTCTTTAACATTCGGTCACAAGACTCTTTCTTCGGGCCACTGTCGTGAAAAACGGAGACAAATGACATTCGATTTCTTGGACTTAAGACATATATAGGTAAGACATACATAGGTATGACATACTTATGTAAGACATACATAGGTATGACATACTTATGTAAGACATACATAGGTATGACATACTTATGTAAGACATACATAGGTATGACATACTTATGTAAGACATACTTTCTTTCTTGTACCTGAGATACCAATAGCCACACTTTTTACTGACTTTGTTTGATGTACTGTCTCCAGAGAGGTTCGGTTTGTTCTATACCATGGGCCAGGTATAGAAGCAGAAAGGCAGACCTTTTTATTTTTTTACTACCAAGGTAGCAAACAAGCTTACGGCCCACTTGGTAGTAAGCGGTTACCGTAGCCTATGGACGCCTGCAATAACAGAGGCAAAACAAGCGAGTTTAAAAAAATTACAAACACCCCTTTTGAAGAACCCCATACTGTAGGTAGTCACTGCAGTTAAAACCTCAGCAGGGATAACAATAATAGCCAAACTCGATGTAGACTAAATCATGCATTGTAAATGATTATGAAAAAACTATTTTATTTTGAAATATTATCACTATTGATTTAAATTACAAGCCAGTGACAAAAAAACAACACCTCTGTAGCTTTGTACGTTTTAATTTAATCGATAGGTTCATAAGTTAAGTATGGGATCTTTTATAACAAATATTCCACATTGAAATGGCTGGCCTATAGATTCTCAGGCCAATTTCAAGGACTTACCAAAACTGCATTCGGTTTTCTGTAGGGTATGTAAAAGGACGAAGTATACCAAAATAAATCTCTCAGTTTTTTTTAATACTACTTGAATGATGGAACATGCAGATGGGCCCACCTGATGTTAAGCGGGTGAATTAGCAAGGTGTAATAAATAAATAAATAAATAATGCTGGACAGTTCACACAACATTAACTAGCCCCAAAATAAGCAGAGCTTGTGTTATGGGTACTAGATAACTAATATACTTAATAAAATATATTACATAGATAGATATTATTTATTATACATAGAAAATACCCAGAACACTTTGAACAAATATCTGCACATCGCACAAATATTTGTTCCGAGGCGGGAATCGAACCCGCAACCTCCTGTGTCGCAGGCGAACTTACGCTCGCCGCACTACAGAGTTCGTCAAATGGCAACAAGCAGATCGCAAAACAGACAAAAGCTGAGCAATTCTCTTACGAGTTCTCGAGTGGTGACCACAAACCGAAAGACAAAGACTCTTTAGACCGATGTCATTACCACGGTTGCAGTTAGTCAGTGGTTCAAGACTGCGGAGTTAGTTGTGGCATACTACGGAAGAGTTAATCAGAATAATCAGAATAATCAATTTATTGGTAAATAATTTTTACACGTCGGTCAGTTAATAAATAAATTAATAATATAGAATTGTTAATAAATAGTAATACTAAAAAATACTAATTAAAACAATAATAATATAAATTAATTAGGTTACAAATTGTAACCAACATTAAGTTGCCAATTAACAATTTATTATTTAAAGAACATGTCAATTAATAAATAAGAATCTAATAGAATTATGATTTAATGTTACCATTATGTCATCGGATTTATGGTTATCGGTTATATGTCTAGCCTGACTGATGATAATGACAATTAAATCTCTATATGCCAAATAAACGAGTTGAATTTTAAACCACATTTTTTTAGAATTTTTCTACACTTAGAAGCTGAATTGAAGTGAAGTGAGATTGGGCTGGTCAGGTCTGCCGTATGATAAGTGAGCTGTGGGCGAAGGTAGCCACCAAGTGGCGTCCTAACCCAACGAGAAGGCGACGCGGCACCAAAACGGTGGTGGCGTGACGAAATTTATAAGTTTCTGGCTGACTGGGCAAACATAGCTCAAGATAGTGATGTCTGGAAGGAGTGGGGGGAGGCGTTTGCCCAGCAGTGGGGCACAAAAGGCTAGAAGTAGAACAGAATATTTTTTATTTTAGAACAAACTTTGTTTAATAGCATCGTGAAAAGTGGAGAAATGCCAGATGCTTGGAGGAAGAGTGTACTAGTACCCTTTTATAAAAATAAAGGAGATGTGCGGGATTGCGGGAATTTCTGAGGCATAAAGCTTACATCCCACACCCTTAGATCTGGGAAAGAGTCCTAAGCGATCGCCTAACAAAACATATTTCTCTAACAGAAAATCAGTTTGGCTTCACAGCGGGTAAAGGAACAACGAAAGCTATTCATGCGATTAGAATAGTGATAAAAAAGCTCGACAAAACAAACAGAACCTATGGATGGTTTTTATAGACCTAAAAAAAGCCTTCGACTGCGTACCTAGCACTATAATAATATAGCAAGCTCTCAGGGCACATGGTGTCCCCGAAGGCTTCATTCGAATTGTAGTGGACATTTACAACAACGTCCAGACGTGTGTTAGAAATGCAGCAGGACTATCAGAATGATTTGATATCGGAGTAGGTGTTCACCAGGGTAGTGCCCTTAGTCCCCTGTTGTTTAACGTCGTCATGAACTACCTAACTGCAAAAATTCAAAAACCAACTCCATGGAACCTTTTATATGCGGACAATGTAGCCATCATATCAGAAAATATACAAGAAGTACTGGAAAACCTAGAAGAATGGAGAAAGTCACTCGAGGATAACGGTCTACGCATCAGTAGAACAAAAACTGAATACATGATGTGTAACTTCAACCCCGATGCACCGTCAAACACAGAGATCAAACTCAACAACACAATCCTTCCAAGAACGAATACCTTTAAGTACCTGGGATCAGTCATTTCAGAAGACGGATCTATTAAAGCGGACATATCACATAGAACAACATCTGGTTGGATTAAATGGCGTACACTAACAGGAATTCTATGCGATGCAAAAATGCCTAAAAGAACCAAGAGTAAGGTCTATAAAACAGCAGTTAGACCAGAATTACTGTATGGCAGTGAAGTAAGGGCATCAAAAAAGAACCATGAACAAAAACAAAAACAAAAAAAGAATGCTGCGATGGGCAGGAGAAGTTACACTAAAAAACAGAGTACGGAACAACTGTATAAGAGGCAGTTTCAAAGTTGCCCCAATAATTGATAAAATATCAGAATCAAGACTGAGATGGTACGGGCATGTTATGCGTAGACCAGAAGACCACGTAGTGAAAAAACGCATTTCCATTGCCACTATAAAGAGGGGAAGAGGAAGACCTCAAACCAAATGGTTGACAAATGACATGAAAATACTTTGCCTAACCAAAGACGACACGAACCATCGAAATACATGGTGCCGCATGATTAGAAAAGCCGACCCCGAGTAACGGGAATGAGCGAGGACAAAGAAAAAGAAGAGGAGAACGAACGTTGTTTAGACATTGGTCATCAATGTAAATGAAAGCCAATGACATGCGTCCGCGCATAGCACCACTCCGATGACGCCGCCAGCGCACCTTACCACGTTTATTGTTTTTTTTATTTGCGTTTGTTCGAAAGCGGAGCTTTCCTGCTTATATTTCCTATAGCAACATAAAGAGGAGACAAAGATCGACCACCGTAGTAATAACTTGACTTCGTGTAATGACTTTCGATCTTAGGTTACAATTTGGGGATTGCTCCCAGGAACTTCACGATCTGATTCCAACATCTCTTTTTCATCACAGAACGAGCAGACGCACGGCTCACTAGGTACTATCCTTACCTCATATACCTCAAATATACCTAGTAGGTATACCCTCTATTCGTACTAAGCGTTTCAGTTCTAAGTTTATAATGCGAACTGCTAGGACTGGAAAACGTCAGTACCTTCGTCTGTCTTTCCTGAAAACTATAATCTAGGTATCTTCAAGGCTAGAGTGGATAGGTGCTACTAGACCTTCGTGCTCCATTGTCGCTTACCAAGGTGAGATAGTGGTCAAACAAAGTTAATGTTAAAAAAGAATGACAGTTTGCAAGAAACTTATTTTTTGTTTGTGTTTATAGAATGGTAGTAAAGACCAGTGTTTAAATAACCAAAGTTTGTTCTAGAAAAACAGTGATTTAAATAAGGGCTATTCATTTTTGAGTAAAAAAAAGGAAGTTCGATTTGGCTCGATAGATGGCGCTGACTCAACTGTGGTTGTCAAAATTAACAAATGCATTATATGTACTGGTACGCGTACCTATACCTTACTTTGTAGTGATCCTATGTTAGGTAGTATTCTTTGCTCGTAAACGTTATACGAACGATTTTTAACTAGCGATTTGTTTGTTTTGTGTGATAGTAACAAAATACCACGAAAATATATCTCTACGTTGTTGACCTTGACATTTCACTTTATTTTGACAGTTAAGTACAGAGCAGCGCCATCTATTTTGAAGGCTGTATGCATGATTTGAAACGGCCGTGACAACCCCTCATTGCACAGTATGTTTGTTCTGTGTGGCAACCCTACTCTACGCCGCCATAGGACACACCCTGGGGAGTTTGAGCGACGAATCAAGTCCATTGTTAGTTCTATATAATTAAAACAGTTTAATGTTTGAGTTTTCAGTTACCTGTGCATTAATTAGGAATTAATTAAAGATGATATCGCAGAGATTAAGTACTTTACAACTTCCCTGTTAAAGGAAGCATGTTTGAGTAGCCTGAGCAAAACTTACGACATCAAATACATGCATCACGACCCATAAATGCAAAAAAACCTCAGGTGAATAGAGAACGAACATTGCCGTATAGCAAAATGACACGCCAGCTTTCTACACAGATAACAAATCAAGTCAAATTAAAGAAAAAAATATTTTATTTAATTTTATCTCGTAAATATCATAAGTTTAGCAACGAATATCCTTAAATTATTTATACAGTGTTTTTTTTTTGTTTAGGTATATTCGTAGTTACGAGATACTATGAAGTCATGTTTCCAACGAGTAGTTTTCGAGAAACCAACTTTTGTTATCTATTTATTATTATTATATATATCTGGTATTTTGAAAAGTGTTAATTTGCTGCATCGAGCAAAAAAAAAAAAAAAAAACGCGCCCCAAGCGAGTGCAATCACCGATGAAACAAACTGATAGTTTAAGCCAACATTTGCAAGAAAGTGTGTATTCGATACGCGATTTGTTTGAACTTTATTGTTTTTGAGAGTAAAATCGAGATCAAAATACAACTTTGTTGCAATTCGTGAGATTCAGGGGCGCGTGTCCATTGCACGGTATCAGATGTTTTTTTGGAAAAGAGAAAAGTGAAAAGAGTTTATTTTGCTCTTGACAACAATACAAATTACCAGTGCCCGCGTGGAACATCACCGGGAGCATATAATAAGCATGTTCTGTATAATATGTCGCAGTCAAATCAGGGAGTTAAATATATCCCTAGTTATATCGCCATAGACATATACTAAACGTTTATTGCTAGAGTACGTACAGGGCACAAGACGTGATAAAGTTTCTGCTTATATTCAAGAAAATCGTATGCAAGGCTCCAACGACAACTTGTTTATTTTTTGTTCTTGTATCTTTATATTAATAACCCCCGACGCAAAAACTACGGGGTGATATAAGTTTGACGTGTCTGTTTATGTGTGTGTGTGTGTGTGTCTGTGTGTGTGCCTGTCTGTGCCATCGTAGCTCCCGAACGGATGGAACCATTTTGTTTTTTTTTTGTTTTATAGGTGAATTTGTCGGGAGTGTTCTTAGCTATGTTTGTTCAAAATCGGTTCAGCCGTTTCATAGCGTTGAGGGTTTTTTAATTTTTTTACAATATTAATTACTTGTTCTATTTGGTGTGCAATAAAGTGTTTATCTATCTATCAATCTAGTCTATGACTTAGTTTGCTTGGGATCGGACGTGTTTATAAGACAACATTTTGGTGATCGACCGCATCTGACTATGAGAGATGACCATGTCCCTAGTACAATTATCTCGAGCATCGTGTTTCCGATTCGGTTTCTACTTCCCTAGGGAGATGCCTTTTTACTAGACTAGTTCAGTGCAAAATAATTTAAGTCGACTTGATTTGAGTGATTTATAAATACGATGAAATGGTGCAGAAGTGATGATTACGTGGGGCAAGGATGGTGAGGAGGAAGATGGGATAGGGGGAGTAGGTTGATAGTTATTAATTATTTATATTTGTGGCCATATCCAATTCGACAAAGGACACATACATTATTTACGCAAAATAGATACGTGCTATGTTTCTCAGAGGTTTTCACGTATGTCTGTGGAAACGCTCACATCACAGGAAGGATCGCATATTCAAATGGCGTCGCAACACTAACGCGGATGCTACGTCACGTCGCGTCGCGTCGCGTTGAATCTAGAGAATTCTTTGAAACTAAAATGGTGCTTGAAATTTTGGAGGTGGAAACGTTACATTTTAACCGTGTTATTTATAAACGTGTTTTAGTTTCTTTATGGGAATAAAACCTCTGAACCGAAGCTAAAATATGGGGACATGGTAACATGGTTTATTAACTAACGAGTTTAATTATAAAGAATTGAAACTTTTTGAGTAGGATTAATATATTTTACTAGTAGGTACAATAAAATTGGTACTTACCTATATATTGATTGCTTCTTGTTTCAACCCAATAATGAGTTTGCACAAAACAAGTCCGGTATAATATATGATGGAGCCCAAACAAATAAAACGGCGCTTTGAAAATCACAATGGTACTTTATTGCAAAGTCAAAGACACCTTACCGTTCTAATGAGCTCACAAACAAAAATCACTGTAACCATATAACAAAATCCCGTGCGTTTTCGTCAGCGCGATCTAGCCGTCGGTCACTTTTACTAGCGACATCTAGTTTTGAACCGACGGCACTTAATGGAATAAACAAATTGGTTTCTGTGTACAAAACCGTCTAAACATATCGCCCGCCATGAACATCTGTTTATGTTCATAATAAGAGAACTGACAATATGGGGAACTCGCAAATACATGGCAAAAGGTGACAGTGATAGCTTCGAAAGTCTTAAAATAACACAATGTGGACTGTATACAATTTAAATAACAAATCTTAAAACATAACTAAACTCCAAGTATAACACCAAAACATCAATGTCTAACTGACAATAAAGAACATACTTCTAAAAGTTTTAACAAAAATACAAAATCTATCTTATCTGTTAAAGGTAACACACATAACTTTGAAACAGGACGCTTACATAGTTGACCATTGCACTTGAGGGTTACGACTCGTGTGACCTTGTCCGAACCAGCATGTTTATCCACTATTCTTCCCAACAACCAGCGTGCGGGAGGTAAATAGTCCTCCTTTACCAAAACAACCACCAATGTTTGGTTCGGGAAGCCTTTTATGCCACCTGTATTACTGAAAAAAAACTAAATTTATTAAATATTTAGTGCGCCAATGGTTCAGAACCAAAGTGGGATCTCCGTGCAACATTTTCCTGTGGGATTCTGCAATCACAAGAAGTGTGAAGTGATTGTCCCGAGGTAGAATGATGGGATGAATCGTGTCTACGTCTAACTTGGCGTTCTGGATTTGACTACTAACGCGCAAGATGCCATCACTATCTACCATGGGGCAAAGAGATTTCAGCTTGATTCTGGCTTTAACTCTCCCAGATTTGCGTAAATCTTCCATCTCTTCGCTGAATCCTTGCTTTTGAGCGTGTCTTACACAAACCTTTGTTGCTTCTGCTATCTCTTCCTGCGTCAAATACTCTTCTTCGCATCTCCTACTACTACCGTCTTTTGGTTTTTGAGCTGTGACTAAACCTGTTGTTGTGGTCTTGTTCACATTAACAACTAGGCCGTAAACAACTGCTGCGTATGCAGCGATAGAAGCGTCAGAGAAGTCGTGCAACTCGACACAGAAGTTCTCAGCTGGCATATCCAACCATCTTGGAATGCTGAACTTGCACGTTTCTGCACGATTTTCTCGGTAAGTTTGCCACTCTATCAACAGCTCTTGCGGCAGTTCATCATCCCAGCCTATCCCTGGAAGCCAAAGCTTTTGAATAAATAATTCTGATGTGACAACACAAGGTGCTGCCCATCCCAACGGGTCGAATAGGCGGGAGATTTCCGATATGACACGCCGCTTTGTGATAGGTGGCTCCTGAGAGGAAACCTTAACTGAGTACCGAAACTCATCACAATCTCGATTCCATGAGATTCCCAAAATCTTTATAACCTCATCCATTTTCATATCCTTTTCCTTCGTTCCCTGATCCTTTCCCATTTCCAGATCTTTACCATTTTCAGAAATTGACTTGTTCAATACATCGCAGCTACTGACCCACTTCTGCAACTGGAAGCCACCTTTGGTAAGTACTGCTGTCATGTCCTTCAACTTTACTTCTTCGTTTACTGTTTGACATCCTGCCGTCAGATCATTTACATAAAACTCATGCATTATTTTTTCAGCGACTTCAGTACAACTAGAGGTGCATTCATCTTCTGCGACCTGTTGTAGTATCTTCACAGCGAGGTAAGGAGCCAACGACGTACCAAAGGTAACTCTCAGCATCCTTAAGTCTTCCGTTTCATCTGTGGGATCGTCGCGCCAAACTACCATCTGGAAATCTACGTGTTCAGGTAAGTCTTTCACTTGTATATTCATTTTAACGACATCTGCACAAATGCTTACAGGATGCCTTCTCCACTTCATAACGATGTGCCGCAGCGGCAGTTGTATTGTGGGACCAACTAACAAGTCATCGTTCAGAGAGAACCCGTTTATTCCTTTCAAGGAGGCATCAAACACAATTCGAATCTTGGTCGTCGTGTTGTCTTCTCGTACCACAGCGTGTTGAGGTAAGTATACCGCTGTCGTCTTTCTAGAATCATCACCGTGTACGAGTTTCATGTGACGAAGATCGATGTATTCGTGGAAAACCTCGGAATATCTACGCTTTACTTCTGGATACTTCTTAAATTTCGACTTAAGAAGCAGAAATCTCTTAACAGCACAATTTCTCGTTCTGCCGTACTGACACTGAGGATCTTTACTACGAAAAGGGAGTTGCACAACGAACCTGCCATCATCATCTCTGGATGTGGTTTGCGAGTCGATATCTTCGCAACGCTGCTCACTTTCGGAAAGGATCTTCGGAGATCCAGGAAATGTGGATTGAATCTCCCGGAACTGCTTCAGGGGAGCGTTGTCACCTGCCTCTTCTGCCATACTAATAGTGGCATGATGACAATGAATGTTCGAGTCTACGCTCGATGGGATTCGACCAAACAAAACCCAACCTAATGCTGTATTTTGAGCAACTGGATAACCTGAAGGACCTTGAGTTAGCCCTTCTTTCAAAACTTGGCCGTATACTTCAGCGCCCAGTAAAATATCAATATTGTTCGGGGTGTGATACTCTGGGTCCGCTAAAGTGAGCTGTAGCTCTGGCCAGTCCAACCCTACAATTTTCTCTGAAGGTATGAGCGAAGTGATCGTACCTAACACATATGCTTCTACTTGGACACTAAATCTAGGATCGATGCGCGAGTAAATAGTCGTCGTGACTGTAAACCTGGAAGCAAAGCTGCTTTTCTCGCCACGTATCCCTGAAATGACCGTCTTGGCCGACTTCTTCTTCAGTCCAAGTAGTTGAACCGCCGACTCCGTTATGAACGAAGCCTGTGATCCCTGATCCAATAACACTCTAAGCATTTGTGATGACCCGTGCCTTGTCTGTGCTTCGACAAGAGCTGTAGCCAACAAAACTTGTGTTGGTATTGACCTTTGAGAAAAATGTGTAACTAAATTTTGCGAAGATGATTCGCCCTCTGATAACGCTGTCTTGACAGCAGATACCGCTGATTTGACTTCGGCCGTGGTGTTGGACTCAGACACGGCTGAACTAGAGCTAGAATTATCGGGATGCAACAACGAATGATGTTTACGCTTGCAAAGGCGACAACAAGGATAACTACGGCAATACTTCACGGAGTGGTTAGAACCCAGACAATTAAAACATAAACGCTTGGTTTGGACAAAGTCATGACGAGCTTCGTAACCTTCCTTTGCAAATTGCTCACAGGTTGCAATCTTGTGTGTTTCCTTACAATACGGACATGGTGCATTCCCGTTAGTATTGTTGTCGGTGGAGGCGGCAGCTGTGTGGTGAACCTTAACTTTATTCGCATTAACCTTAGCTTTGGGCATAACATCCAAAAACTCTAGTGCCCGTGATCTCGCTTCTAAAAACTCTCTAAACTCAACAAGTACGGGCAACTGATCATGTGAACTTATTTTTGTTTCCCATAGTTTCCGGGATTCAACATCCAGTTTGGAACTGACGATGTAAATCACTATGAGATCCCATGACTGAACATCAACACCGAGATTTTTAAGACCATTCAGACATTCCATCGTTGTGTCCAAAAGACCCTTAATCGCACTTGAGCTTTCCGCGACATTATTTAGCGTCATCAATCGCTTCAGCAAACAATTTGATGTAAATCTTTTATTATCAAATCGACCACACAACGCTTTCCAACACTCCGCATAATTGGCGGATGTGATAGCTAGGTTTCTCACCAGCAGCTCCGCTTCACCCGACAACAGCCCTTTTAAATAGTGCATTTTTTGCACATCTTCCAGACCTTCATTACGGTGAATGACCGACATGAACATATCTTTAAACGTCGGCCATTGAGCGTACTCGCCCGTGAAGGTAGGAATGGAAATTTTAGGTAACTTAAAATAATTATATTTATTGCTACCATTGGCATTTTCAACAGGACTCTCTGTTAAGACTTTGGTGCTAAATGAACTCAAAATTTCCTTTAATTCACTCTTGTGATCAATGTATAGTTCTTCAGTCGTCTCAAAAAAAGTATCCGAAAATTAATTATCGGTGGCATTGGAAACAGTCTTTTTTTGAACAATCGCACCATGGACCTCAATAAGATTGGCCCAAGTGCTTTCCAATGACTCCAATCTTGCCTCAATGTACGATGATGTTATTCTTAGCTTAGGCGATTTTTTAAAGTTATTTATAGCCTTTTCAATACGCGACCTAGCATCGTACTGAAGACTATACAAAGATTCCATTTTGCAAGTGAGTTTACTATCCAAATTTTCGAAGTCCAAAGATTAAATTGAAATTTTTACAAGTGTTTACAAACTAAACCAAAATTCAAAAATCGGGCATAGGTTCCCCGTCTCAACAGAGTTTGTGACTTAACTAGCATGCACACAAATAAATACAAGTCCTAAATTATGCTAAAAATGTCTATCTTCTTTTTTCCAAACACTCACTTCAATTAACAAAATGTACTCACGATTTCACTTCACAAACCACTAGTGGCGCCCTCTAGCGCCTCCACAGAACACCTTGGCTGCAGGCGCAATGACGCGGCTGCGTCGGTGATGGCCCAGCAACCGGCAGGCAGCAACAATGCCGGCAGGTTCCAGAATTCCAGATACAGGGGCGCCCTCTAGCGCCAGTCCAAAGCACGCGCGCTGACCTCTTGCTGGCAAGCAATCCAGCGGCCGCTGCGACGTACTGAGTACACTACGTGTGTACTAAATCCAATCCCACCCTTATCAGTGGGCTCCAGGAGCAAGCGACCCGATTAGCCGAAAGAACTTACTAAAAACATCCGCTACTCCAAAGGAGGCGGTAAATGCGCTCGTATGGACCAAATGATGGAGCCCAAACAAATAAAACGGCGCTTTGAAAATCACAATGGTACTTTATTGCAAAGTCAAAGACACCTTACCGTTCTAATGAGCTCACAAACAAAAATCACAGTAACCATATAACAAAATCCCGTGCGTTTTCGTCAGCGCGATCTAGCCGTCGGTCACTTTTACTAGCGACATCTAGTTTTGAACCGACGGCACTTAATGGAATAAACAAATTGGTTTCTGTGTACAAAACCGTCTAAACAATATATAATATAGTATACGGCCGTTGCTGAGGCACATTGTGGACTTATAGAACTTATCATCATCATGGGCCTTATAGCATCTACGAAAGATGATTTAAGCAGCGTCAGTTAGGCATTTGCGTTCGTGATTAAATAAGCCTATCCGGGAGCGGCAGCCACAGCTGCACTTTTGACACGTGAATGGAGTCCCTGCAGGTGTTGTAGGGTTAGCGGCGCGTTCATTTCTTACCGCCCGCTTGTGAGCTAGCAGGTTAAACCAGGCCTCATCGTGACTACTTCGTCAGCTACGGTTGTTCGCCACGAGTTGCGATCTTCTGCCTGACTCTCCTGACTCGACTGACTAACGCTTTCTTCCAGAATAACTAATCGAGCAGCCAGGACAAATCTTATTACGAATCTTACCGACATGTCCGACCTGCATTTTAAGTGTTTTAGTATGAAAGTATTTTGTAGGATCGATGCATTTTACAGCAGCTTTTCAAAGTAAGTAAATGAATCGCAATTCTTTTTAAAATAAAAATAGTTTTTCCATCTTCAAAATTTAACAGGAAAATTGTACCCTCTCAAGAAAACCATGCTACTTACCTCCCTATTGTTTCCCCAAAGGTGTTCCTCCATTACTTAGGCATGCCGCGAAAGCCTCGCCTGAGATTAAAATTTTTTTTTTTTATATTTCACTGAAAAATTCAGCGTCTTGCTTCTTACTCTAGGACAATTAAACTCCGGACGCGAAATAATAACTTTTGCAATTTTCTCTGCTATCCATATAACTTACTTAATTTTAAAGAACATTAATGGTGTTGTGGGAAGGATCCCAAAATTCGATCCTAAGGTCAATAAGGTAGAATCCTAAGGTTCAAATCCTGGTCGTTAATCAAATGATTTTTCCACTTGAAAAAATGTGTTCGCAATATTGAGTAGTTCCTGTTAGTCCCCGAATTACGTGCTCTAAAGAAGGGAAACACTGTGAGGAAACCAGCATGTCCTAGAACAAATAATTCAAAGCCCTGTGACATGTGCACTGTAGGTATGAGGAAGAATGGTCTCAAGAAACGAGTCGTCCAGGTGTAGCGTCATCACTACAATGTAAGCAAGTACTTCTGGTTCCTTTGGTTCCTTAAAGTAGCGGCCCCGCGTTAGAACCTTAATCCCACCACAAATCCAGACCATTGTCTTGGCGCGGCAGCCATCACTGACTGACTAACTTACCATAGGCTAATGTCTGTTGTCATTCCTATAACGTCTACATGGAAATAGGAACAGCGACCTGCATACCACCAGAATTACATTTATGATATCAGCACATACACTACACCAGGGTTCTATTGTGTGTGGATGAGCTTTGCCACTGTGCCGGGAAGAGCGATGGTAAAATCTCGATCCCAGAATGGGATCAAAAGCTCGTCGGAGCATTCCCAGTTGCCTTGATTTTTGTTGTATTTTTCCGCTTGTCTTGTACAATACTTTATACTGAGTCAAGATTTTGTGCGTAATTATAAGCTAAATAGCAAAGCCGTATATAACGATCCCAAATAGATCTAGAGCTGCCTACCAGTGCATAGGAAAATAGGTTCACGTACCCAACAACCTCCAAACAAGCCTCTAATACATATATTGGTATATTGATATACTCTATCTGTATATATTGTACATTTGGTTTTTTGTTTAATTGTTATGTGTTTATTTTAACTAGTTTGTAAGGTGTGCAATAAAGTATTTTCATTCATTCATTCATGCATTCATTCATTCATTCATTAATTCATTCATTCTATGTTCAAAAGTATCTATGCAAGTTCAAATTGACGTTATACATACCGAAGAACTTGTACACTTACAAGTTTGTGTCCCATATTTCATAGTCCCCGCTACAAGTACTCTCTCTAACAACACCACTAATGTAATTGGCTATTCGCCGATAAATAATGCCGAATAGGAGCCAAGAGCGGGAAATATGGCGGCTTTGTACGTTGACCGATGGAAATAAGCTGATTATCTCTCGCTAGTCAATTTATGGACTTGTTATACTGATAGTGGGAACAGTCATTCGATATAAAACCACAGTAACTAATTATCATTAGCTAATAAACACTCGAGGACTTGTATTCTGGGTATGTCCTGCCTAAGAGTATACCCCTCCGTCTCCTCCCTTAGATATCGTTACTGCTGACTTAAGGCCTATTCAAATCTAAGCGGTATCCGCTTACGCTTTGCACGTTGTTTCAAAATTAGGTGCCAATATTTTTTTGGGTATTTTTCATATCGCATTATTAGGTATCTGTTATTCAAATAAAATCTGTATGAACCCAAAAATGACCCATGTTTAAGATTATTTCGATCGAGCAAAATTCAGGTATTAGGTAAAATACTGAACTTCTGTTATTTTTTTTTAGAATTTAAAACTGTTTAATTGTAAAATACAACTTATTTTTAAAATAAATGTTTATGTTATACCACAGATAAAATAATACTAAACGTTATACTCTTCACCAATGCTGTCTTTGTCAAAATTACCTACATGCGCCTACAATACATGCAATATTTTGTTATGGCATTTCTTGTGTTTACTTATAATGATACTCACCATATTTGAAATCCCTAATTAATGAAAGAATCTTATCGAGTACCAGCTAATAACATTGTCGATATCGACGTGGCCACCGCAGTAGTGACGTGGTATTTATTATATCGATGCGTGATTGATGGCGCTAGGGTTGGCCGAATGATTTATTCGGCAACAATCGCGGCGTGGGTTCAGCAGACGGGCGGGAATTCGACGCTGATAACAAACAGTAACTAAAAGTAACTCTTAATTCTGAAGGTCGTGACCTCCTCTATGGATCACTTTTTAATGATGTTGTGCCAACGAGATCTGTTGCCTGCGAGCTGCATGGCTTAATTGAGGTTTGATTCTGGAATGGTGAGGATCTGGTCTGACCAACGTAACTTACAAGTTGAATGTTTTTTTTTGTATACAACTTGAAATATCGGAACAATCAGATGGCCCACCTCATGTTAAGCGGCACCCTCTGCCTATGATCAGTGCATTATCTCATAGATCACGTCCACCTAGGACGCGCCCAATGTAAAGTAAAGTAAAGTAAAGTAAAAATAATTTATTGCTTATACATAGGTTACACTCGAACTACAAAATTAAATTATGTTCAATGAATAGGTACATGCTAAAACAAAAGAAAGTTTACAACATTGGGTATTAAGTACCTAGGCATTATCAAGCTGCATGAACAGATTGATAAAGCCTGTAATGAATTATGAAAGGTGACAAGTTCGAAAAACCCCTACCCTCCGAACTAGTTTGAGACTGTATCTCGTCAGGCACTGAAATGTGACACTGCACTGCGCCCGTTACCCTGATACATAAAGATGAAAGGTCTCATGTGTCTGTAATTTCACTGGCACTCATACCCTTCTTCAAGTCGGAATACAGCAACATCAGCATATTTAGACATTGCCATGATAATCTTTGCAATGCCTTAAAACTTCTGATACAGGTTTGCACTCCCAATTCCGAGAGTTCACTCAACGTAGTTGAAAGCATTACTGTGTTTGCATGAAAACTAATTAGGTCTTAAAAATGGCTCAGGTAGTATGGTGGAGGACTATGGCTCTCCTTTATTGTAATGTGTCCATAAAAGTGACATCGCATTGGTAACAAGGATAAAGTAACAATATTTTTAAATAAGTTTTTTGTTAAATTAGTGATCTTATCCGTGTGCTGATCAAAATGAGCCTAAACACGGCCAGACTACGGAGTTCTGATGTCCATCATCAAATCAGCTTGCTGTTATCATTATATTGTATTGTCATCGGAACTTGACAGGTATTCGAAATTTCATGTCAATCGGTTGAGGATAACTGCTTTAAAATTCAGTTGCAAGATTACCCATACATACATACATACATACATACATACATAGACACACGCCTTTTTCCCCGAAGGGGTAGGCAGAGCCACAATAGGCCTCTTTTCACAGTGGGTTGCACCATCGTGGAATATAGACGTTACAAGTGGATTGCAAGTTAAATAAAAGCTTATAACAAATCCAAGCAATTTTTAGTGATCCGGCACCAGTTTCCATATAAATAACACTGCATTTAATTCGGAACACCCGCTGCACGCTAGACCTTGTTGTATTTGTATTTGTATTTATTTATTGCCCACATGTTCATCGTGTGTTGATCATCATCAGACCCTGGGGAGCCTGCGAGAGGAAGACATGTAATTTAAATTTTAAGTATGAGCTCAATCTTGAAGATTTGCTTTCAGTAGTATTAATTCATTATATTCATACCTATGCTGTACATTATAAAATCCTGGAACCTAATGTTGTTGAATATTAACATTTAGAGCCCAAACTGAAGGTTATAGCTGAAATATTACGTGATTTCCTTTTAAAAATTCCCCTCCTATTAACCACTTCAAGTTTCTAATTCTGAGAGCCATGTCGGTGAACTCGGTTCTTCTACGGATCTCCTTCTACCTCATTTCGTATTCCGGAGTGTTTGTTACATGAATTAAATAAACTACTTAAAACGTCCATAATTACTAATTTCTTCCAAAATTCAAGATACCTAAGGAAAAGGGTTACCCACTACATTGACGACCTGTGGCGAGGTGGACGACGGTTCACCTGCGATCGTGTTGTGGGTTCGATTCCCGCCTCGGAACAAATATTTGTGCGGTCTGCAGATATTTGTTCAGGGTATTCTGGGTATTTTCTATGTATAATAAAAATATCTATCTATGAAATGCATTGTGTTATGAATATCAGTTAGATATCTAGTAGCTATAACACAAGCCTTGCTTAGCTTAGGGTTGTGTGAAATGTCGAGCATTATTTATTTATTTTTTATTCCGGTGATCATTAACCGCGACCAACACGCGCCCTCATGAGTCCTAAACACATCTGACACATTATAAAGCACATTCAAGGAAATTATTTAAAAAAACACTCACGCATCCTTCGTCAAAGGCCGCGTAAACATCATTTAAAACAGACCCAAAGCACAGAAGAGTAGTAGTATTTTTGTGCCTCAGAATTTTCACTCCAATAAGCTAAAAGAGACCTGTCAATTGAGGCATGTCATATCTCCATAGCATTTTTGCCCATCTTTTACGCAACTTCCGTGCCGGTATTACTCGCATCTGAGCCATTTTGATTCTACCGTCAAAGCAATAAAGTTAATTTTACATTAAAGGCCAATTTGAAGTAACACAGGCCCGTGAAAGGTCCTTGGGGAGCTATTTACAAGCCAATTAATAAGGCCCGGGTCAACGTGAGACGGTTTGAAGGGTGATTCAGAGCCTTAACACGGTTTTTGACTTGAATGAACAAAGTTAAAGGGCCTATACCCTTCTGCGGCCATTTTGATCATTATAATATGTTTTCAATTACCAAATCTAATTTTAATTCTAGAATTTCTGACTTTACATATTGTAAACCAGCGTTTGCCCGCGGTTTTACCAGCTATTTTCTCTAGATGGAACTGAATTTTATGACTTTTGAAATTGAAATTGAAAGGAATTTATGTTTTAATTTAGCTTTAAATCTATCAGGGTACCAAACTTCCTACAAATTAGCTCAGCTGTTTTGGCTTATGGTCCCAGAAAGTCGGTGGAAGAGGGAGGGCTATGAACATAGGCTGATGATGATGATGATGATGACGTAAACAATGCTTTACAGATTATAAAGTGAAACATTATCCGATTTGTGTTATTGCTTTCACGCCAAAAAGGATGTGTCACTAAGGATGAAAGGTACATAGATGGACCTGGATTGAAACTGTGCACGACTGCGAACCCTGCAGAACAACCACGCAGCTAATAGTGTTAATTTAATGAGGCAAATAAAGACATTATTAGCATAAGTTAGAATAACAGGAAAACTTGTAGTAGGTAGCTAGGGCGTTCATTATTTTACCTAACCACAACGAGCCTAGATAGGAGCATCTTAAAAATAAGCAGCAAAAATAAATAGAACTATAGGTAGTATAACAGATAGTGCCGCTTTCCTAACGGTAACGCTGCCACGTAGCTAAGAAAATGTATGAAGAATTGATGCTCTGTGATTGGTTAAAAGTCCGGCCTTGCCATTGGTTGACCAATGACAAGCGAGTTTTAATCCTAGCAATTTTAGTATATATATTTGGCGAATCTGCGCATTCGATAAGTCAGCAAGTTCCATTCTATGAATCAAGAAAATAATATACAGAAGAAATCGTGTTTTCCTCTTCCCAGTGGTAAGCAACCCTCCCGACACCCCTCCCCGCGCCCCGCAACGCACCCCGCGCTCCGCACCGCGCCCCGCAACGCATCCCGCGCTCTGCACCGCGCCCCGCTCTGCACACCGCGCCGCAGCACGTCGAGACGTCGGAGCACGCAGCAGCACGCAGCAGCGCGCACCCCCGAGCAGCCAGGCCAGCGGACCGCGCCCCACCACGTCCCAGCCCGTAGCACCACCAGCGACCGCAGCACGACCATCAACAACACGGCGCCATCGTACCTATTCGTACCTACCCATACCTACTTCCTAGCAGCATCGACGCTGTGTATCCACCGTGAACACCTCATCATATCTACATTCCACTCATCTCCACCCCGAACAGAAACATAATTCAATTTTTATTCCAAAATTCAGTTCCCTCGAGGAAAAAGGCGGGTGAAACCGCGGGCAGCCACTACTTACTAACGTCTGATTATTTTTCTATCTATAGAGATACCATCTATCTATCGTATCTAGAGAACCACCTACTTAATATGCATATTTACGGTGTTATTCAACCACAGTTCTTTCCCTTGACACAACAGCATGGCACTGCTATGTGGTGTCATACCAAAAAGGATTCACCCGAGAACTTATTACACACTATTCACCTGTGTAATAAGTTACCACACACGACTACTACGTCCTCTGTGGCGCGGCGGGCGAACGTTCGCCTGCGACGCAGGAGGTAGCAGGTTCGATTCCCGCCTCAGAACAAATATTTGTGCGATCTGCAGATATTTATTCAGGGTGTTCTGGGTACTTTCTATATATAATAAAAATATATATCTATGTAATATATTGTTCTAAATATATCAGTTGTCTAGTACCCATAACACAAGCTCTGATAATGACAAGGCTAGATAATGTTGTGTGAACTGTCCAGCATAATTAATTATTTTTACTACTGGCCTTATTATCGGCCATTATCGACCTCAAGTACACCTTATACCGTTTCAAAAACTTATAAGTTTGCAAAAACCAAACTACAACAAAAAGGCAAATTTCCCAAACGATGTTCATGTTTCCGTCCGTCTGCCTACCCCCAAACAATCACATTTACATCTATTTGTTAATTCAGCCGTCGATAGGCGCGATCCGTCTTCCTCCAGATCTGGATCCGGTCCGGCATCGGATCCGGTTTTTATTACAGTTTGATGGTCTGCTTGGTTCGAAAGAGTTATATCAGCAGACTATGGAACGTCACTGAAGGTATGAAGCGTATAATTGCGAACGACTACGGCACCGTATCACCGTATCAACTCGAGCTGTTCAGTATTCTTTGTATGAAACTCCCTACCGCAACGCACTATTCGGAATCGTAACGTAATCACCTCGCCTCAAGACAAGTGAGCGGTCAGCGAGCCGTAAGCGCAGCGTCGCCTAGCCATAGCCGAGTTGACGTCCCGGAGTTGCTTATCCGCTTTGTTCACACGATTGGAACTTACCTACTTATTTTAAAACCTTTCATTTTATGACATTCTATTCAAGCAAATAAATTTATATTTATCTTTATCTTTATCTTTATCTTTATCTTTATCTTTATCTTTATCTTTATCTTTATCTTTATATTTACGCAAGCAACGTTTGCTGGTTGACGGCGAGGCGAAACGTGACACGGTTACGATCCCTTTCCGAGTTGATAAATGTGCTATGACCTTGCATCTGCTTATACAAGGCAACAGTCCTAACATTGTCATAGTTTTCACTGCTGTCATCATTGCTACTAGTAGTAATAGTGCATGCACGCTACCTAGTTTGAAAAATCTTTGTAGCAGAAGTTTGGACTATTTTAAACCAGGCTAACAAGACTACTAACTATATTCTAGCTTGCTTGCCTCCTTAGGCGTAAACAGGATTGCTGACACGTTTATCAATCGCTTATGATTAATTCGATAGGTAGGTAATATATTACGCTGACGAGAGTCGATGGCATTATCTATCACGAACTGTGCAACTATGAATAACGCCAATGGTCGGATGAATATGTTTTTAGTCTATCTATACAGGGTTTTCTATAATAGTATCAAGAGTCTAGAGTCCATAGCATCCGTACTCGACTACTATTTGATGGGAAACCTTATATAAACCGAGACACGTGTACCCGTCCAGTATCATACGTCCATCGATACTTTGCAATGTTCGCTCCTAATGCTACCTGCATATGCTGAGTTAAAGACCTTTTTGTAACAGCAAATGTAACTATAATTTTGTGTATTTTCATGTTTTATTTTGTTTATATCTGTGTAGTTACAAATAAAAAAATATTCTATTCTATTCTATTAATGGCCTTACTACTCTGACTTCCTTCCCCATTTTGTGTTTGTTGAATAAAAGATTGGGGATGAGAGGGTTGTTCAGACTCCGGATTTGGCTAATAATCGTGATATCTGTATTAGCGTTTTTCCTCTTTTAAATTGGTTTCTCAATATTTTCTTATTAAGTAATGAAGGCTACAGGCGAAAATTGTATTAAATAAGGAAATCTCTTATATTTTGTATATTCTACTTTAATATTTAAACCGTCTTTTCCCATACACATTATATTCTTCCCACGAAATTTGAGAGGAGTGTACCGCTATATAGGGCGCTCTGAATACAAACGAAGTTCGCCCTTACTATAAATATTAGCTCATCAAAATCCATGAAATATTGTTTAATGTTACGGCTTAAAGCCGAACTGCAGTTACATCTAGGTTTAGCGCTACGAATAGGATACGGTGGTAGCAGTTGGTTATACTAAGTGCGCGTCCACACTGAATGCGCGGGGACGGGAGCCTTTGCGGACGCGATGGCGGGGCGTGCAGGTAGCCACAGTGACGCGCGAGCTGTTGTAGTAGTTAGAACGTATTTCAGGTGTTGTAAACCATAGATGAGGATTTAATATGTTTTCTAGACAGTCCTAAGTACAGTATCACCTAAAAAATACCAAACGCCGAGCGCCAAGACCGAACTGGTTTGACATCAACGCCACCCGCGCATTGAGACGCTTGGCTTAGGCGCTGTCTCCACGAGCGAGAGAATCGCAACGAGTTTGCACTCGCACGTACAAAACATCGCCGCGAGAACATCGCCGGCGAGACGCGTTCGTAGAAATACATGGCACGACGTTAATATCGCCGCGATTCTCTCGCTCGTGGAGACAGCGCCTAACTAGGCCCGTAGTGTGCCGATAACCCGCAGATAGGAACGTTTGAAAACTACGCGCGCTCTCTCGCTCGTGCCCGTCGCGCTAGGCGCCCGCCGCCAGCCACTACTAGACCCGCACCGTGGACGCGCACTAAGGCAATTTCTAAATACCATCTTTCATTAAAAAAACTCGCATTTAAATCAGAGCACTCATTCCAGAGCTTAGTGGCTAGGTTACATACATAGCATAGCATGGCCTCAACCTACTAACACTCCTATTTTTAGGCGGGGGCTAAGACTTGATATTGGCTCTAAAACTTCACTAATGATCGTATTCTTTCACGCAGTGGCCCAGTTTAAACTTGATCAAAAAACTTGCATTATGAGCTGCCCTAGGGGAAAGTCTCAAATCATGTCGTGTCTAGACACGACATGATTTGAGACTTTGGTTCCCTAACCAGAGAAAGCATAAATAAACCCCGAACTCTAGTCTAATCTTCTGTGGCCCGGAAATAATCACGTATCCTTTAGGAAGTGTAGTCTCACTGACCGGATATTACAGAAGCACAGTGTACATTGCGGGATTAATGTGTTATTCAAGTTGAGTTGATAAAGCGATCGCGCGATGGGCGGCTGATAGAGAAAATAGCTAGACTATCATTGAAAATGTAGGGGAGTATATTTTGTGCAGAGAAAGAGCGTTTTATTAAGCATCCTTTATAAAACACGCTTTTTTAATAAAACACGCTTTTTCGGAGGCGATTCCTCTGTAACAGAATGGGTCAAAACCTCATGTATCATAATCATCATCATCAGCAGCATTAAGGCATCCAGTACAAAACGAAGCCTCCCGCAGAATACAATGGGGGGATTTCCATAATCTCCACGCTCATTGGCACGCGCATTGGTGATTGCAGTATTGGTGTTGGTGACATAGGTGGATGCCCATCCCTTGGTGTACCTAATTCCTGATCGAATTTACGACATCCAGTAGAAGAGACCTCACTTACATTTACTTATAAATAAGGTCTGTCTTCATAAATCATTATGTCTGCGTATTGATACGATATGGTAGTGTTTTGGTTGTATTAAAGGTTCGGATGTGATTGCATAGCTCAAAAAAGAATCGGTACAAAATTTACTTTAAAAGGGTTCAAACTGCTGTGACTAAAAAAACGCATATAAACACCTTAAGCGGATCACGAATAAACACGCAGTAAAGCATGTGTTTCAATCTTCTATACCGTACATGTTATATTTCGGGGAAAGTGCCCAGGAACTTCGCGATCTGATTCCACCATCTGCTTTTCGTTATAGCACAAGCAGGCACACTGCTCAGTACCACCCTCACCTCATTAGTGTACCCTCTATTCGCACTACGATGCAAACTGCAAACTGCTAAGGACACACTACCGTTGAAAGCTACATAATATAATCTGGGTCTCTTCAAGGCTAGAGTGAATAGATGCCTTACTAGACCTTGTGCTCCATCGTCGGCCGCATCGTCACTTACCAACAGGTGAAATTGCACTCAAACGAAGGTCTATCAAAGAATGCCGAAGAAAATCTGCCGAGTCAAGTCCGTTGTAGTGTTCCGTAAGTCCCCAAAACACAATAAATAGCCCTCTGTCGCGACACGATCTCCCTAATGGAGGTGGCATCTGGCGGGAATGATTGCAAATTTTTATTTACTGTACGGACGAACGGAATGGCATACTAATGTTTATCATTAAGCTAAGTGAGAGAGACTAATGAGCGCCAGGTGGGCTGGTTACGTTATATTTTTGGGTGGTAATGAGCTCCTTAGCTTTTTCTTTTAGCCTTCAGCTTCAGGCTATAAGTAAAAGATTTTATTCTGAAAGAAAAACTAAAGTAGACCTTTTTATCTTTGTTTCGCAGATGTTATGACAGTTAACTAACTAAGTAGTTCTAAGTAGATGCCATCCGGTACTGCTAAGCTATTTTCTATCCATACCAAAGTTTTCCGTAAAAACATTGCGCCCAATTTTTTTTAATTATGCTTATTTATTACTAGCTCTCGAGGAAGAGGAGTGTTATAACTTTTGACGTGTGTACTGTGTATTTTTGTATCTGTCTGTGGCGTCGTACGAGTAGCTCCCAAACGAATGAACCAATGTACAAAATGTGACATGATCAAGAATATTCTTAGCTATTGAAATTGGTGCAACCGTTTCCAGGATAACTAGCTCACAACAATTATGTTGAAGGGAACTCAAGCATTTGCCACCTTCAGTTTGAGCTCATATTATTCATTTTCGACGACATCAGTCTCCATTGTCTGATGATGTCCAGCACACGAGGAACACGATCTAGGGTATAAGGGGGGCTCCGAATTCAATGTGGTTTTAATTGTATGAAAACTGGTGTTGGAACCATAGACATATAAATATTATATCTCTGTGGTGCGCCGTGGACGACCTCTGAGGCGCAGCGGGCAATGGTTCGCCTGTGACGCAAGAGGTTGCGGGTTCGATTCTCGCCACGGAACAAATATTTGTACGATCTGCAGATATTTGTTCAGGGTGTTCTGGGTATTTTGTAAGTATAATAAAAATATCTATCTATGTAATGTATTGTAATGTGTATTTAAGTATATCAGTAATCTAGTACACATAGCACAAGCTCTGCTTAGATTGGGGCTAGATAACGTTGTTTGAACTGTCCAGCATTATTTATTTATTTATATATTGCTAGGTTGGAATACTGAAAACAGTCGAAGGTTTCATACATACATAGACACACGCCTTTTTCCTCGAAAGGGTAGGCAGAGCTGAATGGGCCTCTTTTCACTGTGGGTTGCACCATCATGCATGGTGGGAAATATAGACGTGATAAGGGGTGAGCTTAGCGCTGCGATTGCTTCCCACGACCGACAACACTTCTAACACTTTCTTCCAGTAACTACACATTCCTTAAGCAGCCATGAAAAATCTTGTAACAACGTATCCAAATTACTGTCCGGGTAATCCCTTAGTCGGCTTTTACAACAACCACGGGGAGAGACGGACGAGTCTATTCTTAGACGATCACACCACGCTTTTAAATTTAAGATAAATTAACATGTTATTATTATGTTACCCGAAAGTAAAGTGATTGAACATTTATCACTACGAATGAATGAATGAGTGAATTAAAATACAACTCCTGGTGTTTCATCATCAACTCAGAGTCATCTCTGATTGATTAATTAAAAACTCTCATTATTATTATACTTATATAAGACATCTTTAAATCTATATCCATCTGTTTTGTCCGCGTTTCTGTCGGTGATTCATCCACGTTACTGTTAATTTACCTAAAAGTCCCCCACACAGCTGTAAACAGAATAGATGTATCACTCCGTACTAATTGCATTTTATATTTCATATCATATATTTATTAATACCTTAGGGTTGCAGGGAAATCTTAGTCACGTTCATTTACAGTAACTAAAAAAAAAAATTTGCTACACACACAAGGAAGATGCAGCTGTATACAGCTGTAGGCTTTGTCATTGCACTTGATTGTCAAAATCAAGTAGTATCAATTAAAACTACCAGTAATTGACCTCATTAGTATTCCCTCTATTCGTACTAAACGTTTCAGTTCTACCTGCGAACTGCTAAGGGGTGGAATACACTAGCATCGTCTGTCTTTCCTGAAAACTATAATCTGGGACTCTTCAAGGCTAGAGTGAATAGGTGCCTTCCATAGACTTTGTGCTCCATCTTCGGCCACATCGTCACTTACCAACAGGTGAGATCGTGGTCAAAAAAGGCACGTCAATGTTAATTTTTAATTTTTATTTTTATTGAAATCATAAGGATCATTTTGAATCGTCATAATAATTAAACTCCTTTTTTAACGCGACCAAATCTATCCGTGCTACGCGAATAATTGGAATAGTTACACCGTGTTTTGTCTCTTGCGATCGAATTGTAGATGAATCAGGTAACAAACACGGCGCGTGTTTATTTGATGCTCCTTCTTACGACTAGGTGGGAAGCACCTGTGTGGTGCCGAGTGAACAAGAAGCTGATTCAAAAGAGAACCAACAAAAAAACCCAAGATGTAGGCAAAAGTAAGAAGTAAAAGCAAAAGCAAAAAAAAAGCAAAAAATCAGCAAAAGTTCATAAGACATAAGTTCATAAGACATAAGTTCATAAGACATTGATGCTTTCAGTTCTACGCAGTATAACGCTTATCTTAACTTCAATTGATATATTTGGTAGGTTTTTGCATGCTGCGGTAGACCTAATTATAACTACTATTATGATTTACTTATGACTTATTATTTTGACCCTCAGTGGAACGGAGCTCATAAATACGTTTAGGATGAGCGGCTGTATGTTTGTGTGTATACACGAATGTTCCCATTTATCTGCGAAACAGCTTGACCGATTTAGGTATGGTTTTCTTTATATGAAAGATGGTATTTGCGAGATGGCGCTTAGATATAGCACAACCTACTATTTTACTAAATGTATTTTTGTATTCTGTTTATATAATTATAATTGTTTTTTTAATAAATACTTATACCTTATATGTTTGGTAGAAATGGTGCGCAAGCCGCATTGCTCTAAGGGTGGAAATTAGTGCAGCCGTTTCCATTCTAGGATTTACAGCTCGCGAAAATACTTTTGGAAGATAATTGCATGGAATGACAGCTGATACCGCGTTCTATATTTTCCTTTGGCTACATCTAGTCGTGAATAGAGCAAGTATCTTCGGGGCCCTACATGATACGGGTTAAACATTCTTGATTTGTTCCAGTTGGTACTATGCTCTCAATAAGTGAGCGAGCTGTAGTCACTTGAATCTGTGTCCTAAAGTCCTCGTTATGAAAGGCATTACGGCTTCAAATGAATAATATCTAACAATTTCGCGACGCCGTTAAAATATGATGTTTGTTTTGGTTTAAGTTAACTGGCAGTGACGGCTGGTCTAAGTTTAAGTGCTGTTTGAATGGACACAATGACGTCATCATCAGACTTAAGAGCTTGCTATTGGGTGAATCACACTTCCTTAAATGTCAAAGTTACGATGTTTGGATGTTTTATGTTTGTAACTCAATCACGCCAAAACGGCTGAACAGATTTTTATGAAATTTGTTACACTGATTATAATCTAAAATAAGCCAAAGGCTGTTTTTTATACTGTTAAAACGCGAGTGAAGCCAACAGACGACGAATTATATTAACATTACGACCTGCCTCATCATTTTGTACTTTCCTAATAATGAATTTAATTTAAAAAATTTCTTGCTATCCCCCCCCCCCCCCCCCCCCCCCCTCCATATTTTATTTATGTTTGTTGCATCACTTACCTACGCCCTGTCTGAAAACCAGCGCTTTACTAAACCTAGGTCTGGTGCAGTTTATCCTGAGACAGGGACCTGTTTGACCCCACACAACACACATCGATGCCTTCCTACATAACAATGTACTTTCTACTACCAGTTTTTATTTTTATTTTAGTTTTTATTTAATTTTATGTTTGTATATTATCAACCTAATTGTCCTTAGTACTAGATTTTTGTTTTTTTGTGTTCTTGTGTTATGTGTGTGTTGTGTCCTCTTGGGGAAAAATAAACAAATTTTCTTCTTTCTTTCTTGTGTTACATACAGGGTCTCAGTCACAGTGGCTCACGCTATGATAGCTTACCGGCTGCTAGTTAACGTAAAACATCCTTCGCGTAGTTACACCGTGCTTTGTCTCTTTCGATCCAATTTAAAAATGCATGTCAATGCAAAATACAAAACACTGTAAACTATTCTACAGATAATTCAATTGTTAATATACGTTAATATACGGTTACTTAATAGTTAAGTAAATACATTATCTATTCACGTTGTCTTATACCTTAAACCACAACAAAAACGTTAAAAAGCTTTCATGATAATCGTTCCGTTATTTAGCTGTGATGTTTTAATATCGCGGCACGTGATCCGGTAAGTAATCCGGACTGGTTGAAATGACGGTTAAAATTATGGTTAAAATGACGGTTAAAAAGCCGGATTAAGGCTTAAACCGAAAAACCACGACGCACTCTTTGACATTACTATAGATTTTAAGAAAATAAATATCTATAATGCTGCGATATGTTTCCTAAGAATATACCTCTCCGTCTCCTCCCGTGGATAAAAAGTAAAAGCTGACTAACTTTACAAAAAGATGGGCAGCAGCATCCACCTGCTAACAGTACTCAACACCAATACCGCACTCTCCTATCGCGTGGTGCCAAGGCCATTGTATTCTTGAAAGGAGGCCTCGCCCCCTAATGGACGCCTAGAGGATGCTGATGATGAAATATCTACTAGTATAGCTAAACCAATCGGCTCACTAACAACAAGTGGCTAATATCCATAGTGTGACCAAATCAAATAAAATAAAATTAAACATTATTAATTCAATAAGTACCGCCATTCAGTGTGGTAATTTCAGCCAGCATCTTAGGGACGCGTCCGTCTCGTAGAGATTTGAATCAGTAGAACTACCCTTAGATCGTTAGCTGTCTTCAGGTAGGTAGCCAGAGGCCAGCACTACCTCATACGAAACGACGACGAGGTAGGTAGCACAACTGCTTCAGTATGTTTTAAATGTTGTACATGCCTACTTGTAATAGTTGTATTATTTTTCTGTAAATTTTTAAGAGTATATTTATTCAATAGTATTTTTTTAACCAATTTGAAATGTAATTTTTTTATTAAAATAAAATATAGTTTGCAATTTTAATATTAGGTTTACATTTGGTCATCTTTTGATCATACACAAATTCAGTCCCAAGCTTTGTTTTCATCTAAATAATCTGAGATTGTATGGTACGTTATTTTTTAGAAAGTTTATATTTAATTAAGTTTTATAATTTGTTAATTGTCAATTTTAGCAAGTCGCTTGGGATCTTGAGAAAGCATACATATTGTCTCATAAACGATATACTATCCCATTCCTAGTGGTTGTTATTGGTTACAGGAAGGCGGTATTGACAGTTCGCTGTGGAATGCTATGAAGAAGGATTCGTGCAGCAGTGGACGTTCAGCTACTGATGATGATGATGATGATGAAACTCCTCGACATAACAAACGATTCTTTGCGATAAAAAGGTGAAAAGCAATTCTGATTCAATTTCATATCATCGAATGAAACTGATAACGGTTCAATACCACGCTTTAGCTGCTTCACCGCGGTGCGAGACCACCCAGGACAGATAGTCCACTGCATTATACAACGTTGTTTTGTTCGATATATCCTAACAAAGCGTGCTCTTTATACAATTTAAAACACTGACATTTGTAGATATAACAGGTTTTACAATTTTAACAGATGTAAACTCCAGTCGTGTGTTGGAGCTGACATCACATATCTATTTAGTTAGTAAAACAACACATTATCGGGAAGTAATTAAAGTTGTAACCTAGTCATTGCTTCACAAATACTAACTAAGCAAATTGCTTCCAATAGGTATTAAGTTAAAGTTCAAAACATCAGTGCCTTTGTGCCAGTCATTAGTATCGAGTGAACTAGCTGTTCCTAGGTACCCTATAACCACACTCTATAATCTACATTGCAGTCACGGAGCAGAGCTTTAATAATAAACATAAAAATATCCCTTTGTAGTCTACTGACAGCGAAGGGTATTGTTTTTAAATGGACGCGCAGAACTGTTCAATTATTGAATATTTTCATTTTCTGCATCACCATTTTTCGATTAGGTACTTGTAGAAATCTATTGAATGAAGCTTTAAATTTAATTATCTGAATTATAGATAGATCTCTCTACTATACAGGGCGTCCCAAGACTATGCGACATGGAGGGAAATTACCTTAAATATTGTACCTATATTATATGATATTTTGCTGAAAGGAGACAAAATTTTATTATTAAAACTTACTAATACTGCATGCATAGATTTTCTAAAAAATACTTGCTTTGTCTGGGAAATTCGTTAAGAAAAAAAAACTCTCTACAAAATATCTTATCTACAATATTTAAATTACTTTCCCTTCATGTCACATAGTCTTGGGACGCCCTGTATACCAAAGACGAGGCGACTGGCCGTACTATAAATAACATCAAATATTTATAATCTCATCACTCAAGCCTGACTTTGACTAAATGGGAACTTAATAAACAAATACGTACGAAGCAGAGTTTAAAGACTGGAACCTAGAAAAAAAAACAAGCTCTATCATTACTCCAACCCTTAACTTTTTGCTCCATATCGAATAAACGTTACTCTAACGACTTGCTACATAATCGATATTATCCTCAACTCTACACCTTTGCAATAAAGCTCAATACTGCACGACAATTGCGAAGGTAACCTACTAAGATATTCATTGGATGTGTTGAAATTCGCAATAAAAATCGGAATCAGACCTTTCTTCGTAAATCAATACAATGAATAGTCGAGAGTATAACTCGTAAGCCGTAAGTATATTTTATTCTATGAATCTGAATGAGAACTGTAGTATTCGTGCTTGTAAATTATTGAATATTGTTATTCTTATTCTATTGTAATACTCGAGTATTTCTTGTCAAGTTAGAGTTAAAGTCTTAGAAAGAAAAGACCTCTCCGTCTCCTTCCATGGATGTTAAAAAGCCAACACGGACTTGTTAGTAAGATTCATTGGTATAAGATTTGTTCTGGCTGATGTGTTATTTACTGGAAGAAAGTGTAAAGCGAGTCAGTCGTGGGAAGCAATGGTGGCGATGAGCTCGCCACTCGTCACGTCTATGCTTCAACTATGGTTCAACTCACGGTCAAAACAGACGTTTTGAGGCTCTGCCCTGAAAAAGGCGTGTATCTATGTATGTATGCAAATATAAATGATGCCGTTATCTTTAGATGTTCTCTGGTCCCGGAGGGTGTGCTATTTCAGGATTAATTTTCAGGAATTTATAAATTGATACTTTTACTTTTGACATCTCTTACCTAACATTTTATGAATTACGTAAATTTTGCTCTTAGAGCATTGCAGGCGAGTTACTTTGAACTATCGATGGTATGGCAACATCGTGATAAGGAATTAACGTTATTGACTGTAAAGTGTCTCTTGAGGTTCACCATACCTCATTTAAGCTGTAATAATGGAATAGGCTGGGGTTTCGACTTTTTATCAGCTGGACCAGTAAGCGCCGTCCCCGGGGGGGAAGCTAGAGTTAGTCCAGGCGAGAGCTATTGAGGTGACGATAGCTCTCACAAATGCCGCAGTATCTTTGGACATCTGCGTGTCACTGGCGGGACACTTATCTACAAAGCAGAGCTCTAGCCAGTCCGAGTGATCCACGTCCACAGTCGTCCCTCCTGGGACCTTCTGTAGCCACGCACCGCGTGACCGCCTACTGTACTTCGTCTGCGGATGGGTCTACCTCGGGGTTGTGCGTCCTCCTTCTCTCCTGTACAACGTTGCAGGGGTCGGGGAGGCGCGCGGCTATGCGATGTTGGCCCTCCGTGGGGGAAATATAGAAGCTACAGATGCCGAGCGATCCAGGGCGAAAGGCGAATATTCTGCGCCTTGTTTTGGTCCCTTCCGGGCTTAGCGTGTTTAAGCTTTGTTTCAACGTGCTCGGCCCGAAAGGGACCACAACGTAACAGAATCGTATCACCAGGGAGTAGACCCGAAACCAAACCCCAAATCCAAGGTGTTATTCGTACCGTGCCGATGGATGAATAGCTGAGGGGTTCTCAGTTGCGAGCGGTGTCTTCTCGAGAATAGGGCGAATCGGGGAGTATTAAGCCCTCCCGTGGACATGCAGGGCTCTGTTGGCGGGCATTTTTATTTCCCTTGCTACTCGTGGGATTTATATGGAGGTTGATCTTAAATATAAATCTGGCTCTCCAATCGGAGAGCCCTCTTCTCCCTCATCAGGAGAAACCTTCGACAGGTCGGAGGAGGTCTTACTGGCCTCTCCAGAACCTGCTGTCTCTATAGCGCCTTGCTTAGAAGATGACCAACCCGAGGTCAGCGGCTCTCTAGCCGCGGCCCCGGTGACGGTAGCGTCTATAAGTAAGCCGCCTAAGTTGAACGGAGCGGCTCGGAAAAGGTTCCGAAGGCTGTTGGCGGCTAATGTCGAGGTCCATGAGGCCCGCGCTTTAGCTCTAAAGCCCTGGACCCAAATTCCGATCCAAAACGTTCCTCCTGATCCAAAGCCTAACAAAAGGCAAAGGTCGGAAGATGAATCGCCGAAGGAACAGCCTAAAAAAGCCCCCAGGCTAGAGGCTCCTTCGGGTGGGAACCCGAAACCTAGCTTCAAGCAGGTTGCGGAGGCAAAGCGAGTCGGTATCCGTAACGCTACCTCCATGAGCGACGACCAAATGAAGAAGGTTCATCGGGCCCTAACCTTGGCTATGCTGAAGATAGTCGATAGGGGAAAGGGGCCGAAGTTTGCGGGCTTTACTCATAAGCCCGGTTGGATCCTGATTACTTGTCAGAACCAGGACAGCCTAAGGTGGCTCGAAAGTGAGATCCCAAGGGTCGTGCCGTGGACTGGGGCAGAACTCTCGATTATTCCCGAGAGCGAGTTGCCCAAGCCCACGGTTGCGATCACTTTTGTTCCCAGTAGTGAGGTAGAGTCTATTGATGAGGCTATCCATCTACTGAGGACACAGAACGAGGGACTTTACACTGAGCTCTGGAAGGTCCTGCACAGCAAGTCTGAGGAGAATGGGCACGTTGTTACCTTTTCTCTTGATGAATTGTCTGTGGAGGCCCTTGCAGCCGTCGACTTTCAAGCCACCTTAGGGTTTAAAAAGGTGACTTTCAAGGTCAGGGGCTCTGAAGGCAAGCCTACAACTGCGGTCGAACCTGACCCACAGCCGTCCACATCTAGGGGGCAAGGTAGCGCGGGGCAGAGCTTGGGGGGACCAGGGCCGCGATCCGTCGCAGCCAGAAGGCCCCCTAGGCCTGGGCCCCAGAGTGTTGCCGAGCCACCAAGACAGGGCGTAGGAGCTCCCCTGGGGGGAGGGGATCAACGGATCGATAGGCGGACCAAAGCTAACCGAGGACGAGGTGCACGTCCGAAGTTAGTTAAGTCCAAGCCTCGATACCGCCGGGGAAACCTGTGATGGCTACCCAGGCGGGGACGGTGAGGATCCTCCAGGCCAACCTCCACCATGCCACGGCAGCAACCGCGGTAATGGAGTGTTGTCTTTTGGAAGGACAAGCTAGCCTCGCCTTGATCCAGGAGCCTTGGGTAGCCAATACTCAGGTTCTGGGACTCGGAGCTGCCGGTAAGATTTTAGTTAATAATACTGGCACAAGACCCAGGGCATGTATAATTTTCAAAAATAATGTTGTTTTCTTGCCAATTCCAGAAGTATCTAGTGATGACATGGTGGCAGCTTTTGTCGACCTCAAAGGCTGGAGTGGAGCGAGGGTGATTTTGTGCTCAGCCTACCTACCTGGAGATAGAGACAACCCAACGGGTGACTTGGTGAGGGTGGTAGACTATGCCGCCCGGAACAACGCCGAGTTACTTGTGGGGTGTGACGCCAACGCACATCACACTGCGTGGGGGAGCACCGACATCAATAATAGAGGTGAGTTACTTTTTGACTTTCTACTTACTAACAATCTAACCACGCTTAACTTAGGATGTAAACCGACCTTCGTGACTCGTGCTAGACAAGAGGTTTTGGATATAACTTTCGCTACTTATAATCTTGCCAGACACATCAATGACTGGCATGTAAATAATGAGAATTCTATGTCCGACCACAGACACATCTTATTTGAGATCAGGGCTGCCCTAGACTCTCAAATTATTACTTATAGGGATCCCAGGTCAACTGCCTGGGATATCTTCTGAGACAAACTAAGGCAAACCCTTGAAAACGTCCCAAAAAGTATCAAAACTCGCGATAGTCTAGAAATAGCAGTAGCTTTACTTACGAAAGGCATTTGCATGGCATACGAAGAAAGCTGCCCGCTAAAGACAAAAACTACTCAGAGACAGGTTTCTTGGTGGAACTCCAGGTTATGCAAACTCAGGGGCTCAACTAGGAAACTATTCAATAAGGCTAAAAAGACTGGCATATGGGATACATATATTAAGGCCTTAACTGAGTACAATATAGAGATTAGGAAGGCAAAGAGAGCATCTTGGAGGAATCTCTGCGAGGAAATTAAAAGCTTGCCACAAGGAGCTAGACTTCATAAACTGCTCTCCAAGGCCAAAACTAATCAGATTGGTCTTCTCAAAAAAGAAGATGGCTCCTTTACAACTAACGAGAAGGAAACTTTAGAGTTGCTGGCCACGACCCACTTTCCTGGTTCACAGAATATGGTCCTGCATCAACCGCATCTAGTTGATCACTATAGGCCTCGTAACGAGGACTGGTGTAGGGCGGCTAGAGTAATAAGACCAAACCAGGTACGGTGGGCCGTCAACTCTTTCAAACCACATAAAGCGTGTGGAGAGGATGGTGTGTTCCCTGTTCTTTTACAGCAGGGCGTAGACATCCTCTGTCCTTACCTGGTAAAAATCTTCAGGGCGAGCTTCGCCTGGGGGTTGGTACCAGAAGAATGGTCTTGTGTCAAAGTCATCTTCATACCTAAGGCTGGGAAAAAGGACTATAGCCAGCCAAAGTCCTTTAGACCAATTAGCTTATCTTCATTTATTTTGAAGACTATGGAGAAGGTAGTTGACAGACATATAAGAGATGTTGCGCTAGTCGCATCTCCCATCCACCATAGCCAACATGCATACTGCAAGGGTAAGTCTACCGAGACAGCTCTGAGCAGTCTCATTGATAGAGTGGAAAAGGCTATGGAGGACAAGGAAATTGCACTATGTGCATTCCTTGACATTGAAGGTGCTTTCGATAACTCCCCTACCTCTCTGCTGGTAAACGGGCTGATAGACAAAAATGTCGACCCAACGACCATCAGATGGATAGAGGCAATGCTCACTCATAGAGGTGCAAAACTGGCCCTTCACCATACAACCATTGAGATATCCACGGCTAGGGGCTGTCCACAAGGCGGAGTTCTATCGCCTGTTTTATGGACTCTGGCAGTGGATCAGCTCTTATACAGACTGGAAGAACTCCGCATAGATGCGCAGGGTTATGCAGATGACCTTGTAATCGTTGTGAGGGGTTTCTGCCAATCTACCATCTCTAGCATAATGCAGAGAGGTCTTAATACTGTCAGTGACTGGTGCGGTCATAGTGGCCTCTCAGTCAATGCTGACAAAACAGTGATTGTGCCATTTACTAACAAGCGAAGGTTGGACATGCTTGTAAAGCCTAGGCTTAATGGTAAGGTAATCACCTTTTCCACAGAAGTAAAGTATTTGGGCGTGACAATCGACCAAAAACTGACGTGGAATTCACACTTAGCCAATGTCTTACTAAAGGCTAAGATGGCTCTGGGGGCTAGTGGTCGGCTGATGGGTAAGAACTGGGGTGTTAACCCTAGGATTGCCCTATGGCTGTATACTGCCATTGTGAGGCCGATGATTGCATACACCGCCATGGTTTGGTACGACAAAGCCTTTCAGTCGACTGCTATCAACAGGCTAGGCAGTCTACAGAGGACTGCATGCCTTATGGCCTCAGGTGCTATGTCTACCTCTCCTGGACTGGCCCTGAATGCATTGCTAGGACTACCGCCTCTCCATGTATTTATACAGAAAGAGGCGAAAGCCAGCATGTACAGGGCTTATATCCAATGTAGGAGGAATTGGCTTTCCCAGAAGTTGAGATCTTTGCAAGACTCAATTCTGGAATCACCTACATTGAGCATGACATCTGATGTTATGCTTACAAAGCATGTATTTGAAAAACAATACACCGTGGAAATGCCCTCTAGAGAAGACTGGTTGAACAGCCAGTTAATCTGCGAGGCCGGATGCCTAATATGGTACACGGATGGTTCCAAAATGGGACTGGATGTAGGCTGTGGAGTTTATGGAGAGCGACCTAAGTTCAATAGGAGTATAAACTTAGGAAATCACGCCTCCATCTTCCAGGCTGAGGTTTACGCCATTCTCGAATGTGCGGCAGTTAACCTTCAAAAGCGCTACATCAATCACACAATATATATCAACTCCGACAGTCAGGCAGCACTTCTTGCTCTGGATTCGAAGGTTATCACGTCCAGACTAGTTGAGGACTGTCTGTCACGTTTGAACTCTCTGGGACTAAGGAACAGAGTTGTTCTAAGATGGGTTCCGGGACACGCAGGCGTTGACGGTAATGAATGTGCTGACGAGCTTGCGCGAGCTGGGGCTAGTGGTATACAGGTGGGGCCTGAGCCGTTCTGTGGTATACCAAAAAGCCTGGCTCAAAGAACCCTGATGAACTCCTGTTTCGAAGAATCGGTCAAGCTGTGGTTTGAGTCCACTGGCTTGACCCATTCCAAAGCTCTTATTAAAGCCTTCGATAAGCGGAACACCAACCGTATCTTAGCGCTGAGTAGGAGCAACCTTCGCATTATGGTCAGAGCCTTAACTGGACACTGTCGCCTTAACAAGCACATGTTCAAGTTAAGGTTATGCGAAACGCAATCCTGCAGATTCTGTGATGAGGCGGATGAAACGCCTCTTCATCTGCTAGGTGAGTGTGGACCACTAATGCACAAACGCAGCATTCATCTGGGCAAACACATCCTCTGCCCGGATGAACTGAAAGAAATTACCCCTAAGAAAATCTTACAGTTCCTAGCAGCTGTAGGGCTTAGCGGTGAACTGTAAACGCCCTCTCCAGGGGCGGTATGTAACAAGTGGCGATCACAATAGGCCTAACTGGTCGCAGTGATATCAAAGCCACAATCAGCTAATAAAAAAAAAAAAAAAAAAAAAAGCGCCGTCACTTAGGCTCTGTCTCCACGAGCGGGAGAATCGCGACGAGTCCGCGATCGTGCATACAATTATCGCCGCGCTAACATCGCCGTGTGGAGACGCGTTTATAGAAATACATGGCTCGACATAATATCGCCGCGATTCTCTCGCTCGTGGAGACAGCGCCTTAGTGTCGCAGTATGCCATCGACTAGACGAGACAACGCTCAACGCATCGACTAGGACCCCTAGGAGCCCTAGGAGGCACGAACATCACTAGCGGAGAGGCGCAACGTCCCTTTTTTACAGACACTCTGTGGCCGCATAGTGCACGATCGTAATCTGTACCTTATTACTTATAAAAACCCTTTGAAGAAAGAAATGTTATTAAAACCTTTTTTGTGATACAACAAGTCGTCATTATTGAGAAGAGCACCCCATTATTTAACACTTAGGTACTAAAAACTACAGCTACTAGAACTTGGTGTCACTAGTTCTTTCTTGGTTACTCTGCGTTAAGTCATTGACCAGTTTGAGGGATGGTGGCCTAGAAAAGGACCTCGTGACCAATGGTGACAGAGCCAGTATGGTGAAAGCATTCAGTGCGATCATGTAAGCAATTTTTAAACCAATGGAACTGATTTCTTGAAACATGACTGAGTTAATTTGTCTGATGTTCTTAAAAATCTTTTAAGGAGTTTTCTTAAATCACCAGTAAGCTGGCTTAAAAAGCAAACAGTGAATATTTAATCAAAACAAAGTAATTCCTTTATCTTTTATCCCAAAAACACCCCTCGATATTAGCTAAAGTGACTGGAGTTTAAATTCTTGGTTCATCATCATCAGCATATAGAAGTGCACTGCTGGAGATATTTCTCCTCATAGAATGCCACGACGATCGGCCTTGAGCCACCTCCATCCACTGACTTCATGTCGCTGTCACTGAATGAGTCTTTGGTATATCGAAAGGGGGGCATTCCTCATTTGCGTCATCCGGTTCATGTTCGTCACTCGAAAACCTGTCTCCCCCAACGGTTATCAGTTCTGCTAGCTCTATGTCCTGCCCATTGCCACTTCAACTTACTAATTCTGAGAGCTATGTCGGTGATCTTGGTTCTTCTACGGATCTTCTCATCATCGTGTTTAAGAGATACAGCAAGATGTTAAGGTCGAGCAAAAAGCTGACTTTGACGACGACTTTGTTATCCATTACTTCTTCTTCTTATCGTGTCGATGCTATATATTTTTGCTATGTATTTCAAATAACTTTAGAGTAATAGGTGGCCACCTTAATCACATTATCTGTGGCCGCCTTCAAGTCTTCCCTCGTACAGGTGTTTGGGCACGAGGGGCACACCAACAAGTGTGGCACGGTCGGTTTCGGGGCACCGCAGTCGCATTGGGTTAGACTCGTGAACCCCCATTTGCACAAGTTGAGTCTGCAACGGCCAATGGCCAAGGGGTGCATGGAAAGAGCCTCCCCGCGGAGCACTCCGGAAACAGCTAGGCATGGTAACGCAGTGTCTAAGCTGACTAATCTTTTCAACACGATTCTTCACCAAAATAACGGATCCATTACTTCTGAAATATACAGTCTTACTCTGAGACGCATGTTTTGAAAAGTCAAGTGTCAATTAAATTTAAAAAAAAGTGGACTAGACGGAGACACTTGACGACTTGACTATAAATAAAACTATAATAATTATATCACTTGACATTGGCTAAATTGTTGCAAATAATGCACAGAAGCCATTACCTAAGATAAGAAGAAGATGTTTAAAAAAATTGCCTTCAAAATGGAGTAAATAATCTTCATACTTAAATGAAAGAAATAAAGCACCACATATAATTATTGTGAAGTCTTAAGTACTGGAATTTGATTAAAACAGTTCTTTTAAACAAAAATGGTGCTTGTATTGATAAGAGCGAAGCAATATCGGTAAGTAAGACGCACCGTTAGCGAGTATTGAGGGATTGGTTGGAAAGCTGCCAGGATCAGTTCCCACCCGTAACTAAGAGGTTTGGAATTCACCCCATTTGGTCATTGAGACCGATAATTTTGTGAAATTGCAATTTTAACCAGGACTCTTGCCAAACCCTGGCACCAGTATCTCAGCGTGGACTCACATCATCGTAATAATCAATATAATGATGTCCACTGTTACACACGCACACACACAAACACACCCACACACCTCTCCCAAAGCGCACCATTTATTCAAATTTTCGGCCCTTTTTGGGGTTCCGTAGCCATATGGCAAAAAACGGAACCCTTATGGATTCGTCATGTCTGTCTGTCTATCTGTCCGTGTATGTTACAGCCACTTTTTTCCGAAACTATAAGAGCTATGCTGTTGAAACTTGGTAAGTAGATGTATTCTGTGAACTGCATTAAGATTTTCACACAAAAATAGAAAAATATACAATACATTTTTGGGGTTCCCCATACTTAGAACTAAAACTATTTTTTTTTTCATTAAACCCATACGTTTATTGATAGGTCTTCAAAAATGATATTGAGGTTTTTAATATATTTTTTTTCTAAACTGAATAGTTTGCGCGACAGACACTTCCAAAGTGGTAAAATGTGTGTCCCATCCTTCCACCCATCCCCCGTAACTTCTAAAATAAGAGAATGATAAAACTAAAAAAATATATGATGTACATTAAATTAAACATTAAACATGTAACATTCACCGAAAATTAGTTTGAACGAGATCTAGTAAGTAGTTTTTTTTAATACGTCATAAATCGTAA
Organism: Operophtera brumata; assembly: GCA_932527175.1. Lineage (NCBI taxonomy): Eukaryota > Metazoa > Arthropoda > Insecta > Lepidoptera > Geometridae > Operophtera > Operophtera brumata. Next base: position 29,659,071 of record OW052239.1, on the reverse strand, counting down.
ACCATCCAAGAACTTTTATATTATGTTACTTGCTGGTACGGAACCCTACATGGGCGAGTCCGACTTGCACTTTTCCGCTTTTTTCCAGCTGCTTTAAGAACTGGACGTCTATCGCCTAATGATAAACTTAATTCTCTATTGGATTACCTCGTTGCGGATTTTTTCCTGTGCTCGGTAACAGCTGGGAATTGTGCGAAGGTGTGTCCTCGATCTTGCGATGTGAACGGCAACTTGTACGTCTATCAAAACCAACCATTTAATTTAAAACTCAGTACCAGCTTATTTTGAGTGGCTATCTGAAAGAGATAGTTCACTAATTCAGAAAAAAAACTGGACAAGTGCGAGTCAGACTTGCGCAGGGTTCCGTACCATTATCTATAAAAACGGCAAAAAAATACGTTGGTTATATGGGAGCCCCTTATTTTTATTTTGTATTTTTTATTAGGCATGTATTTAACGCGGCGACAAATTAATCTGATTTAGGGATTTATAAAAAATTAAAGGGGGTAGCAAAAATAATAAGTTGGCGACTAATTGCGGAGACTAGTATAAAGTAAAAAGTAGCAGCTAAGTAATAAATTTTCGGCTTTGTTTCAATATAAACTAGCATCGAGTTATTGTTTTGGCGACTGAATTAACTAATTAAGCGGAAACATGACAGCGGATAAAAAGTTGAAAATGGCTTTACTCTAATTGTTCAATGGAGATAATATATAAAAAAACTAACCTAACCTAACCTAACCTAACCTAAAGATGGAGACCTGTAGTTGCCACTAATATAAAGTTTGTTATCCTTCTGCTAATATTTGTCGCCAAGTCATTATTTATAGTACCTCGCCTATGATTTCAGTAATCTTGTTTATTATTTCTGCTACCTTAAAGTAGCTGCCATTATTTGAATTTTAAATATCCTTAGTTTAAAGTTCATTTAATATAAATGATTGGCAAAATATTTAATCGCTGACAAGTTATTATTTTAGATGCAAATAGTTTGCTGCTCTTTAATTTTTCAGAACACTCTGAACAAATATCTGCAGAACGCACAAATATTTGTTCCGAGGCGGGAATCGAACCCGCAACCTCCTGCGTCGCAGGCGAACCATCGCCAGCCGCGCCACAGAGGTCGTCAAAGTAAAACTGTAATGATTTTCTACGAGCCTGAAGTAAAGTAAGGTTTTTTCCACTATTTCTTGGAAAATGTTTCAATGAGGCGCTCAAAATCTGCTCATTCAATTCTTACCAGAATTGAAATCCTACCCCATTTGGGCTCCAAGTTAAGCCGTTCTATAGCCGCAATACGCGTCCGAGTGAGTAGACCCGCAATTTGGACTCAGGATTATTGAGACCTTGACCACAGTATAGCAAGGAGTACTGAAGTTTGAACCTAAGAAGGTAAGAACCTTTGTACAATTTCTGAGTGATCCTTGTGGTTATTACTGCCAAGTTTCAGGCTTACATGTTATGTTGAGCGAGTTGAGCAATGCTTTGTGTTCCAGCCTGTGATTTCACCGGTAACCGTGTATTTAATGGTAAGGGAAGCAGTTATAATACTGGAATTTGAGACATTTCTTATTTATGTCCCAGGGTCATATAGTCATTGCGTCCATCGGAGGCCTGCGCTGCTGTTAGGTGTCTATAAATGCAATCCCATGTAGTTTTTGTTTCCCTGACGACGGAGTACATGCCAATATGCTGACCTACAAGTTAATGAACCGACTGCTGAGGATATGTCTTTTTATTACAAGCTCTTATAAATCTTGCTTTCCTGTCCATGTGTCTGTCAATATTCAACTTTAAACCAATTTTAAACCAGTTTTACCAAACCGATTGAGCTAAAAGAACGAGTCCACTTTTTGTATGGAGGTTGTTTTTTTTATTCCGAAATTAATTTAACCAGCACAGAACTGCACTGATTTGAAACAAACAAAAATAAAAAACATAACACTGTAATACATTTTTACAAGACCCACTATTTTTTAAAATATAAATGTATATGTTCTTCTTTAGCCTCAAAAATTTCTACAATTGGCAATACAGGAAATGCATGGAGCTGAAATTTTGCATACTGTCAAATTCCGATGACAATACAGAGGTAATTTTGTGACAGCAAGCTGATTTGATGATGGAGACGAAAAGTGGACATCGGAGTTCCTTGGTGGTTAATAATCAGCTCATGGTTCTGCTTACTAATATCACCATCATCATCAGATGGATGAACAAAAAATACATTTAACTTATTCTCTAATTATTTTAACTGACTTGTTTAGGTGCTTCTTTAGTTCGTTCGAAAGAATGTTCGTTGTACTTGAAAGTACTAACTAGGAGCACTGTATCCGTTCAGCACACTGGTAATTTCTAGCTACGACCAAATTAGTCTCCTTTCTAGACCACACATGAAGAACAGTCATATAAATCCCTAACATCTATCACCCGTCTGCTTAAGAAATCACTCTTCGGTATATGATACCTAATAAATTCGTTTCTTAGAAATATGGTCCGTAATTCAGTGCGTCCATAATTTTGATTAAAGATTATGTAGATCCTTGACCCCGGCATACTTCAGAACTTGGAATCCTTGTATTACATACTTGCGGCTCGGCCCGGCCCGGTTTATATGGACTGTATAATCTGGGATATAATGCGGAATCTCGACTGCTCGTATAAATTTATTATGGTTGTCCTGTTGGCAGACATTAGTGAAATTAGTTTTTTGAAAGTACTTCTTCCTTTTTTTATATTCAGGAGCAGTGGGAGCCTTCTCTGATGATGTTATGAAGTCAAAATCAAGTATGCTATTTCCTTTTTTTTTATATACTACTTGAAGTTACAAGCAGATCCCCCCCCCCCCTGGTGTTAAGCGGTAGCCTCTGATTATGACCAGTGCATTATCTTATAGGCCACGCACTCTATGCGGCATTGCACTGCGCCCGCTACTACTGAGATATAAAGATGAAAATTCTCATGTGCCTGTAATTTATTTTCACAACTAAAGATTACCTAGAACACTACTTGTTATTCAACACCAGCATCTCGTAAGCAAGCTTAATAGACCAATCTATAATTATACTCAAACTATGAACCGTATGTCGATCTAAGTGGGCACAGCGGGAGATAAGCCGGCTGAGATGCGAGAGGTTGTGGGTTTGATTCTCGCTTTGGGACAAATGTTTGTATGAACTTCAAACATTTTGTTTCGTGTCTAAGTGTTGTGGTACCACTGTACTGGTAGTGGATCCCCACAACACAGGGGATCTTAGTTTGTGATCAGCCCCCTTATTCGCTATGACCAAACGTGACATAACGCGGGCTCGTTACGATACCTGCGTGGAATCATCGTTCCGAATACATTGTGACTTCACACGTTATTGTCAAGTAATCTCCTATGGTCATAGCGAATAACAGCCCAGGAATATGTATGTGACTATTTTATGTTATGTGAAGGAAATCATTGCATAAAAACACGATGAAATTTGAAGGCATTAGATAGATACGAGTAGATAGAATTCTTAAGCCCTCTCCGAGGTACAACAGTGTTTCAGGAAGAGTGAATCGGGATGTAATTTCTAAATTTGCAAGAAACCTACACGAACACTCTCTTTACAAAGCCACGATTTTTGAAGGAGCGGGGCTGTTATCTTGCTGTCATAATATAACTGACATTATGATCTTCAATAACCTATAGAAGTCCACTGTTGAGCATAGGCCTCACCCATAGAATGCCGCGACGGACGGCCGCCCACCGCTTGCCAACGACCTGCCAAATATCGTCTGTTCAACGCATCATGTCGTTCCATAATCTATATCTAAACAAACTCTTGACCGATTTTTTGCTCATACTCGAAATTCTTATTCAGACTTGTTTTACGAATGCTTCTGCTTAATATTTTCAAAATTGGCTGGAAAATGGCACCGCAGCAACCCCCCATTTTGGAAGAAATACACCACCAATTGAAAATCTCCGATGGAAAAAGAAAACTATGATATTGTAGAACATGTATATCAAGTTTCGTCAAGATTAGTTCCGGTCGGTAAATGTTGTTGTTTCGTATGAGGTAGTGCTGGCCTCTGGTGTCAGAGTTTGTCAAGCCACCCGAGGGCCTCTGACATGGCTTATCGACTGCTATTAATCAATAACAGCCGGGACCGACAGCTTAACGTGCCCTCTGAAGCACAGAGCGATGGAAATCCGCACATAACTTTGAAAAGTCATTGGTGCGGAGCCTAGGATCGAACCCGGTATCGTTGGATTCTGAGTTGCACTATTGAACCGTTAGGACCTGTATACGAAATACGAAATACGATCTTTATACGCGAGTACCTACCAACATACATACATAGATCCGGATTGATGACAGCAAATTTTGCCTGCTGTTGCAAAGACTTTGCTCGCTGCGCTCGCTCAGTCAATGATTTCCGCAATTTCCCAGAAAACCCTGGCTTAACTCTCATCGCGATCCTAAAGTTCGCGAACTCGCTACTTACACGGTAATTTACCGGCAAATCGAAAACAAAAAGTTCACATCTCTGCTAAAATATGGTTGTTTCTTGTAGGTTCGAGATTGGAGGGATTTGAGTTACCACCCGAAACTAAATGTACTTGCTTATGCCTGCAGCTTCACTCGTATTTATACCAGCGAACGTTGCATTCAAATCTGTTAAGCGTACCATTGACATTTAAGATTGGTGTGTCTTCGATTACATAAGCAAACGATTCTAGCGCGCATACAGAGCGCATACAGACTATTTCAAAAAAAAAAAACGCAAAATAGTTTCAATCCTCCTTGGTCTAGCCGTTGTGTATACATTGGAAGTAAATATATTTTATAACATTATTTAGTTAGAGAAAAAGTGTTATAATATGATTCTAGTTTTAAATTTCGGTATTGTGTATATTAAGTATGTCAATATAAACTTGTTTTGAAGTTTATAATTTGAATTTTACGATATGAGAGTAAATAAAGAAATATATAATAATATCAATATCATTACAGTTCACGTAGAACCCATGTAGCAGTAAACGTAGCAATCACAGTTCCGTAGCACCTTCGTAGCGTTCTTGAAGTCGTTAACGTAATAACCTCGTAGTGTTCCACATAACATCTCGTAGCACTCGGCGTAGCACGAACTACACACTCATCCAATACTCCCACCTAGCTTTATTTGAATACTTGGAATAACTACACAGTGTTTTGTCTTTTGCACTGACAGGCTGTTTCAAATTCGTTCGAAAGAGACAAAACACGGTGTTACTATTCAATTGATTATCCACAATTTATTAACACGGTAAGAATTTAGATTCAGATAATTTTTTCTTTAGTGAAATCAAACTAATCTACTGACTATTCGAATGACTTCACATTTGAGTAACATAAACTATCCGTTCGTTCGTTTCGTATGAGGTAGTGCTGGCATAAACTATTGAATAAAGGAAACTAGTTTGATAAAACTGAATAAAAATGTTTAAGCATGGAACAAAGTTTCGATATGACATAATATCGATGTTGTTGTGATATTGCTACACTTCGACAAGCTCAAAACAAAACAATATTCAATTTGCTTGAAAACTAAAAACATCTTCCAAACCCAAGTGATACGAGGAATCTGAATATAAACTTTATTTATACCCCATTAGTGCTTACAATCGAACAACCAATCGGATGGTAAATTGCACTTTTCCGTTCTTACCAAAATTGTTTACCGTCGCCTCGCTCTTATTTTGATGGACAATAGTTTCAAAATACGGCGTATTCTTTAAATTTATTTTAGTATTCGAAATCTTGGCAAGCTGACTCGTGCATTTCTGTAAAGCAATGTTACGTACGGCATAGGGTCGAGAATGTATTTGGCAGGGTTCAAAAGATTGGTTTTCTGGAGTGGTCGTTATTTCTGGACGATGAGCATTGGAGGGCCTTTCGTTGGAGACGTGCCAGGCCCCAGCTATGAACCACTTAGTGGAATTTTTGAGTTTGTTGATGGAATACCTAATCGTGTGTGCGGTCAAGTTTCCGAGGGCTTTCGGATGGATAGTTGCGAGGTTTTTTATGGTGGATAAGTAAATGGCTACCAACTTTAAGGAAGGTATTATTCTGAATCTTAGAAACACATAGCTTTTGGGAGTTTTATTAATACTTAACTTCCTACTATGTCTCATGCATTACCAACTCACGGAGGAAATGTTAGAATATTAAGGTAATTAAGGAAGATGCCTAGTTTTAGGGTTTTCGGTAATGCTCCAATCACGCATATTTTTAATGATATTACCCTAACCAAACCACAACCGTTCATATTATTTCGTACGTCTGGGTTGAGGAATCCTTGCATGAATTGAGCTGTATTTTTTCTTATCCGCTGAGTTTCAACTTAATTCAAGCAAAGAGCCCTCAATCGGACGTACGAATTAACGTGATCGGTCCTCGTTTTATTTTGGCAATATTGTTCAAAATTAGCGCTATTGGGGACCAGCTACTCAACAGGTATCCTATTGTATCTATCTTAAAAACAGGAGAAGTGCTACAGATTATAAATAAAACTCAAAAATAGGTAACTAATGAATTTATTTACATATTCACATGTAATTATTAAATCTGCAACATTTAAATAAGTAATATACAATAATCTTAATCTAGCTACAATACACATATTTTGGCTATAGTCTATCACAACATTCAGTTACTTACGTGTATCGCTGTCCTTATCGGTTGGGAGAGAGAGCTTGAGAAAGAAGGTTTGAAGTTGCCCATCTAAGTAATGTGAAATTTTGGCATCAGTGTTATACGATCAATAGGTATGAACCACGAATATGTCAGGATGATTTTATAAACATTTGAAAACCTCGACTGTTTTCTGTGTTTCATTAAAATTGGAAAAACAAAACACTTATGGAAGCACGTCAGTGTCTAGCACGTATAATGTAGGGCCCCAAATCTAATTACTGTATTCACGAATAGATAAAAATATAGGACAAATAGACCGCACTAACAGATATCTTCTTCTTAAAAAAAATGTTGGCTGATGATTCTGGAAACGGCTGTACCAATTTTGCCCGAATATAGCCAAGAAGCATCTCGAAAATACCTTCTTTCATACAGAAAAACCACATTGAAATAAGAGCCCTGGTCCTGAACTACATGACAACAAAGAAACATGCATACAGACATACAGACAGACAGACACACTATGACCTCAAGTTTATAACACCTCTTATTTTAGTCGGGGGATACAAATTATTTAAATGTGCCACTTGCATTGACACCAAATTCTTTGTTTTACTTTTATTTGGCTTCTATGGCATAAATCATCTATATAAGTAGTTCACACCAAAAACGTATCGGATCCTGAGAGGTTATACATGATTAGTTTTTTCTCGACGTAAATTATAAACTTACCAGGACTTACCTAAATATTTACATAATAATTGAGCCAACACAAAAATGGGAGTAAATACAGCTGTATCTAACCTACAATAAAATTAGAATCTCGACTTGAATTTGGTAGAGTGGTCCAAAAGGGTCACTTCTCGAAATCTCTAGCTGCAAATGAATCTGGATGAAAGCGTAGACTCTTTTCTGGTTTCACTAATTTATGATTTTATTTTAGGCCTCAACTACTTCCCAATTTATTCATTTTGCGAACAAAATAAGGCCAATATCTATCAGTACAAATCTTACTATTTACCCTGGGCAGAACCAAACTATTCAAACCTCTTTCACTTATAACAATATTATTTCTCTTTTACACCCATACACAAATTGACATTAAACAGAGACAGCAACATTATTGACCTCCGAGTAATCATAACGAGAGGGCGACGCTCAGGACTGTGAGGAGTATGCTGCTCAGGACGAATGTACCTGAAAAGTTTCATTTTATTAAGAAACAAGGTCGGTACAAAATATAGTAAATAAGTGTTAGAAAGTCTCCCCTATTGAATGAAATGGAGGGTATTGCCATAATCAACACGCTTCGCAGGTGGATTGGGGGTCACAGTACTGGTGTCGAGTACTCAGGTGAATGCCAGTGCCCGTCCCCTCCTGTACTTCCTTAGACGGCTTCTACGACATCCACGGGAGGTAACGGAGGCGTTTATTCTTGGGCTGGATACGCCACAGCATAGCTGCTGGGATAAGTCATACTTATGGAAGAATAATCTACCCGTCACGTAAAGGAGTTATTGGCATTGCTTTCAGTTTCAAAATAATTAAGTTGATCGAGGTATACCTGAGGATGCTTGTGTAGTGTTCCTGCGTGTCGCTCATGGAGATAGAGTAGCGTATTGTGTTTCACCCTACCGAGAAGAGGTCCATTCAGTAGGGGACCAACAATGTCAGGACGGGACACAGCGGAAGAGTGCGAAAGCGTACCCGTTATCCCGACAAAAGGTGACCAGATGAACACAGTGGTGGTTTAAGCCGGTTCGAGTACGACATAACCTATGTCACCCCCGTGGCAGACGGGTAACCATGACGGATATCCCCAATAACAAAAAAAAAGTTATACCTGAGGAGTCCTCTCCAGTAACTGAAGCAGGATGCGGAGCGTCTTCCTTCACCAGCACCGCGACACTGGGGCGCGCGTAGATGTCGTAGATAGTTGCAGCACAGCTGAGTGAGAACTGGCCTGAAGGCGGGGGTACCAGGGTGTAGCTGTTAAAATTGAGAGGGGTGTTATACAAAAGGGCTTTGAATGGATATTTTAAAACTATTTAATCTATTTTAGACTTTGTTGTTTATGAGGTATGAGCAAAGATGATAAAAAAACTCTAGGGTACTTTCTGTAATCAGCTTTTTGTGAGGCTGAAATTGGCATTGGCATGAAATGGCAGATTTTATGACACAAATAGAGGAACATTTTATAACCTACATGTTATATAAGTTAAATTTGATAAAAAATACACACTTTTCAAACTCTTGACAAGTGTACAATAACGATGATAATAAAATTAGTTTGTAAAACCAGGAGCTGATTAAAATGAGAACAAACACGGCCAGTCTACTATTAGACACCCAGGAGTTCCACTGTCCACCATCATCAGATCAGCGAGCTGCCACAATAATATTGTACTGTCATACAAAACTTCAGCTCAATCGTATATCGGGAAGTGCTCAAAAATTCGATCTACAGTTTTGATTCTAGAGAAACAAACACACAGGCACACAGACGTGAATGTTTTTATGAAGTTTGAATTGTGTGTATTCACAAGGTCTCAGTTGATGGCGAACCACTAATGTTGATTACAGGAGATTTAAGGTCGATGATTGAAGATCAGATATTCACGACTGATGGATGACTGTTGATTGAAGGTTGTGGATAAATGATAGGTTAAGGTGCCTACCTTATTATCTCCTGATCCTCCTTGTCCATTTCCTTGCTATAGACGTAGTTCTCCTGGTACACTCGCTGCAGGTTGGCGCTGGTGAAGGTCAGGCCCATTCGGTAGGGCTCTACTTCCAGGATAGATATCTCCAGCTGACTGAACGCGCCGCGCTCTTTGAAATCCAGGTCTGAAGCCGGGGAGACGGTTTCAGCTATCTGTTCGGTAAAATAAAGCTATGAAAACACTATAATAAGTTTTTAAATCAAATAATGGAAAATAAATGTAGTCGCAAATTAAATTCATTATAATGATTTCGTTCAGACTTTTAGGCTGAATTTATGATAAATGGAGGCTCGAGTAGGAGAGTAGGATTTGAGATCACTGACCCCCAAATTCCTCAGCCCTGGCTCGGACGTCCGTACATCAAAAAAGGGACAGAAGGGTTCACCTAGTTGTGACGTTAGAATGTTCTGATTGAGTAACAAACATCCAAACAACCAAGTATTCGCATTTATGAAATATGGGAACAAATTAAATCACAAACTGTTAAACGAGCAATATTTGTGTACATAAAAAAAATCGAAAGGACTCTAACGATTTCGATGAAATTTACTGTAATAAATGAGGGTTTTTCGGGACAAAAATCAATCTAGCTAGGTCTATGGAAAAAATAGATCTAGATCTCTGAGAAAATTGTTATTCCACAAAAAACGTTTTATCACGATTCTCTACTCGAATATTGAATAGTTTGCTCCTATTCAATAGGGCCTTCTGATTCCTCGGTAGAACGTACGAATTCGAATTCCGAAAATTCAAATGACAATACTGTCTGAAAGACTATGAAGAAGAAGTCTATGCTGAAGACGGACATTAGAGATTGTGGGTAGACACTTATAAAACACGATCAAGGTAAACTTAGTAAACATGATTTAAAAAGAAAACGACAAACCAAGCTCGGTTGTACTAGATATTAACATATAAAACGTGCTTCAAGGCACGAAATGAGACCTCCAAAAACGTATTGTGCGCTCAAAACACGAAAATTCCAAACCAGCTTCCATAAAAACCAAGCACAATAGTTCTCTCCGGACATAACTCCCATTCGCGAAGTAAACCTCTCCATCATCCACCAAAGATATTAAAAAAAGTTTCCAATCGAAAGTTTTAGTTATATTTTAAATATTGTAACCCGGTGTAACAGATGCATAAAATGTTCCGGTTAAAGTTGGTAATAGTTAGACATAAAAAGCCGGGAATGTTATGTAATATTTAGGGTCTTTTTCACCTATCGGCAGTTAATATGGCATGTCCGATTTCCCTGTCACCATGCTATTTCTTCCACCATTGCTCAGTAGGTCCTTTAAAGGATCTATTAAATTTGTAGGCACCTTTCAAATTACAGGTTCTAAAATTTATTTTTTCTTTGAACAGTACTCCTAGGCGGGGTATGTTGCATCCACAACAAATGCTTGGAACTTAGGTAAAAAAGGTACTGAAAAATACATCACTGAAGAATACATCAGAACTGATGTATGGACTGCGAAACACAAAAAATAGTAATAGTAATATAGTAATGTTTATTTATTCTCAAGAAAAAATACAAAAATAACACCAATAAAATTATGTTCTTAAAAGTAGGTAGGTACTTATTATACACTTTAAGGTTTTAAACTGTTATGTTAAGATAACATAAGATAAGGCGTTGTTGTGCCTTTTTATTTTATAATAGGTAGGTAGGTAGTAATTATTATTTGTATTTTTATTTATACACATTTTAGGTTAATAATTAAGTGTTGTTTGGAATAACTTTGATCTCCACACTAGGATTCCCTGTGTTGTGAAGATCAAAAACTGTTTGTGATATAATAATGTTGTAGTTCTGAGTGGTGCTGTGCAGTGTTCGGTTTGCGTAAAAATAAATCAGGTTGTTGGTAGGTAAGTAGATATGTAGGTATAGTTTTATAGTTAGGTCGGTATGTTATTACACCAGTTGACTAGCCTAGTTGTTAAATTTAATTAGAAGGTAAGCACCTACATAAGTATATAGCGATTTGATAGGTAAAAGAATTTACACATGTTATAATTTGATAGTAAGTAAAGTTAAGCTATAAGTTTGACATAAGTTCGTTTTTTAGTTACATAGGTAAGTATTGACAACTGATAGTTACTTTAACACAGGTAGGTACTAATTAGATGATAGATTTCGAATTTTGTCACGTGTGAATATATGTTGTATGTTAATATATTGTAGGTATGTTTTAGTATGTTTAAATTTTCAATAGTAAGATACGTAATATCGCAAATTTCAGTTTTTATTGTAAGCCAATAGTATAGTTATCTATTCTTGATTGAATATTAGTAGGAATGTATGTAAAAAATAAATAAAAACTTTGGTTACCTAGTGGTTGTAGGTAGATAATAATAAGTGTATACCTATATATGGACACAAGGAGGACACGAGTATCTAGATAGTGTTTGACTTATTTGTCAAACAGTAACACCATTTCGGTGTTGTTGTAGTCCTTTTTAAGTAGCCATGTTGTAAGAGCTTTTTTACAAAACCATTTTGAATGTGCAAAGAAACATAGACTTCTATTAAGTTTCGAGTATAAAAAAGGTCCTATCCAGGCGAAAAATCTACAGAAAAATTTAGTTTTTCTTATCGGGGGTTTCCAACGTATGTGGCGATAACTAATGATCATCTTCGAAGGGGCAATTCTATGGAATCTTAAAATTACAGAGGTAATAAAAAGCTGTCTTATGGTAAGATGGCCAAATTCCTCATACAGCTTTATTGTAGGGTAGTAGAAGGATTTCCTATAGGCAACTTTTAAAACTGCTCTTTGGGCACGTTCCAATTTCAAAAGGTGAGTTTTGCAAGCGCCTCCCCATGCTACAATGCAATAGCTTGCAATAGATTGGCAGAGCGTTGAATACACGAGTCTGAGAATATCCGTGCTAGCAATCGCCCTAAGTCTTTTAAAGATATACATAAGCTTCCTAACTCTGCCTGTGAGTGCGTTAATTTGGTTCACCCAGGTGAGATGGTCATCAAGTATGATTCCAAGATATTTGAGGTTACTAACTTGTTTTAAACTAGGGCATCCACAATTTTCCAGGTTAATTCGTGGACATTTGTGAACAACCAAATGGAGTGGATGAGATGGTTTTGTCCGTTTCGAGATACTAAAAGGTATTAAATTAGTTTTGGCTGCATTTAGGGTTAACAAGTTCATCTGTAGCCACGTTCCAACTGTGTTCAAACCCTCTTGGCAGATCGATTCCACAGATTCCCAACTTTCACCGTAAAAAATGATTGCAGTATCGTCCGCAAAGGTGAAGACTTGTCCTTGGGTAATGCTTAGAGAACAAAGGTCATTGATATACACCAGGAATAGAGTTGGACCTAGGACACTACCCTGGGGCACACCAAAGTCCACCCCCAAACATTCGCTGTGTAGCTCACCTACGCGAACGCGCTGTCTTCTGCCGCTTAGATATGAGGTAAACCACATCAGTGGGATTCCACGTATTCCCAATAGCTCCAATTTCCTAATCAGTATGTGCCGTGAGACCGTATCAAATGCCTTAGCAAGATCGAGGAAGATTCCTGCACATTTGAGTCCACTATCGAGCTTGCTGGCAACAAGGTCGCATAATAATGTCACGGCATCCTCAGTCGATCTGTTGGGACGAAAACCAAACTGCTGTGGAGACAAGAGGTTGTGAACTTCTAGATAGTTCAACAACCGTTTGTTAACTAATTTTTCCAACAGTTTAGATAGGCAACTGAGGAGAGAGATCGGCCTGTAGTTGGATGGGACAGTAGGATCACCATCCTTCAGAATTGGGGTAACGTTAGCTAGTTTAAAGCTATTGGGAACTGTCCCGCTTTCTAGGCTTAAATTACATAAGAAAGTTATGGGACTAGCCAAGACATATTTGGCTTTTATAAGAATGATATTATTAATGTTGTCATGCCCTGAGGATGATTTCTTTTTGAGTGAACTTATTATTTGAATAATTTCTGTTTCATCAGTTGGCAAGAGAAAGAACGACTCGCAGGATGCATGTAGTAAAGGGACTTTTTTAATATTATTTGCTAATTGAATTTCTGTCTTTTCTACAGTTTTTAATATTTCATTAGCTAGATTTTCACCTACGGTACAAAAATAGTGGTTTACTGAATTAAGTGATTTTAACGGACTGCTTTCTATTTTAGTCAAATCTGTGTTTAATGACTGTTTCGTACTTATGCCACATATTCGCTTAAGCGTTTGCCAAGTTTTTTTGCTATCCCCTCTGCTATTAATGATTTCATTACGCTCATAGTCATTTTTACGGTTTTGTATTATATTGTTACAGGTGTTGCGGTAGCTCTTGTATTTGATTACTAGGTCTGTATCATTAGGATTTTTTCGTGCATCTAAATGTAGAATGTCACGACGCTCAACACATTTCAACAGACCTGGAGACATCCAGGGTGTAATGCAGTCAAATCGTTTTCTTTGTTTTGAAGCCTTAGAGTGTTTAGAGATTAACAGGTTGACTATTTTGGTGAATTCATCGGTAGCAGTATTAATGTCCGTGTGTTTGTACAATTCAGCCCAATCTGCTTCCTGCAAGTCGGTTAATAGTCCATCGTAATCAACTTTTTTCAAATTCTTGTCACTCGGTATTGGTGTTAGAACCTTATCTACAGAGAACAAAACTGTGTCGTGGTCAGTTATGCCAGCCCTGCAAACAATAGCTGTACTAACTAATCTAGATTTAAGGAAAAAGTGATCTAAACAGTTCGGACCTCGAGTCGGGCAAGTGAAACCAGGTGCAAAGCCGTAGTGAGCCAGCAGGTTTAGGTAGTCATCCGCCCGCGGATGTATAGAATCTGTTTTAATATCGATGTTAATATCCCCAGTAATACAACAATCTCCATGGCACGCGGCCATGGTTCTCTCTAATGAATCTAGAAAGACGCTCACATTACCATACGAGGGGGATCTGTACAGTGCAATTATTGTAAATGAATTTTCTATATCAATAATAAGACAATTAGCCTCATGGAACGGTGGCTCTGATATATTTATCTGTAGGCCTTGTTTGTAGAAAATTACTATGCCGTCGTTTTGATTAAGATAGTATTTAGAAAAATGACACTCATAATTATTTAGATTGGGGGGACTAAAAGAAATATCTAACCAACATTCGGTCAATATAATCAGATCAGGAATGAAGTTAAGTCTTGTTATAAACAGCATAAAGTTATCGATATTTTTATTAATGCTTCTTATATTCTGCGAAACAACGGTCAGTTTTTTTGTAACATCGCCCAGGTACCGTAAGCATTGAGTTGGTGTTTCTAGTTGAAAGTTAGGTACTAGACAAATGTCATCCAGGTCTTGTGTTATTTGATTACAATCCATTTTGATTTATTATGAGAGCAAATGCATTATAATGTGTGATCATCAAAAGTGTGTCGTTCTTACATGCTGAGAGGCACATATTATATTTAAGTGTTTCTTTGAAGCTAAACAAGGTTAGGAAATGTTTCAAAGTACGACTACTTCCATACGAATACACAAATCCATGTGCATGGGATATAATTAGAAGGATTAGGTACGATCTAATCACCGTTTGCTTACGAAAAATCATTATGATGCATACTGTTGAATAATTTATGACTACTCCACGTACCACATATTTATTAATAAATACGCATAGGAGAATCACAAAACGTTGCCACTCTAAATAGCTTCTATAACCCACTAACCGTTCGTATTTCATATTGGCTATATACGTGTGCCTAATAATAAAGGGTAGAAAAACAGGCATATAAATACGGATCAAGCTTTGACAAGATTCCGTTTCACTAATAGACGCAAAAGTGTCCAAAAAAAATGGTGTGTGTCAGCTCCAACGCGCGACTGGAATTTACTCCAGTCTAGTTCAGATGCGCGAATTATGTTGCGCATAACATAACAACTTCACTTTTAGTTAACTTTAGATTTTTTTAATTTTTAGTCCTATTTGAGTACCGTGGTTATGTGAAAATCGATGAAACTCCAAAAATATACCAAGCAGATGCACAAACCTTTTTTTGTTTTTTATAACCCAAGGCTATTCACGGCAAAAACATAAATATCCTCACTAAAGGCATCAAAAATGTTTTAAAATTAATGCTTATTACTTCGTGTCGTGTTCTTTCTTGGTGACCCTTGGGTTTAGATTACAATCAGCTTGTGACCAATGGTGAAAGAAATATGTGTGGAAAAAGAATTCAGTGCGAAAACATTTTGGCAAAACTACATAGACACACGCCTTTTTCCCCGAAAGGGTAGGCAAAGCCTCAAAAGGCCGTTTTACACCGTGGGTTTGCACCATCGTGGAAATACAGAAGTGACAAGGGGTGAGCTTATCGCCGCCATTACTTCCCACGACTGACGTGGCTAACGCTTTCCTCCAGTAATAATACATTCATTAATAAGCTAGCAGCCAGGACAAATCTTCTACCAACGAATCTTAGGTACTAACAAGTCTGGATAATGATCTCAGAAAAGCCGGAAATACCTAGATTCAGATGTCTAGCAACCCTATACTACGAAACAATACGTCTCATTATTGATAGATTACTCAGAGAGCATTTTTGTTATTTGTTTTTGCTTCACCGATCGATAATTCAACAATCTCAATGGAATCACTTTTGTGAGAAAATGTTGTTTGCGATTTCAATTACAGAGTTTGTAGTTCATAAGGCATTTTTGTAAATATTTTGAACTTAAGTAATCTGAAGAAAGTATTCATATTCTTTCACATCTCTAGATAGTAGTATTCTCTGTGAGGGTGTGTTTAGGTGTGTAAATTCAGATAGTCCTTCAGATACTTATTGCGATAGTTTACTAAAGGAGGGTTTTTCTTTTTATTTGAATACAATGCATTATTTCAGAGGTCCCGTCCACCTCGGACATGCCTGACGTGGCATTGCATTGCGCCTGCCACCTTGAGACATAAAGAAAACATGAAAACTCTCATGTGCCTGTACCTCCACCGGCATAGGGCTCAGCAGTGCACGCGATAACTGAGGACGTAGGTTGAATAAGTTTACGATGAATAATTTGGCATACCTTGTGGTCATCCAGTATCCACGTGATGTTCGGCGCAGGGTACGACTCGTCCACCGAACAGTTGGCGCGGATTATATCACCTCGCGCGTAGCTGTCTCGAGACAACACGATCTGTGGCGCTCGGAAGGGTGGATCTGTAGATAAGACAATACAGATGTGTACATTATCGATAGCTATCTATATTCTGAAAGGCCTGTCCTATCCCACAAAGCCTCCACTCCTTCCAAAGAACGCAGCTTGCAAGCCCAAAATACTACGCTCTCTCGCTCTGTGGCGAACTCCAACATTTGGAGTTTTGTGATTCGTTGTGTGACCAAAACTGGGCTCTGACAAATATATATAGCAGTGACACTAGCATAAATATTATCTGCAGTAGAGTGTCCAGCCTAAGAATAGGCTCCTCCGTCTCCTGCCGTGGATGTCGTAAATCCGACTAAGGTATTACACTACGGGATAGGCAGGGGCATCCACCAGTACTTAAAACTAACACTGCGATCAGCAATCCGCCTGCCAAGCGTGGTTGTTATGGCAAATCTTCCAATTGCATTCTAAGGGGAAGGGCTCGCCCAGCAGTGGACGTCTAGAGGCTGCTGATGTCTGTTTAAGTCAGACAATTTAACTAGGTAGGTCCAACTTCGACAAGGGTCAGACGACGAATCCAATCCGGATCGGCAGCGGAAAACTACTCCTTATCTTCTCGTTACCGATACCGCAGAGCCTAAACACGAATATCCTATAATAAGTGCGTGTTGCCGTACCTACATAGATGATGATGAAACGACAATGAGACATGGTCAATAACTTTGGTTCTCACACAAAAGGTCAAAGTCGCGCAGCGGGCTATGAAAACAGCTATGCTCGGGGTTTCACGACGTGATAGAATCCAAAATGAGGAGATCCGTATACAAAAATCAAAATCACCGACATAGCTGTCAGAAAAACTGTAGTTGAAGTGGCACTGGGCAGGCCATATAGCTCGCAGGACCTTTGGGGGATAAAGGTTCTCGAGTGGCGAGCACGAACCAGACAATGCAGTGTAGAAAGGTCTCTTCCTCAATATACCAATGATATTTTGAAAGGAAGTTTTTGGATGGAGTCATCTGAAGATGTTCGTCTTGGCGTCTATGGGGAGGCTTATTTCCAGCAGTAGACTTCTACAGGCAGTTGATTGTGATAATGATGATGGAGCAGAGACACTCACCGACTACAGTAAGCGGCGCTGATCGTATGTCCGTGTGGAAGAGCGGCGCGTCAGCGGACACTTCGCACTGGTAGTCGCCGCTCAGTCGCCGATGCATGCTCGAGATGCGAACCTGCTGGTTGTGATGATGATGATGATGAGACACTCACCGACTACAGTAAGTGGCGCTGATCGTATGTCCGTGTGGAATAGCGGCGTGTCAGCAGACTGTTCGCACTGGTAGTCGCCGCTCAGTCGCCGGTGCAAGCTCGAGATGCGAACCTGCTAGTTGTGATGATGATGATGATGAGACACTCACCGACTACAGTAAGTGGCGCTGATCGTATGTCCGTGTGGAATAGCGGCGTGTCAGCAGACTGTTCGCACTGGTAGTCGCCGCTCAGTCGCCGGTGCAAGCTCGAGATGCGAACCTGCTAGTTGTGATGATGATGATGATGAGACACTCACCGACTACAGTAAGTGGCGCTGATCGTATGTCCGTGTGGAATAGCGGCGTGTCAGCAGACTGTTCGCACTGGTAGTCGCCGCTCAGTCGCCGATGCATGCTTGAGATGCGAACCTGCTGGTTGTGATGATGATGATGATGAGACACTCACCGACTACAGTAAGTGGCGCTGATCGTATGTCCGTGTGGAATAGCGGCGTGTCAGCAGACTGTTCGCACTGGTAGTCGCCGCTCAGTCGCCGGTGCAAGCTTGAGATGCGAACCTGCTAGTTGTGATGAAGATGATGATGAGACACTCACCGACTACAGTAAGCGGCGCTGATCGTATGTCCGTGTGGAAGAGCGGCGCGTCAGCGGACACTTCGCACTGGTAGTCGCCGCTCAGGCGCCGGTGCATGCTCGAGATGCGAACCTGCTGGTTGTCAGACTGCGCCAACTGCCAAATTTTTAATTATAGATTACATAATACCACCACCAGTGGAGCGCCCACAATTAAGTCCGTACTTATTTTTGAATACAAACTTCAATACCCTCTTGTCAGCTTTGTGGGGTGAATTTGCTTCAGCTTTGAATGTTCTCGAGCTACCACACAGGCGCTCCCCACCTAGTAGTAAGAAGGATCATCAAATAAAGCCGAGCCGTGTTGGTTGCATTATTCTACTAGGTTAGGTCGCGTTGGAATGGTAGTAAATTTATTTTATAAGACGATCAAAATGATCCTTGTGATTTCAATGAATATAATACGTCTGACTTTGACTTTGACTTTTATTTCTAAAATTCCTTTCTTAGCGCACCTCTAGGCTATAAAAGGAAACCACAGATATTTAAGACTTACAGCTTAGGCTATGCGTTGATAGTCAGACAGCGTGTAAATCAGACAGTCAATCATTCATGCAACGATTTTATGTACATTGTTAGCACCCAACAGTCACATACATAGTCCTGATCCCCACACTAGGATTCCCTGTGTCATGTCTATCAGAAACTACGAGTACCATGCTACCACAATACACAGACACGGAAATAATATTTGCTGACTACGCAATTTTTTTTGCCGCGTAGGGTATCGTCTTCCCACCACTTCACGTTGGACGTAAAATAATAATATCGGTTAATTAAATTTAAATGTAACCCAACAATTCCGTTCCAGCGGGACTCGAACCCGCAACCTTGCCTGTGATCGGCAGTGCCTTTACCAGTTCGGCCATAGAACACTATGACGCTGAAGACGAAATTTGTGGGCACTATCAACTCGGCTGTAGCGCCGATGGGAGGTGTTTACTCTACAGGTGTTTCATTACATTTAAATTTAATGTTATCCATAAAGTGTGGTTTACACTTGAAAAATAATAAACTATTGGTTAATAAGATTTATATCCTGATACTCTTCAGGTCACTTCACTGTACCAACTTTACTACTTGTTTAGGCAAACATTTATTAAATTCCTTGCAAAATAATGTAAATCAGTGTCCGTCTTCAACAGTCGTTAGAGGAGAAAACATTTTGTTTGTTTTTAGGCCTACCTCGAGTTTGTGTCGTAATATTAATGAGACGCATGTTGACCACAGTAATATTAGTTACACCTCATCAAATGGAAATACTGAAAAGCTCACTAAGAGCGTTTATTAAGCGAATAGGTAGGTCATTTACAAGTTCTTAGGTTATTGTGACTTTCATGTTTTAATGTCGGATTTGTCATCAGCCGAGGTATATTACCAATGTAATCAAGAGATAAGGACTGTATAAGACTGTCTATAGATCAAACCCACAGGTGTAATTGTGGCTATAGTACATTTCCCGCAAAAGTGGGCCCAAGAATGTCTCTCCTCTCAGCAGTACCTACGAAGAAAATCTGGGATATATAAATTAAAATGGTACTTACATCGACTTCGGCCCCTGGTAGCGGGAAAACCATAGACGGAGGCATTTCTCTTGGCACATAACGGTAGAATTCAGTTTCTGCTCGATACCACCTGTAAAAATAACGTTTGTAGCAAGCGAGCATAGAGCGTAGGTCAACCGAAAACTTTTATGTTTTGAACGTAAGTAATTTCAAGCCAGTAGCCAGGCTAAAAAATTTAATGCAACGAATGCAAGGAAATTTTACTTCTAAAAGGCTTGGACGCACTGAAACAATTAATCTTAGAAGAAAATAAGCAGATGAACCAAAACAGGCATGTGACAAATTAATCATTTACCATGCTACTAAAAAAGACGACATAGTATACTTTGAGTAGTTACACAGTGTTTTGTCTTTTGCATCGACAAGCAGTTTCAAATTCCATCGAATGAGACAAAACACGGTGGAACTATTCCAAAGGATGTTTCGCGATTATTGGAACACGGTTAGATTTTGAGAAAATGTGCTTTCCCCGTTTGCAAAGGGGCATTTTTCCAAAATAACATCTTTGCCTCATTTTAGAAAAATTACGACTGTACACCACGTGCTTTACTATTCTCCTGCTGACGTTTCACTGCTGTTGGACGTGATGTATAGTCTAAAATATATTTTATATAATATATTTTTCTAAAATGCAACCGTAATTTAAATTGTATGATATTTGCCTGTTCCTGACTTTAAAGCAAAAATAATACAAGGAATTAATATTAAAATATAAATGGCAGGCATAATGGTTTTGGCATTTGAATCTTGTAGCAGTTGTCCTCATGTTCACAGGTCACCTGCCCGCCTACCTTTGCCACACCCCTCTCACTTATTTTTAATACTCAAATCAAATGCAATGCAATTTAGTAGTAGTAGAGCTTTTTTGTGAAGGTGTTCGTCCGGGGAAGTACTACCACCATACCTATTTCTGCCGCAAAGCAGTAGTGCTCGCATTGCTGTGTTCTGGTTTGAAGGGTATGGGTGCCGGTGAAATTACAGGCACATGAGACTTTTCATCTTTATGTCTCAGGGTGGCGGGCGCACTGCAATGCCACATAGGGTGCGTCCTAGGTGAACGTGTCCTATGAGGTAATGCATTTTTCATAGGCAGAGGTTACCGCTTAACACCAGGTGGGCCTTCTGCTTGATGAGTCATTCAGTAGCATAAAAAAAAAAAAAAAAAAAAATATGTGTTTGGTGGTATGCCATACCTGATGGAGTACAGTGCCGCCCCCTCCAAATCGTAGGAACATCTGAGGACCACAGACTCTCCTTCGCCGGAGAGGACTGCTCGAGGGACGGAGATGGACAGATTCCGGAGGGACCATACTCCTCCTGAGGACAAAAAAAAGCTACTTAGTAACATTGTCCAAGGCTGATTAGATAGATAGATAGTACCTTACTGAACAACACAGAAAATAAATTACAAACGAACTAATTGCGGCAGTCTTATCGCTATAAGCGATATCTGCAAGACCACAATTTTAGGCCACTGGCCCATTTAAAACAAACTTTCACGCTGCTATATGTAATACTCAACTAAAGCATGCATGAACTATACCTTGTCGATATAACCTTTACTTCTTACCTTCTTCTTCTTTTACCTTTTTTTCTTTATTTCCTTTATAAGTTTTGACAAGTGCCGCTTTAGCCTTATTACTGTTTTTATGTTGTATGGTTGTTATACATTCTAGGAATAAATTTACACTAGAAATGTACAGGTTCAGGAGAACCTATAAATCAACGATTTCAATACCGTAGATATGCCCTTACCGTTGAGTGACCGCGCCGAAATGTTTCCACGTGAAATAAGATAGCTCGCTCATTTGGACTCAGTGCACATCTAGACACAGTGCCAGCTGGTCGTGTTGTAATGTTGACGATTTTCTATGAGATGTGTCACAAAATGCCATCGTGTGCATTTCGCAAGTGCAACAACAACTCCAAAAACACAAATAAAGCCAAAGGTGTAACATTTCACTTCTAAGTAATGTGATTTAATTAAATAACTATTTTTTCTTTCCGGTGTGTAAATTATTCAAGTTAATGGCGATTGCACGCAATTTGCATGAAAGAGACAGTAGTATGAACAACCACTTCAGGAGAAAAAGATACGACACTATTTTCTCGGTGTATTCTAAAACAGACACAGTGCGATATAAAACCAATATATACAGACACGCGGGTGTACTGAGGCTGCTCTTTATAAGGGATCATCTACCAATGGATATAGAGATATGCTCGGTAGCGTCAGCCGATTCAAGAGCGTAGTCACCGCCTGCGCCGCGTCCGCGTCCGCGTCATTGAGTTTTAATTTATTGCATGCAATATTGGTAGTGGTAACCACAAAATAAATGCGTAATACATTTTAAAAAAAATATTTCTCATATTTTAGAAGATAAATAATTTAAATATTTTATACATTTGTTTTAATTTAATTTTTTTTTTGATTTCCGCTAGATAATTTTACTAAAGGCGGCGTGTCTTTTTTTCTTTTTTTTTCGAATGGATTTAAATTCAGTTGACCTCCTGGGGTCATGACTGAGTTACCGGGCTTTTGGTGAGCGCAGAAGGCGCTTGAGCAATTTTTTTTTTTGCTATCTTTGCAGGTACCTACATAGTTAGTATAGGGCAACTAGCACAAAGACACCACTTACGCACGGAGGTAGCGTGTCTTACTGCTATTCTCTCATTTATATATTTTTCTTTGAGCGCAAAAAGTTTAACCTCTTAGAGATTGGAACTAGGGGCCCAAGATCGACATACAATTATTTATTTTTTAATGTAGGTAGGTATTTGCGCGCCGTCAACAGTATTTTTAAGCACAACAAAAATATTGTTATCTGTTAATTTGATGCACTTTTTCACTGATATAAAGTTTATGTATATTTACCACACTATTTACTACGTTCACTGTCTTTTGTGTTAAGATGACTGTAATCAAATAACTTTTTCATTGTTCAACATCACTTTGTTGTCTTTATCTGTACAAAATCTTTGTTTATCAGTAAAGTTAGTATAAGATAACGTTTGTACACTCGATACACGTTACTATTTATCGATTATAATGAGTTTAATGATAAAAAAGGCATTTTTTATATTTATTTGTAACGAAAATAACATAATAATGTTTACACGTATGGCTGCGCCATCTCTCTGCCAATTAATAGGCATTATTTGTAAATAACGTGTTTTAATTTATTTACCACTCCACAACTTTTAACAGTTTAATTACTATTATTTTGCTTGTAATTTGATGAGTTTGCTGACCGTACATAGATTGCACACTTTCTAGACAACAACACATATGTTAAATTTCAGGACTTAGAGGACGTTTATTTGTTCTCAAAAGTGTGTGCAATATGATTGCACATTAAATGGTAATATCAACAGTTAAGTTAATAGACAAAATCACGATTTTTAAGTATGTGTGCGTCTACTAGTGCATCAGCACTTTGTTAACGCACACATTCAAATACAATGCAACAGTTTTCGGGGTCTGGGCATATCTACGATTTTGAAATCTTTGCTATAAATTTAATCGATTCTCTCAGACAACCTTGAGATGGACTGGAATTATTGATGATGAAACTACAAGAGTGAGACAAGAAGACACAGATAGAAGTGGATTTAAAATATCTATCATCATCATTATCATCATCATGGGTCATCAAGCATCATGGTTAGCATCTACGAATGATGATTTAAGCTTCTTGTTTCAACCCAATAATGAGTTTGTACTAAACAAGTCCGGTATAATATATAAAATAGTTTACGGCCGTTGCTGAGGCACGTTGTAGACTTATTAACTCATCATCATCATGGGCCTTATAGCATCCTCTACGAAAGATGATTTAAGCAGCGTCAGTTAGGCAATTGCCTTCGTGACTAAATAGGCCTATCCGGGAGCGGCAGCCACGGCCGCACTTTTGACACGTGATTGGAGTCCCTGTAGGTGCTGTAGGGTTAGCGGCGCGTTCATGTCTTACCGTCCGCTTGTGAGCTAGCAGGTCAAACCAGGCCTTATCGGGGGCGACTACTCCGTGAGCCACGGGTTTTCACCACAAGTTGCGATCTTCTGCCTGACTTTCCTTGTTAGTCGCTTACCTATGGGGCCCCGGAAGAAATCGTAAAAAGTGAAATACCTGTGCACAATGCCATATCGACTTGTCGAAAGTAGAGTTAGCTTTCTCCAGGAATATCTATTTCTACCATGTTTCTGATCTACAAACCTACTAGCATTTGTTCATTTGGAGACCAAAAAGAGCTGGATAGTAAAATAATAGGCACATTGACACGAGTCAAAAGGCTTCCACTTAGCGTTTCGGGTGACGAACACAATGCCATGGAGGTCATTGTCCAGGCATGCAGTTAGGGTTTCCACAGAAGCAACGAAAAATCACAACCCCCGCTACGTAACTTTATACAAGCCGTTCTTTGTATAAAGTTATGTAGCGGAGGCTGTGACTTTAGTTGTCACGGCAAAATTATAAAAGACGTTTGCTATATAAGCATAGCTCTCTCCATAGCCCGCTGCGCTACTTCAAGCTATCTAGTAAGCTCTGTAATAACTGGTACAACATTGCACAGAACAGAACAAATACAGCGTATTAACAAAATCCCGGAATGTTTAAAAGAGCTTCCACTTATTACCCAGGGTTTAAACTCATAGCTATTAAAAGTGAACTAATAGCAGATGCTACCAGCAGATAATTTTAATAAAAAACTATTTAGTAATAGAAACGTTTTGGTAATTAATAGTTTGCGAACGAGGGCTTGCTTTCAGTGTGGCCGGAGCCGAAGTATAGGCCAAAACCAAATTGGAATTTCAAATTAAAGCCGAAACAGTGACTGAAGTCATTATAACTCCGTGTACTCTTGCAGTTAATGATTACAATGATAATTTGCTATAAACGTAACTGATATTGCACTACACCTATACTTTCATATTTTATCAGCTGTCTTTTTGAGGAGTGTGTTTTTTACAAGCTCTGCTTAGCTTGGGCGCTCTTGAAGGCGTTACTTAGTCTTGGGAAAGCAATGGCGGTGATGATCACCACTAAACAAGTCTGTGTTCCTACGATTGTGATTGTTATGAAGAGGCTCAATGAGGCAAATTCGAGGAGGAAAACGGTGTGGTTCAACATCACCATCATCAACCTATAGAACAACCACTGCTTGAAATAGGCCTCCTTAAAGAATGCCACGAACGAACTTGAACCGTCTTCGTCCACAGACTTCCGGCAACCTTTTTAATGTCTGGTCCACCGAGAGGAGAACCTTATTACACTGGTCTGGGTCACCTCAGGTTTTCAGTTCTGCTAGCTGGCATATGTGTACTAGCAAGAAATCTTAGACGATGTTAGTTATTATCTTCAGCCTTATTCATATTTTCGGGCTCCTTTTAACTGAATGTTCTCCTTGTCGAACCCAACACTAGTAATTAATTCAAAGTAAAGTTATTTCCGCGATGTGTGAACTCAATTAACAGAGTTCGTATTCCCGAGCGAGCACAACTTCGGTTATTTGATTAGCTTCTTTACCTTTCATCCATATTTTCATGTTTGCTTGAACTTCACAAAGGTAAGGTTTGTAGAAGGTAAGGTTTGTAGAAATTGGAAGCCAACATAAAATTTATGTATTCTTATTATATTCTTATTATTCTTATACTAATGATATATATAATAATATGTGATACTATAAATTAAAACTTATGTGTTAGGCCTTATAATTACTGGCAAATTAGTTTTCGCTATCTGAAGAAGTGTTGATGAGCTGTGATGAGCAAAAAACACGAAAAGAATTGAATTTCGCGCCACAAGTGAAAACAACCACGTCAATATAGCAGATTTCTTACAGATTTATCCAACCTATCTAAACGTAAAAAAATATGATTATAAGAAACAAACTGATATTTTGACGGGTGTTAACTGACAGTTATCCCAAGACTTTTTTTTTTTAAACAATCACCACCATAAAATATCTACGTCTATGAACACCACCGAACCACCCCTGACGTCATTTCCTAAACCCTTGCAAAGAAACACCCATTTGAATCCTGAAAACAAGCCATCACTAAGGAATTGTTGTAAATAGCTCAGTCGAGGAATTATCAATTAATTAATTGCAGCCAGCATCTTAGGGACGCTTCCGTCTGGTAGTGATTTGGATCAGTTGAGCTACCTTTAGATCGCTTGCAGCAGTCTTCAGGTAGCATAACTGTTTCATATGTATTTTGTACATACCTTGTATTATTCTTTCTGTAAA
Source organism: Operophtera brumata (assembly GCA_932527175.1). Classification (NCBI taxonomy): domain Eukaryota; kingdom Metazoa; phylum Arthropoda; class Insecta; order Lepidoptera; family Geometridae; genus Operophtera; species Operophtera brumata. The sequence continues at coordinate 29,632,841 of OW052239.1, read as the reverse complement.
TAAATGTATTCATTCCTTTTTGAAGCGATTCAAATACCATCAAAAGAACATGGGGCCATACATTGTTTGACCCAACTTTTTGACTAACGTAACGTACCGTTCCGTTCCGTTCCGTTTGTTCTAAGTTGAGATACTTTTGGTTATTGATTCAGATAAGGAAAACGCTAATTTAATTTATTGCGTAATAGATAGATAGATAAAGTCTTTATTTACAACTTCAGACACACACATACAAATTACAACAAATTGTACAGTGCACAAGTAAAAATAAACAATAAAATACAGTAAACTAATAAAAATAAACAATAATATATACAAAAACCAAGTAAAATGTCTGTGTGTGCTGCAGTACGTCAAAAAGGCCATGGCTCAGCGAGATATTTTGCTCAAGAAGCAAAAACACTGATTTTCAGCCATAACCCGTCGATAGCAAGCAGAACGAGTTTCAAAACAATGTGTAATGTGTACCTAGGCTACAAAATGTTCGCGCTTGTTCAGTAATAAAGGAGTCCTTATAATATTGTAGTTTGCTACCTCCTTAGTAGGTGATGTACAAGACCACACACTAATACAAATAAGTTCTTTCGATGGTATTTGAATCGCTTCAAAAATTTGAATAGCTTAGAGCGTTTTTTTTTCAAGCAATGAGTTGATTTATCTAACTACATATTTAGAAATACTACTTTTGCTTCCCACTTCTAAAAATATACAAATTCTTTAGAATAATTGGACAAAAAACAACATTTATAACTGTACTAATTACTTCCATGAAGGGGCCCTAGTACATTTATTTTTGACCTGGGTCAGCGGTTGCAACCTCCATTACTTTGTTTGACGTCACTCACAGACGAGTTTTCATAACCCTCCCTAAGACTTCCCTAAGATGACCACAAATTCCTCAAACTTTCACACAATCAATTAGAGTGAGGCGCGCATAATCCGCGGCCGTTAGAGGCTTATGTGAACAGCTGGTACCCTCTTACACCCATAGAGGCTAAGAGCTGGTGATAAACATAATCCGCGGCCGTTAGAGGCTTATGTGAACAGCTGGTACCCTCTTACACCCATAGAGGCTAAGAGCTGGTGATAAACATAATCCGCGGCCGTTAGAGGCTTATGTGAACAGCTGGTACCCTCTTACACCCATAGAGGCTAAGAGCTGGTGATAAACATAATCCGCGGCCGTTAGAGGCTTATGTGAACAGCTGGTACCCTCTTACACCCATAGAGGCTAAGAGCTGGTGATAAACATAATCCGCGGCCGTTAGAGGCTTATGTGAACAGCTGGTACCCTCTTACACCCATAGAGGCTAAGAGCTGGTGATAAACATAATCCGCGGCCGTTAGAGGCTTATGTGAACAGCTGGTACCCTCTTACACCCATAGAGGCTAAGAGCTGGTGATAAACATAATCCGCGGCCGTTAGAGGCTTATGTGAACAGCTGGTACCCTCTTACACCCATAGAGGCTAAGAGCTGGTGATAAACATAATCCGCGGCCGTTAGAGGCTTATGTGAACAGCTGGTACCCTCTTACACCCATAGAGGCTAAGAGCTGGTGATAAACATAATCCGCGGCCGTTAGAGGCTTATGTGAACAGCTGGTACCCTCTTACACCCATAGAGGCTAAGAGCTGGTGATAAACATAATCCGCGGCCGTTAGAGGCTTATGTGAACAGCTGGTACCCTCTTACACCCATAGAGGCTAAGAGCTGGTGATAAACATAATCCGCGGCCGTTAGAGGCTTATGTGAACAGCTGGTACCCTCTTACACCCATAGAGGCTAAGAGCTGGTGATAAATATCCAGAAAATAATAACAGCATTTTCTATGATTATGAGCTAATCCTTTAGTTAGTGTCTCGTAATCCACGGTCACTAGTGGCCTTAGAGCATTGCAGGCCTTCGTACCCTAGGGGCCGAAGTGGCAAACTGGTTTCCCTTAGTTCAAAATATACGACATACCTAATAGAGTAACGTTTTTTTTTCTTCGTTTTTATTTTTGCACAGTGCTTAGTTAATGAGCGCCGACTATACAAAAATCGTGCAAATTTTGTAGGGCTTTAGTATTCGTAAGGGTTGATAAAATGATATACCAATATAATAAAACTCAAGTGGCTGTCTGTGATTTCAAAATAGATCGCATTTTTTGTGAAAACTGCTATTTATAAATTACCGTTTTTAGAATATTTGTCTGCCCGTCCGAAAGTTAGTCTCAAATAGGCCAAAAACGGCTAACAAATTTCAATAAAAAATGGGGATTAAAACAGTAACTTGAATCGTGTACTATAATTTCGATATCTTGCAGGGTTAAGAAGATATCAATGTGACGCGCAAACAAAGTCACGGGCATGTTAGTAGTACATGTTATTTTACAAACATTTGAAGTGGGACACGAAGTAGCAAGAAATAGCGCAGGTTATACATAATCTGTTCAGATGATGTACCTAAATCTACGGTCTTCTGTAAAGGTGTACCTTATAGTTTCAGAGCCAGTGATAATTTTCAGACATCATTTAATTTTTACATTTCAAAGGGATAGAAAATGGAAACCTACTTACGATTTTGGAAATACGCGCTCACCTTCAACTTACTTTAGTTCCAGAAGTATGATGTAAGAAACTCAGCACTTGCTCCTAGCCTAATTTAATTTAATCCTACCCCCTTGCACCCACACTTTGATTGTAAGATGCTGGTATCGGAACTTGTGGCTTGTGGGATTTCGGACTTTGATTATTGAAATGAAACGCGACGCTCAAAGTCTTTGATTACGGAAGTTTTGAGGTGTATTTGAGGTGCCTATCACATTACATCACTTTGAGGATGAATTTTAATTAAATCTTCATTATTATTTTAATTGAGAAAAGGGTTTTTAATAGCATTAAGATTATTATGTAGATTATTATTTAGACGACCTCTGTGGTGCGGCGGGCGAAGGTTTGCCTGCGACGCAGGAGGTTGCGGGTTCGATTCCCGCTACTAATTCCCGGAACAAATATTTGTACAATCTGCAGATATTTTTTCAGGGTGTTCTTGGTATTTTTTATGTATAATCAAAAAATATAATTCTATGTAATGTATTGTAATTTATCAGTTATCAAGTACCCATAACACAAGCTCTGCTTAGGTTGGGGCTAGATAATGTTTTTTGAACTTTCCAGCATTATTATTTATTTATTTAGTGTCTGACTTGCGTAATGCAGTAGAATGCGTGCATCATTAGATAGATACATAGAAAATAGTTTAATAAATAAAAATACAAAAAAGAAATTATATGATTAAAAGTATTGTACTTTCGGCGGTCTTATCGCTTAGAAGCGATTTCTTCGAGACAACCTTTGGATGGAGATAAGTTTATAAGTCAACATCATTGCGACAAATAAAGCCGTTAAAAAACGTTACCCAGAATGAGATCACTTTAATATCCGTCCATCTGTCTGTCATTATGACACTGTCTGTTTCTAACTGCCTGCTTGATTCGAGATAAAAAAACTAATTAAAACTTTTAGATGCTTTCTCAGGCGCGTCCCACCGGAGGCCGCAACTCACTAATATCATAAAATTATGTCAAAGTTACGGGTTAGCGATGTTTGGATATACCTTGGAAGATGGACTAAAACATGGAACTAAGGCTAAAAACGAAACGTTAGCGATTATACCAGTCTCATTCTTTTATATGAATGTATTCATGTTGGAATGAGACAAGCATAAATCTATCTGTTCTTATTTGTGTTAGTCGTACCAGGCCAAATGTCAAATTACTAGTACATTCATGGTAACAATCTAGGGAGATGTATATGCATTATACCAAAATTCAGGGTACGGAACGGAAAGACGACTGTCGTGTGACAATATATTTGTTTCTCTCTAACATAGGATAGCAAGCTATCTTCTAGGATAGGAGTAAGAAGGAACACTATGCTATTTTTAGCACCCACTCCATTGCTATTATACCTCCATCGGATATACATGTATGTTCGGTACTCACGAACACGAGTGAATCACGTCGCCGGCTGAACACGAGTGAATCACGTCGCCGGCTGAACACGAGTGAATCACGTCGCCGGCTGAACCGATTTCATTGATTTCATTCAATTCGTATTTTAATTTCGTTTTGTCCATGTTTTATAAATTTTCTGTGACATTCATTTATTGGATTTTTATACTTCTGATTGGTTATGCTGTATATAGTAAGTAGTTGTGTGTGTGTAAAAATGTGTTATAATGTTCTAAAACAAACAAAAATAAAAAAGTCTGTGAGATTCGTTTATTTAATTTTAGTACTACTGAATTGTTTTGCTGTATAAATAAATATATATAAATAATAAATAATGCTGGACAGTTCACACAACATTATCTAGCCCCAAGCTAAGCAGAGCTTGTATTATGGGTACTAGATAACTGATATACTTAATACAATATATAATACATACATAGATATTTTTTATTATACATAGAAAATACCCAGAACACCCTGAATAAATATCTGCAAATTGCACAAATATTTGTTCCGAGGCGGGAATCAAACCCGCAACCTCTTGCGTCGCAGGCAAATCTTCGCCCGCAGCGCCACAGAGGTCGTCATGTAGAAGTTTTAAGTGTGTGTGCTAAAATGTGTTATAATGTTCTATGGATTAATATGATCTGAAATATGTGTATAATAATAAATGTACTCAGATCGATTATAAGAAGTTTTTTTTTTTTTTTTTTTTTTTTTTTTTTATATACTACTTAATGACGGAACAAGCAGATGGCCCACCTGATGTTAAGCGGTAACCTCTGCCTATGAACAGTGCATTACCTCATAGGTCAGGTCCACCTAGGACGCGCCCTATGTGGCATTGCACTGCGCCCGCCACCCTGAGACATAAAGATGAAAAGTCACATGTGCCTGTAATTTCACCGGCACCCTTACCCTTCAAACCGGAACACAGCAATGCGAGCACTACTGCTTTGCGGCAGAAATAGGTATGGTGGTAGTACTTCCCCGGACGAACTCTTTCACAAAAAAGCTCTACTACTACTGTATGTATTTATCTATTGTATCCTGGAACCACGTGAGTGAAGCCGCGGGTGGACACTAGTCATTGTGTTAACTGGTTAGGTACTTATTTATTTTATACCACCATTTTAAACCCCCGGATAAAAAGAGGGGTGTTATAAGTTTGAGACCATAGTGTGTCTGACTGTCTGTATGTATCAAGTATGTACGTCTGTATGCATATATGTATATTTGCTACCAAATGTGTCTTCCAAATATCAGAATCGGTCGGTAAAAGTAAATTTTGCCAGTTGTTGCAGACTTCGCTCGCTCGGTCAAGTTTATACAATCTTTTTACATACATACATTTTTTTATTTTTTTATACTACTTGAATGACGGAACAAGCAAATGGCCCACCTGATGATACACACATAGACACACGCCATTTTCCCCAAAAGGGTAGGCAAAGCCCCAAATGGGCCTCTTTTCACTCTGGGTTGCACCATCGTGGGAGATGTGAAAAGTGTTGAGCTCATCGCCGCCATTGCCTCTCACGACTGACTCTGCTAACGCTTTCTTCCAGTAATAACAGTAGCCAGGGCAAATCTTACACCAACGAATCTTCCAAATAACTCTGGGTAATCCCTTAGTCAGCTTTTTCGGGATCCACAAGAGTAGATGGATGGTTCTATTCTTTCCCGGGCACACCAATAATAATATAAACAACATAATTATTTATCGAACACAGGTCTAATCAAGGATAAACAATATTTGTGAAAGGATAATTTAGAAATTAATAAAATACAACGACACGAACACAAACCAGACGACGCAGAGTAGAAAGGCCTCTCTTGATGGACTAATGACATTTTGGAGGCAGTTGGTGGATGGAAGCGGCTCAAGACTGAGGCCTACATCTAACAGTGGACTTCTACAGGCTGATGATGATAACAGATATACAGTAAACAGTATATATAATGTTTCTGTTGAGTCTCAGGTCAGGTGAGGCCACTAATCACGCGACACACCTGCCTGTCGCCGTGAGCAGGGTCTCCAGCAAAATGATTTATGTCAGATGGCTCGTGTTAGTTTTGTAGTTGGTTGCTAGTCATGTAGAAAGCGACCTTTCAGGGTACACGTATCTCTCTTACATTATACGGTACATGCTCAACTTAGTTGCTTGTTAAACCTATATATTATACTTATCCAAATACCAGAACCGTCTACCTGCAAGTTAAAAGTCTGTTCTGCCGCACATTGATTAGCATGATCCTCTGTTACATCAACAACTAGCATTTACTTTGTAATAGTTAGATGCTGAAAAGATGAGGATTGTTTTAGGCACAATTGTTTGTTCGTTGGTACGTGACGATGCGGCCGACGTTGGGGCACGAAAGTCTAGAAGGCACCTGTTCACTTTTGCCTTAAGGTGGATGCTCAATGTTTTTTGTGTTTTTTGCTAATTACAGCTCATGAACACTTCTTCAGATAGAAAAAGTTGATTTTGCGAGAACTAAGAGACTTAACACACATGTTTTATTAATAGTATCTCATAAATATCATTAGTATAGCTACGATCCCCCTAAACACATTTTTACAGTGTTTATTTTGTTATCGTAGCTAAACTGATGATATTTATGAGATACTATCTATTAAAACATGTGTGTTAAGTTTCCTAATTCTCGCAGAATCAACTTTTGTTATCTGAAGAAGTGTTGATGATCTAAAAAAAATGGCAAAAAACACAAAAAAATATAATTTATGATGACCTTAAAGATACCCATATTATAGTTTTCAGGAAATACTGACGACGGCAACTTGTTCCATCCCTTAGCTGTTCCTTCCAGCTGTTGTGTCCTTCGTGTATCGAGAAGGGGGGGCTTTCCTACCTTGCGTCGGATGGTTTGTAGCTAATGATTCTATGTTGCCTAATTTAAGTTATATATTGTGTTGTTTTATGTTTGTTTTGTGTTTGTTTATATAAGTGTTGACGATTGCCGCATCAACGGTTTATTACGTTCGTAAAATATATGACAGTTTATGAACTAAACCAAAGGTTTAGAAAATAAGCGATTCCAATCCATCATGGATTTGTTGTACAAAATAAAATATCGAGTCAGGGTACAAAAAAATATTGGTGTCATAGAGAGGCGACAACGAGAATCGTCCCGAGATATCGTCTGGGCGCTCCCTCGAGACGGGACTTGTAAAACTGTGGCTTTGTCTCGGGCTCTGCTGACCTCATTTCTTCGATATTTATAGCAAGGGAAGCTTATCGGCTCGAGGATTAGGGACTAAAATCACCTTTTGATAAGAGATTAGATTTTTACTGACTTCAAAGAAGTAGAAGGTGATTTTCAATATTTCTATTTTAATTAAAACGTGTCCGATGTGATGCCTACTCTGCCTTGCATGTTTTTTTTCTCAGCCAGTGTAGGAAATGATCTCGAGGTCGATGATCCTATGAAAATTTAATCGAAATTGCCTAAGTTTTTCCGAAAATTATTAAAAACTACTTTAAAAGGGGGTTTACTCCTTATACAGATAAGCTAGACCTAGTAGTATCCCTTAATTTTTGAAAATATCATAAATTATTGTATAAGATTCAAGTCCCAAGCAACTTGACTAAAGGAACCATCAAGCTACAATTCCTTGAAAAAGTACCAATTGTCACTCTTCAACATATCGCAGCCCATTACCAAGCCATTCGGTTATTGCTCGAGCGCGGTCATTATCTCAATGGATGCAATACATTGCCGCTCGCACGAACACCCGCGCACATTTATTACGTTCATTAGGTACGAGCGAACGCGCAGTTTGATGAGCACGCGATGGTTGGTTAGATGTGGGTTACGGCTTCTTCAGGGAGGTTTATTTACTGCGTTAGGTTATTTCCCGCTTGTTATTTTCCATCCAACACATTATAGTACATTTACCTGCTTAATACTCTCCTAAAGCCTCTTGCACACTTGAAAGTAGGATGACTGGTGACGAACAAAATATTTGTGGTTTGATTTGACGGTATCTCGACCAACCAAATGCAACGACTAAAAAAAATGTGGTTCATGGTGGTATTTTTTTTCGTCATCAGTCGAGTAGACGGTGCCTACTGTGTACTAGCGCATTGACATCTACCAAATCTTGGAGTATGCATCACAGAATACTGTGGATTATATAATATTTAACAAAAAACAATGTAGCTGGAGAGTAACATAAATCCCAGCAGTGAGAAAGTTGATAGTCGGATGATGTGACGTTGATACTCCTTATCCAATAGTCCCGTACATCCGCATTAAATTCCGCTAAGTTGTCACATTGTTCCCAATGACGTCACTCAATCAGAGCCTCTACCGGAAGTGAGACGGCGGAAGTAGGACGCGTTGTGTCTGTATTCACCCCTATCCCTAATTGGTCCCTTTATCCCGATTGTTGTAGTAATGCGAGATGAGTTGCGTCTTGTGAGGGGGAGTTTTCGGGAGATGCAGGTTTTTATAGGCTGGTTAAACGAGTTTCTGCTTAATACTTACAAACTGTGTTTTTTTCTGCTTGAAGTCGTATTGAAGGACGTACAGGTCCTTATTATAATCTAAAGTTTAGATTATAATTATACTACAATCCATGCTTATTTATTTTATTTTATTTTATTTATTTTGGTAAACCAACAGCGATTTATACAATATATTTATGTTTAAAATTTACAAAATTATGGCCAATAAAGGTGTACACAGATTACAATTAACTCACATACATTTGAATGCAAGCTCGCACACTATCCTGCATTCAAATGTATGTGAGATACTTAACGGATACCATCAGGATACTTGAATCGCCTGTGCGTATCGTAATGGGAGAAGGGACTTAGTTGTACCCAAGTTACTCGTAATTCCAGATCTTTGTATGACATCCAATCCAATCGCGCAAATTTTTAACGTTGTTACCAAAACAAGAACCGCTCACCTTTATAATACGTCTGGATTAAGGGATTCTTGCTTGAAAAGAACTGAAACTCAGCAGATTAAGGTAATTACAGCTCTAGAATCCCTCAATCTAGACGTATGAAATAACGCGATCGGTTCTCGTTTTGTTTTGGTAACAACATTCAAATTTAGTGGGATTTAGGTCCAGGACTATGTGTGTGACTGATGGGTATGGGTATGTATGTTATGTTTAATAGTTATCAACTATATTACCAACACACTTACGGTAACTTTTGCACTAGGTGTTTTCGCTTGTAGCAGGTTTTTTTTTTTTCTTTTTTTTTATTCACAATCTTAGCCTAACTAACAATATGTATGTGATACTTTAAATTAAAACTTGTGTGTTAGGTCATATAATTAGCGGCAACATAGTTTTCGCTATCTCAAGAAATGCAGATGAGCTGTGATGAGAAAAAACTCGATTTTTTTTAAATTTCGCGCCACATGCTTAAGTAACCACCTTAAATTTAAACATTTACTTGAGGCTCAAGCATCGAGCAACGCAGGCCTCCGTTCCGTGTTGCTCGATGGGCTCAAGTATGAATTGTAGTGTTATTACTTAATCAGATAATACTTAATTTTAATTATACTTTTCCCATAAGAATAATTATTAAACCCTACAATATCTGAAAGTAGGTATCTTTATAGTGGTTATTTTTGGGAGAGTCATTGATCTCATCCTTATTCAAAAAGGGCGGAGGGTTCGAGGCGCGGCGTGCATTGATGACTGAGATGACTTGCATCATCTGAGAGTACCGACACGTCGGATTGAACCGAGCAAAGTCACGATTCATTTCTCACAAAATATATCAAAGTATAACAGATAGTAGGTACAGTTATTTAACGTTACTAGGTATACTAGGGAACCCAGTTGTCATACTGCATTATTTATTTTAATTTATTAAAACGGCTACAATCACATACACTAATTAACATTCAGTACACATTAAAAACAAAAAACCGGCCTAGTGCAAGTCGGACCCACGCACGAAGGGTTCCGTACATATCTATAAAAACGGTAAAAAAACACGTTATTTGTATTGCCCCCTTAAATATATATTTTATTTTATTTTTTAGTCATTGTTGTTATAGCAGCAACAGAAATACATCGTCTGTGAAAATTTCAACTGTCTAACTATCACGGTTCATGAGATACAGCCTGGTGACAGACGGACAGACGGACGGACAGCGGAGTCTTAGTAATAGGGTCCCGTTTTACCCTTTGGGTACCAAACCCTAAATATCACAAAAACATTGAAAATATCACATAAATGTAGTCAAATTAATAAATAATAATAATGGTCAATAACAACATTACAAATAACATTACATTTTAAAAATATTACATTTTTTTTATTCAATTAGGTCCTAGGTAGGTATATAAAAAAAACAGAGTTAAATACTCCACTACAGTGTAAAGCTATACAACATATAACCCTCCTGGCTACAGGACCTAGTTTCTAAGAAACATAGTAAACTAAGACGAGAAATAATTTAACGGGAAACTGTGAGCTAAATTATGTTAGTAGGTATTATAATAATAATTTAGTTAACCTGAACTGCTTACATGTTATGTACCTAACACCAGTAAATATTTACTAAGAGTGCTGGATTACGTAAACGGTTTTTACAAGCTTTCCTAACCGTAGAGGACAAATATGGCGATCGAGTTTTCTACCACTTAAAGATATTCGATTGTCCTGAAATTTGGCATATCTGTAGCTGCCTGCACATAGCCAGTAGAAGCCATTTAAATAAGAAAAGAAGAAGAAGCATGAAGGAACATAAAGTATCGTCTGTTTTTTATTATCTGTGAAGATCGTTGTCTTTTGTAACTGAGAGCCTAAAATTCTTATGATAAATATTAATCTTCTGAAATCAAATTAAGGAGTTTTGTTTACAACCAGAGCTATCCTCGACAGCTACATTGGTGACCCCGAACAAGAGCACACAATAAAGAAGAAATAAACCTCACCATGAATGACAACAAACCTGAAAGCTCTGCGCAGCTGCCGCCAGATTTAGCCGCTCTCATACCACAAGAAATAGCAGGTATAACGCTCTCAATGCGAATTCCACCTTTTTGGAGAGACAAACCACGTCTCTGGTTTATAAGTTTTGAGGCTGCGACAAGTGAAATGAAAAAAGGCCAGGCCCAACTAGCGCAGTTGGTCATCGCCAAACTGGAGAAACAAGACATTGAACAAGTGGCCGACCTGCTGCACAATCCACCTGCTACAGAGCAGTACACCACATTGAAGAATCGACTAATATCGGCATACGAAGAATCGGACAGTCGACAGCTACAGAAATTATTATCAGAAATAGAGCTAGGAGACCAGAAACCCACACAACTTCTACGTCGTATGCGAAGCCTAGCAAGAGATAAGGTGCCAGATCCAACGCTGCGAATGATGTGGACAAACCATCTACCTCCTCATGTCCGATCCGTACTGGCAGTCAGTGAGTCGTTCAGCACACAGACAGCACTCGACGAGCTAGCTCTTCTAGCAGACAAGATGATGGAAACTAGCGCTGGCACGCAGATTTCCGTCGTTGAAGCACCATCCTCAAGCACTCAGATCACCGACACGCAGTTCCTCGTAGAAGAAATTCGTAAGTTATCTATGGAAGTCGCCGCTCTCAAGACACAGCAAAATTACCACCAAAATCAATATCAAAACCAGAGACGCCCGTTTTTCCGTCGAAACCGCTCAGTAAGTAGAGATAATTCAAAGAACAGGTCGCGCAGTGAGACTCCTACACCCTACTGCTACTACCATCGACGTTTTGGTTCTGAGGCAAGGCGCTGCACAACGCCCTGTTCATTCAAGAATGATAAAGCGAAGCCGGAAAACTAGCAACTACGCTGGCTGAGGCGGGATCCAGCGTAACTGAAAGTTCTTACCGCCTGTTCGTCACAGACAAGAAAATGAAATTAACATTTTTGATTGACACTGGTGCCAATGTTTCAGTGCTACCACCAACAAAAGGACAACCACTGAAACCACTGAATTTTCAACTATATGCTGCCAACAACACTGTTATCCCAACATACGGAGAAAAAACGTTAGAACTCGACTTACATTTACGCCGACCGTTCAAGTGGAAATTTATTGTCGCGAAAGTCAGCAAACCAATAATCGGAGCAGATTTTCTCGAATATCACCAACTAATCGTTGACATCAAAAATCGAAGACTCATTGATGGTAAAACCAACCTAACAGTAAGTTCATTTGTTCGTGCAACTAACGTACCTACAGTCCGCAGTATCGACTTACAACAATCTTACCACGACATCCTAGCGGATTTTCCCGGAACTACAAGACTAACCTCAATGCAGCTTACTCCAAAAAATAATGTTGAACATTTTATAGAGACTACCGGACCACCGCTTCACTGCCGAGCTCGACCAATCGCACCGCATCGATACGAGCAAATACGAAGAGAATTTGAGAATATGATAGAACAAGGCCTGTGCCGTCCAAGCAAAAGCCCTTGGTCATCACCACTACATATAGTACCCAAAAAAAATGGGGATCTACGTGTCTGCGGAGATTATAGAAGACTGAATGCCATCACCATACCCGACCGCTACCCAATCCCAAGAATTAAGGACTTTACTTTCCAGTTATCTGACAAGACCATATTCAGCACCGTTGATCTAAACCGAGCTTACCAACAATTGAAGGTACGAGATGAAGACATAGAGAAGACCGCCATCATTACACCTATGGGTCTTTTTGATTTTCCTCGGATGACTCCAGGTTTGAAGAACGCTGGTCAGACTTTCCAACGTTTCATCCACGAAGTGCTCCATGGACTTGACTTTGTCTATGCATTTATCGACGATTTACTTATAGCCAGTACCGACGAAACAACGCACAAGAACCATCTACGCACAGTGTTACGAAGACTAGAAGATAATGGTATCACCATCAACCCTGCCAAATGCATTTTTGGACAGCCAGAGGTTAAGTTTCTCGGTTATACTGTAAACAAACATGGAATCAAACCGCCTGCCGAAAAAGTCACAGCAATCTGTAGCTACGCGAAACCGAAGACGATCGAAGAATTAAGGCGTTTCCTCGGCATGATAAATTTTTATCGTGAACATATACCAAAGGCCGCGGAAATTCAAGCTCCACTACACGCGTACCTACACAACTCTAAGAAAAGAGATCGCTCAGTGATTGAATGGACCGACGAAGCAACAAAGTCTTTCGAAGCGTGCAAAATAGCTATTCAAAATGCAGCTTTGCTCGCGCACCCATCTCACAATGCAACACTAGCTATCTTCAGCGACGCATCTGACCTATCAGCCGGAGCAGTTCTACAACAATACATCGATGAAACATGGCAACCTCTTGGCTACTTTTCGAAGAAATTTTCCGACGCGCAACGTAACTACAGTACGTTCGACCGAGAGCTACTTGCTATCTACATGGCGATCAAACATTTCAGAAAAATGTTCGAGGGACGACATCTCATAGTTTTCACAGACCATAAACCTATAACCTACGTACTACAAAAGCCGCCTTCAGCATCCGAAACACCGCGTCGAGCAAGACAGCTAATATTCATCAGTGAATTCACCACGGACATACGTCACATCAGCGGAAGTCAGAACATAGTCGCAGATGCATTGAGCCGCGTACCTATCGACAGTATAGCTTGCCCCACAACAATTGACTACGAGAAAATCGCAGAGGCGCAAGAAAGAGACAGAACGATCATTGATCAACTCGCGAGTCAAAATAACTTAACATTAAAAAAGGTAACTATGCCAGATTCGCGAACACCGATCTACTGCGAAACTTCAACTTCATTCGTCCGACCATACCTACCTGAAGAATTTCGACGAGTCGCATTCGATGCACTCCACAGTATAAGTCACCCCGGAGTTAGAACCACACGCAAACTCGTCAGTCAAAAATTCTTCTGGCCAGCAATGAACATCGAAGTCGGAAAATGGGCGAAGCAATGTATTCAATGTCAACGATGCAAAGTACAGCGACATACAACCAGTGGTGTATCTACATTCCCACCTACAGAGAGATTTCAACATATACACATAGACGTCGTTGGACCACTACCTACTTCACCACAAGGACATAAATACCTTGTCACGATGATCGATCGAGTGACAAGATGGCCCGAAGCAATACCTACAGAAGAAACATCAGCCGAAACCGTCGCGAAAATAGTCTATGAACATTGGATTACTCGATTCGGTTCACCAAGAGTAATAACGTCCGATCAAGGTAGGAACTTCGAAAGTCATCTTTTCGCAAAACTATTGCACACCATGGGTTCTACGAGGACTAGGAGTTCACCTTTCCACCCCCAAGCGAACGGTATGGTTGAACGTTGGCACCGCTCTCTCAAGACTGCACTGAAAACTCGTCTATCTGAACACACAACGTGGATCGACGAGCTACCTACCGTACTCATGGGACTCCGCGCCGCTTCACGCTCTGACACAGGTGTCAGTGCCGCCGAGCTTACCTACGGCTATAATTTTCGTCTACCGTGTGATTTCTTCACCTCATCTTCAACGAACGAACAAGATATGGATTTTGATTACGTGAGCCGACTACGCGCATCTATCAACTCCGTAAAACCTTGTCAACCTACAAGATCACACGGAAATAAACGACCGATATTCATTCATCAAGATTTGAATACCTGCGAGCAAGTTTTCATAAGAACTGATGCTGTGAAGAAGCCACTACAACCTACCTACGAAGGCCCCTACAAAGTATTAGAGCGAAACGGAAAGACGTTCAAACTTCAACTACCTGAGAGACGATCTGCTGTCATATCAATCGACCGACTCAAGCCTGCCTACACCGTCAACGAAAGTAACTACGATGATCACTTACCAACATCATCAGTCATCATACCACATCAGGATACTTCAGCTACATCACCACCTTCACCAGTGAGCACAGATACTTCAGCAACCAGAAGCCGAACTTCAAGCCAAGCTCCGTCATCAATATTGAAGACAACTCGGCATGGACGCAACGTCAAGCTTCCGGTACGCTTTCGCTAAGGGAGGAGTCATGTAGCTGCCTGCACATAGCCAGTAGAAGCCATTTAAATAAGAAAAGAAGAAGAAGCATGAAGGAACATAAAGTATCGTCTGTTTTTTATTATCTGTGAAGATCGTTGTCTTTTGTAACTGAGAGCCTAAAATTCTTATGATAAATATTAATCTTCTGAAATCAAATTAAGGAGTTTTGTTTACAACCAGAGCTATCCCCGACAGCTACATATCTGTCAAGTTCTGATACCAATACAACATTAATGGTGACAGGAAGAGCTGATCTGATGATGGTGACGGAAGGTGGACAACGGAACTTGTTTCTTGCTTGGTAGTGCTTGAGATAATTTTGATAACCTCACGGAGTAGATTATAAAAACTTGCTTTAAAAAAAAAACTTTTTTAAATATACTTGTACATCACTTTGGTATACGTTGCGAGTCGGTGGAATATACTCCTTGATGAAGTTGTCGTATGATAGTGAATTGCATTTGAAACTTAAATCAGCGCAATATGGCTTATTTTACATTGTAGATCCATTTAAAATGAAACAGGCTTCGTGTAGAAAACGCCAGAGAGATTATTTCCACATTTCCGTCGAGCCACGACTCGTATTAACTATGAGTTATATTTGTTAGGAGTTTGAGAACTTTCTGCATTATGTATAATTTTTAGAACTGTCTGTTGGGTCTGTGTTTGACGTGGCGTGTTTCTCTTCTATTTACGGTAAAAGGTTAGGTATTCCAACACATTTTTGATAATTTTAAACTATTTAAATAAATACAATTTTGATGTGATTCAATAATCTCAATCGTAATAAATTTGTTATACCTTATCCCGCCACCAGTTAATAATAATTAAGTACTTGAATATAATTCTTACATAAATAGATTACCAAAACCTCACAAAATACGTAATCAGTACATAAATTAAGTTTATTTACATCCACTTTTAACGTAACAATCAAAATTAATTCACCGATCATGCAAAACCACTCAATTCTGTACCATCAAGGCCTCTCGTCTAACTCACTTATTTAATTCAACCCTTTCATCCTGATTTCAACCTTTTGATCCCTGAATTACGGTTGCAAATTGTTTGTTTGAAATTCCAATTATGGTGGATGTTGTCACCGCTGATGGCAGGAATGACGTATTGCCTTTCACAGATTTCATTACCGTTTAGTTAGAGCCCGATTAGACGTGGATCGTAGGTAGAAGAGGTAAAATAGGGGACCCAACATCGGCCCTTGTGGAAACCTATTTCTCGAGCTGTTGAATCTTAATGAGCTGATGTGTTTGTGTGAATGGGTTTGTAATTAGAACGTTTAAGGCATGATTCAATGGTAATCGGCTTTAAATAGCTATTGAATGTCACTTTGTGGGGTAAACGACGTGGGTGATCTTGTCGAAAGCCTATCTAATTATTTAACAATGATTATTATTTTAAAAGCATGCAGCGAGTACCTTCTTACCTAAAGATTTTGCGTAAATTATAACTTTGGCGTCCAAGTTTTGGTCTATAAATCATAACTGAGCCTTTGTTGTTTACGGTATTAAGTCCTTGTTATTCAGAGTCAGCGAGATCTTTGCTGACAATAATTAGTAATGTTTCATTCAAGACGATACCAGTGAAATATAAAGGTTTCAAACAAGCATATAGCACACCAATATTTTACATACAGATAGTTACGAAACAAACGTGAATTCATTTTGTGATCAATGTGATGTAGCCGCTTGATTAGCTTTGATTGATTGAATTTGAACCGAACGCAGGCGATCTACATTAATCTAATTTAGATGGATTAGGTTACTAGATACTGAAATCGAACTATATGTGAATGTTAGAAGCATAGACATAGGTACATAATTTGAATTGAGTTTTTTATTTGAAACTAGCATACATTTATTTCAGTTTTTTTGTTTGTTGAGGAATGTGCCTCTGTGTGGCCGATAGTAGAAATAACCAGAGTGGTAAAGCACCTGCACGAGTCAAAAGTTTCAATAAGTAACTTGATATACAGGCCGTCCCAAGACTATGCGACATAAAGGGAATGCATTAAGTCGATTCGATTCCCAGAAGAAGAAAGTAATTTTGAAGAAATCTATATATGCACTATTATGCACTATTATGTAAAATAAAATAAAGACTCCTTTCAGCATAATATACTATCTACAGTATTTAAGGTACTTTCCCTTCCCTTCATGTCGCATAGTTTTGGGACGGCCTGTATACCCTTGTCTACAGACTCGCGAGGAGACTGGCTTATTGTTAATGTCAGAGTCCGTACAGTTACTAAAATATGTTAATAATCCCCGACTATTTCCAGGGCTCCATTTAAATTTATCTGGATTATTCTGAACGTTTGCACCAATTTCCATCAAACAAAGCTAAGAACCTCTTTGCAAACACCATAATTCATATCAAAAAACCGCATTGAAAATAGAGCACCCGTTCTGATGCTACGTAAGTGTCAAAGGGTTGAATCTCTTTTGCTACAGCACTGCCATAATGAAATCTAGTTTTGTTTATGATGAAATACACATGCTATCGCACAAGCGGTGGCATCCCATAAACTCGCTATATCTAGTAATACCGACGCGCCCCGGCTTCGCACAGGTAGACCCCGGTGAACCCCCCCCCCCCCCTCCCCCCCCCCCCCCCCCCTCCCCCCTCCTTATTACTTATTCTGCTATTAGGAGCGGAGAAGAATCCACCAAAAAAGAGATAACTAACATCGGTCCAGCCGATCTTGAGCTATAAGTGGTGTAACTAACACGACTTTGTTTTATATATAAATAGATCTTATACGTTTTATATGGTCGCGATACTGCTCCGTGCTATGTAGTGTTGTCCAACCCTATTGTCGCTTAAATAAACTAATTGCCACAGATTTATATTGTGTCAAGGGTGATATCACCGGAGTGAAAATCTTTTGTGAGTACTAATTATTCTGTGTCGGTACTTTAGTCTAGATACTCTGTGGAATTGGCCGGTCAGTCATGTATAGCATAATTGATAGGTATTGTCCTATTCTACAATAGGTTGTCTGGGTAATAGATTTAATTGATTGATTATAGCCAGTTATCACAATCAGTCATTATAATCAGTCAGACGGACTACCTATCTGTGTATGAGTAGTCTATAAGCCCAATAATGTACACAGACACGGCTTATTCCACTATTCCTCCCTGTAAATCCCCTTAGGGGGGAAAAGTGGTATCTAAAAAAGCCTAGAATTCCCCCCTGAAGACACAAGCCTTTTTAACCCCCGACGCAAAAAGAGAGAAGTCATAGTACGACGTGTGAATCTGTGTGTCTGCATGCGGTATCGTAGCTGACAAACGGATTAACCGATTTTGATTTAGTTTTTAGGGTTCCGTACCCAAAGGGTAAAACGTGACCCTATTACTAAGACTCCGCTGCCGTCTGTCAGTCTGTCACTAGGCAGTATCTCATGAACCGTGATAGTCAGACAGTTGAAATTTTCACAGATGATGTATTTATGTTGCCGCTATAACAGCAAATAATAAAAAACAGAATAAAATAAATATTTAAGGGGGCTACAAAAAACGTGTTTTTTGCCGTTTTTATAGATAATGGTACGGAACCCTTCGTGCGCGAGTCTGACTCACACTTGGCCGGTTTTTATTTAATTATGCGGGGGGATCTCTTCACCCCCTTTCCTGTCCCTCCTATCCGCGACTCTCTACGGTCGTGAATCATATCTATAGCCAACTGACAGACTGACAGACGGACAGCGGAGTCTTAGTAACAGGGTCCCGTTTTACTCTTTTTGACGACCTCAGAGGCGCGGCGGGTGAAGCTTGGCCTGCGACCCAGGAGGTTGCGGGTTCGATTCCCGCCTCGGCACAAATATGTGCGATCGCAGATATTTGTTCAGGGTGTTGTGGGTATTTTCTATGTATAATAAAAAATATCTATGTATGTAATATATTGTATTAAGTATATAAGTTATCTAGTACGCATAACACAAGCTCTGCTTAGCTTGGGGCTAAATAATGTTGTGTGAACTGTCCATCATTATTTTATTATTTATTATTATAGCCAACCCAAAATCTAACTTTCTCGTGAGTATGTAGCCATCAGATTATGATTATGCGAAAGATTTGTTCTGCTTGTGTTCCGCATTTAGCAAACTGGGGCGTGGTAAATTAATTATTTTGATATAGGCTAATGTGCCTGAGCAAACATTTACAAATTATTTAATTAATTATTAAAACTCACAAACTTCTTATCCAACATAATAATACCAACTTCATATCTCCGATAGTCAAATCGTCAAACCGCTTTACATTACGCGTTTATCTAAACTGTTGTTATCAACTTCGGCACTCGAAGCACAATGTATTGCGAAGTTGGGAAGCAGTAATTGCGCCAATAACTATCGAACTGTCTTGGCTTAGTGTGTGGTTTGTAATTGGCTACGAGTGGCCCACTAATGCTCCCAGGGCTTAGGCATGTGAGGTGCGAGTGCAAGCGATGAGCGGGTTATACACAGAGCAAATACAATAAAAGCTTGTATATAACAAAAAATGTTACTAAATAACAGATGTATAAATATAATAGAGAATTTTGAAATCATTTAGAATTGAATCTTTGGGTATGGGAATGTTTATTTCATTCACAAAACAAATGAGATCTTAAGCAAATGAGATATATATATATATGATTCCGCTTGAGTGCAAATTGTAGAATACGAATAGGTGCAGCCGAACGGTATACAAAAATGATTACAACAGTGGATTAGAGTCGACAGGAGAGAGTTTAACTAGGTAAAAGTGTTTTACGAGATATTGTAGATACCAGGAAGCCCAAGTTTGAGATTACTTCAACTAACCAAACCGACAATCGTGAGGCTGCGTTCCCACCACAGATGAGCGAGGATGCGTAACGAGGGATGTATTTGTTAAAAACAAATATAATCACTTAATTTACCTAGCCTCGCTCAGTGCAGCTGTGGAAGCGGCTTAGCAGAGCGAGGTTTTTATACGTACAAAACAAGCGAGTTATGTGTGAGAGAGATGTCTGTGAGGGATGTGTGCGAAGAATGTGTGCGAGCGATGTGGGCGAGGGATTTGTGCAAAAGATGGACGAGAGCTTTCGCGTTTGGAGTTTTCGCTGTCGTCTGAAAAGAGCCCACTACACATCCTCGCAGCGCTCATCTGCGCACATTTTCACAGCGTCGCTAAGCATCTTCGCACCGCTCAGCTGCCTAGCACACCTCTGGTGCGAACACTCACATCGTTACACAGCCTCGGTACGCATCCTCGCACCGCTCATCTGCCTCGCACATCTTTGGTGGAAACGCCTTAACCAGCTTGACGGCAAAAATAGATACGAGGTTTCGTTTCGTTTCGTATGAGGTAGTGCTGGCCTCTGGTGTCAGAGTTTGTCAAGCCGCCCGAGGGCATCTGACATGGCTTATCGACTGCTATTAATCAATAACAGCCGGGACCGACAACTTAACGTGCCCTCCGAAGCACAGAGCGATGGAAATACGAGGTGAAGTTGGTAGGCAGCCTACGGTACACCGGTGCTTTCCCAGACGAAATCATTCAGAAGAAACGCTAATACTATTGAAATTTTGTGGCCACAACACGTTGTTCAAACACAACAATCTAATGGCGCTGCAATAAAGACTCTTATTAGCGGCAATTACATTCAACTCGTACTAACAATCGATGTGAGGTTGTTACGGTAGAATGTTTAGTGTTCTTAGGTAAGTAGCAATTCTATTACAATTTCTGCCGCAAAGCAGTAGTGCTCGCATTGTTTTGTTCCAGTTTAAAAGGTATGGATGCCGGTGACATTACAGGCACATGAGATTTTTCATCTGTACGCCTCATGGTGGCGGGCGCAGTCCAATGCCACGTATAGAGTGCATCCTAGGTGGACGTGACCTATGAGAAAAAAGTGGAAGTTATCCCTAAACATCAGGTGGTCCATCTCGTAGTTCCGTCAAAAATACTATTAAAAAAATTCCATAGTTGTTTTGTGACTGGATACCTATCATTAGAAAAGTAGAACTTCAATCTGGGTTACAGTTTACTTATCCAGATATTTTAATAGTTCTTTAAGAAAAGAGTTTTTTTTCAATATGTTATTACCTGTCGTCGTCGTTTCGTATGAGTTAGTGCTGGCCTCTGGTGTCAGAGTTTGTCAAGCCGCCTGAGGGCCTCTGGCTTATCGACTGCTATTAATCAATAACAGCCGGGACCGACAGCTTAACGTGCCCTCCGAAGCACAGAGCGATGGAAATCCACACATAACTTAGAAAAGTCATTGGTGCGGAGCCTAGGATCGAACCCGGTATCGTTGGATTCTGAGTTGCACTATTGAACCGTTAGGCTACCATCGCTCTTATTACCTGTGATGATGACACAATTAAAAAACTAACTTATTTATTTGTCTAACTTATTTATTTGTTTAACTAACTCGCTGTTAGCCTTATCATTCTAAGGTAGCTTAGGTATTCAGTAATCTTCCTGTTAATCTGTTTATAAAAATTCGCTTGACTGACTCACTAACTGACTTCAAACGCACAGTTTAAACCTCAAGTCCTGGAGACCTGAAAAGAGTACATGCCTGTAGAGGTACACTAAGAAATTAATTTCTGAAATTAGCTCAAAAGAGGGTTCAAATGTTGTATGTTAAAAACTTTACGCGGACAAAGTCGTGAGTACTCTACTAGTTAAAAATATAATAAATAATATTATAGTAAGATTTCACTTCAGCTACAGAAATGTGGCAAAAGAGAGGAAGTATTTTTGTGATCCTGATAAAAAATAAAGCAAATCTCTTTGTTTTAAATCCAGATCGAAGATTAGATTAATCGCGCGCTAATTTCGAACGTCGATCAGGATTACGGGTAGAAACGAATGAAATGGATAATTTAGAACCAGCCTTGCGTTATTACGTTTGTTTGATGTTATTTTGGTTAAATCAATCATTCGTAAGCAGCGTAGGCAGACTACGCCAGTTGCTTCGGCCTACGCCGTAGAGTTTAAAACAACATTATTGGGTATTTCTGTTAGATTACTAATTAATTACCGGTAATGCAAACTGCAAATTTATTGTGCCAATGTGTTTTTATTATTCAGGGTATAAGGTCAGCCACCAGCTTGAGGCAAGGTGGCCCTGATAAGAGCCTCGTGACCGATGGCTATAGACCCAGTGTCGTGAGGAAGACTAGAGTCCAGGCCTCTCAGAAGTTCTATTCATCCAAGTAAAATAGTTATTCATTTATTCACAGCCAATTTCGATTTACATGTTAGGTTTTTTTATCGCATAAATTCATTATTTATAAACCAAGTTGGATCTCTTTTTATTTGAATGAATATACTTCCTGATTGCTTCCATTTTAGTCAAATCTACTTCTGATGATGGCATCCATGAGGAATTGAGGGGTCCCCTCAATTATTATAGGCATAGATATAGCAATTTTGTTATTTTAGGTAAAAAGTCAAGCATTTCGATTCAGTAAGTAGACTAAATAATCAATAAATAAATATTACTGGACAGTTCACACAACATTATCCAGCCCCAAGCTAAGCATAGCTTGTGTTGGCTCAGTTGCAAAATTATGGGTAATAGATAACTGATATAATTAATACAATACATTACATAGATAGATATTCTTTATTGTACATAGAAAATACGCAGAACACCCTGAAAAAATATCTGCAGGTCGTAAAAATATTTGTTACGAGGCGGGAATCGAACCCGCAACCTCCTGCGTCGCAGGCGAACCTTTGCCCGCCACATAGTGAGAAAACCAGGTTGTTCTAAAATATTATTTAGGACAACCTGGTTTTCTCACTATGTTTTTATTTGGCATTTGAAAACTCCTTGTACACATCAATTCGAGAGGAAAAATCTTTGCCATTAGACCATTAGACTGACACTTCGCGTGAAAAATGAGGTCAAATAAAAGACTATTTTGTAAAAGATTTACAAATAATCTATTAATGTGCAATTGTAAGTTACCTGTACCTTTCATTACTAAAAAAAACTTCAAGGTTTTTAATATAAACCTTTAGCTGTCATGATTTTCGTCCTTAGTTATTATTTTACTAAAAAATTGGTTAAATAATGTCTTATTCCAATGTGTCTAAGAACCTGGAATCCTTGAGTAATCCCTGTCCCATTTGGCCCAGTTGTCAAAACAATGGCCAAGTTGTCCCAGTCCAAACATTGGTCCGCGGTTTGTCGTGACAATTTATGTTTGTCTTTCGTCTAATTAGTATTGTGGTTAATTATTGCATTACTCAGTGTATCTAGGTACATATGAATATAACGTGTTTGTACAGTTGTGTTAATTGGTGTAGGTTTGTTTAGGATCTAAACTTTAGTTGAAGTATCTAGTTATTGTGATGAATGCATATTAATTAGATTCAGATTTTTTGATTCGTTCACGCTGTACGATGACACAAAGTTTCCAAAACTATCTAAAAACAGTTTTGGGGACAGTTGAACTGGGATTCTCGAGAAACCTTTTATGGGCCGGATATAACTGATGTAGGCAACGCTTATTTCCATATTTAAGGAACTCTGGTAGTATAATTTACCTTGGACAGTTCAGTTCAGTTCTTGAACAAGTAGCCCTTGTGAACGAATATTGTATGTACTTAATACTCATAAAATAAAATAAAAAGGTATTTAAAGTCATAAAAAGTCAAAGTATTTTTCATCCCATCTATTCGAAAAGGACGACTGGGTTCGCCTTTAAGTGCACCCAACGGTGGTGTTTTCTATGAGAAACTTTTAGCGGGCAGTAATGAGTTTTCCGGCGCACTTATTAAGTTCCTAATTTAAAAAGTGCGCGGCAAAGATAATTGCGGCACACTTATTGAATTTGGAACCAGCGCCAAATAATTCGAACGCAAATATTGTTTGAATAGATACTGGCTGGTACGACGGCCCAAAAAAAAAAAAAAAAAAAACAAAACACACAAAAAAAACAAAAACACAAAAAAACACAAAACACAAAAACACAAAAAAAGCACAAAACACAAAAAAAACACAAAACACAAAAAAACACAAAAACACAAAAAAAACACAAAAAATACAAAACACAAAAAACACAAGACACAAAAAAAACACAAATAACATAAAACACACAAAAAAACACAACACAAAAAACACAATACAAAAAACACAAAAATGCACAATACACACAAAAACACAAAACACAAAAAAAACAAAAAAAAACACAAAAAAAAAACAAAAAAGCACAAAACACAAAACACAAAAAAACACAAAAACACAAACACAACAAAAAAAACACAAAAAAACAACCATTTGTTTTATTAAATAATAATATTACAATAACATATGAGGCGCCTTTTATTTTCTCATAGTGGGTGATGAAAAGCAGAGTGTATCACACGGGCGCAACATATATTTTAGGCTCGGGCGACGTACTTTGAATCACTCGCTACGTTCAGGATTCTACTAAAGAATCCCTCGCTACGCTCGGGATTCTACTCTAGAATCCCTCACTTCGCTCTGGATTCAAAAAAGCGCCCTCGCCGTAAAAATATTATGTTGCTCTCTTATGATACAATCTACTATTTATTGCGTGAAATACATGTTAGAAAAGATTTCAAATATTAATCAGTATTAAAATGATACCAGCATTCTAATAAGGTATGCAATATTTTTATTAACAATTAGTTCGTAAAAAGGCAACAATTAGGTACTCAATAAATCATTAGAATACAAATAAATAGGTAATTAACTAATATTAACAAATATGAGTTATATAAATTAAGAAAATGTAATATCTTTGTCGCTTACATTTTCAGCTATAGAGTACTAACATATATTTGCCAGTAATGTTTATAACTATCTCCAAAACTAGGCACATACACAGCGGGTAAGATACACCATCAGTTATAATAATAACTATCGAAATCCACTGCCAAACATAGGCCTCCCCACATAATACCACAAAGAACGGAATTGCGCCACCCCCATGCATAGAATTCCTGCGACTTTATAATGTCTTTGGTCCATCGAGAGGCTACGCCGTGTTGTCTGGTTTGTATTTATTCTGTTTTAGATTTATAACCAAAATTCAAAATGTGGGACGCTCATTGCGACACAAGGTGAAATCCCAACTACACTGGTTTTGCACAGTTATTCCTTGAGATACAAAACCACTAATAATATAAGATTGTACGATAATTTAGGGTCTGGGTTCGATGTCCACATCGAAATAAGCTCTCTTGTCTCACTAAAGGTCATCACACTCCACAAGCTTCATTATCATAGAACAACTTTATAGATAACAGATGATTTTCTAAGAGTTAATGTAAAATTTAGATAATATGAGACAGAGGATGCCCGCCCTAAGCCCCGATGTCTGGAATTATCGGGATCAACGGCTTCTTTACATCTGATTCAGTTACAATTGATAAGTTTGAAGGATTATAATATACTAGCAACTCGGCCCAGTTTTCCATGGCTAGTATCAGTATCCACCCTCTCCCAACCCCCCCCCCCCCCCCTCCCATTTATCCATATACTAAAAACCATCAAAATCTGCTAAATCATGTGAGCGGGCAATACTGAAATGTTATACAACATTCCTGCACAGTTTCTTATAAGTGCATATAAATGCTACTTTGTTCTACTGGCATTTCAAGTGCAAAATCATGAAATTACTTCGCACTTGAAAGAAACCTTACATTACGTAACTTACCCAATTAACTTCAAGTGAAATTTTACCCTGTGACCCTCAACTTCGTCTAAATTACATATTTCGTAACAAGGTGATAATAACCTTTTTGCTTTACTGGGCCTTAATTAATAAACAGGCCGATGGAACCACTTGATTTATTGCCCCATTACGAGTAGAAGCCCCTCCCCTGGCTCACAGATGAGGTAATACTTGCAAACATTCAGAAAATTTCACAAAGACTCAACCTGAACATATTTTAAATCTGTGGCACGCACGCAGCCATAACAGCCTGCATTTTATTACAAAAAACCTAGCTCATGTCTGCATTACAGGTTTTGGTCATAGCTTTAAAGTCATACTAGGAGTGACACGTCTAGCGCTTCAGCTACAACTTTGGTCTAACTGAGTCAGTCCCTGAGGTAGGTATGGGAGCGGTACAGGAGGGGTGTTTTCGTCTCTGACGACTGAAGCCACGCTTAATTTTGACGTAGCGAAAACACCCCTCCCGTACCGCTCCCATACCTCAGGGACTGACTCAATTAAGCGCTAGACCTGTAATTTGGGTACTGAATCGATCACAAGTTACATTTAAAAACAAACCGTGGTACTATAGACCCGAATTATCCGGAACACTTCCACAGTGGTTTGTCTTTTGGATTGACAAACAGTTTTAAATTCGATAGAATGAGACAAAACACGTAATTTTTCTGAATTTAAATTGTTTGTGACCGAGACATATTTCATCTTAACTCAGCGCAATAAAGCTAATTTTAGATTGAAAGCCGATTCGGAGTGGCACAGCCGTGGGGCTCGCTAAGAGCCCTCTGGATTATTGAAATGGCGGATTAAGGTGACCCGAGATCCGCTTTGATTTATAAAGTTTAATATCGTGTTATTAAGGAGTGCTTCAGAGTGATTTGGTGAGAGTTATGGAGACTAATAATATTCCAGTTTCAAGGATAGGTCAAAATTTACACCCGTTTAGTGTAAGGATAAGAAAACTTTTCTACTGACCATACCTCGTTCAGATCACATTTTTTGTACACGAAGAGAAGTTAATCTTACCTTAGTTACTATCCTTATATACTTCCTTGTGTATACTAATTTAGAATATTAATACCTCCGCCTCCTCCCGTGAATATTGTTAAAAGCAGATTAAAGGATTACACCAGGGATAGCCCGCAGCATCTATCTGAGTACTTCACGCCAATACTGCAATCACCAATCCACTTGCCACGCATGGTGATTATGGCAAACTATATTATTGTATTTGTTGTTAAGATAAGAGGCCACGTCCATCAGTAGACGTCTGACGGCTGATAATGATAATGCCGATATACTATTGAACTGAACTGTGCTTTTCCCAACAGCTGCCAAAGGTTTTTAAAGCCAAATCAGACACCTTAAAGAATGTAGGTAACGAAATAATGAAACGAAATGATGTGAATAAGAGAATAAAAACAGAATCCTCAATCAGCCAAAAAATCAATAGCCTTCTGTCGGACCGTCCTCCCGCATGTAAGGTTTTCGTTTTTCAGCTCCTCTCAAAGAAGATTAAATTCCTCCGTCCTCGGCCAGGAATCCTTAGATTGATTAGAACGTTACCTTTACAGGAATCAGTATAGATAGCTACAGGGACGTTCGCGGGAAAAACGTTTTGTAGCAATAGATATCGTAATAAAGCAATTATATTCCGAATAATACCTGAAAAATGCTTAGAGCACTGAAGGCCTCCGTACCGGAGTGAAAAACACATCCTGTACTACCGACATAACCCAAAACCGGTACTTAAGAGTGATAGCCAAAGGATGTACTTCAACCGAGCAATCATCATCATTATCATCATTGACAGCTCAAATAATAGCCCACTGCTGGGTATAAGCCTCCTCCCTCAAACGCCACTCCAAACGGTTCTGTGCGATTCGCATCCAGGTCTTTCCCTCTATACTACGGCCTCTATATCATCCGCCCACCTGAATGATGGACTGGCCACTATTGCTCCCTCTCGGCTACCACTCGGTCAGGGCCTTACACAAATCTGGCCAAGTGTCCTGCCCTGCGCCACTTTAGTCTAGCAATACGTTCTCCAATATCTGCCACCTTTGTCCTCTTTCGGATTTCCGTATTGCGGACACGGTCCAGTAAAGATATCCCAAGCATGGCACGCTCCATAGCCGTTTGGGTGACTCTCATTCTATGCACAGCTTCCTTAGTGACCGTCCATGTTTCAGCACCGTACTTATATACCAACCGAGCTATATTAACTGATAAAAGCATTTTTACATTAAAACAGACCTTTGTTTTTAACTGTATGAATGAGGGAACAAGCAGGTGGCGCATGAACCGAATAGTCTGCTACGTAGTCTGGTAAGCGGCCTGACGGCATGACTCTTGTTCCGTGGGAGAAGGTAGGCTTTTGGTGTATGTCGCTATATGCGTTGATACCCTTGCGCCATCTTATCTGTCCGGAACATCAGTTAGGGCCGGTGCGACAGCAGATTCAACTGAGGATCTCAAAAGGCGCAAATATGGAAGTCTCGACAAAGCTTACTATTTGGGCTTTTCGGGGTCGAGACTCAGGGTCCAAGGGGTACTGGGGCCCTTCGCGTTTTCAAAATTATTTCAGCGCGTCTGGTCGAAGCGACGCTTGACCCGAGTGCTGACTCTTATCTGGTTCAACGTATTAGGGTTGCTATTCAGCGTGGCAATGCAGCCAGCGTCTTAGTGACGCTCCGTTCGGTAGTGATTTGGATCAGTTAAGCTACCTTTAGATCCGTTGCAACGGTATTCAAATGTGTTTTTTTGTACGTACCTACTTGCATTAGTTATATTTTTCTAAAACTCTTTATTATTTATCTTTTTCAAGTAAAGCAATTGAATTAATGAAATTAGAGATCAGAACCGTAAGCTGATGAAAATGAGCCTAACCTGCCTGGCTACTAGTATTTATCTATAAATTTATATTTTCCATCTTCAGATCAGCTCACTAACACTAAAATATTGTATTGTCATCGGACTTGACAAGTGTACCAAATTTCAAATCAATCGGTTGTGTATAAGTAAATAAAATTCAGTTGCAATATTTGTCCCTCACAGACAGACAGTAAAATGATGCTCCGTCCTTTTGGCTTAATCACAAAGATTAGCTCCGAGATGAAACATGTCGTGAACCATCCAACCCCAACTCCACTTAATTCCAACACTCAAATCAAGTTCGATTTTCGATCGAGTCGAGTTCCGATTTTACTATCCACATGTCGAGTGGAAACATGTATGTCGGCAGGGCTGTCGATGTTTAAAAACTATGCGGTTTTGTTTGAGTTTTTAATTATACCCAGACAATTTATAATACCATAAACAAGCAATTCATTTTGACGTTTAACTTGCCTTCACACTATTTTTCACACTCGTGTGACGGTGAGGATATAAGTTTATTGGCCTTCATACTACTCAAATAATTGTTAAGAAATGAATTTTCTAGCGTTCGTATAATGCAGGATAATAACGTTAACACTCAAGGCAACAACTACTATCTTTATATACGAGCACTCTATGGGTCATTATTATACCTACGCAGATGGCAATCAACGCCCTACGCGTGCAGTTTATCAACATGTTCTTAGATACCTACGCAGATGGTAATCAACGCCCTACGCGTGCAGTTTATCAACATGTTCTTAGATACCTACGCAGATGGTTATCAACGCCCTACGCGTGCAGTTTATCAACATGTTCTTAGATACCTACGCAGATGGTAATCAACGCCCTACGCGTGCAGTTTATCAACATGTTCTTAGATACCTACGCAGATGGTAATCAACGCCCTACGCGTGCAGTTTATCAACATGTTCTTAGATACCTACGCAGAAGACAATGCAAGCTCTATGCGTGCAGTATAACAGCACGTTCATATATACCTACGCATATAACTAATGATACAAATGTCTCAGTTGTTCAATCAATTGAACTGTTAATTGAACTAATGGGAACCCTTTACATATTTATATTTAAGTATTATTATGTGGTTCATGGTCTGAAATACTATATCAAATTGAGCTGAATTAACTCCCTGATCAGAAAACTTTAAGGTACTTAAGTGCCTATTCTTTACGAAACTTAACAAACTGTGTATCAGGCAGGCGGCGGAATCAAGATCTATTGGTTTACAGCTGGTTGCTTTTTGGTACCGAAACTTTTTAAAATGTTTAAACTTAATTCAAAAATATTAAGGCTCCAATGAATAATATAATTGTTCTTCCCAAACTCGAGAGTGGCAGCCCTATAACCGATACATCTATTAGGTGGCACTAGCATGACGTACCTACCCACTACCCATACTTACGAGACAATGCTCAAAGGTCCAATTACAAAGGACAGTAGCTAGCAGATAGTACTGGAGCCACTCCACCTCGGGTCAGGTGGGCAATTTCGTGGTTTCAATTGGTGTCTTGAAGGAATTTGTGGCAATGAATAGTTTATAAGCAATCCAACTAACTGAAGTTGTATTGGAATGGAACTGATCGATATTTGAAACAGCTAAGTTAAATATTTCCAGCAACATTTTTGGTACAATGTTCATCGAAGTTGATATAAAGAGTTTTGGAAAAACTTCTTAGCCGATTAACATAAAACTTCAATAATACTTTGAGATATATAATAAATAAATAATGCTGGACCATTATCACAACATTATCAAGCCCAAAGCTAAGCAGAACATGTGATATGGCTAGATAAACAATACATAACATAGTTTTTTTTTTTAAATTATACTTAGAAAATACCCAGAATACCCTTAACAAATATCTGCAGATCGTATAAATATTTATTCCTAGGCGGGAATCGAAATCGCAAACTCCTGCGTCACAGGAGAACCTTCGCCCGACGCACCACAGAGGTCGTCTACGTACATGGAGACCTGCAATGCTCTAAGTCTATGTAGATACCCTAAAAATACAATGTATAGTAAAAGTATTCAAATCAGACAAGCAATCACGGAGCCATAGGAGAAGGTACATCATTTTTAGGGTTCCGTAACGGTCATGTCTGTCTGTCTGTCTGTCCGTCCGTAAGTCACAGCCACTTTTTTACGAAACTATAAGAGCTTATGCTGTTGAAACTTGGTAAATGGATGTATTCTGTGAACCGCATTAAGGTTTTTAGACAAAAATAGAAAAAAAACAATACATTTTTGGGGTTCCCCATACTTAGAACTGAAACTCAAAAAAATGATATTCTTCAATGTATTGGGTATCTATGAATAGGTCTTCAAAAATTATATTGAGGTTTTTAATATCATTTTTTTCTAAACTGAATAGCTTGCGTGAGAGACACTTCCAAAGTGGTAACTTCTAGAATAAGAGAAAGATAAAACTTTAAAAAAAATATGATGTATATTACCATGTAAACTTCCAAAGAAAATTGGTTTGAACGAGATCTAGTAAGTAGTTTTTTTTAATACGTCATAAATCGTAATCCATACAAGAACTTTTATATTATGTTACTTGCTGCTACGGAACCCTTCACGGGCGAGTCCGACTCGCACTTGGCCGCTTGTTTGTTGTTTAAATACATCTTCATCAGCTTTTAGACGTCCACTGCTGGACGAGGCCTCTTGCACTCGTCATAATCACTGCGCTTGACAGGTGGATCAGTGATCGCAGTATTGGTACACCTGTGGATGCTGCTGCATATTCCCTGATGTAATCTCTGAAGACGTTTACGCCATCCACAGGAGTAGACACAGGGTATTTTGTGAGGCTGGATAACTAATTGTTTATTTCTGTTTTTATAACTGGAGTAAAATACACAGCCACAAACCTGATTCTTTATTTCTGTTTCAAGCCGGCCGAGTCCGAGACGTAATTTCATTTTCGCTTCACTAAACATCTTCTGCGTCATCTAATTTACGAGACCCGATAGGTAGCTTCACGATATCGGACTAACCCTGACAGATTGAGGAGAACAGCTGGTGCATACACCTGAATTTAAATAATTATAGTTTTTTTTTTTACTATGATGAACCTTTGTTTGACCACGATCTCACCTGTTGGTAAGTAACGATGTGGCCGAAGATGAAGCACAAAGGTCTAGAAGGCACCTATTCACTCTAGCCTTGAAGAGATCCTGATTATAGTTTTCAGGAAAAACAGAAGACGGTAGGGTATTCCACTCCTTAGCAGTTCGCATTATAAAGGTAGAACTGAATCGTTTAGTACGAATAGAGGGTATATTAATGAGGTAAGGATGGTACCGAGCCATGCGCCTGCTCGTCCTATGATGAAAAGGAGATGGTGGGATCAGATCGTGAAGCTCCTGGCATTATTTCCCGAAATGTAACTTTTCATCTCTTAGGATTACAACCATACTGAATCTAAATATTTGTTATTGAAACCTAAACCATAGAGTTATTTATGTACTAGGTACTATAAGATGAGGCACCACACTTATTTTAACAGCATGAATGACGGAATAAGCAGATGGCCCACATGATGTTAGGCGGTAACCTCTGCCTTTAAGGTGGTTGCTTTCGCCTGTGGCGCGAAATTATTATTTTTTCGTGCTTTTTGCTCATCACAGCTCATCAACACTTCTTCAGATAGCGAAAACTATGTTGACGGTAATTATATTACCTAACACACAAGTTTTAATTTATAGTACCACATAAATATCATTCAAGTGGTCTATATAGGCTACTTTATATCCTAATTAAACGCAACCGAAGCCACGGGCGGACACTATTACATAATAACTCAATGGGTAAACATGCGATTCTTATGATTGTAAGAAGAACGCCTCACTGTGTACTATGATAGCGTACATTAGCTGTTCCAGTTTCGACTGGAGGAAACTGTGAACGATTGCAGTTCTCGGGCGCTCGTAGCCTTCAGGAACAGGATTTAATCGCGGATAGATAATCGCAATGATGTTTACATAACGATTGCAGTTCTCGGGCGCTCGTAGCCATCAGGAACAGGATTTAATCGCGGATAGATAATCGCAATGATGTTTACATAACGATTGCAGTTCTCGGGCGCTCGTAGCCATCAGGAACAGGATTTAATCGCGGATAGATAATCGCAATGATGTTTACATAACGATTGCAGTTCTCGGGCGCTCGTAGCCATCAGGAACAGGATTTAATCGCGGATAGATAATCGCAATGATGTTTACATAACGATTGCAGTTCTCGGGCGCTCGTAGCCATCAGGAACAGGATTTAATCGCGGATAGATAATCGCAATGATGTTTACATAACGATTGCAGTTCTCGGGCGCTCGTAGCCATCAGGATCAGGATTTAATCGCGGATAGATAATCGCAATGATGTTTACATAACGATTGCAGTTCTCGGGCGCTCGTAGCCATCAGGAACAGGATTTAATCGCGGATAGATAATCGCAATGATTTTTACATAACGATTGCAGTTCTCGGGCGCTCGTAGCAATCAGGAACAGGATTTAATCGCGGATAGATAATCGCAATGATGTTTACATAACAGTTCTCGGGCGCTCGTAGCCATCAGGAACAGGATTTAATCGCGGATAGATAATCGCAATGATGTTTACATAACAGTTTTTACTAGTTTTCTTCAATCTCATTGATTATTTATATCGTCGTCGTTTCGTATGATGTAGTGCTGGCCTCTGGTGTCAGAGTTTGCCAAGCCACCCGAGGGCCTCTGACATGGCTTATCGACTGCTATTAATCAATAACAGCCGCGACCGACAGCTTAACGTGCCCTCCAAAGCACAGAGCGATGGAAATCCACACATAACTTAGAAAAGTCATTGATGCGGAGCCTAGGATCGAACCCAGTATCGTTGGATTCTGAGTTGCACTATTGAACCGTTAGGCTACCATCGGTCTGCCTTATATGCCTCCTTCAGATAGATGTGTGACCCTGTGTGAGCTTTGTGATTCTGACAGATGGTGGAAATAATATTATGGGTCTATTTATGTAATACTAGCGTCGCTCATGTTTTACCAGGATAAAAAGTAGTCTATATTTCAATGCAGGTCATAATTTATTTGTGTACCAAATCTCATCTTTATCGGTTCAGCTGTATCGGCGTGATTGAGTAACAAATATCCAAACATCGTATCTTTGACATTTATGATATTAGTATAACTAGTTTCCACCCGCGGCTATGCTCACGTTTTAACAGAGTAAAAAGTAATCTATAGTCAATACAGATCATAATCTATATATGTGCCAAATTTGGCGTGATTGACTAACAAACATTCATACATATAAATATTCAAACATCCAAACATCGTAGATTTGACAAATGGGATTTGTTTTAATTCATAATATTATAGTAAATTTTTATTTTTAAATTGATATTTTTGTTATTTTTGTAAATATTTGTATCCCAGACATGTGAGACCCATCTAAATTAATTATTACAACTTGTACAACCACATTTATTCAAATAAAGAGTATAGTATTTTTTATTAGTTAGGTGACGGAACTTGCTGGTGGTCCATCTGATAGTATAAGGTAACCCTCGTTACATTTATCACGTCCTTCTAGGGCGCGCCCTACGTGGTATTGCAATGCACCGGTTACTCCGAGATAAAGTTGTTTATTTTTGCTGTACATACATACATACATAGACACACGCCTTTTTCCCCGAAAGGGTAGGCAGAGCCTCAAATGGACCTCTTTTCACGTAGGTCACTTGTCACGCCTATTTTCCACGAGGGTGCACATCGTGGGAAATAGGCGTGACAAGTGGTGAGCTCATCGCCGCCATTGCTTCCCACGACTGACTCTGCTAAAGCTTTCTTCTTAGCAGCCAGGACAAATCTTATACCAACGAATCTTACAATCAAGTCCGGGTACATCTGTACAATAAGATATTTTACAGCATTTAGACATATTGTGTAGGTATCCGTTTTCAAGAGAGTCATTAGATTTAACCATCAAACTTTTACAAAATAACTTTGTTGAAGCACAAAAAGTAATTTTAATAGGTGTTACAAATTTCACCAACTGCGATCGCTTCTAAGAGGAAATTTGAGCAAAATTATATTTACAACTTAATTAAAAGTTGAGGAAATAAAAAGGAGATTCATTAATGAGAGGAGCTGGGCCGTGAGCTATAGAAAACTCTTATGTATAGGTTTACTAGGATTTTAATTACTTACAAATTCTGTCAGAATTTCCGGGAAATGTTGGTTTGAAATTGTAACTAAGACGTTAGAAATTGACTTACATAATTACATACATACATAGACACGCGCCTCTTTCCCCGCAGAGCCTTAATGGGCCTCTTACATACTTATTACTTAATTACTTACAAAATTATTTTATGAATATAGATAATGTAAGCATTATTAGCATAAAAAATATACCTATGACGATTTCTAGACAAAATCAGTTGTATTTTATTTTATTTTATTTATTTAACCAACTGCGATTTATACAATAAATGATGACATTTACAAAACTATGGCCAAAAAAGGTCTAAACAGCTTAAAATTAACAAAAAATTCTACCTAGTACGATAGATATCAAACAAAACTTACTAGTGGCTACAAACAGATTGATCACGATGATAAAAGTGTGTGTATGAATTTATGTGTATGTTCGTGGGTGTGTGGATGTATGTGTGAGTATGGGTGCAGTGTGGAGTGTAGTTCTAGTTCTCAAGGTTAGATAGAACGAGTCAAACGACGTTTTTAGTTCATCTACGCCGTACCAGCCGTAGAGCTTCTACGCCGTAGCAGCCGTAGAGCTTCTAGAAAGCCATGAAATTAAATTAAATTACATTTATTTAAACTACAACAGACATACAAATAGATAAACAAACAGATGAACAGATAAACAAAAATTACAATCTTAAAAGTAGTTAAAATGCCTGATCGCTACTCCATTTCAATCTTTACAAATATATACATTTAGGTGTATGTGTGTGATTTTAAAATAAATGTCAAAATTTAAATAAAAACTGCTATTTATACGATATTTGTGAAGGCATCGACGTAAATAAAATGAATGGACGGGCCTTAGGGAACGATAGTTTTGAAGCTTCTAAACAGACCTAGCTAGTATACTTCGCTTCAGTCAGTCTTTGTCACGGCAACGAGTGACAGCTATGCTGAAAAATACCAAAATTAGATACCTTGGTGATACAATGCCTTCCTGTGCTGTTCTGCAAGTGCAAACAACACAAGAAATACAAATAAAGCTTCAGGCATCGCAGTTCATTCGTAAGTAAAGGTTTTGTAATATAATTTTCATCAATTGATAAAAAACTTATAAATCGTCGTGTGGTAGGAAAACTACATAACCAACACATTTTGCGAAATCGACTTTATTGCATGGTTATGATGACCCATACATGTCGATGGACACGTCTTGCTCTAGAGGACGAGCGACAACAAGGAGGACTACGCCCCAGGACATTATCTCAATGTTCCCCACTCTGAATGAAAGTTAACAGACACAAGTTTATACTCGTAGATAGTTTTAATTTTAGTCGACCTTTTTCTTTTTGATACTTAGAATTATTGTGATCCACAATTTTTTTTCATTTTGTTGATTTTATAAGCATTAGTCGTATGATAAGTTTGTTATGTCACTTACTTTGAATTTATAAGTCTGCTAAAATAATGTAGGTGTTTCAGTAGTTTTCTAATATTCAGTCTTGATAAAAAGAAATGATTATAAGTTGGTTTTATTTTAAAATGTATTTTAATATTATATAAATCTATACCCATGGATAGGATTGTCATATTCAAATAAGTAAATAATAGATCATTTCAATTATTCAAAACTTTGGCGAGGGAAAAATACATAGTCGTTTTTTTATTTTTTTCTCTTAATCAAAAGAACTAAAATGTATTATCATTAAACTCGAAAATAGATACAGTACCAATCTATAACATATCAAAACACGGACTGAAAAATTAGTTACGATAAAAAAGTTATTGCCATTTTTGACGCAATAAAACAGTAAATCGCGTTATTCTCGCGATGTTGGTTTTGTTGTTGTTATTACTTATTTAGTTTTCCAACTACAGCGACGAAATATTTGACAAGACTTCACGCATGACGGATGGTCCGGTACAGACTGCAAAAAAATCTGATGCCTAGGGGTATCTTATTGATTTAGAATTGTAATTTGCATTATTTACGCCAAAACATTGCTAAGCACGTCGCTTTAGGTAATTGCATATAATATGTAATGGCATGTTAATTAACCTTATAGCTTTCCAAAAAAAAAAAAAGTAAACAAAAATGGATAGAAGTCATAAGACGAGCAAGAACAGACGACTTTTGGAAGTGGAATACATTTTCCCGTATTAGCTCTGATCATTTTCTACACAATGAATTCTATACGCCAAAAAACGGTTAGTAGTAGTAGAGCTTTTTTGTGAAAGACTTCGTCCGGGGAAGTACTACCACCATACCTGTTTCTACCGCAAAGCAGTAGTGCTCGCATTGCTGTGTTCCGGTTTGAAGGGTAAGGGTGCCGATGAAATTACGGCCACATGGGACTTTTCATCTTTATGTTTCAGGGTGGCGGGTGCAGTGGAATGCCACATAGGGCGCGTCCTAGGTGGACGTGACCTGAGGTAATGCACTGTTCATAGGCAGAGGGTACCAGTTAACATCAGGTGGGCCATCTTCTTGATCTGTCATTCCAAGTAGTATAAAAAAACTCATTGTGCAAAATTCTTAAAACTGCACTCTGCAGTTTCTTAAATACCGGAATTTTTATACATTTATGTTTCCGTACGATTTTTATGATATTTTCTTAGTTTATTGAGTGATGAAAAATATATTTTTCACAAATTGATTGAGCTGAAGACCTTAGGTGGACTTGCTTTTCTATTGATTTATATTGTGTATGTTTGAGAGCTGATAAATAGATACGTAACTACATAAAACAGAAGGGAACCATGTATTTTTGTAAAAGTTTCATTCAATAATTGCATTTTTTTCGGCGATTTTTTGTACTATAAACCTACTGAAATAACTTTAGAAAACACATTGCATCTGTTAAAGTATTAAGTATTAAAAAAATACAGTTTTTAAGAAGTTCAATAACTTAATTTCACCTAGTTTATTTACAAGACCGCCAGGAGTGGCGCTATAGAGAAGAGGCCTTTACTCAGCAGTGGCTGGATAGATAGATAGATAGATAGATAGATAGTTTATTTGTTGACCGTACCCTAAATCCGAATTGTCTTATTTTTCACGGACGTTTTCTATGAGTAAGGCCAGTCCATTTATTTTACTTTGGTCGAAGTGTGAAGGTATGTCGTGTGTATCGAATAGGCTTAGAAACGGCTCGACGGATTTCAATTAAAATTTTAGGGATTCAAACAGATTTTTTAACTTACATTTTCGTGTATGTTTCATTTCGATAACTCACAGGATTCAGAACATCAATGTACTGCGCGAACGAAATAGGTACAGCTAAACTAATAGTAATTTATGCTTATGCACATCTAAATAAAAAGTAAGTAATAGATTACTATCTTCCAAAGAATATTTTACCGTCACTTTGGGTAAAAAACTCGTTTATCGTCGCTGTAACTGTGAACATAGTTTCGTCGCTCAGCTCTTTACGGCTTGTATATTAAAATTCAGTGCGTCTGTTTCTTTTACAGCGAATAAAGTTTTTATCTCAAAGCAGAGTTCTTAGAGTTGTAAAGCAATAAGCTATAGAGCACGGTGAAAATTAAACGATACAAACCGTGAACAAAGGTATGATTAGTTTTAGATCGCAATATCATTTAAGTAAGGGTTCTCTAGCGGCGACAGTGATTTTTATACTATACAAAGAAATAATAATAATTGACATCAAGCCCGTCTTGAGTTGGCCGTTGTTCCTGGCATAACTCTGACCCAACACTATGGTTTTCTGCATTGCAGGATTTAAAATTCTAAGAGCAATGGACTCCAAACTGGAAACAGGGGGATGAGTTAGCATAGAGCATTCCCTTACCTACCCTCTTGTTTTAATACTCTACGTTCGAGTCACAAAAGTAGTTTCATCTTTGACTCTTAAAGTTCACTCTTTTGTAGAGGTTTGTTTTATAGCTTTTTACTTGAATGTATGCTTAGTAAGATAAGTGCGTGTAGTTTTAAACACTAATGAAGGAATGCAGAAGATTTTAGGTATAAAAATAGCACCACTATACGAGTATCTGATCATATATGTACATATACATAAATAATCTGAGGATCTTTACACTTGGAATATATCCGAGTGAGGCAAATAGCACCACTATACGAGTATCTGATCATATATGTACATATACATAAATAATCTGAGGATCTTTACACTTGGAATATATCCGAGTGAGGCAAATAGCACCACTATACGAGTATCTGATCATATATGTACATATACATAAATAATCTGAGGATCTTTACACTTGGAATATATCCGAGTGAGGCAAATAGCACCACTATACGAGTATCTGATCATATATGTACATATACATAAATAATCTGAGGATCTTTACACTTGGAATATATCCGAGTGAGGCAAATAGCACCACTATACGAGTATCTGATCATATATGTACATATACATAAATAATCTGAGGATCTTTACACTTGGAATATATCCGAGTGAGGCAAATAGCACCACTATACGAGTATCTGATCATATATGTACATATACATAAATAATCTGAGGATCTTTACACTTGGAATATATCCGAGTGAGGCAAATAGCACCACTATACGAGTATCTGATCATATATGTACATATACATAAATAATCTGAGGATCTTTACACTTGGAATATATCCGAGTGAGGCAAATAGCACCACTATACGAGTATCTGATCATATATGTACATATACATAAATAATCTGAGGATCTTTACACTTGGAATATATCCGAGTGAGGCAAATAGCACCACTATACGAGTATCTGATCATATATGTACATATACATAAATAATCTGAGGATCTTTACACTTGGAATATATCCGAGTGAGGCAAATAGCACCACTATACGAGTATCTGATCATATATGTACATATACATAAATAATCTGAGGATCTTTACACTTGGAATATATCTGAGTGAGGCAAATAGCACCACTATACGAGTATCTGATCATATATGTACATATACATAAATAATCTGAGGATCTTTACACTTGGAATATATCTGAGTGAGGCAAATATCATCAACATGTTGCCTTTTGGTATTAGCTATTTGCGGCTATGATATCACTGTGGCTAGTTAAGCCTATTGCGATCGCCACTTGTTACATACCACCCCTGGAGAGGGCGTTTACAGTTCACTGCTAAAACCTACAGCTGTTAGGAACTGTAGGATGTTTTCTTAGGGGTGATTTCTTTGAGTTCATCCTGAGGCTGAGGATGTATTTGCCCAGATGAATGCTCCCAGTGGCCTTCACAGTCCACTGTTGGACGAGGCCTCCTCTATACAATAGAATAGGGGGGATTTCCATAACCACAGCGCTTGGCAGGCGGATTGCTGATCGCAGTATTCATGTTGAGTACTCAGGTGGAGGTTGCTGCCCATCCCGTTGCGTAATCCTTTAGTCAGCTTTTATATTTATATTTATTTGAAGGAAAACCAAAGGCTCAAAATTAACAGACTTACAAATTAATACATATCAGAAAGCTTATTGAAGGTTTTCACGGATAGGTAGCGGAATAGTACAACAAAAAAAGACTATGAACATAATGTGACTAATCAACATGCATCATCTATACAATATAGTTATTTAAATATTTAAAGTTACAATGTTTTAAACTAAACAATTGTCATCAACATTACCACCATCGGCGCCAAAAAACTCACCGCTATTTTACGACATCCACGGGAGGAGACGGAGAGGTATTTTCTTAGGCCGAACACACGGCAATTAAAGATAATGTTTGGCATATGCCCACGTTTTGATTATCAAGATAGTTCGCGTATGTTAGATATTGCAAGTTTATTGCTTGTAATTGAAATACTAACCGTAAACCAATCGCCAAACCCATCACAAACAAAACCTAAAATGAAGCATCAGATCTTTATATCTCCATCACTCTTAATAAACTGTGTTAGAGATACACACGAACATAAAAATCTAGTTGTCAGATAAAACGTTGTGGCCATCGTGAATAAACTAAATTGGCCAATAACATATAAAAACACAATATTTGGAATGCAAACATAAAAGAATGTAAAAACGGAGGCTCTGGAGTATATATAATAATTTATATTAAATACTTGCCTCTTGCACGCAGTTTCGCACCCGTGGTGGTGGGATAAAAAGCAGTCCGCCTCCTGCCCCTCCCTCATGTCCCTGACCCCCATCCTGCCCTTCTTCCAGCATGCATCCACACAACAAATATCATCAAAATCCGCTTAACCGTTGAGCCGGCAGACGTCGTTCTGTCCAATGGTTTTGAGTTCAAACAAAAAATCCCATTAAAAAGCCCATTCAGTTTTTCTTGAATTTTCCTATTTTACAGACAACTTTTATAATTACACACCCACTTATTAACCTCATCAAAGCCATGGAAGCGAAATTTATATTTATATTCTTATATTTTTATTATTTACTTTCACTTAGTCATATTTTTCCTTTCTTTGAAATTAGCATAAGCATTTTTGTTAGTATCCATAATTTTTGTAATATTTGTGTAACCCTTTTTTGGCCTTATTGTTGTGTATCTTGTTATTTGGACTATATATATTGTAACGCTGTTGGTTTACCTCAATAAAATAAAATAAAATAAAATAATTTATCTTCAACTTTTTTTTTTCTTTCTTTAAATACACCATTCGGACTACGACTGATATAAAAAAAACGTTCCTGCCGTTCGCTTACCAACGAACCGCATTTAATTTGTTTTTCTATAGATTCAGAACGTTCAAATCCAAGTACCAAGTAGTCCGAGTACAACGTCCAGTTTAACGTAATTAACGTAATGTTAACCATCTTTCTTTGGTGGATAAATTACAAAAAAAAACTCTGAGATGAAAATAGATAAGATTTGTCTATCATCAACCAATATAAACGAGTCAAAGTGGCATCAAATCATTATGCGCGGTTCTATTGTTTGAAAGCTTAAAGGATACTGAAACTAAAGCTTGCGAAGTCAAGAAAAATACAAAAGAGTTATATGAAAGGAATCTTGCGAGAAACATTCCAGATATTTCATAAAAGGGCTTGGATTAACAAACTAAATAAGATGGAAATATTTTTACGATTAAATAAAAGTTAAAGATTATTTGTTATGTTATTATTATAGTAAATTATATAAAG
Source organism: Operophtera brumata (assembly GCA_932527175.1). Lineage (NCBI taxonomy): Eukaryota > Metazoa > Arthropoda > Insecta > Lepidoptera > Geometridae > Operophtera > Operophtera brumata. The sequence continues at coordinate 29,590,863 of OW052239.1, read as the reverse complement.
AAAATGTAATAATTTGTGAACGTACCTTCACTTCAAAGATAGCCACGCCTGAGGAAAGGATCAAGATCGGCATTCGCTTGCACACTATTTCGCTGACGTTTTCTTTTTCATAGTTTTATTTCAGTGTCACTATTTAATTTACTAAGTATCGTATCTTCGTAGGTAGTATCAAAATAATATTCTTTTACATTGAATATTGTGGCTTGAATGATATTGAAAATACCTAAGTTTTTGGGAGAACCCTCCAAGAAAAATATATTTTACTGCCGCAAAAACACATCTCGAAGTGTAAACACGAACGGGGAAAGCAAAAACACTGACTTATGACAAACATGACGTAGTGTCTCGAAGAGATTACGGAACATTTTATTACGCTCCCTCGCAAGCAACGATCCCTAAAACGCTTTCGACATCGTGGTCACAGATTCACAGTAAAATAAGGAACGTTCGAGTGAATTCTCAAGCGTTTTCTTGTGTTGGGATCAATTCAGGGTGTCGTCGCAACGATAGAATAACAATAGGGGAGGTGACGGCCGCCCCACAGTTTGCACCGCGAAAATTGTCTCCAGTCGGGGATGGCAAGGTTCGTTACTGAGGCCGTTGTTTTTGATTAAGGAAAAATTGTGGGGTTTGTTTGTTAAATAATGACATTCCTGTCGTGTTGAACATGCCTTTGACATTTTATTATGGTACAATCAAGCTAGGCTTGGTTATAATCAACGTGAATTAATTTGAGATAACAGGAACGATAAATCAATTACGGTGAGCGGTTGACATTGACGAACGATCGGCTTGAAAACGTCACATTGTTCATTTACGCAATATCTATAGTAATATTAAACCCTAAAGCTCGCAGGTAAAATGAATTCTGCTACAAAAACGAAAATACGGCACACACTTTTTATTTTTGTACCAAAGTATACAAATTTGTAATATTTCTTTCCGTTGACATTTTTCTTTACTGTTGTGTGTGAGCTACAATGAAATGGGAAATTACAAAGAATGTGCCGTTGACTTCAAAAAACTTTCTGGCTTTTTATTAGTAGCCTGTGGGTATAGGTGCTCTTACGAATGGATAAAAGGCCCTTGTACACTTTCCGGCAAGAAAAATAGGATAATAACGGACGGTCAGAAGGGCACTTAAAATCGTTGGTCCGTGAGCGGAATCTACAAGTGCTTTATTTTTAGGGTTTTACGGAGAGGACGCTCTGATGTCGACTTTTATAAATTTATAGAATGATTGTGTGAGTGCACTCTAATGTAGGTTACAGGAAACTGCTTTTGTGTATCGCTTTATTAATTTTGTGACATTAAGGTACTTTATTGTAATTTAAGTAATTACTAGATTTGCTTATTTGATGCTGAAATGTTGACGATACTTTGATATTAATGGAACTGGACCTCGTAGTTTCATAGTTTGGCCAATTTCATGGTTTTATCTAACAAGTTCTGAATCACGGTTGGAAGCCTTTGTGCTAACAAAATATACATGCTGACTGGCATTCTTTATATCACACTGACTCCTGACCTTTCCATCTGTTTATACATGCTGACTGGCATTCTTTATATCACACTGACTCCTGACCTTTCCATCTGTTTATACATGCTGACTGGCATTCTTTATATCACACTGACTCCTGACCTTTCCATCTGTTTATACATGCTGACTGGCATTCTTTATATCACACTGACTCCTGACCTTTCCATCTGTTTATACATGCTGACTGGCATTCTTTATATCACACTGACTCCTGACCTTTCCATCTGTTTATACATGCTGACTGGCATTCTTTATATCACACTGACTCCTGACCTTTCCATCTGTTTATACATGCTGACTGGCATTCTTTATATCACACTGACTCCTGACCTTTCCATCTGTTTATACATGCTGACTGGCATTCTTTATATCACACTGACTCCTGACCTTTCCATCTGTTTATCTTCTTGGATGACATATAAATCTCTGACGGTAGACTGACCGATGGGTTTTGAGATTTACCTGTACTTAACTGTATTTGTTTTGAGTTAAATTGCTTTGTGTACGGAAGCCTTATCTTTCATCTTTGGAAGCGGTATTTGTTTAAGAGTTCCATCGAAAGGAAAGTCTTTTATCTACTTTGAAGATTTTGAAGTCGTAATTTTCTTTGTTATTTTAGCAAAAAACAGGATAGATTTTATATTGCCACATAATTTTGTGATGCAGCTATGATTTCACATTCATTAGGAGGGAAGTATAGTAAGACCGATAGTAAGCACTTGTCCGTATAAAAAAAACAAAAAGAGAATATGTTTTTCCACTCATAAATATTATCCAATGTCAATTATTTTTAGTAGGTATGTTATTGAAACAATCAAAAAATAGGTTTATAGGACGTGTCCTTTTTGAAAATGGTTGAAACTATTACAAACCTAGTCCTTTATTGTGTCAATAATATACTTAAAATCATTGAGATCGGTTAATATTTAGGAGTCGAAAAATATATTCCCCTGTTTAGAGTTCCGTGGGCAAATGACAAGAAACGGAACCCTTATGGATTCGTCATGTCTGTCTGTCTGTCTGTCTGTCCGTGTATGTCACAGCAACTTTTTTCCGAAACTATAAGAGCTATGCTGTTGAATCTTGGTTAGTAGATGTATTTTGTGGACCGCATTAAGATTTTCACACAATAATAGAAAAACACAATATTTTTTTGGGGTTCCCCATTTATTAGAAATGAAACTCAAAAAAATGTAGTTGGTAGGTTGTGTGGGGTCAAATAAGTCCCTGTCACAGCATAAGCTGCACCAGACCTAGCCGAGTCTGAGTCTAACAGAGTCCAGATATGATGCACGATTATCAATAAACTACGGGGGATGATAAATAGGTCAGTAGGAAAAACAAATAAATAAATACTCTGAAGGAAGTAAGCGAAAGGAAAAGGAAAATTGATAAGTAGGTATGGTATGAAGTTACAAGCTGTGGAGTAAGTTTGAGTGAACCTGTCTCAGATTTTCGCGTATGCTTACAAGAGAAGCAATAACAAAAACATTTTTTTTTGTGAAAAATATTTTTTTCAATACAAGCTTGTATAAAATTAGTGATCATAACCGTGTGTTGATCAAAATGAGCTTAAACACGGCCAGACTACTTTTATCCATCGAGGAGTTCCGTGGTCCACCTTCCGTCTCCATCATCAGATCAGCTCGCTGCCATGATCATATTGTATTGTCATCGGAACTTGACAGGTATGCCAAAATTCAGCTCAATCGGTTTAGGATAACAGCTTTAAAATTCAGTTGCAAGATACCACCCGGATTCCACCCAGACAAACATACATACATTGCAAGTTAAATAAGCTTGTAAAAATGCGTTGACAATCATTCCCCCGTGTTACCAGTGTCTAGGTATAAGCATCATTTTGCAAAAGGTGGGGCCGTAAACTAGTTTGTCTATCTTGTTCATTTAAAAAGTTGTCTTCTTGCTATTCCTATACAAACAAGGGCACATCAGAATTCAGCCCAAGACTTGATAATTGAGCGATTCGCATGCAGACTCTTCTGCTATTAGCATAGAGAACGGTGAAACCAATAAAATTATATGCAATCGATGGAGGAGAGCTTTTAGCAAATTGTTTTGTGATAGAAGCATTTTGACATGATTTCATTTTATTGAAGGTTTTATGACGTTATTTTATTTAAAAAAACCCTGAATACTTGCTTCGTGGTTTACCAATTACAAGTTTAGATTTTCTTGAAGAAGATGCGTATATAGTGACAATATTTTATGTCATATTATTATGAGCCTGTGGTGTCCTACTGTAGGGCAAAGGCCTCCTTCCATTTGTCTCTATTGTTGGAATTTGGACCAATTCTTCAGGTAGGAGTCTAGCTCATCACGCCATATCTTTCTAGGCCTTCTACATGGCCGTAGTCTATTTGGGGTCCATTCTGCCGTGGTCTTCGCCCATAGTTCTTATGACAAACGGCATACATACATGTCCAGCCCAGTCGCACTTAAGTTTAGCAGCGTTTGAGCGACGTCAGCTGTCTGTGTTTGGGAGCTTATTTTAGAGTTCCTTCGTAGGTCTGTTAGTTTCACTCCCAGGATACTATATAAGCTCCATAGCTCGTTGGCATTCCCCGAGAGAGGACTTTTGAATATTCACTAGCGAACGGGTTTGCGAACCGTAGGTGAGGATGGGAAGAATGCACATGTCCATGAGGTTCCGCTGGAAGCGGTCCCTTCATTTGATCTTTCATGGACCATTAGCTCTTCCAGGCGTTTTCTGTGCGTCGAGCTGTGCCTCTTGTTTTGTCTCACCTGGAAGGAAACTAATTGCCCCATATATATATTATGGACATACTCAATATCAACACCCTCAACCCCTATCTTCCTCTCTGTGTTCCTAATTCCTAATAGTGTTTATCGCGATAGTTAAAATACAGACAGTTATACACATCAAAACATGTATATGTAGCGTATATTTGGGCCGACACACTAACTCTGCCTGATGAGTACCCCATCCAATCATTCCCAATGGGTCGTTGCCCCCCCAACACCCAAACTTCACACGCTACTGTAGGTTTCTATCATTAAACGTCTAATTTTACAGTCGAACTACTCCATGTATTGTCATATACGCTGATGATTTCCCCCGGGTACTAACTTCTACGTTATCTGCGTGCTAAGGGTGACTGCAAACGAGCAAACCTTCTGAGAATACGTTATTGAAATTGTGTTCCGGTTTAAGGAGCATGAGGAATGTGGAACATTATAATATAACTGTAAAATTAAATATCTTACATCTTTCCAACTATTGCCTACCCATATACAAATCAACTTGTATTTTCTTATTTTGCACTTCCTTAGTTACTTTTATTTATTTTACCTATTTTCATATTATTTTGAACCCCTCCTCCCCACCCTAATGTTTATTGAAAGACTTGGCATCACATAGGCCCTTTAAAAAAATGTATTTGCTAATGGTAATTAGTTTAATCGGTCTACTTGTGATGTGTTCATTGGAGATACATTCATTAATTTTATTTCTTTCTTTCTTTAAATATTTGTAAAAATAAGAAAAGTAAATTAAAATCATCAATGTATCATGGTCATACATTTCAAGCAACTATATGAATGAAAGTGGAGGTCAACCATCAATCAAACATAGGAGTATTACTCTTAAATTACTCTTGTACCACTGTATTGTAACTTCTTGCTTTTCACTGTGCTTATATTTGATCAAAAAACGAACACTCAGTGTAGACGACGTACCTCGTCGGAGGATTCAGTTTACAACCTTTTTGTAATTTAAAAAAGATTGTGTCAGTTGAGACAGTGAAAATAAAGTAAATGAACGTTGGTACAATAAATTCACCTGGTTGTTTTGATCTTACTCGATAAATATTCCGCATAGCTAACATTTGGTCCTGCGAGCCCGATTATATAGAGCCAAAGTTTTGTGTGTTTGTTAGCGCAACAAGGAATAAGTTTGTGAGAACATGTTTCACTCCCCGCCCGCACAGAAGCGTACACAGGCAAACAGTGCTTCGCCTACACGGTCGCCTATAAGGACGAGGAGCGTTGCAAGAGCACAACAGGTACAGCCAGCAGCACCAACTGAGCAAGAGCTGAACTCACGTCATAGCCATAAATCCAAGTCTAGTCATACGAGTCATATGTCAGTCGAGCGACGAAAACTTGAACTAAAACTCGCTCAGAAAAAGGCAGCAATTGAGCGGGACTACAAGTTGCAACTAGCTGAACTCGAGCTAGCTGAAAGTATTGCTGACCTGGATGAAGAGGCACGTAGCCACCGTACTGTGGACTCAAGGGAGAAAGTAACGAACTGGATCGACTACAGCATAGATGCAAATGCACAGCCACCAGATGATGACAACGGGCTACAACAGAATGAGACAGTCGTTATTAACCCGCCAGCGCCTACCGAGATCCAACAGCTAGCATCCGCATTGAAAGAGGCCCTGAAAGTTGCAGCGACTGATGCTAAAGATGAGACCATGTTAGCAAGAATCGGTACAACTAAATACTTACCATTCTTCTTCGGAGATCCTATAGAGTGGCTCCAATTCAAACAGACTTATTTAGAATCTACGCAACAATGTAAGTTCTCTGATGCTGAAAACTTGTGGCGGCTACTAAAATGTTTGCGTGGTGAAGCGAAAGAGACGGTGTCCGCCTTGTTGATGGGACAAACCCCAGCTACCACCATCATTGAAGCTTTGGATCTGCGTTTTGGTCGACCGGAGCTAATAATCGGTAAGCTCGTCGTTTAGTTAAAGAAAATAGCAGCACTACCAGCAGCATACCACACCGATCTTGTAGCTTTTGCGATTAAAATAAAGAACTACGTAACAGCAGTGCAGGCATTAAAGCAAGAGGATTTTTTGAAGAGCCCAGAGCTAATGACTACTAAATTGGCTTTGGCTTTGATTACTAAATGGGCAGACTACTACGCCTTGCTTCCCGCTGGAATAAATAAGCCAAAGATAGAGTTATTGTCCGATTTTTTGCACGATGAAGCTAAGAAGACTGCAGCTGCTGGAATAAGCAATATTTTTGGTCAAGCAGATTGCAAGAAAAGGAGCGATGAGCGCAAACCATATAATGCGCAGATATGCCACACATCAGACTCAGAATCCGCAGAACAGAAAACAGATAAATGTAAATATTGCCACAAAGGCAAACATACTCTCATCTCTTGCCTTCGTTTTAAGAAAGCTTAACGGCGAGATCGCTGGTACTTTGTAAGAAGACAGAGACTGTGTTACAAATGCTTGGTAGGATATCACAGACACGATACATGCCCAGCTACTCAATGTGATATTGACGATTGCAACCAGCCTCACCACCGCATGCTTCACTGGCCAATAGACAAAGTTAAGAAACACACAGATAACGACGATGAGAAGTCTGAGATGGTAGCTCACGCAGTGTCTGAAAGGTCCCTAAGCTTTTACTAAAAGTAGTACCAATAATGATACATGGACCAAAAAGAAGCATTAAAACCCATGCATTGCTTGACGATGGTGCTGCCTTCAGTCTGATGTCGGCTGATGTTGCTAAAGAAGCTGGTTTGGAAGGAACAACACAGACAATAAACGCGAAAAGTGCGTGGTCATCTAGCAAAATCACATGCGATGTTGAAATAGTGAACTGCGACATTTCTAACACCGAGAACGAACGCTTCAATATGCGAACTCGAGTTATGAAAGAGCTAGAACTATGTACACAAGAGTTGTCATATGCTGACATAAAAGGACATTCCCACTTACGTCACCACGAGCACGTAGTAAGTTATTGTGGTGGCGTTAAGCCAAAAGTCCTGATCGGTCACGACCACTACCACTTGATAGCTCCACTGGAAAAAAAAAATCGGCTCACCGTACGCGTCAAAGGCTTTATTAGGTTGGTGCGTGCGTGGCTTGATACGATCAGTGAACAATAAGGAAACATCTAGCAGAGACACCACTGTGCTACATATAAACACTGATGACGCAATGATGCACGAAGAAGTAAAAAGATCATTCGCCTTAGATGCTATTGGAATTACTACAAAACCTCGACAAAATCCGGAGCATCTACAAGCTGTTTCAATTCTAGAAGCGACGTCAAAACTCATTAATGGCCGTTGGGAGGTGGGACTACCCTGGAGATCAGAGGCTACTCTACCTGAATCATACATGAACGCTTATAAAAGGCTGCGCTCTGTGGAAAAGAAAATGCAATTCAAACCTGAGTACGCTTTGCGATATAAGGAGCGCGTTGAACATTTGTTGGTAAATGACTTTGCTCAAGAGCTTAAACACAACGAAGCGAGCAACAGAAATATACAACGCGTTTGGTATTTACCACACTTTGGAGTAGATAACCCAAACAAAAAGAAACTCAGACTAGTTTTTGACGCAGCTGCAAAATCAAGTGATCATTCACTTAACGATTACTTACTGCAAGGCCCTGATATACTTCAATCTTTGCTGGGTATCATGATGCGATTTAGAGAAGAGCCAGTTGGAATTATTGGTGACACTAAAGACATGTTTCTTCGAGTGAAAATTATTGAAAAGGACCAAAATGCACTGAGGTTTATTTGGCGTGATCATCCTACCGACCCTATTAAGAAATACATCATGAAGTCACTCATATTTGGTGCGAATTGTTCGCCATTCATTGCACAGTTCATTAAGAACAAAAATGCGCTAAGGTTCCAGGATAAGATGCCAAAAGCAGTAGATGCTATTTTTAACAGCCATTACATGGATGACGACGTAGATAGCCAGCGCGAGCATAATGCTGAGAAGTTAGTCAAAGAAATTATCCATATACATGCGCAGGGTGGTTTTGAGATACGAAATTTTCTAAGTAACAACAAGAATGTCCTTCAAACTATTTCAAAGACAACGATGAACGAGAAAGCTGTTGATCTGAATTTTGAACAGTTTGAACGTACCTTGGGCCTATTATGGTACCCTGCATCCGATACCTTTGGGTTTGATTTATCCATGAAACGCATTCCTAATGAATTACTGACTTTGAAGCGAAGACCTACGAAACGAGAGCTCCTTCGAATTGTCATGTCAATTTTCGATGTCTATGGTTTTCTAGCTCCATTCACAGTTAAAGCGAAAATCTTGTTGCAATCTACATGGAAAGATAACATCAAGTGGGATGATGTAATAAAAGAGGATCTTTTCCCGGTTCTGAAAGATTGGTTAAGGGATTTAGTAGAGCTTCGTGAACTACGTATACCGAGATGGTACTTTGGTTCGTCGTCAGAATGTTCAGATGACGTCACGAAGACTTACGAGCTTCATATTCTATGTGATGCATCGCCTACCGCTTACGCAACAGTAGCTTACTGGCGTATACTATCCGCACGATGTGACAAAACCACATTCCTAACAAGAACTGCGTTCATAGCAAGTACATGCAGAGTAGCACCTGTGAAATCAGTTTCCATACCTCGCTTAGAACTTCAGGCTGCTCTGCTTGGAAGTAGACTTGCGGAAACTATTCAGCTTGAACACCGATTACGCATAGAAAAGCGATACTTTTGGACTGATTCAACTGTTGTTTTACATTGGATAAGAAATGATACAAAAAATTACAAGACTTTCGTTGCAAATCGACTGGGAGAAATTGATAGCTTAACAAATATGTTGGAATGGCGTTACATACCAACTTCTGTAAATACAGCAGATAAGGCTACGAAAATTAGCAACTATGAGCTGAGGGTGGATTGTGATTGGTTTCGTGGACCTGATTTTCTCCGCGACAGCTGTGATAGCTGGCCGTCAGACCCAGTATCAGACAAAATGATAAGCAATGATATTTTGGAGGTACACAATGTGTTTCATATAATTACAGTTGACCTACCTGTCCCTGACCCAAAACGTTTTTCATCGTGGATCCGATTGTTACGAAGCATGGCTGCCATACTCTTGTTTATAGAAAGGTGCAAAAGGAATTCTAATCACATGTTCATAGACTGCGAGTTACTGAATGAAGCCGAGTTGTTACTCTTGAAGCATTCACAGATAAAGAGTTTCAGCAACGAGATTACCTGCTTAACACAAGGAAAGCAAACTGAGCGTAATAGTCGCCTACATATGTTGTCGCCATATTTAGATGAAGGAGTTGGATTGCTTCGTGTTGACGGGCGCATCGGAGCTGCAAAGGATGTTGAGAGGGAGGTAAATAATCCGATAATATTGGATGGTCGTGACTACATCACTCGATTGATTGTCCAACATTACCACACGCAAGCCGCTCATGGATGTAACGAAATGGTAGTAAACCAGCTAAGACAAAAGTACTGGTTAATCAATCTGAGACCTACAGTACGTACTGTTGCCTCGAAATGCTTAGTATGCCGTATTAAAAGAGCTAAACCTTCGGTACCCCGCATGGCAGATTTACCTGAAGCAAGACTCGCGCTTCATCAACGTGCATTTACTCACTGCGGAGTTGATCTTTTCAGTCCCATGGAAATAACGGTTGGTCGTCACAGAGAACGTCGCTACGGGGTACTGATTACTTGCATGACAATAAGAGCTGTGCATATTGAAGTAGCGCCATCACTAACTACAGATTCTTTTATAATGGCGTTGAGAAGGATGGCATCCAGACGAGGATGGCCACAACAGATGTACTCAGACAACGGTACAAACCTACGTGGAGCTGAAGTCGAATTGAGAAAATCCTTCCAAGAACTGGATCAGATCAAGATCCAGGAAGAAATGAGTAACCGAGGAGTCGCCTGGACCTTTTTGTCACCGATTAGTCTTCATAAAGGAGGCGCTTGGGAACGCCTGATAAGAAGCGTAAAGACAGCGCTAAGAGTGATTCTGAAAGAAAGAGCACCTCGTGAAGAGACTTTCGTAACCTTGCTCGCTGAGGTAGAAAACATTGTAAACAGCAGACCGTTGACGCACGTATCTGTAGATCCGAACTATATGGAGGCGCTTACGCCAAACCATTTTTTGATGGGATCCAGTTCAAACCAACCGGTACCAGGGCTCTTCAATCATGGAGATCTAACCTTGAGAAAGATGTGGAGAACTTCTCAGCGATTGACTGAACTTTTCTGGCAGCGTTGGGTTAAGGAGCTGCTGCCTAGCCTTTTGACAAGGCAGAAATGGTATAATAAAGGGGGCCAAATGAAGCCGGGAGACTTAGTGGTCATCATAGACCCTGATGCTCCGCGAAATTTGTGGAAAAAGGTAATTATTAAGAAAGGTTTCCCTGGAGCTGATGAGCGCATACGGACCGTGGAAGTAGCCATCAAGAATGGAGTGCTCCTGACCCGACCAGTCGCACGGTTGGCAGTCATTCCTGTGGCTGCTGACTAAGAGAGTGAGTACTGAGACTCCTCCCAGCACTAGGGGGGAGAATGTAGACGACGTACCTCGTCGGAGGATTCAGTTTACAACCTTTTTGTAATTTAAAAAAGATTGTGTCAGTTGAGACAGAGAAAATAAAGTAAATGAACGTTGGTACAATAAATTCACCTGGGTTGTTTTGATCATACTCGGTAAATATTCCGCATAGCTAACACTCAGGTTGGGTAACGAAGGTAAAAAATTGTTTTTCTTGCTAAGATGTGAAGGAAAAGCATTGATTATGAATAAACTAGATAAACTTAAATAAATAAATCTGGAAAGCCTATCTGTTACCCAAGAGAACAAGCCCGGTAATAGGAATAAGTTCAAATTTAAACTCAAAAGTAGTTTAGACATTTAAATCACAAGGATCATTTTGAATTGTCTTTTAAACTAAAAATACTCCTGAATGTTGTAAATAATACAACGAATGCAGCCCGAAATCAGATCAATCTAATCCAACCGTCTGAATCGCCCTCCTCATTACCATTCCCTCCCGGCCGAGATGCAAATTCCCGTTTGGTGTATAATCAGTAATTTCACACGTGCGGAACCCCAGTTGTTCCAGTTTGTTTTGTTGTGGAACCCTGGATTCATTAAAGTTAAGGAACAGTTTAGACTCTAGAGACTAATGCGGGTATTTTGTATACAGAATGATTAATATTATTGTTTTATTTCAAAAAAAGGTCATGCTTAGAATATACACTCATACTACATATAAATTTTAAATGTAAATTAAAATACATTGACACCAGAGGCCAGCACTATTCATACGAAACGAACGAACGAATGTAAATTTTACGAAAAAATCGGCTGTACATTTTGCGAAGTGGACGTTTTGCGACTGAGCCCATAAACTGTCTAGCATTATGACTCAACAAGCTATGTTCTTAGTGCACTTTGGCGACATTTGCAGTATTCAATACAGGTAAGAGCAGAGTGTTGTAACATTCTATATATACAAATCTGACGTAAAGAATTGTTAAGGTAAGGAGGCATGGCGCGTGACTATGAGCAAAATGCTCATAATTTTTATATCGCGGTCTCTGGGTTTTTTTTATCAAGTATTTACTTATCATTAAATCGTAATAGAGAGTTCGAAGATAAAATAACAAAAATACGTGATGGATTTTAAGTTATTTTCAGTTATCTTTGACTTTTTATTATGATCTGTCTTAAAGTACAATGCCAATTTTTGTATGAAAGCTGGCGTCTTTTTTTTCTGTTTTTTTTTCGTGGCGGCCTTCGTAACGTGTGGACAGTGTACCAAACAATATTTGTTGAGTCAGGATACCTCTATACTCAGTCCGAACAGAGTCAAAGAGGTTAGAAGTTTAAGGAAATTCCATACATTTTTCATATGAAGTATTATGAATTTATCAATATACGCAATGTTATTTATTATTATTGTTAAAACTAAGTAAGCTGGTTTTGACTGTGCCTGAGATTTAACGTCAAGGGCGCAGTCAGCGTTTTTATGTAGATTTTTGATAACGAACAATAATTAATTCGGCGAAAACTTCTAACTCTGTTCGGAGTGTGTTTAGAAGTATACTGTCTTAACGTCTTAACAAATATTCTTTACAACATTGTCAAAAACTGATATTTCAATGTTTTATTGATGGCTGCGGCGGTAAAAAAAAGACGCCAATTTAGGCATGGGCTTTTAGTTTAATCAAGTCCATCACCTGTAGGTAATTTACATACAAATTAACAAAGATACAGAGAATATTGAAAGTGTTAGTAAAGTGATCATAGTCATCGAAGTCGTGGCCGCGTGACTTGGTCGCTCAAATACAAACGCACCCTTCGTCCCTTCGGGTCAGTAAGCTCATTCCAATTCAATTTTAGTCAAGGACAGTGGATTATAAAGCTTTGCTTTCATTTGATAATGCAAATAGTTCTTTTACTAAGTGTCTGTTTTAAAGTATTAGATATTAGGGATTATTTTCTGAAAAAGGTTTTTCAGTGCTGCCGGAACCCATAACCTCCTGCATCGCAGGCGAACCTTCGCCCGCCGCGCCACAGAAGTCGAGCTTTGAATCAATGGACACCAGAAATTAAGAAAAATCTCATTAATTGATGTATTAATTGGATCATCCTCGTAACTGGCACCTAGATAATATAGATAAATAGAACCCACCCTAGAATAAAAACCAAAAAAAAATAGACCACTCCGTAAAAAAAACGACTAAGGGATTACCCGGACTTGTTGATAAGATTCGTTGGTATAAGATTTGTCCTGGCTGCTAGCTTATTATGGAATGTGTTTTATTGCTGGAAGAAAGCGTTAGCCGAGTCAGTCGTGGGACGCAATGGCGGCGATGAGCTCACCACTTGTCATGTCTATATTCCAGGATGGTGCAACCCACTGTGAAAACCAGCCCATTGAGGCTCCGCCTACCCTTTCGAGGAAAAAAGGAGTGCGTCTATGTATGTATGCGTTAATCCGTTCATAATCTATCTCCTTCGAAATTTCATAGAAATTGGTTCAGTTATTATAACGGGATTGAGTAACAAACATCCAAACTCTTGAATCCATAACATTACTTATGGAACACCCGTGGATGACCATGGAGTATTTTCCATACTAAATTCAATATTCCGCTTCGCCCTCTTTCGTGATAAGTTTCAGAAATTATTTTCTTAGTGCACCCCTAGATCACATAAAGAATGTAACCTCCGAATTGCAGGTCATTAGTACTTACGGTTTACGCTGTGCGGTATTAGTCACTCAGTCAGTCACGCAATCAAATAATATCAAATTCCGCTCAACCGTTACGAAGTTCAGAGGAACTTCACATAGCGTGAGCGCAGCCGCATGCGGCAGCTACTAAAACATAAACTATATTATTAATGAGGGATAATATAGCTTCCGTAAAAAAATCGAATTGTAAGTGAAATCATTTTTAAAATCGGTTAATTATATAGTTTTTGAGTTTATCCATTACAAACCAACATACAAACAATCAAAACTTTTCTCTCTATAATATTACATAGATAAAAATTTAATAAATAGTAGGGTCTACGTTTACTAAATAGTAATAGGTTACTTACCTTACATAATAGAGAACATATAAAAGTATTTCGGGGCGTCTGATCGAAGTAACGCGTGACCCGAGAGCTCTTCTGGCTCTTATCTGTCTCTACGCTATAAGTAGTATTGCCATACAAAGTGGCAATGCAGCCAGCATCACAAGGACGCTTCCGTCTGGTAATGATTTGGATCAGTTGAGCTACCTTTAGATCGTTAGCAGCGGTCTTCAGGTAGCACAACTGTTTCGTAATGTATTTTTTCTAATTTTGTACATACCTACTTGTATTTGTTGTTATGTTATTCTGTAAATATATGCAAATTTACTAAGTAGATTTTTTAACAAATAAAATCTTAATTATATTTGAGGAAAATTGTGGAATTTAAATTGTTCAATTTGAATCTGTGATTTTGTAATTAGCACATTATTTCTCTTTCCAGGAATCCATCTGATACAAATTTGTTATTTTTCCAATTATCGGGACCTGTTTTGTATTTTTTAAAGTTTGCTCTGGTGTTCTCATCATAAACAAATTACTTGATCTGTTGTTCGTGTTCTCTTTACCAAAAGCTCTTTTTTTTTAAACTTCCAATGTAGCAAACAAGCATACTGCCCACCTGTTGGTAAGCTGTTACCGTATCCTATGGACGCCTGCAATACCAGAGGCATCACACTCGCGTTGCCGACCCTTTAGAAATTTCCAAACACCCCTATTCAAGAACCCCGTACTGTAGTCTCTTGGGAAAACCTAAGCAGCTCTTTTGCCACCAGGCAGTGGACCTGCCGTAGGACGCGCCGTGAAAAAAGCAGTTTTTTTTGTAGGTGGAATGCACCATTGTTGTGAAAGGACACAGAATGCTTCGCAAGAAAATGCTGGAAAATTATTGAATGAACAACATGCCAATGTATTTGGGCCTTTAATTCTATGCCAGTGTGATGTTCGACGCTTTGAACACTTCTCAGAGATCATTATACTCTATTCTAGGTAAGTTAAGTATATTATTATTAGGTATATTTATTATTATCAGGTACATGTACTACACATCAAGGTATCAATATTTATGAGTAATCACAGTTTGTGATATATTTATATTCCGTGCATTTTTCATGAACCTGTTTTCTCCTCCAAAACGGGACTGATTTTAATATTATTTGAATAATATAAGAAAGTAAGAATTTACAAGGTCCTACTTTACCTATGTCTGCATATTTTCCTTTTTAGAACTTACAATTATGTTTGTCTGGGTGGAATCCGGGTGGAATCTTGCAACTGAATTTATAAAAGTTATTCTTGTTCCGATTGAGCTGAAATTTGGCATACCTGTCAAGTTTTGATGACAATTCAATATGATGGTGACAACGAGCTGATCTGATGATGGAGACGGAAGGTGGACAACGTAACTACTCGAGGGATAATAGTAGACTGGCCGTGTTTAAGCTCATTTTGATCAGCACACGGTTACGACCACTAATTTAATAAAAGCTTGTATTGATAAATATATGTTTCACAAAAACCTTAAAATAAAAAAAAAACTTTTTTGACATAATACAGAGTTTCATATGTTACTGAATCCATAGGCTCCCAAGCTAGTTTAAAACTGTATTTCAGGAGCCAGTAGCTTCTCTCACCTGATACTACAATTAATAAAAAATAATAATAATAGTAAAAAGCATTTATTTTAAATAATTAATATGCTTATATCATTTAATTTATAGGATCAATGACAGTTGTATAGATGTAGATTGTATGGAATACATATTTATATTTGATTTAGTTTAATTAATATTTACCTATGTGTGGTGTATTGCATATCTATGGCTTATGTGTGAAATAGTGTTATGTGATTGACTATAATTAATGAGCAAATGTGAGGGTACCTGCTGAAGATGTTTTCTACAACTACCTCAATCTTCAGTCTTGAATAGCCAAGTAAGTTCATAACAGTGGCGAATGCGGAAAAATCGGAAAAAATTGTGTAAAACCAGTGAAAACTTGGTGATATAAGTGTGCATACAATGGCTGATAAAAGATTCGAAACTTTTGATGTAAAAAAGGGGGACTGGGAGTCCTATAAAGAAAGATTTGGTTATTTTCTAACAGCACAGGGGGTGACTGATCCAGAAAAACGAAAAGCCGTATTTTTTGCTTCTTGTGGCAGTGATCTGTATAATTTAGTGAAATCATTGGTTTTCCCAAAGACTGTGAGTGAGGCTACCTTAGTTGAAATAGAAACAAAACTAGACAATCATTTTAGTCCGCGGCCAAATGAGATAGTAGAATCATTCAAATTCCACACTAGAAAGCAGGGTAAAAATGAATCTATGCAAGATTACATTGCAGCACTGAGGAAAATGTGTAGATTCTGCAACTTTGCTGATTTGGAAAGGACTTTGAGAGATAGGCTTGTATGTGGAGTAAATGATGTCAAACTGCAAGAAAGTTTACTGAAGAAGGCCAACCTCACTTATTCAACAGCAGTTCAGTTGGCATTGCAAGCTGAAAAATGTATGGAAGACCTGAAAGCACTGAAAGTACCAGACATTGGAGGTTCATCAAGCTTCAACCCAGCGAGTGAAAGCAGGGACAGCGAGGAAGTGGAGCCAATGGAGGTAAATGCAGTGGGAGACGATAAAAAGAAGAAATTATACTGCTACAGATGCGGAGGAAGCCACATGTATCACAAATGCAAGTTTGTTTCTGCTAAATGCAACGCGTGCAGCAAAATAGGCCACATAGCAAAAATGTGCAGGAAAAACAATATTAGTACTGGTGATGTTAAAGAGATTCAAGAGAGGGAAGAGGATTTCATGAATGGATTATATTGTGTGGGAGGAACATATCGTGAACCTGCAATATGGATGGAACTGAAAATTAATAAAAAAAAAGTCAAGTTTGAGGTTGATTCGGGCTGCTCATACACCATCATGTCACGGGAACAAGCAGAAATAATTTGGCCCCATGGACTGCATTTGCAGGAGTGTGATCTGAATTTGCACACCTGGACTGATGGTAAGGTGCAGGTGCATGGCAGGACCGAAGTTTTTATTGAATATAAAAACTTTAAAGGTTACTTGCAAATCCTCATCGGACAGGGGCGAGGTAACCTCCTAGGAAGGAACTGGTTCAAACCCTTGGGGATTTCAGTTCAAGGTATTGATAAAATAAATTCTCTCCAAAATGAAAACAATGAATCTCTGAAAGAAATGCTAAAAAAATATGAAGAAGTTTTTGAAGGACTTGGCGAATACAAAGAAACACAGAAGTACCAGTAAGAGTATTTAGACTGAAGGATAAGGTGTGGCTGCGCAATTATGCAAGAGGTGAGAAGTGGGTCAAAGGAGAAATATTTAGAATCAAAGGTCCTGTTCGATTCTTAGTCAAGATGGAGGATGGACCAATAGTCACCAGACATGTAAATCAGCTACGTCGACGCGATTCTGATGAAGTTCCCGGCCCTAGTAATGAATCTCGTGACATACTCGGCATACCGAGCCATGCAACAGTAACATGCGAAGGAGACATGTTACAACGAAACTAAATAAAACAAAATGTATCGGATTGTAAATAATAATATAGTTAGGATAGTAGTGAACTGTTGATTATAATGATTAAGTGACTATGGGGGAAGGTATGTGGTGTATTGCATATCTATGGCTTATGTGTGAAATAGTGTTATGTGATTGACTATAATTAATGAGCAAATGTGAGGGTACCTGCTGAAGATGTTTTCTACAACTACCTCAATCTTCAGTCTTGAATAGCCAAGTAAGTTCATAACACTATGTATATTCCAATGTGTGTCCGAGATTCAAACAATTTTTTTGGAGTATCTTCCCCTTTTCCAATACGGATCCTCCCTCCATAAAAGCCATTATATTCTTATTTCACCCCTTCGCTTATAAATTTCCTTTTAGCAATATCCTGAGGCAAACTTGACTTGTATTCATTTCAAAATTAATACTCCATTACGTGTAATTACGTATAACAACATCCTAACATCGCACAATTAATTTGTTTTGTTTAAGTATGTTTTGTTTTGAAAACTCGTTTGTTAGGAAGTGAATGTGTTTATTGAAAATTGTTCTAGATAACAATTTTCAAATTAACAAATTATTATCTGTAAAAAACTTCAATACATTTTAGAAGGTGGTTATTAATTTGTATCGGCTTACTTCGCGACGACTGCTCTAATTTGTATGGTTTTCTGCAGTATTAAAAATTAATATGTCATTGCTGGAGGCGGCTGAAATGCGAGCGGTGAGGGTTCGATTCTCGCAGCGGGACGTATGCTTCAATGATCTACAAATATTAGTTCCAGATCTGGATTTTGTGGTACCATAGTGCTCGTAGTTCCTGATACACACGACACAGATAATCTTAGTGTTGTAATAATAATAATAACAAATAATGCTGGACGTCTGGATTGAAGGGCCCGACACGCCCTTAGCCGGTTTTATTATATAAATGTCAAAAACATCTAACAACCTTGAGCCGAAGCCAAATTATTTAAAAAAACTCTTTAAATTTTGTTGTTTAATCCATTAATTAAAACATAAAATCGCGGCTTACTGTTACTGCGGCGTATACTCTGCTATGCGATACTTCTAGGGTTCCGCAATCTAATGGAAACTGGGTTAAACTGTTTTTTTGGCAGATTAGTAATAAAGAAACTAATTTTACATTTTATAGAACGATCAATACTAGGTACGCTTAAGTAGAAGAGTCAAATAAAATAAGAGTTTAATTATAAAATAATGAGACGCACACCTTTTCCCCCGAAAGGGTGAGCAGACCATGGATGAGCCTCTTTTCACCGTGGGTTGCACCACCGTGGGAATATACAGTTGTGGTCATATAATTAAGAACGATTTGAAGTTCTAGAAGTTTTTTATTTAAATCGTATCATACACAGAGATGTGTACCTTCTGAGAAGCAACTAGTTATGTTATATAATAGTCACATTAATAGAGCAACCTGACTTAAGAATAAAGTATGAAATCGCTAACTATTTTTTGCACATTTTATTGATTTTATCAAAGTAACACATTCAAATAGTACTGAAACTGGACAAATAATTAAGAACGATTTATTTAACTGCTCGGGAATTGTTTTGTATGACACTTAGATTTAAAAAATCACAATATTATGTAGCACAGGAAACATAAAAAGAAATTTAATAAATATTTAACTAAAATTAATAGTTAATAGCATATCCACGGCTTTTAATTACAGCTTTACACCGGCGAGGCATTGACTCTATTAATTTTTGACATTTCGCAAGAGAAATAGAGTTCCATTCTACTAAAAAACGTCATACAGCTCTCTTAAATTTCCACACTTTGTATTTGAAACCTTTTTCTTTACTTCAAACCACAGATTCTCTATTGGGTTTAGATCTGGACTGTAAGCAGGCCAGTCTAAGACAGAAACTAATTGCGCTGTAAGAAATTCCTTTACGGTGCGTGCAGTGTGCTTTGGATCATTGTCATGCTGGAATGTCCAAATGACCGGTAGAACGTCTTCAGCGTATGGTAACATTGTTTCTTCCAGTATATTTTTGTATTGGAACTGATCCATGTTACCTTCTATCAACTTTACAGGTCCTACACCATGTCCAGAAAAGCAACCCCAAATTTTCACATTTCCACCACCGTGCTTTAATGTAACTTTCGTGTACTTTGGGTCGAATGCTGTATTCGGGGGACGTCGTACATATCGTTTTCCATCAGAACATACTCTGTTTATTTTCGTCTCGTCAGAAAAAAGTTCATTTTTCCACTGTTGCACAGTCCAGTTTTCATACTTTCTCGCAAATGCAAGCCGGGCTTGCCTGTGGCAAAGTTTTAACATGGGTACCTTTCTTGCTATCCTACCGTGCAATTTTTCTTCTACCAAATGTCTTTGAATAGTGCGTGCTGAGATTGCTGAAGGGTTGTTTTCACCAAAATATTCTTTTCTAAGCTCATTGGACCCTTTAAAAGGATTTTGTTTTGCCATACGAACGATGTTTCGGTCATCTCGAGGAGTTGTTTTTCTCTGTTTAGGTACACGTGGAACATTCGAAGTAGTTTGATACGTAGCAAAATGCTTTACAGCGTGGAAAACCATCGTTTTTGAACATTGCAGATGGTCGGCTATCTTTTTATAAGACCAATTCTTCCGGCGAAGTTTTATTATTACTTCCCTTGTAGATTTATCACAACTTTTATTTTTTCCCATTGTTTTTTCTAAAGAAGCAATCACCTTTAATCTTTTACAGCAAGTAATGGCGCCAAAATTATACAAACAGTAACAAATCGACTGAGTGTTCAATATTTAAATTTGAATAAAGGTATAAACTACTCAGCGTTCTTAATTACGTGACCAGCCAGTAATAGGGAATACTTTGTTTAAAAGTAGTGTAAAAAGTTTGCCTATTGATTTTTTGCCAATCATGTGTATCAATGAATACAGTGGTAATATGGAAATGTTTTACGATACCAAGAGAAATAAAAACAAATGCATACACTTAGTTTTGCATCTTAGTTGGAAAAAATCTTCCCTTTATATCAGCGTTCTTAATTATATGGCCACCACTGTAGACGTGATAATTGCCGCGCTTCTGCAGCGCATCGGGAATGTTTGCCGACGCACGAGTAGACGGATTCGCGGCAATAATGCGCAAAAGATCTGCGTCCTTGATGCGCCGCGTGCGCGACAGCTCCAACAGCTACATACACCTGATCTGCGTCCTTGATGCGCCGCGTGCGCGACAGCTCCAACAGCTACATACACCTGATCTGCGTCCTTGATGCGCCGCGTGCGCGACAGCTCCAACAGCTACATACACCTGATCTGCGTCCTTATGCGCCGCGTGCGCGACAGCTCCAACAGCTACATACACCTGATCTGCGTCCTTGATGCGCCGCGTGCGCGACAGCTCCAACAGCTACATACACCTGATCGCGCAGAGGCTGGTCACTGACTGTCTATTCATGGAACACTGGACAAGAGCGTATATTGTGCACTCTTGACCGGTTTTCAATAATAAAAATTAAAAATTTTGATTTTAAATTTAGTTTTTAATTTTATTTAAATTCAGATTTTACTCGAAATATGGACACTTTAACTTATTTTTATTATAATGTATGAAATAAACAAATTGAATTGAATTGATAAGCTCATCGCCGCCGTTGCTTCCCACGACTGACTCAGCTTACGCTTTCTTCCATTAATAACATTTCACAATCGTATACCAACTAATCTTACCAATAAGTCCGAGTAATCCCTTAAGCTACATCCACGGGAGGAGACGTAAGGGTCTATTCTTAGGCAGTAAACACCAATAATATGGAAATATCCAGTTTTTTTGACCAATTTTATGATGATTTGATTTTTTTAAACTGATTGATTTAAACAACACAACAAAACAACAACAATTTAAACAACAGTAAAATGTACAAGCACGTTTAGGTATTTCTCTTTACATACTCACATATTTATTTATCCCCCCTCTCCCCGTAGTTTATTGATGTTTGTAGCATCACCTAGCAACGCCCTGTCTAAAAACCAGCGCTGCACTAAACCTAAGTCTGGTGCAGCTTATCCTGAGACAGGGACCTGTTTGACCCCATACAACACACATCGATGCCTACTACTACCAGTTTTTATTTAATTTATTTTTGATATACCTAGCTGTTGTCCTAAGTACTAGTTTTTTTATGTGTGTTGTGTCTTTTGGGGGAAAATAAACCAATTTACTTTAATTCTATATATAAACTATTTTCG
The DNA here is from genome assembly GCA_932527175.1 of Operophtera brumata. NCBI lineage: Eukaryota > Metazoa > Arthropoda > Insecta > Lepidoptera > Geometridae > Operophtera > Operophtera brumata. The sequence continues at coordinate 29,569,176 of OW052239.1, read as the reverse complement.
GACTTTTACACTCCCGACTGTTAGCACCCGCATTGCCATTAAAATGATGGTGTTAGAGACTACTAAAAGTTTTATTGAATGAATTTAAAATAAAATCCTGAACAAATTGATACGGGACCACACAACAACAATTTTCAGAATCGTTTGACTTAACAAAATAAATAATTGACACCGGCACAGATAAAATAATACTATCAACACCGGCATTTCAACGCGCCTCCGCAAACATCGCAGATCACGTCGACAGCATAACACCATTTCAACGCGCCTCCGCAAACATCGCAGATCACGTCGACAGCATAACACCATTTCAACGCGCCTCCGCAAACATCGCAGATCACGTCGACAGCATAACACCATTTCAACGCGCCTCCGCAAACATCGCAGATCACGTCGACAGCATAACACCATTTCAACGCGCCTCCGCAAACATCGCAGATCACGTCGACAGCATAACACCATTTCAACGCGCCTCCGCAAACATCGCAGATCACGTCGACAGCATAACACCATTTCAACGCGCCTCCGCAAACATCGCAGATCACGTCGACAGCATAACACCATTTCAACGCGCCTCCGCAAACATCGCAGATCACGTCGACAGCATAACACCATTTTAATTACGTAAATTGGGTACATTTTCCAACGGACTTATTGCGATTTATCGTTTGATGAATGAGTTAAACAATCGTTTTAAACTCGGCGTTTTAAAGCGTGATACCTACTACCGTGAGTTAGCATTTTGCTGTTTGTTTGTTTTGTTTTTAAGCGATGAAAACGTTTTAATTTACTTACATTCAAATATTTTTAACGTTTCGTATATAAACAAGTTTCATAAATATAATTTTTATGCTTGGTTTTGCTTAAAAATAAGGTTCAGAATTTGTCATCGTCCAAAAGTGTCACAAAAGAGCTTCTCATAATTGAAAAATATTTTTCAAAAAAAAATATTAGAATTGTACATCCGACTGTTAATGATGAACAGTGAGCTGATCATAAATTAGCCGAAACACGACCGTCTGCTATTAATCATCAAGGTTGTCCATTTTTTTGACGACCTCTGTGGCGCGGCGGGCGTACGTTCGTCTGCGACGCAGGAGGTTGCGGGTTCGATTCCCGCCTTGGAACAAATATTTGTGCGATCTGCAGATATTTGTTCAGGGTATTTTGGGTGTTTTTTATGCATAATAAAAATAAACTATCTACGTAATGTATTGTATTAAGTATATCAGTTATCTAGTACCCATAACACAAGCTCTGGCTTAGCTTTGGGCTAGATAATGTTGGGTGAACTTGTCCAGCATAAAAAATAAAAAAAAAACCGTCTCCATCATCAGATCAGCTCGCTGTCACCATAATTAATGCATTGTCATCCTAAACCAACGTCTACGCAATGTTTTAGATTTTTTAATTTTCAAAATGTTTTTAAATAGAGCTTCCCAGATTTGATTTCAGACAAACAAATAAGCAAACAGATGTGAAAGTAAATTAAAGTGTTCAAGAAAGTCCTTTTGAATTTCAGTTCACAATCAAACAATTTTAAAGTTTTATGAATTATTCTACTTTATTATATGACTGACGGTCCACGAACGAGACGACGGTAGTCTCTTCGCGATGAACTGACGGTGTTTTAACAGTCGCAGGACGTCGGTGGATGGAGGCGGCTCAAGAGTGTTAATTGTGGCATTCTAGGGAGATTTATGTTCAGCAGCGGACTTCTACATACTGATAATGATGAGCGTCAATATCAAACTTCGTTACAAAATCCAACACGACAGTCCTAAACTTGGGTTTCGTATTAACAAACAAAGCGTCGAAGTGTCGTTCGCGGGTTCGTGAGTTATGGCGCCGGGACTTTTTAATAAAACCCACCGAATGCAGGACACAGACTTACAGACGCGATTGATGGTTTGTTGCGCAAATTGTGTGGGAGCGGAAAAAAACGAGGAAAGAACAAATAGGATTTAAGGATGTTGTTGCATGCCGCAAAATTACCTATCGTAGATTTGATGTTTAACTGACGAAATCAGGATAAATATTAAGATTAAAAAAATGCATAAATACTACAATAGTAAGCACTAGTAAATACTGCGCCGTAAGGTCGCATGCATCGAGCAACGCAGGCCTCCGTTTCCGTGTTGCTCGATGGTCGCATGCCTTTCGATCTTCTATAGGTTACATTTCGGGGAATGCTCCTAGGAACTTCATGATCTGATCCCACCATCTCCTTTTCATCATAGGACGAGCAGGCGCACGGCTCGGTACCATCCTTACCTGATTAGTATACCCCGCTATTCGTACTAAACGTTTCAGTTCCACCTTTATAATGCGAACTGCTAAGGAGTGGAATACACTACCGTCATCTGTCTTTCCTGAAAACTATAATCGTGAAAAGGTGCCTTATAGACCTGTGTGCTCCATCTTCGGCCACATCGTCACTTTCCACCAGGTGAGATCATGGTCAAACAAAGGTCTATCAAGGTTAAAAAAATAAAATAAAAATAACTAGTAGTTCTGCGAACAGTAGACCTCGCGAGCACAAACTTGTATAAAGCTATGCATCATGTCGATCCATTATGATCAAACAGAAAACCTAAAAACGCATATAAATAAATAACAAGAAGTTTATAGCGCGTTCTATTTTTTCCTGTGGTGACATCTAGTCGTAAATAGAGTAATTATATGGGGATACACAAATGAGACAAAATGCGATTGCGGAGTCTCACCACAAACAATGCTGCACCTACTTTCGTGCACGCAGTGCCCTCATACCTGCACACTGAAAGACCTTTACGAAGCCACGGATAATGCCACAGCCGTGGCCGTGCTCCAAAATAATTAGACAGAGGAGAACAATCGACATTAAAGATGATTCTTCTTCTTTTGTGTCGATGGTTCTCCTCTGTATTTATTAGCTTCGGGGCCCTACATTGTACGTGCTAGATACCAATCGATATGCCCCCATAAGTGTTCCTAGAACTTTGAAAATAGTTTAAACATTTTATAAAATTAACTTCACTCTCATTTTTTTACGTTTGTTACACCTGTTATTTTGGGTTGGTAGCCTGGCCGACATTGTTGATGTTACGTTGCATCCGTTTACGTTAGGAAATTACGTTTAAAACGAAAAAAGTACGGCTCGGACACACTGAGACCATATTTCTTTTATTATTTTGTCACAACCTTTCAATTTATCACAAAAATATAAAAGCAAAAGCGAACAAAGCCGACTTGATATTATCCTCAAAACAGTCGCCTTCAACAACAACAAGTCAAGTAAACTGTTTCTCGGAGCGTTCTGGAGGAAAGCCAATTTATTCCGTAACGAAGTGTACTATTGCTGGACGATTGAAACTGGAGTACAGGGCATGAGTGAGGGATTGGGGGGGGGGGGGGGGGCAGCTTGATACTAAAGCTAAAAACATCCCATTCAGAAGTAAGTAAGCTGGACATTGCAACCAGGGCCGAGCGATGAGCTAACGAAAAGAAGTGAATTACCAAATAATTACCAATGAATTATCTACCATCAACGATCGTTAGTCTCTAGGTAGGTAGTTATGTTTTTTTTGTCTAGGGTCTCACAGATTGTCTTGTAATGAAAATCCCCACTTCTGGTGTGGTTTTTGAGAATGATCCAAATTTGAATAGCCTCAAAATTCCCACTGACATGCGCACAGATAACTTAACTAGATAACGCAAGTGCACCTACTTTGCTTGTCACTTTGCCTGTCCGAAGTAGGTTCAATGCATCTATCAGCACAGTTCGCTCTCGGCCGACTTCACGATAGCACGTCAGATGTTAATAGAAAAATGTCTGATTGCGCTAACATACCTACATTCATATAGATTAGACACACGCCTTTTTCCCCTAAAGGGTAGGCAGAGACTCAATGGGCCTCTTTTCGCAGTGGGTTGCACCATCGTGGAACATAGACGTGACAAGTGGTGAGCTCATCGCTGCCAGTGCCTCCCACGACTGATTGAAAGCTAGCAGCCAGGGCAAATCTAATTACGCTATTGCACAGCGAAAAATCTTCGAAATCAGCTAGCCGTGCAAATGGAGATATTTCGTAGCATAGTAGGAACAAAATAAAACTGCACGCTTGGTTTCATACAAATTTACATGTTTGCGGTGTCTATTTTAATGTAATTGGTCAGTGGCCATGCCCGTGATCATGCAGTTGGGTTTCTGGATGCATTTTATTTAGTTTTCCCAGAAACCCTACTTGTGTGGGTTTTGCTTATGATCCATGATTTTGGGAATGATCCATTTTGTAGGACAATGTACAATCAGCCCCCGCCAGTGTTGGCTCTCCACATTTTGGATACACGCAACTAAAGCTAGGTTCATATTGGTGTGTCGGGGTGTGTCGGGGCGCGCCAGAATGCAATCGGCTACGTTTATGACAAGATTCACATTAGTAGGTTCACGCGCCACAACACAACACAACCTAACTTAAAAATAAACGTAAACGATTGCGTTCTGGCGCGCCACGACACACCCTGACACAACAATATGAACCTAGCTTAAGACTAACGAGGTTACTGTAGTGTGAGGTTAGAAGGGAACTTTACACTTTTCGTAATACAGATCTAAAAGTTGAGTACCTACACTTAGTGTTTTATTAACGTAACGTGCGGCGCTGGACGATTGCAGCTAGAGAACAGGGGTGGAGTAAGGAAGCGGGTTTGTACCTACTTCTTTGTGTTCGACGGGGAACGCTCTGACGAGCTTTTTGATCTCATCCCCGCATCGAGATTTTACCATCGCTCTTCCCGGCACCGTGATAATGCTCATCCACACATCATAGAGCCCTGGGTTTCTCGTACGACTCGTTTCTCGAGATCATTTCTTCCCCATACCTACAAACTATGGAATGAACTTCAATCTGAGGTTTTCCTGCTTGGTTACGGCGTGTGTCGCTTCAAGAAAAATGTTCATAAACTTCTTCAGGGTAGGCAGCGCGTCGACAATACCACCCCGGTGTTTCCGGTGTCTATAAGCGGCGACCAATTTACATCAGGTGGGCCGTAAGCTCGTTTGCCAATTTGTTTCATTAAAAAAAAAGTAGTAAACGCGAATCTTTATGACAGTGACATACTACCAAAATTTGCACCTAAAATTAGCCCCTTTTCGACTGGACTATGGGGGACCGATAGGTTGATACTTTTGTTTTTGTTTCTTAGGAATAAAGTTTGTGGTGAAGTAAAACACTAGCTAGCCGGGATTTACTTTTATTTATTCTGTGCCGGTATCTGAGTTCCCTGGTCTAAGCTTTAAGTGCTAATAACCCCTATTATTTACTGAACGCAACTCATAGTTGGACTATACCGGGTGCTTGTTTCTTGTGAGACTTTTATTTAATTTATTTAATCAGTAGTTTCACAAACAATGCTTGTGTGCCTGTTTTGTAGACAGTGACATACCTAAATAACATGACACCCAACAGTCACTCAGATGGTCTTGGTCTAGAATTACTGTGTCGTGGGCATACACACATAGACACACGCCTTTTTCCTCAAAAGGGTAGGCAGAGCCTCTAATGGGCCTCTTTTCACTGTGGGTTGTACCACTGTGGGAAATAGACGTGACAAGTGGTGAGCTCATCGCCGCCATTGCTTCCCTCGACTAACTCGGCTCACGCTTTCTTCCAGTAATAACACATTCCTTAAAATAAACATGGGCATCTAAAGTTATGTTATTAACGTGTTGTTATGTGATTCAATGTGCCCTGGATTTTATGTTTTGACTTCAATTTGTGCGAGATATCGGGCGCAGCTGCTTACTGGAGGAATCGCAGCGCCTAGCTGTTTCTTTTTAATTTATAGCTGTTTTCTTCTTGTTAAATAAAGGAAGTGGAAAATAGCTGAAAAGTTACCATTTAACTTTAACATTTTATTGTACTTACCTCGTAAATAATTCACAATACACCCATTACACGGCGAGTGACGGTGAGTATGACCAACTTGCTCATACTATGGCGACACGCGTCACATCTACTTACTAATTCACAATACACCCATTACACGGCGAGTGACGGTGAGTATGACCAACTTGCTCATACTATGGCGACACGCGTCACACCTACTTACTAATTCACAATACACCCATTAAACAGCGAGTGACGGTGAGTATGACCAACTTGCTCATACTATGGCGACACGCGTCACACCTACTTACTAATTCACAATACACCCATTACACGGCGAGTGACGGTGAGTATGACCAACTTGCTCATACTATGGCGACACGCGTCACACCTACTTACTAATTCACAATACACCCATTACACGGTGAGTGACGGTGAGTATGACGAACTTGCTCATACTATGGCGACACGCGTCACACCTTCTTACTAATTCACAATACACCCATTACACGGCGAGTGACGGTGAGTATGACCAACTTGCTCATACTATGGCGACACGCGTCACACCTACTTACTAATTCTCCTTACTTTAGCTTTCTATGGACAGGGGTATCAGGAAGTACGAGTACCATGGTACCACAATGTCCAGATCGTAACTAAATTAGCAGATCAAATATATGTGATTCGAAATACTTAAAATATTTTTTCGCCCACAGTATACAAAATATTCAGCATGGTTTTGGCTACCTTCACACAGAAACAAACGTTGTCAGCTACCTGTTTACTGTGTGAATGTGGCCTACGTTCATTGCAAGAGTGTGGTACTCTACCCAAAAAAACTTTATTATTCCTACCTTCTGGTACTTAAGAATAAATGGTCAAAAAAAGTTTCCATAGTAAATCAGTGCGTTGAGTGGTTTAATTCGAAAGTTCCCACCTTCGGGAGATTGATGAGCCAAGTTCAAAAGGCCTTATTGATTCCTTAATCCCGCCCTTAAAATAAAAGTTAATGGGGGACCGGAAATAAAAGTTGTGGGCAATATTTATTGGGGAAAAGTTTGGTTGTTACAAATTAACCGAGGTTCAGATATGGATATTTATACTTTACCATCTTAATTTGTGGAGCTGAAACTAAATTTATCATATTATTTTAAAATCATAGAAAATAAGGGTTGAGCTTAGTTGAAAGTTTTTTGTATACGGTGATATTCCGATGTGATCTTGTACAAGTAATTTTTGTAGTGTTTCAACACGAGTTGAAAAACTACAAAACCATACTAATAAAAGTGCATTGAAATCGGAGCACCCTTTACAGCCTTCATTCTAATCATCGCGTGATATTCATCATCAGACCCTGGAGCCTGGTGACGTCAAAACTGATGAATTTGAGCTCAAACTGAAGGGTCTAGCTGGAAAAATGCCGAGTTTCACCGAAGAACAAAGCTGCGATCTGATTTTCCTGGAAACGGCTGCACTGATTTCCACTTTACCACAGATAAAATAGTACTAATCTAACTAAACTAAGAACACTCTCGATCAAGTCACCTTTTAAAGACAAACTAAATCAAAATTAGTTCATCTTTTTGGGAGCTACGATGTCACATACTGTATGTGACATATGTATGTGACCTGGGTCCTAGGGTCCTGTATGTGACATACAAAACCCTATTCAAGACAAACTTGCCAGACAGATACAAATTCTAAAAATGATCATTTATGATTAGGTACCTATCGTCTAAACAGCCAGCAGTTTCACTTAAATTTTGGCATTTATTATGAAATCGCTGACAGATATTCCAATTTTATTATATCATAAGAATTAACCCGTAGTCTGTAATAATTATCTTAAATGTATATTATTATAATATGACGGCAACTGTTTCGAAGATAAACCTGGCCTGGAGTGTTGATTTAGCTCCCTATACAGGAATTAGATGAGGTAGCAGAACCGATTTCTGTTCATCAATATATGAATAGCAAACAGGCAGTGATGGAGATTCACCATTTGATAACTGGGAGTCCAATTCAACTTATATTTTAATTTGAATGTTTCTGTTTTTTTATTTGTCGAATAATGAACGATTTATAGTAGCCACTATAAATCCTAGTACCATCCAAACAAAGCCATGGGCAGAAGCTAGTCTTCTAGTAGTCAGTGATCGGAGTATGAAATCAGTAACATTGTGTGCCATATAGCAAGTTAGGTTTTTCCCTTAAAACTATTTTACTAATCTAAGTTACCGATTCGAAGCGCCATCTAAATTTCCTTTTTTTTCCACGCTAAAACTTAAATGTAGGTGCATTAAAACCCATACAAAGTTAGAAATCTTTCTGTAAAGGAAAAATAAACAAATAAATTTCAAGTTGAACCCATTTTCACAGGAAGCCACAACCTCACCTTGCCACAAAGCCTTCCTCAAACCAGTTTCACAAATCCTACTTTTTGAGGAACTAATGGTCACAAAAACCTCTGGAGCAAACCCGCAACGCAGAGGTCGGATCGTTATCTGCTAATTGCGGGAACAAGGATATCGGATCGCCGTCTGTCTAATTACAAGATGTCTAATTCCGTTCGTACTGTCTATTGAGAGGCGACAAGCTGCTACAGTGCAGAGACAGGCAGTACGCAGCATCTGATGTAATGCGGGGCGACCAGGAAAGAACTGGTGACACGAAATAGTAGTATGGTGTCCCAAAAGACCCTATATGGTTCAATCAAGACTTGTTAGTAAGATTTTTCGTGTCCTAGCTATTACTAAAAGAAAGCGTTAGTACAGTCAGTCATGGAAAACAATGGCGGCGATGAGCTCACCACTTGACACGTCTATTTCCCACGATGGTGCCACCCACGTGAAAAGAGGCCCATTTTAGGCTCTGCGTACCCTGTCGGGGGGAAAAGTGTGTGTCTATGTATGTATGTATGATTCAAGGATAATAAAAAACGGGTCTAGGTATGGTGGTAGCATAAGGTACTCGTATTTCCTCATATCCAAGACATAGGGAATCCTAGTTGGGATCAGGGCTATATTGTGTCTGATGGGTGTGTTATGTGATGTATTGTGTTGGCTTTTAAAAGAAGATTTTGTCACAGTTGAATAGATCTTCTGTTAAAAGCCAAAACACATAGAGCATAAAAATTCAATTATCGTTTGAGATTTGGTAGGACGTCTTGTTGGCTTTAGCCTGATTGATAGATCGATGGCATGCTAAGGGTCGCGGGAAGACGGTGGATGGAGGTGGAATATTTGTCATAGCATAACATTATGTAAGGAAGATATATGTTCAACTGTGGCCGTCTACCGACTGAAGAAGATTAAATAGCTATTTTTTGATCTCTTATTTTGTTGAATAGTGTAATGAACCTTCTTCAAGCACCCGCACTGTGAGAAGCTATTACGCGGGCGTCAATCGGGGCGGGTGTAACGGCGCGTTAAAACGTAATCTTTTCCGGCGAGGATTACCGGACCGGACCGGATCGGACCGAACCGGACCGGAGCAGACTGTTAGTGCGGATTACACGGATAATGATGGGTCTGTTCTGACATTGAATATTTCAAGATCGGCAGAAAAAAAGACAAGTTTAGGGTTCTGCAATCTTTACTTATAATACTAAAAATATATCCAAACTTACCTAATCCTAGAGATCTAAAATTTTGAGTTAGCATTCCTTGTTTGGTCTAGGGGTGCACTAAGAAAGGAACTATCATTGGGGTATTGAATTTTGTATGTAAAAAGTCACGCGGACGAAGTCGCAGGCATTCTGCAAGAACATAAACCGATGAAAACATATTGGTGCATGACCAGGATTTAAACCCAGGACCTTAGGATCGAAACCCAGGGTCTCTCCCAGTAGAGGACAATCATCAACAGCGCACACATCCGCCGCTGGTCGAAGGGTCTCCCATTACATGCAATGATCTGCCATTCACAACGCACGGTAGGCGGATTGGTAGTCGCCAGTATTGGTATATTCAGGTGGATGATGCTGCCCACCTCGGAGTTGGCTTTTACGACATCCACGAGAGGGGCGGAGTGGTCTATACTTACGCTAGATACGTCACGGCATTAGACCATCAGTCTCTAAATTAAAAAAAGTGGCAAAGTGCATATCGGGCGACGCGCGCATTGCAAGGTGCATTGCAGTTTTGTTTTGTTTGACTTGACTAAGTGTTCCAAGTGAGCCTATAGTATGAATAAATGAATTGAATTGAATTGAATTGAATTGAATTGAAGGTTCCATAGTTGCCCATCACAATATGCGAACTTTTTTGTTTTTCAGAAGGTTTTTTTTTCACATACATAAGATTAACATAGCACAGTAGGCAATAGAGCGCGCCATGCTCCGAATGTCACTTCTGGACCACATACCCAATACCGAGTCTTCACGTCGCATAAAGGTTGTGGACGTGGGAATGCGGATCGCATGACTGGTGTGCAGATGGGCGGGGCAATTAGTTAGAAGGGACGATGGGAAATGGGCGAAAGCAACCACAGAATGGTGGCCAAGAGATGCTCGACGGCAAAGAGGCAGACCACCCGCCCGATCGTCGAATGACATCGTCCACGGAGCCGGAAATAATGGACGAGACTCGCGATGGACCGAAGGTGCAATAAAGAGGAGGCCTATACCCAACAGTGGCTGCAGATGGGCTGCGATGATGACGATTGATGATGATGATCGCAAAACAACAGTTTAGCTGGCCCCTTGAAGTACTTGGCTTTACCAAAAATAAATGGGCTCAGTGTGGCCAAGACGTACATTTATTTCCTTTCATTCGTCATTGCATCTACTGCACCAATAGTTTTGGCCTAGCTACCAACCCGAAACTAAAGACCTAGGTATATAAAGTCAAAAACTAAAATACCACCAAATAAAATAAAACCATGTCATGCTATTATGCAGACACACTTCAGGTGAAGTTGATCTTGTACATTTTATTCTACCAAAATCCAATTCAAGTTCAGGTGACTCTTCAGGGTAGGGAGAATGAATAATTCAGGCCGTTCCAGAAAAACCTATAACTTTGCAAGGGTTCTTCATAAACCGTTCTCCGTACAACAAGTTCGCACAGAACCCTAACTGTCACATGAAATATTCATAGGATCGTTAGCCAAGTTTTTTGGAACTCTTGACAGAAACATGCTATAAACACAAAGTTTCTGATACAATCTAAAATGCAAAATGTTTTTTGTTTGGTAGTTTATGTTAGTGTTTTACATTACTGATTCTGAGAGCTGCAAGAATGTCGGTGCGCTTAGTTCTCCTACGGATCTCTGCATTTCGGATTCCACCACGCAGTGAAACATCCGAGCATAGCTCAATATTTCAGTACCTATAAGTGGTTGAAAAAAAACAATCCTACTTACTTAGTTCTCATTTTATCTAATTTTCGAACAGATACTACCGGCTGACTGCAATCAGCCTAGATAATAATTAAAAAGTATTTTATTCATTGAAGTAACAAGGATCATTTTTAATCGTATCGTCTTAAACACAAAATAATCCTGTTCCGACGCGACCAAATCTAGAAGAATCAGGCAACAAACACGGCCTTAAGACACCCACGTAATGTAATGAACCATGTGACTGCAATAAACTATTTTCTATTTTCTTTTCGATTTATATGTGACTGATACAGTCACTGTAGGTAGGTAAGGCCTCTTAGATAAGTGGCAATCCATGAATTAACGCTTATAGGAACTTTGCAATCTGATCCCACCATCTATTTTTCATCATAGGAATAGCAGCCGCACGGCTCAGTACCATCTTCACCACTTTAGTATACCCTCTATACGTTTCGGTTCTACATAATTATGGTGAGAAGTGGAAGAAACTACCGTCGTCTGTCTTTCATGAAATAAAACAGGTGAGATCGCGGTCACAAGAAAATAGTACAATAATATAATAATAAAATAGTTAAATAATATATTTTACGCATGTATTTAAAAAACCCTCGACCATTATTTAACATTTATAAATATTTTGTGACAAACATATTTTTCAATACAAGCTTTTATAAAACTAGTGATCGTAACCATGTGCAAAATGAGCCCAAACACGGCCAGTCTACTATTATCTATCGAAGAGGTCCGTTGTCCACCTTCCGTCTCCATCATCAGATCTCGCTGTCATCATCATATTGTATTGAGATCGGAATTTGACAGGTATGCCAAATTTCAGTTCAATCGGTTGGGGATAACTACTTTAAAATTCAGTTGCAAGATTCCACCCTGACAAACATTCATACATTGCAAGTAAAATAAATGCTTATAAAATGTGCTATTGTCGCGCCTCTAAGGCGACTAAAACCAACAAGAATCGTTTTCCAGTTACCTTTGGTGTATTTAATATATTCTCTATATTATCTTATACATTGCATCTATTTCAGGGCAACTGGAGAAATTGGCAATTAAAACTGTAGAACCCTACATTACCGGCTCCTATCGTCATGGGTACAGAATACTATGCAAACCTCACGTAATTCGCGGACTCTTTGTGCTACTCAAATACAAGAGCAACTGCATCCATTAGGAATTTATTCAGGTTGGTGGATTTTCAATGAAAGCTAGAGATATAATTTATACCATGGAATTGGGTTAAAATAACTAAGGAATAAAAATTGTCGCCGGAACTCCTGATGGTTGCGTTTTAGCGACAACCCCACACGGCAACTCCATACAACTGACAACCCCACACGGCAACTCCATACAACTGACAACTCCACACGGCAACTCCATACAACTGACAACCCCATAAGTTACCAGATATTATTAGTTCTATAGAACAAATGGGCTAGTTTTCGTTTCAATAGTCTTACCATTGAACTACAGGGATAAAAAAGTTTTAACAGTTCTATGACGTAACAGTCCTATAGAACAAATGGGAGTTAGCGTATCAAGCGACAACCCCATACCCCATGACAACCCCATACCACGCAACAACCTCATACCAAGTGACAACTCCATACCACGCGATAACCCTTATTCTACGCAAAAACCCCATACCACGCGACAGCCCTATACCACCAGGCTGTGCCTAAAGCTACATGATAATCGTAGATTATATTTTTAACTGAGTAAATCAAGTACAATATGCAGCTAAAACATATTAATATTATTATGCATTTATACTACACTAGGGAATCGCCCCGGCTAAGTACGGGTAGTGTCGAGATGAAAAGTAGTTAATCCTAATCTAATTAGTGATTGATTAAAGTGTTTTTTTCTTAGTTCGGGCCTAGCCCGCACTAAGCACAACGTAGACAGCCTTTTGTATCTACTTTACGGATACATATAATTTACAGTTCGTACTCAGAAGGAGTTTCAAGGCCCCCTGGCTCCCGCGAGCACAAACAGAGCTCCCCAAGACCGCAGCCTCATCAGAGTAGTGGCGCTAAATATATAATGCAGTTATGTTTGTAGAGTTCAACGCACGGCGGTAATTTAAAGGCTCCTGGATAACTTGCTAAATAATTAAGCTTAGCCGTGGTGCTAGGGTGGAGGGTACTCAAAGAGAGGCTAAAGTCGTCATATTTGAATGTTCAGGCTGATCTCCACGGAACCACGTGTCCGCCCGTCTCTCCACCACGTCATTGTATTAAGGAATCAAGCTTAATTTATTTTGTTAAAATTAATTAAAAACCTTCAACGCAATAAAACAGCTGAACCGATTTTGATCAAACATAGCTAAGAACACTCCCGACAAATTCAACTTTGTTTTTGTTTGAACAAAAAAAAATTAAATCGGTTCATCCGTTCGGGAGTTACGAGGTGACAGACAGACAAACACACACACAACAAACAGACACATCAAACTTCTAACACCCCGTCGTTTTTGCGTCGGGGGTAAAAAAAGATTTTATTTAAATTGCTTTCCTATATGTCGTGAACAAATCTTGCAACTGAATTTGAGCTGAAATTTTGCATATGTGTCAAGTTCCGATGACCATGCAATACTCACTGTACGGTGATCATACAAGTTAACCAATCGTGTAACGCTACTACACAGAAATAAGTCTGTGATATGAATAATCAGGTCACCAAATAACACGAAGGGTTCCGTACCATTATCTATAATTACGGATCCCTAAAAACGGCAAAAAAACATGTCTGTTGTATGGGAGCCCCCTTAAATATTTATTGTATTCTGTGTTTTAGTATTTGTTGTTATAGCGGCAACACAAATACATCATCTGTGAAAATTTCAACTGTCTAACTATCACGGTTCATGAGATACAGCAGCCTGGTGACAGTTTTACCCTTTGGGTACGGAACCCTAACTAGATCCCTGCTACCAATTTTATTTATTTTATTTTATTTTATTAATCTAGGATTCACAGTTATCTTATAGTTAGTTATAAGCTATACACTATATGCTATTCTGAAACCAATTAGAATCCACATTTTGTATTCAGTTCGTTTACAAAGTAGGTACAATGTATAGGTACGCATGCAAGCTCAACAAAACGGCAGGAAAGCCGGATAAGGTAGATCAGAACGTTACATAGGTAAATTAAGTAAATTAAGTACCTACATTCGTTTGAATGAAGCAGCAATTATTCTTACAAAAACAATATAACTTACTTATACGTAACTTACTTACTTAGGTACTTAAATCTGAGAAAAAACAAACATATTAAAAAAAAAGTAGGTAACATATATATAAGGTAGGTATTCATAATCGCATAAGGGTGTCTGTGGTGTATATCGGTGTATGTGTGTATGGGTGTGTGTGAGTATTTTTGGAGTGCGAATATTTTCCAATAACGTTAAAATTTCTTGAGGAACCATTAAACCGTGCAGATGCTAGCCCCGCATCGCTTGCACTGCTCTCGTCCCTAACTCCGCTCGGAATTACGTAAATTATTAGTAAGAAAGTGAGAAAGTTCCCGCACGGCATACCGGGGCTGAAGGAAGGGGGATGGACGGGGGAGGGGGTTTACTCCTTATATTATTTCCAAGTTGTTTCGCTTAATCAAAGAGACAGAATATTTCGCTCACTGGATTATCTAAGAGGAAAATGACCGTAAATACTATCAGGGAAGATCCATTGACCAATAAATGTGTGTATGAGATTAAGTGATTGCCTGACAGATTATAACAATGGGTCAAGACAGATAATCAAACCAAAAATCTTTTTTTTTTTTTTTTTTAACAAACTTTACTGATATTAGTGATCAGAATCGTGAGCCAGTCAAAATGAGCCCAAACACTGCCAGGCAGTGATAAGTATTAATTATCGAGCAGTTCCGGTGTCTCAAGGCTCGCTCGCATCATACTATTGTGTTGACATCGAAACTTGACAATATGAAAACATTCAGCTCAATCGTTCGGGTCAATCTGGTATACAATTCAGTTGCGATATTCTTTTCTACAGACAGACAGACAGAAAAACAAATTGTACGAAATAAAATTGCGTGAGTCATTTACAAAATGATCACGTTGGAATGGCTATAGGCAAGCCATATAGTTCGTAGGACCGAAAACCACTTAATATTCTCGAGTAGTCAGTAACTTCAAGAAGATATAGACGATTCAAAATGATCCTTGTGATTTCAATGAATAAAATACTTTTTGACTTTGACTTTGATACCGACAACATTGCAATGGTAGCCAAAGAAGGCAACTCGAGGTAGTTCGCCACGGACCAGCTTTCTATGGGTGAGGACTGTGATCAGCATTGGACATCTTTTGTCAGATGAAAGTGATTGCCAATCACTAAACCTCAGTTGTTTTGTAGTAGTCTAGCATTTTTGTGAAAGAGTTATTCCTGGTAAGTACTACCACCAAACCTATTTCGGCCGCAAAGCAGTAGTGCTTGCATTGCAGTTCCGGTTTGAAAGGTGCCGGTGAAATTACAGGCACATGAGACTTTTCATATTTATGTCTCAAGGTGGCGGACGTAGTGCAATACGACATAGGACGCGTCCTAGGTTGACGTAACCAAATGCAGAGGCTACCGCTTAACATCAGGTGGGCGACCTGCTTCCCCAACTCTAACAATTAAAAAAATTGTGTTTGATACAAAGTTGTAAACAATAAAAGCTTTAAATTTTATAGAAAATTTCATGAAATTCAAAGTAAAATAAATACAGTCGTTTTCAAAATAGACTTTTCTCATTTACAGATGTATCTTCACAAAGAGCCTTCATTCGTTGAAGCGGAATTCCTTCAAAAAGTCCTCTTCATCTCTCAAGTGTGATTAATTCAAAGCATCGCATATTAGGGTTCCTTAAATTGTGGAAAAAATGCCAGTAATTGATCGTTAGATGGAGCGAATGCCATGAGTACATGCAGACGTTACAATTTTGGGTCTGACGTAAGGGGCCAAATGGGTTGGCAAATAAGGTTGAATACTTCACCATTTTATTTTATTTCGAGTATTATTTATAAATTGAATCAATGTGTAAGTATCCCACCCATTCATTTAATATACCTACTCAAAGGCAGCTATAGTTTTTATGAATACGTCCTTGGTTCGATCTGCTGTCACTACGTGGTATACGCTGCCACACAGGTCACATCCACCTAGGAAGCAGTAATGCACTGCGCCCGTCACTCTAAGACATAGCATTGAAAAGTTGTATACGACTAAACCTAAGGCCAAACCATCGCGTTCAGCCCGCGTCCTCAGTGGCTTGCATGGTGGCGATCAATGGTAAGACAATGGATCGCCACCGTGCACGCTGAGGACGCGGGCTGAACGCGTTGGTTTGGCCTTCTGGTATCATAACCTCACGCCACACTTTTAACTGGCAACTAAATAATAGCATTGTTTTCCTATAGACTCAAAGGAATAGCATATCGGTTTGAAGGGTAAGGGTGCCGGTAAAATTACAGGCACATGAGACTTTTCATCTTTATGTCTCAGGGTGGCGGGCGCAGTGCAATACCATATAGGGTGCGTCCTAGGTGGACGTGACCTATGAGGTAATGCACTGTTCATAGGCAGAGGTTACCGCTTAACATCAGGTGGGCCTCTTGCTTGTTCCGTCATCCAAGTAGTATAAAAAAAAAAACCATTTGCAGCATGACTAGCATAGTTTCCTTTCCTTTACTATCACTCATCTAATCCCGGGGTAAAAGGATCCGCCGTGTTAACAAACGCTGACATTTCTACCTTCGATCGCAATAATTGTTAGGTTTGGTTAGTACTGCTCTGGCTGCATATGTAATTGTCTCTCAATATTGGGTCATAAGTAGTTGGAAATCAAACGCTATTAAATGGTAGTTGTATGACAAAGCCCCTTATTTACATGTACTAACATGACATGTCAATTCCAATAAAAAAGAAGGAAGGCAAGTGAGGCCAGCAGTTTAACATTTCTCCACAGATACGCTGCCAGTTGTATCTGTGCAATCCGAATATCAGAGCTGTTAGTCTCGCTTCCTTAGATACGTATCTTTGTCGCGAACAAACAATACGAAAGTTAAGAAGCTTTTCTGTATAAAACCGTGTTGCAGATCAAGGGGTAAGAGGCAGCGATTACAATTGAATGTATATTGAGTCAAATATTCAATATTCGAAAAGGAATTTATTTACAGATAGAATAATACAACCAACTGAAGACCGCTGCTAACGATCTAAAGGTAGCTCAACTTTACTGATAATTTTTATATTATATAAATAAATATTTTATATTTAAATTTTTATGTTTTACTTCTTCTTTTGAGGCTATTTGATTGCCTCTGATCCGTTTATAGAAATCGTGGAACTAACAAATATAAAAACATGAGCCCTCAAATTGTACATGTTAAACCACCCCAATGGCTACAACTTACGAAATGCAGATATCTGCTGACAGATATAAGACAGTCTGGTAGCGAAGATACGTCGTAGCACTCGTAGAGATAGGTGATCGACGAAATTCACTAAATAGTAGAATTCATGCCTCTTGTAGAACCCCGTCCCGTGTGATTAGGTCCATATTCATACAATATAATATAGCAAAATTTGTCTTTTTGAATTTTCCAATGTTTTTCCCATTAATTCCTGTAAAGGAAGTTCAGAGGCGATAACATTGATATTGTACTTTGATACAGACAAAATACAGTCTCAATACATTCAATTATTGTAAGGGAAGTACAGAATTAGAAAGTCTCCAGCGCCATTTTGAACATTATTTCCAAAACAAAGCCAGAACATTTCGTACGTCTGGATTGAGGGCTCCTTGCTTCAATTGAGTTATAATTTCCCTAATTCACTGAGTTCTAGAATTTAAATCCAATACAAGTAAGCGATCTAGATATACTAGTACGAAATAACGTGAACTGTTCTGGTTTTGGTTTGGTGATAACGTTCAAAATTAGCGCGATTGGAGCCCTGTAGTACTATCAAAGGAACTGCTGACGGAACCACTAAGAATAAATTGACGACCTCTGTGGCGCGGCAGTCGAAGGTTCGCCTATGACGCAGGAGGTTGCGGGTTCGATTTTCAGGGTGTTCTGGGTATTTTCTATATAAAATAAAAATTATATGTCTATGTAATGTATCGTATTAATTATATCAGCTATCTAGTAGGTACCCCTAACACAAGCTCTGCGTAGCTTGGGGCTAGATAATGTTGTGTGAACTATCCAGAATTATTTATTTATTTATTTTATTGTTTATTCGTCTGTTTCAGGTGTACCGGCAAATATTTTTTTCTTGAATTGTGCCACGTCCATACAAACTCGGCTCCGCTAAAGCCTCGAACATTAAGATTGAAATTTTCAGTAAATTAAGAATGTATTCCTTTCAGCATGATACGGGATGTTACCCCATTATATACGGGGTGTATTGTGCCGAGTTATACGGGGCGTATCGCTTTGTGATGTCGTTTTAATAATGTTTTGTAACGTGTCATGATTTATATCTTTTATAAGTGAAAATAATACGTTGAAATGTGTTTTGTGATCGTGCAAAAATAACACGTAGGTGTCCATAAGGGACGCTATTTGAACACAGTATTAAATGTGTAATTATCTACTTTGTATTGTATACTGTTATAGTATGTTACTACTTACACAGTATTAAATATGTAATTAGCTACTTTGTACTGTAAACTGTTATAGTATGTTAGTACTTACACAGTATTAAATATGTAATTAGCTACTTTGTACTGTAAACTGTTAGAGTATGTTACTACTTACTCAGTATTAAATGTGTAATTATCTACTTTGTACTGTATACTGTTATAGTATGTTACTACTTACATAGTATTAAATATGTAATTAGCTACTTTGTATTGTATACTGTTATAGTATGTTAGTACTTACACAGTATTAAATATGTAATTAGCTACTTTGTACTGTAAACTGTTAGAGTATGTTACTACTTACACAGTATTAAATGTGTAATTATCTACTTTGTACTGTATACTGTTATAGTATGTTACTACTTACACAGTTTTAAATATGTAACTAGCTACTTTGTACTGTAAACTGTTAGAGTATGTTAGTACTTACACAGTATTAAATGTGTAATTATCTACTTTGTATTGTATACTGTTATAGTATGTTAGTACTTACACAGTATTAAATATGTAATTAGCTACTTTGTACTGTAAACTGTTAGAGTATGTTAGAACTTACACAGTATTAAATGTGTAATTATCTACTTTGTATTGTATACTGTTATAGTATGTTAGTACTTACACAGTATTAAATATGTAATTAGCTACTTTGTACTGTAAACTGTTAGAGTATGTTAGTACTTACACAGTATTAAATGTGTAATTATCTACTTTGTACTGTAAACTGTTAGAGTATGTTACTACTTACACAATATTAAATGTGTAATTATCTACTTTGTACTGTAAACTGTTATAGTATGTTAGTACTTACACAGTATTAAATATGTAATTATCTAATTTGTACTGTATACTGTTAGAGTATGTTAGTACTTACACAGTATTAAATGTGTAATTAGCTACTTTGTACTGTAAACTGTTAGAGTATGTTAGTACTTACACAGTATTAAATGTGTAATTAGCTACTTTGTACTGTAAACTGTTAGAGTATGTTAGTACTTACACAATATTAAATGTGTAATTAGCTACTTTGTATTGTATACTGTTATAGTATGTTAGTACTTACACAATATTTTGTCTTTTGCATTGAAAAACAGTTTCAAATTCGAAAGAATGAGACAAAATACGGTGTAACTATTCGGAGGACATTCAACGTTTATTAGTAACACAGTTATTTTATTTCACATGGCTTAATTGGTTTTGATAGGTACCTGAAATCATTGAAAATGTACTGCACATACTGTTAGATTTTGTAAAATGTTTCAATACCTAAGTTGATTTGTGTGTATGTAAGTCTGTTTTAATAACTTGTTATCTGGTTGTAAGCATGTTCCCGAAGTAAACACGATTATTCGTTATCGAGACCAGTACTGTCGTCTAGCTTCGGCTTCACTCGTTTTAGTATAAAGCATGCTTACTCAGGAACGTGCGGGCAGTTGCTATCGCGATTTCAAAGTGTAAACACTAGTACTAGTGACAACGTAATAAAGTGAAAGTGATTAACAACCATAAAGTAGTATTTTTCCTACGCTATCCTTCAGTATTTAACCGAGAACATACACTTGCACAATCAAAGTTGTTTTTATTTATCTCTAGGAATTAGAGTTGGTTCATCCAACACCCAATAAGATTACCTTAGATATAGGCGCTCGTTCATTGTTTTTTCACTGGTATGTACTCACCTGAAATAAGAAAAAAAAACTTGTTAAAGCTACAGCACAACACTACTTCAGTATTCATTTTGTTTAGACCCTGAATTGTTGAGGGCCAAATAAACAGTTTTTTTACAAAAACTAATTTTCGTACCATGTATTTGAGTTGTTGCAAGTCTTTTTTTTTGCACAAAATGAATTGTGGTTCCAAAATAATTGCCAAAAAAGTGAAAACTGCTATGGCCTATTCATAAATTACCGATTTAAGATTTTTTTGTCTGTCTGAATGTTTGTCTCGAATAGGCTACAAAATGCCCAAAAGATTTCAATCAAAAGTTTAGGGATTAAAACAGGAATTTGTACTAAAATTTTCGTGTAGGTATGCGTCATGTCGATTGCAGGGTTCAAAATATATTTATGAATGTCCCGCGCGTACGAAGTCGTGGGCACAGCTAGTGTACGTATACTTTAATTCATCCACCAATCCTCAGCATGACTCGTATGGTGTACGTTGGTCTATTTTGAAACCTAATCTTTAGAGGAAATTGAGACTAAAGTCAAGCCATTTATACATAAAATGTTAATATTTATTTCATAAATCCTAAGTTCAGAGGAGGCCCAAATAAACTCTCTTAGCTTACGTAATTGTGACCAAGAATGAACCAGTGATAGAAGAGAAAAAAGATGATGAGAAACACAGTTTGCCGGTTCAAAGAAACTAACGATGAGCAGATAACAGACTGTGAATATAACAATAATAATAAATGTTCATTGATGTCCTATTCGGTAGTCAATAAGAGCCAGAAACGGGTTTAAAAGAAAACTGTGAAAGAACAGTTTTTCTTGAAAAGTGTTCAAACAGTCATTCTTTTTATGAAAAGTGTGTTTGAAAGCATTTCTAGACCAATGAGCGGGAGACTTGACCACAACGATGCGCTAGGGTTGCCAAGTGAATTTTATATTAAATATTATTCGAAAAAACATACATCAAATGCGTTATCAAGTTACATACAGCTTTTTTGGCACTTCTAGCAATATTGACAGATAGATAGCATTTTGCAACAACTTATTTATTATATATCTAAGCTATGGTTTGACTTCAGTCTAGGGTACAACTAAATTAAAATGAACTCGTAGAATAATGTTTTGTTTATCAATACCGCTACATATTTTGCTAAGTAAAAAAATAGTAATTAGGTACAACCCTACTCAACGTCCAAACATTTTTTTACAAATCAGTGAATGAATTGCGTATAATTTTTAAAAATCGTGCATTTATCCGTTAGTGCATTTTGTAAAGGCTTAAAAAGCACCGACTTTCATTTATTACTTGACTGTGACACCCCTACCTACATTTCAATACAAAACGCATAGCTTTTCTGTTATTGTACCGCTACTCGTATCGCATTGTTGCCGAGGCGATTGTTTTGCACAATTCGATTGTCATGGCGTGCTCTGCGCAACGAAGCTGTCAACTTTTAACGAACATTACCCGCAATGGACAGTACACGTGGCAATTGTTGGATAATACGAGGTTTCTTTTAGATTTTGCGGACAATAGTTGTCATGTCAGCTAAAAGATTCGATTCTGATATTGAAACGAACGAACACGGTCGTTATTGTAAGAACCATAGATTTAGTATATGTACTAGATCTACAATCAGAGATCGAAGATGGAACCAAAAAAAATATGTGCACGTGTTGGTGAAAGTCTATGTCTGAGTTAAAAATAGTGTTGTCCTCGACCAACACTTTTACATTGTCGATAGAATTCGTCATCCGTCCGTGATGTGTATGGTAGATAAATACATCTTAATGCAGACTAAGTCTTTCATGAAGAACACAGCTTGGCAGATTTGACGTCATAAAGAGAATAAGGTTCTTATTCCAATTTTGAATACAGTTAATAAATAAACCTTTATTATTTATTGACCCCTAAATATTACGGTTTTATTTATAGGTGGGATCTTAGAGTTTCCCTTTTAAATTTAAACTTAAAATGTTTGCTGCATATACCTAGTGGAGTTCTTATTTGAGTCCATCCCACTCTTCTTATAACCGATAACCATTTTTCTCGTAGCAAAGGATTACTTGGAAATCTGAAAGCACAAAAACATTTTATATCAGCCGTGCTACGCCCATATAATTTTTCACTCTGTTACTTTATCTATAGACAATTTGTTACCCCAAAGTTTATTATTTTTCAAGTGTAAACCACGCTTTATGGATAACATTAAATTTAAATGTAACCCAAAAATTCCGTTCTAGCGGGACTCGAACCCGCACCCTCGCCTGTCATCGGCGATGCCTTAAACAATTTAGCCATAGATCGAGCTATGACGCTGGAGACGAAATTTGTGGGCACTATCAACTCTGCTATAGCGCCCAGTTGATAGTGCTGTATCTACAGGTGTTTCATTGGAAACCTTCTATTCAAAGTTCGAAAGTAAAGGCATCGCTGATCACAGGCGAGGGTGCAGGTTCGAGTACCGCTGGAACAGAATTTTTGGGGTATATTTAAATTTAATTTGTTACCTATTATTTTATTAAGCAGAAATAAACAATATTTATTTATAAAAAATTAAAAATAAATATACCCTTTCGGGGAAAAAGGCGTGTGTAATAATCAACAACGTAAATATTTACTCCAAAATATCTACTACACAAACTGCAATAAAAACACCCGTGGTGCTTTAAAGTTACCTTTTCAATAGTCAATACAAAAACACACACCTCAATGTCCACCTGGTTATTATAGATTTAAAAAAAACGGTAAAATGTTAATAGAGCACACAAATTTACTCCAAACAAAGTAAACCTCCATTCTAGGATGGATAAAAATTTAATTTTTAGGTAGGTATAGTGCGCGTCATGTAAAAAGAACGCTGGTGGTCAAGCTTCTACAGGCGTTCCAGCGTTCTTTTTACATGACGCGTACTATAATTGTACATTATTTGTAGTAAACTAGATAGGCACTCATTCAATGCATAGTTATACATCTCTCAAATAAGTAGAAAAGTAAGTAATCTCTTAAAAAGAACGCTGGAACGCCTGAAGAAGCTTGACCGCCAGCGTTCTTTTTACATGATGCGCATTATACAACGATATAGACTGCAACAGGACTATCGATATTTCTGACGTCATCACTTGGTCAAGCCCTATCGTAATCAAACATTTTTATATTTTACATAAAATATTGTTTATTTCTAGGTGCAGCAACGAAATATTATTAAAAAATATAAGGGAAAGTCCTAATCTACGAATGAAACTGGTTTTTAGGCCATTTACTAAAGCAGAATTGATAAAATAAGCAATACAATCGAACTACCAATAATCTCTTATTTACCTGTGAAACGTGTATTTTCCCGGATAATTACGTCTTGTATCTTCACAGTCACAAACTGAACACGACACCATTGTAATACAAAGTAATATTTATTATTTAATAGTAAGATTACTTAAATAATTACAAAATTAGTTAAACTGCACAAGAGACCGTCCGGTATGCGCATGTACTCAAGCAAAACATGTCACATTCAATACTTTGTTGCTGTCACTTTTCTTCTTGCACGGGGTACATTTAAAAATGACTTCTCTCTCCCACGCTTCGTTTGTCTATTTAGCGTAGCGAAAAAATTCTACGTCTATGGTAAGAACGAAACCGTTATGTTGCAGGCAGGAATACACTTTGTTATGTTGCAAGCAGGAATACACTTAGTTATGCTGCAGGTAGGAATACACTTAGTTATGTTGCAGGCAGGAATTCACTTAGTTATGTTGCAGGCAGGAATACACTTAGTTATGTTGCAGGCAGGAATTCACTTAGTTATGTTGCAGGCAGGAATACACTTAGTTATGTTGCAGGCAGGAATACACTTAGTTATGTTGCAGGCAGGACTAACTTAGTTATGTTGCAGGCAGGAATACACTTAGTTAACTTTCGTGGGATGACTCACGCTAGACCGTGTCGTGCCGGAGCCGGGTGTCGGCCGTAGCACACTTGAAAACAATGAGTGATTAATTCAAGCCCAACTAATAACGAGCTTTAAAGATAACGTTTTCAATAAAAAGGCTTCCGATTAGTCCTTAATTAACGGCGTAATTAATAAGCCATCGCAGGGGTGGGGCGAGGGTGAGAAGGGGTTAACTTGTTACAAAGATAAAGTAAAAGGTTAAAGTAATTGTTTTAGGTTCTTTTATTGCTGTTGTTTATAATGAATGGAAGATGTTTCGCGTTTACCGACTGTGGAGTTTAAGAGTGGGTGTATACATCTTTCATCGTTATAATTAATTAGTACCTACACAATCAACACCATCATCATTAGCCTACAGAAGTTCACTGCTGGGCAAAGGCCTTTCCCATTGAATGCCACGACGAACTGTCTTGAGATGCCTCCAGCCACCGCCGTCCTGCGACCTTTAAAAAGTAATGTCTTTAGTCCATCGCGAGGGAATTTCACAATAACTAACGCTTAACTACTATAAAACTCGAAAAAATTAACAAATTAACTTTTTAACATTAATATATTGCAAAAATGATTGATGGCAGTTCTACTTCAAAATACCGCTCGAGTACACGTTTAAATTCTCTCATCTGTACTCAAAAAGTTGGTCGCACAAAATTAAAATAGTTTGTTGGCAAATATTACCCAAATCCCAACAGTTCTGAATTTTGACATGGCGGGTGGCTTAACCCGAATATAGTTGCTAAATTTTAGTATGACACTCCTTATGGGGATATTTTAGCATGAAAGTCTGTTTAGGAATATTTTTGTCAGTTGATTGTGGTCGCCCTTTAAAGCCACACGAGTACAATTTAAAATTCTACGTCGGAATTGTAGTACAATTTAGAAAATTGAGTCTAAATACGACAATTTTGACAGCAGAGTCCTAGTTTAAACCTCAAATGTACAATTTGAACTTAAATGTACCTCAGAGTAACAATAAGGCTACATGGAAGACGCGAGCTGCAGCTAGGATCCATATTTAGTGGTAATATAATTAGCACGGCGATAGCAGTATTAGGTGTTGAGTACTACTGTTGGATGCTACTGCCCATGCCATGGTATAGGTAATCCATAATTCGGCATTTACGACATCCATGGGAGGAGATGGAGGGGCCTAATCTTGTGCCAAGCATGGTGATTATGGTATTTCCCCCATTATATTATTTGGGGGAGGCGTCGTCCAACAGTGGACATCTAACTGCTGATGATAATGGCGCATACGTATTCTGATTTGGCGTTGTGATTTCTCTCTCTCCCTCACTCTCTGTCACGCTTTTCGTTACGGTTCATACTTTCATAGATGCTTGCAGCTTGCTATTACTACCTGAAGGCCTTTTTCCTACGATTGTCCCAAATATTATTTTAGGCTCATTTAACTGTGGGTAATTGTGACACAAACGGTCAAGAGCGAGTGTTAATTAGCTCCTTGTGGATAACGGGCCGTAATAAAATTTTAGGGCCCTGTAATTAGGTTTGGGAATTTTCATTGGAGTGAAAAAGTTAGGGAGAGACAATTTTACCCGGATGTTTTGTTTATTTCTGGTTATAATGGTAGAAATTACAAAATTATGTATTCTAGGACTAAATTATGTGCCCTCAGGTCCAACAATTACACAGGGTCCATGACAAAACGGACACAGTTAAGACCAAGACCTACAATTAAACAGGGTCCATGACAAAACGGACACAGTTAAGACCAAGACCTACAATTTTACAGAGAGCAAGCTTCGTCTGTTTCGGCACGAGGGCCCTTCCCAGTTTCGGCACAAGCGTGTCGGTTTGTCCCATGCTATGTTTCAAAAAGCGGCGCTGTGAACAATGAGAGACAGAGCCAGAGCTGTTGGTTGGAAAACAGAAAATTCCGCGGCTCACTTGTGAAAAGGCATAATAATGTCATATAACTTGTT
The DNA here is from genome assembly GCA_932527175.1 of Operophtera brumata. Classification (NCBI taxonomy): domain Eukaryota; kingdom Metazoa; phylum Arthropoda; class Insecta; order Lepidoptera; family Geometridae; genus Operophtera; species Operophtera brumata. The sequence continues at coordinate 29,542,730 of OW052239.1, read as the reverse complement.
CCAGTATTTACATATTTATAACAAAGCCTTATTAGTTTGTAAAAAAAAACATTAAGAATCTCCATTACATCTAGGTTTCTAGAGAGATATTTTCTTTACTTTTGCAATTTATAAGTACATTATGAGCAGCCAAAGTCCAGGTAACATTTGTGCAAAAAAGCTGTTTTACGAAGGTTTTTACAGAAATTTGTCTCAAATTTTTATTTTTTTATTTTCATAGTATTTACTACTTATTTATATTCAAAACATTAAAAAAAATAGTAACTACGCCATAATCACGAACGAGCTCCGTACGAGTGTTTTCATTGAAAGTAGGACTGGGTTACCCACTCTTAAGTCTGAACTTCTTTGAATAGATTCAGCAAAACTTGTTCTTAAAAAGTTTGAAAGCAAACGAACAGAACTCAGCAGTCTGGAGGCTCTGCGCGAAAAATAGGTATTTGTTGAAGCGACCGCGTCGTTAGAAATGAACTCCGCTCGCGTATAGTAGCGCTTGAAATCAATTCGCGTCGCTCAACGCCACCTCAATTTTTCAGTTTGTAGTCTTTACTGTATAGTTTAAGAGCTAACGGTACAATTAAAAATAAAGTTGTTTACTACCTTTAGTTAGTTAGAAGTTAAATAAATGACCGTTGTGCGAATTAATAATTTACTGTGCATTAAGGGTTATAATTGCCAACTAAATTGTATTCTTACCTGTATGCAATGCAATGCTCTGATCTGAATAGAGTAGATACAGTATTACTTTAAGCACGACTGGAACGTCAATGAATGAGTGGGAGAAAAACGGAATTGTTTATGACTAGGCACAGGCATATATATGCTTCGACCAAAGTAAAATAAATGGACTGGCCTTACCCATACAAAACGTCCGTGAAAAATAAGACAATTCGGATTTAGGGTACGGTCAACAAATAAACTATCTATCTATCTATCTATCTATCTATCCAGCCACTGCTGAGTAAAGGCCTCTTCTCTATAGCGCCACTCCTGGTGGTCTTTTAAATAAACTAGGTGAAATTAAATTATTGAACTTCTTAAAAACTGTATTTTTTTAATACTTAATACTTTAACAGATGCAATGTGTTTTCTAAAGTTATTTCAGTAGGTTTATAGTACAAAAAATCGCCGAAAAAAATGCAATTATTGAATGAAACTTTTACAAAAATACATGGTTCCCTTCTGTTTTATGTAGTTACGTATCTATTTTTCAGCTCTCAAACATACACAATATAAATCAATAGAAAAGCAAGTCCACCTAAGGTCTTCAGCTCAATCAATTTGTGAAAAATATATTTTTCATCACTCAATAAACTAAGAAAATATCATAAAAATCGTACGGAAACATAAATGTATAAAAATTCCAGTATTTAAGAAACTGCAGAGTGCAGTTTTAAGAATTTTGCACAATGAGTTTTTTTATACTACTTGGAATGACAGATCAAGAAGATGGCCCACCTGATGTTAAGTGGTACCCTCTGCCTATGAACAGTGCATTACCTCAGGTCACGTCCACCTAGGACGCGCCCTATGTGGCATTCCACTGCGCCCGCCACCCTGAAACATAAAGATGAAAAGTCCCATGTGGCCGCAATTTCATCGGCACCCTTTCCCTTCAAACCGGAACACAGCAATGCGAGCACTACTGCTTTGCGGCAGAAACAGGTATGGTGGTAGTACTTCCCCGGACGAACTCTTTCACAAAAAAGCTCTACTACTACTAACCGTTTTTTGGCGTATAGAATTCATTGTGTAGAAAATGATCAGAGCAAATACGGGAAAATGTATTCCACTTCCAAAAGTCGTCCGTTCTTGCTCGTCTTATGACTTCTATCCATTTTTGTTTACCTTATTTTTTTTTTGGAAAGCTATAAGGTTAATTAACATGCCATTACATATTATATGCAATTACCTAAAGCGACGTGCTTAGCAATGTTTTGACGTAGGTAAATAATGCAAATTACAATTCTAAATCAATACGATACCCCTTAGGCATCAGATTTTTTTGCAGTCTGTACCGTACCATCCGTCATGCGTGAAGTCTTGTCAAATATTTCGTCGCTGTAGTTGGAAAACTAAATAAGTAATAACAACAACAAAACCAACATCGCGAGAAAAACGCGATTTACTGTTTTATTGCGTCAAAAATGGCAATAACTTTTTTATCGTAACTAATTTTACAGTCCGTGTTTTGATATGTTATAGATTGGTACTGTATCTATTTTCAAATTTAATGATAATACATTTTAGTTCTTTTGATTAAGAGAAAAAAATAAAAAAACGACTATGTATTTTTCTCTCGCCAAAGATTTGAATAATTGAAATGATCTATTATTTACTTATTTGAATATGACAATCCTATCCATGGGTATAGATTTATATAATATTATAATACATTTTAAAATAAAACCAACTTATAATCATTTCTTTTTATCAAGACTGAATATTAGAAAACTACTGAAACACCTACATTATTTTAGCAGACTTATAAATTCAAAGTTAGTGACATAACAAACTTATCATACGACTAATGCTTATAAAATCAACAAAATGAAAAAAATTTGTGGAACACAATAATTCTAAGTATCAAAAAGAAAAAGTATGTCGACTAAAATTAAAACTATCTACGAGTATAAACTTGTGTCTGTTAACTTTCATTCAGAGTGGGGAACATTGAGATAATGTCCTGGGGCGTAGTCCTCCTTGTCGCTCGTCCTCTAGAGCAAGACGTGTCCATCGACATGTATGGGCCATCATAACCATGCAATAAAGTCGATTTCGCAAAATGTGTTAGTTATGTAGTTTTCCTACCACACGACGATTTATAAGTTTTTTATCAATTGATGAAAATTATATTACAAAACCTTTACTTACGAATTAAATGCGATGCCTGAAGCTTTATTTGTATTTCTTGTGTTGTTTGCACTTGCAGAAAAGCACAGGAAGGCATTGTATTACCAAGGTATCTAATTTTGGTATTTTTCAGCATAGCTGTCACTCGTTGCCGTGACAAAGACTGACTGGAGCGAAGTATACTAGCTAGATATAACTTTTGAAACTATCATGGTTATGTACATAATTTTCACTAGAAACGGGATATTTACCATGATTTTTGAGTTTTATATGTTCCCGATATTTCGGCATAGTTGCATGCTGCAACAAAGTTGCAGTTGCAACTGTGCCGAAATATCGTTCATACCGAAGTTCGTCAAATTATTTTTAGTTTTGAAAAAAACATCCAATTTTAGTATTGTTCTGTCTGTTTTTATATTTTTGTTAAAATAAACATATATACATCGACGTAAATAAAATGAATGGACGGGCCTTAGGGAACGATAGTTTTGAAGCTTCTAAACAGACCTAGCTAGTATATAATTTTCACTAGAAACGGGATATTTACCATGATTTTTGAGTTTTATATGTTCCCGATATTTCGGCACAGTTGCATGCTGCAACAAAGTTGCAGTTGCAACTGTGCCGAAAATATAAAAACAGACAGAACAATACTAAAATTGGATGTTTTTTTCAAAACTAAAAATAATTTGACGAACTCTGTGGCGCGACGGGCGAACGTTCACCTGAGACGCAAGAGGTGACGGGTTCGATTCTTACCTCGGAACAAATAAATGTGCGATCTGCAGATATTTTTTCTGGGTGTTTTGGGTATTTTCTATATACAGGGTGTAACATAATATCCCTATAAGCCCGGGGAGGGGGTATTCTACTCATCATGGCGAATAACTTTAGTTCTACGACTTATTACATTTCGCAGTTTTTAATTCATGAAATGTCACGTAAACATCCTGAAATTCCTCAAGAAATGTTCCTAACACAGCATGAGGATGTTACAGTACTTTATGGTACCTTACGTAGGGCTGCCTCACGTTGTGTTAGGAACATTTCTGGAGGAGTTTCAGGAATTTATCGTGGAATTTCAGGATTTTTACAAGGCATTTCTTGAATTAAAAACTGCGAAATTTAAAAAGTCATAGAACTAAAGTTTTTCCACTTGATGTGTAGAATACCCCCTCCCCGGGCTTATAGGGATATTATGTTACAACCTGTATTTTTTTTTTTTTTATATTGTATTAAGTATATCAGCTGTAGTAGTACTACCCATAACACAAGCTTTGTTTAGCTTGGGGCTAGATAATGTTGTGGGGACTGGCCAGCAATATTTATTATTTTATTTCATTATTAAGTAGTTTTCATAATCATAATTACTGCGGTTGTCTCTTTGACTATCATCGGCACAGTGTCAGCAGCAAGTCTCCGGAGAGCCGATGCTTTCTGTACTCTGTTGGTTCGGTTAGTGTTTCCAATTTATTTTTATAAAGGAATTGTTTTAGCTTTTATTATTTTGTAATATTGTACTGGACAAAGTGTATTTACAGCTGTGCTTTGTTTACTATCTAGTTCTATGTGAAATCTGAGTCCAAGGATTATAATTAGGTAACAGACAAATTAATTAAATTTAAATTTAATTGAAAACTGATGTTTAAAGTCTAATAATAAATTACCGTTTTTAGAATGTTTGTCTATCTGTGTGTTGTCTATGTGTATGTCTAAGCGAACTATCTTAACGGATTTATTGAAAATTTTAGGAGTTGAAACAGGAGTTTTAACAAATATTGAGTAAATTATGTTACATTTCGATATGTTGCAGGTTTCAAAAGATATGAGTGTGCCGCGCAAACGCAGTCTGTGGGCACAGCAGTGTGGGATAAGGGCCAGAAGATACTTCTTCTTTTATTTGTAGCTTCTGTGACTTTAGTTTTCATAATTTTGCCTATGTTGGTTGGTTTTCAATCAGGAAGATACAGATAATATGCTTTGCAAAGAAAACCGCTCTTTTGTCTCATCTGATATGTGCCAGACTATTGGCCAGTTAGTATTTGTATTTTTTTCAGATTATGTCATTTAATCACACACTACATTCACGCCTTGTTTCCTTAGTGGTAGGCATAAAATACTACTTGGCCTCTCTTTTTGTATCTTGAGGATCAGATGGTAGAACCTCAAGCTCTACACCGACGGCGGCGATGAGCTCACCACTTGTCACGTCTACTTCCCATGGCGGTGCAATCTACGGTGGAAAGAGGCCCATTTGAGGCTCTGCCTACCCTTTCAGGGAAAGAGGCGTTTGTTTATGTATGTACGCTTTAATCATCGAAATAAATCGTGGTAAAATGGCGGAATAATTCGCGGAAACAGGACAGTTAACAGTAAACAGGACAGTTAGTTAGTTAGTTCATAGTTAATTTATTGATAACAATAATGTTACAGGTCAAAAATAGTTATAATATGAAAGAACATAATTAGTAGATAATAACATAATTAGTAATTAGTGTTTAGAATGTACGTGTGTGATTGGAGATACAGATAAACGTTTTATCATCTATCTACATAAATCAAATAATAATGTCAGTTAACAGGACAATTAACAGTAAACAGGACTGTTAACAGGACAGTTAACAGGGTAGTTAACAGTAAACAGGACAGTTAACAGGACAGTTAACAGGTAGTTTGTTTTGAAAAATATTACTTAATAATGTGATTAATAATTGATTTTTAGTCTATTATGTGTCAACATAGATAAATAATATGATTTATGGGTATTTTTTCAATAAATTTGATGAATTAGTAAAGGAAATTTGAGTTTTTTTTTTCAATAAAACTAGGTGCATGAGATTGGTCATTACAAAACAAATAAAGTAGTGTTTGCAAATGTAGTGTGCTATGTGTCAATAAAATATATTTTTATATTTTTTACACTTATTCAATAATGTCAAAGTTTATCTTATAGTGTCATAGATTATACTCGCATGAAAATGTGAATGGCCTCCACACTTCCTTCAGAATACAATACATTAAATGACTTTGTGTTTCTTCACACAAAAACAATCAAACAACAGTTAATTCGACCTAACGCCTTGTTTATTTGATCAAATTAGTATAAAACACATTAAGGGGGAGAAGACGAAGGGTTGGGTTGGGGCACAGATGATAATCAAGTTAGTTACGAGAGAAGTCTCACTACGTCAACATGCAAACTGTATTAAACCGACACGTTGGTACAATTGTTGGTCTGTCACGTCTGAGACTGCTCCGTGACACTGCTCCCGCCACCCTAAAGCCAAGTTTTCACGATGCCAGCGCAGTCGGATCAAATGTGCTCGTATTAGCAAGCTGGCGTCAGAGTTCGCTCGGAATGGTTACCACTAATATATTATCTATCTCACTCTCTCTTGGTGATTTTGATGATGCGATCTGAAACAGCTCTAAAAACAGAAAAGCACCCTAGTCCACTCTGTCCCTGTGTAGTGTCTACCTAGTCGGTCGCGCGCGGGCGTCCTTGATTACTCGCCGGATAACGTGTTTACGTGATATTAGTAGCGTGTAGTAAATACAACTTACTAATTTTGTAAAAATTAAAAAAACCCCAACGCAATGAAACGGCTGAACCGATTTTGATCAAACAATACTAAGAACACTCCAGACAAATACACCTTTCAAACAAAAAATAAAACTAAATCGGTTCATCCGTTCGTGAGCTACGATGGAACAGTCAGACATACACACACACAGACACGTCAAACTTATAACACCCCTTCGTTTTTCGTCGGTGGTTAAAAACAATGTACATCAAATTATTTCACTATTGGCACTCGCTCCGTTTCTAGATCACCTTCCTCAAGTTGAACAGGATGTAGTAGTACAAGTAGCATCCGACTGGGAGTCTGTCCGAGTGCACTCGTATTGTGAAAACCCGGCTTAGGACAAAGTTGAAAAGTCTCATGTTTCTGTAATTGCAATTGCTCGCAGCTCAGCAAAACTGAATCTAAATGAGATGCGATAAAACTAATTTTACATTGCAAGAAGGTTTAAAGTGACATGCGCCTGATATTATGGAACAAGCTAGGGGCACTGTAATAGGGGAGTAGGGGAGGGGGATGATTTAACGTTGTCGGCGCCAGTGCAAAGCAATTACCATATCTGTGTTACTGTATTAATTGTGTTGCGGACGCTATCCGCCGTCGCAAGCGGAATAATAGCACAAATAGATAAATAACAATAGAGATGAGCTATTTATTTAGCATAACAGTATCTTACAGACTTGTACTGACGCTGACGGAGCGCTTTAGAGAAGTCGTAATAAGTAGCTGGCCTAAATAGGCGTTACAAGAAACCATACCATTTCAAACAAATTAAGTTTTATGTTAAAACTAAAAAACTCCGAAGGCTTACATTTAATTTTGTAACAATATTTGAACGTTTTATTTCAATATCTCGTAAAGTAAGTATACCTCGTACGAATATAAGTACGTACCTATACATATAGAAGTCATACAAGATCCCTATAGAGCCAGCCAGATATCATTTGTAAGCGATTGTATACATATAATATGTAGTTTAATGTTGGGTTACATCAGTTGTATTTTTTGATCCTTGTAAGATTTGATCTGTAAATAAACAACATTTTATATTGCGTTAAATAAGTCTTTTGTAAAAAATATATTTTTGAATACAAGCTTTTATAAAATTAGTGATCGGATCCGTGTGCTGATAGAAATGAGCCTAAGCACGGCCAGTCTACTATTATTCATCGAAGAGTTCTGTTGTCCACCTTCCGGTTCCATCATCAGATCAACTCGCTTTGACCATAATATTGTATTTTCATCGGAACTTGACAGGTATGATAAATTTCATTTCAATCAGTTGAGATAAACCGATTTTGTTAAATTATATCTAAGAAACATCACTAGAAAAAAAGCTTTCAAATAAAATAAACCGCATTTAAATTGGTTCATCCATTAAGGAGCTACGGTGCCACAGACAGACTTTGCGTCGTGGAGTTGCACAATTATTTATTCTGTGTCTGGGGTTAAAAAAACATATTTTTTTGAAATACCTATCTAACGATATCACACATGACGGAGTATGCATTTTTTCTCCCTCACTTGTAGGGGGGGGGGGTAATATAATTTTATTCTGTGATTTTGTCTATAACTTTGTAGGCGTCACTAATTTGTATTACCGTGAAAAAATTCTGCTCGATAATATTCATAACCTACGAGTAAATTGGCTCAGACTACGGACGGACAGACAGACAGACGGACATAGATAAGGGTACCTTGTTGAACTTCGGAACCCTATAAATGGACTTTTGTTGTTTATAAGTAGACCTCTTCGCCAGTTTTCATCAAAAAATTCAAAGGTATCGTACAAAATGTCGGCCTGCAACATGCAACATGCTACAGAGTGCAAGCTCTACATCCAGAGTGCTCTCAACACAACAAGCCGCTGTAAAGAGTCTTGCACAAATCCTCTTTAAACCTCTTAAGGAATTTCTCTGAATTCGCGAATATTCCAAACAATAATTGCTTCCGACCAATACCTTAATGTCTCGACACTTTCTGTACTAAGCCTTCTTTCACACGATGGTGCAAGGGGCGTAACATGCCGCTAATACAAAGTGAGGCATCTTAGAACCTTTATCAAAGGTAAGAAAACGTTTACAGTATTTTCTACCTCTCATTAGGAAACAATAATATACTAATATGTGCACTAACTTATAGAAATAAATAATAATAAATAAATAAATGTTTCTGGACAGTTCACACAACATTATCTAGCCCCAAGCTAAGCAGAGCTTGTGTTATGGGTACTAGACAACTGATATACTTAATACAATATATTACATAGATCGATATTTTTTATTATATATAGAAAAATACCCAGAACACTTTGAACAAATATTCATTATATGAATTTAAATGAGCTATATAATGCTGATATTACATAAAATATTGTTTCATAAAAAATCAAATAAAGAGTTCTATTATACAATAAAATAACAGAAAATTAGTATTCCAATTAAAAAACAGATCTGACACGTAGGTATATGAGGTAAGTAAAAACTGCGTGGTCGGTGTAAACCGGAAGAGATAACATAGGATTGAACATAGCTTAGATGCGATACGGCTGTCTGTCGGCGCCCTAAGCAATTTGGACCAAGCTTTATATTTCGACACTGTCTCTGCCTTTCCAATCTGATGTTTTATAACTTTCAACATGTTTCATAAAATGGCAAACTTTCGCTTGCTGATAAATCTATGTGTGACATAATAATGTGAATTTTAAATGTGAAATCTTGTGATTGTGTCACGGGTCTATGTGATAAAAACTAGTCTGTTGCATATTCTATATTTTGCATATTAAATGTTTCACGCAGAAACTTCGTGAATTTCCGATTTTTTATTTTCTTTATCAATTATAGACCTTAATTTGACCAAAAACTTACATGTTGGCAAGTGACGATGCGGCCGACCATAGAGCACGAAAGTCTAGAAACTTCATTCACTCTTGCCTTAAAGAGAGCTATAAAATAGTTTTTTTTTTAAATCTAAAATATGCTTGCGTTTGGCTACATCTCACCTGATGGGAAGTGACGATGAGGCCTATTTAAGCACGGTCGCCTAGAAGATGCCTATTAACTCTTTGTTTTGAAGGTGCCTAAGTTGTATGATAAAGGGAATAAAGAAGCCGGAATTGAGTTCCAGGCCTTTGCTGTCCGCATGATGAAAGAGCATGAGAAACGGGTTGTACGCGACGGTGGTATATCAACAACAAAAGGGTGAAACGCCTCTCCACGTCTGGTCGTCAGGTGGCGGAATTATTATTATTATTATATCATTTATTTCGGTTTCACACCATATGATGGAAGAATAAAATAAAAATGAAACAAAAAAAAAGTAAAAAAATAATAATGATAATGAATGAATGAATGGAGACGAGGGGATCAAATCGTGCAGTATCAGGAAAGACAGACGACAGTAGCTGATCCATTCCTTAACAGTTCGCAGTTCCGTTTGTGACTTGTTAAAACTTTGAAGACGACATTATCCTTTTAGAAAAACCACACTGTGTACAGTGAATACACTAAACACACTACACACTTTTCACTACATACTTTACTATGTACAGGGTGTATTTATAATCGCATTTTTTATAAAATACCTTACACTTACTGTTTACCAAGCTTCGATAATTTCAATTCTATGACAACATTATCTAAGTAAAATGTTGTATCGGTACAACACAAATGTATAATACTTATTGTTAATGCCGCGAATATGGCACCATGTGCAAAGCTCTGAAGACACTACTCGCACTGTCAGCCACAGACTCTCGAGACGATGTTACTTTAGCCAAGTCCTGAGTCAAGTGCAGGCTGGATATTTATTTTAGGTTTCGTCTGCCGAGGGCTCTCTAATAATATTGTGGAGTAGTAAGAAGTTACAAGCATTTACAAGTGGCTTATAATTATGTTTACCTGTTATAAGTAAATACTACTAGTGGTTCGCTCCCAACTAAGAACTCACAAATACATCAACACATTTGATGGGAGGCTTTGAGGTTCCCTGCAACCTTTCACCATCGACCATTCTACATACAAATGCCATATAGGCTTATGACAAAAGCACAGTTTTACATATAGATTGTAAAACTGTGACAAAAGTCTACAATAGGTGTCTTCGTGTGCGTGTGAGTTAGTAATTAAGGTGGTTGCTTTCCCATACTAACGTATTTTACCAAATATGGGTGAACAGAGTATAATTTTACATCGAAATTACTGTTGTTGTTGTTGTTATATTGGTCATCATTTGCGTCAAACCATATTTGGTTAAAAAAACACTGGATAAATAGCGAAAATAACTTGTATTATTGTCCATAAATAACTTGTAAGGACTAAAATTTCGATATTATATTCGCTATACAGTAATTTCAGTGTAAAATTATCCTCTGTTCACCCATATTTGCTAAAATACGTTAGTATGAAAAAGCGACTAACGAAACTGAGACGGGGCCGCTAACTATGTACACAGTCGCGCAGCAGGCTATGGAGCCAAACCGAGGAGATCCGTAAAGAAAAGAACCGAAATCACTTACTAACCTCTTCTAATTAGCAAGTTGAAGTGGCAATAGACAGAACATTATACTCGCGTAATCAACAACCTGTGGGGAATAAAGTTACTCGAGTGGTGACTGTGAACCGGGCGACGCATAATGTAGGCAAGGCCCCTCTCGAGGGACCGAGAAGTCAGTGGAGAGACCAGCACATGGCCCGTTCATCGTCGTATTCTAAGTAGACCCGGCCCATCTCCAGCAGTGGACTTCTACGGCTGATGATGATGATGTACGTATTATCTCATTATTATGCTCGAACGCTCGTTAGCACATTCAGTATTACCGTCCTTTGTTCCACAAAACACGACACGGTTTACGCGCGGCAACAAAGTCACTGAGAATCAATGTCCCGTTTCACCCTTTAATAATTATAAAGGAACCTAAGGATTTCAGAGTAACAAAACCTTGTGATCACTGGGAAGGAGACATGAGTGATCGGCCGTGGGTTCGAATCTAAATATCTAATAAAATATCTGTGCTACTTCTTGTTGGAAGGTGAAGAAAAACATCGTGAGAACCAGCTCTCCTAAAACCAAAATTCAACAACAATTAAGGATCCTCCACGGAGCACTCTGAATACTTTCATCACACTAGTTCTTTCACCAGTGGTCACAAGAGTACAATGCACCTTGCAGAGGCTTCACAAACCTGTTGCTATACAGGGCGTCCCAAGACTATGCGACATGAAGGGAAAGTACCTTATATATTGTAGATAAGTTATTTTGTTGAAAGAAGACTTTATTTTATTTTTAAAACTTACTAATATTACGACCAAAGTTTTTTTTTTTGAATTAATTTCTAAGTCTGGGAATGAACCGGTTTTAATGAAAAGTAAATATTAAAATGATTAATTTTACGTTATTCCTTTGTTTTAAGATACCGTGTTACTAAAGAGGTTTTTTTTGTCTATTCTTTCAATTGTCATATACAGGAAAATACGGGATGCTTTTTTTTATATTTATGTCTGTTTGATTTCCAGACGAAGCAAGTAATTTTAGGAAAATCTTTGGATGCAACATTACTAAGTTTTAGAAATAAAATAAAGTCTCTTTTCAGCAAAATATCCTATCTATAATATTTAAGGTACTTTTCCTTCATGTCGCATAGTCTTGGGACGACCTGTATACAGGGTTCTTATGAAAAATACTACTTCTTTACGTAGAATAACTATTAGATACATAGATATATAGATAGATAAACACTTATGATATAATATACATATAACATATGAGTGTAAAAGCAATACATTCAAACACGAGAGCTATGCGCCCGCATTCACCCGACTTCGCCCGCACGCTATGTCACTAACCATGTCTTTTGTTAAGAAAATCCAATTCACTTTACTTTAAGCCTTAGTTTAATACAATTAGTTCTACTTTGCTGGCTGTTAGCGTAATGAACCGATTTAACACGAACTTTTATAAAAATTTTGCCCGATTGTATAAGAGGATACAAAAGTGTAATATTATTAATTTAAAATTGTGTTTAAGAGGGCTTACAATCTTGCATTGAGCATTGCTTGTTAGGTATTAATTGTAAAGTGATGAAATAATAATTAATAAAGATTTTTTTGAATGTCTTTTAAAATGATTATAAAAAAGACGATAGAAACGGCTGAATTTAAAACCATTCAAAGCGGTCTTGTCACCGACTGTACTGCATGAAAATTTTAAATGAATTTTACAGGGTAAAAATGAATATTAATATCCTCGCTCATTATTTGGGATCGTGTCTTTGAAGCAAGTTTCCACCGGAAGTGGTCTTTCCTAGTTATTTTTGACGTTGGTCCGTGGAAGATAATTTTTGATTTTGTCGAGAGAAAATTGATTATTTTACCTATGGACGTAAAGTTAATTTATAGGCACTGACCTGAATTATTAAAAAATCTTTGTTTCTAGGTCACAAAATGTCTTGTAGTTTTTACTCAGAAGGAAAAGGAAGGCTATGTTTTGAATGGTAAAACTGAGTGCACTATGACAGTTTTACCCAAAATATAAGTCACCCCGATGTACCTGCGCTGTAGACCAATTACTGTAGCGTGGGAACCTTCTATCTACCAATAGCAATCGCGCGCTAAAATCTATATATAGCTATATATAATCGCATTCGGCTATTGTCGGATATCAGTCTGCGCTTTTCTGCGCAAACGAAACAGTCTCTGTGAAAATGGGCTTATATTTTGGCTAAAACTACTTCATCGTTACAGTATGTAGCATACACTGTTTGAGTTGGACGCTCAACGCAGTGAGAACCTCATTTTATGATGCAATATTTGTGTGGAGACTTTTGGCTGATCATGAAGTGATAGAACTTTTATATTCTACGTTTTGATGCCAAGAAAAGCCATTCAAAGTTAAGTACAAGCTTATTAAAGAAAACTTATTACTGACTATTAAAGTACAACCAATTTGTAAAGTAAAACAGAGCTCGAAGGTTCACAAAATTTAAAACAAAAACAATAAGAACGAAAGTAGGTACATTAAAATGATAAATCTTTAGATTACCTACTTGGCTGTGAATACTTTTAAAGATTGAGCAATGTGCCAGTGTAGGGTTAGGCAGAGCCTTACAACTAATAATATAAAGTAATATTTAGTACATTTAATAAAAACTATGAAGCCTCCGGCCACTTTAGTGTTCTTATATATAAAACCGCATTGAAATCGAAACACCAGTTGCACTTTAGATCTAATTCATTCGTTTTCAAAGTTCTTTCAAGGCGTTTGTGGTGACGCGTGACCCGAGAGCTGGCTCTTATCTGGCTCAACTCATTAGTAATACCATTCAGAGTGGTATTGCAGCCAGCAGCGCTTCCGTCTGGTAGTGATTTGGATCAGTTGAGCTCACAGACCTATAACTACAGCTCTGAGGTTGAGCTATATGTCGATAAAAAAAGAGTGAAAATTAGTTTTGTAAAAATTAAAAAACCCTCAAAGCAATGAAACGGCTAAACCGATTTTGATCAAACATAGCTAAGAACACTCCCTCCAAATTAACTTTTCAAACAAAAACAAAACGGAATCGGTTTATCCGTTCGAGAGCTACGATGCCACAGACAGACACAAACACAAACACACACACATACACACAGACACATACACACACACACACACACACACACACACACACAAACACATCAAACTTATAACACCCCGTCGTTTTTGCGTCGGGGGTTAAAAAGAGGGTAGATTGATATGGGTATCTGCCAATAACATCAACCCGCAAAAAAAAAATTATACAACGGTGGATTACGGAACATGCAGATGGCCCACCTGATGTTAAGCGGTATCCTCTGCCAATCAACAGTACATTACCTCATAGGTCACGCCCACCACGCACCCTAAGTGTAATTGCACTGCACCCGTCACCCTGAGACATAAAGATGGAAAGTCTCATGTGCCTGTAATTTCACCAGCACCCCATACCCTTCAAACCAGAACACAGTAATGGGAACACCACTGATTTGCAGCAGAAATATGTATGGTGGTAGTACTTCCCTGGAAGTAATCTTTCACAAAATAGCTCTACTACTAACAAAAGTAAGTTAGTTCTCCCGTGATCATGGCGCATGCAACTGTGCCGAAATATCGGGAACAATCAAACTCACAAATCATGGTAAATATCCCGTTTCTAGTGAAAAGTATATTAAGATCGTTTGCAAACGGTCTTATGTAGCTCAACTTTTTCACTTGTATTTATGTAGCTCAACTATTTAACTTGTATTTATGTAGCTCAACTATTTCACTTGTATTTTTTTAGTATATATATATATACCTACCTAGTTATATCTTTATAATAACCCGCAGATTATCGATATACTCAAAATATATTTCAACATTTCAGAATAACATCTGTTCAATACATTTATACTCTAATAGTTTCCAACAAGCACCCATTTCTCCAGCACTTACTCCTTTTGACCTCCTTAATAGAATAAGTTCATGTAACAGAGTGTACGCTCATTACAATAACGGTGCAACTACAGCTAATTACAGTCTACCACCCGCTCACGACGCCTTACAATCAGCTCCCGCACCCCTAGCACCCACACAGGGACGAATTCAGCAAAGTATCCAGGACATAAAACTGTTGCATATTCATTCAGTTAAAGAATTTTAGTAGTAGTAGACCTTTTTTGTGAAAGAGTTCGTCCGGGGAAGTACTACCACCATACCTATTTCTGCCGCAAAGTAGTAGTGCTCGCATTGCTGTGTTCCGGTTTGAAGGGTAAGGGTGCCGGTGAAATTACAGGCACATGAAACTTTTCATCTTTATGTCTCAGGGTGGCGGGCGCAGTGCATTGCCACATAGGGTGCGTCCTAGGTGGACGTGACCTATGAGGTAATGCACTGTTCATAGGCATAGGTTACCGCATGGCCATCTGCTTGTTCCATCATTCAAGTAGTATTAAAAAAAAAAAACAAGTGTAAGCCCAACTAAGACTGCACCCAAACAAACATGAATCTTCATAAAAAAGCCCCGCCATAAAGCATTTAAATTGAATATTTTGTAAAATATTATAGTCAATTTTACAAAACACTCACAGCTGAAAGGCTTTAAATGTAGTGGACTGATTTAATGTACCTAATTTTTTACTCATTAATCTTTAATTATCATATTGAGAAACAATCGAACTTAGCCCAGTAGTTTTTTTAACAAAAAAAAATTTTTTGATTGTGTTTTGGCTAAACTTACGACCTCCAAACTAAATGCAGTTATGAATATTTTTTACCTCAATGTTTCAATTGATTTACTCGTGTAAAAATCAAATTTGCAACTGGCTGCTGCTTAATAAAAGGTTAAAAAGAGGGTAGATTGATATAATAACAAAAGACGTTTCAAGTTCTAAATTCTTAGAAAATTCCATTCAGATGAGTACTCTCCATGACTGTTACATATAAATGTAGAATTAACTTACGAGAAAGAGAAAATTCGAGAGACCCAACTTTAAATCCCGTTCAAGTTCTAGGTTTCATGTAAAAGTCCAGTAATTTTATCCACTATTTTAGTTTCCGAGTCCCAGCCCTGCCCGTCTGAACACAGAGTTCTATTGTAAAGAATAATATACATTCAACTCGCAAAAAGGAAATTATAGCCGGGTTTATTTTGGCTTTCATTCGCTGCTGGAATATTTGTTCGAATGATGCATTGGGTACGTAATAATTGTATGTTGAATCTGAGTCTGTGCTAGTCGCGTAATATGTGAAGCAATGCGAAAGCAATTCGTTGTTCCTCATTGCACTAGTTTTTTTCTGGTTTGTCATCATCATCATCATCAATAGACTTTAGACATCCACTTCTGGACTAAATCTCCCCCATAGAATGCAATGGAGGATATTAGTCAGCAGTCTTGGCAGGTGCATCAGCAGGTCTTGGTCGCAGTATCCAGGTGTAATTCCTTAGTCGGCTTTTACGACATCCACGGAAGAGTCGGAGGGACAGGAGGAGTACATAGGTCAGACCTGCCACGGCAACTTCATTTACTTCTTTGTGGTTAGAATAAAAAACCTGAAGCTGGTGATCTAAAGTAGGTGGACCATGACCAAGGGCAAGGGCAAGTGACGTGTTTCACTTGACTATTTAAATAACCACAATTTTATTTGCATTATACCTATATTTATTCCGACCAAT
The DNA here is from genome assembly GCA_932527175.1 of Operophtera brumata. Taxonomy (NCBI): domain Eukaryota; kingdom Metazoa; phylum Arthropoda; class Insecta; order Lepidoptera; family Geometridae; genus Operophtera; species Operophtera brumata. The sequence continues at coordinate 29,526,128 of OW052239.1, read as the reverse complement.
TTTAACCCCCGACGAAAAACGAGGGAGTGTTATAAGTTTGACGTGTCTGTGTTTGTGTGTGTGTGTGTGTGTGTGGCAACGTAGCTCCCGAACGGATGAACCAATTTATTTATTTTTTTGTCGGTAAGTTGAATTTGTCGGCAGTGTTCTTAGCTATGTTTGATCAACATCGGTTCAGCCGTTTCATTGCATTAAGGGTTTTTTTAATTTTTACAAATTTAATTACTGGTATCACTATTTATTACAGATAGATGGCATCGACTGCTGGATTTAAGGCTCACCCGAAGAATGCAATAATTAAAAGGCTTAATCGAACTAAATCCCACACAGCCCGCGAGATGCAAACTACATCTAATTACTACTTCAACTTGCTGATACTGGCAGCAGATTCTGATACCATTTAGTCTCATAGCATGACTACCTATGAGCTATATCCTGAATATCTAGTCATGAGCCGACAATATACGTAACAGAAGTGGAACATCAGACATTTCACAGCAGAAAGAGGCTTCGTTGCGGATCATATTTTATTGTAGGCATTCCACAGATTCTACGCATTTACGCGGCCACATCTGAATGCAAGCCAAAATCCACACACAAACAGTAACCAGCCAAGCGAATATAGACCTTATGTTGTTGAGATACATGTGACGTGTCGGTAAGGGAAATTGGTACAGTTATAAGCCAATTTGGCCAACTATTGGTGACAAGAGGTTGTAGAGGGCGTTCGCGCGCTGTTTAGCGTTGAATTTATACCGTCATGTGTCTTATTTCGGAGATTAAGTGGTTCTATTTGTGTGGGGATGTGTGCGCATTATTTATGTTATGATATAATGGGCTACATATGGGACAATTTGGTCGTTGGCGCGAGAATCTCGGGAATTCATGTTTCTATGATAGAAGGCCGGGTTTATGAGGTTGAAATTATTCATTTTGGGATGACAGAGAGGGAATTTTTTATATTTTATTAAAGATTTCATATTTTCTAGACAAATTATATATTTTTAGTGACTAAAAATTCCGCTTAATCCTATCCTTAGGTTTAAAATCCGTACAAAATCTTTACTTGGGAACCATCTTAAGACGTCTCACGTCGTCGTCTGGGTATCCCACTAATATCATAAATGTCAAAGTTACGTTGTTTTGATGTTTGGACATTTAATTTTGTATGATGGCTAAACCGATTTTGATGTGATTTGATGCACAGATAGATTACGACCTGGATTGAGCTATACGCTACTTTTTATCCTGGTAAAACGCAAGTGACAGGTTCTAGATACATATATAGGTATATATATTTGGCGACTGACGATACCATTCTGACTTTTGCAAATAAATCCTCCAAAAGAGTCTACAGTGTTGAAACGGTGCTACGCTTTCGTAGCAAATCTCGTAGCACGTTCTACGAAAAACGTAAACCTATCTTATTTCTAATTATGTCTAACATAACGACGTGTTACTGATAATAATATCGTGACTCCGAGACATGTACGTGATAATGTAGCATTGAAATACAAACTCTAGTAAAACCTTTCTTTACATAGTTTAGCTACTAAGATAAGTTGCATTGAAAAGTTTAAGATTGCGGTGAAACTCGTGCAATAAAAGTATAAAACTCGCGCCGCGATTATACCAACATTAGGAAGTTCGCTAGTGAATTTTATTACGCTTTTTTCTTTGCCTGCTGTTTAAAACTTAGCCTGCGGGTTCTGGTATCCAGTCTAGCCTTTTCTCAAAACATTTTGTGATCAATTAAGATTGTGAAGGCAGTCATTTTTAAATGAAATCTATAGTTTCCGTCGCCAAAGTTTATATTTTTGTCAACATCTTGTATCCTCTATTTAATGGGATCTATCGTCAGAATTGTAGATCTGTTAGCAAAATAAATCAATTTTCGATTTAAAACACTAGAGAAAAGTGATCACCACGTGAGCTGCGAGCAATCCGAAGGCAAGCGTGGCCCAGCAGGGCTCGCAGCGTACCAGAACTGACACCTGCATGACAATATTATTCCCAAATAGCCTACGAATTATTATTTTGGTGACAGATCAACCATTTTGGGGACAAAACTTATTATTTGCCGATTGCTTAAATCATACCCGAATAAAATCTCAATTTTATATTTAAAACACTGTTGCAATATTCTTCTCACGTGTTATTAGTTGGTTCTCTCGACTGACCTGCTTGAGGTATGTGATCTTAAAACAGCTTTTGCTTCATACCGTTAATAACTGCGTTGTGACCCATGCACTTTTCATACGCAATTTAGTATTTATTTACTTATTAGCGACTCGCCCTGGCTTCGCACGGGTAGTTCCCCTTCTACCCCTTCCCTCTATATTAATTTTCTTGTTCTAAGCTACCTCCCCACCAATTTTCAGCCAAATCAGTTTACCTTTTCTTGAGTTATAAGTGATGTAACTAACACGACTTTGTTTCATATATATATAGATTTAATTAGTTTAAAGCTATCATCATCATCCCTCCCCACACTTGTCTTGTTGCGGTGAGCACAACATCTTACAAGATTACACCTGACTGGAATCAAAGATTGACTTGTGATTGTGACAATTGAATTGTTACTTATTGACCGTAATGTGCTGCACAGCCTAAAAAAGACCCCTCCGTCACCTCCCTTGGATATCATGTAATCTATCTAAGGGATTACACTAAGGAATGGGCAGCAGCATCCACCTGAGTACTCAATACCAAAACTGCGATAACCAATCCTCACCTGCCAAGCGTGGTAATTATGGCAAATCCCCCCCCCCCCCCATTGCCTTCTAAGGCCTCGTGCAGCAGTGGAAGGATGATGATGAAATATGATCGATATTTTTATTAGCCTTTGATTAAAACATTAACCAAAACCAAAGCTACATATTCTTAATCCTTGTACGAAATCTTAATCTAAATTATTTCTTATCGCAAATTTTCCCCTAGTCATGACCTCAGAAGCCTTGGAACAAAGGTTAAGTACGCTATAAGGAGCGCTTACCTCACACTTAGACGTAACGATAATAACCACGTAATATGTGCGTTGGTACATGTGTTACAGGTGAAGTTAGAAAGACAGGCAAAGATAACAATACCCTGGCAAGAGTGTACGATAGCTACTTTGACTGAATTATTTTGCCCAAATATAATTAAATCTTCTTAGTCGCATGCGGCAAACTAATTTCAATACAAATACATATTGTTAATTCAATACTAGATTGTAATTTATTCTGACCGACTGCTTATCTAGTGAATGGTCGGCTGGGTGATCAACCAATTTCCGAAAATCCTATGGCCGAATATTACTTAAACAAATAACTCGTGGCCTAACTTTAACATTAAATACACAGTCATAAATAACAATAACCATGTTACTTATCTAACCCGTAACTTAAATATACATTTACATTTATGACTGCGTGCCTATACGTACTTGGTATGTGTTCCAAGCAAACCGTTTTAAATTCGTATCACAGTCGCGTCTTAATGAGTAGGTATCTTGATGTAAATAAGGCGGAGCGCGCTCGCGTTACTATCCATCTTTAGAATTGAACTTCCGAGTACTAAGATAATGTAGACACACGTACTCTACCTTCTTATATGAAGTTAATCTACTTAATAAGGCCCGTAGTGTGAAAAGCAGTTAAATCTGTAATGGTCAGTTTAAACCATTAGATTAAAATGCTGTTGATATTATGGGCCTTATTATCTCAGAATAGCTTCAGCATTTGACGACCTCTGTCGCGTGGCGAGCGAAGGTTTGCCTACGATGCAGGAGGTTGCGGATTCGATTCCCGCCTCGAAACAAATATTTTTACGATCTACAGATATTTGTTCAGGGTGTTCTGGGTGTTCTTTGTTAAATATTAGTGTTATGATAATTTGCGCAAAATTTCATGTAATTTGATGAGATAATAGCTAAATAGAAGCAAACTTCGTTCGCGTGCCAAAGGGCTTAAGCGCCCTGCCGGTACACTCTACTTAATACTGCGCCCCTCCACACTGGACACTTCCTGAAGATAACTGTCGCGTGTCTCTAGAGCACAACACTAGCATACTCGGCTGGTGCGGTACTGGTCTAGATTACAAAGTAATCCATTACCAAGAAGTACAAGATTGAGCTACGTACTATCTGCTATTATTCATGCCATATAGAGAATACCACTAGGGTAGAGATTAGTGCCCGGTATTCCCTGAAGGTGCGTCGGATAAAGACACGTTTCCAACGGTACAATTACTGGAGACGGATAAATCACAATTAGGCGGACGGACGGACGGACGGACATTACTCACGGTGTAGCTCATAATTAAATAGATGTTACACTTTATACTAGCTTTTGAAAATATATTCTATAAAAGTGAACAATTTAAAACGGAAAACTGAAGAACAAAAAAAAAAACTCTTAAAATACGAATCTTCATCTGTGTAAATTTTCAACTGTTTAACTATCACGGATCATGAGATACAATCTGGTGACAGACGGACGGACGGACAGCGGAGTCTTAGTAATAGGGTCCCGTTTTGTCCATTGGGTGCGGAACCCTAAATATATATTCGGAAAAGAGTATGATCCTTGGTCTGGCCGTAGTGTATTAATATGTTTTTTTGTTGTAATATGATTCTATTTTTAAATTTCGGTATTGTGTATTATAAAGTATGCCAATATAAACTCGTGTTGAAGTTTATAACTAGAATTTTACGATATGAGAGCAGATAAATATAACGTCTAGCCTACATTATTGATTTTCATCATAAAACAATCAAAATTTTTTTTCGCAAAAGAGCGGTTTTGTTCACACTTCTATGTGTGTACCAAATTTTATCGAAATCGGTTTAGCCGTTTTGGCGTGAATGAGTTACAAATATGCATGCAAATAACATGCAAACATCATTACGTTGAAATTTTATGATATTAGTGGGATTATTTTCCTGTGAATAAATAAAGCTTATAACATTTATCGACTACCCGTAATTCTTGTGGACTAAACCAGCTGTAATGTGTGTGCTGTGCTCCGTTAACGGATAAGAATATCGAGCAGATAGATTGATGTAATTTACCCGCTTCATTACCTGATGCTTTATTAATTTGAGTTATATATTCTGGGAATCGCGGAGATTAAGATCCAGAGTTTCGATCAGCGCCGTAAAATTGCATGACTTTCGATCTTCTATTAGGCTATATTTCGGGGAATGTGGCCAGGAACCACATGTCTGATCCCACTATCTCATTTTCATCATAGGACAAGCAGGCGCACGACTCAGTACCATCCTTACCTCATTAGTATACCCTCTGTTCGTACTAAGCGTACGGGATCTATATTTATAATGCGAACTGCTAAGGAGTGGAACACGCTACCGTCGTCTGTCTTTTCTGAAAACTATGATCTGGGTATCTTAGGTGCCTTTTAGATCTTTGTGCTCCATCGTTGACCGCATCGTCACTTACCAATAGGTGAGATCGTGGTAAAATTAAAGTCTATCGTAGTTTAAAATAAAAGTACACAATCTACATAAATTTTATCAAGCTTCCGTCACTCTATAAAATTGTTTCCTTGTTTGTAAGGCATGCCTCACTATCTGCACACTCTCCGGACGACTGGTAGTTTAAATTGTTTCCTTGTTTGTAAGGCATGCCTCACTATCTGCACACTCTCCGGACGACTGGTAGTTTAAATTGTTTCCTTGTTTGTAAGGCATGCCTCACTATCTGCACACTCTCCGGACGACTGGTAGTTTAAATTGTTTCCTTGTTTGTAAGGCATGCCTTACTATCTGCACACTCTCCGGACGACTGGTAGTTTAAATTGTTTCCTTGTTTGTAAGGCATGCCTCACTATCTGCACACTCTCCGGACGACTGGTAGTTTAAATTGTTTCCTTGTTTGTAAGGCATGCCTCACTATCTGCACACTCTCCGGACGACTGGTAGTTTAAATTGTTTCCTTGTTTGTAAGGCATGCCTCACTATCTGCACACTCTCCGGACGACTGGTAGTTTAAATTGTTTCCTTGTTTGTAAGGCATGCCTCACTATCTGCACACTCTCCGGACGACTGGTAGTTTAAATTGTTTCCTTGTTTGTAAGGCATGCCTCACTATCTGCACACTCTCCGGACGACTGGTAGTTTAAATTCCGGTGACAATATAACATTAAGGTGACGTAACCTAAGACGAAAGGCGGACAACGGTGCAGTAGTATATGGTAGCCCAACCTTTAGGCCCGATTACTGAATTCTTCATCATGCTTAGCAGGAAAACGCAGTATTTAAAAGCTTGAATTGGTTTAATATCCAGTAACACCTTACGTAGATCATAACCTTCAATCTGTTACGCCCCCTTAGCCTGTGCGCGTCCACGTGTGAATGATCGCAGCTGTTTCCTGCGAGGCTATCACGTGTGAAAACACCCTAATGGTGGATTTGATGTGGATTCTGTGAAATCACTGAGGTATGGGATTTGTCATTTTGAAAATATATATTATTGCTGTATTCTATTTTGATTTCCGAATAAAAACTAAGAAACTACTTAAGACGCAAATATGCAAGTCTCGACAGCGCTTACTTATTTGAACCTTTCGGGGTCGAGACTCTGGGTCCGTGGGGTTCCGGGGCCCTTCGCGTTTTCAAAATTCTTTCAGGGCATCTGGTCGAAGCGACGCGTGACCCGAGAGCTGGCTCTTATCTGGCTCAACGCATTAGTATTGCCATTCAGCGTGGCAATGCAGCCAGCATCTTAGGGACGCTTCCGTCTGGTAGTGATTTGGATCAGTTGAGCTACCTTTAGATCGCTTGCAGCGGTCTTCAGGTGGCACAACTGTTTCATAAGTATTTTGTACATACCTTGTATTATTCTTTCTGTAAATATATGTATTATATATTAAAAAAAAAAAAAAAAAAAACTACTTTATGTTATCTATGCTATCCTTAGAGCATTGCAGGCCTCCGTACCGCCGCTATCGATACGTTCGTTAAAAACAAGTAATATGTTTACCTACTCTCATACCATAATTATCAATATTATAATACTTGAACCGGTCGAGATAGCTCCATTGATAGTCCCAGTAGTTCCCCAGATCACCCGGACTTATTGGTAAGATTCGTTGGTCCTGGCTGCTAGCAAAGGAATGTGTTATTACAGGATGAAAGCGTTAGCCGCTTGTCACGTCTGTATTACCACGATGGCGCAAAACCCACACTGAAAAGAGGCGCTTTGAGGTTTTGCCTTTCGAGGAGAAAAGTGTGTGTCTCTATATGAAACTAGCTGATATAGCTACACAGTTTATAAGTTTTTAATGATAAATTTATTTTTAAATACAAGCTTATGTAAAATTAGTGATTGTAACCGTGTGCTGATCAAAATGAGCCTAAACACGGCCAGTCTACTATTATCCACCGAGGAGTTGCGTTGTCCACCCTCCGTCTCCATCATCAGATCAGCTCGCTGTCACCATCATATTGTATTGTTATCGGAACTTAATAGGTATGCCAAATTTCAGCTCAATCGGTTGAGGCTAACTGCTTTAAAATTCAGTTGCAAGATTCCACCCAGATTGCACCCAGAGAAAAATACATACATTACATGTTAAAAAAAAGTTTGTAAAAAAGCGGCCAAGTGCGAGTCAGACTCACCCATGAAGGGTTTCGTAGCAGGATGTAACATAATATAAAAGTTCTTGGATGGTTTACGATTTATGATATTAAAAAAAAACTACATACTAGATCTCGTTCAAATCAATTTTCGGTGGAAGTTTACATGGTATACATTTTTTTTTTTTAGTTTTATCATTCTCTTATTTTAGATGTTACGGGGGGGGGGGGGGGGGGGGGGGGGGGGGGGGTAACACACATTTTACCACCTATCCATATATAGTTTTATACATAGAAAGACGATTAAAAAAAAAAATTAGTTTCTGTTCTAAGCATGGAGAACCCCCTAAATTTATTGTTTTTTTCTATTTTTGTGTGAAAATCTTAATGCGGTTCACAGAATACATCTACTTACTAAGTTTCAACAGCATAGCTCTTACAGTTTTGGCTGTGACATACGGACTGACAAACAGACAGACAGACAGACATGACGAATCCATACGGGTTCCGTTTTTTGCCATTTGGCTACGAAACCCTAAAAGCGCACTAACAACAAATATTTCTCTTAAATTAAAACAACTTAAAGTCATCACATGTCGTGACGCTGATATATCTCCTTCTGTCACATCGCTCACTCACTAGCCAGAGACTGACGCGCGCTGCACGACATCATTTATGTGTAATCGTTTCGTTTCGTATGAGGTAGTGCTGGCCTCTGGTGTCAGAGTTTGTCAAGCCGCCCGAGGGCCGTATTATGTGTAATTGAATTTGAGGATGGATGCAATTATTTCGGATCTCAAAAAGGTGTCGTGAGAGGATTTGAGCAATTATAAATAACCGGCCAAGTGCGAGTCAGACTCGTGCACGAAGGGTTCTGTACCATCAATAATAAATAAATAATAAATAAATAATTCTGGACAGTTCACACAACATTATCTAGCCCCAAGCTAAAAAACGTAAACCATTATCTATAAAACGGCAAAAATAACACGTTTGTTGTATGGGGCTCCCTTAAATATTTATTTTATTATATTTTTTTGTATTTATTTTGTTGTTATATCGGCAACAGAAATACATCATCTGTGAAAACTTCAACTGTCAAACTATCATGGTTCATGAGCCATGGTTCATGTCAAACAGCCTGGTGACATGCGGACAGACAGATGGACAGCGGAGCCTTAGTGTTAGGGTCCCGTTTTACCCTTTGGGTACGGAACCCTAAAAAGACCTTGCAAATACTAAGCAAATGCATTTTATACTAGCCACACGTTTATACATACAAAATCTATGAGCGAATGCAAAGGTATTTAGAACACTCTCACTGTATGTCGCTGTGGTGTCGCCTTAACTATGAGAGGGACAAAAGGGGTTAAGTAAGGGTTTCCTCAGATAGCGGTGACAGTTATTTATTATGACGGTATCAAAATAGTAGGCACACTGACTACAAGGCGTCTCCACACCGTGTTGGTATGGAGACCCTTATGTAATATATTCCTCACGGGTCTTGATCACATGTAAATAGCTGGAGTCACTGACCTCAAAGTAAATAGACTTCGGGCCAGTGCTTAAAAACAGTCCGAACTAAATGAGAAACAGAACTCAGAAAGAGAAAGAAATCTGACTAGTTTTATCCTTTCATTGCTGCTTGAGTACTGAACACATTTTTGAAGGACTATAGTGTGAACCGGCAGTGCATCGAACTCATTTGTTTTTCTAAGGTGCCATAATTTGGTGTATTGTAAGTCCAACGTAAAATTAATCAATATCAAATATTTTCAAATCGAGCATGATTCAAGAACACGTTTTTTTTTTTAAATGCAAAGTAGTTCTACTTGGAATGGAATTATATTGAACTTCCGGTTAAACCGGAAATCCCATATTCCGTTTCCGGTTAGCCATGACGAAGGGCATCTAAATTGCTCGAAACCTCGGTTGTATTCTAGATTAAAATCAACGTAAGTTTAATCGGAAAAATCAACTATGATAGTTTTTATCAAAAATAGAAGGCACTGTAAAAGAACCTAAAAATAATATGGATGTGAAGTAAAAGAGGTAATGAAGAAGGTTTTATTTTGCACCATAATGCGGAACGTTAAAAGTATTTATAAAAAATATGTTTTGAATGCTTTATTGGCTGCATAGTTCAGAGTATAGCGGTGTCACGGCATTCCATCGAAACTATAGTTACCAAAGGGATATCTCCTCGATGGTCAATAGTAATTTTGACGACCTCTGTGGCGCGGCGGGCGAAGCTTGGCCTGCAACACAGGAGGTTGTGGGTTCGATTCCCGCCTCGGAACAGATATTTGTGCGATCGCAGATATTTGTTCAGGGTGTTCTGGGTATTTTCTATGTATAATAAAAAACATCTATCTATGTAATAAATTGTATTAAGTATATCAGTTATCTAGTACCCATAACACAAGCTCTGCTTAGCTTGGGTCTAGATAATGTTGTGTGAAATGTGCAGCATTATTTATTTATTTATTTATTTAATATGGCGGTGTTTGGGCTCATGTCGATCAGCTCACGGATCCGATCACTAATTTCAGAAACGTTTTTTTTTAAATATATTTTTCAACAAAGAACTTTTTAATGTTAGTGTAAAAATTGCGGTTCCCTATGAATTGTATCTGACGCTATGTTATGAAATCCTGGTTAAAAGGGGGTTGGGGGAGGGGTGGCCTGAATTCTCATGTGACTTGTGGAGCATACTACGTAAAGCTGCAACTGTGACCGGTCGCAATTTGAAATTAACTTTGTGTCAGTTTAATAGTTGACTTTGGACTTTGTGAGTAATTTGCTTTGTGGTTTTAGTTATATTATTTTGTATGTTTATAATTTTTTACGTTTTAGAACGTCTGTATTTTCGGGTTGGTATCCAGGCCAAAATGTTCCTTTGTTTCACCCAGTTAAACTTAACTTGTTGATGCAACGGATGTAAGGAAATGAAGTAGGAAATAACGATAAAAGCACTTATTTTTTTAAATGAAACGTCTTATTTAGTCATTTATTTTCATGAAACGAACTAAAAAATCCAATAAATGTACCTGTTTTTAACACTCTTACTAGAAATTCACTCTTACCTAAAATTAAACAATGTTTACTACCTACCTAGTTGTTCACCCACTCACGATTGTATGTTATATTCCTCGTAATTTTAACTTACGAAATTAATTAACGACGATTATTACTTATTTTGTGTGTATACTACACCTACACAGGTAAGTATGTAATATTTTAAGGGCAGTGATTTTAAATAAACATTTTCTATTATATTCTATTCTATCCCAAATAATGGTTGATATGTGATATTTAGTGATGTTAATTGACATATTTATAATTGTTATAAAACACCGTTTTTTAAAGCTGTTATAATGGTTGTTTTATGACAGCACTGCTATCTTCACCTTAATACCCTGACTTTGGCATTATCGGTCAAACTTAACGTTCATAAACATATTAATAGATTCTCATAAAACTAGGTATAATCCGCTTCATGTAAAAACAACGCTGGCGGCCAAGCTTCTTCAGGTGAATGCTCACGCTTGTGGGGCGAGATTATTATTTTTTAGTGTTTTTGTCCATTACAGCTTATCAAAACTTCTACAGATAGCAAAAATTGAGTTCGCGAGAACTATTAGGAGACTTAACACACATGTTTTAATTGATAGTATCTCATAAATATCGTAAGTTTAGCTACATTATACCCCTAAAAAAAAACACTGTAAAAATGTGTTAGGGGTATCGTAGCTAAACTGATGATATTTATGAGATACTATCAATTAAAACATGTGTGTTAAGTCTCCTAGTTCTCGCGAACTCATCTTTCGCTATCTGACGAAGTATTTACGAGCTGTAAATGGGCAAATAACACCAAAAAATTGAATTTTGCGCCTCAAGCTCGAGGTTCCACCTTCAGGCGTTCCAGCGTTTTTTTTTTATGTGACGCGTACTATTTAGATCTCTTTTATTTCAAGAACAAGCCATAGATAATGTGTATGTAGGTACTATACAGTGGTATAGTGTATGTCTGAATGACAGCTGCGCCTAACGCAAACATAAATCTTCATACAAAAAAACGCCCAGGACTCTTCCCGCCATTTTCGAAAAGAGACGTTATCTACTTTTATTTTATTTCTTTTCCTAGTGTTTTCTAGAGTTATTTTGTGTTATTTTGGTGGCATTTTAACTAATGTAGCTCGTTTAAAAAGCACAAGTGTAGTGAAATGAAATGGAAGTGAATTGCGTGACTTTTGAAATTGGTGGAAATTGTCTACCAAAGTTTTAGTAAAATTGACCACCATTTTACTAACAGATGACTCGACTGTGACTTTGACGACTTGGAAGGAGTGTAACGTTGCAAAATTATATTGAAAATACAATATAGTGAAAATACAGATACTTACTTGAAAATGGCAAATGCACAAGCCGTGCGGCGCCAATAATTAAAAAAAAAAAAAAAAACGCCCTGTGCCTAGGATAAACCATTTTAATTGAAAGCCTCGTAAAATAAATATCATTTTACAAAACCATCACAGTAAGTCTTTAGTTTTATTTTATTGATTTTAGTTATCTAATTTATAACCCAATAAACTCGCCATATTGAAAGACAATCGAATCTAGTCAAAAGTTAAAGGTCATACTTTGAGAGTTTTTCCCCTTCGGCCGCCGGCAACTGAGTTTCACAAACCGGTTTTAGAAAGTATTGTTATTTCATGTTTTGGATTGAGTAGTCTTTGGATTTATAATGCAGTAGGTATTCTTGTTTTTTTTAAACTGTATTTTGTTACGTAACAGTCAAAGCCATCAACAGCTAAGTCGCAAAACGTCCACTTCTCATAATGTACACCGCACTTTTTCTCAATATGACCACTTCGTAAAATAAACACTCTATTTTTTGAATAACGTACACTGTGCTATTGGTAATTTGGTCTTAATGTTGCCCTAAGCATTATAACGTGTGCTAATTTTGAATAATTAAAAAATATAAACCAGGAACTTGATTAAACGTAGAATGATCTACCTACCCACGTATAACTCACTACCAACAACCCGTACCTTACCTACAAACATAATTCCCTCAAGCTGCGCCCTCCTTGAAGGTGTCTCCGCGGTGGATCCACGTAAGCCCCACTATATTACTCGGCCTCACACTCGGCCGTAAGCTCGGAGTTACGTGATTAGGAGCCTCACACATGTGTGTCTACATTTGTGTCGCAACGGCATCATTGCAAAATTACTTAATCAAGTGAAGCCTTTATAAGTTAATTTGCAGTTAAATAAATAAATAAATAAATAATGCTGGACAAGTTCACACAACATTATCTAGCCCCAAGCTAAGCCAGAGCTTGTGTTATGGGTACTAGGTAACTGATATACAATACATTACATAGATAGATATTTTTCATCATCCATAGAAAACACCCAGAACACCCTGAACAAATATCTGCAGATCGCACAAATATTTGTTTCGAGGCGGGAATCGAACCCGCAACCTCCTACGTCGCAGCCGCACGTACGCCAGCCGCGCCAAAGAGGTCGTCTATTTAAATTAGTACAATGATTTCGGCCGAGAAATGCCTGTGGATGTCACATTCGTATTAGTTCATAATAAGGTGGTAGAAGTGCACTGCTGGACATAGGCTGTACCTCAAAATTGTTTACCTCAAAATTGTTTCCGTAATGCAAGAGCTGAAAGAGAATGATAATATCTAGCATTAACTTTGTAAGAAATATCCTCCATATGGGGGAAGAGGGTTCATTATCACCATCCTTAGCTGGCTGATTGCTGATCGCAGCTTTGATCTTGAGTACTCAGGTGGATGCTGCTGCCCAACCCCTGGTGTAATCTGCTAGTCGGCATTTACAATATCCTCGGGAGGAGACAGGGGTGCATGTTCTTAGGGTGGATACACAACACGTTATACGGCTGTGTGAACATAATACATACACTAGCATAAAATAAAATACAGCCTCTAAAAACCCAAATCACACTGTGGAACGTCCATTGTCGACTTTGTATTATGCCTGTAACATAGTGAAATTTCTGATTTTTTTCTTCTCAATTTTTCCGTCACTTTAACAAGAATTTCACCGCAAAATGCAATTTCACAGCGACACGAGAAAGTGCAAATAGTTGTTGTAGCTTCAAGCTATAAAGCTGGGAAACTACGGACAGATCTATTAAAAGTTCAGGTGGGTTACTATGAGCTCTTATTGCCATGCAGTTGATAAACTATTCAGTACAAAATATTGGTTCCGTGATGTCCGCAACTATATTTAAAGGCACAATCGCAGAGGGTCTACAGACTTCTGCGATTAAAGTTATTCAACGATGAAAAATGTCAACGATGAACCGATATTTTGTACTGAATAGTTTTTGAACTGAATGGATATAAGAGCTCATAGTAACCCCCCAGTTCTTTGAAGATCTAATAAACTACGCAAGCTTAGCATGAATCACTGCCACTATAGATGCCTAGAAATCTTCACGCAAATAAACGCCCACGAGCCACTCGAAAAAGGCTAGCTCGTAAAATATAGCAAATTTTACAAAATATTCCTAAAGTTAGCCATTATCCGTCGTTAGCAGCTGTTTTATTTTTACCTAGCTAAAATTAAAATGCACCACGTAGAAAAAAAATAGCCAGTAAATACAGGTGTAATTGTGATCTCATTATATACATTCTTCTGGCTGAAAGGGGTGAAGTTCCGGCGGTTCAAGGGACGCCTGTCACGTGATCCCCCGGGCCGCGACGCGTCGGCGATCACACGTGTGTTAGATTAAGTAATAAAGTGTTTTTATGTGTATGTTAGTTTCTAAGGTATTTTTGTTGATATGGGCTTACTGTTTAGGTTTAGTGCATTTCTCAGTAAGCCTGAAATAAAGATTTTGATTTGTTTTTTTTGATTTTTTTATACACAAACTATTGTTCTACTTTGTTTTTGAAAAGATCCTCAGCACAGAATTATAATGCATAATCCATTCATATGTATCATTTGAAGTTACTACTCGATTTAGTTATGTAATACTCAAATATATGACTTGCATTTTGCTTTATGTTGTGCAGTATTCAAAAAACTTTCATATTTCCTGCCGTCAGTTTCCGTCCCACTTGACACGTACTAGGAGAAAAAGGAACCTTAGCTAAATGAGCTTCTTGCATACAGATGTAGGTAAACCTCAGACTTGACCTCAATTTGTGGTAAGTTATTGGCCGGCCAAAGCCTTATTCTACTCAATAAAACCTAAAGTTTTTCTAGAGGTCTTAAATTTGCAGAAGCCTGCTCGGTATCCAAGTATTAGCTATTAAAGTGGTTGCTTTTTCATACTAACGTATTTTAACAAATATGGCCTAACAGAGTATAATTTTACACTGAAATGACTGTTGTTGGCTCTTATATTGGTCATTATTTGCGGCAAATCATATTTAGTTGAAGAAAATACTGGATTTATATCGAAAATAACATCAAAATTTTAGTCCATACAAGTAATTTCGATGTTATTTTCGCTATAAACCAGTTTTTCTTCAACCAAATATGATTTGCCGCAAATAATGACCAATATAAAAGCCAACAACTATAATTTCAGTGTAAAATTATACTCTGTTCGCACAGACATCATTTGGAAAAATATGTCAGTATGAAAAAGCACCCACCTTAACACAGGGTTTTCCTTTGGGCAAGAATCTGGAATCACTTATTTTGATCACGTCCCGACTGGAGTGAGTCAGTTATCCTCTAGTGTGCTATGTGTGCGCGACAGTGGCGCCACCGCGTGGGAAATGGATTTCAAGTCCTTCGCAAAGCATGAGAGGTGTTGCCGCGAATTTAGAAAATACAACGTTCAAATACGAATATGTTTTGTGAATGGTTTCGGAAAATGGAACGCGAGCAGTACATAAATATATATTGTGCAGAGTGCATTGTTAGAAATGTACAATGTATGTTTGGTGAACTTTAGAAGCCTTCACGAGCGTACGCAGAGGGTTAAAATTGGTGAGGTTATGAGTGATGAGGTGTCTATAAGTTATGGGGTCCCTCAGGGGAGTGTGTTGGGACCTACTTTGTTTCTAGCTTACATAAATGATCTCTGTGACGTAACACTAAAGGATGGCAATATATTTTCTTATGCAGATGACACAGCTATCGTCTTCTCCGGACGGTCCTGGACTGACGTTAAAAAAACACAGAAAAGGGGCTCAAAAAGATTGCTAAATGGTTAAAAACGAATTTGCTCACGCTTAATGTTGCTAAAACAAATTTTATGTGCTTTACTATGAATTCATCCACCCAACCTGATCTTGATTATAACATCAAAATTCATGACTGTTTTAACTCGTCCTGTAATTGTTCCATGATAGGAAAAGTAGATACAACTAAATATCTAGGGATTATGATAGACAAACGACTGTCATGGCACGCACATCTAGAACTGCTCATGAGCAGGACTAGGAAACTTATGTGGATTTTGAAAAACCTAAGACACGTAGCTCCACATGACCTTCTTAAACAAATTTATTTCGCGTTAGCCCAGTCAATTTTAACTTATTGTATTCCTGTGTATACAAAAACGAAATTCTTGGATCTGGAAAGAGCTCAAATGTCACTTCTTAAAGTTATGTTCTCAAAGCCTTATAGACACCCTACAGAAATACTCTACTCGAACTCACAATTACTAACAGTAAGGAAACTATATGTCCTTTTTTCGGTATTGAAATATCATAATACACTAGAATTTGACCCTACGAAACTGGACAGAAGAAGAAAAGATATTGTTACCCTTCTGGCACTATACGTCTTATTACCGGAATGTAAAGTCGGTATTTACTAAGAAAGTACATGTAAAAACAACTTATGCATCGCGGCAATATACATGTCAATCTACTCACTTATACAATCAAATAAATAAGAAAATCAACATTTACCCACTAAATACACATAACTGCAAGGAAACACTATCAAAATGGCTACTGCAATTAAGTTACGACAAAATTGAAGCCTTTTTAGGGAAAATTATTTAACTGGTTAAACTTAAACACCCTTACTTTCATCCTTTTGAGCATTGTAGCCTCCGTGCTCGATGTGTACATCCTCACTCGTTGTGTTTATTCTGCAATAACCAGTTATACGAGACTGACGTTTTTGCAGGATCAATTCACCCATAAACATACACTACACTCAATCGAATACGCGTTACAATCACATGAACACTCATTACACTCACACAAATACATATTACGCTCGCACACAAACACTACACTCACTCGCAATATATATTCTCACACCAACATACCAACGAACAGTCAACTATTGTACGCATACCCGTCTAAAATACAACACAATCACGCCTACATGTGTACACACACACCCACACAAACGCAAACACACACACACACACACACACCTACTCACACACACACACACACACTCACACACACACGTATACACACATACCAAATTGTTCTTGTTTTTGTTTTGTTTTAATGTAATTTTTCTTGCATTTACTTGTTAAGGTAGATGTAAAAATGTTTTATTTGTAACAAAACTAAATCTATGATACGGAAGAGCGAGAGCACCTAGCACAGGTATTTTATACTTAAAAGGTGGTCTCAACTACGGATATTTCTATGTTACATTAAGTTACAGAAATAAGTATTATCTTATCTTATCTTATCTTATTATAATTTCATCTTTATGTCTCAGGGTGGCGGGTGCAGTGCAATGCCACATAGGTTGCGTCGTAGGTGGACGTGATCTATGAGGTAATGCACTATTCATAGGCAGAGGTTACCGCTTAACATCAGGTGGGCCTCTTGCTTGATCCGTCATCCAAGTAGTATAAAAAAAAAACGACAATTAACATACTGAACTACATTTACCTACCGTCTGTGACGTGATACTCCACGTTTATAAATAAAGGGGTGAATGTTTACTATAAGTATGTAAATTGTATACTCACGTATATAATAAGAACCGTTGGCTTGGTTATTACGGTTACATCCCGTTCACAACAATTAGGTTGCTTTTAAGATACGCACATGACTTATATTGTAATTACCGCACGTTAAGTTTAGGGGGGGAATATTGTCTGTGTTTTGAGTCCTGATTGAAATATCCGGTATTTGGTAGTAGCAGAGCTTTTTTGTGAAAGAGTTCGTCCGGGGAAGTACTACCTCCATACCTATTTCTGCCGCAAAGCTGTAGTGATCGCAATGCTCCGGTTTGAAGGGTATGGTTTCCAGTGAAATTACAGGCTCATGAGACTTTTCATCTTTATGTCTCAGGGTGGCGGGCGCAGTGCAATGCCACAATAGGGCTCGTCCTAGGTGAGCGTGACATGTAAAACGAAACCATGTTTTCAGAAAATCAACAACCTATTTTATTTCCCCCTACATTGATACATTACTTCCACATAATATATTGGACCATTTTCGAAAAACATTGTTTTTTTTGGTATTCTCATAATATGTCATTCAAACAGATAACATGAAATATTTGTGCGTCGGTTTTACTCGCACTTGGTTGGGCTTTTTCCCTTAGAACAAAACCTCACCCCATCTCTGGTGACCTGCTCATTCTTATTTGGTATCTCGCAAGCTAACAACAGGTTATTATTATCTTAAACATAATCTACTTTATTAAAGTGAATTTTCAAGTAATTGAATATAGGAAGATTACCTACTTAATGGTAAAATATACTCATTATGAATTCAGAAGTGGGATCTGAGGAATCTTGGATTCGAATAGACTACATGAATGTCAGATTAGAAATTATTCCATAAAAAAATTCTCGGAAAAAACAAACACAATTTTTAGAAATACCTGTTTTCGTTGAAATTTTATGATAAAAATCAGCTCGCTTAGCCAGAATAGCTTTGGGATAGAGTTTTAATATTAAATGAGCAAAAAAAAAAGCTTTATTCGCACACGATTGGGATTTTAACCGCACGTACATTACATACTGCGAAAGGACAGACCCCGAAAATCTTCGGCTTTTTGAAACTTATAATGATTGCAAGTGATTGACAAAGCGACAGTTTGTCGACGAATTTAATTTGAAGACGATTGCCAACGCACAATATTTTCCTAGTAGTACTGGTAAGTACCTTACTAGTGTGAATTGTATATTTTTGGCGTTGAAAACGTCTGTAATTTTGTGGCGACCAACATTTTCGATGCAGCGGATGGAAGGAAATTATGTATAAAATGGAAAATGGTTGCAAATTCTACGGTTCGGAGACACTGTAACCATTTATTTTTAGTTAAACATGAATATGAATTATTCTTCACTGTTTTTAGTTTTTCTTCAATAAAAGACTGTTTTACCAATAATTATAATGAAACCAAGACAAAACAAAACCATTCCAAATAAATCAGACTGCGTCGGTAATGAATAGCGTTTTATTACAAAAAACGGAACCAGCTCTAGACATTTTATTTTCGCGATTTCGTTTTAAACTACGTCCACAAAACGAGCTGTAGCTTGTGAGACTGAGCATATACCTTTTAAAGCAAAATAATATGTTTCTAACTTGACACTTTCTTCGGTTTGAGCAGGAATGCAATCATTATTTCATTTATCGACATCATCCCTCCAGTACCTTATAGCTAACACTAAGTAACGGGTGGTACGAAAATAATGACCCAATTTGGTTCAGCTACCAGCTACAAATTATTTTCTAAAATAAAACTATGATTCGTTTTTTAATACATGGGCCATGATATTTCGTCTGATTAGGATTTGAAGATGTGATCTCTCAAATGGTGAATTCCAGAGTTGATGCACATTTATTCAAAATGTTGTGTGAACTTTTTGGACAATAAATAATAAATTTTTAATTCAATTAATTTGTTCATTGCACTCGCGTCACAGATTAAATAATAGTTACTTCGTAACTCAAGACCCAAACAAAGTTCAAAATAAAAATAACGTCATCTATTTTTAGACCTTAGAGCATTGCAGGCCTCCGTACCGGAGTGCTCGATGTCAATAACTCACATACTCACGCACATCAAGCAAGTCTTTTTCCGGGCCTTTTTTGAGGGGGTCTAGGTAGTCTTATAAAGGCCAAAGAAGCTTAAGACTGCGCTCCCGCCAGGCAGAAAACTTCATACAAAAATAAACGCCACGCGCCGCTTGAAAAAGCGGTTTTTATTGAATATCTCGTGAAACATAGATAATTATGCGATCTGCAGATATTTTTTCAGGGTGTTCTGGGTATTTTCTATGTATAATAAAAAATGTCTATCTATGTAATATATTGTATTAAGTATATCAGTTATCTAGTACCCATAGCACAAGCTCTGCTTAGCTTGGGGCTAGATAATGTTGTGTGAACTGTCCAGCATTATTAATTTATTTATTTTTAATTTTAAAGAACCCCGTGAGTGAACCCTCATTTTTATTGTATTGATTTTATTTATCCAATTTTTGACCCAATAATCTGTAACATATTGACAAACAATTGAATCTAGCCAAAAGTTACGGGTAACTTTGTGTTTTTTTTTATCGAGAAATTTTTGTCCTATCGTGTTTCTGTCTTGGTGACCCCTCGGTATTATAATGTAGTATCCATGCATATTTTTAACTTGCATATTGTACTTGATGTAGTTAGTTAAAAATCGAATCTAAGATTGGTAATTTTTCGTTATGCTCCACCTTAAAATTAAGGATTATCATAATTGCTGACGATGGGTCAACAATAAAGAAATGGTAACATACATGTTACACATTAGCACATGTTAGTACATGGATTTAAAACATTTTAGATTCAAGCTTATATAACACGCGTCAATTGGATCAATAAGTACGGGTCCACTGCTGAAACCACTACTGGATCAATGTTAGTCAGCCTTCAGGGCTTCCTAGTATTTTTTTACATAAATTTTAGATGAACCAAAGTAAAGTGCCTACTTTCGTAAACAGGCCGTCCCAAGACTATGCGACATGAAGACAAAGTACCTTAAATATTGTACATAGGATATTTTGCTGTAAGGAGACTTTATTATATTTTTAAAACTCAGTAATACAGCATTCAAATATTTTCTATAAATTACTTGATTCGTCTGGGAATCGAACCGACTTAAATGTGAAAAAAAAAAAACACCCCGTATCCATTCTTTATATGATGCCAATCAAAAGAATGGATAAAAAATAATAAAAATTTCTTAAGTAACATATTATCATAAAACAAAAGAATAACGTAAAATGATTGATTCCATTAAATGTTCGGTTTGATTCCCAGACGAAGCAAGGAATTTTTAGAAAATATTTGAATGCAATACAAACTAAGTTTTAAAAATAAAATAAAGTTTCCTTCTGTCAGCAAATTATTATATATACAATATTTAAGGTACTTTCCCTTCAGGTCGCATAGTCTTGGGACGCTCTGTATATTATAATCCTAAAATCAATTTCATGTGTGCAAAACCTAATAAAAACCGGTACAGTCATTTTAAAGATTAAAAAGACATCACACGTGAAGTAATTCACGTGGTGCCAAATGCCAGTGCTGCAAGTTCTGGCAAGCTGCAAGGAGTAATAAACCCATTTCTTATTTTCATAGCCCGACATTTCCCATAGTACTGCTGCAATCAGTCCCTTGCTCACTGACTCCGTGGCCACAGCTCGTTAGCGCGTTTTCTATGCAACAATTACATTTGTGGTTCATTGGTTTCTTGCTGCTTTATTTATTCCTTGGTACGTTATTCAAAATCAGATTTCAATGCAAAATGATCTTTATTGCGCTTGTGTAAGATTTATTTCTTCATAGACGTGAGCAATTCTACTGGCTGAAAAAATAGTATACGGCTTTGTACATCTTAGTCACGCGAGGACTTTACGTTTCAACATCGCATAAAACATAGTCGGTCTCATTAGAAAAGATGGTTTAAACTCGAGTTTAGACCTGCCGGTCTAGCCAAGTGGCATTCGCTTCGAAGCGATTCCATTTTTACAGTCGTAATTCAATACAAAAGACCACGTGGCATTTCGATAGCATACGTCAATCTCATACATTTTTGGCTTTTCTACAAGCGACATCGCTATTCGATTGTTACTTTGTCTACGGCCTCAGGTTACGGTTGCAACCTTATACCAAAAGCAGATGGTTCGTTTTCCGAAATCAAATCATAAGCTATAAAGTCGGAAACATGGTACTAATACTAAATCTATGGTCAGAAATTATGTCAAACATGACAAAACCTTCTGGTTTTACTCAAACATCGCCTAGTCTAGCCACAGAATAAGGAAACAATTTCTAGTATAATTACTTTATTTGATTGAGTATTCAATTATTCTTGTTGGAGATTAGAATTTCGATTGTGACACTTTTCAAGGTCAGACACGTTTGTGTAGTAGCGCGAGAATTGATTTTGGATATCTAACCATCTGCTATTGTATTAAAGTCGTATTAACCAAAGGTCAATATTTGAGCCTAGACTATACCCTGGTTCAGAATTCGAGATATTTTTTGTAAACAAAGGGGAAACCATAGCAAAAAAATAGGTACTCTATGGTAGTTCATTA
Organism: Operophtera brumata; assembly: GCA_932527175.1. Classification (NCBI taxonomy): domain Eukaryota; kingdom Metazoa; phylum Arthropoda; class Insecta; order Lepidoptera; family Geometridae; genus Operophtera; species Operophtera brumata. Next base: position 29,504,016 of record OW052239.1, on the reverse strand, counting down.
AATTAGGAAAATAAACAGGCTAGGCATGTTATTCTAATTCAGATCTGATAATCTATAAAGTAATCAATATTTTGTCGTATATATTTTTGAGTTATTTCGGTTATTAACAAAGTTACCAAGCAAAAATATATTTGTTAGTAGAAAATATTTCATGTTACTTGGAACACTGCAGATATTCTAAACAATGGGCTTTGTTTTGAAAGCCGGTCCCCATTTTGTTAGTTTCATTAGTTTCTCTTCATTTGCCGAATACGAATGTGCTTTTCAGCACAGCTTTACAATGGAATAGTCATACTGTATCAGTGGTAAGAGTTATATATAACATTTTAATTTTATATAATTTTTAACAGATAAACTTAGTTAGGTAGTGGGTTTGTGTTTATTTGCCGCAAATTGAAGGTGCATACCGCGCGAGCGAACCCGCTTGCGGATATTCCAAAAATGTAATACCGTAGGAAAAGCCGCGGGTCAGTACTAGTAAAACATGATCCACGCAAAAAAATGTTTTTACCACTGGCTTGTCTCTTTAACAGTGACATTTGTTTGTTAACAATAAATATCTCGAATTCTGAACCAGGGCATAGCCATCTTTCGTTATAGTGAGTTTTCAGTATTGTCTGAGTGAAACTTCCACTCCTTATTATTTCTTGTGTTCCAGTCACGAAGATTCTGTTACGAGCAATCTGCTATTGAACGGGGGCGGGCGTAATGATCCATTTTGTTTTTTGCTCAGAACTCTTCTGGGAATACCTACTGATCTAAACAAAGATTAGAAACACGGTATTTTTTCTTCTCGGAATGAAAATAATTATAGGATTAAGTTATTTTGTTATTATTCAAGGAATAAAATAATATTATAGGAACAAAAACACGTGTTTCACACAGAAGAGATGCGTTTTGTCGACAAGACCGACAATAATTTTTAACCAATAATGCCGGTATTGACCTTCGCGTTTAGAAACATTTCTTCACTATTCTGCTACTCCATCTTTGTCCCGGCTCATTTGGAGTGCACAATAGGTTTTTGCACTTATATAATTGATGTGCGCTTTAAGGTGATTAGTTTTCCAGAAACGCAATATAGACCATATTAGAAAGCCTACTCCTACTACAAAATTAGCCCAAATAATTTAAAAAAAATCATATAATAGGTATAATATAGTCAAGAATAGAAATAATTTTACATTTTTTAATTGCTGTTGCTTTTAACAGGAAAATATAAAACAAAGTACCCTATAATTAACGCAAGAATTCCTACTCCTTCCAAACGCCTGCAGCTATTTTAATGATTCTTTCACTATATTATAGACAATTTACAGACTTTACATATATAAGTTTACTTTTTCAAAAATAATTATCATTTTGAAACAGTAAAACAAAAACTGCTCGAAACGGTGTAAGGGAAAACATCGTGAGGAAACCCGCGAACCGAACATTCTAAAGCAGTTGACAATCACCAACTTGCATCCCTGAGGTGTGCCGGATTATACTCACGTTCTGTTAATTAGTTCCTTATTTCGTCGGATTACTGGATCCGGAATACTGTATTCTGTGTGAACTCGCTCATACAACTACATACGCTAATACCTTATACGTTTAAACGGACCTGTAAAACGGACGGTCTATGTGTACGCGCCCGTAGTTAGTTAGTTAGTTATTCATTTATTCGCTTAAAAATATGGTAATTACAAATAATATATTCTGTATAGATATTTAGTTTCACATATTTTTACTTGTTCGTTGGGAGTAGCCTGAATCTCAGCAGTGGGAACATAATGAACTTATAACGATAAGATACTAAAACTCGACGGCAAAAGTGTACGCCTAACCTATAGAAGACTAAATGTCCACCTACGGCGTCACTCCACGTTTTACCGCTCTAAAAAGTAGCTCAATCCGGGGCATAAGCAAGCTAAGCACACCAAATTTCACCAAAGATTTCATTTCAGCGTGATTAAATAACAAACATACAAACATTCAAGCATCCGAACATGAAAACTTTGACATTTACATATGAGTGGGATTTTCTTGCCAACTTTACACGTACCACCCTGAAATTTGCAAAATATATCACCTGTCCAGGTTGGAAAATTTTATTTCTTTTCGCTTATTATCCGAGTCGCCAGCCACAGTGTTATTTATTGCGGTGAGGCTTGTCATTTAGAATGCTCATTTGCATGCTGATGCCGACCACGGAAAAATAATGCGGAAAGGAACAACGTTGAAAGATTTAGGGGTACAATGTGATAAATGCTAATATTAATCATTATGATTCTTAAGATTCAGTTTGCTTGTTTTATTTGAATTGAACAGTACTGAGCTGACGAAGCAGTATTTATAAAACATGATCTAGCCCAAGACATGACTGCACTGATCTGGGGATTCATCTGAAATATCTTCAATGTATGCTAGAAATATTAACTTCATGATAGATTAAAAATTTGCCGCACATTATCACTTGTGTTACTTGTTCTTTTTTGGTTAGCATGTTGCGTTGTAGCTCCAAAAATAATATAGTTTTGGAATAATGAAAAGATTAGGGGTGCGCCTCACAGAGTACATTCATGCACAAGCTACAATCGTAACGCTTACGTTTAGGACGCTGGCAAGAGTTAAAAAGGCAATTTATTGCAAAATGTTTACGACGGCAACGAAAAAAATTTTGTTAACCTTTATTATATTTCCAAAGACATAGGTACACATTTACCTACTACCAGTTAGTCCTAAACACGATTTTATACCTTTATCTTAATAAAAATCATTAAATAACCTCTTAAACGCTTTCTAAAGTTATGTACGTTAGAAAATTCTCTATAAATTAATAACTTATGTTGATACAATTAATATGAGTACCAAATAATATGATTACTTAAAGCCAAGTTGATTTATATATTCGTTTACGCAGCAAACATTTTGTTTGAGTATTGTCTTTCGTCATTTTCCTCACCATTGTTTCGTTTCGCGAGCGCTATTCCTTCACTTTCGAACTTACCTGAACTATGATGAGTTAGGTAGTAACAATATTTAGCTGGCAGTACTATAGAAAATGATAGTCGCTACTCAAGAGAAAGAGATTAATTTACGTAGGTAATTCTTTTCGTAAAGCAAAGATACAAAAAGTCTAATAAACCAACTTTTCATAATTTTATTTTGCACAAAAACGTCTGAATCTGAAAAACGGTAGCTTTCAGAAAAATTTATAGCCAATACAAAAAAATATCCAGTTAAATGTATAAAAACTGACAGGTTAGCGAACGGTATTCGGTAAATAACAAAATATCGTACTAGCGAGGCATGTTGCCAACTCCTACATTTTTTCTATATTTTTCTACCAAATATTGGAACAGCCCTTTTGTTTTCATGCTTTATTATTTTACGCAGGATAGAAATGAGACCTGTGAGTGAGTTGTGTTTAGTGTTATAACTAGGTTGTATTTTTTTTTAGCAACTTGAATGACCTAACAAATAGATAGCCCACTTGATGTTTTGGTAATATTACTGACCTTGTTTAAGGACAAGGTACAGTGATATACGTAAATGGACTTAGTCACTTTCTGCAGACACGTCTTATGCTGAGTAGAGGAGCAGATTGCTCATGAGATGGACTGACTATCAGCACCGCATTATGCGGTCCCTTACTTGAATGCTCAAGGAATGCTGGCGGCAAATAACGACGAAGGATGGTGACGCAAGCCAGGGTCCCCGAAGGTCACGACCACCCCCAGAGAGTACAGAAAAACAAATAAGAGATGGATATTTCAAAGAACAGTAGTAGAGCTTTTTTGTGAGAGTTCGTCCGGGAGTTCTACCACCATACCTATTTCTGCCGCAAAGCAGTAGTGCTCGCATTGCTGTGTTCCGGTTTGAAGGGTAAGGGTGCCGGTGAAATTACAGGCACATGAGACTTTTCATCTTTATGTCTCATGGTGGCGGGCGCAGTGCAATGCCTCATAGGGTGCGTTCTAGGTGGACGTGACCTATGAGGTAATGCACTGTTCATAGGCAGAGGTTACCGCTTAACATCAGGTGGACCAGCTGCTTGTTCCGTCATTAAAGAAGTATAAAAAAAAACACATTATACAGATAATCTTACAGTTTAATAACAGCGATAAATTTAATTCTTCTGTAAAATTATAATAATATCTTTAATTCAGGCTGCATGTAAAATATATAATGGAATTATCCCTGAACAATAAGAACATAGAAATATATACCTTATACATATTTAAAACCTGTAACCTTCGACCAAAGTAAATACTTTTTAGTTTGGTCGAAGCCTGTAACCATAACTTTACAATATTTGAGGGATTCGTATAATGAATCTATATATATAAAAGAGAAGTCCACTCACTCACTGACCACTCATCACGAAAGCTCGGAAACTACTGGGCCGAGAGGTCTGAAATTTGGCACAAGCATTTATTAAGGGGTGTAGGCGCGCACTGAGAAACGATTTTTGTAAATTCACACCCTAAGGGGTTGAAAGAGGGTGTTAAAGTTTGTATGAAAGTCTACGCGTCGACGAAGTCGCGAGCGGGTCAGCTAGTGTTTCCATATAGCATAGATAATCAATGCCATCTGCCCGGAGACCCTTAACATGGAGGGTATAAAGCAGACTTATAACCAAGCGTTGAAAAACTACCACTAGTTTCAACATTCATACTGACTTTTGCCAGAAAGCCTTTAAATTATTTACCTGACCTGAAAATAGTAAAAGCCTAACTGCACTCACCACAGAGGTGCGGTAACTGGATCAGTGCAAACGAGTGTGTGTCGCGTGTGTTTGTCCGCGAACGCTTGTTAGCTGACTTCAAACAACACACACACATACAACTGTGTAGCCATGTGGTTTTAGGACTATTTGCCTCTAGAAGCTACGTCAAACATGTGATATTATTCAAATCAGCGCTTAATTTCAAATTGAGAGCCGAGTGCAAAATATCCTAATCCTAAGTGGAAAAACACACCGCCCGCTTGCGTCGGTTGTGTCCACTGAGTGTCCACTCGCCGCATGCCACTGGTCAACGACCGCTGGTGAACGTTAACGAATTTCAGTCGAGTTAATTACTGTTATACTGCGCTGACACTGTCGCAGTGTAATTTAGCCGCGGTAGTCCGGTGCGAACCACTCCGCGTACCTACAGGCCGTGGGTTCGAAACTGGCGGTAGACGTAAGGTCAGAGTATTGAGATCATTCAGTTTAGTCGAGATTAGACATCTAGAAGCTAATTAAGCATCTTTATATTTATAAAGGCTATTCGTCGTGTCACTCTATGTAGGAGGAACTAACTGCTAAGGAGTGGAAAACACTACCGTCGTCTGTCTTTCCTGAAAACTATAATCTGGGTCTGTTCAAGGCTAGAGTGAATAGGTGCTTCATCTTCGGCCACATCGTCACTTACCAACAGGTGAGATCGTGTTCAAACAAAGGTTTATCAATGTTAAAAAGGCCTATATTCAGCAGTGGACTTCTACAAGCTGATGATGATGATGTTGACAATTATATATACATAAAAAGCAACGTATGCTCATCTGTCTGTTTGTACACTTATATCTATAGTTATACTCGTTGACGCTGAGGAGGGAAGGAAGGGAGAGGAGAATTTGATAGACCAATTTGGAGAGGTGACTAATTTTTACCTCACACCACGCGTGCTAAGCCGTGGGCAAAAGCTAGTAAGCGATAAAGAGAAAACCTCTTCTCTAATTATTTACTAGCTCAGTACGAGTATAGTACCTAAAACAGTCAAAACTTACTTACCAATTGACAGGTTGAAGAGATCTCAGATCATTCTCTGATCTCAATCTAAGAGATAATCATGTATACCTATAATATATTTTATATATAATGTATATGTATATAATATGAAATTTATAATATGTACATAGTATATGTATATTCTAGTAGGTATTTGTTTATTATTATTAGTATGTAGGTATGTATGTCGCTGCACATCAACGCAGTATTTATTTATATAAGTAGACCATTGATACCCCGTGTTAGTTTTATACAGTCCTATCTATCCAAAGGTTGTCTGGTAGAAATCGATACTAAGCGATAAGACCGCCCATTGTTCAACATAGTTAGTTTTAGTTTTATTATTCTGAAATTGTTTTGTATTATGGTGTGCAATAAAGTATTTTCTATCTATCTTCTATCTAAGAGGCAATTTCTCTCAATTTTTCCCTAATCTTATCCGAAGAGCTTTCACACTCCCTTGTTGAATATATATGCGTCTACATTAAGTTGATATTTTTAGTAATCCTCCTCCTCCTCGCGTCGTATTCCTCAATGCTGAGGATCGTGATCCCCTCCATGGATCACTTTCTGCCGGACGATGTTGCGCCAATGAGATCTGTTGCCAGCGAGCACGGCTTAGTGGAATTTTGAATGGAAAGTGGTGCGGATCTGGTCTGACCAACGTAACTGGAACGAACTTTTGATTACTAATACTCCTCCTCCTCCTCGCGTCGTATTCCTCAATGCTGAGGGTCGTGACCCCCTCCATGGATCACTTTCTGCCGGACGATGTGGCGCCAATGAGATCTGTTGCCAGCAAGCTGCACGGCTTCGTGGAATTTCGAATCGAGAGTGGTGCGGGTCTGGTCTGACCAACGTATTGGGCTACAACCTCGTGGCCTCTTTCCCTCAATGTTTCCAATGATAATCAGCTTCTCTAAGTTGTCACTGCCTTTCCGTGCTATATGACCAAAATACTCAAGGACTCGCTGGAGGCAGATGGAAGAAAGCCTAGTAGTTATCTTACTACACTACATCCACTACTACTAATACTACATCTCCAAATTAACTGGCATTAGAAATAACTGTAGCGCCAGGGAAAACTAGCGCTGAACTGAATGAAGAGTGCTGCGACAGAGACCCATTTGACCTCACACAACACACATAGAACTATCTTCAAGCTTTTTTATTTCAGCATGCATTCCGGTCTGTAGGGGAGGAATCTAGCTACTGAATTCTGAAAATGTATTTGCTCAATTTTGGATGGTGAATCGTTGTTTACCTACTGTTTCCCTCTATACTGTGCTGGTCCACGCTGATTGGACCGCCACAAATGCGGTTTGTCCTAACTCGTTATAATAGTTAGCTCCATATAGCCTAACTAGATCGGTCGCTACCGAACTAATCACCTTTGACTGGACTGAGTATGAAGTGTGTCGAGGGCTTTAGAGGACTTTTCAAAGTTGAGATTTATTGGCTGGTCTGTCAAATAATTGATTTAGAGCGTTATTGATTGAAGCGGGCTTTTACTTTTGTACTAACTTATTTATTTTGTCGGCAGAATATCCAAAATTTGTTGGACATTTTATAAAGTTTTGAATCATTATTAGTAAATACAATCTAGACATTTATTTGCAGAAATAATAATCAACTAACACAAGTACGTATGCACAACATTTAAAAAATACAAATGAAACAGTTGAGCTATCTTAAGACTGTTGCAAACGGTCGAAGGTAGCTCAACTGATCCAAATCACTTCGAGACGGAAGTGACCCTAAGTTGCCACCTAAATTGCCACGCTGAATGGCAATACTAATGCGTTGAACCAGATAAGAGCCAGCTCTCAGGGTCACACGTTATTAGTAAACTAGGTTTGAATAATTTTTTAGAAAATACTGAAGTAAACTTAATTCCCTATTATCCTGCTCCTGTCCTTAAACTGCCAGGGGTTCATATGGAGTGGGTATAATTGGAATGTAGCAGTCTTCGACTTCATGGTCACCCAATGCATATCCCACTTATATCATAAATGTGAATGTTTGGATGTTAGGATGTGTGTGCGTTACACAATCACGCCCGATTTCGGTGAAATTTGGTACACAGATAAATTATGATCTGCATTGAGCTAAAGGCTACTTTTTATGCCAGTTTAATGCGAGCCAATTCACGGGCCGACACTTAGTAATTAATATAATGCGTACAGGAAGAATTTCCTTTGGGCACATATTATGATAAATTCAAGAAGAAAGGGTTCCACATACAATCAAGGTTTTTATGAAGCCTGTGGAGGAGCGCAATTACATTTTCAGTAGAGTTTAGTAAACACACATGCAAACAAATACTGAGTACTGTAATTTCAGAGGAAAACGTCATCAATACTCGTTATTAACGTGTTGAACAAATTCTCAGGTAATAAAGTGATCCAGGGTGTGGACGGAGCACCACGCTCCACTCAATGTCCACAGTGCATGAACACATGCATTGTTACGTAGCACCACGCTCCACTCGATGTCCACGGTGCATGAACACATGCATTGTTACGTAGCACCACGCTCCACTCGATGTCCACGGTGCATGAACACATGCATTGTTACGTAGCACCACGCTCCACGCCATGTCCACGGTGCATGAACACATGCATTGTTACGTAGCACCACGCTCCACTCGATGTCCACGGTGCATGAACACATGCATTGTTACGTAGCACCACGCTCCACTCGATGTCCACGGTGCATGAACACATGCATTGTTACGTAGCACCACGCTCCACTCGATGTCCACGGTGCATGAACACATGCATTGTTACGTAGCACCACGCTCCACTCGATGTCCACGGTGCATGAACACATGCATTGTTACGTAGCACCACGCTCCACTCGATGTCCACGGTGCATGAACACATGCATTGTTACGTAGCACCACGCTCCACTCGATGTCCACGGTGCATGAAAACATGCATTGTTACGTAGCACCACGCTCCACTCGATGTCCACGGTGCATGAACACATGCATTGTTACGTAGCACCACGCTCCACTCGATGTCCACGTTGCATGAACACATGCATTGTTACGTAGCACCACGCTCCACTCGATGTACACGGTGCATGAACACATGCATTGTTACGTAGCACCACGCTCCACTCAATGTCCCCGGTGCATGAACACATGCATTGTTACGTACATCGAGCAACACGGAACGGAGGCCTGCAATGCTCTTAGGTTTATGTACTCGTACGAGTAGATATGCTTTATCAAACGCTACTGTCCGATGCTCTAACTGAATAGCACAGAATTGAAAAGTGGTTACCTAAACCCCATTCGTAAAGATAATCTACACAGTACCAAACACTTTTCTCTTTTATTTATTATATGCGTACGTAAGGCAATCAAATGAAATTAAGTTTAAAACAGACAAGTTTAAAGTTTTAAACAATTTACTTTAAAAAAGACAAATGTCACATAGATGAGAACAATATAAACTAATACTAATAGAAAATGTCACATAGATGAGAACAATATAAACTTATACTAATAGAAAATGTCACATAGATGAGAACAATATAAACTTATACTAATATAAAATGTCACATAGATGAGAACAATATAAACTTATACTAATATAAAATGTCACATAGATGAGAACAATATAAACTTATACTAATATAAAATGTCACATAGATGAGAACAATATAAACTTATACTAATATAAAAGGTCGTTCTAGTATCAGGTTTAGTTTTGGTCATTTGACGCATTTTCAGCAGTGCATTACATAAACATAACATTTGACGACCTCAGCGGCGCGGCGGGCGAAGGTTCGCCTGCGACCCATGAGGTTGCGGGTTTGATTCCCGTCTCGGGACAAATACGTGCGATCTGCAGATATTTATTTAGGGTGTTCAGGGTATTTCCTATGTATAATAAAAAAAAAACTATCTATGTAATGTATTGTATTAAGTATACCACTTAACTAGTACCCATGACATAAGCTCTGCTTAGCTTGGGGCTAGATAATGTTGAGTTAACTGCCCAATTTTTTTTTTTAAATATTTGTTACTTTCTTGTGACACAACTGCGTGACACTGCCAGATACGTTATTTTGTTAGTTACTAAAATAGCATAAACCCAACAGACATACATAGCTAAGGATACATACAGTTAAAGATTCTCTGTTACTAGAGTCCTAAGATTACACAAAACTTGAACAAGCACTTCTTAAAATGAACGCCCCCGTAGTAACTCACACTTGGAACTAATTTACTCAAACTATGCACTATTCTAAACTTACCTAATTAAGGCAAAGCATACGATTTAAATAACAACCAGAGTTAAGGCGATAGTATCAAAGTTAGACTTTGCTAAAACTCTAAATTAGTGTTGGAATATCGATAGATTACACAATGGAGAACTGCAGACATAATACTGCGGCTAAGTATCGATAAGCACGAAAACTTGATGATAAATTTCGAAGTTCGTATTATCTACAAGAATAACAGAGGAAAACATCGATACATAGAAGACATGTTATTTATCGATATTGCAACATCACTGAACCTGTTATAGTGTCTACTCTCTTGAAAAATTTGCTTCTTAACAGAAACAGAGGCCAAAACAGCGTATAATTTTTTATATGTCTGGATCTTTGAAAAATCGGTACGCTGAAACTACATGAATAAATGAAGTTTTAATGAAACTTGGTATAATACTAAACCTAATCTAATTGTGGCTATGTGTCACTGCGACCAATTAGACCTATTGTGATCGCTACTAAACCATAATTATACTAAACGTAACCTTTTAATATTTAATGTTGTTCCTGTAGCATGTAGGTAGGATAGGCAGTGTTGTCATGCGGGGGTAAACATGTAGGTAGGATAGGCAGTGTTGTCATGCGGGGGTAAACATGTAGGTAGGATAGGCAGTGTTGTCATGCGGGGGTAAACATGTAGGTAGGATAGGCAGTGTTGTCATGCGGGGGTAAACGTGTAGGTAGTATAGGCAGTGTTGTCATGCGGGGGTAAACATGTAGGTAGGATAGGCAGTGTTGTCATGCGGGGGTAAACATGTAGGTAGGATAGGCAGTGTTGTCATGCGGGGGTAAACATGTAGGTAGGATAGGCAGTGTTGTCATGCGGAGGTAAACATGTAGGTAGGATAGGCAGTGTTGTCATGCGGGGGTAAGCATGTAGGTAGGATAGACAGTGTTGTCATGCGCGGGTAAACATGTAGGTAGGATAGGCAGTGTTGTCATGCGGGGGTAAACGTGTAGGTAGGATAGGCAGTGTTGTCATGCGGGGGTAAACATGTAGGTAGGATAGGCAGTGTTGTCATGCGGGGGTAAACATGTAGGTAGGATAGGCAGTGTTGTCATGCGGGGGTAAACATGTAGGTAGGATAGGCAGTGTTGTCATGCGGGGGTAAACTCCGGAAGTCCGGAACTACACACCTGATTCCAAAAAATATTTAATTTACAGGATGTTAAATTATCACTGGCTGCTATAGGCTATTTTTAATCACTACACACGCATGTGAAGTCGCGGCCAAAAGGCTAGTCTACAATAATAACAAAGGAAAACAGCAATACATAGAAGACATATTGTCGTGGAATACATGGAAGAGTTCGTTATTGTTTTGTGTTTTTTTTTGTCTTATATGTTAATTAGTTTGTTACATGAAAAAATTATGAAAAAAGTTTATTTGCTGAAAAAGATTTACAAACACTTGAAACTATCCTGTGGTGTTCGCACTAGGCTAGCCTGTATCGCGAACACCAAAAAGCCGATTTACAAAATTTTATGTTACATTTAATAATATTAAGAAATAATCAAAAATGTTTTAAATAAAAATTGTTACTGAATAAATGAAATGAAATGAAATATTATCGATAGTGCAACATCACTGAACCTGTTATATTGTCTGCTTCCTGATAGACTGATCGCAGTTGAACAACATGCCTAGTGCTATATGAATACGTACCTAAACTTATAACGGAGCCTAACTTGTACCATAAGTGTTATAGCAAGATTTTAATCTTGTTATAGAGTGTACCACAAAGCTAGATTAATGAGGATCCCTTCATAGTTTATAATTAATCTACGCTAGGTCGAAAGTAGCAAGCTTAGATAAATCACTATGAATACTGTCATACACTTCTGTTAAAACTTATAAGTCAATTAGGCTAAAGCTCATCAACTAGGGTTAGCGGACTGTCACGGACTAATCAGTTACAATGATAGATTGCATGTTTAGAATATACACTTATCTAAGATTACATGTTATTATCACCTTCAAAAAATAATTGATAAAGCTGTGCATAAAGCAAACATAAATTTTCATACAAATAAACGCACCGCACCGCTCGAAAATGCAATTTTAATTTAATAGGTATCTCTTAGACTACCTTTAGAATAATTTGTAAAAATCCGCACTGGAAGTCCTCGGTTTTGTTACATTGATTTGGTTTATGTAATTATGCATTCGGGGACAAACAGGAACTACTCCAATAATTTGCTCTATATTTAGAAACAAAAGAAACTAGACAAAAGTCAGGAGATGATGTACGTGACGGAGACGTGTCAAGGCCAGATTCAGGGGGCGGCGATTCGCCTGTCTCTCCAGCGGTTGCAGACCAACAGGGCCACTGACTTCAAATCATATTGCTCTCCAGGTCCAGGCGAAGTATAAGGATGTGCTCCTTGATCCGGTTTTCTGGCCAGCTGGCATTGTTTACCGACGCTATAGGGAAGCGTTATTGAAACAAAATCCCTCTATTGACGTTAAGTGATAGTTTTAAGTGTAATACATGTTTATGTTAGTTGTAAGGTATATATTGTATAGTATTATTTTATTTGTGCCAACGGCCTTTGTCTAGGTACAATGTAAATTTTTTACTGTTGCCTGAAATAAATAAATGAATTGAATTGAATTGAAAAAAAGTTAGAGGTAACGCTTGGTTATATTAACCAGCAGTTGATGTGTTGGTGAACTTGGGTCCAAGCCGTCTCTAAAAACAATGGGCGAGCCTCCCTCATGAATAGCGATACAAACAAACAAATAAACTGAAAGCTGCGCGAAACTTTTTAAAGGCGACTCGTGATAAGAACGAGTTCTTCTATTTTGGGAAGCCCAGCGAGGCGCGGAAGACAAAGGGTGCTAACCGACTACAGTAGGTATTCCTTTTCTGGATAAGATACAATGCTACGAAAACAATGTGCTGTCACTCTTCAACTTAGTTACAGGACTTAGTCTATTATAATAAAAAAAATTATAATGAAAAATATATATCTATGTATTGTATTAGGTATATCAGTTATCTAGTACCCATTACACAAGCTCTCCTTAGCTAGGTGCTACATAATGTTGTGTGAACTGTCCATCGTTATTCATTTGTTTATTAATTCGTATTAATTTATTATTGGTTGATACATTTCTATAAAAGTAATGATATGTTATTATATCTCTTTTTATTGCATCCATTTCTGATTTTACGTATTTGATCCAAATAAATAATTTGTTGACTTACATAAACACAACTAGTTCATAAAACATTGAAAATAAGATATTAAACAATTTCAAATATGTTAAGGTATTTTCGTATTTTGATCTCCACACGGTCTCGCGGCCTGTATCGTGGAAATCAACATTCTTAGAAAAAAAAATGATTTAGGCGTGATTTTGCACAAATCCATTCTACAATATTGTAAAAAAGAACAAAATTATTTAGTGGCAATCCCGCAATCTCTTAACGATTATTCTTCTACTAACTGTAGTAAATTACATTATAAATGTAAAAATCGTTAATTTCCACTCACTGGTCTATCGGTATTGCAAAACGGGGCACGGGCGGGCGGCATCGCGTTCACTCAACCAGACGAAGACTTTGATTTTGAGTCTAACCTCAGCCTTCGCTGATACAGTGATGTGGTAATTACCCTTGTTTCATAATAAATCAGTTTTTTATAATCCAATGTGCTCTGCACGCCTGGTTTTGAATCCCGTCCCCGTCGCCAATGTGCTCTGCGCGCCTGGGGTTGAATCCCATTCCCGTTGCCAATGCGCTCTGCGCGCCTGGGGTTGAATCCCATTCCCGTCGCCAATGTGCTCTGCTCGCCTGGGTTTGAATCCCAATCCCGTCGCCAATGTGCTCTGCGCGCCTGGGGTTGAATCCCATTCCCGTCGCCAATGTGCTCTGTGCGCCTGAGTTTGAATCCCATTCCCGTCACCATTGTGATCTGCACGCCTGGGTTTGAATCCCATTCCCGTCGCCATTGTGCTCTGCGCGCCTGGGTTTGAATCCCATTCCCGTCACCATTGTGCTCTGCGCGCCTGGGTTTGAATCCCATTCCCGTCGCCATTGTACTCTGCGCGCCTGGGTTTGAATCCCATTCCCGTCGCCATTGTGCTCTGCCGTCTGGGTTCGAAACCCATTCCCGTCGCCAATGTGCTCTGCCGTCTGGGTTTGAATCCCATTCCCGTCGCCAATGAAGAATATTCTATGTGGAATACAATACAAACGAGACTGATTATATATTTTTACTGGCGGTAGGCATGCAGTACAAACTGCGGTTTGCGAATACCTACTCACATTATTATACTAAATACATTACAGTCCTGTCATTAAATTATTGAGTATGTTCGTGTACTATCGGTAGTGGATACTGGTCCAAAGTAACTCAAGGCTAAATCTGTTGAATAGCCGCAAAGTTTTTGGTGAATATTACCATCAGTTCTTACTATGAAGCAGTTTAAATTTAACGCGAGTTGAAGTTTTCATAGCGCTACCGCAGTATAAATGATGATTCTTATATAAGCGCTATATTACCAGTCGTTTAAATGTCAGATTATTAATCTCGTTCATGTTATTTTTTTTAATAAAGACTGATAGTTAAATTAGTTTGTTTGAATAGTAGTGTCTGCCCGTGGCTTCCGTCACGTTTTACCAGGATAAAAGTAGCATATGGAAACTATTATTCATTCTGTGCCTATAGCTCAATCCAGGTCATAATCTATCTTTGTACCAAATTTCATCAAATTTGTTCATCTGTTTCGGCGTGATTGTGTAACATACATACAAACATCAATACATAGTAACATTGACATTATGATATTAGTAGGATAACATAACACACAACATACAAAATAACATAAATCTGAGTTCCCGCATTTCACTTCAAGCGGCTTTATTCGAGTTTTTCGTATTTTGGCGTGGAATAGTTTCTGTTATGCCGCAGTGTGCCCTGCTTGTGTATATGATGATACGTTATTGCTCTGCGAGATTTTATTACTCAAGAGATTTCACGCTTTGAAGACATAGGCAGAGGTTTTCCTCTCGGTAGGTACGTCTTTCAAACTTTGTGTTTATAGATTATGTATAAAAAAATGACTCTCCAAAGAGTTATTAATATTTCATAGAAAATATTCAAAGAAATGGTCTAGTAAACGCTTTTATATCTACGGAAATATCCCTTCCAACGAATAAAGTTCCACCTTACATGTAAACAGGCCAATAAAGTCCCGAACACACGGGCGAGCCCGGTACGTAAATATCAGATTTACAGGCCGCTACACACGATCAAATTTTCATCAGTCCACTGCTTCTACTGAGAATTAGGCTTTGTACTGAAATGGAAGTTTTGAAAGTTACTGAAGTGTAGTGGAAATTTAACTGTTATATCTAAATAAACAGCCTTTAGACGTCGACTCCTGGCCGAGGCCTCCCCCCTAGAATACAATAAGGGGGTAGCCATAATCTGCTTTTCTACCGAGTTCAGACTCACTTCTGAAAACTCGTGTTTTAATACAACGAATACAAGTAGGTATGTTCAAAATAATACTACAACTAATACAAGTAGGTATGTTCAAAATAATACGACAACTAATGCAAGTAGGTATGTTCAAAATAATACTACAACTGATACAAGTAGGTATGTTCAAAATAATACTACAACTAATACAAGTAGGTGTGTTCAAAATAATACTACAGCTAACACAAGTAGGTATGTTCAAAATAATACTACAACTAATGCAAGTAGGTATGTTCAAAATAATACGACAACTAATGCAAGTAGGTATGTTCAAAATAATACTTCAACTAATACAAGTAGGTATGTTCAAAATAATACTACAACTAATACAAGTAGGTATGTTCAAAATAATACTACAACTAATACAAGTAGGTATGTTCAAATAATACTACAACTAATACAAGTAGGTATGTTTAGCTACTTTCTGTAAATATATGTACTTATATTACCAATTTCAAGAAAGATAAATATGCGAATTTCAATTTTAAAGATAATTATAAAGCTGCGAATTTCAGCTGTAAAATGTATTAAAAAATTTAATTTAAACAACAGTCCTCTTCAAACACACCAAAACATCCGTTATCTAAACGCCGCAAAAATAAAGCGGTTTATGCATTAAGCAACACTTTGTTGCGCAACCCGGGGTCGCCTGCAACATACTGAGATGTTACCGGTCATGTCAAACAACTAGCTGAGACGTGTTTTTAACCCCTGACGCAAAAACGACGGGGTGTTATAAGTTTGACGTGTCTGTGTGTGCGTGTGTGTGTATGTATGTCCCATCGTAGCTCCAGAACGGATGAACAGATTTAGCAATTTTTTTTTGTTTTAAAGTTTAATTTGTTGGGATTGTTCTTAGCTATGTTTCATCAAAATCGGTTCAGCCGTTTCATAACATTGAGGGTTTTTTAATTTTTACAAAATTAATAACCTGTATACATAAAATGTTGCACAACCTGAAGCTCAATTCTCTTAGTACAAAATCGTGTTAATAGTTCGGATCATGTCCTGATATAGTGTGTCCTACTAACATTATAAATAGTTCGGATCATGTCCTGATATAGTGTCTCCTACCAACATTATAAATAGTTCGGATCATGTCCTGATATAGTGTCTCCTACTAACATTATAAATAGTTCGGATCATGTCCTGATATAGTGTCTCCTACTAACATTATAAATAGTTCGGATCATGTCCTGATATAGTGTCTCCTACTAACATTATAAATGCGAAAGTTTGGTTGTTTGGAACCATGCATCTTTGTAGATAGATAAACACTTTATTGCACACCAAACAGAAAAATAAAAAGATATGGGAACAAAAACCAATAAGGCGACCTCTATAGGTCCTATCCTATATCGTCTGCCAGTAACATCTACTCGCAAAAACTTTAGTTAGTTCACCCGTGATCATGGCGCATGCAACTGTGCCGAATTATCAGCAACAATTAAAACTCAAAAATCACGGTAAATATTCAGTTTCTAGTTAAAAGTAGGTAGGTACACAGAATAAATAATAGTACAAGTAACAGTCTCGATACCGCCATGTTTTAAAAATAAATAAGATAATTGTCCTTTTGTCTTCTAGCGTTGTGGGGCGGCTGAGATACAATACAAGTAGCGGGGACATGTTCTCAACGTTTCATAATCTACTGGATTTATAAACGGCACACAGCGCAACAAATAGACCGTCCGACGAACAACGCGACGGAACGACGAACATTGATAAAACAAAGCAAATAATACACTCTGGTTTATGGAGTGTGCGCGCGATAAAAATTTAATTTACACTGTCGGCGATTCCGCGGCGTTTCCACAGCGACTCCACAGCGAGGCGACTGCGTTTTTACGACGCGTTTATACGTAGTAGAGTTATTGCTGCATGTGTTTTGTGATGCTTTATTACTTTAATGTAGGTAAATCTAACGTATTGATGCAATCTAACTCCATAGTTCTAATGGTCGTTATTTAAAATCAATTAGTTTTGTAACTACTTATAGGTTTTTTTTTATTTTTTTATACTACTTGGATGACGGAACAAGCAAGAGGCCCACCTGATGTTAAGCGGTAACCCCTGCCTATGAACAGTGCATTACCTCATAGCGCGTCCACCTACGACGCACCTTTTGTGGCATTGCACTGCGCCCGCCACCCTGAGACATAGATGAAAAGTCTCATGTGCCTGTAATTTCACCGGCACCCTTACCCTTCCAACCGAAACACAGCAATGCGAGTACTACTGCTTTGCGGCAGAAATAGGTATGGTGGTAGTACTTCCCCGGACGAACTCTTTCACAAAAAAGCTCTACTACTACATAGGTTTAGTAGAGTAGATACTTCATCATCATCATCATCATCAACCGTGTAGGTTCTCTGCTGAACAAAGCCAAATAGAATGCCACGATGATTTAGTAGTAGTAATTTTTTTTGTGAAAGAGTTCATCCGGGGAAGTACCTACTTCCACCATACCTATTTCTGCCGCAAAGCAGTAGAGCTCGCATTGCTGTGTTCCGATTTGAAGGGTATGGTTGCCGGTGAAATTAGTGGCACATGAGACTTTTCATCTTTATGTCTCAGGGTGGCTGTGCAGTGCAATGCCACATAGGTTGTGTCCTAGGTGGATGTGACATAGCTATGTGATAATGCACTGTTCATGACGACCTCTGTGGCGCGGCGGGCGAAGGTTGGCCTGCGACGCAGGAGGTTGCGGGTTCGATTCCCGCCTCGGAACAAATATTTGTGCGATCGCAGATATTTGTTCAGGGTGTTCTGGGTATTTTCTATGTATAATAAAAAATATCTATCTATTTAAAGTATTGTATTAAGTATATCAGTTATCTAGTACCCATAACACAAGCTCTGCTTAGCTTGGGGCTAGATAATGTTGTGTGAACTGTGTCCAGCATTATTTATTTATTATTTATTATATTTATAGGCAGAGGGTAACGCGGGCCGTATGCTTGATAAGTCAATAAAATTTAGAAATCAAAAAAATAAAAATAAAGCCTTGCGCCGTCTCCATCCACTGACTTCTCGCGACCCATCGCGCATTTATCCAGGTCCTTCACCTCATCGCCTGGTCCGTTGTCCCCACTCCGGAAGTTTTATTCCCCTACAGTTTTGTCAGTTCTGCGAGCTATATGGCCGGCCCATTGCCACTTTAACTTGCTAACTCTAAGACCTATGTCAGTTACCTTGTAGCACAAATTGGCTTGTGTACGGGTTTATTTATTACAAACTCACTTTTTGTGTAACTTCGGGATAAAAAGCAGCCCCCCGGTCCACTCTACCGTCCCCCAGCATCCATCAAATATCATCAAAATATGCTCCACGAGTGGAACTACAAACATAAAACGCGAGCTTAGCCGGGCGCGGAAGCTAATAACACAAAAACTATACCACTCGGGAATAACGTAGCTTTCTCTCAGCTAAATAATTGTTGTAATTTGATCAGTTCTGGAGATTAACCCCTATTCACTTCAAGCCCAGCGGTGGACCGCCGCGGCGGGATTCGGTTCGCGTTCAGCTAAGTTTATATTCTACAAATAGAACTTAAATTTTACATTATCATATTTGATCAAGTCCTTGGAATCCTTCCAGCACTACCTGTTAGCTAGTCGGGCCTTTTGCTGTGATAAGCTGCAGAGGAAGAGATTAGAACGCAAAGGACACATAGGACATGCAAGGTCTTCTTCAAAGACCAAGTTTTAAACGCAGACAAACGCCTGAACACTCAACACACGCGTTTCTTATTCTCGTATTCATGTTGTAAAGTATAGCATGCAACTCGTGAATAAAACGGATTTAGATCGAGGGCCATGATTACTCTCATCGCTCAGGATTCTAACAACTGAATCAGTCGTTAGAATCCTTCACTTGCTCGTGATTCATCTATGGCCCTCGCTATAAATCCGTCCTTTAATCACTAATTGCATTTTTAAACCCGACGCAAAAACGAAGGGGAGTTATAAGTTTGACGTGTCTGTGTGTGTGTATGTGTGTGTGTGTGTATGTGTGTGTGTGTGTTTGTGTGTGTGTGTGTGTGTGTGTGTGTGTGTGTGTGTGTGTGTATGTCTGTCCCGTCCCAACGTAGCTCCCGAGCGGATGAACCGATTTCGTTTTTTTGTTTTGTTTGAAAGGTGAATTTGTCGGGAGTGTTTCATTTCATTTCATTTCATTTATTTATTGCGAGAACGGGTACAAGAAATGTTGACAAATTAAAATTAAAATCCACGATAATCCGCTTCACAGCATGCAATATAACTATTAGGTACCTTCTTTAACCAAATTTTTAAGTAGGTGCTTTACTAGCTTTTGTTCTTAGCTATGTTTGATCAAAATCGGTAATCCGTTTCATAGCATTGGGGTTTTTTTTATTTTAACTAAATTAATTACTTGTTATCTTATTACCGGTAAAGTTGATATAAAATATGTCATAAAAACTAAATTTTTGAGCTCTTAATCATATTTTTACGATAAGAGTGTAAATATTAAAATAATAACATACTTTTATATGAAAACATAAACTCATAGTTATTTCATTGTGATATATTTCGGTACCATAGAATGACCACCGTTGCCCAGGTCAGTGTAGTTCCAACGAGACGGCGCGGCGCGGTGACGGCGCGGTTACGGCACGGCGACGGCGCGGTGACGGCGCGGCGACGGCAAGGCGACGACGCGGCGGCGGACGCTTCTGTTGGGACTCAAATCTCATTTTCATATTTCCTGAGAATAATTTCTAGCGTCTTTTAAAGTTCTACGACTTTCTAGTTTAAAGTTTTAAAGGGAATTTTTGCTATGCATGAATGTATTTAGCATTGAAGATGGCTGCTTTAATTTCAGTTTAGGTTCCGAGAAAGTTTTAAATTACATTTCCATTTGATAACGCACATTAACCGAGATACCTAAATCAAAGGGTCAGTTCAGAGCTGCATACCTGAGGCTAAAAGGCCTTACACATTATTGTTATTGTATGGGCTTTAAAAGGCCCTTTGGGTCTCCATTTCTGACCAATTAGAAAACCCTCCATTTCCTAGTTTTTTTATAGGTCATGTTAGTGTGGCGTGATTTTTCTGGCCTAGAATAATTTTTAATTAATTTTTAATTTTTCATATTTAATTTTTAATTTTTAATGAGAATATTAATTTTCCCCTCTCAATCGTCTCCTGAATGATGTAAAAGGCCACTAACAGATGACACCAGAGGATGGTAAAACATCAACCTGAGTGCTTAAAAGCAATACTGCGATCAGATCCAATCCGTCTGCCAAGCGCATTACATAACAATGCGGTGCAGGTTTTTTTTAATCGAGTTGACTAAGTGTTATTAAAAAACACGCGCAAAAAGTGTTCAAGCCCAAGTGGTCACTCTTCCAAATACTAACCTCGCAGATTATTGCGATTTCCCAGAGATGAGACTTAGCTAGATCCATTACAGGTCCTCAAAAACAAAACAAAATATAAAGCAAATTTTAATAACAAATTATTAAATTAACATTAATGTCAAATAAATATTGTTCGTTCATTAGTATAACGTAGCTGCCATAAAAACAGCCAAGAAGGGATGAGATGCTCATGTTTCGTTTTGAGTAATCTTATTGACACAAAATTATCGTGTATTTCAGTATTTTTTTCTACGCGACTATCAGCTTGTGTGGAGTCCAAGCAAGGCCTCACGCTATCCATGAGACGCTTGTCCTTCTGGAAACTGTTATAGCTCTATCATCTACTAAGAGCTGGTTCCTGGTTTGAGAAAACGGCCTTAGATGGCTAAAAGCTTATTAATGATTCAGATACCTAAATGTTTGACGTTTGAATGTAAATCAGGTTCATAAAACATTAATAATCTTTAGATAACTTTGAGGTCAATGTTTACAATAAACGGCAATTTTAGGAGAAGGCAAACTGATGGAACTTGCATTAGTGCGCGGGCGAGTGCATGCATTGTTTATAAGCCAGTAGCCACATCACCGACCACATGGAAACACTTGTTTATTACTTAGCACAGCGCGTTGTAGTGGATGTGGTGGGAGAAAGTAGGGGGGGCTTTCGTTAAACATGTTTATCTCCTTTGTTATAATGGTATTTTCTGGGTTTAACGAATGTTTAGCATAGTTAACGTTCTTTTTAACAGATTTTGCATGTTTTTTTAATGTTTCTTTCCTCATATCTCCGTCACTTATGAACCGATTAGTTTTTTTTTATTTGACACAATATACTTCCAGATTGGTCCCATTTTTATCAAAATCTAAGAGAAATTGAGGGAACTCCTGAAATATTACAGACACGGTTTTATTTCGAAAAGCATTATTGACAAATACATTCCCTGTATGAGCAACATATAAATCAACAATAACTTTTTGTACAAAAAAATATTTTTCAATTCAAGCTTTTATAAAGTTACTGATCGTAACCGTGTGCTGATCACAATGAGCCTAAACACGGCCAGTCTAATATAATCCATCGAGGAGTTCCGTTGTGCACCTTCCACCCCCATCATCAGATCAGCTCAATCAGTCGGGTGGAACTAGTTTACCATTCACTTGCAAGATTTGACCCGAACATATTTTATAGCTACTTACAAACATTACAAGTTCAATAAAAGCTTCTAAAAATAGCAATAATGGGCAAATAACTGCGGCCATATTGAGAATAACACTGTGTGTGGCACACAAAGGCACAGTGCCACAGTACAAGTAACAGTGCGCGCCTGCTCAAAGGGTAGGCAGTACATCCGACCGCACATAATCAATGCTCATTGTACGAGAGTAATGTATTGTGTGAGTGGGTAACGAGGTGGACTGAATAAACTTAACTGTTACAAATGTATCTGTACCAGGGCCATTCGCGTTTTCAAAGTTATTTCAGGGCGTCTGGTCGCAGCGACGCGTGACCCGAGATCTGGCTCTTATCTGGCTCAACGCATTAGTATTGCCATTCAGCGTGGCAATGCAGCCAGCTTCATAGGGACGCTTCCGCCTGGTAGTGATTTGGATCAGTTGAGCTACTTATACCTAGATCGTTAGCAGCGGTCTTCAGGTAGATCAACTGTTCATTTTTTATTTTATTTTTTATTTTGTAAATACCTACTTGTCTTAGTTGTATTTTTTATCTGAATGTTCTAAAATGTATCAGTTAGCTTGCCTGGTCTGCAAATTTTAACCAGAGCGAAGCTTTTGTTCCCGTTTACAATCTATGTAATAATGTTTTGTGAACTGTCCAGCATTATTTATTTTATTTATTTATTTATTTATAGAACAGACCTAACCTAACCTAACCTAACTGGATACTCCCTCCAGAAAAAAAGGAGGTGGTTTTTAATTTCAGGGCTCCAGTTTCCAATACCGACTATAAGATATGAACTTCATGTTTTATTACACGTAGATTTACTTCTTATTCCTCTTCATATAATGGCTTCTGAGGAGTGCTCCAAAAAATTTGGCCAATGTCAAGTGATATAACTAATTTTTTTTAAAGTCAAGTCAAGAGTCTCTGTCAAGTCAAAGCCCACTTTAAATGGTAGCAGAAAAAAAGAGTTTTTGCAGGAAAAGAAAACCACCATTTTGAAGTGACAGGCAATACACTTAAAAACTACACCACACATTTTGAAGGCCAAATATGATAAATATGGCGTACCACGGAAACCAGTAGATTCAGAGATATTACATTTTGAAAGTTGTACAAGGACACTGTTCGGACGCTGTTTTTCAATAAAATTTACAAGTATAGCCTTAGACGTAGAATTTTAGCTACGCAGCAGAACAGTTGTTTAATGTTCCGATCATGATTTACGGGTTTTGACAATGACAGCGAAAAATAAATAATTTTTTTAGGCATTCTTCCGTTTTTGTTACTAGTCAAGTACCGTACGTAAGTAAGTAGACAAAAACGGCACAGCTCATGGAAGTAATAAGTACTTATATTACTTATTACTTCCATGGTTATGCTTGATTCAAAATGAGTGACAGAATCGACTCAACAGCCAGCCCGCGAGTGAGCGTAGCGAAGGTGAAGTGGATGAAGCGATACTCGGGGGCGAAGTCACGAGAGTGCTGGCGAGAGCCCATACCGGATTACAACAGCCAGCCCACGAGTGAGCGTAGCGAAGGTCAAGTGGATGAAGCGATACTCGGGGGCGAAGTCACGAGAGTGCTGGCGAGAGCCCATACCTGAGTACAACAGCCAGCCCGCGAGTGAGCGTAGCGAAGGTCAAGTGGATGAAGCGATACTCGGGGGCGAAGTCACGAGAGTGCAGGCGAGAGCCCATACTGGAGTACAACAGCCAGCCCGCGAGCGAGCGTAGCGAAGGTCAAGTGGATGAAGCGATACTCGGGGGCGAAGTCACGAGAGTGCAGGCGAGAGCCCATACTGGAGTGCAACAGCCAGCCCGCGAGCGAGCGTAGCGAAGGTCAAGTGGATGAAGCGATAATCGGGGGCGAAGTCACGAGAGTGCTGGCGAGAGCCCATACCGGAGTACAACAGCCAGCCCGCGAGTGAGCGTAGCGAAGGTCAAGTGGATGAAGCGATACTCGGGGGCGAAGTCACGAGAGTGCAGGCGAGAGCCCATACTGGAGTACAACAGCCAGCCCGCGAGCGAGCGTAGCAAAGGTCAAGTGGATGAAGCGATACTCGGGGGCGAAGTCACGAGAGTGCTGGCGAGAGCCCATACTGGAGTGCAACAGCCAGCCCGCGAGCGAGCGTAGCAAAGGTCAAGTGGATGAAGCGATACTCGGGGGCGAAGTCACGAGAGTGCAGGCGAGAGCCCATACTGGAGTACAACAGCCAGCCCGCGAGTGAGCGTAGCGAAGGTCAAGTGGATGAAGCGATGCTCGGGGGCGAAGTCACGAGAGTGCAGGCGAGAGCCCATACTGGAGTACAACAGCCAGCCCGCGAGCGAGCGTAGCAAAGGTCAAGTGGATGAAGCGATACTCGGGGGCGAAGTCACGAGAGTGCAGGCGAGAGCCCATACTGGAGTACAACAGCCAGCCCGCGAGCGAGCGTAGCAAAGGTCAAGTGGATGAAGCGATACTCGGGGGCGAAGTCACGAGAGTGCAGGCGAGAGCCCATACTGGAGTACAACAGCCAGCCCGCGAGCGAGCGTAGCAAAGGTCAAGTGGATGAAGCGATACTCGGGGGCGAAGTCACGAGAGTGCTGGCGAGAGCCCATACTGGAGTACAACAGCCAGCCCGCGAGCGAGCGTAGCAAAGGTCAAGTGGATGAAGCGATACTCGGGGGCGAAGTCACGAGAGTGCTGGCGAGAGCCCATACCGGAATACAACAATTCCAATTTTATTTCATACTTAAACTCAATTTTTTTTCTGGAAAACTATAATTATCACATTTCTTCGCTCACAGGACAGGAAGTCCCCCCTCCCGACTCTCCTTCTCCCATCTCCAAAACGGAGTCAGGTTCTTCCAGTTTTAAAATTTAATACCTAACATCACAATATTCGTTATTTTGTTTCTTGAAAACTATAAGTTTCCACGTTCCCCCTATAGGGGAGGGTCTTCCCTCCCCCTCGCATCCCCCATTTTCAAGCCCTATACTAATGGTGGATGTTGGGAACTCCTTCTACATCTTGATCCTGTTACAAATAATACAATGTCTCAAAACGGTCGAATAACGGACAGTACTTATTAGGAGTCCTAGAAATTTCAAAATCGTTTACATGTTGTAGTGAAATTACTTCAGAACCAAGTTGTTTTGATTAAATGGTTCTGGTGACTGCCCCGCGTACCCCGACTGTATTAACTACCCTGTGTATTAGCTAAGTACCAGCAAACCAACTGCTAATCCCTTTCCTGGCTTCCTGCAAACTTTTAAAACTAAAGTGTCCGTCTTAATCGTGTTTTAAACCTATACTAACTGCTAATTAAACTGTGTCGAGATAGAGAAGCTTCCTAAGATCCCTATGCCGCCATATGGCGGCTGAAATATAGCGGTGAAGCCTGATTCTTTGAAGTCCATCATCAACATCATATTGTGTGTAGAAAGTCCACTGCTGGACATCGACCTCCATCTTAGAATTCCACGATGAACGTCCTGAGCCGCTTCCATCCACCGAATTCCCGTCGTCGTTCCATTGCATAGAAATAAGTAGAAAGGATCCTGCCGTTTTGTTCTGAAACCGATGTCGCCCTATTTGCCCACTACTGTTTACACTTACAAACATAAACACTTGAATTATTTTAATGACGTGTGTTGTGTAACTCAATGTGTCAAGCACTCATTTGAATTATTTTAATGACGTGTGTTGTGTAACTCAATGTGTCAAGCACTCATTTGAATTATTTTAATGACGTGTGTTGTGTAACTCAATGTGTCAAGCACTCATTTGAATTATTTTAATGACGTGTGTTGTGTAACTCAATGTGTCAAGCACTCATTTGAATTATTTTAATGACGTGTGTTGTGTAACTCAATGTGTCAAGCACTCATTTGAATTATTTTAATGACGTGTGTTGTGTAACTCAATGTGTCAAGCACTCATTTGAATTATTTTAATGACGTGTGTTGTGTAACTCAATGTGTCAAGCACTCATTTGAATTATTTTAATGACGTGTGTTGTGTAACTCAATGTGTCAAGCACTCATTTGGGTTTTTTAATTACTTTCTTCTCGTTAAAGGAATTTTAAAATAACTGAAAAGTAACCACATTATCTTTGAAGTTATCATCTATTTTTGAATTTTATTAAATGTATTACGACGTCCATACTTGAAATAAATCAATAGACTGCAAGTGCCAGAGTAAGAGCAATTTGCTCATAGTCTGGCGACACGTGTCTCCTAAGCTCAGACTTATATGGTCCATTGAGAGGGAGACTTTCCTATACACTGACTTGCTACCGTCCGGTTCACCATTAACCAACATAATGAACGCTGGGGACGGATCACGGACTGCAGACTAGATCAATCAAGAGCAGCCCTACCGTATGCCTTACCACAACTGACATGTCACCTGCTCAACCTTCAAAGAATAAACCTTCGCACCATCGTGGGAACACTCACAGGACACTGTCTCCTGAACAAAAACCTCTTCAACATCGGAGCCACAGACAGCCCACTCTGCAGAGGGTGTATGACCGAAGAATTATCGGCTGCCCACGTAGTCCTGGAATATGTGGGAGTAGCAGCTCAACGTAAACAAATCCTCAACAACCCGAGGTTACTCCGCCAAGCCTGCGAAGACCCCAGGAAACTTCTGTGCTTCTGGACGGAGTTAGGCTAACTACCTAATCAGACAACTCTCATACATAATGGACTACCCATAGAGTTCAAATGCAGAAAAGGGAGTTCTTTAACAATAACACCGTCCGGTTCTTTGACGGTACGTTGATAACAACTGCGTCTGCTGTATTAGGACCGTCATAATATGACAATAGGTAACACAATCTTAGAAACCCCGACTTAAATAGCTACTACGTTATCTGCGGGAGGATAAAAGTACGTAATCCATGCTTGAGATGTACCTATCTACTTTTAAACTTTACGGCTTGAAGTTGTCTAGTTTTATTTCCGAGCTAGGTTTTAGGTGTAGGTTCTAAATGAAATAAAGGTGCTACTGGTGTTTGAGTACAATCGCGCAGAATATCTTTCGGCATGGTATGTATCATCGAGCAACACGGAATGGAGACGCCATCAAAGGCATTCCCCGCTGTAGTTCCCCTCTAAATTTAATGCCCTTGAGGGCATACAGCTTATAAAAAACTAGCTGTCGCCGATCGCTCTGTCAGACTGAATCGACTCGCGTGGGAGATAGTGCTCCAAGAAAAATGCCGAATTGTTCAGTTTTATGCTGTAAAAAAATGATTGGATCATCAAATTTACAAAAAGATGGTGTTTCCTTTCACATGTACCTGAATTTCAATTAAATTATTATAACTTATTGCATAAAAATTTACCAAGTAAAATTAAGTCGTATAAAAACAAAAGTGGCCATCTCAGATTTTGTAATTTTTGAGTTAGTGTTCGGGGTAAAATAATAAAACTGAACGGTTTAACAAAACAAACCGTGAATGTTATATTCAATAACACTGGTTCACTCTTCACTGCAACTGCACTTCAGTACACTGGTCATTCATTACTCTAAAATCACTGCCAAGTTACGTGATTTATTCGCAATGAAAGCCAATTCCCTTACGACTGCCCCGCTCGCTCTTCAATCGAGCTCCACGTGACACAGGGGCGAACTAAAAGTGACCAAAAGCGTAGATATAAATGTGTATAATACATCAATGTGCATGTCAGGATTTATTCTGCTGACGTAAACATGTATATAACGTGTAATGTCAGTAAGCCAAGATGTGGATGATTACTTAATATCCTTGATTACTAAATACCATTCATTAAACACGTTCGACATCATGTGACATGTGGCATAACGTGTATTTGTATTTGACGGCAATGTAACCACTAACTAACCGGTAACTACTAACTACTACTACTTCGTGTCACGGGATCTTTCTTGGTTCAGTGACCAGCTTGAGATATAGTGTCCTTGAAATGGACCTAGTGACCAATGGTGAAAGAACCAGTGTGGTAAAAGGATTATTTGTGCCTCGCAGAGGTGTATGATGTGTATGTCAACGAAAGTGTCATGTGCAACTAAATTTAAGGAAATAAAATTAAATCACACTACTATTTACAAAAAAAGTAACATTAAAAAGTTTGTACATTTGGGAACTTTGATTACAAGAGATGGCAAGCATGAAGATGATATTTAAATGAGAGTAAATTCTGAAAACCAGGTGAATTTAACGCTTTATTATCAGCCGGAACGAATTCAAAAAGGCACGACTGGATGTGCATAGAGGACTGTAAGTGCCAACACTAATGTATGGTAGTAGCAAAAGTTGCTAAGGCAGAATAATCATGAAATTATAACAAATGCAGTGAAGATGAGAGGTTTGAGAAGTATGTATGGTGGACTTTGAGAGATAGAATAAGAAACTGTGTGTTAAGAGAGCATTGTAAAATGAAAGAGCACGTGTATAGTGAAGAGGATTGAGAAAGGTATGCTTGGATGGTTTGGGTATATAGAAATGATGAATGATAGTAGATTGACGAAACTAATTCATAAGATGTGGGACAGTTGGAAGGGGGAGACCTCGGTGAAGGTATTCAGACTAGATCAGGGTCGATCTGGAGAATGGCCAGGCCAAGAGCACCCTTAACCAATGAGCATGTATGAATAATGTGATGCGAGTGAATGAAGCAAAACAGGTATGCCAGGATCGTAGCAAGTGAAATTTCATGGTCTCTGCCTACTTCTCTGGGAAACAGGCGTGAGTTTACATATGTGTGTATGTATGTAATATTATAAATGCTAAAGTTTCTAAGGGTTTGTATGTATGTTTGTTATTTCGTCACGCTGAAAAGGCTGAACAGATTTGGATTCAATTTAGAATGGTGATAGCTGGACCACTGGAATAGTTATCAATTTTATTTAGATGTTCCCACAGGATCAAGACTTATGCGAGTGAAACTGCGGGGCGCTTCTAGTTTATTATAAGAATAAAACTACGTGGTGGATTTGATCAAAATCGGCTATATTGATCATACTTAATTAACTTTACTCTTTTCAGTTAAAAGTAAATAATATGCTTTTAAAAAATTGTTGATCGCCAAATGTTTGGTTACTGTGCAATCTGTGCACGTTGTGTTTGCCTATAATGAGGGGTTTTCACGGCCATATTAAATCATGCATACACCCTTGAAAATAGATGGCGCTGCTGTGTACTTAACTGTAAAAATAAAGTGAAATGTCAAAGTCAACAACGAAGTGATATATTTTCGTGGTATTTTGTTACTATCACACAAAAGAACAGATGATGCATTTGTTAATTTTGACAACTACAGTTGCGTCAGGGCCATGTATCGACCCAACTCGAACTACATTTTTTTTTATTCGAAAATGAAATGCCCTCTTTGGTTTCTCGTGTAGCTAAAGATAGGTATATAGTTTGTGCCTCTTCATGTATTTGTATACATGTGTAGACTGTTGGTAAACCTAATGAAATAATAATAAAAAAAGCAACTGCTAACAATAACAGCCTCAATGCACACTGAAATAGCTTTGTGCTCATTTAACAGTTTTTTTTATTTCCCTAAAATTTCTGAAAGTGAGTTACCCGTGTTTTCTATTATACTACTAAATTAGTGATGTGCCTCAATAATAAAGTAGATTTTTTATCGATAAAATAAATGCTCGTTTACAAACTATTGAAATTTGATTTATATTATTCTGTAGACGCCTAACCTAACCTAACTTTCTAACCGTTAATCCAATCACCATGAAGGTATTGGTATCTAACAATGTAGGTAACTGTTATGATTTTAATTTTAAATTATTCATTTTATGCCATAAATTGACGACCTCTGTGGCGCGGTGGGTGAAGGTTCACCTGTGACGCAGGAGGTTGCTGGTTTGATTCCCGCCTCAGAACAAATATTTGTACGATCTGCAGATATTTGTTCTAGGTATTTTCTATGTTAATAAAAAATCTCTATCTATGTAATGTACTGTATTAAGTATATCAGTTATCTAGTACCCATCACACAAGCTCTGCTTGGCTTGGGGCTAGATAATCTTGTGTGAACTGTGTCCAGCATCAAAAAATAAAATAAAAATAAATATATATTAATGAAATTCACTTAGGTACAATGTGAAACAAAGCACCATCTTTTCGTAAATTCGATGTTCCAGACCTTGATTTACAGCAGAAAATGTAACGATTCGGCATTTTTTTATTTGTAAGCACTGTCACACTTTTTTTACTCTATGCGTCACACGATCGATTCATTCTGTCAGAGCAATCGGCCCCCATCGTGATACAATTTGATTACTAGCAAAAGCAAAACATGCTTGGTGAGGGCTAGCAAGTTTTTTTTTCTTGATTTTTTATATTTAAACACATCTAGACATTAATTTAAATTACTATGTTAAATTACAACGGATAGTTTTTTCGTCAAGTGTACCACAAAATTGCATACGCTGTGGGATAGTAGAGGACTCGCTTCGCTCGCCCTAATGATCGGATGAAAACAGTTTTACTAACGCGTATGCCCAAACCTAGGTTGTGGGATACGTGATCACGATAAATTAACAAAAGCATTTCCCAGTTTGAACTCCTTTTACTCGTTTTCAAGAAAAGTCGTGTCATGAGAGTTTCCGTCCTGTCGTGCGATTTTCCTATTCAAATCCTATTTTTCAACTGACTAAAGAATGAAAAAAAAAATAAGCTAGGTATAATTTTATACTATATAAAGCGTTACTTACCTATGTTACGTTACTTACTTACCTTGCGTTACTTTACCTACCATCGTTTAACATAAACAAACTTAACACACCCAACACATAATAGTTCTGATCCCACACTAGGATCCCCTGTGTCGTGGGATATGTGTGTTTTTTAGGCCTGTTTAAAAAAAAAAGAAGAACTATTTTTACATTTTAATGACTAATGTAGTTTTTTGACAGTTAGGATCATGATTTTTGGCTTTTGATAATGACAGTGACTGACAGATATAATACATGGTATATTTCGAGGCCAGAACCGATATGGATTATGTAGGTTAGAAGGAAGACGGGAGATAAGTAAAGCGTTTTTCCTTTTCTTTCCTTTCGTCTCTTTTGACTTGCCAGCCCATAATTTTATGAAATTATTGTAAGTTTGAACAAAATTCTATTTCAATTTTCTCAAGAACGAATCATCTCATGAGCTAGTGGTTGTACCTGGGGTACTCAAAATTTGATTTTTTCTCTATACTCTAAGTTTCCACGTTTACCCCCTCTCTCTCCAGCCTACTACTACCTTTTACTAATCTAAAATTTCATAGTTATCCACAAAATGATCTCTATGTTACCCTCGAAAAGTGGGGCGGTTCCGCAACTCCCCCTTCACAGAGAGCGTTCAACCCCTCCCCCCATCCCTAGCCGCCCTTAAATCCCTTAAATGACCCTTGATGGCAGGCAAAGTAAGTTCCGACCAAAAAGTTATCGATACTATTAATTTATCGACTTGAGTGCTGGAAGTCCCTAGAACGGGTGTTACTGTCAATTTTGTGACATAACAAGATGTTTGTACACAGAAAGCATCTAAGTGTGTATTTTTTTTTTGATGTGTTGCTGTTTATAGATGTGTGCGTTTATAGCGATAGAACGACTGGTTACAAAAGTGTGCATTAAAAGTGTAAGTGAGTGCGTGAAGCCCCCCCCAAAAATTTCTGAATAAATATGTATCGGTTGACAACTCTATGGCGTCTCCCCTCCGGTAAGGAGGCCTGCGTTGCTCGATGGTATGTATGTATTCTTTCATTATTTTATTTTATTCAGTTAGGGCCGGTGCGGCGGCAGATTCCGCTGAGGACCTCAAAAGACGCACATATGCAAGTCTCGACAGAGCTTACTTATTTTTGAGCCTTTCGAGGTCGAGACTCTGGGCCCGTGGGGTAACGGGGTCCTTCGCGTTTTCAAAATTTTTTCAGGGCATCTGGTCGAAGCGACGCGTGACCCGAGAGCTGGCTCTTATCTGGCTCAACGCATTAGTATTGCCATTCAGCGTGGCAATGCAGCCAGCATCTTAGGGACGCTTCCGTCTGGTAGTGATTTGGATCAGTTGAGCTACCTTTAGATCGCTTGCAGCGGTCTTCAGGTAGCACAACTGTTTCATATGTATTTTGTACATAATAGTAATAATAATAATATAGCCTTTTTATTTCCTTAACTAACTATTTATATAAATGTTTATATTACAATTAGTAGTTTTTTTTTTAATATAGCTATGGCCCCTTTCGGGTATAGGCCTCCTCCAAGTTTTTCCAAGTTATTCTGTCTCCAGCTTTCTCTACCCAATTCTGTCCTGCGACTTTTCTTATTTCGTCGGCCCAGCGTTTTTGCGGGCGTCCTCTTGCTCTCTTTCCGGTTGGTCCAGACCATGTGGTAACTCTACGTGTCCAACATTTATCTTGTAAGCGCGCTACATGGCCTGCCCATTTCCATTTGAGACTCTGTGTGTATTTTGTACATACCTTGTATTATTCTTTTTGTAAATAAATGTATTTTTATAAAAAATATTTTATTCATTTTATCATCCATTCTAAGAATTAAAGGGTTAAAAGTTAAAATTTCAATGTAGACTCTTAACTAAATGTTGAACTCTTACAAAGATTCCGTATATAGTTCCTTGTCGGGCATTCTGTACCATTGTTCAACCCATGTTCACTCACTCCTGCCACTTCCTCAATCTAAAGATTTGTATTTGCAGAAAAACTAAAGTGGTACTTCACACCGGGACAGCTTCTCAGTTTGTACAAAGCTCGAGTCCGGTCTGGTATGGAGTAATGCTGCCCTGTTTGGGATGCCTCGGCTGAACACCAGCTCGCTGCCTTAACTCGATCGAACGCAGAGCTTTCAGGCTTATAGAAAGTAACATTGGCGGAAACTAAGATCCAGAGTCTTGAGCACCACAGTAAAGTTGCATGCCTTTCGATCTTCTATAGGGTACATTTCGGCGAATGTGCCCAGGAACTACATTACATGATCCCACCATCTCCTTTTCATCATACGACAAGCAGGCACACGGCTCGGTACCATCCTTAACCTCATTATTTTAACCTCTAGTCGTAAAAAATGTCGTCTTTTAAAAACCATAGAAGATACTTTGGAAAGTTGGTTAACAAGTCTTATATAATACTCGGCAAACGATGGTTACCTATTATTGTAAACAACTAATTAATTTTGTAAAAATTAATAAAAACCGCAATGAAACGGCTAAAACGATTTTGATCAAACATAGCTAAGAACACACCCGACTAATTCACCTTTCAAACAAAAAAAACTAAATCAAAATCGGTTCATCCGTTCGGGAGCTACGATGCCACAGATAGACACACACACAGCCACATAACCAGGCACACACGCAGACACACACAGACACGTCAAATTTTTAACACCCCGTTGTTTTTGCGTCGGGGGTTAAAAATAAGTATAAATTGATCAACATTTTATCGATTTAGAAATGTTTCTTCCAGTTACTAAAGTATAACAACGAGTGAAATTAGTCAGCACTAAAAACTTCAGTTCAACTCAGATGTCTCACAAAAGTTGAGAATATCGGTTTCCGTTTAAAGGTAGGCGCGGAACGCAAAGAATTCAAGATCTTTCAGGACCAAGAACGGGAGACGTTTCAGATTTCAATCTGAAGACGAAACTTGCAAAGTTTCGATGAATGATTAAGTGCGCGACTGTACGCCTATCGGGCAGGTACAGTCGCGCAGATAACAAATTGGATATCCGAACAGATTCGATTAGGAACTTGAGATTACACTCGCTTTTGTAGTGCAAGAGCCTATCGTCGCCCGGGTACTTCTGTCCAAACGACCATTTCACCAAATCTGACATTCTTTATTGACAGAATTATTACTACAACTAATACATGTAGGATTATATACAACTAATTATGAATGAAACGGTTGACAGTCAAAGTCAGAATCAAAAATATTTTAAACATTGAAGTCACAAGGATCATTTTGTGTTGTTTTAATAACTAAATTGACTCCTGTTCCAATTTGACCAAAACTAGAAGAATCATACGACAAACACGGTTTGGCATAACTTGATGATCCTTCTTACTACTAGGTGGAAAGCGTTTGTGTGGGTAATTCCCAAAAACGACACCAACAAAACCCCACCATCAAAACCCCACCATCAAAATCCCATCATGAAAACCCCACTGGTGGGGGGTGCCTGGAGAACAATCCGAAGCTGATTCAGAGAACCAACCTAGATTGAGCTACTTAAAGACGACCACAAACAATCTAAAAATATCTCAAATTACAACCGCCACAAATTACGGAAGCGTCCCTAATGCTGGCTGCATTGCCCCGCTGAATGGCAATAGGTACAAATGCGTTGAAACGGGTAAGAGCCAGCTCACGCGTCGCTTTGACCAAAATCATTTTGAAGACGCGTAGGGCCCCGGTACCCCGCGGACACAGAGTCTCGACCTCGAAAGGCGGCAGAAAAAAAAACAGAGACATTATTAGCACCTTCGAGATTACCAGTAGAATTGGTCGCTACACCAACATTTGTTTTAAATGCAGTTAAATAAATAAATAAATAAATAAATATTGATGGACAGTTCACACAACATTATCTAGCCCCAAGCTAAGCAGAGCTTGTGTTATGGGTACTAGACAACTGATATACTTAATACAATATACTACATAGATAGATATTTTTATTATACATAGAAAATACCCAGAACACCCTGAACAAATATCTGCGGATCGCACAAATATTTGTTCCGAGGCGGGAATCGAACCCGCAACCTCCTGCGTCGCAGGCGAAGGTTCGTCCGCCGCGCCACAGAGGTCGTCAGTTGTGTTAACAATAAACACCTCACGGCGAAGTTGTTTTTTTGTAAGTAATTAATTTGTTTGTTTATTTTAAATACTATGAGACATTTATTAATTTAAAAAAATATAAAAACATTTTATTTTTTTTATTTACTGAATTAAATGAAATGAAATGATATGAGTAGGCACTTTCACTCTCGTTTTACCGGCAAACTAGTTGTTCTAGTAAATAAGATTCATTAGTATAAGATGTGTCCTGGCTGCTAAGCGTTAGTCGAGTCAGTCGTAGGATGCAATGGCGGCGGTAAGCTTACCACTTGTCACGTTTATATTCCACGATGGTGCAACCCACTGTGAAAAGAGGTCCATAGAGGCTCTACCTACCCTCTTTGGGGAAAAAGGCGTGTGTCTATGTATGTATGTACGTAGTATCAACCAAAATTTGGAAAAATATATCTTTACTCTTCATTTACATTTCATTGTGTATTTTTTTGTAATGGCATCCTAATCGCCACTCTTTATTTACTTTGTATGAAACTACAAAATTGAAAGTCTTGCAGTGGGCTCTCAGACTATTAAGTACAGTACTGTAGCTCTCCGATTGGCTTATCTACCTATTTTGGATATTCATGGAACCAAACCTATGCCCACTCGATTGAAAACCTAAAGCGCAGAGTTTATGGATCATTTCAGCTTGGAAAGATAGGGTGATTTTGGCAGAAAAGTTTTGTTTATCTCAGTCTGTATTGAGTTAGTTTCGCAGGTGAGCGTTTACGTAACAGATCGAAGTGTTATAAATCGTCTGGAGTATAAAACATGTTCTAGGCGTCAAGATTTAGTAACCTACCCGTTGCTTATCATTAGAACTACGTGTAAATCTAAGTACCTACCCGTTGCTCATCATTAGAACTACGTGTAAACCTAAGTACCTACCAGTTGCTCATCATTAGAACTAGGTGTAAACCTAAGTACCTACCAGTTGCTCATCATTAGAACTAGGTGTAAACCTAAGTACCTACCCGTTCCTCGTAGGTTATAAGACTACGGATTTACCGTGACACATTTTTGCAATAATAATTCCTTTGAAATTGAACCTTTGATTCGATGTTATTGATAGTCCAGTCAATAAAGGAGTTGTAGAGTGCGTGAGCAGGGACCTCAGCGATCCTTCAGAATGTTCAGGGTGCTGAGTTCTAAAATCTTATGCGGTACAAAGGCATTCTCAAAGAACATTCTGTATTTAACTAGCGACTTGTCCCGGCTTCGCACGGGTAGCCCCCGGTAACTCCCCCCCCTTTTCTACCCCTCCCCCCTATGTGAATCTCCTGGTTCGAAGCTACCTCCTCACCAATTTTCAGACAAATCAGTTCACCCGTTCTTGAGTTATAAGTGGTGTAACTAACACGACTTTCTTTTATATACATAGATATTATCAATTTACATTAGGTGCTATCACGCAGCATATATGGCCGTGATTAGAGGCTTATTGAATGTCTTATTACATGCTGCTCTCTATGTGAGTTATAAATGTTGGTAATGTCTTTCTTTTATATACATAGATATTATCAATTTACATTAGTTGCTATCACGCAGCATATATGGCCGTGATTAGAGGCTTATTGAATGTCTTATTACATGCTGCTCTCTATGTGAGTTATAAATGTTGGTAATGTCTTTCTTTTATATACATAGATATTATCAATTTACATTAGTTGCTATCACGCAGCATATATGGCCGTGATTAGAGGCTTATTGAATGTCTTATTACATGCTGCTCTCTATGTGAGTTATAAATGTTGGTAATGTCTTTCTTTTATATACATAGATATTATCAATTTACATTAGTTGCTATCACGCAGCATATATGGCCGTGATTAGAGGCTTATTGAATGTCTTATTACATGCTGCTCTCTATGTGAGTTATAAATGTTGGTAATGTCTTTCTTTTATATACATAGATATTATCAATTTACATTAGTTGCTATCACGCAGCATATATGGCCGTGATTAGAGGCTTATTGAATGTCTTATTACATGCTGCTCTCTATGTGAGTTATAAATGTTGGTAATGTCTTTCTTTTATATACATAGATATTATCAATTTACATTAGTTGCTATCACGCAGCATATATGGCCGTGATTAGAGGCTTATTGAATGTCTTTTTACATGCTGCTCTCTATGTGAGTTATAAATGTTGGTAATGTCTTTCTTTTGTATACATAGATATTATCAATTTACATTAGTTGCTATCACGCAGCATATATGGCCGTGATTAGAGGCTTATTGAATGTCTTATTACATGCTGCTCTCTATGTGAGTTATAAATGTTGGTAATGTCTTTCTTTTGTATACATAGATATTATCAATTTACATTAGTTGCTATCACGCAGCATATATGGCCGTGATTAGAGGCTTATTGAATGTCTTATTACATGCTGCTCTCTATGTGAGTTATAAATGTTGGCAATGTCTTTCGCCGGATGAATTGTTAAAGAGGCGTGGCGAGTGTCGCCAGCGTTTGAGCAAATTGCTCATATTCTTACACTCTAGATGTGAATTTGTTGTGTTTTTTTTACGACAATTATTAAACTAAACACATAATAAGATGACAACAAAGTGACTTATTTTTTTTTCTTCTTCCTTTATATAATGAGGAGAAAGCAGCTAAAACGGGAAAAAATTGCGTCGCGTTTTTCTCAGGGTAATGGCTTAATGCCGTATTATACCGCGATACCTTGCAAAAATCAAAGTCAAAACATAAAATACAGGACAATGGAAACACAAACCACTAAGTAAAAGAATTGAAGTTTAAAAAGTGTTGAACATAACACGGCGACATCGGTTTCAACACGAAAGCTCGGATAATATTCTCCTTTTTCCAGATTTCTATGAAAAATTGTCTCCATTTAAAAAGGAAGCCTTTTATATTATGGACCTTTCGTTATGTATCCTCTTTAAAATGTGTCCGTCATTGTGTATGGTTGGCTTATAAGGTTTCGGAAAAAGAGAGAAAAATAAACACATGTATTTTTTAAACAAACAATAACGCAATACATACAATTCATTCGCGAGTTTCTAAAGCGTGGCAAACTGAAACGGATGGGCCAAAAATGATAAAACTCCAGCGGCTTAACTTGCAATTGGCGGAAGCTGAAACACAGCACCTGAGCGTCCAGCCCGGCCCGATAACGGAGGGTAGTTCACCCCTCTCGCTATAACTCAGCATTTATCTGGTTTTTACTAAACTTCTGATTTAGAAATGGTTATACTACTTGGTGAGAAATCTCTTCAGTTTGGAGAGATAAAGACTGTTATTAAACTTAGTAAAATCAAATATACTAAAATGGATCCGGACCCACATGGATCCGGCGGAAGATCAGCGTTGTGTAACTAGTACCCACACGCAGCATCATGCTGAGTCGGACTCCAATTTGTGACGTCGCTGCGTGGATGGCACTGAGAGACAATTAGTAATTGTAGTTAAGCTATATATAAGTACTTAATTTTTGCCTTTTGTAGGTATTACCGATTATGTTTTATCTTTTTTATTTTATTTGTCGAGTGTTATTTCTTTTATACACGTGTGCCGTTCCAAATAAAGATTTTTTCTTTCTTTTCTTTATAGTATAAGTGGCGAGCCATGGTTTCAATGCTCACATCTCAGTAAGTTTTAACAACTAATTGATACGGAAGTATGGTGTAGTGTAGTGTGTGCACATGGATTGTGTATTGAGATACTAATGAAGGCCTCTGGCCAACGATACATTTTTGTTATCTATGCTCTGGCGTACACTTTGCGTCCCTCAACGTACATTAAAAAATCTGAATTACAATACACCATACGTCCAAATCAATTGCCTGTCAAAACTCTATCACGACGTTCGCCGTGTAACTAACCATTATCACAGATAAAATCCATCAGGGATTATGTAACTTTTAGGGCCCTAACTCATCGAGATGACATGGGTTACTCACTTGGTGTCAAACCGGTCGCCAAGATGGACGCACAGAACTACGAGATACGGAGAACTGAGACAACTGATTAGCCACTGGCTACTTCATTTGGCAACCGAAGGTAGCCAGAGGTAGCCATGGATACGTAGCCGGCGAAGTCACCATGGCATCTCTGTGAGCTAGGGCCCTTATACATGTACTATTATTTATTATGTGCCCTAAGACGCAAAGAACTGGCGTAGCCAGCGCGGGTGTCTTTCCATTCCATTCAAATTTCGTACAAAGTGCATGGAAATAAGCACACCGAATGTTATGGAACGGACGCCCGTAGGGCGCGCCATTTTAGTTCAAATTGCGACTTTATTTACGTTCTTTTTGTACGAAATGTTATGGAATGGAAAGATTCTGCGCCGGATCCTATGTGGCCAATCGAGTGCGTGCGAGTAGCTAGCAGCTTGCATCGCATTTAGCGACTTGTCTCGTTAGATTGTGGCGTCAAAATCTAGCAATTTTATCGATTCCGCATCGGCTGGTGGAAAGAGAAGCGAAGGGAAAACCATTTCACAAACACCATCTTTCATGCAAAAAAAACATCAAAATGAGTGCACCCGTCCCGGTGCTACGTGGCAAGAAATAAACATTGCACACAAAGAGACAGACACACTATGGTCTAAACTTATAACACCCCTCTTTTAGGCTGAATGTCCTAAACGCTTACAGCGTCACGCATCGAGCAACACGGAACGGAGGCCTGCAATACTCTAGGGCGTCACGCCGTACACCGCGTCAGGCGGCATTCAAACTCTTTGCGTGGTTTCTGTAGTTATTTTGAACCATTGCAGCTTGAAGGTCGTATCTAGCGTCAGTAAAAAATGGCGAAATCATAGCAGCACACAACTACACGTGAGTACTACTGTTTGTCGACTAATGTTGTGAACGAGACGTCGTCGTTCGCTGCTGAGATGTGCTGACCGCTGACGCTGTGCCTGGCGTTCGACGATGATCAGAAACTTTACGCTGAAGTCGGACGTCACTTATAGCGTTTAATAGGAGACCGTCTCGATCAATCGGCATTTATAGCTGTGTTACGAAGAACATATTATTCCTATTTGTCCCCCTGATCTGTCACCGGTGACAGTTAGGACAAAAAAAGATCTATCTGTCCCACTGTTGCAAAAAAGTGGGACAGATCGAACTTTTATTAATTTAAAAAGTTCTATCTTATCTCCCTGTTGCAAAAAAGGGCTACAGACAGAGCTCTTTTTTCCTGACCAATAAAGCGATGCCGATCGCCGATGCTGAACGTAGCTAATCTGCTTTGGTCCCTATGATAGTTACTGCGTTATTCACGAACGATCATCGATTCATCATCGTTAAAATGGTTTTGCAAAACTCAAACTAGGGCCTCATATTACTCAATCAAAGCCCGCTTCTAATGAAATAAACTTTTAAAGAATCTAATTAATTTATCAGCGGTCGTCTAATAAAAGATTCCACATAACACAAACATCAGAACGCAAACAACAAACAAACCCTAAAGTTAAAAATTCATACACAAATAATTAATGGGCGTTTAATATGTTTGCCCCAAACGAGCCGGGGTCAAAGACCCCAGCCCTCTGGGGTCAAATTAATAA
Organism: Operophtera brumata; assembly: GCA_932527175.1. Lineage (NCBI taxonomy): Eukaryota > Metazoa > Arthropoda > Insecta > Lepidoptera > Geometridae > Operophtera > Operophtera brumata. Next base: position 29,463,521 of record OW052239.1, on the reverse strand, counting down.
GTCTTTTGGTGGAGAGTCCACTAATTGGCAGAGCCTTCTCAGAGCTCTCTGGTGAAAAGCGTAACAAGAAAAAATGCATTTCTGTCTATTTGTAACTGGCTGATTTAATATAATAAACGGCTTTCATTGCTAGTTTTTTTCCCATATGTATTATGCTTTTTACTTCGATAACTTCTAGCGTTTTCACTCGCGTGGTACGAATACTAATATGTGAAAGTTTGGATGTAGGTATGTTTGAATCACGCTGTAAAGACTGAACTGACTTCGATGATATTTGGTACACAAATAGATGATGACATGGATTGAGCTATAGGTTCAACTAACATACATAGACACACGCCTTTTTCACCAATAGGCAGAGCCTCAATGGATATTTCGCCACCAGTGGGTTGCACAATCGTGGGATTATAGACGTGACAAGTGGTGAGCTCATCGCTGCCTTTGCTTCCCACTACTGACTCGGCTAACGCTTTTTTTCAGTGATAATAAGCTACCAAACAAATCTTATGCCAACGAATCTTACAAACGAGTCGGGGTAACTTAAAAAACCCTGTGTAATGCGAATGAACCACTGGTATCGTGTAAACTAGTTAAATATGGGGATGCAAGAAATTATGAACATCTTTTTCAAATGAGGATTAGTATATCCTGTAATGACATAGCTTTCTGATTGAACACTGACTTATTCACATAAGTAGGTAGACCATCGAGCAACGCAGGCCTCCGTTCCGTGTTGCTCGATGAGGTAGACATACACTTGTCATACATAACACTACCCACATTACTACTTATACTGAACCAGCCGTGCTTGCTGCGTGCGGAGGTACCCACAACTCCACTGACGTGTCCCGGGTTCACTACGCCGTCAAACCCGAAGCGGTGGTGGAGTAGGCAGAGCTAACCATGAGGGTCGAGCAGTTGGAATCTCGCCATGATGTCAATTTTATTTCCTTTATGGTGAGGGTGCTGACTGACCGTCTATCGACCTTCATGAATGGAGAGTTCTGGCTGAGAGGTGTCTAGTTCAGGAGGTTCTTCGGACGCCTGACACGAGACAACGCGCAGCTGCGTCATACGTCGCCGTCTAAACGTGTGCATTAAAATATAATTATGTGTTTTTTTTATACATGTATGTATGTTAATTTTAAGGTATTTATGTTGCTATCGGCTTATTGTTTAGGGTTTATACAATTTCCAATAAGCCTGAAATAAATATATTGATTGATTGATATAACTACATGTCCTATGCATTTTCTCAATACACACCTATTAATAGATCTCCTCATTTTCATTAACATTCGGGATCAAATAGTTCAGTGAATCTTTCAGTGGTAAGAGGGTATGAGCACGCTATGAGCTGCTAATACTCATGGTAGAGGGAGGAGCCATTAGATGAGTAATCAGGCTGATCAAGGCTGCTTTAATGGATTTTATTAGTTTTGAGACTATTTACAATCACATTTATTATTTATTAAGTTATTGTAAATATTCTATTAGTATTTATTAGTGATTATTAGTATCTATCTATAGATCTATATATATATTACCTTTAGTATCTATCTATAGATAGATACTAAAGGTAAGGTAAATATTCTCAAATCTAATCATCAAAAAATAATTCTAATTAATTCTAATAATTGTAACTTGTACTTTGTACTCAAATGAGGTAATATCTCGGTGTACATTTCATTTGTACTTTTTTTTTAAATGTATTTATATTCCTTGATTGAAACAGTTTTTGGACCTCCATGGCCCCGTTATATCGCCCCATTAAAAAGATCAACAATACACTTTGGAAAAGTGGCGCCATCAGGCCAGAATGGTCAATAACTAATTAATCTGAGCAGATAGCGCCACCATCATCGCAGATACCGCCAACATTTCCAATGTTTTATTAACATCAGATAGGTACCCGAGCATGGTTTCGATTAATCTATAGTCAGAGAATCAACCTGTATTACCTAGAAATGTTTGATAAGTGCTTTTGTTACTAAAATACTCACCTACCTTTATGAAGTTGAATCTAAAACAGACAAATTTCCCGGTAAGCCCTACTAGGGATAAATTCCGGAAAGTTGCCAAACTTGTGCTTACTCTATCTACTCCTAACTATGCCAATTTTGACCGTCAGTAATCGAACCGCAGGCGAACGGTCAATAATTAAGAGGCCTACATGATGGTGATTTGATTTTGTGTGTTTGGACAAGGTTCTAATGCTTAGACGCGGCCTTTGGGCTATCATTAATGTCAATAATTAAGCTTGAATTATTTATATTCAATAATAAGCTTATTCAAGATTATACTTTCAGACAGACAGACTAAAATTCTAAAAACGGTAATTTATGATTAGGCATCTAGTACAGGCAAATTAGCAAAAAGTGTTGCCCTAAGTCGAGTAGTCGTGGATTCTTATGGAATCGATAGATGACACGAAAAGAAGCTTATCCCAGGTTTGCACCGTTTCTGGCGCATACGGAAGGCTTTTAAATATTAGGTACAAACTTTGAAAAATTGTAACTTTTGAAAAAACAAAAAAGTGTTAAGTGCAAGTTCAATTACTTATAAAGACAGTCTTAGCGCGTTATGGATTTTAATTAAAACTACGTGCATAGTGGGAAACACTGTGAAATTGTTTTTTTTAGTTTGCGGCTCGGGGGAAATTTATGTACTCGGTGCAAACTTACATAAGGTTTCTATAAGTATTATAAACACTATATTAGTTTTGCACACCTCAGCGATTTACGGAACATAGTTTTTTTTCTTTTTTTGTAAATAGTACTTCGGGGGAAACTTATGTAGTCGTGCAAATTTTATTATGGTATATACTATCAGTTTACCACATTCGCACGTAAAAAAAAACACAAATTTCGTTCCGGAAGTACTTCTTAATAATATATCTTAATAAGAAATCAACAGCGTGGGTGGGGTGCAGATTCATACCAAAATGTAGCCCGTATTCATCCCACGAATAATAAAATTGTATATTTGTCCATATTAATCGCAAAATGTAGTCCGGATTCATACCAAGCCATGACCTTTAACAATGGATATTAGTACGGTCAGGCAGAAAAATGCCTTACTATCATTTTCATATATTTTTGTTGGATGCAAATTATTAATAATTGGCGTTCGTATGTTTGTATGTTTGTCTGAAGATAACTTGCGAACTGTTGATATATTCTTTATAAAACTAGTATTCTTTATACAATTTGGTAGATGGGTATATAGTATTAGTACAATTTGTGTAAGGTTATGAGCTAAATTGGTTCGGGGGTTGTAGAAGATATTGGGGCCAAAGAAAGGGTAAAAAAGTGAAACAATCATAGACGTTTCAAAACTAGTTTTAATTTAATTTTAGACTGTGTAACTTTTGGGATATAAGCAAAGAAGTAAAAATAAATAACCTCTACAGTTTTTCCAGTAATCTACTATCATCCATCGAGGAGTTCCGTTGTCTCCATCATCAGATCAGCTCGCTGTCACCATCATAAATAAATATTTAATAAATAAATAATTCTGGACAGTTCACACAAGCTTGTGTTATAGGTTCTAGATAACTGATATACTTTAATACAATACATTACATAGATAGATATTTTTTATTATACATAGAAAATAACCAACGAAAACATATAACATAACATTAATAACATCCTGAACAAATATCTGCAGATAGTACAAATATTTATAAATTATACAATATGGGTAAATTCAAGAGAAATATCAATAGGGCTCTTAATGGTAGGCAGCGCGTTTGCAATACCGTGGGTGTTGTCCATAGGCGGCGGTGACTGCTTTACATCAGGCGAGCCGTCTGCTTGTTTGTCACGTTTAGGGCATGTAATATCGGAAGGTTTTCAATTCCTATACTGATTTCCGATATTAAATCTCAATATTGGCATTCCGATATTATTATCGGAATTTCGTTATTTATTTAGAAATTGCACATTTTATTTATAAATTGCACAAATTCGGTATTAGGTTGGATTAAGTGCAATACAAAATATTTTTAAATCATATTCTAATCGTATCTGATCACGGGAGAACTAACTAATGTCTTTGCGAGTAGATGTTACTGGCAGTTATATCAATCTACCCTCTTTCTCACTCTTTTATTATGAACGATACCACTACCATCGGTTTCATTGTCACACTTCACCCCAACTCGACACCCAACACTATCGGTATCCGGTCGCGTAGCAGGTATCACACTTTTTTGATTTTTACACATTCTCACCACAGGCTTCCATACTCCAGATAATTGAAAACCATCTTCTCTATTGAAATTTCTGTATATAGTAATCTCAATTGCCTCTCGTGCCATTACAAATATTTATATAATATACGAATCTTTGCTCGTTGTATAGGATATTGATGTTATCTAAAAGCTTATGTTATAAATAATTGTATAATTCTGATTCTCTGAAACGATTTCTACACTAGTCCGTGATTTTCCTGAAAAAATATTTTAAAAATGGCTTCCACTTTTTTTTAAATGTTTTATACTTATTTTTATTTGTGATGACAGTAAACCTCAGATATCGGTTTTTAGAGTAATCGAAACAGTAACAAAAAAAAGCATTTACATCCACAGCACGAACCATTAAATTGAAATAAAATAAAAAATATGGAAAAATTAAAAATTCTGTTTAGTCCCTTACATTCTAAGGACATTTTAAAAGTAAAGTCACACAAACTTTTTCTTCCAAACCACTTCCAAATCTTAAAAATTTGGTCATTATGTTAGCTATTTTCATGTAAATTTGATTGAGATTCTTTTACGGGATCATTCATGATATTCAATTTAAACAGTTGAATGCGAAATTCTGGTTTTTAAGATTAAGTGAAATCTTAAATAAAACTAAATAATAACTTTCAGCATTGCATGTATTCAGTGAATCATCACAGTAAATTTTCGAAATGGCGACCTTCTTGCTCCATACATAATCAGCATCGTCTAAAAAAATTATCTTTAAAGCGTAGAAAAGCGATTCTGTTGCTTTTGAATTGTTGCTTCTGCCTGGGTCAACCTTTTTCGCAATTTTTCCACATTTCGGCACTCTCGAGAGTAAACAATCTCTTTATAATATCCCCAAACAAAAAAGTCAATGGGGTTTAAGTAGAGAGATCGTAAGGGCCATGCGTTATGCCCGCCTCGGCCAATCCATTTATCACCAAGTATCGCATTTTGTAAGTAGTAGTAGAGCTTTTTTGTGAAATACTTCGTCCGGGAAAGTACTACCACCATACCTATTTCTGCCGCAAAGCAGTAGTGCTTGCATTGCTGTGTTCCGGTTTGAAGGGTATGGGTGCGTGCCGGTGAAGTTAAAGTCCCATGAGACTTTCATCTTTATGTCTCAGGGTGGCGGGCGCAGTGCAATGTCACATAGGGCGCGTCCTAGGAGGGCATGACCTATGTGATAATGCACTGTTCATAGGAAGAGAGTACCGCTTATCATCAGGTGGACCATCTGCTTGTTCAGTCATTCTTAGTAGTATTAAAAAAAACCTGTCATTAAGATATTGTCTAACTTATGACGCAAAGTTACATGGTGCGCCGTCGTTTTAAAAAGTCATGTTTCGGCGTGTTAGTAAAATGATGTCTGTGGATTATCCATTTAAATCTTCTCTTAAAAAGTTGAAGTATGACTCGCCATTTAGGCGATCTGGCAGTTGGAATGGGCCCACCATCTGTCGCAGTTTTCTGCTTAGTATGTAGAAAATAATGTCCTTGAACAACAAAGATGGGTTGTTTTACTATTGCTTATGTGTAATACAATCTTCAGACTGTCACATTTCTTTTTAATTCCGACTTGTAGAACATTTTCAAAAACTCTTTTTTGAACTAACTTTTATTAAATTGAGTGTTTTTATGATCCTGTGCAAGAATCTGGAACAAGGTTACATGAATAATGGCTGTCATATCAGCCACGTTTTTAAGATAGGTTTGGATGAAAAAGATTATCTGACTTTTTTTTTAAACGTTCATTGAATGTAAGAGTTTATGCAAAAAAAAATATCTTCATATTATTATTTTAATTTTAATGCGATAGTAGGTGCTTTTGATGTAAATGCTATCAGACAAGGTAGCCCTAGTATTTACCTTATTTATAAGAAAAAAAACAGGCCTCTACCTCAACGAATCGAGTCACAATGGTCAAAAAAGTGTAAGAGCTCCGATTGTCTTAAAAACACATAACTCGAAAACTACTAAAAATCGCGAAATGGGGGAGATTCGGGTATCTCTGGGGGTAACCTTTCTTTGGACTTCGGCTTGACACTACTTTTTGGGACACACTGTGTATATTATTACTTTGTTGATTATTTTATACCAACAATTTTATGAAATAAATAGATGTTCCATAATAACATATTTTTTTGCTGAAGTTATTTTCACTCGTTTTAGATGTAGGTTTTTCTAGGTGGGATACATACGGACTCTTAAAATGAAATGAATATTAATTGTATGAATCCGGAATAATTATTAATACTTTCAGCTCGTGGGATGATTTCCTGGGATCAATACGGATGCACCCCGCGGTCGGGGGACAGTGTTAGCAGTGTAGCGCCACAGTATATATATAAGTTTCTTAGCACCGCACTGAACTCACACATAATAATACTTAAAAAATGCATGTTCCGTATATAAATTCCAGTATTAAATGGCTGGCGAATGTAGTACTAATCAAATGAATAAGTTTAAGTGAAATTCCAGAATTGCCTGAAATTTCCCCGAAGTAGAGCGACAATAAAATATGGAAAAAGTGACTTCCGTGTGAGGTACCCAGGTGCAAACCTGGTAATTTATTTGGCCCATTTTTCTGGTAATTCTGTCAATTTGCACCGACTACTTCGATTTCCCCCGAGCCGCAATACAGAAAAAAAGATTTTTTTAGAAATGTTTTTTTTTTCGTATGTTCCGTAAGTCAGATTAATAAAATACTTGGTGCAAATGGAGATCATAACGGTCTTAAGTGTATGCCAAATTGCACCGACTACATCTATTTTCCCCATTAAGTTACGGGTATTATAAGGTTTTCACCCTATTTCACCCTGTTCCGGGGGGGTGAATTTGCTGAAAGTTATATTAGAGGTGATTTTCAAGCCAAATAAAACCATTAGAAAAGGTTTTGTGACTACATCTAATTACTTCCACACTTTTGCTAAAAATCACCTAATTTGCCTGTACTAATCGTATGAATAGCAGTTTTCACTTAAATTTTGGCATTTATTTTAATTCTCAGGCAGACACTTCAATTGTATTATGTTGGTATATATACAGGTACAGACAGATACAGATAATTTATTGGCAACTTTTGTAGCAGGTCAGGTACAATACGGTAAATTAATTCAATTGTATACATATTACAATTATTATTCCGGTAATAAATAAAATTCATTAACATTATTAAAGACGTGCAAATAGCCACTTTTGTAATCTATTTTTGAAAGCCACGGTGGAAGGTGCGTCACTTATCGTCTTAGGTACTCTGTTGTGAACGGAGGGTCCCACAACGAAAACGGATCTATCCGACTATACTACTTGAGCGCAGGCGAAGACGGATCTATCCGACTATACTACTTGAGCGCAGGCGAAGACGGATCTATCCGACTATACTACTTGTGCGCAGGTTTTGCGCGACGGTCTTAAAGATTTGGAGGAAACATTGTAATTATCGGGTTTTTTTTATTGTACCTATCGTGTTTTCTCTTATCATACTTAGCATTAGTCATCAACTTTGCCATATTTATTGGTGTGTGAATGCTGCAGTATTGTTGATGTAACAAAAGGTCATGCTGAGCAACGTGAGGTAACTAGTACACACACTTTCTTCACTTTCCTAATCGTTTTCGTAAAAGATACCATATTCCGAAATAATTCAAAGTGCCAACAATCATGTTTCAACATGTCATCAACGTCATGTTTCTTTCAAAACAAAAAGTTGAAGTTCAAAACGAGTTTGAGTTGTCAGATGACACCTTCGTTACGTTATTGTATCGATTGTGGAGCTACATGTGTGGATTGTGGAGATTTGTTTTACAAGTTTCACGTAGCAACCTTGCAACGTGACATTTGTGACGGACTCGCAGTAGACTCTATAGCGCTTGAAGATCGTAAGAATGCTAAGGCTACCGCAACTTGTGGCGCCACAATCGATATAATCACTCGTTAAACGTTAATTCGGTAACGAATTCAAATTCCGAACTGGTGGAATCTTTCTTAATTAAATTTGATCCGTTTTGTTGTATAAATTTTTGACGCTAATTGCTTTGACGATTCTAACGTTTTAAAATTCAAATTTTACAGGATTGTTTTGGTTTTTTCTAATTTATTTTTATTTTTCTATTCGTTTCATTGTTGAAATTAGGCTTCGGTTCTTGCAAAATATAAAGTATGTGACATTTTTGCCAGATTTAGGTAGGTACTTTCGTTATACGTAGGAGGATTACTCTAGTGGATGGGAGCAGCATCCAGTTGAGTACTTAACACCAATACTGCAATCACCAACTCGCCTGCCAAGCGGGTTATTATGGTAAATCCCTCTACTCTTTGGAGAAGCCTCGTCCAGGAGTGGTTTTTTAGCAGCTGATGAATAAGACCACTTACACTGATCCCTGAATCCAAGAGGAGACATGGCAACTGAGGAATTTACAGTTCCACCAGTATAACTTGGTGCGACTTGTGGTCGCCGTTGTGGCGGTGTTTGATTCAGATTATTATGATTACAGGTTTAGTTCCTCAAAAGCACCACGTGCCAAATGATCCATATAGCACTGTACAAGCTAAATACTAAAAGATCTATGAAAAATTACAAGATACCACGTTACTGAAACCAGATGACACCACTTACCTGAAACAAAAATAAAATGATCTTTAAGATTTGACAAAATTAAAACAGAAACTTCCAACTCTCTTGGTGATAAGCATAGAGCTGCCTCTCAACATGCATCATCAAGCAGCAGCATTATAATAAAACCAAAACTCTAAAATAACTCATAACACCACTTCACAAAAATTCCTGGACTGTTCTCAAACTCATTTGCTCTGATTACGGACTGAATAGCACGCGAACAAACTGCTATGTTATCTGTGACTCCGTGCTAGTGTTGTGAATCAGCTCTCATAAAAGTAAATACGGAACAGATACGGATATTTTCACGCAGATACATACTACCAGCATTTCATCGCATTTTTTCAAGCCTATGTTTACAACTTGCTTAATTTAGCAATGAGCAAGATTAAGAAATAGTTTTCTTCTTGTATTATAGGTAAAGGAAGATATATGGTCAAAAATGAGATAAATAGGATTCTATTTTAGAAAATATAATAACTCCACGTGCAATGTAAAATAAGTGTTTTTAATTTATTGTAAAAAAAACATCCCTTTTGTAGGATGGTTTTACACAAGAAAATAATATCGATGCTTATTTCAAAATATGGAATCCAAGCATCGCGCTAGCTTTATAGTGAGAGTTCTACTATTTACTACGTATACTCCAAAAGGTTCCGTATGAAATACCCAAAAATTACGGATACGGATATAGATAGATAGATAGAAAATTCTTTATTGCACATAAAACAAAGAAGTACAAAGGCGAACTTAATGCTAGAAAGCATTCTCTTCCAGATAACCTTGGTGTATTGCGGAAAAAATATGTATCGGTAGTGCACAAGAAGGGAAATATTGGATAAGTCTAAGAAAATTAAATAATAGTAATAATAATATAAGTACTTAAATATATATAAACAACATGATGAAGATATATATATATTTTTTTTCTTATTTCTTAGATGTATTTTTCACTTTCCGTAGATCAAAAATACTTCACTATACCATGAAGTGAACTCATAAAAACTTTCCCTCATACGAGTCCAATTGGTCCATTCAAGTTGAAGCGCCGATTACCGTTATCTCGGAGTATGATACGATAACAGAGAGTATAAAATACCTGGTATGGAACAGATACGCGTTTAGTATGCACGCGGCGGCGCTGAGTAGATATTTCAGTTGTTTTGTTTGGGGTAACTTGAGGTTGTCTCGTGAATTGAAAGACTTCACAAAGTACCTACCTTTGGGAACAACTTCTTTAGCCTCTAAATGGGAAGAGCTTGGTGCCAATCTTGGTGCCAATCATGGTGCCAATCTTGGTACCAATATTGATGCCAATCTTGGTGTCAATCTTGGTGCCAATCTTGGTACCAATCTTTGTGCCAATCTTGGTGCCAATATTGGTGCCAATCTTGGTGCGTATTTAGATACACGTCTTGGCACCATTCATACATTATTATAGTGTCAGCACATACATACATAGACACACGCCTTTTTACCCGAAAGGGTAGGCTCAAACGGGCCTCTTTTCATTATGGGTGTGCATCATGGGAAATAGATGTTACAAGTGGTGAGCTCATCGCTGACATTCCACTACATTAAATGTGTATTTTATACAAAGTCCTAATGCACTAACCTATTTATTCTAAGTTTCACTTCCTATTTGCTTTAGGGATTATCTGTAACAGACTCTGTTAGGGTTGTGTGGAACAGTAACAGCATCGGGCCGGCTCGTGGGAACCAGGATCGGGCCGGCTCGAGGGGACCAGGATCGGGCTGGCTCGAGGGGACCAGGATCGGGCCGGCTCGAGGGGACCAGGGTCAGGCCGGCTCGAGGGGACCAGGGTCGGGCTGGCTCGAGGGGACCAGGATCGGGCCGGCTCGAGGGGACCAGGATCGGGCCGGCTCGAGGGGACCAGGATCGGGCCGGCTCGAGGGGACCAGGATCGGGCCGGCTCGAGGGGACCAGGATCGGGCCGGTTCGAGGAGAACAGGATCGGGCCGGCTCGAGGGGACCAGGATCGGGCCGGCTCGAGGGGACCAGGATCGGGCCGGTTCAAGGGGACCAGTTAGGAACGCTGCCAGATATTAGTGCGCGTAAATACAGAACGGAACCACTACTGTCGGAACACTTCATAGTAAATTCTTTGTCGGTTGTATGTTGCAAGGGGTAAGAGATACGACTCTTCTCATTCATGAGGTAATTTTATGATATCCATTTCAGGAATTATATCAACAACGTTTTGCAGGGCAAGAGGCAGCAGGGGCACGATGGATGAGGGAGGACTACTTTATATCCAAAAACCGAACGTGCGAAGTCGCTGGCAAAGGGCAAGTTGACAATACAAGTGAACCTACACTGATTTATTTCATCATAAGCAAATAATGGACTTTGGGTCAGCGCAGAAAGAGTGTCCGAACCAAAAGGAGACAAAACGCATAGAAAGAAACAAATATATCCAGAAAAAAAGTTTCGTCATCGTTCGAGTTATCAAAGGTGCCATATTTTGTCGTTCGCAGTCAATGGAATGCTAAGTCCATAACATAGTTTATAAAATATATTTTATCATAAGTTTATTTTTGTTAGCACAACTAGTGTGAAACCTGTAAGCACGAGTAGTGTAGTGACTAACAGATCCCTTGTCTTTGATCCATATAGCAGCAGCAGCGGCAGTCGGTCGCTGGTCTTTGAACTGCGGTGCAGAATAAACAATCACTCCTTTTATTGGATCTACAGCAAACAGAAATTTGCATCTGATGCATTTTGAGGCAGAAATCACAAATTAGACCTCAAAACCAGTGGAGCTAGGACACATAATGTTTTAAACATTGTAAAGAAAGCCTCAATTGCTGATTCAATCAGAAACCGTTCATGCCTTGCACTCAAAATCAAATCCCTCCCTTAGACCACAGAAATTCAGAATTCGGAATTCGTCAGGATTTGGGCCCCTGCCAACTGTCCCACGTAAACCGACTCTGGTCACGAGAAAAACTCGATTTGTGTCTCGTATAATGACCGAGAGGGGATGTTATAGTTTTTGTTTTCCCTTGTGCTGCCAGTAATCTACTTATTTAATTAGTCGGGAGCTTATAGTCTTGCAATATGGATCTTAGAGAATTAGGTCAGTTTGAATTTGGAGAGCGAGCTGATGATATAACAAGCTGTGGTTATGTATAAACGTGTAGCTACATGGGATCATCTGCTACAAAAACACGCCCTTGTTATCCTGTAGTATTACAACCGTCAAGATAGATGCAAGTCTGTGTTTTCGATAGAGCTGTAGCACACTCACAATGCAACGCCGTCGCTTGAGCGTCTTACAACTATAGAGCTGTAGCACACTCACAATGCTACGCCGTCGCTTGAGCGTCTTACAACTATAGAGCTGTAGCACACTCACAATGCTACGCCGTCGCTTGAGCGTCTTACAACTATAGAGCTGTAGCACACTCACAATGCTACGCCGTCGCTTGAGCGTCTTACAACTATTCCAATAAAATCATTTATTTATCTTTTGTACTTACGTTTTATGTTGCCTTATTTGCCAATGTTAGTTTATAAATATAGGCACTTGTATTTAGTGCACATCCTTGGATAATCAGAAAAATTTTACAATTATACACACATTATTATTAATTAAAATTAAATTAAATAAGAACAATGATAAATTCAGTTAATTATTACGTATAATGCCCACTAATATTATAAATAACAAAGATAAGATGTTTGTATGTTTGTTTCTCAACCACGCTGAAACGGCTTAACTAATTTCTTTGAAGTTTGTTACACAGATAGATTATGGATCGAACAGGAACTACTCAGATTATGGCCTGGATTGAGCTAGGCTACTTTTTATGATAAAATGTTTAGCGACGCCGCGGGCAGAAACTAGTAGTATTATTAAAGACAATCAGCACAGTTCTTTGTGTATAAATAAATTTAAATAAATAGAATAAACGTAAAGGTAGGTACAATTAAGTGTGCATCTAATAATATGAAAACAATAATAAAATTATTTCAGAAAATCGCTAATTATAATTTAAAAATCTCACTATTATCAAACTTATTTAATTTATTTGTACGAGTGAGGGAGGAATGTGTAATAGTATATGGGTATGTGTGTGTATGTGTGTGTTTGTGTGTAGCGGGGAATATTATAATACTATAATAATCCCTACTCGTCTACTCGTTGGTAAATTTATTTATAAAATAGGCAGTCTAGGAATTTAATTAGTTCCTTCCCCCAAGGCATTTTTAACTTATTGTGTTTTAATTTGAGCCTTAGAAGCTGCATTGATTACCTTCCCTGTATATTTTATATTTACGTTTACTTAGAATATCCTTGTAGAAACTCGCTGAAGACTTATCTTAATAAATAGGTTTCCGGGATGCCGCTGTCGCGCTAAATATTTATGAGAAATGCAGACATTTTATTGCGCAGTAATAAGATTTAAGAGCTCACCCTTTCGAGACAATTTCCAGGGAATAAATTATCTCAACAGATGAAGCGATAAGTTTTAATTGAGATGAGTTCAATCTCTTCAAAGGATCAATTTGTGTTGTGGGACTTATACTTACTACTACTTCGTATCACCAGCTCTTTCTAGGTGAAGGAACCAGTGTGGTGAGAGGATCCAGTGCGCCTCGCAGGCTCTTTTCACGCGCACGGCACATTTCATCGAATTATTTGTTCTAGCAGATGCCATTTTTTTAACGTTTCCTCACCGTTTTAGAGCACTATACATACACACACATACATACACACACATACATTTCACGAGTGAAAAATCCTTTGGTACACAACCACAGCGCATTTATCATACGTTTGTTAGTAGTTGTTGTCTTAGTTGTTAGTTCCGATTTGAAGGGTCTGGGGTGGCGGTGAAATTACAGGCACATGAGACTTTTCACCTTTATGTCTAGGGCGCGGTGCAATGCCACATAGGGTGCGTCCTAAAATGCGTAAAAAAATGCGTAATGCGTTGTTAAAGGCAGAGGTTGCCGCTTAACATCAGGTGGATCATCTGCTTGTTCGGTCATTCACATAGTTTTAAAAAAAGGTATCCCCCCCCCCCCCCCCACCCCCCGCTTGCAAATCCCGTAATTTTATCTAATATATTTAATAATTCTGTGCATAAATATAGCATAATTGTTCCAATTCCTTGTGTCAGTATTTTAACGAATTTACTATATTCTAAAAAGTACAAACCTTTTTCAACAGTATTTGTAAAACTAACTGGGCGCCATATTAATATTTTGTATAGCCGTCATTGTATTGTTTTCCAGAACACGACGTACTTCCGGCGCACGTCACAACGCGGCTCAAAGGGACGCTTGTGGTCACAAAAAAGGTTTCAATTGTCAGAGGAATAATAACCTTTCCATGCATCTCGAATTTTGTTTTCGTGCGGTCTTTTTGACCTTACTGTATTGTATTCAAACCGAAATGACTGTTTGCTCTGTGTTCGTATCTCTTTGTTGCGAGTATATGACATTTGGCCCGCCCAGACAGAGCTCCCAATTAAATTTCATCAAAAACTTTACTTTATGAATTTACGATAAAAACATTTCAATAAGGAAACTATTAAATAGTGTACTGGGATTTTATAGAGGGGTACGATTCAAAAATAAACTATCATCACCAGCTTATTGTAGTACACTGCTGGACAGATATGCCTGCCCCTTAGAATGCCATGATGAACGCCTCGGTTGAGCCGCCTCTATTCACCGTTTTCCTGCCACCTTTTTAAAGTCATATTTAAATAACAATACTTCATTGTAATCGTTTATTGCCCAAACAATTAAACCACCCATTTGTGAATACATCCATTAATTTGGAAAACAAAAATTAATTTGCCAAAATATTTTTGAAATTAATTTGCCACAATATTTTTGAAATTAATTCGTCGGCTAGAATCGGTATTAATTGATAATAAATTTTGTCAAGTGCGATTTGGATTCGCGTAGAGATGGCCCCGTACGATGGGAAAGTTCTTTGGCATAAAACAAAATTATTCGTGCGGTTAACTGCACATAACACACTTTATCTTTAAATATTATATTTATAACCTCTTTAATTAATGATACTGTAAGGAATAAATTATGTTTGTAATATACATTATGAGTCGTGTTTATATTACGAATATAATTAATTAATCTTCTTCTTATCGTGTAGATGCTATATATTTATATATTTATGCTATGTATTTCAAATAACTTTGGAGTAATAGGTGGTCACATTAAACCAAAATAACGGATTAATTAATTTAATAATATATTTCATTCTCTAAATAAGTATGCCCATCCGAAAGTTATTACAAATACTCTAAAAATTTTAAAAACATCTTTTCATAAAATACATACAAAATTACAACATTTTTGTTAAAGTTCACCCTTTGGTTGTACTTACTCCCCTATAAATATGAATGATAGCGACGTTGTAAGTTTGTCGCCAAGCCGAAGTGACTGGACCAGTTTGAATGAAACTGAAAACCTAAAACCTTAAAACCTGAGGTAACAGAGAATTGTTTTATTTTTTAATTCAATTCCTTGGGTAAAGGCGTTAGTTTTTCATAAATCTTCATAATTTTCATAATAATGAAATTTCACATAAACTTGGGCGATATAAATTAGTCACAGGCATCGTAACAACGATCGTTACGATGGTGTTTGCAAAACTCGGGCTTGGGCCTTTGAGCGAGGATCCGTTGCCCCTCGAGATACGGAACCCAAAAAAGTTCCATGAAAAATTGTGTCAGAAGGAAGGAGCAACTTTAATTTGCGAGCAATTTGTATAAAAATTAAAATGTTTACTTGAACGGAGGAAATTCCTGAAAGTCCTTCGCGACGCGACGTTTCGCAGCATGAATGATTTAGTTATTAGCGAGGCTCGATTCCTTTTGCATTTTCTTTAATCATCTTTATTTAAAATTCTTGTTTTTCTTCAAAATTATTTAATAAAATTAACATAAGTATACCTCGTATTTTGGTCGTCACAATACAGGCTCGGCCTGGGTAGTGTGAGGGCCATCAAAGTACAAGGATCATTCTCAATGGATCGAACAGGACCTACTCGACGATAATATTTAGGTAACTGTAGTGTAAACAGCCAGCTTTAGCATTGTCCGGTTTTTGAAACTATTGTTAATTTTAATAGCTTAGTTTAAATATTACTAGCATAGTATTATTTTATCTGTGGTTTATATATTACCGATTTTGTTGATGGTGCAAATATAAATTCTTAATTATTTGCAGGAGAATATAGTAAAATAATTTAGCTAACATTTTAGAAATATGTACAATTAATATATTCAAATTCAAATTAGAATATTTTCTTTTGTAAAAGGTTTACTATAGTATCAATGAATATCTTAATGATTTTTAGAGACGCAATTTTATTTATTATTAATTTATTAATTGCCTTAGCGTTTTAGTATATTATATTATATTATTGTAATTTTTTATGACATTTGAATTATTGTGAATCTGTGATTTATCTTTTAACCTGTAACGATGTAGTAGGTACTTTTTTGCAACTTTGCATGCTGTAAAGCTGATCATGGCCTGTAACTTTTTATTTTTTATTATCATCTTATGTACCAATGTTTCGTAAAATTATGATTGATTGATTGAATTGGTCCAATTTATTTATTTACTAGGAATATTAACAAAAATAGCCGTTTAGGTGAGAATGGATTCATGTGAAGCGCTTACCAACAAACAACATTTGTTTTTTATTTATACAGATAATGTTTGTAAATAAATAGCGTGCCTATTTACTTTAGCTCGTTGTCAGGCACTCCAGGAAACGTCAGGATAAATAAATACCTCTTCATACCAGAGCGTTACTCGATACAGATATACCAGAATTGGATTTTCGCTAAAAATGGTGGTTCTGAATTGGTTTGGACGGCGAGTAAGGGTTGAATTGCACTTTACAGTACTGCCCTCGTGCATTTGTATGTAACTTTAATTAACATTCCATCAGGACTTTTAATTTACTTTTAATGCGCTTAGCTGATGGTATACCGCAAGGCTGTGGATGCTAGATTCGATCATTCGTGTTCAGTAAAATATAGAGCATAGTATGAAAACTATCTACGTTCGAAGCCTTTTTCGAATAAATACAATAATGGAGCCCCAAAATCTACTATGTATAATCAATGCAGGATTTGCACAAGTGCAGGGTATGCCCATTGCGGTAATATGTACTACGTAGTACATATTGTTACCTCAAAGGGCATGACGAAGAAAGTTTGCAGATTAGTATTCAGATTAGAAATCGGTTTCAACATAGGCCGCCTATAACCTTTTATAGTTAATCATATATTTTTGTTAGTGTACAATAATGTTCTATTTAGTTTACCAGCTAAACTATTTTTCTCATTACGCTTACTCAACAGCAACATATTACACAAAGGTTAGCTGGTAAATAATGCTGCCTAGCATTAAGATCGCCTTTGTTATTAAAATAAATAAATAATGCTGGACAGTTCACACAACATTATCTAGCCCCAAGCTAAGCAGAGCTTGTGTTATGGATACTAGATAACTGATATACTTAATACAATACATTACAAAGATAGATATTTTTTAAACATAGAAAATACCCGAAACACCCTGAACAAATATCTGCAGATCGTATAAATATTTTTTCCGAGGCGGGAATCGAACCCACAACCCCCTGCGTTGCAGGCGAACCTTCACCCGCCGCGGCTCAGAGGTCGTCTCATTGTTTGTTTTGTGCAATAAATAATGGTAATAATGGTATTGTACTATGGGGCAACTCAGACGATGTCCCAAGCTTATTATTGACGACCTCTGTGGCGCGGCGGGCGAAGCTTGGACTACGACGCAGGAGGTTGCGGGTTCGATTCCCGCCTCGGAACAAATATTTGTGCGATCGCAGATATTTGTTCAGGGTGTTCTGGGTATTTTCTATGTATAATAAAAAATATCTATCTATGTAATATATTGTATTAAGTATATCAGTTATCTAGTACCCATAACACAAGCTTTGCTTAGCTTGGGGCTAGATAATGTTGTGTGATCTGTCCAGCATTATTTATTTATTTATTTATTTATTTATTATTCATGTTAAAAAAAATGTATTCGAGCGATATGTGGCGCTAGCCCGCTGGGTTCATGGTAACTTTATCTTCTGACTCTGACTAGTATGTATATCTATGAAATCTATTTATTTATTCATGCTTTATTTGTAAAAGAATCATCAGCATAGAAGCTCGGTTAATACGGGCGCAGTACTGATAGATGAGGTTCGACCCGAGCATATTAGAAACGATCAGACGCCCGGCCCGACTTCAAATTAAATGTGTGGAGACAATTTATGTGAAATTCTCTTCAGAGATAAAACTCCCTCGAGATAAAAGTCGAATGGGTTTGGGAAACCCGAAGTTATTAGGTTCAGTTTATGGGAGTGTGATGCATGCTACCAATGACCTAGAGGCAGGTATTAAATGCAGCAGGTTTACCTTCAACCTATACTAGTATAGTATTATGGGAGTGTGATTCATGCTACCAATGACCTAGAGGCAAGTATTAAATGCAGCAGGTTTACCTTCAACCTATACTAGTATAGTATTATGGGAGTGTGATTCATGCTACCAATGACCTAGAGGCAAGTATTAAATGCAGCAGGTTTACCTTCAACCTATACTAGTATAGTATTATGGGAGTGTGATTCATGCTACCAATGACCTAGAGGCAGGTATTAAATGCAGCAGGTTTACCTTCAACCTATACTAGTATAGTATTATGGGAGTGTGATTCATGCTACCAATGACCTAGAGGCAAGTATTAAATGCAGCAGGTTTACCTTCAACCTATACTAGTATAGTATTATGGGAGTGTGATTCATGCTACCAATGACCTAGAGGCAAGTATTAAATGCAGCAGGTTTACCTTCAACCTATACTAGTATAGTATTATGGGAGTGTGATTCATGCTACCAATGACCTAGAGGCAAGTATTAAATGCAGCAGGTTTACCTTCTACCTATACTAGTATAGTATTATGGGAGTGTGATTCATGCTACCAATGACCTAGAGGCAAGTATTAAATGCAGCAGGTTTACCTTCTACCTATACTAGTATAGTATTATGGGAGTGTGATTCATGCTACCAATGACCTAGAGGCAGGTATTAAATGCAGCAGGTTTACCTTCAACCTATACTAGTATAGTATTATGGGAGTGTGATTCATGCTACCAATGACCTAGAGGCAAGTATTAAATGCAGCAGGTTTACCTTCTACCTATACTAGTATAGTATTAAATGCAGCAGGTTTACCTTCTACCTATACTAGTATAGTATTAAATGCAGCAGGTTTACCTTCTACCTATACTAGTATAGTATTAAATGCAGCAGGTTTACCTTCTACCTATACTAGTATAGTATTATTTTATCTGTGCTTCTATTTAGCTCGCTTCGTTCATATGTCCTTCCACTTGTCGGTAAGCAATCCATCTTTCACCTCCGATTGAGCCGAAATAAATCCTCATAAATTCAATAAAAAAATAAAAAATAAACCGTCAGGGTAGGCAGCGCATCGACAATGCCTTGGGTGTTGCCGGTGTCTATAAGCGACGGTGACCACTTCACATCAGGTGGGCCGTATGCTGGATTGCCAATTTATTTTCATAAAAAAAAAAAAAAAATTGGTTTTCCATACAAGTTCTTATAACAGTATAAAATTAAGGTGAAAGCGAGCTGATCTGATGATGAATAGTGAAGAGAAGGTGGGCAAAACGGATCTCGTCGTTGGGTAATAATAGGCTAGCATTATTATTTATCCAAGCCTGTCCAGTCAGAACTGTGGTGAGTCGGGACGCGGCCGTACCATAACACATACCCAGACTCGAAACAAATATTTGCAGATCATACAAACATTTTTCTCGTGGGAATCGAACCCGCAACCTCTTGCATCTTAGTAATGTAGGATACGCTCTGCAGAAACAACAAAAATAAAACATCGTAGGTTATTTGTTTAGTACATACTACTGATTCCTTAGTTATTCATTAACTCTTCATCCATCTCTTCTATAATGCCATTCATATCATAATGTCAAAGTATGAATGTTTGGATGTTAGTTACTAAACAACGGCAAAACGGCTAAACCGATTTCCGTATAATTTGGTATATAAATTCATATTTTGTAGATAGATAAGAATAAGAATAAATTTATTTTGGCAAAATCTAAAAAACAGTTGTATACTTACAAACTTAGGATTACAGATGCAAATTATGTGGTATAAATTATAGGATTAGGATTTAACATGCAAATAAAAAATATAAAAAAAAAGGTAGATAAGTAAAGTATACAGTTCGAGGGAACCATTACCTCCCGTGCTTCGTTTCGTTTCGTATGAGGTAGTGCTGGCCTCTGGTGTCGGAGTTTGTCAAGCCGCCCGAGGGCCTCTGACATGGCTTATCGACTGCTATTAATCAATAACAGCCGGGACCGACAGCTTAACGTGCCCTCCGAAGCACAGAGTGATGGAAATCCGCACATAACTTAGAAAAGTCATTGGTGCGGAGCCTAGGATCGAACCCGGTATCGTTGGATTCTATGTTGCACTATTGAACCGTTAGGCTACCATCGCTAGTTATAAACTGTGTTACGGCGAGGTAATGATTCTCGTCCCATACAAATACTGCTTATTATGGAATTTCCGGTTAAACCGAACCATACCAAATTATAAACTGAATTGAGCTAAATGCACAGAATAGATAATAATACAAGTAGTTATAATAATAGTACAGCTAGTTTTTAACCCCCGACGCAAAAACGACGAACGACGGGGTGTAATAAGTTTGACGTGTCTGTGTGTCTGTGTGTGTGTGTGTGTCTGTCTGTGGCATCGTATATAGCTCCCGAACGAATGAACCGATTTAGTTTTTTTTTTGTTGAAATGTGAATTTGTCGGGGGTGTTCTTAGCTATGTTTGATCAAAATCGGTTCAGCTGTTTCATTGCATTAAGGGTTTTTTTAAATTTTTATAAAATTAATTTGTTGTTATTCGTGTGAAATGTGAGCGAAGCCGCCAGCAACACTAGTGGTAATACATGACGGCGCGTGCTGAGGGGCTAGTCTGCAAATTTGACAAGCAACTTACACGCCCGTGTGGTGTACACCACACGGATTTTAGTATGGAGAAATCATACACCTAGTATGTAGGTACAGCGGCAATTCTACGTCTATGAGAGAAATCGAATAGCGCCCCTAGCAGGCACCTTGTGAACCTCAAATTCCATACAAAAATCCGTGTAGTGGAAACCTCACGCCTGTGTAAGTTGTTTGTCAAGTTTACAGACTAGCCCCGGTCGTGTGTCGCAATACGTCACGCGCGACACTTATTGCGACTCGCGTCGAGTGCACGGTGGTGCCCTCTATCGGAGTACTAGTAACATTGTGTTTGCAAGGTGGTTCATTTCATCGTCCCACTGGGCTTTTCTTGGTTGGTTTCTCCTAAACTGAATTCAGCGACCATCAGTTTGAGGTAAGGTGGACCAGAATAGGGGCTTATAGTGAGAGAACCAGTGTAGTGAAGGATTAAGTGCTTACAGACACATCTCCTTAGAGGCACATAATAATCATTTCATTTCATTTTACTTTAAAAAATGTGCAAAATATATTTTTCAATACAAGCTTTTATAAAATTAGTGATTATTACCGTGGGCTGATCAAAATGAGTCTTAACCACAGAATAAATATTAGTACAAGTCTAAAAACAGCCAGTCTACTATTATCCATCGAGGAGTTCCGTTGTCCATCTTCCATCTCCATCATCAAATCAGCTCGCTGTTACCATCACATTGTATTGTCATCGGAACTTGACAGGTATGACAAATATCAGCTCAATCGGTTGAGGATTACTGCTTTAAAATTCAGTTGCAAGATCCCACCCGGATTCCACTCAGACAAATATACATATACTAGCTGTAACCCGCGACTTCGTACGCGTAATATTGTTTTATCCATAACTCTGCGTAATAGCACAGACTAATTATGTTTTACACTGTGGTAATAGTATGTTCTAGTTGTTGTAGTAGTAGAATGTTTGGTTTTCCACTTGTGGTATCCTACCTATGCTAATTGTAAGTTAGCGCGCCTCCCCCGAACGTTGCCCGCAACCGTCACAAGAATTATTTCTAAACCAGCATCCGATGGTCCGGTGCCCCTTTCCGCACCGCCAGCAAGGCTGCTCCACGCACTGCACATCGCCCGCGGGCGCGGCGGGAGCGCGTGCTCCCGCTGCGCTGGCGCCGCTGCCGACCCCTACGCGGCCCGCGTGCGCTGCGCCTCCCCCAGCCCCGCTCCCCCCTTCACCCCCCCAAATCAGGTATCCTTGTGACTTGTAACTCTGATTTAATTGTAGTGAGCGCCATGAACTGTTCCACGCGTCGTAATATCACTTTTTACTCGAAATATCGAATTGTTCGATTTTACCGATCGGCATTTTATTGCCGATGCACAAAAACACAATAAATAAGCAAGTGGTGGTATTTTTTCGCGGTTTATCTCGTCGCCAGTGGGATTTACAGGTAGGATACCACAGTTTATAGGTATTTACTTGAGGACTCAATCCACCATAGCGTAGCAGTCGCAGCGGTAGCTGAATTTATAGTATGATTTTTTGCTTGACTTGTTATTCATTAAGTTTCTTGTCTCGATTTTTCTGAATGTAATTTTTTGTGCATTATCAGCCGCTGCGGTAGCTGGTTTTTTTTAACTGGTTTTTGCTTGACTTAGTGTGTGTGTTTTTATGTTCTTCTAAATTTTTTGAACATCAATATTTATAGCGTGCATAGCAGTCGCTGCGATAGCTGTTTTTTTAACTGGTTTTTTGCTTGACTGAAGTGTGTGTGTTTTGATGTTAAGTTTATGTGTGAATATTTATAGCGTGCATAGCAGTCGCTGCGGTAGGTAGATTTTTTTAACTGGTTTTTTGCTTGACTTTAGTGTGTGTGTGTTTATATGTGTCTCTAACTTATTTGAACCTCAATATTTATAGCGTGCATAGCAGTTCCTGTGGCAGCTGGTTTTTTTTAACTGGTTTTTTTCTTGACTTAAGTGTGTGTATTTTAATTTGTCTCTAATTTAAGTTTATGTGTGAATATTTATAGCGTGCATAGCAGTCACTGCAGTAGCTGGTTTTTTTTACTGTTTTTTCTTGACTATGTCTCTTATATTTTGTACGATACCGTCAAATGACCTTTGAAACGACACCATACTTAATTAGTTCTCCCGTGATCATGGCGCATGCAACTGTGCCGAAATATCGGGAACATTAAAAACTCAAAAATCATGGTAAATATCCCGTTTCTAGTGAAAAGTACCATACTTAAGTTTTTCAATTTAGATTTTTACAAACGTAAAATGTATGCGACACCTTCAAATGACCTTTGAAACAACACCATACTCAAGTTTTTCAATTAAGGGTTCGCATTTTAATCTTGAGGTCTTGAAAATGTTTTGATCTCAACAACGACACCTTCAAACGACCTTAGACATTACACTATTCTTATTTTTTTAAATTAAGGGGTTCCATTTTAACCTTGAGGTCCTGGAATATTTTAATCTCAACAACGACACCGTGACACGACCTTTGAAACGACACCATACTCAAGGTTTTCAATTTAGGGGTCCCATTTTAACCTTGAGGTCCGTAAAATATATCTCAACAACGACTCCGTCAAATGACATTTGAAACGACACCATACTTATGTTTTTCAATTTAGGGGTCACATTATAACGTTCTGAAAATATTTTAATCTCAACAACAACACGTGACACGACCTTTGAAACGACACCATAGTCAAGTTTTTTCAATTTGGGTGTCCCATTTTAATCTTGAGGTCCTGATAATGTTTTAATCTCAACAACGACACCGTGACACGCCCTTTGAAACGACACTATACTCAAGTTTTTCAATTTAGGGGTCCCATTTTAA
The DNA here is from genome assembly GCA_932527175.1 of Operophtera brumata. NCBI lineage: Eukaryota > Metazoa > Arthropoda > Insecta > Lepidoptera > Geometridae > Operophtera > Operophtera brumata. Next base: position 29,439,717 of record OW052239.1, on the reverse strand, counting down.
CCTTGAGATCCTGAAAATATGTAATCTCAACAACGACACCGTCAAACGACCTTCTAAACGACACCATACTCAAATTTTTCAATTTAGGGGTCCTATTTTAACCTTTAGGTCCTGAAAATATTTTGATCTTAATGACTTCACCGTGAAACAAACTTTGAAATTGCCGAAATACGCTGAAATCTCGCTAAAACCTAAAGTGTATTTATTTACAAAGAAAATGTTCCCATGCTTTTTTTCAGCAAAATTTCAGGTACTGCTGAAACTTATGTTGGCTATTTTTATTAAAGAAATTACCTTGTGAATTTTCTTGTTTCTACTACCAACGGTTTCCGAAATACGAAGCATTTTAGTTTTATATTAAAAGCCATTTTGGACCCCTTACAGGTTGAATTTTCAAAAATCCTTTCTTAGTACACCCCTACACCCAAAAAGGAATACATCCTTCAAATTTCATGTGTCTAGGTCCAGCGGTTTAGACTGTGCGTTGCAAAACGCAAAGTGTATACGTTAAAAGCCCTTTTTGAACCCCTAAGAGGGTGAATTTTCCAAATTCCTTTTTAAGTACACCTTTACACCCTAAAAGGAATACCCTGTCCAAATTTCAAGTCTCTACGATCAGCGGTTTAGGCTGTGCGTTGTAAAAACTAAAGTTTTTTCATTTTTTTACATAGAAAACGATCCCCTTCCATTTTTCAGGAAAATTTCAGAAATCGCTGAAACACGTGTTTATTTATTTTATTTGAGGAATCTCCATGTAAAATTTCGAGGTTCTACTGCTAACGGTTTCTGAAATACAGAGCTTTTTTGTAGTATATTAAAAGCCCATTTTGGACCCGTTAGAGCGGGAGTATCGGAAATTCCTTTCTTAGTGCACCCCTAGACCACATAAGGAATGTACCCTCCAAATTTCAGGTCTCTAGGACTTACGGTTTAGGCTGTGCGTTGATTGTCAGTCAGTCAGTCAGTCAGTGAGTCAGTCAGTCACGCAACGATTTTATATATTTTGATGATTGATTGATTGCAAGTTAAATAAAAGCTTGTAAAAAGTAGGCGGTGCCCCACCCGTGGGTCGCCTTGGTGGGGCAATGTGGGAACACCCTATTATTACGGCCAACATAACGCTACAGCGTTGGAAGATAACCAGACTGCAGGAACCTATTACTCCCACCCTTCTAAAATCTTCATATTTTGAAAATTTCAAACATAACCTACATTTCCGTAAACAACAGAGCAGTCACAGGGTAATTTCTTTGAACCCGCTGTAAACTAAATTTGTAATTCTCTGGGATAGTGCGGAATGGTGCGGAATGGTGCGGAACGGTGCGGGATGAAGCCTGATGACAGTCCGTCACATCCATCTCGGCCTCATGAGATAAAACTACACTGTACAGTCAGCATCACAAAATAAATTAAATAATTATTTTACGTAATTTTCTTAAATTATGGATGTTCAATTATTAAACGTCTCGTAAGTATATAAATTACCAATATGGGAAAGCGTTTTTACCATCACATTTTCAGGTTTCGTAGTCATATATAACGTGACAGCTAACCATATAATAATATAACCAAAATGACGACCTCTGTGGCGCGGCGGGCGAAGGTTGGCCTGCGACGCAGGAGGTTGCGGGTTCGATTCCCGCCTCGGAACAAATATTTGTGCGATCGCAGATATTTGTTCAGGGTGTTCTGGGTATTTTCTATGTATAATAAAAATATCTATCTATGTAATATAATGTATTAAGTATATAAGTTATCTAGTACCCATAACACAAGCTATGCTTAGCTTGCGGCTAGATAATGTTGTGTGAACTCTGTCCAGTATTATTTATTTATTTATAATATTACGTGATGTTATATATGTTTACCGTATACCTACTTGTAAAGAGAGGATGCATTTGTGTGTTGTTTCTTTGAAAAGGTAAGGAAATTTTTTAAAAAAAAACTTTATTAGATACTAGCCTTTTTCCCGCGGCTTTACACACATAGTGTCGGGATAAAAAACAGTTCCTCTTTCCACTCTGAACCCCCCACCCCCCACATTCCCCCTTCTTTAATTCACTCAACAAATGTCATTAAAATTTGTTCAATCATATTTACCTGGCTGAAGTTACTGTCCAATGGTCTTGAGTTCAAACAAAAGTCCAAAAATCCTATAGAAAAAAAGCTTTGTTTTTCTGGAATTTTCACTTTTTCCAGGCAACTTTCATTTATTTTTCCTTTAAACCTTAGTCGGACTATTAGGAACATTTAAGAAAAACGCTATTTCGGTCCTGCCGTTCTCAAGTAATGCGCTTACCTTCGAAAATTATTTGTTTTTATTTAGAGAGATTGTACATAGATCTAGTGTAAGTTGTCGGTGACTGTCCCCATATTCCAGCACACATTCTGTAATAAAACCGTGTGACGAGGGTCAGGCTGCCGCCAAACGTTCCGGAAAACGATGTTTTGCAGATTTCTTTGTTACAACACATTACAAGCCCCAACACGCGTGTTATTGTAGGCGTAGCAGTACCTACCTATCTATGTAGTTTACACTCTAAAATGACGGGCGAGCTTTGTTCATTATTATTTTTTTCAAAAATCTCTGTTTCACCTAGTATATTAAATGGTGAAATATTTGTTATATATCAGGTTATATTGACTTATTGACGTATATTATATTGTCGAGTGCTATTGCCAAGTCCGCTATATGTCTAATAGATACGGTCACTATTTAGTTAACTGTCAGGTGTTACCTGTTATATAGCTGACAAAACTGTTATATAGATAGATGCTCCCATAGGTGGGTACTGAATAAATTAACCGACTTGGTTTTACATTAGATCTCACAACTTTACGGTAGAATTCTGCGTTGGGAGACTTCCATTATTGTACATTTTGTTTTTATGTGATTTTGATTTATACGATCATTCTTTTACGATTGGTTTTAAAATACGAGTATACTATTGGACATGGCGGGGGCGCTGCCACGAATCCAGTTTTTTTTTTTTTTTTTTTTCTAATCTGTGGGTTCAACAAATAGTAAGTACCTACCTCATCTACACCTGCACCCTTAGTACGAGAATTTGACAGTATTCGAAACTATATGAAGTTTCTTTTCCTTCAATACATTTTCTGACAGCGTCCTTAGTTTTCTCCTCGTTTCCGCTAGGGGCGCTGCTAGTAAATGTATGGAAGGAAACGAAACTTCATATAGTTTCGAATACTGTCAAATTCTCGTACTAACCCCCCTGATTAATGTGTTTAATGTGTGTGGACAATAATAACTGTCAAACTTACACTAACCCGATGGGATCAAATATTGACGATTGAATTAATTTATTTTTAAATGAAAAAACTAATGAATGAATGAATGAATGAAAATACTTTTATTGCACACCTAAAGCGCCCATTACATTATCCAATTTGCAGAGCGCTAGATTTAGTGCCCTAGTGCGATATAAAAAGAGCTCGCTCATTACACTACACTAACTAGCGACGCTAGTGAAGCGCAGATTACATTATCCAATTTGCAGAGCGCTAGATTTAGTGCCCTAGTGCGATATAAAAAGAGCTCGCTCATTACACTACACTAGCTAGCGACGCTAGTTAAGCGCACATTACATTATCCAATTTGCAGAGCGCTAGATTTAGTGCCATATTGCGATATAAAAAGAGCTCGCTTATTACACTACACTAGCTAGCGACGCTAGTTAAGCGCACATTACATTATCCAATTTGCAGAGCGCTAGATTTAGTGCCATATTGCGATATAAAAATAGCTCGCTCATTACACTACACTAGCTAGCGACGCTAGTTAAGCGCACATTACATTATCCAATTTGCAGAGCGCTAGATTTAGTGCCATATTGCGATATAAAAAGAGCTCGCTCATTACACTACACTAGCTAGCGACGCTAGTTAAGCGCACATTACATTATCCAATTTGCAGAGCGCTAGATTTAGTGCCATATTGCGATATAAAAAGAGCTCGCTCATTACACTACACTAGCTAGCGACGCTAGTTAAGCGCACATTACATTATCCAATTTGCAGAGCGCTAGGTTTAGTGCCCTAGTGCGATATAAAAAGATCTCGCTCATTACACTACACTAGCTAGCGACGCTAGTTAAGCGCACATTACATTATCCAATTTGCAGAGCGCTAGATTTAGTGCCATATTGCGATATAAAAAGAGCTCGCTCATTACACTACACTAGCTAGCGACGCTAGTTAAGCGCACATTACATTATCCAATTTGCAGAGCGCTAGATTTAGTGCCATATTGCGATATAAAAAGAGCTCGCTCATTACACTACACTAGCTAGCGACGCTAGTTAAGCGCACATTACATTATTCAATTTGCAGAGCACTAGATGAGCTAGCGTGCTAAATTTGGATTGTGTAATGGCAGTTAGATAACTAGTGATCCAATCTAGTGCGATCGCATTTCTTTTCATTTCGGTAGTGAACGTCGGCCAAACCGCACCTTTCCAAGAGCGCTGAACAAATATGGCATCATCAAAACAACAGAAAAATGGCATTGCTTTTGCAATGGTGTTGAGATCGAGTTTAATGATAATAAATAATAATAAAAACGGCTAAGTGCGAGTCAGACTCGCGCACGAAGGGTTCCGTCCCATTTTAACAACGGCAAAAAACACCACGTTTGTAAAAAAACGTACCTTAAAAAAATCCTTAAAAAAAATCACAAAAGTGGTCACCCATCCAAAAACTGACCTCGCATATCATTTCTTAACCTAGATTTGGAAAAACCACGTTTATTGTTTTTTAGTATTTGTTGTTATAGCGGCAACAGAAATACATCATCTGTGAAAATTTCAACTGTCTAACTATCACGGTTCATGAGATACAGACTGGTGACAGACGGACAGACTGACGGACAGCCGAGCCTTAGTAAGAGGGTGCCGAGGTTCAAATTTGATACAACTTTTTGGAAACATATCGTGCAACTTAATTTTAAACCATTTACAGCTAACTCATTGACGACCTCTGTGGCGCGGCGGGCGAAGCTCGGCCTGCGATGCTGGAGGTTGCGGGTTCGATTCCCGCACTCGGAACAAATATTTGTGCGATCGCAGATATTTGTTCAGGGTGTTCTGGGTATTTTCTATGTATAATAAAAAATATCTATCTATGTAATATATTGTATTAAGTATATCAGTTATCTAGTACCCATAACACAAGCTCTGCTTAGCTTGGGGCTAGATAATGTTGTGTGAACTGTCCAGCGTTATTTATTATTTATTTATTTATTTATTTATTGAGTTGCCATTTTGAATATCACACAAGTTACGGTGACAGCGAGCTGATCTGATGATGGCGACGGAAAATGGACAACGGAACGCCTCGATGATTAAAAGTACACCGGGCATGTTTGTAATCATTTTGATCAGCTCACGGTTCCGTTCACTAAATTCAGATAAGCTTGATTTGAAAAACCAACACCACAAAAACTAGAAAGAAGTAACAAAATCATATCCGAAGGCGAATAAAACGTTTACTTATTTTCACAAAACAATCCATCGACCTGACACGACTCCGGAGGCCGCAATGCTCTAAGGACACGGCAGGTATCATGAGGGCTTTATGGCAACGATTTCATAAACACGCTGTAGCATTATTATTAGAGACACAGCCGCGCGGAAAAGATCGACTCAAATCAAAAAGCATAGTAACATTGTTATGGAGAGCGATACACGCGTACACAACGAACATTCATACTGTCAGGGAAGATGATGCCTACGAGTACCACGCGTACACAACGAACATTCATACTGTCAGGGAAGATGATGCCTACGAGTACCACGCGTACACAACGAACATTCATACTGTCAGGGAAGATGATGCCTACGAGTACCACGCGTACACAACGAACATTCATACTGTCAGGGAAGATGATGCCTACGAGTACGGAGTAGTGACGTGTGTCGTGGATCACTCCAAAAACTCAGAACGTATATATCATTTTAATTGTACCCACGATTTTTTTATGTGAAAATCTTTTCTCTCGCTGTCCTGCAACCTGTGGGAGTAATTTTGTCAAAAGCGACGGAAGTGTGTAACAGGAAGCGCGCATTTTTCTGAGAGACTTTCAGCCATGTTGCTTATTACAGATGTGCAGTCAGATGTTACTCTTCATATGCCACTACTGTACCTAAGGCTGGCATGTTACGACCTCTGTAGCGCGGCGGGCGTAGGTTCGCCTGCGACGCAGGAGGTTGCGGGTTCTATTCCCGCCTCGGAACAAATATTTGTGTGATCTGCAGATATTTGTTCAGGGTGTTCTGGGTATTTTCTATGTATTATAAAACATATCTATCTATGTAATGTATTGTATTAAGTATATCAGTTATCTAGTACCCATAACACAAGCTCTGCTTAGCTTGGGGCTATTTAATGTTGTGTGAACTGTCCAGCATTATTTATTATTATTTATTTATGTTTAGAAAAAAACACGCGGACGAAGTCGCGGGCATTCCACTACCCTGCTAGTTCCATGTCTGTGTGTTGTGGTAGCATAATGCTCGTAGTTCCAGATACACACGACATAGACACAGGGGATCCTAGTGTGGTATCAGTACAAGAGTGTTTAAGTTCTTTGTTTTTGAATCTGTATCTGTATAATATCGTTTTAATTTAAAATTAAATGTTATGGAATTGAAATTATCGTCGTTGGTAATCTTTTTAAAGATAAACGGCTAATAATAATATAATAAGTGATGAAAAATAGAGGTAATTAGCCGTTTATCCTTAAAAATAAATATGTTATAGAATTTAAACTATCGTGGTTGGGAATCATTTAAAGGATAAACAGCTAATAATAATATAATAAGTTTTGAAAAATAGAGGTAATTAGCCGTTTATCCTTAAAAATAAATATGTTATAGAATTTAAACTATCGTGGTTGGGAATCATTTAAAGGATAAACAGCTAATAATAATATAATAAGTTTTGAAAAATAGAGGTAATTAGCCGTTTATCTTTAAAAATAAATAAATGTTTTCGGAGTATCAGCATCACATCCCTATTAACTCGTAGGATATTATTCTCTGTGTGACGACGGTCTGACAGGCCCTGTGATATGGAATATTTTAGCATACGCATCTACTAACTGTTACTTACACTGTGAAGCTGATGTGGAATTCTACTTCTACCCTGCAATAGAAGTGAAACTCCCTCACTTGGCAACACTACAGGGAAAACGACTAAGCAAAGCATATCAGTTACTTTGTTTTTTAACTGCGTATGTGACGGAACCAGCAGACGGCCCACCTGATGTTGAGTGGTAACCTCTGCCTTTGACAATACATTACCTCATAGGTCACGTTCACCTAGGATGCATCCTATGTGGCATTGCACTGCAGCCGACACCCTAAGCCATAAAGATAAAAAGTCTCATTTGCCTGTAATTTCACCGGCACCCACATACCCTTCAAACCGGAACACAGTTTGCGAGCACTACTGCACACTTAGAGTTTAGGTACACTCTGCCGTTCTTTTCAAATAAAACTCAACAATAATTTTATAAAAGCTTGATTTTAAAAGATATTTTTCAACATATACTTAAATCAAAAAGCATGTGGCACGGGGAAGTAATATAGGAGTTGCGTATCTATTCACTTGATAATAACATTTAGTATGAATATTGTACATACTAAGTGTTAGCTATACTGTGACGTGACTATGGCGCATGGCGGTACACAAGTCGACTCTGGAGGCCAATTCTCGGATTGTAGAGATTGTCTCTGAATTAGAGATAATGTCGAAGCATGAATGTCTACAAAAAATGTCACGAAAATGTCACAATAACCATCAAATCGTATTCGATTTGAATGATTTTGGTCGACTTATGTCTAATTTGTGACATCAGGAGAATAGCAAATTAAGATGGTATTCGACATTCGCCATCTTTTTTCGACATATGTCGAATTCGACTTAATCTCTAAAGCACGAGAATTGCCCTCCTGTTTGATAGAGTGTAAAAGTTTGGCGGTTTTGTGGATCGTTTTATGAAGGTTTCGGCTGTTCTGGGTTTTAATAGCCCTTTGAAGCGTGTCTTACTTTATGGGGTACGAAGGGGTGGCAGATAATCTTGTAACCCGCAGATATCTGTGTTTTAAACTCTTGTACGTCTCACGCACTCACACCTACGCTAGGCTTCACATGTAGCTTCGACGCACTCACACCTACTCTAGGCTTGACATGCAGCTTCAATCGCGTGGTGCCGGACCAAAATGAAGCTTATCCGTTATGTAGTTGAGTGGAACTACACATACCTTAACGCAAGCATAGCCGCTGGGGGAAGCTAATAAGCGTTACCGTATTACAACACTCGGCAATAATGTAGCTTTCCGCAAGTTTTTTTTTTATCTGGTTTTTAAAAATGTTATTCTTTATCATATATGTATAATCACAAATGTATATCCACAGCCCTTAACATAAAAACAGTAACTTTTACTAAGCTTATCTTAAGGCCGATAACAGATTTACATTTTATACAATATAAATTTTGAACAAACAGACAAAGTGTGAAAAGTAGTATAAACCTAACATAGTAACATAGTATTAATTACAATTAAATGTAAGTAAGTACATATTATATTTAATAAAAATATATAAAAATAAGGTATAAATATAGAATATAAAATTAACAACAAATTATTAAAATGAAAAATTACAGGGTGTTTAAGTATTGCTTTCACATTGAATGATCATCCTACATTGTTTTCAAAATTTATCGTTGAAGAGTTCCCTTGCTACTATGAAATATATCACATAAATTGAATTCCTCGTTATAAACTTGATGTAGTCTATTAACTATTAAAACATACAAATAAGCGAGCGTAGCCGGGGGAGGAAGCTTATAAAACATACCCGATGTTACTAGCTGAAAATGTAACTGTCTAAAAGTGAAATAATTTTTAAAATAGGTTTAGAAGTTATTGATTTTATGTATTACAAACAAACAAACAAAGTTTACCTCTAAATAGGTATAAATAGGATATAAGATATAATACCTCTAAATAGGAGCGATGGTAGCCTAACGGTTTAATAGTGCAACTCAGAATCCTACGAAACCGGGTTCGATCCTAGGCTCCGCACCAATGACTTTTCTAAGTTATGTGCGAATTTCCATCGCTCTGTGCTTTGGAGGGCACGTTAAGCTGTCGGTCCCGGCTGTTATTGATTAATAGCAGTCGATAAGCCATGTCAGAGGCCCTCGGGCGGCTTGACAAACTCTGACACCAGAGGCCAGCAGTACCTCATACGAAACGACGACGACGACGAATAGTGTAGATAGTACTAGCGACCCGTCCCAGCTTCGCACGAGAAGCACTAACACTTCATAATAACCGCACCCGCTGCGCTAATACGCTGAGATAATAATGTAGTCCATACACATATAGTACAGAAGTAAAGAGACGCGTTGTCAAAAGTGTCGGTACGCTCCAATTCATGTTTTCTTTGAAACCCTTTAGTAAATTAGTTTAAGAACTCTCAGAGTGGAATCATTTAACGAACTTCTAATTGCTCCATAATTGCTAAATATTTCAGAGTGGTTGAGGTATTTTTGTGGCTTTCAGTTTATGAAGATGGGATGTTGTTTTAGTTACATATTCTTCTACATTAGACATCGTAGCCAACAAGGGAGTACAGTTACAAAATAATGCATGGAAATCACTGGCCTCATTATCAAAAGCCTTTTGCTCTCTCTCTCTCTTGCACAGTTTTGTTTTCTAATTCTAAAGTTTCGCCTCTCTTTAATTTTTATTTTATCGTGTGTCGGGGCGTGGAATCCTGAATACTAGGCACAAGTTCAAAATTAGGTCAAGTTGTCAAAAAGTTTGTATAATTCCTCCAACATAACTCATCTTATTACAAATAGTGCCTGTACAATAGAACAAACTCTTGAAGAGGGTCCCGTAGTTAGGGGCCCGCAAGTTTGTCCCACATGACACGTCAACTATTTGTCACGTTTGGAGAAAACTTTGAGGTAGTTCTGCTTTAAATATTTGTGTTTGCAGTTTCCACATGCCGATGTGTCTCAACTATTCTATGGAGAAGAGGTATATGTGTCCGACCTTTACAACTAGTAGTTCTGCGAACAGTAGACCTCGCAAGTACACACTTGTATAAAACTATGCATCATGTTGATCCAAAATGATCTAACAAAGAACCCAAAAAGGCAAAAAAAAATATATAAAAACTTTATTTTTCAGATCAGACTTGCTTGTATAACATTTGTCCAGGCTGCTTGCTTATTATGGAATATGTTATTACTGTAAAAAAACTTTATTTTATTTCTATTTTATTTTTACAATTTTAGAGAAACTAACAGCTATGCACAAACTATGGTATTTATATATAAAATAACATGTTTAAACATGTTAAAAAGCAGAAGGCTAATTATAAGTTTCTACAAATAAACTACTAAATGGATAAACTAGAACTCACAATCAGTAGACGACAAAAGAAAAATAAACCATAAAGATATTAAACAATAATAAATACTTACACAGATATTAAACAATATTATAATAATACTTACATAGTTACTTTAGCAGAATCAGTTGTGGGCAGCAATGGTGGTGATGAGCTCACCACTTGTCACGTCTATATCCCACGATGGTGCGACCCACGGTGAAAAGACGCCCATTTGATGCTCTGCCTACCCTTACGGGGAAAAAGGCGTGTGTCTATGTGTGTATGTATGAATGTAAATTAAAACAAAAAAAACAGTGCAGAACTTATTGTTTTCAAAATTTTGCCTGTAACTCCTAACATCACTTTTCAATAACTCTCACGGATTAATTCGCATAAGTGGCTCTGAAAAAAAAACTCACCATGTTAACTACAACCTATTTACCAATACTGCTCATATTCAAAATTCTTGTTTAAAATTGACTACCGAATAGTTGCTAAATATTATCATATGAACCGGTAAATGGGGCCGCAACAAACTTCTCCTCTTTTAGAACCCTGTACCAAGTTGCGTCCAGATCTGTTGTAAAATACGAGTAGAGAAGTACCAACAAACTGACAGAGGAAAGGAAATTAAACTTGAAGCAGAGACGCTTCGCTCGCTCGTTCAATTGACATAGAGTGCTACTGTAGTACCTAACCTACCTACCTAGTCGTTTATTTGATTAAGTGATGTAGCTTTGGTACTTCAATTGACATAGAGTGCTACTGTAGTGCCTAACCTACCTACCTAGTCGTTTATTTGATTAAGTGATGTAGATTTGGTACTTCAATTGACATAGAGTGCTACTGTAGTGCCTGACCTACCTACCTAGTCGTTTATTTGATTAAGTGATGTAGCTTTGGTACTTCAATTGACATAGAGTGCTATGTAGTGCCTAACCTACCTACCTAGTCGTTTATTTGATTAAGTGATGTAGCTTTGGTACTTCAATTGACATAGAGTGCTATTGTAGTGCCTAACCTACCTACCTAGTCGTTTATTTGATTAAGTGATGTAGATTTGGTACTTCAATTGACATAGAGTGCTATGTAGTGCCTAACCTACCTACCTAGTCGTTTATTTGATTAAGTGATGTAGATTTGGTACTTCAATTGACATAGAGTGCTACTGTAGTGCCTGACCTACCTACCTAGTCGTTTATTTGATTAAGTGATGTAGCTTTGGTACTTCAATTGACATAGAGTGCTACTGTAGTGCCTGACCTACCTACCTAGTCGTTTATTTGATTAAGTGATAAAGCTTTGGTACTTCAATTGACATAGAGTGCTACTGTAGTGCCTAACCTACCTACCTAGTCGTTTATTTTATTAAGTGATGTAGATTTGGTACTTCAATTGACATAGAGTGCTATGTAGTGCCTAACCTACCTACCTAGTCGTTTATTTGATTAAGTGATGTAGCTTTGGTACTTCAATTGACATAGAGTGCTACTGTAGTGCCTGACCTACCTACCTAGTCGTTTATTTGATTAAGTGATGTAGCTTTGGTACTTCAATTGACATAGAGTGCTATGTAGTGCCTAACCTACCTACCTAGTCGTTTATTTGATTAAGTGATGTAGCTTTGGTACTTCAATTGACATAGAGTGCTATGTAGTGCCTAACCTACCTACCTAGTCGTTTATTTGATTAAGTGATGTAGCTTTGGTACTTCAATTGACATAGAGTGCTATGTAGTGCCTAACCTACCTACCTAGTCGTTTATTTGATTAAGTGATGTAGCTTTGGTACTTCAATTGACATAGAGTGCTATGTAGTGCCTAACCTACCTACCTAGTCGTTTATTTGATTAAGTGATGTAGCTTTGGTACTTCAATTGACATAGAGTGCTACTGTAGTGCCTCACCTACCTACCTAGTCGTTTATTTGAGTAGGTGATGTAGCTTTGGTACTTCAGTTGCTTATAATGAATAGGTCTCAGTCATGAATATCTAACTACCCTCATTAAATAGAACTAGAAAGTGTATTAGTTTAGGCGTAATTGGATCATTATTTTGGATATAGTTGCTAGGTGACATCAGAAAATAGCTGAGAATTAAGTTACTGAAGTGGTCATAGTTTCTTGTCTGTTCTTTAAATCGTTGGTAGAATTTAAATAAACAATTGAGGAAAAAGTATTTGATTGAAAATCAAAGGTAAAACGAAAGAACGAAATCTGTCAAGGACACTTTTATAAACGAATAAAGAAATCCCCAAATGAAACACAGCTCCGACAAATTCCGTTCAAAATTGAAAATAATTTCCTCTTCGCCTAAGAATTTATAAATTAACCCTTCGCAAGATCACAGCGAGATAATGATATCTGTCATAATAGACCTATTAACATAATAACGAACCCCCCCTACTGATAAACTTTATCTTCCAAGCATAAAGTTGGATTTCGCGTGGCAGTTCTAGAACAATACAGACGGGAAAATTCGTATTGAAGTAAATTATACCCGTTTTCTACAATTTGGTAGTTCCATGTTCCGTTGTCTTGTATTTTATTGTGTGAAATTAAAATATATATTTTAGTGGCTTTTGTATCTTATGAAATGTAAATTGGGGGTTAAGAGCTCAGTGCTGGAGTGGCGTCAAATGGTGATTTTGATTTTATGTAAATGGTGATTGCGAGGAGATCAATTTTTACTCCGGGACCAATCTAAACATTAATTTTCTAACAAAATAAACCACCATTCTACCAAATAGAACAGAACGTTAACAAGAATCCATTTAAGGCACTGCTTATTGAAAGTTAAAACATAGTCTGCTTGATAACTTCCTACTTTTATGGTTACAGTTCAGTTTGCTTTTATACTTCACTCAGAATTATCTATTGCACCTATCACGAGCGAAGCGAGCCGTACACGTTCTCTTGAGGAGTTTTAGAGGGCTACTTCTTTGATAAAACCATAACTAGTCATTGTAATATTAGTATTTCTTAAAAGTAAATAAGTAAATTCTGAACTAAAAATTATGTGAATTATGTCATTTAACTTTTAGTAAGTACCGATATTTTCTATAAAAGCATGGGTTATATCAATTCTACTGTTTAGTACTATATAAATGGTAATTAGTATGGAAAGCTTTTAGAACGCTTCATTCAATCCGTCAGTAAAACTCATTAATTAAGCGCAAACGAGTCACTTTATGTTAACTGCACAATTAATTTAATGCGTCATTAACTATTCCTGGCGACATAACGTGTTAACACAGCCACTTATGTCACAGAGAGTAATAGGTACTAATGCCATGGCATAGAGTATAAAAGAACTTGTGTACCAGAGTAGTAGGTGCTTATGTGCCGAGCTGATGAGCCAACCACCGTGATGAGAGCAGTTCAAATCAAACTCGAAATAGATAAATGTACTGGTAGTCGAGAACAATTCAGTACTCAGTAACTTAGTGTTTGAAAACATATTTAACAGAAAGCATCACTTAAAGGTGTGTCCAAAGGAGATGCACGTGTTAGGTTAGTGTCCGAAGGAGATGCACGAGTAAGCTTAGTGTCCGAAAGAGATGCACGAGTAAGGTTAGTGTCCAAAGGAGATGCACGAGTAAGCTTAGTGTCCGAAGGAGATGCACGAGTAAGGTTAGTGTCTGAAGGAGATGCAAGAGTAAGGTTAGTGTCCGAAGGAGATGCTCGAGTAAGGCTAGTGTCCGAAGGAGATGCAAGAGTAAGGTTAGTGTCCGAAGGAGATGCACGAGTAAGGTTAGTTTCCGAAGGAGATGCAAGAGTAAGGTTAGAGTCCGAAGGAGAAGCACGAGTAAGGTTAGTGTCCGAAGGAGATGCACGAGTAAGCTTAGTGTCCGAAGGAGATGCACGAGTAAGATTAGTGTCCGAAGGAGATGCAAGAGTAAGGTTAGTGTCCGAAGGAGATGCACGAGTAAGCTTAGTGTCTGAAGGAGATGCACGAGTAAGGTTAGTGTCCGAAAGAGATGCACGAGTAAGCTTAGTGTCCGAAGGAGATGCACGAGTAAGGTTAGTGTCTGAAGGAGATGCAAGAGTAAGGTTAGTGTCCGAAGGAGATGCTCGAGTAAGGTTAGTGTCCGAAGGAGATGCAAGAGTAAGGTTAGTGTCCGAAGGAGATGCAAGAGTAAGGTTAGAGTCTGAAGGAGATGCACGAGTAAGGTTAGAGTCCGAAGGAGAAGCACGAGTAAGGTTATTGTCCAAAGGAGATGCACGAGTAAGCTTAGTGTCCGAAGGAGATGCACGAGTAAGGTTAGAGTCCGAAGGAGATGCACGAGTAAGGTTAGAGTCCGAAGGAGAAGCACGAGTAAGGTTAGTGTCCGAAGGAGATGCACGAGTAAGGTTAGTGTCCGAAGGAGATGCACGAGTAAGGTGAGTGTCCGAAGACGATGCACGAGTAAGGTTAGTGTCCGAAGGAGATGCACAAGTAAGGTTAGTGTCCGAAGAAGATGCACGAGTAAGGTTAGTGTCCGAAGGAGATGCACGAGTAAGGTTAGTGTCCGAAAGAGATGCACGAGTAAGGTTTGTGTCTGGTGGAGGTGTGCGACTAATATTGGTGCCCGGAGAGAGGTTTGAGATACCTACTTGCATCTAATGTAATAGCTGCAAAATTTGGCGAGTAGATGTTGTACTTTATGGTCATTGTGCATTGTGATTCGAACCCACGCTCTCTGGAACGATAGGCGAAGTCGGTTTCCTCTCAGCTCCATCGGCTTTACAACTCTACTTAAAATAATTAAAAGTGCTACAACACCTGAAATATCGTTGAAGCTAAGCGTTGTTCCAGGGATTAGGGCGTTATTTGGGGGATTAGCACAGAGTCGCGAGTAAATCAAGGAGGCACATTCAGTGAGGTGGGGTTGGACTGAGAGCGATAAATAAACAAATAATAATGATCCTTACAAATAATAGCTCGGTTATTACAGAAAATAAATCCACAACTAAATAATAGAGAAGACAGCATGGTTGGGCTAGACTGAGAGCGATACAAGGATTATTTAGGGGAGACACGAGAAATACTATTTTAGGTGGATGGTCTAAAACCGTTTCGCATACGAGCTTTGAAGCACTAATGCCGGTGATATAATGCATACTTTAAGTAAAAACTAATTCCAGAACGGCAATTACCCTGTTTTATTGCAAAAAATTCAGTATAATAGTATAACAAGTAATTAAATTTGTAAAAATTAAAAAAAAACCCTCAACGCAATGAAACTGCTGAACCGATTTTGATCAAACATAGCTAAGAACACTCCCGACAAATTCACCTTTCAAACAAAAAAAAAAGAAATCGGTTCATCCTTTCGGGAGCTACAAGGCGACAGACAAACACACACTCACACAGACACGTCAAACTTATTACACCCCGTCGTTTTTGCGTCGGGGGTCAAAAATGAATTTATTAAAAGTAAAAATTATATATATACGATACTGTGCCTTAAAGTTGAACCATACATTTTTTGTTAGTAGTGGAGCCTTTTTTTGTTAAAGAGTTCGTCGGGGGAATTACTTCCACCATACATATTTCTGCCGCAAAGCAGTAGTGCTCGCATTGCTGTGTTCCGGTTTGAAAGGTATGGGTGCCGGTGAAATTACAGGCACATGAGACATTTCATATTTAATTTATGTCTCAGGGTGGCGGGTGCTTTGCAATGCCACATAAGTCGCATCCTCGGTGGACGTGACCAATGTGGTAATGTACAGAGGTTACCGCTTAACATCAAGTGGGCCATCTGCATGTTCCGTCATTCATGCAGTTAAAAAAAAGACCTTAAATGCAACTGAAAACGCTACGAAGGCACGATTGAACCGCGTAGCGGTAATGGTAGACAGTGCACGTAAATAACTGGTGCTATACGAGAGACACGAGAGAAAGAGATAGAAGTAAGATCAAGCGAGAGAAAAGTGAGACAAAAGAAGAGAAAGATAAATATCTATGAAAGCAGTGATGTGATGGCGGACAGTAAGAAGTGCTAAAGTGAAGTACATTTATTTGACGTTCTGAAATCGTTGAAGACCTGGCACCGCTACAATGCGTACGTCTAACGACACGCACCGCTACCTTAAACACCCTGGCCTTAACTTTGAGTTAATAACTGGGCTTTTAGTGATTTCTCTGAACTAGATCGTTTAAACTTGGATTACTTTCGCGTTAATTGATTTTGTTCGCTGGTGGTTACTAGAGGCGTCATTTTATTACGAACTACGATTAAGTACTCGTTAACTAGTAAGTGGCCTCCGGGGTTAATTAACCCGGAAGGCCACGGAATAAACAAGTTAAGACATTATTAGAAGAGCTTTGAATACACAAATTATTTTGATACAATTTCACTCATTATAGGTAAGCCTGAATATCACTTTATTAAGATACCTACATGTATGTAAAAGTCGAGTCATAGTACACATCGCATATCAGGCCAAAACAGGACACATGACATAAAAATGGAGCAGTGTAAATTGGATTAAACAATACTGATGATGATGCTGAGCCATCTATCCGTCAATTAGAGCACAGTGTCCAAGAAACAAACAATATAGACCACACTGACGTGGGATCATGTGCATGTAGATATGTGGCAGGTATATGGCCACATTGTCAAAGTTAACGATCTTTGTGAAACCATTATCAATCAATAGCCTTCATAATGTACCAGATAGAGGTGATGTCGCCAGTCTTAGGGGTGTCACTTGCTGAGTGGAATAATGTGGTTACGATCTGAATGCACATAGATTTTTATTAGTCAAATACTGACCCTCAACTATGAGCTTTCTCATAGTAAACATTAGCATGCCGAATTCATCACACAAACTCAAGCGTCACCACTCACAGCTGGCATATACATTGAATTGTTCGCAAAATTACATTGAGATGAAACACTTGACATGCCCTTTGCCAGGTGTTACAAACTGAAAAGTTTTTCTAGACGATTTATTTTGATCAGAGAAACATGTTTTTTAGTAGGTTATGCTGTTTCTCATATTTTTTGATATGACTATTTGAATAATGAATGTATATATCTAAATATCATTCAAACTCACCTTTATATGGGAAAACAAAAGGAGATTTTAACACTAACCTGACTCTAATCGTTCAAAACCCAAAACTCTGTCCTGTTTTATTTGGGTCAGTCTAACTAGTTCTACTATTAGTTCTCCAATAGAACAAAATGGACAAAAAAGAAATGGGCTCAGTGTGTCCGAGCTGATCTTTCGTTTTAAACGTCATTTCCTGCGTGGTTTCCTCATATCAGATGCATCAAACATTTTGCCCTGGCTACCGACATGAAATTACCAGAGGGACCATAATTCTGCTGGTCAGTATGCGTATTTCTTGGATAGGTACGAATAAATTGTAGAGTGACTGTACATCTTGTACTAAGACAGAACAAAGACAGAACAGAACCTAAGTAACGCTTTTAAGTTGGTTTTCCCTTTTTTTTTTTTTAATCAGCTTCCACTTGTTCTCGATGCTCCACACAGGCGATCCCCCCACCTAGTAGTAAGAAGGATCGTCAAAAAAAACAGACTGTGTTTGTTGCCTGATTCTTCTAGGTCTGGTGGCGTTGGAACTGTACCTAGTAACTCTGTAATGATAGTAACTTTGGATGTTTTTTTTGTTGTTGTATTAGTTAAAATTTTAGTAGTTAGTTGTTTTACCTATAGGTAAAACAAAGGTAAACTAGGTATACTATGTAATAACTTAGTAAACTAGGTAGCAGTTTATGCCCTCGAAAAATTTGCGATGCCTGCAGAGGGCAAATAAGTCATAAGTGCTCACTATTTTATAAGACCAAATTGTAACACTTATTTATGCAAATAAATATCTTGTATCTTGCAACTAAATGAACTAAATGAAAATGTATGTTGTGTATGTTGCGAGTAAGTGTAAATTAATTTTGTAAGACGATTCAAAATGATTCTTGTGATTTCAATGAATAAAATACTTTTGACTTTGACAAAAAAGAAAAAAAACTGTTTCATAATTATGTACCACCAGCAAATAGCATAAAATTTATTTCAATTTGTATTTGGTCCTGTGTCATTACCAAAACAGCATTATTTTCTGCAAAACCCCATAAATTACGGCATGGCAACGGGAATAGAATACGTTTTATACCGGTGATCCGGCATAAAAGAAGTTCCAAAGAAAGCCTTGGTAATTTCCCCGCAGTATTCCCTCGGGACAAACAATAATTAATTCCGCGCGAGTAAAGCCGCGGAGTAGGACTCACTTAATGTTGTACGTGTTGAGGTCAATGACCGAAAGATCTACTTTATTCATTAATAGAAAAAATAACTAGTCCCCAATGCGGCCTATTATATAACACACTGCTCGGACTGAGACCTCCTGAAAATGAACATCAACAAGGCGAGTATAGTCTGCGTTATAAACAATGTATTTGTTACGCTAAATGCGTGTCAGAGCCATCTGTTGACAAATATAGTGTTGATAGCACCATCTGCTGAAGTAAATGTAGAGTGGCTAGCCGTATCTGTTGTTAGAGCAGGATGCATGTATCATCTGTCCTCTTTGGATGTTTCGAGATATTTCTACTGAATGCCCGTTAGTTCTGGAACGTTCGAGTCTCCAAGGCTCACGTATATATAAGCGAATTTCACTCAAAGACAGTCAGTCGTAAATTGGCTTTCAGTTCGAACAAATCAGGTGAATTGAGAGTCATACATCGTGAACAGTGTAGTGAGGTACAGTCCTGACCAAAAGTGAATAACTAAGCTCATGTTTTCTGATAATTTCATTAAAAGTGTAATTTTGGTAACCGGTATTTAGTGTAATTATTTTATCCTGAACCCTCTCGTAACAATATGAATGAAACTCTATCTCAATATTATAACCAAGTAGTTGATTCAGATAGCAAGAGTTGAGTCAAAATACACAGACCAGCTATGGAAGCTGGTTGGCGAAATCAAAAAAGATATAGTTTTTTTAATTTATGTGGTGACAACCCTGAACAACCCATACATTATTGTGCGGCGGTGAGCGGCGGCATTGTGCCGCGGATAGCGGCGGTAATGTGCTCACCGATCGCACGTCTAATGGGAGAATCGACTTCTGTCCATTCGGAGTTTATTGTGACTCGATTCTTACTGAACTGGGCTACACTTAGGTACGACATCAACCCAAGAGTGATGAAAGAGATGAACCTTTTTGATATCTACCAATCCATTTTATGAGAACATGGAATAAAATGTCATAAACTAGGTAGTCGTCAAATTTTAAGAACAGTAGTAAAGATTTTTGTGAAGGAGTTCTTCTGGGGAAGTACTACCGCTATACCTATGATTACTCCCGAAAAGCAGTAGCTCACACTGCTCAGCTGATCCTCTGTTACATTAACTATACTGCAGAATTCACACAATAATCAATAATATATGGTAAAATTAAATCAATTTTAAACTAAAAATTATATTCTGAAAAATCTATATTTTATGACATGTAATTTATTAGACTACTTAAAACATTTATAATAATAATGTACCTTATTGGGCACAGTTATAGTTTGAGTCGACAGCCCTGACAGTGTAGTGGTGTGGTAGCTAGCGATAGTGGTGTGGTAGCCAGTAGCCGCAGTGTTTACAGTGTGCGCGGCGTTATCGGCGATAATGTGGACGCTCGTAAAGTAGCCATTCGATTAGAGACGCCGGCGTGTTGATTGGATGTCGTGCGGTTCAATGTGTGCTCGATAATGTTTAGCGTCTTGATCATGCTGAGCTTTATATTGTCTCGATTAGTGACGCCGGCGTGTTGATTGGATGTCGTGCGGTTCAATGTGTGCTCGATAATGTTTAGCGTCTTGATCATGCTGAGCTTTATATTGTCTCGATTGGCTGACATACAAAAATATATTAGGTACTCTTAAAATGTATTACGAACAACCCGAATTGGGTAGTACTAGCAGAAGATCGTGATCAATGGAAGGTCTTTACCCGGGAGGGGTCCTAGTTGTAAACTAGATTTAAAAATGTTACACCTAAGTATTTAAACTATGCAATAATCAGTATTTTTTAAATTTATTACCTACACTTGTATCGTAGATCATATTTCATAAAAAAATAGTTCCACCAATGATCCATGAAGAAAGCTCTGCTAATCCGAGACTAGCACGTGACAAACTCCAGATGACGTCACTATACAGTTGCCACTTGCAACAATAAATAGAATTATGGAAAAAAACTTAATAATTCGATAAAAGCTATTGTTTTTTAATAAAATTATACAGTCATGTTAGTGATTAAATGTATTTTTTTTAGTAAAAACCTTGTGGTATTATCGGACCGGACAGGTATGGGGTTGCGGAGAGTTAGGTTACACTGTACAAGAAGCACAGAGACGGCTGTCCCAATTCTCATTGGTGATGACGTCGTCTGGTGATTAACCTCGCGACCATCGGATCTCGGAGTATATTATTGTACCACCAACATTCTGCTGTTTCGATCTCCTCTTCATCTCTTCGAGTTTTATTGTAAGTCCTTTTCCGAGCATGCTGTGTGATTATGGAACGCTTTGTTCTCCATAAACACCTTTACATCTATATTAAAATCAATACTTGTAAAATTCAAATTCAAATTAATTTATTGCGAATACATTTATTAACAGAAATAATAATACAAGGTATGTACAAAATACATATGAAACAGTTGTGCCACCTGAAGACCGCTGCAAGCGATCTAAAGGTAGCTCAACTGATCCAAATCACTACCAGACGGAAGCGTCCCTAAGATGCTGGCTGCATTGCCACGCTGAATGGCAATACTAATGCGTTGAGCCAGATAAGATTATTTATTGCGATATATGGGTTAGTAACTGGTGGTTAGTGCTACAGTTAAATGTTCAGCGATAATTGGCGTTTAACGCATGCAATATATATATCAGTATTTAAAATAATTATAAATTAAAAATCACCTAAGTAGTCCTATTTAGTCACCTATTCCTATACATTGTAATTTTGTTTGGGGTTGTATTTCTATGATCTATTATTTATGTCACTAACGTAAATTATGTTTATAAATATGTATATTTTATGTCCATCTGTATGCTTGTCTGTCCATCTGTCACCAGGCTGTATCTCATGAACCGTGATAATTAGACAGTCGAAATGTTTACACATGATGTATTTCTGTTGCCGCTATAACAACAAATACTAAAAAACAGAATAAAATAAATATTTAATGGGGCTTCCATACAAAAAACGTGATTTTTGTTGTTTTCGAGCAAAAACAACGGCAACAGGTAGACGCTTAAAATATTCACAGAATATTAAGTTATATACTCATATTTACTTTAACAATAAATAATTTAATTAAAATAAAAACAAATATATTAAGAGATGCTCCCATACAACAAACTTGTTTTGCTGTTTTTATAGATAATGGTACGGAACCTTTCGTGCGCAAGTCCGACTCGCACTTGGCCGGTTTTTTTATAACATTTGCAGGGAAATGACTTTAAAAAGTACGTTTATAACGAGATGTGTACGGCTCGGACACACTGAGCCCCTTGTCTTGTGATAATGAGTCGTTGGCTTAGTTAGAGCATTGCAGATGGTCGTTGGCTTAGAGCATTGCAGATGGTCGTTGGCTTAGAGCATTGCAGATGGTCGTTGGCTTAGAGCATTGCAGATGGTCGTTGGCTTAGAGCATTGCAGATGGTCGTTGGCTTAGAGCATTGCAGATGGTCGTTGGCTTAGAGCATTGCAGATGGTCGTTGGCTTAGAGCATTGCAGATGGTCGTTGGCTTAGAGCATTGCAGATGGTCGTTGGCTTAGAGCATTGCAGATGGTCGTTGGCTTAGAGCATTGCAGATGGTCGTTGGCTTAGAGCATTGCAGATGGTCGTTGGCTTAGAGCATTGCAGATGGTCGTTGGCTTAGAGCATTTCAGATGGTCGTTGGCTTAGAGCATTGCAGATGGTCGTTGGCTTAGAGCATTGCAGATGGTCGTTGGCTTAGAGCATTGCAGATGGTCGTTGGCTTAGAGCATTGCAGATGGTCGTTGGCTTAGAGCATTGCAGATGGTCGTTGGTCAGCCATTGGTCTATTTCCCACGATGGTGCAACCCACTGTGAAGAAGCCCATTTGAGGCTCTGCCTACCCTTTAGGGGAAAAAGGCGTGTGTCTATGTATGTATGTATGGCCAGCCATAGGACCTAATGTACCTAATATATTGAAGTAAGTCTTACCCATAACAAGGCGTGTATTCCAATATTTATCGGCTAAAATACAGCTCACTAAAATATATCTTACTCCATTTGTAGTTCTATAACTCCAATTTTGTCTATAAATGGAAAAGAGAATATTATGTTTTCTTTCAAAGTCGGGGGGAAAAGGACTGAGTAAATATAGTTAGGACAGGTTTGTTATAAATTGGACGGCACACAGGATGCTCTATACAGGCCGCTCTATACAGTCTCTTTTTGTAAATCTTTTTTTTGTAAACATTTAGTCAAGTTTTTTTTACTTGCAGCAAATAAACTCACGTGTGGAACGACGCAACATTGCAACACCAGTAACTGGCCCGCAGGCTGCCGGTATGTGAGTGCGCTCCCTCGAGATGTGCCCCTGGCAGCCCCCGCCCCCAGCCCCTAGCTGCGACGCTCAATTGATAAAAGAGCCAGACAATTTTTTGTAATTCTTTTAGACAAAGTGACAAGATATAAAAGAATCAGCTGGACGGCCATACGAGTTCATCAGAATAAATGCGTCTATCTAATACTCTTCTTGACAACAAATTGACAAAAACAGAGTGTTGTAACCGATGCTCAATAATATGAAGTAAAAGCTGGGTTGGAATAACTATTTTATTATTATGTACCTAGTACCCGGAGTCCCGGGGTCCCGGGGCGCGGCGCGGCGCGGCGCGGCGGCTCTACTCGCAAATTAATTTCCTTTTATTACGGAGTTCGGAGAATTGCCCAAACTGAGCAAATACAGTCGGCAATAGAATTCAATGGATCAAATCTAATTAAATATTGAAGTATTTATGATTCGGCGCTGTGAGAACACCTTCCTACTAACAATAGACACTGGGTGCATTTGTGATCAGTCATTTTATTAAACGACAACCTCTGAGGCGCAGTGGATGAGTAGGCGGTTGTGATGCTGACTAGATTGCTGGTTCGATTCCCGATGCGGGACAAATATTTGTATGATAGGCTGATATTAGTTCTGGGTCTGGGTGTTGTGGTTGCTGGTTCTTAAAGTAATTCCCACGACACAGGGAATCCTTTTTTATACTAGACTACCAAGGTAGCAAACAAGCATACAGCCCGCACTTACTAGTGTGAGATCAAGGCCTTAATCAGTTATGTTATGTTATAATATCGGTACAAACATTGCCGCGCGCACTCTAACTCTTTCGCAGCGCTGGTTGTTGTGTCAGAGGTCACAATCACAGGTTATTTTCAGAGACACAGTGCATCGTGTAGGGTGAACTAGGCAACGGCCAGAGACACAAAACAGGACGAAGTAAAAGCATGCGGACGCTGCCATGTTGTTTTTTTACAATTGCTACAAACAGTCAACGTGACGATATCGCGACGACACGGTGTGGGGTGGAGGAGAGTAGCGGGTGACGCCGAACCACACACCACATCTATGTCTGTGCGTCGCAATTTGTTAGTCGTAAACTTACTGCTTATAATATATTACTTATGTTCTTGCAACGGACATACGATGAGCAAACTAGACAAGAGAAGATAAATACTAGTGAAGAAAAATATCATTGTACTATGCAGTGCCTAACTGATTATTTAATAATAAGTTAAGTTAAGTATTATTCATAATTCATGGTACCCATTTGTAAATCACTCCAATCAGTATTTAGAATAGTCTAGTAAAATGGACATCTTCATAGGAAAATAAAATTTAAAGACGAAGTACTCTGCGTACTATTATATATTCTGTGGTGTGATGCGGTGAGTCGTGTTGTCCCCGGTACATGTGCTATTATAATATTCTGTGTCCCCGGTTACATCGACGATTTCGAGTCGTGTCGTTAAATGTGAAAGCGCTATTTGTTAGTGATGTTTTCAGACTTTTGTGCCTGTCTGTACAAGCGTTACTACTAGGGCTGGCTGTGGTCAATTCTACAGTTTAGAGCAGCAGTTGTTAGAAAACTAGTTGAAGTTATTAATTAGTGGCTTCAAGTTGGGGTTGATTATTTGCGAAGTGAATGATAATGGCGCTCGGGGGACATTAAGGATTGAATATAATATTTATTGAAGTAAAGTGCTCCATTTGGTGTTGTTGGTATACAACATCGTAGTTAGACGGTAGACTTCCACTGCTTGACATAGGCAGATGGGGGGGATCAGATACACGTCAAGTCATACCCCGATCGGGGGTTAGAAAGAGTCACAATGACATTCGTCACCGCAAGTGACGCTATTGTTTTTTGTAAAGGTATGGTATGGTATGGGCTTCTGAAGAATATTGTTTGGTTACGCTTTATATCAACTAGGTTACAAATAAGTTACAATATCTAAGAAATTATTTGGGAAATGTTTCCGCATTTTCGAAAAGAGACCTATCGTCCGTTTTCATTTTGTTTAAATTTCTAGTGATTTTTAATCATATAATTTTGTATTTAAAACTTATTTAAATAGCACAAGTGCAGTGAAATTAATAAGAAATGCATTACGTGTCTTTTCAAATGTGACGAAATCATCCACCAAATCCTTGTTATTAGGGAATGGCTTAATGGCTTGACTTTTACGACTACCTAATTTTAATAATAATATACACTTGATGTGATGCGCTACTGATCCCAGTATTAAAAGAAGAAAAAGAATAATAATATATTTAAAAGGTCACTTTGTAATATATAATAAACATTTTAAAAAATTGCCAAATCCGTACAGGCTTACTCAAGTGATACGCTTACCAACAAATACCATATAATTTAACTCTAGCTAAAATAAACAGAGGCATGTGTCAAATGCATTTTTGGACTTGCCTCTTACTACCCCTAGTAGGGTGACAAATATGTGAGTAAGCTCTGAGGATATCCTCCCTGGGAGTTTAACTCGAAATTCTCATCTTATTATACAGGGTGTAACATAATATCCCTGTAAGCCCGGGGAGGGGGTATTCTACACATCAGTGCGAAATAAAAAAAGTCGTGTTAGTTACACCACTTATATTTCAAGAACGGGTGAACCGATTTGGCTGAAAATTGGTGGTGAGGTAGCTTAGAACCAGGAAATTGACATAGAGGGGAGGAGTAGAAGGGTTTCACCGGAGGCTACCCGTGCGATACCGGGGCGAGTCGCTAGTGTTTATATAAATTCCCGAGATATAATTTCAGTGGCATACTTTTTGTCGGAAAAGACGTGAACATGCTAAAATCGTGTTATACGTAAGGATACACAGATGTTTTGTGCAAGAAGAAAAATTGTCTAACATGATACATAGCACACTAGCTAGGTAGGTAGGTGTAAGAATGCCGGAGAGGAGATAGAGCGAGGACGTGACCGCACCGAGGGACCTCTAGTCTTGCAACTGGCTCACTGGGTTACTGTGAATGTAGGTGTCGTGACTCGTGATTGTCCCAGACAAAAGGAGCAAAGAAAACGGTCTGGTGATAGTGACCAAATACTTTTACGGATAAAATGTTACCTTATCAAACATAGTATCTACCTGTTAAACAAAAATTAGTATTTTTGTATGAGGTTTTTATAACTTCAAATATTTTTCTTTAGAACTACCATTTGTGAAAAGAACTCGGGGTGTTCTATTATAACGCAGACCAGCAGAGTTGTCTGACAGGGATAGTGACAAGTAGGTAAACAGTATAATAAGTTAATTTTGAAAAAGAGTTTTTAAAACGAATCTTTTATGTAAATAATGTTAAAAAACCGTAAAGTGATCAAAATGTACACAAACACTGTCAGTCTACTTTTAATCATCGAGTAGTTCCGTTTCCCACCGTCCGTCTCCATCGCTAGAGCTCGCTGTCACCATTGGAACTTGACAGGAAGGAGTAATTACAGTCCAGTCGGAGTACAGTTGTGTAGGTACGCTCTTTCGTCTTTTAAACCTCACCATGCTCAAGGTATGGGATTTAGTGAAGTGTTAATATTGGCAAGATCTGTCAAAAAAAACCAAATGAAAACCTGAATCGATTGGGTGAACGGAACTGGTTCATAATTCAGTTGCAAGATTTGTCCCCCACAAACAGACAGACAGACAAACAAGTTATTTATTTTTATTTTTTATTGTAGTTTTTTGACAAACTGGCTTGCGGCCCACCTGATGGTAAGCGGTTATCGTCGCCTATTGACATCTGCAACACCAGGGGCATTGCCAGTGCGTAAAATGTTACAAAACTCACCTGAGTATACATTGTATCTCAGGTAGTTACGTAGTTACCTATAAATCATAGTTACTACCTCCTTGCCGCCGCGGGGTCACTGCGGCAGAAGGCCTAGGTACATTGTGTTTAAATCATAGTTACTACCTCCTTGCCGCCGCGGGGTCACTGCGGCAGAAGGCCTAGGTACATTGTGTTTAAATCATAGTTACTACCTCCTTGCCGCCGCGGGGTCACTGCGGCAGAAGGCCTAGGTACATTGTGTTTAAAAAACTTTAAAAATATTATATATACAATAAGTAAAAAATAAATTAAAAAATTACCAAAATGCCCGCTAAAGAATTTTGTAAATGTGTTAATAACACAAATACCTAATTCGTTATTAACCCTTAATAAACGCGACATCGTCCCAATTCACAAACAATTCAATTCATCCAAGAAACAAACATTTGCAATACTCTTTGCAAATCATGAAGCTTTTGGGAAACAATTAATTTGCTAATGAAAACCCTTCGGCGGAGAGTCCCGCGCAAACAGAACAAAGTCCCGGCCGGCTCCCGGCGGGCAAACGGGACATACAACGAGTAATAGTACCTGCTTACCTTTCAGCGAGGGCGCCTATAGTTCGAGGGTGCCATTGATTCTTACACCCGAGCTAACTACTCTGCTTTACATCTCGATTGTGAGGTAAGTAGGTCCTTATTACCCCCAAGTGGGGCTTGTAGGTGACCAATTAGCGCTCTAAGGTAATAATGTAGCTAGAAAAGCCCTAGGGCGGTAAGTAATTAAAAAAATAACTTCACTCTTTAAAAAAGTTCGCGTACATCTAACCATCATACTGGCAATAGACTGACTGAAACTGAAACTGAATGCATGATGCATTCAGTTTTTTAATTACTTACCGCCCTAGGGCTTTTCTAGCTACATTATTACCCTAGAGCGCTAATTGGTCACCTACAAACCCATTTGGGGATAATAAGGACCTACTTACCGAATATGAGAGATGTAAAGAGTATTTAATAACCCCATTACGCCGTTTCATATAACATTGTTGGAGCATTGTAATGTTCTAAATTAAAAAATGCTCCAGCTATGGTTTTGATTTTCTTTGTCAGTAAAATCAATACTTTGCGTGTTTTTTTTTTGAAAATAATGACAATAATTTCCATGCATGTTTGAGAAAAGTTTGTTATTAAATCCTGCAATGCTCTAAGCATGAGTCACATAACATAAATAAATTTAGAATAAAGTCCTTTGAAAATAGAACAGTAATTTTCGAAATATAAAAAAAAACTCCTCTAGACTCAGTTTAGTTTGTCTTACTGATATTCATTATGCTAGGTATTGTTTATGTTTTGAAACCTTGCCCTCTGTGTTTGTAATTACTCTGTGGCGCGTCCAGGGGAACATCAAACATTTGGGGATGTATATAGGTAGAGCTGTTCTGTGATTTGGGGCATGGCAGCAGGGAGGGAGGGACATCAAACATTTCTCAGTACAAAAATCTGCCCCCCGTGTCCGGGTGACAAATAAATTAAATTTGTCCCTTTGGCTAAGCGTTTGGCAAACCCGGAAGTACAAGTTCTAAGTATAAAAACGCCTGAAATTATTTGGATGCGGATGAAGTTCTAGAAGCCACTTGTTTATAAGTTGTTCGTGGCTTCTCTCATCATCCACTGCTGTACTGGACCTTCCCTTAACCTTATGACTCTGTGCCTTATCAGTCTTTATTCCCCACCTTCTATCGACAATGCGTCAGACGATTGATCTTGTTGATTTCATACGAGACGGCTGAAGTGCATTCGATGTCGTACTCATGCGTCATTTAATTCATCGATGAAAGGAACACATTCGGAGTCTATAGAGAATTGCACTCCGTCATTATATTTAAGAACATAACTCCATGAATAGATTTTAATGCGGTTTGTCAATCGTGAACTTAAAGCACTCAGATTTATAACTAATAGTGCATAACGGCCTCCGTACTGCTCTATGGTCGTAAAGGATGTTTATGATCGCGGAAGATTTTAGTGTATGACAATGTAATACCTAGAAAGCGTTCTTTTTCAGTCCTTGCTAGGAGGTGGCCCGCGGCGATTAAAACAGTTTTTTTTTCAGCAACAACAACGAAAAAACAGATGTTATCACGAAAGACTCCTTATTTTTGATTTTTAAATAAAAATAATTTCGTTATTATTGCTTTTGTCGTTAACAATTTATAGAAAACAAAAAATCCAAAGGATCGTTTATCAGGTTGTGGTTGCTCGGCGTAACACTTGCAATAATAATTGACAAGTGAATTGAAATCAATTCCGTAACAGTGAACGACATTAAGTGAAATCAGTTGTTGAATTAGCTGACCGAGCGTTACAACTTGTTTGCCTTCCACTCGAGAGTGGAGACTCTCGTCCTACGAGACCGAGCGGTCCTTCCGAGTTTCTTTTAGCTTCGATTGTTTGTGTTTACTTGAGTGCGCTAGGGACTTGAGGAGACATGGAGGCTTCCCCTGAATTATTGTTTCTATAGGTATCTAATTTAATTAATTATAGTTAGTCATAAGGTGAGTGGAGACTCCTCCTACGAGACCCAGTGGTCGCGTCGAGTTCCACAATGAGTTATTTAATTAATTATAGTTAGTCATAAGGTGAGTGGAGACTCCTCCTACGAGACCCAGTGGTCGCGTCGAGTTCCACAATGAGTTATTTTTAGCTTGTTTCTATTTATTTGAGTGCGCTAGAGACTATAGGAGACATGGGGGCTTCCCCTGAATTATTGTTTTGATAAGTATCTAAATTAATTAATTATAGTTAGTCATAAGGTGAAGGATATACTGTTCAATTATTTAATTCGTAATACCTTGTCTCTGAGTACTTATTCACTGTTGTTAAATTAGAATAATAATAATATTGAAACTACAGTATAGGGCTATATGTCAGGATCACATCATTCACATCATCATTAATTACAGTAGTAGTAGAGCTTTTTTGTGAAAGAGTTCGTCCGGGGAAGTACTACCACCATGCCTATTTCTGCCGCAAAGCAGTAGTGCTGGCATTGCTGTGTTCTGGTTTGAAGGGTATCGGTGCTGGTGAAATTACAGGCACATGAGACTGTTCATCTTTATGTCTCAGGGTGGCAGGCGCAGTGCAATGCCACATAGGGCGCGTCCTAGGTGGATGTGACCTATGTAAGAATGCACTGTTCATAGGCAGAGGTTACCGCTTAACATCAGGTGGGCTATCAGCTTGTTTCGTCATTCATTTAGTATTTAAAAAAAAAACACTTATTTTTCTTGGCTTAAAAATACTTTTTTCCGAATTGTGTAAAGTTTTAAGTTTTATTGTTCGTACGTAATTGAAACGTGATAATTTTGATGATCTAGAAGCTACCACAACAACCTACTTACAGCCAAATCTATTTAGAATGAATGCATAGTGCCGTCCGTACAACGCTACCTTATTGGCTAGCGCAACCGTCAAGCTACAGCTCGTTCACCGTAAGATGGCACTGGCGTGCCAACCAAAGCAGGTGCCATCTTATGGTGGTACATTACGGTACTAATTAGAACCTCTTTAAACATTTATCGACTCACAAATAGATAGTTGGGATATCGAATGCAAACCTTAGACAAACCTGTACTAGGCCCTCAGAAGATAGCTGGCGAACAATAAACAGATTTAGCTGTCGGCACGTCTAAAAGCTCCCCGAGGTGAACGCCTTCCTTATCATGATCTCATTTCCCAAAACAAGTTTAATTTCATCGAAGACTCCTTACACCTCGACTGACAGATTTGAGCTCTCGACCTGTACTTTTAATTAGTTGTCGACATTTTGAGATGGTCTCGAGGCAGTAATCCTCTTGTTTCAAGCTCGATATCCCATGGAGAGGCGCTACAGGGCAGCTAGCTCACTCATTCTGGTTATTTTCTATATATAATAAAAAATATCTATCTATGTATAATATATTACATTTATTTACAGAAAGAATAATACAAGGTATGTACAAAATACATATGAAACAGTTGTGCCACCTGAAGACCGCTGCAAGCGATCTAAAGGTAGCTCAACTGATCCAAATCACTACCAGACAGAAGCGTCCCTAAGATGCTGGCTGCATTGCCACGCTGAATGGCAATACTAATGCGTTGAGCCAGATAAGAGCCAGCTCTCGGGTCACGCGTCGCTTCGACCAGATGCCCTGAAAGAATTTTGAAAACGCGAAGGGCCCCGGAACCCCACGGACCCAGAGTCTCGACCCCGAAAGGTTCAAATAAGTAAGCTCTGTCGAGACTTGCATATTTACGTCTTTTGAGGTCCTCAGCGGAATCTGCCGCCGCACCGGCCCTAACTGATGTCCCGGACAGATGAGATGGCGCAAGGGTATCAACGCATGTAGCGTCCCACACCAAAGGCCTACCTTTCTCCCACGGAACAAGAGTCATGCCGTCAGGCCGCTTACCATCGTCACGTAACAGACCATTCGGTTCTAGAATGGCTGGAATGTTAACGCTGGTAAGGGCCCGGCGAATGATATCATTAAAGCTAGCGTGGCGGGAAATCCTACCGGCAGCCCTGGTGCACGATAATCCGTGGTGACCAAGCTGATCAACAGCAGTACCGCACTGGCAGTGATGAGGGGCACAGCACCCTGCACCCAACCGTAAAGAATTTGCAATACGGAAAGTTATATATTTTATTAAGTATATCAGTTATCTAGTACCCATATCACAAGCTCTGCTTAGCTTGGGGCTAGATAATGCTGTGTAAACTGTCCAGCATTATTTATTGATTTATTTATTTATTATTACCACAGCTTAGAGTAGGTACCTACATCTCAAGCCAAAGTTACGAAATATTAGGACAAGCGAACAGAGGGAACAAAAAATTAAATTTAGCAGGATTAGTATCCTGTATAATTAGCAAGTTTGTAAATGAGCTATATCGGGGAAGGGTTCGAAGGGGGTGGGTTGAGTGTGAGGTTTTTGACATTGCATGTTATGTCTTACATGTTCATGTTACATGTTGTCTTGTTGTTTCGCGAAAATCGACCGATATGTTTCAATGTACTTTCGGCATACCACTGTCTCACGTACCACTCAACCAATCCCAGCAATCCAGGTGTCAGGTGATTGACCCTTCCATCAATAGTACTGAGAATTTTGACAACTGACTTCAGTCGCCTCTGGGCTTCATCTGCGTGAGGGTGTAACTGCGCCGAGAAGCTTCATTAAAACTTCAATATCTCTAAGAAGCTACAAGTCCTATTAAAAATACAAAGTGCGTTGTGATTTTGAGAACTTAATCTGTATAATCTGAGTGAGCCAATAAGCTACGACACCAAGTAGAACTCGCTAAGGGCTTCATTATACAGCGCCCGCGCTACAAGTTTGTTATGAAACTACCACTATAGCGATGTTTTAGTACGAAGTGAACCAGCTGCTCTCTGACTGGCTGAATAAGAACTCGCTAGGGGCTTCATTATACTGCCCACGCTACAAGCCTTAATACGACCTTTTACGAAATTGTATACCTATTGAAGTACCAATTGCTACCCGTGAACATTTAGGTTACAAAAGTAACTATATTTAGAGTAATCTCTAACACCTAGTAGTAGTAGAGCTTTTTTGTGAAAGAGCTCGTCCGGGGAAGTACTACCACCATACCTATTTCTGCCGCAAAGCAGTTGTGCTCGCATTGCTGTGTTCCGGTTTGACGGGTTTAGGGTGCCGGTGAAATTACAGGCACATGAGACTTTTCATCTTTATGTCTCAGGGTGGCGGGCGCAGTGCAATGCCACATATGGTGCGTCCTAGGTGGACGTGACCTATGAGGTAATGCACTGTTCATAGGCAGGGGTTACCGCTTAACATCAGGTGGGCCATCTGCTTGTTCCGTCATTCAAGTAGTATACAAAAAAACCCTTAGCTTAGTTGTTCCGCCTGCGTTCATGTCAACATGAACGGAACGTATCCTGGTCGTGATACTGATGAACGCGAAATATCTATGAAATTGTGCAACACGGTGTTCTGACATCAAATTTGAAACAGCTTTTCATGTTTTTCGTTGTTTATTTTAAATTGTGAAATTAGTGATATGATCTATGAGCTGATCAAAATGAGCCCAAACACTGCCAGGCCACTGATAGAGGAGTTCCGTTGCCCACCATCATCAGGTCACCTCGCTGTCACCTTCATTTTATTTTGTCAAACTTGACAGGTATGCAATATTTCAGCTCGGATATGAGGAGTGGTCTTACATTCAATCGTCTGATTTATCCTCCACATACTAGACGGCGGGAAAGCAAGTTATATAAAAACTTGTAAATAAACAAAAGATAGTAACTTTTGCTAGCATAATCCGATAGAAACACGGTCTGTATGTTGAAGCTTCGTTGGACACTGGTTAGATTCCGATAGAAACACGGTTTGTATGTTGAAGCTTCGTTGGACACTGGTTAGATTCCGATAGAAACACGGTTTGTATGTTGAAGCTTCGTTGGACACTGGTTAGAATCCGATAGAAACACGGTTTGTATGTTGAAGTTTCGTTGGACACTGGTTAAAATCCGATAGAAACACGGTTTGTATGTTGAAGTTTCGTTGGACACTGGTTAGAATCCGATAGAAACACGGTTCGTATGTTGAAGATTCGTTGGACACTGGTTAGAATCCGATAGAAACACGGTTTGTATGTTGAATCTTGGTTGGACACTGGTTAGAATCCGATAGAAACACGGTTTGTATGTTGAAGCTTCGTTGGACACTGGTTGAAGCTTCGTTGGACACTGGTTAGAATCCGATAGAAACACGGTTTGTATATTGAAGCTTCGTTGGACACTGGTTGAAGCTTCGTTGGACACTGGTTAGAATCCGATAGAAACACGGTTCGTATGTTGAAGCTTCGTTGGACACTGGTTAGAATCCGATAGAAACACGGTTTGTATGTTGAAGCTTCGTTGGACACACAACATTATCTAGCCCCAAGCTAAGCAGAGCTTGTGTTATGGGTACTAGATAACTGATATACTTAATACAATATATAACATAGATAGATATTTTTTATTATACAAAGAAAATATCCAGAACACCCTGAACAAATATCTGCAATCGCACAAATATTTGTTCCGAGGCGGGAATCGAACCCGCGGCCTCCTGCGTCGCGCAGGCCAAGCTTCGCCCGCCGCGCCACACGTCGTCGTCATTACCTACTTGTTATTTGAATAGAAACATTTGATCTTTCAAAATGTGTTTACTCGTTACTCATATCGTAAAATCCACAAAAATAGTGATTTTATGAAATATTTTAAATAAAATTCGCTTAAAAAACCTTAAAAAAAAGACATTATGGTCTAATTACTACGCGCGCTACATGACATAGAGTTTAGATAAAGTTAAGTTGAGTTCAAATTTAGTTTAGATAAAGTAGTGTATGAAACTGCAAAACCAGGTATTAAAACACTCGTGTGAATTAAACTACTGAACACCGCCAGGATTCGATTTTAAACTGACACTCGTGTTTTAAATATCCCTGATAAGTAAAGTTCCATAAACTACTACCAAATTAGTGTCAACTTTAGTAATGATAAGTAACAGTTCCATAAACTACTACCAAATTAGTGTCAACTTTAGTAATGATAAGTAACAGTTCCATAAACTACTACCAAGTTAGTGTCAACTTTAGTAATGATAAGTAACAGTTCCATAAACTACTACCAAGTTAGTGTCAACTTTAGTAATGATAAGTAACAGTTCCACAAACTACTACCAAATTAGTGTCAACTTTAGTAATGATAAGTAACAGTTTCTTAAACTACTACCAAATTAGTGTCAACTTTAGTAATGATAAGTAACAGTTTCTTAAACTACTACCAAATTAGTGTCAACTTTAGTAATAGAATTGAAATTACCGTGGCTTGGTATCATTTTAGAAAAAATTACGACTATACACCACGTACTTTTCTAAATGGTCAACGAAACGTCAGCAGGAGAATAGTAAAGTACGTGGTGTATAGTCGTAATTTTTCTAAAAAGCCAACTTTAATGTCAGAATTTAACACGTGGACCTGATTTCACCATACTCTGTAAGTTAGTTAAAGGTCCGTTTACCGTAATCAATCGTCAAAGTGACAGATAACATATGAAAACATCTGTCAAAAAGACCGTTATCTTTTCAAACGGACCTTTAACTAACTAACAGAGTATGGTGAAATCAGGTCTTAGTCTCAAATCCTACAACTTGATTGTAAATCGTATAACAGAGGGCCTCGTCTAAGTTTTGCATTCGTTATCACGACTTTCGAATTGCGAACCGAAATCTGAATCTGAATCGTGAATCGAGGTTTTTGTACGGTGAAAATGTCAAGCGCCTTGCTGAGAAACCCAGTAACACCATACATAATAAACAAACATCGAATCGCGATTCGGTAGTCAATAGCATGAATAACAAACCTGTAAAAATCACTAGAAATAGATTTAAACAGACCACTCAAACCTTTGTTTTAATTTATATATATTTTTGACACAGGTTTTTAATTCAAGTTTTACATACACATACATACACAACAATATTTTTTTCGGCACAATCTGGGTACAAATGTTGGAAATCAGAACCAACTACGGATGTGGCTTTCCAGCGTTTTATTTTTTCTTGAGCACGAGGACTCTATTAGCTGCTATTTTGAATTAGTTTCATGTTTTGACCGTAGGAAGTGCTCTTCCCTGAAGATTATTTACCGTTTAAAGTTAAAACGCACATAATTCAGATATTTAGATATTCATTGAGATTACATTTATTTATAGAAAGAATAATACAAGGTATGTACAAAATACATATGAAATAGTTGTGCTACCTGAAGACCGCTGCAAGCGATCTAAAGGATATTCATTTATTTAACCATGGCGTTATATTTCAAAACAATATTTTTTTTTAAATTTAATTACTTATTTTATTTTTCTGATGTCTTTTAGCTTTTGATGATTATAATTATGTAAGCATGTTGTATTGTCTGCCATCATAGACCTTTTTATTGTATCTTTTTTTTTATTAACCTATATTTATGCAAAATGTTTAGTGCACGATGTGTTCATCTGTAATTGCAATTGCATATAAATAAGATCTTAAACTAGCAACACTAAGCACCCAAACCATGTAAATTCTTTTAATGTTCCATAATAATTATAATACATTAAGATATCAAAACTTGGTAAAATACATAATAATTACATAATTCAAGAATTTAAAATAAAAATCACACTACGGCACAAAAAATACAACATTAAAATACCCATAAAATAACTTACTGTGGACACAGAAACGTACAGTACCTAGATACTTTTACATAGGTACCTCCTATTTTACGTATTGATATTGTATTTGAACTTTTTTGAAGTGAAATGCCCAGTTTCATTTAAAATCCAGTCAAACTGAGCCCCAATACACTAAACCAATACAAAGTGTAAACAAACAGCCGGCAACGGCTTTCATATGGAGTGATAGCAGTTATAGAGTGGCAAGCGGCCCGCACTCGATCCCTCCGCCTTCAGGCACGTATAGGGGTCACGGTGACGGAGACAGCGGGAGATAGTGTCATATTACTGTACCTTCATATGGAGTGATAGTAGTTATAGAGTGGCAAGCGGCCCGCACCCGATCCCTCCGCCTTCAGGCACGTATAGGGGTCACGGTGACGGAGA
Organism: Operophtera brumata; assembly: GCA_932527175.1. Classification (NCBI taxonomy): domain Eukaryota; kingdom Metazoa; phylum Arthropoda; class Insecta; order Lepidoptera; family Geometridae; genus Operophtera; species Operophtera brumata. The sequence goes on along the minus strand of OW052239.1, from coordinate 29,403,259 downwards.
CAGCGGGAGATAGTGTCATATTACTGTACTTTCATATGGAGTGATAGTAGTTATAGAGTGGCAAGCGGCCCACACTCGATCCCTCCGCCTTCAGGCACGTATAGGGGCCACGGTGACGGAGACAGCGGGAGATAGTGTCATATTACTGTACCTTCATATGGAGTGATAGTAGTTATAGAGTGGCAAGCGGCCCGCACCCGATCCCTCCGCCTTCAGGCACATAGAGAGGCCACGGTGACGGAGACAGCGGGAGATAGTGTCATATTACTGTACTTTCATATGGAGTGATAGTAGTTATAGAGTGGCAAGCGGCCCACACTCGATCCCTCCGCCTTCAGGCACGTATAGGGGTCACGGTGACGGAGACAGCGGGAGATAGTGTCATATTACTGTACCTTCATATGGAGTGATAGTAGTTATAGAGTGGCAAGCGGCCCGCACCCGATCCCTCCGCCTTCAGGCACGTATAGGGGTCACGGTGACGGAGACAGCGGGAGATAGTGTCATATTTTTGTACTTTCATATGGAGTGATAGTAGTTATAGAGTGGAAGGCGGCCCGCACTCGATCCATCCGCCTTCAGGCACATAGAGAGGCCACTGTGACGGAGACAGCGGGAGATAGTGTCATATTACTGTATTTTCATATGGAGTGATAGTAGTTATAGAATGGAAGGCGGCCCGCACTCGATCCATCCGCCTTCAGGCACATAGAGGGGCCACGGTGACGGAGACATCGGGAGATAGTGTCATATTACTGTATTTTCATATGGAGTGATAGTAGTTATAGAATGGAAGGCGGCCCGCACTGATATTTCCGCCTCCAGGCACATATAGGGGTCACGGTGACGGAGACAGCGAGAGATAGTGTCATACTACTGTACTTTCATATGGAGTGATAGTAGTTATAGAGTGGCAAGCGGCCCGCACCCGATCCCTCCGCCATCAGGCACGTATAGGGGTCACGGTGACGGAGACAGCGGGAGATAGTGTCATATTTTTGTAATTTCAAATGGAGTGATAGTAGTTATAGAGTGGAAGGCGGCCCGCACTCGATCCATCCGCCTTCAGGCACATAGAGGGGCCACGGTGACGGAGACAGCGAGAGATAGTGTCATACTACTGTACTTTCATATGGAGTGATAGTAGTTATAGAGTGGCCAGCGGCCCGCACTTGATCCCTCCGCCTTCAGGCACATGTAGGGGTCACGGTGACGGAGACAGCGAGAGATAGTGTCATATTACTGTACTTTCATATGGAGTGATAGTAGTTATAGAGTGGAAGGCGGCCTGCACTCGATCCTTCCGCCTTCAGGCACATAGAGGGGTCACGGTGACGGAGACAGCGGGAGATAGTGTCATATTACTGTACTTTCATATGGAGTGATAGTAGTTATGGAGTGGAAGGCGGCCCGCACTCGATCCTTCCGCCTTCAGGCACATAGAGGGGTCACGGTGACGGAGACAGTGGGAGATAGTGTCATATTACCGTACTTTCATATGGAGTGATAGTAGTTATAGAGTGGAAGGCGGCCCGCACTCGATCCTTCCGCCTTCAGGCACATAGAGGGGTCACGGTGACGGAGACATCGGGAGATAGTGTAATATTACTGTAATGCACAACGATATATTACTAGGTCTTATTGATTGAAGAGAGTGTGTAAATATTCTATTATTGGCACTTAATTCCAGTGATCGAGTGGTTGGGGTTTTTGGGTGCAACTATTTGTTTTTTTAACCAATTACCCCAACATGGGGTTTTACTAGTAGGCTTTTTGAGAATGAACCTGTTAAGTGCCTGCCTCCTCCACTATACTAATAAGTGACTGATAGCTCATGACAGATAACATTTATTAGCTATCTGTCTTTTATGTACAGCGCGGGTGTTCAAGACCCTGAGGTAACAGTTTACATGACAAAAATGTTTCCGATCGAAGTCACTCACCGTTACCGAAGAATATAAGTATCATTCACAATTTTCAACCCTATACTGTAAACGTTGAGCACCGCGCCACACCCTAACGGGCGCTCGTAAGATTATAGACTCGTAAAGAGGCCCGGACAGCACTGATCTACTCGTAACTCACGTAATCTAGGAGAGCAACGCGCCAGTTACTTGCACAGTTCACAGTTACAGTTAATTGCACTGTTTACGTGAGGTGGACATTTATTTGTGTATTTTGCAGACCGAGTTATTTAACAATTTTCTGTACAAATTTGATGGTCTATCATGAGTGTCCTAATTTGTCCAATGTCATAGTCTATCATGTGTCCAAGGCCATAGTCTATCATCTGCCCAATGTCATAGTCTATCATGTGTTCAATGTCATAGTCTATGATGTGTCCAAGGCCATAGTATATCATGTGTCCAATGCCATAGTCTATCATGTGTCCAATGTCATAGTCTATCATATGTCTAATGCCATAGTCTATCATGTGTCCAATGTCATAGTCTATCATGTGTAATGTCATAGTCTATCATGTGTCCAATACCATAGTCTATCATGTGTACAATGCCATAGTCGTAAATCATAATGTGTAAAATTTCAGCATTATCAGGGGTCTTAATGACCCCAGAGAACTTCACTCAAAAAAGACTCTCCACCACCACATACTTGCATGAGGACCCATTCAGAATGTCCCTAAGAACGTATCATTTTTGCTCTATCTAGCTGCATTTTAGAGATATAGCAGATTTTACGTTTTTATTTAAAAATGCATTGTCGTCCACATATTTGTGAGCTACCCAGAAAGTTTCAGGCGAATATAATAGGGAAGTGCTCGTTTGAGTTTCAAAATTCCATCCGGAACGACACAGACAGACAAACAATAAAGTGACAAGAAGGTTTTATTAAAATGTGTTTAATAAAAAGTTAAAAGGTAGACAGCAATTTGAAATGAGTATTTATTAAGTTTTTTTAGCTATTTCTTAAAATAATGTTTGCGACTATGAAGTTGTTATAACAAAAATTAAATTTTTATCCGAAGTTTGATATGACTATGTTTTTATTTCGAAGTTATATCTTTTGTGTACCTTATAAGTTATTGCAATTTTAAAAGTGTGGTTTTAATATTTGAATGATTGTACCTAGTCTGTTTACTAAAATTATAAAGGGTTTACTTATTCTGAGCTCATATAAGTTTGACATGTTCTTGGCAAGGTCTAGAGTCTGGCTAATAGTGATTAATGGTGTGAGCAGAGTGTTACTCATATTTCTTTGAAGCATTATTTATTTAAGTATGTTATTTATGTATTAGCCGATAACTCGATAGAATCGTTCAAGGTGAAGACAATGTTAGTAAATGATAGTCTTGAAAGTTGGGATGACCTGCCATGAATGTTTCACGAAAGCGGATCCTATGTAGGTATAGTTTATCTATCAATCAAATGTTTCAGCAGGCTAAAGCCTTTCAAAACCGACTCACCTTCACACCGCTCTGTCACACTGGTGTGATGGTGAGGAAGAAAATTTCCTCCAGGTAACCACTAGTATTAAAGATAGGAAAATCATTCCTAAACTCCACACCGTACGGTTTTTTTTTTTTTTTATACTACTTGGATGACGGATCAAGCAAGATGCCCACCTGATGTTAGGCGGTAACCTCTGCCTATGAACAGTGCATTACCTCATAGATCACGTCCACCTACGACGCAACCTATGTGGCATTGCATTATGACACTTCTCTGTCATACTGGTGTGATGGTGAGGAATGAAATTTCTTCTACGTAACATTAGTATTAAAGATAGGAAAAGGTTTTCCTTACCTCAACGCCGTACACCACGTCTGACTGACCTTCACACCGCTCTGTCACACAGGTGTGAGATCAGGGCTTCATTAATTCAGATGTAATAAAATTCGATTTCTGCTCGCAGTTAGATAATCTTTAAATCAAATATGAAAAAACGTATTAGATGATGCCGCAGGAAATATCACACAAGTTCACCAACACATCAAAAAATGGTTACTGTCACTCGTTCATTATGACAGCTTTATGGAAACACGACAGTGTCATAAACAACCAGTAAACTGTTATCAGTATTATTGTGTTTGGTACATAGCCATAGTAACTGTTATCAGTATTATTGTGTTTGGTACATAGCCATAGTAACTGTTATCAGTATTATTGTGTTTGGTACATAGCCATAGTAACCCGTTTTTTTTTAACTTTGTGTATGACTCGTAAAGCAGATGGCCTACCTGATGTTCAGCGGTAACCTCTGCCTTTAACAGTGCATTACCTCATAGGTCACGCCCTATGTGATATTGCACTGCGCCCGCCACCCTGAGACATAAAGATGAAAAGTCTCAAGTGCCTGTAATTTCATCGGCACTCATACCCTTCAAACCGGAACTCAGCAATGCGAGCACTACTGCTTTGCGGCAGAAATAGGTATGGTGGTAGTACTTCCCCGGACGAACTCCTTCACAAAAAAGCTCTACTACTTACAAATTGCCATGTACGGACTGTTGGCTGTAACCAATATTGCTATAATGACATAAAATGTATGAAAACATCTATGAATAACGTTTTCAGGCTAAACCACGGTTTAACCGCTGTGCCTGTTATGTGTTGGTGAACTTGTTATATACATGGAGAGGGTGTGGAAACTTTACAGATTAATTAATTCAGATATTTTCAAGTTCCTCGTGTAAGAAGGCTGTGTTTTGGCTTCAATACTTGGTTCTTCTTCTTTCGTGTCAAGTTTCTCACAGATGATATAAATAGGATCAGGATGTATTTGAATAATTACTGATATGTAAAAATACTTTATTAATTAATTTAATTTATTATTATTTTATTAAATAAAATATATATATTTGTATTACTGCATAACAAAACATTACAGTTACGTACATTTAAATTTAGATTTACATTTTCTGCATTTATTAGTAACATTTAATTTGAGACAACTGTCATTGCTAATTTCGAAATCAATAATTAATTTACTGACCTAATATAAATAAATTCATATTATGTAAGTTTTTTGTGAAAAGCTAAATAAACTTTATACTTTATACTTATACTTTTTTTATAACATGTCAAAGTAATGTGTCTCTCCCATAGAGTACACAGTGACTTCACTAACCATTACTCACTTATCACTTGTCTCCCTCAGAACCTCCATGAGCAGTAACCGATGTGATGGACGTTTCTCGAGAGTCTGGATGTGTCGTTTATCGAACCTCATTACCGCCATCGATCAAATAAAACTAAACGACCATCACTCACTTTCCAAATCCATTTCCATTCAATCCTATTCAGGCATCCCTTTTGGATTATCCTGTAATCTCCTAAGTTCACTAAAAGATCCTTTAGTAGGCTTGTAAGTTTGTCCTTTTTATAGTACCCTGAGTTTACACTAGAAGGTCCTTTTTATAGGTCCGGCGTCACGGAGTCACGAGGTAACGACGCGGCGTTATACCAGAGGGCGCGCGCTGCGCGTATTAAATAAGGATAGGAGAGATGTCTGACGGACGCGACCTTTGGTCGCTATCTTTGTTAATGTTGCATCAAAAATGTTGTTCAAAAAACACCGCCGCAGTCTCCTATTATCCATCGAGGAGTTCCGTTGTTCACCTTCCGTCTCCGTCATCAGATCACCTCGTCGTTACCATCATATTGTATTGTCATCGGAACTTTACAGGTATGCCAAATTTCAGCCCAATCGGTTGAGAATTACTGCTTTAAAATGCAGTTGCAAGATTCCACCCGGATTCCACCCAGACAAACATAAATACAACTTGCTTAAAATGCAATTGCATCTTAAATAAAAGCTTGTTAAAGAAAGACAACATGCATTTTTACAATTTAATATTTATGAATATAATTAAATAAATAAATAAATAAATAAATAAATAATGCTGGACACAGTTCACACAACATTATCTAGCCCCAAGCTAAGCAGAGCTTGTGTTATGAGTACTAGATAACTGATATACTTAATACGATATAATACATAGATAGATATTTTTTATAATTAATTATGTACAGTGAAAAGAAGTCTTTAGAGGAAAACTGTTATATTTTTAAAAGACAGATTCTCATTTGTTTTTTTAATAATGGTAGACCATCATTTGTCCATGATCTCATCTTTTGGTAAATAAAGATGCAGCCGACGATGGATCATGAAGGTCTAGAAGAGACTTATTCACTCTTGCCTTCATGATACCCACAATATAGTTATCAGGAAAGACAGACGACGGATGTGTTTCACACCTTAGTGGTTCGCATTATAAAGGTGGAACCGAAATTCTTAGTACGAATAGAGGGTATACTAATGAGTAAAGAATGATAATGAGCGATGCGCCTGCTTGTCCTATGATGAAAAGGAGATGAAGAGATCAGATCATATAGTTTCTGGGCTGGTTCCCTAAAATGGAGCCTAGAGAAGGTCAAAGGTATGCTACTGTACGGTGGCGCTCGAGACACTTTTTCTCTTTTTGACGTTCTCTGTGGCGCGGCAGGCGAAGATTCGCCAGTGACGTTGGTGGTGGTTGCGGGTTCGATTCCCGCCTGGGAACAAATATTTGTACGATCTACCGATATTTGTTTAGGGTGTTCTGGGTATTATCTATGTGTAATAAAAAAATATCTATCTATGTAATGTATTGTTTTAGGTATATCAGTTATCCAGTAACCATAACACAAGCTCTGCTTAGTTTGGGCCTAGATAATGATGTGTGAACTGTCCAGCATTATTTATTTATTTATTTGTTTACTCTGGATCTTAGTCTCCGCCATATAAGCCTGAAATTTCATGACTTATCAAAGAGAGATAAAAATCCTAAAATTCTTAGCTTAAGCTTAAAATGTACCTGCAGATTTGCATCGTTGTTCATTTGGCTTGCTACAATGGGGAATGTTTTCACTTTGATAATATTTACTGATAACGATTCAACTATACGTACCTATAGCATCCTAACTCTAATATTAGTTAATGAGTTCTACCAGCATTATTCAGCGGCTCGTACCGTGGTGGGACCAGTCTAAAAATAGACCCCTACACCTCCTCCCGTGGATGTCGTAAAAATTAACATAGGGCTTACGCCAGGGAATCCGCAACGGCATCTATGTGAGTAACCAACATCTGCGATCACCGATTCGCCTGCCAAGCGTCGTGATTATGGCAAATGCCCCCATAGAATCTAATGAATGAGACAGCGTCCAACGGTGGACGTCTGACAGCCGATGATTGTGATGATGCGGTTCTACATGAAGAGTTATCTACATGCAGCGTATACTTAGTTTATGTCTTCCACTGTTGAATGTTGCGACAAAAAGTCGCGTCCGTTCTTTGTTACTGCTTCACGCTGTAGCAATAAAGTTGAGGATTTGTCGAAATTCGATTCCTCCGGGACGGCGCCCGCTTGCGAGATTGCAAATTGAAATGTGCTCGGCTTTATGAAGTGTCGCAGGTAAATGGTTAGTCTGTGGTTTGTTTGCACGTAACACCAGTTTATTTGCTACATTCAGTAGCGGTCCATCGGCTGGGACCGTCTCACATATATTGGCTTGTGGCTATGGAACACTGAGTGAATTACATTTATCCTATGTTAGTAACGTGAGCATTAGTTTCGAAGCGGCAGATTATGGGTTAGTCGAGTAGTAGTCGATACTATCCCAATCCCAAGATTAACGAGCTGACGTGGAGTGGAGTGGCGCAGTTGGCTGGCGCATCACAGTGTCAGGGGGTTGATCCCGTCAATTCAACCAGGATTATTTGAGATGCTATAAAATCGAAGCAGATATAACTTGGTCGCACCAATGTCGAAGTAATGGTTCTCGAATGACCGGAGGACGCAGTGTAGGCCCCGCACTGGAAGGCGGCTCAATAGACAGCTTGGCGTAGCGTTCTTAGGGGGCCTATGTTTAGCGGTGAACTTACTCTGGCTGCTAATGATGATGTAGAGAGCAAAGTTACCGAAATAAAGAACGATTGTGAAAATAAATAACTTCAACAGTACTACTCAGAAAGTGGCTTACGGTATTCCTCAAGATATAATAATCGCCCTTAACTTTTTTTTAAATTTATTTTTATAATTTTAATAACATAAGACTAACAACGATATGGTTTCCTCTGTGCTTGCTTCGACGCTGTCATACTCGTAGTGGCATAGTCGCTTGCATCACCGCCTCATCGTCCATCGGATGACGCACGAGCCACCATTTTGACGTCCGAGTTTGATAGTAGATAGTAGTGACGGGTGGTGGCTACCGCCTCGCCGTCGTCTGCGTTGTTGGTGCGGACACAGCTGCGGGTTTAGCCGGGGAATGACAAATAGTGAATGGAGGTTTAGTTTCGTCTTCGCTAATGACTATAATAGCATTCTTTCCCTTCTTTGACTAGACTGACTTTATATATTAGGCTAGATCAGCTTGAATTATGTAGGTATTCAGTATTCATGTAAAACGAAATGTTTTAATTGTATAGGTTTACCTATCAAGTTCATGGGCGTTCAACGATGCGGTTTGAATAGCAATTATGTACCATGTGTTGCCAATTATACGCTTTATATTCGAACAATGCGGGTGGAGTTGTGTCACAGAATAAATAATAGTTGTGGGAGAATAGAAAGTAATTTGGATCCATCCTCCAATCGGTAAGTAGGTAGTCGTAGTTTCCTGGACGTGTGCGGTGAAGTATGGGTATTTAGCTAATTACCCACTAATGTCATAAACTTTAAAGTTTGGATCTTTGGTTGTTTGTATGTTTGTGACGGCAATCACGTCAAAACAGCTGAACTGATTTCGATGAAATCCTGGTAAAATGCGCGTGCATCCACGAAAAGATAATAATAAAATAGTATTGTTGGATGTGCACCTACCAGCCTGGCCCACTGCAGCAAGGACAGAGAGAACTGGAAAAAAGAGAGGGAGGCTTTTGCCCTGCAGTAGGAGTCATCACCCACGTGAAGTCACATCCACGCAGAGTCTTCACCCACGCGGAGTCATCACCCACGTGAAGTCACACCCACGCAGAGTCATCACCCACATGAAGTCACATCCACGCAGAGTCTTCACCCACGCGGAGTCATCACCCACGTGAAGTCACACCCACGCAGAGTCATCACCCACACGCAGTCATCACCCACGATCACCCAGGTGAAGTCATCACCTACGCGGAGTCATCACCCGCGTGGAGTCATTGTGACAGTAGATCCAGAGAACAAATTAAGTGAAAGTTTATTGTTGTTCTTAAGTTTCAATATTTGTTACAGGAAGGCATATTGAAATAATGTTTGTAAGACAAACTGAAGGTGTAAAATTGAGCCTTTCCTGAAAAGAAGAAAACATTTAATTTTCTAATCATAATTGTGTACAAGAAAATTAAATTTCTTTTCCCGCTGAGTTCCAGGAAATACGAATCCAATTTGTGAGGTAATATCATTATTATTTTAGGGTTCTGTGCCTAAAAAAGTAAACTCTTAGAAACCAAACCCCTAACCTCTGGTTTATTAAGCAGCGGCGATCTTCTCACGGTGTGTGGTTATGCAGCCTCTGCGAATAACGGACCACTGCACGTGTCCACTACTGCCTTGCTACTGCCGTCATTTGGCGGCGTCTGCATTCAGGAAACCTCGACTCGATGGTAGACCATTATCTATTTATTTTGCGATACTGAAATTTTAACTTTACTACTCCTAAAATGGGAAGGTCGAGTTTGCATGTAAATAAGATTTTTGTTGATAAATATATAATTAAAAACCAGCTTTAGTGAATTAAGTGGTTATAGTTTGATTAGTTCCCGTTTGTCCCCGAATCTGTCCCCATTAGAACAGGCAGGAATTGTTAGTAGTCAGAATTTGGTGTTTTCAACTATACCATAAAACAGTGATGAAATAGATAAATAGTTACACAATGCAGATAAATAGTGACACCTAGTAAAATCTTCATAAACTAGAAAACTGTAAAATTTTGTAAAGTAGGTACAACAGTGGGTACAACCATAGTTTGAATATAAACTGCTTTACAAAATCACCGCCCTCTAGGTGCGATACCGGTCTGTCTGCCTTTACTTATAAGAAGTATCACGAAACAAATAACCTCTCCAGCCACCGGAAAATATAATAAGCTGTAAAAAATACAATATGTCACAGTATCGCGAGTCTACGGCGGAGCAAATTACGCAGGAGTCGGACCGCATTAGTGACGCGCGGGCGCGGCAGCGCGGCGTGTTATATTCAGTAAGAGAACTAAACTATACTGGCAGACGCACCGTAGAGTGCCCTCCACCCTGACTTATGTGTAGTACACGTTAAGGCAAGGTAGTGGAGGGTGTGTTTATGTTATTTGTGAATCACGCACACACGCATAGAAATTGGCATCAGCTTGCAATGTTCCATCTTTCTCTAATTACTTGTCTGTGACAACATCGTCTGCCTAACAATATGTCAAAAACCTGATTGCACCAACCCACTTTTAAGTTAAATTTTAGACAGACTATTACAACTTGTAACTTTTAGACAGACTATTACAACTTGTAACTTTTCAAGACAGTTTTCCAATTGTCTAATATTGGCTGACGCAATCAGGCACGTTGCGCTACTGTACCTGAGCTACACCGCCGCCACCTAGCTCTTATCACCTGAGCTGTGCGGATATGAGACAAATTTAATATTTTCGTCTCTACTTCGTATGTTACCTATTTTATTTCGTCGAGTATACTTTATGAGAAACTTATTTGGCCGGGGATTCGACTTGCTAATGAAAGTTGTTGCGAGTTCGTGTGTTAGAACTCCGAAGGCCAGGGGCCTGTGTTATGCTTGTTCTTGGATGTTCTTGTATGTTATGGTTCGAGAACACACTCGTACCTACCTTCCTATTAAGGAAATAATAACAATAATCGTTGGTATAACATTATTTTAAAATAAGTTTTTTGTGAAAAATATTTTTTGCAGTACAAGCTTTTATAATATTAGTGATCGTAACCGCATGCTCATTAAAATGAGCCTAAATACGGCCAATCTACTACTATCCATCGCGAAATTCCGTTCTCCACCTTTCGTCTCCATAATAACTTGTAAACACAACAAAAAAAATTGTATTTTTTTTGTATTTTTATTTATATCATCAGATTAGCTCTTCTTCTTCTAATCTTAGGTAATGGCTTCTGTGCATTATTTGCAACAATTTAGCCAATGTCAAGTGATATAATTATTATAGTTTTATAGTCAAGTCGTCTATAGTCTTCGTCTGTTGTCACCGTCATATTGTATTGTCATGGGAGCTTGACAGGTATGCCAAATCAGATGAGGATATGCTTAAAAATTGGATTCGGACGGGAACGTCCCTTTCGCAAAATCAATTGCAATATTCCACCCGGACAAACATACTCCAGCCGGACATACATTGCAAGTTAATACAAAGCTTGTAATAAAAGCTTGTATTTAGATTGGAGCACTCATCTTTATCTCAGCTAAATATTTAGCCAAATCCATTTCAACTACAGGCCTGGTATCAAATCTGACTATCTTTTTCTTTCTACAAACAAGTAAACTCTCTCAAATTAATGTTGAATTGTTCCAAGCACCATAACGAGTACAAAAACGAAACAGTTCTTCAAGTAGCAATTTTCTCTTAATCTCTAGTTCACTTTCGAAGTTCTTATCATTCTATTTTTGTTCTCTAATGAGCTCTAAATTGAACAACTCAAAGCCTTTTGTACTTTAATACAATTTCAAGAAGTATAAGGTATAAAACAATAAATTCCCTAGAGTAGTATATAATATATATAGAGCACAAACGAGAGCATAGGAGTAAAGCGTTTTCAACACGACGTCTTCGTCAACAGGCTGGTGACGTCACCGTCGGCAGGCTGGTGACGTCACCGTCAGCAGGCTGGTGACGTCACCGTCAGCAGGCTGGTGATGTCACTGCTGGCAGGCTGGTCACGTCACCGTCGGCAGGCTGGTGACGTCACCGTCAGCAGGCTGGTGTCGAGAAGGCAATGTACGTTTTGGCCCGGTGGGGCACCGGATGCCGACCATCAAAATAATCCTTTCGTTAACTTTTAACTTACTGAGCAGATGAAAATTATGAAAATGTTGATAATGACCCTAGTGATTTCAATGAATTAAATACTTTTGAATTTGACTTTGAGATATAGTGGTGACTTACACTACTAAGGGACAGTGAAACGCAAATAGTTGTTTTCCGAGCAGCTATATTTGAAGTAGCTTACTTAGAACTTTACTTATTGATTGTGAAACAAAGCCTAAGTAAAGTAAGTAAGTAAAATCGAAAAGCCTGCTAAACTAATTTTACAATAATGATGTCAGCAATTTCCGCTCGCTATTATTATTTTCAAACTCATTAGCAGTCGCCTACGTACTTAGAGCATTGCAGGCCTCCGTACCGGAGTTTACGTACTTAGAGCGTTTCAGGCCTCCGTACGGAGCCTACGTACTTAGAGCATTGCAGGCCTCCGTACCGGAGCCTACGTACTTAGAGCGTTGCAGGCCTCCGTACGGAGCCTACGTACTTAGAGCATTGCAGGCCTCCGTACCGGAGCCTACGTACTTAGAGCATTGCAGGCCTCCGTACCGGAGCCTACGTACTTAGAGCATTGCAGGCCTCCGTACGGAGCCTACGTACTTAGAGCATTGTAGGCCCCCGTACCGGAGCCTACGACCTTAGAGCATTGCAGGCCTCCATACCAGAGGCTACGTACTTAGAGCATTGCAGGCCTCCGTACGGAGCCTACGTATTTAACCAGTTCATACTTTCATAGACACGATCAAGTTACTGTCACTCTGTGAGACATTATAATAATCGGTTGAGTTGTTATTAGGTTTTTACATTTTATTATTCAAGTTTTCATTAATTTGTGTTTGACTTTCGTTAAAATTAATCAGTTAAACTAATACGAGTAAGTTCAATTCCACTTGGAATTTAATTTATGAAATATGTATACAACTTACCTTGCTTATCTCGTTTAGATATTTTCAATAGTTAGGTAAGTTTTTGGTTTCAATCAAAAACAGAAAAACAAATAACAATATAGTTAACCGGTAACATAGTCAAACTAGCATTTAAAACATGTTTGAAGTTGTGTTTTTGTAGACTACGTTAGGTACATAGTCTACATAAACTCACCATGTAGTTTCAGTTTACTATGTAGACTACGTAATAATAATTTATAATAGCATTTAAAAATTGCCAACGTGGTACAGGCGTTCTCAAGTGATGCGTTCTCAAGTGATGCGTTCTCAAGTCATGCGTTCTCAATCGATGCGTTCTCAAGTGATGCGTTCTCAAGTGATGCGTTCTCAAGTGATGCGTTTACTAATGAACAGCATTTAATTTTTATTTTAAATTATGGTTTTCAAATAAGCTTTAGCATGACATTACAGTTTTCATTCTAGAAAACTGTTTTTAAAAACACCCAACAGTTCACTGAGCAATATTTAGCTTATAATCTTCTTTCCAGTGGTATTACGATAAGCTTTTTTAAATTGGATTATAGACTGAACCAATTATGAGCTATTTTGAAAGGATAAACATTTTTAAATAAACTCTAATATACAAAAAAGTTTCTTTTTTAATTTTCAAAACACGCTTTTCTAAAATTTGTAAGCGGAACCGTAAGCTGATCAAAATGAGCCCATACAGGGCCGGGCTACTAGTAATTATCGAAGAGTTCCATTAGTCCCCTTTTCGTTTCCATCATCAGATCAGCTCGCGGTTACCTTAATGACAATACATCATCGGTCCTTGATGAGTATACAAAGTTTTAATTTAATTCAAAGTTAAGAAGTGGGTGAAAATCACGTTCAAAGTTTCCGTTGCATATCTACATACAAACACAGAGACTAAGCTCATAAATCACGTTCAAAGTTTCCGTTGCATATCTACATACAAACACAGAGACTAAGCTCATAAATCACGTTCAAAGTTTCCGTTGCATATCTACATACAAACACAGAGACTAAGCTCATAAATCACGTTCAAAGTTTCCGTTGCATATCTACATACAAACACAGAGACTAAGCTCATAAATCACGTTCAAAGTTTCCGTTGCATATCTACATACAAACACAGAGACTAAGCTCATAAATCACGTTCAAAGTTTCCGTTGCATATCTACATACAAACACAGAGACTAAGCTCATAAATCACGTTCAAAGTTTCCGTTGCATATCTACATACAAACACAGAGACTAAGCTCATAAATCACGTTCAAAGTTTCCGTTGCATATCTACATACAAACACAGAGACTAAGCTCATAAATCACGTTCAAAGTTTCCGTTGCATATCTACATACAAACACAGAGACTAAGCTCATAAATCACGTTCAAAGTTTCCGTTGCATATCTACATACAAACACAGAGACTAAGCTCATAAATCACGTTCAAAGTTTCCGTTGCATATCTACATACAAACACAGAGACTAAGCTCATAAATCACGTTCAAATTTTCCGTTGCATATCTACATACAAACACAGAGACTAAGCTCATAAATCACGTTCAAAGTTTCCGTTGCATATCTACATACAAACACAGAGACTAAGCTCATAAATCACGTTCAAAGTTTCCGTTGCATATCTACATACAAACACAGAGACTAAGCTCATAAATCACGTTCAAAGTTTCCGTTGCATATCTACATACAAACACAGAGACTAAGCTCATAAATCACGTTCAAAGTTTCCGTTGCATATCTACATACAAACACGAAGACTAAGCTTATAAATCACGTTCAAAGTTTCCGTTGCATATCTACATACAAACACAGAGACTAAGCTCATAAATCACGTTCAAAGTTTCCGTTGCATATCTACATACAAACACAGAGACTAAGCTCATAAATCACGTTCAAAGTTTCCGTTGCATATCTACATACAAACACAGAGACTAAGCTCATAAATCACGTTCAAAGTTTCCATTGCATATCTACATACAAACACAGAGACTAAGCTCATAAATCACGTTCAAAGTTTCCGTTGCATATCTACATACAAACACAGAGACTAAGCTCATAAATCACGTTCAAAGTTTCCGTTGCATATCTACATACAAACACAGAGACTAAGCTCATAAATCACGTTCAAAGTTTCCGTTGCATATCTACATACAAACACAGAGACTAAGCTCATAAATCACGTTCAAAGTTTCCATTGCATATCTACATACAAACACAGAGACTAAGCTCATAAATCACGTTCAAAGTTTCCGTTGCATATCTACATACAAACACAGAGACTAAGCTCATAAATCACGTTCAAAGTTTCCGTTGCATATCTACATACAAACACAGAGACTAAGCTCATAAATCACGTTCAAAGTTTCCGTTGCATATCTACATACAAACACAGAGACTAAGCTCATAAATCACGTTCAAAGTTTCCGTTGCATATCTACATACAAACACAGAGACTAAGCTCATAAAAGCGTGTTAAGGTGGATGATATTTAGATAAATATTTATATATTTATTTATTAACCATCTCGTTACATTTCATAACATTGGCATGTCACATTGGTACATTTTAATTTTAATACTATATAAATAACAATATAAAGTATAGTATGCACAATTATATAAAGAAAATACAGAGCAATATAAAACAGCATAACTTAAAAATAAAATGTAAAATATGTAGGTTCGTCTGCAGGCACGTCACTACACGTCAAGCAAATCAGAAAATGAACAACTCATGTACTCATCGATATGGTAATATGGTTTACATTCAAAAAATATTTTAGTTTATGTTTTTAATTGGATTAGAGGTAACCGTGTTATTTGTAGGATTGCTCTCGCTTGAGGCGCAAAATTCTTTTTTTTTTGTGTTTTTGCTGTTACAGCTCATTAACATTTATTCAGATAGCGAAAGTTGATTTTGCGAGTACTAGGAGACTTAACACAATGTTTTAATTGAGTCGGACTCGCGCACCAAGGTTTCCGTACCGTTATCTATAAAAACGGCAAAACACGTTAAAAATAAATAATAATTATTAAATATTTATTTTATTCTATTTTTTAGTATTTGTTGTTATAGCGGCAACATAAATACATCATCTGTGAAAATTTCAACTGTCTAACTATCATGGTTCATGAGATACTGCCTGGTGACAGACAGACAGACAGACGGACAGCCGAGCCTTAGTAATAGGGTCTCGTTTTACCCTTTGGGTACGGAACCTAAAAAATAGATTTTTAGTCCGTGCGAAACTTTTTGACAGATGTTTTGACACTTACCTGTAACACAAATAAAATAATACTATAGCCTATAGTAATATGACATCCTAAACTCCCACGTCCCAGCCACTTATCTACCAATACTACGCCTTCAACGTTTTATTTTATTAATATGACATCCTAAACTCCCACGTCCCAGCCACTTATCTACCAATACTACGCCTTCAACGTTTTATTTTATTAATATGACATCCTAAACTCCCACGTCCCAGCCACTTATCTACCAATACTACGCCTTCAACGTTTTATTTTATTAATATGACATCCTAAACTCCCACGTCCCAGCCACTTATCTACCAATACTACGCCTTCAACGTTTTATTTTATTAATATGACATCCTAAACTCCCACGTCCCAGCCACTTATCTACCAATACTACGCCTTCAACGTTTTATTTTATTAATATCTCTCGAATAAGTATGACTTTTACTTGCTCCAAAGAATGTATTATGTTTCTCCGCCCAGACTATTTTCTATCTCACTAGACAAATATGATATTAGCACGACTTATTAGTTAGTACAATAAATCCCCCATCGGTCATTCCGAGGTCGTCTGAGCGCACAATAAATCCAGGGTTTCCCAAGATACTAGTAACAGTGTCTATTGCTTTCCAGGCGTAACATAGCGGCCACAGATAATTGAAGTTCACTATGCACATTCCTTCTGCTATTCGATACTTTGTGTGAGGACGAATTACCTCAGGAGTCTACTAGATAGATTATTGTGATTTTTCAATTACTTGCAGAAGAATTCGCTAGTAATGGCAACGAAGAGGCCACTGCGCATCGGGAGGCATTTAGCTAATAATGGCAACGAAGAGGCCACGGCGAATCGGGAGACAATTAGCTAATAATGGCAACGAAGAGGCCACGGCGCATCGGGAGACAATTAACTAATAATGGCAACAAAGAGGCCACAGCGCATCGGGAGACAATTAGCTAATAATGGCAACGAAGAGGCCACGGCGCATTGGGAGACAATTAGCTAATAATGGCAACGAAGAGGCCACGGCGCCTCGGGAGACAATTAGCTAATAATGGCAACGAAGAAGCCACGGCGCATCGGGAGACAATTAGCTAATAATGGCAACGAAGAGGCCACGGTGCATCGCGAGACAATTAGCTAATAATGGTAACAAAGAGGCCACGGCGAATCGGGAGACAATTAGCTAATAATGGCAACGAAGAGGCCACGGCGCATCGGGAGACAATTAGCTAATAATGGCAACGAAGAGGCCACGGCGCATCGGGAGACAATTAGCTAATAATGGCAACGAAGAGGCCACGGCGCATCGGGAGATAATCCGAGTTGCAAAGATCCATCGTCAGATTATATTTTTCATTTACCCTCGTCTCGCAAATGACTTGTTATCGACATATTGACGACCTCTGTGGCGCGGCGGGCGAAGCTTGGCCTGTGACGCAGGAGGTTGCGGGTTCGATTCCCACCTCGGAACAAATATTTGTGCGATCGCAAATATTTGTTCAGGGTGTTCTTGGTATTTTTTATGTACAATAAAAAATATCTGTCTATGTAATATATTGTATTAAGTATTTCAGTTATCTAGTACCCATAACACAAGCTCTGCTTAGCTTGGGGCTAGATAATGTTGTGTGAACTGTCCAGCTTTATTTAATTATTTATATAGGTATACTTCGGTTAATTGCACTGAACCAAAATCTGTGGGTTCAAATCCATATTACGGACGCATAATTTGTTTTGCACTTTGCAAATTGTATGTTTTCCATATATTGTATGTTTCCATGTGCTGAACACGGTTAAAGCAAATATCAGAAGACAATCTTTGTGACAGAATCCTCTCTGTGTGTTGCCTTATTTTGTAACTGCATTCTTTCTGCTAACAATAGTTATAATCAAATAATCTTTTTAGAGCCATTCCTGGAGCAGGTGACGTCACAGCCGTCAACAGTTAGACATGAAATGTTTTTTGAAATAATCCATCAGAATGCAGTTGCGTTATGATTTGTTTAATTTTTTACTAAGTATTGCATTCATAACTTAAATTCAACAACCATTTTATTGAAACCCACAGTTTTCAGCTTGGTTAGTTGTGTCATTCATTCTGAATATCGTTTCAGCTTGGTTAGTTGTGTCATTCATTCTGAATATCTTTTCAGCTTGGTTAGTTGTGTCATTCATTCTGAATATCGTTTCAGCTTGGTTAGTTGTGTCATTCATTCTGAATATCGTTTCAGCTTGGTTAGTTGTGTCATTCATTTTGAATATCGTTTCAGCTTGGTTAGTTGTGTCATTCATTCTGAATATCGTTTCAGCTTGGTTAGTTGTGTCATTCATTCTGAATATCGTTTCAGCTTGGTTAGTTGTGTCATTCATTCTGAATATCGTTTCAGCTTGGTTAGTTGTGTCCTTCTTTCTGAATATTGTTTCAGCCTGGTTAGTTGTGTCATTCATTCTGAATATCGTTTCAGCTTGGTTAGTTGTGTCATTCATTCTGAATATCGTTTCAGCTTGGTTAGTTGTGTCATTCATTCTGAATATCGTTTCAGCTTGGTTAGTTGTGTCATTTATTCTGAATATCGTTTCAGCTTGGTAAGTTGTGTCATTCATTCTGAATATCGTTTCTCTAAAACATTTACTTCAAATTCTGTTATAAATTAATAATGTGAGAGCTGTGTCGAGACTCTAATTAATATTTCAACTCTGTCTGAATTAAAAGCGTTCACCTGTTTCAATACAATTAGCTATTCGTTTAATACACAATTAATTCTTCATTTAATTTAATTTTGAAATAACGTTGATTGCAAATTTTAAAATATTTGTTTTCTTACATTCTAATATCATTAAAACGTTTGATTTCATATAAAAATATTATTATTTAAACATCATTTTAATCCACGTCTTTACAGCCTTATTTGTTACAAACGAGATCTGGCTTATTGTTGACCTCTGTGGCGCAGCGGGCGAAGGTTAGCCTGCGATGCAGGAGGTTGCGGGTCCGATTCCCGCCTCAGAACAAATATTTTTGCGTTCGCAGATATTTGTTCAGGGTGTTCTGGATATTTTCTATGTATAATAAAAAATATCTATCTATGTAATATATAGTATTAAGTATATCAGTTATCTAGTACCCATAACACAAGCTCTGGCTTACTTTGGGGCTATATAATGTTGTGTGAACTTTGTCCAGCATTATTTTTTTTTTTTTTATTCCACTTCAACTGACAGCTGTTTGTGCTTTTTATGAAAGTGGATGATTTGCTAGTCACTATATTGTATGAATCCGTTTGTAAGGCGGATTGGTGGTCGCGTTATGGTGTTGATTACTCAGATGGGTGCTGCTGCCCATCCTCTGGTGTAACCCCTTAGACGATATTTACCACATCCACGGGAGAGACGGAGGGCTATTTGCTTAGGCCGGACACACCACGGACAAATTAAAATGCGACTCACAAAATGAATTGAAAACAAGGAGCCTTCGACCGCGGAATAAATGATTAACTTTTCCACGCTCCGTCAAAAGCCTATTCCAAAACGGAAATTTGATTCTCTCAATGTCCCATTAACAAATAAAATTGTATCTTTTTGCAATAAGCATTCATAGCAATATTATCCTAAGAACAATTCCATTTCCGTTATATTTAAATCCGAAATCGTATATTTTAAAACAAAATAGCTTAACCAGTAACGGCAGGATATTTTGTATAATTGGAGTATAATAAGATCATGAAAGGTTATAATGATACAACTTACCGTCAAGCAAAAACAGCAATCTAAAGATGAGGTGACAAATCCTTTTCATCTTGAACATTTGCAACACTTTTTAACTTTACTAAACGTACATATACTACGAGGTAATTAGGATCACAATAATTCACTTTGGCAATAATTTATATTAAAACATTTAACTGTAAATTATTCAATAATTTCTTTTATTTATTAGTGTTGGGTTTATTTATTACGTAGGTGCTTCGTAGCGAGCATCGTAGCGTACGCTCGGCGCGCGGTCGCAGTGACTACTGCCGGCTACGGCGTAGAGGGTCTACGACAGTGCTCATTACGTCGAGAGAGCCGAGTTCGGTACATTATTTCGTTTAATAAAGTCTCATTTAAATGCGTTTATGTAACGGAATTCACGCGACATCTTCAAGGCTAACGACGACTGCGAGGTTTATGTACAAAGGATTAATAGAACTGCAGTGGAAATTGTTTTA
This sequence comes from Operophtera brumata, assembly GCA_932527175.1. Classification (NCBI taxonomy): domain Eukaryota; kingdom Metazoa; phylum Arthropoda; class Insecta; order Lepidoptera; family Geometridae; genus Operophtera; species Operophtera brumata. Next base: position 29,382,864 of record OW052239.1, on the reverse strand, counting down.
TAGGTGTAAATGTTCATTGGAATGGAGCATTGATGTGATGGGTTGAACTCGGAAATTTGCGGATCTCTAAATATTGTCTAATTTATTATGAGTGGGTATTAGACTGATCTGTTGATTCCAGTTTTAAGGATCTCTCAAAAAGCAAGAAAGTAATATTACGCAGATAGAGCCGCGAGCAAAAACTTACAAAAAATATTTTCCTAACGCGAACAATCCGAAGAAAGTAGAATCGATCGCCTTCCCGGAAGCTCCGAGCAAAGCCACGGGATTAACCACTGCTCATAGTTCTTACTAACGCCAATACTTCTGGCTAAAGGGATTGCAAGAATGTACCTATGTTTGTTTGTTTGTTTTAGCTGAGGTGAGGTGACCTGAAAATAGGATTAGGTGGTAGAATAACTTTGTAGCTTACAAAAATATTAGGCTGATGAAATGTGTGCCTCTCACAGCTAACATAACAATATTAGGCTGATGAAATGTGTGCCTCTCACAGCTAACATGACAATATAAGGCTGATGAAATGTGTGCCTCTCACAGCTAACATGACAATATTAGGCTGATGAAATGTGTGCCTCTCACAGCTAACATGACAATATTAGGCTGATGAAATGTGTGCCTCTCACAGCTAACATGACAATATTAGGCTGATGAAATGTGTGCCTCTCACAGCTAACATGACAATATTAGGCTGATGAAATGTGTGCCTCTCACAGCTAACATGACAATATTAGGCTGATGAAATGTGTGCCTCTCACAGCTAACATGACAATATTAGGCTGATGAAATGTGTGCCTCTCACAGCTAACATGACAATATTAGGCTGATGAAATGTGTGCCTCTCACAGCTAACATGACAATATTAGGCTGATGAAATGTGTGCCTCTCACAGCTAACATGACAATATGCATTATATATAAGGTTTTTAATAATAGTTTATAAGGTTATAAGTTGAATATCAAGCGCATGAACATTGACTTATGTATATTTACTTATGCTGTTCTTCCTGACTTTTGATTAACTAATATTTTGAAGTTGGTTCTCCTTTTCATTGCATTACCTTCTCCTCGTTCTCAAGGCGCAAACACAGGTGCTTTCCATCTTCTAGTAAAAAGGGTAAAACCAAATAAAGCCAAGCCATGTTTTATGTCTGTTTTTTTTAAGTTTTGGTTGCATTGATATCAGAGTTAATTTAGTTTACATGACGATTCAAAATAAAGCTTGTGAAAGAAATACTTCACAAGTGAAATAAGCTGCAAATCTGGTTTTGATTGAGTAAAAGGTTTGACAATACCCTAAGGTTTCCAAGTCCTCCAGTTCACTAGAGCCGCTGAGCCTGCGCCGAGACATGTGTTCTATCGACTCTATAATGAGGTGTGCTCTGAGGAGCTGATTAATCTCATATCCGCTTCCAGGTTCTACCATCGCACTTCTCGACAACGCAAGGGTACTCATCCACACATCATCAACACGTGGGTATCTCGTACTGCTCGCTTTACGAGATCTTTTCTCCCCCATACGTGCAAGTTGTGGAATGGGCTCCCTCCTGAGGTGTTTCCGCAAAACAAAAATACGAGCCGCTTCAAAAAAAAAAAAAAAAGAGTCCTTCAAGGCAGGCAAAATTTGCATTGGCAATGCCCCTGGTGTTGCAGATGTCAATAGGCAACGGTAACCGCTTACCAGGCGGGCCGTATGCCAGTTTGTCGAGCCATCACATCAAAAAAATAGGTTGAAACCTGTCGGTTGAGTGCTTAAAGGGACGGTGGTTGCTAAGGAACGATCCCGGAACCAATGAGACACAGTTGCCCTAAAATTAGGGTTATCAAATAATTAAAAACTCACTCATAAACATCTTTGTGCCGCTGTATTTTCCTTCAAATAAATGTAATTGGTTTTCAATGAAAGTACCCAATAGTTTATACATATTTCTATGTAATTTACATAGACCTTGCCCAAGATAAAACATCTCCCACTTTACTTTGTTCCCACACTAACAAGTAGTCCACATGAGAACGCAGTCTCGTAAAAATGCTGGAAAAAACCAACTCGACTATACCTATTTGTTACTCCTATAAGTTTTTATTTTCTAGATTTATAACATAAATTATTCTTATAAGTGAAACGATAAAACAATTTGCCTGCATTTGTTTGCGATTCATCACCGGTAGATTCCGCCCGCGGGTTCCGTATAAACAACGGTTTTTACATCGAATACGTGACCCTACATAACTGAATTCAATTTCACCCTTTTACCACTTCTTTTCCCAACTGTACCTCATCAATATGCTTATAATTCATCGCTGGTTTACTACAAACCTTGCTTATAACGTGTAGTGGAAAAGAAGCAATGGATAGTAAATTATTTATAGAAAAGTTACAGCTTGTATGAAGAATAGCTCATTATGATAAAGGGTCGATCGGGTGGCAATCTAATGCGCACATACATACATGTTTTTGTTATACACACACATCAAGTATAAGTTCTTTGTTCATTTCGTACATGAATGCGGAGATGTCATTAGATAAGTAGGTGAAATAAATACCGTCTGAGGGTTAAGTCATAAAACAGAAGCTTTTCATTAATCCATGCGTTTTCTTGGCATTCATGCTTAGAACTTACTTATTAGGGTTCCGTACCCAAAGGGTAAAACGGGACCCTGTTACTAAGGCTCCGCTGTCCGTCTGTCTGTCTGTCCGCCTGTCACCAGGCTGTATCTCATGAACCGTGATAGTTAGACAGTTGAAATTTTCATAGATGATGTATTTCTGTTGCCGCTATAACAACAAGTACTAGACAAGAAATTAATTTTGTAAAAATTGAAATACATTTATTTACAGAAAGAATAATACAAGGTATGTACAAAATACATATGAAACAGTTGTGCTACCTGAAGACCGCTGCAAGCGATCTAAAGGTAGCTCAACTGATCCAAATCACTACCAGACGGAAGCGTCCCTAAGATGCTAGCTGCATTGCCACGCTGAATGGCAATACTAATGCGTTGAGCCAGATAAGAGCCAGCTCTCGGGTCACGCGTCGCTTCGACCAGATGCCCTGAAAGAATTTTGAAAACGCGAAGGGCCCCGGAACCCCACGGACCCAGAGTCTCGACCCCGAAAGGCTCAAATAAGTAAGCTCTGTCGAGACTTGCATATTTGCGTCTTTTGAGGTCCTCAGCGGAATCTGCCGCCGCACCGGCCCTAACTGATGTCCCGGACAGATGAGATGGCGCAAGGGTATCAACGCATGTAGCGTCCCACACCAAAGGCCTACCCTTCTCCCACGGAACAAGAGTCATGCCGTCAGGCCGCTTACCATCGTCACGTAGCAGACCATTCGGTTCTAGAATGGCTGGAATGTTAACGCTGGTAAGGGCCCGGCGAATGATATCATTAAGGCTAGCGTGGCGGGAAATCCTACCGGCAGCCCTGGTGCACGATAATCCGTCGTGACCAAGCTGATCAACAGCAGTACCGCACTGGCAGTGATGAGGGGCACAGCACCCTGCACCCAACCGCAAAGAAGTTGCAATACGGAAAGAAACTGGATCCATTAAAGTACCAGTATTGTGTGATGGAAGTGCTTGCAACCAAAACCCTGACTCCCATTTGGAAACGGCCAGGAGACGAGCACGATCTGTGGAGCTTGAGCACGTTTGTAACAGACAATTCCGCGTCAGCTCGCACAGAGGCCCGTCCCATTGCCGTTGAGACGAAAGAGATTTGGGGGGAGTTTGTAAAAATTAAAAAAAATCCTCAACGCTATGAAACGGATGAACCGATTTTGATCAAACATAGCTAAAAACACTACCGAAAAATACACCATTCAAACAAAAAAAAAACGAAATCAGTTTATCCGTTCGGGAGCTATGATGCGACAGACAGAAACACACACACACACAGACACGTCAAACTTATAACACCCCGTCGTTTTTGCGTCGGGGGTTAAAAACAGAATAAATGAATATAAAATTTTATCAAACAAAGTTCCATTTCCATACGACAATGAATTCAAAGATTTGATCACCTACAATGATAGTTAGTTACAAGTGAAGCTAATAAAAGCGTGTTTCAAATCTTGAGTTCAAGAGAATACAGTTGTGGCGTTGTATGAACGCAACCTATCTGTTAAGTTGTGTATCATGTGAAGATTATCAATGCAACCTAGTTTATTAAGTTGTCTACTATGTAAATCAGAAGATACCGATGCCTATTTCCGTCCTTCCGGCGGTTGGCACCCTTGATACAAGAAGTGAGAGCCTCCTTCTGTGACGGGACCTCAAGGAGTGTGCATATCGCACAACTAGTAATTGTTATACTTGAATCAGCTTCCACTTGTTCACTCGGCACCACACAGGCGCTCCCCGCCTAGTAGTAAGAAGGATCATCTAAAGAAAAACAGACCGTGTTTGTTGCCTGATTCTTCTAGGTCTGGTTGCGTTGGAACAGGAGTAAATGTAAATTTATTTTTTATGACGATTCAAAATGATCCTTGCGATTTCAATGAATAAAATACTTTTGACTTTGACTTTATCAAGTAACCAATAAGCTACCTTATTAACCAATAAACACGCATCTAAAAACAATCAAGAGGGTGTTGCTTGATCACTGCACTCTTGCTGCATCCTTGCTGCACCCTTGCTGCATCCTTGCTGCACCCTTGCTGTATCCTTGCTGCACCCTTGCTGCATCCTTGCTGCACCCTTGCTGCATCCTTGCTGCACCCTTGCTGCATCCTTGCTGCATCCTTGCTGCACCCTTGCTGCACCCCTGTGACAAAAAATCCCCAAACAGTTAATCTCGGTATAGATAGCTCCTCGGTAGATCGTCCTTCTTTTTTATTTTGAAATAAAGTCATTGTATCAACTCTCATTATATTGTTGCTCAAATTAAACATAAACATAAAAACTTTTTGTTAACTTTCATGTTGACCTCTTCCAAACTCGGCCCTCGTCAGTAGCCACCAACTAAATAGAGGTTTGTTATAAGTTTGAGGTCACAGTGTGTTTAGTTGCTTTACTGTATATATGTCTGTAACCTCTTACTTCTGAAACGGGTGCTTTGATTTCAATGCAGTTTGTTTTTGTATAGTAGATGGTGTTTGTGAGCTGCTTCTTAGCAATATTTGGTGGAAATTGTTTGCAGTCGTTTCCAGAATCATCATCTTGCAACACTTTTTTGAAGGTAACTCAGGAATTTTTGCAGCTTGAACCTTCAGTTTGTGCAGCTTGAACCTTCAGTTTGTGCAGCTTGAACCTTCAGTTTGTGCAGCTTGAACCTTCAGTTTGTGCAGCTTGAACCTTCAGTTTGTGCAGCTTGAACCTTCAGTTTGTGCAGCTTGAACCTTCAGTTTGTGCAGCTTGAACCTTCAGTTTGTGCAGCTTGAACCTTCAGTTTGTGTAGCTTGAACCTTCAGATTGATCTCAGAATGTTTATTTATGAAGACATCAGGCCCCGGAGTCTAATGATGACCAGCAATGAACAGGGTAACACTAAAATCACTAGTAACTCTATAATCTAGTATAATCTAGTTTAAGTAGTAGTAGAGCTGTTTTGTGAAAGAGTTCGTCCGGGGACGTGCTACCACCATACCTATTTCTGACGCAAAGCAGAAGTGCTCGCATTGCTGAATTCCGGTTTGAAGGGTAAGGGTGCCGGTGAAATTACAGGCACATGAGACTTTTCATCTTTATGTCTCAGGGTGGCGGGCGCAGTGCAATGCCACATAGGGCGCGTCCTAGGTGGACGTGACCTATGAGGTAATGCACTGTTCATAGGCAGAGGTTACCGCTTAACATCAGGTGGGCCATCGGCTTGATCCGTCATTCAAGTAGTAAAAAAAAAAAAAAACTACTAAAATCTTCAATTATGAGCTTAAACTTCAAATTAAATCTATATGACATGTCATTCCCCGTGACTTACATTAACAGTAGGTATAAATATATTATTACATGTTTTTCGTTCAAATACCTTGAAATAACTCGAAGAATTTCCAAACCGCTTTATATAAATATAGGTACAATAGAAGATTAAAACGCGGAGATGATTCCTGCTGGCAGACGCTATTAGCGAGAGGAACCACAGGATATCACGAGTCTTGTGCCGCTTATGATCACACGTCTTAGTCATAATGGCTCTTTACCTTGGCTCTCACATCACCAGCTCAAATAGACATCTGCTGAGGAACTTGGTGTTTCAGAACACAGGTCTCTGTATGTTGGTGTTTTCTTGTCGTATTATCGGTACATATCTTTCGCTCATTCTTAGGAAATTGTTTTTAAGCCACAATGTTTATCCACTAAATTGTGTTTGCTTTCAATATTTATTTTGAAGGAAAAATTAAAAATTGTTTATTTTCCTGTTTATGACCTCGATAATAGGGTTACGTAGTTGACATATCAAGGTGATAATAGGGTTATTTAGTTGACATATCAAGGTGATAATAGGGTTATGTAGTTGACATATCAAGGTGATAACAGGGTTATGTAGTTGACATATCAAGGTGATAATAGGGTTATGTAGTTGACATATCAAGGTGATAATAGGGTTATGTAGTTGTCATATCAAGGTGATAATAGGGTTATGTAGTTGACATATCAAGGTGATAATAGGGTTATGTAGTTGACATATCAAGGTGATAATAGGGTTATGTAGTTGACATATCAAGGTGATAATAGGGTTATGTAGTTGACATATCAAGGTGATAACAGGGTTATGTAGTTGTCATATCAAGGTGATAATAGGGTTATGTAGTTGTCATATCAAGGTGATAATAGGGTTATGTAGTTGACATATCAAGGTGATAATAGGGTTATGTAGTTGACATATCAAGGTGATAATAGGGTTATGTAGTTGACATATCAAGGTGATAACAGGGTTATGTAGTTGTCATATCAAGGTGATAATAGGGTTATGTAGTTGACATATCAAGGTGATAATAGGGTTATGTAGTTGACATATCAAGGTGATAATAGGGTTATGTAGTTGACATATCAAGATAATAGGGTTATGTAGTTGACATATCAAGGTGATAATAGGGTTATGTAGTTGACATATCAAGGTGATAATAGGGTTATGTAGTTGACATATCAAGGTGATAATAGGGTTATGTAGTTGACATATCAAGGTGATAATAGGGTTATGTAGTTGACATATCAAGGTGATAATAGGGTTATGTAGTTGTCATATCAAGGTGATAATAGGGTTATGTAGTTGACATATCAAGGTGATAATAGGGTTATGTAGTTGACATATTGACGGTGATTTGTTAATTTAAATGGGTCAAGTACTTTTATAAACACACAAGTTGAAAAGTGGTTTGAACCGTAGTGACATCGCTATCAGCGACCATTGATAACGTGGACATCGGGAACGTTTTTTAATTATCTTATTCATTTCCGTTGTCCACGTTAACGTGGACAACCTCAACGTGGACAACGGGAATAAATAATTTTTTCTTCAAATTAGCGTCGCATAATGACGCCCTTTATTTCATACACGGATAGAGGACCCATAAAGGGACCAAAAATATTCTCAAAGTTACGATGTTTAGATGTTTGTATGTCTTTTTTTTTTTTTACTTTGATACACCTTTGACCACGATCTCACCTGTTGGTAAGTGACGATGTGGCCGAAGATGGAGCAAAAAGGTCCAGAAGGCACCTATTCACTCTAGACTTGAAGAGACCCAGATTATAGTTTTCAGGAAAGACAGACGACGGTAGTGTATTCCACTCCTTAGTAGTTCGCATTATAAAGGTAGAACCGAAACGTTTTGTGCGAATAGAAGGTATACCAATGAGGTAAGGATGGTACTAAGCCGTACGCCTGCTCGTCCTATGATGAAAAGGGGATGGTGGGATCAGATCATGCAGTTCCTGGGAGCATTCCCCGAAATGTAACCTACAGTTACTTAATAACGCCGAAACCGATTTAGATGAAATTTGAATGAAACAGATATATTATGGCACGGATTGAGTTATAGGCTACTTGAAACCCTAACAGAATGAAAGCGAAGTCGCGGGTGGACACCAGTATTCCGTAAAATAGAGTCCTAAAGTGAAAATGCTTTACGCGAAATGCCGTAATTCTTGAGTTATTTGGAGGTTACAATTGCATTTAAAGACTACAACAATTTGAAAAGGCAGCAAATCAACTACTACTAACACAACTTGAGACTGCCAGAAGACACCACTTGGTTATTGTACCAAGAACATCACCAGAATGTTAAATATTATGCATATCCTACCCTTATGCCACTGGGTATCTGAATCCTGCGCAACATCGGAACAAAAAGGTTTTTTTGCAATACAACATCGTCAACCTCCCATACAAACCAGTTAGGTACTATTAAGATAGTGCAGTATTCGACCAATTCACAAACAGTTAGGTCCTATTTAGATAGTGTAGTGTTCGACCAATTCACAAACAGTTAGGTCCTATTTAGATAGTGTAGTGTTCGATCAATTCACAAACAGTTAGATCCTATTTAGATAGTGTAGTGTTCGACCAATTCACAAACAGTTAGTTCCTATTTAGATAGTGTAGTGTTCGACCAATTCACAAACAGTTAGGTCCTATTTAGATAGTGTAGTGTTCGATCAATTCACAAACAGTTAGGTCCTATTTAGATAGTGTAGTGTTCGACCAATTCACAAACAGTTAGGTCCTATTTAGATAGTGTAGTGTTCGATAAATTCACAAACAGTTAGATCCTATTTAGATAGTGTAGTGTTCGACCAATTCACAAACAGTTAGGTCCTATTTAGATAGTGTAGTGTTCGACCAATTCACAAACAGTTAGGTCCTATTTAGATAGTGTAGTGTTCGATCAATTCACAAACAGTTAGGTCCTATTTAGATATTGTAGTGTTCGACCAATTCACAAACAGTTAGGTCCTATTTAGATAGTGTAGTGTTCGATCAATTCACAAACAGTTAGATCCTATTTAGATAGTGTAGTGTTAGACCAATTCACAAACAGTAAGATCCTATTTAGATAGTGTAGTGTTCGACCAATCCACAAATAGTTAGGTCCTATTTAGATAGTGTAGTGTTCGACAAATTCACAAACAGTTAGGTCCTATTTAGATAGTGTAGTGTTCGACCAATTCACAAACAGTTAGATCCTATTTAGATAGTGTAGTGTTCGACCAATTCACAAACAGTTAGGTCCTATTTAGATAGTGTAGTGTTCGACAAATTCACAAACAGTTAGGTCCTATTTAGATAGTGTAGTGTTCGACCAATTCACAAACAGTTAGGTCCTATTTAGATAGTGTAGTGTTCGACCAATTCACAAACAGTTAGGTCCTATTTAGATAGTGTAGTGTTCGACCAATTCACAAACAGTTAGATCCTATTTAGATAGTGTAGTGTTCGACCAATTCACAAACAGTTAGGTCCTATTTAGATAGTGTAGTGTTCGACAAATTCACAAACAGTTAGGTCCTATTTAGATAGTGTAGTGTTCGACCAATTCACAAACAGTTAGGTCCTATTTAGATAGTGTAGTGTTCGACAAATTCACAAACAGTTAGATCCTATTTAGATAGTGTAGTGTTCGACCAATTCACAAACAGTTAGGTCCTATTTAGATAGTGTAGTGTTCGACAAATTCACAAACAGTTAGGTTCTATTTAGATAGTGTAGTGTTCGACAAATTCACAAACAGTTAGGTCCTATTTAGATAGTGCAGTATTCGACCAATTCACAAATAGTTAGGTCCTATTTAGATAGTGTAGTGTTCGACCAATTCACAAACAGTTAGGTCCTATTTAGATAGTGTAGTGTTCGATCAATTCACAAACAGTTAGATCCTATTTAGATAGTGTAGTGTTCGACCAATTCACAAACAGTTAGTTCCTATTTAGATAGTGTAGTGTTCGACCAATTCACAAACAGTTAGGTCCTATTTAGATAGTGTAGTGTTCGATCAATTCACAAACAGTTAGGTCCTATTTAGATAGTGTAGTGTTCGACCAATTCACAAACAGTTAGGTCCTATTTAGATAGTGTAGTGTTCGATAAATTCACAAACAGTTAGATCCTATTTAGATAGTGTAGTGTTCGACCAATTCACAAACAGTTAGGTCCTATTTAGATAGTGTAGTGTTCGACCAATTCACAAACAGTTAGGTCCTATTTAGATAGTGTAGTGTTCGATCAATTCACAAACAGTTAGGTCCTATTTAGATATTGTAGTGTTCGACCAATTCACAAACAGTTAGGTCCTATTTAGATAGTGTAGTGTTCGATCAATTCACAAACAGTTAGATCCTATTTAGATAGTGTAGTGTTAGACCAATTCACAAACAGTAAGATCCTATTTAGATAGTGTAGTGTTCGACCAATCCACAAATAGTTAGGTCCTATTTAGATAGTGTAGTGTTCGACAAATTCACAAACAGTTAGGTCCTATTTAGATAGTGCAGTATTCGACCAATCCACAAATAGAAAGGTCCTATTTAGATAGTGTAGTGTTCGACCAATTCACAAACAGTTAGGTCCTATTTAGATAGTGTAGTGTTCGACCAATTCACAAACAGTTAGGTCCTATTTAGATAGTGTAGTGTTCGACCAATTCACAAACAGTTAGATCCTATTTAGATAGTGTAGTGTTCGACCAATTCACAAACAGTTAGGTCCTATTTAGATAGTGTAGTGTTCGACAAATTCACAAACAGTTAGGTCCTATTTAGATAGTGTAGTGTTCGACCAATTCACAAACAGTTAGGTCCTATTTAGATAGTGTAGTGTTCGACAAATTCACAAACAGTTAGATCCTATTTAGATAGTGTAGTGTTCGACCAATTCACAAACAGTTAGGTCCTATTTAGATAGTGTAGTGTTCGACAAATTCACAAACAGTTAGGTTCTATTTAGATAGTGTAGTGTTCGACAAATTCACAAACAGTTAGGTCCTATTTAGATAGTGCAGTATTCGACCAATTCACAAATAGTTAGGTCCTATTTAGATAGTGTAGTGTTCAACAAATTCAAAAAACACACTTTAACCTACCTACACGCTGCACTCTTAACACAGCCTGCATTAAATCCACCTGGAATCCAAGAGCGACACTATCAGAGCAGGCTATATAAAGCCTAATTAAACGCTGGCTCTCTGCAATGGTAGCGACGTGCAGTGACGTCACGCAATCAGAGCTATCGACAGTGTCTCTGCGAGAGCCTGATTACGGACGGTAACGAAGCGCAGGTGGCACAGTGCAACTACACCAGTAGATAGCAACGTTTCCGTGTCCACACACAGCATGGCTGGTCATTGTAATGTCTAACAACAACTTTGGTGCACAAAAGTGGGTATTTTTAACGTAAATCGTCGACTATAGACCGTCGAGTGGCGATTACAAACCGGATTACAAAGAAGAGGAAGGCTTCCTACTCGATGGACCAAACACTTTATAGAGGTCTCAGGAAATAGCTTTATAACTTGATGCACCCGTTTGTACCTAGTGCGTCCTTGCATTTTCCTACAAAAGAAGCTTTTTTGTTTAACATTGATAGGCCTTTGGTTGACCACGATCTCATCTGTTGGTAAGTGACGATGTGGCCGAAGATGGATCACAAAGGTCTAGAAGGTACCTATTCACTCTATCCTTGAAGATACCCAGATTATAGATTTCTGGAAAGACAGACGACGGTAGTGTATTCCCCTCCTTGGCAGTTCGCATTATAAAGGTAGAACTGAAAGGTCTAGTACAAATAGAGGGTATATTAACTAGTAACGTACAAGAAAAGTGTAAGGTAGCCAGTAATAGTAAAACAGACGTCTTGACAATTCACTTCTCGTATGTCTCCTGCACTGTGAGACAGGGTAATGAGTGGCGGACACTTGTTGGCGCGCGCTGAGTGCTGCGACTGTGCTCTTTGGGAATGAATGACGTGACACCAGCAAGGCGTCCGTTATGTGTTGTCAGGCACGCCACACTTAAGCCGTCACACATTCGAAAGATGAGGAGAAAGTCTATAAAAAAGTTGGGCTCAGTTTGTCCAAGCTTAGGACTTTTTGTTTGAAATAATGTAATGAAATGACACGCAGGACAATAAGGCCGCTCTCCATAGACCAAAGTCTTTTGCAAAGGTTGCAGGAAACCGGTGGATGGATGTGGCTCAAGAACATTCGTCGTGGCATTTTGGGCAATGCTTATGTCCAGCAGCGGACTCCCACAGGCTGATGATGATGATGAAACAACCATTAAGGCGAGCTCAACACACAAAATATTTTCTTAAAAAACAAATTACTTTAGAAAACCTATGGATCTTGGACTATCACGTTTCTTTTTCAGGACAAGATGGTTTTTTGTTGGTATTAAACAGAATTTCAGTGCTAATTTATCTGGTTAACGGACTAATCTTCGACGCGACTTCCGGAAAAGATGTAATGATTTTATATCAATATTTTGATCAATTGAAAGAAACCCAAAAAATTAAAGCATTCCCACAAAATTCCTACATAAAACTTACTACCTTCGTAACCAAACTCTAGCAAATAATTTGACTTTCAAATGTAAATTCCATTCACATCCAACACAAATGCTTTATCACTCCACAATTATTTCTCGATATATAAAAACAATAAAGAAATGTATTTAGCGTTTTATTATAATTGTCCGCGAATTAATTAAGCTTATTATAATGAAAACGAACCCACTTTGTGTTGCAGTACTTACGCGTATCGAACACAGCGGGGTTAAGGTACAGCTAGTACCATATCCGTAGAGCCGCTACTACGGCGTAGAGGCTCTACGTGGTATTCCACTAGCGTAGCAGACACTGAGGTCATTTAAGCTCGGTGTACACGATAAGCGTACGCTCGGACCAAGTCCTGCTCGAATGATACTCGTTTCATGTAATCACGTGATACGAGTGCGCTCGCTGGCATCTGATCAGTGTGGACGAGCACGGTAATCTATTTTTTGGAGCTGTCTCGGATCACATCATCAAAACTTTACGAAATAGAGTGTCAGCATACTCGTACGAGTGCACTCGGTCCAATCGTGCTCGTATCGGTAAAACATGGCATAAATTAACTCGATATGTACATACCTACGTTCAATTCCAGTAGTTTAAGTATGCAAAATTGCACGGTACGAGCGTGCTCGGAACGAGTTTGTTCGGATGACTACTCGGACGCTGCTTGGATTTTGTTAACACATGATCCGAGATCAATCGGTTGACGGCTTCCGATCACAGTGGATTCGGAAGGTGTTCTATTTTGGCAAGCTGCCTGTAATGGCATCAGCTAAACTTTACAAGAGGGAGTGAGACAAAGATATTATAAGAGGCCAGCATTACAATTGAACTCCGATGCAAGATGTATGAGTGTACTCCTATCGTGAAACCCAGGCTTAGACCCAAGTACCTTGTAAACACTAATAAAATGAAAAGAAATGAAATGAAATGAAATGGTTTATTCGCTTCAAACATGGTTAAAAAAGTTCTTACAAGTAATTTATAAACAGTTAATAAATAGAAAGTACAGTTAATAAACAAGTAATAAATAGACAGTTTTCTTTTTTATGTGACGCAGTTCCTACATTGTTGCGCAGCGAGCTCAGTGCGGAGTATGCACAGTGGACCAGTTATTCCCATTGGTCCAAACAGGAACCGGTTGTACATGAAATATTCAAGATTATTTAGCAGTGGGCCGAAAGTGGCTTACCTATGCGTGCGGTGGCTTTTACGAATGGTTTTGTTCACTTGTTTTATTGTCCTGTGTGATGCGTACAGCGGTCAATATCCGTGTGTTGCTGCGTCTGTCTCTCTGGAGAGATCATTTCTTTTTGTACCTACCGGAAATTCTGAAACCTACTATAATAAAATATACTAGGATACTATGAGAAAAGGTTTCTGAATTTTCATATTAATGTTGTAAATGCAAAAGTGTCGATCTTTGTTTGGCTCTCATTGCACCGTTACGACTGAACCGATTTAATGTCGACCACTGTGGTGTGGCGGGCAAGTAGCCGGCTGAGATATGAGAGATTGCGAGTTCGATTCTCGCTACGGAACAAATGTTTGTATGATCTGCAAATATTTGTTCCGGGTTTGAGTGTTGTGGTACCATAGTACCAATAGTTCCTGATATCCACGACACAGGGGTACCGTGGGATCAAGACTCCAATCCACAGAATAAATACCCAATCGCCTTAATTTTGAATGGCTCAAACGTTCGAACTTTACCTACGGCGTTGATTGTTACTATATACGCTAATGGCAATGGTTATGTTTTGGTATACGATTGAGGCCCTGGACAACGTATGTGACTCTTGGGTGTTAGGTTAAAACTTGGCACTATGGCTCAACTTTAATACAACCAAAGTAAATATCATATTGTATATAACCGCGTACATCGGTGGTCTCGGTAGGCTGCACGCGACACTCACAACGGGTAGGTATGGGGTGTCGCGCACAACGACGCATTTGGCACACGCCGCGACGCAGTCTGTGGACGCAGCCTACTGTGCAGATGGAACACTCGGTACAAATGGTGCTTTTTACATATTTTTTGATTTGAAACGACAACTTTTTTTTTTTTACGTAAAAGTGTGCATCACGAATCCAATGACCATTGAAAAACATGGAACTGAGTATACTAGATGTTAGAACATTTTAACTACCCATTATTATATGATCAAGCGTTAATTTATAAAATGTAAAACTGACACGACGGGCGATTAAATAAAACCTTTTTAATTAAACAATCAATATCCATAAATATTTTATACTTTAGTGTCTATGGTTCAGGATCGACACGGGATCGACACGACGCATAGTTTCATACAAGTTTGTGCTCGCGAGGTCTATGCTTAAGGATCGATACGACGCATAGTTTCATACAAGTTTGTGCTCGCGAGGTCTATGCTTAAGGATCGACACGACGCATAGTTTCATAAAAGTTTGTGCTTGCGAGGTCTATGCTTAAGGATCGACACGACGCATAGTTTCATACAAGTTTGTGCTCGCGAGGTCTATGCTTAAGGATCGACACGACGCATAGTTTCATACAAGTTTGTGCTCGCGAGGTCTATGCTTAAGGATCGACACGACGCATAGTTTCATACAAGTTTGTGCTTGCGAGGTCTATGCTTAAGGATCGATACGACGCATAGTTTCATACACGTTTGTGCTCGCGAGTTCTATGCTTAAGGATCGACACGATGCATAGTTTCATACAAGTTTGTGCTTGCGAGGTCTATGCTTAAGGATCGACACGATGCATAGTTTCATACAAGTTTGTGCTTGCGAGGTCTATGCTTAAGGATCGACACGACGCATAGTTTCATACAAGTTTGTGCTCGTGAGGTCTATGCTTAAGGATCGACACGACGCATAGTTTCATACAAGTTTGTGCTTGCGAGGTCTATGCTTAAGGATCGACACGACGCATAGTTTCATACAGGTTTGTGCTCGTGAGGTCTATCCTTAAGGATCGACACGACGCATAGTTTCATACAAGTTTGTGCTTGCGAGGTCTATGCTTAAGGATCGACACGACGCATAGTTTCATACAAGTTTGTGCTTGCGAGGTCTATGCTTAAGGATCGACACGACGCATAGTTTCATACAAGTTTGTGCTCGTGAGGTCTATGCTTAAGGATCGACACGACGCATAGTTTCATACAAGTTTGTGCTCGTGAGGTCTATGCTTAAGGATCGACACGACGCATAGTTTCTTACAAGTTTGTGCTCGTGAGGTCTATGCTTAAGGTTCGATACGACGCATAGTTTCATACAAGTTTGTGCTTGCGAGGTCTATACTCGCAGAACTACTAGTTAAGTTCTGACTATAGTTTTTCAATTGATTTTTGTATCTTATGAAAAGCTAAAGTACCTTATAATGCCCTCTGACCTCTGTAGCGCCGCGGGCTAACGTCCGCCTGCGACGCAGGAGGTTGCGGTTTCGATTCCTGCCTCGGAACAAATATTTGTGCGATCTGCAGATATTTGTTCAGGATGTTCTGGGTATTTTCTTTACATAATAAAAAATATCTATCTTTGTAATTTAATTAAAGAAATAAACGACCACGTGAACCGAGAGCTGGCTCTTATCTGGCTCAACGCATTAGAATTGCCATTCAGCGTGGCAATGCAGCCAGCATCTTAGGGACGCTTCCGTCTGGTAGTGATTTGGATCAGTTGAGCTACCTTTAGATCGCTTGCAGCGGTCTTTAGGTGGCACAACTGTTTCATATGTATTTTGTACATACCTTGTATTATTCTTTCTGTAAATAAATGTATTAAAGAAATTAAGGACTAAATTCCTGAATTTTACCCATTTCTCTGGCAGTGTTACGGCTCACCTTCTAAATTAATGTATCAGAACAATATCATTTGGTCTGGTGTTGGCTGTCAGCAGGGTGACCCTCTTGGTCCGGCCATTTTCAGCCTTGCCATCCATCCGATTATTCAACGTATCCAATCCAAACTAAACGTTAGGTATTTGGATGACGGAACCTTAGGTGGTGACGTGGATACTGTTCTTGGCGATCTAAAACTCATCATTGATGAATTTCGGCAAATAGGTTTAGATCTTAATTTTTCTAACTGCGAACTTTTTGTTTCCGACAATAGTTTGGATATAAATACAGTCATGAAAAATTTCAAGGTTTGGCCTCAAACATTACAGTTATAGATGAATGTTCGCTTCGCCTCCTTGGTTCACCTATTCTTGAAGAGTCTTTTCCGGCATTTGTAGACGAGAAAATTTGATGAGAACTTCCGACAGATTGGTCAAAATTAACACCCATATGGCTTTTACAATTATAAAATTTTGCCTTATTGTGCCAAAATTTAGATACGCTTTAAGATGTTGTCAACTGTTGAAACACAGTGAGCTGGTGGAAGGCTTGAACAGCATAATAAAGAACACCTTATCGTCGGTTTTGAATATTGATTTAGATGACAGGGCGTGGTCGCAAGCCTGTTAAATTAGGAGATTTAGGTATTCGTAAAATTTCAAGTGTAGCCCTACCAGCGTTCTTGTCTTCCGTCTGCAGCACTTGTTCTTTGGTTAACAAAATTCTATCTCCTTCTTTTGTGGCTCTTTCTGGCAACACTCTCAAAATTTTATACTTAGACTAGGCTCGAAATGCTTGGCATAGTGCTTGCCCCTAATACTACTCCCCCCTAATCTCTTTCATCTCAACGGCAATGGGACGGGCCTCTGTGCGAGCTGACGCGGAATTGTCTGTTACAAACGTGCTCAACCTCTACAGATCGTGCTCGTCTCCTGGCCGTTTCCAAATGGGAGTCAGGGTTTTAGTTACAAGCACTGCCATCACACAATACTGGTACTTTAATGGATCCAGTTTCTTTCCGTATTGCAACTTCTTTATGGTTCGGTGCAAGGTGCTGTGCCCCTCATCACTGCCAGTGCGGTACTGCTGTTGATCAGCTTGGTCACCACGGATTATCGTGCACCAGGGCTGACGGTAGGATTTTCCGCCACGCTAGCCTTAATGATATCATTTGCCAGGCCCTTACCAGCGTTAACATTCCAGCCATTCTAGAACCGAATGGTCTGCTACGTGACGATGGTAAGCGGCCTGACAGCATGACTCTTGTTCCGTGGGAGATGAGTAGGCCTTTGGTGTGGGACGCTACATGCATTGATACCCTTGCGCCATCTCATCTGGCCGGGACATCAGTTAGGGTCGGTGCGGCGGCAGATTCCGCTGAGGACCTCAAAAGACGCAAATAATGCAAGTCTCGACAGAGCTTACTTATTTGAGCCTTTCGGGGTCGAGACTTTGGGTTCGTTGGGTACCGGGGCCCTTCGCGTTTTCAAAATTATTTCAGGGCATCTGGTCGAAGCGACGCGTGACCCGAGAGCTGGCTCTTATCTGGCTCAATTGCCATTCAGCGTGGCAATGCAGCCAGCATCTTGTGTACGCTTCCGTCTGGTAGTGATTTGGATCAGTTAAGCTACCATTAGATCGCTAGCAGCGGTCTTCAGGTAGCACAACTGTTTCATATGTATTTTGTACACACCTTGAATTAGTATTGGTTCTTTCTGTAAATAAATGTATGCTTCCTTTGTAATGTATATTGTATTAAGTATATCAGTTGTCTAGTATGGGTACTAGATCGTGCCGGCAGAGCAGTGTTATGGGTAACACAATCTCTGCTTAGCTTGGGGCTAGATAATGTTGTGTGAACTGTCCAGCACTTGTTTAATGCAGTGTCCTCTCTGTCACAATAGTCAGCATATTCCATGCTCAGCGCCCCGCGGCGAGCTGGCTCTCGGGCCAGATACTTTTTTAACGCCAACGTACAGTCGCCTCTAAATAAAAGAGTAGACTAAAGCTAGCGAAGATTTTTTATTATTAACAAATAAACATCCTACAAAATGAGGATTACACTCTTGATTAATTTTTACACAGTTGCCAAAACCTTACAAGCTGGCAGTGTAAGAAATAGTCATGGAAAGGATATCAACGTTTGCATATCAGTCATTATGTAACTAATTGCTTTCCTATTTCCAGCAGTTATTAGAACTTTGAGTCATGTCAACTTCAGTTCCTGGACCTTTTTTAGCCCTATTTCCATTCGCCTACCCCCGAACCATGTTTCAAGAGTTCATTTTATAACCTCTCTAATGTTGAAGTGTTTTAAGACGCCATGTTAAAATTTTGGAGTCGTTTCGTTTCATGCTCACTCACTATCAGTAAAGGTTACAAACTTGATGTAAATACAGTAATTACTTGAGGATGTAATCTAAATAAATTATAGACTAGAAACACGATTCGCGAAATTTTTCTCGATAGCTTTATTTTTTGAAATTGGCTCTCCTAAAGCCCTTTTTAGGTCCCTCCTTCGACTAGAGAAAGTATTAAGCATACTTTTTTATATTATTCAGTAGGTAATCACATTACTTACATTAATTACAGATAATTTATTTTTATATTTGCTACTTTAGAAGCTAAACGAAGTTTTATCATTTGTCGCTTACGACAGTTACTTCCGAGTGACAAAAATCTATACCTCACCTTTTCCCGGGTTCAAGTGACCAATAGCGCTGTCACTGTCTTACAGCTATTGTTTTCTGGCTAGACTCCGCCCATTCGGTATTTTAACATATCGCCTTAATGTAGTTCGGTCGCCGAGTGTCCTGGCTCGCTGCGAGCGCTAATATTTTATGAACCTGTTATACTCTGTGTGTGTACTAGAAATATTTGCGAGCGGAATAAACTCCCGGCTGTACTTTTATGGGCACAAATACTTGAAATAGTGGGTTAAGTAAGAGACAATGTAGGTTTTTACTGGGAATTATTGTTGTAGAATATATTTTCAAAGTTTCTACATTGAAATAGATTTTAATAAAAAGAATGTTAAAGTATTCTTCCGTTCGGCCAATTATGTAGGTGACAATAATTTAATGCAAATTTAGTAAAAGTGTTATTTTCTTGCTGTTATTTTATTTCCCTTTTTGAGTACAATGTGTTAAATGTTATAGAACACCGTTATTGAGTACAATGTGTTAAATGTTATAGAACACCGTTATTGAGTACAATGTGTTAAATGTTATAGAACACCGTTATTGAGTACAATGTGTTAAATGTTATAGAACACCGTTATTGAGTACAATGTGTTAAATGTTATAGAATACCGTTATTGAGTACAATGTGTTAAATGTTATAGAACACCGTTATTGAGTACAATGTGTTAAATGTTATAGAACACCGTTATTGAGTACAATGTGTTGAATGTTATAGAACACCGTTATTGTTGTGCACAATCAGAACTTATTTTGTATTCTTCTAATTGTACATTTTTAAAAATGTTAATGTATAGAGTGTGTTTTTATTTAAAATAAATAGATAATTAAAAGTGTGTAAATGACGCGCGGCCTACATTAACATGACCGGGTCGTCGCAGCCAGGTGACAGTTTCCGGAATGTGTACAGAGGACAGGGAGGTGGGAAAGGTGGATTAGAATTTCATTTCCCTTTGACTTAGCGACGTCTCGTCCATATTCATCATCCATCTCATACATAGCTTCTGCAATGTGAAGTCCGAGCACATTTTTCAAAAACTTCCGCTATCTAGAAAGTTCAAGCTATCTCTGCAAAATAATTTGTGGGCAAAATTAATCTTATTGACCGAGAGAGTAAAGCGAGCGAGTCTTTACAACAACTGGCATAATTTGCTTTCATCTGTCCGGATTTATGTATGTTGGTACACGCGTACAGGTCGTATTGTTCAACTAATCTTGACGAAACTTGATAAACAGGTTCTAAAATTTCATAGAATTTTTTCAACGTTTGCGATTTTTATTGATCCACTTCCCCCAAAAAGGGAGAAATTTGCGACGCCATGAACCGGCAGATTTTTATAATACATTCGACAAAAACATTCGGTACTCAATTCTTAACAAGAATTTTGAATACGTGCAAAATCTATCAAGAGGCTGTCCATATAAACAGATAAAGTTTTTTTTTTTCAGGGCCACTTACGGCGATGTCTGAAACTATGAGACTTATCGAAAAGTGATGTCAGGAGTTACGGGCTCAATTTGTGATGTCAAAGTGATGTCAAGAGTTTCGGGCTCAATTTGTGATGTCAAAGTGATGACAGGAGTTACGGGCTCAATTTGTGATGTCAAAGTGATGTCAGGAGTTACGGGCTCAATTTGTGATGTCAAAGTGATGTCAGGAGTTACGAGCTCTATTAGTGATGTCAAAGTGATGTCAGGAGTTACGGGCTCAATTTGAAATTAATAAGTTTAAATTTAAATAAGTTTAAATTTATTATTTATTTTCTGAAAAAGTTAATTAATAAGTAATTATTATTATAGTGATCGATAAATAAATCAGAGAGTACATTGCTCTCATATCGTGTTCGGTAAACAAATCAGAGAGCGCATGGCTCTCATATCGTGTTCGGTAAACAAATCAGAGAGCGCATTGCTCTGATATCGTGTTCGGTAAACAAATCAAAGAGCGCATGGCTCTCATATCGTGTTCGGTAAACAAATCAAAGAGCGCATTGCTCTCATATCGTGTTCGGTAAACAAATCAGAGAGCGCATTGCTCTCATATCGTGTTCGGTAAACAAATCAGAGAGCGCATTGCTCTGATATCGTGTTCGGTAAACAAATCAAAGAGCGCATGGCTCTCATATCGTGTTCGGTAAACAAATCAAAGAGCGCATTGCTCTCATATCGTGTTCGGTAAACAAATCAGAGAGCGCATTGCTCTCATATCGTGTTCGGTAAACAAATCAGAGAGCGCATGGCTCTCATATCGTGTTCGGTAAACAAATTCAAATATTATTTTGATATATTTCTTAGATCAAGGTATTTACAGTGTTAATTAGTAACCCATACTATTTATATTATTTTATAATTGCACGCGATCTTGGCATAACTGCACGAGTCGTATGACTCTCACAGCGTGAGAAATGTTCCAACAAAATGTTCCTTCGTTCTTTATAAATGATTCTGTTTAAAGGAAACTCGTCTTGAATTATCACATTTATTTCAAATTGTGGAAAATATTTTTAGCTCTCACCATCGTAAATCACAGTTGTGTTACCGGAACAAGGAATGCAGCTTAAAATAATGCAGAAAGACAATTCAATTTCAGTAAGTTTATGTTGATTTATGTAGAACCTAGCTGCGCCCGCGACTTCATGTAGAACCTAGCTGCGCCCGCGACTTCATGTAGAACCTAGCTGTGCCCGCGACTTCATGTAGAAACTATCTGCGCCCGCGACTTCATGTAGAACCTAGCTGCGCCCGCGACTTCATGTAGAACCTAGCTGCGCCCGCGAATTCATGTAGAACCTAACTGCGCCCGCGACTTCATGTAGAACCTAGCTGCGCCCGCGACTTACATAAAACAAATAAAAGACAAATTATAAATTAAATTAAATTAATATTACTGGCCAAGTGCGAGTCGGACTCACGTACGAAGGGTTCCGTTCCATTTTCTATAACAACGGCAAAAAAATCACGTTTGTTGTACGGCCCCCCTTAAATATTTGTTTTATTTTTAGATGGAATGATATCAGGGGGACTGATTTATGCGCGCGCCTGGTCTCATCTATGCGACATAGACTTCGTGTCGTCATAGCTGCTCATGCAGGCTATACTAGTTATAGACTTCGTGCCGTCATAGCTGCTCATGCAGGCTATAATAGTTATAGACTTCGTGCCGTCATAGCTGCTCATGCAGGCTATACTAGTTATAGACTTCGTGCCGTCATAGCTGCTCATGCAGGCTATACTAGTTATAGACTTCGTGCCGTCATAGCTGCTCATGCAGGCTATACTAGTTATAAATAGACTTCGTGCCGTCATAGCTGCTCATGCAGGCTATACTAGTTATAGACTTCGTGCCGTCATAGCTGCTCATGCAGGCTATACTAGTTATAGACTTCGTGCCGTCATAGCTGCTCATGCAGGCTATACTAGTTATAGACTTCGTGCCGTCATAGCTGCTCATGCAGGCTATACTAGTTATAAATAGACTTCGTGCCGTCATAGCTGCTCATGCAGGCTATACTAGTTATAGACTTCGTGCCGTCATAGCTGCTCATGCAGGCTATACTAGTTATAGACTTCGTGCCGTCATAGCTGCTCTTGCAGGCTATACTAGTTATAGACTTCGTGCCGTCATAGCTGATCATGCAGGCTATACTAGTTATAGACTTCGTGCCGTCATAGCTGCTCATGCAGGCTATACTAGTTTAAATAGACTTCGTGCCGTCATAGCTTCTCATGCAGGCTATACTAGTTATAGACTTCGTGCCGTCATAGCTGCTCATGCAGGCTATACTAGTTATAAAACAATAAATTATTGATAATTTCCTTAAAAAATAAAAATGTATTGAATTTCCATTTGATTATTTCTTTCTATTTTTGCATTTTTAGTAACCTAGGCCCTTATTCGCTATGACTAAACGTGACATAACGCGGGCTCGTTACGATATCTACGTGGAACATCGTTCAGAATACATTGTGACTTCACTTGTTATTGGCAAGTAATCTCCTATGGTCATAGCGATTTAGGCTTGTTTTCGTACTACGGGCCCATGATTAAGGTCAGCTAGGTAGTACACGTATGTGCCCGCTTACTGTGACATGCCAATAATCGTCGAGTGTCGAGTGAACAGGATTAAGATCAGCTAGATGGTATGTGCCCGCTTACTGTGACATGCCAATAATCGTCGAGTGTCGAGTGAACAGGATCTCATCTCGCGGGAGCAGATATAATTGTTCTGATGTCAATGTCGCTTTTATCTATCCGCGCGACAACTGATTGTGTTTATCTGTCCGCACGACAACTGGTTGTGTTTATTTGTCCACACGACCACTGATTGTGTTTATCTGTCCGCGCGACAACTGATTGTGTTTATCTGTCCGCGTGACAACTGATTGTGTTTATCTGTCCGCGCGACAACTGATTGTGTTTATCTGTCCGCGTGACAACTGATTGTGTTTATCTGTCCGCGCGACAACTGATTGTGTTTATCTGTCCGCGCGACAACTGATTGTGTTTATCTGTCCGCGCGACAACTGATTGTGTTTATCTGTCCGCGTGACAACTGATTGTGTTTATCTGTCCGCGCAACAACTGATTGTGTTTTTTCGTAACGAACCTTCGACAATTTTATTTATTGAAATTACAACTCAATATGGTCGTTACTTTGAACCTCAGTCGTTTCCAAATAATATTTCCACATGAAAGAAAAAAAACCTGTTTGCTCCTAAAGAAAGAATGGTAAATCTTAGAACGATAAAATCCTAGACTGTGGCAATATTTGCATTAAATAATGTAATATTGCGTGGCACACTAAATCCTTTCACGACACTGGATCTTTGAACATCAACGGTGTTACCACAAAAAACATAGACACGCCTTAGACACGTGTTTAACAGTTGTTTAGCAAAAGTGATACCACAAAACCAAATTTAACCGTTGTTTAGAGATATACATGGCTTAGACGTTGTTTAACTTTAAACAACAACGAACCCCTGTTTAGCACGCGTTTAACATTCGCCATATTGCTTTCTCAATACGTAAATTGCAATGCATATCTTCGATTATGTTAATTTTAATGATTTGGACGACATGGAATTTATGGATAACTATCGTGATCGTGTACCGAGTGCGAGTGAACCCTTTCGAATATTACAATGAATTAAACTTCAAAAAATTGTAAAGGTTCAGCAAAGCTTACAGAAACAAAGTTGCTGACCTAATAAAACATGATATTCCGCAGGATTCTTGTGGTAGGTGCTTAAATCCTCAAATTCAAGTTGCCTGTGGCTTGTGGGACTGGGCCCGCCGTCAGTTAGGCGCTCTTTCGTTATTGTCTTTAGTTTTTGTTGTCATTGTACAGCTTATTTACTAGGTATTCATTTTATTTATTTATTTTTGCTAGGTATTTTACTCCATGAAGTTCTCACGTTCACGATGTTTGTTATTCATTTTCACTTATTTTTCCGTTTATCTGCAAGCGGCTTGGTAAAAATATAATTTCCCAATCAACTTCAATAAAAACTAACCTCACTAGCCACTGTCAGAAGCAAGAGCTGACTGTCATTGAAAAATACGTTCCGTTCCGCTGTTAAAGTAGGTACAAAAAACTTTTTACATATAGTTTGCAACAACCGTATGGTGGGTGACCAATGGCGAACCTATTAATTTAATGAAATATTACTTATTTAAAATTTTCCAACTTAGTTATTCCGTATTTACAACTGTAAAAAATAAATTTCGATAGAAAAGAGAAACTCTCAACAAAAGATATCTGATTCAAATGAAACGTTTCTCAGGGTTACCAAGTTAAAAAAAGGATACGTCAATTTAAACAATGTTTAGCCATGGATAGTTCATAGTTCATTTATTGATAACAATAATGTTACAGGTTAAAATTAATTATAATAAGAAAGAACAAGAAGACATTACACATGACATGACATTGTTACATTTGTTTAGCTAAGTAGATGATAAACATGTTTTTGTGGTAAGAAATTTTAAACACTTGTTTAAGCAGTGTTTATCTCTTACACACTGTTTAACTAAACGGTGAATGCTCACGCTTGCGGCGCGAAATTCATTTTTTTTTTGTGTTTTTTTCCCATTACAGCTCATTAACACTTCTTCAGATAGCGAAAGTTGAGTTCGCGAGAACTAGGAGACTTAACACACATGTTTTAATTGATAGTATCTCATAAATATTATCAGTTTAAATACGATACCCCTAAACAAAAAAAACACTGTAAAAATGTGTTTAGGGGTATCATAGCTAAACTGATAATATTTATGAGATATCATCAATATTAATATTATTAAATATGTGTGTTAAGTCTCCTTGTTTTCGCGAACTCAACTTTCGCTAACAAAAGAAGTGTTGATGAGCTATAATTGGAAAAAAACACCAAAAAAATAAATTGCGCGCCGCAAGCTTGAGCATGCACCTTAAAACGGTGTTTTATTTATTTTTTGTGGTAACAGTGCAAGCCTTTATCTTCGTCTTGTGACAACGGGTCATCTACCTAAAGCGAGGAGACCATGAGATAAACATTACTAAGATTACTAGGTATTAGCCACACCATCACCTACCTCATCAACTAAACAAGATGAGAGCATTCCCTGAATACAGCACTCATAGACCACGGACCACAGACCACACAATTAACTAAAAACATTGCGGAAAGAGTAGCCAGAATATCGGGAAGCAATAATAACAATCCAATATTATCGGGAACCCACTTAGAAGCCTTATTACATCGGCTCATCAACATTAAATGTCTCGAAACAGAATACTACCTATACTGATGTGGTACCTACTTATATCGCCCTAGGATAATTTACCTTTTGGATGGAAAGCGACCACGTTACAGAAAACCCTACCCAGCGTACCAATCCAAAAAAGATTGGATAGATTGGTCTTTGATGAATAGCTTTGTGAACATTGTACAAATGCGTGAATTCGATCAATAGCTAGTTCTAAACTCAATGAAAACAGAAAACAAAAACTGGCTATAGGTACTTTGATCGGTAAATAGACTCCAATGTCTTCGTTCATACGTGATATATATGTATTTTGATCGGTAAAGAAAGAGGATTCGTTTATATTATGATAAAAAAATAATTTTAAATCCTTTTACTAAAGGTTTCTTGTAAAATACATATATAAAATGACAACATAATATCAACAGCATGTTCTCGCCGCGGGCGCGGGCGAGTCGACTAATATCCTTACTGCGGGTCGCAGACATCACTTATTGAATATTTCTGTCTCCAAACATCTAGGGGCGGGAACAGCACAAAGCTTTATGTAGCTTCGGTCTCATTCTCTTGTCAAAATTTCTCAGTATAATAATAGTATAATAAGATAAACGACGGAAGTTCATCAACCAATAATAAGAAGGGCATCCAAATAATAAATGCGACGTGTGCTAATGCAACATTTACTGTTCAAAATCTCTAAAATTGGTACTGTTTTGTGAATAAATAATTTGGTATTTAAACTTTTGTTGTTATTTAAAACAAATAAATAAATAGTGATACAAATTCATTTTTTTTCGTTACGGTAACTAGAATAGGTAATTACGAAATAAATATGTTAACAATTAGATATCCGCCATAAATAGCTTCACAATGTGAAAGACAACAAGACAGCAAGACAGCAAGACCGACGACGCCCGCCCTATACTAGCTAAGCAAAGAAAGGCGGAGGTTGAGAGGGTCTGTTTTCAATGGCCAAGGATTTGTGAAATCCCCGGATCGCAATATTGATGGCCGCGTGAATATCGACTCGAATCGAGAACACATTATGAATAAATGCTCTTTTTGCGCCGGCTGAGTTATAAACGAGAGGATATCATTTGTATGTTATTGAAAGTATTGGTACATATTGTTGCATGTGATACAGTGGAACAGTCTACGTACATCTCAGTATGTTTTTCATTCTTTCAAAATGCGTTCAAGACATAAAAACGTTCAGAAATAAAAAGAATGCGAACGTCACACTTCACAGTAGTCCGAACTCAAAAAATATAATTCTAAATAGACAAATCATGTAAAAAAATTGCGGAAATTGAGCCCGTCATTTTGCCATCCCCACTCGAAGTTCGAATAAAGAGGCGTACATAGGTGTTTTTGAACAGGAACATTACAGTTTAACTTTTTAAACTGTCATGGTTATGTACTTACTGTATCATTTTCACTAGAAACGGTATATTTACCATGATTTTTGAGTTCAAAATGTTACCGATATTTCGGCACAGTTGCATTCGCCATGATCACGGGAGAACTAACTAAGGTCTTTGCGAGTAGATGTTATTGGCAGATATATCGATCTACCCTCTTTCACTTTTCAAACTCAAAAATCATGGTAAATATCCCGTTTCTAGTGAAAATTACATTAGAGATTGTAAGTTGTACATACAATCTCTAATGTAATTTTCACTAGTTAGTTTTCGCTTAGTTAATATAATTTTACAAAAAAAGCGAAGCTCGTTCGCACCATATTGTCAAAGGTCAAAAACTGAAATGATGAAAATTTTCATGACATAAGTTTGTCTTCGTTGATCTACCATGAACTCTCTTTCTCAAGCTAGTAAGTATAACCAGCAAAAAGCACTCCCATGTAGGAGCTCGCAAGCTAGTAAGTATAACTAGCAAAAAGCACTCTCTTGTAAGAGCTTGCAAGCTAGTAAGTATAACTAGCAAAAAGCACTCCCTTGTAAGAGCTCGCAAGCTAGTAAGTATAACTAGTAAAAAGCACTCCCTTGTAGGAGCTCGCAAGCTAGTAAGTATAACTAGCAAAAAGCACACCCTTGTAGGAGCTCGCAAGCTAGTAAGTATAACTAGCAAAAAGGACTCCCTTGTAGGAGCTCGCAAGCTAGTAAGTATAACTAGCAAAAAGCACATCTTGTAGGAGCTCGCAAGCTAGTAAGTATAACTAGCAAAAATCACTCTCTTGTAAGAGCTCGCAAGCTAGTAAGTATAACTAGCAAAAAGCAGTCCCTTGTAAGAGCTCGCAAGCTAGTAAGTATAACTAGCAAAAATCACACCCTTGTAGGAGCTCGCAAGCTAGTAAGTATAACTATCAAAAAGCACTCCCTTGTAAGAGCTCGCAAGCTAGTAAGTATAACTAGCAAAAAGCACACCCTTGTAGGAGCTTGCAAGCTAGTAAGTATAACTAGCAAAAAGCACACCCTTGTAGGAGCTGGCAAGCTAGTAAGTATAACTAGCAAAAAGCACACCCTTGTAGGAGCTCGCAAGCTAGTAAGTATAACTAGCAAAAAGCACTCCCTTGTAAGAGCTCACAAGCTAGTAAGTATAACTAGCAAAAAGCACACCCTTGTAGGAGCTTGCAAGCTAGTAAGTATAACTAGCAAAAAGCACACCCTTGTAGGAGCTCGCAAGCTAGTAAGTATAACTAGCAAAAAGCACACCCTTGTAGGAGCTCGCAAGCAAGTAAGTATAACTAGCAAAAAGCACTCCCTTGTAAGAGCTCGCAAGCTAGTAAGTATAACTAGCAAAAAGCACACCCTTGTAAGAGCTCGCAAGCTAGTAAGTATAACTAGCAAAAAGCACACCCTTGTAAGAGCTCGCAAGATTTTTGAATGGTTTTTGAATGTTCTTACACATCTAAACACAAATTAAACTTACTATGTTTAATTACAAATCTATAGGTGTGATAAAAAGGTTGTTTCGTAAAGTGCACCACAAAATACGAAAGTTGTGGGAATAGTAGATGACTCGTTTCGCAACATTGTAACATCGAGCAACACGGACTGTGTTGCTCGATGCATTGTAATAACAACAATCACTGTTCAGCTCGGCTCAATTTTAAAGAAGGAAGCCCTAAACGTCATTTAGGTGCCGACTATTCGCTTGAAATTTTTCGTTGCTATAAAAAATGCATCAACCTCCCGTCGGTCTAGATTCAGTGAGCCCCGACTGGCGTGTCTGGTGTCTGCTCGGATATGTCAGCCGGGCGCTGCTTCAGCCTGACCTGAAATATTGAGCAAGTCATCCACGGGAGCCGACACCACGCCCGTCAGCCTCGTACCTCGAGCCTCGTGCCTCGTGCCTCGTGCCTTGGCGCCGTAACCTGCGGGCATGCACTTACAAAACAAATTGGATGTGGTATACCATTATATCATACTCAACAGAAACATACATAATCCTTATCCCACATTATGTACACCATATCGTGGATATCAGGAGCTACGAGTACCAGCAACACCCAAACATGGATAAATATGAGTAGATCATAAAAACATTTGTCCCGCATTGGGAATCGAACACGCAACCTCTCGCATCTCAGCCGGCTACTCACCTCCAGCACCACTGAGGTCAGCGAACGTGAGGTTTAATCAGACAATTAATAAGAAATGCATATTGTAATTTGCAAGTACCCAGACTCTCACAGACCACCGTCTCCCTGAAGCAAGTAAGCCACGTATGCAAAGTTTATCTATGAAGTGATATCAACTGCAGCGAGTAATGAATAATTATTAAATAACCGTCATCTACTCTCACAATAAACGAGATTCAATCACGAACAATCCTCATCTTTTAGAGTAGTTTCTTCAAATTTAAAATCCTCGAGGTATTTAATTAACAAATTCTATTATAAAATATAAAAAACGGTCACAATTGGCGAAGATATTACGTAGGTAACACACACAACAACGGGGCTACGAACTCTTTGTTGTGACAGACAAGGCCACACACCGCATACGACTCAAGTAGCGCTATTTGAACGCGGGATATTAACATTCAAATCATTTATAGCCAGAATACACCTCATTAAAACTCCAATAAGCCTATACACGGCTAGGATACGTTGTTTTATTACGGAGTAGTTAGTTAGTTAAGTAGTAGTAGAGCTTTTTTATGAAAGAGTTCGTCTAGGGAAGTACTACCACCATACCTATTTCTGCCGCAAAGCCGTAGTGCTCGCATTGCTGTGTTCCGGTTTGAAGGGTAAGGGTGCCGGTGAAATTACAGGCACATGAGACTTTTCATCTTTATGTCTCAGTGGTGGCGGGCGCAGTGTAATGCCACATAGGGCGCGTCCTAGGTGGACGTGCCTATGAGGTAATGCACTGTTCATAGGCAGAGGTTACCGCATAACATCAGGCGGGCCATCTGCTTGTTCCGTCATTCAAATAGAAAAAAAAAAAAAAAGGTTCCTACCAGTTTCATCATCATATCAGTTCGATAGTACCATTTTAATCAGAACCATTTATTTAAAACTACTCCGTCTGTGAAATACCTCATAACATTGAGAAGTTCGGGTGGCCATCTGTGGTCTTCTTCATCAGTTCCAATTCACTAAATGACACTTTATAATGTATGCCTATAATATTTGCGGGGTTCCCTCAATTTCTCATGGATCCCTTCATCAGCACTAGATTTCGATAAAAATGGGGCCCAATCTTGCAAATAAAAAATCATTTTCCAAATTGGTTTATAAATGACGGAGATGCGTTAAACTCCTCTTTTTTTCTCTATCTTCAAGTTTCATAAATAAGGATACAGAAGCTGAGTGCATGACTAGCTCGAGACGATGTCTTGAATTCAAACGATGACTTTTTTTGTAAGAGCGTAGCATTTAGTGTAATTAAGCCCATCATTACAGACCTATCTTTTTGTCACAATAAATAATCCGATACCGATACCGACAGACGTCAATACCGTCCTATATATAAAAAAATCCTCTATGATACCGTCTTCAGCGTTATCTTACCTCTCAGCTGTTACACTGATACTGACACGTCCCCGACGCGACGGGTTGCAGCTTTCCGTATATACTCTGTGGTTGCAGTGCCCGTCACGGCCGCAACTCGTGACAGAGCGCCGTGTACTTCGCTTTAGTAGGTTGTGTCCTATTATTACAGAAGTTTTATCTGTCACTAGCTGTAACCCGCGACTTCGTACGCGTAATATTGTTTTATCCATAACTCTGCGTAATAGCACAGACTAATTATGTTTTACACTGTGGTAATAGTATGTTCTAGTTGTTGTAGTAGTAGAATGTTTGGTTTTCCACTTGTGGTATCCTACCTATGCTAATTGTAAGTTAGCGCGCCTCCCCCGAACGTATGCACATTGCCCGCAACCGTCACAAGAATAATTTCTAAACCAGCATCCGATGGTCCGGTGCCCCTTTCCGCACCGCCAGCAAGGCTGCTCCACGCACTGCACATCGCCCGCGGGCGCGGCGGGAGCGCGTGCTCCCGCTGCGCTGGCGCCGCTGCCGACCCCTACGCGGCCCGCGTGCGCTGCGCCTCGTCCAGCCCCCCCTCCATCCTTCACCCCCCCAAATCAGGTGTCTTTGTGACTTGTAACTCTGATTTAATTGCAGTGAGCGCCATGAACTGTTCCACGCATCGTAATATCACTTTTTACTCGAAATATCGAATTGTTCGGTTTTACCGATCGGCATTTTATTCCGATGCACAAAAACACAATAAATAAGCAAGTGGTGGTATTTTTTCACGGTGTATCTCGTCGCCAGTGGGATTTACAGGTAGGATACCACATTATTATTATTTTATTAAATTAAGGGGACCGATCGGCATTTTATTCCGATGCACAAAAACACAATAAATAAGCAAGTGGTGGTATTTTTTCACGGTGTATCTCGTCGCCAGTGGGATTTACAGGTAGGATACCACATTATTATTATTTTATTAAATTAAGGGGTCCCATTTTAACCTTGAGGTCCTGGAATATTTTAATCTCAACAACGACACCGTGACACGACCTTTGAAACGACACCATACTCAAGGTTTTCAATTTAGGGGTCCCATTTTAACCTTGAGGTCCGTAAAATATATCTCAACAACGACTCCGTCAAACGACATTTGAAATCTTATGTTTTTCAATTTATGGGTCACATTATAACGTTGAGGTTCTGAAAATATTTTAATCTCAACAACAACACGTGACACGACCTTTGAAACGACACCATAGTCAAGTTTTTTCAATTTGAGTGTCCCATTTTAATCTTGAGGTCCTGATAATATTTTAATCTCAACAACGACACCGTGACACGCCCTTTTAAACGACACCATACTAAAGTTTTTCAATTTAGGGGTCCCATTTTAACCTTGAGATCCTGAAAATATGTAATCTCAACAACGACACCGTCAAACGACCTTCTAAACGACACCATACTCAAATTTTTCAATTTAGGGGTCCTATTTTAACCTTTAGGTCCTGAAAATATTTTGATCTTAATGACTTCACCGTGAAACAAACTTAGAAACTGCCGAAATACGCTGAAATCTCGCTAAAACCTAAAGTGTATTTATTTACAAAGAAAATGTTCCCATGCTTTTTTTCAGCAAAATTTCAGGTACTGCTGAAATTTATGTTGGCTATTTTTATTAAAGGAATTACCTTGTGAATTTTCTTGTTTCTACTACCAACGGTTTCCGAAATACGAAGCATTTTAGTTTTATATTAAAAGCCATTTTGGACCCCCTACAGGGTGAATTTTCAAAAATCCTTTCTTAGTACACCCCTACACCCAAAAAGGAATACATCCTTCAAATTTCATGTGTCTAGGTCCAGCGGTTTAGACTGTACGTTGCAAAACGCAAAGTGTATACGTTAAAAGCCCTTTTTGAACCCCTAAGAGGGTGAATTTTCCAAATTCCTTTTTAAGTACACCTTTACACCCTAAAAGGAATACACTGTCTAAATTTCAAGTCTCTACGATCAGCGGTTTAGGCTGTGCGTTGTAAAAACTAAAGTTTTTTTATTTTTTTACATAGAAAACGATCCCCTTCCATTTTCAGGAAAATTTCAGGAATCGCTGAAACACATGTTTATTTATTTTATTTGAGGAATCTCCATGTAAAATTTCAAGGTTCTACTGCTAACGGTTTCTGAAATACAGAGCTTTTTTGTTGTATATTAAAAGCCCATTTTGGACCCCTTAGAGCGTGAGTATCAGAAATTCCTTTCTTAGTGCACCCCTAGACCACATAAGGAATGTACCCTCCAAATTTCAGGTCTCTAGGACTTACGGTTTAGGCTGTGCGTTGATTGTCAGTCAGTCAGTCAGTCAGTGAGTCAGTCAGTCACGCAACGATTTTATATATTTTGATGATTTGCCGAGGCCTTGATCTTCTGTAGTTACCAGATGCCGTCGACAAAGTAACATACTATTAGCGATGTCGCTTGTAGAAAAGCCAACGGTACATGATTATCTTTAGTAAGTAGGAAACTGAGTAGTTTGTTAAATTTTTTGAAATTCGTGCATGCTCTTAATTATAAAATTGCCGATCTGTTTGTATAAATTGGCCAATTCGACTTATCTGTTTAATGTTTGTACGCTGAAAAGCTGAAACTAGCGATCTTACCTACAACCTAACATCTAATGCATTTTGTATTGTACCTAGATTCATAAACAAATAAATGATTTATTTATGATTTATGATTTATGAAAAATAGCCGTTTTAATAAAAAAAATAACAATGTATGAGATTGACGTAACCTATCGAAATATCACGTGGTCTATTGTATTGTATTACGACTATAGAAATGAAATGGCGGAAAAGTATGTTCTTTACAAGTTATGCCTCTTAATAGTTTGATGACTGTGAGATGTGCGTGTGTGAGCGTGTGTGTGTGTGTGTATCTGTGTTTAATTCTGATTTGGGAGCTGAGAATGGAAAATAAAAGAGATTGATAATATTGTACAGAAAACAGACAAAATAATTTTATAAAAAATCCCACAATGTAAGTGTTTAATGTTCTTAATTCATAACACAGCTGTAATAGGATTCGTTCCAATCTAAACACGATGTTTGCCGGAAACATTAATTTATTCATGAAACCATCATCCTGATTCATAATATTTATATTCCGTATGGCGGCTAAGGTAATCCATTTATAATCAAAATGGAAAAATGGTCCTTGATTCTGCGCCCCATTTGTAAGCTTGCTTTGTACTTTACAGTTACTGTAACAGTTGCTGTAGCAGCTACTGTAACACTTTGTACATACATGTTTACTTTTATCAAAAAAAAAAAACGTCATCTCTGACCAACTCCTCAGTCTAGTAAGTAATGTAGTTACCCATACTTCTTGATATTGTATTTTTAACCCCCGACGCAAAAACGACGGGGTGTTATAAGTTTGACGTGTCTGTGTGTGTGTGCTTGTGGCATCGTAGCTCCCGAACGAATGAACCATTTTTGAGGTGAATTTTTAGTTTTTTTTTTCTTAGCTATTTTTGATCAAAATCGGTTCAGCCGTTTCATAGCGTTGAGGTTTTTTTTTATTTTTACAAAATTAATTAGTTGTATTACAGGTGATTTTGTTATTTGCTATCAACGAAAGACTGATGAATAAAAAGGTTAATTCGGTTTGTGAATGAAGTATACTGAACAAGCTCTCCTCCAAGAAATGATTCCATAAATCTATAAATGAGGCATTCATTACAAAATCATAAAATTCATAAAATTACAGGCACATGAGACTTTTCATCTTTATGTCTCAGGGTGGCGGGCGCAGTGCAATGCCACATAGGGTGCGTCCTAGGTGGACGTGACCTATGTGGTAATACAATACAATACAATACAATACAATATCTTTATTCATAACGCCAAGTTATAAGTCAGAATAAGAAGTAGAAGTAGAAGTCAGAAGTAGAATATTAAATATGGAATATAAAAAATAACCATATTATAAATCATTCAAAATATCATAAATTAATTACTATTAATTTCATCATTTAAATTATACATTAAAAATATTATTACTAATTAAGAAATCGGCAGCTCGTACAACTCGTAATGCACTGTTCATAGGCAGAGGTTACCGCTTAACATCAGGTGGGCCATCATCATCAGGTTGCTTGTTCCGTCATCCAAGTAGTACAAAAAAAAAAAAAAAAAAAACATCTACGCAGCCATTTGCGAAACGACTTTACTAATCCAAACGCGTGACGTTTGCAAGTAGCTCGGCGCTGGCACTCGCACCTTATTTGCGTGGAATTATTCTATTATCAGCGGTTAGGCACAGAGTAGCCTCATGGCCAGCTGGGTCACTCGCAAGACCGCTTCAAATATAGTTATTATTATCTATAGTCTGATATAAAAAATCTGTCAAGTGCGAGTCGGACTTGCGTGGAGAGGGTTCCGTGCGTCGTTATGTCTTCATGAATAGTTTGTTTCCCGCGGGAATTTAAAGACGTTGGATTTTCGTATAGCTTTTTCTGTAAATTATGAGTAAGGCCCTAATCCTTATTTTTTGTAATTCTGGCTCTTTCGTTATAAAGATATAGTGGGAATGGTCGATTTTCTCAAATTTTCTTAAACATTTTTTAAACAATGTATTTAAAACTATAAAAATAGATAAAAATGTTTTGTATTCCCCATAACGAGCCCTTTCATTTGATTAGTCACGTGATGCATTTAAAAAAGTTTATTTTTACCAAATTGGATAACTCTTTTTTGTTGTGTTAATTGTCAGGACAAGGTTTGTACCTATAGAAGTTTTTTTTTACGAGAAGGAGAACGCTTTGCAGAGGCTTGTTTTGAAGAAACCACACCTTATTGGGACTCTGTCATGTTTTGGGCAGAAATCAATTCGTTGGATCGTACGGAGCTAATCTTCATCAAAAACAGCACGATGACTGGACATCTATACATAACGGAAGCTCTGATTCCTCAGCACAACCCGCATTACAGAACGATGGCGTTCTGGAAGCGTATTATTGACGACAACGCTCGCGCCCTCCGTCTGGAAGCGTATTATTGATGACAACACTCGCGCCCTCCGTCTGGCGATGTGGAAGCGTATTATTGACGACAACGCTCGCGCCCTCCGTCTGGAAGTGTATTATTGATGACAACACTCGCGCCCTCCGTCTGGCGATGTGGAAGCGTATTATTGACGACAACGCTCGCGCTCTCCGTCTGGCGATGTGGAAGCGTATTATTGACGACAACACTTGCGCTCTTGTTCTGGCGATGTGGAAGCGTATTATTGACGACAACGCTCGCGCCCTCCTTCTGGCGATGTGGAAGCGTATTATTGACGACAACGCTCGCGCCCTCCGCCTGGCGATGTGGAAGCGTATTATTGACGACAACACTTGTCTTGCACTCTTGTTCTGGCGATGTGGAAGCGTATTATTGACGACAACGCTCGCGCCCTCCTTCTGGCGATGTGGAAGCGTATTATTGACGACAACGCTCGCGTCCTCCGTCTGGCGATGTGGAAGCGTATTATTGACGACAACGCTCGCGCCCTCCTTCTGGCGATGTGGAAGCGTATTATTGACGACAACGCTCGCGCTCTCCGTCTGGCGATGTGGAAGCGTATTATTGACGACAACACTTGCGCTCTTGTTCTGGCGATGTGGAAGCGTATTATTGACGACAACGCTCGCGCCCTCCTTCTGGTGATGTGGAAGCGTATTATTGACGACAACGCTCGCGCCCTCCTTCTGGCGATGTGGAAGCGTATTATTGACGACAACGCTCGCGCCCTCCTTCTGGCGATGTGGAAGCATATTATTGACGACAAAGCTCGCGCTCTCCGGTCTGGCGATGTGGAAGCGTGTTATTGACGACAACGCTCGCGCCCTCCGTCTGGCGATGTGGAAGCGTATTATTGACGACAACGCTCGCGCCCTCCGTCTGGCGATGTAGAAGCGTATTATTGACGACAACCCTCGCGCCCTCCGGTCTGGCGATGTAGAAGCGTATTATTGACGACAAAGCTCGCGCCCTCCGTCTGGCGATGTGGAAGCGTAGTATTGACGACAACGCTCGCGTTCTCCGTCTGGCGATGTGGAAGCGTATTATTGACGACAACGCTCGCACCCTTTGTCTGGCGATGTGGAAGCGTATTATTGACGACAACGCTAGCGCCCTCTGTCTGGCGATGTGAAAGCGTATTATTGACGACAACGCTCGCGCCCTCCGTCTGGCGATGTGGAAGCGTATTATTGACGACAACGCTCGCGCCCTCCGTCTCGCGATGTGGAAGCGTATTATTGACGACAACGCTCGAGCCCTCCTTCTGGCGATGTGGAAGCGTATTTATGCTAGAGGATGGAATTTGTAGTTTGGCTTGGTCTGCTCGCAGTCTCGACTTCAATCTCATAGACCATTGCTTGGGACGTTCTGAAGCAACAAGTGAGCTCAGTGCAGCCAGCTACGAAGATCATCAGAGAGCTAAAAAATATGATTATCACGGAGTGAGAACGTATTCCTCTAGAAACCATAAGAGATATACTCGCTGGCATGCCTGTGAGTTCAACAAGCTCAATCGGTTGAGGATAACTGCTTTAAAATTCAGTTGCAAGATTCCTCCCGGATTCCACCCACACAAACATACATATATTGCAAGTAAATAAAAGCTTATTAAAAGATAAACGGCTAATTACCACTAATTTCGTCCGGCAATTTGGACCGGCAAACCGGCCACCGTCGAACGCGGTCGCGGGCGGTGCTCATGATGAAGAGGCTTCTGAATTCAGTCTCGAAACGTCAGCAAAGTGACGAAATTAGTGGTATTTAGCCGTTTATCTTTTAATATGATTCCCAACCAAGATAGTTTCAATTCAATAAATAAAAGCTTGCTGTAAACATTACAAAAACCTTCTAAACAAGATAAAAAAAACGCAAGCCTACTTTGAACTTATACTTATGTACTCGTAGTATAGAGTGACCTAGCTATTTACATATATACATATATACAGCTGGATACAAACGGAACAGCCGTCAAAGATTTTAAGCCGCGGGAAATTACGTCAGATATCGTATTTTTTTTTCGTTTTTCCGTTTTTGTCCGACGCTAAAAGGGCCAACTGGAAAATATGTATTTTACATTGTCAATTACAGTATTACGTTTTCTCGTTTGTAGGGATTTTCGTTCATTTGTTTACGGAATCAACAATTATTACACGCGGAATATCGGTATCTGCGTAAATCTTCTGACTTATGAAATTTAGCTGAAAGTCTGTTGATGGTTGGTTTCTTTAGACTTTAATAACTACTGAATACTTTACTGATGATGTAAGCCATGTTTTTTATCGGTGTTTTTTTGTAGGTATGTAGGTAGTATGTATGTCTGTTAGTATCCGATCTTGATGCAATTTGTGGGTAGTATGGGTACAATTTGTAGAGGTTTTTAAAATTAGTCGATGAATTGTTGTGATATTTAGGTCCAAGAGGAGATACAATAAGTGAAAGTGAGACAATCATGTCAAATGGGATTTCTTGAGCGAGCGAGCGAAGCGTCCTTGCAACAACTGGCAACCGGATGTATGAATGTCGGTACTCGCGTACACGTCGTATTTTTCAACGAATCTTGACGAAACTAAAATACGAACAACAATACTAAAACAAAGGGCTCATTGAGGCTCATTCGCAAAACGTCCACTTCTCATAATGTACAACGCAATTTTTCCCAATATGACTACATCGCAAACTTCCACTTCGCAAAAGTGTTTGCTGGCCGCAAGTTAGTAGTTGGTTAAGCATTAGTCTCGCGTTTCAGTGCGAGACTCGAACTGGCATAGGTTCATGAACTATCGATGACTGTTTCATGTACCTTAGTGCAGTAATTAGATAGAAGAGTAAAAAGTTTCTACCTACCTACTTACTTTTATTTTTATTTTTTATACTACTGAATGACGGAACAAGCAGATGACCCACCTGATGATAAGCGGTAACCTCTGCCTATGAACAGTGCATTACCTCATAGGTCACGTCCACCTAGGACGCACCCTATGTGGCATTGCCCTGCGCCCGCCACCCTGAGACATGAAGATGAAAAGTCTCATGTGCCTGTAATTTCACTTATCATGTTATGACTACTCGGTTAGACAATTTATAGATTTGTCTGACACATTAACTAGCGCAAGTGACATTATCAACATAATAATGATTATATAAAGAGCTTCACATCAGTCAATAGCTCACAACGTACAACATAATAATGATTATATAAAGAGCTTCACATCAGTCAATAGCTCACAACGTACAACATAATAATGATTATATAAAGAGCTTCACATCAGTAAATAGCTCACAACGTACAACATAATAATGATTATATAAAGAGCTTCACATCAGTCAATAGCTCACAACGTACAACATAATAATGATTATATAAAGAGCTTCACATCAGTCAATAGCTCACAACGTACAACATAATAATGATTATAAAAAGAGCTTCACATCAGTCAATAGCACACAACGTACAACATAATAATGATTATATAAAGAGCTTCACATCAGTCAATAGCTCACAACGTACAACATAATAATGATTATAAAAAGAGCTTCACATCAGTCAATAGCTCACAACGTACAACATAATAATGATTATATAAAGAGCTTCACATCAGTCAATAGCTCACAACGTACAACATAATAATGATTATAAAAAGAGCTTCACATCAGTCAATAGCTCACAACGTACAACATAATATTACTTTCGATACCCAGTAAATAATACGTATCGTCCTTACAAATAAAGCCAGCATCACGCATCTAAAATAAACCAACAGCGTATTGTTGTCGGCTTGTGTCACTTCAAATCAGCTCAAGAACTAGGTGTAAGCAAACGGTATACAAAATCATTTTTGACAAATTAAATTGAGCTTTCACGCGCTGACTTGTAGATTCAATATGTCTCACAGGCGTGCCACAGATCCATACAGTGTCGGGCACGTAGGACAATTATTTATTTTCTGTGATATTGGCCAAGAATCGGAAGTGTGATCAAGCTGTGAAGGACCGCGGAAGCGTACTAATGTTTGCGCGAAAAATCGCTGATATAAGATGATATTGCGGAACGTTATTGTGTACTGTATAAACAGACAACTGAAATTGATCCTCTGATAGATGACAGGAAACCATTGAGCTAAGAGGAGAGAAGCTACTGCTATGAATTATTGTTATTATGCATTGGGAAGTAGAATTTGAGCCGGATATTTAGTGCTTGTCTAATTGTATGGTATTTACAATGGCAATACCAATGCGATGAGCCAGATAAGAGCCAGCTCTCGGGTCCCATGTACTTTGATCAGACGCCTCCATCCACCGTTTTCCAGCGACCTTTATAATTTCTTGGGTCCATCAAAAGGACCAAAGTTCGTAGGTATTTATTTATTGACCAAGCGAGCGAAGCTCCCTAGCCAGAACTGTCTAAATTTGCTTTAATCTATGTGCGAGTATGATCTATGTACGAGTATGATCTATGTACGAGTGATCTATGTACGAGTGATCTATGTACGAATATGTTGGTGCTCGCTTACAATCTGGACGAAACATAACATGATGGTTAAAAAATTTCATAAATTTCATTTTTTGTCATCGGTGATTTTTGATTGGAGTGGTATTCCTGAGAATGTTTGCTGCGGCGCCATTTATCGGCAGATTTTGATAATATTTGGCAGAAACATTCGATACTCAAT
Source organism: Operophtera brumata (assembly GCA_932527175.1). Classification (NCBI taxonomy): domain Eukaryota; kingdom Metazoa; phylum Arthropoda; class Insecta; order Lepidoptera; family Geometridae; genus Operophtera; species Operophtera brumata. The sequence goes on along the minus strand of OW052239.1, from coordinate 29,342,418 downwards.
TCTTAACAAAAAAATTGTATATGGAAAAAACAATCGAGGGGTTGTCTAAATATAAAGTCAGAGTTTTTTTTCAGGTCCTCTCAGGCGAAGTCTGAAACCATGAGAGTTATTGAACAGTGATGTTAGGAGTATCAGGCTTGGTTTTGAAAATAATAAGTTCTGCATTTATTTTTATTTATTTATTTATTAATTGAATAAAAACCACAGCCCTTGATATAAAACAATAACGTTAATAAAAGTAACTAAAAAAGTAAATAAAAGTAATTCATAAAAGTTTTTGAAAAATAAACTTATTATTAAATAAGTTGTTTGAGACATATATATTTTTCAATACAAGCTTTTATAAAATTAGTGATCGTAACCTGTGGGTTGATAGAGTGCTGATCAAAATGAGCCTAAACAAGGCCAGACTAGGTACTATTATATCCGGCTAGGAGTTCCGTTGTCCAGCTTCCGACCAGCCTAGGTGTTTGGGGTACAAGCATAGATCTAAGTGTAGCGAAAATTCTACGTCTATGGGTACAAGTGAGGTGGTTAAGTGAAGTGAAGTGTCATCCATAGATAATGCTGTCATCAAGACAGCCATAATTGAGTATGAACTTTTGACACACCGAACTTTACCGAAGTCAAATATTATCTTACTGCGCAACGCGTGACTTCACCCCGTGACTCGCTCAGCGAGTTCACCGAGCCCCAAATACCACGGCAGATCAGCTCGCTGTCACCGTAATATTGCATCGTCATCGGAACTTGACATGTATGCAAAATATCATCTCAATCGGTTGAGGATAACTGCTTTTAAATTCAGTTGTAAGATTCCACCCGGACAAACAAATAGCAAGTTAAACAAAAGCTTCTAAAAAAAACTTTTTGGGTTCTTTGTTAGATCATTATGGATCGACATGTTACATAGTTTTCATTCCAGACCCATGGCACCCCTGAAAGATACCCCTGGGGGTGTTTTGTGCTCGCAAGGTCTACGTACGCAGAAATACAAGTTATAAGTTTATTTTCACAGATTGCTCGTAGCAGTGCTACGATTCGTAGCTTCCTTAGCACCACGGCGCCTGCCGCACGGTCCAGCGATTTCCCGTTAGCTATACATACGACTCCCAAATACGACTATTGTTAATTTTATGTATTTAAATGTACACTTTTAAATCAGTAATTTTTTTCGTCGAACAAAATAACTATTCTAATATTCCCCTACCCTTGTACATAACACACTCAGCAATTAAAACATCGCAGCTGGCTCTACAGCGGTTACCCAATTTACAACAATCTGTAAAAACAACTAAACCTATTCCGAACCCTGAACAGCTTTAAAATATTAAGATACTCTAGTCCAGTGGTCGGTGCGGTGTGACGTCACAACCACAGAATAAATAATAGTTTTTCACTTATATTATATTATATTTTATACATATTTATTAGAGTCACCAACATAGTATACACCGATAAAAGTAAATATACACAAGATAGTTATATTATGCATGCCAAGTGCTACCACAAATATAGATGACTAACAACATGCTATTAATAAAAATAAAAATAAAAAAAATGCCGGACACAGTTCACACAACATTATCCAGCCCCAAGCTAAGCAGAGCTTGTGTTATGGGTACTAGATAACTGATATACTTAAAACAATACATTAAATAGGTAGATATTTTTATTATACATAGAAAATACCCAGAACACCCTGAACAAATATCTACGATCGCACAAATATTTGTTTCGAAGCGGGAATCGAACCCGCAACCTCCTGCGTCGCAGGCCAACCTATAAAGAACAAGAACTGTGAACTTAGAACAACAATTAGAACAAACGCGATTGATATTGAAACTTATTATGAGATGATATTATTCAATCTGACTACAGGCATCCGCGTCATAAGTGAAGTAAGCGCCATTGCGCTTACTCATTATTGCTAGCTATACTTTTGAGTGTGTTTTCTGGAGTGACACAGGCTTGCTACCGAGAGGGTGCTTGCAGTAGTTTAATTATTCGAGCAACGGACTGACCGGAGCTCTGCGTCAATTAGCTCCTACTGTGTGTGTGCGTGTGTGTGTGTGTGTGTGTTCAGGAAATTTTTGTGTTGTCTGTAAATTGGTGGCCAAATTATCCGTGAAATGGTAAAACTGTGTGTACAGAAATATGGATAAGAGATTAATTTTACGACTGGTTGAATACGTTTATGTCGTACGTTTTTATATATAGTTTTTATATTTCATTGCTTGGCCATAGCTGAAAACTTGTTGTTTTTCATAGTTTTTTATAAAAATGAATTGCATTGATTCGGCCTAGGGTGCCGACGCGACCTCTGCTAGATCTCGTTAGAGCTTGCGTGGCGCCGACGCCACCGCTGCTAGATCTCGTTTCAGCTTGCGTGGCGCTGACTCGACTGCTGCTAGACTACGTAAGAGCTTGCGTGGCGCCAACGCGACCGCTGCTAGATCTCGTTAGAGCTTGCGTGGCGCTGACGCGACCGCAGCTAGATCTCGTTAGAGCTTGCGTGACGCTGACGCGACTGCTGCTATATCTCGTTAGAGCTTGCGTGAAGCTGACGCGACCGCTGCTAGATCTCGTTAGAGCTTGCGTGGCGCCAACGCGACCGCTGCTATATCTCGTTCCAGCATGCGTGGCGCTGATGCGACCGCTACTAGATCTCGTTAGAGCTTGCAGGGCGCAGAGGCAACCACTGCTTTATCTCGTTAGAGCTTGCGTGGTACAGACGCGACCGCTGCTAGATCTCGTTAGAGCTTGCGTGAAGCTGACGCGACCGCTGCTAGATCTCGTTAGAGCTTGCGTGGCGCTACCGCAACCACTACTAGATCTCGTTAGAGCTTGCGTGGCGCTGACGCGACCGCTGCTAGATCTCGTTAGAGCTTGCGGGGCGCTGACGCGACCGCTGCTATATCTCGTTAGAGCTTGCATGGCGCTGACGCAACCGCTGCTATATCTCGTTAGAGCTTGCGTGGCACTGACGCGACCGCTGCTAGATCTCGTTAGAGCTTGCGTGAAGCTGACGCGACCGCTGCTAGATTTAGTTAGAGCTTGCGTGGCGCTACCGCAACCGCTGCTAGATCTCGTTAGAGCTTGCGTGGTGCTGACGCGACCACTGCTAGATCTCGTTAGAGCTTGCGGGGTGCTGACACGACCGCTGCTATATCTCGTTAGAGCTTGCGTGGCGCTGACGCGACCGCTGCTATATCTCGTTAGAGCTTGCGTGGCGCCGACGCGACCGCAGCTAGATCGAGCTTGCGTGGCGCCGACGCGACCGCTGCTAGATCTCGTTCGAGCTTGCGTGGCGCCGACGCGACCGCAGCTAGATCTCGTTCGAGCTTGAATGGTGCCGACGCGACCGCTGCTAGATCTTGGTATGCAGCGAGGCGTGATTGAAGAACGCTTTCAACGTTTTTTAAACAGAATTAACAGCAAAATGTTCGTGAAATAGGCCTCCGACCGCGCTTGTTGTTCCTAACCACTCCAACTCCATCCAGCTCACTGCCTCGCGGCTCCACCACTCCGACCCAATAAACCCCACCACATTATATTCCGATAAAGAGATAATCCCCTCCGTCTTAAAGCCAAAATCGGACCCAAAAAGATACGCATAAAAATATCGTTTATTTTTCATACACAAAAAGCTCTAGACATCTTTTTTATCCGCTTATCGGAGAAATCCGTAAACACGGTACCGGCACACAGAGAGCATATCGGTCCCCGCCTTAATCTGCCATAAACAATCGCACGAACAAAACCTCGCAATAGTAAATTTCACCGAGTCATCCGACGGAGTAATGGCTGAATTTTCTGATCAACCCTCCTCTTTCCAACCGAGAATCGACCTTACTTAGCCATTAGATAAGGATACTATTCACAAATATACGTTATCTGCGAAAATAACATCTCGCCACAGTGTAATAAGACATAACAGTGGGAGATAGAGTCGTTATTGGCGTGCGATAGGGATCACTAAGATGTGTCTCGCCGTTTAATCTGGCACTGTTATTTTTCCGGTAATACATCAAAGTGGCGACTTTCTACGGCAAATTGTATCAAAGTCGCTGATGTATGTAACTCGGGACGCATGTGTGCGTGTGTACTTACACTGGATGCTCGCGTGTGTGTGTGCGAACAGAAAACGTATCGAAACTGTGTTGTGATTTAGTGGTCCCAAATCTTGGAGTTTTATTCTGCGTCGTGCAGAGCATTCCAACGACATCGCTTTTGGAACAGAGTTAAATTAGATTTACCAAGATATTGTGCACGAGCAAAGAACTTCGTAAAGTATATGTTTGTTATAATGCATAATGCCATAGCCGCGGCAGAGTACTGCTTCAAAATGATTTGACAGAGAACTATCGACACGAATGATGAAGAAGAAGAATGCAGTCTTTGATCTATCTGTACATCAAACTTAATCAAAAACGGCTCAGTCATCATTAAGGTAGCGTGAAAGCACGACTACTATACAAAAAGTTATAGATAGTTGACAGAGCGAAGCGAAGCATCTGAGTGAGGATGCGGCGTTTGTATCTATGATGTTTGCAAGTGTGTGTGTGTGTGTGTGTGTGTGTGTGTTTCCGACTATAACTACGAACCGTTGATCCGATCTGGACGAAAGTTGGCTATGAATAGAATTTTGAAGTTCGAGCTTGACCTTGAGCTCTACAGGGGGATGAGCTACGGGGGTCAACGTGAGGTCATGTTTGAGGTGGTCTACTAGATGAGCTACGGGGGTCAACGTGAGGTCATGTTCGGGGCGGTCTACTAGATGAACTACGGGAGTCAACATGAGGTCATGTTCGGGGCGGTGTACTAGATGAGCTACGGGGGTCAACGTGACGTCATGTTCGGGGCGGTCTACTAGATGAGCTATGGGGGTCAACGTGAGGTCATGTTCGGGGCGGTGTACTAGATGAGCTACGGGGTCAACGTGAGGTGATGTTCGGGGCGGTGTACTAGATGAGCTACGGGGGTCAACGTGACGTCATGTTCGGGGCGGTCTACTAGATGAGCTACGGGGGTCAACGTGACGTCATGTTCGGGGCGGTCTACTAGATGAGCTACGGGGGTCAACGTGAGGTCATGTTCGGGGCGGTGTACTAGATGAGCTACGGGGTCAACTTTACGTCATGTTCGGGGCGGTCTCCTAGAGTAGCTCAATAGCCGCGCTTCGCTACGGTTAAACACAAATAATCACTATGTTCGATTCTGTGGTGCAACCAAATCGTCCGCGTTCGGTTAATTAAAAGAAATTCAAAACGAAATAAAAGGTATGTCCTATGTCTTTTCTCATGATACACACTACAACTTTGACAAACTTCATCAAGATTGATTCAGCCGTTTATTTGTGAAAAGGTAAAAAACAGACAGAAAGACAGACAGAGTTATATATTAGTGTACAAGCTGAATTGATGAAATCGGTGACGAAAACAAATTTATGAATCCTTACTGCAAGCTAAGAGTTATTTATAAATAAATAAATAAATAAATAATGCTGGACAGTTTACACAACATTGTCTAGCCCCAAGCTAAGCAGTGCTAGTGTTATGGGTACTAGATAACTGATATACTTAATAGAATATATTACATAGATAGATATTTTTATTATACATAGAAAATACCCAGAACAAATACCTGCATATCGCGCAAATATTTGTTCCGAGGCGGGAATTGAACCCGCAACACGCAGGCGAACGTTCGCCCGCCCCGCCACTGAGGTCGTCATGACTACTTACTACCTTGTTTATGAATCCTTACTGCACGCTAGGAGTTATTTATGAATCCTTACTGCACGCTAGGAGTAATTTATGAATCCCTACTGCACGCCAGGAGTTATTTATGAATCCTTACTGCACGCTAGGAGTTATTTATGAATCCTTACTGCAAGCCAGGAGTTATTTATGAATCCTTACTGCACGTTAGGAGTTATTTATGAATCCTTACTGCACGCTAGGAGTTATTTATCGATTATTATCATCATGATTAGATAGTTGGCAGTTGCAACAAAACGTAGGAAGTGAGCATTCTGTTGTTGCATTGTACTGTGTCGCTGACCGAGCCGAGTGCGAATTGAATGGTTGCCAGAGGAGTAGACCGCTAAGATTTATGTTTACTTACTGATATTACACACTGTGGCCGATACTTTTGTGAGCTGCGAGTCGACTACAGTAGACAAACCTGCGTTACAATATACCGAATAAACGTATGTTACGATACTTTTGTGAGCTGCGAGTCGACTACAGTAGACAAACCTGCGTTACAATATACCGAATAAACGTATGTTACGATACTATTGTGAGCTGCGAGTGGACTTGTGTTATGTACACAACCTGCGTTACAATATACCGAATAAACGTATATTACGTTCAAACTAAAGTAAATTAATCTTAGCTAAGACTAAAACAGCACGCTATGCTACAATCATTTTATTTAAAATATATTTGATGTTTGTCAAATTGTAATTACAGCAATCAACAAGAAAAGTTATAAAAAATTTACCAACTTAAAATTAATAATATGACTGAAAAGGAGAGACCTGCAGAATGACACCCGCAATCTATATAATAACGTTTTCTGTTTGTGATTCGTACACACTGTTCGTACTCCATTATCTTGAAAACTACCGATTTTGATAAAACTTAAACTGTTCGCTGAGTTGAAAGATACTTTTTTTTATTGCAATTCCACTTCCAGGTTCTGAGATATATGTGGACCTATTACATAATATATGGTATTTGGTACCTGTTAGGAGCCCACATACACTAACTTAATACTTATACGAATATTGTGCAATTCCAACAATATAACATGAATACGGGTCGAACTGTTAACCACTTTTTTTAAGGCGGGTAAAAATACCGACTTACTGAACTTAAAATTATGTTTATTATGTTTTACCAAAACCTTGTACGACCTCAAAAAGGTTCTTAGATATAGCATTCCTGAAAACTATAATCTGGGTCTCTCCAAGGCTAGAGTGAATATGTGCCTTCTAGACCTTTGTGCTCCATCTTCGGCCACATCGTCACTTACCAACAGGTGAAAAACGTGGCCAAACAAAGGTCTATCAATGTAAAAAAAGAAAAAAAAGTCACATATTGTGCAGAAAAACAAAGTCGTTTTAAATTTTTTACAAAACGACCGGCTCTCTGATTATTTACTTTTACCTAAAATGACAATAAGTTTCTTGATGTTGACGCCCATGTTGATGTCATAGATACCTTTTGACGCCCATGTTGATGTCATAGATACCTTTTGACGCCCATGTTGATGTCATAGATACCTTTTGACGCCCATGTTGATGTCATAGATACCTTTTGACGCCCATGTTGATGTCATAGATACCTTTTGACGCCCATGTTGATGTCAAAGATACATTTTAATGCCCATGTTGATGGCATAGATACCTTTTTAGACAGTTATTTTTTGTATTTGGTAGCCGCAATGATGTCCGTGTCAAGACAATTCTAATAATACCTCATGCATCAAAATATATTCAGCCGTTTAGATGCAACGTGGTAATAATATTGTTTCCACATATACCGTCTGTTACCGGCTGACTGACAGAAAGTGTATGTGTTTCGCGCAGATCTTTGTATATTGTATGTACATACATACAAGCATATAGAGAAAACCTCTTTAATTCATAATATAATAAAATAATTGAATTAAAGACTTTTTCTTCGAATGGGGTCCTTGGATGATGATTTTAGAGGCAACTTAGTATGTATCGTGTAACAACATAATTGTAAAAGGAGTTTGATATCTCTCCTTATTGATACGATCTGTTATTGTTGACCTCTGACGCAGCTGAGATGCGAAAGGGTTACCATGGTACTCTTAGTTCCTGATACCCGCAACACAGGGTGTCGCAATACAATCCTAGTGTGAACACTATGTGTGTGATTGTTGGGATGTCATGTTACACTAGTGTGAACACTATGTGTGTGATTGTTGGGATGTCATGTTATACTGGTGTGAACACTATGTGTGTGATTGTTGGGATGTCATGTTATACTGGTATGAACACTATGTGTGTGATTGTTGGGATGTCATGTTATACTAGTGTGAACACTATGTGTGTGATTGTTGGGATGTCATGTTATACTAGTGTGAACACTATGTGTGTGATTGTTGGGATGTCATGTTATACTAGTGTGAACACTATGTGTGTGATTGTTGGGATGTCATGTTATACTAGTGTGAACACTATGTGTGTGATTGTTGGGATGTCGTGTTATACTAGTGTGAACACTATGTGTGTGATTGTTGTGATGTTATGTTATACTAGTGTGAACACTATGTGTGTGATTGTTGGGATGTCATGTTATACTAGTGTGAACACTATGTGTGTGATTGTTGGGATGTCATGTTATACTAGTGTGAACACTATGTGTGTGATTGTTGGGATGTTATGTTATACTAGTGTGAACACTATGTGTGTGATTGTTGGGATGTCATGTTATACTAGTGTGAACACTATGTGTGTGATTGTTGGGATGTCATGTTATACTGGTGTGAACAATATGTGTGTGATTGTTGGGATGTCATGTTATACTGGTGTGAACACTATGTGTGTGATTGTTGGGATGTCGTGTTATACTAGTGTGAACACTATGTGTGTGATTGTTGGGATGTCATGTTATACTAGTGTGAACACTATGTGTGTGATTGTTGGGATGTCGTGTTATACTAGTGTGAACACTATGTGTGTGATTGTTGGGATGTCATGTTATACTAGTGTGAACACTATGTGTGTGATTTTTGGGATGTCATGTTATACTAGTGTGAACACTATGTGTGTGATTGTTGGGATGTTATGTTATACTAGTGTGAACACTATGTGTGTGATTGTTGCGATGTCGTGTTATACTAGTGTGAACACTATGTGTGTGATTGTTGGGATGTTATGTTATACTAGTGTGAACACTATGTGTGTGATTGTTGGGATGTCATGTTATACTAGTGTGAACACTATGTGTGTGATTGTTGGGATGTCATGTTATACTAGTGTGAACACTATGTGTGTGATTGTTGGGATGTCATGTTATACTAGTGTGAACACTATGTGTGTGATTGTTGGGATGTCATGTTATACTAGTGTGAACACTATGTGTGTGATTGTTGGGATGTCGTGTTATACTAGTGTGAACACTATGTGTGTGATTGTTGTGATGTTATGTTATACTAGTGTGAACACTATGTGTGTGATTGTTGGGATGTCATGTTATACTAGTGTGAACACTATGTGTGTGATTGTTGGGATGTTATGTTATACTAGTGTGAACACTATGTGTGTGATTGTTGGGATGTCATGTTATACTAGTGTGAACACTATGTGTGTGATTGTTGGGATGTCATGTTATACTAGTGTGAACACTATGTGTGTGATTGTTGGGATGTCATGTTATACTAGTGTGAACACTATGTGTGTGATTGTTGGGATGTCATGTTATACTAGTGTGAACACTATGTGTGTGATTGTTGGGATGTCATGTTATACTAGTGTGAACACTATGTGTGTGATTGTTGGGATGTCATGTTATACTAGTGTGAACACTATGTGTGTGATTGTTGGGATGTCATGTTATACTAGTGTGAACACTATGTGTGTGATTGTTGGGATGTCATGTTATACTGGTTATGTTTTGACAAGACATCGTGCCACTGTTATTATCCATGTACTTATATGCACAGATAAAATAATACTATACTAGTACATAAAAAGTAAGTAGTGACAATCTTACATACAATCGCACTTGGAGTGACATGTTACTGCCAGATCCCATCCTATTATTCGAGTTACCGATTGAAAAATAGTGTAATAGAGAACACGGAGAGAGATAAAAGGTACAATAGACGAGACGAAAACAAGAGATGCTCTGATGCTATTACAGAGATGTATCTGCGAGCAAACAGCGGCCGCGGCGCGGACACAATAACAGGTCTGTTGTTTTATATGCGATCAAATAAAATGGGATGAGATGAAAAGGGGACAATATAAGATGAGTCGCTCGTCGTTGTTCCGTATGAGGTAGTGCTGGCCTCTGGTGTCAGAGTTTGTCAAGCCGCCCGAGGGCCTCTGACATGGCTTATCGACTGCTATTAATCAATAACAGCCGGAACCGACAGCTTAACGTGCCCTCCGAAGCACAGAGCGATGGAAATCCGCACATAACTTAGAAAAGTAATTGGTGCGGAGCCTAGGATCTCGAACCCGGTATCGTTGGATTCTGAGTTGCACTATTGAACCGTTAGGCTACCATCGCTCTTGTGGGTCTGAAACAGTATGATGGGTCGCTGAAACTATGGGACGAAACCAATGCTAATGAGTTAAATGAGACAAGGCGGAACCAGACAGCAGCTGATACGGAACTAAAACTAGATCTGATAAGATGATCTAGATAAGGTGACGTGATGAGAAGAGATATAAAGAGAAGAGACGAACGTGTCAAGGCGGGACCAGATGATATGGGACGAGATTAAGATCGGGATAGACAGGAGACTGCACTATAACTAGTGACTAAGCTAAAATAATGAACTGATGAACCGGCAAATAAAGCAGCAGCTTGTAGCTGCCCGCTAAAAGGTGGTTGACATGGGACGTTATCTCAATACTTGAGAGCAGTGTGAGGGCGCCCTTAGCATCTCGCGCGAGCGCCGTATATCATGTTAATATCAGTGTTTTGGAGCATCACCCGCGCCTTTCAATTACAACTATCACGCGCCGATCATACCGAGATATCAACATAAATAGCACTCACAAATATTACTGAAACGTTTGCAGAGTTACGTCGCGATTTATCACAAGTCAGAGGTGTGGTTATTATATAAATAAATAAATAAATAATGCTGGACAGTTCACACAACATTATCTAGCCCCAAGCTAAGCAGAGCTTGTGTTATGGGTACTAGATAACTGATATACTTAATACAATATATAACATAGGTAGATATTTTTTATTATACATAGAAAATACCCAGAACACCCTGAACCAATATCTGCGATTGCACAAATATTTGTTCCGAGGCAAAATTGTTTGTTAACTTTTGAAACTATCATGGTAATGTACATAATTTTCACTGGAAAAGGGATATTTACCATGATTTTTGAGTTTTAAATGTGCCCGATATTTCGGCACAGTTGCATGCGCCATGATTACGGGAAAACTAACTAAAGTCTTTGCGATTAGATGTTATTGGCAGATATATCGATCTACCCTCATTCTCACTCGTTTTAAAACTCAAAAATCATGTTAAATATTCCGTTTCTAGTGAATATTATGTGGTTATTATATTTAAAAAAGATAAAAATAAACTTTTAAACTTGCTTTTTAGATAAACTTATAAGCAGTGTAGATACATCCATCTGATAATGATGATGATAAAATTAGTTTGCTGAACCGTGAGCTGATCAAACTGAGGCCAAGCGTGGCCAGTCTACTATTTCGGTTCGTATTCGATGCGAGTAGAGTTATTAGAAAGTCTTCGATGCGAGTCGAACCCTAATTTGACACTCAAATAATGTTAAGTTTTCATGAAAACAAGATTACATATAGACTGTTATGTAACTCCCGAGTCTTGCACAATCTGTCCCTGCGACCCTCTGACCCGGCCGTTCATTACAGTTGTCGGCAGTTGTCGCAACATTCTAACTCATTTGCATTATTCTTTCATCTGCCGACTTCAAACGCTGCACTGGGGTACCGGCAACAGCTAGTCCACTTTTAAAGTTCACATTAACCACGAGCTTATAAAAGGAAGAATTCAGACGCATCAAGCAGGATCCAAATGCCTATGCTTATGACGTCCATGACACCTTGATCCACCCGTGGTAGGATACGGCCGAGCCGAACAGCAGAACTGGCAGTGTTTGAAACCAACCAAGTTTAAGTTGATAGTATAAAGACGGTACGTACTGTGATCTAGCTGCTCTCTTGATACCTAATTAGTTTCAGACGGTACGTACTGTGATCTAGCTGCTCTCTTGATACCTAATCAGTTTCAGACGGCACGTACTGTGATCTAGCTGCTCTCTTGATACCTAATCAGTTTCAGACAGCACGTACTGTGATCTAGCTGCTCTTTTGATACCTAATCAGTTTCAGACGGTACTTACTGTGATCTAGCTGCTCTCTTGATACCTAATCAGTTTCAGACGGTACGTACTGTGATCTAGCTGCTCTCTTGATACCTAATCAGTTTCAGACGGCAAGTACTGTGATCTAGCTGGTCTCTTGATACCTAATCAGTTTCAGATGGCACGTACTGTGATCTAGCTGCTCTCTTGATACCTAATCAGTTTCAGACGGTACTTACTGTGATCTAGCTGCTCTCTTGATACCTAATCAGTTTCAGACGGCACGTACTGTGATCTAGCTGCTCTCTTGATACCTAATCAGTTTCAGACGGCACGTACTGTGATCTAGCTGGTCTCTTGATACCTAATCAGTTTCAGACGGCACGTACTGTGATCTAGCTGCTCTCTTGATACCTAATCAGTTTCAGACGGTACGTACTGTGATCTAGCTGCTCTCTTGATACCTAATCAGTTTCAGACGGTACGTACTGTGATGTAGCTGCTCTCTGGATACCTAATCAGTTTCAGACGGCACGTACTGTGATCTAGCTGCTCTCTTGATACCTCATCAGTTTCAGACGGCACGTACTGTGATCTAGCTGCTCTCTTGATACCTAATCAGTTTCAGATGGCACGTACTGTGATCTAGCTGCTCTCTTGATACCTAATCAGTTTCAGTACTCAGGCTTGCCCTTTAATTTCCCTTTCATTATCACTTTTTGTCCCTTTTCATTGTAACTCCAGCCGTCGACACAGAATAAATAACAGTGGGTGCCCAGAGCAAACACTTCACAATGGTACGATAGTTAGACTTAATTGAGTTGAGATAGTTCAAGCGATTGCCTTCTTTTAATTAGTTAAGTTTTGAAGGTTTCTCCAAATTATGAGCCGGCTAATGAAATCATGAAGCCGGTCGGTAAAATATCATCTCGGAATTTTAAAGGTTATTATAAAATGTGCCTCATTGAATTAGAGGTTTTTCTTTGAGTCTGCGATAAGTTAAATTTTGTTTTTAAATATTATAATGTGGCAAACAAGCAGGCGGCCTGCCTGATGTAAAGGAGTCACCGCCGCCTATGGACATCTGCAACAAACACGGTATTGCAAACGCGCTGCCTACTATTAAGAGCCCTATTGATATTTCTCTTGAATTTACCCATATTGTAGCCCTGTGGGAAGACATCCAACGGGAGCTCATTCCACGCCCTGCAGGTCCGCGGGAGAAAAGAGCACGTGAAACGCACTGTGCGAGACCTCGACGCATCCAAAATGTAAGCAATAACTCCTGGTTCTATAGCAATCACCGCCATCACTATGAGCACCGGCTACCTCACCCTCTGGGGGCCAGCTCCGACCCACTCTCCCCATAGACTATATCAAGATTACCACCTTACTGACAGCCATGCGCCCGTACAGCTCGTTCGCCGTAAGATGCATAACATGTATGATTTTAAAATTCGGTACAATTTGAATGATCTAATAATCCTCAATTAAGGATTTGGTATAAAATTAACATGGGATTCAAAAATTTTGTTGATAAAGTCGGAGTTTTGAAGCTTATGATTAATCATTTATTTAACATAAAAGATCTGAGATGTATGAATGAATCATAAAATTCAAAACCCCACGTGTTGTAATAAAACAGATTCCCAAAACCACGAGTATGTACCATCGAAGCAATAACGGTTTAATAGATTCTCATTTGGAGATGATAAATCAACGTCATCTGAACAATACCTGCGCGGGAGATAACAGTCTGTCTGCAACGCAACAATGCCGCCGGACGGCGCGGCGAGGGCAATGCCACAGATTATAAATCGAGAGAAATCGGTGTTATTATTCTACCTACCACTTAGAGTAAGGGGTTTGCTTCTCGCACCCAGCTAGGTTCATATTGTTGTGTCGGCGTTGTGTAGTAGGTTCACACGCAACACAACCTACTAATGTGAATCTAATCATAGTTAATAAACGTAACCGATTGCGCTCTGGCGCGCCACGACACACCCCGACACAGCAATATGAACACAAATATTTTATACGCACAAATATTTGTTCCGAGGCGGGAATCGAACCCGCAACCTCCTGCGTCGCAGGCCAACCTTCGCCCGCCGCGCCACAGAGGTCGTCTAACATTCGGTTAGGCCTCGACTGTCCCATCCACTATGCTGCGAGGTCTGAGCGCCATAACTCATGACAACTCGCTCGTTATTGCTCTAATAAATGTACTTAAATCGTATATCTTCTTAAGGGTTTTATAAATCATCCCCAAATAGGACCTTTTGAATTGCTGATTCGGAATACTGCCCAGATTAGAAAATCTGTTGCTATTAAAATGAAACCAGCAATTTTTCTGTAACAATGTCTTATTTTTATCTAGTTAGGATCTAAAAAGCGATAAGACCGCCCATTGTACATTTAGTTTTTTTTTGTCGTTTTTATGAATTTTGATTTTAACTAGTTTGTAAGGTGTGCAATAAAGTATTTTCATTCATTCATTCATTGATTCATTCAAAAGGCACTTATAAACATTATGGAGACAAAAAGGAGACTACAATTACTTCGTGTTAGTAACTTAACAACTACTTAGCTGACACACACATTCATGTAAAATATTCGTGCTTATTTACAGATTTAGTTATTTAGTTATAAATGCTGTTGTGCAAGATGTGCGTGCTATTCATCGATGTTTAAGGTTGTAGGGCGTGCTGCTTAATTACAAATCGTATCGGAGTTTTAAACTGAGTAAATCAAGAACAATATTCAGAATAAAAATATGCTAGATATTACATTATAATTAGATATTACATTATAATTAGATATTACATTATAATTAGATATAACATTATAATTAGATATTACATTATAATTAGATATTACATTATAATTAGATATTACATTATAATTCATAGGTACCAAAAACACGATAGACAAATATTTTCTCAACAGAAAAAAAACACGACGTTTTGTAATAAAAACAAAAACAGTTTTGGCTAGATTACATTGTTTTTGTGCAGATTATTGGGTCAAAAATAACATTAATAAAATCAGTACAGTAAAACCTAAAACTTACTTTGAGTGTGTTTTAAAACTTATTCGGCCTTATTATAAAAAAACTAAGCTAGTCCTGGTTTAAACCTGAACTAAGTAGTCTAGGTTTGTCACGGTATTAAAGTTATATACAACACAAAGACAGATGGTTTTTTTATTTTTTTGTGGCGTAGACAGATGGTTTATTTTCTAAACTACACATATTTCCGACGTGTCAAACTGACGGATCTTGTGTCAAAGTGTCACATCACAATCGATATGCAAACTTCTATCCAACAAGCAATCAACTGTCCATTTTTAGACCATTGTAAAACTAGGGGGCTGCTTGGTTTAAGAAAAACCAGAGCCCTTCTTAACCGTGGTCCGGTTGTGTAGTCCGGCCAGCCGGACCGTGGAAAATTTCTTTTTTCGATTGTCCGGTGGCGATACTGTTTGGTTGGTTGTACATCTGTACACTGTACCTTGGTCCGGTAATATCGCCACCGAACAATCGAAAAATACAAATTTTCCATAGTCCGGCTGGCGAACAAATCCCCCGTTAAATTGTCTCGACGCCTAAACGAAAACGACGCCTAAATATGTCTCCATCTATCTATTGATTTAAAATTAATACAACCAACGCAATGCGATTTGATAAACAGTAAAGTCAGATCACTGTCAATATTGATGTTGACGGTTGAGGTTGACATGATCTACACTGATTTTGAAAAAGCGTTTGATCGTGTTGATCACGTCATCCTGATTCGCAAGCTTAATGAACTTGGCATACAGGGTGATCTCTTACGCTGGGTCAAATCTTATATCAGCAATAGAATGCAGGCAGTTGTTATAGGTGGAGCAAGATCTGACTTCATATCTATACCTTCGGGTGTCCCACAAGGATCTTTGCTTGGACTTCTTCTTTACCTGGCTTACTTGTATGACATTGGTTCCTGCTTCAGGCATGCGAATTTTTCATTATTCGCTGACGATAAAAAAGTCTACTATAACGTTAGATCAGTTGATGATTGCATACGACTGCAGGAGGACATCAGTTAATGAATGCATGCGACTGCAGGAGGACTTAGATAGGCTTACCGTTTATTATCTGAATAACCGAATTGGCGTTAACGTGAGTAAATGCATGCATATTTGTTTTACGCGAAGTAGCAACCCTATATATTATGATTATAAGCTTAGCAACTACTCAATTGATAAAACGCAATGCGTCTGAGACTTAGATGTACTTCTAGATCATATTCTGATAGTAACAAAGCCTTTTACAAACATTGCTTGCTTAAAAGTACTTTATTATGCTTACATACGTAGTGTGCTGGAATACTGCAGCTCCGTCTGGAACCCACAGTATGTCACTTATGACCACGCTAT
Organism: Operophtera brumata; assembly: GCA_932527175.1. Classification (NCBI taxonomy): domain Eukaryota; kingdom Metazoa; phylum Arthropoda; class Insecta; order Lepidoptera; family Geometridae; genus Operophtera; species Operophtera brumata. The sequence continues at coordinate 29,325,911 of OW052239.1, read as the reverse complement.
AGCGTGGTCATGAAAGCGGCTGGCGTGGCTGTAGCGTGGTGGTGTGATTCTATAGAATCGATATAAAGGAAGTTTGTAAAACACTTAAACTTCAGTAAAAATTCAATTCAGAGCAGCTGTGGTGCATCACACCGTGAGCACGAACTGATGTCACTACGTGGCAGAAGAATTATGCAGGATATGTCATTGTTGCATGATGTATGTTCTGGCAGCATGGACTTTACCTATGTAACTGATATTCCTTATCCGGCTTTCCTGCCGTTTTTTTTGTTGACCTTGCATGCGTACCTACCTGCTTTTTAAACGAACTGTATACAAAATGTGGATTTAAATTGGTTTCAGAATAGCATGTGGTGTATAGCTTATAACTAACTATAAGATAAATGTAAATCCTGGATTAATAAATTAAAAAAAATATGAATGTTTCGAGTTTTATCTTTGAATAATTATACATACTTCACTACAAGTGACAGTCGAGCAAAAAGATGGGTTAGGTTCATGTCACCCCAGGTTCAATTCACCCCGAAAAAGATTACAAAATAGTTTCTATGCGCGAAATCAAATTCAGTACTGTCGCGGAAAAAAACGTTACAGTACTGTTAAGATTACATTATAAAAAAAAACTCTATAGGTAGGTACCTACTTAAATTATTTGAATGAAAAATCTCGAATGAAATATCTCGAATGAAAAATCTCGAATGAAAAATCTCGATTGAAAAATCTCAAATGAAAAATCTCGAACGAAATATCTCGAATGAAAAATCTCGAATGAAAAATCTCGATTGAAAAATCTCAAATGAAAAATCTCGAATGAAGTATCTCGAATGAAAAATCTCGAATGAAATATCTCGAATGAAAAATCTCGAATGAAAAATCTCGATTGAAAAGTCTCAAATGAAAAATCTCGAATGGAAAATCTCGAATGAAAAATCTCGATTGAAAAGTCTCAAATGAAAAATCTCGAATGAAATATCTCGAATGAAAAATCTCGAATGAAAAATCTCGAATGAAAAATCTCGAATGAAAAATCTCGATTGAAAAATCTCAAATGAAAAATCTCGAATGGAAAATTAAAAAAAAAAACTCGAATGAAAAATCTCGAATGAAAAATTTCTAATGAAAAATCTCGAATGAAATATTTCAAATGAAAAATCTCGAATGTACTATCTCGAATGAAAAATCTCGAATGAAAAATCTGGAATGGAAAATCTCGATTGAAAAATCTCGAATGAAAAATCTCGAATGGAAAATCTCGGATGAAAAATCTCGAATGAAAAATCTCGAATGTAAAATCTCGAATGAAAAATTTCTAATGAAAAATCTCGATTGAAAAATCTCAAATGAAATATCTCGAATGAAGTATCTCGAATGAAAAATCTCGAATGAAATATCTCGAATGAAAAATCTCGAATGAAAAATCTCGATTGAAAAGTCTCAAATGAAAAATCTCGAATGGAAAATCTCGAATGAAAAATCTCGATTGAAAAGTCTCAAATGAAATATCTCGAATGAAAAATCTCGAATGAAAAATCTCGAATGAAAAATCTCGAATGAAAAATCTCGAATGAAAAATCTCGATTGAAAAATCTCAAATGAAAAATCTCGAATGGAAAATAAAAAAAAAAAACTCGAATGAAAAATCTCGAATGAAAAATTTCTAATGAAAAATCTCGAATGAAATATTTCAAATGAAAAATCTCGAATGTACTATCTCGAATGAAAAATCTCGAATGAAAAATCTGGAATGGAAAATCTCGATTGAAAAATCTCGAATGAAAAATCTCGAATGGAAAATCTCGGATGAAAAATCTCAAATGTAAAATCTCGAATGAAAAATTTCTCATGAAAAATCTCGAATGAAATATTTCAAATGAAAAATCTCGAATGTACTATCTCGAATGTACTATCTCTACTAGTTCTTTTAGTACAAATTTCTAATATGGGGAAAGTTTTACTAATTAAATACAGTAATTATTGTAAAACTTTCAAATAACAAATAGATATAAAAACACTAATTAACATTTTTTTTAACATATATTTAAATATGGGCTATAATTGCCTTCCTTAGAAACAAACTAGTTTAAAAAAATAAGATGGATTTATAATATTTTTCTTATTTTACTTTTTGTATAACATATTTTTATCTACACAAACAAGATATTTCACGAAATTTCCAAAATTTACCATGAATTTTAAATTTGCCCTAAAATTTGCCTTTTATTCTAATCAACGAACTGATTTTTTCTAAGAAAACGTTGATGATTATATCTTTTTTTTCATATTCTTGAGTTAACATGTCTATCACATTGTCATTTCTCAAGCTTTGTTTCCTTCTGTTTGCTATAGGTGTTTGTTTAACACGCAATCTGAAATGAAAAATAAAATAAAAATATTTACATTGCAATATAATATAAAAAAATGCATTTAATATAATGGTACTTTACCTTTCTTGGGCTGTGCTATAAGACGCAATATCAATATATATTGTTTGAAGGAGTTTTAATAAACTCGGTCCTCTACCCGTGTATCGCTGAAGTCGTTGATTCCACGCCTCTACTAAATTTGTAGTCCGATGGCGTTCTTTGTAGCAGCACCATTTTGATTTCATCCCTGGAGGCTCGAGCCATTGCGTAACGAAATAGTTGTTAAATGTGGTGACATTTTCTTCCGGAAAACTGTAAGAATAAAGATTTTGAAAATTTACCCAAATCATGATTTTTATTTTTATTTTATTTATTAAGGAAAAACAAACATCTACATTATATATCTAGGTACAATCAGTATTAATACATATATTAAATTATGTAAGACTTATTAATAATGTAGTCCACAACGTTCTCCACATGTTAGTTTTATACATGATTACAAAAAGATGCAGCTAGAGGGTCTGTTAGATGATTAATAATTATATAAATCTCAGTAGGTAAGTAAACCAAAGAGAAATGACAAAACCCCACTAAAAGAAAAATTACATTAAAAATTAGATTTTGACCAAAGGCTTTGCTTTTCGGAATATGCACCTTTGAAAATGCACGAAGCAGCCATGGATAGCAGCTTGCGGAAATACTTTGTCAATTGCATTCATTGCTGCCACTTCAAAATCCAGTGTAAACTTTTTAGGATGAAAGTCCGTCAAACATTCTTTAAGTTTGTTCCACACGGTTTCATAAGTTTTTCCTTCCTTATTCGTAAGTAACACGTAGAAAATGGGTATAATGTTTGTTTTGGTTGTGTCACTTCCAACATCTCCATGTACAGTATACAACTGTGTGAATGGTTTTGCACAGCATTCAAAAGTTCCATCACAAAAGTAATGCTCTATATCTTTTATTTGGTTTCGGACTTCTTGTGAGGCAAAAATAATAATTCTGTCATCATTTAATTTTGTATCTGCGATGTAGTCGATCAATAGAATTTTTTGAAATTTTTCGGGTATAATCACATCTATTGGGTATTTGAACTTTGTTTTTGATACTTTTAAATCTCTCTTTCTGTGGTCATATAACTGATGTATTACATTTTCATAACTGGGTATGCCTGCATCATTTCCTTTGTTTTTCAAGTTGATAGCATTGGTTTCGTAAATCTTTTTGACTGAATCATAGTTATTGCATATTTCTTCCTTAGTTTTTTGTAGCACACATTTCACTTCATTTTTAAAGATGTTCGGCACACACTGCGGGGAATGTTTTGTTTGTATGACAACTGTGTCTTTTTGATTGATCAATTTTACAGCACCTTGGCACTTATCTGTTTGTTTTGCACAACACGTCCAAACCGTTGAAAACTTATTATTTCTATGCACATTATATGAATATCCAGGGTGTAGTAACGTTTTTCCGCGTTTATTATCTATTAATTTATAATTATTTTGAGAACCTTGAGACGGTCCTTCACCCGACATAGCTAAATGACACACTAAACTTTCATATCAGTTGCATTTGCAAGCAGGTACCAACCCATTTCCTTTGTCTTACCGGTGCGCGAAAGGGTTTAGTAATCATTGGTGTTTTAATATTTTGTCTCTTTCACACCGGCAAGACAATAGATAAAAGTGAGTCCTAAAAATTACTAATCTACATTTGTGCCAACCAAAAACGGGTTATTATTAAATAAACAGTTGTTGCTGGTTTGTTGTCTCGCCAAATCAAATGAAACACAAACAGACGTATGGTCAGGCCAGGTGCACTCCTTACTTTAGGTATGGTACAAGGCAGGAATGAAATGGGATTGAATGAAGCTTCTAATGTTTGCAGCCAATAGGAACTCGAACATAGACAAAGTTATGGACCAATCAGTAGAATCTTTCTCGTGCAAACCGTTGCACAACAACATTTGGCGCGCACTTTTTTCTCGTGCAGCATGTTGCACAAAAATACTTTAAGGGTTAAGCTACAAGTACCCGGCGCCGGCGTGGCGCCCTGATTGGGCCGGCCAATTCAGTGCAGTAGGACGCTGAATTTTTTATCTCTTAAAATGATTTTCGAAGCATATAAGAATGTAGGTAACCTACCTATCTCGCGTGTATTCGTTCTGACCTCTATTCTAGAACTATGCTCAAGCGTGAATCGAGACTCAACATCGAGCATTACGGAGGCCTGCAATGCTCTAAGAGACTCAAGCATTATGTTACTATGGGCTTATTCAATATTCAAAATTCAAACTTCATTTATTCGATAGGATTTAAAAAAAAGTTAGAGCTCAGCCATGTACCCGTTTATAATTACCATAATGAGACCACAACATGTATACCTAGCTACATTAGACCTACAACGGCTTACCTCAATCTTTAAATTCCTCGATTTTCAAAGGGGATTTCGGGAATAACCCAGATTTCATTCGAGATTTTCATTTGAGATTTTTCATTCGAGATTTTTCATTCGAGATATTTCATTCTAGATTTTATATTCGAGATTTTTCATTCGAGATTTGGCGTTCGAGATTTTTAGTCGTGATTTTTCATTTGAGATTTTTCATCCGAGATTTTTCATTCGAGATTTTTCGTTTGATAATTTCCGTTCGAGATTTTTCATTCGACACTTTTAATTCGAGATTTTACATTTTAGATTTTTCATTCGAGATTATTCATCGGTGATTTTTCATTCGACATTTTTTATACGAGATTTTTCATTCGAGATTTTCGTTCGAGATTTTTCATTCGAGATTTTTCACTCGAGATTTTTCGTTTGATATTTTTCATTCGAAATTTTTCATTCGAGATTTTTCATTCGAGATTTTTCTTTCGAGATTTTTCGTTCGAGATTTTTCATTTGCTATTTTTCATTTGAGATTTTTATTCGAGAATTTTCATTCGAGATATTACATTCGATATTTTTCATCCACGATTTTCCATTCGAGATTTTTCATTCGCAAATTTTCATTCGAGATATTACATTCGAGATTTTTCATTCAAGATTTTTCATTCGAGATTTTACATCCGAGATTTTACATTCGAGATTTTTCATTCGAGATTTTTCATCCGAGATTTTCCATTCGAGATTTTTCATTCGAGAATTTTCATTCGAGATATTACATTCGAGATTTTTCATTCAAGATTTTTCATTCGATATTTTACATTCGAGATTTTTCATTCGAGATTTTTCATCCGAGATTTTCCATTCGAGATTTTTCATTCGAGATTTTTCATTCGAGATTTTTCATTCGAGATAGTACATTCGAGATTTTTCATTCGAGATTTTTCATTCGAGATAGTACATTCGAGATTTTTCATTCGAGATTTTTCAATCGAGATTTTCCATTCGAGTTTTTTCATTCGAGATTTTTCATTCGAGATAGTACATTCGAGATTTTTCATTTGAAATATTTCATTCGAGATTTTTCATTAGAAATTTTTCATTCGAGATTTTACATTCGAGATTTTTCATTCGAGATTTTTCATCCGAGATTTTCCATTCGAGATTTTTCATTCGAGATTTTTCAATCGAGATTTTCCATTCGAGATTTTTCATTCGAGATTTTTCATTCGAGATAGTACATTCGAGATAGTACATTCGAGATTTTTCATTTGAAATATTTCATTCGAGATTTTTCATTAGAAATTTTTAATTCGAGATTTTACATTCCAGATTTTTCATTTGAGATTTTTCATCCGAGATTTTCCATTCGAGATTTTTCATTCGAGATTTTTCAATCGAGATTTTCCATTCCAGATTTTTCATTCGAGATTTTTCATTCGAGATAGTACATTCGAGATTTTTCATTTGAAATATTTCATTCGAGATTTTTCATTAGAAATTTTTCATTCGAGATTTTTATTCGAGTTTTTTTTTTTAATTTTCCATTCGAGATTTTTCATTTAAGATTTTTCAATCGAGATTTTTCATTCGAAATTTTTCATTCGAGATTTTTCATTCGAGATTTTTCATTCGAGATTTTTCATTCGAGATATTTCTTCGAGATTTTTCATTTGAGACTTTTCAATCGAGATTTTTCATTCGAGATTTTCCATTCGAGATTTTTCATTTGAGACTTTTCAATCGAGATTTTTCATTCGAGATTTTTCATTCGAGATATTTCATTCGAGATTTTTCATTCGAGATACTTCATTCGAGATATTTCATTTGAGATTTTTCAATCGAGATTTTTCATTAGAAATTTTTCATTCGAGATTTTACATTCGAGATTTTTCATTCGAGATTTTTCATCCGAGATTTTCCATTCGAGATTTTTCATTCGAGATTTTTCAATCGAGATTTTCCATTCCAGATTTTTCATTCGAGATTTTTCATTCGAGATAGTACATTCGAGATTTTTCATTTGAAATATTTCATTCGAGATTTTTCATTAGAAATTTTTCATTCGAGATTTTTCATTCGAGTTTTTTTTTTTTATTTTCCATTCGAGATTTTTCATTTGAGATTTTTCAATCGAGATTTTTCATTCGAGATTTTTCATTCGAGATTTTTCATTCGAGATTTTTCATTCGAGATTTTTCATTCGAGATATTTCATTCGAGATTTTTCATTTGAGACTTTTCAATCGAGATTTTTCATTCGAGATTTTCCATTCGAGATTTTTCATTTGAGACTTCAATCGAGATTTTTCATTCGAGATTTTTCATTCGAGATATTTCATTCGAGATTTTTCATTCGAGATACTTCATTCGAGATTTTTCATTTGAGATTTTTCAATCGAGATTTTTCATTCGAGATTTTTCATTCGAGATATTTCGTTCGAGATTTTTCATTTGAGATTTTTCAATCGAGATTTTTCATTCGAGATTTTTCATTCGAGATATTTCATTCGAGATTTTTCATTCAAATAATTTAAGTAGGTACCTACCTATAGAGTTTTTTTTTATAATGTAATCGTAACAGTACTGTAACGTTTTTTTCCGCGACAGTACTGAATTTGATTTCGCGCATAGAAACTATTTTGTAATCTTTTTCGGGGTGAATTGAACCTGGGGTGACATGAACCTAACCCATTTATATCGCTGCTAGTACCGTCGACTGGCGCCGTAGTAACTATATTGTAATCTTTTTCGGGGTGAATTGAACCTGGGGTGACGTGAACCTAACCCAAAAAGATTACATTCTGCATTTATTACAAGTGGTTAAGATTTTCAATGGTCCGGTTGACCGGACAGCTGAAATGTTATTTCTTTCCTTGGTGCGGTTAACCGTATCACAGAAAAAATAATTTTTCCACAGTCTGCTGGCCGGACTACACAACCGGACCACGGTTAAGAAGGGAACCAAAGATAGTCCGAGACTTTGACATTATTGACATAATATCGAACTATCTAGCCCTAGAGTTGACAACGCAAAACAAACCATCTGCCTTTGTATTAAAGTTGTATATCGCTTAAATACCGCTACAAGCCTAGACTATGTAGTTCGGGTTTAAACCAGGACTAATTTAGTTTTTTGTAATAAGGCCCATTATGTTTTACGAAATATTTAATTAAAATAGCTCTTTTGAGACGTGAGAGGCGTTTGTCTTTTGTATGAATATTTCTGTCTGGGGTTGGCGCAGCTTTAAGAGCTCTACTAGTTCTAAGAGTATGTAAAACTTGACACAGATTTACATCGTAGTAAGACGACCTCCAGACATATTTTTCCCGCGCGGCCCATTTGCTAACAAGTGTTCGGCACAAAAACTGTTAAAAACTGCTAAGATGCGTAAACTTAGCTACTATTTTCCCCTAAATACGCTTCTTAAGTCATTCAAATGAAAAGCGCGATAAATCAGCTCCGAGAGACTCATTTCTGAAATTGAATAAGATCTCTCATGAAAACAGTAAAAAACTAAGTTGCACCAACAAAAGATTTCCATTTTAGATAAAATTGTTTTCCAACAAAGTTGAAAAGTTCTCACTCAAATGAATAAAGCCCTTTGAGAGAGAGCATCGTTCTACCTCCCTGCGCTGAGACCAGCGCGAGTGACGCCCATTACTTTAACTGTTAGGCTTTTTGTAGAACAAAGCCTTTCGAAACCAATAACCATCAAGCTTTAGAAATGATCTACTCGGATCGTTGTTCAACCTGTTTCCACAATTAAACAATACATACATAGATAGGTATTTATCAACAACAGTTACCTGCTTACTTATACTAGCGGATAGTAGCTGAGTACTTACCCAGCACTTATACGTACTGCGAGCACCGACGCGCCTGCCAAGCGTGCTGATGGTGACTATGGCACATTGCATTGTACTATACTGCGAGCACCGACGCGCCTGCCAAGCGTGCTGATGGTGACTATGGCACATTGCATTGTACTATACTGCGAGCACCGACGCGCCTGCCAAGCGTGCTGATGGTGACTATGGCACATTGCATTGTACTATACTGCGAGCACCGACGCGCCTGCCAAGGGTGCTGATGGTGACTATGGCACATTGCATTGTACTATACTGCGAGCACCGACGCGCCTGCCAAGCATGCTGATGGTGACTATGGCACATTGCATTGTACTATACTGCGAGCACCGACTCGCCTGCCAAGCATGCTGATGGTGAGTATGGCACATTGCATTGTACTATACTGCGAGCACCGACGCGCCTGCCAAGCGTGCTGATGGTGAGTATGGCACATTGCATTGCACTATACTGCGAGCACTGACTCGCCTGCCAAGCGTGCTGATGGTGAGTATGGCACATTGCATTGTACTATACTGCGAGCACCGACGCGCCTGCCAAGCGTGCTGATGGTGAGTATGGCACATTGCATTGTACTATACTGCGACCACCGACTCGCCTACCAAGCGTGCTGATGGTGAGTATTGCACATTCAATCAATCAATCAATACTTTTATTTCAGGCTTAATGGAACATGGACTAAACCTAAACAATAAGCCCATAGCAATGCATACCTTAAAACTAACATACATATATAAAATACTTTATTTTAGTGCACACGTTTAGACGGCGACGTATGACGCAACTCCGCGGTGTCTCGTTTCAAGTGTCCGAAGAACCTCCTGAGGGGCTAGTCTGCAAATTTGACAGTAAACTTACACGGCCGTGTGGTGTACACTACACGGATTTTAATATGGAGAAATCGAATAGCGCCCCTAGCGGGCACCTTGAGAACCTCAAATCCCGTACAAAAATCCGTGTAGTGTACACCACACGGCCGTGTAAGTTGCTTGTCAAATTTGCAGACTAGCCCCTCTGAACTTGACACCTTACGGCCAGAACTATCCATTCATGAAGGTCGATAGACGGTCAGTCGGAGCCCTCATATAAAGGAAATAAAATTTACATCATGGCGAGATTCCATCTGCTCGACCCTCATGGTTAGCCCTGTCTTCTGCTTGAGTTACTCCACCACCGCTTCGGCCTTCACGGCGTAGTGAACCCGGGAGACGTACCAGTGGAGTTGTGGGTACCTCTGCACGCAGCAAGCACGGCTGGTTCAGCTCAGCCGATATGGCAGTTCCGCAGTGATTACGGCAAGTGGACTTCCTTTTCCTTCGTTCTACCTTGATGAAACCCTCCTTGTCCTTAGAAAGGCCCGCAGGCACTTGCTGTCGCTCAGGTTTCGAAACACGAGCGTCAGCGGCCGTGTCGTACTTGAGTCGTTGGGGCGGTGCTGCCGCGACACGTGACGTCACAACCATTGAAGCGGTTAGAGGCGACGCGGCAGTGGCAGTGGGGGCAGCGAGGTCTGCGGGGTGCGGGGCATCACACGGTGAAATTGCAACACCAGGCGATGTCAAACTGCAAGGCGACACATTTTTTGCATCGCCTCGCCGAGTGTCAACGTGGCATACTTCGGGTGACCTAGTAATATCACGCAATGACACAATCTCGGTATGAAGTTCACCAATGATGATCTGTGATGCTTCAAACTTCAACTGCATCTCAGCTAGGCTTGCTTTAAAAGCCAACATTACCTTCAAAATCCTGCTGACATCCACGTGATCCCATGCCAGCGGATCACATCGGATCATTTCATTGCACTATACTGCGAGCACCGACTCTCCTGCCAAGCATGCTAATCGTGAGAATGGCACATTGCATTGCACAATACTGTGAGCACCGACTCTCCTGCCAAGCGTGCTGATGGTGAGAATGGCACATTGCATTGCACTATACTGCGAGCACCGACTCGCCTGCCAAGCGTGCTGATGGTGAGAATGGCACATTGCATTGCACTATACTGCGAGCACCGACTCGCCTGCCAAGCGTGCTGATGGTGAGTATGGCACATTGCATTGCACTATACTACGAGCACCGACTCGCCTGCCAAGCGTGCTGATGGTGAGTATGGCACATTGCATTGCACTATACTGCGGGCACTGACTCGCCTGCCAAGCGTGCTGATGGTGAGTATGGCACATTGCATTGCACTATACTGCGAGCACCGACTCGCCTGCCAAGCGTGCTGATGGGGAGTATGGCACATTGCATTGCACTATACTGCGAGCACCGACTCGCCTGCCAAGCGTGCTGATGGTGAGTATGGCACATTGCATTGCACTATACTACGAGCACCGACTCGCCTGCCAAGCGTGCTGATGGTGAGTATGGCACATTGCATTGCACTATACTGCGGGCACTGACTCGCCTGCCAAGCGTGCTGATGGTGAGTATGGCACATTGCATTGCACTATACTGCGAGCACCGACTCGCCTGCCAAGCGTGCTGATGGGGAGTATGGCACATTGCATTGCACTATACTGCGAGCACCGACTCGCCTGCCAAGCGAGGTGACGGTGAGTATGGCACATTGCATTGCACTATATGAGTGAGGCGTCGTCCGGCACGTCTACCCACTGCTGATGATGGTGACTGTATTAACTACAGTTCTAGGTCCCTGAGGTATGGGAGCGGTACGGGGGGGGTGTTTTCTTTACGTCAAAATGAAGCGTGGCTTCATGTCATCTGATAATTTGAAGTAATTAATTTTTTTAGTAGATAATTTTTTTTTTTGGCTGAGTTAAACTCTAGACCTGTAACATGCAACAATAAAATATAATACATTACAATAAATTTTCCAACTGATTTGATTTTATTAAATAATTGCATAAATGAACTCGCACAAAATGTAAAGATCTTAACCGAGTTTACTGTCAGCTAAATTAATGTTTGATCGTTCAATTTAAATGTGATATTTATTTAATCCGGCGGACACAATGCAATTCAATTTTATGACGTCGCACTGTGGATAGCAGCGCCCGCCCGGCGCGTTGCGGTGCTGGGCGATGCCGTGCGGGGCAAAACGGTGCAAGGCGAACCGGTGCGGCGCGATGCGGTGCGGCGCGATGCTGTTGCCGACGCTGAACTCAGCGCCACAAACGACATTAACACAAAATACTAGAGTCTGACTAACCCACCTGCATCGTAGCAGAGGTTATTGCTACTCTAGAACGGCCTTTAGATAACCATGAATACATCATTTAGGAAACTACGAAACTAGGTATTTGTTTTTTCATATTATTACTATTCTAATAATTACATTTGGGTTGTACCTATGTTAGTTTTACACCACTTTGACTTGTGTAAACAAGGCTTTTATTTTTACTCATAGCTTTATAAGGATAATTAAATTTAGAATTACGTGTGACAACATATTCGTATACAAAGGATTTATGGTAGTTTATTCACGTAAATTCATTCAAATTTGTATTTACTAATTTATTGAATTCACTTGAATTTGTGTAGGAACGTGGTTTGCATCTGAAAAGAAGCATGTTCTATGTATATGGTTGTGGGAGAATTCGTGAATAAAATAGGTTAAGCTATACCACAGATAAAATAATACGCTGTACCTATTCATTAACTCCAGCACTGTACAGTTAGTTCAATAACAATATAGTTCCCATGGAATCCATTGAACGTCTAAGTGTACAAGAAACGCGAGATGTTATGAAATTTACAATTATTTATATGGCCTTTCACTTGGCTAGCAACAAACATCAATGGTAAAACTAAATATATATTATTATATTTATCTCTCTCCCTCTATCTCTCTATCTCTCTCTATCTCTTACTCAGTGAATAACGACGGAAAGGAACAAAAGTTCATCTTGATTTTTAAAAAATTCTGTTCACAACTGATCCCATAATCCAGGTCTTTGTTAAACTTTTCTAGTCACCGAGACTTCGTTAATTACTTATCCATATACCGGAGGCGATGGATTTATGAGTTTACGACCAAAAAAGACAGAAAAGGCAAAGTTTGGCGTGTGGCCATCTACCGAGGTACGTCCGGCGCAATAAACAAAAAAAGCAGCCAAGTGCGAGTCGACTCGCCCATTAAGGGTTCCGTACTAGCAAGTAACATAATATAAAAGCTCTTGGATGGTTTACGATTTATGACCTATTAAAAAAAACTACTTATTAGATCTCGTTCAAACCAATTTTCGTTGGAAGTTTACATGGTAATGTACACCATATTTTTTATTAGTTTTATCTTTCTCTTATTTTAGAAGTAACTTACTTACTTACTTTGGATACTTTAGAAGTGTCTCTCGTGCAAACTATTCAGTATAGAAAAAAAAATTAGAAATCTCAATATCATTTTTGAAGACCTATCCACAAACACCATACAAGTAAGGGCTTGATGAAAAAAAAATAAGTTTTAGTTCTAAGTATGGGGAACCCCAAAACTTTATTTTTGTGTGAAAATCTTAATGCTGTTCATAGAATACATCTACTTACCAAGTTTCAACAGCATAGCTCTTATAGTTTCGGAAAAAAGTGTCTGTGATATACACGAACAGACAGACAGACATTATGAATCCATAAGAGTTCCATAAATTGGTTACTGAACCCTAAAAACAGCAGCTCTTGAACCGATTAAAAGACATTTGCGATCACTCGCCTTTCAATTAACGAGAAATAATTCCTAACAAAAGTTACTTTATTGAAACAAATAATCATTATAATTTGAACAATGCTTTCAACTTTTAAACTCAGTTCACTTTCTCTATAATTTCATTTTCACTGGACACGGTCTGTGTGTGTGCTCCTCGTAATAAATTGTAACAATCAAATTCCCTTCTGCCCCACCTTTCCTCTCCCCCCTCTTGGGCCAGGTAGGTAAATGCCCTATTTAAGGCGCTTAATGTCTACAAAAAGCCACGTGCGTCAGACAAATGACGACATGAAAAAAAATATTACGATTCACCTCCATTTACCTGGATACCAACTTATTTGAACGTAACGACAGTTTCCCTTTTGGTGCGCGTACATCGCCGCCAATGTTACAAAGTTCTTTCTCTGAGAGAACAAAGCAGCAATGCAAATGTTCAAGAAAGTTTGTTCATCTATGATTGGTACTATATCGTAAAATAACTTGGATTTCAAATATATTTACTAAGGAAGACGTAAAATGGATTTTATTGAAAGGGACGCAGTATTTTCTTGTATGAATGGTCGGGCTCGATGGAGAATGGAGAGGAAGAAACTGCGACACACATTTATTAGTGAACTGTACCTACAGTTCATACACTGTACGTACAGTTCGTGCACTGTACCTACAGTTCGTGCACTTTACCTACAGTTCATGCACTGTACCTACAGTTCGTGCACTGTACCTACAGTTCGTGCACTGTACCTACAGTTCGTGCACTTTACCTACAGTTCATGCACTTAGATACATATTTCACTTCAACTATTAATTGAGTATTTGATCGATACTCAGATACATATCTCACTTCAACTATTAATTGAGTATTTGATCGGTACTCAGATACATATCTCACTTCAACTATTAATTGAGTATTTGATAGGTACTTAGATACATATCTCACTTCAACTATTAATTGAGTATTTGATCGGTACTTAGATACATATCTCACTTCAACTATTAATTGAGTATTTGATCGGTACTCAGATACATATCTCACTTCAACTATTAATTGAGTATTTGATCGGTACTCAGATACATATCTCACTTCAACTATTAATTGAGTATTTGATCGGTACTTATATACATATCTCACTTCAACTATTAATTGAGTATTTGATCGGTACTTAGATACAGGCGTCGTGGTCATGGGAGTCCTAATGTTGGTGCACTCGCACTAAACATGAACCCTATCCCCGCGGCTCCGCTCCTCCCGGGGCTGGTAGCGCCTCGTTACACATGAACCCCAACCCCGCGGCACCGCTCCTCCCGGGGCTGGTAGCGCCTCGTTACACATGAACACCATCCCCCGCGGCTCCGCTCCTCCCGGGGCTGGTAGCGCCTCGTTACACATGAACACCATCCCCGCGGTTGCGCTCCTCCCGGGGCTGGTAGCGCCTCGTTACACATGAACACCATCCCCCGTGGCTGCGCTCCTCCCGGGGCTGGTAGCACCTCGTTACACATGAACACCATCCCCCGCAGCTCCGCTCCTCCCGGGGCTGGTAGCGCCTCGTTACACATGAACACCATCCCCCGCGGCTGCGCTCCTCCCGGGGCTGGTAGCGCCTCGTTACACATGAACACCACCCCCCGCGGCTCCGCTTCTCCCGGGGCTGGTAGCGCCTCATTACACATGAACACCATCCCCCGCGGCTGCGCTCCTCCCGGGGCTGGTAGCGCCTCGTACATGAACACCACCCCCCGCGGCTCCGCTCCTCCCGGGGCTGGTAGCGCCTCGTTACACATGAACCCTATCCCCGCAGCTCTGCTCCTCCCGGGGCTGGTAGCGCCTCGTTACACATGAACCCCATCCCCGCAGCTCAGCTCCTCCTGGGGCTGGTAGCGCCTCGTTACACATGAACCAAATCCCCGCAGTTCCGCTCCTCCCAGGGCTGGTAGCGCCTCGTTACAATTGAACCCCATCCCCGCAGCTTCGCTCCTCCTGGGGCTGGTAGCACCTCGTTACACATGAACACCACCCCCCGCGGCTCTGCTCCTCCCGGGGCTGGTAGCACCTCGTTACACATGAACCCCATCCCCGCAGCTCCGCTCCTCCCGGGGCTGGTAACGCCTCGTTACACATGAACCCCATCCCCGCAGCTCCGCTCCTCCCGGGGCTGGTAGCGCCTCGTTACACATGAACCCCATCCCCGCAGCTCCGCTCCTCCCGGGGCTGGTAGCGCCTCGTTACACATGAACCCCATCCCCGCAGCTCCGCTCCTCCCGGGTCTGGTAGCGCCTCGTTACACATGAACCCCATCCTCGCGGCTCCGCTCCTCCCGGGGCTGGTAGCGCCTCGTTACACATGAACCCCATCCCCGCGGCTCCGCTCCTCCCGGGACTGGTAGCGCCTCGTTACACATGAACCCCATCCCCGCGGCTCCGCTCCTCCCGGGGCTGGTAGCGCCTCGTTACACATGAACCCCATCCCCGCGGTTCCGCTCCTCCCGGGGCTGGTAGCGCCTCGTTACACATGAACAACACCCCCCGCGACTCCGCTCCTCCCGGGGCTGGTAGCGCCTCGTTACACATGAACACCATCCCCCGCGGCTGCGCTCCTCCCGGGGCTGGTAGCGCCTCGTTACACATGAACACCACCCCCCGCGGCTCCGCTTCTCCCGGGGCTGGTAGCGCCTCATTACACATGAACCCCATCCCCGCGGCTCCGCTCCTCCCGGGACTGGTAGCGCCTCGTTACACATGAACCCCATCCCCGCGGCTCCGCTCCTCCCGGGGCTGGTAGCGCCTCGTTACACATGAACCCCATCCCCGCGGTTCCGCTCCTCCCGGGGCTGGTAGCGCCTCGTTACACATGAACAACACCCCCCGCGACTCCGCTCCTCCCGGGGCTGGTAGCGCCTCGTTATACATGAACCCCATCCCCGCGGCTCCGCTCCTCCCAGGGCTGGTAGCGCCTCGTTACACATGAACACCACCCCCCGCGGCTCCGCTCGTCCCGGGGCTGTTAGCGCCTCGTTACACATGAACCCCATCCCTACGGCTCCGCTTTTCCCGGGGCTGGTAGCGCCTCGTTACACATGAACACCAGCCCCCGCGGCTCCGCTCCTCCCGGGGCTGGTAGCGCCTCGTTACACATGAACCCCATCCCCGCGGCTCCGCTCCTCCCGGGTCTGGTAGCGCCGCGTTTGCGGATGGGTTGATTCACGTAGCGTTTGTATAAAGCGCATGGTTTGATTCACGTAGCGTTTGTATAAAGCGCATGGTTTGATTCACGTAGCGTTTGTATACAGCGGATGGTTTGATTCACGTAGCGTTTGTATAAAGCGCATGGTTTGATTCACGTAGCATTTGTATAAAGCGGATGGTTTGATTCACGTAGCGTTTGTATAAAGCGGATGGTTTGATTCACGTAGCGTTTTGAGCACTTCTTCTTGCTGGATTGTCATCGGAACTTGGCAGGTAGGTATGCCAAAATCCCTTGGATGGAACTGGTTTAAAATTCATTTCAAGAGTTGTCTTCCACAGATAGATAGACAGAAAGACAAGCAAGTTAATAAGAGCTTGTTAAATAGTGGCTGAATCTTTCAATTCAGCCACTATTTCAATTCCTACTTTTTTGAAGTCTGTTAAAAATACAGAGGTAGCAAACTTCTCTACGTGGGGCATAGAATAAGTAATAGGACGGAGTAGGGTGCTGCGATGCGCTGAGGCGGCAGAAATATTAAAATTCTTTCTTCTTATAAATAAAGTTTTCTTATAAAACGCGCCTAATTCTTATACTCCTTGTGCTCCTTTATATTAATTAGAAGAGTTTTCATTTTAAACAACGTCTGTTCAAATGTTTTAATTTAACGTCGCGCACTATTATTCGCTGAGTATTTTTTTGATCCTATTTTTGATCTTTTTGTTAATAAAAGTATTTCCTCTACTATTGTTATTGGAGCGATATAACCCCCTAGAGGATTTTTTCCATTTGAGCGTCCTCGCACAGCTCTGGTGGAAACGCTGTCTTATAGCCGACGCTCTCTGCGATCAACCTGCGACTCTATCTGTTCGTTACAAGAGGCTCCTCCCACTCGATCCTTAAACATAAAACACCTAATTCCTTATGATAATAACAGCGTTGACAGAAAGATTTACCAAACATGCTTTTCTGAAATCAGTGATCGGAACCGAGAGTGCTTCTCCATAATCAGATCACATTACGAACTCAACAGGTATTCGCAATTAGTGATCGGAACCGCGAGGGCTTCTCCATAATCAGATCACATTATGAACTCAACAGGTATTCGCAATTAGTGATCGGAACCGCGAGTGCTTCTCCATAATCAGATCACATTATGAACTCAACAGGTATTCGCAATTAGTGATCGGAACCGCGAGTGCTTCTCCATAATCAGATCACATTATGAACTCAACAGGTATTCGCAATTAGTGATCGGAACCGCGAGTGCTTCTCCATAATCAGATCACATTACGAACTCAACAGGTATTCGCAATTAGTGATCGGAACCGCGAGGGCTTCTCCATAATCAGATCACATTATGAACTCAACAGGTATTCGCAATTAGTGATCGGAACCGCGAGTGCTTCTCCATAATCAGATCACATTATGAACTCAACAGGTATTCGCAATTAGTGATCGGAACCGCGAGTGCTTCTCCATAATCAGATCACATTATGAACTCAACAGGTATTCGCAATTAGTGATCGGAACCGCGAGTGCTTCTCCATAATCAGATCACATTATGAACTCAACAGGTATTCGCAATTAGTGATCGGAACCGCGAGTGCTTCTCCATAATCAGATCACATTATGAACTCAACAGGTATTCGCAATTAGTGATCGGAACCGCGAGTGCTTCTCCATAATCAGATCACATTACGAACTCAACAGGTATTCGCAATTAGTGATCGGAACCGCGAGTGCTTCTCCATAATCAGATCACATTATGAACTCAACAGGTATTCGCAATTAGTGATCGGAACCGCGAGTGCTTCTCTATAATCAGATCGCATTATGAACTCAACAGGTATTCGCAATTAGTGATCGGAACCGCGAGTGCTTCTCCATAATCAGATCACATTATGAACTCGACAGGTATTCGCAATTAGTGATCGGAACCGCGAGTGCTTCTCCATAATCAGATCACATTATGAACTCAACAGGTATTCGCAATTTCATCTCAATTGGATACCAACAATTGCTTGTTTGGATTACTTACTTACTTACGTACCATAGCTACGTATGAAGAATACGTACCATAGCTACGTATGAAGAATACGTACCATAGCTACGTATGAAGAATACCTACCATAGCTACGTATGAAGAATTATAGCGTTACGGTTCGTTTAGAGAGATATTCTAAGGCGAACCGCAAGCTGCATGTTAGAATAACAAACTAGAGGTATTTAGACCTCGAAAAGGTAATTAGACCTCGACGAGGTAAGTCAAGGCTTTATTTACTTTTAGAGATATGTGAAGGCAACAAAGACCCCATTGACATTAGGGAGACATTGATTGCAGATCTATAACGATCAGCCTAGGTACATTATTACCCTAGCTCTATCCCTAAAAATGAATTAGATTCGTACACCACCAGTCTATCCACCAGTTATGCTTTCCACATATAGAAGGACAGACTATTATATTCCACTGATGATTTCGTTTCCACTGCGCGTGCTAGGCAGAATTAAATTCTGGAGTTAAGAGATGAGATGCTGCAGCGTCTGAATTTGACTCTAAAGGCTGTATCCGATTGGGGCGATGCCAACCTAGTCAAGTTCAACGCCTCGAAAACGCAGGCTTGTCTCTTCTCGGCGATAAAAAGTCAGTTTCTCCAATTTCCTGTCTTTCGGGATGTACCTGTAGCTATAGGAGATCACCTCGAGCTCTTAGGCGTTTCACTCACGCCTACTCTCAACTTTGGCTCCTACATCGAGTCTAAAGCAAAAACTGCTTCCATGAAGCTGGGTATCCTGAATAAGGTAAAGCGTTACTTCACACCAGGACAGCTTTTAAGTCTGTACAAAGCACAAGTCCGGGCTGGTATTGAGTACTGCTGCCACGTTTGGGATGGCTCGGCCAAACACCAGCTTGCTGCCTTGGACTCGATCGAACGCAGAGCTTTCAGGCTTATTGGTGAGCAACATATGGCGGAGACTAAGATCCAGAGTCTCGAGCACCGCCGTAAGGTAGCGTGCCTTTCGATCTTCTATAGGTTACATTTCGGGGAATCCTCCCAGGAACTTCATGATCTGATCCCACCATCTCCTTTTCATCACAGGACGAGCAGGCGCACGGCTCGGTACCACCCTTACCTCATTAGTATACCGTCTATTCGTACTAAACGTTTCAGTTCTACCTTTATAATGAGAACTGCTAAGGAGTGGAATACACTACCGTCGTCTGTCTTTCCTGAAAACTATAATCTGGGTCTCTTCAAGGCTAGAGTGAATAGGTGCCTTCTAGATCTTTGTGCTCCATCTTCGGCCGCATCGTCACTTACCAACAGGTGAGATCGTGGTCAAACAAAGGTCTATCATTGTTAAAAAAAAAATAAAAAAAAAAAAAATATGGAGACACCCGAGACGCGACGTCAGCAGTGAAGCAGGCAACTCAATCGATAAGATCAGCTCCCGAAGATGACGACGGCCAGGAGATGATGTTATCTCGATGATGCAGCTCAGGGGGTGATGCTGGCCTTGAAGATCGGGATGGTCAGTCGAAGAGGTCCCGTGTGTAGTTGATGGTGATGGCCCCCACGGATACGCATCGTCTACGCGGCTGAGGTCTAGACTAGCCCCGGCGTGGTCGTGCCGTGAAGAGTGGGACAATCAGCCCCGGTATCAGGAACACCCAGTATGCGTACGATGAGCTAGGGCACTGAAGTTGATTTAGGCTTTTTGCAACTTATGGAGCTGGTCTTGCACCGAACCAGGCCGGAACGATGCCGCGGTCCCGAGCACGTCACGATTGCAAGGCACTTTGTTACATCAACCGCGCACAGTTCTACTGGTACACCGTGGCACCACTTTTTGAGAAAAGGTTCCGGAGGAGGTAAGTACTTACTAACTTCTCCAGTTAATAAAATTGTCTAAAAATCCGAGACAGACTCACTTTATTTAAGAAAATTACCAGATTTTACAGAATTCTTCCCTTTGATTCTAGTTTACAAGCCAAACCAAGTGCAAATCTTCCGCATCAGACAGTTAAGATTAGACAAGTTTATATCAAAATCTAATAAGGTTTCTTACATAAAATAGGTACAAAGGAAAACTACATAAATCATAAGTATTAAGCAAAAAAAACGTAGCATTACCAAAAGCAAATGCTACAGAATACGTACCATAGCTACGTATGAAGAATACGTACCATAGATACGTATGAAGAATACGTACCATATCTACGTATGAAGAATACGTACCATAGATACTTATGAAGAATACGTACCATGGCTATGTATTGTAACAACCACCCCCTTTATAAACCGTATTTCCCTAGGGAGATTTTATGATATGAACTAAAAGCATTGGCCGGCGTGATCGTCTTTATGGAAAGGACTCTACGTTGTGAAATCTTAGCAGTAACTCAATTCTTTAGGAAAATCTTCGAAATGGAACAAAATAATTTGGTTTTGCAGTAAAGAGGGCGCACCTCCTACGCGCTTCTCAGTGACCCTCAACACAAATACTTGGTCAGGTCTCCTCGCATTATAGGGAATTTACATTATTAATAAATTCTATAGTAAGTCTGTACGTATAATCTCTACCTTCAAAGAAAGAAAAGAGGAAAGCTTTACTAAGTTCTCCCCAAGGATCTCTATAAACCCTCGCATGTCCTAATACTGTAAAAATACGTGAACAAAGATCTCACTGGAGAGAAGTGGTAAAAAAATGAATGTTAAACCGAAGATCAGAAGTTATTCCTGATCATCACTGCTTAAAGGCGTCTCTCTGAATCCTCAAGGAATAATTAAGGCGGGGAAACTCCCAAATAAAGTCAAAAAGCTATTCCCATAGGGCCCTAGGACTTTCGTCCTTTAAGTTCAAGGTCCCAAGGTTTTACGAAGTCCTGTATATCTTAACAGGAGAATCCAACAGTACTGCTCGGCATGACTGGTATGGGTTTAAACTAGCGATAGCCAATACTAGAACCAGCCTCTCGGCTCTAACTTGGAGACTCAAAGTGAATTATTTAGGTTTTCAAAGCAGTTTCGCGCCCGGATATGTAGCCTAGCTAATTTTCCTAGCTAGAAGTGTTTTTATTTAGCCAAGCTTGCATTTGCTTGTCTTTTTAGTTATTTGTGCTTGTATTGTGTGAATGTCAGAGTACTAGCTTATTCCCTAGGGTTATAAGAACTGCCAAGCAGTAACCTGGTCGAAGAAACGCTCTAATACTGATGAAGATCTATAATAAACCTCATATACCTATCTATTCTGGGTGTGTAAGTGGCAAATCTAGAGCACGCGAGCTCACATTTATGTGCAAGGAAATTGTGTTTGTCTCTCAGAGAAGTGCAATGTTGAGATACCTATTCTAGAGAAATTAGGGGGGACATGGCCATAGGCCATTTCAGACCCACGGTACCCCTGGCCATACCCCTGGCGGTACCGTAGGTCTTTTAAAGTTAAACGGTACCACCGAGTAAGTGACCCTAGTGATGTGTTGACCTAGCCCCGTGGTTACGTTTGCACCATTCAATTTGATACAACAAACTAACCTTGCTTTTCTCGCCATAAAAAATTGTTTATTTAGCGTTTGTTTTTGACATGGTTTTTTGGATAGAATGTTCACCAAAAAACAAGTTCCTTTAGGAACATTCGGTTGACTTTGCAAAATTTTGAAATTCCAAAATGTATAATTTCCCGCAATGTTGTTTCTTTTTAGTGTTGTATTGTTTTAAAGTTGTGTTCCTATAATGTTGACTTTTTTGGGATCACATAGTTTTATCAATCTCTAAGGCGCTCAGAACACGACAAAATTTTGAACTCTCAGTTGCGGCAACCGGCAAATCGCAACTATAGCCGTTTTTTGGATGACAGCTGTCAAAATTGATTCAGTCATATTTCGGAAACTACTCGTGCTAGAGTTTCGTTGTATGGCTCAAATGAAAGCTGATGACAAAATCTACATTTTGAATGACTGCTGTCAAAATTGATTCAGTCATATTTCGGAAACTACTCGTGCTAGAGTTTCGTTGTATGGCTCAAATGAAAGCTGATGACAAAATCTACATTTTGAATGACTGCTGTCAAAATTGAAACAGTCATATTTCGGAAACTACTCGTGCTAGAGTTTCGTTGTATGGCTCAAATGAAAGCTGATGACATAATCTACATTTTGGATGACAGCTGTCAAAATTGAAACAGTCATATTTTGGAAACTACTCTTGCTAGAGTTTCGTTGTATGGCTTAAATGAAAGCTGATGACAAAATCTACATTTTGGATGACAGCTGTCAAAATGTTATTTTTGTTTTATTTATTATTTCTGTCACCAGGCTGTATCTCATGAACCCTGATAGTAAGACAGTTAAAATAAACAATAAAATAAATATTTAAGGGATATTACCCATATAAAACAAGTGTATTTTTTGCCATTTTTATAGATAATGGTACGGAACCCGTACCATTCATGCGCGAGTCTGACTTGCACTTGGCCGGTTTTTTAATACGGTCTGTTTCCTTGTTTTTTCTTTTCCCTATTAATCAATGGTGCAAACATAACTAACTAGTTACGTCTGCACCATTAATGGTGCAAACGTAACTAACCAGTTACGTCTTCACCATTAATGGGGAAAATCAATGGTGCAAACGTAACAGCGGGGACCTAGCTATCTCTCGTATGATAAATGGGTAATTAGATAGATAGATACTTTTTTTTTTGAGCGAGTGGTTTCAAAAATTTACTATTTTCCGTTTTGGTTCATTTTATTTACCGCCAAGTTGTGCTTTGATTTCATAGACAAATGTATTTTTAGTCATTTAGAATAATACAAAATATAGTAGGAGTTGGTACCTAAGGTGGAGAACTTAGGTGAAGCACGGGTCCGGACTCATTACATCACTATTAATCGGTGGTACCGTTTAACTTTAAAAGACCTACGGTACCGCCAGGGGTATGGCCAGGGGTACCGTGGGTCTGAAATGGCCATAGGCCATGGCCAGGGATGTCAGGCCTGGACGGAGAGCCTAAGACATGTCCCAAGAACCACCGTGAACGATATCACTTTCACTAGAGGCAGATAATTATGAGTGTCACAATTGACTTGAAGGGCTTCCTGAATTACTTCCTCACCTCCGCCACTAGCAAAAGCAAAGTCGTGGGCTACTGCAGGCCTTTAAAACGGAAGCCATAATACAGCCTAGGATGCCCAATCTGATCTAGGTACGCGATTCTATCTTCTGAGGTCCGCCTTGTCACCATTCCCAAGACTTCGTCAGCGACGCAAAGCAGTTAAGTTTGCGATTTCCATTTGAAACAGCTCTCTGGTCCTGATAGAGAGTTGCCCAAGGCGCAATCATTCATTTCACTATCTCCTGGATTAATCACTTTTTCAAAACTGACTCGCAGCGCTTCCACGTGTTACTTTTCCTTCGGGCTCACAAATCTGACTGCCCCTACTGACATTTCGTTTCATACCGTTCCTTCAATATTCAAATTCAAAAAAAAAGTCTCTATTCTAAAATAGTACTTGTGTTTTAATTCTTGAAACAACCTAAGAGGTTCTTGTAAGTCAGACTAATAAGGCTGAATCATTACAATCCTCCCCAAATTTATCTGCAGGCAGTGTTTTCTCACACGCCGGATGTTAAATTTCCAAACCCCATCTAAATCTCTGACTGTTGTTTTAAAATTCAAACATAACGATACCCCATCAATAACAAGTACTTTTCTAATTTAATAATATCCGATTTTCAAATCTCGAATGCCTTCTTTAAATTATTTGAACCCCAATAACACAATCCGTCAAAGCTTCATAAATCATAATAAAACTCAAAGCTATTTCTCTAAACAATTATCTAGTATGTACACCCCTTTAAAAATATTCATTTCCCAAACAAGCCCCAAGCAAAACAATTAAATAAAGTAAGGTCTCAAAGAAAAGAAGAGAAAAAAAAACAAATAATAAATTAACAAATGAACTAAGATGTTAAAGGAACTCCCTAGGTAGCCTTACCTAATTTACTAGCCCTATGAAATTATCCTAAGTTTTAAAAATAACTTAAATCCACTTCCAATCAAAGTCAAATACCTCCCCAATTATCTTGTTCCAATAACAATACTATTAACCTAAAGTTCCAAAGATCGCATTCTTTAAAAATAAATAAAACCTTCGTCATGACTGTAAATAACGTTTAACCTCACGCAAACTAGCTACCTAGATTAGCTTCAGTTAATTCCCTCACTTATTTCGCGAAATCCGTAGACCCTGCGTAGACCGTCTACGAAAAACGAATCCCTCAAGCAACTCTTCTTGCTTAATGTTTATCTTTCCAGTTTGACTACCTCCCCTGAAGTATTATTCCTCAAAAGTCTACCTTCCCGTTATTTCAACTTTCTGAACCAAATCTAAACAAAATATTAACAAAAAAAGTGAATTTAGTAACTGTAGCTAGACTATAGTTCCTGTGATCCTGCACGAATCTCATTCCTGAATTCCCATTCTCCATTCCATTCTTTCTTCAATTTTTTATAAACATTCCAAATTTCATCAAAATTGATTCAGCCGCCTCAACTCAAACAATCATTCAATTACTATGCTTCAATTCATACTCTATCGCAACACAAATTCTAAATCCCAATTTCATTCAATTTACACACCCACAACAAACTCCATCAAAATCGAACCAGCCATTACATAATGGACGCTCAAAGATTACGACGCTCTTTCTGACTATCTCTAGCAATCACCAACGCTCCAAAAACAATGGTACGATAGCCTTCCTCCATACACGGTCCCCCTTAACTAAAACCTCAAAAGTAAAACCTATGCAAACTCTTTTGACACCTCGCAACGGCCCAAGTTTATGACAAAATTATTTTTGACAGCTTACTTCAATACTGTTATTCCCAAAATAAATTTTCAGCGATTAATTTGCTAAATAAACAATAAATCAGGAAGAACCGCTAAGATAATTCACCAGCCCTGAAATCATAAATAAACGCTGCCCGCTGCTGATGCTAAAACCTGAAGAACTTTCTTTCAATCATCTCCAAACGAATGACGACTTCTACTGATACGACCAGGACCTGATAAAGTGGGACTCCTACTAGTTCCAAGTAAGTACTGTAAACTCTGATCAACAACAGCTCTGTTGTACCATGAAGGTTATATTGTACCTAATGCACTTTGCTCTAGGTGTAGAGTTTTGTCTAGTTGTTACCTTGCAACCATTATTGTCATGTCTGTCATCTTGTGTCTGCAGATGAAGTTAATTTTATTAATATGAAAAGTAAATAACTTTATCGTACCACTGTGTTTAAATGATATTATACTATCATCAAAAACAAGCTCAGCTAACAGGTTATGTGCCCAGGCGTGATCTGGTGTGATATCTGAGCGGAGAAGTATCTGATCTCAATTCCCAATATGGAACAAGCTGTTACAAGGAGCATTGAGAGATTGGCAGGCCAAGCTAATTATGGCACGTGGGCTTTCGCCATGGAAATGCTCCTGATCGATCTTGATCTGTGGGAGTGTGTGAGCGAGAAGTTCGTGGCAGACTCAGTGGAGGCTAAAAAGAAGGATGCCAAAGCTAGGAGTAAGATCTGCCTCATGTGTAAGGAAAATATTTATCCTATGCTCATGCATCTCAAAACAGCGAGAGATACTTGGCAAGCGTTGCAAAAATCGTATGCTGACGGCGGGTTACTGCGACGGCTATATCTGTTGCGGAAGCTATTCAATGTCAAATTAACAATGTTTTCAACAATGGAGGAGTATCTCAATGATATCCAGACAACCAGCCAGTCATTACTTGGCATAAAGGCAGGTCTAGATGATGAATTTGTTGGGATTATAATGCTAGCCGGTTTAACGGATAAATATAATCCTCTGGTAATGACGTTGGAGCATTCCGGTATGACGATTTCAACAGAGTCTGTACAGGCAGCGCTGCTCAAAGAAAGCTTAAGGAAAAGTAGTACAGTGAACACAGCAGAAGATGAGATAGCAACGGCACTGATGTCAAAATCCAAGAAGGGAGTTATATGCCATTTGTGTAAAAAGAAAGGGCATTATAAGTGGCAGTGCCAACGTCGTAAGACGGAAGACAAGACTGAAGACAACAATGGCACATCTTCAAATAAGAAGAAAGACAGTAAGGAGGCCTTGGGTCTAATGGCTCTATCTATGACAGTTGGTGAGGGCCATTGGGTCGTAGATTCCGGAGCTACATCACACATGACGTCCGACGTGCATATTCTTGAAGATAGACAAAACATTAGTTTTAAGTTAGTGACGACCGCGAACAATGATAAAATTGTGTCTAGTGAAAAAGGGGATGTGTATGTGATGGGGCGCTCTGTGAGGTTTGAGGATGTACTTATGCTTCCAGGTTTGACGACAAACTTGCTGTCGGTAAGTAAAATGTGTACTAAGGGTTACACTGTTGTTTTCGATGAGGCTTCTTGTAAGGTTTACCAAAAGGATTACGACGTAAAAGTAATTGGACAGCCAGTATTGACAGCACCACTGAAACAGGGGTTATATGTTTTAGATAAAGAAGCAGCAATGGTTCTGACGTGTTGTGAAGTTCAGCCCCCCCACCCAACAGGCGTCTACAAAAAGCTTTTACAATATTTTAATGTGATGAATTTATATGTTACTTTTAGTAGTATGATTCGGTAGATGTTAATGTCTTGGCCTGACAGTTTACTGACTGTGTCCCGTGATCGTCTTAATAATCTGTAGAGAATTAAAGTAGCATCCTGCCTGCGTTTATTTACCTAATTACAGAAAGGAAATGTTGTTCGTAATTCAGAAATCACTTACCCCGTTTCTGCAATTCGCTCTGGAGGGGCCTCGTGTGTCGTCTTCAGGATCCTGTAATGTTTATGTAAAAATGATGACTTTGTCTCACATCCTAGGTTCCTAAACTAACGTCGTGATTCAGTCAAACATAGGTAATGTGTCGGTATATTAATGGTCGTCATCGAATGTCAGATAAGTCCTTATGCAATTAGTGCCACCACCTTATAACTGTGTAGGTTCGTTTGATTGATTGCATTGTTCTAAGCTTTCGTTCATAAGCCCGTTCGTGCATTGTGTAGTGCAGGTATATGTCTGTCTAGTGTCGCCTTGGAATCTGAGAATTGTGGGCCGCTCAAGGGTATCATTCGCCCCCTATGGTTCCCACGTTGTGGGAAATACGAAGAGATCCCTTACTCCAGCGTTGTGCAACGTTGCTTGTTTGTACTACGTGACAGCGCGGGTTGCATGGATGCTTGCCATCCGCCCTAACGATGCGCGGGGGGTGAATCCTATCATATGCTGACCACCCAGACTCCTCAGCGGTGTAGCCCTAATCATATGAGGCTAAGTTTCAAAATATAGATACCGTATTTACTTGTACGTCGACTTTAGTGTTCTGTTCTCCAACGTGTCACAAGTACCAATCAGAGGTGCTTTAGATTAGGTTTTAATTAAGTGGTTGTGATCGCATTTAGATCCAGCGATGGTCAGTTATAATGACCTCGTAAGTGTTGTAATCCGATTCCAAGCCGGCGCAAGCGATTTCTCTGTGCTGGTGACTCGTTTCACTATAATGATAGTGTAATGTATGTGTCTGTAGAAACGCGTGCATTATTCAATTCAGAAAGATTTCCCGCCATTTAAGTTGGCTTTTCCGGCAGCTCACTCTCGAGAGCTCCAGTTGAATATAGTACATACTATAGAATAATTCGCTTAGGGTTGTCGTTGTTTAGCTTCTTGCGTCCAAAAATACCACACCCCAACATCACTTCGCGAGAATACGTATATACTGATATGTCATGTAATTTCCCACCTTGTCACTACACGTGAATACGGGGACGAGAGTGTGTTTGTTTGTGTGTGTGTTTGCGCTAAGCAGTTTACTCTCATGCGACACAGTCATGTTTGATAAAAGCTGTATTATAGTTCCCTCACATGAGACTAATTTAAAAGGCCATATTTATAATATGGACTGTAAGTCGTTCTGTCAATAAATATATAATAGTCAGATCCTAGGTAAACAGTTTATGATCAACAAAATTACACAATAAAGATTAAATATAAAACGTGCGACAGTGTAAAATGTTTATCCAACGTAGGCCACGGCTTCATGGTGCAGACTCTAGCAGTGCTGGTTCTTCCTAAAGACATTTATTAAAGGTGTAAATACTTCTACATATTCATGTTGAAGTCTAGGTTTATCAAGTTCATGATTCTGCCATCCCTAGATTAAGTATAAAAGGTGCAACAGTGTATTCAGGTTTGTGAGCCAGCCATCTCTATACATAGGTACTTAGATTTGCAAATACACCTAGGTACTTAGTTTGTGAGCCAGCCATCTCTATAGGTACACTTAATTAGCGTAAACATCTAGGTACTTAGCTTTTTCAGGGTCTCTGCAGGAGTCAGCAGCCAGCTTTTGTCTCACTCACTAAACGATTGTACTTAACACAATGACTGAAATGAGCTTTAGCGGTGTTCAAAAATCACTACGCCAATCTCGCAATATATTCACAAAAGTTAATTACAAGAGAACCGATAATGTAGCCGCCACGAAAGCTCGCGTTATACTAAATGTCCATTCATTTGTCGACTCGCATCTCTAAAATATCAAAACAACTTGCACGCAAGGATCCCATAGCAAAAAATATTAGTAACAAAAAAATATTTTAAAACCATTAGTGGATTCAGTCCGCGTTAGTTTTTTTACCATCCCTTTTGAAATGTCAGAGTCAAGTGCAATTTATTGCCTATATATCGTGGAATTCAATGTTAAACTGTAGGTCGCAAAAAACAAAATTCAGCGTCCTGTCCGTAATGCTCATCCCACAAGCCGTACCCACTCGAGACCATGTGCCTATGCTCCGTTTTACCCGACTTCGTAATGCGTCTGCTTACCCGACCTCTACGAAACAAGAAAGATGGGTAATGCGTTTAGCATTATATCGTGTGTTAATTTTATCGATCCCCTTACGGGGTAGGGTATTGATCCGTTACAGTGTCCTCCAGAAGATTCTTCTCGCGCCTCTTTCGATTTGTGGCACAGAAGACTAGGTCACCTGAGTGGAGCTCTGATGGTGAAACTGAAAAGTTTGGCAGATGGTCTGACTTTTAGAGAGGTGAGCACGAAACCATGTGAAGGATGCTGTAAAGGGAAGGGGTGCGTCAAAATGTTTCCAAAAGGTAAAAGCAAGAGAGCAAAAGACTTTCTTGAACTCGTGCATTCGGATTTAGCGGGCCCTATGGAGGTGGAATCCTGGGGTGGTAATAGATACTACCTGATTTTTGTGGATGACTTCAGCCGAAAAACATTTGGCTATTTGTTGAAATCCAAGACCGAAGTTTTTGCTAAATTCATGGACTTCAAGGCACTAGTTGAAAATCAGACGGGAAAGAAGATAAAGAAATTTCGTAGTGATAATGGCACTGAGTATACCAACAAAGAATTTCAAGGTTTCCTGAAGAAACATGGGATCCTACACCAGAGAACAGTACCCTACACTCCTCAACAGAATAGAGTGGCGGAACGTACAATACGCACCATAACTGAGAAGGCTAGATGCATGGTGCATGAGGCTGGTTTAGACAAGAAATTCTGGGGAGAAGCTGTTGGTTGTGCCATATATCTTAAGAACCGATCTCCAACAATGGCCCTCAAGGATAAAGTTCCAGAGGAGGTTTTCACAGGAGAGAGAGTTGATCTATCGAATCTGAAAATATTTGGATGTAGAGCTCAGGTTCTGGTAAAGGATCATAGTCGCAAGAAGTTTGATCCAAAGACAGTTCAAATGATAATGACTGGGTATTCGACTAATTCGAAGGCGTACCGATTTATCAATTTGGAGGATGATCCAATGAGGATTATCATCGCTCGGGATGCAACTTTCATGGAAAATGTTCCCATGACTCCTAAAGAGAGAAAAGAAGCTGTCGTTCCTGATTCTAAAAGGGATGCTGTGGATATAGATTTACAGTATGACATTCCTGGAGTTAGTCGTTCCACTACTCAACCAGAGGTTCCAATGATTGCTGGTCCGGTTGCAGTGGAGGTTCCGGTGACTAATTCGAATGTCAATGAAGAAGAATCTGGAAGTGCGTCTAGTTCAGCGTGGGCTAGTTCACCTACGAGATCTGATTCTGGAGATAATTTTTACGACTCTGTCGACTTAGAGAGTCCTGTGGCAGAGGATTTGCAAAGTTCAGCTTCTGTCGACTTAGAGCGTCCTGTGGCAGAAGATTTGCAAAGTTCAAAACGTTACCCTGCTCGAAATAGGGTTCCGAAGCGGGATAAAGACATGGTATACAATTTCCATGTGTCAGATGATCCTGATCCTATTTCAGTTAAGGATGCCATGGAGCGTTCTGACAAGAAGTTTTGGGTGGAAGCGATGAAGGACGAGTTCAATTCCCTGAAGGTAAATGGAACCTGGGAATTGGTTGATCGACCATTAGACGCTAATGTTATCAAAACGAAATGGGTTTTCAAGTTGAAGGTTGGAGCTGATGGCAGCACCCAGCGCCACAAGGCCAGGCTGGTTGCTAAGGGTTATTCGCAAAAACCTGGAGAAGACTATTTTGAAACATTTGCACCAGTGGTCAAGATGTCGTCGATTCGTCTTCTACTAGCGCTGGCAGTTGAGAAAAACTTGAGCGTTCATCATATTGACGTTACCACCGCCTTTCTGAACGGAGATCTGCATGAAGAGATTTATATGGAACAGCCGCAATCTTTTGTTCAAGAGGGGAGTGAAGGCAAGGTTTGCAAATTGAAGAAAGCCATATATGGCCTCAAACAAGCTGCCAGGTGTTGGAACCAAAAGATTCATGAGCATATAGTAAAGATGGGTTTTTCTCGGTCTAAATATGACCAGTGTGTCTACACAAAGATTAATGAAGGGATTTTCACTGTCATAGCTCTGTACGTGGATGATTTTTATATATTCACAAATAAAGCTGTAGAAGCCAGGACGGTGATAGATCAGGTTGGAAGATCCTTTAAGATAAAAGATTTGGGTGAGGCAAGAGAATGTCTTGGAGTCCGGATCGAGCGGAAGAGTGTTAGTGAAATCCGCTTGTCACAAAAGAAATACATTTCA
Source organism: Operophtera brumata (assembly GCA_932527175.1). Taxonomy (NCBI): domain Eukaryota; kingdom Metazoa; phylum Arthropoda; class Insecta; order Lepidoptera; family Geometridae; genus Operophtera; species Operophtera brumata. The sequence goes on along the minus strand of OW052239.1, from coordinate 29,294,330 downwards.
AAAATCTTGGAGAAATATGGAATGTTGGACTGCAAACCAGTTAGTACACCAGTTAAAGTGAATCTTCGTCTGAAATCTGGTGAAAAGAATGACAACACGCGGTATCAGGAAATGATCGGTTTACTAATGTACCTGGCATGTTGTACAAGACCAGATATATCGTATGCAGTTACGATGCTAAGTCAATTTAATAACTGCAATGATTCTACTCATATGGCGGCACTGAAACGAGTATTTAGGTATCTAAAAGGGACGGCGGAACTATCGCTGTGTTACAAAAAATGTGAGAAGCCTTTGGTTGCCTATGCAGATGCAGATTGGGGAAATGGGCCTGATGGGAAATCTTTCTCTGGTTATACCCTAGTTTTCGGTGGTGCTGCGGTATCTTGGCAGTCTATAAAACAGCGTTGTGTTTCGTTAAGTACTGCTGAAGCTGAGTACATCGCAATCTGTGAGGTCGCTAAGGAAGTGATATCAGTAAATGGTTTATATTCTGAACTAACTGACCGGCATAACACTGTTGTTACTATTTTTAGTGATAGTCAAAGTGCCAGTAAGCTAGTTTATACTCCTGCAATTGGAAAACGTTCTAAACATATAAACATAAGATATCATTTTGTAAGGGAGTTAGCAGAGCAAGGGGTAATTCGTATTGAATATTGTGAGACTACCCTTATGCCTGCTGATATGATGACAAAGGGAGTCGGTAAGCAGAAACATGTGTTCTGCACACAGCATAGTGGATTAAGTGGGGGTGTTGTACCATGAAGGTTATATTGTACCTAATGCACTTTGCTCTAGGTGTAGAGTTTTGTCTAGTTGTTACCTTGCAACCATTATTGTCATGTCTGTCATCTTGTGTCTGCAGATGAAGTTAATTTTATTAATATGAAAAGTAAATAACTTTATCGTACCACTGTGTTTAAATGATATTATACTATCATCAAAAACAAGCTCAGCTAACAAGCTCCAACTATCCCCAGCTTCCAGCAAAAATCCGTTGTTACTACCCTCGATTCCCTGCTAACCGCGTATTTCCAAAAACTTGCTTACAACAACGAATAATATTGATCAAAGACAGTTCCCTATTCTAAATAGTCTTACCCAACTTTAAGAAATAAGCGAGTATATGCTATTCTAGACCCCTTTTACATAATTTATCTTTACCCAACTTTAGAAACAAGGTAGTTTATGCAATACAGGTCCCTTCTAATATTATTTTTTCTTTACCCTACTTAAGAAAACAGGAAGTATATGTTATTCAAATCCCTTATTACATTATTTTTCTTTACCCTTCTTTAATGAACAGGAAGTATATGCTATTTAAATCCCACTTTTACTCTACCCTACTTTAAGAAACAGGAAGTATATGCTATTTAAGTCCCACTTTTACTCTACCCTACTTTAAGAATTAGGAAGTATATGCTATTTAAGTCCCACTTTCACTCTACCCTACTTTAAGAAATAGGAAGTATATGCTATTTATGTCCCACTTTTACTCTACCCTACTTTAAGAAATAGGAAGTGTATGCTATTTAAATCTAACTCTTTGCACATTTAATTTTATGAAGTGACGCACCCTTAAATGCTTTTCCCGAACAATTCTAACAATTTGTTTATTTAATTACAGATAACGTACGAAACTCCCGCGACCAAAACAACCTCGCCCGCATTCTATGTTCTAAGTGGTTTTCTAAGAAGACGGAGATATTAAAACATTCCTCAAAGAAAGATGTATTTTATTTTTCAAGAACACCTATAAACACAACACACTCTAAGTTCCACGATACGAACTAAGGTCCCCTCAAGCTTCCTGCTGGCAACCTAGCTCAGTCAGTTCTTGTAAAGGTGGCCTAGGAATCCTCAATTTTGCTACCACTGCTCTCCAACGTAGAGATGACTCAAGGAGCCTCCGACAACTCCTCACCAGCGACCAACAGCTATGAAAACACGGACTCTTGACGACCGGACAGCAACGCCGAGGATTATACGACGACTATAGATGATTTCCTACTTTGTAAACGAATTATTTTAATTTGCCAATAAAATTTTCTTCGTACGATTGACACATAACATGACAAAGTATCAACCAAAAATAGACAACACCTCTATTCATAAACCAAAGAATAGTTTGCAACTGTAACCGAAAATATTTTATTTTCCCAAAACAAGGATCCCACAAGAGACCTTTTTCCCACTTGAAACTCAGAAATTCTGGACAAAACTACCAACCTGCCGAGACTCAGACTCATTGAATGACCTAAGAGATAATCTATATTTGGAAATGTCACCAATGACAAAGCAACCAAAACATGCTAAACTTATTTTCCAAGGGAATAAAACTAAACTGCCCAATAATCTCCTAGCTCAAAAGGTGCACCGACTGCAAAACCAATACCACCATTTCGAAGATATCCTTCCTATTTACACGAACAGCAAATTGTGTGAAATCAATTCACACTTTTATCATACATTCAGTATTAGTCATTTATATACACATTCAGTTTAATATCTATCGCCCCAAATGAATTTACAAAAATTCCCCAAATAAAACTCCATACAAATCAAACCTCCCCCACTCTAAACAAACCTCCCCTATACTTTACAACCTCCCCCACATCATACGACCCTTTTAATATTCTTACCCGTAATAACCCATAAATTCATCCTGGCAAAAGGCAACCAAATTGTAACAACCACCCCCTTTATAAACCGTATTTCCCTAGGGAGATTTTATGATATGAACTAAAAGCATTGGCCGGCGTGATCGTCTTTATGGAAAGGACTCTACGTTGTGAAATCTTAGCAGTAACTCAATTCTTTAGGAAAATCTTCGAAATGGAACAAAATAATTTGTTTTTGCAGTAAAGAGGGCGCACCTCCTACGCGCTTCTCAGTGACCCTCAACACAAATACTTGGTCAGGTATCCTCTGCATTATAGGGAATTTACATTATTAATTGATAATTGGACTAACTTACCTAAGTGAAGTCCAATTGTAATTTTGTGAACGTTGATCTGAAATATAAATTGACAGTGTAGTCTTTCTCTCACTACTCTTTGGCATCGCGATATTATTTAGAGAATACTTAATAAAAAAGAAGTTATATTTGTGTCAACCCCCAATGTCACTGATTCAGAGCTGAGCCCGGGTAAATTACCTACCCATTAGGCTTGGGATCAGCTTCAGCCTGATACTGGGTGGGGTGGGTGTTTATATTTCAGATCAACGTTCACAAAATTACAATTGGACTTCACTTAGGTAAGTTAGTCCAATTATCAATTTTATTTCACGTTGATCTGAAATATAAATTGACAGTGTAGTTGTTCAGAGTTACGTGCCTAATGGGTATTGTTAGGCATAACCAGGTGTAAGTTATGTGTTAATTTACAATATTGTTAAGTTTGCGTTATTAAAGCATGGAACTTAATGTTGTTTTGTTTATTAAAATGCAGCATATAATGGTTTAGCACTCTTGCTAGTTACCTTACAGGGTAATTTTGAAATTCTTAAGGTAACTATTAAGTACAACAGTTAATTATAATAACTGCGCTTAATACAAGTATAATAAAGACCTGCGTTTTTACTGCTACATAAGTAATATTTTTCTATCAGATGAGATCTGTTTAACATAAATGACTGGGTTTTTTTCTTCTTTTTATTGATAACATTAAGATAGTTGTTATAAGTTAGGTATGCTAGCATAAGTTGAAAGCAGACTGAACAAAACCATTACTATAGTTGTTTTCCTGGGTATATAGGCAAGTTATAAAACTTTGCAAAGGTCACTGAGCTTACTGACCAGCCAGCTGTTTTCCTGATAACATTCATGGACACAATCTGCTTTAAAAGCCGCTGAGGTGAATTTACTTGTATCAATCCCATTCTCCACCAGAGTCCATTCGATCCACCTGCTGATGGTCTGTTTCAATGCACGGTGGTGAGGATTATGAAGGCAATGAAAATATGTGTTTCCTCATTTCTGATGGCAGCTGTGTTATGGATGTAATCTCAAAGTGAGCTGGCCGAACATAATTTAGGTTCTTGAACATAAAATGGCAGCTTGTATGGTTTTTTGTGCTTATGGATGTTTTAATTAGGTCACTAATCGCTATAGTGATGTTATGATTGGATACCGATATGTTACTAAGTTTTATTAATGATAAGGTTTGTACGTGTTGAGCAGTCGCCAACGATAGTAGGGTGACCAACTTTTTTGTGAGCATTTCAAGGCTCTGGGCCGAGTTTTATGGTAGTTTGGGTAAATGGTTCAATACAATACTTGGACTCCAAATCTATGTGTATCGAGGCATAGCAGGTTTCAGTCTGAACACTCCTTTTAGAAACCGCTTGATCCTGTCATCTGTGCCAACCTGGTTGTGTGTTACAGAACCTCTACCAGCTTTGAAAGTAGAGCTGTACGTACTGTTTCATAGTGCATCCAGAGATGGATGCTAACATGATGTTTAATGAACTTTCTGGCAAACCTCGGAATCTGAACGCTTGCCGCAGAAGATGCTCGCTGCCAGGGTAAGGTGACTGCTAAGTGGGTGTAGGTACTGTCCATGATTTTTGAGTTTGAAATGTTCCCGATATTTCGGCACAGTTGTATGCGCCATGATCACGGGAGAACACAATCATCTCTCCTATAAAAAATAAATATCACATTTTTATTGATTTTAGAAGCAAATAAATCAATGTGATGAGTACCAAACTGATTCTTTATACAAAAATAGGCTTCATTGATCAATTCAGTATCAATATTCCTCATCAGCATACACATTATCCTTTGATTTGATATAGGAAGCATAAATGTTAATATTTTGATGTTCACATCAAGCTCCAATATTACTGGCAATGTTGTTGGAATTGAACATTATACACATTTTATTCATACATGTAGTGTTGTCGGTTCAAATTAATATATCACAGTGCCTACATGGCTGTGCAAAGCATTTTAGTCCAAATGAAGCAGCTAAATAGTTCTTCTAGCTGATTAATGAAATGTTGTTGTTTTGAGTGTGAGCATATATCTCCAACGCTCTCATCATTGCAGTAAACTCCCCATACAGTCAAAGAAGCACCTGAAAGTACCAGAAATATTTTTATTTGGCGGCTTAGATTATGGGACCACCACTTTAGGACAGGCAAAATATTAGAAAACAATTCCATTGTGGCATCATAATTATTAATTATCCTGATGGTGCATTAAGGCCAAATATTTTCCCATTTCAAATATTTTAGTATAACATACAAGACCATATGGAATGGCTGGGCAAGCTGCTTTTAATATTAATGCTATTAATGTGCTATTAAAGTTCCTAGTACTGTTTCAAACTTTCTGAGTTTGCAATATCTGAGGTTTATGAATTTTAACACCAAGGCTTTAATACAGTCACGTTTGTCTTATGATAACTCAAGATACTTATTGAGTGACAGATTTGCATCTCTATTGGCTGTGCATTCAACATATGAATGACCAATAGGTAAGTTATTATCGTTAATATAAATTGTTGATAGAAACCTCTGTTTGCGAAGGACACCTTCAACAGGTATCAATAACTTTCTAAAGACACTAAAAGCTGTGCAAAAGTCAATATGGTAGGGCATTAAACTGCCTTCAAATTCAAAACGTAGGTATTTCCTACACTCGGAGCTACTGCCACAAAAAAATAAGATTCTTTCAAATCTAAAGGAGCACATATAAAAAACATAATCAAGAATTTTTATAGCTGATCTTCCACCTTAAAATGCTCTAGTTTTATGAATGTGTTAAGAGGTTTCAGATTAAGGGTGAATCTAAACTTTCCGCTAGGTTTTTTACATCGCCTAATTCTAACAAATTGACTATAGCCTCACTCCTATTAATGAGTCCTGTGCCAGGTATATTGTTTTTAGGTATTTGTGTTTTAGTTTTTTTTGTTGAGGTATTTCAAGTAGAAGGAATGTGATATCCTTTAACCCACTGTAGCAAGATATGGTTTGTAGTAATACGTTGCCAACAGGCAAAACACCAAGTTATATTGCCTGCATGTACCTGGCTGTGTGGTCCACGGTGTGCAGCCCTCTCGGGGCGCGAGTGGCTTAGGCCTGCTTGATGACGTGGTGGCTGTGTCACACGGTACCTGGGTTCCCCCCGAGGTGCCGCCGCTCTGGTTTGCAGGGTATATTTGAGGTGGACCGTATCAGTTTTCCACAAATTTATGTTTATTAAAAACAGTTTTGTTTGGTATTGGACTTGGCACAGTCTCTAATTTGTGTTGATGATCTTTTTAATTCATGGCTTGTTTTTATCTTTGTCCCTAGGTCGATACCGTATAGGTTTTCATCACGCTTGATTTTCTGTACTAAATTATTAAAGCTTTTATCCAGAAGCGGTTATATTAAAAGTCTTCTTGTCCTTGTCTTCTGAAAGTTAAAGTCGTTGAGAAGTTTTGATGCGTCAGTTAGTTTCGCTACCAGCTGTATTTTGTCAATGCCCTTATTTTCAATCAGGTTAACCCACAACGTCTGTGGCCATGCCTAGCTGGTGTTGCGCCGTTTCAAGAGATCTGTCCCTAATTTTAGAGCTTTCTGTCTTAATAGACTTAACTTCTTCATTAAGGATTGATGCCTCCAGCAGTTGGCAGTTCTCTGGTAGTTTATACTATTTTAGCATAGGTATATCCTTTTCTTCTTTGGTGAGACCATTAACCAAAATGTGATTCCAACGTTTGGTGATTTCCGTTTGAATTTGTCCCTCGAACTTATTGCTGTCTTCATATTCCATGCCTATGGCGTCCTGGAAGGCATCTATAGTGCCGGCAGCAGCTGTGTCAACCGCTTCTACTACGGTGTCTTCCTCAAACAAATCCGTAAACATCAACTATATTTCATGACAGGTTAAATTTAGTCTACCAGGACATCAAGTATTATAGACTTAGAGCATTGCAGGTCTCCACGATGTTTGTAGGCTAAAATAAGAGTACCGTATCTCGTACGCGTACTTTTGGGTATCTCTTACCAAATCAAAGCTATGGTATCTCTGTACCAAGTTTGATCCACGTGATCTGATTTGTAGGCTGAAATAAGAGCACCGTATCTCGTACGCGTATTTTTGGATATCTCGTACCAAATCAAAGCTATGGTATCTCGCACCAAGTTTGATCCACTTATTCTGATTTGTAGGCTGAAATAAAAGGTCCCGTATCTCGTACACGTACTTTTGGGTATCTCGTACCAAATCAAAGCTATGGTATCTCGTACCAAGTTTGATCCACGTGATCTGATTTGTAGGCTGAAATAAGAGTACCGTATCTCGTACGCGTACTTTTGGGTATCTCGTACCAAATCAAAGCTATGGTATCTCGTACCAAGTTTGATCCACGTGATCTGATTTGTAGGCTGAAATAAGAGTACCGTATCTCGTACGCGTACTTTTGGGTATCTCGTACCAAATCAAAGCTATGGTATCTCGTACCAAGTTTGATCCACGTGATCTGATTTGTAGGCTGAAATAAGAGTACCGTATCTCGTACGCGTACTTTTGGGTATCTCGTACCAAATCAAAGCTATGGTATCTCGTACCAAGTTTGATCTTCGTGCCGAATTGTATCTCGTACAGGCACGGTAGATTTGTATGTTATATTGGAGAAATTCCTAAATGTTAGTACAAAAAATGTTACCTGGTGCATCCGAAGGTGAAGGTTCATGACGACGACGTAGGTGATCTTGAGCGACTTACTCCTGCTCCGACTAAGTTCGCGTCGTTTTCAGTGGAGCCGCTGAAGACGTTTTCATATTTTTAGATTTTTTTCCGTAGTTCCTTATCACGGGGCATGTCTACAAATGAGCTACGATGCTCCACAATCACAATTACTTGAATTTCTAAAGAATTGACTAGATTTTTCCAATAAATTACAGAAATCCATACGATGCCGGCGAGGACGCGAAAGAAAAGTGACATTGGGGGTTGACACAAATATAACTTCTTTTTTATTAAGTATTCTCTAAATAATATCGCGATGCCAAAGAGTAGTGAGAGAAAGACTACACTGTCAATTTATATTTCAGATCAACGTGAAATAAAATAAATTCTATAGTAAGTCTGTACGTATAATCTCTACCTTCAAAGAGAGAAAAGAGGAAAGCTTTACTAAGTTCTCCCCAAGGATCTCTATAAACCCTCGCATGTCCTAATACTGTAAAAATACGTGAATTAAGATCTCACTGGAGAGAAATGGTAAAAAAATGAATGTTAAACCGAAGATCAGGAGTTATTCCTGATCATCACTGCTCAAAGGCGTCTCTCTGAATCCTCAAGGAATAATTAAGGCGGGGAAACTCCCAAATAAAGTCAAAAAGCTATTCCCATAGGGCCCTAGGACTTTCGTCCTTTAAGTTCAAGGTCCCAAGGTTTTACGGAGTCCTGAACCCCCAGGGCGGGCGGGACACGCGTTTGTAACGTACTACCTACCCTCAGGGCGGGCGGGACACACGTTTGTAACGTACTATCTACCCCCAGGGCGGGCGGGACACACGTGTATTCATCATACGTAGCTATGGTAAGTATTCTTCACACGTAGCTATGGTAAGTATTCTTCATACGTAGCTATAGTACGTATTCTTCATACGTAGCTATAGTACGTATTCTTAATACGTACTATAGCTTATATATGCTATATATTTTGAATATTGAAGGAACAGTATAAAACGAAATGTCAGTAGGGGCAGTCAGATTTGTGAGCCCGAAGGAAAAGTAACACGTGGAAGCGCTGCGAGTCAGTATTGACTGGTATGGGTTTAAACTAGCGATAGCCAATATATTAGAATAGCCTTTCGACCATGGATTGAAGACTCATTCGACGCCAGTAGAGCCAGGTTTCACAGGAACTCCTCCCGATTACAGTACAACATAATAGTTTTCAGTTCTTAGCATATTTAGGTTATGAAGATATTTTATTTGTTATTTAAGGCAGGGAATCTCCCAAATAAAGTCAAGAAACTGTTCTCATAGGGCCCTAGGACTTTCGTCCTTTAAGTTCAAGGTCCCAAGATTTTACGGAGTCCTGTATATCTTAACAGGAGAATCCAACAGTACTGCTCGGCATGACTGGTATGGGTTTAAACTAGCGATAGCCAATACTAGAACCAGCCTCTCGGCTCTAACTTGGAGACTTAAAGTGAATTATTTAGGTTTTCAAAGCAGTTTCGCGCCCGGATATGTAGCCTAGCTAATTTTCCTAGCTAGAAGTGTTTTTATTTAGCCAAGCTTGCATTTGCTTGTCTTTTTAGTTATTTGTGCTTGTATTGTGTGAATGTCAGAGTACTAGCTTATTCCCTAGGGTTATAAGAAGTGCCAAGCAGTAACCTGGTCGAAGAAACGCTCTAATACTGATGAAGATCTATAATAAACCTCATATACCTATCTATTCTGGGTGTGTAAGTGGCAAATCTAGAGCACGCGAGCTCACATTTATGTGCAAGGAAATTGTGTTTGTCTCTCAGCGAAGTGCAATGCTGAGATAGATAGAAGATAGAAAATACTTTATTGTACACCTTAATAGCTAAAAATACAAACAAAAAGAAACAAACTTAACTATATAAATAAACCTATTCCTAATATACCTATTCTAGAGAAATTAGGGGGGACATGGCCATAGGCCATGGCCAGGTATGTCAGGCCTGGACGGAGAGCCTAAGACATGTCCCAAGAACCACCGTGAACGATATCACTTTCACTAGAGGCAGATAATTATGAGTGTCACAATTGACTTGAAGGGCTTCCTGAATTACTTCCTCACCTCCGCCACTAGCAAAAGCAAAGTCGTGGGCAACTGCAGGCCTATAAAACGGAAGCCATAATACAGCCTAGGATGCCCCATCTGATCTAGGTACGCGATTCTATCTTCTGAGGTCCGCCTTGTCACCATTCCCAAGACTTTGTCAGCGACGCAAAGCAGTTAAGTTTGCGATTTCCATTTGAAACAGCTCTCTGGTCCTGATAGAGAGTTGCCCAAGGCGCAATCATTCATTTCACTATCTCCTGGATTAATCACTTTTTCAATACTGACTCGCAGCGCTTCCACGTGTTACTTTTCCTTCGGGCTCACAAATCTGACTGCCCCTACTGACATTTCGTTTCATACCGTTCCTTCAATATTCAAAATATATAGCATATATAAGCTATAGTACGTATTAAGAATACGTACTATAGCTACGTATGAAGAATACCTACTATAGCTACGTATGAAGAATACTTACCATAGCTACGTGTGAAGAATACTTACCATAGCTACGTATGATGAATACACGTGTGTCCCGCCCGCCCTGGGGGTAGATAGTACGTTACAAACGTGTGTCCCGCCCGCCCTGAGGGTAGGTAGTACGTTACAAACGCGTGTCCCGCCCGCCCTGGGGGTAGGTAGTACGTCACAACCGCGTGTCCCGCCCGCCCTGGGGGTAGGTAGTACGTTACAAACGTGTGTCCCGCCCGCCCTGAGGGTAGGTAGTACGTTACAAACGTGTGTCCCGCCCGCCCTGGGGGTAGGTAGTACGTTACAAACGTGTGTCCCGCCCGCCCTGAGGGTAGGTAGTACGTTACAAACGTGTGTCCCGCCCGCCCTGGGGGTAGGTAGTACGTAACAAACGTGTGTCCCGCCCGCCCTGGGGGCAGGTAGTACGTTACAAACGCGTGTCCCGCCCGCCCTGAGGGTACATAGTACGTTATAAAGGCGTGTCCCGCCCGCCGTGGGGGTAGGTAGTACGTTATAAACGGACGCACGTCCACGCGCCGCTTATGTACAAGTAGGTACATAGGTACATAGTACGTACGTCAGCAGCAGGGCTCGTCAAGTCAGATTATTCAAGTTTAATTTTGAAAGCGTTTGTTACGTTTCAATGAACATTTTTGTTCGCCGATTGATTCTAATAAATCCACAGTGAACGCGCTCCATCTTATTTTGTTTCATTAGAATAATTGTTAACTAATGTTTTACGTATCTGGAAACGCTTCATCGCGTAGAATATTCAACAGTTGCATGTAGCACAGTCCGCGTTCTTTGATTGGGTCGGCCCCAGTGTGATGGTGACAGCGAGTGCACTGAGGCAGACGACGTAATACCTACATGGACAATAAGTACCTACTACTTTCCTACCTATAGTAGTCTGGTCGTGTTTGCGCTCATTTTGATCAGCTTATAGCGTTGACTCAGTAGGTACTTACTTACTAATTCCAATCTTGTCAGTAAAGTTGTAACTAATAGGAATAAATGATTGATAAAAAAATGAGGAATAAAGGTTTAATAAATACAATCATTTATTGTAACTTAAAATATTTGAGAACACGTGTACTACTGAACCTACCCGCGGCCTAATATCCCACGGTGCGCGTTATACGGTGCCTCGACTCACCACGTCCGCCACGTGTCCTACTGAACCTACCCGCGGCCTTATATCCACACGGTGCGCGTTATACGGTGCCTCGACTCACCACGTCAACCACGTGTACTACTGAACCTACGCGCGGCCTAATATCCACACGGTGCGCGTTATACGGTGCCTCGACTCACCACGTCTGCCACGTGTACTACTGAACCTACCCGCGGCCTTATATCCACACGGTGCGCGTTATACGGTGCCTCGACTCACCACGTCTGCCACGTGTACTACTGTACCTACCCGCGGCCTAATATCCACACGGTGCGCGTTATACGGTGCCTCGACTCACCACGTCTGCCACGTGTACTACTGAACCTACCCGCGGCCTAATATCCACACGGTTCACGTTATATGGTGCCTCAACTCACCACGTCAACCACGTGTACTACTGAACCTACCCGCGGCCTAATATCCCCACGGTGCGCGTTATACGGTGCCTCGACTCACCACGTGCGCCACGTGTACTACTGAACCTACCCACGGCCTAATATCCACACGGTGCGCGTTATACGGTGCCTCGACTCACCACGTCAACCACGTGTACTACTGAACCTACCCGCGGCCTAATATCTACACGGTGCGCGTTATACGGTGCCTCGACTCACCTAGTCAACCACGTGTACTACTGAACCTACCCGCGGCCTTATATCCACACGGTGCGCGTTATACGGTGCCTCGACTCACCACGTCTGCCACGTGTACTACTGTACCTACCCGCGGCCTAATATCCACACGGTGCGCGTTATACGGTGCCTCGACTCACCACGTCTGCCACGTGTACTACTGAACCTACCCGCGGCCTAATATCCACACGGTGCGCGTTATACGATGCCTCGACTCACCACGTGCGCCACGTGGACTACTGAACCTACCCGCGGCCTAATATCCACACGGTGCGCGTTATACGGTGCCTCGACTCACCACGTGCGCCACTTGTACTACTGAACCTACCCGCGGCCTAATATCCACACGGTGCGCGTTATACGGTGCCTCGACTCACCACGTCAACCACGTGTACTACTGAACCTACCCGCGGCCTAATATCTACACGGTGCGCGTTATACGGTGCCTCGACTCACCTAGTCAACCACGTGTACTACTGAACCTACCCGCGGCCTAATATCCACACGGTGCGCGTTATACGGTGCCTCGACTCACCACGTCCGCCACGTGTACTACTGAATCTACCCGCGGCCTAATATCCACACGGTGCGCGTTATACGGTGCCTCGACTCACCACGTCAACCACGTGTACTACTGAACCTACCCGCGGCCTAATATCCACACGGTGCGCGTTATACGGTGCCTCGACTCACCACGTCAACCACGTGTACTACTGAACCTACCCGCGGCCTAATATCCCCACGGTGCGCGTTATACGGTGCCTCGACTCACCACGTGCGCCACGTGTACTACTGAACCTACCCGCGGCCTAATATCCACACGGTGCGCGTTATACGGTGCCTCGACTCACCACGTGCGCCACGTGTACTACTGAACCTACCCGCGGCCTAATATCCACACGGTTCGCGTTATACGGTGCGTCGACTCACCACGTGCGCCACGTGTACTACTGAACCTACCCGCGGCCTAATATCCACACGGTGCGCGTTATACGGTGCCTCGACTCACCACGTGCGCCACGTGTACTACTGAACCTACCCGCGGCCTAATATCCACACGGTACGCGTTATACGGTGCCTCGACTCACCACGTGCGCCACGTGTACTACTGAACCTACCCACGGCCTAATATCCACACGGTGCGCGTTATACGGTGCCTCGACTCACCACGTGCGCCACGTGTACTACTGAACCTACCCGCGGCCTTATATCCACACGGTGCGCGTTATACGGTGCCTCAACTCACCACGTGCGCCACGTGTACTACTGAACCTACCCGCGGCCTAATATCCACACGGTGCGCGTTATACGGTGCCTCGACTCACCACATCCGCCACGTATACTACTGAACCTACCCGCGGCCTAATATCCACACGGTGCACGTTATAGGGTGCCTCGTCTCACCACGTCCGCCACGTGTACTACTGAACCTACCCGCGGCCTAATATCCACACGGTGCGCGTTTTACGGTGCCTCGTCTCACCACGTCCGCCACGTGTACTACTGAACCTACCCGCGGCCTAATATCCACACGGTGCGCGTTATACGGTGCCTCGACTCACCACGTGCGCCACGTGTACTACTGAACCTACCCGCGGCCTAATATCCACACGGTGCGCGTTATACGGTGCCTCGACTCACCACGTCTGCCACGTGTACTACTGAACCTACCCGCGGCCTAATATCCACACGGTGCGCGTTATACGGTGCCTCGACTCACCACGTCTGCCACGTGTACTACTGTACCTACCCGCGGCCTAATATCCACACGGTGCGCGTTTTACGGTGCCTCGTCTCACCACGTCCGCCACGTGTACTACTGAACCTACCCGCGGCCTAATATCCACACGGTGCGCGTTATACGGTGCCTCGACTCACCACGTGCGCCACGTGTACTACTGAACCTACCCACGGCCTAATATCCACACGGTTCGCGTTATACGGTGCCTCGACTCACCACGTGCACCACGTGTACTACTGAACCTACCCGCGGCCTAATATCCACACGGTGCGCGTTATACGGTGCCTCGACTCACCACGTGCGCCACGTGTACTACTGAACCTACCCGCGGCCTAATATCCACACGGTACGCGTTATACGGTGCCTCGACTCACCACGTGCGCCACGTGTAATACTGAACCTACCCGCGGCCTAATATCCACACGGTTCGCGTTATACGGTGCCTCGACTCACTACGTGCGCCACGTGTACTACTGAACCTACCCGCGGCCTAATATCCACACGGTGCGCGTTATACGGTGCCTCGACTCACCACGTGCGCCACGTGTACTACTGAACCTACCCGCGGCCTAATATCGACACGGTACGCGTTATACGGTGCCTCGACTCACCACGTGCGCCACGTGTACTACTGAACCTACCCACGGCCTAATATCCACACGGTGCGCGTTATACGGTGCCTCGACTCACCACGTGCGCCACGTGTACTACTGAACCTACCCGCGGCCTAATATCCACACGCTGCACGTTATACGGTGCCTCGACTCACCACGTGCGCCACGTGTACTACTGAACCTACCAGCGGCCTAATATCCACACGGTACGCGTTATACGGTGCCTCGACTCACCACGTGCGCCACGTGTACTACTGAACCTACCCGCGGCCTAATATCCACACGGTTCGCGTTATACGGTGCCTCGACTCACCACGTGCGCCACGTGTACTACTGAACCTACCCGCGGCCTAATATCCACACGGTGCGCGTTATACGGTGCCTCGACTCACAACGTGCGCCACGTGTACTACTGAACCTACCCGCGGCCTAATATCCACACGGTACGCGTTATACGGTGCCTCGACTCACCACGTCAACCACGTGTACTACTGAACCTACGCGCGGCCTAATATCCACACGGTGCGCGTTATACGGTGCCTCGACTCACCACGTCTGCCACGTGTACTACTGAACCTACCCACGGCCTTATATCCACACGGTGCGCGTTATACGGTGCCTCGACTCACCACGTGCGCCACGTGTACTACTGAACCTACCCGCGGCCTAATATCGACACGGTGCGCGTTATACGGTGCCTCGACTCACCACGTCAACCACGTGTACTACTGAACCTACCCGCGGCCTAATATCTACACGGTGCGCGTTATACGGTGCCTCGACTCACCTAGTCAACCACGTGTACTACTGAACCTACCCGCGGCCTAATATCCACACGGTGCGCGTTATACGGTGCCTCGACTCACCACGTCCGCCACGTGTACTACTGAATCTACCCGCGGCCTAATATCCACACGGTGCGCGTTATACGGTGCCTCGTCTCACCACGTCCGCCACGTGTACTACTGAACCTACCCGCGGCCTAATATCCACACGGTGCGCGTTATACGGTGCCTCGACTCACCACGTGCGCCACGTGTACTACTGAACCTACCCGCGGCCTAATATCCACACGGTGCGCGTTATACGGTGCCTCGTCTCACCACGTCCGCCACGTGTACTACTGAACCTACCCGCGGCCTAATATCCACACGGTGCGCGTTATACGGTGCCTCGACTCACCACGTGCGCCACGTGTACTACTGAACCTACCCGCGGCCTAATATCCACACGGTGCGCGTTATACGGTGCCTCGACTCACCACGTCTGCCACGTGTACTACTGAACCTACCCGCGGCCTAATATCCACACGGTGCGCGTTATACGGTGCCTCGACTCACCACGTCTGCCACGTGTACTACTGTACCTACCCGCGGCCTAATATCCACTCGGTGCGCGTTATACGGTGCCTCGACTCACCACGTCTGCCACGTGTACTACTGAACCTACCCGCGGCCTAATATCCACACGGTTCACGTTATACGGTGCCTCAACTCACCACGTCCACCACGTGTACTACTGAACCTACCCGCGGCCTAATATCCCCACGGTGCGCGTTATACGGTGCCTCGACTCACCACGTGCGCCACGTGTACTACTGAACCTACCCGCGGCCTAATATCCACACGGTGCGCGTTATACGGTGCCTCGACTCACCACGTGCGCCACGTGGCTCAATAACAATGACAGGATACAATACAATACAATAGCTTATTTAATTGAACTGCACGGCGGCTATCTAGTCACGCATTGCATTTTAATTAATGCTTAAAATTATCAAATTCATACATATTGTATGTTTTGAACCCTCAAATTACGTAATCTGACGTGGAGCATGATATGAGCCTATTATATGGCAAATCAATGACTTTTTCTGGGTAAATACCTTTCTATTGTAGTTGGAATAAAAATAATATTTTAAGTAAACAAAACTCTTTCGTTTTTTTAATACTAAAGTTTTCCTCAAAATGATTTTTTTAAGTATGTTGGGCTCCCATTGAGATAATCTTGCCACATCCTGTAGATGGATAGATAATGCTTTATTATTATTATTATGTCTTTATATTCTTTTAGCTCTCCGAAGAGGTGTTTTTTGCACGGGCCTGAGCCAAGTGCTAGTTTAGTTAAAAGTTAATTTACGTTTAAGAATTTCCTTACTATTCTGTATGTGTCGAGTATGACTGCCTTTTGGAGAAGAGTGTATGTGGATGGATGAATGTCGAGAGTTTTTAGGCTGGTGTGCAGTGTTTTCGGGATGACGCCAGTTGTTGAGAGAATTATAGGGATAGTTTTGACTGTTTGGACTTGCCATTGAGACTTTATCTCAACTGCAAGATCCGTGTATTTAGCAATTTTTTCTGAATGGGTTTCGACCAAATTGTTTGTGTTGCATACGGCTATATCTATTACGAAGACTATTTTGTCTCTTTTATTTAGTAAAGTTATATCTGGCCTGTTGAAATGAACGGTTCTATCTGCGATTATGGTTCTATCCCAATACTTCTTGTATTCGTTGTTTTCTAGAATTACTTCAGGTGTGTATTTATAGTATGTAACTTTTTTGGGTATGAGTTTGTACTTGAAGGCGAGGTGTTGGTGGGCTATTGCGGCAACTTGGTCATGTCTATGTTTGTAGTCAGTTTGGACGATGGCTTTACAGGCTCCTGTTATATGTTGAATAGTTTCGGAAGAACTATGGCAGTGCCTGCAAATCTCTGTGGGTAAGTTAGGCAAACGGCAAATGTATTTCTGGTAGTTGCGCGTTTCGATGACTTGATCTTGGATCGCTAACATAAATCCTTCCGTCTCGGGAAAAATCTCTCCACGCCGCAGCCAAGCGTTCGACGCACTTTTGTCAACATGTGTCTGCTGCAGATCGTGGCGATGTCTTCCGTGCAAGGATTTATGTCCCCATGCGGCAATCTTAGATTTCTCATCAACGATTCGTTCGTTTTTCTGCGTATCATTGTTTTGGAGGTTGAGCGGTGTGAGACGTTTATCAGTTTGGACTATTGCTTTGTGTAATGACGAGTTTTGGGCTTGGCTATGAAAATATTTCCTGAGGGATACAATTTGTTTGTTATGTAAGTTAGTGATATCTATGATGCCTCTGCCGCCTTCTTCCCGGGGTAGTGTGAGTCGCTGTTTGCAGGACCTGGGATGGTGTTTACGTTGGGCGGTGAGCGATGTATTTATTATGCGTTGTAGATATTTTAGTTCTGTTTGTGACCAAGCTATAATCCCAAAGGAATATGTAAGTATCAGTACAGCGTAAGTATTTATAGCTTTAATGATATTTCGAGAATTAAGTTGTGAGCGAAGGATTATGTTTAACCTGTGCCTAAATTTCTTTTTGAGTTCAGCCTTCGATTTCTGCTGATGGATTTGCTTAGTTTGTAAAAATCCTAGGTATTTGTACGAGCTATTCTGATCAAGTGATTCCACATGATTACCTGAATCTAATGTGTAGTTATTTTGAACAATATTTCCGTCTTTTACAGAGAAAGTTTTACATTTATCTATTCCGAACTGCATATGTATATCCTGTGAGAATGTCTGTGTGATGTCTGCAAGGCGATGAAGTGACTGTGTGCTATTGCTGTATAGTTTAATATCATCCATGTACATCAGATGTGTAAGCGATGTCTGGTTGTGCCCGTTTGTTATAGTAAGTCCTTGTTTTGAAGAATTTAACATGTTTGAGAGAGGGTTTAATGCCAAGCAGAACTACAGAGGACTAAGGGCATCTCCCTGGAAAATACCGCGACGTATCGGGATGTCTGCTGTCTCGATATTGCTATTGCCGTTAATGGTTTTAAGTTTAGTTCGCCAGTGCTGCATGGAATATTCAAGGAAAGTAACAAGGGTTGGGTGGATTTTATAGTGTTGTAATATGTAGGTGAGCCAACTGTGCGGGACGGAATCAAAAGCTTTTTGGTAGTCAACATACATAGTATAAATGTTCTTTTTACGTTTTAATTATTATTATTTTTTTTTTTAATTTTAGAAACTTTAAAATTTAATGCTTTATTGCACAAGACCAAAACTGTTTTTTTCAGCGGACAAACCTAGTTCACCTACATAGCTCCAGAAATAGTAAGTAGCAAGTTGCAATGCTATCCCAAACTGCATCAGAGAACAAAAACCAAGAAAATAACACTAAATAAATTCAAAGAAACAAAACGCTGAAAAGGCGTCCTTAAATCAATCGCGTAGATAATCCAGAGTCCACTCCATAATATTTTCAACAAAATACACGGAGACCCTCCCTCAAACATCCCATAGCGCAGAATAAATAAAAGTAAGTAGACATTCCCCGCACCCTCCATGGCGCGCGTAGCCCCGCCATCCGTCATCAGTCGATAAGAGCGGAGTGGTTCACGCTAGCTCGTTCTCATAGTCGCGAGTATTCGTCAGAGTATGATATTCGTCAAAGTCGGCGGAACATTGGCAGGAATTTGTCGGTGAATTCGCGCGGAATACGGTATGCGATCACATCGTCGGCGTCGCTCAAGGACGGGTCGCATTCAGCGTGAGCAGGGAAACGTATCGTTTACTTACTATAGATAGTGCGTTTATTATCCTATACCCACTATTAAATGAGAAATATTTCTATAATGTATAAATAATATACAAGTGCCTACCTAATTATAGTATAATCTACTAAATAAGTAATAATATATAAGTAGTAATTATTTTATGGTCTCGGAAACGGCTTTAACGTTTTCTATGAAATTGAGGGTTTTAGAGGCAAATAATAGAGTTAGCTAGTATATGTCTCATCTCTGGGACTACGCTATTTTGAAAAAAAAATAACGGGCGGAAGCACGATCCTGTTGTATATATATGTATATATATATATTTATATATATATATATATAAATATTATAAATTTGTTACCGGCTGACTAAATAGATAGATACCTAAATGTTTTATTACAGTATACTTATTTATTTACTTTACCTAACGACATACTACCTAAATGCAAATACTATCACTCCATATTAAACCTTGCAATAAATCACTTTGTGATTTTAGGGCTACTTATGACTTTAATTTTAATTTGATGTATTTACGGTTAAAGATATTTATTTCTCAAAAGAATTACAAATTCACTTAAAGAGAAAACATATGATAATGTATAAAATAGTGTGCCATACAGCGTTATATAAAAGTATTTAGTAAATAGGTATAGGTATAGAAAAAGATAAAACAAAGGCTAATACAACATAACAAGTTCTAAAAAAAAAACGGTAGTGGGTAGTTAGGGCTAGTTGTTAATAATTAGCGAGCAAGCAACGCACGTGTCGCGATGATGTTTTTAAGGCCAGCGAGTAATATCAGACGATGTTGCGCCAAAGATATGGATTCGTTGATATATTTCAGTAGTAAGTAGTATAGTTATAATATTTTTTTAATTAATGCGTAATCATGAGCTTCATTTACACCCTATATCCATGTCTCCGTCAGTAGAATAATATGTAGCATTGTAGGAAAGGCTTCTATTATGTATCTGATTTCATCAAGTTTGCCTCGTTTAACAATACTGCGAACATTCACGTAAAGGAAGTTTATAGCTTTCGTAGTAGTTTTTATATCTTCGTAGTTATCAGCAAATTCATAGGTAGGTAATTTGTATACTTGGTACTTTGTGTCTTGTAATTGTAATGTTCTCTGTTTCTAGTTTTTTGTCTGATCTTTTATAATTTTAGGCGTTCCTTTAACAAATTTTATTTTTATGTCTGTCTCTCCATTTTCCTGCCGCTGTTTAAGTTCGTTCCTCAGAATTTCCATGAACTTTTGCTGATAGGGTGTCTGGTCAGAAAATATACGCAAACCATCTACATTTATACTATTCTTATTGCGTAATATGGATTTTGCTGTTTCTTGAGAGGCAAAACTAATTTTGAGCGGACGCGTTTTCATGCTGTTGTATTTGCCAAGTCGTTGGACTCTCTTGATTAAGCACTCTGGAGCAGCCGTTTTCAAAACTTTTTGTGCTTCACATCTATTCTTATCTAGTCTTTCTACCGCAGTATCTGCTTGTGGCTCAGATAGTCCTATAATTATAACGTTTTTAGTCCGTTCTGCGCGCTCCTGAAGCTCGACGATCAGGTCATCATGGCACGGTGCTGCCAGCACTGGTGGTGACGTGGATTGAGTAGATGTGAGTCGTTGTACTTCATTTTGTAAGGACTCAATTTTTTCCTCGTGTTCTTTGACAGTGTCTGTTAATATAATGATTTGTGACTTTACATTATTGTTTTCTATTATGAGGTGTTCAGTTGTCGCCTTTATATCAGATAGTTGATCTTTGATTGATGATATATTTTGGCTTATAGTGTTAATGTTTTCACTATTACATCTGCTTGATGCTGTCAGTATGCGCAAAATTTCTTCCTTAAACTCTCCTTTCCTTCTCCTTAAATTTAATTTTGACATTCTTTTATATTATTGAAAGCATGCTAGATTAGGTAGAACATAATTGGAACTTACCTAGTACTTATTTTTAAGACCTTTCATATGACATTATGTTCAAGCAAATAAATATATCTTTATCTTTAATAAAATACAAAATATATTCCCACAGTTGGAAGCTATCCCTTCCCACAACTGGGTTCTTACTTGTGCCATCTTTACTAACTGCATGTTATGTATTCGGTACAAATTTAATCTGTGTAAAGTTGTTTCTTGGAATGGAAATAAAAAAAAAAAAAAAACTTAACAATTCCGAATAAAATGGACATAATACTCGCGCTTGACGCGTCGAAATAATAAAATGGGCATAATACTCGTGCTTGAGTGCGTGACGCGTCGAAATAATAAAATGGACATAATACTCGTGCTTAAGCGCGTCACGCGTCGAAATAATAAAATGGACATAATACTCGTGCTTAAGTGCGTAACGCGTCGAAATAATAAAATGGACATAATACTCGTGCTTGAGCGCGTGACGCGTCGAAATAATAAAATGGACATAATACTCGTGCTTAAGCACGTCACGCGTCGAAATAATAAAATGGACATAATACTCGTGCTTAAGCGCGTGACGCGTCGAAATAATAAAATGGACATAATACTCGTGCTTAAGCACGTCACGCGTCGAAATAATAAAATGGACATAATACTCGTGCTTAAGCGCGTGACGCGTCGAAATAATAAAATGGACATAATACTCGTGCTTAAGCGCGTCACGCGTCGAAATAATAAAATGGACATAATACTCGTGCTTAAGCGCGTAACGCGTCGAAATAATAAAATGGACATAATAATCGTGCTTGAGCGCGTGACGCGTCGAAATAATAAAATGGACATAATACTCGTGCTTGAGCGCGTGACGCGTGGAAATAATAAAATGGACATAATACTCGTGCTTGAGCGCGTGACGCGCGGAAATAATAAAATGGACATAATACTCGTGCTTGAGCGCGTGACGCGTCGAAATAATAAAATGGACATAATACTCGTGCTTGAGCGCGTGACGCGTGGAAATAATAAAATGGACATAATACTGGTGCTTGAGCGCGTGACGCGTGGAAATAATAAAATGGACATAATACTCGTGCTTAAGCGCTTGACATGTCGAAATAATAAAATGGACATAATAATCGTGCTTGAGCGCGTGACACGTCGAAATAATAAAATGGACATAATACTCGTGCTTGAGCGCGTGACGCGAGGAAATAATAAAATGGACATAATACTCGTGCATAAGCGCGTGACGCGTCGAAATAATAAAATGGACATAATACTCGTGCTTGAGTGCGTGACGCGTGGAAATAATAAAATGGACATAATACTCGTGCTTGAGCGCGTGACGCGTCGAAATAATAAAATGGACATAATACTCGTGCTTGAGCGCGTGACGCGTGGAAATAATAAAATGGACATAATACTGGTGCTTGAGCGCGTGACGCGTGGAAATAATAAAATGGACATAATACTCGTGCTTAAGCGCTTGACATGTCGAAATAATAAAATGGACATAATAATCGTGCTTGAGCGCGTGACACGTCGAAATAATAAAATGGACATAATACTCGTGCTTGAGCGCGTGACGCGAGGAAATAATAAAATGGACATAATACTCGTGCATAAGCGCGTGACGCGTCGAAATAATAAAATGGACATAATACTCATGCTTGAGCGCGTGACGCGTCGAAATAATTAAATGGACATAATACTCATGCTTGAGCGCGTGACGCGTGGAAATAATAAAATGGACATAATACTCGTGCTTAAGCGCGTGATGCGTTGAAATAATAAGTTGCACATGCACTATTAAATAGTTTTGACCAATTGTTCCCATTTTTTATAGATATTCCTGGAAATTGTTATTTGATAACTTTTTTGCGTAAATTCAATCGTTATCGAATACTGATTATCCAGGTTTTTTTTAAATGTTATATTTGGAATAGTGGAGTATAATACGTCGAGAGAACAACCTATTTGTTTATGACCTACTTATCCACCTATATCCCAGAATATATAATAGTACAAATAATAATAATTCATAATTGATAATTGGACCAACTGACCTAAGTGAAGTCCAATTGTAATTTTGTGAACGTTGATCTGAAATATAAATTGACAGTGTAGTCTTCCGTTCGTAACATCTTTGGCATCGCGATACTTTTTAGAGAATAATAAAAATAAGTTTTGATTGTGTCAACTCTCAATGTCACTGATTCAGAGCTGAGCCTGGGTAAATTACCTACCCATTAGGCTTGGGATGAGCTTCAGGCTGATACTGGGTTGGGTGGGTGTTTATATTTCAGATCAACGTTCACAAAATTACAATTGGACTTCACTTAGGTAAGTTGGTCCAATTATCAATTTTATTTCACGTTGATCTGAAATATAAATTGACAGTGTAGTTGTTCAGAGTTACGTGCCTAATGGGTATTGTTAGGCATAACCAGGTGTAAGTAATGTGTTAATTTACAATGTTGTTAAGTTTGCGTTATTAAAGCATGGAACTTAATGTTGTTTTGTTTATTAAAATGTAGCATATAATGGTTTAGCGCTCTTGCTAGCTACCTTAGAGTGTAATCTTGAAATGTTTAAGGTAACTGTTAAGTACAACAGTTAATCATAATAACTGTGCTTAATACAATTATAACAAATCCTGCGTTTTTACAGCTACTTAAGTAATGGTGTTTTTTTTTTTTTTTTGTCAGATGAGGTCTGTTTTACATTGTGACTGGGTTATAGTCTTCTTTTTATTGATAACATTAAGATTGTTGTTATAAGTTAGGTATGCTAGCATAAGTTAAAAACAGACTAAACAAATCCATTACTATTGTTGTTTTCCTGGGTATATAGGCAAGTTATAAAACTTTGCAAAGGTCAGTGAGCTTTCTGACCAGCCAGCTGTTTACCTCATAACATCCATGGACACACCTGCCTTATAATCCGCTGAGGTGGTAGAGTGGCGAGTACAGTGTGATGTAAATTAACTTGTGTCAATAAAACTCTCCACCAGAGTAAATTTGATCCACCTGCTGATGATCTGTTTCGATGCACGGTGGCGAAGATTTTGAAGGCAATGAAAAGATGTGTTGACTCATTTCTGATAGCAACTGTGTTCTGGATGTAATCTCAAAGTGAGCTGGCCGAACATATTTTAGGTTCTTGAACATAAAATGGCAGCTTGTATGGTTTTTTGTGATCATGGATGTTTTAATTAGGTCACTAATCGCTATAGTGATGTTATGATTGGATACCGACATGTTACCAAGTTTAATTAAAGATAAGGTTTCTACGTGTTGAGCAGTCGCCAACAATAGTAGGGTGACCAACTATATATCCGACAACTTTTTTGTGAGCATTTCAAGGCTCTGGAACGAGTTTTATGGTAGTTTGGCTAAATGGTTTAACACAATACTTGGATTCCTAATCTATGTGTATCGAGGCATAGCCGGTTTCAGTGTGAGCACTCCTTTTAGAAACCGCCTGATCCTGTCATCTGTGCCAACCTGGTTGTGTGTTACAGAACCTCCACCAGCTTTGAAAGTAGTGCTGTACTGTTTCATAGTGCCTCCAGAGATGGATGCTAAAATGTTGTTTAATGAACTTTCTGGCAAACCTCGGTATCTGAACGCTTGCCGCAGAAGATGCTCGCTGCCAGGGTAAGGTGACTGCTCAGTGGGTGTACTGTCCTATAAGGAGATGTCAACAAGTTAGTACAAGGTCTAAATATTATTGGATCAGTTATTCATCAGGCTTATTGCGACCAGGGCTGTGACTCCCAAACCCGGTAGACCATAATGCATTTGGCTTTATTGCTCCTTTTTTTTATATTTTTTAATGATGGTAAATCGTGGGAAGGCATAAAAAATAAAACATTGGCCCCAGTTATGTGTTAGAGCATCTATGTTAAATACTTAAGGAACTATGAGACATAGATATCACATTTTTATAAATAATAGAAGCAAATAAATCAATGCGATGAGTACCAAACTGATCCTTTATAAAAAATAGGCTTCATTGCTCAATACTAATATTCCTCATCAGCATACACCTTGATCTGATGTAGGAAGCATAAATGTTAATATTTTGTTGTTTAAATTAAGCCCAAATATTACTGGCAATGTTGTTGGAATTGAACGCTATACACATTTTATTTATACATGCAATGGCTGTAGTGTTGTCGGTTCAAAGTAATATATCACAGTGCCTACATGGCTGTGCAAAGCGTTTTAGTCCAAATGAAGCAGCTAAAATAGCTGATCAATGAAAAGTTGTTGTCCTGAGTGTGAGCATAAATCTCCAACGCTCTCATCACTGCAGTAAACTCCCCATACAGTCAAAGAAGCACCTGAAAATACCAGAAATATTTTTATTTGGAGGTTTATATTATGGGACCACCACTTCAGGACAGGCAAAATATTAGAAATCAATTCCATTGTGGCATCATAGTTATCCTGATGGTGTATCAAGGCCAAATATTTTCCCGTTTCAAATATTTTAGTATAATATACAAGACCATATAGAATGGCTGGGCAAGCTGCTATTAAAGTTCCTAGTAATGTTTTAAACTTTCTGATTTTGCAATATCTGAGGTTTATTAATTTTAACAGCAAGGCTTTAATACAGTCACGTTTTTCTTGTGATAAATCAAGATACTTATTGCGTGACAGATTTGCATCTCTATTGGCTGTGCATTCATCATATGAATGACCAATACGCCAGTTATTATCGTTAATATAAATGGTTGATAGAAACCTCTGCTTTGGAAGGACACCTTCGACGGGTATCAATAAATTTCTAAAGACACTAAAAGCTATGCAAATCTCATATGGTAGGGCATTAAACTGCCTTCAAATTCATAACGTAGTATATCCGACACTCGGGGCTACTGCCACAAAAAAATAAGATTCTTTCAAATCTAAGGAGCACATGCAAAAATCATAATCAACAATTTTTATAGATAGTCTTCCACGTAAAAATACCCTAGGTACTTTTATAAATGTGTTAAGAGGTTTTAGGTTAAGGATGAATCTAAATTTCCCGTTAGGTTTTTTCATCGCCAAATTCTAACAAATTTACTAGGTATTAGCCTAGCTCCTATTAATGAGTTCTGTGTCAGGTATATTGTTTTTAGACATAATATTTTGAAATATTAGGTTTTTCAAGTGGAAGGAATGGATAGCCTTTAACCCATTGTAGCAAGACAGGGTTTGTAGTAATACGTTACCAACAGGCAAAATACTAAGTTATATTGCCTGCATGTATGTACCTGGCTGTCTAGTGTCTGCTGTGTGGTCCACGGTGTGCAGCCCTCTCGGGGCGCGAGCGGCTGAGGCCTGCTTGATGACGTGGTGGCTGTGTCACACGGTTCCTGGGTCCCCCTCGAGGTGCCGCCGCTCTGGTTTGCAGGGTATATTTGAGGTGGACCGTATCAGTTTTCGGCAAATTTATGTTTATTAAAAACAGTTTTGTTTGGTATCGGACTTGGCACAGTCTCTAATTTGTGTTGATGATATTTTTAATTCATGGCTTGTTTTTATCTTTGTCCCTAGTGTCACGTAATATATGACAAAAGTAAGAAAGTAAAGAAACGAAGCTAAAGAGAGAAGTAAAAGATAGTTTAAAATGTATACATATATAATGATAAGAAAGAGGTCGTGGGGTCAGGCCAATGTCACTTTTCACACCGTTCCGGTCCGAGAAATACCGCACTCTCCTAGCGATCTCGTCCACAGCCCTTAGCCGTGCGGTACGGTCGTCAGTCCGCGTTCAGAGTAGGTAGGTACGACGCGTCCAGAAGTCGATGGTGAGCAAACAGGTGTGTTTCGCACTTCGGCGCCAAGGTGAATCACCAAGCGGTCCGAGCTTCTAAGGTTTTAGTAAAACCCGGAGGGTGTTCCTGGAATCGTGAACACAGGCATTACGATCCAGTTGCATAAGGGAGCTTCAGAGGAAAGCCTAGGGTCGTACAGTAACCCGGCTACAATTCAGCTAAGCCAAGGCGGTAAGATATCAAGGTGGTGTTTACATGAATATAAGTTAAGGAAACAGATTAAAAGGAAAGAATGCTCTGAGGTAAAGTACTTACGTAGGTATGCATGAGAAAGAAATGTAATACTGCCGTGCGCTCAAAGCAAGTACTCAAAAGCAGCAGTAACATGTATAAGTGAAAGAATGCTCTGAGGTTAAGTAGTTACCTACGTACTTACGTAGGTACGCATGAGAAAGAAATCTAATAATGCCGTGCGCTCAAAGCTTGAACTCAAAGCCAGCAGTAACATGTATCAGTATAAGTAAATCTAAATCTAAACGTTAGCTGCATTAGCATAATGCTAGCTATTTCCAACAGCTAGTAACGTCGCCTCTGGTTTTGAAAATGACTCGTCATAATAGGCCGTTAGATTTTCAAAACACAAAGGACGCGTCCCTACTTCAAGTAAGACCGTTAAATTAAAACACAAGATGTTATACAGACACTACAATCTAAGCTAAATAAATAGTGCACATCTTACCCAGAATGGGAACACAGAACTTTAGTATCGTGGTATATGGTAGCACGCTAAGTATAATAAAATGTATGAGGTCGTCTTTAAGCAAGTGTCCGTCAGCGGCACAAAGTGACGTGGGCACTTATTGAGTGTGTCGCGGACTGGCCGGGCGTCAAACCATCACTGGTAGCTCGCACATAAGCGGAGCTGTGACGTCACAATAGGTCCAGCAGTGCCTAACCAGTTTTTAAAATAGATTTCGAGCGGTTGTCTGTTAGCGTGAAATGTCTAATAAACATTCCGTGACACTAGGTCGATACCGTATAGGTTTTCATCACGCTTGATTTTTTCTACTAAATGATTACAGCTTTTATCCAGAAACGGTGATATTAAAAGTCTTCTTGTCCTTGTCTTCTGAAGGTTTAAGTCGTTGAAAAGTTTTGATGCGTCAGTTAGTTTGACCCGCGACCCGTGCACCCACTGGCTTCACCCACCGGTGGGTGTAGGGGTAATTCCTGTTTACCCGTGTACCCACTGCGATATGGTTGGAATATCGATGAAAAAAATAAAATAATAATACGATAAGTTCGATGTTAAAGAGAAAAATAATACAAAAAGTTTTAAACCTCGTTATATTATTAGACCTATTTATCCAATGTACCAGGCTAGCAGAAAAATGCAGGAGTAATCGAGACTTATGTGGATAGCACCGCAAGGCGCAGCAGCAATGCGAAGACTTTTCTCAAATGTACCAGGCGAGCAGCAGAATGCAGGAGTAATTAGGTAACCGAATATCTAGAATGCCGGTGAAATGGGGGCGAAAGTTTATCCAATGTACCAGGCTAGCAGAAAAATGCAGGATTAATCGAGACTTATGTGGATAACACCGCGAGGCGCAGCAGCAATGCAAAGATTTTTTATCGAATGTACCAGGGGAGCAGCAGAATGCAGGAGTAATTTGATAAACGATTATATTCCCACGGGATTTAGACCTATGCGGGAAACAACGCGGGCGCAGCAGTTAATGCGAAGATGTCATGCTCTGTCATTCTCTGTCATGCTCTGTCATGCTCTGTCATTCGCTGTCATGCTCTGTCATGCTCTGTCATTATCCGTCATTCTCTGTCATGCTCTGTCATATTCTGTCATTTTCATTCATTTCTCTTCATTTATTATTTTATTTTTTTCATCGATAATTAATTCCAACCATATCGCAGTGGGTACACGGGTAAACAGGAATTACCCCTACACCCACCGGTGGGTGAAGCCAGTGGGTGCACGGGTCGCGGGTCGTTAGTTTCACTACCAGCTGTGTTTTGTCAATGCCCTTATTTTCAATCAGGTTATTACTTGACCCATGACGGCTGTGGCCATGCCTAGCTGGTGTTGTGCCGTTTCAAGAGATCTGTCCCTAATTTTAGAGTTTTCTGTCATAACAGAGTTAACTTCTTCATTAAGGATGCCTTCAGCAGTTGGCAGTTCTCTGGTAGTTTATACTTTTTTAGTACCATAAACTTTACTTCTTTGGTTAGACCATTAACCAAAATGTGATTCCAACGTTTGGTGATTTCAGTTTGAATTTTTTCCTCGAACTTATTGCTGTCTTTTTATTCCACGCCTATGGCGTCCTGGAAGGCATCTACAGTGCCAGCAGCAGCTGTGTCAACCGCTTCTACTATGGTGCCTTCCTCATACAAATCCGTAAACATCAACCATATTCCATGACAGGTTGAATTTAGTCTACCAGGACATCATGTATTCTAAACTTAGAGCATTGCGGGTCTCCGCGATGTTTGTAGGCTAAAATAAGAGTACCGTATCTCGTACGCGTACTTTTGGGTATCTCGTACCAAATCAAAGCTATGGTATCTCGTACCAAGTTGGATCTTCGTGCTGAATTGTATCTCGTACAGGCACGGTAGATTTGTATGTTATGTTGGAGAAATTCCTAAATGTTAGTAGAACAAATGTTACCTGGTGCATCCGAAGGTGAAAGTTCACGACGACGACGTAGGTGAACTTGAGCGACTTACTCCTGCCCGACTAAGTTCGCGTCATTTTCGGTGGAGCCGCTGAAGACGTTTTCATATTTTTCGATCTTTTTATCACGGGGCATGTCTACAAATGAGCTACGATGCCCCACAATCACAATCACTTGAATTTCTGAAGAATTTACTTGATTTTTCCAATAAATTACAGAAATCCATACGATGCCGGCGAGAACGCGAAAGAAAAGTCATGCTGTGTTCTCTTAGAACTCTGTGGTATGCTCGAAACGTTTAGTATGGAAACTAACTACACCTGTACTTGATAACGATTAAATATTTGCTAGTTAGTTATACCATTCTATAAAATATTAATTTAATCGAAAATATTTTACATTGGCAATGGTTAA
The DNA here is from genome assembly GCA_932527175.1 of Operophtera brumata. NCBI lineage: Eukaryota > Metazoa > Arthropoda > Insecta > Lepidoptera > Geometridae > Operophtera > Operophtera brumata. The sequence goes on along the minus strand of OW052239.1, from coordinate 29,264,580 downwards.
TTGGCAATATTCTTTTTCTCTTCATATAATGGCTTCTGAAAAATTGACAGTCATGAAGCATTACTTAGATGTCAATGTCATGCCATGCGTGGGTGCATGTCAGTGAGTATGTTTATGTAAATTTTGAAGAAAAAAAAGAAAAATGTTTGTTGTTGCCTTGGAAACAGTGCTGCCAGATGCATCGCTTTTCCGCTTTTTAGACCGCCTTTTTGCCAATGGTTCCGCGTTCCGCTTTAAACCTACGTTCCGTTTTTTTCGAATTTGCTGAAAAACTCCGTTTTTTCTCACTCATGGTTACACTAATTACACGTCGCGTCGGGAATACCGTCGGACTTACTTTACTGACATTGTGTGTTTTTATTAGTTCATTTTTAAATTCCCTTATTCTTGTGTGAATAATCATTTATAAACATCAAAAAGCGTCAGTGGTGATCCGAGTGGGGGGAGGGGGGTAATGACCATAGGTTGCGGGTTCGATTCCCGCACTCTGAACAAATATTTGTGCGATCGCAGATATTTGTTTAGGTTGTTCTGGGTATTTTCTATGTATAATGAAAAATATCTATCTATGTAATATATTGTATTAAGTATATCAGTTATCTAGTACCCATAACCCAAGCTCTGCTTAGCTTGGGCCTAGATAATGTTGTGTGAACTGTCCAGAATTATTTATTTATTTATTTTATAATAATACACGACAACTTGACAAATCTTCTAAAACTTGACGGTAACGAACATTTCAAACACAAGCTTAGCAAAGCTATGCCTCGTTTCAGTGAGGAAGGGTAATGAGATTAGCGCCTATGTATGTTTCTATGGATGAACCTTTAGAACTGTTCTCTTTCCCTTCTTGGAATACTCCAATCAATTTCACCAATGTCAAGTAAAACTATTTTTACCTATAAATAAATAAAATAAATAATGCTGGACAGTTCACACGACATTATCTAGCTATCGAAGCAGAGCTTGTGTTATGGTTACTAGATAACTGATATACTTAATACAATATATTATTACATAGATAGATATTTTTTATTATACATAGAAAAATACCCAGAACACCCTGAACACAAATTTCTGCGATCGCACAAATGTTTGTTCCGAGGCGGGAATCGAACCCGCAACCTCCTGCGGTGCAGGCCAACCTTCGCACGCCGCGCCACAGAGGTCGTCTATGTATGATTCTGTACGAAGAAAACAACTTCAAAGCTAGAAATTTATCCCTAATACAAGATTATATGTGATAAATGTTCTGATAATGTATATCTTTATTATTGCACTGTCCTCGAGCTAGAAAAACAGAATTATTAAAATGTTCCGATTTTTTTGTTGAAAATCCGCGTTTGTGAAGCACCTCTCCCGCTTTTTCAAAATTCTCATCTGCCAACACTGCTTCAAAATTTGGAAAATACATTTAGGATTTTTTTGATTTTCATAAAATAAAATTATCGTTTGGGACAGAACTCGTATTACTAGGTAATAATGTGTGAAAAAGTGACTTCGTTAGCACTTGTGGACACAGAATGTCTTTTTATGTACCTACCAAACTCATTGAACGTGCATTCACTATTCAAAGATGGTTAGTATTGGTACGTTAGTTTTTCATTCGTTGTATTTAATTTCTACATGTACTTAGTCATTAAAATGTAACAAAACCAAAAATTCCAGATGTGCTGCACTTTCCAAACCCAAATCTAGAAAAAGATCGGTCCCAGAATTGTAGGAAGTTCCACAAAAGATATTGAACCTTCATTTACAACAATCGAAGTGTATGCCGAAGACATTTTGCAGTAGTCTTCCACTAACCCAAGAACAGACTGCCATGCCTACATGATTCATTCAAGGCACAGAATAAATAATGGTACAAGTTCAAGGTAATAAAAATAGCGACAAACAAAACACATTTGCTTCTTTTAGGAAGCTTTTTAATTAAGAGGTACTTAGGTAGGTACTCTGTTAGAGTTTTGGAGTATTGTACCTATCATGCCTTCATTCAACTTTACAATATATACATAATCTCAGCTGGCTACTCGCCCGGACTGATAGTTAACTGATAGTCAAGATTTCCTATTCAAAAGTATTTTATTCATTGAAATCACAAGGATCATTTTAAATCCTCTTGTAAAATAAATTTACTCCTGTTACTCCTGTCCAACGTGACCAAACCTAGAAGAATCAGGCAACAAACACGGCTCAGCTTTATTTGATGATCCTTCTTAATACTAGGTGGGGAGCGCATGTTTGGTGCCTCGAGAACAAGTGGAAGCTGATTCGAAGAAAAAAAAGAAAACAAACTTAAAAGACTTCGGTAGGCAGTCAAGAGTAAGATGCTAAAATGAATCAGCAAAAGTTCATAAGACAGCACACGCTACCCTTGATAAGCATGTTAAGCTGTCGGTCCCGGCTGTTATTGATTAATAGCAGTCGATAAGCCATGTCAGAGGCCCTCGGGCGGCTTGACAAACTCTGACACCAGAGGCCAGCACTACCTCATACGAAACGACGACGACGACCCTTGATATACTAAATAGCTAGCCTAAGTATACGGACACCTAGAAATGGCAAAGCACAAACAAAACATCAACTTTATTTTCATGTTTCAGGGTACAGACAATTGTCTGAAAAGGAAATCCAGTTAAGAAAATAGTGTTGTTCAAATAGTGGAGAACCTCAACAACAAACACTGGTACCACGTTCAGTCGCATGAAAACCCTGCTGACTTAGCCTCTCGAGGAATTTTGCTCTCAGCCCTGAAGGACTTGGGGTGGAAAAGTACGAATTGATTACTTAAAAAAAAATACGGCCAAGTGCGAGTCGGACTCGCGCACAAACGGACAAGAGCATTGCTTAACCTACATATGGAGAAATCACGTTTGTTGTATGGGAGCCCCATTATTTCATTCTGTTAAATTCTAGAGCTCATTATAGGCATACTGTGAACCTATTGCGCCTTAAACTTTGATTACAGATACATCCTATTTTTTTTTTTTTTTTTTATACTACTTGAATGACGGAACAAGCGGATGGCCCACCTGATGTTAACGGTACCCTCTGCCTATGAACAGTGCATTACCTCACAGTTCACTTCCACCTAGGACGCGACCTATGCGGCATTGCACTGCGCCCGCCACTCTGAGACATAAAGATGAAAAGTCTCATGTGCCTGTAATTTCACCGGCACCCTTACCTTTCAAACCGGAACACAGCAATGCGAGCACTACTGCTTTGCGGCAGAAATAGGTATGGTGGTAGTACTTCCCCGGCCGAACTCTTTCACAAAAAAGCTCTACTACTACATCTGTGATCGAAGGCCTTAAGGTGGTTGCTTTTCCATGCTAACGTATTTTACCAAATATGGGCGAACAGAGCTTTAACTTTACAATGAAATAACTGTTATTGACTTTTTATTAGTCATCATTTGCGGCAAACCATTTTTGGTTGAAGAAAACACTGGATTAATAGCGAAAATAACATCGAAATGACTAGTATGAAAAAAGTAAATAAATATAAATATAGTATGGACTAAAATTTTGAAGTTATTTTCGCCGTTTATCCAGTCTTTTCTTTAACCAAACATAATTTCCCGCAAATTATAACTAATATAAAAGCCAACAACAGTCATTTAGATGTAAAATTATACTCTGTTTGCCCATATTTCGTAAAATACGTCTCTATGAAAAAGCAAATCCACCTTAATTTATATGGGTGTAAAATATCTAAGAACCATATCGTAATTTTTAGGGTTCCGTACCCAAAGGGTAAAACGGGACCCTATTACTAAGGCTCGGCTGTCCGTCTGTCCATCTGTCTGTCTGTCTGTCTGTCTGTCCGTCCGTCTGTCACCAGGCTGTATCTCATGAACCGTGATAGTGAGACAGTTGAAATTTTCACAGATGATGTATTTCTGTTGCCGCTATAACAACAAATACAAAAAATATAATTAAATAAATATTTAAGGGGGTTCCCATACAACAATCGTGATTTCACCTAATGTAGGTTAAGCGATGGTCTGCGGGGTCAGTTTTTGGATGGGAGACCACTTTTTGCGTTCAACTTTTATTGGTTTTTTTACAAACCTGTTTTTTTGCCGTTTTTGTAGTTAATGGTACGGAAGCCTTCGTGCGGGAGTCCGAATCACACTTGGCCTGTTTTTTGTCTTGGTCCACACATGTGCTCTTTATAAATGTTATACCAGTTAAAATGCCACCAAAATTTTTTTCACCAACTTTCAAAACATAAGATAATGAAAATTAATAAAAATTAAGAAGCCAAAAATCTAGGATTTTCTTAATGTGTGTATAATGTGAACCAAACTAATGAACCATGCCACTGACATTGTTACTAACCCGTGTGTAGTATGTAGTATTGGAAAATAATGAACATTTGTAACTAATTTGCGATATTAGATAAGTTTTAACTATGAAATGCTTTTGATTTCCTAATTTACGTAGCTACAACAGATAAACACTTAATTAACAATGTAGGTACTAGTAAACTGTGTTATCATTCTGTCACGTAGGTACCTACGTATATTTTTATATTGTAGCGGTAGGTACTAAAAAAATAATCAAAGTATGCTGTATGACAAAATATAGTTTAGGTTAACTAGTAAGAAAATTGCTATAGCTATCCTTGTATACTTTACAGGCACTGTATAGTATACAGATACTGTATCCAATAGGTACTGGTTATTTACAGAAAGAATCCCTCTTATATTATAAATGCGAAAGTTTATGTGTGTGTTTGTTACTTCTTCACGCTGAAACGGCTGGACGGATTTGGATGAAATTTGGAATGGAGATAACTGGACTCCCGGAATGACACATAGGCACATTTTTATCCCGATATTCCTACGGGATCGAGATTTACGCGGGTGAAAATGCGGGGCGCTGCTAGTATGTAATACAACTAATACAAGTAGGTACTATGTAGAATATATATATATATATACACAAAAAGCGTCATCTATCTGCGGTAATGTCCTACTAACTTCTACACGATGACGTTTAGAATAGTGACGGAAATAGAGATGAGTGACCTGTCTATTCCCCAGTAATATATTGTAGTTTTTGAGAAAAGTGACATTGAGAGTTGACACAATCAAAACTTATTTTTATTATTCTCTAAAAAGTATCGCGATGCCAAAGAGGTAGCAAACGGAAGACTACACTGTCAATTTATATTTCAGATCAACGTGAAATAAAATTCATATATTTATTGCAACAATGATGGTACATTGTTACTATACTAGAATAGGTGTTTCTATATATAACAAATTTCTCTATGAATAGGTGTCACACATTGAATCCATTTTGGACATGCAATTAGTAGTAAGTACCTATTACCTACGTTTTGTCCATGTGAGTCGGTCGAGTAATCCCGTACATTTTTTTTTTGAGCTTATGTTCTAGACCAGGGTAGGCGGACCAATGGCACGCGACACAATATTTTGGGCACGACGCCGATCATAAAACATGTGTAAAAAATGTGTTAAGTAGTAGGTATTTTGTAGTATTTTTCACGAGTTTTGTTGACATAATTGTTTTTTAAAGTTTATTCGAGAGATTTTTATGATTTTAAACTGATATTTAATATGGCCAGTACAGCAAAAAAACAAAAAGTGCAAGATAGTAAGTGTATCAGAGAATTTCAAACATGGTGGACTGAGAAATATGGCATGATTGAAAGTCAAAATTATTTGATGGCTCGTCAATGACCCCATTAAACATTTTTCAGAAAAAATGGCACATTGATGCGTAAAGGTTCGCCTACCCTGGTCTAGACCTAACGTCATGGCTGACTACTACTATGCCTACCTAAAATAAAATGGCACATTGATGCATAAAGGTTCGCCTACTCTGGTCTAGACCTAACGTCATGGTCTAGACCTAACGTCATGGCTGACTACTACTATGCCTACCTAAAATAAAATGGCACATTGATGCATAAAGGTTCGCCTGCCCTGGTCTAGACCTAACGTCATGGTCTAGACCTAACGTCATGGTCTAGACCTAACGTCATGGTCTAGACCTAACGTCATGGTCTAGACCTAACGTCATGGTCTAGACCTAACGTCATGGCTGACTACTACTATGCCTACCTAAAATCAAATCAACGTAATGTGAATACGAGGGTTTTAATTGTTTATTTTTGCATATTTTTTTAATTATTATGATATAACATTTGAATATTGAGGTAGGTACTATACTACATTATGGTATAAGTGTGATGGAGCGTGTAAATAGCCACACCTGAGGCCTGAGGGCACTTGCGTACCAGTAATGTTATGTATAAACCAGAATTATAATTTATCATGGCTGCTCTGAATAATGGATTTGAAAGATCGAAAGTCAAAATTCGACAAAAATGATGTACACAGAACATACGCCGTTCACGCCAACTTTGCTTTCGCGTCTTTCCACAAAGAGAGACTAATTATGCTCTTCAGTAGACGTCCATATTCAATGTTCATTTCCTTCCGATTTACAATAAAAACATTAGTTATTAATTATCGTCGTCCATAATTATCTTATTCATATATAACAAATTACTCTATGTTACGGTCAAAGGCAAAGAGGAAAAATAGAGTGAAGTTAGCACCGTATGAGAAGAAAAAATAACACTTATATTATTGACCAATCAGTGAGCCGACAGAAGATTGAAAGCTGTCAAATATCATAGATTTTATATCCAATTTAAAGACTGCTTACGCCATCTCTGGGGTCATCAGCGTAACAGCGGTTAGCATGAAGGCGCGGAGGGCGTTATTCACAATTTGAACTTAACAATTCTCAAATCTGAATTTCAAACCAAATATACTTAATTAATCTTTGCGTAAATTGCTTTTATTTATTTTTCTTGGAGAAGAGGCTTTACCAAAGTGTGTAATGTTGGTGATTAGCGCTGAGGTATCATTGAGACCCGAGCCGTTAGATGAGGATCTTAAGAGAGCCGAGGATGGTAATCATCAATACACACGTGTATCATACGACGTTTTTCAACACACTTGTGAAGTAAATACCTAATAACAAAACAGAAATACACACTCTGTGTAAATGTTCAACTGTCTCTATAACTCACTAGGTAGTGAATAATAGCAATGAAAAAGTCACAGTTTGATTACAGGTTTCATTATGTGCCTAATTGCGGTGAAAATAGAGCCACTTTGTGAGCAAGTGTGTTGAAAAATATATAATGACACTTTGAAAACTTGACGTGACTACTAGTATAGTATTCTTTTATCTGTGACGTGACACAAGTTTAGTTCAAACTATTTGTTCCGTAATCGAGACGAATCGAGAAGGCTTAAGCTTGGCAGTGATTTTGTGGGACACAAAAAAGTGTGCGTCGAATAAGACAGGCCGGTTAACAGGAGGTGCGGACTGGTTGGAACGTATTTTCAATAGAATTACCCGAATCCCGCTTCATCCGACCAGCTTAGGCCATAAGCGTTTTTCCCTAACACCGCGCAATGAAAGGAAAATAAAGGCTAAGGAGATTGAGGACATTATTCCGCCGTGACACGTTTTATTTACGCTTTAATGTGACGTCACGGTTGAAAAGATGGATGGCGAATATAATAAAGGAGGCGCAAGATGGCTTTGTGAGTTGTTCGGGCGCGGCGCGGTGACGCGAGCACAATGATACTTTTATACAAGCCCGGAATGAAAAGGCTTTCTGTTCGCACCGCCGCGCCCTCGCCGCTGAATGGAGCCACGTGCACGCGGGCAGAGCGCGCCGCCTCTGGACTCGGCAGGCTGGGGCCCGAATATCTATTTAGCGGGTAGTCAATCCTTACTGAAGCATGACACTTTCGTAGAATGTAATATGTTATTGAAAAACTAATCTATTATATATGTCGTTAGAGCAGCATTTCGGTAGAAATCATACGAATTAGAATCTGAAAACCTTCTTTTTTGGAATAATGTTTTTTTTTGTAAGGCTTGTTAGAATTTGACTCGGAATAGATCAGATAATTAATGCATAATTTTGCTTTAGAAATCTAGTACAATGGCACCCTGATGACTTGAATGGGAGGAAGGAAGGGAAAAAATTAATAAATCGATCATTTTTTGAACGTTCAGCTGCCGGGGAGGTTGGGGCGAGGGCGGGGGCGGGCTCGAGAGACAAATTATGCGATAAATGCACGGAAACATTAGAACTAACTACGAGTACGTCACATATTTGGAGGCGACTTTAAGAAACTAGCCAAATTAAATAAAACATGCTATTGTGAACTCAAATGGCTAAACGATAAAGTCATTTAAGACAATAACAAAATTGAAGTCGTTGCGTTACATACTCACTCAGTAACAGTAAAAGTTACAAACTTGATATAAATACAGTAATTACTTTAGGATGTAATGTAATGTTACTAAATAAATCATAGACAAGAAACATGATTGGTGAAACTTGTCTAGCCAGATTTATTTTTTTGAAATTGGCCCTCCTGAAACCCGTATTAGGTCCCTCCTTCGATTAGAGAAATATTAAGCGTATATTTTTATACTATTCAGTAGGTAATCACATTACTTAGATTATATCTAGTATTTTTTTGTATATTTGCTACTTTGGAAGCAAAACGAAGTTTTATCATTTCTCGCTTCATAGACTTTCAAAAACATAAACTTTCTTTTTTCGTTGTAAGTTTATATACAGTGGCGGGAAAGAAGCTGTAATTTTTTATATACAGTAGCGGGAAAGAAGCTGTCATCTTTTAAATACAGTGTCGGGAAAGAAGCTGTCATCTTTTAAATACAGTGTCGGGAAAGAAGCTGTCATCTTTTAAATACAGTGGCGGGAAAGAAGCTGTCATCTTTTATATACAGTGGCGGGAAAGAAGCTGTCATCTTTTAAATACAGTGTCGGGAAAGAAGCTGTCATCTTTTAAAAACAGTGACGGGAAAGAAGCTGTCATCTTTTAAATACAGTGGCGGGAAAGTAGCTGTCATCTTTTAAATACAGTGTTGGGAAAGAAGCTGTCATCTTTTAAATACAGTGACGGGAAAGAAGCTGTCATGTTTTAAATACAGTGGCAGGAAAGTAGCTGTCATCTTATAAATACAGTGTCGGGAAAGAAGCTGTCATCTTTTTAATACAGTGACGGGAAAGAAGCTGTCATCTTTTAAATACAGTGGCGGGAAAGTAGCTGTCATCTTTTAAATACAGTGACGGGAAAGAAGCTGTCATCTTTTAAATACAGTGGTGGGAAATAATCTGTCATCTTTTAAATACAGTGGCGAGAAAGAAGCTGTCATCTTTTAAATACAGTGGCGGGAAAGAAGCTGTCATCTTTTATTACAGTGGCGGGAAAGAAGCTGTCATCTTTTAAATACAGTGGCGAGAAAGAAGCTGTCATCTTTTAAATACAGTGGCGGGAAAGAAGCTGCCATCTTTTAAATACAGTGGCGGGAAAGAAGCTGTCATCTTTTAAATAAAGTGGCGGGAAAGAAGCTGTCATCTTTTAAATACACTGGCGGGAAAGAAGCTGCTGTCTTTTAAATACAGTGGCGGGAAAGAAGCTGTCATCTTTTAAATATAGTGGCGAGAAAGAAGCTGTGATCTTTTAAATACAGTGGCGGGAAAGAAGCTGTCATCTTTTAAATACAGTGGCGGGAAAGAAGCTGTCATCTTTTAAATACACTGGCGGGAAAGAAGCTGCGGTCTTTTAAATACAGTGGCGGTAAAGAAGCTGTATTTTTTTAAATACAGTGGCGAGAAAGAAGCTGTGATCTTTTAAATACAGTGGCGGGAAAGAAGCTGTCATCTTTTTAATACAGTGGCGGGAAAGAAGCTGTCATCTTTTATTACAGTGGCGGGAAAGAAGCTGACATCTTTTAAATACAGTGGCGGGAAAGAAGCTGTCATATTTTATTACAGTGGCGGGAAAGAAGCTGACATCTTTTAAATACAGTGGCGGGAAAGAAGCTGTCATCTTTTATTACAGTGGCGGGAAAGAAGCTGTCATCTTTAAAATACAGTGGCGTGAAAGAAGCTGACATCCTTTAAATACAGTGGCGGGAAAGAAGCTGTCATCTTTTATTACAGTGGCGGGAAAGAAGCTGACATCTTTTAAATACAGTGGCGTGAAAGAAGCTGTCATCTTTTCAGGAGTATTGAAATGTTGCTGAAAGTTAAATTATAAGTGAAAGATCAAACGCAAATAAATACTGTAAATATGCGGAAAAACGATAGATACAGAATTCTACAAATTGTACCTTATATTTTAATTAAAGATACATTTACTTGCAATATTACTGTTTTGTTTCATCACAATCGAAGTGAAAAGCAGAGTGACATATTATTAACGCGTTCTAAAACTCATTTTATCCTCGTCCTTCGCCTTCAGCAAGGGCAGATAAACGTCTAGTTTTATGCACTCATTGTAAAATCTACTATTGTGGTTGCCTAATTCTAAGTACTCTCTAGAATAAGCTATATGTCGCTGACGATCAGCCTCGTGAATAAGCCATATGTCGCTGACGATCAGCCTCGCGAACGAGCCATATGTCGCTGACGATCATCCTTGCAAACGAGCCATATGCCGCTGACGATCAGCCTTGCAAACGAGCCATAAGTTGGTGATGATCAGCCTCGCGAACGAGCCATATGTCACTGACGATCAGCCTCGTGAATGAACCATAAATCGCTGACAATCAGCCTCGCGAACGAGCTATATGTCGCCGTCAATCAGCCTCGCGAACGAGCCATATGTCACTGACGATCAGCCTCGCGAATGAGCCATATGTCGTTGACGTTTAGCCTCGCGAACGAGCCATATGTCGCTGACGATCAGCCACGCGAACGAGCCATATGTCGCTGACGATCAGCCTTGCAAACGAGCCATATGTCGGTGATGATCAGCCTCGCGAACGAGCTATATGTCGCTGACGATCAGCCTCGAGAACGAGCCATATGTTGCTGACGATCAGCCTTGCGAACGAGCCATATGTCGGTGATGATCAGCCTCACAAACGAGCAATATGTCACTGACGATCAGCCTCGCGAACGAGCTATATGTCGCTGACGAACAGCCTCGCAAACGAGCCATATATCGCTGACGATCAGCCTCGCAAATGAGCTATATGTCGCCAACGATCAGCCTCACGAAATGAAATTCGTTATTGTGTGATAAGGAGATAGCTATTCGAAGGTTGCTGAATCATTGAACGTGTTTTTTTTTTTTTTTTTTATGTCTCCTTTGTTTCTTGTAATCTGCCTTTCCGGGCATTGAGCATTAGTTTTGTGCTTCTTTCGTGCTTGACATGAATGGTATACGCCCAGTGGCATATCCACGACTCTAATTCAGTACATATTCTTTTAGATACTAGATGAGGTGTTGAGGGGCTCTCCTCTTTAACCTTCTGAAAGTTGTGGACTTTTTATGAGACTATTTGCAAGCTGGTTAGGGTGTTGCTCCATACGTTTGGCATAGGATTTGAGCTTGTTGCAAATATCTTGTTTGACTGTTGGCATCTCTAGGTCGCGATGTAGTTGACAGTTTGTAATGTACCATGGTGCATTCGTTATCATGCGTAGCATTTTAGATTGAAAGCGTTGCAGAATTTCCAGGTTAGAGTTTGCCGCTGTACCCCACAGCTCAGCTCCATAGGACCATACTGGTTTTAAAATGCATTTGTAGAGGAGGAGTTTGTTGTCCAAGGATAATTTGAATTTCCAAGCCATTAGCCAGTACAACTTCCTGAGTTGTAGGCTAAGAGCCTTTCTTTTTGTGAAAATGTGCTTCTTCCAAGTGAGGCGTCTATCCAAATATATACCCAGATAACGCACATCATCGCATTGTGGTATCTGGATTTCATTCAGCTTGACTACGGGGCATGAACCGTGTCTAAGAGCAAATGTCACATGCACAGATTTGGTTTCGTTTGCTCTAATACGCCAGATCCCTTAGCCAAATAGAGACTTCGTTTAGGCTTTTTTGTAGCATGGCTGATGCAACAACTGGGTTTACGTGAGTGGCAATGAGAGCTGTGTCATCAGCGAATGTTCCCACAAGGACGTTTTCTGTTGTTGGTAGGTCAAAGGTGTATATGAGGTGCAAAACTGGGCCCACAACGCTACCTTGGGGGACACCAGCATTTATACAATGGAGTCCAGTTCGATCCTCTCCATGCTTCACATAAAAAGGTTGCTGAATCATTGAACGTGATTAGATGTTATACATAGATTCTAGTATATTAGCATTACGCACGTATCATAAGACCTATAAATAAGATATGTAATGGATAATAAAGCAATCTATCATTGGACGTAACGATGTAATTTCAATGAAGCAGCTACCCGAAACATCCCTTATTTCAATTGCTATTGCTAACAAAGTTACAACTCCACGGATCCGTTATTATAGTAAAATCACCGATAAAGAAGGGTAAAGGACGAGATCCGCGGTACAGAGACGAGGCGAGGAGGGGAGGTAAGCGGGGTCGGGGGAGGGCGGTCACTCTCGCCAAAACATCGGGTAACTCGATAAGTGGTCGCAATTAGCAACCAACGCGGTGAAACGGGGACTTCAGTTTCACAATTAAAACTTATAGCGCGGTTTATTATCTCCTGCGAAAACTTCCATACTTATTCATTTCAATGAAGCCACTGAAAAAGTTTTCGAGTTTTAAATGTAGACGAGATCGGGAATTACATCAGAACCGGAGTTGGGTGCGATGAGCGCGCACGGAAAAAAACGATTTAGTTACAATTGCTAAACTCGCTTAGCTGCCGACGCATTTGCTGCTGCATCTAATACCTTAGCAACCAGAGCGAATCATTGTCTAATATAACTAAGGCCACTTAGCTGCTTTTGGTAATGAAATTTAGCAGGAAGAGTTTTAAATGGTTCGCAAGTGCTGCAAAATATTTATCAATTATCGCTAACTTTTTTAGCTATATGGTCTAACTAAACTTTGGGTTTGCCATTTACTATGACTGCATATTTTTTTACTAGTCATGGATAAATACTTCGTTACTATTGCTAATTGAGAAGTGCCTTTGACAGCAAAGTTAAATCTTTGCTAGACGTGATAACAAACTTTGCTGTCACTAAAAACTGTTGCTAAAAATCTTAGTAATGCCGCCAAGTTATTGAAGTGATGAACCATATTAGAGTTTTCTAAGTAATAATGAATGAAACCTTTGTAGCTGTAACTACCTAATTTTTCAAAATAACTCTACTAATATTTTGTACTGCAAATGCTAAATATTTGTTGGTTAAATTTGCTAAAATTATTTTCAATACCTTCGAATTAGGTAGGCAATGAACCGTAATAATGTGTTGTCAGTAGTAACAAACTGGACTTATGTGAGTTATGTAAGAATGTTTTGAAGCTATTGCTAAAATTTCAGAGTAATTCAACTAATATTTTGTGCAGCAACTGCTGAATATTTGTTATTTAATATTGCTAATAATCTTAGTAACTCTACCAAAGTATATAGGCAATTAACTGTAATAATTGGTTGTGAGTAGTAGCAAACTGGACTTACGTGTGTTATGTAAGAATGTTTTGTAGCTGTAGCTAAATTTTCAAAATACCACAACTAATGTTTTGTGTAGCAACTGCTAAATATTTTGTATTTAATATTGCTAATAATCTTAGTAACACTACCAAATTATATAGGCAATGAACCGTAATAATTTGTTGTCAGTAGTAGCAAACTGGACTTATGTGAGTTATGTAAGAATGTTTTGAAGCTATAGCTAAAATTTCAGAGTACTTCAACTAATATTTTGTGCAGCAACTGCTGAATATTTGTTATTTAATATTGCTAATAATCTTAGTAACTCTACCAAAGTATATAGGCAATGAACCGTAATAATTGGTTGACAGTAGTAGCAAACTGGACTTACGTGGGTTATGTAAGAATGTTTTGTAGCTGTACCTAAATTTTCAAAATACCACAACTAATGTTTTGTGCAGCAACTGCTAAATATTTTTTATTTAATTTTGCTAATAATCTTAGTAACACTACCAAATTATAAAGGCAATGAACCGTAATAATTCGTTGTCAGTAGTAGTAAACTGGACTTATGTGTGTTATGTAAGAATGTTTTGTAGCTGTAGCTAAATTTTCAAAATACCACAACTAATATTTAGTGCAGCAACTGCTAAATATTTTTTATTTAATATTGCTCATAATCTTTGTAACACTACCAAATTAAATAGGCAAAGAACCGTAATAATTCGTTGTCAGTAGTAGCAAACTTGAGTTATGTGAATTATGTCGAAATTTTTTGTAGTTCCTGCTAAATTGACTAAATATTACAGCTAATATTTTGCGCTGCAGCTGCCATATATTGATTAGTTAATGTTGCTAATAATCTTAGTAACACTAGATACCAAATTATATAGGCAATTAACCGTAATAATTTGTTGTCAGTCGTAGCAAACTAGACTTTATGTGAGCTATGTAAGATTGTTTTGTAGCTGATGCAAAATTGTCAAATACTAAAACTAATATTAACGCTCGTATACGCACATTAAATTTAGTTAGTCATAAGTTCTCATGTAAAGTGTTTTTTTTTTAATTCTTATGAGAATAAAATTCTTAAACCAGAATATTTTGTGCTGCATCGCGCGTTAGACGATTTCTACATAATGTTGTTAAAATAAAGCGGACATGCGTAGTGAACCATGCCTATATTCGAGCCTTTAAATTTTTATAATAGGATATCTCTAGTTATTATTTGCTTAGGGGTTTAATATAAGTATTTGCATGTACTTCGCTACTTGGCTTTAATCCAGTCAAACTATGAGATCCCTCTGATACCTCGAGAAGTCTTGCAAAATCCCATGTTCGATTTGGCTATGAAACACGGGGTTCGCACGCTGTTGCTATGAGTAATTTTTATGTAGGTAGTTACATATTTCGCTTAATTGTCGTAACAATTGGCGCCTTCGGATACCTCGAGGAGCCTTTTACGAACGAAGTCCCATGATCAACTTGGTAGGTAGGTAGGTAGGTAACTAGTGGTTCGCCCCGAACAGAGACCTCGCGTAAACACGCGATTTTACTTGGCAGTAATGGCAGTTAGGAATTTTATTTACCGTTCTAACTGACTTCTAAAAACATACCAGACTATATACTTACCTACTGAGATGAAAATTTCACGAGACCACCTCGAGATAATTTCCTACACATTATCGAAAAAACAAAAAACAAATGAAAGTGACTATGAAACTGAAGGTGATAGCAAGAGTAGTAAATGTGAGATGTGTGTCTTTGATAAAGAACTTGATAAAAGGAATTATTATTTTGGTAACTTATTGGTGGGAGAACTACAATTTTTGCCTCCTTGTATGCGTTCTCAAGCATAATATTGATATACTAAAATACGTAGATTCATTAAAACAGGAACACAGAAACAGACTAACATAATAATATGACAAACAACTATAATAACTTTCGTGAAATAAACTAGGTACCTATGTACCTAGACTAACCTACTCTTACTTGATTTTACCTAATACTTATCTCAAAAACTACATGGTCAAAGAAATAATAATAATAGGTTTGAAATGTCCAACCAAAGCGCTTTCACATTACACCCCATTTGATCTAACTCCCACACTTTTTTTTACCCACCCTTTGACCCCAATATCTCAACAACCCCCTGACCGATACAGCTCATAACCTTACCAACAAATTGTAATAATACTACATAGGTATCTACCTACCATGCTAACAAATTTCATGACGGTGCGGAAGTTTTCATCGGACAAAGATACCTACATACATGCATACAAATGCCGTTTCTTCCAAGTTGACTCAGAGAACTCGCTTCGCTCGTTCAATAAATTAGGTAAGTACTTAGGTGCTTAGGTAGGTACTAGAGTATGTACTAGCACAAAGTATGATGATGATGATGTCATCCAGTTTCGGCCACGGCAACTGTTTTATAAGGTATGCTACGCTGGTGTGCTCGTTACATACGTAGGTACCAATTTGACTGTAAGCGTGCGTTTGCAGTAGTTGCACGTGATGCTATTATTTTTGTAATGGTGGGTACATTATGTTAGAAGGCGGACGCCTTACCTACCTTCCGAATTTCAACTCTCTGCTGCCAATAGTTTCCGAATAAAATTTCTGTATATACCTACGTACCTACCTACTAGGTAGGTTACGGACGCCGACGGACGGCCAGACTTTATAAAGGTTCCTTATTTTGCATTGGCTACGAAACACTAAATATAAAAGCTATACTTAATTGGAGCGAACCCATGAGTGGGCTTAATTATTCGCGTCCATCCATTGGATTTAGTCGATTGGAGTTCACGCCAATTAGTGTGACAGGTACCTACCTAGGTAAATACGAGAATACTTTTGCTCTCAGTTCGGGGCGAAACTAGTAATAACAAGCCCGAATTATTTAGTACCATTTGCTAATTACATATTCGTTGCAGTAGCTAACTGATTGCTCGTTCGTACAACAAAAACCTTCACGTTTCGTGCGCATCTGACCTCGCGCATTCAGAGTTCCTTACCAAATGTAGTTGTGTGAATTGTAATAGTTTAATTAATCCATACACAAAATTAAGTTTGTTAGTAATATAAAAATCTCACTCATGTAGGGTCATTGCGCCAGTTAGCGACCGATTAGCGGGATGCCTACCTTTTCGTCCATAGATCAGTGCGAAATATTCACTCAACATTTATTAAAAGTATTTGTCAAGGTAGGTACTACACATAGTCAGGTTATTTTAGAAAGTTAGAAAATATATTAGAGATAGGTAGGTAACCTATTATTACCGTGTGTAGGTATACTGCCCATAGTTTCCGAGTAAAATGTCTGCATGGAAGCGGACGTACGGACAGAAGGACGAACGGTAGGTACCTACCTATTTGCCTTGGCTACGAAACCCTAAAAATGAAAGCTTTATGGAGTGAACCCGTGCCTATTCGCGTCCATCCATTGGATTTAGTCGATTGCAGTTCACGCCAAATGGTGTGATAATAGCTACTAGGTAGATATAAAATACCTTTCTCATAGCGAGAATACCTATGCTCTCAGTACTCAGTTCAGGGCGAAACTAGTCAAAACGAGCCCGACCGAATTGTTTAGTACCACTTGCTAACTGCGTATTTGTTTCAGTAGCTAAGTTATTGCTTGTTTGTACAACAAACACCTCTTTTCGCAAAGCCACTAGCAAGCACACACAAAATATGGGAGGGGGGGGGAGAGGATATCGGGCTTGCGAGTGCTGCCAGACCCCTAAGAAATCCTTACGATAATTACCTACAGTTTTCACACATCATTTTCATTCTTAAAAAAAAAAATGTTTTGTTTTATTTATACCGGTACGGTACATAAATTATTTCCAAAGATACGAAAGAGAAATTTTGCGAACTTTTATAGATTGCGCGCCCATGCAATGACTTCAGATTGTATATTGGACAATACCGCGCATGCATCACGTACTTACTTACAATTTGATAGAATGGATACCAACCTGCTATTTTTATTTATGCTGCTTTATTTATTTTATACTAGCGACCCACTCGCGACTTCATTCGCGTTGTCCTGGTGACCCGACTTCAGCGCCACCAGGCCAGACCAAATGGCTTCGGTCCAGTTTTTTCTTTCATAATAACCTTCTCCTACCTATACTCAGACCTATACTCAGCATATAATATCTTCCGGTCGATGATGATGACATTCCTATTCCATAAATAAAATAAATAAACAAATACAATTATTGAAAATAAAAAAATAAAACTTAACTGCATGAATAATTTTGATATGTTACCCAGTGTCACTTTCACAATTAAGACGGATCTAACGAAACCTCTCGAGGTTCATCAAGCCATCAAGCCATTTAGGCTACAGAGCGTGACAAAGAAATATACATACATACAAACATTATACATAGACTCGAAAACCTTACCCTCCTGACGCAGTCGGGTAAAAAATAGCAAACCTACTTGTTTTTTGGCGACTTCAATCGGGCTAGCCTTGGCAACATTCACTTGATAGTGTCGTGATTCGTGATGGACGACACTGAAATACTATATCTATCTTTCTCTGTCCGTAACAATCAAGTCAAGTGTCGAGCGAGCGCGCGCGCATTTTGATTGCTATAATATTGAAAATAATAATTTAGTTTTGTGCGTTCTTCGGTCGGTTGGGTTGGTTGGTAGTTACCAAGCGGAATTCTTGAGTGAGTTGAGTAAACAGCGCGTGGGCAGTAAGAAGTTAAAAAGTGCAGTTTAATAAGTGACTAAAGTGTTCAAGAACAGAGAGATCAGGTAATGATGGAATCTCTTGAAACCCAGCTTCTGGGTAGCTGGGGTTACGATGAAAGCGTAATTTCTAGATTTAAAGGTTAGTACCTACCATAATTTACTAAGCTATTTCGTACGCACGCAGCGGGTCTAAGGCAAAGCTTTTTTTAATGGATAGCTGATAGGTACAGTTTACAATGTATCTAGGCGGTTTGTCAAAGTGTTGATAAGGGGCCACTGAGGAAAAATAGTTATTTGTTGTATGAGTGCTGCTTTTTAGCGGTATTATATTTATAGTTAGCGGTTGCGCTCGTGATTCAATTTTAGAATCCTTGCGAGTGTTCAAAAATTAGAATCCTGCGCGTAAGCTAGGGAATCAAAAGAGCACGAGGTGAAAAATCTTTGCACTCGAGTGCAAAGAGTGCAAATTCAATTTTACTTTATCCTGTAGCGGATAAAAACGGTTTTTGCACTCAGATATCGAAGAGCAAAAATACTCTTTCCGAGATGGGGGGATGAAAAGACTTGTTTTTTTTATTTTGCCTGTCATGTATGCAACAGGCCGTCTCCAGGGTAGGTACTGCTCCCTGTCTCAAACAAAACAGCAAATAGCTCAGCATTTCTAATTGACTATAAGCTACATATAATTATTATTATTTTTCAGACGAAGGCATTGAAACATCCCACTTAAAAAATCTCACCGAATATTCCATTGAAAAACTGTTCCCAAAAATAGGGGAAAGAACAATGTTCATGACAAAAATAAAAACATTGTATGACCAGGTAAAACATTGCATACATTATTTAACTTTCATTCCTCCAGATATTATCATCATAAGCTGCTAATGTAAATTGTTTTAATGCAGGAAACTCCAACAAAAAGAAGAAGGATGACCTGCGATACGGACACAATAAGTGTAGCCTCAGACACTACACATCTCTCAACAAGTAGTTTTACTATGGTAAGTATGCTGTGTTAAAGTTAATATTGTCGACATAGAGTTAAACAAAAGCCTTGTTTGCACATTGGTGAGAGTGATTAATGCACCTGCTTAGTGATTGGTACTAAACAGTATTAGAATCGAAATAAAAGATGGGTTATTTCAATATGTAAAAGTGAGTAGTGTACCATTAGTACCATAGGGTAGTAGTTAGATGGGGGTGCGTTCTAGGTGGACGTGACCTAATAGGTAATGCACTGTTCATGGGCAGAGGGTACCGCTTAACATCAGGTGGACCATCAGCTTGTACCATCATCCAAGATCTATAAAAAAAACAAAAAAAAGTACCTAGTATTTTAAGTAAGTAGGTTCTATTGATATTAAGTACTAGTGGAATGTCCGCGACTTCGTCCGCGTTGAGTTTTTGTATTGAAACTTCAACACCTCGCTGCACCCGTTAGGGCGTGAATTTCCGAAATTCCACTCTAAGTGCACCACCACACACACTACAAAAGGAATGTACCGTCCAAATTTCAGGTCTCTGGGACTTGCGCTTTAAGGCTATGCATTGATAGTCAGTCATTCAGGCTACGATTTTATATAATATTGGTTAATTATACTATAGAATATTATAATAGTACCATACAAAGACATTGTTTTTTATTCTTTTCAGTCTGTCGCAGACATCCTACCGACCAACCAACGCAAGAAAGAAAAGTTTTTCGAACTGGGCCTTAATCTTGGCCCCCAGTTGTTTGCTGTTTCTCCAGATGAAGATAACATAACCGAGTGTTACATCATTATCAATGCCACAATGTATAGCATTGGCAGCCCCCTTAAAGCCTTTGACATTTTCTTTAAATCATTTCACGCGTTGCATTCCTGCTATCCAAAAGAAAGTGAAAGGGAAATGTATTTTCTTCAAAGAGCTGTATACAACACACAATGTGAAACTGATGACCGGATACGCGACTCTAAAACGACAGGGTTAATTAATGAATATAATAGGTATAAGTCAACACAATAGTTATTGTCAATGAGTAAAAGGGTCTCTACGATGGCGGGCAAATAGCCTTGAGGCTAGTAGTCCGAGAGGCGACCAAAAATTGCAAGCATTTTCTAAAGGCTGTTTTTAGGGTTCCGTAGCCAAAAAGCAAAAAACGGAACCCTTATGGATTCGTCATGCCTGTCTGTCTATCTGTCGTCTTTTTGTCATAGCCACTTTTTTCCTAAACTATAAGAACTATACTGTTGAAACTTGGTAAGTAGATGTATTCTGTGAACCGCATTAAGATTTTCACACAAAAATAGAAAAACACAATAAGTTTTTACAAATTTAACACGTGACTGCGTGACTGACGCGCCCGGTTACAAGATTTGCATGACAGACCATCGTAAAACTTATTTTTATTTAATATACTATTCGCAAATTAATTTTCAACCTTTAGAATGTAGTTACGAGGTTTTATAGTACCTTTACGAAATTAAAGCCGCTTCCGCGCCAAACACTAACGAAACCGGATGACTGACGGCAGGCTTTTTCTCTACTCTACCAATGTGACGTAATATTTAAAAAACAGTCATGAGAAAATATTTGCAATTTCTGGTCGCTCGCCTATCGCCCTATAGGTTCAATAGCCCATTTTATACATATTTTTGGAAGATTTCTTAAGATCACAAAATATGTGTATTGTTCTCGCCTGTTGTATTTTTTTAAGCTACAATGTTTGTATCGTATTGGTTTACAGATGAGTGTTCCCGTGAAATGCTTTGTAAGCAACTGCCAAGATGCTTTTGTGAGTATTGATGCTTTACGTTTACATGCTTACCTTAAACATCCTGTGTGTAATATATATAGTTGCAGTGTCAATGAGAACTGCAGTAGGAAATTTGATAAATGGGATTCTTACAGAAAACATTTACTGAATCAGCATTGTATTCCAAAATATAACATTCAATCACAAAATACTGGAATTCCTTTTGAGAAAGATGTAACTACACCGCTTGAAAGCACACCGCTTGAAAGCACTCTAGAGGACACCCAAATAGATTGTCAAGATGGTTTTGATCTAAGTGAGTTTTACAGCATCTTAACAAGAAATGCTACTGTTTTTGTGGCCAAATTGTATAGTAAACCAGGCTTGCCTCGGAACCATGTAGATGCTGTAATAAAAGATATAACATCATTTCTTTCTGATACTTTCGTTCCGGACAAAATTATAAAATCACTAAAACGAGCTCCATTAAAATCTGATGTTGTCGACGCTGTAGATAACATGTTAAAAGCTATAGTTAACCCATTTGCAGGACTGTCAAGTTACCCTGAGAGTAACACTATCTTGCCACATCCTGTATATTATGCCAAAACGGGTCCAGTAAATAATTATTAAGTAAGATAAAGGTTAGTTTGTTGTACTGAACTATTAATACTTTTTTGATTATTGCAAATTGATTGTCCAATAAAAATATTAATCATTTAATTTTGTTTTCATTAATTGTGTTCAAATATATTTTTACTGTATTAACTTTATGTGTAACAAGATGAGGAGTGACTATCATTTAAGTTTGGTGAATAACGTGTCGTTGTTGAAATAAGTCTTTAAAGGTTACTCCTCACTTTAGAACTTGTATTAAAGATACTTTAGCAGAAGCATATGTTTATAAGATAGTACTTTATCACCTCGATCACCTTAGCTGCACTGCCAGTGTTTTATTGTGGCTGTTAATTGTGTTATTGTGAGGGTATTAGTAGCGTGGTCTAATAACTTCAGTGTGAGGCAGTTAATATAATTCGAGTTCCATACTTCGAATCGTATTAGTTGTCACACATAAAGGTATTACATCACGCAACTAAAACCCTTAGTAACAGTCACAAACACAATTCACAGCCATAGCTAAAATACTGTCAAGTGCAGCTAATGTGATTCGATGTAGTATTTAATTAACTTAGCTGCTACTGCTAATATGTCTTCCATACTTCGAAATATATTAGTTGTCACGCATAAAGATATTGCATCACACAACTAAAACCCTTAGTAACAGTCACAAACACAATTCACAGCCATAGCTAAAACACTGTCAAGTGCAGCTAATGTGATTCGATATAGGATCTAATTAACTTAGCTGCTACTGCTAAAGATGTCTTCCATACTTAGAAATATATTAGCTGTCACACATAAAGTTATTACACCACGCAACTAAAACCCTTAGTAACAGTCACAAACACTATTCACAGCCATAGCTAAAACACTGCTAAGTGCAGTGAAGGTGATTCGATATAGGATCTAATTAACTTAGCTGCTACTGCTAAAGATGTCTTCCATACTTAGAAATATATTAGCTGTCACACATAAAGTTATTACACCACGCAACTAAAACCCTTAGTAACAGTCACAAACACTATTCACAGCCATAGCTAAAACACTGCTAAGTGCAGTGAAGGTGATTCTATATAGGATCTAATTAACTTAGCTGCTACTGCTAAAGATATCTTCCATACTTCGAAATATATTTGCTGTCACACATAAAGGTATTACAACTCCCAACTAAAACCCTTAGTAAGAGCCACGAAAACAATTCACAGCCATAGCTAAAACACTGCTAAGCGCAGTGAAGGTGATTCTATATATGATCTAATCAACTTAACTGCTACTGCTAAAGATATCTTCCATACTTCGAAATATATTAGCTGTCACACATAATGGTATTACATCTCGCAACTAAAACCCTTAGTAAGAGCCACAAATACAATTCACAACCATAGCTAAAACACTGCCAAGTGCAGCTAATGTGATTCGATATAGGATCTAATTAACTTAGCTGCTACTGCTAAATATATCTTCCATACTTCGAAATATATTTGCTGTCACACATAAAGGTATTACAACTCGCAAATAAAACCCTTAGTAAGAGCCACAAAAACAATTCACAGCCATAGCTAAAACACTGCTAAGTGCAGTGAAGGTGATTCTATATAGGATCTAATTAACTTAGCTGCTACTGCTAAAGATATCTTCCATACTTCGAAATATATTTGCTGTCACACATAAAGGTATTACAACTCCGAACTAAAACCCTTAGTAAGAGCCACGAAAACAATTCACAGCCATAGCTAAAACACTGCTAAGTGCAGTGAAGGTGATTCTATATATGATCTAATAAACTTAACTGCTACTGCTAAAGATATCTTCCATACTTCGAAATATATGTGCTGTCACACATAAAACCCTTAGTGAGAGTCACAAACACTATTCACAGCCATAGCTAAAACGCTGTCAAGTATAGCTACGGTGATAGGGAAATATCAAATAGTCTTATAGAACTAAGCTAAGATATGAGGTGTTGTGACTAAGAAATGTGCAACACTAACGAAACAAGTTCAGATACAGCTAACTATTATTAGCAGCTACTGGTAATTTAGCTAACAATATTAGCAGATATACATAAATAATACTAATACTGTTAGCAGCCACTGCTAATTTAGCTAAGATTATTAGCAGCTACAGATAAATGATCCTAATATGGTTGGCACCTACACATAAATATAGCTAATATTATTAGCAGCTACCGATAAATGTAGCTATAAATGATAGTATTTTTGCCTAATAAAATTAGCTTCCATAGCTAAGTTAAGGTAACTAAAAACACTTTGCAACGAATACTAAAAAGTTCGTTGTCCATATATTTTGTAATTATTTTAGCTAAATCAACTAAAATTTGGTAATAGTAGCTAAGTTTTTTTTTGCGTGCGGGCGTGCCGCTCGTAACTTCGCTCGTTACTCGCTGATCGCGTCTTATCACCTCCCCGCACCCCGCACCTCGCTATATGATACTTTTGATGACAGCTATTAAAATAAAACAAGCAGATACCTACCGAAAAAAAGTAAGCACCAAAATCCTTATACCTTATCCATCCTCTGATATTTTGCGATTCCAAAATTACTTGCTAAACAGAAACAAACACAACATACCCATCCAGGTAAAGTATTTAAAAATTAATAATACGTACAAGCAAATTAATTAGCTGCCAAATTAAAACAAAAGTCAATTTACTAAAACTCTCAAAGAGAACGCTCTCACACCGCCCTAAAACTTTTATCTCTGGTGACGCTAAAATAATCACCGTTTATTTTATATTATTCGAAACCTCTGTGAATCCTTGTGAACTGAGCTCGCCACACCAACTACGAGTATTATTTATTCAGTGGCCGTACTTTCAATTCAATGAAACCAGTGAAGCACTACCGCCCAGGTCGCGCGCCGGGCGTCCCGCACCTACCCCGCACCAGGATCCCGCACCTACCCCGCACCAGGCGTCCCACACCTACCCCGCACCTACCCCGAACCGGGCGTCCAGCACCTACCCCGCATCTGGCGTCTCCCACCTGCCCCGCACCGGGCGTCCCGCACCTACGCCGCACCGGGCGTCCCGCACCTACCTCGCACCGGAGGTCCCGCGCCTGCCACGCGCCACGCGTCCCGCACCTGCCCCGCACCGGGCGTCCTGCGCCTGCCCCGCGCCGGGCGTCCCGCACCTGCCCCGCACCGGGCGTCCCGCACCTACCCCGCAACAGGCCCGCACATGCCCCGCGTGTCGCTCCCTACAAATTACAGATTAACGGCCTAAAAAATTACAAATGCAAATATGGTGTGTGAATAGCATCACTTGAATGTAGACTCGAGTGACCTCCCCTCTCCCCGCGCCGCCCGCGCCGCCCGCGCCACCCGCCCGAGTATGCCCTTCGACTAACAACTTCACAACTGTTTTGCGTTTGGATCAATGGAGAGCAACAGCGTGGCGTCCCTTCTAGTGCGGCGCGACAGAAGTGTCATGAGACATGCATGTAGATACGTAGCGTCCCTTCTAGTGCGGCGCGACAGAAGTGTCATGAGACATACATGTAGATACGTAGCGTCCCTTCTAGTGCGGCGCGACAGAAGTGTCAAGAGACATGCATGTACATAAGTAGCGTCCCTTCTAGTGCGGCGCGACAGAAGTGTCATGAGACATGTATTTAGATACGTAGCGTCCCTTCTAGTGCGACGCGACAGAAGTGTCATGAGACATGCATGTAGATACGTAGCGTCCCTTCTAGTGCGGCGCGACAGAAGTGTCAAGAGACATGCATGTACATAAGTAGCGTCCCTTCTAGTGCGGCGCGACAGAAGAATCATGAGACATGCATGTAGATACGTAGCGTCCCTTCTAGTGCGGCGCGACAGAAGTGTCATGTGACATGCATGTAGATACGTAGCGTCCCTTCTAGTGCGGCGCGACAGAAGTGTCATGAGACATGCATGTAGATACGTAGGGTCCCTTCTAGTGCGGTGCGACAGAAGTGTCATGAGACATGCATGTAGATATGTTGAATGGTAATTAGTTCAAGTTTTAATACTAGATGGCGCACCTAAAACAACCAATTCCTAGAACGCGCTATCGAAGGGTTTTGCGATTTATATGAGATAATCCTGGTATTAGGAATAAAGTTGCTTCGCATTTCCACGGAGAATTCGTGTGTTTTATTTGAACCCGAATATACCTAGTTAGAGGTAGTAATTCCCACATGGGGTCTAATTGTGTAAGAGACTGAAGTTCGATTTTGATTACATGTTTGCTGTTCATTGCGCTGCGTGTTTTAAATATTTTCGCTCTTGTAAAGAAGCTAAAGCACGCAGCGCAATGAAAAGCAAACTGGTAATCGACATCGATTAGACAATAGCCGAACATCGATTAGACAATAGCCGAGATGGTCCTACCGAGCGGATTGGAATTACTCACGTGGATCTGAGTTTTTTGCGTCAACGCACTGGCTAAGTGGTGGATCGCCACGCAGTGTGCACCGGGCAGTCTTGGCCTACCTTGGCTTGAAGACCTGTCACGGGTGGTTGGATTACAGTGAAGTGTTCACTGTGGTATGTGTGTGTGCGTGTGTGTACCCACAATCAATCCAACCAAATCGGAAGCCCGCGCTAGCAGCTGCTGGCGTGTAGTTGCTGGCCAAGCCGACGTCAGAGGAGTGACGTAGGCCAACACGCTACGGAGAGTACGAGCAAGCGACGGTGACGTCACAGGAGTGACGTGTGCGCCGCGCTACCGACGTCACAACAGTGACGTGGAGGAAACGTGATTCTTCGGGAGTGGATGCAACGGCAAGTGTTATACGAGTGAAATCGTGAGTACATTGACCTTTTATTTGTGTGTAGTGCAGTTCAGTTTTAAATGTAACTTCAAGAATTTTGGACTTTAAAATTTTGAGTGTTAGTTTAGGACTTAGAATAGTTTTGCCATAAGTGAACCGACGGGGAACCTATGCCCGATTTCGGTCCGATTGTAATAAGTTTCAAACACTTGTAAAATTCTTACGAAATTGGTTTGGACTTAGAAAATTCAGACTCTTGTCTTGTTAGTTGGTAATCTCGTGTTAGGAATTTAAAACAGTAAAAAATATTAATTGAAGCTTAATTTGGAAATTTGAGATTCACAATGTCTTTATCATCTCTATTAAAGAGCCAGTTAGGCTACAAGGCTATGATAGTAAAAGCCTATGAGAACTTTAAAAAGTCTCCTCAGGAAAGGCTTCTCAAGGAGTCCTATTTGCTCACGAGATTAGAATCGTTGGAGGAGAAATGGAAAGTGTTCTCAGATACTCATAGGAAATTGATAAACGACGATAACTCGGACAAGTTAGCTGAAACTCAGTACACCACTGAAAACATGTATGATTTTGTTGAAGAAACGTACATAGAATGTAAAGCAGATATTAGGGAACGCTTGTCTATACTAAGGTCCAGCAAACCAAGCATTTCAACTTCAATCTCTCAGTCAAGCTCTGAAAATTGTAATGTAAAATTGCCAAACATATCAATCCCTACTTTTACTGGGTCTTATGCAGAATGGACAACATTCAAAGACCTGTATGTATCGTTGGTTCACAATAACTCGTCCATAGATGATGTTCAAAGGATGCATTATCTGAAAGGTTATCTGTCAGGAGAGGCCGAACAGCTGTTAAGACATGTTCCTATCACGGCTGCCAATTATCAGGAAGCTTGGTCAACGCTCAACAATCGGTACAACAATAAAAAATATCTAGCTAATTGTCTACTGAAGCGTTTTGTAGACCAACAGAGTCTTGGAGCCGAGTCAAGCAGTGCAATCAAAAATTTATTGGATGTCACTAACGATACGTTGAAAGGGTTGAAAAATTTGGGCATAGATGTAAGTTCCTGGGATACAATCATAATTTACTTAGTTAGTTCAAAGTTGGATTCTGAAACGCGTAAAACATGGGAAACAAACATCGGATCATCAGATGAGCTACCAACTTTGTAACAACTAAAAGAATTCTTGGAAACACGATTTGGATCCCTCGAATTTGTAAACTTAAACAAGGTTTCAAAGCCAAATGTTCCAAACCAAAAGAAACATGTATTGCACGCTATGGCGTCGGGTTCCAACACTCAACTTAGGTGTTCGTATTGTAAAGATGAACACAAATTGTCAAACTGCAAACAATTTTCGAGTGTGGATTACGATAACCGACATGAATTTGCTCAAACCAGTAGGCTTTGCTTCAATTGCTTAGGAAGCAACCACTCCGCCATCACTTGTCGATCAGTTTTTAGATGTCGTATTTGTAAGAGGAAGCACCACTCATTGCTTCATCCAAAACCATCAGGGTCAAGTAATCCAGAGTCAGTAAAGTCAGATTTAGAAGTCAAGGTCAATGAAACGGTGTCAAAGGTAAAAGCATCATTGGAAAGTCCAGCGTCAACATCAAAGGTTATTGCACACTTTTCGAAGAAAACTTCTTCGCAACAAATTCTGCTAGCAACCGCACTTGTTAAGGCTGAAGCAAGAGACGGTAAAGCGTACACTCTCAGAGCTCTATTAGATCAAGGCTCTGAGGCATCCTTTGTTACAGAATCGTCAGCACAGTTACTTGGATTGAAGAAAGTACCTAGTAGGAGTAGTATATCAGGAATAGGCGGCGACAAAGGCACATTAGCGTCTAAATACTTCATTATGATTAAAATCCAGTCCCGCCATGATCCCGACTTTCAAATCCAAGGACGTGCTCATATTCTTCGTGCTATAACTAGCCTTCTCCCATCGGAGAAAGCAAATCATCTAGAATGGCCAGAGTTGGCTGAGATCACTCTCGCCGATCCTCAATTCAACACGCCGAGCAAAATAGACATTTTGCTCGGAGCAGACGTGTATGGCCAATTGATACGAGAAGGTCTGATTAAGGGTCCCAAGGGCATGCCCACAGCGCAATGCACAGCCTTGGGATGGATCATTTCTGGTCCCACACATCCAAAAGATGGTAATCAGAAGTCTTGGCCACAGTGTCATCATAGTGTCATTATAAGTATGCACACACAAACTGATGAGAACACACTCCTGAAAAGATTTTGGGAGATCGAGTCTACAACCCCAGAGAAGAATATTATGACTCCTGAAGAGCAGCGTTGTGAAGAAATTTACACGCAAACTACAGTCAGAGATGACAGTGGTCGGTACGTAGTCAATCTTCCATTCAGAGTCAAGAGTCCTACATGCCAACATGGAGGATCCAGAGATCTTGCCATAAGACGATTCCAGCATCTTGAAAGAAAGTTCGAAAGGGATCCAGAAATCAAGAAGCAGTATTCCGAAGTGTTTCATGACTATTTGAATCATGGTCATATGGAACGCGTACCAGCAGATGATTTGAGCAAAGCATCGGCCGTTTACCTGCCACATCACGCTGTCATACGTAATGACAAAACAACATCCAAGGTCCGAATAGTCTTCGATGCATCCATGAAGGGTACGAACGGAGTATCCTTGAACGATGATCTTATGGTAGGGCCTACATTGCAGCCACCATTACGTCACATAATCATGCGATGAAGATTGCACCCTATCAGTCTTTGTGCTGACGTCATCAAGATGTACAGGCAGGTGAAGATGTCTCCGGAGCACGTCGATTTCCAGAGAGTAGTATGGCGCGACGAACCCGCATCTGAAATAGAAGAGTATCGATTACTAAGAGTAACTTTTGGTACAGCATCAGCTCCTTACCTTGCAGTGAAATCCTTGCAGCAGATCGCAATCGACGAAGGCGCGCAGTATCCTGAAGTATCTGAAAACATAAAGAATAATTTTTACGTTGATGATTTAATGACAGGGTGTCAATCAGTTGAAGAAGGGTTAAATATGCATAAAAATATAGACAGGGTACTTACCAAAGGAGGCTTTCAGTTGCAAAAATGGGTGAGCAGCTGCAAAGAGTTAGATGAGGTAATTAACGCAGGAGAGAAAGACGGCAAGGAACAAGGAAAGAAAGACATTAAAATGGACGAGATAGTAAAAATCTTGGGAATTAGCTGGGATCGTGAAGGCGATGAGTTTAAGTACTCTGTAACACTTCCACAACAGCAGACTCCGGTCACGAAGAGACGGGTCATATCAGACATCTCCCGATTGTTCGATCCGCTTGGTTGGGCAGCACCTTGTGTTGTCACTTCTAAAATATTAATCCAAAAACTTTGGCTGTCCGGATTAGAATGGGACGATGAGTTAACGCCAGAACTATTAACTGAATGGCACACATATAGAGAGAAGTTGTTAGAGACGAGCAAATTCAGTATACCAAGATGGGTCAACACAAGGGCTGATGATTTCTTGGTTGAGTTACATGGGTTTAGTGACGCATCAATGGCCGCCTATGCTGCGGTTGTGTATATCAGAGTTGTAGACTCACAAGAAACGATCAAAACAAGTCTTATCACGTCTCGAACAAAGTTTTCACCAGTGAAACAACAATCCATTCCCAGGCTCGAATTAATGGGAGCAGTGTTGCTGTCAGAGTTAATAACAGAAGTAGCTGAAGTCATGAGAGTTTCAAAAGCTCATATTCATGCCTGGACAGACTCAACAGTGGTCTTGGCTTGGCTCAGCAGCCACCCGAGCCGCTGGACTACCTTTGTAGGAAATAGAGTTTCAACCATTCTCACTCAACTAGACAACTCGCACTGGGCTCACGTTCAGACTGCCCATAATCCCGCAGATATAGCATCTAGAGGAGCAACTCCACAAGAACTTGTCTGCAGTGATTTGTGGTCACAGGGACCATCGTAGCTGCGAAACGAAACAATCGATTATGCAAGACCGAAATCGATCGCCACAAGTATGGAGCAGAAAAATATCAAGGCTCACATTGGTATCGAGAAAACAATGGAAGATCCAGTATGGACAAAGTTTTCTTCATTACAAAAATTAGTAAGAGTTTTGGCCTATTGCAGAAGAGTTTTGAAATGGAAGACTAGAGAAGGTGGTACAAAAAGATACGAAAAGACTCTAACAAAGGAAGAGATAGGAGACGCACTGAAGGTTTGCATAAAACACGTCCAGAAACAAGAGTTCAGTGAAGATATGGAAGAAATAAAAAAAACGGGAAGAGTATCGGCGAAGGGAAAATTGAAATCTCTCTGCCCGATGATCGACGATGATGGGATTTTACGCATCAGTGGTCGTCTCCAAAATGCTGAACTGGATGAGGATCTTAAACACCCCATCATCTTGCCACACAACAACCATTTTACAGACCTTTTAATTGCGGAAGCTCACAAAACAACACTTCACGGAGGTCCCACTGTAATGTTGCACCATTTGCGTAGCAAGTTTTGGATAATATCAGCCAAAACTCTCGTCAAAATGTATGTACGCAAGTGTGTCAGGTGCAAGAGATACGCAGCAGCTACTCAAACCCAATTGATGGGTCAGCTGCCGGCCAGTAGGGTCACTCCTGCAAGAGCATTTCGACACAGCGGTGTTGATTTCGCAGGACCGATTAGCATCAGCACGTCTAAGGGCCGTGGACACCAATCCTACAAAGGGTATATTTGCCTTTTCATTTGCATGGTGTCCAAGGCAATACACTTAGAAGCTATAAGTGACTTGTCTTCGCAAGGCTTTATAGCAGGTTTTAAAAGATTTGTTGCCCGAAGAGGAGTAATCGCCAACATCTGGAGCGATAATGGTACAAATTTTGTTGGTGCGTCTAAGGAACTCCGTCATCTCGTAAATGTAGAAAAATCGACAGTATCTACTGAGATAAATGAATGGTTAGGCAATAACGGAACCACCTGGCATTTTATTCCACCTCACGCCCCGAACTTCGGTGGCTTATGGGAGGCTGGAGTAAAATCCACGAAGTTTCATCTAAGGAGAGTGATCGGCACATCGACTCTAACCTATAAAGAGCTATCCACAGTGTTAGCTCAAGTGGAAGCGTGCCTTAACTCTCGACCATTATCTATGATGCCAGACGGGATTAGCGATCCAATACCTCTCACACCGGGTCATTTTTGATCGGTGAACCATTGATCACCGTACCTGATCGTAATTTTGAGGCTTTGAATATGGGAAGTTTGAAACGTTGGCAGATCACGCAGCGTATGCTGCAAGAGTTTTGGCGGAAGTGGTCGCAGGAATATTTGGTGCAATTATTGCAACGATATAAATGGAACAATCATATTCCAGAACCAAATATCGGTGATATTGTTTTGGTGAAGGAAGACAACTTGCCTCCAGCTCGATGGCTTTTGGGAAAAGTCACCGAAAAGGACTGGTTTGGACAAAATTAGTCGCGTGGTAACACTCCTATGTAACGGATCGTTAATAAAACGTCCAATATCAAAATTGTGTATTCTACCTATAGCTGATTAAAAATAAAATTATGTCCAAATTTCAGATAATTATGTATATGTATAAATAAGGAGGTTTGGTTTTAAGTTGCATACCGATGTACCTATGTTTATTTTATAAGATAGTTCCTGTTTAACTTAACTAAATTTAAGGTTATTTGTGTTTACAGTCCACATTGTAATGAGGAATTGGTTAGTGCTGGGAACTTAAGTTGTTAGCTGTGCTCTCACCTCACGGTGGGCGGAAATTAGTAAATAGATAAGGACATTTACCATGCCCTTGGTGGGCGGTATGTTGAATGGTAATTAGTTAAGTTTTAATACTAGATGGCGCACCTAAAACAACCAATTCCTAGAACGCGCTATCGAAGGGTTTTGCGATTTATATGAGATAATCCTGGTATTAGGAATAAAGTTGCTTCGCATTTCCACGGAGAATTCGTGTGTTTTATTTGAACCCGAATATACCTAGTTAGAGGTAGTAATTCCCACAGATACGTAGCGTCCCTTCTTCTTCTTATCTTAGGTAATGGCTTCTGTGCATTATTTGCAACAATTTAGCCAATGTCAAGTGATATAATTATTATAGTTTTATTTATAGTCAAGTCGTCAAGAGTCTCCGTCTAGTCCTAACCCAGTTTAAATTGTGGCTGAAAAACTGAGTTTTTACAGGAAAAAATCCACCATTTCGAAAAGACTCGCAATACACTCAAATTTCACTACATCACACATGTGCCATTTATCCAAGTTACACCGGTTAAAATGCCACTAAAATTACACGAAATAACTCGAAAAAACACATTAAAATGTAACAAAATAAAAATGACGACGTTTCTTTCAAAAATGGCAGATTTCAACCAGCGTCCCTTCTAGTGCGGCGCGACAGAAGTGTCAAGAGACATGCATGTAGATACGTAGCGTGGCTTTTTTTTTTCCAGATAGCAACATTGATGATTTCAAAAACCTTTAGAGGGAGGGGCGTGCGTGTGACGGTAAACTATGCGTCACTTCATGCAATATTAGATGGAGGGGCGCACGGGTGACGGGTTACTTTGCGTCGCTTCATGCAATATTAGAAGGAGAGGCGGGTGACGGGATACTATGCGTCACTTCACAATTTGTTGTGAATTTGTTTTGGAGATCGAAGTTACCCGCGTCCGTAGGAAAATACCCATGCGTCCCTACAAGTGATCTCTGGGTGGTGCCAAACGGGTAACAACATTTCTGGTGGTAGGCTTCGGCCGTGGCTTGTCATCACCCACTGGACAAAGCCAGTCCGTGAAGCGACATTGTCGTGTTTCGGACTGATGTCCAGTGTAGCCATCGTGGAAGTGACGGGTTTGAGCAGTTCATGCACTTGATTCAGCATGTGCGGTTTAGAGACCGCAGTGGTGCAAGTGTGCCGGAAGGCTAGGCTTGGAGGGTAGCGGGATACGAAGCACGGTTCTCCGCTGGCCGACCGCAGGTTGTAGGGGGCCCAACTAGTGAGTTAGCCACTCATGAAAGGCTGCCCCGCCGCCTCGCGAAAAATCCCAGAATGCTCCATCGTGCCGGTTGGCGACCGGATGAGAGGACCCGATGGCCATTCCTGGGGGGGTTCGGGCGTCCCCGCAGTCTCCAGTCTAGTCTCCCACTGGCGCAGGAGCCTGCTGTAAGTCTCTAAGTTTTCGCTGGTCAGTGCCTCGCTCAACAGCCGTTTTTCCCACAAACCTAACACTCAAAAACCTATATGAAAAAGTCCAGAAATAATAAGTTGTCTTTACAGCGAAAGCACTACCTCTCGCTTCAAGTGCACTTCTCCAATATTCGAGGACTGCACTCCAATCTCGATCCGGTCCACCACCACCTAGAGACCACTAAGCCACACTTATTATTCCTCACGGAGACGCAGATTCAATGTCCTCCCGATACAGCTTACCTTACATACCCAGGCTATGCCCTAGAGCACAACTTTAAACCCAAAGCTGGTATTTGTCTATTTGTCCGGGAGGACATTTGCTGTCTGCGTCTTCGTGACCTTGAAGAACCCGATTTTTCCGTTTTATGGACTTTGGTGGACACCGGCTTAGATAAAATTATCTATGCTGGTTTATATCGGTCTCACTCTGGAGACTCCGAGACAACCAGGTTGTTCAACTACATCTGTGAAGCGGCGGATGTGGCCCAACAACGTTATCCTGGTGCCCAACTGGTGATTCTGGGGGACTTTAATGCCCACCACCAACAGTGGCTGTTCCCATACCAGTTCACCGACCATGCTGGGAGAGAGGCGTGTAAGCTTGCACTCACGCTAAATCTCACTCAGCTGGTCAATGAGGCAACCAGAATTCCAGACGTTGAGGACCACACAGCCAACTGCTTGGACCTTCTGCTGACGAACGTGCCGGATCACCACTCAGTATCAGTGTTGCCTCCTTTGGGTACATCTGATCACTGTGTGGTGAGGTCTGTATCGTCATACTCGCCACCCGATCCCTCGCCCAGAGGTAGTAGACGAGTGTGGCGTTACAAGTCGGCAGATTATGATGAGATGCGACATTTCTTCGCTTCTTATCCTTGGCGGCAAACCTGCTTTTCTTCTTGTGACCCGACGGTCTGTGCTGATGCCGTTTCGGAGGTGATCAAAAGAGCAATGGAGTATTTTATTCCATTCTCCGATGCTTCACCTTCAGGCAATGCTCGCCCATGGTTTAGTCCCGCGTGTGCTAGCGCAGAAGCGCTTAAACATGCGGCTTACCTAGCCTGGGTCGAAGCAAGAAACGGTAAAACTTCGGATGCACGGATTAAGAAGAAAGCCTTTAACAAAGCCGCCAAGTCTTGCAAGAAGGTGATACGGAAGGCTCGCTTTGATCGGATTGGCCGTCTGGGGGCTAAGCTTGCCGCATACCCTGCGGGAAGTAAAGCTTTCTGGTCTCTGGCTAAGTCGGTGGAAGCGAACTTCAGCCGCCCTTCACTCCCTCCACTACTGAAACCGGACGGGTCCCTAGCTCACGGTGCGGTTGAGAAAGCAAATTTATTTGCCACTCAATTTGCGGAGGCTTCGCGTCTTGACACCTCTGGCGAAACTCCACCCAGCCTTCCTCGGTGCGAAGCTTCAATGCAGGAAATTCGCATCCAGCAAAAGGAAGTGCTCAGAACGCTACGTAGTCTCGACGTGAATAAAGCTAGCGGTCCGGATGGTATATCGGCCATAGTGTTGAAAACCTGTGCCCCTGAGTTGTCTCCAGTATTAACGCGTCTTTTCCGCCTCTCTTTGAAAACTGGTGAAGTCCCTAAATCTTGGAAGCTCGCTAACGTGCAGCCTGTACCCAAGAAAGGCAGTCGTGCTAACCCTTCAAACTATCGCCCTATTTCAGTCACCTCCCTACTTTGTAAATGTATGGAGCGTGTACTGAATAGGAAACTCCTTGCATACCTCGAAGGTAACAACCTCCTCAGTGATCGCCAATACGGGTTTCGCCAAAACCGGTCTACTGGGGACCTTCTTGTGTATGCCACGCACATTTGGAGCGAGGCCATCGAGAAATATGGTGAAGCACTGGCTGTTTCATTAGACGTCTCGAAGGCTTTTGATAGGGTTTGGCACGCTAGCCTTATTGGCAAGCTTCCTGCCTACGGACTGCCAGTTCAATTCTGCTCCTGGCTCGCAGACTTTCTGAGGGAAAGATCCATTCGAGTAGTTATTGACGGCTGCTCGTCGGATCAATTGGCTATTAGCGCCGGGGTACCTCAGGGGTCAGTGCTATCTGCCACACTGTTTCTGCTGCACATTAATGATCTGCTAATGCCCGGTATCATTGCGTATGCAGACGACAGCACAGTTGTGGAGAGATATGTTTCCACTGCGCGAGCTAGGCAGAATGAAATTCAGGAGTTAAGAGATGAGATGCTGCAGCGTCTGAATTTGACTCTCAAGGCTGTATCCGACTGGGGCGATGCCAATTTAGTCATGTTCAACGCCTCTAAAACGCAGGCTTGTCTCTACTCGGCGAAAAAAAGTCCGTTTCTCCAAGTTCCTGTATTCCGAGATGTACCTGTTGCTATAGGTGATCACCTCGAGCTCTTAGGTGTTTCGCTCACGCCTACTCTCAACTTTGGCTCCTACATCGAGTCTAAGGCAAAAACAGCTGCCATGAAGCTAGGCATCCTGAATAAGGTAAAGCGTTACTACACACCAGGACAGCTTCTCAGTTTATATAAAGCACAAGTCCGGGCTGGTATGGAGTACTGCTGCCATGTTTGGGATGGCTCCGCCAAACACCAGCTTGCTGCCTTGGACTCGATCGAACGTAGAGCTTTCAGGCTTATAGGTGAGCAACATATGGCGGAGACTAAGATCCAGTCTCGGTGACAGGTGAGATCGTGGTCAAACAAAGGTCTATCAATGTTAAAAAAAAAAAAAAAAAAAAAAAAAAAAACTTCATGCAATATTAGATGGAGGGCGCACGGGTGAAGGGATACTTTGCGTCTTTTCATGCAATATTAGATGTAGGGGCGCACGGGTGACGGGATACTATGCGTCGCTTCATGCATGAAGAAGCATGAAGCGACGCATAGTATCACCTCACCCGCCCCTCATTCTAATATTACATGAAGCGACGCATAGTATCCCGTCATCCGCGCGCCCTGGTTTTCGGTTTTCGAGATAGTGTTGCGATTTGTGAAAATTCCGATAATTGCAAAACGTTATCCATAAACTATTAGTGCTCAAGTTTGGGATTTTTCGACAGTAATTACTTCCACGGAACCAAGATAAAAACAGGATCCCTAAAATAGGTAGATACGAGAATTGTTCTTCGTAATAAAGCTGCTTCAAAAATCCTGCAATCAACGGTTGCATTGCGAAATAATTAAACAAAAATAAAAACGAAATAAACTGTAGGGGCGCTTATTCATTACTGAAACAATGCCGATCTCAACCTTATCTCTCCAATAAGATTCCCACAAAAACTGTCTCGAAGAGAAGTGGCGAAGGATAATTACATCCCGTGAGCTGGGAACACAACAAACGAGCCTTGCAGCAGGACAACTCCTGAACGCACGACAACTCCTGAACGCACGACTCCAATGACGCACTGAGCGAGCACAGTTATCAAACCTAGCGGCAGGACAACTCCTGAACGCACGACTCCGATGACACACCGAGCGCACGACAATTCCTGAAAGCACGACCCCCTTCAGAGAAATAATCCCTTCGCCCAAGTTCACCGTAAAGCTTCCAGTATTTATGATGTGGATTGCAGTATTCATAAATAAAGAGCGACTTACACAAAACATGTTTTTGCTAGCTGCTAGCTAAAAGTAGGTAACAAAGATTATAAACTATGTTAAGACCGGCTTGTGCATTTGTGCAAAAGCCAATGAGTAGACATTTGTGCATTTAGGTACCTAGCAGAGATAATATCACCTTCTCTTCTAATATACAGGGTGTAACATAATATCCCTATAAGCCCGGGAAGGGGGTATTCTACACATCATGGCGAATAACTATAACTGTACGACTTTTTAAATTTAGAAGATTTTCATTTATGAAATGCCGCTTAAAAATCCTGAAATTCCTTAGGAAATGTACCTAACACAACATGAGGACGTTACTGTACGATAAGGTACCTTACCTAGGGCTGCCTCATGTGGTGTTAGGCAAATTATTGGAGGAACTTCGGGAATTTCTCGAGGACTTTCTGGATTTTTACAAGACATTTCATGAATGAAAAACATCGAAATTTAAAAAGTCGTAGAACTAAGGTATTCATCATGATGTGTTGAACACCCCCTCCCCGGGCTTATAGGGATATTATGTTACACCCTGTATGTAGATTCAGTTCTAGAAACGAATTTCGTGAGTCCGTAAGGCATACCCCAAGCCCCGCCTAGTATTCTGTTTGTTATGTTTGTTTTTTGTTGTGTGCCAAATAAATGTTTTTCATTTCATTTTTCCTTTTTATTTCATACTTTGCTAACAATCCTACAAATCGGTAGTTTAATTGAAAGCACCTTTCCCTACGGGGTTTATTGCGCTGTGCGTCTCTGCGGATTACCCGCGGGGCCGCATTGTCCGCGCGCTCATTGTCCAAACACCATTGACATTATAATATTGTAACCACTCCCGGGTTCTACCGGTCCCAAGAATCAGTACCCACTCGGTGCTCTCTAAACAAATGGCCATCATAATTAAGACTTCCTTGATAAAGCATTTTTTTTTAATGATGGTTACAACCGTTAGGCACGTACAGGCACGGTGTAACGAACCCCCCTTCATGACTATTTTTCCTAACGTTATATTATAAGATATGAAGTCTATTAACAGATACCCTACCACATTGAGGGTGTGGTAGGGTTATGTGAGGTTCACGGACTCGTGGACTCACTAAAAACACCCCGGTGGCCGGCCTCTACGCTTGTCAAGGGGCTCCGGGATCTCCATTCGGAACGCACCGGTGCCCCTCTCGCATTTGCCTGTAGAGCACAGTCCCGGGCATGACTTCCAAAGTCACGCCCAACACCCTCGCTGGTGCTCACAGCGACTACTTGCCACAAATTGTCGCTGCCTTCCCAGGATCCGCATACAGGCAGCCAGCTAACCTAACTTTTTTTCTCAATTATACAATTCAATGTAATATATCATTTACCAATCTTAATTATTATACCATTGTTGACCCATTCGCCTTCGCAGCGGTACGCAGAATGCGCTCTGCAAAGGCAAGGAAATGGGTCCGGCGGTTGCCATCGCTAATTGCCTCTTTTATGCTGTCCTTAGTAAGCTTCAAATCCATTCTACACTCACATTCATATCGTTCGAAGCCGTACTTGGGGCGCTCCAACATAATGTGGATGATTGTTTCCGGGCTTACGTTATAGCAGGTGCAAAAAGGATCATCTGCTAATTTAAATCTATTAAGGTAGGCTTTAATACCTGTATGACCAGTGAAAAGTTGAGTTCTCAGCGCGTTTGTACAAGTTTTAGTGAGAATTCTATATGCGCTTTTTATTTCATGGAAAAAGATCTTATAGCGTGTACTGGTCCTAGACCACGTAGGGTCACTCGCTTACCCATGCGTTTGTGCAATTAGTTTTAGTTAGGCCAGTCGCCACCGCTGCGCGGCGGCACTAGTACTTTTGGTAAAACTATTGGTTTTCATCTATGGTTAAGACTAGATAGTTTGATGCTTCTGTGATGTTACTTACTCTATGATTAGACCTAAGTTTATCTGTGCTCGGTAGAAAAAGTCTGTAAGATAACCGCAGATATAATCTAATATAATCTGATAGAACTATGTGCTTTTTTCATGTAAATGTGGATGATAAAATACACGCTCACAAGTTAACAGCAAGACCTTAGTATTATTTTGCCCAAAACTGGCTAGCCCCCGCGAAAATGGCACCCAACGTGATTGTGATGCGTGATATTTGTTCTTGCGGATATTTTTCGATTGGACTTGAAGTTCTACCTAAATAGAGAATTTTTCCGTCGTGGCATCATCGTTTTCCCGTCCGTACCTAATTTCGTACTACCGTGTCGTACTCAAATTAGAAGATGACGAAGACCCGATCACAGGCCGTGGCTGGTCCAAACGACGAGGAATTAGAAAACAGCGAACAACAAGCCGGTCCTGTTCAGTCAGATGTTGGCAGTATCACAATGTCGAACATTGACATGACTACTTTGCTTTCTACGCTGCAACAATCTCAACATCAGTTTTATCAAGAGGTTCTGCGGGAGGTGAGGTCCTCAACGCCGGTCATGTCGGCTAACGCCTCCGCTTCGTTTTTGACGACGGCACCTGCTAATTTCTCCGGGTGTACTTCAAAGTTTTGTGGAGGCTCTACTGAGTCATTAGAAAGCTTTATAGATACCATTGAAGCGTATAAGTCCTGTCTCAACATATCTGATGACAATGCCCTACGAGGATTAACCATGCTACTCACTGAAACAGCTGCGGTATGGTGGCAAGGCATTAAAGCTAATTGCAAAACATGGGACGAGGCCCTATTAAAGCTAAGAAGTGCTTTTGGTGAACGTCGTCCACCTTTTCGAATATATCAGGACCTCTTTGCGTTATCCCAGGGAGATGAGGTAACGGATTTGTTTATTTCCAAGGCTCGGGCTTTGCTTGGAAAAATTCCTAGAGGTGACCTTTCTGAAAAAGTAGAACTGGATATGGTCTTTGGGCTCCTCGACCACCGCATCAGAAAGCGCTTAGATAGAGACGCAGTGAAGACCTTTGATGAGTTACTCACAAAGGCTAGAAATATTGAAGACTCACAGCGTGTTAAGGAAAAGTCTGGGAGTGTGGCAAAATCGCGTGCACTTGTGACTCCGCGGGCCCAACCATCTCGGGCTGCCGTCACCGTCGCACCGCCGAGGCCATCCGCTCCTGTCACTGTGAACGCTCAAGCTTCCTCCGAGCCAGCTCCATCCGGTGATGGTAGACGCCCTTATTGTGTGTACTGTAAACGTCCTGGTCATGTGCGCGATGAGTGTGAAAAGCTAAAGGCCCGCAGTGATAATAGCAAAAGTGATCCAATCAAGTGCTATGGGTGCGGTACCCCCAATGTGATTAGGTCTAAGTGTACTAAGTGTAACCCTTCAGGTAATCAAGGACAAGCTTTTTACTCTCTACAACTACAGACTGGTAAGAAATTTTTTTTTAAAAAGTTTTCATGTGGTGTTTGTTGTTTACAAACTTGTATTTGTGTTAATAGCAGGTCTAGCCAAGCTCTGCCCTTTTCAGTTGAGGCCGGTCACATACATTTGACACAGTTAGCTGATTCCACAATTCTTAAACCTCTGCCTCCAGTTGAGGGAAGTGTTTGTCAGACAGATCACCTACAAGTTAAATCCAGTGGTTGTCAACCCCAAATGTCCAGTGTTTCTCAAACACAAATATTGTGTCGAGCCAATGAATGTAAAGTTTCAGAAATTGCAAATTTGTCTGGTGGTCAAATAAACATTGTGAATAGTCCACAAACAGAAATGTTATGTCAGACCAGTGGAGGTTAAACTTTAATGTCAAACGGTTCTGGTCATTCACAGTCTCAAAACTCAAAGGGTTGTCACGATCAAATGTTAACGACTACTGATAGTGAAGTTTTTGTCATGTCAAACGAAACCAGTGTTTGTCAAAGTTTTACCCAACTGTCTGACAGTGTTAGTGTAAGTCAACGACCGATCTTAAACATTTCAATTGTTAATGAAAATGGAACTGCTTTGGTTGACTCAGCCGCTAAGGCTTGTGTTGCGGGGCACACATTGTATGATCTCTTTTAGAGAAAGCGACACCCAATTTACTCATGTACTCAAATTGTAAGGCTGGCTGACGGAGTTAGTAGGAAAATGGATCTTTTAAGTGCGGAAGTCAAAGTCACGTTGAAACACAAAACTGAACAAGTTAAGTTTTTAATTTTTCCGGATTCACATAACAACGAGACTTTGCTTGGGATAGATTTTTTGCAAAAATTCAACATATCAGTTAATTTTGGACAATCTTTCTGGAATTTTGCGGAGAATCAAAACAAAAAGTTTAAACTGAATTATGAAAAGGTTTTACCTTGCGAAAATATTTTTTCTGCTGAAATTTCTAATATTTTGAGTTTAGATGAGGCGACCTCTGTTACAAACCTTCAGCGTGAGGAACTTTGCCAGCTCCTTATGGACAACGATGACATTTTTCAGCCAGTGGGGGATCCGACACCGTTCGCTGAACATAGGATTGATACCGGTGACCACCCTGCTATCGCTGTTCCTCCCTATCGTTTGACTCCAGCTAAGAAGGAGATTATGCAGGCAGAGACAAGATGTTGGCTGATAACATTATAGAAGAATGTGAGTCAGCGTGGGCATCACCTGCGCTTCTAGTACCTAAGAAAAATGGCAAGGTACGTTTTTGTGTCGACTACCGTAAGCTCAATGCGGTTACAAAATCTGATGTATATCCCATGCCGCTAATTGACGAATTGATACAGTCGACCAAAAAAGGTTGCATTATGAGTACCTTAGATATGCGAAGTGGGTTTTGGCAAATCGCTGTCCGTGAGTCTGATCGCGACAAAACTGCGTTTTCTTCACCATGCGGGGCTTATCGCTTTAGACGCATGCCTTTTGGACTAAAGAATTCACCATCGACGTTCCAGCGCCTTATCGACAGGCTGCGCTCTGGCCCTTTGTTAAAGGACGTGACCCTTCTCGCATACCAAGATGATTTACTCGTAATAAGCGAGACATTTGAAAGTCATATCACAGATCTTCGCGCAGTCTTCGATAGGTTGCGCATGTTCAACTTACGAGCTAATCGAGAAAAGTGTGTGTTCGCTCGTCAACAGGTAAAATATTTTGGTCATGTCATCTCCCAGGATGGAATTTCTCCTGATGCCGACAAGGTCCAAGCAGTCGTGGATATGAAATCGCCTACGACGTTACGTCACTTGAGAACGTTCCTTCAAACTTGTTCCTGGTTTAGAAAGTTCATTCCTGGTTTTTCCTCAGTCGCTGAACCACTAACTCGTTTACTCAAGAAAAATCAACCTTGGATGTGGAATGCTGAGCAAGCGGAGGCGTTTAAAGAGTTGAAAACGCGACTTACTCCAACGCCTATTCTAACGCAGGCTGATTTCAGCAAACCTTTTGTCCTCAGAACGGACGCCAGTAGTTACGCTCTCGGCGCGGTTTTGTTGCAGGGTGAAGATAAAAGTGAGCGAGTCGTCTCCTTAATTCAGCAGAGCGAAACTATAGCACCACGGAGCGAGAGGCTCTCGCAGTTGTGTGGGCTGTAGATCGTTTCAGGGGTTACATTGAGGGACAACCGGTCGTAGTCGCCAGTGATCATCAGCCGTTAAAATGGCTTCTCACCTTGAAGTCTCCGTCGGGTAGGCTTGTTCGTTGGGCTCTTAAATTGCAGTCTTTCAACATACATTTTCAATACACTCCTGGAAAGGCAAACGTCGTTGCAGACACTCTCAGTCGACCGCCTTGCAATGAAGAGGAGAAAGAGCAGTGTGGTCTCTGCACAGTTACAGTTGACCTACCATCTAGAAGCCCCTCTGATTTGCGGCGTGCTCAACTTGACGACCCGGAGTTAGAGAAAATTGTCGTTGAACTTGAAAGTGACTCTGACGCTTTTTCCATTGAAGCGAAACGTTGGTCTGAAAGAGGTTATTTTATGCAGCAAGGTGTTTTGTATAGGTACAATCCTGACGTCGATAGCGAGGAGCCGCAGCTTGTCATTCCTACTGGCCTCCGTCTCGACATTCTGAAGGAGTGCCACGATTCTCCTATTGCTGGTCACCATGGCGTCGATAGGACTTTCCAAAGGGTGGCGCATCGTTTCTTTTTCCCAGGAATGCGGCGTGTCATTGGTGAGTACGTGAAAACGTGAGTTACCTGCCAGCGTTACAAGGCGTCTAATAGTAAAACTCACGGTTTATTACAGACACCAGTGTTAAGTCAGAGAGGAGAAACGCTGGCCATTGATCTGTTCGGTCCTCTCCCAGCTGGGGACAATGGAGAGAAATGGGTTTTGTTGGTAGAAGACACAGCTACTCGATGGGTTGAGCTGTACGCGTTGCAGGAGGCTACATCTGAGGTCTGCGCTCGAACTCTAATTGAGGAGTATTTTCTGCGTTACGGTCTGCCTCGTCGTATTGTTTCCGACAACGGGGTACAGTTCATATCGGCTGATATGATGATAAAATACACGCTCACAAGTTAACAGCAAGACCTTAGTATTATTTTGCCCAAAACTGGCTAGCCCCCGCGAAAATCTTCGTTATTTCACCAGAAGAAGCTTGAGTGTATCTTGAGCCCGTTCCTATCATTCTTCCTAGTTCTCTCCTCTTCTATCTGTGTTAATGCTCAGTGTTCATTTCGTATAATGTTTTGGATGATATTTCTAAATCATATCTAGGTAGTTTATAGATACCTAGGTACCCCCAAGTGCAAGTGACAGTGCCTACGGATTTAGCGCTAAGCATTTTGCCTAATCATCCTCAGGTAATTTGCAAGCTGAAGCCTTTCCACACATAAACATCGTGTTTTCACTGTGAGTTTCATCGAAACTACATACCTACCGACAGAGCACTTATACTTACAAGCATCGACGTAAATATTTTACTTTGGTCGAAGCTTACAAGCATTTTGTCTAAAATTAGAATTTCACCTAGCAATTTTGCAAACACCCAATCGAGCACAACCATAAATCTAAATGTTAATTTAATTTCGTCCATTTAGTTGCTATGGGTAACATAGACAACAATTATCCCTAGTATTTTACCTATTGTCAACTCAAATCTACTTATCAAAGTGACTAAAATAGATATTCTCCTCCATCCTTCGCTACACGCTTACCACGGTCAGCTGTTTAGTTGTTC
Organism: Operophtera brumata; assembly: GCA_932527175.1. Taxonomy (NCBI): domain Eukaryota; kingdom Metazoa; phylum Arthropoda; class Insecta; order Lepidoptera; family Geometridae; genus Operophtera; species Operophtera brumata. The sequence continues at coordinate 29,220,349 of OW052239.1, read as the reverse complement.
TGACGTTGATTTCAGCGAAAGATCTATTGAGTGCAACGGCCTGGCATGCGCCTACATACTGCGTGACCTTGCATGCTTGCACCGCTTAGCTGACTGCCCGTGTCTCTGACAAGAAGCCGGACCTCGCCTGCGTGCTGGACTACGAAACGAGGAGCGTATCGTATACCTTTTTGGCTAATTTACTTGTTGTTTTGGGTACTTCATCGCAATGACTTCAGATATGAATCTCAAAGATCTAACTGCAAAGCGTGGGTCCATCAAAGGACGCGTAATTATTTGGATCACCCGACACGAAGCAAAGTTCCTTCCATTGGTAGGACGAGTAAAACTCCCGCAATCCACCCCAATCAGCTGAGCCAAAATGCCAAACCATACGCTTCCCAGGTACGGGGTTTAGACCAAGACGACCTATTGGCATAGATGTTGAGACCAGGCAGTGGTCTGAAGAACCAAAAGGAGCCCCTACTGTAACCTGGCACTTGTCTGGATGTGTGGTCATAACGAGGTCCAGCAACGAAGGTGAATGACTCACGACATCAGGAATTCTCGTTGGACAAGATACCAGCTGAGTGAGTCCATGAGCTAGCACAAAATAAAGGGCAGTTCTAGCCGCATGATCCGTGCGCTGGGAACCCAACCATTCAATATGGTGGGCGTTAAGATCTCCGAGCACGATCAGTTCTGCATTGGAGTACTGCCCAAGTGCCCATTCAATTCCGTCGGCCATTATCTCAAACAAGCGCGCAGTTTCCGCATCACCACTATGAGACCTGTAAAGGCACGCAAAGACACTTGTTTTACCTCCATAGTCTACGCGTACCCAGAGACAAGACAGTCTATTGGCTTCAAGGCCATTAAGACGTCGACAACTAATATCCCCCCGGACGTACAGACACACCCCAGCTTTTGGCAGAAAAGCTTATTCCAGACTATAACCAGGGTAGTGCAGATTATGATGTATCGGCCGGACAGGATATTTGTGTCTCCGTTAAAAAGAGCACAGCAGGCTTAACTGTCTCCAGGTGGTGATGGACAGTATTCAAATTACTATGGAGCCCTCGAATGTTGCAGAGGTCAACACTCAGTGTGGAATTTATAGCCGCTGAGGTAAACGTTTTTCTCTTTGTTGTAATGGCCATTGGATGTATAAAATAAGGGAAGGTGATGAAAAGCATTCCAGTCAGAAAAAAGGACAAAGGCAGTTAAAAAAGATAGGGCTCAATTAGACAAAAATATGGATGGCTGGCGCGATGTACGGAAGGGCCCCCGATCCAACAATCTAGCAGATGGGTGGTAGCAACCCAGGCAAACCCCTTGCGGTGCTCTACCACCGCATTTGACCGAGTTAGTCGACTCTTACGACACGCTATATACTCGGCAGCGGAGGATAAAAGTATTCTTTCTCAGTCCCCATCACGGATAAACATCATCATCATCATCATCAACCTACTGCAGTCCACTGCTGGACATAGGTCTCTCCCATGGCACGCCACTGAGCCCGGTCCTTGGCTCTCTTCATCCAGTCTCTGCCAGCCACCCCGCGCAAGTCATCGCTCCACCTAGCCAGAGGGTGTCCTACACTACGTTTGCCAAGACGCGGTCTCCACTCAAGAACTCGTTTACTCCACCGGTTATCGGTTCTTCTGCAGACATGATCCACTGCCATTCAGCTTGCTAATCCTCTGGGCTATGTCTAGAACTTTGTCTTTTTGTTGGATAACCTCGTTTCGGGTCTCGTCCTTCAGAGAGACTCCAAGCATAGCACTTTCCATAGCTCGCTGAGTGACTTTAAGTTTATCGACAGTTTAGTAAGAACTGTAAACTAGGTTGGTAAGTTGATAAGCAGAAAGGCAAGGCAAGACACTTGGCGAGGAGTGGTACCACCTACCACTGCAGAGGTCGCACAGATGCGACCACATCCAGACAACACATCTGCGCAAACACAGCACCGTTCATAATTGATGGATGGCTGTGTACAATTCACATTACTTACGCTTAATAATACAATACATTATATGTATGTAATGTAAATACTCATCAATAAAAAATATAATATTATCAGCAGTTCTCTAATAATGAGTAGGTACTTATTGAACGAGTGAAGCGAGTTCTGTGAGCCAACTTGGAAGAATCGGTTTTTGTATGTATGTATGCTTGTCAGATGAAAACTCTTGTACCTACTGCAAATCTGATCTTCAAGAAATAATTTAAAAAAAAGTTTATTCCATTAACAAGGAGGCCTGCGTTGCTCGTTGGGTATGAGGTCTACAATTTCTCATTCAGGCTTTGGAGTCTCCTTTTTAAAGTTTATTTTGGTAGGTATTCGTTTCATTTATTTATTTACTTGCAAAAAACAAAGATGCTACTAAATTACTTAAATACTACTTAAACAAAAACAAACTACAATAGATACATTGGGACAATAGATATACTATAGACTAGGTATATACACACATACAGACTTACATATAGACTTGTTTCTGAAAATATTAAGCAAAAATGTACATAACTAATTAATAATAATAATGTGATTAATTATATTATGTGTATCAGCTCCGGCTCTCCACTGGAGTTTACTCCAGTTCAGTATAAGATGTACGAATATGATGCGCAGAGGAACACATAACGGACTTCATATTTAGTTAACGCTTGATTTTATTCCCGCATCTATTTATGTGCCGTGCCGCTTGTATGAAAAGGTTTTAGTGAAATGAATATTTTTCAATACAAGTTTTTAAAATGAGTGATCGTAACCGTGTGCTGATCACAATGAGCCTAAACACGGCCAGTCTACTATTATCCATCGAGGAGTTCCGTTGTCCACCTTCTATCTCCATCATCAGATCAGCTCGCTGTCACCATCATATTTCATTGTCATCGGAACTTGACAGGTATGCAAAATCATCTCAATCGGTTGAGGATAACTGCTTTACAATTCAGTTGCAAGATTCCTCCCGGACAAAAATATGCTAGTTATATACAAAGCTTGTAATATAAAGTAAACTCTACAAAAGCTTATTTTGGCAAATATAATTTCGCAAAGATTTTAAGATTTTAAGTTCCCTAGCAATAAAGCCGAACACGATTGTAAGAGTATTTAGCAACATAACAATGTTTTTAATGCTTAATTTCACAAACTTCAGTCAAACGTACAGCTGCATTTCACAAATGTATCATTATTTAAAAGCGAAATACATAAGGAAAAAATAATACAACTAATACAAACCATGTAAAAAAAAACATATTATTAAACAGTTGTGCTACCTGAAGACCGCAGCTAAAGATCTAAAGGTAGCTCAACTGATCCAAATCACTACCAAACGGAAGCGTCCCTAAGATGCTGGCTGCATTGCCACGCTGAATAGCAATACGCGGTGAGCCAGATAAAAGCCAGCTCTCGGGTCAAGCGTCGCTTTGACCCGACGCCCTGAAATAATTTTGTAAACGCGAAGGGTCCCGGTACCCCGCGGACCCAGAGTCAAAAAAGTACTTTTAATGAAAATACAAACGAAGCAAATTCAATTCGGAGCTCAACTTTCACGTCCAATTCTGTCTCAATCAAGCACATCAGGCACCAACCTTGCATCAAGCTTGAATCAAGCACAAGACTAAAGTGTCAAAACTTGAATATGATAAGAACATTTTGGAATGAGTCATGAATAAAGGAATTCATATAATAACACATTCCATAATAAGCTAGCAGCCAGGACAAATCTTATACCAACGAATCTTATTAATAAGTCCGGGTAATCTCTGACCACGTGGCCAGAGGGTAATCCCTTAGACGGCTTTTAGTACCTCCACGGGAGGAGACGGAGGGGTCTATTCTTGGGACGGACGCACCACAGCACTATAAATTCAAAATTTATATTATTAATACCTGAACACACAAGATGGTCTAACAGGCCGTCCCAAGACTATGCGACATGAAGGGAAAGTACCTTAAATATTGTAGATAGGATATTTTGCTGAAACGAGACTTTATTTCATTTTTTAAACATAGTAATACTGCATTCAAAGATTTTCTAAAAATTACTTGCTGCGTCTGGGAATCGAACCGATTGCAATGTGAAAAAAACTCGTATTTTTATGATTCCAATCGAAAGAATGAACCAAAATCATAATTTATTTAAGTAAATTATCCGTATGATCCGTATTAGTAATATTTCCGTTTTATCTTAACACAGAGGAGTAACGTGAAATTAATCATTTTAATTTTAATTTTTTATTCAAGTCGGTTCGATTCCCAGATGAAGAAAGTAATTTCTAGAAAATATTTGAATGCAGTATTAAAATGTATTAACAATAAAATAAAGTCTCGTTTCAGCAAAATATCCTATCTACAATATTTAAGGTACTTTCCCTTCATGTCGCATAGTCTGGGGACGCCCTGTATATAAAGTTAGTTGCGGCTGCCGAGATGGCGCCATCAGACGGCTGACCGCGCCGGACAGACGGACAGACGGACGGACGGACGGACGGAGTAGGCTTTCACTTAGCACTTTGGAGTTTTCTTTTAGTAGTAGTAGAGCTTTTTTGTGAAAGATTTCCTCCGGGGAAGTATTACCACCATACCTATTTCTGACCCAAAGCAGTAATGCTCGCATTGCTGTGTTCCGGTTTGTAGGGTATGGTTGCTGGTGAAATTACAGGCACATGAAATTGTTCATCTTCACTACTCAGGGCGGCAGGTGCAGTACAATGCCACATAGGGCGCGTCTTAGGTGGACTTGACCTATGAGGTAATGCACTGTTCATAGGCAGAGGGTACCGCTTAACATCAGGTGGGCCAATGATCGACCTGTCATACCAAGTTGTAAAAAATGGGTACCTACGCATCCCTATGCGCAAAGCCACCTGCAGCTATAAATTAGATACACAAATATCGTTAATCGATGGATCGTTTATAACATATTTATTTACATAGAACAATTTATTCTTACAGCACAAGTAATGTAATAATTTATTGCCTTTCTTCGCTATTGTTTGAACAGCAATGGTATAAAAAGGGAGGGTTTAGGTCTCAGCAGCATAGTCTGCCTTCAGGTGTGATCGGGTCCTCAGATCAGACACAAGATGCTACTACCATTCAGTGCGGTGCTGACGCTCAGTGTGAGTTTATTTCATTATTAATACACTAATTTTTGATTATATGTAACTAATTCGGTGTACTACAATCGCCGTTTGTATGTATGTATGTATGTATGTAGGTATGTATGTAACATATGGCGCAGAATAAGATCCAGAGTCTCGAGCACCGCCGTAAGGTCGCGTGCCTTTCGATCTTCTATAGGTTACATTTCGGGGAATGCTCCCAGGAACTTACACCTTACACCAGGGGAACACCCTTACCTCATTAGTATATCCTCTATTCGTACTAAACGTTTCAGTTCTACCTTTAGAATGCGAACTGCTATGGAGTGGAATACACTACCGTCGTCTGTCTTTCCTAAAAACTATAATCTGGGTATCTTCAAGGCTAGAGTGAATAGGTGCCTTCTAGACCTTTGTGCTCCATCTTCGGCCACATCGTCACTTACCAACAGGTAGACCTTTGTTCTCCATCTTCGGTCACATCGTCACTTACCAACAGGTGAGACCTTTGTGCTCCATCTTCGGCCACATCGTCACTTACCAACAGGTGAGACCTTTGTGCTCCATCTTAGGCCACATCGTCACTTACCAACACGTGAGATCGTGGTCAAACAAAGGTCTATCAATGTTTAAAAAAAAATGTATGTTTGTTTATCCGAGCATAACTTCCAAACCATTAATCTAATCTTCATAAAATTTGATTGGAGGTAGATAGTATTGGTACAATTTGTTAGTAAGGTTATGAGCTATATCGGTCGGGGGGTTGTTGAGATATTGGGGTCCAAGAGGGGGTAAAAAAAAGTGAGAATATTAGATCAAATTGGGTGTAGTATGAAAACCCCTCGCTTTGACTTTTTTTTTATTTTTTTTTTATTAATCTAGTTTTTGAGATTTTAGGGTAAAACGAAAATGTAAAAAACCAAATTCAAAATCAAAATCTTTATTTCAGGCTTATTGAGAATTGTACTAAACCTAAACAATAAGTCCATAGAAACATAAATACCTAACATATAAAAAACACATTATTTATAACTTAATCTAACACACGTGTGATCGCCAACGCCTCGCGGCCCGGGGGATCACGTGACAGGCGGCCCTTGAACCGCCGGAACTTCACCCCTTTCAGTCAGAAGTCAGGGCTCAAGTAGGTCTTCAGACTCACCCGTGGGAACCCTCACCATAAATGAGCTAAAGCTCCCATTATGACGAGAGTCCAACTTCATGACCCTCAATCCCACTCCGACTTTCCTCTTGACGTACTCCACCACCACTGCAGCCTTCACGTGGAAGTAGAAGCGGGACACGTACATCTGCGTAGAGGGTACCTCCGCCCGGAAGTGTGCTCACTGGATAGATGAGTACCACACTGGTTCCGGCTATAGAGGGCTTCCGTTTCTTCCTTATCACCACAATAAAGCCCTATGCATCACAGGGCTCTTTCCTTGAAGCCCTAGCGGTTGCAGCGCTGCGAACTGGTTCACAGCTCCGCTTCTTCCCCTTTTTCTGAGAGGGAGCAGGGTTGCTAGCCGCTACAGAAGCGTAGTCATGCTGTCGGGGAGGACCCAGCGTGACCGGCCTAATATTTAAGAATTTCGATACTGGTACTCCATAAAACAATAACCAGTATAACATCCATTGTTGACCTCCCGTTTCTAGGAATTTGAACGACGTTGTAGGTCTGACTTTTCGAAACAAGAACGTTCATTTTATGTGGATATACTCATGTACATAGATATTTTTTGCAAGAAATAAGGTAACCTACCTAAATCGCGTGTATTCGCGAAGTCTCAGTTCGGGGCGAAACACTAGTTTTAAATAATAATAATGTTGTTTCAATCCTTGCGCGTTCTGGGGGTACCCAATTAGCTTTGCCATGTGTACCTGAATGAGCTGTCCCCAAGTCTGTATATTATAATAATCCCTCACTTATACGAGTATCCGTTTCTATCCGAACATCTATACTAATTATAATGAGGAAAGATTTGGTTGTTTGTTTGCATTAATAGACTACGAAACTACTGAACTGGTTTGAAAAATTATTTCACTGTTGGGAAGGTACACTATCCCGGAGAGACATAAACTATATAAACCATATTTTCAAAAAAATTAGGGATCCTTACTAAAACTCCAATAATGTCACCCAAAGTAAAAAAAATACCAATTTTTTTTGTATCTGGTGTGTGGATAGGAAGGGAAGGGAAGGGGAGGGGAGGGGAGGGTGGGGGGGGGGGGAATTCCAACACTATTCGTGTGAAGCCGGCCGAGTTTCTATTGTCTATATATATATATGTATTTATATATTAATCCGTCATCGTATCCGTTTCCATCCGAACATAATAATGTTGTTTACGTTTCAGATGTTGTGCGCGCACGCAGCACCGAGCGGTAAGTTCAGCACAACCTGCCACCACACTGGTCCTTGCTGGGTCCAGCTTAAGAATAGACCCCTCTGTTTCCTCCCGTTTTTTTTATCTCTGGTTTTATTTTATTTATATTATTCGACTTTGAATGTCGGGTCAAGCAGATGGCCCACCTGATGTTAAGCGTTAACCTCTGCCTATGAACAGTGCATTACCTCATAGGTCATCCTATGTGGCGCTGCACTGCGCCCGCCACCCTGAGACATAAAGATGAAAGTCTCATGTGCCTGTAATTTCACCGGCATCAAACCGGAACACAGCAATGCGAGCCCTACAGCTTTGCTTCAGAAATAGGTGTGGTGGTAGTACTTCCCCGGACGAATTCTTTCACAAAAAAGCTCTACTACTACTAAAAATGGTGTCGTAAGAGCGAACTAAGGCATTACCGCGCCGCATCCTATGGAGAGGCCTCGTCCGGCAACTGACGATGATATCAGGAGAGACCTTATAACACTCTTTAGTAAAACTTTTAAATCTAAATTTTTGACGGCCTCTGTGGCGGGCAAAGGTTCGCCTGTGACGTAGGAGGTTGCGGGTTTGATTCCTGCCTTAGAACAAATATTTGTACGATCTGCAGATATTTGTTCAGGGTGTTCTGGGTATTTTCTATTCATAATTTAAAAAAAACTATCTATGTAATGTAATGTATTAAGTATATCAGACTAGTAACCATAACACAAGCTCTGCGTAGGTTGTAATGTAATGTGTTAAGTATATCAGACTAGTAACCATAACACAAGCTCTGCGTAGGTTGTAATGTAATGTGTTAAGTATATCAGACTAGTAACCATAACACAAGCTCTGCGTAGGTTGTAATGTAATGTGTTAAGTATATCAGACTAGTAACCATAACACAAGCTCTGCGTAGGTTGGGGCTAAGATAAGATAAGACAAGTTTTTTTTTTTTTTTTTAATTAACTTTTTATAATGTCATTACAGACAGAAGATAATTGTATTTGCCAGAACATTGTATAATGGTTTTAAATCAGGTGAAGTCCACTTATGTTCTACCTTATTACTAGGCATGCTAATTTTCACATGAGTATGTAACAATAAAATGAGTATGAAAAATAATGATCATTATATTATTATTTTTTAAAACCTCTCTACCACTACGATCCCATACTGGGAAAGGTTGGATCTTATACTCAGATATTTCATTTTCAGATCCAGACATTTATAAATCTTCATACAAATATAAATCCAAGAATGGTGGAGATGACACATACCACGAAGAAACCAAAGACTCTCTCACATGTGGCAGAGACCAGTGGAACTCCACAAACCAGGGGCAAGGCTGTGAACTGCTCAACATTGATGCAGACAAAGGAACTGCAAAGGGCACAGCTAGAGACGAGTCACATTATGACTCTACGGGCGCACACGAGCATCTCTATAAAGACAACAGCACTGACTTTAAAGGCAGTGGAGACAGATTACGAGAGTATAACAGCGAAAGGTCGAGTTCGTTAGATTACAGCCCTGATCATTATGCAACTGAGAGCGATCACACCAGTCATAGCCACGATCACAACAATGATAAGTACAGCTTAAAGGATGCTTATGGGAAATCCGTTGGGAGCAGTTACGGTCACTCTACTGGGGACTCTGAAAACTCCTACAAGCTCTATGATGATGATAAGGCAACAAGCACAGCATGGAAAAACAATGACCAATATAAAGGTAAAGGAGGATATGAACACACCGATACTGACAACGATGGAAAGGTTACAAAGGGCAATGGTACCTACAAATATGAATATAAACAAAACAATACAGGATCGTCGTATGTCCCCAAGAATGGTACGAGCTGTACTGAAGATAGTATCTATTCCCACGGAGACTATGCGAGTGCGCAGGAGTCAGTGAGCGGAGACAGGAAGTCCAAGTCATCGTCGAAGGGCAGCAGCGACAGTGAAGGGAGTTACACCTCATCGCATGCTGGCGGACGTAAGTTTAGTGCTTCTCACCGCGGCTGTAGAGGTGTGAGGAGACTGTGCCGGAGTGTGTGTGGGTGTGTGTGAGCTTGTTTCTGTTGACTCGTAGCTCCTGGGGCCAATTCTACTATTTTTTAAAGAAAAACCATTCATGTACTATGCAATTACAATTGTCATTTAAAATGGTGGTCTGCTAAATTAATGATTTTACCAATTTTTACGAAGAAAGATTTGACTATTCTTTCTAAATGGTCACAATTATAATGCAATTGAATAACCATTGAAGTTAGTAGAATACCAAAAGAGTCAAAAGTGACAAGTAAGAGACCATAATTAACAATTTAAATACGATTGGTTTAGTAGAATTGGGTCCGTGTTTAGAATCCTATGTAATTTAAAAACGATTGGTTTAGTAGAATGGGGCCCGTGTTTAGAATCCTATGTAGTTTAGTAGAATTGGGCCCGTGTTTAGAATCCTATGTAGTTTTTTGTTAATCAAAATCGGGTTCATCAGCTTGCAACATTTTGTTTGAAGGAACCTTATTTTTGCTGCCTTCAATGGCAAGCGCCTTTATTGCGTAATTCCAAACCTACTGTCAGAGTACACAAATGGAACACCAGTGTTCATGCCAGACTACCATCTCGAGGAATTGCCGAAGGATTTTGTCGATGTGCAGTGACGTCAGACTGAGCTTTGGTTTCGGTACGACACTAGTCACTGGGCTTGAAACTGGCTCATAGTGGGGCGTTACAAATTTGCCGCTGTTAATAGTATTATTTTATCTGTGCCGCTTTCAAGTAGTAACACAGTACAAAACTGTCAAAAAATGTCCAGACTGGGCTGTAAATGTCAAATTTGGATTTTTACCGATGTTCAGTGGAGTTCAGTGGAATTGCGCATTTACCCCACAGGGTACATGATGGTACACGATTCATTGGATCTAGGGTGTATGTAGGTGTGATATATTTGTATGAAAACAGAGGACAGATGTCGGCAGAGGATTCATTCGCACACCTTAGAGCCAGGGTGGTCCTGGACTGTGCAGTTTTAGAGGAACTTCCTCCCGCGAACGCTCAGGTTGTGGAATGATCTCCCTGCTGAGGTTTTCCCAAGTGACTACAGTATGGGGTTCTTCAAAAGGGGTGTTTGTAAATGTTTAAAGGGTCGGCAACGCGCGTGTGATGCCTCTGGTATTGCAGGCGTCCATAGGCTACGGTAACCGCTTACAGGTGGGCTGTAAGCTTGACCGCTACCTTGGCAGTATACATAAAAAAAAAGATGGGGTTTTAATATTTTTATAAAATTTAATCCTACTTACATAATAATAAAATAAACTTCATGAAGGGATTTTGTAGAAGTATACATACATACATACATAGACACACGCTTTTTTTCCTCGAAGGGGTAGGCAGAGCCTCAATCGACCTCTTTTCACAGTGGCTTGCACAATTATTGGTGGTTGTACAATTATCTTTCTGGCTTCTTGTGAGACTCATTAACTTTCAGTATAATTATCTTTCTGGCTTCTTTTGAGACTCATTACTTTTCAGTATAATTATCTTTCTGGCTTCTTTTGAGACTCATTACCTTTCAGTATAATTATCTTTCTGGCTTCTTTTGAGACTCATTACCTTTCAGTATAATTATCTTTCTGGCTTCTTTTGAGACTCATTACCTTTCAGTATAATTATCTTTCTGGCTTCTTTTGAGACTCATTACCTTTCAGTATAATTATCTTTCTGGCTTCTTTTGAGACTCATTTACTTTCAGTATAATTATCTTTCTGGCTTCTTTTGAGACTCATTACCTTTCAGTATAATTATCTTTCTGGCTTCTTTTGAGACTCATTACCTATCAGTATAATTATCTTTCTGGCTTCTTTTGAGACTCATTACCTTTCAGTATAATTATCTTTCTGGCTTCTTTTGAGACTCATTACCTTTCAGTATAATTATCTTTTTGGCTTCTTGTGAGACTCATTAACTTTCAATATTATTATCATTCTGGCTTCTTGTGAGACTCATTAACTTTCAATATAATTATCTTTCTGGCTTCTTGTGAGACTCAATAACTTTCAATATAATTATCTTTCTGGCTTCCTTTGAGACTCATAATTATCTTTCTGGCTTCTTGTGAGACTCATTAAATTTCAATATAATTATCTTTCTGGCTTCCTTTGAGACACTATAATTATCTTTCTGGCTTCTTGTGAGACTCATTAACTTTCAATATAGTTATCTTTCTGGCTTCTTGTGAGACTCATTAACTTTCAATATAATTATCTTTCTGGCTTCTTGTGAGACTCATTAACTCTCAATATAATTCTCTCTGGCTTCTTGTGAGACTCATTAACTCTCAATATAATTATCTTTCTAGCTTTTTGTGAGACTCATTAACTTTCAATATAATTATCTTTCTAGCTTCTTGTAAGACTCATTAACTCTCAATATAATTATCTCTCTGGCTTCTTTTGAGACTCATTAACTTTCAATATAATTATCTTTCTGGCTTCTTGTAAGACTCATTAACTTTTTTTTGAACAGCAGGACCTGAGGTCTTCGATATTTATATCCCTCGTAAGTATAGTATAGTATGGTATAGTATAGTATAGTATAGTATAGTAAAGTATAGTATAGTATAGTAAAGTATAGTATTAACCTATAGAAAATTTAAAAAAAAATGTAGGAGCTTGGTGATTATGGCACATTCCCCCCTTGCATTCTAGGGGGGGAGGCCAATGCCCAGCAGTGGACTAGTGTGAGCTGATGATGATGAGGCAATGAAGCCAGCATCTTAGTGACGCTTCCGTCTGGTGGTGATCTGGATCAGATGAGCTGGTTACTTCAACTGACCATTTTTTGAAATCCCTCTTATATCACACTAATATTATAAAAGCGAAAGTTTGTGTGTTATTGTGTTTGTTACTTCTTCACGCTGAAACGGCTGGACAGATTTGGATGAAATTTTGAATGGAGATAACTGGACTCCCGGAATAACACATAGGCTATTTCTTATCCCGATATTCCTATCGGTTCGAGACTTATACGGGTAACACCGCGGGGCGCAGCTAATGTATTATAAATGCTAAAGTTTGTGAGTTTGTTACTTCTTCACGCTGAAACGGCTGGACTGATTTGGATGAAATTTGTAATATAGATGGAGTCATGGAATATCACATAGGCTACTTGTTTTATCCGGGTATTCCCACGGGATCTTGAATTATGCGGGTAACACCGCGGGGCGCATCAGTTTAGTATATACTACTAGTGTATACTACTTCAGTTAGTCGTACTATTGTTGAGTGAGCATGTTGTTAGTGAGCATGTTTTTTAGTGAGCATGTTGTTTAGTGAGCATGTTGTTTAGTGAGCATGTTGTTTAGTGAGCACGTTGTTTGTTCGCAGCCTCCGACACGGGCCGTGAAGTCGTCTTCTATCAGGCGCATGATGGAAACAGGCCTGTCTATAAGATTTTGCCTGTCGGTAAGTTGATTATATATATAAAGTTTTTTTTTTTTTTTTTATTTACTTTTTACAATGTCATTACAGTAAATAAACACAAAATCGACAAAGAAAAAGAAAAAGAAAACTTATAGATAAACCTACTTGCTAATATATTTAACAGTTTCGATTGTGAATTTCGACAATGAAATAGTAAATAAATCAACATCGTCCTCCTTACATAATTCGTTGACTATCCGAAGAGCCTTTGTGAATGGTGCATGTCCGAGGAGATTAGTTCTTGCAGTAGGCACTGAAAGGAGCCTACGTCGGTGCGGCCGAGCGCTCATGTAGTTATCCGGTACATACAGACCCACACACATCAGCACTAACGGATTGTACAACATACCTCTTAATACCTTAAATATGTACAAAACTAGCGTTGCCTCCCGTCTAACCTCCAGCTTAAAATAACCCACCATACCCAGCACGAAGAGGGTGGGGTACATTAAGGGAAAGAAAGGATACAATTTCATGTATAAAAATCTTGCAAACTTATTTTGCAGTTTTTCCACCATGCTTATGTACTTTTTCTCATGGGGATTCCAAATCATAACACGACTTTCCTATCTACTCCTCACCAATGCATTGTATAATGCCTTGATAGAGCTAATATTTTTAAAACAACTGCATTGTCGCAATATAAAGCCTAGATTACGGAAAGTTTTCTTACAAATGTCAATAACATGATCCCAAAACCGCAGCTCCAGGTCAATGTGGACCCCTAAATCCCGGACCGATATTACTCGAGCAATGACATTTGTGCCCAGCCTATAGTCATGAAACACTGGATTCCAAGCTCGGCTGTAGGTCATAATGCAGCATTTAGCATCATTAAAGCATAGTTTGTTATCGCAACTCCACTGAATAACATGATCAATGTCTTTCTGCAGATTTTTGCAGTCTGTGATATTATTGACCTGCAAAAAGAGTTTTAAATCGTCTGCAAATAGCAGACAAACAGAGGCTTTAATGATGTCCGGTAGGTCATTGATCATTATCACAAACTCAAGGGGTCCAACATTACTTCCTTGGCTGACCCCTGAGTTTGTGTAAAACGGATCAGAAATATACCCACCATATTCCACATACTGCATTCTTCCTTGTAGATAGCTCGCAAAGAACTTCAATAGATCCACAGTGAATCCAATCGATGCCATCTTTTTAAATAAAATGTCATTGTCAACTGTGTCGAAGGCCTTCCTGAAGTCGAAGTATGCCGCGTCAACCTGGACTCCTGCATCGAGAGCAGGAATTGCGTACGTCGTAAAACATAGCAGATTACTGTCCGTGCTCCGACCAGGCCTAAATCCGTGCTGAGCGTCAGACAAAAGAGCATTTACTTGCCTGTGGATGTGCTGATGCAAGATGGACTCAAAGACCTTCGCAAAGGATGACAACACCACCATGGGCCTGTAGCCCTCCACGTCTGAACCCGAGCTGCCTTTCGGTAGCGGGATCACACGTGAGCTTCCATTCCTTGGGGTATGTGTGCGATTCAAGGCATAAATTAAATAAATGCAGAAGTGGTTTCGCTAGAACTCTGCCACAATCTTTGACCAGGAATGAAGGAACTCCATCCGGACCAAATGAATGCTTAGCCTTCAAACGCTTTAAAGCTAACCTGACGTCTTTTAGGCTTAGCTGGTTGATTACCACCTGCTGCGTTCCACCTGCCCCAGCCAACGCCTCATCCACACTAAGTCTGGGAGGGTCATCGCTGTAGACGGAGTGGAAAAAGTTTTCAAACTCCTGGGCACAATGTTCCGGAGACAGCACTACACTATCTTTTGTAATACTGGTTGCGCTAGCTTTCGACCTTTTGGTTTTGGAAAGGCCCAAAAAGATTTTGGATCACTAGCAAACTATCATTAGCAAGTAATTTTATTGACAAGGCCTTTATACAGCCGCTTAAAATTTTGCATTTTTCTATTATTTTATTTTATTTTCGTTGTGATAATATGACAAAGCCCCTATACAGCTGCATCTGTTATCAACATGTTTTTTGCTTCTATATTTTGTTTTATAATGTACATTGATATGTAAATGAATTGACGTAACTAAGTGTTCCCTTAGATCCTACACCTTGAATAAATATATGAATATGAATATGAATATGAATATTTTGCCGGTCGGTAAGTTGATTATATATATTTTTCCTGTCGGAAAATTTATTATATATATCTGCTAGCTGCCGCACTTGTTTTCCCCCACATTGTTCTCCTGTTGCAGTGCCATGCCGGTTTATATCTATCTGTATATATATCTGTATATATCTGTATATATCTGCCTGCCTTTCAGTACTTGCGAAGTGGTTTGAGCGTGATCGCAACTACCCGCTTGGTATATTGGATCGTGATCGCAACTACCCGCCTGGTATACTGGATCGTGATCGCAACTACCCGCCTGGTATATTGAGCGTGATCGCAACTACCCGCCTGGTATATTGAGCGTGATCGCAACTACCCGCCTGGTATATTGAGCGTGATAGCAACTACCCGCCTGGTATATTAAGCGTGATCGCAAGTACCCGTCTGGTATACTGAGCGTGATCGCAACTACCCGCCTGGTATATTGGGTGTGATCGCAACTACCCTCCTGGTATATTGGATCGTGATCGCAACTACCCGCTTGGTATATTGGATCGTGATCGCAACTACCCGCCTGGTATATTGAGCGTGAACGCAACTACCCGCTTGGTATATTGGATCGTGATCGCAACTACCCGCCTGGTATATTGAGCGTAAACGCAACTACCCGCCTGGTATATTGGATCGTGATCGCAACTACCCGCTTGGTATATTGGATCGTGATCGCAACTACCCGCCTGGTATATTTGATAAATTCCTGATACGTGGATAATTAATACTAAATAGTGGTTACATACATTTCTTTGCCAATCTTCCATATAAGTTTAGCTCTTCTCCATCCAAAGGTTGTCTGGAAGAGATCGCTTCTTAGCGATAAGACCGCCCATTGTACATTTCGTTTTTGTTTAATTGTTGTGTGTTTATTTTAACTAGTTTGTAAGGTGTGTAATAAAGTATTTTCATTCATTCATTCATTCTTTGATTTACAGGTGAAACAGGTCACACGTATGCTGGCGCTTCAGGCGCCACGCTTACTGGCGCTCGTGGCTCTGCCACGCCCACTCGAAATGATGGCCCTGTGTCGACATCTGCACGCGGGGGCAGCACTGCAGGAACCGGACGTGATGGCCCTGTGTCGACATCTCATAGTGATACGAGTGGATTGGTGAATGACAACGGCCGCGTTGTCTCGACATCTGCACGCGGGGGCAGCACTGCCGTACAAGATGGCACTGTGTTGACATCTCATACTGATACGAGTGGCTTGGTGTATGACAACGGCCGCGTTGTCACGACATCTGCACGCGGGGGCAGCACTGCCATACAAGATGGCACTGTGTTGACATCTCATACTGATACGAGTGGCTTGGTGTATGACAACGGCCGCATTGTCACGACATCTGCACGCGGGGGCAGCACTGCCATACAAGATGGCACTGTGTTGACATCTCATACTGATACGAGTGGCTTGGTGTATGACAACGGCCGCATTGTCACGACATCTGCACGCGGGGGCAGCACTGCAGGGACCAAACCTAATGGCCCTGTGTCGACATCTCATACTGATACGAGTGGCTTGGTGTATGACAACGGCCGCATTGTCACGACATCTGCACGCGGGGGCAGCACTGCAGGGACCAAACCTAATGGCCCTGTGTCGACATCTCATACTGATACGAGTGGCTTGGTGTATGACAACGGCCGCATTGTCACGACATCTGCACGCGGGGGCAGCACTGCAGGGACCAAACCTAATGGCCCTGTGTCGACATCTCATACTGATACGAGTGGCTTGGTGTATGACAACGGCCGCATTGTCACGACATCTGCACGCGGGGGCAGCACTGCAGGGACCAAACCTAATGGCCCTGTGTCGACATCTCATACTGATACGAGTGGCTTGGTGTATGACAACGGCCGCGTTGTCTCGACATCTGCACGCGGGGGCAGCACTGCAGGGACCAAACCTAATGGCCCTGTGTCGACATCTAATACTGATACGAGTGGCTTGGTGTATGACAACGGCCGCATTGTCACGACATCTGCACGCGGGGGCAGCACTGCAGGGACCAAACCTAATGGCCCTGTGTCGACATCTCATACTGATACGAGTGGCTTGGTGTATGACAACGGCCGCGTTGTCTCGACATCTGCACGCGGGGGCAGCACTGCAGGGACCAAACCTAATGGCCCTGTGTCGACATCTCATACTGATACGAGTGGCTTGGTGTATGACAACGGCCGCGTTGTCTCGACATCTGCACGCGGGGGCAGCACTGCAGGGACCAAACCTAATGGCCCTGTGTCGACATCTCATACTGATACGAGTGGCTTGGTGTATGACAACGGCCGCGTTGTCTCGACATCTGCACGCGGGAGCAGCACTGCAGGAACCGGACATGATAACCTTGGTAAGCATTATAAAAATAATTTTCCCAGTTTGAAATTATTACTAGCCCTATTTGTCAGCACTAGTGACGTGCTTAAGATAGAGCTGGTGTCAGCACTAGTGACGTGCTTCAGATAGTGCTGTGTCAGCACAGCACGCTGCTTCAGATAGTGACTCAATTAGATGGTGGCCTCATACCCTGAAATCTGGTGCTATTTCACTGGAAAACTATGTGTTTATGAAGCTTTCGCAGCCCTAGGGCTGTAAGTAAACTTTATAATCGACCGAGGCTCTTACCATTCATAAATATGCTGTTCTAGAATCATCCCTAAGTTTACTCGAAGTGGATAGCACGATCGAGTGAATACTCGTAACTAGTCCTCTCAGCGAGGCGAGCCCCAATCTACGTTTCTTATTCACTGTTTAAAATCTTCATAACACATTCTTTTTTACAAGCTTTATATTAACTTGCAATGTATGTCCGGGAGGAATATGTATGTCCGGGTGGAATCTTGCAACTGAATTTTAAAGCAGTTATCCTCAACCGATTGAGATGATATTTGGCATACCTGTCAAGTTCCGATGACAATACAATATGATGGTGACAGCGAGCTGATCTGATGATGGAGACGGAAGGTGGACAACGTATCTCCTCGATAGATAATAGTAGACTGGCCGTGTTTAGGCTCATTTTGATCAGCACACGGTTACTAAATTTGATTGCATTGAAAAATATATTTTTCACAAAAAACTTATTATTTTCTCGCATAAGTAATGAAAAATAAAAAAAAAATAACACGGGGGTGTTAATAGTAAATTGTTGAACCGAGCAGAAAGTGAACTATTGTTGCCCGAGCTCTAAAACATGAGTGCAACATGACGTCACACTGAGCGAGGTTCGTAATCTGCTTTCTTTTTCAACTACAGTGAGAAGTATTAATAAATAGTAAAGAACTTGAGATAAATTAACAACACAGCTCTCAGAATTAACAACACAGCTCTCAGAATTAACAACACAGCTCTCATAATTAACAACACAGCTCTCAGAATTAACAACACAGCTCTCAGAATTAACAACACAGCTCTCAGAATTAACAACACAGCTCTCAGAATTAACAACACAGCTCTCAGAATTAACAACACAGCTCTCAGAATTAACAACACAGCTCTCAGAATTAACAACATAGCTCTCAGAATTAACAAGTAGAAGTGGCAATGGGCAGGCCATATAGCTCGCAGAACAGACAACCGTTGGGAATGAAAGGTCCTCGAGTGGCGACCTCAAACCTGAAGACGCGGTGTAGGAAACCCCCGCTCTCGATGGACCAAAGACATAATAAAAATAGTAGTAAGTCAGTGGATGGAGCCGGATTAAGACCATTCATCGTGGCATTGTATGGGGGCGGCCTATGTCCAGCAGTGGACTTGTATAGGTTGAAGGTGAAGTGCGTGAGTTATAGTTAGTGCATAGTTTAATTTGTATATGGTACTGCAGTCATTCAGTCAATCAATTCAGCAGACATTCGGGTGCATCCATGGGCACCTGCGAGGCCATTTATGGATATCGCATCAGGTGGTTTCATAGTCTACCATTTATGGATATCGCACCAGGTGGTTTCACAGTCTACCATTTATGGATATCGCATCAGGTGGTTTCATAGTCTACCATTTATGGATATCGCATCAGGTGGTTTCACAGTCTACCATTTATGGATATCGCATCAGGTGGTTTCATAGTCTACCATTTATGGATATCGCATCAGGTGGTTTCACAGTCTACCATTTATGGATATCGCATCAGGTGGTTTCATAGTCTACCATTTATGGATATCGCATCAGGTGGTTTCACAGTCTACCATTTATGGATATCGCATCAGGTGGTTTCATAGTCTACCATTTATGGATATCGCATCAGGTGGTTTCACAGTCTACCATTTATGGATATCGCATCAGCTGGTTTCACAGTCTACCATTTATGGATATCGCATCAGGTGGTTTCACAGTCTACCATTTCTTATTTAACAGAACCTGGGGGCACGACTACGAGTACTCACCCTGGTCACTGGAAGTGGGTCGACGACGGGCCTGATGGCGAGCCTGACGGTGAAAGCGAGCCAGACGATGAAAGCGAGCCAGACGATGAAAGCAAGCCAGACGATCATGATGGAACCACACACGGTGAGTACACTTTAAACAAAGTATAAATCCAGAATAGAAAAATAAACCAAGTAAATAGTAAAAATTCTCAAAGTAGACATTAGTAGTAGTATCATCGGGTTGGTCCTTCTGTGATAGTTGACAACCTCTACGGCGCGGCGGGCATGTAGCTGGATGAAGCGTAACAAGGATGCGGGTTCTTTTTTTTAACAATGATATACCTTTGTTTGAGCACGATCTCACCTGTTGGTAAGTGACGATGTGGCCGAAGATGGAGCACAAAGGTCTAGAAGGCACCTATTCACGCTAGCCTTGAAGAGACCCAGATTATAGTTTTCAGGAAAGACTGACGACGGTAGTATATTCCACTCCTTAGCAGTTCGCATTATAAAGGTAGAACCGAAACGTTATGTGCGAATAGAGGGTATAGTAATGAGATAAGGATGGTACTGAGCCGTGCGTATGCTCGTCCTATGATGGAAAGGAGATGGTGGGATCAGATCGTGTAGTTCCTGGGAGCATTATCCGAAATGTAACCTATAGAAGATCGAAAGGCACGCGACCTTACAGCGGCGGAATGCCGGCTGCATTGCCACGCTGAATGGCAATGCTTATTCGTTGACCAAAATAAAAGCCAGCATTCCGGTCACGCGTGGACTCAAAAAGACGCTCCGCAAGTTCCTTGAAAAATTGTATGTGCCCCTGTTCCCCACGGGCCTAGAGTCTCCACGCCAAACGGCTCAAATATGTACCCTCTGTCGAGTAGTGCATACTTGCGCCGTTTGAGGGACTCCGCTGTTGTTGCTGCGGAGTCAGCTACTAGATATAACTTCTTTATTATTTGTCAGGCGCGCCGCTCTCCACGTCGAGTAGTCACACGGCTACAGGCAAGAAGGTCTCCATCGTGTCCACCGTCACCTCCACCAGCACCGAGTCCAGCGACGACTCCACGGAGACAACGACCAGCACCGGCACCAGCACGGCGCACGCCGGCGATGGCGGCACGGCTTCTAAACATCATCATCCTCATCACCCAACTCATCATCATCCTCATCATCCTCATCATCCTCATCATCCTCATGATCATACCCATCATCCAACCCAACATCCAACTCAACCTCCAACCAAACCTCCAACTCAACCTCCAACTCAACCTCCAACTCAACCTCCAACTCAACCTCCAACTCAACCTCCAACTCAACCTCCAACTCATCCTCCAACTCCATGTCCCACAACTCCATGTCCGAAAACTCCATGTCCCACTACTCCATGTCCCACAACTCCATGTCACTCAACTCTTTGTCCCAAAACTCCATGTCCCAAATCTCCATGTCCCACTACTCCATGTCCCAAAACTCCATGTCACTCAACCCCATGTCCCACAACTCCATGTCACTCAACTCCTTGTCCCACTACTCCATGTCATAAAACTCCTTGCCCCACTACTCCATGTCCCACTACTCCATGTCATAAAACTCCTTGTCCCACTACTCCATGTCCCACTACTCCATGTCATAAAACTCCTTGTCCCACTACTCCATGTCCCACTACTCCATGTCATAAAACTCCATGTCCCAAATCGCCATGTCCCACTACTCCATGTCCCAAAACTCCATATCCCACAACTCCATGTCCCACAACTCAATGTCCCACAACTCCATGTCACTCAACTCCATGTCACTCAACTCCTTGTCCCACAACTCCATGTCCCAAAACTCCAAGTCCATGTCCCAAATGGCCGAAGGAGTGGGATGTGCCTCCTTGCGACTGGCCGCACTGGCTCTCCGTGAGTGAGTGGCTCTGCCCGTCGCGGCCTGCGCACTCCTGGCCCCCCACTAGCTGGCCGTGGGACCCCAGACCCGCGCCAGGCTGGCCTAGGCCTCCCGCGTGGCCTAGGCCTTCTAAAGGCAAGCTTTGCCTCTGCTATGACTGTATTGATGATGTGCCCTACGACCTGAGACCACTATTTGAAACCAACAAATAAGGCGACCGAATCAAAAACAACGAGGCATTCAAAAACAACGAGGCATTAAAAAACAACGAGGAATTCAAAAACAACACAACGATTGAGAACTGAATACATTAGAATAGGTAATAAGTACTTTATGTACACAATATAATATAACAATCATAGTATTAAGTGAAATGTGCAGTTTTAACACAGAAGTATTAATGATTTCAACACACTTGCTCGTAAAGTGGCCCTTATTGTACGGTATTTAGGGTCATAATGCAGCACACCCGTGCTTTTTACTTTACTCTATCGCACTGTGTGGTAATTTATGTCTTCAAGTCCAATAAAAAGATTTAGTAAACTTTTTTAAATTAGTGTTTATACAGACAGTTAAACATTTACACAGTGTGTATTTCTGTTTTACACCTGTAATCAAACTGTGACTGTTTTATTGCTAATTATTCACTAATGAGTTATAGAGACGGTTGAACATTTACACAGAGTGTGTGTTTCTGTTTTATTATTATTTCTTCACTAGTGTGTTGAAAAACGTCGTTTGATACACGTGTGTATTGATGATTACCCTCCTCGGCTCTCTTAAGACCCTCACCTAAGCAATGAATTTTCCAAATTGAGCGGAGTTATTCTAAACTATATTTAATTAGCACATAATTATTATTAACATAATTTATATATTGAAAAAAAAGTCTAAATGACGCAACTCTCTTTGCCAAACGTACAGTTAAAAACTCCTTCAAAATGTATTTAAATTATTTTTTCCTTCCAATAAAAAGTGTAAGTAAGTAGCAAGGAGTTCTTAATTGTGAGAATAACGTGATGAAGACATTTAAGAAGTAAAAATAATCTCTAGATTGTTATTCGGCAGGATATTAATTAACTTTTACCTCTCTAGTGTCTTGAAAAGCGAGCATTGGTCATTAAAGCTCTTGGCTCCATTACGCAACTCATTCCATTGTAATCCTGCCACGACTGTAATAATCAATTTTGTTCACTTGTATCATAATGTACTATTTTGTTTTACTCACATATGTATTTTATATTGCAGCAATCTAAAAACCTTAACAAGGGCCCAAAAACAATTGTAATAAATGAATTATGAATGAAAATATTTTTTTATTGACCATCTCCACTCTGCTTCTAGAACATCTCCACTCTGCTTCTAGAACATCTCCACTCTGCTTCTAGAACATCTCCACTCTGCTTCTAGAACATCTCCACTCTGCTTCTGGAACATCTCCACTCTGCTTCTAGATCATCTCCACTCTGCTTCTATAACATCTCCACTCTGCTTCTAGAACAACTACACTCTGCTTCTAGAACATCTCCACTCTGCTTCTAGAACATTTCCGCTCTGCTTCTAGAACACTGTTTTAAAGAAAGATAAAACATTTATTTGTGTTAACAACATGAGTCAACATTCAATATTCCACACAAAAAGACACACACACACAGAAACAAAGAAAAATAAAACTAATTTGTGTCTCTTAGTACCAGCCTTCTACCAGCCACGCATCACTGACAGAAATTGGCGTTCGGAGGGGCTAGTCTGCAAATTTGACAAGCAACTTACACGGCCGTGTGGTGTTGTACATGGATTTGAGTATGGAGAAATGGAAGAGCGCCCCTAGCGGGCACCTTGAGAACCTCAAATCCCGTACAAAAATCCATGAAGTGTACACCACGCGGCCGTGTAAGTTGCTTGTCAAATTTGGAGACTAGCCCCTCAGATGAATCAATTGAGTGTACACCACACGGCCGTGTAAGTTGCTTGTCAAATTTGGAGACTAGCCCCTCAGATGAATCCATGAAGTGTACACCACACGGCCGTGTAAGTTGCTTGTCAAATTTGGAGACTAGCCCCTCAGATGAATCCATGAAGTGTACACCACACGGCCGTGTAAGTTGCTTGTCAAATTTGGAGACTAGCCCCTCAGATGAATCCATGAAGTGTACACCACACGGCCGTGTAAGTTGCTTGTCAAATTTGGAAACTAGCCCCTCAGATAAATCCATGAAGTGTACACCACACGGCCGTGTAACTTGCTTGTCAAATTTGGAGACTAGCCCCTCTGATGAACCATGAAGTGTACACCACACGGCCGTGTAAGTTGCTTGTCAAATTCGGAGACTAGCCCCTCAGATGAATCCATGAAGTGTACACCACACGGCCGTGTAAGGTGCTTGTCAAATTTGGAGACTAGCCCCTCAGATGAATCCATGAAGTGTACACCACACGGCCGTGTAAGTTGCTTGTCAAATTTGGAGACTAGCCCTCAGAATGCTGAGTCGCAGTTTTGCACACGATGACACCAATCGTCCGTCGTACTTACACTACGCTTACACCATACACCGGTGTGTGTGGGACATAAGTGAGTCTTAGTGGTTCAACACCGTCGTATACCACCATCGAGCAACACGGAATGGAGACGCCATCAAAGGCATTCCCCGCTGTAGTTCCCCGCTAAATTGAATGCCCTCGAGGGCATACAGCTTATAAAAAACTAGCTGTCGCCGATCGCTCTGTCAGACTGAATCGACTCGGGTGGGAAATAGTGCTCTAAGAAAAATGCCTAATTGTTCAGTTTTATGCTGTAAAAAAATGATTGGATCATCAAATTTACAAAAAGATAGTGTTTTCTTTCACATGTACCTGAATTTCAATTAAATTATTATAACTTATTGGATGAAAATTGACCAAGTAAAATTAAGCTGTATAAAAACAAAAGTGGTCATCTCAGATTTTGTAATTTTTGAGTTCGTGTTCGGGGTAAAATAATAAAACTAAACGGTTTAACAAAACAAACCGTGAATATTTTATCCAATAACACTGGTTCACTCTTCACTGGGACTGCACTTCAGTACACTGGTCATTCATTACTCTAAAATCACTGCCAAGTTACGTGATTTATTCGCAATGAAAGCCAATTCCCTTACGACTGCCCTGCTCGCTCTTCAATCGAGCTCCACTTAATCGTGTGACACAGGGGCGACATAAAAGTGACCAAAAGCGTAGATATAAATGTGTATAATACATCAATGTGCATTTCAGGATTTATTCTGCTGACGTAAACATGTATATAACGTGTAATGTCAGTAAGCCAAGATGTGGATGATTACTTAATATCCTTGATTACTAAATACTATTCATTAAACACGTTCGACATCATGTGACATGTGGAATAACGTGTATTTGTATTTGATGGCTATGTAACCACTAACTACCCGGTAACTACTAACTACTACTACTTCGTGTCACGGGCTCTTTCTTGGTTAACTGACCAGCTTGAGATATAGTGTCCCTGAAAGGGGCCTAGTGACCAATGGTGAAAGAACCAGTATGGTAAAAGGATTAATTGTGCCTCGCAGAGGTGTATGATGATATGTCAACGTAAATGTCATGTGCAACTATATTTAAAGAAATAGAATTAAATCACACTACTATTAACAACAAGTGTAACATGAAAAAGTTTGTACATTTGGGAACTTTGATTACAAGAGATGGCAAGCATGAAGATGATATATAAATGAGAGTAAATTCTGGAAACCAGGTGAACTTAACGCCTTATTATCAGCCGGAACGTATCCAAAAAGGCACGACTGGATGTGCATAGAGGAGTGTTAGTGCCAAAACTAATGTATGGTGGTAGCGAAAGTTGCTAAGGCAGAATAAACATGAAAGTAAAATAAATGCACTGAAGATGAGAGGTTTGAGAAGTATGTATGGTGGACTTTGAGAGATAGAATAAGAAACTGTGTGTTAAGAAAGCATTGTAAAATGAAAGAGCACGTGTATTGTGACAAGGATTGAGAAAGATATGCTTGGATGGTTTGGGTTATTGGTTAAAGGATGAATGATAGTAGATTGACGAAACTAGTTCATAAGATGAGCATGAATGGGACAGTTGGAAGGGGAAGACCTCGGTGAAGGTATTCAGACTAGATCAGGGTCGATCTGGAGCATGGCCAGGCCAAGAGCGCCCTTAACCAATAAGCATATATGAAGGATGTGATGTGAGTGAATCAAGCAAAACAGGTATGCCAGGATCGTAGCAAGTGGAAATACATGGTCTCTGCCTACTTATCTGGGAAACAGGAGTGAGTTTACGTATGTGTGTATGTATGTAATATTATAAATGCAAAATTTTCTAAGGGTTGAATGAAATTAAAGAACGGCGATAGCTGGACGACTGGAATAGTTTTAAATTTTATTTAGATGTTCCCACAGGATCAAGACTTATGCGAGTGAAACCGCGGGTTGCTTCTAGCTTATAATAAGAATAAAACTGCGTGGTTAATTTGATCAAAATCGGTTATATTGATCATACTTAAATAACTTTACTCTTTTCAGTTAAAAGTAAATAAAGATGCTTTAAAATAATCGTTGATCGCCAATTGTTAGGTTACTGTAAAATCTTCGCACGTTGTGTTTGCCTATAATGAGGGGTTTTCACGGCCTTATCAAATCATCTATAAACCCTTGAAAATAGATGTCGCTGCTGTGTACTTAACTGTATAAATAAAGTAACATGTAAAAGTCAACAATTTAGTGATATATTTTTGTGTATTTTGTTACTATCACACAAAATAACAGACGATGCATTTGTTAATTTTGACAACCACAGTTGAGTCAGGGCCATCAATTGACCCAAATCAAACTACATTTTTTTTATTTGAAAATGAATGGCCCTTATTGGTTTCTCCTGTATCTAAAGATAGGTATATAGTTTGTACCTCATATATACATGTGTAGACTGTTGGTAACCATAATAAAAAATAATTAAATAAGCAACTGCTAACAATAACAATAACGTTAGCTGAGTCAGTCGTGGGAAGCAATGGCAGGGATGAGCTCATTATTTGTCACGTCTATCTCCCACGATGGTGCAACCCACTGTGAAAAGAGGCCCATTAAGGCTCTGCCTACCCCTTCGGGGAAAGAGGCGTGTGTCTATGTATGTATGTATGTAACAATACCAGCCTCAATGCACACTGAAATAGCTTTGTGCTCATTTAACAGTTTTTTTTAATATCTCAAAAATTCCTGAAAGTAAGTTGCCCGTGTTTTCTTATATACTACTAAATTAGTGATGTGCCTCAATAATAAAGTAGATTTTTTATCGATAAAATAAATGCTCGTTTAATATGTTTTACAAACTATTGAAATTTGATTTATATTATTCGGGAGACGCCATAGCCTAACCTAACCTAACTTTCTAACCGTTAATCCAATCACCATGAAGGTATTGGTATGTAACAAGGTAGGTAACTGTTATGATTTTAATTTGAAATTATTCATTTTATGCCATAAATTGACGACCTCTGTGGCGCGGTGGACGAAGGTTCGCCTGTAACGCAGGAGTTTGCGGGTTTGATTCCCGCCTCAGAACAAATATTTGTACGATCTGCAGATATTTGTTCAGGGTGTTCTGGATATTTTCTATGTTAATACAAAATAAATATCTATGTAATGTACTGTATTAGGGATATCAGTTATCTAGTCCATAACACAAGCTCTGCTTGGCTTGGGGCTAGATAATAATGTGTAAACTGTGTCCAACATCAAAAAATAAAATAAAAATAAATATATATTATTGAGGACTGGTGAAAACCAAGGTGAAAAGAAGCCCATTTAAGGCTCTGTCTACCCTTTCGGGGAAAAAGGCGTGTGTCTATGTATGTATGTATGTAAATATATATATATATATATAATGAAATTCACTTAGGTACAATGTGAAAGAAAGCACCATCTTTTCGTAAATTCGATGTTCCAGACCTTGATTTACAGCAGAAAATGTAACGATTCGGCATTTTAGTATTTGTAGCACTGTCACACTTTTTACTCTATGCGTCACACGATCGATTCAGTCTGACAGAGCAATCGGCCCATCATGATACAATTTTATTACTAGCAAAAGCAAAACATGCTTGGTGAGGGCTAGCAAGCTTCTTTTCCTTGTTTTTTTATATTTAAACACAGACATGAATTTAAATTACTATGTTAAATTACAACGGATAGTTTTTAAAACAGTTTTACTAACGCGTATGCCCAAATGAAATTGTGCATAGCCAGAGAAGAACGCCTTTACTTGATGTCGGCCCCCGCCGCGACCTCCTCGTGTCTCTCTCGTGTGACCTCCAGCGGTGGCCGTGTTGCTCCAAGATATTACTAGCTGTAGCTAGGCTTGCAAGGGCTTCCAAGTTATTTTTACTAGTTTTTTTATGTGTGAACTTATCTAGACATGAATTTAAATTACTATGTGATATTACAAATCTAGAGGTGTGATAGTTTTTCGTAAAAAGTTGCATGCCTACCTAGGTTGTGGGATACGTGATCACGATAAATTAACAAAAGCATTTCCCAGTTTGAACTCGTTTACTCATTTTCAAGAAAAGTCGTGTCATGAGTGTCATGTGTCGTGGGATTTTCCTATTCAAATCCTATTAAATTGACAAAAGAATGAAAAAAAAAATATAGCTAGGTATAATTTTTTCAACGCGATATTCTGTTCACTATATATATCGCTAAGTATTACTTTACCTACCATCGTTTAGCATCAACATAACTTAACACACCCAACACATACCTACATAGTTCTGATCCCACACTAGGATCCCCTGTGTCGTGGGATAATCATGCCTGAAATTAAAAAAAAACTATTTATGAATATTAATGACTAATCTAGTTTTTTGGCACTTAGGATCATGATTTTTGGTTTTTGACTATAACAGTGAATGACAGATATATATAATACATTGTATATTTCGAGGCCAGAACCGTCATGGATTATGTAGGTTAGTAGGAAGACGGGAGCTAAGTAAAGCGTTTTTTCCTTTTCTTTCCTTTCGTCTCTTTTGACTTGCCAGCCCATAGTTTTATGAAATTATTGTAAGCTTTGAACAAAATTCTAATTCAATTTTCCCAAGAACTAATCATCTCATGAGTTGTTGTAAAGTAAGGTTGTACCTGGGGTACTCAAAATTTTCTTGATTTTTCTCTATACTCTAAGTTTCAGCGTTTACCCCCTCTCTCTCCAGCCTACTACTACCTTTTACTAATCTAAAATATCATAGTTATCCACAAAATGATCTCTATGCTATCCTCGAAAAGTGGGGCGGTTCCGCAACTCCCCCTTCACAGAGAGCGTTCAACCCCTCCCCTCATCCCTAGCCGCCCTTAAATCCTTTAAATGACCCTTGGTGGTAGGCAAAGTAAGTTCTTACCAAAAATTTATCGATACTATTCATTTATCGACTTGAGTGCTGGAAGTCCCTAGAACGGATGTTACTGTCAATTTTGTGACATAACATGATGTTTGTACACAGAAAGCATCTATGTGTGTATAAAGATTTTTGATGTGTTGCTGTTTATAGATGTGTGCGTTTATAGCGATAGAACGACTGGTTACAAAAATGTGCATTAAAGTGTAAGTGAGTGCGTGAAGCCCCCCCCAAATATTTCTGAATAAATATGTATCGGTTGACAGCTCTATGGCGTCTCCCCTCCGGTACGGAGGCCTGCGTTGCTCGATGTATACCACCCATCGTAGGGACACGATCGTATAACACCGGAAGACGCCAAAATTGGCTATGATATGTTGTCGAAATGAATTTAAAACTGATAAAAAGGTATTTGTCTATGGAATTTGATTGTTGAATGTGTCAGTTGTCACTGTAAAGATGTCAAAGTCAAATTGTATTTTGATTTTTGAAGTTGAAAATGAAGTTGGTTTTGCCATTATGAAGAAGAAGAAGGTGTAGTAGTCAAATTCAAGTATTTTCATTAATTTCCAAACAAAGAAAGTATTCAAAGATTTATAAGTAACAAACCTCTTCGTGCAAACATGGATGCAACTCCGCAACACTAATAAACACAATGAACGCTGGGCACGGACCACGGGCTGCATACAGTTAAGAGCTGCCCTACCGGCTGGCTTGGCTTACCTACACCAACTGATACGTCGCCTGCTCAACTTTCAAAGAATAACCCTTCGCACCATCGTGGGTTCGTGGGGACACTCATAGGACACAGTCTCAACGCCTCTTCAACATCGGAGCCACATACAGCCCACTCTGCAGAGGGTGTCTGACCGAAGAAGAATCGGCTGCCCACTTAATCCTGGAATGTGTGGAAATAGCAGCTCAACGTAAACAAATCCTCAACAACCCGAGAAGCCTGCGAAGACCCCAGTAAACTTCTGTGCTTGTGGAGTGATTGTACCTACCTTGTGATTTCAATGTATAAAATACTTTTGACTTACTTTGGTGGTAATTTCAATGACTGAATTTTTCGTATTGGGCAGAAGCGCATAACTTTCTAGTATCACTTATGATTTCCCCCCTAGTTTAGGCCATTGGGAGAAATGTTGTTTTTTAAGAATATTTTTGGTAAACACATTCATATAAGGCCCGAAACCAAAAATCATCTAGATAAATCTATAAAATATAAATATAGATATATATATATAGATCTAGTAAAGTCATGGTAGCAGCGACCTAACTGACAAGTCCAAGAAATTAGATCTTGTTTATTTACACAGGGTAACAGGACAGGTAAGTTGCCTATATTATTTCACTATGATCATAATCGCAGATACCTTAAACCTTACCGACCTTACCTTACTGAGACCATTAACTTTTTTCATCCGGTTCCTAAGAATAAAAATATTTTACTAGCTCGAATACAGGTAACTTATTTCTAAGAGGTGTTACAATCATAGATTTAGTATTAGCGAAAAATTCTACGTCTATGGTTACAATACAATTATAACACCTCTTTCGCTAGCTTGCTTTTAAACATAAGAACATAAATAAATAAATAATGCTGGACAGTTCACACAACATTATCTAGCCCCAAGGTAAGCAGAGCTTGTGCTATGGGTACTAGATAACTGATATACTTAATGGCAAATCCATGAATTTGGTATTTTATTATAGAACCGTATGGCATTTACATTTATTATATATATTTCTCTTATAAGTCTGCAGTTTAAATTTGGGTAAATAAAGTATAAATGGATTTCTAGGCTCAACATTTTTTACAACTAGGTAGGTATATCTGATTGCTATGAAGCAATCAGATAAAGTATTCTGGGTGTTGTTTCACAAGAATACACAATTCTCTTATGTACAGGTACATGCAAGCCAAGGGTAAGATAACTGTAGTCCTATATTCCCTTGATTTAGTTATGTATCTACCTATCAGCAATGAAACCACGTTTTGGACAACCAGATGTTTATTTTTATGCAAAGAATTTAGAATTTGTATGATATCTTATCCTCTACTATATTTGTATCCGTAGGGTTTGATGACTGATGTGAGGCTTACGGCCACCTTTTCTCCGGAGTCCTTCGTGATTTTCTGAAACAAGAAATACATACCTAAGTTATAAACATTGCTAAAGTAAAATTTTCTAGGAATGATTTTTGATTTTTTGATCTAACATGACTCCCAAGTACTTAGTTGGGGAGACTTTGTTAATTATGAGACAGTTACACTGGTCGTCATGTATGTTTTCATAATTATGTATCCGTATGTTGAAATCCCTTCCAGGTTGGGTTCTATTATATAATGTATAGCACATATAGTTAGTTTTTTGAGCATTAAGTACCTAAGTAGGTAATTTTATCATCAAAGAAGAATCTTTCACCACGCTAGATCTTCGAAACGAACCAGAGACAGGGGTAAAGAAAGAAACCACAATCTACAAGCAAAATAAGGCCTAGAGCAGGTAAATCGTAGAGCGTACCTTTAAACTCTGTCTACGAGGTAAATTATTGACAAAAGTAATATAGGTACTCACTTTTACTTCAAGGCTCACACGCTGCTTAGGCCTTTGGTCGGTCGGTCGGTACGCTGTCGCAGCTCTTCGCATAGGAATACGAAGGCTTCTTTCGACAGCCGGTATTCCTAAATTCAGTCTCCGGGAGATCTTATACAGGATCAAAGGATGCCCGAAGACTGTCTCGCATTTCCCGTAGCTCACGAGCCCGTTCTTCTTCATCAACATCCATGCAAGAAAATATGTCGCAGACATCCTTAATAACAAAGAACCCCACAAAAGTCCACAATTACACAGAAAAATTAACACTACCGTGTAGCGCTCACCTCTCACCGCCAAAAACACAAGTGTTGATCGTAACGCTCATCGTCGCCGTCGTGTCATCGTATTCCAAGCGTGAAGCTGTCAAATTTGGCACTCGGACTCAGAAATAAATGAAAAACCGTTAAAAACGGTAAGAAAGAAAGAAAGAAAGAAAATTAATTTATTTTACCACACGCACAACACACACATAAAACAAGAAGACAAAAACAAAAATCTACTAAGTATAGGTATTACAAGATCAAGATAAATAAAAACTGTTATAACCTGATTGGTAAGATGATAGGTTGTGTGTGTTATGTGGGGTCAAACAGGTCCCTGTCTCAGAATATGCTGCACCAGACCTAGGTTTAGTGCAGCGCTGGTTTTCAGACAGGGCCTAATTAAATGATGCCACGAACATCAATAAACCACATTGGGGGAAGGATAGGCAATAAATAAATAAAAATGTTAGTGCGTAAAAAACAAATAAGTAGGTACAAAAATATTATAAGGTAACTGCAAAATAATGAGGCAGTAATTTAATTCATTGTCTGTGGGGTCCGGTACTGACATGGTAAGGAGGCCTACAATGCTCTAAGTCTGTGGCAGAAAGTATCCTCCAAGCCATAGACCCAAGACACAAACACGCAAACAAAAAAGAAGTAAATAAACCACATTAGGGGAAGGATAGGCAATAAATAAATAAATATGTTAGTGCATAAAAACAAATAAGTAGGTAAAAAAATATTATAAGGCAACTGCAAAATAATGAGGCAGTAATTTAATTCATTGTCTGTGGGGTCCGGTACGGACATGGTACGGAGGCCTGCAATCATAGATTTAGTATATGTACTAGATCTACAATCAGAGATCGAAGATGGAACCAAAAAAAATATGTGCACGTGTTGGTGAAAGTCTATGTCTGAGTTAAAAATAGTGTTGTCCTCGACCAACACTTTTACATTGTCGATAGAATTCATCATCCGTCCGTGATGTGTATGGTAGATAAATACATCTTAATGCAGATTAAGTCTTTCATGAAGAACACAGTTTGGCAGATTTGACGTCATAAAGAGAATAAGGTTCTTATTCCAATTTTGAATACAGTTAATAAATAAACCTTTATTATTTATTGACCCCTAAATATTACGGTTTTATTTATAGGTGGGATCTTAGAGTTTCCCTTTTAAATTTAAACTTAAAATGTTTGCTGCATATACCTAGTGGAGTTCTTATTTGAGTCCATCCCACTTTTCTTATAACTGATAACCATTTTTCTCGTAGCAAAGGATTACTTGGAAATCTGAAAGCACAAAAACATTTTATATCAGCCGTGCTATCAGCTGTGAAAAATTATATGGGCGTACCCATATAATTTTTCACTCTGTTACTTTATCTATAGACAATTTGTTACCCCAAAGTTTATTATTTTTCAAGTGTAAACCACGCTTTATGGATAACATTAAATTTAAATGTAACCCAAAAATTCCGTTCTAGCGGGACTCGAAACCGCACCCTCGCCTGTCATCGGCGATGCCTTAAAAAAATTAGCCATAGATCGAGCTATGACGCTGGAGACGAAATTTGTGGGCACTATCAACTCGGCTATAGCGCCAAGTTGATAGTGCTGTATCTACAGGTGTTTCATTGGAAACCTTCTATTCAAAGTTCGAAAGTAAAGGCATCGCTGATCACAGGCGAGGGTGCAGGTTCGAGTACCGCTGGAACAGAATTTTTGGGGTATATTTAAATTTAATTTGTTACCTATTATTTTATTAAGCAGAAATAAACAATATTTATTTATAAAAAATTCAAAATAAATATACCCTTTCGGGGAAAAAGGCGTGTGTAATAATCAACAACGTAAATATTTACTCCAAAATATCTACTACACAAACTGCAATAAAAACACCCGTGGTGCTTTAAAGTTACCTTTTCAATAGTCAATACAAAAACACACACCTCAATGTCCACCTGGTTATTATAGATTTAAAAAAAACGGTAAAATGATAATAGAGCACACAAATTTACTCCAAACAAAGTAAACCTCCATTCTAGGATGGA
The DNA here is from genome assembly GCA_932527175.1 of Operophtera brumata. NCBI lineage: Eukaryota > Metazoa > Arthropoda > Insecta > Lepidoptera > Geometridae > Operophtera > Operophtera brumata. Next base: position 29,186,641 of record OW052239.1, on the reverse strand, counting down.
TAAAAATTTAATTTATAGGTAGGTATAGTGCGCGTCATGTAAAAAGAACGCTGGTGGTCAAGCTTCTACAGGCGTTCCAGCGTTCTTTTTACATGACGCGTACTATAATTGTACATTATTTGTAGTAAACTAGATAGGCACTCATTCAATGCATAGTTATACATCTCTCAAATAAGTAGAAAAGTAAGTAATCTCTTAAAAAGAACGCTGGAACGCCTGAAGAAGCTTGACCGCCAGCGTTCTTTTTACATGATGCGCATTATACAACGATATAGACTGCAACAGGACTATCGATATTTCTGACGTCATCACTTGGTCAAGCCCTATCGTAATCAAACATTTTTATATTTTACATAAAATATTGTTTATTTCTAGGTGCAGCAACGAAATATTATTAAAAAATATAAGGGAAAGTCCTAATCTACGAATGAAACTGGTTTTTAGGCCATTTACTAAAGCAGAATTGATAAAATAAGCAATACAATCGAACTACCAATAATCTCTTATTTACCTGTGAAACGTGTATTTTCCCGGATAATTACGTCTTGTATCTTCACAGTCACAAACTGAACACGACACCATTGTCATACAAAGTAATATTTATTATTTAATAGTAAGATTACTAAAATAATTACAAAATTAGTTAAACTGCACAAGAGACCGTCCGGTATGCGCATGTACTTAAGCAAAACATGTCAAATTCAATACATTGTTGCTGTCACTTTTCTTCTTGCACGGGGTACATTTAAAAATGACTTCTCTCTCCCACGCTTCGTTTGTCTATTTAGCGTAGCGAAAAAATTCTACGTCTATGCCTGCAATGCTCTAAGTCTGTGGCAGAAAGTACCCTCCAAGCCATAGACCCAAGACCCAAGACACAAACACGCAAACAAAAAAAGAAGAAGAAGAAATCAAGTGAAGTCATTGTCATCTGTTACTGTCAGTCTGTGGATATAAATTATTTTATCAAACCGGTTTTCAGAAGAGATATAGTGCAACAAACAGGTTATTAAAAGAGTTAGGTTATTTAGTTTAAAGTGAGAAATTGCAAAAAGAAGAAGAAATACTTGCCGAATTCAGATGCACGAGACAGGGAGTCAGGCAGGCCAGACAAGAGTGAACTGGATGGATCACCGAGCGGCCCTCCTAGCCTTGACGTGCGTACTACGAAGGTGAGTAGAGGCGAGAACTGCATGCATTTTAAAATTGGCACAACTGCTCTTTTAGGAGCTGAGATTTCAGCCTTTTTCTGAAAACGTTAATTGTTTTCAGAGCACGTACTGGCGGGGGAAGATCGTTCCAGCACCGAGAGGCGGCGAATTTGAAAGAACCGCGGAATGCCATAGACTTGTGCGTCGGTGTCGCAAACACAAAGGTGCATGCTCTGCTTGGGTACCTGGATCGGGCCTGTGCCCACTCAAACTTATCATAAAGGTATTTAGGATATTTCTTGGTGATCACCCCAAACAGAAGTACAGCAAGATGAAGCTTTCTACGCGCTATCATTTTAAGAAGATTGGATGAATTAAGAAAAGGCGAGATATGTGACCGTGGTGGTACATGAAAACAAAAACGAGCGCAAGCATTTTGGATGCGTTGAATAAGTTTTACGGTTCTACTCAGCAGACATGGCCCAAAAACAACGTCACAGTAGTTCAGTTTAGACAGGATAAGGGATTCACAGAGGGTAATTCGCACTGCCTCACTGATATATGGTCGAATCTTATAAAGTAGCTTCAAGCGATAGAAACAGCTGCGCACACTCTCAGCAACATGCTTTTCGAAATGTAAGTGGCTGTCCATGATTAGCCCAAGGTTCCTGGCTTCAGAGACACATTCCACAACCTCACCATCAACTGAAATATGTATTGGAGTGTTTTGGAGTACTTGCACTTTCTGTCTAGTACCTACAAGCAGAAATTTAGACTTTTTGGGGTTGATCACCAATGAGTTTCGTTTAGACCATTCACATATCTGAACCAAGTCTGAGTTAATCTTGCTTACACCATCAGCAAGATCCGAGGGCGGAAAAGAGAGGTACAGCTGTAGATCATCAGCATAGATATGATAACTACAGTGAGTTATGGCCTTAATGATATCTGCACTATACAACACAAATAAGATTGGCCCCAAAATCGAACCTTGGGGGACACCCCGGGGCACTGGCTGAAGAGCGGAGCGGGATTTAGATCCATTTGCCATTGTCAGATCAACAAACTGATGTCTTCGATCCAAGTAACTGTGAAACCAGCTGACAGCCCGCTCATCAAAACCATAGAAAGAGAGCTTCGAAAGCAGAAGGGTAATATTTATGGAATCAAATGCGCGGGAGTAATCAAGAAGCACCAGAATGTTGATCATACCCCGGTCCTGAGCACCAAGTAAATTATCAACTACGTCAAGGAGAGCTGTCGCTGTACTGTGTCCCTTACGGAACCCAGACTGCTTTTGTGGAAGAATGTCATTGTCTTCAAGAAACTTGGTAAGCTGCAAGCTCACTGCCTTCTCCAGAACCTTCGATAAGCAAGGCAGCAGACTAATAGGCCTTAGATCTTGGCATGATGAAGGGTTATTGCTCTTCGGTATTGGTCTTACCATCGCTACCTTCCAGCTCTCCGGGAAAGTCCCAGTCAATATTGAACTATTGATAATAGCGGTGATAGCTTTCAAGGACTCTGGCAAAGTCATGAGAAGCATTTCCAATGAGATACCATCTACACCTTGTGCGTTCGACTTAAGGCCACGAATAATAGCCATAATCATATCTTCGCTTACAGGACTCAGTGGAAAGATCTCAGAGCTGTACCTACAATGCTCATAAAAGGTGAGCTGCGAGATTGACACATGATCATCACCGGGAATATTCAGAAAATGGGAATTTATAATGTCAGGGTTGTCAAATTGCGGAGGGAGCTCGACACCCTGCTTTTTATCAGGTAAAATTGTGGTTTTTAAGTTTTTCCACAGTTTCTTAGGATTTTTTAAGTTATTATTTATATGTTCTGTGAAGTAGGCTTCTTTCTCACTCACAATGGCTGCAATCACGAGATGCTTCATCTCTTTATAACAGTTTTTGAGAGCCACTGTTCGAAGTGATCTCAGCCTATTGTGATAGTCATCGCGAATTCGCATCATAGTCTTAACCGTGTCAGTAATCCAAGGGTGGGGAGGTTCCTTAAATTTTGTAGTTTTGATAGGTGCATGCAAATCGAACAACGTCATAATAAAAACAGTGAATGTTGCAACCAGCTCATTTACATCTGTAGTGACGGTAAAGAACTCCCAATTCAAGCTATTAAGGTCATTACTGAACAAATCAAACAGTATATTTCTAAAAGGCCTGTAAGTAACTAAACGTGGACATGGCTTCTCCTTTTTTATGTGAAGCTCAACCAAGAGCATAGCATGGTGTCCAAGATCCGGGGAATATTTAACAATGACATTACGGACACGGGCATCAGTACATACTATGTCTATCAGAGTTTGACTATGATCCGTAAAATGCGTTGGCTCAGAGATTACTTGATTTAAGTTAAGGCTGTGTAAAAATTGATTTAGGAGCTTAGTTTTCCAGAAATCAGGGGTGAGAATGTCCATGTTCAAATCTCCAACTAAAATCAAATGATCATATTTAGCGAATGATGTGACAGAATCGGTTAATGCCTCAAGAACCTGATTAGGGTCTTGCCAGGGTGGCTTGTATGCCGTACCTATAATGACATCCTGACCATTCACCTTCACGCGAATCCACATTTGCTCAACTGATGGTGCATGAGGGTGCGGGCAGTTTCTTGCAAAAAAAACCCTTTTTGAGATAAAACCCAACGCCTCCTCCGCGCCCACGTCGGATATGAAGAGGCCGTGGGGCAAATCGCAGCCGGTACCCTGGTACCCGCGGAGCCTTTTCGTCCTCATCAATTCCCATCCAAGTCTCATTTATGGCCATTATGTCCGGCTTTAACTCCTCCATAGCTACAATAAATTCATCATGCCCTGTGTTTAATGAGCCCGCATTAAAAAGACCAACTTTAAGGTATTTTGTATCAACCATTATTATTTAGTATTAATTTATACAGCAAATACAGAACAACATAGCTAATATAAATCAACTTGCCTAACCAATTCAAAATTGCTTGGATGTCATTAATTATATTATATAGAATATAAGGTATATAATAATATAATACGGAATAGATTGTACTATTAAATTTCAAATAATGAATAATATGTAGTTTTAATTGGATAAATATTATAAATATTGTTTTGTAGGAGTTAATAAGTTGCATGTACATAAATAAGTGAATGATTAGAGATGGATTAAGGAGGTTGACGGCATTTACCCCCACACAGCACACAAGCCTTAAACAGAACATAAAACACAAAAGATATAAGAGTGAAAAACAATATAAGTACTCTACGTTTAGTAACTCTAAATTACAGGAGAAAAACTCAAACCGACCCGGAGCCAAAAACCCGCAAAAGGTCAGCCTCGGACCGAATAGGGTAGGCCTGCTTGCCATCGGCCTGCCGGGCATAGATTCGGCCTCGCTTCGTCCAGGAAAACCGCCATTGAAGCTTCCGGCACTCCTCGCGGACCCGGTGGAACAGCTGCCGGTTGGCACGCGTCAGGCGCTCGTTAAGAAAGATGCGCGGGCCAGCGACGGCGGCGGTGGCGCATCCGGCGTCCGAAGCGGTTAGCGTGCGGCGCACGCGCGCCGCCTGCAGCAGCTGGTCGCGCAGGTGGCGCCGCGCCAGACGCACCACCACTCGGCGCTCACGCCGCACCTCGCCCTCCGCGCCCGCGCCCTGCGTCACGCTTACGCGCTCCGCGTACACGACGTCGCGCGCTTCCAGCGTCACGCCCAGCTTGGCAGCCAGCACGGTGACAGCGTGCAGCACGCTCTCCCCCTTCTCCTCCGGCAAGTGCCCTATCTCCAGGTCTGACTGGAGGGCCTCCTGGTCCCGCTCGTTCAGCTCAATCTTGAGCTGGGCGACGGTACGCTCCAACTCGGCGACCTCGACTTCAGGCCCAGCCCGCCTCTGCTCAACCGCCTCCAGCCGCTGCTCAAAGCCGTCCACGCGCGTATTAACGCCCGCGAGAGACACCCGGAAGTCTGCCATCTCCAACCGGAACTCCCTCAATTCCGAGCACAAAGTGTGGACATCCTCCTTAAAAAATTTCAGCTCTTTAAAAAGCTCCTCTCTAAGCGCCCGCATGCTCAACTGAAATTCCATCACATTAAATTCCGCTGAGATATTACTCGCTGCATCATCCGACGCCAATGGCTCCTCGTCCTGCACCATCAGAGGGTCCTGGGCCACGTAGCTATCTCCAGCTACTCGTACAGGCGTAGAAGGGTTCCTTCCCTTGGGAACTTTGTTTTGGCATTCTGCACAACGCCAAGAATCATCCACTTGCGCCCCCACAGGAACCATGACGCACTCATTGTGGCTATGAGATTTGCACTTTGGGCAAACAACTTCACCTTTTAGGTATTTGCCACAAGCTCCGCATTTAACCATATTTCTCGAGCGTTAAAAATTTGGCTCCAAGCTAAGATGTTGCGTTAAATTATCTTTATCTTTATCTTTACCAAGTACGTAGGTATTAAGTTTGTGCGGGATCTGTCAGATGGCGTTAAGATTGGCGTCTAAGATTTACCCATAAATGGCGCAAGCGCGGAGATAGCTACCCACCGATAGATGGCGCAAGGCAGATATCAAATAGGTACATAAATTAAATGTTGATTAATATAATTGTCCTGTTATATTTGACGCAGTGTCTGACGGATTCACTGCGGACGCATGCACGCAATGAAAAGAGAACAGCTTTCCAATCGAACCATCAGATGTTTTATGAAGAGTAAAGTTAGTAAGCTATATTTTCCGTTCGTTGGCAGGCAAAAGAGGGTAGAAATAGACTCACAATGTCCACAAATGTTGTTCTGTTAATAAAACTGTATTCACTGTAATAACATCTCACAAAATGGTCCCAAACACAGCAAAACACCATAAACTCCGAGATAATTACTAGTATTGTACTGTAAGAACTGACGTAAATTTTATATGATTAAAATAGACACGATCTACTGTGCGTTCACCAATGGTCGTGGCGCCACGGTACGTAAGTGCTTGCGATACGACGGCCGTGGCTCGGCTTATACGATCGGTGTATAGTGTAACGACGATGATCGTAAGCATGGCAGCTGGGACTCAGAATATAAGTTCTCAAAGTGTACGCTAGGGGCGCTTATCATATTCCCATACAAAAATGCGTGTTACACTACACCATACACCAGTGTCAAATGTTTGGTAAAAGCCAGACTCAGCACACAGATGAATCCATGAAGTGTACACCACACGGCCGTGTAAGTTGCTTGTCAAATTTGGAGACTAGCCCCTCAGATGAATCCATGAAGTGTACACCACACGGCCGTGTAAGTTGCTTGTCAAATTTGGAGACTAGCCCCTCAGATGAATCCATGAAGTGGACACTACACGGCCGTGTAAGTTGCTTGTCAAATTTGGAGACTAGCCCCTCAGATGAATCCATGAAGTGTACACCACACGGCCGTGTAAGTTGCTTGACAAATTTGGAGACTAGCCCCTCAGATGACTCCATGAAGTGTACACCACACGGCCGTGTAAGTTGCTTGACAAATTTGGAGACTAGCCCCTCAGATGAATCCATGAAGTGTACACCACACGGCCGTGTAAGTTGCTTGTCAAATTTGGAGACTAGCCCCTCAGATGAATCCATGAAGTGTACACCACACGGCCGTGTAAGTTGCTTGACAAATTTGGAGACTAGCCCCTCAGATGAATCCATGAAGTGTACACCACACGGCCGTGTAAGTTGCTTGACAAATTTGGAGACTAGCCCCTCAGATGAATCCATGAAGTGTACACCACACGGCCGTGTAAGGTGCTTGACAAATTTGGAGACTAGCCCCTCAGATGAATCCATGAAGTGTACACCACACGGCCGTGTAAGTTGCTTGACAAATTTGGAGACTAGCCCCTCAGATGAATCCATGAAGTGTACACCACACGGCCGTGTAAGTTGCTTGACAAATTTGGAGACTAGCCCCTCAGATGAATCCATGAAGTGTACACCACACGGCCGTGTAAGTTGCTTGACAAATTTGGAGACTAGCCCCTCAGATGAATCCATGAAGTGTACACCACACGGCCGTGCAAGTTGCTTGACAAATTTGGAGACTAGCCCCTCAGATAAATCCATGAAGTGTACACCACACGGCCGTGCAAGTTGCTTGACAAATTTGGAGACTAGCCCCTCAGATGAATCCATGAAGTGTACACCACACGGCCGTGTAAGTTGCTTGACAAATTTGGAGACTAGCCCCTCAGATGAATCCATGAAGTGTACACCACACGGCCGTGTAAGGTGCTTGACAAATTTGGAGACTAGCCCCTCAGATGAATCCATGAAGTGTACACCACACGGCCGTGTAAGGTGCTTGACAAATTTGTAGACTAGCCCCTCAGATGAATCCATGAAGTGTACACCACACGGCCGTGTAAGTTGCTTGACAAATTTGGAGACTAGCCCCTCAGATGAATCCATGAAGTGTACACCACACGGCCGTGTAAGTTGCTTGACAAATTTGGAGACTAGCCCCTCAGATGAATCCATGAAGTGTACACCACACGGCCGTGTAAGGTGCTTGACAAATTTGGAGACTAGCCCCTCAGATGAATCCATGAAGTATACACCACACGGCCGTGTAAGTTGCCTGACAAATTTGGAGACTAGCCCCTCAGATGAATCCATGAAGTGTACACCACACGGCCGTGTAAGGTGCTTGACAAATTTGGAGACTAGCCCCTCAGATGAATCCATGAAGTGTACACCACACGGCCGTGTAAGGTGCTTGACAAATTTGGAGACTAGCCCCTCAGATGACTCCATGAAGTGTACACCACACGGCCGTGTAAGTTGCTTGACAAATTTGGAGACTAGCCCCTCAGATGAATCCATGAAGTGTACACCACACGGCCGTGTAAGTTGCTTGTCAAATTTGGAGACTAGCCCCTCAGATGAATCCATGAAGTGTACACCACACGGCCGTGTAAGTTGCTTGACAAATTTGGAGACTAGCCCCTCAGATGAATCCATGAAGTGTACACCACACGGCCGTGTAAGTTGCTTGACAAATTTGGAGACTAGCCCCTCAGATGAATCCATGAAGTGTACACCACACGGCCGTGTAAGGTGCTTGACAAATTTGGAGACTAGCCCCTCAGATGAATCCATGAAGTGTACACCACACGGCCGTGTAAGTTGCTTGACAAATTTGGAGACTAGCCCCTCAGATGAATCCATGAAGTGTACACCACACGGCCGTGTAAGTTGCTTGACAAATTTGGAGACTAGCCCCTCAGATGAATCCATGAAGTGTACACCACACGGCCGTGTAAGTTGCTTGACAAATTTGGAGACTAGCCCCTCAGATGAATCCATGAAGTGTACACCACACGGCCGTGCAAGTTGCTTGACAAATTTGGAGACTAGCCCCTCAGATGAATCCATGAAGTGTACACCACACGGCCGTGCAAGTTGCTTGACAAATTTGGAGACTAGCCCCTCAGATGAATCCATGAAGTGTACACCACATGGCCGTGTAAGTTGCTTGACAAATTTGGAGACTAGCCCCTCAGATGAATCCATGAAGTGTACACCACGCGGCCGTGTAAGTTGCTTGTCAAATTTGGAGACTAGCCCCTCAGATGAATCCATAAAGTGTACACCACACGGCCGTGTAAGTTGCTTGTCAAATTTGGAGACTAGCCCCTCAGATGAATCCATGAAGTGTACACCACACGGCCGTGTAAGTTGCTTGACAAATTTGGAGACTAGCCCCTCAGATGAATCCATGAAGTGTACACCACACGGCCGTGTAAGTTGCTTGACAAATTTGGAGACTAGCCCCTCAGATGAATCCATGAAGTGTACACCACACGGCCGTGTAAGTTGCTTGACAAAATTGGAGACTAGCCTTTCAGATGAATCCATGAAGTGTACACCACACGGCCGTGAAAGTTGCTTGACAAATTTGGAGACTAGCCCCTCAGATTAATCCATGAAGTGTACACCACACGGCCGTGTAAGTTGCTTGACAAATTTGGAGACTAGCCCCTCAGATGAATCCATGAAGTGTACACCACACGGCCGTGTAGGTGCTTGACAAATTTGGAGACTAGCCCCTCAGATGAATCCATGAAGTGTACACCACACGGCCGTGTAAGTTGCTTGACAAATTTGGAGACTAGCCCCTCAGATGAATCCATGAAGTGTACACCACACGGCCGTGTAAGTTGCTTGACAAATTTGGAGACTAGCCCCTCAGATGAATCCATGAAGTGTACACCACACGGCCGTGTAAGTTGCTTGACAAATTTGGAGACTAGCCCCTCAGATGAATCCATGAAGTGTACACCACACGGCCGTGTAAGTTGCTTGACAAATTTGGAGACTAGCCCCTCAGATGAATCCATGAAGTGTACACCACACGGCCGTGTAAGTTGCTTGACAAATTTGGAGACTAGCCCCTCAGATGAATCCATGAAGTGTACACCACACGGCCGTGTAAGGTGCTTGACAAATTTGGAGACTAGCCCCTCAGATGAATCCATGAAGTGTACACCACACGGCCGTGTAAGGTGCTTGACAAATTTGTAGACTAGCCCCTCAGATGAATCCATGAAGTGTACACCACACGGCCGTGTAAGTTGCTTGACAAATTTGGAGACTAGCCCCTCAGATGAATCCATGAAGTGTACACCACACGGCCGTGTAAGTTGCTTGACAAATTTGGAGACTAGCCCCTCAGATGAATCCATGAAGTGTACACCACACGGCCGTGTAAGGTGCTTGACAAATTTGGAGACTAGCCCCTCAGATGAATCCATGAAGTATACACCACACGGCCGTGTAAGTTGCCTGACAAATTTGGAGACTAGCCCCTCAGATGAATCCATGAAGTGTACACCACACGGCCGTGCAAGGTGCTTGACAAATTTGGTGACTAGCCCCTCAGATGAATCCATGAAGTGTACACCACACGGCCGTGTAAGGTGCTTGACAAATTTGGAGACTAGCCCCTCAGATGAATCCATGAAGTGTACACCACACGGCCGTGTAAGTTGCTTGACAAATTTGGAGACTAGCCCCTCAGATAAATCCATGAAGTGTACACCACACGGCCGTGTAAGGTGCTTGACAAATTTGGAGACTAGCCCCTCAAATGAATCCATGAAGTGTACACCACACGGCCGTGTAAGGTGCTTGACAAATTTGGAGACTAGCCCCTCAGATGAATCCATGAAGTGTACACCACACGGCCGTGTAAGGTGCTTGACAAATTTGGAGACTAGCCCCTCAGATGAATCCATGAAGAGTACACCACACGGCCGTGTAAGTTGCTTGACAAAATTGGAGACTAGCCTTTCAGATGAATCCATGAAGTGTACACCACACGGCCGTGAAAGTTGCTTGACAAATTTGGAGACTAGCCCCTCAGATGAATCCATGAAGTGTACACCACACGGCCGTGTAAGTTGCTTGACAAATTTGGAGACTAGCCCCTCAGATGAATCCATGAAGTGTACACCACACGGCCGTGTAAGGTGCTTGACAAATTTGTAGACTAGCCCCTCAGATGAATCCATGAAGTGTACACCACACGGCCGTGTAAGGTGCTTGACAAATTTGTAGACTAGCCCCTCAGATGAATCCATGAAGTGTACACCACACGGCCGTGTAAGGTGCTTGACAATTTTGTAGACTAGCCCCTCAGATGAATCCATGAAGTGTACACCACACGGCCGTGTAAGGTGCTTGACAATTTTGTAGACTAGCCCCTCTGCTCAGCATTTGTTGTGTTGTGCTCATTTCATCTAATTCTTTAGAAAAAAAACGACTTCAAAGCCCCAATACAAGATATTATTAAATCAGAAATCTGAACCGTGTGTTAATCAAAATAATTCTAAACACGGCCAGTCTACTATTATCCATCGAGGAGTTCTGTTGTCCACCTTCCGTCTCCATCATCAGATCAGCTCGCTGTCACCATCATATTGTATGATGGTATGCCATATATTTCAGCTTAATCGGATATCAGAAAGTCACCCTTATCGCCACTGGTGACACCCAGGCAGAGTGGCTCCCTACTATGCCTGGATGATGAGACAGCAGGGAAGGGCTGTTTGTTCCCGCGATTGACGTTGGGTTAATCCAAACTCAAATGTGGCAAAAAGGTAGTTTGCCCTCTCTACCTTCCGGACGTAGCCGTGACACTCCCGCCGAGCTATGTTCGGAAGATAGATGATGGCCGGGTAGGAAATGACATCTCTCTCTCTTGCCACGATGACATGAGTTTTTCTCGTATTTTCGTGGTGGATGAGAGAAATGTCACTGGGCTCGCGTGGTGGTCGGAGTGAGGGCTCTGGCCACCCTCCTACGAGCCCTTGGACGGTGGCAGCACAGAGTGGACCCTGTGCTGCCACATTTTGAGGGAGTGTTTGGTGGTTGGCTTTTTGGCCAACCATGGGATGGGCCCTGTTGGGCGTCGTGCGAGATGGGCACCGGTGCGTTCCGTAGGAGATCCCGGAGCCCATTGACATGCGCAGAGGATGGCCACCGGGGTGTTTTAGTGACATAACCGTATTGCACCCTCAATGCAATACGGTACCTGTTTGCAGATTTCCACCTCGACAAAAAAAGGCACTCGTTATGTGTTGGATCCTTTCAGGTTGGCGATGACATTTCCTGCATTTATAATTATATTCAAATCCTTAAGAATGAACTTCCTGTAATTTCTGGTGTTAATAGACCTGATCCTGAATTGCAATTACAAATCCTTCCGTTTCTGGAAAGAGAGACCCGAGTTTCAACCATTTAATGTTATTGGAGGCTTGTAGACCTACATGCTGTTATTCCATGGTTCTTCGCATCGACATTTTGCTAACTTCTGCTTAAAAATTTACGGTTTCTATCAACCAATAGAAACCATAAATTTTACCAATATTATTATTATTATATATATAATTTTTTTAATTTTTTTGAACCCTAATTTATCGAAAAAATAACTCAAATTCTTATATTGACCCTCCCTTAGAGTCTTAATGTCTATCTATCCCTACCACATTAAATTGACCCTCCCTTAGAGTCTTAATGTCTATCTATCCCTACCACATTAAATTGACCCTCCCTTAGAGTCTTAATGTCTATCTATCCCTACCACATTGATAATGATAATGATAATGATAATTTATTTCCAAAAAACAAAAGAACAAACTGAATATGACATGACACTTAGAAAATATTCAAGGTGACATAGTACTTATTACTAAAAGTTTTAAGTATGAGTACATAGAAAATAAATGTTAGAGTAGGTAATAAGCACGGTCAAGTGACCACCCTCCGTACTAGTTTGCACTGTATGACGGCAGGGCGTCGTTGCTCTTCCATGTATTATATAACTACTTAAACGTACCTCAGTAAGTAGGTAGATAGTTACATGTAACAAATCTATTACATTTACAAGCTTATAGCTAGGTAGGTATTTACTAAGGAATAACATACAAATCATAATCAAAACTGTAATATAATACATAATATATACTCATTTTACTTTATCAAATTTAATCATTCATTAATCAATCATTAAATTCTTTCTATTGACATTATTTGTTTGTTTGTGAATTCTATTAATCTGTGTTCACCGAGTTGTTCCTGATGGATCCCTTGACTTTGATCCCTTGACTTTGATCCCTTTACTTTGATCCCTTGACATTGATCCCTCATGGGCCGCAATGCTCTGAGGTGTACCGGCCGCAAACATAAATGTTACTTATGAATGCCTACCTCAGGATTTTAAGTTGGTTTTTATTTTTTCCTTGAATCAGCTTCCACTTGTTCACTCGGCGCTCCCCGCCTAGTAGTAAGAAGGATCATCAAAAAAAACAGACCGTGTTTGTTGCCTGATTCTTCTAGGTCTGGTTGCGTTGGAACAGGAGTATAAGTAAATTTATTTTTTAAGACGATTCAAAATGATCCTTGTGATTTCAATGAATAAAATAGATTTTGACTTTTTGACTTTTTGACTTTTGTTTCTCCGCGATTTTTGGAAGAGGTTTATATCAGATAAAGATAAGTTTATTTTACTTAGATAGGGTACAACAAATCATAGTTAACAATTGCATCAGTCCTATTCGATATACCTCGTCCCATTTAATATTGATGAAAATACTCCAAATAATTTTAGAAAGAAAGAAAGTAATCGTTCATTCTTGACAAAAAACACACACACCAACAAAATTACTAAATAAAAACTTAAAAAAAAACAATTACAATTACGCGGTCTTCAGTTAGCACAACTGTTTCATATGTACAAACCTTGTATTAGTTGTATTATACTTTCTGTAAATAAATGTATACACTCACATATGTGTTCACTAGAGCCGCTGAGCCTGCGCCGAGACATCGGCTCTGTGTGTTCTATCGGCTCTATAATGGGGAGTGCTCTGAGGAGCTGTTCAATCTCATACCCGCATCCAGGTTCTACCATCGCACTTCTCGACAACGCAAGGGACCTCATCCACACATCATTGACACGTGGGTATCTCGTACAGCTCGCTTTACGAGATCTGTTCTCCCCCATACGTGCAAGTTGTGGAATGGGCTCTCTCCTGAGGTGTTTCCGCTAAACTACAACATGAGCCGCTTCAAAAAGAGTCCTTCAGGGCAGGCAACGCATTGGCAATGCCCCTGGTGTTGCAGATGTCAATAGGCGACGGTAACCGCTTACCATCAGGCGGACCGTAAGCCAGTTTGTTGAACCATTACATTAAAAAAAAACATTATACAGAAACAATAAATATATGGCAGTTAGTTATCCGTGGTTCACTGTGGGCCTCGGAGCGTGATGCTTAGGATACAATTAGTTATCCGTGGTTCACTGTGGGCCTCGGAGCGCGATGCTTAGGATACAATTAGTTATCCGTGGTTCACTGTGGGCCTCGGAACGCGATGCTTAGGATACAATTAGTTATCCGTGGTTCACTGTGGGCCTCGGAGCGTGATGCTTAGGATACAATTAGTTATCCGTGGTTCACTGTGGGCCTCGGAGCGCGATGCTTAGGATACAATTAGTTATCCGTGGTTCACTGTGGGCCTCGGAGCGCGATGCTTAGGATACAATTAGCTATCCGTGGTTCATTGTGGGCCTCGGAGCGTGATGCTTGAGCGTCGTGTATTCGGATGTAGGCATTAACATATTAAAATAAATACATTTTCAGTATAGTTCTTACAAACAAATAACTATAAAATTATAATAATAATATTAAGCGCAATTAAAAAAATATTTCAGGGCATCTGGTCGAAGTGCCGCGTGACCCGAGAGCTGACTCTTATCTGGCTCAACGCATTAGTATTGCCATTCAGCGTGGCAATGCAGCCAGCATCTTAGGGACGCGTCCGTCTGGTAGTGATTTGGATCAGTTGAGCTACCTTTAGATCGCTAGCAGCGGTCTTCAGGTAGCACAACTGTTTCATATGTATTTTGTATATACCTTACATTAATACTGGTTTAAAAAAATGCAGGAAGCCATGATGTCACAAACCTAAGTTTGCCGGAGATGATAAATGATTTTAGGGAAGTTAGGGGATGTATCCAGGGTATGTCCTGAAGCATTGAAGTCGATTTTGTTTTTTTCCAAGCTTTTATTTAATTTGCAATGTATGTAGGTATATTTGTCCGCGAGGAAACCGGGTGGAATCTTGCAACTGAATTTTAAAGCAAATATCCTTAACCGATTCAGATGATATTTAGATACCTGTCAAGTTCCGATGACAATACAATATGATGGTGACAGCGAGCTGATCTGATGATGGAGACGGAAGGTGGACAATAGAACTCCTCGATGGATCATTATCCATTGATAATGGACGATGGATAATAGTAGACTGGCCGTGTTTAGGCTCATTTTGGTCAGCACACGGTTACGATCACTAATTTTATAAAAGTTTGTATTGAAAAATATATTTTTTACAAAAAACTTATGTATAAAAAAACTATGATATATAAATGCAATAGATAAATCTAAGATATTTATGTTTCTATGGGCTTAAAAAGTTTTTTTTTTTTTTTTTTTTAATAAACGACTTGTAATCCTGAGGAGTACCTAACACACAGGCGATGCCCACACCAACAACGATTATAATAATTGTTCCATGTCATTTAATGATACCCACACCTGTCTGAATAAATAGATTATTTTATTTCTATTGATTTCATTTCATTCTGTTTTCTACAAGTAGTTGTTTAATGATACCCACACCTGTCTGAATAAATGAATTATTTTATTTCTATTGATTTAATTTCATTCTGTTTTCTATAAGTAGTTGTTTAATGATACCCACACCTGTCTGAATAAATGAATTATTTTATTTCTATTGATTTCATTTCATTCTGTTTTCTATAAGTAGTTGTTTAATGATACCCACACCTGTCTGAATAAATGAATTATTTTATTTCTATTGATTTCATTTCATTCTGTTTTCTATAAGTAGTTGTTTAATGATACCCACACCTGTCTGAATAAATGAATTATTTTATTTCTATTGATTTCATTTCATTCTGTTTTCTATAAGTAGTTGTTTAATGATACCCACACCTGTCTGAATAAATAAATTATTTTATTTCTATTGATTTAATTTCATTCTGTTTTCTATAAGTAGTTGTTTAATGATACCCACACCTGTCTGAATAAATGAATTATTTTATTTCTATTGATTTCATTTCATTCTGTTTTCTATAAATAGTTGTTTAATGATACCCACACCTGTCTGAATAAATGAATTATTTTATTTCTATTGATTTCATTTCATTCTGTTTTCTATAAGTAGTTGTTTAATGATACCCACACCTGTCTGAATAAATGAATTATTTTCTTTCTATTGATTTCAATTCATTCTTTTTTCTATAAGTAGTTGTTTAATGATACCCACACCTGTCTGAATAAATGAATTATTTTCTTTCTATTGATTTCATTTCATTCTGTTTTCTATAAGTAGTTGTTTAATGATACCCACACCTGTCTGAATAAATAAATTATTTTATTTCTATTGATTTCATTTCATTCTGTTTTCTATAAGTAGTTGTTTAATGATACCCACACCTGTCTGAATAAATGAATTATTTTATTTCTATTGATTTCATTTCATTCTGTTTTCTATAAGAAGTTGTTTAATGATACCCACACCTGTCTGAATAAATGAATTATTTTATTTCTATTGATTTCATTTCATTCTGTTTTCTATAAGTAGTTGTTTAATGATACCCACACCTGTCTGAATAAATGAATTATTTTCTTTCTATTGATTTCAATTCATTCTGTTTTCTATAAGTAGTTGTTTAATGATACCCACACCTGTCTGAATAAATGAATTATTTTCTTTCTATTGATTTCATTTCATTCTGTTTTCTATAAGTAGTTGTTTAATGATACCCACACCTGTCTGAATAAATAAATTATTTTATTTCTATTGATTTAATTTCATTCTGTTTTCTATAAGTAGTTGTTTAATGATACCCACACCTGTCTGAATAAATGAATTATTTTATTTCTATTGATTTCATTTCATTCTGTTTTCTATAAATAGTTTTTTAATGATACCCACACCTGTCTGAATAAATGAATTATTTTATTTCTATTGATTTCATTTCATTCTGTTTTCTATAAGTAGTTGTTTAATGATACCCACACCTGTCTGAATAAATGAATTATTTTATTTCTATTGATTTCATTTCATTCTGTTTTCTATAAGAAGTTGTTTAATGATACCCACACCTGTCTGAATAAATGAATTATTTTATTTCTATTGATTTCATTTCATTCTGTTTTCTATAAGTAGTTGTTTAATGATACCCACACCTGTCTGAATAAATGAATTATTTTCTTTCTATTGATTTCATTTCATTCTTTTTCTATAAGTAGTTGTTTAATGATACCCACACCTGTCTGAATAAATGAATTATTTTCATTCTATTGATTTCATTTCATTCTGTTTTCTATAAGTAGTTGTTTAATGATACCCACACCTGTCTGAATAAATGAATTATTTTCTTTCTATTGATTTCATTTCATTCTGTTTTCTATAAGTAGTTGTTTAATGATACCCACACCTGTCTGAATAAATGAATTATTTTATTTCAATTGATTTCATTTCATTCTGTTTTCTATAAGTAGTTGTTTAATGATACACACACCTGTCTGAATAAATGAATTATTTTATTTCTATTGATTTCATTTCATTCTGTTTTCTATAAGTAGTTGTTTAATGATAACCACACCTGTCTGAATAAATGAATTATTTTAGTTCTATTGATTTCATTTCATTCTGTTTTCTATAACTAGTTGTTTAATGATACCCACACCTGTCTGAATAAATGAATTATTTTATTTCTATTGATTTCATTACATTCTGTTTTCTATAAGTAGTTGTTTCATGATACCCACACCTGTCTGAATAAATAAATTATTTTATTTCTATTGATTTCATTTCATTCTGTTTTCTATAAGTAGTTGTTTAATGATACCCACACCTGTCTGAATAAATGAATTATTTTATTTCTATTGATTTCATTTCATTCTGTTTACTATAAGTAGTTGTTTAATGATACGCACACCTGTCTGAATAAATGAATTATTTTCTTTCTATTGATTTCATTTCATTCTGTTTTCTATAAGTAGTTGTTTAATAATACCCACACCTGTCTGAATAAATGAATTATTTTCTTTCTATTGATTTCATTTCATTCTGTTTTCTATAAGTAGTTGTTTCATGATACCCACACCTGTCTGAATAAATAAATTATTTTATTTCTATTGATTTCATTTCATTCTGTTTTCTATAAGTAGTTGTTTAATGATACCCACACCTGTCTGAATAAATGAATTATTTTATTTCTATTGATTTCATTTCATTCTGTTTACTATAAGTAGTTGTTTAATGATACGCACACCTGTCTGAATAAATGAATTATTTTCTTTCTATTGATTTCATTTCATTCTGTTTTCTATAAGTAGTTGTTTAATAATACCCACACCTGTCTGAATAAATGAATTATTTTCTTTCTATTGATTTCATTTCATTCTGTTTTCTATAAGTAGTTGTTTAATGATACCCACACCTATCTGAATAAATGAATTATTTTATTTCTGTTGATTTCATTTCATTCTGTTTTCTATAAGTAGTTGTTTAATGATACCCACACCTGTCTGAATAAATGAATTATTTTATTTCTATTGATTTCATTTCATTCTGTTTTCTATAAATAGTTTTGCAATGATACCCACACCTGTCTGAATAAATGAATTATTTTATTTCTATTGATTTCATTTCATTCTGTTTTCTATAAGTAGTTGTTTAATGATACCCACACCTGTCTGAATAAATGAATTATTTTATTTCTATTGATTTCATTTCATTCTGTTTTCTATAAGAAGTTGTTTAATGATACCCACACCTGTCTGAATAAATGAATTATTTTATTTCTATTGATTTCATTTCATTCTGTTTTCTATAAGTAGTTGTTTAATGATACCCACACCTGTCTGAATAAATGAATTATTTTCTTTCTATTGATTTCATTTCATTCTTTTTCTATAAGTAGTTGTTTAATGATACCCACACCTGTCTGAATAAATGAATTATTTTCATTCTATTGATTTCATTTCATTCTGTTTTCTATAAGTAGTTGTTTAATGATACCCACACCTGTCTGAATAAATGAATTATTTTCTTTCTATTGATTTCATTTCATTCTGTTTTCTATAAGTAGTTGTTTAATGATACCCACACCTGTCTGAATAAATGAATTATTTTATTTCAATTGATTTCATTTCATTCTGTTTTCTATAAGTAGTTGTTTAATGATACACACACCTGTCTGAATAAATGAATTATTTTATTTCTATTGATTTCATTTCATTCTGTTTTCTATAAGTAGTTGTTTAATGATAACCACACCTGTCTGAATAAATGAATTATTTTAGTTCTATTGATTTCATTTCATTCTGTTTTCTATAACTAGTTGTTTAATGATACCCACACCTGTCTGAATAAATGAATTATTTTATTTCTATTGATTTCATTACATTCTGTTTTCTATAAGTAGTTGTTTCATGATACCCACACCTGTCTGAATAAATAAATTATTTTATTTCTATTGATTTCATTTCATTCTGTTTTCTATAAGTAGTTGTTTAATGATACCCACACCTGTCTGAATAAATGAATTATTTTATTTCTATTGATTTCATTTCATTCTGTTTACTATAAGTAGTTGTTTAATGATACGCACACCTGTCTGAATAAATGAATTATTTTCTTTCTATTGATTTCATTTCATTCTGTTTTCTATAAGTAGTTGTTTAATAATACCCACACCTGTCTGAATAAATGAATTATTTTCTTTCTATTGATTTCATTTCATTCTGTTTTCTTTAAGTAGTTGTTTAATGATACCCACACCTATCTGAATAAATGAATTATTTTATTTCTGTTGATTTCATTTCATTCTGTTTTCTATAAGTAGTTGTTTAATGATACCCACACCTGTCTGAATAAATAAATTATTTTATTTCTATTGATTTAATTTCATTCTGATTTCTATAAGTAGTTGTTTAATGATACCCACACCTGTCCGAATAAATGAATTATTTTATTTCTATTGATTTCATTTCATTCTGTTTTCTATAAGAAGTTGTTTAATGATACCCACACCTGTCTGAATAAATGAATTATTTTATTTCTATTGATTTCATTTCATTCTGTTTTCTATAAGTAGTTGTTTAATGATACCCACACCTGTCTGAATAAATGAATTATTTTCTTTCTATTGATTTCATTTCATTCTGTTTTCTATAAGTAGTTGTTTAATGATACCCACACCTGTCTGAATAAATGAATTATTTTCTTTCTATTGATTTCATTTTATTCTGTTTTCTATAAGTAGTTGTTTAATGTTAACCACACCTGTCTGAATAAATGAATTATTTTATTTCTATTGATTTCATTTCATTCTGTTTTCTATAAGTAGTTGTTTAATGATACCCACACCTGTCTGAATAAATGAATTATTTTATTTCTATTGATTTCATTACATTCTGTTTTCTATAAGTAGTTGTTTCATGATACCCACACCTGTCTGAATAAATAAATTATTTTATTTCTATTGATTTCATTTCATTCTGTTTTCTATAAGAAGTTGTTTAATGATACCCACACCTGTCTGAATAAATGAATTATTTTCTTTCTATTGATTTCATTTCATTCTGTTTTCTATAAGTAGTTGTTTCATGATACCCACACCTGTCTGAATAAATAAATTATTTTCTTTCTATTGATTTCATTTCATTCTGTTTTCTATAAGTAGTTGTTTAATGATACCCACACCTGTCTGAATAAAGGAATTATTTTAATTCTATTGATTTCATTTCATTCTGTTTTCTATAAGTAGTTGTTTAATGATACCCACACCTGTCTGAATAAATGAATTATTTTCTTTCTATTGATTTCATTTCATTCTGTTTTCTATAAGTAGTTGTTTAATGATACCCACTTCTGTCTGAATAAATGAATTATTTTATTTCAATTGATTTCATTTCATTCTGTTTTCTATAAGTAGTTGTTCAATGATACACACACCTGTCTGAATAAATGAATTATTTTATTTCTATTGATTTCATTTCATTCTGTTTTCTATAAGAAGTTGTTTAATGATACCCACACCTGTCTGAATAAATGAATTATTTTATTTCTATTGATTTCATTTCATTCTGTTTTCTATAAGTAGTTGTTTAATGATACCCACACCTGTCTGAATAAATGAATTATTTTATTTCTATTGATTTCATTACATTCTGTTTTCTATAAGTAGTTGTTTCATGATACCCACACCTGTCTGAATAAATAAATTATTTTATTTCTATTGATTTCATTTCATTCTGTTTTCTATAAGTAGTTGTTTAATGATACCCACACCTGTCTGAAAAAATGAATTATTTTATTTCTATTGATTTCATTTCATTCTGTTTTCTATAAGTAGTTGTTTAATGATACCCACACCTGTCTGAATAAATGAATTATTTTCTTTCTATTGATTTCATTTCATTCTGTTTTCTATAAGTAGTTGTTTAATACCCACACCTGTCTGAATAAATGAATTATTTTCTTTCTATTGATTTCATTTCATTCTGTTTTCTATTAGTAGTTGTTTAATGATACCCACACCTGTCTGAATAAATGAATTATTTTCTTTCTATTGATTTCATTTCATTCTGTTTTCTATTAGTAGTTGTTTAATGATACCCACACCTGTCTGAATAAATGAATTATTTTCTTTTTATTGATTTCATTTCATTCTGTTTTCTATAAGTAGTTGTTTAATAATACCCACACCTGTCTGAATAAATGAATTATTTTCTTTCTATTGATTTCATTTCATTCTGTTTTCTATTAGTAGTTGTTTAATGATACCCACACCTGTCTGAATAAATGAATTATTTTCTTTCTATTGATTTCATTTCATTCTGTTTTCTATAAGTAGTTGTTTAATGATACCCACACCTGTCTGAATAAATGAATTATTTTATTTCTATTGATTTCATTTCATTTTGTTTTCTATAAGTAGTTGTTTAATGATACCCACACCTGTCTGAATAAATGAATTATTTTATTTCTATTGATTTCATTACATTCTGTTTTCTATAAGTAGTTGTTTAATGATACCCACACCTGTCTGAATAAATGAATTATTTTATTTCTATTGATTTCATTTCATTCTGTTTTCTATATGTAGTTGTTTAATGATAACCACACCTGTCTGAATAAATGAATTATTTTATTTCTATTGATTTCATTTCATTCTGTTTTCTATAAGTAGTTGTTTAATGATACCCACACCTGTCTGAATAAATGAATTATTTTATTTCTATTGATTTCATTTCATTCTGTTTTCTATAAGTAGTTGTTTAATGATACCCACACCTGTCTGAACAAATGAATTATTTTATTTCTATTGATTTCATTTCATTCTGTTTTCTATAAGTAGTTGTTTAATGATACCCACACCTGTCTGAATAAATGAATTATTTTATTTCTATTGATTTCATTTCATTCTGTTTTCTATAAGTAGTTGTTTAATGATACCCACACCTGTCTGAATAAATGAATTATTTTATTTCTATTGATTTCATTTCATTCTGTTTTCTATAAGTAGTTGTTTAATGATACCGACACCTGTCTGAATAAATGAATTATTTTATTTCTAAAGATTTCATTTCATTCTGTTTTCTATAAGTAGTTGTTTAATGATACCCACACCTGTCTGAATAAATGAATTATTTTATTTCTATTGATTTCATTTCATTCTGTTTTCTATAAGTAGTTGTTTAATGATACCCACACCTGTCTGAATAAATGTTTTTTTTTTTTTTTATTGATTTCATTTCATTCTGTTTTCTATAAGTACTTGTTTAATGATACCCACACCTGTCTGAATAAATGAATTATTTTATTTCTATTGATTTCATTTCATTCTGTTTTCTATAAGTAGTTGTTTAATGATACCCACACCTGTCTGAATAAATGAATTATTTTATTTCTATTGATTTCATTTCATTCTGTTTTCTATAAGTAGTTGTTTAATGATACCCACACCTGTCTGAATAAATGAATTATTTTATTTCTATTGATTTTATTTCATTGTGTTTTCTATAAGTAGTTGTTTAATGATACCCACACCTGTCTGAATAAATGAATTATTTTCTTTCTATTGATTTCATTTCATTCTGTTTTCTATAAGTAGTTGTTTTCTATAAGTAGTTGTTTAATGATACCCACACCTGTCTGAATAAATGAATTATTTTCTTTCTATTGATTTCATTTCATTCTGTTTTCTATAAGTAGTTGTTTAATAAATTACTTATACGTTTTATTGTGTAAAGAATACATATATATATATATACCGTGCGCGTGCGCACCAGCTAGTATATATATATATATATATATATATATATATATATATATATATATATATATATATATATAGAGATCCCTTTACGGTAAATGTTGATCAGGCGCGACTTCACGCGAGCACTTTGTTGATCCAAAAACACAAGTTGATCCAGGTGACTTTTGTTGATCCAATATGTATCTCCATTAACTAATGTGGCTCCAACAGGATCAACATGTGCGATCATGTGGCACTGAAATCACGTAGCCACTTGTTGATCCAATATACAAATCCACCTTGCGGTGATTACGTAATATGTTGATCTGATTCAAATGGGCCAATCAGGTTGCAGCAAACTCTGTGATTGGCTAATGATGGCTGCGACGTTGCCGCTCTGAACCTTTCTAGGTGCGCTATTACAAATTAATCATTTAAATGGGTTTTAGTCCGACAAGTTGTACGTAATGTGTTTTGCTCATATTTCCAAAGAGATTGATTTCACTTTGTTTTTAAAAAAAACGTAGGGACTTACTAACTTTCCTACTTGATGAAGATCCAGAAATGATATAGCACTCAGTATTTCTAGCTTTCAATTCAAAGAATATTCCTGTTAAGGGGAGAAGTGGTTATTTTTTTAAAAAGGAGTTGTTATTATTTGTAATTTAAATTTCAAACCCTGGTTAAATCTAGGTTAAGGTCTAAGGTTAGATAATGTTATCTTGTTTAGGTTAGGGTTTAGGTCAATTTGAAATCTATAATAGTTACAGCCTTCTCGGGCCATTACACATGTTGCTAGGGGTAGTTGCTTTTTAAACATTGCCATGCCTCTATTTAGCATAGTACTTATTTGTACCTACGCGCATCCTTAGCTAATTAAGGATTTATTTTAGTAACTTGCTAGCTAGGCTATATTATATTTAGTATTTGCAAGTTTTTATGTTTTTGTATCTATCTACCTGGTAGACGTCCAGACGTAAACAGAAAAACACCCTGCAAAATAAAACGGCAGACCATACAAAGTTTTTAATACTTTAGGTATTTGTAATTATTGATATGTGTACCATTTCATTTATAAAATCGTGAATCATCTAGGAGCCACATTAGTTAATAGATCAACATATTGGATCAACAAAAGTCCCCTGGATAAATTTGTTTTTTTGGATCAACAAAGTGTACGCGTGAAGTCGCGCCTGATCAACAATTACCGTAATAAATAATAATAATAAATAATGCTGGACAGTTCACACAACATTATCTAGCCCCAAGTTAAGCAGAGCTTGTGTTATGGGTAATATGGCTGATATATTTAATACAATATACTTCATAGTTTTTTTTTATTATACATAGAAAAAACCCAGAACACCCTGAACAAATATCTGCGATCGCACAAATATTTGTTCCGAGGCGGGAATCGAACCCGCAACCTCCTGCGTCGCAGGCCAACCTTCGCCCGCCGCGCCACAGAGGTCGTCCTAGAACTCCTAGACCGTAAAGGGATCGATGTTATGGAACATGTTAATTTGGTTTAAATGGGCCATTTTTAAATTAACTATAAAATACAGAGACAAAAACATTTTAATTATTGCATGGCTACCGAAACTTTGAAACAAAATTACTTTCGTCAACAAACATAGCACATAAAATCAAACATAGAGGTGGGTAGCCAATGTAAACAAATTCATTTAAAAAATCGTAAATCATCTAAGATCCACACATATATTTATTATACTACCGATTGCCGAAACAAGAAGATGGCCCACCTGATGTTAAGCAGTAACCTCTGCCTATGAACAGTGCATTACCTTATAGGTCACGTCCACCTAGGACACACCCTATGTGGTATTGCACTGCGACCGCCACCCTGAGACATAAAGATGAAAAATCACTAGTGCCTTTAATTTCACCGGCACCCTTACCCTTCAAACCGGAATACAGCAATGCGAGCACTACTGCTTTACGGCAGAAATAGGTATGGTGCTAGTACTTCCTTGGACGAACTCTTTTACAAAAAAGCTCTACTACTACTAAAACACATACACATTACATTAGTTAATGGAGATACATATTGGATCGACAAAAGTCGCCTGGATCAACTTGTGTTCTTGGATCAACAAAGTGCTCGCGTGAAGTCGCGCCTGATCAGCATTTACCGTAAAGGGATCGATGTTATGGAATATGTTAATTTGGTTTAAATTGGCCATTTTTTAATTAACTATAAAATACAGAGACAAAAACCATCTTAATTATTGCATGGCTACTGAAACTTTGTAACTAAATCACTTTCGTCACCAAACATAACACATAAAATCAAACATAGAGGTGGGTAGCCAATGTAATCAATTACATTTAAAAAATCGTGAATCATCTAGAAGCCACATTAGTTAATGGAGATACATATTGGATCAACAAAAGTCACCCGGATCAACTTGTAATTTTGGATCAACAAAGTGCTCGCGTGAAGTCACGCCAGATCAACATTTACCGTAAAGGGATCGATGTTATGGAATATGTTAATTTGGTTTAAATGGGCCATTTTTAAATTTATTTTAGAATACAGAGACAAAAACCATCTTAATTATTGCATAGCTACCGAAACTTTGTAACAAAATTACTTTCGTCAACAAACATAACACATAAAGTCAAACATAGGGTTGGGTAGCCAATGTAAACAAATTCATTTAAAAAATCGTGAAACATCTAAGATCCACATTTTTTTTATACTACCGATTGCCGAAACAAGCTGATTGCCCACCTGATGTTAAGAGCAGTCAATTCCAGTACATTCGATAAAAACGCTGGTGCTCAGCTCGTACGTGATTATAAAGTTGTAACAATTATTTCGTCAGATGTTTTGTACAAATGTGTATCTTGAAGAATATATCTACGTACGTGATCTTTTTTTGTTTTTTTTTGTTTACCTCTAAATACTGTATAAGCCTTCAAAAATCTGCTTATTTGCACAATTTTACCTGAACTTTGTATGTTCATAATGTTCTTACAAACTGTAAAAGTAAAAAAAAAAAGATCAGGTATCTAGCCCATGTTGTGCAGAATCTAAATTACAAACATTTTTTTCACAAACTTGAAAGACTTTTTCAAAAAAACGTACGTGCTGGAACA
Organism: Operophtera brumata; assembly: GCA_932527175.1. Taxonomy (NCBI): domain Eukaryota; kingdom Metazoa; phylum Arthropoda; class Insecta; order Lepidoptera; family Geometridae; genus Operophtera; species Operophtera brumata. The sequence continues at coordinate 29,160,476 of OW052239.1, read as the reverse complement.
AGTTTTAGAATATTTTGCGCGTTTATTGCAGTTTCGCAAGTAAGTAGCGGAATTTTCCGAATTCCAACCACAGGATCTGGCACTAGCTCTCATTTTACACATTGCCTCTCTTTCAAAAATTTAATTGTACGAACCTACAAGATTTTAGTTCAAATCGAATTGGGGCCCCTTAAGCAGTAACCTCTGCCTATGAACAGTGCATTACCTCATAGGTCACGTCCACCTAGGACACACCCTATGTGGTATTGCACTGCGACCGCCACCCTGAGACATAAAGATGAAAAATCTCTTGTGCCTTTAATTTCACCGGCACCCTTACCCTTCAAACCGGAACACAGCAATGCAAGCACTACTGCTTTACGGCAGAAATAGGTATGGTGCTAGTACTTCCTTGGACGAACTCTTTTACAAAAAAGCTCTACTACTACTAAAACACATACACATTACATTAGTTAATGGAGATACATATTGGATCGACAAAAGTCGCCTGGATCAACTTGTGTTCTTTGATCAACAAAGTGCTCGCGTGAAGTCGCGCCTGATCAGCATTTACCGTAAAGGGATCGATGTTATGGAATATGTTAATTTGGTTTAAATTGGCCATTTTTTAATTAACTATAAAATACAGAGACAAAAACCATCTTAATTATTGCATGGCTACTGAAACTTTGTAACTAAATCACTTTCGTCACCAAACATAACACATAAAATCAAACATAGAGGTAGGTAGCCAATGTAATCAATTTCATTTAAAAAATCGTGAATCATATAGAAGCCACATTAGTTAATGGAGATACATATTGGATCAACAAAAGTCACCTGGATCAACTTGTGTTTTTGGAGCAACAAAGTGCTCGCGTGAAGTCGTGCCTGATCAACATTTACCGTAAAGGGTTCGATGTTATGGAATACGTTTATTTGGTTTAAATGGGCCATTTTTAAATTTACTATAAAATACAGAGACAAAAACCATCTTATTGCATGGCTACCGAAACTTGGTAACAAAATTACTTTCGTCAGCAAACATAACACATAAAATCAAACATAGAGGTGGGTAGCCAATGTAATCAATTACATTTAAAAAATCGTGAATCATCTAGAAGCCACATTAGTTAATGGAGATACATATTGGATCAACAAAAGTCACCCGGATCAACTTGTAATTTTGGATCAACAAAGTGCTCGCGTGAAGTCACGCCAGATCAACATTTACCGTAAAGGGATCGATGTTATGGAATATGTTAATTTGGTTTAAATGGGCCATTTTTAAATTTATTTTAGAATACAGAGACAAAAACCGTCTTAATTATTGCATAGCTACCGAAACTTTGTAACAAAATTACTTTCGTCAACAAACATAACACATAAAGTCAAACATAGGGTTGGGTAGCCAATGTAAACAAATTCATTTAAAAAATCGTGAAACATCTAAGATCCACATTTTTTTTATACTACCGATTGCCGAAACAAGCTGATTGCCCACCTGATGTTAAGAGCAGTCAATTCCAGTACATTCGATAAAAACGCTGGTGCTCAGCTCGTACGTGATTATAAAGTTGTAACAATTATTTCGTCAGATGTTTTGTACAAATGTGTATCTTGAAGAATATATCTACGTACGTGATCTTTTTTTGTTTTTTTTTGTTTACCTCTAAATTCTGTATGAGCCTTCAAAAATCTGCTTATTTGCACAATTTTACCTGAACTTTGTATGTTCATAATGTTCTTACAAACTGTAAAAGTAAAAAAAAAAGATCAGGTATCTAGCCCATGTTGTGCAGAATCTAAATTACAAATTTTTTTTTCACAAACTTGAAAGACTTTTTCAAAAAAACGTACGTGCTGGAACAAGTTTTAGAATATTTTGCGCGTTTATTGCCGTTTCGCAAGTAAGTAGCGGAATTTTCCGAATTCCAACCACAGGATCTGGCACTAGCTCTCATTTTACACAGTGCCTCTCTTTCAAAAATTGAATTGTACGAACCTACAAGATTTTAGTTCAAATCGAATTGGGGCCCCTTAAGCAGTAACCTCTGCCTATGAACAGTGCATTACCTCATAGGTCACGTCCACCTAGGACACACCCTATGTGGTATTGCACTGCGACCGCCACCCTGAGACATAAAGATGAAAAATCTCTTGTGCCTTTAATTTCACCGGCACCCTTACCCTTCAAACCGGAACACAGCAATGCTAGCACTACTGCTTTACGGCAGAAATAGGTATGGTGCTAGTACTTCCTTGGACGAACTCTTTTACAAAAAAGCTCTACTACTACTAAAACACATACACATTACATTAGTTAATGGAGATACATATTGGATCGACAAAAGTCGCCTGGATCAACTTGTGTTCTTTGATCAACAAAGTGCTCGCGTGAAGTCGCGCCTGATCAGCATTTACCGTAAAGGGATCGATGTTATGGAATATGTTAATTTGGTTTAAATTGGCCATTTTTTAATTAACTATAAAATACAGAGACAAAAACCATCTTAATTATTGCATGGCTACTGAAACTTTGTAACTAAATCACTTTCGTCACCAAACATAACACATAAAATCAAACATAGAGGTAGGTAGCCAATGTAATCAATTTCATTTAAAAAATCGTGAATCATATAGAAGCCACATTAGTTAATGGAGATACATATTGGATCAACAAAAGTCACCTGGATCAACTTGTGTTTTTGGAGCAACAAAGTGCTCGCGTGAAGTCGCGCCTGATCAACATTTACCGTAAAGGGTTCGATGTTATGGAATACGTTTATTTGGTTTAAATGGGCCATTTTTAAATTTACTATAAAATACAGAGACAAAAACCATCTTATTGCATGGCTACCGAAACTTGGTAACAAAATTACTTTCGTCAGCAAACATAACACATAAAATCAAACATAGAGGTGGGTAGCCAATGTAATCAATTATATTTAAAAAATCGTGAATCATCTAGAAGCCACATTAGTTAATGGAGATACATATTGGATCAACAAAAGTCACCCGGATCAACTTGTAATTTTGGATCAACAAAGTGCTCGCGTGAAGTCACGCACGATCAACATTTACCGTAAAGGGATCGATGTTATGGAATATGTTAATTTGGTTTAAATGGGCCATTTTTAAATTTATTTTAGAATACAGAAACAAAAACCGTCTTAATTATTGCATAGCTACCGAAACTTTGTAACAAAATTACTTTCGTCAACAAACATAACACATAAAGTCAAACATAGGGTTGGGTAGCCAATGTAAACAAATTCATTTAAAAAATCGTGAAACATCTAAGATCCACATTTTTTTTATACTACCGATTGCCGAAACAAGCTGATTGCCCACCTGATGTTAAGAGCAGTCAATTCCAGTACATTCGATAAAAACGCTGGTGCTCAGCTCGTACGTGATTATAAAGTTGTAACAATTATTTCGTCAGATGTTTTGTACAAATGTGTATCTTGAAGAATATATCTACGTACGTGATCTTTTTTTGTTTTTTTTTGTTTACCTCTAAATTCTGTATAAGCCTTCAAAAATCAGCTTATTTGCACAATTTTACCTGAACTTTGTATGTTCATAATGTTCTTACAAACTGTAAAAGTAAAAAAAAAAAGATCAGGTATCTAGCCCATGTTGTGTAGAATCTAAATTACAAACATTTTTTTCACAAACTTGAAAGACTTTTTCAAAAAAACGTACGTGCTGGAACAAGTTTTAGAATATTTTGCGCGTTTATTGCCGTTTCGCAAGTAAGTAGCGGAATTTTCCGAATTCCAACCACAGGATCTGGCACGAGCTCTCATTTTACACACTGCCTCTCTTTCAAAAATTGAATTGTACGAACCTACAAGATTTTAGTTCAAATCGAATTGGGGCCCCTTAAGCAGTAACCTCTGCCTATGAACAGTGCATTACCTCATAGGTCACGTCCACCTAGGACACACCCTATGTGGTATTGCACTGCGACCGCCACCCTGAGACATAAAGATGAAAAATCTCTTGTGCCTTTAATTTCACCGGCACCCTTACCCTTCAAACCGGAACACAGCAATGCGAGCACTACTGCTTTACGGCAGAAATAGGTATGGTGCTAGTACTTCCTTGGACGAACTCTTTTACAAAAAAGCTCTACTACTACTAAAACACATACACATTACATTAGTTAATGGAGATACATATTGGATCGACAAAAGTCGCCTGGATCAACTTGTGTTTTTGGATCAACAAAGTGCTCGCGTGAAGTCGCGCCTGATCAACATTTACCGTAAAGGGATCGATGTTATGGAATATGTTAATTTGGTTTAAATGGGCCATTTTTTAATTTACTATAAAATACAGAGACAAAACCATCTTAATTATTGCATGGCCACCGAAACTTTGTAACAAAATTACTTTCGTCAACAAACATAACACATAAAGTCAAACATAGAGGTGGGTAGCCAATGTAAACAAATTCATTTAAAAAATCGTGAAACATCTAAGATCCACATTTTTTTTTATACTACCGATTGCCGAAACAAGCTGATTGCCCACCTGATGTTAGGCAGTAACCTCTGCCTATGAACAGTGCATTACCTCATAGGTCACGTCCACCTAGGACGCACCCTATGTGGTATTGCACTGCGACCGCCACCCTGAGACATAAAGATGAAAAGTCTCTTGTGCCTGTAACTTCACCGGCACCCTTACCCTTCAAACCGGAACACAGCAATGCGAGCACTACTGCTTTGCGGCAGAAATAGGTATGGTGGTAGTACTTCCCCGGACGAACTCTTCACAAAAAAGCTCTACTACTACTAAAACACACACACACATTACATTAGTTAATGGAGATACATATTGGATCGACAAAAGTCGCCTGGATCAACTTGTGTTTTTGGATCAACAAAGTGCTCGCGTGAAGTCGCGCCTGATCAACATTTACCGTAAAGGGATCGATGTTATGGAATATGTTAATTTGGTTTAAATGGGCCTTTTTTAAATTACTATAAAATACAGAGACAAAAACCACCTCAATTATTGCATGGCTACTGAAACTTTGCAACAAAATCACTTTCGTCAACAAACATAACACATAAAATCAAACATAGAGCTGGGTAGCCAATGTAATCAATTTCATTTGAAAAATCGTGAATCATATAGAAGCCACATTAGTTATTGGAGATACATATTGGATCAACAAAAGTCACCTGGATCAACTTGTGTTTTTGTAGCAACAAAGTGCTCGCGTGGAGTCGCGCCTGATCAACATTTACCGTAAAGGGATCGATGTTATGGAATATGTTAATTTGGTTTAAATGGGCCATTTTTTAATTTATTATAAAATACAGAGACAAAAACCATCTTAATTATTGCATGGCTACTGAAACTTGGTAACAAAATTACTTTCGTCAACAAACATAACACATAAAATAAAACATAGACGTGGGTAGCCAAAGTTAAATTAAAACTGGTGGGGACCAGTAGCTCAGGCTAACTAAGATGATCTGAATGAATTCCACTTTTGGACCTAGGTTTTTTATACAAACGCAAACGCCACCGTTGTAATTTGTAGGTACTAATGGGTATGGCAACTGGCTCTGAAATAATCTGGGCGTTGAGTTTGGGTTTTATAATTGAGGACAAATTTTATTGTAGTTTTACATACAACAAAACAAAGTGGTTTTCTTAAAAAATATCTTGAACACCTTGTGATGAATACTTTTCTGGTAACTACGGGATTGTGAATTGACTACGGAACCCTTACACTGTCCTTGGTTCAAGAGGAGACACACATGACTGGTTAATTTCGCTACTTCACGCATGCGATGTAGTACCTACCTACTTTGGTTGATCCAACATGTATCTTCATTAACAAATGTAGCTCACACTGAATAGACTTAAAGATCGAGTGAAGCGAGTTCTCCGATTAAACTTGGATGAATAGTTTTTTGTGATATATCTTTCCTAGAATAACTTACGAACAGTTAATTAAATTACCATGAAATTGGGTAAGTTTTTTCAGTGCCAAGTGAACCTACACGTTTATCATGTTGGAGCCACATTAACTAATGGAGATACGAATTAGATCACAAAAAGTCCATACCATTTACCTTGCGTTTGCTACGGAACATGTGTATCCAATTCAAATGGGCCATTTTTAGGGTTCCTTACTTCAAAAAGTATCAATAGAACATAGGACATACTACAACTCAACTCAATTCTATTCTTTATTTATCCTTTGACAAGTTACATGAATTAAGGACGCTCTCACAAAATAATACAAATTCAAATTTGGAATACCTATTTCAGTCCAATAAAAACGACATGGCGTTTGACGGCAGAATGGCAGACTCGTGGAAATTTTGTATGGAAATTTTGGAACGATAAAATGTTTTTGTAATTATCACAATATTTTTATACAAAGAGCCTAAAACCTGAATCTGCTCTTTGTTCTTTCATTTATTGACATTGATATTATTACCTCTAATAAGTAACATATATATTTATTTATTTATTCTTGCGTTGGTTAAAACATATTCATGTGAAAATTTTGTATGAAACTCTCCAGTTTTTATTCACTATCTCTAAAGATGAATGTATCATCCTTAATTTTGTACTATGACATTGTCACAATTGTGATTCCTGGTTCATTAAATGGTACCTGAAAAACATTGATATTTGTGAGAGCGTTCAGCTAAAAGACGGTAAAAAAATTACATGTTTATCTTTATCATATTGCTATGGGCATTATAGCACCTAAAACACGAATCAGATAAATTTTCTCGATTACAAATCGAGAACAATACAATTACCTTTGATAGGGTTTAGCACGCTAGCCTTATTGGCAAGCTTCCTGCCTACGGACTGCCAGTTCAATTCTGCTCCTGGCTCGCAGACTTTCTGAGGGAAAGATCCATTCGAGTAGTTATTGACGGCTGCTCGTCGGATCAATTGGCTATTAACGCCGGGGTACCTCAGGGGTCAGTGCTATCTGCCACACTGTTCTTGCTGCACATTAATGATCTGCTAATGCCCGGTATCATTGGGTATGCAGACGACAGCACAGTTGTGGAGAGGTATGTTTCCACTGCGCGAGCTAGGCAGAATGAAATTCAGGAGTTAAGAGATGAGATGCTGCAGCGTCTGAATTTGACTCTCAAGGCTGTATCTGACTGGGGCGATGCCAATCTAGTCAAGTTCAACGCCTCTAAAAGGCAGGTTTGTCTCTTCTCGGCGATAAAATATCTGTTTCTCCAAGTTCCTGTATTCCGAGATGTACCTGTAGCTATAGGAGATCACCTCGAGCTCTTAGGTGTTTCGCTCACGCCTACTCTCAACTTTGGCTCCTACATCGAGTCTAAGTCACAGCTGCCATGAAGCTAGGCATCCTGAATAAGGTAAAGCGTTACTTCGCACCAGGGCAGCTTCTCAGTTTATATAAAGCACAAGTCCGGGCTGGTATGGAGTACTGCTGCCATGTATGGGATGGTTCGGCAAAACACCAGCTTGCTGCCTTGGACTCGATCGAACGTAGAGCTTCCAGGCTTATAGGTGAGCAACATATGGCGGAGACTAAGATCCAGAGTCTCGAGCACCGCCGTAAGGTTGCATGCCTTTTGATCTTCTATAGGTTACATTTCGGGGAATGCTCCCAGGAACTGCACGATCTGATCCCACCATCTCCTTTTCATCATAGGACGAACAGGCGTACGGCTCAGTACCATCTTTACTTTATTAGTATACCTTCTATTTGCACAAAACGTTTCAGTTCTACCTTTATAATGCAAACTGCTAAGGAGTGGAATACACTACCGTCGTCTGTCTTTCCTGAAAACTATAATCTGGGTATCTTCAAAGCTAGAGTGAATAGGTGCCTTCTAGACCTTTGTGCTCCATCTTTGGCCACATCGTCACTTAACAACAGGTGAGATCGTGGTGAAACAAAGGACTATCAAAGATTAAAAAAAATAACAATTTCATTTAAAAAATCGTGAATCATCTAGAAGCCACATTAGTTAATGGAGATACATATTGGATCAACACAAGTCGCCCGGATCAACTTGTGTTTTTGGATCAACAAAGAGCTCGCGTGAAGTCGCGCCTGATCAACATTTACCGTAAAGGGATCGATGTTATGGAACATGTTAATTTAGTTTAAACGGGCCATTTTTAAATTAACTATAAAATACAGACACAAAAACCATTTTAATTATTGCATGGCTACCGAAACTTGGAAACAAAATTACTTTCGTCAACAAACATTACCTACACATAAAATCAAACATAGAGGTGGGTAGCCAAATTAAAATTAAAACTGGGGGACACCAGTAGCTCAGGCTTACTAAAATGATCTGATTGAAACCCACTTCTGGGCATAGGTTTTTTATGCTAACGCGAACGCCACCGTTGTAATTTGTACTAATTGGTATGGCAACTGGCTCTGAAGGAATCTGGGCGTTGAGCTTGGGTTTTATAATTGAGGACAAATTTTATTGTAGTTTTACATAAAACAAACAAAGTGGTTTTTAAAAAAAATATCTTGAACTGCCTGTGATGAATACTTTTATGGTTACTATGGGATTGTGAATTGACTACGGAACCCTTACACTGTCCTTGGTTCAAGAGGAGACACACATGACTGGTTCATTTCGCTACTTCACGCATGCGATGTAGTACCTACCTACTTTGGTTGATCCAACATGTATCTTCATTAACAAATGTAGTTCACACTGAATAGACTTAATGATCGAGTGAAGTGAGTTCTCCGATTAAACTTGGATGAATAGTTTTTTGTGGTATGTCTTTCCTAGAATAACTTACGAACAGTTAATTAAATTACCATGAAATTGGGTGAGTTTTTTCAGTGCCAAGTAAACCTACACGTTTATCATGTTGGAGCCACATTAACTAATGGAGATACGAATTAGATCACCAAAAGTCCATACCATTTACCTTGCGTTTGCTACGGAACATGTGGATCCAATTCAAATGGGCCATTTTTAGGGTTCCTTACTTCAAAAAGTATCAATAGTGTAGGCTCAACACGTTTTTCATGTTGGAGCCACATTAACTTATGGAGATACGAATTAGATCACCAAAAGTCCATGGCGTTTACCTTGCGTTTGCTACGGAACCTTAAAGCTAAAGAAGTTACATGCGATTGAATTTCAATACCAATAAATCTAACCCTGTTCGACGGTAGGTGGTACATGCCTGAAATATATGAACCGAGCTTTTTTCATCTCAAGCTTTTAGAGAAAATAGGCTGTGAAAGATGGACAAACAGACAGCCAGACAGACATGAGAGTGATCCTATATTGGTTCCGTTGGTAACTTTTGAGGTAGGTACGGTATCCTAAAACTAACTCTTTAGAATCGGATCAACATGTTTCGTAACATTGGCAAGTTGATGACTTTTGTTGATCCAATATGTACTCGTATTTCCATTAACTAAGTTACCCCCTGTGTGAGGTAGGATTTTGTAGATATTTTTCAAATAGGTACCTAACATAATAGGAATAGAAATAGCCTAATGTAATGAAACGGTATGATCTGCCGTTTTGTGTTGAAGTTTATAATAACTTTATATATTTGAACACCACATTACAAGCAACAAGACCTTTTGTTTGATTTGTCACACGATACATTTACAATTTGCACCCAAAATCAGAATTTGTTATTGACGCTATAGCAAGTGATTGGTTTATTTAGGAGCAGCTAACCCGGTCATTCTTGACCTTGACCCACTGTTCATGTAACCTCTGCTTTTAACAATGCATACGACACAGGTTACGAATACCTAGGATTTACCTATTTGGCACCCACCTCCCTGAGACATAAAGATGAAAAGTCTCATGTACCTATAATTTCACCGGCACCTTCAACCGAAACACAGCAATGACAGCACTAATGTTTTTTGGCAGAAATATGTATTTTGGTAGGACTAGGGTTTAATGCACCGTGGTAGTACTTCCCCAGGCAAACATTTTCATATAAAATCTCTCTAACAATAAGAACTATTTGAAGCAAGTTGTCATTTTGCCTGAATGCGTACACTAAGCCGCAAATACCTAACTAACCCGAGCACACTGCAGTAGAAAAATACTACCCTAGCGTCAGCCATCTTTATTCGCAGTAGAACCCTAGCTCGATATGTACCAGAAGCGGTCAGACCCAGTCACCATACCAATAGTACAAGTTACTACACCGGGGGAGTTGGAGTTTGGAGTGCATAAGATGGAAAAGACTTATTCCCAACAGTGGCTTTCATTCATATCATCTTAGTTAGTATTATTACTTAATTCATCATCTTCATCAGCCTGCAGAATTCCACTGCTGGACACAGGCACCCCCCATAGAATGCCACGACGAATGGTCTTGTGCTGCCTTATCCATCGACTACCTGCGAGTTTGTTAATATAATATGTGATGCCATGAGCTTCCCCTTTTTTTCGGGTTTTTGGTTGCCTCTCGAGAACGTTTATTCCCCTCTGGTTGGTCTACTCATTTCATATTATATCACGTAGATCCTTTAAACCCACCCTTCACTCACCCTTATTTCTTATAAGCGAGAGTTACGGGCAGAAGCTGATAGGAATTATTTGCTATTCTACGAAAATAAAACACATATTTGATGAGGTGACAAGAGTATTTTAAATGGAGGTACTATATATTGGAACAATAAAAGTAAAAACAATAAAAACCATACATTAGTAGGTAGGTAACCTTATACCTTACACAAATGTGGCTCCAACTGGATCAAGATACAATGTATTTTCGGTCTCAAATGAGCCTAGACGTTGATCAAAAAAATATTTATTAAAAAAACATGTGACTCCAATGAACGTAACGTAATCTGGGTATCTTCAAGGCTAGAGTGAATAGGTGCCTTCTAGACCTTTGTGCTCCATCTTCGGCCACATCGACACTTACCAACAGGTGAGATCGTGGTCAAACAAAGGTTTTTTTTTTTTTTTTTTTTTTTTTTTTTATACTAATGAATAACGGAACAAGCAGATGCTAAGCGGTAACCTCTGCCTATGAACAGTGCATTACCTCATAGGACACGTTCACCTAGGACGCACCCTATGTGGCATTGCAATGCGCCCGCCACCCTGAGACATAAAAATGAAAAGTCTCATGTGCCTGTAATTTCACCGGCACCCTTACCCTTTAAACCGGAACACAGCAATGCGAGCACTACTGCTTTGCGGCAGAAATAGGTATGGTGGTAGTACTTCCCCGGACGAACTCTTTCACAAAAAAGCTCTACTACTACTAAAGGTCTATCAATGTTAAAAAAATTAAAATAAAACGTGTTCTGTAACAATCGCAAAGTACAGAATTTTACTAGTCCAATACCTATGTATCTCCATTAACTTACGTGGCTCCACCAGTGAAAGTCCTTGCTTTTTACCTTGCGATTGTTACGGAACATGGTGCTTTAATTCCAATTGGCCCTATTTTATTAAATATCTTTTATTAAATACTTAATTAAAAACCCATCTTATTTACCTATTCCTCTCGGGCAAGAACTAAGTTACATAATTATTTACCACAATCAACAAACATAACAAATTAAAACTAAAACATATGTAGGTAGGTAAGACGCGAAAAATGACGGCCCGCGCGCGGCTTGTTAATTGATGTCCGTCCGTCCATTATGCTATCTCTTTTTATCAAGTTTCGTACTTGACACACAAAATGCGACGTTGCCGCTTTGCCTTTTAGCACCCACAATGCATTTGTGGCTCCAGATCAACTTTATATAGGCCAACTTCGCGTATAAATTATATATGATATGGATCTAAAAATGACGCTTCAGTATAATTTTTTTGGCCGTTAGTGGATCAACGATAGTCGGACGATTCGAAAACGAGTATCTTGAAAACCAATCAATTCAGATCCAGTGTTTCCTCGCGCACTATAACGTCAGATCAAAGTATATCGGTTAGCTCGATAGGGAGTAAAGTATACATGAGAAATATGTGGATCAACATTTGTTCAGACTTCATACTGGATCAACATTTACCGTAAAGGGTTCAATATATATATATATATATATACTAGCTGGTGCGCACGCGCACGGTTTCACCCGCGTTTCTCGGTTTCTTGTGTGTATGAGTGTGTGTGTGTGTGTGTGTGTATGTGTGTGTGTGTGTCTGTCTGTGGCATCGTAGCTCCCGAACGGATGAAACGATTTCGTTTTTTTTTGTTTGAAATTTGAATTTGTTGGGATTGTTCTTAGCTATGTTTGATCAAAATCGGATCAGCCGTTTCATTGCGTTGATGGTTTTTTTTTTTTAACAAAATTAATGTCTTGTGATCTATCCAACACCAAGCATGGCCATGAAAGGGAGAAGAGCAGATAGATAGATAGATAGATAGATAGATAGATAGATAGATAGATAGATAGATAGATAGATAGATAGATAGATAGATAGATAGATAGATAGATAGATAGATAGATAGATAGATAGATAGATAAATAGATAGATAGATAGATAGATAGATAGCCAAAAAAATAAAACACATAATAGGATTAACTAATTCAATTATAGTACAATGGCCGGCCTTATCGCTGAAAGTGATTTCTTACAGACAACCTTTGGATGGACAGTAATGAGCGAAGTATTAACGCACGGCGGTGCACAGAGCAACAATAATAATAATAGATGAATAAAAAAATAAAGTTTATATAACTCGAATACATAATATACTTACTGTAAGATATATTAATACATAGCGATGACGTTAAATACTACATTATGAGCCCCACTAATTGTACAAATAAACTTAAAACGTGGACAGGTCCGACAGATAATGATAGCTTGGGGCTAGATAATGTTGTGTGAACTGTCCAGCATTATTTATTTATTTTATTATTTATTATTTCTGAGCTTTAGCTTGAATGTGTGCAGTGATGATGCTTGCCTGATTTCCACCGGCGAAGCATTCCACAGACGCACAGCATCAAAGAAAGAAAGAGAGAAAAGCCTTTTGAAACAGAGGGAAAAATCATTTATTTATGGCAAAATGGGCTTTCAGCTCAGCATTTATTGTGTCTTCCGCTAGAAGCAAGCGTGACTCACGAATATCTGTTTTTGAAGGTGAGATACATTCAATGATTATGTAAGCATACTAAATAAATAAAAATTAAAACTATAGCAAAATAATAAGGTATCGTAGAGTTGGTAAGAGGTTAGTAAAATAATAAGGTATCGTAGAGTTGGTAAGAGGTTAGTAAAATAATAAGGTATCGTAGAGTTGGTAAGAGGTTAGTAAAATAATAAGGTATCGTAGAGTTGGTAAGAGGTTAGTAAAATAATAAGGTATCGTAGAGTTGGTAAGAGGTTAGTAAATAATAAGGTATCGTAGAGTTGGTAAGAGGTTAGTAAAATAATAAGGTATCGTAGAGTTGGTAAGAGGTTAGTAAAATAATAAGGTATCGTAGAGTTGGTAAGAGGTTAGTAAATAATAAGGTATCGTAGAGTTGGTAAGAGGTAAGTAAATAATAAGGTATCGTAGAGTTGGTAAGAGGTTAGTGAATAATAAGGTATCGTAGAGTTGGTAAGAGGTTAGTGAATAATAAGGTATCGTAGAGTTGGTAAGAGGTTAGTGAATAATAAGGTATCGTAGAGTTGGTAAGAGGTAAGTAAATAATAAGGTATCGTAGAGTTGGTAAGAGGTTAGTAAATAATAAGGTATCGTAGAGTTGGTAAGAGGTTAGTGAATAATAAGGTATCGTAGAGTTGGTAAGAGGTTAGTAAATAATAAGGTATCGTAGAGTTGGTAAGAGGTTAGTAAATAATAAGGTATCGTAGAGTTGGTAAGAGGTTAGTGAATAATAAGGTATCGTAGAGTTGGTAAGAGGTTAGTAAAATAATAAGGTATCGTAGAGTTGGTAAGAGGTTAGTAAAATAACGAAAATAGGCAATTTAATAATATTATTATGTTCTTATTATGTCAACGTGAGACTGCAAGGAATTTCAGTAAGCGACAAGAAGAAGAGATATGAAGGGGACATAAACACAACATAATAACATAACACACAACATAATAACATAACATACAACATAATAATATGAAGGGGAGAACAACAAGTAATAGTAGTTCGTTTGTTATTAAGTAGTAGAGCTTTTTTGTGCAAGAGTTCGTCCGGGGAAGTACTACCACCATACCTATTTCTGCCGCGAAGCAGTGTACTCGCATTGCTGTGTTCCAGTTTGAAGGGTAAGGGTGCCGGTGACATTACAGGCACATGAGGCTTTTCATCTTTATGTCTCAGGGTGGCGGGCGCAGTGCAATGCCACATAGGGCGCGTCCTAGGTGGACGTGACCTGTGAGGTAATTCCCAGTTAAAGGCAGAGGTTATCGCTTAACATCAGGTGGGTCATCTGCTTGTTCAGTCATTCACATAGTTCTGTCGAGTGATGCCAATGGGCAAGCTGCTGCGAGCATCTACGTGATGTTCTAGTCTTAGAAACCCACGTAAGCCTTACATACACGTACTTTGGCGGGTAGCAAGCAAGCAAGATGTACGTGAGAATAGGTAAAACTATGATAATATGAGACCACGGACAAACAGACAGACCTTATTACCCTCTTTTTAGTCAGAGGTTAGAAAACAGTCCCGCACTTTTGGAAAGTCCAACTTTTTATAAGCTTTTGTAATGTTTTGTCCGGGTGGAATCTTGCAACTGAATTTTAAAGCAGTTATCCTCAACAGATTAAGCTGAAATTTAGCATACCTGTAAGTTCCGATGACAATGCAATATGATGGTGACAGCGAGCTGATCTGATGATGGAGACGGAAGATGGACAACGGAACGCCTCGATGGATAATAGTAGATTGGCCGTGTTTAGGATCATTGTGATCAGCACACGGTTACGATCACTAATTTTATAAAAACTTGTATTGAAAAATATATTTTTCACAAAAAACTTATTTTTCGCAAAAAACTTATTTAGTCAGCTGTTATTATAAAACAGCCCAGCCCTTTTGGAAAGACAAGTTGCTTTCATCATTCGCTGTTGTAGCTTTTTCTCCATTGTTTCAAAACGTTACAATTCTGAATATATAATTGAGGTAGAAAACTGTGTTGGAATGTATCCCTGCACTGTGGTAAGTCCATCTACTTATGTACTCTCTTACGTACTTAGTTTATACAAACATCTGCAGCCATAAATCAGATGCACAAATACATCTGCAGCTATAAATCAGATGCACAAACGCTATTCATCGTTTGTATCATTTATATATCTATTGATTTAGTACAATGTTTTTTATGTGCACTGATAAAGTATTTATAATTTATTACATTTCTACTCTTTTGTTCCGGTACTATAAAAAGGGGGGGTTTAGGTCTCAGGAACATAGTCTGCCTTCAGGTCTGATCAGGTCATCAGATCAGACACAAGATGCTACTACCAATCAGTGCGGTGCTGGCGCTCAGTGTGAGTTTTTGTTTTTTTTATTATTATTATTTTTTTATATTCAATAAAAACACTTTTTGGTGCAGTCTTAATCAGTGCGATTAGGGCCTTAGGTTCTTAGTGTTTTTTGGTTATTGCGTTTTTTTTACTACTTGAATAAAATTAAATCAAATCCTTTATATGCTTTAAAATAAGGTTATAAGGTAACAAGCAGGTGGGCCCACCTGTCTGCTTTCAACAGTGCATTACCTCATAGGTCACGTCCACCTAGGACGCGTCCTATGTGCATTGCACTGCGCCCGCCACCCTGAGACATAAGGATGAATAGTCTCATGTGCCTGTAATTTTACCCTTCAAACCGGAACACAGCAATATGTGTGTGTGTTATGTGTTTGTTTCCATCTTCATTAAGTATTTGTTTCCACGTAACAGATCCTGGCCGCTCACGGAGCACCGACAGATCACGGAGCACCGACAGATCACGGAGCACCGACAGATCACGGAGCACCGAGCGGTAAGTTCACTATCACATAATAAAATAATAATAATAACAATCACATAATAATCACATATAAAGACCATTAGTAATTGTCAACGGTAGATAGATAGATATGCGTATTATGCGTATTAGCATAGACTAACTAAACACAATAGACTGCTAATCTAATACAAGAAAACGTGACTCAAAAAAAATCAATTCCAGGCAATTTCTAGATGGCGCTGGCAAAACTCCAGGCTATTTCTAGATGGCGCTGGCAAATTCATTCAACCAGCATTTTAAACAAATTACCTAATCTCTTTAAAAATATACATTTAAATTTCTAATTTATTTTTTAATTATGAATTATGGTCGCAAAACATGTTTTATCGATCTATTCGAAATACATGTAAAAATTATTTCAATCGTTTATAGCAGATTCAAAACAGCGACATCTAGCGTCATTGTAGGCAATCATTCAAACCTAGCTTTGAATTCTCTCTCTTCTCATCAAATAAAATGACCCTAAGTGAAAATGAGTCAAAACATTAAAAATAATTAATTTGTAAGGGGAACGCTTGACCAAAAACATTATTTTGTCAAAACCGTTTTTACAAAAAAATACCTAATGGTTCCTAAGACAGTTTCCTTGTACCTCCTATGGTATCGGATATCTTCTTAATGTCTCAGTTAAAAAACACACTGCATATATTTATTTATACATTAGTAAGGATAATTTACCTACCTATAACTATAACAATAAAAACCTTTGTCTGCCTCCACTTGATGCCTTCACAGACGTCTATCGTCCCATACTGTAAAGGAACGAATCATTATACTTTGATATTTCTGTTTTAGATCCTGAAATTATCAAATCCGGATATAACTACAAAGACAAGTCTTCTGGAGAAAATAATCACCACGTCGAAACCGATAAATACGTCTCATGTGGCAGTAACAAGTGGAACTCCACAGACAAGAACAGAGGTTGCAGTATCGATGTAATTGACAGAGATAAGGGAACTGCAACCGGCTCGGCAGAGCACGAGGCGCAATCGGGCTATGATAACAAATACACCAACTGCTATAAGGATAAGAATAATAATGAGTATAAAAACAGCGTAGTCAGTAAGTCTGATTATGACAGAAACAGCAAGAGTTCCTACGTGTCTACTCCCGATGTATACGCAAGTGAAAATAACGGCTGCAGCCAAAGACACTATCAAGACAAAGACAAATATAGTTCCAAAAATAATTACGGACAAACTGATGGCAGTAGTCACTACGTCTCCACCGGGGATAGTACAGACTCCTACAAAGTCAATGAAGATAAAAATGGAGTGGGCACCGCATGGGCATACCATGACCACGACAAAACTAAGGGAGGAAATGAATACACACATAAAGCTAAGGATGGAACCGTTACAAAAGGATGCGGTAGCCACGAATCTGAATACGTAGGAAATTATAAAGGATGTTCATATGTCGACAAGAATGGGAACAGCTGTACTGGAGACAGCAGCTGCTCCCACGGAGACTATGCCAGCGCGCAGGAGACAGTGAGTGGAGACAGGAAGTCCAAGTCATCTTATAAGAGTACCAACGACAGTGAAGGCAGCTACACCTCATCGCATGTTGGCGGACGTAAGTTTCTTCTTTACATAAATAATAATATACAAAACGAATATAGCGATTTAGAAATACCTATGCTATAGCTCATCTAAGATAATGAGGACATTTCATTATCGAATTAAAAAAAAGAAGTTCGATTTGGCTCGATAGATGACGCTGACTCAAATGTGGTTGCCAAAATTAACAAATGCGTCTGTGCTTTTGTGTGATAGTAACAAAATACCATGAAAATATATCACTAGGTTGTTGACTTTGACATCTCACTTTATTTTGACAGTTAAGTACAGAGCTAGTGCCATCTATTGTCAAGGGTTTAAGCATGATGTGAAACGGCCGTGAAAACCCCTCATTGAAATTTAGATTTTTAACGAACGATCAACATTACAATAGTCACTTTAAACCCTGGAGACGAAGCCGTCATACTAGAACATCTCATTTTACAAGCTTTTATTTAACTTGCAATGTAGGTATGTATGTACGTATGTCCGGGTGGAATCTTGCAACTGAATTTTAAAGCAGTCATCCTCAACCGATTGAGATTAAATATGGCATACCTGTCAAGTTCCGCTGACAATACAATAAGATCAATCAATCAATCATTTATTTTGAGAAACATGGGTACATAAGATGATAATAACAATAAAAAGATACAGGCCACGATCAGCATGCAAAGTTAAAAAAAATAAGTACATCGTTACAAGTTAAGAGATAAATCACAGATACACAATAATTCAAATGTCAAAAAAATTACAATAATATAATATACTCAAACGCTAAGGCAGTTAATAAATTAATAATCAATAAAAATGCGTCTTTAAAAATCATTAAGATATTCATTGATACTATAGTAAACCTCTTGCAAAAGAAAATATTTTAATTTGAATTTGAATATTTGAATTATACATATTTCTAAAATGTCAGCAGGCAGATTATTAAAAATACGCGGTGCCATGCAAAAAACACTATTGTTGAACATGGAGATGTGATGATGAAGATGGTGACAGCGAGCTGATCTGATGATGGAGACACAACGGAACTCCTCGATGGATAATAGTAGACTGGCTGTGTTTAGGCTCATTATGTTTGACGACCTCTGTGGCGCGGTGGGCGAAGCTTGGCCTGCGACCCAGGAGGTTGTTGATTTGATTCCCGCCTCGGAACAAATATTTTTGCGATCGCAGACATTTGTTCAGGGTGTTCTGGGTATTTTCTATGAATAATAAAAAATATCAATCTATGTAATGTATTGTATTAAGTATATCAGTTATCTAGACCCATAACACAAGCTTTGCTTAGCTTGGGGCTAGTTAGTGTAGTGTGAACTGTCCAGCATTATTTATTTATTTATTTATTATATTTTGATCAGCACACGGTTACGATCACTAATTTTATAAAAGCTTGTATTTAAAAATATATTTTTCACAAAACACTATGCACGAATCTAACTATCCTTCCCATTCACTAAGCAATCCCTGATTCAAACTCAATCTTACGATTCGAGTTGGTAGGTAACTGCGGGCAAAGTGTTCCCAATAACAAATTATTATTATTATTATATCATTTATTTCGGTTTCACACCATATTATGTTAGTAAAGAGTTGTTAGTAGACATTATCACACAGTATTTCTAAAATTAAAAATTATAATTATTAAATTAAATCAAAATTAAGTTATTAAAATTAAAATTAAATTAAAATTATTTGGCACACCGCATTGAGTGGCATGGCAGCACATGCGTTTTGGTCCAGTGACTGAGAATCGGACCATCTACCCGCTCGGCCATTGTGCTCAGGAAGCTGTTGGCACTGCCGCGCACCCGCCACATCAGGGAGGCCACTCTCTTACGCATAATGGCGTGGAAGCCATCAGTGTGTGCCTCTGCGGACATACCTGATGCGCTAAATGGAGCTGATTTAGCCTAAAATTTTTTTTTTTGTAATATCACTTTTAAGACTCACCTGCCTGTACAATGTTGACGACCTCTGTGGCGGGGCGGGCGAACGCTCGCATGCGACGCCGGAGGTTGCGGTTTCGATTCCCGCCTCAGAACAAATATTTGTGCGATATGCAGATATTTGTTCAGGGTGTTCTGGGTATTTTCTATGTATAATAAAAAATATCTATCTATGTTATATATTGTATTAAGTAAATCAGTTTAATAATCATTTATTCTCAAAAAGATAATTATTATCACTTACATGAGAATCAATTATACATAGTAAAAATAGTTTAGGTCGTTCAAGTTAATATCGATAGGAACTCAATCAACACATTATGACGCATAACATTATTAGTAAACATTTGATATAATATGATGAGAAAGTTTAGTTTTGAATGCGTTAAATGTATTTAATTTTTTTATATCTGAGGGTAAGTTATTGTAAAGCTGTGCGCCTTCGTAAACTACCGTTTTTTTCCCATAGTTCGTACGACACTTGGGCAAGACAAGAAAGCTAGCGCGTCGCGTACTTTGCTTTGACACTTCCCTTGTTTTAGTAAACGTTAGATTAGTGTGGATCGATTTCTTGAGGATTTTTCGCACGAGAATGCATGTATTATAAATGAATAGCTGTTTTAAGTTCATAATTTTAGTTTCTTTGTAGATTTTTTTAGTTGATGTTAAATATGGATGATTAAAAAGCAATTTGATAATTTTGTTTTGTAGAATTTGCAGTTCAGATAATCTAGTTTTAGCGGCGTTGCCCCAAATTTCTATTAGGTATATTAGATGCGGTTTTACGAGTGAGTTGTAAATGGTCTAGCGTAATTGACGCGGAACACACCGGACAATGTTACGTAGAGATCCAATACGTGATGAAAGTTTAGTTTTAATATGGTCTATATGTGTGTTCCATGTCAAATAGCTATCCAAATGCAAGCCTAGGTCAGTTATCTAGTACCCATAACACAATCTCTGCTTAGCTTGGGGCTAGATAATGTTGTGTAACCTGTCCAGCAAAAAAAAAATACAGTTTTTTTTTTTTTATCAAAAATACAAAAAAGCTGTTTTTTATTTTTTAGCAAAATTCCTCTCTAACTACAACACAAAAGGTACTTACCCTGAGAGTTTCACTATCTAGCCACATCCTATACATATATTGTATTGTACATTTCTTCAATTTACAGATGAATCAGTTCATCCAAGGCCTGGGTCTCCAATCTCTTATGGCAATGGAGGCGCTGTCGTGTCATACGGGGCCGCCGGTGGTAGTGCGGTTTCTGGAAACCAAGGTGCTCCCGCGTCGTATGGGGCAGCAGGTGGTAATGCGGTTTCTGGAAACCAAGGCGGTGCCGCGTCGTATGGGGCAGCAGGTGGTAATGCGGTTTCTGGAAACCAAGGCGCTACCGCGGCATCTGCATCCTCCGCTAGCAGTGCGGCTGCTGGAAAGCAAGGCGCTACCGCGGCATCTGCATCCTCCGCTAGCAGTGCGGCAGCTGGGAAGCAAGGCGCTACCGCGGCATCTGCGTCCTCCGCTAGCAGTGCGGCAGCTGGGAAGCAAGGTGCTACCGCGGCATCTGCATCCTCCGCTAGCAGTGCGGTAGCTGGGAAGCAAGGCGCTACCGCGGCATCTGCATCCTCCGCTAGCAGTGCGGCTGCTGGAAAGCAAGGTGCTACCGCGGCATCTGCGTCCTCCGCTAGCAGTGCGGCAGCTGGGAAGCAAGGTGCTACCGCGGCATCTGCATCCTCCGCTAGCAGTGCGGCTGCTGGAAAGAAAGGCGCTACCGCGGCATCTGCATCCTCTGCTAGCAGTGCGGCAGCTGGGAAGCAAGGCGCTACCGCGGCATCTGCGTCCTCCGCTAGCAGTGCGGCTGCTGGAAAGCAAGGCGCTACCGCGGCATCTGCGTCCTCCGCTAGCAGTGCGGCTGCTAGAAAGCAAGGCGCTACCGCGGCATCTGCGTCCTCCGCTAGCAGTGCGGCTGCTGGGAAGCAAGGTGCTACCTCGGCATCTTCGTCTTCCGCTAGCAGTGTGGCTACTGGGAAGCAAGGCGCTACCTCGGCATCTGCGTCCTCCGCTAGCAGTGCGGCTGCTGGGAAGCAAGGCGCTACCTCGGCATCTGCGTCCTCCGCTAGCAGTGCGGCTGCTGGAAAGCAAGGCGCTTCCTCGGCATCTGCGTCCTCCGCTAGCAGTGCGGCTGCTGGGAAGCAAGGCGCTACCTCGGCATCTGCGTCCTCCGCTAGCAGTGCGGCTACTGGAAAGCAAGGCGCTACCGCGGCATCTGCATCCTCCGCTAGCAGTGCGGCTACATGCCACACAACTCCATGTGTAATTCCATGCCACACAACTCCATGTCCAACAGCTCCATGTTGCACAACCCCATGTTACACAACCCCATGTCCAAAAACTCCACGTTGTACAACCCCATGCCATACAACTACATGTCCAACAGCTCCATGTTGCACAGCCCCATGCCACACAACCCCATGTCCAAAAACTCCATGTTGCACAACCCCATGCCGCACAACTACATGTCCAACAGCTCCATGTTGCACAACCCCATGCCACACAACCCCATGTCCAAAAACTCCATGTTGCACAACCTCATGTCACACAACCCCATGTACAACAGCTCCATGTTGCACAACCCCATGCCACACAACCCCATGTCCAAAAACTCCATGTTGCACAACCCCATGCCACACAACTACATGTCCAACAGCTCCATGTTGCACAACCCCATGCCACACAACCCCATGTTCAAAAACTCCATGTTGCACAACCCCATGCCAAACAACCCCATGTCCAACAGCTCCATGTTGCACAACCCCATGTCACACAACCCCATGTCCAAAAACTCCATGTTGCACAACCCCATGCCACACAACCCCATGCCACACAACTCCGTGTCCAACTCCATGTCCAACAAAACCTGGCTCTTCTGTACCTGAGAATTGGCCTTGGCCTAGTCCACCACACTGGCCAGTTCTACCGTCATGCTGGCCCAAGGGCTGGCCCAGCTGTCCACCGAACTGGCCGGAAGGCTGGCTGATTCCCCCTCCCAACTGGCCGACACACTGGCCTGTCCCTCCTTGCGACTGGGCACACTGGCCGATAGTGACCGAGTGGCTGGTCTCACCGGGGCTCGCTGGTGGAGTGCCTGGGGTCTGGCCTTGGGGCCCGCGCCCCGCGCCAGGCTGCCCCCCTCCTCCCGCGTGCCCCCCTAGGGGCAGGGTGTGCGCCTGCTTCGACTCTATTGACGACGTCCCCTACCTCCTCAGACAACAGCTTGGACTCAACTAATGAACTGGACCCGCAAACAGCACAACTAATGAACTGGACCCGCAAACAGCACAACTAATGAACTGGACCCGCAAACAGCACAACTAATGAACTGGACCCGCAAACCACACAACCAAACGAATTTAGCAACGGATTAAAATGTATTGATGATTAGTAGTAGCGTTTATATTTACATATGTATTATATATTGCAGCAATCGAAAAATCCTTAACAAGGGCCCAAAAACAATTATATTAAATGAATGATTAATGAAAACAATTGTTTTATTCATGCCTGGACTTGTTGTAGGCGTATTTTGTTGGAAGAAGTTATTTCCTGGCTGTTGGCTTTCTTAGGAGTGGTTTTACTGTATGGATGGTTCAGAGAAGGAAAACTTGACACAAACCCGGCTGGGTCTAAGTCGTAAAGCTCCTGCAACCGAACCGACACCACACGTGTTGACTCGTCATTCCTGTGGGTCCTCTCGGTAAGGTCGAGAGAATAGCGTAGGTTCCTGGGAAGGCCTACGGTATCAAAACTATGTCCCAGGCAGTGTGGCGTCAGTGGAGAGGACACTTTGCCCACTTCAGCTTGCTGAGGAATGGATAACACGGGGAGTGGCAGTGACCGGTTATAAGCGCGCGCAGATAGACGTAAGCACGGGCGCCAGGGGTCACTCTCGTCAGTGGGAGGGTCCATCGTAGGCCCATTGACTAGTTAACGTCCGCTTCAAGCCGAACAGCCCCCGGCCAGTAAGTTACTAGACTCAGTACTGTCTTGTTTCCTTTAGGTGTAGGGAACACTAGGATAAAAACTAGACAGGCGGTGCTGTTACTTGTTTCACCTGCAACTTAGAAGAAGAAAGAAAACAACTCCACCAAAAAACTTACATCCATGCGATTTGCAACTCGGAATGTCCGAACTATGAGGACAGGCTTCCCAGAAACCTGTGGAAGTTCTATTTGCGACGAAAACCTTTGCAAAACAGCTGTCATAGACACTGAATTATTTAAACTTAATATCATGATAGTGGCTCTTCAGGAAACTAGGCTGCCAGATCTCTTCGAGAAAGTCACTTCACATTCTTCTGGAAGGGGAAAGATGTTTTTGAACATCGTGAGCATGGAGTTGGATTTATGATACAAAATCTTCTTTGCCTGGCCCTTTCCCATTTATTTGGGGTCGGCCCTCCGTATCATGCGTCTCCAGGCAACTCTGTCCTGGGTCGTCTCTTTTTTAACTTGGGCTTCTTTAAGGTTCTTATTTACTAATGACATTCATGTGATTCGGGGTCTTCCTCGTCCTCGGGGTTTAGTATCAATATCTAGCACTTTTCTGGTCATGTGGTCGGATGGTCGCCTCATAACGTGTCCATACCACCGCAGACGGCTCTCCTGTAGTTTATCCGGGATAGGTCTCACTTTGAAGGTGCCTCTTATGTGTGTGTTTCTGACATGGTCCAGCCTAGTTACACCACCTGCCCATCTGAGCATCTTCATCTCTGCGCAGTGTAGTTGGTTTTCGTGCTGCTTTTTAAGTGGCCAGCATTCGGCTCCGTATGTCATGGCCGGTCGGACGGCTGCTCTGTATACTCGTCCCTTTATGCGCACAGGCATTCGGCTGTCGCATAACACGCTGGTTAGTTCTCTCCATTTCATCCACCCGGTATTTATGCGATGGGTGACATCAGTGTCTATTGACCCATCTTTACTGAAGATTGACCCTAGGTACTTGAAATGGTCCACTTCTTTTATCTGGGTGTTTTGCAGGCAGATGGTGTATTTGCTGTTGACGCCACTAAAGTTGTAATGCATGTACTCGGTCTTCTTTCTGCTTATTCGCAGACCTGATGTCTCCAGAGCTTCACACCACTTTTCTAAAATCTACAAATCTACTTCACTGAAGATGACGACGTCGTCCGCATATAGGATGTCCCATGGCGGCGCTCGTTGCAGATTTGAGGTGAGATGGTTCATTACAATATTAAATAGCAGAGGACTGAGTGCGGAACCCTGGTGCACACCAACCTTTACATCAAATTCATCGCTTGTTCCGGCTGGACTTCGCACCTTGGTTGATACTTGGTGGTACAAATCTTTGACAGTCATTATGTAATGCTCGGGGACACTCTGGGCCCTTAGAGCGTGCCAAATTAATTCTCTCGGTACCCGGTCGAAAGCTTTTTCTAGGTCGATGAATATCATGTGCAAGTCTGTTTTGTTGACTCTGTACTTTTCCATCAGTGTTCTGACCGAATGTATGGCATCAGTTGTGGATCTACCGGCGACGAATCCGCATTGGTTTTCAGTGACGCTAGTTATTTCAAGTAACCTGTTGTTGATGACTCTTTCCCATATTTTGAAGGAATGTGAGATTAGCTTTATAGCTCTATAGTTGCCGCAGAGTCTTATATCACCTTTATTTTTATACAAAGGGATAAGAAAACTCTTTCGCCATTCGTCGGGAATTCTATCAACCAGGAACTCGTTGAAAAGTTTCGTCAGGAAAAGTACGCCAGTATCACCTATCCGCTTCCATAATTCAGCAGGGATATCGTCAGGGCCAGAGGCTTTGTTATTTGCCATTCGTTTGATTGCCAGAGTTATCTCTTCAGGCCTTATACATGGGATAGGGCCTTCTGTAGCAGGGATATCTTGTAGTTCCTCACTAGGGAATACCTCATTTAGCAATTCTGTGTAGTATTCTTTCCAGCGGTCTCTGATGTCTTCGTTTGATGTTAGTAGTTTTCCTTGGTCATTTTTGATAAATTTATTTGTGGCAGTATCCCTACTACTTTGGTGTTTGCGTTTTGCCAGCTTAAAGATTTCTCTATCGTTTGAGGCCGTTTCAAGTTGAGCATAAAAATCATCCCTGGCGGTTGCCTTGGCCTGTGCGACGGCTCGTTTTGCGATTTTCTTAGCAATTTTAATAATAATAATAATATAATAAATATAAATATAATATAAATATAAATTTTATAAGGATTTATGATACAAAATAATTTGCTCAATTCTGTTGAAGGCCCACGAGGAATTTCAGAACGTATAATGGTTCTACGCATGATAAAATCCAGTGGATATGTTACTATTATTTCAGCTTATGCACGCAACTACTCTAAATTCACCTCCCGAAAAGAAAGATCAATTTTACGACCAATTTACTGAAACGGTGCGTTCCTGTGATCGCCTTATCATCCTTGGTGATCTCAATGCTCGAGTAGGTAATGACACGCTAGCCTGGCCAGACTGTCTTGGTAATCATGGCATAGGGAATATAAATGAGAACGGTCAGCGCCTCTTGTAGTTTTGCTCCCAAAACCTGATTTGTGTTACCAACACTTATTTTAAAGGGAAAGAGATGCGTAATGTATCCTGGAAACATCCTCGGTCAGGACACTGGCACCTACTGGATCTAGTCGTCACAAAAAAGAATGACTTCAAAGATATCCATCCCACACGATCTTACCATAGTGCCGACTGTGACACAGATCACTCCTTAGTGGTAAGTAATGTTTGCCTAAAACCTGGGAAAATTCATTCATCTCGTCCCAAAGGAGTTAATAAGATTGATGTGTCCAAAACGAGAAACGATGAGATGGTTGAAAATTTCCGAAAACTGGTTCTCAACAGGATGAACACATGGAACTCGAGCATTTCAGCCCACGAGTAGTGGACCAACGTAAAACAGCTTTTAACCGTGGTAGCCGCTGAAATATTCGGCTACAAGAAACCAGCAAGCAAAGATTGGTTCCAGGACAACTTCGAAACTTTAAAACCACTGCTGGATTCAAAGCGTGAGGCTGCGCTGAGACATCGCCTAAATCCATCTAGCCAAACGCGAGTTGAACTTGCTAAGGCTAAGGCATCACTGTAACGCAATACTCGATATTTTACCAATGCATATTGGGTAGAGCTTTGCCAGAGTATAAAAGATTGCGCAGCCATTGAAAACTTTGGTGGAATGTATCAAGGCTTATGCCTTGGAACTGGACCAATTGCCCTCTTTATAGAGGGCAATTGGTCCAGTTCCAAAAAAGACAGCACCACTCAAGGATGACTTATCACTGATGGAGAACGTCAGCTGAACGTTGGGTTGAACATTATACCGAGCTGTACTCCCAGCCTATAGATATACAACCTGAGGCGGTGAACAAGATCTGTACTACCAATGTGGGATGAGCTGGATGAAGTGTCTTCTTTAGAAGAGTTCCACCTAGCTGTTAAGCAGCCTAAGAGTGGCAAGAGCCGAGGCAACGACGGTATTCAAGCGGAACTTATTAAAGTGCAGTGTGTTCTACTTTTACTATATAACCTAATTGCTAAGTGTTGGCAAGAGGGATATGTGCCTCAAGACATGCGTGACGCAAATATTATCACGTACACTTAACATGATATATCGCGGTATCCCTTTTGAGCATTGTGGGTAAGTTTTTTGCTCGTATTCGAAGTTTCGTATGAGGTAGTGCTGGCCTCTGGTGTCAGAGTTTGTCAAGCCGCCCGAGGGCCTCTGACAAGGCTTATCGACTGCTATTAATCAACAACAGCCGGGACCGACAGCTTAACGTGCCCTCCGAAGCACAGAGCGATGGAAATCCACACATAACTTATAAAAGTCATTATCTGCTCGTATTATCTTGAGCAGACTGCAGAAACTAGCTGACCGCATATATCCCGAATCACAATAAGGGTTCCGTGCCGGGCGCTCCACCTCTGATATGATCTTTACTCTTCGACAATTGCAGGAGAAAGGCAGAGAGAAAAAAACACCATTGTTTATGGCATTTGTTGATCTCAATAAAGCCTTTGACACGGTCAGTAGAGAGGGTCTATATACAGCTTTAGAGAGGATAGGGTGTCCTGCCAAAATACTAACCTTAGTTAAATCCTTCCATGACAGTATGAAAGGCACAGTTATCTTCAATGGCAAGTCATCCGAGCCATTTGAAATGCAACGGGGCGTGCGTCAGGGTTGCGTCCTAGCACCTACCTTATTCGGGATCTTCTTTTCGCTGCTCTTGAAAGCTGCCTTCGGTGATGCAACTCAAGGGATTCATCTATACACAAGATCGGACGGAAAACTTTACAATGCCTCCTTACTCAAGTCCCGACGACATCGAGATGACCTATTTGTTGATAGCCTTTTGTTTGAATGAATGAATGAATGAATTATTTGCTTAGAATGTAGGTATAAGTAGTAAAAACATAGATGGTAGGTATATATAAATTGAAGTTCCCAGTACATTCTGCCGTTAAGCGTGCAAAATTAAATCTTAAAAGCTAGTTATAATTCTCTTGTTAAGCCGCACTTGTCATACTTGGTTGAAATTTGGGGCAGCGCCGTTAAAACCAGACTAGATGAACTACAAACTGTTCAAAATAAAATCATTTAATTACTTTTTAACTATCCCTACTTAACACCGACAAAAATAATTTACAAAGAAACTAAATTAATGAATATAAAACAGCTATACATCTATAATACATGCATCCTCATACGAAAAATACTGAACAAATCTATCCATACTAACCTAGCCTTTACGACAGTCAAGCAAATCACAAAAGGAGCACTCGCCGAGCCAGTTTTATTGTACTCCCCAAGACTCGAACAAATTATGGGAAAAAACGATAGTATG
Organism: Operophtera brumata; assembly: GCA_932527175.1. Classification (NCBI taxonomy): domain Eukaryota; kingdom Metazoa; phylum Arthropoda; class Insecta; order Lepidoptera; family Geometridae; genus Operophtera; species Operophtera brumata. The sequence continues at coordinate 29,132,107 of OW052239.1, read as the reverse complement.
CGAAGGGGCACAGCTTTTTAATAGACTGCCCTCAAATATAAAAAGTGTGAGCTCATTTAGCGTATTTAAACATAAACTAGCTGATCATATTCTAAGTATGTAATCATTCACTTTTGGACATACGTTAAATGAGCAAAACTAAAACTAAATCTAAAACAAGAACGACCTACATTTAGATTATTATAAGTTTATATTGTTCTCATTTAAGTGACATTTGTCTTCTTGAGAATAAGTTATTTAAACCTAAACCTAAGTTATATGCGAGGAAAACAACAAAAAATCACTAATTAATTACCAAAAAAAAAACAATAATTATATGTAGGTAGGTTATATACAATACCACAAAACTTAGTCCAGAATACACAAACAAAGTAAATAAAAAAAAAAAAAAAAATTCATTATTCTGAGAGAGAGAAAGACAGAAAGAAATAAACCCTAATTAGACGCTGTTTTTATAACTAAAATACTCATTCATTGAATAAAAGCACTTCGATAAATAGTACAGGCAAATTAGCAAAAAGTGTGGCCCTAAGTCGAGTAGTCGTGGATTCTTATGGAATCGATAGATGACACGAATAGAAGCTTATCCCAGGTTTGCACCGTTTCTGGCGCATACGGAAGGCTTTTAAATATTAGGTACAAACTTTGAAAAATTGTAACTTTTGAAAAAACAAAAAAGTGTTAAGTGCAAGTTCAATTACTTATAGAGACAGTCTTAGTGCGTTATAGATTTTAATTAAAACTACGTGCATAGTGGGAAACACTGTGAATTTGTTTTTTTTAGTTTGTGGCTCGGGGGAAATTTATGTACTCGGTGCAAACTTACATAAGGTTTCTATAAGTATTATGAACACTATATTAGTTTTGCACACCTCAGCGAATTACGGAACATAGTTTTTTTTCTTTTTTTGTAAATTGTACTTCGGGGGAAATGTATGTAGTCGTGCAAATTTTATTATGGTATATACTATCAGTTTACCACATTCGCACGTAAAAAAAAACACAAATTTCGTACCGGAAGTACTTCTTAATAATAGATCTCAATAGGAAATCAACGGCGTGGGTGGGGTGCAGATTCATACCAAAATGTAGGCAGTATTCATCCCACGAATAATAAAATTGTATATTTGTCCGTATTAATCACAAAATGTAGTACGGATTTATACCACACCACGGCCTTTAACAATGGACATTAGTACGGTCAGACAGAAAAATGCCTTACTATCATTTTCATATATTTTTGTTGGATGCAAATTATTAATAATTGGCGTTCGTATGTTTATATGTTTGTCTGAAGATAACTTGCGAACTGTTGATATATTCTTTATAAAACTAATATTTTTTTTACAATTTGGTAGATGGGTATATAGTATTAGTACAATTTGTGTAAGGTTATGAGCTAAATTGGTTCGGGGGTTGTAAAAGATATTGGGGCCAATGAAAGGGTAAAAAAGTGAAACAATCATAGACGTTTCAAAACTAGTTTTAATTTTATTTTAGACTGTAGACTGTTGCTTTTGGGATATAAGCAAAGAAGTAAAAATAAATAACCTCTAGAGTTTTTCCAGTAATCTACTATCATCCATCGAGGAGTTCCGTTGTCCACCTTCCGTCTCCATCATTAGATCAGCTCGCTGTCACCATCATAAATAATTATTTAATAAATAAATAATGCTGGACAGTTCACACAACATTATCTAGCCCCAAGCTAAGCAGAGCTTGTGGTAACTGATATTCTTTAATACAATACATTACATAGATAGATATTTTTTATTATACATAGAAAATACCCAACGAAAACATATAACATAACATTAATAACATCTTAAACAAATATCTGCAGATAGTACAAATATTTATAAATTATACAATATGGGTAAATTCAAGAGAAATATCAATAGGGCTCTTAATGGTAGGCAGCGCGTTTGCAATACCGTGGGTGTTGCAGCGGTACCTGCTTTACATCAGGCGGGCTGTCTGCTTGTTTGTCACGTTTAGGGCATGTAATATCGGAAGGTTTTCAATTCCTATACTGATTTCCGATATTAAATCTCAATATTGGCATTCCGATATTAATATCGGAATTTCGTTATTTATTTAGAAATTAAACATTTTATTTATAAATTGCACAAATTCGGTATTAAGTTGGATTAAGTGCAATAAAAAATATTTTTAAGTCGTATTCTAATCAAATCATAAATCATAAAATCATAAATCATTTATTTGTGTAAATGTGTATACAAGTTCTTAAAATTAATTAGGATTATACGTATCTGATCACGGGAGAACTAACTAATGTCTTTGCGAGTAGATGTTATTGGCAGATATATCGATCTACCCTCTTTCTCACTCTTTTATTATGAACGATACCACTACCATCAGTTTCATTGTCACACTTCACCCCAAATCACCACACAACACTATCGGTATCCGGTCGCGTAGCAGATACCACACTTTTTTGATTCTTACACATTCTCACCACAGGCTTCCATACTCCAGATAATTGAAAACCATCTTCTCTATTGAAATTTCTGTATTTAGTCATCTCAATTGCCTCTTTTGCCATTACAAATATTTATATAATATACGAATCTTTGCTCGTTGTATAGGATATTGATGTTATCTAAAAGCTTATGTTATAAATAATTGTTAAATTCTGATTCTCTGAAACGATTTCTACACTAGTCCGTGATTTTCCGGAAAAAATATTTTAAAAATGGCTTCCACTTTTTTTTTAAATGTTGTATACTTATTTTTGTTTGTGATGACAGTAAACCTCAGATATCGATTTTTAAAGTAGTCGAAACAGTTACAAAAAAAAAGCATTTACATCCACAGCACGAACCATTGCATTGAAATAAAATTAAAAATATGGAAAAATTAAAAATTCTGTTTAGTCCCTTACATTCTAAGGACATTTTAAAAATAAAGTCACGTAAACTTTTTCATCCGAACCTATCTTAAAAACTTGGTCATTATGTCAGCTATTTACCAGGTAAATTTGATTGAGATTCTTTTACGGGATCATTCATGATATTTAATTTAAACAGTTGAATGCGAAATTCTGGTTTTTAAGATTAAGTGAAATCGTAAATAAACCTAAATAATAACTTTCAGCATTGCATTGCATGTTTCGGCGTGTTAGTAAAATGATGTCTATGGATTAAAAAGTATGATCTGGTGATCTGGCAGTTGGAATGGGCCCACCATCTGTCGCAGGTTTCTGCCTTGTAGGTAGAAACTAATATCCTTGAACAACAAATATGGGTTATTTTACTATTGCTTATGTGTAATACAATCTTCAGACTGCCAGATTTCTTTTAAATCCCGACTTGCAGAACATTTTATTTTATTTATTTTACTAAATTTTATTGAGTGTTTTTTGTGATCCTGTGCAAGAATCTGGAACAAGGTTATACATGACTAATGACACATCAGCCATGTTTTTAAGATAGGTTTGGATGAAAAAGATTATGTGACTTTTTTTTAAACGTTCATTGAAAGTAAGAGTTTAAACAAAAAAATATATATCTTTATATTATTATTTTTATTTTAATGCAATTGATGTAAATGCTATCAGACAAAGTAGCCCTAGTATTTAGCTTATTTACAACAAAAAAAACAGGCCTCTACCTCAACGAATCGAGTCACAATGGCCAAAAAAGTGTAAGAGCTTCGATGGTCTTAAAAACAAAACTCGAAAACTACTAAAAATCGCGGAACATGGGGGTGATTCGGGTACCTCTGGGGGTAACCTTTCTTTGGACTTCGGCTTGACACTACTTTTTGGGACACACTGTATATATTATTACTTTGTTGGTTATTTTATACCAACAATTTTATGAAATAAATAGATGTTCCATAATAACATATTTTTTTGCCGACGTTACTTTCACTCGTTTTAGATGTAGGTATTTCTAGGTGGGATAAATACGGACTCTAAAAATGAAATGAATATTAATGGTATGAATCCGGAATAATGATTATTACTTTCAGCTCGTGGGATGATTTTCTGGGATGAATACGGATGCACCCCGCGGTCGGGGGCCAGTGTTTGCAGTATAGCGCCACAGTATATATATTAGTTACTTGCACGGCACCGAACTTACATATATAATACTTAAAAAAATGCATGTTCCGTATATAAGTTCCAGTATTTAATGGCCGGCGAATGTAGTACTAATCAAATAAATAAGTTTAAGTGAAATTCCAGAATTGCCTGAAATTTCCCCGAAGTAGAGCGACCATAAAATATGGAAAAAGTGCATTCCGTTTGAGGTACCCAGGTGCAAACCTGGTAATTTATTTGGCCCATTTTTCTGGTAATTCTGTCAATTCGCACCGACTACTTCAATTTCCCCCGAGCCGCAATACACAAAAAAAGTTTTTTTTAGAAATGTTTTTTTTTTCGTATGTTCCGTAAGTCGGATTAAAAAAATACTTGGTGTAAATGTAGATCATAACGGTCTTAAGTGTATGCCAAATTGCACCGACTACATCTATTTTCCCCATTAAGTTACGGGTATTATAAGGTTTTCACCCTATTTCACCCTGTTCCGGGGGGGTGAATTTGCTGAAAGTTATATTAGAGGTGATTTTCAAGCCAAACAAAACAATTAGAAAAGGTTTTGTGACTACATCTAATTACTTCCACACTTTTGCTAAAAATCACCTAATTTGCCTGTACTAAAAAGCCACTTCTGAATTTCACCCTTAAATCTGTTGAGGGGCATATCCTTTAGGTCTTCGGGTAGAAAATTAATTATTTTTATAGACATTACATACGCGTTTTTATTAAATAATGACAATTTGCAACGCGGCAGCTGAAGTTTTTTGTCTGTAATAAGCCTTAGCTGCAAAGCGCCGCGAACTATTTTTAGGAAAAAACACCGGAAATTGTTTTTACAAATATAACAGCTTGTTTTGTGTACATACACGTCAATGGTAAAACCCTCAATTTTTTAAATAATGGCTTCTGTAATATAACTTAATGTTTGCTGACGCCGCAGCCTTCGTCGCTACTATATCTATAGAGCATAAAAAGGGAAAAAAGGCTTGAAACAAGGGTTGTTTCGGGTTGCTGCTTCAATAAAACTACATAGTTACGTTCCTTACTTGCCTTTTTGTGAACAAAATCCACAATATCCTTATGTATTCCTGCCCAAAACATAAACTTCTAATATCATATTAGTTATCCTGCTAATTCCCCCATGACCACACATTGGTGAAAATGGAAATCATTCAGGACTACTCTAACCATCTCCATATCAGTAGTTGTTCTAACCTCCTCAACTATATTCACTGACCTCTTGGGGTCCAGTGGTACACTTCCAGCCTGATAGGCATGCCAAGCCCTGGGCACACCAAGCCCTGGGTACACCAAGCCCTGGGCACGACGGCCCCCAGACGACTCCCGTCGTTTAATTTAACTACGAAAATAAAAACTGATGCAAATTACATTAATCATGATCCGATGCCAATGAGTCATCAAATTAGTCTTCAGCAAGTCATCACGGTCTTTATCGTTACTAATAACGCTACAGAAACATTCTGTACTAGCCAATACCCCAAATTACTAACGCAATCCCACCTTGGTTACCTCAAGAACTATGCAAAGCATTGTCTTATGGAAGAATGTTTACTGATGTTCGGGTTCCGTGGCTGCGTAGAGATGGAGGTCACATCTCGTTGGCTGTGGCGCTGCGACGACGCTGTCTGCTCGTCTGCATCACGCTGCTGTCATTCCGTAAGACATGAACGCGCCGCTAACCCTAAAACACCTCGGGGATCGATTTTTGATAGTCACTGAGTGACTAGAAGTCACGAATGACAAAACGATGACTTTGAAATCACTCTTTACCAGATGTCGTATTTTTGGGAGTCATACTCTGTCTACCAACTTGCAAATATTTCACAGTCGTTGTCATTGACATACGTAACGTTTAGTTTGTCTGTTCCACTATACTAAGTCCATGGTTCCACTCATCACAGACAAAACAGTGTACTACGTTCGGGCCATAGAAAATAATTATGTGTGGGTGGAATAGGAAAGCCACAAGATAAAGAGTAAAATTGTGTAAACACTATTCATAAATGTCAGTGCCAAAATAGTCATGGAGTGATTTCAAATCGAGTGGGTAGAGGCACTCGTATTGAAATCATAGTCTGAGAATTTAGGTCAGCGGTGATTTCCAAAAATACGAAATTTTGGAAATCGGTGACAAATAGTCATTTTCAAAAATCGATCCCCAGGGACTCCATTCACGCGTCACAGTGCGGCCGTGGCTGCCGCTCTGATAGGTCTATTTAGTCACGAACGCAAATGCCTGAAGATGTTATAAGGCCATTGTGTATGTAGATAGGTAGGTTTTTATATTCTATAGTGTGTTATGGTTTATTATATATTTTCAAAATAAATATCAGTTACATAATAGTTCCAAATATGACGCCATGTTTTAGGTATTCTATAATATTAATTAATAATAATTTTGAATTTGTTGCCTGCGTGTGTCCGGCCCAAGAATAGACCCCTCCATCTCCTCCCGTGGATGTCGTAAAAGCCGACTAAGGTATTACCCGGACTTGTTTGTAAGATTCGTTGGTATAAGATTTGTCCTGGCTGCTAGCTTATTTTATTATGGAACGTGTTATTACTGGAAGAAAGCGTTAGCAGAGTCAGTTGTGGGACGCAATGACGGCGATGAGCTCATCACTTGTCAGGTCCATTTCCCACGACGGTGCCACGTCACCCACGGTGAGGGGAGGCTCAATTGAGGCTCTGCCTACCCTTTCAAGGAAAAAAACGTGTCTATGTTTTTTTTAATTCTAATAATGACGGTACAAGCTGATGGCCCACTTGATGTTAAGTGGTACCCTCTGCCTATGAACAGTGCATTATCACATAGGTCACGTCCACCTAGGACGTGCCCTATGTGGCATTGCACTGCACCCGCCACCCTGAGACATAAAGATGAAAAGTCTCATGTGCCTGTAATTTCACCGGCAACCATGCCCTTCCAACCGGAACATAGCAATGCGAGCACTACTGCTTTACGGCAAAAATAGGTATGGTGGTAGTACTTCCCCGGACGAACTCTTTCACAGAAAATCTCTTCTAGTACTAATACTATGTATATTTGTATGTATGTAATTTTGGCTTTTAAAATAAGCAAATTTTATATCTTTCATTTTATGAATTTAAATTAGAACAATTATAAGCAAGTTATTTGATGTACCTACTACTGCTACCAACTCATGCTGAGGCAGAGCCATGTTGTTACGTGAGTTACACCTCGTACCTTCATATCTAATACTGCTACCAACTCATGCTGAGGCAGAGCCATGTTGTTACGTGAGTTACACCTCGTACCTTCGTATCTAATACCGCTACCAACTCATGCTGAGGCAGAGCCATGTTGTTACGTGAGTTACACCTCGTACCTTCGTATCTAATACCGCTACCAACTCATGCTGAGGCAGAGCCATGTTGTTACGTGAGTTACACCTCGTACCTTCGTATCTAATACCGCTACCAACTCATGCTGAGGCAGAGCCATGTTGTTACTTGAGTTACACCTCGTACCTTCGTATCTAATACTGCTACCAACTCATGCTGAGGTAGACCCATGTTGTTACGTGAGTTACGCCTCGTACCTTCGTATCTAATACTGCTACTAACTCATGCTGAGGCAGAGCCATGTTGTTACGTGAGTTACACCTCGTACCTTCGTATCTGTGTCTTCTTAGTCTAAGTTTACTATGTGTTTCTATGTAGCTCATGTATACAAATAAATATTATTATTTCTTCTTTTTATTCTTTCGTTCTTTGGTATTCTGTAACATCCTTATACTGTTCTACTTGTACCTTCTGTTCTACTGGTATACTGCTATCACCCACTGCTCCTTCCTTCCCAAGTCCCAATTAAAAACGGGGTTAAGCAAGGAGACCCACTTTCCCCAAAACTTTTCACAGCAACACTAGAAGAAGTCTTTAAAATATTGGCACCGGGCTGTGCTGGAGGCCTGCAATGCTCTGAGGGCTGGGCTGATAGAGGGATTGTCTCTGGGGAGCGGCGGCTGACAAACCTCCGCTTACCGACGACATCGTTTTGTTTTCCTCCTCCTGGAACTAAGCTGCATGCTCAATGATCTGAGCCAAACTAGCCTCGGGGCTGAGCTTGCGATGAATATGTCAAGGACCAAGCTAATGGTGTATAACCCCAAAAAGAGTCAGTACATGGTCTTTGAGGTTTGTACAAAACGACTGGAAAACATCCCTCCTGTTGGTCTGGACGGAAGGGTGTACTCATTTCGGTACTTGGGTCACATAGTCACTACCAACCTCAAAGACAATGGCGACATCGAACGGGAGCGGAGGGCGCTGTCAGTGCGGGCGAATATGGTTGCCCGGAGGTTTGCACGTAGCTCAGAGGGGGTGAAACTAACATTGTTTCGAGCATACTGTACCTCTCTGTATACGTGCAGCTTGTGGGCGAAGTATACGCTCGCGACGTATAGCGCCATCCGCGTCCAGTACAACAATGCATTCAGGGCGGTGTTGGGGCTGCCCCGCTACTGCAGCGCATCGGGGATGTTTGCGGCGGCGCGGGTCGACTGTTTCTACGATACCATGCGCAAGCGCGCCACGTCCCTGGTGCGCAGGTTGCGGGCTCCAACACCGTGCTGACAATGATTGCTGCTAGGGTGGATTGTCCTTATACTAGGCACTGCTGCGAGCGACACCTGCTCAGCAATCCAATTAGTTTTTAAGTTTTTTATTGTGTTACCATGCATACCTTCTTTTATGAGTTTTGCTTGAAATAAATGTATTTGATTTGATTTGATTAATGACCAACAGCACAAAACGTAGACTGTTCGTTGATGAGATCCAGGTCGAATATGTCCATGAGTATGTGTATCTCGGCCAGATTGTCTCCTTACAAGCGCGACAGGATAAAGAAGTTGCTCGACGTACTGAATATGCTTGGAGGAGATATTGGTCGATGAAACATCTGATAAAAGGCGAACTTCTACGCAAGCGCTCCCCATCCTCACATACGATGTACAGACTTGGTGGTCTTTGACAATTCAGCAAAGGTCATAATTGTCATAATAGTTATTAACTGATAATATAAATTATTATTAGACGAGACGTGACAACTACTTAAAAGTAGCACACAGTTACATAATTATAAAATAAATTTATTATTAACAATTACAATTATATTAAAAATAAATGTCAAAATAGTATACTGTACATTTCCATTAAACGCTATGAACTCGTCATAGGTATAGAAGTTTTGATCGATAAGCCAGCATTTTAACCTATTCTTAAAAATAGTCATGCTAGGAGTCTCTGTGATGGTGTCAGGAAGCTTGTTATATACAGCTGGGCCCATAACATGCGTCAGCTTAGATGACTTCGCAAGTTTCCGCGGCAGTGATGCTAGTCTGTGCCGATTGCGAGTGTGGTATGCGTGCACGTGGTCGTATCCTCACGTAAATAGCCACTTGATATATGACTATACAGGGCAACGTGAGAATATCTAGACTCCTAAAGTACGGCCTTGCAGAAATGTCTCTCCGGATCCGCACAATCGCTCGTACGGCCCTTTTTTGCATCAGGAACGCGCGCTCTCAGTCGGTCCTGACTCGAGGTGTGCCAGCGGGCTATAGAGTGCACTATTTTAGGAACGCGAGCTCCCAGTCGGTCCAGACTCGAGGTGTGCCAGCGGGCTATGGAGTGCACTATTTTAGGAACGCGTGCTCCCAGTCGGTCCAGACTCGAGGTGTGCCAGCGGGCTATGGAGTGCACTATTTTAGGAATGCGTGCTCCCAGTCGGTCCAAACTCGAGGTGTGCCAGCGGGCTATGGAGTGCATTATTTAAGGAACGCATGCTCCCAGTCGGTCCAGACTCGAGGTGTGCCAGCGGGCTATGGAGTGCACTATTTTAAGAACGCGTGCTCCCAGTCGGTCCAGACTCGAGGTGTGCCAGCGGGCTATGGAGTGCACTATTTTAGGAACGCGTGCTCCCAGTCGGTCCAGACTCGAGGTGTGCCAGCAGCCTATGGAGTGCACTATTTTAGGAACGCGTGCTCCCAGTCGGTCCAGACTCGAGGTGTGCCAGCGGGCTATGGAGTGCACTATTTTAGGAACGCGCGCTCCCAGTCGGTCCAGACTCGAGGTGTGCCAGCGGGCTATGGAGTGCACTATTTTAGGAACGCGTGCTCCCAGTCGGTCCAAACTCGAGGTGTGCCAGCGAGCTATGGAGCGCACTATTTCAGGAACGCGCGCTCCCAGTCGGTCCAGACTCGAGGTGTGCCAGTGAGCTATGGAACGCACTATTTCAGGAACGCGCGCTCCCTGTCGGTCCAGACTCGAGATGTGCCAGTGGGCTATGGAGCGCCGTATTTTAGGAACGCGCGCTCCCAGTCGGTCCAGACTCGTGGTGTGCCAGCGGGCTATGGAAAGCAGTATTTTAGGAACGCGCACTCCCAGTCGGTCCAGACTCGAGATGTGTCAGCGGGCTATGGAGCGCAGTATTTTAGGAACGCGCGCTCCCAGTCGGTCCAGACTCAAGGTGTGCCAGCGAGCTATGGAGCGCATTATTTCAGGAACGCGCGCTCCCAGTCGGTCCAGACTCGAGGTGTGTCAGCGGGCTATGGAGTGCACTATTTTAGGAACGCGTGCTCCCAGTCGGTCCAGGCTCGAGGTGTGCCAGCGAGCTATGGAGCGCACTATTTCAGGAACGCGCGCTCCCAGTCGGTCCAGACTCGAGGTGTGCCAGTGGGCTATGGAGCGCAGTATTTTAGGAACGCGCGCTCCCACTCGGTCCAGACTCGTGGTGTGCCAGCGGGCTATGGAGCGCAGTATTTTAGGAACGCGCGCTCCCAGTCAGTCCAGACTCGAGGTGTGTCAGCGGGCTATGGAGCGCAGTATTTTAGGAACGCGCGCTCCCAGTCGGTCCAGACTCGAGGTGTGCCAGCGAGCTATAGAGCGCACTATTTAAGGAACGCGCGCTCCCAGTCGGTCCAGACTCGATGTGTGCCAGCGGGCTATAGAGCGCAGTATTTTAGGAACGCGCGCTCCCAGTCGGTCCAGACTCGAGGTGTGCCAGCGAGCTATGGAGCGCACTATTTGAGAAACGCGTGCTCCCAGTCGGTCCAGACTCGAGGTGTGCCAGCGGGCTATGGAGCGCAGTATTTTAGGAACGCGCGCTCCCAGTCGGTGCAGACTCGAGGTGAGCCAGCGGGCTATGGAGCGCAGTATTTTAGGAACACGCGCTCCCAGTCAGTCCAGACTCGAGGTGTGCCAGTGAGCTATGGAGAGCACTATTTTAGGAACGCGTGCTCCCAGTCGGTCCAGACTCGAGGTGTGCCAGCGGGCTATGGAGTGCACTATTTTAGGAATGCGTGCTCCCAGTCGGTCCAAACTCGAGGTGTGCCAGCGGGCTATGGAGTGCATTATTTAAGGAACGCATGCTCCCAGTCGGTCCAGACTCGAGGTGTGCCAGCGGGCTATGGAGTGCACTATTTTAAGAACGCGTGCTCCCAGTCGGTCCAGACTCGAGGTGTGCCAGCGGGCTATGGAGTGCACTATTTTAGGAACGCGTGCTCCCAGTCGGTCCAGACTCGAGGTGTGCCAGCGGCCTATGGAGTGCACTATTTTAGGAACGCGTGCTCCCAGTCGGTCCAGACTCGAGGTGTGCCAGCGGGCTATGGAGTGCACTATTTTAGGAACGCGCGCTCCCAGTCGGTCCAGACTCGAGGTGTGCCAGCGGGCTATGGAGTGCACTATTTTAGGAACGCGTGCTCCCAGTCGGTCCAAACTCGAGGTGTGCCAGCGAGCTATGGAGCGCACTATTTCAGGAACGCGCGCTCCCAGTCGGTCCAGACTCGAGGTGTGCCAGTGAGCTATGGAACGCACTATTTCAGGAACGCGCGCTCCCTGTCGGTCCAGACTCGAGATGTGCCAGTGGGCTATGGAGCGCCGTATTTTAGGAACGCGCGCTCCCAGTCGGTCCAGACTCGTGGTGTGCCAGCGGGCTATGGAAAGCAGTATTTTAGGAACGCGCACTCCCAGTCGGTCCAGACTCGAGATGTGTCAGCGGGCTATGGAGCGCAGTATTTTAGGAACGCGCGCTCCCAGTCGGTCCAGACTCAAGGTGTGCCAGCGAGCTATGGAGCGCATTATTTCAGGAACGCGCGCTCCCAGTCGGTCCAGACTCGAGGTGTGTCAGCGGGCTATGGAGTGCACTATTTTAGGAACGCGTGCTCCCAGTCGGTCCAGGCTCGAGGTGTGCCAGCGAGCTATGGAGCGCACTATTTCAGGAACGCGCGCTCCCAGTCGGTCCAGACTCGAGGTGTGCCAGTGGGCTATGGAGCGCAGTATTTTAGGAACGCGCGCTCCCACTCGGTCCAGACTCGTGGTGTGCCAGCGGGCTATGGAGCGCAGTATTTTAGGAACACGCGCTCCCAGTCAGTCCAGACTCGAGGTGTGTCAGCGGGCTATGGAGCGCAGTATTTTAGGAACGCGCGCTCCCAGTCGGTCCAGACTCGAGGTGTGCCAGCGAGCTATAGAGCGCACTATTTAAGGAACGCGCGCTCCCAGTCGGTCCAGACTCGATGTGTGCCAGCGGGCTATAGAGCGCAGTATTTTAGGAACGCGCGCTCCCAGTCGGTCCAGACTCGAGGTGTGCCAGCGAGCTATGGAGCGCACTATTTGAGAAACGCGTGCTCCCAGTCGGTCCAAACTCGAGGTGTGCCAGCGGGCTATGGAGCGCAGTATTTTAGGAACGCGCGCTCCCAGTCGGTGCAGACTCGAGGTGAGCCAGCGGGCTATGGAGCGCAGTATTTTAGGAACACGCGCTCCCAGTCGGTCCAGACTCGAGGTGTGCCAGTGAGCTATGGAGAGCACTATTTCAGGAACGCGCGCTCCCAGTCGGTCCAGACTCGAGGTGAGCCAGCGGGCTATTGAGCGCAGTATTTTAGGAACACGCGCTCCCAATCGGTCCAGACTCGAGGTGTGCCAGTGAGCTATGGAGAGCACTATTTCAGGAACGCGCGTTCCCAGTCGGTCCAGACTCGAGGTGTGCCAGTGGGCTATGGAAATCAGTATTTTAGGAACGCGCGCTCCCAGTTGGTCCAGACTCGAAGTGTGCCAGCGGGCTATGGAGCGCAGTATTTTAGGTGTCCGACTAACAGACCGAATTAGAAATTCAACTATGCACTCGCTAACAAAGGTTTATAATGTCAGCAAAATATCAGCCCAGCTCAAGTGGGATTGGGCTGGCCACGTCTGCCGCATGTCGGAAGATCTATGGGCAGAATCCACTACTGATTGGGTTCCTAACGCAAGAGGCGCGCGCGGCAGACCACCACGGAGATGGCGTGACGAGTTGGATGTGCACCTACCAGACTGGCCTGCTGCAGCAAGGGACAGAGAGAACTGGAAAGAAGGTCAAGGAAGGGAGGCCTTTGCCCTGCAGTGGGACAATATGGTCTAAAAATAAATAGATACTGGTATTCCTAAAATGCAAGAAACTGATGAATTAATAAATGAATGAATGATTTATTTCGCAGAAAAAGGGTTTACAAATGTAGATCTTATTCATATTTATCCAGTTTCACTAATTCAACCTATAGTAAGTAATTCAACCTATAGTAAGTAAGCGGATTTTTCAAGATTTCACATAATTATTAAAATTATTGATTATTGATTCAGTTGGTACACACATTGATTAATAACAATAACTGATATTTATATTTTAATAAATCATGTTAATGTAATAAATATTATATTTCTATTCTTTTCGTGTCGAGAACAACAAGTAGCAGGTAAACAATATGAACGATCCATAATAATGTCGTACATAATATATTAATACTAATGAATGGACTGAACAAACAGATCGCCAGATATTAAGCGGTAAGCTGGCAAAATTCCAAATCGTAGATTTTATTTTTAACAGACTAAATCAAGTACATTATTCAAATTATAAATATGCATGGATACTACATTATAATTACGAGGGATCACTGTACCAGAAACAAGATACGACTATATTTTCTCTATAGAAAAAAATAAAACAAACTTACCTCTAACTTTTGGCTAGATTCGATTGGTTGAAATGGTGCAAATTATTGGGTAAAAAAATCGATAAATTAAATCAATACCATAAATTAGTTCACTGTAGGGGTTTTGTAAAATTATCTATATTTTACGAGATGTTCAATAAAAGCGGTTTTTCCGAGCGGTGCGAGTTGTTTTTTTTTATGAAGATTTCTGCCTGGGGTTGGCGGATGGCTTGACTCTCATAGGTCACGTGCACCTAAAACGCGTTCTACGTGACATTGCACTGCGCTCGCCACCCTCAGACAAAGAGATAAAAGGTCTGATGTGCCTGTAATTTCACCGGCAGCCAGACCTTGAAGGGTAGTTAGGTGAATCCTGTGAAACTTTTCGGGTTATGGAGTAAAACCCTGTGGGAATCTTAGCTTGAAAAACCACGAAACCACTTCACGTATTTCTGCCGCGAAGCTTCAGAGCATTGCGAGCACTACTGCTTTGCGGCAGAAATAGGTGAAGTTGTAGCGTTTATTAACGACGAGGGTCTGATGATGGATTGGGAGGCGTTCAACTGAACTCCTCATCCACTCATGTTCTACTGATCTTTAGAAGATACCAGTATTGGTACCAGCGTCATGTGAATGATTATTGTGAGACGTTTGACAACAGATTGTCAGTTCAGTTCAGTTCAGTTCTTGAACAAGTGCATATTGTCATTGTTGCGGGAGGTATTCAACGGAAACTCCTGTCAAGAGTCAAATAGGCTCTTTAGGACTATTCGGTTGACTTTACAAAATGTTGAAATCCCAAAATGTATAAAAATAGAAGCCTTTTTAGCAAAATCTAAACAGTTTATGACAACAATAAATATTATTATTACAACTTAAAATGTATGTCCGGGTGGAATCTTACAATTGAATTTTAAAGCAGTTATCCTCAACCGATTGAGATGAAATTTGTCATACCTGTCAAGTAACGATGACAATACAATGTGATGGTGACAGCGAGCTGATCTGATGATGGAGAAAAAAAACAGAACAACGATGAACGGAACTCCTCGATAGATAATAGTATACTGGCCGTGTTCAGGCTCATTTTGATCAGCACACGGTTACTATCACTAATTTTATAAAAACTTGTATTAAAAAATATATTTTTAAAGAAAACAATATATTTTTTAAAGTAGGTAATGGAAAACATAGCTCCTAACGAGAGGCAGTCAAAACCAGCTGATTTTCAAAAAAAATTGTCACCAAGTTTTATTTAACTTCCATTTGAGCTAAGAACTAGTACAATGTAAGTACGCTACTTATCTAAATCTTCTACACTATCTACATCTACGAGTACACTAATATTATAAAGAGGAAAGATTTGTAATTTTGTGTTTGTTTGTAATGAATAAACTCAAAAAAGGCCATGCCGATTTCAAAAATTATTTCACCATTGGAAAGCAACATTCACCCTGAGTGACATAGGCTACCAGAGGGGGATAGGGGGGGGGGCTGTTTTTCATCCTGAAACTACCCGTGCGAAGCCGGGACGAGTCACTAGTTATGTATATTTTACCAACAGTTCATAATATTTTAGAGAACTTGAAACAGAGAATTTTCTAAGTTTTCTATTATAAAGCGAAGCCACCCGCGTACTTGGCCGATACACCCGCGTACTTGGCTGATACACCCGCGTACTTGGCCGATTTTTTAAATCTATAATGTGTTAAGGTTTGTATGGAATACTTACACAGGTGAAGTTATAATCTGTCCCACCTTAGGTGCAGTTCTTTTGTTGTCACTTGCATTGAGCAGTTTGTCATATACAACAAAACCAACTGCATCCATAAATCAGATGCACAAATACAATAAATACTTTGACCATTTGGACTCTTTGTTAGCTTAAAACAATGATTTTTATGTGCACATCACTTGTTTATAATTTATTACATTTCTAGAGTTATGTTTGAACAAGCATGGTGTATAAAAAGGGGGGGTTTTCTTCTAAGAGCATAGTCTGCCTTCAGGTCTGATCAGGTCCTCAGATCAGACACAAGATGCTACTACCATTCAGTGCGGTGCTGGCGCTCAGTGTGAGTTTATTTATTTTTAAATATAAAAGATAAAAAAATATTTGTTTTGTAACCACATACATACAATAAATTCGAATATTAAAATTACAAAAAAGGCAACGTTCCACTCAGCATGTGCTATGTCAGAGTTAGTGCCTTAGCGCTGGTGTTCCGTGGCCGCACACGGGTAGTGGCTGGTGCTACATAGCATTGCTAACTTTATAATAACATTAAATAAGTTATTCAATGCCATTAAATAACTTAGTTTACTATACTATACTATATACTCGTACTATAAATCTAAATAATATTAACTTCTTCTTCTATTAAAAACACACTTCACTATCAGTTACAATGAGTATTAAAACGACTGCCAGGCTTGTCCGATTTATATATACCTATATAATAAAGCTGGACAACGGTGACTGACTGTCTGACTGACTGACTGAATGACTGACTGACTGACTTATTGACATGGTTGTTCTCCTAGATGGAGTCGTTTTAGTGATGGGACATGTTCTAGGGATGTGTTCAGCTCTCCATACGGACCCGGGGAAAAGTCAGACATTTTGAAAAATAAGATGGCAGCCGTGACTAAAACCGTCCTTCGAAACGGTGACCGATCGGATCCGTTCAAACGGCACAACCTATTGTTTTTTTGGATAGACTAAAGAAAAATAAAAAAATAAAAAATATTACGTGTCTTAGGCTTAAAACTGTTTCCATCTGAAATTCGTAATTATTTTCATGTTACAGATCCTGAGCGCTCACGGAGCACCGAGCTCTAGCGGTAAGTTCATAGAGCCAGCATCCACCGGAGTACTTAACGCGTGGATATATGTGAAATGTGGTGCATTAAAACCTGTTTTCTCCGCAATTTTATAGAAAAATCTACATGTTACGCACAATGCACAATTAGAAAAAAACATTTAATAAAAACTAGATATTGGCCACAGTTTCACGCATGTTATTCTCCCGTGGGTATAAAAAGTATAAGTAGTAAGTATATTTTTAATTCAGACTGTAATCTACTTTCTGTTTGTGTACCATTTTTTATCAAAATTGGCCAAACCGTTGTGGCGTAGGTTACAACCATCATTATCAGGCATTTCCTTGTTATATGTTAGTAAGGGACTTCTAAAATACTCCATTAAAAATATAAATCTTATAATAATTTTAAAACTTTCTTATGCCTCCCCTTCGGATGCCTTTACTCGGCCACTGCCCTTATACCGAAAAACGAAGGAACTTATACACAGATATTTCTCTTTCAGATCCAGAAATTATTAAATCCAAATATAACTACAAAGACAAGTCTGGTGGAGAAAATAATCACCACGTCGAAACCGATAAATACGTCTCATGTGGCAGTAACAAGTGGAACTCCACGGACAAGAACAGAGGTTGCAGTATCGAAATAATTGACAGAGATAAGGGAACTGCAACCGGCTCGGCAGAACACGAGACAGAATCTGGCTACGACAACAAGTATAACAACTGCTATAAGGATAAGAACAGAGAGTATAAAAACAGCGGAGTCAATAAGGCTGATTATGACAGAAACAGCACCAGATCTTTCGTATCTACTCCCGATATACACGCAAGTAATAGTGACAGCTCCAATCAAAGACACAATCAAAATAATAATAGATATAGTTCAAAAGACAATTCTGGTAAAACCGATGGCAGTAGTCACTATGACTCCACCGGGGAGAGTACAAACTCCAACAAGCACTATGAAGATAAAGACGGAACGAGCACCGCATGGGCAAACCATAACCAGAACAAAAATAAGGGAGGAAATGAATACACACACGAAGCTAAGGATGGAACCGTTACAAAAGGATGTGGTACCCACGAATCTGAATACGTAGGAAATTATAAAGGATGTTCATATGTCGACAAGAATGGTAACAGCTGTACTGGAGACAGCAGCTGCTCCCACGGAGACTATGCCAGTGCGCAGGAGACAGTGAGTGGCGAAAAGAAGAGCAAGTCATCTTATAAGGGTACCAGTGAGAGTGAAGGCAGCTACACCTCATCGCATGTTGGCGGACGTAAGTTTCTCCTTATTGCATAAAGAAGTCATAACAATTTTGTAGAAATACATCAACAATAACTCTTCAAAGTTAAAACTAACTAATATAGTCTTTAACAAAATTATATCAGTTACTTTTAAACTACGGAGACGAAACAATGTCATTCTAGAACATCTAAACTAGCTAATGAAGTTGAAGTATTAGGGGTTAAATTATGAAATTGCCGATTTGTACTGAAAAATTTAAAATATTTTTTTTTCTAAGATGTAACATATTTATTTAATCTAAATATTTACCCTCATTATCTATACATTGCTGCCATCTAAACGGAAGTTCATTTATGCC
Organism: Operophtera brumata; assembly: GCA_932527175.1. Lineage (NCBI taxonomy): Eukaryota > Metazoa > Arthropoda > Insecta > Lepidoptera > Geometridae > Operophtera > Operophtera brumata. Next base: position 29,113,593 of record OW052239.1, on the reverse strand, counting down.
ATTTATATATTTATGGAAGTGACGACCTCTGTGGCGCGGCGGGCCAAGCTAGGCCTGCGACGCAGGAGGTTGCGGGTTCGATTCCCGCCTCGGAACAAATATTTGTGTGATTGCAGATATTTGTTCAGGGTGATCTGGGTATTTTCTATGTATAATAAAAAATATCTATCTATGTAATATATTGTATTAAGTACATCAGTAATCAGGTACCCATAACACAAGCTCTACTTAGCTTGGGGCTAGATAATGTTGTGCGAACTGTCCAGCATTATTTATTTATTTATTTATGCCTTTACGATATAACTCTGGGGACAAACGTTGATTCGACAAACTGTATGAAAGCATTTTGTACTGGTTCCTGGGAAGAGTTTTTTTTATCACTTAGAAAATTATCCAAATCACGAAAAAATTGGTAGTACGTTGGAGCAAGGTCTGGGGTTTCTAACTGCAGCTCCTGTAGAGTTGCAATGGTTTCTCGTGCAGTGGAGTTATTCACCTGTGTGGGTCTTCCACGTGGTTCGTTCTTCAAGTAGTAGTTTCCATTACGAAAGCGTTTTAACAAAAAACGCAGGGTGCGTTCATTAACAGTCTCCTGTCCAAACGCAGCGTTGATACTGCGAGCCGTTTCTGCCGCGTTAGTTCCGCGTTGGAACTCGTATTCAAAATTGATTCGAATTATCGAAGTATCCATATTTCACGTTTAAGCTGAATAAAAAAACAGTTGAAAGTCGAAAATCAAATGATGCACATTTTTTTAAAAGAAGAACCTCATTGGTAACATTATGAAAAAAGTTTCACACGAAACTCTAATGTTCCTAATGTTGTTAATATTTCTAATGTTTGTACGCTGAAATGCAGAGTCCAGCGATCTTCACCATACCTAATCTACCAACTAATGTAATTTACCTGGATTCACAAACAATAAATGATATATGAAAATCTTACACCAATCGTACGGGTTTTATGTCAATTCAAATTATCTATTATTCAACGGATTTACCCTTATTATTATTATTATTAGCAGCGTATATTGAGCTAAAAGGTGTATTTATATCGAAGAAGGAACAGTATTTTAGAACATATATTTGTATGTTTTCAGGACCGCACCACGGCCTTGGCCCCGTCCCCTATGATTTAAGCGGTGGAACTGAACACGCTGACACGCCTGTTGGTAAGTACTTAAGTAGGCAGGTGATACAAACATACTATTATTTCTGCATCCAAACGTTAATTGTAAAAACAAGTTTTATATCAAAAATACAAAGATTAAAAATTCTGATAAAAAATTACATAGAAGTTCAGAATATTACGCAATGCTTGTAGGTGCTATTGCACCAACAAGCATTAGCATTAAAAGCGTTGTTGAACCTATTGGTTCACAACGTCATGTCTATTGAGCTCTAGAATTTTTTAGTTTTTGATAACAGTTCTTACAGTTTTCAAGAAGAAAAAAATATTAGGTATTCCTAAGCTAAATCATAAATTCAATACAGTATTTGAATTACTTCACTCGATTAAAAAAAATATCAAAGATACCACCTTTTTAAAATTGAAATACCATTTTAGACTTACTTCTTACCAGTGCTTCTTAACCGTTTTAATTTTTGAAACATTTAGTAACTTATTAATTATTTGCTACCTATGCATCGAATGATTAATGGTGGGCCCTAAAAAAAGAAAGGTGTGCCTCTGAAGTACGTGGAGTTGATCCGAGCAATGTACAGTCGATGCAGCACCAAGTCCGGTCCACAGTTGGCACTACCGCTAGCTTCAATATGGCTGTAGGCTTGCACCAAGGGTCAGCTCTTAGCCCTTACCTCCTCCTGGTGGTAATGGACGCTCTTACGTCGGACATCCAAGGAGAGGCTCCCTGGTGCATGCTATTTGTCGATGACATTGTACTGGTTGCCGAGAATGACCCTGAGGTCCAGAGCAGACGGGATGAATGGCAGCAAAGACTGGATAGTCTTGGCCTGAAAGTCAGCAGAACCAAAACCGAGTACATGTTCTGCAATTTCGGCGGTCTCTCCAATCCTGTGACATTAACACTTGCCGAAATGTCCTTACCGGTCTCCTCCGGTTTTAATCCTCCGGTGGAAATCGTTTAGCTTGGTATGGACTTGTTATGAGGAGGGATGAAACGCATGTAACTAAGAAAGTTATGAATATGAATGTTAGTAGATGGAAAGGAAGAGGAAGACCTAAGAAAAGATGGATGAATTGCGTGTGAGATGATATGAATGAGAAGGGAGTGAATGATGAGGTGACGGCTGACAGGGGAGAGTGGAAGAAAAAGACGTACTGCGCCGACCACAAATAAATTAGGAGAAGGGCAAGACAATAATGACGCATCGAATTATTAATTTTTAGTTGATCAATGTTTAAGAACTGGACTGAACTGAACTGGCCGAAATACTGCCGAGTGAAACAACTTCGTGTTTGTTTTGTTTGAGGCGCAAGATTCAAATTTTATTTTGTTTTTTTGTTAATAACAGCTAATCTTGACATAGCAAAACCAGATTTTGCGAAAACTAGGAGAACTAACACACACACACGTTGTGATTGAAAGTGTCGCATAAATATCATTAGTATTATGAATATCAATGAACTAAAAAAAACTGTAAAAACCATTGAAAGCCATTCGTAGCTAAACTAATAATATTTATGAGACACTATAATCAAAACATGTGTGTTAGTTCTCATAGTTTCCTCATAATCTGGTTTAGCTATCTCAAGATATGTTGACGAGCTGTGATTAGCAAAAAACAATAAAATTTGATTTTCGCGCTACTTGCGAAAAATATAAAAAAATAGAATATTTTATTCTATATTCTAAGGTTTAACCTTAAGGAACTTGGAATTAAATATAAACCTATATTCAATATTTATTTACGCCATAATACACAGATAACAAAATAACATCTATAGCATGATGGCAAAATGGTCACTAGTCAACAGTTGTAGAAACTATGGCGCTGGCTTGCAGTGGAGCCACAATTATTACATTTTTTTTTTTTTTTCATTTACAGGTGAAGCTGTTCCTACCCTCCCATCGCCTCTCGGTGGAGCAGACACTTCTAATACCCTCCCATCGCCTCTCGGTGGAGCAGACACTTCTAATACCCACTCATGGCCTGCGGGCGCAGTAGACACTTCTAATACCCACTCATGGCCTGCGGGCGCAGTAGACACTTCTTATACCCACTCATGGCCTGCGGGCGCAGTAGACCCTTCTAATACCCACTCATGGCCTGCGGGCGCAGTAGACACTTCTAATACCCACTCATGGCCTGCGGGCGCATTAGACACGTCTAATACCCACTCATGGCCTGCGGGCGCAGTAGATACTTCTAATACCCACTCATGGCCTGCGGGCGCAGTAGACCCTTCTAATACCCAGTCATGGCCTGCGGGCGCAGTAGACACTTCTAATACCCAGTCATGGCCTGCGGGCGCAGTAGACACTTCTAATACCCAGTCATGGCCTGCGGGCGCAGTAGACACTTCTACTACCCAGTCATGGCCTGCGGGCGCAGTAGACCCTTCTAATACCCACTCATGGCCTGCGGGCGCAGTAGACACTTCTAATACCCAGTCATGGCCTGCGGGCGCAGTAGACCCTTCTAATACCCACTCATGGCCTGCGGGCGCAGTAGACACTTCTAATACCCAGTCATGGCCTGCGGTCGCAGTAGACCCTTCTAATACCCACTCATGGCCTGCGGGCGCAGTAGACTCTTCCTCGCATACCCACCACGGTCACTGGGCGTGGATAAACGATGACTATGGGAACATACACATAACGGATACCACACATGGTGGACCAACCGGTGAGTAGACACCGCCCGGTGAGTAGACTGTTGGGTGTTATGTTATGTATGATCTGTTATTAGTTCCGTGTCTGTGTTGTGGTAGCATGGTGCTCGTAGTTACTGGTACACACGACACAGGGGATCCTAGTGTGGGATCAGGACTATGTATGTGACTGTTGGGTGTTATGTTATGTATGATCTGTTATTAGTTCCGTGTCTGTGTTGTGGTAGCATGGTGCTCGTAGTTCCTGATACACACGATACAGGGGATCCTAGTGTGGGATCAGGACTATGTATGTGACTGTTGGGTGTTATGTTATGTATGATCTGTTATTAGTTCCGTGTCTGTGTTGTGGTAGCATGGTGCTGGTGCTCGTAGTTACTGATACACACGACACAGGGGATCCTAGTGTGGGGTCAGGACTATGTATGTGACTGTTGGGTGTTATGTTATGTATGATCTGTTATTAGTTCCGTGTCTGTGTTGTGGTAGCATGGTGCTCGTAGTTCCTGATACACACGACACAGGGGATCCTAGTGTGGGATCAGGACTATGTATGTGACTGTTGGGTGTTATGTTATGTATGATCTGTTATTAGTTCCGTGTCTGTGTTGTGGTAGCATGGTGCTCGTAGTTCCTGATACACACGACACAGGGGATCCTAGTGTGGGATCAGGACTATGTATGTGACTGTTGGGTGTTATGTTATGTATGATCTGTTATTAGTTCCGTGTCTGTGTTGTGGTAGCATGGTGCTCGTAGTTCCTGATACACACAACACAATTACTGCAGCGCTGGCTTCCAATGGCACCGCAATTATCTCTACTCTCATATCTTTGATTTACAGGTGAACCAGGTCATACAAATCCATGGCCTCCGATCCATCCAGGTAGAGAAGGTTCTGCCTCGTCATCTTCTGCCACCGCTAGTAGTGCGACTTCTGTAAGCGAAGCCTCTGCTACGTCATCTTCTACTAGCACTAGTAGTGCGACTTCTGTTAAAGGAGCCTCTGCCACGTCATCCAGTGTAGGTACATGGGGCTCGGCTTCATCTCAACCTCCAAAGACTTGTCACACAACTTCGTGTTCAACAACTCCATGTCACCCAACCCCATGCCGCACAACCCCATGTCCAACAACTCCATGTTGCACAACCCCATGTCCAAAAACTCCATGTTGCACAACCCCATGTCCAAAAACTCCATGTTGCACAACCCCATGTCCAAAAACTCCATGTTGCACAACCCCATGTCCAAAAACTCCATGTTGCACAACCCCATGCCCCACAACTCCATGTTGCACAACCCCATGTCCAAAAACTCCATGTTGCACAACCCCATGCCACACAACTCCATGTTGCACAACCCCATGTCCAAAAACTCCATGTTGCACAACCCCAAGTCCAAAAACTCCATGTTGCACAACCCCATGCCACACAACTCCATGTTGCACAACCCCATGTCCAAAAACTCCATGTTGCACAACCCCATGTCCAAAAACTCCATGTTGCAAAACCCCATGCCACACAACTCCATGTCCAACAACTCCATGTTGCACAACCCCATGTACAAAAACTCCATGTTGCACAACCCTATGTCCAAAAACTCCATGTTGCAAAACCCAATGCCACACAACTCCATGTTGCACAACCCCATGTCCAAAAACTCCATGTTGCACAACCCCATGCCACACAACTCCATGTTGCACAACCCCATGCCCAAAAACTCCATGTTGCACAACCCCATGTCACACAACCCCATGTCCAAAAACTCCATGTTGCACAACCCCATGTCCAAAAACTCCATGTTCCAGAACACCATGCCACACAACTCCATGTTGCAAAACCCCATGTCCAAAAACTCCATGTTGCACAACCCTATGCCACACAACTCCATGTTGCACAACCCCATGTCCAAAAACTCCATGTTGCACAACCCCATGCCACGCAACTCCATGTTGCTCAACCCCATGTCCTAAAACTCCATGTTGCACAACCCCATGCCACACAACTCCATGTTGCACAACCCCATGTCCAAAAACTCCATGTTGCATAACTCCATGTCCAAAAACTCCATGTTGCAAAACCCCATGCCACACAACTCCATGTCCAACAACTCCATGTTGCACAACCCCATGCCACACAACTCCATGTCCAAAAACTCCATGTTGCACAACCCCATGCCACACAACCCCATGTCCAACAACTCCATGTTGCACAACTCCATGTCCAAAAACTCCATGTTGCACAACTCCATGTTGCACAACCCCATGTCCAACAGCTCCATGTCCAACTCCATGTCCAACACAACCTGGCTCTTCAGTACCTGAGAATTGGCCTTGGCCTAGTCCACCACACTGGCCAGTTCTACCGTCATGCTGGCCCAAGGGCTGGCCCAGCTGTCCACCGAACTGGCCGGAAGGCTGGCTGATTCCCCCTCCCAACTGGCCAACACACTGGCCTGTCCCTCCTTGCGACTGGGCACACTGGCCGATAGTGACCGAGTGGCTGGTCTCACCGGGGCTCGCTGGCGGAGTGCCTGGGGTCTGGCCTTGGGGCCCGCGCCTCGCGCCAGGCTGCCCCCCGCCCCCCGCGTGCCCCCCTAGGGGCAGGGTGTGCGCCTGCTTCGACTCTATTGACGACGTCCCCTACCCCCTCAGACAACAGCTTGGACTCAACTAATACCCTGGCCCCGCAAACAGCACAACCGAACGAACCAACGGATTGAAATGTATTCATTAGTAGTAGCGTTTATTTTATTGACATATGTATTGTATTATATATTGCAGCAACCAAAAAATCCTTAACAAGGGCCCAAAAACAATTATATTAAATGAATTATTTGAAAACAATTGTTTTATTCAGCAACACCTGTTTGACAAATAAATAGAATATGCTGTTAAACACACACGGACACACTGTGTACGAATCAGACGTTAAAGAAGTGGGCATAGGTGTTCCGGCCTAAGAATAGACCCCTCCGTCTCCTCCCGTGGATGTCGTAAAAGCCGACTAAGGGATTACCCGGACTTGTTGATAAGATTCGTTGGTATAAGATTTGTCCTGGCTGGTAGCTTATTATGGAATGTGTTATTACTGGAAGAAAGCGTTAGCCGAGTCAGTCGTGGGAAGCAATGGCGGCGATGAGCTCACCACTTGTCACGTCTATATTCCACGATGGTGCAACCCACTGTGAAAAGAGGCCTATTGTGGCTCTGCCTACCCCTTCGGGGAAAAAGGCGTGTGTCTATGTATGTATGTATGTAAAGCAAAGACAAAATATGAAACTTGACATTGATATAAATTATGTAGGCACCAAAGTAAATAAAGTTTATAGAACAAAATTCCTGGGATTAATGGTAGACAGTAAATTATATTGGAAACTACATATAGTCAGTGTATGCAAGAGATTGTATCAGTTTTCATATGCTCTTTTTAAACTAAGTAAAGTAACAAGTATGTCAGCATTACTTGCTGCCTATCATGGACATGTTGCGTCTGTATTACGTTATGGCACCATATTTTGGGGAAACTCGACAGATAGACTAAGAGTTTTTATAGCACAAAAACGCTGCATTAGGGCAATCTGTGGTTTATGAAAGAGGGACTCATGTAAAGAGCACTTTGAAAAGATTAAGATAGATATTTATTATTTAGATAGATAGATATTTTTATTATACATAGAAAATACCCAGAACATTCTGAACAAATATCTGTGTTCACACAAATATTTGTTCCAAGGCGGGAATCGAACCCGCAACCTCCTGCGTCGCAGGCCAACCTACGCCCACCGCGCCACAGAGGTCGTCATTATTGTTTGTATTTTCTTAACGACTCTTTGCAGTATTGGATTACTTGGATATCGGGATTCTTGAACATTGACTTGGCTTTTCTGTTTGGATTTGAATTATTATAGTTTCTTTCTTTTCTGATTTGTTCTTTTTAGGATATCGATAGTGTGCTTTTTGGATAGGTTTGTTTTGTTGTTTATTTCGTACATGTATTGGTTTACTTGATTTGTTTTTGTTTGTTTGTTTGTTTGACTTTGTATATGTTCTACTACTTCTAGGATTAATTAAATTGTTTTACGGTTAGTTTAGTTAGGTTGTTAACGTATTGATAGTGTTTTTTTTAAATAATGACTCGCAAACGCAAGTCCAATCATTCGCAGAGCTCACAAAGAGCTCGAGCTAAGAAAATAGCTAGACAGCAAGAATCATCAGTTCATGCTGAACAGCGGAGAATTGAGCAAGCGGAGCGCCAGGCAAATTATCGAGCGGCTGAAACCTCAACGCAGGCTGATGCTCGACGTAAGCTGAACGCAGAGCGTATGGATACTCAGCGCGCCTCTGAAACTGCAGAAGAGACGGCTTTTCAACGTCAGCAGTTCGCAGCATGTATGGCTTCTCATCGTGCCTCTGAAGTACCAGAGGAGGCGGCTTCTCGACGTCAAGAGAACGCAGAGCGCGTGGCTTCACAACGTGCCTCTGAAACAGTCGAAGAAGCAGACACGCGCCGACTCGCTGTTGCTGAACGACAAGCTGAACGCCGGCAAATATTTGCAAGGAATACCTAAGGAGTTTTAAAAATAAAATATATTCTCTTTTGGGGCAGATAGAACTCTCGCCATGCCTGGGTTTTCACCAACCTTTACGGTGCAGGGGCAAGTGCACCATAAAATAGGGTTCCTTTTACCTCGACCCGTCGGTTAAGCACAATTTTTGTAAGTTTTTTTTATGGGAGACGACGAGGCGGAGACTGATAGACGGTGTCGAATTATTCAAGGAGTTGATAGAGGGACCGTACTTAAAATACAAAAAGTCCTACACTATCACAATGTGTTGGTGCATGAATTCAAAACAGCTCTTCAGAACATGCCTGGCGAGAGCTTTAAGTTATCCACGCGGACCGCGTGCCGAGCGGTCAGCGCGCGCGCCGCTACAACGCACTGGCCGTCACCGAGGTCGCGGCTGTAGTCGCAGGTCCCGACCCCCACCGCCCCTAGGGACATCGTCCTGCACAAGCACGACGACTCCTCACCAGGATCGCCGACACGCACCGCTTCTACGATGCTCTACAGTATCCCATTATGTTCTGGAAAGGGCAAGAGGGATATTACTTCCTTATCCCTCGCACGAATCCGGCAACTGGGCGACCGAATCTAAACAAAAAAGTATCGTGCATGGATTTCTACGCATTTCTTCTGATGGTCCGCGAACATGACTTTAACTTGACGCTGCGCTGTGGGGTAGTTTTGTCCTAATTTTTAGTAGACATGTTCGTGAAGATGGATAGTGAACGTCTGAGGTTCATAGTGCTGAACCAAAGCAAGTTGCGTGCAGATAATTATATCCACCTGCGAGATGCTATTGCGAACGACGGCAATGTGAATCCGAACGAGTTAGGGCAGATGGTGATCCTACCGTCGTCGTTCGTGAACAGTCCAAAGTACCTCCACGAATACACCCAGGACGCGTTTTGCTACGTTCGGAATTATGGGCGGCCGGACTTATTCATCACTTTTACGTGCAACCCAGCTTGGACCGAGATCAAGGAAGAACTGATGGTCGGCCAGAAACCGTCGGACCGCTAAGATATCATACCACGAGTTTTTAAGATTAAAGTGCAAAAACTGGTTGCCTTCCTCACCAAAGGACACGTGTTTGGTGAAACGCAGGGCTTTATATTGTATTCGATTGAGTGGCAAAAGCGCGGCTTGCCTCACGAACACTTGCTGCTATGGTTAAAAGAAAAACTACGGCCGAACCAAATCGATGAAGTGATATCAGCAGAGCTGCCCGACTCCAACATAGACAAACAGCTATATGACACGGTCACTAAGAGCATGATCCACGGTCCGTGCGGAGCGCTGAACCCTACGTCCCCGTGCATGAAGGATAGGAAATCCTAGGAAGTATCCTCGGGCGCTGCTAAGAGCGCCCGAGGACGGGGGACGTACGGTCACGATTAAGTTGAGAGGTACCGCACAAGACGTCGTAGTGGACAACAGCTGGGTGGTCCCGTACGGCCCGCTCCTTTAAAAAATTTGGAATTCCCACATTAATGAGGAGCTTTTTAACTCTGTGCAGGCAATTAAATACATGTGTAAGTACATAAACAAGGCAGTGACCAGGCTATATTCATTGTGCAGAAGCAGGGCAACGTGAATATTGACCCAAGAGACGAAGTGCAGATATTTAGAGCGGGTCGATATGTGAGCAGCAACGAAGCGGCATGGCAGATATTAGGCTTGCCGCTTCACATTTTTATGATTTACGATTTATGACAATATCCGGCTCCAGACACTAAAAACATGAAAAAGCTTGATAAGGCATTCCAAATCGTCATTTGACGTTTTTGATTGTTATGCATTTAAATCAAACTACCCAAGGTATTTAAGGTTTGTACCTTCATGCATATACTACAAGTCTCTCCGTAGATCAAGACACGTTCTTGGTGATCCCGATGACCCTTCTTCTTCTTCTTCTTATAATTTGTTTGTTTCACGCTTCAAATATCTGGGTCATTGGGTCACCGAGGCACTTACAGATGACGTAGATATGGAAAGGGAGCGCTGGGCATTATCCGTCCGAGCTAATATGCTGGCCCGTAGGTTTGCGCGTTGCTCTAGGCAGGTTAAAACAACGCTTTTTAGAGCATACTGCCAATCATTTTATACGTGCAGCCTATGGGTAACGCATACGAAAAAAAATTGGGATGCCCTGCGCGTCCAGTACAATAATGCGTTCAGGGTGTTGATGGGGTTGCCGCGCTATTGCAGTGCATCAGGAATGTTTGCGGACGCAAGAGTTGATGGCTTTTCAGCGATTATGCGCAAAAGATCAGCGTCCCTGATGCGCCGTGTGCGCGACGGCTCCAACAGCTGCAACCTGCAACTCATTGCGGGGAGGCTGGATACGGACTGTGCCTTCATGGAGCGCTGGACAAGGGAGCATGTCATGCTTTCTTAGTTCAGTGTCTCTGGTGACATACGGTGAGTTTTATATTTTAGTGTAGTATAGTAATCATATTTATTTAACCAAACTATAGACTATTCCTTAAATGTTTTTTTATTATTTGTGTGTAGTCTGAAATAAAAAGTATTGAATTGAGTTGAATAATGGCTTCTAAGGAGTGCTCCAAACAACTTCGCCAATGTCAAGTGATATTATTTGTAATAGTCAAGTCTTCAAAAGAGTCTCCGTCGAGTCATAACCCAGTTTAATTAGTGGCTGAAAAACACAGTTTTAACAGGGAAAAAACCACCATTTCGAAAAGACACGCAATACATATAAATTTCACTACATCACACATGTGCTTTTTATCCAAGTTTCTCCGGTTAAAATGCCACCAAAATTACAAGAATAACTCGAAAGAAAAACAATAAAATGTAAAAATTTAAATGATGACGTTTCTTTAAAATATGACAGATTGAATCCATCACTGCTGCTAATGCAGTAGTGACGTCATCCAGTCAAGACAGAGTCAACACTCCACCTTTGCACTGACCCCGCCGCCGGCGAGGGTGGTGAACCTTCTAAGTACCTTCTGTACCTTCGCCTAAACTGGTACAAGCATGTTCCAGGGCATTCTGTCCGATCCTCCCAAAGCGGCAACAGCCCAAGCCGAGGTCCGTACCTAAGTGGTGCCCTTGTGCTCGTTGCCACAACCTAAGTTCACAGGTTGAGTGCCATCTGCGCTCACCAAAAGCCCGGTAACGCAGTCATGGCCCCAGGCGGTCAACTGCATAAAAATCCATTCGAAAAAAAAAAAAAAAGGTTTTTTTTGTTATTATCTAAAAAAAATAACATATACATTTATTTACAGAAAGAATAATACAAGGTATGTACAAAATACATATGAAACAGATGTGCTACCTGAAGACCGCTGCAAGCGATCTAAAGGTAGCTCAACTGATCCAAATTACTACCAGACGGAAGCGTCCCTAAGATGCTGGCTGCATTGCCACGCTGAATGGCAATACTAATGCGTTGAGCCAGATAAGAGCCAGCTATCGGGTCACGAAAATGGGCTTTGCGTTTGTCTACATCTCACCTGATGGGAAGCGACGATGAGGCCTATTTAAGCACGCTCGCCTAGAAGATTGTTATTCACTCTTCGTTTGAAGATACCCAAGTTGATAAGGGAATAAAGAAGCCGGAAGAGAGTTCCGGGCTTTTGCTGTCCTTACCTCTATCATGCGTGGTTTTGTATCGTACGATTAAGAGTTATATTTCGTTAATACGCGTTGGAAAAACATTCCAATACCTCCGTAAGACTCATAAAGCAGGTTTGTCTCACTCAGCTCTGTATTATTGATGCTGGCTACCCCTTAGCAAGGTGTACAGAGGCTCGACAGTAGGTTATTTAGTTACTTACGAATAGTGGACCCCGCAGGTAAAAACTTCTTTTTTTGTGCAATGGCTCGACAAACTGGCTTACGGCCCGCCCGATGGTAAGCGGTTACCGTCGCCTATTGACATCTGCAACACCAGATTCTCGGATTGTAGAGATAATCTCTAAATTAGAGATAATGTCGAAGCATGAATGTCTACAAAAAAATTCACGAAAATGTCACAATAACCATCAAATCGAATTCAATTTGAATGATTTTGGTCGACTTGTGTCTATTTGTGACATCACGAGAATAGCAAATTTTGATTTTATTCGACATTCGCCATCTTTTTTCGACATATGTCTAATTCGACTTAATCTCTAAAGCACGAGAATTGCCCTCCAAGCCAATGCGTTGCCTGCCCTGAAGGACTCTTCTTACATATATTTTGTAGCGGCTCGTGTTGTAGTTTAGCGGAAACACCTCAGGAGGGAGATCATACCACAAGTTGCACGTATGGGGGAGAACAGATCTCGTAAAGCGAGCTGTACGAGATACCCACGTGTCGATGATGTGTGGATGAGCTCCCTTGCGTTGTCGAGATGTGCGATGGTAGAACCTGGAAGCGGGTATGAGATTGAACAGCTCCTCAGAGCACTCCCCATTATAGAGCCGATAGAACACAGAGCGAGCCGATGTCTCGGTGCAGGCTCAGCGGCTCTAGTAAACTGGAGAGCTTGGGGTCGTTGACGATTCTAAGGGCTCTTCTCTGTAGGGAGTCAAAGCGAAGCAGCTGGTACTTAGGGGCCCCGTGCCATAGGTGAGAACAGTATTCCATGTGCTGCCGAACTTGCGCTTTGTAAAGAAGTAAGCACTGAGTTGGCGTGAAATACTGTTTTGCAACAATTATGTTCAGTATGTGCAACATGAATCCCGAGCCGGTGCCAGTTCGGGGATACTGACAGTGAATGTATAACTAACTATATCAATCTAACTATATAAAAGAGAAGTCCACACACACACTCACTCACTCCCTCACTCACTCACTCACTCCCTCACTCACTCACTCACTGACCACTCATCATGAAATCTCGGAAACTACTGGGCCGAGAGGTCTGAAATTTGCCACAAGCATTCTTAAAGGGGTGTAGGCGCGCACTAAGAAACTATTTTTGACATTTCACACCCTAAGGGGTTGAAAAAGGGTGTTAAAGTTTGTATGAAAGTCCCTTGTATATTTATATAAAATCGTTGCGTGACTGACTGACTGACTGACTGACTATCACAACGCACAGCCTAAACCGTAAGTCCTAGAGACCTGAAATTTGGAGGGTACGTTCCTTTTGTGGTCTAGGGGTACACTATTAAGAAAGGAATTCCAGAAATTCAACCCCTAAGGGGGTGCAGCGGGGTGTTGAAGTTTGTATGGAAAAGTGCAACCGGACGAAGTCGCGGGCATTCCACTACCATTCATTATATTCTTATTTTTTTTTTTTTTTCCATTTTTAGTAATGTATAAATATGTTGTTCTCTGCTTCCACCAAAAATGGACGGGCCTCAGGGAACGATAGTTTTGAAGCTTATAAAGTGAGTGGGCTCACTCTTCTTCTTAGCTTAGGTTATGGCTTCTGTGCATTATTTGCAACAATTTAGCCAATGTCAAGTAATATAATTAATTATATTTTTATAGTCCAAGTCGTCAAGAGACTCCAAGTAAAGAGTAGCCACGGATAAAGCCATAGCCGTGGCAGAGTACTGGTCCCTAGGAATATGGACTAAAGCATGGAACTAAGGCTAAAAACGAAACGTTAGCGATTATACCAGTCTCATTCTTTTATATGAATGTATTCATGTGTTGGAATGAGACAAGCATAAATCTATCTGTTCTTATTTGTGGTAGTCGTACCAGGCCAAATGTCAAATTACTAGTACATTCATGGTAACAATCTAGGGAGATGTATATGCATGATACCAAAATTCAGGGTACGGAACGGAAAAACGACTGTCGTGTGACAATATATTTGTTTCTCTCTAACATAGGATAGCAAGCTATCTTCTAGGATAGGAGTAAGAAGGAACACTCTATGCTATTTTTAGCACTCACTCCAATACTATTATACCTCCATGACTGGTCCAAAATAATTTGACAGAGGAGAACCATTGACACGATAGAAGAAGAAGAGTCTCCGTCAAGTCGTCGTCGTTTCGTATGAGGTAGTGCTGGCCTCTGGTGTCAGAGTTTGTAGCCGCCCGAGGGCCTCTGACATGGCTTATCGACTTATATCCGTCAAGTCATAACCCAATTTAAATGGTGGCAGAAAAACCGAGTTATTACAAGAAAAAAACACCTTTCGAAAACACACGCAATACACTTATTTTACACTACATCACACATGTGCCATTTATCCAAGTTACACGTTAAAAAGACACTTAAATTACACGAAATAACTCGAAAAAACAGATTAAAATATAATAAAATAAAAATGACGACGTTTCTTTCAATAATGGCAGATTTAATCCTGTCGTGAGTCACTCACTTCGCTTCAGTCCGTCTTTGTGACGCAACGAGTGACGTCACGTATGTGTCTTGTGATTGTGACTTAGTTTTCACGGACGTTATGTCGTTCTCTTATATAATATTACTTATTCAGTGTCTGTGTCTAATATTTGCCGCGGTCTTCAGTAGCACAGCTGTTTCATGTGTATTTTCTAATTTTGTACACACCTACCTGTATTAGTGTATTATTCTTTCTATAAATAAATGTGTATTGTACGACCGTAAAATCGAATATAGTATGTATTTATTTATTTTTACACCACACCTGCTCGACAATGTCCAATTACATAATCTCAACGTAAAGTAAAACACTAAGACCTGGACAGAATAAACCAAAGGACCCGAGACTGGCTTCTCACCCTGAACGAGAAGAAGTGCACAGAGCTGCACATTGGAAGCAAATATACAAAATGTAATTACACAGTTAATGGAAGTTCACTTGAGAACCACCTTCTCAGAGAGATCTCGGAGTTTTGATCACATGCAACCTGAAATGGGATATATAGCGGCGGTTGTGAAAAGAGCAAACTCTATAATGTACATAATAAGGCAGGCTTTCACATGCACTAACAGGGAGTGGAGCCCGTACTTCAAAAAAGACCTTCAAAAAAACCTTCTCGTACGAGTACAACGTAGGGCTACGAAAATGGTGCCTAGTCTTAAAGCACTTAAATCATGAGGAACGACTTCACGAACTTGGATTAACTACCCTTCAGCAACGTAGAGAGCGTGGAGACCTAATAGAGACCTACAAGATCCTAAACAACCACTACAGTATACCAGATTTATCACAGACACTATATACCATGAACAATAATATAGGACTCGGAGGACACTCGCTGAAGCTGCAAGCGGGCCAAGTACCAGCAAACCGAGGATGCACACATATTGCCATACTATTATTTAATCTATGGTGATACTATAAATTAAAACTTGTGTGTTAGGTCATATAATTACCGGCAACATAGTTTTCGCTATCTGAAGAAGTGTTGATGAGCTGTAATGAGCGATAAACACGAAAAAAAATGAATTTCGCGCCACAAGCGTAGGCAACCACCTTAAGTTTATCAGTTATCTAGTACCCATAATACAAGCTCTGCTTAGCTTGGGGCTAGATAATGTTGTGTGAACTATCCAGCATTATTTATTTATTATACAGAGCGTCCCACGGATATGCCACATGGAGGGAAAGTACCTTGAATATTGTAGATGGAACATTTTACTAAAAGTAGACATTATTTGAATTTAAAAAACAATTTCAACTGCATTCATAGATATTTAAATAATTACATAGTTGAACCGGGAATCGAACCCGTTACACGAGAAAAATAATCAACCTGTAGCTTTACCATACCGATCGAAAGGCTTCATCTAAGGATTATTTTTTGCTAAATAACATAGTGTCAGAAATAAAAGAAAGACCTAGAATTTTAACATTTGCTGTGAAATTTTGTTCAGAAAAAATTAAAAGCTGACATTGCCGTAAGGACATACAACTGACATTGTCATAAGTACCCATTACTAATAAATGTACCCACTTGAGAAGTACGCATAACATCCCTATTAATAATTTAAGTTCATGATAAAATGATAAAGACATACGTAATTAGTAGGTCCCTGGTTGTATGCAACAAATAGAGCCGTATCCTGAGCCGAAAGACACGTAAATTATTTTGTCCATCGCAATGCGGCAGGCTGATTATAAAGAAATAATTCAAAAATTTGTTCCATTTTCAAACTTTTATTCTTTTGTATCTGTGATTTTCAGTGTAGGATTTTTGCATTGTATTGTGATTTTTTTACATAACCAGGGCGTATCAAAATAATTTTGATTTAATGGAAGCAAACTTTTTGAACCACAAAAACATAACGTTAGCCTTACAATGGCACCGCGAAAGATATCCTGATATAAATACGCCATCTCTACGGCATTTGAATACGGAAAGGTATTTAGAAATACTTGAGATTTTGAGAAATGAGATAAATAATCTTCCGGTTGCTGAACGACAAAACCTAACTTTTCAGCAAGATGGGGCTCCGGCTCATAACAGTCACAGAACAAGGGACTATCTCAATGAACACTTTCATCCCTGGATCGGGACATATGGACAAATAAGATGGCCGCCGAGATCCTCAGATCTAACCCCGTTAGATTTTTTATATGGGGTTATGTAAAAAAAATAGTTTACAAGAACCAGTATGAAAGTGTCCACGATTTACAAGCAGAAGTTAAACGTATTATTCTAAATATCCAACACAACAAGATCAAAAAATCGGCAGGGAGCGAAATAATCAAAAGAGTGTGTTAGATTGTGATTGCATTTCAACATGATTAAATGTGAAATGTCATATTTAAAAGTACCACCACGTTGGATGTCTGTCAAGTAAGATACTCTTACATTAAATTATACCTACCAATAAATGTATTTTGAAGTTGTAAGAATCATCTCTGAAATGTACATGTTGGTATGTACATTTCAATCATGTTTTATAATTGAAAACAGATTGTTTACAAGTAACACGTGGTCGGGCGTCTGCTCGTTTACTTGTAGACAGGTAATTGAAGACAGGTTTAGATATTGTGACAATAATTGATGATTTAATTTATAATTTATACCTACAATATTAGATCGTATAGTTTTCATTGCAATTAAGCAGAGGACGTGATTTGACTATTGTTTACACTTGAACTTGAATAATCTTAATCTCTAAATTCATACGAAAATTCACTAGTAATTATTTGAAACGTATATCACTATAGTAATTAGTTTTCCAATGATCGATTACCAGAATTGTACATGATTAAAGACGGAACATTGATTCCCGTACTTGTCCGACTGTGGGCTTTATAAAGAGCTGCTATTCGTTGCAATGGGGCAGTCTTGTATCGACAGCGCTGGCCGTAACATGAGAAACTGGTATGTTGTTATTTCATATTATTTGTGTAACTATGTAGGTAACTTGATGTGTGTACCTACCTATGTATATTATATTGACCAGTAAATACAAACCAAACAGTGTTTCTATTTAAATATGATCAATGGTAAGTAAAATGGAAAATACAAAGCCAAAACGAATTCTTATCTTTTATTTGATTTGACAAACCCATTAATTGATTGGATCCGGCACCGTGATACTCTTGCCAAGAGTCTCTTGGTCATTTACCTGGTGCTTATGCTGTTAAGTGCGACTTTGTATTCAACAGGAAGGGACTCATTTTGAGCATTTGATAAATTGATTAATTTTGTATTAAAAATGTTAAATTTCATGTTCTTCCTTTTATTTCTGACACTATGTTATTTAGCAAAAAATAATCCTTATGATGAAGCCTTTCGATTGGTATGATAAAAAACTACAGGCTGATTATTTTTCTCGTGTAACGGGTCCGATTCCCGGTTCAACTATGTAATTATTTAAATATCTATGAATGCAGTTTAAATTGTTTTTTAAATTCAAATAATGTCTTCTTTCAGTAAAATGTTCCATCTACAATATTCAAGGTACTTTCCCTCCACGTGGCATATCCGTGGGACGCCCTGTAGAATAAACCAGAAGATGCGTACGATGCTATGAGTACGGGGCGTTGTGTCGTCGAAGCACAATGCCTCGCCCGCGCCGTCATACTTCCCACCTGTAGGGTAATATTTTAGTAATGTGGTACTTGTACTATAATAAATAAATACAATAAATAATGCTGGATAGTTCACACAACGTTATCTAGCCCCAAGCTAAGCAGAGCTTGTGTTATGTGTACTGGATAACTGATATACTTAATACAATATACTTAATAGGCTCTTATCTGACTCAACGCATTAGTATTATCATTCAGCGTGGCAATGCACACAACGTTATCTAGCCCCAAGCTAAGCAGAGCTTGTGTTATGTGTACTAGATAACTGATATACTTAATACAATATACTTAATAGGCTCTTATCTGACTCAATGCATTAGTATTGCCATTCAGCGTGGCAATGCAGCCAGCATCTTACGGACGCTTCCGTCTGGTAGTGATTTGGATCAGTTGAGCTACCTTTAGATCGCTAGCAGCGGTCTTCAGGTAGCACAACTGTTACATATGTATTTTGTACATAGTATTCGTTATTTCTGCAAATTAATACCTACTTAATACAATACATTAGATAGATAGATATTTTTTGATTATGTATAGAAAATACCCAGAACACCCTGAAAAAATATCTGCAGATTGAACAAATATTTGATCCGAGGCGGGAATCGAACCCGCAACCTCCGGCGTCGCAGGCGAACGTTCGCCCGCCCCGCCACAGAGGTCGTCAAACTATTATTTGTTCTGTGCCTGAACTGAGCCCTCGCTAATACGCGCGATGTAGGTAGCTTACCGAACTGAGCCCTCGCTAATACGCGCGATGTAGGTAGGTTACCGAACTGAGCCCTTGCTAATACGCGAGATGTAGGTAGGTTACCGAACTGAGCCCTCGCTAATACGCGCGATGTAGGTAGGTTACCGAACTGAGCCCTCGCTAATACGCGCGATGTAGGTAGGTTACCGAACTGAGCCCTTGCTAATACGCGCGATGTAGGTAGGTTACCGAACTGAGCCCTAGCTAATACGCGCGATGTAGGTAGGTTACCGAACTGAGCCCTCGCTAATACGCGCGATGTAGGTAGGTTACCGAACTGAGCCCTCGCTAATACGCGCGATGTAGGTAGGTTACCGAACTGTGCCCTCGCTAATACGCGCGATGTAGGTAGGTTACCGAACTGAGCCCTCGCTAATACGCGCGATGTAGGTAGGTTACCGAACTGAGCCCTCGCGAACACACGCGGTGTAGGTACCTAGGTCACCTACTTTATTTACCTCTCTAAAAACATTAACTCAGATCAAAATTGCACGAGTCCACCTCGAGATAATTTCTTAAAGCTATCAATCACGGACCCGAGTATATTTTATATTTTATTTTATTTTTATTTACACGCGCAAAACACATTACAACCTTTAAAATAAATAAGAACTTAAATATTACAGTTTTAATCTGGATTGCAACATAAACATATCGCACCTAAAATAAGTGACCAGCAAGCGATTACTGGGACGTGTTGTTATGTACGAGAACTACAAGTATCATGAACTAGCGACTCGCCCCGGCTGACCCCCCCTCCTACCCCTCCCCCTATGTCAATCTCCTGGTTCTAAGCTAACTCCCCACCAACTTTCAGCCAAATCGGTTCACCCGTTCTTGAGTTATAAGTGGTGTAACTAACACGACTTTCTTTTATATATATAATTAGACTAGCGACTCGCCCCGGCTTTGCATGGGTAGCCCCCGGTTCCCCCCCCCCTCCTACCCCTCCCCACTATGTTGATCTCCAGGTTCTAAGCTAACTCCCCACCAATTTTCAGCCAAATCGGTTCACCCGTTCTTGAGTTATAAGTGGTGTAACTAACACGACTTTGTTTTATATTATATACAGGGTGTAACATATTATCCCTATAAGCCCGGGGAGTGGGTATTCTACAAATCATGGCGAATAACTTTAGTTCTACTACTTTTAAAATTTCAAAGTTTTTCATTAATGAAGTGCCTCATAAAAATCCTGAAATTCCTCTAGAAATTCCTAAAATTCCTCCAAAAATGTACCTACCTTAGCGTACAGTAACGTCCTCATGTTGTTTTACGTACGTTTTTACAGGAGTTTCAGGATGCTTACGAGGCAATCCATGAATGAAAAACTTCGAAATTTAAAAAGTTGTAGTTTTAAAGTTATTCTCCATGATGTGAAGAATACTCCCTCCCCTGGCTTATAGGGATATTATGTTACACCCTGTATAGATTTAACATAAAAACAACAAGATATAAAACAATTCCTGCCATCACAGGCACAATGTACCTAAACTGAAAATAGTAGTGCTCGCATTGCTGTGTTCCGATTTGAAGGGTAAGGCTGCCGGTGAAATAACAAGCACATGAGACTTTCTTCTTTATGTCTCAGGGTGGCGGGCGCAGTGCAATGCCACATAGGGCGCGTCCTAGGTGGACGTGTATGAGGTAATGCACTGTTCATAGGCAGAGGGTACCGCTCAACATCAGGTGGGCCATCTGCTTGTTCCGTCATTCAGTAGTATAAAATATATATATATATAAAGGTATTAAAACAAAGTAACCACTAAGTAATATTAACTTACCTACTAAAATGATTAAAAATTACTTAAACAAGTTGGAGATGCAGAATGTCTGAAATATCTTTCATAAATTGGCTTAAATTTTAAACATTACTTTCAACATCAGACAAAAGACTTTTCATTTAAAAATATAAAAATTATCTACGAAATTCATAAGTATGTTTTTAATAGCTACCTACTTACGGAGTACGTCATAGTCTACGGATGTAGGTCAATACGGCACTACTATATAAATTACAAACATAGGTTTGTATGTTTGTAATTTAATAGTTCTGAAAGAGCTGAACCGATTTTGGTGCACACATAGATTGTTGGATACTTTTCATCCCGAAATAGAAGAAGGAAAAAAATAAGAAGAAATCAATTTTTCCTCAGAGAAGGGAAAATACAATCCATAGAGAAGGGAAACACAATCCTTAGAGCAGGGAAAATACAATCCTTAGAGAAGGAAAAACAATCCTTAGAGAAGGGAAAATACAATCCTTAGACAAGGGAAAAACAATCCTTAGAGAAGGGAAAATACAATCCTTAGAGAAGGGAAAATACAATCCTTAGAGAAGGGAAAATACAATCCTCAGAGAAGGGAAAATATAATTCTTAGAGAAGGGAAAATACAATCCTTAGAGAAGGGAAAATACAATCCTTAGAGAAGGGAAAGTACAATCCTTAGAGAAGGGAAAATACAATCCTCAGAGAAGGGAAAATATAATTCTTAGAGAAGGGAAAATACAATCCTTAGAGAAGGGAAAATACAATCCTTAGAGAAGGGAAAATACAATCCTCAGAGAAGGGAAAATATAATTCTTAGAGAAGGGAAAATACAATCCTTAGAGAAGGGAAAATACAATCCTTAGAGAAGGGAAAGTACAATCCTTAGAGAAGGGATAAACAATCCTTAGAGAAGGGAAAAACAATCCTTAGAGAAGGGAAAATACAATCCTCAGAGAAGGAAAAATACAATCCTTACAGAAGGGAAAATACAATCCTTAGAGAAGGGAAAATACAATCATTAGATAAGAGAAAATACAATCCTTAGATAAGGGAAAAAACAGTCCTAAGATAAGGTCAAGTACAATCCTTCTATATATTTTTTTTTTTTTCATTTTAATTATTTTATTCTTTATTTTTTTTATTATTCACTATGTGAATTTTTCATGTAGGTGTCTACCTATCTTGGTTCAAAAGATACAGCCATTATTCAGATCGAGAAAATGTATAATATGGGGCCCCATTTTATTTTTAATCCCCGACTCAAAAACGACGCGGTGTTATAAGGTTTACGTGTCTGTGTGTGTGTGTGTGTGTGTGTGTGTGTCTGTGGCATCGTAGCTCCCGAACGGATGAACCGATTTTGAATTTGTCGGGAGTGTTCTACGCTATATTTAATCAAAAACGGTTCAGCCGTTTCATTGCAATAAGGGTTTTTTGTAATTTTTACAAAATTAATTACTTCCTAGTTAACTTTTTTTTTTAAATTATTTGCTGTTACAGCAGGTACACGATTACTCATGAATCAAGTGTGTAGTAAAATAGCTGACTGTTACGACCTCTCGTGGCTTTGTTTACTTTACTTTTAAACCCACTACTTACCATTACTTATGAAAATAAAAAATTAAGTCTTACTCTACACAAGTAATTAATTTTGTAAAAATTAAAAAAACCCTCAATGCAATGAAACGGCTGAACCGATTTAAATCAGATATAGCTATGTTCTTAGCTAAGAACACTCCCGACAAATTCAGCATTCAAACAAAAAAAACTAAATCGGTTCATCCGTTTGGGAGCTACGATGCCAAACACAGACACACACACACACACACACACACACACACGCACACACACACATACACACACACACACACACACAGAGAGAGACACACACAGACACGTCTAACTTATAACACCCCGTCGTTTTTGCGTCGGCGGTTAAAAAGACAACAGACATTAGTCTATGGTAGGCAGTCAGTCGGTGATGCATCGGTGATGGCTGCCGCACCAAGATAATGCTCAGCGTTGTGGTGATATTAAGGATCTGCCGGAGCCGCTGTAAGGAACCAGTTTATGGTAGGCAGCCAGTCGGTGATGCATCGGTGATGGCTGCCGCGCCAAGATAATGCTCAGCGTTGTGGTGAGATTAAGGATCTGCCGGAGCCGCTGCTAAGGGACCAGGAATACTTACACTGTGATGTACGACACTACACCCAGGTTTCTCAGAGCCTGGGGGGCTACCCTTGACAACAGTTTAAATCCCAATCCAATCCCAATCCAGTTTTCAAAAATTTAGCACTCTTGAACAAAATCGAGATTAAATTTAAATCGTGTACGCGATCGACTTCGCGTGATGATTCTTGAAAGAACAACTTGACGTAGGTGTGACCATGTGACTACACAACGCAATAAAACTAACATTCATTGCGTTTGAAAATAACTTGCATAATCCTTATTATTTCACCTAATTATTACTTATTTTCTCAAATATCTTGGATCCGAGTATAGTCGATTTCGTTTAGTTCCTTAAAATTCCACCAGGTGCGCATCCAAAATTGTGGTAGGATTGAATTCAAGAGTACTAAATGGCACGATTGACAGCAAATCGGCTTTATAATGGGGAGTGCTCTGAGGAGCTGTTTAATCTCATACCCGCATCCAGGTTCTACCTTTGCACTTCTCGACAACGCAAGGGAGCTCATCCACACATCATCGACACGTGAGTATCTCGTACAGCTCGCTTTACGAGTTCTTTTCTCCCCCATACGTGCAAGTTGTGGAATGGGCTCCCTCCCGAGGTGTTTCCGCATAACTACAACATGAGCCGCTTCAAAAAAAAAGGAAAAAGAGTCCTTCAGGGCAGGCAACGCATTGGCAATGCCCCTGGTGTTGCAGATGTCAATAGGCGACGGTAACCGTTTACTATCAGGCGATCGTATGCCAGATTGTCGAGCCACTAAGTACATCAAAAATGGATTCAATTCGTTTCAATTCAATTTATTTATTTCCTTTGTAACACATTCGGTACACTTGGATTAGTCAATAGGTACATAAATTGTTGAGTAGCGGCTGTACATGGGCCTTGTCAAAGAAAATATAAGGTAAGAATATAAATGACATTCCAAATACAAAATTTCTAGGACTTCACATTGACTCTAATTTGTCATGGAAACATCACGTGGAAGTAGTGTGCTCTAAATTAAGTCGCTTCTCCTATGCCCTATATATGCTTTCAAAAATAGTAAATAGGTATACAGTGCTGACGGCTTATCATGCGTACGTAACGTCCACTCTTCGATACGGCATAATATTTTGGGGCAACTGTACTGAGAGAGAAAGAGTTTTTAAAGCACAAAAAAATTGCCTAAGATCTGTGTGTAAATTATATCAAACTGACCCATGCAAGCCATATTTTGAAAATCTGCGTATTTTGACATTTCCGTGTTTATATATATTTGAATTAATTATGTTTGTACGATTAAACAGGAATCAGTTTCCTCCATTAAGTAGTAGCAGAATAAAGAATAAAATCGCTATGCTACATAAAACATCTATGTTCCACAAAAGTATTCTGGGTATGGCACCAAAACTGTTCAATAAAACGCCAATATCAATTGCAAAAATCGAAAACAATATTATTTTTTAAAATAACTTTTTGATTTTTTGGCCCAAAAGGCATATTATTCCATAAATGAATTCTTGACTGATAAATTATTAGAGTAGGTAAACGTTTTTGTATTTTTTTTTATTGTTGACTTGTGCAAGTATTCATAAAGTGCGTGTTTAATTAATTGATAATCTTTTAATCAATAATGTGTTTGTAACCTGTAATTTGCTTAACCTAGAATGGTG
This sequence comes from Operophtera brumata, assembly GCA_932527175.1. Taxonomy (NCBI): domain Eukaryota; kingdom Metazoa; phylum Arthropoda; class Insecta; order Lepidoptera; family Geometridae; genus Operophtera; species Operophtera brumata. The sequence goes on along the minus strand of OW052239.1, from coordinate 29,088,891 downwards.
AAATAGAATGGTGCTGTGTAAAACTGTTAAGAACCTCTTCAACCCTATTTAGCAAATAAATGATTTGATTTGATTTGATTTGAAATGAGTGTAAATAACAATACGATTCACATTACAACACAAAACACAAGCAACGATACACAAAAAACAATCAAACTTTCCTACAATACAATCCAAAACAATAACAAAGTAAAATAAAAAAAAACAATAAACAATTTGAGGCTCTCAATAGGGATGCCGAGTCAAAAATATAATATTGGGATCGAGTGTCAAGGGTAGCCAGGTTGGTTTCTGCTGCTGAATTGAGCCTGTTTCAACTCCCTTGAATAAAGCGAGTCAAGCCGCGCGCCACAACTACTAAACGAACAAACACAATACCGACTGCACTCATAAATTATATGCACAAATATGTACGCCATCTTTCATATTATATTACCCAAAAACAATTAATTAATATATTTACACAGTTGTTTTTTTTTAAATTACAGACGTTGTTTGAACTAGATTATGGTATAAATTGGGGCACCTCACTTCCGTCTGCATAGTCTGCCTTCAGGTCTGATCGGGTCCTCAGATCCAGACCAAGATGCTACTACCAATCAGTGCTGTGCTGGCGATCAGTGTAAGTTTTTTTTTGTTATTTCTGCTAGATAAGACGCTATGTTAAAAATAAATGAACCAGGGCCCCTTCATGGAAGTAATTAGTATGGTTCTAAATGTAGTTTTTTGTCCAATTTTTTTAAAGTACTTGTATATTTTTAGAAGTTGGGAAGCATAAGAGGTATTTCTAAATAATTAGATAAAAAAACTCATTGCATTTGCGTTAAGTGATTGCATTCGCTTGTGGCGCAAAATTCATTTTTTATAGTGTTTTTTGGTCTTCAGAGATCATTCAGATAGCGAAATTCAATTTGCCGGTAATTATATGACCGAACACACAAGTTTTAATTTATATTATCACATAAATATCATTCGTTTAGCTACTATTGTGCTTTAATGGTATTTACAGTGTTTACAAAATCTTTATTTCAGGCTTACTGAGAAATGCACTAAACCTAAACAGTAAGCCCATATCAACATAAATACCATAGAAACTAACATACACATAAAAAACACTTTACTACTTAATCTAACACACGTGCGATCGCCGACGCGTCGCGGCCCGGGGGATGACGTGACAGGCGTGATATGGTGGTAGTACTTCCCCGGACGAACTCTTTCACAAAAAAGCTCTACTACTACTAAACGTTACTAAACTGTACGTTACGTTAGTCATAAAAGTTGGGTCAATCAATGTATGGGGAGTTGCCCGTGTTCTTTGTATCGTTGCGTTACACGCTCACTCTGTAACAGTAACGGTTACAAACTAGATGTCAATACAGTAATTACAAGAGGATGTAATCTAAATAAAACATAGACTAGAAACACGAATGGCGAAACTTTTCTCGGCAGCTTTATTTTTTTAAATTGGCGCTCCTAAAACCCGTTTTCGTTTCCTTAGACAAGATAAAATATTAAGAGAGTGGTCTGTGAAAATGACACATCGAGTTTTGACACTATTCCATTACCTGTGACCTCCACCTTGCGGTGGGATTTGGAACTAATTAGGTAAACAAACCTCTCAACCGTACAATTGTGTAGAAAACACATTACTTGTTTTGTCAATTACTTCATTGAATTTTTGTTCTGTACGTAATCAGATAAATGTGAAAATAAAATCAATGTAGGTATACCACCTATACAATCGTTGCGTGACTGACTGACTCAGTCACTGACTATCAACGCGAAGTCTAAACCCTAGGTCATAGGACCTGAAATTCACATAGGTACATTTCTTTTGTGGTATAGCGGTGCACTAAGAAAGGAATTTCCTAAATACACACCCTAAAGTGGTGCAGCGGGATGTTGAAGTTTGTATAGCAAAAACTGCACGCGGGCGAAGTCCGAGGCGTTCCACTACTGGATTACTTGAGAAATCTCTGTGCACATGTTGTGTTTTACATATTATGCTGTGTGCTTCAGGTTTCGTTATATTTTATAACAGTTTTATTCGTTTTATTTTACCCCAAATAGACAAAGTGGTCAACAACTTCAATAACTGTACCAATATGGGTGCAAAGTTAGTATATAAAAACCATCATAACCGAATCGCAAATGAACATGGGCAAGAAATGAACAAACCCACAAAAATAACCAAAAAATACAGGACCAAAAAAAACAAAATTAAATCAAAAACGCCCTAAAAACTCTCACAACCTAAGAAGCCCTACAAACCTATTTTTTTTTTGTGGAAACTTATATTTAGCCTTAAGTTACCAATTAGTTTTTTAATCAACTCTAGTACTAGCTGTAAGTTTTCCTAAAACTGTAAAATAAAATAAAATAAATAATAAAATAACCTTTAAAAAAACCCTTCCAACTCCTAAAAACAGAGGGTTTAGCCTACCCTACCTCCCTAGAGTTCATACAAGTCTTAAACTTTAAGAATCAATTAAAACCTCGTACAAACCCATACAACCCAATTAAAACCGATATTGAACGACGGACCTTGCTCAGAAAAATATCTTGGGAATCAGGATTTTTCCCAGCAGGGCCCAAATTAGATCATTTTCTCCGCCTCAAAACTCACTATTCTGCCAAACTTCCTGCTGATGTTTTTTTTTCCATTAACTTTCATCCACTAATATACCTACCTTGTTTGTTTATATTAATTTGAATGTGTATGTGCGCCTACTTTTTGGCGATTGTACCTAGTCAACCTTTGGAGGTTTTTAAGGTACAATATTATACCTAATTAAATGTGTAAAATATATTGTGTATGAAATAAATAAAAAACAAAAAAAACCTACACGTGTAGGGCTGTTTAAAAAAACGCTTATACAGTGATTTTATTATTTAAAACTATTAATTTAATCCTATTTCGTCAAAATAGTAACAGTTTTTCGAGTTATTTTGTACAGAAAGACGGATAAAGAAACAAATAAATTATATAGGTACCTACAAACTATGTTGGAAGAAATTCACGTAATTGAAACATACTGACCACAAATGGCATAAAAAAACGGCGCAGCGAGGACGTTGCATTTGACATGACTAGTAAGACATTTTCAAACATTTATCGGCTTCTAAATTCTAATTTCCATGTACAACCACAGAATAAATAATAGTACCTACTTCTTGAAACATGCCATGAATTGGTTTGGCGTCTTTATGAAAGGATTATAGGAAATTCAAACCCTAAAATCAATTGTGTTGAAGACCTCTGTAGCGCGGCGGGCGAAGGTTGGCCTGCGACGCAGGAGGTTGCGGGTTCGATTCCCGCCTCGGAACAAATATTTGTGCGATCGCAGATATTTGTTCAGGTGTTCTGGGTATTTTCTGTGTATAATAAAAAATATCTATCTATGTATTATATTGTATTAAGTATATCAATTATCTAGTACCCATAACACAAGCTCTGCTTAGCTTGGGGCTAGATAATGAAATGTCCAACATTATTATTATTATTTATTATTAATTAGGGTCATAAAGTTTGGAAGTATTGTTTGTTATTCTATTAATATTAAAAATTAAAGCGGGCCCCCATACAAAAAAAGTGATTTTGACAAACGCTGTATCTCTTGATCCGCAATAGCTAGACACAACAAAAAATAAAAAAAGTGAGTTATAAGTAGGTATGTACCTACCTAGGGGAAAACAAACATGTTTATATTTACTTGCCTTATTTTTATTAATTATCATCATCCGCCCAGCTGGAAATATAACATTTCCATAGAATGCCACGACGACTGGTCTTGAGCCGCCTCCGTCCACAGACTTCCCGCGACCTTTATAAAGTTTGGTACATTGGAAGTTCCCCTCCCACACTGCGTCGTCCGGTTGTTGGTCGCCACTCGAGGACTTTATTTCAGTCATCTTAATAAGTGCGTGTTGCCAGAGATGACTTACGTGACTGAGACGTGATCGCTAGCTATCACACACACAAAAGCTCAAAGTATCACAGCGGGCTATGCATGGAGAGAGCTATGCTATTACCATCAGTGTACAAATACGTAGTCTGCGACAACCGTAACTACAAGAAATATTGTTACGAGATATTCGCGTCTAAAGTTTTTTATCTTATATTAGTGATCAATGTCTTTGTAAATATTTATCTGTTATGATTTTGATCTGTACGATCGCTACGATCATTCCCTTTAAAACTGTGTTTATTATATCGTGATAACATTAATGCTTTTTTATTATTTAGTAAATAATACTTGTTTAGTGTAACATTATTTTAGAACGTGCTTTACCTAAGCATGTGCGCCGTATGTAACATAGTTACTGTTCGCATGTCTAGGGATTTTGTTATGGTGTTCAACAAACGGAATATGCTCAAGATTTACTAATCTTATGTGCGGTAACATAACTACTAACTCAGTTATACACTTTATTGAGCTGGGAGAAAAAAAAAACTGTAAGTAAGACCACAGAATAAATAATAGCAAGAACAAAAGGCTCACATCGTGAAAAAAAATAACGAACCTTGCTGGGACGCAACAAAGTGCATTTCAGTTCGCATAAGTGCTTAGTGCCTAGCGCCAAAACCACCTTAACACCCTAAATACCCACCACCCTTATTCACCTAAACATTGGCGCTCTCTTGTAAATGTTTGAATCTTTTTATTTGTGTATTATATTTTTGTTTAGTACTCAATTTATAATTTTACTAGCTGTAACCTGCGACTTCGTCTGCGCAGGATTATTAAGTAGCGGAGTATTATAAAGCTAGTATTATTAGACTTACGCTGGTGAAGTAAGTTTCACCAATGTGAACAAATTTCAAAAATGTGCCTATATGTTATTCCGGGAGTCCAGTTATCTCCGTTCCAAGATTCATCCAAATCCATCAAGCAATTTTTACGTGAAAGAGTAACAAAGATACATCCATCCATCCATCCATCCTTCCATCCATCCATACTTACAAACTTTCACGTTTATAATATTAGTAAGATACCTTTTAACATTCTTTGTATTTTTGAATTTTAAACACAAATTAAATTTAAATTAAATGACTATTCCAAGTATATTCGGTACAAATTTAATCTGCGTAGTGTTTTTTTTTCGAATGGAATTAAAAAGATTTAAACTTTTGTTTTCTTGACAAAATCCGAATAAATTTATGGATATAATACTTGTTTTTGACTTTGTACGATGACACGTGACGCGTCGAAATAATAACTTGGTAGCTTTCCATGGCGCATGCACTATTAAATTGTTTTGACCAAATGTTCCCATTTTTAGGGTTCCATACTCAAAGACAAGGAACCCTTATGGATTCCCTTTGGATTTTCATATTGTGTCCTACTAATATTTATACCATCAATTTGTACATATGTTTAAGCAAATAAATTATCTTTATCTTTATCTTTATCTTTTATCTTTCGTCATGTCTGTCTGTCTGTCTGTATGTCCGTGTATGTCACAGCCTTTTTTTTCCGAAACTATAAGAGCTATACTGTTGAAACTTGGTAGGTAGATGTATTCTGTGAACCGCATTTAGAATTTTACACAAAAATTTAAAAAAAACAATTATTTTTGGGGTTCCCCATACTTAGAACTGAAACTCAAATTTATTTTTTCATCAATGTGGGTTATCTGTGGATAGGTCTTCAAAAATGATGTTGAGGTTTCTAATATAATTTTTTTCTAAACTGAATAGTTTGCGCGAGAGACACTTCCAAAGTGGTAAAAAGTGTGCCCCCCCCCCCATAACTTCTAAAACAAGAGAATTATAAAACTAAAGAAAATATATGATGTACATTACCATGTAAACATTCACTCAAAATTGGTTTGAATGAGATCTAGTAAGTAGTTTTTTTTTAATACGTCATTAATCGTAATCCATCCAAGAACTTTTATATTATGTTACTTGCTGCTACGGAACCCTTCATGGGCGAGTCCGACTCGCACTTGGCCGCTTTTTTTATGGTTATTTTTGGAAATTGTTATTTTGTACCTTTTTTTTGCATAGAGTCAATCTTTATAGAATACTGACTATCCATGTTTTTTTTGTTGTATTTGGAATAGTGGTGTATACCTTATTTTATACCAGTCAGTTAAATCATCCTAACGATGAAGTTATAAGTTGGTAAATATTGCTACAAGTATCTCCTATTTTTTTTTTTTTTTTTTTTATACTAATGAATGACGGAACAAGCAGATGGCCCACCTGATGTTAAGCGGTAACCTCTGCCTATGAACAGTGCATTACCTCATAGGACACGTTCACCTAGGACGCACCCTATGTTGCATTGCAATGCGCCCGCCACCCTGCGACATAAAGATGAAAAGTCTCATGTGCCTGTAATTTCACCGGCACCTTCAAACCGGAACACAGCACTGCGAGCACTACTACTTTGCGGCAGAAATAGGTATGGTGGTAGTACTTCCCCGGACGAACTCTTTCACAAAAAATTTCTACTACTACTACTTTCTGGTATAAATAGCACTAATTATGATTTCTTCTTTTATTTCTGCAGTTATACATCTTGCCATAACTTTTGGTACGGCTTCTAGAAAACAATGTGTTAAAAAAAACTAGTTAATATATTGTGATTTTAACTCAACACCGTGACTAGTTTATATTTTGGGGTTCAATCCTCTCTATCTACTTTTACAGCAAAATCTCTCTCAGGTACGTTTGATGTAAAAAAACTGGAGCATGTGTGTGATTCGTGATCTCGATAATTATAAAAATCCCATGTTTCCAGAACCTTTACACAGGTATTGTTTGAATTGACACAATTTATAAAATCCTGAAAATCATAGATTTGATTTGCTGATTTTGTTATCTTGTAGGCAACCAGTCCTTTTTTTCAGAATCCCCTTCAGTCTTGTTAGGCCAGTCACCGTAGACACTAAAATCGTGTAAGATCGCAAAAAGTTGCAAGGTTCTGTTTTTTTGGGATGTTGTTAGGATAAATACCAATTGTGTAAAACCAAGTTTGCAACTGCGATAGAACTGTGCGAACTTTGCAATTTTTTTACGACCTGGAATGTTTAATATGACTGGCCTATGTGTCGTTTGTAGGTTAACAGCTAATGACGTTATTCGTAAAGCGATGGCTAGGAGGGATCGCGCTTTTCGCAAGTACAAGCGCGACAGGTCAGTCGATAACTGGGCATCTTACAAACTGTTGAGGAATCGTTGCAATATGACAGTGCGTAATGCTAAAAAGCGTCACATAGTTGAGCAAATTGAACTCGCTACGCCTGCAGGTCTTTGGAGATTCCTCAAATCCCTCGGTATAGGTAGGCCCAGATGTCTTAACTCTAAACTCAATATTGATCTTAACATCTTAAACGCCCATTTCACTACTAGATGTAAATTGAGCCCTTTAGCTAAAACTAGTGCTATATCGGACATACTTGACCTACCCGTTACTAATACTGAGCTGTTCACTTTTACTTCCGTTGGCGAAGATAGGATTATGAAGATAATTCTATCGTTCAAATCTTATGCAGTGGGATGTGATGACATTGGTCGTATTATGATCTCCCTCATTCTTAAACAAATCCTCCCCACCATAACTCATATCGTAAATTTTTCACTCTCCTCTTCCCAGTTACCCGTTCAGTGGCGGAAAGCTTACGTAATTCCCCTTCCCAAAATTTCTAATCCTGTTCTTCTCAATCAGTTTCGTCCCATTTCTATACTCCCATTTTTCTCCAAAATAGTCGAGTCAGTTGTGCATGGTCAGGTAACGGAATTTCTCTCTGACAAACAGCTTTTGAATCCCTTCCAATCAGGCTTCAGAAAGGGGCATAGTACTACCTCGGCGCTTCTAAATGTCACTGAGGACATCCGTGCGAAGATGGAGGATTCTCAGGTGACTTTTTTGGTTCTAATAGATTTTAGTAGTGCCTTTGACGCTGTTGACCATGATCTCTTATTAGCCCTACTACCTCGACTTAATTTCTCACCACCGGTTGTTTCTTGGTTTTCATCTTATCTGAGTGGCCGTTGTCAGAGAATACGAGATGGCGAAGTCTTTTCTGAATGGCGAGAGATTGAGGCCGGCGTGCCACAAGAGGGGATTTTATCTCCGCTTCTTTTCTCCTTATTCATTAATTTACTTTCTCCTAACCTTTGCAGTCAATACCATATGTACGCCGATGACCTTCAACTTTATTATTCTGCTTCTGTGGACGACTTAAATAGTGCCATTCGTGTTCTCAACGACGATTTGTGTCACTTACTTTCTTGGTCAAATCGTTTCGCCATTAAAGTTAATCCAAACAAGTGTCAAGCCATCATGGTCGGCAGCCCTCGTCAGATCTGTAAAGTTGACGTCCTCAGTATGCCTCTTCTTTTTTATGATGGCTCAGTAATCCCTTTCTCTTCTACGGTTAAGAACCTTGGGGTCTTTTTTGACACCCATTTAAGCTGGATACCTCACGTTAAGGACATTTCATGAAGGTTCTATGCCTCGTTACACTCCATAATTCGCCTTAAGAACTTCTTGCCAACATCAACAAAAATATCCCTAGTCAACTCGCTCCTTGTGCCGATTATCGATTATGCTGACGTCGCCTTTTTAGATCTGACTGAGGAACTTCTGAGTAAGCTTGGTCGTCTTCTCAACACTTGTATCCGCTTTATATATAATCTGCGTAAGTACGATCACGTCAGTCTTTTTCGTGCAAAACTTAAATGGCTCCCTATTCGAGAGCGTAGGAATTTGAGAATCCTTTGTTTACTCTTCTCAGTTCTAAAGGATCCGCACACCCCTTGCTATCTAAAGGATCGTTTCCAATTCCTAGATGACGCTCATGACAGGGTACTTAGGTCTGCTGACAATCTTCTTCTTGACATCCCGTTACATAGGACTTCTTTCCGATCAAACTCTTTTTCCGTTGTGGCTGTTCGGCTTTGGAACGATTTGCCGGTAGATATTAAAAGGGCTGACTCGAGGGAGTCGTTTAAGAGACTGGTACGTGAACTGTATAAGAAGAGGCTAAATTATTAGTTTCCAATTCAGTGTCAGTGTTTCACAATCTATGTTACTGCAGCCTGTATTAGGTATATACCTTTGTACTTTCCCTACTAAGTATGTGTTTTATTGTCACGGTAGTTTATTTATGTATATTATTATTATTTTGTGAAACTGTTTTTATTATTGTTTATGTTTTTGTTTGGGTATTTGTATTTATTAGTATATTATATTTAGGTATCCTTTTAGTTTTATATTTTAACTTGTATTGTTATTATTATTTTCTGTGGTACTTGTTTGTAAGGCACGCCTCACCATCTTTCTGCACGTCCAGGATGACTGGCAGATAATGCTGTTAGCATTAAGTCCTCCTTGCACTATTGTCTTGTGTGAAAGTTTTTAAATAAATAATAAATAATAATATTTGTAAGGAAAAAGGTTATACACACCTCAGTTTGTTCAAAATTACTAGGTATAACTAAGTAGTTGGAAGAAACTTTTCTTTTGTGTACTTATTTACTTTGTATTAGCCATTTTGCATTTTCTAGAGCGTTCACATGCGTACTTTTCGTCGCGAGTATCGCCTTTGCATAACTCGCCACACACGACCTACCCACTTTTCAGCTTTGGTGAGTCACTGTTTGTTGAGCTCCCACTGACTGACTGGCACCAATCCCCCACTTTTTATCTTCGTGAATGTCGTGGAACAATCAGATGGCCCACCTGATCTTGAGCGGTAACGTCTGCCTTTAATAATCCATTACCTCATATGTCACGTCCACCCCTTGTGGCATTGCACTGCATTCACCGGCAACAATACCTTTCATACTAAAACACAGTAATACAAGCACTAGTGCTTTGCGGCAGAAATACTACTGGTAGTAGTTGTGGTTCGTAGTACATTCCCGAACGAACTCTTTCACAAAAAAAAACTCTACTACTACTAAACTACGATATAATGCGATTGTAATGTCTACGATTACTTTTTCGTACAGTTTTCGTTTACTAAGCAAGACGATGACACAGAATAAGTAATAGTACAAGCACGACGATAAGAAGCGACGATGATAAGATTCGATTCCTTTGTTTTCAGAAGTAGTTAAGTGCAATAAAGAATATCAACACTAGTCTTAAGCACCGTATATGTAATGTATGATGTTACTATTCATATGTGTAGTATTTAGTACCACATAATAAAAAAAAATTGTTCAGATATCCACCGTATAATATGTTACGGTGATTATATTTAGGATACATTTTTGTTACATGATCAAGCTCATACAAACACGTCAACCTCATACCTCATACCTAACTTACAATAAAATTAATATTGATCAACTGGATTATCTATGAGGAACTAGTATGTCACAGATAACCCAGTTATTATAGTTGTACCTACTACAAATAATATAACGCGTCCAAATTAAGTCGCGGGTGACAGTAGGTACCTATACCTAGCTTGTATTTTATATTATAAATTTCGTCCAAAATTAGTAGGTACCCAAAATCTGAATTCGTTTATTTTTAACCCCTGACGAAAAACGAAGAGGGTGTTATAAGTTTGGCGTGTCTGTGTGTCTGTCCCATCGTAGCTCCCGAAAGGATCAACCGTTTTTTTTTTTTAATTGTTTTTGTGGGGAGTTTTCTTAGCTTTGTTTGATCAAAATCAGTCCAGCCGTTCAACGTTGGAGGTTATTTAAATTTTTACAAAATTAATTACTTTGTGCTATACGTTTTTAAATTCCGACGGGAAACGAAAATATTCGTGAAGAGAAAATATGTACAAAATGTGTGGCTACGTTTCACCGAGGACTTATCGAGGACTATACTAAGTTCCATTGGTCTAGTTGTTACTATGTTGACAGAGTTATTTATATGGTAGCATACTTGTACGGAGCACTCTACACGCGAGTCCGACTCGCACTTGACCAGTTTATTCATCTTCCGCCTCCAATAAAGCATGGACTTTAATGGAGATTTTTTGAATAGCAGCATTGTATCAGCAAAGTATCTATCTATGTAATATATTGTATTTAGTATATCAGTTATCTAGTACCCATAACACAAGCTCTGCTTAGCTTGGGGCTAGATAATGTTGTGCGAACTGTCCAGCATTATTTATTTATTTATTGTTTCGATATCAAAATTTGAAGTACCAGTATTATTATTAGTAACAAACAGTCAAACATAGATAAAAATTGAATGATAGTATAAATAAAAAAAAAAAAAACATACCGTTTCTCACTAGTAAGTCGGGAAATAAACAAGTACATTTTTGTAAAAAAACGATAATCACTTAGTATAAAGAGCTAGGCATATTCTAAGGAAAATCGCTAAGCGAAACTCTTTTGGTCACAATATAAACTCCTTCGTGAGTATGCTACCGTAGAATTGCATCGAGCGACTACGGAGGCCTGCAATGTTATAAGTATAGATCCACCAACTTATCTCTAGAACCATTTACCTACATTTTTCTATCAGCTACATACATTTCATTCTGCAGATAAGTTGGTGGATCTCTAGAATTGGTTTGTGTTCACGACTGTATGATTAAACTGTCAAACCATGTCAGTCCGGTAAATTTTCACAAACCTCAAATAAATAAGAATTTGCATTGGTTTCTTATTACCCGAATTACAATTATAACAACGAAAACCAACAATTTTCAGTAAAATAATACAAGTTTTTGTAATGATATATCGAAGTAACCGGTTGTCCGTTTTCACCTGTGAATAAAAAAGTGAGCAAGGGCCTTCCTTCCAGCGCCGTGGATAACCACGGAATGACAGAAAATGGCGTAGAAATCGTGTAGATACGGCGAATTGAAAATGTTTTCGTGTTTTTACACATCTTTTATATGAAAAGATTAAAAACCCCAACATACTTTTAAAACTATGTGTATAGACATGATACTAAAGTGTTTTATTTCTCAGAAATAGCTGTAATTCCGTAGATTTAGGCTCATATGTAGATGCTCTATTTTGATCAATTTCGTGAAAATGGGTAGGTAGTTTTTCAATTTACACAAAATCTAGAAATAACTTTTGAAAACCCCAACATATTTTTATTCAGCCTGAAGTGTTCTTTCTTCTGATCTAAATATTGTTAAGAATAAAGCTAAATTTGGAAAGTTCTAGGCTTTTCAAAACACCACTTTTCAAGGGTTTTCACAGACTAGCCCCTTAAGCGCTTTGTATACTATTCTGTAGGTAATCACATTACTTAGTTAATCATAGATAATATTTTTTGTATATTTGCTACTTTAGAAGCAAAACGAAGTTTTATCATTTGTTGCGTATGTCAGTTACTTCCGAGCGGCAGAAATCTATACCTCATCTCTTCCCGGGTGGGTGGGTGAGTAATAGCGCTGTCACTGTCTTGCAGCTATTGTTTTCTTGACAGGCTCCGCCCATTCGATATTTTAACATATCGCTTTAATGATTGTGACCGTTTTCTAAGAATTTTGGACAGAATTTTAGCAAAAAAAACTGGTTTCTCCCTTTCCGATCATATTATATATTCATCAGCTGAAACTCTGCAACAACGTCCGCGTTAAACCCCTGACGTAAACAGGGGGTTTGGGTTGCTTTTTCATACTAACGTATTTTACCAAATGTGAGCGAACAAATTATAATTTTACACTGAAATGACTGTTGTTGGCTTTTATATTTGTTATTTTTTTTGGTCGAAGAAAGCAGTGGATTAATAGCGAAAAAAACATCGAAAATAACATCGAAATTACTTGAATGGACTAAAATTTCGTTGTTATTTTCGCTATTAATCCACTGTTTTCTTCACTTATCACTAACACACGTTTTTTTCTTTTTTTTTAAAACTACTGAATGGCGGCACATGCAGATGGCCCACTTGATGATAATCGATAACCTCTGCCTATGAACAGTGCATTACCTCATAGGTCACGTCCACCTAGGACGCACCCTATGTGGCATTGCCCTGCGCCCGCCACCCTGAGACATAAAGATGAAAAGTCTCATGTGCCTGTAATTTCACTTAGACTTAAAACACATGTTTTAATTGATAGTATCTCATAAATATCATCAGTTTAGCTACGATACCCCTAACACATTTTTTCTATGTTTTTTTTGTTGAGGGGTATCATAGCTAAACTGATGATATTTATGAGATACTATCAATTAAAACATGTGTGTTAAGTCTCCTAGTTCTCGCGAAATCAACTTTCGCTATCTGAAGAAGTGTTCATGAGCTGTATAGACAAAAAACACCAAAAAATAATAATTTCGCGCCACAAGCGAGAGTACCCACCTACTACAAAACTAACTAACAAACTGACAAGGCCTATGTACAGCCGCTATAGTAATGACTTACCTTATAGTTTGACAAAGCCTCTATACAGTGTACCAAACTACATTTTTTAATTGAATACTTTACTGTATATTGACGTGACTAAGTGTTCGCTGTGATCCTAAGGTATTAATAAATACTTTACTGTATATTGACGTGACTAAGTGTTCGCTGTGATCCTAAGGTATTAATAAATATATGAATATGAATGAGACTGCTTCAATCTGAAACTCGTTATCCGTTTCAGATCCTGATTGCGCACGGGGCACCCAGCGGTAAGCTCACAAGGATAATTATATACTCACAATCGTGTGATGCACTTACCGACCAGAGGGGCTAGTCTGCAAATATGACAAGCAACTTACACGGCCGTGTGGTGTACACTACATGGAAATTAGTATGGAGAAATTGAAGAGCGCCCCTAGGGGACACCTTGAGAACCTCAAATCCCGTACAAAAATCCGTGTAGTGTACACCACACGGCCATGTAAGTTGCTTGTCAAATTTGCAGACTAGCCCCTCTGGAGGCCAATTCTCGGATTGTAGAGATTATATCTAAATTAGAGATAATGTCGAAGCATGAATGTCTACAAAAAATGTCACGAAAATGTCACAATAACCATCAAATCGTATTCGATTTGAATGATTTTGGTCGACTTATGTCTATTTGTGACATCACGAGAATAGCAAATTAAGATTTTATTCGACATTCGCCATCTTTTTTCGACATATGTCTAATTCCACTTAATCTCTAAAGCACGAGAATTGCCCTCCTGACCTAATGTTGTGATGCACTTACCTACCTGACCTGATGTTGTGATGCACTTACCTACCTGACCTAATGTTGTGATGCACTTACCTAACTGACCTGATGTTGTGATGCACTTACCTACCTGACCTAATGTTGTGATGCACTACCTACCTGACTTAATGTTGTGATGCACTTACCTACCTGACTTAATGTTGTGATGCACTTACCTACCTGACCTAATGTTGTGATGCACTTACCTACCTGACCTAATGTTGTGATGCACTTACCTACCTGACTTAATGTTGTGATGCACTTACCTACCTGACCTAATGTTGTGATGCACTTACCTACCTGACCTAATCGTGTGATGCACTTACCTACCTGACCTAATGTTGTGATGCACTTACCTACCTGACTTAATGTTGTGATGCACTTACCTACCTGACCTAATCGTGTGATGCACTTAACTACCTGACCTAATCGTGTGATGCACTTACCTACCTGACCTAATGTTGTGATGCACTTACCTACCTGACCTAATGTTGTGATGCACTTACCTACCTGACCTGATGTTGTGATGCACTTACCTACCTGACCTAATGTTGTGATGCACTTACCTACCTGACCTAATGTTGTGATGCACTTACCTACCTGACCTAATCGTGTGATGCACTTACCTACCTGACCTAATGTTGTGATGCACTTACCTACCTGACTTAATGTTGTGATGCACTTACCTACCTGACCTAATCGTGTGATGCACTTAACTACCTGACCTAATCGTGTGATGCACTTACCTACCTGACCTAATGTTGTGATGCACTTACCTACCTGACCTAATGTTGTGATGCACTTACCTACCTGACCTGATGTTGTGATGCACTTACCTACCTGACCTAATGTTGTGATGCACTTAACTACCTGACCTAATCGTGTGATGCACTTACCTACCTGACCTAATGTTGTGATGCACTTACCTACCTGACCTGATGTTGTGATGCACTTACCTACCTGACCTAATGTTGTGATGCACTTACCTACCTGACTTAATGTTGTGATGCACTTACCTACCTGACCTAATGTTGTGATGCACTTACCTACCTGACCTAATGTTGTGATGCACTTACCTACCTGACCTAATGTTGTGATGCACTACCTACCTGACTTAATGTTGTGATGCACTTACCTACCTGACCTAATGTTGTGATGCACTACCTACCTGACTTAATGTTGTGATGCACTTACCTACCTGACCTAATGTTGTGATGCACTTACCTACCTGACCTAATCGTGTGATGCACTTACCTACCTGACCTAATGTTGTGATGCACTTACCTACCTGACTTAATGTTGTGATGCACTTACCTACCTGACCTAATCGTGTGATGCACTTAACTACCTGACCTAATCGTGTGATGCACTTACCTACCTGACCTAATGTTGTGATGCACTACCTACCTGACCTAATGTTGTGATGCACTTACCTACCTGACCTAATGTTGTGATGCACTTACCTACCTGACTTAATGTTGTGATGCACTTACCTACCTGACCTAATGTTGTGATGCACTTACCTACCTGACTTAATGTTGTGATGCACTTACCTACCTGACCTAATGTTGTGATGTACTTACCTACCTGACCTAATCGTGTGATGCATTTACCTACCTGACCTAATGTTGTGATGCACTTACCTACCTGACTTAATGTTGTGATGCATTTACCTACCTGACCTAATGTTGTGATGCACTTACCTACCTGACCTAATCGTGTGATGCATTTACCTACCTGACCTAATGTTGTGATGCACTTACCTACCTGACTTAATGTTGTGATGCACTTACCTACCTGACCTAATCGTGTGATGCACTTAACTACCTGACCTAATCGTGTGATGCACTTACCTACCTGACCTAATGTTATGATGCACTTACCTACCTGACCTAATCGTGTGATGCACTTAGCTACCTGACCTTATCCTAAAACAAGTGGTTCGCCCCGAACTGAGACCTCGCGAATACACGCGATTTAGGTAGGTTACCTTATTTCTTTGAATAATTCTTTTCATGAATTGTTCTACCAAATATTATCAAAATCGGCCGGCAAATGGCGGCGCAGTATCCTTCCCCCTTTTTAGGGGAAATACCCTTCCAATCAAAAATAGCCGAAGACAAAATAACTATGAAATTTTAAAACTTGTATACCAAGTTTCGACAAGATTCGTTGAAAAATACGACCAACATACCTACAAACTCACATACATCAGGGGATCGATTTTTGAAAGTCACTAGGTGACTAGAAGTCACGAATGACAAAACGTCATCGAAGTCTTTGAAATCACTTTTTACCAAATGTCGTATTTTTGAAAGTCATACCCTGTCTACCAACTTGCAAATATTTCACAGTCGTCTTTGACATACTACGTATCTGTCCATTATACTAAGTCCATGGTTCCACTCACCACAGACAAAACAGTGTACTACGTTCGGACCATAGATAATAATTATGTGTGGGTGGAATAGGAAAGCCACAAGATAAAGAGTAAAATTTAGTAAATACTATTCATAAATGTCAGTGCCAAAACAGTCACGGAGTGATTTCAAATCGAGTGGGTAGAGGCACTCGTATTGATATCATAGTATGACAATTTTAGTCAGCGGTGATTTCCAAATATACGAACTTTTGTAAATCGGTGACTAATAGACATTTTGCTGACTTCTAGTCACTCGCTGACTTTCAAAAATCGATCCACAGATGAATGCAATTTTTGCCAGTTATTGCAAGTGTTGAGGATTAATATGAAGAACTTCTTGTATTGAATCTACGTTTAATATTGTATTTCTAGTGATTTACAGATAGGTTCTAAATATAAATATATTAATCTGGTGCCGATATGTCGGCGGTCCACGGCTAAGTGCGTTCTAGTCCCCCCGCGCAGGGAAGCGAGGGGCGAGGCTTCTCGTGTGTATTTGTTTGCGTAAACAATCTCCGCCTCCTTGAAAAGTGAAGATTCCTGTTCCTTCTAGGGAAGATCCATGAGAGGGCAAATTCTGTTTATTGCTCGTCTTACGATTCCCTTGCTGCTTGTTTGAATGTCTGCTAAACGACAGGCACCATCAGAGCCTCTGTAGACGGCTGTGATCCTTCCTAATGGCCACTTCATGGGTGGGCTGCATTCGTCTCTGATAAGCACCAATTGATTGGGTTTGATGTCAGGTTGTCTGTTTTGCCATTTTGTTCACTGCTGCAGTTCGCATATATATTCGCGGCTCCATCTGTTCCACATGTGCTGCCTCGCTTGCTCTATGAGGGCGTATCTGTGGAGTCGGCTTGGATTAACATCTTTTAGATCAGGGGCAGGTAATGACGTCAGCGATCTCCCTACGGGGAAGTGCCCTGGGGTCAATGGACAAAGGTCATTTGGATCGGACGACATAGGAACTAGCGGTCTCGAATTCAAAATGGCCTCTATTTGGCAAAATAGTGTAGTGAGCTCTTCGAATGTGAAATGAGCGTTACCTACGACCCTTTTCAAATGGAATTTAGCTGACTTCACAGCTGCTTTGTATAGACCCCTGAAATAGGGCGTGTATACCGGAAAAATTTGAATTTAATGCCTTCACTAGCTAAATCTGACACAGACTCTGAACAATTCTTGACAAGGGCAGCAATCTCTCGGCTTGCACCGACGAAATTGGTGCCGTTGTCACAAAATATCTCGCGAGGCTTTCCTCGGCGAGACATAAAGCGTCGCAAGGCCAATATAAACGCTTCTGTGGTCAAATCACTAACGAGTTCTAGATGAACCGCTTTAACCTTGAAGCATATAAACACACAGAGATAGCATTTTATTAGCCTGGCGCCACGACCCTTTTTGTTGACGATTAAAAAAGGTCCTGCATAATGAGTTCCTGTTATTTCGAAAGGAGAACCTGGTGATAATCTTACAGAAGGTAAGTTACCCATAATCTGTTTTGCAACTGCTCCTTTCATTCGTTTGCATCTTAAACAATGCTTACATACTCGTCTTGCTAAGCATCTACCACCAATGGGCCAGTATTGTTCTCTGACGACTGAAAGAAGCAATTGCGGCCCTGCATGCATTAATTTCATATGATAATAGTTCATGATGAGTTCCGTATACCGATGTTTACTATTCAAAACAATTGGATGACGTTTTTCAAACTTGTAATCTGAGTTGTCCAACCTCCCACCAACACGAATCAAGCCGGTTTGTTCATCAACCGTGGGGGTTAAATTATGCAATGCAGGTAATGCTTTAAAATTATTCTTGTAAATAGAAAAACTTTCTAGTTGTGAAAATTGAGCTAGCTTCAACTCACTGTTCTCTAATTCTTCGACAGTGAATGGCCCAATTATTTTCACCTTCTTTCGGCAAATAATAATAAATCTACTGACATACGCGAATATACGACGTAATTTTATAAAACTTGAATATCGCTCAAAATCAATAATTGACTTTGGATTTGTATCAATATTTGAAAAGTGAACTCTCTCCTCAGGTAAGTTCATATTTTGTGTTTCACTGCGCCGCTGGTCAGGCCACTGATCTTGTGGGCTTTTTAGGTATGTAGGCCCATCCCACCACAACGACAAGTTTGGTACCTCCTCGGGATACACACCGCGCGAAGCAAGATCCGCCGGATTAAGCGCTGAAGGCACGTACATCCACACGCAATTCTCAGCACACAACTCACCGACCTCAGCTACGCGATGCGACACAAAAGTACTCAACTTGTGCGGAGGAGTATTCAGCCAGCCCAGTACAACATTTGAGTCGCACCAAAAATATTTGTAACCTACTGTACAACGCAGTGATTCTGTTACCTTCTTACATAGGCGAGCGGCTAGAACTGCTCCACACAGTTCAAGTCTAGGTATAGTTGACGTTTTAAGTGGGGCTACCTTTGATTTTGCACATAAAAGTCGCACAGTTATATGCCCCAGCGCATCAAACGAACGCACATAGACGCACGCAGCGTATGCGTTCATTGATGCATCAGAAAATGTATGTATTTCAACTTTAAATGGATTAGCGCATACTACCTGGCGTGGGATGGACAGACGTTCAATATGTTTTAAGTTCTGGATGATTTTATGCCACATTTCCGAAATCTCCTGAGGAATCTGTTCATCCCATCCAATTTTTTGCAACCATAGTTTCTGTAAAATGATTTTACACGTTATAACGCACACACATAATAGTCCTAGTGGATCAAATATTGTTGATGACACTGATAAGACTATACGTTTTGTAATAAAATTACTACATTGTTCATACATTTTCGATGACTTTTCTACTGCAATAATAATAGAATCAGAATTAGGGTCCCATTCGATACCCAAAGTATTCGTCACCGTAGAAATTTTTAAATTTTCTTGAGTGTTAGATTCATTCGATATTAAGTTCAATACCATGGGAGAATTACTCTTTACCTTTCGTAAATTAAAACCTGATGATGCGAAGTTTGCTGTTATGCCATTGTAAATATTACTTAATTCGGTTTCGTCCGAATGGCCTGTAATTAAATCATCGATATACAGATCATGGATCATTATATCGCGGATCAACGGATCATTGCATTCGATCGCTAGTTGAACGATCATCTCGTACTTAGATAAGGGGCAGACGAGGTACCATACGTCACAGTATTTAACTGCAGGCAATTTATGGGTTCCCGCTCGTCTTTACGCCATAAGATTGTTTGAAGGTGTCTTTGACTTGGTTCGAGATAAATCTGTCTGTAAAATTTTTCAATGTCTCCCGTTACAATAAACGCATGCTGTCTCAATCGTACTAAAATTGAAAATACATCATCTTGAAGAGTAGGTCCTACCATCAGAATATCATTGAGTGAGAGACCCGATGTGGTTTTGCACGAAGCATCAAACACTACCCGACATTTTGTGCTTTCACTTTTTTCCTTCAGCACAGGGTGGTGTGCCAAAATTACAGCATTTTCCGGTCTCTCAATCCTTGACAAATGACCAAGAGCTTCATACTCGTCTATAAAGTCTGAATACTGACGTTTTACATCAGGTTGCTTTTGAAAACGTCGCTCTAATGACTCAAACCTCTTGCGTGCGATATAATATGAATCTCCTAACGTTTCAGGCTTCGCTTTCAAAGGCAACGTGACACAGAACCTCCCGTCCTCAAGCCGTCGAGTGTGCTGCTCGAAATGCTGCTCGCACTTCATCTCTTCCTGAGACCTGACGGGCTTTTGAGGAACTTCTTCGAGTTCCCAAAATTTACTGAGTTGACTTCGAATTTCATGACTGAAATTACACACCAGTTTAGTTTGATTATTATTATTTTCGCTACACATGACTGGTCCCGATATCAACCAGCCAAACATGGAATTCTGTAAAATAGGCAATTGGCTACCTAACTTGATTTGTTCTGTACATAATATGTCCCAGAACACGTCCGCTCCTAACAACAAATCAATTTTCGCAGGCATGTTATAGTTTAAATCAGCAAGAGTTAAATTTGTTGGTACTTTAATCCTAGATACATCTACTTCATTACCTGGAATCGAACTTGTTATATTGTTGATAACAAATGCATTGACTGACGTGCTAAATGTATTTGTGCGCGACTGTACTTTGATGTTACAGCGCTGTAACGCTTCGAACGATATGCCGTTAATGCCTGTTACGCAAACCGAGTCTACATTCTCAGTTGGAAGGCATAGGTTTTTTATTAGTTCTTGATTGATGAAAGACGACTGGCTTCCGCTATCTAGCAGGCAGCGTGCTTCCACAAAATCATTTGAATTGATACATGAAACCTTTACAATAGCTGTCGATAATAAAACTTGATTAGCAATGCAAGTCGACAATGAAATTGGACTACTAGTAACCTCTTGCTTGTTCTCTGCAATCGGTTTGTCAAAATGCAAAAGCGAATTGTGTTTGTGACTGCATATTTTGCAAGTTAAAGACTTGCATTCTGGGGCTAAATGTCCGCTACGTAGACAGTTGATACAATATCTATTTTTCACGATAAATTTGAATCTGTCTGACGGTGACATCGCCAAGAATGTTTTGCAATAATAAATTAAATGCTCGTCATTACAAACTAAGCATTTGTTGTTATTTTTGTTACACTCATTGGAAACTGCGGCGAATGACTTTTGTTGTTTATTCATGTGCTTATATTGCTGCAGCTGTGGTTGTTGGTGCGCTTGTTGCTGCCCAGAACCATGCTCGCTGCTACTTGCTGCTGTCGCCTCGAGAACGTCTGCTCTCATACGCAAAAACACATAAAATATTTCTAAATTAGGTACCTCACTCAGAGATCCTTTATATTCCTCCCATTTAATACTTGTTACGCTATCTAATTTCGCTGAAAAGAGAAATATAATCAGACTGTCCCAATTATCAGTTTTTTCACCTAACGTACTTAATGCTCTCAAATGTTTCGCAATATGGTCGGCCAGAGAACGCAGCGAACTTGCTTCACTGGTAATCGGCGCGTCGAACATAGCCTTAAGGTGAGTACATACTAGCTTACGCTTATCATTATATCGGTCACACAGGAGTTTCCAGGCGATATCATAGTTACGGCTCGATAACTCTAAGGATGCTATCACAGAGGCTGCGGAACCGGTAAGTGCACTTTTCAAATATTGATACTTGTTTATGCTTGCAATGGAATCATTGGTATGAATCATAGAAGTATACGTATCGTGAAATTCCAACCATTTTGATCCGTCACCATCAAAATTAGGTATTTTAATTTGAGGTAACTTAATATTCGAAGTTTGTTTGGTTGTACTCGAACATGAACTAAGCGCGTCAGACTCAATAACATTTTTATATTTATCTATTATTTCTTGGGCCTCCGCCATACATTTATAAAACCGATTTTCACTAGATTCCCTCTCGATCTGATTTTCTGGATTTTCCTGCTTAACTTCTATGCTAGTTTGAATTAAATCATACTCTTCAAATAGGCCTTCCAACTTTTTTAATCGTGTTTTTGTTTCATGGCATCTAAGTTTACTTATGGTAACTAATGGCTTCAATTCATCTAAATATTTTTCAAAAGTAGTTAGCCTTCCTTTTATGGAAGCCCTTTTAGCCTTAAGATCCTTTAACTCGTCTGCGCCAGTCATTGTAATGAAGACAAAAAATATCAAATGTATAAATACCTTTACTCGAAGCAAACCTTCAAAACAGCTGTGATGTCGAGCGAAAACAATAGGTAATATGCACGGAATACGTCGTCACCAACAGGTAGATAAGAGTGCATAGATTTAGGTAGGTATCTATCAACTGATTGCGCTTGCACTCGCTTGATTAACCTGGAATTGACATGAAATGTGATTAATTTCACTAGCTTTCACTGTTTACAATCAGGACCTTTTATTTTACGTAAGTATTTGAATTAAGTACCTATTTTCCGACAAAAACATAAAATAAAGTTGAAATGATGTGATAGATAGGTAAAAAACAATATGTTTCACCTACAAGAGGATAAATAACGTTTAGCAAGCTTAGCGTAGCATATACCTAAACATGTAGGTAATATAAAATAATGCCACGCAGAAATGGGAAGATATTTTCTCTATGGAATGCTATAATACCAATGTATTATTGGTATATTGAATAGAAAAATATATAAGTATCACTAATATTTACGTGAATATGCTACTATAGCATTGTTGTAGTTTGACTTAGCCGAAGAAACTCTGCTCAAAGCGCGTAGGTAGGTATTTGATGGAAGCCTTTGCGAAACAAAATTGTTTTGGAACTCGAGCAAGCTAGACAAAAATGAATTAGGAGAATAAGTTAAGGAACGGGCAAACCTCCCTTTCAGAAACCAACTTCACTGTCACACACTGCAAATCCTTTAGTATTTTCTTTGTTTGTTCCAGTCCAATCCAATATTCATCGTTGCATTCCAAAGGTCGTTTCCAATGCTCCATACAAAATGTCCACCGGCCAGCAGCTTGTAAATTGCAAATTCGTGTTTTTCTTGTCAAACGGTCGCCAAAACTTGTTGAGGATTAATATGAAGAACTTCTTGTATTGAATCTACGTTTAATATTGTATTTCTAGTGATTTACAGATAGGTTCTAAATATAAATATATTAATCTGGTGCCGATATGTCGGCGGTCCACGGCTAAGTGCGTTCTAGTCCCCCCGCGCAGGGAAGCGAGGGGCGAGGCTTCTCGTGTGTATTTGTTTGCGTAAACAGCAAGAACTTCGCTCGCTCGGTCAATTTACTTATTTATTAGATGCCATGACCAGCGAGCTGCAACGTGTTAATACTGAAGACAAAATTTGTGGGCATTTAGTGACATACAAATACTTAGGCTCTGTCTCCTCCGCGCGGGATGTCATAGGCACTACCCGAAAGAAATGAGATCATTATTAGAAATGATCTCATAATTACAGTTCTTTCGTAGTTTCAGATATTAGCAATTACGACGAAGGCACGTCTACTGAAGACTATTCAGACGAATTAGAAACGAACGACAACGACTCTAGCAACTGGAGTGCTGAAGACGATAATACAGGTTCCACTGAAGGAGTCAGAGATGATAATACAGGTTCCACTGAAGGGGTCAGAGACGATGAGAAGATTATCGCACTCAGGATACAAAATGAGCATAGTTCAGACTCTAGTAGCGGGTACAAGAACTTGTACAGAGATGACGATATAAAATTATTAACTAGCGGAGAAATAAACTCAGACGCTTACAATTTTAACCAAACTACCTTATGGACTACTCCGGAAGAAACCGCAATTAATATTAAAGACTTCGATATAAACAATTTTAAAGATGTCAATAGCTATAGCTTAGAGAATCAACATGGCCGATCATTCGGGGCTGACCATTATCAGTCTGAAAACGAACATAAAGGCTCTTTGGACTACTCTGCTGATAACAATGGAGTCAGCTCCGTATCCTCTGAAACAGACCGCAGCAGACAAGTGGGGGGAAAAGAATCTGTTAACATCGGCAATGATGGAACTTATAACAGTCAATCTGAGTCCAGTGCTTCTGAGTATCAAGGACAAGATACAAACTACTCATTCGTTGGTAATGATGGACAGAGAGTTATTAGCGCTAATACTGCGCAATCAAGTGCTGATAGTGAGGCAGAGAGCTCGTATGCTTCGGGGCCCGATGGCTCCAGTGCTGAGAGCAAAGCTAGCTCCCATGCAAGCTACAGTGCTACCAGCTACGATAAAAAAGTGTCAGGCAACACCAACACCAAATCAATTTCTAAGAGTACCAGCAACAGTGACAGCCAAAGCCATTCTTCCAGATCCAAACATCTTGGCCGTAAGTTTCTTAGTATAACAAATAAATAAGTTTATAAAAGTTAAAAAATCCCTGAAGGCAATGAAACGGGTGAGCCGATTTTGATCAAACATAGCTAAGAACACTCCCGACAAATCCACCTTTCAAACAAAAAAAAACGAAATCGGTTCATCCGTTCGGGAGCTACGATGCCACAGACATACACACACACACACACACACACCCACACACACAGATACGTCAAACTTATAACACCCCGTCATTTTTGCGTCGGGGGTTAAAAATGAGGAGATCGGTAGAAGAACCATAATCGCCAACATAGTCCTCAGATTAGCAAGTTGAAGTGGCAATGGGCAAGCCATAGCTTGCAGAACTAATAACTGATGGGGAAGAAAGGTCCTCGAGTGGCGAACACAAACCAGACCAAGCAAAAGAGGAATGCCTCTTTTGATGGACCAAAGACATAATAGAGGTCGCAGGAAGGCGGTGGATGGAGGTGGTTCCAAACCGTTCGTCGCGGCATTCTATGGCCGGTGTCCAAGTGCTGATGATACGGTGATGATCACTACAAATCTTCACTTTTCATCATTTGAGTATATAGAGGAACTGGCGTTCAAACCACCTGATTTTAAGCGGTAACTTTAGTTCATTATAAATGCAATACGTGGCATTGTATAGTGCCTGCTATCCCTTTCCTGGGGGAGTAGCCACCTAGCCGACTTCCGCTGCGGGACAAATGATTGTATGATCTGCAGATATTCGTTCCGTATCTATGTTGTGGTACCATGGTACCCTCGACACCGGGGCCCTAGTGTGGACACAGGACCATGAGTGGAAAGGAAGTGTAAGGACTGCATTATAGCACTGTGCTGGTGTCGTCAATATAAGTAGCTCACTTGAAACAGCGCTAGGAGCATGCGTCTCTACTGATACGCGGTTAGATTAGAATATCATTGTCTTTACTTATATTACTGTTACTGTTAGCCTGAGTCGTCCCATTGTTGAGCAAAGACTTCTCCCCATAACGTCCAGTCACTACGATCCTGTGCTATTGTTTGCCAATCAGTGTTAAAAGTATCTATTTCATCGCGCCTTCTCCTGCGTCGTCTGCCGCGACGCCGTCTCGCTGTGTCAGGGCTCCACATAGTGGTTATTGCATCGCGCCATCTCCTGCGTGGTACTGCCGCGACGCCGTCTCGCTGTGTCAGGGCTCCACATAGTGGTTATTGCATCGCGCCATCTCCTGCGTAGTCTGCTGCGACGCCGTCTCGCTGTGTCAGGGCTCCACATAGTGGTTATTGCATCGCGCCATCTCCTGCGTGGTCTGCCGCGACGCCGTCTCGCTGTGTTAGGGCTCCACATAGTGGTTATTGCATCGCGCCATCTCCTGCGTGGTCTGCCGCGACGCCGTCTCGCTGTGTCAGGGCTCGACATAGTAGTTATTTTGGCCCACAGCTCATCAGGCATTCGACAGACATGTCCAGCCCAATTCCACTTCAGCTGGGCGGCTTTTTCTCCTACGTCGGCGATTTTAGTTTTGGAGCGCAGTGTGGTGTTTCGAATCTGGTCGGTTAATAAATTTAACTCCCAGAATACTGCGCTCCACCGCCCGCTGGCAAACCATGAGTTTGATTTCTGAATATTTGTCAAAGACCAAGTTTGCGAGCCATAAGTGAGAACGGGAAGGATGCACCATGTCTATAAGTTTGCGCTTTAGTATTATGGGAAGGTTTCCCTTCATCAGCTCCTTCATCGACCAATAACTCCTCCAGGCGTTCTCAGTGCGTCTTGCAATTTCTCTATCCTGCCCGCCTGGAGGGAAACTATCTGACCGAGATAGATGTAATCTTGGACGTAGTGCATCGCTTCACAGTTGACTGCTATTTGATGTTTGGTACTGTTGGGCATTCGATTCAAAGACTCCTACAAGTAATTAAAATTAAACTTAATATTTTATAACAACCCCCAACACCCCGCATAGAACAGACCGCAACATTGGTAACACTAACAATGCACGTCTTATTTTTTATTTATTTTATACTGCTTGAATGACTGAACAAGCAGATGGCCCACCTGATGTTAAGCGGTACCCTCTGCCTATGAACAGTGCATTACCTCATAGGTCACGTCCACCTAGGACGCACAATATGTGGCATTTCACTGCGCCCGCCACCTTGAGACATAAATATGAAAAGTCTCATGTGCTTGTAATTTCACAGGCACCCTTACCCTTCAAACCGGAACACAGCAATGCGAGCACTACTGCTTTGCGGCAGAAATAGGTATGGTGGTAGTACTTCCCCGGACGAACTCTTTCACAAAAAAGCTCTACTACTACTTATACGTTCCAATGTAACCACGATTCAGGGGAGATTGCACACTCCTAGCGCTGTCTCAAGCGACTACTTATAATGTCGACAGCACAGTGCTATATGCACCCCTTACAGGAAGCTATGTCTTAATAATTAGTTCCTGGCCTTTTGTGATGATATTTTTTTTTGCAGATAAATTGCCTGTCTTTGAATTGTTCTTGCCCCGTAAGTATACGTTTGAATATTCTTATGTTGTGTTATTACTTTGAGATAAAAAATATAGAATTTTTGGCATTTGATAAGTTTCCAAGCCTCGATGACACTGGGCTAACTAGCTAGGCTCGAAAACACGAAAAAACACGAAAGTAGTAGTAAACTTACTAGCTACAAGCCAGCGAGTTCGCTAGCAGCTTGTAACTCGCCCCGTGTTATCGAGCTTTTTTACAATGTGCTTTTGTATATCCCGATTGTAAAAAAGCCGAGCCAATTTACTCGCCATTCGCTGGAGTGTTGTATGTGAGTTAGTTAACTAACCGTGTGCCATCATCGTTGGTAGTGAACTAGTTGCGATCATCTTTGCATTTTGGCAGTTAGGCTAGGCTCAGACACTTTCCGCCCAGATTAGAACTACAGAAAAGTGGTCATATGTTGAGAGTACTGGTAAAGTATGAAATGCCGTGACAGCGCGAAATGCGTGACAAAATATGGTCGAAAGTGGTCGATACGATTGACAGTTCAACCACATTACGACCACTGTTTTGTGGGTGGAAAGTGGTACGTCTGAGCCTAGCCTTAAGGTTAAAAAAAAACTTGCTAGCTAGTTCGCTACTGAGCGAGTGGAAAGTATTGTGTGTCATCGACACTTGCTTACTCGCTCACTCGCTCACTCGCTAGCTTTTAAACTCGCCGACTCGCAGTTCCTAAACTATCCCAGAGTCATGGAGGCTTTTTTAGTTTAAAAAGCGTTTATGTTCAGTCTCTGATGATAAATAATATTTTGTTTCAGCGTCACGGGAGACCCAGGACATCTTATTTTATAAGGCCCTAGAGGGAGGGAAGCCCGTGATTAAATTTTACACTCGCGGTGAGTTCAAAATATAAAATATTCATCCACCTGAGTACTCAACAGCAATACCGCGATCACCAACCCGCCTGCCAGTGTTTTGTGCATTCAGAAAGTGCCATTTGGTTAAGCGGAACTGATCCATTGGAACTACTGAATGATAAGTATTTCACGGGTGGCGATAAGGGTGACTTCCCGATATCCGATTGAGCTGAAACCTAGCATACCTGTCTAGTTCCGATGACAATACCCATACTTATACTCATTTATTCACCGTAGGAACTTAAGATAACACTTGGTTATGTCAAATTTTATAGTTTGTTACACACAAATTCAAGAGAGCCATAAATAAACAGACGAGCATAGGGATGCTAATAGTTAAACTAACACAACAATTATCAGTTTTAAAACATTATAATTTAAAGCTATGGGTGTCAGGGGCTGCTGTTAAGGGGTATTGTCATTACTTAGTACAAAATAAAATAATTGGCTGCTATCTAGGGGCAATGTCAAATAGTAAATAATCAAAAATCTAGAATTTATGTCATTGTTAGTCAAAGTCAAAGTATATTTATTGCTGAATTACATGTCAAAAAGATATTAAAGATAAATTGACGGATTCAATGTAATCTACCCTAATAAAATAAACAAAACAAAAGGAATAAAAAAACAAAAAATACCTCATGCAATACAATCGTCATCCAGGGCTTCCTGCAAAGTGTAATAACTTTTACATATAAAAATTTTCTTCATCTTCCTCATAAATAATCCACAACTTAAATCCCTCAAATCTTTAGGTAGTTTGTTGAAAAGTTTTACACCATTGCAGATGTAGCTCTTGGATACTTTAGATAACCTACACTTTGGGTGCTGAATGTTGCCACCATATCTAGTATTATAATTATGAAATTCTCCCAAAGTCGGCATATCACTTTGTGTTTTTTTTACATAATTAGGACATTGTAAAATGTATGCTCCACTAAAGATTGTAATATTTAACCCTAGTTCTAGTCCTAAAATGTACTGAACTGCTCGTTTTTGGGGCCTAAACTGTTTCCGCTGCATTTCCCACAAACTAGGAGGCCGTAAGTCATTAAACTATGGAAGCATGCAAAATACACTGATTTGGCGGCAACCAAACCACAAAATTCCTTAACTTTTTTTATGGCATAGCATGCAGAGCTGGCAAATCCATCGATATGCTCTTTCCACGTTAGTCTAGTATCCAGTTTTATGCCAAGAAGTGTAATAGCGTTAACAGGCTTTATCGGCAGGGCGCTTAAGACCGGTAATGTAATAGCGTTAACAGGCTTTATCCGCAGGGCGCTTAAGACCGGTAATGTAATAGCGTTAACAGGCTTTATCGGCAGGGCGCTTAAGACCGGTAATGTAATAGCGTTAACAGGCTTTATCGGCAGGGCGCTTAAGTCCGGTAATGTAATAGCGTTAACAGGCTTTATCGGCAGGGCGCTTAAGACCGGTAATGTAATAGCGTTAACAGGCTTTATCGGCAGGGCGCTTAAGACCGGTAATGTAATAGCGTTAACAGGCTTTATCGGCAGGGCGCTTAAGACCGGTGATGTCAGTATGTTTGTAGCCAAAGAGAAATGTATAAGATCGGGTTGACCTAAATTCAATAACATTCAAACCATTTCGTTAGTTTGTCAACTACGTGGTTAATTTTGGAAACAATGTCAATGTCCTCTCCACGAGCTGACCAGCCCTCGGTGGGTGGCGTGGAGAGGTGTGTGACCGCGATGCGCGGTGCTTTTCCAAAACAAACACTACTTTTTTGATCGAATGAATTACAAAGAGGTTATATATATGCGATATGGTACTCACAGTTGCTCCAGCCAAAATGTCCGGGCTCGTCAGCTCGTTAATCAGTACCTTTCACAAGCTGAAACAAAACGGGTTACGCGCGGCCTCAATACCACTAGACGTGGCCTTCACGTGTAATTTCGCCGTTTATCACAAATCACCAAATAATCCAACCAAACTGGTATGCAACACAGCACTCCCTCTCCGGGCTTCCCAAAGTCCAACAAAATCGCCCGATGGGATGGATACCGAGAGATTTTAATATATTTTAATAAATATCCAACACACACATTTTTTGTGGAACCAAAATTCTCTATTTTTCAACCCAAGAGAGAGTATATGTCAAAACCTCACACAGAGTATATCTCTAAAAGTCAAAACACACAGAGTGCAAAAACGTGTCGGTCGAACCGGCTCCATGCCATTTCGTTCGAAACCAAACAGTCAATCTTTTTGTCACAACATATAATCAAGGAAATGTCATCAGCAAACATATAAATGTCAATATCTTCATCTCTGATACAGGTACTAATGTCATTTATGTAAAGTATAAAAAAGAGTACCTAGTATGGAACCCTGTGGTACGCCATATCTGATACATTCCTCACTAGATACTGTCCCATTAATGTCCACTGCTTGTTTTCTGGATGAAAGATAAGAACGACAAAGTAGCAGATCAATGTCTTTAATGCCATAAAGTTCAAGTTTGGCCAAGAGGATAACATGACTGACACAGTCAAAGGCTTTGGAAAGGTCACAAAATATTCACCACGTTTTGAACTTTGAGTTTAGTGAGTTATGAATGTTATGTTATGTATGATAGTTATGAGTTGTCAATACAACCTGATGGTGACAGCGAGCTGACCTGATGATGGAGACGGAAGGTGGACAACGGAACTCCTCGGTGGATAATAGTAGACTGGCTATGTTAAGGTTCATTGTGATCAACACACAATATACAATATACAATCTTGTATTGGGGATAAATTCCAAGCTTTGAAGTTTTTTTTTTCTTTTTGAAAATATTTATTTAACCTTTGTACTCGCATTAGTGCTAACCCAAAAATATAGGATATTGTAAAGAAGTATATATTATCACTAACAGGTGGATCAAGACATCAAACCCCGCACGACGTGAGGCCTCAAGGAGCCCTGAGACCTGCCGGCACAAGTGGAGCTCCATCTGGCGATAGCAATCCTCCGACACCTGGTGACTCCTCGAGCGGCGTGACTCCAGACAAAGGCTCATCATCTAAACCTCGTCACACCCAACCCAACCAGGCTCAAGGCGACTACTATCCTACCATACCTGGTGACACCTCGAGCGGCGTGACTCCAGACAATGGCTCACCATCTAATCCTCGTCACACCCAACCCAACCAGCCTCAAGGCGACTACTATCCTACCATAACTGGTGACACCTCGAGTGGCGTGACTCCAGACAATGGCTCACCATCTAATCCTCGTCACACCCAACCCAACCAGCCTCAAGGCGACTACTATCCTACCATAACTGGTGACACCTCGAGTGGCGTGACTGCAGACAATGGCTCACCATCTAATCCTCGTCACACCCAACCCAACCAGCCTCAAGGCGACTACTATCCTACCATACCTGGTGACACCTCGAGCGGCGTGACTCCAGACAATAGCTCACCATCTAATCCTCGTCACACCCAACCCAACCAGCCTCAAGGCGACTACTATCCTACCATACCTGGTGACACCTCAAGCGGCGTGACTCCAGACAATGGCTCACCGTCTAATCCTCGTCACACCCAACCCAACCAGCCTCAAGGCGACTACTATTCTACCATACCTGGTGACACCTCGAGCGGCGTGACTCCAGACAATGGCTCACCATCTAATCCTCGTCAAACCCAACCCAACCAGCCTCAAGGCAACTACTATCCTGCCATACCTGGTGACACCTCGAGCGGCGTGACTCCAGACAATGGCTCACCATCTAATTCTCGTCACACCCAACCCAACCAGCCTCAAGGTGACTACTATCCTACCATACCTGGTGACACCTCGATCGGCATGACTCCAGACAATGGCTCACCATCTAATCCTCGTCAAACCCAACCCAACCAGCCTCAAGGCGACTACTATCCTACCATACCTGGTGACACCTCGAGCGGCGTGACTCCAGACAATGGCTCACCATCTAATCCTCGTCACACCCAACCCAACCAGCCTCAAGGTGACTACTATCCTACCATACCTGGTGACACCTCGAGCGGCGTGACTCCAGACAATGGCTCACCATCTAATCCTCGTCACACCCAACCCAACCAGCCTCAAGGTGACTACTATCCTACCATACCTGGTGACACCTCGAGCGGCGTGACTCCAGACAATGGCTCACCATCTAATCCTCGTCACACCCAACCCAACCAGCCTCAAGGCGACTACTATCCTACCATACCTGGTGACACCTCGAGCGGCGTGACTCCAGACAATAGCTCACCATCTAATCCTCGTCACACCCAACCCAACCAGCCTCAAGGCGACTACTATCCTACCATACCTGGTGACACCTCAAGCGGCGTGACTCCAGACAATGGCTCACCATCTAATCCTCGTCACACCCAACCCAACCAGCCTCAAGGCGACTACTATTCTACCATACCTGGTGACACCTCGAGCGGCGTGACTCCAGACAATGGCTCACCATCTAATCCTCGTCAAACCCAACCCAACCAGCCTCAAGGCAACTACTATCCTGCCATACCTGGTGACACCTCGAGCGGCGTGACTCCAGACAATGGCTCACCATCTAATTCTCGTCACACCCAACCCAACCAGCCTCAAGGTGACTACTATCCTAACATACCTGGTGACACCTCGATCGGCATGACTCCAGACAATGGCTCACCATCTAATCCTCGTCAAACCCAACCCAACCAGCCTCAAGGCGACTACTATCCTACCATACCTGGTGACACCTCGAGCGGCGTGACTCCAGACAATGGCTCACCATCTAACCCTCGTCACACCCAACCCAACCAGCCTCAAGGTGACTACTATCCTACCATACCTGGTGACACCTCGAGCGGCGTGACTCCAGACAATGGCTCACCATCTAATCCTCGTCACACCCAACCCAACCAGCCTCAAGGTGACTACTATCCTACCATACCTGGTGACACCTCGAGCGGCGTGACTCCAGACAATGGCTCACCATCTAATCCTCGTCACACCCAACCCAACCAGCCTCAAGGCGACTACTATCCTACCATACCTGGTGACACCTCGAGCGGCGTGACTCCAGACAATGGCTCACCATCTAATCCTCGTCACACCCAACCCAACCAGCCTCAAGGCGACTACTATCCTACCATACCTGGTGACACCTTGAGCGGCGTGACTCCAGACAATGGCTCACCATCTAATCCTCGTCACACCCAACCCAACCAACCTCAAGGCGACTACTATCCTACCATACTTGGTGACACCTCGAGCGGCGTGACTCCAGACAATAGCTCACCATCTAATCCTCGTCACACCCAACCCAACCAGCCTCAAGGCTACTACTATCTTACCATAACTGGTGACACCTCGAGCGGCGTGACTCCAGACAATGGCTCACCATCTAATCCTCGTCACACCCAACCCAACCAGCCTCAAGGCGACTACTATTCTACCATACCTGGTGACACCTCGAGTGGCGTGACTCCAGACAATGGTTCACCATCTAATCCTCGTCACACCCAACCCAACCAGCCTCAAGGCGACTACTATCCTACCATACCTGGTGACACCTCGAGCGGCGTGACTCCAGACAATGGCTCACCATCTAATCCTCGTCACACCCAACCCAACCAGCCTCAAGGCGACTACTATTCTACCATACCTGGTGAAACCTCGAGCGGCGTGACTCCAGACTATGGCTCACCATCTAATCCTCGTCAAACCCAACCCAACCAGCCTCAAGGCAACTACTATCCTACCATACCTGGTGACACCTCGAGCGGCGTGACTCCAGACAATGGCTCACCATCTAATCCTCGTCACACCCAACCCAACCAGCCTCAAGGTGACTACTATCCTACCATACCTGGTGACACCTCGAGCGGCGTGACTCCAGACAATGGCTCACCATCTAATCCTCGTCACACCCAACCCAACCAGCCTCAAGGTGACTACTATCCTACCATACCTGGTGACACCTCGAGCGGCGTGACTCCAGACTATGGCTCACCATCTAATCCTCGTCACACCCAACCCAACCAGCCTCAAGGCGACTACTATCCTACCATACCTGGTGACACCTCGAGCGGCGTGACTCCAGACAATGGCTCACCATCTAATCCTCGTCACACCCAACCCAACAAGCCTCAAGGCGACTACTATCCTACCATACCTGGTGACACCTCGAGCGGCGTGACTCCAGACAATGGCTCACCATCTAATCCTCGTCACACCCAACCCAACCAGCCTCAAGGCGACTACTATTCTACCATACCTGGTGACACCTCGAGCGGCGTGACTCCAGACAATGGCTCACCATCTTATCCTCGTCAAACCCAACCCAACCAGCCTCAAGGCGACTACTATCCTACCATACCTGGTGACACCTCGAGCGGCGTGACTCCAGACAATGGCTCACCATCTAATCCTCGTCACACCCAACCCAACCAGCCTCAAGGCGACTACTATCCTACCATACCTGGTGACACCTCGAGCGGCGTGACTCCAGACAATGGCTCACCATCTAATCCTCGTCACACCCAACCCAACCAGCCTCAAGGCGACTACTATTCTACCATACCTGGTGAAACCTCGAGCGGCGTGACTCCAGACTATGGCTCACCATCTTATCCTCGTCAAACCCAACCCAACCAGCCTCAAGGCAACTACTATCCTACCATACCTGGTGACACCTCGAGCGGCGTGACTCCAGACAATGGCTCACCATCTAATCCTCGTCACACCCAACCCAACCAGCCTCAAGGCGACTACTATTCTACCATACCTGGTGACACCTCGAGCGGCGTGACTCCAGACAATGGCTCACCATCTTATCCTCGTCAAACCCAACCCAACCAGCCTCAAGGCGACTACTATCCTACCATACCTGGTGACACCTCGAGCGGCGTGACTCCAGACTATGGCTCACCATCTAATCTTCGTCACACCCAACCCAACCAGCCTCAAGGCAACTACTATCCTACCATACCTGGTGACACCTCGAGCGGCGTGACTACAGACAATGACTCACCATCTAATCCTCGTCACACCCAACCCAACAAGCCTCAAGGCGACTACTATCCTACCATACCTGGTGACACCTCGAGCGGCGTGACTCCAGACAATGGCTCACCATCTAATCCTCGTCACATTCAACCCAACCAGCCTCAAGGCGACTACTATCCTACCATACCTGGTGACACCTCAAGCGACGTGACTCCAGACAATGGCTCACCATCTAATCCTCGTCAAACCCAACCCAACCAGCGTCAAGGCGACTACTATCCTACCATACCTGGTGACACCTCGAGCGGCGTGACTCCAGACAATGGCTCACCATCTAATCCTCGTCACACCCAACCCAACCAGCCTCAAGGCGACTACTATCCTACCATACCTGGTGACACCTCGAGCGGCGTGACTCCAGACAATGGCTCACCATCTAATCCTCGTCACACCCAACCCAACCAGCCTCAAGGCGACTACTATTCTACCATACCTGGTGACACCTCGAGCGGCGTAACTCCAGACAATGGCTCACCATCTAATCCTCGTCAAACCCAACCCAACCAGCCTCAAGGCGACTACTATCCTACCATACCTGGTGACACCTCGAGCGGCGTGACTCCAGACAATGGCTCACCATCTAATCCTCATCACACCCAACCCAACCAGCCTCAAAGCGACTACTATCCTACCACACCTGGAGACACCACGAGCAATGGCTCACCATCTAAACCCCGTCACACCCAACCCAACCAGCCTCAAGGCGTCTACTATCCTACCATACCTGGTGACTACTCGAACGGCATGACTCCGGACAATGGTTCACCATCTAAACCTCGTCACACCCAACCCAACTTGTCTCAAGACGATGAATATAGTTGTCCAGGCCAGGGCAATTCCTGGACAGCTAGTTCCACCTCACAAACAAGGACTGAATCTTCGAGTTCTTCTACATCGAGTAGTACCATCATCAACTGGCGTGACCATCAGCCAAATACAGCATCAACTCGTCATCCAATCACACGTGGCTCTGTCTCGACCCCTGACGTAATCTCAAGAGGTTCAGCTCCAAGCCATGACTGCACAACTAGTGGCATCCCAAGTAGATCTGCTCCAGGCAAAGACGGCCCAACTAGTGGCATCCCAGGTGGATCTGCTCCAGGCAAAGACGGCCCAACTAGTGGCATCCCAGGTGGATCTGCTCCAGGCAAAGACGCCCCAACTAGTGGCATCCCAGGTGGATCTGCTCCAGGCAAAGACGCCCCAACTAGTGGCATCCCAGGTGGATCTGCTCCAGGCAAAAACGGCCCAACTAGTGGCATCCCAGGTGGATCGGCTCCAGGTAAAGACGGCCCAACTAGTGGCATCCCAGGTGGATCTGCTCCAGGAAAAGACGGCCCAACCAGTAACACCCCAGGTAGCTGGGCTCCAGGCAAAGACGGCCCAACTAGTGGCATCCCAGGTGGATCTGCTCCAAGCAAAGACGGCCCAACTAGTGGCATCCCAGGTGGATCTTCTCCAGGCAAAGACGGCCCAACTAGTGGCATCCCTGGTGGATCTGCTCCAGGCAAAGACGGCCCAACTAGTGGCATCCCAGGTGGATCTGCTCCAGGTAAAGACGGCCCAACTAGTGGCATCCCAGGTGGATCTGCTGCAGGAAAAGACGGCCCAACCAGTAACACCCCAGGTAGCTGGGCTCCAGACAAAGACGGCCCAACTAGTGGCATCCCAGGTGGATCTGCTCCAAGCAAAGACGGCCCAACTAGTGGCATCCCAGGTGGATCTTCTCCAGGCAAAGACGGCCCAACTAGTGGCATCCCTGGTGGATCTGCTCCAGGCAAAGACGGCCCAACTAGTGGCATCCCAGGTGGATCTGCTCCAGGCAAAGACGCCCCAACTAGTGGCATCCCAGGTGGATCTGCTCCAGGCAAAGACGCCCCAACTAGTGGCATCCCAGGTGGATCTGCTCCAGGCAAAGACGGCCCAACTAGTGGCATCCCAGGTGGATCTGCTCCAGGTAAAGACGGCCCAAGTAGTGGCATCCCAGGTGGATCTGCTGCAGGAAAAGACGGCCCAACCAGTAACACCCCAGGTAGCTGGGCTCCAGGCAAAGACGGCCCAACTAGTGGCATCCCAGGTGGATCTGCTCCAAGCAAAGACGGCCCAACTAGTGGCATCCCAGGTGGATCTTCTCCAGGCAAAGACGGCCCAACTAGTGGCATCCCTGGTGGATCTGCTCCAGGCAAAGACGGCCCAACTAGTGGCATCCCAGGTGGATCTGCTCCAGGCAAAGACGCCCCAACTAGTGGCATCCCAGGTGGATCTGCTCCAGGCAAAAACGGCCCAACTAGTGGCATCCCAGGTGGATCGGCTCCAGGTAAAGACGGCCCAACTAGTGGCATCCCAGGTGGATCTGCTCCAGGAAAAGACGGCCCAACCAGTAACACCCCAGGTAGCTGGGCTCCAGGCAAAGACGGCCCAACTAGTGGCATCCCAGGTGGATCTGCTCCAAGCAAAGACGGCCCAACTAGTGGCATCCCAGGTGGATCTTCTCCAGGCAAAGACGGCCCAACTAGTGGCATCCCTGGTGGATCTGCTCCAGGCAAAGACGGCCCAACTAGTGGCATCCCAGGTGGATCTGCTCCAAGCAAAGACGGCCCAACTAGTGGCATCCCAGGTGGATCTTCTCCAGGCAAAGACGGCCCAACTAGTGGCATCCCTGGTGGATCTGCTCCAGGCAAAGACGGCCCAACTAGTGGCATCCCAGGTGGATCTGCTCCAGGCAAAGACGCCCCAACTAGTGGCATCCCAGGTGGATCTGCTCCAGGCAAAAACGGCCCAACTAGTGGCATCCCAGGTGGATCGGCTCCAGGTAAAGACGGCCCAACTAGTGGCATCCCAGGTGGATCTGCTCCAGGAAAAGACGGCCCAACCAGTAACACCTTAGGTAGCTGGGCTCCAGGCAAAGACGGCCCAACTAGTGGCATCCCAGGTGGATCTGCTCCAAGCAAAGACGGCCCAACTAGTGGCATCCCAGGTGGATCTTCTCCAGGCAAAGACGGCCCAACTAGTGGCATCCCTGGTGGATCTGCTCCAGGCAAAGACGGCCCAACTAGTGGCATCCCAGGTGGATCTGCTCCAGGTAAAGACGGCCCAACTAGTGGCATCCCAGGTGGATCTGCT
The DNA here is from genome assembly GCA_932527175.1 of Operophtera brumata. Taxonomy (NCBI): domain Eukaryota; kingdom Metazoa; phylum Arthropoda; class Insecta; order Lepidoptera; family Geometridae; genus Operophtera; species Operophtera brumata. The sequence continues at coordinate 29,050,953 of OW052239.1, read as the reverse complement.
GCAGGAAAAGACGGCCCAACCAGTAACAACCCAGGTAGCTGGGCTCCAGGCAAAGACGGCCCAACTAGTGGCATCCCAGGTGGATCTGCTCCAAGCAAAGACGGCCCAACTAGTGGCATCCCAGGTGGATCTTCTCCAGGCAAAGACGGCCCAACTAGTGGCATCCCTGGTGGATCTGCTCCAGGCAAAGACGGCCCAACTAGTGGCATCCCAGGTGGATCTGCTCCAGGCAAAGACGCCCCAACTAGTGGCATCCCAGGTGGATCTGCTCCAGGCAAAGACGCCCCAACTAGTGGCATCCCAGGTGGATCTGCTCCAGGCAAAGACGGCCCAACTAGTGGCATCCCAGGTGGATCTGCTCCAGGTAAAGACGGCCCAAGTAGTGGCATCCCAGGTGGATCTGCTGCAGGAAAAGACGGCCCAACCAGTAACACCCCAGGTAGCTGGGCTCCAGGCAAAGACGGCCCAACTAGTGGCATCCCAGGTGGATCTGCTCCAAGCAAAGACGGCCCAACTAGTGGCATCCCAGGTGGATCTTCTCCAGGCAAAGACGGCCCAACTAGTGGCATCCTTGGTGGATCTGCTCCAGGCAAAGACGGCCCAACTAGTGGCATCCCAGGTGGATCTGCTCCAGGCAAAGACGCCCCAACTAGTGGCATCCCAGGTGGATCTGCTCCAGGCAAAGACGCCCCAACTAGTGGCATCCCAGGTGGATCTGCTCCAGGCAAAGAAGGCCCAACTAGTGGCATCCCTGGTGGATCTGCTCCAGGCAAAGACGGCCCAACTAGTGGCATCCCAGGTGGATCTGCTCCAGGCAAAGACGGCCCAACTAGTGGCATCCCAGGTGGATCAGCTCCAGGTGATGGCGGCAGAACAGGTGACACCTGGACTGGCGCGCCTTGCGACGACTGCTCACCCTCGACGTATAACGACATTACTACTGGGAGGAGTACTGTTAGACGGCCGCGGGACTGGACGCGCTACTTGCAGACCACGCCTTACAGCCGGCCTCATGCCTCGAGGCACCGCCCCGCCGGCTGGCCGAGGCCGCCTAAGGGCAGAGCCTGTATATGCTTCGACAGTTTTGATGACATCCCTATATATATAAAACATCTACTTGGAATCTACGTATGAATTCAATCATAAACGCAAGTGAACCCGACTATGAACAGAATTTAATATTATGCTTCTGCTTACTTTATGCTTCACGCTTTGTATTTTATATTATGAATGTAGAAAATTCCTAAAAGGGCCTATAAATGAATTAACAATGACATCATTCTTTTTATTTACCACACCTCCCGCCTTCTCGAACTTTGAGTATTATCAATAGCTTCGTCTATAGAGAGTTACCAAGATGTGCCAATAGATGGCGTTATTTAAATCACCTGTTTCCTGAATCACGCTATCGTTGCGTTTTGGAAAATACTTGCCTGAGATTGCTGGATGGGTCGTACTTGCAAAATCAAAACCAGGACTTCCAAGTTCGTCCTCCTTAAGACTAGACACCAGCACCAAAAATCAGGGCTCATAAAACCTTCAATATGTATATATTTATGATGTATTTGATGTTCGCAAAGGAAATTGATCCGTGCAAAAATATATATAGGGAACAAAATCGCATTTCTAAAAAATACTTGGATAGGAAATTGGTTGGACCGAACCTTAAGGAGCATCTGCGAAAAAGTACTACGAAACCTAGCAATTCGATGGCACAGGGCGATAAAGTTTGAGCGACTATACTTGCAAGTTTTTTTTTTTTACATTTGCTTTAGACTCTATGTAGGAGCTAAAGTTGAGAATAGGCGTGAGCGAAACACCTAAGAGCACGGGGTGATCTCCTATAGCTACAAGTACATCTCGAAATACAGGAACTTGGAGAAACGGACTTTTTTTCGCCGAGAAGAGACAAGCCTGCAGAGAGGCATTGAACTTGACTATATTGGCATCACCCCAGTCGGATACAGCCTTGAGAGTCAAATTCAGACGTTGCAGCATCTCATCTCTTAACTCCTGAATTTCATTCTGACTAGCTCACGCTGTGGAAAGATATCTCTCTACAACTGTGCTGTCGTCTGCATACCCAATGATACCGGGCATTAGCAGATCATTTATGTGCAGCAGAAACAGTGTGGTAGATAGCACTTTCCCTCAGAAAGTCTGCAAGCCAGGAGCAGAATTAAACTGGCAGTCCGTAGTCAGGAAGCTTGCCAATAAGGCTAGCATGCCAAACCCTATCAAAAGCCTTCGAGATGTCTATTCAAACAGCCAGTGCTTCACCATATTTATCTATGGCTTCGCTCCAAATGTGCGTGGCAAACACAAGAAGGTCCCCAGTAGACCGGTTTCGGCGAAATCCGTATTGGCGATTGCTGAGGAGGTCGTTACCTTCAAGGTGTGCAAGGAACTTCCTATTCAGTACACGATCCATACATTTACAAAGTAGGGAGGTGACCGAAATAGGGCGGTAGTTTGAAGAGTCAGCTTGACTGCCTTTTTTGGGTACAGGCTGCACGTTAGCGAGCTTCCAAGATTTAGGGACTTCACCAGTTTTCAAAGAGAGGCGGAAAGGTCGAGTTAATACTAGAGACAACTAAGGACAACACTATAGCTGGGATACCATCCGGACCGCTAGCTTTATTCACGTCGAGACTACGTAGCGTTCTCTACCAAATGTTACCGATAACTCTATGACATTATTTGCTGATGACAGCACAATACTATTTACAAATGACTCACTTACTGACTTAGAATTTGACATTAATCACACTTTGACATGAATTATTAATTGGCTGACATATAACAATTTTAATATCAACTTAACAAAAACGTTTCTAATGAATTTTAAACAACGACCTAAAACGCAAACTAATCTGAACATAAACTATTTGAACACAAAAATATCAGTTGAATTACAAGTTGACAGTCAATTAAACTGGAAAATGCAGATTGACAGTATTTTCAAAAGACTTCACCAGTTCTCTTATGCTCTCTTATGCGGCAAGTTTAGCCCCCAGACGGCCAACCCGATCAAAGCGAGCCTTCCGTATCACCTTTTTGCAAGACTTGGCGGCTTTTAAAGGCTTTCATCTTAATCCGTGCATCCGAGGTTTTACTGTTTCTTGCGTCGACCCAGGCTAGGTAAGCCGCATGTTTTTACGCTTCTGCGCCAGTACACGCGGGACTGAACCATGGGCGAGCATTGCCCGAAGGTGAAGCATGGGAGAATGGAATAAAATACTCCATTGCTCTTTTGATCACCTCCGAAATGGCATCAGTATAGACCGTCGGGTCACAAGAAGAAAAGCCGGTTTGCCACCAAGGATAAGAAGCGAAGAAATGCGCATCTCATCCCAATCTGCCGACTTGTAACGCCACACTCGCCTACTACCTCTGGGCGAGGGATCGGGTGGCGAGTATGAAGATACAGACCTCACCACACAGTGATTTGATGTTCCCAAAGGAGGCATCACTGATACCGAGTGGTGATCTGGCTCGTTTGTCAGCAGAAGGTCCAGGCAGTTGGCTGTGTGGTCCTCAACGTCTGGAATTTTGGTTGCCTCACTGACCAGCTGAGTGAGGTTTAACGTGAGTGAAAGTTTGCACGCCTCTCTCCCAGCATGGTCGGTGAACTGGTATGGGAACAGCCACTGTTGGTGGTGGGCGTTAAAATCCCCCAGAATCACCACTTGGGCACCAGGATAACGTTGTTGGGCCACATCCACCGAAGTTGCAAGTATTTTATACTTTCAAGTCTTTAGGGTCCGCACCTGATCGGCGTACTTGCAAGCAAAAACCTGTGGCCCAAATCTACTATTTTTGAAAGAAAAACCGTTCTTGTACTATGCAATTACAATTCAATTATAATTGTTATTAAAAGTGGTAGTCTACAAAATTTATGATTTTACGAAATTTTACGACAAGATATTTTACAATTATTTCTAAATAGTCACAATAAAATTGCAATGAGGGGTTTTCACGGCCGTTTCACATCATGTTTATAGCCTTGAAAAAAGATAGCGCCAGCTCTGTACAAGCTATGTGAAATGTCAACGTGTTGACGTTGATATATATTCGTGATATTCACACAAAAGCACAGACATTGCATTTGCATTTGTTTAGAGAACAGTTCCAGGTTGAACCTTTGCTAAGTAATCATCAAAAGGTGCCCTATACTGAATATCATCTTCCTAACCAATATGAAATAGTGCTTGCCAAAGATGTTGCCGCAGTTATAAGGAACATGAAGAGGGGTATATCTCCAGGGCATGATGGACTCAGTAAAGAGCACCTGCAGCATGCTGGTGTTCATCTACGGAGAGTGCTAGCCATGTTATTTAGCTTCTGTATAGGGCATTCCTACTTGCCTCAGGATTTGATGAAAACGGTTGTTGTACCCATTATCAAGAACAGAACTGGCGAAGCCTCTGATAAGTCCAAATACAGACCAATTTCACTAGCCACGGTTGTTAGTATTGGACAGCTTGCTTGATAGGCATCTAAGCAAAAATCTAGATCTTCACGAGGCGCAGTTTGGGTTTCAGCCTAAACTCTCTACTGAACCTGCGATCGTATGTCTAAAGCATGTTGTTCAATATTACAACAGCAAAAAACACCGACCTATGCCTGCTTCTTGCACTTGTCAAAGGCTTTTGACCTGGTTTCTTATGACATTTTATGGCATAAGCTTTTAACGGACACTAGTATACCAAAGGAACTAGTTTATGTGTTTAAATTTTGGTATGAACATCAAAGTAATGCTGTGATATGGGCGGGCTCGTACTCAGATGAATACAGGTTGAATTGTGGGGTGAGGCAGGGGGGCATGACTTCGCCGAAGCTTTTTAACCTGTAGGTACGTCAATAGGTTGATTGTTGAACTCAGTGGATCCCAAGTCGGATGCTCGATTCATGGTGTAAGCGTTAATAACATCAGACGATATGGTTCTGCTGAGTCCTTCAATTAACGCTCTCAGACGATTGATTATTGATGATTTTTGAGGCATATGCGGCGACCCATGGGCTCAGGTATAATTTTAACAAGTAATTAATTTTGTAAAATTAAAAAAACCCTTAACGCAATGAAACGGCTGAACCGATTTTGATCAAATATAGCTAATAACACTGCCGAAAAATTCACCTTTCAAAAAAAAAAAAAAAAACGGTTCATCCGTTCGGGAGCTACGAGGTGACAGACAGACACACAAACACACACACACACACACATACACGTCAAACTTATAACACCCCGTCGTTTTTGCGTCAGGGTTTAAAAAGAGTGAACTTTTACTCTTCAAAGCTGGCAATAAAAGCTACTTTGTTTTGCCAGTTAAGCTTGAGGGAACTCCTCTTAATTGGGTCAAACATTTTAAGTACTTGGGCCACTGGGTAACCGAGGAGATGACAGATGATATGGATATGGAGAGAGAACGTAGGGCACTGTCAGTGAGGTGCAATATGTTGGCTCGCAGATTTGCACGTTGTACAGCGTCAGTAAAAATAACATTATTTAAAGCGTATTGTACCTCATTTTATACGTGCAGTTTGTGGGCTAAATATACACAGAAATCCTATAATGCCCTGCGAATTCAGTACAACAACGGTTTCAGGATGTTGTTGAGGCTGCCTCGTTGCTGTAGTGCATCAGGGATGTTTGCAGACGCGCGCACTGATGACTTCTTTGCAATTATGCGTAGAAGAACTGCATCCCTGATGAGCCGCATGCGCAAGCTGGCCGTTGTTGCTGAAGACACGTATTCATGTTTCATGAGACACTGGATGGAGGTGCTTGGGCCGATCTCTAAATTAGTGTCCAACTAGGTTTTAAGGTGCAATAGGTTCACAGCATGACTATTATGAGCTCTAGAAATTTTCAAGTTTTTTGATACGAGTTCTTACGGTTTTCAAGAAGAAAAAAGCTTTTTGCAGTTAAATTTTGTTTTTAGTTATTTATTTATAGGTTATTTATTGTACTAACATAATTTAAGTTATTTTTGTGTTTCTAACCCAATATGGATCTCTGGTCTGAAATAAACGTTTATATTATTATTATTTTAACTTTTTATATTTTTCTCAAAACATTTAAAAAATGTTTCGGCAATAAATGAAGTCACGGGCTTATGCCAAGTGGTCTTCATTGTCAGTTAGATTGTCATAATTTTGTATTGTACTGTCTTCCTGTAAGAATTTACGGACGAAATAAACGTTTATATTATTATTATTTTAACTTTTTATATTTTTCTCAAAACATTTAAAAAATGTTTTGGCAATAAATGAAGTCACGGGCTTATGCCAAGTGGTCTTCATTGTCAGTTAGATTGTCATAATTTTGTATTGTACTGTCTTCCTGTAAGAATTTACGGACGATGCAGGGCAGTTTTTTGCATCATGATGAAAGTATTTGTTGGTAGATCTAATATGCTGAGGCTGTTGAATATATTTTTGGGTACGACACCTGTGCTAGAGAGCACCAGAGGAACAATATAAACTCTGTTCATTTTCCATATTCTAATTACTTCTTCCTTTAACTCTGTGTATTTGTGTATTTTTTCACTTATAGTTTTTAGCAAATTATAAGTATTAGGTACTGCGATATCTATTAAATATGTGTGTTTATTAATTTGTCTATTAGAGTAATGTCCGGCCTATTATTGTGTATGGTTTTATTAGTGAGGATAGCTCTGTCATAATATACCTTGTAAGTGGAGCTCTCAAGCACAGGTTTAGGTGTGTACTGATAGTAAGGAGTTGTTTTGTCATTGTCAGATAGTAATTTATATTTCGATGCTAATTTCTGATGAATGATGTGTACAATCTGGTTATGGCGGTGAGTATAGTCTGTTTGTGTTAATGTTGGGCACGCGCTGGTTATATGTTGAATGGTTTCTGATTGCCGGTGACACTTTCTACACTTGTCGTTCAGGATGTTTATGTCTTTAAGTATGAACTTTTTATAGTTTTTAGTGTTTATAATTTGGTCTTGGATGGCAATCATAAATCCCTCTGTTTCCGGAAACAAATATCCTATTTTTAGCCATCTATTTGAGGCTTCCAAATCCACATGGCTTTGTTCGAGATCGTGGATGTGCCGGCCATGTAACTCCTTGCTGCGCCATGCAGTTAATTTTCCCGCTTCATGTTCCTGGACTGTAGGATATTGGATGTCTCTAACTGCTAAATTCAACGGTGTAAAATGCTGATCAGAGTCTGTTACGGCAGAGTGGATGGCACTGGAGGCAGTTTTCTCATAGAATAATTTCCGTAAGGTCTGTATTTGCCCTTCCCATAACTTCCTCATGTCTATGAGACCCCTGCCTCCCCTTTGTCTTTTCACTGACATTCTTTCTATTGCTGATTTTGGGTGTAGATACTTAACGATACTTACGACTTAAACTTCGTAAGTGTAGTCCTGGTTTTTGTTTCTAATCGTTTGATGTCTGAGGCAGTCCATTTGATAATTCCAAAAGTGTATGTTAAAACGGGGATGGCATAGGTGTTTATGGCTTTAAAGAGGTTCTTTGAGTTTAAAGGTCTCTTACAGATGAGGTGGAGTCTTTTATAGTATTCTGACATGAGATTTAACTTAATTTGTATATGGTTAATGCTTTTTGATTGATGAATACCCAGGTACTTATAAGTGTCTTCAGGTTCCATTAGTGTAAATGGTTCGTGTGTGTTTTGACTGTCATCAACCACTTTTCCTCTTTTTATGTGAAGTGTTCTGCATTTATCTAGACCAAATACCATGTTAATGTCTTTACTAAAATTTGTTGTTAAGTCTATAAGTTTGTTTAGATCTTTTTCAGATATGGAAAATAGTTTTATGTCATCCATATACATCAGATGCGTAATGGAGGTGTTTGTTGTAAGTTTATATCCATTAGCTTTACTAAAGCTATTCAGTATATGAGATAGGGGGTTCAAGGCGAGGCAAAACCATAATGGACTCAAAGTATTATTATGTCTTTATATTCTTTTAGCTCTCCGAAGAGGTGTTTTTTGCACGGGCCTGAGCCAAATACTAGTTTAGTTAAAAGTTAATTTATGTTTAAGAATTTCCTTACTATTTTGCATGTGTTGAGTATGACTGCCTTTTGGAGAAGAGTGTAAGTGGATGGATGAATGTCGAGAGATTTTAGGCTGGTGTGCAGTGTTTTCGGGATGGCGCCAGTTGTTGAGAGAATTATAGGGATAGTTTTGACTGTTTGGACTTGCCATTGAGACTTAATCTCAACTGCAAGATCCGTGTATTTAGCAATTTTTTCTGAATGGGTTTTGACCAAATTGTGTGTGTTGCATACGGCTATATCTATTACGAAGACTATTTTGTCTCTTTTATTTAGTAAAGTTATATCTGGCCTGTTGAAATAAACGGTTCTATGTGTGATTATGGTTCTATCCCAATACATCTTGTATTCGTTGTTTTCTAGAATTACTTCAGGTGTGTATTTATAGTATGGAACTTTTTTGGGTATGAGTTTGTACTTGAAGGCGAGGTGTTGGTGGGCTATTGCGGCAACTTGGTCATGTCTATGTTTGTAGTCAGTTTGGACGATGGCTTTACAGGCTCCTGTTATATGTTGAATAGTTTCGGAAGAACTATGGCAGTGCCTGCAAATCTCTGTGGGTAAGTTAGGCAAACGGCAAATGTATTTCTGGTAGTTGCGCGTTTCGATGACTTGATCTTGGATCGCTAACATAAATCCTTCCGTCTCGGGAAAAATCTCTCCACGCCGCAGCCAAGCGTTCGACGCACTTTTGTCAACATGTGTCTGCTGCAGATCGTGGCGATGTCTTCCGTGCAAGGATTTATGTCCCCATGCGGCAATCTTAGATTTCTCATCAACGATTCGTTCGTTTTTCTGCGTATCATTGTTTTGGAGGTTGAGCGGTGTGAGACGTTTATCAGTTTGGACTATTGCTTTGTGTAATGACGAGTTTTGGGCTTGGCTATGAAAATATTTCCTGAGGGATACAATTTGTTTGTTATGTAAGTTAGTGATATCTATGATGCCTCTGCCGCCTTCTTCCCGGGGTAGTGTGAGTCGCTGTATGCAGGACCTGGGATGGTGTTTACGTTGGGCGGTGAGCGATGTATTTATTATGCGTTGTAGATATTTTAGTTCTGTTTGTGACCAAGCTATAATCCCAAAGGAATATGTAAGTATCGGTACAGCGTAAGTATTTATAGCTTTAATGATATTTCGAGAATTAAGTTGTGAGCGAAGGATTATGTTTAACCTGTGCCTAAATTTCTTTTTGAGGTCAGCCTTCGCTTTCTGCTGATGGATTTGCTTAGTTTGTAAAAATCCTAGGTATTTGTACGAGCTATTCTGATCAAGTGATTCCACATGATTACTTTAATCTAATGTGTAGTTATTTTGAACAATATTTCCGTCTTTTACAGAGAAAGTTTTACATTTATCTATTCCGAACTGCATATGTATATCCTGTGAGAATGTCTGTGTGATGTCTGCAAGGCGATGAAGTGACTGTGTGCTATTGCTGTATAGTTTAATATCATCCATGTACATCAGATGTGTAAGCGATGTCTGGTTGTGCCCGTTTGTTATAGTAAGTCCTTGTTTTGAAGAATTTAACATGTTTGAGAGAGGGTTTAATGCCAAGCAGAACTACAGAGGACTAAGGGCATCTCCCTGGAAAATACCGCGACGTATCGGGATGTCTGCTGTCTCGATATTGCTATTGCCGTTAATGGTTTTAAGTTTAGTTCGCCAGTGCTGCATGGAATATTCAAGGAAAGTAACAAGGGTTGGGTGGATTTTATAGTGTTGTAATATGTAGGTGAGCCAACTGTGCGGGACGGAATCAAAAGCTTTTTGGTAGTCAACATACAGAGTATTAATGTTCTTTTTACGTGTTAATGTGTGTTTCATAGTGACTGTTTAGAATTCAAACTACGCGCCAATCTAATTGAATGAACGTCAGACGAAAGTGTGCGGTGTGAGCCGCCGGCCATATATATTTTGTTGTCGTAAATTATTGTTTTTAATTAACCTGAAACCCTACATGGTCCTGGATCGAGCCGGATTCTTACCACCAGATAACTATTAATCAACATCAACATCAACAAGATCAACATTGGAGTGTCGAGCGCGAATAAATACCTACATTCATCGGGACTGCGAGTTACAAAGAGTGGTCGAGGTCAAAGTTCAAAAGTGACAATAAGTGAAGTTAATTTGTACCCAACACTAATCTAATCAGTTATAATTAGGTATAATTCGACGTTATAAAAGTTCCAGGTCGACCGTGCCAGTCTCCCAGAATGACCGAAGGAAAAGAGTTGATCAAAAAACGCGGCAGTATCAAAGGTCGTATCACTGCTTTCGCGAATCATTTGACGAGCTTGGATGCCTCGTCACTGAGTTCCTCGGAGGCCAGGGAGTTACGATTGCGTATCGGTAAGATCGAATCTTTATATGACAAATACGATGAGGTACAGTTAAAAATAGAGTGCAGTACTGATAGCAGCGACCTGCAAGCAAGCGAACGAACTGAGTTTGAAAATCATTATTATCGGATACTTGCCGATGCTCAGGGAATGTTAGATACCTACCGAAAGGATCAAGACAAAGTATACAGTGCATCGAGTAATACTCGTTCTAATTATAAGCTTGTTAAGTTGCCCACGATTCAGTTGCCGAAGTTCGGAGGTTCCTATGAAACTTGGTTGGAGTTTCACGACACCTTCTCAAGTTTAATTGATAACAATGATCAGATAGATGAGATTAACAAATTCCATTACTTGAGGGCGTCATTAGAAGGTTCGGCAGCTGTGGTAATTCAATCCATCGACTTTTCCGCGAGTAACTATTCGGTTGCATGGAGGCTTTTGTGTGAGCGGTTCGATAACAAACGCTTATTAATACAAAATCATGTTGCAGCCTTATTCAGCATCGAACCGGTCACAAAAGAGTCGTCCGTCATTCTGAAACGTGTGATAGATCAATTAAATAAGAATTTACGTGCATTAGAGTCCTTGGGACAACCAATTGAACACTGGGACACTCTGTTGATTTATATCGTCACACAAAAGTTAGACGCCAAAACATTCCGTGAGTGGGAGGAACATAAAGGTACCTTATCCAAAGACAAACCGATTAGTCTTAACTCATTTCTAGAATTCATGCGCAATCGTGCAGATTTAATTGAGACTATTGAACTGTCACAAAATAGTGCGACAAGTAGCAAACATGCAACCAAAATAAAAGCTATGGTTTCTTCTTATCAGAGTGGTAATAATAAAAATAATTCGACTTCATCGTCCACAATGAAACCTTGCCCTAACTGTAATGATGATCATTATTTAAATAACTGTCCGAAATTTCTCGCTCTAAGTAGTGATGCATGATACAAGCTATTGCCTACTTATAAGATATGTTTTAATTGCTTCCGGAGTGGACATTACGCTAATTCGTGCAGGAAGCCTGGGTGTAAAGTGTGCAAGCGTAAACACCACACACTTATTCACGTAAATGAGTTCAGTGCATCAAAACAGCTGTCTACGTGTGTACCTATATCTACAGCTGATTGCGATAACAGCACTCGTTCAACTAACTCGGAGCCTACTGTCACAAATACTCAGAATTCGAACGTCGCACTTATGGGGAGCATCTCAACTACATGCGAGACGTCAGGTCACAGTGATGTTTTATTATCCACTGCCTTAGTGAAACTGCGTGATAATGAGAACCGCGAGGTCATCGCCCGTGCGATTCTAGATAGTGGTAGTACTTCGTGTCTAATGACCGAACGACTGCATAAACAATTAAACTTGCCAGCTGATCGCACCGATAGGACCGTCGTAGGTATAAATAATAAAACATCGAACATTAGTCAAATGTGTCGCTTACCTATCAAGTCGTTATGTGAAAGTTATCGATTACGGATAACGTTCCCGGGTGTCAGATCGATGTTAGGAATTTAAATATTCCATCAAATATTTGTTTAGCGGATCCTCACTTTTATTCGCCCGCCGCCGTTGATTTAATCATCGGCGCTGATATTTTTTGGGACATAATAGGTTCGCAAGATATTAAATTGGGAGATGGAAAGCCGATACTTTATGAGACTAGACTAGGTTGGATAGTCTCCGGTCCGGTTAACGGCGACCGCGTATCTACTTGTCCACCGATTAAATGTAATTTTACTCAAATTGATTCAATTACTTCTCACTGTTCTGATGATGACATTCAAAACCAATTAATGCGTTTTTGGCAGCTCGAAGAAGTTAGCCCTCAGTCATCTCATTATTTTCCAGAGGAGAAGCAATGTGAAGAACATTTTGTGAAAAATACAACTCGCCTCGCAGACGGACGTTTCTGCGTTAGAATCCCATTAAAGCAAACACCAAGCGTGTTAGGTGATTCTTATCAGCGAGCTAAGCATTGTTTGTTCTCTTTAGAGCGCAGACTAAAAGGTAATGACTCATTTAGTAAAATGTATAAAGATTTCCTGTTCGAATATGAATCGTTAGGTCACATGTCAGAGTGCATGCCAATTACGTCAGTGGCTCACTATTTTATCCCACACCATGGAATCCTTCGTGCAAGTAGTACGACGACCAAGCTGCGGGTCGTATTCAATGCGAGTAGTCCTACTACCTCGGGAGTTTCATTCAACCAAATCCAAATGATTGGACCTACGATACAGGATGACCTACTGTCGATCCTTTTACGGTTTAGGCAGCATAAATACATTATAGTTGCAGATGTCGAGAAAATGTATAGATGTCTGGCTGTACATGATAATGATAGACCACTACAACAAATCATTTGGCGTGATCACCCCGATTCTGATTTAAAATGCTATGTTTTAAATCGTGTAAGTTACGGCACTGCTAGCGCCCCATTTCTCGCAACTCGGTGTTTAAAACAGATAGGTCTAGACTGTAAGGATTCCAAAATATCTGAACTTATACTCCACGATTTTTATATCGACGATTTCATTAGTGGTGGGGATGAAATCAGCGAAGTCTTGCGCATACGTGTGCAGGTTACAGCCGAGCTCGCCTCAGCGTGCATGCCTCTTAGGAAATGGAAGTCGAATGAGCCTCAATTATTACCAGAACCCGATCAGCTATCACCGGAATTTAACATCGGAGATGCTGAATCAAGTAAGACGTTGGGCCTCGGGTGGAATCCATTGTCAGATCAGCTTTATTTTCCCATCAGTCCTACCATAGCCAAAGGAAACACAAAGCGTGATATTCTGTCGGTCATTGCCCAGATATTTGATCCCTTAGGGCTCTTATCACCTTGTGTCATCCTCATGAAAACCATATTACAGAAACTGTGGCTACAGCGACTGACTTGGGATGAGAAGTTGCCACCGGAGATGAACCAGGTCTGGGTCGAAGTGATCGACAGCCTACCGGGTCTGAACAGCCTACGCATACCGCGCCGTGTCATCTGTGAATCCTATTCCCATTTGGAATTGCACATTTACACAGATGCGTCCGAGCGTGCGTATGGCGCTTGTATTTACGTTCGTAGCGTCGACTGCAAAGGTGAGGTATCAGTCAGCTTACTGCTCGCTAAGAGCCGAGTCGCTCCTATCAAGCCCACAACAATACCACGACTCGAACTCTGTGATGCTTTGATTGGTGCTCGTCTGTACGAGAAAGCCATCACTGCACTACGAGCCCAATTCAAGCAGGTTGTTTTTTGGACCGACTCAATGATTGTTCTAGGTTGGCTTAAAATGTTGCCTTCAAAGCTACAACCATTCGTGCGCAATCGCATAGCTGAGATATTAGATAAGACTGGCAGCCGTACTTGGAGACATGTTCCGACTGACGAGAACCCCGCCGACCTCATTTCGCGCGGCGTCTGTGTTAGCTCTCTTCAGTCGCTCAATTTATGGTGGCATGGTCCAGGTTATTTGAAACGCGATCCGTCGCACTGGCCTGCTACTCCAAGTACTGTTAAAGAGCTGCCTGAAACTCGAAATGAAGTTTCATTACATGTAAGTAATTCCACTCCACGCGAACTTATAGATTTCAGTCGCTTCTCAAATCTATCTAGGCTTCAACGTACCGTAGCCTATGTGCTTAGGTTTGTAAATAATGTCAAGAAAGGGACCAAGCTCGAAACTAATTATTTGAATGCTGACAATTTGGAGAAAGCTTTAATTTTAATAATGAGGCAATCGCAATTTCAATCGTTCCCTAAATATAAGCTATTGATTAAAAAACAAGAATTACCTTGCAAAAGCCAACTGATTAAATTTAATGTTTATTTAGATGAAAATAAATTAATTCGCGTTGGAGGTCGATTAGATAACTCAAATTTTACATTTGAAAAGAAGCACCCTATTATTTTACAGTCCACACATCAAGTTACGAAGTTATTATTTGAGTTAGAACACAAAAGATTAATGCACGCTGGCCCTCAACTTTTATTGGCTACAATTAGGGATACTTATTGGCCAATAGGTGGTCGCGTTCTGGCGAAGAAGTGTTTCCGTCAATGCGTGCGCTGTTGTCGCATGAAAGGTAAGACATTTAATCCTCTAATGGGTAATTTACCACAGCAGCGCCTTGAACCAGGTGGATACCCATTCAAAAGTGTAGGCGTGGATTACGCGGGCCCAGTTGCCGTCGCTAGTCGCACTGGCCGTGGTTGTAGACTCATCAAGTCCTACATCGCTATTTTCATATGTTTTACAACTAAAGCGGTCCACCTGGAGTTAGTGGGTGATTTAACAAGCAATAACTACCTACTAGCATTACGCAGATTCATTTCACGTAGAGGAATACCCTCTCATATTTATTCAGATAACGGCACCTCATTCGTTGGCGCATATAATGATATTTCAAAGTTTTTAAAGAGCAATTGCGACTCTCTGGCGGCTGAGATAGCTCAGGACACTTTGAGGTTCCATTTTATACCAGCGTATAGTCAAAATTCGGTGGTCTATGGGAGGCTGGTGTCAAGTCTACCAAATATCATTTAAATAGAGTGCTGGGAAATTGTAATTTAACGTTCGAGGAACTTACTACGACGTTGGTGCAGATCGAGGCGATACTTAACTCTCGGCCACTCTCTCCGTTGTCGTCGGACCCCGAAGATATGACACCACTAACGCCCGGCCATTTCCTCATCGGTCGCCCTCTCATTGCCTTACCTGAACGGAATGTCGAGGACTATCCATTAAACAGATTGACACGCTTCCAGCGCATCGCGCAATTACGCCAGCACTTTTGGACGCGGTGGAGTAAAGAGTATGTCTCAGAACTCCAGCAGCGAGTAAAACGGCGATCCTGCAAGTACTCCTTACAGAATAATACTCTAGTCCTGTTAAAGGAGGATGGCATCCCACCGCTGAAATGGAAGCTTGGACGTGTCGTAGCCGTGCATCCCGGTCCTAGTGACGGCATATGCCGTGTCGCAGATATACGTACTGCCAATGGTGTCGTGCGAAGAAGCTTCAGCAAAATAGTCCCGCTGCTGCCAGAAGATGATGTCTCCCGTTGAAAGAAGATCTTTCAACGCGCGGGGGCATGTTTAGAATTCAAACTACGCGCCAATCTAATTGAATGAACGTCAGACGAAAGTGTGCGGTGTGAGCCGCCGGCCATATATATTTTGTTGTCGTAAATTATTGTTTTTAATTAACCTGAAACCCTACAGTGACTGAGTCTATAATTAGTTGCTCCTTGCAGCCCTGACTATTCTTTCGACATCCCTTTTGTTCTACTGCCATTATATTATTACCAGTGACGTGCAGGTCTATCAGTTCCGTAATGCAAGATATAAGGATTTTATAAAAAGTCTGTAGGCAAGTGATCGGCCGGTACTTTGCTGGGTTTTGGTAGTCTGTATCTTTGGGCAGCATATAGGTTATTCCTTGAGTGATGAAACTGGGCATGCTGTTTGAGGTCTGTATAAAATCGTTTATATGATTATGTAGCATGGGATGAATTGTAGTTAGTTTTTTATACCAAAAATTGTGTATACGATCGTTGCCCGGCGCTTTCCAATTATGTACTTTTCCTAATACCCGTTTAAATGTTTCAACAGAAATGTGTTCGAAATTCATTTGTTGTATGGACCTTACGTTTTGTGAATCTGTATTTATCCAATCGGCGGTGTGGTTGTGCTGCATCGGTTTTGCCCAAATATTGGACCAAAACTGGTGCAGGTCATTAGACGATGGGTGTGAAGTTGTGTTTTGTGAATTTTGGATGTGCTGTGTGTTTGTTTCTAACGTTCTGTAAAATAGTTTTTCATTGTATTTGAATTGTGTGTTTTGTTTCTTTCTACGGGTGCAATTTAAATATCTCCGGAGCCTGTTAGAAGCCGTGTTAAGCTTCTGTTTAAGTGTATCTAAAAACTGATTATCTGATAAGTTAGGTTCTTCGTACTGCGAATGTATTCTGTATGTGTTTTTTATTACAGCTACATTTTCTATAAGCCTTTGATTTCTATTTCCTAGTATGTATTGTGTCATTCTAGCAACATCTTTTCGTAAATTATCAATTTTTTTCTGAAGTCTTTTTTGCCAAGCTGGTACATAATTACATTTTTGCTGAACACTAGTGTGGTTATAGTTGTTTTCCTCTATTTTAGCCCCGTTACAAACAGCTGCTGTATATGCTGTACTATACACTAGAGCGTGTGTGGCTTCGAAGGTAATGTCTCTTGAGACATGATTTGGGAGAGTCTCAATATTTAAAAAGTCAACTATTTCAGCAAATTTTCTAGATGTCTTCTGTTTAGGTATGTAAGGTCGTGTTGTTGGGTCTGTTTTATTATATCTAGCTAGAGTTTCTTGAAATATATTTTTAACTTTTTCCTGTTCGGCAACAGATATATTATATGATGTTCTAACTGAATGATTGCGTGTGTCTTCAGGTTGGGTTTCGCAACCAAGAGAATGTTCTGTGTGTTCTATGATGGCATGTGTGCTATCGTGTTATTTCTGCTATGAGACTACATTGGGAGTTAGGTTGGGTGGAGATTACTTCTGTTGATATATCGATTTCTCCTTCCGGCTCAATTTCATGACCTTGATCATTTGTGTACTGTTCTGTATTGGATACTTCTCGCTGTAAAACTTTTAGCCTATCTTCAGAAATGTTCCTGTTGTTAACTATGGCTCTTCTTTGATCGGCAATTCGTTGTTCTGATAGGTGTGAAAGTTGTGGGAACATATTCATGAATTCTTGGTGTTTCACTTGGTGGTTGAGGGTTTCCTGTAACCAGTTAAATTAGATTCGAGTCCAGTTACTTTATAGTACGCTTATGGGGTTCTCCCTGGTATTGTTTGTATGTAAGGCAGGCAGCAGGTACTTACGTAGATATGCAAACAAGCAACCCAATCACACGCCAGTTGGTTTTAACAGTTTATTATTTCACAAACACATATAGGAACAACACTCACATAATTATATTATATATTTAGAAGGAGAACAGAATAGAAAAGAAGAGAAAGCTTTAGATACACAGACACGGTGGGGTATTCAAATCAAGGTCTGCGGCCGACTGACTGACCGACCGGCCGATGCACCGCTCGCTGCGGCGAGCGCGGCACAGTCTCTCTAGTAGTTAGTATGAACGTGACCTAGATAACGGTGCGATCTACGTTTCCATACTACGTACGATAAACGGGCGCATGACACGATCATTTATTAATTATATTAATTAAATTCAAACTCACTTCTATAAATATTATGAGGTCCACCACATCACTCCCTCCCAGAGACCGCGTCTAGCGGGCGATAATAATCTGGAAAATGGACTCGACGCCTAGAACGAGTTGTTTTGGTTATAGGAGTTGGAATAGAAGGTGGTAGTTCTGGAGTAGTGTCATTAGGGGGAGACAATATGTAGGCTGGTTTTAATCGGTCCACAGATACCGTCACCACTTTGCCTTTCACTCTTATTTTGAAAGTCTTGGCACTTCTCTCGACCACTTCATGAGGGCCGGTGTATGCCGGTTGCAATGCACCTCTCAATGCGTCCTCTCTCAGAAAAACGTGAGAGCAAGACGAGAGATCTTTATAAATAAAGATCTTATTATTTGAGTGGTGTGAAGTTGGGACTGGCTGTAATTTGTTGGCAAATGATCTGATACGGGCTGAAAAATCAGTGATATCAGTCCGTACATTTGTCAATTTTATCGCCAAAAAATTCGCCTGGTAGGCGCAACGGTTCACCATAAAGTAGCTCGGCGAAAGAAGATTGAAGATCTTCTTTAAAAGAGCTTCTTATGCCGAGTAGTACGAAGGGTAACGCTTCGGTCCAGCTACTATCGGCGGCGTGGCACATGATCGCCGCTTTTAGCTGTCGATGGAACCTTTCGATGAGACCGTTACATTGAGGGTGATAGCTGGTGGTCTTACGATGCTTGTAGTTAATGAATTTCGATAGCTGATTAAATAGCGCTGATTCAAATTGCCCACCGCGGTCTGTAACAATGTCGGAAGGACAACCGAATCGAGCTATCCATCCCATTAGAAAAGCTTTGGCCACTGATTCCGCGGTGATATTGGTGAGGGGGACAGCTTCAGTCCATCGCGTGAAGCGATCGACCGCTGTCAGGCAATACCTAAAATCACCAGACGGAGGTAATGGTCCGATAAGGTCTAGGTGGACGTATTTGAATCGCGCTTTAGGTAAATCGTGGGTGCCTAAAGGCGTAGATACATGACGATTTACCTTATTGCGCTGGCAAGCCAAACACGCCCTAGACCAATCGCGACAGTCTTTCCTCATCAGTGGCCAGACAAAGCGTTCTGCTATTAATTTGGCACTTGCGTTAGCACCAGGATGGCTTAGCGAGTGCAAGCTATCAAAAACTTGTTTGCGCAAGGTTTTGGGTACCAAAGGCCTTGGAGTCGTTGTGCTGACATCGCAGTACAATTTATTGCGACTCCCAGGTATACTCAACCTTTTAATGTGCAAACTAGTCTCCTGTTTTAGGAATTCTGCTACTTCTGGATCTGAGTCTTTAACTTTGGCCATCACCTCTAGATCTCAGACAGACTCTGCAGTTCTTCGACTCTGGAAAGTGTGTCAGCTACGACATTATCTTTCCCGGCGATATGCTGTATATCAGTCGAGAACTGTGATATGTAGTCTAGATGTCTATACTGACGCGGGCTACAGTGTGCCTTCCTTTCATGGAATGCGAAGCACAGTGGCTTGTGGTCGGTATAGATGGTGAAAGAAGTAGCCTCTAGCCAATGACGGAAATACTTTATACTCTCATAGATTGCAAGGAGCTCTCTGTCATAGGGTGAGTATTTCTGTTCTGTAGGGCTCAATTTACGTGAAAAAAATGCAAGAGGTTGCCAATTCCCGTCTATAAGTTGTTGCAAGACTCCACCGATGGCAAAATCTGAAGCATCAGTTACGAGACCCAACTTGGCTTTTGAGTCAGGATGAGCCAACAATGCTGCATTGCAAAGGCTTTCTTTGCATGCTTCGAAGGCTTTTAACGAGTCTCCACTTATATCAACAGGTTGCGACGCTTTTATAGAGCCGGTCAATAGGGCGTTTAAGGGAGCTTGAATTTGGGCTGCTTGGGGGATAAACCTTCTATAAAAGTTTAACATGCCCAAGAACCTCCTAAGCTGTTTGGCTGTCTTAGGAACAGGAAACTCCTTGATAGCCGCTACCTTACCTTCCAGAGGCTTAGTTCCGTGTTGAGAGATGTGATAGCCCAGAAATGTTACTTCTGATTTACCGAAAACACATTTAGCAGTGTTAATGAGCATGCCATAATCCTTCATCCTGCTAAAGATTTGGCGAAGATGATCTTCATGCTCAGACTCACTATGGCTAAATATCGAGAAGTCGTCGAGATATGGGTAACAGAAATCTAGGCCACGAGTCATCTCATCAACGAACCTCTGGAACGTCTGACCAGAGTTCCGCAAACCAAAAGTCATATAAGGGAACTCAAAAAGCCCAAAGGGCGTCGATATGGCGCATTTTGGGATGTCCGCTTCAAAAACCGGTATCTGGTTGAAGGCTTTTACCAGGTCAATGGTAGAGAAAATCTTACAACCAGACAAACTGTGAGCACAGTCATGTATATGACGGATAGGGTACTTATCCGGTATCGTCCGAGCGTTGAGCATACGGTAGTCACCACACGGTCACCAACCATTGTCCTTTTTAGGAGCCAGGTGCAGCGGTGACGACCAGGGGCTCTCCGACGGACGAGCGGTACCACTCTTCAACATTGCCTCGAACTCTGACTTGGCAATTTTTAACTTGTCAGGTGCTAGTCTACGAGGTTTGCATGAAACTGGGGGGCCTGGTGAGGTGCGAATATGATGGACTGTATTGTGCTTGGGTGTATGATGAGCGCCTGCTGGTCGTATTAAGTCTGGAAACTCAGAAAGTAAGTTATGGTACTTTGAATCACCAGTCACGACCTTTACACTTGAAACAAGGCTATCGCTTACAGCAACAATGGTAGCTATGGTTGACAATTCAGTGGTACCATCAATTAAACGCTGATTACGAACGTCTACAACCAGATTAAAATAGGATAAAAAATCTACGCCTATAATAGGTTTCGTTACATCAGCTATAATGAAGCGCCACACAAAATCCCTACGGAGACCTAAGTTGAGGTTCATCACAACCCAACCGTAAGTGTCTATAGAGGAACCGTTAGCAGCACACCATTGGTAGTCCGTCTTCACACGTTGTCGAAACGCAGATCGTGGAACGACGCATAAGTCGCTCCCAGTGTCCACTAAAAACTGAACAGCAGATCTACGGTCTGTGACGAACAGGCGACCATTAGTGGAAGGGCAATCTTCAGACGCCATTACCGACTGCCCTTCTCGTTTTCCGCCTTGTAGTCGCATGGCTGGTTACACGTCTCTGCCTTGCTGCCGAATTTATAGTGGTACCAGCAATTGGGGAACTTCCTATAGTTCGACTGTGACCTTCTCGCGGGTGTACGGCTGCGTTCACCACGTCCGCGTGACGTCTGTCGGTTGCGGGGGCGGGAGCGGTCATGGACTTCCGCAGTGAGGGCGCTGACTTGCCTAGTCAGCTCCGTGATCTGCCGGGCCATAATTTCCAACGCCGACTCTGCACTGGAACTGGACGCCGCCGCTGCAACTTGAGGTGAGGCAGGCACGATGTCGTGGACGCGATCAGCCAAGTCCGCGAGTTCATAGAAGGACAAGCTCATTTGAGAGGCCATGATGGTCTGCAGGTTATTTGGCAGACGGCTCGTCCATATTGACCTTAAGAAATCTTCTGGTATAGTGGGGCCGGCCAATTGCTGCAGGTGCCTCAGGAACTGCGAAGGCTTGCGGTCACCTAGCTCTTCTGACTGCAGGAGCTGCTTAGCCATCTTTTCCTTGGATACAGAGAGACGCTTGATGAGTTCACTTTTGAGCTTCTCGTACTTGCCAGTGGCCGGGGGTGAGGTGATCACATCCTCCACCTCCACCGCATACTGCCTGTCTAAGTTTGAAAGTACGTAATGGAATTTGGTCAGTTCGTCGGTTATTCGAGACATGCTGAACTGTCCCTCTATTTGTGAAAACCATATGGTAGGTTTCTCTGGCCAAAACGGTGGAATTCCTAAGCCCACCCGAAAAATCTCAGACGCGTCAATGGAAACGGGCCGGTCCGATTGTGCATCGCCGCTACCCCCCGGTTCGTCGCCGATCATTTTTATCTGATGTTCTATGTGTTCTTCTCGGGGTCACCAGTTATGGGGTTCTCCCTGGTATTGTTTGTATGTAAGGCAGGCAGCAGGTACTTACGTAGATATGCAAACAAGCAACCCAATCACACGCCAGTTGGTTTTAACAGTTTATTATTTCACAAACACATATAGGAACAACACTCACATAATTATATTATATATTTAGAAGGAGAACAGAATAGAAAAGAAGAGAAAGCTTTAGATACACAGACATGGTGGGGTATTCAAATCAAGGTCTGCGGCCGACTGACTGACCGACCGGCCGATGCACCGCTCACTGCGGCGAGCGCGGCACAGTCTCTCTAGTAGTTAGTATGAACGTGACCTAGATAACGGTGCGATCTACGTTTCCGTACTACGTACGATAAACGGGCGCATGACACGATCATTTATTAATTATATTAATTAAATTCAAACTCACTTCTATAAATATTATGAGGTCCACCACACGCTTTCATAATCCCTTCGTTGAACTCGTTGCTCCACGTCATTCTCTGACTAGATTGTGTGACCGTGGATGTATTTTGCGCGTGTGTGTTTTGTATGTTCGTGTTAGGATTAATATTGTGAATAGTCTGTATTTCAGTTTGGACTTCTCTATAAATTCTGTCTATTTCATTTTGAGGTAACAGTTTTTTATTGCTCTCCTTTGGTCACTTCAGGAAATTTTTCAATAAATTTTGTGTGTACTGGGGGTAAATATGATTTTAAATCTGTTTCCATTAGCGTCAGTTGCAAATAAGTGCGCAGGATGAATTCGTTCATTTCTGGACTCCATTTATTACGCGCACGTGAACTGCTGGTGGTGGGCACTGGATTAGCGGCAGAGCTCGCTTCCTGTGCAACATCCTCCTGCAGTATGCTACTAGATACTGAAGTTGATCTGGAAGTTCGGTAGGATGGTTTTGTGGATGGGATAGATGGGAAAAGACTACGAGTGGATGAGGGGGATGTGGAGGTATGACTTTTAGTAGTCGTTCGGTTTTTATAAAATACCCTGCCGCCGGTGGGTCGCGGCCTCAAGCTATATCTTGACTGAGATGTTGGCGATACGTTGCCCCCCCCCCCCCAGAATACGTGGGGCTGCCTGAATCGGGGCCGGATTCTCCAGTGCAATCTGCACTGGTACCTGCCTGGGGTACTCTGCTTTTTCGAATCGTTTTCATATTTTAGGGTTTACCTTGCCTTGTTAGCCGCGTAAGTTTCAATAGTACGCGTGTCCGCCCCCTACGTGGCTAGATGTTCAGCACGGACGTAAGGTTGGATTTTAGGGGGCTTATTATTATTATTATTATTTGTTATTTTGACAAGTATGGCAATTATTATATTTGACAAAAATGGTGTTCGATTTAGCTAGATAGATGGCGCTGACTCAAGTAAGTCAGCGCCATCTATCTAGCTAAATCGAACACCATTTTTTTATTCGATAATGAAAAGTCCAGTGGAGGACAAGTGGAGGAATTTGGGGGAGACCTTTGCCCAGCAGACAATATAGGTTAGGGAAAAAAAAAAAAAAGTCCTCATGGTAGAATACCAAAAATGACAAAGTGACAAGTATGAGACAATCCAATAACAATTTAAATACAATATTGGACTCCTGGTCGCGTAAATAGGCAGTTTCCGTAGTTTGAAGAGAAGCCCGGCGGATCCTTGCATCTAATAGACTCAGGCTATTTTCGGAGAAGCTGAGAGTTAATGAAAGGGCGAGATTGATTATGGAGCAAATGGAGAGAGCCAACATCTTAATTAGGAAAAATGTCAGCAAATAGAGTTCTACGACTACGCATCAAAATGGAAGGTTTTATAGGGTTCCGTACCGCAACAAGAACATAAAGGACCCTTAGAGGATCGCTTTGAAAAGAAAGTAACAAAGAAAATACATTTATTCACCAAAAATCAGCCGTTTAACAAAATTATTACCAACAAGAAATCACAAAATAAACAGTAACAGTTAGCGTACTTTTTTTTGAATTCTACTTAGAATGACGGAACAACCAGATGGCTCACCTGATGTTAAGCGGTACCCTCAGCCTATGAACAGTGCATTACCTCATAGGTCACGTCCACCTAGGACGCGCCTTATGTGGCATTGCACTGCGTCCGCCACCCTGAGACATAAAGATGAAAAGTCTCATGTGCCTGTAAATTCACCTTTAATTACTTTAAAGTTACTTTACTTTTGCCTTTAACTACTTGCTACTTTTGCTTTTACAAAAGTAATTACTTGTAAATAACAAGTAATTAATTTTGTAAAAATTTAAAAACCCTCAACTCAACGAAACGGCTGAACCGATTTTGATCAAACATAGCGAAGAACACCCCCGACTAACTCACCTTACAAAAAAAAAACGGTTCATCCGTTCGGGAGATACGATGCCACAGACATACACATACATACACAGACACACCTACACACACAGACACACACACAGACACATACACAGACACACACAGACACGTTAAACTTATAAAACAACGTCGTTTTTGCGTAGGGAGTTAAAAAAATACAAAAAAAAAAGGCGAAGGTGGTAGATGACAAGGATACGGGTTATTACCGAAATCCCCTATCAAAGATACATCGCAACAGAACTAGGTAGGTGGAACCTATGATAGCAGTGTTGACTCAGATAATAGCAGTGTCGACTCAGATGATAGCAATGTCGACTTAGATGATAGCAGTGTCGACTCAGATGATAGCAGTGTCGACTGAGATGATAGCAGTGTCGAATCAGATGATAGCAATGTCAACTCAGATGATAGCAGTGCTGACTCAGATGATAGCCGTGTCGACTCAGATGATAGCAATGTCGACTCAGATGATAGCAATGTGGACTCAGATGATAGAAATGTCAACTCATATGATAGCAGTGCCACCTGAGATGATAGCAATATCGACTCAGATGATAGCAGTGTCAACTCAGATGATAGCAATGTCGACTCATATGATAGCAATGTTGACTCAGATGATAGCAGTGTCAACTCAGATGATAGCAGTGCAGACTCAGATGATAGCAGTGTCGACTCAGATGATAGCAGTGTCGACTCAGATGTTGGAATAGACTGTCGAGCTCTCTTTTTATAAATTCAAATTAATTAAACAAATAAACACAACCTCACGGCCCCGAGTCTCGCGCGTTACTGTTTTGTAGAATAGAATAGAATAGAATAATTTTTATTTGTAACGACACAGATAGGTAAACAAAAGTAGACATGAAAAATAAAACACAAAACGATAGTTAGATATGCTGTTACAAAAAGGTCTCTAACTCAGCATATGCAGGTTGTAAACAACCTGCGCTGGTCTTCCCGCATACAGTCTACAACACACACGTGTGCGAATGTGGAGCCCGCATACAGTCTACAACACACACGGTTTTACTCGCGTTATTCTACTAAGGGTGCATGTTCGGTTTTACCCGTGTTATTCTACTAAGGGTGCATGTTCTGTTTTACCTGTGTTATTCTACTAAGGGTGCATGTTCGGTTTTACCCGTGTTATTCTACTAAGGGTGCATGTTCTGTTTTACCTGTGTTATTCTACTAAGGGTGCATGTTCTGTTTTACCTGTGTTATTCTACTAAGGGTGCATGTTCGGTTTTACCCGTGTTATTCTACTAAGGGTGCATGTTCGGTTTTACCCGTGTTATTCTACTGAGGGTGCATGTTCTGTTTTACCTGTGTTATTCTACTAAGGGTGCATGTTCGGTTTTACCCGTGTTATTCTACTAAGGGTGCATGTTCGGTTTTACCTGTGTTATTCTACTAAGGGTGCATGTTCGGTTTTACCCGTGTTATTCTACTAAGGGTGCATGTTCGGTTTTACCCGTGTTATTCTACTGAGGGTGCATGTTCAGTTTTACCCGTGTTATTCTACTAAGGGTGCATGTTCGGTTTTACCCGTGTTATTCTACTAAGGGTGCATGTTCGGTTATACCCGTGTTATTCTACTGAGGGTGCATGTTCAGTTTTACCCGTGTTATTCTACTAAGGGTGCATGTTCGGTTTTACCCGCTTTATTCTACTAAGGGTGCATGTTCGGTTATACACGCGGAATGAGTATTTTTGCTCTTCGATATCTGAGTGTAAAAGCCGTTTTTATCCGCTAGAGGATAAAATAAAATTGAATTTAGAATATCGTGTGCACTAAGTATTATCATCATTAAACCTATTTACTTCTACCTCCATGGTGCTACAACCTTTTTTAATTTGTTAAAAACTCAGACTCGGAACCTTCTTGGTGTATTACTTTTCTTCGGGTATAATTTAGACGGTCACCAAAAATATTTTAATGACTCTAAATACTATGATCCAAAATTTTAGAGCATTGCAGGCTGTTGCTCGGTGGCCAAAGTAAATGAAATAACATCAGAAAAATCGCAAGCCTTGCACAAATATTATTTTTGGTTCCTAAAATGGATTAACGGTCACCAAATTCTGTTCCTAAAATGGATTAACGGTCACCAAATTCTGTTCCTAAAATGGATTAATGGTCATTAAATTCTGTTCCTAAAATGGATTAACGGTCACCAAATTCTGTGCCTGAAATGGATTAACGGTCACCAAGGTTAGGTTAGGTTAAATATATAATATTTAGTCTAAAGTGTATTTTAAAGGCGTCCATATATTTTTATGGCAGTCAATAATACGATAAAAAGAATTTATTTCATAATATTTTAGGAAACGTAATTTGGTGACCATTATTATCCATTTTGGTAACCATAGGTACTTTTTTGGGCGGTGTTTAAACACAAGCCCTTTTCTTTGCATTTAGTCATTTCCTCGCTGAGGTGGGATTAAAGTTACGTGTTACACTCGAGTGCAAAGAACCTCGTGCTCTTTTGATTCCCTCGCACGCTCAGGACTCAGGAAATTGAGCGCGCGGTTAAAAGCAACTTTGCACTCTTATATAAACAATAATTGATTTTGCAAAAATTAAAAAACCCTCAAGACAATGAAACGACTGAACCATAAACCACCATCAAACATGGCTAAGAACACTCCCGACTAATTCACCTTTCAAACAAAAAAATAAACAAATCGGTTCATCCGTTCGGGAGCTAGGATGCCACAGACAGACACACACACACACAGACACGTCAAACTTATTACACCCCGTCGTTTTTGCGTCGGGGGTTAAAAACTAGCTCTATACTAGTACCCTAATAATTAGACCATGAGATAAATCTTTTTTCCATTCATTGTCGCCGTCTCATTAAGGCCCCGTCACACTGTCATTAAGTCCCCGTCACACTGACGAGCGCAAATATAGCTTAGACATCGACGTCTGTCCATTTGTATCAATTTGTAGCTAATTCATTAAGGCGGGGTAGACCGGGGGCAGTGGAATACAAAACTATAATGTTTATTGGCATTTTAAAAACAATGTATTTCGTTTTGAAATGATAATTAATCAAATCGTTGCGTGATTGACTCACACACTCACTGACGTAAACCACAAGTCCAAATTACCTGAAATTTGCGGGGTTTTTTTTTATACTAGTTGATTGACGGAACAAGCAGATGGCCCACCTGATGTTAAGCGGTAACCACTGCCTATGAACAGTGCATTACCTCATAGGTCTCGTCCACCTTGGACACGCCCTATGTGGCATTGCACTGCGCCCGCCACCCTGAGACATAAAGATGAAAAGTCTCATGTACCTGTAATTTTACCGGTACCCTTACCCTTCAAACCGGAACACAGCAATGCGAGCACGTCTACTACTTTGTGGCAGAAATAGGTATGGTGGTAGTACTTCCCCGGACGAACTCTTTCACAAAAAAGTTCTATTACTACTTGTTTCTTTTTACTCTTTACTCTTTTTACTCGTACTAAATTTATTATGTGGGACAAGAGTGGTACTAAGAAAGGATTTTTAAAGGGTCGGCAACGCGCGTGTGATGCCTCTGGTATTGCAGGCGTCCATAGGCTACGGTAACCGCTTACCAGCAGGTGGGCCGTATGCTTGTTTGCTACTATGGTAGCATAAAAAAAACCTAATGAGGTTCAGTGGGGAGTTGAAGTTTGTAAGGAAAAACCATCTTAGGGACGCACGAACTGAACTGTTTCATATGTATTTTGTACATACCTTGTATTAGTTGCATTATTCTTTCTGTAAATAAATGTTTGTACCTATCAAATAATAGGTAATCTAAATTGCAAGTTCAAGTCAAGAAACCACAACAGGACTATCTGTTTCAAATGAATACCTTTTCTACGTGTGTCCATTCCCACCCAGCTTCCCCTTTAACAGGATCGAACTGCAGGGCGACTAATATTGTAAGAAGGCGACACAGAAAGTTTTAGAAAATCAAAAACTGAACAACCTAGCTAGCAGTAGTAGTAGGGCTTTTTTGTGAAAAAAATATTTATATATTTTCCCCACGACACAACACACACACAACACACACACATAAAACAAAAACAAAAATCTACTAAGTGTTACAAGATCAGTATGATAAGAAGGGACACAGATCTAGAAAAAAAAACAAAAATAAAAATTATACGAAATAAAAACTATTTGAATCTTGTACTTAGGTAGTAGTAGTACCTACTCCATACCTATCTCTGCCGCAAAGCAGTAACGTAGTGTTCGCAGCAGCAGTAATTTCACCGGCACCCCTTCGAACCGGAACACAGTAATGGAAGCACTACTGCTTCGAAATAGGTATGATGGTAGTACTTCCCCGGACGAACTCTTTCATAAACAAGTAATTAATTTTGTCAAAATTAAAAAACCCTCAACGCAATGTGTAACAACTCCACAGTTTTGTGGCAGTGTCATCACATGGGTCAGTACGTATTGATTTATAGACTTTACTGCCGAGAGATTGTTCCGTATCGTTGGTTCAGTGACGCTGACGAACAAAGAGCTACTCTCACAATCCACTTACCTTATCACGAAGATGCCGAAACTCTGTAGGTACCCGGGCACTTGTCCACTTCTGTAGATGGGTTTCCGCTACTCCTCCAATACAAATAAATTGATTGTTTCCAGTTGTTTTACATTAAAACAAACTTTCACTGTTCATGTAAGCAAAAACTCTCAGATAATAAAAGAACCGGCTGACCGGGACCGAGTAGTGAGCGAACGTCTCTGATCGAACACAGATAGTGAAACCTTATTGAATGAATGGTTCGTGGATTGAAATGAAGAGAACTCCCGAGTAGACTAAATTTGTGCAACGAACCAACCATTTCCACGGAATAATTTCAGCAAGTAAGGAAAGAAGAGTTGAAAACGAAACATCGCCCACCAAAATCCGATTCATTGGATTTTCAAAAGGTTGTTTGAATGTACGCGGGGTTTGCTTTGATTGTGTGATGAGTGAGAACAATTGTTATGAGGAAGAATTAATTGAATGGTAAGAACGTGTTTTGAATGACAAATAGAGGCGGAACAACGCATCGTGAAAGACGATATAACGGTTAGTAACTTCCCATAACGGTTATCGATAACTAGTTATTGACATGATTACAGGTAGGAGTGATAAAGTTGTAACGTGATGATGATTTTAACTTAGCAACAGATATGAATAACAGTGTGAGACCTAACATAACGAGGCGAGAACGATTAAAGTTAGATTGAACGTTATGTTAGAAATGAGTTAGGATAGTGATTTTAGTTATTTGAGTCACATTTCTCAGGCAACGGACACAATTTAACTAGTGGTCGGGTGAGTGTACTTTGAGTGGTACGAACGGTGGCACATCGTACTACACCGTCCGCACTCTGATGCAGTTTGAGGACACGCGCGAGTGGCCAAGATAATGGGTTAAAATTTTCATTTTTGATTATCACGATTGAACCTTCTCTTAACGGTTTGCAATGTTGTGTCCATTTTGCACGTTGAGTGAGGGTGTGAAGGTATTCTGATTTCCATCGTTTCCAGAAATCCTGTTGAAAACGTTGGATCAATTGCCACCGATTTAATCGATTGATGTTAACGGTTGTGAAGTCTGATTCAGGTATTGCCGTGAGAGGCTCCAGAGTCAGAAAGTGACCGGGTGTCAGGGCATTTAAATCGTTTGGGTCAGAACTCATTGGACAAAGAGGGCGTGAGTTAAGCATTGCTTCAATCTGTACAAATACGATTTAATACGATATAAGTGCGATTTGACCACCTTAATCTGTATCTCCCAAACCCCCCAGTGTGGGCTTGAGGGGGGATTGAAGCGGAATTCAATCTGTGCTGTTTGTGAAGCTTCCGCCATATAATTGTCAAATACTGACTTTGCACCAATGAAGTTCGTTCCCCGATCGGAATAAATAATGTTAACACGCCCACGACGTCCAGCAAAACGACAGAGTGCCGCAATGAAAGCGTCGGCTGTTAAATCAGAAGCGAGTTCGAGATGAAGTGCCTTTGTGGTAAAACACACAAATAGGCACAGGTAAGCCTTAGTGATCTTAGCGCCTAGATGACGCCCCGACTTAATAGAAAACGGTCCACCGTAGTCAACACCAACGATAGAAAACGGCTTCGCTTGGTTAACTCGAACTTTCGGCAGACTACTCATGAAAGGTTCCTGAGGAGCAGGGTTCGTCCGATAACAAGGTTCACATTTTGACAAACAGTATCGAATAGCACGTTTGGCCGAAAGGACCCAGAACTGTTGCGTTAGGAGACAGTGCATGGTGTTAACGCCTGCATGGCAATTCTCACGATGTAAAGCCTCAATAATTAAGTGAGTCAATCTCGAGTGGCGTGGGAGGAGCGCGGGATGTTTGTGTTCAAACTCGAGACCAGAGCGTGCCAAGCGTCTGCCCACCCTGAGGACACCCTGCTCATCCACGAACGGATCAAGCTTCCGAACTTGTCTTGGAAGCGGCAGGTTTTCATTCAGTCGGTCGATATCCTTTTGAAAGTGTTTCGCTTGGATATGTTTAACGATATACCTTAACGCAGAATGGATCTCAGGCCGAGTTAAAAAGCAGTCCCTTTTCTGCAAATTGTCGTTATGGTTACGCGAGGTTTTAATGAATCGGACACAATAACCGAGAACTCGTTGAACTTTCCGAATGGAGGAGAACTTTTCCAACAAAGTATCGATTATATGATCGTTTTCCTCGGCTACCAGAGCTTGGACGCGTTCTTCCGATTGTAATTCGGTTAGATTCTCTTTTACCGTAGAGGGTGTAGAGGGCCAAGATCCCCGTGAAAGAGTGAGCCACGTAGGTCCCGACCACCACAGCGAGCTTTCAACTAGCTCTTCGGCATTCATACCACGTGATGGAATATCCGCGGGGTTGTCAGCCGATCTCACATGGTTCCATTGTGCTTCCGGAATGGTTGTTTGAATATGACCCACCCGATTGGACACGAAGGTTTTCCAACGAGATGAGTGAGATCCGAGCCACGCCAAAACAACCATCGAGTCAGACCACGCGAAGAGGTCGCTAAATAAAGGAAATGATTCATAGGTCTGAATGATGAAATGCATAAGGTCTGATAAGAGGACCGCTGCGCACAACTCTAGACGCGGCAGGGAGATACGCTTTACTGGAGCGACGCGGGACTTCGCACAAAGCATCGTTATGTGAACGGTACCCTGACCATCCTCAACACGAAGGTAAACGACAGCACCATAGCCAGCTTCCGAAGCGTCTGCGAACCCATGAAGCTGTGAGCTTACGGTATGAGCAATCGAAACGCAACGTGGCTCAGCTGTGATAAGCTAGGCAATTGGTTGAGGTAATTTTCCCAATGAGATACAATTTCCTGAGGAGGGGACACGTCCCAGTCAATACCCAGAAGCCAAAGCTTTTGGACGAGCAATTTGGCAGCGAAGGTCAGGGGCGAAAGAAATCCTAGAGGATCGAATATCCGTGCCAACTCACTTAAAATGATGCGTTTAGTACAGGTTATCTTAAGTGGCCTAACATCGAACATGAAAACATCTTGAACCGGATCCCATCGCAGTCCTAGGATTTTGAGATCTACAGTCTCTCCTATATCCAAGAAAATCAGCGAGGCAATGATCTGGTGGTAAATCAGCTAGCAGTTCCGGCTTGTTACTGGCCCATTTTCGCAGCTCCAAATGACCACGATCCAGCAGCGCGATGGTTTCCTGCTTCATTTTCTGAACCTCAGACAGGGTGCTGCTTCCACTTACGATGTCATCTATATATATATCTGATGATAAAACTCGACAGGCCCGAGGAAATTCACTCCCTTCATCATCTACCAAATGCTTAATGGTTCGACACGCTAAAAACGGGGCCGATGATACCCCATATGTGACGGTATTAAGGCGATATTCTTGAATGGGAAGCGTTTTATCTGATCGCCAGAATATCCGCTGGTAGTCACGGTCCTGTGCGCGCACTAGAATCTGTCTATGCATTTGGTGCATATCTGCAGTAAAAACGATGAAATGAACTCGAAATCTGAGAAGTAATTGTGATATGTTTGTTTGTAGCTTGGGTCCAATCATCATCCTTCCCTTTAATGATGTATTTGTGTTGTCTCGAGAGGACGCGTCGAAGACGACTCTAAGCTTCGTAGTAACACTTTCAGGGCGAAGAACGCAATGATGAGGAATATAGTATCGCCAAAGTTCAAGAGAGGACACATGGCTCATATGGCCACTCTGTAAGTAATCCTCCATAAAAGCAGCATATTGTTGGCCTAGAAGTGGATTCTTAACAAGATTGCGCTCCAAAGAATGAAATCTACGCAATGCTATCTCTTTCGAACCGGAAAACGTATATTCTTCTCCATCTTTAAATGGCAGAGCGACAACATATCGGCCGGTGGCATTACGAGAAACGGTTTCAGTGTAGAATTGTTCACACTGATTTTCCTCAGGAGTAAGATGAGAGGATTCGGGAATATTTTCTAGCTCCCAAAATTTTTGAACTTCCCTTTGAAGCTGGTTGTCCTCGAAAGTTACGAAAGAATCCGTGACGTCGTCGCCATTGTAGCCCACGTTTCCCAAAAGTAGCCAGCCAAAAACTGAGTTCATGGCCGAAGGTTCATTGGATCCACCGCTTATGTTACCCGGAAGAAGGAGTGAATAAAATACTTCAGCACCCAGAAGTATGTCTATGGGACCAGTGGTGCGATCAGCTAAATATGTTGCAAACGATTTCTATCGTCCGCTTGATGCTAACAAAATAATATTTCTATCGATGTTTTCCGATCAGCTATCTTTTCTTGCTCCGATTTCTATGGACTTCTATCGATGTGTTACAATCTGAAGTTTGTACGCATTATAGATAAGCCGACGACTTTACAAAGTACGATTACGCTATGAACCGTGTATCAACGTACTAACCATTTTTAATCAAACGTATAATACGACTCTTATATGCTTTGTTTATGATAGAAACATATTTTTACTCTGTGCTGTGTGACTTGTGTGATGCGTAGTATCCTATTAGTCAATCCTTGTGAGAAAAGTTTGTTTACATTTTAACAAATATACGAAATATCAAATAATTAAAGTTTGGAAGGAAAGTAAGTAACCACATTGAAGTGAAATGTATATATACCTATAGACCCAAGTTGTGTTGATTCGTTCGACTCCAATTTAATATTTTTTATTATAATAGCGCAATACCGCTTAATAGTAGTAAAAGTGTTTTGTACGTACTGAATGTTTTTATTTGGTTTGGAGTGTAATTAAAACCATGTTCAAACAATTAAAAAATCCACTTTTATTGCTTACCTTTTAGATTTCTATGGTTTGAAACAACCATTTACTTGTTTCTATTGCAATAGGTTGTGTTGAAAGCAAATGCTGTCATTATTCATTGAAACAGCGGTACATAATCGCTACTTCATACTATCAATAGAAACACTACATGTCAAAAGGCTTTTTGTTGCAATCAAGGTTTGTTAGCAACAGGGTGAGTTGCATGATCGATAAAACGTCATTTTCAATAGAAACAGCATTAAAACAGCGCAATGCTGATAGAAACAGGAGATAGCTAATCGCTCAGCAGGTTTATAGCAATCGGGATCGGCAAGGGTCAGATGATGAAGATGACGCCACGAAGTCGGATTTAAGAGCGTACAAGGCATGTCTCCACAAATGTTAGGCAATGACAAAGCGTCGATGTGGAAGAACGTTTTGCCGTTGAAACCAACCTCTAATTTGACCGATCCCGAAACCGATGCATTTGATTGACCGAGACCACGGATTTTGCGCGTCGTTTGTGAACGATGTAGTCCCAAACATTCGACAGCGCGGTCAGTGATGAAATGAGCCTGGCTCCCAGAGTCGATAAGCGCTTGAAACGATTGGAATTGACCAGCTGAATCTCGAATTTCGATTTGTGCGGTAGAAAGGAGCACGGTACCACTTTCTCCTAGGTTTGCTAAAACATTATCCACCAGGTCTGGTTTTTCTTGGGTATATGCCTGGGCTGTGTTCGTGCCTTCCTCAACTGGTGATGGTCGATGAAGAAGAGTGTGATGCCGTTGACTACAGTCCCGACACCGAAATATCGATTTGCAGTCCCTGAGACTGTGCGAGGGTCGTAAGCAATTGAAGCACCAACGGTGAGACGTAACGTATGCAATTTTCTCATCAACAGTTTTTTTAAGAAAATCTTCACATTGTGAGATTGTGTGTGGTTGGTAGCAAAAGGAACATTTAGGAATCGCGGGGATAAAAGAAGGCTGGGTAGGCTTTAGAACATGAGGGGCAGGCTCTGAGCTGCGCTTTTCAACGTCGTTCTTAGTAGCCACTAGAGCTGATGCCTTTTTTGAAACGTTGACTGTGGGCGAATTCAAAGAGGTCCGCGATTTATCCACATTCGGCCGTTCGTGAGACGAAAAATGAATGTCTCTCACAAGAGCTTCACATTTGGAATGAAGGAATACTTTAAGATCGAGGTAACAAGGCAACTCGACTGATGGATGGGATTGCTCGTACTCGTACCGTGTTTTCGAATCTAACTTTGAAAGAAGGAGATAGCAGAGGACGAAATCCCAGTGTGCAATAGGAAGACCTATCCCTTTGAGAATTGTCAGGTTTTCATGGAACATGTCAAAAACCCGCCGGAAATCATGAGGTGAATTGGATTTGAAAGTGACATTCAACATCTCCTTCCAACAAGTGAAAGCCAGTTCACGCTTATCACGATAACGAGCAACGAGTGTTTTGAAGGCTTCTTGATAATAAGCGCCTTGAACAGGGAAAGTTTTAACCAGCCCCAACGCATCACCTGAGAGACTCGATATCAAGTAATGCATTCGTTCGGTGTCTGACAAGCCGCTATTATCTTGAATGAGAGAGTTATATATCATAGAACTCGGGCCAAGCTTTTATATTGCCAGAGAATGAAGGAATATTTATCTTCGGAAGTTTAACCTTGAGCGACACGGCCTTACTGGTTGATGGCATGGAATCATTATGACCTTGAACTGCTTTTGGGGTGAATTCTTGGTGGAAAGCCATAATTTCGAAGAAGATTTCATCAAAGTTGGCCCGAATCATATCCTCACTTTCCTCAGCTGACCCATCGATGATGGACAGGATATCATCATGAGCTTCCTCAAACTTACTATGCAACTTAGGAACTTCCGTGAAATGTGCAAAGAAGTTATTCAACATTGAAACATCTTCTTTTGCATTCTTAGCCACTTCCAAGGTTCGTTTTAGACGGTTCAATGCCAAGGTGCGTTTACGTCTCAAAACTGGTAAATCAGCAACACTAAAAGCACAGATTTCGAAGGAACTTCCCTTCCCTTTCCCTGAGCTGAGCCTTCGACCAACCTTATAAGACATTTTAAAGAGGTTTTAAGCCAATAACTAACAGGTTTGATAGTACCTAATGGATTCGCTAGATTAAATAATATGTTATGTGAAAACCGTTATCTCACGTTACAACCGTTATCGAATACGTTATAGTTTTCCCAACTCCAATTACGAATGAGTGAATGAAAGACGGGAATTAACTAGCAACTATAATGGCGTTAATCGTTATGCGAAACCAACAAAAAACACGAAATACCCTCGACCGATAATGATGAAAGATAAATTGATAATTTTACAGATTGTTTTAATTTAGCTAGAATGAAAGTAATTCGTAAAACGTTCGAATAGAGAGTTTACGAAAGGAAGTTGTTAATTTAGAAACAGATGGATAAGAAATGATGGGTAATTAACAACAACGAATAAGTAATTTGATAGGTATTTGATGTGAATAGTGCAGGTGGATGGTGGATCTAGAATGACTGATAGTGATAAAATGACGATAATTGATACGCATATGAGACGTATCTCGTCGGGGCCTCCAAAAAATGTAACAACTCCACAGTTTTGTGGCAGTGTCATCACATGGGTCAGTACGTATTGATTTATAGACTTTACTGCCGAGAGATTATTCCGTATCGTTGGTTCAGTGACGCTGACGAACAAAGAGCTACTCTCACAATCCACTTACCTTATCACGAAGATGCCAAAACTCTGTAGGTACCCGGGCACTTGTCCACTTCTGTAGATGGGTTTCCGCTACTCCCCCAATACAAATAAATTGATTGTTTCCAGTTGTTTTACATTAAAACAAACTTTCACTGTTCATGTAAGCAAAAACTCTCAGATAATAAAAGAACCGGCTGACCGGGACCGAGTAGTGAGCGAACGTCTCTGATCGAACACAGATAGTGAAACCTTATTGAATGAATGGTTCGTGGATTGAAATGAAGAGAACACCCGAGTAGACTAAATTTGTGCAACGAACCAACCATTTCCACGGAATAATTTCAGCAAGTAAGGAAAGAAGAGTTGAAGACGAAACACAATGAAACGGCTGAACAGATTTTGATCAAACATAGCTAAGAACACTCCCAACAAATTCACATATCAAACAAACAAAAAAATACTAAATCGGTTCATCCGTTCGGGAGCTACGATGCCACAGCATCACACACACACAAACACACACACACACACACACACAGACAGACACGTCAAACTTATAACACACCGTCGTTTTTGCGTCGGGGGTTAAAAAGCTCTACTACTAACAAAATGGTGTGATGATGGATGATGTTGATGTCTGACAACAAACCCCCCCTATTGTTCTGTCCTGGATCCATCCCCCTTTTTATTTACATACCGTCTCTCCAGCGTTTACTATAAAAGGATCGCGCTCCACCGAACACATCAGTATCAACCAAGTTTATCCTTACAAGTAGTTTTATCCTAGTTCTTATATATATATACGCAAAAAAAAAAAAAAAACAGTATAATTAGTTAATCTGTTTGGCTCCAAAATGTTTACAAGAACTGAGAGTTTGCTTTACAAGGCATTTGTTTTGTCTGTGTGTTTTGTGTTTACTGCGGGGAGTGATTTAAAGGTGAGTTTTCTAACCCCCGACGCAAAAACGACGGGGTGTTATTAGTTTGACGTGTCTGTGTGTGTGTGTCTGTGTCCGTGTCTGTCTGTGGCATCGTAGCTCCCAAACGGATGAACCGATTTGTTTTTTTGTTTTTTATGTTTGAAAGATGAATTTTTCATGAGTGTTCTTAGCTATGTTTGATCAAAATCGGTTCAGCCGTTTCATTGCGTTGAGAGTTTTTTTTTTACAAAATTAATTACTTGTTAAATAATAAACTTCATAAAAATAATAAATAAATAAATAAATAATGCTGGAAAGTTCACAAAACATTATCTAGCCCCAAGCTAAGCAGAGCTTGTGTATGGGTACTAAAATACCCAGAACAACCTGAACAAATATCTACGATCGCACAAATATTTGATCCGGGGCGGGAATCGAACCCGCAACCACCTGCGTCGCAGGCCAACCTTCGCCCGCCGCGCCACAGAGGTCTTCAAAAAATGTTTAGCTTCTTAGGGTTCCGTACCCAAAGGGTTCTATTAGGATCCTATAATCTGTGGTAAACGGTGTTGGTCTCACTTTGATTTTTGTTTCTTAATTTAATACTAGCTTAGTTAAATATATTGTGTAAATGATTGCTTACCCAAATAAACTAAAAAAAAAAAAAAAACCTCGCTGTCCGTGCGTCTGTCTGTCTGTTTTTAAAAATAATAATAAACTTGATATAAAAGTTTGTCCTAAGGCAGCGCCAACACCAGGCAAAAATTTTCATACAAAAAAATGCCTTGGGCTACTCGAAAAATGCCTCGGGCTACTCGAAAAATGCCTCGGGCTACTCGAAAAATGCCTCGGGCTACTCGAAAGAGCGGTATTTATTGAATACCTAAAAACATCACTGAGTCAACATCATAATCATCTATCTCAAATACTGGTTAGTACCGGCTTCCAGACTCAGTGATCAGTGCCCCCTCAGTGACTTCCTTCGAAAATAGACTTGACAAACATTTAAAGTGCTCTGATAAGGACTAAGATATACATGCATCAGCTACGAGAGCTGCTGCCTGTATTATAAATAAAAATAGACTTGACAAACATTTAAAGTGCTCTGATAAGGACTAAGATATACATGCATCAGCTACGAGAGCTGCTGCCTGTATTATAAATAAAAATAGACTTGACAAACATTTAAAGTGCTCTGATAAGGACTAAGATATACATGCATCAGCTACGAGAGCTGCTGCCTGTATTATAAATAAAAATAGACTTGACAAACATTTAAAGTGCTCTGATAAGGACTAAGATATACATGCATCAGCTACGAGAGCTGCTGCCTGTATTATAAATAAGATAAGATATACATGCATCAGCTACGAGAGCTGCTGCCTGTATTATAAATAAGATAAGATATACATGCATCAGCTACGAGAGCTGCTGCCTGTATTATAAATAAGATAAGATATACATGCATCAGCTACGAGAGCTGCTGCCTGTATTATAAATAAGATAAGATATACATGCATCACCTACGAGAGCTGCTGCCTGTATTATAAATAAAAAAAATAAAAAAATAAAGATAATTTTACAAAACTCATACTGTAAACCTTCGGCATCGTTGTATTGATTTTATTGAACGAGCGGTACAAGTTCTCTGAATGAACTTGGAAGAATCGGCGTTTATATGTATGTATGTATGTATGTATTGTAATGATTCAGCCTTATTAGTCTGACTTACAAGAACCTCTTAGGTTGTTTCAAGAATTAAAACACAAGTACTATTTTGGAATAGAGACTTTTTTTGAATTTGAATATTGAAGGAACGGTATGAAACGAAAGGTCAGTAGGGGCAGTCAGATTTGTGAGCTCGAAGGAAAAGTAACACGTGGAAGCGCTGCGAGTCAGTATTGAAAAAGTGATTAATCCAGGAGATAGTGAAATGATTGATTGCGCCTTGGGCAGCTCTCTATCAGGACCAGAGAGCTGTTTCAAATGGAAATCGCAAACTTAACTGCTTTGCGTCGCTGACGAAGTCTTGGGAATGGTGACAAGGCGGACCTCAGAAGATAGAATCGCGTACCTAGATCAGATTGGGCATCCTAGGCTGTATTATGGCTTCCGTTTTAAAGGCCTGCAGTAGCCCACGACTTTGCTTTTGCTAGTGGCGGAGGTGAGGAAGTAATTCAGGAAGCCCTTCAAGTCATTGTGACACTCATAATTATCTGCCTCTAGTGAAAGCGATATCGTCCCCGGTGGTTCTTGGTACATGTCATAGGCTCTCCGTCCAGGCCTGACATCCCTGGCCATGGCCTAAGGTCATGCCCCCCCTAGTTCCTCCAGAATAGGTATCTCAGCATTGCACTTCGCTGAGAGACAAACACATTTTCCTTGCACATAAATGTGAGCTCGCGTGCTCTAGATTTGCCACTTACACACCCAGAATAGATAGGTATATGAGGTACATTATAGGTCTTCATCAGTATTAGAGCGTTTCTTCGTCCAGGATACTGCTTGGCACTTCTTATAACCCTAGGGAATAAGCTAGTACTCTGACATTCACACAATACAAGCACAAATAACTAAAAAGACAAGCAAATGCAAGCTTGGCTAAATAAAAACACTTCTAGCTAGGAAAATTAGCTAGGCTACATATCCGGGCGCGAAACTGCTTTGAAAACCTAAATAATTCTCTTTGAGTCTCCAAGTTAGAGCCGAGAGGCTGGTTCTAGTATTGGCTATCGCTAGTTTAAACCCATAATCAGCCATGCCGAGCAGTGCTGTTGGACTCTCCTGTTAAACCAATACAGGACTCCGTAAAACCTTGGGACCTTGAACTTAAAGGACGAAAGTCCTAGGGCCCTATGAGAACAGTTTCTTGACTTTATTTGGGAGATTCCCTGCCTTAAATAACAAATAAAATATCTTCATAACCTAAATATGCTAAGAACTGAAATCTATTATATTGAATTGTAATCAGGAGGAGTTCCTGTGAAACCTGGCTCTACGGGCGTCAAATGAGTCTTCAATCCATGGTCGAAAGGCTATTCTAATATATTGGCTATCGCTAGTTTAAACCCATAACCAGTCATGCCGAGCAGTACTGTTGGACTCTCCTGTTAAACCAATACAGGACTCCGTAAAACCTTGGGACCTTGAACTTAAAGGACGAAAGTCCTAGGGCCCTATGGGAATAGCTTCTTGACTTTATTTGGGAGTTTCCCCGCCTTAATTATTCTTTGAGGATTCAGAGAGACGCCTTCGAGCAGTGATTTGCAGGAATAACTCCTGATCTTCAAATTAACATTAATTTTTACCACTTCTCTCCAGTGAGATCTTTGTTCACGTATTTTTACAGTATTAGGACATGCGAGGGTTTATAGAGATCCTTGGGGAGAACTTAGTAAAGCTTTCCTCTTTTCTCTCTTTGAAGGTAGAGACTATACGTACAGACTTACTATAGAATTTATTATTAAAGTAAATTCCTTTATATTGCGGAGGAGACCTGACCAGAGTATATGTGCTGAGGGTCACTGAGAAGCGCGTAGGAGGTGCGCCCTCTTTACTGCAAAACCAAATTATTTTGTTCCATTTCGAAGATTTTCCTTTAAGAACTGAGTTACTGCTAAGATTTCACAACGTAGAGTCCTATCCATAAAGACGATCACGCCGGCCAATGCATTTAGTTCATTTCATAAAATATCCCTAGGGAAATACGGTTCTAATAGGGGGGGGGTTGTTACAGTATGTATGTATGTATGTTTGTCTGAGCATAACTTCCGAACCATTCATTCAATCTTCATGAAATTTGATTGGGGGGGTAGATAGTATTGGTACAATTTGTTGGTAAGGTTATGAGCTATATCGGTCGGGGGGTTGTTGAGATATTGGGGTCCAAGAGGGGGTAAAAAAGGAAAGTGAGAATATCAGATCAATTGGGGTGTCATATGAAAACCCCTTGCTTTGAAATTTTTATTAGTACAGGCAAATTAGCAAAAAGTGTGGCCCTAAGTCGAGTAGTCGTGGATTCTTATGGAATCGATAGATGACACGAATAGAAGCTTATCCCAGGTTTGCACCGTTTCTGGCGCATACGGAAGGCTTTTAAATATTAGGTACAAACTTTGAATAATTGTAACTTTTGAATAAACAAAAAAGTGTTAAGTGCAAGTTCAATTACTTATAGAGACAGTCTTAGTGCGTTATAGATTTTAATTAAAACTACGTGCATAGTGGGAAACACTGAGAATTTGTTTTTTTTAGTTTGTGGCTCGGGGGAAATTTATGTACTCGGTGCAAACTTACATAAGGTTTCTATAAGTATTATAAACACTATATTAGTTTTGCACACCTCAGCGAATTACGGAACATAGTTTTTTTTCTTTTTTTGTAAATTGTACTTCGGGGGAAATTTATGTAGTCGTGCAAATTTTACTATGGTATATACTATCAGTTTACCACATTCGCACGTAAAAAAAAACACAAATTTCGTACCGGAAGTACTTCTTAATAATAAATCTCAATAAGAAATCAACGGTGTGGGTGGGGTGCAGATTCATACCAAAATGTAGGCCGTATTCATCCCACGAATAATAAAATTTTATATCTGTCCGTATTAATCGCAAAATGTAGTCCGGATTCATACCACGCCACGGCCTTAAACAATGGATATTAGTACGGACGGTCAGACAGAAAAATGCAAGATCCTTACTATAATTTTCATATATTTTTGTTGGATGCATTTTATTAATAATTGGCGTTCGTACGTATGTATGTTTGTCCGAAGATAACTTGCGAACTGTTGATATATTCTTTATAAAACTAGTATTCTTTATACAATTTGGTAGATGGGTATATAGTATTAGTACTACAATTTGTGTAAGGTTATGAGCTAAATTGGTTCGGGGGTTGTAGAAGATATTGGAACCAAAGGAAGGGTAAAAAAGTGAAACAATCATAGACGTTTCAAAACTAGTTTTAATTTTATTTTAGACTGTGTAACTTTTGGGATAT
The DNA here is from genome assembly GCA_932527175.1 of Operophtera brumata. Lineage (NCBI taxonomy): Eukaryota > Metazoa > Arthropoda > Insecta > Lepidoptera > Geometridae > Operophtera > Operophtera brumata. The sequence continues at coordinate 29,008,941 of OW052239.1, read as the reverse complement.
AAGCAAAGAAGTAAAAATAAATAACCTCTAGAGTTTTTCTAGTAATCTACTATCATCCATCGAGGAGTTCCGTTGACCACCTTCCGTCTCCATCATCAGAACAGCTCGCTGTCACCATCATTAATAAATATTTAATAAATAAATAATGCTGGAGAGTTCACACAACATTATCTAGCCCCAAGCTAAGCAGCGCTTGTGTAATAGGTTCTAGATAACTGATATACTTTAATAAAATACATTACATAGATAGATATTTTTTATTATACATAGAAAATACCCAACAAAAACATATAACATAACATAAATAACATCCTGAACAAATATCTGCGCAAATATTTATAAATTATACAATATGGGTAAATTCAAGAGAAATATCAATAGGGCTCTTAATGTTAGGCAGCGCGTTTGCAATACCGTGGGTGTTGTCCATAGGTGGCGGTGACTGCTAAAGCAGTGACAAACAAGCAGACGGCCCGCCTGATGTAAACATCCCGTGGGCCATCTGCTTGTTTGTCACGTTTAGGGCATGTAATATCGGAAGGTTTTCAATTCCTATACTGATTTCTGATATTTCATATTGGAATTCCAATATTAATATCGGGATTTCGTTATTTATTTAGTAATTGCACATTTTATTTATAAATTGCACAAATTCGGTATGAGGCTGGATTAAGTGCAATTAAAAATATTTTTAAATCGTATTCTAATCGTATCTGATCATTAGTTAGTTCTCCCATGAGAACTAACTAATGTCTTTGCGAGTAGATGTTATTGGCAGATATATCGATCTACCCTCTTTCTCACTCTTTTATTATGAACGATACCACTATCATCGGTTTCATTGTCACACTTCACCCCAACTCGACACACAACACTATCGGTATCCGGTCGCGTAGCAGGTACCACACTTTTGTGATTCTTACACATTCTCACCACAGGCTTCCATACTCCAGATAATTGAAAACCATCTTCTCTATTGAAGTTTCTGTATTTAGTAATCTCAATTGCCTCTTGTGCCATTACAAATATTTATAAAATATACGAATCTTTGCTCGAAGTATAGGATATTGATGTTATCTAAAAGCTTGTGTTATAAATAATTGTAAAATTCTGATTCTCTGAAACGATTTCTACACTAGTCCGCGATTTTCCGGAAAAAATATTTTAAAAATGGCTTCCACTTTCTTTTTAAACGTTGTATATTTATTTTTGTTCTGTGATGGCAGTAAACCTCAGATATCGATTTTTAAATTAATCGAAACAGTAACAAAAAAAATGCATTTACATCCACAGCACGAACCATTGCATTGAACTTAAATTAAAAATATTGAATTTATTTAAAATCTGTTTAGTCCCTTACATTCTAAGGACATTTTAAAAATAAAGTCACATAAACTTTTTCATCCAAACCTATCTTAAGAACTTGGTCATTATGTCAGCTATTTATCATGTAAATTTGATTGAAAATCTTTTACGGGATCATTCATGATATTCAATTTAAACAGTTGAATGCGAAATTCTAGTTTTTAAGATTAAGTGAAATCGAAAATAAAACTAAATAATAACTTTCAGCATTGCATGTATTCAGTGAATCATCACAATACATTTTCGAAATGGCGACCTTCTTGCTCAATACATAATTAGCATCGTCTACAAAAATTATCTTTAAAGCGTAGAAAAGCGATTCTGTTGCTTTTGATTGTTGCTTCTGTTGTTTCGGCACTCTCGAGAGTAAACAATCTCTTTATAATATCCCCAAACAAAAAAGTCAATGGGGTTTAAGTCAAGAGATCGTGGGGGCCATGCGATAGGCCCGCCTCGGCCAATCCATTTATCACCAAGTATCACATTTAGTAGAGCTTTTTTGTGAAATTCTTCGTCCGGGGAAGTACTACCACCATACCTATTTCTGCCGCAAAGCAGTAGTGCTCGCATTGCTGTGTTTCGGTTTGAAGGGTATGGGTGCCGGTGAAATTACAGTCACATGAGACTTTACACCTTTATGTCTCAGGGTGGCGGGTGCAGTGCAATGTCACATAGGGCGCGTCCTAGGAGGGCGTGACCTATGTGATAATGCACTGTTCATAGGAAGAGAGTACCGCTTATCATCAGGTGGACCATCTGCTTGTTCAGTCATTCTAAGTAGTATATAAAAAAAACCTGTCATTAAGATGTTGTGTAACTACTGACGCAAAGCGACATGGTGCGCCGTCGTTTTGAAAAATCATGTTTCGGCGTGTTAGTAAAATGATGTCTGTGGATTATCCATTGAAATCTTCTCTTAAAAAGTTCAAGTATGACTCGCCATTTAAACGATCTGGCAGTTGGAATGGGCCCACCATCTGTCGCAGGTTTCTGCCTCGTAGGTAGAAAATAATGTCCTTGAACAACAAAGATGGGTTATTTTACTATTGCTTATGTGTAATACAATCTTCAGACTGCCAGATTTCTTTTTAATCCCGACTTGCAGAACATTTTCAAAAACTCGTTTTTGAACTAACTTTTATTAAATTGAGTGTTTTTTATGATCCTGTGCAATAATCTGGAACAAAGTTACATGAATAATAGCTGACACATCAGCCATGTTTAAGATAGGTTTGGATGAAAAAGACTAACTGTCCAGCATTATTTATTTATTTATTTATTTATTTATTTATTATGTGACTTTTTTTTAAACGTTCTTTGAAGTAGATTAAACAAAACAAAATATATCTTCATATTATTAATTTTATTTTAATGCAATAGTAGATGCTGTTGATTTAAATGTTATCAGACAAGGTAGCCCTAGTATTTAGCTTATTTACAACAACAAAAAACAGGCCTCTACCTCAACGAATCGAGTCACAATGGCCTAAAAAGTGTAAGAGCTCCGATTGCCTTAAAAACACATTACTCGAAAACTACTAAAAATCGCGGAACATACATAGGGGTGATTCGGGTACCTCTGGGGTTAACCTTTCTTTGGATTTCGGCTTGACATTACTTTTTGGGACACACTGTATATATTATTCCTTTGTTGATTATTTTATACCGACAAATTTATGAAATAAATAGATGTTCCATAATAACATATTTTTTTGCTGACGTTACTTTTACTCGTTTTAGATGTAGGTATTTCTAGGTGGGATAAATACGGACTCTAAAATGAAATGAATATTAATGGTATGAATCCGGAAAAAATATTATTACTTTCAGCTCGTGGGATGATTTTCTGGGATCAATACGGATGCACCCCGCGGTCGGGGCCAGTGTAAGCAGTGCAGCGCCACAGTATATATATTAGTTACTTAGCACCGCACTGAACTTACATATATAATACTTAAAAAATGCATGTTCCGTATATAAATTCCAGTATTAAATGGCCGGCGAATGTGCCTGAAATTTCCCCGAAGAAGAGCGACAGTAAAATATGGAAAAAGTGACTTCCGTGTGAGTTACTCAGGTGCAAACCTGGTAATTTATTTGGCCCATTTTACTGGTAATTCTGTCAATTTGCACCGACTACTTCAATTTCCCCCGAGCCGCAATAATCAAAAAAAGTTTTTTTTAGAAATGTTTTTTTTTCTTATGTTCCGTAAGTCGTATTAAAAAAAATACTTGGTGCAGATGTAGATCATACCGGTCTTAAGTGTATGCCAAATTGCACCGACTACATCTATTTTCCCCATTAAGTTACAGGTATTATAAGGTTTTCACCCTATTTCACCCTGTTCCGGGGGGGTGAATTTGCTGAAAGTTATATTAGAGGTGATTTTCAAGCCAAACAAAACAATAAGAAAAGGTTTTGTGACTACATCTAATTACTTCCACACTTTTGCTAAAAATCACCTAATTTGCCTGTACTATATGTTTTTTGAACTTACTTGTAGTTTTTGAGATATCAGGGTAAATCAAAAATGTGAAAAACCGAAACCTCTAGGGTACTTCCACTAATCCTACAACGCTGAAATTTGGTATGTTTGTAACTTTTATCACACAAATACTGGGAAAAGTCTAAAATTTATGAATTTCGAAACTTGTACTCTATAAACCAATAACCGTTGACCTCCCGTTTCTATGAATTTGAACGACGTTGTAGGTCTAACTTTTCGAACCACCACCACGTGACAAGTACGTTAATTTTTCAACAAAACATTTCTTTACAATTGTTCCAACACCGGTTTTCATACAAGTAAAACCACATTGAAATTGGAGCACCTATTGCACCTTAGATCCTGTTCATGGTGTGCTGGTCATCATCAAACCCTGGAGTTTGCTTTTTTACGACAAAACAACTCTCAAGGATTAAAAAAATATCAAATAACATCAGCAGTTGACGCCATCTTGGAAACAAAATGCCCGCAAGCGCCGCGGTGGTGGAGAAACGAAATAGTTCAATGTTACGGCGGCTTTTCATATTAAACGTTTTATTTTATATTAATTTTATTTTATTGAGGTAAACCAACAGCGTTACAATATATATAAGACAATTAGTCTATTATGTTTTGGAACCGTCAAAATAAACCATGTGTTGCTCTGAAAATACAAAGTTTTATTTTTACACATGCAATTTTCACTTTTACACAACAAATTACATTCTCAACAGAGACACTACCTTACCTGAAAATACAAAGAAACGACATTTAAAGTTTATAACAGGTTTGTCGATTCCTTTTCACAAATCACAATAATAAGTTTTCGCATAAATAATCAAAATATATAAAATCGTTGCGTGACTGACTGACTGACTGACTGACTGACAATCAACGCACAGCCCAAACCGTAAGTCCTAGAGATCTGAAACTTGGAGAATACGTTCCTTTTGTGGTCTAAGGGTGCACTAAGAAAGGAATTTTGAAAATTCACATGCTAAGGGGTCCAAAATGGGCTTTTAATATACAACAAAAAAGCTGTGTATTTCAGAAACCGTTAGCAGTAAAACCTTGAAATTTTACATGAAGATTCCTCAAATAAAATAAATAAACACGTGTTTCAGCGATTCCTGAATTTTTCTTGAAAAACGGATAGGGAAAGTTTTCTTTGTAAAAAAAATAAAAAACTTTAGTTTTTACAACGCACAGCCTAAACCGCTGGTCGTAGAGACTTAAAATTTGAAGAGTGTATTCCTTTTAGGATGTAAAGGTGTACTTAGAAACGAATTTGGAAAATTCGCCGTCTTAGGGGTCCAAAATAGGCTTTTAACGTATACACTTTGCGTTTTGCAACGCACAGTATAAAGCGCTGGACCTAGGCACATGAACTTTGGAGGATGTATTCTTTTTTGGGTGTGTAAGAAAGGGTTTTTGAAAAATCTTCTTGGAAGGAGTCCAAAATGGCTCTTAATGTAAAACTAAAATGATTCGTAATTCAGAAACCGGTTAGTAGATACAAGAAAATTCACAGGTTAATTTAAAAAAAAATGCCTACGTAAGTTTCAGCAGTACCTGAAAAAAGGAATGGAAACATAGTCTTTGTAAATAAATACACTTTAGGTTTTAGCCAGATTTCAGCGTATTTAGACAATTTCAAAGTTAGTTTCACGGTGAAGTCAATAAGATCATAATATTTTAAGGACCTCATGGTTAAAATGGGACCCCTAAATTGAAAAACATGAGTATGGTGTCGTTTAATAGGTCATGTCACGGTGTCGTTGTTGAGATTAAAACATTTTCAGGACCTCAAGGTAAAAATGGGACCCCTAAATTGAAAAACTTGAGTATGGTGTCGTTACAAAGGTCGTGTCACGGTGTCGATTCCTGATTTTTTCTTGAAAAAAAAAAAAAGGAACTTTTTTTGTAAAAAAATAAAAAACTTTAGTTTTTACAAACCGCTGGTCGTAGTGACTTATAATTTGGAGAGTGTATTCCTTTTAGGGTGTAAAGGTGTACTTAGAAAGGAATTTGGAAAACTCGCCGTCTTAGGGGTCCAAAATGGGCTTTTAACGTATACACTTTGCTTTTTGCAACGCACAGTATAGACCGCTGGACCTAGGCACATAAAATTTGGAGGATGTATTCTTTTTTGGGTGTAGGGGTGTAATAAGAAAGGGTTTTTGAAAAATCACCTTGGAAGGGGTCCAAAATGGCTTTTAATGTAAAACTAAAATGATTCGTAACTCGGAAACCGTTGATAGTAGATAAAAGAAAATTCAAAGGTTAATTTAAAAAAAAAATAGCTAACATAAGTTTCAGCAGTACCTGACATTTAGCTGAAAAAAGAAATGGGAACATTTTCTTTGTAAATAAATACTCTTTAGGTTTTAGCCAGATTTCAGCGTATTTAGACAATTTCAAAGTTAGTTTCAAGGTGAAGTCATTAACATTAAAACATTTTCAGGACTTCAAAGTTAAAATGGGAAATTCCCTAGATTTAAAAACTTAAGTATGGTGTCGTTTCAAAGGTCGTTTGACGGTATCTTACAAAATATAAGAGACATAGTCAAGCAAAAAACAGTTAAAACAGTTCTTCTACCCGCCCCTTAGTCCTATAGCCATAATGTAGCTTTCTATGGGTAAAATAACTTTTAAAATCGGACAAGTCGTTCTTGAGTTTATCCATTACAAACAAACATACAAATACGCGAGTGAAGCCGCAGGTGAACGTTAATAAACCATAGCCTATGTTACTTGCTGATAATGTAGCTTTCTACAGGTGAAAGAATTTTTAAAATCGGTTAAAAAGTTTTTTAGTTTATCCATACAAACAAAATTATTTTACACCTTGGGTTACATTATTGGAGTTTTAGTAAGGATCCCTAATTTTTTGGAAATATAATATAGCCTATGGTCCCCGGAGATAGTGTAGCTACCCAACAGTGAAATATTTTTTCAAATCGGTTCAGTTGTTTCTTAGCCTATTCAATGCGAACAAACAATCAAATCTTTCCTCTTTATAATATTACAAATTGTGAGATTGGCGAGTAAAAACTGCGCGTGGGAGAATAAGTTACATACATACGCGAACAAACAATCAAATCTTTCCTCTTTATAATATTACAAATTGTGAGATTGGCGAGTAAAAACTGCGCGTGGGAGAATAAGTTACATACATACGCGAACAAACAATCAAATCTTTCCTCTTTATAATATTACAAATTGTGAGATTGGCGAGTAAACAGACAAGTAATTACAGATTAAGTAATAGTGTCAAAACCGAGTTTACCTTAGCGGTGCGCGCAGTGCGATTTTCTACTAAGATTACACACGATAAGATTAAGATTGACACTCGTATTTATAGACAAGTCAAAGTAATTACTTGAGCAACTATTTTTATTGCATAGTTAAGAAATCGGACGAAGTAAGAACTGTCAAAAGTTAGAATTCTTAATCAAGTAATAGTAACTACTTTCGTTACTTAAGCAACGCTTATTACTCGGTTCGGAGCTTTTTGACAGTATTTAGTAAGTAACGTGCATTACTCAACTATAGAATAAAATTTTGTACTGAAGAATTCTAGCTTCAAGTAATGACTTCATTAAGAAATTACTTAGCAACAAGTAATTACTTGTTTATAAATACGAGTGTTAGTGTATTAAGTCAAGCAAAAAACCAGTTATAGTTATTATTATTATTTATTATGGATAAAATAATATTACGCGTACGAAGTCGCGGGTAACAGCTAGTACTTACATAAAATTATAGTTCAAAATAATGATAACATGCTTTAATGCTTCAACTAGTTAGTTTGTGTTTAGCTGTTAGTTTCTCTAAAATTGTAAAAAAAAAAAAAAAAAAAAAAAAAAAAAAAAAATACAAAACTAGACATGTAGTTGAGTGCCGTTGTTCAATGAACGATCTAGCCGTCCAACTAGTGAGCTGTTTGAACCAGTTAGTTTCGACATACCGTCCAACTAGTCAGCTGTTTGAACCAGTTAGTTTCGACATACCGTCCAACTAGTCAGCTGTTTGAATTAGTTAGTTTCGACATACCGTCCAACTAGTCAGCTGTTTGAACCAGTTAATTTCGACATACCGTCCAACTAGTCAGCTGTTTGAACCAGTTAGTTTCGACATACCGAGCAACTAGTCAGCTGTTTGAACCAGTTAATTTCGACATACCGTCCAACTAGTCAGCTGTTTGAACCAGTTAGTTTCGACATACCGTCCAACTAGTCAGCTGTTTGAACCAGTTAGTTTCGACATACCGTCCAACTAGTCAGCTGTTTGAACCAGTTAGTTTTGATATACCGTCCAACTAGTCAGCTGTTTGAACCAGTTGGTTGCGACAAATATACTCACGTACAAAGGTATTTCTTCTAAAGAAATAAAGTAACCTACCTAAATCGCGTGTATTCGCGAGGTCTCAGTTCGGGGCGAACCACTAGTATTGTACGTATAGTATAGTATAGTATAGTAGTAGATTAGTCTGTTAAAAATCAAAAAGACTGGTAATTTTGCGTGATACCTTTTTGTTATTTTAGGAGGATGGCAGGCGAGCTCACAGGGACCGAGAGGGTTTGTGGTTTGGACCCCGCCTCGGCAAGAGGGCAGCGCAGCTCGCGAATGAAGACGGCAGGTACACGCTAGCAGGTCACAACAACACAACATAACAACGCAACATGTTTTGTTAGTAGTAGACCTTTTTTATGTATGATGATGTACTACCACCATACCTATTTTTAACCCCCGACGCAAAAACGACGGGGTGTTATAAGTTTGACGTGTCTGTGTGTGTGTGTATGTATGTCTGTGGCATCGTAGCTCCCGAACGGATGAACCGATTTCGTTTTTTTTTTTGTTTTATAGGTGAGTTTGTCGGGAGTGTTTTTTGCTATATTTGATCAAAATCGGTTCAGCCGTTTCATTGCGTTGAGGGTTTATTAATTTTTATAAAATTAATTACTTGTTCTTGCAAAGCAGTAGTGCTCGCATTGCTGTGTTCCGGTTTGAAGGGTAAGGGTGCCGGTGAAATTACAGGCACATGAGGCTTTCATCTTTATGTCTCAGGGTGGGGCGCAGTGCAATGCCACATAGGACGCGTCCTAGGTGGACGTGACCTATGAGGTAATGCACTGTTCATAGGCAGAGGTTACCGCTTAAGATCAGGTGGGCCATCTGCTTGTTCCGTCATCTAAAGTTGTATTTAAAAAAACGCACATTATCATCGTCACCTATTAAGCCTTAATGCCTCTCTGGCCTTAATGCCTCTCCTTAGAATGCCACAACCAATGGTCTTTAGCCGCCTGCATCCACCGACATCCTTTTATTACAAGCTTTTATTTAACTTGTGTAATGTGTAATGTAATGTATGTATGTATGTCCGGGTGGAATCTTGCAACTGAATTTTAAAGCAGTTATCCTCAACCGATTGAGCTGATATTTGTCATACCTGTCAAGTTCCGATGACAATACAATATGACGGTGACAGCGAGCTGATCTGATGATGATGATGGAGCTAGTATGATGATGGCTCCTCGATGGATAATAGTAGGCTGGCCGTGTTTAGGCTCATTGTGAGCACACGGTTACGATCACTGATATTATAAAAGATTGTAATGAAAAAAAAATTACATAAAACTTGTTGTAATTGCCTTTCAGAGATGTGTTCTACAGACTGATAGAGGCCGCCGATGCCCTCAAATACTATTACAACGAGCTGCCCGCCTCGTACCTGGAGAGACGGAACGAGCCGGAGACACGAGGTTAGTACTATTACGAGCTGCCCGCCTCGTACCTGGAGAGACGGAACGAGCCGGAGACACGAGGTTAGTACTATTACGAGCTGCCCGCCTCGTACCTGGAGAGACGGAACGAGCCGGAGACACGAGGTTAGTACTATTACGAGCTGCCCGCCTCGTACCTGCAGAGGAACGAGCCCGAGACACGAGGTTAGTACTATTACGAGCTGCCCGCCTCGTACCTGCAGAGGAACGAGCCCGAGACACGAGGTTAGTACTATTACGAGCTGCCCGCCTCGTACCTGCAGAGGAACGAGCCCGAGACACGAGGTTAGTACTATTACGAGCTGCCCGCCTCGTACCTGGAGAGACGGAACGAGCCGGAGAAACGAGGTTAGTACTATTACGAGCTGCCCGCCTCGTACCTGGAGAGACGGAACGAGCCGGAGAAACGAGGTTAGTACTATTACGAGCTGCCCGCCTCGTACCTGGAGAGACGGAACGAGCCGGAGACACGAGGTTAGTACTATTACGAGCTGCCCGCCTCGTACCTGGAGAGACGGAACGAGCCGGAGAAACGAGGTTAGTACTATTACGAGCTGCCCGCCTCGTACCTGGAGAGACGGAACGAGCCGGAGACACGAGGTTAGTACTATTACGAGCTGCCCGCCTCGTACCTGCAGAGGAACGAGCCCGAGACACGAGGTTAGTACTATTACGAGCTGCCCGCCTCGTACCTGCAGAGGAACGAGCCCGAGACACGAGGTTAGTACTATTACGAGCTGCCCGCCTCGTACCTGGAGAGACGGAACGAGCCGGAGACACGAGGTTAGTACTATTACGAGCTGCCCGCCTCGTACCTGCAGAGGAACGAGCCCGAGACACGAGGTTAGTACTATTACGAGCTGCCCGCCTCGTACCTGGAGAGACGGAACGAGCCGGAGACACGAGGTTAGTACTATTACGAGCTGCCCGCCTCGTACCTGGAGAGACGGAACGAGCCGGAGACACGAGGTTAGTACTATTACGAGCTGCCCGCCTCGTACCTGCAGAGGAACGAGCCCGAGACACGAGGTTAGTACTATTACGAGCTGCCCGCCTCGTACCTGCAGAGGAACGAGCCCGAGACACGAGGTTAGTACTATTACGAGCTGCCCGCCTCGTACCTGGAGAGACGGAACGAGCCGGAGAAACGAGGTTAGTACTATTACGAGCTGCCCGCCTCGTACCTGGAGAGACGGAACGAGCCGGAGACACGAGGTTAGTACTATTACGAGCTGCCCGCCTCGTACCTGGAGAGACGGAACGAGCCGGAGAAACGAGGTTAGTACTATTACGAGCTGCCCGCCTCGTACCTGGAGAGACGGAACGAGCCGGAGACACGAGGTTAGTACTATTACGAGCTGCCCGCCTCGTACCTGCAGAGGAACGAGCCCGAGACACGAGGTTAGTACTATTACGAGCTGCCCGCCTCGTACCTGCAGAGGAACGAGCCGGAGACACGAGGTTAGTACTATTACGAGCTGCCCGCTTCGTACCTGCAGAGGAACGAGCCGGAGACACGAGGTTAGTACTATTACGAGCTGCCCGCCTCGTACCTGCAGAGGAACGAGCCGGAGACACGAGGTTAGTACTATTACGAGCTGCCCGCCTCGTACCTGCAGAGGAACGAGCCCGAGACACGAGGTTAGTACTATTACGAGCTGCCCGCCTCGTACCTGCAGAGGAACGAGCCGGAGACACGAGGTTAGTACTATTACGAGCTGCCCGCTTCGTACCTGCAGAGGAGGGACGAGCCTAGAGGTTAGTCGCATCATCAGCCGACGGTCTCCAGCACCAGTGGCTTTTAAGCCAGCAGTGTATTTCCAGGCCAGCAGTGTATTTCCAGTCCAGCAGTGTATTTCCAGGCCAGCAGTGTATTTCCAGGCCAGCAGTGTATTTCCAGGCCAGCAGTGTATTTCCAGTCCAGCAGTGTATTTCCAGGCCAGCAGTGTATTTCCAGGCCAGCAGTGTATTTCCAGTCCAGCAGTGTATTTCCAGGCCAGCAGTGTATTTCCAGGCCAGCATAATACGACTTTCCATAAAAAAAAACAGTCTTTAGAACCGAATTATATTCGTAAAACTATTTCAACTATTTACTAAAACAAAATAAAAAGTTTATATGTCTAGGCCGGAATGCTCTAGTGTGTCTATGTCACACAATCCAGCCGTAGCGGCTGAACGGATTTTGATGAAGTTCCTGATACACACGACACAGGGGATGCTAGTGTGGGATCAGCCCCCCTATTCCCTATCTTGAAAGTCACTCGGTGACCAACGTTTGACAGGTAGAATGACTATCACTTGCCCAAAGTTATCATCAAAAACTGTCAAAAGACATAATTCGTATTCTCTATCTTCAGTGGGTTACTGAGATGACGTCACCATCGATTGCTTTCCATCAAAGTCACTAGATGGTTTCAGCGCTTATCGACTCCATAGCGAATCTATGATTTTATTATTATTTGGTATTCCGTAAGCAAAATGACAGCTCCATCGCTTTCATTCAAAATCACCGACGTTCCGCGAAAGGAGCTAATCGAGGCTACGTTTTATAAATTGCGTTTGGATGTGATTATCTTGTAAGGATAGATAATGTTACTACGATGAAATTAGTAATTATAGAATATTTAAGATCTACGTTAGAGGTACCTACTTATGTATTTTTAGCAACTCGTAACTGCAGCAAACAATAAAAAATGTCTCTGTCATACCTACCTACTCGCTGCAGCCGACGAAGAAAGGGCGCGAAATGCCGTCAGACTGGAAGGAGAGGAAGCTTGTCCGCGACACCCTTAGAAAATTAAAAATTGGTGTTTGGCGCCAATATAATCAAAAGCGACACCAGTGATCCCATGTCGTTGCCGGATTAGCAATTCATAGATTATTTTAGACTGCAGAAAAATTCCTTCGCGGCTCTCGTTGAATAATTAACGCCACATTTGAAAACAAAACGGCGCGGTACGGCGATACCTACCCCATCAATTGAAAGTAACCTACCTACCTATAAATATATCTAGGTACCGACCTAAAGCATTACACTATTTGACCAAGCGAAGCGAGGTCGCCAAATCAATGCCAATTCGTCGGCGTTTGTTTACATACCTAGTCTAAATTATTTGTAGTAGGTACCTATTTCAGGTTTTTAGCAGTAGTAGGTAGAGCTTTTTTGTAAAAGTTTTCGTCCGGGGAAGTACCTACCTACTACCACCATACCTATTTCTTCCGCAAAGCAGTAGTGCTCGCATTGCTATGTTCCGGTTTGTAGGGTATGGTTGCCGGTGAAATTACAGGCACATGAGACTTCATCTTTATGTCTCAGGGTGGCGAGCGCAGTGCAATGCCACATAGGGCGCGTCCTAGGTGGATGTGACCTAGGAGGCCTTCCTCAATACAAAGGGATTCCATTCTCTGAATACATTAATGTAAGAAGTAAAAGACCTAAGTACCTACCTACCTATGCGTACCTATTCTTCTTCTAGCTTGTACTTATAATAATAAATTGTGTTTATAGGCAGGCACACATCAATAAGTGTGTTTTCAGTTTTTGTAAATAGCCGCCGCTCGATATTGGGCGCTAATTGATATTGTTATTGTTGTTGTTATTTGTCGATATTGTTGACATGTTTGTATTATATTAAGTAAGTAGGACACAGCTTGTTAACATTTTGAAATTCGTGCTTGCTCTTCTTATAAACTTGCCGATCTGTTTTATAAATTAGCCAATCTGACTTACTTGTCTAATGTTTGTACGCTGAAAAGCAGAATCTAGCGATCTTACCTATAGGTACCTATCAACCTAACATCTAATGCAATTGTATTTTACCTAGATTCTAAGCAATAAATGATTTATGATCATTATCTGCCCATAGACCACACAAGACTTCTATTTTGAAAGTAACTAGAGTTGCCAAAATAATATCGATAGACATTGATAGTCACTGAGCTAGAGCTTGGTGCAACAATGCAGCTTTCCCTTACGTAATCGCGATTAATAACAATCTTCGGTTACCCACTAGGGCGAGTGAACAACTATCATCAGTTAGTCACTGAAGACGAAAAAGATAGGGAATCGGGGGGCAGGACTATGTATGTGACTGTTGGGTGTTATGTTATGTATGATCTGTTATTAGTTCCGTGTCTGTGTTGTGGTAGCATGGTGCTCGTAGTTCCTGATACACACGACACAGGGGATCCTAGTGTGGGGTCAGAACTATGTATGTGACTGTTGGGTGTTATGTTATGTATGATCTGTTATTAGTTCCGTGTCTGTGTTGTGGTAGCATGGGCTCGTAGTTCCTGATACACACGACACAGGGGATCCTAGTGTGGGGTCAGAACTATGTATGTGACTGTTGGGTGTTATGTTATGTATGATCTGTTATTAGTTCCGTGTCTGTGTTGTGGTAGCATGGTGCTCGTAGTTCCTGATACACACGACACAGGGGATCCTAGTGTGGGGTCAGAACTATGTATGTGACTGTTGGGTGTTATGTTATGTATGATCTGTTATTAGTTCCGTGTCTGTGTTGTGGTAGCATGGTGCTCGTAGTTCCTGATACACACGACACAGGGGATCCTAGTGTAGGGTCAGAACTATGTATGTGACTGTTGGGTGTTATGTTATGTATGATCTGTTATTAGTTCCGTGTCTGTGTTGTGGTAGCATGGGCTCGTAGTTCCTGATACACACGACACAGGGGATCCTAGTGTGGGGTCAGAACTATGTATGTGACTGTTGGGTGTTATGTTATGTATGATCTGTTATTAGTTCCGTGTCTGTGTTGTGGTAGCATGGGCTCGTAGTTCCTGATACACACGACACAGGGGATCCTAGTGTGGGGTCAGAACTATGTATGTGACTGTTGGGTGTTATGTTATGTATGATCTGTTATTAGTTCCGTGTCTGTGTTGTGGTAGCATGGTGCTCGTAGTTCCTGATACACACGACACAGGGGATCCTAGTGTGGGGTCAGAACTATGTATGTGACTGTTGGGTGTTATGTTATGTATGATCTGTTATTAGTTCCGTGTCTGTGTTGTGGTAGCATGGTGCTCGTAGTTCCTGATACACACGACACAGGGGATCCTAGTGTGGGGTCAGAACTATGTATGTGACTGTTGGGTGTTATGTTATGTATGATCTGTTATTAGTTCCGTGTCTGTGTTGTGGTAGCATGGGCTCGTAGTTCCTCATACACACGACACAGGGGATCCTAGTGTGGGGTCAGAACTATGTATGTGACTGTTGGGTGTTATGTTATGTATGATCTGTTATTAGTTCCGTGTCTGTGTTGTGGTAGCATGGTGCTCGTAGTTCCTGATACACACGACACAGGGGATCCTAGTGTGGGGTCAGAACTATGTATGTGACTGTTGGGTGTTATGTTATGTATGATCTGTTATTAGTTCCGTGTCTGTGTTGTGGTAGCATGGGCTCGTAGTTCCTCATACACACGACACAGGGGATCCTAGTGTGGGATCAGGACTATGTATGTGACTGTCGGGTGTTATGTTTCAGTTACAAAGAAAGTAATCTTCACGCCAAAACTAGGCCGCGGCCTAGGAGAGGACTTGGAGAGGCAGTTCGTAGACTTCACTCCTCGACTCGGCAGGCGGCTCGCTGAGGACTTGGGGGTCACGCCGGCAGACCAGGAGATGTACGTTACTAGGACAGAGCATGAGCAAGGCATTCCAGTCGGGCGATGATGGACGAACGTGTGAATGTGGGTGCCAACATACGTGAGGCTATTAATTGCGGACAAAGCTAAGTTTTTTCCTTAAATATGCAGCTTTTCTAAGATCAGGTGCCACCTGGTGATAACAGGCTGACTTCTCATATGTCGGCATAGACCGGTAAGCTTTAATATTATACTTATTTTAGTAAGTTAAAAATCAAATCTAAGCTTGGTAATTTTGTGGCATAGCACGTCGCTTGAGATCTTGTTATAGAAGCGTACACATTGTGCTGTAAACGATTTACTAAATTCATGAAGTCTGATAGTGGGAACGGTGAGTTTATCTTTGTTCCTAGTATTTAAAATATGATTGTTGCTTTTATACAACCTTGTTATTAACTTACAATGAATGTCCGGGTTGAATCTTGCAACTGCCACATGAGACTTTTCACCTTTATGTCTCAGGGTGGGGCGTAGTGCAATGCCACATAGGGCGCGTTCTAGGTGGACGTGACCTATGAGGTAATGCACTGTTCATAGGCAGAGGTTACCGCTTAACATCAGGTGAGACATCTGCTTGTTCCGTCATCTAAAGGAGTATAAAAAAAACGCACATTATCATCGTCACCTATTAAGCCCACTGCTGGCCATATGCCTCTCCTTAGAAAGTCACAACCAATGGTCTTTAGCCGCCTGCATCCACCGACATCCTTTTATTACAAGCTTTTATTTAAATTGCAATGTATGTATGTCCGGGTTGAATCTTGCAACTGAATTTTTAAGCAGTTATCCTCAACCGATTGAGCTGATATTTGTCATACCTGTCAAGTTCCGATGACAATACAATATGATGGTGACCGCGAGCTGATCTGATGATGGAGACGGAAGGTGGATAACGGAACTCCTCGATGGATAATAGTAGACTGGCCGTGTTTAGGCTCATTGTGATCAGCACACGGTTACGATCACTAATATTATAAAAGCTTGTATTGAAAAATATATTTTTCTCGAAAAACTTATTTGTTAACAAGTTTATACTTTTGCGAACATACATCAGGTTTTCATAAAAGTACGGGCATTGAATAGAATAGAATAGGTTTTTTTTTTATTTGTAACAACACAGATAGGTAAACAAAAGAAAACATGAAAAAAAAACACAAAATGATAGTTAGATATGCTGTTACAAAAAGCCCATTATATATTGTTAGATTGTGTTAGATTGCCCGTTATAGGCGGGGCATTGCCCGTTATAGGTTGGGCATTGCCCGTTTTAGGCGGTAGAACACGCAGTCATCCTAGCATGTTCAATGACTAATATGATTCCTGGTCTGTCCTAGATACCAACCCGACGCCGATAGAGTGGGCACTAGAACGCGTTACTTCTCTCCACGCCTGGGACGCACCATGAACTTCTCTCCACGCCTCGGCAGAGAGCTTGCTTATGGTAAGACGATTCGGTAAGATTATGGTGAGATTATCCC
Organism: Operophtera brumata; assembly: GCA_932527175.1. Lineage (NCBI taxonomy): Eukaryota > Metazoa > Arthropoda > Insecta > Lepidoptera > Geometridae > Operophtera > Operophtera brumata. The sequence goes on along the minus strand of OW052239.1, from coordinate 28,992,148 downwards.
GGATTCTACCTTATCACCATACCAATTTCTGCCTCAAAGCAGTAGTGCTCGCATTGCTGTGTTCCGGTTTGAAGGGTAAGAGTGCCGGTGAAATTACAGGCACATGAGACTTTTCATCTTTATGTCTCAGGGTGGCGGGCGCAGTGCAATGCCACATAGGGCGCGTCCTAGGTAGGCCGTGACCTATGAGGTAATGCACTGTTCATAGGCAGAGGTTACCGCTTAACATCAGGTGGGCCATCTGCTTGTTTCGTCATAAAAGTAGTATAAAAAAAAAGTCTTAAATAATTTAATTTATGTATTAATACTGATTGTACCTATACATATATTGTAGTTGATTGTTTTTCCTTAATAAATAAAATAAAATAAAACACTATTAATGACGAAGGTATTTTAAATTATTTTCAGATAACTACCCGAACAAGGTTCGTGCTGCGCGGAGCGCTAATAACACTAACACTACAAGACGCTAAACGGACTCTGGAATAGAATATAACTTATTATTTTGGACGAAATAACTTTTGTATGTGTTATAAATAAATAATATGTAAGCTAGTTGGTTTTGTTTTAACCCAGGAGGTTTATGATTATCGCACTTACGTATCTTTATAGATATATAACCACATTCACAACAATCACATGTCCTAATCCCATAGGATCCCCTGTGTCGTGTGTATCAGGAACTACGAGCACCATGCTACCACAACACAGACACGGAACTAATAACAGTTCATATATAACATTACACCCAACAGTCACATACATAGTCCTGATCCCACACTAGGATCCGCTGTGTCGTGTGTATCAGGAACTACGAGCACCATGCTACCACAACACAGAGACGGAACTAATAACAGATCATATATAACGTAACACCCAACAGTCACATACATAGTCCTGACCCCACACTAGGATCCCCTGTGTCGTGTGTATCAGGAACTACGAGCACCATGCTACCACAACACAGACACGGAACTAATAACAGATCATACATAACATAACACCCAACAGTCACATACATAGTCCTGACCCCACACTAGGATCCCCTGTGTCGTGTGTATCAGGAACTACGAGCACCATGCTACCACAACACAGACACGGAACTAATAACAGATCATACATAACATAACACCCAACAGTCACATACATAGTCCTGACCCCACACTGGGATCCCCTGTGAGTAATATTTCTAATATTTCTAATATTTGTAGATCATGGTGAAAATACCGCAAATAAAGAGTTATAAAAAGCCAGCAACAGTCAATACAGTGTAAAATTATACTCTCTTCACACATATAATATGGAATAAGTTTTTTCTGAAAAATATATTTTTCATTCCAAGCTTTTATAAAATTAGTGATCGTAACCGTGTGCTGATCACAATGAGCCTAAACACGGCCAGTCTACTATTATCCATCGAGGAGTTCCGTTGTCCACCTTCCGTCATCAGTTCAGCTCGCTGTCACCGTCATATTGTATTGTCATCGGAACTTGACAGGTATGACAAATATCATCTCAATCGGTTGAGGATAACTGCTTTAAAATTCAGTTGCAAGATTCCACCCGGACATACATACATACATTGCAAGTTAAATAAAAGCTTGTAAAATAATAAATAATGCTGGACAGTTCACACAACATTATCTAGCCCCAAGCTAAGCAGAGCTTGTTTTATGGGTACTAGATAACTGATATACAATACATTACATAGATATATATTTTTATACATAGATAATACCCAGTAGATAATACCATAATAATATCTGCCCTGAACAAATATCTACAGATCGTACAAATATATGTTTCGAGGCGGGAGTCGAGCCCGCAACCTCCTGCGTCGCAGGAAATAGGAAAATATGTAAAATTTCACCACAATCGGATATCGAAAAGTCACCCTTTTTTGCCACCCGTGAAATACTTATCATTGAGAAGTTCCAATGGCCATCTCTGGTCTTCTTCATCGGTTCCACTTTATCAAATGGAACTTTCTGAATCCACATGCTTGACTTGTTGCTGAAAATACTGAATTCGCTATGTGTGCCTCTATAATTTTTGAGGAGTACCCTCCAATTCTTCCATGGATCCCATCATTAGAACCAGATTTTGATGATAATGATACCAATCCGGAAGTAAATCACGCCAACTAAAAAAAAACCAAATCAGTTTATAAATGACGGAATAATGAGGAAATATAAACATATTAAAAAAAACACGAATTTAGAACCTCCTTTTTTGAAAAGTCGGTTATGAAACCGGGTGTTGGTTACACTCGCGGACTAAACCGGGTGTTGGGTAGTCATAGTCATAGTCATAGTCATAGTCATAGTCATAGTCATAGTCATAGTCATAGTCATAGTCATAGTCATAGTCATAGTCATAGTAATTTATTAATAACAAAAACGGTTACAAGTCAAATATACATAAATCCATAAATCGTACATAAGTACATCACAAAATTTACATCACAATACAATACATTATAACAATTTGAAATTTAATATGTCAATACCATAACAATTAGTAATCGTATAAAAAATTATAATAATAATAGGTAATGTCAAATAATTAAATAATGTCAGAAAAATAATAAAATATTAATTTACATCAATTTTAAATAAATCTAGATATTGATAGATCGTCTGCGCTACAAGCCTTGTTTTTAATTTATTTTTGAAAGATAGCGTCGAACTCGAGCTTCTGACACTTTCAGTGCGTGCGTTGTAGACCGCGGGAGCCATCACATGCACTAACTTGAACGACTTAGTGAGTCGCCTGCGTACCACACTCAGCTTGTGTGCGTTCCGTGTGTTGTACCTGTGCCCATCCCCAAGTTTCACAAACGACGCCAGGTTGTTCCTGGCATACATAGCTGTATGAAGAACCTGACGCTAACGAAACTGGATGACTGATGGTGTGCTATTTCTCTCCACCAGTATAAAGTAAGGCTAGGCTCAGACGTATCACTTTCCGCCCACTTTAGAACCACAAAAAAGTGATCACATGTTGAGAGTACAGGTCAAGTATGGAACGTCATGACAGCGCTCAGACGGACGACAAACTGTGGTCGAAAGTGGTCGATACGATTGACAGTTCAACCACATTAAGACCACTGTTTTGTGGGACCAGTGCCTAAACTAATTACTACCACGGTTCATGAGATACAGCCTGGTGACAGACGGACAGACAGACAGACGGACAGCCGAGCCTTAGTAAAAAGATATCTAAAGATGGCGCGATGAATCAACATCTGACGTCCGTCACGTGACGGCCGTCGCTTCTACAAAGCCTTACCTTGCGCACGCGCATGTTAATAAAATAAAACCAATAAAATGCGAAGGGCACTCGACGCGATAAAATATATTGAGGCTGGTAAAATGACTGTGAATCATATATTTATAAAAACGTGTAAGTTATACTTTTTAGCTTTAAATAAATAAAAGTCTTTATTTAGAGACTGGTTCCGTTCCATGGGTACCGGGCGCTTTCAGGGCTTCTGGTCGAAACGACGCACGACCCGAGACCTGGCTCTTATCTGGCTCAACGCATTAGTATTGCCATTCAGGGTGGCAATGCAGCCAGCATCTTACGAACGTTTCCATCCGGTAGTGATTTGGATCCGTTGAGCTATCTTTAGATAGCTCTTTAGGTAACTAATCACCATACCTATTTCTGCCACAAAACAATAGTGCTCGCATTGCTGTGTTTCGGTTTGAACGGTATGGGTGCCGGTGAAATTACAGGCACATAAGACTTTTCATCTTTATGTCTCAGGGTGGCAGGCGCAGTGCAATGCCACATAGGGTGCGTCCTAGGTGGACGTGACCTATGAGGTATTGCACTTTTAAAAAGGCAGAGGTTACCGCTCAATATCAGGTGGGCCATTTGCTTGTTCTGTTATTCATATATCCAATAAAAAAAAAAACTCAACTGTTTTCTTTTAAATTGGTACCTACTTGTCTTAGTTATATTATTGTTTCTGTAAATATAGATTTACTTATTTCTTAATTTTCAAATCCTTGATTTCAGGTCAAATTATTGTATTATTTAACTTGATCCATGGCTCTGTCTTATTCGCTGCTAACTTTGACGACTTCAGAAGTATAGCCAAGAAGTTTATACCTGACAAGATGGTAGACCAACTTGCAGACATAGCTTCCAAAAACTCCATGAAACATCGCCAGCAACCTAAAAAAGTAGACAAACATGAAGACACTGCAGCTAGTGAGGAGTACAGTGATGAAGATGCAAATACAGAAGTGGTTACGAAACCCCCAGCACTTAGAATATCAAAAACAACTATGAAGAAAAGGTTCGCCATCAAAAATCCTGTAACAGACATAGATTTTGATAAATTAGTAGACAAAGTCAGGGTGAAACTAGAGGGTGAGCCGAACAAGAAACGTATAGAACATAAGAAGGAAGAAAAAAGTAACAGCGATGAACGGAACCCAGAAGAGTTATATAAGGAGTTAATTCACAAGGTGGATCAAATCAAGAAACCTCCAATACACGAAGACGAGTTCTCAGCCGCAACTCAAGACACGCAGATATATGATGATGACGATGTACCAGAGCCGGCTGAAAAGCCAGTCGACGATGGAATGTTGTTACAAGAAGCTGATTTAACGAAAAAGAAGGATAGCTACGAAGACTACGTAATGCCAAACAGAGATAACATATTTGAAAGCGACAGTGAAACTAAAACCACCAAAATGCAAAGAGTTGGACAAAAAGTAGTAAAATTTAAAGGACAGAGACTAAAAGCAGTCGCTGTGAAGGAGGATATTAAAGAAATGCCGTTACCTGCTGATAGTCAAGCAGTGCCTTCGGATTACGAAGATAAAAACTACGAAGAACATATATCAGAAGAAGTTAAAGCTAAGACAAGTAGCCTCAACAAACCAGGTCAAAAAGGACCGGGTAAATCCAAGAAACTAAAAGGAACTATGATTCCTACTAGACACGTGTTCAAAATGAGTAGTCCGAACTACTTCGGTAAGCTACCGGCGGTCGCCGAGAGGTACGACTTCAATGAGCCGTTGCCGGAGAGTGATCGAGAACCGGAGAAATTCAAGTATTTCGGCAATCCAGACGCTAGGATAAACAAGAAGGTAAAAGTTAACAAGTAGGTCAATAAAGGCGCCTCGTGGCTCCACACAGTCTGTCTCATCTGTGCAGAGCGAGTTACATAGCCATTTAATGAGAATGATAGAGACAACATATTTGAATAGTGATTGCATGTTAAGAAATTAAAATACCTATTTGTTTGTTTTTTTGGTTTTCTGTTTTGTTTTACAGCTACGCAATTGAAGTACTTATAAATAAGCTTACGTATAGTTGAATAAGGTTGAAAAATATGTTTCCCAATTCAAGCTTTTATAAAATTAATGATCGTAACCGTGTGCTGATCAAAATGAGCCGAAACACGGCCAATCTACTATTATCCATCGAGGAGTTCCGTTGTCCACCTTCCGTCTCCATCATCAGATCAGCTCGCTGTCACCATCATATTGTATTGTAATTGGAACTTGACAGGTATGACAAATATCATCTCAATTTGTTGAGGATAACTGTTTTAAAATTCAATTGCAAGATTCCACCCGGACAGACGTACATACATAATTTATGGAACTGAATTATAAAACAGTTCCACAACCATTTGAGCTAAAATATTGCATACCTGTCAAGTTCTGATGACAGTACAATATTATGACAGCGCGCTGATCTGATGATGTAGCTACACAATGGACAATGGAACTCCCCGATGATTAGTAGCAGTCTGACAGTGTTTGGGCTTATTTTGATCAGCTCACGATTCCGACCACTAATTTAGAAAAAACTAAATATTTTTCAACTGAAAGTCTTATTTATCTCTTTCTGTCGTATGGTAACCATAATACGATGAATAAGGATAGCGGTATAAGTCTGGCGAGCGAAGCAAGCTCTCAATTTAAGTGTGTGAACAAAGAGATCCTTCTAACATCTTTTTTAGGGTACCGTACCCAAAGGGTAAAACGGGACTATATTACTAAGACTTCGCTGTCCATCCGTCTGTCACCAGGCTGTAGCTGTATCTCATGAACAGTGATAGTTAGACAGTTGAAATATTCACAGATGATGTATTTCTGTTGCCGCTATAGCAACAAACACTAAAAACAGAAATATTTGGGGGATCCCGTACAACAAACGTGTTTTTTTGCTGTTTATATAGATAATGGTACGGAACCCTTCATGCGCGAGTCCGACTCGCAATTGACCGGTTCTTTATTTTCCCAAATAAACTTAATCACCCTTTTGCTTATAAAAACAAAAAAAAAACATGAGTATTGAAAAAAACACTGTAAAAATGAGTTCAGGGTGATCGTAGCTAAACTGATGCTATTTATGAGATACAATCAATTAAACTCCTAGTTCTCGCGAAATCAACGTTCGCTATCTGAAGAAGTGTTGATGAGCTGTAATGGGCGAAAAACACCAAAAAAATTGAATTTCTCGCCACAGCTAGAGCATCCACCTTTAAGGTATTTTTTTGCGTTGATTGAATTTCAAGTACAGAACCCTACAAACATTAAAGTCTAACTTCATGCTCTGAAAACGATTTCAGATGTCGTAATATTTTTAGATTACCGAACGTATTCAATCTCGAACATTTTTCAAGATGGCGTCTCTTTACCTGGTTATTGTTGTTATTCATTTATCATTCGCGTCGGTGCCGATTGTTTTAAAAATACCTCTCAAAGTAGATCTAACCAACCCAATCAACCAATACATCAAGACTAGATTTGGTTTTCGGCCGTTATCTATTCAAACTCTAATGCAATACACAGAGATACCGCCAAGATTTACTATGAGAGCAGGAAAGAAGATACTGCTAGACGAGGCAAGAAACAAATATGGCGGACGGGCGTTCAGCGGGAGTTTCCAAGGGTTGTCAGGACGAAAACTAATGGTTAAATAAAAGAACGGTCTTATAAATGGACGGAATAAATGGACACGAAACTTCTTTTTTTAAACCCATACTTTAAAAGCTGACAAGTGCGTGTCGGATTCGCCCATGAAGGGTTCCGTAGTTCCGTAGCTGGTAACATAATATATTACAAATATACATTCTTGTAGTTCGTTGTAATGTCGATGTTTTAATAATAGTGTATTAAAAAAAACTGCTTACTAGATCTCGTTCAAACCAATTTTCGGTGGAAGTTTACATGGTAATGTACACCATATTTTTTGTTAGTTTTATCATTCCCTTATTTTAGAAGTTACGGGATGGAGGACACATTTTACCACTTTGGAAGTGTCTCTCGCGCAAACTATTCAGTTAAGAAAAAAAATATCTTAAAAACCTAAAAAAAACATTTTTGAAGACCCATCCATAGGTCCACATACCTATCTATAACATACCCACACGTATGGGTATGTTTTTTTTTTGTTGAGTTTCAGTTCTTTGTATGGGGAACCCCAAAATTTATTGTTTTTTTTCTATTTTTGTGGGTAAATCTTAATTCGATTCACAGAGTACATCTACTTACCAAGATTCAACAGCATAGCTCTTATACATACATACATGCACAGGCCTTTTTCCCCGAAGGGGTAGGCAGAGCCACAATAGGCCTCTTTTCACAGTGGGTTGCACCATCGTGGAATATAGACGTGACAAGTGGTGAGCTCATCGCTGCCATTGCTTCCCACGACTGACTCAGCTAACGCTTTCTTCCAGTAATAACACATTCCATAATAAGCTACCAGCCAGGACAAATCTTATACCAACGAATCTTATCAACAAGTCCGGGTAATCCCTTAGTCGGCTTTTACGACATCCACGGGAGGAGACGGAGGGGTCTATTCTTAGGCCGGACACACCACAGCACTATAGCTCTTATAGTTTTGGAAAAAGTGGCTGTGACATACGGACGAACAGACAGATAGACATGACGAATCCATAAGGGTTCCGTTTGTTGCCATTTGGCTACGGAACCCTAAAAAGAAGTACCTACTCTTTGTAGGGTTAAGCGCCTCTGTACATGAGTAAAGAGTAGTAGAGCTTTATTGTGAAAGAGTTCGTCCGGGGAAATACTACTACCATGCCTATTTCTGCCACAAAGCAGTAGTGCTCGCATTGCTGTGTTCCGGTTTGAAGGGTAAGGGTGCCGGTGAAATTACAGGCACATGAGACTTTTCATCTTTATGTCTCAGTGTGGCGGGCGCAGAGCAATGCCACATAGGGCGCGTCCTAGGTGGACGTGACCTATGTGATAATGCACTGTTCATACGCAGAGGTTACCGCTTAACATCAGATGGGCCATCTGCTTGTTCCTTCATTCCAAGTAGAATAAAAAAAAACATTCGCTGCCTGTTACTGGTTATTTTTAACCCCCGACGCAAAAACGACGGGGTGTTACAAGTTTGACGTGTCTGTGTGTGTGTGTATGTGTGTGTGTGTGTGTCTGTGGCATCGTAGCTCCCGAACGGATGAACCGTTTTTTTTTTGTTTGATAGTTGAATTTGTCGGGAGTCTTCTTAGCTTTGTTTGATCAAAATCGGTTCTGCCGTTTTTTTTAAATTTTTACAAAATGAATTACTTGTCTTGTGTGCAATCTATATTATAAAACAAAGTCGTGTTAGTTAAACCACTTATAACTCAAGAACGGGTGAACCGATTTAGCTGAAAATTGGTGGGGAGGTAGCTTAGAACCAGGAGATTGACATAGGGGGGAGGGGAAGGAGGGGGGGATCACCGGGGGCTACCCATGCGAAGCCGGGGCGAGTCGCTAGTAAAGAGTAAAGAGAGTTATAAGTTTGAGGCCCTAGTGTGTTTATCTAAGTCTGTCTGTATGTCTGTGGCCTCATAGCTCCAGAACGGCTGCTCTGATTACGATAAAGTTTGAGGCCCTAGTGTGTTTATCTAAGTCTGTCTGTATGTCTGTGGCCTCATAGCTCCAGAACGGCTGCTCTGATTACGATACAGTTTGAGGCCCTAGTGTGTTTATCTAAGTCTGTCTGTATGTCTGTGGCCTCATAGCTCCAGAACGGCTGCTCTGATTACGATACAGTTTGAGGCCCTAGTGTGTTTATCTAAGTCTGTCTGTATGTCTGTGGCCTCATAGCTCCAGAACGGCTGCTCTGATTACGATACAGTTTGAGGCCCTAGTGTGTTTATCTAAGTCTGTCTGTATGTCTGTGGCCTCATAGCTCCAGAACGGCTGCTCTGATTACGATACAGTTTGAGGCCCTAGTGTGTTTATCTAAGTCTGTCTGTATGTCTGTGGCCTCATAGCTCCAGAACGGCTGCTCTGATTACGATACAGTTTGAGGCCCTAGTGTGTTTATCTAAGTCTGTCTGTATGTCTGTGGCCTCATAGCTCCAGAACGGCTGCTCTGATTACGATACAGTTTGAGGCCCTAGTGTGTTTATCTAAGTCTGTCTGTATGTCTGTGGCCTCATAGCTCCAGAACGGCTGCTCTGATTACGATACAGTTTGAGGCCCTAGTGTGTTTATCTAAGTCTGTCTGTATGTCTGTGGCCTCATAGCTCCAGAACGGCTGCTCTGATTACGATACAGTTTGAGGCCCTAGTGTGTTTATCTAAGTCTGTCTGTATGTCTGTGGCCTCATAGCTCCAGAACGGCTGCTCTGATTATGATACAGTTTTTTTATCTGTTAACATCTTTCCTCTCGCTTTCCTGCAATCTGTGGGAGTGATTTCGTGAAGGACGGAAGTGTGTAGCAAGAAGCGCGCATTGTTCCGACAGGTTGGCACTATCAGCCATGTTGCTTATTACCAAGGAGGTGAGATGTCATATGTTACACATCATATTAACAAGGAGGTGAGATGTCATATGTTACACATCATATTACCAAGGAGGTGAGATGTCATATGTTACACATCATATTACCAAGGAGGTGAGATGTCATATGTTACACATCATATTACCAAGGAGGTGAGATGTCAGATGTTACACATCATATGTGACTACTGTAAGGCTCGCTCGTTGTTTTTAACAACAAGTAATTAATTTTGTAAAAATTAAAAACCCTCAACGCCATAAAACGGCTGAACCGATTTTGATCAAACATAGCTAAGAACACTCCCGACAAATTCACCTTTGAAACAAAAACACAATGAAATTGGTTCATCTGTTCGAGAGCTACGATGGGACAGCAGACACACATACACACAGACACGTCAAACTTATAAAACCTCGTCGTTTTTGCGTCGGGGATTAAAAAAATCTGTTTACCAGATGTTTCGTACATAAGTTTGGTGGAAAATGAAGCTAAAATGCTTTTGTACATTATTACAAGCTCTATATTAACTTGCAATGTATGTCCGGGTGGAATATGTATGTCCGGGTGGAATATGTATGTCCGGGTTTAATCTTGCAACCGAATTTTAAAGAAGTTATCCTCAACCGATTGAGCTGAAATTTATCATACCTGTCAAGTTCTGATGATAATACAATATGATGGTGACAGCGAGCTGATCTGATGATGGAGACAGAAGGTAGACAACGGAACTCCTCGATGGATAATAGTAGACTGGCCGTGTTTAGGCTCATTGTGATCAGCACACGGTTACGATCACTAATTTTATAAAAGCTTGTATTGAAAAATATGTTTTTCGCAAATAAACTTATTTTATTAATAAATCGTAGGTTCAGTAACAACTTTCGTCGGAGTCATCTCTCCTGCACACCTTCTTGGGTTTAACGGACTTCGTGTATCTAAACCCTTGACTTTTCTTTGTTGAACCTGAAATAAATAAATAATTAAATAATGCTGGACAGTTCACACAACATTATCTAGCCCCAAACTAAGCAGAGCTTGTGTTATGGGTACTTGATTAAAGATATACTTAATACAATACATTACAAAGATAGGTATTTTTATTTACATAGAAAATACCCAGATCACTTTGAACAAATATCTGCAGATCGTACAAATATTTGTTCCGAGGCGGGAATCGAACCCGCAACCTCTTGTGTCGCAGGTGAACCTTCGCCAGCTGCGCCACAGAGGTAGTCAGAATACATAAAGACTGTCTCACTTTTATTTTTTTCTTCCCCTTTTACCCTTTTTTTAGGTATAAAAGCTTCAAGACTATCGTTCCCTAAGGCCCGTCCGTACTTTTTATTTTGGTCTATCAAATTTCAAGAAGATCGGATTAACGGTACTGTAGTTTTAATTGGACAAATATACTCGTACATAGATAGATTATAGATAGATAAAACGTTTATTTGGATCTCCAATCACAAACGTACATTCTAAACAAATAAAAGACCATAACTAAAAGTACGTGTGTGTTGCAGCATCACAAATGGGTCATAGCTCAGTTAATTAACTTGCTCAAAGAGCAAACACTGATTCTCAGCTAGTACCCTCGAGGTGACAAGTCGAGACGAGCGCTATACATGTACATTTCAGCTAATACCCTCGAGGTGACAAGTCGAGACGAGCGCTATACATGTACATTTCAGTGTGGGAACTCCTCCGATAACACCAGTCTCAAAAGAGTCCGGGTACCAGAGGAGGCCCAAGTACGAGAGACAGCCCTAACACAAGCGCCGATTCTACGAAGTTGAGGGGTTTTCACGGACGTTTCAAATCATGCGCTAATAGATAGACCTAGCTTTAAAAATAAAGTGAAATGTCAAAGTCGTAAACAACGACGCAGTGATATATTTTCGTGGTATTTTTTTACTATCACACAAAAGCACAGACAAAGCATTTGTTAATTTTGAAAAGCATACTTGAGTCAGCGCCATCTATCGAGCCAAATCGAACTACTTTTTTTTTACTCGAAAATAAAAAGCCCTCGTTATAAGTGAATGTTCACGTACCTTCGTATTCGGAGGTGACCACACACGGTGGCCTGAACATCCTGGTCTGCTTGATCAGAATCGTGACGTTGGCTGCGTAGTTCAGCTTCCATCTGTTAAAGAGAGCTTTGAGTCCACTCTTAAGTGATTTGAACGTCGCCTTTTTGGAACCTGTAACAGCAAAACTTATTTACGTTGTTTCATTAAGTTTTCTTAAATAAAAGGCAATTTCATGACTGACTGACTGACTTACTGACTGACTGACGGACTGACTGACTCACTGACTGACTGACTGACTGACTGACCGAGTAACAATGCACAGCCTCATTAAGGTGGTTGCTTTCGCTTGTGGCACGATTGTTTTATTTTTTTGTGTTTTTTGCTCATCATATCCCATCAATACTTCTTAAAATAGCGAAAACTATGTTGCCGGTAATTATATGACCAAAACACACATGTTTTAATTTATAGTATCACATAATAATATCATTAGTTTTCTATGACAGTGTTTGAAACAAAAAAACACAGTAAACCCCATTGAAGCACAATCGTAAAAATAGATTTTATTTACTCACTGTTATTTTGGAGATTTACGTTTTGTTTACATTTAGTTTTGTTGTAACCAGTAGTTTTTCAATACAAGCTTTTATAAAATTAGTGATCGTAACCGTGTGCTGATCACAATGAGCCTAAACACGGCCAGTCTACTATTATCCATCGAGGAGTTCCGTTGTCTACCTTCTGTCTCCATCATCAGATCAGCTCGCTGTCACCATCATATTGTATTATCATCAGAACTTGACAGGTATGATAAATTTCAGCTCAATCGGTTGAGGATCTAGTCGCGGGTCTCACCTTTAATGATAGTTCTGAGGATTTTCTTCATGGCGGATGAGTCCCACTGGAATAACCTGAGCTTCAGGTCGCTGATCTGGTACAGGATGGCCTGGAGGTCATTCTTGTTGAAGTTCGTTACATCTTCGGTCATCAGATGTATCAGTCTGACAATACAAATACATTAAGGTGTATTCTATATTATATTTATATATTTATTTATTAGAATCACCAACATAGTATACTCCGTTACAAGTAATTACAACACATGATAATTATATCATTATTCTCACGCTTATGGCGCATTTTTTTTTTGTGTTTATTGTCCATTAAAGCTCATCAACACTTTTTCAGATAGCGAAAGTTAATTTCGCGAGAACTAGGAGACTTAACGCACATGTTTTAATTTATAGTATCACATAAATATCATTGGTTTGGGCTATGAATGTGCTTGAAACAAAAAAACACTGTAAATACCATTGAAGCATCGAAGCTAAACGAATGATACTTATGTAATACTATATATTTAAATCAAATATATCAAACGTAGAGTGTGCTGCAGTGGTGGTCCGAGGGGGGGGTCACGGGGATCATAACAACCCCCCCCCCCCCCCCCCAAAGCATTCACGACAGCAAAATTTTCTCCCCGGCTGGCATCTCGCCGTTATATGTTCTGGTAATCACTGTTTTTAGTACTGCACTCTCCTCGAGCTATAAAAACAGATTTTTTGCTGCTCGCTCCGCTCGCCGTTATATGTTCTTTTGTTGGATTTGTTTATTAATGCGCTCTCCTCGAGCTAAATACACAGAATTTTTCGCGGCTCACACACACACAGCCGTTATATATTCTAATAATAGCTATCTCTGTTACTGCACTTTCCTCGACAAAAAATACAAAAAAAAACGCTATATGTTCTGATAATGGATATCTTTATTACTGCACTCTCCTCGAGCTAAATGTACAGAAATTTTCGCAGCTGGCTCCGCTTGCCTTTATTCTACTGTTGAAAATCTTTTGTGCTTCTCCTCGAGCTAAAAATATTGAATTTTTAGATCGCGATCGATTAAGGTCGCGTTGGAACAAAAGTAAATTAAGTTTATAAGACGATTCAAAGTGATTTTAATTAATAAAATAGGTATTGATGATTTTTTTACTAGAACCAATATGACCCAAAAAATCATGAGCTGCGATCGCGCCTGGTCTGCTGCCTTATGAACTTTTGCTGATTCCTTCTAGCGTCTTACTTTTGACTGCCTACCTGAGGTATTTAAGTTGGTTTTTCTTTTCTCTTTGAATCAGCTTCCACTTGTTCACTCGGCACCATACAGGCGCTCCCCACCTAGTAGTAAGAAGGATCAAGGATCATCAAAAAAACAGACCGTGTTTGTTGTCTGATTCTTCTAGGTCTGGTTGCGTTGAAACAGAAAAATTATTTTTAAGACGATTCAAAATTGATAACATGTTTGATACCTTTTCACCACTTTATCCTCGCTAGTTAATAGCTTGGGGTTTGTGATGTTCTTCGTGAATCCGGTCACGATGGGTGTGATGAGATCGTGACAATGTACCCAATGCTGGACCGCGGGGGCCGTCACGCTGAATTCCCGTCTGTAGAACACATCCGTCAGTTCTGTCTTCTTGCTGTTCCTGATTACACTCGACTTTTTTAAACCAGCTTTGGATTTAATATTAGTGCCACGTATACGCGCTTTATTTCGCCCGATACTTTTGCTACGCACTTGCTTATTGCTGCTCTCAACGTTTTGACCAGGGGTAGCTTTTATTTCTTTTTGCCCAGGGGTAGGTTTCATTTTTTTTTGCCCAGGGGTAGATTTCATTTCTCTTTCCCCAGTGGTAGTTTCGATTTCTTGTTGACCAGGTGTAGTTTTGATTTCTTTTAGTCTGTAATTTTTTTTTTTCTTTCGAGGATCTCTTTCGTTTATTGGAGTGAGAAAGTCACCCTCGAGATCAATGTACTCCACGTTTTCGTTGACTATCTTCGCGTGTTCGTTGACTGTTTTAGCGTGTTCGTTGACTGTCTTAGCGTGTTCAGTCGGCAGATCTCGTTTTAAGTCTTCATTTGTCTTGAACTTTTCGTTGATTTTATATTTTAGGACCGCAATTCTGTCGTGCACTCCCAGGGTGGCTTGTGTTATTTTTATCGGGAGTGCAGAGTGTATTGTACCTAAGAATAATTAAATTAAGGCAACAGGAAATATTAATAATAATACAGAAAGAATAATACAACTAATAAATAAATAAAATAAATAAATAATGCTGTACAGTTCACACAACATTATCTAGCCCCAAGCTAAGCAGAGCTTGTGTTATGGGTACTAGATAACTGATATACTTAATACAATACATTACATAGATAGATATTTTTATTATGCATAGAAAATACCCAGAACACCCTGAACAAATATCTGCAGATCGTACAAATATTCGTTCCGAGGAGGGAATCGAACCCGCAACCTCCTGCATGTTAGTACTTGCTTGCAATTTAACTACCACTAATTGATAAATATTTATTTATATTAAACTAGTGACTCGCTCCGGCTTCGCCCGGGTAGTTTCAGGATGAAAAATAGCCATTTTTTTTTTAATTAATATATCTCTTACCAAATATAATATAACCAAAAATAAGTAATAAATTCATTGTAAGCCCTTATCACTCCACGCCACAGAGCTATGTGTGAGTCTGTTTACTTAAGCGTTGATTAAGCTCAGTGAACCGTTTGTCAACGGCCGCTTGGGAGCTCGATATTACATACCTATACCAATCATATTAAACCAGGCTCAAGCCGAGCCACGCCTAGTGTAGGGTTCCGAAGTTTGCTCAAGTCATACTTTTCACTAGAAACGGTATATTTACCATGATTCTTGAGTTTTATTTGTTCCCGATATTTCGGCACAGTTGCATGCGCCATGATCACGGGAGAACTAACTAAAGTCTTTGCGAGTAGATGTTATTGGCAGATATATCGATCTACCCTCTTTCTCACTCTTTTATTACGAACGATACCACTACCATCGGTTTCATTGTCACACTTCACCACACCTCGGACACACGATATTACCGGTATCCTATAACGGTATCACTAACGGGTTGGTTTGCTCAAGTCTTCCAAACTCGGGGTTTGCCAGCGAGCCATGGAGCGCAATATTCGAGGAGTCAGACTGATAGACCGCGTTCGTAACAGTATACTGCGTTAAAAACTCAAATCGCGGATGTCGGACAGAAAGCGGGTAGATTGAAGTGGGATTCTGTTTTTTTAAGACCTTTGTTTGAGCACGATCTCACCTGTTTTTAAGTGACGATGTGGCCGAAGATGGAGCACAAAGGTCTAAAAGGCACGTATTCACTCTAGCCTTGAAGATATCTAGATTATAGTTTTCAGGAAAAACAGACGACGGTAGTGTATTCCACTCCTTAGCAGTTCGCATTATAAAGGTAGAACTGAAACGTTTAGTGCGAATAGAGGGTATACTAATGAGGTAAGGATGGTACCGAGCCGTGCGTCTGCTCGTCCTATGATGAAAAGGAGATGGTGGGATCAGATCGTGCAGTTCCTGGAACTGGAGAAGTTTTTATTTATAGTATCACATAAATATCATTAGTTTGGCTATAAATGTGCTTTAAACAAAAAAACACTGTAAATACCATTGAAGCACAATCGTAGCTAAACTAATGATATTTATGTGATACTATAAATTAAAACTTGTGTGTTAGGTTATATAATTACCGGCAACATAGTTTTCGCTATCTGAAGAAGTGTTGATGAGCTGTGATGAGCAAAAAACACGAAATAAATTTAATTTCGCGCCACAAGCAAAAGCAACCACCTTAACAAGATTTAATTAATTTAAATTTTTAAAATCCCTAAATACTTCTTATTTTTCCTATATCCCTTATTCTCCCCCTTCTCGCGTCGTATTCCTCAATGCTGAGGGTCGTGACCCCCTCCATGGATCACTTTCTGCCGGACGATGTTGCGCCAATGAGATCTGTTGCCAGCGAGCTGCACGGCTTCGTGGAGTTTTGAATCGAGAGTGGTGCATATCTGGTCTGAACAACGTATTGGGCTACGGCCTCGTGGCCTCTTTCCGTCAACTTTGCCAGTCATAATCAGCTTCTCTAAGTTGTCACTGCCTTTCCGTGCTATATGACCACAATACTCAAGGACTCGCTGGAGGCAGATAAATAAATAACAAATAAATAATATTGCACAGTTCACACAACATTATCTAGCTCCAAGCTAAGCAGAGCTTGCAGAGATTTGCATTTGCATTATTTGAAAGTAAATTTATGTATAGCGAAGCTTCTATTTCTAATTTAACATGCTACACGGGAAAAACACGAAATAAGTATTTATTTTAGAAGATATATCAAGAAATGCCCTTGGACTCACGATAAATATGATGTTCTCATTTTGCAAAACGAGTCCAAGGGACTATTATGTCGTTTAGACTCCTCATGCATAAATAAATTTAAAAAATAGTTTCTTACTAACTCGTATAAATAAATAAATTTTCATTTAAATACCCATTATTCAGTATCTGTGGCTGGGTTTGATAAAGGAGATTGAGAACAATAAATTAAAATGTATCAAAATACCAAAGGATAGTAAAAAATGTATTGTCATAAAAATTAAACACTCCTATGAAAACACCAACAATCTTAAACAACTAAATCTACTCTTCTTCGACACGTTCTAGGTTCTAGGTCAAAATCTAAATTAAACACTCCTATGAAAACACCAACAATCTTAAACAACTAAATCTACTCTTCTTCGACACGTTCTAGGTTCTAGGTCAAAATCTAAATTGCCATCAAACCATAGCATCAAACCCTTCAATGTAATCATCGATTGTTTCGTCTGAAATTAAACTTTTGTAAAATGACATCGAATCATTTGGGATGTAGGGGAACAGCGATTTCAGATCTTTCAGTTTTTTTTCTGAAATAGGCTTTCCATTAGGCCAAAGCGGTCTTATCATTTCTTTAAAAGTTGTATATAATCCTTTCCTTCCTCTTTTTCTCTCAACATCAATTTCTACGCTTCCTTCCTCTTCTACTAGAGTTGTCTTAAAATTTATTTTAAATGGATGATCTTTTGCTTTCTTGATTTGCCTTATTTTTAACGAATTTATCTTCTCGCCCATGGTATCTTTTTGCCTGTTCACAATAGCTTTTTACATTTCTTCAGTGCTTATGAAATCGATTTTATCCATTTTTATGGTGTTCAGTGGATTTTTTGTTCTGCAGGTTGCCATAACTCTCATATTATAGTCTTGTGGTGTATACCTATAGTCTTTGTTGCAGTTTCAACGCCTTTTCAACGTCACCAAAATCTTTATAATTTTGTAGGTAATAGGTAACTATGGCCCGGTATCAAATAATTTAGGTTTATGTTCTCTAACGTAGGCTGCTCTTCGAGGATTAATTTCATCATCAGCACAATTTTATATTTCTGTTTTGGCCCCCGCAACTGTCAGACCAAAGGATTAAGTTTTTGACTTTGGGAAACTGGTCACTTAGTACCTATATGTTTTCTTAATCATAACCCTACCTCTTGGGCCCCTCTGCCAGCCTCTCCTTCCACCCAAACGTAACAAAAACTTTTATTACTTTTTCCGCAGTATATGCCGGCGTTGTATAGCCAAAGTTGCCTCAAATAGAAAACAATATTTGTTGGTATTCTTGGCATTGGAAGAGTTTTTAAGTTGCCTCAAATAGAAAACAATATTTGTTGGTATTCTTGGCATTGGAAGAGTTTTTAAGTTGCCTCAAATAGAAAACAATATTTGTTGGTATTCTTGGCATTGGAAGAGTTTTTAAGTTGCCTCAAATAGAAAACAATATTTGTTGGTATTCATGGCATTGGATGAGTTTTTTCCAAATCAAACGTCAGAACTTCTGTTTCAGGGTCAGATTTAGAATTTTAGAATTTAGAATTGTAGCCCATGCGACAAATGTTTTGAATTATTTGTTTGCTTTCGGAATCAAACTTATGTTTATAGTTTTGCATTACCAGTCCAAGTAACGAACAACTGTCGCGTGGACTACTGATGCGTAATACTGCGGCGTTTGGGCTTGTAATGTATAACTTGTATTGTGTTTTCTTATTATGGAATTTGGTTGTTAGTTTATAAATGGTTTTTGGACTTGTTTTGCGTATCCAAAAATGTCGCTAACAATAGAAGGCGCTTGGACTGGGTATCAATAAATACCACCTAGAGTGAAGCTGCTGCAAGAGTGTTTTTTCTATGGCTAAAATATGTCTTAATGATTTCGTAAATGCAAAAAAAACAAAAAATTAAATTTGGCGCTTGGACTCACTATGCATAACTGCATCCAATTAGTGCTGAGAATTCGGACAAGTGACTTCAGTCGCCTCTAGGCTGTGTCTGCGTGAAGGTGCTTTGCGCCGAACTCTTCTCACTGCTCACTCTTCTTCTGCTCTGTTTCACTATCAATAAGTAAAGTTCTAAGTAAGATACTACAAATATAACTAAATAATAACCGAGATGTGTCAAGTTCAGGAGGTTCTCCAGACGCCTGACACGAGACACCGCGCAGTTGCGTCATACGTCGCCATCTACACGTGTGCATTAGTATAATCAAGTGTTTTTTTTATATGTATGTTAGTTTTTAAGGTATTTATGTTGCTGTGGGCTTATTGTTTAGGTTTTTGTACATTTTGCGATAAGCCTGAAATAAATATATTGCTTGATTTATATTGATATTATTGATAACGGCTCAGAAAACTTTTTTTTTTTTTATACTTCTTGAATGGCGGAACAACCAGTTTGTCCACCTCATGTTAAGCGGTAACCTCTGCCTATGAACAGTGCATTACCTCATAGGACACGTCCACCTAGGACGCACCCTATGTGGCGCTGCACTGCGCCCGCCACCCAGAGACATAAAGATGAAAAGTCTCATGTGCCTGTAATTTCACCGGCATCCTTACCCTTCAAACCGGAACACTGCGATGCGAGCACTACTGCTTTGCGGCAGAAATAGGTATGGTGGTAGTACTTCCCCGGGTGAACTCTTTCACAAAAAAGTTCTACTACTACTGTACAAGTATTTGAGTTTCACAATCCCTCAGTGTAGAAAAGTGTGCGTTGAAGTCGTTTCAATTAAGCGACTGAGAACTAGTCGCTTCTTGGTTATACTGGTCTTGTTGAAGTCGTTTCAATTAAGAGTTCTCAGTCGCTTCTTGGTTATACTGGTCTTGTTGCTTTATATTAATGGCTTGAGGAAATTAATCCATTGTCAAGTAATATTATTGTAATAACTTCTTTGTAAAAAATATATTTTTCATTACAAGCTTTTATAATATTAGTGTTCGTAACCGTGTGCTGATCACAATGAGCCTAAACACGGCCAGTCTACTATTATCCATCGAAGAGTTCCGTTGTCCACCTTCCGTCTCCATCATCAGATCAGCTCTTTGTCACCGTCATATTGAATTGTCATTGGAACTTGACAGGTATGACAAATATCATCTCAATCGGTTGAGGATAACTGCTTTAAAATTCAGTTGCAAGATTCCACCCGGACATACATATTCCACCCGGACATACATACATACATACATACATACATTGCAAGATAAATAATAAAATAAAAGCTTGTAGTTTATGTATGTTTAAATTTTATAATATATTTTTTGGTTATTATTAGGTATAAGTAGGTATATTAGTTAGTCGTAGTTTAGTTATTTATAACTATAGTTAGGTCTAGGTATATATGTATAAGTAGGTATGTTAGTTATTTATAACTATAGTTAGGTCTAGGTATATATGTATAAGTAGGTATGTTTTACTTGCGCACCGCCGTCTTTTGATTTTGTTTTATCCTGTCTATCCAAAGGTTGTTTGGAAGAGATCGCTTTTAGCGATAAGACCGCCCACTGTACTTTACTGTTATTGTTTTTTGTTCTTTTATCTTTTTAACCCCCGACGCAAAAACGACGGTGTGTTATAAGTTTGACGTGTCTGTGTGTGTGTGTGGGTGTCTGTCTGTCTGTCGCATCGTAGCTTCCGAATGCATGAACAAATTTCGTTAGTTTTTTTTTTTTAAATGTGAATTTGTCGTGAGTGTTCTAAGCTATGTTTGATCAAAATCGGTTCAGCCGTTTTATTGCGTTGGGGGTTTCTATTTTTTTTTTTCTATTTATGTGCAATAATGTGTTTATCTATATATCTATCTTGTAAAGTCGTAGTAAAGTTGTAGTAAAGTTGTAGTAAAGTTGTAGTAAAGTTGTAGTAAAGTTGTAGTAAAGTTGTAGTAAAGTTGTAGTAAAGTTGGCTGAACGCAACTGACGCATTGACGAGCTCTGTAGCCGGCGGGCTCACGAACGCAGATATCGACCAAATATCGGTCGCTCACCAACGTACCTTCCAAAACGAAGAACGTCTACGTTCAAATGTGCTGTGGCTGTGTTTTGGCTGTGGCTGTGTTTTGGCTGTGGATGTGTTTTGGCTGTGGCTGTGTTTTGGCTGTGGTTGTGTTTTGGCTTGGGTTGTGTTTTGGTTGTGGCTGTGTTCTGGCTGTGGTTGTGTTCTGGCTGTGGCTGTGTTTTGGCGCCGGTAAACAAAAACACAATTCAATGTAATCCTCACTTTATTCAAGTTTGAGTAAGTATAGTTCTATATGTAGGTATATTCTAATATTTATGAAGTAAAGTTAATTCACACAGCGACATTTTCACTTCGTCGAACTCTGTAACAAAACAAATACTTTTAAACTACTCACGAGTCCGCACGCACTACTATTCATCAAGACCACGTGGGTGGACTACACTGTTTTTCATCCTGAAACTACCCGTGCGAAGCCGGGACGAGTCACAAGTCATAGATAAAAAGTGTGATATGATACAAATATCGCAGAATTAGGGCCGAGTGACTGGTGTGGTGAGTGGCCGCCCGTTGTGGCGCTGCTTGATACAGATTATGGTGATTATAAATTTAGTTCCTCAAAAGCTCCATTTTTATTTAGCACTTAACTACTTTATTTTTATTTTTTATTAATTTATTTATTTACAAAAAAACACAACTAATACATAAAACAACGAGAAAACAATATTAAACAATTTAGATTTAGATTAAGACATTTTCGGAGTTATAATATATAGCTATGGCCCCACACTAGGCTCGCGGCCTGTATCGTGGGAACCGAATACGAATTACAGACAAAATAAAACCTACCATACATACTAACTTACAATATGCTAACTTATCTATCTATTTATAATTATGTAAAAATGTTGTTTGCTTATTTATTTAATTATTACTTAATTAATATTTTTTTAAATAATTAAAACACGTACGCAATTACGCATCCATCACTTTTACGTGAGAATTTGCTTCAAATACAACTTATGTACGTAGTACTACTAGTACTATTATATATTCTAACGTGCCTCACTCATGTAGTTTGATCCGTACGTGAGCCGAAAACGCACCGATAGCGCGTTCTAACTTTTCTAGTGACAACATCTAGTTGCGAAGAACTGAACTAACAAAGTTAGATCCGTACGTGAGCCCAAAACGCACCGATAGCGCGTTCTAACTTTTCTAGTAGAGACATCTAGTTGTGAAGAACTGAACTAACAAAGTTTGATCCATACGTGAGCCGAAAACGCACCGATAGCGCGTTCTAACTTTTCTAGTAGCGACATCTAGTTGCGAAGAACTGAACTAACAAAGTTTGATCCGTACGTGAGCCCAAAACGCACCGATAGCGCGTTCTAACTTTTCTAGTAGCGACATCTAGTTGCGAAGAACTGAACTAACAAAGTTTGATCCGTACGTGAGCGCAAAACGCATCGATAGCGCGTTCTAACTTTTTTAGTAGCGACATCTAGTTGCGAAGAACTGAACTAACAAATAACAGGCACATGAGACTTTTCATCTTTATGTCTCAGGGTGGCGGGCGCAGTGCAATGCCACATAGGGCGCGTCCTAGGTGGACTTGACCTATGAGGTAATGCACTGTTCATAGGCAGAGGTTACCGCATAACATCAGGTGGGCCATCTACTTGTTCCGACATTCTAGTAATGTATTAAAAAAAAAAAAAAAAAAACACAGTAGGTACCCATGGAATAAGTTAATAATGTTTTAACCCCGACTAAAAAGACAAACCATTTCAAACCATAGTATGTCTGTCTGTCTGTAGTTTAAAATGCATGTTTCCTTGTTGTAACGTATATCTGCAACAAAACTCAGTAATATACCTCCGTAGGTACCTACCACGTGACCTAGCCACACGCGTAGCGATGTCTGTATAGCATCCTCGATACACTTGCCGGCATCGAGTGCATGCTTATCCGCCCGTTTTAAGAAAAGGCCGATTTAAGAAAGGGCCGTTTTAAGAAAGGGCTGTTTTAAGAAAGGGCCGTTTTGAGAAAGGGCCCTTCCGAGAACGGGTCGTTTTGAGCATGCGCGCATTTTGCGAAAGGGACATTACCGTCCGAATCCGCCGTAGCGATCCGGACGGTAGGTAATGTCCCTTACGACCTGCCAAAGTAGGCGTGCGCTATGTACCTAGATGTTACCCACCTTGTATCTGCTTGCGGCAGTTCACCATATTCATGGCGCACCGGCTTCTGAACACCACCACATCATTATTAGCGGAGCTGATGCCGCACACCGGATGCTCTCCATCATCGTCATCATCACAGGTGGACGGGCATCCGCTGCGGAGGTACATCACGTATATCCGGCAGAATTTCACATCCACCACGTCGAAACCTACAAATAACAAGAAAATTAAACCTACCTTCTTTAACTTCTACGTATGGGCACAGAAGATATACAGTAGTATGCGCACAGAATAAAATTGGTATGGGACCTGTTAGGATTTTCAAAAATGCCACAGAATAAATAATAATTGACAATGCTAACCTCTAGTACAAACTAAACACACTAGAAACCAAGTTTACAAAAAGTTTTTTTTTTAAATATATTTTTCAATGCAAGCTTTTATAAAATGAGTGATCGTAACCGTGTGCTGATCAAAATGAGCCTAAACACGGCCAGTCTACTATTATCCATCGAGGAGATCCATTGTCCACCTTCCGTCTCCATCATCAGATCAGCTGGCTGTTACCATCATATTGTATTGTCATCGTAACTTGACAGGTATGCCAAATATCAGCTCAATCGGTTGAGGATAACTGCTTTAAAATTCAGTTGCAAGACTCCACCCGGACAAACATACATACATACATATACCTATTGCAAGTTTAAAATAAAAGCTTCTAAAATGGCGTTACCCGCCAAAAAGACTTTATTGCATTCAAGAACAACCTCCTACGAACAACAAACTCTAACTTAGTTAGAGTTAAGCCCTTCTCCCATTACAATACTTGTAGGATACGATACTCGGATACTCTAGTAGAATACTAGTTGGATACTTTTTCGCTACCCGACGCTCGCATATTACGCTACTGACAAATGACTACCTATAATTCATCATTTGTGCAAACTCGTTTATTGTGGACGGACGTTATGTCCAGCGATTCCAGTGACGAAGAAGCACTTGCAGTTTTTCTGTTCTATAGAAACAGAAGACGTCAACGCAAGAGTAGAAAATACTTGATTCATTCATGTATTGAAAGAAACATAACCCTGTTATCTGAAATTTATTCCCAATTTCTGCCCAAGTCCTATCTATTGTATTTTCCGCATGTATTCCGGTAATTTGTAGCTATATAAACAAGCATGTTTTTCAACTTCTTGTACAAACTTAATATTTATTTCTTGCTCCGTTGCCATCTTGTCAAGACGCGCAAGCGACGATCACGGCGAATCGCGCGATACTAGTCGCGGACGCGTAGGATACCAGTAGCGTAGTGTGCGAGCCTGCATTAAAATGTATGTGAGATACTTGGCGGCGACTAGTCTCCGAGACTTGAATCGCCTGTGCGTATCGTAATGGGAGAAGGGCTTTAGAGAGAAATATCAAAAAGGTTTTCTGAATAAGCACAGGATAAATAACAGTACAAGGAACAGTTACGTTAAAAGCCATTTTGTTTTACTAGCGTCATCTAGTGGACATAATTTGAACTAGAAATGAAAGTGTTTTATTCACAAGATGGCGCTGATTACGCTACTCAGGTAAGCCGTGTGCGCAGTGTGGATACTAAATTACAAACATATCGAGTTTGTTCGAGTTTTTCTGTTTGTTTCTAGTATTTACATTATGATTGTAAATTTTAGGGTTCCGTACCCAGTGGGTAAAACGTGACCCTATTACTAAGACTCCGCTGTCCGTCTATTCGTCTGTCACCAGGCTGTATCTCATGAACCGTGATAGGTAGTTAGACAGTTGAAATATTCACATTGATGTATTTCTGTTGCCGCTATAAAAACAAATACTAAAAAACAGAATTAAATCAATATTTAAAGGGGCTCCCATACAACAGACATGTTTTTTTTCCGTTTTTGTTGATAATGATAATGATCATTTAATGTCAATCTATAATTATTTTGAGCACTCTACATTACACTAAGGTTAGCTGGAAGAAAATGCTAATTAGCATTAAGTTCGCCTATGTACTGCTTTTTTGACCTGTGCAATAAAGAATTTTCTATCTATCTATAATGGTACGGAACACTTCGTGCGCGAGTCCGACTCGCACTTGGCCGGTTTTTTGTTTTAGCATACAAGTTTATATTTATTAAATTCAATTCAATTCAATACATTTATTTCAGGCAACAGTGAAAAATGTACATTGTACCTAGACAAAGGCCCATAGTAATATATACCTTACAACTAACATAGGTACCTACATATAAAGATATTTATAACTTAATCTAACACACGTGTGATCGCCGACGCGTCGCGGCCCGGGGATTACGTGACAGACGGCCCTTGAACCGCCGGAACTTCACCCCTTTCGTCCAGAAGTCAGGGCTCAAGTAGATCTTCAGATCCTCCGTAGAAACCCTCACCATAAATGAGCTAAAGCCCACATTATGACGAGAGTCCAACTTCACGACCCTCAATCCCACTCCGACTTTCCTCTTGATATACTCCACCACCTCTGCGGCCTTCACGTCGAAGAAGACGCGGGACACTTAGATCTGCGTAGTGGGTACCTCCGTTCGGAAGTGCTGCTCACTGGATAGATGGTGAGTACCACACTGATTTATGAGAACATAGGTACTTACTGAGAGATCCCCGGCTGTAGTTAGCGCACTGGTTGTTAGACCATAGCGCGCTGGTACTTACTGAGAGATCCCCTGTAGTTAGCGCACTGGTTGTTAGACCATAGCGCGCTGGTACTTACTGGGAGATCCCCTGTAGTTAGCGAACTGGTTGTTAGACCATAGCGCGCTGGTACTTACTGAGAGATCCCCTGTAGTTAGCGCACTGGTTGTTAGACCATAGCGCGCTGGTACTTACTGAGAGATCCCCTGTAGTTAGCGCACTGGTTGTTGATCATGATGTGGCACTGGCTCTGGAACCAACGGAACTTCATCGTCTTCCGGTTCAGACCACAGGCATTCCTGCAAGTTACAAACATACAAGCTTGTTATTAGGTACCTTGGGTACGAACGACTGCGGGCTAAGGAGAGAGCTATGCTCGAAGCTTCAATAAGTGATACAATCTGAAATGAAGAGATCCTTAAAAAAACCATGATCATCGATAGGTATAGCCTACAGAGGTACCAAGTTGTAACTACTTGTACCTACTCGTACCTACTCGTACCTACTCGTACCTACTCGTACCTACTTGTACCTACTTGTACCTTGTTGTTGTTGTTTAGTAGTAGTAGAGCTTTTTTGGGAAAGAGTTCGTGCGGGGAAGTACTACCACTATATCTATTTATGCCGCAAAGCAGTAGTGCTCGCATTGCTGTGTTCCGGTTTGAAGGGTATGCTCCCACAACACAGGGTATCCTAGTGTGGGGGCTAGTAAACCACTTATATACTTATCTACTTCATTCTATTCCCGTGAATGTCTTCTGTGTGGTTATTCGCTTAATTTGTATCTACCTATCTATCTATTGTCGCTATGTATCTATTGTTGTTTGTTTTTGTAAGTAGCATTTAAGTAATTTTTGTAGCATGTTTGTTTTATTGCAAGTAAATAAATAAATGAAATGAAATGAAATTACAGGCACATGAGACTTGTCATCTTCTTCTCAGGGTGGCGGGCGCAGTGCTTTGCCACATAAGGCGCGTCCTAGGTGGACGTGACTTATGTGATAATGCACTGTTCATAGGCAGAGGGTTGCAGGCTTAACCACCTGATAATAAGTGGTACCCTCTGCCTATGAACAGTGCATTATCACATAGGGCGCGTCCTAGGTGGACGTGACGTATTTATAAAAAAAAACTACTTGTACCTACTCATACCTACTCGTACCTACTTGTTCCTACTCGTACCTACTCATACCTACTTGTACCTACTAGTACCTACTTGTGGTAGTCGTTGCAGTGATACGGGTCACAGTAGTCCATCCACGCAGAGTTGAACGGCTGGCGGTGACGTTCGTTGAATGAATCTGGCATTTGGGGCTTGAAGATTTCATCTGTCAAAGTACCAAAGTTGGATTAATCTGCCATTTTGGAAAGAAACGTCGTCTATACTAATATTATAAAGAGGAAAGATTTGTATTTTTGTGTGTGTGTATGTTAATTAATGTATTCCATGGGTACTGTGATAATCAGATTAGTTGTTTGTTAGTTCAGTTCTTCACAACTAGATGTCGCTACTAGAAAAGTTAGAACGCGCTATTGATGCGTTTTGGCCTCACGTCCGGATAAAAGTTTGTTAGTTCAGTTCTTCATAACTAGATGTCGCTACCAGTAAAGTTAGAACGCGCTATCGATGCGTTTTGGCCTCACGCACGGATCAAACTTTGTTAGTTCAGTTCTTCACAACTAGATGTCTCTACCAGAAAAGTTAGAACGCGCTATCGATGCGTTTTGGCCTCACGTATGGATCAAA
Organism: Operophtera brumata; assembly: GCA_932527175.1. NCBI lineage: Eukaryota > Metazoa > Arthropoda > Insecta > Lepidoptera > Geometridae > Operophtera > Operophtera brumata. The sequence continues at coordinate 28,964,518 of OW052239.1, read as the reverse complement.
CTTTGTTAGTTCAGTTCTTTCTTCACAACTAGATGTCGCTACTAGAAAAGTTAGAACGCGCTATCGATGCGTTTTGGGCTCACGTACGGATCAAACTTTGTTAGTTCAGTTCTTCACAACTAGATGTCTCTACTAGAAAAGTTAGAACGTGCTTTCGATGCGTTTTGGCCTCACGTCCGGATCAAACTCTGTTAGTTCTTAGTTCAGTTCTTCACAACTAGATGTCTCTACTAGAAAAGTTAGAACGCGCCATCGTTGCGTTTTGCCTCACCTACGGATCTAACTACTTAAATAATGCACGTTAGAATAGAATATATATATATAGTACTACGTACATAAATTGTTTTTGGCGCAAATTTTCACGTAAAAGTGATGGATGCGTAATTAAATGCGTCTTTTATATTACAGTCTTAGATAAACTAGAGACTCGTCCCGGCTTCGCATGCTCGTATGGGTAGTTTCAGGATGAAAAACAGCCAAAACAAAACTAAATACTACTCTGGAAATTGTCTTGTAGTTTTGTAGATAGCTTCCTTAAGAAATGTGATAAAAATTTACTCTTAATACTACCTACAGACGTTTTCTTAAGTCAATCTTGTGACCTACTCTTAAAGTTGTGCCCATTTTTACTAAACTGTATCTACAAACATTCTTAGAGATATCTCGAGGGATCTTTAACTCCTAAGATAGACAATCCAATATACATTCTATTAGATGTTTTATAGACATTTTTAAGATAGAGATTTGCTGGTTGGGATGGATGTTATATTGGTTATTGTTTGTTGTCACTTCGCCGAATGTTTTTTTTTTGTTGTTTTTTTTGTATTGTACTAATTGAATGACGGTACAAGTAGATGGCCCACCTGATGTTAAGCGGTAACCTCTGCCTATGAACAGTGCATTACCTCATAGGTCACGTCCACCTAGGACGCGCCCTATGTGGCATTGCACTGCGCCCGCCACCCTGAGACATAAGGATGAAAAGTCTCATGTGCCTGTAATTTCATTGTGATTGTTTTTTATACCGCGCAGCGTCTAGCGATGCCGTGCGAGCTATAGGTACCTATAGGCAGTATTTACGTCGAATCAACGGCTATTGCTTTACAAAGCACATGTTAGGCCGCACATAACACTGTTCTCACCTATGGCACGGGCACCCAAGTACCAGCTTCTTTGCTTTGACTCCCTACAGAGAATCCCTGAATCATCGGCGATCCTGAGCTCTCCGATACTCTAGAACCGTTTAGCCAGCGCGGTGCCATTGGATCTCTTTGCGTGTTCTACCGCCTGTACAACGGGGAATGCTCTGACGAGCTTTTCGATCTCATCCCCGCATCGAGCCTTTACTATCGCTCGTCCCGGCGCCGGGACAAAGCTCATCCAACATCATAGATCCCTTTACCATCGCTCGTCCCGGCGCCGTGACAAAGCTCATCCACACATCATAGATCCCTTTACCATCGCTCGTCCCGGCGCCGTGACAAAGCTCATCCACACATCATAAATCCCTTTACCATCGCTCGTCCCGGCGCCGTGACAAAGCTCATCCACATAATTATCATAGATCCCTTTACCATCGCTCGTCCCGGCGCCGTGACAAAGCTCATCCATACATCATAGAGCCTTTACCTTCGCTCGTCCCGGCGCCGTGACAAAGCTCATCCACACATCATAGATCCCTTTACCATCGTTCGTCCCGGCGCCGTGACAAACCTCATCCACACATCATAGATCCCTTTACCATCGCTCGTCCCGGCGCCGTGACAAAGCTCATCCACACATCGTAGATCCCTTTACCATCGTTCGTCCCAGCGCCGTGACAAAGCTCATCCACACATCGTAGATCCCTTTACCATCGATCGTCCCGGCGCCGTGACAAAGCTCATCCACACATCATAGATCCCTTTACCATCGCTCGTCCCGGCGCCGTGACAAAGCTCATCCACATATCGTAGATCCCTTTACCATCGCTCATCCCAGCGCCGTGACAAAGCTCATCCACACATCATAGAGCCTTTACCATCGCTGTCCCGGCGCCGTGACAAAGCTCATCCACACATCATAGATCCCTTTACCATCGCTCGTCCCGGCGCCGTGAAAAAGCTCATCCACACATCATAGATCCCTTTACCATCGCTCGTCCCGGTGCCGTGATAAAGCTCATCCACACATCATAGATCCCTTTACCATCGCTCGTCCCGGTGCCGTGACAAAGCTCATCCACACATCATATATCCCTTTACCATCGCTCGTCCCGGCGCCGTGACAAAGCTCATGCACACATCATAGATCCCTTTACCATTGTTCGTCCCGGCGCCGTGACAAAGCTCATCCACACGTCATAGATCCCTTTACCATCGCTCGTCCCGGCGCCGTGACAAAGCTCATCCACACATCATAGATCCCTTTACCATCGCTCGTCCCGGCGCCGTGACAAAGCTCATCCACACATCATAGATCCCTTTACCATCGTTCGTCCCGGCACCGTGACAAAGCTCATCCACACGTCATAGAGCCTTTACCATCGTTCGTCCCGGCGCCGTGACAAAGCTCATCCACACGTCATAGAGTCTTTACCGTCGTTCGTTCCGGCGCCGTGACAAAGCTCATCCACACGTCATAGAGCCTTTACCATCGCTCGTCCCGGCGCCGTTACAAAGCTCATCTACACGTCATAGAGCGCTGGGTTTCTCGAACGACTCGACACCCATATTTAAACAACCACCCGACCGATAGAATTCATAGCCTCACATACAAATTGTTTCAATAGGTACTATGTATTTACCAAATTAGATACCAAATCAATACCTACTTAAGATGAATGCTCACGCTTGCGGCGCGAAATTCAAAAGTTGTGGTCGTTTTTAGGGTTCCGTAACCAAATTACGGAACCCTTATAGATTCGTCATGTCTGTCTGTCTGTCTGTCTGTCTGTCTGTGTATTTCACAGACACTTTTTTCCGAAACTATAAGAGCTATTTTGTTGAAACTTGGTATGTAGATGTATTCTGTGAACCGCATTAAGATTTTCACACAAAACAAGAAAAAAACTATACATTTTTGGGGTTCCCCATACTTAGAACTGAAACTCAAATATTTATTTTCACTATATGAGGTCTTCAAAAATGATATTGAGGTTTCTAATATATTTTTTTTCTAAACTGAATAGTTTGCGAGAGACACTTCCAAAGTGGTAAAAAGTGTGCCCCCCCCCCCCCCCCCCTTAACCTCTAAAATAATAGAAAGATAAAACTGAAAAAAATATGATGTACATTACCATGTAAATTTCCAACGAAAATTGGTTTGAACGAGATCTAGTAAGTAGCATACGTCATAAATCTTAATCCATCCAAGAACTTTTATATTATGTTACTTGCTGCTACGGAACCCTTCATGGGCGAGTCCGACTCGCACTTGGCCGCTTTTTTGCTCATAACAGCTCATCAACACTTCTTCAGATAGTAATAATTTGCATCCAAACTAAGCTCATGAGTCTTTAGTCTGCGACGGTGTGTTTAGGTGTGTGTGTTTGTGTTATCTGTGTAACACGCACACACGCATAGAAAACTGGCGTCAGAGTTCAATATTCCATCTTTCTTTCTCTATTCGTCTGAGCGAGGTGTACAAAGTCAAAGTCAAAGTCAAAAAGTATTTTATTCATTAAAATCACAAGGATCATTTTGAATCGTCTTAAAAAAAAATTACATTTACTCCTGTTCCAACGCTACCAGACCTAGCAGAATCAGGCAACAAACACGGTCTGTTTTTCTTTTGATGATCCTTCTTACTACTAGGTGGGGAGCGCCTGTGTGGTGCCGAGTGAACAAGTGGAAGCTGATTCAAGGAAAAAAGGAAAACCAACTTAAAAGCCTTACTTAGGTAGGCAGTCAAAAGTAAGATGATAGAGAGAATCAGCAAAAGTTCATACGGCAGCACACTCTACGCTTGATATACTCATAAATAACACATCAATAATAAATTATATGTAGGTACAGACATTGCAAATTGGCAAATTAGGTGTCGAGGGGCATAGCGACATCAGGCCACGCGACTTTATCATTAACATAGTCATATAGTGTGTAATACGCTTTCTTAATTAAACTATTCTTTAACTGTGTATCTTCAACTGTGTTTAGGAACTGAACGATCTGATCCCACCATCTCCTTTTCATCATAGGAAGAGCAGACGCACGACTCGGTACCATCCTTACCTCATTAGTATACCCTCTATTCGTACTAAACGATTCAGTTCCACCTTTATAATGCGAACTGCTAAGGAGTGGAATACACTACAGTCGTCTGTCTTTCCTGAAAACTATAATCTGGGTCTCTTCAATGCTAGAGTGAATAGGTGCCTTCTAGACCTTTGTGCTCCATCTTCGGCCACATCGTCACTTACCAACAGGTGAGACCTTTGTGCTCCATCGTCGGCCACATCGTCACTTACCAACACGTGACACTGTAGCAAAGCGAATATCTATCAATCAATGATCTTACTTACTTTTGTGGCGATCCTTGACATAGTTAGGATTGTCGAATTTCGGAGATGGACTGAAACAAGGATAATTATTTATTTAGCTGTATAAAGATAAAGATAAAGATAAAGATAAGTTTATTTCACATACAATAGATACAACAAAAAACAATTAAAGTTGTTCGTAAGTATATGAAATAAGAGTACTTTGCCTTCCGTGCTTGTTAAAGAACTGTTACGGCAAGGTAACGCTTCTCACCCCATATACGAGTAGAATGTACGATGGTGCGGAACCCTTCGTATGCGAATCCGACTCGCCCTTGGCCGTTTTTTTTAAAGTATTTTTAAATAAATAATAATAATAATAAATAATGCTGGACAGTTCACACAACATTATCTAGCCCCAAGCTAAGCAAAGCTTGTGTTATGGGTACTAGATAACTGATATACTTAATACAATATATAACATAGATAGATATTTTTTATTATACATGGAAGATACCCAGAACACAACCAAATATCTGCAGATCGCACAAATATTTGTTCCGAGGCGAGAATCGAACCCGCAACCTCCTGCGTCGCAGGCGAATGTTCACCCGCCGCGCCACAGAGGTCGTCAGAGTAATCAAATTAAGTAATGTAATAATATGGTGTACCCACTTACTCTGTCTGATTATATTTATATTTAGTATTTTTTATCGACGCTTCACCTGCAACAAGAATCTGCTATCAACATCAACTCAAAAATAGTAGTTTATGCAACTGTCATATAAGAAGGGGTATTAAAAGGGAAATAATAATGGTTCCGAAAAACAAATTAATCTCCAGCGATCTGTGGCCGACTATTAATCTAATTAACCAGCGTTATAATGAACCTCCGACAAAATTACTAAGTTACCGACAGAGGTTTTGTCAAAATAATCATATTTTATAATTGGACGTGTCGGACTCCGGTATGAGACTCAGAATCGACTCAGGGCATTCCGACATGAGTAGGTTAGGTTCAAAATAAGTGACAGAACCGACACGGAGCACCCCGACTCCACATGGTCTTGTGCGTCACGCCCCTAGAGTGTATATAAAAACGCGGAGCCATTAGCTCGCGTGGGAGGTCCTGAGCGACACTCAGGGGCAACCTTGCGAGAGTACTGGCGAGAGCCCATACCGGAGTCCGACACTTCCAATTATATAACTTCATACTTATCCTCACAAAAAAAGATCAGCCCCTTTGAAAGTCAAGAAAAAGAAAATGCTAAAAAAAAAGAACCTCCAGTTTGACGACGCAGACACAGACGCGCCCTCCACCACCGACCCGAGGCCCCCTCGGAGAGTCACGCCAGCAGTTGCCCCCTCCCGGACTTCTGCACCCCCCTCGGGAGCAGCTCGGACTGCCCCCCCGGACCAGCCCAAGAACAAGGGGAGACTCCCCCGCCCGCCTCCACCCCAGGTGCCCTACGACAGGTCCCACCTGGAGCTCCTGGACACTGCGATCCAGATTCTGCAGGCGGTGCTCCAGGCCCTCCGGACGGGGACGGACCCGATCCCGATCGTGTTGAGCGGGATGGGGAAACTGTTCCAGGTGGGGACCTGAGGGTCCTCTTCTGGAACGCGCGTGGCCTCCGGCATAAGATCCTGCTTCTGAGGCCCCTGCTCAAGGAGCAAAACATAGATGTGGCGCTACTCAATGAGACCCTTCTTAAACCCACTGACATGCTAAAGTTCCCGGGGTACTACATCTACCGCCAGGACGATGCCAATGAAGGCGGACGCGTCATCCGAGGCCTTGTCGTGCTGGTAAAAAGAAGAGTACTGCACCAGCCCCTACCAAACATCCAGCTGGAGTTTCTGACGGCGATGGGTGTGGAGATCTCCACCTTCGGCCACTCTCTGCGCTTATACGCAGTGTACAGACCGCCATCCTCTACCTTCAAGACAGCCGACCTCACCAGACTACTGCTTGCGGCTCCAGACTCGGCCATTGTGGCGGCCGGGGACTGGAACTGCAAGCACCAGGCCTGGAACTCGTACACTAGCAACACCGCAGGAAACCGCCTGCTGGGACACGCTGAGAGTAACGACTATGCAGTCACAGGACCGGACACTCCAACACATTACTCGGACAACCCAAACCAATCTCCAGATGTGATAGACCTGGCCGTCCACAAAGGTCTCGATGCTCGTCCCCAGCTCGAGGTTCTGCTGGATGAGATGCAGTCTGATCACCAACCGGTTCTGCTGACCATAGCAAGATGACCAATAGCCCTGCAACCCCCAATACCAAGACCGAAGGTAGACTGGGAGCAGTTCGAGGACAGCCTACAGAACTCCACTCCATCAAGACCGATTCTCGAACCCAAAGATGTGGATGAACTCACGTGCGCCATCCAGATGGCCCTAGCTGAGGCCTCCCATCCTCCACGACAGAACAGGCTGCCAAAGACCCACCCTCGCCTCGCCAACCTACTCAGAGAGAAGCGCCTCCTCAGAAAGAGGTGGCAGAGGACCAGAGACCCTGCCATCAAGACCAAGCTGAAGCTGCTGAACGCTCTCTGTGAGGAGGTGAAGGCTGAGGTCAGACATGACTCCACGCAACACTGGGAAAGGCGGATTGCTAAAGCATCCGGAGATTGGGCTTCACTGCACAAGCTCTGTCGGGAGCTCAGTAAATCGCGTCCCCCTGTACGCGCTCTGACGCACGAAGACGGCCACCCTCGCTTCAGAGCTGAAGACAGAGCTGAGATCTTCGCGAGCAGCTTAGAAAAGCAGTTCAAGCCTTTCCCTGACAAAGACCCGGCACACTCGACAGAAGTGGAGGCCTTTGTCCAAAAGTACATGGATGAGCCTGATGACCCCCATCTCTCCTTCTGGTCACCCGGACAAGTCCAGCGCACCATAAGGAGGTTAAAGCCAAGGAAGGCCCCGGGAGACGATTAGATATCGAACGCGGTCATTCGTCACCTTCCTCCGAAAACGATCGCCGCACTGACTCGTCTCTTCAACGGTATCGTGAGATGCGCGCATTTCCCCTCCCCGTGGAAGCTGGGACGGGTTATTATGCTGCCTAAAGCCGGGAAGAACATCCTCCTGCCAGAAAGCTACCGCCCTATTACCCTCCTCTCGAGCATATCGAAGCTGTTTGAGAAGATGCTCTTGTGCCATCTGACTCCGCACATACCACCACGCCCAGAGCAATATGGATTCCGGTCGGAACACAGTACGACCCTTGAACTATCCAGGGTACTGCATCACCTGACAGTTACCCACAACAAGAAGGAAAGCTAGATTGCAGTATTCCTGGATATGGAGAAGGCTTTCGACCGGGTCTGGCACACGGGCCTGATCTACAAGCTCGCCACCTCACCCACACCAAAGAGGGTAGTGAGGACGATTGCCTCCTTTCTGGCAGGGAGAAGTTTCTACGTAAGTGTGGAGCAAGCCTGCTCGACCAAGCGTCCCATCGAAGCCGGAGTCCCACAGGGCAGTTGCTTATCGCCGGTGTGCTACTCCAGGTACACCGACGACATACCCAAGAAGGATGGAGCACTGCTGGCGCTATACGCCGACGACGCGGCCTACATCACCTCGTCAATCACTGTCGACCACGCCGCCTTGAAAATGCAGAGGGTGATCGACGAGCTCCCCAACTGGCTGTCAAGATGGCGGCTGTCTGTTAATGTGGGTAAAACACAGGCAGTCGTCATCACGAGGAAAAGAAGCCAGCCGACCAAGCTCACGATGGAAGGCCATGACATCCCCTGGGCACGGACAGCTAAGTACCTGGGCGTCACCATTGATAGGGGCCTCACGATGGGTCCACACGCCAGAAACACGCGCAACTCCGCCCGAGCGGCCAGAGCACTCCTGAGACCAGTACTGAAGTCAGACATCCCGCTGCGCATAAAGTGTGGCATCTACAAGACATACATCCGTCCTCACCTCACCTACGCTGCCCCCGCCTGGTATGCTCTAGTGGCAGAAAGCCATCGAGTTGCCCTGCGGAGGCAGCAGAACTTATGTTTACGGACCATAGCGGACGCGCCATGGTTCGTAAGGAATGCCACAATCCAGCGGGACCTGAAGATGGAAAGTCTCGACGACTTCATCGGCCGACTGGCCAAAGGCATGTTTAGCCGTGTGAAGCACTCCACCTACCCGCACCTGCGGGAGCTGGCGCCCTCGTACGACCGAATAGCAGGACATTCTAAGCCCTATCCTTGTGAGCTGGTCCCGGACACCGGCCAAGAGGCGGAACCAGAACAAGAGGTTAACCAAGCTCTGGCTGCGAATGAAGACGCATCCTCTTCCATTCTCCCCCTTCCCCTTACCCCTCCTCTCTCAATTTACCTCCCCGCACAGGGTAGACGCCGGTCTTTCGACCGGCTCTCTTTTGGTATATAGCGGGCTCACCCGAAGGCTCCGAGGAGCCGACCAAATGACCCCTCAGTTGTTACTGGGGGCGGATGAACGCCGCAGGAAAGGGCGCAAACCCTGGTACTGCATACCCCAAGACGATATGCTGCTCACAAAAAAAAAAAAAAAATTACAAAGCATAGTTTTCAGTAGAACGTAATTTATGCTGGTAGAAAAGTATTATCGCAATAAACAGTCATGTTTATTTTTCGAAGATTTCAGTATCTCATTCGGTCGTTTCGTCATTTTTATTCGGACAAAAGTAGTTGGAAAGTTAGTATTTTAGGCAGTAGATTTAATATTTTGAGTAAGGACAATTCTTCTTTTTTTGTCGGAGCTTTTATTACTACCCGTATTAAAACACGAGAGTCTGTTTATCGCATGGGGCGAAGCCGAATGCGATAATAGGTTGACTCGAGTGTTGTAATACCTAAGTTATGTGCAGTTTCATACACTACTTTATCTTCACTCATAGGAAAAATTGAAATTAAACAAAGTAGAATACAAAAACACGAACGGCATAAAAAAATATGGGAAGCGCGGGAAATTAAGTTCAAACTACGCATGCGTGCGCCATTTTTTCACAGTTCGAACTGCGCATATGAGTGCGCCTTTTTTTCATATTCAGGCTATAACCATAGACTAGTTTAATAAATTAATAAAAAAAAAGATAGCGGTACTATAATGAGTTTTATGATACAGTTGGCGGTACTATAATGAGTTTTATTCTTAATTTTATGTATATGCGTCTATAAAGTGCGTCTGCATAGAACCGTCTTTTAATTCGTAATACGTGTTTTTCGATTTGAGTGTAGATCAAATAATAATTGAAATCGCAAGGATCATTTAGAATCGTCTTATAAACTAAATAAGATTTCCGATTTCCGAAGAAAATCAGACCCGCGACCCGTGCACCCACCAGCGCTGCAGTGTACTGCAGCATTATGCTGAGCACGGGCCTTTTCTGACGGCACTATACACGCAGCAACAAATATGTGTTCTGTCTGTGATATTATTGTACCTATTGTGTTCCCAAGCTGTGTGTATTTGCTGTTCAAAATAAACTATTTCTATTCTATTATATTCTATTTAAACTACCTCCTGTTCCAACGCGACCAAACCGACAAGAATCAGGCAACAAACACGGCTCGGCTTTATTAGATGATCCTTCTTACTACTAGGCGGGGAGCGCCTGTGTGGTGCTAAGAGAACTAGTGGAAGATGATTCTAAGACAAAAGAGAACAAACTTTGGGAAGGAGGGAGGGGCGAGAGTTAGGGGGGTGGGGGGATCTCGACAATACCCGTGCGAAGCCGGGGCGAGTTCCTATTCATAATAGAATTTCATTGATAAATGAGTGAGTTTTTAGTGAACATTAAATTTATCAATACTTATATATGTAAAAGCTTGTTACAAAATTAGTGATCGTAACCGTGTGCTGATCACAATGAGCCTAAACACGGCCAGTCTACTATTATCCATCGAGGAGTTCCGTTGTCTCCATCATCAGATCAGCTCGCTGTCACCATCATATTGTGTTGTCATCGGAACTTGACAGGTATGCCAAATATCATCTCAATCGGTTGAGGATAACTACCTACTTTAAAATTCAGTTGCAAGATTCCACCCGGACATACCTACCTACACACATTGCAAGTTAAATAAAAGCAATTAGGTATAAGGTTATCCCCAAAGGTTCTGCGAACTACATGGCTTGCCCATTGCCACTTCAACTTGTTATCATTGTCGTCATAGTACCTACTCAGACATTCAGTTGTTCAACTTCAACAACTGAATACCTACTATGACGGTGATCCGTCCGTCCGTTCGTTTCGTATTCTATCACGTAGTGAAACTCCGAGCATAGCACTCTCTGTAGCCCGCTGTGCATATATAGTCATATAGTCATATAGTCATTTATTTCATCTTTAGACATGTTACATGCACTTAGATATTTCAGTTTCACATAGTTTTCAAGTACCCAGGTATTACATTTTACAATTTAAAATTATAAATATAACAATATAATGCAATACAAATCTCATAAAACACTGAGGATAGGTACATGTCAATAGAATTCAAATAGATAATTAATAGATTTAGCTAAACGGCTTGTCATATTGTAAGCATAAATTCATAGGAATTTTAAACAAAATCAAAATTAACACTCATAACAAACCATCACAAAAAATATCTTTGTCGGCCAAAGCCTCGTCCATCTTATAGTCTGCGAGCTTGTGTAAGAGCCTATAATAATGACAATGATAATGATAATCTTTATTTCCCTTTTGACACAATACATGTACTTAGGTAGGTACGTCATTCAACAATTTATAAAATAAAAATCGTAATATAATACAAAATTAAATTAAATATGTGACACCGTCAAATTCTAAAGACATAAAATTATTTTAAATGAAAATAACACTATTAATTACGAAATAGATCAATCAATAATTTGCATAATCACATAAACGAACATCTAATATGGATTTATCAGCCAAAGCTTCGTCAATTTTTCGTCAAATAATTAGTTAAGGAGGTAGAAATCGGTAGAATCGTACTTACAGACAGTAGCAATTATTAAAGGCAGAAAAAGTGCAAATAAAAAAAACATGGCGGCTGTACGCGCTCACTCACTGAATAATGTGATATGAGCTGATTGCGTTTAATGGCCTATTCTAATTAACATCCAATTAAATTAACGACTTGCATTTAATCAGTTGAAACCGTAAATACTGGATTGAAATGAACAGCCACACAGACTCACGGAGGCCGTCATGCTCTAAGATAACACATAGAAGACAAGACTGCGTTGCCGAAACAGCTAATAAATGACGATTTGCATCTTTATAGCATTGCGGCCTCCTCGATGCTACATAAATTATTAATATACAAGCAGCGCCCCGCGGTTTCACCCGCACAAAACTAAACTTCATATAGTTTTGAATACCATCAATATCTCGTACTAAGCCCCCCGGACATACAGCCGGACGGACGGACAGCGGCAATGAGCCTAAACACGGTCACTCTTCTATTATGCATCGAGGAGTTCCGTGGTCCACCTTCCGTCTCCATCATCAGATCAGCTCGCTGTCACCATCATATTGTATTGTCATCGGAACTTGACAAATGTCGTCTCAATCGGTTGAGGATAACTGCTTTAACATTCAGTTGCAAGATTCCACCCGGACATACATTATATTCTACCCGGACATACATTTTCATCCGGACATACATATTCCACCCGGACATACATACATACATTGCAAGTTAAATAAAAAGCTAGTAATTAATAATGAGATTTAATTAGTTTCTTAATAATCTTACTTTCTTAGAAAACAAGCATTTTTAAACCAGTTTTGACTAATACTATAAATATTACAAAAATATCTCGAAAATTTTATATTCAGGCTTTTTCTGATAACATCCTTAAACATATATTTTTTGGTAATCCTATATTATTAAAAATAATACTTAGAATTGTGTTGATAACTATATCTATATAATGTGGGGTTTTCACGGCCGTTTCACATCATGCTTAAACCCTTGACAATAGATGGCGCCAGCTCTGTACTTAACTGTCAAAATAAAGTGAAATGTCAAAGTCAACAACGTAGTGATATATTTCCGTGGTATTTTGCATGAATAAAGTACCACATGGATTGAGTGCTAAAATAGCATGGTGTTCCTTCTTACTCCTATCCTAGAAGATAGCTTGCTATCCTATGTTAGAGATAAACAAATATATTGTCACACGACAGTCGTTCTTCCGTTCCGTACCCTGAATATTGGCACCATGCATATACATCTTCCTAGATTGGTACCATGAATGTAGTAGTAATTGGTACCAAGTGTGACATTTGGCCTAGTACAAGTTACACAAATAAGAACAGATAGATATATGCTTGTCTCATTCCAACACATGAATACATTCATATAAAAGAATGAGACTGGTATAATCGAATCCGGTTTGTTTATAGCCTTATTTCCATGTAGTACATCTTCGAGGTATATTGTTAAAAAAAATGCTTTTACACAAAAGCACAGACAATGCATTTTTTAATTTTGACACGCTTACTTGAGTCAGGGCCATCTATAGAGCCAAAATGAACTACTTTTTTTTAAAATTCGGAAATGAACAGTACTGTTTACACTTTTAAAACAAATAAATAAGTATCATAAGTAAAAGTTCCAATATTTGTATGTTTGTTACTCAATCATACCGAAACGGCTGAACCGATTTCGATGGAATTTGGCCCACAGATAGATTATGGCCTGGGTTGAGCTATAGGTTACTTTTTATCCTGGGATAACGCGAGCGAACCCGCGAGCGGAGACTAGTATTATCCAACTAAATCTAAAACATAGTTTTACAAAGGAATCAAAATGTTGAATTCTTTCTATCAACAATGCTATCTTTTAATATTAAAACATTTTAAAACTTTTACTTTGAGACTTATATAATATTTAAATAAAATATTAATTAACAACAAAATTCAAAAAAAACATTGTGCTACATACATACAGCCACGCGCCTTTTTCCCCTAAGGGGGGTAGGCAGAGCCTCAATCATTAGCCTCTATTCACAGTGAGTTGCACCATCTTGGAATATAGACGTGACGAGTGGTGAGCTCATCGCCGCCATTGCTTCTCACGACTGACCAACTGACATAAATATGAGTATAATACAACAGGTAAGACCGTGGTCAAACAAAGGTCTATAAATGTTTTAAAAAAAAGAAAAAAAAGTTTCATGAGTAAAATTTTTTGTTTTGATAAAACATATTATTAAGTAACTAATTAAGGAAATGGCATGTCAAAGTATGTTATTAACCGCTTGGCGTGCACATGTGTCGGCCGACACACTATTTTCCGCATACCTTGGAATCTTACATGTGTCGGCCGACACAGTCCATAGAGGGTTTATTATATTGTCTATCAATCATTATTTAGGAACCGGATGCTAGATATTGCAACACTATTCCATAGAGGCATGATGGTAGACTGACAAAGAGGCAATAACCACTTTTTACGATTAAAGATAAGTTAGTAAACACATAATATTCGATCGACATCGGCCGCCATTTTGTTGACGCGGTCATCAGTTTTTATGAAATAAAGAAAATTGTGTCTTTTCTGGTTATTTGAGTGTAAATGACTGCAATAATAATGTTTTTTAGGATATAGACCATGTGTTATTGCCAATAAACTACTAGAAAGTGCTTTGTGAAGAAGTTTATTGTGATCTCGAAGTTAGTGGTCAGTTGCGCTGACAATTTAGCCACAGTTAGGAAATGTTTATTTTAATTTTGTTTCAACAAAACGGTAAGTTTTTATAAAATAGTTGCTTATAAAGAAACCAATAAGAAATTTCAAGAGGATTCTTGTAGTGGTATTCGTTTTATTATCCGTCCATTCATTAGGCCACAATTAACGATTTAGTGATGAGTCCGCCCATCCATCATTTTTGCCGTGATCTGCCCGCGACTCAAGGGATAGTATACAAGCAAAATCGCGCGACTCGACCGGTTAAATTAATTATCTTAGTAACTAGGAAATTAAAATTAAATGTTATTTCTTAGTTATATTTAAGAAAATATTCAGTAAAGTATCTATAATATAGATGTTATTGTCAAAATTAAGAAAACAGAAAATAGAATATTAAACGTAAAAAAAAACAAAAAACCTTCACTACAAATCTACTAAAATTATAACTTATCTAACCAATTATAGAAAACCTTAAAACTTGATATCATAAAGAATCAAGATAATTTAAAAAAAAAACTAACGAAATATGATAAATGAAAACTATAACTAAACTAACCAATTAGAGAAAACCTTAAAACTTGATACCATAAAGAATCAAGATGAATAAAAAAAAAAAACGAAATATGATAAATTAAATTATATTTGTTTTTTTGTTTCCAATGAAACATGTACTAGTTACTATTTAATTATTACTATTTTCGTCAGTTGCGTCAGTTTTTATAGAAAAAAAATAATAGTTCCAAACAAACTGTTTTATAAGCTTTTTATCACAGCTTCAGCAAGAATAGTTTAATTATGATCAACTATACTATGAAATATAGTTAATCTAGAAAACTATTCAACATAACTTAGAAAAACTAATTAATAACATATTTATTTCACTTTTTTAAAGTCAGTAACTATAGTCTAATTATGATCAACAATATTATGAAGAAAAAAAAAACAAAAAAATGCTGGACAAGTTCACACATCATTATCTAGCCCCAAGCTAAGCCAGAGCTTGTGCTTTGGGTACTAGATAACTGATATACTTAATACAATACATTACAAAGATAGATATTTTTTATTATGCATAGAAAACACCCAGCACACCCTGAACAAATATCTGCAGATCGCACCAATATTTGTTCCGAGGCGGGAATCGAACCCGCAACCTCCTGCGTGAATATAATTAATCTAGATAACTATTCAACATAACTTAGAAAATAATTAAAATCATATTTTTGCTTAAAAATACTGTTTTATACTATTGAAAGTCAGTAAGAATAGTTAAATTTATGATCAACTATCATAGTTTATCTAGATAAAATACATTATTAAATATAGTAAAAATAAAAACATGCATACCTACATAAACTCACGCCTGTTTCCCGGAGGAGTAGGCAGAGAGCACGGAAATTCCACTATTTGCAAAATATTACATAACAAAGAATAGAGAAATAATTACATATTATTCCTTTAAAAAAATGTTTTATAATCATTTTGGAAGTCGTAGCTTTAGCAAGAATAGTTTAGTTATGATCAACTTTATTATTATAAATAGTTAATATAGATAAAATATACTTTTCAATATAGTTAATCTAGATTAACTTACCTTAGTGCCCAGAATGTGTACCTTAGTGTCCAGAATATGTATCTTAGTGTCCAGAATATGGAAATACTTTTTGGCTTACTTTACACATTACAAAAGTTATGAGATAATTTCTACATAAAACTTTGTAGTCCAAAAATTACTTAGTATTTTAAACACTTAAACCTATTCCAAAAGTTACTTGGCGTTTTTTATCACACGTTCCAAAACTTACTATTTATCTATCTAAAAAACTTGGCAATATTTAATTGCCTATGTCGAACAGTTTATGGCCGAGATACATAGATCTTACTCCACGTACTAATCGATCCTACTCCACGAACTAATAGATCTTACTCCACGTACTAATAGATCTTACTCCACGTACTAAGGCTTAGCAGTATCCCTGTCACTCTCACACACATGTCAAATCACTCGTGCTAGAGAGGGACAGAGACTCATTAGTACGTGTACGTGTAACGTCTATTTATCTCAGCCTAGTATTTAAACATGGCACTTTGTTCACCCACAAGCAACAAGCAGCCATAAGTTTTACTTAATCTAACTAACATAAAAATATTTAATTTCATAACAAAATATCTTAATTCATGAACTCTACGTGCTCTTTTTTGATCTATGTTTTCCGATATATAACACGAGGAAGACAAACAAACGGAAAAAATGTGGATGGCTAAGTAAAGGCCTAAAAAGGTCGAGTATACGAAAAAGGTGTTTGTATTTAAAACTAAAACTGTCTAGCTCAAACAAAAAAATACATGAAACCAAATACAAAAAATATAGCAAAGTGTTTAGAAATTGTATGAATAAGTCACAACAGCTACAAAATATGAATTATATTAATAATAGCAATAACACTTGTAAAGCAGTATGGGATGTCATAAACGAGAACATAGGTGATATACAGACAGTCAAGCAAATAGATAGTATTAGTAAAGACCAATTTACTTATACTGAACCACATGACATAAGCGAAGTTTTTAATCGGTACTTCATAGACATAACTAACAATACTAATTTCAATTTTCAATCATCTGACATTAATGACTACATTGACTCAAATACTTATTTTTCGATTTTTCTTAAACCAACTGACCCAATGGAAGTTTGTAAAGTTATTAGGAGTCTTAGAAATACCAACTCAGTGGGGATTGATGGATTGAGTACTAAAATAATTAAACTTAGTGCCCAGTATATTTGTGAACCACTGAGTCATATCATAAACAAATCTTTTGAAGAAGGTACTTTTCCCGATAACTTAAAAATTTCTATAGTGAAGCCACTCTTTAAAAAAGGCGAAAGAGCAGACATGAATAATTACAGGCCAGTGACTTTAATACCGGTGTTATCAAAAGTATTTGAGAAAATGATGCTGGCCAGACTTCAGAACTATGTAACTACGCATGACATTCTAAAAACTGAGCAATTTGGATTTAGAAAAAACAGTACTACTTCCCAAGCCTGTTTTAACGTTGTCAAACTGATCATGGAAGCTATCAATGATAAGGTTCCTGTGGTAGCACTCCTTTTGGACATGTCTAAAGCATTTGATTTCGTGGACCACAAATTGTTGCTACACAAACTAGAAAAGTACGGTATTAGGGGGAAAGCCAATGACTGGCTACAAAGTTACTTAAAGAATCGCCAACAATGTGTTGAGGTAACTAAGATTCAAAATTGTGAAAAATCAACTGTGCGATCAGCCTTTAAACTTAATCAATTTGGAGTCCCACAAGGCAGCGTACTGGGACCTTTTCTTTTTCTTATGTATATTAATGACCTTCCTAATGTTACTAGACATAAAACTATATTATTTGCGGACGATACCACGATCATTGTAAGGGGGGAAAATAAATTGACGTTCGAAAGAGAAATTAATAATGCACTGTGTTGTACAATTAAATGGTTAAATCTAAATAATTTGCACATTAATATTAACAAAACTAACATTATTCAATTTGTAACATGTCGTCAAATCAAGGAAACATTAACGGTCCAATATGAAAATACTCCAATTGTAGAAGTTGAGACTGCCAAATTTTTAGGAATTTGGCTTGACCAGCACTGCAATTGGAAGGCTCATATAACGCAAGTATGTGACAGATTGGATAAGTTCGTGTATGCGATAAAAAAGCTGAGACTCCGTGTGTCTATAGATGCGGCACTCACCGCTTATCACGGGTATGTGTCAGCGGTCTTAGCTTATGGTTTGGTTTTATGGGGCAACTCGGTCGATGTTGATAAAGCCTTCATTATACAGAAGAAATGTGTACGAGCCATCTGTGGTGCATGGAGTATGGATAGCTGCAAGCCATTATTTAAGAGGTTTAAAATTCTTCCACTGGCTTGCATGTACATCAAGGATATATGTATATTTGTAAAACAATACCCACAATATTTTACAAAACAATCGGATTTCTTTGCCAGGTATACAAGGCACAGGCACAAACTGTACATACCTCCGTGCCGGTTGGTTCTTGCTAAACGCAATGTATACTATCATGCCATTACGATTTTCAATAAACTACCAAATGACTTTAAGGACCTGCCAATAAATGTATTTAAATGGAAATTGAAAAATTGGTTAATGGAAAAATGTTTTTATGACATCAAGGAATTTATGGAATGTAAAATCTGACATTCATTGTTTCTCATTTATTATTTTTTATTTTTTGACATTATTTTTGTATACATACCTACTACTACACCCATTTTAATTATCTCGTAGCTGTTAAGATTTGACATTGTGTTTTTTTTTTAATTATTATTAGATTATATTTATTAGATTAGCTACAATAGTGACATTCGTTTTTAATTTTGCACGCCTTTATGAGGCAGAATGTAAAGGAACATTTCTATTTTTAACATCTATTATACCTACATTCTTGTGAATAAATGATTATGATTATGATTATGATTATCTGGAATATATTGTGATGAATAATTTTTGAAT
Source organism: Operophtera brumata (assembly GCA_932527175.1). Taxonomy (NCBI): domain Eukaryota; kingdom Metazoa; phylum Arthropoda; class Insecta; order Lepidoptera; family Geometridae; genus Operophtera; species Operophtera brumata. The sequence goes on along the minus strand of OW052239.1, from coordinate 28,945,823 downwards.
AGGAACTGTTACCTTTTTGACGACGGGATCATTTATCTACGGGATCATTTATCGACGGGACCATTTATCTACGGGATCATTTATCGACGGGATTATTTATCGACGAGATCATTTATCTACGTGATCATTTATCGACGGGACCATTTATCTACGGGATCATTTATCTACGGGATCATTTATCGACGGGATCATTTATCTACGGGATCATTTATCGACGGGATCATTTATCTACGGGATCATTTATCGACGGTATCATTTATCTACGGGATCATTTATCTACGGGATCATTTATCTACGGGATCATTTATCGACGGGATCAATTATCTACGGAATCATTTATCTACAGGATCATTTATCGACGGGATCATTTATCGACGGGATCATTTATCTACTGGATCATTTAACTGCGGGAGCATTTTGAATGGCGATATATTTTCTTAAAAAACTAACCATTTGACTACATAGAACAACATGTTTTTTAATAGAAATACTTAATTATCAGATCAGAAATACGTAATAACCATTTGTTTTCTAAATGAAAACAAATAATTTGACTATATTTCTGGTTAGTAATTTGTGTCACAGTCTTACATAATGTTAAGAACAAGATCTATTTTTAAGAACAAACAAATACTTAATTATTAGAAATACGCCATTTGTTTTAATACAACATCAACATATAATACATTCTAGTTAGTAATTTGTGTCATAGTCTTAATAATGTTATGAGTAATGTGTTTTTTAAGAACAATACTTAATTATCAGAAATACGTAATAACCATTTGTATTACATAAAGAAGATTTTACTAAAATACTAATTAGTAATTTGATTCACACAGTCTAACATAATGTTTAGAATAATGTGTTTTTTAAGAACAAATAATTAATTATCAGAAATACGTAATAACCATTTGTTTTCTAAATGAAAACAAATAGTTTTACTACAATTCTGGTTATTAATTTGTGTTACAGTCTTACAAAATGTTAAGAATAAGGTCTATTTTAAGAACAAATACTTAATTATCAGAAATACGTAATAATCATTTGTTTTCTAAATGAAAACAAATAGTTTTACAACAATTCTGGTTATTAATTTGTGTTACAGTCTTACAAAATGTTAAGAATAAGGTGTATTTTAAGAACAAATACTTAATTACCAGAAATACGTAATAACCATTTGTTTTCTAAATGAAAACAAATAGTTTTACTACAATTCTGGTTACTAATTTGTGTCACAGTCTTACATAATGTTAATAATAAGGTGTATTTTAAGAACAAATACTTAATTATCCGAAATACGTAATAACCAATGGATTTCTAAATGAAAACAAATAGTTTTACTACAATACTGGTTACTAATTTGTGTCACAGTCTTACAAAATGTTAAGAATAAGGTGTATTTTAAGAACAAATACTTAATAATCAGAAATACGTAATAACCATTTGTTTTCTAAATGAAAACAAATAGTTTTACTACAATTCTGGTTATTAATTTGTGTCAGTCTTACATAATGTTAAGAATAAGGTGTATTTTAAGAACAAATAATAATCAGAAATACGTAATAACCATTTGTTTTCAATAAATCAACATATAATTTAAATCCAATTTTAGTTAGTAATTTGTGTCACAGTCTTACATAATGTTTAGAATAAAGTATATTTTAAGAACAAATAATGATCAGAAATGCGTAATAACCATTTGTTTTCAATAAATCAACATGTAATTTATATACAATTCTAGTTAGTAATTTGTGTCACAGTCTTACATAATGTTTTTAAGAACAAATACTTAATAATCAGAGAAGAAAACACTTAATAAGCATTGGTTTTCTACTTCGATGATATAGTAGTTATTTCATCGAAGGTTTTCTACAAATAAAACTAACCATTTGACTACAATTCTGGTTAGTGATTTGTGTCACAGTCTTACATAATGTTTAGAATAATTAGATTTTGTAAGAACAAATACAAAATTACCAGAAATACGTAATAACCATTAGTTTTCTACAAAAAAAACTATTAAACTATTACTTTTTCTGTTTATTATGGTATGTTCTTGACAAAAGAAACAAATCAAATATAACCTTACATTAAAAAAACTAGTAATCAATGAAAATAAAAAAAATGTAGCTATTAGTACGAGTCGGTACGAGCTGTGTTCTCATAGGTTGATCTGACACTTGTAGCAGTCACTGTACGAGTCGGTACGAGACGTGTTCTCGATGACAGTGGCGTAGTGCTTGGCGTGTCTCCTCCCGTGGATGTGTTCGAACACCATAGAGTCGTCGTTAGGTATCTCTATGTTGCAGATCACACAGTTAACGGTGTTCTCGTTAATCTGAAACAGATAAAACATTGTTAGTAGTAGTAGAGCTTTTTTGTGAGAGTTCGTCCGGGGAAGCACTACCACCATACCTATTTCTGCCGCAAAGCAGTAGTGCTCGCATTGCTGTGTTCCGGTTTGACGATTCCGGCAGCTTTTTTTTAATGCTGGACAGTTCACACAACATTATCTAGCCCCAAGCTAAGCAAGCTTGTGTTATGGGTACTAAATAACTGATATACTTAATACAAAATATTACGTAGACAGATATTTTGTATTATACACATATGCTCCTGCCTTGCGAATCAATGCGGTGTAACGACCCCAGATGCTCCTACTTTTCGAATCAGTGCGGTGTAACGACCCCAGATGCTCCTACCTTGCGAAAAAATGCGGTGTAACGTCCCCAGATGCTCCTACCTTCCGAATCAGTGCGGTGTAACGACCCCAGATGCTCCTACCTTCCCAATCAGTGCGGTGTAACGACCCCAGATGCTCCTACCTTGCGAATCAGTAAGTGTAACGACCACAGATGCTCCTACCTTACGAATCAGTGCGGTGTAACGACCCCAGATGCTCCTACCTCTCGAATCAGTGCGATGTAACGACCCCAGATGCTCCTACCTTGCGAATCAGTGCAGTGTAACGACCCCAGATGCTCCTACCTTTCGAATCAGTGCGGTGTAACGACCCCAGATACTCCTACCTTGCGAATCAGTGCGGGGTAACGACCCCAGATGCTCCTACCTTGCGAATCAGTGCGGTGTAACGACCCCAGATACTCCTACTTTGCTAATCAGTGCGGTGTAACGACCCCAGATGCTCCTACCTTGCGAATCAGTGCGGGGTAACGACCCCAGATGCTCCTACCTTGCGAATCAGTGCGGTGTAACGACCCCAGACGCTCCTACATTGCGAATCAGTGCGGTGTAACAACCCCAGATGCTCCTACCTTGCGAATCAGTGCGGTGTAACGACTCCAGATGCTCCTACCTTGCGAATCAGTGCGGTGTAACGACCCCAGATGCTCCTACCTTGCGAATCAGTGCGGTGTAACGACCCCAGATGCTCCTACCTTGCGTATTAGCGCGGGGTAGTGCTGCCTCTCGAAGGTGGCCCCCAGCGCGACGGCGTGGTACTTGCACTGCAGATGTCTCTCCAGTGAGTCTACATTCAGCTCGCGCTGACAGATGATGCACTTGAGACCACCCCTCGTCACGAGCACGCCGTGCCAGCACTCGAAGCTGATTTTCATCATGTTTCCTAAAAAAAACAAGATTCTTCTTATACACAGCTATTAGCCCCTACTAAAATATATACTGCTAAAAGATATACTACTAAAAGATATACTACTAAAATATATACTACTAAAATATATACTACTAAAATATATACTACTAAAAGATATACTACTAAAATTTATACTACTAAAATATATACAACTAAAAGATATACTACTAAAAGATATACTACTAAAATATATACTACGAAAATTTATACTACTAAAATATATACCACTAAAATAAACAGAACTAACGTGTTTGAACATATCCCATTGAAGCAAGATGCGTGAATTGAAATGTAGACAGACTCTTAGAATGTAGAATAACCCAGAACCCGTGACACGCGTACAAACTGTCACCACACAAACTAGTCTCAATGAGAATAGTTTCACCCAGTCTATCTGTAGGCTGGGGCGTGATTTTATTGTGAATATGCCGTCGTGTCGTTCCCACTTGACGAAAAGTCCAGTCTACCTTTGTGTTTATTTTGCGAAGAGGTAATTTTGAGAAAACGTACAGTGTACATATTGCGAACAAATCGAGTGTACATTATGCGAAGTGTACGTTTTGCGAAGTGGTCATTGACTGACTGACTCATTGACATAATGACATGGTTCTTCTCCCAGGAGTCGTTTTAGTGATGGAATATGTTCTAGAGATGTGTTCAGCTCTCCAATTGGACCCAGGGAAAAGACAGACCTTTTGAAAAATCCAAGATGGCGGCCGTTACCAAAACCGTTCTTCGAACCGGTGACTGATCGGATCCGTTCGAACGACGCATCCTATTGGTTTTTTGGAAATTTTAAAGAAAAAAGTTTAAAAAAAACAAGATGGCGGCCTCGAAATGGCGTCTTGATTATTTTGCGTTTATCGACTCGACATTTGGCAATGAAGTCTACAACCAAAGTCTGACGAAAATTCTAATAATGCACAAATGTTGCCACTGAACATGCGGAAAATTGGAAGTCCTTCTCCACAGACTGCACATAGCTCACAATGTGTATATATATATATTATTAAGTACCGTTAAGTATAATCATCTGACTCCTCCTGACGAGTGTCCTCTCCACCTGCGCCTCTTGGAAGTCCTTCTCCACAGATTGCACATAGCTCACAATGTGTATATATATATATTATTAAGTACCGTTAAGTATAATAATCTGACTCCACCTAACGAGTGTCCTCTCCACCTGCGCCTCTTGGAAGTCCCTCTCCACAGACTGCACATAGCTCACAATGTGTATATATATATATTATTAAGTACCGTTAAGTATAATCATCTGACTCCTCCTGACGAGTGTCCTCTCCACCTGCGCCTCTTGGAAGTCCTTCTCCACAGACTGCACATAGCTCACAATGTGTATATATATATATATATATATATTATTAAGTACCGTTAAGTATAATCATCTGACTCCTCCTGACGAGTGTCCTCTCCACCTGCGCCTCTTGGAAGTCCTTCTCCACAGACTGCACATAGCTCACAATGTGTATATATATATATTATTAAGTACCGTTAAGTATAATCATCTGACTCCTCCTAACGAGTGTCCTCTCCACCTGCGCCTCTTGGAAGTACTTCTCCACAGATTGCACATAGCTCACAATGTGTATGGCCGGCTCGGGTACATTCACATATAGGAACTCCTTCTGGGTCTCCACGCAGTACTCTTTGGCGCCAGACTTTAGTGCGTCCTTCAGAACCTGAAAGCACAAGAAATAAGTTTATAAAGCATATTTTTTGCTTAAAAGGAGACTCCAAACCCTCTTAAATTGTAGACCTTAAGTTAATGAAATAACCCAAAAATTTACTGTGTTTTTTTGTTTTTTTGTGAAATTCTTAAAACGGTTCACAGAATACATCTACTTACCAAGTTTCAACAGCCTAGCTCTAGAGCTAGGCTGTGAAACTTGGTAAGTAGATGGTCTACAATTTAAGATGGTTTGGAGTCTCCTTTTAAGCAAAAAATATGCTTTATAAACTTATTTCTATAGTTTCGGAAAAAAAAAGTGGCTGTGACATACACGGACAGACAGACAGACATGACGAATCTATAAGGGTTCCGTAATTTTTGGTTATGGAACCCTAAAAATGCAAGTCTCAAAGACAGAGTGTTCAAACTACATCGTGATGTGTTCTGGATCGGAACTGACAATTTTGGCCGCAGTTCTGTCTGCATGCTCGGTCGCGACACTTGCGGCTAGGTCGCAATTTGAGCATGCAATACCGTAATATCGTTACCGCAACTTCGCGAATTTCGCGCTCTTTGTCAGTACCGCAAAAGCGAGATTAGAAATGCGAATTTCGCGGTATTAAAAGCGAACCGTGATAGGGAAATCTCCACTACGAATTGTCGCATGTAGGTCGGGCGGGCGGCGGGATACACTCTTGGTAACTCACAGTGCGTCGGGAATTCCCAAATTTCCTACAGCGAACTAACTGTTACGCGCCAACACAGAATGAATATGGCACCACAGATAATGTCATTCGGCAACACATTTAGAGCCTCGTAACGCCATCTATTGACGAATAGATGTGGCTCCTGTGGCTTTACCCATAGAGTAAAGATGTGTCAGAGAAGTGTAGCGGGAGCCTGTTATCCTGTTGTTAGAGCAGGATAGATATAGTTCCCGATAGTTCTAGACTATGGCACGGGGTCTCATCCCATAGAAAAAATATATTGTTCTATTAAAGTTCAATAGATGGCGTTACAGGTATAGATTTGGTATGTAAGTAAGTAAAAAAACAATATTAGGTCTTGAAAAAATATTTTCTAATATCAAAAAATACCCACAACACGGGAAAATTAAATAAATGTATCTACAATCAAGTTTAATAATTTTTACAAACATTTAATTTTGTCTTTTTTCTGATGGTAATAATTTGAACTAAATTGATGATGACACCAGTTTGTTTGTAGTACCACAGGTAGAACTGACTTGATAGATGAAGCTATTTAAAAAAAACAGGTGACACGCCTATGACGTCATGCCCGAAATGAAAGAGAAAACTAGTATTTCCTTTTTATACTAAAATTTTCAAATAAAATGTCTGACATCATTTGATATCATGGTGTCTAAAGACGAATATATATATATAAAAGACAATGTCCTGAATGACTGACTGACCGAGTGCCAACGCACAGCCTAATCCGCGTAGAGACTTTAAATTTGGAGGGTGTGTTTGTCTTGATGCGAAGGGTTGTAACTAAGAAAGGAATTTTGAAAATTCATAAGCTAAATGATTCTAACGTAATACAAAAATGCTCTGTATTTCGGAAAGCGTTAGCAGTAGATAGTTACTTGTAATTTCCGCTTCGGCCGTCAAAGAAACCGGCGTTTTTTATCTGGTTCATAGGTAATTTCCTCAAATAAAATTAACAAACATATAAAAATTTGCAATATACGAAAAATGCCACGGGAACGAAATATGGCAGTGTATTTTTTTACAAAGACAACTTTGTAAAAAAAGCCATATTTTAGCGTATTTCCACGTAAAATATAGTTTCACGGTATAGGTAGTTGTTGGGATTAAAATATTTTCAGGAGTGGGACTCCTAAATTGAAATACTTGAATGTTCGTTCGTTTCAAAAGTCATGTCACGGTGTGGTTGTTAATGTTAAAGTTGTTTTCTGCACGCCGGGAAAGTATTCTGATTTCTATTCTCCCTCAATCTGGTTTTTAGGTCCCAATTTTATTAATTTGTAATATATCCGCGTAAATGATACCTCAAATAAAAGAGTATGAATACCAAGCATGTATTCAAAAAGGTTTGAACAAAAAAGCACCATCCGTTTTTTTTTAACTAGGTATTTGACAAAAACCTGATTCTCTAAATCTTTGTTTTTTTTTAGCTGATAGTCGCTGCATGATGCCGAGTTCTTGGAGTATGGACTGATTAGTACGAAACTCAGTCCACGAAACCCCAAGCATTCTTCTCCAGCACCACATCTCAAGAGCATCTATGCTCTTTTTCTCGCTCTCCCTAAGAGTCCATGTTTCTGCAGCATAGAAGAATATGGGAAACACCAACGCTCTGACGAGACGGATCTTAGTAGATTTCGTTATGCCACGATTTTTCCATATCTTCCTCAGCTTATCCATGGCGGACCTAGAAATCGCCATACGCCGCTTGATTTCGTCAACGCATCCACCATTGTTTGTGATCAAAGATCCGAGGTAAATGTATGATTGAACCACATCACAGTTTGCGATTTGCTTGACTTCCGGCAAGTTGTTATTGATACGGTCAACAATCATCACTTTCGTTTTGCTGCGGTCGATCTTCAGTCCAAACTCGAGGCTGATGTTTTATATCTTGAAAAGACTAGTTTTCCCTTACAGCTTTGCACTCATCTTCCAATCACCCTGTGTACGTGTCTAAGTTTTTTTCACAAACGCCATCTATTGAGTGTGTGCGCGTTTTACGCGGTAATTACAGTTGCAGGAGCTAGGTGGCTCTAGCTATCATTTCCCTGCTAGCGGCATCCAGCGCCCAGGTAAGGCAACCAAAATAGCCCGCAGAATAGCCCGAGTTATGGCGGTCACGTTTTGTTGTATGGCATGAGGTATCTGTACTAGTATAGTATTATTTTATCTGTGACTATGGTATACATTTCTACAGATTGCTCGAAATTGTTAGAATATTCGAGACTCTTAAGACGCTCGTATATAAAGTCGTAAATTCATTCGTGGGGATCAGTTGACTACTCATAGTTCATAGTTCATATATTTATTTATACCATAAGATCACAGGGAACACTTATTCACGTCAATTTACAAGCATTTAATTAAAAATAAACAGTTTGGTACACTAGAAAGATGCAGCTGTATAGAGGCTTTTTCAAATTATAAGGTAAGTCATTTAGAATATCACATTAGCGGCTGTACATAGGCCTTGTGATTTTGTTAAAACATTTAATAAGTCCTTACAATTTTATAATAATATCACGTACATAAACAAGCAAAATAACAAAATAAACAATCAGTATAAACAAAGAGTAAATTAATTAGCCAAGCCATCAAATCAAACACCGGCTAAGACTAGTTACTAGCTAAGAGTGTGAAGTAATCAAGAGACCTGAGAGGGATAATTTAGAACAGCGTAGTGTAGTGCAAGTAGTGGTGAGAGTGATAATTTTGGATAGTGCGGTTAAAGGAAGTGTGAATTTGTGCTTTTTGGATTGTTTTATTCAAAAGTGTTAATTTGTTCACCGGTGTTTTAAGAGTTTATTTTATCCTGAACCCTAGCTCGTAACATAACGTTTGTTTGTAGTCTTACTCAGTCTCAGTCTCACTCGCAGCTACTATATACTTTTTAAATAAACATTTAAAAAAAAAAAAAAAAGATTAGCGTTGTGTGTGATTAATTATAACTGTAGCTTTATTTTAACTCCTTATTTAACGTTTTATTAATTTCGCAATATCGCAAATTTTGCGGTATTACGTGTCCGATATCGCAATATCGCGGTATTGAATATATACTGCGGTATTGCATGCTCTAGTCGCAATACTGGCCGCCAGTGCGCGCTAGCTCTAACTTGACGAACAATTTTAATAATCACCTCTTTTATTTTATTAAATACTTCATTATTATTACTATTTGTTCATTAATTATGTATAATTATTTATTGTGAAGCAGATATCGGTGTTTTCAGTTAGATGGTTCCAGCGGAAGATCAGCGTTGTGTTGCTACAACACAACAAATGCTGAGCTGGACGACAATTTGTGTCAGTGATGCGTGGCTGGTACTAAGGGGCACAAATTAGTTTTATCTTTCTTTGTTTCTCTGTGTGTGAGTGTGTGTGTGTGTGTCTGCCATTTTGTGTGGAATATAGTTTGATGACACAAATAAATGTTTTTTCCGTCTTTCTTTCTTTCTTTATTACCTTTTTGGAGAGTCTCCTGGCGGCGAGCTCGTACTTCTCTATGTGCGTGCGCCACTCGAGGTGTCGCCTCACCTCCTTGCGGGACATCGTCACGTTGCAGATGGCGCAGTGGTACGTGAGGTACATCTGAATCAACCACAACCAAACAAGAATAGAAATAATACAACAGAATATTATTTATTGACAAATTGAAACCTGTGACTGAATATCTCTGATATCAGTATATTACGGTTATGTCCATTCGATCATTAGCTATGCTTTAAAGGTATGGGGAAATAGCTCAGACATCAAAAAGGTTTTGATTTGTCGAAAACGGGCTATTAGGATTATATGTGGCATTAGAAGGAGGACATCAGCAAGGAAATATTTTGTACAAAATAAAATAAAGACAGTCATATCCTTATAAAATATACATTTATAAAAGCGTAATAGAAATTAGAGAAAACAGGGAAAGTTACTTTAAAAAAAGGATATACACAATTTTAATTTAAGAAACAAAGATAAACTTTGTATACCAAAAGTTAGGCTTGTAAAGGTTCAGAAACAAGGAGAATACAATAAAACTGACTATCAAAAACTAAGTTTATCAGTCGTCATTATAAAATCTAATCTAATTAATAATCTAATTAATTAGTGCTCTCGAGAGGTGCTGGAATAATTGCATAATGTCGACTAAGTTTATCAGTCGTCATTATAAAATCTAATCTAATTAATAATCTAATTAATTAGTGCTCTCGAGAGGTGCTGGAATAATGTATAATGACGACTGATAAACTTAGATTTTGGGTTAGATGTAGGTAGTTTAGAATACCAAAAAAAACAAATCTAATTAATAATCTAATAAGATGATTAATTCGATTTTATTGGATTGTATAATGACGACTGATAATCTAAGTTTATGGGTTAGATGTAGGTAGTTTAGTATTAGATTATTAATTAGATTTTATTGGATTGTGTAATGACGACTGATAAACTTAGTTTATGGGTTAGATGTAGGTAGTTTAGCATTAGATTATTAATTAGATTTTATTGGATTGTGTAATGACGACTGATAAACTAAGTTTATGGGTTAGATGTAGGTAGTTTAGTATTAGATTATAAATTAGATTTTATTGAATTGTATAATGACGGCTGATAAACTTAGTTTATGGGTTAGATGTAGGTAGTTTAGCATTAGATTATTAATTAGATTTTATTGGATTGTGTAATGACGACTGATAAACTAAGTTTATCCGTTAGATGTAGGTAGTTTAGTCTTAAATTATTAATTAGATTTTATTGATTATTTGTTATTTTGAGTAGTAACAGTGTTTAAATATTAAATTTATATGGATGACATGTGATTTTTTTTATGTGTGTAATCTGAATATAAACAATAATTATCTTATCTTATCTTAGTAATAGGGTCCCGTTTTACCCTTTGGGTACAGAACCCCTTGTGAACACTCACCTGCCTGAACAGCGGTCCAAAGAAGTTATGCAAGAACTTGTTGTTGGTGATGTTGTCGAGATGCGCGCGGCTGGCGACGTGCTGCGCGAGCGCGCCGTGCTCGAGCGCGCCGCCGCACACGAAGCACGCGCGCGCGCCCGAGCCGGCGGGCACGAGCGCGTGGAACGACGCGCAAGGCACCTTCAGGTAGGAGCCCTTCAGCTTCATGAGAACCGGCGCGTCCAGCGCGAAGGGAGGCGCGTCTCCCGCCTCACTGTCCAGACTCATATCTAGCTCTGGTACTAGCATGTCGGCAACATCTTTAGCTGCAAACAAATACATAAACACATAAGATAAGATAGGATAGATAAGGTAAGATAAATGTGACACTGTCCAAGCGACTGGTATCAAGTTCTGAATCGTCTCTAAATTTAGCTGCAAATAAATACATACATAGAATACAAAAAAAATAAGATTAAGATTCTTATTCCTAAGAGATTTTCTGTGTACCAAATTTAATCGATATTGGTTCTGCCGTTTCGGCATAATTGAGTAACAAACATCCAACACCAACAAACTTTAACATTTATTATATAAAAGGGAGTTTAACCTAGATTTACCTTTATCTTTGCTTCTCCCCTTATTGCCTTCCCTTCTCTCTGAAACCGTTCCATTTTTAACCTTTTCTACTCCTTCCTCGAGTACAACTTGATCTTTAGATCGCATCACTCTATCTGAAGATTGCTCACGGGATGACATCTCATTGACCTCATCGTGTCTCCGTACCAATGAGCCCGGTAATCGTCCGAGGACAGGCTTCAAGGTCCCGGTTACCTGAAATTGTCCGGGTAGAACGTTGACTGGGGAACTAGTCCTCACCCAAGGAATACCGGACTCAATCATGTTAAGAGATACAAGCTGACCAGCTTTAAGAGACAAGTCCGTTAAGTTTGAGTCTACTAACTTCAAGTTGGGAGCTGTAGGTCTCTCTTCGACTAACTTTAAGTCGGTATCCGTTGGTCTCTCTTCGACTAACTTTAAGTTGGTAGTCGTAGGTCTCTCTTCGACTAACTTTAATTTGGTAGCCATTGGCTTCACTTTTGGGGAGCAATTTGAATGTACATTTGTTTTTAAGTCCACTAGTTCTTTCTTGGTATCTCTTTGAAGGTGATCCGGTGAGTTATTTGAAGATATCGGAGTGGGAGTTCCGTCACGTGATCTTGTACTAGGTGTAGATGTACTAGGGTCGCAGAGTTGGAACAATTCACCCTGGAACAAATAACAAGCAATTAAAATCCGGCCAAGTGCGAGGTGGACTCACGCACAAAGGGTTCCGTACCATTATCTATAAAAAGCGGCCAAGTGCGAGTCAGACTCGCTCATGAAGGGTTCCGTAGCAGCAAGTAACATAATATAAAAGTTCTTGGATGGATTAAGATTTATGACGTATTCAAAAAAAACTACTTACTAGATCTCGTTCAAACCAATTGTTCGAGTTATAAGCATATAAACGAACACGCTGCAAATGTGTGTTTCAGCATTGTATGCACAAAATACGCATTTGCTCGGATTACCCCAAATTGAGCTCAGTTCGCGAACACCAGCCTTACAGGCATCGCGTACTCTCATAAAACCATACCAATAATATACCATAGATTCATAGTCATACCGATTCAGTGTAATTGTATAGACTTTCTTAATACAAACCATTTACCATCTTATACAAGACTTTTAACTACATTTAACAGCACCAAACCATATACTACCGAAAGAAGAAGGAGTGGTCTAGATTCACCATAGCAGTCCTAAGACAAGCTTCTTCCTTCTTTCTACATGGTCCTTCGAAAAACTACCTACCAGTGCCTACCATGTGATACAGTGACACCATAACCAGAGGATTGCAGTGATTTAAATTAAGTTGGACTGCTGAGGTCGTTTTGGAGCATACCAGGTCAGAACGAACCATTTATTATCTATAAATAACCATATACCAACACCTAACATGGCTACCAGCGTTAGCCAACGTAGGTTAGAAGCAGGGGCTACGCAACCACAACCAGGCCCAGCATTTGCCCCGCAGCGAGATGATTTTTTACCATCAGCGGGAGGGTCCAGCAAGCTAGACAAGTTGATGAAAAAGCAGAACCTCAATTTTAAAGCCCTCCTGCGAACTGTGAGTAAAACACAAGTCGACAAGTTCGAGAACCAGTGGCAATTTGAAAATGCTTTAAGATCACTGGACAGCCGCTGGAGAGAGATTGACAAACTTCATTGGGAAATTGAAGGCGAAAATGGAAGTGAAGATATCAACTACCAAGAACAATTCTGCGAGCACGAGGAAACATACATCGAGTTGACGGAGACCATCAACACTAAGATGTGGTCGGTGAAACATCGAGAGAGGTCAGCTCCTCAGATGGATATCCCCGTGTTCCATGGAACCTATGACCATTGGGTTTCGTTTAAGGATTTGTTCAGCGAGGCTATTGACAAAAACCCTTCGATATCCAATGCGCAAAAAATGCAATTTCTGAAGAGTAAGGTAGCAGGAGAGGCAGAGCGCCTCATTCACCATTTACAAATAAGCTCTGATAACTATAAGGTATGTTTGGAGATTCTTAACCATCGGTATGGAAACAAGAAACTAATTTTTACGTCCCATATCAGCATTTTACTAGATCTTCCCAACATACAGCACCAATCGCTGATCATGATTAAAAAGCTGCATGACGTAGCGAAAGAGACGCTTTACGCTATACAAAACCTGGGAGTCGATATTTCAACATGGGATCCACTCTTAGTGCACCTACTAGCGCAAAAGCTCGATAAGGAGACTTTTACTGAATATATAGAATCCGTCAAGAAGCCCAGAGAGCTACCCTCTCTACAGGAGTTCCTGGAGTACTTAGAGAGAAAATTTACAGCATTAGAAGCGTCCCGGCGTAAACAAGAACCAAATAACCAGAAAACCATGCTACCTCAACCATCAAAATCTAACCAATACAACCAAAACCAAAAGAAAAGTTTTCAACGAAATAACCAATTATTAAACAAAGATTATTCGAAGCCTAACATGAGTGCATATCATGTTTCGCAGTCGATAACCTGTGCATTGTGCAATACTGAGCATGCATTGTGGCGATGCCCTACATTTTTAGAAATGACGCCTTTGCAAAAATCAAAAAAGATTGAGCAATTAAACTTTTGTCAAAACTGTTTATGCAATCATTTCAAGAAACCGTGCATATCGGTCAAACGATGTCGTAAATGCTTAGGCAAACATAATACTTTACTTCATGACGCTTTAGTGGATCAAAGTACAACTACTTCAAAACCAAACGCTAAGCAAACCAATAGCGAAGCAACAAAAGAAAATACATTCAGGTCATCACACGTGTCCTGGGATGACAGGTCAGAGATACTTTTAGCTACTGCCGTAGTCAAGGTCACGGGGTCTGATGGCACTCAGCACACCATGAGAGCTTTGGTCGACCAGGGTTCTCAACTGTCGTTGATCAATGAGAATGCGGCCCAGATCTTAGGATTGAAGAGGGCTCATTTTAAGGGTCAAATTTACGGCGTAGGAGAGAAAGAAAACAGTTCTAAAGGCATGATAGAGATAGGTATACAATCAACGCATAGCAAGTTTTCCTTCGCGACCAACGTTATTATTATAAATAATCTAATTAAACGCCTGCCGAACAACACATTTACCAAACCATCATCATGGGATCACATCCAAGGTATTAACCTGGCTGATCCGGAATTTAACGTAAGCCGACCAGTAGACTTGCTCCTCGGGGCGGATGTTTATAGCAAGATAATGTTAGGAGGTATCTTGAGAGGAGACAAGGATGAGCAGCCCATCGCGCAGCAGACGCAATTAGGGTGGCTGCTCGTTGGATCTATGAAACCATACTACCATTGTAACGTTGTTCTCAACAACACAGAAGAGTTACTAAAATTTTGGGAAAACGAAGACATAAACCAGAAAATAGAGATGTCTAACGATGACCATGAGTGTCTTCAATACTTCCTAGAAACGACTAAAAGACTTGATAGCGGCCGGTACCAGGTGCGGCTACCGTTTAAACCGGCCCTCAAAGAAAAATTGGGTGCCACCAAACCCCAAGCTCTAGCTCAATTCAGAAACTTGGAGAAAAAGTTGGAGAAGAACAGTGAATTTAAAGTAGATTACCAAAAGTTCATGAATGAATATATAACTTTAAATCATATGATACCATCAACCAATAACCAAACGCCTGATAGTACAGGCAAATTAGCAAAAAGTGTGGCCCTAAGTCGAGTAGTCGTGGATTCTTATGGAATCGATAGAAGACACGAATAGAAGCTTATCCCAGGTTTGCACCGTTTCTGGCGCATACGGAAGGCTTTTAAATATTAGGTACAAACTTTGAAAAATTGTAACTTTTGAAAAAACAAAAAAGTGTTAAGTGATAGTTCAATTACTTATAGAGACAGTCTTAGTGCGTTATGGATTTTAATTAAAACTACGTGCATAGTGGGAAACACTGTGAATTTGTTTTTTTTAGTTTGCGGCTCGGGGGAAATTTATGTACTCGGTGCAAACTTACATAAGGTTTCTATAAGTATTATAAACACTATATTAGTTTTGCACACCTCAGCGAATTACGGAACATAGTTTTTTTTCTTTTTTTGTAAATTGTACTTCGGGGGAAACTTATGAAGTCGTGCAAATTTTATCATGGTATAAACTATAAGTTTACTACATTCGCACGTAAAAAAAACTACAAATTTCGTACCGGAAGTACTTCTTAATAATAGATCTTAATAAGAAATCAACGGCGTGGGTGGGGTGCAGATTCATACCAAAATGTAGGCCGTATTCATCCCACGAATAATAAAATTGTATATTTGTCCATATTAATCGCAAAATGTAGTCCGGATTCATACCGCGCCACGGCCTTTAACAATGGATATTAGTACGGTCAGACAGAAAAATGCCTTAATATCATTTTCATATATTTTTGTTGGATGCAAATTATTAATAATTGGCGTTCGTATGTTTGTATGTTTGTCTGAAGATAACTTGCGAACTGTTGATATATTCTTTATAAAACTAGTATTCTTTATACAATTTGGTAGATGGGTATATAGTATTAGTACAATTTGTGTAAGGTTATGAGTTAAATTGGTTCGGGTGTTGTAGAAGATATTGGGGCCCAAGAAAGGGTAAAAAAGTGAAACAATCATAGACGTTTCAAAACTAGTTTTAATTTTATTTTAGACTGTGTAACTTTTGGGATATAAGCAAAGAAGTAAAAATAAATAACCTCTACAGTTTTTCCAGTAATCTACTATCATCCATCGAGGAGTTCCGTTGTCCACCTTCCGTCTCCATCATCAGATCAGCTCGCTGTCACCATCATAAATAAATATTTAATAAATAAATAAGGTTGTGTGGACAGCTCACACAACCTTATCTAGCCCGAAGCTAAGCAGAGCTTGTGTTATAGGTTCTAGATAACTGTTATACTTTAATACAATACATTACATAGATAGATATTTTTACCGTGGGTGTTGTACATAGGCGGCGGTGACTGCTTTACACCAGGCGGGCCGTCTGCTTGTTTGTCACGTTTAGGGCATGTAATATCGGAAGGTTATCAATTCCTATACTGATTTCCGATATTAAATCTCAATATTGGCATTCCGATATTAATATCTCGTAATATTTAATATTTCGTAATTTCGTTATTTAGAAATTGCACATTTTATTTATAAATTGCACAAATTCGGTATTAGGTTGGATTAAGTGCAATACAAAATATTTTTAAATCGTATTCTAATCGTATCTGATCACGGGAGAACTAACTAATGTCTTTGCGAGTAGATGTTACTGGCAGATATATCAATCTACCCTCTTTCTCACTCTTTTATTATGAACGATACCACTACCATCGGTTTCATTGTCACACTTCACCCCAACTCGACACACAACACTATCGGTATCCAGTCGCGTAGCAGGTACCACACTTTTTTGATTTTTACATATTCTCACCACAGGCTTCCCCCATACTCCAGATAATTGAAAACCATCTTCTCTTAAATAAAACTAAATAATAACTTTCAGCATTGCATGTATTCAGTGAATCATCACAATAAATTTTCGAAATGGCGACCTTCTTGCTAAATACATAATCAGCATCGTCTAAAAAAAATATAATAAAATATAAGCGTAGAAAAGCGATTCTGTTGCTTTTAAATTGTTGCTTCTGCCTGGGTCAACCTTTTTCGCAATTCTTCCACATTTCGGCACTCTCGAGAGTAAACAATCTCTTTATAATATCCCCAAACAAAAAAGTCAATGGGGTTTAAGTCGAGAGATCGTGGGGGCCATGCCATAGGCCCGCCTCGGCCAATCCATTTATCACCAAGTATCGCATTTTGTTAGTAGTAGTAGAGCTTTTTTGTGAAATACTTCGTCTGGGAAAGTACTACCACCATACCTATTTCTGTCGCAAAGCAGTAGTGCTCGCATTGCTGTGTTCCGGTTTGGTACCGGTGAAATTACAGTCACATGAGACTTTTCATCTTTATGTCTCAGGGTGGCGGGCGCAGTGCAATGTCACATAGGGCGCGTCCTAGGAGGGCGTGACCTATGTGATAATGCATTGTTCATAGGAAGAGAGTACCGCTTATCATCAGGTGGACCATCTGCTTGTTCAGTCATTCTAAGTAGTATTAAAAAAACCTGTCATTAAGATATTGTCTAAATTTTGACGCAAAGTGACATGGTGCGCCGTCGTTTCAAAAAGTCATGTTTCGGCGTGTTAGTAAAATGATGTCTGTGGATTATCCATTTAAATCTTCTCTTAAAAAGTTCAAGTATGACTCGCCATTTAGGCGATCTGGCAGTTGGAATGGGCCCACCATCTGTCGTAGGTTTCTGCCTCGTATGTAGAAAATAATGTCCTTGAACAACAAAGATGGGTTGTTTTACTATTGATTATGTGCAATACAATCTTCAGACTGTCACATTTCTTTTTAATTCCGACTTGCAGAACATTTTTAAAAACTCTTTTTTGAACTAACTTTTATTAAATTGAGTGTTTTTATGATCCTGTGCAAGAATCTGGAACAAGGTTACATGACTAATAGCTGTCACATCAGCCATGTTTTTGAGATAGGTTTGGATGAAAAAGATTATGTGACTTTTTTTTTAAACGTTCATTGAAAGTAAGTGTTTAGGCAAAAAAAAAATATCTTCATATTATTATTTTTATTTTAATGCAATAGTAGGTGCTATTGATGTAAATGCTATCAGAAAAGGTAGCCCTAGTATTTAGCTTATTTACAACAAAAAAAACAGGCCTCTACCTCAACGAATCGAGTCACAATGGCCAAAAAAGTGTAAGAGCTCCGATTGTCTTAAAAACACATAACTCGAAAACTACTAAAAATCGCGAAATGGGGGTGATTCGGGTATCTCTGGGGGTAACCTTTCCTTGGACTTCGGCTTGACACTACTTTTTGGGACACACTGTATACATTATTACTTTGTTGATTATTTTATATCAACAATTTTATGAAATAAATAGATGTTCCATAATAACATATTTTTTTGCTGACGTTACTTTCACTCGTTTTAGATGTAGGTATTTCTAGGTGGGATAAATACGGACTCTAAAAATGAAATGAATATTAATTGTATGAATCCGGAATAATTATTATTACTTTCAGCTCGTGGGATGATTTTCTGGGATCAATACGGATGCACCCCGCGGTCGGGGGACAGTGTTAGCAGTGTAGCACCACAGTATATATATTAGTTTCTTAGCCCCGCACTGAACTTACATATATAATACTTAAAAAATGCATGTTCCGTATATAAATTCCAGTATTAAATGGCTGGCGAATGTAGTACTAATCAAATGAATAAGTTTAAGTGAAATTCCAGAATTGCCTGAAATTTCCCCGAAGTAGAGCGACAATAAAATATGGAAAAAGTGACTTCCGTGTGAGGTACCCAGGTGCAAACCTGGTAATTTATTTGGCCCATTTTTCTGGTAATTCTGTCAATTTGCACCGACTACTTCAATTTCCCCCGAGCAGCAATACAGAAAAACAGATTTTTTTAGTAATGTTTTTTTTTTCGTATGTTCCGTATGTCGGATTAAAAAAATACTTGGTGCAAATGTAGATCATAACGGTCTTAAGTGTATGCCAAATTGCACCGACTACATCTATTTTCCCCATTAAGTTACGGGTATTATAAGGTTTTCACCGATTTCACCCTGTTCCGGGGGGGTGAATTTGCTGAAAGTTATATTAGAGGTGATTTTCAAGCCAAACAAAACAATTAGAAAAGGTTTTGTGACTACATCTAATTACTTCCACACTTTTGCTAAAAATCACCTAATTTGCCTGTACTATGAGTGCTATCTACCTCACCATTCAGTCACTCGAGCTGAATCAACTACCACCAAACTGAGAGTGGTTTTCAACGCCTCGGCAAAATCATCATCAGGATACAGTCTGAATGATGTAATGTACAGAGGTCCTAATATACAAAAAGATCTTCAAGAGCTAATTCTGAAATGGCGACAATATCAATTTGTATATACATCTGACATTGAAAAAATGTATAGAATGATACAAGTACATAAAGAAGACCAAGTTTACCAGAAAATAATATGGAGAGACTCAAACCAAGCTATTCAATCGTTTCAACTCGTCACGCTTACCTACGGAACCAAACCAGCAGGATTTATGGCGATGATGTGTTTAAAGCAATTGGCGGCTGATGAAAGGCATAATTTCCCTGACGCAGCAAAAGAATTGGAGGATAAATTCTACATGGATGATTACTGTGGAGGTTGTCATACAATAGAAAAAGCCAATAAACTGAAATCCGATCTTATAAAATTGCTACATCTGGGAGGATTTAATCTAAGAAAATGGACCTCGAACAAACCAGAGCTCTTAACTGACTTAGATAAAGATCAATGCAACCAGTCAACGTACGAGTTTAAACAGACCGATTCCACCAAAACATTGGGACTCGGTTGGAACCCGCAGAAGGATAATTTCATCTTCAACTCAAAGATTGAATGTGATTCACCATCTATTGCGACCAAAAGATCTCTTCTTTCAGACATTTCAAAGCTATTTGACCCACTTGGATGGCTAACCCCTCTGAGTACTACCATGAAAATAATGTTTCAAAATGTCTGGCTGTCAAAGTTAAAATGGGATGAAAAACTGCAAGAAGATGTTGACTGCGAGTGGACCAAATTGAAACAAGAATTAAAAGACATAAACACAATGGAAGTCAATAGATGGCTTGGAATGGGAGAAAACCAAAACATTGAATTACACGGATTCTGCGATGCATCCAACAAGGCATACGCATGTGTAATTTACTGCAAGATCGTCAAGAACGAAAAAACAACCATAACATTAGTTGCGGGTAAAGCAAGGTTAGGGCCACTAAACAAGGTCATATCGATACCTAGACTTGAGTTAATGGGCGCTCATCTTTTAGCTCAACTAATGCAAAAAGTTCAAGGTTGCTTGTCAGATTACCACACGGACGTGTACTGCTGGACCGATTCTACTGCAGTGCTGGGATGGATTCAAGGAGATCCAGCCCGATGGAAACCATTTGTATCAAATCGGGTTACAACAATTACCAAAACTACACCATCAAAGCATTGGCAATATGTGAAGACCACAGATAATCCAGCTGATTGCGCAAGCCGTGGATTGACCGTCAAACAACTCAAAGACCACAAATTGTGGTGGCAGGGGCCGTCATGGCTGCCATCATACACAAACCAAAAAACTGAACAAACCATATTATATGAAACCAATCTCGAAATAAAACCTTCTATTTTGAGACACGCAAACGCAGTATTAACAGAGCAAAAAGAATCAACCACGACGAGTATAGTTAATTACTTATTACAAAAATTTAGCTCTATTACGAAAATCATACGTATTATGGCATGGATACTGCGATTACCTACCAAGAAACAAGTTCGCCGACCTTACCTCGAATTACATGAACTACGCCGTGCAAAACTGCTGATAATCAAAACCATTCAACAAACAGAATTTGCAAACGACTTAGATTCTATAAATAAACATGGAAAGGTGCATTGTAAAAGTAAAATATTGAATTTAAATTCAATCATAGACGAGCATGGCATTTTACGTGTGGGTGGAAGACTGAGAAATGCCCACATAAGTTTTGAAATGAAGCATCCCATCATCTTGTCGCATGATCATCGGATCACCATGCTATTCATAGACCAAGCACATGCATTGACTTTCCACGGTGGAGTACGTCTCACTTTAGCGAATCTTCGGCAACAGTATTGGATTATCGGCGGATACATGGCTACCAAAAAGTTTATTAGAAACTGCGTCGTATGTAGAAGACAGGATCCTATTAAGCAGTACCAGCTCATGGGAGACTTACCATCATCGAGGGTAAATCCAGAAAATGCATTTCACCACTGTGGTGTAGACTACACGGGTTTCGTCGAGGTTAAAGCAAACAAAGGGCGAGGAATTAAAACCACAAAGGGCTATATAGCTGTTTTTGTATGCATGGTGACAAAGGCTGTTCATCTAGAGCTCGTGTCAGACTTGACCAGTTCAGCCTTTCTGGCAGCGCTTACCAGGATGGCAGCCCGAAGGAGAGCTCCACGACACATGTATAGCGATAACGGAACTAACTTTGTGGGAGCGAATAGAATGTTACAAGAAGAATTTCACCAACTTCAGCAAGTATTCAGTGAAGGCTTCATAACTGAGATAACGGAGATGGGGCTGGAATGGCACTATACAGTACCAAAATGGGCTAGTTCCGGGGGATTATGGGAACGAGCAGTACGCAGCCTTAAACATCATCTTAAGAGAGTCATTGGCCAACAGAAACTGACCTTCGAGGAGTATACCACACTATTGACCAGACTGGAAGCATGTCTGAACTCTCGTCCGCTTTGCGCGTTATCAGAGGATCCTGATGATCTCAATTTTCTCACACCAGCTCATTTCTTATCAGGAAGACCAGGAGCAACTATAATAGAAACGGAGCAAGATGCTCGAACCAGATGGCATCTAACATCTAAACTATTTCAAGATTTATGGAAAAGGTGGAAGTCTGAATACCTTGTACAACTGTCATCCAGAACCAAGTGGATGCAGACACAGAAAAACATCGATATTGGGGATCTAGTGGTGATCCATGATGATAATCTACCACCAGGAAAGTGGGCTCTTGGGCGGGTAATCGACACGCATCCAGGGGATGAAGGCCTTACCAGAGCGGTCTCATTAAAAACCAGGAACGGTGTCCTAAAGCGCCCGATTGTAAAGCTTTCAGTGTTGCCCGTTAACAAGGTCAACGAATCCGCACCAGACCAGACATTACCAAAACCAGAACCAGAAAAATAACCATGAACATATTACCAAGACAGAATTAAAGATTAATACTGGAGAAGAAATATAAGATCGAAAATATAAACAGTATTATTTAGTTTCAAGATGCCGTTGTTACCTACTTACCTACGGCTTGAACGATATAAAACAGTTATCAAGACAACCGACAGTCTACTTTGATCCTATAAACAAAATACAACTTATCAGGGACAAATAGACTTTAGTCATGTACCATATGGCAGACACTGGACAGGTATAGGTACCTACCTATGACAAAATATCTACCTATTTTGATAAACTGTGTTCAACCATTGACAAATGATACCATTGCAATACGATCGTGCAGCAAGGCCGGCACGATTACCAGGAACTAGAATACTACAATGAACTCTTGTTAACGCTGCATTTTAACGTTGACGCTAGGCGCACTGTGGAGCAGACAGCGCGGCGCCGAAGGGGACTCGCAAATGATATCGGATACCTAGCAGATGACTTGTTCAGAGTATTAGACTCACGTTTCGCAGATCACTATGTGAAGGACATTGAAACCATACACCACACCAACCATACAAATGAAAAACATCTGTCTAATTTATGGAAATACTATACTTCCATAATTGAAGCAGAGTTCAACAAAAAAAATGAGGACAAGCTATGCGGTAGTTGATGAAATATCACCTCATGATATTCATCACTATGTGATCAGCTATGTGCTGGCAGCAGGCGCACTGTGTGCAGCAGCAGCTTGGGCATGGAGGAGCGGACAATGCTGTCTACACCAGGGAGCTGCTCCTGCGCGCCGCGGCGAGGGTCGCCGCCGTCAGAGATCTGTGGCGACCCCGCCGCCTCCAAGACCTCAGCCCCGCCGCGAGAGCCACCGCCGGCAGGAGTCGGTGATGGCTCCGCCGCCGCTGAGGTCAACCAGTGAACCAGACCATAGTGAAGTGCTTAGTGCAAGTGAATTAAACAATAAAAGTGAGATCAGTTTTCGAGAAAATAATTATGCCAAACGTTGGCCTAGCGCGAACTACAGTGCGGTTAAACGAGGCAAAAAGACGGACCCGGGTGTACCAAATGACAATATGGCTCTCGAAAACTCGATAGTTTAGTTAAGTTTAGAAACATTTACACGTTTTTATTAGATATTTTATGCTACCATGTGCTTTTATATTTTGCTTATTTTATCTTATGTTTATAATGTTTTATAACTAACGTCAACCATTAACCAGTAAGATTTATTGTTTGCTTTTATTGTTTCGCTTGAATTGATTTTATAATTGTACCATCATTTCATTTCATGCGATTTCATCTTCATCTCGCTCTCGGGAATATGTTCGAGTTATAAGCATATAAACGAACACGCTGCAAATGTGTGTTTCAGCATTGTATGCACAAAATACGCATTTGCTCGGATTACCCCAAATTGAGCTCAGTTCGCGAACACCAGCCTTACAGGCATCGCGTACTCTCATAAAACCATACCAATAATATACCATAGATTCATAGTCATACCGATTCAGTGTAATTGTATAGACTTTCTTAATACAAACCATTTACCATCTTATACAAGACTTTTAACTACATTTAACAGCACCAAACCATATACTACCGAAAGAAGAAGGAGTGGTCTAGATTCACCATAGCAGTCCTAAGACAAGCTTCTTCCTTCTTTCTACACCAATTTTCAGTGGAAGTTTACATGGTAATGTACATCATATTTTTTTTTTAGTTTTATCATTCTCTTATTTTAGAAGTTACGGGGGGGGGGACACACTTTTTGTCACAAGGGGGACAGACAGACAGACAGACATGACGAATCCATAAGGGTTCCTTGTCTTTGACTACGGAACCCTAAAAACGGAAAAAAAAACACGTTTGTTTAAGGCAAACTACCTAACGTAGTTGAGTAAGTAGAGCTAAGTAAAGTAAGTAAGTAGAGTTGAGTAAGTAGAGCTAAGTAAAGTAAGTAAGTAGAGTTGAGTAAGTAGAGCTAAGTAAAGTAAGTAAGTAGAGTTGAGTAAGTAGAGCTAAGTAAAGTAAGTAAGTAAGTAGAGTTGAGTATGTAAAGCTAAGTAAAGTAAGTAAGTAGAACTTTTGAAACTATCATGGTTATGTACATAATTTTCACTAGAAACGGGATATTTACCATGATTTTTGAGTTTTATATGTTCCCGATATTTCGGCACAGTTGCATGCGCCATGATCACGGGAGAACAGACTAAAGTCTTTGCGAGTAGATGTTATTGGCAGATATATCGATCTACCCTCTTTCTCACTCTTTTATTACGAACGATACCACTACCATCGGTTTCATTGTCACAATTCACACCAACTCGACACACAACACTAACGGTGTCCGGACGCGTAGCAGGTACCACACTTTTTTGATTCTTACACATTCTTACCACAGGCTTCCATACTCCAGATAATTGAAAACCATCTTCTCTATTGAAGTTTCTGTACTTAGTAATCTCAATTGCCTCTTGTACCATTCTCGGTATGTAATGTCGCTCTGTCGAGATTACCTGCGGACTGTGTAGCTCGATCCAATGATTTGAGCCAGATTCCAAAAGGTGTTCTGCTATGGCTGACTTATGTATGTCCCTGTTCTTGACCGCTCGTATGTGCTCCTTAACCCGACACGCTATCGTACGTTTCGTTTGGCCAATGTACGAACTCCCACAGCTACAATCAATTTTATACACCCCTGGCTTTTCAAGTGGAAAACTGTCTTTTGGTGAACGCAAGTAGTGCGATATCTTCTTTAAGGGAGTGAAGATGGTCTTTACGGAAAACTTCTGCAGGACTTTCGCAATTTTGTCCGTCACCCCCTTAACATATGGCAGAAACGCTGGCCTACGTTCTACTCTGCATCTGTGGGGTCTTGGCCTAGGTCGGGATGGTAATGACCGAAACTTATATCCATTCTTACGCAACACATGCTGGACATGAGCTAGCTCACTTTCAATGTGATTCTCATCACACAGGTCAACTGCTCGGTTGGTGAGAGATGTTACCACTGAATTGAGCTGCCGAGGGTGGTGGTGCGAATCAGCATGAAGATATCGGTCCGTGTGTGTAGGTTTTCTGTAAACAGAGTGGCCTAACCCACCATCTTCTCGGACCTGTACCAATACGTCTAGGAAAGCCAAACGTCGATCACATTCCATCTCATACGTAAACCTCATCTTCGTATGTACTCCATTAAGATGTGCCAAAAGTAGTTCTATTTCTTCATTCCTTCCTTCCAAAATACAGAAAATGTCATCAACATACCTCTTCCACAATTTAATCGGTAAGGGGGCAGTCGAGATAGCCATATTCTCGAAATACTCCATCCAAATATTTGCCACTACGGGAGCAACTGGACTTCCCATAGCTACCCCATCTATTTGGAGATAGTAATTTCCCTTGTATACAAAATAATTTGTGGAGAGTATATGATGCACAAGCTTGGCGTACTCTGCAGGGATGTCATTTTCCTGTATGCTCTTCTCAATCACCTTCATACAGTCAGCTAAGGGGACGTTTGTGAAGAGGGATTCCACATCGAAACTAACCATCTTCTCGCTGTCATCCACCTTTGTCTGCTTCAGAATATCTATGAAGTGACGCGAATCCTTCACGAAAGAAGAAGTGTTTCCCACCGTTTGTTGCAGTACTCCTGCTACATGCTTAGCTAACTCATAAGTCGGTGAGTCAATTTGACTCACGATGGGTCTCACCGGAGCATGCTGCTTATGCACTTTTGGTAGACCATATAGTTTAGGTGGCTGGATGTTTCTAGGACGCAACAGGTATTTCGTTACTTCCTCTCCGATAGCATGTAGGCATCTCGACTGCCCCCTTACCGATTAAATTGTGGAAGAGGTATGTTGATGACATTTTCTGTATTTTGGAAGGAAGGAATGAAGAAATAGAACTACTTTTGGCACATCTTAATGGAGTACATACGAAGATGAGGTTTACGTATGAGATGGAATGTGATCGACGTTTGGCTTTCCTAGACGTATTGGTACAGGTCCGAGAAGATGGTGGGTTAGGCCACTCTGTTTACAGAAAACCTACACACACGGACCGATATCTTCATGCTGATTCGCACCACCACCCTCGGCAGCTCAATTCAGTGGTAACATCTCTCACCAACCGAGCAGTTGACCTGTGTGATGAGAATCACATTGAAAGTGAGCTAGCTCATGTCCAGCATGTGTTGCGTAAGAATGGATATAAGTTTCGGTCATTACCATCCCGACCTAGGCCAAGACCCCACAGATGCAGAGTAGAACGTAGGCCAGCGTTTCTGCCATATGTTAAGGGGGTGACGGACAAAATTGCGAAAGTCCTGCAGAAGTTTTCCGTAAAGACCATCTTCACTCCCTTAAAGAAGATATCGCACTACTTGCGTTCACCAAAAGACAGTTTTCCACTTGAAAAGCCAGGGGTGTATAAAATTGATTGTAGCTGTGGGAGTTCGTACATTGGCCAAACGAAACGTACGATAGCGTGTCGGGTTAAGGAGCACATACGAGCGGTCAAGAACAGGGACATACATAAGTCAGCCATAGCAGAACACCTTTTGGAATCTGGCTCAAATCATTGGATCGAGCTACACAGTCCGCAGGTAATCTCGACAGAGCGACATTACATACCGAGAATGGTACAAGAGGCAATTGAGATTACTAAGTACAGAAACTTCAATAGAGAAGATGGTTTTCAATTATCTGGAGTATGGAAGCCTGTGGTAAGAATGTGTAAGAATCAAAAAAGTGTGGTACCTGCTACGCGTCCGGACACCGTTAGTGTTGTGTGTCGAGTTGGTGTGAATTGTGACAATGAAACCGATGGTAGTGGTATCGTTCGTAATAAAAGAGTGAGAAAGAGGGTAGATCGATATATCTGCCAATAACATCTACTCGCAAAGACTTTAGTCTGTTCTCCCGTGATCATGGCGCATGCAACTGTGCCGAAATATCGGGAACATATAAAACTCAAAAATCATGGTAAATATCCCGTTTCTAGTGAAAATTAAGTAAGTAGAGTTGAGTAAGTAGTTAAGTAGAGGAGTAGAGAGAGTGTGGGGGTGTAGAGTAGTTGTGGATGATCTCGCTTGCGGCGCGAAATTCAAATTTTTACGATACCCCTTAACACATGTGTTTATGGGTATCGTACCTAAACTGGTGATATTTATGAGATACTATCAATTAAAACGTGTGTGTTAAGTCTCCTAGTTCTCGCGAACTCAACTTTCGCTATCTGAAGAAGTGTTGATGAGCTGTGATGGACAAAAAACAACAAAAAAATTAAAATTTCACGCGACAAGAGGGAGCATCCACATTAATACAAGTAATTAATTTTGTAAAAATTAAAAAACCCACAACGCAATGAAACGGCTGAACGGATTTTGATCAATCATAGCTAAGGACACTCCTGACTAGATAACCTTTTTAAAAAAAAAAAACTGTTCTTGCGTTCGTGAGCTACGACAGACACACACACACACACACACACACACAGACAAGTAACACCCCGTCGTTTTAGCGTCGGGGGTTAAAAACTATGTTTTATCATTTGTAGCTTACATCAGTTACTTCGAAGCGGCACATACTCATCTCTTCCCGGGGTCCGCGCTATCACTTTCTTGCAGCTGTTGTTTACTTGCTAGACTCCGCCCATTCGATATTTTAACATATCGCCTTAATGCTTTTTTTTTAATTTTTATTATATCTTAAAAAATTCACACAAACGAAGTATTATACACTCAAAAGACCCTTAAGGCGCTATAGGTTCAACGAACATTTTTGTATGAGGCGAAGAAGGCGAGCGCACGCTTTGATACCGTGTTTTTATGTATAAAAAAATTATATAAAAATGTCGTTCAAAGTTTTGTTTAATTTTGTTGATGTATTCACTAACTCAAATCATAACTAAAATGTAACCAAATGTTTCAAAAATTAAAACGTGAGAGAAGTGAGTGAAAAATTGCATTTCAATTTTAAAAAGGAGGCATCTTTGTTATTTTTTTTTATCAAGTGAAGTAATTCAAATATTGTATTGAATTATTGATTTCACTAGATAAAAAGCTCAAGAATATCATATATTTTTTTCTTAATAGAAAACTATGAAAATTCTTATCAAAAACTTTAAAATTCTAGAGACATTTGAGAACCTATCGCGCCTTAAGGGTTTGTTCAGAGTGTATAAAAGATCCTTTTGGGTTTGTTCAGAGCGTATAAAATACCCTTAAGGGTTTGTTCAGAGTGTATAAAAGACCCTATGGGTTTGTTCAGAGTGTATGAAAGACCCTTATGGGTTTTTGTTCAGAGTGTATAAATTACCCTTATGGGTTTGTTCAGAGTGTATAAAATACCCTTATGGGGTTGTGCAGAGTGTATAAAATACCC
Organism: Operophtera brumata; assembly: GCA_932527175.1. NCBI lineage: Eukaryota > Metazoa > Arthropoda > Insecta > Lepidoptera > Geometridae > Operophtera > Operophtera brumata. The sequence goes on along the minus strand of OW052239.1, from coordinate 28,917,064 downwards.
TTTTGGGTTTGTTCAGAGTGTATACAATACCCTTATGGGTTTTTTCAGAGTGTATAAAAGACCCTTATGGGTTTGTTCGGAGTGTATAAAATACCCTTATGGGTTTGTTCGGATTGTATAAAAGACCCTTATGGGTTTGTTCAGCGTGTATAAAAGACCCTTTTGGGTTTGTTCAGAGTGTATAAAATACCCTTATGGGTTTGTTCAGAGTGTATAAAAGACATTTATGGGTTTGTTTATAGTGTATAAAAGACCCTTATGGGTTTGTTCAGAGTGTATAAAATACCCTTATGGGTTTGTTCAGAGTGTATAAAGTGCTTGTATACACTTACCTTGGGGTTTATGATTTTAAGCTTGGTAAGCGCCCCCCCTGGCCTCGGGGGACAGTGACGCTATAAACCTCGCCGTGACCTCACGTGGTCTCTCCAGGTGGTACTTGGTGGTCTTGGTGGTCCTTGTATACACTTACCTTGGGGTTTATAATTTTAAGCTTGCTAAGCGCTCCCCTGGACTCGGGGGACAGTGACGCTATGAATCTGTCGATCTCTGCCGTGACCTCGCGTGGTCTCTCCAGGTGGTACTTGGTGGTCTTGGTGGGCCTTGTATACACTTACCTTGGGGTTTATGATTTTAAGCTTGCTAAGCGCTCCCCTGGACTCGGGGGACAGTGACGCTATGAATCTGTCGATCTCCGCCGTGACCTCGAGTGGTCTCTCCAGGTGGTACTTGGTGGTCTTGGTGGGCCGCTCGCTCTTGACCATCCCGAGGGCGCGAGCGAGCGCGGCGGTGTGCGGGGGGGTCATGTTGTGGTCGTAGATCCCGGATACGGGGACTAGTAGGTTGCACAGCGCACAGTGGAGCGAGCCTCGGACCTGGAGATAAATAATACTAGAATCTCGCCCCGGCTTCGCACGGGTAGTGTCGAGTTTAGTTTTAGTAGTAGTAGTAGAGCTTTTTTGTGAAAGAGTTCGTTTGGGGAAGTACTACCACCATACCTATAGTACTACATACATACAAAGCAGTAGTGCTCGCATTGCTGTGTTCCGGTTTGAAAGGTATGGGTGTCTTTATGACTCAGGGTGGCGGGCGCAGTGCAATGCCATATAGGGCACGTCCTAGGTGGACGTGACCTATGAGGTAATGCACTGTTCATAGGCAGAGGGTACCACTTAACATCAGGTGGGCCATCTGCTTGACACGTCATACCAGGTTGTTTAATAAAAAAAACCTGACCTGCGACCTGCTAAGGAGTGGAATACACTACCGTAGTCTGTCTTTCCTGAAAACTATAATCTGGGTCTCTTCAAGGCTAGAGTGAATAGGTGCCTTCTAGACCTTTGTGCTCCATCTTCGGCCACATCGTCACTTACCAACACGTGAGATCGCACTCAAACAAATGTATATCGTTGTGAAAAAAAACCAACCAAGTCCGAGTCGGACTCGCGCACCGAGGATTCCATACAAACCTGTATGTATATAAGTAAAATTATGGATTTTTATTGCTGAATGAAATCATCATGAGGAAAGGGGGAGTAAGTTTAAATTTATTAAAAATATTTTTATTAGGTGAAGTAACTAAAAATTTATGCTTTTCGCAATTTTTCCTTTATCTGAGCTATAAGACGTTGCTTCGTACCAAATTTCAAGATTCTGAGTTCACGGGAAGTGCCCTGTAGGTTTTGATTGTCGAAAATTTGCAGCATAAACGGCTGTATCTTTTGATTGCGTGGGCTTAGAAGTTTGATTTTTTCACAGCTCCAAGGGACAGTAGACCTGAGTATTTGATATGAGTTTCAGCTTGTTACCTCCACGCGTTCCTGAGAAAAACGGTCTTGACAGACAGACAGACGGACAACAAAGTGAAAACGGTAAAACGGAGCCCTACAAACATATAAAATGAAATACTCACAGCTCTCGTCAAATTATTCTGAAACGGCTTTATAAAGGGTGTCATCTTAATGAACTGCACGTGCATCGTCTGATACACGTGCTCTATAAGATCACCCTGTATGTACACGTCGCACAACGCACAGTGGTACTTAGAACCCACCGCCATGATGGTGTGACATCCCAAATTTGACACCGTTATCTGTGACCCGAACGGACATAACGTATAGTCTCCAAACATATCTAGACTAGTTTGCGCTATGTTTGCTTTAGCTATTAGATCCTTAGCATCATTACTTCTGTGTGTATTAGTTTGAATTATCTTTGCTTTAGCGATTGTTTCCTTAGCTTCATTACTTCTGAGTGTATTAGTTAGCGCTATCTTTGCTTTAGCGATCGATTCTTTAATACTAGCTTCATCGCTTCTGTGTGTATTAGTTAGCGCAATCTTTGCTTTAGCGTTAGGATCTTTAGCTTCATTACTTCTATGTGTATTAGTTGGAGATGGTTTGGGGGTAGGTTGGATGTCCTCGGCGGCATGTCTAGAGTTCTTGATCGGATGGTATTTCTCTACGTGCACTTGCATATAGTTTTTGTATTGCAAATTATTGCAGTGACCACAGTGGTATAGTTTATCACTAACCTGGAACAAAAGAAATAATAATGTTATTATTAAGAACATTGGCAAAAAGCAAAAAACTCTATGTATCATCTTGGACTTTTCTAAGGCCTTTGACACCGTGTCTATCCCTATCTTGCTAAACAAATTGGAACGCATTGGAATTAGACGCGTGGTACATGATTTTCTCCATAGCTGTCTCACAAATCGTTCGCAATATGTTGTGATCGATGGTTTCAGAAGTAAGGAGGAATCCATTTGTTTTGGTGTGCCCCAAGGTAGCGTCCTCGGACCTACTTTGTTCCTGATCTATATAAATGACCTATGTAACTTCTCTGTTCCTAACTGCAAAATTATCACCTACGCTGATGATACAGCACTTCTCATACATGGTCAAACCTGGCAAATTGCTCGCAACCACGCCGAAAATGGACTTAAATCTGTTATGTGCAGGCTCCTCTTGGGTGGAATCTTGGCAACTGAATTTTAAAGCAGTTATTCTCAACCGATTGAGATGATATTTGTCATACCTGTCAAGTTCCGATGACAATGCAATATGATGGTGACAGCGAGCTGATCTGATGATGGAGACGGAAGATGGACAACGGAACTCCCCGATGTATAATAGTAGAGTGTGTTTAGGCTCATTGTGATTAGCACACGGTTACGATCACTAATTTTATAAAAGCTTGTATAGTTTTTTTTTCACAAGAAACTTGTTTATTACTTACATACATACATACATAGACACATGCCTTTTTCCCCGAAAGGGTAGGCAGAGCCTCAATATGCCTCTTTAAACAGAGGGATCCAAGTTTTTTTTTTTCTGTTCAAGCTCTCCACACTCACATTTCTTATCAAGTAGTCCTCGAACGCGCCGACCACTGCACATCTGCCCAGCAAGGCCCGATGTGCCTCGTCCATACAGTGCGGAGTCTTGAATCTGATCAGAAACGACTTATTGCACACCATACAGTAATACTGGTTTACATCCGTTTGAGTTATCATATTCCACGACTCGAACTTGACACGAACTTCCTTGGTACCTGGAAAACAAATAGTAAGTATATTAAAACGCCGGCCAAGTACGAGTCGAACTCGCGCTAGAAAGTTTTTTTTTATACTACTTGGTATGACGGATCATGCAGATGGCCCTGATGTTAACTGGTAATTTCACAACGCTCTCTTATCACACTATTCCTTATTCTATCTCTCAAAGTCACACCACACATACTTCTCAAAGCTCTCATCTCCATTGCATTTATTCTACTTTCATGTTTCTTCTGCCATACCCAACTTTCGCTACCATACATGAGTGTCGGCTCTACCAACCCTCTATGCACGGCCAGTCGTGCCTTTTTGGACACATTCCGACTGTTCATAAAGGCGTGAAGTGCCCCATTCACTTGGTTTCCAGCATTCACTCTTCTTTCAATATCATCTTCATGCTTGCCGTCTCTTGTAAACAAAGTTCCCAAATATACAAACTTTTCTACTTGTTCCACTCTTTCTCCACCAATCAAAACATCACATATCGTCATTAGTTCATCTCTTTCAAAAACCATTACTTTCGTCTTACTTACATTCACTTTCATTCCTTTCTTCTCAAAACATTTATGTGCAATTGTTACCATACTTGGTCGTCGACGTAAAGAAGTTTTTTTTTTTGTACCACCAAGGTAGCAAACAAGCTTACGGCCCACCTGTTGGTAAGCGGTTACCGTAGCCTATGGACGCCTGCAATACCAGAGGCATCACACGCGCGTTGCCGACCCTTTAAACATTGTACTATAATAATCATAATAATCATAATCATAACATTCATTTTCAAAAATAGGGCATACAAACATTTATGACAAAATAAAAGTGACATAACAATTGTAGGGGCTCAGAATGCAATGTTAGCAAATATATTATGCCCCGCGCCCCGCGCCGTCGGTACAGGCAGTCGCATTCGTACCGCCGTTTAGATAATACATTTTGTAACCTTTAAATAATTAAATCAGTAATTCCATCGTAAAGTGTTTTCATCATCATCACCACCACCAGAAGTCTGAACATAGAAATCTATATAATTAATAAAATACCCTACATTGGTGACCTCGACGCTTCTGGTGGAGGAATAAATGTGAACAGAAATGCGGATGTGACTCCCTCCCGATGAAAACCACGCCTCGGGAGGTAAAGCAAAAAAGGTAAAGATAGGAAAAGCAAGATAAGTCATCAGAAGACTACCAGCTACCATCTAGAAGCCCTTAGAACGAGTATTGGCAATGTATGGCCCGGGAAGAGATGACCATCCACCCGCGGTCCAGCCACGGACTCTACAGGAGCGGAATAAGGTGATTCCAGCTACATCTGAGGTGCTGACTACGTCCTACAGTGGATAGTTGGACCTGCAGATTCACTCTACGCGCTTATGCCCGGTTTTTGCTGCTCACCGGAGGACCAGTGAGGACTTCGAGGAGGCTCAGTCCCACTGCAGAGAGTGACTGGCATCAAGTTCACGCTATAAGAGAAGGTGCTATGGTGCTGTTGCATAAAGTCATTTGATAATAAGTGTTGTTGATTTCATTTTAGAATCAGTGAACACAGTCTTATTTGGTAGCTTTGTGATGCTTTGCACGTAGTAATTAGTTTACAATGCATCTCGTAGCATTTGGTAAACGAAACGTCGCTTTGCATCGCATCGCGTCGAACATAATATTCAGGTCCGACAACAGGTTTATTTTATTTTGTGGTTATATTTTATTTTTTGCTATTTGATAAATTGTGTGTACTTTTTTTAACTTTTTACTCATTTTTGTTATTTTTTGTATGTTTTTCTCTGAACAAAAAATTTTGTGTATCGAAAGATTGTATTTTGTGTTTTGAGTACAAAGTAACTACGTAATATAAAGAACATTCCACAGCGTCGCATTTATGTTTGTGTGTGTTATACGTAGGTTCTCGGAAATTGATACTTTGTAATGTAATAGAACTCAGCTTTCGCTTATCGGACAGAACGACTATATTGTATTCTGTAATTGTGAAGCCTTTGACTCAATGTTTGTCAAGGTAAATTAAATGTTATATTTCGATTACTTGCGATATTATGCTCCTAGTAATTAGTTCACAATGCATCTTGTAGCATTTGGTAGAACGAAAAGTAGCATCGCATCGCATCGTATCGAATATTTGTCTATCCTCACGGGATATTTTGCGTTTTCCCACCCCGGATAATTTGCTCTGGTGGAAGCAGTCGTTCTGCAGATCGTACAAATATTTGTAACAATTTTTTTTTTTTTTTGTAAAGGACATGACTATGTATGAGCATGTTAACGAAATTTTTGTTATAAGATATATTTTATTGTGAAAAATTCTTATTCATATTTTATTGATTTTTTTTTAATATAACTAACGTGTTTCAAAATTGTTAGTAAGAACTGTTCAATTATAAGTACAATTCCTAAAATTTTCCATTGTTTTGTTATGACTCGCAGCGCTCGTAATTAGATACGTTACGGCGAGCTAGCGTGCGAATGCTTAGTAAGAGAAACAACTACATTGTAATCTGCATTTGTGAAGCTTTTGGCACGTTTGTAATACTTTTAAATTGTATGAATGATATTTTTTTGGTTTGCAAAAAAATTTTTTTTTAAGAAGGGGATGACTGTAGGGGCTCAGAATGCAATGTTAGCAAATATATTATGCCCCGCGCCCCGCGCCGTCGGTACAGGCAGTCGCATTCGTACCGCCGTTTAGATAATACATTTTGTAACCTTTAAATAATTAAATCAGTAATTCCATCGTAAAGTGTTTTCATCATCATCACCACCACCAGAAGTCTGAACATAGAAATCTATATAATTAATAAATATTCCCACAACAATTATAATTAAAGTACATTTTATGATGTGCAGAACCTACACTAAGGTTAAAAACCTTGTGTCGCAGGTTCTGCGTAACCTTCCTCTAGTAGCAGTAGTCCGGTTGTTAGTCCGGTTGACCGAACCTTCGGTTGTCACAACAATGCAGTATTAAGCAAGACTATTGGGTAATACAAGATACCTACATTTCATTCAAATACATGATATTTTGCCTACTAGTCCCATACTAAAGCAAGCAGCCCTAACTATATACAAACACGCCAGTCGGAGCGTCTTCGACAAGGCTTTTTGCGTGGTATTATAATATGAAGTTGACCGCGAGACAGAACGCAGGTGTTTGTCTGTAACCGCGATTATGTAACTAGCCTCAAGTACTTAATAAAGGATGATGTCCGAGAAAGCATTTAAATTCAGATCCTATAATACTGTAGTCACTTGGGAAAACCTCAGCAGGGAAATCATTCCACAAGCTGAGCGTCGCGTTAATGCTTTAGTGTACTTACTTACCTAGATCAATTTTAAGGAACTTCGGTACATTAAGTGTGGGCTTGCTCGCCATCGACGCGTAAGACACTCCTTGTATCGGTAACACGTACTCTTCAATTTCATCTTCCTCATATATCTTGATGTCCTTATAAGTACTATTCCCAAAATTAAAGCTATGTACGTTCGGAGAGTCCCTTCCAAAATTAAAGAAATTTTCATGCTTTTGCATTGTGTTTCCAGCCGGCTCTATGTTTCTAGTGTCTCTAGAGTATCTATTGAAACTAGCTTCTCTAGTGAACTCATCGTCTCTAGTGAATTCATCGTCTGTGAAGTCAGAACCAGCATCTCTAGTGAAACCAGCGTCTCTAGTGAATTCATCGTCTGTGATGTCAGCACCAGCATCTCTTGTGAATTCAGCGTGTCTAGTGAATTTAACGTCTGTAGTGAAGTCAACGTCTTTAGTGAAATCAGCGTCTCTAGTTAATTCAGCGTATCCAGTGGAATCAGCTTCTCTTGTGAATTCTGCGTATCCAGTGGAATCAGCTTCTCCAGTGAATTCTGCATTTCCAGTGGAATCAGCGTATCCAGTGAATTCCGCGTCTCTAGTGAATTGAGCGTATCCAGAGTAGTCTGGCCACATGTTTCTGTCCGGGAGGGTGATCCTGTCGAGTGAGACTCCCGCATTACTCGGCGCGTTGTTGGGGGCCCGGATGTTGCACGCGTTCAGCGCTTGCGTGGTTTTCTTGTCCGTGCTATAGACGAGGTCGGACACCTTGTTGACGGCGAAAAGGAGATTTCCCTCGTGTTCCTTACAGTTCTCATGCTCTCGGTAGTTTCTAACCGGATACACGACATTGCAAACTCCGCAATGGAAGTTATCGTTTATCTGTAAAGATAAAGATATATAGAAAGGGGTGAAGTTCTAGCGGTTCAAGGGCCGTCTGTCACGTGATCCCCCGGCCCGCGACGCGTCGGCGATCACACGTGTGTTAAATTAAGTTATAAATAAAGTGTTATATAAATGTTAGTTTCTAAGGTATTTGTTTCTATGGGCTTATTGTTTAGGTTTAGTACAATTCTCAATAAGGCTGAAATAAAAAATTTGAATTTTGAATTTGAATATATTTTATTTGCTTGAACATAATGTCTTACGAAAGGTCTTAAAAATAAGTACCTAGGTAATCGCAACTTGACTTGGCAAAGGCCTTTGACACTGTCTCCATTCCGTTTCTCCTTGAGAAGTTCTCCTTGAGAAGCTGGGCAGCCTGGGAATCCGTGGCATCGCTGGAGACTGGGTAAGAAGCTACCTATCGGAACGGAGACAGTGTGTCAGGATCTTGCAGACAGTTAGTGGACCCCTACCTATATCTTTCGGTGTGCCCCAGGCCAGTATTTTAGGGCCCAGACTGTTTAATTTATACATAAATGATATGCATGACCTCCCTATCCTACCATTTTATTTCATGGGTCAAATTGGCAAGAAGCACTATCTCTGGCTGAACTTGGAATGTCTCAGATGAGTGTATGGCTTCGTCAGAACCTACTTACTTTAAACACCGACAAAACAAAGTTTATTTTTTATACTACTTGAATGACAAACAAGCAGATGGCCCACCTGATGTTAAGCGGTAACCTCTGCTTATGAACAGTGCATTACCTCATAGGTCACGTCCACCTAGGACGCACCCTATGTGGCATTGCACTGCGCCCGCCACCCTGAGACATGAAGATGAAAAGTATCATGTGCCTGTAATTTCACCGGCACCCTTACCCTTCAAACCGGAACACAGCAATGCGAGCACTACTGCTTTGCGGCAGAAATAGGTACGGTGGTAGTACTTCCCCAGACGAACTCTTTCACAAAAAGCTCTACTACTAATAAAATAAGTATCTTTGCTTTCACAAAACTGCTGCCTCATCGTAATGACATTATAAAATTAAAGATCCATTGTTTTTCTTGTGCAGATCACGCCTCCTGCAGTTGTGAACAAATCGCCAGAACTACATTTATTAAGTATTTGGGAATCTTTATAGACGAAAATTTAAATTAAACATATTGAATGTCTCTCAAGCCGTATTAGAAAAGTCATTAATATTATGCGCTGGCGCTGTCTTCGGGATATTACAAGTAAAGAGATTCTAAGTCTATTTACATAGCCATGTGTCAATCGCTTATACTTTACTGCATAACCTGTTGGGGAGGTGCAGCGAAATCCTACCTAAATAACAAATGAATTTCAAATGTTTTCAAAGTTCTTTGTGGTCGAAGTGACGCGTGATCCGAGAGCTGGCTCTTATCTGGCTCACTCATTGCATTGGTATTACCATTCAGCTTGGCAATGCAGCCAGTATCTTGGAGGCGCTTCCGTCTGGTAGTGATTTGAATCAGTTGAGATTTTGCAACGGTGAGGTAGCTCAACTGTTATATTTGTTTTAAAACTCAGTAAGGTTTTTAATATTATTTTTATTTTTAACATTGATAGACCTTTGTTTGAGCACGATCTCACCTGTTGGTAAGTGACGATGTGGCCGAAGATGGAGCACAAAGGTTTAGAAGGCACCTATTCACTCTAGACTTGAAGAGACCCAGATTATAGTTTTAGTAAAGACAGACGACGGTAGTGTATTCCACTCCTTAGCAGTTCGCTTTATAAAGGTAGAACCGAAACGTTTTGTGCGAATAGAAGGTACACCAATGAGGTAAGGATGGTACTAAGCCGTACGCCTGCTCGTCCTATGATGAAAAGGAGATGGTGGGATCAGATCGTGCAGTTCCTGGGAGCATTCCCCGAAATGTAACCTATAGAAGATTAAAAGGCATGCAACCTTACGGCGGTGCTCGAGACTCTGGATCTTAGTCTCCGCCATATGTTGCTCACCTATAAGCCTGAGAGCTCTACGTTCGATCGAGTCCAAGGCAGCAAGCTGGTATTTGGCCGAACCATCCCAAACATGGCAGCAGTACTCCATACCAGCCCGGACTTGTGCTTTATATAAAATAATGTGCCTCGGCAATCACTTAGTTGTATTATTCTTTCTGTAAGCACAGCGCTCAGTTCTTAAAGTCATGCACAAGAAACCGTACAGGTATCCAGCCACAGAACTATACAAAGAGTGTGGCGTCATTCATTCATTCATTCATTCATTTATTTCGCAAACAATGTAAAATTGTTTCGGAACATAGTAACATAATAGGAATAAGTACAAAATAGTTATATACATCTACTTGCGTCCGATAGGTACAAGATTACATGTCACTAAGATATACAACATCAGATCATAGTAGTTTATGCAACTGTCATACAAGAAGGGGTATTAAAACACGAGAGTCTGTTTGACTCGAGTGTTTTAATACCTAAGTTATATGCAGTTTCATCCACTACTTTATCTTCACTCATAGGAAAAATTGAAATTAAACAAAGTAGAATACAAAACACGATCAGCAAAAGAATGTATGAGAAGCGCGGGGAATTAAGTTCAAACTACGCATGCGTGCGCCATTTTTTCACAGTTCGAACTGCGCATGCGTGCGCCTTTTTTTTCATATTCAGGCTATAACCATAGACTAGTTTAATGAATTAATTTAAAAAAAGATAGCGGTACTATAATTAGTTTTATGATACAGTTGGCGGTACTATAATTAGTTTTATGATACAGTTGGCGGTACTATAATGAGTTTTATTCTTAGTTTTATGTATATGCGTCTATAAAGTGCGTCTGTATAGAACCGCCTTTGAATTCGAAATTCGAATTTTTCGATTTGCGTGTAGATGAAATTATAAATAGTACCTAGTCATAACAACGTCAACACAAAACATAAAATGTCAAATTAAAATAGATTAGATACTTACATACTACATAAATTACCAAACATTCAAAATTATGAGGGTTTATAATTACAAAATTCATGTAGATAGATAGATAGATAACAGTTTATTGCACACCACAAAAATAAAAATAACATTAAAAAAAATCAGGAAAATAAGTACCTATGGAAGTACAATGGGCGGTCTTATCGCTGAGAGCGATCTCTTCCAGACAACCATGGTGTTGCTGTTGTGGACTGGTGTCGAACATAAAATGCACTGTAGACTTTTTTAAAGATTTATTTCCCAAATTCGTGGCACTCTCCTTACATGGATATTTTTACTAGCCCTTCATTCCACTAATACTACCCTCCATTTTTGATAATTGAATACAGAAAAATGTAATGAATAAAATTGTATGAAAGCGTCGCCAACACCCACCCCTAGTGCTGATGCAGCACTCATCACTCTACGAGATAGGAGCGACGCGTGCCGCAGAGCGCCGCCGAGTACCTGTCCTGATGCAACAGTCTTTAGATTTAAAGACCTGCTGAATGGCACCCTTTGGCCAAATGTTCCGGGGAGAGTCAGGATCGACTACTAACACTAAGTCACCTACCTTTTCCACTGCTACAAACAACTGACTGCGGCTTCCATGGGTCCAGAAAGGTCCAGCGCACAGAAGGTAAACGGGCGCTGATGTCGTGCGAGTCTGAGGTAAGTCGTACTCTTGAGGTAAGTAGGTATAGTTTTGCGTATTTTACCCAGAGTGCAATGATACCACTTTTAATTGTAGGCCAAAGCCTAATTAAACATAATTTTGTTCCAGCTCACTGACTACATTCTCCTGATTGCCGTGAGCTGCGTTGACATGGTAGTGTCGGACAATCAGGTGAGCTATGTTCCTGTTATTCTGGTTCCTGCCGTCAAGAATCATCGGTCCCTTGACTTCCAGGCTCACGTTGGAGGCGGCGTCTATGTGGCTGCCTACACGGAGTACACCGTGCTCATCGAGGGACGGAGACAAGGTAAGTAGCTTGCTGGACCTTTGTAAACATTTACCTTTTTTTACAGCAGCTATTTTCTTGGCGAAGGTGCCTGTGCATGACGTGGAAGAAGATGCTCCGCCCTCTCCATTGTGTAGCAGTCCAGTACACAGGTACGGCCGTTGCACCTGTCAATGAACGTCAGAACTACCGCCGTACTCCGCAGCAGCCTCAGCCACGAACAAAACCGGAGAGGATCCGGAACCGGTAAGTTTCTTATAACAGGTACGTTACTTGTAACAGGTAAGTTATTTGTAGCCATAACGTTCTCAGCGTTTGACTCGTTTGTTTCAGATTGGCAGATATCAGCGGGCCACGATGACTCATCCTGGTTTAAAAATGATGGTCCATAAAACCACTCACTTTTAAAAACGGCATGATCAAAGTCCTTTCGTATGGCCAAGTCCGCAACATTTAATGTATTAGGTACATACCTCCATTCATGCATGCGCGTCAACTTATCGATTTCCCATAACAGGTTTGCCTCAAATACTTTGTATGAACGTGTATTCTTATCTATGCAGCGCCAAAATGCTACGACGCTCATCGCTTTAGAGTAGGCATCGCTATAAACATGCAACTGTAGGTAGCTATAACCGGGAGGTGAACTGACAGCTGTTGTCGTACGTACAACTGATGACGCGCTGGGAGCGGGCTGCGGGGAAGGCGGGTGAGCGGGGTGTGTGGTCGCTGGACCAGCTACTTCACCGACAGCCTCGCTTCCGCGCGTAGTCGTATGGTAACACCTAGGTATGCGTATGTGATATACTACCTGTAGCAAGTCTATCCACTTGCACGATTTATCGTAGCTATCTACAGGTATTGAATCGTTCCAGGCGTGCTGGTCGTCCGGATGAATTTTCATCCTGATGAACAAATATTTGATGTCACCTGTTACTGCAATTGAATTTTCCCTGAAGCGCAGCATTATACCAAGCAGTGATGACAGCAAATCTGGACCTGTATGTAGGTAGTCATTGAGACATGAACCGTTTACCTTTGCAGCCGAGTCGAATATCAGCCGCAACTTTTCCTTGTTGGGATTGGCGATCCCAAAATGAGGCAAGTACCACGATTTTGCAGTAGAACTAGTCTCTGTTAGCTCTTTTTCAAAATCGTTTTCTAGCAAATGTGTAATCCTTTCCCTGTACCTTTCAGAGAAACCTTCATCCTTTTCCATCTTCCTTTCTATACTTTTTAACCTTTTTAGAGCGGTCGAATAGGAATCCGGCATCCGGCAGTCCTCGTTCTTCCATGGCAACCCTACCCACCAGCGACCATCGACGAGTTCGGCGGTCTTATCCAGCTTGGCTACTGCTAGTAAGTTATTTTTATTTTGCCGAGGCTTACCACATACACCCATCGAGTCCAAGGCGAAGGAGCGCCTTACCTCTTCGTGTAGATCATGCAGCTGCTGGTCCTGCTGGCGGGCGGCGAGCGGCAAGGGGGCGGGCGCCGCCGTGTTCGACACGAGCAGCGTCGCATGGGCTGCGGGGGCGCACCTGGAAGCTCTCCGCGGCATGTGCCACTTGCCATGGACACACCAACCTAGGGGGCTAAGTGTGGCGAACGGCTCAACTGAACTACCTAAATTAATTTCTATAGGTATTAATAGGTGAGAATTATCCTGTCCAATTAATATTTCCGGTTTCAAATCGGTAGTACATAACAAATGTTTTATGTCTGACAAACTTTTATACCTATCACAATCAACAACAGACATACTATGCACAGGTAAGTTTAAATTCTTTACAGTACGAGCTCTTATAGAATAAACCTTATTGTCCATACCTGAAAGGTTCACTTTCGTGACGATTGATTCGCAAGATAGTTCTTCATTAAAGGCACCACGGACGCGTATAATCTCAGGCTGGCCGCGCAAACCCGCGCGCTGAGCTAGTCCATCGCTTATCAACGTAATCGTTGATCCATCGTCGAGTAACGCGCTTGAGTCTATAATACCGTTAGTGCTATGTATACGTATAGGCACGACTTTAAGTAGCACTTGGTACTCACTATCCCTCGCGTTGACATGCGACACGATCTCCGCCCCAGAGCCGGTGATGTCAGGCGCCGGCGTCGTCGCGGGCGCCGGCTGCCGCTCGTGCGGCGCTAGCTGGGGCTCGCTGCTCCGTTCGAGGGACACGGGGTAGTGGAGTAGTGGGTGATGCGGCTGGCCGCAGTCATCCTTATCGCAGACTGGGGCTAGGCAGGTGTCTCGGTCGTGACGTGAGAGTAGGCATTTAAAACATAGGCCGCTACGTTTCACAAATTGCCATCGAACTTTACGAAGAGCCTTTTTAAATTTATTGCAGGCTGTTATCTTAGTATGTGCACTCGTTTTACAGAATAGGCACTTAGTAGAATCTTGATTAGCTGTGTGCATCAATGTTGTTTGTGAGCGAGGTTGTGTGTACTCACTATTTTTATGTTTATGTTGATCGCTGCGCGTAGGTACAAAGTAGGTATTCGATGTAGTAGAAACTTTCACAGCTTCTTCCTTCAAGAAGTCTGATAATAAGACCAGTCGTGACTCCTTTCCTTCCGTAATCGGTATGAAACTGTAATCTGTCCACCTGGACAGTAAAACCGTAGGTAGTTTCGATAATATCACCGACACAACACTCATACCTTGTAGGTATTCCTCTCGGCCGACGGCACGCACAGCTCCCGTGAAGTTCTGTATTTTGACCGAGAAGGACACAATTTCTTTGTGGTAATCTTGAGACATTGGTGGCAACTTTTTGATGTCGTACACCAGCTTCGATAAGATGTATTCTGGATTACCAAATCTTAACTTCAATGTTGAAATTATAATTTCAGGAGATGACGCACTCACGAGCAGAGCTGAAACGGCTTCTTTAGCAGCTCCACGTAGGCATTTTCTCAATCTCCACATATTTTCCTTCGGTGTAAAACTACACAGTTCCGTAGACTCTTCGAACGCGTTTTTGAACTGCAGCCATTCCATAGGGTCGCCGGAGAACTCTGGGAGCTCCCGGGGCGTGCTCATGCGGCTGAGTAGGTGCGCGCCCGGCGCGTGACTGGCGGAAGCAGCGGCGAGGTCTCGCAACGCACTGGCTAGCATCTGGACTGTACCTTCTGTGCTGGCGGTGGCGGCCGGCGCCGGGGCAGGCGCGGGCGGGCCATCCGGGTTCGGCGCGGGTGGTGCCACGTGTGGCGCCTGCGCCCTCGGTGCCGGCGGGTTTAGGGACGCCGCCGGCGGTCCAGCTTGTAGGCACTGCTCACCCGTAAAATGACCATCTTCGGGGGCAGGCAGGCCTTTGTTCAGCTCCAGATAGCTGCGATCCATCCATTTTTCAACGCGACTACGGCTTTCGCTTCCATCGTGTGAACTGTATTCTTCGTCTAGGCTAGCTAGATCGGCATCTAGCTTTTTATCTATAAGTTCCATGCGTACTTGTGCCTTCTTAGTCTCTGCCTCCAGAATAAGCTGCTGTCTTTTCTTCCGCATTGAGGGAGTGGAGCCTTTTATGGACTTCAAGCTCCTGCGTTCACCTTTGTGTGATGCGGGCGGCGCGAGCGGCGGCTGCTCCGACTTGATACTGCTAGCTGGCATTGCTGTTCGGCTCAAAATAGGATGTTGGATCACTTCACTATCTTTCACCTCGGTAGTATTTGATGTCGAAGGTATAGGGTCCTGGAGATTCATTTGTGGAAAGTCGCCATCTTGTGCACGGTTATCCGCCGCGTCGCGAGCATGTTCGCGCCGCGCAACACTTCGTGTTCTCACCATATTACGCGTTGCGGCAGGTGTTCGAATCATGAAATCCGTCTCGAATGACCATTTGTTGCTGTTGTGGACTGGTGTCGAACATAAAATGCACTGTAGACTTTTTTAAAGATTTATTTCCCAAATTCGTGGCACTCTCCTTACATGGATATTTTTACTAGCCCTTCATTCCACTAATACTACCCTCCATTTTTGATAATTGAATACAGAAAAATGTAATGAATAAAATTGTATGAAAGCGTCGCCAACACATGGGATGGACTGAAATTGACGAGAACGATAAAAGACAGTGGTGTAGAACAAATAAATAAATAAAAGTATACGTATACATACAATCTAACTTATAATAACATAAATATACAATATAACTACACAAAATATACTAAATAAATAAATAAAAATATCTGAACATATTACTAGAATTTACAGCTTTACGACATGTACAAAAAATAATTAAACAATAGCTTTTTGAAGATGTACACATGTACATGTACAGAGTAGTAGCAGTTTTTCAACAAGAATTCCGAGCATTTTTTTTTGTTTTTTTTCGTTCTCATCGTTCGACAACTTTTTATTCACAGGATCTCGATTACTGCAAACAGACTGTTCCTTCTCTAGGATAATTACTCCTTATTGGCTAGCAAAAGAGTTTATAAGGTGCCTACCCCTCAATTAAATACTGCCTACGCTCAGCGTTTCGGTCACTTTGTAAGGACTCATGTTTATAATAGACTGGTGAAATCTTGCGATACTAAGGTGGTGTTTTTTGCCCATTACAGCTTATCAACACTTCTTCAGACAGCGAAAGTTGAGTTCGCGAGAACTAGGAGACTTAACACACATGTTTTAATTGATAGTATCTCAAACATATCATCAGTTTAGATACGATACCCGTAAACAAATTTTTACAGTGTTTTTTTTTTGTTTATGGATATCGTAGCTAAACTGATGATATTTATGAGATACTATCAACTAAAACATGTGCGTTAAGTATCCTAGTTCTCGCGAACTTAACTTTCGCTATCTGAAGAAGTGTTGATGAGCTGAAATGGGCAAAAAACACAAAAAAAAAAAAAAAAAACGCGCCACAAGCTAGAGCAATCACCTTAAAAACAAATAACTGACCTTCCTAGTAATGCAGAGGTCAAATTTCTTCAGGGGCCTGTGCGCGTCGATCCTCCGGCCGTGCGCGCGCGCGCGCCGGTGCGCCTCCACGTCTGCGCGCGCACACTGCAGCTGGCACACGGCGCACGAGTACAGATCCTGAAAATATATTCGACAACTAATGAGGGCTTTTCATACATACATACACAGACACATGCCTTTTTCCCCGAAGGGGTAGGCAAAGCCTCAATGGGCCCCTTTTCACAGTGGGTTGCACCATCGTGGAATATAGACGTGACGTGTGGTGAGCTCATCGCCGCCATTGCTTCCCACGACTGACTCAGCTAACGCTTTCTTCCAGTATTATCACATTCCATAAATAAGCTAGCATCTAGGACAAATCGTATAACAAAGAATCTTACAAACAAGTCCGGGTAATCCCTAAGTCGGCTTTTACGACATCCACGGGAGGAGATGGAGGGGTCTATTCTTGGGCCGGAAACACCAGAGCAAAGGCTTTTTCGAATTTAGTAAAAAAGTCGTTCTATTTGCCTCGATAGATGGCGCTGACTCAAATATGCTCGTCAACAAATGCTTGTTATATTAACAAATGTTTTGTCTGTGTTTTTGTGTGATAGTAACAAAATACCACGATAATATATCACTACGTTGTTGACTTTGACATCTCACTTTATTTTAACAGTTAAGTACAGAGCTGGCGCCATCTATTGTCAAGGCTTTAAGCATGATGTGAAGCCTAGGAAGATGTACTACATGCAAATAAGGCAATAAACAAACCGGATTCGATTATACCAGTATCATTCTTTTATATGAATGTATTCATGTGTTGGAATGAGACAAGCATATATCTATCTGTTCTGATTTGTGTAACTTGTACCAGGACAAATGTCACACTTGGTACCAATTACTACTACATTCATGGTATCAATCTAGGAAGATGTATATGCATGGTGCCAATATTCAGGGTACGGAACGGAAAAATGACTGTCGTGTGACATTATATTTGTTTCTCACTAATATAGGATAGCAAGCTATCATCTAGGATAGGAGTAAGAAGGAACACTCTATGCTATTTTAGCACTCAATCTATGTACTTCTTTATTCATGTGTGAAACGGCCGTGAAAACCCCTCATTAGCGCAACAAAACTTGGTAGTCCGTGAAGTGAGGAAGTTTTTGAAGTTACAAACAAACAATATTTTTTAATTATTCATTTGAGGAAAATGGCGTCGGAATTTATTGTTAGTTTTCATTACCTACACAAAAACTTCAATAATTCAAAAACTTTAAATTAGTGCTGGTAACTAATAGGAAGTAATAAGAGGGTATACTAAACTAAATACTAATGAGGTAATGATGGTACCGAGCCGTGCGTCTGCTCGTCCTATGATGAAAAGGAGATGGTGGGATCAGATCGTGAAGTTCCTGGGAGCATTCCCCGTAATGTAACCTATAGAAGATAGAAAGTCACGCGACCTTACGGCGGTGCTCGAGACTCTGGATCTTAGTCTCCGCCATATGTTGCTCACCTATAACGACCTATGTCGACCTATGTTGCGGGTTCGATTCTTTGAAGGATTCGAGTTCCTGATACACACGACACAGGGGATCCTAGTGTGGGATCAGGACTATGTATGTGACTGTTGGGTGCTATGTCCTGGAAGCTCCGCCTACCTTCTCCAGGTGCCTGATGGTGTGCCACTGCAGGTGACTCAGGTACACGTTGGAGTTGATGATGAGACCAGATGTGGTCATCTTCTCTGTGATAGACAGAGGCTCCGTCAAGTCTTCTGAAATTACAAAACAAATGATTACTAAGTAACCTCGAGCGATCGAGTTGACGACCTCTGTGGCGCGGCGGGCGAGACGCAGGAGGTTGCGGGTTCGATTCCCGTCGTTTCCGTCTCCATCATCAGATCAACTCGCTGTCACCAACATATTGTATTGTCATCGGAACTTGACAGGTATGACAAATTTCAGCTCAATCGGTTGAGGATAACTGCTTTAAAATTCAGTTGCAATATTCCACCCGGACATACATTGCAAGTTAAATAAAAGCTTGTAAAAAACCGGTAAATGTTAACTGAATTTTCAAGCAGTTATCCTCAACCGATTGAGCTGAAATTTGTCATAACTGTCAAGTTCCGATGACAATACAATATGATGGTGACAGCGAGCTGATCTGATGATGGAGACGGAAGGTGGACAACGGAACTCCTCGATGGATAATAGTAGACTGGCCGTGTTTAGGCTCATTTTGATCAGCACACGGTTACGATCACTAATTTTATAAAAGCTTGAATTGGAAAATATATTTTTCACAGTAATCTTATGTAACTTACCCTGTCAACTCCTCATCATGTACATCCACATCACGCTCCGTCTTCATCACCTTATAAAGTTTATAATCATGGTAACTTACCCTCAGTCAAATCCTCATCATGTACATCCACATCACGCTCCGTCTTCATCACCTTATAAAGTATATAATCATGGTAACTTACCCTCAGTCAACTCCTCATCATGTACATCCACATCACGCTCCGTCTTCATCACCTTATAAAGTCTATAATCATGGTAACTTACCCTCAGTCAACTCCTCATCATGTACATCCACATCACGCTCCGTCTTCATCACCTTATAAAGTATATAATCATGGTAACTTACCCTCAGTCAACTCCTCATCATGTACATCCACATCACGCTCCGTCTTCATCACCTTATAAAGTCTATAATCATGGTACTCCTCGTCGGTGATCATTGTCGGATCAGAGTCCAGAAACACAGTCTCGTTAACTACGAAGTATTTAGGCAGTATTTCAGTATTTACGTCATATATTTTGCCATCATTTTTGCTGTCATCCAGATTGACATTCGTGTAGAGAGTTGTACAAAAATCTGTGACTGTGTCTTCTAAGGTGAAGTTGGATGAATCGGTAGCTATGTTGGTCGAATCTTCGATATTGTATGGCTTGTTGGTCGCGTGTTTGTCACAGGAGAGTTTTTTTTTATTTCTTCTCTTAGATTTCTTCTTGGTTGCAGTGTCTATAATAGATTCTTTTTTAATATCCTTCACTTGCTCTTCTCGCAAGGAAATTCTAGTGTTTTCAGAGTTTTCAGAGCTGAAACAATTACATAACTTTATTTTCAAGACACTTGCTTATAAAGTGGCTCTAATTTCACCGCGATTAGGTACATAATGACACCTGTAATCAAACAGTGACTTTTTCATTGCTATTATTCACGAGTGAGTTATAGAGACAGTTGAACATTTACACAGAGTGTGTATATCTGTTTTACACCTGTAATCAAACTGTGACTTTTTCATTGCTATTATTCACTAGTGAGTTATAGAGACAGTTGAACATTTACACAGAGTGTGTATTTCTGTTTTACACCTTTAATCAAACTGTGACTTTTACAATGCTATTATTCACTAGTGAGTTATAGAGACAGTTGAACATTTACACAGAGTGTGTATTTCTGTTTTACACCTGTAATCAAACTGTGACTTTTTCATTGCTATTATTCACTAGTGAGTTATAGAGACAGTTGAACATTTACAAAGAGTGTGTATATCTGTTTTACACCTGTAATCAAACTGTGACTTAGTCATTGCTATTATTCACTAGTGAGTTCTAGCGACAGTTGAACATTTACACAGTGTGCTTTTCTGTTTTATTATTATTTTCTTCACAAGTGTGATGAAAAACGTCGTATGATACACGTGTGTATTGATGATTACCGCCCTCGGCTCTCTTAAGACCCTACCTAAAATCACCAACATTACACACTTATACCATAATGTACTATTACCCAAACTTAAACTGCAAAGGAGAATGCTCAAAAAAACCCAGTTCCGGCGGAAATGAGATGTATCTCAAATTATCAATGGTAATAAGTAATAAAATAATTAGTATCGCCATTCAGCGTGGTAATGCAGCCAGCATCTTAGGGACGCTTCCGTCTGCTAGTGATTTGGATCAGTTGAGCTACCTTTAGATCGTTAGCAGCGGTCTTCAGGTAGCACAACTGTTTTTTTTTTAAATATTTTGTACATACCTACTTGTATTATAGTTGTATTATTATTTCTGTAAATAAATGTATTTTCCTTAATACAAGTAATTAATTTTGTAAAAATTAAAAAACCCTTTACCCAATGAAACGGCTGAACCGATTTTGATCAAACATAGCTAAGAACACTCCCGACAAATTCACCTTTCTTACAAAAAAAAAACGAAATCGGTTCATCCGTTCGGGAGCTACGATGCCACAGACAGACACATACACACACACACACACACACACCTACACACACACACACACACACACACACAGAGAGACATACCCTTATAACACCCTGTCGTTTTTGCGTCGTAAAAATAACAGAGATCATACCTTTCCATTTTACCCGACTGCCAAGAGGGTAATGTTTTAGGGTTCCGTGTCCAGAGAGTGCCGATGGTATCCTGTGCTGTCCGTCTGTCCGTCTGTCACGGGAAATCTCGACAGTCGTAAGAGGTAACCAGTTAAATCCTCCACAGATTATTAAATTTGGGCATAAATAAGCAAATGATAAAGATGGAACCCTGTATTGAACACTTTTAAGAGTTGCGCAGTGAAAACTGTGACTTGGAAACACATCATTCGCCTCACACTATGCTTTCCCTCTTACACATTAAAAGGCAAAATAGGTTCACAGCATGTCTAATAGTGAGCACTAGAATTTTTAAGATTTTGTTAAGATTTCTTACAGTTTTCAAGAAGAAAAAAATATATGGTATTCAGGGTATTCTTAAGCTTTTTATCTAGTGAAATCATAAATTCAATACACTATTTGAATTACTACACTCGAAAAAAAAACAAAAAAAAAAGATGCCACCTTTTTAAAATTGAAATACCAGATTAGACTTACTTCTTACACGTTTTAATTTTTGAAACATTTGGTAACTCATTAATTATTATTTGAGTTCGTGAAGTCATCAACAAAATGTTACAAAAATCTAAAGTCATTTTTATATTATTTTTTATACACAAACACGGTATCAGGGCGTGTGCTTGCTTTCGAGCCTCAAACTAAAATGTTCGTTGAAACTTGTTGAACTTATTGCGCCTTAAGGCCTTAAGGTATAACTAGTGTAGTATTATTTTATCTGTGGTATAACGCAAAATTACCAATCTTAGACTAGATTTTCAACAGACTAAAAAAAAAAAAAAAAAAAAAGGCTTTTATTTCAGACACACAGGTCCATAATTTGGTTAGTACACAAAAATACAGCACTTATAAAAAAATATTATTAATTCCTACAGTTACACAGTTATATATTTATTCTAACAACTGGGAAAAAATGCACTCAGTTATATGTGTAATTGGCCATAACTGAATGCATCTTAGTCCAGTGCTAGGTGGGAATCTGGCCTATCGGCTACCACAGCCAGGAGGCTGTTGCGGCTGGCGCGCACTCTGAGAAGCGCAACAAAAAAAAAAAAAAAAGGTAAGTCAAGTACAATTTTCGAATTATAAATATGCATGGATACTACATTATATACATTATTAATTAATTTAAGGGCTACCGAGGGATCACCCAGACAGAAACACGATAGGACAACATTTTATCGATAAAAAAAAAACACAAAGTTACCTCTAACTTTTGGCTAGATTCGATTGTTTGTCAATATGGTACAGATTATTTGGTCAAAAATTGGATAAAAAGGTTCAATACAATTTTGCGTTATACCCCAACAAAACAATAACAACAACACAACAAACAACAAACACAAATAACACTTACTATGCTCTTACTCTTTCACATCTAAGTCACAACTGAGGAATAACATATTTTTTAGTCTACTATTTATACAGGGTGTAACATAATATCCCTATAAGCCCGGGGAGGGGGTATTCTACACATCATGGCGAATAACTTTAGTTCTAGGACTTTTTAATATTCGAAGTTTTTAATTCATGAAATACCTTGTAAAAATCCTGAAATTCCGCGATAAATTCCTGAAACTCCTCCAGAAATGTACCTAGCACAACGTGAGGCAGCCTTACGTAAGGTATCATAACGTACCGTAACATCCTCATGCTGTGTTAGGAACATTTCTTAAGGAATTTCAGGATGTTTACGTGATATTTCATGAGGTCGTAGAACTAAAGTTATTCACCTTGATGTGTAAAATACCCCCTCTCAGGGCTTATAGGGATATTATGTTACACCCTGTATAGTAATTAACTAATGATGTGTCTATAATTAGACTATCAGCTCCATATTAACTTTTATACTTAAACAAATTACTGAATTAAATAAATAAATAATGCTGGACAGTTCACACAACATTATCTAGCCCCAAGCTAAGCAGAGCTTGTGTTATGGGTACTAGATAACTGATATACTTAATACAATACATTACATAGATAGATATTTTTTGTTATGCATAGAAAATACCCAGAACACAACCAAATATCTGTAGATCGTACAAATATTTGTTCCG
This sequence comes from Operophtera brumata, assembly GCA_932527175.1. Classification (NCBI taxonomy): domain Eukaryota; kingdom Metazoa; phylum Arthropoda; class Insecta; order Lepidoptera; family Geometridae; genus Operophtera; species Operophtera brumata. The sequence goes on along the minus strand of OW052239.1, from coordinate 28,893,977 downwards.
AGGCGGGAATCGAACCCGCAACCTCCTACGTCGCAGGCGGACGTTCGCCCGCCGCGCCACAGAGGTCGTCAATTGATTGCATGCTTAACCATCAATGTGTGTTTTTTTAGGGTTCCGTACCTCAAAAGGTTAAACGGAACCATTATATGATCACTTTATTGTCCGTCTGTCTGTCTGTCAAGCCCTTTTTCTCAGGAACGCGTGGAGGTATCAAGCTGAAACTCATATCAAATACTCAGGTCTACTGTCCCTTGGAGCTGTGAAGAAATCAAACTTCTAAGCCAACGCAATCAAAAGAGATACAGCCGTTTATGCTGCAAATTTGCAAAAGGATTGCTGTAAGAAAACTCTCTAGTGTTAAGCTCGCCTTTGTACATAGCTTTTGTTTTTATTTTTAACCCCCGACGCAAAAACGATTGGGTGGTATAAGTTTGAAGTGTCTGCGTGTGTGTGTGTGTGTGTGTGTATGTATAGGTGTGTGTGTGTGTGTGTGTCTCTGTCTGTGGCATCGTAGCTCCCGAACGGATGAACCGATTCAGTTTTTTTCTGTATACATACATACATAGACACACGCCTTTTTCCCCGAAGGGGTAGGCAGAGCCTCAATGGGCCTCTTTTCACAGTGGGTTGCACCATCGTGGAATATAGACGTGACGAGTGGTGAGCTCATCGCCGCCATTGCTTCCCACGACTGACTCGGCTAACGCTTTCTTCCAGTAATAACACATTTCATAATAAGCTAGCAGCCAGGACAAAGTCGGCTTTTACGACATCCACGGGAGGAGATGGAGGGGTCTATTCTTGGGCCGGACACACCACGGCCTCTTGGGCCGGACACACCATGGTGGCGGTGGCGGCGCAGTGCAATGCTACATAGGGCGCGTCCTAGGTGGACGTGACCTATGAGGTAATGCACTGTTCATAGGCAGAGGTTACCGCTTAACATCAGGTGGGCCATCTGCTTGTTCTGTTGTTACAAGTAACTAACAAGTAAAAATTAAAAAACCCTCATCTCAATGAAACGGCTACACCGATTTTGATCAAACATAGCTAAGAACACTCACGACAAATTCACCTTTCAAACAAACAAAAAAACTAATTCGGTTCATCCGTTCGGGAGCTACGATGCTACAGACAGACAAACGCACACACACACACACACACACGCACACACCCAGCCCCACACACATACACACACACAGCCCCACACACATACACACACACAGACACAGACGCGTCAAACTTATAACACTTATAACACACAACTTGTAAAACTTAGACAATCCTGAACTTACCCTCAGGAAGCAACATAGTCCCTGAGAGCTATAGGACTGTTTATTAGCTCCCGCGCGCGGCCACGCTCGCTGTATGTAGTTCCACTCAACAACGTAACGATTGAGCTGATTTTGAAGATGTTTGGTGTGGATGAATGCTTGGAGGGGAAGGGGCAGGGGCAGTAGGGGAGGGAAAAGGAGGGGTAAGATGGGGTGTGGTAGGGACTGGATAGGAGGGGCAGTAGGGGAGGGCAGGATAGGAGGGGCAGTAGGGGAGGGGTAAGAGGGGGAGGGGAGGAGTAGGGCAGATTGGGAGGGGCAGTAGGGGAGGTACATTAGGGGAGGGGTACGATGGGGAGGGGTACGATAGGAAGTGGCACGTGCAGGAGGGGAGGGGCAGTAGGGGAGGAACAAGAGGGGTAAGATGGGGAGGGGCAGGTTCAGGAGGAAAGGGGCAGGGGCAGGAGGAAAGGGGCAGGGCAGTAGAGGAGGGGCAGAAGGGGAGGTACAGGAGGGGAGGGGTACGATGGGAAGTGGCAGGTGCAGGTGGGGAGGGGCAGGAGCAGGAGGGGACGGGCAGGGCAGTAGAGGGGCAGAAGGCTCTCGGAGCTGATGCAGTTGTAACTCATTTTATCAAACTTACTACGTACCTACAAAAAAGAGTACCTTGTACCTTTCTTTATTGTACCTTGTGTTCAATAAAGAGGTACTCTATCTATCAACCACCTATATTCCAATTATTTTGTTATAATGGTAAGGTTTACCCGAACGGATATTATTACAGTTATTATCAACTACAAATCCATATTTAGGGCAGATTAATAGTACAACAGGAAGGAAAATTAACAACAACAGAACAGCTAAGCAAAGTTTCATCAGACAGCTCAGATAGGTAATTTTTTTTTTGAAATTTGAATTTGTTTATATACCTATTTGAAAAAAAAAATTACTAATAAGTTAACTAATCATCACTTTCGTTTTTTGACTTTTTTAATGACTGAACAAGCAGATGGCCCACCTGATGTTAAGCGGTAACCTCTGCCTATGAACAGTGCATTACCTCGTAGGTCACGTCCACCTAGAACGCGCCCTATGTGGCATTGCACTGCGCCTGCCACCCTGAGACATATAGGTGATGTCTCATGTGCCTGTAATTTCACCGGCACCCTTCAAGCCGGAACAAAGTGGAACTGCACAATCTGATCCCACCATCTCCTTTTCATCATAGGACGAGCAGACACACAGCTCGTTACCATCCTTACCTCATTAGTATACCCTCTATTCGTACTAAACATTTCAGTTCTATTTTTATAATGAGAACTGCTAAGGAGTGGAATACACTACCGTCATCTGTCTTTCCTGTAAACTATAATCTGGGTCTCTTCAAGGCTAGAGTGAATAGGTGCCTTCTAGACCTTTGTGCTTCATCTTCGGCCGCATCGTCACTTACCAACAGGTGAGATCGCGGTCAAGCACAAATCTATCAATGATAAAAAAAGAACCAAAGTTCTAGTCATAGCCCAGAGTATTAGCAAGCTGAAGTGGCAGTGGACCGGTCATGTCTGCAGAAGAACCGATAACCGGTGGAGTAAACGAGTCTGTCCAGCAGTGGAAAACAATAGGTTAATGATGATGATGATGATTATAGAGTCTCCCTCCCCCCTTCTGCCCCCCAACCTCACAGCCTTATTCTAAGCTTAATGCAAATGCTCAATATCACAGACTAACAGTGTTTCAATATCATACAGTTCGTAATTTAGGCGTTTTGCGAAAAAAAACCCTGGTTTGTTGCGCCCCTCTTGAACTACCGGGATCAACGATGTTTACAATCACTCGATATGGGTTCAAGGCTGTGAGCTGCACATAGCAGATCAGATCGACGATGTTTACAATCACTCGATATGGGTTCAAGGTTCTGAGCTGCACATAGCAGATCAGATCGACGATGTTTACAATCACTCGATATGGGTTCAAGGCTCTGAGCTGCACATAGCAGATCAGATCGACGATGTTAATAATCACTCGATATGGGTTCAAGGTTCTGAGCTGCACATAGCAGATCAGATCGACGATGTTTACAATCACTCGATATGGGTTCAAGGTTCGGAGCTGCACATAGCAGATCAGATCGACGATGTTTACAATCACTCGATATGGGTTCAAGGTTCTGAGCTGCACATAGCAGACCAGATCGACGATGTTTACAATCACTCGATATGGGTTCAAGGCTCTGAGCTGCACATAGCAGATCAGATCGACGATGTTTACAATCACTCGATATGGGTTCAAGGTTCTGAGCTGCACATAGCAGATCAGATCGACGATGTTTACAATCGCTCGATATGGGTTCAAGGTTCTGAGCTGCACATAGCAGATCAGATCGACGATGTTTACAATCACTCGATATGGGTTCAAGGCTCTGAGCTGCTCATAGCAGATCAGATCGACGATGTTTACAATCACTCGATATGGGTTCAAGGCTCGGAGCTGCACATAGCAGATCAGATCGACGATGTTTACAATCACTCGATATGGGTTCAAGGCTCTGAGCTGCACATAGCAGATCACATCGACGATGTTTACAATCACTCGATATGGGTTCAAGGCTCTGAGCTGCACATAGCAGATCAGATCGACGATGTTTACAATCACTCGATATGGGTTCAAGGCTCTGAGCTGCACATAGCAGATCAGATCGACGATGTTTACAATCGCTCGATATGGGTTCAAGGTTCTGAGCTGCACATAGCAGATCAGATCGACGATGTTTACAATCACTCGATATGGGTTCAAGGCTCTGAGCTGCACATAGCAGATCAGATCGACGATGTTTACAATCACTCGATATGGGTTCAAGGCTCGGAGCTGCACATAGCAGATCAGATCGACGATGTTTACAATCACTCGATATGGGTTCAAGGCTCTGAGCTGCACATAGCAGATCACATCGACGATGTTTACAATCACTCGATATGGGTTCAAGGCTCTGAGCTGCACATAGCAGATCAGATCGACGATGTTTACAATCACTCGATATGGGTTCAAGGCTCTGAGCTGCACATAGCAGATCAGATCGACGATGTTTACAATCGCTCGATATGGGTTCAAGGTTCTGAGCTGCACATAGCAGATCAGATCGACGATGTTTACAATCGCTCGATATGGGTTCAAGGTTCTGAGCTGCACATAGCAGATCAGATCATAACAGTTCTGAGCTGCACATAGCAGATCAGATCATAACAGTTCTGAGCTGCACATAGCAGATCAGATCATAACAATCTTTATGTATCTGTAGGGTATCTTGATAAGAGTTATAATCACAAAAAATGGTGCTGCTTACCAAATAACTCGGCACAAGACGAAATAAGACTATGATATACACAAACGGAGAACCAGTACTTAACCTTTCCAAGCGGATGCCGGAAATATAATGCAAACAAAAATACAACACACATTCATCACAATATAACAATTTGCAATTTGCAATTCAGCAAAACTTGACGACAATTTTCAAACGAAACAACCGAACCGAATTAAATCTACCAATCAGCATCTATTTTTTTGAACGAATGGATCACGTAGTAGGTATTTCAGATTGTCTATGGAATGGAGTGGAGTATGAAGTGAACAAAAAAAAGCTTGTCTGTGGTATTTTAGGCGCCCCGTACACTAAGCAAACGAACACTGTATTACAATTTTTGATCACTATCGTGACAAGAATTTATGAATTACAAAACAACAAAACACTTTGACCAACATCTTTCTCCCTTACCCAAATGCATACCTAGTACCTAGATACCTACCGTCTTCGTTCCTTCTGTTTCTGTGTTACCCGCATTGTGGGTAAAAAACCTGATTTCCGTGGTATTATTCGGTGCACACATCGAGCACTGTGCACACTGACTTGACAAATGACATAGGCAATAATTAAAATTCAGAATTCCCAGTTCGCGAAATCCATTCGATATCTCTATAATGGGAAGTGACAGTTTTAAAATTATTATGTACAAATGCACTTATTAAGGTGGATGCTCACGCTTGAGGCGCGAAATTAATTTTTTTTAGTGTTTTTTGCCCATTACAGCTCATCAACACTTCTTCAGATAGCGAAAGTTGAGTTCGCGAGAACTAGGAGACTTAACACACATGTATTAATGGATTATCTCATAAATATCATCAGTTTAGCTCAAAAACACTATAAAAATGTGTATAAGGGGTATCATAGCTAAACTGATGATATTTATGAGATACCATCAATTAAAACATGTGTGTTAAGTCTCCTAGCTATCGCAAACTCAACTTTCGTTATCTGAAAAAGTGTTGATGAGCTGTAATGGGAAAAAAACACCAAAAATTTGAATTACACGCCTCAAGCGTAAGCATCCACCTCAAGGTACTAGGTACATACTACTATAGCCAAACAATAGGTACGCTCTACTATCAGTTGCGAAAGTTTTTCGTTTGCAAGCTGCTCCCTAAGCTAGCCTCGTCCCTTTCTTTGTGCACTGAGAAGGCAAAATATCCTTTAGTTTGCGAAGGTCTTTATTACTAAAATTATTGTATTGAGGAATTTCCCAAATATCGAAAAAAAATGATAATATGTTGATAAATTATTATTTTTTGATGTTCTTATGGTAGTACTCCGTGACTTATATTATTATATTATTCAGAATCTTAATACGTATAATAAAAAAAAAAAATTTTAACCCGCATAAATTACAATTATTATTTTTATTTAAATTATCGGTCAAAAAAATCTGAACGACTGTGTCACTTATAACATTTATTTGCCGTTTTCCAAAAACACTTCAGGGTAGCACTAACTTAAGTTTTTACCTGAAATCTTATAGCCTGAAATAGTACTAAGTTTATGAAAGTTTACAAAAAGAACCTCACGCAAAACTCACCCTTAGTCTTGTTCTATTATTTATTATTGTGCTTTGTAGGTACCAGGTAATGCGGAACATTCTATAAAAAATAGGTAAGTTCCTTAGAATAACTAAATTACCTATTTTACTAGTTCATAAATCGTAGGTAGGAGTTTTTAATTATGTTATTACCTAGCTAGCCCCTAAGACGATAACAATGTACCTACCTTAGAGCATTGCAGGCCTGTACCTACCTACGTAGGTTGTTTTACATACTTAATCCAAAACAATTCAAAAGAGTTATCTCCAATACCTACACGATTAGGTACGCGGTACCTACGGAGAGGTTATATTTAAAAACTCGGGAGGTATGGTACAGTTAAAATAATACTATGGTATGGTACACATGTACTATCAGCAACAAAAGTCGCCGACCCTGCTAAGGGTGAATTTGGTTAGAAAAGTGTATTTTTTTCCCTTTTTTTGTATACGAGTACGACTTGGTATGACGGATCAAGCAGATGGCCCACTTGATGTTAAGCGGTACCCTCTGCCTATGAACAGTGCAGACAGACACACACAGAGACACACACAGAGACACACACTGTTTGCGCGGGTTATGCGATAATAGGTTTTGAATTTTGGCTGAAGTAAATCGACAGGTGATTAGAAACTGCGTGGGATTCGATTTAGGTAAAGAAAGCAGTTCTCATTAAGGAAGGAAGCACTAACCTTTGTCCTTGATTGTTGTCTGATCCACTAGTCACTCACAAATAAGCACAGGACATTTTCATCAGTTCAAAGAGTCTATTTCTCCATCAAATCCAAAATGTTTTGCGACACAACGATGCGGTTCAAAGCGAAATTTTGCCATGACAGTTTTTCTTCTTCTTCGTTCCGACAGAGGGCGCCGCTCGCAGCGGCGTGAAGTGGTCTCGCTTACACGTAGACGATAAGTTTGTGCGGGAGGGAAACACGGATAGGAAGAAGATATGTTCAACCAAATTACACGAAATTCAAATAATTATATTGAATCAGCGCGACCACACACAGACACGTCAAACTTATAACACACCATCGTTGTTGCGTTGGGGGATAAAAACCAGCTAAGTTTAGGTTTATCTATAAGTTTTATTTTTTATTTTTCTTTGTCGATTTGGTGTTTATTTACTGTAATGACATTGTAAAAAGTTAATAAAATATAAATAAAATAAAATAAAATAAAAATAAATAAATAAGTGAGAGTTTTTTTTTAATATTACTTGGTGTGACGGATCAAGCAGATGGCCCTGATGTTAAACGGTACCCTCTGCCTATGAAAAGTGCATTATCACATAGGTCACGTCCACTTAGGACGCGCCCTATGTGGCACCGGTCACACTGGTTCCTCCCCGACAAAGTGACTACGCTTCTGTAGCGGCTAGCAACCCTGCTGCCTCTCAGAAGAAGGGGAAGAAGCGGAGCTGTGAACCTGTTCGCAGCGCTGCAACCGCTAGGGCTCCAAGGAAGGAGCCCTGTGATGCAGAGGGCTTTATCGAGGTGATAAGGAAGAAACGGAAGCCCTCTAGCCGGAACCAGTGTGGTACTCACCATCTATTTAGTGAGCAGCACTTCCGAGCGGAGGTACCCACTACGCAGATCTACGTGTCCCGCGTCTACTTCGACGTGAAGGCCGCAGAAGTGGTGGAGTACGTCAAGAGGAAACTCGGAGTGGGATTGAGGGTCGTGAAGTTGGACTCTCGTCATAATGTGGGCTTTAGCTCATTTATGGTGAGGGTCCCTACGGAGGATCTGAAGATCTACTTGAGCCCTGACTTCTGGCCAAAAGGGGTGAAGTTCCGGCGGTTCAAAGGCCGTCTGTCACGTGATCCCCCGGGCCGCGACGCGTCGGCGATCACACGTGTGTTAGATTAAGTTATAAATATCTTTATATGTATGTTAGTTGTAAGGTATATATTAGTATGGGCCTTTGTCTAGGTACAATGTACATTTTTCACTGTTGCCTGAAATAAATGTATTGAATTGAATTGAATTGAATTGCATTGCGCCCGCCCCACCCTGAGACATAAATATGAAAAGTCTCATGTGCCTGTAATTTCACCGGCACCCATACCCTTCAAACCGGAACACAGCAATGCGAGCACTACTACTCTGCGGCAGAAATAGGTATGGTGGTAGTTCTTCCCCGGACGAACTCTTTCACAAAAAAGCTCTACTACTAACAAAACAAAACTAGTCGCAGTGACGTCAGCCCCGCGCTAATACCTTTTGACCACCAAGTCAACTCAACCAACTTCTTTGAAAAATCCTGGATCAAACAGGTAGGTACAACAAAACTAATTAAAATAATCATTTTAATATGATCCACTGGAGAATGGTGATATCAGGAACAAAATTATAGGTATAATGGATCGAACAGGACAATGGATCAATCTCAATGGATCAAACAGGAACTCACCACCAACTCACCAATAGACACTTACTATTTCGGGGCAAACCATTTTGGTCATGGCACCGCTATGCCAGCAGCGTTTATGACAGCGTCGCACCGTCTTGGCTGCGCATACATTTAACGAGGGTTCCGCAGAGATTCTGACGCAAACAATCTAATAGAATTTGTAGAAGTCATAAAGCAAAAGTTTTTTTTTTCTTTATAATTGGCGCCGCACGGCTTGTGCATTTGCCATTTTCAAGTAACTGTATTTTCACGAATTGTATTTTCAATATATTTTGCAACGTTACACTCCTTCCAAGTCGTCAAAGTCACAGTCGAGTCATGTTTTACTAAAACGGTGGCCAATTTTACTAAAACTTTGGTCAACAATTTCCACCAATTTCAAAAGTCACGCAATTCACTTCCATTTCATTTCACTAAACTTGTGCTTTGTAAACGAGCTACATTAGTTAAAATGCCACCAAAATAACACAAAATAACTCAAGAAAACACTAGGAAAAGAAATAAAATAAAAGTAGACAACGTCTCTTTTCGAAAATGGCAGGAAGAGTCAAGAGTCCCAAAGACTTTCTTACAATGGACATCATTTCTCGTTGGTCAAAAACAAACAACAAAAAAGCGGCCAAGTGCGAGCCGGACTCGCCCATGAACGGTTCCGTAGCAGCAAGTAACATACTATAAAAGTTCTTGGATGGTTTACGACTTAAGAATTATTAAAAAAAAAACTTACTAGATCTCGTTCAAACAAATTTTCGGTGGAAGTTTATGTGTTAATGTACATCATATTTTTTTTTTACATTTATCATTCTTTTATTTTGGAAGTTACGGGGGGGGGGGCACATATTTTACCATTTTGGAAGTGTCTCTCGCGCAAACTATTCAGTTTAGAAAAAATATATATTAGAAACCTCAATAACATTTTTAAAGACCTATCCATAGATACCAGACACGTATGGGATTGATGTAAAATAATAATTGAGTTAACCCTAAAAAAGGGGCCAAGTTATAGTTTACAGTTATCGCTGCAAGCGAAAATGTGGGCCATCTGCTAGATCCGCCGAAGGTGTATAAAAAAAACTTTACAATTAATAATTAGGTATATAAAATTAAAATCTTCAAATGCATTTTTATTATTTTTATAATTTTATAGAATAATTTTACCAAATGATTCAAGAGATAGGTAATTTGTTTTTTTTATATTCTTATTATTCGCATAGACATATATAACATGACATATTATCAAACAAACGAATAATTATTTGCCTTTCCTAAGTATGGTAGTTAGGTAAGTAAGTAGGTACACCATAACACAGAATAAATATGACATTCAATTAAAGTACCTACACTACAATATCTAATCGCATGATTTTAGCATTACACTGAAGGATATGCGTTAGGTACCTACACATATTGGTGTGTGAGTGTACTACTACATCAATGTGTGTGAGTCACAGAGTGTCGTGTCGTGTGCGTGTGCCGTGGAGTGGAGTGGAGAGTGGGACAGAAATAACACTCGGCGACTCGTATCGAACTTATCGAAGACCAGTGCTGCCACTTTAGTGGTTTCGGAGCTAGATCTAGCGCTCTTTTGGGACACTTAGCGCTGAAATTTTAATATTAACTCCTGGCGGAAAATATAGTGCGTTTATATGACAGACCAAACTTAGTAAAAACACGTCGCAATCTCGGCAAAAAGTAGGAAGTAAGCAGCAACACCGCAATTCGTTTAGCTTTCGTTCCGGTCCTTATGTTTAGGGTAGGGCCATTAAAGGTACTAATTGAACGAGCGAAGCGAGTACCAGTATAACATCCATTGTTGACCTCCCGTTTCTAGGAATTTGAACGACGTTGTAGGTCTAACTACGCAAACTGACAAGTACGTCCATTTAATGTGAATATACTCACATATATAGATATTTTTTCGAAAGAATTCCGGTAACCTACCGAAATAGCGTGTATTCGGGAGGTCTCAGTTCGGGGCGAACCACTATACCCTGGTTCAGAATTCGAGATATTTTTTGTAAACAAACAAATGTCACCTTCAAAAAGACTAGCCAGTGGTAAAAACATTTTTTTGCGTGGATCATATTTTACTAGTACTGCCTCGCGGCTTTTCCTACGGTATTAAATTTTTGTAATATCCGCCAGCGGGTTTGCTCGCGCGGTATGTACCTTCAATTTGCGGCAAATAAACACAAACCCACTACCTACCTAAGTTTATCTGACGAGTCAATGTGTAAACGGCAAAATGTTATATATAACTCTTACCTATTGATCAGTATGACCATTCCATTGTAAAACTGTGTGAAAAGCACATTCGTATTCGGCAAATGAGGAAAACGAATGAAATTAACAAAATGGAGACCGGCTTTCAAAACAAAGCCCAATGTTTGGAATCTCTGCAGTGTTCCAAGTAACATGAAATATGTTCGACTAACAAATATATTTTTGCTTGATAACTTTGTTTATAACCAAAATAACTCAAAAATATATACGACAAAATATTGATTACTTTGTAGTATATCAGATCTGAGTTAGAATAACATGCCTAGCCTGTTTATTGGCCTAATTTCATAAATTACCATAGAGCACCTATTTTTTTGCTATGGTCCCTTTGTTTACTAAAAATATCTTGAATTCTGAACCAGGGTATAGTTTTTAGAATATTGAGATTTAAGATGATAAAAACAATTTTTATTGAAATAAATAAAAACTTCTTACTATTTTGCCTTTTTTTTGTTCATGCAAGCTAGTGTTTTCTAGCGCTATTCTAGCGCTATTTTGTTTATGCAATCTAACGCTATTTTCAAGAGTTTCAAGCACCTTTAGCGCTGATGGGCCTCACTGGTGGAGAGGGACAGAAGTAACACTCGGCTCGAAGACGGATAGACGCATATGCATGACGATAAAAAAGGATGGTGTGATGAAGTTAAAGAGTTCCAGTTTCGCCATTTGACTTCGGAACAGTCACTCGCTCAAGCTCGTTGTTAATAATAACACAGAATATATAATAGTACAAGTACCTACTAATAATTGAATATTAATAACTTCAACTAAGTAACTGTTATCTAAAAAAAACAACTAATAGGTACCAGTAGGTAGGTATGTACAAAATTTAAAATATACTAATGTAGGAGTTGCGCTATCTAAAGACTATTGCAAACTTTCTGAATGTAGCTCAACTGATCCAAATCACTAGGTACCAGACGGAAGCGTTATCTAATTTATTTACCGATACGTACTTTTTTAGAAGAAAGAAATGTATACTTATTTGGTAGGTAGATACAATCAGTTAAAGAAAACAAACACTTACTGCATGTTAGAAGCCACGGGAATTCTATTAATGTAGTTACCAACGCAAACAATCAAAATATATGGCCAGAGAGTCCAAAACAAGCTCAGTAGAAATGCGATCATTTGTATAGAACCAAACATTATATACTGCAAAACCGGCTTGAGAGAGCGTCGCAGTATCGGCATTCGGCAGTATTACTCTATTTATGTTTACTGTTTGTTGTGTTGCCTGCTTGCTTTGTCCTGCCACTTCAGTGTTGCTGCCGCTTATTTAAAATAACTCCCCAAACCTGCATAAAAAAACCGCTGATTATAATGAGGTGTTTTCACGGCCGTTTCACATCATGCTTAAAGCCTTGAAAATAGATGGTGCTGACAAAATAAATTGAAATGTCAAAGTCAACAACGTAGTGATATATTTTCGTAATATTTTGTTACTATCACACAAAAGCACAGACAATGAATGCATTTGTTAATTTTGACAACCATAGTTGAGTCAGCGCCATCTATCGAGCCAAATTAAACAACTTTTTTTTTTTAATTCGAAAATGAAATTCCCTTTTTATAATCCATTTATAATTCGGCAAAGGACTAGAAATAAAAAAAAAATCGTACAAAAAAAAATTTGTGAAGCAGTTTAGTACAACCTTAAATATTGAATTTTCTAAGGTTTACGTAACGTAAATAAAAGTTAAGTACTTACCAAAAACAACCACATTCTTATATTACAATTAATATTTTATAGAAGCACTGATCCTGCCAATGGATTTTTAACTGGAAAAATGTATGTGAGAACACTATAATGCTGGCTATCGGTGAAGGAAAACATGTTTGTATGATCTGCAAATATTTATTCCGAGTCTGGGTGTTATAGTACCATGGTATGGTAGAACTTGTAGTTCCTGATACCCACGACACAAGGAATCCTAGCGTGGGATCAAGAAGGACTATCTATGTGACTATCAGGTATTATTTATTTATTTAATATAATAAAAATGTAACTAATATATAAACGACTGAGAACAAGATTAAACAATTAAGATCATAATTGAATATATCAATTATGATAAGGCATTTTCGGATATTCAGCTATGGCCCCACACTAGGCTTGCGGCCTGTATCGTGGGAACTGTATACAAATTACAGACAAAACAATAAAACCTTAGAACCGGACGTTAAACGGATTATGTTAATTATGTTATGTCATATCATACATAGACACACACACATTTAACAAAAACTGACCTTTATTAAACTGAGTCGATACGTATTAAAAAAACTTGATCAAATCAACCCATTTTTATGGAGAACCCACGCTCGACCAAAAATTTAACTAAGTATGCCAAAATCGTTATCATACAAAATGAGTAAATGGTTCCAAAGGCAGTTTTCCCGTATCTCTTATGGATTCGGATATGCCCATACTGCCCTAGTTAAAAACAACACACTGTATAGTGAGGAAAGCAACATCACTTTTGGTATTACCAAAAGTATAAACCAGCGTATTGAATGAAACGTGTTTACGGAAGAGCAGACTCATAATAATAATTCAATCCAGTGTTAGGTCATACCCAGGGTTACCACGAATGAACATGATTGGGGGACTATACGACAAAGCTGGAAACACTTTGGAAAAAGCATTCTAGTTCCGGTAAAGTCCCTGATAGTCAGTCGTAAAAGTCCGGTCCGATTAAAAAGGACCCATTTATATAGATTGGGGACATTCCTACCGAAGTACCATATATTATAACTCCACGGTATCCGAGAAAACAAGGAAATTTTATTCTCAGAATATTTTAAAAAACTTTTTAGACAAAGTGTTGCACCCGTTTGTCTTGTTATGTTTTACGTGGAATACCTCGATTGTATGATATTACTTATCCATTATTAAATAATAACAGTTGCCGCAAAACACAATTAAATAAGTTAATAAAAAAAACGGCCAAGTGCGAGTCGAACTCACGCACAAAGCGTTCCGTCCCATTATCTATAAAAAGGGCAAAAAAAAAACACGGGTGTTGTATGGTACCTAGCCCCCTAGAAATACATCATCTGTGAAAATTTCAACTATCACGGTTCATGAGACAGACAGACAGACAGACGGACGGACAGCGGACTCTTAGTAATAAGGTCCGTTTTAACCCTTACACCCTAAACACTAGGGTTAGAACTGTTAGTTTATTAGAACTGCCAGTAGATACTCTGGTAGGCCCATAAATTGTTAAAAAACTGCAGACACCATCCTAGCTTCTGAATTTAGGATGCTGGCTTGCTAAATACGATTATACTTAGAAGGCTATAACCCAAGTGCAAGTGCTTTTAAATTGGGTAAACTTCTTTTAGGAGTTGGCAGCTCTTTCTTTCTGCTGCTTGCTTCTTTCTTTCTGTCCAAAGAATATACTAAAAGAATAGAGAGAGGCACTTTCCTTCATTTTCAGAGGCGACTTCTTTTATTTTATTTATTTTCCAAATGTTTTTTGTTTTATTTTGGCGGTATTTTAACCAATGTAGCTCATTTAGAGAGCACAAGTGTAGTGAAATGTATCGCTTTGACGACTTGGAAGGAGTGTAATGTTGCAAATTGTGTTGAAAATACAATAAAACAAACAAATACCACAGAATAAATAATAGTAGAACACTTGAAAATGGCATATGCGCAAGGCGCCAATTATATAAAAAAAAACCTTTCTATTCCAATGTTGTACTTCGGTATTATTATCCTATCAAAACAAACACACTCTGTCTTGTTTGTTTGTTGTTTGATTGAAAGTTTTTAGTGCATGCATGATGCATGTTAACATCAGATAAAAATCTTCGCGTGATTATCAACGCACAGCCTAAACCCTAAGTCCTACTAGTAGTCTGTGAGTCCTAGAGACCTGTATCTTGGAGAGGGTATGTTCTTTTTGTGGTCTAGGGGTGCACTAAGAAAGGAATTCCAGAAATTCAACCCCTAAGCGGGCGCTGCGGGTTTATGTTAGTACCGAAAGGTACACGCGGACGAAGTCGCGGGAATTCCTCTGAGTTATGACTAATGTATTTATATGTTATTTATATTCATGCGTCAGCCAGCATCCTGCCTATCCTATAATCTCGGCCTATAGTATTCTCCTCTTTGTCTTTCCCAAGTTTAACTGTTTGTCAGTCGTCTTTCCTAGGTAACTTGACTATATACCTATCATTGTTTTGTTTGGCTTCGTTCGTTTTCGTTTCGCGATTGGTGTTTTTTCTTCATAACTTCATTCTTAGTTATATGAAAATGAAAGCATCCTTTAATGGTGACATTCCCGAAATACCTGGAATTGCCGTCGATAATTTCGTGGACACTGGAAAAAGGGCATATTTCTTGAGCCACTGCCATGCAGACCACGTTACAGGACTGGACGCCTTATATTATCGTGTAAACACTAAATCCGTATTTATCTACATGTCTGAGCCTTCAGCAGCAATAGTGGAGACTTATATTGATGAGAGATTGAAGAAGTTTATAAAGCCATTGAAACTGGGTAAGTCGATCACTATCTGAGCCCTGGCTGGCCTCTTCTGTCTGTGCCTTTAGAGTTCTATTCAAATTACTTGAAGACTCATTGTGATAAAATCCAAAATGAAGAAATGCTTAAAAACAAGATCGCCGACATAGCCCTCAGATTGTAGAATTAGCAATGGGCAAAGAGCTAAAGAGTTCCATTTTCAAATGTTGTAAAATACTTTTTAATTCTGGTATATATTGTAGTTTTTGTTAGCAATAGGCAAAGAGTTCCATTTTCAAATGTTTGTAAAATACTTTTTAGTTATTGTTTGCAAGTGGCCAGTTCCGGAAACGTATGTTACCTTTACAGGTAGCACAACTATTACCATACCCGGAGATGAGGAGAATGATGTCCAGGAGTTGTATGTGAGCGTTACCCTAATACCGGCTGGTCATTGCTTCGGCTCGGTCATGTTTCTGTTCGAGACCTCTTTGAAGAAGGTTCTATACACTGGAGATTTCCGGATAAGTGAAAACAGGTTAGTTTACCAGACTTTACTTCAATCTGAAAGACAGTATGCTTGTGCCGGCTGAGATGCAAGAGGTTGCAGATTCGATACCCGCTGCTGGACAAATGTTTATATGGTCTGCTTTTGTTCTGTGTTGTGGTAGCATGGTACTCGCAGTTCCCGATACCCACGACATAGAGAGTACTAGTGTAGGATCAGGACTACATAATATTTGATATCAAAATATTCTCACCCTTAACGCTGCAAAAACTAAATATTTAGCTTTCTCTCTTCGCAAACCCGGTCTATCAAATTCTGCAATATGCTCTATAAAAGCTCACACTTTACACTGCCTACAGTCATCTACCAGTCGTTTGGCATGCGATTGTCCGTTAGTCGGAAGCTGTAACACGATCAAATACTCTTGGTATCACTCTTGATCTGCACTTGACCTATGAATTCCACATCGACTTGCTGACTGCCAGAACACGAAAGCTAATTGCAGTATTTAAAAATATAAAACACGCAGCAAGTCTTGACCAGCTCAAAAACACCTACTACGCGTTATGCCAATCTCTGCTGGTGTACTGCTTGACGTCGTGGGGTGGCGCAGCTTTAACACATTTGCTTCCGCTAGAAAGGGCTCAGAGAGCAGTCCTAAAAGTAGCCTATTCTCGACCGTTCAGGTACCCAACAAAACGGCTTTACAATGACTGTGAAGTTCTATCCGTTAGACAACTTTTCATACAACAAATTATTTTAAAACAGCACTAAATAAAGCCAGACTGAAATATAATCAACAAAAGACGACAGCATAAAATATACAACACAATAAAATGTAGAACCGCATTTGCACACAAACATTTAAACTTCCTAGCAACATACCTTTACAACAAAATAAACAAAATAAACAAAATAACAACAATTCATAAAACAACACAAGTTGAGTGCAAAACCAAACTTAAACTGTTCTTACTCAGCTTAGACTATCGGCAGACAGAGGATCTGCTATCAATCCAATCCTGATTAAATTCTAAGATTATACACCTTATTATATTTTCCCAACACGCATACACAACACACACATACACACACAAGTCATAAATACACATCACACCATTCACACTTTCCACACATACACTATTTACACAATACACTAATCTACACAATACACTGCTATACTTCTGTAAGTATCTCAGTACTTTAAATTAAAGATAAATATGGGCTTTTTATAACCTCTAAAATACGAAACTAGATTAGTTAATGTCTATCTGACCAAGCCGAAGCAGAGATCCCTTGCGTCTAAACACAAGTTTTACTTAGTTAGAGCAAGGTGTCAAAGTTTTTCACTGGCTGTACATTAAAATGCCAAGGTCTTAAATATAGTTTTAAAAATTTAAATGATATGTGAAAAATGTAAACATTGTAAACCTTTTTAGAAATAAATACTCTTTATTATTTGTGACTGTTGGTTAGTGCGTTAGCTTTATGGCCTGCCAGTTGCCACTTCAACATGCTCATTTTTAGTACACTAAGTGATTTCATTTCATTTCATTCATTTCATTTCATTTATTTAATTCAATAACAATTTACAATCGTGTCTGAAATCACATAATAAAATAACATACAATAAGGACTTTATACAATTAAATTTTAAAGATAATTAACTATTGTACCTATTCAAAATGTCATATAAATTCACAAATAGTCAGAATAATAATTAAAGTCAGAATAATAAAAATATAATGTCAGGTGCTATCAATATTTACATTAGTTAGGACAAGATCATCTAAAGAATAATAGCACCCTTCCAACAAAAGCTTTTTTAGTCTATTTTGGAATACACTTGGACTATCAATGGTCTTCATTACAACAGGTAGCGAGTTAAACAATTTAACTGCCTGATACCGACAGCCATGCATTGCAACTCCTAATCTAGGACACAGAGGGGCCTCTAAATCTTTCCTTCTTGTTTTTAATCTAAGTTCTCTTTGTACTGGCGTTTCATACTTAGAAGGATGCCGGACAACATCCACAAGAACCACTAAAATGTAGAGGCTGGGAAGAGTTAAAATGCTTAAGCTTCGAAAGTGATCTTTACATGATTCCCACGGAGGTATCCGGACCATAGTGCGGATGGCACGTTTCTGAATTACAAAAGCTCTATTTATATTATAGTCGTAACTGTTCCCCCAAAATTTGACACTATACCTTAGCTTTGACTCCACCAAAGCGTAGTAAACGGTTTTAAGCTGATCAAGATCCACTTCATCTCTTAAGCTTCTAATGGCATAACAAGCTGAACTTATCGAATTCTCAATTGATTCTAATTCTGATTTCCAGTTTAAGAACTGATCAATATGGACCCCTAGAAATTTAACGCTATCAGTGAATTCTACCTTCACACCGTTACTTATTATGTCAATAGTTTCATGTCTACGAGAAGTCGTTCGAAATAATATAGCGTTAGTTTTATTAATATTTAATTTTAAATTGTTAACGTGGAACCATTCGTTAAATGCCAAAAGCGCATCGTTAATTTTAAACTCGAGTTCCTGTAAACAAGTAGCTGGAATGATTGCGTTTGTATCGTCAGCATAAACAATTAATTTAATATCTGGTATAGTATTTGTAATAAAATCTATCATGTCATTCAAAAATATAATAAAGAATATTGGTCCTAATATTGAGCCCTGTGGAACTCCACGTGTTATATTGATCAACTTAGATTTGGTCACCACTTCTTGTCCGTTTAAAATATTCTTAATTTCGACAAATTGTTTTCTATTGCTTAAATATGATTTTATAAGGCTCAAAACGTTACCCCTTAGTCCGTAAAATTCTAACTTAGCAAGTAGAATCTCGTGATCAATTGTGTCAAATGCAGAGGATAAGTCCAAAAATACACCTGCAACTTTCATTTTTCTATTTAGATCGCCTAACACTTCATTTATTAGTAGATCAACAGCATCAACAGTACCAAGACACATTTGATAGCCAAATTGGCGTTCGTTAATAATCTTGTTTAAATTTAAATGTGAAACTATCCTATCTTTTAAGACTTTTTCGTAAATTTTAGATAAAATAGGTAGCAACGATATTGGTCTATAATTCTTCGGATCATTCTTTTTACCTTTTTTGTAGATAGGAATAACTCTTGCAATTTTTAATTGATCAGGAAAGATACCTTCAGTGATACAATTATTAAGAAATTCTGATAGTGGTTCAGCAAGGAGGTCAATATTTTCTTTTATTACTGTGATCGGTATTTCATCATACCCATAAGATTTTTTTATTTGCATCCTCTTTATGATGAATTTAATCTCATTTCTGTCAGTATCTCTCATTTCCATGTCAGTAACAACTCTATTAGAGTGTTCTGTCAAAAATTTCAAAGCCGCGGCTTTTTTTCATTAGAATCAATGTCTTTACTACCAAAATGCTATTAAATGCTGATTAAATTCGAAATGAGGAGTTCAATAGAATCACGGGCATATCTCTAAAAATAAGCATGTTGAAGTGGCAACTGGCTGGCCATTCAACCTTCATGCTAAACGCGCTACGAATTTTAATCGTTGCGATTTTCAAAATGCGAAATGATGCGATGAATGAAATACAAACTATTTCTTTTCGCAGTGCGCGGACTCTAGTATGTTGGTATTTCTTCAATGATGGCTCAGCTCTGCAAATTCGAGCTTAGCTCTCTCCATAGCCCGCTGTGCAACTTTGAATTTACCCATGTACTATTTATTTCCAGTGTAAGTAAGATGGCTCAGCTCCATGATGAGGAAAAGAAACCCATAAAACTCGATGCTCTATACGTTGATACAACATTCCAAGGAGTCAGCTACGAGACATTTCCCAAGAGATCAGAAACTATGGACTCCGTGGTGCGGGAGATCGAGAAGTGGTTGGCATCCGGTGATACGTACCGCGTCGCCTTGGTGCCTTCAGCGAGATATGGATACGAATATGTTTTCAATGAAATCTACAAACGGATGGACATGAAAGTTTATGTTGAAAGTAACTGGGAGTTATACAGGTAAACACAACAACAACACAACATTTCAACACTCTGAAATAGGTAATCTGGGTCTCTTCAAGTCCAGAGTGAATAGGTGCCTTCTAGACCTTTGTGCTCCATCTTCGGCCACATCGTCACTTACCAACACGTGAGATCGTGCTCAATCAAAGATCTATCAAAGTTATAAAAAAAAAAAAAAAAAAACATCAGCGAAAGCTGCTCGTCTATAATTTTAAATAATAATAATTACCGGAACAGGTTTTTTACACACATACATACAACACAATACCATCCTCTGTCATTCCTAAAAAATATTTCCAAAAGAAATATTAAGAAATTACACCTGGGCCTACAAGATCCTAAACAACCACTACAGTATACCAGATTTATTACAGACATTATATACCATGAACAATAATATAGGACTCAAAGGACACTCGCTGAAGCTGCAACGCGGGCCAAGTACCAGCAATCCGAGGATGCACATATTGCCTAATCGCGTCGTGCGCACTTGGCTACCAGACTCAGTGATCAGTGCCCCCTCAGTGAATTCTTTCAACAATAGACTTGACAAACATTTAAAGTGCACTGATAAGGACCAAGATATACACACATCAGCTCTGAGAGCTGCCTGTGTATTATAAATAAATAAATAGATAAAATTATTATATTTGTCTGAAGAAAGCTCAATGTCGTTGAGAGGGCATAGTAGTAAAATATCCCGTGGACCATCCAATCCAACACAAACACTGCACAGCACTTCATTAGTAACAGAGTGGTCCATAATTGGAATCATTTATCAAGTGATATTGTTCCTGCCACATCGATAAATCCTGACCTCTGTGGCACGGAGCTGCAGGTCGCGGGTTCGATTCCCGCTTCGGAACAAATATTTGTAAGATCTGCAGATATTTGTTCAGGTTGTTCTGGGAATTTTCTATGTATGATAAAAAATATCTATCTATGTAATGTATTTTATTAAGTATATCAGTTATCTAGTACCCATAACACAAGCTCTGCTTAGCTTGGGGCTAGATAATGTTGTGTGAACTGTCCAGCACTATTTATTTATTAATTTTATTTTTACAAGCTTTTATTTAACTTTCAATGTTTGTATGTCCGGGTGGAATCTTGCAACTGAATTTTAAAGCAATTATCCTCAACCAATTGAGCTGAAATTTGTCATACCTGTCAAGTTCCGATGAAAATACAATATGATGGTGACAGCAAGGTGATCTGATGGTGGAGACGGAAGATGGACAACGGAAGTCCTCGAGGGATAATAGTAGACTGGCCGTGTTTAGGCTCATTGTGATCAGCATATGGTTACGATCACTAATGAGGGGTTTTCACGGCCGTCTCAAATCATGCTTATAGCCTTGAAAATAGATGCCGCCAGCTCTGTACTGAACTGTCAAAATAAAGTGAAATGTCAACAAAGTAGA
Organism: Operophtera brumata; assembly: GCA_932527175.1. Lineage (NCBI taxonomy): Eukaryota > Metazoa > Arthropoda > Insecta > Lepidoptera > Geometridae > Operophtera > Operophtera brumata. The sequence continues at coordinate 28,872,639 of OW052239.1, read as the reverse complement.
GATATAGTTTCGTGGTATTTTGTTACTTTCACACAAAACAAACAAACAGCTAGTTAAAAATCGTTCATATAACATTTACGAGCAAAATACTACCTAACATAGGCTCACTACGAAGTAAGGTATAGGTAGGTAGAGAGAGACCATTCACCGTAAGATTACACATGCCAAGGAGTATTAAATTTTCTATGGTTGGTACTATTCCCAAGGCACGGACACAGACTAAGAGTATAACGCAGGTGCAATCTTACGGTGAACGAGCTCTGCGCGTACAACGCATAGATAATACATTTGTTAATTTTGACAACCACAGTTGTGTCAGCGCCATCTATCGAGACAAATTGAACTACTTTTTTAAAAATTCCAAAATGAAAGCCCTCTTTTTATATAGAAGCATGAATTGAAAAATATATTTTTCACAAAAAACTTACATAAATAATAACTAAATATTTACTCTTCAATTTCAGCAAGTACCTAGACAAGCTACCAGGAGTTACAAACGAGAAAAACACATCTAAAATACACTTATGCTCAAAACAAAGGAAGCATTGTGGATCGTGCTACACAGATCGGGCCCACAAATACCTGTACATCAACTTTTCTGCGATGATGTGGAGACGGTTCAAGCCAGAAGATCAGTCCGTGGTACCGAGCTCTGAAGATGGAAAGATGTTTGTCTGCTTCGCAACACATTGCAGCCGGACTGAGTTGATTCATTTCATTGAATATCTAGCTCCTAAGAAAGTGGTTGGGTTCTCTGAGCCTTATAGTTACACCCCCTCTAAGGAGCCGTCGACATTGACTCCATTGAAGATAAGGACTCCTAAGAGATCTGCGAAGAAACTAGAAGGTGACAAGCCGAAGAAAGTCCCGAAACATGTGCTTAAGCAGTTATTTGAGTGAGGGGCTCGGGCAAAACTTATACGGCTACTACTGGTACGGATTTCAGATATGATGGGTACAGCGGATAGCTACCGAGTATCATGGCTGCTGTGACGACAGCAGCATTCTAAGGCGAGGCTGTCTTACCGCAACTGACACGTCGCCTGCTCAACCTTCAAAAAATAGACCTTCGCGCTCACTTCGAGGTCACTCCGCCAAGCCTGCGAAGACCCCAGGAAACTTCTGTGCTTCTGGACGGAGTTAGGCTAACTACCTAGTCAGACAACTCTCACGCATAATGGACCGCCCATAGAGTTCGAATGCGGAAAAGGGAGTTCTTTAACATTAACATTAAAGGCGCGAGGCTGACAAACAGCGTGGCTGAGCCCTCTACCTTTTCTGCACTAGACTAAATATTAATTTTATATTTATATCCTTTGTTTGATAATATAGTGTAAGGAATAAATGCCTAATGAAAAAAAACACAAAAAAAACACAAAAAAGCACAAAACACAAAAAACACCCAAAAAAAACACAAAAACACAAACACAACAAAAAAAATACAAAAACACAAAAAAACAACCATTTGTTTTATTAAATAATAATATTACCATAACATATGAGGCGCCTTTTATTTTCTCATAGTGGGTGATGAAAAGCAGAGTGTATCACACGGGCGCAACATATATTTTTGGCTCGGGCGACGTACTTTGAATCACTCGCTACGTTCAGGATTCTACTAAAGAATCGCTCGCTACGCTCGGGATTCTACTCTAGAATCCCTCACTTCGCTCTGTATTCAAAAAAGCGCCCTCGCCGTAAAAATATTATGTTGCTCCCTTATGATACAATCTACTATAGTATATCAGTTATCTAGTACCCATAACACAAGCTCTGCTTAGCTTGGGGCTAGATAATGTTGTGCGAACTGTCCAGCATTATTTATTTATTTATTGTTTCGATATCAAAATTTGAAGTACCAGTATTATTATTAGTAACAAACAGTCAAACATAGATAAAAATTGAATGATAGTACCTATAAATTAAAAAAAAAAAAACATACCGTTTCTCACTAGTAAGTCGGGAAATAAGCAAGTACATTTTCGTTAAAAAACGATAATCACAGTATAAAGAGCTAGGCATATTCTAAGGAAAATCGCTAAGCGAAACTCTTTTGGTCACAATATAAACTCCTTCGTGAGTATGCTACCGTAGAATTGCATCGAGCGACTACGTAGGCCTGCAATGTTTTAAGTATAGATCCACCAACTTATCTCTAGAACCATTTACCTACATTTTTCTATCAGCTACATACATTTCATTCTGCAGATAAGTTGGTGGATCTCTAGAATTGGTTTGTGTTCACGACTGTATGATTAAACTGTCAAACCATGTCAGTCCCGTAAATTTTCACAAACCTCAAATAAATAAGAATTTGGATGGGTTTCCTATTACCCGAATTACAATTATAACAACGAAAACCAACAATTTTCAGTAAAATAATACAAGTTTTTGTAATGATATATCGAAGTATCCGGTTGTCCGTTTTCACCTGTGAATAAAAAAGTGAACGAGGGCCTTCCTTCCAGCGCCGTGGATAACCACGGAATGACAGAAAATGGCGTAGAAATCGTGTAGATACGGCGAATTGAAAATGTTTTCGTGTTTTTACACATCTTTTGTATGAAAAGATTAAAAACCCCAACATACTTTTAAAACTAAGTATATAGACATAATACTAAAGTGTTTTATTTCTCAGAAATAGCTGTAATTCCGTAGATTTTAGCTCATATGTAGATGCTCTATTTTGATCAATTTCGTGAAAATGGGTAGGTAGTTTTTCAATTTACACCAAATCTAGAAAGAATTTTAGAAAACCCCAACATACTTTTATTCAGCCTGAAGTGTTCTTTCTTCTGATCTAAATATTGTTAAGAATAAAGCTAAATTTAGAAAGTTCTTGGCTTTTCAAAACACCACTTTTCAAGGGTTTTCACAGACTAGCCCCTTAAAACATGTAAAGCAAAATATTAGTCAATACAAAGAGGAGCCAATAGCAACCGGAGCGTCAGAAATATAATGTGCTTAGAGCCAGCTTCATACAGACTGAAACTGTCCAAGAAACAACCTCAAGTTATTGGACCACAACTATAATATAATAAGCTCCCGCTATGTATAAAACAGATTACGACTTTATTATGACTTTATTATGACTTTATTCCCAAGGGAGTTTCATACAAGTTTATATCTCTTGGGAGATAATGCTTTACTTTACGTTAAGGTTGCATGATATGTAATTGGACACTGTCGAGCAGCTGGTGGTGTGACCACATTGTAAACAGCAGACCGTTGACGCACGTATCGGTAGATCCGAACTATATATGGAGACGCTTACACAAAATATTTTTTTAGAAAGAAAGAAAGAAGTAATCGTTTATTTATGACTATACAAACACACCAACAAAAAAAGCAAACAAGATATGAACTATATAAATCTAAAACAAAATGATTTTGATTAGATCTACCTAGTTCAAAAATCATTTTTTGATTGGATCTAGTTCAAACTTACCTGTACCAGGAGTCTTCAAGGATGAAGATCTGACCTTGAGAAAGATGTGGAGAACTTCGCAGCGATTGACTGACTCACCTATTCTGGCGGCTTTGGGTTATGCTGCCTAGCCTTTTGACAAGGCAGAAATGTTATCACGAAGGTGGCCAAATGAAGCCGTGAGACTTAGTGGTCATGATAGACTCTGATGCTCTGCGAAACTTGTAGACAAAGGGAATGTTAAGAGAGGTTTCCCTAGGGCTGATGGGTGCATACGGATCGTGGAAGTAACCATCAAGAATAGAGTGATTCAAGCGAGTGATTGTGAGTGCCGAGCAGACGCACGGCTGGCAGTCATTACTGTGGCTGCTGACTCAGAAAGTGAGTGCTGCGACTCCTCCCAGCACTAGGGGGGAGAATGTAGACGACGTACCTCTTCGGAGACAAAATGCCATACCTAACTTGTAATTTAAAAAATTATGCTCAAAGATTCCGTTACATACATACATACATAGATACAATAAGCTAATAAAAGCGTGTTAATGAACATTGTGTCAGTGTCAAGAGTGCAACATAAAAGGCTAACGCAACCTGGTTGTTTTTCATGAAAATATTCCGCCAGACAAACAGAATAAACACGATGTACTAATTATAGGTACGTTATTTAAAATTAATGCATTGCATCATTGAATGCATGGTGCATGCTATAACTGATAAACATAATATGTACTCAAATTAATGTATTATATATACTCATGATATCATCAATATAAATACCTATAAAATAGTAGCGTGACTGACTGATTATCAAGCAACAGCCTAAACCCAAAAGACCTAGAGACCGTATTTTGGAGGGTGCGTTCTTTTTGTGGTCTAGGGGTGTACTAAGAACGGAATTCCAGAAATTCAACCCCTAAGGGGGTGCAGCGGGTTGTTTAAGTTGGTATGGAAAGGTACACGCGGACGAAGTCGTGGGCATTCCACTAGTATTATTTTATTATTTTGAGCTACTGACTATAATGCCTAATGTATTTATCAGTATTTATTTATATCCATGCGTCCGCCAGCCAGTATCCTTCCTAATCCTAAGCCTTTATTACTATCCTCCCCTTTGTCTTTCCGACGTACCTGTAACTGTTTGTGTGTCGTCTTTCCTAGGTAATTGTACCTACACATATCAGAGACATATCATTGTTTTGTTCGGCTTCTTTTATTTTCGTTTCGCGATTGGTATTTTTCTTATCTTCCTTCTTAAATATGTATAACTAAGTCTTCTTCTTATTTTTAAAAAAAACCAGCATCCTTTCATGGTACCTAACAGTTCTGAAATATACAATGGAAATTACCGTGGCTTGGTATCATTTTAGAAAAACTACGTCTATACACCACGTACTTTACTATTCTCCTGCTGACGTTTCGTTGACTATTTAGAGGTCCTTCTTCATGAGCACCGACCGCGACCACGCCACGTAAAACGTCAGCAGGAGAATAGTAAAGTACGTGGTGTATAGCCGTAATTTTCCTAAAATTTCTGAAATACTTACCTGGCATTGCCGTCGATCATTTCAAGGAAACTAAAACTGGATCTGGAAGAAGGGCATATTTCTTGAGCCACTGCCATGCAGACCACGTTCTGGACTGCACGCCCACTGCCATGCAGACCACGTTCTGGACTGCACGCCCACTGCCATGCAGACCACGTGACTGGACTGCACGCCCACTGCCATGCAGACCACGTGACTGGACTGCACGCCCACTGCCATGCAGACCACGTGACTGGACTGCACACCCACTGCCATGCAGACCACGTGACTGTACTGCACGCCCACTGCCATGCAGAACACGTTCTGGACTGCATGCCCACTGCCATGCAGACCACGTTACTGGACTGCACGCCCACTGCCATGCAGACCACGTGACTGGACTGCACGCCCACTGCCATGCAGACCACGTGACTGGACTGCACGCCCACTGCCATGCAGACCACGTAACTGGACTGCACGCCCACTGCCATGCAGACCACGTTACTGGACGCTCTATATTAATTATCGCGTAAACCCTAAATCCGTATTTATCTACATGTCTGAGTCTTCAGCGGCAATAGTGGAGACTCATATCGATAGCAGATTGAAGGCAGAAGGAGATGAGGAGAATGATGTCCAGGAGTCGTATGTGAGCGTTACCCTAATACCGGCCGATCATTGCATCAGCTCGGTCATGTTTCTGTTCAAGACGCCTTCGAAGAAGGTTCAGTTGGGAGTAGATAAGGGGGCACTGAGGAACAAAAATCATCGAAAAAACACTCCTTTCCGCCTTCCGCCCCCTTATCTACCCTCCACGCAGTAGCCGGCTGAGATGCAAGAGGTTGCGGATTCGATACCCGCTGCTGGACAAATGTTTGAATGGTCTGTCTTTGTTCTGTGTTGTGGTAGCATGGTACTCGCAGTTCCCGATACCCACGACATACAGAATACTAGTGTAGGATCAGGACTACATTTGTGACTGTTGGTTAGTGCGTTAGCTATTATGGCCAGCCAGTTGCCACTTCAACATGCTCATTTTTAGAGCTTTCGTGTTCTATGGATCTCCTCATTTCGAATTTAATCATGTAGTGTAAAATTCAACCTTAATGCTAAACGCGCTACGAACTTTAATCGTTGCGATTTTCAAAATGCGAAATGAAGCGATGAATGAAATACAAACTATTTCTTTTCGCAGTGCGCGCACTCTAGTATGTTGGTATTGTGCACAGATTGGCGATTATTATTCGTAAGACCATTTACACATGACACCGCGTGCCGCCGCCGGCCGCGGCGCCGGCACCGGCCGGATTTATATGGAGCCTTACACACGACGCTGCGGCGGCGGCCGAAGCGGTCGTGTGTAAACGGCCTTACAATTACATTTTGTATAGTGCGCGCTTACCTTAGCTCACTCCATATTATACCATGCGTACTAATAGTTCAAGTGTACTAAGTATGACGGGGCAACTCCATGATGAGGAAAACAAACCCATAAAACTCGATCCAAAGGTTGCCTGGAAGAAATCTCTTTCTGAACAGACTATAGGAAATGAGCTGTATTCGTACTGTATTAATATTAAGAAGGTTTTTCCTCAAGCATTGTAAAAATAAATAATAAGTTTACATATTATGTTTTTGACATTGAGTTGTTATATACTATTAACACCCTTTTTCAACCCCTTAGGGTGCGAATTTTCAAAAACTGTTTCTTATTGCGCGCCTACAACCCATAATGAATGCTTGTGCCAAATTTCAGCCCTCTCGGCCCAGTAGTTTCCGAGATTTCGTGATGAGTGGTCAGTGAGTGATGAGTGTGTGGACTTCTCTTTTATATATATATAGATAAGATACAAACGTTCCTAAAAGGTTGGAGTAAAGAGCTTTACAAATGATGAGACTTGAAAACGAACAATGCTATGAGTAATGCTTTTTTATTTAATGTTCTATTATATAATTTTGATGTTCTATGGATTGTTGTTGTTGTTGTTTCGTATGAGGTAGTGCTGGCCTCTGGTGTCAGAGTTTTTCTATGGATTTAGTAATGGATTATTAAGTAAATATAATTAATTTTTAACAGTATACCTACCTACGTGTTTGCTTTTGGTATCGAAAATTATATTCAGTTTCAGTTTCAGTTTCAGTTATTTATTTAATTAACAATTATTTAAATAGTGTTTGAAAACAAATTTGTAATATAAACACACTACACAATATCAACACATACAAAAACACTGCTTAAACGGAGTTGATACTTTGTATTATTCTATTCAGCATGTTTTTTTTTTAAATGTTTTATGAGCTGTAATTTTCGACTGTATTATGGAGAATATTAAATAAAAGAGTACTTTTAATTCTGCCTTTTGTATTATTTTCAAATAATCCATAACTTTATGTACGGTCGAGGACTTTAATTGATGAGCACTTGCCACTATTCGTAATTTAGCCGTACAAAACATTGGGGCTATGATGAGTCATAGTTGAAATTGGATTCCAAAAACTCTTCACCTGATAATATTGAATCAGCTTCATTGCTTTCTTCGCTGCTACTGCTACCACAGATTACTTAATAGTTACTTCGTTACAGATAAATCACTCCATAGAAAATTGACAATACCTACTGCTATAATAACCTACTCTTTCGAGTCGCTAGACGCTCCAATCAAAAATAGGTATCAGTAGGTATTTGCAGAATACCTACTTACACTTACCTACTTACGTATGCACTTTATAAATAGTAATAGTAATAGTAATAGTAATGTTTATTTATTCTCAAGAAAAAATACAAAAATAACACCAATAAAATTATGTTCTTAAAAGTAGGTAGGTACTTATTATACACTTTAAGGTTTTAAACTGTTATGTTATGTAAATGAAAGAAAGAATAAAATATTTTTCTGTTCTAACATGTTTTATTATTTTTATATTTTTACAAGTAGAGTTTGTGTAGGTAATTGTTTAATTCCAAACCTACATAGGTATCTACTTTAAACTTATTTATTATTAGACTACCTTATTAGTTATATAAGTAGGTAGGCCAAGTGTGAATATAGTATCTTGTAGTGTACCTACTTAGCGTTAGCCGAGTCAGTCGTGGGAAGCAATGGCGGAATCGAGCGCGTGCGATGTGTTTTAGCGTGTTTATGTCGCTTGGGAATAACTATGTATTATACTGTATTTTGAAATCTTAAAACTCAAATTGTTCCTACTTTTAACTGTCGTATCAATTTGAAGCTGTCTATGTGTATGTAATTCTGATTCAAATACAATATTTTGTATCGTCGCTGACCTAGTACCTACCTACCTGCTGCATTGGTATAGGTACGGCTATAGGTACTAAGTAGGTACTTAGGAATCAAGGGAACTCTTCTACTTAGATATAGCTAGGTAGGTAGATAGTTAGGTACCTACCTACCTATGTCCATGCCAACCATCGAACCAAGTAGGTATTAGCAATATTTCTCAAAACTTTCGCATTTTTACGAATTATTCCCAGGGAATATTTCGAAAGATTTCCCGCGAGCAACTGTAGACACGAGTACACGACACTACGCGACAAAAATCTACGTCGTTAACTCAAAATATTTGCGTACGAACGGACGCTCTACGCGGCTGTCGGCAACCAACTGAGAAATGGGAAGCTAGATGCCCGGCGGCCGGTAGGTAATTATCGCGCGCGAGTACATGGAGTGAAAGAGGCCTGCTGCTACTGCCCCCAAGATGTATTATGAATGGTTCAAGTTCGTTTTCAGTAATACGGTCCTTTAATTTGTACTGATTTTTCACATTTAGTACATGATCAGTGTACTTCTTCCAGTCATCAGCAGTTATGGATAGAAAACATTCTTTTATAAAATTTTGCATTTCAGACCCTGGTTTTCCTATATTTTTGCTTGCTACTTTTATCTTCGCTTGACTCCATACAAGCTCAATAGCATTGAGGTCGCAATGATACGATGGCAGCAACAAAGTTTCATGATAATATTTATTCTGTGATATGACTGCGTTTCTTTAGAAGTACTTCTGCTTCGTAAACAACTGCAGGTTTATTATCTTTCACCAAACACATTAATTCAGCTTTGGTGTGATATTCTTCAAAATGGATATTATTCTCTTGAAGCCATATTCAAAAAAAGTATCAAAAATATATTCCAAAGCCAATTTCAATTTTGTCAGTCTTCAATTATTGCCATATAAAAACTTCTGAAAATAGTGCGTGGACAGCTTTCGTTGGCCAGACTCTAACGACACAGTAACTTAGTAACAGTAACTTTCGTTAATTTTTCGTTGCGCGAGCGTTATTCTGTCACTTTATACCTTACCTGCAGGGCTATTTTAAAACGTTCGAAAAGCCTTCCGACAGCTGGAAGCGTTATGGTTTAAAGACATGGTCAGTCATTTAAATGTAAGTTGTCCAAACGTTTTAATTTTAAAAGACAACCAGGGTTGCATTCGCATTGCAAAGAATCGAGAATGTAAGCGAGTTAAGCATATTGATATCAAACATTATTTCATAAGGGATACTATTCTAAGGGGTGATGTAGTTATTGACTATATTTGCTCTTCCGATCAACCAGCTGACTTGTTTACTAAAGCTTTCAGGAAATAATTACTTTCCGACACAGGAAAACGAGCGGGTTAGATAGTGTAACCGATTATATAAAGTTTTATGTTTTTATTAACAGGCATGTTTTGCTTATGTATTTTATTTTTGTTCGTATTATGCTATCTACAGAAATATGCAGCTTCAGTGGGAGTGTTGAGTTGAGTCTCACCTTAGATAGTTCATAAAAAAAATGTCTTGACAAAAGTTGTTGTCATAAGAATTTTCTGTACAGCAAGATGTTGATATATTTAAGAAATTAATAATTAAATACATAACGTTGTTAAAATACATGAAATAAACCGTTTTATCATAAAATGTGTGCGAAACAACGACTATTTATTTATTATCTTGGGTTTTTTTGCTATCGTTTTTTTTCATTTTTACAGAACCAATGGAAAAATAACGAATTTTCATATTCCTAAATATTTGACTCGTAGATACTGAGTTCTCGGACGATTTTGGTGCGCAACATTACATAACAAGAAGAATGAAAGAAAGAAAAAAAAAGCGGCCAAGTGCGAGTAGGACTCGCTCATGAAGGGTTCCGTAGCAGCAACTAACATAATATAAAAGTTCTTGGATGGATTACGATTAATGACGTATTAAAAAAAACTACTTACTAGATCTCGTTCAAACCAATTTTGAGTGAAAGTTTACATGGTAATTGTACATCATATATTTTTTTTAGTTTTATCATTCTCTTATTTTAGAAGTTACGGGGTGGGAACACACTTATTACCACTTTGGAAGTAAACTATTCAGTTTAGAAAAAAATGATATTAGAAACCTCAATACCATTTTTAAAGACCTATCCATAAACACCCCACACGTATGGGTATGATGAAAAAAAGTTTTTTGAGTTTCAGTTCTAAGTATGGATAATGTATGTTAGCTTATAAGGTATATATTTATATGAGCGTGTTTTTTGCTCATCACAGCTCATCAACACTTCTTCATCTATCTGAAGAAGTGTTGACGAGCTGTAATGAGCAAAAAACACGAAAAAAATTGAATTTCGCGCCTCGAGCGAAAGCAACCACCTTAATGTTTAGGTATAATTTTATCAATACTAATTAAAAATAATTTACAGTACATCTCCCAGGTAGCCTGAAATAAATATTACCTATATTTTTATTTGATAATTATTTTTTTAGTTTATTCAAAGTCAAAGTCAAAGTCAACTGTTATTCAAACTGTAGTAATTTTGAATCATAAACTAAATAATTCCTTACAGTTGTAAAAGGATCAAAGCGGAACAGATGCGCTTGTATTGCCGCTAAATAAAGAATAAGCACAGCTGTGCCCTCACATCCCACGACGGGTCTCTTTCTGAACAGACTACAAAAAACTTTGTCTAGGTATCGTAGCTAAACTGATAATATTTATGAGATACTATCAATTAAAACATGTGTGTTAAGTCTCCTAGTTCTCGCGAACTCAATTTTCGCTATCTGAAGAAGTGTTGATGAGCGGTAATGAGCAAAAAACACCAAAAAAATTGAATCTCACGCCGCAAGGGTGAGCCTCCACCTTAAATATTTATAAATCTTTGAACTTGACAAATTAAAAAAAGTCATATATTTATTAAAAGCACAGATGAATGTAGTACATCTTTCTAGATTAAAAGTCATGTATGTTGGCTATGTCCTCAATAACAGAAATTGGATAAATATAATCATAGTTATTTATTTAAGTATATTAGAATCATAAAAAAAACAATGTTGTTTTTTTTTCTGTATCATTGGCGCCGCACGGCTTGTGCATTTGCCATTTTCAAGTATCTATATTTTCACTATATTGTATTTTCAATATATTTTGCACCGTTACACTCCTTCCAAGTCGTCAAAGTCACAGTCGAGTCATGTTTTACTAAAACGGTGGCCAATTTTACTAAAACTTTGGTAGACAATTTCCACCAATTTCAAAAGTCACGCAATTCACTTCCATTTAATTTCACTACACTTGTGCTTTTTAAACGAGCTACATTAGTTAAAATGCCACCAAAATAACACAAAATAACTCAAGAAAACACTAGGAAAAGAAATAAAGTAATTCACCCGTTTGCACTAAACATAAGAATCGCCTAAGTTCTTTCCTAACTTTTTTAGTCTACTCCTAACGATAAATTTGCTTGCACTAACCCTAAGCCTTTCCTTAGTCCACTTAGGAGATTCTAAACTTTATGAGCCCGATTATGAAACGACTAGAGCGTAGGCAATACCTAAGTTGTATTTTTTGTAATCTTTGGATCATTTGTTTGTCAATAAACGTAGTGATTATTTTTTCTATGAAATTTAAATTGTTAAAAAACCTCAATTTCTCCTCAGCCGTAAAATTTCTTTTTCGTTTTAGCTTATTTTCAATGTTAACTTATAACAGACAAATTAATAGATTATACGTTAAGAATCCATTTTTTTTTAAATATTTTAGGGTGACAAACATGCAGACGGCCCGCCTGATGTAAAGCAGTCACCGCCGCCTATGGAGATTTGCAACACCCACGGTATTGCAAACGCGCTGCCTACCATTAAGAGCCCTATTGATATTTCTCTTGAATTTACCCATATTGTAGCCCTGTGGGAAGACATCCAACGGGAGCTCATTCCACGCCTTGCAGGTGCGCGGAAGAAACGATCGCGTGAAACGCACTGTGCGTGACCTCCACGCATCCAAAATGTGCGGGTGAGCTCGCTCACGTTGGCGGGATGTGCGGTTATAAAAGTGCAAAGCTGGGATTCGTTCAAACAGCTCCTCTGAGCATTCCCCGTTAAAAATCTTATAAAAGACGCTAAGCGCGCCAATATTTCGGCGCACGCTCAATGGTTCTAGATCCCTGAGGGGCAAGTCCGAGTTTACACACACCATCGTAACGATGATCGTAACGGCGAGTGTACGTGTATTGCGTAGTAACTAGCCATTAATCTGTGACGTTTTTGGCACAGATTAATTGCTAGTTATTATGTTATACACGTACGATCGTGTTACGTTCACCGTTACGATGGTGTTTGCAAAACTCAGACTCACCCCTCAGGTAACTTTGGGTGCGTCGACAATCCTAACAGCTCTGCGTTGCAGGGAGTCCAGAGGTTGCAGTTGGTAGGTACTTCGGTGCACCATTCCAGATGTGAGAACAATACTCCGAGTATTTGTTTGTTTACAATCACAATCTGAGTTTTTTTCTATGAATTGTCATATACTCGTATTTGACATTGATTTTCCTATAATTACCTAACCAAACAAAATAAACCAACGCCATATATTTTGTCTCCTTTTAACTTATCACTAAACTAATGTGAAGATAATGATAAAAAATATTCTGTGGTCTACATTACTTGGCCGGTTTAAAAAAACAATCGTTACATTCATTCAATCATTCTCTTAGCTAGGCAATGCCCAAGTTACGACGTAGTTATGAGAAGACTGTTAGTGCAAACAATTTTTTTAGCTAGGCTGTTCCTATGCTTAGGTGTATCATAACTAGGACAAGCCTAACTTGTGTTTAGTGCAAACGGGCGTTAGTCTCTTTTCGAAAATGGCGGGAAGAGTCGGGCTCCGGTTGACTCGGGCCGGCTCGGCGTTGCACGAATGACTCGGGCCGGCTCGGCGTTGCACGAATGACTGGTTCGGAACTCCCCGTCTGTAGTTCCCATAGATAGATAGATAGATAGAAAACTCTTTATTGTAATCACCTTAAAAATAAAACCCATATAGTCCCCATATCCCCCATGTGCCCATGTGCCTCGGTTGCGGGTTCGATTCCCGCCTCGGAACAAATAATTTGTGCGTTCTGCAGATATTTGTTCAGGGTGTTGTGTTTTCTATGCATAATAAAAATATCTATCTATGTAATGTATTATATTAAGTATATCAGTTATCAAGTACCCATAACACAAGCTCTGGCTTAGCTTGGGGCTAGATAATGTTGTGTGAACTGTCCAGCATTATTTATTATTTATTTATATTGTCTATCTCGCTCTCTCAAATATGGCGATGTACGATTCTATATTTTTCAGCTGAATAACGTTTTTAAGCATACTTTCGAGTGGAAAGTAACTCTGTGAGATTTATTTTTCTTCTCGGAGTGATTGAAGCACTTTTTAAATACACAAGAAGGCATATTGATGCGTTTTAGGTGTATACCTACTAGAACACAAAAGCGTTCTCGACATTGTTCCAAGTGCGACTAAAGTACGGGTGTGTCAGCAGACTCGGTTGAGTAGGACCAGCCAAGAAAGTTTGTCACTCGTTTTCCTCTTTTGAAACTGTCATTGGGTTATATCTACAGCAAAATTATGGGTTGGTTAGAAGCGGAACACGGATCCAGTGGTAAAAAGGCGGTGTAAAAAGCGGAAAAGCGATGCATCCATCGACGTAAATAAAATGAATGGACGGGCCTTAGGGAACGATAGTTTTGAAGCTTCTAAACAGACCTAGCTAGTATACTTCGCTTCAGTCAGTCTTTGTCACGGCAACGAGTGACAGCTATGCTGAAAAATACCAAAATTAGATACCTTAGTAATACAATGCCTTCCTGTGCTTTTCTGCTAGTGCAAACAACACAAAAAATACAAATAAAGCTTCAGGCATCGCATTTAATTCGTAAGTAAAGGTTTTGTAATATAATTTTCATCAATTGATAAAAAACTTATAAATCGTCGTGTGGTAGGAAAACTACATAACTAACACATTTTGCGAAATCGACTTTATTGCATGGTTATGATGGCCCATACATGTCGATGGACACGTCTTGCACTAGAGGACGAGCGACAAGGAGGACTACGCCCCAGGACATTATCTCAGTGTTCCCCACTCTGAATGAAAGTTAACAGATACAAGTTTATACTCGTAGATAGTTTTAATTTTAGTCGACATACCTTTTTCTTTTTGATACTTAGAATTATTGTGTTCCACAATTTTTTTTCATTTTGTTGATTTTATAAGCATTAGTCGTATGATAAGTTTGTTATGTCACTTACTTTGAATTTATAACACTGCTAAAATAATGTAGGTGTTTCAGTAGTTTTCTAATATTCAGTCTTGATAAAAAGAAATGATTATAAGTTGGTTTTATTTTAAAATGTATTTTAATATTATATAAATCTATACCCATGGATAGGATTGTCATATTCAAATAAGTAAATAATAGATCATTTCAATTATTCAAAACTTTGGCGAGGGAAAAATACATAGTCGTTTTTTTATTTTTTTCTCTTAATCAAAAGAACTAAAATGTATTATCATTAAATTCGAAAATAGATACAGTACCAATCTATAACATATTTGATATGTTATAGATTGGTACTGTATCTATTTTCTCGCGATGTTGGTTTTGTTGTTGTAATTACTTATTTAGTTTTCCAACTACAGCGACGAAATATTTGACAAGACTTCACGCATGACGGATGGTCCGGTACAGACTGCAAAAAAATCTGATGCCTAAGGGGTATCGTATTGATTTAGAATTGTAATTTGCATTATTTACTTCAAAACATTGCTAAGCACGTCGCTTTAGGTAATTGCATATAATATGTAATGGCATGTTAATTAACCTTATAGCTTTCCAAAAAAAATCTAAGGTAAACAAAAATGGATAGAAGTCATAAGACGAGCAAGAACAGACGACTTTTGGAAGTGGAATACATTTTCCCGTATTTGCTCTGACCATTTTCTACACAATGAATTCTATACGCCAAAAAACGGTTAGTAGTAGTAGAGCTTTTTTGTAAAAGAGTTCGTCCGGGGAAGTACTACCACCATACCTGTTTCTGCCGCAAAGCAGTAGTGCTCGCATTGCTGTGTTCCGGTTTGAAGGGTAAGGGTGCCGATGAAATTACGGCCACATGGGACTTTTCATCTTTATGTTTCAGGTTGGCGGGCGCAGTGGAATGCCACATAGGGCGCGTCCTAGGTGGACGTGACCTGAGGTAATGCACTGTTCATAGGCAGAGGGTACCACTTAACATCAGGTGGGCCATCTTCTTGATCTGTCATTCCAAGTAGTATAAAAAAACTCATTGTGCAAAATTCTTAAAACTGCACTCTGCAGTTTCTTAAATACTGGAATTTTTATACATTTATGTTTCCGTACGATTTTTATGATATTTTCTTAGTTTATTGAGTGATGAAAAATATATTTTTCACAAATTGATTGAGCTGAAGACCTTAGGTGGACTTGCTTTTCTATTGATTTATATTGTGTATGTTTGAGAGCTGAAAAATAGATACGTAACTACATAAAACAGAAGGGAACCATGTATTTTTGTAAAAGTTTCATTCAATAATTGCATTTCGGCGATTTTTTGTACTATAAACCTACTGAAATAACTTTAGAAAACACATTGCATCTGTTAAAGTATTAAGTATTAAAAAAATACAGTTTTTAAGAAGTTCAATAATTTAATTTCACCTAGTTTATTTACAAGACCACCAGGAGTGGCGCTATAGAGAAGAGGCCTTTACTCAGCAGTGGCTGGATAGATAGATAGATAGATAGATAGATAGTTTATTTGTTGACCGTACCCTAAATCCAAATTGTCTTATTTTTCACGGACGTTTTGTATGGGTAAGGCCAGTCCATTTATTTTACTTTGGTCGAAGGATGGATCTGGCAAGCTGGGAACAAATCATCGGACGCGTCCGTCAGCCGCGGCTGAGGGACGCGGCTTAGCGGTGTGGTGTGCGCGGTAGTCGGGACGGCGTCTCCGGACTCCGCCGGACGCCTCGCTTAGCGGTGTGGTGTGCGCGGTAGTCGGGACGGCGTCTCCGGACTCCGCCGGATGCCTCGCTTAGCGGTGTGGTGTGCGCGGTAGTCGGGACGGAGTCTCCGGACTCCGCCGGACGCCTCGCTTAGCGGTGTGGTGTGCGCGGTAGTCGGGACGGCGTCTCCGGACTCCGCCGGACGCCTCGCTTAGCGGTGTGGTGTGCGCGGTAGTCGGGACGGAGTCTCCGGACTCCGCCGGACGCCTCGCTTAGCTGTGTGGTGTGCGCGGTAGTCGGGACGGCGTCTCCGGACTCCGCCGGACGCCTCGCTTAGAGTGTGGTGTGTGCGGTAGTCGGGACGGCGTCTCCGGACTCCGCCGGACGCCTCGCTTAGCGGTGTGGTGTGCGCGGTAGTCGGGACGGCGTCTCCGGACTCCGCCGGACGCCTCGCTTAGCGGTGTGGTGTGCGCGGTAGTCGGGACGGCGTCTCCGGACTCCGCCGGACGCCTCGCTTAGCGGTGTGGTGTGCGCGGTAGTCGGAACGGCGTCTCCGGACTCCGCCAGACGCCTTGCTTAGCGGTGTGGTGTGCGCGGTAGGCGGGACGGCGCGGCGTCTCCGGACTTCGCCGGACGCCTCGCTTAGCGGTGTGGTGTGCGCGGTAGTCGGGACGGCGTCTCCGCCGGACGCCTCGCTTCGGTCAGCGTGCCCCATATGCACACCGTCCGCGGACGTACAAACATCCAGCCGGCTAGATTCTGTTCGGACGTCTGAACGCTCAAGGTCAAGTCCGCCTCCTACGTACGACCGATAGTTTGCACGGTGTAGAATTAAATGTACTGGCTTGATATCAATAAGCCGCGTCCCTCGTCCGATAATTTGTTCCCAGCTTGAGATGTCCCCTGCCTTAGGAATAGTGGTAACCACGGCAGGGGGACATCAATTTATTTATTTATTTAACACATAGGGCACACAAAACAGAATAAAACCAAAAACTATTATAAAAGTACCTACATTACAGATATTTTTAACTAGGTTAAATCCCAAAACATGTGTACAGTTCACGATTATATAAAAACAAACAGTAAAGAAGATCATCATCTACGCTTCCTTCTAGTAAGTATAATAGTCCTTCTTGCATCCTTAGATCCCGATATATATAAAACTTTAGAATCCTTGATTTGTTACAATAATATTAAAAAAAAAAAAAAAAAACACCAATCCTCATATCATTATTTATACTCCAATCCACTCTCCTGATCCTTTTTTTTCCATTTCCGCGTTTTGTTATATATAATGTTTCCCTAATTTTTACTTAAAAGAAAAAAAACAAAAAAAATGGCAAATTCACAAGTCGAGCGACGCCAAAAAAAAAATTACATAATACTAAAACAACACTTAAAACAGAAGGTGTAGAAAACTCACTCTTTTGCAAGAGGTGAACGCTTGTAGTATCTTTTTTTTCAGTTGTGAGCTAGGTTCATATCATGGAGGTGTTTAGTTCTTAATCCGAGGTTCATATGGCTGCTGTGTTGGGGTGTTTCGTGACCATGGAGGTTTAGTAGTAAGTCGTGACGCGCCAGAACGGTACGCGCCACAACACAACACAGCCTACTAATGTAATTCTAGTCATAGGTAGTAAACGTAACCGTATGCGTTCTGGCGCGCCACGACACACCCCGACCCAATAATATGAAACTAGCTTAACAATAAAACCGGCCAAGTGCGAGTCGGACTCTCGCACGAAGGGTTCCGTACCTACAGTCCGACCAGAAAGAGTAGAAAATAAATGAGGGCGCCACTATCGTTTACATGGTATCACCATATACTATGGCAGAACGTTTTGATACTTGATATTTTTATATATATTTATAACACATTGCAGTTCTTATTTTATCAAATTTTACAACAAATATTTATGCTCGTCACATAAAGGAATAAGAATCAAACCCACTATGTTAAAGTAATGGGAATTTATGAATTATTTTGGGGTTCTATGTCATGAAGAATATTGTATTCATGTCATTTTTTTTTGTACCATTATCTATAAAAAGGCGAAATAAACACATTTGTTGTATGGGAGCCCCCTTAAATATTTATTTTATTCTGTTTTTTAATATTTGTTGTAAAGTGGCAATAGAAATAGGAATAGGCAATCATCAGTGAATCGACTTGAGTGATGTTTCAAGTCCTTGGAATGAATGTCACTGTCAACGTGTGTCCTATCGTCCTATCACGATGTTTGTAGGTACACGGAAAGAATCGAGATTTCGTGTGTCGCAATTTGTCACGCTAACGTGCATCGAGATTTCGTATTGCACTAGCTTGCATCGAAATAGTGTGTTTCGAACTTACGTAGTTCACCCGGATCTTTGTGTGTTTATAGATTGTTGATGTGTTGCTGCTTATATATATGTGCGTGCATAGCGATAGAACGACCGATTTCAAAAGTGTGCAATAAAGTTTCAGCTAGGAAGATGGAATTACCTCCATGAGTTTCAGTCAGCAAGAAATGACAGAATAAATATATATCGGATGACTGCTCTACGGCGTCTCCCCTCTGGTACGGAGGCCTGCAATCATAGATTTAGTATATGTACTAGATCTACAATCAGAGATCGAAGATGGAACCAAAAAAAATATGTGCACGTGTTGGTGAAAGTCTATGTCTGAGTTAAAAATAGTGTTGTCCTCGACCAACACTTTTACATTGTCGATAGAATTCGTCATCCGTCCGTGATGTGTATGGTAGATAAATACATCTTAATGCAGATTAAGTCTTTCATGAAGAACACAGCTTGGCAGATTTGACGTCATAAAGAGAATAAGGTTCTTATTCCAATTTTGAATACAGTTAATAAATAAACCTTTATTATTTATTGACCCCTAAATATTACGGTTTTATTTATAGGTGGGATCTTAGAGTTTCCCTTTTAAATTTAAACTTAAAATGTTTGCTGCATATACCTAGTGGAGTTCTTATTTGAGTCCATCCCACTCTTCTTATAACCGATAACCATTTTTCTCGTAGCAAAGGATTACTTGGAAATCTGAAAGCACAAAAACATTTTATATCAGCCGTGCTACGCCCATATAATTTTTCACTCTGTTACTTTATCTATAGACAATTTGTTACCCCAAAGTTTATTATTTTTCAAGTGTAAACCACGCTTTATGGATAACATTAAATTTAAATGTAACCCAAAAATTCCGTTCTAGCGGGACTCGAACCCGCACCCTCGCCTGTCATCGGCGATGCCTTAAAAAATTTAGCCATAGATCGAGCTATGACGCTGGAGACGAAATTTGTGGGCACTATCAACTCGGCTATAGCGCCAAGTTGATAGTGCTGTATCTACAGGTGTTTCATTGGAAACCTTCTATTCAAAGTTCGAAAGTAAAGGCATCGCTGATCACAGGCTAGGGTGCAGGTTCGAGTACCGCTGGAACAGAATTTTTGGGGTATATTTAAATTTAATTTGTTACCTATTATTTTATTAAGCAGAAATAAACAATATTTATTTATAAAAAATTCAAAATAAATATACCCTTTCGGGGAAAAAGGCGTGTGTAATAATCAACAACGTAAATATTTACTCCAAAATATCTACTACACAAACTGCAATAAAAACACCCGTGGTGCTTTAAAGTTACCTTTTCAATAGTCAATACAAAAACACACACCTCAATGTCCACCTGGTTATTATAGATTTAAAAAAAACGGTAAAATGTTAATAGAGCACACAAATTTACTCCAAACAAAGTAAACCTCCATTCTAGGATGGATAAAAATTTAATTTATAGGTAGGTATAGTGCGCGTCATGTAAAAAGAACGCTGGTGGTCAAGCTTCTACAGGCGTTCCAGCGTTCTTTTTACATGACGCGTACTATAATTGTACATTATTTGTAGTAAACTAGATAGGCACTCATTCAATGCATAGTTATACATCTCTCAAATAAGTAGAAAAGTAAGTAATCTCTTAAAAAGAACGCTGGAACGCCTGAAGAAGCTTGACCGCCAGCGTTCTTTTTACATTTTGCGCATTATACAACGATATAGACTGCAACAGGACTATCGATATTTCTGACGTCATCACTTGGTCAAGCCCTATCGTAATCAAACATTTTTATATTTTACATAAAATATTGTTTATTTCTAGGTGCAGCAACGAAATATTATTAAAAAATATAAGGGAAAGTCCTAATCTACGAATGAAACTGGTTTTTAGGCCATTTACTAAAGCAGAATTGATAAAATAAGCAATACAATCGAACTACCAATAATCTCTTATTTACCTGTGAAACGTGTATTTTCCCGGATAATTACGTCTTGTATCTTCACAGTCACAAACTGAACACGACACCATTGTCATACAAAGTAATATTTATTATTTAATAGTAAGATTACTAAAATAATTACAAAATTAGTTAAACTGCACAAGAGACCGTCCGGTATGCGCATGTACTCAAGCAAAACATGTCAAATTCAATACATTGTTGCTGTCACTTTTCTTCTTGCACGGGGTACATTTAAAAATGACTTCTCTCTCCCAAGCTTCGTTTGTCTATTTAGCGTAGCGAAAAAATTCTACGTCTATGCCTGCAATACTCTAAGATTGCAGGCCTCCGTACCGTGATCTATTACTACTCTGTCTACGGGAACTATTACCTTATTCTCGGTCTACGATTGTTCCATTATTGTTCCGAGTATTCTCGCTCTACGTTCCGAGTTAAGCCTTCGATAACGTAGAGCGAGAATCTCTGTCTACGGTAGAGTAGGTACATCTCTTGGTCTGTGGCATGGAGGTTTAATAGTAATGGAGTGAGTGCTAAAAATAGCATAGAGTGTCCCTTCTTACTCCTATCCTAGAAGATAGCTTGCTATCCCATGTTAGAGAGAAACAAATATATTGTCACACGACAGTCGTCTTTCAGTTCCGTACCCTGAATTTTGGTATCATGCATATACATCTCCCTAGATTGTTACCATGTATGTACTAGTAATTTGACATTTGGCCGGGGACGACTAACACAAATAAGAACAGATAGATTTATGCTTGTCTCATTCCAACACATGAATACATTCATATAAAAGAATGAGACTGGTACAATCGATATCGTTTCGTTTTTAGCCTTACATCCATGCTTTAGTTCTTAATCCGAGGTCTGTGGTAGGTAGGTAGTATTTATTTTTTCTAATGATTTCGCCTAGGAAGATGGTCTTATACCTCCTCCATGGGCAAACCCTCGCTATCGCTCGCTTGTCTTCAGTTTTCGTTTAAATAAATAATCATGTCTTACTATTTTAGAAAACTCTCAGCTAAAATGCCATCGTTACCGTGTAGAGCTTGTCTGCGTATTAATATGAGGATGCATTGCGTTAAAAACACCGTCCTCTGCCGGGATGTCATCGGTGTAGAGGGAGTAGCAGGCCGGTGAGAGGCAGCTTCCTTGGGGCACCCCCGCCGCGATGGGGTGCTCCGGTGATAGTTGGCCTTCCACGGTTACTCGGAAGCGCCTTCCCTCTAGGAATGACGCGATGACATCGAACACGGGGCGGCACGTCGCCGAGTTGGCAAGCTTGTAGAGGAGGCCAGCGTGCCAGACCCGGTCGAACGCCTTCTCCATGTCCAAGAAGACGGCCACTGCCTGCGCCTTCTTGTTCACTGTCACGGCCAGATAGTGGACCACCCTGGTCAGCTGCAGGGTGGTGCTGTGCTCGGATCTGAACCCATACTGCTCAGGTCGAGGGACGATGTGGGGCACCAAGTGCTGAAGCAGCAGTCTCTCGAAAATCTTTGAGATGCACGGCAGAAGGGTGATAGGCCTGTAGCTCTCTGGCTTTAGAGTGTTCTTCCCGGGCTTGGGGAGCATGATGACATGTCCCATTTTCCATTCCTCCGGGAAGTGGCCACAGCGCAGTATGCCAGTAAACAACCGCGCCACCGCCGCCACTGCCTTGAGTGGCAGATGGCGGAGCACCGCGTTTGATATGCGGTCTGCGCCGGGGGCCTTTCTTGGCTTCGCCCGGAGTATGGTCTTTCTGACCTGGCCCGGGGAGAAGAAGATGGGTTGGTGGCCTTCATCTGGTGGTGGTGGTGGGTCTGCTTTCATCTTCAGCTAGAACTCGTCGACTTCTGCCGTGTGGTCTGGTCTGAGAACGGGGTTTGGTTGGAACTGCCTCTCCAGGCAGTCGGCGAAGATTTCCGCCCGGTCCTCTGCGCGGTATCTCGGGGTTCCATCGGAGTGTGTGAGCGGGCGTACCGGCGGCTGCGCGTTGCTCAGCTGCCGACAAAGGCGGTGGATGGACGTCCAGTCCTCGGCAGCCGCGTCCATCCTCCTTTCCCACTCTTGGGTCTGCTGGTCTCTTAGCTCGGTCTTGATCTCCTCACACAGTCGGTTTAGGCGGGTTTTGAGAGCGGGGTCACGGTTGCGCTGCCACAACTTCCGGATCCTGCGCTTTTCGCTCAGGAGCTTGGTGATGTGGTGAGGCAGTGGTGGTAACCTCCTGCTGGTGGTTGAGGGTGCCAACTCAGCTGCCTCTAGGGCATTCTGCATCTTCTGCGTGAGCTCATTGGCGAGGAGATCTACCTCTTGCGGCGTTTCTACCTTTCTCAGAGGGGTATTGGCTTCCATCTCCTGAGCGAACTTGTCCCAGTCCACCCGGGGGCGGGGGGGTGCTAGTATGGTCTGAGTGGGGCGCTGGTCCAAGACCAGTAGGACCGGGAGGTGGTCTGAGGTCAGCTCATCTAGGAGCACCTCCTGATACGGCTCACAGTGGAGTCCCCGGTGGACACAGATGTCCAGGACGTCAGGCATGTGGTGCGGCGAAGTTGGATATCGGGTCGGCGCTTCTGGACCACAGACTGAGTAGCCTCTGCTTTCCGCGTCAGCGAAGAGTCGCCTCCCTTGCGTGTTAGCTGACATAGAGTTCCATGCAGGGTGTTTGCAATTCCAGTCGCCGGCCGCGATGGTGGGTATAGTGGGGCTCATTATCTTGTGTACCTCTGAGAGGATGAGCTTCTCCTGAGGCGGCTTGTAGATGGAGTAGATGTGAAGCGGCTGGCCGGCGACGCACACTTCTATTCCAAGCGCCTGCATGGACTCGAGTTTGAGGGTGGGCAGCGGCTGGTGAATCACTCTCCGCTTGACTGCGACTGCGAGGCCTCTGTAGGCCAGGTTTGTCTCCGGGTTCCACTCGTCTTGCCTGTAGACGTGGTAACCCGGTAACTTTAGGCGGTCAGTGGTGCGCAGCATGGTCTCTGATATAAGGACCACATCTATGTCCTGCTCGCGGAGGAGGGGCTTCAAGAGTGCCACCTTGTGTTTGATGCTCCGGGCGTTCCAGTGCAGGATCCTAAACTTCAGTACGCCTGCAGGAGTTTCCCCATCCCGGCTATGACTACCGGGACCGGGTCCTCCCCCGCTCGGAGGGCCTGTAGGACCTCCTGCATGATCTGGATGGCCGTCTCTAAGATTGCCAGCCTGCCCGCGTCTTGTGGCTGTCGGTGTTGGCGCTGAAGCTGTGGTTGTTGGGGGGGGCTGTGTCGGGAGGCGTGATGCCCCCATCGCTGGCCATCCTTGGTTGGGCACTTTCTGTGCCCAATGCGTCGGGTCCGCGGGTGCGGGCATCGGGGGCGCAGGGAGCTGAGAGGCTCCTGCGGGCGTCGTCCTGTGAGGGACCTGGGTTGGGGCTGTGTCGGTGGTCGTGGATGAGATAGGTGTGGGGGGGGGGGGGCACTGGGCTCTGGCTGCCCTTCTGTCCCTGCTCCCCCTGTCCTCTTCTTTTTATTCTTCCTGAGCTTCTTCTGCGTGGGTAGTTTCCCCGTGCGGGGGGTGGGGTCGTTTGCCGGGGCCATGAGCGGTTGGCCCGGCTTGGCTGCGATGGTGGCCACTTGTTGTAGTGGCTGCGTGAGTATGAGGGGGTAGGCAGAGTTGGGGGGGGCAAGTGCGGGGGGGATAGTAGAGGCGGGGGGGTTTTGGCGCGATTGGCCTCTATTGTCTCGCTGGTTTTGTTCGGTGCGGGCAATGGTGCCCGCTCTTTTATTTTGCGCCTCTATTTTAAAAGCAGGGCATGCCCTATTGTTGGCCGGATGTGCGCCCTTGCAGTTGGCGCATGTCGGCGGCGATTCTCTTGGTATGGGGCAGTCGCCCGCGAAATGTGGGCCCCCGCATCGTACGCAGGCGAGGGGCAGATGCAGGGGCAGTTATGCGAGCTATGGCGGAAGGCCTGGCACCGGTGACACTGTGCAGGGCCTTTCTTACCTTTCCAGGCTTCGATAGTCACCCCGGGCATGCAGAGCAGCTCCTTCACCTCGTATATGGCCGGGGTTATGTCAGGGGTTCTCTTAAGTAGGCCGAAAAATATACAACCTGGCCGGCCCTTGCTGGCACGTATATTACGCACGGCTTCGGCCTCAAAGCCAAGCGTGCGTAGGTCTCTCGTGATGTCGTCGGGGCTCGTGTCAGCGGGGAGGCCGCGGATGGCGACCATTAAGCTCCGCTCTTCAGGTAAGGAGTAAGAAAACCAGATCAGGCTCTCTGTCTTCTCCAGGGTGGCCAGATAGCCCTGGATCAGGCGGTACTCTTCCGCGGATTCGGGCGTGAACCTAACGCCCTTTCCGAAGGGGCACGCGTTCGGTGCATGGCCGAGCTTATCCTTAAGTTCTCTGAAATGGGTTGCCCAGTTGGGCAGCACTTCCACTACCAGCGGCGGGTACCTGTGAGACCTCTGAGAAGCGGCGGCAGCGGCAGCGGCGGCGGCAGCGGCTGCGGCGGCGGCAGCGGCAGCGGCAGCGGCGGCGGCAGCGGCAGCGGCAGCGGCGGCGTCATCGGCGGGCGGAGTGGCGTCAAAAGTAGGTACGCGTAGGTACGTGCCCGCGGAATCATCTGTGTTGCCTTGAAGGCGCTGACAACTTCCCCAGTATATATATATTGTAGTTTTTGCACACAACAATGAAAAATATGTTTAAGTGTGTACAACTGCGCTATCTCCATCTCTTTCTATAAAAAGATAATTCCCTATGAAAGACAGAGATGGAAAGTGAAATGAAAACACAATCAGCTGATGTCGCTCGCAGATAACTTCATACCGTTGTTTCATTCATCGACGCGCGGATAGGGATGGGCATTTGCGAAAAAGAATAAATCTTTGAATCTTGAGCTGACTCGCTCATTAAATCTACTTGACAATTTGTTTTTAATTTTTCGATATAATCGTTACTAGATATTGTATACATACATACATACATAGACACACGGCTTTTTCCCCGAAAGGATAGGCAGAGCCTTAAATGGGATATTGTATAGTAGGTAGATATCCCACTCATATCATAAATGTCAAAGTTACGATGTTTGGATGTTTAGATTTTTTGGATGTTTGTTACTCAGTCACGCCGAAACGGCTAAACCGATTTCAATGAAACTTGGTACCCAGATAGATTATGACCTGGATTGAGCTATAGGCTACTTTTATCCTGGAAAAACATTGTATTGGAGCGCTATATAAACTTACTCTATGCTTTACAGACGACCTCTGTGGCGCGGCGGGTGAACGTTCGCCTGCGACGCAGAAGGTTGCGGGTTTGATTCCCGCCTCGGAACATATATTTGTGCGATTTGCAGATACATATTTGTTCAGGGTGTTCTGGGTATTTTCTATATATAATAAAAAATATCTATCTATTTAATGTATTGTATTAAGTATATCAGTCGTCTAGTACTCATAACACGAGCTCTGCTTAGCTTGGGTCTAGATAAAATTATTTTTTTCATGTAATCCATATTACCATATTGATGAGTACATGAGTTGTTCATTTTCTGATTTGCATGACGTGTAGTGAACTAGTGACGTGTCTGCTGACGAACTTACCTATTTTACATTTTATTTTTAAGTTATGCTGTTTTATATTGCTCTGTATTTTCTGTATGTAATTGTGCATATTTTATTTTATATTGTTATTTATATAGTATTAAAATTAAAATGTATCAATTTGACATGCCAATGTTATGAAATGTAACGAGATGGTTAATAAATAAATATCTAAATGTTGTGTGAACAGTCCAGTATTCTGTATTTATTATTATTTATTTATATTACGGTAATGTACAGATCCACCAACTTATCTGTAGAATGAAATGTATGTAGATGATAGAAAACTACATACATTTTATTCTACAGATAAGTTGGTGGATCTGTTATATCATGCATAAACAATTTTTAAAGACTTACTATATGGAAGTCGTCGTCATGCAGTAATTTATGAGTATTTTTATATCAATCAAATTTTGTCGTCTCATGACGCGTGATTCAGTACAGTGAAGTGAGTGAGTTAGTGTTTCTGTGCACGAGCCGAGCGAGAGAGAGTCGGTTGGGCACATGGACTTCACTGCGCTACCAATACAATAGGTACCAACCTATCTACCTCTACTCAACATTGCCAACTTAACGGATTTCCCGTCATATCTAGCGGATTAGGGTATGAAGAAATCGTATTTTGATGATGATCGGCTTATATGATTTTTTTGCGAAAAATAGTAGCAAATGATTTTATTCAAATAAGCCTTGTAAGTTATAGCAAGCCGTCAACTTCTACTGCATCCGGAATGATTGAGACCCCAAATAGTGACGATGATTTAGATAATATAGACTAAGATTCTTTTAAAAAAGTTTAACGTGCTAATTTAAAAAAAAATGCTAATAATAATGCGAGTTTTATTAGTACCATTCGAATATTAATACATTATTTATAGAAATAAACATAAAAGTTACTGCATAACTCCACGAAAAACAGTTATAAATAACTAATATTGAAGCGGCTGTGACGACACATGTTAGTCTATTTGACCCTAGAAGGAAAATAGCTAACTTGAAACTGTCAATGCCAAAGTGTCGTGTGATGTACTTCGGACCATTTGGGATGCAATGGGTCTGACAAACGTTTTTTACTTTACATGCCAAATTAATCTACAAAAAATTACAAGAAAAACTGTGTTTTTACTTTTTTAATATCTCAAAAAATGCCTGAGATATTTACGATCAAAGTGCGTATTTCCAGCCGATGATTTTTAAAAACGCGGGTTGGCGCTCACCTTTCACGGGCCTTTGACGTCACACCCTCGGCCATTCGACAGTCGCGCTTTCGTTCGCACGCCACTGCGTAGTAAAAGTCTAAATTATACAGTTCTCAGTGGTAAAAATGGGAAAAAATACTGTATTGTGCCTTGGTGCTTCAATTCAACAGTCAAAACACCTAATAAACTCTTTTTTTATGTGCCTGAGGACCTGAAAATGAGGAAATAAATAACCAATAAAAATGTAAGAAAAAATTTGCGGCCCGCAAGTTGATCAGCACTGATTTCTTAACTATTAATGTTATTTAAAAAACTGTAAATGAAAAACGAAAGCGGACATAAGACAAAAATAATCCGGTAAATATCTGGTTTAGTATAAAAATATAATAATAGGTAGGTATTTGCCTACTTAGAAAACTGTTAACTACGTAAATACCTACTAGGACTTACCTATATTCTGTACATGGGTAAATAGTGACATTTTCTTTTAAGTTTATACTAATAAAACACATAAAATAATCATACACAACCTCGAGATGTTGATTGCGAGTACCTATTTTTTATCGCGGCCCATAATAGGTAGGTACTACTAAAGTACTAACACACACTTTCAGTTAGGTTTAAGTTGGAACACATACCTACACAAGAGTACCTACCTAGGCAATGTTTACTTAGAACATACATACCTTTTCATCTTTATTCCACGAATTTCGGCAGCCGTAAAATCCTGATTCTTCATGAAATATTGTGCCACCATCAAACTATCAACTCTTGGCAGATTGTCCGACTGACCTTTTAGAAAACCTTCTTCCATTCTACACACTACACGTTTCACTTTAGTGTAATCGGATATAAAAGATAATTTAATAGGTAATAGGAAAACGAAAACGATTGAAACAAAATGAAACGAGACGCGCGTCAACGCACTGGACTACCGCGCCGTGTCGCGGTCGCCGGCTGAACGAGGGTGTGACGTCATAGTATGAGCGCGCGTAATCTCGGAAATTCAAAAAAGGGCTTAAACTTCTCGTCTTTATAACTTCGGAAATACTGCATGTATTGAAGTAAAATAAAAACTAATGTAATGTTAATGATCTACGCTCCGATTTTAGGTATATTTGAAAGTAATATTTTGACCCTTTTGTGTTCCCCATTGCCCAAAATTCTATGTAAAAATAAAGCCACAGTCCAGTCCACAGTGATAAAGTAGTGTGGGATACCGTATCCCATCGGGATTGTGACATTTGCATACCATCAGCTTTTTTGCTGTATTTAGTGTGCATTTCAAAGTTTTAGCACCTAGCGGATAATTTGGCGCTTTTCTCATTAATGTCAATAGACGACCGATTTGGCGCAGTGGTTGAGAATTCAGCTACTACGCCATAGGTCGCGGGTTCAATCCCCGCACTATACAAACATTTGTGTGCATGAACATATCTGTTTGTATTGGTCTGGGTGTTTTCTATTTGTAAATGTATTTACAAAAAAAAGGATGTTATGTTTATATCCGTTGTCTGATTACCAATATACAAGCTTTAATTAGTTTGGGACTTAGAGGCGCTGTGTAACAATGTCAAAGTATATTTATTATAGTTATTATTCAAGAAATAATTCAGCGCGAAATCAAGCGTGTTTTTAAAGTGACATTTTCTATATATCTAGCGCTTTTTGTAATCGTGTTAGCGGTCAATCGGATTTATGATCTGGCAGCACTGAAGTAAAGAAGTTAGTTATGTCGCAAAATGACAGCGAGTCGCACGTCTAATGAATGTCTCATTTAATCAAACGCTGTAAAATGTAAACAGACCTTACAGAATTAGTGAGTGAAACATCGCATTGCTGTCAAGATGTCTAAAATAAAAGTGAAGTTAATAATGACTGTGTGTATGTTTCTGAGTGTGAATATAAAAGATGTTATAAGTGAACCGTACAGTGTGGAACAGTCTGTGTACAGTCATGTGCATTGTTCACACGAACATCCTAAAGCAGATCAAGTAAGTACTATTATTGAATATCCCAAACAGATTGCAGGTATTCTTAATAATTATATATTTTTGGGGTTAAGTACTACAGGTAACTTCCTTCCTGCTTCTCACTGAGTAGGTAGTAGATATTTATTTTTTAGTTTTTATTATTATTGTTTATTTCAAATTAAAATCCATATTTTACAAATTAAATTTTAATTATAAACATTAATACAACATAATATAAATACATTTTTATGAAGTTTTATTTAGTTAATGTTTGAAGCAAATAATTAAAGAGTGTACATTAAGGGGGCGCTGAGGAAAACAGACATAATTTATTTTAGCCTATCGTGTAGCTTTTTTCTTATCCATCAATTAATGTTAAATGCATTAAACACTAATTGATGCCTTAGAAAAAGGCTACACGATAGGCTAAAAATAAAAGAAAAAGTATTTTTTCCTCAGTGCCCCCTTAATGTAAGCCCCAACCCACTAGAGGATAAAGTAAAATTTAATTTAGAACATTGTGTGCACTAAGTTTGTGAATTCAAAACATCATTAAACCTATTTACTTCTACCTCCATGGTGCTGAATTTCTCATACAACCTTTTTTTATATTCCCTTTTCGGAACCTTCTTGGTGTATTACTTTTTTGAGTGCAAAGATTTTTCACCTCGTGCACTTTTGATTCCCTCGCTAACGCTCAAGATTCTAATTTTTGAATCACTCGCTGACTTGCTATTTTGTTAGCGTTCTGTTGTGTGTATGTTTATGTATATGTAGAAGTCTTGGTAGCCTAGTTGGTAGTACGCTCGCCTCACGCTCATGAGGTCGAGGGTTCACCTTCGCTAACGCTCAGGATTATAATTTTTGAATCCTTTGCTTGCTCGGTCATCAAAATTTAGCAACAAATAACTAATATTATTTTTATTAGTAAAATAAATAAATAATAATAAATAATGTTGGACAGTTCACACAACATTATCTAGCCCAAGCTAAGCAGAGCTTGTGTTATGGGTACTAGATAACTGATATACTTAATACAATATAATACATAGATATATATTTTTATTATGCATAGCAAATATCCAGAACACCCTGAACAAATATCTGCGATCGCACAAATATTTGTTCCGAGGCGGGAATCAAAGTTAAATAAATGAATAAAAATACTTTATTGCACACCTTACAAACTAGTTAAAATAAACACACAACAATTAAACAAAAACTAAATGTACAATGGGTGGTCTTATCGCTAAGAAGGGATCACTTCCAGACAACCGTTGGATGGAGAGTAGCTAAACTTATAAGGAACATTATTTATTTATTTATAATACACAGACAGCTCTCGGAGC
The DNA here is from genome assembly GCA_932527175.1 of Operophtera brumata. Lineage (NCBI taxonomy): Eukaryota > Metazoa > Arthropoda > Insecta > Lepidoptera > Geometridae > Operophtera > Operophtera brumata. The sequence continues at coordinate 28,841,993 of OW052239.1, read as the reverse complement.
TGATGCGTGTATATCTTAGTCCTTATCAGTGCACTTTAAATGTTTGTCAAGTCTATTTATGAAACAATACATAAAAAATAAATAATAATAATTAATAAATAATAATTTTTATATTTTATATACCTACCTAATAATTTTTTATTCATCAAAAAAGATTACAGTAGGTATACATACACAAAAAACTTAATACCAAAGACAGCATCGAAGGTATTTATACGTTTATGGTACTTATTACATAGGTAATTATATTAAATTAACATATTCTGTAATTTTAATATATTTTATGTAAGTAATAGATACTTATTTATTCTGTGGTAATAACTTAATTTATTGATTATAGACCGTATGTCCCCTGCCCGTGGAGGTATAATACCGACAATGCAGGGGTGATATTACGGTGAACGGTCTGTAATGTGCACATTTTTAGGGTTCCGTACCCAAAGGGTAAAACGGGACCCTATTACTAAGACTTCGCTGTCCAACCGTCTGTCACCAGGCTGTATCTCATGAACCGTGATAGTATGACAGTTGAAATTTTCACAGATGATGTATTTCTGTTGCCGCTATAACAACAAATACTAAAAACCAGAATATTTAAATATTTAGGGGGGCTCTCATACAACAAACGTGATTTATTTGCTGTTCTTATAGATAATGTGACGGAACCCTTCGTGCACGAGTCCGACTCGCACTTGGCCGGTTTTTATTGAATATCTCTTACAATATAGATAATAATGTTCACTAGAAACGGGATATTTACCATGATTTTTGAGTTTAAAATGTCCCCCCCCGTGTGTGTGTAATGGTGTTTTGTTCTCCAGTGATCATGGCGCATGCAACTGTGCCGAAATATCGGGAACATTTAAAACTCAAAAATCATGGTTAATATCCCGTTTCTAGTAAAAATTATGTACATTACCATGATAGTTTCAAAAGTAATAGGATAGATAATATTACAAAGCCTCTGCAGTAGACACTCAGCTATGTTGTATTGATTTTATTTATCTAACTTTTTATCCAATAATATGCGTCATTTTAATAAACAATCGAATCTAGCCAAATAAAAAGTTAGAGATAACTTTGGGTTTTTTTCTATCGAGAAAATATTGTCCTATCGTGTTTCTGGGACAGTGATCCCTCGGAATTATAATAAATAATAATTAAATAAATAATGCTGGACAGTTTACACAACATTATCTAGCCCCAAGCTAAGCAGAGCTTGTGTTATGGGTACTAGATAACTGATATACTTAATACAATATGTTACATAGTTAGATATTTTTTATTTTCCATAGAAAATACCCAGAACACCCTGAACAAAAATCTGCGAACGCACAAATATTTGTTCCGAGGCGGGAATCGAACCCGCAACCTCTTGCGTCGCAGACTAACCTTCGCCAGCCGCGCCACAGAGGTGGTTACAAAATATTGTCCTATCGTGTTTCTGGTACAGTGATCCCTCGGAATTATAATGTAGTATCCATGCATATTTTCACCTTAACTTATCAAACTAAGCCGTGTGCGTAAACTAGTATATTAAATAGATCAGCTGATAACACAGTCAACACAATCTAAGTTAATTTCCCATTTCCACCTCACGGCTCTACTTAGAGGTGTCGGATTGTTCGTAAGAAGCTGCCATTCTTTTATTAATTACGTCATTTCTTTTCACTTTTGTTTCGTTAACTGTAAAATTATAAGCTTTTACTTGACAACAGAGATAAAAACTAGTATTAAAGAAAAATAAAAAAAACGGTGTGGGTAGGTTTTTTTTTTACACTAGTTACTAGAATGACGGAACAAGCAGATGGCCCACCTGATGTTAAGCGGTACCCTCTGCCTATGAACAGTGCATTACCTCATAGGTCACGTCCACCTAGGACGCACCCTATGTGGCATTGCACTGCGCCCGCCACTCTGAGACATAAAGGTGAAAAGTCTCATGTGCCTGTAATTTCACCGGCACCCTTACCCTTCAAACCGGAACACAGCATTTGCGGCATTGCTTTGCGGCAGAAATAGGTATGGTGGTAGTACTTCCCCGGACGAACTCTTACACAAAAAAGCTCTACTACTACGATACGATACTACTAAGTTTCAGAGGAACTTCCACCCGCGAACGCTCAGGTTGTGGAATGATATCCCTGCTGAGGTTTCAGAGGAACTTCCTCCCTAGAACGCTCAGGTTGAGGAATGATCTCCCTGCTGAGGTTTCACAGGAACTACCTCCTGCGAACGCTCAGGTTGTGGAATGATCTCCCTGCTGAGGTTTCAGAGGACCTTCCTCCCGCGAACGCTCAGGTTGTGGAATGATCTCTCTGCTGAGGTTTCAGAGGACCTTCCTCCCGCGAACGCTCAGGTTGTGGAATGATCTCCCTGCTGAGGTTTCAGAGGACCTTCCTCCCGCGAACGCTCAGGTTGTGGAATGATCTCCCTGCTGAGGTTTCAGAGGACCTTCCTCCCGCGAACGCTCAGGTTGTGGAATGATCTCTCTGCTGAGGTTTCAGAGGAACTTCCTCCCTTGAACGCTCAGCTTGTGGAATTATCTCCCTGCTGAGGTTTCAGAGGAACTTCCTCCCGCGAACGCTCAGCTTGTGGAATGATCTCCCTTCTGAGGTTTCAGAGGAACTTCCTCCCTTGAACGCTCAGCTTGTGGAATGATCTCCCTGCTGAGGTTTCAGAGGAACTTCCTCCCTTGAACGCTCAGCTTGTGGAATGATCTCCCTGCTGAGGTTTCAGAGGAACTTCCTCCCGCGAACGCTCAGCTTGTGGAATGATCTCCCTGCTGAGGTTTCAGAGGACCTTCCTCCCGCGAACGCTCAGGTTGTGGAATGTACTCCCTGCTGAGGTTTCAGAGGACCTTCCTCCCGCGAACGCTCAGGTTGTGGAATGATCTCCCTGCTGAGGTTTCAGAGGACCTTCCTCCCGCGAACGCTCAGGTTGTGGAATGATCTCCCTGCTGAGGTTTCAGAGGAACTTCCTCCCGCGAACGCTCAGGTTGTGGAATGATCTCCCTGCTGAGGTTTCAGAGGACCTTCCTCCCGCGAACGCTCAGGTTGTGGAATGATCTCCCTGCTGAGGTTTCAGAGGAACTTCCTCCCGCGAACGCTCAGGTTGTGGAATGATCTCCCTGCTGAGGTTTCAGAGGAATTTCCTCCCGCGATGCCTCAGCTTGTGGAATGATCTCCCTGCTGTTGTTTTCCCGAGCGACTACAGTATGGGGTTCTTCAAAAGGGGTGTTTGTAAATGTTTAAAGGGTCTAACGCGCGTGTGATGCCTCTGGTATTGCAGGCGTCCATAGGATACGGTAATCGCTTACCAGCACGAGAATGGGCAAGAAAAAAGTTTGTGATCGACATTGCGAATCTTATCTTAGTGCCTCTATAATTAGCTAAGGTCACGATGACATCTGTCAACGCAATGTCAAGTGGAAGTCGTATGAAGTTTCACCACACACCGACACCGTGAGAGTATCCGCACCGCACAAATACAACGACCACCAAGTATTTAAGGTGGATTCTTTCGCTTGAGGCGTGAAATACAATTTGTTTAGTGTTTTTTGCTCATCACAGCTCATCAACACTTCTTCAGATAGTGAAAGTTGATTTCGCGAGAACTAGGAGACTTAACACACGTGTTTTGATTGATAGTATCTCATAAATATCATCAGTTTAGCTACGATACCCTAAACAACAAAAAAACACTGCAAAAATGTGTTTAGGGGTATCTTAGACTGATGATATTTATGTGATACTATCAATTAAAACATGTGTATTAAGTCTCCTAGTCCTCGCGAAATCAACTTTCGCTACCTGAAGAAGTGTTGAAGAGCTGTAATGAGCATAAAACATCAAAAAAATTGAATTTCGCGCCGCTAGCGACAGCATCCACCTCAATAGTAGTCCATCATCAGTTTTTGTGTTCCGGTTTGAAGGGTGCCGGTGAAATTACAGGCACATGAGACTTTTCATCTGTATGTCTCAGGGTGGCGGGCGCAGTGCAATGTCACATAGGGCGCGTCCTAGGTGGACGTGACCTATGAGGTAATGCACTGTTCATAGGCAGAGGGTACCTCTTAACATCAGGTGGGCTATCTGCTTGTTCCGTCATTCAAGTAGTACAAAAAAAAAAAACGGGTAAACCCTCAGTCGGCTTTTACGACATCCACGGGAGGAGGGGGATCTTTTCTTTCATTTATTTCAAGTCGTATGAAGTTTCACCACACGCTGGCACCGTGAGAGTATTAGTACCGTACAAAATACAAAGTACCAGATAGTATTTTATTAGCCTGAGTTATTCATAAAACAAATACAATTTCACACGTCGAGTATGTGGTTCGCACGAAATTTCATAGGCCATTTGTATGTACGAAAGTATTTGACATTCACGCTATGTAGTGTGGTGAAATACCTAGTTATATACCTGCTTGGGTTGCCAACTTTTAGGGTTCCGTAGTTAAAGGGTAAAACGGGACCCTATTACTAAGACTCCGCTGTCCGTCCGTCTGTCTTTCCGTCTGTCACCAGGCTGTATCTCATGAACCGTGATAGTTAGACAGTTGAAATTTTCACAGATGATGTATTTCTGTTGCCGATATAACAACACATACTAAAAAATATATAAAAAAAATATTTAAGGGGGCTCCCAAACAACAAACGTGATTTAATTGCCATTTTTATAGATAATGGTATATTTAGTAATGATGTAGGTACTTTATGTAAGTATTTTTTACTTTTAATATTTACTAGTGTATTTTAAAGGTTAGCTTGGTAATATTATATGTATGTTTATAGTTTTTTTTTCTGTTTTTTCCTGTATTTGTTCACCTTCCTACCATCCTACGCAGGAGGTTGCTGGTTCGATTCCCGCCTTGGAACAAATATTTGTGCGATCGCAGATATTTTCAGGGTATTTACAATGTATAATAAAAAAATATCTATCTATGTAATGTATTGTATTAAGTATATCAGTTATCTAGTACCCATAACACAAGCTCTGCTTAGCTTCGGGCTTGATAATGTTGTGTGAACTGTCCAGCATTATTATTTATTTATTTATTTATCTTTATTACCTCTCTCTTGCCTCAAAGGTTTGCTGTAAGAAAAACTCTTTAGGGTTAAGCTCGCCTTTATGCATTTTTTTTTCCTGTTTACATTTAAGAATTGTAAGAATAAGTAATATAATGATACGGAACCCTTCGTGTAAGAGTCCGACTCGCAATTGTTTTTTTTTTTCAATGATGTTATTTAAATAGTTATTTAAATCTCTACCCTGGTACATAAAACTCCATTCCAAAGACTAGTCTATACATAGACCTAAATCTATGCCCTAGTTTTATTGTCTATGCCCTAAATGTATGCAACATTATGAACATAATGTATGAACATATATGTCCTTGCGTTTTTTTTTTAATTTGTTCTTTATTTCACGCGGTAGTAGTATAGCTTTTTTGTGAAAGAGTTCGTCCGGGGAAGTACTACCACCATACCTATTTCTGCCGCAAAGCAGTTGTGCTCGCATTGCTGTGTTCCGGTTGGAAGGGTAAGGGTGCCGGTGAAATTACAGGCACATGAGACTTTTCATCTTTATGTCTCAGGGTGGCGGGCGCAGAGCAATGCCACATAGGGCGCGTCCTAGGTGGACGTGACGTATGAGGTAATGCACTGTTCATAGGCAGAGGTTACCGCTTAACATCAGGTGGGTCATCTGCTTGTACCGTAATTTAAGAAGCAAAAAAAAACACGTTTTTTTTATTGTTTGTAAATAAAATAAATGAAATAAAATTCATTCTTAGAGACAGTTTGTACGATCACCGTGTGCCCTGACAAGCGGCAATCGGAGTGGCGTTGTGATCGCACTTTCTAAACAAGTGACGCGGCTAGCGTTGCGTAATGTGAAATATCGATTTTATATTCGTTAGATACTGTGTGTCATGCTAATGGTTAACTTTGCATTGGTAAAAATAGGCCAAGTGCGTGTCGGACTCGCGCACGAAGGGTTCCGTACTATTAATAAAAACGGCAAAAAAAACACGTTTGTTGTATGGGAGCCCCCCTTAAATATTTGTTTTATTTTAATTTAATTATTTATTTTCAAAGTGAATATATATAACTAAATATTCCGTGAATATTTCAACCTGTTGCTGTTATCGATATCGAGCAAAAACATCACGTTTGTTGTATGGGAGCCCCCTTAAATATTTATTTTATTCTGTTTTTTAGTATTTGTTGTTATAGCGGCAACAGAAATACATCATCTGTGAAAATTTCAACTGTCTAACTATCACGGTTTATGAGATAAAGCCTGGTGACAGACGGATGGACAGACAGATAGACAGACAGACAGACAAACAGAAAGACGGATAGACACACAGACGGACAGCCGAGCCTTAGTAATAGGGCCCTAAAAACCCTAAAAAAGTTACCAGATCGCTGGTTCGATGCGTTTTCATAGCTGTTGTTTTTTTTTGTTTAGTTTCCTCATTTTTCCTTTTGTTTATATTTTTCCGCAATAAGCAAGTAAACAGGACGTCCCAAGACTATGCGACATGAAGGGAAAGTACCTTAAATATTGTAGATAGGATGTTTTGCGGAAAGGAGACTTTATTTTATTTTAAAATCTTAGTAATACTGCTTTCAAAGATTTTCTAAAAAATACTTGCTGCGTCTGGGAACGGAACCAACTCAAATGTCGAAAAAGAACATTCCGTATTTTTATGATGCCAATCAAAAGAATGGACAAAAAAAATAGTAGGTATCAATAACGTAAAATTAATCATTTTATGTTACATTTTTCATTTAAGTCTGTTCGATTCCCAGATGAAGCAAGTAGTTTTTATAAAATCTTTGAATGCAGTATTACTAAGTTTTAAAAATAAAATAATGTATCCTCTCAGCAAAACATCCTATCTACAATATTTAAGGTACTTTCCCTTCATGTCGCATAGTCTTGGGACGGCCTGTATACCTTAGTCGCAATACGCGGAAACATCATCAACATGTTAAATTTTTAGATAAGTAATTAGTTTTTAAGTACCTACTTTTTGTTTTCTTAAGAAAATAAAATAAAATACTTTTCAACACACTTGCTCATAAAGTGGCTCTAATTTCACCGCAATTAGGCACATAATGACACCTAAAATCAAACTGTGACTTTTTCAATGCTATTATTCACTAGTGAGTTATAGAGACAGTTGAACATTTACACAGAGTGTGTATTTCTGTTTTATTATTATTTTCTTCTCTAGTGTGTTGAAAAACGTCGTATGATACACGTGTGTATTGATGATTACCGCCTTCGACTCTCTGCCTCAGCGGTAATCACCAACATTACACACTAGTACCATAATCAATATATATAAAATAGTTGCGTGACTGACTGACTGACTGACTGACTGACTGACTGACTGACTGACTGACTGACTGACTGACTGACTGACTGACTGACTGACTGACTGACTGACTGACTGACTGACTGACTGACTGACTGACTTACTGACTGACTGACTGACTGACTGACTGACTGACTGACTGACTGACTGACTGACTGACTGACTGACTGACTGACTGACTGACTGACTGACTGACTGACTGACTGACTGACTGACTGACTGACTGACTGACTGACTGACAATCAATGCACAGCCTAAACCGTAAGTCCTAGAGACCTGAAATTTGGAGGGTACATTTCTTTTGTGGTCTAGGGGTGCACTAAGAAAGGAATTTCCGATACTCCCTCTCTAAGGGGTCCAAAATGGGCTTTTAATATACAACAAAAAAGCTCTGTATTTCAGAAACCGTTAGCAGTAGAACCTTGAAATTTTACATGGAGATTCCTGAAATAAAATAAATAAACACGTGTTTCAGCGATTCCTGAAATTTTCCTGAAAAACGGAAGGGGGTCGTTTTCTTTGTAAAAAAATAAAAAAACTTTAGTTTTTACAACGCACAGCCTAAACCACTGATCGTAGAGACTTGAAAGTTGGACAGTGTATTCCTTTTAGGGTGTTAAGGTGAACTTAGAAAGGATTTTTGAAAATTCACCCTGTAACGGGTCCAAAATGGCGTTTAATGTAAAACTAAAATGCTTCGTATTTCGGAATCCGTTGGTATTAGAAACAAGAAAATTCACAGGTAGATTCCTCAAATAAAAATAGCCAACATAAGTTTCAGCAGTACCTGGAATTTTGCTGAAAAAAAGCATGGGAACATTTTCTTTGTAAATAAATACACTTTAGGTTTTAGCCACATTTCAGCATATTTCGGCAATTTCAAAGTTAGTTTCACGGTGAAGTCATTAAGATCAAAATATTTTCAGGACCTAATGGTTAAAATGGGACCCCTAAATTGTTATTTTTTTAGTATGGTGTCGTTTCAAACGGCGTTTCACGGTGTCGTTGTTGAGATTAATATATTTTCAGAACCTCAACGTTATAATGTGACCCCTAAATTGAAAAACTGATGTATGGTGTCGTTTCAAAGGTCGTTTGACGGTGTCATTGTTGAGATTAAAACATTAACAGGACCTCAAGATTGAAATGGGACCCCCAAATTGAAAAAACTTGAGTATGGTGTCGTTTCAAAGGTCTTGTCACGGTGTTGTTGTTGAGATTAAAACATTTTCAGGACCTCAAGATTATAATGTGACCCCTAAATTGAAAATCATAAGTATGGTGTCGTTTCAAATGTCGTTTGACGGAGTCGTTGTTGAGATGTATTTTACGGACCTCAAGGTTAAAATGGGACCCCTAAATTGAAAACCTTGAGTATGATGTCGTTTCAAAGGTCGTGTCACGGTGTCGTTGTTGAGATTAAAACATTCCAGGACCTCAAGGAACACCTTTATTTAAAAAAATAAGAATGGTGTCATGCCTAAGGTCGTTTGAAGGTGTCGTTGTTGAGATCAAAACATTTTCAAGACCTCAAGATTAAAATGCGAACCCTTAATTGAAAAACTTGAGTATGGTGTTGTTTCAAAGGTCATTTGAAGGTGTCGCATACATTTTACGTTTATAAAAATCTAAATTGAAAAACTTAAGTATGGTAATTTTCACTAGAAACGGGATATTTACCATGATTTTTCAGTTTTGAATGTTCCCGATATTTCGGCACATTTGCATGCGCCATGATCACGGGAGAACTAATTAAGTATGGCGTCGTTTCAAAGGTCATTTGACGGTATCGTTCAAAATATAAGAGACATAGTCAAGCAAATAACAGGAAAAAAAAAACAGCTACCGCAGTGACTGCTATGCACGCTATAAATATTAACACATAAACTTAAATTAGAGACACATTTAAGACACACTCTGTCACACACTTAAGTCAAGAAAAAAACCAGTTCAAAAAAATACATAAACACATAAACATATTCACACATAACCTTAAATTAGAGACACATTTAAGACACACTCACTCACACACTTAAGTCAAGAAAAAAAACAGTTCAAAAAAATCCAGCTGCCGCAGGAACTGCTATGTACGCTATAAATATTGAGGTTCAAAAAAGTTAGAGACACATATAAACACACACACACACACACACACTAAAGTCAAGCAAAAAACCAGTTAAAAAAATCTAGCTACCGCAGTGACTGCTACGCACGCTATAAATATTCACGCATAAAATTAAATTAGAGACACATCAAAACACACACACTTCAGTCAAGCAAAAAACCAGTAAAAAAAACAGCTATCGCAGCGACTGCTATGCACGTTATAAATATTGATGTTCAAAAAATTTAGAAGAACATAAAAACACAGACACTAAGTCAAGCAAAAACCAGTTAAAAAAATCCAGCTACCGCAGCGGCTGCTAATGCACAAAAAATTACATTCAGAAAAAATCGAGACACGCACTTGATGCATAACCAGTCAAGCAAAAAATCATATTCAAAATTCAGCTACCGCTGCGACTGCTACGCTATGGTGGATTGAGTCCTCAAGTAAATACCTGTAAACTGTGGTATCCTACCTGTAAATCCCACTGGCGACGAGATATACCGCGAAAAAACATCACCACTTGCTTATTTATAGTGTTTTTGTGCATCGGCAATAAAATGCCGATCGGTAAAATCGAACAATTCGATATTTCGAGTAAAAAGTGATATTACGACGCGTGGAACAGTTCATGGCACTCAATACAATTAAATCAGAGTTACAAGTCACAAAGACACCTGATTTGGGGGGGTGAAGGGGGGCTGTCCCCTTTAACCATTTTCCCCCTTAGGAAATAAATAGTTCAAAAGATATTACATTTGGAAGTGTCGGACTCCGATATGGGCTCTCGCCAGTACTCTCGCGAGGTTGCCCATGAGTGTCGCTTCACCCATTCGACCTTCGCTACGCTCGGAGATAGCCCAGCGCACACATTTGTAGACAAAGGCGTCAAAATGGAGGCGAAAATCTTGGCGATTGTTTGCAAGCTCTCAAACATTTAGCGAGTACGTGCAGTTTCAAGACATCCCTCGAAGAGAACTTGAGAGATCAGTTCGTATCGAGACTCGTGAGTGATGACATGAGATTGCGACTCTTCACTGAGCCTACTCTAACATACAAGAGGGCGGTGGAGCTGGCTTTCGTAATCGAGGTAACCGACCAGCACGTGCAGGCGAGCGAGACGGGCAGCGCGGCGACAGCGGCGGGCTCCAGCGCGTCCGAGTCCGTACAGAGGCTGGCAGCTGGACGAGGCGCAGCACACGCGGGCCGCGTAGGGGTCGGCAGCGGTGCCAGCGCAGCGGGAGCACGCGCTCCCGCTGTGCCCGCGGGCGATGTGCAGTGCGTGGAGCAGCCTTGCTGGCGGTGCGGAAAGGGGCACCGGACCATCGGATGCTGGTTTATAAATTATTCTTGTGACGGTTGCGGGCAATGTGCATACGTTCGGGGGAGGCGCGCTAACTTACAATTAGCATAGGTAGGATACCACAAGTGGAAAACCAAACATTCTACTACCACAACAACTAGAACATACTATTACCACAGTGTAAAACATAATTAGTCTGTGCTATTACGCAGAGTTATGGATAAAATAATATTACGCGTACGAAGTCGCGGGTTACAGCTAGTGTACTATAATACAATACAGTACATAAATAGATATATTTGATTATACATTTAAAAAAACCAGAACACCCGGAACAAATATCTGCAGATCGAGCAAATATTTGTTCCGAGGCGGGAATCGAACCAGCAACCTCCTGCGTCGCAGGCGAATCTTCGCCCGCCGCGCCTAGAGGTCGTCAAATAGATTACAAGATGGCGGTGTTAGTTCTGATTTCGGCCACGGGCCGTTTTTAGTAGTAGTAGAGCTTTTTTGTGAAAGAGTTCGTCCGGGGAAGTACTACCACCATACCTATTTCTGCTACAAAGCAGTAGTGCTCGCATTGCTGTGTTCCGGTTTGAAGGGTAAGGGTGCCGGTGAAATTACAGGCACATGAGACTTTTCATCTTTATATCTCAGGGTGGCGGGCGCAGTGCAATGCCACATAGGGCGCGTCCTAGGTGGACGTGACCTATGAGGTAATGCACTGTTCATATGCAGAGGTTACCGCTTAACATCAGGTCTGCTTGTTCCGTAATTAAAGAGGAATAAAAAAAAAAACGTGCCGAACGATCGTTGTAGCACTGTATTCGTTGGAATGCAACCACAGATAATATATTTCTTCGTTGCGTGTCAATAATGTGTCGGATGTTATAGAATAACTTCCTTACTTGTGTAAAATGAGTTAGGTACTCTGTCAGGCTTGGGAGTCGTAGACTCGTGCAGTGTAATAAACCTTCATTTGAGGGTTCCGTAGCCAAATGGCGAAATACGGAACCCTTATGGATTCGTCATGTCTGTCTGTATGTCCGTCCGTATGTCACAACCACTTTTTTCCGAAACAATAGGAGCTATGCCGTTGAAACTTGGTAAGTAGATGTATTCTGTGAACCGCATTAAGATTTTCACACAAAAATAGAAAAAAAACAATTATTAATCATACATAGAAGAGAAACGCAAAAAAATTTTTTTCATCAAACCCTTACGTGTTTATGGATAGGTCTTCAAAAATGATATTGAGGTTTCTAATAAAAAAAAAATCTAAACTAAATAGTTTGCGCGAGAGACACTTCCAAAGTGGTAAAATGTGTCCCCCCCCGTAACTTCTAAAATAAGAGAATGATAAAACTAAAAAAAAGTATATGATGTACATTACCATGTAAACTTCCACTGAAACTTGGTTTGAATGAGATCTAGTAAGTAGTTTTTTTTAATACACTATTATTAAAACATCGATCAAAGTTACAACAAACCACAAGAACTTTTATATCATGTTACTTGCTGCTACGGAACCCTTCATGGGCGAGTCCGACTCGCACTTGGCTGTTTTTTTTGTTATTAACCGATTTCAAGTAATTATCATAAAAATATTCTTTCAAAAACAAATTAGATAACTGGTTGCGAACGAACAAACTGACAACATTAAAAGACAGTGCAGCGAGTGAAACTATGACATTACAACACTCTGTGTAACGGGGAATGCTCTGAGGAGCTGTTTGAGCTAATCCCAGCTGCGTTTTGGTCTCGCACAGTGCGTGGAGGTCTCGCACAGTGCGTGGAGGTCTCGCACAGTGCGAGTCACGCGCTCGTTTCTCCCGCGCACCTGCAAGGCGTGGAATGAGCTCCCGTTGGATGTCTTCCCACAGGGCTACAATATGGGTAAATTCAAGAGAAATATCAATAGGGCTCTTAATGGTAGGCAGCGCGTTTGCAATACCGTGGGTGTTGCAGATGTCCATAGGCGGCGGTGACTGCTTTACGTCAGGCGGGCCGTCTGCCTGTTTGTCACCTTATTACATAAAAAAATAAAATTAAAAAAAAACTGAAAAAGACTCATCAGCGAAAGCTGCTCCTCTATAATCCTACTAATACTATAAATGCGAAAGTTCGTGTGTGTGTTTGTTACTTCTTCACGCTGAAACAACACATAGGCACATTTTTTTCCCGATATTCCCACGGGATCGAGACTTACGCGGGTGAAACCGCGGGGCGCTGCTAGTTTTAAATAACGAGCATGGCCACAGAATAAATATTAGTTGGCATGGCGTGTTCCATGTCTGTCTGTGCAACTCTCATCCCGTACACAGCCTCCTGCTTGAGCGTCCATGTCTCTCTCTGCAACTCTCATCCCGTACACAGCCTGCTGCGTGAGCGTCCATGTCTCTCTGTGCAACTCTCATCCCGTACACAGCCTCCTGCGTGAGCGTCCATGTCTCTCTGTGCAACTCTAATCCCGTACACAGCCTCCTGCGTGAGCGTCCATGTCTCTCTGTGCAACTATCATCCCGTACACAGCCTCCTGCGTGAGCGTCCATGTCTCTCTGTGCAACTCTCATCCCGTACACAGCCTCCTGCGTGAGCGTCCATGTCTCTCTGTGCAACTCTCATCCCGTACACAGCCTCCTGCGTGAGCTTCCATGTCTCTCTGTGCAACTCTCATCCCGTACACAGCCTCCTGCGTGAGCGTCCATGTCTCTCTGTGCAACTCTCATCCCGTACACAGCCTCCTGCGTGAGCGTCCATGTCTCTCTGTGCAACTCTCATCCCGTACACAGCCTCCTGCGTGAGCGTCCATGTCTCTCTGTGCAACTCTCATCCCGTACACAGCCTCCTGCGAAGACACCTTCTAGACCTTTGTGCTCCAACTTCGGCCACTCCGAGGAAACAGTTATTTGGACCGCCTTAAAACACACTCTAATCCGCTGGCAAGAGCGTTAGTTGAAAACCCAAGCGACACAAAGAGGTTGAAGAGAAGCCATATTCTGGACAACCTACTATAATGAGGGAAGAAGGTCTGATGAGTCCGGATCCCAAACGACAAGAAACCATCCACCTCATCCGCCTATAGTCCACCAACTGATTGCGGATAAACACAAACAACAAAAAAAAAAAAAAAAAAAAAAAACTTCGGCCACATCGTCACTTACCAACAGGTGAGATCGTGCTCAAAATAAAGGTCTATCAATGTTTAAAAAAAAAGACTTTATAACCAGTGTGTTCTGCCTACCATGACTTACGGTGCCGAGACATGGACGCTCACGCAGAAGGCTGTGTACGGGATGAGAGTTGCAGAAAGAGACATGGACTCTCACGCAGGAGGATGTGTACGGGATGAGAGTTGCACAGAGAGACATGGACGCTCACGCAGGAGGCTGTGTACGGGATGAGAGTTGCACAGAGAGACATGGACGCTCACGCAGGAGGCTGTGTACGGGATGAGAGTTGCACAGAGAGACATGGACGCTCACGCAGGAGGCTGTGTACGGGATGAGAGTTGAATACACTACCGTCGTCTGTCTTTCCTGAAAACTATAATCTGGGTCTCTTCAAGGCTAGAGTGAATAGTTTGACTTTTTTGACTTTTTTGACTTTTTTGACTTTTTTTGACTTTTTTGACTTTTTTGACTTTTTTGACTTTTTAACTTTTTTTGACTTTTTTGACTTTTTTGACTTTTTTGACTTTTTTTGTCATTTTTGACTTTTTTGTCATTTTTGACTTTTTTGTCTTTTTTGACTTTTTTGACATTTTCGACATTTATGACATAATTTTCGTAATCAGCACCTCCATATTACTCGAAAACGACACCAATATTACAAACTGTCGAAAAAGTGGGTAAATTACCCTAATAATGGGGAGATTTTATTTCACATGCTGTACTTTAGGATACTGGTACATAATATTCGTACTCAGCACCTCCATATTACTCGAAAACGACACCAATATTACAAACTATCAAAAAAGTGGGAGAATTACCCTAATAATGGGGAGATTTTATATCACATGCAATACTGTAGGATATTGGCAACAAGTCTGTGAAAAAAGATTTTCCATCTGTCAATTTTGGTGGAAGAAAGTCGTTCGACAAAGTAGAGTCTCACCCCAAAATTCAAACTCCGCCCTCAGTCAGGGTTGCCAGCTAACAGAAACCAAAATGGTCAAATGTCATTAAAATGGAGCATTCCTACAATACCTCATCAAAATTTGATCCAAAATGTCTCTATTTCTATTTTTCAGATTTTGGGGAAAAATCTTGGAAATTTCCCATGAAATGGGGAAAATTTATTTCTTCAGGCAACACCTTAGGACACTGGCAATCTTTTCTATTCTGACAAAATTTTCGTCCGACAACTTTGGTAGAAGAAAGTTATTCGTCAAAATAAGGAGTCAAAATCCAAAAATACAAGCAACGATTCCTCCCGGGGTTGCCAGCTTAAAAACTCCAAAATGGCCAAATGTCATTAGAATGGAGCATTTCTACAATACCTCATCAAAATTTGATTCAAAATGTAATAATTTAAATTTTTCATATTTTTGGGGAAAACTTTGCAAATTACCCTATACATGGGGAAATTTTATTACACCAGGCAACACCAATTGTCCTATCACACGACCGACCCATACAAGTCATCCGGCTCAGGAGTTGCCAACAGTACCTTTTATCGATTTGAAAAATGGGCAAAATTTGTCGATTTTACAAAATGGCCGCCACACCATCCGCCATCTTGAATTTTAAAAAAGTTGGGATTTTCCCATATACACCAGGATGCTGGCAACATTTCTGCATAAACACAATTTTCGAGTGGCAACTTTGGTAAAAGACAAAACTCGCCAAAGTTAAGTCGTCAAAAGTGCAAAAATTAAAGACGCCATTTTGGATCCGCCATCTTGTTTTTTTTTTTTTATTACTATTTTTGTAAATCCCACCGTAAAAGCAATAGGATGCGCCGTTTAAACGGATCCGATCGGACAAACTTTCGAAAAATGGTTTTTGTCACCGCCGCCATCTTGGATTTTTCAAAATGTCAATTCCTAATTCCTGGTCCCATTGACGACCCAAACACATTTCTAGAACATGTCCCATCACTAAAACGGCTCCTTCTGGGAGAACAACCATGTCAATCAGTGAGTGAGTCAGTCAGTCACCGTTGTCTAGCCTATTCACTCTAGCCTTGAAGAGACCCAGATTATAGTTTTCAGGAAAGACAGACGACGGTAGTGTATTCCACTCCTTAGCAGTTCGCATTATAAAGGTAGAACTGAAACGTGCGAATAGAAGGTATACTAATGAGGTAAGGGTGGTACCGAGCCATGGTATATAATATTAAAAAGTTATGTCAAAGGTCATTATTGTAGGAGTAATTATTATTTTTTAAATTAAAAAACCCCCAACGCTGAACGGCTGAACCGATTTTGATCAAACAAAGCTAAGTCCCGACCAATACACCTTTAAAAAAAACTAATAGATTCATCCGTTCGGGAGCTACGATGGGACCGACACACACACACACACACACACACACAGACACGTCAAACTTATAACAACCCTTAGTTTTTCGTCGGGGGTTAAAAATGAGTATAATGCGCGTGAAGCCGCGGGCAGCATATAGTTGCCTAATATACAATCAATTTCAAAGTTAGTCTTGGTGAGCCATTTACGAGTTGTATAACTATTCCTTCACTGTACAAATAAACCTTCTTAATTAAGTGTATTTTAGGGGGTGATAGGGGGAGAAGAGGTCCCCCTATGCTATCATTACGTACTTGCCGGAGACGTGCGAATTGCGATTATTACAAGCTTTTATAAGGTTACTAGCAGCGCCCCGCGGTTTCACCCGCGTAAGTCTCGATCCCGTGGGATATCGGGATAAAAATATGCCTAAGTGTTATTCCGGGAGTCCAGTTATCACCATTCCAAATTTCATGCAAATCCGTCCAGCCGTTTCAGCGTGAAGAAGTAACAAACACACACACAAACTTTCGCATTTATAATACTGCTAGCTTATTACGTATCTTGCAATAGCAATGCGATGGCAAAAATTGCGCGATTATCGCATCCAAATTGCAAATTCGTATAACGTATCAGCGATACCAGCGATCCATTGAGCGTCTTGTCGTACAAGGACGAGTAGAAGGCACCAGACCGCGCGGAAGGTCGCCCACGCGTTGGACCGACCAGATCAAGTCTGCAGTGGGTGGCAACCTGTATGAATGCACAAGGATGTCCACGAATAGGCATAAATGGCGAGATATCGTGAGGCGAGCAACATCAGCCCCTAATAATAGTACAACATGACGACCACGACCGCTCTGTCAAGAGTGCAACGACTGAGAAGATCAGCGATACGTTATACGAATTTGCGATTTGGTTGCGATAATCGCGCAATTCTCGCGCAATTATTACTATCGCATTGCTATTGCAAGATACGTAATAAGCTAGCCGGTGTCTGTGATCATTTCTTACAAGTTAAAATTAGACCTGCTTGCCGGTGTTCAATTGAGCTGAAAGGCATACCTGTCAAGTTCCGATGACAATACAATATGATGGTGACAGCGAGCTGATCTGATGATGGAGACGGAAAGTGGACAACGGAACTCCTCGATGGATAATAGTAGACTGGCCGTGTTTAGGCTCATTGTGATCAGCACACGGTTACGATCACTAATATTATAAAAGCTTGTTTTTTTTGTTTTTTTTTTTAAAACTTACCTGTATCAGTATTATTATTTTCTCTGTGCCTATATAAAATGTAGGGTGATCTATTCGGCCTTCACCGAAGGACAGACGTACAAACTCCCAGTCTGATACAAATTCCCTCATTATCGTAGCCGTGCGAAGGCTGTGTTTCGAAACGGCAGAAAACTGCGTAATTCTAACAATGAAAAGCTAGTTCGAATAGTTCCGAAATATTGCGCGGTGGTAGTTCCAAGGTCGCTGCTAGTCACGACTCTATGGGCCTTCCACACCATTATAACGACTTCAAAGGGGTCTATTATCTATCAATTAATCTATACATTTTTTACATAGTTTTTTATTAATTTTATTATATCGCCGTGGTGTGTCCGGCCCAAGAATAGACCCCTCCATCTCCTCCCGTGGATGTCGTAAAAGCCGACTTAGGGATTACCCGGACTTGTTGATAAGATTCGTTGGTATAAGATTTGTCCTGGCTGCTAGCTTATTTATGGAATGTGATAGATAATATTGGAAGAAAGCGTTAGCAGAGTCAGTCGTGGGAAGCAAGGGCGGCGATGAGCTCACCACACGACACATCTATATTCCACTATGGTGCAACCCACTGTGAAAAGAGGTCTATTGATGCTCTGCCTACCCCTTCGGGGAAAAGGCGTGTGTCTATGTATGTATGTATATTATATCGCTTGCCCGCTTTTATACAAACCAAGCTAATAGTACTACTTTTAGTAGTAGTAGAGCTTTTTTGTGAAAGAGTTCGTCCGGGGAAGTACTACCACCATACCTATACTATATTTGTGCCGCAAAGCGTAGTGTTTGAATTGCTGTATAGAAATACAGAAATATTTAAAAAACGCACTCAAGATCACGATCAGAGTTTAGTTAGATGTTGATACTACGGGTCTCTAACTCTTAAATAGTCTGTGGCATAACAAAAGTAGTAAGGGTTGTACTATTATTTATTCTGTGGTAAGGGTGACAGCCGGGTGAAATGTTTTACAAACATACAAAATCAATATTTTCCCTTCAAACCTAAACTCACTCTATCCAATAGATACTATTAAACAAGCAATATTTATGTATTTGTAAAAACCGACCAAGTGCGAGTCGGACACGCGCACGAAGGGTTCCTTATTATCTATAAAAACGGCAACAAAAAAACACGTTTGTTGTATAGGAGCCCCCCTTAAATATTTATTTTATTCTGTATCCCCGACGCAAAAACGACGTAGTGAAAAATATATATTTTTTACGAGATTTTGTATAAACCAGTGAGTTAATGATAATGAATGATAATTTAATGATAATTTTATTTCCAAAAACAAAAGAACAAACTGAATATGACATGACACTTAGAAAATATTCAAGGTGACATAGTACTTATTACTAAAAGTTTTAAGTATGAGTACATAGTAAATAATGAAGATAATAATTTAAAAAAAAAATGTCATCGTAACTTGTCAGGTAGGTATGACAATTTTCATCTCAATCGGTTGAGGATAACTGCTTTAAAATTCAGTTGCAAGATTCCACCCGGACATACATACATACATTGCAAGTTAAATAAAAGCTTGTAACTTGTAAAATACAGTAGTATTTAGGTAACAGTAGTGTTCATAGGAGGTTGCGGGTTCGATTCCCGCCTAGGAAAAAATATATTTGTGAGATCTGCAGACGTTTGTTCTGGGTGTTTTCTATGTATAATAAAAAATATCTATCTATATAATGTATTGTATTAAATGTATCAGTTAACTAGTACCCATAACACAAGCTCTGGCTTAGCTTGGGACTAGATAATGTTGTGTGAACTTGTCCAGCATTATTTATTTATTTATTTTTTATTTTAATATTAGATAAGTATTTATTTTGGTAGAGTGCCCAGGAGCTACATGATCTGATCCCACCATCTCCTTTTCATCATAGGACGAGCAGACGCACAGCTCAGTACCATCCTTATATCCTAACACCATCCACCCAGACAAACATACATATAAATAAATAATAAATAAATAATGCTGGACAGTTTACACAACATTATCTATCCCCAAGCTAAGCAGAGTTTGTGTTATGGGTACTAGATAACTGATATACTTAATACAATATATGACATAGATAGATATTTTTTATTATACATATAAAATACCCAGAACACCCAGAGCAAATATCTGCGATCGCACAAATATTTGTTCCGAGGCGGGAATCGAACCCTCCGGCGTCGCAGGCGAATGTTCGCCCGCCCCGCCACAGAGGTCGTCAAACATACATTGCACGTTAAATAAAAGCTTGTAAAAACTATACGCAGACGAAGTTATTCTGCTAGAAGTTATTTGACTACTGGAGGGCAATTCTCGTGCTTTAGAGATTATGTCGAATTCGACATATGTCGAAAAAAGATGGCGAATGTCGAATAAAATTTTAATTTGCTATTTTCGTGATTGCACAAATAGACATAAGTCGACCAAAATCATTCAAATCGAATACGATTTGATGGTTATTGTGACATTTTCGTGTCATTTTTTGTAGACATTCATGCTTCGACATTATCTCTAATTTAGAGATAATCTCTACAATCCGAGAATTGCCCTCCTGGAGTTTCAAAGTCCGTCGTCAGTTTGTATAGAATTTTTTTTACTTACCTACTCCTATGTCCGTCAGAACGACTTTCAATAGATTCTTTCAAATGTATTGAAAACTCAGACAGACCAATGATTTGTCACGCTTTGATATCTTAGACGAGAAATATTGTGATCGAAGAAATGACTTCTAGAAAATGACAGACTATAGAATACAGTGCGAAGCACGAAACGAATTTATTTTCTTCAACGACTTTATTACTTACTAGCAGCGCCCTGCGATTTCACCCGCGTTAGTCTCGATCCCGTGGGAATATCGGGATAAAAATGTGCCTATGTGTTATTCCGGGAGTCCAGTTATCTGCATTCTAAATTTCATGCAAATCCGTCTAGCCGTTTCAGCGTGAAGAAGTAACAAACACACACAAACTTTCGCATTTATAATATTAGTGGGATTCCTTCGTTTGCACTAAACATAAGGATTCAATATTGCTCGATCTGCAGATATTTGTTCAGGGTGTTCTGGGTATTTTCTATGTATAATACAAAAATATCTGTCTATGTAATGTATTGTATTAAGTATATCAGTTATCTAGTACCCATAACACAAGGTCTGCTTAGCTTGGGGCTGGATAATGTTGTGTGAACTGTCCAGCATTATTTATTTATTATTCTTTGGTCAACTCTGCCCACACTTCATTCAGCCCGCGGGCCGAAATGTCCACAGAATCGCCTAATTTCTTTCCTAACTTGTTTAGACTACTCCTAACGATAAATTTGCTTGCACTAACCCTTATGTTTATCTACATTTTGGGAGCTGTGTGAACTTGGCACCCGAAGTTTTTTTTTTTGTTTTTTTTTATTCTTATGTATTTTGGTATGTAGTTGATTGTAGTAAAGTTTTTTTCGTTTGTAGTGACTCTAATTCCTTTGTAGTTACTCTATTTCATTTGTAATGGCTCTTTTTTGTTTGTAGTGACTTAGTTTCGTTTGTAGTGGCGTTATTGTCGTTTGTAGTGACTTAGTTTCGTTTATTGTGGCGTTTGTTTCGTTTGTAGTAACTCTATTTCGTTAGTAGTGGCGTTATTTTCGTTTGTAGTGACTTAGTTTCGTTTGTAGTGGCGTTATTGTCGTTTGTAGTGACCTAGTTTCGTTTGTTGTGGCGTTTGTTTCGTTTGTAGTAACTCTATTTCGTTAGTAGTGGCGTTATTTTCGTGTTTAGTGCCTCTATTTCGTTTGTAGTGACCTAGTTTCGCTTGTAGGGGCGTTATTTTCGTTTGTAGTGACCTAGTTTCTTTATAGTAGCGTGAATTTCGAGCATCGAAAGATGAGTTTATATGCAAAGTCCTCTAATTTTTTTTGTGAGCGAAATATTTTACGAATATTTTAGAAACGAAATATTTTTTACTACAATCAACAACATACAAAAATACATAAGACTAAAAATTAATTAATTTTGTATTGTGATTTTTATAATTTTATTAATGTTAATTGTCTCATTTTTATTAATTTATTATTATAATTCTTTTATTTATTATTTAATAAGCTGTGAATAGCATAATTATAATATGTTTGTAAGACATTTTAGCTTGTTATGGCAAAGCTAGCCCTTGGTACAATATCGTACCAGCCATATTGACGTACAATGAATATTGTGAATAAATGACTATTATGACTATTAAAAAAAAAAAAAGATGATGATATTTTACTAAGTCCTCTATTTTTTTTCGGAGCTACTACAAACAAAAAAAAAATACAATCAACTACGTACCAAACTAGATAAGAACAAAAAATAAAAATTTAAAAAATCGAATCTCGGGGCTGATTTTTTTTTAAAAAAAACTAATTGTTTTTTCGGGCTACTACAAACAAAAAAAACTTTACTACAATCAACTACATACCAAAATACATAAGAATAAAAAAAAAAACAAAAAAAAAAAACTTCGGGGGCCAAGTTCACACAGCTCATTTTGGGGGCTGTTCCGAGACTTGGACGGAACCCTACACTATGATCGAGAGGTGACGCATGACCCGAGTTTGAGTTTTTTCTCAAAAACTTTATATTGTTATTTTTATAATGTATTAAATACGAATTCCTTGTAAATAACAGTGTTGGAGGTCGTACACCGAAGAAATAACATTAAAAAAAGTATTGAACCGGTTCGCCCTTGTCACGCCGTGTACCGTCGCGTGCACAAGTGCGAGTGAAGCTTTAAGGGAATAAAGCAGTGTCTTACGCCGCGGGCGGCATATTGAACCCAGAGCGTAACGAGAGATTGTTCATTTTATCATTTATCTTTTACTAGCGACTCGCCCTGGCTTCGCACGGGTAGCCCCCGGTGACCCTCATCCTCCCCCCCCCCATGTCAATCTCCTGGTTCTAAGCTACCTCCCCATTAATATTCAGGCACATCGGTTCAGCCGTTCTTCAGTTATAAGTGGTGTAACTAACATGACTTTGTTTTATATATATATATATATATATGTAGTAGGTACACTCTTTGTCTGTGTTCTTTGTAATACCGTTTTTTTTTTTTTTGAGATTTTGTTTTTGTTAGTGGCCAGTTCGATTTTTAAACAAACCTCTTTACAATGCCATATGGGCATTTTTTTACTTACAGTTTTCCAATAGTTTCCACACGAATTTGACGTTCCAAATTCAATCACTTTATTCCCTAGGGAGTTTCATACAACTTTATATCTCCCAAGGTTGCATGCTATGTAATTGGACATTGTCGAGCAGGTGGTGTGGAAACACATTTTCAAAGCTACGTCGTCAATTGTTTAAATTGGCTATACAATTTTGACACGTGATGTAGCTATAAGGTATTTAAATGTAACTCTAAGGCCCAGATTTAGATCTTACTTAAGGTGGGGTATAACGCAAAATTACCAATCTTATAGATTAGATTTTTAACTGACTAAATCAAGTACAATATTCAAGTTAAAAATATGCATGGATACTACATTATAATACCAAGAGATTACTATTACTATTAAATGACTATTATGACAGGAACACGATAGGACAACATTTTCTCGATAAAAAAAAACACAAAGTTACCTCTAACTTTTGTCTAGATTCGATTGTTTGTCAATTTGGTACAGATTATTGGGTCAAAAGTTGGATAAATAAGATCAATACAATAAAACGGAGGGTTCAACCACGGGGTTTTTTAAAATTATCTATATTTCACGAGATATTTAATAAAAACCGCTTTTTAGAGCGGCGCGTGGCGTTTTTTTAACCTCCGACGCAAAAACGACGGGGTTTTATAAGTTTGACGTGTCTGTGTGTGTGTGTCTGTGTGTGTGTGTCTGTGTGTGTGTCTCTGGCAATGCTCCCGAACGGATGAACAACCGATTTGGTTTTTTTTTTGTTTGAAAGGCGGTTCGGCCATTCATTGCCTTGTTTTTTTTTTATTTTTACAAAATTAATTATGTACTTGTTTATATGAAGACTTCTGCCTGGTATTGGCGCAGTCTTAAAACACGTACTAATGCGTATCCCCGTCACTTTCACACACATTACAAATCACGCATGCTAGAGAGAGACAGATACAATGCTACGTGTTATTACATGCTAAGTAATGTCTATTTATCTCTCCTAATAGTTTATGTCAATGGTGACAGGCGTGAAAACTTTGTTACCACGACGAATTAACGACAGCTCATTACTAAGCAAACTGCCTATTATAGTCCATTCGTAGGGTGGACACACGTCCGGCTTTTTGTCTGCTTGTCCGGGCGTCCGACTTTTTTATGGGCCAAGAGTTTATAATTATCGTCAACGCGGTTTATTTCTGTTTAGTAATGTTTTTTTTTTAATGAACTAATAGGCAAACTAGCTTACGGCCCACCTGATTTATAGTGGCCACCGTCGCTTATAGACACCGGCAACACCGGGGATATTGTCGATGCGCTGCCTACCCTGAAGGAATTTATGAACATTTTTCTTGAAGCGACACATGTCGTAACCAAGCGGGAAAACCTCAGATGGAAGCTCATTCCATAGTTAATAAGTAAGTAAGTAAGTAGTTAGTTATTTTTACTAAAAACAATTTATAGGTCAATTTAATCTTATTAAATCTAATTAAATACTTAATGATATTTAATTTTTAAAATTTCTGTTGACAATATGTACCTAGTTAATTGATATTTACGATTGGAATTTTCGATATAATGTAAACATTCGCAGTTTGCTCCACTCGCAGGTAACGTCTGGTTACATATCGCCCGCTAAAATACAGTATATTTTACAACATACGGATAAATCCGCTATCATGTTAAAAAAGGTCTATCATAGTAAAAAAAAAAAAAATACTGACTGACCGAATAAAAACGCAGTTCGCTCCACTTGCCGGTAGCGTCTGGTTACATATCGCCCGCTAAAATACAGTATATTTTTCAACGTACGGACAAATCCGCTATCATGTCCGGCCTTGTAACTCAAATGTCCGGCTTTTTAAATACCGACGTCCGGCCTTGTGGCAACACGTGGCAACGCTATCCACACGTAAGTGTATGTAACTAGCTGGAAAAGTTACAACATTGTATTTTATGTATGACATGACATTCTTTTGCTCTGCTTTTGTCTTCTCGTGGTCAACTTCCAACAGGTAGGTACTCATGCAGACTTGTTCAAAAAAATGAAGGATAATGTAAAATTAAATTATACAAAAATTAATTTTGTAAAAATTAAAAAAAACACTCAACTTAATGAAACGGCTCAACCGATTTTGATCAAACATAGCAAAGAGAACTCCCGACAAATTCACCTATCAAACAAAAAAAAAATAACGAAATCTGTTCATCCGTTCGGGAGCTACGATGCCACAGACAGACACACACATAGATACACACTCAGCCACACACACACACATAGACACACAAACACACACACACACACACACACACACACGTCGTTTTTGCGTCGGGGGTTAAAAAGAGGGGTATCAAAGTATTTGTATAATTCTCATAATGAGGGCTTTTAGCTCATTTATGGTGAGGGTCCCTACGGAAGATCTGAAGATCTACTTGACCCCTGACTTCTGGCCGAAAGGGGTGAAGTTCCGGCTGTTCAAGGGCCGTCTGTCACGTGATCCCCCGGGCCGCGACGCGTCGGCGTTGACACGTGTGTTAGATTAAGTTATAAATATCTTTATATGTATGTTAGTTGTAAGGTATATATTACTACGGGCCTTTGTCTAGTACAACGAACATTTTTTACTGTTGCATGAAATAAATGAATTGAATTGAATTGAATTTGAGCCTCGGCGCACACTGGTCCGAAACGGAAAAAAAGTGACATTCGTTTTTTTTTCAATAATTGCAAGTTTTGTTTATGCAATGTTTATGCCAATCGGTAGAACTTAATAATCCCATCAGATACTATTCTATGATATTTTGACAAAAAACTATCAGTTAGAGAGAAAAAAAATAAAGTTCATAAAATTTGTATGGAATGACATTTATCATGCTCGTTTTCTACGAAACACTAACCGATCCAGCTTTGAAACACCTTTTGTGTTATAGAATAGGTTATTACCTATCGTATGACACCATACAAACCTGCATTCACTAGCACCATTTGTGTTATAGAATAGGTTATTACTAGACATCGGATTATATGCATTTGCATGTTTGCATATGCAAATGCATATAATGCTATTTTTATAGCGTTATTGCATATTTTGGTACTTTTTCATTGATAGTGCTTATTTCAGTAGTTATGGAAGTACGTTGGCAGAGTAAGGCATGTTGTATTACGCCGTCAACACATCCGACTCGCGCACACTCGGCGAGCGCACTGGATCCGACCGACTGGCTCGCATAGTGGTCGGCCGGCGCTCGGTATACGTCGGCGGGTTGCGCCGTGCGTGCGGGAGGGGGGCATGCCTACTGCACTCGCTGCTTCACTCACGCGCCTAACTCAATTCAATTGTTTTTGTCTCGCTGTGTTTGTTTATTTTTGTTGAAATTATGCCGCCATTGAAAAAAAATACCCAGATTTTATGTTTGATTGTGCATATTTTATGCATATTTCGCCCTTTTTTAGTGCATATTTGCATGCATATTTTGTCATTTTGATAGTGCATATAATCCGATGTCTAGTTATTACCTATCGTATGACGCCATACACACCTGCATTCACTTGCACCATTTCCCGATAAACGTCATTGAAAAAATAGTACTTTTTAGTCGTTTAAAGGCAACAAATAGTGATCAACACATCATGCAACATAATTGCAAGCTTACTAAAAGTTTTTAACACGCTTTTATTAGCTTGGGTTGTATCTATGTATGTATGTATGTATGTAACTTAATCTTTGAGCATAATTTTCACCAATTTCCAGAAGTCTGATTAATTTGAAACTTTGCATAGAGAGAGAGAGAGAGAGAGAGAGAGAGAGAGAGAGAGAGAGAGAGAGAGAGAGAGAGAGAGAGAGAGAGAGATAGGGTTAGAGTTCAAAGAGTTTATATTACACTATTAAAAGATCGAACAATCAATCAGAATTTATCACCTCAAAATCGAACAATCAGTTCGATCTTTTACTAGTGTAATATAAACTCTTTGAAATTGAAAATTATTTTCTATTTTTTTTTTTTTTAAACAAGTGACGCTTCGCTACGATGCGTCGTACCGAAGCGTGGGTGTTCAGTTAGGAGCACGTTAGAGGACCACTGCTGGACATAATGCCTTCTCATTTAAAACTCAGCTGTGCACTCACCTGTACCGCAGTTCTGCATGGTCTCGGAAACTGCGTCTAAAGGTCATTAACACCGGTTCTCTCGGGTACTGTCCCGTTATTATAGTGCCTACAGATTAAGGCCCAAGTTCACGAACAAATAAATCGGTGGTTACCGTAACCAATCGTCAAAGTGACACATAACGTATGAAAACATGTGACAAAAAGAGTTGTTTAAGCTAAACAGCTGTTTAAACGACCGTTATGTGTTGGTGAAAACCTAACTTATACTCACCTACCTTTGATTATCAATAACTGAGATGCATTACTTGCCGCATTCTATGGCAGAAGAAAGTAAACAAACACCATTATACAAAAAAGGAATGTAGTGTGTGTGCCTGAATCATAATGTGAGTCTGTGGCATTCTGTGCCTGACAGATTGCCTGTTTCCATGTAGACGGTAGAAAGAACAACAAGACATTAGTCTATGGTAGGAGCCGGTCGGTGATGGCTGCGATACCAAGATAATGGCTGGGGTTGTGGAGATTGAGGATCTGTCGAAGCCGCTACTAAGGAACCAGGAATACTTACATTGTGGTGTACGGAATATGCCAGTTTTTTTTTTGTGCTGGACTTGTCTCACAATATTATCTAGCCCCAAGCTAAGCAGAGCTTAGATAACTGATATACTTAATACAATACATTGTAGATAGATATTTTTTATTATACATATTAAATACCCAGAACACCCTGAACAAATATCTGCAGATCGCACAAATATTTGTTCCGAGGCGGGAATCGAACCCTCGTCAGCATCATCAGCTAAAAGCACTGAATAAATAATAGTACAAGTAATAAAGTAAATAAATTCTTATGATGGATGAAATCATGTGGCGCGAAATTCCTTTTTTTTGTTGTTTTTTTTTAGGGTTCCGTAGTCAACAAGACAAGGAACCCTTATAGATTCGTCATGTCTGTCTGTCTGTCTGTCCGTGTATGTCACAGCCACTTTATTCCGAAACTATAAGAGCTATGCTGTTGAAACTTGGTAAGTAGATGTATTCTGTGAACCGCATTAAGATTTTCAACCAAAAATAGAAAAAAACAAAAAATAATGGGGTTCCGATACGTAGAACTGAAACTAAAAAAAAACATCAATCCCGTACGTGTGTGGTATCTATGGATAGGTCTTTAAAAATGATATTGAGGTTTCTAATATATTTTTTTTCTAAACTTAACAGTTTGCGCGAGAGACACTTCCAAAGTGTAAAAATGTGCCCCCCCCCCCCCGTAACTTCGAAAATAAGAGAATGACAAAACTAAAAAAAAAATATGATGTACATTACTATGTAAACTTCCAACGAAAACTGGTTTGAACGAGATCTAACAAGTAGTTTTTTTTAATACACTTTTATTAAAACATCGATCAAAGTTACAACGAACTACAAGAACTTTTATATTATGTTACTTACTGCTACGGAATCCTTCATGGGCGAATCCGACTCGCACTTGGCCGCTTTTTGCCTATTACAGCTCATCAACACTTCTTCAGATAGCGAAAGTTGATTTCGCGAGGACTAGGAGACTTAACACACATGTTTTAATTGATAGTATCTCATAAATATCATCAGTTTAGCTACGACACCCCTAAATACATTTTTACAGTGTTTTTTTTTGTTCAACTTCCAACCTGTATTCAAGCAAATAAATTCATTTAATTTTTTCATTTAATTTCATTTATGAGCTGATGGCAAACTGGCATCAGAGTTAATAGACATTTTCATTTGTGGGCAGCTTTTGACCAAATTCCTTGCGAAGACAGTTGTTTGTGCACGATCTCACCTGTTGGTAAGTGACGATGTGGCCGAAGATGGAGCACAAAGGTCTAGAAGGCACCTATTCACTCTTGCCTTGAAGAGACCCAGATTATAGTTTTCAGGTAAGACAGACGACGGTAGTGTATTCCACTCCTTAGCAGTTCGCATTATAAAGGTAGAACTGAAACGTAATTTGGGTGGTGCGGTAATGTCCTCAGTCAGTTTGTCATCCATTACAGTTGTAGATTAATAGCTCGCTTCGCCTCTCCAGTTCCCAAATTCCTGACGACTCTCTTCCGGCCTTTGTAGATGAGACAATTTTATGAGAACTTCCGACTAGTTCCGACCAATTGTTCCAAATTTACAGATATAACAATACCTACAACAAATATAAGGTATGTACGTTAGGGATCCGCAAAAATTCAAAAGTATCGATACCTACCTGATTCCGGTATCGCAGAAGAAAGTATCGATACTGATAAAAGTATCGATCCAAAGGTATCGATACTGCTCAGTATCGAGTACTTTTTTGATAAGTAACCTTAGATGTATGGTAAATAATCGCAAAAAAAAACAGTTATAAAACAAGTACATACTCAAGTTATTATTATTTATTTTAAAAAAATACAAAATTACTATTAAAATTATCATTAACATTTTAAACAATCAAAAAAAAAAACTGAAAGCCAAAATATTAATGTTTACTGTTTTAATGTAGTACTGATTTAGAGTGCATGTTTATACTATTTTGTATAGTAGAAACTAAAATTAACTTTTAAAACCGAGAGCGAGAGGGATACCGTTCGTTCGTTTCGTTTCGTATGAGGTAGTGCTGGCCTCTGGTGTCGGAGTTTGTCAAGCCGCCCGCGGGCCTCTGACATGGCTTATCGACTGCTATTAATCAATAACAGCCGGGACCGACAGCCTAATGTGCCCTCCGAAGCACAGAGCGATGGAAATCCGCATATATATAACTTAGAAAAGTCATTGGTGCGGAGCCTAGGATCGAACCCGGTATCGTTGGATTCTGAGTTGCACTATTGAACCGTTACACGTCAGAAAGAGAAATGGTGACTTTGAAAAAGTATCGATTCCTAGTAAAGTATCGGAATCAAAGTATCGAGTACTAAAATACTAGGCATCGAAGAGAATGTATCGATACTACTCAGGTATCGATATTTTTTGCGGATCCCTAGAAACAGTTTTGCTACCTGAAGACCGCTGCTAGCGATCTAAAGATAGCTCTATAACTAAATGTATATATAATGTTACATGATACTGACAAACCACGGGCCTAGATAATAATGTATTCATTATGTGTACAACAATGCATGTAATTTGATAATATAATTTTCAACACACTTGCTTATAAAGTGACTCTAATTTCACCGCAATTAGGCACTGTAATCAAACTGTGACTTATTCATTGCTATTATTCACTAGTGAGTTATAGAGACAGTTGAACATTTACACAGAGTGTGTATTTTTTTTTTTTTTATTCAATAGGACACCCAACACAGGTTTACACTAACACATTCAAAAAACAAAACAAAACAAGTTCTTAATCTTAGTGTTCCCGTAATTATAGGGCATCACAGCGTGCGCAAGAAATACAACAATTAACAGCTTATTACAGGGATACATAGTAAATTAAACGATAAGAAATATAAAAATACTTATTACATAATACTAAGACAAAGGATAATAATTTATAGAAATAATATTTAGTTTAGGCTAGAATTTTACTTAAATTATAGATATCGAATGTTGCGGTATAAAATTGAACTATTTGTCAAACAAGAAGGTTACAAAAATGTGTTAAAAATTTCACAAATTTCTGTTTTATTATTATTTTCTTCACTAAAGTGTTGAAAAACATCGTATGATACACGTGTGTATTGATTATTACCGTCCTCGGCTCTCTTAAGACCCTCACCCAACGGCGCGGGGCTCAATGGCGCCTCAGCGGTAATCACCAACATTACACACTAGTACTATAATGTACTAATGCAATATAGGAGCTGACTACATCGTTATTGACAGCAATGACGTAAAGGTATTTCCGCGGTGACCACAGATAAATAAGTGATTCATAAACAAGTTGTATAGTAGTTGAACCAGAACTTACGCAAGTATTAAAGAGTCAATCGGTCAGTTAGTACCCTTTTTAATCGACTGCGCAGGCGCAATAGTACTATAATGTACTAATATTATGTTTTATAGTGTCTGGGTCAATCTCGCGAAGGTATAGGTATTATAGAGTCCTACAAGCAAGTAGATATATTATATAAAAAAGTTTTTGTCAAAAACATATTTTTCAATTAAAAGCTTTTATATAATTAGTGATCGTAATCGTGTGCTGATCAAAATTAGCCTAAACACGGCCAGTCTACTATTATCCATCGAGGAGTTCCGTTGTCCACCTTCCGTCTCCATCATCAGATCAGCTCGCTGTCACCATCATATTGTATTGTCATCGGAACTTGACAGGTATGACAAATTTCAGCTCAGCTGCAAGATTCCACCCGGATAAACATATATTCCATCTGGAGATACATTGCAAGTTAATATAAAGCTTGTAAAAAAAAAACAAGAAAAAGTTGGTCTATCTAAATATCATATTAAAAGATAAACGGCTAATTACCAATACAAAAAAAGAAAGAAAAAGAAAACTAACGAAACAATGAACGAACGACGAACGATTTTGCTAACGATCTAAAGATAGCTCAAGTGATCCTAATCACTATGAGACGGAAGCGTCCCTTGCCACACTGAATGGCAATACCAATGTATTGAGCCAAATAAGGTCCAGCTAACGGGTCACGCGTCGCTTTTACCATCCAGACCAAGCAGATGGATCACCTGATGTTAAGCGGTACCCACTGTCTATGAACAGTGCATTACCACATAGATCACGTCCACTTAGGACGCGCCCTATGTGGCATTGCACTGCGCCCACCACCCTGAGACATAAAGATAAAAAGTCTCATGTGCCTGTAATTTCACCGGCACCCTTCAAGCCGGAACAAAGTTGTACTACACGATCTGATCCCACCATCTCCTTTTCATCATAGGACGAGCAGACGCACGGCTCGGTACCATCCTTACCTCATTGTATACCCTCTATTCGTACTAAACGAATCAGTTCTACCTTTATAATGCGAACTGCTAAGGAGTGGAATACACTACCGTCGTCTGTCTTTCCTGGAAACTTAATCTGGGTCTCTTCAAGGCAAGAGTGAATAGGTGCCTTCTAGACCTTTGTGCTTCATCTTCGGCCACATCGTCACTTACCAACAGATGAGATCGTGCTCAAACAAAGGTCTAACATAGTTAAAAAAAAATGCTTAGGAACTAGCCATTAATCTGTGACGTTTTTGGCACAGATTAATAGCTAGTTATTATGTTATACACGTACGCTCGTCGTTACGTTCATCGTTACGATGGTGTGTGTAAACTCAGACTAGGGCCTCAGAACACGCTGAACAAATATCTGCAGATCGCACAAATATTTGTTCCTAGGCGGGAATCGAACCCGCAACCCGCTGCGTCGCAGGCGAACCTTCGCCCGACCTACGACATACAGCGACACTACACTACGATTGATTAATAGTCACTACGACACTCGAAATGCTTACATCACACTCGCAACCCGACACGTTCTAATGTACACTACCGGCAAGCCATAAGGACAGTTTTGACAGCTGTACCAAAGAATAAATAATAGGATGTCAAACCTAAGTTGAAACCTTTTTTTTAATGAGACCTTTTTTTTGTTTTTTAATGTTAGTAATTTAAGTTTTGTTCATTTTTGTAAAAGGGGAAAGATGTAATACACGTGTATTGGAACGCATATAAATGCGTGCAGTGGAACGTTATGTACAGACGCTGTGAAATGAGTCAACTACTTATATGATAGGTAACAACGGCATCGTGGTACAGACGTAAGATAAAATAGTAATGACTTGAGACACGTCATGCGAGAGTGACTTGGTAGAAAGAAGTCAGTTATAGAAGACAGTGTAAACCATTACAAAATACTTATAATAAAAATAATAAACCCCGAACTTATGTTTTAATTCAATCACGAATACTACAGGCGGTACGTAAAATAAATAAAATAATAATAAATAAAATGTTTATTTCATTAACTTAAGGTCTACAATTTTACATTCAGGGTTTGGAGTCTCTTTTTAGCAAAAAAGATGCTTGTGTTAGGAGAAACCATTCTTCTATATACATCGTTTGAAATGTTAATTAGTACACGTAAACAAAACAATAAACATTTTTAGGAAGAATTATTTTTGGTTCGTTTTCATTAAATTTAAATTAAATAAAAACAAGTTTTTTGTTGAAAAGTACCTTTTTATAAGCTTTTATTTAACTTGCAATGTATGTTTGTCTGGGTGGAATCTTACATACAACTGAATTTTAAAGCAGTTATCCTCAACCGATTGAGATGAAATTTGGCATACCTGTCAAGTTCCGATGACAATACAATATGATGGTGACAGCCAGCTGATCTGATGATGGAGACGGAAGGTGGACAACCTTCTGTCTGAACTTCGAACTTTAGAAATTGAGCTTCCGAATTTCGTAAACCAGTTTCGAAATTGAAAAAAAAAACAAAATTGCACTTCCTAGTCCTGACACTTTCCGTAGGGACCCTCACCATAAATACAATAAGCTAAAGTCCACATTATGACGAGAGTCCAACTTCATGACCCTCATTCCCACTCCGGCTTTCTTCCTGATGTATTCCACAATCTCTGCGGCCTAAAAGCGGCGGCTTAGAAGTTATGAGGGAACAAATGAACATACATACATAGCGGTCAAAGTCATAAGCCCTCCTTTTTACTTCGCTGTTTTTTTTTAACATTGATAGACCTTTGTTTGACCTCGATCTCACCTGTTGGTAAGTGACGATGTGGCCGAAGATGGGGCACAAAGGTCTAGAAGGCACCTATTCACTCTAGCCTTGAAGAGACCCAGATTATAGTTTTCAGGAAAGACAGACGACGGTAGTGTATTCCACTCTTTAGCAGTTCGCATTATAAAGGTAGAACTGAACCGTTTAGTACGAATAGAGGGTATACTAATGAGGTAAGGATGGTACCGAGCCGTACGTCTGCACGTCCTATGATGAAAAGGAGATTGTGGTATCAGATCGTGCAGTTCCTGGGAGCCTTCCCCGAAATGTAACCTATAGAAGATCTAAAGGCACGCGACCTCGAGACTCTGAATCTTAGTCTCCGCCATATGTTGCTCACCTATACCATAGACTAACTAAACACAATAGACTGCTAATCTCATACAAGAAAACGTGCATCGATGAATGATTGCCTACAATGACGCTAGATGTCGCTGTTTTTAATCTTCTATAAACGATTGTAATGCTTTTTACATGTATTTTGAATAGATCGATAAAACATGTTTCGCGACCATAGTTACATTAAAAAATAAAATTAGAAATTTAAACGTTTAGTTTTACAGAGATTAGTTAATTGGTTTTAAATGCTCATTGAATGAATTTGCCAGCGCCATCTAGAAATAGCCTGGAATTTAGCCAGCGCCATCTAGAAATAGCCTGGAATTTGACCTTTTTGAGTCACGTTTTCTTGTATGAGATTGGCAGTCTATTGTGTTTATAAATAAATAAATAAATAATGCTGGACACAGTTCACACAACATTATCTAGCCCCAAGCTAAGCAGAGCTTGTGTTATGGGTACTAGATAACTGATAGGTATACTTAATACAATATAATACATAGATAGATATTTTTTATTATGTACATAGAAATACCCAGAACACCCTGAACAAATATCTGCGATCCCACAAATATTTGTTCCGAGGCGGGAATCGAACCCGCAACCTCCTGCGTCGCAGGCCAAGCTTCGCCAGAGGTCGTCAAGTTAGTCTATGCCTATATATACCTATACCACAGAATAAATATTAGCCTATACGCCGCGCCGTAGTCGGGTAATAACCACCAACTGTCAGAAGTTATCTTAGCGTGCCCCGAGTATATGCATACGCTCACATGCAATCAAGCGCATACAATTATGCCAGGAATCAGACTGGAAACAGCACATTGGTTGCTTTCCAACAACTAACAGACCTTCTCCTTTCTGAGTAAATGTTATTACAATATTCGTGAATTTATAGTCAAAGTCAAAAGTCAAAGTCAAAAGTATTTTATTCATTGAAATCACAAGGTTCATTTTGAATCGTCTTAAAAAATAAATTTACAGTTACTCCTGTTCCAACGCAACCAGACCTAGAAGAATCAGGCAACAAACACGGTCTGTTTTTCTTTTGATGATCCTTCTTACTACTAGGTGGAGAGCGCCTGTGTGGTGCCTCGAGAACAAGTGGAAGCTGATTCAAGGAAAAAAGGAAAACCAAATTAAAAGCCTTACTTAGGTAGGCAGTCAAAAGTAAGATGATAGAGAGAATCAGCAAAAGTTCATAAGGCAGCACACACTACGCTTGATATACACATAAATAACACATCAGTAATAAATTATATGCAGGTACAGACATTGCAAATTGACAAATTAGGTGTCGAGGGGCAGAGCGACATCAGGCCACGCGGCTTTATCATTAACATAGTCATGTAGTGTGTAATACGCTTTCTTAATTAAATTATTCTTTATGTAAGATTTAAATCTTCGAATCGAAAGTTTAGAAGCACTTTCTGGAAGTTTATTATAGAACCGAACAGAATTCCCCATAAAAGACCCACTTACTTTTTTTAATCTAAATTTGGGAATACTCAGTTTATTTTTATTTCTCGTGTTAAAACAATGCACGTCACTTTTTTTCATAAATCTATCTAAGTGTTTATGTGTATATATAATAAGGTTTCGTAGATGTATTGCGATATTGCGGTGAGAATGTTAATTTCCTTAAAACGCTCCCTCAAGGAGTCACGTGGCTTCATTTTATAAATGGCACGTATTGCCCGTTTTTGTAAAACAAATATTGCTTGGATGTCTGCTGCTTTCCCCCACAGAATGAATAGAATAGAGTTGGTGTCGTAAAAGCCGACTAAGGGATTACCCGGACTTGTTGATAAGATTCGTTGGTATAAGATTTGTCCTGGCTGCTAGCTTATTATGGAATGTGTTATTACTGGAAGAAAGCATTAGCAGAGTCAGAGGGAAGCAATGGCGGCGATGGGCGTGGAATATAGACGTGACAAGTGGTGAGCTCATCGCCGCTATTGAATAAAGAATACATACATACATACATAGACACACGCCTCTTTCCCCGAAGGGGTAGACAGAGCTTCAATGGACCTCTTTTCACAGTGGGTTGCACCATCGTGGGAGATAGACGTGACAAGTGGTGAGCTCATCGCCGCCATTGCTTCCCACGACTGACTCAGCTAACGCTTTCATCCAGTAATAACACATTCCATAATAAGGTAGCAGCCAGGACAAATCTTATACCAACGAATCTTACTAACAAGTCCGGGTAATCCCTTAGTCGACTTTTACGACATCCACAGGAGGAGACGGAGTGGTCTATTCTTAGGCCGGACATAAAAAATTAAGAATAAAGAAGAAAAAAAAAAACTGTTCTATAACATAGACACACGCGTCTTTCCCCGAAGGGGTAGGCAGAGCCTCAATGGGCCGCTTTTCACAGTGGGTTGCACCATAGAAAATTTGAGCCTGGTCCATAATACTTCTACTATTCTATATTCTGTGCCTGGTCTAAGAATAAGCTGGAAAAAAGCGTTAGCCGAGTCAGACCTGGGAAACAATGGCGGCGACGAGCTCACCACTTGTCACATCTATATTCCTACGATAGTGCGGTGCAACCCATATGAAAAGAGGCCCAATGAGGCTCTGCCTACCCCTTCGGGGCAAAAGGCGTGTGTCTATGTTTTGTTATGTTATAGAATATATTTGTTTGAGCACGATCTCACCTGTTGGTAAGTGACGATGTGGCCGAAGATGGAGCACAAAGGTCTAGAAGGTACCTATTCACTCTAGCCTTGATGAGACCCAGATTATAGTTTTCAGGATAGACAGACGATGGTAGTGTATTCCACTCCTTAGCAGTTCGCATTATAAAGGTAGAACTGAAACGTTTTGTGCGAATAGAAGGTATACTAATGAGGTAAGGATGGTACCGAGCCGTGCGTCTGCTCGTCGTATGATGAAAAGGAGATGGTGGGATCAGATCGTGACGTTCCTGGGAGCATTTCCCGAAATGTAACCTATAGAAGATCGAAAGGCACGCGACCTTACGGCAGTGCTCGAGACTCTGGATCTTAGTCTCCGCCTTATGTTGCTCACCTATAAGTCTAAAAGCTCTGCGTTCGATCGAGTCCAAGGCAGCAAGCTGGTGTTTGCCAGACTTGGTTTGTATGCCGAGGCTCGAGTGGCCCCTAGCGTTACCTATATGCACACTCTTGCCGATAGATGCTGTTTTCATTTTTTTTTTTTTTTTTTTAACTACTTGAGTGACGGAACAAGCAGATGGCCCACCTGATGTTAAGCGGTAACCTCTGCCTATGAACAGTGCATTACCTCATAGGGCACGTCCACCTAGGACGCACCCTATGTCTGCACTGCGACCGCCACTCTGAGACATAAAGATGAAAAGTCTTATGTGCCTGTAATTTCACCGGCACCCGTACCCTTCACACCGGAACACAGCAATTCGAGCACTACTGCTTTGCGGCAGAAATAGGTATGGTGGTAGTCCCCGGACGAACTCTTTCACAAAAAAGCTCTACTACTACGAAACTGCTGCTACTAGATGCTGTTTTCAATAGTTTATTTCTTTTGACTTTCTCAATAGTAGAAATTAGTGAAATCCAACTCGTCGGTCAGTTACTCTGTTACTAATGTCGATTACAGAGCTGTAGTCACGGTAGTGACATTGCCGAGCTGTAGTCACGGTAGTGACATTGATCTTGTAATGAATTCGTAACCAATTTATTGAAGACTTCACTATAAAAAAAATATCACTTGACATTGGCGAAATTGTAGGATGCCGGTAGGATTTCCCGCCACGCTTGCCATGTTCCCGTTACCAGCGCGCGAAATTCAATTTTTTCGTGTTTTTTGGTCATCACAGCTCATCAACACTTCTTCAGAAAGCGAAAACTATGTTGCCGGTAATTATATGACCTTACACACAAGTTTTAATTTATAGTATCACATAAATATCATTAGTTTGGCAATTAATGTGCTTGAAACAAAAAAAAACACTATAAAAACCGTTGAAGAGTCCATTCATTACATAATTTTCGCAGTTATTGCAGTTATAGTAAGGATCCCTAATTTTTTTGGAAATATAATATAGCCTATGTCACCCGGGGATAGTGTAGCTTCCCAACAGTGAAAGAATTTTTCGAATCTGTTCAGTAGTTTCGGAGCCTATTCAATGCAAATAAACAATCAAATCTTTCCTCTTTATAATATTAATAATAATAGTTTGAAAAGGAGGCCAAGAGGAGGATTCAGTTGGGTAGGCAGCGTTTGAAAAACTACGCCAAGTCTTCTCGTCGCCTATACCACAATGCCTGAAGGCTAAAGTCTTCAATCAGTGCATCCTACCAGTAATGACCTATGGTGCCGAGACGTGGACACTCACGGTAGGGCTAATCCACCAGTTCAAGGTTGCACAGCGAGCTATGGAACGGGCTATGCTCGGAGTTACTCTGAAAGATAAAATCCGAAATGAGATTATCCGACTGAGAACTAAAGTCATTGACATAGTCCACCGGATTAGCAAGCTGAAGTGGCAATGGGCGGGTCATATATGCCGAGGAACCGACAACCGTTGGGGTAAGCGAGTTCTTGAGTGGAGACCGCGTCTTGGCAAATGTAGTTTCCTTGTATGTATGTATGTTTGTGTGTATGTTTTCCTTTTTTCCTTGAATCAGCTTCAACTTGTTCTCGAGGCACCACACAGGCGCTCTGCACCTAGTAGTAAGAAGGATCATCAAAAGAAAAACAGACCGTGTTTGTTGCCTGATTCTTCTAGGTCTGGTTGCGTTGGAACAGGAGTAACTGTAAATTTATTTTTTAAGACGATTCAAAATGATCCTTGTGATTTCAATGAATAAAATACTTTTGACTTTGACTTTTGACTTTGACTTTGTAGCGTGGGGCGCCCTCTGGTTAGGTGGAGCGATGACCTACGAAAGGCGGCGGCAGCGAGTGGATGAGAAGAGCCGAACACCGGGCTCAGTGGCGCGTATTGGGAGAGGCCTATGTCCAGCAGTGGACTAGTGTGGGCTGATGATGATGATGATGATGATAATATTAGTATAGATTCTTATAGAGCGGGCTACATACAGTTCTTATCCGAACTGCCTCCTTATTTGTAACCCATGTAGTTGGTTTTCTCACGTGATTATCATTAAAATTGCTATTGATTGTTGTCATTTAGCGTGTAGTTATGTGTTTCTGTGAGTAGCTAGTCGTGACTAACATCACGATGCTAACATTCAAGATGCTGCACGCTTCTCTCAAAGATATGTTTGGGTTGTCTCAAAGTATATCTTAGGAAATATAATAGGAATACCTACAAAAGAATACTTAAGGTGGAAGCTCACGCATGCGGCGCGAAATTATTTTTTTTGGTGTTTTTTTGATCATTACAGCTCATCAACACTTCTTCAGATAGCGAAAGTTGATTTCGCGAGAACTAGGAGACTTAACAGTAACACACATTAGTATGTCATAAATATCATCAGTTTAGATACGATACTCCTAAACAAAACAAAAACTCTCTAGGGTTAAGCTCGCCTTTGTACATATATCTTTTGTTTTTATTTTATTTGTAATGTTTTTTCTGTGTACAATAAAGAGTTATAAGAAAAAACACTGTAAAAAATGTGTTTCGTAGCTAAACTGATGATATTTATGTGATACTATCAATTAAAACATGTGTGTTAAATCTCCTAGTTCTCGCGAACATCAACTTTCGCTATCTAAAGAAATGTTGATGAGCTGTAATGGGCAAAAAACACCAAAAAAATAGAATTTCGGGTGCAGCCGTATTGATCCCATGGATTCATCCCACGAATATTTATTTCCGGATTCATACCAAAATGTAGGCCGTATAAAGAATTTCGCGCTACAAGCGTGAGCATCCACCTTAAGTATTTTTTTTTACATTTTCATGCAAATTATGCGATTGGGTTGTAGTTTGATGTGTGTGTATTTCTTTGAATATTACACTTTTTTTACAAGCTTTTATTTTTTGTTCAATTAGTAACTAAGTATGTGTGAGTCAAATCTTGCAACTGAATTTTAAAGCAGTTATCCTCAACCGATTGAGTTGAAATTTCGCATACCTGTCAAGTTCCGATGAAAATACAATATGATGGTGATGGACAATATAATCAGCGAGCTGATCTAATGATGGAGACGGAAGGTGAGCAAACGGAACTCCTCGATGGATATAGTCTGGCAGCGTTTTAGCTCATTTTCTCGGTCATTCCGATCACTAATTTCAATAAAATCTTGTTTTGAAAAGATGAAGCAATTGAGGCTATAAGCTCACCACTTGTCACGTCTATTTTCCACGATGGTGCATTCCACAGTGAATAGAGGCCCATTTGAGTTTCTGCCTACCCTTTCGGGGAAAAAGGCGTGTGTCTTTATATGTATTATTCCACAAAAATACTTCATCCACATCATCACGCACAGCCTGACTTCACCCACTGCTGAGTATAAGTCTCTCTTTGCCTGTGCCATTCCACAGCCTGACTTCACCCACTGCTTAGTATAGGCCTCTCTTTGCCTGTGCCATTCCACAGCCTGACTTCACCCACTGCTGAGTATAGGTCTCTCTTTGCCTGTGCCATTCCACAGCCTGACTTCACCCACTGCTGAGTATAGTTCTCTCTTTGCCTATGCCATTCCACAGCCTGACTTCACCCACTGCTGAGTATATGTCTCTCTTTGCCTGTGCCATTCCACAGCCTGACTTCACCCACTGCTGAGTATAGTTCTCTCTTTGCCTATGCCATTCCACAGCCTGACTTCACCCACTGCTGAGTATAGGTCTCTCTTTGCCTGTGCCATTCCACAGCCTGACTTCACCCACTGCTGAGTATAGGTCTCTCTTTGCCTGTGCCATTCCACAGCCTGACTTCACCCACTGCTGAGTATAGGTCTCTCTTTGCCTGTGCCATTCCAAAGCCTGACTTCACCCACTGCTGAGTATAGGTCTCTCTTTGCCTGTGCCATTCCACAGCCTGACTTCACTTACGGTCCCATGCCAGTCTCATCCAGGTTCGGCCGCGACGCATGCGATATCGTCTGCCCATCTCGCTGCTGGGCAGACAAAATACTTATCATCACAAAAGTCGTGGAGATCGCATAGAGACGCTATAGTACATTATGGTACTAGTGTGTAATGTTGGTGATTACGGCTGAGGACCCGAGCCGTTAGGTGGACGGTAATCATCAATACACACGTGTATCATACGACGTTTTTCAACACACTTGTGAAGAAAATAATAAGAAAACAGAAATACACACTCTGTGTAAATGTTCAACTGTCTCTATAACTCACTTGTGAATAATAGCAATGAAAAAGTCACAGTTTGATTACAGGTGTCATTATGTGCCTATTAGCGGTGAAATTTGAGCCACTTTATGAGCAAGTGTGTTGAAAAAAAACGTTACTCCATAGGATGCTTGAAGTATCAGGAAATAGTAGTTAACAGTAGTACAGATTATTTCCGGTTGTCTCAAGCTGTTGTTTGAATAGATGTCTCTCACGATATATTACTCAGAGTTTCCAATACATTACCGGTTCTGTAGAAAATTTATGACTTTTACATAAATTACTTTTAAGGCTGAGTTTTAATTAAAATTTGAGATTATTTATGACTAAGATGAAAGGAAACCGTTTGTTTTTACTTCTACAGGAAAAGTTATGAGATATGAATCCAGAATAATAATTATTACTTTTAGCTTGTCGGATGAGTTCCTGGGATCAATACGGATCACCCGAAAAAACGGGACTATCTCTATGTTGTCAATTCATTCATCATTTAATTTATTTATTTATTTACTTGCAATAAAACAAACATGCTACAAAAATTACTTAAATGCTACTTACAAAAACAAACAACAATAGATACATAGCGACAATAGATAGATAGGTAGATACAAATTAAGCGAATAACCACACAGAAGACATTCACGGGAATAGAATGAAGTAGATAAGTATATAAGTGGTTTACTAGCCCCCACACTAGGATACCCTGTGTTGTGGGGTGATTAATTAATTAATTCATTAATTCATTCATTCATTCAATCTGTCTGTCAGTCAAGATACATTCTCAGAAACGGCTATTTTCTAAAGGTGGGTTATAAATAACCTTTGGTCATATTGGCGCCAGACAATTTTTTTTTATTCTCTAAGGTTATAACGCAAAATTACCAATCTTAGATTAGATTTTTAACCTACTAAATCAAGTACAATATTCAAATTATAAATATGCATAGATAGCATTATAATACCGAGGGATCACCCAGACAGAAACACGATAGGACAATATTTTCTCGATAGAAAAAAAAAACTAAAGTTA
The DNA here is from genome assembly GCA_932527175.1 of Operophtera brumata. NCBI lineage: Eukaryota > Metazoa > Arthropoda > Insecta > Lepidoptera > Geometridae > Operophtera > Operophtera brumata. The sequence goes on along the minus strand of OW052239.1, from coordinate 28,799,825 downwards.
CTTCTAACTTTTGGCTAGATTCGATTGTTTATTAAAAATTATGCATATTATTCGGTAAAAAATTAGATAAATAAATAATAATATATAATGCTGGACAAGTTCACACAACATTATCTAGCCCCAAGCTAAGCGGAGCTTGTGTTATGGGGACTAGATAACTGATATATACTTAATATATACATTACATAGATAGATATTTTTTATTATAAATAGAAAATATCTGCAGATCGTACAAATATTTGTTCCGAGGCGGGAATCGAACCCTCAACCTCCTGCGTCGCAGGCGAACCTTCGCCCGCCGTGCCACAGAGGTCGTCAAAGCATTCAAAAGATATAGTAAGGTATGTCTAATATTTACAAGGGTCGAGATAAACCCTCCATGGTACCTTCCAGCAGCCTCACTCAGGGACATGGAATGCTAGGAGGCTTTTAAACACAAAGGAAACAAAACCGGTCAAGTGCAAGTTGGACTCGCGCACGAAGGGTTCCGTACCATTATCTACAAAAACGGCAAAACAATCAAGTTTGTAATTGCACTCAAAAAGTGGTCACCCATACAAAAACTGACCTCGCAGATCATCGCTTAACCTACATTTGGAAAAATTACGTTTGTTGTATGAAAACTCCCCTTAAATATTTATTTTGATCTAGTTTTTTGTATTTGTTGTTATAGCGGCAACAGAAATACATCATCTGTGAAAATTTCAACTGTCTGACTATCAAGGTTCATGAGATACAGCCTGGTGACAGGCAGACACACAGACGGACAGACAGACAGACAGAGGGACAGCCGAGCTTTAGTAATAGGGTCCCGTTTTATCTTTTGGGTACGGAACCCTAAAAAGTCTGAAGCTAAGGAATTTCGACTTTACCGCTGGAATGGAATGGCGGAGTTTGTGGGAAAGCTACAAGACGAATCTAGTCAAGTCAAGTCAAAAGTATTTTTCATACCCCCCATCTTTGAAAGAGTATTTTTGCTCTTCGATATCTGAGTGCAAAAGCCGTTTTTATCCGCTAGAGGATAAAGTCAAATTGAAGTCATCGTGTGCACTAATTTTGTGAATTCAAACTTCTACTTCTACTTCTTCTTCTACCTCCATGGTGCTGAATTTATCATACAACCTTTTGTAACCCCTGACGCTAAAACGACGGGGTGTTATAAGTTTGACGTGTCTGTGTGTGTTTGTGTGTGTGTGTGTGTGCGTCTGTGGCATCGTAGCTCCCGAACGGATGAACCGATTTATTTATTTTTTTGTTTGAAAGTTAAATTTGTCGGGAGTTCTCTTAGCTATGTTTGATTAAAATCGGTTCAAGCCGTTTCATTGAGTTGAGGGTTTTTTTAAATATTTACAAAATTTATTACTTTTAATTTGTTAAAAACACAGACTCGGAACCTTCTTGGTGTATTACTTTCATTTCCTCGCTGAGGTGGGATGAAAAGTTACGTGTTGCACTCGAGTGCAAAGATTTTTCACCTCGTGATCTTTTGATTCCCTAGCTAACACTCAGGATTCTAATTTTTGAATCAATCGTTTGCTCGGTCATCAAAATTGAGCACGCGGTTAAGGGGCTTGTAGCGAGTTTTTTTTTCGTGATTTTTTCTCATCACAGCTCATCAACACATCTTCAGATAGCGAAAACTATGTTGCCGGTAACATAGTTTTCGCTATCTGAAGAAGTGTTGATGAGCTGTGATGAGCAAAAAACACGAAAAAATTTGAATTTCGTGCCTCAAGCGAATGCAGCCACCTTAAAAATCAACTTTGCACTCTTATATAACAAATAACTTTGACGACCTCTGTGGCGCGGCGGGCGAAGGTTTGCCTGCGACGCAGAAGGTTGCGGGTTCGATTCCCGCCTCGGAACAAATATTTGTGCGATCTGCAGATATTTGCTCTGGGTGTTCTGTGTATTTTATATGTATAATAAAAATATCTATCTACGAGTATGTAATATATTGTATTAAGTATATCAGTTATCAAGTACCCATAACACGAGCTCTGCTTAGCTTGGGGCTAGATAATGAAGTGTGAACTGTCCAGCATTATTTATTTATTTAAAAAATAAATAAATATTATTCTTTGAAAACACAAGGATCATTTTGAATCGTCTTATAAAATAAATTAAAAATAGTCGGGGTTTTGAAATTGCAAAAAATTGGCATGCCTCTTGGCATTGCGTTTGGTTTTTAAATTTAGCCAAAAGCCTGTTAAAAATAGCGTCGTGCCTAGACATCTTGATAACGATTGAAGAAAGCCGACTTTCAAGAGTCTAAAACCCACTTCCTACTAAAGCGTCGGGCAGAGACGCTACGAAGTAGTAGAAGAGCTTTTTTGTGATAGAGTTCGTCCGGGGAAGTACTACTATTTCTGCCGCAAAGCAGTAGTGCTCGCATTGCTGTGTTCCGGTTTGAAACCGGTGAAATTACAGGCACATGCACATGAGACTTTTCATCTTTATGTCTCAGGGTGGCGGGCGCAGTGCAATGCCACATAGGGCGCGTCCTAGGTGGACTCTTTCACAAAAAAGCTCTTCTACTACGAAACTGCTGCTACTAGATGCTGTTTTCAATAGTTTATTTCTTTTGACTTTCTCAATAGTAGAAATTAGTGAAATCCAACTCGTCTGTCAGTTACTCTGTTACTAATGTCCACAGCTAACGTAGGTACAGCAAACGTAGGTACAGCAAACGTAGGTACAGCAAACGTAGGTACAGCAAACGTAGGTACAGCAAACGTAGGTGCAGCAAACGTAGGTACAGCAAACGTAGGTACAGCAAACGTAGGTACAGCTAACGTAGGTACAGCAAACGTAGGTACAGCTAACGTAGGTACAGCAAACGTAGGTACAGCAAACGTAAAATATGATATACGCATATAAAGCCACGCTTCAGTAGACAACAGACCTTAAACTACGGTTCAACCATTTGACCTCAAACCGGTTCTAAAAGTCTCATAGACCCGTTACACAAACATTACAATAACTGGTATTATCGCATACAGCACCGTTGTCCGTTATTACATAACTATCTAACATAACTAGTTATTTATAACTTTCTATCAAAACTAGTGAAAGCATATATTTTTTATTTGTCAGCTGAACTATTCTGACCTTTGACTCGTTCGTTATTTAAAATGGCCTAGTATTACGAGATCTGTGGCCTTAGGAAATCTTCAGTCATATGGATTTTATACATGAAATGGGCTCAGTGTGTCATAGCCGTAGATTTTTAGTTTTAAATGGTAATTTCCTACGTAATTCCGGAACGGTCCGGCTCGTTCACCGTAAGATGGCACCTGTAAATACTCCATGGCATTTACGGTAAACGGCCTGTAACAAAACCATAAGTCGAGCAGTTGGAGTCTCGCCATGATGTCAGTTGTATGCCCTATATGGTGAGGGTGCCGACTGACCGACTATCGACCTTCATGAATGGAGAGTTCTGGCCGAGAGGTGTCAAGTTCTGGAGGTTCTTCAGACGCCTGACACGAGAAACCGCGCAGGTGCGTCATGCGTCGCCGTCTAGACGTGTGCAAGTCTAAAGTGTTTTTTATATGTATGTTAGTTTTTAAGGTATTTATGGTGCTATGGGCTTATTGTTTAGGTTTTTATACATTTTCCAATAAACCTGAAATAAATATATTTGATTTGATTTGATTTGTTTTGATAAGTAGGTTTGTTAAAAGTAGAATTTAAAGAGAATCAGAAAATAATTAATACTTATACAGCGCGTCCCAAGACTTTGTGACATGAAGGGAAAGTACCTTAAATATTGTAGATAGGATATTTCCTGAAAGGAGACTTTATTTTATTTTAAAAAAACTTAGTAATATTGCATTCAAAGATTTTCTAAAAATTACTTGCTTCGTTTGGTACTCCAACCGACCAAAATGTGAAAAAATAAACATGCCGAATTTTTATGATGCCAATCGAAAGAACGGCTAAAATAAAATAATTCCTCTTAAGTAACATATAAATAATAAAAATAAAAAGCCTTTTATTTCCTTAAAAAATGATAAACAAAGTTACAAATAAAAATAATAAAGTATCCTGTTGTATAAATTTAATCCTTAGTTAAGGCCCCTTTCGGGTATAGGCCTCCTCCAAATCTTTCCAAAGATCCCTATCCTGCGCTCTACCTATCCAGTTTTTGCCGGCTGCCTTCTTTATATCGTCGACCCAACGTTGTTGTGGGCGTCCTCTGGCTCTCTTTCCCGTCGGCCCCGTCCACGTCGTTACTCCACCTGTTGTCTTTAAGACGTGCCAAATGTACCGCCCCTTTCCACTTCAGGATTTGTGTGTGAGACAGAGTATCTATGACTTTGGTTTTCTCTCGAATGGAATCGCTTCTTTGTTTGTCCTTTAATCTGATGCTAAGTATGCTTCTTTCCATTGAGTGCTGTGTTGTTTGTATTCTGCGTCGTGTGTGTTCATTAAATATCCATGTTTGTGATCCATAGTACACAATCGATCAATAGGATCGATTCCCAGACGAAGCAAGTAGTTTTTACAAAATCTTTGAATGAAGTATTACTAAGTTTTAAAAATAAAATAAAGTCTCCTTTCAACAAAATATCCTATCTACAATATTTAAGGTAATATTTAATATTTAAGTCTTGGGACGCCCTGTATTATATTGATTACTTTTATCGTCAGATGGTCTCTGAATATTCTCGATGCAGATTGTCGTGTTTGTGGCAGAGTTGTCACGATAACAGTCGACAGCCGTGGCCTTTGACCTTCGTAACATGTCGCAGCCAGCGACCTGATTCAAGTGCAATTATACGAACACAAAGGGCTTGGCTTGTACTAATTTTTATTCTGTAGCTTGGTATAGGATCACAATGCTTGTACGAAAGTTATATTGACTCTTATCTCACAATAAGTATTGAAAAATATTTTTTCAACACACTTGCTCTTAAAGCGGCTCTAATTTCACCGCAATTAGGCACATAATGACACCTTTAATCAAACTGTGACTTTTTCATTGCTATTATTCACTAGTGAGTTATAGAGACAGTTGAACATTTACACAGAGTGTGTATTTCTGTTTTATTATCATTTTCTTCACAAGTGTGTTGTTAAACGTCGTATGATGCACGTGTGTATTGATGATTACCGTCCTTGGCTCTCTTAAGACCATCACCTAACGGCTCGGTTCTCAATGGCGCCTCAGCGGTAATCACCAACATTACACACTTGTACTATAACGTACTATTACAGAACATGCACGCTTTTATAATATTAGTGATCGTAACCGTGTGCTGATCAAAATAAGCCTAAACACGGCCAGTCTACTATTATCCATCGAGGAGATCCGTTGTCCACCTTCCGTCTCCATCATCAGATCAGCTCGCTGTCACCATCATATTTTATTGTCATCGGAACTTGACAGGTATGCAAAATATTTTCTCAATCGGTTGAGGATAACTGCTTAAAAATTCAGTTGCAATATTCCACCCGGACATACATTGCAAGTTAATATAAAGCTTATAATAAAATAGTGAGCACTTATTACTTATTTTACTTAGTAATAGAGTTCCGCAGGCACCCTTTGGGCACAGAACCCTAACACATGAAGGTTACGTGTGAATTGGCATCAATGAGCTCCGTGGGAATGCACAAGTCGCGAGCTTCACTTCTGGTTCTTATATAATGCATCTTCACGGCTTTTTGTACCATGTATTGGATAATAATGGCGTGTACTAGATACATCGTGTCATTTTAGAGATTATTCATTTGAGATTAGATTTTACATTGGAAATTTTTCATTCAATATTTTACATTGGGGATTTTCCATTCGAAATTTAACATTCGAGATTTTTCATTCGATATTTTTCATTCGAGATTTTTCATTCGAGATTTTTCGTTTGTTGCCCGTGGTACTACTGGTAGTAATACAGGTAGTTCCACGGGTAAAATAAAACCGTAGAACCAAGGGATCCAGTTGTACAACTGGAAGTTTTATACAAGCTTTATATTAACTTGCAATGTATGTATGTCCGGGTGGAATCTTGCAACTGAATTTTAAAGCAGTTATCTTCAACCGATTGAGCTGATATTTGTCATACCTGTCAAGTTCCGATGACAATACAATATGATGGTGACAGCGAGCTGATCTAATGCCGCGCACGCGCCGCGTCCGAGACTACTCGCGAGCGACGAGGATGGCTTTCAGGGAGGCAATGTTTTCCATAGACTGGAATGAGCTGCTTCAGAACACACAGTCTGCGGAGAATTTAGCAACCTCTGTTATTAATATTCTAAAAAGTAAATATAATATTTGTTTTCCGCATAAACAGAAAAATATTAGGAAGCAATCCTGGATTACGCAAGAACTAATAGATTTAAAAGATCTCCTTTATGACACGATTAATTTGCAAGAAAAAAACCCTGATAAGAACCTCTGTTTTTTTATAGAAAAAATTACAACTCAGTATGAAAATTTAGTTAAAGCTAAAAAAATACGCCACTACGATAAAATAATAAGCCATAGCGCCAATTCAAGCAAAGCTATATGGCGTGTCGTGAATACAGAAAGAGGCAAACTCTCTCGTACGTCAGCGAGTTTTACAGAGGTTGCTAAAGACTCCAACGGTGAGAAGTTCAAGTCTCGTAAAGCGGCGGCCGACGCGATGAACGCGAGGTTCGTGGGCGCCGCCGCAGCGTGTGGCGCGCCGCGCGCTCAGCTCGCGCGTGTGGAGACGGCCCTCGCGGCTGCGCGGCCCGCTTCCGACCGCTCCCTAAGACTCACCAGGTTCACTGCGGAAGAGGTCTTTCGCATCATAACTTTACGAATCCCCAGAAAACCGACTAGAGACATATACGATATCTCGATGGAACTTCTAGCCTCTGCCGCAGAACCACTGGCATTGTGTTTGGCCAGTCTGTTTAACCGCTGCATCGGGGCTGGAGAATACCCGAAAACCCTAAAAGTGAGTAAAATTTCACCTCTATTTAAGGGTAAAGGTAAGCGCGAGGACATCGATGGATACCGACCGGTATCAATAATCCCTGCCGTTGCGAAGATCCTGGAGAACGGGCTCAGCACCCGCCTCACCGAGTTTCTGGCGGCGACAGGAGCGCTGTCGGAGCGCCAATACGCGTACCGCGCGGGATGCTCCACTACCTCGCTCACGCGTGAGCTCATCCGGCGGGTGCTGGAGGCTTGCGAGGGGAGACGGCAAGTCGCAGTCCTGTGCTGTGACCTATCGAAAGCATTCGATGTTGCAGATCACAGCGTGCTCGCCTCCAAGCTCCAGCACTACGGCATCAGCGGTCACGCACACTCTCTCCTGACGGATTTGCTGTGTGACAGAACGCAGGCGGTTGTCGCCGACGGCGGTGACACAAAGTCAGACTCCTTGGGGACTGTGATGGGCGTGGCGCAGGGATCGTCGGTATCCAACATCCTCTTCTCGGTACTGCTGAACGACCTGCCTGAGCACGTGACGGCCGGTGATGTGTACATGTACGCGGATGACGTGGCTGTAGTCGTCAGTGCCCCGTCACTGGATCAGCTCGAGCAGAGGTTGAACACGGCTGCCCGCCAGGTGACGCAGTGGTTTGAGTGGAACGGACTAGTCCTGAATCTCAAAAAAACACACTTCATGCACATTTGCATCTCAGGGCGGCAGGTTAGAGGCCTATCTGTGGCCATAGATATGACACGAATTGAACAATACCATCGACTGTTTTTCTTGGATTTCAAATGGACCGTGGCCTAACTTGGGCCACACACATTGATAAGTTGTGTGCAAAGCTGGGCAGCGCGTGTTTCGCCCTCCAAGGCTATCTCGCGTGGTGTCCGCCGACGTGGTCCGCACTTGTTATTTCGCGACCGTACATTCGCTCCTCCAGTACGGCGCAGAGCTGTGGGGGCGCGCTGCCGACCGGGAGCGCGCCTTCCGCATGCAGAAGCGTGCTGTGAGAGCGATCGCGAGGACGGCGCGGGACACGTCGGCTTTTCCATACTTTACTTCGCTGCAGATCCTTACGCTGCCCTCAATCATCATACTCCAGGTAGTGATGTATGTAAGGCAAAACCTGGCAGAGTTCAAAACGCGCGGAGATGGTCACGCGCGAAGCCACAACACGCGCGGAGCCTGTAAGCTCGCTGCGGTGTCCCGCAGACTTGCTAAGTCTGACAGACTCACGCATGTCCTGGGGCCCGCAATGTACAACCACCTGCCAGCGCACATCATTGCTGCACCTAGTTTGTTCTCGTTTAAAGCCAAACTGAAATCATGGCTAGTCGAGAAGGCATTCTATAATGTTGCGGATTTTGTGCCCAAAATCCGATGACATAATGGTAACATTAAATCATAATTCTATTCGATTTTTATTTATTAATTGACATGTTGTTTAAATAATTAATTGTTAATTGGAAACTTAATGTAAGTTACAATTTGTAACCTAATTAATTGATATTATTATTGTTTTAATTAGTATTTTTTTATTATTACTATTTATTAACAATTCTATATTATTAATTTATTTATTAACTGACCGACGTGTAAAAATTATTTACCAATAAATTGATTATTCTGATTATTATTCTGATAATGATGGAGACGGAAGGTGGACAACGGAACTCCTCGATGGATAATAGTAGGCTGGCCGTGTTTAGGCTCATTGTGATCAGCACACGGTTACGATCACTAATATTATAAAAGATTGCATTATTTATTTATTTTTTGACAAAAAACTTATTTAATTTAAGTTTTCCATGAGTTTTGCACACGAATTTGACGTTCCAAATTTAAATCACTTTACTCCCTTGGGAGTTTCATACAACTTTATCTCCCTAAAGTTTTAATGCGTTACTTTACGTTGAGGTTGCATGATATGTAATTGGACATTATATAACATTGGAGCAAAATAAAAAAATCTGGTAAAAAATATTCCAATATTGGTGGAAAATATTTTTAAAATTAGAGTAGGTAACTTTTAAAAAGTTATGAGTTAAAATATTTATTCGCAGCGTCCACGTATTGCCCCCGCTTCCTCTCCGCCATTTTGAGTATCCTCCTTACCAGAGGATCGCTTCTCAACGCCTGCCTAACCTCCGTCTCATCCACTATCGTCATTACCGTTGATAGCTTTATTTTATCTTTCACTGTTGTACTTGTGGTTTTATTATCTGCCATCGTTAAATTCTTTTTTAAAATTTCTTTTAATAGTTCATCGAATTCGTCTATTTTGGTTTTGGTTGGTTTTCTAGCTCGATTGGATCTCATAGCTTCGTGTTCCATTTCTAAGACCTGAGCGAGTTTTTCCATTAGAACGGTCTGTCTTCCCAAAACTTCCATTATTCTTTGTTCTCTTAACTCTCGCTCATCTTCATTCAAAGATTTACTCGTTTCACAGGTTTCAATATATTCATTCGTTCTCCGTTTCATGTTTGAAATTGGAACGGATTCGTGATTTGAAATTGGAATGGCTTGTTTTATGTCGAGTTTTTTTTTGACGTGATCTTTTTTTACTCGGCGTAGTAGAAAAGGCTTTGCAGAATGTTGTGTTCTGGAATGAATTGAAATAAAACTATTATGGGTTTTTTTAACTCATGTTATTATGGATAACTTGAGTTAAGGATAGCATCCGGCGGGAGCTACTTGTCAACAAAGAAACATATACAGACAGACATACACTGTGGCCCAAAACTTAAAACAACCCTCTTATTAGTCGGGGGTTGAACCGGCACGTTGTTTTTTACAAGCTTTTATTTAACTTACAATGTATGTACGTATGTCCGGGTGGAATCTTGCAACTGAATTTTAAAGCAGTTATCCTCAACCGATTGAGCTGAAATTTTGCATACCTGTCAAGTTCCGATGATGGAGACGGAAGGTGGACAACGGAACTCCTCGATGGATAATAGTAGACTGGCCGTGTTTAGGCTCATTGTGATCAGCACACGGTTACGATCACTAATTTTATAAAAGCTTGTATTGAAAATTATGTTTTTGCAAAAAACTTACTAAGCTTGTAATATATAGCGTAATGTTATGTATATTACCTTGTATCAATGTCGGCCATCTTTGAGTAAAGATTATTGTTGTGATACGTCACTCCTTTGTCATCACCCGACATTGTTGTGTTCAAATTGTTTATTTCTCTTTGGCTGGTGTCTATTTGGAGACGCGTTGTCGCCTGGCACACGGCTGCAAAAACACCCCACTGTCTTTTTAACCCCCGACGCAACAACGACGGGGTGTTATACGTTTGACGTGTCTGTGTATGTGTGTGTGTGTGTGTATGTGTGTGTGTGTGTGTCTGTGGCATCGTAGCTCCCGAACGGATGAACCGATTTCGATTTTGTTTTTGTTTGAAAGCTGTATTTGTCGGGAGTGTTCTTAGCTATGATTGATCACAAGTAATTAATTTTGTAAAAATTAAAAAACCCCCTACGCAATGAAACGGCTGAACCGATTTTGATCAAACAAAGCTAAGAACACTCCCGACAAATACACCTTTCAAGCAAAAAAAAAACGAATTTGGTTCATCCGTTCGGGAGCTACGATGGGACAGACAGACACACACACACACACAAAAGGACACGTCAAACTTATAACCGTCGTTTTTCGTCGGGGGTTAAAAATCGATTCATCCGTTTCATTGCCTTGGGGTTTTTTTTAATTTTTACCTAATTAATTACTTTTTGGTTTATCCTAAATTCAGTTTTGCCCAAAATATAAGTCGCCCCGATGTACTGCGTCGTAGACCAATTGCTATAGCGCGGGAACCTTCTTTCTACCAATAGCAATCGCGCGCTAAAATGTTGCGCTGTTATTGGTTAATCGATTTCGCGGCAAAATCGCGGCCGGTGTGCATGTGTGTGACTTAGCAGATCATTGTCCAGCAGGAGGCCAATTCTCGGATTGTAGATTATCCCTAAATTAGAGATAATGTCGAAGCATGAATGTCTACAAAAAATGTCACGAAAATGTCACAATAACTATCAAATCCTATTCGATTTGAATGATTTTGGTCGACTTATGTCTATTTGTGACATCACGAGAATAGCAAAGATTTTATTCGACATTCGCCATCTTTTTTCGACATATGTCTAATTCGACTTAATATCTAAAGCACGAGAATTGCCCTTCTGATCATAAATAAATGAGAGTTCTATTCGCATTCGGCATAGTTCTATAGTTCCTGATACTTTTTAGAAATAGTTCTGGTGTTGTTCTGACCTTGTTTTTTTTCCACATAATTGCCGATTTGTAAAAAAAAAAATTTTCATCATTTCAAACAGTCTAGTAAGCTAGAACTCTTTCGTTTTTAACAGATCCGTACCATAACTGCAATCAACAACTCGATTGTAGTCCAGAACTCACGTTAAAATTCCAGCAGATCAAGTCGGAAAGCTTGAAAAGTAGAAAAAAATATTTTATCGTCATTTCAAACAGTCTAGAAAGCAGTCTTTCGTTTTGAACAGATCCGTATCATAGCTGCAATCTAGAACTCGATTGGAGTCCAGAACTCACGTTAAAATGCCAGCAGATCATGTCCGAAAGTTTGAAAAGTAGAAAAAAAAAACATCATTTCAAACAGTCTAATAAGCTAGAACTCTTTAGTTTTTAACAGATCCGTACCATTACTGCAATCAACAACTCGATTGGAGTCCAGAACTCACGTTAAAATTCCAGCAGATCATGTCCGAAAGTTTGAAAAGTAGAAAAAAATATTTTCATCATTTCAAACAGTCTAGTAAGCTAGAACTCTTTCGTGTTGAACAGATCCGTATCATAGCTGTAATCTAGAACTCGATTGGAGTCCAGAACTCACGGTAAAATGCCAGGAGATCATGTCCAAAAGTTTGAAAAGTAGAAAAAAAATCACGAAAGAGTTCTAGCTTCCTAGACTGTTTGAAATGATGAAAATATTTTTTTCTGCTTTTCAAACTTTCGGACATGATCTCCTGGCATTTTACCGTGAGTTCTGGACTCCAATCGAGTTCTAGATTGCAGCTATGATACGGATCTGTTCAAAACGAAAGAGTTCTAGCTTTCTAGACTGTTTGAAATGACGAAAAAATATTTTTTTCTCCTTTTCAAACTTTCGGATATGATTTGCTAGAATTTGAACGTGAGTTCTGGACTCCAAACAAAGTTCTTAAACGCAGTTATGGTACGGATCTGTTCAAAACTAAAGAGTTCTAGCTTACTAGACTGTTTGAAATGATGAAAATATTTTTTTCACTAATCGGCAATTATTTGAAAAAAAATAAAAATAAACTTAAATCACCAGAACTATTTCTAAAAAGTATCAGGAACTCATCCGCATGCGAAAAGAACTTCGTGTTTTTTTTATTTGCTGCAAAATTATCTGCTACGGGAAGTTGGCAGATCATTTTGACAATTGACTTTTTTTAAGGGAAAAACGCCAGAACTATTTCTATAAAGTATCAGGAACTGTAGAACTATGCTGCATATCGAATAGAACTCTTATTTATTTATGATCTGCTGGACAATGATCTGCTAAGTTCACACCTAGGAAGATGGAATAAAGCAAGGAACTAAGGCTAAAAACGAAACGGTATCGATTATACCAGTCTCCTTCTTTTATATGGATGTTTTCATGTGTTGGAATGAGACAAGCATATATCTATCTGTTTTTATTTGTGTAACTCGTACCAGGCCAAACGTCAAATTACTACTACATTCATGGTACCAATCTAGGAAGATGTATATGCATGGTGCCAATATTCAGGGTACGGAACGGAAAAACGACTGTCGTGTGACAATATATTTGTTTCTCTCTAACATAGGATAGCAAGCTATCTTCTAGGATAGGAGTAAGAAGGAACACTCTATGCTATTTTAGCACTCACTCCATACTATTATAGCTCCATGGTTCACACACATCCGGCGGCGTGCGCCATCTTGTTCATCAGTCGACTCTTACGTGTGAGCGGGACAGAGCTATACAGCGGGTCGGAGCTATACTATACGTTTGGCTACTGTCGGATATCAGTCTGCGCTCTTCTGCGCAAACGAAAACAGTCAATCGGACTTATATTTTGGATAAAACTGTACCTAATTTTGTATCAGTTTACATACTAGACTCCTGGAAGAGACTAAAAACAACACAGGGAATCCTAGTGTGGGGGCTAGTTAATAACATACATACATACATACATAAACTCACGCCTGTTTCCCGGAGGGGTAGGCAGAGACCACAGATTTCCACTTGCTACGATCCTGACACACCTCGTTTTCTTCATTCACTCTCATCACATTCTTCATACATGCTCGTTAAGGGTACTCTTGACCTGGCCTTGTTCCAGAACGTCTCCGATCTGGTCTGAATACGTTCGCCGAGGTCTCCCCTTCCCACTGTCCCGTTCACGCTCGTCTTATGTACCCATTTCAACCTACTATCGTCAATCCTTTCTAAATGCCCAAACATACCTAACCATCTGAGCATACCTCTCTCAATCCTAGTCACTACGTCTTCTTTAATTTCACAACACTCTCTTATCAAACTATTCCTTATTCTATCTCTCAAAGTCACACCACAGATACTTCTCAAAGCTCTCTACTAGTGAATAACCTACTGATCACTGGATCTACAGAGATTAAACGCTTACTTATGCATAAACTGTCTTAGTTTAAATCAAAATGTTGTTTAGTAAGTAACCTAGGTGCTTATTTTATACTTAAATTCTACTTATTTAGATAATTGATCTGACGACCTCTGTAGCGCGTCAGGCGAGTAGCCGGCTGAGACGCGAAAGGTTGCGGGTTCGATTCCCGCTGCAGGGCAAATGTTTGTATGATCTGAAAATATTTGTTCCGAGTCTGGGTGTAATGGTACCATAGTACTCGTAGTTTCTGATACCCACGACACAGGGGATCCTAGTGTTGGATCAGGACTATGTATGTGAATGTAGGGTTTAAAAAAAAAAAAAATATCATCTCAGTGTTTTTGGATACAAATAAATGTACCTAAATTTTGATTTGAATAAATCCTATACTTACTATGCATATTTTACAAGCTTTTCCGGGTGGAATATTGCAACTGAATTTTAAAGCAGTTATCCTCAACCGATTGAGATGATATTTGTCATATCTGTCAAGTTCCGATGACAATACAATATGATGGTGACAGCGAGCTGATCTGATGATAGAGACGGAAGGTGGACAACGGAACTCCTCGATGGATAATAGTAGACTGGCCGTGTTTAGGCTCATTGTGATCAGCACACGGTTATCACTAATTTTATAAAAGCTTGTATTGAAAAAAATATTTTTCACAAAAAACTTATTCTACATATTCTTATTCTATATCTATTGCCGTGGTGTGTCCGGCCCAAGAATAGACCCCTCCATCTCCTCCCGTGGATGTCGTAAAACCCGACCAAGGTATTACTCGGACTTGTTGATAAGATTATTTGGTATAAGATTTGTCCTGGCTGCTAGCTTATTATAGAATGTGTTATTACTGAAAGAAAGCGTTAGCAGTCAGTCGTGGGAGGCACAGGCGGCGATGAGCTCACCACTTGTGTCGTCTATATTCCACGATGGTGCAACCCACTGTCAAAAGAGGCCCATTGAGGCTCTGCCTACCCTTTCAGGGAAAAAGGCGTGTGTCTATGTATGTATGTATTCTTTCCTGACCTTCGATTAGTGACTTTACCAAGTTTACCTACATAGTTGTTGTAAGACGAGCCGTGACATGTCTGGTCATATAATACCTATAGATATTATACAAAGAGCTTTCTGAATTCTGTCAATCATTCTCGTTTTTGTGCGAACTTGAATAAAGCAAAGAACAAAGTAGACATTGTATTTCATATTTTCTATTTCAATAATATAAGCCGTGGTGTCTGGCCAAGAATAAACCCCTCCATCTCCTCCCATGGATGCCGTAAAAGGATTAACAATGGCATGGGAAGCAGCATCTATCTGAATACGCAACACCAATGTACCACAAAATACATAGTACAGAAAGTCAGTTCCGGCCGAATATAAAATAAATAAATAATGCTGGTCATATAACATTATCTAGCCCCAAGCTAAGCAGAGCTTGTGTTATGAGTACTCGATAACTCGATAATTAGATATACTCAATTATTTATTTATTTATTAGTACTTACAAACAATGCAAGTTAAATAAAAGCAAGTAAAAATGAAGGAAACACACTTACATAACAATATTACAGTTTGCAATACATAAAGTAAATGGAACATTGTATAAATGCAATAAAAATAATATTTTATTTATTTCTTAATAGAGTTCATATTGGTTTTATATAGTACCATCGCTCGCCCGCGGGTTCACCCGTTAGTTGCCAATAATACTGAATTTTAAGATAATTCTCAATTCAAGCTTTTATAAAATTAGTGATCGTAACCGTATGCTGATCACAATAAGCCAAAACACGGCCAGTCTACTATTATCCATAGAGGAGTTCCGTTGTCCACCTTCCGTCTCCATCATCAGATCAGCTCGCTGTCACCATCTTATTGTATAGTCATCGGAACTTAACAGGTATAACAAATATCATCTCAATCGGTTAAAATTCAGTTGCAAGATTCCACCCGGATTCCAAAATTAGCCGAATGTGTTTACTGGAAGAAAGCGTTAGCCGAGTCAGTCGTGGGAAGCAATGAGGAGCTCACCACTTGTCACGTCTATATTCCACGATGGTGCAACCCACTGTGAACAGAGGCTCATTGAAGCTCTGCCTACCCCTTCGGGGAAAAAGGAGTGTGTCTATGTATCTATGTATGTATGTATGTTTGTACGTAAAGTACTTTTTCTTCTCCATATATACGTTTTGAGCACCACCTACATAAATGTATCCACAATACTCGAAGGTTAGCTGGTTGAGAATTAATTTCGCCTATGTACATTGTTTGTTTTGTGCAATAATAGGACATTATGGTACAAGTATGTAATGTTGGTGATTACTGCTGAGGCGCCATTGAGACCCGAGGACAGTAATCATCAATAGACACGTGTATCATACGACGTTTTTCAACACACTTTTGAAGAAAATAATAATAAAACAGAAATACACACTCTGTGCAAATGTTCAACTGCCTCTATAACTCACTTGTAAGTAATAGCAATGAAAAAGTCACAGTTTTATTACAGGTGTAAAACAGAAATACACACTCTGTGTAAATGTTCAACTGTCTCTATAACTCACTTGTGAATAATAGCAATGAAAAGTCACAGTTTGATTACAGGTGTAAAACAGAAATACACACTCTGTGTAAATGTTCAACTGTCTCTATAACTCACTTGTGAATAATAGCAATGAAAAGTCACAGTTTGATTACAGGTGTCAAATTGCGGTGAAATTAGAGCCACTTTATGAGCTAGTGTGTTGAAAAGAATATTCTATTCTACGAGTATTGATAAGAAGATTAATAATAATGCTGGACAATAAATAAATAATGCTGTAATGCTCACACAACATTATCTAGCCCTAAGCTAAGCAGAGCTTGTGTATGGGTACTAGATAACTGATATACTCGTACTTAATACAATACATTCCATAGATAGATATTTTTTATTATACATAGAAAATACCCGGAACACCCTGAACAAATATCTGCAGATCGTACCAATATTTGTTCCGAGGCGGGAATCGAACCTGCAACCTCTGTGTCGCAGGCGAATCATTGCCAGTCGCGCCACAGGGGTCGTCAATTTCACCGCAATTAGGCACATAATGACACCTGTAATCAAACTGTGACTTTTTCATTGCTATTATTCACGAGTGAGTTAAAGAGACAGTTGAACATTTACACAGAGTGTGCATTTCTGTTTCAGTACTATTTTCTTCACAAGTGTGGTGAAAAACGTCGTATGATACGCGTGTGTATTGATGATTACCGTCCTCGGCTCTCTTGAGACCCTCACCTATGGCGCCTCAGCGGTAATCACCAACATTACACACTAGTACCATAATGTACTGTAACGGTATCTTATTTATTATAGATAAAATACGGTAGATATTTTTTATTAGAGGTAGAATATACCCAGAACACCCTGAACAAATATCTGTGATCGCACAAATATTTGTTCTGAGGCGGGAATCGAATCCGCAATCTCCTCCGTCGCAGGCGAACCTTCGCCCGCCGCGCCACAGAGGTCGTCAACACGTACAGTGCATCAACTTTTGCTTGAAATCCATAAACAAAACTAAAAACAGTCAAAGTTGAGAGTAGGCGTGAGCGAAACACCTGAGAGCTCGAGGTGTTCCCCTATAGCTACAGGTACATCTCGGAATACAGGAACTAGAAGAAATGAACTTATTTTCGCCGAGAAGAAACAAGCCTGCGTTTTAGAGGCGTTGAACTTGACTAGATTGGCATCGCCCCAGTCTGATACAGCCTTGAGAGTCAAATTCAGACGCTGCAGCATCTCATCTCTTAACTCCAGAATTTATAATTTAAAAAGCCAATAAATTAAAAAGTAAAAGCCGCGAGACATCGGTTCGAAAGGTGGCATATCGGCGGCCATTTTATTGAACCTATAAATTATAGTCTGGTTGCTTTTTATCTCTTAATGAGATTCACTAATTAATTTGGTTGGATGTTCGAAAGTTCGGTGGGAACTATATCACAACAAAACAAGCCATACATCACATAAATAATCGTTTAAGAAAAAAGACGACGTTGAAGTTAAAAAAAATATTCCCAATACTAGATTTTATAACACGGCCAGGCTAACTATCCATCAAGGAGTTCCGTTGTCCATCTCCCGTCTCCATCATCAGATCAGCTGGCTGTCACCATCATATTGTATTGTCATCGGAACTTGACAGGTACACTGAAAAAAAAATACAGTTCGAGTAACCCGAAAACCGATAAAAGTTATCGTTCTGCGAGGTTAAAATGGAGCCAACACATTAAACACGTTAGCATAACTGAAAAAAAAACAGTTAAAGTAAAACAGTTCATTTTACTGTCTTATCCGGACTGATGTTTAACCGTTGAAATTTAAATTACTGCCAGGATACGTTGTTATTATTGACCAAAAAGTTCCTGTAACTGTTTATACATATTTATTTACTGTTTGCTTCCTAACTGTTTTATTGCAGTTGCCCCAACGGTGTAAATTAATTAGATCTCAATGAAAAATATGTTGTAGCAACTGTGTAAATTTCAACTGTGCACTTTTTGCACACAGTTTTTTTTTTTTTTTCAGTGTATGCAAAATATCATCTCAATCGGTTGAGGATAACTGCTTTAACATTCATCTGCAAGATTCCACCCGGACAAACATACATTGCAAGTTAAATAAAAGCTTGTAATGAGCCTAAACACGGCCAGTCTACTATTACCCATCGAGGAGTTCCGTTGTCCACCTTCCGTCTCCATCATCAAATCAGCTCGCTGTCACCATCATTATTGTGTTGTCATCGGAACTTAACTGGTAGGTATGCCTTTTCAATTCAATCGGATATTGGGAAGTGTTGGTAAATTCGATCTTCTCTCCCTCACAGACATGAAGCTTTTATAGCTTGTAAAATAGATAGATAGATAGATAGAAAACACTTTATTGCACAACACAGAAAATAAGCTAATTAAGAATTAATATTAAACTAAACACGGAAGTACAATGGGCGGTCTTATCGCTATAAGCGATCTCTGCCAGACAACCTTGGGATGGACTGGAATTATTTGCACGACATAGAACGGTGGCTTAAAATCTGGAATACAATCTCTTAAATTAAAAATAAATAAATATAACAAATTACTACCTAATTTATAAATTTATACTATGATTACACAAATTTATATATACCTACCTAAGTATTTATACAATTTATATTATTAAAATATGCAACTAAAAAAAGGAATATCATAACTTGATAAAATATAATACTTATACATAAATTTATACATACTATACCTACCAAATAAAAATAAATAAATATAAAATAAATATAATCACATATGGAACTAGGACAGAAAGTGACTATGAAGCAGTTTTTTAAAGATAGGAAGGGATTTCGCCCGCCTGACATTCTCAGGTAAAGCATTCCACAGTCGTACAGCTTGAGCAGTGAAAGAATATTCGTAGAATGTAGTAGTCTGCACAGGTATATTTAGCTTCAATGTTTCAGAGGAGCGTAACAAACGTGGATTGGAAACATGAAGGAATTCAAAGCGCTCCTTGAGATAAGTAGGAGTGGAAGGATTGAATAAGATACTATATAAGAGAGAAAGAATGTGAGTACTCCTGCGTAGGCGGATGGGAAGCCACTTAAGCCTAGTGCGGTATTCGGAAACGTGGTCAAATTTTCGTAGGCCAAATATAAACCTGATACCAAAGTTCTGAAGGCGCTCAAGCTTATCGAGTTGGTCTTCAGTAAGATCCGGATAGCAAACGTCAGCATAGTCAAGAATAGGAAGTAAGAGAGATTGAGCAAGCATAACTTTGGTGGCAATTGGAAGAAAGTTTCGCAGACGCCTCAAAGAAGCTGCCGATGCGAACATTCTCCGGCTTAGCTCTGACAACTGCGGTCCCCATGACAACTCTTTGTCAATTAATATACCCAAGTTCTTAACTGAGTCACTGAAAGGTATAGGAACACTATCAAAAAATATTTGAGGCAGGACAGACCAATCAATCCTCCGAATCATCCTCGAGCTGCCAACGATAATTACTTGAGTTTTTTTAGGATTCACTTTAAGGCCATACGCTTCACTCCAGGCAAGAATCCGCGCAAGGTCACCGTTAACACTTTGAATAGCTATATTCAGCTCACTAACTGGTGCGCGTTTATAAATTTGGAGGTCATCTGCATAAAGGTGGTAGGAACTAGACAATGTATTTGAGATAGAATTAATAAAGACAGCAAAAAGAAGAGGAGATAAAACGCCGCCCTGCGGCACACCGGCAGTCAAATCACACCAAGATGAGTATGTGTCATCAATACGGATACGTTGCCGGCGACCAAACAGGTAACTACGAAACCAGTCAATAACCGTTGGAGATATGTTAAGAGAACCAAGTACACCCAGAAGAATTTCAAAATCCACATTGTTGAAGGCACTACTGAAATCCAACAATGACAGCACAGTCACATGTCCGCAGTCCATACCCTGGCGAATGTCATCCATGATCTTGGACAGGGCCGTCACGGTGCTGTGACCAGAGCGAAAACCAGATTGGAAAGGATTCATGAGGGAGTTACTAATAAGAAATCTGGTCAATTGATTGTGGACAAGGCGCTCTAGAACTTTGGAAAGGAATGGGAGAATGGAAATGGGACGATATTCAGAAAAGGAGGAAGGACGAGATTTTTTGGGCAGGGGAATAATTTGTGCATCTTTCCACGCAGTAGGAAAACAACCACTAGAAATGGAATAGTTAAGGATGTGGACTAGGATAGGGATGACCTCGTCGATAATGGGCAGTAACATATTGCGACTAATGCTGTCATTGCCGACTGCATTGGAAGTTATGGACATAACACTTCTCTTAACATCACAATCGGAAAATTGACGAAGAAGAAATGGAGAAAAACCAAGGGGTGGTGTTGATGAAAGACTTTTTAAAGTATTTGACTTACTAAATTGGTCAATATTAGAGGAAGAGGAGAAATGTTGATTTAAAAGATTTATATCTAAATCCTTAGGAATGCATTCGTGACGAGATTTACCAACCCCTAGTGTTCTAAGAAACTTCCACACTTTCGAAGGATCATCATTTTCAACAGAATTATGGATATATCGGCGTTGTGCGTCCCTACACACCTTATTGCAGTGATTCCGGCGCTCGATATACTTCGCAGTATTTTCAACCGATGGACGATATTTAACCCTGAACTTGGCAACATTTTTCTGGTGCATTGCCAGCTTTATATCTTCGGTTAGCCATGGTGCTGGAAGATGTTTAATTTTGACTTTCCTCATAGGTGCATGCTTGTCGTATAGCTTTATTATGGCAGTATTAAATGAGCAGATTTTATCGTCTATGGTTATAGCATTCAAAACCTCAGACCAATCTATTTGTAATGCATCCTCACGTATGCACTCCAAATCAACGCCACCAAAGTTACGCTGAAGGATGATTTTAGGCTTAGCTTTTGGCGGACGGATTTTGTAAGAGAGAAATATCAAATCATGATAGGAGAAGGCATCCGCAGCGCACTGGCCATGCTTAGCGACATTATTAGTGGATGATACAAGCACCAAATCTAAAAGAGAAGGTAAACAATTAGGAAAATGGTGCGTGGCACCTAAGGGAAGAATGGCGAAGTTACTTGCTCTAATGAGTGATTCAAAATGATTGGTACGGTAGTCACGCTTAAGAAGGCATGTATTGAAATCACCCATGATAATTGTGTGACTAAAAGAAGGAGTGAGTTCTTCAAGGAGTTTTTCAAAAGAAGAAAAGAAGTTAATATGAAGGGAAGGGCTGTAGTAGACTCCGAGTAATACTTTAGTGTGCAAGAGCGTACATTCAATAAAAAGGTGTTCACCAGCATTTGGTAGCGGTGGCTGTGGAGACGCGCTAACCACTGAGAAAGGGATATGTGCACGGAGATAAATAGCAACGCCTCCACACCCTCGGCCGATGCGGTCATTCCGGATCAGAATAAAACCTGGGAGCGAATAGGACGTTGACGGAAGACAAGGCTTTAAAAAGGACTCGGAGACTAATACAGCATGAATATTTTTGTTATCAAACGACGCCAGCATATCCGAGAAGTGGGCAGGAATACTCTGAGCATTGATGTGAACAACGTTGAAATTTTTAAGACAATCAGAAAAATGAGACTCAAGAGACTCAGAAAGTGTAGGAATGCTACTAAAACTGTCATCACTGCTTGAATGGTCCAAAGAAGAAAAGGATTTCAATAATAACTCTTCTTCACTATCACTGCCTTGAGACATATATGATTATAAAATATAATATAAAATATGTACCTATATATATATATATATATATTACTACCTATCTATATAAACCAACAAATACGAACTTTTAGGTCTAAACCTACTAGGTACTACTTATTTCAAAAATAAACAGAAAATCTGTATCCAGTCCACCCGCCAGTTGTGTTTCAAATGAAAAAGTAATTAAAAAATAAAATAAAAAACCAAACAGCAAAACAAAAAACATGAGAATAAGAATAATAAAATTAGAAACCTTGGAGGAATAAACAGAAAATAACGCATAACAAAAGGAAAAGGTAACCGCAGGCCGCACTGCTCCAAGAACGAAGGTAACAACAAACAAGTGAGTCAAAAAAAAAAAAAAATGTTAAAAATTAAACTGACAGTGACATTTACAATGCTATGCTATTATGACAAGTAATACAAAACAATGATTGTTATGATTGTAGCAAAAATTGCTTGGATTGTAGATGAATTATTGTAAGTGTAAAAAGTGCGAAAAACAAAAAATTAAAGGGTAGAACTCACAAAGTACCTTTAGAACTTGTTTAGCAGCCGAACGGGTGAAACTATGCACAGAAATTTATCTACAATCTACCTACTTCTTGGACGCGATCGCTGCAGCTCGCCGAGTTACCGGCGCCACCGTCCCCAGATCATTAGAGTTTGCAGGCTTCAGCGAAGCTACCGGTGGTCTCGAAGAAGCCGCCACTACAACTGGCTCCAACTGCAACTGCCCCACAAGCTTGTGGAGGTCACCCAGCCAGTTAACCCGATGCCTGCTTCCATCTGGTCCAACGACGTAGACATTACCTTCTCGCGTCCAGCAGTTAGAAATGCCAAACTGTTGCCTCGCCTTCATGAATACCTCATGACGAGCCTTGGTGAGGAACTCCGATAAGGTGACGCCGGAGTTCTTGAGCTGCGTCTTGGCGAACCAGACCTTATCCCGCAGCGTTACGTCACACAACTTGACGAGAATAGGTCTCGGCCTGTTTGTAGATAAGCGACCCATCCTATGACATCTACTGATGTCAGTGATCGAGAATGGGGAGATATGTAGCTTGTCTATCACCACTTTGGAAGTGACCGAGGCAGTGTCCTCTCTCTGTTCTTCGGGGACTCCGTGGATGAGCAGGATCTTACGCCTTCCACGCATCTCTAATTGGTCAATTGACTGGGCGGCCAGCTCAACCTGCTCCTGAAGTGCTCGTAATGCAGTCAGTGTGAAATTCTTAAAACTTGCATACTCCGCAGCCAATGTTGTGATTGTGGGTGACGGATTGGTGTTGCTCCGAAGTTCAGCCTCAAAGTAGTCCATGCGTTGTTTGAGGTCCTCAATCATTTGCTGAGCAGACGAATGCAAAGCTGCGCTGTCCATAGCAAGTGAAAGTGCGGTTATCCAGACAATTATGGTTATGAATATGAAAAAAGTCAGTGCTTGGTTATTAGTGGAGATAACACTTTGTGGCGGGCGATTTGTGTCAACAACTCATGGGATACATAAATTGACTTTGTAAGTAAAGTTAAACTATTGCTTTAAATTAAATAAACTTAGAGAATTATAAGGAAATGTTAAGTATTTAACTACCCACGCCCGAAAAAAGATTTTCTTTTAGTCAAAAAGAGAGAAAATAAATTGGATAGACCGACAGTAATCGAATAGTTACGTCAAGAAATGAGAAAACATATTTCTTGAAGTATTTCCACGCTCTTTGATCGAGTATCGTAACTCGGGCGGGCTCCGAGTATTCTATAATTCTCTCAGCTATTTTAAGGTGGATGCTCACGCTTGAGGCGCGAAATTCTTTTTTTTTGTGTTTTTTACTCATTACAGCTCATCAACACTTGTTCAGATAGCGAAAGTTGATTCCGCGAGAACTAGGAGACTTAACACATGTTTTAATTGATAGTATCTCATAAATATCATCAGTTACGCTACGATACCAGTAAACAAAAAGTTATTAATTTTGTAAAAATTAAGAAAACCCTCACCGCAATGAAACGGCTGAATCGATTTTAATCAAACATAAGATTTTGATTTTGTTCGTGAAATGTACACATGATTTGGAATATAACCTAGTTAAAAATATCTGTAATGTACTTTTATAATAGTTTTCAGTTGTATTCTGTTTTGTGTGCCATATGTTATAAATAAATAAATATGTAAGAAACGCTCGTACATTCCCGACAAATTTACCTTTCAAACAAATAAAAAATCAAAATCGGTTCATCCGTTCGGGATCTACGATGCCACAGACAAAAACACACACACACACACACAGACACGTCAAACTTATAATAACCCGTCGTTTTGGTGTCGGGGGTTAAAAAAAAAAAATGTGTTTAGGGGGATCGTAGCTAAACTGATGCTATTTATAAGATACTATCAATTATAACATGTGTGTTAAGTCTCCTAGTTCTCGCGAACTCAACTTTCGCTATCTGACGAAGTGTTGATGAGCTGAAATGGGCAAAAAACACCAAAACTTACAAACGTTACATTTTCTGTTTATTTTACTCATATTTATTCGCAAAGAAAGAAGCTAGAAAGAAACAAGTATTTTTGAAAAACCTTCAACGCAATGACGGCTGAACTGATTTTGATCAACCATTGCTGTATGGTGCATTTATTGGCAATCAAATCTAGGTAGACTTGTGTGAAGTTGTATGTACCTAATGTGGATAAAAATAAATGTAATGTAATAATGTGTATTAGGTATATAAGTAATTATAGTGTGTAACCTGTGTAATGTGTAATTGTATAATGTGTAATTCTAAAGACCCCATGTTGGTTGATTAAATAAATTTGAATATATATATATAGCTAAGAACACTCCCGACAAATTCACCTTTCAAAAACAAAAAACAAAAAACTAAATCTCTTCTTCCGTTCGGGAGCTACGATGCCACATACAGACACACACACGCACACACGCACACACACACACACACACACACACACACACACACGCACACACACACACACACACACACACACACACACACACACACACACACACACACAGAGACACAGACACGTCAAACTTATAACACCCCGTTTTTGCGTCGGGGGTTAAAAATCAAATCTAAGATTGGCAATTATAACCCACCTTAAATATAAAAAAAAATGCGATCTCCTACAAAGCTGTGCTCTTGGCTAGTTAATACGTAATATTAGGTGACACTAGTCTATAAATAAAGGGGACATGAGACGTGTAAGGGCTCGTAACGGGTCTACGCTTCGTAGCGCGTAGCGCGCTGAAGGGCTCGTAGTGGGTCTACGCTTCGTAGCGCGTTGAAGTCTTTTCCATGAAAAATATGTTAGTTCGCTTCCGTCTGGTAGTGATTTGGATCAGTCGTGCTACCTTTAGATCGCTAGCAGCGGCCTTCAGGTAGCACAACTGCATAGTAAGTATTTTTTTGAAATTTTGTACGTACCATGTATTCGTTGTATTATTCTTTCTGTAAATAAATGGTCGTGGGGTGTCCGGCCTAAGAATAGACCCCTCCATCTCCTCCCATGGGCGTCGTAAAAGCCGACTAAGGGATTACTCGTACCCGGACTTGTTAGTAAGATTCGTTGGCATAGGATTTGTCCTGGCTGCTAGCTTATTTATGGAATGTGTTATTACTGGAAGAAAGCGTTAGCAGAGTCAGTCGTGGGAAGCAATGGCGGCGATGAGCTCACCACTTGTCACGTCTATTTCTCACGATGGTGTAACCCACGCTGGAAAGAGGTCCATTTGAGGCTCTGCCTACCCCTTCGGGGAAAAAGGCGTGTGTCTATGTATGTAATGTAAACGAGTATTTTCTGTTGTTGGTCGCCTCACAATATCTCGCCGTTTTTGCACATCTGGTGTTCATCCTGCAGTCAGCCTGCCCCCCACTACAGGCTTGATGTGCCCCCTATTCCCCGCCGCCTACGTCATTTGAGTCTAAGGTTTAGTATAAGGTTAAGGGAAAATGCCTTTAACCTTGCCTTTAAGGGTTTTAGTAGTAGTAGAGCATTTTTGTGAAAGAGTTCGACCACCATACCTATTTCTGCCGCAAAGCAGTAGTGCTCGCATTGCTGTGTTCCGGTTTGAAGGGCAAGGGTGCCGGTGAAATTACAAGGCACATGAGACTTTTCATCTCTATGTCTCAGGGTGGCGGGCGCAGTGCAATGCCACATAGGGCGCGTCCTAGGTGGACGTGACCTATGAGGTAATGCATTGTTCATAGGCAGAGGTTACCGCTTAACATCAGGTGGGCCATCTGCTTGTTCCGTCATTCAGTAGTATAAAAAAAAAAGAAAAAAAAAGAGTCCTTCAGGAGAGGCAACGCATTGGCAATGCCCCTGGTGTTGCAGATGTCAATAGGCGACGGTAACCGCTTACCATCAGGCGGCCCGTATGCCAGTTTATTGAGCCATTACATAAAAAAAAAGGTTAGCAACAACGACGACCGGCGCGGCGGGCGGAGGTTCGCCTGCGATGCAGGAGGTTGCGGGTTCGATTCCCGCCTCGGAACAAATATTTGTACGATCTGTTGATCTGTTGACGATTTGTTCAGGGTGTTCTGGGTATTTTATATAAAAAACGATATGGTGATGACTTACTCGGTTTTTACGACATCCGCGGGAGGAGACGGAGGGCTTTGTTCTCAGGCCGGACACACCGCGGCAATAATAGTCTTTTATATTACCTATATTGCACAACTGTTTCATTATGATATTTTTTTTATTTTGGACATGCCTTACCTTGTATAATGAACAATATCAATCTATGGAATATATTAAAATACATTTATTTACAGAAAGAATAATACAACTATTACAAGGTATATTCAAAATACATATGAAACAGTTGTGCTACCTGAAGACCGCTGCTAGCGATCTAAAGGTAGCTCAACTGATCCAAATCACTACCAGACGGAAACGTCCCTAAGATGCTGGCTGCATTGCCACGCTGAATGGCAATACTAATGCGTTGAGCCAGATAAGAGCCAGCTCTCGGGTCACGCGTCGCTTCGACCAGTAATATATTGTATGAAGTATATCATCTAGTATCCCTAACTCAAGCTCTGCTTAGCTTGGGGCTGCTGAGTTAAAGTAACATTTCCTTTTCCAGGTAGTAACAGGGGTACACATAGAGCCCGCCCACGTGGTGAAGAAGAGGAGCATAGACCAGCCTTTAAGGATCAGCATATTTTACGACGAGTCCGTCTATAGGTAAGTAACCCACCTTAAACTTACCAAATATTTCATATAATACATACATACAATGGCGGCGATGAGCTCACCACTTGTCACGTCTATTTCCCACGATGGTGCAACCCACGTGAAAAGAAGCCCATTTGAGGCTCTGCCTACCCTTTCGGGGAAAAAGGCGTGTGTCTGTGTATGTATGAGAGTAGATAGTACATTATGGTAGAAGTGTGTAATGTTGGTGATTACCGCTGAGGCGCCATTGAGAGCCGAGGACGGTAATCATCAATACACATGTGTATCATATGACGTTTTTCAACACACTTGTGTAGAAAATAATAATAAAACAGAAATACACATGGTGTAAATGTTCAACTGACTCTATAACTCACTTGTGAATAATCGCAATGAAAAAGTCATAGTTTGATTACAGGTGTCACTATGAAATTAGAGCCTAATTGCGGTGAAATTGTGCCTATGTGTTATTCCGGGAACCCAGTTATTTCCATTCCAAATTTCATACAAATCCGTCAACCACTTTTTGAGCAAGTGTGTTGGAAAAATATTTTTCAACAAAGACCTTATATAGTTCTACCGTAATTACTAGGTAGTACCTATAGTATTCAGTGGCGTAACAATAGGGTGGTAGGGCTGGCAAAATGCCGCGGGCCAAGAGAGCACAGGCTCAAGAGGCCGCGAACCCAAAATTTTTTTTTTTACATTGTACCTGTGTATTTTATTTTATTTGAAAAGTATATTTTTATAAGTTCTGCTTAAAATGCAAAAGAGAGAAAACATTTTTTTTTTAAATTTTCGAATTTGACACGAACTAAATTTTTTTTTATTTTCGAATTGCCACGGGCCCTAGTTGGTATAGTTACGCCACTGATAGTATTATTTCATCTGTGGTAGTACCAAGGCTACATTTGCCATATTCTTGGATTCCCTTCAAAGTTTTCTAATAATCTACGCTCTGTACACAACAGTAAGCAATTAACAGAGTTCTGGCTTACTTGATTGAGACTTAGTTTAACATAATCCTTTGTCAAGTTAAACATTAAATTAAACTAGGGGTTAATTGCTTATTCATTGGGCGTGGAGTGGGGGATGTGTCACACCCCCCACCAAAACAATATAATAATATGGTTAGCGATTTACTACAATAGTACATACATACATAAACACACGCCTCTTTTAAAGGGCCTCTTTTCACAGTGGGTTGGTCTGTGGAATACAGACGTGACAAGTGGTGAGCTCATCGCCGCCATTGCTTCCCACGACTGACTTTGCTAACTTTTTTATTTTATTTACTTTGACCTTTGTTTGAGCGCGATTTCACCTGTTGGTAAGTGAGGATATGGGGGAAGATGGAGCACAAAGGTCTAGAAGGCACCTATTCACTCTAGCCTTGAAGAGACAGCAACCTTTTTTCACCGCACCGCTCGCCATCGGCAGAGGATTCATTCGCACACCTTAGAGCCAGGGTGGTCCTGGACTGTGAGGTTTCAGAGAAACTTCCTCCCGCGAACGCTCAGGTTGTGGAATGATCTCCCTGCTGAGGTTTTCCCGAGCGACTACAGTATGGGGTTCTTCAAAAGGGGTGTTTGGAAATTTTTAAAGGGTCGTCAACGCGCGTGTGATGCCTCTGGTATTGCAGGCGTTCATAGACTACGGTAACCGCTTACCAACAGATGGGCCGTAAGCTTGTTTGCTACCTTGGTAGAATAAAAAAAAGAAAAAAAAAAAAAAAGAGACCCAGATTATATTTTTCAGGAAAGACAGACGATGGTAGTGTATTCCACTCCTTAGCAGTTCGCATTATAAAGGTAGAACTGAAACGTTTAGTGCGAATAGAGGGTATACTAATGAGGTAAATGTACTAGTTCAGTCTTACAGTTCTATTAGTACTGTTAGTTCAGGGGTAAAAGAGTGTTGGTTCGTGTTCGTTCGTTCGTTTGTACACTGTCTTCGTCTGAGACGCATCGAGTGATCGGTGGGACGGTGTGCGTGCTCGCTCACTCGCAAGCGAAAGGAACTTAGAGCAATAGCGCACTAGCTGCTAGGCCGCAGCGGCCAGGTCGCGGCGGCCATCGAGTTAGATACATTAGTATGAAATCGCCATAGATCACGCGCACCTGGCCGCACGCGGCCAGCGCCCACACCAAGCCGCAGCGGCCAGCGAGATCGAAGCGACGCATTTGCGGGCCGTGTTCAGTCGCTGGCCGCTGCGGCCACTGAGATCAATTGCATTGTAGTTAAATCACCAGTGTGCGCGCACTAGCCGCGGCGGCCGCACGTATCAACATCCGCAACGTAGCGCGCTGTATGTGCAACTGACGATCGTAGCCGCGGTTTTGGCCGCGTTGCAAATCGCAACCCTTGCGGCCAGGAGGGCAATTCTCGGATTGTAGAGATTATCTCTAAATTAGAGATAATGCCGAAGCATGAATGTCTACAAAAAAGTCACGAAAATGTCACAATAACCATCAAATCGTATTCGATTTGAATTATTTTGGTCTACTTATGTCTATTTGTGACATCGCGAGAATAGCAAATTAAGATTTTATTCGACATTCGCCATCTTTTTTCGACATATGTCGAATTCGACTTAATCTCTAAAGCACGAGAATTGCCCTCCAGGAGGCCAATTCTCGGATTGTAGAGATTATCTCTAAATTAGAGATAATGTCGAAGCATGAATGTCTACAAAAAATGTCACAATAACCATCAAATCGTATTCGATTTGAATGATTTTGGCCGACTTATGTCTATTTGTGACATCATGAGAATAGCAAATTAAGATTTTATTCGACATTCGCCATCTTTTTTCAACATATGTCTAATTCGACTTAATCTCTACAATCCGAGAATTGCCCTCCTGGCTGCGCGTCGTGGCCGCGCTGCCAGGTCGTTAGTGCGGTACTATTCTCGGGGAAGTGCGTTCTCGTTCAATAGTGGGAAATAATTCCTAATCATTCTTCGTATACGTCGCGCCATGAGTTATGAGCGCTCGGCGAATGTTGTGGGGTTGATGGCGCATGTGCACATTCGCGCATTCGCTATACAGACCCAACAATTTCTTGCGCACGCTGTGTTGCCCTATAATTAAGAACACTAAGATTAAGACCTTGTTTTGTTTTTTGAATGTGTTAATATAAACCTGTGTTAGGTGTCCTATTTATTAAAAAAAAAAAAAGCTATTGTGCATTGAAGGTCTGCGCTCATAGCTCGTTGCGCGACCCGTAAACTACACAAGCATACGGAGCGACTCTAGCGGCTAACAACCTCTCCTCGAGCAGTCGTAACGAGCGATCGCTCGAGCAGTCAGTTTATTTCCGGCCTCAAACTTGGAACATCGCGGATTTAATTTCCGCTTTTATTGGTAAACTGTTCAGCTTTGTAATTAAGGCGGAGGCTTTCGCAAGTGGCGTGAAATAAAAAATAACGTGTTTTTTGCGTTTTGTTTCTCAAGTCAGTTCGCTCCCGACCGTCTTCGCGATAGCACCATAGAGGATTTTTTTATGATAGCACGTCGGATGTTAAGGTGGTTCCTTTCGCTTGTGGCGCGAAATTCATTTTTTTCATGTTTCTTGCTCATCATAACTCATCAACACTTCTTCAGATAGCTAAAACTAATTTGCAGGTAATTATATAACCTAACACACAAGTTTTAATTTATAGTATAACATAAATATCATTAGTTTGGCCACAGATAAAAGAATACTATACTAGTAGTTTGTCTATGAATGTGCTTGAAACAAAAAACACTGTAAATACCATTGAAGCTAAACTAATGATATTTATGTCATACTATATATAAATTAAAACTTGTGTGTTAGGTCATATAATTACCGGCAACATAGTTTTCGCTATCTGAAGAAGTGTTGATGAGCTGTGATGAGCAAAAAACCCGTTTTTATTAAAAAATTCGTGTTACAAACCAAGCAACCACGTTAAGTTAATACAGGTAGGAACCCAGGACCACGTGATCTGTCTGCTTATGAATTTTACTAAAGGTTTTTATTTTATTTTCAGGTTAGACCAAGAAAAGTTCATCATGATAAATGTAAGTGTTTTATTAATAAATATACAATTAAATAAAATTAGCGACGCGTGACCCGAGAGCTGGCTCTTATCTGGCTCAACGCATTAGTATTGCCATTCAGCGTGGCAATGCAGCCAGCATCTTAGGGACGCTTCCGTCTGGTAGTGATTTGGATCAGTTGAGCTACCTTTAGATCGCTTGCAGCGGTCTTCAGGTAGCGCAACTGTTTCATATGTATTTTATACATACCTTGTATTAGTTTTAGTTCTTTCTGTAAATAAATATGCTGTACGATTAAAAAAAAAAAAAGTATTAATTCAAGTCAATGAAACTTTGTAGACACTCTCTAGAGAGTAATATCTAAAGCTGTGGTTTGTCAGTTTCACATTATATTTTAAAGAATCTAACTAGTAGTAGTAGAGCTTTTTTGTGAAAGAGTTCGTCTGGGGAAGTACTACCACCATACCTACTTCTGCCGCGAAGCAGTAGTGCTCGCATTGTTGTGTTCCGGTTTGAAGGGTGCCGGTGAAATTAAAGGCACATGAGACTTTTCATCTTTATGTCTCAGGGTGGCGGGCGCAGTGCAATGCCACATAGGGCGCGGCCTAGGTGGACGTAACCTGTGAGGTAATGCGTTGTTAAAGGCAGAGGTTACCGCTTAACATCAGGTGGGCCATCTGCTTGTTCCGTCATTGACGAAGTTTAAAAAAAACAAGAATATACACAAATACATACATACATACATACATACATACATACATAAACACACGCCTTTTTCCCCGAAAGCGTAGGCAGAGCCTCAAATGGGCCTCTTTTCATATTGGGTTGCAACATCGTGGAAAATAGACGTGACAAGTGGTGAGCTCATCGCCGCCATTGCTTCCCACGACTGACTTTGCTAACGCTTTCTTCAAGTAATAAAACATTCTATAATAAGCTAGCAGCCAGGACAAATCTTATCAAAAGATACCGTTACAGTACATTATGGTACAAGTGTGTAATGTTGGTGATTACCGCTGAGGCGCCATTGAGACCAGGCCCAGCCGTTAGGTGAGGGTCTTAAGAGAGCCGAGGACGGTAATCATCAATACACACGCGTATCATAAGATGTTTTTCAACACACTTGTGAAGAATATAATAATAAAACAGAAATACACGCTCTGTGTAAATGTTCAACTGTCTCTATAACTCACTAGTGAATAATAGCAATGAAAAAGTCACAGTTTGATTACAGGTGTCATTATGTGCCTAATTGTGGTGAAATTAGAGCCACTTTATGAGCAAGTGTGTTGAAAATAAATAAATGATTTACTTTCCCAGAACTCAATATTACCGGAGGCTGTAAAGTTTTGGGAGCAAGCCCTCAAAGTGAGGAAAACTGGAGGACCAATCAAACTGAACAGGTTAGTGTAAAAGGTTATTTATTTACAATACGTAGGTAGCGCGTAAGTAGTCGCACGGGCCATGGAGAGGGCTATGCTTGGAGACGAAACGAGGGGACCCGTTGAAGAACCAAGATAGATGTACTACCACATTTAAACAAATAAATGATTTATGATTTATGATTATGATGGATAGAAAACACTTTATTGTATAACACAGAAAATAACATATTTAAAAAAAACAACACTCTCAGGAATAGCAAGTAGAAGCCATGATCAAAGAACCGGCCACCGTTGGGGAGTACCCTCCCAAAAAGGTAACTTTTTACTCGATAATATGCAATATTTTAATAAATTGCTGTGTTCCGGTTTGAAGGGTAAGGGTGGCGGTGAAATTACAGGCACATGAGACTTTCGTCTTCATGTCTCAGGGTGGCGGGCGCAGTGCAATGTCACATAGGGCGCGTCATAGGTGGACGTGACCTGTGAGGCAATACACTGTTCATAGGCAGAGGTTACCGCTTAACATCAGGTGGGCCATCTGCTTGTTCCGTCATCCAAGTAGTATTAAAAAAAAAAAAAAAATCGACTGGTGATCTAAGCCAGGTGAATATTATAATAAACCGAATCTAGCCAACAGTTAGAGAAAGCTTTGGTTTTTTTTTTCTATCAGGAAAATTTTGTCCTATCGTGTTTCTGGTACCTCGGAATTATAATGTAGTATCCATGCATATTTATAATTTGAATAATGTACTTGATTTAGTCAGTTAAAAATCAAAATACGATTAGGAATTTTGCGGCATACCCCACCTTAAGAATCGATGTGTATAGAGTTTTATGAGATACTAGAACTTCGCCCCGGCTTCGCACGGGTAGTTTTGAAATCCCCCCTCCCCCCTTCCCAACATCCAATCCCCCATCTATCCAAACACCCGATACAAAAACCTACTAAAGTTGTTCCCCCTATGTTACACTTTTTTACACCTTGGGTATGAAATTGAATGGTATGAATTATTGGAGTTATAGTAAGGATCCCTAATTTTTTTGAAAATTTAATATAGCCTTTGTCACCCGGGGATAGTGTGGATTCCCAACAGTGAAAGAATTTATCAAATCGGTTCAGTAGTTTCGGAGCCTATTCAATGCAAACAAACAAATCTTTTCTCTTTATAATCAGTATAGGATATCCAAAATTGGGGCAAATTTATTTTGTATGCGGACGGCTCAGACACTCCTCTTAATAATATCTATATATATAAAACAAATTTATTTTGTATGCGGACGGCTCAGACACTCCTCTTAATAATATCTATATATATAAAACAAATTTATTTTGTATGCGGACGGCTCAGACACTCCTCTTAATCTATCTATATATATAAAACAAATTTATTTTGTATGCGGACGGCTCAGACACTCCTCTTAATCTATCTATATATATAAAACAAATTTATTTTGTATGCGGACGGCTCAGACACTCCTCTTAATCTATCTATATATATAAAACAAATTCGTGTTAGTTACACCACTTATAACTCAAGATCGGCTGGACCGATGTTAGTTATCTCTTTTTTGGTGGATTCTACTCCGCTGCGAAAAGCAGAATAAGTATTAATAAGAAGAATAATAAATAATATAAGAATAAGAATAAGAATAAGTAGTAATAATATTTTCACCGCGGCTACCAGTGCGAAGCCGGGGCGAGTCGCTAGTATATATATAAAACAAAGTCGTGTTAGTTACACCACTTATAACTCAAGAACGGGTGAACCGATTTGGCTGTAAATTGGTGGGGAGGTAGCTTAGAACCAGGAGATTGACATGGGGGGCGAGGGGTAGGAGGGGGGGGGGGGGGGTCACCGAGGGCTACCCGTGCGAAGCCGGGGAGAATTGCTAGTTTATAATAAATAAGTTGTCTTATTTTCTTATAATATTAATTAACATAAACGATTTTGTTGCTGCTGAAGGGCAGTTCGTAGCCGATGATCTTGTTACAGCTGGGGCAGTAGTGGTTCTTGATCTTGAGATAGTCGGTGCTGTATATAAAGTAGACGGCCGGAAGCATGCTGAAAGAAATACAAACGTATTTATTACTGTTAAATTTAAATGTAACCCAAAAATGTCGTTCCAGCGGGACTCGAACCCGCAACCTCGCCTGTGATCGGCGATGCCTTTACCAATTCGGACATAGAACGAGCTATGACGCTGAAGACGAAATTTGTGGGCACTATCAACTCGGCTATAGCGCCGATGGGCGCCATCTACAGGTGTTTCATTAGAAACATTCTGTTCAAAGTACGAAATTAGTTCTAAACATTGACAAGAGATGACACCACTGCTATTTCATCATAGTTTATTATTTTTCAAGTGTTAACCACACTTTATGGATAACATTAAATTTAAATTTTTGGGTTACATTTAAATTTAATGTTATCCATAAAGTGTGGTTTACACTTGAAAAATTATAAACGATTAAGTAGTGTTGCCAAACGTACGGTCTTCACTTCTTTCGTTTTGATGTCTCACTCAAAGCCATTTTGACCAGTAGGTTGACCCACGGCATTGTCGGAGCAGGTCATTAAATCTTCCATCGGTCAGGAGTCAGGGCAAGATGGGAATACAAGGTCCGTGTGGCGTGGTTTGGGACTGGGCACCACAGTCGCATTGCGTCGCGGAGACTGCAATCATACCCCACTTGCTGAGATTGAACCTGCAGCGGCCGACTTGAGTGCGCAGTCTGTTAAGGGTCTTCCACACTGGCCAGGGTAGTTGGTGGCCAGGGGGTAATTCCTCTGCAGGTGTTATATAGCCAGGTGGAGGGGCTTTTTTTTAACGTCCATATGTCGAGACGAGCATCACTTGCATTAGTACCTACTGATCAGTGATTAGTAGTAGTAGTACCAAACGTACGGTAATAACCGTATTTGTACAGCTTTAATAAGATTTTTGTGAAAAATATATTTTTCATTACAAGCTTTTATAATATTAGTGATCGTAACCGTGTGCTGATCAAAATGAGCCTAAACACGGCCAGTCTACTATTATCCATCGAGGAGTTCCGTTGCCCACCTTCCGTCTCCATCATCAGATCAGCTCGCTGTCACCATCATATTGTATTGTCATCGCAACTTGACAGGTATGACAAATATCATCTCAATCGGTTGAGGATAACTGCTTTACAATTCAGTTGCAAGATTCCATCCGGATTCCGGCATATATTCTGCATTCGGCATTTATTCTGTGACTTAGGCAAATATACATAATTGAAAGTTAAATAAAAACTTGTAAAAAGCAGTAAGCAGTAAGTTTTTTAGTAGTAGTAGAGCTTTTTTGTGAAAGAGTTCGTCCGGAAAAGTACTACCTCCATACCTATTTCTGCTGCAAAGCAGTATTGCTCGCATTGCTGTGTTCCGGTGTGAAGCTTATGGGTGCCGGTGTTTTTTTGTTTGACCGCGATCTCACCTGTTTGTAATTGACGATGTGGCCGAAGATGGAGCACAAAGGTCTAGAAGGCACCTATTCACTCTAGCCTTGAAGAGACCCAGATTAAAGTTTTCAGGAAAGAAAGACGACGGTAGGGTATTCCACTCCTTAGCAGTTCGCTTTATAAAGATAGAACTGAATCGTTTAGTATGAATAGAGGATATACTCATGAGGTAAATTACAGGCACTTTTCATCTTTATGTCTCAGGGTGGCGGGCGCAGTGCAATGCCACATAGGGCGCGTCCTAGGTGGAGGTGACCTATGTGATAATGCACTGTTCATAGGCAGAGGGTACCGCTTATCATCAGGTGGACCATCTGCTTGTTGGGTCATTCTAAATAGCATTAAAAAACGCTGTTTCTTCAGCTAGTCTCTGCCTGTGAAGAAGTAGAGAGTGTCTCACCATATCATGAGACAGGAGAGGCCAGTCACGTGGGTGATGGTGCCATTCTCCCTGATCACCAGGGTATGGACTCTCATGCCGCAGTGGTGGCAGTTCAGGTACTTGCGTTCCGAGTTGGGCATTCCAATCGGCGTGGTAGGGACATCTGAATAAACAACATAACAGTTCAAGGGGTTGCTCTCGCTTGAGGCGTGAAATTAATTTTTTTCGTGTTTTCTGCCCATTTCAGCTCATTAACACTTCTTCAGATAGCGAAAGTTGAGTTCGCGAGAACTAGGAGACTTAACACACATGATTTAATTGATAGTATCTCATTAATATCATCAGTTTAGTTACGATACCCCTAAAGTAGTAGTAGTAGAGCTTTTTGGTGAAAGAGTTCGTCCGGGGAAGTACTACCACCATACCTATTTCTGCTGCAAAGCAGTAGTGCTCTCATTGCTGTGTTCCGGTTTGAAGGGTAAGGGTGCCGATGAAATTACAGGCACATGAGACTTTTCATCTTTATGTCTCAGGGTGGCGGGCGCAGTGCAATGCCACATAGGTTGCGTCCTAGGTGGACGTGATCTATGAGGTAATGCACTGTTCATAGGCAGAAGTTACCGCTTAACATCAGGTGGGGCTCTTGCTTGATCCGTCATCCAAGTAGTATAAAAAAAAAAAAAAAAAAAAAACACTGTAAAAATGTGTTTCGTAGCTAAACTAATGATATTTATGAGATACTGGTAGCGGTTTGATCAAATATGATATTATTAACTAATGATTGACGACCTCTGTGGTATAGCGTATACACTACACGGATTTTAGTATGGAAAAACAGAAAAGCGCTTCTAGCGGGAAACCTTGGATTGGAACCTCAATTACGCTCACTTTTAGCTTCGTGATCGCTATTCTGTCAATTTCTAACTTACCTGAACTTGAATTACCTAGATTGTGATAGAATTTGGCGTCCATCGACGCGTTAATATTTACCTCTGGGCAGTATAACTTGTGTCCTCGGCGGACT
Organism: Operophtera brumata; assembly: GCA_932527175.1. Taxonomy (NCBI): domain Eukaryota; kingdom Metazoa; phylum Arthropoda; class Insecta; order Lepidoptera; family Geometridae; genus Operophtera; species Operophtera brumata. The sequence continues at coordinate 28,762,439 of OW052239.1, read as the reverse complement.
TGGAGCCCTGGGCTGGTCGACAACCGGCTCGCGGTCCACGACAGGGCTCGACACGTGGTCGATCTCCGCGTACGCTGGAGGTGGCTCCGGGAAGTGGGAGACAGGTATCGGCGAGGCTGGGAAGCCGTTTGAGTCCGTCCGTCCGTACAACTCAGCTTCCTTCGCCATAAGCGAGGACATGCCACTCGAAGAGGTGTGGTAGGAGCTCGATGCTCCTGGGAATCGATAAAATAAGGTTAAGAGTCGAACAACCTAAAAAAATTTGAAAATGTGACCCAAAAATTCAAAATTTGTGTAAATGTGACCCAAAACTTCCGTTCCAGCGGGACTCGAACCCGCATCGCCAACCGCATCGGCATCGCCTGTGATCGGCGATGCCTTCACCAATTCGGCCATAGAACGAGCTATGACGCTGGAGACGACATTTGTGGGCACTATCAACTCGGGTATAGCGCCGATGGGCGCCATCTACAGGTGTTATCCCTAGAGTGTGGTTTACCCTTGAAAAATAATAAACTTTGATGAAATAGCAGTGGTGTCATCTCTTGTCAATGTTTCGAACTAATTTCGGACTTTGAATAGAAGGTTTCCAATAAAACACCTGTAGATGGCGCCCATCGGCGCTGTAGCAGAGTTGATAATGCCCACAAGTTTCGTCTCCAGCGTCATAGCTCGTTCTACGGCGGACACTCGGCTCGCACCCGACACGGTCTAGCGTAAGTCATCCTTTAGGCCCCCCGCGCAATAGGGAGCCAGGTTGCGGGCAGCCGAAATATTGAGCAGCCAGTTATAGCAGACATGACGGCGGCCAGTTGGAACCATGCCGTCGAGCGACATGGAATACGTGTGGCTGCTACGACAAGTGCGCGGAGACTGACGGCAGCCACATACATTGGCTACACTCGCTCTGGCTGCGCGCAGCCAACAGGCTGCCGTGCAATTAGGCGCGTAGTACTGGCTGCCGCAGCCAGGAATTCGTGTCCGCCTAGTGCGCGGGCTCCCATACGCCGTGATATGTTGGACAGGCTGCCGGAGCATGGCTGCCTAATGCGCGGGCTCCCATACGCCGGGATATGTTGGAGAGGCTGCCGCAGCATGGCTGCCTAGTGCGCGGGGGACCTTACTGTGAGGTAACCATAGCTACCTACCCGCGGAAGTGCCGGCGCCGTTAAGATCTAGTGTGTTAGGCCTCCGCGCCGGCGCCCTAGGCCGGGTGCTGCTGCCGCTGACCTCAGAGTCATCATCAGACTCGTCTTTAGCGCGGTCGATCCGCCGGTTCTCGAACTGGTCGTAGAATATCGTATCCTGAAACAAATTGGAGTAGGTCTTAGTCTTAGAGCTTTTTTGTGAAATAGTGTGTCCGGGGAAGTACTACCACCATACCAATTTCTGCTGCAAAGCAAGCATTGCTGTGTTCCGGTTTGAAGGGGCCTGTGAAATTACTTTTCACCTTTATGTCACAGGTTGGCGGGCGCAGTGCAATGACACATAGGGTGCGTCCTAGGTGGACGTGACCTATGAAGTAATGCACTGTTCATAGGCAGAGGGTACCACTTAGTATCAGGTGGGCCATCTGCTTGATCCGCCATTCCAAGTAGTATAAAAAAAAGTCTTTGGTGAGGAACCATAGAGATCTGACAACCATTGGTGAGGGACCATAGAGATTTTTCAGGAAAGACAGACGACTAAGTGTTTCCCAATTCTTAGCAGTTTTTTTACATTATAAAGGTGGAAACGAAACGTTTAGTACTAATTGAGGGTATACTAATGACGTAAGGATGGTACTGAGTCGTTAGTCTAGTGTGCTGATCAAAATGAACCTAAACACGGCCAGTCTACTATTATCCATCGAGGAGTTCCGTTGTCCACCTTCCGTCTCCATCATCAGATCAGCTCGCTGTCACCATCATATTGTATTGTCATCGGAACTTGAAAGTCATGCAAACTTTAATCTCAATCGGTTGAGGTTAACAACACACATACAGACAAACTTTTAAAAAGAGATGAAGTACCTGAACGAATGCCGGTTGATCGTCGTTAGGGGTGAGCTCCCGGCTTCGGGCAACATAGCTGCCATTATCTTCTGGCAGATCTATGTACACCACGGGCGCGTCAGGGTCTGCTTTGGACTCCTGTGAGTGAGAGCTGGGTGATTCTATATCCTGGAATAGAGAGAAACGAAGATAAGTTGCACTATGGGGTACTCTGTCGGTGTCAACTCGAACGGCCAGGTTTTCTGTGAGCTATCTCATTGCCATGATGCGTCCGGCCTACAAAATAGACCCCTCCGTCTCCCAAGGATATCGTAAACGCTGACCAAGGGATTACACCAGGAAGTTGGGCATATTTTAACATTGATAGACCTTAGTTTGAGCACGATCTCACCTGTTGGTAAGTGACGATGTGGCCGAAGATGGAGCACAAAGGTCTAGAAGGCACCTATTCACTCTAGCTTTGAAGAGACCCAGATTATAGTTTTCAGGAAAGACAGACGACGGTAGTTAATTCCACTCCTTAGCAGTTCGCATTATAAAGGTATAACTGAAACGTTTAAGACGAATAGAGGGTATACTAATGAGGTAACCCATGGTTGAGGCTCGTAAAGTCGCTGCAGCGTTAGTAGTAATTAGTCAGAAACGAAAACATCATCGTGAGCGAAATGATCATGCATAACAATAGTTGTTAGATATGACCTTTGAAGGCGTAAAAGACGGGTCGATAGTTGTTTACTGTGATCAGCTTCCACGAGGCACAATGTGACTGTGGGTTCACTCCACAGACGATGCCTCACTTGCTGTGCTGTCCACCTGCACCCTAAATGACCTGTGCGAAGCCGCTGAAAATGCTGTCGACGTGGCTAAATTTTTGTTAAAACAATATAATTATCTATTATGGGAACCAACGACACTATGAAGAAGAAGAGCTTCCTCTTGTTCTCGAGGCACCACATAGGCGCTCCCAGCCGAGTAGTAAGACGGATCATAAAAAAAACAGACCGTGTTTGTTGCCTGATTCTTCTAGGTCTGGTTGCGTTGGAACAGGAGTAAATGTTAATTTATTTTTTAAGACGATTCAAAATGATCCTTGGGATTTCAATGAATATAATACTTTTTGACTTTGACTTTGTGGCTGGTAGCAATCAAAGAGAGACTGACCTCAATATCATGGCCATCGGTAAGCCGTCTGTCTGACACGTCGCTGCCGCTGGCTGCCGGCAGCTCTATGTACACCACGGGCGCTGGATTGTTCTCTCTCTTGCTCGGGATGGAGCTTCCAAATCGCTCCTGTAACTGGAAGGTTTAAAAGGTTAATTCATTTTTTTTACATGCTTTTATTTAACTTATTTATTTATTCGTATGGCCTTATACAATCGCACAAGAGACTACAATTCTATTTTCAATTTCTGTATCCATTGGATAGCGTCGTTTTCAAGGGCGAACAAGACTGCTGGGTTGCCGACATATTTGGTGAGTGGACAGTCCATGATGATGTGCGCGACGTCCTGCACTGAGGCTCCACAATCGCAAGCTGGTGACTCTCTCCAGCCACATTTATGCATGAAAGCTCGGCTGCGACCGCAGCCGGTTCTAAATCAGTTAAGCTGGCACCACAAGCTATTTACTTGCAGTGTATGTTTGAATCCGGGTGGAATCTTGCAACTGAATTTTAAAGCAGTTATCCTAAACCGATTGAGATGAAATTTGGCATACCTGTCAAGTTCCGATGACAATACAATATAATGGTAACAGCGAGCTGATCTGATAATGGGGACGGAAGGTGGACAACGGAACTCCTCGAGGGATAATAGTAGACTGGCCGTGTTTAGGCTCATTTTGATCAGCACCCGGTTACGATCACTAATTTTATAAAAGCTTGTATTGAAAAAAATATTTGTCACAAAAAACTTATATTTAACATACATAAATAGACACACGCCTTTTTTCTCAAAAAGGGTAGGCAGAGCCTCGGATGGGCCTCTTTTCACCGTGGTTTGCACAATGCTACCAGGAACTTCACGACCTGATCCTACCATCTCCTTTTCATCATAGGGCGAGCAGGCGTACGGCTCGGTACCATCCTTACCTCATTAGTATACCTTCTATTCGTACTAAACGTTTCAAATCTACCTTTATAATGAGAACTGCTAAGGACTGGAATACAATACCGTCGTCTGTCTTTCCTGAAATCTATAATCTGGGTCTCTTCAAGGCTATAGTGTATAGGTGCCTTCTAGACCTTTGTGCTCCATCTTCGGCCACATCGTCACTTACCAATAGGTGACATCGTAGTCAAACGAAGCCCTATCTTAGTTAAAAAAAAAAAAAAAAAAACTACATACATAGGCACACGCCTTTTTCCCCAAAAGAGTAGGCAGAGCCTGTAATGGGCCTCTTGACAATGCATGGGTTACACAATCAAATATCAAATATCTTTATTTCAGGCTTATTGGAAAATGTACCAAAACCTAAACAATAAGCCCATAGCAACATAAATACCTTAAAAACTAACATACATATAAAAAACACTTTTATTAGACTTGACTATCATTTAGACACGTGTAGGCGTATGACGCATCTGCGCGGTGTCTCGTGTCTGGCGTCCGAAGAACTTGTCCTAAACTTGACACCTCTTGGCCAGAACTCTCCATTCATGAAGGTCGATAGACGGTCAGTGGCACCCTCACCATAAAGGACATACAATTGACATCATGGCGAGACTCCAACTGCTCAACATTGAAACTGGCTTCCGGCTCACTATACCCCCCATATTGTGATGACTCACGTGTACGTGTGCAGGGGGGGGCGGTTCCCTCCTCACGCTGGTCTCGAGCTGTCGCCGAGGCAGGTTGTTCCACCTGGCGGCGGCGACGGCGGTGATGGAGGGCGCGTCAGTGACGGGCGGATCCACGTACGGATAGCCTTGGTAGGGCCGGTGGCTCGAGGTCATAGCTAGGCTACCTGGAAGATAGTATAAAGAAGATAGATAGAAAATTATTTCAAAAAAATCAATTATTCAATATCAAAAAAACAGTACATAGGCGAACTTAATGCTAACTAGCATTTTCTTCCAGCTAACCTTTGTGTTATGTAGAGTGGGTGGTAGTGCAATTGAAAATAAAAAAAAAAAATGCTGGACAGTTTACACAACATTATCTAGCCCCAAGCTAAACAGAGCTTGTGTTATGGGTACTAGATAACTGACATACTTAATACAATATATAAGATAGATAGATATTTTATATTATACATAGAAAATACCCAGAACACCCTGAACAAATATCTGCAGATCGTTTTTTTATTTTTTTTTTAATATTCGCAATAATTATAGGTTTAGATTAAATGATTAACATAATTAAAGGGTAATTTAATTAACATAGAAAGAATAATAGAACTAATACAAGGTATGTACAAAAATATTTAAATATAGAAAAGAAAAAAAAAAGAAGCGAAGTACACAATAAATTTGGTTCATAGTAGTTCATGGTAGTACGAGATCTCACGACCAAAACCATGTCGCATCGTTTGACGGCCAAAACTGTATAATACCGTTAGAGTACATGAATCTGAACCCGGCTAAGTCGGCAGTACCGGCTAGAAACGTCGCAGTTCTATGGGGGAGCATTTCTGCTACGTTAAAAAAAATAGGCAAACAGTTTTATCACAATATGTCTGATAATAAAAATGTACATAAGTTTCGTCATTTTATTACGAAAAAATTTGTTTTCAGACATTTTGCGCGTCACATGTGGCCTAAGCGCATTTTCAAAAATGTCAAAAAATTTACCCGGCCTGTCTCATAGCAGCTTAGTTCATTTTTTATTTAAATCTTTTGTATGGCTGCCAGTCTTTTGAAAAAATCGTTATCTGACATTTTAAATGTCACCATAAACTCTAAAAACGAAGAGAAGATATTGAAGATCTGGTACTGGAGAGTGATGACGATGATGACGACGACGATGACGAGTCCGACAGTGATTAAAAACGACGCTATTTTTTCAATAAACAGTATTTTTCAAACATTACCCCTATTTCCTTTTGTCCAATTTATTAAAAATTACCTTCAATTTTAGTTCGATGGTTTCGATTAAGATCTTTATCGATCATCATCTAAGAATTTGCGAATTGCAGCTTATTCATTTGTTTAACAAACGTAAATACGCCACAATACGATATTTTAATAATTTCCGACTCGAAAAGTTGTCTGATTAATAAAGTACGACAATAAATTTGTCTGATATAATTTTTTTCTACATCCAGGCAACTTTTTTCATGATGTAGAACAGTTTTCAGACAGAATGCTATGGGAAATATCGGTAAAAAAATTCAACACGTTCAAAATGGTTTCAACACATAAGATGCTCACACTTTCTTCTGAAAAATGATTGATTCGCATCAACTGACCAATGCTCACTTGAAAACGAGATTCTCAGACGGTTTGCTATAGGTTTTTTTTTTGCCTCATTTTTAATTTTCTCAAATGGTCTCCTGGGTACGTGCGACGCTTGTGGTGTCTGAAAATTGTGTTTTAAGTATCTAAAATTTATCGTTCAACTACATTCTGAAAATCAGACAGATTACTATGAAACAGTTCGGTAAAAATTTTTGACATCTTCAAAAATGCGGTCAGGTCTGACGTGACGCAAAAATTTTCTGAAATTAGGCTTTTTCCAATCAGAATCACTAAATCTATCGATTTTATACAGTTTTGATCGTAAAACGATAAGGCAAAAATTTTGGTCGTGGGCTCTCGTACTATAGGGCAAGGTGGCAAGAGCACTGGCTGCATTCCCACGTTGAATGGCCAAATAAATTCTTTGCGCCAGGAAGGAGCCAGCCCTCTTGTCACCAGCGGCGTCGATGAGCAACGGTGATATTTTTTTTAAAAGGTCTTAGTACTAGGGCCCCATGGTCCCAAAGTCTCTACACCAAGCGGCGCAAAAATGTAGTCATCGGAGAGGACTACATATTTGCGCCGCTTAGCATTTTCTGCTGCCTCCGCCGCGGCTCCAGCCTTGGTGATTGTTCCACTGAGATGAGAGGGGGCATAATTAAATACCTACTCTAAATAACTAGCTATATGAATACCTAACATAATATAATATATATAAATAATTAAATAAATGACTTAAGCTCAATTTTATTGGAGATTTTGCAATAACAAAAAGTATTGGTACAGTTTGGACTTTCAAATTCATTTAATTCAAATTCATTTATTTTCTATAATTATAACATAACAGTTGTTTGACCAAAGCGTTATAAATATTTGTCATATTAATAATTAAATATTAGTCACATGAACCTAATAATAAAAATTATTAGGTACATAAATAAAAATGAGGTATACAAATTATTAGACTTAGTTGAAACTGAAAGTAAGTTTAATGGAAGATGTAGTAGGAGGAAGATGTATGGTTAGTAGTACAGCTTTTTTGTGAAAGAGTTCGTCCCACTACCACCACCATACCTCTGTTCGAAGTACTACCACCATACCTAGTTCTGCCGCGAAGCAGTAGTGCTCGCATTGCTGTGTTCCGGTTTGAAGGGTATGGGTGCCGGTGAAATTACAGGCACATGAGACTTTTCATCTTTGTCTCAGGGTGGCGAGCGCAGTGCAATGCCACATAGGGCGCGTCCTAGGTGGACGTGATAGGAGTCTGGTCTATCTCTATCCCGGGGTAAGGAGAATTCCCGTGTAGTTGTAAGGAGGAGGCCTCGTCCAGAAATAGCAGTCTGCTCTCTGATGATAATGATGATGATGATATTCTCTCGACAAGAGTGCGTGCGTTAAGGCGCGATAGATGATAATGATGATGATGATATTCTCTCGACAAGAGTGCGTGCGTTAAGGCGCGATAGATGATAATGATGATGATGATATTCTCCCGACAAGAGTGCGTGCGTTAAGGCGCGATAGATGATAATGATGATGATGATATTCTCTCGACAAGAGTGCGTGCGTTAAGGCGCGATAGATGATAATGATGATGATGATATTCTCTCGACAAGAGTGCGTGCGTTAAGGCGCGATAGATGATAATGATGATGATGATATTCTCTCGACAAGAGTGCGTGCGTTAAGGCGCGATAGATGATAATGATGATGATGATATTCTCTCGACAAGAGTGCGTGCGTTAAGGCGCGATAGATGATAATGATGATGATGATATTCTCTCGACAAGAGTGCGTGCGTTAAGAGAAAGTTGCTGCGAAAAACGAAACAAGAATGGATAGATTAGATTTCATGACAACCGCTATCTAACATTTGTAAAATACTTTTCATGACAACCGCTATCTAACATTTGTAAAATACTTTTCATGACAACCGCTATCTAACATTTGTAAAATACTTTTCATGACAACCGCTATCTAACATTTGTAAAATACTTTTCATGACAACCGCTATCTAACATTTGTAAAATACTTTTCATGACAACCGCTATCTAACATTTGTAAAATACTTTTCATGACAACCGCTATCTAACATTTGTAAAATACTTTTCATGACAACCGCTATCTAACATTTGTAAAATACTTTTCATGACAACCGCTATCTAACATTTGTAAAATACTTTTCATGACAACCGCTATCTAACATTTGTAAAATACTTTTCATGACAACCGCTATCTAACATTTGTAAAATACTTTTCATGACAACCGCTATCTAACATTTGTAAAATACTTTTCATGACAACCGCTATCTAACATTTGTAAAATACTTTTCATGACAACCGCTATCTAACATTTGTAAAATACTTTTCATGACAACCGCTATCTAACATTTGTAAAATACTTTTCATGACAACCGCTATCTAACATTTGTAAAATACTTTTCATGACAACCGCTATCTAACATTTGTAAAATACTTTTCATGACAACCGCTATCTAACATTTGTAAAATACTTTTCACAATCAGCAACTCATAGTCGGGCTATTTTTTTTATTATTATTATTTTAACTTTTTATATTTTTCTCAAAACATTTAAAAAATGTTTCAGCAATAAATGAAGTCACGGGCTTATGCCAAGTGGTCTTCATTGTCAGTTAGATTGTCATAATTTTGTATTGTACTGTCTTCCTGTAAGAATTTACGGACGATGCGGCAGGTGTTAAGAATGGCAGCTTTTTGCATCATGATGAAAGTATTTGTTGGTAGATCTAATATGCTGAGGCTGTTGACTATATTTTTGGGTACGACACCTGTGCTAGAGAGCACCAGAGGAACAATATAAACTCTGTTCATTTTCCATATTCTAATTATTTCTTCCTTTAACTCTGTGTATTTGTGTATTTTTTCACTTATAGTTTTTAGCAAATTATGAGTATTAGGTACTGCGATATCTATTAAATATGTGTGTTTATTAATTTTGTCTATTAGAGTAATGTCCGGCCTATTATTGTGTATGGTTTTATCAGTGAGGATAGCTCTGTCATAATATACCTTGTAAGTGGAGCTCTCAAGCACAGGTTTAGGTGTGTACTGATAGTAAGGAGTTGTTTTATCATTGTCAGATAGTAATTTATATTTCGATGCTAATTTCTGATGAATGATGTGTACAATCTGGTTATGGCGGTGAGTATAGTCTGTTTGTGTTAATGTTGGGCACGAATGTTGAATGGTTTCTGATTGCCGGTGACAGTTTCTACACTTGTCGTTCAGGATGTTTGTGTCTTTAAGTATGAACTTTTTATAGGTTTTAGTGTTTGTAATTTGGTCCTGGATGGCAATCATAAATCCCTCTGTTTCCGGAAATAAATATTCTATTTTTAGCCATCTATTTGAGGCTTCCAAATCCACATAGCTTTGTTCGAGATCGTGGATGTGCCGGCCATGTAACTCCTTGCTGCGCCATGCAGTTAATTTTCCCGCTTCATGTTCCTGGACTGTAGGATATTGGATGTCTCTAACTGCTAAATTCAGCGGTGTAAAATGCTGATCAGAGTCTGTTACGGCAGAGTGGATGGCACTGGAGGCAGATTTCTCATAGAAGAATTTCCTTAAGGTCTGTATTTGCCCTTCCCATAACTTCCTCATATCTATGAGACCCCTGCCTCCCCTTTGTCTTTTCACTGAAATTCTTTCTATTGCTGATTTTGGGTGTAGATACTTAAACTTCGTAAGTGTAGTCCTGGTTTTTGTTTCTAATCGTTTGATGTCTGAGGCAGTCCATTTGATAATTCCAAAAGTGTATGTTAAAACGGGGATGTTATAGGTGTTTATGGCTTTAAAGAGGTTCTTTGAGTTTAAAGGTCTCTTACAGATGAGGTGGAGTCTTTTATAGTATTCTGACATGAGATTTAACTTAATTTGTTTATGGTTAATGCTTTTTGATTGATGAATACCCAGGTATTTTTTTTTTTTAAAATATATATTCGCAATCCGTTGGTTTACTATAGGCGGATGTGTGGAGTGGTATATGGCGTTTGGGATCCAGACTCATTCGTCCTTCTTCCCTCGTTATAGCAGATTATCCAGGACATGGGTTCTCTTCAGCCGCTTTATGTCCCATGGATTTTTAATAAGCGCTTTCGCTAGCGGATTGGCGTGACATTTAAGACGATCCAAGTAACGTTTTCCTGTTTGCTTTATTTCTTCATCAACTGTAGGGACCTCCAGGTATTCGTGGAGTTCATTGGTGGTTGTGAACCAAGGAGTATTAGCCAGAGAGCGCAATATCTTGTTTTGGCATCGTTGGATGATAGCACGGTTGGATTTACTGGTTGTACTCCAAATTTGTATTCCATATGTCCAAACAGGTTTGAGAATGCTATTATATACTAGTAGCTTGTTGGGCTATTATAATAACAATTATTGTTTACTAGCGACTCGCCCCGGCTTCGCACGGGCAGCCCCCGGCGAACCCCCCCCCCCCCCCCCCCTTCCTACCCCTCCCCCCTATGTCAATCTCCTGGTTCTAAGCTACCTCCCCACCAATTTTCAGCCAAATCACTTCACCCGTTCTTGAGTTATAAGTGGTGTAACTAACACGACTTTGTTTTATATACATAGATTTATTTGGTCGCTAACGTATATTCAAAAGTCTTCTCTCGGGGTATGCTAACGACATATGGAGCGTAGTATCCTAGGAGTGAAACTCACGGACCGAAATGGGAACTCGAGAATACGCTCCCAAACACTGATAGCTGACGTCGCTCAAAAAGCTGCTAAATTTAAGTGGGACTGGGCTGGACATGTGTGCCGTATGTCAGAAGAACTATGGGCAAAGACCACGACAGATTGGATCCCAAACAGACGAAGGCCCAGACGGAGATGGCGGGATGAGCTAGAATCCTACTTGAAGGTCCCAAATAGCCAACAATAGTGACGAATGGAAGGAGGGTAGGGAGGCCTTTGCCCTGCAGTGGGACAACACAGGCTCATAGTACTTTTACAAGCTTTATATTAACTTGCAATGTATGTATGTATGTATGTCCAGGTGGAATCTTGCAACTGAATTTTAAAGCAGTTATCCTCAACCGATTGAAATGATATTTTGCATACCTGTCAAGTTCCGATGACAATACAATATGATAGTGACAGCGAGCTGATCTGATGATGGAGACGGAAGGTGTACAACGGAACTCCTCGATGGATAATAGTAGACTGGCCGTGTTTAGGCTCATATTGATCAGCACACGGTTACGATCTCTAATATTATAAAAGCTTGTATTGAAAAAAATATTTTTCTCTAAAAACTTATCTTCTATATCTATAATCTATTTATCTATGCTAATTATAAAGAGGAAAGATTTGATTGTTTGTTTGTTTGCATTTAATAGGCTCCGAAACTACATAACCGATTTGAAAAATTCTTTCAGCAAAATTATCAGCGAGTAACATAGCGGTAATAACTTTAGCAGGTTTTTGTATCTGGTGTGTGGATAGATAGGGGGTTGGGAATGGGGGACGGGAGGGAGGGGGGATTCCGACACTACCCGTGCGAAGCCGGGGCAAGTTTCTAGTACTCTATAAAACGATAGCCAGTATATCATCCATTGTTGATCTCCCGTTTCTAGGAATTTGAACGACGTTGTAGGTCTAACTTTTCGAACCACACGTACGTATATTTTTTCTAAAGAAATAAGGTAACCTACCAATCGCGTGTATTCGCGAGGTCTCAGTTCGGGGCGAACCACTAGTAATATAGTTTTCACAAAAAACTTATTTTCTATGTACTCGCACCGCACCGCACCGCACTGCACCGCTCGCCATCGGCTGGGGATTCATCCGTAAACCTTAGAGCCAGGGTGGTCCCGGACTGTGCGGTTTCAGAGGAACTTCCTCCCGCGAACGCTCAGGTTGAGGAATGATATCCCTGCTGAGGTTTTCCCAATCGACTACAGTATGGGGTTCTTCAAAAGGGGTGTTTGTAAATGTTTAAAGTGTCAGCAACGCGCGTGTGATGCCTCTGGTATTGCAGGCGTCCATAGGATACGGTAACCGCTTACCAAGAGGTGGGCCGTATGCTTATTTGCTATCTTGGTAGTATAAAAACACCACATAAACATTATAGATACATAAGATACGTCACAACACAAGATATCACCAACCTATATAAATCCTGGAAAAATGCCACTATAACACACTTCACATCCTAAACTCATGTTTTAATTTGGTAAACTATGCATTGTGATCAAGAAAATCTGTTTTTTTCTTTGCAAATAACTAAATTTTCATGGTATATTCACAGTTTCGTGTACGTCTCGATCAGTATGTGGTTGGGTACTAGAGGATTGTACTGATAAGTGCTGATAAGATATGTAAATACTCGCTGATGCGTATTCTGATGGCAGTGATAAGGCATAAAATTCTGTCTATACCTACCTATAATCAGGCACCCAATTCTACTAATATAAACCAAAATTCTATCTCCTTCTCTTGTGGCTCTTTCTGGCAACACTCTCAAAATTTCATACTCAGACGAGGCTCGAAATGCTTGGCATAGTTCTTGCCCCAATACTACTCCCCCCAAATGTCTTTCGTCTCAACGGCAATGGGACGGGCCTCTGTGTGAGCTGACGCGGAATTGTCTGTTACAAACATGCTCAAGCTCCACAGATAGTGCTCGTCTCCTCGCCGTTTCCAAATGGGAGTCAGGGTTTTGGTTGCAAGCACTTCCATCACACAATGCTGGTACTTTAATGGATCCAGTTTCTTTCCGTATTGCAACTTCTTTACGGTTGGGTGCAGGGTGCTGTGCCCCTCATAGTGATGAGTGCACTGTCCCTCATAGTGGCAATAGCCAGTGCGGTACGGCTGTTGATCAGCTTGGTCACTACGGATTATCGTGCACCAGGGCTGCCGGTAGGATTTCCCGCGACGCTATCCTTAATGATATCATTCGCCGGGCCCTTACCAGCGTTAACATTCCAGCCATTCTAGTACCGAATGGTCTGTTACGTGACGATGGTTGGCGGCCTGACGGCATGATTCTTGTTCCGTGGGAGAAGGGTAGGCCTTTGGTGTGGGACGCTACATGCGTTGATACCCTTGCGCCATCTCATTTGTCCGGGACATCAGTTAGAGCCGGAGCGGCGGCAGATTCCGCTGAGGACCTCAAAAGACGCAAATATGCAAGTCTCGACAGAGCTTACTTATTTGAGCCTTTCGGGGTCGAGACTCTGGGTCCGTGGGGTTCCGGGGCCCTTCGCTATTACAAAATTCTTTCAGGGCATCTGGTCGAAGCGACGCGTGACCCGAGAGCTGGCTCTTATCTGGCTCAACGCATTAGCATTGCCATTCAGCGTGGCAATGCAGCCAGAATCTTAGGGTCGCTTCCGTCTGGTAGTGATTTGGATCAGTTGAGCTACCTTTAGATCGCTAGCAGCGGTCTTCAGGTAGCACAACTGTTTCATATGTATTTTGTACATACCTTGTATTAGTTGTATTATTCTTTATGTAAATAAATTATTTTACAAGCTTTATGTTAATTTGCAATGTATGTTGTATGTCCGGGTGGAATCTTGCAACTGAATTTTAAAGCAGTTATCCTCAACCGATTGAGATGAAATTTGGCATACCTGTCAAGTTCCGATGACAATACAATATGATGGTGACAGCGAGCTGATCTGATGATGGAGACTGAAGGTGGACAACGGAACTCCTCGATTGATAATAGTAGACTGACCGTGTTTAGGCTCATTGTGATCAGCACACGGTTACGATCACTAATTGTATAAAAGTATGTAGTGTTTTTTTTTCATAAATAACTTATTATATTTTATGATTATAGCTTTATATTAACTTGCAATGTATGTCTGCTTGGAATCTTGCGACTGAATTTTTTCAATTGTAATATGTTTGTGACTATTTAGAAACTATATAATATTATAACATTTATGTATTCCAAAACCAAAGAGGGAAGGGTTGGTTTCACCGGCAACCATACCCTTCAAACTGGAACACAGCAATGCGAGCACTAATGCTTTGCGGCAGAAATAGGTATAGTGTTAGTAGGTACATGGTTTGTGTAATTATATGTATAGTCTGAAATAAAAACTATTAATTAATAATTTGCAGAAAGTGTCCAAGTCGCACCGTCTTCCTGCGAGGCGGCAAGTCGCACTGCATCGAGTCGTGCAACGCGCAGACCATGTGCGGAGAGGTGGCGGTGCCAGAGCACCATCTCAATGTGAGTGTCTAATACCGGGGACGTACAAAACATACCTTTCGTTTTGTTTGTTTCTATATAAATGTAAAAAAAAATAGATATATATAGAAAGAATAGAGATAGGATGTTAATTAGCATTAAGTTCGACTATGTACTGCTTTTTTGTCTTGTGCTATAAATAATTTTTATCTATCTATCTATCAACACATCTTGAGTTAGCGAAACCTGATTTTGCGGAAACTATGAGAGCTAACACGCATGTTTTGATTGATAAGCGTCTCATAAATATCATTAGTTTAGATACGAATGTCATTCAATGATTTTTACAGTGATTTTTTAGGGTTCCGTAAAAAAACTACGGAACCCTTATAGATTCGTCATGTCTGTCTGTCTGTCCGTGTATGTCACAGCCTTTTTTTTCCGAAACTATAAGAGCTATACTGTTGAAACTTGGTAGGTAGATGTATTCTGTGAACCGCATTAAGATTTTTACACAAAAATTAAAAAAAAACAATTATTTTTGGGGTTCCCCATACTTAGAACAGATCCTCAAAAATTTGATTAAAATTTTTTTCATCAAACCTATACGTGTGGGGTATCTATGGATAGGTCTTTAAAAATGATATTGAGGTTTCTAATATCATTTTTTTCTAAACTGAATAGTTTGCGCGAGAGACGCTTCCAAAGTGGTAAAAAGTGTCCCCCCCCCCCCCCCCCCCATAACTTCTAAATTAAGAGAACGATAAAACTAAAAAAAATATATGATGTACATTACCATGTAAACTTTCACTCAAAATTGGTTTGAACGAGATCTAGTAAGTAGTTTTTTATTTTTGGGGTTCCCCATACTTAGAATTGAAACTCAACATTTTTTTTTTCATCATACCTATACTTGTGGGGTATCTATGGATAGGTCTTCAAAAATGATATTGAGGTTTCTAATGTCATTTTTTTCTAAACTGAATAGTTTGCGCGAGAGACGCTTCCAAAGTGGTAAAAAGTGTGCCCCCCCCCCCCCCCCCCATAACTTCTAAATTAAGAGAATGATAAAACTAAAAAAAAAATATAATGTACATTACCATGTAAACTTTCACTCAAAATTGGTTTGAACGAGATCTAGTAAGCACTTTTTTATTTTTGGGGTTCCCCATACTTACAATTGAAACTCAAAAATTTTTTTTTCATCAAACCTATACGTGTGGGGTATCTATGTATAGGTCTTCAAAAATGATATTGAAGTTTCTAATATCATTTTTTTCTAAACTGAATAGTTTGCGCGAGAGACGCTTCCAAAGTGGTAAAAAGTGTGTCTACCCCCCCATAACTTCTAAAATAAGAGAATGATAAAACTAAAAATAAAATATAATGTACATTACCATGTAAACTTTCACTCAAAATTGGTTTGAACGAGATCTAGTAAGTAGTTTTTTTTTAATACGTCATTAATCGTAATCCATCCAAGAACTTTTATATTATGTTACTTGCCCTATATTATGTTACTGTAACCCTTCATGGGCGAGTCCGACACGCACTTGGCCGCTTTTTTTTGTTAATTGATGTTAGTAGCTAAACTAATGATATTAATGACCTTAAGATCTTTCCTCTCGTAGTGACTGTGACAGTGACTGTGTTAACTGGAGTGATTTCGTGAAAAGGGACGGAAGTGTAACAGGGAGCGCACATTTTTTCGAGAGGTTGGTACTATCAGCGATGTTGCTTATTACCGAAAAGGTAAGACATTAATCATTGACATTCGTAGCTAAACTAATGATATTTATGAGACACCTTCAAACAAAATATGCGTGTTAGGTCTCCTAGATTCCGCAAAATCAGGTTTCGCTATCCCAAGATGTGTTGATGAGCTGTGATAACAAGTAATTAGTTTGATGAAAAGTAAAAAAACCCTCAATGCAATTAAACGGCTGAACCGATTTTGATCAAACATAGCTAAGAACACTCCCGACTAATTCACCTTTCAAACAAAAAAACAAAGTCAATATCGGTTCATCCGTTCGGGAGCTACGATGCCATAGACACACACACACACACAGACGCGTCAACTTATAACACCCCGTCGTTCTTGCGTCGGGGGTTAAAAAACGCAATAAAAATTGAAATTCGCGCCTCTAAACATTCCTTAAACAAAGACAATTTCAAAAACAAAACAATTTGATTCATCGACTTAAGAATTTAATTTGCAACTTTATCCACCATTTTCGCTTTACTTCGGCGAATTTGATAACTCCTTGTCCCACCACGGCTGCTTCATCACCACCCTCGGCAGCGCGACTGGTCCACTCGTGGCTATAAACTCCGTCTCTTCCCCCCTTTTAGGGTAATTAGGGTTATCATATTGATCAAACTCATTCTTCTCCTTCTCAGTAGTAAAAGAGGTTTGTACTTTGAAATCTGGAGGAGCTGGGTTAAGAGAATCCTGGATATTGTATGCTGACTTGGCCGGGTCCAATACAACTTTAGCATTAAACCCTGATTGCCTATGACTGGGCTTTAGACGTCTTTTCTTCTTTTGCGCTGGTGGTGATATAGGTCTGTTACCTGATTCTTCGGAGAGCTGTTTTATAGGTTTGATATTTTGTCTAGGATGTTGAGGTTTCAGTTTGGTTCTAATAGGTTGTGCACTCTCGTCACGTGCATCAACTGAGGGTCTAGACTCTTTCATGTTAGGATTTGGTGCATGTGGTCGAATTTTTCGCTGTCTCTTCTGTTTTAGCTGTTTATAATCAAGTTTTGGTTCGTAGTTAACTTTTTGCTGTTCATTTTCGATTTCTGGTCGAAGATTTTGCTGTTGATAATCTGTTTTTGGCTGTTTGTAATATATTTTTTGCTTTTTATTAGTTATAGGTTTTTCTTTTGCTTCTTTCGAATATTTTTCGTATGAGATTTCATTTCGCTCTTTCTCCCAATTAATGTTTTGTCCTGGTTTTGGTCTTCCTTTAGGTAATTCTTTTTGAGGTGCCCTAGCTGGTTTAGGTTTATACACTTTCTTTAGACTAAAATCTTTAGGAGTTCTTGTAGTTTTTGTAAATCGTTGACGACCTATTTCGGTTGTTTTTTGTTTAATGTTAAATTCATCAGATGCTTTGTCATTTTCCAAAGAAACTTGGTGGTCCTTCTGATTGGCTGCTTCAGAGATAAAGTCAGCTATCTTATCAGCTAGAGACTCGGAGACAAATCTTCGTGCGATTTTTTTGACATCCTCCATGTTTGCTGTTAGAAGAACAAATGACTGTGCCATGTGACATAGAACCAGGACATGGATCCCTAAAAACAAAAATATTTTAGTTAGAGATAGGCCAGTTTTTAGTAGTAGTAGAGCTTTTTTTGTGGGAGAGTTCGATCGGGGAAGTGCTATTTCTGCCGCAAAGCAGTAGTGCTCGCATTGCGGTGTTCCAGTTTGAAGGGGTGCTGTGAAATTACAGGCACATTAGACTTTTCATCTTTATGTCTCAGGGTGGCGGGCGCAGTGCAATGCCACATAGGGCGCGTCCTAGGTGGACGTGACCTATTAGAGTCAGTCAGTCATTGTTAAAGGCAGAGGTTATCGCTTAAGGTGTTTGCTTTCGCTCGAGGCGCGTAATTTTTTTTTTTATATATTTTTGCTCATCACAGCTCATCAGCACTTCTTCAGATAGCGAAAACTAATTTGACGGTAATTATATGATCTAACACACAAGTTTTAATTTATAGTATCACATAAATATCATTCGTTTGGCTATGAATGTGCTTCAAACAAAAAAACACTGTAAATACCATTGTTTAAGTTTTAGGTCATATAATTACCGGCAAATTAGTTTTCACTATCTGAAGAAGTGTTGATGAGCAGTGATGAGCAAAAAACACGAAAAAAATTGAATTACGCGCCACAAGCGAAAGTAACCACCTTAACATCTGGCGGGCTCGCTTCGCTCGGTCAAGAATTCTTGTATTATTACAATAATGCAATTAAAGCATGAAAAGGTGTTTTAATAGTACTAACCTATAATATATAGCCTACATGGTGCCATGTCGAACGGAATACAAGAATATATATAAACTATATCATTGTTATCGGGTTTTTATGATCTGATATGTTTTTATTGAGGTGTATAATATTGATTTCATGCGCTAGGTATATAATAGCGGTAACTACTTACAAGTGTTATATACAGGCTGTATCATAAGATCCCATAAGCCCTGGATTGTGTACACATCATGGCGAATAACCTTAGTTCAACGACTTTTTATATTCGATGTTTCTCATTTTCATTAAATAATGCTGGACAGTTCACACAACGTTATCTAGCCCAAAGCTAAGCAGAGCTTGTGTTATTGGTACTAGATAACTGATATCTATATTATAAAACAAAGTTGTGTTAGTTACACCACTTACAACTCAAGATCGGCTGGACCGATGTTAGTTATCGCTTTTTGGTGTATTCTACTCCGCTCCTAATAGCAGAATAAGTAATCAAATATCGGGGGTGGGAGGGCTGTTTTTCACCGGGGGTACCCGTGCGAAGCCGGGGCGAGTCGCTAGTACCTAATACAATACATTACATTGATAGACTATTATACATACAAAATACCCAGAACACCCTGAACAAATATCTGCAGATTGTACAAATATTTGTTCCGAGGCGGGAATCGAACCCGCGACCTCCTGCGCCGCAGGCGAACCTTCGCCGGCCGCGCCACAGAGGTTGTATAATGGTTCCGTCTAATAAAAGCTTGGTGGTTCAGTTAGATGGTTCCAGCGGAATAGACCGGCTAGACATACAAAAATCAAAAATTCATGGTCAAAAATTCTAAAAATCGGCTTCGTTTTCGTTTCAACGGCATTTTATGAGTCATTTTGGCAACATGACTTTTCCTATGTAAAAAAGCCTGCTGAATTCGATTCTGAATGTTGCCAAGCCGAATTTTGGCTCACCTCATTATAAAACAATTACCTATGAAAATCGGGAAGATATTGCTCACAAACCATACACGGTACAGACTTCAGTATAACCGTAAGTGAAGCTACCGAGCCGGAGGTACTTCCGGTGTCGATTGGAGTGGACGCGACTCCATGGAATTCAGTCGTAAAAGAAAATAATTTAAATTTTCTAAATTGTCGCCATCTTTTTTTGTCCACTTCTGGTACCCGGACGGACTTCCGGTTATCAAAATTGAGTTCAGCTACCCCCAAAGCCTATGCCAGGACACCTCACACGACTAGAATCGAGTTATAATAGGTTCCATTTTAGCCGCCATCTTGAATATTAAGCAAAGGAGCCAAAATTGGGATTGCCAACATTCAGAATCGAATTAAGCAGGCTTTTTTACATCGGAAAAGTCACGTTGCCAAAATGGCCCACAAAATGCCGTTGAATTTGAAAATGTTTTTGTTTATGAAAATTATAAAAAAAACATGAAGTTCCGGAATATATTGCTTACAAATTATAAGCCCTACCAAAAAAGTTAATGCACCATGTTATAGAAAATTTTATAGAGATCCATTCTGTCCTTGACACTTTTTATTCTAACAGCAATACTTTTTGGTTAAAATCGTAAAAACCGAGAGGTTAGAGATATATTTCGAGGAAAAAAGGGGTTAAAATTCGGCTTGGCAACATTCAGAAACGAATTCAGTAGGCTTTTTTTACATCGGAAAAGTCACGATGCCAAAATGGCTCACAAAATGCCGTTGAACTTGAAAATTTCAATATGAGTTACCAGTCTAGAAGGTCATCAGCGTTGTGCTGCTACAACACAAAAAAAAATTGCTGATCTTACAAGGCTGGTACTAAGAGACACAAATTAGTTTTACTTTTCTTTGTTTCTCTGTGTGTGTGTGTGTGTGTGTGTGTGTGTCTTTTTTTTCTTTATAATTGCCGCCGCACGGCTTGTTCATTTGCCATTTTCAAGTGTATCTGTACTCCTTCCAAGTCGTCAAAGTCACAGTCGAGTCATGGTTTAATAAAACGGTGGTCAATTTACTAAAATATTCATATCAAGCGTAGAGTGGTGCTGCTTTATGAACTTTTGCTGATTCTCTCTATCATCTTACTTTTGACTGCCTACCTAAGTAAGGCTTTTAAGTTGGTTTTCCTTTTTTCTTGAATCAGCTTCCACTTGTTCTCGAGGCACCACACAGGCGCTCCCCACCTAGTAGTAAGAAGGATCATCAAAAGAAAAACAGACCGTGTTTGTTGCCTGATTCTTCTAGGTCTGGTTGCGTTGGAACAGGAGTAAAAGTAAATTTATTTTTTAAGACGATTCAAAATGATCCTTGTGGGTTCAATGAATAAAATACTTTTTGACTTTGACTTTGAAAACTTTGGTAGACAATGTCCACCAATTTCAAAAGTCACGCAATTTACTTCCATTTCATTTCACTACACTTGTGCTTTTTAAACGAGCTACATTCGTTAAAATAACACAAAATAACTCAAGAAAACACTAGGAAAAGAAATAAAATCCACGTGTGTCTTTTTGTGTGGAATATTTTTTGTTGACACAAATAAATGTTTTAACTTTCTTTCTTACAATAAATGGTCGTAAAAAAATCCTGTCGCTCAATTTAGTGGTGTTTTTTTTCAGCCGTGCTACGTATGCAACAGCACGGGACATAACTGCAGAGCCCTGCCGCGGCCTAGGGTCACCCTCGACGAGACCACGGAGATCAGCGAGAATGCGCTCAATGACGGGGCAGAACTGCCAGGTAACCACTTATTCATCATCATCATGGCTTATCGACTGCTATTAATCAATAACAGCCGGGACCGACAGCTTACGTGCCGTCCGAAGCATAAGCTAAGTCAGTCGATAAGCCATGTCAGAGGCCCTCGGGCGGCTTGACAAACTCTGACACCAGAGGCCAGCACTACCTCATACGAAACGAAACTATCATCATCATCATCCACAGCCTGACTTCACCCACTGCTGAGTACAGACCTCTCTTTCCCTGTGCGATTGCTCACGGTCCCGTGCCAGTCTAATCCAGGCTTGGCCACGACGCATGCGACTACTTATTACAAGCTTTTATTTAACTTGCAATGTATGTATGTCCGGGTGGAATCTTGCAACTGAATTTTTTAAGCAGTTATCCTCAACCGATTGAGCTGAAATTTGGCATACCTGTCAAGTTCCGATGACAATACAATATGATGGTGACAGCGAGCTGATCTGATGATGGAGACGGAAGGTGGACAACGGAACTCCTCGATGGATAATAGTAGACTGGCCGTGTTTAGGCTCATTTTGATCAGCACACGGCTACGATCACTATTTTTATTAAAGCTTGTATTTAAATAACTTGTTACACAGAGGGTTCAAGTGGTAGGTCCTCGATGAGCTCGTGCCTGACTGTATGTTAATCTGGGTCTCTTCAAGGCTAGAGTGAATACCTGTGCCTTCTAGACCTTTGTGCTCCATCTTCGGCCACATCGTCACTTACAAAAAGGTAAGATCGTGCTCAAACAAAGGTCTATCAATGTTAAAAAAAAATAAAAAAAATGTTCTGTTATTCAGTGTCCGTCGGGGGGGGCGAGGAGCTGGAAGGGGGGGCTGAGGAGCCGAGGGGGGTGCACGATGCTGACTTCGTGTTGTACGTCAGCGCGGTGGAGACGGAGCGATGCCGGCGCGGGCTGACGGTGGCATACGCGTCGCATTGTCAGCAAGAGGCTGCGTTAGACAGGTAAACACACACACACACACACCCATTTACGACCCTAGTATCACAATGCGCTGCTGTCTCCCGCAGGCCTATAGCTGCACTTACGACCCCAGTATCACAATGCGCTATTGTCTCCTTGCAGGCCTATATATAGCTGCACTTACGACCCTAGTATCACAATGCGCTATTGTATCCTTGCAGGCCTATAGCTGCACTTACGACCCTAGTATAACAATGCGCTGTTGTCTCCTTGCAGGCCTATAGCTGCACTTACGACCCTAGTATCACAATGCGCTATTGTATCCTTGCAGGCCTATAGCTGCACTTACGACCCTAGTATAACAATGCGCTGTTGTCTCCTTGCAGGCCTATAGCTGCACTTACGACCCTAGTATCACAATGCGCTATTGTCTCCTTGCAGGCCTATAGCGGGACATGCTAACTTCTGTCCGGGCGAGCTGTCGACCAAGTACAGAGACCTGCCATCCGTTCTCTCCACGGTCAAGCACGAGATGCTGCATGCTCTAGGATTCAGCGTCTCCCTCTTCGCTTTCTACAGGTACCACTTTATTATCTACTTTAAATTTAAAACTATGAACATATATAGATGAGCGGTTTCTCCTAACACAAGCATAGTTTTTGCTTAAGGCGAAAGCTCACTGTTGCGACGCGAAATTCAATTTTTTTGGTGTTTTTTACCCATTACAGCTCATCAACACTTCTTCACATAGCGAAAGTTGATTTCGCGAGAACTAGGAGACTTAACATGTTTTAATTGATAATATCTCATAAATATCATCAGTTTACCTATGATACCTACTCCTAAACACATTTTTACAGTGTTTTTTTTTGTTTAGGGGCATCATTAAAGCTGACGATATTTGAGATACTGGGACTCGCCCATGAAGGGTTCCGTAGCAGTAAGTAACATAATATAAAAGTTCTTGGATGGATTACGATTTATGACGTATTAAAAAAAACTTCTTACTAGATCTCGTTCAAACCAATTTTCGTTGGAAGTTTACATGGTAATGTACATCATATATTTTTTTTGGTTTTATCATTCTCTTATTTTAGAAGTTTTTGGGGGGGGGGGGGGACACTTTTTACCACTTTGGAAGTGTCTCTCGCGCAAACTATTCAGTTTAGAAAAAAAGGATATTAGAAACCTCAATATCATTTTTGAAGACCTATTGGAACGTATGGGAATGATGAAAAAAAGATTTTTGAGTTTCAGTTCTAAGTATCAGAACCCCAACAATTTATTGTTTTTTTTCTATTTTTGTTTGAAAATCTTATTGCGTTTCACAGAATACATCTACTTACCAAGTTTCAACAGCATAGCGTAGGTAATTGCGGGTTCGATTCCCGCCTCGGAACAAATATTTTTGCGATCGCAGATATTTGTTCAGGGTGTTCTGGGTATTTTCTATGTATAATAAAAAATATCTATCTATGTAATATATTGTATTAAGTATATCAGTTATCTAGTAAACATAACACAAGCTCTGCTTAGCTTGGGGCTAGATAATGTTGTGTGAACTGTCCAGCATTATGTATTTATTTATGTATGTATTATGTATGTATAGCTCTTATAGTTTCGGAAAAAAGTGGCTGTGACATTCACGGACAGACAGACAGACAGACATGACGAATCTACAAGGGTTCTGTAATTTTTGTTACGGAACCCTAAAAATTACGACAAACGTCAGTGTAGGTATAGTGTTAATTATTCTATAATACACACCGTTATATATTATGTGCAAGCTCTGCTTAGCTTGGGGCTAGATAATGTTGTGTGAACTGTCCAGCATTATTTATTTATTTATTTAATGTTATTTCCAGAGACGACAACGGCGAGCCTCTCACGCCAAGGAGACCTGACACAGGCACCCCACCACTCGATGAAGAGTAAGTTTTACCCCCTATTCTACTAAATATACGAAAGTGGTGGCACTAGACCAAAATAAAAAAAACTGGCCAAGTGGTCATTCAAGTATTACGTGAGCAGATTTTTTAAAGTGTCCGGCCCAAGAATAGACCCCTCCGTCTCCTCCCGTGGGTGTCGTAAAAGCCGACTAAGGGATTACCCGGACTTGTTTGTAAGATTCGTTGGCATAAGATTTGTCCTGGCTGCTAGCTTATTATGGAATGTGTTATTACTGGAAGAAAGCGTTAGCAGAGTCAGTCGTGGGAAGCAATGGCAGCGATGAGCTCACCACTCGTCACGTCTATATTCCACGATGGTGCAACCCACTGTGAACAGAGGCCCATTGAGGCTCTGCCTACCCCTTCGGGGAAAAAGGCGCGTGTTTATGTATGTATGTATGTATGTATGTATAGAGAGTAGTATTATGTATTAGTAGTATGGATTTAGTAGTAGTAGTAGAGCTTTTTTGTGAAAGAGTTCGTCCGGGGAAGTACTACCACCATACCTATTTCTGCCGCAAATCAGTAGTGCTCACATTGCTGTGTTCCGGTTTGAAGGGTATGGGTGCCGGTGAAATTACAGGCACATGAGACTTTTCATCTTTATGTCTCAGGGTGGCAGGTGCAGTGCATTGACACATAGGGCGCGTCCTAGGTGGCCGTGACCTATGAGGTAATGCACTGTTCATAGGCAGAGGTTACCGCTTAACATCAGGTGGGCCATCTGCTTGTTCCGTCATTCAAGTAGTATAAAAAAAAAACCCGCCCCTTGCCCTTGTCAGCAAAAGTAAGCAAACCTCTTCCCCCCCTCCCATGCTTACGTAATCATTGGTACCTATCGTATTCATTATTTGTGGGAATCCCCGAAATGTGTGTTTTGTTTTCAAGCATAGACAATTTGTGGGCTGCCATTTGTATAAAAAGTAAATAATAACTGCTGACGTAATCTGTGGCGACTCATTCCTTCATTCAATAATCTTGACGATCTCTGTGGCGGGGCGGGCGAACGTTCGCCTGCGACGCCGGAGGTTGCGGGTTCGATTCTCGCCTCATAACAAATATTTGTTCAGTGTGTTCTGGGTATTTTCTATGTATAATAAAAAAACTATCTATGTTATATATTGTATTAAGTATATCAGTTATCTAGTACCCTTAACACAAGCTCTGCTTAGCTTGGAGCTAGATAATGTTGTGTAAGCTGACCAGCATTATTTATTTATTTAATCACGATATCGACCCCCCCACCCACCATGTCATCAAAAATAAGCAAAGCAAAGACCCCCCTAGCCCCCCTCGAGCGCTTACGTAATACTTGAACACCCCCCAAGTTCGAGTCGGACTCGCGCACCGAGGGTTCCGTACAAACCTGTAGGTATATAAGTAAAAGTTGTGGTATTTTTATTGCTAAATGAAATCATCATGAGGAAAGGGGTAGTAAGTTTAAAATTATTAAAAATATTTTTATTATATGATGTAACTGAAAATGTATGGTTTTCGCAATTTTTCCTTTATCTGTGCTATACTACGTTACTTCGTACCAAATTTTAAGATTCTGAGTTCACGGGAAGTACCCTGTAGGTTTTGATTCACTTGCGAGTGTCGACAATTTGCAGCATAAACGGCTGTATCTCTTGATTGCGTTGGCTTAGAAGTTTGATTTTTTCACAGCTCCAAGGGACAGTAGACTTGCGTATTTGATATGAATTTCAGCTTGTTACCTCCACGCGTTCCTGAGGAAAAGGGTCTTGACAGACAGACAGACGGACAACAAAGTGATCCTATAAAGGTTTCGTTTTTCGTTTTGAGGTACGGAACCCTACAAATTAATAATTATCTTATTATGCATAGAAGTCACCAATAATTTATCAGATTCTGAACTTTCAGAAGGTAAACCAATGATAACCAAAATGTCAAATTAAAATTCAAAGCAAACATTTATATTAAAAATAACTTGAATGTTTTATGAGCCCTGATTTTTGGCGCTGGTGTCTTAAGCCGATATATTATATCGATGGCGATATGTCAAAATATCGACTGGGCGGAGTCTAGCAACAAAACAAATATAACAAAAATATACTAATCAGTTCATTAATTCTTCTAATCAATTACAATGTTGTGGTATCTGAGCAAACGAAGCAAATAGAAGTATATTGTAAAATATGGATAAACTCAAGAGAAATATCAATAGGGCTCTTTGCAATACCGTGGGTGTTGCAGATGTCCATAGGCGGCGGTGACGCGCGTTTGCAATACCGTGGGTGTTGCAGATGTCCATAGGCGGCGGTGACGCGCGTTTGCAATACCGTGGGTGTTGCAGATGTACATAGGCGGCGGTGACTGCTTTACATCAGGCGGGCAGTCTGCTTGTTTGTCACATTATAAAATAAAAATAATATAAAAAAAAATGTGAAAAATATATTTTTCAATAATAGCTGTGGACTGTGTTTCTTGCTGAGGTCGTTAATCTTAGAGCTTGATATGTCACAGAGATAATGCGGGATGTGGTAGTGTTTTGGTAGAATGCACTGGGTATTCCAAATTCATCACTGCAATCCAGGAGGGCAATTCTCGTGCTTTAGAGATTAGTCGAATTCGAGATATGTCGAAAAAAGATGGCGAATGTCGAATAAAATCCTAATTTGCTATTCTCTTGATGTCACAAATAGACATAAGTCGACCAAAATCATTAAAATTGAATACGATTTGATGGTTATTGTGACATTTTCGTGACATTTTTTTGTAGACATTCATGCTTTGGCATTATCTCTAATTTAGAGATAATCTCTACAATCCGAGAATTGGCCTCCAGGTTTATAGTGTTGTCGCGAGCGCGTGTTTTGGTTTACTGCCGTGCGGCCTCTTTCCGTGGGTGCAATTGTTTTGTCGGATGACAGGTAGGAATGGGTGGAAAATCTCTGTATGGGATATGTATCTAGATATATAGATGGCGCCACCAAAGCTGTTATAAAATTAGTGATCGTAATCGTGTGCTGATCACAATGAGCCTAAACACGGCCAGTCTACTATTATCCATCGAGGAGTTCCGTTGTCCACCTTCCGTCTCCATCATCAGATCAGCTCGCTGTCACCATCATATTGTATTGTCATCGGAACTTGACGGGTATGACAAATATCATCTCAATCGGATATAACTGCTTTAAAATTCAGTTGCAAGATTCCACCCGGACAATCACTATCACAATACACTACAAGTAAAATAAAAGCTTGTAAAAAATAATCATTCATAATCATTTGACAACCTTTGTGGCGCGGCGGGCGAAGGTTCGCCTGCGACGCAGGAGGTTGCGCGTTCAATTCCCGCCTCGGAACAAATATTTGTGCGATCTGCAGATATTTGTTCAGGGTGTTCTCGGTATTTTCTATGTATATACAAAAATATCTGTCTACGTAATATATATTAAGTATATCAATTGTCTTGTACCCATAACAAAAGCTCTGCTTAGCTTGGGGCTAGATAATGTTGTGTAAATTGTCCAGTTTAAAAAAAAAACTACCAGTCGCCCGCGGTTTCACCCGCGTTATTCTCCTTTAGAGCGGGTTTTGATCTATCTATATACCTACCAAATTTCATCAAAAGCAAGACTAACCAACAAAACTACTCCTGCAGCCTGCTGCTTGCCTGGTGTTGTATTGGATAAAATAAAAGAAAATAAAGAATATATATTTATTTATAAACAAGAGAAACACATAAAAAACTTAGACTACAAGTAATTAATTTTGTAAAAATTAAAAAAAACCCTCAACGCAATGAAACTGCTGAACCGATTTTGATCAAACATAGCTAAGAACACTCCCGACTAATTCACCTTTCAAACAAAATTATAATCTAAATCGGTTCATCCGTTCGGAAGCTACGATGGGACAGACAGACACACACAGACACACACACACACACGTCAAACTTATAACACCCCGTCGTTTTTGCATCGGGGTGTCAAAAATGGCTCTGCCTCAGCATGTGAGTTGTCTTCCGTCAGAGCCACTTGTTGGCGTTACGGCTCACAACGACTACTTATACGTTCAAAAAACACACTAACATAAACAAAACTATTAATAATGCTATACAATCTAATATACAACTACATAAAAAAGAAAACGCACATAATTTAAGAAGTAAATCTTATCCTATCCTATCCTACTAATATTATACACGCGAAAGTTTGTAAGTATGGATGGATTGATGTTTGTTACTCTTTCACGTAAAAACAACGGGATGGATTTGGATGAAATTTGGAATGGAGATAACTGAACTCCCGGAATAACACATAGGCACATTTTTATCCCGATATTCCCACGGGGCGGGTGAAACCGCGAGGCGCTGCTTGTATAAATTATATCTAGTTAAGGCACGAACAAATTTCAGAAAGAAAACGATTGTATTTGAAGGGGTCCGGTTTTACAACAAATAACCTAACGCCGTTAAAGAATGCGATGACATCAACTCCTTCAAATCTATGTAAAAAAATCACGAACGCACATTATAATGTGGGTACCTATTATGTTATTTGTTAATATTTATGTTATTTAACTTCTTACACTAGCTGCTTCAGACGCAGAGTTTAATTTAATTATTACTTATTTTTATTTTAAGCTCATTTTAAAAGAACTGTTATGCTCATATTTCAATTTCAACACAATCTATTATACATATATAACACAAAATCGTGTTAGTTACACCACTTATAACTTAACTCAAGAACGGGTGAACTGATTTGGCTGAAAATTGGTGGGGTGGTAGCTTAGAACCAGGAGATTGACATAGGGGGTAGGGGTAGGAGGGGGGGGGGGGGTCACCCGGGGCTACCCGTGCGAAGCCGGGGCAAGTCGCTAATTTAAAAAAAAGGTAAGTTAAAGAAAATAAAAAAATAAAGATAAAAAATTCATGTTCCAAAAAATCACCCATTTTATACATTTTATTATGTTTTGTAAAAAATACCCACCATTATTACCACCATGTATCCTATTTTGACGGTCAAACAAAAATTTCTTTAATTTAGATCTAAAACAATAGCCTTATCGGTGGCATAAATTAGTGGGATAAATTCCAGTATTGAGGCTACTATCCAGTAGGTATCCGATAACCCGACTACTCTTGCAGCAGCATGTACATATACCAGGCGAGCAGCAGACTGCAGGAGTGGTCTGGTTGCAGAATGTCTGTAATACCGGTGAAAATACTGGATAGCTGTCGTCCCCATTTCACCGGTATTCCAGATATTCGGTTATCAAATTACTCCTGCATTCTGCTGCTCGCCTGGTACATTGGATAAAAAGTCTTCGCATTGCTGCTGCGCCCCGCGGTGTTATCCGCATAGGTCTCGATTACACCTGCATTCCATCCTTACCTCATTAGTATACCTTCTATTCGCACAAAACGTTTCAGTTCTACTTTTATAATGCGAACTGCTAAGGAGTGGAATACACTACCGTTGTCTGTCTTTCCTGAAAACTATATAATCTGGGTCTCTTCAAGGCTAGAGCGAATAGGTGCGTTCTAGACCTTTGTGCTCCATCTTCGGCCACATCGTCACTTACCAACAGGTGAGATCGTGCTCAAACAAAGGTCCATCAATGTTAAAAAAATAAAATTAAAAAAAATAAAATTAAAAAAAGCATTCTGCTGCTCGCCTGGTACATTGGATAAAAAGTCTTCGCATTGCTGCTGCGCCCCGCGGTGTTACCCACATAGGTCTCGATCCCGTGGGAATATTGAGATAAAAATGTGCCTATGTATTATTCCGGGAGTCTAGTTATCTCCATTCCAAATGTTATCCAAATCCGTCCAGCCGTTTCAGCGTGGAGAAGTAACAAACACACTCACACAAACTGTCGTATTAATAATATTACTGTTATGCCATTCCTGCAATTGTATCGGCAATCCAATCCAGAGAGCTGCTAAGAGGTGCTATGTAGACAATGTAGCTCGTGCGGACATTATCGTCTCTCATCTGGCAATTCAGGTCCACGGGGGCCATGGAGCTGACCCCCACAATCCCCGAGGCATGTATTACTGGCCCCCCTGAGTCCCCCGAACACACAGCCGAGTGTCTCCCGCAAGCCCCCACCGCACACACTACGGGATATATGATTCCTATGGTTTCACCTAACTCGTGGTCGCATCTCGACCACATAGCGTCCACAACTTGCAAGGGCATCTTCAGAGATAGGGTGGTATTCATACCGCCGGTGTGATTGGTCAAGCCGTAGCCTAGGATAGCGACGCGTTGTCCGAACAATGTGTAGTGATCTAGGGCACTAAGCCGCGCGTATTGGCTCAGGTTTATAGGCGGTGTTGTCAGCAGACCTAGATCGTTGGACATCAGTGGGTGGGAGGTAGAGCGCGCTGACGGAAGCTGCTTACAGTCCACAATTTCGCTGAATTTGTCGTCTTCCGATGGTCTTGTCGTGTTCCCGTGTCTTACAACATTTTTAAACTCTACGCTGTAGCTGTCGTTTTTTGGGAGGTCTTTGTTCATACTATCAATGTCTAAGCAGCAATGCCCGGCAGTCAACGTCGCAGTGGGTGTTAGAACGGACGCCGAACAATAAAACCTATTTTTGGTCACAACTTGTCCGTTCTTGTTAATAGTGATGCGTAACTCGAGTCTCACGACGTATAAGAATTCCCCGGGTTGTGCGTCACGGCCTCCGATGGTTCGTAATGCACTATCATCGCGAGCGTCCATACATATACACAGAGATATCACGTTAAAGATGTATGAAAGAAACATATTACTACTTTGCATCGATTTAAAATAAAATGTATATTGTTGCAACAAGCAATCGATTTTAAAATAATAAAAAAGTTAATCTTACACGTGTAAGACGTTGGTTTTATTGCATTGCATTAAATTTATATTTGAATAGGTATGAGGAAACTTCTAGGTCATTTATTTTATACTAGAAACTCGCCCGGCTTTGCACGGGTAGTGTCGAGATCCCCACCCTCCCGTCCCCCCTTCCCAACCCCCCATCTATCCACACACCAGATACAAGAACCTGCTAAAGTTATTCCCCCTATGTTAATTTTTTTGACACCTCGTTTTACATTATTGGAATTTTACTAAGGATCCCTAACTTTTTTTACAATGTCCGGGTGGAATCTTGCAAATGAATTTTAAAGCAGTTATCCTCAACCGATTTGAGATTATATCTGGCATACCTGTCGAGTTCCGATGACAATACAATATGCAGGTGACAGCGAGCTGATCTGATGATGGAGACGGAAGGTGGACAACGGAATTCCTTGATGGATAATAGTAGACTGGCCGTGTTTAGACTCATTGTGATCAGCACATGGTTACGATTACTAATTTTATAAAAGCTTGTATTGAAAAATATATTTTTCACAAAAATTTGATTCAGGGTGGATTTTTGAGACGGGACAGTAAGGGCAGGTACCTTAACCGTTATAGTTACAGGAAAACGATCCTAGGAGACTATCCATAACTTTTTGAGATATTCTGAACTGCATTCACAGATTTTGAAAAAAATGTACAGACAGCAAAAACAAGATAATTTTACACAAAAAAAATTTTTAATGCCATTCGATCCTGTTTTTTATAAGGATCAAAAGTCTCTACTGGACCGACTGAGGTTTGAGTACTATAAATGTGAGAGACCACCAAAAACATTTCCCATCCATTTTGTAAGGAGATAAGATTAATCAACATTTTAGTTTTTAAGGTATTTATGTTGTTATGGCCTTATTGTTTAGATTTAGTGCATTTCCTATTAAGGTTTATTCTTTCGCTTGTGGCACGAAATTAAAGTTTTTTCGTGTTTTTTGCTCGTCACAGCTCATCAACACTTCTTCAGATAGCTAAAACTATGTTGCCGGTAATTATATGAGGTAATATATGGTAATTACTTATATCGTTGGTTCCAGGCTGCAGATCCACCAGTGGTCAGAGCGCGTGGTACGCAATGTGACGCGAAAGGACTGGATGGTGAGAGGCGGATACATAGAGAGGACCTTCAAGATGGTGGTCACCCCCAGAGTGGTCCAGGAGGTAAGTTGCAAAGATAAGATAATATAAAGATAAGATAAGATAACGATAATTTAAATATAGAGATAAGATAAGTTTATTTCACTTAGAATAGTTACAAGTCATAATTAAAATTTGCATTAACTTCAATCGTAAGATAAGATAAGTTAACTATAGATATAAGATAGAGATAAGATAAAGATAATATAAAGATAATATAAGTTTATTTCACTTAGAATAGTTACAAGTAATAATTAAAATTTGCATTAATTTAAATCGTAAGTATATGAAATTAAGAGAACTCTCATTGATGTGTTCCAGTTTGAAGGTTAAGGGTGCCGGTGAAATTACAGGCACATGAGACTTTTCATCTTTATGTCTCAGGGTGGCGGGCGCAGTGCAATGCCACATAGGGCGCGTCCTAGGTGGACGTGACCTATGAGGTAATGCACTGTTCATAGGCAGAGGTTACCACTTAACATCAGTTGGGCCATCTGCTTGTACCGTCATACCAAGTAGTATAAATAAATAAAACACGGAACAAATATTTGCAGATCATACAAACATGTGTCCCGTAGCGGGAATCGAACCCGCAACCTCTCGCATCTCAGCCCGCTACTCGCCCAACGCGCTGCAGAGGTTGCCTTAGGTTATGTAGTAATTGTGCTGACTTGTTGATAAGATTATAAGATGGTATAAGATTTGTCCTGGCTGCTAGCTAATTATGGAATGTGATTACTGGAAGAAAGCGTAAGCAGAGTCAGTCGTGGGAAGCAATGGCAGCGATGAGCTCACCACTTGTCACGTCTATATTCCACGATGGTGCAACCCACTGTGAACAGAGGCCCATTGAGGCTCTGCCTACTCCTTCGGGGAAAGAGGCGTGTGTCTATGTATGTATGTAGGGATCCGCAAAAAGTATCGATACCTGAGTAGTATCGAAGTATTTTTGTACTCGATACTTTGATTCCGATAGTTTACTAGGTATCGAACATTTTTCACATACTCGATACTTTTGTCTCCTCAATAGTGTAGTTTTACGCAGTCACAATTTCTCTTTCTGACGTGTAACGGTATCCCTCTCGCTCTCGGTTTTATTAACCTCCTTTACCTACCTCTATAATCACCTCTCTCTAGCCTCAAAGGTTTGCTGGTAGAAAACTGTTTTTAGGGTTAAGCTCGCCTCTGTACATGTTCGCTACCTCTTATTGTTTTTTGTGTTTTCTTGCGTGCAATAAAGAATAAAAAATAATTTTAGTTTCTACTATACAACAGAGTTACATGCACTCTAAATCAGTATTAAAACATTAATATTTTGGCCTGCTATCTGAAGCCCAATTCTCTTATTTATTTTAAAGGCACACTGCAAGTTGACCGAATCGAGATTGTATTGTGAATTGACTGAAATATTGGTATTCTGCTCACTCATAATAACAGTATTATCTACTTTCGACCATATATTAGAGTAGGATAGTGCTATATAATAATTGTAAAGAGTGAAAGAGAGAATTCTCAGAACTTTGAAACATTCAAGTTACAGTCACATTTCGATATAATCACATACCGCGTTGTATTGTGAGGTGAGCTGAATACCATTTTTGACGTTCGTGACATCAACACTAGATCGTAATATGATCCGAACTTTAATTTGACTATTTTATATTATGAGAATTGGGCTTCTGCTATCCGACATAAAAAGTAATTTTGATTAGATTGATTAAAATGTTAATGATAATTATAATGGTAATTTTGTATGTTTTTAAAATAAATAATTTATTGATTTAATATACCTTTGTATGTGCTTGTTTATAACTGTTATTTTGCGATTATTTACAGTTTATAAGGTGATAAAAAAAGTACTCGATACTGAGTAGTATCGATATTTTTGGATCGATACTTTTATCGGTGTCGATACTTTCTTCTGCGATACCGGAATCGAGTAGGTATCGATACTTTTGGCTCGATACTTTTATCAGTATCAATACTTTCTTCTGCGATACCTGAATCGAGTAGGTATCGATACTTTTGGCTAGATACTTTTATCAGTATCAATACTTTCTTCTGCGATACCTGAATCGAGTAGGTATCGATACTTTTGGATCAATACTTTTATCGGTATCGATACTTTCTTCTGCGAGACCTGAATCGAGTAGGTACCGATACTTTTGGATCAATACTTTTATCGGTATCGATACTTTCTTCTGCGATACCGGAATCGAGTAGGTATCGATACTTATGAATTTTTGCGGATCCCTATATGTATGTATGTGCTGACTTGAAGTCCGTTCGTTGCAGGTTCGAAACCACTTCAACTGCTCCCTGTTGGAGGGGGCGGAACTGGAAGACCAGGGGGGGGAGGGTACCGCCCTCACTCATTGGGAGAAACGAGTTTTTGAGGTACGAGACTCAACTTACAAGTCACTTTATAAATCAGTATACAGGGCGTACCAAGACTATGCGACATGAAGGGAAAGTACCTTAAATATTGTAGATAGGATGTTTTGCTGAAAGGAGACTTTGTTTTGTTTTTAAAAGTTAGTAATACTGCATTTAAAGATTTTAGAATAATTACTTGATTAGTCTGTAAATCGAATCGAAATAAATGAAAAACTTAAACGTTGCGTGCGGCGCCCCACGCTAAGTTTGCAAGATACCAATAAAAAAAAAAAAAATGCACTACCATCTAGTCGAGTACAGTGATACTAAAAATAGATTATGAACCAAACTACCTGTATTCACGCAAATAAATCATTTCATTTACAAATATCCCGTTTCTAGTGAAAAGTAAGTACTTTTTATGTTGTGCAATAATAGTAGATTGTTATACACGGAGCTAAAATGACCCATTATATACGAGGTAGTGAGGGAGTAAATAGAAACCGAGTTTTAATGGGTTTTAGCGCCGTGTGTTACACTCTACTTTTCACTACGATTGCGAGTGTAAAATAAAATAGACCAATATCATATGAAAAATTAATTACGGTCACTGCCAATTCAATTTGCAATTAAAGAAAAATTCTAAAGATTTCGCGCCAAAGTCTTTTTAGGGTTCCGTAACCATACTACGGAACCCTTATAGATTCGTCATGTCTGTCTGTCTGTCTGTCTGTCCGTGTATGTCACAGCCACTTTTTTCCGAAACTATAAGAGCTATGCTGTTGAAACTTGGTAGGTAGATGTATTCTGTGAACCGCATTTAGAATTTTACACAAAAATTTAAAAAAAACAATTATTTTTGGGTTTCCCCATACTTAGAACTGAAACTGAATTAATGAAATGAATGAAATGAACTCAAATTTATTTTTTCATCAATGTGGGGTATCTATGGATAGGTCTTCAAAAATGATATTGAGGTTTTTTTTTTTTCTAAACTGAATAGTTTGCGCGGGAGACACTTCCAAAGTGGTAAAAAGTGTGTCACGTCCCCCCCCCCCGTAACTTCTAAAATAAGAGAATGATAAAACTGTATAAAAATATATGCTGTACATTGCCATGTAAACATCCACTGAAAATTGGTTTGAACGAGATCTAGTAAGTAGTTTTTTTTTAATACGTCATAAATCGTAATCCATCCAAGAACTTTTATATTATGTTACTTGCTGCTACGGAACCCTTCAAGGGCGAGTCTGACTCACACTTGGCCGCTTTTTTTATCTATTTCCCTACTCTCTCTAACTTCCAGAATGAAGCCATGACGGGCACTCACACACAGAACTCAGTGTTCAGCCGAGTGTCCTTCGCCATGATGGAGGACACGGGGTGGTATCGCGCGGACTACGGCCAGGCCGCGCCCTTGGACTGGGGCCTAGGGCGCGGCTGCCAGTTCGCGACCACGTCGTGCAAACAGTGGCTCAACCGGAACACGCTCAGGTAATGACACCATGAGGACACGGGTGGTATCGCGCCCTTGGACTGGGGCCTAGGGCACGGCTGCCAGTTCGCGACCACGTCGTGAAAACAGTGGCTCAACAGGAACACGCTCAGGTAAGGACGCCATGAGAACACGGGTGGTATCGCGCGGATTACGGCCATGCCGCGCCCTTGGACTGGGGCCTAAAGCGTGGCTTCCAGTTCGCGACCGCGTCGTGCAAACAGTGGCTCAACAGGAACACGCTCAGGTAAGGACGCCATGAGGACACGGGTGGTATCGCGCGGACTATGGCCAGGCCGTGCCCTTGGACTGGGGCCTAGGGCCCGGCTGCAGGTCGCGACCTGCAAGCAGTGACCGG
Source organism: Operophtera brumata (assembly GCA_932527175.1). Taxonomy (NCBI): domain Eukaryota; kingdom Metazoa; phylum Arthropoda; class Insecta; order Lepidoptera; family Geometridae; genus Operophtera; species Operophtera brumata. Next base: position 28,726,004 of record OW052239.1, on the reverse strand, counting down.
AACACGCTCAGGTAGAGACGGGAGTTTTTTGCTCGGGACGGGAGCTTGTAGCTTTATACTTCTTGCAATGTATGTCCGGGTGGAATATGTATGTCTGGGTGGAATATGTATGTCCGGGTGGAATATGTATGTCCGGTTGAATATGTATGTCCTGATGGAAATGTATGTCCGGGTGGTAAAAGTATGTCCAGGTGGAATCTTGCAACTGAATTTTAAAGCAGTTATCCTCAACCGATTGAGATGATATCTGTCATACCTGTCAAGTTCCGATGACAATACAATATGATGGTGACAGCGAGCTGATCTGATGATGGAGACGGAAGGTGGACAACGGAACTCCTCGATGGATAATAGTAGACTGGCCGTGTTTAGACTCATTGTGATCAGCACACGGTTACGATGCTTGTATTGAAAAATATATTTTTCACAAGAAACTTATTCACTTGTGTGATAATTATATGCGTATTGATTCAAGCAACGCTACAGACGATGTTGAGGTACCACAGTAAGTATTCATACTTTATTATTTGTCAAGTGTAAACCACACTTTATGGATAACATTACATTTAAATGTTACCCAAAAATTCCAGACAATTTCTTTTTTCTTTTTTTTTATACCACTTGAATGACGGTACAAGCAGATGGCCCACCTGATGTTAAGCGGTACCCTCTGCCTATGAACAGTGCATTACCTCATAGGTCACGTCCACGTAGCGGTCTCGTAGGCCACGCCTAGGACGCGCCCTATGTGGCATTGCACTGCGCCTGCCACTCTGAGACATAAAGAATTAATTTGATATACTATGAATTACTTTGATGAAATAACAGTGGTGTCGTCTCTTGTCAATGTTTCGAACTAATTTCGGGCATTGAACAGAAGGTTTCTAATGAAACACCTGTAGATGGCGCCCATCGGCGCTATAGCCGAGTTGATAGTGCCCTCAAATTTCGTGTTCAGCGTCATATTCGTTCTATGGCCGAATTGGTAAAGGCATCGCCGATAACGGGCGAGGTTGCGGGTTTGAGTCCCGCTGGAACGAAATTTTTGGGTTACATTTAAATTTAAGTATTCATAGCTAGCTATAGATATATCTATAGTATCAAACACAGACCACAGACTAAACTACACGCAACAAGAGATCGCACTCGCGTGTCATATCGGTGCCAGGCACCTAACAGCGCTCAGTCGTGCTAGAACCATCGCGCGCTCATGCAACACTAGATAATGCCTCATTGCGTAATAATAAATTGTTGATATTACACAAAAAATTGTTACTTGTGAATGCCCGACTTGGTACTCAAAGTCAAAAAGTCAAAAATATTTTATTGAAATAACAAGGATTCTTTTGAATCGCCTTAATTTATTTATGACTAGCAGCGCCCTGCGGTTTCATCCGCGTAAGTCTCGATCCCGTGGGAATATCGGGATAAAAATGTGCCTATGTGTTATTCCGGGAGTCCAGTTATCTCCATTCCAAATTTCATGCAAATCCATCCAGCCGTTTCAGCGTGAAGAAGTAACAAACACACACAAACTTTCGCATTTATAATATTAGTAGGATAACTGAATTTGAATTAATATAATGCCTAATTTAATTATTGCAACTTTGTATACTAACTAATATTAATTATAAGATTTAATTTATTAACAAAATGGATGACATGTGAATTTTTTAATGTGTGAAATCTGAAAATAAACAATTATCTTAACTTTATCTTAAAAATTAAATGTACTCCTGTTCCAACGCGACGAAACCTAGAAGAATCAGGCAACAAACGGCTCGGCTTTATTAGATAATCTTTTTTATTGGTCTCAGAACTTTTTGTGCAGTTGGTAGTAGTGAGACTTGGAATCAATTTTACATTGTAATGTTTTTGTGTAACTTTACAAGCTACCTTAACGAGACTGCATTGGAAATGTAAGTATATCCCTATCCTTATCCTTACATAGTATATTAATAATAATAAATTCTGTAGGTTTTGCAATAGTTATTTATTTAATACTAGCGACTCGCCCCGGCTTCGCACGGGTAGCCCCCGGTGTTACCCCCCCTATGTCAATCTCCTGGTTCTAAGCTACCTCCCCACCCATTTTCAGCCAAATCGAGACCCGGAACCGTTCTTGAGTTATAAGTCAAAAGTCAAAAGTATTTTATTCATTGAAAACACAAGGATCATTTAGAATCGTCTTAAAAAATAAATTTACGTTTACTCCTGTTCCAACGCAACCAGACCTAGAAGAATCAGGCAACAAACACGGTCTGTTTTTCTTTTGATGATCCTTCTTACTACTAGGCGGGGAGCGCCTGTGTGGTGCCTCGAGAACAAGAGGAAGCTGATTCAAAGAACTTATTAGCCAAAACCAAACTAAAAGGAAACTTGGAAAACCAACTTCAAAGCCTTAAGTATAAGTGGTTTAACGAAAACGACTTTGTTTTATATATAATATTATATAATAACTAGCTGTAACCCGCGACTTCGTCTGCGCAGGATTATTAAACAGCGGAGTATTATTAAGCTAGTATTGTTAGACTTACGCGAGTTAGTCACCCGCGTAAGTCTCCATCCCGTGGGAATATCGGGATAAAAATGTGCCTATGTGTTATTCCGGGAGTCCAGTTATCTCCATTCCAAATTGTATCCAAATCCACCCAGTAGTTTTTACGTGAAAGAGTTACAAAGATACATCCATCTATCCATCCATACTTACAAACTTTATTATTAGAAGGATGTAAAGGAGATGTCCCTTTAATTTAGAAGCGCGCCTCTGTCCGCACTGTCGGTAAAGCAGTGCTGCACGAGACTGCTCGGATGGTAAAACAGAGCTAATACAAAGATGGCGCGAGCACATCCTGATTTCTACATGGTGGAAGTCATAAATAAATAAATAAATAATGCTGGACAGTTCACACAACATTATCTAGCCCTTTTGTGTCCCACTGCTGGGCAAAGGTCTCCCCCAAAAAATTCCAGTCATCCCGGCCTTTGGCAATTTCCCACCACTCCTTCTCGTAAGCCTCGAGATCGTCCCGACAAAGCCTTTTTTTTCTATCAATGTTCAAAAATAAATAAAAAAAACATTCGTCGTGTTAAAATAAATAACGGCTTATTACCACTGCATTTCGTCGCTTTGCTGACGTTTCGAGACTGAATTCAGAAGCCTCTTCATTATGAGTCTCGAAACGTCAGCAAAGCGACGAAATACAGTGGTAATAAGCCGTTATTTATTTTAAAATGATTCCCAACCACGATAGTTTCAATTCTAACATTCGTCGTGGTACAAATATGAGCCAGTGTTTAGAAGAAGGCCATTGTTCCAGAAGAAAGTCCCCGGCGCCGTTCTGCGCGCGCATCAAGGGCAACCCTCTTAGGACTGAATGCTCTCCAAGACGCAACGCAGTCGTACTGTGCAATCTGGTGCGCCACGACACAATCCTGCCGAGGCAGTACCAGGTACGTTATACAACCATGACACTCGGTAGCTATCCGATGTGCCCAAACAAATGGTCGAGGGCTCAGCCACGCTGTTTGTCAGCCTCGCCTTAGAATGCTGCTGTCGTCACAGCAGCCATGATACTCGGTAGCTATCCGCTGTTACCAAACTAAAGGTCGAGGGCTCAGCCACGCTGTTTGTCAGCCTCGCCTTAGGACGCTGCTGTCGTCACAGCAGCCATGATACTCTGTAGCTATCCGCTGTTCCCAAACAAAAGGTCGAGGGCTAGCCACGCTGTTTGTCAGCCTCGCCTTAGAACACTGCTGTCGTCACAGCAGCCATGATACTCGGTAGCTATCCGCTGTTCCCAAACAAAAGGTCGAGGGCTAGCCACGCTGTTTGTCAGCCTCGCCTTAGAACACTGCTGTCGTCACAGCAGCCATGATACTCTGTAGCTATCCGCTGTTCCCAAACAAAAGGTCGAGGGCTAGCCACGCTGTTTGTCAGCCTCGCCTTAGAACACTGCTGTCGTCACAGCAGCCATGATACTCGGTAGCTATCCGCTGTTCCGAAACAAAAGGTCGAGGGCTAGCCACGCTGTTTGTCAGCCTCGCCTTAGAACACTGCTGTCGTCACAGCAGCCATGATACTCGGTAGCTATCCGCTGTTCCCAAACAAAAGGTCGAGGGCTAGCCACGCTGTTTGTCAGCCTCGCCTTAGAACACTGCTGTCGTCACAGCAGCCATGATACTCGGTAGCTATCCGCTGTTCCCAAACAAAAGGTCGAGGGCTAGCCACGCTGTTTGTCAGCCTCGCCTTAGAACACTGCTGTCGTCACAGCAGCCATGATACTCGGTAGCTATCCGCTGTTCCCAAACAAAAGGTCGAGGGCTAGCCACGCTGTTTGTCAGCCTCGCCTTAGAACACTGCTGTCGTCACAGCAGCCATGATACTCTGTAGCTATCCGCTGTTCCCAAACAAAAGGTCGGGGGCTAGCCACGCTGTTTGTCAGCCTCGCCTTAGAACACTGCTGTCGTCACAGCAGCCATGATACTCGGTAGCTATCCGCTGTTCCCAAACAAAAGGTCGAGGGCTAGCCACGCTGTTTGTCAGCCTCGCCTTAGAACACTGCTGTCGTCACAGCAGCCATGATACTCTGTAGCTATCCGCTGTTCCCAAACAAAAGGTCGAGGGCTAGCCACGCTGTTTGTCAGCCTCGCCTTAGAACACTGCTGTCGTCACAGCAGCCATGATACTCGGTAGCTATCCGCTGTTCCCAAACAAAAGGTCGAGGGCTAGCCACGCTGTTTGTCAGCCTCGCCTTAGAACACTGCTGTCGTCACAGCAGCCATGATACTCGGTAGCTATCCGCTGTTCCCAAACAAAAGGTCGAGGGCTAGCCACGCTGTTTGTCAGCCTCGCCTTAGAACACTGCTGTCGTCACAGCAGCCATGATACTCTGTAGCTATCCGCTGTTCCCAAACAAAAGTGAAACTATTCTCTAAATGTTTCAGCATTTCGACATCCTGCCAGGCGTGGCGCCGGGAGAGGAGGCTCATTACGGAGGCTCCGTGTCCCTCGCAGACTACTGTCCCTACCTGCAGGAGTTCACGTGGAGACACAAGAACACGCTGGTGCGAGGCAGCACCTGCCATTACGACGAGAACACACCCAGTAAGTTTAGTAGTAGAGCTTTTTTTACAAGCTTTTAATGAACTTGCAATGTATTTCAACCCCCCAACATTGTGCAGCTACCTAAGTGAATTTCGTATACCTGTATTGGTAGAGTTTTAGTTACGCCTATACTTAACATAAGAACTATCTTTTACTTACCTACAATTCTGACGAAATAAATATTTTTTTTTTTTTTTTTTTTTTTTTAACATTGATAGACCTTTGTTTGACCACGATCTCACCTGTTGGTAAGTGACGATGTGGCCGAAGACGAAGCACAAAGGTCTAGAAGGCACCTATTCACTCTTGACTTGAAGAGACCCAGATTATAGTTTTCAGGAAAGACAGACGACGGTAGTGTATTCCACTCCTTAGCAGTTCGCATTATAAAGGTAGAACTGAAACGTTTTGTGCGAATAGAAGGTATACCAATGAGGTAAGGATGGTACTGAGCCGTACGCCTGCTCGACCTATGATGAAAAGGAGATGGTGGGATCAGATCGTGCAGTTCCTGGGAGCATTCACCGAAATGTAACCTATAGAAGATCGCAAGGCATGCAACCTTACGGCGGTGCTCGAGACTCTGGATCTTAGTCTCCGCCATATGTTGCTCACCTATAAGCCTGAAAGCTCTACGTTCGATCGAGTCCAAGGCAGCAAGCTGGTGTTTGGCCGAGCCATCCCAAACATGGCAGCAGTACTCCATACCAGCTCGGACTTGTGCTTTATATAAACTGAGAAGCTGTCCTGGTGTGAAGTAACGCTTTACCTTATTCAGGATGCCTAGCTTCATGGCAGCTGTTTTTGCCTTAGACTCGATGTAGGAGCCAAAGTTGAGAGTAGGCGTGAGCGAAACACCTAAGAGCTCGAGGTGATCACCTATAGCAACAGGTACATCTCGGAATACAGGAACTTGGAGAAACGGACTTTTTTTCGCCGAGAAGAGACAAGCCTGCGTTTTAGAGGCGTTGAACATGACTAAATTGGCATCGCCCCAGTCTGATACAGCCTTGAGAGTCAAATTCAGACGCTGCAGCATCTCATCTCTTAACTCCTGAATTTCATAATATATATGTATATATGTATATATGTATATATGTTTTCAATATATATGTATTTGTATTTTAAATACTCAATATTTGTGTTTCAGAGGGAGATGTTAACTTCGCGCTTGAAAACTATGGAGCGCACTCAAAGTGCTTCGATCATAGCAACCGAGTGTGGGAACAGAAGTCATGCAGACAGGTGAGTGACAGCAAAGTCAAAGTCAAAGTCAAAAGTATCTAATTAATTGAAAGAAGAAGAAGAAAAAGCCCGAAGCGGTGGTGGAGTACCTCAAGCAGAAGACAGGGCTACCCATGAGGGTCGAGCAGTTGTAGTCTCGCCATAACGTCTATTGTATGTCTATTGTGAGCCGAGAGGTTTTTTTATTTTTTAACTATGATAGACCTTTGTTTGAGCACGATCTCGCCTGTTGGTAAGTGACGATGTGTCTGAACCTCACCTGAATAAAATGGGGGGGGGGGGGGGTGATTTTCCATATCCACCACGCTGGTAGGCGGATTGGTGATCGCGTATTGGTGTTTACTCAAGGTGATTGCTGCTGCCCATCCGTGGTGTAATCCCTTAGTTGGCTTTTACGACATCCACGAGAGGAGACGGAAGGGTCTATTTTACAAGCTTTTATTTAGCTTCACCTGTCCCTAGTGTGGTGTCAGGTATTTACATGAATTTAATGTGCTATAGCTGTGGCGTGTCCGGTCTAAGGATAGACCCCTCCATCACCTCCCGTGGATGTCGTAAAAGCCGACTAAGGTATTACCCGGACTTGTTGATAAGATTCGTTGGTATAAGATTTGTCCTGGCTGCTAGCTTATTATGGAATGTGTTATTACTGGAAGAAAGCGTTAGCCGCGTCAGTCGTGGGAAGCATTGGCGGCGATGAGCCCACCACTTGTCACGTCTATAACCCACGATGGTGTAAGCCTCGGTGAAAAGAGGCCCATTGAGGCTCTGCCTATATACCCTGTCGGGGAAAAAGGCGTGTGTGTTATGTACATGTATGAATGTATGAATGTTTGTTTCAGATACGAGAGTGGCAACACTGGGGCTCGGGTTGCTACAAGTATAAATGCGAGAGTGGACGGCTGCATATCGTCGTGAGTATACAAACCGGCCAAGTGCGAGTCGGACTCGCGCACGAAGGGTTCCGTACCATTAACTACAAAAATAGCACAAAAAAAACAGGTTTCAAAAAAATTGCATTCAAAAAGTTGTCACCCACGCAAAAACTGACCCCGCAGAGCATCGCCTAACCGACATTTAGAGAAATCACGTTTGTTGTATGGGAGCCCCCTTAAGTATTTGTTTTATTCTGTTTTAAAGTATTTGTTGTTATAGCGGCAACAGAAATACATCAAGATACTTTTTAATTATTTTTTTCTCAATTGAAACTTGTTTAATTTAATGTTTCTGAAATGATACGTGTTTTTAACGACTTCTGTGGCGCGGCGGGCGAACGTTCGCCTGCAACACAGGAGGTTGCGGGTTCGATTCCCGCCTCGGAACAAATATATGTGCGATATGCAGATATTTCAGTTCAGGGTGTTCTGGGATTTTTTTATGTATAATAAAAAATATCTATGTATGTAATTTATCGTATCAAGTATATCAGTTGTCTGGTACCCATAATACAAGCTCTGCTTAGCTTGGGGCTAGAGATTATTTATTTATTTATTATTTGATTTTTCTTAATTGAAACGTGTTGAATGTGATTGTTGTGCCCGTCTCCGTTGCAGGTGGGTAACTACACATACACGTGTTTCCACGCCGGACAGGTCCTTCAGGTGCGCATCGTGAAGAAGGGCTGGCTGCACAAAGGCGGGGTGGTCTGCCCCCCCTGCCGGGAGATGTGCAAGGAAGAGTTCGATGTGAGTCAACTATATGCTATTACAAATATATATTTATTAACGACTCGCCTCGGCTGCGCACAGGTAGCCCCCCCTATGTCAATCTCCTGGTTCTAAGCTACCTCCCCACCAATTTTCAGCCAAATCGGTTCACCCGTTCTTGAGTTATAAGTGGTGTAACTAACACGACTTTGTTTTATATATATATAGATAAAGGTTATAAAACTAAAGTAAAAAAAATTAAAATATGCTGAACAGTTCACTTAATTTTTTTTTTTAATACTTTGAATTTATGGTCAAGCATATGGCCCACCTGATACCCTCGATAGATGTTACCCTCTGACTGTGAACAGAAAATTATCACATAGGTCACGTCCACCTAGGACGCGCCCTATGTGGCATTGCACAGCGCCCGCCACCCTGAGACATAAAGATGAAAAGTCTCATGTGCCTGTAATTTCACCGGCAACCATACCCTTCAAACCGGAAATTCACCGTCCGTAGAAATCTGATGTGCTCAAGCCATCTTTGTATTAGCTCTGTTTTACCTTCCGAGCCGTCTCGTGTGGCACTGCTTTACCGACAGTGCGGAACAAGGCGAAATTATAAATTAAAGGGAATACATTTCCTTTACATATTCAATGAATAACTATTGCATCTCTGTGGCGCGCCGGGCGAAGGTTCGCCTGCGAAGTAGGAGGTTGCGGGTTCGATTCCCGCCTCGGAACAAATATTTGTGCGATCTGCAGATATTTGTTCAAGGTATCATAAAAAATATCTATCTATTTAATGTCAGTTATCTAGTACCCATAACACAAGGTCTGCTTAGCTTGGGGCTAGATATTGTTGTGTGAACTGCCCAGCATTATTAATTTATTGATTTATGACTTCCACCATGTAGAAATCTGATGTGCTCGCGCCATCTTTGTATTAGCTCTGTTTTACCTTCCGAGCCGTCACGTGTGGCACTGCTTTACCGACAGTGCGGAACAAGGCGAAATTATAAATTAAAGGGAATACATTTCCTTTACATATTCAATGAATAACTATTGCATCTCTGTGGCGCGCCGGGCGAAGGTTCGCCTGCGAAGTAGGAGGTTACGGGTTCGATTCCCGCCTCGGAACAAATATTTGTGCGATCTGCAGATATTTGTTCAAGGTATCATAAAAAATATCTATCTATTTAATGTCAGTTATCTAGTACCCATAACACAAGGTCTGCTTAGCTTGGGGCTAGATATTGTTGTGTCAACTGCCCAGCATTATTAATTTATTGATTTATGACTTCCACCATGTAGAAATCTGATGTGCTCGCGCCATCTTTGTATTAGCTCTGTTTTACCTTCCGAGCCGTCTCGTGTGGCACTGCTTTACCGACAGTGCGGAACAAGGCGAAATTATAAATTAAAGGGAATACATTTCCTTTACATATTCAATGAATAACTATTGCATCTCTGTGGCGCGCCGGGCGAAGGTTCGCCTGCGAAGTAGGAGGTTGCGGGTTCGATTCCCGCCTCGGAACAAATATTTGTGCGATCTGCAGATATTTGTTCAAGGTATCATAAAAAATATCTATCTATTTAATGTCAGTTATCTAGTACCCATAACACAAGGTCTGCTTAGCTTGGGGCTAGATATTGTTGTGTGAACTGCCCAGCATTATTAATTTATTGATTTATGACTTCCACCATGTAGAAATCTGATGTGCTCGCGCCATCTTTGTATTAGCTCTGTTTTACCTTCCGAGCCGTCTCGTGTGGCACTGCTTTACCGACAGTGCGGAACAAGGCGAAATTATAAATTAAAGGGAATACATTTCCTTTACATATTCAATGAATAACTATTGCATCTCTGTGGCGCGCCGGGCGAAGGTTCGCCTGCGAAGTAGGAGGTTGCGGGTTCGATTCCCGCCTCGGAACAAATATTTGTGCGATCTGCAGATATTTGTTCAAGGTATCATAAAAAATATCTATCTATTTAATGTCAGTTATCTAGTACCCATAACACAAGGTCTGCTTAGCTTGGGGCTAGATATTGTTGTGTGAACTGCCCAGCATTATTAATTTATTGATTTATGACTTCCACCATGTAGAAATCTGATGTGCTCGCGCCATCTTTGTATTAGCTCTGTTTTACCTTCCGAGCCGTCTCGTGTGGCACTGCTTTACCGACAGTGCGGAACAAGGCGAAATTATAAATTAAAGGGAATACATTTCCTTTACATATTCAATGAATAACTATTGCATCTCTGTGGCGCGCCGGGCGAAGGTTCGCCTGCGAAGTAGGAGGTTGCGGGTTCGATTCCCGCCTCGGAACAAATATTTGTGCGATCTGCAGATATTTGTTCAAGGTATCATAAAAAATATCTATCTATTTAATGTCAGTTATCTAGTACCCATAACACAAGGTCTGCTTAGCTTGGGGCTAGATATTGTTGTGTGAACTGCCCAGCATTATTAATTTATTGATTTATGACTTCCACCATGTAGAAATCTGATGTGCTCGCGCCATCTTTGTATTAGCTCTGTTTTACCTTCCGAGCCGTCTCGTGTGGCACTGCTTTACCGACAGTGCGGAACAAGGCGAAATTATAAATTAAAGGGAATACATTTCCTTTACATATTCAATGAATAACTATTGCATCTCTGTGGCGCGCCGGGCGAAGGTTCGCCTGCGAAGTAGGAGGTTGCGGGTTCGATTCCCGCCTCGGAACAAATATTTGTGCGATCTGCAGATATTTGTTCAAGGTATCATAAAAAATATCTATCTATTTAATGTCAGTTATCTAGTACCCATAACACAAGGTCTGCTTAGCTTGGGGCTAGATATTGTTGTGTGAACTGCCCAGCATTATTAATTTATTGATTTATGACTTCCACCATGTAGAAATCTGATGTGCTCGCGCCATCTTTGTATTAGCTCTGTTTTACCTTCCGAGCCGTCTCGTGTGGCACTGCTTTACCGACAGTGCGGAACAAGGCGAAATCCTAAATTAAAGGGAATACATTTCCTTTGCATATGAACTCTTGCAAAACCTACAGAATTTTTCGCCTGTGTTTTTAGTGTAAACATTTTTTTTTTTTCATACTAACTGGAATGACGGGACAAGCAAATGGCCCACCTGATGTTAAGCGGTAACCTCTGCCTATGAACAGTGCATTACCTCATAGGTCACGTCCACCTAGGACGCGCCCTATGTGGCATTGCACTGCGCCCGCCACCCTGAGACATAAAGATGAAAAGTTTTATGTGGCTGTAATTTCACCGGCACCCTTACCCTTCAAACCGGAACACAGCAATGCGAGCACTACTGCTTTGCTGCAGAAATAGGTGTGGTTTAATATTAGGTAGGTACCTATAGGATTATCTGGTAGTTACTAAATATTAATATATAACTTTTGAAACTATCATGGATATGCAAACTATTCACTAGAAACGGGATATTTACCACGATTTTCGAGTTCCAATCACAATCAAAACTCGAAAATCGTGGTAAATAAATATCCCATTTCTAGTGAAAAATATTTATTTCTCACAATTCTTCATTGTACACAGAAAAACAATACAAATAAAATAAAAACAAAAGATATGTACAAAGGCGAGCTTGACCCTAGAGCGTTTTCTTACAGCAAACCTTTGAGGCAAGAGAGAGATGTTAGAGACGGCAGGAAGGTTATTTGTTCCTAGGTAGGTTAGTTTTGTTTTTAAAACTATTGTTACGAGCTAGGGTTCAGGATAAAATAAACTCTTAAAACACCGGTGAACAAATTAACACTTTTTAATAAAACAATCCAAAAAGCACAAATTCACACTTCCGTTAAACGCACAATTCAAAATTATCACTCTCACCACTTTACTTGCACTACACTACGCTGTTCTAAATTATCCCTCTCAGGTCTCTTGATTACTTCACACACTTAGCTAGTAGTCAACTCATCTGCACGAATGAATTTACGACTTTATACGAGCGTCTTAGAGTCTCGAATATTCTAACAATTACGAGCAGTCTGTAGAAATGTCTACCATAGTCTAGAACTATCGGGAACTATATCTAACCTGCTCTAACAACAGGATAACAGGCTCCCGCCACACTTCTCTGACACATCTTTACTCTATGGGTAGAGCCACAGGTTCAGCTACTCGTCAATAGATGGCGTTACGAGGCTCTAAATGAGTTGCCGAATGGCTTTATCTGTGGTGCCATATTCATTCTGTGTTGGCGCGTAACATTGCCCCCTCCTTAGACGTGCTCGTCCCGAGCATCGTTAGACCCATAATATCGCGCCAATCTATCTACATGTACAATCTTAGGTGTACCTCGCAGCCCCTTCTGAATTCGGTACGTGACATCTTTAATCCTGGTCACAACACGGTATGGTCCGTCCCATATCCGGACCAGGTCTTCCTGGTAGCGCATCCGCGTTACCATCATGGTCTTGTGAGATCAAAATTCTTGGGGCTCTTCTAAAACCGGCCAGCACTCGCCCCGCAGTACTGGCGTTTACTCGTTTCCCTGCTGGTTATAGGTGGAGGCCAACCACCCGGTCTTCCTGAGATCGAACTTTCCTTTCGATCACCCGTTTGGGGCAACTAGACCTTAGATGACCCTTTTCCCCACACACGTAGCATCTAGGGCTAAATTTCGGACGGTTGTCACGGTTAGGAGATGCCACCATTTCCCTGATACGGTGCACTCGATGGTCCTGACGTACGGCCTCCACCTCCAATGCATGCGCCAAAGCGTTCTTCAAAGATTCGTGGTGCCCAAGTCTCACAGCAGCCCGTACTTCAAGGTCACGTATTCCATCGACAAAGGCTTGGACTAAATTACCGTCGATGAGTGCCGGTGACGATTGATATGCCTTTCGAACCAGCTTTTCTATTTCGAGAGCCCACTGCTGTAGGTTCTCAGAGTGACGCTGCGCTCCCTCCTTTAATTGAGCGCGGAACACGTGCTCCAAATGTGCATCACCATAGCGGGATTCCAATGCTTCGAGCATCTGTTCGTAGGTGAATTCCTTTCCGAGGGCCTCTAAAATGGTAAGCGCCTGGTCACGAAGGCCTAGAGTAAGGGTAGTCATAGCCTGCGCTGTGGTCCATCCGTTGGCCTTGACCACGGCCTCAAACTGGATCTTGTAGGCTGACCACGAAGAGCTTCCATCAAACGGCGGCACCTTGAAGCCTCGGACTGTAGGTGTAGCAACCACTGAAGCCACGTTCCCATCTCCAGACTTCAGCACACCTAGAGCCTTTCTAACATCGGCGATCTGGGTTTCAGCTTTGGAGATGCGACTCTCTTGGTTTTGTACCTGGTCTTTTACATCCCGGAGTTCTTTCCCAATAGTCACGTACAGGTCCCTTATGAGGCGAGTATGTTCCTCTTTATCGCGGCGCAGTACCTCCTCAAGGCGTTGAACCTGCTCCTCCTGCCGACGAGTCTGCTCCTCTTTATCACGGCGCAGATTCTCCTCAAGGCGTTGAGCCTGCTCCTCTTTATCACGGCGCAGATGCTCCTCAAGGCGTTGAGCCTGCTCCTCTTTATCACGGCGCAGATGCTCCTCAAGGCGTTGAACCTGCTCCTCTTTATCACGGCGCAGATGCTCCTCAAGGCGTTGAGCCTGCTCCTCCTGCCGACGGGCCTGCTCCTGAAGCATTGCCATTAAAGCAGCAAAATCAATTGAAGCGGGAGATTGGACCGCTGATGGTGGTGAAACCCCGGATGATCCAGCAGCTGGCTCCACCATTGGGTCAGGAATCTGGCGACGCACTTGTGATGGTGAACCTTCAAGTCGCCTGACATCCATTTCCAACTGCCGTTGACTGCGCGTCCTGATACCTTCCGTATCGTCCTTTGGAAGTACCGGCATTATTTTATCCCACTTCTGACACCAATTTGTTACGAGCTAGGGTTCAGGATAAAATAAACTCTTAAAACACCGGTGAACAAATTAACACTTTTTAATAAAACAATCCAAAAAGCACAAATTCACACTTCCGTTAAACGCACTATTCAAAATTATCACTCTCACCACTTTACTTGCACTACACTACGCTGTTCTAAATTATCCCTCTCAGGTCTCTTGATTACTTCACACACTTAGCTAGCAGTCAACTCATCTGCACGAATGAATTTACGACTTTATATACGAGCGTCTTAGAGTCTCGAATATTCTAACAATTACGAGCAGTCTGTAGAAACGTCTACCATAGTCTAGAACTATCGGAAACTATATCTAACCTGCTCTAACAACAGGATAACAGGCTCCCGCCACACTTCTCTGACACATCTTTACTCTATGGGTAGAGCCACAGGTTCAGCTACTCGTCAATAGATGGCGTTACGAGGCTCTAAATGAGTTGCCGAATGACTTTATCTGTGGTGCCATATTCATTCTGTGTTGGCGCGTAACACTATTTTAGGTGCCAAGGAAACCTTCACGGATTCTCAGTATTGACTATTATTTACTCTGTTCCTGAATTAAATAAATACATAATTTATTTTCAGGCGAGGAAGGAATACTGTAAGCCGGGGGAGGAGCCCTTACCGCCAAATCTGTACCCCAACGACTACCTGAAGTGCGGCGCGCGCGCAACCGCGCCCGCCGCCATCTTGTGTACAGCGGCCATCTGGTGGCTGGCGACTGTTCTGCAATAACACTTATTGACAACGACTACCTGAAGTGCGGCGCGCGCGCAACCGCGCCCGCCGCCATCTTGTGTACAGCGGCCATCTGGTGGCTGGCGACTGTTCTGCAATAACACTTATTGACAACGACTACCTGAAGTGCGGCGCGCGCGCAACCGCGCCCGCCGCCATCTTGTGTACAGCGGCCAACTTGTGGCTGGCGACTGTTCTGCAATAACACTTATTGACAACGACTACCTGAAGTGCGGCGCGCGCGCAACCACGCCCGCCGCCATCTTGTGTACAGCGGCCATGTTGTGGCTGGCGACTGTTCTGCAATAACTTTTATTGACAACGACCACCTGAAGTGCGGCGCGCGCGCAACCACGCCCGCCGCCATCTTGTGTACAGCGGCCATGTTGTGGCTGGCGACTGTTCTACAATAACACTTATTGACAACGACTACCTGAAGTGCGGCGCGCGCGCAACCGCGCCCGCCGCCATCTTGTGTACAGCGGCCATGTTGTGGCTGGCGACTGTTCTACAATAACACTTATTGACAACGACTACCTGAAGTGCGGCGCGCGCGCAACCACGCCCGCCGCCATCTTGTGTACAGCGGCCATCTTGTGGCTGGCGACTGTTCTGCAATAACACTTATTACCTGGTAGATTTAATCTTGACTGACTGATCACCTTTTTTGATCAGGTTTAACTTAACTAAAGCGTCTGAAACACGAGATCAGTTTGTTAAAATTAGTTTTTGTATAAAACTGACGAAAAATGTTTTGGTTTCGATGTAGCTTGTGTTTCGTGAAGTATGGTAGTACTGTAATGGTATTCTTACCAACCAAACCTTTTTTACGGGACTATATTTGATAGATTTATATTAAAAATTGACAAATTGTAAAGCCCGAATTGTTCTCCTTCTTCTTTTTTTTGGCGTGTTCCTTGTGTTTCGACAGTTCTCACTTTGTTTGACAATGCAATTTTTTTTTTTTTGGCGTCGCACTGTTTGAACTGTTCTCAAGAAAACAGTGCGTGACAGCGCTCATAGATGGCTTTATTGATGTAGGTAGACCTGGGTTATTTTGGTGGCATTTTAACCAATGTAGCTCGTTTAAAGAGCACAAGTAAAGTGAAATGAAATGGAAGTGTATTACATGACTTTTTAAATTGGTGGAAAATGTCTACCAACGTTTTAGTAAAACGTCCACCATTTTACTAAAACATGACTTTACTGTGACTTTGACGTCTTGGAAGGATTGTAACGTTGCAAATTATATTGAAAATACAATAATTATACTTGAAAATAGCAAATTAACAGGCCGTGCGACGCCCATGAGGGGTTTTCACGGCCGTTTCACATCATGCTTACACCCTTGACAATAGATGGCACTAGCTCTGTACTTAACTGTCAAAATGAAGTGAAATGTCAAAGTCAACAACGTAGTGATATATTTTCGTGGTATTTTGTTACTATCACACAAAAACACAGACAATGCATTTGTTAATTTTGACAAGCACAGTTGAGTCCGCGCCATCTATCGAGACAAATCGAAATACTTTTTTTTATCGAAAATTAAAATCACTCATAAAAAAAACTGCTTTTAATTACGAATACGGTTCAAAAAATCTTATATCTTTGTACTTAAATGTAATTTCAAATTTGTTACCAAGATTGCAAAGTATCAAAGCTATACTGTTTTTGATGTGATTCTACTTCGAAGCTTAGTGTTTGAAAATGGCTTTAATTAAAGGAAATATATTATTTTTGGTTCAATGAAGTATTTTGGCGCCAAAATACAAGCATATTGGTTACCTTATGACCGACAAAATATTCATTGGACCAAAGCGAGTCATGTTTTTTTCCTTCTTAATAATAAAAAAGTAGATAGGTAGGTTAGGTACTTAGCTAATATAAGTCGTTGTCGAAGAAAATTACGAAACCCATTTTGATGGGATTTTTAGATACGGAGACTAATATAATTTAATTCTCACAAAAAACTACTTAAGGGGTTGCTTGCGCTTATGGCGCGAAATTCTAATTTGTTCGTGTTTTTTGCTCATCCCAGCTCATCAACACTTCTTCAGATAGCGAAAGTAGATTTCGCAAGAACTAGAAGACTTAACGCACATGTTTTAATTGATAGTATCTCATAAATATCATCAGTTTAGCTATGATATCAAAAAAAAGACACTGTAAAAATGTGTTTTGTGGTATCGTAGCTAAACTGATGATATTTATCAGATACTATCAATTAAAACATGTGTGTTAAGTCTCCTAGTTCTCGCGAAATCAACTTTCGCTATCTGAAGAAGTGTTGATGAGCTGTAATAGGCAAAAAACACCAAAAAAAAAATGAATTTTGCCCCTCAAGCGAAAGCAACCTTAACCCATTTTGATATAATTTTTAGATACGGGGATATCTTAAATAATGTAATTATGTTGAAAAAGTACTAAACTTATTTTGATGTGACTTTTGGTAGGTTTTCTTTGTTTTTAATGTTGAAAAAGGTTAATATTTCAGATAATTAACCAAAAACCGTTTGTGTTAAGGTGCAGCTGAATAAGCTATTATACTCTTTTACAATGTGACTCTTAGAATAAGAACAAACAGGTACCTACTTACATTCCGTTTTGCCCAAAATATAAGTCGCCCCGATGTACTGCGCCGTAGGCCAATTTCTATAGCGCGGGAACCTTCTTTCTACCAATAGCAATCGCGCGCTAAAATCTTGCGCTGTTATCGGTTAATCGATGTCGCCGAAATATCGCGGCTGGTCGACTCTTAGATGTGAGCGGGACAGAGCTAGGCTAGGCTCTAATCCTAGGCTCCGCACCAATGACTTTTCTAAGTTATGTGCGGATTTTCATCGCTCTGTGCTTCGGAGGGCACGTTAAGCTGTCGGTCCCGGCTGTTATTGATTAATAGCAGTCGATAAGCCATG
The DNA here is from genome assembly GCA_932527175.1 of Operophtera brumata. Lineage (NCBI taxonomy): Eukaryota > Metazoa > Arthropoda > Insecta > Lepidoptera > Geometridae > Operophtera > Operophtera brumata. The sequence goes on along the minus strand of OW052239.1, from coordinate 28,708,412 downwards.
TCAGAGGCCCTCGGGCGGCTTGACAAACTCTGACACCAGAGGCCAGCACTACCTCATACGAAACGACGACGACGAGCTATATATTATAATCTAATAGAATAGTCTATAGTATATACTACATATAGTATGGTCTATAGTATAGACTATACATTCGGCTACTGTCGGATATCAGTCTGCGCGTTTCTGCGCCAACGGAAACAGTCGATCAGACTTATATTTTGGGTAAAACTGTACAAGAATAACAGACATAATAGAATAAGACCTTGATACAATGTTCTGGCAAATAAAATTATCTTATCTTACACCAGATCTTGCGGGTAGGTACCTACTCATATGTAGTAACATTTTATTTATTTAAATTATCTAACTAAACCTACTTATACGAATATTTTTTATCTTTTTTAATGTCTATAATTGTGTTGTGACTATCGTACATAGTCTTATTTTAAGAGACACTTAACGCATGTCATTGACAGGTTAAAACCGGTCAAGAGCGAGTCGGACTTGCGCGCGAAGTGGTCCGTGCCATTATCTATAAACACGGCAAAAAAACATGTTTGTTGTATGGGAGCCCCCTTAAATATTTGTTTTGTTCTGTTTTTAACCCCTGACGCAAAAACGTCGGGATGTATCTGTGTGTGTGTGTGTGTGTCTGTCTGTGGCATCGTCGCTCCCGAACGGATGAACCGATTTAGTTTTTTTGTTTGTTTGTAAGTTGAATTTGTCGGGAGTGTTCTTAGCTATGTTTGATCAAAATCGGTTCAGCCGTTTCATTGCGTTTAGGTTTTTTTTATTTTTTAGAAATTTAATTACTTGGTTAGTACCTATTTGTTGTTATAGCGGCAACAGAAATACATCATCTGTGAACATTTCAACTGTCTAACTATCACGGTTAATGAGATACAGCCTCGTGACAGACGGACGGACAGCGGAGTCTTAGTAATAGGGTTCCGTATTACCCTTTGGGTACGGAACCCTAATAACTGTCAAATTTGACACGCGTTATGTATTTCATAAGCGTTAGGTGGCCCTTAGCGTTGTAAATAGATCATTGCTTATGACACAGTATCTAGTACTGGCGATATAACTTGGCCGGTCTGTAGTTAGCCGTTTGGCGTTTTTTTATATAATTGCTAGCGGGCTATGGAGAGATATGCTTGGAGTTTCAATACTTAATAGAATCCGAAATGAGATTCTTAGAAGAACCAAGATCTCAGTGTTAGCAACTTGTAGTGGCAATAGGCATGCCATATAGCTTGTAGAACTAAAAACCGTAGGGGAATACATTGCTGGAAATCGGTGGATGCAGGCGGCTTAAGACCGTCGTGTTATTCTTTGAGGCCTATGTCCAGCAGTGGACTTAAGCTGATGATGAAAGCGATATCAACCGGACAAGCTTCAGACCGGTCAAGATACAGTGACAGTACTGTACTGATACTACCATTAAGGTGGATGCTCTCGCTTGCCGCGCGAAATTCAATTTTTTTGGTGTATTTTGCCCATCACAGCTCATCAACACTTCTTCAGATAGCGAAAGTTGAGTTCGCGAGAACTAGGAGACTTAACACGCATATTTTAATTGATAGTATCTCATAAATATCATCAGTTTAGCTACGATACCCATAAACAAAAAGAAAAAGACACTGTAAAAATGTGTTTATGGGTATCATAGCTAAACTGATGATATTTATTTATTTATTTTCTGTTCATCAATTAAAACATGTGTATTAAGTCTCCTAGTTCTCGCGAACTCAACTTTCGCTATCTGAAGAAGTGTTATTATTCATTTCATTTATTCAGACATCAGAAGGTCCATTTGTTAGTAAGACATAAGAACTAGGTTATTGTTTACACAGTTATATAATTATTTAAGTAGACCTTCACTCTTGCTCTGATCGGATTTAGACTCCAATGAGACTATCTGATCAGGACCCGAATGAAGGACTTCATCACAGGCAGTTCAAATCTGCAAGGTATGACCTGTAGAATAGATAAGTGTAGTGTAGTGTATCTGTAGTGTTGACGAGCTGTAATGGGCAAAAAACACAAAAAAAAATGAATTTCGCGCCACAAGCGTGAGCATCCACCTTAACATTCTGGACCAACTGTACATAGTCCATAGTATAGTCAATCTTAATCTTAAGTTTAACTTAAATCTAACTTAACTCTTACATGCCATAACATTATTTATTTTACTTTTTTCGTTTAATTTTGTAGTACATTTATTTACTTGTGAAGATTTGCGGCCGCACTCACAGCTCCAAATTATATTAACATAAAGGTAAATGTGAAAAATGTACTGCAAAATGTACTGCAGAATGTACTGCAGAATGTACTGCAAAATGTACTGCAGAATGTACTGCAAAATGTACTGCAGAATATACTGCAAAATGTACTGCAGAATGTACTGCAAAATGTACTGCAGAATGTACTGCAGAATGTACTGCAGAATGTACTGCAGAATGTACTGCAGAATGTACTGCAGAATGTACTGCAGAATGTACTGCAGAATGTACTGCAAAATGTACTGCAAAATAGGTTACCTACTTAACTCTAACTTACTGTAAATTGTAAATACCTTAGCAATTGTTAGTCGGTGCTTAATAGTGATTTAATTTCATTCCTATTACCTAAGTTATTATTTAATTTCTGATACTTAAAGCTAGCAATATACTGCCAACACTCGACCGCTTGTTATGCCAACGATGACGTGTTGAGCCGCTACATGTTGCAGAGATGCCCTTTTTTTTAACTTTATTAATGACGGAACAAAAAGCGGTAACCTCTGCCTATGAACAGCGCATTACCATATAGGTCACGTCCACCTAGAACGCGCCCTATGTGGCATTGCACTGCGCCCGCCACCCTGAGACATAAAGATGAAAAGTCTCATTAGCCTGTAATTTCACCAATAATATCTAACTCAAAGTAAATGGTTTCGGGACAGAGCTAAAAAAAATGAGAAAAGAACCTCGTGCACCACGCACGTGTTGTTGCGTTGCTTGTTACGTCTCTTGACTAGGCCGTCAGACGTGTTATGCGGTCGGGTGCTCGCAGACTATCTCCAGCTTTATTCAATTTGCTAGTAATGGCGTGTCTATAGACATTACCTGAGAGTAATATTTCAGGGTTTCTTGTTAAATAAATATAATGTCTGCTAAAAAAACAGTAGAAAGGCAATGACAGTTTCAAAAGAGGAAGACGAGTGACGCTCTAGGAAGATGTACTACATGGAAATAAGGCTATAAACAAACCGGATTCGATTATACCAGTCTCATTCTTTTATATGAATGTATTCATGTGTTGGGATGAGACAAGCATATATCTATCTGTTCTTATTTGTGTAACTCGTACCAGGCCATATGTCAAATTACTACTACATTCATGGTAACAATCTAGGGAGATGTATATGCATGGTGCCAATATTCAGGGTACGGAACGGAAAAACGACTGTCGTGTGACAATATATTTGTTTCTCTTTAACATAGGATAGCAAGCTATCTTCTAGGATAGGAGTAAGAAGGAACACTCTATGCTATTTTAGCACTCAATCCATGTACCTACTACTACATTCATGCATAGCAATCATTATACTTGGGCTCCGGTTGACTCGGGCCGTCTCGGCGTCACACGAATGTCTGGTTCGGAACTCCCCGACTGTAGTCCCCGTATTATCTATCTCGCTCTCTCAAATATGGCGACGTGGTCGGTATTTAATCAACAGAGTCTATATTTTTCAGCTAAATAAAGTTTTTAACCATACTTTCGAGTGGAAAGTAACTCTGTGAGATTTATTTTTCTTCACGGAGTGATTGAACCACTTTTTAAATACACAAGACGGCATTTTGATGCGTTTTAGGTCTAACTAGAACACAACCGTTCTCGACGATGTTCCAAGTGCGACTAAAGTACAGGTGTGTCAGCAGACTCAGTTGAGAAGGACCCTAGAATGTATGTCACTCGTCTTCCTCTTTTGAAACTGTCATTGTAAAAAAAACTACCAAAAAATAGCATTAGTTTCATGACAAATGGTTGCGATTCTATAACATTATACTGATCTTGTATTATGTCGTAAATGTGTCGAATAAATGAAGGTTTTTTAAATAGCTTTGGTGTTTGATTAAAACCAATTGTTGAGCAAACTACCGACTCTAGCTACGTAGGGGAAGGAGGGGAAGGGAAAAGATCTCAAATAAAAGTTTTTTGTAATAAAATTTTTGTTTTTGTTTTTTTTAACATTGGTTGACCTTTGTTTGACCGCGATCTCACCTGTTGGTAAGTGACGATGTGGCCGAAGATGGAAAACAAAGGTCTAGAACGCAGAATGGGGGCGTCTAAATTTGGTTCAATTTAACCCCACCAAGACCCAAATCTGTGCCTTCACTTCTAAAAAGGCTCCATTTGTTGTTTCCCAGCAATATCAGGGTATTACCCATCCCATTTCAACCAGTCTCTCGATCCTGGGTGTCGATATTTCGAGCGAAGTACAGTTCAGGGGTCATTTAGAGAGCAAAGCTGCTCTTGCCTCCAAAAAACTCTGTGTACCTACTCAACAGATCGAAGCGGTACTTCACACCGGGGCAACGTTTTACGCTTTACAAAGCGCAGGTCCGGCCCCACTTGGAGTACTGCTCTCACATCTGGAATGGTGCACCGAAGCATCGACGTAAATAAAATGAATGGACGGGCCTTAGGGAACGATAATTTTGAAGCTTCTAAACAGACCTAGCTAGTACACTTCGCTTCAGTCAGTCTTTGTCACGGCAACGAGTGACAGCTATGCTGAAAAATACCAAAATTAGATACCTTGGTGATACAATGCCTTCCTGTGCTTTTCTGCAAGTGCAAACAACACAAGAAATACAAATAAAGCTTCAGGCATAGCATTTCATTCGTAAGTAAAGGTTTTGTAATATAATTTTCATCAATTGATAAAAAACTTATAAATCGTCGTGTAGTAGGAAAACTACATAACTAACCCATTTTGCGAAATCGACTTTATTGCATGGTTATGATGGCCCATACATGTCGATGGACACGTCTTGCTCTAGAGGACAAGCGACAAGGAGGACTACGCCCCAGGACATTATCTCAATGTTCTCCACTCTGAATGAAAGTTAACAGACACAAGTTTATACTCGTAGATAGTTTTAATTTTAGTCGACATACCTTTTTCTTTTTGATACTTAGAATTATTGTGTTCCACAAATTGATTTCATTTTGTTGATTTTATAAGCATTAGTCGTATGATAAGTTTGTAATGTCACTTACTTTGAATTTATAAGTCTGCTAAAATAATGTAGGTGTTTCAGTAGTTTTCTAATATTCAGTCTTGATAAAAAGAAATGATTATGAAGACGACCTCTGTGGCGCGGCGGGCGAACGTTCGCCTGCGACGCAGGAGGTTGCGGGTTCGATTCCCGCCTCGGAACAAATACTTGTGCGATCCGCAGATATTTGTTCAGGGTGTTCTGGGTATTTTCTATATATAATAAAAAATATCGATCTATGTTAATATTGTATTAAGTGTATCAGTTGTCTAGTACCCATAACACAAGCTCTGCTTAGCTTGGGGCTAGATAATGTTGTGTGAACTGTCCAGAAATATTTATTTATTTGTTTATTTATTTAATTATTATAAGTTTGTTTTATTTTAAAATGTATTTTAATATTATTTAAATCTATACCCATGGATAGGATTGTCATATTCAAATAAGTAAATAATAGGTCATTTCATGATTTCACTATTATGGGAAAATTAAATAATGGCACTTATCATTAGCTTTTTGAACCTCAGTGGAGATCATTGACGAAGGAAAACTAAACAATTGACATGCAAAAATAAATAACCGCATCAATTATTCAAAACTTTGGCGAGGGAAAAATACGTAGTCGTTTTTTTATTTTTTTCTCTTAATCAAAAGACTAAAATGTATTATCATTAAATTCGAAAATAGATACAGTACCAATCTATAACATATCAAAACACGGACTGCAAAATTAGTAACGATAAAAAAGTTATTGCCATTTTTGACGCAATAAAACAGTAAATCGCGTTTTTCTCGCGATTTTGATTTTGTTGTTGTTATTAGTTATTTAGTTTTCCAACTACAGCGACGAAATATTTGACAAGACTTCACACATGACGGATGGTCCGGTACAGACTGCAAAAAAATCTGATGCCTAAGGGGTATCGTATTGATTTAGAATTTTAATTTAAATTATTTACGTTAAAACATTGCTAAGCACGTCGCTTTAGGTAATTGCATATAATATGTAATGGCATGTTAATTAACCTTATAGCTTTCCAAAATAAATCTAAGGTAAACAAAAATGGATAGAAGTCATAAGACGAGCAAGAACAGACGACTTTTGGAAGTGGAATACATTTTCCCGTATTTGCTCTGATCATTTTCTACACAATGAATTTTATACGCCAAAAAACGGTTAGTAGTAGTAGAGTTTTTTTGTCAAAGAGTTCGTCCGGGGAAGTACTACCACCATACCTGTTTCTGCCGCAAAGCTGTAGTGCTTGCATTGCTGTGTTCTGGTTTGAAGGGTAAGGGTGCCGATGAAATTACGGCCACATGGGACTTTTCATCTTTATGTTTCAGGGTGGCGGGCGCAGTGGAATGCCACATAGGGCGCGTCCTAGGTGGACGTGACCTGAGGTTATGCACTGTTCATAGGCAGAGGGTACCACTTAACATCAGGTGGGCCATCTTCTTGATCTGTCATTCCAAGTAGTATAAAAAAACTCATTGTGCAAAATTCTTAAAACTGTACTCTGCAGTTTCAAAATACTGGAATTTTTATACATTTATGTTTACGTACGATTTTTATGATATTTTCTGTTTATTGAGAGATGAAAAATATATTTTTCACAAATTGATTGAGCTGAAGACCTTAGGTGGACTTGCTTTTCTATTGATTTATATTGTGTATGTTTGAGAGCTGAAAAATAGATACGTAACTACATAAAACAGAAGGGAACCATGTATTTTATAAAAGTTTTATTCAATAATTGCATTTTTTTCGGTGATTTTTTCTACTATAAACCTACTGAAATAACTTTAGAAAACACATTGCTTCTATTAAAGTATTAAGTATTAAAAAAATACAGTTTTTAAGAAGTTCAATAATTTAATTTCGCCTAGTTTATTACAAGACCGCCAGGAGTGGCGCTATAGAGAAGAGGCCTTTACTCAGCAGTGGGTGTTACCGGCTGGATAGATAGATAGATAGATAGATAGTTTATTTGTTGACTGTACCCTAAATCCGAATTGTCTTATATTTCAAGGACGTTTTGTATGGGTAAGGCCTGTCTTTTATTTTCCTTTACTTTGGTCGAAGCACCGAAGTACCAACTGCAGCCTCTGGACTCCCTACAACGCAGATACTGCGTTAGGATTGTAGACGCGATCAAATTTACCAGTGATCTAGAGCCGTTGAGCGTGCGCCGGGATATTGGCGCGATTAGCGTCTTTTATAAGATTTTTAACGGGGAATGCTCTGAGGAGCTGTTAGAACGAATCCCAGCTTCGCAGTTTTATAACTGCACATCCCGCCATCGTGAGCGAGCTCACCCGCACATTTTGGATGCGTCGAGGTCTCGCACAGTGCGTTTCACGCGCTCGTTTCTCCCGCGTACCTGCAGGGCGTGGAATGAGCTCCCGTTGGATGTCTTCCCACAGGGCTACAATATGGGTAAATCCAAGAGAAATATCAATAGGGCTCTTAGTGGTAGGTAGCGCGTTTGTAATAACGTGGGTGTTGCAGATGTCCATAGGCGGCGGTGACTGCTTTACATCAGGCGGGCCGTCTGCATGTTTGTCACCTTATAATATAAAAAGGCACCTTTTCACTCTAGCCTTGAAGATACCCAGATTATAGTTTTTAGGAAAGACAGACGACGGTAGTGTATTCCACTCCTTAGCAGTTCGCATTATAAATTTACTTAGAACTGAACCGTTTAAACGAATAGAGGGTATATCTACTAATGAGGTAAGGGTGGTACCGAGCCGTGCTACTGCTCGTCCTATGATGAAATGGAGATGTAGGATCAGATCGTGAAGTTCCTGGGAGCATTCCCCGAAATGTAACCTATAGAAGATCGAAGCTTTTATAATATTAGTGATCGTAACCGTGTGCACAATGAGTCTAAACACAGCCAGTCTACTATTATCCATCGAGGAGTTCCGTTGTCCACCTTCCGTCTCCATCATCAGATCAGCTCGCTGTCACCATCATATTGTATTGTCATTGGAACTTGACAGGTATGACAAATATCATCTCAATACGTTGAGGATAACTGCTTTAAAATTCAGTTGCAAGATTCCACCCGGACAATCGTACCTATACATTGCAAGTTCAATAAAAGCTTGTAATATACTGCTCTATAGTCGACTATGTAGGTACCATTTTGATTTTTTCCCCCTTTTTGCTTCAAACATGTGACAACTTTGGTGTCGTGTTTCAGCTTCGAGTTTTTTTGTATATATAATCAAAGCTAGACCTTTGTGCTCCATCTTCGGCCACATCGTCACTTACCAACAGGTGAGATCGTGCTCAAACAAAGGCCTATCAATGTTAAATGTAAAAAAAAAGGTACCTATATAGTAGATACGATTCAACCTCGGTACCTACCTAAGTTCAACTTCGTCAGAAGTCGGCTGCGAATCCAGCATTTGGCGGCGTTCGGAAATAAAATAAATAAATAAATAATGCTGGACAGTTCACACAACATTATCTAGTCCCAAGCTAAGCGGAGCTTGTGTTATGGCTACTAGATAACTGATATTATATAAATAAAACAAAGTCGTGTTAGTTACACCACTTATAACTCAAGAACGGGTGAACCGATTTGGATGAAAATTGGTGGGGAGGTAGCTTAGAACCAGGAGATTGACATAGGGGGGAGGGGTAGGAGGGGGGGTCACCAGGGGCTACCCGTGCCAAGCCGGGGCGAGTCGTTATTACTTAATATAATATATTACATAGATAGTTTTTTTTTAATTATACATAGAAAATACCCAGAACACCCTGAACAAATATCTGCGATCGCACAAATATTTATTCCGAAGCGGGAATCGAACCCGCAACCTCCTGCATCGCAGGCCAAGCTTCGCCCACCGTGCCACAGAGGTCGTCGAAGTAAAAGTATGTACCCTTTTCTTTTTTTTTTTTACGATGGGAATATGCATTACGCATTTCCATCAGCTCGGGGAGGGCTGAGGGGATCTGTCGGGCTCTCCGTTGGCTAGCACCCAACGGCATACCGACTAAAAACCCATCGATATTCCTTCCTTCACCTTAATGCTAGTGCATCATCAAACCACTCATCATCTGACGAGTGGTTTAGAGATGCACTAACACTTGACAGGGTCACGGGGTCCCGGTTGGATTCTACCGCGGCCCTGTCGGTGATTGTTCGCATAAAGCGAACCCCTCGGTCCCCCCCATGTGGGGGAGGGGAATATCCTGGAATACGAAGGACATTCCCCTGTGTAGGAGACCTGTGCAATGCCAGATTGGGGCTCCCCGCAGCCGAAACTGGCTGGCCACCATCGAGCAGAAGAAGGCGGTTGAATTGCCGCCGCCTTCTTCCGGTCCTCTTACGGCGGAGTATGTCAGATATCAAGGATACCACAGCGCCTCAACACGAAAGTGTATAGTCAGTGCGTGTTTGTCCGACACTATGACGCCAGGCCACAGAATAATAAATATTAGTACAAGTAGGTATATGTGCCTACTACATTCATGATATGTGCAGTATATGTATAGTACAGGCTATAATATGACACTACTAGTTTCCGCTCGCGACTTCGTCCGCGCGTAGATAGGTAGTAGGTAGGTACTTACCTACTCGCACTATACATTCTCTAAATGGATGGTGGTACAAATATCAACATGTCAGTACTAGCAAAAACTACAATATATACTGAGTAGGTACAAGTTCACTGCTGGTCATAGGCCTCCCCCATAGAATGCCACAGTGAACGTTCTGAGCCGCCTCCATGCAACGACTTCCTGCTACTTTTAAAATGTCGTCGGCCCTTCGAGATGGATAGATAGATAGATTAACACTTTATTGTACACCAAAAAATAATAATAAAAGGATTAACTAAATCAAATTATAGTACAATGGGCGGCCTTAGCGCTGAAAGCGATTTCTTCCAGGCAACTTGAGATGGCTTTCTACTCTTCGTCGTCCGGTTTTAGGTTGCTACTCGAGAGCAATTATTCCCGAACGAATTTCTGTAAGCTATATGACCTGCCCATTGCCACTTCAACTTGCTAATTTTGAGAGCCTGTCAGTGGTCCCGATTCTTCTACGAATCTCTTCGTTTTGGATTCAGGTACAGGTACGGAATCTCCGTGCTCACAGGTCTCATAGCCCGCTGAGCGATTTTGAGCTTGTGTATAGTTGGTGATCACGTCTCACTACCGTAAGTCATCTCTGGCAACATGCACCGATGACAGACTTTCCTCTTGAGGCTCTCCAGTGTCTGTGATGTGAAGTGTGAAGATAATAATATAGCGTAGTTTCAAGCTGCTCACATCTAAGTTGGATTCGTCGGCATAGCTTCGTCACTAGTTCTTACTCATCAAATTAAGCAACTTACATACCTAGATTTAATGTTAAAATCTCATTTAAGTGAACTGTACCCATTGTTCTTATGAGAATAAATTATTTATACCGAACCGAACTTCATCATAGAAACTACCTACATAACCATCATAGTTTAGATGCTACTCATTGAACGAACTTCATCATAGAAACTACCTACATAACCATCATAGTTTAGATGCTACTCATTGAACGAACTTCATCATAGAAACTACCTACATAACCATCATAGTTTAGATGCTACTCATTGAACGAACTTCATCATAGAAACTACCTACATAACCATCATAGTTTAGATGCTACTCATTGAACGAACTTCATCATAGAAACTACCTACATAACCATCATAGTTTAGATGCTACTCATTGAACGAACTTCATCATAGAAACTACCTACATAACCATCATAGTTTAGATGCTACTCATTGAACGAACTTCATCATAGAAACTACCTACATAACCATCATAGTTTAGATGCTACTCATTGAACGAACTTCATCATAGAAACTACCTACATAACCATCATAGTTTAGATGCTACTCATTGAACGAACTTCATCATAGAAACTACCTACATAACCATCATAGTTTACATGCTACTCATTGAACGAACTTCATCATAGAAACTACCTACATAACCATCATAGTTTAGATGCTACTCATTGAACGAACTTCATCATAGAAACTACCTACATAACCATCATAGTTTAGATGCTACTCATTGAACGAACTTCATCATAGAAACTACCTACATAACCATCATAGTTTAGATGCTACTCATTGAACGAACTTCATCATAGAAACTACCTACATAACCATTATAGTTTAGATGCTACTCATTGAACGAACTTCATCATAGAAACTACCTACATAACCATCATAGTTTAGATGCTACTCATTGAACGAACTTCATCATAGAAACTACCTACATAACCATCATAGTTTAGATGCTACTCATTGAACGAACTTCATCATAGAAACTACCTACATAACCATCATAGTTTAGATGCTACTCATTGAACGAACTTCATCATAGAAACTACCTACATAACCATCATAGTTTAGATGCTACTCATTGAACGAACTTCATCATAGAAACTACCTACATAACCATCATAGTTTAGATGCTACTCATTGAACGAACTTCATCATAGAAACTACCTACATAACCATCATAGTTTACATGCTACTCATTGAAGGTCCAACACCTTCCTAGTTGAATCGTTTACCCAAAAAGATATAGTGGTCTCCAACTTCGAAATCTGGACTGACTCAAAATTGGTTAAAGGTAGTGCATTAAAAAAAAACTTACAAACATTAAATACCCTCTTTTATACCCTTAAGGGCTGAATTTCGTAAAACCATTTTTAAGGGAGCACCCGGAAGGCAAAAGGAACATGCATGCCAAAATTCACGTCTCTAACTTTAAAAACATGGGACTTTCAACAAACCTTAACACCCTTTTTCAACCCCTCAGGGTGCCAATTTTATACCAACAGTTTATACCGTTAACTCGCCAGCTCGCAAATGGATCACCCACTTTACTATTGGCTGCATACAAAACCTCAAAGGCTAAGGAGAGAGCTATGCGTGGAGTTACAATCTAAAATGGGGTAATTCGTAGAAGAACCGAGATCACCGACATATCCCTCAGCATTAGCAAGTTGAAATGGCAATGGGCATGCCACATAGCCCCCAGAACTGGTAACCGTTGGGGAAGGAAGGTTCTCGAGTGACCACAAACCGAACGACGCAGATGCGGAGGGTCCCCTCTCTCGATGAACTAAAGACATTAATAGAGATCTCCGGAAGTCGGTGGATGGATGCGACTCAAGACCGTACGTCGTGGTATGGTTTCTGCCGCAAAGCAGTAGTGCTCGCATTGCTGTGTTCCGGTTTGAAAGGTAAGGTGCCGGTGAAATTACAGGCACATGTGACTTTTTATCTTTATGTCTCAGGATGGCGGGCGCAGTACAATGCCACATGGGGCGCGTCCTAGGTGGACGTGACCTGTGAGGTAATGCACTGTTCATAGGCAGAGGTTACCGCTTAACATCAGGTGGGCCATCTGCTAGTTCCGTCATTCAAGTAGTATAAAAAAAAGATAAAACCAAGTTGTGCCTCCTAGTACCAGTCACGTAACAGTCTGACACAAATTGGCGTCCAGCTCAGCATTAGTTTGTTACCTCAGCATTAGCAAGTTGAAGTGGCAATGGGCATGCCATATAGCTTGAAGAACTGGTAACCGTTGGAGAAGAAAGGCTCTAGTGGCGACCACAAACCAAACGACGCATATAAGAAGGCCTCGATTGACTAAGTAAAGACATTATAGAGATCTCAGGAAGTCGGTGGATGGATGCGGTTCAAGACCGTATGTCGTGGTATTTTTATTCTACTTTCATGTTTCTTCTGCCATACCCAACTTTCACTACCATACATTAGTGTTTTTTGTTTATATACTGCTTGGAATGACGAAACTTATAAAGGGTTCCCGAGACGATCAAGTCCACTTGAGACAAGTCTACGTGCTTGAAGTGAATATTGATCGTTTACAGCGTTGACTTGACAAGTCCCGTCATGTATCTACGGGCTGGACCATACTTGACAGCACGTAGACTTGTCAAGTGGACTTGATCGTCTCGGGGACCTAACACCCCGTCGTTTTTGCGTCAGTTAAAAACAAGAACGCCTGCTGATTCTTTTTTTTTATACTACTTGTATGACGGAACAAGCAGATGGCCCACCTGATGTTAAGCGGTACCCTCTGCCTATGAACAGTGCAGGTCACGTCCACCTAGGACGCGCCCTATGTGGCATTGCACTGCGCCCGCCACCCTGAGACATAAAAGATGAAAAGTTTAATGTGCCTGTAATTTCACCGGCACCCATACCCTTCAAACCGGAACACAGCAATGCGAGCACTATACTGCTTTGCTGCAGAAATAGGTATGGTTGTAGTATTTCCCCGGACGAACTCTTGCACACAAAAGCTCTACTACTACTAATTTCGGCACTAACACTGACCGCGCATAGCCCCTCTATGCACTGTCAGTCGTGCAGAAACGAGATGAGAGCTTTGAGAAGTATGTGTGGCGTGAGTTTGAGAGATAGAATGAGGAATAGTGTGATAAGAGACCGTTGTGAAATTAAAGAAGACATAGTGACTAGGATTGAGAGGTATGCTTAGATGGTTTGGGCATTTAGAAAGGATGGACGATAGTAGATTGAAACGGGTACCTAAGTGGGAAGGGGAGACCTCGGCGAACGTATTCAGACAGATCGGAGACGTTCTGGAACAAGGCCAGGTCAAGAGTACCCTTAACCGACGAGCATGTATGAAGAATGTGATGAGAGTGAATGAAGCAAAAGGTGTCAGGATCGTAGCAAGTGGAAATCCGTGCACCCTAAGACATAAAGATGAAAAGTCTCATTTTCATAAATATAATAAAATAAACAGTTCACACAACATTATCTAGCCCCAAGCTAAGCGCAGCTTGTGTTATGAATATAATAATACAATATATTACGTAGATACGAGTAGATATTTTTTATTATACAAAGAAAATACCCAGAACACCCTGAACAAATATCTGCAGATTGTACAAAAATATATGTTCTGAGGCGGGAATCGAACCCGCAACCTCCTGCGTCGCAGGCCAACCTTCGCCCGCCGCGCCACAGAGGTCGTCTACAGAGCAATGCGAGCACTACTGCTTTGTGGCAGAAATAGGTAGGTATTCCTCCAAAATTGAAGCATAGTTTTGTGTAGCTGTCAGCTGCAGATGGATCTTCACATATAGCATGAGGCCTCCGCATCTACCGGAGTGCTCTATGGTTCTTCACAACGATATATCTAACATTATTGATGCTTATAAACTTTGAAAATGAAGTCTTCAAACGTACCTACCTACACTATAGGCTTAGATAATTATCTAAGATTTTTGGTACCTAGATATAACTATAAAACCAGGAATGACCCAGTTTTATTTCCCGGTTTATAAACGTACCTAGATGGAGTTTTTATGGATGCTATCATTTCACAATCATTTATAAACGATTAGCGACTCAGCGGCGACTAGCGACGATAGCGGTAGTTTCAGGATTAAAAACAGCTCCCCCTCCTCCTACACCCCCCCCCCCCCCCCCCCCCCCCCCCCACCCCTGGTAGCCTATATCACTCAGGATGAATGCAGCTTTCCAATGGTGAAAGAATTTTTAAAATCGGCATAGTTGTTTTTGAGTTTATTCATTACAAACATACACACACACAAATCTTTCCTCTTTATAATATTAGTGTAGATGTAGATATAATCGAATTGATATAGGTACATCTCGCCAGGCCCATGGCCAGGTTGCACAAATAATGGAAAATGCAACCATGGAAAAGGAATCTAAATATGTATATTGGCTTCCAATTACTAGGCTATACAATCCTTGATCATAGGTACTTCAATACCTGTGAAATAATAGCACCATCGAGAGGCCTGCAATGCTCTAAGAATAGCTCCCATAGAGAAAAAACTCGGTAGGTCGGGACTTTGAAAAATATTTTAGAGCGCCATTCTAAACAAAAAAACTGACTGTATTATCCAGGCACATAAATAAAAAATAAAATAAATTAATTAATAATGCTGGACAGTTTACACAACGTTATCTAGCCCCAAGCTGAGCAGAGCTCTTGTTATGGGTACTAGATAACTGATCGCTAGCAGCGGTCTTCAGGTAGCACAACTGTTTCATATGTATTTTTTACATACCTTGTATTATTCTTTCTGAAAATAAATTATAACTGATATAGGTACCTATGTAGGTATGATACATTACATAGATAAATATTTAGTATTATAGGAACATACAAAATACCCAGGAAACACCCTGAACCATTGACCAACACGGAACGGAGGCCTGCTATGCTCTAAGCCCTGAACACATATCTGCAGATCGTACAAATATAATGTTCCGAGGCGGGAATCGAAACAACAACCTCCATCACCGCCGCGCCACAAAAGGTCGTCACTTAGAGCATGCCGGCCTCCGTACCGGAGTCCGGCTCGTGCCGATAATGTGCATGACGTGCTTACCAAAGTAGGTACTTACTAATATATAAAAAAACTATTTTATAAAAAATATCTATCCATGTAATATATTGTATTAAGTATATGAGTTGTCTAGTACCCATAACACAAGCTCTGCTTAGCTTGGGGCTAGATAATGTTGTGTGAACTGTCCAGCATTATTTATTTATTTATGTAACTTTATAGTTGTATACTTTTGCACGATTGTGCTTCCGTGTTGACGAGCTGTGATGAACAAAAAGACGATTCAAAATGATCCTTGTGATTTCAATGAATAAAATACGTTTTGACTTTAACTTTGAGTTTGAAAAAACCCGAAAAAAAAACCGTGCCACAAGCGAAAGCAACCACCTTAGCAAACTTTTTGCATTTAGCAAACATGATTAATATATGACGAAGGTAACGGCGCTTTCACATAGAAAGTCCGTTTTACGGGTCCGTAATCTTATTAGCGTATGTACAGAATACTATACCTATTCCGAATCCAGTAATCGATCCGGAATACTGTATTCTGTCAGAACTCGCTCATACAGCTACATAGGCTAAAAACATATAGGTACCTACGTTTAAACGGACCTGGAAAACGGAGGTTCTATGTGAACGCACCCTAACTGATAAAAAAAACTTACTATTATACCTCCATGAAAAAAACTCCTGGATTTTTGGGAGTCGAGTATTTTTTTTTTAATCATACATCTTTTTTTCCCTGTTGGGGTTGCTACAGACCGTTCACCGTAAGTTGGCACCTGCCATGGAGTATTTACAGGTGCCATCTTACGGTGAACGAGCCGGACCATTCAAAGTAAGTTGGCACCTGCCATGGAGTATTTACAGATGCCATCTTACGGTGAACGAGCCGGACCATTCAAAGTAAGTTGGCACCTGCCATGGAGTGTTTACAGGTGCCATCTTACGGTAAACGAGCCGGACCATTCAAAGTAAGTTGGCACCTGCCATGGAGTATTTACAGGTGCCATCTTACGGTGATCGAGCCGGACCATTCAAAGTAAGTTGGCACCTGCCATGGAGTATTTACAGAGGGGCAAGTCCGAGTATACACACACCATCGTAACGATGATCGTAACGGCGAGTGTACGTGTATTGCGTAGTAACTAGCCATTAATCTGTGACGTTTTTGGCACAGATTAATAGCTAGTTATTATGTTATACACGTACGATCGTGTTACGTTCACCGTTACGATGGTGTTTGCAAAACTCAGACTCACCCCTCAGGTGCCATCTTACGGTGAACGAGTTGTAAACAGAACTTAACCTGATACTGGCAGTATTGCCTCGCAGCACGGCGCCAAAGAAAGAAGAAAAAAACTGAAGCCATTTTTGAAAAAACGTCATTGAAAAATCTGGGTTATGACTTGAAACTTGAATATAAAATAAAATTATATCACTTCATGTGTTGAGCACTCCTCAGAAGTATAAGAAGGAAAAGTATGTAACTGGTGTATAATATAAAGAGCACGTCTGAGGTGTAGTTTAATAAGAGTATTGCGTGACCTTTCGGTGGTGGATTTTGTTCTCCAAAAACATATTTTTATTAGCATTTTTCTTCAGAAACCAAAAGAAAAATAACCAGTTTAGTAAGGCATAGGTACAGATCCACCAACTTATCTGTAGAATGGAATGTATGTATGATTGAAAACTACATACATGTCATTCTACAGATAAGTTGGTAGATCTGTACTTACTTAAGTACCTACTAGGCCTTGGGAATACACAAGCAATGTACCTCCGAATCACGAATCCGATTCCGTTCATCGCATTCACATCAAAAAGTAGAAGGGGGCCATGTTTTAAAAAAAATGGCCAAGTGCGAGTTGGACTCGCGCACGAAGGGTTCCGTACCATTATCTATAAAAACGACAAAAAAAACACGTTTGTTGTATGGGAGAGAATATTTGTTTTATTTTAATTTAATTATTTATTTTTAAAGTGAATATAATAACTGAATATTTTGTGAATATTTCAAGCGTCTACCTGTTGCCGTTATCAATATCGAGCAAAGACAGAAAAACGGACGGACAGCAGAGTAATAGGTTCCCGTTATACCCTTTGGTACGGAACCCTAAAAATTGAGGAACGGCGAGTAATGGCTGCTCCATCCGTATTCTTGAAGCGATAGTAGTTCCCCTTTTCTCTATGGGTTTAATAGACTAGTCTAGTGCCGCGCGGAGTGTATAATTCCCGGTTTGTTCAATCAATGGTTCAAATTCAATGTTATAAATACCTACGCATCTTGACATTTACGCAATATGTGCAATACGCGTTTTGACATACACGCAAAAAGTGCAATACGCATTTTGACATATAACTACCTACGCAAAATGATCAAAAAATTTATCTTATGAGTTTGTGAACTCTATGGAACTCTGGTCGTCGTCGTTTCGTATGAGGTAGTGCTGGCCTCTGGTGTCAGAGTTTGTCAAGCCGCCCGAGGGCCTCCGACATGTCTTATCGACTTCTATTAATCAATAACAGCCGGGACCGACAGCTTAACGTGCCCTCCGAAGCACAGAGCGATGGAAATCCGCACATAACTTAGAAAAGTCATTGGTGCGGAGCGTAGGATCGAACCCGGTATCGTTGGATTCTGAGTTGCACTATTGAACCGTTAGGCTACCATCGCTCTGAACTGGAACTCTGGTTAGCAGCAAACATTGAAATGAACATTTTCTATGTGCAGGGCTACTACATCGTAGAGTCTGCGCCACGCCTGAAGTCCGACGGCCTTTTGAGGAACTAACGGCTAAAAGAGGTTTTTTTTTTTTGTGTCTTCGCACGGTTTGTGCATTTGCCATTTTTATTTTATTGAGTTTTGAAGTAAAAATTAGGGAAACATTATATTTTACAAAACGCGGATATGGGAAAAAAGGATCAGGAGAGTGGATTGGAGTTTTTTTTTTTAACATTGATAGACCTTTGTTTGAGCACGATCTCTCCTGTTGATAAGTGACGATGTGGCCGAAAGTGGAACACAAAGGCACCTATTCACTCTAGCTTTGAAAAGACCCAGATTATAGTTTTCAGGAAAGACAGACGATGGTAGTGTATTCCACTCCTTAGCAGTTCGCATTAAAAAGGTAGATGTTGGAAGAGCTTACCATGTGCAGTTTGCGTTGGCCGTGGAGAACTCTAGCTGGTATCAATTAAACGACTTCACTTTAGGTACTGGTTATATATTGTCCATTATTAAATTGTTTACAATATTAGATTGTCATGATAAATTGAGATTAAATTAATTATAGGACGATCACAAGAAAATAGCCATTGTGCCGGGCTGTCGCACAAACAAGAGAGAGTACAAAAGAACCGCAGCTGTCACCTAAACCACAGACAAGTAATGTAAGGGATACAGATAATCTAACACTCTCCTTATTCCTTACATTCCTCACTAGATTTATAAGAAGAATGACTCTACCCACATTTCATGACTCTACTATACAATGACTCTATTATACAATGTCTCTACTATACAATTATACATCACAAATAAGAGATTGATCTAGGTAGGTAAGCACACTGACTACACTAAAACAACAAAACAAAACAAGTAGCACAATTTCAGTTTATACATTTTAGTTGTAGATTATTCACAAAAGTATCATGTTTCTGTCTACATAACGGTTTCGTGAACACATCAGCTGTCATCTGATCAGTAGGTAAATATTTTACATTCATATGTTTTTCCTGTATGAGGTTTTTCACAAAATGATATCGCAAATCTATGTGTTTAGTTCTTTTATGGGAGTATTCCTTCACAAGTAACAATTTCTGAGCACTTTGATTATCGTTGAATACAGTGACATCAAAATGTTTGTCAATTATTTCTGACAAGAAATTCTTAAAAAAACAGATGTCCTTGCACACATCGCCAATAGCAAGATATTCTGCTTCTGTGCTAGATAAAGCTATACAATGTTGCTTTCTAGCCTCCCAATTGATGACGTTTTCACCAATTTTTATAACAAACCCTGTATAAGATTTGCGATCAGACAAATCATTGGCCCAGTCTGCATCAGCATAAGCATTTATGTTATAGTGGCTTCCTTTGACATAATGAAGACCATAATTTATAGTTCCTGCTAAATAACGCAAGACTCGCTTTGCAGCGCACCAATGACTCATATCAAAGCAAGTGCTGTATTGACATAGTTGACTACAAGCGTATGAAATATCTGGACGTGTACACACAGACAAGTACATGAGTGATCCTAATAATTGTCTATACTGATAAATATTATCATCTAGACAATTTTTGTCGGAGTTGTCCAATTTACAATTGACTGGTAACGGTGTAGATACAGGCTTGCAATCAGCCATTTTATATTTGACTAATAGTCGCTTTACATAATCAGATTGGTCAAGGGTAATTTTACCTTTGTTTGAAGTTACATTAATACCTAAACAACTTTGTAATTTCCCTAGATGACGAACCTCGAAATACTGTTTTAACATCGACAGAACATTTGTTATACATCCATTATGAAATACATAAAAATCATCGACATACAGCGCTAATATTACATAGTCATCCTTGGTCTTTTTGACATACACACAAGGCTCACATTTGCTTTGCTTGTACCCATTTTCAGATAATACATTGTGAATTTTAATGTTCCATACACGGCTTGCCTGTTTAAGGCCATACAAGCATTTTATAAGTAAACATACTTCAGCATTATCTTTGTCAGATTTAAAACCAGTTGGCTGCTCCATATAGATAACTTCATCTAGTTCACCATTTAAAAAGGCTGTGGTAACATCTATGTGATCCATACACAGGTCCAACTGATTTGATATACTAAATAAAATTCTAAGGGTTGAATGTCTAACAACAGGTGAAAAAGTATCAGCATAATCAATGCCTTCTTTTTGGCTGTAACCGCAGGCAACTAACCTAGCTTTATGTTTTACAAATTTACCGGTTGCATCGTACTTTTTCTTAAAAACCCATTTATTTTTGACGATATTTTGACTCTCAGGACGGTCGACCAGGTTCCATACATTATTTTTAATCATAGAGCCGTACTCACCTTTCATTGCCTCGAGCCATTCATCCTTTTCAGGTGAATTCATAACATCATTAAATGTTAGTGGTTCGTCTGACGAACTTGCTTGTGCCAATAAAGATGACAAGTCAAAGTATTTTAGATTTGCAAGTAATTTACCTCGAGTACTACGAACGGGGCGAGAGATTGACACGTCAGTACCTACTGACGTAATCGGCTCTCCTCCTCCAGATGAAGAGGCCGGCAGAGAAGACACAGCGCCCAAAGGGTCATCATCTTCATCACGGCAAACATCATCAGATGCATCTTCTGTAGTACGGTACAGGTCAGACAGTGGCGAACACACAGACGGTGATATGTCCACATCTGAAACCAATAGATCCCTGTTAGCAATATCTAAAGACTTATCTGCAACACTATCACTAGATTGTGCAGATATTTCATCATTAATAAAATTATAATTATTATGTACATGGTCATCATTATTGAATATATCATTATTGGCATTATTATTTGAATTTTTATTATTAGTGTCATTGTTTAAAAACATTTGGTCATAAATAATAAAATTGTTTTTGCTCATTTGCTCAGCCCTCACTGCTTCATTTCCATAAAATTTATCCTCATGAAAAACAACATTCCTTGAATAAATAACTTTCTGAGGATTAACAGGATCGACAAGACGGTAACCTTTACATGTTTCACCATATCCAACAAAAATATGTTGTTGTGCCTTGGCATCGAGCTTTCGTCGTCGCTGATCAGGTATGTGTGAATAAGACACACAGCCAAAAACGCGCAGATGACTGAGATCAATTTTAGATCCAGTCCACTCACACTCAGGTATGCTATCTGACAACGCACTGGTAGGCGACCTATTTTTAAGGTAAATAGCCGTCATAACAGCTTCACCCCAAAAACGATTATTCAGACACGCTTCCTGCAACATGGCCCTAGCCTTCTCAAATATAGTGCGATTGACACGCTCTGCCACCCCGTTTTGTTCAGGGCAAAAACGCACAGTTGTTTGATGAACAATACCTTCCTTTTTCAGGAAATTGGATAAATTGCTATTGCAATATTCAGTACCATTGTCAGTACGTAAGATTTTAATTTGCAAACCAGTTTGTTTTTCAGTCATAGATTTAAAAGCAATAAAATGGGAACTCACCTCCGATTTATTCTTCATAAGGTAACCAAAAGTCTTCCTTGTACAGTCATCGGTAAAAGTTAGCAAGTATCTGGCTCCACCCCAGCTGCTCACTTGCATCGGCCCACAAACATCAGAGTGGATAAGGTCCAGTGTGTGTACAGCACGTCTTGCACCTTTCCGAGGAAACGATGAAACATGCATCTTCCCCGTAAGACATGAGACACAGCTGCTTGGCACGCCGTCTTCATTCTGAAAAACAACACCAACACACTGATTTCCACCACCCAGTACAGACATACCTTTTTGATGTAGATGGCCTAGACGCTTGTGCCATAAGCTCATAGGCACACACGAAGCAGCATTGGCACTCACTGTTCCCTGCATAGATTGAAGGGACATGGAATGACCTACATGAGAGGTGTGTAAACCTTGCACTTTTATTTTATAGAGCCCATTACTTCTACTAGCTTCTAAAATCTGGTTGCCTTTGATTTTACAATCATTATAAATCCTACACTTATCCTTATGGAATGCGACAATATAACCTTTGTCAGTAATCTGACTGACAGACAACAAATTATTCGATAGAGAAGGGACATAAAGAACATTTTCCAAATTAATGTTGCACTTCAAAGGAACCTTACCTAGACATTTACTTATTAATTGTTCTCCATTTGCGACAGAAATCGCACACTTCTTCTGAACTGTGTGCTGAACCAAGTCAGGATTAGCACACATATGAGACGTAGCGCCGCTGTCCACGATGAACTCATCCATACTACAGGCTGAGAAGGCTGTAGCTAACATCGTATGTCCTTCGGATGTGTTGCCTTTCTCGTCCCTCTTCTTTTTGAAGCATCGCTTGGCGACATGTCCAGTTTTCTTACAGTAGGAGCAAGTAAGCTTACTGTCGGGTTTCCTCTTACTCGCAACATAAGCCGAGCTGACTTCATTTCCATTGCGACGATGATCTTCCTGTAGAAGTCTAGTCCGCACAACCTCGCTTGTTAATGCATTCGCAATACTCGCCGTCTCCAAGCCAGTGACCAGCACGTTGAATTGCTCGGGTAGTCCTGACAATAGTATTTCACCTATCTCACCGTCATCTATGACTTTCCCTATGTCAGCAAGCTGCGCCACGAGACTCATGACTCCTTCAATGTACTCAGACATATTGGCGTAGTTATTGTAGTCGGTGCGATGAAGCTGGCGAAGCAACAAGACTTTTCTATAAAGTCCTTTGTCTTCAAACGTGTCGGACAATTTCTTCCAGGCATCCTTCGCAGATTTGGCATTCCGGACGAGCTGGTATAGGTTGGGCTGAATCGCAAGACAGATCCGCGCCAGCGCTCGTTTATCGCGCGCAGGATCAGCATCAGTCCCATCCATAGTATCCCAAACTCCATCCAATGTAAGCAGCATACGGATGGAAAATTTCCAGTTGAGGTAGTTGCTTATTACCTTTAACTTTTCGATATTTTGATTGGTTATATTTTGTGATCCGTCCATTTTGTACAACGGTGATTCGTCGGAGCACACTCAGAAAAATGATAGCTCTCAATTGATTAGAGTCTCCGAATCCAGCATTAGCTTATTTCGGCCTTCTGGGCATCATAACCTGTTGGAAGAGCTTACCATGTGCAGTTTGCGTTGGCCGTGGAGAACTCTAGCTGGTATCAATTAAACGACTTCACTTTAGGTACTGGTTATATATTGTCCATTATTAAATTGTTTACAATATTAGATTGTCATGATAAATTGAGATTAAATTAATTATAGGACGATCACAAGAAAATAGCCATTATGCCGGGCTGTCGCACAAACAAGAGAGAGTACAAAAGAACCGCAGCTGTCACCTAAACCACAGACAAGTAATGTAAGGGATACAGATAATCTAACAGTAGAACTGAAACGTTTTGTGCGAATAGACCCTCTATTACATACTAGTGAGGTAAGGATGGTACTGAGCCGTGCGTCTGCTCGTCCTATGATGAAAAGGAGATGGTGGGATCAGATCGTGCAGTTCCTGGGATCATTCCCCGAAATGGTAGATTTTCACTTTTACACTTTTGCGCATAGAAACTAGCGCTCCAGTCACCGGACTTCAGTCGTAGCGCGGACTCTAGTTCGAGTTTTACTCTCGTCAAGGAGCATACCATCATCATACATACCATAGAGAAATTGTTTAAAAAAGGAAATTGCATGCAAAGCACGCTTGCAAGCGACGATTCAATCAATCATTATCAAATCAATCAATTAATCTGCCATTTTTGAAAAAAACGGCGTCATTTTTATTTTAATTACATTTTATTGTGTTTTTTCTAGTTATTTTGTGTAATTTTGGTGGTATTATAACCGGTGTAACTTGCATAAATAGCAAATGTGTGATGTAATTAAATTTAGGTCTATTGCGTGACTTTTCGAAATGGTGGATTATTTCTAGCAAAAACTCAGTTTTTCTGCCACCTTTTATGCTGGGCTAAGACTTCACTTCAAATTGGCGAAATTGTTGGAGCACTTCTCAGAAGCCATTATTCGAATAGCATAGGTAGGTACCTTCTCTCCACACGTCCACAGCCTCTAGGATGCTAACGCATCTTCAGAAAGACGGGTTCAGTTTTTCGTAAATACCCTCTGTAGAAAATAGAAGCTTGTACAGTAGTTACTAGCTACGGCATATGACGCATTGTTCTAACCTATCCATTGCATTCTTATCTAGGTAGGGAGCCAGTGGGTCTAACCTGCGGTCTACGTAGCTCCCTTGGACACGGTGAGGAATATAACTTACTAGCAGCGCCCCGCGGTTTCACCCGCGTAAGTCTCGCTCCCGTGGGAACATCGGGATAAAAATGTGCCTATGTGTTATTCCGGGAGTCCAGTTATCTCCATTCCAAATTTCATGCAAATCCGTCCAGCCGTTTCAGCGTGAAGAAGTAACAAACAAACTAACACACAAACTTTCGCATTTATAAAATTAGTGTGATTTTACATTATGTAACTATATTTTCTTCCTAACCATCACACCAGTGTGACATAGCAGTATGTAGGTGGGTCGGATGTGGTGTACGTTGTTGAGGTAAGGAAAACCTTTTCCTATCTTTAATACTAATGTTACGTAGAATCAATTTCCTTCCTCGCCATCACACCAGTGTGACAGAGAAGCGACGGTGTTGAAGTTAGGAATGTGTTTTCCTATTTTTAATACTAGTGTCACGTCACAGAATATATACAGTAGTCACGTGGAGGAACGTTTCTTCCTAACCATCACACCAGTGTGACAGAGCGGTGTGAAGGTGAGTCGGATGTGGTGTGGACGTTTCAGCGTGAAGAAGTAACAAACACACACACACACAAACTTTCGCCTTTATAATATTACTTATATGTGATGATGTATTATTTGTGTGATGTGATTACTATTTCACCCCGATCTGAGACCTCACACATATCACAACAAATCCTTCACTGATTATTCAAATTCAAAATCTTTATTTCAGGCTTACTGAGAAATGCACTAGACCTAAACAGTAAGCCCATATCAACATAAATACCTTAGAAACTAACATACACATAAAAACACTTTATTTATAGCTTAATATAACACACGTGTGATCGCAGACGCGTCGCGGCCCGGGGATCACGTGAAAGGCGGCCCTTGAACCGCCGGAACTTCACCCCTTCCGGCCAGAAGTCAGGGCTCAAGTAAGTCTTCACATTTTCCGTAGGGACCCTCTCCATAAATGAGCTAAAGCCCACATTATGACGAGAGTCCAACTTCATGACCCTCAATCCCACTCCGGCTTTCTTCCTGATGTATTCCACCACCTCTGCGGCCTTCACGTTGAAGTAGACACGGGACACGTAGATCTGCGTAGTGGGTACTATACTCATCTAGGAAATTGCTATTGGGGCAGATCGCCTATCAGATGGACTGACCAAATCAAGCCAGCTTTGGACGGTCCACTGTAGAATGCATCAGGAAAGCTGCAGTGAGAGATGCGAAGGATTGTAAAGCGAGGCACAGAGTAGTAGTAGTAGAGCTTTTTTGTGAAAGAGTTGTCCGGGGAAATACTACCACCATACCTATTACTGCCGCAAAGCAAAAGTGCTTGCATTGCTGTGTTCCGGTTTGAAGGGTAAGGGTGCCGGTGAAATTACAGGCACATGAGACTTCGTCTTTATGTCTCAGGGTGGCTGTCGCAGTGCAATGCCGCATAGGGCGCGTCCTAGGTGGACGTGACCTATGTAGTAATGCACTGTTTATAGGCAGAGCGTATCGCTTAACATATGGTGGGCCATCTGATAGATCTGTCATTCAAGTAGAATAAAAAAAGAAGGGGATCCCCTCTTTATTTTGTTTTTAGGGTTCCGTACCTAAAGGGTAAAACGGTACCCTATTACTAAGGCTCTGCTGTCTGTCCGTCTGTCTGTCTGTTCGTCTGTCACCAGGCTGTATCCCATAAACCGCGATAGTTACACTATTTGTATTTATTTTAAAACATTACATTTATTCTTACAGGTATAACCTAATACATTAGAGTACTCAGCAATAAAAACATGAGTCTAAAAGATGCAATACATTATTAAGATATGCAAATTGTACACATTAAACTAAAATAAATATATATAATTACTTAATACACAAATTAAACAATTCAATAAAATATAATAATTAAATAATTCGATTCAAATATCCATGTCAACAGGTACAATCAATTGAAATAAGTAGCATATTATTTACAATAGCACAAATTAAATAGTATAGCCCCTGCGAATTCACTCTGTGAGCAGTGGAATATATCCACACTAGCCGCTATGTCATTAAGGGTTCGTATGGTGCGCGTTACCGGTGCTTCGCTCATCAGGTTAGTCCTTCCACGAGGCACTACGAGCAGAGGCGTTCGTCTGCGCCGCCATACGTACTCGTCCGGTACGCACAGTCTCATCATCTCCAGGATTGCTGGATTGGATATCATCCCTCGGAACACCAGCACCACATACCGCGCAAGCGCCATGCCTCCTAATTTCCAACTTGTTGTATCCAACCATACCCAAAACGAATAAGGTTGGATACATCAAGGGATAGAAAGGGTAGACGCCATACCTCTTCCAATACAGGTATCAGGTGAACTTGTTCTACTATGCGCTCCAACATGAGACTATATTTAGCTTCATGAGAAGCCCATACAGAAGCTGCGCTTTCCATCTGGCTTCTGACCAGGGCATCATACATTGCTGTTGCAATTGAAACTTCCCTTCCATCCACTAACATTCATATTCACAACTCTCTTAGTTAGATGCGTTTCATCCCTACTCATTCCCTTTCAAAAAAAATAGTATACCTACTAGCTACTCGCCCCGGCTTCGCACGTGTAGTTTTATATATGCACTACCACATACCACACACCACATTTTTTTTTTTTAATTTGTAGTATGGCATTTACGTGATTGTCTTTGTGTATATTTTTTTTTTTTGTTTATTTAGTTGCATTATGGAAGATGAGAAGCTGGTGTCCCTGAGACAGACGCTGAGGGCGCTGGTAGTGTCTACTCCTGGCACGATGACCGTCAGCACACTCCTGAGGGACTACCGCAGCATGCTGGGCGCTGCGCTGCCAATCAGCGAGTACGGGTACTCAGACCCCATCGCCTTCCTGAGGGAGCTCTGCGAAGACCAATTTGTAGTGAGTAGTAGTTGTTGCATGCTGGGCGCTGCGCTGCCAATCAGCGAGTACGGCTACTCAGACCCCATCGCCTTCCTGAGGGAGCTCTGCGAAGACCAATTTGTAGTGAGTAGTAGTTGTTGCATGCTGGGCGCTGCGCTGCCAATCAGCGAGTACGGCTACTCAGACCCCATCGCCTTCCTGAGGGAGCTCTGCCAAGACCAATTTGTGGTGAGTAGTAGAGCTTTTTTGTGAAAGAGTTTGTCTGGGGAAACACTACCAGCATACCTATTACTGAAAGATGAAAAGTCTTCTTCTTAGCTTAGGTAATGGCTTCTGTGCATTATTTGCAACAATTTAGCCAATGTCAAGTGATATAATTATTATAGATCAAGATGAAAAGTCTCATGTGCCTGTAATTTCACCGGCCCCTTCAAACCGGAACAAAGCAAAGGGAAGTACTACCACCAAACCTATTTCTGCCGCAAAGCAGCAGAGCTCGCATAGCTGTGTTCCGGTTTGAAGGGTATGGGTGTCGGTGACATGAGACTTTTCATGTTTATGTCTCAGGGTGGCGGGCGCAGTGCAATGCCACATAGGGCGCGTCCTAGGTGGACGTGACCTATTAGGTAATGCACTGTTCATAGGCAGAGGGTATCGCTTAACATCAGGTGGGCCATCTGCTTGATCCGTCATTCCTAGTAGTAGCCGTTTTTAGGGTTCCGTAGCCAAATGGCAAAATACGGAACCCTTATGGATTCGTCATGTCTGTCTGTCTGTCTGTCTGTCTGTCCGTCCGTCCGTATGTCTCAGCCACTTTTTTCCAAAACTATAAGAGCTATGCTGTTGAAACTTGGTAAGAAGTAGATATATTCTGTGAACCGCATTAAGATTTTCACATTAAAATAAAACAGTAAATAATTGGAACATTTAAAGTGCACTGATAAGGACTAAGATACACACGCATCAGCTCTGAGAGCTGCCTGTGTATTATAAATAAATAAATAAATTTTGGGAGTTCTCCATAATTAGAACTGAAACCCAACAAAAAAATATTCATCAAACCCATACGTGTGGGTGTGGGTTATCTATGGATAGGTCTTCAAAAATGATATTGAGGTTTCTAATGTTTTTTTTTTCTGAACTGAATAGTTTGCGCGAGAGACACTTCCAAAGTGGAAAAATGTGCCCCCCCGTAACTTCTAAAATAAGAGACTGATAAAACTAAAAAAAATATAATGATGTACATTACCATGTAAACTTCCACCGAAAATTGGTTTAAACGAGATCTAGTAAGTAGTTTTTTTTTTATACGTCATAAATCGTAAACCATCCTAAAACTTTTATATTATTTTACTTGCTGCTACGGAATCCTTCATGGGTGAGTCCGACTCGCAGTTGGCCGCTTTTACATGATACGAGTGTGCTTGTACAAGCTAGTATTTTTCCCCCCAAGTTACACGTTCGCCGTTTCTCCAGAGTTCGCTCGGAATGGTTGCCTCTTGTTATTTTTCCAAGCTTTTATTTAAGAGAGTGGTCTGTGAAAATGACACATCGAATTTTGACACTATTCCATTACCTGTGACCTCCACCTTGCGGTGGGATTTGGAACTAATTAGGTAAACAAACCTCTCAACCGTACAATTGTGTAGAAAACGCATTACTTGTTTTGTCAATTACTTCATTGAATTTTTGTTTTGTACGTAATCAGATAAATGTGAAAATAAAATAAATGTATACCACCTATACAATCGTTGCGTGACTGACTGACTCAGTCACTGACTATCAACGCGAAGTCTAAACCCTAGGTCATAGGACCTGAAATTCACATAGGTACATTTCTTTTGTGGTATAGCGGTGAAAGAAGCTAAGAAAGGAATTTCTGAAATACACACCCTAAAGTGGTGCAGCGGGATGTTGAAGTTTGTATAGCAAAAACTGCACGCGGGCGAAGTCCCAGGCGTTCCACTACTGGATACTTGAGGAATCTCTATGCACATGTTGTGTTTTACATATTATGCTGTGTGCTTCAGGTTTCGTTATATTTTATAACAGTTTTATTCGTTTTATTTTACCCCAAATAGACAAAGTGGTCAACAACTTCAATAACTGTACCAATATGGGTGCAAAGTTAGTATATAAAAACCATCATAACCGAATCGCAAATGAACATGGGCAAGAAACGAACAAACCCACAAAAATAACCGAAAAATACAGGACCAAAAAAAACAAAATTAAATCAAAAACGCCCTAAAAACTCTCACAACCTAAGAAGCCCTACAAACCTTTAAAAAAACCCTTCCAACTCCTAAAAACAGAGGGTTTAGCCTACCCTACCTCCCTAGAGTTCATACAAATCTTAAACTTTAAGAATCAATTAAAACCTCGTACAAACCCAAACAACCCAATTTAAACCGGTATTGAACGAGGGACCTTGCCCAGAAAAATATCTTGGGAATCAGGAATTTTCCCAGCAGGGCCCAAATTAGATCATTTTCTCCGCCTCAAAACTCACTATTCTGCCAAACTTCCTGCTGATGTTTTTTTTTCCATTAACTTTCATCCACTAATATCATCATCATCACGAGCCATTAAATGTCCATTTTTGGACGTAGGCCTCTCCCAATCTCTTCCACTCGAGTCGATCAGTTGCCTTCGCCATCCAGTGATAGCCTGCGTATCCTTTTATGTCGTCCACCCATCGTTTCGGTGGATGACCTCTGGGTCTTCTGTTTGCCCACGGTCTCCATTCAAGGATCCGTCTCGTCCAGCGACTTCTGTCAAGCCTAGCAATATGACCTGCCCAACTCCACTTTCGCTCAGCAATAACGGTGACCACGTCTCTCAACTTAGTTGTCCGCCGTATCCATTCGTTCCGTCTGCGATCCCGCAAAGTTATTCCGAGCATAGCTCTCTCCATCGCCCTTTGCGCGACTCTGAATCTCTCAGCTGACCGTTTGGTAAGCGACATGGTCTCCGTTCCGTAAGTGAAGACTGGCATGATGCATTGCTCGAAAACCTTTGCCTTTAGCTTTAGATGCAGCTTGCCGCGCATTATCCGTTTGTTTGCTCCAAATGCTGCCCAGGCTTGGGATATACGGCGCTCTACTTCAGCCGTTTGATTCTCGATACCTAACGTTATTTTGTGTCCTAGGTAGATGTAATTGTCTGCAACATCAACAGGCATTTGGTAGTTCTCTGCTTCTAGGATGTTGGTCATGATTTTTGTTTTTGCGAGATTCATCTTTAAGCCAACTTTTTCAGACTGAATCTTTAGGTCTTCGATCATAGACAACATATCGCCAACACTCTCCGAGAACAAGACCAAATCATCAGCAAATCTCAAGTTTCTTAACATCTCTCCTTCCACATTTATACCTTTTCCGTCCCAACCAAGCTTCTCGAAGACGTTTTCCAGAGTTGCGGTAAAAAGTTTGGGAGAGATAGTATCACCCTGCCGAACACCACGTGCCAGGTTGAATTTTTGCGTCTTTTCATGTAAGCTTACACAAGCAGTGGCATGGACTTGTAAATGTTTAAGTATGGCGATGTATCTTTCATCCACTAATATACCTACCTTGTTTGTTTATATTAATTTGAATGTGTATGTGCGCCTACTTTTTGGCGATTGTACCTAGTCAACCTTTGGAGGTTTTTAAGGTACAATATTATACCTAATTAAATGTGTAAAATATATTGTGTATGAAATAAATAAAAAATAAAAAAAACCTACACGTGTAGGGCTGTTTAAAAAAACGCTCATACAGTGATTTTATTATTTAAAACTATTAATTTAATCCTATTTCGTCAAAATAGTAACAGTTTTTCGAGTTATTTTGTACAGAAAGACGGATAAAGAAACAAATAAATTATATAGAGTACCTACAAACTATGTTGGAAGAAATTCACGTAATTGAAACATACTGACCACAAATTGGGATAAAAAAACGGCGCGGCGAGGACGTTGCATTTGACATGACTAGTAAGACATTTTCAAACATTTATGGCCGGTTTACATTATTCCAGTCCAGCGATCCATTCCAGTACTGGATTGCTTACTGGAAAAATGTAAACCGGCACTGGAATGAACTGAATCCAGTAAGCATTCCAGTCCAGTAACTGGATTGGCGGTCTACTTTTGAATCCAATGCGATCAATCCAGTCCAACTGGAATAATGTAGACGGCCAATCCAGTGCCATTCCAGTGCTGACGAAGTACACACGTGTTGGTTGTTTTTGCGGACTTTTTTTTGCGAAGAAAAAGGATTTAACAATGGTGAAGAAGTTATCGGAAGACGAAACTGTAAAGTTTGTCACTATAACCGTGTTTACGGGATATAACATCAGAACATTATAAAAACAAAGCTATGCGCCAAACTGCTTTGAAAATCTGTGCATTGGTATATGGAAATTGAAGGATTCACATTGGAAGATGTGAAAAACAACATAAAAAGTATTCGTTCGACTACTACCTTGAACTAGACAAGATTAAGAAGTCATCCACATCTGGTGCTAGTGGCAATGCTTACCAACCCAAAGTGAAATGGTTCGCCGAAATCATTGTCACTGTAGTGTTCACACTTCAACGGCTTCTAAATAACTGGAATAATGTAGACGTTACAGAACCAGTCCAGCACTGGACTGGAATCTCGCTAGATCACTGGACTGGAATAATGTAAACCGGGCATTATCGGCTTCTAAATTCTAATTTCCATGTACAACCACAGAATAAATAATAGTACCCACTTCTTGAAACATGCCATGGTTTGGCGTCTTTATGAAAGGATTATAGGAAATTCAAACCCTAAAATCAATTGTGTTGAAGACCTCTGTAGCGCGGCGGGCGAAGGTTGGCCTGCGACGCAGGAGGTTGCGGGTTCGATTCCCGCCTCGGAACAAATATTTGTGCGATCGCAGATATTTGTTCAGGTGTTCTGGGTATTTTCTGTGTATAATAAAAAATATCTATCTATGTATTATATTGTATTAAGTATATCAATTATCTAGTACCCATAACACAAGCTCTGCTTAGCTTGGGGCTAGATAATGAAATGTCCAACATTATTATTATTATTTATTATTCATTGGGGTCATAAAGTTTGGATGTATTGTTTGTTATTCTATTAAAATTAAAAATTAAAGCGTGCCCCCATACAAGAAAAGTGATTTTGACAAACGCTGTATCTCTTGATCCGCAATAGCTAGACACAACAAAAAAAAAAGTGAGTTATAAGTAGGTATGTACCTACCTAGGGGAAAACAAACATGTTTATATTTACTTGCCTTATTTTTATTAATCATCATCATCCGCCCAGCTGGAAATATAACATTTCCATAGAATGCCACGACGACTGGTCTTGAGCCGCCTCCGTCCACAGACTTCCCGCGACCTTTATAAAGTTTGGTACATCGGAAGTTCCCCTCCCACACTGCGTCGTCCGGTTGTTGGTCGCCACTCGATGACTTTATTTCAGTCATCTTAATTAGTGCGTGTTGCCAGAGATGACTTACGTGACTGAGACGTGATCGCTAACTATCACACACACAAAAGCTCAAAGTGTCACAGCGGGCTATGCATGGAGAGAGCTATGCTATTACCATCAGTGTACAAATACGTAGTCTGCGACAACCGTAACTACAAGAAGTATTGTTACGAGATATTCGCGCCTAAAGTTTTTTATCTTATATTAGTGATCAATGTCTTTGTAAATATTTATCTGTTATGATTTTGATCTGTACGATCGCTACGATCATTCCCTTTAAAACTGTGTTTATTATATCGTGATAACATTAATGCTTTTTTATTATTTAGTAAATAATACTTGTTTAGTGTAACATTATTTTAGAACGTGCTTAACCTAAGCGTGTGCGCCGTATGTAACATAGTTACTGTTCGCATGTCTAGGGATTTTGTTATGGTGTTCAACAAACGGAATATGCTCAAGATTTACTAATCTTATGTGCGGTAACATAACTACTAACTCAGTTATACAGTTTATTAAGCTGGGAGAAAAAGAAAATAACTGTAAGTAAGACCACAGAATAAATAATAGCAAGAACAGAAGGCACAAATCGTGAAAAAAAAAATAACGAACCTTGCTGGGACGCAACAAAGTGCATTTCAGTTCGCATAAGTGCTTAGTGCCTAGCGCCAAAACCACCGTAACACCCTAAACACCCACCACCTTTATTCACCTAAACATTGCCGCTCTCTTGTAAATGTTTGAATCTTTTTATTTGTGTATTATATTTTTGTTTATTTTTGTATTTATAATTTTACTAGCTGTAACTCGCGACTTCGTCTGCGCAGGATTATTAAGTAGCGGAGTATTATAAAGCTAGTATTATTAGACTTACGCTGGTGAAGTAAGTTACACCCGCGTAAGTCTCGATCCCGTGGGAATATCGGGATAAAAATGTGCCTGTGTTATTCCGGGAGTCTAGTTATCTTTATTCCAAATTTCATCCAAATCCATCCCGTAGTTTTTACGTG
The DNA here is from genome assembly GCA_932527175.1 of Operophtera brumata. Lineage (NCBI taxonomy): Eukaryota > Metazoa > Arthropoda > Insecta > Lepidoptera > Geometridae > Operophtera > Operophtera brumata. The sequence continues at coordinate 28,674,379 of OW052239.1, read as the reverse complement.
AAAGAGTAATTAGGATAGGATATTCGGTTACCAAATTACTCCTGCATTCTGCTGCTCGCCTGGTACATTGAAAAGAAAGAAAGAAAGAAAGAAAAACATTTATTTGTGTCAACAACCTGGATGTAGTAGTAACAGTCAACAAACAATATTCCACACAAAAATACACACACACACATACACACACACACACACACACACACACACACACAGAAACAAAGATAAATAATACATTGTATGAAAAGTCTTCGCATTGCTGCTGCGCCCTGCGGTGTTTTCTGCATAGGTCTCGATTCCGTGGAAATATCGGGATAAAAAAGTGCCTATATGTTATTCCGGGAGTCCAGTTATCTCCGTTCCAAGATTCATCCAAATCCATCAAGCAAAAGTATATTCAGTACAAATTTAATCTGCGTAATGTTATTTTTTTTTTGAATGGAATTAAAAAGATTTAAACTTTTGTTTTCTTGACAAAATCCGAATAAATTTATGGATATAATACTTGTTTTTGACTTTGTACGGTGACACGTGACGCGTCGAAATAATGACTTGGTAGCTTTCCATGGCGCATGCACTATTAAATTGTTTTGACCAAATGTTCCCATTTTTAGGGTTCCGTACTCAAAGACAAGGAACCCTTATGGATTCGTCATGTCTGTCTGTCTGTCTGTCTGTCAGTCTGTACGTGTATGTCACAGCCTTTTTTTCCGAAACTATATGAGCTATACTGTTGAAACTTGGTAGGTAGATGTAATCTGTGAACCGCATTTAGAATTTTACACAAAAATTAAACAAAAACAATTATTTTTGGGGTTCCACATACCTAGAACTGAAACTCAATTTTTTTTTATCATCAATGTGGGGTATCTATTGATAGGTCTTCAAAAATGATGTTGAGGTTTCTAATATAATTTTTTCTAAACTGAATAGTTTGCGCGAGAGACACTTCCAAAGTGGTAAAAAGTGCCCCCCCCCCCCCCATAACTTCTAAAATAAGAGAATTATAAAACTAAAAAAAATATATGATGTACATTACCATGTAAACATTCACTCAAAATTGGTTTGAACGAGATCTAGTAAGTAGTTTTTTTTTTAATACGTCATTAATCGTAATCCATCCAAGACCTTTTATATTATGTTACTTGCTGCTACGGAACCCTTCATGGTCGAGTCCGACTCGCACTTGGCCGCTTTTTTTATGGTTATTTTTGGAAATTGTTATTTGGTACCTTTTTTTGCATAGAGTCAATCTTTATAGAATACTGAGTATCCATGTTTTTTTTGTTGTATTTGGAATAGTGGTGTATACCTTATTTTATACCAGTCAGTTAAATCATCCTAACGGTGAAGTTAGAAGTTGGTAAATTTTGCTACAAGTATCTACTATTTTTTTTTTTTTTTATACTAATGAATGACATAACAAGCAGATGGCCCACCTGATGTTAAGCGGTAACCTCTGCCTATGAACAGTGCATTACCTCATAGGACACGTTCACCTAGGACGCACCCTATGTGGCATTGCAATGCGCCCGCCACCCTGCGACATAAAGATGAAAAGTCTCATGTGCCTGTAATTTCACCGGCACCCTTACCCTTCAAACCGGAACACAGGAATGCGAGCACTACTGCTTTGCGGCAGAAATAGGTATGGTGGTAGTACTTCCCCGGACGACCTCTTTCACAAAAAAGCTCTACTACTACTACTACTTTCTGGTATAAATGGCACTAATTTGCTTATGATTTCTTCTTTTATTTCTGCAGTTATACATCTTGCCATAACTTTTGGTACGGCTTCTAGAAAACAATGTGTTAAAAAAAACTGGTTACCATATTGTGATTTTAACTCAACACCGTGACTAGTTTATATTTTGGGGTTCAATCCTCCTCCTATCTAATTTTACAGCATAATCTCTCTCAGGTACGTTTGATGTAAAAAAACTGGAGCATGTGTGTGATTCGTGATCTCGATAATTATAAAAATCCCATGTTTCCAGAACCTTTACACAGGTATTGTTTGAATTGACACAATTTATAAAATCCTGAAAATCATAGATTTGATTTGCTGATTTTGTTATCATAGCAAGTTTCACTTGATGGTGAAATTAATTTGTGGACATGAAACTAATAACATTTGATAGTTAATGAGCCAGTGCTAGCCATATTGCTGTTGATACTATTAACAAAGAATGACATGAAAGCTCAGTTTTTGTACCAAAAGTTGTGGTTGTGGTATTAATGAAAAAACATAGAAGTACATGCTTATATGCTTAAATAGTTAAGGCCCTGGGAAGATAAAGTTTTTTCTGTACGTGTTCTCATCAGTAATGTGATACACACGGGTTGTGTATATCATGACGTTCTTTTATAACTTCTTTAATAATTTTATTAGTTATATCATATGATCTGAGCTTATTTTGTAGGCAACCAGTCCTTTTTTTCAGAATCCCCTTTAGTCTTGTTAGGCCAGTCACCGTAGACACAAAAATCGTGTTAGATCGCAAAAAGTTGTAAGGTTCTGTTTTTTTGGGATGTTGTTAGGATAAATACCAATTGTGTAAAACCAAGTTTGCAACTTCGATAGAGCTGTGCGAACTTTGCAATTTTTTTATGACCTGGAATGTTTAAGATGACTGGCCTATGTGTCGTTTGTAGGTTTACAGCTAATATTTGTAAGGAAAAAGGTTATACACACCTCAGTTTGTTCAAAATTACTAGGTTTAACTAAGTAGTTGGAAGAAACTTTTCTTTTGGGTACTTATTTACTTTGTATTAGCCATTTTGCATTTTCTAGAGCGTTCACATGCGTACTTTTCGTCGCGAGTATCGCCTTTGCATAACTCGCCACACACGACCTACCCACTTTTCAGCTTTGGTGAGTCACTGTTTGTTGAGCTTCCACTGACTGACTGGCACCAATCCCCCACTTTTTATCTTCGTGAATGACGTGGAACAATCAGATGGCCCACCTGATCTTGAGCGGTAACGTCTGCCTTTAATAATCCATTACCTCATATGTCACGTCCACCCCTTGTGGCATTGCACTGCATTCACCGGCAACTATACCTTTCATACTAAAACACAGTAATACAAGCACTAGTGCTTTGCGGCAGAAATACTACTGGTAGTAGTTGTGGTTGGTAGTACATTCCCGAACGAACTCTTTCACAAAAAAAAACTCTACTACTACTAAACTACGATATAATGCGATTGTAATGTCTACGATTACTTTTTCGTACAGTTTTCGTTTACTAAGCAAGACAGAATAAATAATAGTACAAGCACGACGATAAGAAGCGACGATGATAAGATTCGATTCCTTTGTTTTCAGTAGTAGTTAAGTGCAATAAAGAATATCAACACTAGTCTTAAGCACCGTATATGTAATGTATGATGTTACTATTCATATGTGTAGTATTTAGTACCACATAATACAAAAAAAATGTTCAGATATCCACCGTATAATATGTTACGGTGATTATATTTAGGATACATTTTTGTTACATGATCAAGCTCATACAAACACGTCAACCTCATACCTAACTAACAATAAAATTAATATTGATCAACTGGATTATCTATGAGGAACTAGTATGTCACGGATAACCCAGTTATTATAGTTGTACCTACTACAAATAATATAACGCGTCCAAATTAAGTCGCGGGTTACAGTAGGTACCTATACCTATACCTAGCTAGTATTTTATATTATAAATTTCGTCCAAAATTAGTAGGTACCCAAAATCTGAATTCGTTTATTTTTAACCCCTGACGAAAAACGAAGGGGTGTTATAAGTTTGGCGTGTCTGTGTTTGTGTGTGTGTGTGTGTGTGTGTGTGTGTGTGTGTGTGTGTCTGTCCCATCGTAGCTCCCGAAAGGATGAACCGTTTTTTTTTTTTAATGGTTTTTGTGTCGGGAGTTTTCTTAGCTTTGTTTGATCAAAATCAGTCTAGCCGTTCAACGATGGAGGTTATTTAAATTTTTACAAAATTAATAACATTTTATTTTTTTTACTTTTTATTTAAGTTCCGACGTGAAACGAAAATATTCGTGAAGAGAAAATATGTACAAAATGTGTGGCTACGTTTCACCGAGGACTTATCGAGGACTATACTAAGTTCCATTGGTCTAGTTGTTACTATGTTGACAGAGTTATTTATATGGTAGCATACTTGTACGGAGCACTCTACACGCGAGTCCGACTCGCACTTGACCAGTTTATTCATCTTCCGCCTCCAATAAAGCATGGACTTTAATGGAGATTTTTTGAATAGCAGCATTGTATCAGCAAAGTATCTATCTATGTAATATATTGTATTTAGTATATCAGTTATCTAGTACCCATAACACAAGCTCTGCTTAGCTTGGGGCTAGATAATGTTGCGCGAACTGTCCAGCATTATTTATTTATTTATTGTTTCGATATCAAAATTTGAAGTACCAGTATTATTATTAGTAACAAACAGTCAAACATAGATAAAAATTGAATGATAGTATATTTTTTTTTTTAAAATACATACCTTTTCTCACTAGTAAGTCGGGAAATAAGCAAGTACATTTTCGTAAAAAAACGATTATCACTTAGTATAAAGAGCTAGGCATATTCTAAGGAAAATCGCTAAGCGAAACTCTTTTGGTCACAATATAAACTCCTTCGTGAGTATGCTACCGTAGAATTGCATCGAGCGACTACGGAGGCCTGCAATGTTCTAAGTATAGATCCACCAAATTATCTCTAGAACCATTTACCTACATTTTTCTATCAGCTACATACATTTCATTCTGCAGATAAGTTGGTGGATCTCTAGAATTGGTTTGTGTTCACGACTGTATGAATAAACTGTCAAACTATGTCAGTCCCGTAAATTTTCACAAACCTCAAATAAATAAGAATTTGCATTGGTTTCTTATTACCGGAATTACAATTATAACAACGAAAACCAACAATTTTCAGTAAAATAATACAAGTTTTTGTAATGATATATCGAAGTATCCGGTTGTCCGTTTTCACCTGTGAATAAAAAAGTGAACGAGGGCCTTCCTTCCAGCGCCGTGGATAACCACGGAATGACAGAAAATGGCGTAGAAATCGTGTAGATACGGCGAATTGAAAATGTTTTCGTATTTTTACACATCTTTTGTATGAAAAGATCAAAAACCCCAACTTACTTTTAAAACCAAGTGTATAGACATGATACTAAAGTGTTTTATTTCTCAGAAATAGCTGTAATTCCGTAGATTTTAGCTCATATGTAGATGCTCTATTTTGATCAATTTCGTGAAAACGGGTAGGTAGTTTTTCAATTTACACAAAATCTAGAAAGAATTTTAGAAAACCCCAACATACTTTTATTCAGCCTGAAGTGTTCTTTCTTCTGATCTAAATATTGTTAAGAATAAAGCTAAATTCGGAAAGTTCTTGGCTTTTCAAAACACCACTTTTCAAGGGTTTTCACAGACTAGCCCCTTAACTTACAATGTATGTATGTATGTCTGGGTGGAATCTTGCAACTGAATGTTAAAGCAGTTATCCTCAACCGATTGAGATGATATTTGTCATACCTGTCAAGTTCCGATGACAATACAATATGATGGTGACAGCGAGCTGATCTGATGATGGAGACGGAAGGTGGACAATGGAACTCCTCGATGGATAATAGTAGACTGGCCGTGTTTAGGCTCATTGTGATCAGCACACGGTTACGATCACTAATATTATAAAAGCTTGTAATGAACAAGAAATTCATTTTGTAAAAATTAAAAAACCAAGGCAATGAAACGGCTGAACCGATTTTGATCAAACATAGCTAAGAGTAAGAACACTCCCGACTAATTCACCTTTCAAACAAAAAAAAACTGGTTTATCCGTTCGGGAGCTACGATGCCACAGACACACACACACACACACACACACACAACACCCCGTAGTTCTTACGTCGGGGTTTAAAAATATATTTTTCACTAGAAACTTATTTGTTTTTTTTGTTTTTTACAGCTAGAAGGAGCGCCATGGGACCCCATTCTCACTCCAAAAATCACCAACAACTTGCGACACCTCGATCTGATGGTGCGAAGTCAAAGGGTGCGGTCTAACAAACAGTAAGTCCATGGTATACTATGTCGCCAGATGTGCTACTTGAGATCCTCCGCCACTCGCTCAAGGTCGCACGCTACTAGCCTACAGCTCGGGCGTCCCGTCCACGGGACAAGTGACAGTGGGTTGTCACGCACGGCTGCGCGCTCGCGCAACACGTTTCCCGCGAAAATATGACGTCGCGTGCATATTGTGCTGTAAGTGGATGCAGTACTCACAGAACAATTATCATCAGTAGTAAATAAGAATTATATGTTTTTTCAACACTGCTCATAAAGTGAATCAAATTTTATTTACAACTAGTGGAATGCCCGCGACTTCGTCCGCGTGTACTTTTCCATACAAATTTCAACACCGCACTGCGTCCCTTAGGGGTTGAATTTTTGGAATTCCTTTCTTAGTGCACCCCTAGAAACACAATAGGAACGTACCTTCCAAATTTCAGGTCTCTAGGACTTACGGTTTAGGCTGCGCGTTGATAGTCAGTCAGTCAGCCAGTCAGACAGTCACGCAACGATTTTATATATAATTTTCACTAGAAACGGGATATTTACCATGGTAAATATCGCGTTTCTAATGAAAATTATGTATATAACCATGATAGTTTCAAAAGTTATATTGATTTTATATATTTGATAAAATAACATAAAAAACATGTGTGCTCGTCAGTATGTAGGGAGCGCGAGGCGCGAGTGCGGGACGCGCAGGGCCAATGCGACTGATCGACCAATAGCGCGCCGGCGCCTCCCACGTCGCGCCTCTCTCCCCCCGCTAAACATGACGTGCGCGTCTATGTAGGGAGCGTGAGACGCGAGTGCGGGACGCGCGGGACGAAGGTGACTGATCGACCAATAGCGCGCCGGCGCGTCCCTCGTCGCGCCTCTCTCCCCCCGCTAAACATGTGTGCGCGTCTGTATGTAGGGAGCGCGAGACGCGAGTGCGGGACGCGCGGGACGAAGGCGACTGATCGACCAATAGCGCGCCGGCGCGTCCCCCGTCGCGCCTCTCTCCCCCCGCTAAACATGTGTGTGCGTCTGTATGTAGGGAGCGCGAGACGCGAGTGCGGCGCGCGCGGCGGAAGGTGACTGATCGACCAATAGCGCGCCGCCGCCTCCCCCGTCGCGCTCCTCTCCCCCCGCTAAACAGACCCAAACAATGACTACTGTGCATTGACGGTCAGCGCTCCTTACACGTTGCGCGACCTTTACCCAACATATGCATGTATTTTAGTAGTTATCGTTTTTTTTTTTTAATAAAATTTGTTTGCGTATTTTAAATTCTATTTGGTATTCACCAACTTTAAGTAGCATTCAGACATGATTTAAAAAAAATTGTTGATGAATAAATGAAATGAAACTAAATACGGAATTCTAGTGTTCAGCACTGTATGTGACAGCAGTTTTTTTTAGCATACTCAGAAGAAGAAGCGTTTCCGGTACACGCAGTAGTAGAATGGTTCTCAAAGAAGAACTACCGGCTCGATATCCGCCGGTTCGTAGAGAACACCGGCCGGTTCGCAGAGAACCCAACTTCGTGACCCAATTCCGGAAGATAGCACTCAAACACAAAGATGAAAATGACTCGAAGTTCAATAAAGGTACGAGCAACTCATTTAAAAAAATAAAATAAAAAAATGCTGAACAAGTTCACACAACATTATCTAGCCCCAAGCTAAGCTAGAGCTTGTGTTATGGGTACTAGATAACTGATATACCTAATATAATACATTACGAAGATAGATAATTTTTATTATACATAGAAAAACACCCAGAACACTCTGAACAAATATCTGCAGAACGCACAAATATTTGTTCCGAGGTGGGAATCAAACCCGCAACCTCCTGCGACGCAGGCGAACCATCGCCCGCCCCGCCACAGAGGCCGTCTAAGGCTGTTTAAGGTGGTTGCTTTTTCATACAAACGCATTTGCACAAATATGGGCGAACAGAGTATAATTTTACACTGAAATGTATGTTGTTGGCTTTTATATTGGTCATTATTTGCGGCAAATCATATTTGGTTGAAGAAAACACTGGATTAATAGCGAAAATAACATCAAATTACTTGTATGGACTAAAATTTCGATGTTATTTTCGCTATTAGTCCACTGTTATCTTCAACCAAATATGATTTGCCACAAATAATTACTGATATAATTTTTTTAAATATGATACATTTATTTACAGAAAGAGTAATACAAGGTATGTACAAAATACATATGAAACAGTTGTGCTACCTGAAGACCGCTGCAAGCGATCTAAAGGAAGCACAACTAATCCAAATCACTAAGATCCGGCTCGTGCGAACACTTGTTTTCCCTATATTTTTGTATGCAGCAGAGACGTGGACGCTGCGAGAAGTCGAGAAGAAAAAGATAGATGCTCTGGAAATGTGGTGCTGGAGGAGACTGCTTGGGGTATCGTGGACAGAGTTTCGTACTAATGTGTCAATACTTCAAGAACTTGGCATTAAGCAGCGTCTATCAGATCTAGTTCAAACTCGCATCCTTAAATTTTTCGGACACGTCTCGAGACGGAACACTGACTCCATTGAGCGTCTTGTCGTACAAGGACGAGTAGAGGGCATCAGACCGCGCGGAAGGTCGCCCATGCGTTGGACCGACCAGATCAAGTCTGCAGTGGGTGGCAACCTGTACGAATGCACAAGGATGTCCACGAATAGGCATAAATGGCGAGATATCGTGAGGCGAGCAACATCAGCCCCTAATAATAGTACAACATGACGACCACGACCGCTCTGTCAAGAGTGCAACGACTGAGAAGAAGACCAGACGGAAGCGTCCCTAAGATGCTGGCTGCATTACCACGCTGAATGGCAATACTAATGCGTTGAGCCAGATAAGAGCCAGTTCTCGGGTCACGCGTCGCTTCAACCAGATGCCCTGAAAGAATTTTGAAAACGCGAAGGGCCCCGGAACCCCACGGACCCAGAGTCTCGACCCCGAAAGGCTCAAATAAGTAAGCTCTGTCTAGACTTAGTAGTGATATAAAAGCCAACGACAGTCATACATACATACATACATACATAGACACACGCCTTTTTCCCCGAAGGGGTAGGCAGAGCCTCAATGGGCCTCTTTTCACAGTGTAAAACGACAGTCATTTCAGTGTAAAATTATACTCTGTTCGCCCATATTTGTGCAAATACGTTTGTATGAAAAAGCAACCACCTTAAGGTGGATGCTCTCGCAAGAGGCGCGAAATTCATTTTTTTTGGTGTTTTTTGCCCATCATAGCTCGTCAACACTTCTTCAGATAGCGAAAGTTGAGTTCGGGAGAACTAGGAGACTTAACACACATGTTTTAATTGACAGTATCTCATAAATATCATGAGTTTAGCTACGATACCAATAAACAAAGAAAAAATACTGTAAAATGTGTTTAGGGGGATCGTAGCTAAACAGATGATATTTATGAGATACTATCAATTAAAACATGTGTGTTAAGTCTCCTAGTTCTCGCGAAATCAACTTTCGCTATCTGAAGAAGTGTTGATGAGCTGTAATGGGCAAAAAACAACAAAAAAAATGAATTTCGCGCCTCTTGCGAGAGCATCCACCCTAACGTACTATCAGCTACTAAAGTACAAACCCAGTTTTAAAAAACACCTAATATTAATAAAAATGGTGTGCTAAGTGTCTATAAAGTGTCCGAAATAGTTGACGACCTCTGTGGCGCGGCGGGCGAAGGTTCGCCTGCGACGCAGGAGGTTTCGGGTTTGATTCCCGCCTCGGAACAAATATTTGTACGATCTGCACATATTTGTTCAGGGTGTTCTGGGTATTTTCTATGTATAATAAAAAATATCTATCTATATAATGTATTGTATTAAGTATATCAGTTATCTAGTACCCATAACACAAGCTCTGCTTAGCTTGAGGCTAGATAATGTTGTGTTAACTGTCCAGCATTATTTATTAATTTTATTTAATAACTAGACCGTTTTAGTTGCGGGTTTAAAAAGTTTTTAATTGAATGGAAGAAAATTTGGAACGCAAACATCACAAATTCAAAAATTTACTTTGATGTGTGTGTACTGTCACTTCATGACATGTCTTTTTTGTCCCATGACGACTTGACTATAAAAATATAATTAATTATATTACCTGACATTGGCTAAATTGTTGCAAATAATGCACAGAAACCATTACCTAAGCTAAGAAGAAGAATAACTTGAGCCAAACAGCTTGAGCGAACTGCCGACAATTTTAAAATATCAGTAAGTATTTAAAAATGAATTCCACGTGTAAGGCTGCGTTTCACCAAAGATGAGCGTGGGATGTGTGCGAGCGATGTGTGCGAGCGATGTGTGCGAGTGATGTGTGCGAGGTATGTTTAGGGATGTGTGCGGGTGATGTGTGCGAGGTATGTTTAGGGATGTGTGCGAGGGATGTGTGCGAGGGATGTGTGCGAGTGATGTGTGCGAGGTATGTTTAGGGATGTGTGCAGATATTCAGATATTCATTTAATTCACCATACCGTTATATTGCATAACATTGGCATGTCAACACTTAATAACAAATAGCACACAATTAAAAATATGAAATAATAATAAAAATCACACAACGACACAAAAAATATAACACGAAAATAGCTAACGTTAACATATAAACTTACAGTACCTAGATACTTTTACCTAGGTACCTCCTATTGCGCATGCAAATCGGAAAATGAACACCCCATGTACTCGCTAGTATGGTAAAATGGATGACCTTCGAGGAATATTTTTACCTTCTGCTTGAACTGGTTTAGAGGAAGTTGTGTTACTTCTAACGGCAACTTATTATACATAGCTAGTTTTAGACAGGGACCTTGTTTATAAGTTTTGACAAGTCTGGTTCTTGGTACTTGTAATTTTTCTTTGTTTCGCGTATTATAACTATGAAAATTCATCTTCATGGGTAATTCATGTTTTCTTGAATGAATTTCTAACAAAGAATTTAATATGAACAAGGATATTACTGTTAATACCTTTGTTTTCTTAAAATAAGCTCTGACTGATGTTAACATATGTAAACCATGTATAATTCGAAGTGATCTCTTTTGACAAATGAGCACCCGTTCGACTTGAGAAGCATTTCCCCAAACTGTTATTGCATAGTTAATGATAGAATGGCAGTACGCGTAGTAAACCGAAATTAGAGTTTTTTTGTCAATTATAGGCTTTAGTTTAAACAACGCATAATTTGCGCTGGCTAACCTTTTACATATTTTATCTATATGGCTTTCAAAGGATAAAGTGGAATCTATAGTACACCCTAAAAACTTTACTTCCTTGTTAATATCATGTTTACTAATACGTTTGGACGTGTAATTTAGAATTGTGCTCTTATCAGCATTAAGAATTATGCCATTAGCCTCAAACCATCGCTTTAATATAGCTACAATTTGATTAGTTTGATATTCAACTACCTCACCCTTACGATCTTTAATCCCTACATGCGTATCATCCGCGAACAGAGTGATTAACGCCCGATCTGGTAGACAGTTTACTAAGTCATTGACATAGATCAGAAACAGTACAGGTCCTAGTATAGAACCTTGCGGTACTCCTATGTTACTGTGTTCTTTATCCGAATTTACATTATTGATGTTGACAATCTGAATTCGACCTTTTAAATATGAATTTAAAATATTAAGCTCGCTGCTTTCAAGACCGTAGAAGCCAAGCTTATGAATCAATACGTCATGTCGTAAACAATCAAATGCTTTAGATAAGTCGCAGAAGATGCTAGAGACCTTCTGTGACTCATCCATAGCCTCTAGTATAAAGTAGACCGTTTTCCGGATGGCCATTTCTGTTGATCTATTTCTTCGGAAGCCAAATTGGCATTCTGTAAACAATTTATTTGATTCAAAAATAAATTGGTAAAATTGATAAAATTGATTCAAAATAGGTTCTAGATTTAATAGCAGTTTCCAAAACTTTTGACAGAACAGGTAAGATACAAACTGGTCTGTAAATTCCAATAGCAATAGCTTCACCCTTTTTGTATAACGGTACTATTTTACCTATCTTTAAACTGTCTGGGAAAATGCCTTGGGAAATACATTCATTAAAAACATTCAGTATAATTTTAAACATATTATCATTACATAAAATTAATTCTTTAATAGTTTTTGTGTCCATGTCATATATGTCTTTAGATGTTTTACTTTTAATACTCATAATTATTTTTTTAAATTCTGAATATGAAATTCTAGAAAAATATATTTTAGTCATAGTTGCGTTACATAAGTACTTGTCACATTCTTCTACTCGTACATCTAAATTATTTGTTAAGTCATTTGCAATATTATTAAAGAATTTATTAAAACTATTTGCAATATTTTTACAACCTGTTACTAGATGTCCATTTAAATTACGAATTTTATAAATTTTATTATTATTACTGCTAGTTTGATTTTGCTGTTCCTTAACAATTTTCCAAGTCATTTTAATTTTGTTTGTGGACTTCTGAATTCTATTTGCATTGTTAAGTTTTTTCGCTGTCTCCAGTACTTTTCTAAAGGTCTTTTTAAATTTATTGATTTTACTTTTTCTAATTGGGCATGGATTCAGATTTTGTAAGATCTCTAGTTTTTGTATATTGTTTTTTGATGTTAGTATACCTTTAGTTATCAGTTTCTTTTTTTTAATTTGTTGTATTTTCACTGTTTTTAAGGGAAAAGCTGAGTAATAGCAATATTTTAGGTGATCCATTACGATGTTCATTTTCTCATTTGCATTGCCTAATGTATTTACTTCATGATTAACATTAATTACGTCTTTATTAAACAAGTAGTGGAAGTAATCTATTGATTTGAGATATGAATCTTGTCGTAGTCTTTTTGTCAGTATCACTCTTATTTTTATCACAATTAACTTTATAGTCTAGTAAAATAACATTATGATCAGATAGTTAGACATATAATACTTTTCCGATATGATGTCTGAAATTGGCATCATTATTTAAAATAAAATTATCAATACATGTAGCACTATTTTTCTTAATTCTAGTAGGTTCATTTAATATTACCCTAAATTTAAATTCATCCAGAAGCTTTAGTGCGAGTGATGTGTGCGAGGTATGTTTAGGGATGTGTGCGAGGTATGTTTAGGGATGTGTGCGAGGGATGTGTGCGAGGGATGTGTGCGATAGATTTTTGTGAGGGATGTATGCGAGGTCTGTTTGCGAGGGATGTGTGCAAAGGATGAACGCGAGCGAGAAACTACGTCACACCTCACTCGCTCGCAGCTGAAAAGAGCCCGCTACGCATCCTCGCACCGCTCAACTGCGCACCGTTCCACAGCCTCGCTACGCATCCTCGCACCGCTCAACTGCGCACCGTTTCACAGCCTCGCTACACATCCTCGCACCGCTCATCTACCTCGCACAGCTCTGGTGGAAACGCAGCCTAAGAGAGCGCACTATATTAGTCTTTCTCAGTGGACAGTACTCGGCCAAGTCTCATAAAAATGCTGTTTTATCTCAGGCGGCGTTTTGACTTGTTAATGTTATTTCCGCAGAAACATACGCACATACAGAGTACACAGAGTATACAGACAGAGACGCAAGATTTTCCTCATCGTCAGCGGGTAAGTACATTATCAATACAATTCAATAAAAAAAAACAGGCATTAGTTAAAATGTACATTGTACTAGGCAAAGGCCCATAGCACAGAATAAATATTAGTACAAGTACAGAAGACTCACTTAGCGAAAAAATTTATATAAATAGCGACTCTTGCTGGTACGCAACAAAGTGCAATTCAGCTCGCATTAGCGCTCAATGCCTATCGCGATATTCACCTAAACATTTGCTCTCTCTTCTAACGCGTAACTCTGTCGCTGTCTGGCGCGCAGTGATGCGCATCGAAAGGGTTGTCGACATATCTAATAAAAAAATAAATTAACCTTCCGTTATGTAGGTAGGTAGTCAACATTGTAGCACAGATTATGTATTAGTTACTTCGTAACGCGCAAAACAGCTAAAAGAAGCCGTAACATAGGGTCGAAGCTTTATGTCTCAGGGTGGCGGGCGCAGTGCAATGCCACATAGGGCGCGTCCTAGGTGGACGTGACCTATGAGGTAATGCACTGTTCATAGGCAGAGGTTACCGCTTAACATCAGGTGGGCCATCGGCTTGTGCCGTCATTCAAGTAGTATGAAAAAAAAACGAAAGCAGTTAGGTATTTTTAACCCCCGACGGAAAAACGACGGGGTGTTATAAGTTTGAGGTGTCTGTGCGCGCGTGTGTGTGTGTGTGTGTGTGTGTATTTGTCTGTGTGTGTCTGTCTGTGGCATCGTAGCTCCCGAACGGATGAATCGAATTAGATTTTGTTTTTGTTTGAAACGTGAATTTGTCGGGATTGTTCTTAGCTATGTTTGATCGAAATCGGTTCAGCCGTTTCATTGCGTTGAGGGTTTTTATTAATTTTTACAAAATTAATTACTTGTAGGTAAATTAAATAGTTACAAAGTTATATGGATATTATAACGATGAGATATTAAGTTGGTAGGTAAGTATAGTTTTTCTCTGCTTATGAAGTTAATAAGCTAGGTACGATTTAATTTAAAAACATCAGTAGGTTTACCAAAACCGTCGATGACCAAAACATTATTATTATGAACTGAACTCGCTCTAAATTACCTAACCTACATAAAGTACCTCGCGAGTACCTATTTTCATTTTCAAATAGGTAGATATTAGGTACATATTATGTACCTACGAATTACGTAAGTACCACATGTTATTATCAATATTGTTATTATGTAGAAATAAAGCCTTATTCATGTTTTTTTATTTTTATAAGAACTAAGAATGACGGAACAAGCAGGTAGCCCACCTGATGATAAGCGGTAACCTCTGCCTATGAACAGTGCATTATCACATAGGGCACGTCCACCTAGGACGCGCCTTATGTGGCATTGCACTGCACCCGCCACCCTGAGACATAAAGATGAAAAGTCTATGTGTCTCTAATTTCACCGGCAACCACTTCCAACCGGAACACAGCAATGCGAGCACTACTGCTTTGTGGCGGAAATAGGTACAGGGGTACTGCTTTGGGGTAGTAATAGGTCCTTCCCCGGACGAACTCCTTCACAAAAAAGCTCTTCTACTGCTAATTTAGAGCGATTCAGAAGTAAAGTCTAATTAAGCACGTAAGTAGATCGGTAAGTAGGTAGGTACCTAAATTCAAGTAATTACTTATACTTATATTACAACCTAGATCTTTGAAATCTATGCTGTATGCACAAGAAATCACACCTATGAAAGGCATTACTTCGATATGTACCTACAGAAAAAAACTAATGTACCTACATCAATCAAATAACTTAAATTTCTTCGTCCTTCGGCAATGCAAAAAATGATAATTCTTTATTTGTTTTTTGACTATTGCATCCATATACAGCACAATATGTACGCGACGCCATATTTGCGCGGGAAACGTGTTGTGCGAGCGCTCAGGCGTACATCCGACAACCGACTGTCACTTGTTACGTCTGAGGAACGGCCGGGCTGTAGGTAAATATCGCGCGACCTTGAGCGAGTGATGATGCCCTGCCCATAGTAATATATACCTTACAACTAACATACATACAAAGATATTTATAACTTAATCTAACAGACGTGTGAACGCCGACGCGTCGCGGCCCCGTCCGGGGAAGTACTACCACCATACCTATTTCTGCCGCAAAGCAGTAGTGCTCGCATTGCTGTGTTTGCGCGGTTTGAAGGGTAAGGGTGCCGGTGAAATTACAGGCACATGAGACTTTAACCTTTGTCTCAGGGTGACGGGCGCAGTGCAATGCCACATAGGGCGCGTCCTAGGTGGACGTGACACTGCACGTGGTAACGTGCACTGTTCATAGGCAGAGGTTACTGCTTAACATCAGGTGGGCCGTCTGCTTGTTCCGTCATAATAGTAGTATAAAAAAACAATACGAGTTATTACAGGAATATATACACCATTTCAAAAAGACCCGCTCTTATATTTGACGACCTCTATGGCGTGGCGGGCGAAGGTTCGCCTGCGAGTTGCGACGCAGGAGGTTGCGGGTTCGATTCCCGCCTCGGAACAAATATTTGTACGATCTGCTAATATTTGTCCAGGGTGTTCTATGTATAATAAACAAGTAAGTCATTAATTTTGTAAAAAATTTAAAAACCCTCATCGCAATGAAACGGTTGAACCGATTTTGATCAAACATAGCTAAGAACACTCCCGACAAATTCACCTTTCAAACAGAAAAAAACGGTTCATCCGTTCGGGAGCTACGTTGGGACAGACAGACATACACAAACACACACACACAGAGACATCAAACTTATAACTCCCCGTCGTTTTTGCGTCGGAATTTAAAGATATCTATCTATGTAAGTAATGTATTGTATTAAGTATATCAGTTATCTAGTACCCATAACACAAGCTCTGCTTAGCTTGGGGCTAGATAATGTTGTGTTAACTTATTTATTCATCAGAACGTGACAGACGAAGCAAGATGGAGGAGGAAATTATGTCCTTGAAACGATCTCTCATCGCGATAGTCGCTTCGAGTCCACCCCTGACAGTGCGTGAGCTGGTGAAGTTCCACAGCAACATCCCGCCACTCGACACGTACGGCTACAGCGACCCCATCGCGTTCATGAGGGACTGGTGCGAAGATATTTTCAAGGTGAGCTTTGGGGGTTTTAGGGGTCTGGGTGTTTAGGGGCTTTTAGGGTACTTATGGTGATGGTGCGCGCCATCCAGCCACTCGCCACATACGGCTACAGCGAGGCTATCGAATTTCTAAGGGACTGGTGCAAAGACATTTTCAAGGTGAGCCTTGGGGGTTTTACGGGACGGGTTTTTAGGGGTGTTTAGGGGTTTTTAGGGTACTTAGACCCTAAAAACAAAATAAAGAGGGGCTCCCATACAACAAACGTGATTAATTTGCCGTTTTTATAGATAATGGTACGGAACCCTTCGTGCGCGAGTCCGACTCGCACTTGGCCGGTTTTTCCTTTCCTGCTATACATGGAAACTTGTATTTACCCATTGCTTCATTATGTAGTATGTGTGTGTGCATTATGTGTAGTTGTTTTAGTAGTAGTAGAGCTTTTTTGTGAAAGAGTTTGTCCGGGGAAGTACTACCACCATACCTATTACTGCCGCAAAGCAGTAGTGCTCGCATTGCTGTGTTCCGGTTTGAAGGGTAAGGGTGCCGGTGAAATTACGGGCACATGAGACTTTCATCTTTGTCTCAGGGTGGCGAGCGCAGTGCAATGCTTCAAAGGGCGCGTCCTAGGTGAACGTGACCTATGAGGTAATAGACTGTTCATAGGCAGAGGTTACCGCTTCACATCAGGTGGGCAAACTGTTCCGACAAACAAGTAGTAAAAAAAAATGTGTTTAGCTGGTAAGTTTCCCAAAATTATTTATTTATTTATTTATTGCAGTTGCAAGGATCGCCTTGGGACCCTATTGTGACACTGCGAGTAGCGGACCTCGAACACATAGACCAGGTGTTAAGGAGGAGACCAGCGCGCCCTCGTACACAGTGAGTATACCTTCAGACGATACGTTAACTGCTAAGGAGTGGAATACACTACCGTCGTCTGTCTTTCCTGAAAACTATAATCTGGGTCTCTTCAAGGCTAGAGTGAATAGGTGCCTTCTAGACCTTTGTGCTCCATCTTCGGCCACATCGTCACTTACCAACAGGTGAGATCGTGGACAAACAAAGGTCTATCAAAGTTAAAAAAATAAAAAAATATTAGTAAGTAATATTTTTATTTCAGGCTTAATAGGAAATGTACTAAACCTAAAAAATAAGCCCATAGCAACATAAATAAAACTAATACACATATATAAAAGTTTTTTGTGAAAAATATATTTTTCAATACAACCTTTAATAATACTCGTATTAGTGATCGTAACCGTGTGCTGATCACAATGAGCCTAAACACGGCCAGTCTACTATTATCCATCGAGGAGTTCCGTTGTCCACCTTCCGTCTCCATCATCAGATCAGCTCGCTGTCAACATCATATTGTATTGTCATCGGAACTTGACAGGTATGACAAATATCATCTCAATCAGTTGAGGATAACTGCTTTAACATTCAGTTGCAAGATTCCACCCGGACATACGTATTCCACCGGGACATACATACATACATACAAACATACATACATACATACATACATTGCTAGTTAAATAAAAGCTTGTAAAATAGTTGGGGGTTTGTAAAATGCACTTGTCTAATGAGACTGTATTTGTTACAGCTCGCAAGAAGACTGCTCCTTAAACTCGCACCCGAGGGCTGCCTTCAAGTCGTTACAGGTACGTTAAAAGCGGTACCCTCTGCCTATGAACAGTGCATTACCTCATAGGTCACGTCCACCTAGGACGCGCCCTATGTGGCATTGCACTGCGCCCGCCACCCTGAGACATAAAGATGAAAAGTCTCGTGTGCCTGTAATTTCACCGGCACCCTTACCCTTCAAACCGGAACACAGCAATGCGAGCACTACTGCGTTGCGGCAGAAATAGGTATGGTGGTAGTACTTCCCCGGACGAACTCTTTTTTGTGAGAGTTCGTCCGGGGAAGTGTGCTATGTGTGTGTGTGTGTGTGTGTGTCCATTGCTGTGTTCCGGTTTGAAGGGTAAGGGTGCCGGTGAAATTACAGGCACACAAGACTTTTCATCTTTATGTCTCAGGGTGGCGGGCGCAGTGCAATGCCACATAGGGCGCGTGCTAGGTGGACGTGACCTATGAGGTAATGCACTGCTCTACTACTACTAAACATCGAGTAAGGCTAAAGTATACAGGGCGTCCCAAGACTATGCGACATGAAGGGAAAGTACCTTAAATATTGTAGATGGGATGTTTTGCTGAAAGGAGGCTTTATTTTATTTTTGAAACTTTGTAATATTGCATTCAAAGATTTTCTAAAAATTATTTGCTTCGTTTGGGAATCGAACCGACTTGAATATGAAAAGGTTAAATCGGGACCCTATTTCTAAGGCTCAGCTGTCTTTCTGTCTGTCTGTCCTTCTGTCTGTCTCTCTGTCTGCCTGTCCGTCTGTCCGTCTGTCACCAGGCTGTATCTCATGAACTGTGATAGTTAGAAAATTGAAATTTTCACAGATGATGTATTTCTGTTGCCGATATAACAACAAATACTAAAAAAATAATAAAATAAATATCTAAGGGGGCTCCCATACAACAAACGTGATTTTTCCAAATGTAGGTTAATTATTAGAAAGCGTTAGTAGAGTCAGTCGTGAGAAGCAATGGCGGCAATGAGATCACCTCTTGACACGTCTGTATCCCACGATGGTGCAACCCAGGGTGAAAAGAGGCCCATTTGAGGCTCTGCCCAGACTTTCGGGGAATAAGGCGTGTGTTTATGTATGTAGGTTAAGCAATGATCTGCGAGGTCACTTTTTGGATGGGTGACCACTTTTTGCGTGCGATTTTTATTTAGTTTTTATTACAAACGTGTTTTTTTTAACGTTTTAATAAATAATGGTACGGAACCCTTCGTGCGCGAGTCCGACTCGCACTTGGCCGGTTTTTTTACCTTGTTTGTTGATGACTGGCAGATAATGCTGTTAGCATTAAGTCCTCCTTGCACTATTGTTTTGTGCGAGAGTTTTAAATAAATAATAGTATATAATGGTACAAGTGTGTAATATTGGTAATTGTAATATTACCGCTGAGGCGCCATTGAGACCCGAGCCGGCAGGTGAGGGTCTTAAGAGAGCCGAGGACGGTAATCATCAATACACACGTGTATCATACGACGTTTTTCAACAAAATAGTGAAAAACTAAAAAAAAAAAAAAACACTAAATGTTCAACTGTCTCTATAACTCACTCGTGAATAATAGCAATGAAAAAGTCACAGTTTGATTAAAGGTGTCATTATGTGTCATTACGGCGGTGAAATTAGAGCCACTTTATGAGCTTGTGTGTTGAAAAATTAAATTAGAGCCACTTTATGAGCAAGTGTGTTGAAAAATGAAATTAGAGCCACTTTATGAGCAAGTGCATTGTAAAATGAAATTAGAGCCACTTTATAAGCAAGTGTGTTGAAAAATGAAATTAGAGCCACTTTATGAGCAAGTGTGTTGAAAAATGAAATTAGTGCCACTTTAATTGAAATTAGAGCCACTTTATGAGCAAGTGTGTTGAAAATAAGATTACTTGCATTGCAGGGTCCATCTGGCGTGCCTGCCCCCGCCCTCCGCAGCACCGCCGCCGGGCTCTCGTCTGGGCCCCCAGGGCTCCGCAACACCCCCGCCGGGCTCTCGTGTGGGCCCCCAGGGCTCCGCCGGCCAAGGGAACCCTATGAGGCGCCGCCGGCCGCGCACACTGTAAGTGTCATGCAATAAGCTTGTGTAGTTCACGTACGAAGAACGACTTAGTAGTAGTAGGGCTTTTTTGTGTAAGAGTTCGTCCGGGGAAGTACTACCTCCATACCTATTTCTGCCGCAAAGCAGTAGTGCTCGCATTGCTGTGTTCCGGTTTGAAGGGTACGGGTGCCGGTGGAATTACAGGTACATGAGACTTATCATCTTTATGTCTCAGGGTGGCGGGCGCAGTGCAATGCCACATAGGGCGCGTCCTAGGTGGACGTGACCTATGAGGTAATGCACTGTTCATAGGCAGAGGGTACCGCTTAACATCAGGTGGGCCATCCACTTGTTCCGTCATAATAGCAGCATTAAAAAAACGACTAGGTATGATTTCCAACCATTGAACGAGAACGAACTATTCCCCGAGATCATCCTTAGTTCAATAGTACCATAGACTAACTAAACACAATACGACGACCTCTGTAGCGCGGCGGGCGAATGTTCGCCTGCGACGCAGGAGATTGCGGGTTCGATTCCCTCCTCGAAACAAATATTTGTGCGATCTGCAGCTAATTGTTCAGAGTGTTCTGGGTATTTTCTACTTATATATAATAAAAAAATATCTATCTATGTAATATATTTTATTAAGTATATCAGTTGTCTAGTACCCATAACAAACTAACCTTTGCTTAGCTTGGGGCTAGATAATGTTGTATGAACTGTCCAGTAGTATTATTATTATTTTGATTTTTATCAACTCAGCTCAGGAGAACCGGGAATATAACTGAGTTGCACGGGCCTAAGCCAAGTGCACATCAGTAGTTCGAGTCGGCATAACTTGAACAATTATTATTAATAGACTGCCAATCTCATACAAGGAAACGTGCATCGATGAATGATTGCCTACAATGACGCTAGATGTCGCTGTTTTGAATCTGCTATAAACGATTGAAATGATTTTTATATGTATTTCGAATAGATCGATAAAACATGTTTTGCGACCATAGATTCATAATTTAAAAAAAATATAAATTTAAATGTGTAAAGAGATTAGGTAATTGTTTTAAAATGCTGGTTGAATGATTCCCAGGCTATTTGCCAGCGCCATCTAGAAATAGCCTGGAATTTAGCCAGCGCCATCTAGAAATAGCCTGGAATTTAGCCAGCGCCATCTAGAAATAGCCTGGAATTTAGCCAGCGCCATCTAGAAATAGCCTGGAATTTAGCCAGGGCCATCTAGAAATAGGCTGGAATTTAGCCAGCGCCATCTAGAAATAGCCTGGAATTTGTCAGTTTTTGAGTCACGTTCTCTTGTATGAGATTGGCAGTCTAATGTGTTTAGTTAGTCTATGGTATTAGTTCGTTTCGCAAGAGTGAGCGAGCACGCACACCGACCGAACGATCACTCGACGCGTCTCCGACGCGGACCGAGTACGAACGAACGAACACGAACCACAACACTCTCTTACCACTGAACTAACAATACTAATAGAACTATAAGACAACCAGTACATTTGATTAACTAAAAGGTACACTTGCACTAAAAGGTAATTTTATACTTGTAATTGAACAAATCACCTCCTCAAAGTCTGGGTCAAAATGCCAAAAATTCAAGACGCCATTTTGGAGCCGCTATCTTGTTTTTTTTAGTACATTTGATTCTTGCACGAAAAGGTAATTTTATATTGCAACATTACTTGAACAAATCACCTCAAAAATTCAAGACGCCATTTTGGATCCGCCATCTTGTTTTTTTTTGTTTTTACTTTTTCAGCACCGCTTATTGAACGATTAAGCACAAGCCTAACGTACAGTCTTATCGCAACACGCGCCCACTCTAGCCTCTAGCCTCTAGGCACCGCCTGTCGCGATATGTGTCAACACGCGAGCTGACACGCCACGCCGTTGAACTGTAAGTAATTTCTTCTTAAAACATTGTGTGCTTTTTAAAACTTGCTACGTTTTATTAATACGTTGTTAACATTTCAGCTTAGTCCTGAGGCGACGCGCGACGCCACGCCACGGAGCTATGTCCTAATATGGCAGGTGTATTAAGCAGAGGTTTGAAGAAATACATTTTTAACCCCCGACGCAAAAACGACGGGGTGTTATAAGTTTGACGTGTCTCTGTGTGTGTGTATGTGTGTCTGTGGCATCGTATTTCCCGAAAGGATGAACCGATTTCGATTTTTATTTTGTTTGAAAGGTTAATTTGTCGGGAGTTTTCATAGCTGTGTTTGATCAAAATCGGTTCAGCCGTTTTATTGCGATAAGGTTTTTTTTTTATTTTTCTTAAATTAATTACTTGTTTATTTGTTTTGTGTTAATTTGTGAATTGCGATGAATGTATTATTTAAGGGGCTAGTCTGTGAAAACCCTTGAAAAGTGGTGTTTTGAAAAGCCTAGAACTTTCCAAATTTAGCTTTATTCTTAACAATATTTAGATCAGAAGAAAGAACACTTCAGGCTGAATAAAAATACGTTGGGGTTTTCTAAAGTTATTTCTAGATTTTGTGTAAATTGAAAAACTACCTACCCATTTTCACGAAATTGATCAAAATAGAGCATCTACATATGAGCCTAAATCTACGGAATTACAGCTATTTCTGAGAAATAAAACACTTTAGTATCATGTCTATACACATAGTTTTAAAAGTATGCTGGGGTTTTTAATCTTTTCATATAAAAGATGTGTAAAAACACGAAAACATTTTCAATTCGCCGTATCTACACGATTTCTACGCCATTTTCTGTCATTCCGTGGTTATCCACGGCGCTGGAAGGAAGGCCCTCGTTCACTTTTTTATTCACAGGTGAAAACGGACAACCGGTTACTTCGATATATCATTACAAAAACTTGTATTATTTTACTGAAAATTGTTGGTTTTCGTTGTTATAATTGTAATTCGGGTAATAAGAAACCAATGCAAATTCTTATTTATTTGAGGTTTGTGAAAATTTACCGGACTGACATGGTTTGACAGTTTAATCATACAGTCGTGAACACAAACCAATTCTAGAGATCCACCAACTTATCTGCAGAATGAAATGTATGTAGCTGATAGAAAAATGTAGGTAAATGGTTCTAGAGATAAGTTGGTGGATCTATACTTATAACATTGCAGGCCTCCGTAGTCGCTCGATGCAATTCTACGGTAGCATACTCACGAAGGAGTTTATATTGTGACCAAAAGAGTTTCGCTTAGCGATTTTCCTTAGAATATGCCTAGCTCTTTATACTAAGTGATTATCGTTTTTTTACAAAAATGTACTTGCTTATTTCCCGACTTACTAGTGAGAAACGATATGTTTTTTTTTTTTTATTTATACTATCATTCAATTTTTATCTATGTTTGACTGTTTGTTACTAATAATAATACTGGTACTTCAAATTTTGATATCGAAACAATAAATAAATAAATAATGCTGGACAGTTCGCACAACATTATCTAGCCCCAAGCTAAGCAGAGCTTGTGTTATGGGTACTAGATAACTGATATACTAAATACAATATATTACATAGATAGATACTTTGCTGATACAATGCTGCTATTCAAAAAATCTCCATTAAAGTCCATGCTTTATTGGAGGCGGAAGATGAATAAACTGGTCAAGTGCGAGTCGGACTCGCGTGTAGAGTGCTCCGTACAAGTATGCTACCATATAAATAACTCTGTCAACATAGTAACAACTAGACCAATGGAACTTAGTATAGTCCTCGATAAGTCCTCGGTGAAACGTAGCCACACATTTTGTACATATTTTCGTTTCCCGTCGGAATTTAAAAACGTATAGCACAAAGTAATTAATTTTGTAAAAATTTAAATAACCTCCAACGTTGAACGGCTGGACTGATTTTGATCAAACAAAGCTAAGAAAACTCCCCACAAAAACAATAAAAAAAAAAAAAAAAACGGTTGATCCTTTCGGGAGCTACGATGGGACAGACACACAGACACGCCAAACTTATAACACCCTCTTCGTTTTTCGTCAGGGGTTAAAAATAAACGAATTCAGATTTTGGGTACCTACTAATTTTGGACGAAATTTATAATATAAAATACAAGCTAGGTATAGGTACCTACTGTCACCCGCGACTTAATTTGGACGCGTTATATTATTTGTAGTAGGTACAACTATAATAACTGGGTTATCTGTGACATACTAGTTCCTCATAGATAATCCAGTTGATCAATATTAATTTTATTGTAAGTTAGGTATGAGGTATGAGGTTGACGTGTTTGTATGAGCTTGATCATGTAACAAAAATGTATCCTAAATATAATCACCGTAACATATTATACGGTGGATATCTGAACAATTTTTTTTTATTATGTGGTACTAAATACTACACATATGAATAGTAACATCATACATTACATATACGGTGCTTAAGACTAGTGTTGATATTCTTTATTGCACTTAACTACTTCTGAAAACAAAGGAATCGAATCTTATCATCGTCGCTTCTTATCGTCGTGCTTGTACTATTATTTATTCTGTGTCATCGTCTTGCTTAGTAAACGAAAACTGTACGAAAAAGTAATCCTAGACATTACAATCGCATTATATCGTAATTTAGTAGTAGTAGAGTTTTTTTTTGTGAAAGAGTTCGTTCAGGAATTTACTACCAACCACAACTACTACCAGTAGTATTTCTGCCGCAAAGCACTAGTGCTTGTATTACTGTGTTTTAGTATGAAAGGTATAGTTGCCGGTGAATGCAGTGCAATGCCACAAGGGGTGGACGTGACATATGAGGTAATGGATTATTAAAGGCAGACGTTACCGCTCATGATCAGGTGGGCCATCTGATTGTTCCACGTCATTCACGAAGATAAAAAGTGGGGGATTGGTGCCAGTCAGTCAGTGGGAGCTCAACAAACAGTGACTCACCAAAGCTGAAAAGTGGGTAGGTCGTGTGTGGCGAGTTATGCAAAGGCGATACTCGCGACGAAAAGTACGCATGTGAACGCTCTAGAAAATGCAAAATGGCTAAAACAAAGTAAATAAGTACCCAAAAGAAAAGTTTCTTCCAACTACTTAGTTATACCTAGTAATTTTGAACAAACTGAGGTGTGTATAACCTTTTTCCTTACAAATATTAGCTGTTAACCTACAAACGACACATAGGCCAGTCATCTTAAACATTCCAGGTCGTAAAAAAATTGCAAAGTTCGCACAGCTCTATCGAAGTTGCAAACTTGGTTTTACACAATTGGTATTTATCCTAACAACATCCCAAAAAAACAGAACCTTGCAACTTTTTGCGATCTTACACGATTTTTGTGTCTACGGTGACTGGCCTAACAAGACTGAAGGGGATTCTGAAAAAAAGGACTGGTTGCCTACAAGATAACAAAATCAGCAAATCAAATCTATGATTTTCAGGATTTTATAAATTGTGTCAATTCAAACAATACCTGTGTAAAGGTTCTGGAAACATGGGATTTTTATAATTATCGAGATCACGAATCACACACATGCTCCAGTTTTTTTACATCAAACGTACCTGAGAGAGATTTTGCTGTAAAAGTAGATAGGGAGGATTGAACCCCAAAATATAAACTAGTCACGGCGTTGAGTTAAAATCACAATATATTAACTAGTTTTTTTTAACACAAACATTGTTTTCTAGAAGCCGTACCAAAAGTTATGGCAAGATGTATAACTGCAGAAATAAAAGAAGAAATCATAATTAGTGCTATTTATACCAGAAAGTAGTAGTAGTAGAGCTTTTTTGTGAAAGAGTTCGTCCGGGGAAGTACTACCACCATACCTATTTCTGCCGCAAAGTAGTAGTGCTCGCATTGCTGTGTTCCGGTTTGAAGGTGCCGGTGAAATTACAGGCACATGAGACTTTTCATCTTTATGTCGCAGGGTGGCGGGCGCATTGCAATGCCACATAGGGTGCGTCCTAGGTGAACGTGTCCTATGAGGTAATGCACTGTTCATAGGCAGAGGTTACCGCTTAACATCAGGTGGGCCATCTGCTTGTTCCGTCATTCATTAGTTAAAAAAAAAAAAAAAAAAAAATAGGAGATACTTGTAGCAATATTTACCAACGTATAACTTCATCGTTAGGATGATTTAACTGACTGCTATAAAATAAGGTATACACCACTATTCCAAATACAACAAAAAAAACATGGATAGTCAGTATTCTATAAAGATTGACTCTATGCAAAAAAAAGGTACAAAATAACAATTTCCAAAAATAACCATAAAAAAAGCGGCCAAGTGCGAGTCGGACTCGCCCATGAAGGGTTCCGTAGCAGCAAGTAACATAATATAAAAGTTCTTGGATGGATTACGATTAATGACGTATTCAAAAAAAACTACTTACTAGATCTCATTTAAACCAATTTTGAGTGAATGTTTACATGGTAATGTACATCATATATTTTCTTTAGTTTTATAATTCTCTTATTTTAGAAGTTATGGGGGGGGGGGGGGGGGGCACACTTTTTACCACTTTGGAAGTGTCTCTCGCGCAAACTATTCAGTTTAGAAAAAAATTATATTAGAAACCTCAACATCATTTTTGAAGACCTATACACAGATAACCCACATTGATGAAAAAATAAATTTGAGTTTCAGTTCTAAGTATGGGGAACCCCAAAAATAATTGTTTTTTTTTAAATTTTTGTGTAAAATTCTAAATGCGGTTCACTGAATACATCTACCTACCAAGTTTCAACAGTATAGCTCTTATAGTTTCGGAAAAAAAGGCTGTGACATACACGGACAGACAGACAGACAGACAAACATGACGAAAAATAAAAGATAAAGATAAAGATAAAGATAAAGATAATTTATTTGCTTAAACATATGTACAAATTGATGGTATAAATATTAGTAGGACACAATATGAAAATCCAAAGGGAATCCATAAGGGTTCCTTGTCTTTGAGTATGGAACCCTAAAAATGGGAACATTTGGTCAAAACAATTTAATAGTGCATGCGCCATGGAAAGCTACCAAGTTATTATTTCTACGCGTCACGTGTCATCGTACAAAGTCAAAAACAAGTATTATATCCATAAATTTATTCGGATTTTGTCAAGAAAACAAAAGTTTAAATCTTTTTAATTCCATTCGAAAAAAAAACACTACGCAGATTAAATTTGTACCGAATATTCTTGGAATAGTCATTTAATTTAAATTTTATTTGTGTTTAAATTCAAAAATACAAAGAATGTTAAAAGGTATCTTACTAATATTATAAACGTGAAAGTTTGTAAGTATGGATGGATGGAAGGATGGATGGATGGATGGATGTATCTTTGTTACTCTTTCACGTAAAAATTGCTTGATGGATTTGGATGAATCTTGGAACGGAGATAACTGGACTCCCGGAATAACATATAGGCACATTTTTATCCCGATATTCCCACGGAATCGAGACCTATGCGGAAAACACCGCAGGGCGCAGCAGCAATGCGAATACTTTTCATCCAATGTTTTATTTATCTTTGTTTCTGTGTGTGCGTGTGTGTGTGTGTATTTTTGTGTGGAATATTGTTTGTTGACTGTTACTACTACATCCATGTTGGTGACACAAATAAATGTTTTTCTTTCTTTATTTCTTTCTTTTCAATGTACCAGGCGAGCAGCAGAATGCAGGAGTAATTTGGTAACCGAATATCCTATCCTAATTACTCTTTCACGTAAAAACTACGGGATGGATTTGGATGAAATTTGGAATAAAGATAACTAGACTCGCGGAATAACACAGGCACATTTTTATCCCGATATTCCCACGGGATCGAGACTTACGCGGGTGAAACTTACTTCACCAGCGTAAGTCTAATAATACTAGCTTTATAATACTCCGCTACTTAATAATCCTGCGCAGACGAAGTCGCAGGTTACAGCTAGTAAAATTATAAATTGAGTACTAAAGAAAAATATAATACACAAATAAAAAGATTCAAACATTTACAAGAGAGCGCCAATGTTTAGGTGAATAAAGGTGGTGGGTGTTTAGGGTGTTAAGGTGGTTTTGGCGCTAGGCACTAAGCACTTATGCGAACTGAAATGCACTTTGTTGCGTCCCAGCAAGGTTCGTTATTTTTTTTTCACGATGTGAGCCTTTTGTTCTTGCTATTATTTATTCTGTGGTCTTACTTACAGTTTTTTTTTTCTCCCAGCTCAATAAAGTGTATAACTGAGTTAGTAGTTATGTTACCGCACATAAGATTAGTAAATCTTGAGCATATTCCGTTTGTTGAACACCATAACAAAATCCCTAGACATGCGAACAGTAACTATGTTACATACGGCGCACATGCTTAGGTAAAGCACGTTCTAAAATAATGTTACACTAAACAAGTATTATTTACTAAATAATAAAAAAGCATTAATGTTATCACGATATAATAAACACAGTTTTAAAGGGAATGATCGTAGCGATCGTACAGATCAAAATCATAACAGATAAATATTTACAAAGACATTGATCACTAATATAAGATAAAAAACTTTAGGCGCGAATATCTCGTAACAATATTTCTTGTAGTTACGGTTGTCGCAGACTACGTATTTGTACACTGATGGTAATAGCATAGCTTTCTCCATGCATAGCCCGCTGTGATACTTTGAGCTTTTGTGTGTGTGATAGTTAGCGATCACGTCTCAGTCACGTAAGTCATCTCTGGCAACACGCACTTATTAAGATGACTGAAATAAAGTCCTCGAGTGGCGACCAACAACCGGACGACGCAGTGTGGGAGGGGAACTTCCAATGTACCAAACTTTATAAAGGTCGCGGGAAGTCTGTGAACGGAGGCGGCTCAAGACCAGTCGTCGTGGCATTCTATGGAAATGTTATATTTCCAGCTGGGCGGATGATGATAATTAATAAAAATAAGGCAAGTAAATATAAACATGTTTGTTTTCCCCTAGGTAGGTACATACCTACTTATAACTCACTTTTTTTATTTTTTGTTGTGTCTAGCTATTGCGGATCAAGAGATACAGCGTTTGTCAAAATCACTTTTTTTGTATGGGGGCCCGCTTTAATTTTTAATATTAATAGAATAACAAACAATACGTCCAAACTTTATGACCCTAATTAATAATAAATAATAATAATAATGTTGGACATTTCATTATCTAGCCCCAAGCTAAGCAGAGCTTGTGTTATGGGTACTAGATAATTGATATACTTAATACAATATAATACATAGATAGATATTTTTTATTATACACAGAAAATACCCAGAACACCTGAACAAATATCTGCGATCGCACAAATATTTGTTCCGAGGCGGGAATCGAACCCGCAACCTCCTGCGTCGCAGGCCAACCTTCGCCCGCCGCACTACAGAGGTCTTCAACACAATTGATTTTAGGGTTTGAATTTCCTATAATCCTTTCATAAAGACGCCAAACCAATTCATGGCATGTTTCAAGAAGTAGGTACTATTATTTATTCTGTGGTTGTACATGGAAATTAGAATTTAGAAGCCGATAAATGTTTGAAAATGTCTTACTAGTCATGTCAAATGCAACGTCCTCGCCGCGCCGTTTTTTTATGCCAATTTGTGGTCAGTATGTTTCAATTACGTGAATTTCTTCCAACATAGTTTGTAGGTACCTATATAATTTATTTGTTTCTTTATCCGTCTTTCTGTACAAAATAACTCGAAAAACTGTTACTATTTTGACGAAATAGGATTAAATTAATAGTTTTATATAATAAAATCACTGTATGAGCGTTTTTTAAACAGCCCTACACGTGTAGGTTTTTTTTGTTTTTATTTATTTCATACACAATATATTTTACACATTTAATTAGGTATAATATTGTACCTTAAAAACCTCCAAAGGTTGACTAGGTACAATCGCCAAAAAGTAGGCGCACATACACATTCAAATTAATATAAACAAACAAGGTAGGTATATTAGTGGATGAAAGTTAATGGAAAAAAAAACATCAGCAGGAAGTTTGGCAGAATAGTGAGTTTTGAGGCGGAGAAAATGATCTAATTTGGGCCCTGCTGGGAAAAATCCTGATTCCCAAGATATTTTTCTGAGCAAGGTCCGTCGTTCAATACCGGTTTAAATTGGGTTGTATGGGTTTTTACGAGGTTTTAATTGATTCTTAAAGTTTAAGACTTGTATGAACTCTAGGGAGGTAGGGTAGGCTAAACCCTCTGTTTTTAGGAGTTGGAAGGGTTTTTTTAAAGGTTTGTAGGGCTTCTTAGGTTGTGAGAGTTTTTAGGGCGTTTTTGATTTAATTTTGTTTTTTTTGGTCCTGTATTTTTTGGTTATTTTTGTGGGTTTGTTCATTTCTTGCCCATGTTCATTTGCGATTCGGTTATGATGGTTTTTATATACTAACTTTGCACCCATATTGGCACAGTTATTGAAGTTGTTGACCACTTTGTCTATTTGGGGTAAAATAAAACGAATAAAACTGTTATAAAATATAACGAAACCTGAAGCACACAGCATAATATGTAAAACACAACATGTGCACAGAGATTTCTCAAGTATCCAGTAGTGGAACGCCTGGGACTTCGCCCGCGTGCAGTTTTTGCTATACAAACTTCAACATCCCGCTGCACCACTTTAGGGTGTGTATTTAGGAAATTCCTTTCTTAGTGCACCGCTATACCACAAAAGAAATGTACCTATGTGAATTTCAGGTCCTATGACCTAGGGTTTAGACTTCGCGTTGATAGTCAGTGACTGAGTCAGTCAGTCACGCAACGATTGTATAGGTGGTATACATTGATTTTATTTTCACATTTATCTGATTACGTACAGAACAAAAATTCAATGAAGTAATTGACAAAACAAGTAATGTGTTTTCTACACAATTGTACGGTTGAGAGGTTTGTTTACCTAATTAGTTCCAAATCCCACCGCAAGGTGGAGGTCACAGGTAATGGAATAGTGTCAAAACTCGATGTGTCATTTTCACAGACCACTCTCTTAAGCATGTTGGGACTATGAAATAAAGGCTTTCTGTTTTAACTCTTCTGTTTGGCTTTCTTAATGATCGCGTCTATGTTGCCGCTTATCACCTAAGTGCTTATAACCTAAGCGCTTATCACCTAAGTACTTATCACCTTAGCGCTTATCACCTAAGCGCTATCACCTAAGCACTTATCACCTAAGCGCTTATCCTTAAACTGCTCGCTGCGTTGCTGTGGGCTACCATTTTGGCACTTAAACTGCTCGCTGCGTTGCTGTGGGCTACCATTTTTCAAACTGCTCGCGGCGTTGCTGTGGGCTACCATTTTTTTAACTGCTCGCTGCGTTGCTGTGAGCTACCATTTTGGCACTTAAACTGCTCGCTGCGTTGCTTTGAGCTACCATTTTGCTACTTAATCTGCTCTCTGCGTTGCTGTGAGCTACCATTTTGGCACTTAAACTGCTCGCTGCGTTGCTGTGAGCTACCATTTTGCTACTTAATCTGCTCTCTGCGTTGCTGTGAGCTACCATTTTGCTAATTAATCTGCTCTCTGCGTTGCTGTGAGCTACCATTTTGGCACTTAAACTGCTCGCTGCCTTGCTGTGAGCTACCATTTTGCTACTTAATCTGCTCTTTGCGTTGCTGTGAGCTACCATTTTGGCACTTAAACTGCTCGCTGCGTTGCTGTGAGCTACCATTTTGCTACTTAAACTGCTCGCTGCGTTGCTGTGAGTTACCATTTTGGCACTTAAACTGCTCGCTGCGTTGCTGTGAGCTACCATTTTGCTACTTAAACTGCACGCTGCGTTGATGTGGGCTACCATTTTGCCACTTAAACTGCTCGCTGCGTTGCTGTGGACTACCATTTTACCACTTAAACTGCTCGCTGCGTTGCTGTGGGCTACCATTTTGCCGCTTAAACTGCTCGCTGCGTTGCTGTGGACTACCATTTTGCCACTTAAACTGCTCTGTCTCTGTGTCCAGGAGTTGGAGGTGATTCCCGGGGACTGCATGCAGTTCACGGAGTCCATCCCACCGCTGCTGCTTGGCTCACTGGCGCAGCCCGTCGGGGCAGGCGGTGAGCTGGCGCAGCCCGGCGGGGCCCTGCTAGAGGAAGGCCCACTATTTATGGTTATCATCGGAGAGGTGTACTCTCCGTCTCACTTCTGGATTATTCGTGTCGGGCCACACCACAACCAAACTATGGAGGAGACTATGGACGATATGACGTAAGTATAGTTTTTTTTTGCATCAGTAAAAAAAGACGGGCCAATTGTCGTAATAAAAAATAGAATTATATATCAAGCCACAGATTGTTTTTAAGGCAACGGCAACCAACCTCAGTTTTTATTACTAAGCCACGGAAAAATGAGATGGTCGCAAGAATTTAAAGTAGATTATATTGTCGTTATGAATACCAGTTTTTCAGTCAATTCACAATACAGTCTCGATTCGGTCAACTTGTGCATTGTCCTTCAGATACAATAATTGTTGTAGGAGTTACTACCAGAAAGAGGGCGCCAAGCGCGTGTTGCCGCGCGGCGCGTTGCGCGCGGGGCAGGTCTGTGCCGCCGAGTACTGCGCCGACTGGCATCGCGCGACCATCGAGCACGTCGCCGCACAGACCGTCAAGGTACCCCGTCCCTGCCTGAAGGAGCGTGTTGCCGCGCGGGGAAGGTCTGTGCCACCGAGTACTGCGCCGACTGGCATCGCGCGACCATCGAGCACGTCGCCGCACAGACCGTCAAGGTACCCCCTCCCTGCCTGAAGGAGCGTGTTGCCGCGCGGGGCAGGTCTGTGCCGCCGAGTACTGTTATCTGTTTCATCTGACCCAGATGTCTGCCAGATTTTAAATAGACGTTTCTTTTCAAATATACTATCTTTGGTGTGAATTAAATTAATTTGTCTATTTACAACCTAATAATGATGTCCATGTGTTGTAGGTTCGTCACGTGGACTACGGCACGGTGGACACGGTGTCCGCGGGGTCCTTGCGGCCCTTGCGGCGCGAGTGGGGCGCGCTGCCAGCGCAGGCGGTGCGCGCGCGGCTCGCCGGATGCCGGCCGACCGGCGTCGCGCGGCGCTGGTCGCGCGTCGCGTGCCGCGACTTCCTGGACCACGTGCGAGGCATGCAGCTGTACGCAAAGGTGGTGGCTGTGGACCACGAGGTATGTGTCACCAGGCGAAACTTCCACTTCACCTTAACTTACCGCTCTTTAACCACCTCCTCTACTTCACCTTAACTTACTCCTCCTTAACCACCTCCTTTACTTCACCTTAACTTACTCCTCCTTAACCACCTCCTTTGCTTGACCTTACTTTACTTCACCTTAAGACTGCGCAGGCAGAAATCTTCATACAAAAAAACGACACGCGCCGCGCGAAAAAGTGGTTTTAGGGTTCCGTAGTCAAAGACAAGGAACCCTTATGGATTCGACATGTCTGTCTGTCCGTGACCCGCGACCCGTGCACCCACTGGCTTCACCCACCGGTGGGTGTAGGGGTAATTCCTGTTTACCCGTGTACCCACTGCGATATGGTTGGAATTAATTATCGATGAAAAAAATAAAATAATAAATGAAGAGAAATAAATGAAAATGACAGAATATGACAGAGCATGACAGAGAATGACGGATAATGACAGAGAATGACAGAGCATGACAGCGAATGACAGAGCATGACAGAGAATGACAGAGAATGACAGAGCATGACATCTTCGCATAAACTGCTGCGCCCGCGTTGTTTCCCGCATAGGTCTAAATCCCGTGGGAATATAATCGTTTATCAAATTACTCCTGCATTCTGCTGCTCCCCTGGTACATTCGATAAAAAATCTTTGCATTGCTGCTGCGCCTCGCGGTGTTATCCACATAAGTCTCGATTAATCCTGCATTTTTCTGCTAGCCTGGTACATTGGATAAACTTTCGCCCCCATTTCACCGGTATTCTAGATATTCGGTTACCTAATTACTCCTGCATTCTGCTGCTCGCCTGGTACATTTGATGAAAAGTCTTCGCATTGCTGCTGCGCCTCGCGGTGTTATCCACATAAGTCTAGATTACTCCTGCATTTTTCTGCTAGCCTGGTACATTGGATAAATAGGTCTAAATAACGAGGTTTAAAACTTTTTGTATTATTTTTCTCTTTAACATCGAACTTATCGTATTATTATTTTATTTTTTTCATCGATAATTAATTCCAACCATATCGCAGTGGGTACACGGGTAAACAGGAATTACCCCTACACCCACCGGTGGGTGAAGCCAGTGGGTGCACGGGTCGCGGGTCCTGTCCGTCTGTCCGTGTGTGTCACAGCCTTTTTTTTCCGAAACTATAAGAGCTATACTGTTGAAACTTGGTAAATAGATGTATTCTGTGAACGGCATTAAGATTTTTACACAAAAATTGAAAAAAAACAATTATTCTTGGGGTTCCCCATACTTAGAACTGAAATTAAAAAAAATAAAACATCAAACCTATGCGTGTGGGATATCTATGGATAGGTCTTCAAAAATGATGTTGAGGTTTCTATTATCATTTTTTTTTAAACTGAATAGTTTGCGCGAGAGACACTTCCAAAGTATAAAAATAAATAAAAAACTTTTTTTTTTTTATACTACTTGAATGACGGAACAAGCAAATGGCCCACCTGATGTTAAGCGGTACCCTCTGCCTATGAACAGTGCATTACCTCATAGGTCACGTCCACCTAGGACGCGCCCTATGTGGCATTGCACTGCGCCCGCCTTTGAGACAAAGATGAAAGTCTCACGTGCCTGTAATTTCACCGGCACGCTTACCCTTCAAACCGGAACACAGCAATGCGAGCACTACTGCTTTGCGGCAGAAATAGGTATGGTGGTAGTACTTCCCCGGACGAACTCTTTCACAAAAAAGCTCTACTACTACTAACTAGGACAAGCAAATGGGCATAATACCCTCGATCTGTCCGCAGGAGCGCATCGTGGAGACGTTCCTGACGGACGTGTCTCGTGACGAGGACCTGTGTCTCACGCAGGAGTTCATCCGCTTGCAGCACGCCGACTGGCGCGAGGACTCCGCCCTCACAGTAAGTAGAATATAATAAGACTCCGCCCTCAGAGTAAGTAGAATATAATAAGACTCCGCCCTCAGAGTAAGTAGAATATAATAAGACTATTTGTTGTTAACTTCAGTACAGTACTACCCAAGTAATATGGCTTACCGATGTACCTGCGCAGAAGATTAATTTTTAAAGCGCGGGAATTTTCCTTTTCCGCTATTGGTCGGCAGCTGCCGCCATGTTAGCTCGCGCCGAAGTGTAATTGTGCGGAGGGGCGTGACTTGCGAGTGAGACGGAACTAACAGCTGCAGTGTATTATGAACCTTATAATAGTGATCTAAGATTGATTGTAAGTTTTGAGCATTCTTTCGTTGATGTTCGGAGCCATACTTTCTTTTCTGCGCGAACGAAGATTCACGACGCGCCATATCAGTTGGGTACACGTCTACATTCGTTATCATGCGTAGCATTTTAGATTGAAAGCGTTGCAGAATTTCCAGGTTTGAGTTTGCCGCTGTACCCCACAGCTCAGCTCCATAGGACCATACTGTTTTTAAAATGCATTTGTAGAGGAGGAGTTCTATTACTTACCTAATTACCCATTTACCATACGAGAGATAGCTAGGTCAACACATCACTAGGGTCACTTACTTGGTGGTACCGTTTAACTTTAAAAGACCCACGGTACCACCAGGGGTATGGTCAGGGGTACCGTGGGTCTGAAATGGATTATCTTGGCAACCAAACGATGGACTTGTTCGATTGTTCCGTGAGCTGCACGGAAACCAAATTGATGTGAAGGGATCAGTTGCTTAGAGCTATCTCATAAGTTTGTCTAATCATGAATAATATTTAAAATATTTTAGAAACGATTGGAAGCAAACTTATGGGGCGATAAGACGCAACAAGTTGTAGTAGAGTTTATGTAAAAGAGTTCGTCCGGGGAAGTACTACCACCGTACCAATTTCTGCCGCAAAGCAGTAGTGCTCGCATTGCTGTGTTCCGGTTTGAAGTGTAAAGGTGCCGGTGAAATTACAGGTACATGAGACTTTTTATCTTTATGTCTCAGGGTGGCGGGCGCAGTGCAATGCCACATAGGGCGCGTCCTAGGTGGGTGTGACCTGTGAAAGAAACGTTACCTATGAACTCTAACTCTGCCTATGAACAGTGAATTACCTCTTAGGTCATGTTCACCTAGGACGCGCCCTATGTGGACTTAACTATTGGAAGCAAACTTATGGATAAGACGCTACATTTTCAGGATCTTTGTCGGGCTTGAGAATTATTATGATGTCTCCTGTAGGACATAATGGACCAACTCTCTGAGCCTTATTACAAAAAACTAAATTAGTCCTGGTTTAAACCCGAACTACATAGTCTAGGCTTGTAGCGGTATTTAAGCTATATACAACTTTAATACAAAGGCAGATGGTTTGTTTTGCGTTGTCAACTCTAGAGCTAGATAGTTCAATATTATGTCAATAATGTCAAAGTCTCGAACTATCTCTGGTTTTTCTTAAACCAGGCAGCCCCCTAGTTTTACAATGGTCTAAAAATTTACAGTTGATTGCTTGTTGGATAGAACTTTGCATTGTGATGTGACAATTTGACACAAGATCCGTCAGTTTGACACTTCGGAAATATGTGTAGTTTAGAAAATAAACCATCTGTCTTTGTGTTAAAGTTGTATATAACTTTAATACCGTGACAAACCTAGACTACTTAGTTCTGGTTTAAACCAGTTAGTTTTTTTATAATAAGGCCGTCTGTGTTCTGTGGTTGCAGAGTGACGAGAGTTACCTGTACCCTCGCTTCGCGGCGCTGGAGTGCGGCGCGACGCCCAACTACGGCGAGATCCAGGGCCTGCTGGACCAGGGCATCGAGGTGGACTATGTGGAGGCCTACAGGCGGCACGTGACCTGCGCGATGTAACGAACCGTACTTACTAGTTTCATTAATATCTCACAAATACTCAAATAAAATTAGTAGATATTT
The DNA here is from genome assembly GCA_932527175.1 of Operophtera brumata. Lineage (NCBI taxonomy): Eukaryota > Metazoa > Arthropoda > Insecta > Lepidoptera > Geometridae > Operophtera > Operophtera brumata. The sequence continues at coordinate 28,636,967 of OW052239.1, read as the reverse complement.
TTATCAAGTAAATCGAGCGGAATTTGGGTAATGAGGTTACTAACAATGGAGGGTTTGTACATTCGTCTCTCTAAGAGTTGGTCTGTGTGAATGCTTACCTACACGAAGGATAAACAATTGTTTCTCATTATATTTTGAGAGTACACCAAATTCCTGACGGTTGTTTAGGAGCCATACCAATAAGGTTCAGAATTAAGTGGAATGTTTTGTATAAATAACGCGTAATTTCCCCCGCACTCCGCATCCCCTTTGACACCAAAAAACCACTGTTTTGTTTTACCAGGAAGTTCCCTCGCCTCTCCCATGGCGACATAAATATGATGATGCCGCCATGATCTGGGTCAGTTCTGGGTGATTTTCTGGTAAGCAACACGTTTATGCGGAAGCTCTGGGGTAAAAATATTAAATCATGTTAATTAAGTTATGAAGTGATTTTGAAGCTTATTTTAAAAGCTTGAGATTTATACTTTGAAATATTAGGACTGATTCTAGAAAGTAGAATAGTCCTTAATAAGTGAAATTAAATATAATTGAGTGGAAGTTTAAATTTTGTGAAATATAAAAGTAATTAGAAAGTCTCCAAAATAAAGGAATTAGCTAGTTTCTTTTTGATGATGCTATTCAAGTGATTTTAAATATTCAAAGTCAATGGGGAGGGAAGTGTTTAGCTTTGTGAAAAAGTGATAATTCTCCGAAGGAAGAGATTTGTAGACTGGCGTAGTCTATAGATTCTTTTCTGTTTTAATGTTTTCAGGATTCCAATTTTTTGCCGGACAGGAAACCTTTATCTACTCGAAAGAGTTATCCAGTGAGTCCGCTGGATAGGCAAAATCTTATCCTACCTATTTACCTATTTTCCTACCCTCTAGGCTCCGTTTGTCGTTTTAGGTAACACAGCGACAGACATCCCTACCTTAATAGTTTCAAGATAGGTATCCTGACATTGCATTTCGTCAGGAGACATCCACAATTAACTTGCACATTTAAAATAAAATGAGGTCGGTTTCTCAAAGTTTTTGAATCACACACATCCAATTTAGCCAGGTAATCAGGCACACTTATGTAGGCGTTGTATTAGTGCGTACGTAGACCAATTTTACAAAATAGCATTTTCTAAAATTTAACCGGGAATAAAATATAGTTTTCTATTATTCTTTCATAAAGGAACGGGTAAAATATTTATCAAACGTATTAAAATACTAGAAGAAAGAGAATCTTGTAATTGAGAATTATCGTTCGTGGAAGGAAAAATTCATTTAAATATAGTCTAGGTTTTTCGTAAGTGATTATTCCTACCTGGATAATCCAACTAGGAATTCTATTTACTCCACAGAGAGTTTTAGAATTATTCGTAAGTAGGAGTATGATTTGAGTAGAGATTTTCCAGGGCTTTAGTAAGCCCCGAGAAATCCCAAAGTTAACCAATGGTGAAGAATGAATGTGGTTAGTTTTTGCATTAATGATTACATGTAAATTCCCTGGAATGTTTGAAAATGACTAACAAACTTACTTTCGACGGAAGTAGTTTCGTGGACCTCTGAAATCCCTTGTAATAGAGTAAAAGGAATTGATTTGCATTAGAATATCATTTAGATAAAATTCCCGGACAATATTAGGTAATCTACCTATGTCCAAGCGAGGGGGATCTGACCAAGAGCGATGGCAGAAGATCACCGTAGACAGCGTTGACGGAGCTGTCCTCCAAAAGTCGCTTATCCCTGGATGTAAACCTTATCATTTATGGTTCATCCCTCCAAACAGTTAAAGAAATAACTTAAAAATCCTATCTAGGAAGAAAATAATTTATACAAGTAATTTCTTGTCATTTCCTTTACGGTATTCTCTTATCAAAGGAATAACAAACTATAGAATAAAATAAAACCCTGGAGTAAACTTTTAGTTAAATGTCCCAAAGTGTACAGAAATAAAAATAAAATTTAAGTAGGTATCTTTTTTACCAGAATTAGTAGCAACTAATGACATGGGTTAGGGAAAAAGGTAGATATATTTTATGTAGATAGGATACGTTAAGACTCGACAAAATTAACATAAAAGAATTTGAGTTATTACAATACACAACGTAGGAATATAACTAGACGATCACATGGCCAATTTATAGAGTTTTAAGAAAGTAGGTAAGATTAAGTTAACGTCAGCTCCACAGAGTAAATTAGGAAGTCGGTGAGTGCGCGCGGAGATATGTAGGTTTAAGAGGGTGGGTGTTACAGCGAGGGCCGCCGAGAGCCCTGCACGCCGTCTGCTCGACGCGCCGCGACCGTCGCCAGACCGGGCAGTGCCTACGTTGCGTCGGCCTCACGCTGCATCATCCACGACTGCCCATCGTCACGCAATCTAACCCCGTCAGATGCGCACGATTGCTCCCCGTCACAGTCGCCCGACAGGGCAGTGGGTTCGTTGCGTCGCCCTCACGCTACATCGCTCGCGTCAGGGCGATGGCAATCGTGGTCACGCAATCTAACCCCGTCAGCTGCGCGCGATCGCTCACCGTCACAGTCACCCGAGCGGGAAGTGCCTACATTGCGTCGCCCTCACGCCGCACCATCCGCGACTGGGCAATGCCCATTGTCACGCAATCTGACCCCGTCAGTTGCGCGCGATTGCTCCCCGTCACAGTCTCCCGACAGGGCAGTGGGTTCGTTGCGTCGCCCTCGCGCTGCATCAATCGCGTCCGAGATTCGAGATATTTTTTTGTAAACAAAGGGTATATAAAAAAAAATATAGCAAAAAAATAGGTGCTCTGTGGTAGTATATTAAATTAGGCCAATAAACAGGCTAGGCATGTTATTCTAACTCAGATCTGATAAACTATAAAGTAATCAATATTTTGTCGTATATATTTTCGAGTTATTTTGATTATTAACAAAGTTATCAAGCGAAAATATATTTGTTAGTAGAAAATATTTCATGTTACTTGGAACACTGCAGAGATTCTAAACAATGGGCTTTGTTTTGAAAGCCGGTCCCCATTTTGTTAATTTCATTCGTTTCTCCTCATTTGCCGAATACGAATGTGCTTTTCGCACAGTTTTACAATGGAACGGTCATAGTGATCAATAGGTAAGAGTTATATATAACATTTTGCCGTTTACACATTGACTCGTCAGATAAACTTAGGTAGGTAGTGGGTTTGTGATTATTTGCCGCAAATTGAAGGTACATACCCCGCGAGCGAACCCGCTGGCGGATATTACAAAAATTTAATACCGTAGGAAAAGCCGCGGGTCAATACTAGTAAAATATGATCTATGTTTTTACCACTGGCTTGTCTCTTTGAAGGTGACATTTGTTTGTTTACAAAAAATATCTCGAATGCTGAACCAGGGTATATTAAGTTTGTCCGCATGCTCATAGTTTTGAAGCTGACGTTCAAACTACACAGACACATTATTTATAGGTATTTTTGTACGCAGTTAAACTACTGCATTAAAAAACTCCCATTAGTTCAACCGTTGAACTAATGGGAATGGGCGGTTTTCTGTGTAAGTATGTTACCTGTTACAATAAAATAAGTTATTTTGAATGCATCACTGTACATACCTATTAAGTTTATATGCATGGTCATAGTTTTGAAGCTGACGTTTTTTCAAACTATAGACACATTTTTTAAGGTATTATTGTACGCAGTTGAACTTATACATCAAAAAACTCCCATTAGTTCAACTGTTGAACCAATCGGGTGTACCAGTGGGAACGAGTGGTTGTCTGTATAAGTATGTAAACTGTTACAAAAAGAAGTTTTTTTAAATGTTGTATACACCTGTTAGTTTATCCGCATGCTCATAGTTTTGAAGCTGACATTCAAAGTACACAGAGACATTATTTTAAATGTATGATTATAGTACGCAGTTGAACAACTGCATCAAAGAACTCCCATTAGTTCAACGGTTGAACTAATCGGGTGTACCTACTCGTGGGAACGAGCAGTTTTCTGACTAAGTATGTAACCTGTTACAAAAAGAAGTTTTTTTTAATGTTGTATATACCTGTTAGTTTATCCGCATGCTCATAGTTTTGAAGCTGACGTTCAAGTACACAGAGACATTATTTTAAATGTATGATTATAGTACGCAGTTGAACAACTGCATCAAAGAACTCCCATTAGTTCAACGGTTGAACTAATTGGGTGTACCTACTCGTGGGAACGAGCAGTTTTCTGACTAAGTATGTAACCTGTTACAACAAGAAGTTTTTTTTAATGTTGTATATACCTGTTAGTTTATCCGCATGCTCATAGTTTTAAAGCTGACGTTAAAATTACACAGACACATGTTTTTAAAGGTATGATTTTTGTACGCAGTTTAACTACTGCATTAAGAAACTCTCATTAGTTCAACGTTTGATTTAATCGGGTGTACTAGTGGGAACGTGCTGTTTTCTGTATAAGTAAGTTACCTGTTACAAAAAAATAAGTTTTTTTTAATGTTGTACATACCTATTAAGTTTATTTGCATTCTCATAGTTTTGATGCTGACGTTCAGTCTATACACATGTTTTTAAAGGTATTAAAGTACGCAGTTGAACTACTGCAACAAAAAAATCCCACTTGTTCCAACTAATTGGGTGTACTAGTGGGAACGAGTGGTTATCGTTATAAGTCCTGCGTGACCTGTTACAAAAGATAAGTGACCTGTTACAATTTTGTTTTGTGTTAATGCATCGCTGTACTTTATGTATAACCTTATATGCATGGTACTAGTATTAAGTTTATATGCATGGTACTAGTATTAAGGTGAATGCTCACGTTTGCGGCGCGAGATTCAAATTTTTTGGTGTTTTTTGCCCTTTACAGGTCATCAACACTTCTTCAGATGACGAAAGTTGAGTTCGCGACAACTAGGAGACCTAACACACATGTTTTAATTGATTGTATCTCATAAATATCATCAGTTTAGCTACGATACCCCTAAACAAACAAAAACACTGTAAAAATGTGTTTAGGGGTATCATAGCTAAACTGATGATATTTATGAGATACTATCAATTAAAACATGTGTGTTAAGTCTCCTAGTTGTCGCGGACTCAACTTTCGTTATCTGAAGAAGTGTTGAAGAGCTGTAATGGGCAAAAAACACCAAAAAAATTGAATTTCGCGCCGCAAGCGTGCGCATCCACCTTAAGTTTATATGCATGGTACTAGTATTAAGTTTATATGCATGGTACTAGTATTAAGTTTATATGCATGGTACTAGTATTAAGTTTATATGCATGGTACTAGTATTAAGTTTATATGCATGGTACTAGTATTAAGTTTATATGCATGGTACTAGTATTAAGTTTATATGCATGGTACTAGTATTAAGTTTATATGCATGGTACTAGTATTAGGTTTATATGCATGGTACTAGTATTAAGTTTATATGCATGGTACTAGTATTAAGTTTATATGCATGGTACTAGTATTAAATTTATATGCATGGTACTAGTATTAAGTTTATATGCATGGTACTAGTATTAAGTTGATATGCATGGTACTAGTATTAAGTTTATATGCATGGTACTAGTATTAAGTTTATATGCATGGTACTAGTATTAAGTTTATATGCATGGTACTAGTATTAAGTTCATATGCATGGTACTAGTTTTAAGAGTTGCTCCGATGTTTAACGAGTGTCGCTTGCCGCTCCATACAAACTGAAGGTTCCTCATTTGTACATTAACTCAACGAATACCGGGGCCGCCATCGCGCTAATATTGAACTAAAACTAAATCGGAACCGTTCACGATGAGATGAATGGATTGAGGGATCCTTCGTACGACTGGCTTGAGGGATCCTTCGTACGTCTGGATTGAAGTATCCTTGCCTGGAATACCTCAAGATCCTTGCTTGAATTGAGCTGTAATTACCACAATCCTCAGAGTTTCAGCTCAATTCAAGAAAGGATGTCTCAATCCAGACGTACGTAGAATCCTTCAATCCAGAGGTACGTAGGATCCCTCAATCGAGACGTACGAAGGATCCCTCAATCCAGACGTACGAAAGATCACTTAATTCAGACGTACGAAGGATCTCTCAATCCTTACGTACGAAGGATCCCTCAATCCAGACATACGGAGGATCCCTCAATCCAGACGTACGAAGGATCCCTCAATCCAGAGGTACGAAGGATCCCTCAATCGAGACGTACGAAGGATCCCTCAATCCAGACGTACGAAAGATCACTTAATTCAGACGTACGAAGGATACCTCAATCCAGAAGTACGAAGGATCCCTCAATCCAGACGTACGAAGGATCCCTCAATCCAGACGTACAAAGGATCCCTCAATCCAGACGTACGGAGGATCCCTCAATCCAGACGTACGAAGGACCCCTCAATCCAGACGTACGAAGGATCCCTCAATCCAGACGTACGAAGGATCCCTCAATCCAGACGTACGAAGGATCCCTCAATCCAGACGTACGAAATAACGTGAACGGTTGTGGTTTTGTTTTGGTTCAAAGTTCAATTGGCGCTCTGTGGTTTGTCAGTTACACATTCAATTGTATACAATCAAATTAACTGTTATATGTTTTTCATAAAAAAAAATAAGTCTGTGGTTTGCAAACCATATAGTTTTATGAAAAACTGACAAACCCCAGGTCTAGATGACAGTAACAGTGTATAGATAATGCGTACAATATTGCATGGAGTTAGATGATATTATACAGGTCGTCCCAAGACTATGCGACATGAAGGGAAAGTACCTTAAATATTGTAGATGGGATATTTTACTGAAAGGAGACTTTAGTTTATTTATAAAAGTAAGAAATACTGCATTCAAAGATTTTCAAAAAATTACTTGCTTCGTCTGGGAATCGAACCGACTTAAGTGAAAAAAAACATCCCGTATTTTTATGATGCCAATCAAAAGAATGGACAAAAATTAATTATTCCTCTTAAAGAACACAGTACCGTAAAACAGGACTACCGTAAAATTAATCATTTTAATTTTAAGTCGGTTTGATTCCCAAACGAATCATGTAACTTTAGAAAATCTTTGATTGCACTATTACTAAGTTTTAAAAATAAAATAGTCGTCTTTCAACAAAACATCCTATCTACACTATTTAAGGTACTTTTCCTTCATGTCGCATAGTCTTGGGACGCCCTGTATACATACAAAATAGGAGCAAAGTAAGTATGTATGAAGATGGCGCTCGCGCCCTCTAGCGGTACATTACCTAAAGCATTTCCTACCAATGTAAAAGTACCTAGTGATTTACATTCAATAAAGATTTGCTAATTTTGGTACATATTTCAAAGTGTTTTTTTTTTAACTAGTCGACTTAAATTAATTTTGTACAAGCTTTTATTTAACTTGCAATGTATGTATGTGTGTCCGGGTGGAAACTTGCAACTGAATTTTAAAGCAGTTATCCTGATTGAGATGAAATTTGTCATACCTGTCAAGTTCCGATGACAATACAATATGATGGTGACAGCGAGCTTATCTGATGATGGAAACGGAAGGTGGACAACGGAACTTCTCGATGGATAATAGTAGACTGGCCGTGTTTAGGCTCATTGTGATCAGCACATCGTTACGATCACTAATATTATAAAATCTTGTAATGAAAATGAAAACTTTTTAAATGAAAATAAGTTCTGTCTGTCCCCCTTTTGCAAGTGTGGGATAGATCGAACTTTTTTGTCTCAACTGTCATCCTAGGGTGACAAAATGAGGAAACGGCATTGAGGGGTTTTCACGGCCGTTTCACATGTCGATAGCCTTGAAAATAGATGGCGCCAGCTCTGTACAAGCTAAAGTAGCTCTGTCAAAATAAAGTGAAATGTCAACGTCAACAACGTAGTGATATATGTTCGTGATATTCACACAAAAGCACAGACAACACATTTGTTATTTTGACAAGTATACTTGAGTCAGCGCCATCTATCGAGCCAAATTGAACTTTTTTTTATTTAATGACGGGTTTTCACGGACGTTTCAAATCATGCGCTAATAGATGGCGCTGCTTTGAACCTAGCTTTCAAAATAAAGTGAAATGTCAAAGTCAACAACGTAGTGATATATTTTCGTGGTATTTTGTTACTATCACAAAAGCACAGACAACGCATTTGTTAATTTTGACAAGCATACTTCAGTCAGCGCCATCTATCGAGACAAATTGAACTACTTTTTATTTTTTATTCGTTAATGAAAAACCCTAAATAAATATATAGATGTGGTAAGTGCATTTATTAATGTACAAGTTCAAACTAGTCCTCTGGTTCATTGAGAGAGCGGAACTCGAAAGCAGCCTTCCTGGTCAGAGTATCCAGGTACCTGCGAGTCAGCTTAGACGATAGCAAGTCTTCTATAGCTTCAGGGCTGTTATTCGCTATGACCATAGGAGATTACTTGACAATAACGTGGGACGGCACAATGTATTCTGAACGATGATTCCACGCTGATCTCGTAACGAGCCCGCGTTATATCACGTTTGGCCATCGCGAATAGAGATCCACCAACTTATTTGTAGAATTAAATGTAGATGACAGAAAAATGTAGGTAGGTAAATGGTTCTACAGATAAGTTGGTGGATCTGTAAGGGGTAAAGTTTTTTTTTTAAATTAATAAAAGTTCTATCTGTCCCCTTTTTTGCAACTGTGGGACAGATCGAACTTTTTTGTCCCAACTGTCATCCTCAACAACTGGGAACAAATGGGAATAGTTCCTAATTAAAACTCAAATAATAATATTGTGGTAAGTGCATTTATTAATGTACGAACTTGGTTGGAACACAAACTAGTCCTCTGGCTCATTGAGAGAGCGGAACGCGAAGGCAGCCTTCCGTGTGAGAGTATCCAGGTACCTGCGAGTCAGCTTAGACGATAGCAAGTCTTCTATCGCCTTGATCACGCTCTTGGCGTTGATCTCGTACAAAACAGATGACTCACCATTGCGAAAATTTATCTTTTTCGGCACTATAAAAGAAGAATTCAGTAAGTATTCACACGCCGCGAACTAAACACGCGAGCAACGCGCCAACACTAAGAGCAATTGCGCACTAGCGGCTAGGCCGCAGCGGCCAGGTCGCGCGCCCCGGCCGCAGGGGTTACGATTTGCAACGCGGCCAAACCGCGGCTACGATCGTCAGTTGCACATACAGCGCGCTTCAAAATGGACGTTGAGGAAATAGCAGTGCTTTTGTATATTTTGTGTGATGATCACAAATCATGCTGGTCCATTTTGAAGCGCGCTGTATGTGCAACTGACGATCGTAGCCGCGGTTTTGGCCGCGTTGCAAATCGCAACAGCTGCGGCCTAGCCGCTAGTGCGCTATTGCTCTAAGGGCGTTAGTTCTGTTAAGGTGGTTGCTTTTCCATACAAACGTATTAGCACAAATATGGGCGAACAGGGTATAATTTTACACTGAAATGACTGTTGTTGGCTGTTATATTGGTCATTATTTGCGGCAACTCATATTTGGTTGAAGAAAATAGTGGACTAATAGCGAAAATAACATCGGAAATTACTTGTATGGACTAAAATTTCGATGTTATTTTCGCTAGTAATCCACTGTTTTCTTCAACCAAATATGATTTGCCGCAAATAATGACCAATATAAAAACCAACAACAGTCATTTCAGTGTAAAATTATACTCTGTTCGCCAATATTTGTGCTAATACGTTTGTATGAAAAAGCAACCACCGCATCCTAGGTGCTTCTAAACGCGCTATATTTTTACTGCACGTGGCCGACAACTATTGGTGTCTCTCTCTAACATGTGAGTAGGAGAGGGACACCAATAGTTGCCAGCCACTTAGTGCAGAGAAAATATGGCCCGTTTATAAGCCCCATAGCACGAGTTTCATATTGATATTTAGAGAGTTCGTCCGGGGAAGTACATACCATCATACCTATTTCTGCCGCAAAGCAGTAGGTAGTGCTCACATTGCTGTGTTCCGGGTTGACGGTTGCCGGTGAAATTACAGGCACATGAGAATTTCATTTTTATGTCTCAGCGGGTGGCGGGCGCAGTGCAATGCCACATAGGGCGCGTTCTAGGTGGACGTGACCTATGTGGTTACCGCTTAACATCAGGTGGGACATACGCTTGTTCCGTCACAAAAAGATTTAAAAAAAGGCCCAGGTTTGGTAGGCCAGGTCCGGTTTAGGGGTCTTAGGTCCCCCCCCCCCCCTCGGTACGCCCATTATTATTATTCATTTCATTTATTCTGACATCACAAGGTCACAGTTATATAATTATTTAAGTAGACCTTCACTATTGCTCTAATCGGATAGACTATCTGATCAGGACCCGAATGAACGACTTCATCACAGGCAGTTCAAATCTGCTAGGTATGGACCTGTAGAATGCTGTTGATGCTACTCCGCACTCTGCTGAGCAAAGAAGCTGTTTTCTTGCGGATTATGGCATGAAAACCATCGACCCGCGCTTTTGCAAACATAGTATATGCACTGCAGAAGCGAGGCAGCCCCAACAGCATCCTAAACCCATTATTATATTGGAAGCGAAGGGCACTTAGCGATTTTTGAGTATAGCTGAACCACAGGCTGCTCGTGTAGAACGATTGGCAGTAGGCTTTGAACAGAGTAATTTTCACTAGTATAACATATTTTTCTAGACTTACTAATCTGATCATTAGCTTGACTGGGGTTCTGATGTCGACCTTTTACACCTGCTTGATTCAACCTTGGCTTCGCATCATTCTTGTTCATAGACAATACTCTTCCGTTCGACCTTTTTATTTCATGTTCTTCATTATCTGTGGCCGGCTCGTACTTTTGTTGTTTTACTTCGTTATTGTGTTTGGGCGCTAATTCTTGAATGTTTTTGTCACGCTTATCTGACTTCATCGCGTGGTCAACTGCGTCTACGTCCGATTGTATATCATATAGTTCGCGATCGTGAACATTTATGTAAGCGTCTGATAATTGAATAATAATGCTGGAAAAACCTGTAATTCAAATATTTAAATTGTAGTACCTAGTGACCATGGTAAATACGACACATACTTAACAATAAAAATAAAAATCGGCCAAGTGCAAGTCGGACTCGCGCTCGAAGGGTTCCGTACCATTATCTATAAAAACGGCAAAAAAACACGTAATGGGAGCCCCCTTTAAATACCTATAGGTATTTAATTTCTTATAATTTAATTATTTTTATATTTTATGTGAATATATTACAAGCAAAAAAATATATTTTGTTGTATGGGAGCACCCTTAAATATTTGTTCTGTGTTTTAGTATTTGTTGTTATAGCGGCAACAGAAGTACATCATCTGTGAAAATTTCAACTGTCTAACTATCACGGTTCATGAAATACAGCCTGGTGACAGACTGTCAGCGGAGTCATAGTAATAGGGTCCCGTTTTACCCTTTGCTGTACTAATATTTATTCTGTGCTTTGGGTACGGAACCCTACATAAATACGTAAGTGGTTGCTTGTAATTGTTACATATAAGTAGGTATAATTAATCTAAGTTCATGGAATGTTAAGTAGTGCAAGTTACTGAAGACAAATAAAGTTTTTTTCATTTTTATTTTAATAGATGCCTTCTAGACCTTTATGCTCCATCTTCGGCCACATCGTCACTTACCGACAGGTGAGATCGTGCTCAAACAAAGGTCTATCAATGTTATAAAAAAACCCTATTCCCTATTATTGGCAAGTTGCATACGTAACGTGTTTTATCCGGACGAATCAGACTTCGCTATGACCATAGAGGATTCCTTGGCAATAACGTGTGACGTCACAATGTATTTTAAACGATGATTCCACGCAGTTATGGTACAAGCCCGCGTTATGTCACGTTGATCATAGCGAATAAGGCCCCAGGGCACAGAATCAATATTAGTACAAGTACAGAAGACGCACTTAGCGAAAAAAAATATATAAATAGCGACTCTTGCTGGGACGCAACAAAGTGCAATTCAGCTCGCATTAGCGCTCAATGCCTATCGCGATATTCACCTAAACATTTGCTCTCTCTTCTAACGCGTAACTCTGTCGCTGTCTGGCGCGGAGTGATGCGCATCAAAAGGGTTGTCGACATTTCTAATAAAAAAATAAATTAACCTTCCGTTATGTGGGTAGATCAGCATTGTAGCACAGATTATGTATTAGTTACTTCGTAACGCGCAAGACAGCTAGAAGAGGCCGTAACATAGGGTCGGAGCTTTATGTCTCAGGGTGGCGGGCGCAGTGCAATGCCACATAGGGCGCGTCCTAGGTGGACGTGACCTGTAAGGTAATGCACTGTTCATAGGCAGAGGTTACCGCTTAACATCAGGTGGGCCATCCGCTTGTTCCGTCATTCAAGTAGTATAAAAAAAAAAGATCGAAAGCAGGTAGGTATTTTTAACCCCCGACGGAAAAACGACGGGGTGTTATAAGTTTGAGGTGTCTGTGCGCGCGTGTGTGTGTGTGTGTGTGTGTGTATGTATCTGTGTGTGTGTATGTCTGTGGCATCGTAGCTCCCGAACGGATGAATCGAATTAGTTTTTTTGTTTGTTTGAAAGGTGATTTTTTCAGGAGTGTTCTTAGCTATGTTTGACCAAAATCGGTTCAGCCGTTTCATTGCGTTGGCGGTTTTTTTTATTTTTACAAAATTAATTGCTTGTAGGTAAATGAAATAGTTACAAAGTTATATGGATATTATAACGATGATATATTAAGTTGGTAGGTAAGTATAGTTTTTCTCTGCTTATGAGGTTAACAAGCTACGATTTAATTTAAAAACATCAGTAGGTTTACCAAAACCATCGATGACGAAAACATATTATTATTATGAACTGAACTCGCTCTAAATTACCTAACCTACAAAAAAAAGCCTCAAAGTACCTCGCGAGTACCTATTTTAATTTTCAAATAGGTACATATTAGGTACATATTATGTACCTACAAATTACGTAAGTACCACATGTTATTATCAATATTGTTATTATGTAGAAATAAAGACTTATTCATGTTTTTTTTATTTTTATAAGTACTAAGAATGACGGAACAAGCAGGTAGCCCACCTGATGATAAGCGGTAACCTCTGCCTATGAACAGTGCATTATCGCATAGGTCACGTCCACCTAGGACGCGCCCTATGTGGCATTGCACTGCACCCGCCACCCTGAGACAAAAGATGAAAAGTCTATGTGCCTGTAATTTAACCGGCAACCATGCACTTCCAACCGAAACACAGCAATGCGAGCACTACTGCTTTGCTGCAGAAATAGGTATGGTGGTAGTAGGTACTTCCCCGGACGAACTGTTTCACAAAAAAGCTCTTCTACTGCTAATTTGGAGCGATTCAGAAGTAAAGTCTAATTAAGCACGTAAGTAGATCGGTAAGTAGGTAGGTACCTAAATTCAAGTAATTACCTATATATACCTATATTACAACCTAAATCTCTGAAATCTATGCTGTATGCACAAGAAATCACACCTATAAAAGGCATTACTTCGATATGTACCTACAGAAAATAACTAATGTACATCAATCAAATAACTTAAATTTCTTCGTCCTTCGGCAATGCAAAAAATGATAATTCTTTATTTGTTTTTTGACTATTGCATCCATATACAGCACAATATGTAGGCGACGGAATATTTGCGCGGGAAACGTGTTGTGCGAGCGCTCAGGCGTGCGTCCGACAACCGACTGTCACTTGTTCCGAGTGAGGGACGCCCGGGCTGTAGGTATATATCGCGCGACCTTGAGCGAGTGGTGATGCCCTGACCAGGGCGGTCGCTAGTATACACTAATATTATAAAGAGGAAAGATTTGTATTTTTTTGTGTGTGAATGATAATATTCATTGACATGACAATATTCATGACAATATGATGATGTAACGAATAAACTCAAAAACTACTGTGCCGATTTCAAAAATTCTTTCACCATTGGAAAGATATATTCACCCTGAGAGACATAGGCTACCAGGGGGGATAGGAAGGGGGGGGGGCTGTTTTTCATCCTGAAACTACCCGTGCGAAGACAGGACGAGTCGCTAGTCATTTATAAAAATATATTAGGTAAGTTTTATTATTCACTAGCGACTCGCCGCGGCTTCGCACGGGTAGCCCCCTGTGACCCCCCCCCCCCCCCCCCCCCTATGTTAATCTCCTGGTTCTAACCTACCTTCCCACCAATTTTAGGTAAGCCAAATCGGTTCACCCGTTCTTGAGTTATAAGTGGTGTAACTAACACGACTTTCTATCTATCTATATTATATAAAGCTGGACAACGGTGACTCATTGACATGGTTGTTCTCCCAGAAGGAGTCGTTTTAGAGATGGGACATGTTCTAAAGATGTGTTCAGCTCACCGATGTGACCCCAGGAAAAGTCTGACATTTTGAAAAAACCAAGATGGCGCCCGTTTTCAAAACCGTTCTTCGAAACGGTGTCCGATAGGAACCGTTCAAAGGGCGTATCCTATTGATTTTATACACAGATTACAGAAAAAGTAAAAAAAAATGAAAAAAAACAATATAGAGGTCCAGAAATGATATTTAAAAAAAAAAAAATCGTCCGCATCAACTTTGACGAGTTTAAGTGTTCTACGAAAGTTGATGCACGACAATTTCGTTTATGCAGAATTGTAGCCAACATCCTGGTGTATATAGGAAAACCCCAACTTTGAAAAAAAAACAAGTTTTCGAAGTTTTTTTAAGGCATTTTGTAAAATCGAGAAATTGACAATTGGCCCACAATCCATACAAAAATCGATTACGAAGGTTAAGCAACGTTCTGCGCGGTCAGTTTTTGGATGGGTGACCGTTTTTTTCACTTTTTGCATTATTTTTTTTTTAAATTTGTTTTTTTAGTGTTTTTTGTAGTTAATGGTACGTAACCCTTCGTTCGCAAGTCCGACTCGGTGTTTTTTTTTTGTTACAATAATTCATCATTTCTTCATAGTACCTACAAACATCGTAGTAGGTATATGGTGCTTCTTTTCAACATCTTTTTTGACAAGTTTTTGATTGAGATTGAATAAATAAAACGGACAAGTGCGAGACCTACTCGGACACGAAGGGTTCCAGAACGGCAATTTAGTCACCCTGATGAGACCCATACCTATTATTTATTCTGTGCCCCTACACTTTAAAACGGAACACAGTGATGCAAACACTACTGCTTTGCGGCAGAAATAGGTATGGTGGTAGTATTTCCTCGCACGAACTCTTTCACAAAAAAGCGGCCAAGTGCGAGTCACACTTATGGTTTGATGAAAAATATTTTTTTGAGTTTCAGTTCTAAGTAACCACAAAAATTTATTGTTTTTTTCTATTTTTGAGTAGAAGAGCCGAACACCGGGCTCAGTGGCGCGTATTGGGAGAGGCCTATGTCCAGCAGTGGACTAATGTGGGCTGATGATGATGTGTTATTCCGGGAGTCCAGTTATCTACATTCCAGTTTTCATCCAAATGCGTCCAGACGTTTCAGCGTGAAGAAGTAACACACACACACACAACAAAAAAACACATTATATAATCCATTTCACGTCTATATTCCACGATGGTGCAACCCACTGTAAAGAGGCCCATTGAGGCTCTGCCTACCCCTTCGGTGAAAAAGGCGTGTGTCTAATGTTTGTGCCTATGTACGTATGGGAGATGTATCTGTTACGTAGTAAATAATATTTAATCTGTGATAATAAAATTTACTATGTAGGTCAGCTTTAGAGAAGGTAGGTCTCAGTATACCTATAATAGGTAGGTACCTACCTACCTATTATAGGTATACTGAGAGCTGAGAGGTTTTTGATTGACATCAATCTACTTACTTAAAATAATAATAAAAAAAACGGACAAGTGCGAGACGTACTCGGGCACGAAGGGTTCCATAACAGTAACTACAAATAAGGCAAAAAAAAGTTTGGACCTGGATGACCCTGGTACCCTCTGCCTATGAACAGTGCATTATCCACTAAATACGCGCCCTATTTGGCATTGAAATGCGCCAGTCACCCTGAGACAAAAATGGAAAGCCTCATGTGCCTATAATTTCACCGGCAACCATACCTACCTATTATTTATTCTGTGCCCATACACTTTTAAACGGAACAAATTAATGCAAGCACTACTGCTTTGCAGAAGAAATAGGTATGGTGGTAGTACTTCCTCGGACGAACTCTTTCACAAAAAAGCTCTACTACCTACCTAGGTACTAACAAATGGTGCCAATAATAAAAATACATTTATTTACAGAAAGAATAATACAAGGTATGTACAAAATACATATGAAACAGTTGTGCCACCTGAAGACCGCTGCAAGCGATCTAAAGGTAGCTCAACTGATCCAAATCACTACCAGACGGAAGCGTCCCTAAGATGCTGGCTGCATTGCCACGCTGAATGGCAATACTAATGCGTTGAGCCAGATAAGAGCCAGCTCTCGGGTCACGCGTCGCTTCGACCAAATAATATATATATATAGATATATAGATATAACTAATATAGGTACAGGTCGCCCAAAGATTATGTGACATGAACGGAAAGTAGGTAGGTATCTTAAACATTTTAGATAGGATATTTTGCTGAAAGGAGACTTTATTAACTGCGTTGAGCCAGATAAGAGCCAGCTCTCGGGTCACGCGTCGCTTCGACCAAATAATATATATATATAGATAGGTATATAGATATAACTAATATAGGTACAGGTCGTCCAAAGATTATGTGACATGAACGGAAAGTAGGTAGGTATCTTAAACATTTTAGATAGGATATTTTGCTGAAAGGAGACTTTATTAACCCCCAACGCAAAAACGACGGGGTGTTATAAGTTTGACGTGTCTGTGTGTGTCTGTGTGTATCTGTGTGTGTGTCTGTGTTTGTGTCTGTCAGTGGCATCGTAGCTCCCGAACGGAAGTGGGGGGCTTAATACAGAGGGCCTATTATAGATTTGTCTTAGTTTTTTACACCCGACGCAATAACGACGGGTTGTTATAAGTTTGACTTCGGAGGGCACGTTAAGCTGTGTCGGTCCCGGCTGTTATTGATTAATAGCAGTCGATAAGCCATGTCAGAGGCCCTTGGGCGGCTTGACAAACTCTGACACCAGAGGCCAGCACTACCTCATACGAAACGACGACGAAACGACGACGACTCATATATATAATCTGTGATAATACGATTTAATAACTAGGTCAGTTTTTTTTCTTTATAAATGGCGTAGCACGACTTGTGCATTTGCCATTTTGAAGTAGGTATAATTTATTATTACAGTTTTATATAATTTGCAACGTTACAAGTCTTTCCAAGTCGTTAAAGTCACAGTAAAGAAATGTGTTAGTAAACTGGTAGCTGTTTTACAAAATACTTTGGTAGACAATTTCCACCAATTTGAAAAGTTTTTAGTAGTAGTAGAGCTTTTTTGTGAAAGAGTTCGTCCGGGGAAGTACTACCACCATACCTATTTCTAATAAAGATGGAAAGTCTCATGTGGCTGTAATTTCACCGGCACCTATACCCTTCAAACCGGAACACAGCAATGCGAGCACTACTGCTTTGCGACTGAAATAGGTATGGTGGTTGTAGGTACTTCCCCGGCCGAACTCTTTCACAAAAAAGCTCTACTACTACTACTAACAAAACGCATATTTGTTACCTAGCTAAACTTATATATATGACATGTTTAGTTTAATTGACAAGGTACACACTAACGTATACTATTAGATAATGTATATAATATTGTTGTAGTTAATCAGAGTCCAAATCAAGCGGCTCGCCCCGACTTCGCACGGGTAGCCCCCGGTGAAAAAAAAAAAAAAAAAAAAAAAAAAACCGTTCAGCCGTTTCATTGCGTTGAGGGTTTTTTTATATTTTATATATTAACTACTTGTGTATTAGGTATCCCGCACGACTATGACGTATATATTATCTATTTAAGTAGTATAATGTTGGCAACAATGGGAGAAAATGGTGTTTGTGTAATCGAGGGATGAAAAAAAAACGATATGGGTGGCGTTTTCGAGAAATTTGGAGGTGCTGATTGCGAATGCATCATCACTATTTCATTCAGATACAAAGGTAAGGTAAGCTGGCAACCCTGCGTAAAGGTAATATACGGAAAAAACTAATATGGGTGTCGTTTTCGAGTAATTTGTAGGTGCTGATTATGAATATTACTTCAGTTTTTGGGTTAGGTAGGTAGGTTAGTACGTAAGCTGGTAACACTGCGTAAAGTTAGGAAAAAACTAATATGGGTGTCGTTTTCGAGTAATTTGTAGGTGCTGATTATGAATATTACTTCAGTGTTCGGGTTAGGTGGGTAGGTTAGTAGGTAAGCTGGTAACACTGCCTAAAGTTAGGAAAAAACTAATATGGGTGTCGTTTTCGAGTAATTTGTAGGTGCTGATTATGAATATTACTTCAGTTTTTGGGTTAGGTGGGTAGGTTAGTAGGTAAGCTGGTAACACTGCGTAAAGTTAGGAAAAAACTAATATGGGTGTCGTTTTCGAGTAATTTGTTGGTGCTGATTATGAATATTACTTCAGTTTTTGGGTTAGGTGGGTAGGTTAGTAGGTAAGCTGGTAACACTGCGTAAAATTAGGAAAAAACTAATATGGGTGTCGTTTTCGAGTAATTTCTTGGTACTGATTATGAATATTACTTCAGTTTTTGGGTTAGGTGGGTAGGTTAGTAGGTAAGCTGGTAACACTGCGTAAAGTTAGGAAAAAACTAATATGGGTGTCGTTTTCGAGTAATTTGTAGGTCGGTCGTGTGATAGAACATTTAGTGTTGCCTGGTTTAATAAAATTTCCCCATTTTTAGGGTAATTTCTAAAACATCCCGAAAACCATTTTCAATTAAACGCGAGCTGCTTGCAGCTCGCGCACCACCGACCCACTAGTCTATAATATATAAAGCTAGACAACGGTGACTGACTCACTGACTGACTGGTTGACATGGTTGTTCTCCCAGAAGGAGCCGTTTTAGTGATGGGACATGTTCTAGAAATGTGTTTGGGTCGTCAATGTGACCAGGATTTAGGGATTGACATTTTGAAAAATCCAAGATGGCGGCGGTGACAAAAACCATTTTTCGAAAGTTTGTCCGATTGGATCCGTTTAAACGGCGCATCCTATTGCTTTTACGGTCGGATTTACAAAAAAAGTCATAAAAATAAAAAAAACAAGATGGCGGATCCAAAATGGCGTCTTTAATTTTTGCACTTTTGACGACTAAACTTTGACAAGTTTTAGTCTTTTACCAAAGTTGCCACTCGAAAATTGTGTTTATGCAGAAATGTTGCCAGCATCCTGGTGTATATGGGAAAATCCCAACTTTTTTAAAATCCAAGATGGCGGATGGTGTGGCGGCCATTTTGTAAAATCGACAAATTTTGGCAATTTTTCAAATCGATAAAAGGTACTGTTGGCAACTCCTGAGCCGGATGACTTGTATGGGTCGGTCGTGTGATAGGACAATTGGTGTTGCCTGGTGTAATAAAATTACCCCATGTATAGGGTAATTTGCAAAGTTTTCCCCAAAAATATGAAAAATTTAAATTATTACATTTTGAATCAAATTTTGATGAGGTATTGTAGAAATGCTCCATTCTAATGACATTTGGCCATTTTGGAGTTTTTAAGCTGGCAACCCTGGGAGGAATCGGTGTTTGTATTTTTGGATTTTGACTCTATATTTTGACGAAAAACTTTCTTCTACCAAAGTTGTCGGACGAAATTTTTGTGGGAATATAAAATATTGCCAGTATCCTAAGGTATTGCCTGGGGAAATAATTTTTCCCCATTTCATGGGAAATTTCCAAGATTTTTCCCCAAAACCTGAAAAATAGAAATAGAGACATTTTGGATCAAATTTTGATGAGGTATTGTAGGAATGCTCCATTTTAATGACATTTGACCATTTTGAAGTTTTTAAGCTGGCAACCCTGGGGGAAATCGGTGCTTGTATATTTGGATTTTGACTCTATATTTTGACGAAAAACTTTCTTCTACAAAAGTTGTCGGACGAAAATTTTGTCGGAATAGAAAAGATACCCAGTATCCTGAGGTGTTGCCTGAAGAAATAATTTTTCCCCATTTCATGGGAAATTTTCAAGATTTTTCCCCAAAAACCTGAAAAATAGAAATAGAGACATTTTGCATCAAATTTTGATGAGGTATTGTGGGAATGCTCCATTCTAATGACATTTGACCATTTTGGTTTCTGTTAGCTGGCAACCCTGTCTGAGGGCGGAGTTTGAATTTTAGGGTTAGACTCTACTTTGTCGAACGACTTTCTTCCACCAAAGTTGACAGATGGAAAATCTGTTTTCACAGACTTGTTGCCAATATCCTACAGTATTGCATGTGAAATAAAATCTCCCCATTATTAGGGTAATTCTCCCACTTTTTTGATAGTTTGTAATATTGGTGTCGTTTTCGAGTAATATGGAGGTGCTGAGTACGAATATTATGTACCAGTATCCTAAAGTACAGCATGTGAAATAAAATCTCCCCATTATTAGGGTAATTTACCCACTTTTTCGACAGTTTGTAATATTGGTGTCGTTTTCGAGTAATATGGAGGTGCTGATTACGAATATTATGTCATAAATGTCGAAAATGTAAAAAAAGTCAAAAAAGTCAAAAAAGTCAAAAAAAGTCAAAAAAGTCAAAAAAGTCAAAAAAGTCAAAAAAGTCAAAAAAAGTCAAAAAAGTCAAAAAAGTCAAAAAAGTCAAAAAAAGTCAAAAAAGTCAAAAAAAGTCAAAAATGACAAAAAAGTCCAAAAAGACAAAAAAGTCGAAAAAATAGATTAACTTTGGTGTAGCTTATCCGAACTATCCCCCTGAGTGGAATGATGGTCGAGTGACTGAGTTTAACGAAGAGGCGACGTATTTATCGTATTAATTAGTTTGAGTGTACTGATTACGAATGATGCGTTAGTTTTCTATTCCCAAACTAACTTTGCTGCGGGTCATCGAGCTATCGAGACCATCGTGACACGAAGGGGGGAAGTGGCGAGCGAAGCGAGCCACTGACCCCCTGAGTGGAATGATGGTCGAGCGACTGAGTTTAACGAAGAGGCGACGTATTTATCGCTTTAATTAGTTTGAGTGTACTGATTACGAATGTTACGTTAGTTTTCTATCTTCAAATTAACTTTGCTGCGGGTCATCGAGCTATCGAGACCATCGTGACACGAAGGGGGGAAGTGGCGAGCGAAGCGAGCCACTGACCCCCTGAGTGGAATGATGGTCGAGCGACTGAGTTTAACGAAGAGGCGAAGTATTTATCGCTTTAATTAGTTTGAGTGTACTGATTACGAATGTTACGTTAGTTTTCTATTTTCAAACTAACTTTGCTGCGGGTCATCGAGCTATCGAGACCATCGTGACACGAAGGGGGGAAGTGGCGAGCGAAGCGAGCCACTGACCCCCTGAGTGGAACGATGGTCGAGCGACTGAGTTAAACGAAGAGGCGACGTATTTATCGCTTTAATTAGTTTGAGTGTACTGATTACGAATGTTACGTTAGTTTTCTATCTTCATATTAACTTTGCTGCGGGTCATCGAGCTATCGAGACCATCGTGACACGAAGGGGGGAAGTGGCGAGCGAAGCGAGCCACTGACCCCCTGAGTGGAATGATGGTCGAGCGACTGAGTTTAACGAAGAGGCGATGTATTTATCGTATTAATTAGTTTGAGTGTACTGATTACGAATGTTACGTTAGTTTTCTATTTTCAAATTAACTTTGCTGCGGGTCATCGAGCTATCGAGACCATCGTGACACGAAGGGGGGAAGTGGCGAGCGAAGCGAGCCACTGACCCCCTGAGTGGAATGATGGTCGAGCGACTGAGTTTAACGAAGAGGCGAAGTATTTATCGCTTTAATTAGTTTGAGTGTACTGATTACGAATGTTACGTTAGTTTTCTATTTTCAAATTAACTTTGCTGCGGGTCATCGAGCTATCGAGACCATCGTGACACGAAGGGGGGAAGTGGCGAGCGAAGCGAGCCACTGACCCCCTGAGTGGAATGATGGTCGAGCGAATGAGTTTAACGAAGAGGCGACGTATTTATCGTATTAATTCGTTTGAGTGTACTGATTACGAATGTTACGTTAGTTTTCTATTTTCAAATTAACTTTGCTGCGGGTCATCGAGCTATCGAGACCATCGTGACACGAAGGGGGGAAGTGGCGAGCGAAGCGAGCCACTGACCCCCTGAGTGGAATGATGGTCGAGCGACTGAGTTTAACGAAGAGGCGACGTATTTATCGTATTAATTAGTTTGAGTGTACTGATTACGAATGATGCGTTAGTTTTCTATTCCCAAACTAACTTTGCTGCGGGTCATCGAGCTATCGAGACCATCGTGACACGAAGGGGGGAAGTGGCGAGCGAAGCGAGCCACTGACCCCCTGAGTGGAATGATGGTCGAGCGACTGAGTCTAACGAAGAGGCGACGTATTTATCGTATTAATTAGTTTGAGTGTACTGATTACGAATGTTACGTTTGTTTTCTATTTTCAAATTAACTTTGCTGCAGGTCATCGAGCTATCGAGACCATCGTGACACGAAGGGGGGAAGTGGCGAGCGAAGCGAGCCACTGACCCCCTGAGTGGAATGATGGTCGAGCGACTGAGTTTAACGAAGAGGCGACGTATTTATCGTATTAATTAGTTTGAGTGTACTGATTACGAATGTTACGTTAGTTTTCTATCTTCATATTAACTTTGCTGCGGGTTATCGAGTTATCGAGACCATCGTGACACGAAGGGGGGAAGTGGCGAGCGAAGCGAGCCACTGACCCCCTGAGTGGAATGATGGTCGAGCGACTGAGTTTAACGAAGAGGCGACGTATTTATCGTATTAATTAGTTTGAGTGTACTGATTACGAATGTTACGTTAGTTTTCTATCTTCATATTAACTTTGCTGCGGGTCATCGAGCTATCGAGACCATCGTGACACGAAGGGGGGAAGTGGCGAGCGAAGCGAGCCACTGACCCCCTGAGTGGAATGATGGTCGAGTGACTGAGTTTAACGAAAAGGCGACGTATTTATCGTATTAATTAGTTTGAGTGTACTGATTACGAATGATGCGTTAGTTTTCTATTCCCAAACTAACTTTGCTGCGGGTCATCGAGCTATCGAGACCATCGTGACACGAAGGGGGGAAGTGGCGAGCGAAGCGAGCCACTGACCCCCTGAGTGGAATGATGGTCGAGCGACTGAGTCTAACGAAGAGGCGACGTATTTATCGTATTAATTAGTTTGAGTGTACTGATTACGAATGTTACGTTTGTTTTCTATTTTCAAATTAACTTTGCTGCAGGTCATCGAGCTATCGAGACCATCGTGACACGAAGGGGGGAAGTGGCGAGCGAAGCGAGCCACTGACCCCCTGAGTGGAATGATGGTCGAGCGACTGAGTTTAACGAAGAGGCGACGTATTTATCGTATTAATTAGTTTGAGTGTACTGATTACGAATGTTACGTTAGTTTTCTATCTTCATATTAACTTTGCTGCGGGTTATCGAGTTATCGAGACCATCGTGACACGAAGGGGGGAAGTGGCGAGCGAAGCGAGCCACTGACCCCCTGAGTGGAATGATGGTCGAGCGACTGAGTTTAACGAAGAGGCGACGTATTTATCGTATTAATTAGTTTGAGTGTACTGATTACGAATGATGCGTTAGTTTTCTATTCCCAAACTAACTTTGCTGCGGGTCATCGAGCTATCGAGACCATCGTGACACGAAGGGGGGAAGTGGCGAGCGAAGCGAGCCACTGACCCCCTGAGTGGAATGATGGTCGAGCGACTGAGTTTAACGAAGAGGCGACGTATTTATCGTATTAATTAGTTTGAGTGTACTGATTACGAATGTTACGTTAGTTTTCTATCTTCATATTAACTTTGCTGCGGGTTATCGAGCTATCGAGACCATCGTGACACGAAGGGGGGAAGTGGCGAGCGAAGCGAGCCACTGACCCCCTGAGTGGAATGATGGTCGAGCGACTGAGTTTAACGAAGAGGCGACGTATTTATCGTATTAATTAGTTTGAGTGTACTGATTACGAATGTTACGTTAGTTTTCTATTTTCAAATTAACTTTGCTGCGGGTCATCGAGCTATCGAGACCATCGTGACATGAAGGGGGGAAGTGGCGAGCGAAGCGAGCCACTGACCCCCTGAGTGGAATGATGGTCGAGCGACTGAGTTTAACGAAGAGGCGACGTATTTATCGTATTAATTAGTTTGAGTGTACTGATTACGAATGTTACGTTAGTTTTCTATATTCAAATTAGCTTTGCTGTAGGTTATCGAGACCATCGTGACACGAAGGGGGGAAGTGGCGAGCGAAGCGAGCCACTGACCCCCTGAGTGGAGTGATGGTCGAGTGACTGAGTTTAACGAAGGCGCGACGTATTTATCGTATTAGTTGTTGGCAACTCCTTGGCAGGATGTCTTAATGGGTCGGTCGTGTGATAGAACAGTGTTGCCTGGTTTAATAAAATTTCCCCATTTTTAGGGTAATTTCTAAAACATCCCGAAAACCATTTTCAATGCAACAACAACAGCAAGAAAACGGTCACGCGAGCTGCTTGCAGCTCGCGCACCACCGACCCACTAGTTTGTTTTATATAAATACTAGCAGCGCCCCGCGGTTTCACCCGCGTAAGTCTCGATCCCGTGGGAATATCGGGATGAAAATGTGCGTATGTTTTTTCCGGGAGTACAGTTATCTCCATTCCAAATATCATCCAAATCCGTCCAGCCGTTTCAGCGTGAAGAAGTAACAAACACACACACAAACTTTTGCATTTATAATATTAGTAGGATAGGATAGATAACACTTTATAATACTGTTACGCGCCAACACAGAATGAATATGGCGCCACAGATAAAGTCATTCGGCAACACCTTTAGAGCCTCGTAACGCCATCTATTGACGAATAGCTGAACCTGTGGCTCTACCCATAGAGTAAAGATGTGTCAGAGAAGTGTAGCGGGAGCCTGCTATCCTGTTGTTAGAGCAGGATAGATATAGTTCCCGATAGTTCTAGACTATGGTATACGTTTCTACAGATTGCTCGTAATTGTTAGAATATTCGAGACTCTAAGACGCTCGTATATAAAGTCGTAAATTCATTCGTGGAGTTCAGTTGACTACTAGCTAAGTGTGTGAAGTAATCAAGAGACCTGAGAGGGATAATTTAGAACAGCGTAGTATAGTGCAAGTAAAGTGGTGAGAGTGATAATTTTGAATAGTGCGGTTAACGGAAGTGTGAATTTGTGCTTTTTGGATTATTTTATTAAAAAGTGTTAATTTGTTCACCGGTGTTTTAAGAGTTTATTTTATCCTGAACCCTAGCTCGTAACAAATTGGTGTCAGAAGTGGGATAAAATAATGCCGGTACTTCCAAAGGACGATACGGAAGGTATCAGGACGCGCAGTCAACGGCAGTTGGAAATGGATGTCAGGCGACTTGAAGGTTCACCATCACAAGTGCGTCGCCAGATTCCTGACCCAATGGTGGAGCCAGCTGCTGGATCATCCGGGGTTTCACCACCATCAGCGGTCCAAGCTCCCGCTTCAATTGATTTTGCTGCTTTAATGGCAATGCTTCAGGAGCAGGCCCGTCGGCAGGAGGAGCAGGCCCGTCGGCAGGAGGAGCAGGCCCGTCGGCAGGAGGAGCAGGCCCGTCGGCAGGAGGAACAGGCTCAACGCCTTGAGGAGCATCTGCGCCGTGATAAAGAGGAGCAGGCTCAACGCCTTGAGGAGCATCTGCGCCGTGATAAAGAGGAGCAGGCTCAACGCCTTGAGGAGCATCTGCACCGTGATAAAGAGGAGCAGACTCGTCGGCAGGAGGAGCAGGTTCAACGCCTTGAGGAGCTACTGCGCCGCGATAAAGAGGAACAGACTCGCCTCATAAGGGACCTGTACGTGACTATTGGGAAAGAACTCCGGGATGTAAAAGACCAGGTACAAAACCAAGAGAGTCGCATCTCCAAAGCTGAAACCCAGATCGCCGATGTTAGAAAGGCTCTGGGTGTGCTGAAGTCTGGAGATGGGAACGTGGCTTCAGTGGTTGCTACACCTACAGTCCGAGGCTTCAAGGTGCCGCCGTTTGATGGAAGCTCTTCGTGGTCAGCCTACAAGATCCAGTTTGAGGCCGTGGTCAAGGCCAACGGATGGACCACAGCGCAGGCTATGACTGCCCTTACTCTAGGCCTTCGTGACCAGGCGCTTACCATTGTAGAGGCCCTCGGAAAGGAATTCACCTACGGACAGATGCTCGAAGCATTGGAATCCCGCTATGGTGATGCACATTTGGAGCACGTTTTCCGCGCTCAATTAAAGGAGAGAGCGCAGCGTCACTCTGAGAACCTACAGCAGTGGGCTCTCGAAATAGAAAAGCTGGTTCGAAAGGCATATCAATCGTCACCGGCACTCATCGACGGTAATTTAGTCCAAGCCTTTGTCGATGGAATACGTGACCTTGAAGTACGGGCTGCTGTGAGACTTGGGCACCACGAATCTTTGAAGAACGCTTTGGCGCATGCATTGGAGGTGGAGGCCGTACGTCAGGACCATCGAGTGCACCGCATCAGGGAAATGGTGGCATCTCCTAACCGTGACAACCGTCCGAAATTTAGCCCTAGATGCTACGTGTGTGGGGAAAAGGGTCATCTAAGGTCTAGTTGCCCCAAACGGGTAATCGAAAGGAAAGTTCGATCTCAGGAAGACCGGGTGGTTGCCTCCACCTACAACCAGCAGGGAAACGAGTAAACGCCAGTACTGCGGGGCGAGTGCTGGCCGGTTTTAGAAAAGCCCCAAGAATTTTGATCTCACAAGACCATGATGGTAACGCGGATGCGCTATCAGGAAGACCTGGTCCGGATATGGGACGGACCATACCGTGTTGTGACCAGGATTAAAGATGTCACGTACCGAATTCAGAAGGGGCTGCGAGGACACCTAAGATTGTACATGTAGATAGATTGGTGCGATATTATGGGTCTAACGATGCTCGGGACGAGCTCGTCTAAGGAGGGGGCAATGTTACGCGCCAACACATAATGAATATGGCGCCACAGATAAAGTCATTCGGCAACACCTTTAGAGCCTCGTAACGCCATCTATTGACGAATAGCTGAACCTGTGGCTCTACCCATAGAGTAAAGATGTGTCAGAGAAGTGTAGCGGGAGCCTGCTATCCTGTTGTTAGAGCAGGATAGATATAGTTCCCGATAGTTCTAGACTATGGTATACGTTTCTACAGATTGCTCGTAATTGTTAGAATATTCGAGACTCTAAGACGCTCGTATATAAAGTCGTAAATTCATTCGTGGAGTTCAGTTGACTACTAGCTAAGTGTGTGAAGTAATCAAGAGACCTGAGAGGGATAATTTAGAACAGCGTAGTATAGTGCAAGTAAAGTGGTGAGAGTGATAATTTTGAATAGTGCGGTTAACGGACGTGTGAATTTGTGCTTTTTGGATTATTTTATTAAAAAGTGTTAATTTGGTCACCGCTGTTTTAAGAGTTTATTTTATCCTGAACCCTAGCTCGTAACAATACTTACCTAATATATTTTAATAAATTGCTAGCGTTGGCACAATCTGTTGATTTTGAAAAGGAGTGGTAGGAGACTGCCAAGGACACGGCCAAATGGAAGAATTTGGGGGAGACCTTTGCCCAGCAGTGGGACAACATAGGTCAGGAAAAAAAAAGTAGTTATTATTTTTTAATAACTTACCAAGTAGAAGCATAAACATTTTGCGAAATAAATTAAATAGGTATTTATTGATAGACTTTTATCAAAGCAATAATTATATTTTAAAATCTAGTTAAACTATCGTAAAATTAAATTAACAAAGTTTTAACTACACATAGGTAGGATACTTAATAATTTTATAGCAACATTATTGCTTTGTTCCCACTATAGTACCACCGAACTGTACCACCGGTGGTAGTAGCGGGAAATACAAGGGAGCACCGGATTTGATTTTTCATCCGGTCGGAAGATAAGCTAGATACGGTTTTGTAGGATTGGTAAAGATGACAAAGTTGTTTAGGTATAGATAGGTATAAAACCGCTGTAGGTAGATAGGTATAAAACCTCGTAGATAGGTATAAAACCTCTGTAGGTAGATAGGTTTACAACCTCTTTGTTACACTTGAATGCAATTATGATAAACTAGCTGTCGTCCGTGGTTTCACCCGCGTTATTCTCCTTTAGAACAGGTTTTGATCTATCTATGTACCTACCAAATTTCATCAAAAGCTAGACTAACAAACAAAACTGCAGCCTGCTACTTGCCTGGTGTTGTATTCGATAAACTCCAGTATTGAGGCTACTATCCAGTAGGTATCCGATAACGCCCGACTACTCTTGCAGCAGCATGTGCATATACCAGGCGAGCAGCAGACTGCAGGAGTCGTCTGGTTGCTGAATGTCTGGAATACCGGTGAAAACACTGGATAGCGGTCGCCCCCATTTCACAAGTATTCCAGATATTCTTTTACCAAATTACTCCTGCATTCTGCTGCTCGCCTGGTACGTTAGATAAAAAGTCTTCGCATTGCTGCTGCGCCCCGTGGTGTTATCCACATAGACTGAACCAGACTTTTCATCTTTGTCTCAAGGTGGCGGTCGCAGTGCAATGCCACATAGGGCGCGTCCTAGGTGGACGTGACCTATGAGGTAATGCACTGTTAAAGGCAGAGGTTACCGCTTAACATCAGGTGGGCCATCTGCTTGTTCGGTCATTCACGTAGTTAGAAGCTAGACTGGATTAGCTGTACCGTAGCCTCTATAGACGACCTCTGTGACGCGGCGGGCGAAAGTTCGCCTGCGACGCCGGAGGTTGCGGGTTCGATTCCCATCAGAATCAGAATCAGAATATGCATAAATATTTATTCCCGCCTCGGAACTAATATTTGTGCGATCTACAGATATTTGTTCAGGGTGTTCTGGGCATTTTCTATGTATAATAAAAAAATATCTATCTATGTAATATATTGTATTAAGTATATCAGTTATCTAGTACCCATAACACAAGCTCTGCTTAGCTTGGGGCTAGATAATGTTGTGTGAACTGTCCAGCTTTATTTATTTATTTATTTCATAGTATTTAAAGTAGTTTCAATCTTGTTGGTACTGTAATGTCGCATTCTTTAATAAAAGTCCATTTCGTTAATAAATAGTTTTTTATTCATAACAAAAACCACCAAAATAAAACTATAATAATAAAACTTAGTAAGTAGATAAGTGTAGTCTTTCAGACAAACAGTCTATCACTATATATAATAAAATCGTTGCGTGACTGACAACGCACAACCTTAACCGTCAATCCAAGAGACATTCCTTCTACATCTTCAGATCTGCCAATTACAGAATCTGTAAAATCTGGAATCTGCTCAATACGCAGTCCGTCCAATCAAGAATCTGCCCATATACAGTCTGTCCCATCAAGAATGTGTCCAACACGCAGTCTGTCCAATCAAGAATCTGCTCAATACGCGGTCTGTCCAATCAAGAATCTGTCCATTACGCAGTCTGTCCAATCAAGAATCTGCCTAGATTCAGTAGATGTTAGACAATCTCTATTAGACTAAAATCAAGAATCAATCAGAATCTACTCAATACAAAATCTGTTCAATCCGTAACCAGCCATCTAGATTCAGTTCATACCAGTAAAGGTAGCGAGCACTGCTTTTAAAACAGCGCCCTCTCTCGAGCTGTAGTAGTAACGTTTAGTTCATACCAGTAAAGCACTGCTTTTAGAACAGCGCCCTCTCTCGAGCTGTAGTAGTAACGTTTAGGTCATACCAGTAAAGCACTGCTTTTAGAACAGCGCCCTCTCTCGAGCTGTAGTAGTAACGTTTAGTTCAAACCAGTAAAGCACTGCTTTGAGAACAGCGCCCTCTCTCGAGCTGTAGTAGTAACATTTAGTTCATACCAGTAAAGCACTGCTTTTAGAACAGCGCCCTCTCTCGAGCTGTAGTAGTAACGTTTAGGTCATACCAGTAGAGCACTGCTTTTAGAACAGCGCCCTCTCTCGAGCTGTAGTAGTAACGTTTAGTTCAAACCAGTAAGCACTGCTTTGAGAACAGCGCCCTCTCTCGAGCTGTAGTAGTAACGTTTAGTTCATACCAGTAAAGCACTGCTTTTAGAACAGCGCCCTCTCTCGAGCTGTAGTAGTAACGTTTAGGTCATACCAGTAAAGCACTGCTTTTAGAACAGCGCCCTATCTCGAGCTGTAGTAGTAACGTTTAGTTCATACCAGTAAAGCACTGCTTTTAGAACAGCGCCCTCTCTCGAGCTGTAGTAGTAACGTTTAGTTCAAACCGGTTAGGCACTGCTTTTAGAACAGCGCCCTCTCTCGAGCTGTAGCAGTAACTTTTAGTTCATTCTAATAAAGCACTGTTTTTAGAACAGCGGCCTCTCTCGAGCTGTCGTAGTAACGTTTAGTTCATTCTAGTAAAGGTAGAGGGCATTGCTTTTAAAACAGAGCCCTCTCTCGAGCTGTAGTAGTAACGTTTAGTTCAAACCAGTAAAGGTAGAGGGCTCTGCTTTCAAACCATCGTCCAAAACACAATCCGGAATATAGTCCAGGGTACCAAATATGGTAAAGTAAGTAAGTAAAGCTAGAGGGCACTGATTTTAAAACAGTGCCCTCTCTCGAGCTGTAGTAGTAACGTTTAGTTCATTCTAGTAAAGGTAGAGGGCACTGCTTTCAAACACAGAATCCGGAATCTGTCCAGGGTACCAAATATGGTAAAGTAAGTAAGTAAAGCTAGAGGGCACTGATTTTAAAACAGTGCCCTCTCTCGAGCTGTAGCAGTAACGTTTAGTTCATTCTAGTAAAGGTAGAGGGCACTGCTTTCAAACACACAATCCGGAATCTGTCCAGGGTATCATTTTCCACAGTCCGGCTGGCCGGACTACACAACCGGACCACGGTTAAGAAGGGCAAATATGGATCTCTTAATCTATAGATATGACCTTAGTCTTTATCGACCACAGATCCATAATTGGCGCCCAGGCTGGAATATTTTACATATAGAAAAAGGAAAGATATCCGACAGTAGCCGAACGTATAGTATAGCTCTGTCCCGCTCACATCTAAGAGTCGACTGATGAACAAGATGGCGCCCGACCGGCCGCGATATCGATTAACCAATAAC
Source organism: Operophtera brumata (assembly GCA_932527175.1). Classification (NCBI taxonomy): domain Eukaryota; kingdom Metazoa; phylum Arthropoda; class Insecta; order Lepidoptera; family Geometridae; genus Operophtera; species Operophtera brumata. The sequence goes on along the minus strand of OW052239.1, from coordinate 28,605,849 downwards.
AGCGCAAGGTTTTAGCGCGGTATTGCTATTGGTAGAAAGAAGGTTAGCAATTATATAGAAATAGAAAATGAAATATATAAATTATATATATTGAAATATAGAAATTGTTCTACGGCGCCGTACATCGGGGCGACTTATATTTTGAGTAAAACTGTACCAAATATGGCTCAGTCATTCGATAAGTTTAAAACCAACCATAACTAAGTGACGTCGTGGCTACTAGAGAACTTAAATACTATCGTCAAATGCAACGAGGTATATCTGTTTTTTTTGTTATTATCTGTTTTTTTGTTATTTATTGTTTTTTCTGTTTTTGTTATTTTATACATACATACATAGACACACGCATTTTTTCCCGAAAGGGTAGGCAGAGCCTCAAATGGGCCTCTATTCACCGTGGGTTGCACCATCGTGGAATATAGCCGTGACAAGTGGTGAGCTCATCGCCGCCATTGCCTCCCACGACTGACTCTGCTAACGCTTTCTTCCAGTAATAACACATGCCATAATAAGCTAGCAGCATTACAACGAATTACAATTTGTTAAGGTGAATGCTCTCGCTTGAGGCGCGAAATTTTAATGTTTTAGTGTTTTTTGCCCATTACAGCTCATCAACACTTCTTCAGATAGCGAAAGTTGAGTTCTCGAGAACTAGGAGACTTAACACACATGTTTTAATTGATAGTATCTCATAAATATCATCAGTTTAGGTACGATACCCATAAACATATTTTTAGTGTTTTTAGAATCCCGTAGCCAAATGGGAAAAACCGGAACCCATCCAAAATACGTCATAAATCGTAAACCATCCAAGAACTTTTATATTATGTTACTTGCTGTTACGGATCCCTTCATGGGCGAGTCCGACTCACACTTGGCCGCTTTTTTTTGTTTATGGGTATCATAGCTAAAGTGATGATATTTATGAGATACTATCAATTAAAACATGTGTGTTAAGTCTCCTAGTTCTCGTGAACTCAACTTTCGCTATCTGAAGAAGTGTTGATGAGCTGTAATGGGCTAAAAACACCAAAAAAAAGAGAATCCACCTTAAATAAAAACATGTAAAAACTATATTTTTGCGACGTCTGTTTGCGCGAGCGAGACAGCGCGCGGTTGGCGCTTGCGTTAGAGCGAGAGGCACAATCCTCGTCCTATACTCTTCTCTTCTCTACTCTGTTTCAGCTTGAAGCTCTGTATGTCCACACAGTTGCTTGAAGAAATCTTTCGATGACTGACATCTTGGACTGACGCAATGAGGACATCTGAAATTACAAATTTAAATTAAATTAGTAGAGTTCGTCCGGGGAAGTACTACCACCATACCTATTTCTGCCGCAAAGCAGTAGTGCTCGCATTGCTGGGTATGGTTGCCGGTGAAATTACAGGCACATGAGACTTTTCAGCTTTATGTCTCAGGGTGGCGGGCGCAGTGCAATGCCACATAGGGCGCGTCCTAGGTGGACGTGACCTATGAGGTAATGCACTGTTCATAGGCAGAGGTTACCTCTTAACATCAGGTGGGCCTCTTGCTTGAGACTTGAGGTGGGGCTTTGCTTGTCATTAAAGACAACCACAAATAAATATTGCTGGACAGTTCATACAACATTATCTAGCCCCAAGCTAAGCAGAGCTTGTGTTATGGGTACTAGATAACTGATATACTTAACACAATACATTGCATAGATAGATATTTTTTTATTATACATAGAAAATACCCTGAACAAATATCTGCAGATCGCACAAATTTTTGTTCCGGGGCGGGAATCGAACCCGCAACCTCCTGCGTCGCAGGCGAACCTTCGCCCGCCGCGCCACAGAGGTCGTCAAATATAACAATATAATATATACATGTCAATGGAATACAAATAGATAATTATTAGCTTTAGATAAACGGCTCGTCATATTGTAAAAAAAAAACATAGGATTTTTAACGAAAATTAAAATCAAACACTCATTGTTATGATTGTTTAATATTGATTTTGTTTAAAATATAAAAAATAATAAAATAATAATAATAATAGGTTTGTTGTAAGTCATCCCAAAACGTATCTTTGTCGGCCAAGGCCTCGTCAATCTTATGAATAGTAACTTTTATGCAATCATTTAGGGATAGGGTGATAGTGTGAAAGGGATGTGGTACTTGCCTCGTTAAGAATTGTCTGGACACTCTAGGTCCCTTCTTGAGATGTTGCGCGACCACGTCGGCCAAAGCAGCTATGAACGTCGGATGGTCGTTAGGCGCCGCCGCTCTCTCGATTTGAGTGACACCAGCCTTTAAAAAAAATTAACAAAATTAGCCTTTTGCAGATTGACTTTTCAACCCCCGACACAAAAACGAAGGGGTGTTATGCCACGTTTCTGCAGTGCGTCAGGTACGTTCAGAGAGGCGCACACTGATGGCTTTCACGCCGTCATTAGAAAGCGCTGTGCGTCTCTTATGGAAATGTAGTGCGTCAGGTACGTTCAGTGAGGCGCACACTGATGGCTTTCACGCCGTCATTAGAAAGCGCTGTGCGTCTCTCATGGAACTGTAGTGCGTCAGGTACGTTCAGTGAGGCGCACACTGATGGATTTCACGCCGTCATTAGAAAGCGCTGTGCGTCTCTCATGGAACTGTAGTGCGTCAGGTACGTTCAGTGAGGCGCACACTGATGGCTTTCACGCCGTCATTAGAAAGCGCTGTGCGTCTCTCATGGAACTGTAGTGCGTCAGGTACGTTCAGTGAGGCGCACACTGATGGATTTCACGCCGTCATTAGAAAGCGCTGTGCGTCTCTCATGGAACTGTAGTGCGTCAGGTATGTTCAGTGAGGCGCACACTGATGGATTTCACGCCGTCATTAGAAAGCGCTGTGCGTCTCTCATGGAACTGAAGTGCGTCAGGTATGTTCAGTGAGGAGCACACTGATGGCTTTCACGCCGTCATTAGAGAGCGCTGTGCGTCTCTCATGGCACGCCTGCGTGGCAGCCCCAACACCATTCTAAACACCTTGGCAGGTAGGTGGGACTATCCGATGATGGGGCACTGGATAAGCCTTACAACACTCTCACGCCGTCATTAGAGAGCGCTGTGCGTCTCTCATGGCAAGCCTGCGTGGCAGCCCCAACACCATTCTAAATACCTTGGCAGGTAGGTGGGACTCTCAGATGATGGGGCACTGGATAAGCCATACAACACTCTCACGCCGTCATTAGAGAGCGCTGTGCGTCTCTCATGGCACGCCTGCGTGGCAGCCCCAACACCATTCTAAACACCTTGGCAGGTAGGTGGGACTCTCAGATGATGGGGCACTGGATAAGCCTTATAACACTCTCACGCCGTCATTAGAGAGCGCTGTGCGTCTCTCATGGCACGCCTGCGTGGCAGCCCCAACACCATTCTAAACACCTTGGCAGGTAGGTGGGACTATCCGATGATGGGGCACTGGATAAGCCTTACAACACTCTCACGCCGTCATTAGAGAGCGCTGTGCGTCTCTCATGGCAAGCCTGCGTGGCAGCCCCAACACCATTCTAAACACCTTGGCAGGTAGGTGGGACTCTCAGATGATGGGGCACTGGATAAGCCTTACAACACTCTCACGCCGTCATTAGAGAGCGCTGTGCGTCTCTCATGGCACGCCTGCGTGGCAGCCCCAACACCATTCTAAATACCTTGGCAGGTAGGTGGGACTCTCAGATGATGGGGCACTGGATAAGCCATACAACACTCTCACGCCGTCATTAGAGAGCGCTGTGCGTCTCTCATGGCACGCCTGCGTAGCAGCCCCAACACCATTCTAAACACCTTGGCAGGTAGGTGGGACTCTCCGATGATGGGGCACTGGATAAGCCTGCATACAACACTCTCACGCCGTCATTAGAGAGCGCTGTGCGTCTCTCATGGCACGCCTGCGTGGCAGCCCCAACACCATTCTAAACACCTTGGCAGGTAGGTGGGACTCTCAGATGATGGGGCACTGGATAAGCCTGCATACAACACTCTCACGCCGTCATTAGAGAGCGCTGTGCGTCTCTCATGGCACGCCTGCGTGGCAGCCCCAACACCATTCTAAACACCTTGGCAGGTAGGTGGAACTCTCCGATGATGGGGCACTGGATAAGCCTTACAACACTCTCACGCCGTCATTAGAGAGCGCTGTGCGTCTCTCATGGCACGCCTGCGTGGCAGCCCCAACACCATTCTAAACACCTTGGCAGGTAGGTGGGACTCTCCGATGATGGGGCACTGGATAAGCCTTACAACACTCTCACGCCGTCATTAGAGAGCGCTGTGCGTCTCTCATGGCAAGCCTGCGTGGCAGCCCCAACACCATTCTAAACACCTTGGTAGGTAGGTGGGACTCTCAGATGATGGGGCACTGGATAAGCCATACAACACTCTCACGCCGTCATTAGAGAGCGCTGTGCGTCTCTCATGGCACGCCTGCGTGGCAGCCCCAACACCATTCTAAACACCTTGGCAGGTAGGTGGGACTCTCAGATGATGGGGCACTGGATAAGCCTTACAACACTCTCACGCCGTCATTAGAGAGTGCTGTGCGTCTCTCATGGCACGCCTGCGTGGCAGCCCCAACACCATTCTAAACACCTTGGCAGGTAGGTGGGACTCTCAGATGATGGGGCACTGGATAAGCCTTACAACACTCTCACGCCGTCATTAGAGAGCGCTGTGCGTCTCTCATGGCACGCCTGCGTGGCAGCCCCAACACCATTCTAAATACCTTGGCAGGTAGGTGGGACTCTCAGATGATGGGGCACTGGATAAGCCATACAACACTCTCACGCCGTCATTAGAGAGCGCTGTGCGTCTCTCATGGCACGCCTGCGTGGCAGCCCCAACACCATTCTAAACACCTTGGCAGGTAGGTGGGACTCTCAGATGATGGGGCACTGGATAAGCCTTACAACACTCTCACGCCGTCATTAGAGAGCGCTGTGCGTCTCTCATGGCACGCCTGCGTGGCAGCCCCAACACCGTTCTAAATACCTTGGCAGGTAGGTGGGACTCTCAGATGATGGGGCACTGGATAAGCCATACAACACTCTCACGCCGTCATTAGAGAGCGCTGTGCGTCTCTCATGGCACGCCTGCGTGGCAGCCCCAACACCATTCTAAACACCTTGGCAGGTAGGTGGGACTCTCAGATGAAAGGGCACTGGATAAGCCATACAACACTCTCACGCCGTCATTAGAGAGCGCTGTGCGTCTCTCATGGCACGCCTGCGTGGCAGCCCCAACACCATTCTAAACACCTTGGCAGGTAGGTGGGACTCTCAGATGATGGGGCACTGGATAAGCCTTATAACACTCTCACGCCGTCATTAGAGAGCGCTGTGCGTCTCTCATGGCACGCCTGCGTGGCAGCCCCAACACCATTCTAAACACCTTGGCAGGTAGGTGGGACTATCCGATGATGGGGCACTGGATAAGCCTTACAACACTCTCACGCCGTCATTAGAGAGCGCTGTGCGTCTCTCATGGCAAGCCTGCGTGGCAGCCCCAACACCATTCTAAACACCTTGGCAGGTAGGTGGGACTCTCAGATGATGGGGCACTGGATAAGCCTTACAACACTCTCACGCCGTCATTAGAGAGCGCTGTGCGTCTCTCATGGCACGCCTGCGTGGCAGCCCCAACACCATTCTAAATACCTTGGCAGGTAGGTGGGACTCTCAGATGATGGGGCACTGGATAAGCCATACAACACTCTCACGCCGTCATTAGAGAGCGCTGTGCGTCTCTCATGGCACGCCTGCGTAGCAGCCCCAACACCATTCTAAACACCTTGGCAGGTAGGTGGGACTCTCCGATGATGGGGCACTGGATAAGCCTGCATACAACACTCTCACGCCGTCATTAGAGAGCGCTGTGCGTCTCTCATGGCACGCCTGCGTGGCAGCCCCAACACCATTCTAAACACCTTGGCAGGTAGGTGGGACTCTCAGATGATGGGGCACTGGATAAGCCTGCATACAACACTCTCACGCCGTCATTAGAGAGCGCTGTGCGTCTCTCATGGCACGCCTGCGTGGCAGCCCCAACACCATTCTAAACACCTTGGCAGGTAGGTGGAACTCTCCGATGATGGGGCACTGGATAAGCCTTACAACACTCTCACGCCGTCATTAGAGAGCGCTGTGCGTCTCTCATGGCACGCCTGCGTGGCAGCCCCAACACCATTCTAAACACCTTGGCAGGTAGGTGGGACTCTCCGATGATGGGGCACTGGATAAGCCTTACAACACTCTCACGCCGTCATTAGAGAGCGCTGTGCGTCTCTCATGGCAAGCCTGCGTGGCAGCCCCAACACCATTCTAAACACCTTGGTAGGTAGGTGGGACTCTCAGATGATGGGGCACTGGATAAGCCATACAACACTCTCACGCCGTCATTAGAGAGCGCTGTGCGTCTCTCATGGCACGCCTGCGTGGCAGCCCCAACACCATTCTAAACACCTTGGCAGGTAGGTGGGACTCTCAGATGATGGGGCACTGGATAAGCCTTACAACACTCTCACGCCGTCATTAGAGAGTGCTGTGCGTCTCTCATGGCACGCCTGCGTGGCAGCCCCAACACCATTCTAAACACCTTGGCAGGTAGGTGGGACTCTCAGATGATGGGGCACTGGATAAGCCTTACAACACTCTCACGCCGTCATTAGAGAGCGCTGTGCGTCTCTCATGGCACGCCTGCGTGGCAGCCCCAACACCATTCTAAATACCTTGGCAGGTAGGTGGGACTCTCAGATGATGGGGCACTGGATAAGCCATACAACACTCTCACGCCGTCATTAGAGAGCGCTGTGCGTCTCTCATGGCACGCCTGCGTGGCAGCCCCAACACCATTCTAAACACCTTGGCAGGTAGGTGGGACTCTCAGATGATGGGGCACTGGATAAGCCTTACAACACTCTCACGCCGTCATTAGAGAGCGCTGTGCGTCTCTCATGGCACGCCTGCGTGGCAGCCCCAACACCGTTCTAAATACCTTGGCAGGTAGGTGGGACTCTCAGATGATGGGGCACTGGATAAGCCATACAACACTCTCACGCCGTCATTAGAGAGCGCTGTGCGTCTCTCATGGCACGCCTGCGTGGCAGCCCCAACACCATTCTAAACACCTTGGCAGGTAGGTGGGACTCTCAGATGAAAGGGCACTGGATAAGCCATACAACACTCTCACGCCGTCATTAGAGAGCGCTGTGCGTCTCTCATGGCACGCCTGCGTGGCAGCCCCAACACCATTCTAAACACCTTGGCAGGTAGGTGGGACTCTCCGATGATGGGGCACTGGATAAGCCTGCATACAACACTCTCACGCCGTCATTAGAGAGCGCTGTGCGTCTCTCATGGCACGCCTGCGTGGCAGCCCCAACACCATTCTAAACACCTTGGCAGGTAGGTGGGACTCTCAGATGATGGGGCACTGGATAAGCCTGCATACAACACTCGCACGCCGTCATTAGAGAGCGCTGTGCGTCTCTCATGGCACGCCTTCGTGGCAGCCCCAACACCATTCTAAACACCTTGGCAGGTAGGTGGGACTCTCCGATGATGGGGCACTGGATAAGCCTGCATACAACACTTTTTAAGAGGCGGTGCCCCGGTATCTGAGGGTCCCGGGTCTGCGTATGTATTTATTTCTTGTAATTGTTTTGTTGTGTTGTTTTGTGCCTTTTTGTAATTTGACATACTTAAATAATAATTTGTTGTGTTTTTTTTTAATTTAATAATGTTTCTTTATTATGTCTGTGTGAAATTATGAGCTATCAGCCTGAAGTAAATGAATTTGAATTTTAATTAAAAATATGGTCAGGTAGTTTATTAAAAAACTTAGAGCTTTGTCCTATGAACGACTTACGAACTCTAGCCAATCGGCTAGAGTTCGTAAGTCAGTTCAGGAATTGGGCTTCTGACCAGCCTACAACTAGTTGTAGGCTGGTCAGAAGCCCAATTCTCTTATTTATTTTATAACGGCACTGCAAGTTGACCGAAACGATATTGTATTGTAAATTGACTGAAAAATTGGTATTCTGCTCCCTCATAACAACAATATAATCTACTTTCGGTTGTTGCGACCATATATTAGAGTAGGATAGTGCTATATAATATTTGTAAAGAGTAAAAGAGAGACTTCTCAGAACTTTGAAACATTCAAGTTACAGTCACATTTCGATATAATCACATTCCGCGTTGTATTGTCAGGTGAGCAGAATACCATTTTTGTGACATTTTTGTGACGTTTGTGACATCGATACTAGATCGTAACATGATCCGAACTTTAATTTGACTATTTTTTATTACGAGAAATGGGCTTCAGGTGTCACATTGCTGGACAAAATCCGAAATGAGTACATAAGAGGAAGCTTTAAGGTCGCGCCCATAGCTGACAACGTTAAAGAGAGACGCCTCTGACGCTACGGGCATGTACAGAGGCGCCCAGTTGACCATATAGTCAAGCTTGCCTTGGTCTGCTGCCGGCAAGACAAGGACGCGGAAGACCACCTTCCACTTGGTTGACGACGGTCGAAAAAGACCAAAAAGAATCTCAGCTAGACAAAGATTTCGCACAGGACCGTGCGCAATGGAGGAAAAGGACAAGGAACCGACCCCAAGTAAATGGGGAAAAAACGGTCGAGGGATATATGTACGTATGTCCGGGTGGAATCTTGCAACTGAATTTTAAAACAGTTATCCTCAACCGATAGAGATGGTATTTGTCATACCTGTCAAGTTTCGATGACAATACAATATGATGGTGACAGCGAGCTGATCTGATGTTGGAGACGGAAGGTGGACAACGGAACTCCTCCATGGATAATAGTAGACTGGCCGTGTTTAGGCTCATTGTGATCAGCACACGATTACAATCACTAATATTATAAAAGCTTGTATTGAAAAAAAAAAAATCACTAAAAACTTCTTGCTCCTAAAGCTAAGTTATACCTAAACCTACCTATAGTTAGGTGTCTGATGCCCGTTTGCACTGAACATAAGGTAGGCTTGTCCTAGTTAAGATACACCTAAGCCTAAGTGGACTAAGGAATAGCTTAGAAATGGCTTGTGTATAAATAAATGTGTTTGCACTAGCAAGCACATTTATCGTTAGTAGTCCAAACAAGTTAGGAAAGAACTTAGGCGATTCTTAAGCCGAACGTCCACCGCCGGCTAAACTAAGTTAGTTTAGCTTAGCTCGCATAGTTGAGCCAGTTTTTCATACATGTGCGTCCACCGCAAACTATGCCAGCTAAGCTAACATGTATTGAAAACTATGCGAGCTAAACTAAACTAACTTAGTTTAGCTGGCGGTGGACGATCGGCTTTATATTTAGTGCAAACGGATGTGTGTATATGTTTCGAAGTGTTCTCACCTCTTTAGAGATGTTCTCATCTCTTTAGAGATGTTCTCACCTCTTTAGAGTTGTTCTCACCTCTTTAGAGATGTTCTCACCTCTTTAGAGTTGTTCTCACCTCTTTAGAGATGTTCTCACCTCTTTAGCAACGTCGTGGCAATAATCTATGTCCAACTCGTGTAGAGTCTCTATGTGCTCGTGTAATCTCAATGTACTCGTGTAGTCTCAATGTACTCGTGTAGAGTCTCAATGTGCTTGTGTAGTCTCAATGTACTCGTGTAGAGTCTCTATGTGCTCGTGTAGTCTCAATGTACTCGTGTAGAGTCTCTATGTGCTCGTGTAGTCTCAATGTGCTCGTTGACAAATGTCCTCACCTCTTTAGCGACGTCGTGGCAATACTCTATGTCCAACTCGTGTAGAGTCTCAATGTGCTCGTTGACAAACGCTATCGGCACCAGGATCATGTTCTTTTGACCTTTTTTCGCGTATGCCTGTAACATAATGTGAATGAATGAATGTAAAAATTAATGAATGAATAAGTTAATGCATGAAAGAATATAAAAAAGAATGAATGAATGAATAAATGAATGTAAAACTGAATGAATGATTGTAAAAATGAGAGAATGAATGAATGTACAAAAGAATGAATGAATGAATGAATGATTGAAAATGAATGAATGAATGAATTTCAAAATGAATGAATGAATGTAAAAATTAGTGAATGATTGTAAAATTAAGGAAGGAATGAATGAATGTATGAATATAAAAATGGATGCAAAAATGAATGAATGAATCAATCAATTACAATTTACTATAATTTCGGCGGCACCTTTCAAACCGGAACACAGCAATGCGAGCACTACTACTTTGCCGCAGAAATAGATATGGTAGTAGTACTTCCCCGGACGAACCCTTACAAAAAACCTCTACTACAACTAGTAGGCTTAGCTGGTCTAAGACGTTTGGCCCAGTTGGTAAAATGTAAGTGCCTAACATTGTTACGAGGGAGAATAGAAACAGCTGTTTTTGTTATGTGAGTACCTAACATTGTTACGAGGGAGAGTAGAAACAGCTGTTTTTGTTATGTTGGTACCAAACATTGTTACGAGGGAGAGTAGAAACAGCTGTTTTTGTTATGTTAGGGTTTAATATTGTTAAGAGGGAGAATAGAAACAGCTGTTTTTGTTATGTTAGTACCTAACATTGTTACGAGGGAGAGTAGAAACAGCTGTTTTTGTTATGTTAGTACCTAACATTGTTACGAGGGAGAGTAGAAACAGCTGTTTTTGTTATGTTAGTACCTAACATTGTTACGAGGGAGAGTAGAAACAGCTGTTTTTGTTATGTTAGTACCTAACATTGTTACGAGGGAGAGTAGAAACAGCTGTTTTTGTTATGTTAGTACCTAACATTGTTACGAGGGTGAGTAGAAACAGCTGTTTTTGTTATGTTTGTACCTAACATTGTTACGAGGGAGAGTAGAAACAGCTGTTTTTGTTATGTTAGTACCTAACATTGTTACGAGGGAGAGTAGAAACAGCTGTTTTTGTTATGTTAGGGTTTAATATTGTTAAGAGGGAGAATATAAACAGCTGTTTTTGTTATGTTAGTACCTAACATTGTTACGAGGGAGAGTAGAAACAGCTGTTTTTGTTATGTTAGTACCTAACATTGTTACGAGGGAGAGTAGAAACAGCTGTTTTTGTTATGTTAGTACCTAACATTGTTACGAGGGAGAGTAGAAACAGCTGTTTTTGTTATGTTAGTACCTAACATTGTTGCGAGGGAGAGTAGAAACAGCTGTTTTTGTTATGTTAGGGTTTAATATTGTTAAGAGGGAGAATAGAAACAGCTGTTTTTGTTATGTTAGTACCTAACATTGTTACGAGGGAGAGTAGAAACAGCTGTTTTTGTTATGTTAGTACCTAACATTGTTACGAGGGAGAGTAGAAACAGCTGTTTTTGTTATGTTAGTACCTAACATTGTTGCGAGGGAGAGTAGAAACAGCTGTTTTTGTTATATTAGGGTTTAATATTGTTAAGAGGGAGAATAGAAACAGCTGTTTTTGTTATGTTAGTACCTAACATTGTTACGAGGGAGAGTAGAAACAGCTGTTTTTGTTATGTTAGTACCTAACATTGTTACGAGGGAGAGTAGAAACAGCTGTTTTTTGTTATGTTAGTACCTAACATTGTTACGACGGAGAGTAGAAACAGCTGTTTTTTGTTATGTTAGTACCTAACATTGTTACGAGGGAGAGTAGAAACAGCTGTTTTTGTTATGATATAGCTTCTAAATACCTTGATAGCTTCTAAATGTAAAAGAGGTAATAGCTTCTAAATGTAAATGAGGTAATAGCTTCTAAATACCTTGATAGCGTCGTCAGTGTAGGGCTGCAGCCATGGCAGGGGGCCCACCTTGGACTGCCAGACCAGACGATGAGGGTTGACGACCCCCAGTTCCGCCATCGTCAGCGACACCGTGGCCGCCACTTCGTTGGGATACGTGTCGCCTCGGGATACCGCCTGCAATCATCAGATTAAAGCGCTTTTAGGGTTCTGAATTACCAAAGGTACCAAGAAGGTGTAGTTCTTAAAATACTGTAAACAAAGGTCTATCAAAGTAAAAAAAAAAAAACTATGGTTTTACCCACAAGTAATAAATATGTAAAAAATTAAAAAAAACCCTCAACGCAATAAACGGCAGAACCGATTTTGATCAAACATAGCTAAGAACACTCCCAACAAAATCACCTTTCAAACAAAAAAAATATATCGGTCCATCCGTTCGGGAGCTATTATGCCACAGACAGACAGACACACACACACACACACACACACACACACACATACACACACAGACAAACACACAGACAAACACACAGACAAACACACAGACAAACACACAGACACACACATAGACACAAACACAGACACGTCAAACTTATAACACCCCGTCGTTTTGCGTCGGGGTTAAAAACAAAAAAAAACTCTACTACTAATACAATATAAATATGTTTTATAATAATAATATATATCTATGTAATGTATTATATTAAGTATATCAGTTATCTAGTACCCATAACACAAGCTCTGGCTTAGCTTGGGGCTAGATAATGTTGTGTGAATTTGTCCAGCATTTTTTTAATTTTATAAATGATACTTTGAGTGGTAAACTGTGAGCGGTAATACTTACTTTGAGCGGTAAACTGTGAGCGGTGAATAGTATTAGCACATCGCTTCTAACTGGCGCAGGGAATGCTTCTAGTTTCTCTTGTATTCTCTGCGCGAACACTCACGCGAGTAGTCTGGAGGTGGCCCAACGCTCTATTATAGTAATAATACTTACTTTGAGCGGTAAACTGGGAGCGGTGAATAGTATTAGCACATCGCTTCTAACTGGCGCAGGGAATGCTTCTAGTTTCTCTTGTATTCTCTGCGCGAACACTCACGCGAGTAGTCTGGAGGTGGCCCAACGCTCTATTATAGTAATAATACTTACTTTGAGCGGTAAACTGTGAGCGGTGAATAGTATTAGCACATCGCTTCTAACTGGCGCAGGGAATGCTTCTAGTTTCTCTTGTATTCTCTGCGCGAACACTCGCGCGAGTAGTCTGGAGGTGGCCCAACGCTCTATTATAGTAATAATACTTACTTTGAGCGGTAAACTGTGAGCGGTGAATAGTATTAGCACATCGCTTCTAACTGGCGCAGGGAATGCTTCTAGTTTCTCTTGTATTCTCTGCGCGAACACTCGCGCGAGTAGTCTGGAGGTGGCCCAACGCTCTATTATAGTAATAATACATACTTTGAGCGGTAAACTGTGAGCGGTGAATAGTATTAGCACATCGCTTCTAACTGGCGCAGGGAATGCTTCTAGTTTCTCTTGTATTCTCTGCGCGAACACTCGCGCGAGTAGTCTGGAGGTGGCCCAACGCTCTATTATAGTAATAATACTTACTTTGAGCGGTAAACTGTGAGCGGTGAATAGTATTAGCACATCGCTTCTAACTGGCGCAGGGAATGCTTCTAGTTTCTCTTGTATTCTCTGCGCGAACACTCACGCGAGTAGTCTGGAGGTGGCCCAACGCTCTATTATAGTAATAATACTTACTTTGAGCGGTAAACTGTGAGCGGTGAATAGTATTAGCACATCGCTTCTAACTGGCGCAGGGAATGCTTCTAGTTTCTCTTGTATTCTCTGCGCGAACACTCGCGCGAGTAGTCTGGAGGTGGCCCAACGCTCTATTATAGTAATAATACTTACTTTGAGCGGTAAACTGTGAGCGGTGAATAGTATTAGCACATCGCTTCTAACTGGCGCAGGGAATGCTTCTAGTTTCTCTTGTATTCTCTGCGCGAACACTCGCGCGAGTAGTCTGGAGGTGGCCCAACGCTCTATTATAGTAATAATACTTACTTTGAGCGGTAAACTGTGAGCGGTGAATAGTATTAGCACATCGCTTCTAACTGGCGCAGGGAATGCCTCTAGTTTCTCTTGTATTCTCTGCGCGAACACTCGCGCGAGTAGTCTGGAGGTGGCCCAACGCTCTATTATAGTAATAATACTTACTTTGAGCGGTAAACTGTGAGCGGTGAATAGTATTAGCACATCGCTTCTAACTGGCGCAGGGAATGCTTCTAGTTTCTCTTGTATTCTCTGCGCGAACACACGCGCGAGTAGTCTGGAGGTGGCCCAACGCTCTATTATAGTAATAATACTTACTTTGAGCGGTAAACTGTGAGCGGTGAATAGTATTAGCACATCGCTTCTAACTGGCGCAGGGAATGCCTCTAGTTTCTCTTGTATTCTCTGCGCGAACACTCGCGCGAGTAGTCTGGAGGTGGCCCAACGCTCTATTATAGTAATAATACTTACTTTGAGCGGTAAACTGTGAGCGGTGAATAGTATTAGCACATCGCTTCTAACTGGCGCAGGGAATGCTTCTAGTTTCTCTTGTATTCTCTGCGCGAACACTCGCGCGAGTAGTCTGGAGGTGGCCCAACGCTCTATTATAGTAATAATACTTACTTTGAGCGGTAAACTGTGAGCGGTGAATAGTATTAGCACATCGCTTCTAACTGGCGCAGGGAATGCTTCTAGTTTCTCTTGTATTCTCTGCGCGAACACTCGCGCGAGTAGTCTGGAGGTGGCCCAACGCTCTATTATAGTAATAATACTTACTTTGAGCGGTAAACTGTGAGCGGTGAATAGTATTAGCACATCGCTTCTAACTGGCGCAGGGAATGCCTCTAGTTTCTCTTGTATTCTCTGCGCGAACACTCGCGCGAGTAGTCTGGAGGTGGCCCAACGCTCTATTATAGTAATAATACTTACTTTGAGCGGTAAACTGTGAGCGGTGAATAGTATTAGCACATCGCTTCTAACTGGCGCAGGGAATGCTTCTAGTTTCTCTTGTATTCTCTGCGCGAACACTCGCGCGAGTAGTCTGGAGGTGGCCCAACGCTCTATTATAGTAATAATACTTACTTTGAGCGGTAAACTGTGAGCGGTGAATAGTATTAGCACATCGCTTCTAACTGGCGCAGGGAATGCTTCTAGTTTCTCTTGTATTCTCTGCGCGAACACTCGCGCGAGTAGTCTGGAGGTGGCCCAACGCTCTATTATAGTAATAATACTTACTTTGAGCGGTAAACTGTGAGCGGTGAATAGTATTAGCACATCGCTTCTAACTGGCGCAGGGAATGCTTCTAGTTTCTCTTGTATTCTCTGCGCGAACACTCGCGCGAGTAGTCTGGAGGTGGCCCAACGCTCTATTATAGTAATAATACTTACTTTGAGCGGTAAACTGTGAGCGGTGAATAGTATTAGCACATCGCTTCTAACTGGCGCAGGGAATGCTTCTAGTTTCTCTTGTATTCTCTGCGCGAACACTCGCGCGAGTAGTCTGGAGGTGGCCCAACGCTCTATTATAGTAATAATACTTACTTTGAGCGGTAAACTGTGAGCGGTGAATAGTATTAGCACATCGCTTCTAACTGGCGCAGGGAATGCTTCTAGTTTCTCTTGTATTCTCTGCGCGAACACTCGCGCGAGTAGTCTGGAGGTGGCCCAACGCTCTATTATAGTAATAATACTTACTTTGAGCGGTAAACTGTGAGCGGTGAATAGTATTAGCACATCGCTTCTAACTGGCGCAGGGAATGCTTCTAGTTTCTCTTGTATTCTCTGCGCGAACACTCGCGCGAGTAGTCTGGAGGTGGCCCAACGCTCTATTATAGTAATAATACTTACTTTGAGCGGTAAACTGTGAGCGGTGAATAGTATTAGCACATCGCTTCTAACTGGCGCAGGGAATGCTTCTAGTTTCTCTTGTATTCTCTGCGCGAACACTCGCGCGAGTAGTCTGGAGGTGGCCCAACGCTCTATTATAGTAATAATACTTACTTTGAGCGGTAAACTGTGAGCGGTGAATAGTATTAGCACATCGCTTCTAACTGGCGCAGGGAATGCTTCTAGTTTCTCTTGTATTCTCTGCGCGAACACTCGCGCGAGTAGTCTGGAGGTGGCCCAACGCTCTATTAAGCTGAATTTGATGCTGTTTGGGGCAGCTCTGCAACAAATAAATACACACAAGTGACTTTTTTAAAAGTACATTAGAATAGAATAGTAATTTTCAACACACTTGCTCATAAAGTGACTCTAATTTCACCGCAATTAGGCACATAATGACACCTGTAATCAAACTGTGACTTTTTCATTCACAAGTGAGTTATAGAGACAGTTGAACATTTACACAGAGCGTGTATTTCTGTTTTACACCAGTATTCAAACTGTGATTTTTTCATTGCTATTATTCACTAGTGAGTTATAGAGTCAGTTGAACATTTACACAGAGTGTGTATTTCTGTTTTATTCTGCTCTAGACGAGCTACATTGGTTAAAATGCCACCAAAATAACACAAAAAAACAATAGGAAATTAAATTAAATAAAAGTAGCCGATGAGTCTTTTCGGAAATGGCGGGGAGATCCGACTGTTTTCAATATCCCAGCACTAATTGACCTCAGAGCCATCTGTTGGACAACGGTCGAACTACATGGCAAGATATCTATAAGCCCGGCTTATCTCACTAGCCGACAACCTAGTACATAGCATAGTCACTAGGTAGCGCTGATCTAGCTGTATAGCTAGACGACCTCTGAGGTGGTTGCACAGCATTAGATTAGAGACAGTTCACACCACATTATTTAGCCCCAAGCTAATCAGAGCTTGTGTTATAGGTACTAGTTAACTCACATACTATTTCATTTATTTATTTTATTTTTATTTTTTATTTTATTAATCTAGGATTCACAGTTATCTTATAATTAGTTATAACTTATAAGCTTAGTACACTATATGCTCTTTTGAAACCAACATACATACATACTAGATTACATAGATAGATATTTTTTATTACATACATACATAAACACACGCCTTTTTCCCTAAAGTGTAGGCAGAGCCTCAAAGGCAGGCTTCTTTTCACTGTGGGTTGCATGCACCATCGTGGGAAATAGAAGTGGTGAGCTCATCGCCGCTATGTATATTTTTTATTATACATAGAAAATACCCAGAACCATGAAGAAATATCTGCAGATCGAACAAATATTTGTTCCGAGGCGGGAATTAAAACCGCAACCTCCTGCGTCGCAGGCGAACGTTCGCCCGCCGCGCCACAGAGGTCGTAGCCTAGGTAGGTTAGGTTAGTGGTATCGGGGACCTAGCTTTATTGAGGTCTTTAGGCCTGCCTGGTCTTATAGAAGTCTGCGATGGCATGTAAACTTGACCCGGTGGTTGCGCAGCTGTATTGAGGGTACTGAGAGAATAGGTTAGTGGTATCGGGGACCTAGATTGAGGTCTTTAGGCCTACCTGGTCTTATAGAAGTCTGCGATGGCATTTAAACTTGACCCGGTGGTTGCGCAGCTGTACTGAGGGTACTGAGAGAATATAACTGCACGGGATACTCCATCCCTGAAATTAAAATAAAAAAACCACAAAATTAATATCCCAACCATACAGTTACAGTTATTTAACTAATACCATAGACTAACTAAACACAATAGACTGCCAACCTCATACAAGAAAACGTGACTCAAAAAAGGTCAAATTCCAGGCTATTTCTAGATGACGCTGGCAAATAGCCTGGGAATCATTCAACCAGCATTTTAAACCAATTACCCAATCTCTTTAAAAATAAACATTTAAATTTCTAATTTATTTTTTATTTATTTAACTATGGTCGCAAAACATGTTTTATCGATCTATTCGAAATACATGTAAAACTGATTTCAATCGTTTATAGCAGATTCAAAACAGTGACATCTAGCGACATTGTAGGCAATCATTCATCGATGCACGTTTTCTTGTATGAGATTAGCAGTCTATTGTGTTTAGTTAGTCTATGATACAGGTATGGGACCATTTCAGAACACCTCTAGCTAGTGACCTTAACTAAACTCTAAAATCATGGTAAATATCCCGTTTTCAGTGGAAGATATTTATAAATGTCTTACCTCTCAATTTGTGCAAAGGTCTCGTCCGTGAAGGGTGGCACATATCTGAACGCCACATAGTGCTTGTGCGGGGCCGATTCCGGCAACATTTTGTCCAACGCTTCAGTCAGCAATTCACCTGAAATTAATAAAAACATAAAACTATATTGTTTTTCAGAATAAATAAGTCTCCCTTTATCAAGACAACCATGTGGCGCGGCGAACGACACACGAGGTTGCGGGTTCGATTCCCGCCTCGGAACAAATATTTGTGCGACCTGCAGTTTGTGTTTATATGTATAATAAAAAATATCTTTCTATGGAATATATTGTATTAAGTATATCAGTTATCTAGTACCCATAACACAAGCTCTGCTTAGCTTGGGGCTAGATAATGTTGTGTGAGCTGTCCAGCATTATTTATTTATTTTTATTTATTTGTGGTGTCGTATAAATGGACGGATTTTTATTCCATTTTATTATTTTTATTTCGATACCTATGCGGGTATCACCGCGGGGCGCTGCTATTTAGATACCTATGCGGGTATCACCGCGGGGCGCTGCTATTTAGTGAATATAAGTGGTTGTTTTATTGAGCTTTTGGTCTAATTGGACAGTCTTAGTTTATTGACACCCCATTTCACCCCTGTTGGGGTTATCGCTCTATATCGCTCTAGCTGGAAGCTATGAAGGGTTAAAGTTGAATAATATCAGCAGTATTTAACTAACTCGGAGAGCAACATATGGCGGAGACTAAGATCCAGAGTCTCGAGCACCGCCGTAAAGTCGCATGCCTTGCGATCTTCTATAGGTTACATTTCGGGGAATGCTCCCAGGAACTGCACGATCTGATCCCACCATCTCCTTTTCATCATAGGACGAGCAGGCGTACGGCTCAGTACCATCCTTACCTCATAAGTAGACATCGGATTATATGCATTTGCATGTTTGCATATGCAAATGCATATAATGCTATTTTTATAGCGTTATTGCATATTTTGGTACTTTTTCATTGATAGTGCTTATTTCAGTAGTTATGCGATTACGTTGGCAGAGTAAGGCATGTTGTATTACGCCGTCAAACATCCAAACATCCGACTCGCGCACACTCGGCGAGCGCACTGAATCCGACCGACTGGCTCGCATAGTGGTCGGCCGGCGCTCGGTATACGTCGGCGGGTTGCGCCGTGCGTGCGGGAGGGGGGCATGCCTACTGCACTTGCAGCTTCACTCACGCGCCTAACTCAATTCAATTGTTTTTGTCTCGCTGTGTTTGTTTATTTTTGTTGAAATTATGCCGCCATTGAAAAAAAATACCCAGATTTTATGTTTGATTGTGCATATTTTATGCATATTTCGCCCTTTTTTAGTGCATATTTGCATGCATATTTTGTCATTTTGATAGTGCATATAATCCGATGTCTACTCATAAGTATACCCTCTATTCGTACTAAATGTTTCGGTTCTACCTTTATAATGTGAACTGCTAAGGAGTGGAACACACTACCGTCGTCTGTCTTTCCTGAAAACTATAATCTGGGTCTCTTCAAGGCTAGAGTGAATAGGTGCCTTCTAGACCTTTGTGCTCCGTCTTCAGCCACATCGTCACTTACCAACAGGTGAGATCGTGGTCAAACAAAGGTCTATCTATGTTTCCTGAAAACTATAATCTGGGTCTCTTCAAGTCTAGAGTGAATAGGTGCCTTCTAGACCTTTGTGCTCCATCTTCGGCCACATCGTCACTTTCCAACAGGTGAGATCGTGGTCAAACAAAGGTCTATCCATGTTTCCTGAAAACTATAATCTGGGTCTCTTCAAGTCTAGAGTGAATAGGTGCCTTCTAGACCTTTGTGCTCCATCTTCGGCCACATCGTCACTTACCAACAGGTGAGATCGTGGTCAAACAAAGGTCTATCCATGTTTCCTGAAAACTATAATCTGGGTCTCTTCAAGTCTAGAGTGAATAGGTGCCTTCTAGACCTTTGTGCTCCATCTTCGGCCACATCGTCACTTACCAACAGGTGATATCGTGCTCATTCGAGGGTCTATGATGAATTACCTTGTGTATTAGTCCACTTCAGTATCGGAGACCCTCCTCCGATCTCCGAGTACTTCTTCTGCACTTCCTCGGTGCGTCTGCTCGCTATCCAGGGTCCGAGTCTGCTCTGCACGGGCAGCTGGATCATGTCCCGGTCTGTCATGATGCGGTGGAGGTAGTCTCCAACCTGAGGGTCATACGGATATTACGTTGTTATTATGCCTTTGTACTGCTAAAGTTCGTTTAGTAGTAGTAAAGTTTTTTTGTACGTCCGGGGAAGTACTACTTCCATACCTATTACTGCTGCAAATCAGTAGTGCTTGCATTGCTGTGTTCCGGTTTGAAGGGAAACAAGGTGAAATTACAGGCACATGAGACTTTTCATCTTCATGTCTCAGGGTAGCGGGCGCAGTGCAATGCCACATAGGGCGCGTCCTAGGTGGACGTGACCTATGAGGTAATGCACTGTTCATAGGCAGAGGTTACCGCTTAACATCAGGTGGGTCATATGCTTCTTCCGTCATTAAGTAGTATAAAAATAAATAAAATAAAAAAAACCCCCATGCAGCAATCTTGATACAAAAATCGCCTCGCGCCGCCCGCAAAAGCGGTTTTTAACAAAAACGACGGGGTGTTATAAGTTTGACGTGTCTGTGTGTGTGTGTGTCTGTCTGTGTGTCTGTCTGTAGCTCCCGAATGGATGAACCGATTTCGTTTTTTTTTGTATGAAAGGTGAATTTGTCGGGAGTGCTTTAGCTATGTTTGATCAAAATCGGTTCATCCGTTTCATGGCGTAGATGGTTTTTTTTAATTTTTATAAAATTATTTACTGGTGGTGCTGTAAGATAGATAGATAGATAGAAAACACTTTATTGTACAACACAGAAAATAAGCTATTTTAAAATTAATACATAAACTAAACACGGAAGAACAATGGGCGCTCTTATCACTATAAGCGCTGCGCGCGCGCTTGCGGGAGTAGCGCACGGACTTACTAGATCAGACAGACTCACGCACATCGTGGGCCCTGCTGTGTATAATCGCCTGCAGGAGCATGTAATACAATCATCTAGCCTTATATCATTCAAAACTACATTAAAATTATGGCTCGTCGAGAAAGCGTTCCATAACTCTATATCGAAGATTTTGTGTGTAAAATTAAATAATATAAAATTAATAAAATTCTAATAAAATTTTCAAGGACCTTTCAAGGTCTTTTTGAGTCCACGCGTGACCGGAATGCCGGCTTTTATTTTGGTCAAAGAATAAGCATTGCCATTCAGCGTGGCAATGCAGCCAGCATTCTGGGCACGCTGCCATCGGGTGACGGCTTGCTGATCTGATAGGTAGGTTTTTATTTTATTTTAGTTTTGTTTTATTTTCTTAGTTATAATAAATAAATATTAAATTAGATTTGATTTAATAAAATCTAAATAATTGCTACTTAGTATACCTAGTCTTGCCATAAATACTGTAACAAAGAAAATCATTTTTTTTCTGTTGCAAATAGCATTTATTACTTTTACTGTGTGTTAGTTTAATACATAAATATATAACAATTTAAAATATGAAAAGCTTATTCGAAGTGGTCTCCATTGGCTGCAATACAGTCCTTTAAACGTTGAGGCCAGTTAGCAATAGAAGCACGCACTCTTTCCATGGGAAAATTCTTCACTGCCAATCGTATGGATTGTTTTAGGGTCTCCAAATTATCATGGCGTTTAGAGCAAGCCGTGCTCTCTAAAACTGACCATAAATCATAATCCAGCGGATTAAGATCGGGACTAGACGACGGCCAGTCTTCAGCTCCGATGAAGTCCGAAACGTTCGTTTCCAACCAAGACTGCGTAGACCGAGCTTTATGACCCGGCGCCGAGTCTTGCTGGAAGGACCATTCTTAGTTATTGAACATGGTGTTGTTAAGGGGCTTAACTAGCTTCTCAAGAAAGGTATCTTGATACACTTGTGGCGATGTTATGATACCTTTTTCACAAAAATATGGTTCAGTCACTCCTTCATAGCTAATACCCACCAAACCATCACTGAAGTCGGATAATGCCCACGTTGCACTCTGTCGACTAATAGGAAAGCTTTCTTAGAGCTTCGAGCATAAATACGGTCATTTTGTTTGTTAAAATGTTGCTCAATTGTAAAAAAAAACTCATCCGTAAACAAAAAAATTCTGTGACCTCCCTTTGCGTACCGCTTCAGTAGCTGTTTCGATTTTACCACCCTATTCTTTTTTAAATTATCAGTTAAGAAATGACCAGTGCGTCTCAATGGGCTGCAAGTCCTAAGTCATCTTTTAAAATACGCGACATGGTTCTAGGGGGCTATCTTCATCTCCCGAGATAAAATCTTTTGCTTTCGGACAGGATTTCTTCGAATTCTTTCCCTTACTGCTTTGACCACCCTTTTCGTACAAACACTACGTGGACGGCCAGATCTTTTTCTGTCACAAACAGAGGAGGTCTCATTGTACCCATTAATAGCCCGGTACACAAACATTTGAATAATACCAAGCGTATGGAGACTTTTAAAAATTGCATTATCTCCATACCTACTTTGTGTAATGCAATCACAGCGATTCGGTTCTCTTTATCACCCCACTCCATTTTAATATCGCAAAATATTGCACAATGTTTTGGCGCCAAAATGAGACAACAAAATGAACAATCATATGTAAATGACAGATTCCAAATTCAAATGTAATATTTTGTTTATTTTTAATTTTAACAGTATTTATGGCCAGACTAAGTATATAAGTTTAACATGACATCTGCAATGAGTAATAATTAATTATAGTGTTTACAATTTGAATTATTGACTACATGTTTAGATTGAATTTTTCTTAATTTTTCGTAAGAAATGTTATTTGTCTGACCTGTAAATTTATATTTAAAAATAAATTGATTATTCCTGATTATGGCTGGTGATGATGACCAAATTAATGTAGTTCAGATATTACCTGATCCGTGGTTTTAGGCCCTCCCATATTCAGCATGATGATGGCAGTCTTAGGCTTGGCAGACGCTGTGCTGTAGGCAGCCGCTCGAAGCAGCAGACAGCTTACACGACCTGCACGTAGTCAACACATTTATCATTAGTTTTATTTGTGAAAGCTCTATCCGGGAACAAAACAACACACTAATCCGACACCTAATTTGTCAATTTGCAATGTCTGTACCTGCATATAATTTATTACTGATGTGTTATTTATGAGTATATCAAGCGTAGTGTGTGCTGCCTTATGAACTTTTGCTGATTTTGCCTATCATCTTACTTTTGACTGCCTACCTAAGTAAGGCTTTTAAGTTGATTTTCCTTTTTTCTTTGAATCAGCTTCCACTTGTTCTCGAGGCACCACACAGACGCTCCCCAACTAGTAGTAAGAAGGATCATCAAAAGAAAAACAGACCGTGTTTGTTGCCTGATTCTTCTAGGTCTGGTTGCGTTGGAACAGGAGTAAATGTAAATTTATTTTTTAAGACGATTCAAAATGATCCTTGTGATTTCAATGAATAAAATACTTTTTGACTTTGACTTTGATTTTGGAAGTAATATTTTCTAGTCGGTTGATCCATCGGACTATGTGAACTTTTTTCTCAGTTGGTTCGATATGGACGTTTTCTTGGAGTCCCAAGATTTTGTCCCATTCATGAGACCACGAAGGACATATCTTTCTGGTAGTTCCATAGATAGAGCCTAGAAGGCTTTTAGGGTATTTTTTTCGAAAATGGGACATATTACTAATGTAATTTGTAACATGTGTGTCATATGTAGGTACTATTGTAAAGTATTGTATTATTTGACGACCTCTGTGGTGCGACGGGCGAAGGTTCGCCTGCGACGCAGCAGGTTGCGGGTTCGATACCCGCCTCGGAACGAATATTTGTTCGATCTGCAGATATTTGCTCAGGGTGTTCTGGGTATTTTGTATGCATAATAAAAAATATCTATCTATGTTATGAATTGTATTAAGTACATATATCAGTTATCCAGTACCCATAACACAAGCTCTGCTTAGCTTGGGGCATGTTCTGCCATCTAAAGTTGTAAATCAAAAAATCAAAAAACGCCCGGGAACATGCTTGTACCGACTTTACATTACTACTGGATGCATTAGCATTGTAGTAGTTTGTGACTACTGGTGACAATACTACTGGTGACATGTTGGTTATATGTATGCAGGCATACCTATCTATTTCATATACGTAGGTACATAATTTATTTCATAAAAAATCGAGAATAATGAGTACATTCCAAATGTTCCTAATCCAGCGGAAAACTTTATTTGGGGTCAACGTACAATACGGCAAAAAAAACCTAGTTATCGGGTCATCTAAAGATACCAAGTAATACAAAAAAAATATGTATTTCACGGTGATAAGGTGTTTTTTATTGACTTATAATTATATAAGTAAATAACACGAGTACGTACCTATTGTGGACATCATGATGGAAATATATTTACTAAAACTAAATTATTAATGAAGCCGAAATTTAACACAGTAGTCTTACAATAAATGGAACCTTGTAGAATTTGTAAATATTTAATTAATAATTTATAAATGCAAGAACAAAAACAGACGACTGACGTAACGTATACACAACTAACTGTACATCAGGGTCGTCAATCATTTAACAGGTACCATGGTAC
Source organism: Operophtera brumata (assembly GCA_932527175.1). Taxonomy (NCBI): domain Eukaryota; kingdom Metazoa; phylum Arthropoda; class Insecta; order Lepidoptera; family Geometridae; genus Operophtera; species Operophtera brumata. The sequence goes on along the minus strand of OW052239.1, from coordinate 28,581,294 downwards.
AACTACCAATTCATTGTGTACTCAGAGAAAAAATATGTACATTATAGATTTAGCTATTTTCAAAAATAAGCTTCTTAGTCAACACGGACCAGTATCCAGGCCATTATAAAAAACAACATCAGCCATCTTGTTTCTACAGTTCATCCAATCAGAAAGTATCAGATTAGACGCCAGTGATGCCAATTCAGAAATGTTATAGCTAGATCTATCTGTAAACCAACATCATCAGCTACAAAAAAAACTATCTATAGCCAAAGAAAAATAAGAAAATGTAATAATAAAAGTCAGTCTGTCAGTAGAGAAGAAGTCCCGGTTGACATATTAGAGAAAGTAAGGACGTATGTTTACTGTAAATTAGCAACATGATACAAATATGGTTTTTTGTTCGAAATAATATTTAAAAAATCGTAATCCAACAGAAAACGTCATAAAATTATAGTATGTGTACAATCAATTTATTTATTTATACATTATTGCACATACAATAATGTTACAAAAAGGTGGGCTTCATGCTAACAGCATCTTCTACCAGCAAAATCAGGTTTGTGACAGCTAGTGGTTGGCGTACTACTAAACTACCTAAACGAACTACGTAACTGCGTAAACTAACAAAAAAAAAAGTTTCTACTTTTTTTATTTTAACAATGTTTGTTTTTTTAACATAGACCTTTGTTTGACCACGATCTCACCTCCATCTACAATAATTTTGGTTATTCATAAAGACAATTGATAGACCAAGTATATTCAAAAGTAGGCTAAAACAGCTTTTGCTGTAAGGGTGCTATAATGCACTACTTAACAAGTTCAGACAAGAATTGCTTTCTGAACATAAATTTCATAAGGAGGTTTTTTTTTTTTTTAGTAGTGATCTGTCTGTTTTTTAAAAATTGAGTTGGCAGCACTCATAGCATATGTCAGTCCACTCAAAATTGTAAAAAAATTGCATTGATAATTAGATAATTTGCATGAATTTGGATAATTTCCACTATCGTGGAATATAGACGTGACAAGTGGTGAGCTCATCGCCGCCATAGCTTGCCACAACTGGCCGGATAAATAAAAAACATGTCTTTTATGAAATGCTGTGTCCCAGGCTGTTCGTGAACTGATGCAACAGGTATGTATATATAATGCTAATTTAATAACTAGTAGTTACACCAGGGGATGGGCAGCAGCATCCTATTGAGTGCTCAACACGAATACTACGATCACCCGCTCGCAATCCGCCTGCCAAGCGTGGTGATTATGGCAAAACCACACATTCATTCTATGGGGAGGCGTCGTCCAACTGTGATCGCCTAAAGGTCGAGCTCTGGGAACAGTTTAAACAGTTTAGGCCTCACAAGCATAATTTTTTATGCTCGATAGAAATTGTAGAACCTGTACCTACCTATATCAAGTTTCGTCAAGATTGGTTCAAAATACGACCTATAGGTACAAGAATACAAATATACATCCGGACGGACAGATGAAAGCAAATGCCATTTATTGCAAGGACTTCCCCCGCTCAGTCAAATACTGAAAATACGGTTTAATTCGATTCTGGCACTTGCTGGAGGACCATTTCCTGAGTTTCCCATTTTGAGGGTTCCGTACCCAAAGGGTAAAATGGGACCCTATTACTAAGGCTTCGCTGTCTGTCTATCTATCTGTCTGTCCGCCTGTCACCAGGCTGTATCTCATGAACCGTGATAGTTAGACAGTTGAAATTTTCACACATGATATATTTCTGTTGCCGCTGTAACAACAAATACTAAAAAACAGAATAAAATAAATATTTAAGGGGGCTCCCATACAAAAATCGTGTTGATTGCCGTTTTTATAGTAAGTTTTTGTAGTTTTTATATAAGCAGCAGTGCTCGCATTGCTGTGTTCCAGTTTGATTGGAGCCGGTGAAATTACAGGCAGATGAGACTTTTCATCGTTATGTCTCAGGGTGGCGGGCACAGTGCAATGCCACATAGGGTGCGTCCTAAGTGGACGGGGCCTATGAGGTAATGCATTGTTCATAGCCAGAGGTTACCGCTTAACATCAGGTGGGCCATCTGCTTGTTCCGTCATTCAAGTAGTATACAAAAAAAAAGAACAAGTGACCCGATTAATCAAATCAAAATCCGAAAGATTAGATTATTTATTTATTTGCAAAAATGTGGAAACACTGAGTTGTTCTTGTGTAGGTAAATGGTCAACACGTTACTATTTTTTTTAACTAGATTAATGGCGGAACAAGCAGACGGCCCACAGAGAGATGATGTTAAGCGGCAACCTCTGCCTTTATCAATACAATAATAAGCACATAGGTCACGTCCACCTACGACCCGCCCTATGTGGCATTGCACTGTGCCCACCACCCTGAGACAAAAATGAAAAGTCTCGTGCCAGTAATTTCACTGGCACCTACCCTTCAAACCGGAACACAGCAATGCGAGCACTTCCTCTGAACGAACTCTCACAAAAAAGCTCTTCCTACTAAAAAGTATCTAGCATGCATATGATGATAAAGTTTTTTTATTTATTGATTTTTGGTGTGTGGATGAACGCTTGCGAAGGGCGGTAGGGGGGGGGGGGGCTGCTTTTTATCCCAACAACATGCTTGCGAAGCCGCGGGCAAAAGGCTAGTTGTTAACAAATGTAATTCTTTGATTACAGTGTTTCCTGTGCCGGACAAGAAGTGATTTCGACGAACTATGCAGCACGATCGCAACAAACTTGACTCGCGAGACTCAACCGCTCTTCGACATATGCGAGAAGAGACTGTCGCATTGGGGCCCCCTCAATAATGACATTGACTTACAGAATACTAACATATTTACAGGTAACTTGCTGTGCCCGACCTGAGAATAGACCGCTCCCGTGGATGTCGTAACAGCCGACTGCGAGTAGAAATTAGGGAATAGGCAACAGCATCCACCTGAGTACTTAACACCAATAAAATAAATAAATACATAATGCTAGTTCACACAATGTTATCTAGCCCCAATATAAGCAGAGCCTGTGTTATAGGTACTAGGTAACTGATATACTTAATACAATTTTTTTGTATACAATAGTATACAAAAAAAAAATACATAAGCATGGTGGAAAAACGGCAAAATAAGTTTACTAGGTATACTTAAAGGTATTTTTTTAACTGTAAACATAAAAAAGGTTTGTTTACGGTCAAATTAGCAAAACTGATGATATTTATGAGATACTATCAATTAAAACATGTGTGTTATGTCTCTTAGCGCTCGCGAATTCAACTTTCTCTATCTGAAGAAGTGTTGATAAACTGTAATGAGCAAAAAACACCAAAAAATAATAATTTCGCCCCTCAAGCGAGACGAAATAAGTCATTATAATGTATTTACATACATACATAGACACACGCCTTTTTCCTGAAGGGGTAGGCAGAGCCTCAATGGGACGCTTTTCACAGTGGGTTGCACCATCGTGGAATATAGACGTGACAAGTGGTGAGCTCATCGCCGCCATTGCTTCCCACGACTGACTCAACTAACGCTTTCTTCCAGTATTAACACATTTCATAATAAGCTAGCAGCCAGGACAAATCTTATACCAACAAATCATATTAACATGTCCGGGTAATCCCTTAGTCGGCTTTTACGACATCCATGGGAGAAAATGGAGGGGTCTATTCTTAGGCCAGACACACCACGGCAATGTGTATAGGTAGATCTAATGAATAATGACTATTGTATGTTTAAAAATAAAAAGGTGCATATTGTGTTTGAAAACGTTGTTTTACTAACAATAGCCAGGCACCTATCTATCGCTATATAAGTATGCCAATTTGCTATAGAGGCATACATATATAGCGATAGGTAGGTAGCTAGCTATTTATGTAGTATGAAAAATGCAAATAGAGCTAAAGCACAGAATAAATAATAGTTACTATGGCAAAAGTTCATTTAGTCGAATATAGAAGGCGCGCATGAGCTCCTCCCCTCTTTTGGCTCTTTTTTTTTTTCTCTATTTCTATATATAAAAAATTCCTCTATGCTGTACATTGACCAAAAAGATACTACGCATTTAACGTACACTGTTTTTTTGCTTTTTTGTGACCACAGACTACTCCAATGACTAGTCATTGGACTACTCTGTGACCCAAGAAGCTTATAGATGAGAACATAGTATATGGATAGAGCACTTTCTGACAAACTGAACGCGTCCGTCAGCCACTGTTGTCGGACGCGTCTGAACACGCCAAAAAAAAGAAGAAGAAGAAGAAGATAGTTTGTTCTCAGTGTGCTGAGTCTGGCTTTTACCAAACATTTGACACTGGTGTATGGTGTAGTGTAACACGCATTTTTGTATGGGAATATGATAAGCGCCCCTAGCGTACACTTTGAGAACTTATATTCTGAGTCCCAGCTGCCATGCTTACGATCATCGTCGTTACACTATACACCGATCGTATAAGCCGAGCCACGGCCGTCGTATCGCAAGCACTTACGTACCGTTTACACGGTTTTTCATTTATTTCTGAGTCCGAGTGCCAAATTTGACAGCTTCGCGCTTGGAATACGATGACACGACGGCGACGATGAGCGTTACGATCAACACTTGTGTTTTTGGCGGTGAGAGGTGAGCGCTACACGGTAATTTTTCTGTGTAATTGTGGACTTTTGTGGGGTTCTTTGTTATTGAGGATGTCTGCGACATATTTTCTTGCATGGATGTTGATGAAGAAGAACGGGCTCGTGAGCTACGGGAAATGCGAGACAGTCTTCGGGCATCCTTTGATCCTGTATAAGATCTCCCGGAGACCGAATTTAGGAATACCGGCTGTCGAAAGAAGCCTTCGTATTCCTATGCGAAGAGCTGCGACAGCGTACCGACCGACCGACCAAAGGCCTAAGCAGCGTGTGAGCCTTGAAGTAAAAGTGAGTACCTATATTACTTTTGTCAATAATTTACCTCGTAGACAGAGTATAGATGTACGCTCTACGATTTACCTGCTCTAGGCCTTATTTTGCTTGTAGATTGTGGTTTCTTTCTTTACCCCTGTCTCTGGTTCGTTTCGAAGACCTAGCGTGGTGAAAGATTCTTCTTTGATGATACAAATTACCTACTTAGGTACTTAATGCTCAAAAAACTAACTATATGTACTATACAATATATAATAGAACCCAACCTGGAAGGGATTTCAACATACAGATACATAATTATGAAAACATACATGACGACCAGTGTAACTGTCTCATAATTAACAAAGTCTCCTCAACTAAGTACTTGGGAGTCATGTTAGATCAAAAAATCAAAAATCATTCCTAGAAAATTTTACTTTAGCAATGTTTATAACTTAGGTATGTATTTCTTGTTTCAGAAAATCACGAAGGACTCCGGAGAAAAGGTGGCCGTAAGCCTCACATCAGTCATCAAACCCTACGGATACAACTAGTAGAGGATAAGATATCATACAAATTCTAAATTCTTTGCATAAAAATAAACATCTGGTTGTCCAAAACGTGGTTTCATTGCTGATAGGTAGATACATAACTAAATCAAGAGAATATAGGACTACAATTATCTTACCCTTGGCTTGCATGTACCTGTACATAAGAGAATTGTGTATTCTTGTGAAACAACACCCAGAATACTTTATCTGATTGCTTCATAGCAATCAGATATACCTACCTAGTTGTAAAAAATGTTGAGCCTAGAAATCCATTTATACTTTATTTACCCAAACTTAAACTGCAGACTTATAAGAGAAATATATATAATAAATGTAAATGCCATACGGGTCTATAATAAAATACCAAATTCATGGATTTGCCATTAAGTATATCAGTTATCTAGTACCCATAACACAAGCTCTGCTTAGCTTGGGGCTAGATAATGTTGTGTGAACTGTCCAGCATTATTTATTTATTTATGTTCTTATGTTTAAAAGCAAGCTAGCGAAAGAGGTGTTATAATTGTATTGTAACACCTCTTAGAAATAAGTTACCTGTATTCGAGCTAGTAAAATATTTTTATTCTTAGGAACCGGATGAAAAAAGTTAATGGTCTCAGTAAGGTAAGGTCAGTAAGGTTTAAGGTATCTGCGATTATGATCATAGTGAAATAATATAGGCAACTTACCTGTCCTGTTACCCTGTGTAAATAAACAAGATCTAATTTCTTGGACTTGTCAGTTAGGTCGCTGCTACCATGACTTTACTAGATCTATATATATATATATATCTATATTTATATTTTATAGATTTATCTAGATGATTTTTGGTTTCGGGCCTTATATGAATGTGTTTACCAAAAATATTCTTAAAAAACAACACTTCTCCCAATGGCCTAAACTAGGGGGGAAATCATAAGTGATACTAGAAAGTTATGCGCTCCTGCCCAATACGAAAAATTCAGTCATTGAAATTACCACCAAAGTAAGTCAAAAGTATTTTATTCATTGAAATCAGAAGGTACAATCACTCCACAAGCACAGAAGTTTACTGGGGTCTTCGCAGGCTTCTCGGGTTGTTGAGGATTTGTTTACGTTGAGCTGCTATTTCCACACATTCCAGGATTAAGTGGGCAGCCGATTCTTCTTCGGTCAGACACTCTCTGCAGAGTGGGCTGTATGTGGCTCCGATGTTGAAGAGGCGTTGAGACTGTGTCCTATGAGTGTCCCCACGAACCCACGATGGTGCGAAGGGTTATTCTTTGAAAGTTGAGCAGGCGACGTATCAGTTGTTGTAGGTAAGCCAAGCCAGCCGGTAGGGCAGCTCTTGACTGTATGCAGCCCGTGGTCCGTGCCCAGCGTTCATTGTGTTTATTAGTGTTGCGGAGTTGCATCCATGTTTGCACGAAGAGGTTTGTTACTTATAAATCTTTGAATACTTTCTTTGTTTGGAAATTAATGAAAATACTTGAATTTGACTACTACACCTTCTTCTTCTTCATAATGGCGAAAACCAACTTCAACTTCAACTTCAAAAATGAAAATACAATTTGACTTTGACATCTTTACAGTGACAACTGACACATTCAACAATCAAATTCCATAGACAAATACCTTTTTATCAGTTTTAAATTCATTTCGACAACATATCATATCCAATTTTGGCGTCTTCCGGTGTTATACGATCGTGTCCCTACGATGGGTGGTATACGACGGTGTTGAACCACTAAGACTCACTTATGTCCCACACACACTGGTGTATGGTGTAAGCGTAGTGTAAGTACGACGGACGATTGGTGTCATCGTGTGCAAAACTGCGACTCAGCCCTCAGCTTAATTCATGCTTGAGTACGAGCCTAAGAGCAATAGCGCACTAGCGGCTAGGCTGCAGCGGCCAGGTCGCGGCGGCCATCGAGATAGATACCTACATTAGTATGAAATCACCATAGAGCACGCGCACCTGGCCGCACGGCACGTGGCCAGCGGCCACACCAAGCCGCAGCGGCCGCCGGCTAGCGAGATCGAAGCGACGCATTTGCGGCCCGTGTTCAGTCGCTGGCCGCTGCGGCCACTGACATCAATAGCATTGTAGTTAAATCAACAGTGTGCGCGCACTAGCCGCGGCGGCCGCACGTATTGTGGAACTACAGCGTGATTTGTGATCATCATACAAAAGATACAAAAGCACTGTTATTTCCTCAACGTCCATTTTGAAGCGTGCTGTATTTGCGTCTTGCGACTGACGATCGTAGCCGCGGTTTCGGCCGCGTTGCAAATCGCAAACCCTGCGGCCGGGCTGCGCTGGCATATGGCAGGTCGCTAGTGCGCTATTGCTCTTCTTCTTCTTATTTTACGTAATGGCTTCTGTGCATTATTGCAACAATTATATGGTGACATCGAGCAACACGGAATGGAGACGCCATCAAAGGCATTCCCCGCTGTAGTTCCCCTCTAAATTTAATGCCCTCGAGGGCATACAGCTTATAAAAAACTAGCTGTCGCCGATCGCTCTGTCAGACTGAATCGACTCGCGTGGGAGATAGTGCTCTAAGAAAAATGCCGAATTGTTCAGTTTTATGTTGTAAAAAAATGATTGGATAATCAAATTTACAAAAAGATAGTGTTTCCTTTCACATGTACCTGAATTTCAATTAAGTTATTATAACTTATTGCATGAAAATTGACCAAGTAAAATTAAGCCGTATAAAAACAAAAGTGGCCTTCTCAGATTTTGTAATTTTTGAGTTCGTGTTCGGGGTAAAATAATAAAACTGAACGGTTTAACAAAACAAACCGTGAATATTTTATTCAATAACACTGGTTCACTCTTCACTGCGACTGCACTTCAGTACACTGGTCATTCATTACTGTAAAATCACTGCCAAGTTACGTGATTTATTCGCAATGAAAGCCAATTCCCCTACGACTGCCCTGCTTGCTCTTCAATCGAGCTCCACTTAATCGTGTGACACAGGGGCGACTTATAAGTGACCAAAAGCGTAGATATAAATGTGTATAATACATCAATGTGCATTTCAGGATTTATTCTGCTGACGTAAACATTTATATAACGTGTAATGTCAGTAAGCCAAGATGTGGATGATTACTTAATATCCTTGATTACTAAATACTACTCATTAAACACGTTCGACATCATGTGACATGTGGAATAACGTGTATTTGTATTTGATGGCTATGTAACCACTAACTAACCGGTAACTACTAACTACTACTACTTCGTTTCACGGGCTTTTTCTTGGTTCACTGACCAGCTTGAGATATAGTGTCCCTGAAAGGGGCCTAGTGACCAATGGTGAAAGAACCAGTATGGTAAAATGATTAATTGTGCCTCGCAGAGGTGTATGATGATATGTCAACGTAAATGTCATGTGCAACTATATTTAAAGAAATAGAATTAAATCACACTACTATTATTAACAAGTATAACATGAAAAAGTTTGTACATTTGGGAACTTTGATTACAAGAGATGGCAAGCATGAAAATAATATTTAAATGAGAGTAAATTCTGGAAACCAGGTGAACTTAACGCCTTATTATCAGCCGGAACGTATCCAAAAAGGCACGACTGGATGTGCATAGAGGAGTGTTAGTGCCAAAACTAATGTATGGTGGTAGCGAAAGTTGCTAAGGCAGAATAAACATGAAAGTAAAATAAATGCACTGAAGATGAGAGGTTTGAGAAGTATGTATGGTGGACTTTGAGAGATAGAATAAGAAACTGTGTGTTAAAAAAGCATTGTAAAATGAAAGAGCACGTGTATAGTGACAAGGATTGAGAAAGATATGCTTGGATGGTTTGGGTTATTGGTTAAAGGATGAATGATAGTATATTGACGAAACTAGTTCATAAGATGAGCATGAATGGGACAGTTGGAAGGGGGAGACCTCGGTGAAGGTATTCAGACTAGATCAGGGTCGATCTGGAGCATGGCCAGGCCAAGAGCGCCCTTAACCAATGAGCATATATGAAGAATGTGATGTGAGTGAATCAAGCAAAATAGGTATGCCAGGATCCTAGCAAGTGGAAATACATGGTCTCTGCCTACTTCTCTGGGAAACAGGCGTGAGTTTACGTATGTGTGTATGTATGTAATATTATAAATGCAAAATTTTCTAAGGGTTGGATGAAATTTAAGAACGGCGATAGCTGGACCACTGGAATAGTTTTAAATTTTATTTAGATGTTCCCACAGGATCAAGACTTATGCGAGTGAAACCGCGGGTTGCTTCTAGTTTATAATAAGAATAAAACTGCGTGGTTAATTTGATCAAAATCGGTTATATTGATCATACTTAAATAACTTTACTCTTTTCAGTTAAAAGTAAATAAAGATGCTTTAAAAAAATCGTTGATCCCCAATTGTTAGGTTACTGTACAATCTTCGCACGTTGTGTTTGCCTATAATGAGGGGTTTTCACGGCCATATCAAATCATCTATAAACCCTTGAAAATAGATGTCGCTGCTGTGTACTTAACTGTATAAATAAAGTGACATGTAAAAGTCAACAACGTAGTGATATATTTTTGTGGTATTTTGTTACTATCAAACAAAATAACAGACGATGCATTTGTTAATTTTGACAACCACAGTTGAGTCAGGGCCATCAATTGACCCAAATCAAACTACATTTTTTTTATTTGAAAATGAAAGGTCCTTATTGGTTTCTCCTGTAGCTAAAGATAGGTTTATAGTTTGTACCTCATATATACATGTGTAGACTGTTGGTAACCATAATAAAAAACAATTAAATAAGCAACTGCTAACAATAACAATAACGTTAGCTGAGTCAGTCGTGGGAAGCAATGGCAGGGATGAGCTCACTACTTGTCACGTCTATCTCCCACGATGGTGCAACCCACTGTGAAAAGAGGCCCATTAAGGCTCTGCCTACCCCTTCGGGGAAAGAGGCGTGTGTCTATGTATGTATGTATGTATGTATGTATGTAACAATAACAGCTTCAATGCACACTGAAATAGCTTTGTGCTCATTTAACAGTTATTTTTTATTTCTCAAAAATTCCTGAAAGTTGGTTGCCCGTGTTTTCTTATATACTACTAAATTAGTGATGTGCCTCAATAATAAAGTAGATTTTTTATCGATAAAATAAATGCTCGTTTATTATGTTTTACAAACTATTGAAATTTGATTTATATTATTCGGGAGACGCCATAGCCTAACCTAACCTAACTTTCTAACCGTTAATCCAATTACCATGAAGGTATTGGTATGTAACAAGGTAGGTAACTGTTATGATTTTAATTTGAAATTATTCTTTTTATGCCATAAATTGACGCCCTCTGTGGCGCGGTGGACGAAGGTTCGCCTGTAACGAAGGAGGTTGCGGGTTTAATTCCCGCCTCAGAACAAATATTTGTACGATCTGCAGATATTTGTTCAGGGTGTTCTGGATATTTTCTATGTTAATACAAAATAAATATCTATGTAATGTACTGTATTAGGGATATCAGTTATCTAGTCCATAACACAAGCTCTGCTTGGCTTGGGCTAGATAATAGTGTGTAAACTGTGTCCAACATCAAGAAATAAAATAAAAATAAATATATATTATTGAGAAGTGGTGAAAACCAAGGTGAAAAGAGGCCCATTTAAGGGTCTGTCTACCCTTTCTGGGAAAAAGGCGTGTGTCTATGTATGTATGTATGTAAATATATATATATATACATATATATATATATATATATATGTATATATATATAATGAAATTCACTTAGGTGTTGCTCCAAGATATTACTAGCTAGGCTTGCAAGGGCTTCCAAGTTATTTTTACTAGTTTTTTCATGTGTGAACTTATCTAGACATGAATTTAAATTACTATGTGATATTACAAATCTAGAGGTGTGATAGTTTTTCGTAAAAAGTTGCATGCCTACCTAGGTTGTGGGATACGTGATCACGATAAATTAACAAAAGCATTTCCCAGTTTGAACTCGTTTACTCCTTTTCAAGAAAAGTCGTGTCAAGAGTGTCCGTCCTGTGTCGTGGGATTTTCCTATTCAAATCCTATTTGATTGACAAAAGAATGAAAAAAAAAATATAGCTAGGTATAATTTTTTCAACGCGATATTCTGTTCACTATATATAGCGATAAGTATTACTTTACCTACCATCGTTTAGCATCAACATAACTTAACACACCCAACACATACCTACATAGTTCTGATCCCACACTAGGATCCCCTGTGTCGTGGGATAATCATGCCTGAAATAAAAATAAACTATTTATAAATTTTAATGACTAATCTAGTTTTTTGGCACTTAGGATCATGATTTTTGGTTATTGACAATAACAGTGAATGACAGATATATATAATACATTGTATATTTCGAGGCCAGAACCGTCATGGATTATGTAGGTTAGTAGGAAGACGGGAGCTAAGTAAAGCGTTTTTTCCTTTTCTTTCCTTTCGTCTCTTTTGACTTGCCAGCCCATAGTTTTATGAAATTATTGTAAGCTTTGAACAAAATTCTAATTCAATTGTCCCAAGAACTAATCATCTCATGAGTTGTTGTAAAGTAAGGTTGTACCTGGGGTACTCAAAATTTTCTTGATTTTTCTCTATACTCTAAGTTTCCGCGTTTATCCCCTCTCTCTCCAGCCTAATCATAGTTATCCACAAAATGATCTCTATGCTATCCTCGAAAAGTGGGGCGGTTCCGCAACTCCCCCTTCACAGAGAGCGTTCAACCCCTCCCCTCATCCCTAGCCGCCCTTAAATCCTTTAAATGACCCTTGGTGGTAGGCAAAGTAAATTCTTACCAAAAAGTTATCGATACTATTAGGGTGCGTTCCGAGTCACGATAAAATCGATATGAGCGATTACATTGCTATTTTGCGTTCCGATTCAGAAATCGCGCTTATGGCAGTTTGAGCGTTGACGTGACTCGGAACGCTTTATAAACGATATTATCATTATCAATAACCTCTGTAGTCTGTCACTTTGACAGTAGCGCTCACAGTAATATCGGTTTGGGGCATGGTCGGTGTAATCGCAATATGGCGGATTTAATGACGTCATTCATGACGTCGCACGCAATATCGTAGTCGCGCTCACAGCGTTTCGGAACGCTAATAATAGCGATCACATCGATTATAGCGTGACTCGGAACGCACCCTTAATTTATCGAAGTCTGCTGGAAGTCCCTAGAACGGGTGTTACTGTCAATTTTGTGACATAACATGATGTTTGTACACAGAAAGCATTTATGTGTGTATAAAGATTTTTGATGTGTTGCTGTTTATAGATGTGTGCGTTTATAGCGATAGAACGACTGGTTACAAAAGTGTGCATTAAAGTGTAAGTGAGTGCGTGATGCCCCCCCCAAATATTTCTGAATAAATATGTATCGGTTGACAGCTCTAAGGCGTCTCCCCTCCGGTACGGAGGCCCGCGTTGCTTGATGTATGGTGACGGTGAGTCAATTGATGTGAAGTTTAGTATTCTGTAAGACAAGAAATAATAAAACAACAATGAAAAAAAATGTAGTGATATTCTCTATGGCTCTATCTGAGTCATGGATTAAATAAACATAGTAAAAGTCCATGATCTGAGGGGCAAGTCCGAGTTTACACACACCATCGTAACGATGATCGTAACGGCGAGTGTACGTGTATTGCGTAGTAACTAGCCATTAATCTGTGACGTTTTTGGCACAGATTAATAGCTAGTTATTATGGTATACACGTACGATCGTGTTACGTTCACCGTTACGATGGTGTTTGCAAAACTCAGACTCACCCCTCTGAGTGATCTAGATTAGTGATCTGTGGATCTAGATAGTCTGTGATGGTGTGTTTATGGTTGTTTGTAGCGAAAATTTTGTGTCTATGCTTGTTCTACAACTAAAATAAATTGTCTTTGACTGAGTGTTATTTACATCGGTTAATTGGGGTATTGTATGTGATTTATTCAGAAAATTATTAATTTTCTTACTTTATGATTGATCTAGATCATAATCTGAACCCTTAAAATGTCATGCCGTAATGCATCGCATGCTGGGAGCTGGTACACGGAGAATGGTAAGTCAACTTTAAGAGCTTTGAAAAAAATGTTTACGTAGCGATTAGTATGTATCTATTGATAATTATGTTTCATATTTTTTATCTCGACTACGATTTATAGCTTTTGAATGCATTTGCGAAGCATTACAAGCATTACTGACAAAAGAAAGAAAGGTTGATAACCCCTATTCAAGTACACTTTCGCTCTTTGTTGTCCTCGAGCCATACAACATATATGTACAATGTACATGCACCTATATGACACAACACAATTTAAATACTACTCTGTCGACGGATCAAAGGAAGATTGCAGTGACTTCGGAACAGCTGATATCCCTGACGTTGACGTTGACCCAAAGTTGCTATTTGGCGTACTTTTAAAAATCTATTATATATTCAAATTGATTCAAGAATACCTACTGTATTGTATTGCTTAGAATCACATGCTTTATCTAGATTTTACGACCATTTTTTAATTTGGAAATGTTAAACACTCTTAGAAGGCCAACGGCATGAAAAAAGTAATTTTTGAACGAAACTGTTACCACGGTGCCGCGCCGAGGCGAGCTGACAGAAGTTTGTTTGGGCTTATATTTTTTCAAACAAACGTCAACCAACGACTTGTGATAATTGTGTTGTGATTGATTTGTTTCCTTCGTGATTTCATAATTTTTTTTAAAAATGTCTTATAAAAGTGATAAAACGAAGGTTTTGCCCACTCTCGCTAATAAAACAATTCCATCCAAGCGGCCTACAACTGTTAATGTGCCTTCGACTCGTCGGAAGAATGTTTTACCATCTGCGGTCAGAGAAAAGGCTCCCACTAGTTCTAAATTAACTAAAAACACGACTATCGCGGGTGGAGACGCCGAAATTTCGATTTCGAAACAAGATTCGATGCCCAACTTCGACGTAGAACACAGAGAAATCGCGTATGAGAATTTTCTTCGCGCTATGCTCGAGTCGTGTTTAGTTGATGAGAAAATTGAGAGAGAGGAAACTCAGATAGACATACAAATGGCGCAGATGGCTGATAGATTCAACAAAACCGTCGACGTGTTGGACAAGACTACGAGGAGGCTGAGGGATGTGTCATTTGTTGTGGAGCAGAAGAGGTTAGTCAACATTCCTGTATTATTTATAAAACAGTTTCAGATATCCTTGATTATAGTTGTTATGTTAGTACCATGGCAACCTTAGTGGCAAGGCTTTGTACATATCATTCACATAGGATCCCATGTTGTGGGTATCAGGCACCACAACACTCAGACCCGGACCAAATATTTGCAAGATAATACAAATATTTGTCCCGTGGTGGGTATCGAACCTGCAACCTCTCGCATCTCAGCCAGCTACTCGCCTGCCACACCACAGAAGACGTTAGTCAATATTTCTGTATTATTTATGAAATAGTTTCAGATATCCTTGATTATAATTGTTATGTTCGTACCATGGCAACCTTAGTGGCAAGGCTTTGTACATATCATTCACATAGGATCCCGTGTTGTGGGTATCAGGCACCACAACACTCAGACCCGGACCAAATATTTGCAAGATTATACAAATATTTGTCCCATGGTGGGAATCGAACCTGCAACCTCTCGCATCTCAGCCAGCTACTCGCCTGCCACACCACAGAGGTTGTCATGTTCAATAACAGTCTAAATAATAGACCGGTCAGAGTGTACATAAGGGAGCACTGAGGAGAAAAGACTTTGTTTTTTTAGCCTATTGTGTAGCGTTTTTCTTAGTCATCAATTAATGTAAAATGCATTTTTTCCATATGACTTGCATATGCGTTGGATAGGTTTCTTAACCGGTGGGACCGGGACGATGTCGATCGGCACTCGATTTCTCTCATAACTTCATGTACTCACATTGTCGATCGACACCTTCCACAGAGGGTTTAGTACTTTGTCTATCATTCAATTGTTTGCAACCGGATATTAGATATTGTAATGGGTCCCCGAAACGATCAAGTCCACATGACAAGTCTACGTGCTTGAAGTGAATATTGATCGTTTACAGCGTTGACTTGACAAGTCCCGTCATGTATCTAGGGGCTGGACCATACTTGACAGCACGTAGACTTGTCAAGTGCACTTGATCGTTTCGGGGACCCTTAACACTATGCCATAGAGAAATAGTTATAGGAACGTAACAAAGCAAAAATACACTTCCTGTGAGTTGAGTTTCGGTAAAAAGAAATAATGTTAGGTCGCCATGTTTTTGCTGTGTTGTGAGCGCGCTCAGCAGTTCATACGAAATAAACATTATTGTGTGTTTTCTGGTTATTTGAGTGTAAATGACTGCAAAAATAGTGTTTTTTTAGGGTATAGACCATGTGTCATTGCCAATAAACTACTAGAAAGTGCTTTGTGAAGATGTTTATTGTGATCTCAAAGTTAGTGGTCAGTTTTCGCTGACAAAGTATTCGTAGTGAGGAAATGTTTATTTTAATTTTTTTTCAACAAAACAGTAAGGTTTTATAAAATAGTTGCCCGTAAATAAACCAATAGGAAATTTCAAGAGGATTCTTGTAGTGGTATTAGTTTTATGATCCATTCATTCTTTAGGCCACAATTAACGATTTAGTGATGAGCCGCCCATCCACCATTTTTGCCGTGATCTGCTCGCGACTCAAGGGATAGTTTACAAGTGACATCGCGCAACTCGACCGGTTAAGATGTAATTTTGTTATAATATAAATTAATATATTATCTATGTCTTTGCAGGCTATTGGAGATGAAATCCCGCGAGTGCTCTCATTTCTATGAAGCCACAGACTCAGCGAATGCTCAAGATACTCTACACAATCTGTCCAACATCGAACAAGCATACTTAGACAAACTAGACACAAAGAATGTAGATTTTGGCTTCGAGAAGGACAGCGGTCACAAACAGCTGCTGGACGCTGTCAACGACGCCATAGACGGCTTGGAACAGATTAAAAAATACTCCAACTTAGACATACACACGTTTAAGGAATACCAGAAGTCACAGAAAAGTCTTGAGGAGTTGGAAAAATATAGAATTGGTTCGGAGAATCTTAAGATGGAGCTTGAGAGCCAAATTCCGAAGATTTCGGAGAAGCTGCTGAAGGAGGCATCGGAAAAAATTGCGAAAATGATTGAAAACGATGATTGATTGTTTTTATGCGTTTTTTTATATGTATTATGTAATCTAGTAACTCCATTTTAGTTCAGTTAGGGATTTTCATTTTCGAATTAAAGAAAAGTAGTTCTATTTGGTTCGATAGATGGCGCTGACTCTACAATGGTTGTCAAAATTATCAAATGCATTGTCTGTGCTTCTGTGTGATAGTAACAAAATACCACGAAAATATATCACTACGTCGTTGACTTTGACATTTCATTTTATTTTGACAGTTAAGTACAGAGCTGGCGCCATCTATTGTCAAGGCTATAAGCATGATGTGAAACGGCCGTGATAACCCCTCATTAGGGTACGTTCAGATAACAAGCGTTGAACGCGCGTAAATTTGTTGTATAGTGTTTTGCGCGCTTGTCAGTTGTTGAACGCGCGTAAATTTGTTGTATAGTGTTTTGCGCGCTTGTCAGTTGTTGAACGCGCGTAAATTTGTTGTATAGTGTTTTGCGCGCTTGTCAGTTGTTGAACGCGCGTAAATTTGTTGTATAGTGTTTTGCGCGCTTGTCAGTTGTTGAACGCGCGTAAATTTGTTGTATAGTGTTTTGTGCGCTTGTCAGTTGTTGAACGCGCGTAAATTTGTTGTATAGTGTTTTGCGCGCTTGTCAGTTGTTGAACGCGCGTTATAATAATTTATTATTTTCTTCATTGTCACACACATTCACTGTTTTTTTTATACAACTTGGAATTACATATATCATCCAGATGGCCCACCTGATGTTAAGTGGTAACCTCTGCCTATGAACAGTGCATTACCTCATAGGTCACGTCCACCTAGGACGCGCCCTATGTGGCATTGCACTGCGCCCGCCACCCTGAGTCTCATGTGCCTGTAATTTCACCGGCAACCATACCCTTCATTCCGGAACACAGCAATGCGAGCACTACTGCTTTGCGGCAGAAATAGGTATGGTGGTAGTACATCCACGGACGAACTCTTTCACAAAAAAACTCTACCTGAATACCTGAAGTGTAGAGGGCGCCAAACGTGACGAAAGAGATTCCTATGTATTGAGAGTGGATGGAGAAGACCAATTTTGAAACCAAGCATAAATCTGTTGAGCTACAGCGATCTAAAGGTAGCACAAGAAGTGTCTTCAGGTAGCAAAACTGTTACATACGTATTTTTTTAATTTTGTACATACCTTTTTTAATACTTGTATTATTCTTTCAGTAAACAATAGTAATTCTTCCCGAAAAAAATATTTTGGAATATGGGGGAAATATACATATCAAATAGTATCTACAAAAAATATAACTACCTATATAAACACATTAAGGTGGACGCTCACGCTTTCGGCGCGTTTTTTCTTTTTTTATTGTTTTTTGCCCATCACAGCTTATCAACACTTCTTCAGATAGCGAAAGTTGAGTTCGCAATAACTAGGAGACCTAACGCACATGTTTTAATTGATGGCATCTCATTGCTTGGTGGTTGCTTTTTTATACTAACGTATTTTACCAAATACGTGTAAACAGAGTATAAAATAGAGTAAAATATGAGCAAGTAATTTTTTGAATTTTTATGTGTACAGTATTACTATGTTTTAAAAATAAAATAAAGTCTCCTTTCAGCAAAACATCCTATCTACAATATTTAAGGTACTTTCCCTTCATGTCGCATAGTCTGGGGACGCCCTGTACATCAAATATTTATGAAATAGGATCTGTTAATGACGGAACAAGCAGATGGCTCACCTGATGTTAAGCGGTAACCTCTGCCTATGAACAGTGCATTACCTCATAGGTCACGTCCTAGGACGCACCCTTTGTGGCATTGCACTGCGCCCGTCACCCTGAGACATAAAGATGGAAAGTCTTTACATCAGGTGGGCTGTCTGCTTGTTCATACTACAATACTAATCAACTGGACTATTGGTATGTTTTTTTTTTGTAAATTTCTATCTCTGTGATTCAGATTTACAAAATAAATGGTTTTTTGAGGCTCAACTATTTTTTAAATTTTATTGTTACTTATAATACTTAATTAATTATTTTGTAATAAAAAATGTTAAAATAAACTTAGTTTAATTTAATGTTATGTTTAATTATTATTACTGGAAGAAAGCGTTATCAGGTCCTGGGGCAATGGCGGCGATGAGCTCACCACTTGTCACGTCCATATCCCACGGTGAAAAGAGGCTCATTTGAGGCTCTGCCTACCCCTTTCGGGGCAAACGCGTGTGTCTATGTATTTAGTATGTATGTATGTATGTATAAATAAATAAATAATGCTGGACAGTTCACACAACATTATCTAGCCCCAAGCTAAGCAGAGCTTGTGTTATGGGCACTAGATAACTGATAAAACTATTACAATATAATACATAGATAGATATGTTTTATTATACATAGAAAATATCCGGAACACACTAAACAAATATCTGCTATCGTACAAATATTTGTTCCGAGGCGGGAATCGAACCCGCAACCTCCTGCGTCGCAGGCGAACCTACACCCACCGCGCCACAGAGGTCGTCTATGTACGTCGTATGTATGTATGTATGTATGTATGTATATAGTATGTATGTATATAATATATATGTATGTATATAGTATGTATGTATGTAGTATGTATGTATGTACAGTGGTGGCCATATAATTAAGAACGCTGATATAAAGGGAAGATTTTTTCCAACTAAGATGCAAAACTAATTGTATGCATTTGTTTTTATTTCTCTCGGTATCGTAAAACATAACCATATTACCACTGTATTCATTGATACACATGATTGGCTAAAAATCAATAGGCAAACTTTTTACACTACTTTTAAACAAAGTATTCCTTATTACTGGCTGGTCACGTAATTAAGAACGCTAAGTAGTTTATACCTTTATTCCAATTTAAATAGAGAACACTCAGTCGATTTGTTACTGTTTGTATAATTTTGGCGCCATTACGTGCTGTAAAAGATTAAAAGTGATTGCTTCTTTAGAAAAAACAATGGGAAAAAATAAAAGTTGTGATAAATCTACAAGGGAAGTAATAATAAAACTTCGCCGGAAGAATTGGTCTTATAAAAAGATAGCCGACCATCTGCAATGTTCAAAAACGATGGTTTTCCACGCTGTAAAGCATTTTGCTACGTATCAAACTACTTCGAATGTTCCACGTGTACCTAAACAGAGAAAAACAACTCCTCGAGATGACCGAAACATCGTTCGTATGGCAAAACAAAATCCTTTTAAAGGGTCCAATGAGCTTAGAAAAGAATATTTTTGTGAAAACAACCCTTCAGCAATCTCAGCACGCACTATTCGAAGACGTTTGGTAGAAGAAAAATTGCACGGTAGGATAGCAAGAAAGGTACCCATGTTAAAACTTTGCCACAGGCAAGCCCGGCTTGCATTTGCGAGAAAGTATGAAAACTGGACTGTGCAACAGTGAAAAAATGTACTTTTTTCTGACGAGACGAAAATAAACAGAGTATGTTCTGATGGAAAACGATATGTACGACGTCCCCCGAATACAGCATTCGACCCAAAGTACACGAAAGTTACATTAAAGCACGGTGGTGAAAATGTGAAAATTTGGGGTTGCTTTTCTGGACATGGTGTAGGACCTGTAAAGTTGATAGAAGGTAACATGGATCAGTTCCAATACAAAAACATACTGGAAGAAACAATGTTACCATACGCTGAAGACGTTCTACCGGTCATTTGGACATTCCAGCATGACAATTATCCAAAGCACACTGCACGCACCGTAAAGGAATTTCTTACAGCGCAATTAGTTTCTGTCTTAGACTGGCCTGCTAACAGTCCAGATCTAAACCCAATAGAGAATCTGTGGTTTGAAGTAAAGAAAAAGGTTTCAAATACAAAGTGTGGAAATTTAAGAGAGCTGTATGACGTTTTTTAGAAGAATGGAACTCTATTTCTCTTGCGAAATGTCAAAAATTAATAGAGTCAATGCCTCGCCGGTGTAAAGCTGTAATTAAAAGCCGTGGATATGCTATTAACTATTAATTTTAGTTAAATATTTATTAAATTTCTTTTTATGTTTCCTGTGCTACATAATATTGTGATTTTTTAAATCTAAGTGTCATACAAAACAATTCCCGAGCAGTTAAATAAATCGTTCTTAATTATTTGTCCAGTTTCAGTACTATTTGAATGTGTTACTTTGATAAAATCAATAAAATGTGCAAAAAATAGTTATCGATTTCATACTTTATTCTTAAGTCAGGTTGCTCTATTAATGTGACTATTATATAACATAACTAGTTGCTTCTCAGAAGGTACACATCTCTGTGTATGATACGATTTAAATAAAAAACTACTAGAACTTCAAATCGTTCTTAATTATATGACCACAACTGTATATAGTATGTATGTATGTATGTAATTCGATGTTAATGTTCCAAGGTGTAGGTGCCTTGTTGCCCCAGCCTAAGAACAAACCTCCGTCTCCTCCCTTGGATGTCGTAAAAGCTGACTAAGAGATTACACCAGGATGGACGGCAGTATCTAAGAACTCAACACCGATACTGGGGTCACCAATCCGTCTGCAAGCGTGGTGATTAGGGGAAATCCCCCCCCATTGTATTATAGGGGGGAAGACAGAGGGGCAAACTCTACTTCTCACACCTTTTTTTTTATTAAGTATAGAACTTTTTTGGCGGATCAAGCAGATGCCCCACCTGATGTTAAGCGGTAACCTCTGCCTATGAACAGTGCACTACCTCATAGGGCACGTCCACCTAGGACGCACCCTATGTGGCATTGCACTGTGGCATGGCATTGCCCGCCACCCTGAGACAAAGATGAAAAGTCTCTGTGCCTGTATTTTCACCGGCACCCTTACCCTTCAAACCGGAACACAGCAATGTAAGCACTACTGCTATGCGGCAGAAGTAGGCATGGTGGTAGTACTTCCCCGGACGAACTCTTTCACAAAATACCTCTACTACTAAGAACACACCTTCTACCTTCTGCGAGACAACCAAAAATTCACTGAAAAGCACAGCACCAATACCGTCTTTCGTTTAAAATTCTTTGTAATTGAGTTCTGCTTGTGGTGACCAGTACCCTGACCAAAGGTTACTGACGTTATCGAATCGCTAGCGAAACGATAATCAGTGTCAAATATTAGCCAATGACATCGGGGTGACTAGAAATGTTAATAACTTGATTGGTTAATATTTGACATTGACTATCGTCTCGCTAGCGATTCGATAACGTCAGAAACTTGTGGTAAGGGTACAGTTATATTTTCTAACAAACCTCTACAATGCCATATGGGCATTTTTAGAGTTTTCCACGAGTTTCTTCACGAATTTGACCTTCCAAATTCAAATCACTTTACTCCCTAGGGAGTTTCATACAACTTTACCGGGAGGTATCAACGTAAAGTAAAGCATTAGAAATAATACTTTACTTTACGTTGAGGTTGCATGATACTTACTGACCGTTCACCATTCGCGGTATAATGCGGACTGCTAAGGAGTGGAATACTCTACCGTCGTCTGTCTTTCCTGAAAACTATAATCTGGGTCTCTTCAAGGCTAGAGTGAATAGGTGACAGTTGAGATCGTGCACAAACAAAGGTCTAACAATGTTAAAAAAAAAAAATGCCGTGGCCGAATTCGGCCTGGATGACGTCATCATCATCATCATCATGTAGGTATAGCTATTGATGTTGCTATTGTTTTCACATATTCACTTTCCAGGCAACGAGCTATCGCGCCAGTTAGACATGTGGCTATCCAAAGCTGACCTGACGCACGGCCCAGCGCGAGCCATTATCGCACCGTGAGTTTTCCTTTTTGTTCAGGCGCATATTGACCAATACATAAACGAACAACTGTTACATAAAAGTGTAAACCACACTGTATGGATAACATTAAAAATGTGACCCAAAAATTCCGTTCCAGCGGGACTCGAACCCGCATCTTCGCCTGTAATCAGCGATCCCTTCACCAGTTCAACTTTATTTAACTTTTGAAACCGCAAACGGCCATTGTTATCTGTATGTGTTGGTTATTTCAGGCACGCTGGGTACTCGTACTGCGGCGCGTGCGCAGCGTTCGCGTATAGGCAAGTCAGCCCTGTCGTTGTGTGAGTATTACACAGTTTTTTTTTTCAACACACTTGCACGTAAACTGGCTTTAATTTCACCGCAATTAGGCACATAATGACACCTGTAATCAAACTGTGACTTTTTCAAAGCTATTATTCACTAGTGTGTTATAGAGGCAGTTGGACATATAGACAGAGTGTGTATTTCTGTTTTATTATTATTTTCTTCACAAGTGTGTTAAAAAACGTCGTATGATACACGTGTGTATTGATGATTACCGTCCTCGGCTCTCTTAAGACCCTCACCTAACGGCTCGGGTCTCAATGGTGCCTCAGCGGTAATCACCAACATTACACACTAGTACCATAATTAACTATTTTTAACTACGTGAATGATAGATCAAGCAGATGGCCCACCTGATGTTAAGTGGTAAACTCTGCCTTTAACAGTGCATTACCTCATAGGTCACGTCCACCTAAGACGCGCCCTATGTGGCATTGCACTGCGCCTCCCTGAGACATAAAGATGAAAGTCTCATGTGCCTGTAATTTCACCGGCACCCATACCCTTCAAACCGGAAGTACCGGAACCCATCAATGCGAGCACCTCAGCTTTGCGACAGTAATAGGTATGGTGGTAGTCCTTCCCCGGACGAACTTACAGATCTGTTTGTATGTTGGTTTGTTTGTAGGAAACGCATCTTCATCCTGGGCCCCTCTCATCACGTGCGCTTGAGTGGCTGCGCTCTCTCGTCCCTGGACAAGTATAAAACGCCGCTGTACGATCTCACTATCGATAAACAAAGTAAGTGTTACTTTGCTTGGAAATAGTAGATTATGCACTAAGGGAATAAAGCAGTGTCTTACGTCGCGGGCGGCATATTGAACCCATTTAAGTCATTAGCCAAGTTATTCGGTTTGGCTCATTGTGAGCCCTACCTCACAATGAGCACAGGTACATAATAATTATATGTTTTTAACTAGTTATGAAACAGTTAAGAAAATTGCCTTTATCGTAGCTAGTTATGAAACAGTGAAGGAAATTGCCTTTTTCGTAGCTAGTTATGAAACAGTGAAGGAAATTGTTTTTTTCGTAGCTAGTTATGAAACAGTGAAGGAAATTGTCTTTTTCGTAGCTAGTTATGAAACAGTGAAGGAAATTGTTTTTTTCGTAGCTAGTTATGAAACAGTGAAGGACATTGTTTTTTTCGTAGCTAGTTATGAAACAGTGAAGGAAATTGTCTTTTTCGTAGCTAGTTATGAAACAGTGAAGGAAATTGTTTTTTTCGTAGCTAGTTATGAAACAGTGAAGGACATTGTTTTTTTCGTAGCTAGTTATGAAACAGTGAAGGAAATTGTCTTTTTCGTAGCTAGTTATGAAACAGTGAAGGAAATTGCCTTTTTCGTAGCTAGTTATGAAACAGTGAAGGAAATTGTTTTTTTCGTAGCTAGTTATGAAACAGTGAAGGAAATTGTCTTTTTCGTAGCTAGTTATGAAACAGTGAAGGCAATTGCCTTTTTCGTAGCTAGTTATGAAACAGTGAAGGAAATTGCCTTTTTCGTAGCTAGTTATGAAACAGTGAAGGAAATTGTTTTTTTCGTAGCTAGTTATGAAACAGTGAAGGAAATTGTCTTTTTCGTAGCTAGTTATGAAACAGTGAAGGAAATTGCCTTTTTCGTAGCTAGTTATGAAACAGTGAAGGAAATTGTCTTTTTCGTAGCTAGTTATGAAACAGTGAAGGAAATTGTCTTTTTCGTAGCTAGTTATGAAACAGTGAAGGAAATTGTCTTTTTCGTAGCTAGTTATGAAACAGTGAAGGAAATTGCCTTTTTCGTAGCTAGTTATGAAACAGTGAAGGAAATTGTCTTTTTCGTAGCTAGTTATGAAAACAGTTATTGAAAGGGAACAAAAGGTCCATTTTAATTACTAGTTATGAAACAGTGAAGGAAAATAAAATACTTTTGTACGGCAATCGTGAAAATAAAATACTTTTGTATGGCAATCGTGAAAATAAAATACTTTTGTATGGCAATCGTGAAAATAAAATACTTTTGTACTTATGGCAATCGTGAAAATAAAATACTTTTGTACTTATGGCAATCGTGAAAATAAAATACTTTTGTACGGCAATCGTGAAAATAAAATACTTTTGTACTTATGGCAATCGTGAAAATAAAATACTTTTGTACTTATGGCAATCGTGAAAATAAAATACTTTTGTATGGCAATCGTGAAAATAAAATACTTTTGTATGGCAATCGTGAAAATAAAATACTTTTGTACTTATGGCAATCGTGAAAATAAAATACTTTTGTACTTATGGCAATCGTGAAAATAAAATACTTTTGTACTTATGGCAATCGTGAAAATAAAATACTTTTGAACGGCAATCGTGAAAATAAAATACTTTTGTACTTATGGCAATCGTGAAAATAAAATACTTTTGTATGGCAATCGTGAAAATAAAATACTTTTGTATGGCAATCGTGAAAATAAAATACTTTTGTACTTATGGCAATCGTGAAAATAAAATACTTTTGTACTTATGGCAATCGTGAAAATAAAATACTTTTGTACTTATGGCAATCGTGAAAATAAAATACTTTTGAACGGCAATCGTGAAAATAAAATACTTTTGTACTTATGGCAATCGTGAAAATAAAATACTTTTGTACTTATGGCAATCGTGAAAATAAAATAATTTTGTATAGCAATCGTGAAAATAAAATACTTTTGTACGGCAATCGTGAAAATAAAATACTTTTGTGTGGCAATCGTGAAAATAAAATAATTTTGTATGGCAATCGTGAAAATAAAATACTTTTGTACGGCAATCGTGAAAATAAAATACTTTTGTATGGCAATCGTGAAAATAAAATACTTTTGTATGGCAATCGTGAAAATAAAATACTTTTGTACGGCAATCGTGAAAATAAAATACTTTTGTATGGCAATCGTGAAAATAAAATACTTTTGTATGGCAATCGTGAAAATAAAATACTTTTGTATGGCAATCGTGAAAATAAAATACTTTTGTATGGCAATCGTGAAAATAAAATACTTTTGTATGGCAATCGTGAAAATAAAATACTTTTGAACGGCAATCGTGAAAATAAAATACTTTTGTACGGCAATCGTGAAAATAAAATACTTTTGTATGGCAATCGTGAAAATAAAATACTTTTGTATGGCAATCGTGAAAATAAAATACTTTTGTGCGGCAATCGTGAAAATAAAATACTTTTGTATGGCAATCGTGTAAATAAAATACTTTTGTACGGCAATCGTGAAAATAAAATACTTTTGTACGGCAATCGTGAAAATAAAATACTTTTTTTTTCTTTTTTTTTTTATACTACTTGGATGACGGATCTAGCAAGAGGCCCACCTGATGTTAAGCGGTAACCTCTGCCTATGAACAGTGCATTACCTCATAGATCACGTCCACCTAGGACGCAACCTATGTGGCATTGCACTGCGCCCGCCACCCTGAGACATAAAGATGAAAAGCAGGCAATCGCGAAAATAATATACTTTTGTATGGCAATCGTGAAAATAAAAACCTGTAGGGTACTCCCAGTAACCTCACAATTCTGGAATTTGGACTGATTGAACCCTGAGCGTAACGAGGGACTCTAGAGTTATGTAGAGTCCTGAAAGAACTGAACTGAACTGATCGAACTGGCCGCCATAAGCAGAACTCAATTTCAATGAATGTACACATAAGGTGGCCCATATGCTTGTTCCGACATTAACAAAGTAAAAAAAAAGGAAAAAAAAAAATGCCCAAGTGCGAGTCGGACTCACGCACCGAGGGTTCCGTACAAACCTGTAGATATATAAGTAAAAGTCATGGTATTTTTATTGCTGAATGAAATCATCATGAGGAAAGGGGTTTAAAATTATTAAAAATACTTTTATTATATGGTGTAACTAAAAATGTATGGTTTTCGCATTTTTTTTTATCTGTGCTATAAGACGTTGCTTCGTACCAAATTTCAACATTCTAAGTTCACGGGAAGTACCCTGTAGGTTTTGATTCACTTGCGAGTGTCGACAATTTGCAGCAAAAACGGCTGTATCTTTTGATTGCGTTGGCTTAGAAGTTTGATTTTTTCACAGCTCCAAGGGACAGTAGACCTGAGTATTTGATATGAATTTTAGCTTGTTACCTCCACGCGTTCCTGAGGAAACGGGTCTTGACAGACAGACGTTCTATAATTGCTCCGTTTTATCTTTTGAGGTACGGAACCCTAAAAAGAGCTCGCTTCGCTCGTTGAATTATAATCTGTGCTTAATTTCAGTTTACGCGGAGTTGGAAGCGACTCGACAGTTCGAGTGGATGGACATACAGACAGACGAAGATGAACACTCCATCGAGATGCATTTACCCTACATCGCCAAGGTTATGGAGGAGTGAGTATTATATTATTTTCAACACACTTGCTCATAAAGTGGCTCTAATTTCACCGCAATTAGGCATATAATGACACCTGTAATCAAACTGTGACTATTTCATTGCTATTATTCACAAGTGAGTTATAGAGACAGTTGAACATTTACACAGAGTGTGTATTTCTGTTTTACACCTGTAATCAAACTGTGACTTTTTCATTGCTATTATTCACAAGTGAGTTATAGAGACAGTTGAACATTTACACAGAGTGTGTATTTCTGTTTCACACCTGTAATCAAACTGTGACTTTTTCATTGCTATTATTCACTAGTGAGTTATAGAGACAGTTGAACATTTACACAGAGTGTGTATTTCTGTTATATTATTAGTTTCTTCACAAGTGTGTTGAAAAACGTCGTATGATACTCGTGTGTATTGATGATTACCGTCTTTGGCTCTCTTAAGACCCGAGCCGTTAGGTGAGGGTCTTAATGGCGCCTCAGCGGTAATCAGCAACTTTACACACTTTTATCATAATGTTCTAATATATGTGCCCATGTCATGTTATCACAAAATTACACACTTGTACCATAATGTACTATTATATGTGCCCATGTCATGTTATCACAAAATTACACACTTGTACCATAATGTACTAATATATGTGCCCATGTCATGTTATCACAACATTACACACTTGTACCATATTTGCCCATGTCATATTATCACAAAATTACACACTTGTACCATAATGTACTATTATATGTGCCTATGTCATGTTATCACAAAATTACACACTTGTACCATAATGTACTAATATATGTGCCCATGTCATGTTATCACAACATTACACACTTGTACCATATGTGCCCATGTCATGTTATCACAAAATTACACACTTGTACCATAATGTACTAAAATATGTGCCCATGTCATGTTATCAAACATTACACACTTGTACCATAATATACTAATAAATGTGGCCATGTCATGTTATCACAACATTACACACTTGTACCATATGTGCCCATGTCATGTTATCACTAAATTACACACTTGTACCATAATGTACTAATATATGTGCCCATGTCATGTTATCACAACATTACACACTAGTACCATAATGTACTAATATATGTGCCCATGTCATGTTATCACAACATTACACACTAGTACCATAATGTACTAATATATGTGCCTATGTCATATTATCACAACATTACACACTAGTACCATAATGTACTAATATATGTGCCTATGTCATATTATCACAACATTACACACTAGTACCATAATGTACTAATATATGTGCCTATGTCATATTATCACAGCATTACACACTAGTACCATAATGTACTAATATATGCGCCCATGTCATATTATCACAACATTACACATTGCTGTGTTCCGGTTTGAGGGGTAAGGTCGCCGGTGAAATTACAGGAACATGAGACTTTTCATCTTTATGTCTCAGGGTGGCGGGCGCAGTGCAATGCCACATAGGGCGCGTCCTAGGTGGACGTGACCTATGAGGTAATGCACTGTTCTTAGCATCTTAGCGCTTAACATCAGGTGGGCCATCTGCTTGATCCGTAATTAAAGTAGTATAAAAAAAAACACCAACATTACACTAATAATGTACCACTTTACCCATTTCAGATACGAGACTGGGTTTACTATAATACCGATCCTGGTTGGATCTATATCCCCCGAAAAGGAAGCTAAGTAAGTACAATACTTAATCAATATATATAAAATCGTTGCATGGCTGACCGACTGACTGACAAAACCTAAACCGTAAGTCCTAGAGACCTCAAAGAACAATGGCAACTCCCCATACATTGTTTGACCCAACTTTTTTAACCCCCGAGCCAAAAACGACGCGGTGTTATAAGTTTGACGTGTCTGTGTGTGTGTGTGTGTGTGTGTGTGTGTGCGAGTGTGTGAGTGCGTGTGTGTGTGTCTGTCTGTGGCATCGTAGCACCCGAACGGATGAACCGATTTAGTTTTTTTGTTGTTTGAATGTTGAATTTGTCGTGAGTGTTCTTAGCTATGTTTGATCTTCTTTATTTGAATTTATTTGCTTAAACATATGTACAAATAGATGGTAAAATAGGAGTAAGACACAATATGTTTGTCCCCTGCCGGCGTGCAAATGGAGAGGATGGCTGCTAATTTAGATATCATATATATATATAAAACATAGAAAATTAAAAAACAGAACCAATTACGATATAATATCATTCAAATTCATTATTAAATACAATTATGAGTCAATGTTACATTAAGGTGTATGCTTTCGCTTGCGGCGCGAAATTCAATTTATTTTGTGTTTTTTGCCCATTACAGCTCATCAACACTTCTTCAGATAGCAAAAGTTGACTTCGCGAGAACTAGGAGACTTAACACACATGTTTTAATTGATAGTATCTCATAAATATCATCAGTTTAGCTACGATACCACCAAACAAACAAAAACACTGTAAAAATGTGTTTAGGGGGTATCATAACTAAACTGATGATATTTATGAGATACTATCAATTAAAACATGTGTGTTAAGTCTCCTAGTTCTCGCAAACTCAAATTTCGCTATCTGAAGAAGTGTTGATGAGCTGTAATGGGCAAAAAACACCAAAATTTTGAATTTCGCGCCGCAAGCGAGAGCGTAGACCTTACATAAAAATAAAAAAATAAAAAATTACCAAAATACATTACATTAATTACAGAAGTCAGGGCTCAAGACTTTTGAGCTGGGTCAGTGGTTGCCAACCTCCTTTACATATAAAAAAACATTGTGCTGGAAAGTTCACATATAAAGTAGGAAAGTAGATAGTAATTATTATCATTCATAAAATCATTATGTCAATAATAATTAATAATTAAATAAAAAATGACAAAACTTAAAAAACAAACACATTTACAATTATATAAATCAAATAAAAACAATACAATACAAGATGTGGAGTGAGGGTCATGTGTGGCTCATTGTAATTACTTCAGAACATGGTGATGGTATTATTATTCAAATACATAGTTAAAGATAAATTATAAGTAAAGTTCAGCGAGCGTATATGGATACTTTTCCAATAAGAAAGCCTTTAATCTATTTATGAAAACTATTTTCCTATGGAGCTCCCCTTTGATATACAAAGGCAAGCTGTTAAAAATGTTCACAGCTTGATATCTAGCGCAGTGTTTCATGATGTTAAGTCTAGGAGTTATGTTGTTTTGAATATTTTTGGTTCTACTCCTGATTCGTTCTTCCCATTCCTGTTCCGTTTCATACTCATGACTGTATTTAGCCTACAATACTAAAAGTACCTGTACATAAAGGGCCGGAACAGTCAATATACCCAAGTCTTTGAAATGATTCCTGCAGGAGTCCCTTTGAGAGATATGAACGATTGTTCGGATGCTTCTCTTTTGCAACATGAATGCCCTCTCTATATTATATTTGTAGCTGTTGCCCCAAAAAAGAATGCTATATCTAAGCTTGGATTCAACTAGCGCATAGTATACCATTTTCAATCGTTCTCAATTGTGTTGTCAGATTATTGTATCTCTTAACAGATATGGCGCTATCCTCGCGCCTTACTTAGCTGACCCCCAAAACCTGTTCGTGATATCTTCTGATTTCTGCCACTGGGGGGCTCGCTTCCGCTACACATGGAGAGACAAGACCTCGCCTATCCACCAGAGCATCGAGTGGCTCGATCGGCAGGTGAGAAGCGTATTGCGTACCATCCGCCACTCACATAATACCACACATACTGCAAACTTTATTTTTTTGTACAACTGTGACCAAGCATGACGCCAATAAGAATGTAGTTTTTAAATATAATTTATAAAATTCCAATTAAAAGCGATATTCGTGTATAAAAATATGATATTTCATAATATTAGTGAGATATATCGTGTTATGCCTACTTACTAATACCACGCGCTATTTGGGAGATACTTGTCCCGCTATTCCTCAGATGAACTATGTTGCTGCGTTCAGTTGGCTCAAATTTCTTGACGACATGGCTGGCCCAGATATATATTTTAACGGTGTATGACCAAATTCCAACTGACGCAAACAATCTATTAGAATTTGTGAAAGTCATAAAACAAAGGACTTTCTTAGACAATGGAAATAATGTCTCATTGGCAAACATTAAAAGGGGCGGAGTTAGTTTACGGACATCACTGCAAGCGAAAATGTTTTGAAACTGAGCAGAGACTAATGTTGCTGATAGTACTTTTTTTTTGTATACTACTGAATGACGGAACAAGCAGATGTCCCACC
The DNA here is from genome assembly GCA_932527175.1 of Operophtera brumata. Taxonomy (NCBI): domain Eukaryota; kingdom Metazoa; phylum Arthropoda; class Insecta; order Lepidoptera; family Geometridae; genus Operophtera; species Operophtera brumata. The sequence goes on along the minus strand of OW052239.1, from coordinate 28,549,973 downwards.
TGATGTTAAGCGGTAACCTCTGCCTATGAACAGTGCACTACCTCATAGGTCACGTCCACCTAGGACGCGCCCTATGTGGCATTGCACTGCGCCCGCCACCCTGAGACAAAGATGAAAAGTCTCTTGTGCCTGTACTTTCACCGGCACCCTTACCCTTCAAACCGGAACACAGCAATGCGAGCACTGCTGCTTTGCGGCAGAAATAAGTATGGTGGTAGTACTTCCCCGGACGAACTCTTTCACAAAGAAGCTCTACTACTACTAATACCTTGTACCCATAGAACCTTAACTTGCAATGTATGTATGTATGTCCGGGTTGAATCTTGCTACTGAATTTTAGACCAGTTATCCTCAACCGATTGAGATGATATTTGGCATACCTGTCAAGTTCCGATGACAATACAATATGATGGTGACAGCGAGCTGATCTGATGATCGAGACGGAAGGTGGTCAACGAAACTCCTCGATGGATAATAGTAAACTGGCCGTGCTTAGGCTCATTGTGATCAGCACACGGTTACAATCACTAATATTATAAAAGCTTGTATTGAAAAATATATCTTGTACAAAAAACTTATATTCACTGTTTTCAGTGAATAAAATAAGCTTTTTAGAATGTTTTTTTTTTTTTCGGATCACTTGTATACCTATATTATGTATAACCTCATTCTTTCAGGGTATGAATATAATTGAGAAACTAGATCCGAAGCCTTTCACGGATTACCTCAACAAATATGGCAACACCATCTGTGGAAGGCATCCCATCGGAGTACTGTTACAGGTACGTACCATCTGAGTATTGTTACAGGTACGTACCAGTACCATCCCACCTGAGTACTGTTACAGGTACGTACCATCTGAGTACTGTTACAGGTACGTACCATCTGAGAACTTGGTATCAGTGATGCTTGTTAAAAAAACCATTAATTTATTTGTAAAATGTGTTTAAAACATGTTTAAAACACTACAAATAAAAACAAATTGTAGAAAATGTTTTTAAACATGTTTTTTTTTGTTTGCAGATTAAAAACAGTGTTTTGTTCTTTTTGTAATAAAAAGTTTTTTCCAACCCTGATGGCTTGTTATGTCATATGGCATCATTCTGTGGGGGAAAGCAGCAGACATCCAAGCAATATTTGTTTTACAAAAACGGGCAATACGTGCCATTTATAAAATGAAGCCACGTGACTCCTTGAGGGAGCGTTTTAAGGAAATTAACATTGACGACCTCTGTGGCGCAGCGGGCGAAGCTTGGCCTGCGACGCAGCAGGTTGCGGGTTCGATTCCCGCCTTGGAACAAATATTTGTGCGATCGCAGATATTTGTTCAGGGTGTTCTGGGTATTTTCTATGTATAATAAAAAAATATCTATCTATGTAATATATTGTATTAAGTATATCAGTTATCTAGTACCCATAACACAAGCTCTGCTTAGCTTGGGGCTAGATAATGTTGTGTGAACTGTCCAGTATTATTTATTTATTTATTTATTTATTCTCACGGTAATATCGCAATACATCTACGAAACCTTATTATATACACATAAACACTTAGATAGATTTATGAAAAAAAGTGACGTGCATTGTTTTAACACGAGAAATAAAAATAAACTGAGTATTCCCAAATTTAGATTAAAAAAAGTAAGTGGGTCTTTTATGGGGAATTCTGTTCGGTTCTATAATAAACTTCCAGAAAGTGCTTCTAAACTTTCGATTCGAAGATTTAAATCTTACATAAAAAATAATTTAATTAAGAAAGCGTATTACACACTACATGACTATGTTAATGATAAAGCCGCGTGGCCTGATGTCGCTCTGCCCCTCGACACCTAATTTGTCAATTTGCAATGTCTGTACCTGCATATAATTTATTACTGATGTGTTATTTATGAGTATATCAAGCGTAGTGTGTGCTGCCTTATGAACTTTTGCTGATTCTCTATCATCTTACTTTTGACTGCCTACCTAAGTAAGGCTTTTAATTTGGTTTTCCTTTTTTCCTTGAACCAGCTTCCACTTGTTCTCGAGGCACCACACAGGCGCTCCCCACCTAGTAGTAAAAAGGATCATCAAAAGAAAAACAGACCGTGTTTGTTGCCTGATTCTTCTAGGTCTGGTTGCGTTGGAACAGGAGTAAATGTAAATTTATTTTTTAAGACGATTCAAAATGATCCTTGTGATTTCAATGAATAAAATACTTTTGACTTTGACTTTGACTTTGACTTAGATGGTCAGCACGGAGTTGGGGTTGGGCTTTGAGGGGCTTATTATTATTGATTATTATTAAGAGCCTGTGGTGTCCTACTGCAGGGGAAAGGCCTCCCTTCCTTCCTTCAATTATTATGGTACCCGTTTTTTTTTTAATATCTCTGTCTCTTTCCAGGCGGTTACGAAGCTACAAACGCAGTCTACAGCGCCGAAAATGTCTCTAAAGTTCTTGAAGTACGCCCAGTCGTCTCAGTGTGTGACTGCACAAGACTCGTCCGTGTCGTACGCCAGCGCCTCTCTGTGCTTCGAATAATTAAGAATACATGTATCAGGGTGCTTCGAATAATAAGAATACATGTATCAGGGGCTTGGTACGACAATTTGATAGTATTCGAAACTAAATGAAGTTTTGTTTCCTTGAATACATTTACTGACAGCGTCAATAATTAAGAATATATGTATCAGGGGCTTAGTACGACAATTTGATAGTACTTATACGAAACTGTATGAAGATTCATCTCCTTCAATACATTTACTGACAGCGTCAATAATTAAGAATATATGTATCAGGGGCTTAGTACGACAATTTGATAGTATTTGAAACTAAATGAAGTTTTGTTTCCTTGAATACATTTACTGACAGCGTCAATAATTAAGAATACATGTATCAGGGGCTTACGAATAATTTGATAGTATTTGAAACTATATGAAGATTCGTCTTGTTCAATACTGACAGCGTCAATAATTAAGAATACATGTATCAGGGGCTTACGAATAAATAAATAGTGTCGATATGAAGATTCGTCTTCTTCAATACTGACGTTGTCAATAATTAAGAATAAATGTATCAGGGGCTTAGTACGACAATTTGATAGTATTCGAAACTATATGAAGTTTCGTTTCCTTCAATACATTTACTGAAAGCGTCCTTAGTTTTTTTAAATATAATTTGACAAACAAGCAGACGTCCTGCCTGATGTAAAGCAGTCACCGCTGCCTATGGACATCTGCAACACCCACGGTATTGCAAACGCGCTGCCTACCATTAAGAGCCATATTGAGCCTTATGGCCTGTATCTTTTTATTGTTATTATCATCTTATGTACCCATGTTTCGCAAAATAAATGATTGATGGATTGATTGATTTGATATTTCTCTTGAATTTACCCATATTGTAGCCCTGTGGGAAGACATCCAACGGGAGCTCATTCCACGCCTTGCAGGTTTTCTCCTCGTTTCCGCTAGGGGCGCTATAAGTAAATGTATCGAAGGAAAGAAAACTTCATATAGTATCGAATACTATCAAATTCTCGTACTAAGCCCCCAGAATACCGAAACGCATAATCCATAAGGTTTTAATGAATACAAGTCATATTAATGACTCTAAAGTTGTTGAAATACGTGCAGTGACTTTGCAGAGACCCAATTCTACTAAACCAATTGTATTCAAATTGTTAATGAATACTTGTCACTTTTGACACTTTTGGTATTCTACTAACTTCAATTGTGACAATTTAGAAGCAATCGTAAAATCTTTCTACGTAAAAATTTGTGAAATCATAAATTTAATAGACTACCATTTTTAATGAAAATTGTAATTGAATTGTAATTGCATGGTACAATAATGTATTTTGTTTAAAAAATAGTAGAATTGGGCCCCAGGACTCGTCCATGTTACGCCAGTGCTTCTGTTATGAATAACTAGCAGCACCCCGCGGTTTCACCCGCGTTAGTCTCGATCCCGTGGTAATATCGGGATAAAAATGTGCCTATGTGTTATTCCGGGAGTCAAGCTATCTCCTATCCAAATCCGTCGAGCCGTTTCAGCGTGAAGATGTAACAAACACAAGCACACACTCACAAAGTTTCGCATTTATAATACTACTAGGATGTTTTTTGAAAGAATAATATTGGAAGAATAAATGTATCAGACGCATAATCCTTTATAACGCTTTAGTTCTTAAAAGTTAGAATAATACGCGTATTCTTCTAAAGTTCTTTAAATGCAGTCTCTCAGTGTAAGAGTCTTGCATACTTACATACATACATACATACATACATACATAGACACACGCCTTTTTCTCCAAAAGGGTAGGCAGAGCCTCAGTGGGCCTCTGGCTTGCACAAACAAGAGAATATAGACGTGACGAGCGGTGAGCTCATCGCCGCCATTGCTTCCCACGACTGACATATAAGACATACAAAATAAACATAAACTCACGCCTTTTTCCCCGAAAGGGTAGGCAGAGCCTCAGTGGGCCTCTTTGGGTTGCACCATAGTGGGGTGTATAGACGTGACGGGTGGTGAGCACATTGTTTCCCATTACTCACCTAACGCTTTCTTCCAGTAATAACACACATAATTTTGGAAGAAAAATGTATCAGTATAGGTATCATAATGCATAATCCGTAATTGATGTTCACAGAAGTTGTGTCTTATGTTATAGAAATCATAAGTTTTTTTTTTTTTTCTAGAATTATGTATGTATGTCGCATATTCTTAAGAATAATGCTACTAATATTATTGTAATAATAATTTTTTTGTGAAAAATAAGTTTTTTGTGAAAAATATCTTTTTCAATACAAGCTTTTATAATATTAGTGATCGTAACCGTGTGCTGATCACAATGAGCCTAAACACGGCCAGTCTACTATTATCCATCGAGGAGTTCCGTTGTCCACCTTCCGTCTCCATCATCAGATCAGCTCGCTGACACCATAATATTGCATTGTCATCGGAACTTGACAGGTATGACAAATATCATCTCAATCGGTTGAGGATAGCTGCTTTAAAATTCAGTTGTAAGATTCCACCCGGACATACATAGATACATACATTGCAAGTTAATATAAAGCTTGTAAAAATTTTTTGTTCCATAACAAAGATTGCTTCTCAATTGGATTAATTAATAAATAAATATTGCTGGACAGTTCAACACAACATTATCTAGCCCCAAGCTAAGCAGAGCTTGTGTTATGGGTACTACATAACTGATATACCTGCTTAATACAATACATAGATAGATATTTTTATTATACATAGAAAATACCCTGAACAAATATCTGCAGATCGTACACATATATTTGTTCCGAGGCGGTAATCGAACCTACAAAATTTTCTTTTCTTTCTTAGTCCCTTAGTCGCCGCGGGCTCAACATCCACAGGAGAAGACGGAGGGTATATGCGCCGCGTGTCTGCAGCTGTATCGATAAAATGCGTTGATGCGGCGAGAAGCCTCCTGCCGATTTATGGTGTCCTAGTTTTTCAATGAATCTATATCTAGATACGTCTGAGCTCCGCATAGGTATCTAGGTACGTCTGAGCTCCGCATAGGTATCTAGGTACGTCTGAGCTCCGCATAGGTATCTAGGTACGTCTGAGCTCCGCATAGGTATCTAGATACGCCTGGGCTCTGCATAGGTATCTAGGTACATACGTCTGAGCTCCGCATAGGTATCTAGGTACGTACGTCTGAGCTCCGCATAGGTATCTAGGTACATACATGAGCTCCGCATAGGTATCTAGGTACCAATCTTGCATGTATTGCGTGACTTTTCAAATTGGTGGAAATTGTCTACCAACAATTTAATAAAACTGCCACCGTTTTACTGAATCACGACTTGACTTGGAACTTGACTTGGAGTGACGACTTGGAAGGAGAGTAACGTTGCAAATTATATTGAAAATTCAATATACCTACCTACTTGAAATTGCAAATGCACATGCTGAGCGAAGCCAAATATAAAGAAAAAAATAGCTGTCTCTATCATATCGTCATACGTGAAGCGGTGTGAGATAGAGATAGAGAGATAGCACATGTTTATTTATTAAGTAATTAATTTATGGAAAAATAAAAAACCCTCAACGCAATGAAACGGCTGCAACGATTTTGATCAAACATAGCTAAGAAAACTCCCGACAAATTCAATAAATAATTCAACAAAAATAAACGAATCCGTTCGGGAGCTACGAGGTGACAGACACACTCACCACACGTCAAACTTATAACACCCCGTTGTTTTTGCGTTAATTATTGCTAGCTAAAAAAAACTAGAAAATGATTTGGGAGTAATTTATAGGTAGTTGTTTATCTCTAATATTAATACCTAGTTTAAGTGTATGTTTCTATAGGGTCGGTGCGGAATTGTTTAGGGTGGTTGCTTTCGCTTGAGGCGCGAAATTCTTTTTTTTTTTGTTTTTTGCTCAACACATCTCATCAACACTTCTTCAGATAGCGAAAACTAATTTGCCGGTGATTATATGACCTAACACACAAGTTTTAATTTATAGTAAGTATCACATAAATATCATTAGTTTGGCTATGAATGTGCTTGAAACAAAAAAACATTGTAAATACCATTGAAGCACAATCGTAGCTAAACTAATGATATTTATGTGATACTATAAATTAAAACTTGTGTGTAAGGTCATATAATTACCAGAAAAACAGTTATTGCTGTCTGAAGATGTGAGCAAAACACGAATTTGTTTGAAGTACGGCGCCACAAGCGAAAGCAACCACCTTAATACATGTTTATATAAGATTGCTAGCTAAAAAAAAAACTAGGAAATCGTTTTGGAGTCATATATCATGTATACGTGTTTATATCTCAATATTAGTAGGTAGGTAGTTTCTATAGGTTCGGTGCGGAATTATTTAATACGGACACACCCGCTGATATCGCCATTGTGATTTGGTGGACGAAGTAGTGTTTGCACCCATTTGTGTAATTTTGTTCGAATGTGCTACTGCTCAGTCCCTCGCTCCGTAGCACAACAGACCATGTTTCGTGTAATTCAGTATGTTTCTTCGAATTGGTAATGTTCAATGTCCATGTATCGCGTAATAAACGTTGTGACTCGTCATCGCAGTATTTAAAAGAATCTTATTTCCATGTTTATACGGACGACGTTGGCAGTGATGTAGATTAACTAGTTTTCGACGCACGCGTAACGAACCTACCGCCGCCGCCGCTGTCCCAGCGAGCGGAGCGCGCGGCCGCACGCAGTATTCGCCGGTCCGGTCCACCGTCGAACGCGGTCGCGGGCGGTGCTCATGATTTAGAGGCTTCTGAAGTCAATCTCGAAACGTCAGCAAAGCGACAAAATTCAGTGGTTACAGCCGTTATTTATTTAAAATGATTCCCAACCACGATAGTTTCAATTCTTATTTTGATGCTTTTAAAATTCCTCGTTACGTCGCATTATTTTTATGGGCACCAAGAATGAAACCACACAGTAAATAAACAAAGCAAAAAGCAACGTCACGCAAACATTAACACTGATTGTCACGATAACTTCGTGACAATGACACAAAGCTTCTGGTTTATCATAACAGATTTTAGGCGCCTCTTTCGAATTAGGTTTACTAGCTTTGATCTCTTTGATCTTCATTTTCTTCGGTCTGGTTCTGGTCGGGTCTGGTTGCGGTTTGGTTTCCAAATCAAGTTTGTACCACGATTTGTATTTGTCGAAAGTTATCTTTTTAGGGTAAACTCTTGCGATGGTTTCGGAACGATCCATGCAGAATGGTAAGGTACTAGGAATTTTACCAGGTTACATATAGGTATACTTAAGGTATTTGTGTGTACTTGTGGAATTTTAGTAAATTTTTTGGTGCATTTACTTGCGAAAGCTTGCGTACAGTTTTGTATGACTTTGAATGACAGAATTATTTTTTGGCAGAACCTTCTGCCAAACATACTTCTATCATTCTTTGTAAAAGAAGTTTCGTAGGTAAAGACCGTTCACCGTAAGTTGGCACCTGCCATGGAGTATTTACAGGTGCTTTCTTACGGTGAACCATGGACGTAGTATACAAAAAGACTGAGCGCTCGCAGCTGAAAAACGAGCCGAGCAAGATATGAACTATAGAGACAGTGTGTCTCTTTCTAATACGGTGACCATAAAAAAAATCATGTCCAGGAAACTTTTTCCATAGACACTTATGAACGTGGAGTGGAACAAACATTATTTAAATCTGATTATTTATCACAGTTATTTATGCAGCCAGATTCATACTGGAGGCTGGGTATAGGTATACCAGAATGTCATGGCATACAAAATAAAAAACAAATAAAGATTTTCATATGGCAATACCAAACTATCATCTGTCTTGGCAAAGTACGAGTTGTGTCAAATATCTGAGCTTACGTGTCGTTTTCTTGAAAATACTTACGTATAAGTGTCGAAAAAAACACTTCGATCTCAAGCAAGAACTATTTTTAACAATGTTTATCAAAAAATTTGCGAAGAAACTGATGAAGATCAACCAGAATCTTCGATTTTAAAGCGCGTGCACATGTTGACTGGTGAGTAGGACAGACTAGTTTTGGTAGTTTATTATGACTATGTATCTTTATAGTGTATGCTTTATTACGCCTTGTTCACAGGGGGTTCTGTTACTACTATACGACGAATTATTGTAGAAAGCCGATCTAATGGTGGTGTATTTTGTACGCCCGGGAAGAAGAGGAAAGGTAGAAAGAAACTAATCAACCTGGATAGTTTTGATTTAGAACTGATTGGAAACAAGATTAAGGAATTCTATACTGTTCGGAAAGAAATTCCATCAGTAATGAAATTGTTACAAATTCTTAGTGAAGAAATTAATTTTGACGGAGGAAGAAAGGTGTTTTCAATTTGCAATGTTATTAGGTTTTAGGTAACTGTCATAAATAATTTTATTAATAAATATTTTGGTTTTTTTACAGGTTTCTACTAATAGAAATTGGATTTGAATTTGTAAAGTGCCAGTCCAAAAGGACCATTATGATAAAGCGACAGGACATAAAGATACAAAGATTCAAGTATTTGGAGTGTATGATGAAGAACCAATGCAGATTGAGTACTTAGTGTCATTTTCTAGTTCTGTGTGAGGAGCTTATTTATGTAAAAAAATAAAATAAGTGATTGATTGTTTTTTTATTTTTCATGCGTAAAATTATAAATTCATGTAATATTCATTCACATAAGATAGATAATAATATGATCATGTTTAATAATAAGTACTTGTTAAATGCCAAAGGCCGGTGGAAGCAAGTTGCGCAGGATCGTTCACGGTGGAAACCTATGCGGGAGGCCTATGTTCAGCAGTGGACGTCTGCCGGCTGAAATGATGATGATGATGATGATGACCTGTTATATGATTGATATACTTATAGAAAAAATTAAGTATCAAGATCTTTTAATCCAATTCCCCCAGTGTTGCTTACCACACAATTTAATTTCCTATTTTGCCATCAGATTCTGGTACCTACACCAGTGATCAGTATCACGAATCGATAACACTTTTTGTTAATTTCGTAAAATAAAATGTTGACCTCCCTAGATGACTCGGGACTGCGTTTGTAGGAAACACGTTTTTTTCCAATATCACAGAAAGTGTTATCGAACCGGTTTTACTGATTAGTACTTACCGAGTTTCAGTGTCGGCATACGGCGTGACTCGTGACGCAGCCATGCCGTGATGTTTCTCGTTTGCCGGGCGTCCCGCAACGGCCAACATTTAAAGAGTCATGGCGACCGCGTACCTGCGCTGCGACATTCCATAAAAACAATACCCTTGGATAGTATGAGAATAGCCAATGAAATTCCCATCATTACATTTTTTATAAAACTACGTGAAAAAATCAAATAATTTTTTGAAAATATTGATCTGATCTAGTAAAAACAGCCCGGCATCCATTAGAGCATTGTCGATCGGTACATTTGAAATTGACATCCTATGCTTTGCGCTGTCGCTGTCCCCGCAACGGCCAACATTTAAATTTGTAGTAGGTATAGATGACCTCTTTGTATTTACCTATACAATGGTCATGGTCACCCTTGCCACAGAATAAATATCCCTTGCTATCATAAAGCTAACATTTCAAGTGTTAGAAAGGGACACAGAAAAAAAAGAAAGAAAGTGATGGCAGATGGCGCTGCTATCAAATAAACATCGGCCCCGTACTAAATATATTTAATAAAATACTAATTGTGAAGATTTCTTGACTATTTTTACATGAAAATGTGAATAGTATGTTAAAGTTTATGTGACAGTGTTATCTTATGAAAGTGGCGTAAATATAACGAGAAAAGTGAAGAGATGTTAAACTGTTGTGAACTTTACCAGTGAATAAACCATCAATCATAGTGCTAAAAATACAATGATTTGAGTGAATTTAACTGAATTACCCCGTGTGACAATACTGAATGTTTTTGAAACGAAACGAATAAAGAAACAATTTAACATCATTTGTTCAGAAAATACAAAAGACGGTGCTGTGAAAAAATTGTGAGTCAAAGAACACAGTCGAACTCTTGCACAAACAAGTAAACCACTCTTTCAGAGCGATGGTAGCCTAACGGTTCAATAGTGCAACTCAGAATCCAACGATACCGGGTTCGATCCTAGGCTCTGCATCAATGACTTTTCTAAGTTATGTGTGGATTTCCATCGCTCTGTGCTTCGGAGGGCACGTTAAGCTGTCGGCCCCGGCTGTTATTGATTAATAGCAGTCGATAAGCCATGTCATGCCGATAGGCCCTCGGGCGGCTTGACAAACTCTGACACCTGAGGCCCAGCACTACCTCAAACTAGTGTAGTATTCTTTTATCTGTGCTCATATGAAACGACGACGTAAATCACTACAACAATTACGAAGCGATTTATAATTTCGACATTCGAGCTAATGACAATCTGGTGCAGCGGTTGTGCTGTGCATATTATGCCGGCCGGTGGTCGTTGCGTACGGCCGGTACCGAGATCGGATCCATAAGAAACAAATTTTTTTTTTGTATAATTATTTTCGAAGAATTAATAACATCAACGCTACCTAGCGAGTAGTGAAGGAACCAGGTGTAATCAGCAGCTACCATGGAACATCAAAATAACATCACCTTCAGGCGTGCTGTCACGCAATTAACTATTAATAAAAGCGAATCAGACATGAGCATCGACACCGTAGATGTCACTACTAGTAGCCTTCCGGACATATCCGTTGAAAATAATGAACAAGTAAAAAATCTTATCCAAAAAATTGAACAACTTCAAATACAACTTAACAGTGCTCATGGAGAAATAGAACAAGTATCACTTGTAAATAGAGACTTGAAAAGAAATAATTAGAAATTGATGAAAAAGAATGCATTATACAAACAAATTGGGAGCAGTCCTTCCAACTTTATCTCTCCAACTTTATCCACACCTAGGAAAAATGCAACACTAAAACCTAATTATAGGGTGCCTAAACAAACACATACCTACTAAAAAAATGAAGGAAGTTGAAAACAAGACAATTGATAAATTACGTATCGAGGGCATCATAACAAAGGGGCGTATCCGCCAAATTGGTCAGATTTTGATCTCTATGCCATCGCTTACTTCTAACCCTCTTCCATGTTATAACAAAAGGTCGTTAAACTCTGATAAGAAACAAAACAATGAAAACAAAATAAAAAATAGGCGTATTGTCAAAATATTTACAAAGAGTTGTAACAAAGAGCTGTATACTAACTTACGCCCCTTTTCAAGATGGTTTTCGTTATAACAAATGGTCGTATGTGCATATGCACGCCCGTTGATTTTATCATTTTTGAGGGCACATACGACCATTTGTTATATCGTCTCTCTCCTCCCGCCGCATACCTCAGTCACAGATAACAGAATAGGTACTATACTACTTCAGTTGACGCTTGTGCGGCAACGAGGGGCGTACGTGTAGGTTTTTGAAACTTCGAAGTTTCGTAAATAAAAAATTCATAGGCTTTTTTGGCCATGTTTCAAGTTCAAAATTAGTGGGCACAAATTCGATCGAAGTTTTGATTTTTTTGTTTCCATGATTTACCCACGCAAATAAGGCATCTTACGTATACCAACACCTCATTTCATTACCGTCGACCAGTGTTGAAGCTGAGTGAGCTTTCTCAGCGGCTGGCTACATTTTTAACCGCCTGAGGAGCCCGGTGTTCGGCTGTTCTCATCCACTTTCTGCCCGCCGCCTTTCGTAGGTCATCGCTCCACCTAGCCAGAGGGCGCCCCACGCTACGTTTGCCAAGACGCGGTCTCCACTCAAGAACTCGCTTACCCCAACGGTTGCCAATAGATAGATAGATAGAAAATTCTTTATTGCACAAGACAAAAAGCAGTACATAGGCGAACTTAATGCTAATTAGCATTAATGTGAGGTGATGACCAAAACATTGCCACTTCAGCTTGCTAATCCAGTGGGCTATGTCAAAGACTTTAGTTCTCTGTCGTATAATCTCATTTCGGATTTTATCTTTCAGAGAAACTCCGAGCATAGCCTGTTCCGTCATAGCTCTCTATACAACCTTGAACTGGTGGATTAGCCCTACCGTGAGTAGGCCTACGTCTCGACACCATAGGTCATTACTGGTAGGACGCACTGATTGAAGACTTTAGTCTTCAGGCATTGTGGTATAGGCTACCAGAAGACTGTGCGTAGTTTTCAGAACGCTGCCCAGCCCAAGTGAATCTTCCTGTAGGCCTCCTTTTCAAAGTTGTTTCTACCTAATTGCAATATTCGCCCGAGGCATAAGTAATTATGAACAACTTCGAATGGACCACCTTTTACGACGACTGGTGCCGGGTGTACGTGACAATTGAACATCACCTTGGTTTTATCCATGTTCATCCGGAGACCAACTCGTTGAGAGGAGATCGCTGTATTTAGCAGTACTAGCTCCTGCAACAACTTCGCCATCAGAACTATGTCATCCGCAAATCGCAAGCAAGAGATATACTCGCCATTATTGTTGATGCCCATTTTCTGCCAGTCCAGCGTCTTGAGCAGATCCTCCAATGCATTGGTGAACAGTTTCGATGATAACATCCTCCTGCCTGACTCCCCTATGCAATTGGATAGGATAAGACTGCTGGTCCTGTACTAGAACGCTCATTGTTGCATTTTCATACAGGCATCTCAACACTTCGATATAAAGGTAGTCCACTTAGCATCGCTGCAAGGATTCCAGAACTACCCAGGTTTCAATAGAGTCAAAAGCCTAATCGTAGTCCACAAACGATAAGCAGTGGCCGATTATACTCCTCAGACTTCTGTACAAACTGCCGTACTGTGTGAATGTGGTCTACGGTGCCGTACGTAGCCGCTTCGAAACTAGCCCGTTCTGGTGGCTGAAATTCGACAACGTGAAATTAAAGAAGTAGGTATAAAGTATAAAAGTATAAAGTATTTAATCAAAACACATTTACAATAAACAGAAATACATTTAGTTAGGTTATGCTATACAAGTTCAGTTACAAGTTCTGTTAGCCGCCGTGCTAGGTTGTACCTGTGTTACAGCAGCTAAACTTCCTAGTATTAATATTATTACGAGTATATAATGAACATTATTTATTATCGAGAAAAGTAAATTAAGTAACAAATTAAATGTAAAAATGTGCAATTGTGGGTAGTTCTAGATACGTATGTTAGGTAGCATAAAATATTTTATAAAAATTGTAAAGAAGGATTGATTTTTCTTTGGCTTGGTAATGAACCTCATTAGTCACCAGCGTTTTGATAAAAAGAATAGAAAAAAGGAACGGCAGAGGATTCGAAATATAAAATGTGGGCTAGAGTATGGTGTGAAGGAATTTATGTAAAAAAATAACACGAAGGGCTGGTTTTAATAACCACTTAATCTCTTTCAATAGAAATACGGTTGTAAAATTAAATAAATAGTCTAAAAGCATTTAAGAGTTTAATTTGCATTAAGATTTTAACAACTTCAGAAGCGGAAAGAATTCATGCCTTGGATTGGTAATAGGTTTGTTGTTGAAAAGCACATAAAGGTGAGTCCGACGTATATTTAGCTTGATATAAAGAAGAGTAATAACGGTCTATTTGGTGTTGGTATTTCTAAATGACCAAACATATATGTGTAAGATATATGTATCTATGTATGTACTATATACAAGGTAGGTATTGTAATTTTAATGAACTCCTTAGTCTGTCAGTAAATAATAAAGTTTACTGGGCAGTCCATTCGTGGTCAGTTTTTTTTTGTTTTCTTACTAATAATTAATTTTTTTAATTTTAAAGTTTCTTTATTTCATAATATAGGTGTACAGGTTCAAGTGTAGTTAACCTAGAACTATACAACAATAATTAAAAACTAGGTACGTTTTTGAAGCTATATGGCTTATTAAAACTTATAAAATAAAATAAATAACAATAACATATTTGTACATAATAGTACATAAAAATTAGATTTGTATATCGTAGGAGCATGCAAGCTTTGCAAAGCGTTACATTTGTGACAAGTGATTTAATATATTAATGAGATATCGTGAGTACGACAAAATACAAAATAAATGACGGTATCTATCAAAAATAAAGCAGGCGTAATGACTATGAGCAAGCTAACAACATGAACAAAAAGATCGGCGCTTATCGTAAATTATAACAGAAGCACGCAAGCGCACGCGCGCTCCGGGATCATCGCGCGCGCCACTGACGACCTATACTCCAAAGTAATAAGGACGAGAGTAGCGCGCGCGGTGGCCGGTTCTCGACGCACACTTGTGCGAGCGGCTATTCATTGTACTCGAGAAACCAGTGATGGGGTAATTTATAGCGGCAGTATTTGTCGTAGTATGGAAGATTTTTCTTTCGAGTTTTGCATATATTTTTGATGAGTTTATTTTTGGAATGCGGATTAGTAAACAAGTAGAATCGCTTAGATAATTTGAAAATGTATGACTGAAGGGTGGGTAGTCCTACTTTTAGGTGTAGTTCATGTAAGTTTGTACGAAATGGGGTATTGAAAGCATACTTTACGGCTTTATTCTGGATGACTTGCAGATTTTTAATATTAGTTTTGCAGGTACTGCTCCATACGGGGCAGGCATAGGATATACATGGTCGAACAAGTGTACGGTAAATTCTAAGTTTGGTAGTGCTACTGAGGCACGATTTTCTGTTGAGAATTGGGCTTAGAGTATTAAAGACCTTCAGGCCTTTCGTGCGCACTTTAATACTGTAGTGTATGCTCTATGGCATACATGCGCTGTCTCGTGTGCTCCTGTGTGGGTAAGGAACTGTCACTGTAACGCGAGCCACGGGCGAGAGTACAAGTGAAGTTACTACCAAGATACACGTGGGCATTGCCGAGCCAGTGAGGGACTTACGGTGATGTAGGAGGAGATAGAACATCCTCTACAAGTGGCGACGAGGAGAAAGGTACCTAACACATTTTTGAACAAGATCCGACGTGCGATACTGTCGTAAAATCGCCGAGCGTCATCGGTTTACAAGGCGGGCCGGGCTGCTGCCTAGGTCGCCTAAATCTGGTGTGTTTATTATTGCTGGAACTTCATCACATATTCTATCGTGGGGCCTCATGTAATCCTAGACAAAAAATCACAACAAATACCGATCCTAGATTTTGCATTATAAATGTAATATGTTATGGTCATCATAGAAAAAATAAATACTACGTATTCATTTTGAATAGAGTATAATAGGTACTTAGTCAAAGAGTAAATAATCTTTTTGTAAAAAATATCTAAGGAGTAAAGCACAGATAACTTTATACAAAGAGTATAAAGTAAGTATTTAATTATAATAGTTGACCGGCCTGATAAGAGAATAGTTTTATATATAATTCGAAGAGTTTTTTTTTGCAAGTAATTCCAACACAATGTAGACAGTGAAACTAGTTACATAGCCTTGCTTCGTTTGAGGCATAAAATATATTTGCACGAAACTAAATACCGTGGAAAGGAAAATTGATTATTTAGCACGGGTTTCGTAGGCCCCGATACCCAAAGGGGAATACTTAGTAGTCGGCTTGCGTAGTTACTAGTTAATATTTATCGAACCTCTGCTTAAAAGATAATTTAAAGCCACGCTAACTAATTAAGCAAAGTCTAGTTATGTGTAACTAGACTTTGCTTAAATTAAACTTAAGTAATTATGGAATCGCGGTCAATCTCTGGACTAGGTATATAAGTACCCTGTGTGCTAGGGGGTTTATCTAGTAGAATTAGCTTCATTTACTTGAAATGGGTTGACAAAACCGCCATTAAATTGGAAATTGTCTGGCAGTTCAAATGAATTATTATTATTTATACTTTATTGCACATAAAATAATGTAACAAAAAGGTGGGCTTAATGCTAACAGCATTTTCTACCAGCCAAACCTGGTTTGTGACAGCTGGTGGTTGGCGTACTACTTACAAACTAACACAATAGGTTCTTAAAAACTAGCTACATTAACAATAATATACCTAAATATAATGCAATATAAATAATAATATAATATATAAACATATACATAACCATATCTACATAATAATGAATAAATAGATACATACAAAGTACAAAATATATACACACAATAATTAAATTAACTAAATAAATAAACTAAAGATATATTTTATACATACATAAGAGTGTCATTTTTGGTAAAGGTATTCTCTAGTTAGTCGTTTGAAGCATTCCTTCGACCCAACTTTTCTTAACTCAAACGGAAGATTGTTCCAGAGCCGAACCGCTTCAACAGAAAAAGAGTTTCCACGGAACGAGGTGCTATGCGCGGGGGTATCTAATAGGAGATTGTCAGATGACCTCAGTTGTTTGTTATGTGTGTCAGAACGGAATTGAAAGCGACTCTTCAGATAACCAGGAGTGAGGGGTGATCTTTAAGAACGGAGAAAAGAACACAGAGAGTTCTCAGGTTTCTGCGCTCGCGAATTTGAAGCCATTTAAGTTTAGCTCTGAAAATGCTCACATGGTCGTATTTTCGAAGACAGAAAATAAAACGTATGCATGTATTCATGAGCCGGTCAAGTTTGTTTAGTAGATCTTCAGAAAGATCTAGAAAAGCTACATCAGCATAATCAATAATAGGTAAAAGCAGCGAGTTAACTAGAGAAATTTTAGTGGACGTAGGAAGAAAGTGTTTCAACCGAATTATTGAGTGTAGAGTAGCATAAAATTTTCGAGATAATTCTTTAATATGAGGGACCCAGCTAAGCTTTGTGTCAAACAGAATGCCAAGATTTTTAACAGTGGGTGAAAAGGAAATTTTACAGCCGTTATAATGAAGATAAGGTAGGGTATCGATAGAATTAATTTTAGTTAGTTGGCGTGAACTGCCTATGATAATGGCTTGGCACTTGTCAGGATTTACTTTGATCCCAAAACGATCGGACCAGGATAGGAGACGAAGTAGATCGTTGTTAAGAGCTCGAATGGCATCTTCCAAGTTATCGACAGGAGCGGAGGTATACAGTTGGAGGTCGTCCGCGTACATGTGATAGTGATTAATGAGATGAGGAGAGAGCAAGTTAATAAATAATGAAAAAAGGAGTGGAGATAAAATGCCCCCTTGTGGAACACCAGCCTCAATATCCTTCCAATCTGAAAAAACCTCGCAATCTCGAATACTTTGACGACGCATTTTAAGATAGGATGCAAACCAATCGACAACAGAAGGAGAAAAGTTAAGTTTAGGAAGAAAAGCCAGCAAAAGATCGTGGTCAACTGCGTTGAACGCGTTACTGAAATCAATAAGCACCAGTACCGTCACGTGACCTTCTTCCATATTAGCCCGGATGTCTTCAGTAACATTTAAGAGAGCAGTTGTTGTGCTGTGCCCCTTTCTAAAACCAGATTGATATGGGTTGAAAAGGTCATTGTCACAAAGGAATTCAGTGACTTGAAAATGAACGACAGATTCAATTATTTTGGAAAAAAACGGCAGTATTGAGATAGGACGATACTGCTTAGGAAGTATAGGGTTAGAGATTTTAGGAAGAGGAATAACATAGGCCTGTCGCCATTGGTCGGGAAACTCGGAGGAGCTAAGTGAAAAGTTAATTATATGAGTAAGAGCAGGAAGTATATGCTTAAGAATGTAAGAAATCATGACGCGACCGATGTTATCACTACCAACTGCTTTAGTCTTGAGCGAGACGGTTGTCTTTTGAATCCTATCCTGGCCAACGTGGACGAAGACGAAAGGTTTTATGGTTGGTACCGAAAGATTATTGATCTCAGCTAGAGCTTCATGCTTAGAAGATGGGCTAAGGGAAGAGCTTGAAGAGAAATGAACGTTAAGGGTATTTAGATCAATTTTGAGTTTTGTGTTAGTACATTTTGGTTTTCCTATTCCAAGCGACCTCAGAAATCTCCAGAGACCTGCAGGAGTGGAGAGTTCGATTTGTTCAGCAATATAAAGTTTTTTAGAGTTGCGAACCAGTAAGTTGCAGCGGTTTCTAAGCTTTTTATAAGAAAACCAGTTTTCATCGCAGCGATTACGTTTAAATTTTCGAAAAGCGCGATCACGTCTGGCCATTGCTTTTCGAATGATGTCAGTTATCCACGGTGAGGGAGTATGTTTTAACTTAATGAATCGAATAGGAGCATGTTGATCGTATAGACCAGTGATGTTAGAGTTGAGTAGGTCCACCTTCTCCTCAACAGAAATAACAGTTTCAACCTCATTCCAGTTTAGCTCCGATGCATCCTGATTTAATTTAGTGACATCCATACGTGAAAAATTACGCTGTTTGAGTGTAATGGGTTTAGGTTTAGGTAAGCGAATTTTATAGGATAAATAAAGGAGGTCGTGGTGCGAGAAAGCAGGAGCTGATAATTGACCATATTTTGCTACTAGGTCAATGTTAGAAGTTATGATGAGATCAAGCAAAGTGTCACTCGTTGCGGTGTGGTGAGTAGGTTCGGAGTTTATAATGTTGAGATTTACTGATTCTATCAAGCTAATGAGTTTCGAAGACTTAGGGTTAGTTATAAGACAAGTGTTAAAGTCACCCATCACTATGGTGTGGGAGTATTCTGACGTCAGGTTCTCTAAAACAGATTCAATTTTAGTCAGGTAATTGTTTGAGGTGGTGATGTTAGGTGGGCAATACATCACACCGAGCAAAACTTTAGTCCCAAAGTCAATTTCTAAGAACAAGTACTCTGGAGAAGCGCTGTAAAGAGATGGAGAATGACAAACAACTTTGTACGAAATATTGCTTTTTAGGTAGATGGCGACACCACCACCTCCCTTACCAGTGCGATCATTGCGGACCAGAATATACCCTGGAAGAGGGTAGAAGGAAGATGGAAGAGATGGTTTAAGAAAGGTCTCAGAGACAAGAACCGCATTAATATTGTTTGAGTCAAAAGATTCAAGAAGGTCGGTCAGATGGGCTGGTATGCTTTGAGCATTAATATGACAAACATTAAATGACTTAGAATACGGGCTGAAAACATTATTCAGTAACACACCCAGTGATAAGGAGTGCTCATCATCATCATCAATACTTACAAAAGATTCACTGGAGTCAGATTCAGCCGTTACGAAAGAATCATCATCGCTACATGACATAGATATAGATACAATTTAAATACTTACTATAAATATTACAATAAGATGAATTATTTATTTTATAAGATAAAATTACAAAACTTTTATACCTACAAAAAAAAATGAAATAAAATAAAAAGTACAGTAATATTAAAAATAAAGAAAAATTACTTGAACCTAAGTTATCTACTTAGGTACAAATTAGCTTGGAACAATTTTTACTTAATTACTTAAGTACCTAAATAAAAAAAATATTGCACACACTGCTGGCAACGTACAGAAAAGATATAATTTACAGGTTACTTACTAATTTAACTTTCAAATTAATTAATTTAAAAGGTACTTAGTTAAATAAATTGGTCATTGAGAAAAATAAAAAAAAATAAAAAAAAAATAAGATAAGACAGACCACAAAGTTCCTAAGACCTAGTTATAGGATATTAGATACAAGTTGGCAGTATATCTTATACAATTGAATGACTTGTGACATCTAAATCAGGTATGAGTAGCAGTATTATTAAAAATAACTCTTTTCACATTGGCATTAAATATTAGTACCTGTCTACTTACACTATGAAGACTGGATCAGTTATAAAGATTCACTAAGGTCTACAGTCAACCATATAAGTAAGAGATTTGAGTTAAGGTTTTCAAAAACCAAACATGTCAATTTAACACAAATACTACATTCGGCAACAAACTAAAAAAAAAAGAAGAAAAAGAAGAAAGTTTTAGCTATTAAAATGCAGAGAAAGAGTTTGACTGCTTATTTTTAGTGGATTGAATTGCTATGTTTAATCGACTACTTATTTTGAATATTAAGTAAGCAGAAATACATTTTGCTTCAGCTTATGAGCGTTCTGGATTGCACTCATTGGAAACCAAGAACATGTAAGAGCCTGATAAATAACTCAGGAAAAACTTTTACCTACTCATAATATTTATAGGCATACTAACCTGGAAACCTATGTACACCAGAAACTACATGTAAACTTAGGCAACTACACTCAGAAATTATTCCTTGTCATGAACACAAAAAAAAAACGGTGAAATGCTGTTTCACTGTTTGGCTGTTTGCTACTTGTCCAGACGACTGGGAGCTGAGGTCTTGCGGTTTGAAGGCTGGCGTATAGGAACAGTTGCCACAGCCAACCCCGTTGTTGCAGGCTTGCCCACTGACTGCTGCTTGTCTGTAGGAGTCATTAGAATTACAGCTGGGTGATTTTCCTTGAGTTGATCCAGCTCCTCCATTGTTCCAATTCGCCGACGGTCATTGTTAGGTATTTTCACAAAGATTACACCATCCCGGGTCCAACAGTTTTTGATTCCAAAGTGTCTGCGTGCTACAGCGAAGATGGTCTGTCTAGATCTGGTCAAGAACTCATGTATGACCGTTGTAGATGTTCTCAGGCTTTTCTTTTCATTCCACACAGTGTTCCGCATTCTGATGTCATGGAAGCGGACTAGAATTGGGCGACATCCGGTTGGTTTCCTGGAACCCAGTCTATGGCACAGCCGAATAGAGTTCTGGGTTAAGTCATTTATTTTCATCACAGAGTTGGTGACCGACAGGACGGCAGCAGTGCAGTCTTCATTATCACTTTCGGGAATACCGCTGAACAGAAGGGCATCTTTCCTGTTGTAGCTGTCGAGCTCATCCACATGATGAGTGAGGGCCTGTATTTGAGTGCGCAGAGCCTTGAGAACCGACCAGACTAGATCGCGAAAGTTCTTGTAATCCTGGGATAGGTCTTGTAGAGGAGTTTTGTTAGCGGCAGAGCGAAGCTCCTGCTCGAATGCAGTCATACGTGACGCCAAAGTCGCCTCTATGTTTCGCTGGTTCTCGATGACGTCTTGCACGTTAGCCATGATGTAGAATTGAATGAAATCGTGCGTGTTGAAAATGAGGTGAGGAGAGGTTACCAGCAGTGCGTAAAAATCACATCTAGCGCATGGAGATGATGAATTCCAGTGTCACCGGCAACAATTGTCGTCGTAACGATAGTAAATAAGGCTGTTAGCTTGTTGTATAAAGAAATTTTCACTTTACAAAATTATTAGCACGCCGGCCACCTTAGGGTTGCCAGCTATATGAATGCCTCCATTAAATTGGAATGGGTTGACAAAACCGCCATTAAATTGGAAATTGTCTAGCAGTTCAAATGAATGCCTCCATTAAATTGGAATGGGTTGACAAAACCGCCATTAAATTGGAAATTGTCGGGCAGTTCAAATGAATGCCTCCATTAAATTGGAATGGGTTGACAAAACCGCCATTAAATTGGAAATTGTCTGGTAGTTCAAATGAATACCTCCATTAAATTGGAATGGGTTGACAAGACCGCCATTAAATTGGAAATTGTCGGGCAGTTCAAATGAATCCCTCCATTAAATTGGAATGGGTTGACAAAACCGCCATTAAATTGGAAATTGTCTGGTAGTTCAAATGAATACCTCCATTAAATTGGAATGGGTTGACAAGACCGCCATTAAATTGGAAATTGTCTGGGAGTTCAAATGAATGCCTCCATTAAATTGGAATGGGTTGACAAAACCGCCATTAAATTGGAAATTGTCTGGCAGTTCAAATGAATGCCTCCATTAAATTGGAATGGGTTGATAAAACCGTCATAAAATTGGAAATTGTCTGGTAGTTCAAATGAACACCTCCATTAAATTTGAATGGGTTGTTAAACCCGCCATTAAATTGGAAATTGTCTGGTAGTTTAAATAATACCTCCATTAAATTGGAATTGGTTGACAAAACCCCCATTAAATTGGAATTGTCTGGTTGTTCAAATGAAAGCCTCCATTAAATTGGAAATTGTCTGGTAGTTTAAATAATACCTCCATTAAATTGGAATTGGTTGTCAAAACCCCCATTAAATTGGAATTGTCTGGTTGTTCAAATAATAAAATTCATTAAATCTAAATGAAAATGAATGAATCGTGTCTAAATGATAGTCTACAGATAACTGATACTTTTTATGATAACTAAAGGTGGTTTTTTATATGTATGTTAGTTTTTGGGGTATTTATGTTGCTATGGGCTTATTGTTTAGGTTTTTGTTAGTTTTTTAATAAGCCTGAAATAAAGATATTTGATTTGATTATATTGGATATCGTCTGCTAGTTTTGTATAGACTTAGAAGTATATTGACTAAGTATTAACGTGTCTAGTATAAAAATACTTTAACAATGCTGTTGGGTCTGCCTCGTTTTTGTGGTGTCTCAGAGATATTTTCCAATAGTAGAACTGATAGTTTCAGCGCCATAGTTCGGTAAAAAAACCGCATCTCTGATATGCAGGTTACGTGACACTCACAACAGCATTTGGACGCGTCCGAAATTGAGTCGTCGCAGGAAAATGAGCGACGCTATTGCACTTCGGAGGGGCACCTCAGATTCTGCGATCAGATTACCGTGAAATATAAATTTACATCGGTCGCGTAGCGTAAGAAAATTACGACGGTTGGTGACAGCATTACCCTGAAAAAAAAACCGTGACTGAGGTAACGCCTTGGATGTTATCAACAGACCTTGGAAAATCATAGGAGCGATAGCAATCAACCAAGTCAAACGAGACTCTTCTGGCATACATAAGTCGCACTCCAGTCAATATTAAGGAGCATTCGAGACCACAATTGGAATAAATGATGAGGGAGGACCAACAACTGTCGACCAGTGTAATACCTATGGTAGCCCAGATCGGAATCAGCGAGCGAAGTCGCGTTGATTGAAATAAAAAGCTTGTATAGTACAACACTTAAATTATTCAACTTAACTCACAATGTATGAACCAAGCCATTCGACACCGTGCGTTTTCGTCAGCACGTTTTAGAAACATATCACAACCATACCGGAGAATAACGCTGCATATTGAATGAGGATTCAAAAACAAGTTCCAAGACCTACTCGATCAGGGTATAATTTGAAGAATTTGGTTTCTCGAGTAGTACCCATAATGAAAGACAACGGGGAGCTGTGGTGATTATGTGTAGATTTTTTGTGCGTATGCTGCTATTGTGTAGAAGAAACATCCGTTGCGCTGCCCTGCATGGATAAACTTTTACTGAAAATTGGTAAAGCTAAATATTTTATTAAGTTGGACATTAAGAGCACCTACACCCTAATTACACCTAGATTGCAGAGATGTAACTACCTTAATAACGGCCAAAAAAACAACAAACAAAACAATGAAGAGCAGCGTGATACACGACTGCAAAAAAGTGTTGCAACAAAGAAAGAAAGAAAAAACATTTATTTGTGCCAATAAACGCAGATACAAAACGACATACACACACACATAAACAAAGAATGATAAAACTAATTTGTACCTCTCAGTACCAGTCACGCATGACTGTCATAAATTGGCGTCCAGCCCAGCATTTATTGTGTTGTAGCAACACAACGCTGATCTTCCGCTGGAACCATGTAAGTGAAAAACACGGATGTCTGCTCAATCTCTGCAAGATTTGCACTCTACTTTGTAGCGATGGATCTGTTGCGTCCACTACATAAAACGACTACCAGCTCGAGATCTTTGACTAATATAATAGTCACTACAAAGATTTTAAGATCACCAAGACAGTGAATAGCTCCCAGTTTATTTTTGTGAATTTGTATGACATATTGAATAATCTTGGAAAATGAATTGTATAAAGCTTTGGTAGATGATAATTCTTATGTATAGTTTGTCATTGTTATTTTAGTTGTAGGTATGTTGTGTTATTTTGCACCAAACATTCAAACACGATTATAAATAAATAAATAAAATAAATAATGCTGGACAGTTCACACAACATAATTAATAACATAATTAAACGATTATAAAATTAAGGAAACTTCCAGCAAACTAGGTTACTCCGTCTCAATTATTGCGGATAACCGGAGACAATTTGACAACGACGAGTTTCATTAATTTTGTGAGGAATGTACCATCGTCCGTTACAATAAAGTGCCCGTATTGTATTGGCCCTAGCAGAATGGAGAGGTCAAAGGAGAAAACTGTGACATTATAAAGAGCCTCAAGATATAAAAAGTTTTAGAAAAAGGACATGGAAAAGAGCCGGATGGAGTATAATATATATTAATGTACAAAAGCACGCCTCGCTCACCTACTAGCAAGTCGCCAAGCAAGTCAAGTGATTTTGAGGTGGCAGAACAGAGACTACCCCGTCAATAGATAGGCTGTAAAGTACTGAAGTTGTTCTTGATGTGCGAGATAAGTACAAAATTTAGAAGGAAGAGGGAAAGAGATAGTAGTAGAAGAGCTGCTGAATAAAACTAGACTGAAGGAGAAAAGTCTATGTTCTGGAATATGAATAAAATCAACAAGCACAGATCATTACTACAACCTCAAACCCCACACTACATACGTACTAATGTAGAATATAACTCAGGAAAAAACTACCGAACGAGACAAGTGCTGAGAAGGAATAATGTTCACAGCTGGAAAGAGTCTGACAATGGACGACGTTCAGTAATATGGTCAGGAAGAACAGGCCGAAGATAAAGGGAAAGTTAGTGAAATATATTAATAGAACTGTCATTTATTGACTCTAAATTCTTAACTTAATCGAATTATTTAATTCTAATAGGTTACAATTATTGTTAAACCATTAATTATTCCTCATTATTGTAACAGTTACTTAGACACCAAATCAAGGGAAGTTTATAAACTAGTACCAAATTAGATATTATCTAATGGTCAATAATGTGATATGAATAACTTGGAAAGGTTGAATAAGGACCAACTAACTTGTTTGTTTTCTCATTTATCCTCAAGGGAGGGATGTAGTGTATGCTCTATGGCATACATGCGCTGTCTCGTGTGCTCCTGTGTGGGTAAGGAACTGTCACTGTAACGCGAGCCACGGGCGAGAGTACAAGTGAAGTTACTACCAAGATACACGTGGGCATTGCCGAGCCAGTGAGGGACTTACGGTGATGTAGGAGGAGATAGAACATCCTCTACAAATACTATTTTCTGTCCAGTTCAGTTTACGATCTAAAGTAATACCAAGATATTTTACTGATTTACTCCAAGGGATTATGAAGCCTTCGATTTTTAGATTCCGATTAGGACTCGTTCGATTACGTGAAAACATGATGGCTTCTGTTTTTGAAGCATTTATTTTTAGTTTCCAATTATGAAAAAATGAGGATAGTAAATCGACAGATAATTGAAGTCGATCAATGATCAAATTGATATCTTTAGATGATGTGAAAGAAGCCGTATCATCAGCAAAGCATGCTAAGTTTGTGCGTGGTTGAATGGGCATATCGTTGATGAAAATTAGAAAAAGGTGAGGGCCAAGGATGGAACCTTGGGGGACACCTGCGAGCACATATTTTGATGAAGATGAGTACTTATCAATATGAACTTTGAAGGTACGATTGCATAGGTATGATCGGATGAGTTTTATTAGTGGAAATGGGATATTTAAGTTAATTAGCTTATGCAAGAGCCCTTGATGCCAAACCGTGTCAAATGCTTTTTCAATGTCCAAGAGGAACATGCCAGTTGATTCCTTTATATTCAGGCCATGTGACACAGATTCAGCTACTCTTGCAAGCTGTTGGACTGTAGAGTGAGCTTGGCGAAACCCAAATTGTTCATCAATCAAAAGATCACAAGTTGCATGAAACAGGCGAGCATATATGATTTTTTCAAACAGTTTACCTATACAAGGTAACAGGCTTATTGGTCGGTAACTTACAGGGTCAGTAGGATCTTTCCCGGGTTTGCGGATTGGAATGACTTTAGCTGTCTTCCAGGGTAGTGGGAAGTAGCTGAGCAAAAGACAGGCGTTGAACAACTTGGTCAGTAACACTACGCCTTTTTGTGGTAGATTTCTCAATAGCAGGTTAGATATGTTATCAAGGCCAGGTGATTTACGAGGTTTAAGGTTACGAATCATATTTTTCACTTCAATCGGATGGACAATTTTGTGTAATGATTGATCATTGAGATTACAGTCAAGAGACGAGAGAGAACTTCTCACAAGACACTGTTTGTCACTACTCCAATTGTGTGTCAGAAGCATGTTATTATGGAATGTGTCTGCTAGTAGTTCGCATTGATCATTTTGATTTAAGGTCAAACTACCATCTTTAGCTTTAAGAGCAGGTATGGAGAACGTAGTTGTTTTAAAACTCTTAGCCAAGCGCCAGATGTCGTTACTGGGATTATCAACTTTCTGCAGCTTAAGACGCCATAGCTTATCGTGATAAGATTTTAATGCAACATTGATTTTGGACTGAAGATTTTTCGCTTCATGAACAAATGACAGGCGAGTCATCACGTCAGTCTCTTTATTAGCATATCTACGCAGCTGGTTTTTGGTTTTGATTTTTCTCTTAATACACCGAGGAATGGTCGTGCTCCAAGGCTTAAGGGTAGTAACAGGTATACTAGAGTTCCTTGCGTGGATTATTTGATCTTGGAAGTCATTAATGGTGGAATCTATTTCACTGACATCTTTGAAAACTTTGTTAGTTAGTGAAATTTTATCATTTAACACGTCTCTATATTTATACCAATCGGCCTTGGCAAAGTTAAGCTTTTTAATGGGCTTACGCACCATGTTAATGGTAACTTCAACTAGAACTGTTTTCTTACTGGTAACCAATAGGTACCTAGACCTACCTATGCAAGTAGATACTCAGTGTTTGTATTAGGTACCTACTTGCAGTGTTAAGGTGATTTTATCCACACTAGTGTCCAACTAGCATAGGGATGTTGGTAACGTTATGAGGTTACAAGTTTAGATCTAGACATAACTTCGGTTTTTGTTAAAATTATTTTAATCCTTTTTGTAATCCTAGGTTGACATTGTTTGAATTACAATGCCGAGAAAAGCGAAATCAAGAAGTCGCCACCGTCGGTCGCGTTCTGCCTCGTCCCGCAGCGGAGGACGACGCCTGACGGTGACTCCGAGGCGTTCCCGTGAGCGGCTGACACGAGACAGGCGTTGGCGGTCCCGCAGTGGAGGACGACGCCTGACGGTGACTCCGAGGCGTTCTCGTGAGCGGCTGACACGAGACAGGCGTTGGCGGTCCCGCAGTGGAGGACGACGCCTGACGGTGACTCCGAGGCGTGTTCGTGAGCGGCGGTCACGTTCTACTTTGAGGTCAGACTCCCTTGTTTGTGATAGAAGACATCGGCGACGTAACCAATCTCGATTGTGTAGTGCGCAACGCTCACGAGCTGATATTTACTCTGGGGAAATAAATTGTTCACGAAGCAGACGTCGGTCTATCCGAAATGGTCATTACAGGCGGTCAGGTGATAGGTTTTCATCTCATAACAAATCTCGTGATGTAGGAACCGGTAATTTTGATCGTATAGTTTCAACAGAAAACAACTTGCAGCCGGAAAATGTTAGTAACTTACAGCTGGAAAATGTTAGTAACTTAGAACGAAGTAATGCAGGTATACCAAATGTAGAAGCTAACTTAGATAACTCGACTAACAGTTTTAAAGTGCTTCAACCTGAACCTACTGATTCTATTAAGGGGTCTAGAAAACAACTTGGCATTAAACAATCGCTTGAAAATGTAGAAATAATAGATACTTTGAATAAGGCTTTACAAGCTATCACAAACGTAAATCCACATGATAAAAATAAATTTTCGGCAAACAACGCAGTGCCTGTGTTCGACCCTAAAGTTAAAAATCAAACTATTATCACATGGTTGAATAAAGTAAATGAATGTGCGGAGATTTACGGTTGGGATAGTAACAAACTGCTCACTATGCTTTGCCTAAACTTACGGGAACTGCTAAAAGGTGGTATGAGGGACAACCGTCTGTTATGCACACATGGGACATTTGGCAAGAAAAACTAAAGTCAGCTTTTCCTATGTATGAAAATTACGGCCGTCTGTTGTCAGAAATGTTAGAAAAAAAGGCTAAATTCGGTGATGATTTAGAGGAATATTATTATGAAAAACTAATTGCGTTAAATCGTTGTGGCATTACTGGGAGAAATGCTATAGACTGCATTGTGTATGGTATAGAAGATAGGTCGGTCCGCTATGGTGCAGAAGCTGTGGGGTTTGAGGATGCAGACAAGCTGTTGGGATATCTTAAAAATGACAAACATGAGAGGTTTGATAAAAATAATAAGAAAATAGTACGACCAAATTCCGATTTGTACCGCAAACCACAAAAAAGTGATGCTAACAGGCAAATAAGATGTTTTAACTGCCACGAA
This sequence comes from Operophtera brumata, assembly GCA_932527175.1. Classification (NCBI taxonomy): domain Eukaryota; kingdom Metazoa; phylum Arthropoda; class Insecta; order Lepidoptera; family Geometridae; genus Operophtera; species Operophtera brumata. Next base: position 28,521,212 of record OW052239.1, on the reverse strand, counting down.
ATTGGACATGTAGTGACTAATTGTAAAAAGCCTTTGGTTAAATGCCAAAAATGTTAAAGAGTTGGTCACGATGATCCGAACTGTTCAAGAGAAGCTTGGAAAAACAAAATAGAAGTGAAATCATTGTGACTAGATAAGGATAGAGACATTGCAGATGAAAAATTCAAAAAGGGTGTAATAATCAACGGGGCGGATATAAGCGGCTATGTAGATTTTGGTAGTCAGTGCTCATTGATTCAAGAGTCAGTTGCCAGAAAGTTAATTGATGTTGGTAAGTGGAGTTACACAGGTTTACCATACCTACGGGGTTTCGGCAATTCGCTTATACGGTCGATAGGTACGTGCACGGTAGATTTGATATTTGATGATATAAGCGTGAAAGTTGAATTAATAATTGTACCAGATCGTTACCTAAATTATGAAATATTGGTTGGTCAAACAGTGACAGAACAATCCCATATTGAAATTCACAAAGATAATAAGCAATTAACCATTCAAACTAAGTTGCCCTCGAATGAAGAACGGGTAGTTTTAAAAACTTGCGGATTAATAAATATTTTTGGTAGTGCAGTAATTAAAGTGTATACTATTTCTTGTTTTACTGAGGAGGACAGCATAGAAAATAGTCAAAGATTAAAATACAAGGTGAAGGGTGGATTAATAGACATTATAAAGGGCATTGGTTATATTACTATTGATAATAATCAAGAGAACTTCCTGCAGTTTAGAAAAGATGAAGTAATGTCCCGGGGATTTTATTTTAATGATCATGTACGAGTAAGTAGATTACAATGTTTAAACGTGGGTAAAATATGTTCAGAAAGGAGTGTTATAACATTAGAAGAGGTAAATGTTGGGAATAATTTAAGTGAAGTTGAGAAAGGCCAATTGTCAGATTTAATTAACGAATATAGGGATTGTTTCGCCAATAGTTTATCAGAGTTAGGTTGTACTAATGTTACGACCATGGAAATTGATTTAAATGACGCCACGCCGATTGTGTATCGTCCATACCGGCTTAGTCATTATGAAAGAGCCGAAGTTAGAATAATGATAGATGATTTATTACGCTATGATATTATTAGAGAGTCCTCTTCACCGTATGCGTCACCGATAATAATGGTAAAAAAAAACTGGTGATAAACGTCTATGCGTTGATTACCGTGCTTTAAATAGAAAGACAGTTAAGCAGCATTATCCCATTCCGCGTATCGAGGATCAGATTGATCGGCTGTCAGGAAACGTTTATTTTAATGCTTTGGATTTAGCTTCTGGTTACTATCAGATACCGCTAAGTGAGGAGTCTAAGTCAAAAACAGCTTTTGTTACTCCAGATGGCCAATTCGAGTTTAACCGCATGCCGTTTGGCTTAGCAAACGCTCCAGCAGTGTTCCAAAAGACAATAAACATGGTTTTAGGTAATGCTCGATTTGATATAGCTCTTGCTTACATGGACGATATTTTAGTTCCATCTATAAGTTTTGAACAGGGGATAGCGAGGCTTCGAATTGTATTCGAAAAGTTGCGACTGGCTGGCTTAACTCTAAAACCACAGAAATGTTATTTTTTCAAACAGCAAGTAGATTATTTAGGGTTCGAAGTTTCAGGAGATGGCATTAATCCTGGCTCGCGAAAGGTAGATGCTGTTAGTATGTTTCCTACTCCAAAAGATGTTCATAACGTAAGGCAAATAATAGGACTTGCTAGTTTTTTTAGACGTTTTATCAAAGGATTTGCTCAAATTGTCAGGCCTCTAACTCAACTATTATAAAGACACTAAATGGGTCTGGGGCAAGGAACAAGAAGACGCTTTTGTAGAAATCAAAAAGGTTTTGACACGTAAGCCAGTTTTGGCTTTATACAGTCCAACTGCGGAAACCCAGATTCATACTGACGCAAGTAAGCATGGCATAGGAGGTGTTTTAATGCAAAGACAAAGTGATGCGATCTTTAAACCAATTGCTTATTACAGTCGGCAAACGTCGCCCGAAGAGTCCCATTTTTCCTCTTATGAATTAGAGACTCTTGCCGTGATAGCATCCTTAACAAAATTTAGGCCGTATGTTCTGGGATTGAACTTCACCGTCGTAACAGATTGTAATTCTCTTCGAGCAACGTTCGTTAAAAGGGATATGATACCCCGTGTAGTCAGATGGTGGAGCTTGATTCAAGAATATGATTGTGATATCTTGTATAGACCTGGAAACAGAATGTTCCATGTAGATGCGTTAAGCAGAAATCCCATCACTGGTGAAGTAGGTGTTGTTGAGTTAGTAGAAACTCTTGACGTAATGAACATCGATAGTGATTGGTTAGTAACTGTTCAAGCTAATGATTCAGAGTTAAATCGCATCAAAGATATTTTATCAAACTCTGAATATAATGATATTATTAAAGTCCGTAAGAACTTCGTTCTTAAGCGAGATCGTGTTTATAGGAATACGGAAGAAGGATTGCGATGGGTTGTCCCAAAGGGGTGTAGGTGGCAAATTTTGCAGAAAAACCATGATCAAATAGGACACTTTGGTTTCGAGAAGACATACGATAGGATTAAACAGCATTACTGGTTTTCACGAATGCGAAAATTTATAAAAATATATGTTAATGCGTGTCTAGAATGTGCGTACAACAAAGTTCCAGCAGGAAAAAAAGGAAGGTTTTCTCCATCCGATACCTAAAATATCTACCCCGTTTCATACAATTCATGTCGATCATGTAGGACCGTTTGTGACCAGTAAACGCAAAAATTCATATATTCTGGTAATAATCGATTCATATACGAAGTTTGTTGTGTTAAAAGCAGTAAAGAGCACAAAGTCTAAAATTACTATGACTGTACTTAGAGATTACTTTGGCACATTTGGGTTACCCGTTCGTTTAATTAGTGATAGGGGTACCTCATTTACAAGCAACAAATTTAGAGCATTTATACAAGAACTTGGAGTTCGACATGTTCTAACCGCTGTTGCCTCTCCACGGGCAAATGGTCAAATGGAGAGGTACAATTGCACAATATTAGACTCCGTAGCAACCCAAAACCATGGCCAAGATGAAAGATTGTGGGATGATAGATTGTTACAAGTACAATGGGGGTTAAATAATACTCTTAATAAGGGTACCGGAAAATCCCCATCAGAAGTATTGTTTGGGCTTAGACTTACTAATACAAATGAAGGTAGCACTATCACAGAGATTCAGTCTGATATAATAACTAATAGCGGAAATACTGATCGCGTAGATAATGTTCAGCTTGAACGGATGCATGGTAGCCCATCAAGTATTGCAGAATACAATCAGCCTGATGTTTTAAACGTTAGTCCTTTAAACGGTGCTGTAGAAGGTCAGTCTAATCTTATAAACGACATACGCTCTCATTGCGCGAGTCAATCCATCGAAAATGATAATGATCAATGTGATAAAAGTAATGAAGAAAATATGGCAGAGAATTTAATTCGGATAAGGTCAGACGTAGATCGATTTATTAGTAAATCTCAAGAAAAACAAAAACGCTATTTCGACCAAAGACGAAAAGAAGCTACCAAATATAATACAGGAGATTTAGTTAGAATAGAGAGAACAGCACATACAATGGGTAAAAGTAGAAAGTTGTTACCCAAGCTATCAGGTCCGTATAAAATCACAAAAGTGTTAGATAACGATAGATATGAAGTTGTTGATACACCTGTTACTAAAAAGGGTAAGAGTACATATACAGGTGTTTTTTCAGTAGATAAAATATTTCCCTGGATGTGTTATAATGCGAAAGAAAATGACGTCACCTCTGATAGTACTTATGGTGAGGAAAGCATTAATGAGCAGTTGGAACCGTAGTTGCTATAATTTAACTGGCAAAATTGATTTAATTAACCGTCATATAGTGCGTAAATCAGTTTTGTAAGTTATTACGAATATGAGTTGTTCTCTTAGATATTTTATTTTTATTTTTACCAAACAGCACCTAAAGAGAATAATGGAACATTTGAAAAGTTGTTGTTGAAAATGGCGTGAAACGTCTTTTGTGTAAAAAAAAAATGCGCTTATACGTAAATAAAATGTAATGCACAATGTGTGCCAAACGAAGTGCACCATTATGTTAAATTAGCACAAAGTGTGCTAAGCGTAAAGTGCGCTGTCAAAAGGCTCTCGGCGCAAAGTACGCCAATATGTGTTAAATAATTGTTTTTATGCTAGTTTTCTTATTAATTTCATTTGTGATGGTTTTTAATTTAGTTTTATATTACAAGCACAAAGTTTGCTAAGCGCAAAGTGCGTCATTATGTTAAATTAGCACAAAGTGTGCTAAGCGCAAAGTGCGTCATTGTGTTAAATGAGCACAAAGTGTGCTAAGCTCAAAGTGCGCCACTATGTAAAATAAGCACAAAGTGTGCTAAGCTCAAAGTGCGCCATTATGTAAAATAAGCACAAAGTGTGCTAAGCTCAAAGTGCGCTGTCAAAAAAAAAAACTCTCGACGCAAAGTGCGACAATAGGTATTAAATAATTGTTTTTTAATTTTATTTTAGTTTTCATATTAATTTCATTTGTGATGGTTATTAATTTAGTTTTATATTACGAGCACAAAATGTGCAAAGCGCAAAGTGCGCCATTAGTTAAATGAGCACAAAGTGTGTAAAGCGCAAAGTGCGCCATTAGTTAAATGAGCACAAAGTGTGCAAAGCGCAAAGTGCGCCATTAGTTAAATGAGCACAAAGTGTGCAAAGCGCAAAGTGCGCCATTATTTAAATGAGCACAAAGTGTGCAAAGCGCAAAGTGCGCCATTAGTTAAATGAGCACAAAGTGTGCAAAGCGCAAAGTGCGCCATTAGTTAAATGAGCACAAAGTGTGCAAAGCGCAAAGTGCGCCATTAGTTAAATGAGCACAAAGTGTGCAAAGCGCAAAGTGCGCCATTAGTTAAATGAGCACAAAGTGTGCAAAGCGCAAAGTGCGCCATTATTTAAATGAGCACAAAGTGTGTAAAGCGCAAAGTGCGCCATTAGTTAAATGAGCACAAAGTGTGCAAAGCGCAAAGTGCGCCATTAGTTAAATGAGCACAAAGTGTGCAAAGCGCAAAGTGCGCCATTATTTAAATGAGCACAAAGTGTGCAAAGCGCAAAGTGCGCCATTAGTTAAATGAGCACAAAGTGTGCAAAGCGCAAATTGCGCCATTAGTTAAATGAACACAAAGTGTGTAAAGCGCAAAGTGCGCCATTAGTTAAATGAGCACAAGGTGTGCAAAGCGCAAGGTGCGCCATTAGTTAAATGAGCACAAAGTGTGCAAAGCGCAAAGTGCGCCATTAGTTAAATGAGCACAAAGTGTGCAAAGCGCAAAGTGCACCATTAGTTAAATGAGCACAAAGTGTGCAAAGCGCAAAGTTCGCCATTAGTTAAATGAGTACAAAGTGTGCAAAGCGCAAGGTGCGCCATTAGTTAAATGAGCACAAAGTGTGCAAAGCGCAAAGTGCGCCATTAGTTAAATGAGCACAAAGTGTGCAAAGCGCAAATTGCGCCATTAGTTAAATGAACACAAAGTGTGTAAAGCGCAAAGTGCGCCATTAGTTAAATGAGCACAAGGTGTGCAAAGCGCAAGGTGCGCCATTAGTTAAATGAGCACAAAGTGTGCAAAGCGCAAAGTTCGCCATTAGTTAAATGAGTACAAAGTGTGCAAAGCGCAAGGTGCGCCATTAGTTAAATGAGCACAAAGTGTGCAAAGCGCAAAGTGCGCCATTAGTTAAATGAGCACAAAGTGTGCAAAGCGCAAGGTGCGCCATTAGTTAAATGAGCACAAGGTGTGCAAAGCGCAAAGTGCGCCATTAGTTAAATGAGCACAAAGTATGCAAAGCGCAAGGTGCGCCATTAGTTAAATGAGTACAAAGTTTGCTAAGCGCAAAGTGCGCCATTAGTTAAATGAGCACAAAGTGTGCTAAGTGTAAAGTGCGCCATCATGTTAAATGAGTACAAAGTGTGCTATCAAAAGCTCTCGGCGCAAGGTGCACCAATATGTATTAAATAATTATTTTATTCTAGTTTTCTTATAGATTTCATTTGTGATGGTAATTAATTTATTTTTATATTGTTACTACCAAAAGTTTAGTTTAATTTAATTTAATTTTATACTTTGTAGGTATAAAACGTTTTCAATACATAATTTTGTTCATTATTATATTATAGTTGTAACTTAAACATCGAAGTAATAATATAGCTAACAAATGTTAAATGGTGCTAGGAATTGCCAATTAACTGTTTTGATGCGTGTTCACGAGGGCGTGAACTTGTATCAGGATGGACGAGCTGTTAGGTAGCATAAAATATTTTATAAAAATTGTAAAGAAGGATTGATTTTTCTTTGGCTTGGTAATGAACCTCATTAGTCACCAGCGTTTTGATAAAAAGAATAGAAAAAAGGAACGGCAGAGGATTCGAAATATAAAATGTGGGCTAGAGTATGGTGTGAAGGAATTTATGTAAAAAAATAACACGAAGGGCTGGTTTTAATAACCACTTAATCTCTTTCAATAGAAATACGGTTGTAAAATTAAATAAATAGTCTAAAAGCATTTAAGAGTTTAATTTGCATTACGATTTTAACACGTAGGACCGGCCGAGACGCGGCGCGGTCAGCTACAAGTTATGCGACTACATAGTGCTTGCAATGTATACATTGATATTACAATAAACTAAACACAATATGTTATTAACAATGCTAACATTATTGTATGACAATGGTATTAGAAATAAATTATTGTAAGTACAACAGTATATGAAAGGATAGTAACAATTATAGGTATATAAAAATAAACATAAATAAAAAATAAAATTATCTTCATCGGGTTTTAGCAATTGGTTGCTTATCATCAGACATGAACGCTATAAAATTTATGTAAGTTTGATTTGAAATTACCGTGGCTTAGTATCATTTTAGAAAATATTGCAACTATACTCCATTTATGTATGTAGCTTATATATTAGTAAAATTCAAATTCTGACACCAATCAAGTTATATTAGTCAACCATTTACATAATATAACATCCAACTATCAAGTCAACAGCCATCACTATATACGCGCTTGGACTTTGCTCCTGACTACCTATGTCGAGCGACACGGTACAAAAGCTGAGGAGACCAATCAGCTTCAAGTTTTCAAATGGCAGTTATGCAGTTATGGAATTTAGAATGATAGAAGTAGGTACAATTAGGTACATGAAAGTAACAGCCTCAACTGGTTCGCACCATCTCGCAAGTTCAATAGTGCATCATAGTTTGTTATTAAAAATATTGTAATAGTGTGAACATAAAAAAGTTATCAGATTGATATTTGAGGTACTTCGAGTTACCTCCTGAGTTCACTTATTAACAAGTAGCAGTTCCTCAGTTCCTTTGTAATCTAATGACATCAAGAATATGTTAAGAGCATTTTTACATTTGTGTCGGGTCAATGGGAATATTGGTATACTGGTTCACTGCCAGGCTTCAGCGATACGACCCGGAAGGGCGCTTCGTCGCTGCTATACGTGCATGCAGTGCAAGCGCGTTGGTGACACTGATAATGTGGTACTTCAACGAAAGTAAAATGAAATGTGGTAGGTAATCAAAGTATTTTCGTATGTTTTGGATTAGGTAAATCACTTATCTGACTCTAATTCTATCTGTAGGGGACGCGCAAATCTCGAGAATAAAAGTTATATTTTCTGTCTGAACTTCGAACTTTCGAAATTGAGTTTCCGAATAATTGAGCATCCGAATTTCGTAAGCATTCGAAACAAAATATCGAAACTGCACCCCCTTGTAGGTACTGTGTGAAATGGCGAATGTGATTTGGCGTTTTATACATTACAGTCCGTGTATTCAGTCAGTGTATTTATGAAGACACGTGGGACGTAGGGAGTCCCTTGCCGCATCCAGGGCTTCCTGCATAAGGAGAAGACCAAGGCGATAAGAGGTCGATAAAAGTTTTATTGTTGTATTTTAACTAACTTAATAAAGTTTTATTACAATTTATTGAATTTGTTTGATGAAACTACCTTTACGCCCGCACTTTCTTAGGATAGTTTGAAGTATTACATGGTAATTTGGACAAAACATAAGGACGCAACCGCCATTACCGAGCCCAAACCAAAAAAATGTTTGAAAATTCAGTTCCCAATTTCGGTACAATTTCTCTACTTTTCTTTCGGTTTTTCTGGAAACTTTTTGTATGAAATCATATCGATATTTTTACGTGATTATCAGTATATGTGTATGTACTGTTGAAAACACGTTGTAGACACATTGCAAAGGCGTTTTTACAAAGCGCGGGAATGTTTTTTTCAAGTGTTTAAATTATCGCGGGGCGTTGAGCAGTTTAGTTTTTTTTTTATTTTAAATGGGCAGTCGAGAGGTTTTTAAATATTTTTTTGACGCATCAGTGTTTCAGATTTACACGAAAAAAAACCTGCTAAAATTGACAATGAAACACAAACGAATATAGTGTGGCCGCAAAGAATCAGGAGCGAGGAGGAAGAACACAGGGCCACTTATCAAATAACGAATATAGCTAAAAATTACCACAATACCACAGAGCATCATCAATCGGCAGCTTACAAACCAAAACGATGTGTGATTAGTAACAACAAACACAACAAGGTGCTAGGTGCACAGGATATGACGAGGAGTAGCTTCCAGGTTTGTCATTACAAGTCCGGTGCGGCGCCGCAGCGCATCGTGTCACATTCCACAGATATTACTACGTAATACGACGCAGCGACACCGCTCCGGCGCCGCACCGCCGCCGCAACGCATCGTGTGCCCCCGGTCTTATTGTAAACACAATGCCTACAGTTTTAAACTCAATATATTTACCTATCGCAATCTAAAACATGAGTGGAAAAGGTTGGAGGAGGCCTTTGCCGACTGGCAAACAGATCTACAGAAAATTAGTAAAATCCAAATAAAAGACTAGATTAAGGATTATATAAAATTTAGGTTTTCTATGCAGGTATAGTTTTAGTAAATTTTTATAGTTTTTACTGTTCTATGGATCTAAATAAAAGGCTATATTATTATTATTATTAATCTAAGCACAACAAAACAAATTAAATAAAACCGGCCAAGTGCGAGTCGGACTCGCGCACGAAGTGTTCCGTACCATTAACTACAAAAACGGAAAAAAACAGGTTTAAAAAAAAAATGTCCACAAAAAGTGGTCGGCACCCATTCCAAAAACTGACCCCGCAGATCATCGATTAACCTACGTTTGGAAAAATCACGTTTGTTGTATGGGAGCCCCCTTAAATATTTATTTAATTCTGTTTTTTAGTATTTGTTGTTATAGCGGAAACAGAAATACATTATCTGTGAAAATTTCAACTGTCTTAACTATCACGGTTCATGAGATACAGCCTGGTGACAGACGGACAGACAGACAGACAGACGGACAAGCCGAGCCTTAGTAATAGGGTCCCGTTTTATTCCCTGGGTCCCTTTGGGTACGGAACCCTAAAAATGGCTTCAAATAGAAACCCAACAGTGTAACCAACTAAAAAATGCGTCTAAAATGAGTTGAAGGTATCTCAGTTTATAAAAGCAACAGTACGTACACATTTTAATTTGGTAAGATATTTGAAACGTAATTTTGGTAGCAAAGCGTTCATTATTCTATACACGGCAGTGGCGACCGACGGCCTGACGCCAGTGCTGCCACCTCTTGAGGCCCATCAGCGCTAAAAGTGAATGAAATTCTTAAGAGTAGTCAACTAAAGTAGGTACTTTCGATAAAAACGCTAGTGCTCAGCTCGTACGTGACTATGAAGTTGTAACAATTTTTAAGTCAGATTTTTTGGACAAATATATATCTTGAAGAATATATCTAGATACCTACGAGGAGAAACTTTTTTCTTATTTTTTACCACTAAATTCTGTATAAGCTTTCAAAAATCAGCTTATTTGCACAATTTTACCTGAACTTTGGATGTTCATAATATACCTACTTATAAACTGAAAAAGTAAAAAAAGGGCTTTCGGGGTATTTCGCCCATGTTGTCTAGAATCTAAATTACAAGCATTTTTTTCACTAACTTGTAAGATTTTCTCAAATAAACGTACGTGCTGGAACAAGTTTTAGAATATTTTGCGCGTTTATTGCCGTTTTACAAGTAAGTAGCGGAATTTTCCGAATTCCAACCTAAGGATCCTGGTCTTAATATTAATAAGTACCTATAATGACCCTACCCTAAACCTAAGAAACGGAACGGAAGCTAAACGAATAGCGGTGTTGCTGCTTACTTCCTACTTTTTGCCGAGATTGCGACGTGTTTTTAGTAAGTTTGATCTGTCATAAAAACATACTATATAATCCGCTAGGAGTTAATATTAAAATTTAAATAAATACATAAATAATAAATAATGCTGGAAAGTTCACACAACATTATCTAGCCCCAAGCTAAGCAGAGCTCGTGTTATGGGTAGTAGATAACTGATATACTTAATACAATATATTACATAGATAGATATTTTTTATTATACATAGAAAATACCCAGAACACCCTGAACAAAAATCTGCGATCGCACAAATATTTGTTCCGAGGCGGGAATCGAACCCGCAACCACCTGCGTCGAAGGCCAAGCTTCGCCCGCCGCGCCACAGGGGTCGTGCGCTAAGTGTCTCAAAAAAGCGCTAGATCTAACTCCAAAAGCGCTAAGGTGGCAGCACTGGTGGCGACGGCCTCACGCAATTTAAATTGATGTCAGGCTGGCCTCCCCCCTCCACGGCACAACCGGGCGGAGTTTGCGCACAAACGCGCCAGGGCCCCACCCATGACGCATATCTTATCTATTTTTAGATCAAGGTCGCAGTCAGTTTCCAATGTACAATCGAATTCGTGCTCCAGTGTCGACCGTTCGCGTCCCTGTTAGCAACACGTCGCGTAACGAAGTGACCTTGAACTATAGGTACATAAAAACCTGTGGCAGTGTCTGTGCTATTTAAAAATAGCAAAACAGTTAATCAGCAAAGATGATGAAACCGAAAAGTGGTATCGTTACCCGTTACAGAATAGAAGAACAGGCTAACAAGAGCAAGCCTGGGTCTTCTACGAGTCCTGACAACGAAATAAGAGTGGACGCAAATAAGAACAATAATCGCGAAGTGTCGGATCAATGCAGTGCGACTGAAAAAATGAAAGTAGATCAATGTCAGAGCCGAAAGTTTGTTCAAGAATTTCAAGAACAAAAAAATAAATGTGCCAGTTTGATAGCACACACAGGACTGAAAGGGAAGAATCTCAACGACCTTGAAAATACCAATACCGAGCTAGTTGAAGAATCAAATAGAAGTAAAAAAAAGATCACGAGTCACAAGGAAAAAGGAAAGTTAAATAATAAAAAAACTCTACTGCAGCGTGATATCCAAAAATTAAAAGTATTGAGAGAAAAAATAAAAATACAGACGGCCCGCCAATCGTGTAAAGAAGTTTTTAATTCTAAAGTTAAACCAAACCTCGTGCAAGCAAATTCAAAGATTACAAAAAAATCACGTTCTCGTGGTGACAAAACTCAACATTGCCCAGCCAAGAATTCAGTTCCAGAGCAGCCAACTTCTCCGTGGCATATTGAAGATATTGTATCTAACGATGTTCCGCCACCGAAGAAAATGAAAATGGATTATTCAATAACAGGTAATGTTAAACACTACAGCCAGAGTTCTCTCGAAGCGTTAGTAATGAACTTGGAGCTGAGACACAGTGATAGATACGATCTGTGGCGTAATGTTTTATGGGCGTTGAATCAATACGGAAGCGAGAAAGGATACGACACTCTTACAATTGCCGACAGTTTTTCGAGACGTTCGCCGAAGTACAAAAACTTGCGGGATGTTAAAAAAACATTTGAATCTTCGGATGGAACTTTAACTGTGCATTATCTGATTGAAAACAGTAAATTTTACGAAGAAGGGCTTGACAAGATGACAGAGTATTTGAATACAATACTGCCTCCTACATATTTACCATTGACAATCAACTACGTTGATATTCGCGATCGTCAGAGATTTCGAATAAACGTGAATTATGCTGATGAATCGGAATCATTATACATTATTCCAGAACTATTTATTTTGGGTACCGAAGAAAACAAGAAAATATGTTTTCTTGATTATAACATAACATCCAAAAACCCAGATTTGTCCTCATTGTGTCCTTGGATGACTAAAGGTTTCGTCGTGACATTGAAAGAGAGGCTTTACACATTTCAAGCGAGAAATGATTCTTCAATCAAATTAGTACTGCATCATCCATTTCAACCAGCTGAATCCTTTATTTGTTTGCCTAATGGCAAACTAGATAACAAAGCATTAAGTTTGACCGAGATTCGAAAAGCTTTACGAAAGGAATCAATAAAGTTTTTGTCTGAAAAATCTGGGAAGAAATTTGGTGACGACGACGACGATGATGACATGTTTATAATCCCCAAAGAAGACTCGAAGAGAAGTGTGATCAGAACTGATGATGAGTTGGTAGATGCGCTAATCAAAGCCGATCCTATTGGGATGAGCAGATACTGTCATTCAGGAAAAACAATATACCATTGCAAAGCAAGCACTAACTTGTGGTGTACTATTACTGAGGCGGAATTGGATTCGCATTTACGGAGAAACCTCAATAATACATTAAAACTAACCCCGGCTGAGCTGCAATACATTTTTAAGGCCCATGCAATCGTAAGAATAAGAAATTATACTATAGAAATAATTAATGATGTAGATTTTCCGGGCCTCAATTCCAACTTACATTTATTTATCACGAATAATAAGACTGTAGTCACGTCAAGCATTCATCATTCGTCACCTATCATTCGGAATATAGAGAAAGAGGATCTGGCAAAAAGAACATGTGGATGGTCATATAACCATGAATTATCCAAAAAACATATGGAGTCAGTCCAGTCTTTTTTCTGTAAGCTCATACCGCGACAGTCCGAACGAGAATGGTTTCTGTCGTTCGTTGCGAAGATGCTGAATGGAGAGAAAAGGAATGATTTTTTTCTAGTACTAACTCACAAACGGAATAAAAATGGGATATCAACACTGATGTCACTGTTAGCTACAGTATTCGGTAATTACTTCATCGCTAAAACCACATTTTTGGTAGCTGGAGGAATTCAAAATAATATTGAATATGACGGAGGGATATATAACCTGAATGGAAAAAGGCTTCTGGTTGCAGATGAATTACACAAAACTGACACTTTGAATTGCGATTTAGCTAAGGCAAATCCAAATATTACATACAAGTTACAAAGAAGTATGCTCGGACTCCATTTAAATTCCTTGTACAGGCCGGATTGATAATGAGTTTTGCCGAGGACGATGTACCTAAATTCGATAAGAGCGACCACGACTTTGTTAGGAGAATGGTGGCTTTCCCAATGCGATCGCGATTTTTGAGCGAACAGGAAATTGTCGAACTGACTCAGTCGGGGAAAGACATGACAAACATTCATACTGCCGATGATACACTTAAACTTCAATTCCCAGAATGGAGATCTGCTTTGCTAGACTTGTTAATAAAATACTATAACGAGCCTATTACACCGATATCCGATTCTATGGTGGTTTTGAAAAAGAGGTTGTGTGATGCAAACTTCGATCACAGGAAGGACAACTATGATTATAAAGGCTGGTTGAACTCACACGTGCAAAGAGCTGAAACTCATCAAGAATACGTAACAGCGGCGGGTATCATGTCGATTATTACAAAATCACAATCAGTCCAAGCCCAATCATCAGAAATGACGATGTTGAAAAATGCCATGGGTCTATGGGCGGGAAAAAATGGTTTTCGTTTCAAAACTAGACATGTGTACAAGGTCGGTGAGAAAAAAAAGGAAGTTAAACATGCCATTATGAATTCTGTACTATACAATACTGATGAAGAATAATGTAACGAAGATTTTATAATGTTCGTCTATAAGTTTAAATTTATCCTAATTAAATAAACTATTCATCTATTTATTTATTTTTTGTGTAAAATTGGAATGGCCCTGAAAATGACTGCCACGATGGCGGATGTGGATGACACGTCCAGTCCTAGATATACTATAACTGTATTAGCTGTGGTATTTTATACCAAATCAAATCAAAAACTCTATAAATATATAACTCTTTTAATACCTACCTAAGTTTAAATAAATATCCTATGTATGTATGTATGGAGCCGGTGATGTTTTGGTGTGATGCACGTATAATGGATAACGACCTCTGTGGCGCGGTGGGTTTAGGTTCGCTTGGGACGCAGGAAGTTGCGGGTTAGATTCCCGCCTTCGAACAAATATTTGTGTGATCTTCAGTTATTTGTTTAGGGTGTTCTGGGTATTTTCTATGTATAATAAAAAAATATCTATCTATGTAATGTATTGTGTTAAGTATATCAATTATCTAGTACCCATAATACAAGCTCTGCTTTGCTTGGGCCTATTTTATTTTATTTTAATTCATTTTTTAGGATTTACAATGAGTAATACATATAACTTAAAAATATAATAAAAATAAATAGATATAAATAGGATAGGATAGGATATGGTATTAGCTATACAGGGTAGAATAGATATAAATAGGATAGGATAGGATATGGTATTAGCTATACAGGGTAGAATAGATATAAATAGGATAGGATATGGTATTAGCTATACAGGGTAGAATAGATATAAATAGGATAGGATAGGATATGGTATTAGCTATACAGGGTAGAATAGATATAAATAGGATAGGATATGGTATTAGCTATACAGGGTAGAGTTTGGTAATGCCACCTGAAGGGAAAGTACTCTTAATACTGTAGATAGAAAATGTTACTCAAAGAAAACATTCCTTTATTTTCGAAAAGAAAGAAAACTTCATTCAAAGATTTTCGAATATTTGCTTGCCCCACCCGGGAATCGAACCGACTAAAATCTGTAAAAATTACATCCTGTTCTTTTATTGCATCAATATAAGGGTGGTAATCTCTCCAACAAATTTGATAAATTAAATGAAAGGAAAACCATTAAATATTATATTATTTTAATACGTTACAACAAAAAAATGGTAAACTAACTAGGTAGTTAATTAGTTGCATAAAATGGGCTCCATTTTTATGGGTACGCTTAAAGCTTCCATTAAATAAAATTGTTCTTGATAAAAGCCATTTTTAGCGTGAGACAAATATTAAATTATTTGTAAAAATAATAAAATGTGAATAACAAATGACAATCTATTTTGAAATGTAACATTCCATATTTCAACTATGTACAAATAATTCGGACAAATAAATGATCTTATCTTATCTTATCTTAAAGATAAAGATAATTTATTTGCTCAAACATATGTACAAATTGATGGTAAAAATAGGAGTAAGACACAATATGTTTGGCCGCTGCCGGCGTGCAAATAGAGACAATGGCATGCTAATTTAGTTAGTTTAACATAGAAAATTTTAAAACAGAACCAATTATTTTGAAATAATATCATTCAAATTCATTTTGTATTAAATACAATTATTATGAGTCAATGTTACATTAAATAAAAATTAAAATATAAATTTGCCAAATTACCAAAAATTCATTAAAAAAATTACATTAATTAGGTACATTAAATTAAAATTAAAATTTGTTATTTAGGAATTCGTCAATGTTATAATTGCATTTCGCAATTAAAAACTTTTTAAATTATGACTTAAATAAGTTAACGTTAAGATCACTATAGCACTTAGGGATTTTATTATAAATTATCGGAGCCATAGAGAATACACTCTTCCGCATCAATGCAGTTTTAGATACCTGCCTACATAGTTGATCATTATCACGTCTGTTTCGTATCACAGTGTCACACATGCGTGGAAACAGATGAGGATTACTTCTTACAAATAACGCAACTTCCATGATAAATAAGGACGGAAGTGTAAGAATTTTGTATTCTAAAAACAATGGTTTGCAACTATCAGTGATATGTATTTTGTACATAGCCCGTATGCAACGCTTTTGCACTTTGAAAACAATTTCTTTGTCAGTGGAGTTGCCCCAGAAAATAATTCCATATCTGAGTACAGATTCTACTATACCATAAGACGCTGTTAGTAAAGTGTCAGAGTTGACAATTGAGGACAATTTATGCAGAGCATAGGCCAAGCTGCTAATTCTCTTACTTTAATCTTCAATGTGTTTCTCAATCTTGTACCTCAAACACGCAGTTATGTCTCAACTCTCATCGTCTAAGAAAGGAGTCTGCATTACAAACATGTGCAAATTGCAATCGTCTTATCTAAATAGTTATTCGTAATTTTAATGGCAAAAAGACGTCAATGATAATTATTAATTACTAACATAAGTAAACAATCTTTGAGTAAAAGTAACTTGACCCATTTAGTTTGTATAAGTCCAGATTTCATGGTTCTTCAATTCAATTCAAATCAATTATTCATTTATTTATTTCAGGCAACAGTGAAAAATGTACATTGTACCTAGACAAAGGCCTATAGTAATATATACCTTACAACTAACATACATATAAAGTCAAGGGGATTTGGTTTCGAAAACGCTTCCCTATAGCGTCGGTAAACAATGCCAGCTGACCAGAACTCCGGATCTAGGAGCACATCCTTGTACTTCGCCTGGACCTGCAGAGCATATGACTTGAAGTCAGTGGCCCTGTTGATCTGCAGGCGCTGAAGAGACAGTCAAATCTCCGCCCCCTGAATCCGGCCCGGGCACCTCTCCTTCACGAACTGGAGTACATCATCTCCTGATGTTCTCTCGCTTATTTGGGAGAGGTAACTTGATAGTCGGTTCGACTGCATGCAGTGTTGCCGACACAGCCAGTATCTGACCGGTGCCGCGTTGATTGCGGCACGATCTTGGTCGTCGTCTCTTCTCCACGAGGGTGAAGCCGTGGTTGTCCTTTCATTTAATTTATCAAGTTTGTCAGAGAGATTTGATCCTTATAATTACCCTCACGATCGATGCAATAATAAATGATAAATAATTCTGGACAGTTCACACAACATTATCTAACCCCAAGCTAAGCAGAGCTTGTGTTCTGGGTACTAGATAAGATAAGATAAGATCATTTATTTGTCCGAAACACAGGTTTACATAAAGATGTCATAAAAGATAAAGTATCACCATGTTTCGCCTAGTAAAGGCATAGGTACAAATTTAAAAAAATAAAAAACATAACATCTAATTTTAACATAATGTAGGTCGTAATAGATATTAATTAAATTCATGCAATATCATTTTAGAATTGTAAATGTTGTAAAACAATTATTAAAATACCGTAAAGCGAGAAATACAGTGAAATACTATACATACCTACTCTGTCTTTAATACAGTCGTCTATAAATTCGTCCACAGAGTAGTAAGCCTCTTCCACCAGTAGTTTCGTCAGGGAGTTTTTAAATATATTTAAATTATTAATGGTTCGTATAGACGATGGAATTTTACTATAGATAATCGGCGCCATACAGAACACACTTACACGCAACAGCTTCGTCCTACATGGCAGATGGCGGTACCAGCTCGTCGATTCCCGATAGTATAGGGCGCGAATAGATGCATGTTATTTCTTACAAATACTGCAACCTCATGTATTAATGACGCGTAGAGTGCGCGTTTATAATATTAGTAGGATTTAAATATAAGCTGTGATGAGGTCAACGCGCCACACCTGCC
Source organism: Operophtera brumata (assembly GCA_932527175.1). Taxonomy (NCBI): domain Eukaryota; kingdom Metazoa; phylum Arthropoda; class Insecta; order Lepidoptera; family Geometridae; genus Operophtera; species Operophtera brumata. The sequence continues at coordinate 28,503,540 of OW052239.1, read as the reverse complement.
ACAGGCGACACAGGTGTGGCAGGTGTGGCGCGTTGTCTCGCAAACTCGCACACACTTCGCATCTGCTGTCATATTGTCTAATCGATGTCAATTATCAGTTTGCAGTTCATAGCGTCTGCGTGTTTTAGCTTTTTTTCAAGAGCTTTTTTTTTATTCGCGGCACGGTGAACTTGCTGAGCGAGTCACGGGGTAAAGTCACGCGTTGCGCAGTAACATAATATTTGACTTTGGTAAAGTTCGGTGTGTCAAAAATTCATGCTGTCATAGGGCTGTCTCGATGACAGCATTATCTATGGATGACATTCCACTTCAATTATCCACCTCACTTGTACCCCGAATACCTATATAGGCTGAACTATATTTAACACGCAGTGGAACATGAATATAGTACAGAGGTGCGTTCAGTGGGTACACTCTGAGTGGTGCTTGTCACCAAAGCGTATGGGTTGTTCCGTTCGGAGGAACGGTTAGAGCGTTCGGTTAGCGTCACGTGACCCTAACTGAACAACCACCGTTTTGGGTGGGTGTTCGGTTGTTACGATTTTGACGTTAGATTGCTGTCAAAGTCAAGTCAATCCCACCCTTCCCCCCCAAAAATCCTGTTCCATTCATAGATGGAGAAATATTTTATGTAAGCCCAACAAGTACCTAATATAGTAACTACGAAAGTTCCAGATTCCACGAGAGGGTTTTTTTATAAAGTGAAACAGGACTTGTTATCAGCTCCTGGATTACTTTGCTATTAAATGCTCTAAGACTTTGTTAATCAATCACGCTGTAACAGCTGAACCGATATTGAAGAAATTACATCCACAGATATGTTCAGATGTCCAGTAGCGGTTTATGTTGGCTGATTGATGATAATGTTGCAAACATCACCAATATTTTTTCTGAGAAATATCAAGGCTAGCTTTTGTCAAATTTGTCAGTACCTATCAAGGGTGGAAGGATCTTAGTTGTCAAGTGCACGACGGATCACACGCATTCTGGGTACCGTACCAAATGTACCAGAAAATTCTCGAAATGTTTCGAAAGTTTTTTGGTATTGGTAAAATATAAATACACACTTAAATATGCTTTCAGCGATTGCCGCACATTTTACTGTTTTTTTTTATATTACGTTTATTTCCTGGTGTAGGTACAAGTTAGTATATCGATCTAAATATATAACAAGTACCATATTTACAAAACAATTTCCTAGGTCAAATGCAAAATAAAAAAACTTGGTAACAAAGTTTTGGAAAAAAAAACTGACTTTGGCGGCTTTATTTTCTATTACTATTGAAAATAAAAAAACTCTACTTCATGAGATCTAAAAAATGATAAACCACATGAAAAAAAATGAAAAGCCAATGTGAATAAAAGAGTTAAAAATAAGGCTAATTGTTTTTCAGTAAAAAGGAGCTAAATAAACAATGCAGGTTATGTGATTCAACAAATCATTCTACTTCACTACACAGTTACAATAACAATAAGGCTTTGGTTTTGTCGTTCATTCATTCATACTATCTACTAACTTCTTTGAAAAAAAGTGGAGCTGACAATGTTGAAATAGAGCTGAATTTAGCTCTAAAAGAGCTAAACTGGCAACACCGGGTGAATAAAGCGTTTGTTTACATCAAAAATTGACAGTGGCATTGACATTCCGTGTCAATCCAAGTCGTTCAGAGCCTCAGAGAATGGTTAAAAAAACAACTACAACGTTTGAGTGTACCCATTGAACGCACCCCAGGGTTTCTTAAGCTTTTTGCAGTCACGGACCACTTTCGAAATTTAAACAATTCTACGGACCCCTGCCCAAAAAAATTTGATAAAAAAATCTTAGTTATATAAAAATACTTTTATTTCAACTTTAATTACACTTATTACTACGAGTAAGTTAATGAGAAGGGTGCTGTTGTTTGGCCTCAATTAGAACGTTAAACTGTGGGACTGTCTTCGACAAGGCAAGTCGCATGTCATCTGCGACGTTCAATCGATTGCGACTTTTTGTCTTTATTGACACCAGAGTCGAGAACCCTGCCTCGCAAAGATACGTAGTAGCAAATGGTATCAGGACGGACATAGAAGAGGGTAAGCTTGACTTAAGGAACCCCAAAAGTCGCCAAGATATTTGCATGAAATTCAGCTTTCAAAACTTCTTTAGATCTTATGTCAATTAAATCATCTCTATTAAGATCTTCATCGCTGATACTGACAATATCGATTAAAAATGGGCTCCGCATCCATGTTTCTTTCTCAAGCGATTCTGAACTGAAATAACCTTCAAAAGACGTCTGCAATGTTTCCAGATGCTTAGACGAATGCGACTGTCCGGGCTCGCGCCCGCGCCCGTCACCACCTATCTACTGCGGACCCCTTATTTACATGCTACGGACCCCTAAGGGGTCCGTGGACCCCACTTTAAGAAACCCTGATCTAGTAGTACATCTTAATCCGAGCAGTGGAATGAATAGCAAACTGGACATCGAAATCTAACATCAGTCCATAACACATTTTTTTTTTTTTTTTTTAAATTCTACTTGAATGACGGAACAAGCAGTTGGCCCACCTGATGTTAAGCGGTAACCTCTGCCTATAAACAGTGCATTACTTCATAGGTCACGTCCACCTAGGACGCACCCTATGTGGCATTGCACCGCGCGCGCCACCCTGAGACATAAGGATGAAAAGTCTCATATTGTGGGGCGGCAGGGTAGCGCCGAGCTACGATACCTATATTGCTTGCCGTAGGTACGAGCTCCAGGCGTAGATGGTGATGGCACCTGCCTAGTTTTGGCTGGTCCCGTTCCGCTGTCCGGAGTAATTGATGGAAGACAGGAAGGTAGATGACCTTCAGGGAGCCTGTATCGCCCCGAGCCGTGATGCCTCGTCCTGCCTACAGTCGATTGGGGTGTAGGATTCTTCCGAAATGAAACGATACTTCCGTTGGCTGAATGGTGCTTAGCGAGGTTGGCAGACCGTGCATTCGTCGGGTCCCCTTCTTAACCGTGGTCCGGTTGTGTAGTCCGGCCAGCCGGACCGTGGAAAATTTCTTTTTTCGATTGTCCGGTGGCGATACTGTTTGGTTGGTTGTACATCTGTACACTGTACCTTGGTCCGGTAATATCGCCACCGAACAATCGAAAAATACAAATTTTCCATAGTCCGGCTGGCGAACAAATCCCCCGTTAAATTGTCTCGACGCCTAAACGACACAATACATATAAATATGTCTCCATCTATCTATTGATTTAAAATTAATACAACCAACGCAATGCCATTTGATAAACAGTAAAGTCAGATCACTGTCAATATTGATGTTGACGGTTGAGGTTGACATGATCTACACTGATTTTGAAAAAGCGTTTGATCGTGTTGATCACGTCATCCTGATTCGCAAGCTTAATGAACTTGGCATACAGGATGATCTCTTACGCTGGGTCAAATCTTATATCAGCAATAGAATGCAGGCAGTTGTTATAGGTGGAGCAAGATCTGACTTCATATCTATACCTTCGGGTGTCCCACAAGGATCTTTGCTTGGACTTCTTCTTTACCTGGCTTACTTGTATGACATTGGTTCCTGCTTCAGGCATGCGAATGTTTCATTATTCGCTGACGATAAAAAAGTCTACTATAACGTTCGATCAGTTGATGATTGCATACGACTGCAGGAGGACATCAGTTAATGAATGCATGCGACTGCAGGAGGACTTAGATAGGCTTACCGTTTATTATCTGAATAACCGAATTGGCGTTAACGTGAGTAAATGCATGCATATTTGTTTTACGCGAAGTAGCAACCCTATATATTATGATTATAAGCTTAGCAACTACTCAATTGATAAAACGCAATGCGTCTGAGACTTAGATGTACTTCTAGATCATATTCTGATAGTAACAAAGCCTTTTACAAACATTGCTTGCTTAAAAGTACTTTATTATGCTTACATACGTAGTGTGCTGGAATACTGCAGCTCCGTCTGGAACCCACAGTATGTCACTTATGACCACGCTATAGCGTGGTCATGAAAGCGGCTGGCGTGGCTGTAGCGAGGTGGTGTGATTCTATAGAATCGATATAAAGGAAGTTTGTAAAACACTTAAACTTCAGTAAAAATTCAATTCAGAGCAGCTGTGGTGCATCACACCGTGAGCACGAACTGATGTCACTACGTGGCAGAAGAATTATGCAGGATATGTCATTGTTGCATGATGTATGTTCTGGCATCATGGACTTTACCTATGTAACTGATATTCCTTATCCGGCTTTCCTGCCGTTTTTTTTGTTGACCTTGCATGCGTACCTACCTGCTTTTTAAACGAACTGTATACAAAATGTGGATTTAAATTGGTTTCAGAATAGCATGTATAGTACAGGCAAATTAGGTGATTTTTAGCAAAAGTGTGGAAGTAATTAGATGTAGTCACAAAACCTTTTCTAATTGTTTTGTTTGGCTTGAAAATCACCTCTAATATAACTTTCAGCAAATTCACCCCTCCGGAACAGGGTGAAATAGGGTGAAAACCTTATAATACCCGTAACTTAATGGGGAAAATAGATGTAGTCGGTGCAATTTGGCATACACTTAAGACCGTTATGATCTACATTTGCACCAAGTATTTTTTTAATCCGACTTACGGAACATACGAAAAAAAAAACATTTCTAAAAAAAACTTTTTTTGTCTATTGCGGCTCGGGGGAAATTGAAGTAGTCGGTGCAAATTGACAGAATTACCAGAAAAATGGGCCAAATAAATTACCAGGTTTGCACCTGGGTACCTCACACGGAAGTCACTCTTTCCATGTTTTATTGTCGCTCTACTTCGGGGAAATTTCAGGCAATTCTGGAATTTCACTTAAACTTATTCATTTGATTAGTACTACATTCGCCGGCCATTTAATACTGGAATTTATATGTGGAACATGCATTTTTTAAGGATTATTTATGGAAGTTCGGTGCGGTGCTAAGTAACTAATATATATACTGTGGCGTTACACTGCTAACACTGGCCCCCGACCGCGGGGTGCATCCGTATTGATCCCAGAAAATCATCCCACGAGCTGAAAGTAATAATAATTATTCCGGATTCATACCATTAATATTCATTTCATTTTTAGAGTCCGTATTTATCCCACCTAGAAATACCTACATCTAAAACGAGTGAAAGTAACGTCAGCAAAAAAATATGTTATTATGGAACATCTATTTATTTCATAAAATTGTTGGTATAAAATAATCAATAAAGTAATAATATAGACAGTGTCTCCCAAAAAGTAGTGTCAAGCCGAAGTCCTATGAAAGGTTACCCCCAGAGGTACCCGAATCACCCCCATGTATGCTCCGCGATTTTTAGTAGTTTTCGAGTTATGTGTTTTTAAGACAATCGGAGCTCATACACTTTTTTGGCCATTGTGACTCGATTTGTTGAGGTAGAGGCCTGTTTTTTTTGTTGTAAATAAGCTAAATACTAGGGCTACCTTGTTTGATAGCATTAACATCAATAGCACCTACTATTGCATTAAAATAAAAATAACAATATGAAGATATATTTTGTTTTGTTTAATCTCTTACTTTCAATGAACATTTTAAAAAAAAAGTCACATAACCTTTTTCATCCAAACCTTTCTTAAAAACATGGCTGATTTGTCAGCTATTCGTCATGTAACCTTGTTCCAGATTCTTGGACAGTATCATAAAAAACACTCAATTTAATAGTTATTTCAAAAGCGAGTTTTTGAAAATGTTCTGCAAGTCGGGATTAAAAAGAAATCTGGCAGTCTGAAGATTGTATTACACATAAGCAATAGTAAAATAACTCATCTTTGTTGTCCAAGGACATTATTTTCTACCTACGAGGCAGAAACCTGCGACAGATGGTGGGCCCATTCCAACTGCCAGATCGCATAAATGGCGAGTCATACTTGAACTTTTTAAGAGAAGATTTAAATGGATAATCCACAGACATCATTTTACTAACACGCCGAAACATGATTTTTCAAAACTACGGCGCACCATGTCTCTTTGCGTCCAAAGTTAGACAATATCTTAATGACAGGTTTTTTTTGAATACTACTTAGAATGACTGAACAAGCAGATGGTCCACCTGATGATAAGCGGTACTCTCTTCCTATGAACAGTGCATTATCATATAGGTCACGCCCTCCTAGGATGTGCCCCATGTGACATTGCACTGCGCCCGCCACCCTGAGACATAAAGATGAAAAGTCTCATGTGACTGTAATTTCACCAGCACCCATACCCTTCAAACCGGAACACAGCAATGCGAGCACTACTGCTTTGCGGCAGAAATAGGTATGGTGGTAGTACTTTCCCGGACGAAGTATTTCCCAAAAAAGCTCTACTACTACTAACAAAATGTGATACTTGGTGATAAATGGATTGGCCGAGGCGGGCCTATTGCATGGCCCCCACGATCTCTCGACTTAAACCCCGTTGACTTTTTTGTTTGGGGATATTATAAAGAGATTGTTTACTCTCAAGAGTGCCGAAATGTGCAAGAATTGCGAAGAAGGTTGACCCAGGCAGAAGCAACAATCAAAAGCAACAGAATCGCTTTTCTACGCTTTAAAGATAATATTTTTAGACGATGCTGATAATGTATTGAGCAAGAAGGTCGCCATTTCGAAAATTTATTGTGATGATTCACTGAATACATGCAATGCTGAATGTTATTATTCAGTTTTATTTACGATTTCACTTAATCTTAAAAAACAGAATTTTTCATTCAACTGTTTAAATTGAATATCATGAAAAAAAAAATAAGTAACCATAAAAGAATCTCAATCAAATTTACATGATAAATAGCTGACATAATGACTAAGTTTTTAAGATAGGTTTGGATGGAAAAGTTTATCTGACTTTATTTTTAAAATGTCCTTAGAATGTAAGGGACTAAACAGAATTTTTAATTTTTCCATATTTTTAAACTTTATTTCAATGCAATGGTTCGTGCTGTGGATGTAAATGCTGTTTTTTGTTACTGTTTCAATTACTTTAAAAATCGATATCTGAGGTACTGTCATCACAGAACAAAAATAAGTAAACAACATTTAAAAAAAAGTGGAAGCCATTTTTAAAATATTTTTTCCGGGAAATCACGGACTAGTGTAGAAATAGTTTCAGAGAATCAGAATTTTACAATTATTTATATTATAAGCTTTTAGATAACATCAATATCCTATACAACGAGCAAAGATTCGTATATTATATAAATATTTGTAATGAGAGACTAAAATTACAACAATTGAGATTACTAAATACAGAAATTTCAATAGAGAAGATGGTTTTTAATTATCTGGAGTATGGAAGCCTGTGGTGAGAATGTGTAAGAATCAAAAAAGTGTGGTACCTGGTACGCGACCGGATACCGATAGTGTTGTGTGTCGAGTTGGGGTGAAGTGTGACAATGAAACCGATGGTAGTGGTATCGTTCATAATAAAAGAGTGAGAAAGAGGGTAGATCGATATGTCTGCCAATAACATCTACTCGCAAAGACATTAGTTAGTTCTCCCGTGATCAGATACTATTAGAATACGATTTAAAAATATTTTTATTGCACTTAATTCAACCTACTACCGAATTTGTGCAATTTCTAAATAAAATGTGCAATTTCTAAATAAATAACGAAATTCCGATATTAATATCGGAATGCCAATATTGAGATTTAATATCGGAAGTCAGTATAGGAATTGAAAACCTTCCGATATTACATGCCCTAAACGTGACAAACAAGCAGACGGCCCGCCTGATGTAAAACAGTCACCGCCGCCTATGGACAACACCCACGGTATTGCAAACGCGCTGCCTACCATTAAGAGCCCTATTGATATTTTTCTTGAATTTACCCATATTGTATAATTTATAAATATTTGTACTATCTGCAGATATTTGTTCAGGATGTTATTAATGTTATGTTTTCGTTGGGTATTTTCTATGTATAATAAAAAATATCTATCTATGTAATGTATTGCATTAAAGTATATCAGTTATCTAGAACCTATAACACAAGCTCTTCTTAGCTTGGGGCTAGATAATGTTGTGTGAACTGTCCAGCATTATTTATTTATTAAATATTTATTTATGATGGTGACCGCGAGCTGATCTGATGATGGAGATGGAAGGTGGACAACGAAACTCCTCGATGGATGATAGTAGATTACTGGAAAAATTCTAACGGTTATTTATTTTTACTTCTTTGCTTATATCCCAAAAGTTACACAGTCTAAAATTAAATTAAAACTAGTTTTGAAACGTCTATGATTGTTTGACTTTTTTACCCTTTCTTTGGCCCCAATATCGTCTACAACCCCCGAACCAATTTAGCTCATAACCTTACACAAATTGTACTAATACTATATACCCATCTACCAAATTGTATAAAGAATACTAGTTTTATAAAGAATATATCAACAGTTCGGAAGGTATCATCAGACAAACATATAAACATGCAAACGCCAATTATTAATAATTTGCATCCAACAAAAATATATGAAAATGATAGTAAGGCATTTTTCTGTCTGACCGTACTAATATCCATTGTTAAAGGCCGTGGCGTGGTATGAATCCGGACTAAATTTTGCGATTAATACGGACAAATATACAATTTTATTATTCGTGGGATGAATACGGCCTACATTTTGGTATGAATCTGCACCCCACCCACGCCGTTGATTTCTTAGTGAGATCTATTATTAGGAAGTACTTCCGGTATGAAATTTGTGTTTTTTTTTACGTGCAAATGTGGTAAACTGATAGTATATACCATAATAAAATTTGCACGACTACATAAATTTCCCCCGAAGTACAATTTACAAAAAAATAAAAAAAACTTTGTTCCGTAATTCGCTGAGGTGTGCAAAACTAATATAGTGTTTATAATACTTATAGAAACCTAATGTAAGTTTGCACCGAGTACATAAATTTCCCCCGAGCCGCAAACTAAAAAAAACAAATTCACAGTGTTTCCCACTATGCACGTAGTTTTAATTAAAATCCATAACGCACTAAGACTGTCTCTATAAGTAATTGAACTTGTACTTAACACTTTTTTGTTTATTAAAAAGTTACAATTTTTCAAAGTTTGTACCTAATATTTAAAAGCCTTCCGTATGCGCCAGAAACGGTGCAAACCTGGGATAAGCTTCTATTCGTGTCATCTATCGATTCCATAAGAATCCACGACTACTCGACTTAGGGCCACACTTTTTCCTAATTTTCCTGTACTAGTAGTGTATAGCTTATAACTAACTATAAGATAAATGTAAATCCTGGATTAATAAATTAAAAAAAATATGAATGTTTCGTGTTTTATCTTTGAATAATTATACATACTTCACTACAAGTGACAGTCGAGCAAAAAGATTACATTCTGCATTTATTACAAGTGGTTAAGATTTTCAATGGTCCGGTTGACCGGACAGCTGAAATGTTATTTCTTTCCTTGGTGCGGTTAACCGTATCACAGAAAAAATAATTTTTCCACAGTCCGGCTGGCCGGACTACACAACCGGACCACGGTTAAGAAGGGGTCGGGTCCGTTCCTGTCTGTAGTACTGAATGACTTGTGAAAGTGTTCAATGGGCTACACCTCATACTGTTTCGCTCTTCCAGACTATTTCTTTCTTCTTCTCGCATATAGAAAAACACTCATTGATCCTTGCATGATGATCATCTTTGACCCCCTTGGGGGCGTAAGGTTAGGGCCTTGAGATTTATCTCTTTACCCTGGCTTCAACTCCAGGGGCGGCTGCCCCTGGGTCAGTGGGTTACGCCTTATAGGCGGTACGCACAATGTGCGGAGGTTCTGTCCGTGTGGTGGGAGCGTCGCCTACACTCCGCTCGACGCGGAGTCCGGAGCTCCCAAGAGGTCTCCGGGACCGGCCCTCCACGGTCCGGGATGGTCTGGGGGGCGCGCGTGCAGCGGCGCGAGGGCGTTGAGGTGGGCGTGGCGGCTGTTGTCGGCGCTGTCGAACATCCGACGCGCCGACATCACCACGAAGTCCTCGACGCTCTCGACTCGCACGTCGCGCGCGATCGCATCGTTAAGGACGTAGCGGCCCGCTCCCGTACACGTCCGTAGTGCGATGTTTTGGATGGTCTGGATTCGTTTCCGGCCTGCTGCGGAGAGGAGCGCGTACCAGGCCGGGGCTGCGTAAGTGAGCCGGGACCGTATGTACATCTTGTACATCCTCACCTTGGTCCTCAGTGGGAGATGGGACTTAAAGACGGGCCGGAGCATAGCCTGCGCGGCGCGCGACTGCGTCACCGCGTGATTGACCTGGGGGGTCATGCTCAACGACCTGTCTATCTCCACGCCGAGGTACCGGGCATGAGTCTTCCACTCGATGCACTGGCCCCGGAGCAGCAGAGGGTAGGGTGGTCGGCGGTGGCTCGAGACAAGGAGGGCGGCCGTCTTGCCGACATTGACTGCCATGCGCCACTTGTCGAGCCACCGAGGCAGGAGGTCTAGTAGGCGCTGCATCCGCCTCGCGGCGATGTCTACGCTTCGCGAGGAAGATAGGTATGCGCTGTCGTCCGCAAACAACGCGAGCGCCACATCCCTCTCCCCGGGGAGGAGGTGTCCCTCCAGGGTAGGGATGTCGTCGGTGTAGAGCGCGTACAGGGCGGGCGACAGGCAGCTCCCCTGGGGTACTCCAGCGGCGATGGTCCGGGTGCTGGAGACGGTGTTCTCGACCGCCACAAAGAACCTGCGGTCGGCCAAGAAGGACGCCACGATCTGTGTGTAAGCTGGTGGCGTGCTGGTGTTCAAGAGCTTGAAGAGGAGGCCGGGGTGCCACACGCGGTCAAAGGCCTTCTCCACGTCAAGGAAGACCGCGGCGGTGCTACGCCCGGCGTTGAGCTCTTCCGCACAGTGGCTCAGCACACGTACCAGCTGGAGCGTCGTGCTGTGGCGACTCCTGACGCCGAACTGTTCCGGCCGAGGCTCGATGGTCGGTTGCAGTCTGACGAGGAATAGGCGCTCGAAGAGCTTGGCGATCGATGGTAGAAGGGTGATAGGCCGATAGCTCTCGGGCAGCCGACGGTCCTTGCCCGGCTTGGGTAGCACTATCACCCTCCCAGTCTTCCAGAGGTCCGGGAAGTGGGTGGTCCTCAGGATGCCGTTGAAGAGCCGCGTCAGGACAACCACTCCTCTTCTCGGCAGATGTCGTAGCGCCAGGTTCGTTATCCCGTCGCCGCCCGGCGCCTTGCGCCTGTGCAGGCGGAGGATGGCCTTCCGCACCTCGGAGGGGGACATGAACTCGTCCCCCCCGAGAGGCGGGGTGGGGCGCGACAGGAACTCTTCGACTGCTTCCTTCACCTGGGTGTGGTGGTCTTCCACCTCAGGAGGGACGTCATCTGGGACCGGATGGGGGGTGAATTGCTGCTCCAGATGCGCTGCCAGGATCTCGGCGCGGTCGGAGGGGGCAAAGCGCCGGACCCCATCTCGGTCCAGCAAGTGGTAAGTCGGCAGGGGGGCCCGCGTGAGGGCTCTGTTGAGCGCGTATAGGCTTGAGTCATTCTCGGAGGCCCGGTCAATGGTTTGATCCCAGGTCTCCCCACGCCAGGTCCTCACGGTCTCTGAGAACTCCGCGGTCAGCTTGTTGAGGGCAGATTTCAGCCGGGGGCACCTCGAGCGCGCCCACTCGCGGCGCAGAATCCTCTTTTTCTTGAGCTCCCGCTTGATGTGAGGCGGGAGTTGGTCGCGCGCCTGTGGTCGGCGCGCAGCGATCGGTGTGGAGGCCTCCACCTTGGCCTTTTGGATGCTGTCTGTGAATTTGGCTATCTCGTTTTCCACCTCAGCAGGGGTAGTCAGGGGGCCGACGTCAATAGACATCAGCGCTGTGGTGTAGGCTACCCAGTCAGTTTTAACACCCGTCGGGCGCGGCGCTGTAAAGTTCGCCGACAGGGCGAGCGTGATCAGAATAGGGAGGTGCTGTGTGTCCAGGTCGTAGAGCACTTCTATCTGTACTGGGCAGCGGATGTGCTTCTTCAGCAGGATGTCTAATACGTCGGCGGAGGCTCTGGTTGACGTCGGGATATGAGTCGGCGAGTCCGGGCCAAGGACCTCGTACCCATTCCTGTCCGCGTCCAGCAGCAGGTTCCTCCCGGCTGGGTTGATCACACGGGACCCCCACTATGGGTGCTTAGCGTTGAGGTCGCCGGCAAGCAGGGTGGGGGTGGTGGAGTTGAAGATGGCCACTGTATCCGCCGTCGAGTAGCGGGGGCCGGGGGGGCGGTATCCGGCGAAGATTTTGAGTTCTTCCCCGCCCGCCCTGACCAGGACCCCGTTGGACCGCAGCTCTTCGAAGGGGGGGTGCTCGACCTCTTCGTGCACGATGTCTCTCCTCACCAGGACCGCCGTTCCTCGATAGGCTAGTCCGGTATTCGGGGACAGTTCGTCCCGCCGGTAGACGAAGAAGTTGGGCACCCTGAATTCGTGGTTGGGGGCAAGCTTCGTTTCGCCCAGCAGGACAATGTGGACGTCCTGAGACTGGGCGAGGAGGCGGAGGGGCGGAACGTGGTTCCTCACCCCCCCAGGATTCCAATAAAGGAGACGCAGGTGGTCGCGTTCAACCATAATGGTGCCGGTGTAGCAAGGCCAATCCTCGCAACGCCGCGCCTTGGAGGTCCCCCCCGGCGGCGATGGCCAGCAGGAACTCGGTCAGGACCCCGAGCACGATCTCGATCGAGTTCCCGGCCACTCCTGCCGTGTTAGATTCCGAAGGGGGCGCGTGCGTCGCGCCTTCGTCCGGATGGTATTCGTGTGGTTGTGATGGGCGAGCGCGGGGCAAGCGGCCCTGGCTCTCTCGTTGTGGAAGTGGTTGTAGCAGCGGCAGCTACATGGGTGCCGGTGTGACCCCGTGGAGGGCCGAGGGTGGCTCGGGGTCTGGCGCCTGATCGGTCTGCGGGTCCGGTTGCGGTTGCGGTTCCGGCTGCGGTTGTTGTGCGTCTGGGCGGGTGGTGCTTGGCCCGGGTGTTGGTAAGCCGGCGTCGGCTCCAGGCGCGCCTCCGTCATCGGAGTACGTGCGGGGTGAGTCAATGCGGCGGTAGATAAGAGCGGAGTAGAGGAGGCCACTGGTTTTCTCTTCTTTTTCCCCCCTCTTCTATTGCGCCTTCCCCTCGAGGGGAGGGTGGCTATCCTTACTCCCCTTGCCTGTACGGTTTCGGAGCGGGGCGGAAGCTCAGTTCCGCGGCCGCCGAAACTTTGGTCCGGGGGGGGTGGGGGGGCAGGTCCATCTGCCGGATGAATCGGGCGGGAACGCAGGGCGCCGGGCGGCAACACGACCGACCTCTCCGGGAATAAAAGGTCCCGGCGCGTGATGGCCTGGTCGAGGAGCGCCTTACGCTGCTGCGAGCAGCAGGGGGGGGGGGGGGGGGGGGCTCCCCTCCCTCCGACATGGCTGGACGTCCTACAAAGGACGGTCGTCAAGTTTTCACAGTTTTTAACGTCCTCCTAACCAACCAGGGTGGACGGATATAGTCACTATAATTATTTGCGTCCCACCTAACCAAACAGGGTGGGACGGGAAGACGCACTCCACTTATATTTACGTCCCACCTAACCAAACAGGGTGGGACGGAGTCCAAGTGTGGTACCTACCGATTACGGCAGGCTAGGCGAGAACCCAGTCGGGTGGGATCCCGAAGGAAGGCCTGACTTAGGAACCCAGCGACCGGCCTGCCTTATCTCGGCAAGTAGGCACACTCGCGGGGGCGGGGGGGGGGGGGGGGGACGGGGGACTAGCGGGGGTGGGAGGGGGAACACGTCTACTGCACGGTTTAGGTACTGTCGGTACCACGACCCTTGCAGCCGCGAGACGCGCCCGAGTGCTCGACGGCCACCGACAGGGGACTCACCTACAAGAGCTAAGGGCTGATGTAGGGATCGCGCACTTACCGGCGGTCGGAGACGACACGGGTCGTCAAACAGCGGAAGGGTCCGCAAGTTCTCACTCACTACGCGAACGCACAAAACTACGCGAACGCGGCTAAAACAAACTGGCGGGGGCGGTTCGCGGGGGGAACACTGCACAGAGCGACGAGGCGGCGGACGCAACGCGCGCGACGTGCGATCCTGGCGGCGACTCGACGAACTGTTCTGCCGATTGCTGACATTGATCCTTTCACAAGCCAATTTGCTTAGGAACCCCTGGGCGTTACCGCAACGAGAGCGGTGAAAGTTGCACTTAAAAAGCCTTAATTACGCTGTCCCTTGGACCTCAGTATGCCAACCTTTCTGCCCATATCTTTTTATTGTCTAACATCTAAGTACATTGGTTACTATTTCTACGTACCTATTAGGTGTAGCTACCTACTATATGTTTAATCGTTATACATATGTCCCTCGTTAGGTGGCTATATCGATTCTTAATAGTTACTTTTACACTTTCCTATAGTTAATGCACTTAGAAATTCTTATATGCTGCCTACTCTCGCGCACGCGTCGACACTAGCGTGACGCTGGCTCGACGATAATTGGCCTTGGCAGAAGGATTTCAACGATGTAACCTTGGTACGATGGGCGCGCCAGACCGAGTTTATAAATATTAGCAGCGGTCCGTCGCGTCTCCGGTCAGTATGCACTAGACCTTTGCGCGTGCAACTACTGGCGGAGACCAGCTATCCTGGGCTTAGTAGCTCACCAGGTCTTTACCCTTGACGTGCCCATGTACCACCAGCTGAGAATCCTTACCAAGTCTGTGCCAATTACCTTTAGTTTACCTTTGTACCTATTTTTACCTTATTTTACCTGCTGGTACCTGTGTATCAGTAGGTATTACCTGTGGTACTCTGGCACCTTGACCAGAACCTCGCCCCTAGACTTACCTCCAGACCTTCGCTTCTGGTTACCTGTCTGGTCTACCGGGCGGTTCATACCCCTACAGGAAGGTGAGGTTAAAGAAACGCATCTACCTGCCTACCCCTTATCCTATGGTGGCACCTTCCTTAGTTCATCCTTCCTCCTTTATTCGCCTTTATTCACCTTTATTCACAATGTTCTAGGTAACTAAAGCCTGCCTATGGTTAAAATAAAGAGAATCGTTTATTTTCCCTTAGTCAACTATTCAAAATTATAATACCTATTTTAGTATCTAATTAAAAGATAATTCCTTATAATCATCTAGACGAGTCGCGGACATCTCATGTGCCTGTAATTTCACCGGCACCCTTACCCTTCCAACCGGAACACAGCAATGCGAGCACTACTGCTTTGCGGCAGAAATAGGTATGGTGGTAGTACTTCCCCAGACGAACTCTTTCACAAAAAGCTCTACTACTACTAAATTTAGCCGCGGGTTGGGAGTGCCCGCACTTCCCATAGGAATTTTGGAATGGTCTAAAGGTCATTGAATTCGTCTTGGCGTGACGAATCCCTTATGTCCCCTACGTCACAGGTGCCGGTCCCTTAAGTCCGCGCCACGACTGAAGTCCGAACAGTGGCGTAACTATACCATCTAGGGCCCGTGGCAAATTCGAAAATTTAAAATTAAATTATTGTCTCACTTTGGATTTTAAGCAGAACTTATAAAAATATTCTTTTCAAATAAAATAAAATACTCAGGTACAATGTAAAAAAAATATTTTTGAGCTCGCGGCCTCTTGCCCTCATGGGTCGGGGGCCCGTGGCATTTTGCCAGCCCTGCCACCCTATTGTTACGCGGTTACGCCACTGAGTCCGACGGCCTTTTGAGGAACTAACGGATAACAGAGGTAGATTTTCACTTATGGGCTCTATTGTTTCGGGAGCCTATCTTGAGTCCGAGGAGGTTGGCTCGTGGAGTGCAGAGTGAAAACCAGATGTGTCTTGTCCAAAGCGTTTAATGGGATACATACACTGGTTAGATTATATTGTATCAACCGTAAATTAGTTAAAAGCAATCTAGAACATTCGTCCATCGAGTAGAACCGCACAGAGAGTATATCATATATTGAACAACCACAGATAATAATTCCCACAGGTAATAAACAATAATGTGGTATACGCCACATCACCCCCTACGGAGAAAAATAAGCCGGAGTTCAAAAACAAATAAACTAAAAATTACTTAGTATATTGGTGACATAACTGTCTCATAGATCTAGGATGTCACGGAATCTAACTTTTCGACCTGTGCGTGTAACAACTGGAGGGACAGGTTGTCCAGATGGGGCGGACAGTGCGGGAGCCGGAGGTGGGACAGCGGTTGGAGGTGTGATAACAGGAGCTGGAGTGAACGGAACTGTGTTTGATGTTTGTGGGGCTTGCTCGACTTCCATGTGTGCCGGTTTCACGCGATCGACGCTGACCTCGTGATTCCGGCCTGCGACGTCCAAGGATATAGTCTTGGGGCTCCTAGCCAAGATCTTGTAGGGCCCAGTGTACGGTGGTTGAAGTGAGCGCCTCACAGTGTCGTCTCGCAAGAACGCATGTGTAGCCGTCGGCAGGTCTTTGAAGACAAATGTCGACGTTTGTGCGTGTCGTGATGCGGGGATGGGACGTAGGCTGGCCATCTTGGAGCGAAGTCGGGCTATGAAGTCCTCTGTGTTGTTGTTGTGGTTATCCGCTGCCGGTACGAGGAGCTCTCCGGGTAACCGCAGAGGTTCACCGTACAGGAGTTCTGCAGAAGAACATTGTAAGTCTTCTTTCAGTGCTGAGCGGATGCCAAGCAACACGAGCGGTAGAGCCTTGCTCCATGAGCTGCCGTGGCACATAAGTGATGCCTTTAGTTGACGATGTAATCTCTCTACCATACCGTTCGCTTGAGGATGGTAACTCGTCGTTCTGATCCTTTTAGTCGCACAGATCTTTAATAGCTGAGCGAAAAGAGCGGATTCGAACTGACGTCCCTGGTCCGTTGTGATGACAAGCGGAACGCCAAATCGTGAGATCCATCCGGAGACGAATGTATCGGCTGTCTCCTCTGCAGTGATGCTTGTCATCGGCCACACTTCCGGCCATCTACTAAACCTATCGACGGCTGTCAGGCAGTAAGTGTAACCGCCAGAGTGGGGTAGTGCGCCAATGATGTCCAGGTGCACATGTTGAAAACGGGCTGATGTATTAGAGAAATTACCTAGCGGCGACGTTATGTGGCGAGAGACTTTGCAGCGTTGGCATGCGACGCAAGAGCGCGCCCAGGCCATGCAGTCTTTTTGCATGCGGGGCCACACATATCGATCAGACACCAGGCGTGCGCTTGCGCGCGCGCTGGGGTGGCTGAGGTTGTGGAGCCTCTGGAACGTCGGGCGACGAAGTGACGCAGGTAGATAAGGTCTCGGCTTGCCCGTGGAAGTGTCGCACGTGATCTGGATGTCCGTTCCTGGAACGTGGAGCAATTCCAATTTTAAAGAAGAGTTTGTACGTAATTGTTCCATCTCTTCGTCAACAGATTGGGCTTGAGCAAGTGCAGCGTGATCATCTGTCAGAGAAACAGCCTCTATATGAGACATGGTGTCCGCTACAACATTGTCTTCCCCCTTGATGTGTACTATGTCCGTTGAAAACTGGCTTATGAAACTGAGCAGGTTGAGTTGAGCCGGTGGAAGTTTTTCTCGCCGTTGTTGAAAGGCATACACAAGCGGTTTGTGATCGGTGTATATAGTCACGTGCTGAGCTTCCAAAATATGTCTGAAATGCTGCACGCTTTCATACACGGCGAGGAGCTCCCGATAGTAGGTAGGCCACTCTGTTTGCTTCATAGTTAATTTCTTGCTGAAGTAAGCCAGAGGTTGCCAGCTTTCAGTTTCTTTTCGGCGCTGTTGAAGACAGGAGCCGATATGCGTACCTGACGCGTCAGTGAACAGTCCAAGTTGCGCTTGGTGGTCAGGGTGTGACAACATGGTAGTCGCAGACAAGCTTTGTTTGCAAGCCTCGAAATCTCTTTGCAGATCGGGTGTCCAGGGGAAAGGTTTTGCACCTTTGCTCCCTGTGGCGGCTACGGCGTCGATGAGCGGCGCCTGGTATTTCGCTGCGTTGGGTAGGTACCTGCGATAAAAATTTATCATTCCAAGGAACCTACGCATACCTTGCACGGTTTTGGGTGGTGGAAAATCGCGCAATGCTTGGATGCGGTCATCGGGTGGGTGAGTACCTTGTGCGTTAATACGGTATCCAAGAAAAGACACTTCAGCTGCCCCGAAGACGCATTTTGCCGGGTTGATTATCACCCCATACTGTTGTAGGCGTTGGAAAAGAATTTTGAGGTGTTGTATGTGCTGTAAGCTGTCGGTAGAATGCACCAGGATGTCATCCACATACGCAAAACAAAAGTCGAGGCCGCGCACCACTTCGTCGATAAATCTTTGAAAGGTTTGGCCAGCGTTCCGGAGGCCATAACTCATGTACGGAAAATCATATAAGCCGAACGGCGTGATTATAGCTGTTTTACAAATGTCAGAGCTATTTACCGGGATCTGTTGGTATGCTTTTACTAAGTCTAATGTAGAGAAAATAGTCGAGCCTGTTAGATGCTGTGAAAAATCCCCTATGTAACGTACCGGGTATCGGTCCGGAATGGTGCGGGCATTGAGTGCTCTGTAGTCGCCGCATGGACGCCATGTCGTGTCTTTCTTAGGGGCGAGGTGCAGGGGCGACGACCACGAGCTGCTGGAAGGTCGTGCGGTACCGGAGCCGACCATCGCGTCGAATTCCTGCTGCGCGATGCGAAGTTTGTCCACGGCGAGGCGGCGGGGACGACAGGTTACCGGCGGGCCATCAGTGGTATTGATGTGATGTACAGTGGAGTGTTTGACGTCTCTGTCTATTCCAGGAGGACGCGTGATGTCGGGGAACTCAGCGAGCAGCTGCTCGAATGGTGAGTTCCCACATGTCACAGCTTTGACACTATCTTGGGAGGTCTGCGCTGTAGAAGCTGGTGTCCACAACTTGGTGGTGCTGTCGATCACCCGTTCATGCCTACAATCCGGTAAGAGGTTGTAAAAACTCAAAAAGTCTGAGCCAATAATAGGGGTGCTGACATCGGCTATGATGAAATTCCATTGGAAGGCACGGCGTAGGCCTAGATTTAAATTTAGGGAAATACTGCCATATGTCTTGATGGAAGTGCCATTCGCTGCGCTGAGGTCATACCCACTGTTGTTGAAGCGGCCTCTAGTGAGTCGTCGTGGAAAACAACAGATATCGGAACCGGTGTCAATCAAATATTTATGATTGGTGCATCGGTCCTGTACGAAGAGGCGACGGCTTGTAAGTGGGCGGTCGGTACTCGCCACTACCGACCGCTGGACATGTTTCCCGAACCGCCGCTGTTGTTCCAGGCGCATGGCTGTGTGCACTTTATAGCTTTCTTGTCGAATTGTTCATGGTACCAGCACAGGTCGGTGTTATGTGGGCGTGAGCGGCTGCGGCTGCTCGAGCGGTTCGCGCTACGACCACGCGATCGCGATCTATTACCAGACTGTCTACCAGTAGCCGTGAGAGAGGCCACGGAAAGCGCTAGTTCGGCTACTTGTTTTTGCAGAGCGACAAGAGCATTTTGTTCTGGTGATGGTAAATTAAATTGAAATGTTGTACATACTTCTGGTGCTTGTGATTGAATATCCATGAGAGTATCAGCCAGGTCTGCTAGTTCGCTGAGTTGCTCTAGGCGTTGAGCAGCCGTGGATACGGCGCAGCACACACTTGAAGTGTGTCCTGCCTGGGAGGAAGAGCGCCGTATCCTCGTCGCTGAAGTAGGAGACGACCTCTCTCTTCCAGCATTGATAAAATCAATGCTGGAAAATGAGACATCGTGGGAAGTGATGTCATCCTTCTGTGAAATAGTTATATCGCGGAAGGAGGCTGCGGAGAGAGAGAGGGAGATATCTTCCAATCTTCTGATACGCAGCCGGAGACCAAGACGTAGGAGGAGAAGGCCCTCTGGCATTCTTCTTCAACCTCCATAACTGGGGCTATGACGGTAGACTCGGGGGAGTCTATCGCCGAAGAAATAGCCCCAAGGCGGCGCGCGCGGTGTTTCCCGCGCGCCCCAGAGCAGGTATTTGTAAAGATAAATCTTTACAACGAAAGAGAGGGGGTCCAGATAGACCAACACTGCCGGGGTCGCGGAAGATTATTACTGTTCCCGTAACCCCAGCAAAAAGCGTGTGAGGAAACACCGGTGTGGTTTTTAGTTGGTTAAAGTCCAACATATCCCCCACAAGCCCCCGCTAGTGAGGGAATCCATGAGGATTTTCCACACCGAAAAAAAAAAAAAAAAAAAAAAAAAAAGGCGTTGAGCAGCCAACACGATCTGTAACTGCCTGGGTAGTCGATTTGACCAGATGGACTTAAGCAGGTTGTCCGGGAATGCAGGTCCTGCAAGTGACCGGAGATGGCGGAGAAAGGAAGATGGCTTTCGGTCCCCCATCTGTTCCTTTTCAAGAAGCCGTCGAATTTTTTCTTCATATGAATCAGAAAAACGGGAAATTATTGCAGACTTTAGTGTGGTATAAGGATTGGTTCGGGGAGGAGAAATTATGATATCCTCAACCTCGCAAGCACAATTTGTGTCCAATAATGAGATTGCATAGCTGAACTTGGTTGCTTCTACTGTTATTTGGTTAATAGTAAAACTTGCAAACCACAGTGCAGGACGGTCTTTGCAGAAGGGAGGGGTACGGATGGTAACACGGTGCACCTGAAGAGGTGGATCTGCAGCTTTATCGAGATCCTTTTTGTCCTCATCAGCCATTTTTTATAAAATTCTATGAAAAAGACTTGAATTTATCTCCGTAGTTATGGGGTTAGATTATTGGCCTGTAACTAGCACCCTAAAACTAATATTTGTGCAAAATAGAGCTATACAACACAAACAATAACTTATGCACTAACACAAATATAAGTAAGTATAAAAAACTACCAATTAAAAATAACAATTTAAACTGCATAAACACATGTGCTTACCTACTACATACACATTCAGTTGAAAACTAAGTAGTACTAGGTCAACAACCTCAGCCGTTGAAGGGTAAACTTATGGTAGGGTAACGGTTCAAGGGGTGCGAGTCAGGAACCTCCACGTGGTGCACCCCGGGCAACACCGTGAACCGACGATCTACGTGTTTGTAAAGCGCTGGTTGACGGTGGCTAATACCTGACGAGAGGGGCCTCTTGAGGCGAGTGGGTGTAACCTCTCCGCGTGTCCCTATGAAGGTAGCATAGGGCACAGCGGATGAGGCAAGGCATCCCGTTTGGTCGGTGAAGTAAGTTTTCTATTAAGAGCATTAGCTTCACAGAGGAGAAAAAAAAAAAAAAAAACTGTTTAGACTTGTGGAGGCAAGGAGTAAACCAGTTTTAAAAATCCCGAAATTAAGCGGCGGCGCAGCGTGAGTTTTTAGAATTTACTGATCTCCATATCGCCTGATCTTTTGATCTGCGATGTGAGGATCAGTGAAACTGGCTGGACGGAATTTCAGTCACTACTGCGTCGCACCCCACGGGGGGACCTCACCCCCCTTATAAAGAAAGGAAAACAACATGGTAAAGCGGTCTGTAAAACAACTACCCCAGGAGGGTACCAGTCTCTCCGAGACTGGAGAATCCCTCAGTGCTTCGGCACTCTGCCCCTCGTATTCTGGGGGGGGCAACAACCGCGATGGTCCTTCGGGACCTACCTCGACGACGTTGGCGGTAGTCGTTCCTGCGAATGCATCTGTTTCGGATGCAAGCGCAGGGGCGGTTACGAGGGCACGGTCCTCTGTGACCGGCTGTTTTTGGCAAGATAGCGCTAAGAGACAACGCCGAGATGATTCGGCGTCATCTAGTGGAGTGGACAGCCAGACACCTGTAACTCTGGAGCCACCTGCCCCAGATGTTGCAGCGACCAAGCAGAAGAGGGAGATATTCCTGAAGAGGAAAAGTAACAGTTCGGAGGCCCAAAACCTGATTGACGAACTAATCAAGAAGGGCCAAGCGCAATGGTTGGCACTAGGGAAGGCGGTGGAGGTGGCTTCGGCTACGGGCGTGTTGGACAGCCAAACTGCTAACGCCCTTTTTGAAAGGATCATAGGTGACTGTAGTATTATCTCCATTGTCACCCTTAAGTCAGGAAATCTGAAGGGCACCTTCGTGCGTGCCCTGAAAGAAACGGTGGCCTCAATTAAAATGGCGACTGAAATACTTAGTATCCCTCTTCGGCCCTATAAGGAGGAGATTGAAAGGCTGCAAAGGGATAACAGTCGCCTTCAGGCGGAGGTAGATGTGCTCCGTAAAGAGATGACTGAACTCAGAAGAGAGGTATTAGCCACTCAGGTTCAGCAGGAACCGGAGTTCCCACCTCCTCAGCAAACTACGTTGGAGGAGATGGGAACACTGGAGCCTCTACTATGTGGAAATGGCGATGGTGAAAATCAAGAGGAGATGATGCGCAACATAATGATGCAGGTTGGCACCATGGTAAACGCTCGGCTGGGAGCGTTGGAGGGGCGGCTTCTCCCAGAAAAACGTCTGCGTCCACCGCTTGCAGCCGACCGAAATAAGAAGGAGACATCGATTGCTGCTTCGCAGTCCAGAAGGGGAACAGATTCTGCGCCGGTGAGCTCTGGGTCATACAAAAGGCAGATACCAGAGAGTGCTGCCCCCAAACCACTGTCACAGGTGCCTGAGACTACGCAGGAGGCCTGGACAAAGGTGGTGCGAGGAAGGGGTAAGAATAAAAAGAAAATGGGCAGGAATACGGTGGCTCCTAATACTACAGGGAAACCTCCGGCTGCTGCGAAGGCGGGAACCAAGACAGCCCAAAAGAGTGGGATTGATAAGCTGCGCCCTCCACGGTCTTCGGCAGTTGTGATCACACTGCAGCCAGAGGCTGCAAAGAAGGGCGTAACCTATGCGGAAGTGCTGACAGAGGCGAAGGAAAAAATCGCCCTCGCCGATTGTGGCATAAGTGGATTGCGGTTCCGCAAAGCGGTGACTGGTGCCAGAATCTTGGAGGTACCAGGTGCATTGAGTAGTACGCAGGCTGACACCTTAGCACAAAAGCTCCGAGAAACAATCGGTGAGTTAGCTATGGTGTCGAGGCCCACTAAATGTGCGGAGTTGCGGATCACTGGGATGTGCGACTCGGTCACCCCTGAGGAAGTCATCGCTGCGGTTGCTCAGCAGGGTGACTGCCCCAGAGAGTGCGTGAAAATCGGATCACTCCGATGTGACTCATGGGGCCACAGCTCAATATGGGTAAGCTGCCCAGTGGCTGCTGCTAAAAAGCTTGGGGCAGGTGGCCGTCTTCTGGTCGGGTGGGTTTCGGCACAGGCAACTCTGCTAAAGCCCAGACCAATGAGATGCTTCAAGTGCCTGCAGGGTGGGCATGTGAGAGCAACTTGCACCTCTGAGGTAGACCGCAGCGATGAATGTTACCGTTGTGGTCTTGCTGGCCACAAGGCGGCCACTTGCAAAGCGACTGCGCCTAAATGTTCTCTGTGCGCAGCTGCAGACAAACCAGCGGACCACATGTTGGGGAGTAAAAAGTGCTCCCCTCCAAAGCCTAAGAAAAGGGCCCCAGTGACTGTTGCGAGTGACACCCTGCCACAAGGAGCAGGGCGGGAGGCAATGGATATTAATTAGTATTAATTATGGACCATCGCTTCCTTCAGGCGAACCTTAACGGCTGTGCTGCGGCTCAGGACTTGCTCCTGCAGTCAATGGCTCAGTGGTTGATTGAGATGGCGATAGTCTCTGAGCCGTACTTCACCCCACCCCGAGATAACTGGGTAGGGGATGTTGATGGATCAGTGGCTATAATTTCTTCGTCCGTCGTCGGAGCCCTCACTGTAGTCGCTAAAGGTAGGGGTTATGTTGCAGTAAGGTGGAAAGATTGGGTTGTCATCGGGGTCTACTTCTCTCCCAATAAAACCAGAGCTGAATTTGAATCGTTCCTCGGAGGGGTGGGAGCCTTAATTGGCCAAACTCACCCCAGCCCAGTGATTGTCGCTGGGGATCTCAATTCCAAATCAAGTCTTGGGCGCCCCCACTGACAGAGACTCTTGAACCTGAATTGGTAGTGGCTGTTGTCTCTGGTCTATTCCCGAGGGAAACAGATTTTCAGCCCCCAGAGATGTCACCCGCTGTGGGAACTAGTAGAAGGAGTGTCGATGTCGATGTGCCACCAGTTCTGGAAGTGGAGCTGGATCTGGCCGTTCGGAAACTTCGGGCCAAAAACAAAGCCCCTGGTCCAGACGGAATACATGGCCGTGCTTGGGTCCTGGCCCTCAAGGAACTCGGGAACCGCTTCCGAAGGCTACTGGATGCCTGTTTGGAGTCGGGTAGGTTCCCGACTAAGTGGAAAACGGGCAGGCTTGTCTTGCTTAAGAAGGATGGGCGCCCTGCAGACTCTCCATCTGCGTACAGGCCTCTTGTCATGCTGGATGAGGCGGATAAGCTGTTCGAAAGAATAATAGCTTTCCGCCTTAGTCAGCATCTCCGGAGGGAGGGACCGGACCTATCCGATCACCAATATGGATTTCGGGTGGGCAGATCAACGATTGATGCAATCAATCACGTGAAAGCCTGCTCGGAAGAAGTGGTGGCCAGTCGTGGTGTGATGTTGGCTGTGTCCTTAGACATAGCCAATGCATTCAACACACTACCATGGACTTGTGTTAAAGAGGCGCTGAAATTCCACGAAGTACCTCTTTACCTCAGCCGTATAGTGGCGTCTTACTTATCAGACAGGTACATCTCGTACTCTGATCGAGATGGCAGGTTGCTAAGGAGAGAGATGTCGTGCGGCGTTCCACAGGGCTCAGTTCTCGGGCCACTCCTGTGGAACATCGGGTATGACTGGGTCCTGCGAGGGTCTCTCAATCCGGGCGCCGGCGTAATCTGCTATGCAGATGATACGCTCGTGACTGCCCGGGGCGAGACATTTGAAGAGGCTGTCCGTCTTGTCACAGTTTCGGTGGCACAGGTTGTTGAAAGAATAGGGTTGTTGGGACTTCAAGTGGCGCTCAATAAGTCAGAGGCCATATGCTTTCATGGCCCTCGACGGACGCCGCCACGGGGTTCCCACATCACCATAGGAGAGATAAATATCGAGGTCGAGTCCAAGATTAAATATCTTGGGCTTTACCTGGATAGTAAGTGGAACTTCCGAGAGCATTTTTCTCGCATGGTTACCCGATTGATGAAGGCAGCGCAATCCCTAAAGCGCCTTTTGCCTAATCTTGGGGGACCAAAGGCGGCTAGCCGTTGCCTTTACCTGGGAGTGGTGCGGTCCATGGCCCTATACGGGGCCCCAGTGTGGGCACCACTGGCTGTGTCAAACATTACCCTGCTGAGAAGAGCTCAGAGGGTGATGGCCATTGGTGTTGTGCGCGGGTACCGCACCATCTCCTATGAGGCGGGATGCTTACTGGCTGGTTCTCCTCCATGGGACTTAGAGGCGGAGTGCCTGGCCTTGTCTTATAGCCGGCGTAAAGAACTTCGTCTTAGGGGGGAGTACCCGACTTCAGCAGTTGAGGAACTTGCTTGGAAGCGTCATCTACAAGAGGCACTTCGAGAGGAATGGGCAGAGCGGCTAGCTAGTCCTAGTGCCGGCTGCTGGACAATCGCGGCTATCCATCCAGTTCTTAATGAATGGCTGGATAGGGCACACGGGTCGCTTTCCTTTCGGCTGGTGCAGGTGCTGACCGGGCATGGCTGCTTTGGTAAGTACCTGTGCCGCATAGCTCAAAGGGAACCGACAACCGAGTGCCATCACTGTAGGGGCAGCGTGGATACGGCGCAGCACACACTTGAAGTGTGTCCTGCCTGGGAGGAAGAGCGCCGTATCCTCGTCGCTGAAGTAGGAGACGACCTCTCTCTTCCAGCATTGATAAAATCAATGCTGGAAAATGAGACATCGTGGGAAGTGATGTCATCCTTCTGTGAAATAGTTATATCGCGGAAGGAGGCTGCGGAGAGAGAGAGGGAGATATCTTCCAATCTTCTGATACGCAGCCGGAGACCAAGACGTAGGAGGAGAAGGCCCTCTGGCATTCTTCTTCAACCTCCATAACTGGGGCTATGACGGTAGACTCGGGGGAGTCTATCGCCGAAGAAATAGCCCCAAGGCGGCGCGCGCGGTGTTTCCCGCGCGCCCCAGAGCAGGTATTTGTAAAGATAAATCTTTACAACGAAAGAGAGGGGGTCCAGATAGACCAACGCTGCCGGGGTCGCGGAAGATTATTACTGTTCCCGTAACCCCAGCAAAAAGCGTGTGAGGAAACACCGGTGTGGTTTTTAGTTGGTTAAAGTCCAACATATCCCCCACAAGCCCCCGCTAGTGAGGGAATCCATGAGGATTTTCCACACCGAAAAAAATAAAAAATAAAAAAAAGGGTAACGGTTCAAGTATTAGGTAATTTCAACTCGAGGCTATGACTTTTCTTCTGAACACATAGATAGTCTTATATTTTTGCTTACTAATTAGCACACAATGTCACTTTACACAATCCTACAGAGTTCACTAGTCATTTGATTTGAAGAAAAGTATAATATTGATTGTAGTAGTGTTCGTTGTATCGTTGGTGGGTAGAGTATGTGACTAGGCCACAAGGGAAAAATTCTCAATAAGATGGTATGGAACGCACTGACCGTTGTTGATGATTGAGACCTGCTGTGGGTTTGCCACTTTGTTGCCGCCGGACGGAAGCTGACTCGTTGTTACTCAGCGGTGTCCGTCGCACGGCGACTGCTTGGCTGCTTCAGTGATTAGTGGAGGGTTTCACATTGTATTCCATGGAACCTGTCGTGTTGAGTTGATGAGTCGCCTTTCGTCCCACGAAGATGGCAAATGAACTTGATAACCAGGAGAAGGGCTCCGTTTGACGAGGTAGGTGCGTCGTATGTAGATATGTGATGCGACTCTCGGCACTTTAGCAGGTTGAGCACTCGAACTTTCAGCACTATGCGTGTTTTTCGGGGTCACCAATATGGGCTCTATTGTTTCGGGAGCCTATCTTGAGTCCGAGGAGGTTGGCTCGTGGAGTGCAGAGTGAAAACCAGATGTGTCTTGTCCAAAGCGTTTAATGGGATACATACACTGGTTAGATTATATTGTATCAACCGTAAATTAGTTAAAAGCAATCTAGAACATTCGTCCATCGAGTAGAACCGCACAGAGAGTATATCATATATTGAACAACCACAGATAATAATTCCCACAGGTAATAAACAATAATGTGGTATACGCCACACACTTTTGCACTTTTGCGCATAGAAACTAGCGCTCCAGTCACCGGACTTCATTCGTGGCGCGGACTCTATGTCATATGTCATAGCTTAGGCTACGTCCGCACCATCAATTAATGTTAAATACATTTTTTCCATACGACTTACAGTTTCTGAGATATGAACTCGTCAGAGGCTAATGAATTTTTCGTTTGTCAGAGTCCTATGATATTACCTAGGCTATTGGGTATTGGCGTGCATATGTCGGTTCTGGTTCGCTGCGGGCCCTACCGGGCCACGCTCGCCTTCTGCTCGCTCGCAGCTCACGTGTGATCACTGTTCTCTAGTGTTTTAAAATCCATGACGGACTGTCAACCTGGTACTAACAACAGTGAATTTTTTCAGACTTCATTTTCTTAGACGGTATGTGCATTTATTTCACACTATTAAATTAAAATGCATTTAACATTAATTGATGCCTAAGAAAAAGGTAACACGATAGCCTAAAAAAAAATTTTGCGGCTTGCTTGGTGCCTAGAGGCTTGCATTCTGGCTACTTGCTAGGATACACGGTGGCCACACTGAAGTTGGTTTGCGTGGTGGGTCGCTAGTTGCCTTGGTAATTAGCTTGTCTTGAGTTATAAGTGGTGTAACTAACACGACTTTGTTTTATATATATATAGATATATTAAATAAAAAAATTATTCGCCCGTCCACCGTCGAACGCGGTCGGTGCTCATGATGTAGACTCTACCTCCATTTATGTATCATTTATTCAGAAGCCTCTCTGTCTCGAAACGTCAGCAAAGCGACGAAATACAGTGGTAATAAGCCGTTGTTTATTTATTTATTTATTCCCAACCACGATAGTTTCAATTTCAGTCAATTGAAGACGTATATAGATATATATTAATTTATTCACCAAAAACGATTACAGTTGGCAGGTATACATACACAAAAAACTTAATACCAACGACAGCATCGAAGTTCTATTCGAAGGAATTGATCTACTTCTCAGTAAAGTTAAAGGAAAATTAACTCATTTGAATACCTACTCATCTTAGAAAAACCTTTTTTAGGGAGTCATGAACCGGTTTCCAGAGGGCTTCTCTTTCTAGCTGGCGCCAAGCGCGCAGAGCGGCCGGTTGCGAACATTCAAAAACCAGCCAAGTGCGAGTCGGACTCGCGCACGAAGGGTTTCGTACCATTATGTATAAAAACGGCAAAAAAAAACACGTTTGTTGTATGGGAGCCCCTTTAAATATTTATTTTATTCTGTTTTTAACCCCCGACGCAGAAACGAAGGGGTGGTATAAGTTTGACGTGTCTGTGTGTGTGTGTGTGTGTGTCTGTCTGTCCCATCGTAGCTCCCGAACGGATGAACTGATTTCGTTTTTTTTTGTTTGAAAGGTTAATCTGTCGGGAGTGTTCTTAGCTATCAAAATCGGTTCAGCCGTTTCATTGCGTTGAGGGCTTTTTTTAATTTTTACAAAATTAATTGCTTGTTTAGTATGTGTTGTTATAGCGGCAACAGAAATACATTATCTGTGAAATTTTCAACTGTCTAACTATCACGGTTCATGAGATACAGCCTGGTGACAGACAGACAGAGAGATGGACAGCTGAGCCTTAGTAATAGGGCCCTGTTTTACCCTTTGGGTACGGAACCCTAAAAAACTTACATGATCGCATTACTGTGTATCTGCTTTGAAAGTATGGTATGGTGTTTTTTTTTTTTATACTACTTGAATGACGGAACATGCTGATGGCCGACCTGATGTTAAGCGGTATGTTATAATTATTACAACGCATTACAGGCACATGAATATTTACAATGGACGCAACCTAGCACAACTAAAATAAATTAATTTAGTGACTTGACTAGACTACACAAATGTGTGAATCTGATTGAGTAAGTGAAATCCCGCGGTTACGTTTGCACCATTGATTTGCCCCATTAATGGTGCAGACGTAACTGGTTAGTTACGTTTGCACCATTCAATTTGATACAACATAGTAACCTTGCTTTTCTCGCCATAAAAAATTGTTTATTTAGCGTTTGTTTTTGACATGGTTTTTTGGATAGAATGTTCACCAAAAAACAAGTTCCTTTAGGAACATTCGGTTGACTTTGCAAAATTTTGAAATTCCAAAATGTATAATTTCCCGCAATGTTGTTTTTTTTAGTGTTGTATTATTTTAAAGTTGTGTTCCTATCATAGATTTAGTATATGTACTAGATCTACAATCAGAGATCGAAGATGGAACCAAAAAAAATATGTGCATGTGTTGGTGAAAGTCTATGTCTGAGTTAAAAATAGTGTTGTGCTCGACCAACACTTTTACATTGTCGATAGAATTCATCATCCGTCAGTGATGTGTATGGTAGATAAATACATCTCAATGCAGATTAAGTCTTTCATGAATAACACAGTTTGGCAGATTTGATGTCATAAAGAGAATAAGGTTCTTATTCCAATTTTGAATACAGTTAATAAATAAACCTTTATTATTTATTGACCCCTAAATATTACGGTTTTATTTATAGGTGGGATCTTAGAGTTTCCCTTTTAAATTTAAACTTAAAATGTTTGCTGCATATACCTAGTGGAGTTCTTATTTGAGTCCATCCCACTCTTATAACCGATAACCATTTTTCTCGTAGCAAAGGATTACTTGGAAATCTGAAAGCACAAAAAACATTTTATATCAGCCGTGCTACGCGCATATAATTTTTCACTCTGTTACTTTATCTATAGACAATTTGTTACCCCATAGTTTATTATTTTTCAAGTGTAAACCACGCTTTATGGATAACATTAAATTTAAATATAACCCAAAAATTCTGTTCTAGCGGGGCTCGAACCCGCACCTTCGCCTGTCGTCGGCGATGCCTTAAACAATTTACCCATAGATCGAGCTATGACGCTGGAGACGAAATTTGTGGGCACTATCAACTCGGCTATAGCGCCAAGTTGATAGTGCTGTATATACAGGTGTTTCATTGGAAACCTTCTGTTCAAAGTTCGAATGTAAAGGCATCGCTGATCACAGGCGAGGGTGCAGGTTCGAGTCCCGCTGGAACGGAATTTTTGGGGTATATTTAAATTTAATTTGTTACCTATTATTTTATTAAGCAGAAATAAACAATATTTATTTATAAAAATAAAAAATAAATATACCCTTTCGGGGAAAAAGACGTGTGTAATAATCAACAACGTAAATATTTACTCCAAAATATCTACTACACAAACTGCAATAAAAACACCCGTGGTGCTTTAAAGTTACCTTTTCAATAGTCAATACAAAAACACTTACCTCAATGTCCACCTGGTTATTATAGATTTTAAAAAAAACGGTAAAATGTTATCAGAGCACACATATTGACTCCAAACAAAGTAAACCTCCATTCTAGGATGGACAAAAATTTAATTTATAGGTGGGTATAGTGCGCGTCATGTAAAAAGAACGCTGGTGGCAAACTTCTACAGGCGTTCCAGCGTTCTTTTTACATGACGCGTACTATAATTGTACATTATTTGTAGTAAACTAGGTAGGCACTCACTCAATGCATAGGTATACAACTCTTAAATAAGTAGAAAAGTAAGTAATCTCTTAAAAAGAACGCTGGAACGCCTGAAGAAGCTTGACCGCCAGCGTTCATTTTACATGATGCGCATTACACAACGATATAGACTGCAACAGGACTATCGATATTTCTGACGTCATCACTTGGTCAAGCCCTATCGTAATCAAACATTTTTATATTTTACATAAAATATTGTTTATTTCTAGGTGCAGCAACGAAATATTATTAAAAAATATAAGGGAAAGTCCTAATCTACGAATGAAACTGGTTTTTAGGCCATTTACTAAAGCAGAATTGATAAAATAAGCAATACAATCGAACTACCAATAATCTCTTATTTACCTGTGAAACGTGTATTTTCCCGGATAATTACGTCATGTATCTTCACAGTCACAAACTGAACACGACACCATTGTCATACAAAGTAATATTTGTTATTTAATAGTAAGATTACTAAAATAATTACAAAATTAGTTAAAACTGCACAAGAGACCGTCCGGTATGCGCATGTACTCAAGCAAAACATGTCACATTCAATACATTGTTGCTGTCACTTTTATTCTTGCACGGGGTACATTTAAAAATGACTTCTCTCTCCCACGCTTCGTTTGTCTATTTAGCGTAGCGAAAAAATTCTACGTCTATGGTTCCTATAATGTTGACTTTTTTGGGATCACTTAGTTTTATCAATCTTTAAGGCGCTCAGAACACGACAAAATTTTGAACTCTCAGTTGCGGCAACCGGCAAATCGCAACTATAGCCGTTTTTTTGGATGACAGCTGTCAAAATTGAAACAGTCATATTTCGGAAACTACTCTGCTAGAGTTTCGTTGTATGGCTCAAATGAAAGCTGATGACGTAATGGCTGTGCATCACTGCAACAATTTAGCCAGAAAGCTGATGACAAAATCTACATTTTGGATGACAGCTGTCAAAATTGAAACAGTCATGTTTCGGAAACTACTCGTGCTAGAGTTTCGTTGTTTGGCTCAAATGAAAGCTGATGACAAAATCTACATTTTGGATGACAGCTGTCAAAATTGAAACAGTCATATTTCGGAAACTACTCGTGCTAGAGTTTCGTTGTATGGCTCAAAAGAAAGCTGATGACAAAATCTACATTTTGGATGACATTTGTCAAAATGTTATTTTTGTTTTATTTATTATTTCTGTCACCAGCCTGTATCTCATGAACCCTGATAGTAAGACAGTTGAAATTTTCACAAATGATGTATTTCTGTTGCCTATAAAACAACAAATACTAAAAAACAATAAAATAAATATTTAAGGGGGCTCCCATATAAAACAAGTGGTTTTTTTGCCATTTTTATAGATAATGGTACGGAATCCGTACCATTCATGCGCGAGTCCGACTTCTAGTTACGTCTGCACCATTAATGGGGCAAATCAATGGTGCAAACGTAACAAATGCTTACTTTTTGAGGAGTGCAAAAAAAACACTGTTAAAATGTGTTGTAAAAAAAATACTGTCAAACGGTGGTGCAACCACTGAAAAGAAGCCAATTGAGGCTCTGCCTACCCCCTTTCGGGGAAAAAGGCGTGTGTCTATGTATCTATGTGTTTGAAGTCTCCTAGTTCTCGCGAAATCAACTTTCGCTATCTGAAGAAGTGTTGATGAGCTGTAATGGGCAAAAAAACACCAAAAAAAAATTGAATTTCGCGCCACAAGCGAGAGCATCCACCTTAATAAGTAAAAAAGTATTTACGACTGGCTCGATAGATGGCATTTTCACCGATATTGAAGACATTCGGCAACCACCATACCTAATTCTGCCACAAAGCAGTAGTGCTCGCATTGCTGTGTTCCGGTTTGAAGGGTAAGGGTGCCGGTGAAATTACAGGCACATGAGACTTTTCATCTTTATGTCTCAGGATGGCGGGCGCAGTGCAATGCCACATAGGGCGTGTCCTAGGTGAACGTGACCTATGAGGTAATGCACTGTTCATAGGCAGAGGTTACCGCTTAACATCAGGTGGGACATCGGCTTGTTCCGTCATTCAAGTAGTATAAAAAAAAACAGACTCCTGCAGTCTGCTGCTCGCCTGGTATATGTACATGCTGCTGCAAGAGTAGTCGGGTTATCGGATACCTACTGGATACTATCCTCAATACTGGAGTTTATCCAACACAACACCAGGCAAGCAGCAGGCAGCAGGAGTAATTTTGTTTGTTAGTCTTGCTTTTGATGTTTGGTAGGCATATATATAGATCAAATCCTGCTCTAAAGGAGAATAACGCGGGTGAAACCGCGGGTGACAGCTAGTTTATAATAAAATTTGTCAAGTCGTCAAGAGTCTCCGTCAAGCCACGATGTATGTATGACGCGGAGCACGTTAGATGATTCACGTGACACGGAGCACGTGTGATACGATGTGACACGGTGCACGTGTTACACGATGTATGGCTGACACGATTCACGTGACACGGAGCACGTGTGACACGATGTTTGTGTGACACAGTGTACGTGTGATACGATGTGACACGGTGCACGTGTTAAACGATGTATCATCATCATCAGCCTGTATCAGCCCACTGCTGGACATAGGCCTCTCCTAATGCTCGCCATTTAGACCAATTTCCAGCTTTTCCCATCCACTTTCTACCAGCCGCCTTACGCAGATCGTCGCTCCACCTAGCCAGGGGGCGCCCCACACTACGTTTACCAAGACGTGGTCTCCACTCTAGAACACGTTTACCCCAGCAGTTGTCGGTTCTTCGGCATATATGCCCAGCCCATTGCCATTGCAGCTTGCTAATTCTCTGAGCTATGTCAATGACTTTAGTTAGACCTGTCGGATAACTTCGTTGCGGATTTTATCCCTCAGAGAAACTCCGAGCATAGCTCGTTCCATAGCACGCTGAGCGACCTTGAACTGATGGACCAGGCGCACCGTGAGTGTCCACGTCTCAGCACCGTACGTCATTACGGGTAGGGCACACTGATTGAAGACTTTAAAAAAAAAAAAAACGATGTATATGTGACACGATTCACGTGACACGGTGTACGTGTGATACGATGTTACACGGTGCACGTGGGTCACGGTGCATGTGTTAAACAATGTATGTGTGACACGATTCACGTGACACGGTTTATGTGTGACACGATTCACGTGACACGGTTTATGTGTGACACGATTCACGTGACACGATGTTTGTGTGACATGAAGCAGTGAGACACTTAGCTACTTTTAGGACGCCGGCAAATAAAACATAATATATTAAAATATAAATATTTATTCATCTATATTTATGTTAGTTAGTTAACTGCACTAATTTTAATAAAAGAAGCCCAGAATCATAATTCTTGGGTAACAAAAAAATTCTTTACAATATTTTTCCACAAAATAAATATTTATACGCCCCCTGTATGTAGGCATTTACATTTTAACCCAGAATTCATATATCATTTTTATTTATCCTATTGCTTTTTTTTTTGTTTTTACATTTTTTCTGTTTATTTTGAAATCAAAAACACACAATTTTTTTAACAATCTAGAATTGGCCAACAAAAGAATATAGTACTTATTTAAAATTTAATAAGTTCCGCTTCATAGAGCCGATCGGATCTTTTTCCATACAAATTAGTCCGGGAACTTTAGCATTTCACTTCGGAAAAAATACAACCAAGCTGAAAATTTGTGTAAATCCAAAATAACCTCACCGTTTTTTAATGAAATTCGTTTTGTAATTCTAATAACCCCATGTTGGTTGAATAAATATGTCAAATATGTATGTGTGTGTTTTTTTGTCAACTTCTCTTGTACCAATTCTCGGAATAAATAAATGAAATTAAATGAATTGATATTCAATTCAAATCAATTTAATTTAATTTAGCTGTCAAAAATTATGCCCA
Source organism: Operophtera brumata (assembly GCA_932527175.1). NCBI lineage: Eukaryota > Metazoa > Arthropoda > Insecta > Lepidoptera > Geometridae > Operophtera > Operophtera brumata. The sequence continues at coordinate 28,468,939 of OW052239.1, read as the reverse complement.
CCCGTGGACTCGTGGGACTTTTCAGAGGTTATTTGGGGAGCTAAAAGGTATGAACACAAATTTTCAGCTTGGTTGGTATTTTTCCGAAGTTGGTCTCATTTTTCGTCTAACGTTCCTGGACTAAATTTAGTTCCACGTTTGATCGCAGCTTATTATAATCAATAAAGAACACATTGAGCCTTTTTATTAATTTAAATTTTGCGTTTTTTAAAATTTTCTATTGAAACATATTTTTATAGAATTGCAGACAGAATATTTATGTAAAATTGTCTATTTGTCAAAAAAAAAAACATGGTTGGATAATGACTGAAGGCATTCACAGTTAATTACCAAAATGATAGCTAGTCAGAAACAAACGGCTCTATCAATTTTGATGAGACTCGTAGCAAATGATAGGTATCAAATAAACAGGGACATTGAAAATTAATCTTTCTTGGATATGCCAATTCCAAAATCGAACCTTTATTTATAAACGTGGTTTATATTTATATTATATTTATTTATATATTATTGGTTTAAGCGCAATGTATAAAAAAAGTAAATGAAAAAAAAAATATTCAATGTATTTAGTAAGGTTTAGGCATTATTTTAGTGTAATTTGAGAAAAATAAGCTAAGATGGAGAAAATCCATGCTGAGGCTTCCACGTTTATAAATAACAATGTCTAAGGCCCGTATTCTGATTTAGTCTAAGTGCTCTCTTATAAGACGGCCCTAATTCTAAGCGTTCACTTAAAACGCGGCCTTAGTCTAAGCGCTCACTTATATCACGACTTTAGTCTAAGTGCTCTCTTATAAGACGGCCCTAAGTCTAAGCGTTCACTTATAACAAGGCCCCAAGCGCTCCCTTACACCGCAGCCTCAGTTTAAGCGGCGACTTATACCAAGACCTGTCTAAGCGGTTACCCATGCATTTGCAAGTGCAGTTATCATGAGAAGTTAGACTTTCGCAATGACCCCTTAGACTTAGCCTAGGTCCCTTAAGGTGGATGCTCACGCTCGTGGCGCGAAATTCTTTTTTTTTTGTGTTTTTTGCCCATTACAGCTCATGAACACTTCTTCAGATAGCAAAAGTTGACTTCGCGAGAACTAGGAGACTTAACACACATGTTTTAATTGATAGTATCTCATAAATATCATCAGTTTAGCTACGATACCCATAAACAAAACAAAAACACTGTAAAAATGTGTTTATATCGTAGCTAAACTGATGATATTTATGAGATACTATCGATTAAAACATGTGTGTTAAGTCTCCTAGTTCTCGCGAACTCAACTTTCGCTATCTGAAAAAGTGTTGATGAGCTGTAATGGGCAAAAAACACTAAAAAGAAATGAATTTCGCGCCACGAGCGTGAGCATTCACCTTAAGGGACCTAGGCTAAGTCTAAGGGAACATTGCGACAGTCTAACTTCTCATTATAACTGCACTTGCAAATGTATGGGTAACCGCTTAGACTCAGGCCTTGGTATAAGTCGCCGCTTAAACTGAGGCTGCGGTATAAGTGAGCGCTTGCGGCCTTGTTATTAGTGAGCGCTTAGACTAAGGCCGCGTTATAAGTAAACGCTTATCCACCTTAATGTTAAGTGTTGTTTTGTGAATTCAGAGGTTACGGTGCGAATGCCATTGATCAGAATCCACCAAATAAAATAAAATATAAATAAATACATAAAATAAATAATATAAATAATGACGTCATCACGAACTGCCGCGACTCGTCGAAGCGAATTCTGTGAAACAAACAAAATTAGATTTTAGTATACCTGGACAAGTGCGTGTCGAACAACTTATAGTGTAGGGGTCAATTAGCAGTTTTTCTGAGAAAATATTCTAGAGGAATTTGTCCGGGGGAGTACTACCTATTTCTGCCGCAAAGCAGTAGTGCTCGCATTGCAATGTTCCGGTTTGAAGGTTGCCAGTGAAATTACAGGCACATGAGACTTTCATCTTTATGTCTCAGGGTGGCGGGCGCAGTGCAATGCCACATAGGGCGCGTCCTAGGTGGACGTGACCTATGAGGTAATGCACTGTTCATAGGCAAAGGATACCGCTTAACATCAGGTGGGTCATCAGATAGTACAAAAATACACGAAGTAAAAAAAAAAGTTGTCTCTGGATTGTATTTTTTGACGACCTCTGTGGCGCGGGCTAAGATTCGCCTGCGACGCAGGAGGTTGCGGGTTCGATTCTCGCCTCTGAACAAATATTTGCACGATCTGCAAATATTTGTTCAGGGTGTTCTGGGTATTTTTTATGTATAATAAAAAAATATCTATCGATGTAATATATTGTATTAAGTATATCAGTTATCTAGTACCCATAACACAAGCTGTGCTTAGCTTGGGGCTAGATAATGTTGTGTGAAATGTCCAAATATTTTTTTTTTTAAATCGGTTGTTAAGTTTAATTGAATGGAATTAATTAATATCTAAATGTAGAGTAATCATTAGTAGAGTGCGTTTAGTCCTAAACTGACCACATCACTATATAATAACATCAAAATATAATCTTCCTTATTCCGTAACCACAAGGATTATTTTAAAACGTTGAGCTTGTGCCATGTAAAACACAAGTTTTTTGTGAAAACTATATTTTTCAATACAAGCTTTTATAATATTAGTGATCGTAACCGTGTGCTGATCACAATGAGCCTAAACACGGCCAGTCTACTATTATCCATCGAGGAGTTCCGTTGTCCACCTTCCGTCTCCATCATCAGATCAGCTCGCTGTCACCATCATATTGTACTGTCATCGGAACTTGACAGGTATGACAAATATCATCTCAATCGGTTGAGGATAACTGCTTTATAATTCAGTTGCAAGATTCCACCCGGATATACATACATAAATTGCGAGTTAAATAAAAGCTTGTAAAATGGAGACTCGTCCAGTTTTAGTCTAGACGCACTACCTTCGTAGTTAATGAATACTAATTAATAATTAATTAAGTAACTAATGATACTATTAGGTGGATAAGGTAGATGATGCTCTCACTTGTGGCGCGAAGTTATTATTTTTTGGTGATTTTTGCTTACCCTAAAGGAGATGGGCAACCGCTGACCCAGGTCAAAAATAAATGAACCATGATTCCCTTCATGGAAGTAATAAGTACGGATCTAAATGTTGTATTTTGTACAATTTAAAAAAAAAGTTTATTTTTCCAACTTTAAATTGTTTTTTTTTATGACATTGATAGACCTTTGTTAGAGCACGATTTCACCTGTTGGTAAGTGACGATGTGGCCGAAGATGGAGCACAAAGGTCTAGAAGGCACCTATTCACTCTAGCCATGAAGAGACCCAGATTATAGTTTTCAGGAAAGACGGTAGTGTATTCCACTCCTTAGTATTTCAAGCAAAAGTTGTATTTCTAAATAATTAGATAAATCAACTCATTGCATTTGCGTGAAACAAAACGCAAAAAGCTTCATTACTTTCCCACAACTTCTACGCAAGAAATTAAATTAGCTTTTTCATTATCTTAACATATATTGTCAATAACCAAAAGAATCTCAACTGTACGTTACGTTAGTCAGAAAAGTTGGGTCAAACAATGTATGGGGAGTTGCCCTTGTTCTTTGTTTATGGGTATCGTAGCTAAACTTTTGTTATTTATGAGATCGTATCAATTAAAACATCTGTGTTAAGACTGCGCCAACCCCAGGCAGAAATCTTCATACAAAAAAAACGCCTCGCCCCGCTGGGAATAGCAGTTTTTATTGAATATCTCGTAAAATATAGATAATTTTACAAAACCCCTGCAGTAAAACCTCGGCTTTGTTGTATTGATTTTATTTATCTAATTTTTTACCTAATAATATGAAACATTTTAATAAACAATCGAAACTAGCCAAAAGTTAAAGATAACTTTGGCTTTTTTTTATCGAGAAAATATTGTTCTATCGTGTTTCTGTCTGGGAGATCCCTCGGTATTATAATGTAGTATCCATGCATATTTATAATTTGAATATTGTACTTGATTTAGACAGTTAAAAATCTAACCTAAGAATGTTAATTTTGCGTTATACTCAACCTAAACCTCAACCTGCTAGTTCTCGCGAAATCAACTTTCGCTATCTGAAGAAGTGTTGATAAGCTGTGATGAGCAAAAAACACAAAAAATAACAGAATTTCGCGCCGCAAGCGAGAGCATTCGCCTTAATGAAATTAATATTACCTTTTTCGTTCAAGATGGTCACGTGATCCTGAAATTACAGATTTTTGATGTATTTATATTAATTTACTAGCGACTCGCCCCGGCTTCGCACGGGTAGCCCCCGGTGATCCCCTCCCCTTATGTCAATCTCGTGGTTTTAAGCTACCTCCCCACCAATTTTCAGCCAAATCGGTTCAGCCGTTCTCGAGTTATAAGTGGTGTAACTAACACGACTTTGTATATATATATATATATATATATATTTAATTAATTTAAAAGGACATACCAATATCATTAATCTACATCTACACTAATATTATAAAGAGGAAAGATTTGTATTTTTGTGTGTGTATGTTTGTAATGAATAAACTCAAAAACTACTGTGCCGATTTCAAAAATTATTTCACCATTGGAAAGCTACATTCACCCTGAGTGACATAGGCTACCAGGGGGTGGGATATGAGGGGGGGGGGGCTGTTTTTCATCCTGAAACTACCCGTGCGAAGCCGGGCGAGTTGCTAGTTAAAGATAATCATAACAATAAAGATAAATCAAATTACAGTCAAAATGACATTTACACAGAAATTTGACGACCTCTGAGCCGCGGCGGGCGAAGGTTCGCCTGCGACACTGGAGGTTGCGGGTTCGATTCCCGCCTCGTAACAAATATTTGTACGATCTGCAGATATTTGAAGGTTCGCCTGCGACACTGGAGGTTGCGGGTTCGATTCCCGCCTCGTAACAAATATTTGTACGATCTGCAGATATTTGTTCAGGGTGTTCTGGGTATTTTATATGTATAATAAAAATATCTATCTATGTAATGTATTGTATTAAGTATATCAGTTATCTAGTACCCTTTTAGCTCGAGGAGAGTGCAGTAATAAAGATATCTCCACAGTACACAAAAATAACGTCGGGAGGGGGGGGAGGGGGGAGGGGGGGGGGGAGCGGGGGGGTATGTGCCCCCCTCTTAAATCCGCCCTTGAAAGGTGGAACCGAAACGTTTAGTGCGACTAGAGGGCTAGCACAGTAAAGGCGAGGTTGCGGGTTCGAGTCCCGCTGGAGCGGAATTTTTGGGTTACATTTAAATTTAATGTTATCCATAAAGTGTGGTTTACACTTGACAAATAATAAACTGTGACGAATAGAAGGTATACTGATGAGGTAAGGATGGTACTGAGCCGTACGCCTACTCGTCCTATGATGAAAAGGAGATGGTGGGATCAGATAGTGAAGTTCCTGGGAGCATTCCCCGAAATGTAACCTATAGAAGATCGAAAGGCACGCGACCTTACGGCGGTGCTCGAGACTCTGGGTCTTAGTCTCCGCCATATGTTGCTCACCTATAAGCCTGAAAGCTCTACGTTCGATCGAGTCCAAGGCAGAAAGCTGGTGTTTGGCCGAGCCATCCCAAACATGGCAGCAGTACTCTATACCAGCCCGGACTTGTGCTTTATATAGACTCAGAAGCTATCCTGGTGTGAAGTAACGCTTTACCTCATTCTGGATACCCAGCTTCATGACAGCTGTTTTTGCCTTAGACTCGATGTAGGAGCCAAAGTTGAGAGTAGGCGTCAGTGAAACACCTAAGAGCTCGAGGTGATCTCCTATATTTACAGGTACATCTCGGAATACAGGAACTTGGAGAAACTGTCTTTTTTTCGCCTTGAAGAGACAAGCCTGCGTTTAAGAGGCGTTGAACTTGACTAGATTGGCATCGCCCTAATCGGATACAGCCTTGAGAGTCAAATTCAGACGCTGCGGCATCTCATCTCTTAACTCCTGAATTTCATTCTGCCTAGCTCGCGCAGTGGAAACGTATCTCTCCACAACTGTGCTGCCGTCTGCATACCCAATGATGCCGGGCATTAGCAGATCATTAATGTGCAGCAGAAACAGTGTGGCAGATAGCACTGACCCCCGAGGTACCCCGGCGTTAGAATCATCGGCGACCCTAAGCTCACCAATACTCTAGAACCGCTTAGCCAGCGCAGTGCCATTGGATCTCTTTGCGTGTTCTACCGCCTGTACAACGGGGAATGCTCTGACGAGCTTTTCGATCTCATCCCCGCATCGAGCTTTTACCATCGCTCTTCCCGGCACCGTGACAAAGCTCATCCACACATCATAGATCCCTGGGTTTCTCGTACGACTCGTTTCTCGAGATCATTTCTTCCCCATACCTATAAACTCTGGAATGAGCTTCCATCTGAGGTTTTCCCGCTTGGTTACGACATGTGTCGCTTCAAGAAAAATGTTCATAAATTCCTTCAGGGTAGGCAGCGCATCGACAATACCCCCGGTGTTGCCGGTGTCTATAAGCGACGGTGACCACTTTACATCAGGAAGCCGAAAGCAAGTTTGCCTATTAGATTCATAAAAAAAAAAATAGCCAATTGATCCGACGAGCAGCCGTCAATAAGGCTAGCGTGCCAAACCCTGTCAAATGCCTTCGAGACGTCTAATGAAACAGCCAGTGCTTCACCATGTTTCTCGAATGGATCTTAAGGTCTGCGAGTCAGGAGCAGAATTGAACTGGCAGTCCGTAAGCAGGAAGCTTGCCAATGAGGCTAGCGTGCCAAACCCTATCAAAGGCCTTCGAGACGTCTAGTGAAACAGCCAGTGCTTCACCATGTTTCTCGAATGGATCTTAAGGTCTGCGAGTCAGGAGCAGAATTGAACTGGCAGTCCGTAAGCAGGAAGCTTGCCAATAAGGCTAGCGTGCCAAACCCTGTCAAAGGCCTTCGAGACGTCTAGTGAAACAGCCAGTGCTTCACCATGTTTCTCGAATGGATCTTAAGGTCTGCGAGTCAGGAGCAGAATTGAACTGGCAGTCCGTAAGCAGGAAGCTTGCCAATAATATGTGCAAGTCTAAAGTGTTTTTTATATGTATGTTAGTTTTTAAGGTATTTATGTTACTATGTGCTTTTTGTTTAGGTTTTTGTACATTTTCCAATCAGCCTGAAATAAAGATATTTGACTTGATTTGATTTGATTAAGGCTAGCGTGCCAAACCCTATCAAGGCCTTCGAGACGTCTAATAAAACAGCCAGTGCTTCACCATGTTTCTCTATGGCCTCGCTCCAAATGTGCGTGGCATGCACAAGAAGGTCCCCCGTAGCCCTAGATCGCGTGGACTAGGCTCACCTTGGTGGCCCTAGTCACCGTCAGGGTGTGCTGCGGCACGGTACAGTCAGGCTGCACTCCAAGCGAGGAGTATATCTCCCGGAGCATCAGCAGCATGGTGTCTTCAGATTCCCTGAAAAGGATAAAGTTTTCATTTAAAATAACAGAAATATTTAATTAAAAATTTAACATTGATAGACCTTTGTTTGAGCACGATCTCACCTGTTGGTAAGTGACGATGTGGCCGAAGATGGAGCACAAAGGTCTAGAAGGCACCTATTCACTCTAGCCTTGAAGAGACCCAGATTATAGTTTTCAGGAGAGACAGACGACGGTAGTTTATTACACTCCTTAGCAGTTCTCATTATAAAGGTAGAACCGAAACGTTTAGTAAGAATAGAGGGTATACTAATGAGGTACGGATGGTACCGAGCCGTGCGCCTGCTCGTCCTATGATGAAAAGGAGATGGTGGGATCAGATCGTCTCCAGGCTGATGTGTCGACGAGTCGCAGACTCACCAGTAGCCCACGTGGCTGCTCATTGCTCATGTGTCGACGAGTCGCAGACTCACCAGTAGCCCACGTGGCTGCTCATTGCTCATGTGTCGACGAGTCGCAGACTCACCAGTAGCCCACGTGGCTGCTCATTGCTCATTTGTCGACGAGTCGCAGACTCACCAGTAGCCTACGTGGCTGCTCAATGCTCATGTGTCGACGAGTCGCAGACTCACCAGTAGCCCACGTGGCTGCTCATCGCGAAGAGGTACTCGTTGATCATCTCGAGAGGCGCCTCTTGCAACACGTAGTCCACTCGTCGTCCGTCGTTCAGTTTGCCGAGCATTGCCGATGTTGTCTGCACACAACAAATACTTCGCTTTTAGAAGCAGCAATGGAGCTTGTGAAAGAGTTCGTACAGGGGAGTTTAAAAAAATATATACAACTTTAGATGACGGATCAAGCAGTCGGCCCACCTGATGTTAAGCTACCGCTACCCCCTCTGCCTATGAACAGTGCATTACCACATAGGTCACGTCCACCTAGGGCGCGCCCTATGTGGACGCGACAAGACAAGACAAAATTAAAGCTACCTGGAAAATTATTAACAGTGAGACTGGAAAAATTTAAAAATTAACGATCAATCAAGATTCTGATGTAGCGTTCGAATGCTTTTTTACTGACATTCCAGTCTCTAACACAAAGTCCTTAAACTCTTCTCACATAATCGCAGTCACTGTTAAAAGATAATTTACCAGAATGCAACATACAGTTCAGGTTATCTTATGTTAATACTAACGACATCGTCAAAGCATTCAAATTGATGAATGTTAAAAAGACCACAGATCTCTGGTTCATTTCTGTTAGTGTCATAAAACCATTGATTGATATCATTGCACCCGAACTAGCTTTAATATTTAACGAATGCGTTGACTGTGATGTGTTCCCTGATTTAATAAAACACAGTAAAATAACACCTCTGTTTAAATCAGGCAGTAACTATGATCCTACTAACTTTAGACCTATATTAGTACTGCCTACATTTAGTAAATTTTTTGAAAAGCTTTTCCTAAAGCAGTCGCAAAGTCGTTTTAATGTGAATAACTTACTTCGTGACGAGCAATTTGGATTTACAAGGGGTCGCTCAACTACTGATGCAGGTGTTGAGTTGATATCACATATTTCCGATGCCTGGGAGGATCACATGACGCTTTGGGTGTTTTTTGTGATTTGTCTAAGGTATTTGATTGTGTTCATTATGAAACATTGATCAGGAAACTACATCACTATGGTATTAGGGGTGTTATTGACCTCCTCGCGTCTTACTTATGTGACAGAATACAAAGAGTCGACATAAAGGAACGCGTTCTCCGGGGTCAATGGTTACAATGGGTGTACCACAAGGATCTATACTGGGACCATTCCTATTTTTTATTTATATTAATGATCTACCTCAGCTTATAAGGGATGATCACGAGATCGTACTGTTTGCAGATGACACGTCTCTTTTATTTAAAATGATGCGACGTCAGGCTGTTTTTGGCGATGTTAACAATGCAATCTCTAAAGTTGTGAAGTGGTTCAATGTCAACAACTTCTTGCTGAACGAAAAGAAAACAAAGAGCATCAGATTTGTACTACCAAATGTTAGACAAGTAAAAGCTAATGTTCAAATCAAAGACGAAGAAGTGGATCTTGTGAACCCCGCTGTATTTTTAGGCATAACCTTAGATAATAAGCTTCAATGGGGCCCACACATAGATAAGTTGTCGAAGAGACTTAGTTCTGCGGCATAAGCAGTTAAAAAGATCCGTTTCTTTACAGACTTAGATACAGCTAGACTGGTTTACTTCAGCTACTTTCACAGCATTATGTCTTACGGCATATTGTTGTGGGGTAGTGCTGCAGATATAAACACCATATTTGTGTTGCAGAAGAGGGCTGTTCGTGCAATTTATAATATGGGCCCAGAGAATCACTTAGAGAAAAATTTAAAGAAATAAACATCTTGACATTTCCATGTCAATATATTTATGAAAACCTGATGTATGTTCGCAAAAATATAAACTTGTTTAGTAAAAAAAGCGACAATCATAATGTAAATACTAGAAACAAAGATACACTCGCTGTTCCCACTATCAGGCTTCATAAAGTTAGTAAATCGTTTAAAGGACAATGTGTACGCTTCTATAACAAGATCCCAAGCGACGTGCTAAAGTTGTCGATAAACAAAGTTAAAAACTTAATCACACTATCACACTAATATTATAAAGGCGAAAGTTTGTCTGTGTGTGTGTGTGTGTGTGTAGTGTGTTTGTTACTTCTTCACGCTGAAACGGCTGAACGGATTTGCATGAAATTTGGAATGGAGCTAACTGGACTCCCGGAATAACACATAGGCACATTTTTGTCCCGATATTCCCACGGGATCGAGACTTACGCGGGTGAAACCGCGGGGCGCTGCTAGTTAAAAATAAACTTTCTAATAAAAGCGTACTAGAAAATCTCACATTATTTAGAACAAAATAAAGCTTGGGACTGAACTTGCTCCAACTCAGCCAAAACAAATGTATATCTAATAATAAGATTGCAAACTATAATTATTTTATAAAAGGTGACGTGTCAAAGAGATTTAAAAAAAATCCTATTGAATAAATGAAGTTTGTACATATTTTGAATTTTCAATTTTGCACTGCGCTCGCCACCCTGAGACGTAAAGATGGAAAGTCTCAAGTGCCTGTAATTTCACCGGCACCCTTAACCTTTCAAACCGGAACACAGCAATGCGAGCACTACTGCTTTGCGGCAGAAATAGGTATGGTGGTAGTACTTCCCCGGACGAACTCTTTCACAAAAAAGCTCTACTACTACTAAAAAGTAGTAAGTAGTTACTAACCAATTCGGCATCTATTTGTTCCGGTGTCGCCTCTTCGCACAGTTGCTCTTTTTCCATTTCCTCTTCCACAACCTAAAATTAAAAAAGTTTTGTGAAAAAAAACAATACAAGCTTTTATAAAATTGTGATTGTAACCGTGAGCTGATCAAAATGAGCCTAAACACGGCCAGTCTACTATTATCCATCGAGGAGTTCCGTTGTCCACCTTCCGTCTCCATCATCAGATCAGCTCGCTGTCACCATCATATTGTATTGTCATCGGAACTTGACAGGTATGACAAATATCATCTGAGTCGGTTGAGAATAACTGCTTTAAAATTCAGTTGCAAGATTCTAACCAGACAAACAAAAATAAATTAAATAAAAGCTTGTAAAAATGTAATATCCCAGACTATTTGCAGCGTTACAACACCAGTTATCATATTAAAGAAACCGCATTGAAATCAGAACACCCATTGCACTCTAGATCCTAATCATTTGCATCGCTCATTGAAGAAAGAGTACAATAAATTTGTGTACATTAAAGGCACTTTTAGATATCATCCAGGCATCGAGCCTTTACCATCGCTCTTCCCGGCACCGTGACAAAGCTCATCCACACATCATAGATCCCTTTACCATCGCTCTTCCCGGCACCGTGACAAAGCTCATCCGCACATTATAGATCCCTGGGTTTCTCGTACGACTCGTTTCTCGAGATCATTTCTTCCCCATACCTACTAACTATGGTATGAGCTTTCATCTGAGGTTTCCCCGCTTGGTTACGACATGTGTCGCTTCAAGACCCTATTAGTTGGGTCTATACAGTGTGATTCTTCATAATGTGCACAAATTAAAATGTCGGTAAATTTGGTTAATTTTATCGACGGAAAAAATTACAAAAAAACACTATAAATTTTTTCATTATTTAAGACGCCTTTTAAATTTTTGTTTGCTACAATGGCCTCCATCTAAACAAAACGGTGTAACTTTTAAACTAAACGATCTATTTTCGTTTAAATATGTATCTTGCTCACATTGTAAATTTACTCCGAATAAATAATTTTTACTTTTTTTTTTTTTTTTTTTTTTTATTTCAATGAAACAAACAGATCAATGATTAAAAATAACAAAAGCTGCTCATAAAATAAAAAATTATACAAAAAACAGACCTCAATTGAAAATTAAGATGTTTTTTCACAAGAATATTATATTTTTTCCAGTAATTTTAAAATTTTGCAATAAATTCCCCACTGTACCTACTGTACCTATTCTACATTGTATTATCTATCTGATAGTAAAAATCGCAAGTTTATAACTAAATCACAACATATCTTATCAACTGTTAAAAAAAGGCCTTGCTCACCAGTTACTCAACAAATAGTGCTTCGCGCGACTATGTGCTTGCAAAAAAGAGGTGGACATTTTGAAAATCATAAGCACTAGCTTTTACGTGGAATAAATGTTTTTTATTTACTTATTTATTTGTTTTTTCACCCCAAATTAAACCTCTTTAGGAAAATAATTAATGGCGCGTCCGGAGTGCCTTCTTTAACAGTTGATAAGAAATGTTGTGATTGAGTTATAAACATGTAATTTATACTATCAGATAGACAATACGATCTAGAATAATGTTAAGTAATAAAAAAAAATAGTAAAGTAGGGGTTTTATTGCAAATTTTTACAATTACAGGAAAAAATATTGGAAATTAAGCAGATTTTTGTTAAAAAAACATCTTAATTTTCAATTGAGGGCTGTTTTTCCTATAAATGTTTATTTTATGAGCAGCTTCTGTTATTTCCAATCATTAATCAGTTTGTTTCATTGAAATAGATCGTTTAGTTTAAAAGTTACATCGTTTTGTTTAGATGGAGGCCATTGTAGCAAACAAAAATTTAAAAAGAGCCATAAAAAATAAAAAAATAATGTTAGATTTTTTTGGTAATTTTTTCCGTCCATAAAATAAACCCAAGCTACCGACATTTTAATTTGTGCACATTATGAAGACTCACACTGTAGTATATAACTCTATCTATGTTTAACCATTTGACGTGTAAGAATTTTTCTTATAAATAAACACAAACAAACAAAGTTGCCTTAAAAAAACTAGACTGGTAGCACTGATCTAGTTTTTTTTTTTTTTTTTTTTTTAAATATTACTTGAATGTCGGAACAAGCAGATGATGTTAAGTGGTACCCTCTGCCTATGAGCAGTGCATTCCCTCATAGGTCACGTCCACCTAGGACGCGCCCGATGTGGCATTGCACTGCGCCCCACCCTGAGACATAAAGATGGAAAAGTCTCATGTGCCTGTAATTTCACCGGCACCCTTACCCTTCAAACCGGAACACAGCTATGCGGGCACTACTGCTTTGCGGCTGAAATAGGCATGGTGGTAGTACTTCCCCGGACTCTTAGATGTTAGCGGGACAGAGCTATACTATACGTTCGGCTACTGACGGATATCAGTCTGCGCTTTTCTGCGCAAACGAAAACAGTCGATCGGACTTATATTTTGAAAGAAAGAAAGAAAGAAACAAAGAAACATTTATTTAAGACTATACAAACAAAGACACACACCAACAAAAAAAACGCAAAAAATATAGGAACGAAATAAAAACAAACACAAAAACAAATTACACAGATAAAACAAACAAGACAATTTGTGTGTGTGTGCCTGACGCAAGCCACAAAAGGGTCCTCAACTCAGCGTTTGCTGCCGCGTTGGCAACCCAGCGCTGATCTTCCGTTGAGGCCCAAAGTGAACCACGGATATCCGCTCAGGTTCCGATTTAGTGTCGTGCATGCAGATACAGGCAATTTAAAATTTTGGGTAAAACTGTAATTGTTAGTAGTAGAGCTTTTAGGTGAAAAAGTTCGTCCGGGGATGTACTACCATACTTATTTCTGCCGCAAAGCAGTATTCTGCTTTGCGGCAGAAATAGGCATGGTGGTAGTACTTCCCCGGACGAACTCCTGTGCGTACCTTCTCGAGCTGCCCCTCGAGGGGAGGGCTGGCCTTCCACTTGTTCCAAGTGGTCCTCAGAGACTCTATCAGCTTCTGTTTCAGGTCAGCCCCCACGCGCGCCATCGTGTCCTTCAACTCTGAAAACATGAACAATACAATACAATACAATAGAATAGAATAGAATAGAATATTCTTTATTGCACAAAACAAACAATGTAAATAGATAGATAGATAGAAAATTCTTTATTGCACATAAAACAAAGAAGTACAAAGGCGAACTTAATGCTAGAAAGCATTCTCTTCCAGATAACCTTGGTGTATTGCGGAAAAAATATGTATCGGTAGTGCACAAGAAGGGAAATATTGGATAAGTCTAAGAAAATTAAATAATAGTAATAATAATAAATAAGTACTTAAATTACTGCCTAAAATATAAAATAAACTAATACATATCATTAAATAGGTGAACTTAATGCTAAGAAGCATTCTCTACCAGCTAACCTTTGTGTATTGTGGATACATTTATGTAGGTGGTACACAAAACGTAATATGGAGAAGAAAAAAAGTACTTTAAGTAGGCATATCAATACAATATATGTAAATAGCATAATATAATATTATAAAAATAAATAATATAAATATACAACATAATTACATAGTACTAAAATAAATAATATAAATATACAACATAATTACATAGTACTAAAATAAATAATATAAATATACAACATAATTACATAGTACTAAAATAAATAATATAAATATACAACATAATTACATAGTACTAAAATAAATAATATAAATATACAACATAATTACATAGTACTAAAATAAATAATATAAATATACAACATAATTACATAGTACTAAAATAAATAATAGTAAGTATAATATGCATAAACTTAAAGCTACGTTACTTGGATATTAAAATATGCATATCAATAAATATATAGGTATTTCCAAATAAACTAAGAATTATTATTTCAGGATACCGCTTACTTTATATATGAATTAATCATGAGAGTAAAAAAGTGATTAAACACTCCAACTCTCAAGGCACCGACATCTCAATAATAAAATAAAAAGTTGAATCATATCAATTATTTTATAAAAACGGTAAATTTTCCCGTACCGTTAAATCCAAACGGTGCTAAACGGGACGCGGGGGAGTGCGTCGCGTTTACTCACCTCGAAAAAGACTGTCGAAACGGGTCGAAACTACATATGTCGGTGCTTACATCGATATAACGGTACGTGAAAATTTTCCGTTTTTATAAAACAATAAATAATACGAGTTATTTATTGAAAATATATAATTTTAACTGACTTAAAAAAAGGAGGTTCTCATGTCGTGTGTTTTTTAGGGTTACGTACCTCAAAAGGAAAAACGGAACCATTATAGGATCACTTTGTTATCCGTCTGTCTGTCAAGACCCTTTTTCTCAGGAACGCGTGGAGGTATCAAGCTGAAACTCATATCAAATACTCAAGACTACTGTCCCTTGGAGCTGTGAAAAAATCAAACTTCTAAGCCAACGCAATCAAAAGATACCGCCGTTTATGCTGCAAATTTTCGACACTCGCAAGGGAATCAAAACCTACAGGGCACTTCCCGTGAACTCAGAATATTAAAATTTGGTACGAAGCAACGTCTTATAGCACAGATAAAGGAAAAATTGAGAAAGAATAAATTTTTAGTCACATCATACAATAAAAATAATTTTAATAAAAATACCATAACTTTTACTTATATACTACTTATATACTTACAGGTTTATACGGAACCCTCGGTGCACGAGTCAGACTCGCACTTGGCCCGTTTGTGTTATTTATGAAACAATTTCTTTTTTTTCGTTGACACGCTTTACTTCCATATTGGTCCCATTTTCATCAAAAACTGGTTCTGATGATGGGTTCCATGAGGAATTGAGGGTACTCCTCAAATATTATAAAAATTTAAACATTTATTTTCTTCAACAAAAAGGTCTTTTAAACAATAAATAATAACTCGGTAGGTACACAGACAGCAGACCTGTTTTGTGAGACTGGTGCCTGAGATAGGTTTGTGAAACCTGTATTAGGTTACCAGGTGCTCTCACTCCACGGATTGTATAAGCCACCATGCCTTGTTATAGGTTGACTATATCATCTGACATACATAGAGAGACACTATACTATACTATATAATATATAAAATAAAAGTCAGTCGTGGGAAGTGATGGTGGCGATGAGCTCACCACTCGTCACGTCTATATCCCACGATGGTGCAATGTACGGTGACAAGAGGCCCATTTGAGACTCTGCCTACCCTTTCGGGGAAAAAGGTGTGTGTCTATGTATGAAGAAGGGTAAAAATTTAGAATCGTTTGGCAGGAGGAGGAGGGGGAGATGGGGGGTGGTGGAGGGGGAGGGGTACCCCCTCACCCCTGGTACCAATCATATAACAAGGTAACTTATAGTTTTCGAGAAAAAAAATAAAGAAAATTTTGAGGTTAAGTATGAGATTTTGGTAAAACTTTACAATCGTTTGGCAGGAGGAGGATGGGAGAGGGGGGGGGGGGGAGTGGGGGATTTGTACCCCCTCGCCCCTGGTACCACTCCTATGCAAAGGTAACTTACAGTTTTCGAGAAAAAAATAAAGTTTTTTTTTTGTTAAGTATGGATATTTTAAATGTCGGACTCCGGTATGTGCTCCCGCCAGTACTCTCGCGAGGTCGCCCTTGAGTGTCGCTTCACCCACTCGACCTTTGCTACGCTACGGAGGTCACCGGCTCGCTTCGCTCGCCAGCTCCCCCCTTCACTCCGCTCGGCCTCGCGGGCTTGCTCCACTCAAGATCTCCCACGCGAGCTACTGGCTCCGCGTTTTTATATACACTCTAGGGGCGTGACGCACAGTACCACGTGGAGTCGGGGTGCTCCGTATCGGGTCTGCCACTCTTTTCGGACCTAACCAACTATTGTCGGGGTGCTCTGTGTCGAGTCACACAGTCAGTCAACAATAAAAAATCCATAATTTATAACATTAATTAATTCCTCAAAAGGATCTCTCTTATTTCTTTCAACATCCCTTCTCTACAGATAGAGGTACCTACTCATAAATTAAATCATTAATATTATTATTTTACGTTCCGATTTTGTAAAATTTTCTTTATTATTTTTCTTTAAAAGCACAAGTTTCCTGGACAAGGGGGCCGAGGCTGGAATTTCCTGCACCCTCCCTGCAAGTTGGCGATGACTCCCGTAACATCTGACACTTCCAATTAAAAAATTTCATACTTAACCTTAAAAATTTCTTTATTTTTTTTCTCGAAAACTATAAGTTACCTTGTTATGGGACTGGTACCAGGGGCAAAGGGGTACCCCTCCCCTTCCTCTCCCCCTACTCCCACCCTCCTCCTCCTGCCAAACGATTCTAAACCCAACCCCCTCTGCCTATGAACAGTGCATTATCTCACAGGTCACGCCCACCTAGGACGCGCCCTATGTGGCATTGCACTGCGCCACCCTGAGACATAAAGCTGAAAAGTCTCATGTGCCTGTAATTTCACCGGCACCCTTACCCTCCAAACCGGAACACAGCAATGCGAGCTGTAGCGTTTGCCTTTGGGGCATGCTACGTTTTCAGCTAAATAATAGTTACGAGTTAGGTAGGCTTGCTTTATTTATGTATTTGGACATATTGTTTTGTACCATTAGCGTCTATTTAGGCCTCTTCACGCCAAAGACCATGTTTTTATATCCTTACGATGTAATTTCTCTTATTTAGGCTAAAACTAGACATTCATTTTATATTGTTTTGTACCATTAGCGTCTATTTAGGCCTCTTCACGCCAAAGACCATGTTTTTATATCCTTACGATGTAATTTCTCTTATTTAGGCTAAAACTAGACATTCATTTTATATTGTTTTGTACCATTAGCGTCTATTTAGGCCTCTTCACGCCAAAGACCATGTTTTTATATCCTTACGATGTAATTTCTCTTATTTAGGCTAAAACTAGACATTCATTTTATATTGTTTTGTACCATTAGCGTCTATTTAGGCCTCTTCACGCCAAAGACCATGTTTTTATATCCTTACGATGTAATTTCTCTTATTTAGGCTAAAACTAGACATTCATTTTATATTGTTTTGTACCATTAGCGTCTATTTAGGCCTCTTCACGCCAAAGACCATGTTTTTATATCCTTACGATGTAATTTCTCTTATTTAGGCTAAAACTAGACATTCATTTTATATTGTTTTGTACCATTAGCGTCTATTTAGGCCTCTTCACGCCAAAGACCATGTTTTTATATCCTTACGATGTAATTTCTCTTATTTAGGCTAAAACTAGACATTCATTTTATATTGTTTTGTACCATTAGCGTCTATTTAGGCCTCTTCACGCCAAAGACCATGTTTTTATATCCTTACGATGTAATTTCTCTTATTTAGGCTAAAACTAGACATTCATTTTATATTGTTTTGTACCATTAGCGTCTATTTAGGCCTCTTCACGCCAAAGACCATGTTTTTATATCCTTACGATGTAATTTCTCTTATTTAGGCTAAAACTAGACATTCATTTTATATTGTTTTGTACCATTAGCGTCTATTTAGGCCTCTTCACGCCAAAGACCATGTTTTTATATCCTTACGATGTAATTTCTCTTATTTAGGCTAAAACTAGACATTCATTTTATATTGTTTTGTACCATTAGCGTCTATTTAGGCCTCTTCACGCCAAAGACCATGTTTTTATATCCTTACGATGTAATTTCTCTTATTTAGGCTAAAACTAGACATTCATTTTATATTGTTTTGTACCATTAGCGTCTATTTAGGCCTCTTCACGCCAAAGACCATGTTTTTATATCCTTACGATGTAATTTCTCTTATTTAGGCTAAAACTAGACATTCATTTTATATTGTTTTGTACCATTAGCGTCTATTTAGGCCTCTTCACGCCAAAGACCATGTTTTTATATCCTTACGATGTAATTTCTCTTATTTAGGCTAAAACTAGACATTCATTTTATATTGTTTTGTACCATTAGCGTCTATTTAGGCCTCTTCACGCCAAAGACCATGTTTTTATATCCTTACGATGTAATTTCTCTTATTTAGGCTAAAACTAGACATTCATTTTATATTTTTCTGACGTTACCAGGATAAACAAACTGTCGTACTGTCATAATATTTTCTTCTATATTCAAATTTTTGGCTTGAAAACCTTTTTGAACCTGTTCTTTGTTATAGGTTTTAATAGTTTTCGATTCAAATTTGACTGCCTGGTTTGAAATTTTGAATTTTAAAAATAAGTTACCTACTAGTTTCGAACTATAATTTTGTAATTAGAATGACAACTATAATTTTAGAATAAGAATGTCAAATTTTGTATAAAAGCCGGCTCCTGTTTCAAATAAAATCAGTCTACCTCAGAATCTAGCTCAGAGTCTACCTCAGAGTCTACCTCAGAGTCTAGCTCAGAGTCTTAACCGGAGTCTAGTGGAGAAGCCTAGTCTGAGCCTGGACTTTTACTCTACCTTTCTGAAGTTTTATTTTACAACATAAGACCACAAGCACCGGCTTTGGGAAGTAGTACCACGGTGTACCTGCCATCTGCCGTGAACTCGGCTCCTGGCCGTTGCCACCTCTGATCCGCCTTCATCGCCGGAGCCCCCTTTCGCCCGGATGTCTCCGCCATAAGGTTGCCTCAAATCCATCACTCGTTAGAAGCAGTACCTGTAGTAGTCTAGTGGCTTGAAGATTTATTTATACTCCCTAGCTACTAAATTAGGTGGTACAACGTACCTAGGCAGATCGTAGCACGTCTACGTTGACTAAGGAGGTCTAGATACTTTTGTTTTCCTATTTTTACATGCAGCTTGCGGTTCGCCTTGGAATGACCTTCTAGACGAATCGTAACTTTACAGAGCACTACTGCTTTGCGGCAGAAATAGGTATGGTGGTAGTACTTTATTTTTCTCCATATTACGTTTTGTGCACTACCTACATAAATGTATCCACAATACACAAAGGTTAGCTGGTAGAGAATGCTTCTTAGCATTAAGTTCGCCTGTGTACATTGTTTGTTTTGTGCAATAAAGAATGAATGAATGAATGAATAAAAATGAATGAAAATACTTTATTGCACACCTTAAACTAGTTAAAATCAACACATAACAATTAAATATTAATAGTAGTTTATGCAACTGTCATATAAGAAGGGGTATTAAAACACGAGAGTCGATAATAGGTTGACTCGAGTGTTTTAATACCTAAGTTATATGCAGTTTCAAACAGTACTTTATCTTCACTCATAGGAAAAATTTAAATTAAAAAAAACCGAATACAAAAACACGATCAGCAAAAGAATGTATGGGAAGCGCGGGAAATTAAGTTCAAACTACGCATGCGTGCGCCATTTTTTCACAGTTAGGACCGCGCATGCGCGCGCCTATTTTTTATATTCAGGCTATAACCATAGACTAGTTTAATGAATTAATAAAAAAAAAGATAGCGGTACTATAGTGAGTTTTATGATACAGTTGGCGGTACTATAATGAGTTTTATTCTTAATTGTATGTATATGCGTCTATAAAGTGCGTCTGTATAGAACCGTCTTTGAATTCGTAATTCGAATTTTTCGATTTGAGTGTAGATAAAAACTATTCCTTTTGTTTTACTATTATAGACCTTTGTTTGAGCACGATCTCACCTGCTGGTAATTGACGATGTGGCCGAAGATGGAGCACAAAGGTCTAGAAGGCACCTATTCACTCTAGCCTATTCTATTCTATGTATGTATGTTATGGTAAGTTCTTACCTAGATGCATTCTCTTCCTCCCCTTGTGGTGTGGAATTAAGAACGGCTTCGCATCTTGTAGGAGCGGGTTTATCAGAGGTTCAATTCTATAAAAGAAATAAGTTTTTTGTGAAGTAGTACATTATGGTACAAGTGTGTAATCAGTGGCGTAACAATAGGGTGGCAGGGCTGGCAAAATGCCACGGGCCCCCGACCCAAGAGGGCCCCGGCCCAAGAGGCCGCGAGCTCAAAAATATTTTTTTACACTGTACCTGACTGTTTTATTTTATTTGAAAAGTATATTAAGTTCTGCTTAAAATACAAAGTGAGACAACTAAATTTGTAAAAATTTTTGAATTTGCCACGTGCCCCAGATGTTTAGTTACGCCACTGTGTGTAATGTTGGTGATTACAGCTGAGGCGCCATTGAGACCCGAGCCGTTAGGTGAGGGTCTTAAGAGAGCCGAGGACGGTAATCATCAATACACTTTTTAAACGGGACCCTATTACTGAGACTCTGCTGTCCGTCTGTCCGTCTGTCACCAGGCTGTATCTCATGAACCGTGATAGTAAGACAGTTGAAATGTTCACAGATGATGTATTTTTGTTGCCGCTATAACAAAAAATACAAAAAAAAAGAATAAAATAAATATTTAAGGGGGCCCTCATACAACAAGTGTTTTTTGCCGTTCTTGAGAAAAATAAACAATTACAGCAAAAACAAAGTATCAGATTTTTAAATGGAACATAATACATCTTAAGCTTATAGATGTACGGAGCCCTTCATGCGCGAGTCCGTGTCGCACTTGGCCGGTTTTCATCGTGACACCACGCGAGTGAAGTCGCGTTAAAGACTAGTGTATATTATTCAAATTCAAATTCATTTATTGCGATATATGGGTTAGTAACTGGTATATGGGTAGGTATATGCGATATATGGGTTATTAACTGGTGGTTACTGCTACAGTTAAATGTTCAGCCATAATCGGAGTTTATAAATTACTAGCGACTCGCCCCGGCTTCGCACGGGTAGCCCCCGGTGAACCCCCCCCCCCCCCCCCTCTTAACCCCCCCCCCACCCTATATGCTTCTCCTGGTTCTAAGCTACCTCCCCACCAATTTTCAGCCAAATCGCATCACCCGTTCTTGAGTTATAACTAACACGACTTTGTTTTATATATATATAGATATAATAAAATAAATAAAAATAAATTATAATTAATATATATATAATACAAATATTTATTTCATAATTATAATTATTATATTTACTAAAAATAATAAAAATAATAATTTTATAATTATAATTATTAGACCCGCGACCCGTGCACCCACTGGCTTCACCCACCGGTGGGTGTAGGGGTAATTCCTGTTTACCCGTGTACCCACTGCGATATGGTTGGAATTAATTATCGATGAAAAAAATAAAATAATAATACGATAAGTTCGATGTTAAAGAGAAAAATAATACAAAAAGTTTTAAACCTCGTTATATTATTAGACCTATTTATCCAATGTACCAGGCTAGCAGAAAAATGCAGGAGTAATCGAGACTTATGTGGAAAACACCGCAAGGCGCAGCAGCAATGCGAAGACTTTTCATCAAATGTACCAGGCGAGCAGCAGAATGCAGGAGTAATTAGGTAACCGAATATCTAGAATACCGGTGAAATGGAGGCGAAAGTTTATCCAATGTACCAGGCTAGCAGAAAAATGCAGGAGTAATCGAGACTTATGTGGATAACACCGCGAGGCGCAGCAGCAATGCGAAGACTTTTCATCAAATGTACCAGGCGAGCAGCAGAATGCAGGAGTAATTAGGTAACCGAATATCTAGAATACCGGTGAAATGGGGGCGAAAGTTTATCCAATGTACCAGGCTAGCAGAAAAATGCAGGATTAATCGAGACTTATGTGGATAACACCGCGAGGCGCAGCAGCAATGCAAAGATTTTTTATCGAATGTACCAGGGGAGCAGCAGAATGCAGGAGTAATTTGATAAACGATTATATTCCCACGGGATTTAGACCTATGCGGGAAACAACGCGGGCGCAGCAGTTAATGCGAAGATGTCATGCTCTGTCATTATCTGTCAGGCTCTGTCATGCTCTGTCATTCGCTGTCATGCTCTGTCATATTCTGTCATTTTCCTTCATTTATTATTTTATTTTTTTCATCGATAATTAATTCCAACCATGTCGCAGTGGGTACACGGGTAAACAGGAATTACCCCTACACCCACCGGTGGGTGAAGCCAGTGGGTGCACGGGTCGCGGGTCATTATTATATTTATAATTATTATTAAATAATAATTATAAAAATTAATCACCTAGTCCTATTTAGTCACCTATTCCTAGTCATTGACATTTTTATCACCTAGGAATTATTTACCTGTAAGCGATGGGGTCGTAAGGGTGGAATATGTTGAAGAAGTTCTTGCAAGTTGGTAGCGAGAACTCCAACCCCAGGGCCTCCACTCCGCGAATACATTCGAAGATTGCTGGAAACATCACAGATAATATATTAATTACATTATACACAATATAACACCACACATACACACTGTACACACTGTACATATGTATAGTTATATATGTATATATATATATATATTTTTGTGTATATTATACTTATCTATTATTCTGTAATATTATTTTGTAATAATGTGTAAGTTTATTTATTGAAAATATTTCTTTTACATTTAAAAATGGGTACACCCCAACCAGTCTTCCATATAAGTTCAGCTCCTCTCCATCCAAAGGTTGTGTGGAAGGGATCACTTTTTAGCGATAAGACCGCCCATTGTATATTTAGTTTTTTTTGTTTAATTGTTATGTCTTGTTTTTAACTAGTTTGTGAGGTGTGCAATAAAGTATTTTCATTCATTCATTCATTTTGTGGCGACCTCTGTGGCGCGGCTCGCGATGGTTCGCCTGTGACGCAGGAGGTTGCGGGTTCGATTCCCGCCTCGGAACAAATATTTGTGCGTTCTGCAGATATTTGTTCAGGGTTTTCTGGGTGTTTTCTATGTATAATAAAAAATATCAATCTATGTAAGTTATTATAATATTAAGTATATCAGTTATCTAGTACCCATAACACAAGCTCTGGCTTAGCTTGGGGCTAGATAATGTTGTGTGAACTTGTCCAGCATTATTTATTATTTATTTTATTTATTCATAACACCCAACAGCTTGTGCGAGCTGAATCGCACTTTGTTGCGTCCCAGTAAGTCAAAGTCTGTATCAGTTCAGTTCAGTTCTTGAACAAGTGGCCCTTGCGGAATAGACCCACAATTTCGCCAATGACACGTTTCAAAACTAGTTCAGCTGTTGCACGAAGGTTATTCCGGTGTATGGAGAGAGGACGGTGAGCAAAAAAAAAAGAAAAAAAAATACAAGCAAAAGTATCAAGTTGAACTACCAAATTCAATATAAAAAACTTAAGTACAACAAATAATTTATACCTATTACAAATGAAGTATATTTATTGCTAAATTACATGTCAAAAAGATATTACAGATAAAATGTTGGCTTCAATGTTTTTTTTTTTTTTACTTTGATAGACCTTTGTTTGGCCACGATCTGACCTGTTGGTAAGTGACAACGTGACCGAAGATGGAGCACAAAGGTCTAGCACCTATTCACTCTAGCCTTGAAGAGACACAGATTATAGTTTTCAGGAGAGACAGACGACGGTAGTGTATTCCACTCCTTAGCAGCAGTTTAGGGCGGGTGTTAGTGGTAGGTCTGAGAAGGCCCTCCATGCTTGCGAAGCGAGGGCACTCACCGATAGGGCTCCCGAGGGCGTAGAGCGCCGCAGGCGGGAACTGCAGCTGCGGATACTTGTCGAGAGGCTGCGCGCTGCCGGGCAGGTAGCTCTTGCGAGAGGAGCGGTCACGCTCCTGCTGCGTCTGCAAGTTATTATTATCTCACTCATCCATTCAAAGTCTTGTAAAAAAAAACACTATAAAGGAATACTATCTACAAAAAATAAATAGTACAATAAACAAACATTATAGTAATAAATATAAATCTAAACGGGGAACCACCGACCGCGGAGCGAGGCCCAAACGGTCGGAAGCTAGGGCTGCAGAGAGAGGAACCTCCTGTCTATGCGTGCCGAGTCCAGGAGTACCGCCTTCTGAATCCGACCCTTGATCCAACCATTTAGCGAGAGCTTCTTAAGGTATTGGTCGAGGCTCTTCGCTATCAGTCCATTCACTGAAACGACTATCGGGACGATAATCGTTGAATCCACATCCCTCATGGCGGTGATCTCGTGAGCCAAATCAAGGTACTTGCTTAACTTGCCTCTCTCGGCCTTCACGAGATTAGCATCATGCGGGATAGTGACATCAACAAGTATCGCCCGGCGTTCCGACCGATCTACCAGCACGATATCAGGCTTATTGGCAACAATAGTCCTATCCGTGTTGATAGACCGGTCCCAGTAGAGCGTGGCACGGCCATTTTCTTGTGACTTATGGAGCAGGAAGGTGACACATGTAGTTAGGAAACTTGGAAGAGATCCCAGCTCGAGGGCTTCTTGGAATTGCTTAGCGAGCACCGAGTGTGAACACCGAAACCACTTTAGCCAGAAGTTGTGTAGCCCATCCAGGTCTGGTAATTTTTTTTTTTTTGTAAATGTCCCTACCAACATTATTATAAGCGCAACTAACAAAATATGGACAATGTCAGAAATAAATAAAGTGAATTTGATAAAAAGTTCGAGGAAAAAATATTTTACCCTTTTATGACTTACATTGAAGCATGCTTATTACGACATCTTTGAGCAGAGACAGACGGTTTTTATGACTTACATTGAAGCATGCTTATTACGACATCTTTGAGCAGAGACAGACGGTTTTTATGACTTACATTGAAGCATGCTTATTACGACATCTTTGAGCAGAGACAGACGGTTTTTATGACTTACATTGAAGCATGCTTATTACGACATCTTTGAGCAGAGACAGACGGTTTTTTTTAAATTAAGATTACTGTCTGTTTTTTTTATTTTTAAATGACCGAGCAAGCAGATGTCCCACCTGATGTTAAGCGGTAGCCTCTGCCTTTAACAATGCATTACCTCATAGGTCACATCCACCTAGGACGCGCCCTATGTGGCATTGCACTGCGCCCGCCACCCTGAGACATAGAGATGAGAAGTCTCATGTGCCTGTAATTTCACCGCACACCTTAAGCCAAACAAATCTGTTACCTGAGGAGACTGATGGCACAGCAAGTCGTACAGTATAACGCTTCCCAGCGAATGCCCCCCCAGAGACACTCCCCCCTTAAAGTGGGGGTTACGCTGCTTGAAGAGGCTGTAGACTCGGTTCAGCTCCGAACAGACCGTGTCTATTATAGTCTGTGGACAAAAGCAAAGTCACAAGTTAATTTAATACAATTACTAGCTGCGTCCCGCAGTTTCACCCGCATAGGTCTCGATCCCGGGGGGATATCGGGATAAGAAATAGCCTATGTGTTATTCAGGGAGTCAAGCTATCTCCATTTCAAATTTCATCAAAATCCGTCCAGCCTTTACAGCGTGAAGAAATAACAAACTCACGTATACACACACAAACTTTCGCATTTATAATATTAGTAAAACTCCCAACTATTTTAAAGGTTCCATTAAAATTTTAAAAACCGGCCAAGTGCGAGTCGGACTCGCGCAATAAGGGTTCCGTACCATTATCTATAAAACTGGGGAAAAAACACGTTTTTTGTATGTTGTACGTTTGGGAAGCCCCCTTAAATATTTATTTTATTCTATTTTTTTGTATTTAATGTCATAGCGGCAACAGAAATACATCATCTGTGAAAATTTCAACTATCACGGTTCATGAGATACAGCCTGGCGACAGACGGACGGACGGACGAACGGGCAGCGGAGTCTTAGTAATAGGGTCCCATTTTACCCTTTGGGTACGGAACCCTAAAAAGGAACACATGGATGCATGTGAAGGCCCCTCGGGATAATCTCCAAGGTGACTTTGTATGTATGTAACTCCTCACCTAATGGTAGACGGGGCTGTATGTAACTCCTCACCTGATGGTAGACTGGGCTGTATGTAACTCCTCACCTGATGGTAGACGGGGCTGTATGTAACTCCTCACCTGATGGTAGACGGGGCTGTATGTAACTCCTCACCTGATGGTAGACGGGGCTGTATGTAACTCCTCACCTGATGGTAGACTGGGCTGTATGTAACTCCTCACCTGATGGTAGACGGGGCTGTATGTAACTCCTCACCTGATGGTAGACGGTGCTGTATGTAACTCCTCACCTGATGGTAGACTGGGCTGTATGTAACTCGTCACCTGATGGTAGACGGGGCTGTATGTAACTCCTCACCTGATGGTAGACGGGGCTGTATGTAACTCCTCACCTGATGGTAGACTGGGCTGTATGTAACTCGTCACCTGATGGTAGACTGGGCTGTATGTAACTCCTTACCTGATGGTAGACGGGGCTGTATGTAACTCCTCACCTGATGGTAGACTGGGCTGTATGTAACTCGTCACCTGATGGTAGACGGGGCTGTATGTAACTCCTCACCTGATGGTAGACGGGGCTGTATGTAACTCCTCACCTGATGGTAGACTGGGCTGTATGTAACTCGTCACCTGATGGTAGACTGGGCTGTATGTAACTCCTCACCTGATGGTAGACGGGGCTGTATGTAACTCCTCACCTGATGGTAGAAGGGGCTGTATGTAACTCCTCACCTGATGGTAGACGGGGCTGTATGTAACTCCTCACCTGATGGTAGACTGGGCTGTATGTAACTCGTCACCTGATGGTAGACTGGGCTGTATGTAACTCCTCACCTGATGGTAGACGGGGCTGTATGTAACTCCTCACCTGATGGTAGAAGGGGCTGTATGTAACTCCTCACCTGATGGTAGACGGGGCTGGTGTAGAACAGCGCGTCGAGCACAGTGTGGTTGGTGAAAGCCCTCAGCCTGGGGATACTATCCAAGGTGACTTTGTATGTATGTAACTCGTCACCTGATGGTAGTCTTTGTATGTATGTAACTCGTCACCTGATGGTAGACGGGGCTCGTGTAGAACAGCGCGTCGAGCACAGTGTGGTTGGTGAAAGCCCTCAGCCTGGGAATGCTCTCCAGGGTGACCTTGCTGAGCCGTCTGTCCACCCCCCCTTCCCCCACGTGCAGCTGTTCGTGCCACGATATAGGGAGCACCTGGAAAATATAAAGCTTTTATGAAATAAAGAAAGAATATAAAGTTTTTTTTTTTGTTACGGCCCGCCTGATGGTAAGCGGTTACCGTCGCCTACAATGCCGTTGACATCTGCAACACCAGGGGCTTTTTTTTTTGCCATTTCCAATGCGGTGCCTGCCCTGAAGGACTCTTTACATTTATTTCAAGCTTTATTAAACGGTCGCGTTGCGCAACTGTCGCGCGACTTACGATTTTGCTCATAAGGTCAAGCACTGAAACTGTCGCGCGACTTACGATTTTGCTCATAAGGTCAAGTACTGCAACTGTCGCGCGACTTACGATTTTGTTCATAAGGTCAAGTACTGAAACTGTCGCGCGACTTACGATTTTGCTCTTAAGGTCAAGTAATGAAACTGTCGCGCGACTTACGATTTTGCTCATAAGGTCAAGTACTGCAACTGTCGCGCGACTTACGATCTTGCTCATAAGGTCAAGTACTGAAACTGTCGCGCGACTTACGATTTTGCTCATGAGGTCAAGTACTGAAACTGTCGCGCGACTTACGATTTTGCTCATGAGGTCAAGTACTGCAACTGTCGCGCGACAGTCTCCACAGAGGGTTTAGTACTTTGTCTATCATTCAATTGTTAGCAACCGGATGTTAGATATTGTAACACTATGCCATAGAGAAGATAGCTCGTCCGGGGAAGTACTACCACCATACCTATTTCTGCCGCAAAGCAGTAGTGCTCGCATTGCTGTGTTCCGGTTTGAAGGGTAAGGGTGCCGGTGAAATTACAGGCACATGAGACTTTTCATCTTTATGTCTCAGGGTGGCGGGCGCAATGCAATGCCACATAGGGTGCGTCCTAGGTGGACGTGACCTATGAGGTAATGCACTGTTCATAGGCAGAGGTTACCGCTTAACATCAGGTGTGACTCTTGCTTGTTCCGTAATCCAAGTAGTATAATAAAAAAAAATAAAAAATAAAAAAAAAAAAATAGATAAATAGTTATAGGAACGAAACACTTCCTGTGAGTTGAGTTTCGGTGAAAAGAAATAATGTTAGGTCGCCATGTTTTTGCTGTGTTGTGAGCGCGCTCAGCAGTATGAAACAAAATAAACAAAATTGTGTGTTTTCTGGTTATTTGAGTGCAAATGACACACAGGCACATGAGACTTTTCATCTCTGTCTCAGGGTGGCGAGCGCAGTGCGATCCCACATAGGGCGCGTCCTAGGTGGCGTGACCTATGAGGTAATGCACTGTCATAGGCAGAGGTTGCCGCTTAACATCAGGTGGGCCATTTGCTTGTTCCGTCATTCTAGTAGTATTAAAAAAAAAATGAGTGCAAAAATAATGTTTTTTAGGATATAGACCATGTGTTATTGCTAATAAACTACTAGAAAGTGCTTTGTGAAGATGTTTATTGTGATCTCAAAGTTAGTGGTCAGTTTTCGCTGACAGTGTAGCCGTAGTGAGGAAATGTTTTTTTTTTTTTTTCAACAAAACGCCAAGTTTTTATAGAATAATTGCTTACAAAGAAACCAATAGGAAATTTCAAGAGGATTCTTGTAGTGGTATTAGTTTTATGACCCCACCATTCATAAGGCCACAATTAACGATTTAGTTAATCAATTCACAATTGACTCTTGCGCGACTCAAAGGAACTTAACCGGAACTTGCAATGTATGTATGTCCGGGTGGAATCTTGCAACTGAATTTTAAAGCAGTTATGCTCAACCGATTGAGCTGAAATTTGGCATACCTGTCAAGTTCCGATGACAATACAATATGATACTGACAGCGAGCTGATCTGATGATGGAGACGGACGGTGGACAACGGAACTCCTCGAGGGATAATAGTAGACTGGCCGTGTTTAGGCTCATTGTGATCAGCACACGGTTACGATCACTAATATTATAAAAGCTTGAAATGAAAAAAATATTTATCACAAAAAACGTATACATATTTTTTCATCGGCTCATGTTTTAGTTTAGCGGAAACACCTCAGGAGGGAGCCCATTCCACAACTTGCACGTATCGGGGAGAAAAGATCTCGTAAAGCGAGCTGTACGAGATACCCACGTGTCGATGATGTGAGGATGAGCTCCCTTGCGTTGTCGAGAAGTGCGATGATAGAACCTAGAAGCGGGTATGAGATTGAACAGCTCCTCAAGTCCCCATTATAGAGCCGATAGAACACACAGAGCCGATGTCTCGGCGCAGGCTCAGCTTCTCTAGTGAACTGGAGAGCTTGGGGTCGTTGACGATTCTAACGGCTCTTCTCTGACACACACTGTGTTTCTGGTATACACAGAAATACATAAACGTACACTAAGAGGAAACGGATTTGAAGATAAGATTTGTCCTGGCTGCTAGCTTATTATGGAATGTGTTATTACTGGAAGAAAGCGTTAGCTGAGGCAGTCGTGGGAAGCAATGGCGGCGATGAGCTCACCACTCGTCACGTCTATATTCCACGATGGGGCAACCCACTGTGAATAGAGTCCCATTGAGGCTCTGCCAAGGTCTGAAGATTTCACTCTGGCAGAAACTGGATGAGGAGAGCCGAAAACCGGGCTCAGTGGCGTGCCATGGGAGAGACCTATGTCGAGCAGTGGACTGCAGTAGGTTGATGATGTTGATGATGATGATGATGAGGCTCTGCCTACCCCTTCGGGGAAAAAGGCGTGTGTCTATGTCTGTACGAGTACTGTATGGTGTTGCTATGTGCTTTACCTCCACTCTGCTGACGATGCCGTTGTCATACGAGTTTTTGTAGTGAGACTGTATGTATGTATGTTTGTATGTATGTGTTGTATGGTGTTGCTATGTGCGTTACCTCCACTCTGCTGATGATGCCGCTGTCGTACGAGTTCTTGTAGTGAGACTGTATGTATGTATGTATGTGTTGTATGGTGTTGCTATGTGCTTTACCTCCACTCTGCTGACGATGCCGTTGTCGTACGAGTTCTTGTAGTGCGACTGCAGGAGTTGAAGACTGGAACTACGGAAGTCCTCCACTGGAATAATCAAAATCAAAATCATAAAATTTATTTCGAGGGAAATTCATAAAGGAAGGTACATTGTTAGAGTGTGTGTAAGCACTTAATTGTGTGAAGTTGCTAGGCAACTGTGTGAAGAAAAAACTAACAAGGAAAATATACTATTTTCATTAATTTACTAAAAGACTATTTTATTCTTCCTAACATGGTAGCAGAACGTTGTATCGATCAGTAAATCGAGTAACGGAAACATAAAACTATGGCTTCTTCAGAAGGGATTGGGGAAAAACTTTCTGGGAGTGGAAATTACCAAACGTGGAAATTTTCCATGAAGATGCTCCTAATCTCAAAAGACCTATGGGAGTGTGTGGAAAAGAATGAAGACAAAGACAAGAAACTACAACAGAAAGCGTTAGCAAGAATAGTGCTCAATGTGGAGCCTTCAGTATTCACACACATAAGGTATGCAGATACAGCCTATGATGCCTGGAGAAATCTTGAGAAGGCATTCGATGATAAGGGCCTTGGTCGGCGATTGAGCCTGCTTAGAAACCTCTTCAATACCAAACATGAATCGTTTTCGAGCATGGAGGGATACGTGACGCACATTATGAACCTCGCAAACCAATTGCGAGATATGTCCGAGCCCTTAGATGACGAGTTTGTAGCGGTTGTGATGCTGAGTGGACTGTCGACGAGGTATGCTCCTTTAGTCATGATTTTAGAGAACTCCAACGTGAAATTGTCAACGGATATTGTAAAATCAAAACTACTACAAGATGAGCAACGCCAGGTCAATTTCTCAGAACAAGAGGAGGCTGTGCTGACTGCAAAATCCAAGAAAGGACCAACTAAACAAAAGAAATGCTTTCGATGCAACAAGGCAGGGCACATTGCAAGGGACTGTCCAAGCAAGCCTAGAGATTTAAGCAAGAAAGGCATCCCTCAGAGAAAAGTAGAAGCAAACATTTCGGCGCTCACATCAAATGTGAAGAAGGATGCATGGTACGTGGACTCGGGTGCGTCATGTCACATGTGCAACAGAGCTGATTTGATGCAGAACTTTGTTCCAGATCGAACTTGGGAGGTGACCGTTGCAAATGGACAAAAACTTTTTAGTGCTGGACGAGGCGATGTAAAACTTTTTTTACAAAACGGAAGTGAAATAATTTTAAATGACGTTTTCTTGTTCCCTGAACTGTCAACTAATTTAATTTCAGTCAGGGTTTTGACAAAATGTTTTAGTAGAGTTGTTTTTACAAACGTTTTATGTAAAATTTTCGACGAAAATGTGCTTAGAGCGACTGCGAAACTAGTTGAAGGCATGTATCAGTTATGTACGGTAGTGCAGGGTGTTTCACAAGTGATAAAGTGTGCATCTGCGAGTAAATGTATGCCAGTAGCAATGCCGAGCAGCGCATTGACTAGCCATGAGTTGTGGTATCGTCGTCTAGGGCACTTGAATGCACGTAGCATGGATCTTCTCAAACGAGGTATGGCTGTAGGGATTAATTTTAATAAAACTCAGTTCAGTCCGTGCGTTACATGTATAGAAGGGAAGCAAACGAGGCTGCCATTTCCTCAGCAATCATACACCAGAGCTAAGGAAAAGCTAGGTTTAATTCACACCGATCTTTGAGGGCCCATGTCTGAAAAGTCTCACGGAGGAGCTAGATATCTGTTGACGTTTATTGACGATTGTACTAGAAAAACATTTGGGTACATTTTGCGGTCAAAGACGAGGTATTGGAGAAATTTAAACATTTCAAGGCTCTTGTAGAGAACCAAACGGATAGGAAGATCAAAGTATTGAGAAGTGGCAATGGTGGTGAATACATAAATGTTGATTTTTAGGATTACCTGAAGGCGAATGGGATTTGTCATAATACTACAGTTCCTAGATGTCCTGAACAAAATGGAGTTTCAGAACGCGCCAACAGAACCATTATGGAAACAGTGAGATGCATGTTGCAGGAAGCTGGCCTGAGCAAGAGCTACTGGGCTGAAGCTGTGAGAACTGCAATTTACATCAAGAATAGGTCTCCTACTAAAGCTGTGAGAGGGGCTACTCCAGAGGAGAAATGGTCAGGTAACAAAGTAGATTTGAGTCATTTACGAGTCTTTGGTTGCCAAGTTTACGCTGTTATTGACAATCGCAAGAAGCTTGATGCAAAAAGTTAACCATTAATTTTCATTGGCTACTGTGAAGGTACGAAAGGATATCGTTTGATAGATCCTTTATCTCCAAGTAAAATCATCCAAGCCAGGAATGTAACATTTTTAGAGGACAAATTTTACAAAAAGCCTGTATCTACTGAGAACAGATCGTTCATGCACGAACTAACTAATCTTTGTCATACTGAGGATGAGGATACTGATGATGATGATGATGATGATGATGATGATGATGATGATGATGTTGATGTACCTGTGCAGCAGTGTCAACCTGTAACGTCACGAAGGCAAAGTATCATTAGCATCTCTGATTCTGAGGATTCTGATTTAAATCATTCCTCGGATCCAACCTATGCTCCAGGATCAATTTTAGATTCTGACGATTCAAAAACGTTGAGCGAGTTTGAAGATGCATGCAATATGGCGGCAATGATAAGCGATATAGATGGAAAAGACCCAATGACTGTAAAGGAAGCTTTAACTGGACCTGAATCTGCACAATGGAAGGCTGCGATGCAAAATGAGTATCAATCATTTCTTGACAATAAATGTTGGACACTTGTGGACTTACCGAAAGGAAAGAAATCTGTTAAGTGCAAGTGGATATTTAAGAAGAAAAGAGGACTGAATGGTGAGCTTTTGCAATACAAAGCCAGACTAGTGGCCAAAGGATTTACACAAAAATATGGTATCGATTATCAAGAAACATTTTCTCCAGTTGTTAGATACTCGACCATACGAATGCTTTTGGCTTTGGCTGCTGAGTATGAGATGGAAATTGATCATATGGATGTTAAAACTGCATTTTTGAATGGAGATTTAAAGGAAGAAGTTTACATGGAAGTTCCTGAAGGTTTTGAACAAAATGGAGGAAAGACGAGAGTGTATCGGCTACATAAAGCTGTTTATGGACTTAAACAAGCGCCGAAGTCTTGGAACGAGAAGATAAACTCTGTTCTTGTGGAAAAACTTATGTTCAAAAGGTTGAAATCAGAACCATGTGTCTACATGCGGTCAAGAGGAGGAAAAATGGTGATTATTGCCCTCTATGTAGATGACGTCATACTGTTTGCTCATTCATCTGAAGAGAAGAATAAAGTTAAACAGGATATAATGAAGGAGTTTGTGATGAAGGATCTTGGTCCGGTTCAACACATCTTGGGCATGCAAGTTTGTAGAGAAGACAATAGAATAATCGTAAACCAGAAAAGTTATATAAAGAAGGTTTTGGAAAGATTCAACATGACAGACTGCAAACCATCGCCAACTCCAATGGAAGTAGGTATAAAATTGAATAAATCCGATCAGAAGAACACTAAGTTAGACTACAGACATCTGATAGGATGCTTGATGTATATAGCGGTTTGTACGAGACCAGATATAGCTCATGCTATAAGTGTGCTGAGTCAGTTCAATGACTGTTATGCAGAGGAACACTGGAAAGCAGCTAAGAGGGTTTTACGATATCTAAAAGGAACTTTGGATTACCAACTCATATTTGAGAAGTCCGGTATGGATATCAATGGATACGCTGACGCCGATTGGGCTGGGAGCATTATTGATAGGAGGTCATACACGGGGTATGTTTTCAAAATAGGCAGTAGTGTAGTTTCATGGGAAAGTCGTAATCAACGCACGGTGGCTTTGTCCAGTACGGAAGCTGAGTATATGGCAATATCTGACGCTACGAAAGAAGCTTTGTTTATTCAAAGTTTCATGAAAGAGTTACTAGGTAGGGTGTTCACACTAACGCTATATAACGACAATCAATCTGCTCAGAAGCTTGCGGAGAATATAGGGTATTCAGGTCGCACTAAGCACATTGATGATCGACATCATTTTATACGTGATGTTGTGAGTAGTAATTTAGTTCTGATAAAGTATTTATCTACTGAAGAAATGTTAGCAGACATTCTAACGAAACCTTTGTCAAAAGATAAGTTTTGGAAATTTGTATCAGGCTTAGGTTTTATCATTAAGGCTTAAGGGGCTGTGTTAGAGTGTGTGTGTAAGCACTTAATTGTGTGAAGTTGCTAGGCAACTGTGTGAAGAAAAAACTAACAAGAAAAATATACTATTTTCATTAATTTACTAAAAGACTATTTTATTCTTCCTAACATACATAACATATCTAAACAATAAAAACCTTAAAAACTAATTGGATTGGTGGGCAGGTGTCGCTCGCAACTGTAAAATAAATTTAAATTTTTAAATTTTAAAGTTTCTTTATTTCATAATTATAGGTGTACAGATTCAAGTGTAGTTACGCAGCAGCAGCACAGTGGGCTAGTATAAGGACAATCCACCAAAAAATTTAAAATTCAAAATCCATGCTTTATTTATTCAGTGGGATTTAAAAAAAAAAACTCTTTGACGCGTAACTTTTTATAAAATAATTATAGCAATCTTATTATTAGATATACATTTGTTTTGGCTGTGTTGGAGCAAGTTCAGTCCCAAGCTTTATTATCATCTAAATAATCTGAGATTTAAGAGTACGCTTTTTTAGAAAGTTTATTTTTAATTAAGTTTTTAAATTTGTTTAGCCTAGCAGCAATCATTGCCAGCGCGGTGTTGGAGCTGGCCCGCGACCTGCGCACCAGAGACGCGGCGCGTGCGCATGATGGCGTGGGAACAGTCGACCCGCGCCGCCGCAAACACAACCACTTGTTTGATAATACAAGCACAACTTCATTTAACATGGTATTGATTGGTGGATGACACATGGTGCTGATTGGTGGATGACACATGGTATTGATTGGTGGATGACACATGGTATTGATTGGTGGATGACACATGGTGCTGATTGGTGGATGACACATGGTATTGATTGGTGGATGACACATAGTATTGATTGGTGGATGACACATGGTATTGATTGGTGGATGACACATGGTGCTGATTGGTGGATGACACATGGTATTGATTGGTGGATGACACATGGTATTGATTGGTGGATGACACATGGTATTGATTGGTGGATGACACATGGTGCTGATTGGTGGATGACACATGGTATTGATTGGTGGATGACACATGGTATTGATTGGTGGATGACACATGGTATTGATTGGTGGATGACACATGATAATGATTGGTGGATGACACATGGTATTGATTGGTGGGTGACACATGGTATTGAATGGTGGATGACACATAGTATTGATCGGTGGATGACACATGGTATTGATTGGAGGATGACACATGGTATTGATTGGAGGATGACACATGGTATTGATCGGTGGATGACACATAGTATTGATTGGAGGATGACACATGGTATTGATTGGAGGATGACACATAGTATTGATTGGAGGATGACACATAGTATTGATTGGAGGATGACACATGGTATTGATTGGAGGATGACACATGGTATTGATCGGTGGATGACACATAGTATTGATTGGAGGATGACACATGGTATTGATTGGAGGATGACACATGGTATTGACTGGAGGATGACACATGGTATTGATCGGTGGATGACACATAGTATTGATTGGAGGATGACACATAGTATTGATTGGAGGATGACACATGGTATTGATTGGAGGATGACACATAGTATTGATTGGAGGATGACACATGGTATTGATTGGAGGATGACACATAGTATTGATTGGAGGATGACACATGGTATTGATTGGAGGATGACACATAGTATTGATTGGAGGATGACACATAGTATTGATTGGAGGATGACACATGGTATTGATTGGAGGATGACACATGGTATTGATTGGAGGATGACACATGGTATTGATTGGAGGATGACACATGGTATTGATCGGTGGATGACACATAGTATTGATTGGAGGATGACACATGGTATTGATTGGAGGATGACACATGGTATTTATTGGTGGATGACACATGGTATTGAATGGTAGGTGGCACATGGTATTGATTGGTGGATGACAACCACCAGTGCTTACCAACACCTGGGCCGTATGCTTGTTTGCTACCTTGGTAGTATATAGAAAAATAATAATAATAGGAACCTACTTTCAAGGTGCGTAAAGTGTTGATTAGCTTACCCACTTCCTCCACGGATCTGAAGCGCATGTCGCACGCGGAGCCTACTCCATGGCACAGCAGGAGGAGGTGGTCGATGCTGGAAGGTTCAGGGTCCTCGATCTCCGACTCCTCGCAGCCGCGCCGCACCACGCGGGGGCGGGATGAGCTCGGCTGGAACATTTTATATTATTTTATTTTAATTTGGGAGACAAAACAAAACAATAATACAAGTAAAAAAAAAATATGCTGTACAGTTCACACAACATTATCTAGCCCCAAGCTAAGCAGAGCTTATGTTATGGGTAACTGATAAGATAACTGATATATTTAATACAATATATTAAATAGATAGATATTTTTTATTATAAATAGAAAATACCCAGAACACCCTGAACAAATATCTGCGATCACACAAATATTTGTTCCAAGGCAGGAATCGAACCCGCAACCTCCTGCGTCGCAGGCCAACCATCGCCCGCCGTGCCACAGAGGTCGTAAATTTTTGAGCTGGGTCAGCGATTTCCCTCCTCTTTTCCCCCATAGCATTGTATAGAGGTCATTTTAGACATTTAGGTATTTATTTATTCAATTGATAGGTAGCTTACAGTCACAACACCAAAACGCTACCTATCTATAACTATGTACAGCACAATAATACAATAGAATCTAATAACTAGACATCGGATTATATGCACAATCAAAATGCCAAAATATGCATGCCAATATGCACTAAAAAAGGGCGAAATATGCATAAAATATGCACAATCAAAAATGAAGAAGGTATTCGCTTTTCATAAACTTTGCAAAAAACCACAGTGCCACAGTTTTGAATTTGAATTTGAATGAATTTGAATAATTTCAACAAAAATAAACAAACACAGCGAGTCAAAAACAATTGAATTGCGTTAGGCGCGTGAGTGAAGCAGCGAGTGCAGTAAGCCGCCCCCACCCGCACGCACAGCGCAACCCGCCGACGTATACCGAGCGCCGGCCGACCACTATGCGAGCCAGTCGGTCGGATCCAGTGCGCTCGCCGAGTGTGCGCGAGTCGGATGTGTTGACGGCGTAATACAACATGCCTTACTCTGCCAACGAACTCGCATAACTACTGAAATAAGCACTATCAATGAAAAAGTACCAAAATATGCAATAACGCTATAAAAATAGCATTATATGCATTTGCATATGCAAACATGCAAATGCATATAATCCGATGTCTACTAATAACTAATAATAATAATGTTTACATAGAGATAGATACTTAAGTACATTCACCTGGACGGTAGGGAACTAGCCAGAGTGTCCAAATTTAAATATCTGGGACATGTGGTCACTGCTGACTTAAAAGATAATTGTGACATAGAAAGGGAGCGTAGGGCGGTCGCGGTTCGTGGAAATATGCTAATCCGCAGGTTTGCACATTGCACAGTGGAGGTCAAGGTAAAATTGTTTAAAAGCTTTTGTCAATCCTTTTATACCGGCAGCCTGTGGGTTTATTATACCAAAAAATCAGTTGGGGCCCTACGTGTCCTTTATAATAACTTGTTTAGAGCGATGGTGGGGCTACCTAGATTCTGCAGTGCGTCTGGCATGTTCGCTGATGCTCATGTCAATGACTTTCACGCTGTGATGCGCAACAAGATTGCGTCGGTTAAAAGCAGAATGCTGGGTAGCCCCAACAGTATACTCGGGGCACCGGCAGGCAGGTACGACAGTCCTCTGCAGATCGGCCCTTATAAACCATAACTCTGAGCAGGTATATTGTATTAATTGTACATTGTATATTGTACCTCTATCATTATGTAGATTCACCCTGCGTTTTTCACCCCGATACGCCCTTACCCTCATGCACTTCACACACTCACAATCGCATACACATGCACTACACTCACACACAACACATACACTCACCTATTACTCACCCTACTTATATTCTTATTTAATTTATATACCGGCACAAAATAGTTTAGTATTAGTTTAGTATTAGTTAGTTTTAGTATTAGTTATTATTTTAATGTTTAACCTTTTTGTTTACTGTATCAACTCGGTTCCAGGTTAACAAAACCCCTTGGGCCACCAAGATACAGGGTTCGCCTAGTTTGGGACCCGATGGAATTTCATTAGATAGTAGATGTTATTAAACATTAGTTATTGTAAACAGTACTTATATTTAGGACATGCCTACTCATTGTTATATTCTAACTACCTATGTTTACTGATGTCTTGTATAACCGTGTTTAGTTAAATAATAAAATATATCTTATCTTATCTCTAATTAGTTAATATATAAATAATTAATACAATATACTAGAAGGAGTGGTGAGAA
Source organism: Operophtera brumata (assembly GCA_932527175.1). Classification (NCBI taxonomy): domain Eukaryota; kingdom Metazoa; phylum Arthropoda; class Insecta; order Lepidoptera; family Geometridae; genus Operophtera; species Operophtera brumata. The sequence goes on along the minus strand of OW052239.1, from coordinate 28,429,797 downwards.
ACTGCCAAAGACCGGGATGTCTGGTGGGTTTTGGGGGAGACCTTTGCCCAGCAGTGGGACAAAATAGGTTAAGGAAAACAAAAAAAACAAAAAAAAACAATATACTAGAATATAATATAATGATAATAATTAATATATGTATGTGAGTATTTAGTTTTAAGTATTGTTTAATATTAATTAATTAGTATTTTAATGATAGTGTAAATTGGATCATGTTGTCTGAATAAATGAATTATAATATAATATAATAAGTACTAATTAAAAGTTAAATATGACCTTAAATACACATAAATAGAGCCGAGGCTATCATTAAATATGTCCACATGTTGGAACTCCTGCATAAAGCCGTTGAGGAGTGCGAGTGCCCGCAGTGTAGGAGCATTATTAGCGTGGCACGTCCGCGCAGAGTGACGAGCAAACAGCCGGTGACACCTGCGACCAGCACTCACGTAGTTGTTCGGGCGACGGGACATACAGAGTAACACTGCTCAGTGTGGTAGCATTGTTCACTCTGTTCCGCAGAATTAAGCAATAGTGCATCGCCAACTGCAGCTTGCGTCTCAACTCAAGCGTGTCCATTCCCACCATACCCGTCACAATGAGAGAAGGGAATAGATACAGATAGTAACCGTACATACGCTTATATCTCGCAAATTTAAGCTAAAGTCTCTCGATGATAACAGTATATTTAGCCTCGCGCGGATCCCATCCAATAGCACTAAACTCGAGCTTACTACGGACAAACGCATTGTAGAGCATAATCGCTACCCCTATGTCCTTAAAATGCGAAGCCGTCCTCATTATAAAGCCTAGGGTTCTGTTAGCGTTGTCATGTGGACGTTATATAGCTGGTGATGAACCGTAGAAGTTGATCACTAACATCTTCCAGCGAGGCTCGTTGCTTGTATTCCCCAGCACCGTGCACCACCATGATGAGATGGTCGATGGCGGGCCGCAGGTCGCGCGGCATGCGCATCTTGGGGGGGTTGCGGTACACGCGCTTGCCGAGGAGGAACTACGGATATAGGATAGAAGAGGGATATAGGATACAAGACTGGGATGTAGGATAGATTGGAATATAGGATAGACTGGGATGTAGGATAGACTAGGATGTATGATGGACTAGGATATAGGATAGACTAGGATGTAGGATAGATTGGGATATAGGATAAACTAGGTTATATGATGGACTAGGGTTTAGGATAGATTAGGGTATAGGATAGACTGGGATATAGAATAGACTAGGATATAGGATAGACTAGGTTATAGGATAGACTAGGATATTGGATAGTCTAGAATATTGGATAGTCTAGGATGTATGATAGATTAGGGTATAGGATAGACTGGGATATAGAATAGACTGGGATATAGAATAGACTAGGATATAGGATAAACTAGGGTATAGGATAGACTAGGATATAGAATAGACTAGGATATAGGATAGACCAGGATATTGGAAAGTCTAGGATGTATGATAGATTAGGGTATAGGATAGACTGGGATATAGAATAGACTAGGATATAGGATAAACTAGGGTATAGGATAGGCTATGATATAGGATAGATTAGGATATAGGATAGACTAGGATATAGGAAAGACAAGGTTATATGGTAGAACTAGTGGAATACCCGCGACTTCGCCCGCGTGTACTTTTCCATACAAACTGATAGTACTCTTCGCCACACAATGTTTTTTTTTTTAACTATGATAGACCTTTGTTTGACCACGATCTCACCTGCTGGTATGTGACGATGTGGCCGAAGATGGAGCACAAAGGTCTAGAAGGCACCTATTCACTCTAGCCTTGAAGAGACCCAGATTATAGTTTTCAGGAAAGACAGACGACGGTAGTGTATTCCACTCCTTAGCAGTTCCCATTATAAAGGTAGAACTGAAACGTTTAGTACGAATAGAGGGTATACTAATGAGGTAAGGGTGGTACCGAGCCGTGCGTCTGCTCGTCCTATGATGAACAGGAGATGGTGGGATCAGATCGTGCAGGTTTAGTACGAATAGAGGGTATACTGATGAGGTAAGGATGGTACCGAGCCATGCGTCTGCTCGTCCTATGATGAACAGGAGATGGTGGGATCAGATCGTGCAGGTTTAGTACGAATAGAGGGTATACATATGCACAGAACTGACCGGGGGGGAACTGAACGAGTCCGCGGGCCCTCCGTGCAGGAAGTGCACCATCACAGCCGGGCCGTGCATCACCACCAGCTCACTGTTGGGCAGAACGAGGCGGCGATGCCACTCGCCAGTGGTCATGCCGTGACGATACTCCTCCTGGGAAATGAAAGCTTTTATTTAGAAAGAAAAGAAAGAAAAATATTTCTTTTTTTATTTTTATTTTTCACTTTAAGCGATGGGACCGCCCGTGTACATTACTGTTATTGTTTTGGTTATTTTATCTTTTTTATTTTTTATATTTGGTGTGCAATAAAGTGTTAATCTATCTATCTATCTAAAAATTCTAGAGTTCATTATAGATGTTTGCGCTAGTCAAGGATTTGTATTTTGGCGGCATTCCCACACTCCTGCGACAATAAGATGACCGGTGACAGTATCGCTACAACAACTAGAGACCTTAGTTCTCACAAGTGGCGCCGCCACACACATGACTTAATGAACTACTTCGGATCGGATGGCGTCGTAACAACGGTCACACCACAGATGAAGTAGTACATGGATAGAGTGCTAAAATGGCATAGAGTGTTCCTTCTTACTCCTATCCTAGAAGATAGCTTGCTATCCTATGTTAGAGAGAAACAAATATATTGTCACACGACAGTAGTTTTTCCGAACCGTACCCTGAATATTGGTAACATGAAGGTACTAGTAATTGGTACCTAGTTTGACATTTGGCCTGGTACGAGTTACACAAATAAGAACAGATAGATATATGCTTGTCTCATTCCAACACATAAATACATTCGGGATCTTCTATAGGTTACATTTCGGGGAATGCTCCCAGGAACTTCATGATCTGATCCCACCATCTCCTTTTCTTCATAGGACGAGCAGGCGCACGGCTCGGTACCACCCTTACCTGATTAGTATACCCGCTATTCGTACTAAACGTTTCAGTTCCACCTTTATAATGCGAACTGCTAAGGAGTGGAATACACTACCGTCGTCTGTCTTTCCTGAAAACTATAATCTGGGTCTCTTCAAGGCTAGAGTGAATAGGTGCCTTCTAGACCTTTGTGCTCCATCTTCGGCCACATCGTCACTTTCCAACAGGTGAGATCGTGGTCTAACAAAGGTCTATCAAAGTTAAAGAAAAAAAAAAAAAAAAACCATTCATATAAAAGAATGAGACTGGTATAATCGATACCGGTTTGTTTTTAGCCTTAGTTCCATGCTTTAGTTCTTCTTCTGAGGGTCTCACGGTGTGCAACAAACTATTATCGGAAAACAGATAATATATAATTCGGTGGGAGCAAGCTTGGCGGACCTTGAAATAAAACTATATTGTGCGTGTGAATTTGTACCAGCGCAAGTTTCTGGAACGATATCATTTGGAGCTGGGAGTCCGAAGATCAAAGGTACGTGGTTCTTCCCCAAATTACATTATCCGAGACTGCAAACTTTTTATTATCACAAGAACTACAAGTCCTCGAGGACAATCCTCGCGAACTCCTCCTTTTTTTTTTTTACTTTTGTAGACCTTTGTTTGACCACGATCTCACCTGTTGGTAAGTGACGATGTGGCCGAAGATGGAGCACAATGGTCTAGAAGGCACCTATTCACTCTAGCCTTGAAGAGACCCAGATTATAGTTTTCAGGAAAGGCAGACGACGGTAGTGTATTCCACTCCTTAGCAGTTCGCATAACAAAGGTAGAACCAAAACGTTTTGTGCGAATAGAAGGTATACCAATGAGGTAAGGATGGTACTGAGCCGTACGCCCATGCTGTGAACCTACTGCACCTTAAAGTACTTCCATCGCTCTGTGCTTCGGAGGGCACGTTAAGCTGTCGGTCCCGGCTGTTACTGATTAATAGCAGTCGATAAGCCATGTCAGAGGCCCTCGGGCGGCTTGACAAACTCCGACACCAGAGGCCAGCACTAAATATGCAAAGTTATATAAAAATAGGTACCTCCAACTTATCAGCCACGGCTTCTGTATAAGGCACATATCTTGCGTCTGTGGTCCCCTTGTAGAACCAGCTACACCTGAAATCAGAAACCAGCAGCCTTTATTACGCCGCAAAGCAGTAGTGCTCGCATCGCTGTGTTCCGGCTTGAAGCTTGCCCGTGAAATTACGGCACATGAGACGTTTCATCTTTATGTCTCAGGGTGGCGGGCGCAGTGCAATGCCACATAGGGCGCGTCCTAGGTGGACGTGACCTATGTGGTAATGCGTTGTTAAAGGCAGAGGTTACCGCTTAACATCAGGTGAACCATCTGATAGTTCCGTCATTCATGCAAATAATAAGTGTTGTGTAATATTTTCTAACACAAGCTTTTATACAAGTAATTAATATTGTAAAAATTAAAAAAAAACCCTCACCGCAATGAAACGGCTGAACCGATTTTGATCAAACATAGCTAAGAACACGTCCGACTAATTCACCTTTAAAACAAAGAAAAACTAAATCAAAATCGGTTCATCCGTTCGGGAGCCACGATACCACAGACAGACACACATACATACACGTCAAACTTATAACACCCCGTCGTTTTTGCGTCGGGGGTTAAAAATTAGTGATCGTAACCGTGTGCTGTGGTGCGATCAGCTAAATATGTTGCAAACGATTTCTATTGTCCGCTTGATGCTAACAAAATAATATTTCTATCGATGTTTTCCGATCAGTGGTGCGATCAGCTAAATATGTTGCAAACGATTTCTATCGTCCGATTGATGCTAACAAAATAATATTTCTATCGATGTTTTCCGATCAGCTATCTTTTCTTGCTCCGATTTCTATGGACTTCTATCGATGTGTTACAATCTGAAGTTTGTACGAATTATGGATAACCCGACCACTTTACAAAGTACGATTACGCTATGAACCGTGTATCAACGTACTAACCATTTTTAATCAAACGTATAATACGACTCTTATATGCTTTGTCTATGATAGAAACATATTTTTACTCTGTGCTGTGTGACTTGTGCGATGCGTAGTATCCTATTAGTCAATCCTTGTGAGAAAAGTTTGTTTACATTTTAACAAATATACGAATTATCAAATAATTAATGTTTGGAAGGAAAGTAAGTAACCACATTGAAGTGAAATGTATATATACCTATAGACCCAAGTTGTGTTGATTCGTTCGACTCCAATTTAATATTTTTTAGCAAAATATCGCAATACCGCTACATAGTAGTATAAGTGTTTTGTACGTACTGAATGTTTTTATTTGATTTGGAATGTAATTAAAACCATGTTCAAACAATTAAAAACTCCACTTTTATGGCTTACCTTTTAGATTTAGGTATATGGTTTGAAACAACCATTTACTTGTTTCTATTGCAATAGGTTGTGTTGCGATCAAATGCTGTCATTAATCATTGAAACAGCGGTACATAATCGCTACTTCATACTATCGATAGAAACACTAAATGTCAAAAGGCTTTTTGTTGCAATCAAGCTTTGTTAGCAACAGGGTGAGTTGCATGATCGCTAAAACGTCATTTTCAATAGAAACAGCATTGAAACAGCGCAATGCTGATAGAAACAGGAGATAGCTAATCGCTCGGCAGCTATCTTTTCTTGGTCCGATTTCTATGGACTTGTATCGATGTGTTACAATCTGAAGTTTGTACGAATTATGGATAACCCGACCACTTTACAAAGTACGATTACGCTATGAACCGTGAATCAACGTACTAACCATTTTTAATCAACCGTATAATACGACTCTTTTATGCTTTGTCTATGATAGAAACATATTTTTACTCTGTGCTGTGTGACTTGTGCGATGCGTAGTATCCTATTAGTCAATCCTTATGAGAAAAGTTTGTTTACATTTTAACAAATATACGAATTATCAAATACTTAAGGTTTGGAAGGAAAGTAAATAACCACATTGAAGTGAAATGTATATATACGTATAGACCCAAGTTGTGTTGATTCGTTCGACTCCAATTTAATATTTTTAACAAAATAGCGCAATACCGCTAAATTGTAGTAAAAGTGTTTTGTACGTACTGAATGTTTTAATTTGATTTGGAATGTAAATAAACCATGTTCAAACAATTAAAAAATCCACTTTTATGGCTTACCTTTTAGATTTATATGGTTTGAAACAACCATTTACTTGTTTCTATTGCAATAGGTTGTGTTGCGATCAAATGCTGTCATTATTCATTGAAACAGCGGTACATAATCGATACTTCATACTAACGATAGAAACACTACATGTCAAAAGGCTTTTTGTTGCAATCAAGCTTTGTTAGCAACAGGGTGAATTGCATGATCGCTAAAACGTCATTTTCAATAGAAACAGCATTGAAACAGCGGAATGCTGATAGAAACTGGAGAAAGCTAATCGCTCGGCTGATCACAATGAGCCTAAACACGGCCAGTCTACTATTATCCAGTTATAAATTCAGTTGCAAGATTCCACCCGGACATACTTTGCAAGTTATTATAAAGCTTGTCTACACTAATCTACACGTGTGTGTGTATGTTTGTAATGAATAAACTAAAAAACTACTGTGCCGATTACAAAAATTCTTTCACCATTGGAAAGCTACATTCACCCTGAGTGACATAGGCTACCAGGGGGGTGGGGGGTATGGGGCTGTTTTTCGACATGAAACTACCGTGCGAAGGCGGGACGAGTCGCTAGTACTAAAGTTTTCTCGAAATCAACTTTCGCTATCAGAAGAAGTGTTGATGAGCTGTATAGGGCAAAAAAACACCACAAAATTTGAATTTCGCGCCGCAAGCGTGAGCATCCACCTTAATATAAAGCTTGTAATTAAAAAAACCGTGTAATGTAGGTACCTTCTAACATTAGTCGGGTTCTGCTTCCAATAGACGGCTAGCCGTAGTCTGCCCACTATGTTGACGTCAAACCGGCCGCCGTCAGTCGGCACCAGCGTGTTATCAGTGAGCTCCGCTGGAAACAGGGTGCAAACATTATATCCTCTGACCTCTGACGATATGACGACCTGTGGCACGGCGGGCGTACGTTCGCCTGCGACGCAGGAGGTTGCGGGTTCGATTCCCGCTTTGGAACAAATATTTGTACGATCTGCAAATATTTGTTCAGGGTGTTCTGGGTATTTATAATAAAAAATATCTATCTAAATTTAAATGTAACCCAAAAATTTCGTTCCACCGGAACTCGAAACCTGTAGATGGCTCCCATCGGCGCTATAGCCGAGTTGATAGTGCCCACAAATGTCGTCTCCAGCGTCATAGTGTTCTATGGCCGAATTGTTAAAGGCATCGCCGATCACAGGCGAGGTTGCGGGTTCGAGTCCCGCTGGAACGGAATTTTTGGGTTACATTTAAATTTAATGTTATCCATAAAGTGTGGTTTACACTTGAAAAATAATAAACTAATATCTATGTATGTAATATATTGTATTAAGTATATCAGTTATCTAGTACCATAACACAAGCTCTGCTTAGCTTGGGGCTGGATAATGTTGTGTGAACTGTCCAGCATTATTTATTATTATATTTATTTATTTGTCCAGATTCAGCAAAAGCCACTCCAACATGCCTTCCTGCGCTCAAAGTTCTACGATGCTAGATGCAAGCTATATGGCCTGCCAATTGCCACTTCCCTTCCACTTGTTAGAAGTAGAGCTTTTTTGAGAAAGAGTTCGTCCGGGGAAGTACTACCACCATACCTATTTCTGCCGCAAAGCAGTAGTGCTCGCATTGCCGTGTTCCGGTTTGAAGGGTATGGGTGCCGGTGAAATTACAGCATCATGAGACTTATCATCTTTAAGTCTCAGGGTGGCGGGTGCAGTGCAATGCCACATAGGGCGCGTCCTAGGTAGGTAGGTCTAGGTAGGTAGGTATGAGGTAATGCACTGTTCATAGGCATAGGGTACCGCTTAACATCAGGTTGGCCATCTGCTTGTTCCGACATTCCAAGTTAAATAAAATAAGTTTTTTGTGAAAAATATATTTCTCAATAAAAGTATTTATAATATTAGTGATCGTAACCGTGTGCTGATCACAATGAGCCTAAACACGGCCAGTCTACTATTATCCATCGAGGACTTCCGTTGTCCACCTTCCGTCTCCATCATCAGATCAGCTCGCTGTCACCATCATATTGCATTGTCATCGGAACTTGACAGGTATGACAAATATCAGCTCAATCGGTTGAGGATAACTGCTTTAAAATTCAGTTGCAAGATTCCACCCGGACATACATACATCATCATAATCATCAACCTACTGCAGTCCACTGCTGGACATAGGTCTCTCCCACGGTGCTCCACTTCTTCGGCTCTCCTAATCCAGTGTCTGCCAGCCACCCCGCACAAGTCGTCGCTCCACCTAGCCAGAGGGTGTCCTACACTACGTTTGCCAAGACGTGGTCTACAAGAACCCGTTTAGATAGATAGATAGATAGATAACACTTTATTGCACACCACAAAAATAAAACTAACATTAAAAACAATCAGAAAAATAAGTACTTATGGAAGTACAATGGGCGGTCTTATCGCTGAAAGCGATCTCTTCCCGACAACCTAGGGATGGACTGGAATTGACGAGAACGATAAAGGACGGTGGTGTAGATCAAATAAATAAATAAATAAAAGTATACGTATACATACAATCTAACTTATAATAACATAAATATATAATATAACTACACAAAATATACTAAATAAATAAATAAAAATATCTGAACATATTACTAGAATTTACAGCTTTACGACATGGACAAAAAATTATGAAACAATAGCTTTTTGAAGATAGGAAGAGATTTAGCGGTTCTGATAACCAGAGGAAGATCATTCCAAAGGCTTGTACAGTAAAGGAATATCCGTAGAAAGTGGAAGTGTGCTCAGGAGTTTTAAGTTGCAATGACTCAGAGGAGCGCAATGCAAAATGGTGGGAGAGATGAAGATATTGAAAGCGCTCCTTGAGGTAAGGAGGGGCAGAAGGGTTAAATAAAATACTGTACAAGAGAGACAGAATGTGAGTATTCCTGCGATGGCGTATAGGCAACCACTTGAGCTTAATGCGAAATTCGGAGACGTGGTCATATTTACGTGGTCCCGTTTACTCCACCGGTTATCGGTTCTTCTGCAGACATGACCGGCCCACTGCCACTTCAGCTTGCTAATCCTCTGGGCTATGTCTAGAACTTTGGTTCTCTGTCGGATAACCTACATACATACATACATTGCAAGTTAATTAAAAGCTTGTAAAAACAATATAGTTTTCGCTGTGGCTTTACTTACGGCTACGAAAGGCGTGTTCCAGCGCATTCGAGTCAGTCGTAGAGAAGCCTCGCCACACGGATTTGTCTTCGACATCGAATCGATAGAACCAATGATGTCGGACGGGGGTGTATTCCGATGTCGTGCCACTCTGGAAGAGATTCGGTAAAGTTTTAGTAGTAGTAGAGCTTTTCGTCCGAGGAAGTACTACCACCATACCTATTTCTGCCGCAAAGCAGTAGTGCTCGCATTGCAGTGTTCTGGATTGAAGGGGCCGGTGAAATTACAGGCACATGAGACTTTTCATCTTTATGTCTCAGGGTGGCGCGTGGCGGGCGCAGTGCAATGCCACATAGGGTGCGTCCTAGGTGGACGTGACCTATGAGGTAATGCACTGTTCATAGGCAGATGTTACCGCTTAACATCAGGTGGGCCATCTGCTTGTTCCGTCATTCAAGTAGTATAATAAAAAATAAAAAAAAGTTATATAAATGTGAAGCAAAGATAATTGGGTCTAAAGTAAGGAGGACGCGTGTCTGCAGAGAATGAGCAAAGTGCTCAAGCTCTTTCACTCGCGGTCTAGTGGGTTTATTATCAAGTATTTACAACGTTAACTATATCTAAAAATAAATAATATGTACTTATTATTTAATTCACAAGCTCTGCTTAGCTTGGGGTTAGATAATGCTGTGTAAACTGTCCAGCATTCAAAAAAAAAACAAATAACTATTTGACATAATAATAATAACACATGTAGGTACAGTTAAGAGCTGATATTTCACTAGACGTTTCGAATTTCTAGTTCACTCGTAATTTCCTTATGTAATGAACTTTTAATTATTTCTTCTGTATGAAATTAATAATAATGTCACCTGAATAGTCTACTAAATATAGCATGCGAAAGCTGATTATGGCTGTACATAAACTGTTGCAATAACCATTCTGTAACAAACACAAATTACGCAATAATTTATTTTGATTTCATTTAATTTAAAATGATTAAATTATAATAATTTGATGAATTGAATTGAATTGAATTCATTTATTGAAATAGATGGTACACATTAACACATATAATTATACTTATGCTAAGCGTAACGAACTATGTTTCGTCAATTATTTTTACAATACAGTGGTATATCAACTTAAGTACCTACTTTATTAATTTAATTGATTTAAATGTTAAGCTATTATTAAATATATTATAATAAATATATTATGATAAAATGTCAAAGATACTTATGGTGATTTTTCAGCTATTTTTCACTATTATTTAAGGAGGAGAAAGCAGCCCGTCTTTTCACGTCTATATTCCCACGATGGTGCAACCCACGGTGAAAAGAGGCCCATTTGAGGCTCTGCCTACCCTCTTTCAGGGAAAAAGGCGTGTGTCTATGTATGTATGAGAAAGCAGCTAAAAGCGTCAAAAGTAAGCTTAAAGCCGCGATTTCTCCGGTTAGCGGCTAAATGCCGACTAGTGCCGTGAAACCTTGCAAAAATCGAAAAAGAAAGATAAAATATAGAACACATTGAAGCTCATAGCACACGTAAGTAAATTAGTTAAATTGTTTGGGCTTGTCAGTGTAATAAGTTATTTGGGAAAAATATAAGCAAAGTGTAAATAATGAACTCAGAATTTTTTTTTCCTCTTTCATTCGAAATCTCACTCAAAATGCCAAAAAAAATACCAAGAAAACACAGGAAAAATGCTTGTTATATCCATTATTCTACATATATTTTTTTCATTGATAGACCTTTGTTTGAGCACGATCTCACCTGTTGGTAAGTGACGATGTGGCCGAAGATGGAGCACAAAGGTCTAGAAGGCACCTATTCACTCTAGCCTTGAAGAGACCCAGATTATAGTTTTCAGGAAAGACATTTGACAATATTTTTGCTACTCAACTAAGCAAATGTCAAAGTTTTGCGCAAACTGTTTGCGCATGCAAGTCGCTATTGGACGTCACACTGCACAAACTGTTTGCGCATGCATAATTAAGCATGTAGTCAGGCCTTAAGAAGGGTACTCTTTCTTTATTCTTTATTGTACACACAGAGAAGAAGAAAACAACTTACATAGAGGACATGTATAAAGGCGAGCTTAACCCTAAAAGAGTTTTCTTCCAGCAAACTTTTGATGATAAGGAGAACTGATTAATAGTGGTGGGTAATATGTGTGCAGAAATTATAAAAATATAATTATAATAATATAAATAATCAATATAAATTCTAGTCCATAATTACCTACGCAGGGGCCAAGTAGACGATTATGATACCGTTATAGTATACGGCTTAGTATTTCAATAAGACATTAATAAAGTTGAATCATACAACCTAAACCCGACAAGACGAGACATTCTGACTCAATGCTAGTACGGAGACCCAAAAGAGTTTCTCCCTTTATTTTTATTATCTTATCTTGTTTTATCTTCATCTTCCCTTTAATTCGACCTCTGTGACGCGGCGGGCGAAAGTTGGCCTGCGACGCAGGAGGCCGCGTGATTCTCGCCTCGGAACAAATATTTGTACGATCTGCAGATAATAGTTCAGTGTGTTCTGGGTATTTTCTATGTGTAATAAAAAATAACTATCTATGTAATGTATTGTATTAAGTATATCAGTTATCTAGTACCCATAACACAAGCTCTGCTTAGCTTGGGGCTAGATAATGTTGTGTTAACTGTCCAGCATTATTTATTTATTTATTTATTTTATATTAAAAAGTAACTATCTATGTATTGTATTGTATTAAGTGTATCGCTTGTGGCGCGAAATTCTTTTTTTTTTCGTGTGTTTTGCTCATCTCAGCTCATCAACACTTTTTCAGAAAGCAAAAACTATGTTGCCGGTAATTATATGACCTAACACACAAGTTTAAATTTATAGTATCACATAAATATCATTAGTTTGGCCAGTATTATTTTATCTGTGGTTTGGCTATGAATGTGCTTGAAACAAAAAAACACTGTAAATACCATTGAAGCACAATCACAGCTAAACTAATCATATTTATGTGATACTATAAATTAAAACTTGTGTGTCAGGTCATTTTATTACCGGCAACATAGTTTTCGCTATTTGAAGAAGTATTGATGAGCTGTGATGAGCAAAAAAAACACGAAAAAATTAGAATTTTGCGCCACAAGCGAGAGCAACCACCTTAAGTATATCAGTTATTTAGTACCCATAACACAAGTTCTGCTTAGCTTGGGGCTAAATAATGTTGCGCGAACTGTTCAGCCTTATTTATTATTATAATACAGTGAATGACTTAATTATAACTTCTACCTAGTCTACCTAGGACGCGCCCTATGTGGTATTGCACTGCGCCCGCCACCCTGAGACATAAAGATGAAAAGTCTCATGTGCCTGTAATTTTACCGGCACCCATACCCTTCAAACCGGAACACAGCAATGCAAGCACTACTGCTTTGCGGCAGAAATAGGCATGGTGGTAGTACTCCCCCGGACGATTTCTTTCACAAAAAGGCTCTACTACTACTAAAATGTACATAACTAACTAAATAACTACTAACTACATGTTACCTCATCGAGCACAGTGACGTCATCATTCGCTTCCTCGCCCATCTTACAGTTTCCAAAATCGACTGAGACCGTATTCTTCTGATTACTGCTATCTATGCTCTTCTCGTTCATGTTATTGCCGTCCTTTTCCTTCCTAGCGTCAGAATCAGCAGCGTTTTTTACTTTATAGTCTTTTCTGTCTAATAGGTTAATGTTACTGCAGAATTCACATGTGTTTATAATATGTATATCATCGTATACTGGTTCATTATTAATTTTGCGACCATCTGTTTTTTTATCGTTTATTGAACTATCTAAATTAACTTTATCCTGTGTCTTATTTTGGCCGTTTGCACTATCTAAATCGGTGCCATCTAAGTTTGTTATGCAACTATTATTTGTAGGTAACTTTAATTTTTCTAGTTTCGGAATACCAATTTCAAGATTGTCGTGTTCAACTGAAAAGTAGTTGACAGTCCTTACTATTTCATCGCCGCGATTCATAATATTTCGCGTGGATGTCAAATCATGCATTATATTCACTAAATTCGCCCGCGTATTGCTATCTAAAACATGCCCTTGACTTGGATTCTGGTCTGGTTTGGGTTCGGTTCTATTCAGTTCGGAATTTGTAACATGTCTGTAATGATTTTGACTCTGGCTTAACTCAAAAAAAGATTTCGAATGATCTGGTTGTGCTGGAGGAATTGAGAAGTAGCTTGCAAGTCTATTGAAACTTGCTGGTTCCGTTAATGCTAGATTAGGTTCTTCTGTGTTAGACGAGAAAAAAATTCTTGGATCTGGTAGTTGTGCATCTTGTTTTATAATTTCATGTTCTGCATTTACTGTGGGATATTTAGGCTCGTTATTAGCACCTAATGCTTGTGTGTGATCTTTGATTAGAAGATTAGTAGAGCCAAAAGCTCTTGCTATAGCTGGTATTTTATCGTCAACAGTTTTAGGTTCATTACCATCTTTATTTGGCGTATATGCAACAATTTTCTCTTCTTCACACTGCCCCATAATTGGGGTTGTATCACTGTGTTTTATTTCTCCTCTTTGCATAATCGTTACATTGTCCGCTTTAAAACCAGCAATAGTATAATTTTCGTGTGCAGTTGCAGATGTTAAAGTCGTGGTTGTTCGTGTTTGAGTCGTCGTTTCTGGTATGAAAGGTTCTTTTTTTTCACAAGAACTGTGTTCCTGTTCGTTGTATTGCCTTTTCTCTTCTTCACACTTTTCCATAGTTTGGGGTTTAGTACTGTGTTTTATTTCTCCTTGTTGCATGATTGTTACATTATCCGATTTACAACCAGCAATAGTATAATCTTCGTGTGCGGTAGCAGATGTCAATATCGTGGTTGTTTGTGTTTGGGTCGTCGTGTCTGGTATCAAAGGTTCGTTATTTTCAAAAGAAATGGGGTACTGCTCGTTGTATTGCCTCCTTAATTCATCTTCGAACCCAGGCGGTAACCGAAAAACTTCAGCTGGTAAAAACCTTCCATCATATGGATCTATAGTAGTCAGTTCCTTTTTTTTTGTCGTTCCCTGCTCTTGGAAAGCTTTTATATTTGTCGGTGAAGTCAAGGACTTCCGATAATGCGTTTCAGCAGCAAAATTCCCAGTGTCAAAGTAGGAAGCCATAGATTTTGGTGGGACGGCATGCTCAGCACTTTTTTGGTAAAGAAGGTAATCATTCGATGAAAAATCTGTTACAGCATTGTTTTTGAATTTTTCTATTCTATCTGTAAATGTTTCAAGAGTTAAATCTTCAGAGCTTCTTTTTTGTTCTCTAAATTCTATCTTATCGTCGTCCGTTTCAGAAGGTTCTATTATAAATTCTTCTTCGATAGGAAAGTCTTTTGTAGCATCTTGCTCTATTGAATGCACGTCTAAACCTCCTGTTTCATCAGATTTTGAATCGTCTTCTGCCGGTGGCGCTGATGGTATACTCATCTGTCGTGGCAGTACAATATCTTCGTGTGTCTTGAATTCAGCTTTTATTTCATCGCTCGCGTTGTTCGGTACATTATCAAAAAATAGCGAGTTATCGCCAAAGAAGCCTATAGCATTAGGGTCGATTTTAAACGTATATTCAGGGTCAACAGCTGTGTTGTTTGTATCGTCAGTTTGGAATCCAAAATTAGAAGGATCCGAACCTGTGACGATTCCAAAGTCCTGGTCTATCGCAGCTATTGACGCGTATGCTAGCTGTTCAGCAGTCCATTCATAGCTATCATTACTAGAAGTGGCAACGGCATCTAATCGGTCAGATATTGATTGACCTTGAAGTGTTTCAATTGTTTCTTCAGTAATTTGATTGATATCATCAAACTGCTCTTCCTCAAATGCTCTTTCTTCGGCAGTACTCTCAGGATAACTTTCTGACAGAAGCGCTTCAACTGGATTCGAAAGTTGTATTGATGAGTTAATATTTTCAATTAGTTGCTTGGTAACATTTTCATTTTCTTTATCTTCATGTACATTTACTTCTCTACACGTTTCACAAATATTGAAATCAGAAGTTTGTTCACTAACTTCGGTATCTTCTTTTTCAACTATTCCTCCAATAGGATTTTCTGATTGCATTAAATGATTAAAGAACCCGCTTGCCTTCTTGTCGAATAAAACATTAACATTGTCTTTTGAAGTCACCATCGCTTTATCAAAATGCCATGAGCTACCTCTCTCTTGACTAAGATTTTCGACACTTTTGTTTTCCGCCTCTGGCAAATCTTTTAGCAAAATCGAGCTAGCATTTCTTTTTAGTATCGTTCCTAAATTTTCTTGTGGTGGCTCGATAAGTAATACATTCTTTACATCTGAAATGCTCATACCAACCGCTGCTTTGTGTGGTTCTTCGTGAAGTTTGTTTTCAACTGCTATGTTCTCAAAGAAACTAAAAGAAGATTGTTTCTCTAAGTTTGGTATGGTAATTTCTTTAGAACTGTCAAATAAAGAGGTATTTTTGAAGTCTCTTTCTAAATTCGATATTTCTTGCGTTTTATCAGCAATAATAGCAGACAGTCCAAAAAGAGGCACACTGGACACTGCTACAACAGGTATAGTATCTTTAGAAAGTGATTCTATTAAACTGCTTCCTTGCTGATCATTTACAAGTTCATATTCTTTATTTATGGGGAATTTCGGAACACTTTTGTCATGTGATGTGGTAGTAATAATGTTTTGACCGACTGCTTTTGATAATGTACCACTAATCTCAATTACTTTAGACCCCGCAGCCGAGCCTATTTGCAAATCAACAGCTTGGAACGGTGAGTTTGCAATTGCAATTTCCTCTGCCATTGCAAGTTTTTCCATTTCATCAATTAATTCATCTGTTTTATATTTAGATTCTTGATCACCAGATATAGGGCCATCGAAAAAACTTATTGCCGGTGGAAGTGGTGCGATAAAATGTATTTTACTCTGTGCAATATCAGGCTGTATTTTTGGAACAAAATCACCAATAGCTCCGTGTATTCCAACATTAGCACTAACAAAAGGCGAAGTACTTGTACTTGGTACATTAGATTTCTCAAAGCTTTGTTGAGAATAATTTGTAGCAATTTCCGTTTTAAGATGTGTATGTTCTTGGATTGTTGCAGGATTATAAAATGTTACCACACCTTGAGTGTCTTTATTTTCATGCTCTAAATTATGGCTACTTATGTTTTCTACGTTTTGTGGAATGTTTTCTTGAGTATCATTCGGTGAAGCACTAGAATACTCATGAGTATTTATATTGAGAGCAGGGTCAGTGTACACTTGCTGTGAAGTATAATTTGGCTCAGCGAAATAACTAGCAGGATTCTGTCTTTCATTTTGAGCGTAATTATACGCTGTTTCAGCTGGATAATGCTGTTTATTTTGGTCATATTGGTATCCGTGTTGAAATCCAAACTGACTGTATTGATTTTGATCAACACTAGGCACCATTATTTCAAAGTTGCTTTGCTCTTGCGAATGCTGCGCGTATTGCGACGGTGCATAAGGTGCAGTTTCTAATGCAGGGTCGACTTTAGCTTCATTGTAATCAGGATCGAAGAAAGTCGTAACAGTACTTTGGATCTTGTTGATGTCTATAGAGCTAAGTTTAGATTTTAGAGAGCCTATTATTCCAAAACCTTTGGCTTCTTGTTTTGGCGGATCAAATGCTTCAGTAGTTGGTCGGCTGAGATCGAAGGCTGTACTGTATTCTTGTCCATAGGTCTGTTGAGGTTGACTTATATCGAAAGGTGTAAAAGACTGTTGCGGTTTCGCTTCAAATGTCGCGTACAGCGCTGCAGGTTCAGCTGGTTTGCTAATGTCAAACGGTATTGAACTTTGAACATTTGGAGATGTATATTGCTCGACAGTCTGAAATTGATTCTCAGGAGTCAAAAGTGAACCTTGGTAAGCACTTGCACCTACAGAAGGCACAGACGGTATTCCAGGAGCTATAGTAGGTTTTACATTATTACTGATGTCTCCAACTCCTTCTATTGGCCCGGAGTAGTACTGAGGACGTTTCTTTGTCATTCTGAAGTTAACAGCACCGGTCGCCTTTGGAGGCTCAACCAAGGGTTTAGTTGGTTCAGGAGTTAAACCAGGAGGCATCTGAGTAATTGGATGTGGCATATCGTGCGTTACTGGCAATGGATTGAAGAATGTAGGAGGCGGCTTATTTTGTATTGTGGGTGTAAACATTCGTATTTGAGGAGCAATATTTGATGATCCCTCAGCTGGAATTGTCGGTATAACATTGGAAATAGCAGGCATACTTGCTAAGTACGCATCTGATGCAATGTTAGAAGGGGGTAACGACCCAACGACTCCAAAAGGTGTTGAAGATGGAGGGATGGAAGTCAGATATGCTGCTCCTGTAGGAGGTGGAATGTTAGGACCTCCGATTCCAAAAGCTTGAGAAACTTCTGTGTTTGATGGCGTAAAGAATTGTGCACCAATCATAGATGGTTGTGGTTTTTCAGCAGATGACGGTGTAAAGAATGGTGCACCAATCGTAGACGGTTGTGGATTTTCAGCAGATGACGGTGTAAAGAATGGTGCCCCAATCGTAGACGGTTGTGGATTATCAGCAGATGACGGTGTAAAGAACGGTGTTCCAATAGCAGACGGTTGTGGATTTTCAGCCGGCGATGGTGTAAAGAATGGTACGCCAATCGCAGATGGTTGTGAGTTCTCAGCAGGCGATGGTGTAAAGAATGGTGCACCAATCGCAGACGGTTGTGGGTTCTCAGCAGGCGATGGTGTAAAGAACGGTGCACCAATCGCACACGGGTGTGGTTTTTCCGCAGGCGATGGTACAAAAAATGGTGCTCCGGCTGACGATGGCAGATTTTTAGGCGGCATGAATTGTGGAGGTTCTATACTTGGTGGTTTTCGATCTGAAGTAATACTTGGTGGTAATGTTGGAGGCATTCTTGGCTGTATCGACTGATCTGACATTTCTGGAATAGCTGTAGGCACGAAAATGTTTTCAGAGAAAGTCGGCGCTGGCACGGGTTGTGTTTTGATCAAAGGCTGATTAGCAGATATACGCCTTGCGACCGATGGTGGTAAGATTCCTTTTCCCACTGAGGTTTGACTATCCTTTCTTGGTAGATTGGAAAACATCGGCGGTGGCGGTATTATAGGCAGTCTTGGGGTAGTAATATCTTTGTGGTCAATTGGTGTGAAGAAGTTCGGCTGACCATCTATATTTATGTTACGATTTTCAGGGATCTGTACCGCAGTCACTGTATCTTCCATCATGGTGTATGTACTTGCTGAATTTTTGTTATCGACACCTGCGTTATAACTACTAGCTGGCATTCCACCGAATAGATCAGCATTAATTGGTACAGGATTCAATAAATACGCGTGCTTGTCCGAAACTGCGTGAGTATTTGTAGTATCTTTAGCTTTACTGACAGTTGCTTCAACAGTTTTGAATTCATCATTGTGAGAGTCTGCTGGGGTAAAGAATGGTGGATTATTCTGACTGAGAGGCGTAAAACCATGAGTTACACCACCGTCATCACCATGAATATATGCAACTTGTTTGCTTCTAGCGAGAGTTTCTTCCGGGGTAAGTATAGGTGGCATATAGTTGGTGCCAGGCACGACTGACATGACTGGTGGTATGTTTATATTGTGGTACATATTTTGTGAAGCGTCCCCGTAGCTGAGACCAGGTATTGGTGCGTATTTCTTCTTTGTAGATATCCTGTAGTTGCCGGCACCTGGAACAAAGAAAGAGGCATTTTTATAAAACGTACACAACTTTGTAAGTATTTAATATTATTATTTAAAATTATAGACGAGCAGCTTTCAACCTTGAGAGGGACTCTTCCCGCCACTTTTGAAAGGAGACGTTGTCTACTTTTATTTTATTTATTTTCCTAGTGTTTTCTTGAGTTATTTTGTGTTATTTTGGTGGCATTTTAACGAATGTAGCTCGTTTAAAAAGCACAAGTGTAGTGAAATGAAATGGAAGTGAATTGCGTGACTTTTGAAATCGGTGGAAATTGTCTACCAAAGTTTTAGTAAAATTGGCCACCGTTTTACTAAAACATGACTCGACCGTGACTTTGACGACTTGGAAGGAGTGTAACGTTGCAAAATATATTGAAAATACAATATGGTGAAAATACAGATACTTGAAAATGGCAAACGCACAAGCCGTGGGGCGCCATTTATAAAGAAAAAAAAGAAAAAGAGCTTTCGACCAGAAACTAGGAATTCCTAAGCACGTTGTTCGCCAACGGTAGGTTAGCTACAGATCGAATGGTTCTCGTAACACTTGCGCATACAACCACTCTTACATATCTTCTCATTCACATATCTTCTTATTTACACATACAAATACACCCTTACACTTACTGACTCGCATAGATGTACACCCTCAGTAATTTTTATTAACTGTACTTAAGACGCTAGTTAGGGCTGAATATATACTAATGAATGAATGAATGAAAATACTTTATTGTACACCTTACAAACTGGTTAAAAACAAGACATAACAATTAAACAAAAAAAACTAAATGTACAATGGGCGGTCTTATCGCTAAAGAGCGATCTCTTCCAGACAACCTTTGGATGGAGAGGAGCTGAACTTATCTGGAAGATTGGTTGGGGTGTACCCATTTTTAAATGTAAAAGAAATATTTTCATTAAATAAACTTACACATTATTACAAAAAAAAAATATTACAGAATAATAGATAAGTATAATACACACACAAATAAATATAAATATATATATATATATATATATACTAACACCCTGCTCTCATGCTTGGGCCGCCTCTGGTACCCGGACTCTAAGGGATGAATATATACTAACACCCTACTCTCGTGCTTGGGCCTCCTCTGGTACCCGGACTCTTAGGGCTGAATATATACTAACACCCTAATCTCGTGCTTGGGCCTCCTCTGGTACCCGGACTCTTTTGAGACTGGTGTTATCGGAGGAGTTCCCACACTGAAATGTATACATGTATAGCGCTCGTCTCGACTTGTCACCTCGAGGGTACTAGCTGAAAATCAGTGTTTGCTCTTTGAGCAAGTTAATTCACTGAGCTATGACCCATTTGTGCTGCTGAAGGTAGTGCTGTGCAGTGTTTGTGTTGGATGGTCCACGGGATATTTTACAACTATGCCCTCTCAACGACTTTGACATGCCTATTTCTGCCGCAATGCAGTAGTGCTTGCATTGCTGTGTTCCGGTTTGAAGCGTATATGGTTGCCAGTGAAATTACAGGCACATGAGACTTTTCATCTTTATGTCTCAGGGTGGCGGGCGCAGTGTAATACCACATAGGGCGCGTCCTAGGTGGACGTGACCTATGTGAGAATGCACTGTTTATCAGAGGAGAGAGGCAGAGGTTACCGCTTAACATCAGGTGGGCGATCTGCTTGTTCCGTCATTCAAGAAAAAAAAAAAAACTTTTATAATATAGATTTCATGAAATTCAGGCAAATTGTAGTTTTGTCTCATTCTTCAGACCCTCTACTCTCGCCTAACTAGACTCTGGCCCACGCCTCACGTAGGCCTTTTGTACATAGGTATATATCAGCTTTCAAATTATTAATTATGGGATATTTATCAAGGTGATTTCCTTCACCTGTCTAAGCACTTCCTGTTTATGCTCAAACCCGATTATTGTAATACAAGTAATTAATTTTGTAAAAATAAAAAACCCCAACGCAATGAAACGGCTGAACCGATTTTGATCAAACATAGCTAAGAACACTCCCGACAAATTCACCTTTCAAACAAAACAAAAAAAAAACAAAAACGGGTCATCCGTTCGGGAGCTACGATGGGACAGACAGACAGACACACACACACACAGAGACACGTAAAACTTATAACACCCCTTCGTTTTTGTCGGAGGTTAAAAATAATTATTTTCGGAATAAAAACCGACTTCGAAGTTAGGAATTCATCCCCAATTTCGGTATTTTCAGCAACAAGACAAGCATGTGCATTCAGGAAGTGCCATTTGGTGAAGTGGAACTGGTGAAGAAGACCAGAGATGGTCATTGGAAAGTGTTTCATGGTTGACGATAAGGGTGACTTTCCGATATCCGATTGAGCTGAAGTTTGTCATACCTGTCAAGTTACGATGACAATGCAATATGATAGTGACAGGGACCTGATCTGATGATGGAGACGGAAGGTGGACAACGGAACTCCTCGATGGATAATAGTAGACTGGCCGTGTTTAGGCTCATTTTGATCAGCACACGGTTACGATCACTAATTTTATAAAAGCTTGTATTGAAAAATATATAAGAACAGATTTGAAAAAATATTTTTTACGATATAATTACATGCAGATTTGCTTCATTTTCATCAAAATCTAGTTCTGATGATGGGATCCAAGAGGAATTGAGGGTACTCCTCAAATATTACAGACTCTTATAGCGATTTTGGTATTTTCAGCAACAAGACAAGCATGTGCATTCAGAAAGTGCCATTTGGTGAAGAGGAACTGATGAAGAAGACCAGCGCCCCTATTCCCTATCTTGAAAGTCACTCAGTGACCAACGTTTGACAAGTAAAATTACCATCAATTGACAATTCTTAATAGTATTTTTTTTTTATTGATGATCATTCTACCTGTCAAACGTTAGTCACCGAGTGACTTTCAGTTAGGGAATAGGGGGGCAGAGATGGTCATTGGAACTACTCAATGATAAGTATTTCACGGGCGATAAAGGTGACTTTCCGACAACCGATTAAATAGGTATTGGTGGTAGTACTTCCCCGGACGAACTCTTTCCAAAAAAGCTCTACTACGAGTACTACTACGGAACGGAACACAAAAAAACTATTTCGTCGTAAAGGAAAAAAAAACAAGAGCTTTTGAGGAACCACACAAGTGATGTGATGACTCACACGAAGACTATAAACCGGCCAAGAGCGAGTCGGACTCGCGCACGAGGTGTTCCGTACCATTATCTATAAAGACGGCTAAAATAACAAGGCTGTTGTATGGGAGCCCCCTTAATTACTTAATTTTATTGTTTTTTACAAGCTTTTATTTAACTTGCAATGTATGTATGTATGTATGTATGTCCGGGTGGAATCTCGCAACTGAATTTTAAATTAGTTATCCTCAACCGATTGAGATGATATTTGTCATACCTGTCAAGTTCCGATGACAATACAATATGACGGTGACAGCGAGCTGATCTGATGATGGAGACGGAAGGTGGACAACGGAACTCCTCGAGGGATAATAGTAGACTGGCCGTGTTTAGGCTCATTGTGATCAGCAGACGGTTACGATCACTAATATTATAAAAGGTTGCATTGAAAAAAATATTTTTCACAAAAAACTTATTAGTATTTGTTGTTATAGCGGCAACAGAAATACATCACCTGTGAAAATTTCAACTGTCTAACTAACACGGTTCATGAGATAAAGCCTGGTGACAGACGGACAGACGGACAGCGGAGTCTTAGTAATAGGGTCCCGTTTCACCCATTGGGTACGGAACCCTGCAAAATATTAAACAAAAATGACAATGACCTCACATGCCCAGTACTCAAAGTAATTTCAACGAATACAAACATTATTACATTTGAGAACATAAACACACAAATTGTTATAATTCGCGGCCGCCATTTTACAATTCGTCAGCTCAATTACACCGCCATTCATTGTCGTAGAGAAAAACATAAAATTGTAATGAACAATCCGATGATGGTGCAACCCATAGTAACAAGTAATTAATTTTGTAAGAATTAAAAAACCCTCAACGCAATGAAACGGCTGAACCGATTTTGATCAAACATAGCTAAGAACACTACCGACTAATTCACCTTTCAAACAAAACAAAAAACTAAATCGGTTTATCCGTTCGGGAGCTACGATGCCACAGACAGACAGACAGCCACAGACACACACACACACACACACACACACACACACACACACACACACACAGACACGTCAAACTTATAACACTCCGTCGTTTTTGCGTCGCGGGATAAAAAGAGGCCTATATGAGGCTCTGCCTACCCTTTCGGGGAGAAAGGCGTGTGTCTATGTATGTAATGAACAATTTCCTATGAAGTCTGGTTTCCTGAAAGATTTTTACTTTGAGGCTACATCGATTTTCACCAAAAAAATAAAAAACAGTTCGACAATCAATACTGATGTTCGAACCAACAAGTTGACCTTTTGCATTCATAACATAACATAACATAACATAACATAACATAACACCCAACTGTCACATACCTACATAGTCCTAACCCCACACTATAGGATTCCCTGTGTAGTGTGTATCAGGAACACCGCTACAGAGGTCGTCAAAGAAAAGAGGGCCTATTGAGGCTCTGCCTACCCATTAGGTATTTATGTTTTCCTTCATCGTTGTAAGTACTTATTACAAGCTTTTATTTAACTTGCAATTATATGAATGTTTTGTCAAGGTGGATTCCGGGTGCAATCTTACAACTGAATTTTAAAACAGTTATCCTCGACCGACTGAGCTGATATTTGTCATACCTGTCAAGTTCCGATAACAATACAATATGATGGTGACAGCGAGCTGATCTGATGATGGAGACGGAAGGTGGACAATGGAACTCCTCGATGGATAACAGTAGACTGGCCGTGTTTAGGCTCGTTGCGATCAGCACACGGTTACGATCACTAATTTTATACAAGCTTTATTAACATTTTTTTTTTTTGTGGAAAACATTTTTCTGGCTGCTATCTTATTATGGAATGTGTTATTAGTGGAAAAAGGCGTCAGTCGTGTGAAGCAAAGGCGGTGATGAGCTCACCACTCGCCACGCCTATATTCCACGATGGTGCAACCCACGTCAAAAAACCCATTATCGCTCTGTCTACCCGCTCGGGGAAAAAGGTGTGTTTCACGGCTCATTCGCAAAACGTCCTCTTCTCATAATGTACACAGCACTTTTTCTCAATGTATATGTATGTATGTATGTATTCCTTCACCGTTATTTATACACAACTATTATCGTGCGAAAAATCCTCAAGAAATCGATCCACACTAATCTAACGTTTACTAAAACAAGGGAAGTGTCAAAGCAAAGTTCCTACGCGTCGCGCTAGCTTTCTTGTCTTGCCCAAGTGTCGTACGAACTACGGGAAAAAAACGGTAGTTTACGAAGGCGCACAGCTTTACAATAAATTACCATCAGATATCAAAAATTAAATTCATTTTTCGCATTCGCTAATCCCAGCTTCGCAGTTTTATAACTGCACATCCCGCCATCGTGAGCGAGCTCACCCGCACATTTTGGATGCGTCGAGGTCTCGCACAGTGCGTTTCACGCGCTCGTTTCTCCCGCGTACCTGCAGGGCGTGGAATGAGCTCCCGTTGGATGTCTTCCCACAGGGCTACAATATGGGTAAATTCAAGAGAAATATCAATAGGGCTCTTAGTGGTAGGTAGCGCGTTTGCAATACCGTGGGTGTTGCAGATGTCCATAGGCGGCGGTGACTGCTTTACATCAGGCGGGCCGTCTGCTTGTTTGTAACCTTACTACATTAAAAAACAAAAAATAAAACTAAACTTTCTCATCATATTATATCAAATGATTACTAATAATTTTATGCGTCATAATGTGCTGATTGAGTTCCTATCTATATTAACTTGAACGACCTAAACTATTTTTACTATGTATAATTAATTCTCATGTAAGTGATAATAATTATCTTTTTGAGAATAAATGATTATTAAACTGATTTATTATGTGGCATTACATAAAAACGATAATACCATCAATAACCACTATAAAAGCGGAAGGATCTGAATCAGTTTGATTATCGTACTAATCATGGTTATTACGTACAATTAGTACCATTATTATCGTACTAATCATGGTTATTACGTACAATTAGTACCATTATTTTCCAACGACCTTATCATGGTGTTTAAAGGTTATATAACTGTTATTTATCTGTGGCTATAACGTGGGAAAATAACTGTTAGGCAACTATTATAACTAGCGTCATCGCATCCAGCCCGAAGCGCGGACAACTACGCAATTTGGACAAATTAACGTGGGCTATGTCGCAAAATTACAAATCCTAGATTTGATATTTTTTATAAAAATAACGATTATACGCCACGTACATTACTACTGACGTTTCATTGAACATTTAGAGTTTTTTTTTTAACAGGTTTTTATGATAGACCTTTGTTCGACCACGATTTCATTTGTTGGTAAGTGACGATGTGGCCGAAGATGGAGCACAAAGGTCTAGAAGGCACCTATTCACCCTAGCCTTGAAGAGACCCAGATTATAGTTTTCAGGAAAGACAGACGACGGTAGTGTATTCCACTCCTTAGCAGTTCGCATTATAAAGGTAGAACTGAAACGTTTTGAGCGAATAGAAGGTATACTAATGAGGTAAGGATGGTACTGAGCCGTGCGCCTGCTCGTCCTATGACGAAAAGGAGATGGTGGGATCAGATCGTGCAGTTCCTGGGAGCATTCCCCGAAATGTAACCTATAGAAGATCGCAAGGCACGCGACCTTACGGCAATGCTCGAGACTCTGGATCTTAGTCTCCGTCATATGTTGCTCACCTATAAGCCTGAAAACTCTACGTTCGATGGAGTCCAAGGCAGCAAGCTGGTGTTTGCCGAGCCATCCCAAACATGGCAGCAGTACCTACTCCATACCAGCCCGGACTTGGTGCTTTATATAGACTCAAAAGCTGTCCTGGCGTGAAGTAACGCTTTACCTTATTCAGGATGCCTAGCTTCATGGCAGCTGTTTTTGCCTTAGACTCGATGTAGGAGCCAAAGTTGAGAGTAGGCCTTCTCCATTAGCACCGACCGCGGCCACGCTCTCTAAGGCCGTGACACGGGAACGTCAGCAAGAGAATAGTAAAGGACGTGTCACGTGGTGTATAGTCGTTTTTTTTCTAAAATGATACCAAGCCACGGTAACTTAAATTCTATGACTACCGCCAGTTTGCACTAAACTTAAGAACTATGTAATGTATTGTATTAACTATATCAGTTATCTAGTACCCATAACACAAGCTCTGCTTAGCTTGGAGCTACATAATGTTGTGTGAACTGTCCAGCATTATTTATTTATAAGTTCTTTTCGTAAGAGAGTGAGCGCTCGAGCACAAACACCGACCGACGGACCACTCGATGCGTCTCCGACGAAGACCGAGTACAAACGAACGAACGAACACAAACCAACACTCTTATTCACCTCTGAACTTACAGAACTAATAGAACTTTATGGCTCTTCTCCCATGACGATACGCACAGACGATTCAAGTATCCTGAAGGTATCCTGCAAGTCTCGGAAACTAGTCGCCGCCAAGTATCTCACATCCATTTGAATGCAAGCTCGCACACTAGCCTGCATTCAAATGTATGTGAGATACTTGGCGACGACTAGTCTCCGAGACTTGCAGGACACTTGAATCGCCTGTGCGTATCTTAATGGGAGAAGGGCTTAAGACTGAACAAGTAATTAGATTGATTGTACTAGTACGGAGCGCTCCGCGCAGTGAAGGTACAAGCCTTGTCTTGAGCCTCCTCCACCCACCGAAAGCGTCTCTGGCCCGCGACTAATACAATGGCATCAAACGGTCAGATGGCGGTTTGATGTATGACATGTCAAGTTGATGGCCCACCTGATATTAAGCGGTACCCTCTGCCTATGAACAGTGCATTGCCACATAGGTCACGTCCACCTAGGACGCACCCTATGTGGCATTGCACTGCGCCCGCCACTCTGAGACACAAAGATGAAAAGTCTCATGTGCCTGTAATTTCACCGGCACCTTTACCCTTCAAACCGGAACACTGTAATGCGAACACTACTGCTTTACGGTAGAAATAGGTGGTGATCCCCGGACGAACTCTTTCACAAAAAAGGTCTACCTACTACTAACTAATACAGTGGCATCAGACCGTCACATGAGTTCCCTACACATCGTCTTTCGTATCAATATTGTCCAATCGTAGGCTTATTGTTAAGAAGATACAAGTAGGAAAATTCACTCACCACTTATCGGAGGTTCCTTCGGCGGAAGCCCAAAATCTTTAGGAGTACTTTCATCCACTCCCATCAAAGGTACCCCAACATCAGACTTTTCAAACTGCGCATCCTGGTACCCCGTAGGCTTCGCGTCATCAGGCGTCTGTTCTCTACTCTTCATACTGAGCATATTTGAGAACGAGCTGAAGACCGCACTAGCTACATGCGGTAGTACTGTCGGCAGCTGTGAAAAGTTCTGAGCTATATCAGCTGTCAAGCTTTGCTGCACTTCCACCGGTTGTTCCTGAGCTGATTCGTTCAAATTGATCTCTTCTAAGCTCTCCTCTGTCTCTAAATTAGTATTCTGATCCTCTTTCAAATGACTATGTAACGGAGCACTCACATATCTCGTCCCTTGCAACCTAGCTATGTATTCGTTTACGTCAAAGTCATCTTCGGATTTAACTGAAGCTTTCGATGGGGTGCCGGAGGCGACACCTTGTTTTTTTTCATTGTATTGGCTATCTAGTACGTTTGGAAGAATGTTTGATGGAGTGTTGGGTATGGAGATGTTAGGATACGCGTCACCAGATGGAAATGTTGGTTTGTCATAGTCAGCGTGCGCCAGGGTTCGCGTTTGGGACCCTTGTTGTTCATCTGTAACAAAGGAAATATTTTCTTAGTTTTTCTACTTAATTTTAAAATAAATGTGCGTTGTATTAATTTAAAGCAAACAAGTAAATAGTTTTGTAAAAATTTAAAAAACTGTATGAAACAGCTGAACCGTTTTTGATCAATCATAGCTAAGAACACTCCCGACTAATTCACTTAACAAACAAACAAAAAAACTAAATCGGTTCATCCGTTCGGGAGCTACGATGCCACAGACAGACACACACAGACACAGACACGTCAAACTTATAACACCCCGTTGTTTTTGCGTCGGGGGTTAATAAGGTTTTACGAGATAATGGATTTCTCTGCCACTTGAGACCACGAGTTTTAATAGTGGACAAACATGTTATGTGCTAAGAGGGGAGAACTTAACCTAGGTAAGGTTAACTTGTTCCATATGCGGCCATATCGTATATACGAGTAATATACCTAAGTTATTGTATTATGTTGACTTATGAGGTAGTTTATCGAGGTCTTGTATCTACAAATACCTTTAACATGCTTTTATTATTTGCTATTTTTGCTATGTTTTATATTTGCATTCAGACGGTATCCAGAGACACGGTAATAAAAAAAATGGACAGTTTACTCAACATTATCTAGCCCCAAGCTAAGCGGAGCTTGTGTTATGGCTACTAGATAACTGATATACTTAATACAATACATTGCATAGATAGATATTTTTATTATACATATAAAATACCCAGAACACCCTGAACAAATATCTGCGATCGCATAAATATTTGTTCTGAGGCGGTAATCGAACCCGCAACCTCCTGCATAGCAGGCCATCCTTCGCCCGCCAAGCCACAGAGATCGTTAGTTCGAGAGGTTCGTTTTATGTTTGCATTCAGATGTAATCCAGGGTCCTGTAATGATCGTTTTGATTGATTCCCCGAGTACCAGTATGATTGATTATATAGTAAAAACTATAAAATAAGTTTTTTTTAAATTCACACCTTATATTAATCATTAAATTTAAATGTAGGTAACCCAAAAAATCCGTTCCAGCGGACAAATTGGTAATGGCATCGCCGTTCACAGACGAAGATGGGGGATCGAGTCCCGCTGGAACTGTATTTTTGGGTTACATTTAAATTTAAATGTTATTCATAAAGTGCGCGAGGCAGCGGCAACGGTATCCTGAAGATGATTGTAGCGCGGGCTGACTGCCCCATCCAAAACAGGTGGATGAAAATAATGATGGGCTCCATCTCGCTCATTTGGTAGAACATCGACGTAATTGACTGTATTGCATTTTTACAGGAGAACATTTATTGTGTTTTTTTGGAGTTCTCTAATGAATTAGTAAGCAACTGGTGGTAGTATTATGATTATACTAGCTATATATTAGAGCTGTATTCATGTAATTTCTAATGTAATTTTAAGAATCTAAAAACTATGAATAGTATTTCCGTAATTTAAAAAAAAATACTGAGGTACCTGTAGTTAAGTCATTGTTCCACCAGAATACAATCACGGAGAATAAAACCATCCGAACAACATGTGTGATTTTGTGACAAAAAAAATTTTTTTTTTGTTACTAATCCTTTATTAACTTAAAATAGTATTAAAAAATTTAGGAATGCACTGATAGAGTAATATCACAATTCAATATTATTTCTAAAAGGTCTCAAAATAGTGTTCACAACAACTTCAAAATATTAATTAAAACTAAAAGTCTGACACAGTCTTTGTAACTTATTAAATCTTACTTTGTACTTAAACCTTCTAAAATAATGTTAAATGGTCTTATTCAGATATCGCCAAAACTAAACTGTAATAATTTGATAGCACTGAAAATGTTTCCATCCTTTTCATTTCGACTGCTATAAAAGGGACGATAACAACTTCAGTGTTGTCAAATTTATTTAATATAGTTTTGACGACATCTCAATTTACATAGTCTTGTAACTTCTTAAATCTTGCTAACAAAAACAGATTTAAAAATATATTTCTAATATTAGTGGGAGCTCGTAAATTCTTAAATCTTACTAACAAAAACAGTCTCAAAGTTTATTATCAAAATATTAGTGGTAACATCTTCAAATGTGCTGTTCAATCTAAAACAATAAGAATAAGACTAATAAGACGTAATAGTCTTATTAGTAACGATCAATTATTAACTTAATGTTAATCTAATCGAGAATAGTGTTATAAAAATCAGAATAAAATCTCGGAATAATATTTTTCTCGATAAGTTCACGGAGATCTTTTTTTTTGTTTTGAGTGATTGCCAATTTGTTCGAGTATGCTGCTGTTAAGTCGATTTGGTCAATCTCTTTACCAGATCGAAAAGATCTACCTCTCTTCGTTTTAATATCGGCATCAATCCAGCCCTCCTCGTATTTGCTTTTGTAGCTATAAATCTCAGCCCCTTTTTTGAATTGAATCATCTTTATATCGCTTGTCCTAATAGTTTCTCCACGAGTGTTTTTGCCAATGTTCAGTCCAATTTCTTCATTTAGTTTCTTTAGATTGGAAAAATCATCATAGTTCAGCTCATTCACAATAAACTTATTTCCAGTTTTTTTCGCATCTCTTATTATTTGGACATACTGACCGGGCACGTAAATAGGACCGGACTTTTTTGACTTTTTTATAGCTCTTTCGATAATCGAATGGGCATTGTCTCCTTCATTCTGTGTATGCCCTCGAATTAAGAATTTGTGAGTTATAGACCTTATCTTTAAAGTTTCGACAGCATACAGATACATGGAGAAAATGAACCTAAAACACAAAAGATTATAAATAAATTAATATTTAGCTAATACCAAAATATTAAATTCAAATAATGGTTTAACCTTACCTATTCTTTTGTTGCCCTCCACAATTATCTGTGTAAAATGTGACATCACAATAGGGATGTTTTTCAGCAATGTCTTGCAGATATTTTTCAATTCAGCAATTTCAACTGCTCCTCGACTTCCTAAGCCCTCATGCCAAAAGTAACAAACCGTCTGTTTGTTCTTGATATCAGAAACCTGTAAACATTTATTACAATTAATTTACACGTAACACGGCAATACAATAAAAAATTTACAAACAAGAAAAGATTAATTTGTACGTACTGTTAAATTCAAACAATTCAGTTTCGATTTATAGAAGAAAGCTGATGACTCTCCTATCGGTACAGGCAAGACAGCTTGTAAGTCGTAAATCGCTACTATGCTATTACTCCCTACCATTTTACAAAGTTCTATGTCATTTTTCTTTTCTGTGCGACTCAGTTCTTTTTGACGTTGATGTTCTGTATACTGTTCTTCTAGCTTTTCTTTTTCTATACCGACGGCGTTTTTATAAGATTCACACAAATCACATTGATCTTTTTTCGGGACAAAGAATGAAATATTAAACTCTGAATGAAATATACGAAAGTATAAATCATAAGAAGCCGCTATTCTGTTATGCGAGTCCCTCATCTTTTTATAATCACGATGTAATTCTGCTACTGATAAGCTTCCATCAATGTATTCTCTCGTTGTATGGGCACGCAAATAGTGACTTTCAATCCTCGAGATTGATTTTATGTGATTTCTGACAGATTCTAATAAAGTTGGTTCTACTCTAGAATGTGACTGATGTTTTCCGCGATTATCACTTGGCGCCGCACCGAGAGTATTATCTGCTGTCCTTGTTTCGATTACGGTACGCAACGTCCTATCTGCGATACCCAATGTGTTTAGTAAAAACGTTTTGCATACTCTTAAGCTGCGACCTTCTTTGACCAGAGAACAATAGGTATTGGGTTTTCTATTTTTTGCGCCTTCTTTTAAACGACGTTGTGCTGGTTGCAGGACTGTTATTATTGAGTTGAGAAAATCACGTTGCCTCTGTAATGTACCCAAAGCCCAATACATCTTAAAGATATCACGTCTTTCCTCCTCTGAAAAATTATTTGAGCATTTATATTTACATCTATCCGTACACGGTGGTTTCAGTTCTTTGGCAGGTACAGCTTTGCCATTTCGAGATACATACTGCTTTCCTGAATTCTTCAGGCAACGGGCTTTCGTCTTTTTCCATTCGTCTACATTTCTTTTTCTTTTTCGAGTATTAATTTGTTCCTGTGACTCCTGTTGTGTTACATTGTGATGTGCAGTAATACTTGTAGACTCGTTAGAAGTGGCATTAGAGGACTCCTGTTGTCCTGCGTTGTGTTGTGGAGTAATACCTGAAGGCTCGTTAGAAGTGGCATTAGTGGACTCCTGTTGTCCTGCGTTGTGTTGTGGAGTAATACTTGAAGGCTCGTTAAAAGTGGCATTAGAGGATAAGGACGATGAAATAGAACGACGGCAAATTAATTGACGACGGCGAAATTCTGCTGGATTGTATTCGTCGCCACTATCATCCGGTGAAAAATCACAATCTGTAGAATCATTATCTGGATTTTGGATCAAATTTGGATTGCTTGTCTTTGCCTCAGAATATGGGGGTTCCAGGATGGAGTTATCACACAGTAGCATTTCAAGTTGTTCTTTAGATACTGTTGACTCATTACATGATTGGTTTTGCTGTCCAAATAAATTTGCAATTCGAGATGACTCTTCAGTACCAAGAATGTTTGAAGAGGATGAGCTGGATGAACTTGTGCTGGATGAACTTGTGCTGGATGAAGACGAGCTGCTTGAACTCGAACTAGATGATATTTTACGATCTATTCGCTTCGCTGGGCAATCATCTTGCGATAATGAGTGTTTGCAATCAATTGCCTCCGAATTTTGCAAATTTACCATGTTTTCCGAAATTAATGACTTTGGCATGCCTAGTGTTTGATACTTGATTTCAGATTGCGACTTGAGGTCAACTGTTAATTCTGGCAAATCTGGCTTAGATAGCATTTTATCTTCATTACTACCTAAAAAAAAAAAGATTTAATTCATGATCCTATTATACCAATCACCCAAACATCCTGGCTATGTGTTTCCAGTTCGATCAATCAAAACCTAAATCAACATAATATACTTTAGTGTAACTTACCATTTATGAGCGGCTTAACGCCATCCATGGTAGCAAAAGGTGGTGGTATCTTCCTTTCTATTGCACAAATTACCAACCTTTTAGAACGTTCGTTCATTGTGAAAGCTAAAAAGAGAAAGATAGATTGTATTTTGTTACATAGAAATGTCAAAATTTTGGAATTAAATTCGAGCCACAAAAGTTGCCACTTGACCATAAATTTAAGAATTTTATTAAATTACTATTCCTGCCAGTTGGTCATCTTAAAATCTCTGAATAATAGATAAACAATTTAACAAAACACTATACTATTATGTTGTGTAGCAATACTTCAAAAAAAAACAATACTCTTACCAAAATTTCGAGGTTAAGTGGCAACTTTCGTGGTTCGAATTATACAATCAAATAACTAGCTCCCTGAAGACCACATTTAACATAAATAAAATAAAATAAATAATGCTGGACAGTTTACACAACATTATCTAGCCCCAAGCTAATTAGAGCTTGTGTTATGGGTACTAGATAACTGATATACTTAATACA
This sequence comes from Operophtera brumata, assembly GCA_932527175.1. Classification (NCBI taxonomy): domain Eukaryota; kingdom Metazoa; phylum Arthropoda; class Insecta; order Lepidoptera; family Geometridae; genus Operophtera; species Operophtera brumata. The sequence goes on along the minus strand of OW052239.1, from coordinate 28,396,230 downwards.
ATATAGGTATTACATAGATAGATATTTTTTATTATACATAGAAAATAACCAGAACACCCTGAACAAATATCTGCGATCGCACAAATATTTGTTCCGAGGTCAATATTAATATTTTGGTCAATATTTAGCTAAAGACTTAATCTTATTGAAGTAACAACGACGTAAATGTTATACTCGCAACAATTACTTAAATATTGCGTCAATCATCCACTAAACATTTTACTTAGTTGAAGAAATAACGACGAAAATGACATTCCGTCATTGTTTCCTCAAGAAACACGAAAAAAGATGTCATAATTACCTTTACGTCGATGTAGCCCTCAACTCGTCCACACTTCACGAGTCCCCCCGCGCAACTGACCAATACGCCGTTGTATCGTTCAACAGTTTCACGATTTGGTCTAAATGCCACAACGACGTTTGTGCCATCTGGCGGAAACTATTAGAGATACAATTCCGTCAATTTTTCTCCAAATCAAGATACTCGTTACAGGTGTTTTGACATACTTAACTCAATATTGCCAAAAACTACAATTACGTCATTGTTCCACCAAATGAGCGATCTGATCTAATTTCAATTCATATTATAATTCACAATTCAATTCAATTCAAATCATATTTTAATTTCGTGTTGTCCATTTTGTGTAATTTTATTTTAATTTGTAAATATTGTGACATTCATATAGTTAATTTTGTAGTATTTCTGATTTATTAAGTTGTATGTAGTAGTTTTTAAGTCTATTGTGTTTTAATGTGTTATGTTATATGGGTGTATATAAAACCTGAAATAAATTAATAATAATAATAATAAAGTGTGGTTAATAAACTTTTATAATAAACATTCTATCAAGGTATTTTATAGTCCAAACTCAGCGCTAAAAAGGATACTCATTGACCTCGTAATACTTAGATTCAGCAGTTAACCCGAAAAGGAAACGCGTCATGCCCATACCTTTGAAGACGAGTGACGACTAACAAACATACGGAAACTTTTTAGGCTATATACACAAGGTAATCTACTAAAGAGGCAAAATATATGGAACAGTTCCTTTGCGCGCGCACAAAAAGAGAAATTGTATCAAAATACTTTGACATTGTCAAAATTACGGAGACTTCTCAGATGCCATAATCAAAAAACCGGCCAAGTGAGAGTCGGACTCGCGCACGAAGGGTTCCGTACCATTAACTAGAAAAACGGCAAAAATATCTAATTTGTAAAAAAATATGAAAAATTGCACGCAAAATGTGGTTACCCATCCAAAAACTGACCCCGCAGAGCATCGCTTAACTTACTTTTGGAGAAATCACGTTTGTTGTAAGGGAGCCCCCTTAAATATTTATTTTATTCTGTTTTTAACCCCCGACGAAAAACGAAGGGGTGTTATAAGTTTGACGTGTCTGTGTGTATTTGTGAGTTCGTGTGTGTGTGCGTGTGTGTGTTTGTGTGTGTATGTGTGTGTGTGTGTGTGTGCGTGTGCGTGTGTGTGTGTTTGTGTGTGTATGTGTGTGTGTGTGTGTGTGTGTGTGTGTGTGTGTGTGTGTGTGTGCGTGTGTGTCTGTTGCCTCGTAGCTCCCGAACGGGTGAACCGATTTCGTTTTTTTTGGTTTGTTTGAAAGGTATATTTGTCGGGAGTGTTCTTAGCTTTGTTTGATCAAAATCCGTTTAGCCGTTTCATTGCGTTGGGGTTTTTTTTATTTTTTACAAAATTAATCATGTACTTGTTTAGTATATGTTGTTATATCGGCAATAGAAATACATCATCTGTGAAAATTTCAACTGTCTAACTATCACGGTTCATGAGATACAGCCTGGAGACAGACGGCCGGAGAGCGAAGTCTTAGTAATAAGGTCCCGTTTTTACCCTTTGGGTACGGAATCCTAAAAAGAAAGAACTATAGAACAAAGATTTTGGATACTACAGCTCGTTAACCGTAAGATATCCCCTGAGTTATACTCTTAGTCTGTGTCTGCCAAAGTCAAAGTCAAAGTCAAAAAGTATTTTATTCATTGAAATTTGAAATCACAAGGATCATTTTAAATCGTCTTAAAAAATAAATTTACATTTTCTCCTGTTCCTGTTTTTCCAACGCAACCAGACCTAGAAGAATCAGGCAACAAACACAGTCTGTTTTTTTTTTGATGATCCTTTTTACTACTAGGTGGGGAGCGCCTGAGTGGTGCCTTGAGAACAAGTGGAAGCTGATTCAAGGAAAAAAGGAAAACCAACTTTTAAACCTTACTTAGGTAGGCAGTCAAAAATAAGATGATAGAGAGAATCAGCAAAAGTTCATAAGGCAAAACACTCTACGCTTGATATACTCATAAATAACACATCAATAATAAATTATATGTAGGTACAGACATTGCAAATTGTCAAATTAGGTGTCGAGGGGCAGAGCGACATCAGGCCACGCGGCTTTATCATTAACATAGTCATGTAGTGTGTAATACGCTTTCTTAATTAAATTATTCTTTATGTAAGATTTAAATCTTCGAATCGAAAGTTTAGAAGCACTTTCTGGAAGTTTATTATACTCGTAGAACCGAACAAAATTCCCCATAAAAGACCCACTTACTTTTTTAAATCTAAATTTTTTTTTTAACAATGATAGACCTTTGTTTGACCACGATCTCACCTGTTGGTAAGTGACGATGCGGCCGAAGATGGAGCACAAAGGTCTAGAAGGCACCTATTCACTCTAGCCTTGAAGAGACCCAGATTATAGTTTTCAGGAAAGACAGACGACGGTAGTTTATTCCACTCCTTAGCAGTTCTCATTATAAAGGTAGAACTGAAACGTTTAGTACGAATACTCTGTTTATTTTTATTTCTCGTGTTAAAACAATGCACGTCACTTTTTATCATAAACCTAAGTGTTTATGTGTATATAATAAGGTTTCGTAGATGTATTGCGATATTACCGTGAGAATGTTAATTTCCTTAAAACGCTCCCTCAAGGAGTCACGTGGCTTCATTTTAAAAATGGCACGTATTGCCCGTTTTTGTAAAACAAATATTGCTTGGATGTCTGCTGCTTTCCACCACAGTATGATGCCATAAATGACATAACCCTATGGAACTAGCCAAAGTAAACTAAGGAAAATTGTTTGGGAATAGTGACAACCATAGAAAAATAAATACTCCATGGCAGGTGCCATCTTACGGTGAACGGATGACAGCTTGACGTTTATTTGACAGGGGTCAAAAACAGTCAATTTTGAACCTTCAAATGTCTAAAGCTTTGGTACATAATACAATAATAACACACGTCGTAGAGCCTGTCAACCTTTAACCTGTCACCCCAAACGTGCAGGAATTGTACAGCTTTATTAGCGCTGTCATTGGTGGAATAGCCGTACTTGCAATAGCCATTATAACCTGACATTTGAAACCTCATGTCAGTGTTACCTTGTTTATTTCGCGCCATTTTTCAAGCTATGATGGTTTTTTGGTTTGGCCTCCAAGGACGAGACATTTCGTAGTGTCATTGTCACACTGACTTTGACGGCTGACGGCTGGAACAAAACTTCAGTCAGAATACGTAATTGATTGTCAAGCATAGAAATACCGTTAGTGTTGTGTGTCGAGTTGGAGTGAAGTGTGACAATGAAAGCGATGGTAGTGGCATCGTTCGTAATAAATGTGTGAGAAAGAGGGTAGATCGATATATCTGCCAATAACATCTACTCGCAAAGACTTTAGTTAGTTCTCCCGTGATCATGGCGCATGCAACTGTAACGAAATATCGGGAACAAATAAAACTCAATAATCGTGGTAAATATCCCGTTTCTAGTGAAAAGTATATAGTACTAAAGTCATTGACATAGCCTAGATTAGCAAGCTGAAATGGCAATGGGCTGGTCATATGTATATGCCGAAGAACAGACGACCGTTGGGGTAAGCGAGTTCTCGAGTGGAGACCGCGTCTTGGTAAACGTAGCGTGGGGCGCCCTCTGGCTAGGTGGAGCGATGACCTACGAAAGGCGGCGGCAGAGAGTGGATGAGAAGAGCTGAACACCGGGCTCAGTGGCGCGTGTTGGGAGAGGCCTATGTCCAGCAGTGGACTAGTGTGGGCTGATGATCATGATGATGATGATGATAGTATTAGCCATATGCTTATTAAATCTGCGGTTAAAGAACTCACTGCCGAGATTACATCGTTTTTAGTGTTCCGTACCCAAAGGGTAAAACGGGATTCTATTACTAACACTCCGCTGTCTGTCTTTCTGTCACCAGGCTGTATCTCATGAACCGTGATAGTTAGACAGTTGAAATTTTCTCAGATGATGTATTTCTGTTGCCGCTGTAACAACCAATACCAAAAAACATTACTATTATCACAGCATATACTATTACTATTAGCCCATACTGTCCCATTGTTGGGCAAAGGCCTCCCCCCACTTCCGCCAGTCACCACAGTCCTGTGCAACCGTTTCCCATTCCCTCTCATAGGCGTCCAGTTCATCCCGCCACCTCATGCGTGGTCTGCCGCGACGCCGCCTGGCTGTATCAGGGCTCCATCCTGTGGTGATTTTGGCCCAAAGTTCCGTCGGGCATGCGACAAATGTGACCGGCCCAATCCCACTTCAGCCGCGCGGCCTTCTCTCCCACATCGGCGACTTTGGTTTTGGAGCGCAGTATGGTGTTTCGGATGCGGTCAGTTAGTTTAACGCCTAAAATACTGCGCTCCATTGCTCTTTGGCAAACCTTGGGTTTGGATTTCTGGATGTTTGTCAAAGACCAAGTTAGTGATCCGTAACTCAAGACGGGAAGGATGCACATGTCCATTAGTTTGCGTTTTAGTATCATTGGAAGGTTACCCTTCATCAGCTCCTTCATCGACCAATAGCTCCTCCAGGCGTTCTCAGTGCGTCTCGCAATTTCTTTATCCTGCCTGCCTGCCTGGAGGGAATAGTAGATTGTATCATAAGGGAGCAACATAATATTTTTACGGCGAGGGCGCTTTTTTGAATCCAGAGCGAAGTGAGGGATTCTAGAGTAGAATCCCGAGCGTAGCGAGGGATCCTTTAGTAGAATCCTGAACGTAGCGAGGGATTCAAAGTACGTCGCCCGAGCCAAAAATATATGTTGCGACCGTGTGATACACTCTGCTTTTCATCACCCACTATGAGAAAATAAAAGGCGCCTCATATGTTATTGTAATATTATTATTTAATAAAACAAATGGTTGTTTTATTGTGATTTTGTGTTTTTTTTGTTGTGTTTGTGTTTTTGTGTTTTTTTTGGGTGTTTTTTTGTGTTTTGTGTTTTTTGTGTTTTGTGCTTTTTTGTGTTTATTTTGTGTTTTTTTTTGTGTTTTGTGTTTTTTGTGTGTATTGTGCTTTTTTGTGTTTTTTTGTATTGTGTTTTTGTGTTTTTTTTGTGATTTGTATTTTGTGTTTTTTGTGTGTATTGTGTTTTTTTTTGTGTTTTTGTGTTTTGTGTTTTTTTGTGTTTTTGTGTTTTTTTTGTGTTTTTTGTGTGTTTTGGGTTTTTTTGTTTTGGGTTTTGGGCCGTCGTACCAGCCAGTATTTATTCAAACAATATTTGCGTTCGAATTATTTGGCGCTGGTTCCAAATTCAATAAGTGCGCCGCAATTATCTTTGCCGCGCACTTTTTGAATTAGGAACTTAATAAGTGCGCCGCAAAACTCATTACTGCCCGCTAAAAGTTTCTCATAGAAAACACCACCGTTGGGTGCACTTAAAGGCGAACCCAGTCGTCCTTTTCGAATAGATGGGATGAAAACTATTTGGCCGAGGTAGATGTAATCTTGAACTTAAGGGCGTACTAGTCGCCAAAGTGAGGTTTTCTCCACGTAACTCTTCCTCGAGGAGTGAATATAAATGCACAAAAAAAATATATGTTGCTTAGTAGACATTAATCTACAAAAACAACATTTGAAAAAATTCTAAGTATATTATAACTATATGAAAAAAATTACAAAGTGAAGCTGTTTTGATTTTTAAATTTGTAACTACTTCTAAACGGCATCGAATGTTAGTATTTTTCTTTCACAAAAATATTTGTAAAGGTTTTTTTCATAAACTGAACATTCGGCAAGTCAAACAAATGATTTATCTGGCTACAAATAATTATTGTTTGTTTTCGATATGAAATTTACTCAGCGGGTCCGTGCACGGGCGACGGGCGGCAGTGTAACTCAGACTGTCGGACGTGGAGGTTGTGTCGCTTGTTGCTCCGAAATGGATTTTTTGATACAGCTCACATTTATTAGTAGTACCTACTTGTAGGATACCTGCTATAATCGTGATTAGAGAGCCACAGTTCGCGCATGGACGCTGGAGTGTTAGTTATTATTTTAGTTTTATTGTTACTGGATTTGTAGATAGGTAGTTAGGTTAGACGACCTATATAGCGCGTCGGGCGAGTAGCCGGCTGAGATGCGAATGGTTGCCGGTTCGATTCCCGCTGCGGGACAAATGTTTGTATGATCTGCAAATATTTGTTCCGGGTCTGGGTGTTATGGTATCACGGTACTCGTAGTTTCGTAGGTCACGTCCACCTAGGACGCGCCCTATGTGGCATTGCACTGTGCTCTCCACCCTGAGACATAAAGCTGTAATTTCACCGGCACCCTTACCCTTCAAACCGGAACACAGCAAGCGAGCACTATTACTGCTTTGCGGCAGAAATAGGTATGGTGGTAGTACTTCCCCGGACGAACTCTTTCACAAAAAAGCTCTACTTCTACTAAAAGGAGAGTGGAGTTCCAATGGCCAACTATGGTCTTCTTCATCAGTTCCACCACATCACCAAATGATACTTTCCGAATGCATTGTTGCTGAAAATACCGAAATCGCTATGTGTGTACTGTAACTGTACCAATAATATTTGAGGAGTTCTCTCAATTCCTCATGGATCCCATCATCAGAACCAGATTTTTATGAAAATGGCACCAATCTGTAAGTATACCGTATCAACAAAAAGAAAAAAAAATACAAATCGGTTCATAAATGATATATGAGGTAACAAGTTATGAGGTTACAAACATAAAATAAACACACGAATTGAGAAACACCTTCTTTTTTTTGAAGTCTGTTATAAAGTCACATTGGTCCTCCTGACCACACCAAACTTTACTAAGCACATAAATACCACACACCTATAGGTACCTAGTGTAAAATAGTCACATTAGTGCTTCTGACCACACCTATATTTACTAAACAAATAAATACCACACACCTAGGTAACTAGACTAAAAAAGACACATTGGTCCTCCTGACCACACCTACTTTTACTAAGCACATAAATACCACACACCTATAGGTACCTAGTGTAAAATAGTCACATTAGTCCTCCTGACCACACCTATATTTACTAAACAAATAAATACCACACACATAGATACCTGGTGTAAGAAAGAAGCATTGTTCCTCCTGACCATACCTACCTTTACTAAACAAATAAATACGACACGCCTAGGAACCTAGTGTAAGAAAGTAGCATTGTTGCTCCTGTCCACACCTACCTTTACTAAACAAATAAATACCACACACCTAGGTACCCAGTGTAAGAAAGTAGCATTGTTCCTCCTGATCACACCTACCTTTACTAAACAAATAAATACCACACACCTAGGTACCTAGTGTAAGAAAGTAGCATTGTTACTCCTGACCACACCTAACCATCTCTAAGTATCTAGTACCTTACCATTTGATCACATTTTTATGACTTTCATGTTAGTATATTATTTTAGAAAGTCGAGGAAACAGAATTTACAAAAAGGAAATAATATAGCCATAGAAGTACAAAAAAAAAAGATTTCGAGGAATTACCTACTACCTTCTCTCTTACAAAGAAAACCAAATCCTTACTCATTTCGGCACCTTTTCTGCACGAACGAAATATTGAGCAACAGCGTGGGTATAGTTTGGCGTACTGACCAATATCTGAAGATATCCACGGCGGGGAAAAAGTCGTGATTATGTAATATTTGTTGTTTTTTTCCTGACTACTTTAGTGAGGCATAGGGATTTTCACAAATGTGGTGTCAATCAGTTCATCTTTACCATGAGGTGGTTTTTGAATTTATATGTTCAAAGACACGACTTTTTTTGTCGTGAAATATGTAGTTTGAAAGGACTTTCAAAATTCCAAAAATCTCGAATGAAAAATCACGAAGGAAAAATCTGGAAAATCTCGAACGTACAGACAGAGGGTACAGATTTTTCATTCGAAATTTTTCCTTCGTGATTTTTAATTCAAGGTTTTTCTTTCGAGATTTTGCGTTCCTGATTTTTCATTCGAGATTTTTGGAATTTTGAAAGTCCTTTCAAACTACATATTTCACGACAAAAAAAGTAGTACCACTTCTAGATAAGCACGGCCGCCATATTATGTTTTTGAAAATATAAATACAAATACCACCTCATCGTAAAGATAAAGCGATTGACACTTCATTTGTCAAAATCGCTATGCCTCACTAAAGTAGCCAAAAAAAAAACATATTATCACGACATTTTCCCCACCGTGGATATCTTCAGATTTGGTCAGTACGCAAAACTATACCTTGATGCCCACTTTTTCGTTCATCCAGAGCAGGTGCCGCAATGAACACAGATTTGGTTTGCGTGGTAAGATAGGTATGCACCTACCGAAGTATGCATGTTGTGGCAATTGTTATCTAAGAATCAACCTCTCTAATAACATCAGAAAATGTGCATACCCTGAGTCTCCATATCTTGATACACTCTGTATATAAATAGGTACCTATCTATGCAGACAGGCCTATAAGCATGTCGTGGTGCAGCGTCGGCGGACTAATGTGTCAATTTTACACTAGGTACCTAGGTGTGTAGTATTTATTTATTTGGTAAAGATGGGTGTGGTCAGGCGGACCAATGTGACTTTATTACTCTAGGTTCCTCGGCGTGTCGTATTTATTTGTTTAGTAAAGGTAGGTGTGGTTAGGAGGAACAATGCGACTTTTTTTGGTGAAAAACCATATTTTGGTGAAAATGGCACCAATCTGTAAGTATACCGAGTCAACTAAATTAAAAAAAATACAAATCTGTTCATAAATGATATATGAGGTAACGAGATATGAGGTTACAGACATATAATAAACACATGAATTGAGAAACTCCTCCTTTTTTTTTGAAGTCGGTTTTAAAATCACATTGGTCATCCTGACCACACCAACCTTTACTAAGCACATAAATACCACACACCTAGGTACCCAGTGTAAAATAGTCACATTAGTCCTCCTGACCACACCTATATTTACTCAACAAATAAATACCACACACATAGGTACCTAGTCTAAAAAAGTAACAATGGTCAGCCTGACCTGAATGGTCGCCCATCTTGACCAAATAAATAAATACTACACACCTAAGTTCTTAGAGTAAAATAGTCACATAAGTCCTCCTGACCACACCTATTATTACCAAATATATAAATACCACACACCTACCTATTGTAAGAAAGTCGCATTGTTCGTCCTGACCACACCTACCTTTACTAAACAAATAAATATGACACGCCTAGGAGCCTACAGCAAAAAAGTCACATTGTTTTCCTGACCACACCTACCTTTACTTAACAAATAAATAAGAAGCACCTAGGTACCTAGTGTAAAAAAGTCACATGGTTCTCCTGACTACATCTACCTTTACTAAACAAATAAATAAGACGCACTTAGGTACCTAGTGTGTAAAAGTCACATTGTTTGCCTGACCACACCTACCTTTACTAAACAAATAAATAAGACGCACCTAGGTACCTAGTGTAAGAAAGTCGCATTGTTCCTCCTGACCACACTTACTTTTACTAAACAAATAAATACCAAACAGATCATACAAACATTGTCCCACCTCGGAAAATGAACCCGCCACCTCTCACTTCTTAGCGAAGCACTCACCAACGCTGCACCACCTTATATTTATAGGTCTGTCTGCATAGGTAGGTACCTACCTATACTATACTGAGTATGGCAAGATATTAGGACTCTCAGGATAAGTACACTGTCTGGTGTAGTTAGAGAGGTTGGTCAGGAACAATTTTCAGAACATGCTTACTTCGGTAGGTACCTAACACATGCGCAACTCTGTTTCTTATAAGAGTTGCGACTGATAATATTTATCCTTAGTATCTTATATTTTATACTACTTTGAATGACGGAACAAGCAGATCGCCCACTTGATGATAAGCGGTACCCTCTGCCTATGTATCTAGCCTATAGATAAAATAACCATCTCTAAGTATCTAGTACCTTATCTTTTGATAACTTTTTTGTGACTGTCATATTAGTATATTATTTTAGAAAGTCAAGGAAACAGAATCTACAACAAGGAAATAATATAGCCATAGAAGTACTAAAAACAAAGCATTTCGAGGAATTACCTACCTACTCTTGCAAAGCAACCCAAATCCTTGCTCATTCCGGCACTTTTTCTGCACCAACGAAAAAGTGAGCAAAAGTGTAGGTAAAGATTTACGTACTGACCAATATCTGAAGATATCCACGAGGAAGAAGTCGTGATTATGTGATATTTGTTGTTTTTTTTTCCTGACTACTATAGTGAGGCATAGCAATTTGAGGTGTCAATCGCTTCATCTTTACAACGAAGTGGTTTATGAATTTATATTTTCAAAAACGAGGCCGTGCGTGACTAGAAGTGCGTGTCACGAATTTTTTTGTCGTAAGCCTTTTTTGTTATTGTTTTGATAATTTTTGAAAGCTCTTTCAAAATGAGGTTTCAATAAAGATTAGAGAGGTTCGAGAAAATAACTAAATTGAGAAAAAAAGTGTCTTCATAATAATATATATCGTAAATACTTACTTATGAATTCTTTTGCGACAGACAGATACACACACACACAAACACACACACACACACACAAAACAGACACGTCAAACTTATAACACCCCGTCGTTTTTGCGTCGGGGGTAAAAAAAAACAACAAATATTATTTATTTGGTAAAGATGTGTGTGGTCAGGCATACCAATGTGACTTTTCTAGACTAGGTAGGTATATGTGAGGTATTTATTTGTTGAGTAAATATAGGTGTGGTCAGGAGGACTAATGTGACTATATTACACCAGGTTCCCAGGCGTGTCGTATTTATTTGTTTAGTAAAGGTAGGTGTGGTCAGGAGGAACAATGCGACTTTCTTACACTGGGTACCTAGGTGTGTGGTATTTATTTGTTTAGTAAAGGTAGGTGTGGCAGGAAAACAATGTGACTTTTTTACTCTTGGTTCCTAGGCGTCTCGTATTTATTTGTTTAGTAAAGGTAGGTGTGGTCAGGAGGAACAATTCTCTTTTCTAACACTGGGTACCTAGGTGAGTGGTATTTATTTGTTTAGTAAAGGTAGGTGTGGTCAGGAAAACAATGTGACTTTTTTACTCTAGGTTCCTAGACGTCTCGTATTTATTTGTTTAGTAAAGGTAGGTGTGGTCAGGAGGAACAATGCTCTTTTCTAACATTGGGTACCTAATTGTGTCGTATTTATTTGTTTAGTAAAGGTAGGTGTGGTCAGGAAAATAATGTGACTTTTTTACACTATGTACATAGGTGCTTCTTATATATTTGTTTAGTAAAGGTAGGTATGGTCAGGAAAACAATGTGACTTTTTTTACTCTAGTTTCCTAGGCGTGTCGTATTTATTTGTTTAGTAAAGGTAGGTGTGGTCAGGAGGACCAATGTGACTTTTTTGGACATGGTACCTAGGTGTGTCGTATTTATTTGTTTAGTAAAGGTAGGTGTGGTCAGGAGGACCAATGTGACTTTTATAGACGTGGTACCTAGGTGTGTCGTATTTATTTGTTTAGTAAAGGTAGGTGTGGTCAGGAGGACCTATGTGACTTTTTTACACTAGGTACCTTGGTAAAAAATTCTAACCATAGATAATAATAATAAAATAAATAAATAATAATAATAAATAATGCTGGACAGTTCACACAACATTATCTAGCCCCAAGCTAAGCCAGAGCTTGTGTTATGGGTACTAGATAACTGATATACTTAATACAATATATTACATAGATAGATATTTTTATTATATATAGAAAATACCCAGAACACCCGGAACAAATATCTGCAGATCGCACAAATATTTGTTCCGAGGCGGGAATCGAACCCGCAACCTCCTGCGTCGCAAGCGAACGTTCGCCCGCCGCACCACAGAGCTCGTCTGTGGTGTGAGCTATCTCTGTTGATATCACCATTTCCGCGCAATCGAAGTGAAAGGCAGAGTGTATATCTTGTTCATAAAACCCATTTTATCCTCGAATTCAATATCCTCGCCTTCGGCTAGGGCAGATATGTCTTGGATAAATGGTCTTGTTTTATGCACTTGGTGTACAGTCTACTAAAAATCCTTTACTATACTTACTATACTACATATCCTATACTCATAAATCAGTTTTACTAGCGACCCGCCCTGGCTTCGCACGGGATGTGAAGTTACTACCCGTGCGAAGCCAGGGCGGGTCGCTAGTTATACATATAAACCTTCCTCTTGAATCACTCTATCTATGAAAACCCGCATCAAAATCAGTTAGATCAAAGCATACGTAGGAACAGATAGACAGCGGAAAGCGACTTTGTTTTATACTATGTAGTAAGTAAGTAAGGTAGTAAAAAGTTTATTTTGATACACCATACACATAGTTATTTTTACATACAGTTTAATAAATAAATAAATAAATAATGCTGGACAAGTTCACACAACATTATCTAGCCCCAAGCTAAGCCAGAGCTTGTGTTATGGGTACTAGATAACTGATATAATACAAACATATGATAGATATGTTTAGTGATGTAGGTACCACAGATACCTACCTATCACTCCAATCATAATAATAAAGAAGTATATTTTTGTAGGCAACTTAGTTCATATGTGGGGAAACCAGCGCTACTCCTCTAAAATAAAAATCTAAAGTTTGTGAATCAAGTTTTGCGACGCGGCGCGGCGCGACGCGGCCGGCTGCGCTGAGTGAGCGCGGGCCTAGCTCTGCGCGCGTAAATATGTTACGAGGAAATGTGGCTGGTGCGGGGAAAATATCTGACTCCGCCCAGATCGTCAAAGCCGTTGGCAGGTACCACCACCTTAATGCATCGCTTCACCGTTGACTGTTATTCGATATTCAATGTTGTTGGTCATTACTTTGGTCTTTGACATATTCATCTTCAATCCAACCTCAAGGCTTGCATTGCTTAGTTCTTCGAGCATGGATTGGAGTTCGATTGCTGTTGAGGAGAAGAGAACAATATCGTCAGCGAAGCGAAGGTTAGTCAATCTAATTCCACCGATCTCAATGCCTTTTTCACCCCAATCTAACGCCAGCTTTCTGAAAACCTCTTCAAGAGTGCTGTTGAAGAGTTTAGGGGATAATGGGTCGCCTTGTTTAACTCCCTTTTCTATCGGAAATGTTGTACCAGGTGATTAAATTTTTATTGAAGCTGTACTATGGAAGTAAATGTTTTGAATGAGGTTAATATATGTGGATTCAATATTTTGCTTTTGGAGTGACTTAAATATGGCTGTATGTGTGATGCTATCGAATGCTTTCGAGTAGTCAACGAATGCCAAGTACAGGGGCATGTTCATCTCATGGTGTTTTTCTAAGGTACATAATTAAATAAATATTTAAGGGGGCTCCCATACAACAAACGTGTTTTTTTCGCCATTTTTATAGATAACTAGTGGAATGCCCATGACTTCGTCCGCGTGTATTTTTCCATACAAACTTAAACACCCCGCTGCACCCCCTTAGGGGTTGAATTTCTGGAATTCCTTTCTTAGTGCACCCCTAGACCACAAAAAGAACGTATCCTCCAAATTTCAGGACTCTAGGACTTATGGTTTAGGCTGTGCGTTGATAGTCAGTCACGAAACGATAAATATATATTGATGGTACAGTAACTTTCGTGCGCGAGTCCGACTCGCACTTGGCCGGTTTTTAATATAGGTTAACTAGTTAGTCAAACATTGCCATATAGGGTCGAGGCAAGTTTATGTAACTTCATTACCATTCAATTGTCAACTTTAACACCTTTATTGTAAGACTGATTTATCGTTTACTTGAAATCGATACCCAAATATGACTATAATTTCAAGTCTACAGTAATATAGACTTAAACATGTATGGAATAGGAAACATAATCGTTTGAAATTATCTGGTTGATAAGTTGATAACACAGATCCGCAGTGCAAACTTATGCAATGCATTCAAAATAAATTGTAAGGCTTTCGCAATAGAGGTTGGTTTCGTTTGTTTTCATGATGTGCTAAGTCTGTGGCTGGGTGTGACAATGGCAGTATGTCACACCGCGGTTTAGTGTTTCGGTGTGTTTTTTTTAAATATGATTATGTCAAGGGCGACTAACTTTGCGTTTGAGGGAGGTATTATATGTCAGGGTTCAGGGCCCCATTCGAAGAAGAAAACACACACTTTATTGCCCGGGTTTTTTTTTATACTACTTGTATGACGGAACAAGCAAATTGCACACCTGATGTTAAGCGGTAACCTCTGCCTATGAACAGTGCATTACCTCATAGGTCACGTCCACCTAGGACGCGCCCTATGTGGCATTGCACTGCGCCCGTCACCCTGAGACATAAAGATGAAAAGTCTCATGTGCCTGTAATTTCACCGGTACCCTGACCCTTCAAACCGGAACACAGTAATGCGAGCACTACTGCTTTGCGGCAGAAATAGGTATGGTGGTAGTACTTCCCCGGATGAACTCTTTCACAAAAAAAAAGCTCTACTACTACTAGGGTGGTCCCGGACTGTGCGGTTTCAGAGGAACTTCCTCCCGCGAACGCTCAGGTTGTGGAATGATCTCCCTGCTGAGGTTTTCTCAAGTGACTACAGTATGGGGTTCTTCAAAAGGGGTGTTTGTAAATGTTTAAAGGGTCGGCAACGCGCGTGTGATGCCTCTCGTATTGCAGGCGTCCATAGGCTACGGTAACCGCTTACCAAAAGGTGGGCCGTATGCTTGATAGCTACCCTGGCAGAACAAAAAAAAAACAGCCGCGCCTTTTTCCCCGAAAAGGTAGACTGAGCCTCAATGGGCCTCTTTTCACCGAGAGTCGCACAATCGTGGGAATATAAACGTGACAAGTGGTGACCTAATCGCCGCTATTGTTTCCCACAACTGACTCTGCTAACGCTTTCTTCCAGTAATAACACATTCCATAATAAGCTAGCAGCCAGGGCGAATCTTATACCACCGAATCTTATCAACAAGTCCGGGTAATCACTTAGTCGGCTTTTACGACATCCACGGGAGGAGACAGAGGGGTATATACTTAGGCCATATTTCTTAGCTATGGCGGCGACGAGCTCACCACTTGTCACGTCTATATCCCACGATGGTGCGACCCACAATGAAAAGAGGCCCATTGAGGCTCTGCCTGCCCCATCGGGGAAAGAGGCGTGTGTCTATATGTATGACGACCTCTGTGGCGCGGCGAGCGAAGATTCGCCTGCGAGGCAGGAGGTTAAGGGTTCCATTCCCAACTCAGAACAAATACTTGTGCGATCTGCAGATATGTGTTCAAGGGTGTTCAGGGTATTTCCTTTGTACAATAAAAAATATCTGTGTAATGTATTGTACCTATTAAGTATATCAGCTATCTACCATAACTAAAGCTCTGCTTAGCTTGGGGCTAGATAATGTTGAGTGAACTGTCCAGCATTATTTATTACTATTTATTTCAAAATGTATTTATTATGTGTGTTACAAGGTAAACAATAAAATACACGATTTGTAATCTAGCCGCATGCTGAGTTCCTTTGCAGGTGGAGACGCCGGCAGATGCTAGTGCTAGAACACGGGCCTGAGACTACACTCAACGCGACGCGGCGCCGCCCCTTAGAAAGTGGTCCAGTCAATCAGGAAAGCAGTTTCACTCAGATGATTTACTGCCTGCATTTATCAGCTACGCAACAGACATACTAGAGCCTATAATTACCATCATCAGTAGGTGCTTCGCTTCGACTCCCTACAGAGAACAAGCAACAAGGCTGTCGTTGATGGGTCATGCTCAGACCCGAAGGACACGAGGACAGCTTCTCAGTTTATATAAAGCACTACTAGTCCGGGCTGGTATGGAGTATTGCTGCCACGTTTGGGATGGCTCGGCCAAACACCAGCTTGCTGCCTTGGACTCGATCGAACGTAGAGCTTTCAGGCTTATAGGTGAGCAACATATGGCGGAGACTAAGATCCAGAGTCTTGTGCACCGCCGTAAGGTCGCGTGCCTTTCGATCTTCTATAGGTTACATTTCGGGGAATGCTCCCAGGAACTGCACGATCTGATCCCACCATCTCCTTTTCATCATAGGACGAGTAGGCGTACGGCTCAGTACCATCCTTACCTCATTAGTATACCTTCTATTCGCACAAAACGTTTCAGTTCTACCTTTATAATGCGAACTGCTAAGGAGTGGAATACACTACCGTCGTCTGTCTTTCCTGAAAACTATAATGTGGTTCTCTTCAAGGCTAGAGTGAATAGGTGCCTTCTAGACCTTTGTGCTCCATCTTCGGCCACATCGTCACTTACCAACAGGTGAGATCGTGGTCAAACAAAGGCCTATCGATAACTTCGATAGGCCGGTTTATTTTTCACTTAAAAAACACTATCAATGCTGGGGTTCCGCAAGGATCAGTGCTGTCGCCTACGCTATTCATTATGCATATCAATGATATGCTGCAAATTAGCGGTCTTCATTGTTATGCAGATGATAGTACGGGTGACACCTTTTATTCTAACGCCTCTCGTTCTGAAGTTGATGAGAACAGGCGTAAACTTGTGTATGATATTGACAGCTCCTTAGACCAAGTTTCCGATTGGGGCGACCCCAAGCTCTAGAACCGCTTAGCCATCGCAGAGCCATTGGATCTCTTTGCGTGTTCTACCGCCTCTACAACGGAGAATGCTCTGACGAGCTTATTGATCTCATCCCGGCATCGAGCCTTTACCATCGCTCGTCCCGGCACCGTGACAAAGCTCATCCACACATCATAGAGCCCTGGGTTTCTCGTACGACTCGTTTCTCGAGATCATTTCTTCCCCATACCTACAAACTATGGCATGAGCTTCCATCTGAGGTTTTCCCGCTTGGTTACGACATGTGTCGATTCAAGAAAAATGTTCATAAATTCCTTCAGGGTAGAGTAGTAGGCCAGGCAGAAATCTTCATTAAAAAAACCCGGCCAAGTGCGAGTCGGACTCGCACACGAAGGGTTCCGGAACATTATCTATAAAAACAAAAAAATCACGTTTGAAAAAAACAAAAATAAAAATTGTCCGCAAAAAGTAGTCACCCATCCAAAAACTGAACTCGCAGAGCATTGATTCATCTACATTAAGAAAAATCACGGTTTTTTTTTTTATTTGTTGTTATAGCGGCAGCACAAATACATCATCTGTGTTAATATCAACTGTCTAACTATCACGGTTCATGAGATACAGCCTGCTGACAGGCGGACAGAAAGCGAAGTCTTAGTAATAGGGTCCCGTTTTACCCTTTGTGTACGGAACCCTAAAAATCTCAATATGTGACTGTTATATTTTTAAACCCATACCCTTCCAACCGGAACACAGCAATGCGCTTTGCGGCAGAAAGCGGTATGGAGGTAATACTTCCTTCCACGGACGAACTCTTTCACAAAAAAAGCTCTACTACTACTCATTTATTCATTCATCACCAGCACACTTGGAAACTGTTTCTCAATACCAATACCACATTCCATCCTTCAGGTATTTTAGGGCGTGTAGTACCTAGAGTCGAGTGTGCTGTAGATATCTAAACGTTTGCACAGATTATATAAGTTTACCTATGACTATTGCGTATACGTTGCAGTCGCGTCACGAAAACAGGCGTTAGTCATAGTCATAGTGATTTTATTTGATTGATTTATTAATTAATTTTTTGACTTTTTTCACCTAAGTATGACATGCGTTTTTTTTATTGGATTGTGTTTGTTTAATTAGTTATTATTTTTGATTATGTTTTTCTCTGTGTCAATCTTTAATGTATTCTGTTAAAATAAGTGGTATGAATTATAAATTATTAACTGGCCCAGGCCGTATTAAGTTGTATAAATATCGAGTCATTACATTAAAAAAAGTCACATCATTTATTCACCATAGGAATACTGGGAGCACTTGGTTTTGTTTAGGTACATACTGTAGCGTAATTTCTAAATAAATAACATTATCACAGCATCAACAACAACAACACATTAGGTGATGTCAATCAATGACATTAGATGTTTATCTGACACTGACAGCAAAAAGAACGAAAGGCGAGTAAGGCGTCTTCTTTTACTATGACCCACGATTGTAGCCATGGGGAATGACAGTGACATGAATGCCTATTGATATTCTGTTGAATGAAATATTAGTTCTCTTTCAAGACGCATGGAGCGCTGTCATAAATCCGTACGCCATTATGCACCTTAAGATCTTAAGCATACGGGACACTAAACAATTGCTGTATAGGTCAATGAACGTACTAAAGTTATCGGGTCGTTCACCCTTCATTGAGGTTCACTTTTAAATAAAACTAAATACGGGAGCGCGTCCTTCCTTTTACACCTGGTTACGCAAGGCCACTACACGTGTACTCCTAGCTGCCGATGACATTCTCACAGCCGTGCTGACGTGTACAGGTGAGAGTGTCTGTTTGTTCCTCAAGCCATCATTATTACTTGTGTCCTTAGGAAATTATAACCTGTAAAACTGTGACGTATGTGTGTGTGTCCGCGTGCCCATCTGCGGCCTCGTGCTGTCCTGTAATTTCACCCATCTGGAACCTGGAACCTTCTCGACATATCCAAGCTACCCGGACACTCGCGCAGTACTTGCTAGAAGCCTGCCTGACCCGGCTTACCTGATTACAGGGACCACGTCATCACCTACCAAGTCAAACGGCAGCTAGTTAGCGGCCTACAGTTACGCGCTCACCGAGGCCATATCGCCCGCTGAATTCTACTGGACCTTTCTGCAAGGATCCCGTCGTCTACCCAACGAGAGACGACCAGCCACGTGCGGCTGCACGCCATATCACGGGGGCGCCGCTGCCCTGAGCCGCGCCAACCATTTAGTGCCGATAGCATTCTTCATAGCGCGCCGCTGCCTTCTCGAGGCAAGCCGCGTGCTCTACACCTTCGGCGAACCCGCCGAAAGCCACGGTGCCATCCACGACGCCGCCAATTCTGGCCGCGCCGGCTGACCAAGCTGCCACGTGTCCAGGGCAGTACTAGTGCCAATTGATTACATTCACCATCATTGCTACCTTCTGTAGACTCACAGTGCTCGTGTTACTAATTGAGAGAAATAACTATTGAAATCCACCCCATTAGCCGTTACTAACCTTTTGGCCCATCTGGCACCTTCTTTTCTGGCTCTTCAAGCCGTAGGTAGGAATCTAGCTTGAATCTGTGATAGGAGCTTATTTAAATAAAATAACTATTGTATACTGACTCGTCTACTTCATTTTACCACCCGCTAGGCAGGTAAATTCTCAACTTAACGGTGACTCTGTCTACCCAGAGTCCTGCATAGAACCGTTGGCTCTCTCTAAAGGGACCAAACGCGAAATATAAGAGGACCGCACATAGGCACAGAATAGATAATAGGACTGCGTAACGTAGGCCTTATCAGATTTGATTAGACCTTTGTTTGGCCACGATCTCACCTATTGGTAAGTGACGATGTGGCCGAATATGGAGCACAAAGGTCTAGAAGGTCTATTCACTCTAGCCCTGAAGAGACCCAGATTATAGTTTTCAGGAGAGACAGACGACGGCAGTGTATTCCACTCCTTAGCAGTTCGCATTATAAAGGTAGAACTGAAACGTTTAGTACGAATAGAGGGTATACTAATGAGGTAAGGGTAGTACCGAGCCGTGCGCCTGCTCGTCCTATGATGAAAAGGAGATGGTGGGATTAGATCGTGAAGTTCCTGGGAGCATTCCCCGAAATGTAACCTATAGAAGATCGAAAGGCACGCGACCTTACGGCGGTGCTCGAGACTCTGGTAAATCATAAATCAACTGATATCCGAAAGTGACTGCAACTTGAGTGATTCAGAATGCTAGTTCAACAGTAACATGGTCTCTCTTATCAATACCTAATTACCACGAAACAACACATAGTACAAACATGGCCGCGCCTGTAACGACCTCTGTGGCGCGGCGGGCGAAGGGTCGCCTGCGACGCACGAGGTTGCACGTTCGATTCCCGCCTCGGAACAAATATTTGTACGATCTGCAGAGATAGTAGTAGTAGAACTTTTTTGTGAAAGAGTTCGTCCGGGGAAGTACTACCACCGTACCTATTTCTGCCGCAAAGCAGTAGTGCTCGCATTGCTGTGTTCCGGTTTGAAGGGTAAGGGTGCCGGTGAAATTACAGGCACATGAGACTTTTCATCTTTATGTCTCAGGGTGGCGGGCGCAGGGCAATGCCACATAGGGTGCGTCCTAGGTGGACGTGACCTATGAGGTAATGCACTGTTCATACGCAGAGGTTACCGCTTAACATCAGGTGGGCCATCTGAATGTTCCGTCATTCAGTAGTATAAAAAAAAAAAAGAAAAAAAAAGAGATATTTGTTCAGGGTGTTCTAGGTATTTTCTATGTATAATAAAAAATATCTATCTATGTAAATTGTATTAAGTAGCTCTGCTTAGCTTGGGGCTAGATATTGTTGTGTGAACTGTCCACAATTTTTTTTTATTTTTATGATTTGCTTTTTAGGGTTCCGTACCCAAAGGGCTATCCGTCCATCTGTCTGTCTGTCTGTCCTTCTGTCACTAGGCTGTATCTCATGAACCGTGATAGTTAGACAGTTGTAAATTTCACAGATGATGTATTTCTGTGGCCGCTATAACAGCAAATACTACAAAACAGAATAAAATAAATATTTAAAGGGGCTCCCATACAACAAACGTGATTTTTGCGCCATTTTTTATAGATAATGGTAAAAAACCCTTCATGCGCGAGTGCGACTCGCACTTGGTCGGTTTTTTATTTATGACTCACGAAACTCTTGGCTCAGGTAAAGCCCCAATCAACTTTTAAAGGGCACCTGTTTTGAAGTTATCATCTTTCCGGGCTAAAACTTTTACCTTGATACAACAAAAACCCATAATGGCACACGGAAATCCCAGGCATACTAGTGTAGTGAAAAGAAGAATGATCTCGCTTGCGGCGAGTTTTTTAAGATTTTTGTGTTTTTTGCCCATTACAGCTCATCAGCACTTCTTCAGATAGCGAAAGTTGAGTTCGCGAGAACTAGGAGACTTAACACACATGTTTTAATTGATAGTATCTCATAAATATCATCAGTTTTAGATACGATGCCCCTAAATACATTTTTACAGTGTTTTTTTTTGTTTAGAGTGATCGTAGCCTAAACTGATGATATTTATGAGATACTATCAATTAAAACATGTGTCCTAGTTCTCGCGAACTCAACTTTCGCTATCTGAAGAAGTGTTGATGAGCTGTAAAGGGCAAAAAACACAAAAAAAATGAATTTCGCGCCACAAGCGAGAGCATTCACACAGGTATATATTGTATTTCTTGCCTTTTTATTAACCCCTGACGCAAAAACGACGGGCTGTTATAAGTTTGACGTGTCTGTGTGTGTGTGTCTGTGGCTGTGTGTGTGTGTGTGTGTGTGTGTGTGTGTCTCGACGGGCTGTTATAAGTTTGACGTGTGTGTGTGTGTCTGTGTGTGTGTGTGTGTGTCTGTCTGTGGCATCGTAGCTCCCGAACGGTCGAACCGTTTTATTTTGTTTTTGTTTGAAATGTGTATTTGTTGGGAGTGTTCTTAGCTATGTTTGATGAAAACCGGTTCAGCCGTTTCAATGCGTTGAGGGTTTTTTAATTTTTACAAAATTAATTACTTGTTATTAGTGTTTCGTTGCCCGACAAGGAACCCTTACAAGATCGCTCGGCCCGTCCGTCCCAGCGTCATCACACTATACAGGGCGTCCCAAGACTATGCGACATGAAGGGAAAGTATCTTAAATATTGTAAATAAGATATAATAATGAAAGAAGACTATTTTATTGAAAAAAAAATTACAATGCTGCATTTAAGGATTTACTAAAAAATACTTGCTTCGTCTGGGAATCGAACCGAACATTTAATAGAATCAAGACCCCCAAAACCCCCCCAAATCCCTCTATTGACGTTAAGTGTTAGTTTTAAGTATAAAATATGTATGTTAGCCTATAAGGTATATATTGATATGGGCTTAATGTTTAGGTATAATTTGATTGTACATTATCCAGGTAGCCTGAAATAAAGTTTATATAATTATTATTATTTAAAACATTGTACGTTATTCTTCTGTTATAAGATACTATATTACTTAAGAGGAATTATTATTTTTAACCATTCTTTCGATTGGCATCATAAAAATACGAGGTGTTTTTTTTTCCTTCTAAGTTAGTTCGATTCCCAGACGAAGCAAGTAATTTTTAGAAAATATTTGAATGAAGTTTTAAAAATAAAATAGAGTCTCCTTTCAGCAAAACATCCTATGATGAAGGTGATATTCTGAGATGACATGTAATTAATTTTGTAAAAATTAAAAAAACCTCAACGCAATGAAACGGCTGAACCGATTTTGATCAAACATAGCTAAGAACAATCCAGACAAATTAAACTTTAAAAAAAAAACGGTTCATCCATTCTGGAGCTACAGACAGACACACAGACACACACACAGACACACACAGATCCCACATACAGACACACACACAGACACACACACAGACCCCACACACAGATCCCACACACAGACACACACACAGACCCCACACACACACACAGACCCCACACACAGAGACACACACACAGACACGTCAAATTTATAATATCGTTGTTTTTGCATCGGGGGTTAAAAACAGTTGAACTCGGAACCCTACACTACGCGTATCTTCCATACGCACTTGTCGGTTAAGTTTATTAACTAGAACCACTTACCGCACCATTAAAATAAACTGCTAGTGTACAAAGGTGTGATTTACAGTCTTATCTTAACTTAAACATGACTAACTTGCCAACTATTTTAATGGCGGACGAGGCGTGAATACGTCCTTTCGGACAATTAGTGAGAAATCGTTGACAACACAAGCAATTGGCCCACCTGATGTTAAGGTGGAAGCTCAAGCCAGAGGCGCGAAATTATTTTTTTTTGGTATTTTTGCCCATTACAGCTCATCAACACTTCTTCAGACAGCGAAAGTTGAGTTCGCGAGAACTAGTAGACAACACACATGTTTTAATTGATGGTATCTCATAAATATCATCAGTTTAGTTTTGATACCCTTAAACACATTTTTACAGTGTTTTTGTTTGTTTAGTGGTATCGTTGCTAAACTGATGATATTTATGAGATACTATCAATTAAAACATGTGTGTTAAGTCTCCTAGTTCTCGCGACGAACTCAACTTTTGGTATCTGAAGAAGTGTTGATGAGCTGTAAAGGGCATAAAACACAAAAAAAAAAAAAAACGCGCCACAAGCGAAAGCAACCACCTTATTAACAGTGCATTACCTCATAGGTCACGTCCACCTAGGACGCGCCCTATGTGGCATTGCACTGCGCCCGCCACCCTGAGACATAAAGATAAAAAGTCTCATGTGCCTGTAATTTCACCGGCACCCATACCCTTCAAACCGGAACACAGCAATGCGTGCAATACTGCTTTGCGGCAGAAATAGGTATGGTGGTAGTACTTCCCCGGACGAACTCTTTCACAAAAAAGCTCTACTACTACTGAAACACCGTCTAACACTATCCCGTCCCGCGGGCCCGGGTTCTGGATACTACAACAAACAAAACTAGATAAAATAAATAATGCTGGACAGTACATACAACATTATCTAGCCCCAAGCTAAGCAGAGCTTGTGTTATGGGTACTAGATAACTGATATACTTAATACAATATATAACATAGATAGATATGTTTGATTATACATAGAACATACCCAGAACACCCTGAACAAATATCTGCAGATCGCACAAATATTTGTTTCGAGGCGGGAATCGAACCCGCAACCTCCTGCGTCGCAGGCGAACCTTCGCCTGCCGCCACACAGAGCTCGTCAAAATGACATAGATGACATACAGGTAGTGGTTTATATTATTTCTTTTGTCTAGTTTCAATGTGGCCATTGTCGTGCCGCTTGACCTTACGTAGGGCTGCCACCCGCCCGGGCTTCCCCGGACTGTTCCGGAGGATTACACCAGGGGATTGGCAGCATCTACCTGAGTATTCAACACCAATACTGCGATTACCAATCCGCCTGCTAAAATGAGCTCTAGAATTGTTGAGTTTTTGATATGAGTTCTTACAGTTTTCAAGGAGGAAAAATATATATGGTATTCTCTTAAGCATTTTATCTAGTGAAATCATAAAGTCAATACACTATTTGAATTACTTCAATCGACAAAAAAAAAACAAAGATACCAACCTTTTTAAAATGAGGCCTTTTCATTATCGAATAAAAAAATAAGTAGTTCGATTAGTCTCGATAGATGGCGCTGACTCAAATGTGGTTGCCAAAATTAACAAATGCATTGTCTGTGCTTTTGTGTGATAGTAACAAAATAACAACGAAAATAAATCACTACGTTGTTGACGTTGACATTTCACTTTATTTTTACAGTTAAGTACAGAGCTGAGCTGGTTCAAGGGTTTAAGCATGATGTGAAACGGCCGTGAAAACCCCCATTGAAAAAACATTTTAGACTAACTTCTGACACGTTTTAATTTTTGAAACGTTTGGTAACTTATTAATTATTATTTTAGCAAAATGTAACAAAACTGTAAAGTACTCTTTTATACATATTTTTTTAGCACAAAACACGGTATCAGAGCGCGCGCTTGCCTTCGAGACTCATACTAAAATGTTAGTTGAAACTGGTTGAACCTAGTAGTAGTAGAGCTTTTTTGTGAAAGAGTTCGTCCGGGTTGTACTGTACTACCACCATACCTATTTCTGCCGCAAAGCAGTAGTGCTCGCATTGCTGTGTTCCGGTTTGGAGGGTATGGATGCCGGTGAGATTACTGGCACATGAGACTTTTCATCTTTATGTCTCAGGGTGGCGGGCGCAGTCCAATGCCACATAGGACGCGTCCTAGGTGGACGTGATCTATGAGTGCATTACCTCATAGGTACATTAGATTCATAGACAGAGGGTACCGCTTAATATCAAGTGGGCCATCTGCTTGTTACGTCATTCTTAGTAGTATACAAAAAAACTCCATGCATTATATGGAGGCCTCGGTCCAGCAGTGGGCCTCTAAAGGCTGAGGATGATGATGATGATGATAAATGTAGGTGATGGCAGCCCCATGGACTTAGTATACAAACAGGACTGAGCGCTCTAAAAAATTATAATACCGAAACAAGACCTTATTCGATTAGCTTAAGACTCAATTTAGATTACCGTCATAGATAGAGGAAAAACGAGCCAAGAGAGATAGGTAAAATAGAGTTAGTTTGTTCCTTTCTAACACTTCAAATGATAGCTTTATGATAGCAAGGGTGACCATGACCATTGTATATGTAAATACTAGGAGGTCATCGATACTACAAATCTAAAAGTTGGCCGTCGCGGGACGCCCGGCAGACGAGAAACATCACGCTATGGCTGCGTCACGAGTCACGCCGTTTGCGACACTGAAGACTCGGTAAGTAATCAGTAACAAGGTTCTATAACACTTTTTGTGATATTAGAAAAGAAAAGTGTTTCCTACAAACGCAAGCCCAGTCCCAAATCATCTACTATGGGAGGTCAACATATTATTTTACGAAATTAACAAAAAGTGTTATTGATTCGTGATACTGATCACTTACTAAGCCTCCAGTATGAATCTGGCTGCATAAATAACTGTGATAAATAATTTGATTCAAATAATGTTGGTTCCACTCCACGTTCACAAGTGTGTATGGAAAAAGTCTCCTGGACATGACTTTATTTTATGGTCACCGTATTAGAAGTAGACACACTAACTCTGTAGTTCATATCTTGCTCGGCTCCTATTTCAGCTGCCAGCGCTCAGTCCTTTTGTATACTAAGTCCATGGGCAGCCCTAACCTCACACGGTGCGTTGATTATAAATCAGGCGTTGATTGCCCATTCAATTCCGTGTTATGTCATCCATGGGCGATTTCAAAGAGCTATTTTGTTTTACACCTATCTAATGAGTAGTTCACCCCTGACTCGCGAATAAAGCTGCGTGGCCTGATGTCGCTCCGCCCTCGACAGCTATTTTTGCACGCACATATTATTATCAGGTTGTTATTTGTGAGGTGTAGTGTGTCCGGCCTAAGAATACACCCCTGCGTCTCCTCCCATGGATGGCGTAAAACCAGGGATTACCCGGACTTGTTGAAAAGATTTGTTGGTATAAGATTTGTTCTAGCTGCTTGTTTTTTTTTTTATACTACTTGAATGACTGATCAAACAGATGGCAGACTAGATGATAAGCGGTACCCTCTGCCTATAAACAGTGCATTACCTCATAGGTCACGTCCACCTAGGACGCGCCCTATGTGGCATTGCACTGCGCCCGCCACACTGAGACAAAAATGAAGTCTCATGTGCCTGTAATTTCACCGGCACCCATACCCTTCAAACCGGAACACAGCAATGCGAGCACTACTGCTTTGCGGCAGAAATAGGTATGGTGGTAGTACTTCCCCGGACGAAAGCTTTCACAAAAAATCTACTACTAAAAAGTGTACATTTTACGAAAATTCCAGTGTATATTTTTCGAAGTGGTAATTTTATGAAAACGTACAGTGGTACGTTTTGCGAAAAAATTGGGTGTACATTTTGCGAAGTGGTCATATTGAGAAAAAATGCGATTTGCATTATGAGAAGTGGTCGTTTTGCGACTGAGCCATTAACAATATCGAACCGGCAAAACCAGATTCCGCTAATTAGCAAACCGAAAGGTAAACAATTGTTTACTGATTGAGACAAGGACAGCACACTGTGTGTGAGGGAGACAGGTGAGACCGTAGTACGCATGGACCGTGTTACGCAGCGTTGAGCCAAGCAGATATTAGCGACTTTTAAGGCTTTACCTAGAAGATCAAATGTTATCTATATTCCACGATGGTGCAACCCACAGTGAAAAGAGGCCCATTAAGGCTCTGCCTACCCCTTCGGGGAAAGTGGCGTGTGTCTATGTATGTAAGTATGTATCTACAGGCCGCACCTAAAAGCGGACGGAGCTAAACTCTTTCACAAAAGAGCTCTAAGACTACTAAAAAGTGTACATTTTGCGAAAATTCCAGTGTACATTTTTCGAAGTGGTCATTTTGAGAAAACATACAGTGAACGTTTTGCGAAAAAATTGGGTGTACATTTTGCGAAGTGGTCATATTGAGAAAAATTGCGGTGTACATTATGAGAAGTGGTCGTTTTGCCTGAGCCGTAACAAAATCGAACCGGCGGAACCAGATTCCGCTAATTAGCAAACCGAAATGTAAACAATTGTTTACTGATTGAGACAAGGACAGCGCACTGTGTGTGAGGGAGACAGGTGAGACCGTAGTACGTCTGGACCGTGTTACGCAGCGGTGAGCCAAGCAGATATTAACAGCTTTGATACTTTTAAAAATAAACTAACGAAATTTTTAGAAGAAAAGGTTTTTTACTCGTTTTATGAATTTCTAATTGACAAATTTTAATGTTAAACAATATAATATTTCTATCAATTTCAATGTTATGTAAGTTTAATATTATTTGTTTGTACTTTTTGTCATTATTGTTTGACATTTTTTTATTTTTTTTTGCTTGTATAATATGTTGTATGCCAGACATGGCAGACTAGAGATGCACATTAAGACCTTAACACCAACAAATGTTACCACCTAGATCTAACAGCAATAAATCATTTATCATTATTTTATACTAACGCCCACTCTACTATTCAATAAGTACAGTAGCGAGTTAACTTGCGTCATCGGCGAGTTAAGTCGCTTTTGCCGTTTGAACAAAAGGTGCAAAAGGTGAATTTGTCGGGAGTATTCTTAGCTATGCTTGATCAAAATCGGTTCAGCCGTTTCATTGCGTTGAGGGTTTTTTAATTTTTACAAAATTAATTACTTGTTTTATGAAGATTTCTGCCTGGGATTGGCGCAGTCTTAATTTGAATAGTACCGTCATATTCTTTCCATTGCCAAACGCACCTCGAGGTAACATATAGATGAATTACCTGAAAAAAAACAATAGGTAATTTAAACACACAA
Source organism: Operophtera brumata (assembly GCA_932527175.1). Classification (NCBI taxonomy): domain Eukaryota; kingdom Metazoa; phylum Arthropoda; class Insecta; order Lepidoptera; family Geometridae; genus Operophtera; species Operophtera brumata. The sequence continues at coordinate 28,367,945 of OW052239.1, read as the reverse complement.
CTTTATATAAACATAACAACCAACATTCACATACTACATAGTCCAGGGCCCATAGACATATACATAAATGCAATTTATGTTTGTCCGGGTGGAATCTTGCAACTGAATTTTAAAGCATTTATCCTCAACCGATTGAGATGAAATTTGGCATACCTGTCAAGTTCCGATGACAATACAATATTATGGTGACAGCGAGCTGATCTGATGATGGAGGCGGATGGTGGTCAACGGAACTCCTCGATGGATAAATAAAATAAATAAATAATGCTGGACAGTTCACACAACACTATCTCGCCCCAAGCTAAGCAGAGCTTGTGTTATGCTAGATAACTGATATACAATACATTACAGAGTTTTTTACATATAAAATACCCAGAACACCCTGAACAAATATCTGCAGATCGCACAAATATTTGTTCCGTGGCGGGAATCGAACCCGCAACCTCGTGCGTCGCAGGGGATCCTTCACCCGCCGGGGTTAACATAAGGTTTTAATACATATGGTTTTTTTATCGGTTTTTTATTCTGCAACAAAGAAGTTGAAAGGATATCGTTTAGCTTGGTATGGGCATGTTATGGGGAGTAGTTCCATTGAGTTTGATCCATTAAGAATGATCCATTGGACTTTGATGGTCCTGTTTGATCAATCAATCAATCAATCAATCATTTATTTTGCGAAACATGGGTACATAAGATGATAATAACATCCATTAACATTTTTAGGCAAGTTTCAAATTCCTGTTGGATCCCTTGTCGATTTTGTTAGTGAAGTACAGTCGGCGTAAAAATAATAAATATCTATAGGTTGGCCAATAAAAACTTTGATGAAATTATTTCGATGAAAAATCGCAAGCAAAAATTCAAGAAAGAAAACTCGATTGAAAAATCTCGAATAAAAAACTGCGAATGAAAGAAGGGATGAACTAAGAGGTCACATTATAAAGAAGAGAAGAAGTTGAATTTACGGGTTCGTTGAAATAGTTTTTGTAATTACATTCATAATGCGTAATCAATAAGTTAGATTGCTCACAGAAATCCCAATCTAAAGGTACGTGACCATTTCACTTGTTAGCAAACAGAGGTTCTTAGAATACATTACGCAGTAACAATATCTTGACTGATCACAAATCAACGGCGAAATTTCAAAACCTATTGGGTATATCAATTTAGTACACTCTATTGTTACGCAAATTTTTGAAATTTTTGAAATTTTACTCCGCCTCAGGACAGTCAAACTAAAAAGTCTTACGAAATAAGGTGGTTGCTTTTTCATACTAAAGTATTTTGCCAATTACGGGCGAACAGAGCATAATTTTACACTGAAATTAATGTTGTTGGGTTTTACATTTGGTCATTATTTGCGGCAAATCATATTTGATTCAGATTCTGTCTAGCATCTTTCTTTTGACTGCCTACCTAAGGCTATTAAGTTGGTTTTCCTTTTTTCTTTGAATCAGCTTCCACTTGTTCTCGAGGCACCACACAGGCGATCCCAGCCTAGTAGTTAGAAGGATCATTAAAAAAAATAGACCGTGTTTGTTGCCTGATTCTTCTAGGTCTGGTCGCTTTGGAACAAAAGTAAATTTATTTTTAAAGACGATTCAAAATGGTCCTTGTCATTTCAATGAATAAAATACTTTTGACTTAGACTTTGGTTGAAGAAAACAGTGGATTAATAGCGAAAATAACATCGAATTTTAGCCCGTACAAGTAATTTCAATGTCATTTACGACGTGTTTTTTTAAATATTTTGGTAATTATGGCTTGTTTTTCTTACAAAACACTTAGGTACCGCTAACCTGATATTTTATTGTTCTTGTAGTAGGTACTGAAAATTTCCAGTAAACCTATTAAAATAAAATATATAAATTCATCACAATATGCATCATTAATGATGTGTAAATGATGTGTAGACATCATTAACATAGACACCTGTTCATACAATAAATAACAATTATCCATCACGTTGCATGACCGATGAGTCACGTGAGGGCTCAAAGGAGAGTTAAAGCAAGTACGCGTACAAATGGACTTAAGGCGCATACCAGAGCCAAATTCCATCACTTTCTAACTCATTTAAGTTCAGGTAAGTTAGAAAGTGACACAACAGCGCTCGCGGAACGAATAGTAAGTGAAAATCACGAAAAACAATGATTTGCCACGTGAAAAACCGTCGCATCACAGAATCATACGTTCAACTTAAAGATAAAATCTTTGCCGACATTTAGGTGAAAGAAAAAGTACGAAACTCTAAGTCGTTTAGAAGTTGAATAAAATTTTCAGTCGAAAGAAAATAAAAATATTTTCATATTTTTTTATACATAGAACATACCCAGAACACCCTGAACAAATATCTGCAGATCGCATAAATATTTGTTCCGAGGCGGGAATCGAACCCGCAACCTCCTGCGTCGCAGGCGAACCTTCGCCCGTCGCGCCACAGAGGTCGTCTATATTACTACTACTATCTCTATGAGGTAAGGTCTCTATAAGGTTGTCTGGAAGAAATCGCTTCTAAGCGGCGGCCATTGTACTTTTAATTATATAGTTAACTTTTGGTTCTTTTTTTCGTATTTTTATTTGGAAGAAATCGCTTCTAAGCGATAAGACCCGGCCATTGTACTTTTAATTATATAGTTAAGTTTTGTTTCTTTTTTTCCGTATTTTTATTTATTAAGGTGTACAATAATAGTAGTTTATGCAACTGTCATATAAGAAGGGGTATTAAAACACGAGAGTCTGTTCGCATGAGGCGAAGCCGAATGCGATAGTAGGTTGACTCGAGTGTTTTAATACCTAAGTTATATGCAGTTTCATATACTTACACTACTTTATCTTCACTCATAGGAAAAGATTATTTTTAATTTTATTTTGACTTTTCTGGCAGGTTAACGCCGATGCCGCGTCTAGAATATCAAGCGGAGTGAAAGTCTCGCCATCACTACTTTCTTCTCCAATCATATTTTAATCACTTATAGGATTTTAGTAAACTTTTTTGGAATCCCGAATACAAAAACACGATCGGCAAAAAAATGTATAGGAAGCGCGGGAAATTAAGTTCAAACTACGCATGCGTGCGCCATTTTTTCACAGTTTGGACTGCGCATGCGTGCTCCTTTTTTTCATATTCAGGCTATAACCATAGACTAGTTTAAAGAATTAATAAAAAAAAAGATAGCTGTACTATAATGAGTTTTATGATACAGTTGGCGGTACTATAATGAGTTTTATTCTTAATTTTATGTATATGCGTCTATAAAGTGCGTCTGTATAGAACCGTCTTTGAATTCGTAATTCGAATTTTTCGATTTGAGTGTAGATAAAGTATTTTATATCTATCTTTCTATCTATCTATGTCCTATGACTAAGATATGACTATGTTACAACTTGCACGATTAGTGTGTTCTACTATTAAAGCTAACAATGATTAAACCGGACGTTGCAAAACCCACGGCACACATTCCACCGCTATCTAACCCATCCCCTGCCTAACCCTTACAAGTTTCTAACTTTCCACGAAAACTTATCCACCGTATCGCAAAACAAACAGATAACAAAACAAGAACGGAAAAAATAAAGCTAATAATTTGTAATGGTTGCATGTTGCATGACTCCGTCCAAGATTGATCTATGACATAAAGACACCTGCGCGCGCGCAACCTCCAGTCCGCGATTGACCAACTCGGGAGCGAGACGTGTTTTATTACTGTTTTAAATTAGAGTTCGATATTTTGTTTCTAATTTACATTTGTGATTGTGCCGGTGTCGTGTTTTACAGAAAAGTGTATCTTTTGGATATTAGTTTAAAGTAAGTTTTAGTTTGATTTCAATAGAGCTTTAGAGATAAATAAATCTACAGAATAAAAAGTTTAATTTAATATTTTAGTTGCTCTAAATATTATTTTTCTTCAATTCTAAATGTAAATTAAACTTACGTAATGACAAATCTTAATATAAAATATAAATTGATAAGTTAAATGCAATTGCAACCTTTTTGCTTTTAAAATAATATTAGAGCATTATCCTTTTGCATTACTTTAGTCTAAAGAGGTTTGATTAGGCTAAATAATAGTAGATTATGCACTAAGGGAATAGAGCAGTGTTACGTTGCGGGCGGCATAGGGACTCTACAGCGAGGGAGTTATATAGAGTCCTGAGTGAAGCGAGGGGGTTCAAGCTGCCCAAGACGAAGACAGGCTACAACCCAGAGGAGCATACTCTACTTTTCACACCTCGTGTGAGATAATAAAAAATCACTGAAAATCACAGCACCAAACACTGCCTTTTGTTTCAAATTCTTTGTAAACGCACCTTTTTTTTCTGCTTATGGTGGCCAGTTCGATTTTTTAACAAACCTCTTTACAATGCCGTATGGGCATTTTTTTACTCAAGAGTTTTCAACGAGATTCCATAAGAACTTGACGTTTTAAAATCAAATCACTTTATTCCCTAGGGAGTATCATACAACTTTATATCTCTTAAGAGTTAACGCTTTACTTTACGTTGTGATGATAGGTATGTAATTGGACATTGTCGAGCAGGTGGTGTGACAAATAATATCAGGACATTATCCTTTTGCATTATAATAGCCCAGAGACCATTAGTCTAATGAGGTATGATTAGGCTAAATAAAACTAGGTTATTCTCTACATAATAATTATGTCAACTGAACTGCTAAAATAATATTCTCCTATCATGCTATAGCTATGTTATAGAGTGAAAAAATATATAATTATTTAATAAAAATTAAAAAAAACTACTTCAACTACTGAAACTCTGGAGTATAAATAATATCTTATAGTAGTAGTAGCGCTTAACGAATTTGCGTTTTGCGGACGATATTGTCCTTTTTGCCCCAACATCACATGACCTACAAATCATGCTCCAAGAACTGAGTGCGGCAAGTCTCGAGGTTGGGCTTCAAATGAACCGGTCAAAGACGCAGGTAATGTCAAACAGCACGAAACGTAAGATCGAGGTTGATGGCCAGGAAATACACTATGTCGATGAGTACACCTACTTGGGCCAGATAGCATCCTTCGAAAACAGGCAAGACAGAGAAATCGGTCGTCGTATCGAAAATGCCTGGAAGAGCTACTGGTCCATGAAGGAACACATGAAAGGCGATCTACCCCTAACACTAAAACGCCAACTCATCGACATGTGTATCCTGCCCGTCCTAACCTACAGTGCGCAGACATGGTCGCTGACCGAGTTACAGAAGTCCAGACTCAAGATTTGTCAAAGGGCAATGGAACGTAGTATTTTGGGTTATAAGAGAACCGACCATGTTAGGAACACCACGCTGCGTTCCCTGACTGGTATTGCCGACGTAGGTGAAAAAGCAGCCAGGCTCAAATGGGATTGGGCGAGGCACGTCAGTCGAATGCTTCCCAACAGGTGGGCCAACATCAGCACACCCTGGATACCTGAAGGACGGCGACCTCGGGGTCGGCCGAGAAAGCGTTGGCGGGACGATCTTGTTGGTTTTGAGAAGGAGTGGTGGGAGACTGCCAGAGACAGGGACAAGTGGAGGAATTTAGGGGAAGACTTTGCCCAGCAGTGGGACAATATAGGTTAAGGAAAAAAAGTAGTAGTAGAGTTTTTTAGTGAAAGAGTTCGTCCGGGTAAGTACTAACCTCGTACCTATTTCTGCCGCAAAGCAGTAGTGCTCGCATTGCTGTGTTCCGATTTGAAGGGTGCCGGTAAAATTACAGGCACATGAGACTTATCTCATGGTGACGGACGCAGTACAATGCCACATAGGGCGCGTCCTAGGTTGACGTTACCTGTAAGGTAATGCATGGTTAAAGGCAGAGGTTACCGCTTAACAACAGGACGTTAAGGAGTGGAATACCCTACCGTCGTCAATGAAAACTATAATCTGGGTCTCTTCAAGGCTAGAGTGAATAGGTGCCTTCTAGACCTTTGTGCTCCATCTTCGGCCACATCGTCACTTACCAACAGGTGAGATCGCGGTCAAAAAAAGGACTACCAATGTAAAAAAAAACCTAGTCTCATAAAAAAAGTTTGACAGGAATCACTATTACCTAATCGGCGCATGTTAGTCCCATGTGTCTAGAAGTCTAGATCAAGTTCGCGTAGCTCTAGCAAGGACGCTGTATCTAATTAATATAATGTCTAATAGCATAACTATATACAAATTAAATAACTATTCCAATAACATTGACAACATTTTGCCGAGAACTGGTCTCCACATGTTGACGACCTCTGCGACGCAGTAGTTTGCGGGTTTGATTCCCGCCTCGGAACAAATGTTCGTACCTACGATCTGCAGATATTTGTTCTGGGTATTTTCTATGGACAATGCAATATGATGGTGTCAGCGAGCTGATCTGATGATGGAGACGGAAGGACAACGGAACTCCTCGATGGATAATAGTAGACTGGCCGTGTTTAAATTTATATGTAACCGAAAAATTCCGTTCCAGCGAGACTCGAACCCACAACCTCGCCTGTGATCGGCGATGCCTTTACATACCCCCCCTCCCCCTTGCCTTTTGTTTTTTAAGTTACATTAAAATTTAAAGTTATCCATAAAGTGGGGTTTTACACTTGAAAAATAATAAACTGGCCGTGTTTAGGCTCATTGTGATCAGCACACGGCTACGATCACTAATATTATAAAAGCTTGCTTTTAAAAACAAATATTTCAACATTAATACATATTTTAAACACTACAATCAAAGCTCTCTAAATAACAGTGACTACAACTAAGCAATTATTTAATTTGCAGTCACTAGAGTGGTAATACAGCGTCGTACAATTCAGACCTACCTACAATTAAGATTACTATCAACGAACGTTTAGTACTTTATGTTAATTTATTAATATATGCTGTCATACATTCTATTGTGTTGGAAATCTTACGTTTTGTTGTGTTTTAACCGACTGCAGAGAAGGAGGAGATTCTGTTTTAGTCTGTTCGTTTTTAGGGTTCCGTACCTCAAAAAGAAAAACGGAACCATTAAAGGATCACTTTGTTGTCTGTCTGTCAAGACCCTTTTTCTCAGGAACGCGTGGAAAATTAAATGCAAAATTAATGAAAAATTAATTTAATTCAATTCGTGGAATTGCGAGTATGTATCAACCTGAAATTCATATCAAATACTCAGGTCCACTGTACCTTGGAGCTGTGAAAAAATCAAACTTCTAAGCCAACGCAATCAAAAGATACAGCCGTTTATGGTGAAAATTTTCGACACTAGCAAGGGAATCAAAACCTACAGGGTACTTCCCGTGAACTCAGAATCATGAAATTTGGTACGAAGCAACGTCTTATAGCACAGATAAAGGAAAAATTGCGAAATGCATAATTTATTAATTACATCATATTAATAATTAAATAAAAAAAAAAAAAAAAACTTGCTACCCCATTCGTCATGATGATTACATTTAGCAATAAAAATACCATAACTTTTACTTATATACCTACAGGTTTGTACGGAACCCTCAGTGCGCGAGTCCAACTCGCACTTGGCCGGTTTTTTTTATGTATAGTCACCGATATCTCCGTCAATTGTGAAACCACTGTGCCATTATTTTTTGTGGATTTCCCTCGAATTCTATGAGACTCCATCATCAGATCTTGACTTGGTGAATATGGGACAACCTTGGTAGTATACCAGTTCAAACAATGTTTATTTACAAGCTTTTATTTAACTTGAAATGTATGTATGTCCGGGTGGAATCTTGCAACTGAATTTTAAAGCAGTTATCCTCAACCGATTGAGCTGAAATTTGGCATACCTGTCAAGTTCCGATGACAATGCAATATGATGGTGACAGCGAGCTGATCTGATGATGGAGACGGAAGGTGGATAACGGAACTCCTCGATGGATAATAGTAGACTGGCCGTGTTTAGGCTCATTGTGATCAGCACACGGTTACGATCACTAATTTTATAAAGTTAGATATAAAATCTTATTTATTATTATCTTGTCTTTGAATGATTCTGAGTAGTTGAATGAACTCTCTCAACATGTTTTGTTGAATGATACAGCGTATAGGTATTAGGTACCTACTAAATTGAATCTCATAAAATAACAATAAACGGACAAGTGCTAGCGAGGCTCTCGTTCAGAGGGTTCCGAACTGTAAATGGATACTGTATGTTTCTGCTACGATCCCATTCTAGAGGTAAAAAGTATTATATTTGTGTGTTAAAAAATCTCCTAGTATTCCAAATTTCTAAATTGAGAGTAAAATGAGACCAGAATAGTAACAATCAGAGTTATTTAAAACTATAATAGACCTTCGTTTGACCGCTATCTCACCTGTTGGTAAGTGACGATGTGGCCGAAGATGGAGCACAAAGGTCTAGAAGGCACCTATTCACTCTAGCCTTGAAGAGACCCAGATTATAGTTTTCAGGAAAGACAGACGACGGTAGTGTATTCCACTCCTTAGCAGTTCGCATTATAAAGGTATAGAAGCAATAGAAGTATGGTATCTTTTGAGGCATTGAGTTTTTTCGTCACTATATAACCTGACAGACCTATAACATCAATATCTTTATCATCAGACTGACTATCAACGCACAGCCTAAACAATAAGTCCTAGAGACCTGAAATTTTGAGTGTACGTTCCTTTTGTGGTCTACGTATGCACTAAGAAAGGAATTCCAGAAATTCAACCCCTAAGGGGGTGCAGCGGGGTGTTTAAGTTTGTATGGAAAAGTACACGCGGACGAAGTCGCGGGCATTCCACTAGTATTTTAATTTAATTTTATTTTATTTATTAGGATTTCCAATGAGTAATACACATAACTTTTAAAAAAATGGATACGTTCCCTGTGCTTACTCTGTAAAGGAAACCACCAGCTGACGCAGGTATAATGAACAAAGAGTAAGTGCATATTAACAACGTTGTGAACAATTACACCAGAAGATTATACATTGACCATCGGTCAATGTATAATGAACAAAGAGTAAGTGCATATTAACAACGTTGTGAACAATTACACCAGAAGATTATACATTGACCATCGGTCAATGTATAATGAACAAAGAGTAAGTGCATATTAACAACGTTGTGAACAATTACACCAGAAGATTATACATTGACCATCGGTCAATGTATAATGAACAAAGAGTAAGTGCATATTAACAACGTTGTGAACAATTACACCAGAAGATTATACATTGACCATCGGTCAATGTATAATGAACAAAGAGTAAGTGCATATTAACAACGTTGTGAACAATTACACCAGAAGATTATACATTGACCATCGGTCAATGTATAATGAACAAAGAGTAAGTGCATATTAACAACGTTGTGAACAATTACACCAGAAGATTATACATTGACCATCGGTCAATGTATAATCGGTGTCTTCAAAGTTGGAGTGTTTAATCACTTTTTTACTCTCATGATTAACTCATATAAAGTAAGCGGTATCCTGAAATAATAATTCTCAGTTTATTTGGAAATACCTATGTATATATTGATATGCATAATTTAATATCCAAGTAACGTAGCTTTACGTTTATGCATATTACCTATACTTACTATTATTTATTTTAGTACTATGTAATTATATTATATATTTATATTATACATTATTATTTATTTTTATAATATAATATTATGTTACTTACATATCTTGTATTGTTAGACTACAAAGGTCTTTTTTTCTTCTCCATATTACGTTTTTTTGTGCACTACCTACATAAATGTATCCACAATACACAAAGGTTAGCTGGTAGAGAATGCTTCTTAGCATTAAGTTCGCCTATGTACATTGTTTGTTTTGTGCAATAAAGAATATTCTAATATTCTATTGACTAAGAGAAGAAGATTATCGGGTCTGTAGATATATCACAATAATTAACAAAACAAAATTAAAGAATCCTAAATATATCGTCACAGTAGGACTTAGAAAAAATAATATTAATAGTTGATATAATAGTAACATCCAACAGTCACATACATAGTGATCCCACACTAGGATTCCCTGTGTCGTGGGTATCAGAAACTACGAGTACCATGGTACCAATACCTATATCAAGTTGATTCATTTAGCCGCGCCTGAGAAAGACTTTCTTCACAGACACACAGACAACAAAGTGGTTCTAGAAGGGTCCCATTTTCAACCCCCGACGAAAAACGAAGGAGTGTTATAAGTTTGACGTGTATGTGTGTGTGTGTGTGTGTGTGTGTTTCTGTCTGTCTGTCCCATCGTAGCTCCCGAACGGATGAACCAATTTAGTTTTGTTTTTTGTTTTAAAGTTTTATTTGTCGGGATTGGTCTTAGCTATGTTTGATCAAAATCGGTTCAGCCGTTTCATTGAGGTTTCTTTTTAATTCTTACAAAATTAATTACTTTTTCTTGTTGCGGTACGGAATCCAAAAAACGCTTATAATACACAATCTCGAAAGACGAGTTTTATGAAACTCAAATGAATTAAATATTTATTCAGATATAAAAAGAGATTCCAATAAAGATAAAAAGGTATATTGTATTAATGAAGTCGCTTGTTTTGGCATATTTGTTGGTAAACAAACTTGTTGTAGGTATGACGACCTCTGTGGCGCGGCGGGCGAAGGTTCGCCTTCGACGCAGGAGGGTGCGGGTTCGATTCGCGCCTCGGAAAAAATATTTGTACGATCTGCAGATATTTGTTCAGGGTGTTCTGGGTATTTTATAAGTATAATAAACAAGTAATTAATTTTGTAAAATTAAAAAAACCCTCAACGCAATGAAACGGCTGAACCGATTTTGATAAAACATAGCTAAAAACACACCCGACAAATTCAACTTTCAAACAAAAAAAAAACCTAATCGGTTCATCCGTTCGGGAGCTACGATGCCACAGACAGACAGACACACAGACATACACGTCAAACGTATAAGACCCCGTCGTTTTTGCGTCGGGGGATAAAAATATCTATCTATGTAATGTATTGTATTAAGTAAAATCAGTTATCTAGTACCCATAACACAAGCTCTGCTTAGCTTAGGGCTAGATAATGTTGTGTGAACTGTCCAGCATTATTATTATTATTATGACTGTAATAGTTGAATACCCGTTGTGCTAAACATCACATCACAATATACGTTTTTTGTGAAAAATATATTTTTCAATACAAGTTTTTATAATTTTAGTGATCGTAACCGTGTGCTGATCACAGTGAGCCTAAACACGGCCAGTCTACTATTATCCATCGAGGAGTTCCGTTGTCCACCTTCCGTCTCCATCATCAGATCAGCTCGCTGTCACCATCATATTGTATTGGAATTTGGAATCTTGACAGGTATGACAAATATCAGCTCAATCGGTTGAGGATAACTGCTTTAAAATTCAGTTGCATGATTTGACCCGAACATTAGAAGTTAAAAATTCAGTTGCATGATTTGACCCGAACATTAGAAGTTAAAAATTCAGTTGCATGATTAGACCCGAACATTAGAAGTTAAAAATTCAGTTGCATGATTTGACCCGAACATTAGAAGTTAAAAATTCAATTGCATGATTAGACCCGAACATTAGAAGTTAAAAATTCAATTGCATGATTAGACCCGAACATTAGAAGTTAAAAATTCAATTGCATGATTAGACCCGAACATTAGAAGTTAAAAATTCAATTGCATGATTAGACCCGAACATTAGAAGTTAAAAATTCAATTGCATGATTAGACCCGAACATTAGAAGTTAAAAATTCAATTGCATGATTAGACCCGAACATTAGAAGTTAAAAATTCAGTTGCATGATTTGACCCGAACATTAGAAGTTAAAAATTCAGTTGCATGATTTGACCCGAACATTAGAAGTTAAAAATTCAATTGCATGATTAGACCCGAACATTAGAAGTTAAAAATTCAATTGCATGATTAGACCCGAACATTAGAAGTTAAAAATTCAATTGCATGATTAGACCCGAACATTAGAAGTTAAAAATTCAATTGCATGATTAGACCCGAACATTAGAAGTTAAAAATTCAATTGCATGATTAGACCCGAACATTAGAAGTTAAAAATTCAATTGCATGATTAGACCCGAACATTAGAAGTTAAAAATTCAATTGCATGATTAGACCCGAACATTAGAAGTTAAAAATTCAATTGCATGATTAGACCCGAACATTAGAAGTTAAAAATTCAATTGCATGATTAGACCCGAACATTAGAAGTTAAAAATTCAATTGCATGATTAGACCCGAACATTAGAAGTTAAAAATTCAATTGCATGATTAGACCCGAACATTAGAAGTTAAAAATTCAATTGCATGATTAGACCCGAACATTAGAAGTTAAAAATTCAATTGCATGATTTGACCCGAACATTAGAAGTTAAATGAAAGCTCGTAACATACTCTGTCTTTTCACATATTTATGTATGGGCTTGTGTTTAAACACCGCCCAAAAAAGTACTAAACGGTTAACAAAATGGACAAATGGTCACCAAATTACGTTTCAAAAATAATATGATTTAAATATTTTTTCGTATTATTGACTGCAATCAAAATATATGAACGCCTTTAAAATACACTTTGGAGACTCTTCCCGCCATTTTCGAAAAGAGACGTTGTCTACTTTTATTTTATTTGTTTTCCTAGTGTTTTCTTGAGTTATTTTGTGTTATTTTGGTGGCATTTTAACTAATGTAGCTTGTTTAAAAAACACAAGTGTAGTGAAATGAAATGGAAGTGAATTGCGTGACTTTTGAAATTGGTGGAAATTGTCTACCAAAGTTTTAGTAAAATTGGCCACCGTTTTACTAAAACATGACTCGACTGTGACTTTGACGAGTTGGAAGGAGTGTAACGTTGCAAAATATATTGAAAATACAATATAGTGAAAATATAGATACTTACTTGAAAATGGCAAATGCAAAAGACGTGCGGCGCCAATTATAAAGAAAAAAAAATACACTTTAGTCTAAATATTATTTATTTATCCTAACCTAACAGAATTTGGTGACCGTTAATCCATTTTGGTAACCGTTTAGTACTTTTTTGGGCGGTGTTTATTTTATTTGGTGCCTAGGCTTAGAGCCTTCAAAATATTTTTGGTGACCGTCTAAATTATACCCTTTAAGTAATAAGTAGTGTAAAATCAAAAGTTTTCACCTACCAAGTCACGGAGCATATAACTAAACGCGCTCGGGACCTTGAACTCGTTATTGTAATTCGACACGATCGAACACACGTTTTTATACGCTGCCACAGAGTATATTACAGTCGGTCATGTTCTAAACAACCTGCTTTTAACACCTGTCAAAGTGTCCATGGTTCTTGAGCTCACAAAAAATGGTCCATCTCAAAAACTACCATAATTAAATTGCACGATATTACTAATGCTCGGTTTAAGATCGAGTTTTTTAGTAGTAGTAGAGCTTTTTTGTGAAAGAGTTCGTCCGGGGAAGTACTGCCACCATACCTATTTCTGCCGCAAAGCAGTAGTGCTCGCATTGCTGTATTCCTGTTTAAAGGTTAAGGGTGCCGGTGAAATTACATGCACATGAGACTTTTCATCTTTATGTCTCAGGGTGGCGGGCGCAGTGCAATGCCAGACAGGGCGCGTCCTAGGTGGACGTGACCTATGAGGTAATGCACTGTTCATAGGCAGAGGTTACCGCTTAACATCAGGTGGGCCATCAGCTTGTTCCGCTATTCAAGTAGTATAAAAAATAAAAATAAGAACTTAGCGAAGTGGTGAGTAGTTCCTGATGGATCCCTTGAGTTCGATTCCTTGTCCTGCTCGATCCCTTATACCTATAATTTTGTTCCTAATCGATCCTGTCTCCAAGGGATAAGTTTACAATTATTACTTTAATTAGTTTTTTGAGGATTTTTCAAAAAAGTTTGGTCAAGCAACAAATATCTACCAGGAATACCCACTATAATCTGGTTCTCTTCAAGGCTAGAGTGAATAGGTGCCTTCTAGACCTTTGTGCTCCATCTTCAGCCACATCGTCACTTACCAACAGGTGAGATCGTGGTCAAACAAGGTATATCATAGAAAAAAAAACTTGTACTTATGCATTATAAGTTTTTGAAACTAAAAAAGTGATTGATCTCGAATGAAAAAACTCAAGAAAATGAAAAACCTCTGGAATCAAAAACCTCGAATGAAAAATCTCGAACGAAACTTGAAAGAAAAATATCTCAAATGAAAAATCTCAGTTAGTTTAGAGTTAGGCAGGCCCTTAGGCCCCGAGTTGGCGCGTGTGGTATTTGCAGAATACATGTAGATAGGGTGGAGTATCGTGCTCCGCCCGAAATGGTAGTCTGCTAATTTTATGATTTTACGAATTTTTACGTAGAAAGATTTTACATAATTATAATGCAATTGAAAAACCATTGATGTTAGTAGAATACCAAAAGAGTCAAAAGTGACAAGTATGAGACAATTCATTAACAATTTAAATACAATTGGTTTAATAGAATTGGGCCCCTGGGCTGTTACTCGCTATGACCATAGGATATTCCTTGCCAATAATGTGTGACGTCACAATGTATTCTGAACGATGATTCCACGCAGATATCGTAACGAGCCGCGTTATGTCACTTTTTTTAATACTTATTATGACGGAACAAGCAAATGGCCCACCTGATCTTAAGCGGTACCCTCTGCCTATGAACAGTGGATTACCTCACAGGTCACGCCCACCTAGAACGCGCCCTATGTGTCATTGCACTGCGCCCGCCACCCTGAGACATAAAGATGAAAAGTCTCATGTGCTAATTTCACCGGCACCCTTACCCTTCACACAGCAATGCGAGCACCACCGCGTTGCGGCAGAAATAGGTATGGTGGATTGGTGGTAGTACTTCCTCGGACGAACTCTTTCACAAAAAAGCTCTACTACTACCTGTGCTACTACTAAATGTGTGTGTATGTTTGTAATGAATAAACTCAAAAACTATTGTGCCGATTTCAAAAATTCTTTCACCATTGGAAATCTACATTCACCCTGAGTGACATAGGCTACCAGAAGGGGATAGGAGGGAAACATCATCCTGAAACTACCCGTGCGAAGCCGGGACGAGTCGCTAGTAGCTAATAAGGGGGCAGGTTGTTTTGAACAGACTGAAAGTAATTAGTATGCGAGCAACATCTCTTTGCGGTCTCGATGTTGAGAATAACATCGTAAATCTCGCCTGAGTGTTCAGACCATTTAGGAGACACGAATAATAAAACATTCTTGTCTCTTAGCCTAGTTCGTTCCCACGATGGGTTTCATCTTTTTTCTCAGCTCTACATTCGCCAGTTTGAGGTCCTGAAGGGCCAGGAAAGAAGCACATCCATTGGCCGCTTTCGGATACCTACATGTGACGGGTGGCGTTTCAATCAAAGCAAAATTCTTAAGTATTTTATTCATTGAAATCACACTCAATTATCCATTGTTATAGGCCGTGGTATGAATCCGGGCTAAATTTTGGGATTAATACGGACAATAATACAATTTTATTTTTCGTGGAATGAATACGGCCTACATTTTGGTCAGAATCCGGAAATAAATATTCGTGGGATGAATCCATGGGATCAATAAGGATGCACACATTTTAACTAATGAAATGCATCGGAATGAAAGAAATGAAGGTTGTCAGTTGCCGTATTGGCGCGGCAATGTGGGCAGCGAAGACCGACGCCATCAAGCCAATAGTCTCAGAAAGGATCAACTATCTCCTATTCTGTTGCAGCCTCGTAGCTGAGGTTTTGCAGGTCTTAGGCAGTATTAGGCACTATTTTTCGAGCTATAAAGCTAAGTCGTACGTGCTGTAGTTGCTGAGTTACAGGGAGGGGAGGGGGGTCGCCACCGTGACGTCACGCTAGCGACGCTATTCTTTAGCTTATAACTTCTAAATTATTGAGGCACTACTTATTTAATTAAATGCACTATTTAGACACTAATCAGGCACTATTTATTGGCCGAGAAGAAAACCCTGAATTTGGGGGTCGCTAGCTTGACGTACACATTTGAATTCCTGTTCCAACGCGACCAAACCTAGAAGCATCAGGCAACAAACATGGCTCGACGATTAGGGCAGTGGCTGTGACTACTCATGCCAAGACAAAGCTAGGGTAACATCTACCTGTCTCGTCTACACTGTATCTACAGGATATCTACAAATTCAGACTTCCTTTACCTACACTTGGGGGGAAAATCCTTGATCATTTGATGCGTCATTGAGATCTATGAAGCTGGCACGAATACTAATGATGCAGGAATACATCTCATTGATGATTCACATGGCAACATTATGGCGGAGACTAAGAGAAGTTCCTGTTCGATCCATTGAGATTGATCCATTGAACTTTGATCGTCCTGTTCGATCCATTAACATTTTTAGGCAACTTTCAAATTCCTGTTGGATCCTTTGTCGATTTTGTTAGTGAAGTACAGTCGGCGTAAAAATAATAAATATCTATAGTTATTTGCCAGTAAAAACTTTGATGAAATTATTTTGATGAAAAATTTCGAGCAAAAATTCAAAATTCAATTCAATTTTAAAATCTCGAATGAAAAATCACAAATGAAATATCTCGATTGAAAAATCTTTAATGAAAAATCTCGAATCTAAAATGTTGAACGAAAAATCTCGAATGAAAAATGTTGAACAAAAAATCTAGAATGAAAAATGACGAACGAAAAAGGCCGAGGTGAATACATCTTACTTAGCACGCACGTATTATCCCTGTCAATTCCACACACATGTGAAATGGGGAGTGCTTTGAGGAGCTGTTCAATCTCATACCCGCATCCAGGTTCTGTCATCGCACTTCTCGACAGCACAAGGGAGCTCATCCACACATCATCGACACGTGGGTATCTCGTACAGCTCGCAATACGAGATCTTTTTTTTTTTTTTTTTTAACTTTGATAGACCTTTGTTTGACCACGATCTCACCTGTTGGAAAGTGACGATGTGGCCGAAGATGGAGCACAAAGGTCTAGAAGGCACCTATTCACTCTAGCCTTGAAGAGACCCAGATTATAGTTTTCAGGAAAGACAGACGACGGTAGTGTATTCCACTCCTTAGCAGTTCGCATTATAAAGGTGGAACTGAAACGTTTAGTACGAATAGCGGGTATACTAATCAGGTAAGGGTGGTACCGAGCCGTGCGCCTGCTCGTCCTATGATGAAAAGGAGATGGTGGGATCAGATCATGAAGTTCCTGGGAGCATTCCCCGAAATGTAACCTATAGAAGATCGAAAGGCATGCGACCTTACGGCGGTGCTCGAGACTCTGGACCTTAGTCTCCGCCATATGTTGCTCACCTATTAGCCTAAAAGCTCTGCGTTCAATCTGTTCTCCCCATACGTGCAAGTTGTGAAATGGGCTCCCTCCTGAGTTTCCTCAGGAGGGATCCTGAGGTGTTACCGCTAAACTACAACATGAGCCGCTTCAAAATCAAATGTAAAAAGAGTCCTTCAGGGCAAACAACGCATTGGCAATGCCCCTGGTGTTGCAGATGTCAATAGGCGACGGTAACCGCTTACCATCAGGCGGGCCGTATGCCAGTTTGTAGAGCCATTACATAAAAAAAAACACCCGTGCTAGAGAGGGACAGACAAAATACTAAGCATTAGATAGATAGAAAATTATTTATTGCACAAGACAAAAAGCCGTACATAGACGAACTTAATGCTAATTAGCATTTTCTTCCAGCTAACCTTTGTGTTATGTAGAGTGGGTGGTAGTGCTCAAAATAATTAGCATTAGTAGGTACCTGCTAAGTAACGTGTATATGTATCTCAGCTAAGATCCAGAGTCTCGAGCACCGCCGTAAGGTCGCGTGCCTTTCGATCTTCTATAGGTTACATTTCGGGAATGATCCCAGGAACTTCACCATCTGATCCCACCATCTCCTTTTCACCATAGGACGAACAAGCGCACGGCTCGGTACCATCCTTACCTCATTAGTATACCTTCTATTCGTACTAAACGAATCAGTTCTACCTTTATAATATGAACTGCTAAGGAGTGGAATACACTACCATCGTCTGTCTTTCCTGAAAACTATAATCTGGGTCTCTTCAAGGCCAGAGTGAATAGGTGCCTTCTAGACCTTTGTGCTCCATCTTCGGCCACATCGTCACTTACCAACAAGTGAGTTCGTGGTCAAACAAAGGTCTATGAATGTTATAAAAATAAAAAAACTATAAGGTCTCATCAAAATTATTTCCAGTATTGAACCTTATTTGATTGTTCAATTACCACTATTTTTTCTTTTGAAACTATAACATAAATAAATAGATAAATAATAATGCTGGACAGTTCTCACAACATTATCTAGCCCCAAGCTAAGCAGAGCTTGTGTTATGGGTACTATTGTGTTCTTGGTAACCCTCCTGGATTGAGCTATAGGTTACTTTTTATTGTGGTTAAACGCGAGCGTGGCCGCGCGCGGACGCTAGTCATCAATAATGTGACTCGCCCGCACGTAAAAGGTATGAAGAGAATTATCTTATTTTTACGAAGGGAAAGTTCTGAACAATTTTGCAACGCGTTCGATAAGAAGCCATAAACTCTTGAGGTTACGCAAGGAACTGTGAGATTTCATTGAAAAATTACATATAAAACTAGCCAAGTGCGAGTCGGACTCGCGCACAAAAGGTTTCGTACCATTATCTATAAAAACGGCGAAAAAAATCACTTTTGTTACCCCCCCCTTAAATATTTGTTTTAATTTAATTTAATTTTTATTCTGTGAATCTACACAAATATTATAAAGAGGAAAGATTTGTATTTTTTTGTGTGTGTATGTTTGTAATGAATAAACTCAAAAACTACTGTGCCGATTTCAAAAATTCTTTCACCATTAGAAAGCTACATTCACCCTGAGTGACATGGGCTACCAAGGGGGGGGGGGGGATAGGAGGGGAAAGGGGCTGTTTTTCATCCTGAAACTACCCGTGCGAAGCCGGGACGAGTCGCTAGTAGGTATTTCTATATTTCAAGCGTCTACCTCTTGCCATTATCAATATCGAGCAAAAAAAACACGTTTGTTGTAAGGGAGCCCCCTGAAATATTTATTTTATTCTATTTTCTAGTGTTTGCTGTTATAGCGGCAACAGAAATACATCATCTGTGAAAACTTCAACTGTCTAACTATCACGGTTCATGAGATACAGCCTGGTGACAGACGGACGGACTAACAGGCAGACAGACAGCGGAGTCTTAGTAATAGGGTCCCGTTTTACCATTTGGGTACGAAACCCTAAAAAGATAGTATCTTTGATATTTTTTTATCGAGTGAAGTAATTCAAATAGTGTATTGAATTCTTTATGTATTTTTTGATTTGTTGTTTTTCTGAATATCAATAAGCTAGTTTCAAGTTGATTTTTAAGGCGATATGTTAATAAGTTTTTTGTGAAAAATATATTTTTAACCCCCGACGCAAAACCGACGGGGTGTTATAAGTTTGACATGTCTGTGTGTCTGTCTGTCTGTGGCATCGTAGTTTTGTTTTTGTTTGAAAGGTGAATTTGTCGGGAGTGTTCTTAGCTATGTTTGATCAAAATCGGTTCAAACTTTCATTGCGTTGAGGGTTTTTAAATTTTTACAAAATTAATTGCTTGTTCAATACAAGCTTTTATAATATTAGTGATCGTAACCGTGTGCTGATCACAATGAGCCTAAACACGGCCAGTCTACTGTTATCCATCGAGGAGTTCCATTGTTCACCTTCCGTCTCCATCATCAGATCAGCTCGCTGTCACCATCATATTGTATTGTCATCGGAATTTGACAGGTATGACAAATACCATCTCAATCGGTTGAGGATAACTGCTTTAAAATTCAGATTCCACCCAGACAAACATACCTACATACATTGCAAGTTAAATAAAAGCTTGTAAAATACCGAATGGTCGGAGTCTAGCAAGAAATCAATAGCTGCAAGAATGTGACAGCGCTATTGCTCACTTGAACCCGGGAAGAGATGAGGTATACATTTCTGCCGCTCGGAAGTAACTGACGTAAGCGACAAATGATAAAACTACGTTTTGCTTCTAAAGCAGTAATGTGATTACCTACTAAATAGAATAAAAAATTATGCTTAATATTTTCTCTAGTCGAAGGAGAAACCAAAAACGGGTTTTAGGAGGAACAATTTTAAAAAAAAAGCTATCGAGAAAAGTTTCAGCAATCGTGTTTCTAGTCTATTATTTATTTAGATTACATCCTCCAGTAATTACTGTATTAACATCAAGTTTGTAACCTTTACTGTTACTGAGTGAGCGTGTAACGCAACAACTCCAACAATTTAACATAACGTCTGCGTTAACCTCTCCTATAAATATATCTATATCTGGAACTGGAGAACTGCAAAGGAGTGGAATACACTGCCGTCGTTTGTCTTTCCATAAAACTATAATCTGGGTCTCTTCAAGTCTAGAGTGAATAGGTGCCTTCTAGACCTTTGTGCTCTATCTTCGGTCACATCGTTACTTACCAACAGGTGAGATCGTGCTCAAACAAAGGTCTATCAATGAAAAAAATAAAAAATAAACTGCCCTTCATGCGCGAGTCTGACTCGCACTTGGCCGGTCTTTTTGACTCCCGACGCAAAAACGACGGGGTGTTATAAGTTTGACGTGTCTGTGTGTGTGTGTGTGTCTGTGTGTGTGTGTGTCTGTGGCATCGTAGCTCCCGAACGGATGAACCGAATTCGATTTTTTGTTTGTTTGTAGGTGAAATTTTCAGGAGTGTTCTTAGCTATGTTTGATCAAAATCGGTTCAGCCGTTTCTTTGCGTTGAGGGTTTTTTTTATTTTTACAATATTAATTACTTGTTGTAATTGGTCCTCCTAAAACCCGTTTTAGTTCCCTCCTTCGACTAGAGAAAATATTAAGAGTAAATTTTTATACTATTAAGTAGTTAATCACATTACTTATTTAGAAGTAAAACGTAATTTTATCATTTGTCCCTTTGTGCGCGAGTCCGACTCGCACTTGGCCGGTTTTTTAGCTACTGTCATCACGCCTAGTGGCCTTCAGAGGTTGGACAATTTGTAATATTACAAAAAAGGAACTTCACCCGCGACGTGTAACGAAGCGTCGCATGTTACAGGCACCGTTAAATTGGAACTAATCAGCTAATAGCTATATTGACTGGTGACAAAAAATACAAAACCTTGCACACAACTTCCTAATGGACTTAATAAAACCGGCCAAGTGCGAGTCGGACTCGCGCACGAAGGAACGCAGAGGGTCTATAGACTTCTGCGATTAAAGTTATTCAACGATGAAAAATGTCAACGATGAACCGATATTTTGTACTGAATAGTTTTTGAACTGAATGGATATAAGAGCTCCATAGTAACCCCCAGGTAAATAATGTGCTTTACCAGAATATCCCTTTCCTAAAATATCGCTTTCCCGGATTTTCCTTTCTCAGAACGTTTACTTATCCCATAAATTAATTAGTTATATACATACATATAAATACATACATACATAGACATACATACTTACATAGGCACAAGCCTTTTTCCCCGAAGGGGTAAACAGAGTCTCAATGAGCTTCTTTTCCCAGTGGCACCATTTTGAAATATAGACGTGACAAGTGGTGAGCTCATCGCCGCCATTGCTTGTGTGAACGCAACCCATAACCTTCGGTAACCCCTCGTGCAGTCGGCTAAACAGCGCTCGTACGAGGCTCTATAATTAATTCTGGTCTGACTCAACACTAATTACGTCAGAAAATGGACCCCTTTTTCGGACAGAGATATTTAGGGTTCAGTCGTAGAAGCTGAGAATCTTCTTAAGCGTCTCTTATCTCTCACAGTCACCCTGAGATAGGTTTTTTTAGGGTTCCGTAGTCAACAAGACAAGGAACCCTTATGGATTCGTCATGTCTGTCTGTCTGTCTGTCTGTCCGTGTATTTCACAGCCACTTTTTTCCGAAACTTTAAGAGCTATGCTGTTGAAACTTGGTAAGTAGGTGTATTCTGTGAACCGCATTAAGATTTACCCACAAAAATAGAAAAAAAACAATAAATTTTGGGGGTTCCCCATACTTAGAACTCAAACTCAACAAAAATTTTTTTTTTCATCCAACCCATACTTGTGTACTTATTAATAGGTCTTCAAAAATGATATTGAGGTTTCTATTTTTTTTTTTCTTAACTATTGATTCGCGTGAGACACTTCCAAAGTGGTAAAATGTGTCCCTTGCTGCTACGGAACCCTTCATGGGCGAGTCCGACTCGCACTTGGCCGCTTTTTTTTTATACAACTTGGTATGACGGATCAAGCAAGTCAGTTCGATTCCCAGACGAAGCAAGTCATTTTAAGAAAACCATTGAATGCAGTATTCCTAAGTTTTAAAAACAAAATAGTGTCTCCGTTCAGCAAAATATCCTATCTACAATATTTAAGGTACTTTCCTTTCATTTCGCGTAGTCTTAGGACGTCCTGTATATAAA
This sequence comes from Operophtera brumata, assembly GCA_932527175.1. Taxonomy (NCBI): domain Eukaryota; kingdom Metazoa; phylum Arthropoda; class Insecta; order Lepidoptera; family Geometridae; genus Operophtera; species Operophtera brumata. Next base: position 28,345,533 of record OW052239.1, on the reverse strand, counting down.
ACTATATACCTATACGGAACCTCCTGAACACCTGCAGCATTTTTTATACCCCAAATCTCAAATGTTGGCCACGTGCGAGTCGTGACGATGCCGAATTCTTTCATTTTAGGGTTCTGTAGTCCGACAGGGACGGTTCTGTATATTTATCAAAGACCAAGTTTGAGATCCGTATATAAAGACGGGAAGCATACTCATGGCCTTAAGTTTGCGTTTAGTACCATTGGAAGGTTACCCTTCTTCAGCTAATTCATCTAGACCAATCTATTTCTATACTAATTACTAGCGACTCGTCTCGGCTTCGCAAATTTGCGTTTAGTACCATTGGAAGGTTACCCTTCTTCAGCTAATTCATCTAGACCAATCTATTTCTATACTAATTACTAGCGACTCGTCTCGGCTTCGCAAATTTGCGTTTAGTACCATTGGAAGGTTACCCTTCTTCAGCTAATTCATCTAGACCAATCTATTTCTATACTAATTACTAGCGACTCGTCTCGGCTTCGCAAATTTGCGTTTAGTACCATTGGAAGGTTACCCTTCTTCAGCTAATTCATCTAGACCAATCTATTTCTATACTAATTACTAGCGACTCGTCTCGGCTTCGCAAATTTGCGTTTAGTACCATTGGAAGGTTACCCTTCTTCAGCTAATTCATCTAGACCAATCTATTTCTATACTAATTACTAGCGACTCGTCTCGGCTTCGCAAATTTCGCAAAAATAAAAAAAAGTGGAACGGGTAGTTCCATCCTGAAACTACCCGTTCCACTTTTTTTTATTTTAGTTTTTCCAGTTTTCCATAATTATTATTAATTTATCTGTGTCTGTGGTAAATTTAGGTTGTCCGTACGTTTTACACGTGGGCCACGCTGTCGCAACAAGAATTTGGGACAGGAATTCGTGAGCCAGGCTGTCAACATCCCGTTTTTAGTCGACCAATATTGGGTATGCTGTAATGAAAACTTTACCAATCATGGAGAGGAAACTGTGGCCACGGAACACTCTAAGCGTGGTAAGACACGCACCTGCTCACTTATTTTACAGAATTCTTTGTTTTTATGGTCATTCCTTGTTTTTTGTGGACATTCTTTGTTTTTTTTACGGACATGTATTGTTTTTTGTGGGCATTCCTTGTTTTTTACGGACATGTATTGTTTTTTGTGGGCATCGTTTGTTTTTTACGGACATGTATTGTTTTTTGTGGGCATTCCTTGTTTTTTACGGACATGTATTGTTTTTTGTGGGCATTCTTTGTTTTTTACGGACATGTATTGTTTTTTGTGGGCATTCCTTGTTTTTTACGGACATGTATTGTTTTTTGTGGGCATTCCTTGTTTTTTACGGACATGTATTGTTTTTTGTGTTGCGGGCATTCCTTTTTTTTTAGCTTAGTGGCAGTAGTAATTAGTCTGTAGGCAATAGAGTGATTTAAATTTTCTAATAGGAAGGTAAAAGCGACCAAGAAAACACTAGTGATACGACGAACGAAACTAAGAGTTCTTCGTGAATGTCGGAACCTGAATAACCTTATAGGTCGCGTCCACCTAGGACGCACCCTATGTGGCATTGCACTGCGCCCGCCACTCTGAGACATAAAGATAAAAAGTCTCATGTGCCTGTAATTTCACAGGCACCCTTCAAACCGGAACACAGCAATGCGAGCACTACGCTTTGCGGCAGAAATAGGTTTGGCAGTAGTACTTCCCCGGACGAACTCTTTCACAAAAAAGGTCTACTAATCCTAAAGTTTCTACACCATATGAAAATTTTCCATAGATTGGCCGCGCGTTTGAGGCCGTGGTACTTGTACTAGGTATTTATATTCTGTGGCTGAGGTCAGAGTTATGTAAACTATGATGGCGGCGTTTTGTAAGTGGCAAATACTTTACCGAGTTGTATATAAAACACACATAAATCTTCGCCATAATGTGTTCATTACTGGTTGAGGTGAGGTAAGCCTCAAAATTTCCAATCTTAGGTTAGATTTTTAACTGACTAAATCAAGTACAATATTCAAATTATAAATATGCATGGGTACTAAATTATAATACCGAGGGATCACTGTACCAGAAACACGATAGGGCAATATTTTATTGATAGAAAAAAAAAAATATTTTTTGCCTAGATTCGATTGTATATTATAAAAAAAATGTCTATTTTTGCCTAGATTCGATTGTATATTATAAAAAAAATTACTATTTTTTGCCTAGATTCGATTGTATATTATAAAAAAAATGACTATTTTTTGCCTAGATTCGATTGTATATTATAGATGGTGCATATTATTGGGTAAAATATTAGATAAATAAAATCAATACAACAAAGCCGAGGGTTTACTGTAGGGGTTTTGTAAAATTATCTATATTTTACGATATATATTCAATAAACAAGTAATTAATTTTGTAAAAATTTAAAAAAAAACAATGCCGCAATGAAACTTCTGTACCGATTTTGATCAAACATAGCTAAAACCACTCCCGACAAATTTAAAAACACCTTACAACCAAAAAAAAAAAACGGTTCATCCGTTCTGGAGATACGATGGGACAGACAGACACACACACACACACACCTACACACACCCGCGCACACACACACACACACACACACACACACACACACACACACACACACACACACACACACACACACACAGACACGTCAAACTTATAACACCCCTTCGTTTTTGCGTCGGGGATTAAAAACACTTTATCGAGCGGCGCGAGGCGTTTTTTTTGTATGAAGATTTCTGCCTGGCGCAGTCTTAATTGAGATTTTATCTTATTGTTACAGATTGAAATTCAACTAAAGATGCTGTGATCAGTACAAGTGATAAAAGACAAAATGGCGGCGTTAAACAAAAGGACTAAAATAGTGCTTTTGCTGTTACTAGTGAACGTTTACTGTGTTAATAGTGATAGTGATAGTGATGCTGATTATAACTCAGACGACTCTAAAACCGAGCAAGTATTAAAAGACGACGGTGACGTTATAGACGAAACAAACATACAGAACTATGAGAAAGACGAGAATATAGAAAAACACGTAGATATCGTCACGGAAGCGAATACAACAACAGAGCTCCCAGAGGAATACCCGAACAATGACGAGAAACATTCCAAGGAAAGTATAACTGAAGTTACGGACACGGTGACAGACGCTTACACATCGCCTGTGACTGACAATGTTTATAAACGCAAAGATAGCAGTCAGGAGGATATTTATACAGCCAACAATGAAGGGAAGGTAAGTTATAATAATAGTTACTAGTCTAGACTAGGTTAAGAATCGTCTAGTTTGTGCTGTGTCGTTTCATTTCAATGTTTTTTTTTATGCTACTTGAATGACGGTGCAAGCATATGGCCCACCTGATGTTAAGCGGTAACCTCTGCCTATGAACAGTGCATTACCTCACAGGTCAGGTCCACTTAGGACGCGCTCTATGTGGCATTGCTCTGCGCCCGCCACCCTCACATCGGTCGGGTCGACATCGATATTTCTTATATTTTAAGTTACTTTTATAAAAAAAAACAATAACGCTTTATATTATTTATTTATTTACTGTATATATCATACAAACTGATCTACATATATTTTGGTTAGTAGTATCTTAAAACCTATGTTATGTCTGTCTAATGGAGCGTGCACACCTAACGAGTACAGTGGCGAGTGGCGAACAGCGGGTACTCGGCCTAGTAAACAGATTGGGATTCTGGACACTGACTCGCCACTGTACTCGTTAGGTGTGCACGCTCCATAAATACTAGGTTCTCTTTTACAATACAACACACGAGCGATAACAAATGACATGGAATATTTTACAACTAGGTACTACGGCGAGCAAGCGCCGTACAAAATTGACGGTAGTGTCCCAGAATAACTAGGTAGTTGATGAAGGTGGTTGTATGATGTAGATTAAGGTGGACGCTCACGCTTGTGGCGCGAAATTCATTTTTTTGGTGTTTTTTGCCCATTACAGCTCATCAACACTTCTTCAGATAGCGAAAGTTGAGTTCGCGAGAACTAGTAGACAACACACATGTTTTAATTGATAGTATCTCATAAATATCATCAGTTTAGCTGTAATACCCATAATTATTATATGATTGTAACGAGCTCACTTCATTAGGTTTTACGTATTAGAAGTTATGTCTTAGGTACGAGGTACCTATTAATGGTTATGTACTTACCTACCTAATTTAGTTTTACGTATTAGAAGTTATGTCTTAGGTACGAGTACCTATTAATGGTTATGTACTTACCTACCTAATTTAGTTTTACGTATTAGAAGTTATGTCTTAGGTACGAGTACCTATTAATGGTTATGTACTTACCTACCTAATTTAGTTTTTTCTTTAATTGGAACTTAATATTATTAATTTCAAATGATCATGTTTTCTGTTGGTCTGAATTAATTACGAGACATATATATGAAAACCTTTATTTATCCATTGAATAGGTACAAAATTATCTTAACAACAATTGTATAAGAGTACAACAAACTTAATTAAAAAAGAATCATCATGCTTAAAAAAAATTACATATAATGAAATATTCATGCATATTTATTATTATTACTTTTTTATACAAGGCCAATAAGATTAATAATGGCATTATATATATATATATATATATATATATAAATAAACAACATTTTTAAGTATATATTATTAATTATTGTTAATGTTTCATTGTAAATTGAAAATAGTAATTTATTAATTTTAAAACAAATTATTGTCTATGCATTCTATAAATATATTTTCATGCCATCGCCTAGTATTTATAGTTACTTTTATATTTATTTATTTTAATTTTTATGTTAGATGTAGACCAATATTTATCTAAGTATTTTTTTTTCTTAGCATTTTTACTGTATTTATACATAATATATAGATTACATAGTTTATTATAGGTATGTATATTTTATTCAATTCATTCAAGGATCTCTGTCCGAGTAAAGGCCTCCTCCAGTTTGTGCCAAGTCTCCCTGTCTGTCGCCATCTTTGTCCAGTCCGTTCCTGCAGTTTCTTTGAGTTCGTCTTCCCACCTTTCTAGTGGTCTACCTTGTTTTTGTTTGCAGGCTGGGCCGCGCCAAGTTGTTACAATTTTCGTCCATTTTTTGTTGCTCATTCTGGCTACGTGGCCTGCCCATTTCCATTTTAGTTTTCGGCAATGATGTAGAGCATCTATAACCTTTGTCTTCTTTCTGATGTTTATGTTTCTTTGCCTGTGTTTTCTTTTAATGTTCAGAATGCTCCTTTCCATTGCTCGTTGGGTTGTTTGAATCTTGTTATTAGTAAATTTATTGAAGATCCATGTTTGGCTAGCGTATGACAGACAAGGCAGCAGGCATGAGTCCATATTTTTTTCTTGAAAATAAGTGGTAGGTCTGATTTCAGTAATTCTTTGTAGGCCCAGAACTTGTTCCATGTGATTTTTACACGTCTCTCAACTTCGTCTCGATGTCGTGATTTTCCAAAAGAAATTTGCTTGCCAAGGTATATATAGTATGAAACATATTCCAATGGAGTTCCCTGGATTTGCACAGGTTTTTCAATGCTATTGGTCATTATTTTGGTTTTTGTTGAGTTCAGTTCAAGGCCTATTTTCAGACTAGTAGAGTTCAAGTCGTTAATCATCGTCTCGAGTTGATGCGCTGTTTCAGAGAAAAGTATGATGTCGTCGGCAAATCTTAAATTGCTCAGATAATTTCCGTTAATGAATATTCCTTTTTGTGACCAATCCAAGTGTTTCATGATGTTTTGAAGGACGATTATAAAAATTCTTGGCGATAATGGATCACCTTGTCTCACACCTCTGCATATCCTTATCTCTGGTCCTTTTCTGTCTAGCTTGACTCTACTCACGCTCTTACTGTATATGTCTTGAATCAGTTCTATAAGTTTCAAAGGTGTTCCGCTTTCTTGTAGAGCCAGTCACATACTATCATGTGAAATCGAATCAAAAGCATTGGCGTAATCAATGAAACCTAGATATAGGGGGCGCTGAAGTTCTTCATATTTTTCAATAATTTGGTCCAATACCTGTATGTGGTCACTGGTCGAAAAACCTTTCCTGAAACCTGCTTGCTCAGCTGGTTGGTGTATTTCAGTTATATTTGAAAGATGTCGCTCCAAGCTTGTAGCCAGTAGTTTGTAGAGGCAAGGCTGAAGGCTAATTGGCCTATAATTGCCGATATCACATGGATCACCTTTTTACTTACGAAGACATACCAATTTATTAAATTATTTTATATTTATTTACAGAAAGAATAATACAAGGTATGTACAAAATACATATGAAACAGTTGTGCTACCTGCAGACCGCTGCAAGCGATCTAAAGGTAGCTCAACTAATCCAAATCACTACCAGACGGAAGCGTCCCTATTATTTTATATTATTATTTTGTGACCTGTAACTATAATCAGTTATTAATAAAGAAACTATGAACACAAACTTACAATTTTTTTTTTGTTTAGTACCACTAAACAGTCTTAGCTAAACTTCTGATATTCATGAGATACTATCAATTAAAACATATTTCATAACATCTCATAGTTCTCGCGTATTCAACTTTCGCTATCTGAAGAAGTGTTCATGAGCTGTAATGGGCAAAAAACACCAAAATATTGGAATTTTACGTCACAAGCGTGAGCATCCACTTTAAAATTTATTTTGTTATTGATTTTTCTGTAAAGATCGTTGAGAAGAAAGGTTTGAATGCACCACTTTTAACATTATATCCACGCCTAAACTGAAAAACATGACATGAATTATAACCACGCCTAAACTGAAAAACATGACATGAATTATATCCACGCCTAAACTGAAAAACATGACATGAATTATAACCACGCCTAAACTGAAAAACATGACATGAATTATATCCACGCCTAAACTGAAAAACATGACATGAATTATATCCACGCCTAAACTGAAAAACATGACATGAATTATATCCACGCCTAAACTGAAAAACATGACATGAATTATATCCACGCCTAAACTCAAAAACATGACATGAATTATATCCACGCCTAAACTGAAAAACATGACATGAATTATATCCACGCCTAAACTCAAAAACATGACATGAATTATATCCACGCCTAAACTGAAAAACATGACATGAATTATATCCACGCCTAAACTCAAAAACATGACATGAATTATATCCACGCCTAAACTCAAAAACATGACATGAATTATATCCACGCCTAAACTGAAAAACATGACATGAATTATATCCACGCCTAAACTGAAAAACATGACATGAATTATATCCACGCCTAAACTGAAAAACATGACATGAATTATATCCACGCCTAAACTCAAAAACATGACATGAATTATATCCACGCCTAAACTCAAAAACATGACATGAATTATATCCACGCCTAAACTCAAAAACATGACATGAATTATATCCACGCCTAAACTCAAAAACATGACATGAATTATATCCACGCCTAAACTGAAAAACATGACATGAATTATATCCACGCCTAAACTGAAAAACATGACATGAACTGTTTATTTTTCCTGACGCGGTTGTGTTAGGACTATAATCCTTAAACTGGTTCCCATCAACCCATATTGAGTCGAGGTTTAAAAGACCTCGTGTCTTATGCTACTGTCGTCAACCCGGCCGGGAGCTCTTTCATTTACAACTAGGGCTTGCAATCCGGATATCCGGATATCCGAATTATCCAGATATCCGCCAATTTTCAAATCTGGATAATGACGTCTACTAAACCCAGATAATTCGGATAATCCGGATAGTGAAATTCATCAAAAAATTACGATAGGGATCTAAATTTAAAATACTGATCCTTTTTTTTAACACTTTTTTCACATATACATAAAGTAACTGGGGGACCTAGCTTAGCTAGGTGTTTGCAAAATGCGTGACAACTCGGAAAACCGCGTTTTACCAAGATGAGACCTAACTTGCAAGATTTAAAATGCCAGTTTTGCTTTATTGAAAGAAAAATATAGTTATTTCGACAAGATAAGTGTTAATTGAATATAAGAAAAAGTTTGTCATTTTTAATTTGTTTATGAAGTTTTTTATTTTATGATCATATTATTATTATGATAGCAATTTTAATTTTACCATAAAGAGCTACCGAATTGGTTAAAATGATTCATATTTTAATGGTGGGTGAATGTTGGTTTAATTTAAACATGAATAAAGCTATCTATAGCCATCTTTTTTCTTTTTTTTTTTAAAGCTTTTCCGAAATTATCCGTATTATCCGAATACTAAAGTTCACTACTATAGTGTAGTATAGTATATAGTAGTAGTGTATTAGTGTAGTATAGTATAGTAGTAGAACTTTTTTGTGAAAGAGTTCGTCCGGGGAAGTACTACCACCATACCTATTTCTGCCGCAAAGCAGTAGTGCTCGCATTGCTGTGTTCCGGTTTGAAGGGTAAGGTCGCCGGTGAAATTACAGGCACATGAGACTTTTCATCTTAATGTCTCAGGGTGGCGGGCGCGGTGCCATGCCACATAGGGCGCGTCCTAGGTGGACGTGACCTATGAGGTAATGCACTGTCCATAGGCAGAGGGTACCGCTTAACATCAAGTGGGCCATCAGCTTGTTCCGTCATTCAACTAGCATAAAAATAAAAAAAACTATGGGTTTTATCCGGATTGTAAAAGTTTACGGATAATGCAAGCCCTATTTAGAACGGTTTAAGAAATATATTCAGATGTTTTCAAAAGCAAGGATACAAATTCAAGACTCAATGCTAAACCAATTTTATCATTAAGCATATGACCGACAAAAACCACAGCGTGTTTTTTGGAAATCCCCAATATCGATTAAAACTCGAAGTGTCATATGAATGTCACATACGATCACGTACACTTAAAAACCGGCCAAGTGCGAATCGGACTCGCACGCGAAGGGTTCCACGCCATAGTTAAAAAACCTTTATTTTTTAATATAACTTTAGAATACGGAACAAGCAAATGGCCCACCTGATGTTAAGCGGTACCCTCTGCCTATGATCAGTGGTTCACATAGGTCACGTCCACCAAGTACGCGCCCTATGTGGCATTGCACTGCGCCCGCCACCCTGAGACATAAAGATGAAAAGTCTCATGTGCCTGTAAATTCACCGGCACCCTTACCCTTCAAACCGGAACACAGCAATGCCTACCTACCTACCTAATGGTACCTATGGTCGTAGAACTTCCCCGGACGAACTCTTTCACAAATAAGCTCTACTACTACTTGCTCTCCGACATGCAAAGCGCCTGAAGTGGAAATGGATATGTTCCGCGGGGCACATAGCTCGCACTGCAGGCAATACAGGACGAAACGCGTTACCACTTGGGCGGGCCCTCACGGCAGAAGATCTAGAGGCAGACCCAAAGAAAGATGGACTGATGTGATCCAAAAAGTGGCAGGCGAGGACTGGCTAGAAAGCGCTCAACAAAGAGACAACTGGAGACAGTTGGAGGAGGCCTATACCCAAAATGGGGCCTGACTTTTAGTTTGCTTAATTTAATTTGTGTTTTAATTTACATATAAAACAAAGTCGTGTTAGTTACACCACTTATAACTCAAGAACGGGTAAACCGATTTGGCTGAAAATTGGTGGGGAGGTAGCTTAGAACCAGGAGATTGACATAGGGGGGGAGGGGGGTTCACCGGGGGCTACCCGTGCGAAGCCGGGGCGAGTCGCTAGTAATGCATAAATCACTTCTGATATAAATCAAAATGTATGTAAGAGCTTTTATAAATATTTCCAGACGGAAACAACACCATCACAGACAACAACGAGCTCTATGGAGGTGGAAGTAGAGAAGTCTCAAGAGTTGGAAGACTTGGAAGTGCCAGGGTCACGGAATCCTAAGACTGAGAGCGGTGAGTTTATCTTACGGCATCTAGTTAGTAACCTTTACTGTTACTGAGTGAGCATCTCAGTAACAGTCATCTCTTCCGGGGTTCAAATGAGCAATAGCGCTGTCACTTTCTTGAAGCTATTATATTTTGCTAGACTCCGCCCATTCGGTATTTTGATGAGCGGTGCGAGGATGCGTAGCGAGGCTGTGAAACGATGTGAGTGTTTACACCGGAGATGTCCTAGGCAGCTAAACGGTGCGAGGATGTGTAGCGGGCACTTCCATCCTTTGTGCACATCCCTCGCACACATCCCTCGCACACTTCTCTCGCACACATCCGTCGCTTGTTTTGTACGTATATACCTCGCTCTGCTAAGCCGTTTCCACCAAAGCTATGCGTTGAGCTAGGCTAGGTAAATGAAGTGATTTTATCATCCCTCGCTACGCATCCTCGCCCATCTCTGGTGGAACCGCAGTCTTCGAGTTGTTACGGAAATCAACAGAGGATAGAGACGAACGAAGTGGAAAACCTGGTTCAGTTAACCCAGGAGTTGTACCTTTTCTTAAAATACAAAGTTTAAGGAAAAATACAATTATTTTAGTTGCAATAAGGACAAAGGGCAATGCGCCGATCACGTTAACCTTGAACCTCGGCAAATAAACGGCGACACAAAGCAATGCGACCTTAAAGCCCTGACCGTATCTGATAAAATCTGCCATAACGTACGCACACTCGATTAAGTGCAGTTGTTTTTTTAAGACCTTCAAGGCGGTCAAATGTGGCAGTCAGTTTAACACAGGCTCATTTACTACGACTTTGCTTTTGGAAAGATCACGGATACCGGCACTTATACAAGGCGTCCCATGACTATGCGACATGAAGGGAAAGAATAAAAAATAAAAAAATGTGAGAACACCGTACATTTTTTTTTTTTTACTTTAATGTCGGAACATGTAGGTAGTTCACCTGATGTTAAGCGGTATTCTCTGCCTTTAACAATGCATTACCACATAGGTCACGGCCACCTAGGACGCGCTCTATGCGGCATTGCAATGCGCCCGCCACCATGAGACATAAAGATGAAAGTCTCACGTGCCTGTAATTTCATCGGCAACCATAACCTTTAAACCGGAACACAACTGTGCGAGCACAACTGATTTGCGGCAGAAATAGGTATGCAGGTAGTACTTCCCCGGACGAATTATTTCCCAAAAAAGCTCAACTACTAAAACTCGTCAGTCAAACGTCTCGATTGGCGATTAACTCGGAGTATACTTTGAATAGAATGTGTAAAGAAGAAAGCGTTAGCTGAGTCAGTCGTGGGAAGCAATGGCGGCGATGAGCTCACCACTTGTCACGACTATATAAAACTAAAAGAGGCCCATTGAGGCTCTGCCTACCCCTTCGGGGAAAGAGGCTCTGGTAGCCTATGTCACTCAGAGTGAATGTAGCTTTCCAATGGTGAAAGAATTTTTGAAATTGGCACAGAAGTTTTTGAGTTTATTCATTACAAACACACACACACAAAAATACAAATCTTTCCTCTTTATAATATTAGTTTAGAAGTGTAGATTAGCGTAGATGTAGATTAAGCTTGGCCAAACCAATCCATGCCCTTTTCAAGCCTCAGGCTGACCAAAACACCAGTGTTTTAAAGATAAATCTACCAGGCGCGCATAAATCTAAAGAGATCTTCATATTTCAGCAGAGCCTCAACACCCTGACATCCGCACCTTCGACGCCAAGCCGCGCCCCATGCCAGCCATCAGCCGCCGTTCTACCCTCAAGTCCTGGCTGGAAGACGGCTGGCTAAGGGCACCTGCTGGCCTCCTGGTGCCCCTGAGACCCATCGCCCTGAACAGGGCGCTGGCTGTGTGGAACGACCTGATGCATGGAGGGCTTAATGTGTCTGATATCGTGATTGTAGGATACGACTCCAATGGTAAGGGTTTTTTTATAGTTTAAGGTGGTTTCCTCGCTTGTGGTGCGAAATTCAAATTACAACATGTGTTAAGACTGCGCTACCGCCAGGCAGAAATCTTCATACAACAAGTAATTAATTTTGTAAAAATTAAAAAAACCCCCAATGGAAAACGGCTGAACCGTTTTTGATCAAACATAGCTAAGAACACTCCCGACAAATAGACCTTTCAAACAAAACAAAATAATCGAAATCGGTTCATCCGATCGTGAGCACCGATGGGACAGACACACACACACACACACACACACACATACACACACACACACACATACACACACCTACACACACACACACATACACACACCTACACACACACACACAGAGAGACCCGTCAAACTTATAAAGCCCCTTCGTTTTTACGTCGGGGTTAAAAAAAGGTGGCGCGCCGCTCGAAAAAGCGATTCATATTGAATATCTCGTGAAATATAGATAATTTTAAAAAACATTGGGGTGAACCCTCCGTTTTATTGTATTGATTTTATTTATCCAATTTTTGACCCAATAATCTGTAATTGACAAACAATCGAATCTAGCCAAAAGTTAGAGGTAACTTTGTGATTTTTATTTATCGAGAAAATACTGTCCTATCGTGTTCCTGTGTCTGAGTGATCCCTCGGTATTATAATGTAGTATCCATGCATATTTTTAATTTGAATATTGTACTTTATTTAAACAGTTAAAAATCTAATCTAATATTGGTAATTTTGCGTTATCCTCACCTTAAGTCTCCTATAGTTTTCGCGATATCAACTTTCTTTATGAATAAGTGTTGATGAGCTGTAGTGAGCAAAAAACACCGTAGAATTATAATTTCGCGCCACAAGCGAGAGTATCCACCAGACGGGTATAGACACTTTTTTAATATTGTAAGGTGACAAACAGGCAGACGGCCCGCCTGATGTAAAGCAGTCACCGCCGCCTATCACCCACGGTATTGCAAACGCTGGAGCCCTATTGATATTTCTCTTGACTTTAACCATATTGTAGCCCTGTGGGAAGAGACATCCAACGGGAGCTCCATTCCACGCCCTGCAGGTGCGCGGGAGAAACGAGCGCGTGAAACGCACTGTGCGAGACCTCCACGCATCCACAATGTGCGGGTTAGCTCGCTGACGATGGCGGGATGTGCGGTTATAAAAGTGCGAAGTTGGGGTTAGTTCAAACAGCCGAGCTGATTGGGAGCTGTTCCATCTCATACCCGCTTCCAGGTTCTACCATCGCACTTCTCGACAACGCAAGGGAGCTCATCCTCACATCATCGACACGTGGGTATCTCGTACAGCTCGCTTTACGAGATCTTTTCCCCCCATACGTGCAAGTTGTGGAATGGGCTCCCTCTTGAGGTGTTTCCGCTAAACTACAACAAGAGCCGCTTTAAAAAAATTAAAAAAGAGTCCTTCGGGGCAGGCAACGCATTGGTAATGCCTCTGGTGTTGCAGATGTCAATAGGCGACGGTAACGGCTTATACCATCAGGCGGGCCGTATGCCAGTTTGTCGAGCCATTACAGAGCAACTCCTCAGAGCATTCCCCGTTAAAAATCTTATAAAAGTCACTAAGCGCGCTAACACTTGAACTCGGACACTTGAAGGGGAATAAGACACTTGAGCGCTGACAATTCTAAAGCTACCTAGTGCATAGTGTTCCCAAACCCTCTATTCCTTGTCGTTTATAGATTTATCTTAGTGACGCATCCCAGGGCACAGAAGAATTTGGACATACTGGGAGTATTCGGAGACTGTGAAGGTTAAACATCACGAAGACAGTGATGAAAGAGAAACTGGTTATCCAAGTGCAAACACAGCTATATAGGGTGTAACATAATATCCATATAAGCCCGGGGAGGGGGTATTCTACAAATCAATGCGAATAAATTTAGTTCTACGACTTTTAAAATTTCGAAGTTTTTAATTCATGAAAATGCCTCGTAAAAATACTGAAACTCCTCCAGAAATGTAACTAACACAACATGAGGCAGCCCCACGTAAGGTATCTTCACGTATCGTAACGTCCTCATGCAGGTTGTGCTTCTTTGGACATTTTTGATGGAATTTCAGGGTTTCACGAGGCATTTCATGAATAAAAACTTCGAAATTCAAAAGTCCTAGAACTAAAGTTATTGACCATGATGTGTAGAATACCCCCGTCCCCGGGCTTATTGGGACATTATGTTACACCCTGTATATATATACACACATCAACACTGTCTAGGGATATTTTTAAAAAAGCGAATTACTATCAATGTGTTAATTATTTATATGACATGTATATATTTAAAAGATACGTTATATTATTCTACCATTTTTTAATAATGGTTAAGGTACTTCGATTAAAATTTCAGGATTTTATGGAAAAAAATTAAGCATAGACGAAAACCGTATATGAATTAACTTTTAATTGATGAGTATAAACTGAAAAAAATAGAAAAATCATTTAATTTGTGTTTATAAACTTGAAGTTAGTAGTCTGAGAAAGCGCCCATGATGTTCATAACACTTCGGCAACGATTCGGCATGCTCGGAACAAGGTTGTCAATGTCTTGCTGCGGAATATTGTCCTATGTCCTTCTGAGGTACGCAAAAAGTTGATCTTCTGTAGCCAGATTTTCAGGAACTTCCTTCAGAGCTCTTCTTTGCAGCATATCCCACGCATGCTCAATGTGATTTAGATCTGGCGATTGAGCAGGCCAGTCTAAGGCCCTAACATTGTGTGTATGTAACCAAGCTGCTACCGTTCTCGCCGTGTGTGCCCGGGCATTGTCGTGCATGAGCAGGAAATCTTGCCCCATTTGTGTTCTGTGGGGCAAGATTACGGGCCCCAGCACCTGTTGGACGTATCGTTCTGCCGTCATATTGCCCCGCACCCAAACGAGATCCGTCCGTCCTTTAAGACGAATTCTTGCCCAAACCATAATTGTTTCTCCTTGGTATGGGTGAACTTCCTGAGGGTTCTGAAGACGGCTCCATCATCCAGGAACTCGCCAAACACGCGTCCTTCGTGAATCTGAGTGGAAGCCGAACCTGGATTCATCCGTGAACAGCACATTGGACCATTGCTCACGGCCCCAGTCCACGTGGTTCCGAACCCATTCTAATCGTCGTCCACGATTGCCTCTCCGTAAAGGTGGGACCCGGAGTGGTCTACGAGAGCGTAGATTGCTTTCATGCAGTCGCCTTCTTACAGTTTGGTCACTCACAAGCACTTGGTGTTCCACTCGCAGCCTTTGGACCAATTGAGTCGCCGTTGCATTTGGTTGAGCTCGCGCAGTAATTTGCAAAAATCGGTCTTGTCTGGGGGTAGTGATGCGACTTGGCCCCCGGTGCCTCTCCGCTACTTCACCTGTGGTACGATAGCGTGTCCACAATCTTGAAATTACATTTTGGTGGGTCCCTATGGCCTCAGCAACATTACGCTGAACAGACCCAGCTTCCAGCATTCCCACAGCTCGTAACATCTCCGCCCTCGTCAAATGTTGGCGTTGCATGGCTTCAATACCTCAATTTTAACTTTATCTTACGTTTAAAAATGAAAAAACACTGTAACTAAACGTAATTCGTATTGTTTTCTAAATTTCGCACAAATGAAAATTCCCTCTCCTACACATCAAGACATTTTTAAACCACCGAAACAAAAGAATTTTCAAAAATTTGAATTTGGAATTAGTCTGAGATAAATTACAAACAAATCGGTGTATAAAAGATTCCAATGCGGCCAGTACTTTTCGAGTTATTTAATTGAGTATGAAATATCCCTAGACCGTGTTGATGAGTGTATATAAGATTGTTCTCAGTTACAAAAAAGCCTGCCACAATTTACGCTAACTGAATCGTGACCGCAAAAAACCTCTTATCCAAATCAATAGCATTAGGAAACAATGCTATATTTCCTTATGGCGTCGTAGATCATGTTTTTGCATCAATTTACGGAGATCGCGTGAGGAACGGGCATTACAGCTGACTGTACTTAACGGCATCTCAGGTGTATCTCAGGAGAAGCTCTTCTCATTCACATATCTTCTTATTCGCACATTCAAATACACCCTTCCACTTACTGATTCGCATAGATACACCCTCTCAGTAATTATTATTAACTGTGCTTTAGACGCTAATTAGGGCTGAATAAATAATAACACCCTACTCTCGTAATTGGGCCTCCTCTGGTACCCGGACTCTTTTGAGACTGGTGTTATCGGAGGAGTTCCCACACTGAAATGTAGGTACATGTATGGCGCTCGTCTCGACTTGTCACCTCGAGGGTACTAGCTGAAAATCAGTGTTTGCTCTTTGAGCAAGTTAATTCGCTGAGCTATGACCCATTTGTGATGCTGCAACACACACGTACTTTTAGTTATAGTTTTTATATGGTTTTTAATTTTAGTGCATTGCTTTGTTTTTGTGTAACGATGGTTGTATTATCTAGTTTTTAGTGCACTGTCTTTTATTTGTTTTGAATGTACGTGTGTGATTGGAGATGCAAATAAACGTTTTATCTATCTATCTAAGCAGAGCAAAAAATGATGTACTGTATAGTTTATTATTAAAATTGGTACAAAAAATATGAAATAAGTGTTTTACAAATATTGTCTAAAACTTATTAGGTACTATGTACGTACTAAATAAGTTGTAACAGTAAGTTGTAAGTTGACAAACATTTGTAAGTGCACTAGCTGCCACCTTAGGAAAACCTGTGTTGTGGGTAGCTAGTTCTCTTTCGTAGTGCGACAATTGTGTTCGTGACTGAGGAGAACGTACGCTAAATAATATTGTTACAGTTGCGAAGTAAAAAAAAAACATATTCCAGATTTGTGAAACAAAATAAGAAGTAAAATGTATAGTAAGTTTGTGAATACACTAACAAACAGTAATTGGGTAGGTATGCAAATTGAGTTACATTTTACATTTTGTCAAAAACTTAAAATAATTAAAATAACAGAGAAATCTAGGAAAAATAAAATATTTATATAAAAGGACACTATAACAGCAGGTGAATTAAAAAAAAATAGTTATAAAGTATTTCGGCGAGATTGAGTATTTCGTTATGATGTGATAATCATGTCATGCGATAGTGTGTGTGTGTGTGTGTATGTGTGTGTGTGTGTGTGTGTGTGTGTGTGTGTGTGTGTGTGTGTGTGTGTGTGTGTGTGTGTGTGTGTGTGTGTGTGTGAGTGAGTAAGAGTAGGTAAAGCGTTAGAAAATAATAAAAAATAATTTGGGTTACGTGGGTCATTTCCGTTTTTAAAGTAGTCTAAGATCCGCACTGGAGACGACCTTCACCGATCTGTTTTTATATGAAATTTAATATATTAGAAAATATATCTCGAGTAAGTTGTCTAAAAAAATCCTGTCCAGACAATGATTAATAAAAAAATAAAAATAAACTTTTTACTTTTTTTAATAACCGTGGTAGTTAGACTTGAAATTTTAACAGATGATGTATTTCTGTTGCCGCTATAACAACAAATACACAGAATAAAATAAATATTGAAGGGGGCTCCCTACAAGATATTAGTGCCAGTATATGTCCAGTTAGAACCAAAACAGAGATCATCATACTGATGTTTCACTCACTGGCTCACTGACTGTCGGCAAAAAGAACCAACAAGTCTATACTTGACCAGCTGGCCATCAAGACCAGACTCTCCACCATCTGCTACCAGCGAGTTCCCAGTCATTTTGGACATGTGTGTATGGTTATCTGGCTGTCTTCGGGCTATGTAGCCCAAATACAACCAGATAACCTTGAGAAACTGGTTATTGTGGGAAAAGTGGGTGGAAAAAGACTGCGCGGCCGATCACCTAGTCGCTGGTCTGATCAAGTCAAGGCACTCACTGGCCTCCCTATCACTGCTGCCCTGAGACAAGCCGAGGATAGAACAGCGTGGAAGAAGCTAGTCAGCATCTCTACTAAATCCTGTCAAGACGGGCACGACCTTCAGTAATGATTCGGCTACAGTGTCGGACTCTTATATGTGAGTGGGACAGAGCTATACAGCGGGACTGAGCTAACCTATACGATCGGCTACCGTCGGATATCAGTCTGCGCGTTTCTGCGCATACGAAAACAGTCGATCGGACTCATATTTTGGGTGAAGCTGTATTCGGTCCATCCGCTTGCGGCATAATCTTAGGAAGCAATCAAAACATGTCCGATCAAGCGGTTAAAAATAATTGCTTTAAGCTATCGTAAAATTCGCACGTGCGTACAATTGGCTAAGTAGCACGTCGGATCGCGGCAGTAAACTTTATTGATGGGAAGCTAGTCACGGTTGTAAATCATACTTTTTGTGTTTGATGAGAACATTGGATTCATTGTACTAGTGGTTCAGATTTAGTTTTAGTAGCTGCAATGTGTATTGCAATGGAAATTGATTTTAACAGACACATCTATCTCGGCCAGATAGTTTCCCTCCAGGCGGGCAGGCAGAATAGAGAAATTGCAAGACGCACTGAGAACGCCTGGAGGAGTTATTGGTCGATGAAGGAGCTGATGAAGGGAAACCTTCCGATAATACTAAAGCGCAAACTTATGGACATGTGCATCCTTCCCGTTCTCACTTATGGCTCGCAAACTTGGTCTTTGACAAATATTCAGAAATCCAAACTCATGGTTTGTCAGCGGGCGATGGAGCGCAGTATTCTGGGAGTTAACCGACCGGATTCGAAACACCACACTGCGCTCCAAAACTAAAATCGCCGACGTAGGAGAAAAAGCCGCCCAGCTGAAGTGGAATTGGACTGGACATGTCTGTCGCATGCCTGATGAGCTGTGGGCCAAAATAACCACTATGTGGAGCCCTGACACAGCGAGACTGCGTCGCGGCAGACCACGTAGGAGATGGCGCGATGAAATAGACACTTTTAACATAGATTGGCAAACAATAGCACAGGATCGTAGTGACTGGAGGATTTGGGGGGAGGCCTTTGCCCAACAATGGGATGATTCAGGCCCAGGCTAACAGTATCAGTATCATAAAATAGGAGGAGGTTCTCAATTTGTGTTTCTTTTTATACAACTTTAGATGACGGAACAAGCAGATGGCCCGCTAGATGTTAAGCGGTACCCTCTGCCTATGACCAGTGCAGTATCACATAGGTCTGATGTCGGTCGGTTTCCAAGATGGAAGGTCTCATGTGCCTGTAATTTCACCGGCACCCTTCAAACCGGAACACAGTAATGCAAGCACGACTGCTTTGCTGCAGAAATAAGTATGGTGGTAGTACATCCCCAAACGAACTCTTTCACAAAAAAGCTCTACTACTAACTAAGCGTAACTGCGCGTTTATTTTCTCCGCTCTAAACTCGTGCATAATATATTAAGATGTACAAACTAGTCAAATTATACAAATTTAAGATGTACAAAGGTAAACGACGCAAAAAACCCCAGACACGCCTTAAGCTAATAACATAATGGCGATTGGACACAGCATCTTAATAAGACAGACGTTACAGACGCAATAATAGTTAGTACCAGCTAGCTGACGTACTGAAGATTCACTGCATAGACCGATTAATCTGTGCCAGACAAGGGTTTTTTTTTTGTCTACGTTAATGACGGAACAAGCAGGTTAGGTAGGTTGCGTCGTAGGTGGACGTGATCTATGAGGTAATGCAATGTTCATAGGCAGAGGTTACCGCTTAACATCAGGTGGGCCTCTTGCTTGATCCGTCATCCAAGTAGTATAAAAAAATAAAAATAAAAGTAGATGGCCCACCTGATGTTAAGCGGTAACCTCTGCCTATGAACAGTGCATTCTCACATAGGTCACGTCCACCTAGGACGCACCCTATGCGGCATTGCACCGCGCCCGCCACCCTGAGACATAAAGATGAAAAGTCTCATGTGCCTGTAATTACACCGGCACCCTTCAAACCGGAACACAGCCATGCGAGCACTACTGCTTTGGGGCAGAAATAGGTATGGTGTACGAGTAGTACTTCCCCGTACGAACTCTTACACAAAAAAGCTCTACTACTACTAAACGAACTACTCTACTATATTAAATTTTAAGGTCCCGAACTGCTTATTTCTCATAAACATAGGTATAATCCAAACAATTTAAAAACCGACCAAGGGCTAGTCGGACTCGCGCACGAAGGGTTCCGCACCATTAATTATAAAAACGGCAAAAGAATCATGTTTGTTGTATGGGAGCCCCCTTAAATATCTATTTTATTATGTTTTTTAGTATTTGTTGTTACAGTGGCAACATAAATACATCATCTGTGAAAATTTCAACTGTCTTACTATCACGGTTCATGAGATACAGCCTGGTGACAGACGGACAGATAGACGGATAGCGGAGCCTTAGTAATAGGGTCCCGTTTTACCCTTTAGGTAAACCCTAAAAACTCTAAAAACAATATAATAGACTGAATTTGGCTCCGATACATTGTTTCCTAGTGAATATTTGGCATAAATCTATGTGTATATCACACACGCTCACGTGCTCGAGACCTATGCGGGTAAAACCGCGGGGCGCTGCTAGTGTTCAATCAAGTGTTTGTTCAGACCAGAAGGATCAAGGCTTTACAAAAGGGTTCTTTCAGTTTTTTTTTTACAAGCTTTTATTTAACATGCAATGTATGTATGTATGTCCGGGTGGAATCCTGCAACTGAATTTTAAAGCAGTTATCCTCAACCGATTGAGATGATATTTTGCATACCTGTCAAGTTCTGATGACAATGCAATATTATGGTGACAGCGAGCTGATCTGATGATGCAGACGGAAGGTGGACAACGGAACTCCTCGATGGATAATAGTAGACTGGCCGTGTTTAGGCTCATTGTGATCAGCACACGGTTTCGATCACTAATATTACAAAATCTTGTATTGGGGATAAATTCCTAGCTTCGACGTCGTTTTTTTTTTAATAATTATTTTTTTGTCTGCGTCTAGTCGTGAATAGAACTACATTATGCGTGCTAGATACCGAGTGTTCCTTTTTCTAAAGAGGGGTTTTCACGGCCGTTTCACATCATGCTTACACCCTTGACAATAGATGGCGCCAGCTCTGTACTTAACTGTCAAAACGGAAGGTGGACAACGGAACTCCTCGATGGATAATAGTAGACCGGCCGTGTTTAGGCTCATTTTGATCAGAACCCGGTTATGATCACTAATTTTTGAAAAGCTTGTATTAAAAATATATTTTTCACTAAAAACCTATTTGTGATTTTCGCTCACTTTTCGTTCCTCGTGCGCTGTTCTTGGTTTGGTTGCAAGCACTTCCATCACACAATACTGGTACTTTAATGGATCCAGTTTCTTTCCGTATTGCAACTTCTTTGCGGTTGGGTGCAGGGTGCTGTGCCCCTCATCACTGCCAGTGCGGTACTGCTGTTGATCAGCTTGGTCACCACGGATTATCGTGCACTAGGGCTGCCGGTAGGATTTCCCGCCACGCTAGCCTTAATGATATCATTCGCCGGGCCCTTACCAGCGTTAACATTCCAGCCATTCTAGAACCGAATGGTCTGCTACGTGACGATGGTAAGCGGCCTGACGGCATGACTCTTGTTCCGTGGGAGAAGGGTAGGCCTTTGGTGTGGGACGCTACATGCGTTGATACCCTTGCGCCATCTCATCTGTCCGGGACATCAGTTAGGGCCGGTGCGGCGGCAGATTCCGCTGAGGACCTCAAAAGACGCAAATATGCAAGTCTCGACAGAGCTTACTTATTTGAGCCTTTCGGGGTCGAGACTCTGGGTCCGTGGGGTTCCGGGGCCCTTCGCGTTTTCAAAATTCTTTCAGGGCATCTGGTCGAAGCGACGCGTGACCCGAGAGCTGGCTCTTATCTGGCTCAACGCATTAGTATTGCCATTCAGCGTGGCAATGCAGCTAGCATCTTAGGGACGCTTCCGTCTGGTAGTGATTTGGATCAGTTGAGCTACCTTTAGATCGCTTGCAGCGGTCTTCAGGTAGCACAACTGTTTCATATGTATTTTGTACATACCTTGTATTATTCTTTCTGTAAATAAATGTATTATACTGTCAAAATAAAGTGAGATGTCGGACTCTTCCCGCCATTTTCGAAAAGAGACGTTGTCTACTTTTATTTTATTTCTTTTCCTAGTGTTATTTATTATTTATTAGTTATTTTGGTGGCATTTTATTGGCTCGTTTAAAAAGCACAAGTGTAGTGAAATGAAATGGAAGTGAATTGCGTGACTTTTGAAATTGGTGGAAATTGTCTACCAAAGTTTTAGTAAAATTGGCCATCGTTTTACTAAAACATGACTCGACTGTGACTGTCCAAGTCGTCAAACTTGGAAGGAGTGTAACGTTGCAAAATGTATTGAAAATACAATATAGAGAAAATACAGACAGATACTTGAAAATGGCAAATGCACAAGCCATGCGACGCCAATTATAAAGAAAAAAAAAAGTGAGGTGTCAAAGTCAACGACGATGTAGTGATATATTTTCGTAGTATTTTGTTACTATCACACAAAAGAACAGACAAAACATTTGTTAATTTTGGCAACCACAGCCAGCGCCATCTATCGAGCCAAAACGAACTAATTACTAAATAATATAATGAATAATTAATTTAATGGACATATTTTAATGGAACAATCAAAATGGTCGTGGGTTTTCCTTTGATGCTATGTAATAGAGTTCTTTGTGCTAGCTTCACTAACGGCGGGCATATTTAATAGTAAGTATAGTAGTACCTTCATGTTTTCCTTTGATGCTATGTAATAGAGTTCTTTGTGCTAGCTTCACTAACGGCGGGCATATTTAATAGTAAGTATAGTAGTACCTTCATGTTTTCCTTTGATGCTATGTTATAGAGTTCTTTGTGCTAGCTTCACTAACGGCGGGCATATTGAATAGTAAGTATAGTAGTACCTTCATGTTTTCCTTTGATGCTATGTAATAGAGTTCTTTGTGCTAGCTTCACTAACGGCGGGCATATTGAATAGTAAGTATAGTAGTACCTTCATGTTTTCCTTTGATGCTATGTAATAGAGTTCTTTGTGCTAGCTTCACTAACGGCGGGCATATTGAATAGTAAGTATAGTAGTACCTTCATGTTTTCCTTTGATGCTATGTAATAGAGTTCTTTGTGCTAGCTTCACTAACGGCGGGCATATTGAATAGTAAGTATAGTAGTACCTTCATGTTATTTCCATTGACAAACGTATCTCGTGGGGATTTATAAGATGACTTACCTGGAACAAAAAATTGGTAATTTAAACACACAACTTTATTTATAAACACATAAACATAACAATCAACAGTCACATACTACATTGTCCAGGGCCCATAGACATATATACATAGACAAGATGACCCACTCGCGACTTCGTCCGCGCGTAGTCAGAAAACTTCCCCGGCGCAGCGTGCAATAACCACGCCGTGAAACGACCTTTGAAACGACACTCAAGTTTTTGAACTTGGGGGTCACATTTTAACCTTGAGTTTTCAAGTATCTACTACCCACGGTTTCCGAAATACGAAGCATTTTAATTTTACATTAAAAGCCGTTTTGGACCCCTTACAGGGTGAATTTTCCAAAATCGATTCTTACTACACCCAAAAAGAACATATCCTCCAAATTTCATGTATCTGAGTCCAGCGGTTTAGA
Organism: Operophtera brumata; assembly: GCA_932527175.1. Classification (NCBI taxonomy): domain Eukaryota; kingdom Metazoa; phylum Arthropoda; class Insecta; order Lepidoptera; family Geometridae; genus Operophtera; species Operophtera brumata. Next base: position 28,322,098 of record OW052239.1, on the reverse strand, counting down.
CTGTGCGTTGTAAAACGCAATGTGTATACATTAAATGCACTTTTGGACCACTAAGAGGAAATAATTTTTAAAATTCCTTTCTAAGTACACCTTTGCACTCTAAAAGGAATACACTCTCCAAATTTCAAGTCTCTACGACCAGCGGTTTAGCTGTGCGTTGTAAAAACTATTTTTTTTTTAATATTTTTACAAGGAAAACGTTCCCCTTCCGTTTTTCAGGAAAAATTCAGGTATCAATGAAACACATGTCTGTTTATTTTATTTGAGGAATCTCCTTGTAAAATTTCAAGGTTCGACTACTAACGGTTTCTGAAATACGAGAGCATTTTTGTTTTACGTTAGAACCCCATTAAGAACCCTTTCAAAATTCCTTTCTTAGTACAACCTACGCATCGAGACGAACACACCCTCCAAATGTCAAGTCTCTACGACCAGCGGTTTAGGCTGTGTGTTGGACCTCGTTGAATCAGTCAGGACATTGTCTTTTATATATGAGAAGATAAATAAATAATGCTGGACAGTTTACACAACATTATCTAGCCCCAAGCTAAGCAGAGCTTGTGTTATGGGTACTAGATCACTGATACATTACATAGATAGATATTTTGTTATTATATTATTATTATATATAAAATACCCCAGAACACCCTGAACAACATATGCAAAACTTACAAATATTTGTTCCGAGGCGGGAATCGAACCCGCAACCTCCTGCGTCGCAGCCGAACCTTCGCCACAGAGGTCGACGAGAATGAAATGTCATTCTTTCAATAAAAATGTAGCTGAAAAGCTCTACTACTACTCAGGTAGTAGCTAGAGGTATTTGTCGAAATCAGTGATGCATAGCTAATTCTGCAACAGACGCGAAACATGACATTTCTGCATTATAATGACAAAAAGTGTATCAAATCGACTGAAAATACCGCATAATTCACAGCGACACAGTAATGATATGCAGTCTTAGTGCTCTAGGTATCTGCTTGATTATTGTTATAGAAATAGGATGACTTTAGATGATAAATAAGTTAAAGTAAGTAATAAGTCAGTTAATAAGTAAATTTTTTTGAAAATAGTCATTTATTTGAGAGAGTTGCGGTTTTTCATGATTTTCGATCACTATTTGTTTCGCGTGATCTGCCGTGGTATTCGGGGCCGCGTGAAGCCTCACGTGAATATTCACGATTTGCGCAGTAAGAAATCTGCACTCGGTAAAGTTCGGCGTGTAACGAGTATCGCGCAACGCGGGAATTAAATGACACAAAATATGAAGTGAATTGGCTCAACTCCCGGTACCCCGAATACCATAGCTGTTCTGCCCCGTTCTTACTCACCTGAACTTTACTGTGTTAGATAAGGACAGAATTTGGGGTGACTAATCACTTAAATTCCTGTCGTCTGGTAAAAACGGGACAGACTGGAATTACCTTTTTTGTTCTAAACATGTCTGCGGGATGAGCGCTGATTTCAAAGTTTCCTCCGAGTTCCGTAAAAGTTTTTTGTGAAAAACATATTTTTCAATACAAGCTTTTATAATATTAGTTATCGTAACCGTGTGCTGATGAAAATGAGCCTAAACACGGCCAGTCTACTATTATCCATTGAGGAATTCCGTTGTCCACCTTCCGTCTGCATCATCATATTGTATTCTCATCGGAACTTGACAGGTATGCAAAATATCATCTCAATCGGTTGAGGATAACTGCTTTAACATTCAGTTGCAAGATTCCACCCGTACATACATTGCAAGTTAAATAAAAGCTTGTACAAATGTCAGAGCTTAGCTGCCTGCAGCCTAGCATACGAATTGATTGTTCTTTACTTATCAAAATAGATAGATACCCAACGGATAAAACGGGACCCTATTACTAAGACTCCGCTGTCTGTCTGCCTGTTAGTCCGTCCGTCTGTCACCAGGCTGTATCTCATGAACCGTGATAGTTAGGCAGTTGAAATTTTCACAGATGATGTATTTCTGTTGCCGCTATAACAACAAATACAAGAAAAATAGAATTAAATAAATATTTAAGGGGGCTCCCATACAACGAACGTTCTTTCTCCAAATTTAGGTTAAGCGATGCTCTGCGGGTCAGTTTTTAGATGGGTGACCACTTTATGCGTTTACAAACGGGTTTTTTTTGCCGCTATTGTAGTTAATGGTACGGAACCCTTGGGGCGCGAGTACGACTCGAACTTGGCCGGATTTTTAAATCTGGTAACCGTAATTGCAAGGCGCTACCTCCAGTAAAGTAATAACTATTACAGGTCAATCAGACCGCAATCAAATGGCATTTTTCTATTTAGATCTGTACAAGTGGAGCGTGAAGTTAAGTTAATTACATAACGCGCGTTCACAAACCAAGGTCTACTTGGGACACTGCGTTGGGCTCGCCTCAAACTTTGACCAAGTTGTGAAAGAGTTTGTAATGGCGGTGACAAGATGTCTGCCAAGGAGTTTAAGGCGCTGACAACGGTCAAATTCTGTCACTATCTATAACCCATTAATGGTCCGTAGGCCTAATGTGTGCATCGCAGTTAAAAAGCAGTTAAATTAAAGTATACAACAAGTATACTTTACAACAATACGTGACGTGAACTGTCAAAAATGACACTTACACACGCAAAACTGGGGAAACCCTAGAGTAAACGCGCGACTTGGAATAAGAGTTTAATTAACGCGACGCCAAAATTGACGTTAGAAACTAACACTCACACAAAATGATTAATTAACTCGCCGCTAGGGGCTCTGTACATTTCTTCATACAGACTGCGCGTAAAACGCGGTCTTGGTAGAGCGCGTTAACTTTTAGCAAAAAGTCGCACTACGGCTACCGGTACGTTAGTTGGACAGAATAGCTCAATAGGAGTCGCTCGCTGAACGAAAACTTAGCTAAAAGCAATAAAACACGAAAAAAAATTGCACACAATAAGTGGTCACCCATCTAAAAACTGACCCCGCAGAGCATCGCTTAACCTACATTTGGAGAAATCACGTTTGTTGCATGGGAGCCCCCTTTAAGTATTTATTTTGTTCTGTTTTTTAGTATTTGTTGTTATAGCGGCAACAGATATACATCATCTGTGAAAATTTCAACTTCTAACTATCACGTTTCATGAGATACAGCCTGGCGACAGACGGACGGACAGACAGACAGACAGATAGACAGACGGACAGCCGAGTTCCCCGATAATAGGGTCCCGATTTACCCTTTGTTGGGTAAGGAACACTAAAAAACAATATTTAAAAAAAAAATTGCTTAGTACCTAATCTAAAATGTAAATCTACTTGGCTTTTATGTTTTTAGTTCATGATTTTTTTAACGAGAAAAATTACCGAAATCTTTTTTTGAGTATTTTAAATATGATAAAGATTAACTTATATTTTTTTCGTTACCATAATTTGTGTAGATTTTGCTAAAAATACGTTTAATTGAAGCCTATTTTGGCTCTAGTCGGCGTCTTAATGTGATGTCATACGAGCAAAATGTTCCGTAGTCAGAAATCTGAACACACCATAAATCTGAGATGGCGTCATGTCAGTAGTTGGCACCTTATATTCAGTTCTACCTTTATAATGCGATCTGCTAAGGAGTGGAATACACTGCCGTCGTCTGTCTTTCCTGAAAACTATAATCTGGGTCTCTTCAAGGCTAGAGTTAATAGGTGCCTTCTAGACCTTTGTGCTCCATCTTCGGCTACATCGTCACTTACCGACAGGTGAGATCGTAATAAAACAAAGGCTTAAATTAGTAAAAAAATAAATAAAAAAATGCTGTGTCAAGGCCGTTAGATACAGCTGCTATACTATGCATTAATGTGAACTACATCCCTGGATGGTTTCCACGCCATCATCCGTAAGAGAACTGCCTCATTGCTCAACAGAGTGCGGAGCAGTTCCAACGGCATCCTGCAGCTCATTCCTGATCGCTATGACCTGCCAGTAATGAAGGCTTTTATCCGGGTCCTGATCAGGTAGGTAGTCTCGCTGGAGTCTGTTTGGTCGGGATTCGGATGAGAGTTATCACCTCAACTTATAGCTATAACTAATGTATTTCTACACACTTACATAGACACACGCCTCTTTCCCCGAAGGGGTAGGCAGAGCCTCAATGGGCCTCTTTTCACAGTGGGTTGCACCACCGAGCAATATAGACGTGACAAGTGGTGAGCTCATCGCCGCCATTGCTTCCCACGACTGCCTGTTAAGCAGTACTGGAAGAAAGCTTTCTTCCAGTAATAACACATTCTATAATAAGCTAGCAACCAGCAAGCAACTAATGTATTTCTAACATAGTTTTTAAGAATAATACTAACAAATAATGGACCTAATAATGTCTGATTTAATAAATGAATTATATTATTATTATTAAACCACTTATCACATCTTCAAATTCCAGGAGTCAACTGGAGATCCCGTCACAACCTTCAGCCCAGCAGCAACGGCGGACGAGAGAGAGACGTGTCTGAAGCTCTGTCCAAATTACTTCTCAAATATCAGGTAAGGCAAATCTACTCGTATAGCTTTGATAACACTCTGGTTTCTATAGGACGAGCAAACGCACGGCTCAGCACCAACCTTACCTCATTAGTATACCCTCTATTCGTACTAGTAGGGAGCTTTTTTGTGAAAGAGTTTGTCCGGGGAAGTACTACCACCATATCTATTTCTGCCGCAAAGCATAGTGCTCGCATTGCTGTGTCCCGGTTTGAAGGGTAAGGGTGCCGGTGAAATTACAGACACATGAGACTTTTCATCTTTATTTCTCAGGGTGGCGGGCGCAGGGCAATGCCACATAGGGTGCGTCCTAGGTGGACGTGACCTTTGAGGTAATGCACTGTTCATAGGCAGAGGGTACCGCTTAACATCAGGTGGGCCATCTGCTTGAACCGCCATTCCAAATCTATATATATATAAAACAAAGTCGTGTTGGTTACACCACTTATAACTCAAGAACGGGTGAACCGATTTGGCTGAAAATTGGTGGGGAGGTAGCTTAGAACCAGGAGAAGCACATAGGGGGAGTTAGGAGGGAGCTGTTTTTCACCGGGGGCTACCCGAGCGAAGCCAGGGCGAGTCACTAGTAGTATATACAAAAAAAAACTAAATTATACAATCAGCTAAGCTGTGTCTTACTAAACTGTGTTTAGTTATAATAATTTGTATATTTTCTATGTAATAGAAACCTTTTAGAGCAAACAGCTATCTTGAGCAGACAGAGAAGGGTATACTCTAGCTATTTTGGAACGTATAGACCATCAACAGTCCACTCTGTCTCGCTGTTGTTTATATACTAAGTCCATTAACATTATTATGGTGACGTAAAATTTAAGCAACGTCTTTTAAAATAAAATGCGCTGTAATAGCCTCAACGCTTTAGGGCCACCACAGACTTAGCTACTTTAAGTGTCAGCGTCGATTTAATCGCTTTTCAGAAACTTTATGCTGCGTCGGAACGCATTTTTTAACCCCCGAAACAAAAACGACAGGGTTTCACAAGTTTGACGTGTCTGTGTGTGTGTGTGTGTGTGTGTGTGTGTGTATGTGTGTGTGTGTGTGTGTATGTGTATACATGTTTGTGTGTGTGTGTGTGTCTGTCGCATCTTAAATATTTATTTAATTCTGTTTTTTAGTATTTGTTGTTATAGCGGCAACAGAAATACATCAATTAATAATCAGAAAATTTCAACTGTCTAACTATCACGGTCCATGAGATACAGCCTGGTGACAGACAGACAGACAGACGGAGAGCAGAGCCTTAGTAATAGGGTCCCGTTTTACCCTTTCGGTAGGGACCGAAAGAAGAACCCTAAAAAGAAGAGGTTTTCGCTAACGCTTAACGTAGCTAGTCTGTGTCGGCCCTTAGCGCCTAACTTTGATGGCAGCTTCCAGCCAAGACACTATCTCAACTAGTTATAGTTTCGTAACGATCTCCATCACACGCGCAGGGTCATTGACCCTTCAATGACAGTCACAATTTGACATACAACATGTCCGCGTGTCATACAAACGAGCCATGAAGACGAACGAATCACACGCAAAGCTTTTGCATGACAGCTGTCAATGTCAAGTTAGTTTTGGCGCCCGAATGTTGATTTATGATATGGCTGACATACAGACAGACCGAATCAGATGTCCCGGTGTGGTATATCATAGCACGCTTATATTATTTATTAAATTTCAGCTCAATCGGTAGAGGATAACTGCTTTTAAATTTAGTTGCAAGATTACACCTGGACAAACATACATTGCAAGTTAAATAAAAGCTTGTAAAAAGAAAGTCTCTCGCTAACGCTTAAAGTAGCTAGTCTGTGTCGGCCCTTAGCACCTAACTTTGATGGCAGCTTCCAGCCAACACACACCTATCTCAACTGACCCCTTATTCGCTATGACCAAACGTGACATAACGCGGGCTCGTTACGATATGTGCGTGGAATCATCGTTCAGAATACATTGCGACGTCATACGTTATTGTCAAGTAATCTACTATGGTCTTAGCGCATAACCGCCCTGGAGGCCAATTCTCGGATTGTAGAGATTATCTCTACATTAGAGATAATGTCGAAGCATGAATGTCTACAAAAAATGACACGAAAATGTCACAATAACCATCAAATCGTATTCGATTTGAATGATTTTGGTCAACTTATGTCTATTTGTGACATCGCGAGAATAGCAAATTAAGATTTTATTCGACATTCGCCATCTTTTTTCGACATATATGTCGAATTCGACTTAATCTCTAAAGCACGAGAATTGCCCTCCTGGTTATAGTTTCGCAATGATCTCCATCACATACGCAGGGTCATTGACCCTTCAATGACAGTCACAATTTGACATACAACATGTCCGCAAGTCATACAAACGAGCCGAGAAGGCGAACGAATCGCAAAGCGCGGCCGGACCGCGAATATTAATTACATCTTTGTATTTATTGTAATGAGAACAACAGTGCGCGTCGCGTCGGCAGTTTAGCATGACAGCTGTCAATGTCAAGTTTGTTTTGGCGCCTGAATGTTGATTTATGACAGGTGTTTCCAAAGTGGGCGATAACGCCCCCTTGTTGGCGCTGCAGGCCTAAAGGGGGGCGGTAAGAGATCCAGAAAAAAATGGGGGCCTCAAATCAGACAAACTTTCGCATTTTAATAGTTATTAGTATTCCTAGATAGATCATTTTCGTAGATAATAGACCGCGGGCAAACATGTTTTAACAAGTTTTTGTAAAGTAACCCGATTTGTGCAAGTTTAATCTCATCTAAAGTTATAGTGGATTTTAAGCAGGTGAAAAAATGGGGGCGCTAAAAAATAATTTATTCTCAAAGTAGACAAAATAAGTTTGGGAACCCCTGATTTATGATAATGACTGACATACCGACAGACCGAATCAGATGTCCCGGTGCGGTATATCTTATCAAGTTACTATTATTTATTGAAATTTTCGAGATATTTTTTGTTGTTAGTGCGTACCGAGATTTGAACTTATTTAAGGTATAACGCAAAATTACCAATCTTAGATTAGATTTTTAACTGTCTAAATCAAGTACAATATTCAAATTATAAATATGCATGGATACTACATTATAATACCGAGGGATCACCCAGACAGAAACACGATAGGACAAAATTTTCTCGATAAAAAAAACACAAAGTTACCTCTAAGTTTTGGCTAGATTCGATTGTTTGTCAATATGGTACAGATTATTGGGTCAAAAATTTTGGATAAATAAGATCAATACAATAAAACGGAGGGTTCACCCACAGGGTTTTTTAAAATAATCTATATTTCACGAGATATTTAATAAAAACAGCTTTTTCGAGCGGCGCGTGGCGTTTTTTTTGTATGAAGATTTCGGCCTGGCATGGCGCAGTCTTAATGAATAGTGCCCGCACGCGGCTTCGCTCGTGTTTCACCAGGATAAAATGTAGAATATACAGTCACAAGACCATGCGACAAGAAGGGAAAGTACCTTAAATATTGTAGATAGGATATTTTGCTGAAAGGAGACTTTATTATATTTTTAAACTTAGTAATAATGCATTTAAAGATTTTATAAAAATTACTTGCTTCGTCTGGGAATCGTGGGGAATGTAATTTTCGCTAAAAATCAAGTGTTTTCTTCAACCAAATATAATGTTCCACAAATAATGACTAATATAAAAGCCAACAACAGCAATGACAGTCTGTCATTGAACAACAGTCATTTCAGTGTAAAATTATACTCTCTTCGCACATATTTGGTAAAATACGTCGGTAATTAAATAATAATTCATTGCATGAAATATGGTACAACAGGATGAATAAAATAAGATTAAATAATCTTAGGACCAGCATATTTAGCCAATTTTAATAATAATGTAACATTTTAATAATAATGTCTCTAGCCTACAGTTTAATAGTATTTATTCTTACAATATAATTCAATAATAATGGCAACAAAACAAGGTAAAATAATATTGAATAATAATAAAGCATCATAATATTAAATGTCACAAATCTTATAAATACCTACATTTTACAATAAAAAAAATCTTTCAAATTATAAGAACATTGCTTTACTAACCAACTGGGTAATATACTTGGAAATTTCCGCTCAGGGAGTTCTGTTATATTATTAGGTTTATGGTTATATACTTTTACTAGCTGTAACCCGCGACTTCGTACGCGTAATATTGTTTTATCAATAACTCTGCGTAATAGCACAGACTAATTATGTTAATAGATGTTACACTGTGGTAATAGTATGTTCTAGTTGTTGTAGTAGTAGAATGTTTGGTTTTCCACTTGTGGTATCCTACCTATGCTAATTGTAAGTTAGCGCGCCTCCCCCGAACGTATGCACATTGCCCGCAACCGTCACAAGAATTATTTCTAAACCAGCATCCGATGGTCCGGTGCCCCTTTCCGCACCGCCAGCAAGGCTGCTCCACGCACTGCACATCGCCCGCGGGCGCGGCGGGAGCGCGTGCTCCCGCTGCGCTGGCGCCGCTGCCGACCCCTACGCGGCCCGCGTGCGCTGCGCCTCCCCCAGCCCCGCTCCCCCCTTCAACCCCCCAAATCAGGTGTCTTTGTGACTTGTAACTCTGATTTAATTGTAGTGAGCGCCATGAACGTAATACGCGCGTAATTCCACGCGTCGTAATATCACTTTTTACTCGAAATATCGAATTGTTCGATTTTACCGATCGGCATTTTATTGCCGATGCAGAAAAACACAATAAATAAGCAAGTGGTGGTATTTTTTCGCGGTTTATCTCGTCGCCAGTGGGATTTACAGGTAGGATACCACAGTTTATAGGTATTTACTTGAGGACTCAATCCACCATAGCGTAGCAGTCGCAGCGGTAGCTGAATTTTTAGTATGATTTTTTGCTTGACTGGTTATGCATTAAGTGCGTGTCTCGATTTTTTCTGAATGTAATTTTCTGTGCATTAGCAGCCGCTGCGGTAGCTGGTTTTTTTTAACTGGTTTTTGCTTGACTTAGTGTGTGTGTTTTTATGTTCTTCTAAATTTTTTGAACATCAATATTTATAGCGTGCATAGCAGTCGCTGCGATAGCTGTTTTTTTTAACTGGTTTTTTGCTTGACTGAAGTGTGTGTGTTTTGATGTGTCTCTAATTTAAGTTTATGTGTGCATATTTATAGCGTGCATAGCAGTCGCTGCGGTAGGTAGATTTTTTTAACTGGTTTTTTGCTTGACTTTAGTGTGTGTGTGTTTCTATGTGTCTCTAACTTTTTTGAACCTCAATATTTATAGCGTGCATAGCAGTTCTGCGGCAGCTGGTTTTTTTTAACTGGTTTTTTCTTGACTTAAGTGTGTGTATTTTAATTTGTCTCTAATTTAAGTTTATGTGTGAATATTTATAGCGTGCATAGCAGTCACTGCGGTAGCTGGATTTTTTACTGTTTTTTCTTGACTATGTCTCTTATATTTTGTACGATACCGTCAAATGACCTTTGAAACGACACCATACTTAATTAGTTCTCCCGTGATCATGGCGCATGCAACTGTGCCGAAATATCGGGAACATTAAAAACTCAAAAATCATGGTAAATATCCCGTTTCTAGTGAAAAGTACCATACTTAAGTTTTTCAATTTAGATTTTTACAAACGTAAAATGTATGCGACACCTTCAAATGACCTTTGAAACAACACCATACTCAAGTTTTTCAATTAAGGGTTCGCATTTTAATCTTGAGGTCTTCAAAATGTCTTGATTACACTATTCTTATTTTTTTAAATTAAGGGGTCCCATTTTAACCTTGAGGTCCTGGAATATTTTAATCTCAACAACGACACCGTGACACGACCTTTGAAACGACACCATACTCAAGGTTTTCAATTTAGGGGTCCCATTTTAACCTTGAGGTCCGTTAAATATATCTCAACAACGACTCCGTCAAACGACATTTGAAACGACACCATACTTATGTTTTTCAATTTAGGAATCACATTATAACGTTGAGGTTCTGAAAATATTTTAATCTCAACAACAACACGTGACACGACCTTTGAAACGACACCATAGTCAAGTTTTTTCAATTTGGGTGTCCCATTTTAATCTTGAGGTCCTGATAATGTTTTAATCTCAACAACGACACCGTGACACGCCCTTTGAAACGACACCATACTCAAGTTTTTCAATTTAGGGGTCCCATTTTAACCTTGAGATCCTGAAAATATGTAATCTCAACAACGACACCGTCAAACGACCTTCTAAACGACACCATACTCAAATTTTTCAATTTAGGGTTCCTATTTTAACCATTAGGTCCTGAAAATATTTTGATCTTAATGACTTCACCGTGAAACAAACTTTGAAATTGCCGAAATACGCTGAAATCTCACTAAAACCTAAAGTGTATTTATTTACAAAAAAAATGTTCCCATGCTTTTTTTCAGCAAAATTTCAGGTACTGCTGAAACTTATGTTGGCTATTTTTATTTAAGGAATTACCTTGTGAATTTTCTTGTTTCTACTACCAACGGTTTCTGAAATACGAAGCATTTTAGTTTTACATTAAAAGCCATTTTGGACCCCTTACAGGGTGAATTTTTAAAAATCCTTTCTTAGTACACCCCTACACCCAAAAAGGAATACATCCTTCAAATTTCTTGTGTCTAGTTCCAGCGGTTTAGACTGTGCGTTGCAAAACGCAAAGTGTATACGTTAAAAGCCCTTTTTGAACCCCTAAGAGGGTTAATTTTCCAAATTCCTTTCTAAGTACACCTTTACACCCTAAAAGGAATACACTGTCCAAATTTCAAGTCTCTACGATCAGCGGTTTAGGCAGTGCGTTGTAAAAACTAATTTTTTTTAATTTTTTTACATAGAAAACGATCACCTTCCATTTTTCAGGAAAATTTCAGGAATCGCTGAAACACGTGTTTATTTATTTTATTTGAGGAATCTCCATGTAAAATTTCAAGGTTCTACTGCTAACGGTTTCTGAAATACAGAGCTTTTTTGTTGTATATTAAACGCCCATTTTGGACCCCTTAGAGCGGGAGTATCGGAAATTCCTTTCTTAGTGCACCCCTAGACCACATAAGGAATGTACCCTCCAAATTTCAGGTCTCTAGGACTTACGGTTTAGGCTGTGCGTTAATTGTCAGTCAGTCAGTCAGTCAGTGAGTCAGTCAGTCACGCAACGATTTTATATATTTTGATATAATGTATATGGCCATATGGCAATAAAAGTTATTAATAAAAATAAAAAATAAATTAGTTTATTAATAATAAAAGTTAGTTAGTTATTTGATCTAAGTGCAGTTTTTGCTGCAGGTAAAACTAGGCGATTAGGATTTCTCGATTCAAACACACGATCCAAATCCCGTTTCCTAATAAAAAAATTTGGCTGTTGCCTTACAAATCTACAGATCTCATAAATATAGATACTAGCTAGAGTTAGTAGATTAAGCCTGTTAAATAAAGGTCTGCCTGAGTCTTAAGGGCTGGCGCAACATATAGCTCGTATGCATTTCTTTTGTATAATAAACATGTTCGATATGTCTACTGAGTTACCCCATAGCACAATACCATAACGCAGCGCAGAGGCAACATACCCATGATAGGCACTGAGGGCAGTTTTTTGATTCACTATTCGTCTAAGTTCGCGTAGTGCATAAATTAATCTGTTATTTTTTTTTTCAACTTTATTTACTTGTAAATTCCATGACAGTTGTTGATCAAGCGTTATACCTAAAAAGTTAATTGATTCAGATTCATTTATACATTGATTGTTAATATGAATGTTCAAATTAGGCAAAGCCGTTGTTTTATTTCAGTTAAAGAACTGCATATAAGTAGTCTTGTCGATATTAGCACGTAAATTGTTACCTTCTAACCATTTTACTACACTATTTATTGTATTGTTGATGTCCGCTTCATAGTTAATACATTTATCATGGCCTATTACTATGGAAATGTCATCTGCAAACAAAGTGCATGTGTGCGTTGTTATGTCTGGAAGGTCATTTATAAAAATTAGGAACAGTAGTGGTCCCAGCACACTACCTTGAGGTACACCGTATGTGTTTTCTCTAGGTTCAGATTTAGGTATGAAAAAGCAACCACATTTAAATACGGTACCATAAAACTGATAAAAAATTGACAATGGAAACGTGTCTTAAAGCTCCTCTTCTTTTCGCAGGGCGTCAACACTGACTCCTCGAGTGACGGCACCATGAGGGCGCTGACAACAGCAGCGAAGCTGGTGCCGTACGACAGCGCACTGTTCGTCATCACCGACAGGGGGGCTGGCGACCCTCAGAGGCTCCCACTGGCGCTGCGGGCGCTGGTCGAGAAGAGGCTAAAGGTGAGTCAAAGTCTTCTAAGCAGAGTGAATTGTGCCATGTCGCTGCTGACACCCTCGGTCGGAGTGTAATACACTACCGTCGTCTGTCTTTTCTGAAAACTATAATCTGGGTCTCTTCAAGGCCAGATTGAATAGGTGCCTTTGTGCTCCATCTTCGGCCACATCGTCACATACCAACAGGTGAGATCGTGGTAAAACAAAGGTCAACATGTTAAAAAAAACCCTCACTACTTTGGTTTTAACCGAAAATCAGCGTTGGTGCAAACAAACAAACAAGCAGACAGACGTGAAATAAGTTTTTTGAGAAAAACATTTTTCAACAAAAGGTTTTATAAAATTATTGATCGTAACCGTGTGCTGATCAAAATGAGCCTAAAGACGGCCAGTCTTCTATTATCCATCGAGGAATTCCGTTGTCCACCTTCAGTCTTCATCATCAGATCAGCTCGCTGCCACCATCATATTGTATTGTCATCGGAACTTGACAGGTATGCCAAATTTCAGCTCAATCGGTTGAGGATAACTGCTTTAAAATTCAGGTGCAAGATTCCACCCGGAATTCCACCCCGACAAACATACATTGCTAGTTAATTAAAAGCTTGTAAAAAGCATGTAATTATCGCTGCTATTTTAACGGCTGCGCAGGCAGGCCCGCCAGGCAGAAATCTTCATACAAAAAAAACGCCACACGCCGCTCGAAAGAGCGGTTTTTATAAAATGTCTCGAGAAATATAGATAATTTTAAAAAGCTCTCCATTTTATTGTATTTATTTTATTTATCCAATTTTTGACCCAATAATCTGTAACATATTGACAAACAATCGAATCTAGCCAAAGGTTAGAGGTAACTTTGTGTTTTTTTTTTATCGAGAAATTTTTGTCCTATCCGTGTTTCTGTCTGTGTAGGTGATCCCTCGGTATTATAATGTAGTATCCATGCATATTTTTAATTTGAATATTGTACTTGATTTAGTCAGTTAAAAATCTCAGATAATGAACTCCTTCTACCCTCAGGTGTACACGATCTGGACGGACCCGAACCATCTATCAGAGGAGTCAGAAGCAGCTCTACAAGATCTGAGGAATATCTCCAAGCACACCGAGGGCGACGTGTTGCCGTACTCCCTTCAGCTGATGGTAAGAACATCTTGGGGAAGAACGGGTTCGCGGTTTGCAAACACTTAGTTCATCATCATTGCCAACAAGTGGTTCCGACGGAACACCAGCGTTGGTTGCTAGCTTGCTGTCAACCAACTCATGCTGAGGCAGAGCCATTTTGTTTACTTGAGTTTACACCTCGTACTTTCATATCTGTTTCTTCTTAGTTTAATACGAATTTAATTCTGAGTAGCTCATGTGTACAAATAAATATATATTCTTTCTTTCTTTGCCCTGTTCCCAATTTATTTGTGGTCGGCGCAATACGTCTTTTTCTTCCACGCTCCCCTGTCAGCCGTCACCTCATCATTACCTTCTCATTCATATAATCTCTCACTCAATCCATCCATCTTTTTCTTCCACTCTCCCCTGTCAGCCGTCACCTCATCATTCCCTTCTCATTCATATCATCTCTCACGCAATCCATCCATCTTTTTCTTCCACTCTCCCCTGTCAGCCGTCACCTCATCATTACCTTCTCATTCATATCATCTCTCACTCAATCCATCCATCTTTTTCTTCCACTCTCCCCTGTCAGCCGTCACCTCATCATTCCCTTCTCATTCATATCATCTCTCACGCAATCCATCCATCTTTTTCTTCCACTCTCCCCTGTCAGCCGTCACCTCATCATTCACTCCCTTCTCATTCATATGATCTCTCACGCAATCCATCCTTTTCTTAGGTTTTCCTCTTCCGTTTCACCCAATACTATATTTCAATAGTGTTTCGTTCGACATTTGTTTGTACCAACCCGCACTGAGCAGTTCATTTCAGTTGTACATTTCTAGGACGTGGACAGTCCTAGTAACCTGGCTTCGGAGGTGGAACTTCAGAGCTGGGCTCAGCTGGACCTGAAGCAGCCAAAGAGAGCCAGAATCAGCACCGACCACGAGTTCGAACGCTTCGATGTAAGTAGCTTTAGACCCTTGACAATTCTTTTCGAAAAAAAAAACTACTTCTAAGCTAGGATTTTTAAGAATTGGAACGACACACATGACACATGACATGGTTAGTGATCCTAACCGTGTGCTGATCACAATGAGCCTAAACACAGCCAGTCTACTATTATCCATCGAGGAGTTCCGTTGTCCACCTTCCGTCTCCATCATCAGATCAGCTCGCTGTCACCATAATATTGCATTGTCATCAGAACTTGACAGGTATGCAAAATATCAGCTCAATCGGTTAAGGATAACTGCTTTAAAATTCAGTTGCAAGATTCCACCCGGACAAACATATTACACCTGGACATTTTTTTTCTATAATACTTGAATTGATGGTTTAAGCAGATGGCCCACCTGATATTAAGCGGTACCCTCTGCCTATGAACAGTGCATTATCACACAGGTCACGTCCACCTAGGACGCGCCCTTTGTGGCATTGCACTGCGGCCGCCACCCTGAGATATAAAGATGAAAAGTCTCGCGTGCCTGTAATTTTACCGGCACCTATAACCTTCAAACCGGAACACAGCAATGCGAGCACTGCTGGTTTGCGGCAGAAATAGGTATGGTGGTACTCGTAGTACTACCCCGGACTACACAAAACTACTACTACTACATACATTGCAAGTTAATATAAAGCTTGTAAAAAAGCGCGCTCCAAAAGCCCAAAGAAAGTGAGAGAGAGATCGACAAAAAAAAATTGTCCGTAGGACTCCGATCAAAACTGCCCGAATATTAACAAACGGTATATTTTCAGACTCTCCTGGTAAGGCGTGGTGGTGCGGAAACCATCTCCCTGGGTCTGCCTATCGAAAGTGGAATATCAGCTCTGAAGATATTCATCGAAGGAGCCGTGGAGCATGCTGTATTTTACCCTCCCAATGATGGTATGTTGTACCAGTTTTTAACATCGAAAGTCAGACTACGCACCACCCTCGATTCAAAACTCGCCGTGCAGCTCGCTGGCAACACATCTCATTGGCGCAACATCGTCCGGCAGAAAGTGATCTATGGAGGGGGTCACGACCCTCAGCATTGAGGAATACGACGCGAGGAGGAGTCAGGTTTCATCGATTTCTCTACAGACCCCTTATCGTTTTATAGTGGGATAGAGCCATAGACAAAATAGGGACACTTTTTTTTTGTTTTTAACATTGGTAGACCTTTGTTTGAGCACGATCTCACCTGTCGGTAAGATACGATGTGGCCGAAGATGGAGCACAAAGGCACCTATTCACTCTAGCCTTGAAGAGACCCAGATTATAGTCTTCAGGAAAGACAGGCGACGGTAGTGTATTCCACTCCTTAGTAGTTCGCATTATAAAGGTAGAACTGAAACGTTTAGTACGAATAGAGGGTATGCTAATGAGGTGAGGATGGTACTGAGCCGTGCGCCTGCTCGTCCTATGATGAAAAGGAGATGGTGGGATCAGATGATGGGATCATAGCGAAAGCATTGACGTAATCTATGGTACATACTTTTGTTTTATTTTCTTTGAGTATAGTTTTATTATTGCAAAGTTACAATCCTTCTAAGACCAAAGACACAGTCAGAACATGTTTTAGTAAAACGGTGGCCGTTTTTAAGATTTACTTAGGAACTACTCAGCTAGATGAGACCCTAGACTCTATGCCAAAACTATCTCACGGCATCTGACACATACGGTAGCATGCACCCTCCAGACAATGCAATTGATGTCAAATTGTGGTCATTACCATACAGTTCCGGAAAGGAAATGGCGCAATATTTTGACACCTGACGTTGATTGTCACTGTTTCGCTAATCTGTTTGGTGCATGCAGAGCCATACAAATTGTTGACTTGTAAATAAGTGGACTGGTAACGTGATGTATGATAATTCAGGGTCCTTCTAAACAGACTGATTTGCATGATATACTTGGTGCTTGACATCCTACTAATCCTACTAATATTATAAAGGTGAAAGTTTGTGTGTGTCTGAGTGTGTTTGTTACTTCTTCACCCTGAAACGGCTAGACAGCTGGACTCCCGGAATAAAACATAGGCACATTTTTATCTCGATATTCCCACGGGATCGAGACTTACGTGGGTGAAACCGCGGGGCGCTGCTAGTCCTACTAATATTATAAATGCAAAAGTTTGTGAGTGTGTTTGTTACTTCTTCACGCTGAAACGGCTAGACGGATTTGCATGAAATTTGGAATGGAGATAACTGGACCGGAATAACACATAGGCACATTTTTATCCCGATATTCCCAAGGGATAGAGACTTACGCGGGTGAAACTGCGGAGCGCTGCCAGTGTTATATATTTTGTCGACCTCTGTGGCGCAACGGGCGAAGTTGCGGGTTCGATTCCCGCATCGGAACAAATATTTGGAACTGATGAAGAAGACCAGGGATGGCCATTGGAACTACTCAATGATAAGTATTTCACGGGTGGCGATAAGGGTAACTATCCGATATCCGATTGAGCTGAAAGGCCTACCCTGTCAAGTTCCGATGGCAATACACTATGATGGCGACAGCGAGCTGATCTGATGATGGAGACGGAAGGTGGACAACGGAACTCTCCGTTGGATAATAGTAGACTGGCCGTGTTTAGGCTCATTTTGATCAGCACACGGTTACGATCACTAATTATATAAAAGCTTGTACTGAAACATATATTTTTCACAAAAAAAAACCCCCGATGTAAAAACGATAAAATGTTATAAGTTTGACGTGTCTGTGTGTGTGTGTGCGTGTCTGTCCCATCGTAGCTGCCGAACGGATGAACCAAAATAGTTTTTTTTTTTTTTAAAGGTGTTTTTTGTCTGTATTGTTCTTAGCTATGTTTGATCAAAATCGGTTCAGCCGTTTCATTGCGTTGAGGGTTTTATTATTTTTTACAAAATTAATTACTTGTTAACAAAATAATGTATTAATTCACAGCTCCACAAATTGACTTGTACAACACATCATCAGTGGCAGCTTTCTCGCCAGCTTCGAGGACCGAGGGTATGAACCCAAGAGACGTGTACTTGGTGTTTCCTGATGCTGACCTTCAGGATGACAGGTAAGTACAGCGTCAACACAGCGGTGCTTGTTGCTTGACTGTACCAAAGTCCTTAATGCATCCATCAGGAACAAAAAACTAATTTAAATAATCATTTTAAAATGATCCATTGACAAATGGATCGATCAGGAACAAAATTATAGCTATAATGGATCGAACATGACAATGGATCGATCTCAATGGATCGGACAGGAACTACTCCGTTCAATGGGTTTGAGCGTTGTTCTTCTTTCATATCTTCTTATAATGGCTTCTGAGAAGTACTTTAAACAATTTCGCCAATGTCAAGTGGTATAATTATATTTTTATAGTCATGTCATCGAGAGTTTCCTTCAAGTCATAACCCAGAGGCCCTAGTCGGAGTTTTTCAAACACCATCGTGACGATGATTAACGTCTCAGAAGAAGAACTAAAGCATGGAACTAAGGCTAAAAACGAACCGGTATCGATTATACCAGTCTCATTCTTTTATATGAATGTATTCATGTGATGGAATGAGACAAGCATATATCTATCTGTTCTTATTTGTGTAACTCGTACCAGGCCAAATGTCACACTTGGTACCAATTACTACTACATTCATGGTACCAATCTAGGAAGATGTACATTCATGGTACCAATATTCAGGGTACGGAACGGAAAAACGACTGTCGTGTGACAATATATTTGTTTCTCTCTAACATAGGATAGCAAGCTATCTTCTAGAATAGGAGTAAGAAGGAACACTCTATGCTATTTTAGCACTTAATCCATGTAGTACTTTATTCATGGTGTTGAGCCTGTGAACGGAATAACCATACCATCTGGCGACAACCAACACTCAGAGTGTACCCACTGAAGGCACCCTAGGATATCTTCACCTGTGGGCTACATTCACGTCATATTGTCCTCTTCTGTCCAGGCTATCTGTCCTGCCGGCGGACCCCGGATCAACCTCCCAGACGGCTCTATTCGGAGGCTGGCATCTCAGCGTTCGATGCCATACTTGCGACTACCGACTAGCCGTGGCTGCCAGATCGCTGATACACTTCGATGTGCAGGCTGAGAGTACAGGTAAGGCATCAAGAACAAGCCAGACAGCTCTATGGGCTGGCATCTCAGCGTGCGATGCCATACTTGCGACTACAGCTAGCCGTGGCTGCCAGGTCGCTGAAACACTTCGATGTGCAGGCTGAGAGTACAGGTAAGGCATCAAGAACAAGCCAGACAGCTCTATGGGCTGGCATCTCAGCGTGCGATGCCATACTTGCGACTACAGCTAGCCGTGGCTGCCAGGTCGCTGATACACTTCGATGTGCAGGCTGAGAGTACAGGTAAGGCATCAAGAACAAGCCAGACAGCTCTATGGGCTGGCATCTCAGCGTGCGATGCCATACTTGCGACTACAGCTAGCCGTGGCTGCCAGGTCGCTGATACACTTCGATGTGCAGGCTGAGAGTACAGGTAAGGCATCAAGAACAAGCCAGACAGCTCTATGGGCTGGCATCTCAGCGTGCGATGCCATACTTGCGACTACAGCTAGCCGTGGCTGCCAGGTCGCTGATACACTTCGATGTGGACGCTGAGAGTACAGGTAAGGCATCAAGAACAAGCCAGACAGCTCTATGGGCTGGCATCTCAGCGTGCGATGCCATACTTGCGACTACAGCTAGCCGTGGCTGCCAGGTCGCTGATACACTTCGATGTGCAGGCTGAGAGTACAGGTAAGGCATCAAGAACAAGCCAGACAGCTCTATGGGCTGGCATCTCAGCGTGCGATGCCATACTTGCGACTACAGCTAGCCGTGGCTGCCAGGTCGCTGATACACTTCGATGTGGACGCTGAGAGTACAGGTAAGGCATCAAGAACAAGCCAGACAGCTCTATGGGCTGGCATCTCAGCGTGCGATGCCATACTTGCGACTACAGCTAGCCGTGGCTGCCAGGTCGCTGATACACTTCGATGTGCAGGCTGAGAGTACAGGTAAGGCATCAAGAACAAGCCAGACAGCTCTATGGGCTGGCATCTCAGCGTGCGATGCCATACTTGCGACTACAGCTAGCCGTGGCTGCCAGGTCGCTGATACACTTCGATGTGGACGCTGAGAGTACAGGTAAGGCATCAAGAACAAGCCAGACAGCTCTATGGGCTGGCATCTCAGCGTGCGATGCCATACTTGCGACTACAGCTAGCCGTGGCTGCCAGGTCGCTGATACACTTCGATGTGGACGCTGAGAGTACAGGTAAGGCATCAAGAACTAACTGAATACCTGTGCTTTGCTACGCATCACAAAAAAACTAAAACTTTGTCACCCCCTTTTACCCTTTTTTATAGGGTTATTAGGGTGCTGAAATATGTGTTCAATTATTCTGTATTTTAAGCTTAGATGGTTTGGGTATTTATAATGGCGCATCGAGGGTCGGTAGAGTCGACACTAATGTATAGCAGCGAAAGTTGGGTATGGCAGAAGAAACATGAAAGTAGATTAAATGCAGTGGATATGATAGCTTTGAGAAGTATGTGTGGTGTGACTTTGAGAGATAGAGTGAGGAATAGTGTGATAAGAGAGTGTTGTGAAATTAAAGAAGACGTAGTGACTAGGATTGAGAGAGGTATGCTTAGATGGCTAGGTATGTTTGGGCATTTAGTAAGGATAGACGATAGTAGATTGAAATGGGTACATAAGACGAGCGTGAATGGGATAGTGGGAAGGGGAGACCTCGGCGAACGTATTCAGACCAGATCGGAGACGTTCTGGAACAAGGCCAGGTCAAGAGTACCCTTAACGAGCATGTATGAAGAATGTGATGAGAGTGAATGAAGAAAAAGGTGTGTCAGGATCGTATCAAGTGGAAATCCGTGGTCTCTGCGTACCCCTCCGGGAAACAGGCGTGAGTTTATGTATGTATGTATGTACTGAAAATAATCGGAGGTTTTATGATAACTTTTAGTCAAAATTTAGACAAAATTCTGGTCTTTCCACTTGCAAGAGCGAAAGTTAATAATCATAAGGGTAATTTGAGTTCTTTTTGCTCTCCAGATGCAGGGCTTAGTCATTTAGGAACTATTGATTATACTGTGACGAGAGCCAGTTTTTAATGGTATGGCATTAAGCTGCCGTCAATGTATTTTTAAACCACTGTATCTCAACAAGTAATTAATTTTGTAAAAATTAAGAAAAACCCTCAACGCTATGAAACGGCTGAACCGATTTTGATCAAACATAGCTAAGAACACTCACGACTAATTTAAATTTTAAACAAAAATACGGTTCATCCGTCCGGGAGCTACGATGCCACACACAGACACACACACACACACAGACACACACAGACACGTCAAACTTATAACACCCCGTCGGTTTTGCGTCGGGGGTTAAAAAGGCTTACAATTAGTAAAACTTTTACAAATATTTGAAGTTTTCGTTTGAAGTGACGACCTCTGCGACGCCGGAGGTTGCGGGTTCGATTCCCGCCTCGGAACAAATATTTGCACGATCTGCAGATATTTGTTCAGGGTGTTCTGGGTATTTTCTGTGTATAATAAAAAAACTGTCTATGTAATGTATTGTACTAAGTATATCAGTTATCTAGTAGGCATAACACAAGCTCTGCTTAGCTTGGGGCTAGATAATGTTGAGTGAACTGTCCAGCATTATTTATTGAATTATGTATAAGTTTGACCGCTATGTGTGTCTGTCTGTGGCACCGTAGCTCTTAAACGGATGAACCGATTTGAATGAGTTTTATTTTATATAAAAGCAGGTTTTCTAGCGATGGATCTTAGGTTTCCTAGCGTTAGGGGTTAATACATTTTTTGCAGATATTGACGGACGGTACCAAAGGAAACAAAACATTCCAGAATGCATAAAAAAAACATAATACCATAACCATACCATATAACTTCTTTATTCACCTTTAAGAAACGCTTGACGATTACAAATCACATTAAAATACCCCATAAAATTTTATATTACATATTGCACACATTGACAGATTATTTTTACAAGCTTTTATTTAACTTGCAATGTATGTGTGTCCGGGTGGAATCTTGCAACTAAATCTTAAAGCAGTTATCCTCAACCGATTGAGATGATATTTGTCATACCTGTCAAGTTCCGACGACAATACAATATGACGGTGACAGCGAGCTGATCTGATGATGGAGACGGAAGGTGGTCAACGGAACTCTTCGATGGATAATAGTAGACTGGCCGTGTTTAGGCTCATTGTGATCAGCACACGGTTACGATCACTAATTTTATAAAAGCTGTATTGAAAAATATTATTTTTCACAAAAAGCTTATTGATTATATAGTAAAACAAATGATTTTGTACGATATTTACTTTTCCTTTCTCGTGCGATGTGATGTCACTTTCTAACTGACCTGAACTTTGATGAGTTAGATAGTGACATGAATTTGGCGTCCGACAGCGCCTTAAATGCACAAAGCAATGTTTTTACCCCAAGTTTGGAAACGTGACCGGGTTCAATATCCTAACTTTGAGAGGACTGCATAATTTTATAGTATATATTTTATATTTATACTAGCTGTAACCCGCGACTTCGTACGCGTAATATTGTTTTATCCATAACTCTGCGTAATAGCACAGACTAATTATGTTTTACACTGTGGTAATAGTATGTTCTAGTTGTTGTAGTAGTAGAATGTTTGGTTTTCCACTTGTGGTATCCTACCTATGCTAATTGTAAGTTAGCGCGCCTCCCCCGAACGTATGCACATTGCCCGCAACCGTCACAAGAATTATTTCTAAACCAGCATCCGATGGTCCGGTGCCCCTTTCCGCACCGCCAGCAAGGCTGCTCTACGCACTGCACATCGCCCGCGGGCGCGGCGGGAGCGCGTGCTCCCGCTGCGCTGGCGCCGCTGCCGACCCCTACGCAGCCCGCGTGCGCTGCGCCTCCCCCAGCCCCGCTCCCCCCTTCACCCCCCAAATCAGGTGTCTTTGTGACTTGTAACTCTGATTTAATTGTAGTGAGCGCCATGAACTGTTCCACGCGTCGTAATATCACTTTTTACTCGAAATATCGAATTGTTCGATTTTACCGATCGGCATTTTATTGCCGATGCACAAAAACACAATAAATAAGCAAGTGGTGGTATTTTTTCGCGGTTTATCTCGTCGCCAGTGGGATTTACAGGTAGGATACCACAGTTTATAGGTATTTACTTGAGGACTCAATCCACCATAGCGTAGCAGTCGCAGCGGTAGCTGAATTTTTAGTATGATTTTTTGCTTGACTGGTTATGCATTAAGTGCGTGTCTCGATTTTTTCTGAATGTAATTTTTTGTGCATTAGCAGTCGCTGCGATAGCTGTTTTTTTTAACTGGTTTTTTGCTTGACTGAAGTGTGTGTGTTTTGATGTGTCTCTAATTTAAGTTTATGTGTGAATATTTATAGCGTGCATAGCAGTCGCTGCGGTAGGTAGATTTTTTAACTGGTTTTTTGCTTGACTTTAGTGTGTGTGTGTTTATATGTGTCTCTAACTTTTTTGAACCTCAATATTTATAGCGTGCATAGCAGTTCTGCGGCAGCTGGTTTTTTTTTTTAACTGGTTTTTTCTTGACTTAAGTGTGTGTATTTTAATTTGTCTCTAATTTAAGTTTATGTGTGAATATTTATAGCGTGCATAGCAGTCACTGCGGTAGCTGGATTTTTTACTGTTTTTTCTTGACTATGTCTCTTATATTTTGTACGATACCGTCAAATGACCTTTGAAACGACACCATACTTAATTAGTTCTCCCGTGATCATAGCGCATGCAACTGTGCCGAAATATCGGGAACATTAAAAACTCAAAAATCATGGTAAATATCCCGTTTCTAGTGAAAAGTACCATACTTAAGTTTTTCAATTTAGATTTTTACAAACGTAAAATGTATGCGACACCTTCAAATGACCTTTGAAACAACACCATACTCAAGTTTTTCAATTAAGGGTTCGCATTTTAATCTTGAGGTCTTGAAAATGTTTTGATCTCAACAACGACACCTTCAAACGACCTTAGACATTACACTATTCTTATTTTTTTAAATTAAGGGGTCCCATTTTAACCTTGAGGTCCTGGAATATTTTAATCTCAACAACGACACCGTGACACGACCTTTGAAACGACACCATACTCAAGGTTTTCAATTTAGGGGTCCCATTTTAACCTTGAGGTCCGTAAAATATATCTCAACAACGACTCCGTCAAACGACATTTGAAATCTTATGTTTTTCAATTTAGGGGTCACATTATAACGTTGAGGTTCTGAAAATATTTTAATCTCAACAACAACACGTGACACGACCTTTGAAACGACACCATAGTCAAGTTTTTTCAATTTGGGTGTCCCATTTTAATCTTGAGGTCCTGATAATGTTTTAATCTCAACAACGACACCGTGACACGCCCTTTGAAACGACACCATACTAAAGTTTTTCAATTTAGGGGTCCCATTTTAACCTTGAGATCCTGAAAATATGTAATCTCAACAACGACACCGTCAAACGACCTTCTAAACGACACCATACTCAAATTTTTCAATTTAGGGGTCCTATTTTAACCTTTAGGTCCTGAAAATATTTTGATCTTAATGACTTCACCGTGAAACAAACTTTGAAATTGCCGAAATACGCTGAAATCTCGCTAAAACCTAAAGTGTATTTATTTACAAAGAAAATGTTCCCATGCTTTTTTTAGCAAAATTTCAGGTACTGCTGAAATTTATGTTGGCTATTTTTATTAAAGGAATTACCTTGTGAATTTTCTTGTTTCTACTACCAACGGTTTCCGAAATACGAAGCATTTTAGTTTTATATTAAAAGCCATTTTGGACCCCCTACAGGGTGAATTTTCAAAAATCCTTTCTTATTACACCCCTACACCCAAAAAGGAATACATCCTTCAAATTTCATGTGTCTAGGTCCAGCGGTTTAGACTGTACGTTGCAAAACGCAAAGTGTGTACGTTAAAAGCCCTTTTTGAACCCCTAAGAGGGTGAATTTTCCAAATTCCTTTTTAAGTACACCTTTACACCCTAAAAGGAATACACTGTCCAAATTTCAAGTCTCTACGATCAGCGGTTTAGGCTGTGCGTTGTAAAAACTAAAGTTTTTTTATTTTTTTACATAGAAAACGATCCCCTTCCATTTTTCAGGAAAATTTCAAGAATCGCTGAAACACGTGTTTATTTATTTTATTTGAGGAATCTCCATGTAAAATTTCAAGGTTCTACTGCTAACGGTTTCTGAAATACAGAGCTTTTTTGTTGTATATTAAAAGCCCATTTTGGACCCCTTAGAGCGGGAGTATCAGAAATTCCTTTCTTAGTGCACCCCTAGACCACATACGGAATGTACCCTCCAAATTTCAGGTCTCTAGGACTTACGGTTTAGGCTGTGCGTTGATTGTCAGTCAGTCAGTCAGTCAGTGAGTCAGTCAGTCACGCAACGATTTTATATATTTTGATTTCTTTCGATCACCAACGAAAGAAGCACGCGCAATCGAGCAAAAATATAATTACACACGACAGACGACGGTAGTGTATCCCACTAGCAGTTCGCATTACAAAGGTAGAACTGAAACGTTTAGTACGAATAGAGGTATACAACATTCATTCTATATTCCGAGTACGGCTGAACATTTATCATCAATTTGCGCAGATTTATTAACAGTTTCCCTAATTAGATGATTTTTAGCACTTATTCACAAGTTTCCAAAACCTTCAATAAATATTGCTTCTCACGCACACATACCATTCTCATTATTTACTGTGTTATTAATAAAAGTTACTAGCCGTCCCGTCCACGACGTCGATTATTAATAAAAGTTATTACCAGTCCCGTCCACGACTTCGATTATTAATAATAGTTACAAGCCGTCCCCCGTCCACGACTTCGATTATTAATAAGGGTTACTAGCAGTCAGGTCCACGACCTCGATTATTAATAATAGTTACAAGCCGTCCCGTCCACGACTTCGATTATTAATAAGGGTTACTAGCAGTCCCGTCCACGACGTCGATTATTAATAAAAGTTACAAGCCGTCCCGTCCACGACTTCGATTATTAATACAAGTTACTAGCAGTCCTGTCCACGACTTCTATTATTAAAAAGTCCCTAATATTTGATATTTCAATTTCGACAAATATTTTTTTGCCGACTAACCCTAGTACATTAACTAAAACGAGTGGAAGTAACGTCAGAAAAATAAGTTATTGTGAAATATCTGTAACTGTATTGTATAAATAAATAATTAATTACAAATGTTACAAGATGTAATAGTAGTTTATGCAACTGTCATACAAGAAGGGGTATTAAAACACGAGAGTCTGTTTATCGCATGAGGCGAAGCCGAATGCGATACTAGGTTGACTCGAGTGTTACCTAAGTTATATGCAGTTTCATACACTACTTTATCTTCACTCATATGAAAAATTGAAATTAAACAAAGTAGGTAGGTTACAACAAAAAAATGTATGGGAAGCGCGGGAAATTAAGTTCAAACTACGCATGCGTGTGCCATTTTTTCACAGTTCGAACTGCGCATGCGTGCGCCTTTTTTTTAATATTCAGGCTATAACCATAGACTAGTTTAATGAATTAATTTTAAAAAAGATAGCGGTACTATATTGAGTTTTATGATACAGTTGGCGGTACTATAATGAGTTTTATTCTTAATTTTATGTATATGCGTCTATAAAGTGCGTCTGTATAGAAACGTCTTTGAATTCGTAATTCGAATTTTTGGATTTGAGTGTAGATAAACTCTATTATCTGCCACATAAATCTACCGTCAATAGATAACAGCCTCTTGGTTATGTACAACGTAGTACATACGTAAATACTGTTACGCTCCAACACAGAATGAATATGGCGCCACAGATAAAGTCATTCGGCAACACCTTTAGAGCCTCGTAACGCCATCTATTGATGAATAGCTGAACCTGTGGCTCTACCCATAGAGTAAAGATGTGTCAGAGAAGTGTAGCGGGAGCCTGCTATCCTGTTGTTAGAGCAGGATAGATATAGTTCCCGATAGTTCTAGACTATGGTATACGTTTCTACAGATTGCTCGTAATTGTTAGAATATTCGAGACTCTAAGACACTCGTATATAAGGTCGTAAATTCATTCGTGGAGTGAGTTGACTACTAGCTAAGTGTGTGAAGTAATCAAGAGACCTGAGAGGGATAATTTAGAACAGCGTAGTATAGTGCAAGTAAAGTGGTGAGAGTGATAATTTTGAATAGTGCGGTTAACGGAAGTGTGAATTTGTGCTTTTTGGATTATTTTATTAAAAAGTGTTAATTTGTTCACCGGTGTTTTAAGAGTTTATTTTATCCTGAACCCTAGCTCGTAACAAATTGGTGTCAGAAGTGGGATAAAATAATGCCGGTACTTCCAAAGGACGATACGGAAGGTATCAGGACGCGCAGTCAACGGCAGTTGGAAATGGATGTCAGGCGACTTGAAGGTTCACCATCACAAGTGCGTCGCCAGATTCCTGACCCAATGGTGGAGCCAGCTGCTGGATCATCCGGGGTTTCACCACCATCAGCGGTCCAAGCTCCCGCTTCAATTGATTTTGCTGCTTTAATGGCAATGCTTCAGGAGCAGGCCCGTCGGCAGGAGGAGCAGGCCCGTCGGCAGGAAGAGCAGGCCCGTCGGCAGGAGGAGCAGGCTCAACGCCTTGAAGAGCATCTGCGCCGTGATAAAGAAGAGCAGGCTCAACGCCTTGAGGAGCATCTGCGCCTTGATAAAGAGGAGCAGGCTCAACGCCTTGAGGAGCATCTGCACCGTGATAAAGAGGAGAAGACTCGTCGGCAGGAGGAGCAGGTTCAACGCCTTGAGGAGCTACTGCGCCGCGATAAAGAGGAACAGACTCGCCTCATAAGGGACCTGTACGTGACTATTGGGAAAGAACTCCGGGATGTAAAAGACCAGGTACAAAACCAAGAGAGTCGCATCTCCAAAGCTGAAACCCAGATCGCCGATGTTAGAAAGGCTCTGGGTGTGCTGAAGTCTGGAGATGGGAACGTGGCTTCAGTGGTTGCTACACCTACAGTCCGAGGCTTCAAGGTGCCGCCGTTTGATGGAAGCTCTTCGTGGTCAGCCTACAAGATCCAGTTTGAGGCCGTGGTCAAGGCCAACGGATGGACCACAGCGCAGGCTATGACTGCCCTTACTCTAGGCCTTCGTGACCAGGCGCTTACCATTTTAGAGGCCCTCGGAAAGGAATTCACCTACGAACAGATGCTCGAAGCATTGGAATCCCGCTATGGTGATGCACATTTGGAGCACGTGTTCCGCGCTCAATTAAAGGAGAGAGCGCAGCGTCACTCTGAGAACCTACAGCAGTGGGCTCTCGAAATAGAAAAGCTGGTTCGAAAGGCATATCAATCGTCACCGGCACTCATCGACGGTAATTTAGTCCAAGCCTTTGTCGATGGAATACGTGACCTTGAAGTACGGGCTGCTGTGAGACTTGGGCACCACGAATCTTTGAAGAACGCTTTGGCGCATGCATTGGAGGTGGAGGCCGTACGTCAGGACCATCGAGTGCACTGCATCAGGGAAATGGTGGCATCTCCTAACCGTGACAACCGTCCGAAATTTAGCCCTAGATGCTACGTGTGTGGTGAAAAGGGTCATCTAAGGTCTAGTTGCCCCAAACGGGTAATCGAAAGGAAAGTTCGATCTCGTGAAGACCGGGTGGTTGGCCTCCACCTACAACCAGCAGGGAAACGAGTAAACGCCAGTACTGCGGGGCGAGTGCTGGCCGGTTTTAGAAGAGCCCCAAGAATTTTGATCTCACAAGACCATGATGGTAACGCGGATGCGCTACCAGGAAGACCTGGTCCGGATATGGGACGGACCATACCGTGTTGTGACCAGGATTAAAGATGTCACGTACCGAATTCAGAAGGGGCTGCGAGTACACCTATTATTGTACATGTAGATAGATTGGCGCGATATTATGGGTCTAACGATGCTCGGGACGAGCACGTCTAAGGAGGGGGCAATGTTACGCTCCAACACAGAATGAATATGGCGCCACAGATAAAGTCATTCGGCAACACCTTTAGAGCCTCGTAACGCCATCTATTGACGAATAGCTGAACCTGTGGCTCTACATATAGAGTAAAGATGTGTCAGAGAAGTGTAGCGGGAGCCTGCTATCC
Organism: Operophtera brumata; assembly: GCA_932527175.1. Classification (NCBI taxonomy): domain Eukaryota; kingdom Metazoa; phylum Arthropoda; class Insecta; order Lepidoptera; family Geometridae; genus Operophtera; species Operophtera brumata. The sequence continues at coordinate 28,292,970 of OW052239.1, read as the reverse complement.
TGTTGTTAGAGCAGGATAGATATAGTTCCCGATAGTTCTAGACTATGGTATACATTTCTACAGATTGCTCGTAATTGTTAGAATATTCGAGACTCTAAGACGCTCGTATATAAAGTCGTAAATTCATTCGTGGAGTGAGTTGACTACTAGCTAAGTGTGTGAAGTAATCAAGAGACCTGAGAGGGATAATTTAGAACAGCGTAGTATAGTGCAAGTAAAGTGGTGAGAGTGATAATTTTGAATAGTGCGGTTAACGGAAGTGTGAATTTGTGCTTTTTGGATTATTTTATTAAAAAGTGTTAATTTGTTCACCGGTGTTTTAAGAGTTTATTTTATCCTGAACCCTAGCTCGTAACAATACTATGACCTCAAGATAGGGCTTCCTGAATCGTGGACTATACAGGGCGTCTCAAGACTATGCGACTTGAAGAGAAAATACCTTAAATGATCACTCAAATTTTGTGTAGTGAAGCCTATGAAGACAGTGCTTTACATAATGTGGACAACGGGAAGGGATTTTTTGACTTCCCGTTGTCAAAAAAATGACAACAAACGACAACGTGGAATATTCATGATAATTCAACTTATGACTAAAGACTTTTTCGTTTTTGTAGGCTTATTGTCATTCGATAGATAAAAAAAAAACCCCTAGGTGAAGAAATGCAATTTTTTCTTCGCTCTGGTACGCCACAATGACGGTCTTTTCGAGCAAGAGGTGTGAAAAAGTTATTAAGAAACATCTCTAACGGTATATACCAGGGTAGATAATTTTTGAAACCAAAAAAAAATTACAGTAGGATGAAACCCATTAGAAAAGGAGGGGAATATGATCAAAATGAAAGGAAAAATAAATTACGGTCGATCCGAGTTCGGGAAGTGGGAGGGGATGAGTTTTTAAGGGTAAAAAATGGTTTATCTTGATTTCCGGCAAAACTACAAGTCCTATGGAAAAAAGTTATATGGCAAAGTTGTAGGCAATAAAAAGATCTACAACTTTTGTATTAGCAGATTTTTCACATAACCTCAAAATTTAGGTGAAAAATTCAAAAAACCTAGTTTTTGGTTTTTTATTTATATCTTTTTCAAAAAAAAAAAACTACGAAATTTGGTGAAAACTTACCTTATTATGTCCCAAATACACTGTAATTTATTTGATTAAAAATATTTATTTTTTCGCTTCATTTTAACTTAATATCAAAAAAGCACCCTAATTTTCAATTGAAAATTCTGACGTCAAAATATCAGATTTTTTCAAAAAGTTTGGGGGCTTTTTTTGTTGAAATATCTACTTTGTGATGGTGTAAAAAAAAATATACATTACTATAGGAAATATTCTTAGAAAATGCTAAAAATTGAAAAAAACTCAAATTAGATGTACAATTTCATCAAAAAAATGTGATTGCTGCAATTTTTTTTAGTTAAAATTTTTATTTATTTTACTCGAATTACGTTCATGTCATAGAAAATCTCATACAAAATAAATATACATGTAAATCGTACTATTGAATTTAGAAACTTAATCTGATTACGCTATTCATTAATTTTTTTTTAAAAAACGTTAATCTTGTAATTTATAAATACGTTATTTGAAATTCTAATCAGTTACTCATTCGTTTTTGTCTCTTTGGAGGCATTTCTTCATCTTCAGATTCGACAAATCTTTCCAACTCTAGTTGATCGTCGAAATCTTCAAGACCATCATCTTCGTCTCCAATGTTATGACTTATTGCAGATTATACAAACAGATTCTTCCATACTGGTAATCTGAAAAGACAAAATCAAATTAATAATGCCTTCAAAGTTTTATCATGTGTATAACTAAATCTGTTTGTATAAAATAAACGAAATTACTATTTTTTTTATTCTTGTACTAAAATATCATTCAATTTCAATTTTTTAGGTTATGTTACGTTAAACATACTATTTATAAAAGAAAATATTACTATTTTTATTTTGAAGCTGATTAATATAGATTAAAATACAGATAGTATTTACCTTGCTATGTAGATTCCAAACGATTCTTTGAATAAAGTAAATTTCTCACAAATCACTTAGAGTAACTCAGCCTGCACGTGTATTTTTAAAAACGATGTTGTACACTACTCTGTGGCTCGAATACTGGCTAACGGTTTTTACAGCTGCTACGAAATAGAAGGTATGTAGTAAGGCCCAGACCCTCCTAGGTCCGTCCCCACTTCTCAATGAAATAACTTACAATGGGCTTAAATTCACCGAAGGTATATAAATTATCTTAAAACAGCAATAAATAGGCATCTACAAATATTATTTAAAGAAGATTCTACAACTTTTTCAAAATATTGTAGATGTCTTATTAAATATTAACTTTATTAACTTATTTGTTTGTTAATTATAGAAGTATATTTTAATTTGTATTTTTTTCGTTTATCAATAAAACATGAAATCTTACGTTTTTTGAGTAATTAAAGTGTAAATTTTAATAAATACCTCAAAATTGTACATAATGATTTAAAAAAAAACGAATTTGAGGTTTTATAATTTTTTGCATTTTCTAAGAATTTTTCCTACAGTAATGTATTTTTTTTTTACACCATCAGAAAGTAGTTATTTCAACGAACAAAAAGCCCCCAAACTTTTTGAAAAAATCTGATATTTTGACGTCAGAATTTTCGATTGAAAATTAGGGTGCTTTTTTGATATTAAGTTAAAATGAAGCGAAAAAATAAATATTTTTAATCAAATAAATTACAGTGTATTTGGGACATAATAAGGTAAGTTTTCACCAAATTTCGTAAAAAAATTTTTTTTTTTTAAAAAGATAAATAAAAACCAAAAACTTGGTTTTTTGAATTTTTCACCTAAATTTTGAGGTTATGTGAAAAATCTGCTAATACAAAAGTTGTAGATCTTTTTATTGCCTACAACTTTGCCATTTAACTTTTTTCCATAGGACTTGTAGTTTTGCCGGAAATCAAGATAAACCATTTTTTACCCTTAAAAACTCACCCCCTCCCACTTCCCGAACTCGGATCGACCGTAATTTATTTTTCCTCTCATTTTGATCATATTCCCCTGCTTTTCTAATGGGTTTCATCCTACTGTAATTTTTTTTCATTTTTTACCATTTTTGTAGGATTTGACCCTGGTCTAGTATTTGTATAACTGATTGAATAATTACAAATGTTATAAGATGTCAACTCTATTATCTGACACATAAATCAACTGTCAATAGATATCAGCCTCTTGGTTATGTACAACGTAGTACATACGTAAACACTATGACCTCAAGATAGGGCTTCCTGAATCGTGGGCTATACAGGGCGTCCCAAGACTATGCGACATGAAGGGAAAGTCATATCTTAAGCTTTGTCATATCTTATTTTAAAGTTTTTGTCAATTGAGCCATCAGATTGAACCACATTTATAAAATAGTATTAAGGAATTAAAAAAAAAAAAAAAAAAGCTTTGATATTGTAGATAAAATATTTTGCGAAAAGGATACTTTATTTTATTTTTAAAACATTGTAAAACTGCATTTAAAGTTTTTTTTTTAATTGCTTGCTTCGTTTGGGAATCGAACCGAATTAAATGTGTTTTTTTTTATTAAAATGATTAATTGTACGTTATTCCTTTGTTTTAAGGTACTATGTTACTCAAGAGGTTTTTTTTTTGTCCATTCTTTCGATTGTCATCATAAAAATACGGATGTTTTTTTTTTTACATTTGAGTCGGTTCGATTCCCGGGTGAAGCAAGTAATTTTACGAATATCTTAAATAATAAATAATGCTGGACTGTTCACACAATATCTAGCCCCGAGCTAAGAAGAGTGTGTGTTATGGGTACTAGATAACTGATATACTTAATACATTACATTACATAGATAGATATTTTTTGTTATACATATAAAATACCCAGAACACGCTGAACAAATATCTGCAATCGCACAAATATTTGTGCCGTGGCGGGAATCGAACCCGCAACCTCCTGCGTCGCAGGCGAACCTTCGCCCGCCGCGCCACAGAGGTCGGATGTATGTTTGTCTGTGAATAATTTTCATACCGTCATATTATTTATTCTGTGGTACCGTTAATACTATCTTCATGGAATTTGGTAGAAGTGAGAAGCAATGGCGGCGATGAGCTCACCACTTGTCACGTCCATTTCCCACGATGGTGCAACCCACATTGGAAACACCATTCGGGAAAAGAGGTGTATGTAAAAAAAATTGGTGTCATATGAAAGGGCTTTATTATGCACGCCGCGCCACAGAGGTCGTCAATAAAAACACTTTAATGTAATAACTAGGTACACGTTAGATAAAGGTCTCACACCATAGTGTATAAATTCAAACTCACAGGCAGATAATACTACACGATGTGTAAATATAAAAACAAAGCACTAACCTCAAAACGTCACGATGACAGCTTCCCAAAATGGCGACCGACGCTTCGTCCACCAGGCACAGAATAAATGTCCAGGTCAAGGGCAGTGTTGCAAGTTATTGCAAATAGGATTCATAATGTTTATAATTCATGGTAAATAAGTTGACTACAGTTAATTACAAACCAGCACTGGTTTTGCATTTTTTAATAAAATAATCTACCGGTCGTATCTATTACTACTGTAATTCTAATAGGTAGAGTGTCGTTGAAACTGCAATCAATAGTTTTTTAATAAAATAATCTACCGGTCGTATCTATTACTACTGTAATTCTAATAGGTAGAGTGTCGTTGAAACTGCAATCAATAGTTTTTTAATAAAATAATCTACCGGTCGTATCTATTACTACTGTAATTCTAATAGGTAGAGTGTCGTTGAAACTGCAATCAATAGTTTTTTAATAAAATAATCTACCGGTCGTATCTATTACTACTGTAATTCTAATAGGTAGAGTGTCGTTAAAACTGCAATCAATAGTTTTTTAATAAAATAATCTACCGGTCGTATCTATTACTACTGTAATTCTAATAGGTAGAGTGTCGTTGAAACTGCAATCAATAGTTTTTTAATAAAATAATCTACCGGTCGTATCTATTACTACTGTAATTCTAATAGGTAGAGTGTCGTTGAAACTGCAATCAATAGTTTTTTTTTTTTTAACATCTTGAGCTATCCAAAATGGCGTCGCTTCGTCCATGTCAAGGGCAGTGTTGCAAGTTTATAATCTGCCAATGTCGCACGATATCGCTGGTTTTGCTTTTTTTTATAAAAGAATCTACCGGTCGAATCTATAACTACTGTAGTTCTAAGTCGAGTGTCGTTGAAATTACAATCAATCGTCAGTTTTTTATTCTTTTTTTTTTAATTTCATGAATGACGGAGCTGGTTATTTTCATTATTCTAGATTTAACACGATCACGCGTTCACCTAATTGTTGTTGAAGAACCACGTTGTTGTTTCATACTTTAGGAGTTTTTTTGTATTTTATTTTTTATTTATTCTACGGCTGCAATAACAACGTGTGACATATAAGATTTGTATTTATAAAATCAAAGTTAAATGAAATTGTCGCATGATAATTTGTAAAACTGTTATTTTTAGAATGAAATATTAGTAAAATTGATACATTTGAACAATACAAAACTATTGAATACATAATATAATCTATAAATACCTAAACCCGTCCTCAATTTTAATAAGTAGGTACCTATTAATTTAAAGATATTGCTATAACAAAAAACATAATGCGAGACACCGTTTTGGTAGTAAAAACCTCGGCAAAAAACTGGCAAGACCTGTTTTGAAAATTGGTAGCGCGCCGATTTTAAAGATTCGAAATATATTAAAGCTTCTATTTATCATAATAAAGTGACATTTCTTGTCATTTCAATTTATGATTGATTATAAATCAGAGGTTAAGAAATACAAGTAAAAAAACACGATACTTAATTTACCTACCTTTTTTAGTAGTAGTAGAGCTTTTTTGTGAAAGAGTTCGTCCGGGGAAATACTACCACCATACCTATTTCTTCCGCAAAGCAGTAGTGCTCGCATTGCTGTGTTCCGGTTTGAAGGGTTAATGGTGCCGGTGAAATTACAGGCACATGAGACTTTTCATCTTTGTCTCAGGGTGGCGGGCGCAGTGCAATGCCATATAGGGCGCGTCCTAGGTGGACGTGACCTGTAAGGTAATGCACTGTTTATAGGCAGAGGGTACCGCTTAACATCAGGTGGGCCATCTGCTTGTACCTTCATTCAAGTAGTATAACAAAAAAAAAAAAAAACCTAACTCTAGCATAAAAAGTTAATAATCGTCGATTAAATTATTGAAGACTAGCGAGTCGTCCCGGATTCGCTCGGGATCAGTTTCAGGATGAAAAGCAGCCCCTCCTCCTCCTATCCCCCTCCCCCCCTGGTAGCCTATGTCACTCAGGGTGAATGTAGCTTTCCAATGGTGAAAGAATTTTTTAAATCGGCACATTAGTTTTTGAGTTTATTAATTACAAACATACACACACACACAATACAAATCTTTCCTCTTTATAATATTAGTGTAGATCTCGTAAAATATAGATCATTTTTCATAACCCCTACAGTAAACCCTCGGGTGTGTTGTATTGATTTTATTTATTTTATTTGTAATCCAATAATATACACCATTTTAATAAAAAATCGAATCTAGGCAAAAAATTTTTTCTATCTTGTAAATATTGTCCAATCGTTTTTCTGGTACAGTGAAACCTCAGAATTATAATGTAGTATCCAAGCATTTTTTTCTTTACTACTTGGAATTACTGTTTCAGCCGATGTGGCCCACCTGATGTTAAGCGGTACCCTCTGCCTATGAACAGTGCATTACCTCATAGGTCACGTCCACCTAGGACGCGCCCTATGTGGCATTGCACTGCGCCCGCCACCCTGAGACATAAATATGAAAAGTCTCATGTGCCTGTAATTTCCCCGGCAACCATACCCTTCAAACCGAAACACAGCAATGCGAGCACTATGCTATGCGGCAGAAATATGGTGGCAGTACTTCCCCGGACGAACTCTCTAAACTCAACTACTACTAATTTGAATATTGTACTTGATTTAGTCTTTAAAAAGTAATTAATTTTATAAAAATTAAAAAAACCCTCAACGCAATGAAACGGCGGAACCGATTTTGATCAAACATAGCTTATAACACTCTCGACAAATTCACCTTATAAACAAAAAAAAACGAAATCGGTTCATCCGCGTTCGGGAGCTACGAGGCGACAGACAGACACACACACACACACACACACACACACACACACACACACACAGGCACGTTGAACTTATAGTACCCAGTCGTTTTTGCGTAGGGGGTTAAAAATCAAATCTAAGATTGGTAACTTTGCGTTTTACCCCGCCTTAATAGTGATTTCACAACTCTATCATAAATTAGTCAACTCGTTTTAATATTCAATGGCAGGATGCTTATTTGCTCAATCCGTTTGCCCTTGACATTGACAGACACAAGCGAATATCAATAATATTTACATATTGATTCAAAATAAACATTGACACAGTATTTCAAACAATATCTACGCTTGCTTTTGTATTATCAAATGACTAGCGACTCATCCCGGCTTCGCACGGTTAGTTTCAGGATGAAAAACAGACCCCCCCCCCCCCCCCTCCTACCCCCCCTGGTAGCCTATGTCACTCAGGGTGAATGTAGCTTTCCAAAGGTGAAAGAATTTAAGAAATCGGCACAGGTGTTTTTGAGTTTATTCATTAAAAACATACAAAAATACAAAAACACAAATCCTTCCTCTTTATAATATTAGTGTAGATTTTTACATTATTTTTCACTTTTCTTGCTCAAAAAGGCCGTCATTGTGGCTGTACCAGAGCGAAGAAAAAATAGAATTCCTTCATATAGGGGAAAAGTTTATTTTTAACTTTTGTCTGTCAAATGACAATGACCCTACAAAAACGAAAAAGTCTTTAGTCATAAGTAGAATAATCATGAATAAAGTCTCGACTTCTAACTGTTTCATAAAAAAAGAACAAGATTTTATTTTTGAAAATGGAACTAAAATCGGCGATCTCTGGTAGAATGCAATGCGATGCGACAGCAGAAGAAATAAAAAAAAAATTGCCACGAAATCTTTAGAATTTTTCTCTAATTGCAAATTGAATTGGAAGTGACCGTACTTAATTTTTCATATTGTATTGGATTATTTTATTTTCTCGCAATCGTAGTGAAAAGTAGAGTGTAACACACGGCGCTAAAACCCATTAAAACTCGGTTTCTATTTACTCCCGCGCTTTACTACCTCGTATATAATGGGTCATTTAAGCACCTTGTATTACAATCTACTATTATTATTATACCACACTTTAGATTTTGCAACACTGGCACGACACACTAGAATTCAAACTTTCAAATATAGAACTCTCTAATTGCGCCCCTATTTTAACGTGTCCATTAAAACTGGCGTAAAACACAAGAATTCATTCAAATATAGAACTCTAACTGCGCGCCTATTTTAACGTATAGTCCATCAAATGGCGGCCAAGTAACTACCGATTTAACTTATTCACAAATATGTAATAACAATAATAGATACAAGTGTACGTTTGTTTGTAGACACAGCAGCACAACTGATAAGTACTTAATGTAATTATGATTAGATTAGAATAATCATACTTTTTCCAATTATGTACTGTCATCGAAAAATAACTATGTCAAATATTTTGTTAGCGTTCAGAGATTCAATTGTTTTTTTCAGTGGTGTGTATGTCATCCATTCTTATGTAGGTATATGATTTTGTTGTTTTCTCGCTCTGAGAATAAGTGGATTGTTTTTTGATGCAAGTACATACATAATTGGTAAAAAATATTATTTAAATTAATTTAAATTATTATCATTGAGTACGTATCAGAAAAAAAAAAGACAAGAAATGCAGAATATTTGCAATGTTTCTGATAGTTTTGCAAATGGCTCAGGCGCAACACGTCCAATTCGCAAAATGAACACCCGATTTTGTCGCAAAAAGTAACCCTGTACGTTTTCTCAAAATGACCACTTCGCAAAATGTACACCCGTTTTTTTCGCAAAAAGTAACCCTGTACGTTTTCTCAAAATGACCACTTCGCAAAAAGTACACCCGTTTTTTTCGCAAAAAGTAACCCTGTACGTTTTCTCAAAATGACCACTACGCAAAATGTACACCCGATTTTTTCGCAAAAATTAACCCTGTACGTTTTCTCAAAATGACCACTTCGCAAAATGAACACCGTACGTTTTCTCAAAATGACCACTTCGCAAAATATGTAAGTAACTACGACCTCTGTGGCGCGGCTGGCGATGGTTCGCCTGCGACGCAGGAGGTTGCGGGTTCGATTCCCGCCTCGGAACAAATATTTGTGCGTTCTGCAGATATTTGTTCAGGGTGTTCTGGGTGTTTTCTATGCATAATAAAAAATATCTATCTATGTAATGTATTATATTAAGTATATCAGTTATCTAGTACCCATAATACAAGCTCTGGCTTAGCTTGGGGCTAGATAATGTTGTGTGAATTTGTCCAGCATTATTTATTATTATTATTATTATTAACTGAGAGTATGAAATAGAGATTGAGCGAGAGAGATACAATGAGAGAGGGAGAAGAGACAAACGTACTGATGAATAATTTAAATACTTCTCTCTCATATTAAATATGGAAAATGCAACTAAATCCCATATAATCCAACTATAATCTGGGTCTCTTCAAGGCTAGAGTGAATAGGTGCCTTCTAGACCTTTGTGCTCCATCTTCGGCCACTTCGTCACTTACCAACAGGTGAGATCGTGGTCTAACAAAGCTCTATCAAAATTTAAAAAATAAATAAAAAATGTCATTTCAGTTCGCACAGCTATTCATAATATATTAAATGAAAGCAATTGACACAAAAATAGCGCAATGAGAGTGAGAGAGAGGCAAAGGTACAAAATAAAGAGACAAACGTACCGAAGAATATTTTTAACCCCCGACGCAAAAACGACGGGGTGTTATAAGTTTGACGTGTCTGTGTGTGTGTGTGTGTGTGTGTGTGGCTACGTAGCTCCCGAACGGAAGAAACATTTTTTTTTTGTTTGAAAGGTGAATTTGTCGGGAGTGTTCTTAGCTATGTTTGATCCAAATCGGTTCAGCCGTTTCATTGCGTTGAGGGTTTTTCAATTTTGACAAAATTAATTACTTGTTTCTAAAATGTCATCCATTCTTTTGTAGGATAACATTTTGTTTTTTTCACGCTCTGAGGATAAGCGGAGACATTAAAAATATAAGAAATGCAGAATATTTGCAATATTTTTCATAGTTTTTCAAATGGCGAAATAATAAAAAACTAAATCGGTTCATCCGTTCGGGAGCTACGATGCCACAAACAGACACACACACACACACACAGACACACACATATACACGTCAAACTTATAACACCCCGTCGTTTTTGCGCCGGGGGTTGATGAAAGCAATTGACACAAAAAAAGTGCAAGAGCGAGAGAGGTATAACGGGCGAAAAGAGACAAAATTACCGAAGAATATTTTCGATGTTTTTCTTCTCTCATAGTAATTATAGTAAATACGAGTGAAGCCAAATGAAACTGCAAGTCATAGCCATTCATCTAATACACATGTCTCTCAAACAAGGAAGTGACGATGGGTTCAATGGTTATCGGTCCACTTGTAAATAACACAGAAATATCGTACTTAAGTACAATAACATACCCCCCCCCCCCCCCCTTTCAGCCGTCAAGGAAACCAGTCTCCTAGAATGTTTTTCAGGGTTCCGTACCCAAAGGGTAAAACGGGACCCTATTACTAAGGCTCAGCTGTCCGTCTGTCACCAGGCTGTATCTCATGAACCGTGACAGTTAGACAGGTGAAATTTTCACAGATGATGTATTTCTGTTGCCGCTATAACAACAAATACTAAAAAACAGTATAAAAAAATATTTAAGGGGGCTCCCATACAACAAACGTGATTTCTCCAAATGTAGGTTAAGCGATGCTCTGCCGGGTCAGTTTTTAGATGGGTGACCAAATTTGAGTTATTTTTTTTTTTTAAACCTGTTTTTTATGCCGTTTTTGTAGTAAATGGTACAGAACCCTTCGTGCGCGAGTCCGACCGGTTTTTTTTTTACAACGCTAATTTCTGCCAAAGATCATCACTTGTCATTGAAATTATGTCAAAAGGTTGTGTAAAACAGATTTCGTGGTAGACCGGCCATTTTTACAAGCTTTTATTTAACTTGCAATGTATGTATGTATGTCCGGCCTAAGAAGACCTAACGATCATGTCGTGAAGAAGTGCCTTTCCATGGCTACGCAGAGAAGAGGGAGAGGACGGCCACTTACAACGTGGATGACAAATGTTCAAAAGGACATGAAGAGTCTGGGCCTTTCAGCAGACGATGCTCAGCAGCGGAACGTGTGGCGCCTCAAAGTTAAGAAAGCCGACCCCGCATAACGGGAAGTGGCGAGGATAAAGAAGAAGAAGTATGTATGTATGTCCGGGTGGAATCTTGCAACTGAATTTTAAAGCAGTTATTCTCTACCGATTGAGCTGATAGTTGTCATACCTGTCAAGTTCCGATGACAATACATTTTTTTTTTTTTTTTACTTGAATGACGGAACTAGCATATGGCCCACCCGATGTTGAGCGGTAACCTCTTCATATGAACAGTGCATTACCTCATAGGTCACGTCCACCTAGGACGCGCCCTATGTGGCATTGCACTGCGCCCGCCACCCTGAGTCATAAAGATGAAAGTCACATGTACCTGTAATTTCACCGGCACCCTTGCGAGCACTACTGCTTAGCGGCAGAAATAGGTAAGTATGGTGGACCTTTACATACATTCTGTCATGATATACATCCAATCTACATGCCGTGGTCTTTCCGGCCTAAGAATAGACCCCTCGGTCTCCTCCCGTGGATGTCGTAAAAGCCGACTAAAGGATTACCCGGACTTGTTAGTAAGATTCGTAGGTAAGATTTGTCCTGGCTGCTAGGTACTGCTTTGCGGCAGAAATAGGTATGGTGGTAGTACTTCCCCGGACGAGCTCTTTCGCAAAAAAGCTCTACTAATACTAGTATACAGTACTTGTCCTCCATGTAGCATGGCCGTAGGACACACTGTATTATTATTTACTGAATATTAAATTTATTGACTTTCTGACATTTTGACAAAATTATCTTTAAAATTAAATTATATTCCTGTTAGATAAATTTTGCAATGTATTGTATAACCAGCAGCGCCCCGCGGTTTCACCCGCGTAAGTCTCGATCCCGTGGGAATATCGGGATAAAAATGTGCCTATGTGTTATTCCGGGGGTACAGTTATCTCCATTCCAAATTTCAACCAAATCCGTCCAGCCGTTTCAGCGTGAACAGGTAACAAACACACTAACGCACACACACACACACACTAACACACAAACTTTCGCATTTATAATATTATAGTGTGATTAGTGTGATTTCTTACTGTTTTTGTGTTTATTAACCCCCGACGCAAAAACGACGGGGTGTTATGAGTTTGACGTGTCTGTGTGTGTGTGTGTGTGTGTGTGTGTGTCTGTCTGTGTGTGCGTGTGTGTGTGTGTGTGTCTGTGGCATCGTAGCTCCCGAACGGATGAACCGATTTCGTTTTTTTTAGCTATATTTGATCAAAGTCGGTTCAGCCGTTTAAGGGGATTTCGGTAATAGCCCGTTTCATTGCGTTAATGGTTTTTTTAATTTTTACAATATTAATTACTTGTAGTATTTTATTATGTACCTATTATAGTTGTTAATTATATAATATATATTATATTATTGTTAATTGCCCTAGCACTAACAACCTACGCTTCTCTTAAGGTGGTTGCTCTCGCTTATGACGCAAATTCATTTTTTTTTTGGTGTTTCTTGCTCATTACAGCTCATGAACACTTCTTCAGTAAAACGACCCAACTAAAGTTGATTTCGCGAGAACTAGAAGACTTAACACACATGTTTTAATTGATAGTACTCATAAATATCATCAGTTTAGCTACGATAATATGAACACATAAACACACAACAAAAACACATTTTTACAGTGTTTTTTTTTCTAATTTGATTTAGATTCCGTATTTCAAAAAGTAAAACACGACAAGCCTAGATACTCGCTATCCGATTATAGTTGTTGTTTCCAAAATAACCGGCAACTTCGTTTTGTATGTATTATATGTATGTACTACCTATATTATATGGGGCTTTTAAGTTATAATCCGCCGTCACTTATTTGCAGGTATGCTAAGGATCCGGGTGACGGGGCCGGTGGCGAGTGTCCGGGAGTCTCTGCTGGTGGATGAGTACGGCACTGAGCTCGCGAAGCTGGCATTCAGGTAAACATAGAGATAAAGATATATTTATTTGCTTGAACATAATGTCATATGAAAGCTCTTAAAAATAACTAGGTAAGTTCCAATAAGCAAGATACACCAACATAATCAAGAAGCAACTTTAAGGAAAGGACATTTTTAGGGTTCCGTACCCAAAAGATAAAACGGGACCTTATTACTAAGGCTCCGCTGTCCGTCCGTCACCAGACTATATCTCATGAACCGTGATAGTTAGACAGTTGAAATTTTCACAGATTATATATATCTGTTGCCGCTATAACAACCAAAAACTAAAAAGCAGAATAAAATAAATATTTACGAGGGCTCCCAAACAACAAACGGGTTTTTTTTTTTTTTTATAGATAATGGTACGGAACCCTTCGTGGGCGAGCCCGACACGCACTAGGCCGGTTTTTCTAAAATATAATGATTATTTTATATATCCATAATTGGGAGGAGATGGTGAGATCTATTCTATGGCCGGACCCAGTCTTTGAGAAAACAAAACCAAATGACACATCAACAAACTCCACAATTTGTAACCCAACCCTTATTGCAGCTACCAGCCATTGACAGGCGAGAGTCAAGAAGCTACAGCAGACACGGTCACAGAGCTGGTAGCAGACGTCACCATGCCCGCCTTCAAGGGTTCTAAGGTCTACGTGAAGATTGTGGGCAGGGATGTGCAAGGTATGAACTATACATGAAAATAACACAACCTTAGCAGCTCGCATTATAAAGATGGAACCGAAATGTTTGTAGGAATAGAGGGTATACTAATGAGGTAAGGATGGTACCGAGCCGTGCGTCTGCTCGTCCTATGATTGTAGGCAGGGATGTGCAAGGTATGAACTTAATATTATTTATTTAAATATAATACACAGGCAGCTCTCGGAGCTGATGCGTGTATATCTTAGTCCTTATCAGTGCACTTTTAATGTTTGTCAAGTCTATTTTTGAAAGAATTCACTGAGGGGGCACTGATCACTGAGTCTGGTAGCCGGTTCCAAGTGCGCACGACGCGGTAAGGCAATATGTGCATCCTCGGATTGCTGGTACTTGGCCCGCGTTGCAGCTTCAGCGAGTGTCCTCTGAGTCCTATATTATTGTTCATGGTATATAGTGTCTGTGATCATTCTGGTATACTGTAGTGGTTGTTTAGGATCTTGTAGGTCTCTATTAGGTCTCCACGCTCTCTACGTTGCTGATGGGTAGTTAATCCAAGTTCGTTCGTCGTATATACATACATAAACTCACGCCTGTGCCATAAATTCGGCAGAGACCACGGATTTCAACTTGCTGCGATCCTGACACCTTTTGCTTCATTCACTCTCATCTCATTCTTCATACATGCTCGTTAGGGGTACTCTTGACCTGGCCTTGTTCCAGAACGTCTCCGATCTGGTCTGAATACGTTCGCCGAGGTCTCCCCTTCCCACTGTCCCATTCATGCTCGTCTTATGTACCCGTTTCAATCTACTATCGTCCATCCTTTCTAAATGCCCAAACATACCTAGCCATCTAAGCATACCTTTCTCAATCCTAGTCACTACGTCTTCTTTAATTTCACAAAGCTCTCTTATCACTCTATTCCTTATTCTATCTCTCAAAGTCACACCACACATACTTCTCAAAGCTCTCATCTCCACTGCATTTATTCTACTTTCATGTTTCTCCTGCCATACCCAACTTTCGTTGCCATACATTAGTGTCGGTACTAACACCCCTCTTAGGCACGGTCTTAAGTCGTGCCTTTTTCGCATTATAAAGGTAGAACTCAAACGTTTTGTGCGAATAGAAGGTATACTAATGAGGTAAGGATGGTGCCGAGCCGTGCGCTTGGAAAGGGAGATAATGGGATCAGATCGTGAAGTTCGGGCATATTGAAATGTAACTCATAGAAGATCGAAAGGCATGCAACTTTACGCCGGTGCTCAAGACTCTGTAGATAGCTTAGTCTCAGCCATATGCTCTCCTATAAGCCTGAAAGCTCTGCTGTCATTCGAGTCTAATGCAGCTGCTGTTTAGCCAAGCCATCCCAAACGTGGCGGCAACGTGGAACTACGAGCACCATGCTACTACAACACAGACACGGAACTAATAACAGATCATACATAACATAACATCCAACAGTCACACACATAGTCCTGACCCCACACTAGGATCCCCTGTGTCGTGTGTATCAGGAACTACGAGCACCATGCTACCACAACACAGACACGGAACTAATAACAGATCATACATAACATAACACCCAACAGTCACATACATAGTCCTGACCCCACACTAGGATCCCCTGTGTCGTGTGTATCAGGAACTACGAGCACCATGCTACCACAACACAGACACGGAACTAATAACAGATCATACATAACATAACACCCAACAGTCACATACATAGTCCTGACCCCACACTAGGATCCCCTGTGTCGTGTGTATCAGGAACTACGAGCACCATGCTACCACAACACAGACACTGAACTAATAACAGATCATACATAACATAACACCCAACAGTCACATACATAGTCCTGATCCCACACTAGGATCCCCTGTGTCGTGTGTATCAGGAACAACGAGCACCATGCTACCACAACACAGACACGGAACTAACAACAGATCACAAACATTTCTCTCGGTTCGATATCTCGCTAGATAGAATGGAAATTCAGACGACGATGTGTTAATTTTCAGGGGAACCCTTCGTCCGTCTGTCTGGTCCGCTGCAACGACCGGAAGTGCGTCTCGGTAGATCAGCAGCGGTCGTGTTCCCTGACGCCGTCAGCGACTTGGAGACGGCTGAAGAGGAGAATGCGAAGGTCTACAGTAGACTACGGTACAATGACAGCAACGTCCTGCCCTTTGGAAGGGCTGTTTCTCAGGTAAGTTCAAAGTCTGGCCAATTCTATAAACAGGACTAAGAGCTCTCCCTTCGTGTGAAGTATAATAATGCATTCAGAGTGCTGATAAGGCTGCCTAGGTTCTGTAGCGCTTCGGGGATGTTTGCTGAGGGGCGTTTGGACTGTTTTTACAGCATCTTGCGCAAGCGGGGAACGTCTCTGGTGCGCAGGGTCCGGGCCAGATCCAATGGTATTCTGAGCATATTCGCAAATAGGTTTGACTGCGTATACATGTACCACTGCACTATGATGCATGCTCTCACTAATGACAATCACTTTAAATATGTCATTTATCAAGTTTTTGCGCGTTACGAAAGCGCGCGCTTGAAAACGCCCAATGTGTACTCGCCCATGAAAAGTATATTTTCAAAACACTTGCTCATAAAGTGGCTCTAATTTCACCGCAATTAGACACATAATCAATCACCTGTAATCAAACTGTGACTTTTTTATTGCTTGATTCACAAGTGAGTTATAGAGACAGTTGAACATTTATACAGAGTGTGTATTTCTGTTTTATTATTATTTTATTCACTAGTGTGTTTAAAAACGTCGTATGATACACGTGTGTATTGATGATTACCGTCCTCGGCTCTCTTAAGAACCTCCCTCACCTAACGGCTCGGGTCTCATTGGCGCCTCAGTGGTAATCACCAACATTACACCACTTGTACCATAATGTACTATTACTAGTATTTAATTTCCCATTTGTTTTACTAAATAGAGAACCTTTCCAGGTGGTGAACCAACATGGCTCAATCCTGACAGCTGTTCAAATTGGCCTCAGTACCAAACTATACGGCTCCCCAGGAGATAACTTACAGGTACAAATACTAGTTTAATAATAGTAGGTAGTTCATGGAACTGTCACATAACTCGGGTTATTTAATAATAGTAGGTAGTTAATGGAACTGTCACATAACTCGGGTTATTTAATAATAGTAGGTAGTTAATGGAACTGTCACATAACTCGGGTTATTTTCAATAGTTTCACGATTTTAATACCTAGTTATGTGCAGTTTTATACAAAAACTCAGTCTTTCTCAAAAACACGTACTTACGTACTGGAACAAGTTTTATGAATATTTTGCGCCTTTATATTGCCGTTTCGCAAGTAAGTAGAAAACCTCAAAGCTCATCCGCACATCATAGATCCCTGGGTTTCTCGAACGACTCGTTTCTCGGAGATCATTTCTTCCCCATACCTACAAACTATGGAATGAGCTTCCATCTGAGGTTTTCCCGCTTGGTTACGACATGTGTAGCTTCAAGAAAAATTAACATAAATTCCTTCAGGGTAGGCAGCGCATCGACAATACCCCCGGTGGTGCCGGTGTCTATAAGCGACGGTGACCACTTCACATCAGGTGGGCCGTATGCTAATATGCCTATTTATTTCATATAAAAAAAAAGTAGCATAATTTTCCGAATTCCAACCAAGGGATCTGGCACACTGGCTCTCATTTTACACAGTGCCTCTCTTTCAAACATTTAATTGGACGATCCTGCAAGATTTTAGTTTCAAAACGGGAAGGGCCTCCTTTGAACACTTGAAATACATAAGTGGCATAAGAGTAGTACAGGCATAAGAGTAGTATAGAAGTAGTAGTAGAGCTTTTTGTGAAAGAGTTCGTCCGGGGAAGTACTACCACCATACCTATTTCTGCCGCAAAGCAATAGTGCTCGCATTGCTGTGTTCCGGTTTGAAGGGTAAGGGTGCCGGTGAAATTACAGGCACATGAGACTTTTCATCCTTGTCTCAGGGTGGCGGGCGCAGTGCAATGTAATAATAATAATAATAATAATAATTATGGATGAGGTTATCAAGACGAACAACTATCGAAAGTACATCATGAAGGATGGGACGGTTGATATCTGTAGAGCATGTCACCGTCCCGGAGAATCCCTCAGGCATGTGCTTTCGGGTTGTTCGCATCTTGCTAACTCAGAGTATCTGCACAGACACAACCAAGTAGCCAGGATCATTCACCAACAACTTGCCCTCCGATACGACCTTGTGGGACCTGAGGTGCCGTACTATAAGTACGTGCCTCAGCCGGTTCTTGAAAATGGCCGTGCCACGCTCTACTGGGACCGGTCTATCATCACGGATAGGACTATTGTTGCCAATAAGCCTGATATCGTGCTGGTAGACCGGTCGGAACGCCGGGCGATACTTGTTGATGTCACTATCCCGCATGATGCTAATCTCGTGAAGGCCGAGAAAGACAAGTTAAGCAAGTACCTTGACTTGGCTCACGAGATTACCGCCATGTGGGATGTGGATTCAACGATTATCGTCCCGATAGTCGTTTCAGTGAATGGACTGATTGCGAAGAGCTTCGACCAGTACCTTAAGAAGCTCTCGCTAAATAGTTGGATCAAGGGTCAGATTCAGAAGGCGGTACTCCTGGACTCGGCACGTATAGTCAGGAGGTTCCTCTCTCTGCAGCCCTAGCCCCCGACCGTTTGGGCCTCGCTCCGCGGTCGGTGGTTCCCCGTTTTGATTTATATTTTTTACTATAATGTTTTTTACTATTTATTTTTTTGTAGATAGTATTGCTTTGTAGTGAAAAATATATTTTTTTACGAGATTTTTAATAAATGAGTGATATAATAATAATAATATAATAATTCAAACATTCATTCGTCCATTCATTCATTAATTCATTCATACATTCATTCATACATTCATTCATTCATTCATTCATTCATTCATTCATTCATTCATTCATTCATTCATTCATTCATTCATTCATTCGTCCATTCATTAATTAATTCAATAATAACACCTTGTTTTGGTATGTTTCAGCTGCATTTCGAAGTGACGAACTACAGGGAGCAGTCAGTCAGCTTCCGGTTCGGAGCGGTTGGCGAGCTGAGGTTCCTCACCGGCATCAGCCCTGCCACGTGAGTCTACTAGCCTCTACTCCAATATGTTCAACTATCTGTTCAACCAGTTGAACATATTGTAATTTTTTGTCATAGCTTGCCGAAGCTCATGGAGATGGCGCAGCTTGTTTTAGAGAATATTTAATGCAAGTAGTTAGTGTTAGTTATTATTGTATGTCTATCCTCGGTAGGCGTTACCTACTTATTCTAAGCTTGGTTATTTATATTTTTTATTGTTATATAATTGTGTGCATGCAACATCGCTTTGGATTTCTGTTATGGTGTTGTACTTGTTTCTTAATAAATAAATAATAATAAATAAATAATAAATATTGGATCTTCTTTATCTCTTGTGTAAGATTGAGGTTAAAGTAACAGGTACAGCAGCCAAAAAGTTGTTGCTCGTTTAGCGCCACCCAGGGGATACGTGTAGGGAGTAAGTGGCGCCTCCTACGGACGTGAGAACGATCACGACGCTATCCTATGGATACAGAAATTGAAAATAGAATTATAGTCTCTTGTGCGATTGTACAAGGCCATACGAATAATAATAATTCTTGAAAGACTTGAAAGACGAAACAACACGAATGTGGAAACTGCAAAAAGTAACTATCATACCCATAGTATTGTCTACAACAGGAGTCATACCCAAGCAACTTCACCAGTCTCTTCGCACCCTAAATTTCCCAAGACTTACCTACTATAGCCTACAAAAAGCAGTCGTTTTAAATACATGTCGGATAACTAGGAGATTCTTGCAAACCGACCAACTTTACGCAACGTCTCAACTCAACTGGAACGACAACAAACACCTCATAATCATGACGCTCACTTGGCCTAGGCCCTTCTTGAAGCCGAGATGAAATTAACCATAAACAGAAAAATAATAATAACATATTGGATGACTTTTCTCCAATTTTTTCAACTTCAAAATGTCGTTGATCTCTTTGGACTGAAAATTACAATAAGTTTTTTTTTTTCTTTTTTTTTTCTTTTTTTCTTAACCTATATTGTCCCACTGCTGGGCAAAGGTCTCCCCCAAATTCCTCCACTTGTCCAGGACAAGTTCAATTTAATAATTTTATAACAGGGATACAAATTTTCAACATAATGATAGGTCATAAGCCTTTTTTTGACAGCACTATATATCAAAATATATAAAATCGTTGCGTGACTGACTGACTCACTGACTGACTGACTGACTGACAATCAACGCACAGCCTAAACCGTAAGTCCTAGAGACCTGAAATTTGGAGGGTACATTCCGTATGTGGTCTAGGGGTGCGCTAAGAAAGGAATTTCTGATACTCCCGCTCTAAGGGGTCCAAAATGGGCTTTTAATATACAACAAAAAAGCTCTGTATTTCAGAAACCGTTAGCAGTAGAACCTTGAAATTTTACATGGAGATTCCTCAAATAAAATAAATAAACACGTATTTCAGCGATTCTTGAAATTTTCCTGAAAAATGGAAGGGGATCGTTTTCTATGTAAAAAAATAAAAAAACTTTAGTTTTTACAACGCACAGCCTAAACCGCTGATCGTAGAGACTTGAAATTTGGACAGTGTATTCCTTTTAGGGTGTAAAGGTGTACTTAAAAAGGAATTTGGAAAATTCACCCTCTTAGGGGTTCAAAAAGGGCTTTTAACGTATACACTTTGCGTTTTGCAACGTACAGTCTAAACCGCTGGACCTAGACACATGAAATTTGAAGGATGTATTCCTTTTTGGGTGTAGGGGTGTAATAAGAAAGGATTTTTGAAAATTCACCCTGTAGGGGGTCCAAAATGGCTTTTAATATAAAACTAAAATGCTTCGTATTTCGGAAACCGTTGGTAGTAGAAACAAGAAAATTCACAAGGTAATTCCTTTAATAAAAATAGCCAACATAAATTTCAGCAGTACCTGAAATTTTGCTAAAAAAAGCATGGGAACATTTTCTTTGTAAATAAATACACTTTAGGTTTTAGCGAGATTTCAGCGTATTTCGGCAATTTCAAAGTTTGTTTCACGGTGAAGTCATTAAGATCAAAATATTTTCAGGACCTAAAGGTTAAAATAGGACCCCTAAATTGAAAAATTTGAGTATGGTGTCGTTTAGAAGGTCGTTTGACGGTGTCGTTGTTGAGATTACATATTTTCAGGATCTCAAGGTTAAAATGGGACCCCTAAATTGAAAAACTTTAGTATGGTGTCGTTTCAAAGGGCGTGTCACGGTGTCGTTGTTGAGATTAAAACATTATCAGGACCTCAAGATTAAAATGGGACACCCAAATTGAAAAAACTTGACTATGGTGTCGTTTCAAAGGTCGTGTCACGTGTTGTTGTTGAGATTAAAATATTTTCAGAACCTCAACGTTATAATGTGACCCCTAAATTGAAAAACATAAGATTTCAAATGTCGTTTGACGGAGTCGTTGTTGAGATATATTTTACGGACCTCAAGGTTAAAATGGGACCCCTAAATTGAAAACCTTGAGTATGGTGTCGTTTCAAAGGTCGTGTCACGGTGTCGTTGTTGAGATTAAAATATTCCAGGACCTCAAGGTTAAAATGGGACCCCTTAATTTAAAAAAATAAGAATAGTGTAATGTCTAAGGTCGTTTGAAGGTGTCGTTGTTGAGATCAAAACATTTTCAAGACCTCAAGATTAAAATGCGAACCCTTAATTGAAAAACTTGAGTATGGTGTTGTTTCAAAGGTCATTTGAAGGTGTCGCATACATTTTACGTTTGTAAAAATCTAAATTGAAAAACTTAAGTATGGTACTTTTCACTAGAAACGGGATATTTACCATGATTTTTGAGTTTTTAATGTTCCCGATATTTCGGCACAGTTGCATGCGCTATGATCACGGGAGAACTAATTAAGTATGGTGTCGTTTCAAAGGTCATTTGACGGTATCGTACAAAATATAAGAGACATAGTCAAGAAAAAACAGTAAAAAATCCAGCTACCGCAGTGACTGCTATGCACGCTATAAATATTCACACATAAACTTAAATTAGAGACAAATTAAAATACACACACTTAAGTCAAGAAAAAACCAGTTAAAAAAAAACCAGCTGCCGCAGAACTGCTATGCACGCTATAAATATTGAGGTTCAAAAAAGTTAGAGACACATATAAACACACACACACTAAAGTCAAGCAAAAAACCAGTTAAAAAATCTACCTACCGCAGCGACTGCTATGCACGCTATAAATATTCACACATAAACTTAAATTAGAGACACATCAAAACACACACACTTCAGTCAAGCAAAAACCCAGTTAAAAAAACAGCTATCGCAGCGACTGCTAATGCACAAAAAATTACATTCAGTAAAAATCGAGACACGCACTTAATGCATAACCAGTCAAGCAAAAAATCATACTAAAAATTCAGCTACCGCTGCGACTGCTACGCTATGGTGGATTGAGTCCTCAAGTAAATACCTATAAACTGTGGTATCCTACCTGTAAATCCCACTGGCGACGAGATAAACCGCGAAAAAATACCACCACTTGCTTATTTATTGTGTTTTTGTGCATCGGCAATAAAATGCCGATCGGTAAAATCGAACAATTCGATATTTCGAGTAAAAAGTGATATTACGACGCGTGGAACAGTTCATGGCGCTCACTACAATTAAATCAGAGTTACAAGTCACAAAGACACCTGATTTGGGGGGTGAAGGGGGGAGCGGGGCTGGGGGAGGCGCAGCGCACGCGGGCTGCGTAGGGGTCGGCAGCGGCGCCAGCGCAGCGGGAGCACGCGCTCCCGCCGCGCCCGCGGGCGATGTGCAGTGCGTAGAGCAGCCTTGCTGGCGGTGCGGAAAGGGGCACCGGACCATCGGATGCTGGTTTAGAAATAATTCTTGTGACGGTTGCGGGCAATGTGCATACGTTCGGGGGAGGCGCGCTAACTTACAATTAGCATAGGTAGGATACCACAAGTGGAAAACCAAACATTCTACTACTACAACAACTAGAACATACTATTACCACAGTGTAACATCTATTAACATAATTAGTCTGTGCTATTACGCAGAGTTATGGATAAAACAATATTACGCGTACGAAGTCGCGGGTTACAGCTAGTATATATATATATATATATATCATAATGTACACGTATTATAATTAAACTGTACTTATGTAAAGAAAACTGTGTTGGTGTATCAAAATAAACTTTTTACTTACTTACTTACTTACTTACTTACTTACTCATTGTATTTTTTAAACTTTCGCGGTCAGAACTCATATTTATGGATATTATTACGTCGAGGAAAATAAATAATAAGGTAATACGCGATAAATACCCGTGAAAATATCCATAAATATTACTTACTCATGATAATAGAATCTGCTTTAGCAGATTTTAATGGTATTTGGCGTGTGGATAGGAGGGTCCCCCTCCTATCCAGAAGAAGGGGGGGAGGGGAGGGGAGGGGAGGGGGACTGGTTTCCGACAATACCCGTGCGAAGCTGGGACGAGTTGCTAGTCAATTAATAATTATAAAACTATATTTATCTTTATAATTTATCCGTTCGAACTCTCTGTTAGATGAACGTAAAACAAGAAGAAATTCTTAAATTTTAAAACTCCCAACGCATTGAAACGGCTGAAGCGATTAAACATATCTAAGATACATCGCTAGAAAACCTGCTTTCAAATAAAATAAACCGCATTCCAATCTGTTCACCCGTTTAAGGTGTCGATGGACGCCAAATTTTGTCGCTATCTAACTCATCAAAGTTCAGGTAAGCTAGAAAGTGACGCAATAGCGTTCGGGAAACGAAAAGCGATCGAAATTTGACATATATTCGATAGATATTTCACATATATCCATGCCAGACACACAGACAGACACACAGACTTAACGGTCAAACCACCTCTCTTTGCGTCGGGGGTCAAAAACAGCTAACTACGATACCCTTAGAAATTATATTCTTTTGACACCTCTGACATTTCAGGCAAACCATACCCTCGGGGCAGACGGTCAATGTGATCGTGAGCGCTACCATCACCTCGTCAGCACAACCCGGCGCGAGAGACTTCATCACCTTCACAGCGTACGGTGAGTAACCTGATCGTTTAGAGCTCGGTAACAAGCCATACCCTCGGGGGACGGTCAATGTGATCGTGTACCGTCACATGTCAGCGCAACCAGGCGCGAGAGACTTCGTCACGTGAGCGTGCGTTGCATCCGGTGGCGATCCACTGTATTACCATTGATCGCCACCGCGCACGCCACTGCGGACGCGGGCTGATCGCGTTGGTTTGGCCTTAGCTTAAGGTGGGGTATAACGCAAAATTACTAATCTTAGATTAGATTTTTAACTGACTAAATCAAGTGCAATATTCAAATTATAAATATTCATGGATACTACATTATAATACCGAGGGATCACCCAGACAGAAACACGATAGAACCAAATTTTCTCGATAAAAAAAAACACAAAGTTACCTCTAACTTTTGGCTAGATTCGATTGTTTGTCGACTTTAACGACATTCACGGGAGATGGCGAGGTCTATTCTTGGGCCGGACACACACAGTTTATACAAAACACCTAGACTATCGAAGGATCAAGTAACAAGCCAGAGGTCTATTCTTGGGCCGGAGACACACAGTTTATACAAAACACCTAGACTATCGAAGGATCAAGTAACAAGCCAGAGGTCTATTCTTGGGCCGGACACACACAGTTTATACAAAACACCTAGACTATCGAAGGATCAAGTAACAAGCCAGAGGTCTATTCTTGGGCCGGACACACACAGTTTATACAAAACACCTAGACTATCGAAGGATCAAGTAACAAGCCAGAGGTCTATTCTTGGGCCGGACACACACAGTTTATACAAAACACCTAGACTATCGAAGGTTCAAGTAACAAGCCAGGTCTCCCCATTTTCAGGTCTAGAACAAGTGTCGATATCAGCGTACATCTACGTGATCAACCCCAGCGACACCACGGCTGATGTGTGGGCTCCCGAGATCAGACACAATTTCCAGGGAAGCTGCATCGGAAAACAGGACACAGACTGCGCTCAGCATGTGTGGTCTGCTACTATTATAGCCAGGGACGCCCTAGGAGGTTAGTACAAGTGGTATTCTTCATTGCTGAAGGTCGTGCCGTCTTGAAAGACCTAGGTAAAGGAATTGACGAGCTGTTTCCACGCTACTGTCTTGTGGCAGGCCAAGTTTATGTTGTTGCTTATCTACCATCGACGTGAGGAGACATAGAGTCTATTCTTAGGCTATACACACCACAGACACAACTTCCAAGGCAGCTGCTGTGGAAACCAGAACACAAACTGCGCTCAGCATGTGTGGTCTGCTACTATTATAGCCAGGGACGCCCTAGGAGGTCAGTACAAGTCGTATTCTTCATTGCTGAAGGTCATGCCGTCTTGAAAGACCTAGGTAAAGAAATTGACTTCGCACTTTTTTTTTTTTTTTTTTTATTACCTAAAATAGGCTACATCTCACCTGATGGGAAGTGACGATGAGGCCTATTTAAGCACGCTCGCCTAGAAGATGCCTATTAACTCTTCGTTTGAAGACGCCCAAGTTGTATGATAAAGGGAACAAAGAAGCCGGAAGAGAGTTCCAGGCCTTTGATGTCCGCATGATGAAAGAGTTTGAGAAACGGTTTGTACGCGACGGTGGTATGTCAACAACAAAAGGGTGAAACGCCTCTCCACGTCTGGTCGTCAGGTGGCGGAATGGAGACGAGGGGATCAAATCGTGCAGCTCCTGAGCACACTCACCGAAATGTATGCGGTAGAAAATACACAAACACGCAACTCTTCGACGATGCTCTAAGCTTTGTAAACTTTTCGCAACCAGTGCTTCGTCATTAATTAGTTTTATGGCACGGCGCTCTATTGAGTCCAAAGCAGCAAGCTGATATTTTTCGGAACCATCCCATAGGTGGCTGCAATATTCCATGCATGACCTCACTTGAGCTTGGTACAGCGTAAGTAACTGCTGGGGCGAGAAGTAGTATCTTACCTTAGACAGAATACCAAGCTTTCTGGCCGCAGATTTTGCCTTAGACTCAATAGAGAGACCGAAGTTGAGGTTGGAAGAAATTTGCATGCCGAGTAATTGGATATGGTCACTGTACGGCACCGATACACCTCGGAATAGTGGGGCAAGATCAACCGAACTCTTTTTTGCCGAAAAAACACACGCCTGGGTTTTGGTTGCATTAAACGAGACCAGATTAGCCTCACCCCAACTAGAAACCGCTCCAAGAGACTCGCTCGTCTGCCTAACCATATCACCCCTCAGGTCTACTAGCTCAGCACCGGACGTTCTTGGACTAGAAAAGTACCTAGCAACAACAGTACTATCATCAGCATACCCGACGATGCCTGGTAAGAGCAGGTCATTGATATGCAGAAGAAATAAAGTTGCAGAGAGTACACTTCCCTGCGGAACGCCAGCATTGATTTCCATGAGGTCAGACGCACTGCCATCAATGACAACATGTATGGATCTATTTTTAAGGAAATCAGCTATCCAGCTGCACAGTTCAGGAGGTAGCCCAAATGTCGGAAGTTTGGAAAGAAGGCTTGCGTGCCAGACCCTGTCGAAAGCTTTGGAAACGTCTAGAGATACAGCAAGGGCTTCTCCACGGCGATCCAATGCCTCACCCCAGTAATGAGTGACGTAAACTAGAAGATCCCCAGTGGACCGGTTTCGGCGAAAGCCATACTGCCGGTCACTGAGGAGATCATTATCTTCTAGATAGTCAAGCAGCCTAGTATTAATGATACGCTCCATAACTTTGCAGAATATGGAGGTGATGGCTATTGGTCTATAGTTACTGGGGTCGGCTCGACTACCTTTTTTCGGGACCGGCTGCACGTTAGCCTGCTTCCACTCATCAGGCACAATCCCCGACTCAAAAGAGAGACGATAGAGGCGAGTGAGAATGGGTGACAACTCAGGTGCACACTGTTTAAGTACGACGGCAGGAATGCCGTCAGGCCCACTGGCTTTGTTAATGTCCAAAGTTCAGAGAATCTTCGATACCTTTTTCTGGTGAAAAGCAATTTTTGACATTTGAGAGCCACAGTTTGGTAAAAAAGGTGGTGTTTGGTTTGCCGAATCCAGATGTGAGTTTCCAGCAAACAGAGAGCCGAAGAGATTCGCTTTTTCTTTAGCTGAATGAGCAAGAGACCCGTCAGGTTTCAATAGTGGAGGCAAAGACGAGCGACAGAAGTTGTTTTCAATTGACTTTGCCAGCGACCAAAACGCCTTGCTGCCCGCTGGGTGCGAAGAGAGCTTGTCTCCAAAATGGCTGATGCGCTCGAAGTGGGCTAAACGCAGAGTTCTTTTATAGTGCTTGGTAGCAGCGTTGAACTCTTTCTTTTTTTCACCAATAACATGAGATTTTTGTGCTCTAGCATGAGCCCAAGCCTTGTACTTAGTCTCCACATTTTTCTTAGCATCAGCGCAGCAATGGGTGTACCAGGGCGATGTTCTATTATCCGAAGATATGTCCGAGTAAGGAATGAAATACTCCATACCTTGACGTACAACCTCTGCAATGGCTTTAGCACAGTAAGTTGGATTAGAAGAAGAGAAGCAAGATTGGCGCCAAGGATAACTCGCAAAGAATTGCCTCATCTCCTCCCACTTTGCCATTTAAAAACGACACACTCTTCTACTTTCTTTTTTACTTGTGTCAGGCGGAGAAAAAGTGGACACTGATTTAACAAGGCAGTGATCAGAAGTGCCAAGAGGAGAAACCACAGAGACATGGCACCTGTCGGGATCAGTGGTGAGAACAAGGTCAAGGCAATTAGGCGTGTGGCCGAGCACATCGGGTATCCTCGTTGGTTCGACAGACATAAGAGTAAGATTATAAGTGTCTGCAAGTTTCTTAGTTTCTCTACCAGCATGGTCGGTCATAACAGAGTGCAACCACTCTTGATGGTGGGCATTAAAGTCACCAACAAGCGTGACTTGTGCACGAGGATAAGTTTGCTGCGCTATATCAATTGAATCACTCAGGTGCTGAAGGAGAAGAGATGTATCCCTATCTCCACTATGGGAACTTTAAACACAGGCGTAGAGTAACTGCTCCAAGCCCGTGTCCAACAAAATCCAGAGTACAGAATAGTTAGGATCTTCTAAGCTCCGGAGACGCTTGTAACAGAAATTATTATCAACATACACGCATACCCCTGCATAAGGTTTGAAATGATGTTCTAGAGTGTAGCCGGGGTAGAGCAGGTATGCTGAGTCAGCAGGGGTGTCGATTTTAGTCTCCGTTAAGAAGAGCAAGTGCGGTTTATCAGTCTCAAGGTGGTGGTGGACTGAATCGAGATTTGAGTGCAGGCCTCTGATATTATCGATGTGCACATTAAGAGAGAGGACGTGCAACTGTTGTTTAAACTTGCTCTTTTTATTTGTAACTGTTTTTATTTGGGATTTGGGTAAGTATGGTGAGAAAATGTAGACGAGGAGTATGGTACAGGCCCTGCAGACCAGCAACAGATACAGAGCCATAGGGAAACTTGCACGGAGACTGCGGGGACGCCCGAACCCCCCCGAAAGTGGCCATCGGGTCCTCTCGTCCGGTCGCCAAACGGCACGATGGAACACTTCGGGATTTTTCGCGAGGCGGCGGGGCAGCCTTTTACGAGTGGTTAGCTCGCTAATTGGGCCCCCTACAACCTGCGGTCAGCCAACAGAAAACTGTGCTTCGGATCCCGCTAGTCTCCGATACAAGGTGCCCGGCAGAGTAAAAGTCACGAAGTCAAAAACGGTCCACATAACAAACTTACAGCTGTCCACAACTTCCCACCGGCATCTTGTGGCTACTCCAGACATAATGATGGAACACGACGAATCGCTTGGCACCATGGTTTTCTCTGAAGGGTGGTGACAAGCCGCGGCCGAAGCCTACCACCAGATTAGTTGCTCCTTTAGCACCACCCAGGGGACACGTGTAGAATTCAAGGATAAATCTACGGACGCGAGCAACATGGCCCCCCAACTTTTATAACCGCACATCCCGCCATCGTCAGCGAGCTCACCCCATGCTTTGTGTGTGCATGCGTGGAGGCCTCGCACAGTGCGTGTCACGCGCTCGTTTCTCCCGCGCACTGGAATGAGCTCCCGTTGGATGTCTTCCCACAGGGCTACAATATGGGTAAATTCAAGAGAAATATCAATAGGGAAATATGGTAGGCAGCGCGTTTGCAATACCGTGGGTGTTGCAGATGTCCATAGGCGGCGATGATGTCCAGATGTACATCAAACATGCCGTCTGCTTGTTTGTCATCTTATAATTAATAGGCTATACACGCCACCCCAACAATCTATATATAAAACAAAGTCGTGTTGGTTACACCACTTATAACTCAAGAATGGCTGAACCGATTTGGCTGAAAATTGGTGGGGATGTAGCTTTGAAACAGGAGAGCACATAGGTGGGGGGGGGGTTAGAAGGGGGCTGTTTTTCACCGGGGGCTACCCGTGCGAAGCCGGGGCGAGTCGCTAGTTAATAATAAAATTTGTTGCAGGTCTTCTCCGGCTAACCTCGTCGCCAATAGGGCTGATGTACGACAGTAACTTCATATCGGGCACACGAGAGGAAGTCGTTGCGACGTACAGAGCGACCTGTTGCGCGCCACGCGTCATGGTCACAGCGGTCGACTCGTACGGAAACGTCAATAGTTACACCGTGGATATATCTAGTGAGTATGCTGCTGATTGCCTATAGATGTCCCAAGTTACACCGTGGATATATCTAGTGAGTATGCTGCTGATTGCCTATAGATGTCCCAAGTTACACCGTGGATATATCTAGTGAGTATGCTGCTGATTGCCTATAGATGTCCCAAGTTACACCGTGGATATATCTAGCGAGTATGCTGCTGATTGCCTATAGATGTCCCATGTTGTGGCGACGTACAGAGCGACCTGATGCGCGCCACGCGTCATGGTCACAGCGGTCAACTCATACGGGAACGTCAATAGTTACACCGTGGATATATCTAGTGAGTATGCTGCTGATTGCCTATAGATGTCCCATGTTGTAGCGACGTACAGAGCAACCTGATGCGCGCCACGCGTCATGGTCACAGCGGTCAACTCATACGGGAACGTCAATAGTTACACCGTGGATATATCTAGTGAGTATGCTGCTGATTGCCTATAGATGTCCCATGTTGTAGCGACGTACAGAGCAACCTGATGCGCGCCACGCGTCATGGTCACAGCGGTCAACTCATACGGGAACGTCAATAGTTACACCGTGGATATATCTAGTGAGTATGCTGCTGATTGCCTATAGATATCCCAATTTCACTTGACCTAAGGCCTTTTTTAGGGTTCCGTAAAAAAAAATACGGAACCCTTATGGATTCGTCATGTCTGTCTGTCTGTCCGAGTATGTCACAGCCACTTTTTTCGGAAAATATAAGAGCTATGCTGTTGAAACTTGGTAAGTAGATGTACTCTGTGAACCGCAATAAGATTTTCAAACAAAAATAGAAAAAAACAATAAATTTTTGCGGTTCCCCATACTTAGAACTGAAACGCAAAAAACTTTTTTTCATCATACCCATACGTCTATGGATAGGTCTTTAAAAATGGTATTGAGGTTTCTTATATATATTTTTTCTAAACTGAATAGTTTGCGCGAGGGACACTTCCAAAGTGGTAAAAAGTGTCCCCCCCCCCCCCCCCCCCGTAACTTCTAAAATAAGAGAATGATAAAACTAAAAAAAATATATGATGTACATTACCATGTAAACTTCCACTGAAAATTGGTTTGAACGAGATCTAGTAAGTAGTTTTTAATTAATACGTCATAAATCGTAATCCATCCAAGAACTTTTATATTATGATACTTGCTGCTACGGAACCCTTCGTGGGCGAGTCCTACTCGCACTTGGCCGCTTTTTTCTTTTTAACTATTATAGACCCTCGTTTGACCGCGATCTCACCTGTTGGTAAGTGATGACGCGGCCGACGTTGCAGCACGAAGGTCTAGAAGGCACCTATTCACTCTTGCCTTAAAGAGACCCATATTATAGTTTTCAGGAAAGACAGACGACGGCAACTTGTTCCATTCCTTAGCTGTTCTCATTACAAAGGTGGAACCGAAACGCTTAGTGCGAATTGCGGGTATACTGATGAGGTAAGGATGGTACTGAGCCGTGTGCCTGCTTGTCGTATGATGAAAAGGAGATGGTGGGATCAGATCGTGAAGCTCAGGTAGACTTTTTTTTTCTTTTTTTTTTTTTTAACATTGATAGACCTTTAGACCTTACGTATACCTTGAACATTGTTTGTCCTTTGGCCAAAATTCTCATGTAAAGGAAATCGCTAAACGTATCCAGCTAGGGTCTGCCTTCAGACAGCTGGGAGAAATCTTCAAATCAAAAATTCCACAAAGCCTCAAGACCAAGGATTCTTGTCTATACTAACATACGCAACCGAAACGTGGCCACTCTCAAAGAAACTCATGCCCAAGAGTAGCACAAGTTTTTTGAAAAAAAAAAAACAATACAGGCTTTTATAAAATTAGTGATCGTAACTGTATGCTGATCAAAATAAGCCTAAACACGACCAGTCTACTATTATCCATCGAGGAGTTCCTTTGTCCACCTTCCGTCTCCATCATCAGATCAGCTCGCTGTCACCATCATATTGTATTGTCATCGGAACTTGACATGTATGCCAAATTTCATCTCAATCGGTTGAGGATAACTGCTTTAAAATTCAGTTGCAAGATTCCACCCGGACATACATACATACATTGCAAGTTAATATAAAGCTTGTAAAATTATTATGGCCTTACGTATACCTCGGACATTGTTTGTCCTTTGGCCAACATTCTCATATTAAACTAACATGTTTATCGCTTGCATGTTGAAATTTAGCAGCTAATGCAAGAAGTAATATTTGTATCCCAGACATGGGAAATGTGAGACATCCTAATTAATTTTAAGAACTTGTATACTACCACATTTAAACAAATAAATGATTTATGATTTGATTTCCAGGCTACTACACCCCAGCTGCGATCGCCGCCATAGTCCTCGGAGTACTGCTAACGATAGCTCTTATAATACTGATCGTATACCTCATCTACTGGTGCGTGAAGCGACGAAAAGAGTCGCGAGAACTGCCCTACAGTACGTCTTCCAGAAATATTAGTTAGAGGACATCGGAACAAACCCCTCTAGGAAG
The DNA here is from genome assembly GCA_932527175.1 of Operophtera brumata. NCBI lineage: Eukaryota > Metazoa > Arthropoda > Insecta > Lepidoptera > Geometridae > Operophtera > Operophtera brumata. The sequence continues at coordinate 28,260,657 of OW052239.1, read as the reverse complement.
AAGCTAGAGCTATAGATTATTCTGAAGCATCTGTCTGGTTTAACCTAGGTAAAAGCTCCCACAGGTTTATTATAAGGTCTGGTTTAACCTAGGTAAAAGCTCCCACAGGTTTATTCTGGTCTGGTTTAACCTAGGTAAAAGCTCCGACAGGTTTATTATAAGGTCTGGTTTAACCTAGGTAAAAGCTCCCACAGGTTTATTCTGGTCTGGTTTAACCTAGGTAAAAGCTCCGACAGGTTTATTCTAAGGGCCATCTGTCTGGTTTAACCTAGGTCCAAGCTGACGAAGGTTTATTCTAAGGGCTATCTGTCAAGTTTAACCAAGTACAAGCTACCACAGGTTTATCCTAAAGGACATCTGTCTAGTTTAACCTTGTTCCAAGCTCAGAGGTTTATTATAAGGACCACCATTTTGTTTAAGCTAGGTAAAAGCTCCCACAGGTTTATTCTAAGGTTTATCTGCCTAGTTTAAACAAGTTGCAAGCTTCCACAGGTTATTTTATGTATTTTTTGGAGGGGTTGTTTATTCTATAAAATAAATTATTTAAGTTGCTAATTTCGGAAAAAATGTGATTGAGAAGTACTTATTTATGTAGTTACCTTAGTTTTTAGTGTTTCAGTCACAGTCACAGACTAAAGTAAGTACTTTAGAGAGTGTTGGCTATCGGTGCATTGATGATTTAAGACAAGATTTGGATTGATAAATATTTTTAGGCTTATCACATTTTTCTTGTATTCAATGTGAAAACCTTGAGGACAGTATTTTGAGTTTGTCATAACCAAAATAAGGTTTTCTTATATTTAAAAAAAAACAGTTTAATTATATCTGCTCAAAATGTGTTTTATCTTGTTATCATTGTGAAAACCTTGAGGACAGTATTTTGAGTTTGTGATAGCCAAAATAAGGTTTTCTTATATTTAAAAAAAACAGTTGAATTATATCTGCTCAAAATGTATTTTTTCTTGTAATCATTGTGAAAACCTTGATTAAGAACCTTATTTTGAGTTTGTGATAACCCAAATAAGGTTTTCTTATATTAAAAAATAAGTTGAATTAAATCTGCTCAAACTGTATCTTACCTTAAAGTTATTCAATAATATACTTGTTAAGTTATTGTAAGAACCTATATCTTATATATTTCATACTTTTTTTTTTACTGTATTTTGGAATTGTATTTTATATAACTTTTGAAACAATAATGGTTATGCACATACTTTTCACTAGAAACGAGATGTTGGCGCATGCAACTGTGCCGAAATATCGTTAGCAATCAAAACTCAAAAATCATGGTAAATATGCCGATTTTAGTAAAAAGTATGTATTTTATATGTAACTAAGTTAAAGTTAGTTTTTAGGTAAGGTGAAAATGACATAGAATCACAATTATGTTAAGAGACAAAGATTTAGAAAATAGCCATCTGTTAAAAAAAAAACATATCTACATTATTTACAATTCTATTCGTTCCGATAGCAGATACACCAAGTGTTTCATGCTTGAGGTTATAACAAATAACACTTCATGGAAAACATTCAAAGAATAAAACGTAATGAGATATTGAGAGCAAGCAACATCAACTGCAAGCTCCACAGGTTTATTCTAAGGGACATCTGTCAAGTTTAACCTAGTACTAGCTCCCACAGGATTATTCTTAAGGACATCTGTCAAGTTTAACCTAGTACAAGCTCCCACAGGTTTATTCTAAGGGACATCTGTCAAGTTTAACCTAGTACAAGCTCCCACAGGATTATTCTAAGGGACATCTGTCAAGTTTAACCTAGTACAAGGTCCCACGGGTTTATTCTAAGGGACATCTGTCAAGTTTAACCTAGTACAAGCTCCCACAGGTTTATTCTAAGGGACATCTGTCAAGTTTAACCTAGTAAAAGCTCCCACAGGATTATTCTAAGGGACATCTGTCAAGTTTAACCTAGTACAAGCTCCCACAGGTTTATTCTAAAGGACATCTGTCAAGTTTAACCTAGTACAAGCTCCCACTGGTTTATTCTAAGGGACATCTGTCAAGTTTAACCTAGTACAAGCTCCCACGGGTTTATTCTAAGGGACATCTGTCAAGTTTAACCTAGTACAAGTTCCCACAGGGTTATTCTAAGGGACATCTGTCAAGTTTAACCTAGTACAAGCTCCCACAGGTTTATTCTAAGGGACATCTGTCAAGTTAAACCTAGTACAAGCTCCCACGGGTTTATTCTAAGGGACATCTGTCAAGTTTAACCTAGTACAAGTTCCCACAGGGTTATTCTAAGGGACATCTGTCAAGTTTAACCTAGTACAAGCTCCCACGGGTTTATTCTAAGGGACATCTGTCAAGTTTAACCTAGTATACGCTCCCACAGGGTTATTCTAAGGGACATCTGTCAAGTTTAACCTAGTACAAGCTCCCACAGGGTTATTCTAAGGGACATCTGTCAAGTTTAACCTAGTACAAGCTCCCACAGGGTTATTCTAAGGGACATCTGTCAAGTTTAACTCAGTACAAGCTCCCACGGGTTTATTCTAAGAACCACCTGTCTAGTTAAACCTAGGCATGGCGTCCCCGTAGAAAGCAACGACGACCATTATTGAGCCTCCTCCATCCACCGAAGTTCGTGTGACACTGTGTACTTCGGTTCGTAGCCACTGAAGACCCTTTCCCTCAGCGGTAGTCGGTTCCGCTATATGGCTTGCCCATTGCCATTTCAACTCTGAGAGCCGTCTGACATATTTATTTATGACATAGAATTAATTTTACTAATACGGGTAGCATAGTTTTAGTATAAGACGAAAACATGGAGCCATATAATTGTAAAGTTATTGTATTTTTTATTAATAAATTTATTCTTGAATTTGTTTTATTTTATTTATTGCAGTGTTTGAAATTAACAAGATAAATATACCTTTGATAATTATCGCGATAATTATGAAACAGATATTAAGCCTAGGCATCCTTTTTTAACTGATATTACATATCAACATTTATGTTAGAAGCAAGTAGTTTAGTAAATAAATTATACACATTTTACAATCAAGGTAATCTTTTATTATTATTTTGTTTATAATTGCATGATAAAATAAATAAATAAATAATGCTGGACAAGTTCACACAGCATTATCTAGCCCCAAGCTAAGCCAGAGCTTGTGTTATGGGTACTAGATAACTGATATACTTAATATAATACATTACATAGATAGATATTTTTTATTATACATAGAAAACACCCAGACACCCTGAACAAATATCTGCAGAACGCATAAATATTTGTTCCGAGGCGGGAATCGAACCCGCAACCTCCTGCGTCGCAGGCAAACCAACGCCAGCCGCGCCACAGAGGTCGTAAAAACTTGCAAACCAAAATACGAGAAGTTAATCAACTACATACTACTTGATTAAATTGATGAGTGGAATATCATCGTCATCAACCTCAACTGCCTTAACTGGACGGGGGGGTTCTGATGAATCGAAATTCAAAATCCAACTTAAATCTGCGTTATTATTACCAAGATACTTATCAAGATAATTATCAACCTATATTTATCTTGATAATTATCTTGATAAATATCAATAATAATTATCAATGATAATTATCACTTCGAACCCTAATTTATTGTACACACAAGGCAATCGTTTAGCTTGATATGGACATGTTATGAGGAGGGATGAAACGCATGTAACTAAGAGAGTTGTGAATATGAATGTTAGTGGATGGAAAGGAAGAGGAAGACCTAAGAAAAGATGATGGATTGCGTGAGAGATGATATGAATAAGAAGGGAATGAGTGATGAGGTGACGGCTGACAGGGGAGAGTGGAAGAAAGAGACGTACTGCGCCGACCACAAATAAACTGGGAAAAGGGCAAGACAATGATGACACCCAGAGCACCTCAGCAGTCTCGAGCACCGCCGTAAGGTTGCATGCCTTTCGATCTTCTATAGGTAACATTTCAGGGAATGCTCCCAGGAACTGCACGATCTGATCCCATCCTCTACTTTTCATCATAGGAAGAGCAGACGCACGGCTCAGTACCATCCTTACCTCATTGGTATACCTTCTATTCGCACAAAACGTTTCGGTTCTACCTTTATAATTCGAACTGCTAAGGAGTGGAATACACTACCGTCGTCTGTCTTTCCTGAAAACTATAATCTGGGTCTCTTCAAGGCAAGAGTGAATAGGTGCCTTCTAGACCTTTGTGGTGAGATCATGTTCAAATTCTATCAATGTTACAAAAAAAAAACACATTATAACAGTTTGCGATCAGTTTGGAAACACCATATTTTCTTATATAACTTACGTTGAAATATTATTAAAAATATAAAACTAACTAGTTTAGTCCTTGTTAAAAATATAACATTTACAATTTAAAAAAACGGCCAAGTGCGAGTCAGACTCGCGCACGTAGGGTTCCGTACCACTATTGCAGATTGCAGATAAAAAGGAACACAAAAAAAAAAAAAAATTGGAGTTCCTTACTCCAATTTTTTTTCCCTAATTCTAACTAACCGGGGATAGTTTAGCTTCCCAAAGGTAAAAGAATTTTTAAAATCGGTTCAGTAGTTTCGGAGCTTAATGCAAACAAACAAAAAATCTTTCCTCTTTATAATATTAGTATAGATTGAAGATTATACGGTTCAAGTCCCTCAAGATCGGAATGTTCGGGTCACATTCCTAATTTAACTAAGTGATGAGTTATGAGTTAGAATGTTCGGGTCACATTCCTAATTTAACTAAGTGATGAGTTATGAGTTAGAATGTTCGGGTCACATTCCTAATTTAACTAAGTGATGAGTTATGAGTTAGAATGTTCGGGTCACATTCCTAATTTAACTAAGTGATGAGTTATGAGTTAGAATGTTCGGGTCACATTCCTAATTTAACTAAGTGATGAGTTATGAGTTAGAATGTTCGGGTCACATTCCTAATTTAACTAAGTGATGAGTTATGAGTTAGAATGTTCGGGTCACATTCCTAATTTAACTAAGTGATGAGTTATGAGTTAGAATGTTCGGGTCACATTCCTAATATAACTAAGTGATGAGTTATGAGTTAGAATGTTTGGGTCACATTCCTAATTTAACTAAGTGATGAGTTATGAGTTAGAATGTTCGGGTCACATTCTTAATTTAACTAAGTGATGAGTTATGAGTTAGAATGGAATAAAATGAAGCCCAATTCTCATAATAAAAAATAATCAAATTAAAGTTCGGATCATGTTACGATCTAGTGTCGATGTCACAAACGTCAAAAATGGTATTCTGCTCACCCACAACACAACACGGAGTATGATTATATCGAAATGTGACTGTAACCTGAATGTTTAAATGTGTGAAAACCCTCTCTGCACTCTTTATAGTTATTGTACAGCACTATCATAGGCAGAGGGTACCGCTTATCATCAGGTGGGCCATCTGCTTGTTCCGTCATTCAAGTTGTATCAAAATAAAAATAAAAAATGTTTCAGGAATAGGAAGTAGATTATATTGTTTAATGAGGCAGCAGAATACAAACTTTTCAGTCAATTCGCAATACAGTCTCGATTCGGTCAACTTCCATTGTGCCTTTAAAATAAATAAGAGAATTGGGCGTCAGGTTGTTTATTATGAAAAGTTTGTGCTATAAGACGACCTCTGTGGCGCGGCGAGCGAAGGTTGGCCTGCGACGCAGGAGGTTGCTGGTTCGATTCCCGCCTCGGAGCAAATATTTGTGCGATCGCAGATATTTGTTCAGGGTGTTCTGTATTTACTGTGTATTTTCTATGTATAATAAAAAATATCTATCTATGTATTATATTGTATTAAGTATATCAGTTACCTAGTACCCATAACACAAGCTTTGCTTATCTTGGGGTTAGACAATGTTGTGTGAACTGTGTCCAGCATTATTTATTATTATTATTTATTAAGACATGTGTTATTGTTGCTAGTTCAAGTATTAGTAATGTCCAGTCCTAACAACTGATCAGTGTTAGCTAAGGCAGAGTAAAAGTTCCAGAAGGGGGATGCTCACGCTTGAGGCACGAAGTTCAAATTTTTAGGTGTTTTTGCTCATTACAGCTCATCAACACTTCTTCAGATAGCAAAAGTTGATTTTGCGAGAACTAGGAGACCTAACACACATGTTTTAATTGATAGTATCTCATAAATATCATCAGTTTAGCTATGATACCCCTAAACACTGTAAAAATCTGTTTTAGACTATCGTAGCTAAACTGATGATATTTATGAGATACTATCAATTAAAACATGTGTGTTAAGTCTCCTAGTTCTCGCGAAATCAACTTTCGCTATCTGAAGAAGTGTTGATGAGCTGTAATGGGCAAAAAAACACAAAAAGAAATCTTTCACGCCTCAAGCGAGAGCATCCACCATAAGAATGTGTTATTTATTTCATAAGTGTTGCTAGTTCTTGCACAGTAATGTCCAGTTCTTAGAACCTCTGATCAGTGTTTGAATAAGGCAGAGTAAAAGTTGCTTAAATGTACAGTGGTGGAAAGAAAATGTTCGTCACCTTAGGGCCTATTTTTGGTTGTTCAATGCAAAAAGCATAGATACTGTTTTACCGACATAGTATTGTATTGGTACTGTTTTACCGACACAGGAACTTATTCTCGCGCTACGTATATCGGAACTGCCAATGTGTCAATATTGCAATATTACGAAAATAACCCTCAGTTACCATGACAACGGATATTAGCAGCGATTGAACGACAGATAGTCTACGAATAAAATGACAAAACTTCTGGCTAACTCAATAAAAAACTGGCCAAGCGCGCATCGGACCTCACGCATTCAGGTTTCCGTCGTAGAAACTATTATATAATTTGTGGTTCCGTAACAAATGTAGGCGTTATAAATTGCCTAAGTTTAGTTAATCCACACCCAAAATTAAATCTGTTTGTAATAGAAATATGAGAAAATTCTCAAAATGTTTCTATTTTCTAAAATATTAGAATTTTTTGGTAATATATTCATAATAAGTAAGTTGAATATTTAAAAAAAAACTAGTTCCTGGGTTAAATGGAACTTAAATTGAACTTAGTAACAAAAATACAGTCTTATTCTACTTAATAAGCTCTAAAATTATACTCCTGATGCTAGGGGGGGTACGACAGATTTATTTTCTCTCCCACTTTAACTTGTACGGGAGCCATACTTCAAAATTATTTTTGTGTATTATTTTTGGGTTTCGGTCAGAAGATACATAAATAGTACAAATATGAATACTACTATGGTTTAGCCGCTATAGACCCGTGTGATAGAGAGACGGACAGATGGATGGGCGAGTGCAATAGAACTTTGTTTGGCCCCTTTGGGTACGGGACCCTAAAAAAGTCGTTCTAAACTTAAACAAGCAACTGATCAAAGGTGTGCGATTTTGATCTTTATAATAAACATATAAATTATGGTGTTCTTTACAGCAGTCTGCTACGTAGAATAGTTGGAAAAGGTAATATGTGCTCGCGACAAGCTAAGGGGATTCCTTTGAAAACTGACGAACGTTTTCATTCCGCCACTGTACAATGATCTAATAAAATTCAGACAAAAACCTTATAGCTAAGGTATTATGACAGGTATAAGCTTATCACTCACAAAAACCATACTGATGATGTTTATCACCTTTCTATACACAGTTTTAAGTGATAGAGCAACATCGGGAGTGAAGCCGTTTTCAAATGGAGCGCTTCTGTATGATTTGTATAGAAATGATGCCATTTTTATTCACTGTTATGTAAACACTGGTTATCACTTTTAGAGTCAAAAACTATGGTTTTACCGATGTATCAGTCTTTTAGTGAGTGAATAAAACACTCAGAACATAATATTTGCAAGCAATTACCGAGAAATATACATAATTCGCAAAGTTTTGACAGAAGCGTCGCGTTATTCTAAAATCACTATTTTGGCTTGGTATATCCGCTCGCGTCATATAATACGCTTTGTATCCGCGAATATAGGATAAAAATAAATCATAGTACTCACCTAGTTGAGTGGCTTGCCCCTGGGTCGGCGTAGCAGGCAGCAAAACAGCTTTGTGTGTCAAGTCCTCGAAGGAAACACCAGTAACGGCAGTCGAAAGAAGTTGGTTTTTCACTATGCCCCTGTTGATGTGATCACCGAAACTTTTGTCAGACATGTTCGTCAAGTTATTATTTACCGGCACATGCGAAAATTTGCACAAATTCACATATTTGGAGGTCGAAAATAGGTAATACAATTAAACAAAGTTACGTGTCACTTGCATATTTTGTCAAATTTTTGACGTGACTGACATCGCACCATGTGACACTGGCAGTGTTTCGGAGCAAGCCAGACATAAACAAACAACACTGGCAAAATTGAATAACGAAGACATTGCAATATAAAAAATAAATAATATTGTCTTTCCCTAGGTATCCCAGGATAGTGACATCTATCGATCTGTAGCACACAACTAAAAAATATAATATAAGTACGGCGTTTGATGAGGTTTTGGGTTTCCTTTGGCACATAATATGAGTCCCCCTAAACTTCTAGAACGTCGTTAAAAGAAGAGGAGCCGTCTTGATTTTGGATGGATGAGAGTCGATTGTCATTAGTAGGGGCATATAATATATAATAATACAAATGTAGGGGTTATATATTTAAGCTATTGCCACAGAATAAATAATAATACAAGTATCTATTGCATTAAAATTGGTAGGTACCTATCGTTTAGCAATTATAAATGTAAATATTATTCCCTAAATGAATTCCTCATCCTTCGTTTATTCGAAAACGATAGGTACCTACCAATTTTAATGCAATAGATACTTGTTCTATTATTTATTCTGTGGCAATAGCTTAAATATATAACCCCTACATTTGTATTATTATATATTCTATGCCCCTACTAATGACAATGGACTCTCATCCATCCAAAATCAAGACGGCACAAGAGAATATGATGCGATGCACCGCGTGGCTGTTCAAAAAGAGAAGCGTCGTGAGATTGGAGGGCGCAGCTGTGCATAGTTTAATTATATTTTTAGAGGCCAATACAATAGCGCGTCTGTTCCATTTTGATCATTTTACAACTGTTACTAATATAATTATTATAAAATTCAAAATGCCGACTGTTTGAATCCTAGGCTAAAGAAATAGTTAAATAAACAAAATACCACGTTAGTTCACAATTTGGCCACGACGCTTCTCTTTTTAAACAGACTAAAAAACAGATTCAATTCAGTATTTTTTATTTCAACTTCTATCAGAGACCCTAGAATCTGGTGATGTATAGAAATAGCCTAAAACTTGGTGGAATTCTCTTAAAAACAACAAAATCAAAGAAATAGTTCGTCTATTAGGTATATCCTACCTACGCCCTTGCATCGATATCTCCTTGGACATCGATGAATGGGCCTGATACTGATGCTGAATAGGTCGATGACCGCATTCTTCTGCTCACTAAAGACATGGCCCACATACAAACTAAAGACATGGCCCACATATACACTAAAGACATGGCCACATACACACTAAAGACATGGCCCACATACACACTAAAGACATGGTCCACATACATGCGTCAATAAGTAATAACACACGGTTCATTCCGCCGGTGTAGTAAACGGGATATCCGTTTAATTCACTTCAGCGACACGGAAATACTTCTTTAGTCATTGTTTTTTATGAGTTTCGATGTCATTTAGGGTGGGGTATATATAACGCAAAATTACTAATCTTAGATTCGATTTTTACCTGACTAAATCAAGTACAATATTCAAATTAAAAATATGCATGGATACTAAATTATATGCATGCATTGCATTGTGGCGCGGCGGGCGATGGTTTGCCTAAGACGCGGGAGGTTGCGGATTCGATTCCTGCGTCGGAACAAATATTGTGCGGCCTGCAGATATTTGTTCAGGGTGTTCTGGGTATTTTCTGTGTATAATAAAAATATCTATCTATGTAATGTATTGTATTAAGTATATCAGTTATCTAGTACCCATAACACAAGCTCTGCTTAGTTCGGGGCTAAGATAATGTTGTGTGTGAAGTGAAACGACCAACAGCTCAGTATCGACTGAATCTTTATTTATTAAAATACCCACATGTACATTTCTGAATGACACACCATCTTTCCCTTTTCAGCTTTTTTTTTAAAAAAAAGCTTACATTCAGTAACATTACACTTACATCTATGGGTAAATATTACTACATAAAAACATTTATATAAAGAAAGTTTTGAAACAACTTGTCAACAAGAATAATGTTCTTGTTCTTAAAGGTTAGATAAACTTATTACTAGTTTATTTTGTATATACTCTGAGTTATATAGGTACTTGGATATAGGATTTACGCAACGGGCATAGGTACAGTCAGTACTCGATGATGCATAACATTAATGAATTACTTATTTAAATTGTGATTTATCATCCTAGCTTCGCGTGCGGCTGCCCTCTCGACTCGGTTCCTTGACCCCGTAGGCAGAGGATCCATATGCTTTACATTTGTATCAGTTGGTGTAATCTTATTAATTATTTCCTCCTCGGGATCATCGTACACACTATTGTCACTGTCACACTTTCCATCATCATCACACATCATCACTTCGCTAGAAGGAGACGTGTTTACTCTCAGTAGGTGTCTACGATTACGCCGAAAACCCTACCAGCGTCGTGTTAAAGTAAGAACGCGGTTGAGCCGCGCGACCCGTGACCCGTGCGTCTCGCCGTCTATTCCCGTCTACAGCGATCACTTCGTCACCCGTATTGAGAGCAGATAGTTCCCGTGAACTAGCATCGTAGTGAAGCTTCGCCCTAGCTTGCTTACTGATTCTATTTTGATAATCTATGTTATTGTCCCTAGCTGGATTAAGTTTATTCAAATGAATCGGCAGACGAGTGTTAAGCTTTCTACTCATGAGGAGTTCTGCCGGACTTGCAATACCGTCTCTGGGAGCGGTTCTGTAGTTAAACAGACTTAGATAAAAATCGGAACCATCATCCAGCGATTTCTTCAATAAAGTTTTGATCGTACGCACGGCGCGCTCTGAACGCCCATTTGATTGGGCATAGTTGGGGGACGAAGTGCTATGAGTAAAAGCCCAAGAGCTTACAAAACTCTGAAATTCTTTAGAAGCATACGCTGGCCCGTTGTCCGTAATCAGTTCATGTGGTATTCCATGACGCGCGAACTGATCTTTCATGGCCTTAACTACGCTCTTGGTGGTTATATTGGTTATAGGACACACCTCAACGTAGTTAGAAAAGTAATCAACCAATATCAGGAAGTATGTTTTTTTGTATTCAAATATATCGGAACCCACTTTTATCCACGGAAGGCTAGGTATTTCATGAGCAATCAACGGCTCCCGCTGCGGCAGCGCGGCGTGCCGCGCGCACACGCGACAACGGCGCACCGCGCGCTCCATGTCGTGCGACATGCCTGGCCAATACATTACCTCCCGCGCGCGCCTCTTACATCTATCTATACCTAGATGCCCTTCGTGCACCCTCGCTATCATGTCAGCACGAAGTTCTTTCGGAATGAATACAAAGTCGTTTTTGAATAAAACACCATCATAATATTCGAGAGCACCCCGGTGCTCCCATAATGACCTCACTCTTTCATCTGTTTCATACTTGTTTAACGGCCAACCATATTTTATGTTATGAATCAGCAACTGACAAGTTACATAATTTTTTGTGTGTTCTCTTACTAAATTAATTTTCTCATCACTAAACGACACATTTTTTATTAAAAAACAGGATTGAATCTGAACCTCATCCGAAACTCTGTCATGCATTAATTCTGGAAGTGCAGCGCGCGAAAGTGCGTCAGCTACGTACATGTATTTTCCCGGTTTATACATGACGGAAAAGTCGTACCTTTGAACACGGAGCATCATGCGCTGTAACCTAGCTGGAACAGCACTTAAGGATTATTTAAATAGCGGTTCTAAAGGTTTATGATCAGTTTCTACGAGTACATCACTTTTGCCGTATACATACTGATGGAATCTTTCGAGCGCGAAGACAATAGCCAACATCTCTTTCTCTATTTAAGCATATCGCTGTTGAGTTTCAGTTAGAGTGATGGAGGCAAATTCTACTGGACGACCATTTTGCAACAAGACCGCCCCGAGCGCGTGCGAGCTGGCGTCCACCGATACCGCGGCCGGCTCGTCGGCCGCGAACAGCGCTAGCACCGGCGCGCTACACAAATCATTCTTTAACGTGTAAGCTTTATTTTTTACATTAATTTATTTGAGTTTGAGTAATTTATTTGATGGGTTTCCTTGGCGTAGAAATCCACCACGTCGAATTGTTTTTCTAACTAGATAGGTACGTAAGTAGAATACTGATGTAAAATGTATTTTATAATGTAGTATGTTCAATCAATTTGCGAAAAGGCTAATAGCTATTCCCAAGGCACGGACACAGACTAAGGGTATAACGCAGGTGCAATCTTACGGTGAACGAGCTCTACCTACATACCCAACTTTCTAAATAAATACTTAAGTACATCATTAAATACATTATTTTTATTGTAGCTACCTGCCCATGTCAGTATTGCAATATGTATGACCCATCACAATGCGTTGGACCGACCAGGAACTACTCGACCAGATCAAGTCTGCAGAGGGCGGCGACCTGTATGAATTAACTACAATTTTTAGTGAATTACAGCAAACTTCGCGGTTGGCGTGTACGCCCCGAGTGGCGAGTGGTTGCCCGCCGAGTGGGTACGCGTTTAGATCCGCCGAGTGGGCGAGCGAGACAGTGCGGGGTAGCGGAGGGGAGAGTACTCGGCCTAGTAACTAGAACGGGGTCCGAGTAGCTGTCACGGCCTGTAGTAGCGGCCGAGCACTCGGACATGACGTGTTTACAAATACCGAGGGCACTGTCTCGCCACTACTCGGTAGGTGTAATCAGGCTATTATGTACGTGTAAAAATACCGCGCTGACATAGGTACCTACTTGGCCCCCGCGTAGTACGCTCTGTTGGTCGTTTTCCACAGCCAACATATAAGTCAATGCGTACAGTTCTTAATCCGAGATGCGTACGCACTGTCGTCAACGCGCCGAGATAAGAGTACGTAACGCCACCATCCAGAGATAGTGAATCCCCGTGGCATCCCCAGGGGTGTCTTCCAGGGGTGCCTAGGGTCCGGAACGGAGTGGAGGAACTTGACAGTTTTTTTTTAAACTATGATACACCCTCGTTTGAGTGCGGTCTCACCTGTTGGTAAGTGACAATGCGGCGCCTACGTTGCAGCAAGAAGGTCTAGCAGGCACCTATTGCCCTATTGCCTTAAATAGACCCATATTATAGTTTTCAGGAAAGACAGACGACGGCAACGCGTTCCATTCCTTAGCTGTTCGCATTACAAAAGTGGAACCGAAACGCTTAGTTTGCAAGTGATGAGGTAAGGATGGCACTGAGCCTTGCACCTGCTTGTCGTGTGATGAAAAGGAGACTTCGTAAGGCTTTGTATGCCGCCTGGCAAAGGGGATGTTAGTCCGTGCGGGTCATTCCACCACCAGCACCTTCGAGAGAGCCGCTCGCTCCAAGCCCTACCCTCGAGAACTGGCCCTGACCGGGAGTCCGAGGACCAACACCACCTTGGCTGTGCCAACCCCAGGCAGATATCTTTATACATAATAAAGACCTCGCGCCGCACGAAAAGGCAGCACACGCTACGCTTGATATACTCCTAATGGATACCTACATTACAGTGATGTGTCCGGCCAAAGAATAGTCCCCTACATATCTTCCCGCCGTGGATGTCGTAAAAGCCGACTAAGAGATTACCCGGACTTGTTTATAAAACTGATTGAAATGGAAAATCTACAGGTTGTAAAATTATAATTATTAGTTTTTCTAAAGAAAGTGTGCAACCGCTGACCCAGGTCAAAAATAAATGAACCAGGGCCCCTTCATGGAAGTAATTAGTACAGTTTCTGGTCTTAATGTTGTTTTTTTTCCAATTTTTCTAAAGAACTTGTATATTTTTAGAAGTTGGGAAGCAAAAGTTGTATTTCTAAATAATTAGATAAATCAACTCATTGCATTTACGTGAAACAAAACGCAACAAGCTTCATTACTTTCCCACAACTTCTACGCAAGAAATTAAATTAGCTTTTTCGAAACTATATGAAGTTTCGTTTCCTTCAATACATTTTCTGACAGCGTCCTTAGTGTTCTCCTCGTTGTCGCTAGGGGCGCTGCAAGTAAATGTATGGAAGGAAACGAAAATTCGTATAGTTTCGAAAACTATCAAAACTCGTACTAAGCCCCCTGTTCGCAGAACTACTAGTTTTAAATTAATTCAAAAATGTATTCAAAAAATAAAACAAATGTTATTTAACAAAATTTATTTCAATTTTGATGACTTACCTTGAAATCATACACCAACTTATTTACAAATGTTTTCAACTAACTCAATTATAAATTAAACTATGAGAGTCCAAGGGAGTATTCACACGTACCACTGGCACCTAACCGCAGCGATAGTGTTATTTAGGGTTCCGTACCCAAAGGGTAAAACCGGACCCTATTACTAAGACTCCACTGTCCGTCTGTCTGTCTGTCACCAGGCTGTATCTCATGAACCCTGATAGTAAGACAGTTGACATTTTCACAGATGATGTGTTTCTGTTGCCGCTGTTGCAGATAATGGTACGGAAGCCTTCGTGTGCAGGCACATGTGACTCTTCATCTTTATGTCTCAGGGTGGCGGGCGCAGTACAATGCCACATAGGGCGCGTCCTAGGTGGACGTGACCTATGAGGTAATGCACTGTTCATAGGCAGAGGTTACCGCTTAACATCAGGTAGGCCATCTGCTTGATCCGTCATCTAAAGGAATATAAAAAAACACATATTGAGCTACTTTTAAACTCTGTGCCACGTGGGCGAAGCCGCTGGCGGACGCTAGTGAGTAGTTTTCATTAGTCGGCCGCAGTGTTAGCCAAAAAGTCTCGAATTTTGAAGTTCCGATATTCGACGCCTGTTTGTTATGACTGCCACTTCCCCGGTATTTAATGTAGTTTTTGCTCTGACTGACTGTATGTAAGTAATAGGAAGTACATATCTTGGTCTGTGAGTAACAGAAAATTTAATTCGTCTGCACCATGACTGTAATTCTTCCTAGGTCTGCACCATGGACTTAGTATACAAAGTAATTTGTTGTTAATAATAATAAATAAAATAAATAATGCTGGACAGTTTACACAACATTATCTAGCCCCAAGCTAAGCAGAGCTTGTGTTATGGGTACTAGATAACTGATAATTATATTATACTTAATACAATGTATTACATAGATAGATATTTTTGATCATACATAGAAAATACCGATAATAGTTAATAATAATAAATAAAATAAATAATGCTGGACAGTTTACACAACATTATCTAGCCCCAAGCTAAGCAGAGCTTGTGTTATGGGTACTAGATAACTGATAATTATATTATACTTAATACAATGTATTACATAGATAGATATTTTTGATCATACATAGAAAATACCCGGAACAAATATCTGCGATCGCGCAAATATTTTATCCGAGGCGAGAATCGAACCCGTAACCTCCTGCGTCGTAGGCCAACCTTCGCCCACTGCGCCACAGAGGTCGTCAAGAGTTAAGTTAAGTAGTTTGTATACTAAGTCCATGGTCTGCACTGCACGTAGTACACTGTTTGTACATTATACTATACAATCTTTGCCTGTGGGCACTGAGTGTAATCATTCTCGCTAGCTCCACGATGTAATCACTCCATGATGTTTTATTACTTAATACTTCTTGAAATTCTACTATTTTCCCTAATTTTAACTTAAAAATTCATAAAAATAAAAATGGCAAATGCACAAGACGAACGACGCCAAAAAAAAAGAAACTTCTGGTTCTGAAAATCATAGAGGAATTTTGTATACTGAAAATCATTCGTGCGTAGTACGTTTGTTTAATTATTTAATATTTCTTACTAAATTATTTCTTTGTTTACTGAGTGTTTTTGGAAACTATATTAAAATGTGTGAAATGCCAACGTTAGCGTGTAGAGGTTGTCTGCGTATTAATATGCGGATGCATCGCATTGAAAACAACAATCTTCAAGAAATATACGAGAAACTAACAAAGACTAAGGTATGCATGCATGCAAAACTAAACTTTATTTGATACCTATGTTTAGTACTCTTCGTATAGGGAGAAGAAGCACCCTTTTATCTCTCTCCCCCTCGTGAAAAGTTCCATTATTAATTTCTAAAATCATACATAACCTCACTTTTATGCGCTCCTCTTTAGTTGCACTAGTAGGCGGTATTGAAATCGTTGCTAGTAGGTACATTTTTACCCAAATTCAGGTTTGGAGTGTACGTCGTCTTCTCGCCTCAAACTGTCTATCCACTACTAGCAAGGTTGGTTATGTTCCCTGTATTGCACTTTGGATGTGTCAAAGTCAATGTGTCAAAGTTTCGGTTTTTGGCCGCTGCAGACTATGGATTCTTGTACGTTGGACCACGTTGACCCATGGTGGCGCTAGCAGTCTCTTTTAACTGATTTTAACCTCATTTCTCCAAACTACATGGTGGGTGCTACTATCACGGATTCGAGAAAAACGCCATTTTGTTTTTATTTGTGAAATGGTGATATGTTGTGTGATAAAATTACGTTAAAATATTAGCAAATATAAACAAGTCTCCTGTTTTATCTGTATTAAATTAAGTGAAAAAATACACAAAATAAAAAACAGTTGAGCTGAAAGTGCTAAAACAATATAATTAGTGAAGTCCAAAATACAAAAAACCGACCGTGGAAAACTTTATGCTGATGTGAGATGTGGCTCTCATGCAAAAACTACAATTTAAACCGGGCTCTCATGACATGATCGTCTAACCCGCAGTGCCAGTTTAGCCAGCCAGGCTTTACAGTATACTGCGAGAGCCCGGTGACTTGTTCACATACAGGAATATTACCCTCTAATACCAAGGTACTGTAACATGTGTTTTTTCCCTAAGTACATACCTACTTACCACTTGAAAGGCAGGAAAACGTAGAACTCGCACTAAAATACCCTGACCTGTTCGTCTGCTTGAATATTCGCGCCACGATATTTGTATTTTCCTTTCATCGAGATATCAACGGAATCCACAACGGACGGGGGCTCGCTCATCGCGCCTTAGAATCGAGCACTCCGGTACGGAGGCCGCACTGCTCTAATCGCATAGGAAGGAATAATAAGGAATACGGAATCTATGGAATCCGAATCAATGCGTGCGCGCTTCTCGTAGATCGAGAATCAGCACCACAGCACACGGCGTCGCCAACCTACGAGTGTTTGATTGAAAAAAAAAACGGACGACAAGACAGGAGTACACAGACAGACAGACAGACAGATTGATTGACGTGACGGATGCTGAAAGATCTTTCGTAAAGGTGGTTGGTTTATGAAAATATGAAATTAACTTTTTATCTATCGTTATAGGTACACGGATGGATTCCCAGAGTTCTGCCTGCCTACATATCTTGAAAGCGAGTAAATAGTTTCCCCGTTGAGGAGACTGCACGAATACATAG
This sequence comes from Operophtera brumata, assembly GCA_932527175.1. Classification (NCBI taxonomy): domain Eukaryota; kingdom Metazoa; phylum Arthropoda; class Insecta; order Lepidoptera; family Geometridae; genus Operophtera; species Operophtera brumata. The sequence goes on along the minus strand of OW052239.1, from coordinate 28,243,117 downwards.
GTAGTATAGGTCACCGGCCTCTATGTAAGTACCTAGCTATTTTGTGAATCAATTTTGCCCATTGATAAGCGATAGAAAAACTTTAGGACCCGACTCAATACTATCCGGGGTTGTCATTTGGACGGTCTTTTTTCCTCAGTGCCCCCTTTATCTACACCCCATCCGAATCTTCCGAAGACGGCGAGTCTGTTGTCTGGCGGTACAAACCGTATATTTACATTCAGGCCAAGCTTTACCTACATTCACTTCGGCTAGGATATTTATCTAGCTTGTTTCTCGCCAGGTAAACAGCTGGCACTTCTAGGTGTTAATTTGTGAATAAACTTAACCTCGACTATTTTAGGTACAATTATTTTGATTGTTTTATCTTGTGTAAACCTCTAGGATGGGGACGGAAGAGGGTTGCAGTACCTAATAATGTTTAATATTGTATTACCCTATAAGAACCCACAGTCTACACAGCAGTCAGCAGCAGTCTAGCAGTCAGTCTAAGATATACACGCATCAGCTCCGAGAGCTGCCTGTGTATTATAAATAAATAATAATAATAGTCTCTTTATGCATGCATTTCATCAACCACCGGCAAAAATCATCATTACCCTTAAAATATTATTGGTACCTACTGAAATGGCATGCCCATAGCCACTTCAACATACTAATTCTGAGAGCTATGTTAGTTGTTTTCAATGAATTTTTGGTTCTAGTACATGCTAGCTTCTTCTTTTCTTCGATTGTGATCTAGAGATCAAGCTATCTTTTATGAAGTATAGCTTAAATCTATCCTACCATAAACCTAGAAATTACCTAAATCTGTTTAAAATCTAGCATTGGCTTTCGAGACCACGCATTGGAGAATATGTCTCCGAGCAGATGTACTGGGCTGTTGATGAGTTTACTGGATGCAATCGGGCTTAAGATGGACTTCGGTAACTTTTCTATCATCATTATCTTAAGCCTCTTTATGTTCCACTACGCTTTGGCAAATCTTTGTGTGATCTGCAAATAATGTATTTGTGGCCTGGGTGTTATAGTACCATGGTACTCGTAGTTCCGTATACCCACGACAGGGAATCCTAGTGTGTGATCATGACTATGTATGTGACTGTTGGGTGTTATGTTATGGTACCACTCTGATCCAATACGGAGTGAATGTGTTTCCATCTACTGCTGAATATAGATAGAAAGAACCGCCCCATAGAAAGCCCATATCTTTATAATGTCATTGTTTGATCAATAGGGTCCTACCTCTTACATGCGTTGTCCGATTCTGTGGTATCTGAGACGAGAATATATGGCGTAGCTTCCCAAAGGCTGCCCATCTGAGTTGGTTTCGTCTGCTGACCTGTGATGAAGTTGGACCTACCTACCTAATTGAATCGCTTGACACAAATAGACATAACTGCTGGTCAACAACTTTTATGATATTGTCCCGATATATGATTATTGTTTTATTATATTATATTCCCTATGCGGCATTCACTGCGCCCGCCACCCTGAGATAAAGATGAAAAGCTTCATGAATTTTAAGGTACTAATATTCTAATATGATTTATAAAAAAAAAAACTGAATAAATGAAATGAAATGTGCCATTAATTTCACCCGCAACCATAACCTTTAAACTGGAACACAGCAATGCGAGCACTACTGCTTTGCGCCAGAAATAGGTATGGTGGTACTTTCCCAGACAAAATCTTTTACAAAAAAGTGGCCAAGTGCGAGTCGGACTCGCCCATGAAGAGTTCCGTAGCTGCAAGTAACATAATATAAAAGTTCTTGGATGGATTACGAATAATGACGTATTAAAAAAAAACTACTTGCTAGATCTCGTTCAAACCAATTTTGAGTTAAAGTTTACATGGTAATGTACATCATATTTTTTTTTTAGTTTTATCATTCTCTTATTTTAGTGACAAATGACATAAGAAACCTCAAAATCATTTTTGAAGACCTATCCATAGATTCCCCACACGTATAGGTTTAATGAAAAACAAAAAAAATTGAGTTTCAGTTCTATGTATGGGGAACCCCAAAAATAATTGTTTTTTTTCAATTTTTGTGTATAAATCTTAATGCGGTTCACAGAATACATCTACCTACCAAGTTTCAACAGTATAGCTCTTATAGTTTCTGAAAAAAAAGGCTGTGACATACACGGACAGACAGACAGACATGACGAATCTATAAGGGTTCCTTGTCTTTGACTACGGAACCCTAAAAAGCTCTACTAGTAATTCCCAATAGTTATGAGTTCTGGGAGCTATATGGCCTGCCCATTGCCACCTCAACATGTTAATTCTGAGAGCTATGCCAGTGATCTTCGTCCTTCTTCGGATCGCCTAATTTCGGGTTCTATCATGTACGGAAAATCCGAGCATAGCAGAGTTAGCGACCAGTCAGACAATCAAGTTATTATTGAAAGAGCGAACCGAGTTCTTTGAACGAACTTTGATGTATCCGTTTTTGATTGCATGAATATTCATTTTTGGAGCTCATGAGTTTAAGTACTGTATTTTTATGTTTTTAAAAATAATGGAAAATGTATTTCAATTTAGTTTAATAATAGTTTATTAATATTAATATTTTGGAAAACTTGGAACATTTCAAGAATTTTCTCATTAAAAATGAGCAAAATTCTTGAAATGTTCCGTACCCAAATGGTCCACACGGAGCCCCATTGAGTAAGTCTCGCTCATCTGTCCGTCTGTCTGTCTGTCACTCTCTCTGCCACAAGCTAAATTCAATCTAGTCTTAATATTTGCACAGCGCGACAGTTTAATAACTCAACTTATACTATTTCTAACTTATACATTTGGTACGGAACCCTGTGCGCAAGGTCTGACGCGCACTTGGCTGGTTATTGTAGATTGACTTGTTGTTGAAAAGATTTTCATCAATAAAATCAAATAACTGTGTGTGTGTCTGTGTTTATGTAGACCCGTAGCTTTTAAACAGTTGAACTTTAATGTGATGGGTGATTTCAATGGGTTTTTTTATTTGAAAACAGGTTTTCTAGTGAAAACAAGTTTTCAAGTTTGAGCTCAAACTTCAAATTAAGATGACAAGACATGTCTTCCTAAAGCAGACTCCAGGGTCCGATGATGACCAGCATAGGATGAACAGGATCTTAGGGTGCTACTGAAGCTGAATCTTCAAGTTTGAGCTCAAACTTCAAATTAAGATGACAAGACATGTCTTCCTAAAGCAGACTCCAGGGTCCGATGATGACCAGCATAGGATGAACAGGATCTTAGGGTGCTACTGAAGCTGAATCTTCAAGTTTGAGCTCAAACTTCAAATTAAGATGACAAGACATGTCTTCCTAAAGCAGACTCCAGGGTCCGATGATGACCAGCATAGGATGAACAGGATCTTAGGGTGCTACTGAAGCTGAATCTTCAAGTTTGAGCTCAAACTTCAAATTAAGATGACAAGACATGTCTTCCTAAAGCAGACTCCAGGGTCCGATGATGACCAGCATAGGATGAACAGGATCTTAGGGTGCTACTGAAGCTGAATCTTCAAGTTTGAGCTCAAACTTCAAATTAAGATGACAAGACATGTCTTCCTAAAGCAGACTCCAGGGTCCGATGATGACCAGCATAGGATGAACAGGATCTTAGGGACTGAAGTTGAATCTTCAAGTTTGAACTCAAACTTCAAATTAAAAAACATCATAAACAAATTAAAAATGACAAACTTTTTTCTTATATTCAAGTTAACACTTATCTTCTCGAAATACATAACTATATTTTTCTTTCAATAAAGCAAAACTTGCATTTATAATCTTGCTAGCTAGGTCTCATCTCTGGTAAAACGCGGTTTTCCGACTTTTCATGCATTTCGAAACACCTAGGTATGCTAGGTCCCCCAGGTACTTTATGTATATGTGACAAACATGTAAAAGAATGGATCAGTATATAAAATTTATATTCTTATCGTATTTTTTTTATGAATTTCACTATCCGGATTTAGCGGACGTCATTATCCGGATTGCAAGCCCTAGTCCTAGGTGGACGTTCGTGACATATGTGGCATTGTTACAGGCAGAGGTTACTGCTTAATATATCAGGTGGGCCAATCGCTTGCTCTGTCATTCACGTAGTTAAAAAAAAACCTCTGTCTCCTCTCGTGAATGCCGCAAAAGCCGACTAAGGGATTACACTAAGGGATGGCCAGAAGCATCCACCTGAGTGCTCAAAACATACTGCGATCACCAATCGGCTGCCAAGCGTGGTAATTATGGCAAATGCCCCCATTGCATTATATGAAGGGAGTCGTCCAGCAGTGAACGTCTATAAGCTGCCGATGAATGAAACCTTATTTGAATTGCTGGCCTATATTTCCTTAGTCCTGAGTCATAGCACGATCTTAATTGTTTTAAGATTCGAAGCAAAACGCGCTCTTTCCCAACAATGGTCAGGCGAGTCGCTGACTTGCTGCTGGAGCAACGGCCGCCTGGACTCGCGCGATGGCAACACGGGCCGCGTGCTGCGGAGACTGCAGATGCGATCCAACGCAGCAGCTATGTTACTGGCGGACTACAGGTCTATTGGAGCACCGGATTTGGTTTGCGTCTCCGATCGGGGTGAAGGTAGAGATATTTTGTTGAAAGCCCTTTAGTTACTTATACCATTTTAGCAATAGTTGGTAGTTCGCAAGTAAATTAATTCGAATCATAGACAAAATTAACTAGGTACAAAACAAGTAATTAACTTTGTAAAAATTAAAAATCCCCCAACGCAATGAAACGGCTAAACCGATTTTGATCAAACAAAGCTAAGAACACTCCTGACAAATAAATAAATAAATAAATAAATAATGCTGGACAGTTCACACAACATTATCTAGCCCCAAGCTAAGCAAAGCTTGTGTTATGGGTACTAGATATCTGATATACTTAATACAATATAATTTACATAGATAGATATTTATTATTATACATAGAAAATACCCAGAACACCCTGAACAAATATCTGCGATCGCACAAATATTTGTTCCGAGGCGGGAATCGAACCCGCAACCTCCTGCGTCGCAGGCGAACCTTAGCCCGCCACGCCACAGAGGTCGTCACCTATACCTACACCTTTCAAAAAAAAAAAAAACGGTTCACCCGTGCGGGAGCTATTACGATGGGACAGACAGACACACACACAGACACGTCAAACTTATAACACCCCTTCGTTTTTCGTCGGGGGTTAAAAAACACTTCTCAGACAACTGAAATCACGATACTGATGAAGTCCCAACACGTTTTGGTACATTTAGTAGGTACCTATTTTATTGATTTGAAAGCATGTTTTCTAGCGGTGGTTCGTAGACATGTTTTATCAAAATCGGTTCAGCCATTTCATTGCGTTGGGGGTGTTTGTAATTATTACAAAATTAACTATTCAAAACAAGCTTTGGGTAAACAATAGATAATTAATATAGGATATCACCGTAGAGAGTTGAAAAAAGGGACCTCATCTACATAGAAATAAAAACCGGCCAAGTGCGAGTCGGGCTCGCGCAAGAAGGGTTCCGTACCATTATCTTTAAAAACGGCAAAAAAACACGTTTGTTGTATGGGAGCCCTCTTAAATATTTATTTTATTTTTAACCCCCGACGCAAAAACTACTGTGTTTGTAAGTTTGACGTGTCTGCGTGTGTGTCTGTCTGTGCCATCGTAGCTCCCGAACGGATGTACCGTTTTTTTTTTGTTTGAAAGGTGAATTTGTCGGGAGTTTTCTAAGCTATGTTTGATCAAAATCGGTTTAGCCGTTCCATTGCGTTTTTTTAAAATGTTTACTGAATGAATCAATACAAACTTTGGGTAAACTATGAGACACCACCGTAGAGAGTAGGGAATAGGGAGGAAAGGAAGACCCTCCCATATATTTAAAAAAACTAGGAAATATAAAGTTTTCGAGGAACTAATAAAGTAAGTTAAGGTTAAGTATGGAAACCTGCACAGAGCAGCATTTTTTTTAACTATACTGCACGCCAATATACATTTGCCTATATAATATCGGAGTCTCATACTCAAAAATAAGTGCTAGTCCGACATGGATTTAAAACACTAGAGAACTGTGATCATCACGTGAGCTGCGAGTGAGCTGTATTTATATCTGTTTGTTAATGCAGTTAAAGCTATTTAAGAAAGGTGGTATGAGAAAAAGAGTTGGTAGCTTAGTTAAAGTTACTGTTTTAACGTTACCTGGCACCTAAGCATTAAACACTTGTAATCTGTGAGTGAAATGGACGGAGCCCAGGTAAAGTCGGTTCCTAGGTAGGTAGACATCATCATAGGGAATTGTTGATCTGTAATAAATAAAGATTACATCTCTTGTGATAGTTAAATAATACTGTGAAATAAAATCAAAACAGCTGAGCACTTTTAGCTTAACAGTCCAAGAAAAGGATGCGTCTCCAGCCGGGCATTTCCGTTTGGTATTTTTTAGGGTTCCGTACCCAAAGGGTAAAACGGGACCCTATTACTAAGACTCCGCTGTCTGTCCGTCGGTCACCAGGCTATGAACCGTTACCACACAACCACAACACAACCACTAGTTACACAGTTGTAACTATCATTAATTATGGCTCCCATACAACAAACGTAATTTTTTTGCAGTTTTTATAGATAGTAATAGATAGATAGTAATCAGTATTTATTAAACATCTTTATTCAGTCTTGTTTGTAAGTCGAAGCAAGTTGTTTGTTTTTGTCTTGTTGTTTGTAAGTTGGTATGTATTATGTTTGTCCGATGATAACTTTATAAAATTTGGTTGGTCGAACCGCACTGAATCTCTAAGGTGATAAATTATTTATTTGTGAGACATCCGATTCTTCTTCAGACACCTTCTGCAGACTGTCCCACTATTGTAGAGGTGTTTGTTCGGGAGACATGCCTGCGATGCGCCTCTCCGACGTGTACAACGGATGGCACGGTCAACATCATGATCTAAAAAATAAATTAAATATATAAAGAATAAAAATCTTTAACCATCTCGTCCCTCTCCTCGAACCAAAGATATTATAAAAGTTGCAGGAAGTCTAGATGCGAGATTGTTCATAGTGTATTCTACGGGGGAGGCCTATGTCTAGCAGTGGACTTCTACTCTATTCATAATAGGCTGGTGATGATGATGATTATGTCACTTATAGGATTAACAACTAAAGACGCGAGGTTATCCGATTGTTAATTTTTAATGATTTGTAATTGTATTGTTTTTTTAGAAACAACTTAGCTGCAAAAATTTAAATTGTAAGTAGATATTTTAAAACTATATGCCGAAAAGAGTGTCGATAAAGGGGCACTGAAGAAAAAAGACTTACTGGAGAGAATAGAGTAGGTACTCCTCGCCTGCATGTATCCGGAGTTTTAGTGTCACCTTTCCCAAACAGAATTGAGCCCGTTGGACAACTATGTCCAGACTTTTTTGACCTCCAGATTGCCAAGGGGTCCACTTTTACAAGGTGCTATTCAGCGGGATTGCGCTGGTGTGTTCGTTCAACGATTTTATGATTGCCTTACCGGTGCCATGGCTGTCTGAAAAATGTTAAGTTGGAATCATAACAACGAATTAACACAACTTGGGTCTATAGGTAATAACATTTCACTTCAATGTGGTTACTTACTTTCCTTGCAAACTATTCCAAACTCTAATTATTTGATAATTCGTATATTTGCTGAAAAGTAAACAAACAACAGTTTACGATACGCAACGCACAAGCAGTGCTGCCACCTCTCTAAGGCCAAACAGCGCTAAAAGTGCTTGAATTCTTGAAAATTGCGCTAGATTCCGCTAGATTGCATAAACATAAAATAGTGGTAGAATCCGCTAGCTTGCATGAACAAACAAAGGCATAGTAGTAAGAAGTTTTTATTTATTTCAATACAAATATAAAATGGTCTTAATATTATATAAATAAATATAAATAATGCTGGACAAGTTCACACAACATTATCTAGCACCAAGCTAAGCCAGAGCTTGTATTATGGGTACTAGATAACTGATATACTTAATATAATACATTACATAGATACGATATTTTTTTATTCTACATAGAAAACACCCAGAACACCCTGAACAAATATCTGCAGAACGCACAAATATTTGTTTCGAGGCGGGAATCGAACCCGCAACCTTCTGCGTCGCAGGCGAGCCATCGCTAGCCGCGCCGCAGACGTCGTCAATAATAAGTATAATGACCCTACCCTAAACCTAAGGTACGGAACGGAAGCTAAACGAATTGCGGAGTGGTGTTGCTGCTTACTTCCTACTTTTTGCCGAGATTGCGACGTGATTACTGCTAAGTTTGGTCTGTCATAAAAAAAGCGCTATATTTTCCGCTTTTATACTAAAATTTAAGCGCTAAGTGTCCCAGAATTAAAAAGCGCTATATTTTACGCTTTTATACTAAAATTTAAGCGCTAATTGTCCCAGAAAAGCGCTAGATCTAACTCCGGAAGCGCTAAGGTGGCATCACTGTGCACAAAGCACAGAGTAACCTTTTTTTTTTTTTGGCTTTGGAACTTTATCCTTTTACCTTGTCCTGATTATGCTAAAAATTTGACAAAATATTTTAACACCACTTTTTAGATGTTAGATAATTTTAGTTTTTCATTACTGTTAATGATGTAAGTGGTGTCGATTCTGTGCAGCATTCTCTAATTTTAAACCGCGTTAAAGTTGTCGCGCGCCCTTTCTAATAGACTGAAATAAAAGAGACCGCGATAATTTTAATGCGGTTTAAAATTAGAGAATGCTGCACTGAATCGACACCAATGTTTACTTTAGTTTGTTTGACTTATTTGGTTAATTAATATTTCATAGTGTCTCCACCGTGTTGAGCACATACTTGTTTAGAGATCCAAATGTATCTTTATTGATTAAAAAGTCTTGTAGGCGACGGGGAATGTCTGGATTTATGTCCAGTATTTCTGCTGTCGTCAGGAGTCTTTGCAGTGACAAATATTGACAATCCAAGATTGAAGATCTGCATTCAGAGTAAACATATGTTTGTTTATATCTTAGAAAAAAAAATAGAGTCGTGTTATACGGTTGATTAAAAATGGTTTGTACGTTTATACACGGTTCATAGTATAATCGTACTTTGTAAATTAGTCGGATTATCCATAATTTTTAAAACTTCTGACTTTGACTTTCAATGCACAGCCTGGGAATTCACAACCATGGAAAACGTAGCCAGGATTGCACAGCCCGGTAATTCATGTACAAATGGACACAGAATCCATGGTTGTGTATTAGCCGGATTGTAGGTAGCTCGCGATGTCATCCCTAATTGTCACTTCACCCACTCGACCTTCACTACGCTACAGAAGTCGCCGGCTCGCTTCATTCACCACCTCCTACTTCGCTCCACTTGGCGTCGCAGGCTTGCTTCACTCAGGACCTCTCACGCGAGCTACATTTTTATATGTACTCTAGGTGCGTGCCGCACAAGACCAGCAAGGCCATTTTGAAACGTTTGAAAAGTCTTCCGATCGGATTCGTTAGTTTTTGTCGGAAGAAGTACCAACACCAAATAGGTCTCGGAATGTTTTGAGCTAAAGTTTCGTATTCTAATGTCAAAGTTTTCGGTATCGGATATTTTAGAATCGCGTCTATCGGAATCTCCGTCGGTAACTTCCAAATCCGCTGTCGGAATGATTTTCGAAACGTTTTAAATTAGCCCTGCCGGTGTATTGGGGTGCTCTGTTTCGGATATACACAACATTTGACAATGACATCCATCATGCTACGCTTTCTATTGTGTCATCTTATAAAAGCTCGTCTGAAGTTTAATTCAAGCCAGTGTGTGTAAACGAAGCATAGGTTATGTATGACGTATCCTTGGCATCCAATTCCCAGGTTGCATATTCCACGGCTGTGAATTATGGGCACGTGTTGGGAATCACACTATATAATATTATAAAGGCGAAAGTTTGTGCGTGTGTGTGTGTGTGTGTGTGTAGTGTGTTTGTTACTTCTTCACGCTGAAATGGCTGGACGGATTTGCATAAAATTTGGAATGGAGATAACTGGACTCAAGGAATAACACATAGGCACATTTTTTATCCCACGGGATCGACACTTACGCGGGTGAAACCGCGGGGCGCTGCTAGTGTACTATATTTTTGTTGTATAACCATGGAAAACGCAACCAAATAATGTAAAACCCGGCAATTGGAAGCCAATTGGATGTACGTAGGAAGTTTTCCAAGGGTGTATGTACAATAATAAGCACAACCCGATAAAACACAACCCTGGAATTGTCAACCATAGATGTTCCAAGCAACCAATTCCAAGGGTGTGCATTCCTTGGTTGAATTTTCCATGGTTGTGAAATAACAGCACCCGAACATCTGCTTGTTCCGTCTTTCAAGAAGTTAAAAAAACCATGCTGCGAGTGAAGGCAGGTAACACTTCTAGGTCTCGGGATATTGCCCAGATGCCTTTCTGGTGGTCCATCTGTGGCTTTAGTGTAGCACAGAACTTCTCGGGGCACGTTATGCCAGGATCGTCGGATGTCAAGCGGTCGCGTGTGCAATGGTGCTTAGTAATAATAGTGCCGACTACGATTTTTCAATGTCATCGTATGGACATTCTATACATATAGGTCCCTCGACAAGGGAGAGGGTCTAATTGTTTATATGTTTTGTGTATCTGTGTATAGATAGCCGGAAGTCAAAAATATCGAAATCATTGGAAATCACATTTTACCAAAAGCACATTTTAGCGTGTCAGATTCTGTACCTAACTTGAAAATATTTCACAGTTATAAACATGCGTTCCATATTATGCAGTATTGTAAAAAAAAAATAGCTAGGTATTTCTATTAACTAGTGAGCCTAAAATATTTAAAAAATACAGAATATAGGGCTTTACCCTTAGCTTACAGGAAAACCTAACCAAAAATCCTGTCTTTAAATTTCTACAGGAAATAGCGGTTTCTATGGTAGTTTACTTACACGGAACCCTCATCACGCGAGTATGACTCGCACTTGTCCGTTTTTACATTTGAAGGTGAATGCAGTTAATAATTATTTATCAATCTATCTGTGTCTCATTGTAATCTATTAATTCCAGGTCTATGTTAACCAATCAATGAGAGGTCCCTTCCCGGCCACTGTAGAGGACCTGCAATGCTTATGGGACATGGTGTGCCTTCAAAGTACACAACGTGTACGAGTTGTATGAACAAACCGCAGAGTTAAAGCCATTGGCAGGTGGTAAGGATATGTCCGTGTTATGTTCGGCTTTAAGAATAGAATAGACCTCTCTGTCTCCTCACTTGGATGTCGTTAAAACCGACTAAAGGGTTACTCTAGGCCCTAGGGGATGGGCAGTAGCATCCACACACATGGATACTCGATCACAATACTGCGATCAGCAATAGTTATCACGATCATAGCTCTCTCCGTAGCCCGCTGCGCGACTGCATTTTCATGGGTATCAAAGCTATATTTTTGTAATGTAGTATCAATCAACCCGTGACTTTGCTCGCTTGTGACTGGTTAGCTTTTGTGGCATTCCAGTTCATAATTTATCTTTCTATCACAATCGGTTCAGCCGTTGTTGCGTTTCGTCATAGGGCAGCAGGCGCACGGCAAAGTAGGTGCCATGATTACTTCCTTCTCAAAATAACCAGTGGCCTTATTGACTCTTCTGATCTTTTAAACCAGATTAACCTAAGTTTTCCTTTTCGACTAACTAGATTCAACAAGCCACTATATGTTCCAATAGTTTCAACCAAATAAAAGCTGAATTCTTATTCTTGCTTTATTTTTGAATTCTTGGGCGAGCAACCAATAACTATAACAGGTCGCTTAGACTTGGATTAACTGCTACTGTTATTTTTTAAAGCAGTAAGTGAATTTATTGATATCTAGCAGCGCCCCGCGGTTTCACCCGCATAAGTCTCGATCCCGTGTGAATATTAGGATAGAAATGTGCCTAGGTATGTGTCATTCCGGGAGTCCAGTTATCTCCATTCCAAATTTCTTGCAAATCTGTCTAGCCGTTTCAGCGTGAAGAAGTTATAAATACACTACACACACACAAACTTTTGCCTTTATAATATTAGTGTGATGATGTGATTTTCACCAAATGAATGTTCACTCGGTCTGATCCCGTTGATTACCTACTCAAACAATATTCGTGAGAACCTTTTATTGGCTCTCTATTGTTATCCTACTTTAGTATAACGTTAAAGTAAGCTGTTGGTTCCCCTTAAAATAATAATTGTATACCAGAGTTTCAGTTCCACCTTAATAATGCGAAATCTGCTAAGAAGTGTAACACACTACCGTCGTTGGCGTGGCAGGCAAGTAGCTGGCGGAGATGCGAGACAAATGTTATTATGATCTGCAAATATTTGTTGCTGGTCTGGGTCCTGTGGCAGCATGGTACTCGTGTATTTTTTATATACATATATAAAAAAATACATATGACTCACTCACTGACTAATTATCAACGCACAGCTAAAGTCCGTTGTCCGTCCTAAAGTCCTAGAGACCCGAAATTTGGAGGGTATGTTCCTTTTGGAAAGTAATTACTGGAATTCAACCCTAAAGTTGAAAGTGGGGTGTTGAAGTTTGTCTGAAACACCTACACGTGGATGAAGTCGCGGGCATTCCACTAGTAACCCAACGGAACTCCTCGATGGATAATAGTAGTCTGGACGTGTTGGAATCATTTTAATAAGCTCACGGTTCTGATTTCAATAATTTCTAATATCTGATTTCGGTTGAATTTCATAAAAGGTTGTTTTGAAAAAGATATATTTCAACAAAAACTTGTATTTTCAGATTTTACGGTACGATGGCGACCTGTGGACTCTGACGCTGCTACCTGTATTTACCTGCTCTATCGTCTCATATCATACAGCTTATTTTGTGAACTACTTTACTGTTGAACTGGTTTATTTCAGATTATAATTCGCTATTACCTACAGAAAATAAACTGTTTGTGTTTGTAAAAATAACAAAATCTTATTTTCAAGTCTTTACATTAATTGTATCTCGCCAGCAAGCTGAGTTTCAGTAGCTGATGAAATGTCTCAGTTGGCATATCAGAGCTCATCTTGCTCAAAGTGAACTCAAACTGAGCTGACGTGACGCAAGATACAACACAACATGAATTATTCTGCTAGTATGAGTGAAAATATATTACCTTGTACCTACCTAAATTAAATTTTGTATTTATGTGTGTTATTTAATCGTTAATGTACAATAAAGTGTTAAACTATGTATCGAAATATTGATAACAACTAACAAATTGATAGTACCTACAGTAGTCATGAACTAACCTCTACTATGCGCTTATAACGTAAATATCTCCTAATACCTATCAAAGTACATTGGTAAAATTAATAAGAGTAATAAATAATATTATTTTAGAGGGCATAGTTGATGTATATTTTCAATTACACAGTGAATTTTTGTTTAAGTACTGTTTTTCGATATTTTCGTTCACTTTACGTTGCGAAGCGCTATTCTGTTACTTTGTAACTTACCTGAAATTAACTGTTGTCCGCCTCTTAGATTAAATGTACTATGTTGTTATTTTGTAACTTGACAATACAAGCTGTTTCTCATCTATTAAGTATATACTTACTACAATATCGTTGCATTTAATAAGAACAGTCGTAAAAAAATAAAAAAATAAACTCATTACGTAGGTACGTAACTACGTGCTTAGATTTCGTATTCGTAAAAGGGTTATTTTGCTGTAGTCTTGTTCAATAAATGACAACAGGGTGTCTATTTAGTTTGTATAATTATTCTAAGAACCTGTTGTAATTTATTGTCTGTTGCAAATGTACAGTTTTTTATATTTATAACTTTTCCAAGATTTTATTGTTACGAATTGTAAATAATAAACATATCAAAGTAGACGTACAATAGATACTATGCGAATCCGAATAATAGCACTAGTCTTGTCTTTAGATGGTTCGAAAAATGTTTGTTTTCATTCTTTGCTTTGAGTTTTTTGTTTGATTTGTACGTGATAATATCATAAAAAATGTGTATTTTACTTATTTCTTAAGGCTGTAGCTTTGTTGCAATCAATTACAACACGGTGTCTGTGTAATTTTTATAATGTTTCTAAGAATCTATTGTAATTTGTTTATATGCTCCAAATGTAACAGAAAAATGAAAGTAACTTCTTATGTTTTTAGGATATATTTGTAATTTTTTACAGTTCTAAATATACAGAAATATACGTGAAAGCTCTGAAGTTTAATTTATACCCAAAATAATAATTATTATGTAGGCTAAAAATCAAATAAGAAACATAATAGCCCCTGGGTCCTATTACGCAGTCGTGTATGTTAGTTCCACCAAATTCCGTAAAATCCAATTGACCTCTGGGGTCACCACTTGCCATATTATATACAAGTTTATATTATCTGTTGCATTTACAACTAGCAAAGTTTTCAGTTCCTCAGTAAGGCTTCTTTCTATGTATATAGGTAGAGCTGTTCTGTGACTACTAGGAAGCGGCTTTGAGGTGACCAGTACTTATACCGTAGCACATGCTACGAGTGATATCTTCATAATAACAAAGCTTACCTGCCCATCATCATCATCATCAGGTTCGACATTATCAAGATAATAACGCTTCTTGATAAATGTGTAAGAAGTTCTTTTGTAACAAAATGCATTATAATTTGAGTAATTCTAACAACAAAAAATAAAACAAATAAATTTTATAATTTTTATTATTCAAATTAACATAATTAAAGGTAGTTTGAGAAAAAATCAGTGACGTTAGATTCGACATTATAAATAAATTAAATTGGATTGACCAAAGAAGCCAATGGGATATCTTCATCTGATGATGATTCTATTTCCGTTGGCTTTGTTGCTGCTGTAGATGCAGTAGAACTTATTTGTTCTCCTAAAAGCCAATTAAAATTTTGCGTCTTGGTTGTGGTATTTAAACATGAATACCAGCTTTGCAGCCTTCTCATTGCCCAATCTATATCTTAGCTTTGACTGAACTAGCCCAAATGTTGAAAAACATCTCTCTAACGCCGCAGTTGAAGCTGTTGCGGTTAATAACTGTTCGCAAAACTTTATAAACTTATCTATTTGTGGCCATCTCTCTTGTAAAGTATGACCATATTGGATCTTTCTCACGATCACGAGGCATTTTACAAACTCAATAAACAATATTTAACAAACCAATGACACTGGAGTTCACTCAACTTTGCGTAATTCGAACTGAATTTTTCTTGTAAGGGGAATTCCCTTGGCCGTTGACACTTCGTGCGTTCGGATAGACGCAAGTGCGGCCATACACGTTCGAATACAGTTCACTTTCACGTGCGCAATATTTTGTTATTATCAATCGATAATTATCAATCTGTTATTATCACGGTCATTATCGTGATAATTATCAGGATAATTATCATTGATAAGTATCCTTTCGAACCCTGATTGATAAGGACTAAGATATACACGCAAAATTAAAAGTGCATTGATAAGGACTAAGATATACACGCAAAATGTAAAGTGCATTGATAAGGACTAAGATATAGGTACACCCAAAATTTAAAGTGTATTGATAAGGACTAAGATATACACGCATTAGCTCCGAGAGCTGTCTGTATATTATAAATAAATAAATAAATACTCCTTTAGGCAAGTCTGATTCTGTCAGCTGAGCAAATTTCCACACGGCAGTTATATTCTTTGATTTCCACGCCTAGTGAGGAAACTAATAGATATATTACCACCTGTGATGAAATAGTTGTCTGCAAAATACTTATGCTAGGTTGATATACTCTTAGGCCGAGATAACTAGATCTTACTGAGCATGTACTAATGCTTAGCATTATCCCTGTCACTTTCATACGCATGTCAACAACGCGTGCCAGAGAGCTGTCCCTCTCTGGCACGCGTTGTTGACATGCGTGTGACAAGACAAGACAATGCTAAGTATTAGTTCATGCTATGTAATGTCTATTTATCTTTAGACTTTGTGAAATTGTAAACTATGTTTGAATGCTGTGTTTTTTGATTTTTTTCTCATATGGCATGCCCGTTGCCACTGCAACTTGCTTACTCTAAGAGCTATGTTTGGGGTGCGTTCAGTGGGTACACTCTGAGTATTAGTTGTCACCAGAGTGTACTGTTGTTCCGTTCACAGGCTCGGTTAGGGCGTTCGGTTAGCATCACGTGACCCTAACCGAACAACCACCTCTGACAATTCTGACGTCTGTCAAAGTCAAATCATGTGCTTGTCGCCAAAGCGTATGGGTTGTTCCGTTCGGAGGCTCGGCTAGAGCGTTCGGTTAGCGTCACGTGACCCTAACTGAACAACCACCTTTTTGGGTGGGTGTTCGGTTGTTACGATTTTGACGTTAGATTGCTGTCAAAGTCAAGTCAATCCCACCCTTCCCCTCAAAAATCCTGTTCCATCCATAGATGGAGAAGTATTTTATGTGAGCCCAACGAGTAATATTGTAACTGCGAAAGTTCTAGTTTCCACGAGAGGGTTTTTTTATAAAGTGAAACAGGACTTGTTATCAGCTCCTGGATTATTTTGCTATTAAATGCTCTAAGACTTTGTTAATCAATCACGCCGTAACAACTGAACCAATATTGATTAATATTGATGTTGCAAACATCGCCAATTTATTTTTCTGTGAAATATCAAGGCTAGCTTTTGTCTTTGTCAGTAGGTAGGTACCTATCAAGGCTGGAAGGATCTTTGTTTGGGGTATCTTTAACCTGCCTAATAGGGTTAAAAAAAACTGTAAAGTGCATGTCGGATCACAATTCAGGGTTCCGTACCAAATGTACCTGAAAATTTTCGAAATGTTTCAAGTCAATAAATACACACTCAATATGCTTGACTAAGTTGACTAAGTGTTCCAAGTGAGCCTATAGTATGAATAAATGAATTGAATTGAATTGAATGCTTTCAGCGATAATGCCGCCCATTTAACTGTATTTTTTTTGTTAAAAAAAGTTATTTAGTTTTTTGTTAATCATATTAAGTTTATTTTTTGGTGTACAATATATCGATTGGGTGTAAGCATGACAATCTAAACACATAACAAGTAGCATATTTACAAAACAAGTTCCTAGGTCAATAGGAAAATAAAAAAACTTAATAACAAAGTTTTGGAAATTAAACAGTCGGCCTCATGACTTTATTTTCCATTGCTATTGAAAATAAAATAAAACTGTCTTACTCTGCTTCATGAGATCTATAAACGATACCCCAAATGAAAAAAAAGAAAAAAAAAATGAATGGGAAAAAAAAGAGTTAAAAATAAGGCTAATTGTTTTAGTAAAAATGAGCAAAATAAACAATGCAGGTGATGTGTTTTTTTTCTTAATAATTGGCTTCGCTCTGCTTGTGTATTTGCCATTTTCAAGTAGTTATAATTTTTTATTGTAAAATATAATTTGCAACTTTAAAATCCTTCCAAGTCGTTAAAGTCACAGTCAAGTCATGTTTTAGTAGTGTTCTCTCTTTTTATGTATCTATTATTATTTCTAAACGTGAAAACCTTTTAATAGCCTTCTGCTTTAACTTCTTTTATTTATTTTGTATGCATGTGCTGCTGGTTTTCCTTATACTAAATATAAATATAAATAAATATAAATAAAATGGTGGCCATTTTACAAAAAACTTTGGTAGACAATTTCTACCAATTTTGTGTTCTAAAGACGAGCACATTGGTTAAAATGCCACCAAAATTATACGAAATAACTGAAAAACACTAGGAATTAAAATAAAATATAAGTAGACGACCTCTCTTTTCGAAAATGGCGGGAAAGATGGTTATGTGATTTAACAAATCAGTCTACTTCACTACACAGCAACAATAACAACTGTAGGCTTTGGTTTTGTCGTTCATTCATTAATATTATCTACTAACATCTTTAGAAAAAAGTGGAGCTGACAATGTTGAAATAGAGCTGAATTTAGCTCTAAAAGAGCTAAATTGGCAACACCGGGTGAAGAAAGCGTTTGATTACATCAAAAATTGACAATGACATTGATATTACGTGTCAATCCAAGTCGTTCAGAGCCTCAGAGCGTGGTTAAAAAACAACTACATCCTTGAAGTGTACCCATTGAACGCACCCTTGCGATCTTGGTTCTTCCCAATAATTATACCTACCTTGGCCGACCTTACCAAGCTAACATTATTATAATCATATAGGTACCTGAACAAGTTAATGATTTCAGCTCAATGCCGAAGACGGACAACGTTCATCATTGTGCTACATCTGCCGCTCACAGTTGAGGGCATGTCTCTCATTCCGCAACATGTATCAACAAGCAGAGAAGTTGTACAGAGATGTTCACAATGGCTTACAGGTATTGTCTTAAATTACAATAATATTATCAATATTCATAATTAATTCACTCTGTGGTGTACCAGCCTAAGAATAGACTCCTTTCTCTTCCCGTGGATGCCTTGAATAGTGACTAAGTGAATAAACGAGCGGATGGGCAGCAGCATCCACCTGAGTACTCAATACAATCACCATTCAGCCTGCCAAGCTTGGTGATTATTGTCTATGGCAAATCCCCCCATCGCATTCTATGTGGGAGGCCTCGTCCAGCAGTAGACGTCTAAAGGCCGATGATGATGATGATGGTGATTGAAGCTTAAGCAAGCTGTTTGCATTTTGATTAGGTACGTATAACCGCGCACAGTCTCACCACTCCTGTGTTTCTGTACTTTCAGGTTCAAGAGGCACTCGGGTTTAATTTTGAAACGAGACATAACCTGTCAGTGACAACTATTCCTTCTGTATCCGTATATGATTTCCTAAACAATGGAAGCACTCAAGTTACTGTTAAAAAATAAATAACAGAAGGTGAATTGAATCAAACTGAACAAGATCAATTTGTTACAGAAGATTTGATCGAAACTAAACAGGAAACATTGATGGACATTGATGAGAACACATTTGAAGATGTTGAATCAAATGTTAGTTCTTTAGTTGATCAGTTGCGAATTAAAGAGAGCGTTGCTGCAAAAAACTTGAATGGCAATAATGTATTTTATTGTTGTAATGACTGCAGCAAAACATTTATCTCTAAAATTAAACTGTCGAGACACATGAGAACTCACTCTGTAGAGAAGCCATATGTCTGCAACAAGTGCAGTAAATTATTTATTACAAAAAGTAATTTGATTAGTCATATCAGAATTCACACAGGAGAGAAGCCATACACCTGCAACAAGTGCAGGAAATTATTTAATACAAAAACTAATTTGATTAGTCACATCAGAATTCACACAGGAGAGAAGCCATACACCTGCAGGAAATGTATTAAATCTTTCACTTATAATAGCGATTTGATTCGTCACATGAGAATTCACTCTGGAGAGAAGCCGTACACCTGTAACAAGTGCAGTAAATCATTTAATCAAAAAAGTACTTTGACTAGTCACATGAGAATTCACACAGGAGTGAAGCCATACACCTGCAACAAGTGCAGTAAATTATTTAATACGAAAAGTAATTTGATTAGTCACATCAGAATTCAGACAGGAGAAAAGCCATACACCTGCAGGAAATGTATTAAATCTTTCACTTATAATAGCGATTTGATTCGTCACATGAGAATTCACTCTGGAGAGAAGCCGTACACCTGTAACAAGTGCAGTAAATCATTTAATCAAAAAAGTACTTTGACTAGTCACATGAGAATTCACACAGGAGAGAAGCCACATGCCTGCAACAAGTGCAGTAAATTATTTGCTCACACAAGTTCATTGAAGTATCACATGCAAACTCACTCTGGAGGAGCTTAGTTTTATTAATATTTACTTGTGTATACATTTTGCTCCTTGAGCGCATGACACGGCGAAGGAAACACCAGGAAACCCAACCTTGTCTTTCCATTTCATTCAATAGTATGACGTCACGATGATCCTTAAAAATCGTTATTTTATAAATCAAAATCTTTCTTATTATTTTAGCTGTCAATGCGTTCCTGTTGGGGCGAGTACTCTGGTACCACGGTACAGTTGTAGATAGCCAACAATTATTAACTAAATAATCTCTGAGATATTATGAGCCTTTCGGGGTCGAGACTCTGGGTCCGTGGGGTACCGGGGCCCTTCGCGTTTACAGAACTCTTTCAGGGCATCTGGCCGAAGCGACGCGTGACCCGAGAGCTGGCTCTTATCTGGCTCAACGCATTAGTATTGCCATTCAGCGTGGCAATGCAGCCAGCATCTTAGGGACGCTTCCGTTTGGTAGTGATTTGGATCATATGTATTTTGTACATACCTTGTATGAGTTGTATTATTCATTCTGTAAATAAATGTATTAAATCTCTGTGAACATCTAAATTTTCTGAATTCCTTAACAACTCCATTTTACAAAACTGATTGAAATGGAAAATCTCCAGGTTCCACAATTACCATTATTCCATTTTTTAAAGGAGTTGTGCAACCGCTGACCCAGGTCAAAAATAAATAAACCAGGGCCCCTTCATGGAAGTAATTAGTACCCACGGTTCTATTCTCAATGTTGTTTTTTGTCCAATTTTTCTATAGAACTTGTTTATTTTTAGAAGTTGGGAAGCTAAAGTTGTATTTCTAAATAATTATATAAATCAACTCATTGCATTTGCGTGAAACAAAACGCAACAAGCTTCATTACTTTCCCACAACTTCTACGCAAGAAAATAAATTAGCTTTTTCATCCCATCTATTCGAAAAGGACGACTGGGTTCGCCTTTAAGTGCACCCAACGGTGGTGTTTTCTATGAGAAACTTTTAGCGCCCGCTAAAAGTTTCTCATAGAAAACACCACCGTAAGGAATGAGTAATGAATTTTGCGGCGCACTTATTAAGTTCCTAATTCAAAAAGTGCGCGGCAAAGATAATTGCGGCGCACTTATTGAATTTGGAACCAGCGCCAAATAATTCGAACGCAAATATTGTTTGAATAAATACTGGCTGGTACGACGGCCCAAAACCCAAAACAAAAAAACAGAAAAACACAAAAAAACACAAAAAAAAAACACAATACACACAAAAAACACAAAACACAAAAAATAACACAAAAAAACACAAAAAATACAAAACACAAAAACACAAAAAAAACGCAAAAAACATAAAACAGAATAAAACACAAAACAAAAAACTCAATACAAAAAAAACACAAAAAAACACAATACACACAAAAAACACAAAACACAAAAAAAAACACAAAAAAACACAAAAAAGCACAAAACACAAAAAACCCAAAAAAAATACAAAAACACAACAAAAAAAACAAAAACAAAAAAACAACCATTTGTTTTATTAAATAATAATATTACAATAACATATGAGGCGCCTTTTATTTTCTCATAGTGGATGATGAAAAGCAGAGTGTATCACACGGGCGCAACATATATTTTGGGCTCGGGCGACGTACTTTGAATCCCTCGCTACGGTCAGGATTCTACTAAAGAATCCCTCGCTACGCTCGGGATTCTACTCTAGAATCCCTCACTTCGCTCTGGATTCAAAAAAGCGCCCTCGCCGTAAAAATATTATGTTGCTCCCTTATGATACAATCTACTATTTCGAAACTATATGAAGTTTCGTTTCCTTCAATACATTTTCTGACAGCGGCCTTAGTTTCCTCCTCGTAGTCGCTAGGGGCGCTGCGCTGCAACTAAGTGTATGGAAGGAAACGAAACTTCGTATATTTTCGAAAACTATCAAAACTCGTACTAAGCCCCCTGTAATTAATATAAAAATGTATACAAAAAATAAAACAATAAATGTTATTTTACAAAATTTATTTCAATTTTGATTACTTACCTTGAAATCATATATGCAAACATATATACAAATGTTTTCAACTAACTCAATTATAAATTAAACTATGAGAGTCCAAGGGAGTATTCACATGCACCACTGGCACCTAACCGCAGCGATAGTGTTATTTAGGGTTCCGTACCCAAAGGGTAAAACCGGACCCTATTACTAAGACTCCACTGTCCGTCTGTCTGTCTGTCACCAGGCTGTATCTCATGAACCGTGATAGTTAGACAGTTGAAATTTTCACAGATGATGTGTTTCTGTTGCCGCTGTTGCAGATAATGGTACGGAAGCCTTCGTGCGCAGGCACATGTGACTTTTCATCTTTATGTCTCAGGGTGGCGGGCGCAGTGCAATGCCACATAGGGCGCGTCCTAGATGGACGTGACCTATGTGGTAATGCACTGTTCATAGGCAGAGGGTACCGTTTAACATCAGGTGGGCCATCTGCTTGATCCAACATACAAAGTAGTATAAAAAAAAACATATTGAGCTAGATTGAGGGCTACTTTTAAACTCGGTGCCACGTGAGCGAAGCCGCTGGCGGACGCTAGTGTGTAGTATTCAGTAGTCGGCCGCAGTGTTAGCCAAATAGTCTCGTCTTCCAATATTCGACGCCTGTTTGTTCTGAACTGCCTCCAGTTTTGGACATTCTGAAAAAAAAAACAATTATTTTAATGAGAGCTTTTCAATTCATACATTCATATAAAAGAATGAGACTGGTATAATCGATACCGGTTCGTTTTTTGCCTTAGGTCCATGCTTTAGTTCTTCTTCTGAGGGTGGTCCATCTGCTTGTTACGTCATTCGAGTAGCATAAAAAAAATGGTTTTGTATAAGAGGTTTTTGTTTTAGCTCATCTGTAGAGACATGTTAATATATTATTTTAACACAGCTGCAACTAAGATGTTCTAGCTACCTGCCTAATTATATTTTAGCTCATCTGTAGAGACATGTTAATATATTATTTTAACACAGCTGCAACTAAGATGTTCTAGCTACCTGCCTAATTATATTTTAGCTCATCTGTAGAGACATGTTAATATATTATTTTAACACAGCTGCAACTAAGATGTTCTAGCTACCTGCCTAATTATATTTTAGCTCATCTGTAGAGACATGTTAATATATTATTTTAACACAGCTGCAACTAAGATGTTCTAGCTACCTGCCTAATTATATTTTTCCATGTATTAGCAAATTGACGAAACACAGTATTCTCAAGGTCCACATGCATGTTTTTTGGTTTTAAATAAATAAATATGAAATCTACACTAATATTATAAAGATATTATGGATTGTTTGTAAGATTCGTTGGTATAAGATATGTCCTGGCTGCTAGCTTATTACGGAATGTGTTATTACTGGAAGAAAGCGTTAGCAGAGTCAGTAGTGGGAAGTGATGATGGCGATGAGCTCACCACTTGTCACGTCTATATTCCACGATGGTGCAACTCACTGTGAAAAGAGGCCCTTTGAAGCTCTACCTACCCCTTCGGGGAAAAAGGCGTGTGTTTATACATATGTATCTATCAACACTAATATTATAAAGAGGAAAGATTTATATTTTTTGTGTGTGTGTGTTTGTAATGAATTAACTCAAAAACAACTGCGCTATTTCAAAAATTATTTCACCATTAGAAAGCTACATTCACCCTGAGTGACATAGGCTACCAGGGGGGGGGGGGGGCTGTCTTTCATCCTGAAACTACCCGTGCGAGTCGCTAGTATGAAATATGTTTGGACCAGTTGGCTGCGACATAGTTTTTTTTTATACTACTTGAATGACGGCACAAGCAGATGGCCCAACTGATGTTAAGCGGTAACCTCTGCCTATGAACAGTGCATTACCTCATAGGTCACGTCCACCTAGGACGCGCCCTACGTGGCATTGCACTGCGCGCGCCACCCTGAGACATAAAGATGAAAAGTCTCATGTGCTGTGGTTTGAAGGGTAAGGGTGCCGGTGAAATTACAGGCACATGAGATACAGGTATTGGTTGGTGTTACCTGTGATCCTGTGCCCGAGCCCGCCGCAGTAGGAACAGCCCTGTCCGTCTGCCGCCAGCACCTCCGGCTCGCCGATCATCTCCAGCAGGAAGGGGGGCACCTGCCATCACCAACATCATCAGAGATTACTTCAAGAAACATCATCAGAAAAATTAAAAAGAAATGTTGTGTGAATTATAGAGTTTTTTATTTTTTATTTATTTTGCCTCGAGGCAGACCACCTGCCCGATGGTCAGACGATATTGTGCAGGCAGTAGGAGAGCAGTGGATCCGGCTGGCACAAGATCGCCAGGAGTGGCGTTATAGAGAAGAGGCCTTTACTCAGCAGGGGGTGTTACCGGCTGGATAGATAGATAGATAGTGAAAAACGTTAATCTAAATGTTTCATTATCATTATTTTTTGTTAACTACGTTTTATGTTTATGTTTAACTTGTACTTATAACTTGCTCTGTTACTTTGTTTTTTAAGAGTGAGGACTTATAATTAGCCCTATGATTCTTAATTTATATATATTTACGATGTTTTTTGTGCTGTTAGTCTTCCTAAAATAAAATAAATAAATAAATAGAAAATATAAATCTTTTTACATAATGTTTGCTATCGAATAGCACCCAAAAAACAAAGGTTTGAGCTGGTGCTACCTTGATTCTACACATCAATCAGGTTTTTTTTTTTTTTATACTACTTGAATGACGGAACTAGCAGATGACCCACATGATGTTAAGCGGTACCCTCTGCCTATGAACAGTGCATTACCTCAAAGGTCACGTCCACCTAGGACGCGCTCTATGTGGCATTGCACTGCGCCCGCCACCCTGAGACATAAAGATGAAAAGTCTCATGTGCCTGTAATTTCACCGGCCCTTCAAACCGGAACACAGCAATGCGAGCACTACTGCTTTGCGGCAGAAATAGGTATGGTGGTAGTACTTCCGCGGACAAACACTTACACAAAGAAGCTCTACTACTACTGTATAAAGTAGGTACTTAATTTAATAATATTTTTTTTGACCATTGTTGCAATGTTCCATACGAGTACGTGATGGAGCAACCAAAATATCGTAAAAAACTTTATCTACATTCAAATCGAAAAATTCGAATTACGAGTTCAAAGACGTTTCTATACTGACGCACTTTATAGACGCATATACATACAATGAAGAATAAAACTCATTATAGTACCGCCAACTGTATCATAAAACTCATTATAGTACCGCTATCTTTTTTTTATTAATTCATTAAACTAGTCTATGGTTATAGCCTAAATATGAAAAAAAGGCGCACGCATGCGCAGTTCGAACTGTGTAAAAATGGCACACGCATGCGTAGTTTGAACTTAATTTCCCGCGCTTCCCATACATTTTTTTGCCGATGGTGTTTTTGTATTCTACTTTGTTTAATTTCAATTTTTCATATGAGTGAAGATAAAGTAGTGGATGAAACTGCATATAACTTAGGTATTAAAACACTCGAGTCAACCTATTATTTCGATAAACAGACTCTCGTGTTTCAATACCCCTTTTTATATGACAGTTGCATAAACTACTATTAATTTGCACATTTAACATAAGTACTTAATTAAAGTAGTAGTTCCTGAGACGACCTCTGTAGCGCGTCGGGCGAGTAGCCGACTGAGATGCGAGAGGTTTGGGTTCGATTGCCGCTGCGGGACACATGTTTGTATGATCATCGAACCTTTCGACATTCGAACCGAACGAACCTTCACCCACCGCGCCACAGAGCTCGTCAACCTCTAACTACACCCACCGCGCCACAGAGCTCGTCAACCTCTAACTGTACCCACCGCGCCACAGAGCTCGTCAACCTCTAACTATACCCAACGCGCCACAGAGCTCGTCAACCTCTAACTATACCCACCGCGCCACAGAGCTCGTCAACCTCTAACTATACCCACCGCGCCACAGAGCTCGTCAACCTCTAACTGTACCCACCGCGCCACAGAGCTCGTCAACCTCTAACTGTACCCACCGCGCCACAGAGCTCGTCAACCTCTAACTGTACCCACCGCGCCACAGAGCTCGTCAACCTCTAACTATACCCACCGCGCCACAGAGCTCGTCAACCTCTAACTGTACCCACCGCGCCACAGAGCTCGTCAACCTCTAACTGTACCCACCGCGCCACAGAGCTCGTCAACCTCTAACTGTACCCACCGCGCCACAGAGCTCGTCAACCTCTAACTATACCCACCGCGCCACAGAGCTCGTCAACCTCTAACTATACCCACCGCGCCACAGAGCTCGTCAACCTCTAACTATACCCACCGCGCCACAGAGCTCGTCAACCTCTAACTATACCCACCGCGCCACAGAGCTCGTCAACCTCTAACTATACCCACCGCGCCACAGAGCTCGTCAACCTCTAACTGTACCCACCGCGCCACAGAGCTCGTCAACCTCTAACTGTACCCACCGCGCCACAGAGCTCGTCAACCTCTAACTATACCCACCGCACCACAGAGCTCGTCAACCTCTAACTGTACCCACCGCGCCACAGAGCTCGTCAACCTCTAACTATACCCACCGCGCCACAGAGCTCGTCAACCTCTAACTATACCCACCGCGCCACAGAGCTCGTCAACCTCTAACTGTACCCACCGCGCCACAGAGCTCGTCAACCTCTAACTGTACCCACCGCGCCACAGAGCTCGTCAGCCTCTAACTGTACCCACCGCGCCACAGAGCTCGTCAACCTCTAACTGTACCCACCGCGCCACAGAGCTCGTCAACTTCTAACTATACCCACCGCGCCACAGAGCTCGTCAACCTCTAACTATACCCACCGCGCCACAGAGCTCGTCAAACTCTAACTATACCCACCGCGCCACAGAGCTCGTCAACTTCTAACTATACCCACCGCGCCACAGAGCTCGTCAACCTCTAACTATACCCACCGCGCCACAGAGCTCGTCAACCTCTAACTATACCCACCGCGCCACAGAGCTCGTCACAGTACCTTCTGTCCTGCCTCTCTCAGTAAGTGCGCCAGGTCTCTCAGCACGCTGTCGTCCTGCGCACGCGCAAGTAGCGTAGTGGCGACCCCCTCGCCGCCCATGCGTCCTGTGCGTCCGATACGATGCACATAGTTCTCTATATCCTCGGGCATGTCGTAATTTATCACGTGTTGTATATTTGCAAAATCCAGACCTGGAACATTAAAATAAGATAATACTTATTTCTGTAACTTAATGTAACAGTAATATCTCATAGTAATATCATAAACGACCTCTGCGGCGCGGCGGGCGATGGTTCGCCTGCGACGCAGGAGGTTGCGGGTTCGATTCCCGCCTCGGAACAAATATTTGTGCGATCTGCAGATATTTGTTCAGGGTGTTCTGGGTGTTTTCTATGTATAATAAAACATATCTATCCCTGTAATGTATTGTATTAAGTATATCAGTTGTCTAGTACCCATAACACAAGCTCTGCTTAGCTTGGGGCTAGATAATGTGTGAACTTGTCCAGCATTTTTTTTTTTTTTTATATCCGTAGCTGAGACCTCCTTTTAAGTATAAAATACCTGTGCTAGGTGGTCTCGCTCTTCCGTATCATAAATAAATAAATAATGCTGGAAAAGTTCACACAACATTATCTAGCCCCAAGCTAGGCAGAGCTTGTGTTATGGGTACTAGATAACTGATATACTTAATACAATACATTACATGGATAGATATGTTTTATTATACATAGAAAACACCCAGAACACCCTGAACAAATATCTGCAGATCACACAAATATTTGTTCCGAGGCGGGAATCGAACCCGCAACCTCCTGCGTCGCAGGCGAACCATCGCCAGCCGCGCCACAGAGGCCGTCAAATAGATTTAGTTTTGTTACAAATAAAACATTTTTACATCTACCTTAAAAAGTAAATGCAAGAAAAAATATATTTAAACTAAAACAAGAAAAATTTGGTATGTGTAAATATTATACGTGTGTAAATATTATACGTGTGTAAATATTATACGTGTGTAAATATTATAAGTGTGTAAATATTAAATATACCCCCTGTGTGTCCAGCGCCCCCTGTGTCCAGTGCCCCGTGTGTCCAGTGCCCCCGGGTAGGTACCTTTACTGGCGACATCCGTGGCGACCAGCACGTCTTTCTCCCCCCTCCTGAACGCCTCCACAGCCCTGGAGCGCTCCTCCTGATCCTTCTCCAGTGCCCCCTGTGTCCAGCGCCCCCTGTGTCCAGTGACCCCTATGTCCAGTGCCCCCTGTGTCCAGCGCCCCCTGTGTCCAGCGCCCCCTGTGTCCAGCGCCCCCTGTGTCCAGTGCCCCGTGTGTCCA
The DNA here is from genome assembly GCA_932527175.1 of Operophtera brumata. Taxonomy (NCBI): domain Eukaryota; kingdom Metazoa; phylum Arthropoda; class Insecta; order Lepidoptera; family Geometridae; genus Operophtera; species Operophtera brumata. The sequence continues at coordinate 28,215,001 of OW052239.1, read as the reverse complement.
GTGCCCCCGGGTAGGTACCTTTACTGGCGACATCCGTGGCGACCAGCACGTCTTTCTCCCCCCTCCTGAACGCCTCCACAGCCCTGGAGCGCTCCTCCTGGTCCTTCCCACCATGGATCGCGACCGCTTCCACACCTGCAGACAACAATGGATCATTTCATTGATTCAGGAATATTTCTTTACAAGCTTTTATTTTGTTTGTCTGGGTGGAATCCGGGTGGAATCTTGCAACTCAATTTTAAAGCAGTTATCCTCAACCGATTGAGCTGAAATTTGTCATACCTGTCAAGTTCCAATGACAATACAATATGATGGTGACAGCGAGCTGATCTGATGATGGAGAGGGAACCTTTGTGCAGTAGATACTCGTGTATCGCGTCTACGTGCTGCTTCCTCTCCACAAAGATGAGCACGGGCGGCGGCGTCTTCTGGAGACAGCTCAGCAGGTGCACGCTGATCACACTGAGCTGGTACCTTTGAGCAGTAGATACTCGTGTATCGCGTCTACGTGCTGCTTCCTCTCCGCGAAGATGAGCACGGACGGCAGCGTCTTCTGGAGACAGCTCAGCAGGTGCACGGTGCGTGCACCTGCTGAGCTGTCTCCATCACACTGAGCTGGTACCTTTGAGCAGTAGATACTCGTGTATCGCATCTACGTGCTGCTTCCTCTCCGCGAAGATGAGCACGGGCGGCGGCGTCTTCTGGAGACAGCTCAGCAGGTGCACGGTGCGTGCACCTGCTGAGCTGTCTCCATCACACTGAGCTGGTACCTTTGAGCAGTAGATACTCGTGTATCGCGTCTACGTGCTGCTTCCTCTCCGCGAAGATGAGCACGGGCGGCGGCGTCTTCTGGAGACAGCTCAGCAGGTGCACGGTGCGTGCCTCGCCCTGCACGGGCTCCAGGTCCTGGCGCACGTGCAGCGAGGCGGCGCCGGCGCGCCCCACGTTCACCAGCACCGGCTTCACCAGCGCCGACCTGCCGGGATGACAACAATACTTAAGGTGGGGTATAACGCAACATTAGAAGAGGGCTTTTCATTTTCGAATTAAAAAAAATATAGTTCAATTTGGCTCGATAGATAGCGCTGACTCAATTATGCTTGTCAAAATTAACAAATGCATTGTCTGTGCTTTTTTCTTATGTAATGGCTCGACAAACTGGCTTAAAGCCCGACTGATGGTAAGCGGTTACCGTCGCCAATACACAACTTTTTTTATTTTTATACTATTTGAATGATGGAACAAGCAGATGGCCCACCTGATGTTAAGAGGTAACCTCTGCCTATGAACAGTGCATTACCTCATAGGGCACGTCCACCTAGGACGCGCCCTATGTGGCATTGCACTGCGCCCGCCACCCTGAGACATAAAGATGAAAAGTCTCATGTGCCTGTAATTTCACCGGCACCCTTACCCTTCAAACAGGAACACAGCAATACGAGCACTACTGCTTTGCGGCAGAAATAGGTATGGTGGTAGTACTTCCCCGGACGAACTCTTTCACAAAAAAGTTCTACTACTAATAAAATAACGCAACATAACCAACGAGGGATACTCATTTTCAAATTTAAAAAAAAATGTAGTTCAATTTACCTCGATAGATGGCGCTGATTCAATTATGCTTGTCAAAATTAACAAATGCATTGTCTGTGCTTTTTTTAAATATAATGGCTCGACAAACTGGCATACGGCCCGCCTGATGGTAAGCGGTTACCGTCGCCTATTGACATCTGCAACACCAGGGGCATTGCCAAAGCGATGCTTGCCCTGAAGGACTCTTTTTATTTATTTTTTGAAGCGGCTCATGTAGTTTAGCGGTAACACCTCAGGAGGGAGCCCCTTTCACAACTTGCACGTATGGGGAGAACAGATCTCGTAAAGCGAGCTGTACGAGACACCCACGTGTCTATGATGTGTGGATGAGCTCCCTTGCGTTGTCGAGAAGTGCGATGATAGAACCTGGAAGCGGGTATGAGATGGAACAGGCACATGAGACTTTCATCTTTGTCTCAGGGTGGCGGGCGCAGTGCAATGCCACATAGGGCGCGTCCTAGGTGGACGTGACCTGTGAGGTAATGCACTGTTCATAGGCAGAAGTTACCGCTTAACATCAGGTGGGCCATCACTTGTTTCGTCATTCAAGTAGTATAAAAAAAATGATCACCTTGCAAAGTTCTGTATCTTCCGTGGCATAGTGGCGCTGAACAGCAGGGTCTGCCTCTGCCCGCCGAAGTACGAGAATATGGTTCGCACGTCCTCTTCGAACCCCATGTCGATCATCCGGTCCGCTTCGTCCATGCACAGGTAGCGACAGACATTCAGACGAACCTGCAATTCAATACAACTCAATTCAATTATTTTTTTTTTTTTCGGCCGTTTTTTTAAAACTTCTTAGTGTTATAAGTTTGACGTGTCTGTGTATATGTGTGTGTGTGTGTGTATCTGTCGCCTCGTAGCTCCGAAACGGATGAAACTATTTCTTTTTTTTTTGAAAGGTTAATTTGTCTGGAGTGTTCTTAGCTATGTTTGATCAAAATCGGTTCAGCCGTTTCATTACGTTGAAAGTTTTTTTAATTTTTACAATGTTAATTACTTGTCTTTAAAAAGATACCACCTTTTGAAATTGAAATACCATTACTTACTTCTTACACGTTTTAATTTTTGAAACATTTTGTAACTTACTAATTATAGAGTTAGTGAAGTCAACAACAAAATATAACTAAACTCTAAAGGGAATTTTTAGGGTTCCATAACAAAATTACGGAACCCTTATGGATTCGTCAAGTCTGTCTGTCTGTCTGTCTGTCCGTACGTATGTCACAGCCACTTTTTTCCAAAACTATAAGAGCTATGCTGTTGAAACTTGGTAAGTAGATGTAGGTATTCTGTGAACCACATTAAGATTTTCACACAAAAATAGAAAAAAAAACAATAAATTCGTGGGGTTCCCCATACTTAGAACTGAAACTTTTTGCTTCCGGCTATAAACAAATCAAACCCCATTTGCCCCATTCGTTCTCATTCGAATTACCTCTCCTGCTTCACAATCGTTCATTATCATCTCATCTTAGAGCCTTTGACAGCTACTCCCGATGAAGATCTCTCCAACGCTACTATAACACGGCTTCATCGGTGGCAGATGTTAAAAGCTTCTCAACTAAATCTTTGGTCCAGATGGAATATTGAGTTCTGGAACTCTCTTACACAACGCGCCAAATGGATTAAATATTTCAAATCGTTATCAATATTCTCGATGGTGATAATTAAGAACGACCATCAGCACGCTCCATTGCAGTGGACCCTCGCTCGGGAGGTGTACCAGGACCAGGTTGATGGGAACGGAATAGCTTGGAATGCATTCATCAAAAATGCAAATAATTATCTTGTAAATCGACCGTTTGTAAAGCTCTACCCTCTACCTATTGAGGACTAGTTCTAATCGTTTCAAATCATAGTTTTAGCAAATCTTAGTTAAGCAAACCTTAGTTTATTATTCTTATTCGCATAAAATATCATATCGTTTATCGTTTCTGATTAGGTCTTTTTAAGTTTTAACCAGAAAATACCATAGGCATTTTGGTGGGCGGGATGTTCCGTCATCATAGAAACTAAACGCATTCTATCTAATCGACAATATCGATGTTCGCGTCATCTGTGGCTCCACAGCAGTAACGAGACACCAACATTTTGGCTGTCATGCAAGTACCTACACGTCAAAGCTCAGAGTGACAAGCATTACGAACCTGTTACCATCAAAACCGCGGCGCAGACGAACGCTCGCGCGGAACCCCGCAAAAAGCTTCAAAAAACACTATCGAACTATCGCGTGTGAAAGATCATCTCATGTGCATTATGAGAAACACCATTTGAATATCCCTCATCATCAGCTCATTAAACAGGAAACTGGACTCTCATCGGATGCTGGGTAGCAGTCTGAGGTAGGTGCTGTGCATATATCTTTACTGCTAGATGCCTTGCATAACGTAAACGTCTTTATTGTCGAAAGAAAATTCGTTAGACCAGAAACTGGTCTTCCCAGAGTAGCAGAAAGCCTTCACCAGCTATTTCGGTCGAAGCGAATGCTACATCTTTATGGTATCTATGGATAGGTCTTTAAAAATGATATTGTGGTTTCTAATATATTTTTTTTCTAAACTGAATAGTTTGCGCGAGAGACACTTCCAAAGTGGTAAAATGTGTCCCCCCCCCCCCCCCCCATAACTTCTAAAATAAGAGAATGATAAAACTAAAAAAAAAATACGATGCACACTACCATGTAAACTTCCAACAAAAATTGGTTTGAACGAGATTTAGTAAGAAGTCTTTTTTTATATCGTAACCCATCCAAGAACTTTTATATTATGTTACTTGCTGTTACGGAACTCTTCATGGGCGAGTCCGACTCGCACTTGGCCACTTTTTTATATTATTATTTTATACACAAAAACACGGTATCAGAGCGCGCGCTCGCCTTCGAGGCTCATACTAAAATTTTCGTTGAAACTGATTGAACCTATAGCGTCTTAATATCAGGTGGGCCATCTGCTTGTTCCGCCAAACACGAAGTCAAAACAAGTAAATTATTATTTTTTTAAATTGAAAAACCCTCAACGCAATGAAACCGGCTTTCTGTGTTCCTGTTTGACGGGTAAGAGTGCCGGTGAAGTTACAGGCACATGAGACTTCATCTTTGTCTCAGGGTGGCGGGCGCAGTGCAATGCCACAAAGGGCGCGTCCTAGGTGGACGTGACCTATGAGGTAATGCACTGATCATAGGCAGAGGGTACCGCGTAACACCAGGTGGACCATCTATCATTCGAGTAGTAAAAAAAAAAAAAGTTTGAACCTATTTCGATCAAACATAGCTAAGAACACTACCGACTTATTCACATTTCAAACAAAAAAAAAACTAAATCGGTTCATCCGTTCGGGAGCTACGATGCCACACACAGACACACACACACACACACACATACACACACGTCAAACTTATAACAAACCGTCGTTTTTGCGTCGGGGGGGATTAAAAAAAACAAAATATGATTTGTCTCCTGGTTTGCTTACCATCTTCTTGTCAAGCATGTCCATCAGCCGTCCCGGGGTCGCCACCATGATATGGACGCCCCTCTGAACCACCTCCATGCACTCAGATACGGCAACACCTGCGGATGGATATGTTAATATCATTGAATGTAAGTTTTTTGTGTTTTTTTTTTGTCAATACAAGCTTTTATAATATTAATGATCGTAACCGTGTGCTGATCACAATGAGCCTAAACACGGCCAGTCTACTATTATCCATCGAGGAGTTCCGTTGTCCACCTTCCGTCTCCATCATCAGATCAGCTCGCTGTCAGCATCATATTATATTGTCATCGGAACTTGACAGGTATGACAAATATCATCCTGATATGACTGACTGACTGACTGAAGCAGCAGTGCTCGCATTGCTGTGTTCCGGTTTGATGGGTAAGGGTGCCGGTGAAATTACAGGCACATGAGACTTTCATCTTTATGTCTCAGGGTGTCGGGCGCAGTGCAATACCACATAGGGCGCGTCCTAGGTGGACAGGCCATCTGATTGATCCGCCATTCCAAGTAGTATATAATTTAAAAAAAGGCGGAGCCTCAATGGGCCTTTTTTCATAAAAACTATAAAGTATGTTGAAGTGTTGTAAGTGTTGTATGATGTCGTAGGTCTGCTTGGCCAGCTCGCGACTAGGGCATATTATGTGTGTGTGTGTGTGTACATGTAAGTGTGTGTGTGTTGTATTATAGGCGGGTAACCAGTAGGGCGACGGGATCTCACCTCCGATAGCCAGACAGCTCCTGATCTCCGGGCAGCCGCCCGTCACGAGATGTTTGGAGAAGTGTTGTATGATGTCGTAGGTCTGCTTGGCCAGCTCGCAACTAGGGCATATTATATGTGTGTGTGTGTGTGTGTGTGTGTGTGTGTGTGTGTGTACATGTAGGTGTGTGTGTGTTGTATTATAGGCGGGTAACCAGTAGAGCGACGGGATCTCACCTCCAATAGCCAGACAGCTCCTGATCTCCGGGCAGCCGGCCGTCACGAGATGTTTGGAGAAGTGTTGTATGATGTCGTAGGTCTGCTTGGCCAGCTCGCGACTAGGGCATATTATGTGTGTGTGTGTGTGTGTGTGTACATGTAGGTGTGTTTGTGTTGTATTATAGGCGGGTAACCAGTAGGGCGACGGGATCTCACCTCCGATAGCCAGACAACTCCTGATCTCCGGGCAGCCGGCCGTCACGAGATGTTTGGAGAAGTGTTGTATGATGTCGTAGGTCTGCTTGGCCAGCTCGCGACTAGGGCATATTATGTGTGTGTGTGTGTGTGTGTGTGTGTGTTGTATTATAGGCGGGTAACCAGTAGGGCGACGGGATCTCACCTCCGATAGCCAGACAACTCCTGATCTCCGGGCAGCCGGCCGTCACGAGATGTTTGGAGAAGTGTTGTATGATGTCGTAGGTCTGCTTGGCCAGCTCGCAACTAGGGCATATTATGTGTGTGTGTGTGTGTGTGTTGTATTATAGGCGGTTAACCAGTAGGGCGACGGGATCTCACCCCCGATAGCCAGACAACTCCTGATCTCCGGGCAGCCGGCCGTCACGAGATGTTTGGAGAAGTGTTGTATGATGTCGTAGGTCTGCTTGGCCAGCTCGCGACTAGGGCATATTATGTGTGTGTGTGCGTGTGTGTGTGTGTGTGTTGTATTATAGGCGGGTAACCAGTAGGGCGACGGGATCTCACCTCCTATAGCCAGACAACTCCTGATCTCCGGGCAGCCGGCCGTCACGAGATGTTTGGAGAAGTGTTGTATGATGTCGTAGGTCTGCTTGGCCAGCTCGCGACTAGGGCATATTATGAGGCCGTAGGGTCCTTCGTTTCTGTAATTATACACATATTATGAGGCCGTAGGGTCCTTCGTTTCTTTCATTATACACATATTAGCTTAATACCCGCATCACACACAAAAAACTTAAACTATGTCACCCTTTTTTTCTCCTTTTTAAGGTAGATGCTCTCGCTTATGGCGCGAAATTCAAATTTTTTGGTGTTTTTTGCTCCTTACAGCTCATCAACACTTCTTTATATAGCGAAAGTAGATTTCGCAAGAACTAGGAGACTTAACACACATGTTTTAATTGATAGTATCTCATAATTGACGACGTCTGTGGCGCGGCGGGCGAAGGTTAGCCAGCGAGGCAGGAGGTTGCGGGTTCGATTCCCGCCTCGGAACAAATATTTGTGCGATCTGCAGATCCTCCTTCGTGTACTGACCTGATGAAGGGCATGTAGACCTCCTGGTGCAGACACAGCATGATGATGGGCAGCGTGAACACCAGCGTCTTGCCGGAGCCCGCTCAGCACGGCCAGCACAGCACAGCACTCCTTCGTGTACTGACCTGATGAAGGGCATGTAGACCTCCTGGTGCAGACACAGCATGATGATGGGTAGCGTGAACACCAACGTCTTGCCGGAGCCCGCTCAGCACGGCCAGCACAGCACAGCACTCCTTCGTGTACTGACCTGATTAAGGGCATTTAGACCTCCTGGTGCAGACACAGCATGATGATGGGCAGCGTGAACACCAGCGTCTTGCCGGAGCCCGCTCAGCACGGCCAGCACAGCACAGCACTCCTTCGTGTACTGACCTGATGAAGGGCATGTAGACCTCCTGGTGCAGACACAGCATGATGATGGGTAGCGTGAACACCAGCGTCTTGCCGGAGCCCGTGAACGCGATGCCTATCATGTCTCGCCCGCTGAGCACGGCTGGGATGCCTTGCACTTGGATCGGAGTGGGCTCCTTTATGCCTTTCGCTTCCAGGCCGCGGAGGATTCCTGCAACGGTGAATAAAAAACAAGTTTTTAAGGCGCATACTGCATAGTAGTTAATCCTACCGGCTGCGCCATTTATTGTTAGTAGGTAATCCTACCGGCTGCGCCATGTATTGTTAGTATTTAATTAAACATGTAGGGGACATATTACTTTTTTTTCACATTGATTGGCCTTTGTTTGACCACGATCTCACCTGTTGGTAAGTGACGATGTGGCCGAAGATGGAGCACAAAGGTCTAGGAGGCACCTATTCACTCTAGCCTTGAAGAGACCCAGATTATAATTTTCAGGAAAGACAGACGACAGTAGTGTATTCCAGTCCTTAGCAATTCGCATTATAAAGGTAGAACTGAAACGTTTAGTACGAATAGAGGGTATACTAATGAGGTAAGGGTGGTACCGAGCCGTGCGGCTACTCGTCCTATGATGAAAAGGAGATGGTGGGATCAGATCGTGCAGTTCCTGGGAGCATTCCCCAAAATGTAACCTTTAGAAGATTGTATTCTTGTGAAACAACACCCAGTTTACTTTTTTTTTCCTTTTTTTTTAATACTTTTGGAAGCAATCAGTTGTAGTTTTAAAGAATGTTGAGCCTAGAAATACATTTCAACTATTTTTTTTTATGCTTCTTGGAATTTCGTTTCAATCAGATGGCCCTCCTGGTGTTAAGTGGTACCCTCTGCCTATGAACAGTGCATTACCTCATACGTCACGCCCACTTAGGACGCGCCTTATGTGGCATTGCACTGCGCCCACCACCCTGAGACAAAGATGAAAAGTCTCATGTGCCTGTAATTTCACCGGCACCCTTACCCTTCATACCGGAACACAGCAATCAAATTCAAATTCAAAATCTTTATTTCAGGCTAACTGAGAAATGCACTAAACCTAAACAGTAAGCCCATATCAACATAAATACCTTAGAAACTAACATACACATAAAAACACTTTATTTATTACTTAATCTAACACACGTGTGATCGCCGACGCGTCGCGGCCCGGGGTATCACATGACAGGCGGCCCTTGAACCGCCGGAACTTCACCCTTTTCGGCCAGAAGTCAGGGCTCAAGTAAGTCTTCACATTTTCAGTAGGGACCCTCACCATATATGAGCGAAAGCTCACATTATGACGAGAGTCCAACCTCATGACCCTTAAAACCACTCCGGCTTTCTTCCTGATGTATTCCACCACCTCAATGCGAGCACTACTGCTTTGCGGCAGAAATATGTATGGTGGTAGTAGGTGCTTCCCCGGACAAACTCTTTCACAAAAAAGCTCTACTACTACTTCAGCGAAGTTCAAACGAAAAGACTTGTTCTAGGTAGCGCAGAAGAAAAGGCAAGTAAGTTTTTAGTAGTAGTAGAGCTTTTTTGTGAAAGAGTTCGTCTTGGAAATTACTACCACCATATCTATTTCTGCCGTAAAGCAGTAGTGCTTGCATTGCTGTGTTCCGGTTTGAAGGGTAAGAGGGTGTCGGTGAAATTACAGGCACATGAGAGTTTTCATCTTTATGTCTCAAGGTGGCGGGCGCAGTGCAATGCCACATAGGGCGCATCCTAGGTGGACGTGCCCTATGAGGTAATGCACTGTTCATAGGCAGAGGTTACCGCTTAACATGAGGTAGGTACCTTAACTAACTAACTCGAAGTAGGTACCTTTAGGAAACTTCATGTGGTGAAACGTGGTGATAGGGGGGGGTATATCTTCCCCCTCCACTAGTATCCTCATCCGGAGCCGCACGCGCTCATGCCTCTCCGGGGGCAGCGCCAGGATGCAGCGAGGGGGCTTCCAGGATGTTTTGATCGGTTCCTCATATTGGATACCTGAAATAAATTTAAATAATTTTATGTGGATTAATAAATTGTGGTTAAAGAATTTTATCACATCACACTTCACACTAATATTATAATGGCGAAAGTTTGTGTGTGTGTTTGTGTGTGTGTGTGTGTGTAGTGTGTTTGTTACTTCTTCACGCTAAAACAGCTGGACGGATTTGCATGAAATTTGGAATGGAGATAACTGGACTCCCGGAATAACACATAGGCATATTTTTATCCCGATATTCCCACGGGATCGAGACTTACGCGGGTGAAACCGCGGGGCGCTGCTAGTTACTCATAAAGAACATGGTTCGCTTATAATGAGCTTAAAAACTAGGATCATAACTAACTAGGTATTAGTTATAGGTATATTAATATTCCAGAGATCTGGTGGTTACTTATCATATACATATTTTCTAACGAATTATTTAATAGCCGAGGTGTGTCCGGCCCAAGAATAACCCCATGAAGACCCCTCCATCTCCTCCCGTGGATGCCGTAAAATCCGACTAAGGGATTACCCAGACTTGTTTGTAAGATTCGTTGGTATAAGATTTGTCCTGGCTGCTAGCTTATTATGGAATGTGTTATTACTGGAAGAAAGCGTTAGCAGAGTCAGTCGTGGGAAGCAATGGCGGCGATAAGCTCACCACATGTCCTACCCTTTCGGGGAAAAAGGCGTGTCTCTAAGTATGTATGTATGTATAAAATGTTTAAATTAAAATTATATTTATTAATATGGATTGGGCTGGCCACGTCTGCCGCATGTCAGACGGGTAATGGGCTAATGCCATAACAGAGTGGACGTCTCTGAACGGAAAATGATCTCGAGGTTGACCGTGGCGCAGATGGAGAGACGAAATAGATACCTATTTATAGGATTGGTCTACAGTGGCCCAAAATATAGAGGACTGGAGAGAAGGAAGGGAGGCCTTTGCCCTGCAGTGGGACACTACAGGCTCTTAATAATAATAAGGGAAATAAATGGCTTAAATAAATAATATGAAATATAGTACCACGGTTAGGCTCTGCATTCGGGGCTCGGGCGAGTCACGGGGTGAAGTCACGCGTTGCGCAGTTAGATAATATATGACTTCGGTAAAGTTCGGTGTGTCAAAAATTCATGCTCTCTCATGGCTGTCTCGATGAAAGCATTATCTATGGATGACACTTCACTTCACATAACCACCTCACTTGTAACCCGAATACCTAGGCTGTTCCCCACACAGGAGGATGAGGTAGGACTAAAAGCCTGTACAGCAGGGTCACAGTGATTCGCCACGGACTCTCTTTAGGTATTAGATATTAATATGTCCTCTTCCTCGCGTCGTATTCCTTAATGCTGAAGGTCGTGACCCCCTCCATGGATCACTTTCTGCCGGACGATGTTGCGCCAATGAGATCTGTTGCCAGCGAGCTGCACGGCTTCGTGGAGTTTTTAATCAAGAGTGGGGCGGATCTGATTAATATGTAGATGTCTATAAAAGCTTACCCTCAGCCAGCTCGGCTACCCCCATGAGTGCTTTGCTCTGTGCCACACTCTCCGGGATGTGCTGTTCCTCCCGGGCCTGCCTCTCGGCCGCAGACAGCCTCAGCTAGCCTCTTCAGCTCGCTGTATAAAAAATTTATAGATGTACCTTTAGCCAGCTCGGCTACACCCATGAGTGCTTTGCTCTGTGCCACACTCCCCAGGATGTGCTGTTCCTCCCTGGCCTGCCTCTCGGCTGCAGACAGCCTCCCCTAGCCTCTTCAGCTCGCTGTATATATGTATAAATGTACCTTTAGCCAGCTCGGCTACACCCATGAGTGCTTTGCTCTGTGCCACACTCTCCAGGATATGCTGTTCCTCCCGGGCCTGCCTCTCGGCCGCAGACAGTGCTCGGGCCTCGGCTATCCTCTTCAACTCGCTGTGCTGGTCCAGAAGCGACACGTTGTAACGACGGCCCCATTCCTCTTGAGAATCTGTTTGCATTTAATGTTTTAGTAATAGCTCCTCAGGGTGAAAGAAAGAATGATAGAAAAATTATTTATTTTTCCACGACACAAAACACACAAAAAACATGAAAATAAGTACCTACTTAATACATTTTTGTAGGTAGGTAAGATAAATCTTAGAAAAACAAAAATAACAATAAAAAGAAATAAAAACTGCTACAAACTTTGGTAGGTAAGTTGATAGGTTGTGTGTGTTGTGAGGGGTCAAACAGGTCCCTGTCTCAGAATATGCTGCACCAGACCTTGGTTTAGTGCAGCGCTGGTTTGTGTGTTGTGAGGGGAAAAACAGGTCCCTGTGTCAGAATATGCTGCACCAGACCTTGGTTTAGTGCAGCGCTGGTTTGTGTGTTGTGAGGGGTCAAACAGGTCCCTGTCTCAGAATATGCTGCACCAGACCTTGGTTTAGTGCAGCGCTGGTTTGTGTGTTGTGAGGGGTCAAACAGGTCCCTGTCTCAGAATATGCTGCACCAGACCTTGGTTAAGTGCAGCGCTGGTTTGTGTGTTGTGTGGGGTCAAACAGGTCCCTGTCTCAGAATATGCTGCACCAGACCTTGGTTTAGTGCAGCGCTGGTTTGTGTGTTGTGAGGGGTCAAACAGGTCCCTGTCTCAGAATATGCTGCACCAGACCTTGGTTTAGTGCGCTAAACCAAGTGCGCTAAGTCAAATTTAGTGCGCTGCGGGCCCTGCCGGGCCACGCTCGCATTCGGCTCGCTCGCAGCTCATGTGTAATCACTGGTCCAACATGGATTTAAAACACTAGAGAACAGATAATTTATTCAGACTTCATAACTCAAAAACGGTAAGCGAATGGAAAAAATGCATTTAACATTAATTGATATCAAAGTCAAGTCAAAGTCAAAAAGTATTTTATTCATTGAAATTACATTTAGGTACTCCTGTTCCAATGCAACCAGACCTAGAGAAGAATCAGGCAACAAACACGGTCTGTTTTTTTTTATGATCCTTCTTACTACTACGTAGGGAGCGCAGAAAGGCTACACAATAGGCAAAAAACAGTGCCCCCTTGTCTACACTCCAACCATTACATGCGTTTCATCCCTCCTCACCACTGGACCACCCATCGCCCGGTAAACAACACGCCCGTTAATGGTCTTTAGGTATTCATAAAGACATGGTTATAGAAAAACTCACTTTCATCATCGGGATCATTTTCACTGGAACTCTTCTGCTCAGCGGCGGCCTCTGCAGCGATCTGACCGACCCTGCCGAGCTTCAAGAGCTGCTGCTTCTTCCGATCTTTCACTGGGACATAGGGCTCGTACTCATCAATATCATCTTCAGAACCCGAAGACTTTACCTCTCGTCTGTAGCGCTTTACAGGCGGCGGAGGCTCGTCTGTTTTGTCAGACATTGTTATCACACAAAAGGAATGATTAGGAAAGCTGTGTCTTCTTCTTCTTCTTTTTTTGGCGTGTTCAGCGGACCGGTAGTGGTGCCACAAGAGTTTGCCAATGACAGGTGATTAACTTGACATAAAACCAAAAAAGTGCTGGGAGTTTGAGGAAAGATAAAGGTACGGTTTAAAGGGAGAATCGTACGAGATTAAGTAATACAAATTGATTCACACTTAACTGAAAAAAAAACTAATACACATAACAACAAAACAAAATATTCACACAATCAATATACATACAAAACTATACACATAATATACATTTATATTGTACATGATCTTACAATTTTATGTTGTTTCTACTGATAAATTTACACAATATACATATAAAGCGAGTATATACAAGGGATAAAAGGGATTTAGAGGAAAAAGGACGAGGGATTTCTCGGGGAGAGACATCAAACAGAGATAGCTGAAGCCGCGGGCATGAAAATAAGATATGATCAATACTCCCTTCATCTAGACCACATTCACATACAGAGCTGTCCCTAATCCTTAGCTTGGCTAAGTGCACTGGTGTGCATACATGGCCTAGTCGGAGTCTGCATATGGTGGATGTTGTAGTTTTGCAGGCTCTACGAAATTTAAAAAACCAAGGTCTCGTTGGAATTTCGGGCTGAATTTCGCCAAAATGTCTGCCTTTTAAAGATCTAGATGTTTTCCACATACGGGCCCATCTTTACTTCTAAGTTCTTATCTTATTTAATAAGTAAAAACCATGCTAAAACATCAACTTTTGATCATGAAAGAAAATTCAATAGTAGTAAACTAAACACAAGACAAGCAAAGAGGATACAATACAATAACTAATAACTACACAAGTCACAAGACAAGACTAAATTAAGCATAGACAGTACTTTTTTTTTGGCTATGAAATTAAAAGAGGAGGAGAGTACCTAACATTGGAGGCCAGGAAGCTAAAAACCGTAGACAGACGCAAAAAACCCATGGTGGTCTTTAGTCCATCTTCCTAGAAAAAACCCTTAAAGTTAAGATAAAAACACTACGTATTACAACCGTAGTAGATCTGTTTGTAAATCTGGGGTTTTCACGGACGTTTCAAATCATGCGCTAATAGATGGCGCTGCTTTGAACCAAGCTTTCAAAATAAAGTGAAATGTCAAAGTCAACAACGTAGTGATATATTTTCGTGGTATTTTGTTACTATCACACAAAAGCACAAACAATGCATTTGTTAATTTTGACAAGCATACTTGAGTCAGCGCCATCTATCGAGCCAAATTGAACTACTTTTTTTATTCATTCTAAACAGAAAAGCCCTCATTGAAAGTACATGAAGTTATAAGAATGAAATGTAAGAGGGTGAGGGGTACGTAATGGCGGGTGCGGGGAGGGTCTCTGATCGTATCTAGGAAGATGGACTAAAGGCATGGAACTAAGGCTAAAAACGAAACGTTAGCGATTATACCAGTCTCATTCTTTTATATGAATGTATTCATGTGTTGGAATGAGACAAGCATAAATCTAACTGTTCTTATTTTTGGTAGTCGTACCAGGCCAAATGTCAAATTACTAGTACATTCATGGCATCGAGCAATGCAGGCCTCCGTACCGGAGGGGAGACGCCATAGAGCTGTCAACCGATACATATTTATTCAGAAATTTTTGGGGGGGGCTTCACGCACTCACTTACACTTCAATGCACACTTTTGTAACCAGTCGTTCTATTGCTATAAACGCACACATCTATAAACAGCAACACATCAAAAATCTTTATACACACATAGATGCTTTCTGTGTACAAACATCATGTTATGTCACAAAATTGACAGGAACACCCGTTCTAGGGACTTCCAGCACTCAAGTCGATAAATTAAAAGTATCGATAACTTTTTGGTAGGAACTTAATTTGCCTACTATCAAGGGTCATTTAAGGGATTTAAGGGCGGCTAAGGATGGGGGGAGGGGTTAACCCCCTCTGTGAAGGGGGAGTTGCGGTACCTCCCCACTTTTCGAGGATAACATAAGAGATCATTTTGTGGATAACTATGAAATTTTTGATTAGTAAAAGGTAGTAGTAGGCTGGAGAGAGAGGGAGTAAAGTGGAAACTTAGAGTATAGAGAAAAAATCAAGAAAATTTTGAGTACCCCAGGTACAGGTGAGTCCCAGGCTCATGAGATGATAAGTTCTTGAGAAAATTTAAATAGAGTTTTGTTCAAAACTTACAATAATTTAATAAAATGATAGGCTGGCAAGTCAAAAGAGACGAAAGGAAAGAAAAGGAAAAACGCTTTACTTATCTCCCGTCTTCCTTCTAACCTACATAATCCATATCGGTTCTGGCCTCGAAATATACCATGTATTATATATCTGTCAGTCACTTTCATTTTCAAAAGCCAAAAATCATGATCCTAACTGTCAAAAAACTACATTAGTCATTAAAATGTAAAAATAGTTATTTTATTTAAAAAAAAACAGGCATAATTATCCCACGACACAGGGGATCCTAGTGTGGGATCAGAACTATTACGTGATGGGTGTGTTAAGTTTGTTAATGTTAAACGATGGTAGGTAAAGTAATACTTAGCGCTTTATATAGTGAACAGAATAACGCGTTGAAAAAATTATACCTAGCTTAATTTTTTTTTTATTTCTTTGGTCAGTTGAAAAATAGGATTTGAATAGGAAAATCGCACGACATAGGACGGACACTGTCATGACACGACTTTTCTTGAAAACGAGTTCAAACTGGGAAATGCTTTTGTTAATTTATCGTGATCACGTTTCCCACAACCTAGGTTTGGGCATACGCGTTAGTAAAACTTTTTTCATCTGAACATTAGGGCGAGCGAAGCGAGTCCTCTACTATCCCACAACGTATGCAATTTTGTGGTACACTTGACGAAAACTATCCGTTGTAATTTAACATAGTAATTTAAATTAATGGCTAGATGTGTTTAAATATAAAAAATCAAGGAAAAAAAACTTGCTAGCCCAAGCATGTTTTGCTTTTGCTAGTAATAAAATTGTATCATGATGGGGGCCGATTGCTCTGTCAGACTGAATCGATCGTGTGACGCATAGAGTACAAAAAGTGTGACAGTGCTTACAAATAAAAAAATGCCGAGTCGTTACATTTTCTGCTGTAAATCAAGGTCTGGAACATCGAATTTACGAAAAGATGGTGCTTTCTTTCACATTGTACAATGTGAAGTGAATTTCATTAAATTATATTTATTTTATTTTATTTTTGATGCTGGATACGCCCCAAGCCAAGCAGAGCTTGTGTGATGGGTACTAGATAACTGATATACAGTACATTACATAGATAGATATTTTTTATTAACATAGAAAATACCCAGAACAAATATCTGCAGATCGTACAAATATTTGTTCTCAGGCTGGAATCAAAACCGCAACCTCCTGCGTCACAGGTGAACCTTCGCCCACCGCGCCACAGAGGTCGACAATTTATGGCATAAAATGAATAATTTCAAATTAAAATCATAACAGTTACCTACCTTGTAAGATACCAATACCTTCATGGTGATTGGATTAACGGTTAGAAAGTTAGGTTAGGTTAGGCTACGGCGTCTACCGAATAATGTAAATCAAATTTCAATAGTTTGTAAACGAGCATTTATTTTATCGATAAAAAATCTACTTTATTATTGAGGCACATCACTAATTTAGTAGTATAATAGAAAACACGGGTAACTCACTTTCAGGAAATTTTGGGAAATAAAAAAAACTGTTAAATGAGCACAAAGCTATTTCAGTGTGCATTGAGGCTGTTATTGTTAGCAGTTGCTTATTTAATTATTATTTTATTAGGTTTACCAACAGTCTGCAAGTGTATACAAATACATGAAGAGGTACAAACTATATACCTATCTATACCTACACGAGAAATTAAAGAGGGCTTTTCATTTTCGAACTAAAAAAAATGTAGCTCGATTTGGCTCGATACATGGCCCTGACTCAACTGTAGTTGTCAAAATTAACAAATGCATCGTCTGTTCTTTTGTGTGATAGTAACAAAATACCACGTTGTTGACTTTGACATTTCACCTTATTTTTACAGTTAAGTACACAGCAGCGCCATCTATTTTCAAGGGTCTATGCATGATTTGATATGGCCGTGAAAACCCCTCATTATAGGCAAACACAACGTGCACAGATTGCACAGTAACCAAACAATTGGCGACCAACGATTATTCTAAAGCATCTTATTTACTTTTAACTGAAAAGAGTAAAGTTAATTAAGTATGATCAATATAGCCGATTTTGATCAAATCAACCACGTAGTTTTATTCAAATTATAAACTAGAAGCGCCTTGCAGTTTCACTCGCATAAGTCTTGATCCTGTGGGAACATCTAAATAAAATTGATAACTATTCCAGTGGTCCAGCTATCGCCATTTTAAATTTAATCCAAATCTGTTCAGCCTTTTCAGAGTGACGAAATAACAAACATACATACAAACCCTTAGAAACTTTAGCATTTATAATATTACATACAGTCACACATATGTAAACTCACGCCTGTTTCCCAGAGAAGTAGGCAGAGATCATGAAATTCCACTTGCTACGATCCTGGCATACCTGTTTTGCTTCATTCACTCGCATCACATTATTCATACATGCTCATTGGTTAAGGGCGCTCTTGGCCTGGCCATTCTCCAGATCGACCCTGATCTAGTCTGAATACCTTCACCGAGGTCTCCCCCTTCCAACTGTCCCATTCATGCTCATCTTATGAACTAGTTTCATTAATCTACTATCATTCATCATTTCTATATACCCAAACCATCCAAGCATACCTTTCTCAATCCTCTTCACTATACACGTGCTCTTTCATTTTACAATGCTCTCTTATAACACACAGTTTCTTATTCTATCTCTCAAAGTCCACCATACATACTTCTCAAACCTCTCATCTTCACTGCATTTGTTATAATTTCATGTTTATTCTGCCTTAGCAACTTTCGCTACCATACATTAGTGTTGGCACTTACACTCTTCTATGCACATCCAGTCGTGCCGTTTTGGATACGTTCCGGCTGATAATAAGGCGTTAAATTCACCTGGTTTCCAGAATGTACTCTCATTTAAATATCATCTTCATGCTTGCCATCTCTTGTAATCAAAGTTCCCAAATGTACAATCTTTTTAATGTTACACTTGTTGTTAATAGTAGTGTGATTTAATTTTATTTCTTTAAATATAGTTGCACATGACACTTTCGTTGACATACCACATCGTACACCTCTGCGAGGCACAAATAATCCTTTTACCACACTGGTTCTTTCACCATTGGTCACTAGGCCCCTTTCAGGGATACTATATCTCAAGCTGGACACTGAACCAAGAAAGAGCCCGTGAGACGAAGTAGTAGTAGTAGTTAGTAGTTACCGGTTAGTTAGTGGTTACATAGCCGTCAAATACATAGACACGTTATGCCACATGTCACATGATGTCGAACGTGTTTAATGAATGGTATTTAGTAATAAAGGATATTAAGTAATCATCCACATCTTGGCTTACTGACATCACACGTTAAATACATGTTTACGTCAGCAGAAAACACCCTGACATGCACATTGATGTATTATACACATTTATATCTACGCTTTTGGTCACTTTAATGTAGCCCCTCTGTCAAACGCTTAAGTGGAGCTCGGTTGAAGAGCGAGCAGGGCAGTCGTAAGGGAATTTGCTTTCATTGCGAATAAATCAAGTAACTTGGGAGTGATTTTAGAGTAATGAATGACCAGTGTACTGACGTGCAGTCGTAGTGAAGAGTGAATCAGTGTTATTGAATAAAATATTTACGGTTTTTTTTTGTTAAACCGTTCAGTTTTATAATTTTACCCCGAACACTAACTCAAAAATTACAAAATCTGAGATGGCCACTTTTGTTTTTATACGGCTTAGTTTTACTTGGTAAATTTTTATGCAATAAGTTATAATAATTTAATTGAAATTCAGGTACATGTGAAAGGAAACGCTATCTTTTTGTAAATTTGATGATCCAATCATTTTTTTACAGCATAAAACTGAACAATTCGGCATTTTTCTTAGAGCATTATCTCCCACGCGAGTCGATTCAGTCTGACAGAGCGATCGGCGACAGCTAGTTTTTTATAAGCTGTATGCCCTCGAGGGCATTAAATTTAGAGGGGAACTACAGCGGGGAATGCCTTTGATGGCGTCTCCATTCCGTGTTGCTCGATGATTCATGGTAACAATCTAGGGAGATGAATTTTGGTATCATGCATATACATGCATGATACCAAAATTCAGGGTACGGAACGGAAAGACGACTGTCGTGTGACAATATATTTGTTTCTCTCTAACATAGGATAGCAAGCTATCTTCTAGGATAGGAGTAAGAAGGAACACTCTATGCTATTTTTAGCACTCACTCCATTACTATTATACCTCCATGGATCGTATCAAAATACATCTGTGATATGCATTGGGACCCATGGAGGTATTATCTTCCTAGATTGGGACCTGTCAGCATAGAGGAAAGTAATTTAGGGGAAGTCCGAAATTTTAAAGGTCGCTCGCTAATATTTAAAATTAATAATTTGTAACAATAGGCACACGCCTATTCTAACCATAGACGTAGAATTTTTTGATTCTAACAGAGCCGCAATGGTCCTCTTTTCACAGTGGCTTGCACCATCGTGGAATATAGTCATGACAAGTGGTGAGACCATCGCCGCCATTCTTAGAGCATTGCAGGCCTCAATGCCGCCATTGCTTCCCATGACTGACTCGCCTAACAGCGCTATCTCTTGGGGTTTTAGTGGACTTCTATACGACTGGTTAATTATTAACAGAGCAGCGCAGAAGTCCACTAAAACCTCAAGAGATGGAGCTGTTTGAATTCTGATACTGTTTTTAGGGTTCCGTACCCAAAGGGTACTTTGTGAATGGGACCCTATTACTAAGGCTCGGCTGTCCGTCCGTCAGTCTGTCCGTCTGTCACCATGCTTTATCTCATGAACTGTGAAAGTTTTCAAAGATGATGTATTTCTGTTGCCGCTATAACAACAAATACTAAAAAACAGAAAAAAACAAAAACATTTAAGGGGGCTCCCATACAACAAACGTGTTTTATGCCGTTTTTATAGATAATGGTACGGAACCCTTCATGCGCGAGTCCGACCCGCACTTGGCCGTTTTTAACTACCTATTTTAGACCCTCTATTGACCGAGATCTCACCTGCTGGTAAGTGACGATGTGGCGCCAACGTTGGAGCACGAAGGTCTAGAAGGCACCTATTTACTCTAGCTTTAGAGAGACCCATATTATGGTTTCCAGGAAAGACAGACGACAGCAACTTGTTCCATTCCTTTGCAGTTCGCATTATAAAGGTAGAACTGTAACGTTTAGTACGAATAGAGGGTATACTAATGAGGTAAGGATGGTACTGAGCCGTGCGTCTGCTCGTCCTATGATGAAAAGAAGATGGTGGGATCAGATCGTGAAGTTCCTGGGAGCATTCCCCGAAATGTAACCTATAGAAGATGGAAAGGCACGCGACCTTACGGCGGTGCTCGAGACTCTGGATCTCATAGTCTCCGCCACATGTATGTTCGCGCTAGATTGTAGGTACATTACATACATACATAGACACACGCCTTTTTCCCCGAAGGGGTAGGCAGAGCCACAATATAGGCCTCTTTTCACAGTGAGTTGCACCATCGTGGAATATATAGGTAGGTACATTGAGCCATCTTAATATATTGCTGAGAGTCTACGAAGGCCACATCAATTAGCATTTCCCCAAGCAGCTGATTGAGACCTCTGGACAGAAACCGAAAACTTTTATTTTTTATTATGTGAATGCCGGAACGAGCAGATGGCCCACCTGATGTAAAGCGGTAACCTCTGCCTTCAGGTCACGTCCACCTAGGACGCACCCTACGTTGACGACCTCTATGGCGCGGCGGGCGAACGTTCGCCTGCGATGTAGGAGAATGCGGGTTCGATTCCCACTTCGGAACAAATATTTGTTCGATCTGCCGATATTTGTTAAGTGTGATCTGGGTATTTTCTATGTATAATAAAAAATATCTATCTATGTAATATATTGTATTAAGTATATCAGTTGTCTTATACCCAAAACACAAGCTCTGCTTAGCTTGGGGATAGATAATGCTGTGTGAACTGTCCAGCATTATTTTTATTTATTTTATGCGGCATTGCACTGCGCCCGTTATCCCTGAGATATAAACATGAAAAGTCTCACGTGTCTGTAATTCCACCGGCACCCATACCCTTCAAATCGAAAAACAGCAATGCGAGCACTACGGCTTTGCCATAGAAATAGGTAGGTACCTATGTCAGCGCGGGATTTTGACTTGTATATAATAGCCTGATTACACCTACCGAGTAGTGGCGAGAGTGACCTCTGTATTTGTAAACACATGTCCAAGTGCTCGGCCTAGCTACAGGCCGAGACAGTCACTCGGACCCCGTTCTAGTTACTAGGCCGAGTACCCACCCCTCCGCTTCCCCGCACTGTCTCGCTCGCCCACTCGGCGGATCTGAACGCGTACCCACTCGGCGGGCGACCACTCGCCACTCGGGGCGTACAAGCCAACCGCACAGTTTGCTGTAATTCACTAAAAATTGTAGTTAATTCATGCAGGTCGCCGCCCTCTGCAGACTTGATCTGGTCGAGTAGTTCCTGGTCGGTCCAACGCATGGTGATGGGACATACATATTAAATAAATAAATAAATAAATAAATAATAAATAAATAATGCTGGACAGTTCACACAACATTATCTAGCCCCAAGCTAAGCAGAGCTTGTGTTATGGGTACTAGATAACTGATATACTTAATACAATATATTACATAGATAGATATTTTTTATTATACATAGAAAATACCCAGAACACCCTGAACAAACATCTGCGATCGCACAAATATTTGTTCCGAGGCGGGAATCGAACCCGCAACCTCCTGCGTCGCAGGCCAACCTTCGCCCGCCGCACCACAGAGGTCGTCAATTGCAATACATATTGCCATATATTGCCAATACACATATTGCAATACTGATATGGGCAGGTAGTTACAATGAAAGGAGTTTGTTCATCCGTTCGGGTGCAATGATGCCACAGACAGACACACACACACACACACACACACACGACATGTATTTATTTAGAAAGTTGGGTATGTAGGTACCTTTAAGTATTTTCGCAAATTGATTGACATACTACGTTATACAAGTAATTAATTTTGTAAAAATTAAAAAAACCCCCAACGCTGAACGGCTGAACCGATGTTGATCAAACAAAGCTAAGAAATAATAAGCTCCCGACAAATACACCTTTCAAAAAAACAAAAAAAAACGAAATCGGTTCATCTTTTCGGGAGCTACGATGGGACAGACAGACACACAAACACACACACACAGACATGTCAAAGTTATAACACCCCTTCGTTTTTCGTAGGGGTTAAAAATTCATTTTACATCAGTATTCTACTTACATACCTATCTAGTTAGAAAAACAATTCGCGACGTGGTGGACTTTTACGCCAAGGAAACTAATCTTATATTACTCCAACTCATAAATATAAATGTAGAAAATAAAACCTTTAAGCACCTACATATCTAAAACATAGTAGACAAATCATTTGAATTACGGAATACATTACAAATACTTCGTAAAACGACCTCGATGGCGCAGCGGGCTGAGATGCGAGAGGTTGCGGGTTCAATTCCCGCTGCGGGACAAATGTTTGTATGATCTGTTATTAGTTCCGTGTCTGTGTTGTGGTAGCATGGTGCTCGTTGTTCCTGATACACACGACACAGGGGATCCTGGTGTGGGATCAGGACTATGTATGTGACTGTTGGGTGTTATGTTATGTATGATCTGTTATTATTTCCGTGTCTGTGTTGTGGTAGCATGGTGCTCGTAGTTCCTGATACACACGACACAGGGGATCCTAGTGTGGGATCAGGACTATGTATGTGATTGTTATGTTAAAAACTTAGAATATAGTAATACATTTATTTACAGAAAGAATAATACAACATTAACAAGTAAGTACCTATGTACGAAATTAAAAAGAAAACAGCTGTGCTACCTGAAGACCGCTGCTAACGATCTACCAACCAGTTAGTTCAACTGATCCAAATCAGAATATAAAAAAAGAAAAAAGCTTTATTCAGACCTTGCACAACAGAAATTAACTTAAATGGTACAAATTTTTATAACTTCAATATTTGGTTTGTATGTTAGTAGTTTTAGGTAGAGTTTCTTAAATTAAGTGTTATTTTTATTTTGTTAGTATTATCACAGATAAAAGAATACTATACCACAGAGTAAGGAATAATACTAACGTACAACAGAGAGACAATCTTAGTACTACGATCGTTGCCACGATAAGTCGCGCAAGAGCAGCGCCCGTGGCGCGCGCTCGGTACTATCGTACTAATATGCATTCTTACTTGTTTTCTTAACAGCGTACTAGATGGCGCTTCTCTCTTGCCTTCTTTACAGCGCACTAGATGATACTTGAGAAATCAAGCGTATTTCATCACATCATATCATAGAGTAACACGTTAGTATTCTTACTACTCTGTGGAGTAACTATCGAAATATTATCGTATAATTTTATACGAAAATACTGCTCCGAAACATGGTTTTATTTCAATGCCATCTATGTGTTTCTTGACCAAACTTAGAACCTTAGAACCCAATCAAAATGTTTCGGTTAGAAATTGCTAGATGTCAGTAAAAACATTGAAAAAAAAACTATTTTATAACGATTTTTGTTATTTTATTAGTTAAAATCACATAAAAAGTCTTCTAGAGGTACTATTTACGCAATGCCGTCAAAAAAAGTGAAAAAATAATCTAATTAATGTGTTCAATATTCCTAGCGATACCAGTACTGCCATCTATCGATATTTTGTGTGAACTAATTCTAAAATGTATGGAATTAACCAGACCTGATTATACTATACCCTGGTTCAGAATTCGAGATATTTTTTGTAAACAAACAAATGTCACTGTTAAACAGACAAGCCAGTGGTAAAAACATTTTTTTGCGTGGATTATGTTTTACTAGTAGTGACCCGCGGCTTCTCCTACGTCTTAACAATTGTATAATTTTTTTGTAATATCCGCCAAGCAGGTTCGCTCGCGCGGTATGTACCTTCAATTTGCGGCTATGTATCATCATCAACGGGAAGTGTATCGTGTCAAATAAAAAAATTATGTTCCTAATCAGAAATTAAATGACGGAGATACCAAACATTAAAAAAACACGAATTGAGCACCTCCTCCTTTTTTTGAGGTTGTTATAAAAAAAGTTCAAAACTCGATCGACGTTCGCGCGTTCTCACTTCATAATTATTTATTCATAGATCATGAGGAATTTAGCATTTAAAAACTGGCAATATAGATAAAAGAGCCAAGCTTGAGTTGAAAAATCGGGGGTAATAAGTTGATTGTTTTTATGAAATACTTTCGAAAATACTATGAATTCTGGATACGTACCTAACTGATGGTAGGTGACTTTACCAGTCGTTTTTAGACGTCCTTTGTAGTTTCTGCACACTTTTATGGCACAACTCGTCATTGCAGACACAAATTAGAATCAACGATGCGACCGTTCAGATTGACGAGACAATTGACACTGAGAGGCGGCGAGCGACTAACCGGCCAACAGTTGGCCGGTATATTTTTCGACGCATTTGTGACGTGAAGCACAATCAAATCTATAAACAATCAAAGATCACAACTACTCTGTCATATCTGAGCTGTTAGATTCAGTATCAGAATCAGATTCATCATTGATGTTAATGTGTTTCTGATAGATTTGTTATCTATCAGAAACACCATCAATTATGTTATTTAATTTAACCATTTCATCTTCTATTTTTATCGCATGACGTACACAGTCTGCCCATTTCTCCGGCGTCACCTTTCTTAAACCTTCTTCTAATAACAGCTTTACCTCATTAATTTTAAAGGTTTTGTTATTTTATGCGACATGCCCCTTTACTTGAGCCCACACAAGCTCAATTGGGTTGAGCTCACAATGGTAAGGGGGCAGTCGCAAGATGGTGACGCCGTTCTGCCCCCCTATTCCCTATCTTGAAAGTCACTCAGTGACCAACGTTTGACAAGTAAAATTACCATCATTTGTCAATTTTTAATAGGTTTTTTTTTTAATTGATGAGCATTCTTCCTGACAAACGTTAGTCACCGAGTGACTTTCAGTTAGGGAATAGGGGGGCTGGGCAGCCAACTCATCCACCACATTCTTATTAAATCGGGTCTTATTTTCTGTTACAATTTTCAATAACTCTGCTTTTATCATATTTATGTTGTAGGCAATGTTTTTTGCATGAAGCCATTCTTGGATGGAGGCTTTTCTCCATGAGGTGTTTGGAATCCGCTCCACTTTGCGGCTGTGGTAAGGGGCATTATCCATAACCAAAATTGAATTTGGTTTTAAATCAGGCAGAATTTTTGTCAACCATTCTTAAAAGCACGCTGAATTCATCTCTTTATGGTAATCGTCTTTTTTTCTTTTTTTTTTTAACTTTGATAGACCTTTGTTTGACCACGATCTCACCTGTTGGAAAGTGACGATGTGGCCGAAGATGGAGCACAAAGGTCTAGAAGGCACCTATTCACTCTAGCCTTGAAGAGACCCAGATTATAGTTTTCAGGAAAGACAGACGACGGTAGTGTATTCCACTCCTTAGCAGTTCGCATTATAAAGGTGGAACTGAAACGTTTAGTACGAATAGCGGGTATACTAATCAGGTAAGGGTGGTACCGAGCCGTGCGCCTGCTCGTCCTATGATGAAAAGGACGTCTGTATTCGTTTTTGATTCAAACAACAATAAACCCCCTTCTACAAATCCTTCTTCACTCCCAATGTGGCTTATAATTAACCTCCTTCCCTTGCCCGATGGAGCTTTTAGCCCGGTGGTCAATCCGTCCGAAAATGCTTCTTTTGAAGAAGTCACTTGAGTGTCCACCCATGTTTTATTTAATAATTTATTTTATTTACTTAAAACAAAGCCAATTGTTTAGAATCTCTGCAGTGTTCCAAGTGACATTAAATATTTTATACTAAAAAATATATTTTTGCTTGATAACTTTGTTAATAACCAAAATAACTCAAAAATATATACGACCAAATATTGATTACATTATAGTTTATCAGATCTGAGTTAGAATAACACGCCAAGCCTGTTTATTGGCCTAATTTAATAAACTAACTTATTAGTACCTATTTTTTTGCTATGGTATCCCCTTTGTTTACAAAAAATATCTCGAATTCTGAACCAGGGTATAGTACAGATACCTCATGCCATACATTAAAACGTGACCGCCATAACTCGGGCTATTCTGCGGGCTATTTTGGTTGCCTTACCTGGGCGCTAGATGCCGCTAGCAGGGAAATGATAGCTAGAGCCACCTAGCTCCTGCAACTGTAATTACAGCGTAAAACGCGCACACACTCAATAGATGGCGTTTGTGAAAAAAACTTAGACACGTACACAGGGTGATTGGAAGATGAGTGCGAAGCTGTAAGGGAAAACTAGTCTTTTCAAGATATAAAACATCAGCCTCGAGTTTGGACTGAAGATCGACCGCAGCAAAACGAAAGTGATGATTGTTGACCGTATCAATAACAACTTGCCGGAAATCAAGCAAATCGTAAACTGTGATGTGGTTCAATCATACATTTACCTCGGATCTTTGATCACAAACAATGGTGGATGCGTTGACGAAATCAAGCGGCGTATGGCGATTTCTAGGTCCGCCATGGATAAGCTGAGGAAGATATGGAAAAATCGTAGAATAACGAAATCTACTAAGATCCGTCTCGTTAGAGCGTTGGTGTTTCATTTTGGTGTTGTTTTTTCCTCTATGCTGCAGAAACATGGACTCTTAGGGAGAGCGAGAAAAAGAGCATAGATGCTCTTGAGATGTGGTGCTGGAGAAGAATGCTTGGGGTTTCGTGGACTGAGTTTCGTACCAATCAGTTCATACTCCAAGAACTCGGCATCATGCAGCGACTATCAGCTAAAAAAAACAAAGATTTAGAGATTCAGGTTTTTGAAACTTACTTAGTTAAAAAAACGGATGGTGCTTTTTTGTTCAAACCTTTTTGAATACATGCTTGGTATTCATACTCTTTTATTTGAGGTATCATTTACGCGGATATATTACAAATTAATAAAATTGGGACCTAAAAACCAGATTGAGGGAGAAAATTTAAAATTTTAGGCATTCTTATAAAACAACATTTTAATGCAATTTATTAATTGATTGGTGCTCAAAATGATTGCCACGATTCCCAACAACACAAGCAAGGACCCGTCGTCTCACTTCGGTTGTAGTTACTTTCAACATCATCTCCAGCTTCATCGTTTCAAACGCTGAATAAATTCTTTCTTTTCATGTACCTATTCATAAAAAAATAACAAAAAAGCATCATTTGTTTTTTTTAACTGAGTTTCCAAAAACCTGATTATTTAAATCTTTTATTTTTTTTTGAACTAATGTGTCTGTACTGAAAATGTCTGATGACACCAATGCTTAGACCATGTATTCTTAGATTGCTTACACATTACTTAAATTACAAAATAAAATAAAAGAAAACATTAATCAATAAAACTGGCAATTATTAGCAATTAACTGAAAATGTATGGGTATTACGAAAAAAAAACGGTAAAAAGAAATAGTCGGACTTCGTCTTATAACTATTATGGCTGAAATAGTTCTAAATGGTCTAGACAACCTTCCCCTTACAGCTTTGCACCCATCTTCCAATCACCCTGTATGACGATTATGATTTTTCAAACTCAACAGATGACCCGCTCGTGACTTCGTCCGCGTGTAGTCAGAATACTTTCCCGGCATGCAGAAAACAACTTTAACATTAACAACCACACCGTGACATGACTTTTGAAACGAACGAACATTCAAGTTTTTCAATTTAGGAGTCCCACTCCTGAAAATATTTTAATCCCAATAACTACATATACCGTGAAACTATATTTTACGTCGAAATACGCTAAAATATGGCAGTGTATTTTTTTACAAAGTTGTCTTTGTAAAAAATACACTGCCATATTTCGTTCCCGTGGCATTTTTCGTATATTGCAAATTTTTATATGTTTGTTAATTTTATTTGAGGAAAGTACCTATGAACCATTTACGAAACGCCAGTTTCTTTGACGGCCGAAGCGGAAATTACAAGTAAATAAATAAATAAATAAATAAATAATGCTGGACAGTTCACACAACATTATCTAGCCCCAAGCTAAGCAGAGCTTGTGTTATGGGTACTAGATAACTGATATACTTAATACAATATATTACATAGATAGATATTTTTTATTATTTATTTATATTTATATTTATTATAAGGAAAACCAGCAGCACACGCATACAAAATAAATAAAAGAAGTTAAACCAGAAGGCTATTAAAAGGTTTTCACGTTTAGAAATAATAATAGATACATAAAAAGAGAGAACAGGCTGAGTGGACTAAAAATTACTATAAACTACAAACTGGTATACAAAACAAAACACATAGCAGAAAAATAAAATAAAAAATGAGAGATACAAATGATGAATACATACAAAACAGAAAACAACAGTATAACTATAACAGTAAAAGTAAAACAAACAGTATAAATGAAGGAAACAGATAGAAATAATAGTAAACAAAATAATAAGAATAAGAACCAAAAAAGTAAACCACACCGATCTCATGACGAAATTGCATCATCCTCCGCGGAGGGCGAGAAAAAGTCAGTATACATAGAAAATACCCAGAACACACTGAACAAATATCTGCGATCGCACAAATATTTGTTCCGAGGCGGGAATCGAACCCGCAATCTCCTGCGTCGCAGGCCAAGCTTCGCCCGCCGCGCCACAGAGGTCGTCTAGAGATAGTCGTAGAGTAACTATCTACTGCTAACGCTTTCCGAAATACAGAGGGTCGACCACGAACAACTTGCGAAAAAGTATTCGTATGGTTAATGTAACCATTTTGTATGAGATTTGATCCAGCGCCCCGCCCCTACTGGACGTAAATCGAACTAAATTTGGCATCACGAACGGTTTACCATACTATCGCGTCGCCTTCGTATCGTATGGGTATCGTTACGTAAAGACATTTGTATAAAAATTGCGATCACGAACCTTGCGTTAATGTAAGCTCGAAGGCTGGCTATCGTCATGTCATCGTAAACTTACGAATGTTTATTCACTTAGATTTTGTCAGTGAGAAAAGATTCGTAAGGAATTAAAATTAATATTTTTGTATATTCCTAGTGTTTTTAAGTTTGTGAAGTAACTTTGTTATGTGCTTGTTGTTACTACTTACCTATCTAAAATGTTGTGATATGGTACCTACTCGTTTAAGAAAAGTTGAACTAAATAAGAGGTTATAAAACTTGTGTCTTTGTATTTTAAAATATTTACCTGTAATTTTAATAAAAGTATGTGAACATGGAACGAAGTGCGTTGCATTACTATCTTGCTGCTAGATTAATTGAAGAAGAAAGAGAAAACAGGTGAACATAAATAGATAGGTAGTAGGTAAGGTACCTACATAGCCTACCTTTGTTTTCACATCGTAACTATTGAATACTAGCTTTTTATGTACAATTATCGTGCACCAGGTTCGCCACGCCTGTAGGATACCCGCCACACTAGCCTTAATGATATCATTCGCCGGTCCTTTACCAGCGTCTACATTCTAGCCATTCTAGAACCGAATGGTCTGCTACGTGACGATGGTAAGCGGCCTGACGGCATGACTCTTGTTCCGTGGGAGAAGGATAAGCCTTTGGTGTGGGACGCTACGTGCGTTGATACCCATGAGCCATCTCATCTATCTAGGAGATCAGGCAGGGCTGGTGCAGCGGCAGATTTGGCTGAGGACTGACTTTCATAATTCTTTCAGGGCGTCTGATCCAAGCTACGCGTGACCTGAGACCTGGCTCTTATATGGCTCAACGAATTAGTATTGCCATTCAGCGTGGCAATGCAGACAGCATCTTATGGACGCTTCCGTCTGGTAGTGATTTGGATCAGTCGAGCTACCTTTAGATCTAATTTTAACCTTTATGTGAAGTAGTACCTAGGTATAGACTTGTAATACTTGCTACCTAGATACCTACCCATGTCATGTTGTAAATAAAAACCCAGAACTCAATCAAAAGTTTACTTTATTGCTTTTCAAGATACCTCACAATAATAGGTAGTAAACAAATCAACATTTACCTATGTACTGGCTCCAAATTGTAGGTACCTACAATTTGGAGCCATCACTGTTTAGCACTTCTACCAACTCCTTCCTTTTATCTTGTATAAAGTAACGGCCACGAGGACCCCTTCGGGGTTTGGATAAAACTCCATATGTAGAAAATGTCTTCTTTAAGCTACATTAAATTACTGCAAAAAACAGATTGGTAGGCTCCGATTTACCAACCAACAAATGCATAGGTAGGAAAAATTATGTATCTTGTCCATATATTCTAGCCGCATTAGGTATATTGCAGTTGGCGCGTTCTCATTAGATTTAGGTAGGTATTATAAAAACACAACTGAGGGCCTACCACAGGTTTGTAATTTGTTGCAACTCGGAATAACGAAAACCGAATTGCGACTCGAAATGTGGTAATTTGTATGGAGTCACCGATGAGCGCCCCTAGCGGATAAGTTGCGGAACTTATTTGCTAGTATGGGTTTCTTTGGTTATACCGACTACCGAAAAACGAGTCGGAAATCCACTCACTGCGATCATTTCGTGAGACCAACTCACGATTACAACGGTTTTTCTGCAAAATGCGATGCTGAGTTCCCAAATTGACAGTACTATGATCGAAATCACTCGAAAAACGATAATCTTTTCGTGTTTCACTCTCACTTGGGTTTTAGACGGTGAGAAGCTTGTTTTCGTTATCTCGAGACCAAATCTTGGAGTATTTTGGAACGATTTTTTTTCTTTTTTAATTCAATTATGTCTTTTAGATATTTTCTAGCATTATCTAATTTTATGAATCGTCTAAATTGGATAGGGATCCGAGATAACCTATAACGAAAACAGCAAACGCAGGTAGAGTTGTAAAAAACAATGTCCATAGAATATGAATAAAATATTTACTATCAACTCCATAAACTTTATCATAATCTGAAATTACATTGGACTTGTCCACATTTTGTAGTAGCTTCACTTTTCTATTACATAGAAGATTTTTGTTTGTGTTTCTGAAACAAACAAACAATCGCAACTATTTCAGAGCTTTTTTTTTAAAAAAAAGGTAATTTAAACGTTTTTCCTTGGAGGAATGAATGCTTTAAGCGACACTGACTGCTTCGAAAATCAAATTCCATAGAGATTTGGTAGCATTTCACGTTTTAAATCCAATGCGCCATCTTTCTAAACCCAACAAGTTACGAGTATCTCGGAAGTTACGGGTGAGCGCTCGATCGACCGATTTACGAGTACGCCGAACACTCAGGGTAAGGTGAAAGATGTATCGATTGAAATTACTTCATTCGGTAACGAGTGCTCGCTACTCGGAAGTCGGAAGTCGGTCGAATTTCTTTGCAAAACTTAGCATAAGCCCTCTGCTACAAAATTAAATTGTATACAGCTTCACAAAATCAAAGAAACGAAATGCAAAAAGAAGATATATTTCTTCTTTTTGCATTTCGTTTCTTTGATTTTAGAGACACTAGACACGCTAGAGACAGAGAGAGGTTGAAAGAGCTGGAGGAGGCTTTTACAGCTAAAAGCGGTCCGTGCACAGAAAACTAGTAATATTAAATAATACCACGGGGTCTCATCCCATAGAAAAAATATATTGTTCTATTAAAGTTCAATAGATGGCGTTACAGTTATAGATTTGGTATTGAAGTATGTAAAAAAACAATATTAGGTCTTGAAAAAATATTTTCTAATATCAAAAAATACCCACAACACGGGAAAATTAAATAAATGTATCTACAATCAAGTTTAATAATTTTTACAAACATTTAATTTTGTCTTTTTTCTGATGGTAATAATTTGAACTAAATTGATGATGACACCAGTTTGTTTGTAGTACCACGGGTAGAAATGACTTGATAGATGGCGTTATTTAAAAAAAAAACAGGTGATACGCCTATGAAGTCATGCCTGAAATGAAAGAGAAAACTAGTATTTCCTTTTTATTCTAAAATTTTCAAATAAAATGTCAGACATCATTTGATATCATTGTGTCCAAAGACGAATATATATATATATAAAAGACAATGTCCTGAATGACTGACTGACCGAGTGCCAACGCACA
Organism: Operophtera brumata; assembly: GCA_932527175.1. Lineage (NCBI taxonomy): Eukaryota > Metazoa > Arthropoda > Insecta > Lepidoptera > Geometridae > Operophtera > Operophtera brumata. The sequence continues at coordinate 28,182,583 of OW052239.1, read as the reverse complement.
GCCTAAACCGCGTAGAGACTTTGTGTGTTTGTCTTGATGCGAAGGGTTGTAACTAAGAAAGGAATTTTGAAAATTCATAAGCTAAATGATTCTAACGTAATACAAAAATGATCTGTGCCTCAATCACGAACATCTAATGTAATCGTCTCGTAAAGCTATCGTGTTTACCATACCTTTACGCACGTTAATGATAGTTGGTATCACAAAGCACCTTCTATCGCATATCGACAATACCAGAGGATTGCGAGGGTGACGTCATTCAGCGTAAATAGTGGTGGATACGGTTAATTGAAAACTGATCAAATTGAATGAATTTTGAACGAATAGTTCATTCAAAAACGTTCATTATGCCTACAATTACTTTGCTCTTTGGCATGGTAGAAGTATTAATTGTTCTCTTTGGTTAAATTATCTTTGGTTCATCATTGGCATTTCAATGCGTAGTGTTTATTTCTTCTTTTTGCATTTCGTTTCTTTGATTTTGTGAAGCTGTGTTTTTATAATACCTACCAAAATCCAATGAGAACGCGCCAACTGCAATATACCTAATGCGGCTAGAATATATGGAAAAGATACATAATTTTTCCTACCTATGCATTTGTATGGTTGTTGGTTGGTAAATCGGAGCCTACCAATCTGGTTTTTGCAGTAATTTCATGTAGCTTAAAGAAGATATTTTCTACATATGGAGTTTTATCCAAACCCCGAAGGGGTCCTCGTGGCCGTTACTTCAAACAAGATAAGAGGAAGGAGTTGGTAGAAGTGCTAAACAGTGATGGCTCCAAATTGTAGGTACATAGGTAAATGTTGATATGTTTACTACCTATTATTGTGAGGTATCTTGAAAAGCAATAAAGTAAACTTTTGATTGAGTGCTGGGTTTTTATTTACAAAATTACAATTTACATGGGTAGGTATCTAGGTAGCAAGTATTACAAGTCTATACCTAGGTACTACTTCACATAAAGGTAAAAAATTAGATCTAAAGGTAGCTCGACTGATCCAAATCACTACCAGACGGAAGCGTCCATAAGATGCTATCTGCATTGCCACGCTGAATGGCAATACTAATTCGTTGAGCCAGATAAGAGCCAGGTCTCAGGTCACGCGTAGCTTGGATCAGACGCCCTGAAAGAATTATGAAAGTCAGTCCTCAGCCAAATCTGCCGCTGCACCAGCCCTGCCTGATCTCCTAGACAGATGAGATGGCTCATGGGTATCAACGCACGTAGCGTCCCACACCAAAGGCTTATCCTTCTCCCACGGAACAAGAGTCATGCCGTCAGGCCGCTTACCATCGTCACGTAGCAGACCATTCGGTTCTAGAATGGCTAGAATGTAGACGCTGGTAAAGGACCGGCGAATGATATCATTAAGGCTAGTGTGGCGGGTATCCTACAGGCGTGGCGAACCTGGTGCACGATAATTGTACATAAACAGCTAGTATTCAATAGTTACGATGTGAAAACAAAGGTAGGCCATGTAGGTACCTTACCTTCGACCTATCTATTTATGTTCACCTGTTTTCTCTTTCTTCTTCAATAAATCTAGCAGCAAGATAGTCATGCAACGCACTTCGTTCCATGTTCACATACTTTTATTTAAATTACAGGTAAATATTTTAAAATACCAGACACAAGTTTTATAACCTCTTATTTAGTTCAACTTTTCTTAAACGAGTAGGTACCATATCACAACATTTTAGATAGGTAAGTAGTAACAACAAGCACATAACAAAGTTACTTCACAAACTTAAAAACACTAGGAATATACAAAAATATTAATTTTAATTCCTTACGAATCTTTTCTCACTGACAAAATCTAAGTGAATAAACATTCGTAAGTTTACGATGACATGACGATAGCCAGCCTTCGAGCTTACATTAACGCAAGGTTCGTGATCGCAATTTTCATACAAATGTCTTTACGTAACGATACCCATACGATACGAAGGCGACGCGATAGTATAGTAAACCGTTCGTGATGCCAAATTTAGTTCGATTTACGTCCACTAGGGGCGCTGGATCAAATCTCATACAAAATGCTTACATTAACCATACGAATACTTTTTCGCAAGTTGTTCGTGGTCGACCCTCTGTTATGTAGGTAGATAGTCAGCATTGTAGCACAGATTATGTATTAGTTACTTCGTAACGCGCAAGACAGCTAGAAGAGGCCGTAACATAGGGTCGGAGCTTTATGTCTCAGGGTGGCGGGCGCAGTGCAATGCCACATAGGGCGCGTCCTAGGTGGACGTGACCTGTAATGTAATGCACTGCTCATAGGCAGAGGTTACCGCTTAACATCAGGTGGGCCATCCGCTTGTTCCGTCATTCAAGTAATATAAAAAAAACAGATCGAAAGCAGGTAGGTATTTTTAACGCCCGTGGGAAAAACGACGGGGTGTTATAAGTTTGAGGTGTCTGTGCGCGCGTGTGTGTGTGTGTGTGTGTGTGTGTGTGTGTGTGGTTTTGTGTGTGTATGTATCTGTGTGTGTGTCTGTCTGTGGCATCGTAGCTCCCGAACGGATGAATCTAATTAGATTTTTATTTTTGTTTGAAAGGTGATTTTTTCGGGAGTGTTCTTAGCTATGTTTGACCAAAATCGGTTCAGCCGTTTCATTGCGTTGAGGATTTTTTTTATTTTTACAAAATTAATTGCTTGTGAAATAGTTACAAAGTTATATGGATATAATAACGATGAGATATTAAGTTGGTAGGTAAGTATAGTTTTTCTCTGCTTATGAAGTTAACAAGCTACGATTTAATATAAAAACATCAGTAGGTTTACCAAAACCATCGATGACCAAAACATATTATTATTATGAACTGAACTCGCTCTAAGTTACCTAACCTACAAAAAAAAAGCCTTAAAGTACCTCGCGAGTATCTATTATAATTTTCAAATAGGTACATATTAGGTACATATTATGTACCTACGAATTACGTAAGTACCACATGTTATTATCAATATTGCTATTATGTAGAAATAAGGACTCATTCATGTTTTATTTTATTTTTATAAGTAGGTACTAAGAATGACGGAACAAGCAGGTAGCCCACCTGATGATAAGCGGTAACCTCTGCCTATGAACAATGCATTATCGCATAGGTCACGTCCACCTAGGACGCGCCCTATGTGGCATTGCACTGCACCCGCCACCCTGAGACATAAAGATGAAAAGTCTATGTGCCTGTAATTTTACCGGCATCCATGCACTTCCAACCGAAACACAGCAATGCGAGCACTACTGCTTTGCGGCAGAAATAGGTATGGTGGTAGTAGGTACTTCCCCGGACGAACTCTTTCACTAATTTGGAGCGATTCAGAAGTAAAGTCTAATTAAGCACGTAAGTAGATCGGTAAGTAGGTAGGTACCTAAATTCAAGTAATTACCTACATACACCTAGATCTCTGAAATCTATGCTGTATGCACAAGAAATCACACCTATAAAAGGCATTACTTCGATATGTACCTACAGAAAATAACTAATGTAAGTACATCAATCAAATAACTTAAATTTCTTCGTCCTTCGGCAATGCAAAAAATGATAATTCTTAATTTGTTTTTTGACTATTGCATCCATATACAGCACAATATGTACACGACGGAATATTAACGCTTTCATTCAGTAATAACACATTCCATAATAAGCTACCAGCCAGGACAAATCTTATACCAACGAATCTTATCAACAAGTCCGGGTAGTCCGGTATGATCTATCTAGGCAAAAAACCGTAAGTCAGCTCACCACTCCACAGAATAAATAATAGTAACTGCACATAAAACTCCCGGTCGCCACTCAGACTACTAGACGTTCTGATTCGTAATTATTTAGCTAGCTGTCTAACGTGCACTCGATGCAAAATTAACGCCATCTATTGAGCGCGTGCGTGTTTTACGCGGTAATTCCAGTTGCAGGTGCTAGGTGGCTCTAGCTATCATTTCCCTGCTAGCGGCATCTAGCGCCCAGGTAAGGCAACCAAAATAGCCCGCAGAATAGCCCGAGTTATGGCGGTCACGTTTTGTTGTATGGCATGAGGTATCTGTACTAGTATAGTATTCTTTTATCTGTGGTTACGGTTTTGGACCATCTTTCATCTTTAACTCGCTGGACGTGTCCAGCCCATTTCCACTTCAATTGCAAAACTCTTTTCACTGCGTCTTTAGCCTTGGTCTTCTTCCTTATTAAACTGTTCTTAACCCTATCTTTCAATTTGAGGCCTAGGTAGCTCCTTTCCATACCTCTCTGGCATACTTTGATCCTTTCCAGATTATGCACAGTCAGAGGCCATGTTTGGCAGGCGTATGTGAGACACGGAAGCAGACAGGTTTCCATGGCTTTAGTTTTAAGTTTTGTAGGCAGGTTGCTTTTGAAAATCTCTTTCACTGCCCACTACTTGTTCCAGGTGTTTTTCGTTCTTCGTTCTATCTCTTGTTCCGTACAGGCTTTGAAAAAGATCAGCCCCCCTATTCCCTAACTGAAAGTCACTCGGTGACTAACGTTTGACAGGTAGAATGATCATCAATTAAAAAAAAATACTATTAAGAATTGTCAATTGATGGTAATTTTACTTGTCAAACGTTGGTCACTGAGTGACTTTCAAGATAGGGAATAGGGGGGCAGGTGTCCTAAATATATATAGTCTTCCACGTATTCAAGATCTGCAGATAGTAGAGTCATAGGTACCATTTGTCTATTTGTCATTATCTTCGTCTTGTCAATGTTAACTTCCAGACCAACCTTTCTACTTTCTTCTAATCAGAATATACACTAAACTAAATAAAAATAAAATATAAACTAAGCTACAAATCTAAGACAATTACCTAAAAAATATTGTACAACCTAAGTTCTTAACCTAAACATCGGTAACCTACATTTCACTCATAAGGTTAGTAGGTTGACTTTTGACATAGGCCCCCTCCAGATAGTACCATGCAACGCGATTCATACATAATCTACGCCATTCCTAGTGTATAAATTAAAACTAGTAGTTCTGCGAAGAGTAGACCTCGCGAGCACAATCATTATTGTAACAAGTGTGTTCATTCTGATTTGTACAATTGAACTCGTGAGGTTTTTGAAACAGATAGCTTTTTACATTATGTTACAAACTAATGAAAAACTGAAAATTATGTTTGGATATAATTATAGAATGCATCATGTCGGTCCATAATCTATATCTTGACAACTTCTTGAATGATATTGCTCATATTCGATTTTGTTGTCTAGAATTGAGAACCGGATGTTTCTGCCAAAACTATCAGTCGGCCGGTAAATGACGCCGCAGATAATTTCCCCCCTTTCTGAGGTAAATACCCCTTCAATCAAAAATGGCCGAAGACAAAAACCTATGAACCTGTTTAAAAGTTTCCTCCTAATTAGTTGAAAATGTCGACCTGTACGCGAGTACCAACATACCTACATCCGCACAGATGAAATTATTTTTTTCCAGTTGCAGACATCGCTGGCTTCTCTAGCTCGGTCTAATATATTCACTACATCTTTACGCGCTTTCCAGCTGTCAAATAAATCTGGCCAATGGGAAAAATAATTCCCGTTGGCCAGACTAGACTGACCACTGGGAAACACTCGCATCACACACGGAGAAGATAATAGAATATTTTATTTATGGATATCGTGACCTCATTCTAGTGAATGAGAGGGAAAGTCAAGGAAGGTGCTTGGCTTTTCCTGGTGTTTCCTTCGCCGTGTCATGCGCTCAGGAGCAAAATGAATACACATTGTAATATATTAATAAAACTAAGCGCCTCCAGAGTGAGTTTGCATGTGATACTTCAATGAACCTGTGTGAGCAAAGCATTTACTGCATTTGTTGCAGGTGTATGGCTTCTCTCCTGTGTGAATTATCATGTGACCACTCAAAGTACCTTTTTGACTAAATGATTTACTGCACTTGTTGCGGCTTCTCTCCTGTGTGAATTCTCATGTGACTAATCAAACTAGTTTTGTGTTTGAATCATTTGCTGCACTTGTTGCAGGTGTATGGCTTCTCTCCTGTGTGAATTCTTATGTGACTAATCAAATTACATTTTTGATTGAATGATTTACTGCATTTGTTGCAGACATGTGGCTTCTCTCCAGAGTGAATTCTCATGTGACGAATCAAATAACTTTTTGTAATAAATAATTTACTGCACTTGTTGCAGGTGTATGACTTCTCTCCTGTGTGACTTCTTATGTGACGAATCAAATCACTTTTTGTAATAAATAATTTACTGCACTTGTTGCAGGGGTATGGCTTCTCCCCTGTGTGAATTCTTATGTGACTAATCAAATTACATTTTTGATTGAATGATTTACTGCACTTGTTGCAGACATGTGGCTTCTCTCCAGAGTGAATTCTCATGTGACGAATCAAATAACTTTTTGTAATAAATAATTTACTGCACTTGTTGCAGGTGTATGGCTTCTCTCCTGTGTGAATTCTGTTGTGATGCATCAAGTGATTTTTTCGATTGAATGATTTACTGCACTTGTTGCATGTGTATAGCTTCTCTCCTGTGTGAATTCTTATGTGACTAATCAAATTACATTTTTGATTGAATGATTTACTGCATTTGTAGCAGACATGTGGCTTCTCTCCAGAGTGAGTTCTCATGTGACTCAACAGTTTAATTTTGGAGATAAATGTTTTGCTGCAGTCATTACAACCTTCGACCAAAGTAAAATAAATGGACTGGCCTTACCCATACAAAACGTCCGTGAAAAATAAGACAATTCGGATTTAGGGTACGGTCAACAAATAAACTATCTATCTATCTATCTATCTATCTATCTATCCAGCCACTTCTGAGTAAAGGCCTCTTCTCTATAGCGCCACTCCTGGCGGTCTTGTAAATAAACTTGGTGAAATTAAATTATTGAACTTCTTAAAAACTGTATTTTTTTAATACTTAATACTTTAACAGATGCAATGTGTTTTCTAAAGTCATTTCAGTAGGTTTATAGTACAAAAAATCGCCGAAAAAAATGCAATTATTAAATGAAACTTTTACAAAAATACATGGTTCCCTTCTGTTTTATGTAGTTACGTATCTATTTTTCAGCTCTCAAACATACACAATATAAATCAATAGAAAAGCAAGTCCACCTAAGGTCATCAGCTCAATCAATTTGTGAAAAATATATTTTTCATCACTCAATAAACTAAGAAAATATCATAAAAATCGTACGGAAACATAAATGTATACAAATTCCAGTATTTAAGAAACTGCAGAGTGCAGTTTTAAGAATTTTGCACAATGAGTTTTTTTATACTACTTGGAATGACAGATCAAGAAGATGGCCCACCTGTTGTTAAGTGGTACCCTCTGCCTATGAACAGTGCATTACCTCAGGTCACGTCCACCTAGGACGCGCCCTATGTGGCATTCCACTGCGCCCGCCACCCTGAAACATAAAGATGAAAGTCTCATGTGGCCGTAATTTCATCGGCACCCTTACCCTTCAAACCGGAACACAGCAATGCGAGCACTACTGCTTTGCGGCAAAAACAGGTATGGTGGTAGTACTTCCCCGGACGAACTCTTTCACAAAAAAGCTCTACTACTACTAACCGTTTTTTGGCGTATAGAATTCATTGTGTAGAAAATGATCAGAGCTAATACGGGAAAATGTATTCCACTTCCAAAAGTCGTCTGTTCTTGCTCGTCTTATGACTTCTATCCATTTTTGTTTACCTTAGATTTTTTTTGGAAAGCTATAAGGTTAATTAACATGCCATTACATATTATATGCAATTACCTAAAGCGACGTGCTTAGCAATGTTTTGACGTAAATAATGCAAATTACAATTCTAAATCAATACGATACCCCTTAGGCATCAGATTTTTTTGCAGTCTGTACCGGACCATCCGTCATGCGTGAAGTGTTGTCAAATATTTCGTCGCTGTAGTTGGAAAACTAAATAAGTAATAACAACAACAAAAATAACATCGCGAGAAAAACGCGATTTACTGTTTAATTGCGTCAAAAATGGCAATAACTTTTTTATCGTAACTAATTTTTCAGTCCGTGTTTTGATATGTTATAGATTGGTACTGTATCTATTTTCGAATTTAATGATAATACATTTTAGTTCCTTAGAAAAAAATAAAAAAACTACTATGTATTTTTGCCTCGCCAAAGTTTTGAATAATTGAAATGATCTATTATTTACTTTAAAAACTTTCGTGAATCATATCAATTATATGTCGGTGCTTACATCGATTTAACGGTATGTGAAAATTTCCTGTTTTTATAATATATTTATTATTTACTTATTTGAATATGACAATCCTATCCATGGGTATAGATTTATATAATATTAAAATACATTTTAAAATAAAACCAACTTATAATCATTTCTTTTTATCAAGACTGAATATTAGAAAACTACTGAAACACCTACATTATTTTAGCAGACTTATAAATTCAAAGTAAGTGACATAACAAACTTATCATACGACTAATGCTTATAAAATCAACAAAATGAAAAAAAATTGTGGAACACAATAATTCTAAGTATCAAAAAGAAAAAGGTATGTCGACTAAAATTAAAACTACCTACGAGTATAAACTTGTGTCTGTTAACTTTCATTCAGAGTGGGGAACATTGAGATAATGTCCTGGGGCGTAGTCCTCCTTGTCGCTCGTCCTCTAGAGCAAGACGTGTCCATCGACATGTATGGGCCATCATATAACCATGCAATAAAGTCGATTTCGCAAAATGTGTTAGTTATGTAGTTTTCCTACCACACGACGATTTATAAGTTTTTTATCAATTGATGAAAATTATATAACAAAACCTTTACTTACGAATTAAATGCTATGCCTGAAGCTTTATTTGTATTTCTTGTGTTGTTTGCACTTGCAGAAAAGCACAGGAAGGCATTGTATTACCAAGGTATCTAATTTTGGTATTTTTCAGCATAGCTGTCACTCGTTGCCGTTACAAAGACTGACTGAAGCGAAGTATACTAGCTAGGTCTGTTTAGAAGCTTCAAAACTATCGTTCCCTAAGGCCCGTCCATTCATTTTATTTACGTCGATGATTACAACAATAAAATACATTATTGTCACTAATGTTTTTTGCAGCAACACTCTCTTTAATTCGCAACTGATCAACCAAAAAACTTACATTTGATTCAACATCTTCAAATGTGTTCTCATCAATGTCCATCAATGTTTCCTGTTTAGTTTCAATCAAATCTTCTGTAACAAATTGATCTTGTTCAGTTTGATTCAATTCACCTTCTGTTATTTCTTTTTTAACAGTAACTTGAGTGCTTCCATTGTTTAGGAAATCATATACGGATACAGAAGGAATAGTTGTCACTGACAGGTTATGTCTCGTTTCAAAATTAAACCCGAGTGCCTCTTGAACCTGAAAGTACAGAAACACAGGAGTGGTGAGACTGAGTGGTTATACGTAATCAAAATGCAAACAGCTTGCTTAAGCTACAATCATCATCATCATCATCGGCCTTTAGACGTCCACTGCTGGACGAGGCCTCCCACATAGAATGCAATGGGGGGATTCGATATAATCAATAATCACCACGCAGTAACGGTGTTCCCTCCATAGCAAGTGATCAGATTCGCAACTGGACAGATTCTCAGGTGGACGGATTATCAACTGGACAGTACATGTACAGTCCATAACATAACATAACATAACGACAACCTCCTGTACAGTAGTTTGTGTAATAATAATTTGAACCTATATCATGTAATGCATTATTTGACTAAGCTAGTGACATAGTAGAAAGAAGGGAAGTAAGTTATCTTCATACAAACGCACCGCACGCGGCTTGTATGTGTGCGCCATAGTATATATATGCGTCGCCGCACGCACACTTAAACAAAATCTCGACCCGTTTCTCAGTGCTCCAGACGCGGTAACACCGCACGAGGTTCGCGGTAAATTTCTCCCGGTACTCAGAAGTATTTTTTTTAATTTAAATCCGTTTAGTTTTATTTTCCTTAAATAAAGTCTTTCTTAAATATATTTCATTGTTCACGACTGTGCTGCTCTGTCCAGTTGCTAATCCATCCACCTGAGAATCTGTCCAGTTGAGAATCTGTCCACTTGCTACGGAGGGACGGTGTTGAGTACTCAGGTGGATGCTGCTGCCCATCCACTGGTTTATTCATTTAGTCACTATTCAAGGCATCCACGGGAAGAGAAAGAAGTCTATTCTTAGGTACACCACAGACTATTATATTATATTATATTATTCTATTCTGTTCAGACAATACCTGTAAGCCATTGTGAACATCTCTGTACCACTTCTCTGCTTGTTGATACATGTTGCGGAATGAGAGACATGCCCTCAACTGTGAGCGACAGATGTAGCACAATGATGAACGCCGTTCGTCTTCGGCATTGAGCTGAAATCATATACATGTTCAGTTATATGATTTTATTAATAAGGTAGGTAAGGTCGGCAAAGGTAGGTATAATTATAAGGAAAACCTAGAGCGCCAACATAGCTCTTAGAGTAAGCAAGTTGAAGTGGCAATGGGCATGCCATATGAGAAAAATACAAAAACACAGTATCCAAACATAGTTTACAATTTCACAAAGTGTAAGAGTAGGTATATCAATCTAGCATAAGTATTTTGCAGACAACTATTTCATTAGAATCATCGGCGACCCTAAGCTCTCCAATACTCTAGAACCGCTTAGCCAGCGCAGAGCCATTGGATCTCTTTGCGTGTTCTACCGCCTGTACAACTGGGGTATGCTCTGACGAGCTTTTCGATCTCATCCCCGCATCGAGATTTTACCATCGCTCTTCCCGGCACCATGACAAAGCTCATCCACACATCATAGATCCCTGGGTTTCTCGTACAACTCGTTTCTCGAGATCATTTCTTCCCCATACCTATAAACTTTGGAATGAGCTTCCATCTGAGGATTTCCCGCTTGGTTACGACATGTGTCGCTTCAAGAAAAATGTACATCAATTCCTTCAGGGTAGGCAAAACATCGACAATACACCCGGTGTTGCCGGTGTCTATAAGCGACGGTGACCACTTTACATCAGGTGGGCCGTAAGCTGGTTTGCCAATTAGTTTCATAAAAATAATAAAAAAAACACTGGTGGTAATATATCTATTAGTTTCCGCACTATGCTTGGTAATCAAAGAATATAATTACCATGTGGAAATTATCCTAATCTACTTTTTAATTTGCTCAGCTGACAGAATCACATATGAACATAATGATGAACATAACATATAGTTGCAAATGTGAAAACAGCAAACTCTATATAAAAATAAATAATGCTGAACAGTTCATACAACTTTTTTTTTTTTTTTTTTTTTTATTTTATACTAATGAATGACGGAACAAGCAGATGGCCCACCTGATGTTAAGCGGTAACCTCTGCCTATGAACAGTGCATTACCTCATAGGACACGTTCACCTAGGACGCACCCTATGTGGCATTGCAATGCGCCCGCCACCCTGCGACATAAAGATGAAAAGTCTCATGTGCCTGTAATTTCACCGGCACCCTTATCCTTCAAACCGGAACACAGCGATGCGAGCACTACTGCTTTGCGGCAGAAATAGGTATGGTGGTAGTACTTCCCCGGACGACCTCTTTCACAAAAAAGCTCTACTACTACTACTACAACATTATCTAGCCCCAAGCTAAGCAGAGCTTATGTTATGGGTACTAGATAACTGATATACTCAATACAATATATTACATAGATAGATATTTTTTATTATACATAGAAAATACCCAGAACACCCAGAACAAGTATGTGTGATCGAACAAATATTTGTTCCGAGGCGGGAATCGAACCCGGAACCTCCTGCGTCGCAGGCCAAGCTTCGCCCGCTGCGCCAGAGGTTGTCAAAGAGGTTGTCAATGTGTATTGTGTATGTGTATGTGTATTGTGCATTAACAGGGAGTTGTTTATAAAACTGTATAAGACATATCTGAGGCCATTATTAGAGTTTGCATTCCAGATTTGGAGCCCATACTTCAAAAAAGATATGAGCCTTCTCGACCGAGTGCAACGTAGGGCTACGAAAATTGTACCTAGAATTAAAGCATTTACATGTGAGGAACAACTTCACGAACTTGGATTAACTACCCTTCAGCAACGTAGAGAGCGTGGAGACCTAATAGAGACCTACAAGATCCTAAACAACCACTAACAGCATACTAGATTTATCACAGAACCTATATACGATGAAAGATAATATAGGGCTCAGAAGACACTCGCTGAAGCTGCAACGCGGGCCAAGTACTAGGAATCCGAGGATGCACATATTGCCCAGTCGCATCGTGTGCACTTGGAACCAGTTACCAGACTCAGTGATCAGTGCCCCCTCAGTGAATTCATTCAAAAATAGACTTGACGAACTGATAAGGACTAAGATATACAGCTCCGAGAGCTGCCTGTGTATAATAAATAAATAATAAATAAATCAGACTTGCCTAAATGAGTACATATAGCTCTCAGAACCAACAACCGATAGAGCATAAGGCCTCCCTGAGGATGCGGCTCAAGATCGTTCATCGCAGCATGCCTAGGACCAACAGTGGACTTCTACAGGCTGATGATGATGATGGGTAGGTAAGCTTTGTTATTATGAAGATATCACTCGTAGCATGTGCTACGGTATAAGTACTGGTCACCTCAAAGCCGCTTCCTAGTAGTCGATGGACGGTTTGAGGCGAGAAGACGACGTACACTCCAAACCTGAATTTGGGTAAAAACGTATCTAATAATGCAACTAAAAATGAGTACATAAAAATGAGGTTATATATATGGTTATATTATATTTATGTATGATTTTAGAAAATAATAATGGAACAAGACATTTCCCGAGGGGGAGAGATATTTTAAGGGTGCTTCTTTTCCCTATGCTAAGTGCACTAAACCAACTAAATAAAGTATTGCATGCATGCATACCTTAGTCCTTGTTAGTTTCTCGTATAATTCCTGAAGATTGGTGTTTTCAATGCGATGCATCCTCATATTAATGACAGCGTTTTACACTACAATAAAACGCTTATTAAGCGTAATACCTTATTCGAAGCATATTTATATATTTGAGAGTGGCACCTCTATTCCTCTAGTCACGTGTCACTTCCTGGTACCTGATTGGTCGATTCCCCACTCCGCTGCCCCTCTTTTCTACCACCAGAGGGAGCGCGCGTCAGCTTGGTGCGCTGCGCGGCATTTACTTTCATTGGATCTCAAATTAAAATTCATAATTTTATTGATGCGACACATTTTTTATTCAATGTGTGTATTACTATTTATACCATACCTACTATTTTATTTGGTATTGATAAGTCAACTTCTGCAACCATCTACTTCTGCTTGAACTTGTCAGAACAGCTTTATTTAACAGGAAATACTGTTTTATTTTTATATTAAAAATGTGTGTTCACAATAAAAAGTGTAAACCAGGCAGGAATAAAAATGTATGCTTCGAATAAGGTATTACGCTTAATAAGCGTTTTATTGTAGGGTAAAACGCTGTCATTAAGCTTTAAGTACCGTTATTCAAAGCATATTTATATATTTGAGATCTGTCTGTTATCGCCTGGTGGTAGAGACGCCAATGTGATTGAAAGTGTAGTTACACTTTTGAGAAGCCTTATTTATATTATTTCAATAGCTGTAGAACCTATATTCTATATGCATTTTCCCACAATGTTATGAGAGGTGTAATAGGTATTAGGTAGGTACTTTTGTATGATCTACCTACAAGGTAAGTAGTATTGATAGTAGGCAAGTGTACCAATGAAATACATTACTTATCTTTATGTAAGCAGTTTAATCATCGAAAACAAAAACACTTAGGTAACACAAAACAAAAGCTAAGTATAAGGTACTTATACTAATAACTCCTTGATTACAATCTATTCAAATTAAGTATATAAACAAAGGAAGTTTCAATCAAATTAAAATTTCACTTTAGGAGACTGGTAAGTATTCAATGTTTATGAACAATTTAAGTGGTAAACAACATTAATAAAAACATCTCGTGCTATTCTTTAGGTTATATTAGGTGTATATTATGTACAATGTAACTACATTGCTAATCATTATAAACCGAAATACATGTTTTTATAGAAACAATGTCTTTTATTTTCTTTAATTAATCTTATCCATTATGTAATTGGGATAAAACAACTACTCGTACTTGATAGAGGTATTGCGGGCTTGATAACCCGGCAGTAATATTTGGTAAAGGTATTTTGTGACCTCCAATTTCCACGAGCTAGGATCTCTTCGAGGGGGCAGTTTTGGACCCAGTTCTTTGACGCTACAGCTGGGCGGATACTTCCAGGACTAGCCTTGATCCCAGCATCCTTCAACACTTTTTGCACCCAGTTTGCGATGACCGTCGGCTTTGCCTCCTTAGGCGGTCCGCAAGCTGTTAAAAACAAATTATTGGATTTACATATATTGCGTCGTTCTGTTGACAAAAATATGACACGTCTAATCCAAAAAACAGGGTCTAAAGCTTTACTGTCCTTATTTGCAAGTAATTGCCAACCAGATTGTCTATTAGTATAGGAATCCGTTTTGGATCCAAATTTAGGCCATAATATAATAGAGTTTTCAGAAACTATACAGTTTTTGCAATCAACAACTAATAGTGATAAATCATGCACACGTCTACCTGAACATAGCAAAAGCAAAATTGCAGCTCTTTTCGAACAGTCATAAAGGCTAGTTTCATTAATAGCGCTATTCTGCAACCAGGTTTTTAAGCAATCTGTGTCCCATATGGGCGATTTATTTATTTTAGGTTTTTTACTAGAAATAGCTTTTAATGCGTGTTTTACAAGCACATGTGAACTTAGTCTGGTATCTGAATTAGGATCACAAAGGGTGGAAACCGCCGATTTATAAACCAAGATAGTTGAATATGACAAATTGTGAGTTTGGTGTAAATCTATTAGAAATCTCGCTAAATCAGACCCGGACGGATTAAACATATCAGTGGAATTACCTTTAGACCACGCAACCCATTTGTCCCATGCTGGTTTGTAAGTTATGAGGGAAGATTCTCTCCAACTGGAACATAAGAAATCTCTCTGCTCTTGAGACCAGTGTTTTAGGCTCTCTGTCCACCCCCACATCTCCATACCTCTAGGATCATGTCTTGGACTTGGGGTGGCGGTCGTCCTGTTACTGTATCTATGAGGACTTTCACTAAGCTGTGAATCGTGAACGGTGCGTTCAGTGCGCGATTCCGTAGATCGGGCCTCCAGAATACCCTCGGCCACAGAGGAGCTACCAACAAGTAAATCCCTGTTGCTGTATTCAGGTGGGCTAGAACACGAGGTATTAGGAATGGAGGTGGAAATACCCATGCCAGATCGTAGTTCCAGATCTGGCTGAACGAGTCGTGCAGACGAGCATGACGGTCCGTCGCGTCCCAGGACGCGTAAGCCGGGACCACGTGTGCTGTCGCCGATGCAAATAAATCAATCTGCGGAGTTCCCCATTTGCGAAATACTTTCTCCGTTATCTCGGGTAGAAGATGCCATTCTGGTAAGGGGGATAGTCGAGACAAGTGATCTGCTTCCGTGTTGAATCGTCCTCATAGATGGTGGACTTCGATATGAACATTGTGTTGGTCCAACATTTGAAAAATCTTGTAACATATATCCATTAGAGCTAGAGACCTCGTGCCTCCCTCGTTCCTCAAAAATTACACTACTGTTTTGTTGTCGCTCTGTATCAGGAGTGACGAATTCACCAGGGAGAGACAACGATCTTGTAAGGCGTACAATACTGCCAACATTTCCCGTTGATTCGAGTGAAGGGCAGACTCTTTTTGGGACCACTGTCCCCATACTTTCAAATTGTCTAGTTGCGCACCCCATGCCAGTTCTGACGCATCGGTTACTAGATAGTGAGACACAGGAGGGTAGTGGATCATCGAGTTGTTCGAAATGTTGTCTAGCCACCAGCTTAATTCGTTGTAAGCGTCTTGAGGTATAGTAAATTGGTAATTCGGATGACGAAGGAGGCTTTGAAAATGTTTTAGGAGGGCTCGATGATTGAGACGACCTCGTGTTACTGGGAAGCTCGCGAAGTTCAGTGAGCCTACTATGCTTTGGATTTCCTTTAAGTTTGCAGTCTTTCTGACTTTTAAATGAATTATTTTCTGGCTCGTATCTTTACACTTCTTAACCGGCAAGAATTTGCGGTTGTTATGTGGGTCCCAGCCTATGCCCAGAAATTCTTTAACTTTTTGCGGTATTAGTATCGATTTCCCGAAATTCACTTGCCATCCTAGTTGTTCTAGAAGTTGAACAGCTTCTTGACCCTGTTTTTGCAAGAGATGTGGGTCTTGATTGGCAAGGCAAAAATCGTCTAAATAGACAACTATACGGAAACCTCTGTCCCTCAAAACTTGTGCGACCCAGTTGGTGAGCGATGCAAAAACTTTTGGGCCACATGCAAGGCCGAAAGGGAGGCAGGTCATTTGCAGCACCTGGTCTTTGAAGATCAGACGCAGGAAACGTCTGTGTGATTTTGCAATTGGAAGATGGAAGTATGCGTTTGACAAGTCTATTTTTATTAACCAATCGTGTGGTTGCACAAAAGATGGAATTCTTTGCATGTTTATTAGACGGAATTTGGAAATTACAAGATATTTGTTTAACCTTTTTAGGTTGAAGATCGGTCGAGTTGAGCCGTCTTTTTTCAGAGTCAGGAATACCGGGGACGTGAATCCGGGACCAGGGCCAGCGGGCTCCAAAACCTTCATTTCCATCATTGATTTTATAGCAACTTCCATTTCTCTCGTAAAAGGAGTTTGGAATTTGAAATATGGGGCACATAGGGGTGGCTTTCTGTAAAATGGTATTCGAAAACCTTGAATAATTTTTATGATCGTAGGAGGGGCGTTCAATGACTGCCAGCTGCTTACAAACTTTGCTAGCTGGCCCGCTTGAAACATTATCAAGTCATAATTTTCTTTTTTGTTGATAATCCCTGCGCGGGAAATTCTGGCCTGAGTTCTTGTTCTGGCCTCGGCCGGCATTTTGACGGAAACCGTCTGAAAATTGAGATCGCGATCCCCTTTGACGCGAGGGGTAGCCTTGAAAGTTGGATTGAGTTTTTTGTGGGCGATGCATGTCGCGCCACCTCATGGGGTGTGAGTAATGTTGATTGCCTTGCGCAGGCAGTGATGAACCAAACCTAGGCGTATTCGAATAAAAGTTCATGGGCTCAAAAGTGCCTTGCGCAGGCGACTTATAATTTGATTGACTCGGTCCTGCTTGCGCAGCAGGCTTATTTTGGATCGGTTGACGCACCGGCCAAAAAGTTTTAGCAATACCCCCATTTTTCTGAACCACCGTCGAAAACTTTTCTTTTTGAAACAGAGTTTCTGAGCTCGGGGGAATCTTTCTTAACGTTGCCTTGAAGTATTTGTCTTTTACTGAACGAAGTATACTGTCACGCCGCTGCTGAATAAGATCAGCCTGGTGACCACACGCCAGTTGTAGGGCATCGTTTGAGATCTTTTGAAAATCACCCTCAACAAAAACTTCTTTTATTTTAGCGAGAATCGATTGGGGAGTCAAGTCAGCCGATGATTCTGACCACTTCACTAACGAATCAATTGAACTTTGAGCAGCTTCTTGCTGTTTAATAAGGGCTTGAGTGATTGCTGCGAAACCGCGTTCAGTAAGGCTTAAGTTTGTGAATTTATCGTAAGGTTTTAATTTCTCATTTGATTCAAGCTCTGTAAATCCGGGGCGGGAACAGTAATGTTTCTGGACTTCGGAATATCTCAAATTAGACCAATCCTCCGAATCAAAATGCTGAATTGCCTGAATGGTATCGACATGAGTCTTTGACGATCTAGGAACGGATGGTTCCTTTAAAACCGTGTTTAGAGACAGCTTCAAAGCACTTGAGGACCCGGCAGTAACCATAGCTTCGTGATCGTTATCAGAATAGAGTTCTCGACTCACGTCAGCATTTAACTCGTCACCATATTCACTTGAGTGAGATATGGGTTGGCAAAAGTTCCCAAGAAAATTTGATATTTCACTGACCTGTTCCGTTAGCGCCCGTATTGCATCGCTATTACGCCGCCGCTTGGACTTATGCTTATGTGGCTTAGCAGCCTTCCTCTTCGCAGGCTTAGGCGGCTGCGATGCAGGCAGAGTGGGATCCTCAGTATTCGAGGATGAATGTGAACGCGAACTCGTCGAGTCCGCCATAACTTTTAAAAACACAAAATTATTAAACACAAATTATATCGAACGGAAAACCCGTTAAAAGTCAAATAAAATATTATAAAATGTACCAGTAACTGCAAAAAATTCTACGAGAATTTTTGCACGTCCGAACGTGACGAGAAACAAAACGCCAATGAAAGTAAATGCCGCGCAGCGCACCAAGCTGACGCGCGCTCCCTCTGGTGGTAGAAAAGAGGGGCAGCGGAGTGGGGAATCGACCAATCAGGTACCAGGAAGTGACACGTGACTAGAGGAATAGAGTTGCCACTCTCAAATATATAAATATGCTTCGAATAACGGTACTTAAAAGCTTAATACGCAGACAAGCTCTACACGCTAACGTTCGAACTTGAGACATTTTCAGATAGTTTCCAAAAATAGGTCTACAGTTCAGTTCTTGAACAAGTGGCCCTTGCGGAATAGACCACAATTTCGCCAATGTCACGTTTTAAAACAAGTTCAGCTTTTGCACGAAGGTCATACCGGTGAAAAAATTCCTCTATGTACCGGTGTAACTACAGCAAACAACAAAATAATCTATAATGAAGGATAATATCATTCATATTATTGTAACACGATATTTTACTAACTCCACTCCACCACAGATAAAGTAATAATCAAACAGTGTACCTACTAGAGATCCACCAACGGATCTACAGAATGAAATGTATGTATATGATAGAAAACTACATACATTTCATTCTACAGATAAGTTGGTGGATCTGTACATATAAGCCTGAAAGCTCTGCGTTCGTAGAAAGAATAGAGGTATTGCGTTCGACCCATGGAAGTTTCATTCAAAAATATTCCTCAGGTAGGTACAAGGGTTAGAGTATTATGCGTAGCGTAGCATCCTAGTAGTCTGTGAGAGTATTGCGGCCTCGCCTCCATAATAGCACGAGGCCGTATTTCTCTGAGACTTCTATTTTATGGTTTCCTATCCTATTTTTTTTATTAACCCCCGACGCAAATACGACGAGGTGCTAAAAGTGTGACGTGTCTGTGTGTGTGGTGCGTGTTTGGCTGTGGCATGCAGTGTTTCTACATATAAAAAAATCCTCTATGATCCAGTGGCATCGTAGCTCCCGATTTACCTATAACTTCATGTAGGTACCGAACGGATGAACGGATTTCGTTTTTTTATTTTTCTTTGATAGGTGAATTTTTCGGGGGTTTTCTTAGGTTCTTAGCTATGTTTGATCAAAATCGGTTCAGCCGTTTCATTGCGTTGAGGGTTTTTTTAATTTTTACAAAATTAATTTCTTGTTAGCTACTTGCAGCTAACTCATTATAATAACGATAAAAAACAAGTAATTAATAATGTAAAAATTAAAAAAAAACCCATCGCAATGAAACGGCTGAACTGATTTTGATCAAACAAAGCTAAGAACACTCCCGACAAATACACCTTTCAAACATAAAAAAGAAAAATGAAATCGGTTCATCCGATCGGGAGCTACGATGGGACCATGAATAAAAGTTCTTCTTCTGAGGATGGGACTATTATGGTCTATGCTTGGGTCGGTCACACCCATAGACGTAGAATTTTTTGTACATATACTAAATCTATGGTCACACCACTGTGTTGTATTCATTATGAGTATATCTAAAGTAGCGTGTGATGTCATAAGAACTTAAGCTGATTCTCTCTAGCATCTTACTGTTGACGGCCTACCCAAGGCTTTTAAGTTGGTTTTCCTTTATTTCTTTGAATCAGCTTCCACTTGTTCTCGAGGCACCACACAGGCGCTCTCCACCTAGTAGTAAGAAGGATCATCAAATATTGCCTGATTCTTGTTGGTTTGGTCGCGTTGGACCAGGAGTAAATTTATTTTATGCAAGGATTCAAAATTATCCTTGTGATTTCAATAAAATACTTTCGACTTTGACTTATATGTGTTGAAATAAAAGAACAATCTCCAATAGATAAAACTTATATTATACAGAATAATACAACCGGATGATTTAAACAAACAACACTTTATATTAATGCATTCGACTCAACATTATGAAAATTATATTATTTGCTAACTTCATACAAATGTATAGACAGCCTAGCAACGGCTTGCTAACTTCATACAAATGTATAGACAGCCTAGCAACGGCTTGCTAACTTCATACAAATGTATAGACAGCCTAGCAACGGCTTGCTAACATCATACAAGTGTATAGACAGCCTAGCAACGGCTTGCTAACTTCATACAAGTGTATAGACAGCCTAGCAACGGCTTGCTAACTTCATACAAATGTGTAGACAGCCTAGCAACGGCTTGCTAACTTCATACAAATATATAGACAGTCTAGCAACGGCTTGCTAATTTCATACAAATGTATAGACAGTCTAGCAATGGCTTGCTAACTTCTTACAAGTGTATAGATAGCCTAGCAACGGCTTGCTAACTTCATACAAATGTATAGACAGTCTAGCAATGGCTTGCTAACTTCATACAAATGTATAGACAGTCTGGCAACAGCTAAGTCTCGTCTCCACACTGGTATTTCCTGACATAGAAACGTAAAACTCCCAACTATTTTCTTTATCTTGGCTTCTGAGGAAAGGTGTATTGGGTGTTTCTTCGAATGGGTGGATTTTGACCCTTTGAGGTAATTGTTTTTTAAATAAGATAGACCTTTGTTAGACCGCGATCTCACCTGTTGGTAAGTGACGATGTGGCCGAAGATGGAGCACAAAGGTCTAGAAGGCACCTATTCACTCTAGCCTTGAAGAGACCCAGATTATAGTTTACAGGAAAGACAGACGACGGTGGTCATAGTTTTTTTTTAACTTCTTCAATGACGGAACAAGCAGATGGTCCACCTGATGTTAAGCGGTAACCTCTGCCTTTAACAACGCATTACCTCACAGGTCACGTCAACCTAGGACGCGCCCTATGTGGCATTGCACTGCGCCCGCCACCCTGAGACATAAAGATGAAAAGTCTCAAGTGCCTGTAATTTCACCGGCACCCTTCAAACCGCAACACAGCAATTGCGAGCACTACTTTGCTTTGCGACAGAAATAGTGGTAGTTCTTCCCCGGACGAACTCTCAAAAAAAAGCTCTACTACTATTTCATACTAGGTTATGACCTAATTTTACCACAATAATACACTTGACATTGGAAAAATTTAAGCAGACTTTACTAAGAAGCCAAGAAGGAAATAAATATGTATTTTTCACACCACCTGCTCGACAATGTCTAATTACATATCATGCAACCTCAACCTACAGTAATGCATTATATCTTGGGGTATAAAGTTGAATGAGACTCCCTAGGGAATAAAGTGATTTGAATTTGGAACGTCAAATTCGTGTGGAAACTCAAGGAAAACTCTGTGTAAAAAATACCCATGACATAAAGAGGTTTGTTCAAAATAGAACTGGCCACCATAAGAAGAATAAAAAAATATATAAAAATAAAACTAAAACAAACGGCTGTTTGGTGCTGTGATTTTCAGTGAATTTGTATTGTCTCGCAGAAGGTGTGGAAAGTAGAATTTGCTCCTCTGGAATAAAGCCTGTCTTCGTCTCGGGCAGCTTGAACCCCTCGCTTCACTCAGGACTCTATATAACTCTAGAGTCCTTCGTTACGCTCAGGGTTCAATATGCCGCCCGCGACGTAAGACACTGCTTTATTCCCTAAGTGCATAATCTACTATTAGACTTCAGTGGAAACTATAATTGTACAATATTTTCCATAATGTGCTTCGTTATTTGATAGTAATTTAACCTTAATGATTTTATACCTCATTACTTAAGCTACTAGTGCCTTCTGTTAGATGAGTGTAGCCTAACCTTCGGGTAACAGATATACATACACACAGATACAATTCAGTTAACTTAGCCCGCGCTTAAGTTCTAGCGAGCTTCTATGATACACTAATATAAATTATATTACTGTGTAGTAATATAAAGTATATTACTTCGTAATAATATAAAGTACATTACTGCGTAGTAATATAAAGTATATTACTTCGTAATAATATAAAGTACATTACTGCGTAATAATATAAAGTACATTACTTCGTAATAATATAAAGAACATTACTGCGCCATAATATAAAGTACATAACTGCGTAGTAATATAAAGTACATTACTGTGTAATAATATAAAGTACATTACTGTGTAGTAATATAAACTACATTACTGTGTAATAATATAAAGTACATTACTGTGTAGTAATATAAAGTACATTACTGTGTAGTAATATAAAGTACATTACTGCGTAGTAATATAAAGTACATTACTGTGTAATAATATAAAGTACATTACTGCGTAATAATATAAAGTACATTACTTCGTAATAATATAAAGAATATTACTGCGCCATAATATAAAGTACATAACTGCGTAGTAATATAAAGTGCATTACTGTGTAATAATATAAAGTACATTACTGTGTAATAATATAAAGTACATTACTGTGTAGTAATATAAAGTACATTACTGCGTAGTAATATAAAGTACATTACTGTGTAATAATATAAAGTACATTACTGTGTAATAATATAAAGTGCATTACTGTGTAGTAATATAAAGTACATTACTGCGTAGTAATATAAACTACATTACTGTGTAATAATATAAAGTACATTACTGTGTAGTAATATAAAGTACATTACTGCGTAGTAATATAAAGTACATTACTGCGTAGTAATATAAAGTACATTACTGTGTAATAATATAAAGTACATTACTCTGTAGTAATATAAAGTACATTACTCTGTAGTAATATAAAGTACATTACTGAGTAGTAATATAAAGTACATTACTGTGTAATAATATAAAGTACATTACTGTGTAGTAATATAAAGTACATTACTGCGTAGTAATATAAAGTACATTACTGTGTAATAATATAAAGTACATTACTGTGTAGTAATATAAAGTACATTACTGCGTAGTAATATAAAGTACATAACTGTGTAATAATATAAAGTACATTACTGTGTAATAATATAAAGTACATTACTGTGTAGTAATATAAAGTACATTACTGCGTAGTAATATAAAGTAAATTACTGTGTAATAATATAAAGTACATTATTGTGTAGTAATATAAAGTACATTACTGTGTAGTAATATAAAGTACATTACTGCGTAATAATATAAAGTACATTACTGCCAGAGATCCTGACCTCTCTGTCTGTCTGTGTGTACTAGCGACTCGCCCCGGCTTCGCACGGGTAGTTTCAGGATAAAAAACAGCTCCCCCCCCCTTCCTACCCCCTTCCTGGTTCTAAGCTACCTTCCCACCAATTTTCAGCCAAATCGGTTCAGCCGTTCTTGAGTTATAAATAGTGTAACTAACACGACTTTCTTGGTCAGCGATGATGAATCAGTCAGTCAGTCAGTCAGGTTAAGCTCTTATATAGCTGTAGATATAGTATATCTACACTAATATTATAAAGAGGAAAGATTTGTATTTTTGTGATGTTTGTAATGATAATCTCAAAAACTAATGTGCCGATTTAAAAAATTCTTTCACCATTGGAAAGTTTTTTTTTTTTTTTTTACATTGATAGACCTTTGTTTGACCATAATCTCACCTGTTGTTGAGCTACATTCACCCCGAGTGACGAAGCCGGGACGAGTCGCTAGTACACACAGACAGACAGACAGGTAAGGATCTCAGGCAGTGTAAGATCAACATTACATATCTATGGCTAGGCTACCTCATAGACTTGGTGAGAAAGGCCCTATGTATAGTGAATTTTTTAAAACAAAGCAAAATCTAATATTGCATGTAAGTGCTCGAGTTTTTAACAGATTAAACCGTATCTAAGCATGGCGACTCCTAGCGCGTTTAACACATATTTAGACAGTCTAAAAATATACAGCGAAAAATACTTGATTACATAACAGATGTTATTAAATAAATAATAAATAATGCTGGACAGTTCACACAACATTATCTAGCCCCAAGCTAAGCAGAGCTTGTGTTATGGGTACTACATAACTAATATACTTAATACAATATGACCTCTGTGGCGCGGCGGGCGAAGGTTCGCTTGCAACGCAGGAGGTTGCGAGTTCCATTCCCGCCTTGAAACAAATATTTGTTCGATCGCAGATATTTGTTTAGGGTGTTCTGGGATTTACTATGTATAATAAAAAAAAAAAAAAAATGTATTAAGTACTAGCGACTCGCCCCGGCTTCGCACGGGTAGTTTCAGGATGAAAAACAGCTCCCCCCCCCCCCTCCCCATATCCGTCTCCTGGTTCTAAGCTACCTCCCCACCAATTTTCAGCCAAATCGGTTCACCAGTTCTTGAGTTATAACTGTCCAGCATCATTTTTTATTTTATTTATAGTGTCTGAGATAAATTTGTTATACTTTAAAGCAGGGGTTCCCAAACTTATATAATTGTCTACCGCCCACTTTGAGAATAAATACATTTTCTAATAATATTAGCGGAGATTAAACATGTACAAATCGGGTTATTTAGCAAAAACTTGTTAAAACATGATTGCCCGCGGTCTATTATCTACGAAAATGACCAATCTAGGAATACTAATGACTATTAAAATGTGAAAGTGTGTCTGATTTGACGCCCCCATTTTTTTCTGGGTCTCTTACCGCCCCCCTTTAGGCCTGCAGCGCCCACAAGGGGGCGTTATCGCCCACTTTGGGAAAGCTAAAGTTAAATCTGTTAAAAACTCAACAACAACGAAAAATAAATCCATCGAGTTACGTAACAAAGTCATAACCTAAATATTTTTTATTTTTTCTCCTAACCCGTGCCGCCTTCTTGTCATCGTAGTCATCGCTCTCCTCGTAGACCAGGCTGCTGGTATCAATGCACCAGTCCACTGTCTCCGCGGTCTCCTCCGTCAGGGGCATATCCTTAGGTTCCTCCTTCAACACCGGGACGGGGACCTTCCTACGTTTCTTCTTCTCAGGGTCCGTCTTGCCCCGTTTCTTGGGACGTTCATCTAGGACCAAATGCTCGTACTCCTGAAATGAAATGAAATTATTAAAATTATTTATGAAAAAAAATTTTTTTTAGTGTTTTTTGCCCATTACAGCTCATCAACACTTCTTCAGATAGCGAAAGTTGAGTTCGCGAGACCTGGGAGACTTAACACACATGTTTTAATTGATAGTATCTCATAAATATCATCAGTTTAGCTACGATACCCCTAACACATTTTTAAAGTAGTTTTGTTTTGTTTAGCTTATAGAACCGTTATTAAATAAAACATATAATGATACAGAAACCCTACTAACGATTATCCAGTAAATTACTATCGGAATATCTGTCACTTACTGTTCATTCAGAATAAACACACACACACACACACACACATACCTAAATACACATGCGCACAAACACAATAACAATACGGGTTTCTCCTGTGTAACCCAGACTCTTAAAAGACTGGTGTTATCAGGAGAACCCGCATACTCACACACATACTCACTTTTACTAATCTTATTTTTTTGTTTTGTTATTCTTATACCCTGTATTTTGTAACGTAAATTTATTTTACCCTAGAAAACGGGAATGAACTGACTCCTGACACACAGCTAACGCTAGTTCAGGAGCCAAGGCTTCAACCTGCACTGTATTATGTGAATAATTACAATTAAACATTATGATTATGATTATACATACTAGTCAGAGACAGAAGATGAAGTTTTTTTAAGTAAAGGTCTACATAAATCCGTCGGGCTATTGCCAATACATTTTATTTGTAACATGAATAAGCTTGGGACATCTACTGAGTTGCCCTATAGTACCATATAGTTGTACCATAGCGTAGCGCAGATGCAACATACCCATGCAAAACCGTCAAAGCCGTTTTTTGATCAACTATACGTCTTAGTTCTCTCAGAGCTGTTGAAGGGCTTTTCATTAGCGAATTAAAAAAAAAAGTAGTTCGATTTGGCTCGATAGATGGCGCTGACTAAAGTATACTTGTCAAAATAACAAATGCATTGTCTGTGCTTTTATATCACGAAAATATATCACTACGTTGTTGACGTTGACATTTCACTTTATTTCGACAGAGCTACTTTAGCTTGTACAGAGCTGCCGCCATCTATTTTTAAGGCTATAAACATGATGTGAAACGGCCGTGAAAACCCCTCAATATCCTATGTGGCATTGCACTGCGCCCGACATCTACATCTACTGAGTTGCTACATAGTACAATACCGTAGCTTAGCGCAGAGGCAACATACCCATGATAAGCCGTCAAAGCTGTTTTTTGATCAACTATACGTCTTAGTTCTCTGAGAGCGTAGATAAAGCTGTTAGTTTGTACCTGCACTATGTAGTTCTCTGGCTCGTAGCTGGTGGTGACCTCCACACTGCTGGAAGGGTCCACGTCAGGCAGGATGTAGTAGTTCTCAAAGTCCCCCTGGAGGGTGATCTCGTTCATGTCCGTTGTGAAGTGTCGTTTCTTCTTGCCCGTGCTGCAGTGCTTGATGTATGCATACTTGGGTTTGGTGTCGTCTGGGAGTATGTTGACCATCCATTCCTGGTTCTCGGTTGCGGGGATTTCTTTTACCTGATGATTAGAAACAATTAATTATTATTTTCATTATGAGCCTGTGGTGCCCTACTGCAGGGCAAAGGCCTCCTTCCTTTGAATATTGTACTTGATTTAGCCACATAACAAGTAATTAATTTAGTAAAAATTAAAAATACCCCCAACGCAATGAAACGGCTGAACCGATTTTGATCAAACATAGCTAAGAACACTCCCGACAAATTCACCTTTCAGGTGTTTGTATTAATTAGTATATTATATTTATCCTTTTAGTTTAATATTTTAACTTGTATTGTTATTATTATTTTCTGTGGTTATTGTTTGTAAGGCACGCCTCACCATCTTTCTGCACGTCCAGGATGACTGGCAGATAATGCTGTTAGCATTAAGTCCTCCTTGCACTATTGTTTTGTGTGAAAGTTTTAAAATAATAAATAAATACCTCGTCCATGCTTATCTCCTGCTCCTCTGCTATCTCATAGATGAAGTTCTCGGGGACAGTGGACTCGGCCAGCATGGCCAGCTCCTGGGAGGTAGAGGCAGAGCACATACCTCGTCCATGCTGATCTCCTGCTCCTCTGCTATCTCATGGATGAAGTTCTCGGGGACAGTGGATTCGGCCAGCATGGCCAGCTCCTGGGAGGTAGAGGCAGAGCACATACCTCGTCCATGCTGATCTCCTGCTCCTCTGCTATCTCGTAGATGAAGTTCTCCGGCACAGTGGACTCGGCCAACATGGCCAGCTTCTGGGAGGTGTAGGCAGAGGACATACCTCGTCCATGCTAATCTCCTGCTCCTCTGCTATCTCGTAGATGAAGTTCACCGGGACAGTGGACTCGACCAACATGGCCAGCTCCTGGGAGGTGTAGGCAGAGGACATACCTCGTCCATGCTGATCTCCTGCTCCTCTGCTATCTCGTAGATGAAATTCTCCGGGACAGTGGACTCTGCCAACATGGCCAGCTCCTGTGAGGTGGACTCGCCCATTTGCGCGCCTTGCGGGATGATCTGCGGAGGTACACGAGTTGGAGACTGTTATGTGATTGTGATCTCATACATGAAGTCTTGAGCCCTGACTTCTGGCCGAAAGGGGTGAAGTTCCGGCGGTTCAAGGGCCGCCTGTCACGTGATCCCCCGGACAGCGACGCGTCGGCGATCACACGTGTGTTAGATTAAGTTATAAATATCTTTATATGTAATGCTAGTTGTAAGGTATATATTACTATGGGCCTTTGTCTAGTACAATGTACATTTATCACTGTTGCCTGAAATAAATGAATTGAATACACCAACAACTCTCAGTCATAATGTACAGTTTCACCCATTTTTTTTTGTTTTTTTTCATACTTCTTGAATGACGGTTCAATTGGATGGCCCACCTGATGTTAAGCGGTACCCTTTGCCTATGAACAGTGCATTACCATTACCACATAGGTCTCCCTATGTGGCATTGCACGGCGCTCGCCACCCTGAGACATAAACATGAAAAGTAATTTCACCGGCACCCTTTCCTTTCAAACCGGTACACAGGAATGCGAGCACTACTGCTTTGCGGCAGAAATAGGTATGGTGGTAGTACTTCCCCGGACGAACTTTTTAACAAAAAAGGTGTACTACCACTAAAACTACTACTATTTATTTATTTTCTGTGCTATGTGTCGAACTTATCACACGTCAGTTAGTAGGTATACCTAAACTCTATCTAAAGTCGAGAGCAACGCGTCAAGGCATACCCAGGAAATGAGACCGTATGACGACATGGCGTATCAGTATGCATTGGACGCACAATGGAATGAAATGATGGCTCACCTCAATAATCTGCCTCGGGTCGGGCATCTTAGTGATGACCTGCTCGGACTGTGTGATGGAGGCCTCAACCTTCTCTGTCTCCACCTTCACCACCCACAGCTGTTTACGCTGCATGTTCTTCAGCGACCTGAAACAAGATTACATTAAGATAAGATAAGATAAGATGTATCCTTCCTAGTTTAATAAGCAGTTTGTTTTCCATGAAAATAAATAAAATAAAATAAGATAATTGTTTATTTTCAGATTTCACACATTAAAAAATTCACATGTCATCAATTTTATTAATAAATTAAATCTTATAATTAATGTTAGTTAGCATACAAAGTTACAATTATTAAATTAAGCATTATATTAATTCAAATTCAATCATCATTAATAAATTAAAATTTGTAAATTTAGTGACATTAATTTATTTAATTTTGTAGTATTCCTGATGGGCTTATTGTTTAGGTTATGTACAGTTCCCAATAAGCCTGAAATAACTGACACGTCGCCTGCTCAACCTTCAAAGAATAGACCTTCGCACCAACGTGGCCACACTCACAGGACACTGTCTCCTGAACAAACACCTCTTCAACAACGGAGCCACAGACAGCCCACTCTGCAGAGGGCTGCTCAACCTTCAAAGAATAGACCTTCGCACCAACGTGGCGACACTCTCAGGACACTGTCTCCTGAACAAACACCTCTTCAACAACGGAGCCACAGACAGCCCACTCTGCAGAGGGCTGCTCAACCTTCAAATAATAGACCTTCGCGCCAACTTGGCGACACTCACAGGACACTGTCTCCTGAACAAACACCTCTTCAACAACGGAGCCACAGACAGCCCACTCTGCAGAGGGCTGCTCAACCTTCAAAGAATAGACCTTCGCACCAACGTGGCGACACTCACAGGACACTGTCTCCTGAACAAACACCTCTCCAACATCGGAGCCACAGACAGCCCACTCTGCAGAGGGTGTTTGACCGAAGAAGAATCGGCTGCCCACGTAGTCCTGGAATGTGTGGGAGTAGCAGCTTAACGAAAACAAATCCTCAACAACCCGAGGTCAGAAAATAATATGGTATTCTTTAGCTTCTTAGGGTTTACCCAAAGGGTAAATCGGGACCCTATTACTAAGGCTCGGCTGTCCGTCTGTATGTCCGTCCGTCTGTCACCAGGGTGTATCTCATGAACCGTGATAGTTAGACAGTTTAAATTTTCACAGATGATGTATTTCTGTTGCCGCTATAACAACAAATATTAAAAAACAGAATTAAATAAATATTTAAGGGGGCTCCCATACAACAAACGATTGATTTGATTGAACAAACGTGTTTTTTTCAATCGTGGGTCTCAATGGCGCCTCAGCGGTAATCACCAACACTACACACTAGTACCATAATGTACTATTAGTACATTATGTTAGTATGTACTGTATACTCACAAGTATCCCAGCGTGTCTACCAGCTGCCTGACGTTCAGCCTGGAGATGGTCTCCACAGGCTCCTGTTTCGGAGGCTCCGCGCTGTAGTTATGCTCCGTCTTTATCAGCTCGGCCGCTGAGGACAAGCAAACAGGATATAGTAGTCTCACCCAGAATTCAGTGTATTTGAGCACGATCTCACCTGTTGGTAAGTGACTATGTGCCCGAAGATGGAGCACAAAGGTCTAGAAGGCACCTATTCACTCTAGACTTGAAGAGACCCAGATTATAGTTTTCAGGAAAGACAGACGACGGTAGCGTATCGGTAATGGTTTGACAAGACTTCCGTTTTGGCCAGGGTAAAGTTCTTCGACCCTCGGAAAGTTAGTGAGGCGATTGAGATAAGCCGACATTCTAATTTAAACCGAGACCAGGGTTGACAAATTCCCAACCAACAGGAACTAGTTCTGGAGAGTGACACAATTAGCGCGGTGTGTACGCAGCCTTACGTTACTCGGCTACTAGGCGGTACTTTTAGTAGTAGAGAGTTTAGTTTAGAGCTTTTTTGTGAAAGAGTTCGTCCGGGGAAGTACTACCACCATACCTATTTCTGCCGCAAAGCAGTAGTGCTCGAATTGCTGTGGTTCGGTTTGAAGGGTAAGGGTGCCGGTGAAATTACAGGCACATAAGATTTTTCATGTTTATGTCAGGGTGGGCGCAGTGCAATGCCACATAGGGTGCGTCCTAAGTGGACGTGACCTATGAGGTAATGCACTGTTCATAGGCAGAGGTTACCGCTTAACATCAGGTGGGCCACCTGCTTGTTCCATAATTACAAGTTATTTAAAAAAAAAAAAAAGGAATACGAGGAAAGTTTGCGAGGTACTTGTGTTGTTTGTGTTGAAAACCTTTGTATAAAAAACTTATTTCTTGAACTTATAAACTTGAGACTTTGGATAAGTGTGCTTCAATACAAATTATATAAGGGTAAAATATTTTTTCCCCAAACTACCCCTTAAAGCGGGTGCAATGGGGTGTTAAAGTTTGTATCGGAACTTTTTATCGCGTCGTGCCTTATGCTTGAAACTTGGTGTGGATACTTAAAATACAGAATAATTGAAGACATATTTCAGGATTTTACAAAATAACCTTTAAGATAAAAAGGTTACCAAAAATGTTTAAGGTAAAAAGGGGTCAAAAAGTTTTAGTTGTTTTGTGATATGATGCGTAGCAAAGCACGAGTTTTTTTTTGGGTTCAAAATTACGGTACCCTTATTATTATATTATTATTATACTTATGGATTCTTCATGTCTGCCTGTCTGTCCGTGTATGTCACAGCCACTTTTTTTCGAAACTATAAGAGCTATGCTGTTGAAACTTTGTAAGTAGATGTATTCTGTGAACCGCATTAAGATTTTCACACAAAAAAACCAATAAATTTTTGGGGTTCACCATATTTAGAACTTAATCTAAAAAAAAAAACTTGATCAAACCCATACGTTTGCGGTATCTATGGATAGGTCTTCAAAAATGCAATTGAGGTTTCTAATAAAAAAAATATCTATACCGAATAGTTTGCGCGAGAGACACTTCCAAAGTGGTAAAAAGTGTGTCCCCATAACTTCTAAAACAAGAGAATGAAAAAAATGATGTACATTACCATGTAAGCTTCCAACGAAAATTGGTTTAAACGAGATCTAGTAAGTAGTTTTTTTTTATACGTCATAAATCGTAAACCATCCAAGAACTTTTATATTATGTTACTTGCTGCTACGGAACTCTTCCTGGGCGAGTCCGACTCGCACTTGGCCGCTTTTCTAAACTATGTATTCAGCTAATTATCTATATTTTACAAGATGTTCAGTAAAAACAGCATTTTCGAGCGACGCGAGGCGTTTTTTTTGTATGAAGATATCTGCCTGGTGTTGGCGCTACCTTAATAGTCTAGGATCCACCTTTTATAATTCCAGGGCCTCTTGTATATCTGGACGCGAGATTCGGTGCATTAGGCGTGCTTATGAACTTTTCGAATAGCGATTGGTAGTTTCCGGCACCGTCTGCAACCAATCAACGAAGACTAGTCAGAATCTCGCTCTCTTTCTTTAACCAATCAACGTAGACTAGTCAGAATCTCGCTCTCTTTCTTTAACCAATCAACGGAGACTAGTCAGAATGTCGCTATATTACTTTAACCAAGGCTAGTCAGAATCTCGCTATCTCTTTATTTAACCAATCAACGAAGACTAGTCAGAGTCTAGCTATCTCTTTGATTAACCAAGACTAGTCGTAATCTTGTTTTCTCTTTCTTTCACCAATCAACGAAGACTAGTCATAATCTCGCTATCTCTTTCTTTTACCAGTCAACGTAGACTAGTCAGAATCCCGCTCTCTTTCTTTAACCAATCAACGGAGACTAGTCAGAATGTCGCTATTTCTTTCTGTAACCAATCAACGGAGACTAGTCAGAATCTCACTATCTCTTTATTTAACCAGTCAACGTAGACTAGTCAAATATCTATCTCTTTCTTTAACCAATTAACGGTGACTAATCAATATCTCGTTATCTCTTTCTTTAACCAATCAACGAAGACTAGTCAAAATCTTGCAATCTCTTTCTTTAACTAATCAACGGTGAATAGTCAAAATCTTGCTATCTCTTTCTTTAACCAATCAACGGTGACTAAACAAAATCTTGCTATTTCTTTCTTTAACCAATCAACGGAGACTAGTCAAAATCTTGCTATCTCTTTCTTTAACCAATCATCGTAGACTAGTCAGAATCTCGCTCTCTTTCTTTAACCAAACAACGGTGACTAGTCAAAATCTTGCTATCTCTTTCTTTAACCAGTCAACGTAGACTAGTCAGAATCTCACTCTCTTTCTTTAACCAATCAACGTAGACTAGTCAGAATTTCGCTCTCATTCTTTAACCAATCAACGGTGACTAGTCAAAATCTTGCTATCTCTTTCTTTAACCAGTCAACGTAGACTAGTCAGAATCTCGCTATCTCTTTCTTTAACCAGTCAACGTAGACTAGTCAGAATCTCTGTCTTTATTTAACCAATCAACGGAGACTAGTCAGAATCTCTCTCTTTTTTTTAACCAATCAATGGAGACTATTTGTTTGTTTGTATTTATTTATAAGAAAAATTCTTACACGTCAAATGGTTAAACATAGATAGGGTTATATATAGACCCATTTACAATTCCATAATACTTGCTAAATTAAAATAACACAATATAAGTATGAGCTACAATCACACAATTTATAAATATTTGGTAGTACCTTTTGGTACTTACCATTGTTACAACATGTCAGTATTTAGTTTAGGGGTTTAGGCATTTGCTCACAAGTGGTATCAATGTCATCAGCGGCAGTGAATTTATCCGTAAGGAATTCATCAAATGTGTTGTATGCACGGCCTATTAAAAGGGTTTTTAGTTTTCTTAAGAAAGAACCAATGGTAAGTGTGCTAATGATAAAGTCTGGGAGATTTTTATAAATCCTAACGCCCAATAAGTCCATCTGGTGCCTGGACCCAGTTAGCCGTTTGTTTGAAGCATGAGTCGCTGGCAGCGTCTCGTTAGGTGATCATGAGAAACAGCCCACGTAGGGAACTGTTCAAGGTTAATTCTGACATGTTTGGCCACCTGCAGAATAAGCTAGCAAGGTAAAAACGCATGGTGTTAAAAAAATCCATAGAGATCTAATCTCTATGGATTGGCAGACACCATAATGTGCTGACACTTCTAAACTTATTTGATATAGCTCTGTGAAGCTGCAACTAAATTACATGTTAGTTAGTAAGTATATTAGTTCTTGACAAGGCTTATTTACGGCAGCTTTATTATTATGACAAGGTATAAAAGGTTTTTTTTTGTTTTGGCTCATCTGTAGAGATTTTTTAGCTATAATTTTAGATTAGTATCTATCTGACAAAGCCCCTATACAGCTGCAACTAAAGATGTACTAGCTACCTGCCTAATTATATTTTTCTATGTATGTATTAGCAAATTGACGAAACTAAATGTTCTCAAGGTCCCTATGGTTTAAAATTAATAAATATGAAATATGAAAGTGGGTATCTTAGTTTTTTTGAACAGTTTCTTAGCAGGATGGTCCCATTCAACTCCACAAAAAGTTCTGACGGGACGTTTCTGAAGTCTGAATGGACTCTCTCTCTCAGCAGCTAGCCCCCAAAATTCAATTCCATAACTCAGGATGGAATGGAAGTACCCGTAGTACGCCTTTCTTGTAGTTTCAAAGTGCAAAGTGCAAACGCCCTCAATGACCTCAATGTGAGGTTCCCACGTTAGTTTTTGATCGAGAGTGAAACCCAAATATTTGACACGGTCAACCAGAGGAAATGTTAAACCATTGCAGGACACATTAAGATGATCAGTATAGTTCAAAGTTCCCAAATGCAATGAGGTAAGGGTGGTACCGAGCCGTGAGTCTGCTCGTCCTATGATGAAAAGGAGATGGTGGGATCAGATCGTGAAGTTCCTGGGAGCATTCCCCGAAATGTAACCTATACAAGATCGAAAGGCACGCGACCTTACGGCGGTGCTCGAGACTCTGGATCCTAGTCTCCGCCATATGTTGCTCACCTATATGCCTAAGAGCTCTGCGTTCGATCGAGTCGAGTCTAAGGCAGCAAGCTGGTGTTTGGCCGAGCCATCCCAAACGTGGCAGCAGTACTCCATACCAGCCCGGACTTGTGCTTTGTACAGACTTAGAAACTGTCCTGGTGTGAAGTAACGCTTTACCTCATTCAGGATGCCTAGCTTCATGGCAGCTGTTTTTGCCTTAGACTCCTGATGTAACCTATAGAAGATCGAAAGGCATGCGTGATAGATACTCACTCTTCTTATCATCCGCTGACTGCTGTAGCTTCGCCTTCTTGTCCTGGACGGCTAGGAGATCTGGTAGCATAGGCGAGTCGATCCACAGCCCTTGTTGGTCCAACTCGAAGTGGTAGCTGCAAAAGAACATAGATTAAACTTTTTTTTTATACAACTTGATATTTTTAGCCAGATTCTTGAGCACCGCCGTAAGGTTACATGCCTTGCGATCTTCTATAGGTTACATTTTGGGGAATGCTCCCAGGAACTGATCCCACCATCTCCTTTTCATCATAGGACTAGCAGACGCACGGCTCGGTACCATCCTTGCATCCTCTTGCATCGCGCCGTCAATTCACTCCTGACGCTTGCCATCTTCATGTGACGTTGTATTCGAGTGTCCATGTATGTAGAGAGACAGACAGCTTACCCGCACAGTTGGAGACTGACATGCCTCCAAAGTAGCTCACTCTCCTCTTGCATCGCGCCGTCAATCCACTCCTGACGCTTGCCATCTTCATGTGACGTTGTATTCGAGCTGGAATCAGTGAATACACGGTTTTTACAAGTAGTATAGCTTCTTTGTGAAAAGAGTTTGTTCGGGGAAGTACTACCTCCATTTATGCCACAAAGCAGTAGTGCTCGCATGCTGTGTTCCGGTTTGAAGGGTATGGATGCCGGTGAAGTTACTGGCACATGAGACTTTTCATTTTTATGTCTCAGGGTGGTGCAATGCCACATAGGGCGCGTTCTAGGTGAACATGATCTGTGAGGTAATGCATCGTAAAAGGCAGGATGGGCAATATGCTTGTACCGTCACACAAGCAGTTAAAAAAAAACTTTATTTCTCTTTATTTTTTTTCTCCAAAACTTTTCGTTTCAGCTTTTTTCCACCTATAGGATCCCCCCCCCCCCCCCCCCCCACCTCCTAACTCCCCATAATTTTAACTTTGTAGCTTTATGCTGGTTTCCATACTTAACCTCAAAATTGCCTTTGTTTTTTTTTCTCTGAACTGGGAATTTCCGCCTTTCCTCACTCATAGGGGGAGTCTCCCTCCCTCTAGCCATCCCCCTCTCCAGCCTTATAGCAATGGTTGATTTTGTAAACTTGAGCCAAACTCTTTGTTAGGTTTAGAATAATCACAGTTAATGGAACAGTGCTCGTTAGGTTACGAGGCTTTTCCTTATCAGTGTCCTAATATAAATGCACTACAAGCTTCTACGTGTACAATTCTGCTGTTCAAAACAATAAATTCTGTACAGTACTAAATATTATTAACGACTGCTGATATTTGAGAGATGATACCTAGTTTGATTCCCGCTCTGGGACAAATATTTGCATAATACGTTATTACAGATCTAGAGCTTAACTGAGTCATTCCCTGAGGTACGGGAGCGGTACGGGAGGGCTGTTTTCGTCTCTGTAATTATCAGGTGACATGTGACATAATGAAAACACCACTCCCATACTACTCCCATACCTCAGGGACTGACTCAGTTAAGTTTACCTACAGGTAAACTTAACTGAGTCCACAACACAGACCTACAGGTCTGTGTTGTGGTAGCATGGTGCTCGTAGTTCCTGATACACACGACACAGGGGATCCTAGTGTGGGATCAGGACTATGTATGCTACTGTTGGGTGTTATGTTATGCATGATCTGTTATTAGTTCCGTGTCTGTGTTGTGGTAGCATGGTGCTCGTAGTTCCTGATACACACGACACAGGGGATCCTAGTGTGGGATCAGGACTATGTATGTTACTGTTGGGTGTTATGTTATGCATGATCTGTTAATAGTTCCGTGTCTGTGTTGTGGTAGCATGGTGCTCGTAGTTCCTGATACACACGACACAGGGGATCCTAGTGTGGGATCAGGACTATGTATGTGACTGTTGGGTGTTATTTTTTAAACGACTTCTGTGGCGCAGCGGGCGAAGGTCCGCCTGCGACGCAGGAGTTTGTGGGTTCGATTCCCGCCTCGGAACAAATATTTGTCCGATCTGCAGATCAGGATGATCTAGGTATTTTCTGTTTCATAAAAAATATCTATCTATGTAATGTATAGTATTAAGTATATCAGTTATCTTGTACCCATAACACAAGCTCTGATTAGCTTGGGGCTAGATAATGTTGTGTGAACTAATTATAGGTTTTAGGTGACATTATATGCAATCTTTTGGTTCAAATAGTACAACATCAATCCAAATTAACCCAACCAAGTGGGCAATAGAATCCACCTGAGTATCCAACACCAATATTAGGATCACCAATTTGCCTGCCAAGCATGCATATCCCCAAATTGCATTCAATTGCGGTCTTGTTCAGCAGTGGACGTCTAAACGACGAGGTCTAATGGATTTCCAAAAATAAAAGTATTTTGAGAAAAAAATATTTTTCAATACAAGCTTTTATAAAATTAGTGATTGTAACCGTGTGCTGATCAAAATGAGCCTAAACACGGCCAGTCTACTATTATACATTGAGGAGTTCCGTTGTCCACCTTCCGTCTCCATCATCAGATCAGGTCGCTGTCACCATCATATTGTATTGTCATCAGAACTTGACAGGTATGCCAAATATCATCTCAATCGGTTGAGGATAACTGCTTTAAAATTCAGTTGCAAGATTCCACCTGGACATACATTGCAAGTTTAAGTAAAAGCTTGTAAAAATAAATCAAGACTCAATCCTAGATTTAAAACATTGCTAGTAAACATAGCTGAAGATATGATTACCAGAATAAGCCTGTTTTTATTAAGATTCGTGTTTTAAGCAGCAAACAAAATTACTCTGTTCTATAATGAGCAACAGTTTGTTTTGACTTGCTGGAAAACAGCTCTAACAATTTTAATGAAGTTTACATTACACGGGGACTAGAAAAAAACTATTTATGTCTTACAGCTGATCGCCCAGTGAGCCTAGCCCGATCATGAAATATAATTTTTATGTAAATAAAAGCTAAAACTAGGTCATCCAAATACTTTTTAGAGAGATTTATGTTATTTTTATATTTCACAGATAACTAAGCAGGATTGTGAAGGCCTAAATAGGTCTGGTATGCATAAATAAGGTACAAAATTACCTAATAGGAAAAAAGAGGCAGCTTGTTTACAAGTTCTTGGGATCTTTTTGCGACCAACCTTTTTTCGAGGTCAGGGGGCGTACACCATAGCCAATAGAGTAGAGCTTACGAAACCCAGCCAAAAAAGCCCCAAAACGATGAGGAAAAGATAAAAACAAACTTACTTATAAAATGAAAAGCTGCAGGTCACATCATACTCCATATCACAACCTTCAACCACACACTTCAGGTCCGTCATAGCGAAGGTAGGGCTTCTAACCAAAAATGGGCAATACACTCTCACATCCTAAATATAAGACGGGATATAAACCCAAATCACATTTAGCGCGTAAACTTGCTTTCAAACAAACTAATTTTGATGGGTCCCTTGCAAAATTATCAATCAAATGTCGAAATTGACGTGCTGTCACGAAAAGTCGAAAAATTAACAAATGCGTCAAGTCAAACGCGTGCCATGAAATGGAGATCAAAGATAATGTAGACCAATGACGTCCATGATGATGTGACAATGCGCGATGATGCAATTTAGGCGGCAAAAGTTCTGGCAACATTTTAGTAGTTATCTCACTAATCTCGATTCAAAATCGATTACTCTAGCTGTTTTATGTAATTTATAATAATTTCAATGTTAAATCGTTTGCTAGGGTTGCTATCCATAACTTAGAGCGTAACAGACAGAAGCTTTCAATTGAATCATTGTAGGCTACGAAAATAATATATACCTATGAAAATAAAGTCATAATGAAAATCAACAGTGAAAATCGTTGAATTTCTGTATATTTTCAAAACAATTCAACAACCAGCTGCAATTATTAAACAGATTAGCTCCGAACTATCCGAACGTAATTATCGATTCTTCGGTCAATTTATTACTAATGTGACCAGCAATAAAAATTTGCCATAGATAATGTTTTTTTTACTTGGCACCTTTCTCTACCCTAGCTTCAACTCCACACAGCTGGGGCGGCTGCCCCTGGGTCAGTGGATTTTGCCGTAGCACGGTGGTACGGAGGTTCTCTGTGAGGGGGGGAGCAGATTCATGTGTCAGGCACACTCATTATGTACATAGACGACAAAAGTGTAGGAAAATGAAATGGTACCACAAACAAAAATTAAAAATATTGAAAAATTTATAAATTCTAATTTGAGCATATGTTATTTATTGACTTATATAAATATATTATTATATTATGTTAGGTATTTATATAGCTAGTTATTTAGAGTAGGTATTTAATTATGTTAATCATTTAATCTCAACCTATAATTATTTTTCATCCCATCTATTCGAAAAGGACGACTGGGTTCGCCTTTAAGTGCACCCAACGGTGGTGTTTTCTATGAGAAACTTTTAGCGGGCAGTAATGAGTTTTCCGGCGCACTTATTAAGTTCCTAATTCAAAAAGTGCGCGGCAAAGATAAAAGATAATTGCGGCGCACTTATTGAATTTGGAACCAGCGCCAAATAATTCGAATGCAAATATTGTTTGAATAAATACTGGCTGGTACGACGGCCCAAAACCCAAAACAAAAAAACCCAAAACACACAAAAAACACAAAACACAAAAAAAACACAAAAAAACACAAAACACAAAAATCACAAAAAAAACACCATACACACAAAAAACACAAAACACAAAACACAAAAAAAAACACAAAAACACAAAAAACACAAAAAACCAAAACACACAAAAAACACAAAACACAAAAAAAACACAAAAACACTAAAAAACACAAAACACAAAAAATCACAAAACAAAAAATAACACAAAAAACACAAAAAACACAAAACACAAAAAAAAACACAAAAACACAAAAACAAACACAAAAACACAAAAAAAACACAAAAAAACCAAAACACACAAAAAACACAAAAAAAACACAAAAAAAAACACAAAAAAACACAAAAACACAAAACACAATAAATCACAAAACACAAAAAAAAACACAAAAAACACAAAACACAAAAAAACACAAAAACACAAAAAAAACACAAAAAACACAACACAAAAAAAAATACAAAAAAAAACACAAAAAAGCACAATACACACAAAAAACACAAAACAAAAAAAAAAAACAAAAAAAAAACAAAAAAGCACAAAACACAAAAAAACACCCAAAAATACACAAAAACACAACAAAAAAAAAACACAAAAACACAAAAAACAACCATTTGTTTTATTAAATAATAATATTACAATAACATATGAGGCGCCTTTTATTTTCTCATAGTGGGTGATGAAAAGCAGAGTGTATCACACGGGCGCAACATATATTTTTGGCTCGGGCGACGTACTTTGAATCCCTCGCTACGTTCAGGATTCTACTAAAGACAAAAAAAACACAAAAAAACCAAAACACACAAAAAACACAAAACACAAAAAAAAAAACAAAAAAAAAAAAAAAGCACAAAACACAAAAAAACACCCAAAAAAACACAAAAACACAACAAAAAAAAACACAAAAACACAAAAAACAACCATTTGTTTTATTAAATAATAATATTACAATAACATATGAGGCGCCTTTTATTTTCTCATAGTGGGTGATGAAAAGCAGAGTGTATCACACGGGCGCAACATATATTTTTGGCTCGGGCGACGTACTTTGAATCCCTCGCTACGTTCAGGATTCTACTAAAGTACGTACGTATACTCTAGAATCGCTCACTTCGCTCTGGATTCAAAAAAGCGCCCTCGCCGTAAAAATATTATGTTGCTCCCTTATGATACAATCTACTATTTAATAGCACTACCACTCACTCTACATTACACATAGGTTAACTGAAAGAAAATGCTAATTAGCATTAAGTTTGCCTATGCACTACTTTTTGTCTTGTGCAATAAATAATTTTCTATTTAGCTATCTATCTACAAACCTAGGGTACAAACCTCAGACTAAAGAATTCTATGGGCTTGATATACCTACAGAAAAAACGTGTTTCTTTCGTCATTGATGGTACCATAGATTTAGTATATGTACTAGACGTCAAGTGGACAGAGTTGGTCAACAGACAACTCCCATGCCAAGCGGACAGCCGCAACAAGCCCAGTAAGCGTAAATATAAGTAATATAAGAAATGTGTAAACGTGTTGGAATAAGAAAGTTATTTACTTGTTCTTTATGAATGAAACATATTTTTTTTATTTTTTGTCTCAAGTTTTGCTGTGGGTGAATTGAGCCCACAGTCACATAATTTAGTTGGCGTCGTTACACACGGTCCCGGTGATTAATTTAATATAGCAGGTAACGACTACCCTTAAAGTTAGGAAATGTTGCATACAGATACAAGAAAAGTAAATAATTTTAATAGTCGTAGTTACACATAGACCTACTTAGTAGATTTTACTTACTTTTGTTTTAACATTCAGTTTAGAGTAGAGTCAGTTAAAAATGAAACAGTTTTTTTAGTGATTTGATGAGTGTATTTTAAAATTAGTTTTACATACATAATGTGTAAAGTAAAATGTGTGAATTAAATGTACAATAAATCAAGTATGAACCATGTATGAACACAGAGGATAGCTCATGTCATATTTTATTGCATTTTTTTTCATATAACTAACGTGTTTCAAAATTGTTAGTAAGAACTGTTCAATTATAAGTACAATTCCTAAAATTTTCCATTGTTTTGTTATGACTCGCAGCGCTCGTAATTAGATACGTTACGGCGAGCTAGCGTGCGAATGCTTAGTAAGAGAAACAACTACATTGTAATCTGCATTTGTGAAGCTTTTGGCACGTTTGTAATACTTTTAAATAATATGAATGATATTTTTTTTGGTTTGTAAAAAAATTTTTTTTAAGAAGGGGATTACTGTAGGGGCTCAGAATGCAATGTTAGCAAATACACTATGCCCCGCGCCCCGCGCCGTCGGTACAGGCAGTCACATT
Organism: Operophtera brumata; assembly: GCA_932527175.1. NCBI lineage: Eukaryota > Metazoa > Arthropoda > Insecta > Lepidoptera > Geometridae > Operophtera > Operophtera brumata. The sequence continues at coordinate 28,140,787 of OW052239.1, read as the reverse complement.
CGTGCCGCCGTTTAGATAATACATTTTGTAACCTTTATTTAATTAAATCAGTAATTCCATCGTAAAGTGTTTTCATCATCATCACCACCACCAGAAGTCTGAACATAGAACTATATATATTATACTAACTCCTACAATCTACAATCAGAATCACAATCAATCGAAGATGGAACCAAAAAAAATATGTGCCCGTGTTGGTGAAAGTCTATGTCCGAGTAAAAAATAGTGTTACACTTTTACATTGTCGATAGAATTCATCATCCGTCCGTGATGTGTATGGTAGATAAATACATCTTAATGCAGATTAAGTCTTTCATGAATAACACAGTTTGGCAGATTTGACGTCATAAAGAGAAATTTGAATACAGTTAATAAATAAACCTTTATTATTTATTGACCCCTAACTATTACAGTTTTATTTATAGGTGGGATCTTAGAGTTTCCCTTTTAAATTTAAACTTAAAATGTTTGCTGCATATACCTAGTGGAGTTCTTATTTGAGTCCATCCCACTCTTCATAAAACCGATAACCATTTTTCTCGTAGCACAGGATTACTTGGAAATCTGAAAGCACAAAAACATTTTATATCAGCCGTGCTACGCCCATATAATTTTTCACTCTGTTACTTTATCTATAGACAATTTGTTACCCCAAAGTTTATTATTTTTCAAGTGTAAACCACGCTTTATGGATAACATTAAATTTAAATGTAACCCAAAAATTCCGTTCCAGTGGGACTCGAACCCGCACCCTCGCCTGTCATCGGCGATGCCTTAAACAATTTAGCCATAGATCGAGCTATGACGCTCGAGACGAAACTTGTGGGCACTATCAACTCGGCTATAGCGCCAAGTTGATAGTGCTGTATCTACAGGTGTTTCATTGGAAACCTTCTGTTCAAAGTTCGAAAGTAAAGGCATCGCTGATCACAGGCGAGGGTACAGGTTCGAGTCCCGCTGGAACGGAATTTCTGGGGTATATTTAAATTTAATTTGTTACCTATTATTTTATTAAGCAGAAATAAACAATATTTATTTATAAAAAATAAAAAATAAATATACCCTTTCGGGAAAAAGGCGTGTGTACAACAACGTAAATATTTACTCCAAAATATCTACTACACAAACTGCAATAAAAACACCCGTGGTGCTTTAAAGTTACCTTTTCAATAATCAATACAAAAACACACACCTCAATGTCCGCCTGGTTATTATAGATTTTTTTTAAAACGGTAAAATGTTAAAAGAGCACACATATTTACTCCAAACAAAGTAAACCTACATTCTAGGATGGACAAAAATTTAATTTATAGGTAGGTATAGCGCGCGTCATGTAATAAGTAGTAAACTATGTAGGCACTCATAGAATGCATAGGTATACATCTCTTAAATAAGTAGAAAAGTAAGTAATCTCTTAAAACGAACGCTGGAACGCCTGAAGAAGCTTGACCGCCAGCGTTCTTTTTACATGATGCGCATTATACTACGATATAGACTGCAACAGGACTATCGATATTTCTGACGTCATCACTTGGTCAAGCCCTATCGTAATCAAACATTTTTATATTTTACATAAAATATTGTTTATTTCTAGGTGCAGCAACGAAATATTATTAAAAAATATAAGGGAAAGTCCTAATCTACGAATGAAACTGGTTTTTAGGCCATTTACTAAAGCAGAATTGATAAAATAAGCAATACAATCGAACTACCAATAATCTCTTATTTACCTGTGAAACGTGTATTTTCCCGGATAATTACGTCTTGTATATTCACAGTCACAAACTGAACATGACACCATTGTCATACAAAGTAATATTTGTTATTTAATAGTAAGATTACTAAAAAAATTACGAAATTAGTTAAACTGCACAAGAGACCGTCCGGTATGTGCATGTACTCAAGCAAAACATGTCACATTCAATACATTGTTGCTGTCACTTTTCTTCTTGCACGGGGTACATTTAAAAATGACTTCTCTCTCCCACGCTTCGTTTGTCTATTTAGCGTAGCGAAAAAATTCTACGTCTATGGATGGTACAAACCATGGACTTAGCGTCTGTCAAACTGTTTGTCTGTGGAGTTCACAGAGTACCTATCTCATGGATTACCTATCTATCTTGCATATTTATGCTCTAAGTGGGTGGAGTCTCGGTGGATACTACCTCCATGGTGGAGACACAAAGTACCTTTATATTTATGGGAATTGGGAAACAAAACAGGGAAAGTGAGTGAGTGGACGGACTTGAGACACTTGAGTGGAGTTGCGTTGATTGCTTATTTTTAGGGTGAAAAAAAAGGCGGGAACCGTTAAAACGACAAGGCGCGTTATTCAGATTATTTCTAAAAAATACCCAAACTCCCTTTTTTAGAAGCTTGGGACTTGTCGTAAACACTTATAAATACCATTGGTTAGCGGTGTAGCAAGATGGGAGGAAAGAAAAGACGGCGGAAGGAGGAACCGCCTCCCCCAGATGAATCCAATTTTATGACTCCGACGGCGACGGCTTCGCATTCCGAGATTTCGTCGGACTCAGAATCTATGAAGTCAGAGTTATCGAAAGGCAATAGCGTAACACCGGAAAGGTCTGATAAGTATGCTATATTTAAAGTTCCAGGGTATTCGCGCAGATACCCTGAAAACTCAAACAAAAATGACTATATTGTCTTTTTAAATCATAATAAGGAAAACACGGCATTCACTGATAAAGATCGTATGGCCCTCTCGAAGGGACTGAGAGAGCATGGCGTCTCGGGCGTAATGCACCTGCGATCATTAAACAAGTTTAAGGTGGGGATTACCTTTGATCTCCCCAACAACGCCAACATGTTCCTCCAAAACAAAAAACTCTTGGACCAGCTCTCCCTTAGGGCCAGCATTCCAGCTGGAGATACAGAGGTGACTGGGGTGCTTACCTCGGTCCCAGTTGACATGTCTAATAAGCAGATCTTCTCTTTGATCGGAAGTTCCAGCAAGGTGATCAAAGTAAGGCGCTTCATGCGCAGGATGAGAGGCGATGGCGGTGCAGCTGTTCAATTCCAACCCACGCAGGCAGTTGCAGTGACATTCGCTTCAACCAACCTCCCAGAACATGTATACCTAGACTCATGGAGGCATGAGGTGAATGTGTACATACCTCCTGTGAAACAATGTTTAAAGTGTATGAGGTATGGACATATAGCTAAATTTTGTCGAAATTCAGAGGTGTGCTCTATCTGTACTCAAGGCCACAATTTCCGTCAATGCAATGTTGACCCAAAAAATGCTAAATGTCTGAATTGTAATGGTAATCACATAGCCATTTCATCATCATGTCCCATGAAAAAACAAAAAGTTGAAGAAAACAAAATTAAGTCCCGCACAGCAACTTTTTCTGACTTATTTGACTCTAAATCATTCCCACAGCTCACAGCAAGAACACTCGATGTACAAGTAAACAACTTAATGAAATCTGAAGTTTTTATTAACATTTTAATAGAAACAATCACCAAAATTATCAGTAACAAAGATGTCCCCATTAATTCAGGGTACATAAGAGAGACCTTAAAAAAAACTCTCAGCAATAAACTCCCTCCTTCCTCATAATGGATTTTTAAAAAATAATACAATGGAATGCACAAAGTTTGAATAGTAATAAGCACTTATTTACAAATTTTCTTTACACACATAAAGTTCATATCGCAATCATATCAGAAACATGGTTAAAGTTAATCAAACATTTAAAATTAAAAATTACAACATTAAGCGCAATGATTGTGGAAACAATCATAACGGAGTAGCCATATTCATTCATAATAGTATTACATATTCAAAAATTAACACTTATTTTGACAATTCATTACAAAACATCTGTGTCAGAATTACCATTAACAAAAAAGACATGAGTATTGTCAGTTTTTACAGTCCCTCAAATAGTGACCCAGCTTTTAATAAGAGTAAATTTGATGTATTGGTAAAGTCAATTCCTGGTCCAATTATATTTGCAGGGGACTTTAATGCCCACCACACTTCCTGGGGTTGTGGGTCTGACTGCCCTCGTGGTAGGGATGTTTTAGATGTAATTAATGATAATAATTTGGTTTTACTTAATGATGGTCAAGCCACGACAATTGGTTCATTGACATGGCGTCCAAACGCACTAGATTTGTCTTTGGTTTCGCCGTCGTTGGCACTTCATTGTGAATGGTCTGTTCATGATAGCCCTCTTGGTACTAGTTATCATCTTCCTGTAATCATAGAAGTCTTGGTTAGTAATAATAATATTGATTCAGATAGTAGTTGTCTTAATAAGAAGCATTTGCCCATCCACCCAAATTATAAACATGTAGATTGGAATATGTTTCGGAGTTGCATGGATGCATCGCTAGTTGATTTTCAAATCGATATTTTATGTCCTCAGGATACATATTCACATTTTTGTGACATTTTGCGCACAGCCACTGCGAAATCTGTTCCTAATTTGAATAATTCAAGTTGCTCTACCATCAGTCATCAATCTTGTCCTAAGAATCCTAGTAAAAAACCTTACCTTCCATGGTGGAATCAAAAGTGCTCAGAGGCTGTTTTGAATTTCAAAGAAGCCTATTTAAAGTTCAAATATAACCCAACTGAGGAAAGCTATCTAGAATTCAAGAGACTTCGGGCTCTTAAAAAACTCACTATTCAAATTGAAAGACAAAATAGTTGGGTCTTGCTCTGTGAAACTTTCAATCGCTGTACTCCGTTATCTGTTATATGGAAATTTATGCGTAAATTTAATAAAACATATACTCCTAATAATAATGAAGATGACACATGGATTTTAGATTTTTTAATGAAATATACTCCTGATTTTGTAATAAACACACCTAACGCAGTTGATACTAGTAGCTTAAATCCCAGCAATAGTTTTTTTGCTTAATCCATTCTCAATTAATGAACTAAATTCCGCCGTTTTCTCTAGAAGAGATACAGCCTTTGGTTTTGACGGAATACCCTATATTCTTTTTAAAAAAATGAGTAGTAATAGTTTAGAATTTTTTCTGAAGGTTTTAAATTTATTATGGGATTATAATGATATACCTCCAGACTGGAAATAGATTGTTTGGTACCAATTTTAAAACCTAATAAACCCAAATTATCTCCTGATTCCTATCGTCCTATCACACTTACTTCATGTGTTGGTAAGATATTTGAACAATTGCTGAAACATCGCTTAGAATTTTGTGGAACTTAACAATATCTTACCTTCCAATCAGTTTGGTTTTCGTAGAAATCGTTCAGCTCGTGAAAGTATTTGTCAATTACAGCTTGATATTCATAATTCTTTGGCATCAAATAGTCTTTTGGTAGCTGGTTTTTTTGACATTGCGGGCGCTTTTAATAGTGTCAACATTGAAGTCCTTTGTCGAGAGTTGTTAACAATAGGAATTCCTGGAAAAATTATAAGTTGGATTCAAACCTTTTTAAAAAATAGAGAAGTTTTCGTCAAATAGAATAGGCACCTTTATGGACCTAGACTCTCTTCTGTGGGTGTTTGTTAGGGTGGCATCTTATCACCTTTAATTTTCATATTGTATATACGTCGCTTAAATCTAATATTAAGTTCGCATGTAAAAAATTTACAGTTTGCAGATGATTTAGTTGTTTATGCGTCAGGAACTGATTTAGCTCAAGTTGCTGAAATTGTTAATGATGCTTTAGCAAAGCTTAACAAATATTTTTCTTACCTAGACCTTAATGTTAATCCTTCGAAGACGAAGGTTGTTGTTTTTGGGAAAAGATATAATAATATGCCCATTATTTACTACAATAATTATCCTTTACCTGTATCACTCGAGGTTAAATTCTTGGGGATATTATTCTCCAATAATTTATCCTGGAATAATTATACTAAACATATCTTCAATAAAGCTAACAAAGCTTACAACATATTAAAGTCTTTGGCTGGCTCTTACTGGGGAGCAGACCCAAAGATTTTATTAACATTGTACAAATCATTAGTTCGTAGTCATTTTGAATATGGTTTCTATTGTTTTGCATCTGATGTTAAAAATGTAAATAAGATTGATGTTTTTCAAAACAAGTGTCTTCGCTTGATTACTGGGGCATTTAGAAGTACTCCTATAAATTCTATGCAGATTGAATGTAATCTTCCTCCAATAATCATCCGTTTTAACTATTTAAGAGAAAGATTTATCCTCAAACTTTATAGTGTTTATGGCAATAGTCTTTTAGTCAATCTGGCTAGCGCTCAACCTGTTTTAAAACCAATTTTTATGCTACAAGATTTTCAAAAGTCAAAGTCAAAAGTATTTTATTCATTGAAAACACAAAGGATCATTTTGAATCGTCTTAAAAAATAAATTTACAGTTACTCCTGTTCCAACGCAACCAGACCTAGAAGAATCAGGCAACAAACACGGTCTGTTTTTCTTTTGATGATCCTTCTTACTACTAGGTGGAGAGCGCCTGTGTGGTGCCTCGAGAACAAGTTGAAGCTGATTCAAGGAAAAAAGGAAAACCAAATTAAAAGCCTTACTTAGGTAGGCAGTCAAAAGTAAGATGATAGAGAGAATCAGCAAAAGTTCATAAGGCAGCACACACTACGCTTGATATACACATAAATAACACATCAGTAATAAATTATATGCAGGTACAGACATTGCAAATTGACAAATTAGGTGTCGAGGGGCAGAGCGACATCAGGCCACGCGGCTTTATCATTAACATAGTCATGTAGTGTGTAATACGCTTTCTTAATTAAATTATTCTTTATGTAAGATTTAAATCTTCGAATCGAAAGTTTAGAAGCACTTTCTGGAAGTTTATTATAGAACCGAACAGAATTCCCCATAAAAGACCCACTTACTTTTTTTTATTTCCAAAGTTTCTTCTACTCTCTTCAAAATTTAAACATATATCAATCAAATCATATTTTACCTTGCTATGAAGGATCTTTCATTAGCAAATTCCCAGCAATGAAAATTATTATCAACAATAATCTGTCTACTAAAGAAGAAGTATATGTGATGTTGTCAGAGTGGATAGATCATAAATTTATTTACACGGATGGATCAAAAAATGATAATGCTGTGTCTTTTGCTATATTTGAACCAGATTTAGATATATAATTAATATTTCATAATTGTAATTATTTGTTGTGTTGTATTCATCTTTTATCGTCTTATCGAAAACAAAAACGGAATCTTCCTTCCTCTTCTTTATTTGTATGAACTATGAATGTCAGTGACTTGCCTGACAGATATTTCGATGCTTTTTTTACTTTGAAATAAGAAGAAGACTTTTTTTTCGCCGTCGCACGTGTGAAGCTAGGGCACGTGTCAGTGAGATTCCGGTTTTATTTTGTAAAAAATTAGCATATTTTGGCAAAATTTTCGTATAACCAAGCAAAATTATTATTGTAATAATTAGTTTTTAATAGTATTGATAATATTTTTAATGTAATAGTAGTTCTTTTTAGTTAGTTGTTTGTATAGAGCTTTTCTTCCGTAGGTAGATAGAAGGGTCTAGAAGATGGAGGATGAGTGGGGTGATCCTCTGAAGCCTCCTGATCCTGACCCGCCTGACATTTCTAAACCTGTGTCGATGGATGTATTCACGCCATCGATCCAAAGTTCTGCCACAAAAAGACGTTGTAGTGGTGATGATGACCAATCATCATCAAACAAAAAAGTAATTATTAATACTGAATTGGCTTCCGCTTCGCCATTCCTGATTCATGTTTCGAGATCTGAACCTGACCTATCTGCGGGTACTACCATCCGACCAATAAAGTTTGGGCAATTTTTGGTAAATAATAAGATACAAAACATATGTCCCGATGGTGTTAAAAAAGTAGGGAGAAATAAGATCTCGGTTGAATTCCGTTCTTTTACCGATGCTAACCAGTTTCTGGATAACCCGATTTTGGAACTAAGTAAATACGTGGCTTCCATTCCATCATATAACATTTCAAAGATGGGTATTGTACGACAGGTTCCGGTGGATTTGTCGATGGATGAATTTGTTTCCTCACTTATTTTACCCAATGGGTGTGGTGAGGTTTTAAAGCACGGCGCCTTAATAGAAAATGCATTGAAGATGGAAAGGTATCTTGGGTACCCACTCAAACTGTGGTCCTTACGTTCCATGGTCAATTACTTCCAGCGAAGGTCTACTCTTTTCATACAAGTTTATCGGTTGACGCTTACATGTATCCCACAATTCAATGCCTGAACTGTTGTAGATTCGGTCATGTTAAGGCGCGATAGGTTCTCAAATGTCTCTAGAATTTTAAAGTTTTTTATAAGAATTTTCATAGTTTTCTGTAAAGAAAAAAATATATGATATTCTTGAGCTTTTTATCTAGTGAAATCAATAATTCAATACAATATTTGAATTACTTCACTCGATAAAAAAAAAATAACAAAGATACCTCCTTTTTAAAATTTAAATGCAATTTTCACTCACTTCTCTCACGTTTTAATTTTTGAAACATTTGGTTACATGTTAGTTATTATTTAAGTTAGTGAATTCATCAACAAAATTAAACAAAACTTTGAACGACATTTTTATATAAATTTTTTATACATAAAAACACGGTATCAGAGCGTGCGCTCGCCTTCTTCGCCTCATACAAAAATGTTCGTTGAACCTATAGCGCCTTAAGGCTCAGTGCCGTTCTAAACCAAGATGCTTTAGATGCGCTCAACCTCATACTGGTGAGAGTTGTGATGTGGTGGAGGGTGAGTCGACCTGCCTCTATTGTTCGGGTCAACATTTTGCTTCTAGTAGGAGTTGTCCGGAACAGGGGAGACAGCGATCCATCAAACTCCTCATGTCACAAGCGGGTATATCTTATTTTGATGCGTCAACTCAATGCCCTAAAGTAATACGGTCGTACGCTGAAGTGGCAAAAGAAATGGTCACTGCACCGACTCCCAGTTTTCTTTCTAGACCTGCCCCTGACTCTAAAATTTCCCCATCCGTATCTCACAGAAAAACTGTTTTTGTTTCCCCTCCATCTCGTAACAGAGCTTCCCTTGGTAAATCCTATGACCAACAAGCCCATCAGGCTATAGTTGGTGATATTCCCTCATCTCTTTCCAATGGTTGTGGATTCCCGAACGTTCATTCTGTAGTTCCCCAGGAGAATAATGGTCTTCTGGAACTATTACTAAACCTTATAATTAATTTGCTGTCTCAAAATAAAATAAACTTACCGTCCAACGTTGCCCAACAACTTACGCAAGTAATTACTTTAATTAACAATAATGGATCAGATTTCTGTTCTGCAATGGAACAGTCAAAGTCTTCGCAGGAAAAAATCTGAATTAGTTCACTTAATTACTAAATTCTGCCCGTCAGTCATTGCCGTCTCGGAGACTTGGTTTAAGCCTGGAAGCCGGTTTCGGGTTTCAGGTTACTCCTGCCTTCGAGACGACAGGGCTGACGGGTTTGCTGGAAGTGCTCTATTTATTAGGCGCTCCCTTCCGTTCTCTCAAGTTCCTATTCCTTTTCACTCGTCGGATATGAACGTTGTAGCCGTTCGTTCCTTTAATATCACTTTCTTATCATTGTATATTCCTCATCCCCATTCATTTCTGATTCCGGATATTCTGTTGATAATTTCGTCGGTCCCTTCCCCTGTCATTTTGATGGGGGACTTTAACGCTCATCATCGCTCATGGGGTTCTAGTCATGATGATTTATTTGCTCATTCTCTTTTGGAAATATTTGATGAAGCAAATGTATGTGTTATGAATGATGGCTCTCCGACTCGTAGAGTATATCCGAATCAAAATCCGATAAAGGCAGTTGATCTGACTGTTTGTTCCCCGTCTCTTTCTTCTTTAATCTCTTGGAAAACACTGAATTCTTCGTATGGTAGTGATCATTATCCTATTATCATTAAGATATCACTTCGGGCCTCTCCTCCTGTAAATTTTTGTCCTGCACTGAAATACAGACTGGCAGATGTAGATTGGTCCTGTTATGCTTCTAGTTTGGATAATAAAATTGATGATCTTGTTCTTCCTAGTTTAATAAACTCTTTGGAATGTTTGTCTAAATTTATAGATGGTATAAAATCGTGTGCTAATGATCACTTCCCTCTGAAAAAACCATATAAATTTAGAGTTTCCACTCCCTGGTGGGATGCTGAATGTACTGCGGCCATAAGGGCTAGAAAAGAGGCTGAAAAGAATTACAATTCTGTTATGACCCAGGATAATTTTTTTACGTATCAAATGAATGCTGCAAAAACAAGAAAGTTGCTCTCTACAATAAAGAAATTGGGTTGGACTAGATTTTGTGAAAATTTGTGTCCTAGAACTCCTGCTTCAATTGTTTGGAAGCAAATTAAACGTTTTAGAGGTTCTTGTGATATTGGAAATGTGTCTGCGAATGATCCTGATTCTTGGCTTGAGGCTTTCTCCAACAAACTGTCTCCTTTTTATGCTCCCAATAAAGAGTTAATTCCTTCCCCTCCTAGTCCTTTATCTAATCAAGATAGTTTAAATTCCAGTTTTTCTTTGAACTCCAATGAACTTCAATTAGCATTAAATGGACTCATTGATTCATCTCCTGGAGAAGATGGGATACCTTATTCATTTTTAAAAAATTCTTCGGACAAATGTAAACTTTATTACCTGCAAATTGTTAATATATTTTATGAAAATGGTATAATCCCAGAATCATGGAAAACTCAAGTTGTAATTCCTATTTTAAAACCTGGTAAAAATCCTTCTGATCCCAACAGCCGAAGACCGATAGCTTTATCCACTGTGTTGGCTAAAGTCATGGAACACATGATCAAGCATAGATTGGAGTGGTTTGTGGAAAGTAATAGTGTACTAGCTAAATCTCAATATGGTTTTCGTAAAGGTATGGGCACATATGACAGCCTGAGCATTTTAACCTCCGACATTCGATTGAGCTTTTTGAATAAAGGATATCTTGTGGGTGTTTTTTTAGATATTGCTTCAGCATATGATAACGTTCAGCTTCCTATCCTAAGACAGAAGCTTATTCAAGTGAATGTTCCTGAGAAGATGGTCAGATTCATTTTCAATCTATTGTCAGAGAGAACTATTCTTATTAAAAATCTAAACCAATTTTTGCCTCCTCGAACTGTATGGAAGTGCTTACCTCAAGGTTCTGTTTTGAGCCCGTTATTATACAGCCTCTATACATATGATCTTGAACGATCTGTCGAACCTTTTTGCTCGATATTACAGTATGCTGATGATTCGGCTCTTTATGTTGCTGATAAATCAATTGAAGTGGCTTCTAGTCGGTTAAATTCTGCTCTTAGTTATTTGTCTAGTTGGCTGTTAGATCATGGCCTATCTTTCTCTGTCGCTAAAAGTAGGGCAGTTATCTTTTCTAGAAAGCGATTCATCCCTTCTATTCGTTTACTCGTGGATAATGAAATTATTCCTCAGGATACAGAAGTCAAGTTTTTGGGAATTTGGTTAGACCATAGATTAACAGGTTTATCTCATTTTTCATATATAGCGCAAAAATGTGAAAAAAACCTTAACATCCTTAGATCCTTATCGGGAGTTTGGTGGGGAGCTCATCCCTTCACTCAAAAATTGTTATATAATGCCATTATTCGGAGTCATATGGATTATGGCTCTTTTTTATTAGATCCATGTAACAAACTTGCCCTACAGAAATATTTACAAGATTCAATCTAAATGCCTTCGTGTTATTCTTGGTGCTATGAAATCTTCTCCTATTAATGCGATGCAGGTAGAATGTGTAGATCCCCCTCTAAATCTACGTAGACAATATCTATCAGATAAGTTTATGTTCAAACTTCTTCAAAATTCAGAACACGTTCTGATTTCTAAACTTAAAACTTTATCTAATCACTTTGATTCTTCTCATAGATTCAGTTCGACTGATGATCTACCGTGTATACTTCGGAGTTTTCTTAAATTTTCTCGTATCCCTCACCCAGTTGTTCAATATCCAATTAATCCCTTGTACTCTTCATCCTATGACGCTCTTATTCATAACCCTACCATTATCACTGATTTTGGTATTGACAAATCAACTGTTGAGGCTGGTAGAGTCTTTCTTCAGAAGGTCAATACTGATTTCAATGGTTGGTTGAATGTTTTTACAGACGCCTCCATAGTTTCAGACAGCTATCCAGTGGGTGCTGCCGTCTGGATACCTAAATATAAAATTATATTAAGCTTTAAATGCCCCTCTGTTACTTCTGTTTTTACTGGAGAATCCATAGCTATTTTAGAAGCCATTCTTTATTCAATATCTCACAACCTTGACAAAACTATCATATTTACTGATTCCAAGAGTTGTCTTCAATCTCTTCTTTGTAACCCATTTAGAGATAAATCTCGGTTTCCGATTATTTTACAAATTCGAGAAGCTTTGTTTCACTGTCATCAGCTTAGTTTAAAAATTGTTCTTGCTTGGATCCCAGGTCATTCTGGTATTTCGGGCAATGAAAATGCTGACTCCTGTGCTAAGCATGCCTCTCAAGTAGGATCTCTTGAGTATTTTAAAATATTCTGTCATGATCTTGATCAATGCTTAAAAACTCACTTAAATAGATCTTGGTCTGAAAAATGGGAAACTTCCAGGCAGTTGAAAGGAAAGCATTATGGCGGAATTCAACCAGAGATACCCAACAAACCATGGTTTTTCAAATTTCGTGTTGCCAGTAAATCTTCCACTTCTACTGTTTGTCGTTTGAGACTTGGTCATGTATGTACTCCTGTGTTTCTGGCTAAACTTCGGATAAGGGATCACTGTAATATATTGTAGTCTTTGGGATCACTCTCTTTGTGAGTGTGGTCTTGATGAGGGTAATGTTGATCATATTTTCTTTAATTGTAAAAATAATCCTTTTTCTCTGTATGATATTATTCCCTTTGATATTCCTCGTCCCACTTCCTTTAAATGTCTCCTTGCCCTTGTTTCTTCACCTTTTGTAAATATTTTATGTAAATATATAGATAAGTTTAAAATTAATCTTTAAGTTTCGTACTATCTTGTGTTGTATAATTACTTATATAATTAGTTTCAATTTGTAATATAAAATTTTAGTTGTGTTTTTTAGATTGAATTGGTAGGTAGTTCAACTAGATACTTTTGCTTGGTTTTTTATTTTTTTAATTTTTTTTATTTTTTCACACCGTCCACTTTCCATACACCGGAATAACCTTCGTGCAAAAGCTGAACTTGTTTTAAAACGTGACATTGGCGAAATTGTGGTCTATTCCGCAAGGGCCACTTGTTCAAGAACTGAACTGAACTGAAGAAGAAGACATCTTACCTAACTAAGAAGAAGACATCATTGAAGATTAAATCAAATGATATTTAACCTGGATTTGACTATTTTAAGAATTTGAATAACAATTTATACGAAAGACATAAACATAAACAACTTACGGAAGAAAAAATACGTTATGACTAGGCGGTATGGTCTTAGACTATAGCCTGCCCAAAAGGGCGAAAGAAAAAAAAAAAAAAAAAAAATTTGTAGGTTTTGTTTGTATTGATTGGGCAGAATTATTTTGATTCAAGATTATTTTCACATTAATTTGTTGTTTATTGTAGTAAGAACTGTTTTTTTTTTTTGGAAACTTTAAGAAAATGTCTGAAATGACAGCGTTACCGTGTAGAGGTTGCCTGCGTATTAATATGAGGATGCATCGCATTGAAAACACCAATCTTCAAGAATTATACGAGAAACTAACAAGGACTAAGGTATGCATGCATGCAAAACTTTATTTGGTTGGTTTAGTGCACTTAGTATAGGGGAAAGAAGCACCCTTATAATCTCTCTCCCCCTCGGGAAATGTCTTGTTCCATTATTATTTTCCAAAATCATACCTAGTCTCACTTTTATGTACTCATTTTTAGTTGCACTAGTAGGTACCTAAATTTTTACTCAAATTCAGGTTTGGAGTGTACGTCGTCTTCTCCCGTCAAACCGTCCATCCACTACTACGAAGCGGCTGTGACCTATACCGTAGCACAAGCTACCTACCTTATTAATAAAATCATATAACTGAACATGTACCTATATGATTTCAGCTCAATGCCGAAGACGAATGGCGTTCATCATTGTGCTACATCTGTCGCTCACAGTTACGGGCATGTCTCTCATTCCGCAACATGTATCAACAAGCAGAGAAGTTGTACAGAGATGTTCACAATGGCTTACAGGTAGTGTCTGAACAGAATAGAATAATATTATCAATATTCATTATTCATTCAGTTCTGTGGTGTACCAACCTAAGAATAGACTCTTTTCTCTTCCCGTGGATGCCTTGACTAGTGACTAAGTGAATAAACCAGCGGATGGGCAGCAGCATTCACCTGAGTACTCAACACTGTTACTGCGATCACCATGCAGCCTGCCAAGCTTGGTGATTATTGTCTATGGCAAATCCCCCCATTGCATTCTATGTGGGAGGCCTCGTCCAGCAGTAGACAACTAAAGGCCGATGATGATGATGATGGTGATTGTAGCTTAAGCAACCTGTTTGCATTTTGATTAGGTACGTATAACCGCGCACAGTCTCACCACTCCTGTGTTTCTGTACTTTCAGGTTCAAGAGGCACTCGGGTTTAAACTTGAAACGAGACATAACGTGTCAGTGACAACTATTTCTTCTGTGTTGTTAAATGATTTCCTAAATAATGGAAGCACTCAAGTTACTGTTAAAAATGAAACAACAGAAGGGGAGTTCAATCAAACTGAACAAAATCAATTTGTTACAGAAGATTTGATTGAAACTAAACAGGAAACATTGATGGACATTGATGAGAACACATTTGAAGATGTTGAATCAAATGTTAGTTCTTTAGATGATCAGTTGCGAATTAAAGAGAGTGTTGCTGTAAAAAACATTAATGGCAATAATGTATATTATTGTTGTAATGACTGCAGCAAAACATTTATCTCTAAAATTAAACTGTTGAGACACACGAGAACTCACTCTCTAGAGAAGCCACATGTCTGCAACAAATGCAGTAAATCATTCAATCAAAAAACAACTTTGATTGGTCACATGAGAATTCACACAGGAGAGAAGCCATACACCTGCAACCAGTGCAGTAAATCATTCAATCAACAAAATAATTTGATTAGTCACATCAGAATTCACACAGGAGAGAAGCCATACACCTGCGAAATATGCACTAAATCATTCAATCGAAAAAGTACTTTGATTAGTCACACCAGAATTCACACAGGAGAGAAGCCATATACCTGCAATAAGTGCAGTAAACCATTTAATCAAAAAAAAAATTTGATAAGGCACATGAGGATTCATTTAGGAGAGAACCCATACACCTGCAAAATATGCAGTAAATCATTCAATCAAACAAATAAGTTGATTAGACACATGAGCATTCACACAGGAGAGAAGCCATACACCTGCAAAATATGCAATAAATCATTTAATCTAAAAAACCATTTGATTAGACATATGAAAATTCACTCAGGAGAGAAGCCATACACCTGCAACAAGTGCAATAAATCATTTAATCAAAAAAATAACTTGAATATTCACATGACAATTCACTCAGGAGAGAAGCCATACACCTGCAACAAGTGCAATAAATCATTTAATCAAAAAAATAACTTGAATATTCACATGACAACTCACTCGGGAGAGAAGCCATACACCTGCAACAAATGCAGTAAATGCTTTGCTCACACAGGTTCATTGAAGTATCACATGCTTATTCACTCCGGAGGAGCTTAGTTAAATAAATATTTACTTTTGTATTCATTTTGCTCCTGAGCGCATGACACGGCGAAGGAAACACCAGGAAAACCCAAGCACCTTCCTTGACATTCCATCTCATTCACTAGTATGATGGCACGATGATAGCAAGATGAAATATTCTATTATCTTCGCCGTGTGTGATGCGCGTAAAGATGTAGTGAATATATTTGACCGAGCTATAGTATTCTTTTATCTGTGACCGAGCTAACTAAGTGAGCGAAGTCTGCAACTGGAAAAAAAATCTTTCATCTTTCCGGATGTAGGTATGTTGGTACTCGCGTACAGGTCGTATTTTTCAACTAATCTTGAAAAAACTTGAACAGGTTCATAGGTTTTTGTCATCGGTGTTTTTTTTAAGGGGTACTTCCCCCAAAAAGGTGGGATATTATCGGTGGCGTCATTACCGGCCGACTCTGATAGTTTTGGCTGAAACATTCGGTTCTCAATTCTAAACAACAAAATCGAGTATGAGCAAAATCATTCAAGAAGTTGTCAAGATATAGATTATGGACCGACATGAAGCATTCTACAAATATATCCAAACATCATTTTAAGTTTTTCATTGGCTGTAACATAATTTGAAAGTTATCTGTTTCAAAAACCTCACGACTTATGTTCAATTGTACAAATCAGAATGAACACACTTGTTGCAATAATGATTGTGCTCGCGAGGTCTACTCTTCGCAGAACTACTAGTTTTAACTTATACACTAGGAATGGCGTAGATTATGTATGAATCGCGTTGCATGGTACTATCTGGAGGGGGGCTATGTCAAAAGTCAACCTACTAACCTTAATATGAGTGAAATGTAGGTTACCGATGCTTAGGTTAAGAACTTAGTTGTACAATTTTTTTTAGGTAATCGTCTTAGATTTGTAACTTAAAGTTTATATTTTATTTTTATTTAGTTTAGTGTATATTCTTATTTGGATCAGTTGAACTAGGTACCTAGGTTGGTAGATCGTTAGCAGCGGTCTTCAGGTAGCACAGAAGCTTTTTTTTATTTTTGTAATTTTATACATAATAATAGATATGTACTTACTTGTTAATGTTGTATTATTCTTTCTGTAAATAAATGTATTACTATATTCTAAGTTTTTAACATAAAAATCACATACATAGTCCTGATCCCACACTAGGATCCCCTGTGTCGTGTGTATCAGGAACTACAAGCACCATGCTACCACAACACAGACACGGAACTTATAACAGATCATACATAACATATTTCATATATTTATTAATACCATAAGATCACAGGGAACACTTAGTCACGTCAATTTACAAGCATTAAATTAAAAAACAAACAGTTTGGTACACTATAAAGATGCAGCTGTATAGAGGCTTTGTACATAACACCCAACAGTCACATACATAGTCCTGATCCCACACTAGGATCCCCTGTGTCGTGTGTATCAGGAACTACGAGCACCATGCTACCACAACACAGACACGGAACTAATAACAGATCATACATAACATAACACCCAACAGTCACATACATAGTCCTGATCCCACACTAGGATCCCCTGTGTCGTGTGTATCAGGAAATACGAGCACCATGCTACCACAACACAGACACGGAACTAATAACAGATCATCATACATAACACCCAACAGTCACATACATAGTCCTGATCCCACACTAGGGTCCCCTGTGTCGTGTGTATCAGGAACTACGAGCACCATGCTACCACAACACAGACACGGAACTAATAACAGATCATACATAACATAACACCCAACAGTCACATAGATAGTCCTGATCCCACACTAGGATCCCCTGTGTCGTGTGTATCAGGAACTACGAGCACCATGCTACCACAACACAGACACGGAACTAATAACAGATCATACATACCATACACCCAACAGTCACAAATCAATATAGGTAGATTAAAGAGTAATTGACACGAAATAAATGACTACTAGGTGGGGAGCGCCTGTGTCGTGCCTCGAGAGCAAGTGGAAGATGATTCAAAGAAAGAAGGAAGACCAACTGGCAGTCAACAGTAAGATGCTAGAGAGAATCAGCCAAAGTTCATAAGACAGCACATGCTACGCTTGTTATACTCATAATGAATACAACACAGTGGTGTCTCCCGCCCAAGAATAGACCCCTCCGTCTCCTCCCGTGGATGTCGTAAAACCAGACTAAGGGATTACCTGGACATGTTTGTAAGATCCGTTGGATCTACAATTTGTCCTGCCTGCTAGCTTACCTATATAAGGAATGTGTAATTTCTGGAAGATAGCACTAACAGAGTCACTCGTTGTGGGAAGAAACGGCGGCGATGAACTCACCACTAGTCATGTCTATTTCCCACGATGGTGCAAAAAAGACAGTTTCTCCAAGTTCCTGTATTCCGAGATGTAGGTACCTGTAGCTATAGGATTTCACCTCGAGCTCTTAGGTGTTTCGCTCACACCTACTCTCAACTTTGGCTCCTACATCGAGTCTAAGGCAAAAACAGCCGCTATGAAGCTAGGCATCCTGAATAAGGTAAAGCGTTACTTCAGCTTCTCAGTTTATATAAAGCACAAGTCCGGGCTGGTATGGAGTACTGCTGCCACGTTTGGGATGGCTCGGCCAAATACCAGCTTGCTGCCTTGGACTCGATCGAGCGTAGAGCTTTCTGGCTTATAGCTGAGCAACCTATGGCGGAGACTTAGATCCAAAATCTCGAGCACCGCCGTAAGGTTGCATGCCTTTCGCTCGTCTATAGGTTACATTTCAGGGAATGCTCCCAGGAACCGCACGATCTGATCCCAGCATCTCCTTTTCATCACAGGACGAGCAGACGCACGGCTCAGTACCATCCTTACCTCATTAGTATACGCTCTATTCGTACTAAACGTTTCAGTTCTACCTTTATAAAGCGAAAACTGCTGAGGAGTGGAATACACTACCGTCGTCTGTCTTTCCTGAAAACTATAATCTGGGTCTCTTCAAGGCTAGAGTTAATAGGTGCCTTCTAGACCCTTTTGCTCCATCTTCGGCCACATCGTCACTTACCAACAGGTGAGATCCTTGAAATAAATCCTTTTTTTCGTATTATTGACTGACATAAAAATATATGGACGCCTTTAAAATACACATAAATATTATATTACTATGAAACCATTGTGTGAATATTTTGTTTTGTTGTTATGTGTATTAGTTTTTTTTTTCAGTTAAGTGTGAATCAATTTGTATTACTTAATCTCGTACGATTCTCCCTTTAAACCGTACCTTCAGTTCAGTTCTTGAACAAGTGGCCCTTGCGGAATAGACCACAATTTCGCCAATGTCACGTTTTAAAACTATCTTTCCTCAAACTCCCAGCACTTTTTTGGTTTTATGTCAAGTTAATCACCTGTCATTGGCAAACTCTTGTGGCACCACTACCGGTCCGCTGAACACGCCAAAAAAAAGAAGAAGAAGAAGAAACCCACTGTGAAAAGGGCTCATTTGAGGCTCTGCCTACCCCTTCGGGGATAAACGCGTGTGTCTATGTATGTATATGTACTATATATACTAATATTATAAATTTAAATAAAGGCGTGTGTCTATGTATGTATGTACTATACATTTAACCTAACCTAACAGAATTTGGTGACCGTTAATCCATCGTAATTTTGTGACCATTTATCCATTTTGGTAACCGTTTAGTACTTTTTTGGGCGGTGTTTATTTCATTTGGTGCCTAGGCTTAGAGGCTTAAAAATATTTTTGGTGACCGTCTAATTTATACCCTCGTATGTATGAGTTCTCTCTGCTGTAGTAATATTAAAACAAAGTCATCGGTTTATAAAATTTTATTCGTCCCATCACTTCTCAGTGGATTTAGCGACCTTTGCTACTGCTACTTTCGCTACCTTGTGGTGTGTTCGGCC
The DNA here is from genome assembly GCA_932527175.1 of Operophtera brumata. NCBI lineage: Eukaryota > Metazoa > Arthropoda > Insecta > Lepidoptera > Geometridae > Operophtera > Operophtera brumata. Next base: position 28,121,148 of record OW052239.1, on the reverse strand, counting down.
CAAGAATAGACCCCTCCATCTCCTCCCGTGGATGTCGTAAAAGCCGACTTAGGGATTACCCGGACTTGTTTGTAAGATTCATTGGTATAAGATTTGTCCTGGCTGCTAGCTTATTTATGGAATGTGATAATACTCGAAGAAAGCGTTAGCTGAGTCAGTCGTGGGAAGCAATAATAAATAAATAAATAAATAATGCTGGACACAGTTCACACAACATTATCTAGCCCCAGGCTAAGCAGAGCTTGTGTTATGGGTACTAGATAACTGATATACTTAATACAATATAATACATAGATAGATATTTTTTATTATACAATGGCAATGGCGGTGATGAGCTCACCACTCGTCACGTCTATGTTCCACGATTGTGCAACCTACTGTGAAGAGGCCCATTGAGGCTCTGCCTACCCCTTTGGGGAAAAAGGTTGTATGCTTTTTTGCTACTACTAAAATTATATGATACGTGGGGTTTTCTCTGCTGTTAGTAAAATTAAGACAAAGTCATCGGTTTATAAAATTTTATTCGTCCCATCACTTCTTAGCGGGTTTAGCGACCTTTGCTCCTGCTACCTTCGCTACCTTCGCCACCTTCGCTACCTTCGCTGCCTTCTTCTTGGGTGGAGGAGGGGCGGTTTTCTTCACCGCTGGCTTCTTGGGCTTCTTGGCGAGGGCGGCCTTTATGGCCTTCCCGCGCCTCTCACGGAGGGCCTGGGCCTTCGCAGCCGGGTCAGACGGGGCCAGCTTGATCTGAGGACATAGAGATCATCAGATATGTGTTGGTGATGAACGGTGATGAACGTTAGGATCTGGATGAATCAGTTATTGTCAACGTGTAAGTAATCATGGTGTTCATAACCCAATGCTCTGATAAGAGAATATCATCATTTGATCATTGCCGTGGTGTCCGTCTCCTCCCGTGGATGTCGTAAAGCTATCTACTTGGCACAAACAGGCTACCTACTTAGAACAGGCAGTGAAGTCTCTAACAACACGTAGTACTGAGAGAATATCATCATTTGATCATTGCCGTGGTGTCCGTCTCCTCCCGTGGATGTCGTAAAGCTATCTACTTAGCACAAACAGGCTACCTACTTAGAACAGGCAGTGAAGTCTCTAACAACACGTAGTACTGAGAGAATATCATCATTTGATCATTGCCGTGGTGTCCGTCTCCTCCCGTGGATGTCGTAAAGCTATCTACTTAGCACAAACAGGCTACCTACTTAGAACAGGCAGTGAAGTCTCTAACAACACGTAGTACTGAGAGAATATCATCATTTGATCATTGCCGTGGTGTCCGTCTCCTCCCGTGGATGTCGTAAAGCTATCTACTTAGCACAAACAGGCGACCTACTTAGAACAGGCAGTGAAGTCTCTAACAACACGTAGTACTGAGAGAATATCATCATTTGATCATTGCCGTGGTGTCCGTCTCCTCCCGTGGATGTCGTAAAGCTATCTACTTAGCACAAACAGGCTACCTACTTAGAACAGGCAGTGAAGTCTCTAACAACACGTACTACTTAGAGAATATCATCATTTGATCATTGCCGTGGTGTCCGTCTCCTCCCGTGGATGTCGTAAAGCTATCTACTTAGCACAAACAGGCTACCTACTTAGAACAGGCAGTGAAGTCTCTAACAACACGTACTACTTAGAGAATATCATCATTTGATCATTGCCGTGGTGTCAGTCTCCTCCCGCGGATGTCGTAAAGCTATCTACTTACTCAGCACACACACACACAACCTATGTGGTAAACTGGTAATGCACTGTTCATAGACAGAGGCTACCGCTTAACATCAGGTGGGCCGTCCTGCTCGATCCGTAATACCAAATTGTATTAAAAAAAACCAGGCTACCTACAGACCGTTCACCGTAAGTTGGCACCTGCTATGGAGTATTTGCAGGTGCCATCTTACAGTGAACGAGTTGTACTTAGAACAAGCAGTGCAGTCGCTAACGACGCGTAATAGAGTACCACACAGAGTGGATTTTAATAATTTATTGGTTTTATTAACATTTCAACTAAATTTTAATACTGTATGACGTAGATCTTCTAATATTATTATTAAGAGCCTGTGGTGTCCCACTGCAGGGCAAAGGCCTCCCTTCCTTCTCTCCAGTCCTCTCTATTTTGGGCAACAAATAAAAAAAAAAAAAAAACTGTAAATAAATAATAATAATAATACTTACTCCGGCTTCTCAGCGAGGGCCAGAGCCTTCGAGGGCCAGAGCCTTCACGTTGGTCCTCCTCGCCTGGTCGAGCAGTGCCTTCCTCCTCAGCATACTTGGTGTAGGTCAGCGGGTTCAGTTCCCGTGCACATATGTAATACTCACTCCTTGCTTCTCAGCGAGGGCCAGAGCCTTCACGTTGGTCCTCCTCGCCTGGTCGAGCAGTGCCTTCCTCCTCAGCACGGCAGAGAAGGGGTTCAGCCGCAGCATAGCCTTGGTGTTGGTCAACGGGTTCAGCTTCCGGGTGGCACGGACCACACGTTTGCTGTAATGTCACATAAATATTAGTTCACGCATATAACTGTCTAGATTGTGATATTAGAATGAATTAATCAGGAGAAGTCAACGTGATTAGGTAATCATGGTATTCAGAACCCAATGCTCTGTATAGAGATATCATCATCTTTTAGTAGTAGTAGAGCTTTTTTAACACCTGACGCAAAAACGACGGGGTGTTATAAGTTTGACGTGTCTGTGTGCGTGTCTGTCTGTGGCATGGTAACTCTTTTTTGTATGAAAGGTGAAATTAAAAAAAAAAAAAAAATTGTTTGTGTTCTTAGCTATGTTTGATCAAAATAGGTTCAGCCGTTTCATTGCATTGAGGGTTTATAGACGTTTATTTTGTTACTTTTGTTACTGTGAAAGAGTTTATCCAGGAAAGTACTACCACCATACCTATTTCTACTGCAAAGCAGTAGTGCTTGCATTGCTGTGTTCCAGTTTGATGGGTGTGATGGGTGCCGGTGAAATTACAGGCACATGAGACCTTTCATCTTTATGTCTCAGAGTGGCGGGCGCAATGCAAGGCCACGTAGGGCGCGTCCTAGGTGGACGTGACCTATGTGATAATGCACTGTTCATAGGCAGAGGGTACCACTTAACATCAGGTGGACCGTCTGCCTGATCAGTCATTCGAAGTTGTATAAAAAAAAGGAAAAAAAAAGTTTGCAGAAAGTCGGTGGATGGAGGCTGCTCAAGACTGCTTTTCGTGGCATTCTATGGGAGAAGGTCCTCAGATCCTCAGACCTAGGTCCAGCAGTGGTGAAGATGTACGTACTTGGGTGCGCGTAGGACCTTGCGGATCTCATCAGACTTGAGCAGACGGCTAAGGTCGGTGTTGGCCATCTTGGGCTGAGGCAGGTTGAAGTTCTTCTTCTCCTTTGAGGGGGTCTTCCACGAGCCGAACAGAGCATCTATAACATGGTTATATCATATTAAGTAAAGAAAAAAGCCATAAGCTAAGACATACACGCATCAGCTCCGAGAGCTGCCTGTGTATTATAAATAAATAAGTGCTGTGGTGTGTCCGGCCTAAGAATAGACCCCTCCGTCTCCTCCCTTGGATGTCGTAAAAGCCGACTAAGGGATTACCCGGACTTGTTGATTAGATTCGTTGGTATAAGATTTGTCCTGATTGCTAGCTTATTATGGAATGTGTTATTACTGGAAGAAAGCGTTAGCCGAGTCAGTCGTGGGAAGCAATGGCGGCGATGAGCTCACCACTTGTCACGCCTATAATCAACGATGGTGCAACCCATTGTGAACAGAGGCCCTTTGAGGCTCTGCCTACCCTTTCGAGCAAAAAGGCGTGTTCTATGTATGTAAAAAGCCATAAGAGTGGAAGTTGTTCTGTTCTTGTTTAAAGGGGTTGCCGGTGAAATTAAAGGCACATGAGACTTTCATCTTTATGTCTCAGGGTGGCGGCGGGCGCAGTAGGGCGCGTCCTAGGTGAACGCGACCTATGTGATAATGCACTGTTCACAGGCAGAGGGTACCGTCATTACAAATTGTATAAAAACAATTTAACAGAGATTACACCAGGGGGTAGCAATTTCCAACAATACACACCACGGCGGCATTATCATCATATCATCATCACCATCATCAGCCTACAGAAGTCCACTGCTAGGCATAGGCCTCCGTCACAGAGTGCCACAATGAATCATGTTTACCATGATCACCACGCTTGACAGGCAGATAGGTGATTGTTGTATCGGTGTTAAGTACTCAGGTGGATGATGCTGCCCAGAGGATTCTGGTAATCCCTTTTACGACATCCACGGGAGAAGGAGGGGTTAGAGTGATTCACAATTGGAACATACTACCAGACGGCGTTGTTTCTGCCACGTCTGTGAATGCATTTAATGGCAAGCTCGACAACTGGCTACGAAAGGACAATTCAGAACTTTAAGTGACCCAAAGTTAGACATTCCACACTGTGACGATGTAGACATATCAGCGAAAGCTGCTTGTCTATAAATAAATAAGTAATCTAGCTAGTTACGAGACTCATCTCTCATATGCTGCAGTCTGAATTTGACTCTCAAGGCTGTATCCGACTGAGCCGATGCCAATCTAGTCAAGTTCAAGGCCTCTAAAGGCTTGTCTCTTCTAGGTAATCCCTTAGACATCTTTTACGACATCCACGGTAGGAGAAGGTGGGGTCTAATCTAGGTTGGAACTCCACAGCTGGTCTACACATATTGGTCTATTAGTGTATTATTATTATTTATTTAATTCTTTATTGCACAAAACACAAGGAAATTGTACAAACGGAGGACTTAATGCTAAGCAGCATTTTCTGCCAGTCATCCATGAGGATGATACAAAAAAGGTTGGCGTGCTAAAACTAATATGTGTGTGTGTATGTCATCCTCAAGTCGACACACCGTCCGCCTCGTTGGCGCGGCCGATGTTTCCTATGGGAGGTGATGCGCTGTACCCTCGCGTTCGTAGCTCACCACATACATATGTAGCGAGCAAGGCTGTTGAGGGATAACTAAATATTTTCTTAAAATGCTTGAGTAATCGCGGCATCTCTAGTTCAAATTGAGACTTTATATCTACGCATTTTGTACTAAATTTGAATGGAATGTAAAGACGCCCGTGGCATGTCCCGCCCGTGATATGTCCCAACCGTGACATGTCCCAACCGTGAAATGTCCCAACCGTGACATGTCCCAACCGTGACATGTCCCGCCCGAGACGTGTCTCATCCGTGACAGGTCCCGCCCGTGACAGGTCCCGCCCGCTCGCACTTATCGCTGTTGAGGGATAAGTGCCATGTAACGAATTCGCAGACACTAGTCAAATCCTACTCGTCATTTCGTGACTTGTCAAATCAGTTATTTGTCAAAACTTCGTGACAAAAATCAGGTACAGTTCAAAATCACAGAATTTCGTCTCCTCTCGTGGATGTTGTTAAAGCGAACTAAGATATTACACTCGCGGCAGACCACGCAGGAGATGGCGCGATGAAATGGACACTTTTAACACAGATTGGCAAGCAGTAACACAGGATCGTCGTGACTGGTGTATATGGGGGGAGGCCTTTGCCCAACAATGGGATGATTCAGGCTGCACGGACCGTGAGGAATGTCACAGGCAAAGAGAGACCTAGATCTGGGTACAGAAACGTTGGTCGTCCAGCAGCGAGATGGGCAGACGATATCGCATGCGTCGCGGCCGAGCCTGGATGAGACTGGCACGGGACCGTGAGGAATGGCAAAGGCAAAGAGAGACCTATACTCAGCTGGAGAAGTCAGGCTGTGGATGATGATGATGAAATAAATTAAATAAGAGTAATGACGTCTCACCGAGCCGGTCGAACGCTGACTGCGTCCAGATGATGAAACGTCCGACGTGACCGCCGGGCGCTAGCTTCAGCAGGTTCAGCTTGTTCACGTTCAGCATCTCCACGCCGGGGATGTTCCGGAAGGCGCGCGTCAGACCCTGGGGGAGGCGTATCGGTTAATCACAACACCCAACAGGCACATAATTAGTTAAATAAATAAATAAATAATGCTGAACAGTTCACGTAACATTATCTAGCCTCAAGCTAAGCAGAGCTTGTGTTATGGGTACTTGATAACTGATAAAATTCTGACTGAATTAATTCTTTATTTCACAAAGAAAAAATTATCTTTTTTATACTACTTTGAATGACGGATCACAGGTCACGCCCACCTAGGACGCACCCTATGTGGCATTGCACTGCGCCCGCCACCCTGAGACATAAAGATGAAAGTCTCATGTGCCTGTAATATCACCTGTATTTTCAGGTCTCTAGGCTGTGCGTTAATATTGAGTCAGTCACGTAACAATGTTGGCTATTACTAATTGTCATCCTCAAGTCGACACACCGTCCGCCTCGTTGGCGCGGCCGATGTTTCCTATGGGAGGTGATGCGCTGTACCCTCGCGTTCGTAGCTCACCACATACATATGTAGCGAGTAAGGCTGTTGAGGGATAACTAAATCATTTCATAAAATGCTTGAATAATCGGTACCCGATTAATCGGCATAATCGCTCCTCGCGGCATCTCTAGTTCAAATTGAGATTTCATATCTATGCATTTTGTACGAAATTTTAATGGAATGTAAAGACGCCCGTGGCATGTCTCACCCGTGATATGTCCCGCCCGCGACATGTCCCGCTCGTGACGTGTCCCGCCCGCGACATGTCACACCCGCGGCATGTCCCGCCCGTGGCACGTCCCGCCCGTGATATGTCACACCCGCGTCATGTCACACCCGCGACGTGTCCCACCCGCGACGTGTCCCGCCCGCGACAGATCAGCTGGTATCGCCTTACCTGGTCCTTGTTGTAGATGACGAGAGGTCCCTTGCGCTGCACGCGGCGGCGGTTGCGCATCTTTCCCTTACCAGCACGCAGGCGCTGAGATTTGTAAACCTGCACACATATACACAATTAGAACCACAGTTCCATTTCTCACCAATTCATCATTGATGAGGTGTCCATGAAGTCCTGGTATAGTTCTAATTCAGCAACGTACAGAGTGTGGAGACCTAATAGAGACCTACAAGATCCCAAACAACCACTACAGTATACAAGATTTATCACAGACACTATATACCATGAACAATAGTATAGGACTCAGAGGACACTCGCTGAAGGTGCAACGCGGGCCAAGTACCAACAATCCGAGGATGCACATATTGCCCAAGACTGCGACATGAAGAGAAAGTACCTTAAATATTGTATATAGGTTATTTTTAAAACTTAGTAATACTGCATTCAAAGATTTTGTAATAAATAATTGCTTCGTCTGGGAAATGAACTGAATTAAGTGAAAAATTATGATTAAAATTATTAATTTTACGTTATCCCTTTTTTTTAAGATACTATATTACTTAAGAGGAATTATTATTTTTTGTCCATTTTTCTATTGGCATTATAAAAATACCCATTGTTTTTTTTCACATTTAAGTCTGTTCGATTCCCAGACAAAAAAAGTAATTTTTAGAAAATCTTTGAATGCAGTATTACAAACTTTTAAAAATAAAACAAAGTCTCCTTTCAGCAAAATCTCCTATCTACAATATTTAAGGTACTTTCCCTTCATGTCGCATAGTCTTGGGACGCCCTGTATACCATGAACAAGTATAGGGCTCAGAGGACAATTCAATCTTCCTTAAAATAATGTTTTCCAAAGTCTATGTCAATATTGAAACAGTTCAAAAAGATTGTTGTCCAAGGAAATCTAATCTAGTCCCAGTACCAGTTAACAGAAATAAACCCTGCAACAGTTAGAATTAGGGACACTCTTATTTGTATTTATTTGATGCAAATTGTGAGTTGTTACATGTTTTCTATAGACCCGAACCAGACAAAATTAATAGTAAGTACATTAAGAGACCCGAGGACGGTAATCATCAATACACACGTGTATCATACGACGTTTTCAACACACTAGGAACCAATGATACGATGAAGAACACACTAGTGAAGAAAATAATAATAAAACAGAAATACACACTCTGTGTAAATGTTCAATGCTCTGTCTCTATAACTCACTAAGTGTTTGTAACCGTGTGCTGATCAAAATGATCCTAAACACGGCCAGTCTAATATTATCCATCGAGGAGTTCCGTTGTCCACCTTCAGTCTCCATCATCAGATCAGAGGGGTAACCATGAGCTCTTATAGCGATTCAGTTCAAAAACTATTCAGTACAAAATATCGGCTCCGTGATGTCAGCAAGTGTATTTAAAGGCACAATCGCAGAGGGTCTATAGACTTCTGCAATTCAAGTTATTGAACAATGAGGAACGTCAACGGCGAACCGATATTTTCAACTGAATAGTTTTTGAACTGAATCGCTATAAGAGCTCATGGTTACCCCCCAGCTTGTAAAAACCATAAGTTAGTAGAATACCAAAAGTGACAAAATGTCCGCAAGGGCCACTTGTTCAAGAACTGAACTGAACTGAAATACAATTGGTTTGGTACAATTGGAAGTTGCTATATTTATTGTACAAATTATAAAAGGCTTGTATATAAATTGTGGACCATTCTCTTACCTTGAGGACATCAGACCAGGCCTTGACGCGTCTGAGGAAGATCACCGCCTGCTTCGTCTTGTTGATCTCCTGGACCTTGTCGGAGACCACCAGTGGGAGCTCGGGGACCTTGTCGATCATGTGACCTGGAGGACAAGGGTGACAGTTAGTGGTGGTCAGTGGATGAAGGCAATTAGAAACGGAACTCCCGATTATGGGGGCAGGAAGAGGGGGTACCACCTGTAGTGTTTGTACATCATCAGTCTGGGTCTGGCGGTGTGGGAGGCCGTCAGTAGCCTTGTTTCAAAGTGACGGTAGAAAGGAGAACAGACATTAGTCGATGGTAGGCAGTCGAGCGGTGAGGCTACCGATCCAGGATAATGGTCTGTGTAAGTGGTGAGATGGAGATTCTGCCACGGAGCCGTTGCTATAACGAACCAGGTATAATTACACTGTGGTGTCCGATGATACACAAACCTCCCCTCAACAGTTTTTAAACACTTTTAAAGTTTCATACGGTGGATGCCTCGCTTGAGGCGCGAAATTATTATTTTTTGGTGTTTTTTGCTCATTACAGCTCGTCAACACTTCTTCACATAGCGAAAGTTGATTTCGCGAGAACTGGGAGACTTAACACACATGTTTTAATTGACAGTATCTCATAAATATCATCGCAAACAAAAAAACACTGTTAAAATGTGTTTTTTTTTTTTTACTACTTGGATGACAGAACAAGCAAGAGGCCCACCTGATGTTAAGCGGTAACCTCTGCCTATGAACAATGCATTACCTCAAAGGTCACGTCCACCTAGGACGCACCCTATGTGGCATTGCACTGCGCCCGCCACCCTGAGACATAAAGATGAAAAGTCTCATGTGCCTGTAATTTCACCGGCACCCTTACCCTTACCCTTGTTTAGGGGTATCGTAGCTAAACTGATGATATTATGTCATACGGGGATTTATTTATGAGATACTATTAATTAAAACATGTGTGTTAAGTCTCCTAGTTCTCGCGAAATCAACTTTCGCTAACTGAAGGAGTGTTGATGAGCTGTAATGGACAAAAAACACTAAAAAAATTGAATTTTGGACCGCAAGCGTGAGCATCCACCTTAACATATGTTAACCTCCAATTTTTTTTTGGTAGAAGTAACTGGTAACCCTTCTAATATTTGTTTGTAGTGTCAACCTTGCACCCGTCCGTGCTATGTCACCGCGTACGGAACGCCATGTCAGCACGTTGTTCTAGCACTCATTTCGCAGTAACACCCAGTGGCACAATAGCACACTGGGCGTGGACATTTAGTGCATTAAGTAAGCAGGGTAGGGTATGAAGCATTGTGATTGCCTACTGAATAGTATAACAATTTACTTTTAATGTTTTCTCTAATCGAAGGAGGAACCTAAAATGGGTTTTAGAAGGTCCAATTTCATAAAATAAAGGTACGAGAAAAGTTTCACCAAACGTGTTTCTTGTATATGATTTATTTAGATTACATCCTCAAGTAATTACTGTATTAACATCAAGTATGTAACCTTTACTGTTACTGAGTGAGACTACAAAATTAATGAAGGATATGGTAGCCAGTTAAATTTCAGGCACATGAGACTTTCATCTTTATGTCTCAGGGTGGCGGGCGCGTTGTAATGCCACATAGGGCGCTTCTTAGGTGGACGTGACCTATGTCATTGCACTGTTCATAGGCAGAGGGTACCGCTTATCATCATATTGGCCATCTGCTTGATCCGTCATACCAAGTTGTATATTAAAAAATTAAAAAATTACCTCTGGCTTGCACGAGCGCGGGCACGCCCGTGGCGGCGACGGCGGCCGCGACGGCGGCACGGCGCTGGCGCAGGTTGACACGGCGGTGCCAGCGGCGCCACGGCTTGGTGGGCGCGAACATGCGCCCTCCGCGACACATGTTACCGAACGCACCCTGACCCGATCTATTAGAGAATATAAAACAATTAGAGCATTCACTTACTAATGTAAACATTGGGGGCCTTATTACAAAAAACTAAATTAGTCCTGGTTTAAACCCGAACTACATAGTCTAGGCTTGTAGATTTAAGTTATATACAACTTTAATACAAAGGCAGATGGTTTGTTTTCCGAAGTCAACTCTAGAGCTAGATAGTTCGATATTATGTCAAAAATGTCAAAGTCTCGGCCTATCTCTGGTTTTTCTTAAACCAAGCAGCTCCCTAGTTTTACAATGGTCTAAAAATTTACAGTTGATTGCTCGTTGGATAGAAGTTTGCATATCGATTGTGATGTCACACTTTGACACACAATCCATCAGTTTGACACGTCAGAAAAATAGAAAATAAACCATCTGTCTTTGTGTTAAAGTTGTATATAACTTTAATACCGTGACAAACCTAGACTGCTTAGTTCAGGTTTAAACAAGGACTAACTTAGTTTTAATAAGGCCGTGGGGGTCCAAAATGGTCAGTTTATTGCAGAATACGAGTTACAAAGATAGGTAAACAAAAGAAAACATGAAAAAAAAAACAAAATGATAGTTAGATATGCTGTTACAAAAAGGTCTCTAACTCAGCATATGCAGGTTGTAAACAACCTGGGCTGGTCTTCCGTTAGAGCCTTTTTCTAACCTAGACAACATCAAAAATAGCAGACGTGTATCTGAATGATACAAACAATAACAATATATTAATTTAGCAGTAGGAAGAACAAAAATGAAAAATATACAATAAAAAAGTAGTACTTATTGGTAAAAATGGTAATGAAGAAGAACAACTAGGATAAGAATTACAAGAAAATAACAAAGTATATCTACAAATAACGTAGGTGTTATAATAAAAATAATAATTATTGAAATAGGTATAATAATAATAATAAATATATTAATAAAAAATATAAATTATATAGCACTTGTATCGTGTTTGACTGTTGTATCTTGTTTGAATTAACCATATGAAATAATAGTTTGTAGTGTCAACCTTGCACCCGTCCGTGCTATGTGAGCGCGTACGGAACGCCATGTCAGCACGTTGTTCTAGCACTAATTTTCGCAGTAACACCCAGTGGCACGATAGCGCACTGGGCGTGGACATTAAGTGCATGTTAAATTAACTAGATTTTTATAAAATTATATATACAGTGGTGGCCATATAATTAAGAACGCTGATATAAAGGGAAGATTTTTTCCAACTAAGATGCAAAACTAATTGTATGCATTTGTTTTTATTTCTCTCGGTATCGTAAAACAATTCCATATTACCACTGTATTCATTGATACACATGATTGGCTAAAAATCAATAGGCAAACTTTTTACACTACTTTTAAACAAAGTATTCCTTATTACTGGCTGGTCACGTAATTAAGCACGCAAAGTAGTTTTTTTTTTTTTTTTTTTAAACAATGATAGACCTTTGTTTGACCACGATCTCACCTGTTGGTAAGTGACGATGCGGCCGAAGATGGAGCACAAAGGTCTAGAAGGCACCTATTCACTCTAGCCTTGAAGAGACCCAGATTATAGTTTTCAGGAAAGACAGACGACGGTAGTGTATTCCACTCCTTAGCAGTTCTCATTATAAAGGTAGAACTGAAACGTTTAGTACGAATAGAGGGTATACTAATGAGGTAAGGGTGGTACCGAGCCGTGCGCCTGCTCGTCCTATGATGAAAAGAAGATGGTGGGATCAGATCATGAAGTTCCTGGGAGCATTCCCCGAAATGTAACCTATAGAAGATCGAAAGGCACGCTACCTTACGGCGGTGCTCGAGACTTTGGATCTTAGTCTCCGCCAAACGTGGCAGCAGTACTCCATACCAGCCCGGACTTGTGCTTTGTACAGACTTAAAAGCTGTCCTGGTGTGAAGTAACGCTTTACCTTATTCAGGATACCCAGCTTCATGGAAGCAGTTTTTGCCTTAGACTCGATGTAGGAGCCAAAGTTGAGAGTAGGCGTGAGTGAAACGCCTAAGAGCTCGAGGTGATCTCCTATAGCTACAGGTACATCCCGAAAGACAGGAAATTGGAGAAACTGACTTTTTTTCGCCGAGAAGAGACAAGCCTGCGTTTTCGAGGCGTTGAACTTGACTAGGTTGGCATCGCCCCAATCGGATACAGCCTTGAGAGTCAAATTCAGACGCTGCAGCATCTCATCTCTTAACTCCAGAATTTAATTCTGCCTAGCACGCGCAGTGGAAACGTATCTCTCCACAACTGTGCTGTCGTCTGCGTACCCAATGATACCGGGCATTAGCAGATCATTAATATGCAGCAGAAACAGTGTGGCAGATAGCACTGACCCCTGAGGTACCCCGGCATTTATAGCCATTTGATCCGACGAGCAGCCATCAACAACTACTCGAATGGATCTTTCCCTCAGAAAGTCTGCGAGCCAGGAACAGAATTGAACTGGCAGTCCGTAAGCAGGAAGCTTGCCAATAAGGCTAGCGTGCCAAACCCTGTCAAAGGCCTTCGAGACGTCTAATGAAACAGCCAGCGCTTCACCATATTGCTCGATGGCCTCACTCCAAATGTGCGTGGCATACACAAGAAGGTCCCCAGTAGACCGATTACGGCGAAATCCGTATTGACGATCACTGAGGAGATCGTTACCTTCGAGGTATGCAAGGAGTTTCCTATTCAGTACACGCTCCATACATTTACATAGTAGGGAGGTGACCGAGATAGGGCGGTAGTTCGAAGGGTCAGCACGACTGCCTTTCTTGGGCACAGGTTGCACGTTAGCGAGCTTCCAAGACTTGGGGACTACACCAGTTTTCAAAGAGAGGCGGAAAAGTCGCTTTAATATTGGAGACAACTCAGGGGCACAGGTTTTTAACACTACGGCCGAGATACCATCAGGACCGCTAGCTTTATTCACGTCAAGACTACGTAGCGTTTTGAGCACTTCCTTTTGCTGAATGCGAATTTCTTGCATTGAAGCTTCGCACCGAGGAAGGCTGGGTGGAGTTTCGCCAGAGGTGTCAAGACGCGAAGCCTCCGCAAATTGAGTGGCAAATAAATTTGCTTTCTCAACCGCAGCGTGAGCTAGGGACCCGTCCGGTTTCAGTAGTGGGTGGAGTGAAGGGCGGCTGAAGTTCGCTTCCACGGACTTAGCCAGAGACCAGAAAGCTTTACTTCCCGCAGGGTATGCGGCAAGCTTAGCCCCCAGACGGCCAATCCGATTGAAGCGAGCCTTCCGTAACACCTTCTTGCAGGACTTGGCGGCTTTGTTATAGTCTTTCTTCTTCATCCGTGCATCCGAGGTTTTGCCGTTTCTTGCGTCAACCCAGGCTAGATTAGCCGCACGTTTTTGCGCTTCCGCGCTAGCACACGTGGGAGTGAACCATGGGCGAGCATTGCTTGAAGGTGATGCATCGGAGAATGGAAAAAAATACTCCATTGCTCTTTTGATCACCTCCGTAACGGCATCAGCACAAAACATCGGGTCACAAGAAGAAAAACAGGTTTGCCGCCAAGGATAAGACGCGAAGAAGTGTCGCATCTCATCCCAATCTGCTGACTTGTAACGCCACACTCGCCTACTACCTCTAGGTGAGGGATCGGGTGGCGAGTATGAAGATACAGACCTCACCACACAGTGATCTGATGTTCCCAAAGGAGGCATCACTGATACCGAGTGGCGATCCGGCTCGTTCGTCAGCAGAAGGTCCAGGCAGTTGGCTGTGTGGTCCTCAACGTCCGGAATTCTGGTTGCCTCACCGACCAGCTGAGTGAGATTTAGCGTAAGTGCAAGTTTGCACGCCTCTCTCCCAACATGGTCGGACAACTGGTAAGGGAACAGCCACTGTTGGTGGTGGGCGTTAAAATCCCCCAGAATCACCAGTTGGGCATCAGGATACCTTTATTCAAATTTAAATAGAGAACACTCAGTCGATTTGTTACTGTTTGTATAATTTTGGCGCCATTACGTGCTGTAAAAGATTAAAGGTGATTGCTTCTTTAGAAAAAACAATGGGAAAAAATCAAAGTTGTGATAAATCTACAAGGGAAGTAATAATAAAACTTCGCCGGAAGAATTGGTCTTATAAAAAGATAGCCGACCATCTGCAATGTTCAAAAACGATGGTTTTCCACGCTGTAAAGCATTTTGCTACGTATCAAACTACTTCGAATGTTCCACGTGTACCTAAACAGAGAAAAACAACTCCTCGAGATGACCGAAACATCGTTCGTATGGCAAAACAAAATCCTTTTAAAGGGTCCAATGAGCTTAGAAAATAATATTTTGGTGAAAACAACCCTTCAGCAATCTCAGCACGCACTATTCGAAGACGTTTGGTAGAAGAAAAATTGCACGGTAGGATAGCAAGAAAGGTACCCATGTTAAAACTTTGCCACAGGCAAGCCCGGCTTGCATTTGCGAGAAAGTATGAAAACTGGACTGTGCAACAGTGGAAAATGTACTTTTTTCTGACGAGACAAAAATAAACAGAGTATGTTCTGATGGAAAAAAGTACACGAAAGTTACATTAAAGCACGGTGGTGGAAATGTGAAAATTTGGGGTTGCTTTTCTGGACATGGTGTATGACCTGTAAAGTTGATAGAAGGTAACATGGATCAGTTCCAATACAAAAATATACTGGAAGAAACAATGTTACCATACGCTGAAGACATTCTACCGGTCATTTGGACATTCCAGCATGACAATGATCCAAAGCACACTGCACGCACCGTAAAGGAATTTCTTACAGCGCAATTAGTTTCTGTCTTAGACTGGACTGCTAACAGTCCAGATCTAAACCCAATAGAGAATCTGTGGTTTGAAGGAAAGAAAAAGGTTTCAAATACAAAGTGTGGAAATTTAAGAGAGCTGTGTGACGTTTTTTTAGAAGAATGGAACTCTATTTCTCTTGCGAAATGGGACTGGGGGCTTTTTGGGAAATGCACTAAACCTAAACAATAAGGCCCATAGGACATAAATACCTTACAAACTAACATACATAAAGTCTGAAGATCCACTCTAGCCCTGACTTCTGGCCGAAAGGGATGAAGTTCCGGCGGTTCAGGGGCCGTCTGTCACGTGATCCCCGGGCTGCGACGCGTCGGCGATCGCACGTGTGTTAGATTCAGTTATAAATAAAGTGTTTTTATATATATGTTAGTTTCTAAGCCATTGCTATGGGCTTATTCTAAATATTTTCTCATGTAAGTGACTTGTCTTGTTGAGAATACATACATACATACATAGGGACACGCCTCTTTCTCCGAAGGAGGGCAGGCAGAGCCTCAATGGGCCTCTTTTCACAGTGGGTTGCACCATCGTGAATGTTGTTGAGAATAAATATCATTAAACCGATTTATGTTTCTATGGGCTTATTGTTTAGGTTTAGTACAATTCTCAATAAGTCAACAAGTAATTAATTTTGCAAAAATTAAAAAAACCCCCAACCCTGAACGGCTGAATCGATTTTGATCAAACAAAGCTAAGAACACTCCCGACAAATACAACTTTCAAACAAAAAAAAAAAAAAGCCAATCGGTTTATCCGTTCGGGAGCTACGATGGGACAGACAGACAGACAGACAGACAGACAGACACAGACACACACACAGACACACACACACACACACACACACACACACACACACACACACACACACACACACACACACCAGACACGTCAAACTTATAACACAACGTCGTACTAGCGTCGGGGGTTAAAATAAAAAAGACACTGACCTAACACACACACACACACAGAGACACGTCAAACTTATAACACCCCTTCGTTTTTCGTCGGGGGTTAAAAGTAAAGATTTTTGATTTCATTTATTTCACCATGCAGGCTAAATGTGGATGTCACATGTCTGAAAATAGGCATGTCTGTTTCCCTTCACCATTTTGAGGTTGTGTCATTTAAATTCAATTAGAATATGATAAATAGAAATAGCTTTACCTGTGGGTACCACCACCACGGACACGTGGAATACGAGCTACAGCACGACCGGTACCCCATGACTCGGCACTGGTTTGGTGACCTGGAAACCACAAAATATTCAGAAAGTGTTCAATATCAGTTATCTAGTACCCATAACACAAGCTCTGCTTAGCTTGGGGCTAGATAATGTTGTGTGAACTGTTCAGCATTATTTATTTATTGAATGATTAAGTACCAGCAATCCGAGGATACACATATTGCCCAATCGCGTCGTGCGCACTTGGAACCGGCTACCAGACTAAGTGATCAGTGCCCCCTCAGTGAATTCTTTCAAAAATAGACTTGACAAACATTTAAAGTGCACTGATAAGGACTAAGATATACACGCAGCTCCGTAAGCTGCCTGTGTATTATAAATAAATAAATAAAAAATTACAAGTTGCACCTTTACATCAAAGTGCAGTTTAAAAGCATAAATTTTAAGACTACTGTCTTAGTAGATTTTAGTAGTAGTAGAGCTTTTTTGTGAAGAGTCCACAAAGCAGTAGTGCTCGCTGCTGTGTTCCGGTTTGAAGGGTAAGGGTGCCGGTGAATTTACAGGTACATGAGACTTTTCATCTTTGTCTCAGGGTGGCGGGCGCAGTGCAATTGCACATAGGGCGCGTCCTAGGTGGACGTGACCCTGTTCATAGGCAGAGTGTACCACTTAACATCAAGTGGGCCATCTGCTTGATCAGTCATTCCAAAGAGACTTTTGCTAATATTTGTTTGTAGTGTCAACCTTGCACCCGTCCGTGCTATGTCAGCGCGTACGGAACGCCATGTCAGCACGTTGTTCTAGCACTAATTTCGCAGTAACACCCAGTGGCATGGAAGCGCACTGGGCGTGGACATTTAATGCACTATTCTTAGAATTTAATCTTGAGTTTTAACAATGGTGGATTATAAAATTTCAGGACATGGAGATGTTAAATTATGAGTGTATCTGATGTTGTTATAGGCGGTATGTAACTTAATTGTTTATATAGGTATTCGGCGGAAAGCTTGCCATTCGGTCGTAATAACCTATCTGTTGTTATAATCATTATTGTTATATTAGGTTTGGACTGTATATATTTTTTTCAACACAGTAGAAGTTGATCTAATTTCACTGCAATTAGGCACCTGTAATCAAACTTCAAACTGTGACTTTTTCATTGCTATTATTCTCTAGTGAGTTATTTATTTATTTTATTTTAGGAAGACTAAAAAACACAAAAAACAACATCTTAAATATATATAAATTTAGAATCATAAGGCTAATGATAAGTCTTCACTCTTAAAAAACAAAGTAACAGAGCAAGTTATAAGTACAAGTTAAACATAAACATAAAACGAAGTTAACAAAAAATAATGATAATGAAATATTTAGATTGAAACAAACAGATTAGACAAACAGATTAGACAAACAGTACCTACACATTAAGATTAACCACAGATAAAATAATACTAAATTAAGTTAACCAAAGAACTCAGAGCTCAACAAGCGCCTCATCCTCGGTATACTACAGTTGAACAAATCAACAGTAGATTATAGAGACAGTTGAACATTTACACAGAGTGTGTATTTCTGTTTTATTATTAATGATTACCGTCCTCAGCTCTCTTAAGAACAGAGCCGTGCCTCAGCAGTAATAACCATAATTACACACTTGTGCCATAATGTACTTATAATGTATTCTTAGGAATCTGAATTCATGTAGCACTATACTCCACATTTGTTGATAAGTGAATTAATAGAATGGAGGAACAGACAATAATTCAGAACTTATGAAGGAACTTCATGTTTCCAACACTAGAAAGAAGTTGAGATACATACCTGCCTCCTTGCTGACACAGTATGGCTGCCGAGCATTCTTAGACATGGAGACGTGGACATTGTTCACGAGGTCAGGCCGGATGGGGGCCTTGAAAACAAATGGGAGGGGTAGAGAGGCATCCTTGATGACCTCACTCTTCTCCGAGTACACCGACACGAGCGGCCGGGCAATTGATAGACTCTGAAATAGAATTATTATTACATTATTTTCAAATTATATGCGATAAACTAACACAAAAAAAAAACACATCAAAATAAACTCGACATCCGGCTTCGAACAAATAAATCAGTGCTCAAAAAACCTACCAAAAATAAGAGACAATATTTCGACTAAATTTTAAATTTTAATACTGTGACGTTGACACATCTGCGAAAGCTGCTCGTCTATAAATAAATAATAAAGCTGTGTAAGAGATAAAGAAAGATCAGCCTAGTAGGCCGACATAGCAGATAAAACTTTAGATGACGGTACAAGCAGATGGCCCACCTGATGTTAAGCGGCACCCTCTGCCTATGAACAGTGCATTACCTCATAGGTCACGTGCCTAGGATGCACTCTATTTGACATTGCACTGCACCCGTCACCCTGAGACATAAAGATGAAAAGTCTCATGCACACCCGGCACCCATACCCTTCAAACCGGAACACAGCAATGCGAGCACTACTGCTTTGCGGCAGAAATAGGTATGGTGGTAGTACTTCCCCGGACAAACTCTTTCACAAAAAAACTCTACTACTAACTGTGAACTGTACTGTGTACCGGATTTGAACAGCACAGGATTTAGCCAAGTTGCATTTATCGAAGGAGGCTTATATTCACAATTGTGCCATTATTAGCTCAAACAATAATGAGTGTTGTCCGGGATCCAGGATTGATGATCACTATGTCCATGATAACTTATTGCATACATACTTTCTATAGAGACGCAGTGCCAGTCTCATTGCAGTGGATGTAAACATTTCTATTTCCAACAAAGTAGACCTTACAGCTTACATTTCCATAATACGGATTCAAATTAGACAAATCTTTATTTCCTGATCAAAACTTAGTGAAGTCAATAATTTAGTAGTAAAATCACAATACATCGATAGATAATATTGATATTTGAGCGTCTAACGTGTAGAAATACTAATTACACTTGCTGTTACGACACCCTGCAAAAGCTTGATGTAATTATGGAATTTCGTCGGATATTACAGGTAAACCTAACCTCTAAAGATTAAAATTGGAATTAATTTCCGGATATTTGCTTTAATGAAATCGATTGAAATACTATAATTAGCTAAATGATCGCAAGTTACAGGTATTTCTACTAATAGAACAGAGGTAAACACGATGTAAGAAGCGTGATCGTCGATGCAAATGTTCAGGTTAGACCCATAAGTTTTAGTTGTTTTTCAAATGTGAATTCATGATTCGCACGATAAAACACTGCACTGCACTTTAGAGCCACTGAAAGACGATACAAACTTACGGAAATCCTTCATATTCATGAAAGTAAAGCAATTTTACCGACAAACACGTGTCTTGCACACTATCGACATCCGAAAAGTTTTCGAACAAAGAAATCACTTGCACTGGGATGAAATACAGCACTTTGTCGTAATAACGATGATAAACACATAGCAGTCGTCTTAAACTTACCATTTCGCTTTATTAGCGAAGATATTTCTCCTAAGAAACACTAAAGGCGGCGGTAAAGACCATCCGCCATGCCACGAAGGAGTGAAAAGACCGGAAATCAAAATACTTTTTGACAGTAAAAACGAGCTGCTGCCAGACTACAAAAATCAGGCAACGGAAATCAAATGCCTGAACGATACGAATAGTTTTATTTTATCTGTGACGATGCTAAATTCATTCCTAAAATCTCTCTAAGATTACTAAAAAAAAAACACTAAAAATAAAATTGATTATTTTATAAATACCTAGGTTTATTTTTAGTTGGTTTGATTTTGTGGATTTAAATTGAATTATGTAACCACAGCAAAGTGAACTGGGCATAAACAAACACAGTTAAAAATGTTTTGGTAAAATACAATTTCAGTGGGCGAAATAGTAAATTGTCAAGTAAACATAACGCACAGAGTACAAAAAAAGAGTACTCTGTGTATGAAGTAACGTTCATAGTATTTTTTAATGATGGTAACGTATTATCATGGATGTAGTGTTTACTACGGTTTACTACGTAGACTACGTAGTATTAAATTTTTCCATTTTATATCTCGGGTTTGTGGTAATCTGTTTTATTTCCAACAACGAAATTATCTATGTTTGCTAAATAATACATTAAAAGCAAAACTGATAAAGAATACATGACCGAGCCACATGAATATAGATCGCAGCCAGAACAATGGACCAAACTATTGAACCAACTTGCAGCAATGACACAGAAGATATACAAAACGAGCAGACACACGATGAGCATCATAACCCATTGAATACATCCACCGGCCCAGTCAACGCTCCAAGTACTCCAGTGTCGTTTTACCTAGCCACTGATGGTGCTTCCCGTGAATCAGTTGAAACGAAGCCGATACTAAATGCCCTCCCATTTATAATAAGACCATCGTCTCAAAGTGCTGTGCCGTGCCCAGCCCGAAGCCTACCGTCCCCTATATCTTTAGTCACAAGCCAGCCTCCGACTCTATTCCTTCAAGCCTTAGCCAGGCTAAACAGGAGCTCACTAAGTTTGGCAGTGTTATCTAGATTAAAAACTTCATCAGCGTTACCAGGTTCGCCGTTGTCTGGAGAAATAACACCCCCCGATTCGTTGACAAATGCACCACCATCATATTCCTTTGTGCTCCGGCAATCAGCTGCACGACGCAGGCCCCGATTGATGGGAACTTTTATACCATCTCCATCGTATGTGCAACATACTCCACCTCCAAATTATGCAACAGCTTTTGATATTTACGTTGACAACCCCGTTACCCCGCCCCCCGCGAGGGTGTACCACTTTGGGTTTACCTCTATTCTTGTTGTGTGCCCAGAATGCGGGTACGCGGGTATGACGGTAGTCACAACAAAAGTTACTCTATGCACGCACATGTGCGCGTTACTCCTTTGTTTATTCTGCTGCTGGATTTGTGTACCTCTACCATATATTTCAAGGTCTTGTAAAGATGTATATCACCATTGTAGGGCCTGTAGAAACCTTTTAGGGCTGTATTGTCCTACAAATCCTGATCAAATTTCGTAAGAACTAGTCATATTTTATATCGAATTTATTCTTGTAATGTTACATTATGTTGTAGAAAATAATAAATAAGTGAATCACTGTGTGCCGTTGTTAGTGAGTCATTGTGAAAGAGTTCAATAAAGTTTATGAGAGTAGGGACCAACCAACTAAGGGTGGGGGTGGGAGAGGGGGGGGGGGGTAGGTATTGGACCTAGAATACTCAGCTGCGTTCGAAGATCAGAATGGAGAACATCAAGAGACAAATTAAAATGATATTCTAATTTTCTTATGATAACTACATTGCTTAGGTAGATACTTAGTATTTTAATAGTCTGTTTTATTCTTCGATAAATGTTTTATAAAGACTTAAGTAAATAATAATATCTGTCTGTCACACACTTTAGGGAAATGGCTATTTTAGTACTAAGATAGTCACGAATATTGTGATGTTGTTTCGGGTTATATTACCATAGGAAGATATCACTAAACTGGTTTAAGTAAATATAATTTTTGACCATCTTGATTTGCAAATACGATGAGGGGAAGTGAGGAGGAGGTGAGGTGACGAAGTGGGGAAAGCGTTAAAATTAGTTTTGTTATTATGTTCAAGCAAGAACAAATATTGTTACATTATTTGGACTTGCCTCTGACTAACTCCCGTCCTCCCGGATGTGGACGGATGTGTGCATGAACAAGTACTCGTATGGTCAGTTTTTTAAAAACTATAATTGTGAACCTATATTTGTTCTACCAAAACAACGGTAGTTACCTATGGAAGCCTCTGGGCGTGAATCCCGCTCACACTTATTTGTATTTACCACTAGCGACTCGCCCCGGCTTCGCACAGGTAGCCCCCGGTGAGCCTCCCTCCTCCTGGCCCTCCCCCCATGTCAATCTCCTGGTTCTAAGCTACCTCCCCACCAATTTTCAGCCAAATCGGTTCAGCCGTTCTTGAGTTATAAGTCAAATCAAATCAAACATCATTTATTGTGAAACATAGGTATTAAGATGTAATATAAAAATTAATAAAAACAATGTCCACTATGTTACCAAGATTGGTGTACAATATTAATTAAGCTAGTTATATCTACTTATAAGGATTTAAATGTCAAGTAAGTTACACAAGTGGTGTAACTATAACACGACTTTGTTATATATATATATAGATGTTGATGCGTGTAGGACACTGTACGCCACTGCCTCATTAATGTGCTCCCAGAAAACCGACAACCAACCGATTGAGCGCCATCGCAGGGCATCGCGGCTGCTACTAGGCTAATGGCCTCTCTACATGATGGCCCAGCACTGGACCAGTGAGATGCCCATGCGATGGTTGAAACGGAATTACGCGAAGGGGAAATTCAGTTGTGATCTCTTCGTTTATCGAAGTGGACTTTTTTTTATACTACTAGAATGACGGAACAAGCAAATGGCCTACCTGATGTTAAGCGGTAACCTCTGCCTATGAACATTGCATTACCTCATAGGTCACGTCCACCTAGGACACGCCCTATGTGGCATTACACTGCGCCCGCCACCCTGAGACATAAAGATGAAAAGTCTCATGTGCCTGTAATTTACCGGAACACAGCAATGCGAGCACTACTGCTTTGCGGCAGAAATAGGTATGGTGGTAGTACTTCCGCGGAAGAACTCTTACAAAAAAGCTAAACTACTACAAAAACGTGGAAGCATTAGCCGCTGCGGCAATTATCTAGACAGCACGTAACATTATTTTTTTAACCGGTTTAGTCGCGCGATGTGGCTTGTATCTTAATGTGCACAAGAACAACGTTATAAAAAAGAAATGGCGTAGATGAAGCTGGTGCATGTTATCTATACATCGCAATAGAACTAGAATAGGTCACGTGTAGATGCGTACCGCCATTGCTGGCCCACTACGGATGACACTGCGCTCTCCACATGCTGGCCCATCTTAGTGGGCCAATACAATGGCACATCATGTAGAGGAGCCATTAGACTATGCCCATCGCGATTGCCATGTTATACCTTGGAACAACTCCTAATTCTCTAACTAAACCGCCGAAAACT
Organism: Operophtera brumata; assembly: GCA_932527175.1. Taxonomy (NCBI): domain Eukaryota; kingdom Metazoa; phylum Arthropoda; class Insecta; order Lepidoptera; family Geometridae; genus Operophtera; species Operophtera brumata. Next base: position 28,097,623 of record OW052239.1, on the reverse strand, counting down.
TAGACCAATGCAGGCCTCCGTACCGCCGAAAAGAACTCAGTTTATAGATAGTGTAAGTGAATTAAAAAGCAAAACCAAGATTATTTGGTTTTATTTAACATAAAAGTCTAGTGACAAATCTGGCTTGAAGTAGAATGACAAGTAGGTATCTTTTCTTTTCCACATATCAATGAGTAGTAGTTAGGCATAGATATTATAGAAAGGAGGTAAGTATACTACAATCACCCGCCCTTAATACTCCAACATAATCCCGGAGATACGCCGGAGGCCGTCTGTCACGAGTTGAACGACGATTCCCAGGTTGTGCTGGTTCTTCTGCCTCTGGTTCATTACTTGTTTCTGATTGTGCAGGTACCTCAGCTTCTGGTTCATTACTTGTTTCTGATTGTGCAGGTACCTCAGCTTCTGGTTCATTATCATATTCGCTACTTGAAATTGTAGGTAGAGGTGCTAATTGTCTATTAGACACAGTGCATTCTCGTCCGTCAGAGAGACGAACATGCGAATATGTAGGATTTGCTTGGATAACTTCTGCTTCTTCAACGAGTGGATCATATTTGGAAGTTCTCACATTCTTTTTTATTAATACTGGTCCAGAGTTTATAAGCCACGAAGGTAAGGATTTCCCATTAGGTGAACGGCGCGGATGATGGAACATCCTTTCGTGAGGAGAAACGTTTATACTCGTGCATAAAAGCGACCGAATCGAGTGTAACGCGTTGGATAAGACTTGTTCCCAGTTCGATATGTCCATATTCTTTGAACGAAGATTGAGTTGAATTGCTCTCCATAAAGTGCCGTTGAGTCGTTCGACTTGGCCATTTCCTTGGGGATTGTAAGGAGTGGTTCTGCTTGTAGCTATTCCAAGAGGCGTAAGAAAGTTTCTGAGTTCTTCCGACAAGAACGAAGATCCTCGATCAGAATGAACATACAATGGAAATCCAAAAGTATGAAAGAGATCCTTTAAACATCTTATAACGGTAGCGGCCGATAAATCACTGCAGGGATAAGCAAATGGAAACCTCGAAAACTCGTCTATTACAGTCAGTAGATATCGGTTTTGAGTATTCGATGGAAGTGGGCCCTTAAAATCAATATTTATCCTTTCAAAAGGAGCGATAGCTTTTATTAACTTGCCTTTAGTTTGTATGAACCGTGGTTTTATCTCAGCACATATTGAACAAGTTGCTGTCATTGATTTTATTTCTTCAATGGAATATGGTAGATTCTTAGATCTAACCCAATGCACCATTCTGGTTACACCCGGATGACACAGTTGATCATGTAGTTCGTAAAGTTTATTGGGCCTCGTATAAGCGCATATTCTTGATAGAGCATCTGCTACAATATTTTCTCGTCCTGGGCGATAAATGATATCATATTTGTAGCACGACAGTTCTAAGCGCCACCGTTCAATTTTTTCATTTTTTATTTTACTTGAATGTTTTTGGTCGAACATAAAAGCTACAGATTGCTGATCAGTTATTAAAATGAAATATCTTCCAACTAGATAATGTCGCCATTTTCGAAGTGCTTCAACGATTGCGCTAGCTTCTTTTTCGATAGATGAATGACCACGTTCAGTACTAGATAGAGTACGCGAAAGGAAAGCTACAGGACGTCCATTTTGAGAAAGAGTTGCAGCTATTGAGTGTTCAGAGGCATCAGTTTCTACTGTAAAAGTTTCGTCATTATCAATAGCCGCTAGAGAAGCTTTAGCGATTTCTGATTTTAGATTTTCAAAAGAGTTTATGGCATCTTGGTCGAGCGGAAACCGTGCATTGCCAATTAGTGGCTTAATGAGGTGTGAAAAGTTATGAATCCACTTCGAATAGTGTGCTAGCATACCCACAGCACGTCTTAGTGAGGCTGAATCTGATGGCGGAGGAAGATCCAGAAGAGGTTTTAACCGTTCCTTGTCAGGTTTTATAAGATTATTATGAATTGTATAGCCTAAGAGACTTATACCGTTTGATCCAAACGTACATTTTTTTCATTTAACGTAAGTTTGTATTTCTTCACAGCATTCATAAAATCTTGTAAGTTTCTGTCGTGATCTTCCTTATTTTTACCGCAAACGGTGACGTCATCGAGATAGCAAAAAGTACCTTTAAGATTCTCAGTCTGAATGATGTATTGTAGCGTTCTCTGAAATGCAGCCACGCCATTAGTAACGCCGAATGGTATACGTGTGAATTGATAAAGAGCGCCACATGCTTCAAAAGCTGTATATTTGCGTTCAGTCATTAATATAGGTACTTGGTGGTAAGCGCTTTTTAAATCGATTTGACTGAAATAGTTGTATTTTGCAACATTGTAAACCATAGATTCAATGTTGGGTAATGGATAAGCATCGAGTTCTGTGAATCTGTTGATTGTCAGTGAGTAATCGACGACAAGACGTTTTCTATGAGTAGTGCCTCCAGTTACTAGTACTTGTGCTCGCCAAGGAGAGGTGCTTGGTTCAATAACTCCATCTTTCAGCAAATTAGATACTTCATCTCGGATAAATTTCTCATCAGTTTCCGTATAACGCCTTGACTTTATAGCGATAGGTTTTATATTTGGAGAAAGATTCGTAAATAAAGAAGCAGGAGGAACTGATGCTTCCATGACACATATTTTTAAAGTATCCATTGAACCTCCAAAGTTGAATTCTAATGTCTTATGTTTTTTTAATAAATCGTGTCCTATTATAACATCAGCACATAGATTATTGACAATCAGTAGAGATTGATTTGAATATGTATGCTTGTCTAGATGAATTGTTGCATTGCAAAAGCCTTCCACAAAAGAAATGTGACTGAGAGAAGCCAACGAAATTGCTTGTTTGCCAGGTCTCATCTTGAGGTTCATGTCCTGGGCTAATTTCTTATTTATAAAACTTACCGAACTTCCGGTATCAATCAGGGCTTCAGCGTGAAATTCATTAATCATAATGGGAACTGTTGCTTTACTTAAACTGGATGGTGATGCAGCAGATATGTTCGCAGTTTCTATTTTATTAACATCCGCGACTTCAGAGTCAACAGCATTCACAGTTGGCTTACCACTTCTGCAGACGGTAGCAAAGTGTCCTTTCTTTGAACATAACTGACAGATTGCATGAAAAGCAGGGCATTTTATACGTTGATGTAGATTTTTGTTACCACAGAAGAAACAACGTTTGGAACGATTTGTTGCAGCGATTAGACTTCCTGTTTTATCCTTCCAATTATTGTCAGTATCTGCCACTGCATGCAATTGTATTTGAGGAAAATTGTTACTTGTATATGCAGAAGAGTTATTTTCGGCAGTTTCCAGAGATACAGCTTGATTTTGAGCGTCATCCAATGTCAAAGTTAAGTTTTCCAAAAGCCTTTGTCGTATCTTTTGACTTGAGATACCCGATATGAAAGCATCGCGAATATATTCGCTTTTATTTTGCTCAGCCGTAACATCCTTGAAATTACAATCGTATGCTAATTGTTTAAGAGCACGGATATATTCATCAATTGACTCTTCTGGCTTTTGCTTTCTTATGGCTAGATTATACCGCGCGTAAATCTCATTCTTAGCTTTGATATAGATGCTGTTAAGTAATTCTATAGCAGTCTCATAAGTTGAACAATCACGAATCAGTGAATATACTGCTGGCGCAATATGGTTTGAAAGCAATTTTAGCTTGATTGCATCTGAAATCTCTTGGTGTTCACTTAAAAAATTTGAGAACGTGTACCGCCAGTGAGTCCACTTTAAATCTGCTGCCGGCGCGCCAGGTTCAACATCGAAATGGTTCGGCCGAAGAAATTGAGTCATTGGCAACATGGTGTTTGAAGAACAACTTGGATCACTTTTAGGCATTATTTGAGAAACATATTTATGTTAAATAAATTGAATTAAAAAGCAAAACCAAGATTATTTGGTTTTATTTAACATAAAAGTCTAGTGACAAATCTGGCTTGAAGTAGAATGACAAGTAGGTATCTTTTCTTTTCCACATATCAATGAGTAGTAGTTAGGCATAGATATTATAGAAAGGAGGTAAGTATACTACAGTAAGCAAGTAGGTATGGCGTTGTTGTACTAATGGGCAAAGAACTCAGCCACAAAACTGGCAAAGATGACCGAATGAATTCCATAGACAAATTACCTCTGTCTAAGCTTTTTTATTATTACAAGAGGGTACCTATTACATCGTAGGTACAAAATCATGTGTAAAATAAATGCACACATTGAATAGAAAATGCAAGTATTCTAAAATATTAAAACGAGATTTACGGGCATAAAAACATTTCAAGAAAACTGCAAATTGTTTGTCTGTGACTGCAAACTCGATTTGCAGATTTGCAGCAGGCAAGACAGCGACGAAAAAATGTGATTTGTTTACGCTGCGTTCAGAAAAACATAAAGATCAAAGACGTCGAGGTTTGTAAACGGTGTAGATGGAAGGTGTGTATTAAGGACATATTTTTGCATTATGTGCATGCTTTAAAATATGTTGTAAAGACTGATCTAATTCACTGCTAGAAAACGAATTTAATATATTATTTTGAAAATAACAATGCAGTTTTTGTTATCTATATCTACAAACTTGAACGCAGGATTATCAAATTTGTAATAACGCCATCTAGCGGCGAAATGTCGTCCGTCTATGTAAAATTAGAAGTCACAGCCTTCTGCAAGTTCCGTGTGTTGCGGAAAAATCCCTTTTTGGGCGTCCGACCACATGTGTGATTGTGAACAAAATATGGTTCTAAAGTGATTTTCTGCTCTGGATAGCGTTTTTCAGTGTTATTGGTACAGAACAACGATAGATAAAGTGTGCGTGGATCGTTCAGTGAGCTGTAAAGGTTGGAACTAGACGACGGAAGTGCGTTTTTTCGATGTAAATACGGTCCATCCAGGGTCAGTCGGTGTGCCTCAAAAGTTCGTGAATATTTCTACTGGTTGCACCATCAGCGCTAGTGTTTCGTGCTAGTATTTAGTTTAAGAATTCGACCTTCAGTGCGGTTCGATCGGTCGGGTCAATCGGGAAAGTTGTGCGATTTGTGGGTTAACCCCGCGACCATGCAGTCGTGTTGAGAGGCATGGAGGCGCGCTCGTGATCGTCTGTCGGCGCGGAGCGCGCGCCCGGGCTTACATAACGAGGACGGCGGCGGGATGGCCGCTCGGGTCTCTGCCGAGGCCGCGGGGCCCTCGTACGCATCAGTGTTGAACTTTCGAGGGGGTGATAGTAATAAGGAGAACATAGAGGCGCCACCGATGGAAGTGGTGGACGCTCCCCCTGTCAAACAGCAGCAGGTGATGGCGGAAGACCTGATGACTGAGATGGAGGAGGAGGGGTTTGTGCCTGTGATGTCCCATGCCAGGAAGCCAGCGAAAGGCAAGCGGGACAAGGACAGACGAGGGGGGCCTTCAAGGCCTCACAAGGCGACAACTTCGCACCCAGAGTCACAGCAGACCGCGGAGCAGCAACAGCAGTCTGCGGAGGCACAGCCAAAGAAGTTTGTCGAAGCGCCCATTCCTAAAGTTAACCCCTGGCAGGTGAGTGCATCGTGCCACGTAAACAAACCGTCATACAATGTATGTAGTGTATAAACAAGCTATTTTCAGTGATCTACAATCTATCGGCTCCAAATCATGTTATTAAGCAAATGCTTCTGATTAGGTAAACATTGCACAATCTTTGCCAATTATTAAATTAGTTATTTTCTCTTACTTAGGTACCTCATAAATAAACAATAAACAACCCATCCCCTATGTACCTAACGTAATTACTTGAAATATTGAGAACTCAAACGGTACTGCATAACCTAACTTTTGATTGAGTAATATTGATTTTATATGCCTGCTTATAAAATCACTGTTTCAGTATATTTATCGCAAGCTGATGAAAGTAGGGGGTTTTTATACCATTTCTTCGATTTCTACAGATGAGATAAGTTTATTTTACTTAGAATAGGTACAACAAAACATAAAGATAAATAAATAAATAATGCTGGACAGTTCACACAACATTATCTAGCCCCAAGCTAAGCAGAGCTTGTGTTATGGGTACTAGATAACTGATATATTTAATACAATATATTACATAGATAGATATTTTTTGTTATACATAGAAAAAACCCAGAACACCCTGAACAAATATCTGCGATCGCACAAATATTTGTTCCGAGGCGGGAATCGAACCCGCAACCTCCTGCGTCGCAGGCCAAGCTTCGCCCGCCGCGCCACAGAGGTCGTCAAAAACCAAGATGTTCGTAAGTATATGAAACAAGAGAACTTTGCCTTCCGTGCTAGTTAATAAACTGTGTTACGGCAAGGTAATGCTTCTCACCCCACATAGAATAGGTTCAATATGTGTATGTGTCACTTTATACACATACACACACCTTTTTCCCCTAAGGAGTATGCAGAGCCTCAATGGGCCTCTTTTCACAGTGTGTGGAACCATCGCTCAACACCGCCATTGCTTCCCACGACTGACTCTGTTAAAGCTTTCTTCCAGTAATAAGACATTCCATAATAAGTTAGCAGCCAGGACAAATCTTATACAAACGATTCTTATCAACAAGTCCGGGTAAATTGTGTCCAAGCCTGAAATTTCATCATAATGATTGAGCCATTTAAAAAAGTATGTAAATCGCCTTCCTTAGATTACCTACTAACTATTACATTAGTATGAGTGCTGTGGTGTATCCGGCCTAAGAATAGACCCCTCCGTCTCCTCCCGTGGATGTCGTAAAAGCCGACTAAGGACTTGTTAGTAAGATTTTTTGGTGGATTTGTCCTGGCTGCTAGCTTATTATGGAATGTGTTATTACTGTATGAAAACGTTAGCTGAGTCAGTCATGGGAAGCAATGGTGGCGATGGGCTCGCCACTTGCCACGTCTATAGTCCCTTGATGGTGCAACCCACAGTGAAAAGTGGCCCTTTGAGGCTCTGCCTACCCCTTCGGGAAAAAAGGCGTGTGTCTATGTATGTATGTATCTACATTTTTGTGTGTGTGTATGTTTGTAATGAATAAACTCAAAAACTACTGTGCCGATTTCAAAAATTCTTTCCCCATTGGAAAGCTACATTCACCCTGAGTGATATAGGCTACCAGGGGCGGGGGATAGGAGGGGGGGGGGGGGGGAGGCTGTTTTTCATCCTGAAACTACCCGTGTGAAGCCAGGATGAGTCGATAGTACTAAATCATTTGAACTCTTTCTTGTCTTTTTAGTATCTGTATTAATTGCACTATTTAATGAATAAGAGGAGGTCATGTGAACAAGTCGCTCATTATTGAATCATTTGGAGATGCTAAATAACATTGAATTTATCTTTTATGTTGTGATTTTATTCAGGGCCATATCTTATTTACAAGAGCATTTTTTTTTTATGAATTCACGTTATTTTACAAATGTGTAAAATAATATGTTATTTTTAACCCCCGATGCAAAAACGACGGGGTGTTATAAGTTTGACGTGTCTGTCTGTGGCATCGTAGCTCCCGAACGTATGAGCCGTTTTTTTTATTTTTATGGTTGAATTAGTGGGTAGTGTTCTTAGCTACTCTTATGTTTGATCAAATCGAAATCGGTTTAGACGTTTCACTGCATTGGGTTTTTTTTTATTTTTACAAAATTAATTATTTGTTGTATACTCTCCCTAGGGATCAAATTAATAGTGTACCTAGGCTGATCCTAGCAGATCTACAATCAACCTACTAGATGTACGAAGACTAGGGAGGTCATATTACCTTTACACACCTCATCGAGGTCATAATACATTTACTTAACTCGTCGAGGTCATATCACCTTTTCTTATCTTTTCGAGGTCAAAATACCTGTAACTAATAACTTTTTGTGTGTCCATTGTCCACCTTCCGTCTCCATCATCAGATCAGCTCGCTGTCACCATCATATTGTATTGTCATCGGAACTTGACAGGTATGCCAAATTTCAGCTCAATCGGTTGAGGATAACTGCTTTAAAATTCAGTTGCAAGATTCCACCCGGATTCCATCCAGACAAACATACACACATTGCAAGTTAATCATAAATCACAATCATAAATCATTTACCTATTTGACCAAATAAAGTTACACAGATAAAGTTGAAGCCCTGTCTCCCGGAAAAGCGTAAGCTGTGGCCCAGGAAACAGTTCTCTCCCAATGTGGAGCCACAGGCAAAACTAATCTCAGATGGCGCCACCATCGCTGGTGCTTGTCATTTAGTGGTCTTGTCTTTTTCTCATCAGAAGGGAAACGGTGTGTACCTTTATTTGTACACTGAAATGCACTACACAGAGGCATGTTTTATACCAGACTGTTATATAATGTTTATTTACTAAAATTATCCATTGATATTTGACACTTTTGATAGCTTTTTTTTTAACATTGATTGACCTTTGTTTGTCTACGAAACAACACCAGCGATAATGCGCCACCTAGCGGGATAAATAAGCAGTGTGTCTCCCCATTATAATAAACAACACCAGCGATAATGCGCCACCTAGCGGGATAAATAAGCAGTGTGTCTCCCCATTATAATAAACAACACCAGCGATAATGCGCCACCTAGCGGGATAAATAAGCAGTGTGTCTCCCCATTATAATAAACAACACCAGCGATAATGCGCCACCTAGCGGGATAAATAAGCAGTGTGTCTCCCCATTATAATAAACAACACCAGCGATAATGCGCCACCTAGCGGGATAAATAAGCAGTGTGTCTCCCCATTATAATAAACAACACCAGCGATAATGCGCCACCTAGCGGGATAAATAAGCAGTGTGTCTCCCCATTATAATAAACAACACCAGCGATAATGCGCCACCTAGCGGGATAAATAAGCAGTGTGTCTCCCCATTATAATAAACAACACCAGCGATAATGCGCCACCTAGCGGGATAAGTAAGCAGTGTGTCTCCCCATTATAATAAACAACACCAGCGATAATGCGCCACCTAGCGGGATAAATAAGCAGTGTGTCTCCCCATTATAATAAACAACACCAGCGATAATGCGCCACCTAGCGGGATAAATAAGCAGTGTGTCTCCCCATTATAATAAACAACACCAGCGATAATGCGCCACCTAGCGGGATAAATAAGCAGTGTGTCTCCCCATTATAATAAACAACACCAGCGATAATGCGCCACCTAGCGGGATAAATAAGCAGTGTGTCTCCCCATTATAATAAACAACACCAGCGATAATGCGCCACCTAGCGGGATAAATAAGCAGTGTGTCTCCCCATTATAATAAACAACACCAGCGATAATGCGCCACCTAGCGGGATAAGTAAGCAGTGTGTCTCCCCATTATAATAAACAACACCAGCGATAATGCGCCACCTAGCGGGATAAATAAGCAGTGTGTCTCCCCATTATAATAAACAACACCAGCGATAATGCGCCACCTAGCGGGATAAATAAGCAGTGTGTCTCCCCATTATAATAAACAACACCAGCGATAATGCGCCACCTAGCGGGATAAATAAGCAGTGTGTCTCCCATTATAATAAACAACACCAGCGATAATGCGCCACCTAGCGGGATAAATAAGCAGTGTGTCTCCCCATTATAATAAACAACACCAGCGATAATGCGCCACCTAGCGGGATAAATAAGCAGTGTGTCTCCCCATTATAATAAACAACACCAGCGATAATGCGCCACCTAGCGGGATAAATAAGCAGTGTGTCTCCCCATTATAATAAACAACACCAGCGATAATGCGCCACCTAGCGGGATAAATAAGCAGTGTGTCTCCCCATTATAATAAACAACACCAGCGATAATGCGCCACCTAGCGGGATAAATAAGCAGTGTGTCTCCCCATTATAATAAACAACACCAGCGATAATGCGCCACCTAGCGGGATAAATAAGCAGTGTGTCTCCCCATTATAATAAACAACACCAGCGATAATGCGCCACCTAGCGGGATAAATAAGCAGTGTGTCTCCCCATTATAATAAACAACACCAGCGATAATGCGCCACCTAGCGGGATAAATAAGCAGTGTGTCTCCCCATTATAATAACACAATTTTTACATTTGAAATTTGATGTAAATGGGTGGTAGTATTTTACTATGTGAGTGAGTGTAAAAGTTAGGGTGTATTATGTTAGTGTAGTGTGTGCTGTGTGTTGTGTGTGGTGTGTGGGTGTAGCGTGTGTGAAAAGTAAAGTTGAATGTGTGCACAGACTCTCCTGCTACCAACAGTCTCTTAAGAGTCTGGGTAGGTATCACAGGAGAACCCAGGGTGTGTGGGTGAGTGTGTATGTAGGTGTGTGTTGAGAGGGTGTGTAGTATGTGCAACAGTTAATTAAGTTCTCAGTTTGATAGTAGTCAAAGGACTCTAACCATTGAATAAATAGTAATTTATTCACAATATTAATTGAACGTCAATATGGATGTGACAAAGAGCAAAAAAAAGTAATAAAAAAAAAGTATGAATGAGAATTAAAATAGCTTTTAATTGGTAGTTGCTACACTGATTGGTACACAATCTAGAATCAATGTTTTTTAACCCCTGACGAAAAACGAAAGGGTGTTATATATAAGTTTGACGTGTCTGTGTGTGTGTGTGTGTGTCTGTCCCATCGTAGCTCCCGAACGGATGAACTGTTTTTTTTAAAAGGTGGATTTGTCGGGAGTGTTCTTAGCTTTGTTTTATCAAAATGTTATGTGAACTGTCCAGCATTATTTATTTATTTAAAATCGGTTCAGCCGTTCAGCGTTGGGGGTTTTTTTAATTATTACAAGATTAATTACTTGTGTATAAGTTAAATAATATCTTGTAATAAAAGTTTGTAAAACAGCTGGTTTCCTTGGCGTAGAATAAATAAAAATAAATAAATAAAGTTTTTATTCAGACAACATAGTCCATAGTGTTAGTAAGCTTAAGATTAGGGGTTAGTAATTAATAACACAGATTTCGTCCTCTGGGAGAGTTTCCAAACCAGAGGACATGCGTAATTGTTTGCAATTTCTTTCAGGATGCTGTTGTTGCTCACGCGCACTCTTCTTAGTAGTGAGGCCGTTTTTTTCCGCCAGATGGCGTCGAACGTGTCTGTGCATAAATATAATATAATAGCACCGCGTCGCGAATTAAACTCTATTGATATGCAGTGTTTATACTTATGCTAATTAACTTACTTCTCGGATATTGCGCGAAAACAATAATGACATGGCGCGGCGGTGTTGCTGACTGAGATGTGGGTTCGAGTCCCGGTACGCGACAAATGTTTGCATGAAGTTGTTTTTTTTTTTTTTTTTTGCGAGGAAGGGAAAATCCTCTTGGATATCGCGGAAGGTACCGCGGTTATGTCGGACCCCGCCTTACGGCGAGCTACCGACTAAAAGAATGTTGTGTTTTGTTCCGTGTCTGTGTTGTGGTAGCATTTGTAGCTATTGTTCACTCGTGTTGCCCCTCTGCTTTGTTCGCGAGGTACCAGTATCCTGTCTCAATCCCGGTCATAATCTATTTCTGTAGCAAATTTTATCGAAATCGGTTAATCCGTGACAGTTAATAGAGAAAAACTTTTCAAGTGCATCATTAACGTATCAAATGAAAAAGCTTGTTATTCGTTTTTTTAGGGTACCGTACCCAAAGGTTAAAACGGGACCTAGTAGTTGATGTACTAGTACCTTTTGTAGTTTATGGTATGGAACCCTTTGTGCGCTAGTACGACTCTCACTTGGCCGGTTTTTTATAGATAATGGTACGGAACGGAACCCTTCGTGTGCGAGTCCGAATCGTACTTGACCGGTTTGTTTGTCATAATAATGTGTCACAGCTATGTAGGCCTATATGTATGTATGTGCGATCTTCGATGTACGTACCTAAAAACACTATCAAAAATACCTAAGGTCATTAACAAAGAGATAGGTATGTTTGGCCTAATTTTTTTAATCAATTTTTTTTTATCGTCTAAAATAATGTCAAAGACCTCTTGGCGTAGTGGGTTGGTAGCTGGCTGTGGAATGTGCATCGTGGGATCTTTGTCACACTAAAACCAATTCCACTATACAGGGCATCTCAAGACTATGCGACATGAAGGGAAAGTGTCTTAAATATTGTAGATAAAGATATATTGCTGAATTAGTAAATAATTTGAATAATGTTTAAATAGACCCCTCCATCTCCTCCCGTGGATGTCGTAAAAGCCGGCTTAGGGATTGCCCAGACTTGTTTTGACTGCCTACGGTAAGGCTTTTAATTTGGTTTTCCTTTTTTCCTTGAATCAATAGTATCCTTGAATTAGTAGTAGTAGAGCTTTTTTGTGAAAGAGCTCGTCCGGGGAAGTACTACCACCATACCTATTTCTGCCGCAAAGCAGTAGTGCTCGCATTGCTGTGTTCCGGTTTGATGGGTAAGGGTGCCGGTGAAATTACAGGCACATGAGACTTTTCATCTTTATGTCTCAGTGTGGCGGGCGCAGTGCAATGCCACATAGGGTGCGTCCTAGGTGGACGTGACCTTTGAGGTAATGCACTGTTCATAGGCAGAGGTTACCGCTTAACATCAGGTGGGCCTCTTGCTTCTCCAGTCATCCAAGTAGTATACAAAAAAAAAAAATCTTCCACTTGTTCACTCGGCACCACACAGGCGCTCCCCGCCTAGTAGTAAGAAGGATCATCAAAAGAAAAACAGACCGTGTTTGTTGCCTGATTCTTCTAGGTCTGGTTGCGTTGGAACAGGAGTAAATGTAAATTTATTTTGTAAGACGATTCAAAATGATCCTTGTTATTTCAATGAATAAAATGCTTTTGACTTGTTGTTTTGACTTTTGACTTTTTGTTTGTAAGATTCGTTGGTATAAGATTTGTCCTGGCTGCTAGCTTATTTATGGAATGTGATAATACTGGAAGAAAGCGTTAGCTGAGTCAGTCGTGGGAAGCAATGGCGGCTATAAGCTCACCACTCGTCACGTCTATATTCCACGAGGGTGCAACCCACTGTGAAAAGAGGCCCATTGAGGCTCTGCCCATCCCTTCGGGGAAAAAGGCGTGTGTCTATGTATGTATGTTATTTAACTTTCAAAATGCATGTGTATGTATGTATGTATGTCCGGGTGGAATCTTGCAACTGAATGTTAAAGCAGTTATCCTCAACCGATTGAGATGAAATTTGTCATACCCGTCAAGTTCCGATGACAATACAATATGACGGTGACAGCGAGCTGATCTGATGATGGAGACGGAAGGTGGACAACGGAACTCTTCGATGGATAATAGTAGACTGGCCGTGTTAAGGCTCATTGTGATCAGCACACGGTTACAATCACTAATATTATAAAAGCTTGTATTAAAAAAAAAACACTAAAATCTTATTTGTTTCGCAAACGCTACTATTCTCTCAGACAGACCTCGCATCTATGGTGTAAATAAAACTATTACTCCACACGCCTTATTCCCCGGAAGGGTAGACAGGGCCTCAATAGGCCTCTTAACCGTGGTTTGCACCATTGTTGGAAAAGAGACGTGACAAGTGGTGAGCTCATCGCCGCCATTGCTTCCCACGACTCACTCGGCTAACGCTTTCTTCCAGTAATAACCCATTCCATAATAAGCTAGCAGCCAGGACAAATCTTACTAACAAGTCCGGGTAATTAGTAATTTACGACATCCACGGGAGGAGACGGAGGGTATATTCTTAGTCTGGCCACATCACGGCACACATTCTGCCGCAAAGCAGTAGTGCTCGCATTGCTGTGTTCCGGTTTGAAGGGTAAGGGTGCCGGTGAAATTACAGGCACATGAGACTTTTCATCTTTGTCTCAGGGGGCGGGCGAAGTGCAATGCCACATAGGGTGCGTCCTAGGTGTACGTGATCTATGAGGTAATGCACTGTTCATAGGCTGAAGTTACCGCTTAACATCAGGTGGGCCATCTGCTTGTTTCGTCATTCAAGTAGTATATAAAAAAAAAAAAAATGTGTAACCTACAATCTGGTGATATAACATGTGACTTTTTGAGGTTAGACCCATTGTCATTCGATTCTCAACCATATGCCGTTGCGATAACGGCGCAGTTTCTAAAGGCAGCGTGCTTATCGAACTTGTGTCTTAAAAAAACGCGATAAGAATTAAATTTGTGGTTACATTTCTGATACGAAGGCGGTTTCGTAATCTTGGTAGGCGAAGAGATAGGTAGTTCATCTCACTCGTTCTTTCTTGGTCTCTTTCGTTAGGTCAGTTTTTTTTAACCCCCGTCGCTAGAACGAGCGACGTGGCGTTATAAGTTTGACGTGTCTATGTGTGTGTGTCTGTCGCCTCGTAGCTCCCGAACGGATTAAGGGATGTTGACAGCCTGGCCCACGTTACTCGGCCCAACGATAGCGCGTTCTATTTTTCTTTATTTTCGTTGACGACCTGGCCCATGACGTTGGGCCAGGATATTAATAGCCAAAATATATAGTTTTTCGTTGACTACATGGCCCATTCCATTTTGTGGGAACAAACGTACATTGTAAGTACAGTCAGAGCAAAAACTTAATACATTTATAATGCAATTAAATATATGCAGTCAAAGAAAATCATCAGGTTAAATCTGTGTAAAATTAAACTGTGAATGCATGTATGTAAGAATAATAATTGTATGAAAGTGTAAACGTTGATTTATAATTATGTTATTTGTGGTAATAGTCTAGTCCATTTTGCATGTTAAGCCCTTATTTAAGCACATATTTATCGTTGTATGAGCGTTAGAAATATTACTGTACCTGGTTTTTTAATGTTGTTTTTTTATTAGCTGATTGTTGTTTTCTATTGTTGATTTTGGTTTCATTCATACCCGGTGTCCCTCACCTGATAACCGATTTATTTTCTGTGTTCATAAGGACAAATCCCTGCAGATAACGTAAAGATTCTATTTTTTTTAGATTTTTTACATTTTAAACATTATAGAATTTAAATTACTGTGCCTTGGTATCATTTTAGAAAAATTCAGCAGGATAATAGTAAAGGACGTGGTGTATAGTCGTAACTTTATGAAAATTTTAAAGATTTTGTTTTTAGGTATTTTAGATTTTTATATTTTAGGTATTTTTGAGATTTGTAGATTTTTAGCTTTTGGGGATTTTGGAGATTTTTGAGAGACTGGGTTTGGGTTTGGTTTTAGACTCAGGATTATTGAGTTTTTTTCTTGATATTTTGGGTTTTTTTTAAATTTTGGGGATTATTTTAGTTCTGGAGATTTTTGAGATTTGGAGATTTTTTGATTATGGGTATTTTTGAGGTTTGGGGATTTTAGTTTTTTTAATATTTAATCTCGCTGAAAGACAGATAGTTGGGGTTTTGTTTGTGGGGTAGGGACATTGATAATGAAAGTTCTGTTCTTATATATCATTATATTATATAATGTGCTATGTATACCTTATGATGTGTGTTGATTAATAATAAAACATATATTTGTGATAAGAAATTATTTTACTGACTGTACCTTCTCCAGTTTACCATAATCATTATTACTTAATCTGTGTCTACGATAAGTTTGGGCCGGGTTGACAGTAGGTTTTACATGTGGGCCACGCTGTCGCATCAAGAATGTGGGACAAGAATTCATGGGCCAGGGTGTTAACATCCCCGGATTAACCGATTTCGATTTTTTTGTTTTGTTTGAAAGGTGAATTAGTTGGGAGTGTTCTTAGCTATGTTTGATCAAAATCGGTTCAGCCGTTTCATTGCGTAGAGGTTTTTTTTAATTTTTACAAAATTAATTACTTGTATACCTACTACTTAGAACAAGCAGATGGCCCACCTGATGATAAGTGGTACCCTCTGCCTATGAACAGTGCATTATCACATAGGTCACGTCAACCTAGGACGCGCCCTATGTGGCATTGCACCGCGCCCGCCACCCTGAGACAAAGATGAAAAGTCTCAGGTGCCTGTAATTTCACCGGCAACCATGCCCTTCAAACCGGAACACAGCAATGCGAGCACTGCTGCTTTGCGGCAGTAATAGGTATGGTGGTAGTACTTCCCCGGACGAACTCTTTCACAAAAAAGCTCTACTACTACTAAAGCTCAGTGATAAGCTTGAGGTATGGTTGCCTAAGGGCCTAGTGACCGATGATGAAACACCCAGTGTGGTGGAAGGATACAGGGCGCCTCGCAGAGAGCTTCCATTCAAGTACAAAGTTGTGGTAGGAATCTAGTACTCAACGAATAAGGTATTTTAAGGTGGATGCTCTCTTGAGACGCGAAATTCAATTTTGTTGGTGTTTTTTGCCCATTACAGCTCAACAACACTTCCTCAGATAGCGAAAGTTGATTTCGCGAGAACTAGGAGACTTAACACACATGTTTTAATTGATAGTATCTCATAAATATCATCTGTTTAGCTACGATACCCTAAACAAAAAAAAACACTAAAAATGTGCTATCTTAGCTATCGTAGCTAAACTGTTGATATTTGTGAGATACTATCAATTAAAACATGTGTTTTAACTTTTGAAACTATCATGGTTATGTACATAATTTTCACTAGAAACGGGATATTTACCATGATTTTTGAGTTTTATATGTTCCCGATATTTCGGCACAGTTGCATGCGCCATGATCACGGGAGAACTGACTAAAGAAAATCAAAAATCATGGTAAATATCCCGTTTCTAGTGAAAATCATGTGTTTTAAGTCTCCTAGTTCTCGCGAACTCAACTATCGCTATCTGAAGAAGTGTTCATGAGTTGTGATGGGCAAAAATCTAAGACTAGGAATTTTGCGGGATCTCTTTAACGTAACGGTGTAAGATTGAACTGAGATCAAAGACTTTCTAATAACTCCATTATGGAGTTCGCATTCCAAACACAATCAACGCTAAAATATGGCATCAATGACAATTCAAAACCACCGGAGCCTCACCAGTTCCTCAAGTTAATAATTTATAGTAACTCCACAGATAAGATAAGCCTATGATTGCATTACAGATAATAATTTTAGCATTATAGATAGGGAAATACAAATTATTACGTAGCCTTGACTTTACGATAGGCGGTTAATTAATAAAAAACCTACCTATGATGTGTGTATTAGTCTATTAAATGTGTGTATATGCGGTAACAAGTAATTATTACGTAGCCTTGACTTTACGATAGGCGGTTAATTAATAAAAAACCTACCTATGATGTGTGTATTAGTCTATTAAATGTGTGTATATGCGGTAACAAGTAATTATTACGTAGCCTTGACTTTACGATAGGCGGTTAATTAATAAAAAACCTACCTATGATGTGTGTATTAGTCTATTAAATGTGTGTATATGCGGTAACAAGTAATTATTACGTAGCCTTGACTTTACGATAGGCGGTTAATTAATAAAAAACCTACCTATGATGTGTGTATTAGTCTATTAAATGTGTGTATATGCGGTAACAAGTAATTATTACGTAGCCTTGACTTTACGATAGGCGGTTAATTAATAAAAAACCTACCTATGATGTGTGTATTAGTCTATTAAATGTGTGTATATGCGGTAACAAGTAATTATTACGTAGCCTTGACTTTACGATAGGCGGTTAATTAATAAAAAACCTACCTATGATGTGTGTATTAGTCTATTAAATGTGTGTATATGCGGTAACAAGTAATTATTACGTAGCCTTGACTTTACGATAGGCGGTTAATTAATAAAAAACCTACCTATGATGTGTGTATTAGTCTATTAAATGTGTGTATATGCGGTAACAAGTAATTATTACGTAGCCTTGACTTTACGATAGGCGGTTAATTAATAAAAAACCTACCTATGATGTGTGTATTAGTCTATTAAATGTGTGTATATGCGGTAACAAGTAATTATTACGTAGCCTTGACTTTACGATAGGCGGTTAATTAATAAAAAACCTACCTATGATGTGTGTATTAGTCTATTAAATGTGTGTATATGCGGTAACAAGTAATTATTACGTAGCCTTGACTTTACGATAGGCGGTTAATTAATAAAAAACCTACCTATGATGTGTGTATTAGTCTATTAAATGTGTGTATATGCGGTAACAAGTAATTAATTTTGTAAAAATTAAAAAAACAGCTACCTTCAACGCAATGAAACGGCTGAACTGATTTTGATCAAACATAGCTAAGAACACTCCCGACTAATACACCTTTCAAACAAAAAAAAAACTAAATCGGTTCATCCGTTCGGGATCTACGATGCCATATGACACACACGCAGACACATTCATACACACACACACACACACAGACACGTCAAACTTGTAACACCCCGCCGTTTTAGCGTCTGGGGTTAAAAATCTAATCTAAGATTGGTAATTTTGCGTTATACCCCGCGGTAATCAAAAATCGTAACGCAGAAGCACAGATACGTTATCTGTGTAAGACAAGGACGAAGGCAATCAGTTCAGTTATCTCTACAGCTGAAGAGTTTCGTATGTCCACGCCTGCTCACATTCTTTGGTCTAGCTTCTCAGAAAGATATCTTGCAAGAAATCTAAGTTAAGGCGCTGGGTTGGCTCACAAAGTTAGAAGTAGTCAATCTCATGGAATCGAACGGGAACTATTTGTCAATTCAATAATATTTATTAATTTGGGTATTAATAACACAATTTTTAGGGTTCCGTACCCAAAGGGTATACCGGGACCCTATTCCTAGGACTCCGCCGTCCGTCCGTCTGTCACCAGGCTGTATCTCATGAGATAACTGCTTTAAAAATCAGTTGCAAGATTCCACCCGGATTCCACCCATACAAACATACATACATTGCAAGTTAAATAAAAGCTTGTAAAAATAGGCTGGAATAATGTGAGTGTGGCAAAATCATGGGGATGCCATGGTGCAATCGCAAAGAGTGTTGCAGATGTCCTATGTTTGGCGAAATGACCAAATATGTAACATTGTTTATCTAAAAACAGATCTCTTGAAAGCATTCAACTTTTTACGGAAGTCGGAAACTGCTGATATAGACCATCCAGTGGTTTTGGTGTGTCCAGAGTTCAGCCTAAGAATATATACCCCTCCGTCTCCTCCCGTGGATTTCGTAAGGGATTACTCCAGGGGATGGGAAGCAGCATCCACCTGAGAACTCAACGAGATTACTGCGATCACCAATCCGCGTCCTAAGTGTGGTGATTATGGCAAGTCATTGCGGTCTATGGGGGGCAGTGCAATGCCACATAGGACGCGTCCTAGGTGGGCGTGACCTATGAGGTAATGCACTGTTCATAGGCAGAGCGTATCGCTTAACATCAGGTGGCCCAGAAAAATTACCAGAAGATGCGCAGATCTAAGGGCCCAAAAACAGTGAGCACAGAAACGCATCTAGTTCCGCGTACTGCGCAAGATACGCGACGCAGAATACGCTAGCCGTTGAAAATATGCCCGTAGGCGTTGCGTAAAAACGCATCTAGCGCCGCGTACTGAGCAAGATACGCGACGCAGAATACGCTAGCCGTTGAAAATATGCCCGTAGGCGTTGCGTAAAAACGCATCTAGCGCCGCGTACTGAGCAAGATACGCGACGCAGAATACGCTAGCCGTTGAAAATATGCCCGCAATTATCTCTGCGTGGTTGGGTGTGAAGAGAATATATTTATCTCTAGAAGTCACAGCTATTTGAAGCAATCTGGGAAAGATAAAGGAAATATAAAATACACTGTCGCCCCGCTCGTGGGATGAATTTCTGGGATCAATACGGATTACGGATGCACCCGTGTCGGGGTTTGTTACGGCGAGCGTAATAAAGCCTAGAAGTCTCGCGCGTTTCCTGAATTTGATCGATGCGAACCACGAAGGAGTTTGTTTGATGCGCGATTTATGACACGTGACGAAACGCAACAAAAAATAATCCGCTTATCAGAGGTTCCCAAAGTGGGTGATAAAGCCCCCTTGTGGGCGCTGCAGGCCTAAAGGGAACCCGGAAAAAATGGGGGCGTCAAATCAGACACACTTTCGCAATTTAATAGTTATTAGTATTCCTAGATAGGTCATTTTCGTAGATAATAGACCGCGGGCAATCATGTTTTAACTTAAATAACCCGATTTGTGCATGTTTAATCTCCGCTAATATAGCGCACATAAAAATGGGGGCGCTAAAAAATAACTATGGGGGCGCTAAATAATAATTTATTCTCAAAGTGGGCAGTAGACAAAATAAGTTTGGGAACCCCTGACTCAGGGTGTTTTGCCCCAAAGTCTTCTGGAGTGGGTCAAAGTAACCAGAGACTTGAAGGCACCCAGAACGTAGCCTATAGCTCATCAACTACCAACGCGATGCTGCGATAACATCTGAAAACAGGCAGTCGAACAACCAGACAGAAATATACCGCTGTGACCATCGGAGACCTTCAGAACGTCACGGAGGCGTTGACATTACGTGACGTAATATATTGGAGTACCGCCAAGACGCATAACCTGAGATATGTGTGATTTATCATCTGGAATTATTATTGGTGTCATTGTAGCATAACATTGCAGTGGGGGGCGTAACATGTTTATTTTGCGAGTCTTGATGCACACTTGATCTGATTACGCAGATGTAATCAGTTATTCCAAGATAACCCTATATTTTCTGAATGGAATTAGGCTGCGTTTCCACCAGAGATGGGCGAGGATGCGTAGCGAGGGATGTGTGCTAGGGATGTGTGCGAGGGACGTCTGCGAGGGATGTGTGCGAGGGACGTGTGCGAGTGATGTGTTTGTTAAGAACCAATAGAATCACTTCATTTACCTAGCCTCGCTCAGCGCAGCTCTGGTGGAAACGGCGTGCGCGTCTATGTCGTCTCACACGCCGGCGAAGCCGGCGTGGGGGACGCAGTTCCGGGCGTTGGGCCCCTTACTGCGGTGATCAGCTCCCCCAGTATCGACTGGGGGGTCTTCTTGACGGCTCGTACGAGCCACAGAGTTAACCACCTAACTAAGAGAGGGGCGCCGGTAGCAAACCGGCGTCCGCCCTGTGCAAGTGGGAGGTAGGTGGGGGAGGGGGGTGAGAGATGGTGATTTGTGGGAGATCATTGATGGCCTCCTCGGACTTTTGGTCATCAAAGCCCTGGGCCAGTTCTCGTGGGTAGGCCTTTGAGCGTGCTGGTCTCTCAAAGGCCGGGGCGAGTTCCCTGATGTGCTGGAAGGAGGAGTGACCCGCACGGTCGAACATCCCCTTTGCCAGGCGGCCTATGAAGCGGTCGAGCTCTTCCACTTGGAGGTCCCTTTGAATGGTGGCGTTGCGTACGAACCACGGCGCGTCGACTATGGTGCGTAGACATTTGTTCTGTTGGGCTCGTAGTTTCTGTCTGTGGGTCTCGGCCAACAGAGCGTACCACGCGGGGGCCGCGTATGTTAGACGCGGGCAGACGTACGTCTTATAGAGGGCCAGCTTGACGCGTAGTGGGAGAACTGAGCAAAGGACCGGCTTCAGTATGGATCTGGCCGCCCCAGCAGTGTTTCTGACAGTCTTTGAGTGTGGTGCCATAGTCAGACCTCGATCTATGGTCACTCCAAGGTATTTAGCCGTGCGGGACCAGCTGATCTCTTGCCCCTGCAGAGTTAGCGCCTTCGGCGCGAGGTGTTTTCTTGATATGGCGACTGCCTGCGTTTTCTCCACGTTTACAGACAGTCGCCATTTGGACAGCCAGGCCGGGAGTAGGTCCAGATTCCTCTGCATCTTCGTTCCGGCGTGATGTAGTCTGATGGAGGAGGTGACGAGGGCAGCATCATCGGCGTACAGCGCCAGGAGTGCGTCCTCCGTCTTTGGAATGTCGTCGGTGTACTTGGAGTAGCACACCGGCGACAGGCAGCTGCCTTGGGGCACTCCGGCCTCGATTCCGCGTTCTGTGGATGTGACTCCCTCTACACACACCCGGAACGTTCTTCCCTCTAGGAAGGAGGCGATAATCCTCACCACCCGTCTTGGTGTCGGTGAGTTGGCTAACTTGAAAATGAGCCCCGAGTGCCAGACCCGGTCGAAGGCTTTTTCCATATCCAGGAATACTGCCACCGACTGCTCTTTTTTGTTGTGTGCCACTGTCAAGTGGTGCAGTACCCTGGACAGTTGAAGAGTGGTGCTGTGCCCCGACCGGAATCCAAATTGTTCTGGACGTGGTATGATGTGGGGATTCAGGTGCTCTAACAGAATTTTTTCAAACACTTTCGATACGCTCGAAAGGAGGGTGATCGGCCTATAGCTTTCCGGGAGAAGTATATTCTTGCCGGCCTTCGGGATCATGATGACCCGACCTGTTTTCCACGGGCTGGGGAAGTAGCCACAGCGCAGAATCCCGTTGAACAGGCGGGTCATCGATGCGATCGTTTTGGTAGGGAGATGTTTCAGAACGGCGTTTGTTATTCCATCCTCACCAGGGGCCTTCCGCGGCTTTGTCCTTCGTACTGCTTTCTGGACTTTCCCTGGTGAGAAAAACAACTTTTCTGCGCCTGCCTCTGTGGTCTCAGGCTCATCTTCTTGGAGATATGATCTGACAAAGACTTCCACCTCTCTTGTGTGTTCCGGGTCTTTGTCAGGATTGGGTTTGAACTGCCGTTCTAGGCTTTCCGCGAAGATCTCAGCTCTGTCTTCAGCTCGGTACCTCGGGTGGCCGTCCCCGTGGGTGAGTGGTCTTATGGGGGTTGGGATGCTCCTCAGCTGACGACAGAGCTTATGGAGCGATGACCAGTCGTCGGAGGCTTCGGCAATTCTTCCCTCCCACGTCCGGGCGCTATCTTCTCGCAGTTCTGCCTTCACCTCCTCGCAGAGTGCGTTTAATCTCGTCTTGAGTTTGGGATCTCGTGTCGGAAACGGCTTAGCAGAGCGAGGTTTTTATATGCAAAAAACAAACGAGGCATTTGTGCGAGGGATGTGTGCAAAGGATGGACGCTCGCTCGCATCTGAAAAGAGCCCGCTACACATCCTCGCACTGCTCAGCTGCCTAGCACATCTCTGGTGGAAACACTCACATCGTTCCACAGCCTCGCTACGCATCCTCGCACCGGCGTCGCGGCAGACCACGCAAGAGATCGCGCGTTGATGAACAAAGATTGGCAATAACACAGGATCGTTGTGACTGGAGGATATGGGGGGAGGTTTTGCCAAGCAATGGGATGATTCAGGCTAACACAGTAACCCTATATTTTAGATGTAGTAGAGCTTTTTTGTAAAGTATTTCCTCCGGGGAAGTGTACCTAGTTATGCCGCAAAGCAGTTTTGCTCGCATTGCTGTGTTCCGGTTTGAAGGGTAAGGGTGCCGGTGAATTTACAGGCACATGAGACTTCATCTTTATGTCTCAGGGTAGCGGGCGCAGTGCAATGCCACATAGGGCGCGTCCTGGGTGGACGTGACCTGTGAGGTAATGCACTGTTCATAGGCAGAGGTTACCGCTTAACATCAGGTGGGCCATCTGCTAGTTCCGTCATTCTAGTAGTATAAAAAAAAAACATGAGACTTCATCTTTTTGTCTCAGGGTGGCGGGCGCAGTGCAATGCCACATAGGGCGTGTCCTAGGTGGACGTGACCTATGAGGTAATGCACTGTTCATAGGCAGAGGTTACCGCTTAACATCAGGTGGGCCATCTGCTAGTTCCGTCATTCTAGTAGTATTAAAAAAAAAACAGTCTTCATGTCTCAGGGTGGAGGGCGCAGTGCAATGCCATATAGGGTACGTCCTGGGTGGACGTGTCCTATGAGGTTATGCATTGTTAAAAGCAGAGGCCATATGCTTGTTCATCGGATTGGCCAACCTCTCGACGTCGGTAATTAGTCGTTGGCTCGCCTTGATGGCCCATTTGTAAATCTGTCAGACTGTATGGCTCATTACCACCATTATTCGTGATAGAAAAATCTTGGCGAGCCACAGTTTGACTGACTTTTTACAAGCTTTATATTAACTTGCAATGTAGGTCCGGGCGGAATCTTGCAACTGAATTTTAAAGCAGTTATCCTCAACCGGTTGAGCTGAAATTTGGCATACCTGTCAAGTTCCGATGACAATGCAATATGATGGTGGCAGCGAGCTAATCTGATGATGGAGACGGAAGGTGGGCAACGGAACTCCTCGATGGATAGTAGACTGGCCGTTTTTAAAGGCTCATTTTGATCAGCACACGGTTCCGGTCACTAGTTTAATAAAAGCTTGTATTGTAAAATATATTATTTTTGTCAAAAAACTTATTACAAGCTTTTTTTAGTTTCACCTGCCCCAGTGTCTGTAATGTTCTTTCTACACTAATATTATAAAGAGGAAAGGTTTGTATTTTTGTGTGTGTGTATGTTTGTAATGAATTAACACAAAAACTACTGTGCCGATTTAAAAATTCTTTCACCATTGGAAAGCTACATTCACCCTGAGTGACATAGCCTACCGGGGGGGGAGGGGGGGTTGGCCTGTTTTTCATCTTGAAACAACCCGTGCGAAGCCGGGACGTGTCGCTAGTGTTTTAACAGACGATTCAAAATGATCCTTGTGACTTCAATGAATAAGATACTTTTGACTCTGTACCACTGTTCAATTCCAAGTTCATGCTGTCGTCGGCTACATAATACTGCAGATCAATGTTAATAAGATACTTTTGACTCTGTACCACTGTTCAATTCCAAGTTCATGCTGTCGTCGGCTACATAATACTGCAGATCAATGTTAATAAGATACTTTTGACTCTGTACCACTGTTCAATTCCAAGTTCATGCTGTCGTCGGCTACATAATACTGCAGATCAATGTTAATCCACTTTAATTAATCTCTGCGTCGAGTTCTGCTCGTCTATAAGCCGTCTCCACGTCACGTGACAATCTAACACGCTGTGCGAGCTAGTTTTCAGCTGTGACTTTGCCTGTTTGCTACTTAGAATACAAATAAGCTTTTTGTGAAATTATATTTTTCAATACATGCTTTTATAATATTAGTGATCGTAACCGTGTGCTGAGGAGCAAGTCCGAGTTTACACACACCATCGTAACGATGATCGTAACGGCGAGTGTACGTGTATTGCGTAGTAACTAGCCATTAATCTGTGACGTTTTTGGCACAGATTAATAGCTAGTTATTATGTTATACACGTACGATCGTGTTACGTTCACCGTTACGATGGTGTTTGCAAAACTCAGACTCACCCCTCTGATCAAAATGTGCCTAAACACGGCCAGTCTACTATTATCCATCGAGAAGTTCCGCTGTCCACCTTCTGTCTCCATCATCAGATCAGCTCGCTGTCACCATCATATTGTATTGGCATCGGAACTTGACAGGTATGCCAAATAACATCTCAATCGGTTGAGGATAAAAGCTTTAAAATTCAGTTCCAAGATTCCACCCGGATTCCACACAGACAAACAAACACATACATGCAGGGATCTAAATTTTTCTCATTCACTAGAAAACATGAAAGTTATATTTGGTGACCTAATTCTGAATATCACTGTTTTTTTTAATAATATTATTTCACGATTGGTTAACTTTTATAGCAGAGAAAAACAATATAAGACACTTCTTATAAAACAGACATTTACTTTTTACAGACAAACGGGACCGATTTAAGACTCTAAATTTTGTAGGTAGATTCATCCAAACACACCCTTCAATATTATAGTAGGAATTTTTAAAATTAATCGGTTTTTTTTACTTTAAAGTCAAAAAAACGTTTTTGTGTATACGACCTTATATTTCGTATAGGATTTTGTTCGAAATAATAGTGTATCAATGCGTCGCCTTAATGAAAGGTTTAATCGAGCCATCTGTTAGACTTAATGAAGTACTAAAATTTTAATTGACGATCGAATGAATGCTTTCTTTCTTTCTTTCTCTCTTCTGTCTTTGCAATTAGTAGATTTTGATATATTTTTGTACGGAATAATACGTAATAGTACCGTTTTTAGAGGATTTCTACTGTTTCGTGACAAGTTTTACTGTCATGTATCTATCTATCTACCTATCTATTTAATGCGATCGCAGATATTTGTTCAGGGTGTTCTGGGTATTTTCTATGTATAATAAAAACATATCTAGGTATGTAATATATTGTATTAAGTATATCAGTTATCTAGTACCCATAACACAAGCTCTGTTTAGCTTGGGGCTAGATAATGCTGTGTGAACCGTCCACCATTTTTTTATTTATTTTATTTAGCCTGTGTGCACCCACTGCTTGGTATAGGCCTCCTCTCTAACACGCCACCCTCTCCGGTCCTGTGCTGTTTTCATCCATTCTCGTCCAACTACTTTAATGCACACACCTTCAGTTTCAGCTGTGCGATAAAACTGTGCAGTCGAACTGTACTTATAGATAAATCGTACGTCCCTACAGCACATAAAAGTTCCAGCAAAAACAGTAAAACTGCGCAGTTCATTCATTTCGTTCCGCCATGATATCATAGACACACGACGTATTGAAGCACGTACCTACGCACGAGCATTCAATACGTGATCCACGCGAGAACTGTGCGCTCGGCACACACGTTACGATTATCGGCACAGTTTCCTCCGATTCCGTTTTATCTATTCAAAATTTCATCCTACTCCGTCCGACGGTATAGTTTAAAAAAATCGTAGAAACCGTACTGTTTTTGACAAACACACGTTATTATCGGCGCAGTTTTAACGGTACCGTGCGATCGTAACGATTTCTCGTAACGTGTGTGCCACCCATAACGATGCCATCCGACCATCGGGCGGGTGGTCTGCCTCGTGATCGCCGACAATCTCGTGGCCACCATTCCGTGGTCCATCTTCCGTCACTCCTTCTAGTCATTTCTGTACTGTCTTATAATCAGCCAATTCTGAGATAATGCCTTTACCAGTTCGGCCATAGAACACTATGACGCTGGAGACGAAATTTATGGGCACTATCAACTCGGCTATAGTGCCGATGGGGAGCCATCTACAGGTGTTTAATTAGAAACCTTCTGTTCAAAGTCCGAAATTAGTCCGAAACATTGACAAGAGATGACACCACTGTTATATCATCATAGTTTATAATTTTTCAAGTGTAAACCACAATTCATGGATAACATTACGTTTAAATGTAACCCAAAGATTCCGTTCCAGCATGACTCAAACCCGCACCCTTGCCTGTGATCGGCAATGCCTTTTCCAGTTCGGCCATAGAACACCAATAGTGCCCACAAATTTCGTCTTCATTGTCATAGTGTTCTATGGCCGAACTGGAAAAGGCATTGCCGATCACAGGCAAGGGTGCGGGTTTGAGTCATGCTGGAACGGAATCTTTGGGTTACATTTAAACGTAATGTTATCCATGAATTGTGGTTTGCACTTGAAAAATAATATACTAATTCTGAGATATATGTGAGCTAGACTAAAAGCCGCGATTATTGAAAATGACAAATGCACAAGCCGTGCGATGCCAATATGCTTTCTCTCTCTCTCTCTCTCTCTCTCTCTCTCTCTCTCTTCCGTCTTTGCAATTAGTACAAGTGTAGTATGTACGCAACATAATAGTAACGTTATGAGAGGATTTGTACTCTTTCGTAACAAGTTTTACTGTTATTGTCTGATTATATGTGAGCTGACTATTTTAGCTGTGATTATTTGTTGTTATGGCACCAACGAAAACCTTCAATTACATAAAAAATGCAGACAGACGCCGTTTTTTTATATATAGACGCACAGCCACGGCGAATTGTTTGGACAATGTCCAAATGTATTTTTAAACGCTCGTTTATATACGCAATGTTACGGGTCCATCCCGCTGTGATTGTTGTGAAGTTATAGTGTTGTAGTGTATAGTGTTGTACTAGCAGAGCTTTTTAGGGTTCCGTAAAAAAATAAAGGAAATGTTGTGTGGGTATAAGTATGGTTCAGTAGAAGTAGAGCTTTCTTGTGAAAGAGTTCGTCCGGGGAAGTACTACCACCATACCTATTTCTGCCGCAAAGCAGTAGTGCTCGCATTGCTGTGTTCCGGTTGGAAGGGTAAGGGTGCCGGTGAAATTACAGGCACATAAGACTTTTCATCTTTATGTCTCAGGGTGGCGGGCGCAGTGCAATGCCACATAGGGCGCGTCCTAGGTGGACGTGACCTGTGAGGTAATGCACTGTTCATAGGCAGAGGATACCGCTTAACATCAGGTGGGCTATCTGCTTGTTCTGTCATTCAAGTAGTAAAAAAAAAACCATGCGAAGCCGGGACGAGTCGCGAGTCTTGAATAATAATAATTGTTTTCGTGACACCTTGAACCTTGTAATATTATCATGGGTGAGATAATTAGAGGCTCGCTGAAGTGGTATTGTTCCTCAAATTATTTGCACAAGTGGTTATCCAATACTTTCCGTCTTATTGATACTTCGTGACTCAGTCAAGGTGGGCCAAAATTAATAGTAGATTTGATTTTTAACTGACCATCATCATCATCATCAGCATTCCACTGCTGGACATAGGTCTCTCCCATGGCACGCCACTGAGCCTGGTTTTCGGCTCTCCTCATCCAGTTTCTGCCAGCCACCCCGCGCAAGTCGTCGCTCCCTTAGCCAGAGGGTGCCTGACACTATGTTTGCTAAGGCGCGGTCTCCACTCAAGAACTCGTTTACTCCACCGGTTATCGGTTCTTCTGCAGACATGACCGGCCCACTGCCACTTGAGCTTGCTAATCCTCTGGGCTATGTCTAGAACTTTGGTTCTCTGTCGGATAACCTCGTTTCGGATCTTATCCCTCAGAGAGACTCCAAGCATAGCCCTTTCCATAGCTCGCTGAGTGACTTTAAGTTTATGGACCCATCCTACAGTGAGTGTCCACGTTTCAGCTCCGTAAGTCATAACTGGTAGGACGCACTGGTTAAAGACTTCAGTCTTTAGGCATTGTGGGATGGGCGACGAGAAAACTTGACGAAGTTTTCCCAATGCTGCCCAGCCAAGCTGAATTCTCCTACTTAATTTTTTCTCGAAGCTATGTTTACCTAGCTGTATGATCTGCCCGAGGTAAACATACTCCTGCACAGCTTCGAGAGGTGTTCCAGCGACCGTGATCGGAACCGGGGTTACATGCTCATTGACCATGATTTTGGTCTTGTCCAAGTTCATTCCCAGTCCGACCCGTCGAGAAGCATCAGCTAGGCCGTTCAGCATTTGTTGCAGTTCCTGCGGCGATTCAGCCATAATAACGATGTCGTCTGCGAATCGAAGGTGTAAAATGCGCTCACCATTAATGTTAATGCCTCGTCCGTTCCAACTCAGCGTCTTAAACAGATCTTCCAAAGCGTTTGTGAACAATTTAGGCGATATCACACCCCCTTGTGTCACGGCGCAATTGAATAGGTTTAGACTGCTGGTTCTGTACTTGGACGGTCATTGTGGCGGAGTCATAGAGGCATCTCAGCATCTCGATATATCGCCAGTCAACTTGACATCGCTGCAGGGACTCCAGAACAGCCCAGGTTTCTATAGAGTCAAAGGCCTTCTCATAGTCCACAAAGGCTAAGCACAGAGGCTGATTATACTCCTCCGACTTCTGTATAATCTGCCGCACTGTGTGGATGTGATCTATGGTGCCATATCTTCCTCGAAACCCAGCCTGCTCCGGGGGCTGAAAGTCATCAAATCTTCGCGCAAGACGATTCGTGATTACTCTGGAGAACAGTTTGTAGATATGGCTTAAGAGTGAGATGGGTCTGTAGTTCTTCAATAAGGCCTTGTTTCCTTTTTTGAAGAACAACACCACCAAACTCCCATTCCATGCCACTGGAGTTCTCCCGTTGTTTAAGACGGAGCTGAATATGCGTTGACTATAATCAAGTACAATATTCAAATTATAAATATGTATGGATACTACATTATAATTCCGAGGGATCAATGTACCAGAAACACGAAAGGACAATATTTTCTCGATAGAAGACGATCACAAAGTTACCTCTAACTTTTGGTAAATTATCTATGGTGGGTTGGCTCGATCCTATGTCGTTAGGTAGGGACACCACAAAAACAATAGGATACAGTTCCACTCACTTAGTTTAACAACAGTTCACAAAGTCACAGATAGTTTTACAGTGATTTGATAGTTCTCGTCTATGTTAGAAAATATGGAGAAACGAATAGTAGAAAAGGATCTAGATTATTATAACAATTACAGTAGATAATGAGGGCTTTTCATTATAGAATTAAAAATAGTAGTTCGTTTTGGCTCGATAGATGGCGCTGACTCAACTGTGTTAGTCAAAATTAACAAATGCATTGATGAATATGAATGGTATGAATCCGGAATAATTATTATTAATTTTAGCTCGTGGGATGAATTTCTGGGATCAATACGGATGTACCCATTGTCTGTGCTTCTGTATGATAGTAACAAAATGCCACGAAAATATATCACTACGTTGTTGACTTTGACATCTCACTTTATTTTGACAGTTAGCACAGAGCTGGCGCCATCTATTGTCAAGGCTATGAACATGTTGTGAAACAGCCGTGAAAACCCCTCACTATATTGAAGTGCGCGATCCAGTTGTAATACTTATCTTGTCTTACGCTTTCCTCTTTATAATATTAGTATATAGATATAGATTAAAAATGATCCTTAAGATTGTAATGAATTAAATATTTATTTGAATTATTATAATATTATTATTATAATTGCTGCTGTTGATCAGCTTGGTCACCACGTGACGATGGTAAGCGGCCTGACGGCATGACTCTTGTTCCGTGGGAGAAGGGTAGGCCTTTGGTGTGGGACGCTACATGCGTTGATACTAGAGCATGGATACCGAATTTTCGATAGTATCGAAATACCGGAATATCGGACCCATAATACGATATTGAAAAACCGGTATTGGCCTGGACTAAAACCGGAATTTCGATATTAAATTAAAAATATATGAGATACAAACAGCGGCGCTACGTGACCAACACCAGCTAGGCTAAGGCTTAATTTTAATTAAGCTAAGGTTTAATTTTACATTTCTTGTTTCAATTATGCTGCAGAAACATAAATATAGTATCACAAGGTGTCTTATTTACCTTTGCCTATTTATTACTTACTATTAACTAGTGGTTCGTCCCGAACTGAGATCTCGCGAATACACGCGATTTAGGAAGGTTACTTACCTTATTTCTTTTAAAATATCTATGTTATATACGTAAGTACATTCACATAAAATGAACGTAGTTATCACGGTACTTCATATCCAAGCTTCAAAACGAATCGATACCGCGATCTAATTTTCAGACATAATTACCATTGCAAAAACAATCCTCAATTTTCGACTTCTCCCTGTAGTTTTGCACAAAATATACAAATACCGTTCTAACCGTTTTAGTAGTAGTAGAGCTTTTTTGTGTAAGAGTTCATCCGGGGAAGTACTACCACCATACCTATTTCTGCCGCAAAGCAGTAGTGCTCGCATTGCTGTGTTCCGGTTTGAAGGGTAAGGGTGCCGGTGAAATTACAGGCACATGAGACTTTTCATCTTTATGTCTCAGGGTGGCGGGCGCAGTGAAATGCCACATAGGGCGCGGCCTAGGTGGACGTGACCTATGAGGTAATGCACTGTTCATAGGCAGAGGTTACCGCTTAACATCAGGTGGGCCATTTGCTTGTTCCGTCATTCTAGTAGTATTAACCGTATTGACTGCCAGTTCAATTCTGCACGTGGCTCGCAGATTTTCTGAGGGAAAGATCCATGCGAGTAGTTATTTATGGCTGCTCGTCGGATCAATTGGATATAAACGCCGGGGTACCTCAGGAGTCTATCTGCCTATCAGTGGTATCTGCCACACTGTTTCGGCTGCACATTAATGATCTGCTAATGCCCGGTATCATTGGGTATGCAGACGACAGCACAGTTGTGGAGAGATATGTTTCCACTGCCCGAGCTAGGCAGATTTAAATACAGGAGCTAAGAGATGAGATGCTGCAGCGTCTGAATTTGACTCTCATGACCGTATCCGACTGGGGCGATGCCAGTTTAGTCAAGTTCAACGCCTCTAATACGCAGACTTGTCTCTTCTCGGCGTAAAAAAGTCAGTTTCTCCAAGTTCCTGTATTCCGAGATGTACCTGTAGCTATAGTAGGGGATAACCTCGAGCTCTTGGGTGTTTCACTTACGCCTACTCTCAACTTTGGCTCCTACGTCGAGTCTAAGGCAAATACAGCTGCCATGAAGCTACACATCCTGAATAAGGTAAAGCGTTACTTCACGCCAGGACAGCTTCCGAGTGTATAAAGCTCAAGTCTGGGCTTGTATGGAGTACTGCTGCCATGTTTGGTATGGCTCTGCCAAACACCAGCTTGCTGCCTTGGACTCGATTGAACGCAGAGCTTTCAGGCTTATTGGTGAGCAACATATGGCAGAGACTAAGATCCAGAGTCTCAAGCACCGCCGTAAAGTCGCATGCCTTTCGATCTTCTATCTATAGGTTACATTTCGGGGAATGTTCCCAGGAACTTCACGATCTGATCCCACCATCTCCTTTTTATCATTGGAAGAGCAGACGCACAGCTCGGTACCATCCTTACCTCATCAGTATACCCTCTATTCGTACTAAACGAGTAATTGCTACCTTTATAATGCGAACTGCACTCCACTGTATTCCACTCCGTCCCTACCGTCGTATGTCTTCCCTGAAAACTATAATCTGGGTCTCTTCAAGGCTAGAGTGAATAGGTGCCTTCCTTTGTGCTTCATCTTCGGCCACATCGTACTTACCAACAGGTGAGATTGTGGCCAAAAATAGGTCTATCATAGTTAAAAAAAATGCCTTCTAAAAACATTTACTGAGATGATATAGTTAAGTGGCTTGAAAAGTTAGACCTACAACGTCGTTCAAATTCCTAAAAACGGGAGGTCAACAATATTGGTTATTGTTTTTCAGGGTACAAGTTTCGAAATAATAGAGTTTTCCCAGTATTTGTGTCATAAAAGCTACAAACGTACCAAATTTCAGCGATGTAGGATTGTAAGTACCCTAGAGAAAAGCGAGTGGAAGTACCCTAGAGGTTTTGGTTTTTTACTTTTTCGATTTACCCTAATATCTCATAAACTAATTAAGTTCAAAAGTTATAAAAAATTGTTGAACTTTCGAAGCGAGGGGCTTTCATATGACACCCCGTTTGATCTGATATTCTCACTTTTAATTTGTTTACCCCCTCTTGGACCCCAATATCTCAACAACCCCCAGACCGATATAGCTCATGACCTTACCAACAAATTGTACCAACACTATCTACCCCCCGATCAAATTTCATGAAGATCGGATTAACCGTTCGGAAGTTATGCTTGGACAAACATACATACATACAAACGCCGATTATTCCAATTTGACAAGGAGAACTCGCTTCGCTCGTTCAAAAAAAGAGGGAATTCGTGATTTACATATGCTTTTATATTATTTTATATTTTTGACGACCACTGTGGCGCGGCGGGTGAACGTTCGCCTGCGACGCAGGAGGTTGCGGGTTCGATTCCCGCCTCGGAACAAATATTTGTGCGATCCGCAGATATTTGTTCAGGGTGTTCTGGGTATTTTCTATGTATTAATAATAAATATCGATCTATGTAATATATTGTATTAAGCACCTATATCAGTTGTCTATAACCCATAACACAAGCTCTGCTTAGCTTGGGCTAGATAATGTTGTGTGAACTGTCCAGCAATATTTATTTATTTACTTATTTATTGGTTTTTTGTAAAAAGTTACTTACAGTTTTTTAATTCCAATTAATGTTATCTATTTATTATTTTATAACATAATGTAAGTGGTAAAAATGTAGATTTTGTGTTCCCTTAGAATGATAGTTTGTGCGTTTATATCATCGTTTACATATAATAAGACAAGATAACTAACTGAATTCATATTTGTATGAATATCGAAAAAATATCGAAATACCGGTTTTCCGGTATTTCAGAATTTGATATCGAAAAAATACCGGTATTCGAAAAAATTTAGATCAGAATGGAAGTATAGTGAAAGGAGAAGAATGCGTATTAAGAAGATGGAAAGAGTATTTTGAAAGTTTGTTTGAAAGAGAGGATAGACAGGCACCTACCTCAGTTATGAATGTAAGCGATAACCATAATGAAAGTACTATAAGCATGGATGAAATTGTGAAAGCATTGCGAAGTATGAAATCAGGGAAGTCTGCAGGGTATGATAGGATAACAGTTGAGATGCTGAAGGCTGGACATGGCATCGTAGCGAGTCAGCTGTACCGCCTTTTCAATTTGTGCTGGAACACCGGTCAAGTACCAAGGGATTGGAGCAAAGGTGTCATCGTACCTCTTTACAAGGGAAAAGGTTCACAGCAAGACTGCAAAAACTACAGAGGTATTAGCCTACTCAGCATCGTCGGCAAACTGTATGCAAAGGTGTTGATTGAAAGAGTTGTGAAAGAAACTGATGAGAAAATATGGGACGTACAAGCGGGATTTCGAAAGGGTATGGGATGTACGGATCAGGTCTTTTCCTTGCGATGCATAACCGAAAATTTTTTGGCCAAGGGTCGAAAAGTCTATTGCGCTTTCTTGGATTTGGAAAAGGCCTACGATAAAGTGATGAGGAATGAACTATGGTCGGTACTGTCGATGTATGGGGTAGACAGGAACCTCATTCGAGCTCTGAAATCTCTCTACGAGGATTCCAGTGCTTGCGTAAGAATACACGGGTCATACACTGAATGGTTTAGCATCGAAAAGGGTGTTAGACAGGGACGTGTAGCGTCACCGTGGCTGTTTAACCTATTCATGGACAGTTGTTTGCAAGATTTTAAAGATAGTGAATGTGGGTTAAGAATGAATGAGTTACTCGTCAAATGTCTTCTCTACGCCGACGACCAAGTAATACTTGCGCCGTCCGCGGATGAGTTACAAGAGAAGGTTACAATTGCGCATGAATGTTTTGAGAGGAAAGGAATGAAAGTAAACGTAAGTAAGACGAAAGTAATGGTTTTTGAAAGAGACGAACTAATGACAATATGTGATGTTTTGATTGGTGGAGAAAGAGTGGAACAAGTAGAGAAGTTTGTATATTTGGGAACTTTGTTTACAAGAGACGGCAAGCATGAAGATGATATTGAAAGGAGAGTGAATGCTGGAAACCAAGTGAATGGGGCACTTCACGCCTTTATGAGCAGTCGGAATGTGTCCAAAAAGGCACGACTGGCCGTGCATAGAGGGGTGTTAGTACCTACACTAATGTATGGTAGCGAAAGTTGGGTATGGCAGAAGAAACATGAAAGTAGAATAAATGCAGTGGAGATGAGAGCTTTGAGAAGTATGTGTGGTGTGACTTTGAGAGATAGAATAAGGAATAGTGTGATAAGAGAGCGTTGTGAAATTAAAGAAGACGTAGTGACTAGGATTGAGAAAGGTATGCTTAGATGGTTTGGGCATTTAGAAAGGATGGACGACAGTAGATTGATGAAACGTAAGACGAGCGTGAATGGGACAGTGGGAAGGGGAAGACCTCGGCGAACATATTCAGACCAGATCGGAGACGTTCTGGAAAAAGGCCAGGTCAAGAGTACCCTTAACCGACGAGCATGTATGAAGAATGTGATGAGAGTGAATGAAGCAAAAGAGGTGTGTCAGGATCGTAGCAAGTGGAAATCCGTGGTCTCTGCCTACCCCTCCGGGAAACAGGCGTGAGTTTATGTATGTTTGTATGTAGAAAAATGTTCCGATAGTCCATGCTCTAGTTGATACCCTTGCGCCATCTCATCTGTCCGGGACATCAGTTAGGGCCGGTGCGGTGGCAGATTCCGCTGAGGACCTCAAAAGACGCAAATATGCAAGTCTCGACAGAGCTTACTTATTTGAGCCTTTTGGGGTCGAGACTCTGGGTCCGTGGGGTACCGGGGCCCTTCGCGATTTCAAAATTCATTCAGGGCGTCTGGTCGAAGCGACGCGTGACCCCAGAGCTGGCTCTTATCTGGCTCAACGCATTAGTATTGCCATTCAGCGTGGCAATAATAATAATAATAATAATAATAAGACCAATATCTTAAGAAGCTCTCGCTAAATGGTTGGATCAAGGGTCAGATCCAGATGGCGGTACTCCTGGACTCGGCACGCATAGTCAGGAGGTTCCTCTCTCTGCAGCCCTAGCCCCCGACCGTTTGGGCCTCGCTCCGCGGTCGGTGGTTCCCCGTTTAGATTTATATTTTTTACTATAATGTTTTTTATACTATTTATTTTTTGTAGATAGTATTCCTTTATAGTGAAAAATATATATTTTTTTACGAGATTTAGAATAAATAAGTGAGATAATAATAATAATGCTGGACAGTGCACACAACATTATCTAGCCCCAAGCTAAGCAGAGCTTGTGTTATGGCAATGCAGCCAGTATCTTAGGGACGCTTCCGTCTGGTAGTGAGTTGGATCAGTTGAGCTACCTTTAGATCGCTAGCAGCAGTCTTCAGGTAGCGCAACTGTTTCATATGTATTTTGAACATACCTTGTATTAGTTGTATTATTCTTTCTGTAAATAAATATAATTTAAGTTATAATAAGTATTATATCAATAAGCACGTATCGGAACTGATATAAGATGTAGCATGTAGCTAATCGATTCTGTATTTACACACTAACTCTTGAATTCCCTAATACGCGTATAATTCAGATTGAAGGTAGGCCGATAAGAAGTCCGTCACTCGCTGCTTGGTTTGTGAGGCTGAGGTATGGAGGCCGGAATGCTCTAAGGGCTGCGGCAACACCGGGCAGAGACCCTAGTTAAAAAAAACTTTTCGAAAAAAAGGAAAAAATAGCGGCCAAGTTCGAGTCGAACTCGCCAGTGAAGGGTTTGATGGAAAAAAAAAATCGTTTCAGTTCTAAGTATGGGGAACCCCCAAAATTCTTCTTCTTTCTCCAAAATCTTAATGTGGTTCACAGAATACATCTAGGTACTTACCAAGTTTCAACAGCATAGTTCTTATAGTTTCGGCAAAAAGTGGCTGTGACATATGGACGGACAGACAGACATACATGACTACTCCATAAGGGTTCCGTGTTTTTCCATTTGGCTACGGAACCCTAAAAAGACTTCGTGGCTAGTATTTTTTTTCCAATATAATATAATATAATTCATTCATTAAATCAGACATTATTAGGTCCATTATTTGTTAGTATTATTCTTAAAAACTATGTTTGAAATACATTAGTTATACATTAGTTGTACCAATACAAGAATTCATAATATTAGTGATCGTAACCGTGTGCTGATCACAATGAGCCTAAACACGGCCAGTCTACTATTATCCATCGAGGAGTTCCGTTGTCCACCTTCCGTCTCCATCATCAGATCAGCTCGCTGTCACCATCATATTGTATTGTCATCGGAATGTCAAATTTCATCTCAATCGGTTAAGGACAACTGCTTTAAAATTCAGTTGCAAGATTCCACCCGGACATACATACATTGCAAGTTAAATAAAAGCTTATAAAAAGTAATCATATCGGCTAGTATCATGTATTTGATAGTAGATATATTTAATTCCAGATTTTGGCATTCTAGATGTTCCATTCGAGATTTTTCATTCGAGATTTTCCATTCAAGATTTTTCATTCGAGATTTTCCATTCGAGATTTTCCATTCGAGATTTTTCATTCGAGATTTTCCATTCGAGATTTTTCATTCATTAATTTTCGGTCACGATTTTTCATAAAAATAAATTCAACAAAGTTTTTATTGGCAAATATCTATAGAGATTTATTAATTTTACGCCGACTGTACTTAACTAACAAAAGTAATTAATTTTGTAAAAATTAAAAAAAAACCCAACGCTGAACGGCTGAACCGATTTTGATCAAACAAAGCTAAGAACACTCCCGACAAAAAAAAATCCTTTAAAAAAAACGAAATCTGTTCATCCGTTCGGGAGCTACGATGGGACAGACAGACACACACACAGACAAGTCAAACTTATAACACCCCCTCGTTTTCCGTCGGGGGTTAAAAATCGAACAGGAATTTAAAAAGTTGCCCAAAAAATGTTTGCATTATTTATTTATTTTATGGATCGAACAGGACCATCAAAGTACAATGGATCATTCTCAATGGATCTAAGTGGGACTACTTGTTATTATCTGTGGTAGTTAGTAACTGGCGCGCTAAGTGGCTCTGATAAGATGGCGGTTAGGGAATCGCCCAGTTCTTATCTAAGTATTCCTCGAGGGTATGATGCAATAGAAATGACATCAAGTATGTTGGTTGATATCCGATATGCAACGGTTCCATGCCATTTCAAGGTGGGCTCTTGAATCTCTATGCAACTTGAAAGTATATCTCAGGTACGCCTAACATATATTGATTGAAAACACGTAAATATAATTAGGTACGCCTTAGGTACCTAAGATATATTGAATAAAAACATGAAAATATATCATAGGTACGCTTAAGATAAAACCTGGCACCAAGACCACGGAAGTACCAAAAAAGCAAGTTTACCGGAATTATTGCAATTTCGAAAGTAGCATATGACTGTCCAATAGGCAGAATGTGATTATATCGAAATGTGACTGTAACTTGAATGTTTCAACGAGCTGTACCGATTTTGATGAATGAGATGTCAATCAAATCGTTGTTTATTACGGTCTGTGTGACATTTTAAACCGACTTCAAAAAATAGGAGGAAGTTCCCAATTCGTGTTTTTCTTCAAGTTGAACGTAGAACTTTCTACTTAGTTACATCAGAATCGAATGTCAACGACCATTTGTAAAATATAGGGCTGCAAAAACACGGCGGCCATTTTGTTTTTTTGCTTGATTTAAACTTATCTGTGTTGGGCCATACAGTTGTCAGTAACCGATAAGCGGGCCGAGTTCTTGAGAATACAATCTTATATCTTGTCTTGTATTTAAACAAATGGTTATAACTTATATCCCTACCAGGTTTAACTTGTATTTGGAAAAATGTAATACCGTAAGAGCAGGTCGGTTGACGTGATAAAATGGCTGACCCCTAGCGAAAACGAGGAGAAATTTAAGGTGGGTTTTTCGCTTGTGGCGCGAAACTCAAATTTGTTCGTGTTTTTTGTTCATCACTGCTCATCAACACTTCTAATAGCACACAAGTTTTAATTGATAGTATGAC
The DNA here is from genome assembly GCA_932527175.1 of Operophtera brumata. Classification (NCBI taxonomy): domain Eukaryota; kingdom Metazoa; phylum Arthropoda; class Insecta; order Lepidoptera; family Geometridae; genus Operophtera; species Operophtera brumata. Next base: position 28,058,669 of record OW052239.1, on the reverse strand, counting down.
ATAAATATCATTAGTTTGGCTATGAATGTGCTTGAAACAAAAAAACACTGTAAAAACCATTGAAGCACAATCGTAGCTAAACTAATGATATTTATTTTATGTGATACTAAATTAAAACTTGTGTGTTAGGTCATATAATCACCGACAACATAGTTTTAGCTATCTGAAGAAGTGTTGATGAGCTGTGATGAGCAAAAAACATGAAATAAAAATGAATTTCGCGCCACAAGCGAAAGTAACTACCTTAAGGACGCTGTCAGTAAATGTATGGAAGGAAACGAAACTTCATATAGTTTCGAATACTGTCAAATTCTCGTATTAAGGGCTTGTACACAAAACTGCGATGCGACGTCGCATATCGCAAAAATCTGCGAGTTCTTACACTTACATCTTACTACTTGCGAATTCGCATCGCGTCGCATCGCAGTTTTGTGTACAAGCCCTAAGCCCCCAGCTTGCAGCCCCTTAGTTCATCGAAGTTTTCGCCAGGGGCGCTGCACGTAAATGTTTTCCAGGAAACGAAACATATAGTTTCTAAAAGGGTAGTAATAAAAGCTCCGACAAAAAAAGAAGAATTGTCCTTACTCAAAATATTAAATCTACTGCCTAAAATACTAACTTTCCAACTACTTTTGTCCGAATAAAAATGACGAAACGACCGAATGAGATACTGAAATCTTCGAAAAATAAACATGACTGTTTATTGCGATAATACTTTTCTACCAGCATAAATTACGTTCTACTGAAAACTATGCTTTGTAATTTTTATCTTTTTTTTTGTGAGGATAAGTATGAAGTTATATAATTGGAAGTGTCGGACTCCGGTATGGGCTCTCGCCAGTACTCTCGCGAGGTTGCCCCTGAGTGTCGCTTCACCCATTCGACCTTCGCTACACTACGGAGGTCGCCGGCTCGCTTCGCTCGGCACCTCCCCCCTTCACTCCGCTCGGCCTCACGGGCTTGCTCCGCTCAGGACCTCCCACGCGAGCTACTGGCTCCGCGTTTTTATATACACTCTAGGGGCGTGACGCACAAGACCACGTGGAGTCGGGGAGCTCCGTGTCGGTTCTGTCACTTATTTTGAACCTAACCTACTCATGTCGGAATGTCCTGAGTCGATTCTGAGTCTCATACCGGAGTCCGACACTTCCAATTATAAAATATGATTATTTTGACAAAACCTCTGTTGTCGGTAACTTAGTAATTTTGTCGGAGGTTCATTATAACGCTGGTTACTTAGAATAATAGTCGGCCACAGATCGCTGGAGATTAATTTGTTTTTCGGAACCATTATTATTTCCCTTTCTAAAAGTATCAAAACTCGCACTAAGGTCTCTGCTTTTATAGCCTGTACATAACCATAAAAAGTGATGCTTCTAAGCCCACAAGCCTTTTTATGAAAATCAATGGCCTCTAGAGAGCGCAAAAAAAAAACTAGTTTCGGTCGCTGTTCACATTTTCTTGCAACTTATCTAAGATATTAAGCTCCTAATTTAACATGAAAGGAAAAACTTTTACACTGTTGATAAATTGTTTTTTATTTATTTTTATTGACACTCATCACATCTATTATAATAATAATAATCATAATCATTTATTAATTTACAAACATGGGTACATATTTAAACAGGTGACAAAATAGTACGGTAGATCCAGCCATGCTTTACCAATGTTGGCATGCAAAAATAGTTACACATAAAAAATTAATAAAAAAAAAACTTAAATTTAGAAGAAAAAAAAAACTTTTTTTAAATTTAGTAAAACTTGGGTACATTAAACGTAATAAATTTAGCACAAATTAAAAATAAAATTAGAATACGAACAGATGTCAAATTAAACCTAAAAATACCATTACACTATATTATGGTCAGACAAGAACTCATCTAGTGTATAATATGCTTTTTTGGCCAATAAATTGTTTAATTACCTTTTAAAGGCATTTAAAGGTAACGTTCGAGCAGAAGGCGATATCTTATTGAAAATGATGGGTGCCATGCAAAACACGCTCTTGCGCAGCAAATTTTGTTGTACGTGAAACATTTCAACAATTACCCTCTAAGCGACTTCCAACTGCAAACCATTTAAACAGCTCTGGGTTGGTTTTGACAAATACAGCGATTTCGCTAATGTATAATGCAGCTGTAGTAACAATTTTTAGTTCTGTAAAGAGGTTCTTGCACGATTCCCTCTTCTTTAAAAATGTGCATGTTCTAATCTGCAAAAACTTACAGTATTTGTTTTGTAATGATCAATCTCCCGCACCTAGTTCTACTTAAAAACAATAACAACTATACTTCAGAGTACAATTTCCTTTATAACAAGTAATTAATTTTGTAAAAATTAAAAAACCCTCAACGCAATGAAACGGCTGAACCGATTTTGATGAAACGTAGCTTAGAACAAACACGACAAAATCACCTTTCAAACGAAACAAAAGATCTTAATCGGTTCATCCCTTTGGGAGCTACGATGCCACAGACAGACACACACACAGACACGTCAAACTTATAACACCCCGTCGTTTTTGCATCGGGCGTTAAAAAGTCAAATTGAAATGGCCAGTAGGTACTGCAGAACGGCAATTTTATAGGTGCAGCGGCAATCGAACCCACAACCTCTCGCAGCTCAGCCGGCTACTCGCCCGACGCGCTACAGAGGTCGTCATCGTAATGTACGACACATTCATTTTTACAAGCTTTTATTTAACTTGCAATGTATGTTTGTCCGGGTGAAAACTTGCAACTGAATTTAAAAGCAGTTATCCTGAACCGATTGAGCTGAAATTTTGCATACCTGTTTAGTTCCGATGACAAAATTCAGCTCAATCGGTTGAGGTAGTTGAGGATAACTGCTTTAAAATTCTGTTGCAAGATTTCACCCGGAACAACATACATTGAAGTTAAACAAAAGCTTGTAAATTGTCTTGCACCGCTCTCATGGATGCCTGGCTAGTCGGGCCTTTCCGTTAGGTATTTTTAAAATTAATCCGAGCCTGTCCAGTCGGACCGTGGTGAGCCGGGACGCGGCCAAAATATTAGTTTACTTTGTCTAAATTGCTGTTGCTTCTGACAGGAAAAAATCTAAAGCTTTTTTTTAATGTAATGTTTCGACAAACTGGCATACGGCCCGCCTGATGGTAAGCGGTTACCGTCGGCGAATTGACATCTGCAACACCAGGGGCATTGCCAATGCGTTGCCTGCCCAGAAGGACTTTTTTTTTTTTGAAGCGGCTCATGTTGTAGTTTAGCGGAAACGCTTCAAGCCGTTCAAGCTAATCCAAAATAGTATAAACTTTGTATGCAGAGTGCTAAAGCGCCCTGTGCGTATGGTCGTGAGATGTATAAAGTTGTTGTTGTTGCAGGTTCGAGGGGGCAGCACAGGCAACCCGCCGCCCTCGGCTCCGGCGCTAGAGGAGAAGCGATCGCCCCTGCAGCCGCAACAGCAGGGCAGGGCACAGCCACCGCCCCCAGGTTAGTCCATCTATCCTCAACTAGCGATGCGGGAGTTGAGTCTCGAGCTACTCGAGTCAAATTGTAGACGAGTCAACTTAAATCCAGTTTCTTGCAACTTGAGTTAAGGTGGATGCTCACGCTCGTGGCGTGAAATTCAAGTGTATTGGTGTTTGTCCATTACAGCTCATCAACACTTCTTCAGATAGCGAAAGTTGATTTCGCGAGAACTAGGAGACTTGACACACATGTTTTAATTGATAGTATCTCATAAATATCATCAGTTTAGCTACGATCCCCCTAAACACGTTTATATAGTTTTTTAGGGGTATCGTAGACTGATGATCAAGCCTCAAGCGTGAACTCACCTTAACTCATCGCGCAAGGGCGCCGCCCGACCAAACGAATCGAACTCGAAGACTGGGCTGATTCGGGCTTGTCCATACGACAACCGAATACCAAGTTGCGGAAGAGAGAAAATTCATGCTTACTTATCGTCGATTTAATGTGCGTTAGAAAGGAACACGATTGTGCTTCAATGGTGTTTACAGTGATTTTTTGTTATTGTTTTTGTTTTTTGTTATAACTAATGATATTTATGTGATACTATAAATTAAAACTTGTGTGTTACTTAGGAAATCAGGTTTCGCTATCTGAAGAAGTGTTGATGAGCTGTGATGAGCAAAATACACGAAATAAAAATTATTTCGCGCCTGAATCGAAAGCAACCACCTTAAAGGGTCGGCAACGCGCGTGTCATGCCTCTGGTATTGCAGGCGTCCATAGGCTACGGTAACCGCTTACCAACAGGTGGGCCGTGTGCTAGTTTGCCACCTTGGTATGGGCGTGACCTTAAAGCTTCCTCTTATGTACTCATTAGCGATATAATATCTCTTGCTAATATAATAATTTCTCAACAGAACCGGTCGTGGTGGAGCGGCCGCCACCTCCAAAGCCAGCGATCGTGAAGGCGCCCAAACAGGCCAGGATCAACGTCAAGGTAAGACCTTTCAGCTTTCGGCACAGTCCCTGCTGGACACGCTTGGATTAATAAATACCTTTCAGCTTTCGGCAAGGTCCCTGCTGGACCCGCTCGGATTAATTAAGACCTTTCAGCTGTCGGCACAGTCCCAGCTGGACACGCTCGGATTAATTAAGACCTTTCAGCTTTCGGCACACTCCCAGCTGTACACGCTCGGATTAATTCAAAAATATCTAACGGAAATTCCCGGTTGGACACGCATCTTTTTCTTGAACTGCCCCCTTATTCGCTATGACCAAACGTAACATAACGCGGGGGTCGTTACGATAACTGCGTGGAATCATCGTTCTTAATGTATTATGACGTCACACGTTATTGCCCAGGAATCTCGTATAAAAGTCAAAGCGATAGAATAGCGAAAAGTGCTCAGCTGTTTTAATTTTTCGAAAAAACTTTGGCAAAGTTTTTTGTTTTGTTTTATGACCATACCTATTTCTGCCGCAAAGCAGTAGTGCTCGCATTGCTGTGTTCCGGTTTGAAGGGTAAGGGTGCCGGTACTTTTCATCTGTATGTCTCAGGGAGGCGGGCGCAGTGCAATGCCACATAGGGCGCGTCCTAGGTGGACGTGACCTATAAGGTAATGCACTGATCATAGGCAGAGGTTACCGCTTAACATCAGTTGGGCCATCTGCTTATTCCGTCAATCAAGTAGTAATCAAAAAATATATGATGCGTAACAAAGCACGGGTATTGAGCTAGTTAGATATAAAAATATAGAAAATGCATTGACATAAAAAAATAGCTCTTAGGTCGCTGTGTTTATGGCTCATTTTACGATGGCAGTTGAGCAATTTACTCTGTTGCCGACAGTATAATCGAATTTACATTGACCATGGTTTGGGAAAATGTGAGATAGATAGATAGAAGATAGAAAATACTTTATTGTACAACTTAATAAATAAAAATAAAAAAAAATAAAAAAACTTAAATATGTAATTAAAAGTACAATGGGCGGTCTTATCGCTTAGAAGCGATTTCTTCCAGACAACCTTTGGATATACTTTACCTTTACCATTACCTTATTATACCTTTTGATAACCTGTGAGATATGTTAACGGATTTTTTCCGAGCTCTGTAGTTCGGGTCGTCTCCTCCCGTGGATGTCGTAAGAACCGACTTAGAGATTACATCTGGTGTTGGGCATCAGCATCACCAATACGGCTATCAACATCCTGCCAAGCGAGGTGATTATGGCAAATACCCCCCATTTAATGCCATGGGGGAGGCCTTGTTAATCAGCGGACAACATGACCTCATGATTGCTAATAAAGACCTTTGGGGGTCTTTATTAGCAATCCTAACAAAAACTTCGTTCAACAAGTAATTTATTTTGTAACAATTCAAATTGAACCGATTTTGATCAAACATAGCTAAGAACACTACCGACAAATTCACATTAAAAACAAAAACAAAAAAAACGGTTCATCCGTTCGGGAGCTATGTTGACACACACACACACACACACACACACACACACACACACACACACACACCTATACGTGTCCTGACGTCCTTAAGAGGACTATAGTGGTATGTCACCAACCGAGGACCCTCTGAAAAACTAGGTTAGCGACCTCTTAGGGAATTGTGAGTGCGCCAGAAAGAGAAAGAAAAAAAAAACATGACTGATGAGCCAAGTCTTATAGCTCTATCTCAACATTTTTTCGTTTGAATTTCTGTGAACAACGTGGGGTCTTAATTACACGCGAAAACGTTTATAGCGACATCCTTTCGAGGACTTTTGTGTGAGCCAAGCGAGGACCATATCATTTGACCAGGGATGACCATATGAGGACTCAGTTTAACACGTTTTTTCTTGATCCTTGTACAAAGTGAGGACGTTGTGCTAGATTTTACATGAACAAACTGAGGACGTTTTTCCGGGTAGGGCGTGTACAAAACGAGGACCTTGTAATTTTATTTTAGTTTTTCTTCCTACACTGTTCATAAACAATGAACTTTGCGAGGACGTTTCTTTTTTAAATTCCAACGTCCAATTTAAGTTTGTTTTTACTATTAACCCAATAATCAATTTACCAATTTTTTCAAAAACAATTTACCGGTTGAACTAAAAACAAAGGTTATGGAAATGTGTTTGTTCCCGTGCCTCACGTATGCGTGTCAGACATGGCCACACACGAAGAAGACACTGGAAAAATAAGAGAATGTCAAAGACTCGAGAGAAGCTACACCTGGTCATAAGCTGAAGGAAAAAAAACAAAAATATCGTAATTAGAAAAAAGATAAAGTTTGCCTTTATCTTTTTTCTGACGCTGTGAAAAAAGATCTTCAGCTAAAGTGGAAATGGGCTGGACATGTACAGCCAGCGACAGACGATAGGTGGTCGAGAACTATAACTAACTGGTACCCCATGGACAAAAAGAGACGGCCTGGAAGACCGCATAAACGTTGGAGCGATGACATCGCTAAAGTGGCAGGCATTACCTGGAGAAGAGCAGCTAGAGATAGAGAGAGATGGGGGCAGATGGTGGAGGCTTTTACCGCTCAAAGTGATATTTGCACTGGTTGAGATACCCGAAAAACGGATTAACTAATTATGTACAACATATTAAGATAAGTCAATAAATGGTTATATTTAAATATTAGAGTGTAAGAGTAATTAAAGCTTATATTATATTATATTATATATTAACCCAATACACATAATATACAATACCTCGTATAGGTTACGAGGTAAAATTAAGCTTTATTATATCATCTTAATTATTATTTATAGATGCCCTACCTAAAATGATGTGTTACCTAATACACATCATTTTAGGTAGGGCATCTTTATTATACTTTCAGCCACTTGACGACATAGGCCTTCCCCATAGAATTCCACGATTGATGGTCTTGTGCCGCCCCCATCCACTGAATTCCCGCAAAATTATCAGTGTCAAAGATTCATCGAGTGGGGTCTATTAGTAAAACTAAACAATAATACAAATAAGTTGGATACAAAATATTTACAATATATTTATTTACCAAAGTTATTCACAAATATGAGGCACTATTTCCTCACTTTCAATATTGTCACAAGAAACCAAAAATCGTTTTTTTTTCTTTATATTTGGCGTAGCACGTCTTGTACATTTACCATTTATTCACAGGGAATAATCAAGGAATAATAATTTTTTTTGTAAATATAAATTTAAAGGGCAGACAAATAAAATTTCATACGAAAAATTATGAAAAAAATAACTAAAAATGTAGTCAATAATTCAAATTGTAAACATAAACTAATTAATTATTACTCATTGCAGATGTCATGTTAAAATTAAATATACTAAGTAGCAATTACCTTAGATTTTATTAAATCTAATCTAATTTAAAATTATTTCATTTTGCCCGATGTTGATCTGCTCGCTTCAGTGAACAGCTACGTTTCGGTGAACTCTTTGGGGCAACCGAGGGTTTTGTCTGTGTGATTATGGATGAGGTTATCAAGACGAACAACTATCGAAAGTACATCATGAAGGATGGGACGGTTGATATCTGTAGAGCATGTCACCGTCCCGGAGAGTCCCTCAGGCATGTGTTTTCGGTAGTCAGGAGGTTCCTTTCTCTGCAGCCCTAGCCCCCGACCGTTTTGGGCCTCGCTCTGCGGTCGGTGGTTCCCCGTTTAGATTTATATTTTTACTATAATGTTTTTACACTATTTTTTTTTTGTAGATAGTATTCCTTTATAGTGAAAAATATTTTTTTACGAGTATTTGTATAAATGAGTGAGATAATATTAATATAGCCTTTTTATTTCCTTAACTAACTATTTACATAAATGTTTATATTACAACTATATAGTAGACTTTTTTTAATATAGCTAAGGCCCCTTTCGGGTATAGGTCTCTTTGTCTTTCTTTGTTATTATTGCCTCACTTCTTCTTTTATTATTTTTCAACTTGATATTAAATAGGCTTTTTTCCACTGAGCGCAGTTTGTTTGTATTTTTTGCCTCGCAGTATCGTTAAAAATCGGAGTAGACATAACCAGGACCTTATTTTTACTTCATACACATTTCAAGTTATGTAGAGAGAAGCAAAAGACACTTTAACATAATACCTCTACAACAAGTAAATCCCTTGTCCAAAGAGAGAACGGTTTATTCCAGATGTCCACGTTATCTTGCCCACGTCAACGTGGACAGCGGGAAGTCAAAATATCCTTTCCCGTTGTCCACGTTAGCTGTCCCCGCTAACGTGGACAGCGGGAAGTCACTAAATCCCTTCCCGTTGTCCACCTTATCTAAAGCGCTATCTCCATAGGTTTCAACTACACAAAACTTAAATAAGACATACAAAACATACAAATCAATTACTGAATCAAATTCAATAACATTAAATGTAGGCAGATTAGTACGGTAAAAAGTGAAAAAAATACGTTAATTGCAGTATTAAAGTTATTTTCTCTCATAATTATGTTACAAAATTGCACGTATCACAGAATCATCTTGCAAGGAGTAAGTTCTTTAGTCTCATAGTATTACATTATCAGCTGTCAATCTAATTGTAATAATGTAATGTATCAATATTGTAAGCAGTCTAAAGTTCAGACAACACAGGAGCACATTTTATTTTATTTTATTTATTAAGGAAAAACAAACAACTACATTATATATCTAGGTACAATCAGGATTAATACATAAATTTAATTATGTAAGACTTGTTAATAATGTAGTCCACAACGTTCTCCACATGTTAGTTTTACACATGATTTTAATACTACAGCTGAGATACCGTCTGGCCCGCTATTTTATCCACATCCAGGCTATGTAGCCGCTACATAGAACATACAACTACATACGCTACATACTTTTTGCTGTATGCAAAGGAGATGTTCAGAAGTGGTATAATATTCCGAGAAAATTCTTACAGTTTTAAAGATTATATAAATTTTATATTTTATAAAACCTCCGTTTCCGAGAAAATAATAAAAAAGTTCTTGAAGGGAAAACATAATGAAACAAACATGCCCCGCCACCACACGTGTTTAATAAATAAATAAATAAATAATGTTGGACAGTTAACACAACATTATCTAGCCCCAAGCTAAGCAGAGCTTGTGTTATGGGTACTAGATAACTGATATACAATATATTTCTTTTTTTTTATTATACATAGAAAATACCCAGAACACCCTGAACAAATATCTGTGATCGCACAAATATTTGTTCCGAGGCGGGAATTGAACCCGCACTCTCCTGCGTCGCAGGCCAACCTTCGCCCGCCGCGCCACAGAGGTCGTGAAATTGTGTGTGCCACTGGTCGTAATTGTGTAGTCTATGCAATACAATAGTAGTAGAGCTTTTTTGTGGTTGTAGTAGTAGAGCTTTTTTGTGAAAGAGTTCGTCCGGGGAAGTACTACCACCATTACTACCTATTTGTACTACATTTTTCTGCCGCAAAGCAGTAGTGCTCGCTCTGCTGTGTTCCGGTTTGAAGGGTAAGGGTGCCGGTGAAATTATAGGCACATGAGACTTTCACCTTTATGTCTCAGGGTGGCGGCGGGCGCAGTGCAATGCCTCATAGGGTGCGTCCTAGGTGGACGTGACCTATGAGGTAATGCACTGTTCATAGGCAGAGGGTACCAACTTAACATCAGGTGGGCCATCTGCTTGATCCGCAATTCCAAGTAGTATTAAAAAATAATAATAATGTGTTTTTACTAAAACGAACTACGGAAAAAGCACGCAAATCCTTTACAAACTCAAACAAAACATAACTATCCTCCATGGGTCACTGTCAGTAATGTTCTATTGCTATTTAATAATGTGTCTTGTAAACTTGTTCAAGAAATGATATGAACTGAACTTAAAATTATTATTTATACCTGATATAAAATGTTATTTATAACATGATTGGAAATATGTAAAATGTAGAGGAGGACATACATCGCCATCTCTTGTGCACGGAAACAAGTTGATAGTGCTATCCCTATCTATTATTCAACACGCAAATATGCCATTTTGTCTTCTTCTGCCTGTGCCCAAAGATATGATGACTAAAATATTGTCCTTGAATGGAATACGTGCTAATACACAATTTACAATCAATTTATTTGTGCCCTGAGCTACCTGAAAAATACAAATGTTAATAAGGAGGCGAGGAATGTAGGTACCTATGCGTATTGCTATAGGCACTATTATCATTATAGGCAGCTCCTATCTATTAGTGAACTCTCCAACAGTGTAGGTAGGTACCTACTCAGAATGTATCCTGAACCTATACAGAACGGATAAACTAATAAATGAAGTAATAACGTGACAACACGGAACGAAGGTAGGAAACTGCTATGAAAAATTGTCTGTGGTTGTCTGTCTGCCGTCTGTCTCGCTAGCTAGATAGTATCAAAATTCCTTAGTCTGCCTGCCAAAGGGCATCAAGTTCACCTTTTGGGAGTGTTGCAAGTTCTATACTTTATTTTGAAAAATACGACATTTGAATCAAGTTTAAAAAAAAACGGAGGTACATTTATTATTTTCCATTAGCTTAAAAATGTATATTTAAAATAATATGCCCTTTCTCCGTAAATAACTATTATATTGCTAAGAATTTCTAGTTATTTTTATACCGGCCTCCATATATTTTTTGGACATCTCCTTTCCTGCATTGAAACTTCGCAACGAGGACAGCTGGATGGAGTTTCGCCAGAGGTGTTCAGACGCGAGGTTTCCGCAAATTGAGTTGCAAATTTGCTTTATCAACGGCGGCGTGAGCTAGGGTTCCATTTGGTTTCAGCAGTGGGGGAGTGAAGTACGGCTGAAATTAGCTTCAACCGATTTAGCCAGAGTCCACAATGCTTTACTTCCCAGAGGATATGCGGCAAGCTTAGCCCCCAAACGGCCAATCCGATCGAAGCGACCCTTTTGTTTCACCTTCTTGCAGGACTTGGCGGCTATGTTAGGCCTTCTTCTAATCCCATGCATCCGAAGCTTTTCTGTTTCTTGCGTCAACCTAGGCTAGATATGCCACATGTTTTTGCGCTTCTGCACTGGCACACGTGGGACTGAACCATGGGCAAGCATAACCTGAAGGTGAATCATCGGAGAATGGAATAAAGTATTCCATTGTTCTTTTGATCACCTCTGTAATGGCATCAGCACAGACCGTTGGGTCACAAGAAGAAAAGCTGGTTTGGCGCCATTGATAAGAAGCGAAGAAGTGTCACATCTCATTCCAATCTGCCTACACGTAACGCCACACTCACCTACTTCCTTTGTGGAAGGAATCGGGTGGCGAGTATGACGATGCAAACCACAGTGATCTGGGGAGGCAGCACTGATACTGAGTGGCGGTCCGGTGCGTTGCCAGCAGAAGTTCCAAAGTTGACTGTGTGGTTCTCTACGTTTGGAATTCTTGTTGATTAAGCAAAATTGCAAGTTTGCACAGCTCTCTCCGATCATGGTCCGTGATCTGGTATGGGAACAGCCACTTTTGGTGGGCGTTAAAGTATTCCAAAAGCGCTAGTTGGGCATCAAGGTACCGCTGTTGGGTCACATCCGCCGCATGTAGTTAAATAACCTGGTTGTCACGTGATCTCTAGAGTGTGAACGATATAGACTGGCATAGATGATGTTATCTGAGACTTTATCCACCAAAATCCACAAAGATAATGAATCGGGATCTTCAAGATCATGCAGGCGCACAAAACAAATGTCGTCCCAGGCATAAATACAGATACCAGCTTTTTGTTTCAAATTGTGCTCCAGAGGATAGCCTGGGTATGTCAGGTATGCTGTATCGGGAGGATATTGAATCTCCGTCTCCGTGAGCGTCACTTATTAAAGTATGGCTTGGTGGGCTCTAGATTCGAGCAGTCGTTGGCGGCTGCTCGACTGGGACGATGCTAATCTAGTTAAATCCAACGCGTTACTTCACACAGCACTAAGGTAAAGCTTTACTTTACACAGGGACAGCTGCTCAGTTTGTACAAAGCGCAAGTCCGGTATGGTATGGAGTACTGCGGCCATGTTTGGGATGGCTCGGCCAAACACCAGCTCGCTGCCTTAGACTCGATCTAACGCAGAGCTTTCAGGCTTATAGGAGAGCAACATATGGCGGAGACTAGGATCCAGAGTTTCGAGCACCGCCGTAAAGTAGCATACCTTTCGATCTTCTATTATAGGTTACATTTCGGGGAATGTGGCCACGAGCTACATGATCTGATCCCGCCATCTCGTTTTCATCATACGACAAGCAGGCGCCCGGCTTAGTTACATCATTATAGCCGCAATTCGCACTAAGCGTTTCGGTTCCACCTCTGTAATGCGTACAGCTAAGGAACAGATAGAACAAGTTGCCGTCGTCTGTCTTTCCTGAAAACTATAATATGGGTATATTATGGTAAATAGGTGCCTTCTAGACCTTCGTGCTACAACGTAGGCCGCATCGTCACTTACCAACAGGTGAGATTGCGGTCAATCGAGGGTCTATCACAGTTAAACAAAAACAATCACAGTTAAATTCATATTTTTCATGTTCGTTTAGTTTTGAGATTTGAGTGATTTGAGTGGTTTGTGGGAAGACGAAAGTTGAGCGTGGCACTGGACAGCGAGCCAAAAGACATACGGCAGGCTGCTGTGCCAGTAGGGGACTAGATTGGAGACTGCAGGGACTCCCGAACCCCCAATCATGGCCATCGGGTCTTCTCATACATTATCCAGCCCAAAGTCCTTTATTTGCGAGAATGTTGCATTAAAGACTGTCGGAAAGCAGATACATCGCTTGTAATTTTTTTAAATTACATTTTTACGTGAAATAGTATATTATAGGAGGAGGTATACATAGGCATAGGTGGTTTTGATTAACATTTTGTATACAAATGATTCGGTCTAAGTTATCATAATATATGATAACGTGGACATCGGGAAAGTTTTTTAATTATTTTATTTTATTCCCGTTGTCAACGTTAACGTGGACAAGCTGAACGTGAACAACGGGAATAAACCGAGAGAACGTGTGTCAGACTTTTTCAATTAGTTGTACTAACCGAGGACCTTATATTTTCTTCATACCTATGTCAAGTTATGTAGGAACTAAGCGTGGACTTTTTTGAACACGGTATTCATCACCCTACAGCAGGCTTGTCCGAAGTGAGGACATTAGACTTTTTGGAGTTGATATACAGAACCAGAATAAATAGTTGAACCAAAACTCTGTACTAATATTTATTCTGTGCCAAAACGTTATATTTTCTTCATACACAGTTCAAGTTACGTGAATACAAGCGAGGACATTTTAATATTGCCCTACAACAGACAAATCTATGTTAAGAAATCACGTACGCACATTATAATGTGGGTCTGGATACCCATGTATAATATGTATATGTAATTTACCTTCTACCGGCTCCATAGGCAGAATTTAATTTAATTATTTTAGATTTTTATTTTAAGCTCATTTATTTGTATAGGATGGGCAGCGTTCAGGAAACAACCCCATATTGACGAACTCTGTAGTGCGTCGGGCGAGTAGCTGGCTGAGATGCGAGAGGTTGCGGGTTCGATTCCCGCTGCGGTACAAATGTATGTATGATCTACAAATATTTGCTCCAGGTCTGGGTGTTATGGTGATACTCGTAGTTCCTGATACCTACACACGACACAGGGAATCCTAGTGTGGGATCAGCCTAGGTATTCGGGGTACAGTGAGGTGGTTAAGTGAAGTGTCAACTTGCGCGCGTCGATGCCAAAGGCCGGTCATCATCGGGAAGAATACCAGAAATAGTAGTTGCATATAAGAATGAAGCCAAAGAGAAATACTTACTTTTAGCTTTCGTTTCTTGACCGTGTTTATTTACTGTGGATCACACAAGCGTAGGAATATAGACGTGAGCTGACTCGGCTTACGCTTTTTTTATCGCGAATGTTAGCGCAGGTGAAAAAAAATGAATTTAAAATTCCTACAATAAAATTCACAGCTTTTGACAAACAGATCAAATCATCCATATAGATAATGCTGTCATCATAGACGTATAATTTTTGCTACGCTGAATAGACAAACGAAGCATGGGAGAGAGAAGTCATTTTTAAATGTACCCCGTGCAAGAATAAATGATACAGCAACAATTGTAATGAATGTGACATGTTTTTGCTTGAGAAGATGCCCATAGCGCATAAGTCTCTTGTGCAGTTTAACTAATTTTGTAATTTTTTTAGTAATCTTACTATTCAATAACAAATATTACTTTGTATGACAATGGTGTCGTGTTCAGTTTGTGACTGTGAAAATACAAGACGTAATGATCCGGGAAAATACACGTTTCACAGGTAAATAAGAGATTATTGGTAGTTCGGTTGTATTGCTTATTTTATCAATTCTGCTTTAGTGAATGACCTAAAAACTAGTTTCATTCGTAGATTAGGACTTTCCCTTATATTTTTTAATAATATTTCGTTGCTGGCACCTATAAAGGGTATTGTTTAGAATCGTGCCGCACGAATTAAGGGGGGAAGGTGGGGGGGGAGGGTGGAGAGTCTTAGGGGACGCCCCCCCTAGAGTGGGGATGTGCGGAAACTTATAGTTTTGGAGAAAAAAAATAAAGAAGTTTTGAGGTTTTTTTTTTTTTTGTGAGGTTATGTATGAAGTTATGTAATTGGAAGTGTCGGACTCCGGTATGGGCTCTCGCCAGTACTCTCGCGAGGTTGCCCCTGAGTGTCGCTTCACCCATTCGACCTTCGTTACACTACGGAGGTCGCCGGCTCGCTTCGCTCGCCACCTCCCCCCTTCGCTCCGCTCGGCCTCACGGGCTTGCTCCGCTCAGGACCTCCCACGCGAGCTACTGGCTCCGCGTTTTTATATACACTCTAGGGGCGTGACGCACAAGACCACGTGGAGTCGGGGTGCTCCGTGTCGGTTCTGTCACTTATTTTGAACCTAACCTACTCATGTCGGAATGCCCTGAGTCGATTCTGAGTCTCATACCGGAGTCCGACACTTCCAATTATAAAACTTCATACTTAACCTCACAAAAAATTCATACTTAACCTCAAAACTTCTTTATTTTTTTTCTCCAAAACTATAAGTTTCCGCACATCCCCACTCTAGGGGGGGGCGTCCCCTACCACACTCCACCCCTCCCTCCCACTCTCCCCCCTTAATTCGTGCGGCACGATTCTAAACCCAACCCATATCGATAGTCCTGTTGCAGTCTTTATCTTAGTACCTGCCTATAAATTAAATTTTTGTCCATCCTCGAATGGAGGTTTAATTTTATTTGGAGTAAATATGTGTGCTCTGTTAACATTTTACCGTTTTTTTTTAAATCTAAAATAACCAGGTGGACATTGAGGTGTGTGTTTTGTATTGAAGCACCACGGGTGTTTTTATTGCAGTTTGTGTAGTAGATATTTTGGAGTAAATATTTACGTTGTAGATTATTACACACGCCTTTTTCCCCGAAAGGGTTTTTTTATAACAAAAAATATTGTTTCTTTCTGCTTGATAAAGTAATAGGTAACAAATTAAATTTAAATATACCTTAAAAATTCCATTCCAGCGGGGCTCGAACCTGCACCCTCGAAAAAAATGGTTATCGGTTATAAGAAGAGTGGGATGGACTCAAAAAGGAACTCCACTAGGTATCTGCAGCAAAGATTTTGAGTTTAAATTCAATAGGGAAATTCTTAGATCCCACCTAAATAAAACCATAATATTTAGGGGTCAATAAATAATGAAGGTTTATTTATTAACTGTTTTATTTCTCCAAACGATCCCTTAAAAATAAGAATAAAAATTAATTTATTCAAAATTGGAATAAGAACCTTATTCTCTTTATGACGTCAAATCTGCCAAACTGTGTTATTCATGAAAGACTTAATCTGCATTAAGATGTATTTATCTACCATACACATCACGGACGGATGATAAATTCTATCGACAATGTAAAAGTGTTGATCGAGGACAACACTATTTATAACTTACACATAGAGTTTCACAAACACGTGCACATATTTTTTTTTGTTTCATCTTCGATCTCTCATTGTGTATCTTATACATACTAGATCTATGGCTGTCATCGAGACAGCCATTAATTTTTGACACACCTAACATTACCGAAGTCAAATATTATCTTACTGCGCAACGCGTGACTTCACCCCGTGACTCGCTCAGCAAGTTCACCGAGCCCCGAATACCAGGGCAGGACTATGTATGTGACTGTTGGGTGTGTGTTTATGTTTATATCTTCACGTCACAGATACTGCAGAGCCATAACATTAAAGTTTGAATGTTGGAAGTGATAACTCACGGGACTAAAACTTTTTTTTTTCATACTGGATACTTAAAATGATGGAACAAGCAGATGGCCAACCTGATGATAAGGGGTACCCTTTGCCTATGAACAGTGCATTTTTATATAGGTCACTTCCATCTGGGACGCGCCCTATGTGGTCATTGCACTGCGCCCGCGCACAATGGGACATGTAGATGAAAAGTCTCATTTGCCTGTAATTTCACCGGCAACCCTTCAAGCCAAAATACGCGCAGCGGGCTTTGGAGAGAGCTATGCACGCAGATTCTGTATCCGTACCGTAAACGATCCGTAGATCGTGGTCATACAAAGGTCTATCAGTGTTAAAAAAAAAAAAAAAAAAGAACCGAGATCCCTGACATAGGTCTCAAAATTAGCAAGTTTAAATTGTAATGGGCAGGTCATATATATAGCTCGCAGAACCAACAACTATAACATAACATAACACCCAACAGTCGCATACATAGTCGTGATCCCAAACTAGGATTCCTAGTGTCGTTGGTATCAGGAACTACGAGTACCATGGTACCTTAGCACTCAGAACAAACATTTGCAGATCATACAAACATTTGTCCCGCAGCGGGAATCGAACCTGCAACCTCTCGCATCTCAGCCGGCTACTCGCCCGACGCGCTAAAGTGGTCGTCAACCACTGGGGAATAATGGTTCTCGTATGGCCAACCTCGAACCGGAATACGCACAGTAGAAAGCCTGTCCCTTTTCAATTGGCCAACGATATTTTAAAAGTCTCATGAAGTCGTTGCATGCAGGCAACTCAGGACTTTCATTGAGGTATTCTTATTTGAATAGCCAATAGTCTGATATTTATACCACCATCCATTTAGAATGCGTATTACGAGTAGGTAGGTACATACATAGACATACATACATAGACACACGCCTTTTTCCCCGAAGGGGTAGGCAGAGCCACAATAGGCCTCTTTTCACAGTGGGTTGCACCATCGTGGAATATAGACGTGACAAGTGGTGAGCTCATCGCCGCCATTGCTTCCCACGACTGACTCAGCTAACGCTTTCTTCCAGTAATAACACATTCTATAATAAGCTACCAGCCAGGACAAATCTTATACCAACGAATCTTATCAACAAGTCCGGGTAATCCCTTAGTCGGCTTTTACGACATCCACGGGAGGAGACGGGGGGGTCTATTCTTAGGCCGGACACACCAGGTAATCTATGTAAATATAGACGAAGCCGAGAGCGGGTCAGCTAGTAATATAATAAAAGAGCGAATGAGGATCTGATGATTGACCTGGACGGTAGATTACGGAACCCTTGAATGCCTACTTTGTGCTTATCAAATTTGTCTAAATGGGGCAAGATAATCGACCTGGAAGGCGGTATTCGATCACCTCTCAAGCCAAGGTAGGAAGCGTGCAATGCGAAGTTTCAGCACGAAGGTATGGGAAACTTATTTCTATAACTTTTTATTTATTTAGTGAAATAGTAATTTGTTTTAAAGTTTTAATTTTAATCTTAAAACCATATATTTTCAGAAACGTATCAATAGAGCCGGAGGTTACCTACATTCAAACTCACAAAGTTTATATACCTACTTTAACCTAGGTAAAATACACAAAGTGTGCGTTAGCCAAACGAGGACCGAAAATATATATAACACACTTGGAAAATTCACTGTTGTAATATTACTGATCGAAGCGAGGTCGTTAATACACATTGTTCGGAAAAGCTACCATTACGAGGTCTTGTGTGTTAAATTCACACATAAGGCCTCGGAAGGTACAAAGAACATGACAGAGTGTGAAATGGAGTGTATAGAAGGCGATAGTGGCGCCGCCTGGTGGTCACACACTGTCGGGGTGTGAGCATGACTTATCGTGACCAAAACGAGGTTAGGCCAATATTTCCGTTTCAAATATACAATAAGACTCAAAATCGCGCGTAAAATACGATGCAATGGTCCGATCGATACGAGGACCCATGAAAAAGACCTCGCTTTGAAAATGTCCTCGGGTGTGCCTTGTGTATTCAATAGCAAGTCCTCGCTTGGTACTTAAGGTCAACACACACACACACACACACTCACTTAAAACTTATAACAACCCTTCGTTTTAACGTCGGGGGTTAAAAAGTTTCCGAACACAAAAAGAGAAACAAAATGCATAAGGAGAACAATTCCAGAACAATTAGCCCTGTCCCGCCGTTTTCAGGATCAATGGTGTCCCTACTCGCCGGCCGCTGCGCAAAAACACGCTTCCATTCGAATACGTGTCGAGTTTATTCTCGTTTTATGAATAGGGATGTAGCGCTATCGATATTTTTGCGATCGATAAAAGTATGCGTTGAACTTGACCTCTGCGAGAAATTAGTGATGTTCTATTCGGAACCCACTTTTGATGTGTATTTCTATTTTTAACCCCAACGCAAAAACGTCGGGGTGACGGGGGGGGGGGGGGGGGGGAGTTTGACGTGTCTGTGTGTGTGTGTCTGTCCCATCGTAGCTCCCGAACGGATGAACCTATTTAGTTTTTTTTGTTTGAAAGGTGTAATTGTCGGGAGTGATCCTAGCTATGTTTGATCAAAATCGGTTCAGCCGTTTCATTGAACTGCGCGTTTTTTAATTTTTACAATTTAATTACGTGTTTTTTTATTATTATATTGGACACCCTTCTCAGGTCAGGATAGGGTTTACACTTACACATTCAAAAAACAAAACAATGTCTTAAACTTAGAACCGAACGATATCCTACTAATATTATGAGCGCGTAAGTTTGTATGTTTCTTTAGAACTCACGCCGCAAGGACTGAACCGATATAGATGAAATTTGGTGTACAGATAGGTTATAGCCTACATTGAGTTATAGGCAACTTTTGATGTTTGTATTAAAGCAAATTAAGTCGCAGATTAACAATACTTGCTTATCTATATCTTATCTAAATTGCATGTTTTTTACTGTTTCAGTAATGATTGACAATCACTTTTTTCAGACTCAAAAAATTGTTGTTTTTCAACCTTTTTTCTTCGCCTGTCATATCTTGTAAAAGTTTTTTTTTTGCTTCGCCTGTTAATATAACATCTTTCAACTGAATTTGAAACCAGTTCCACCAAACAGCTTGAGCTGAAATTGTGCATACCTGTCATGCTCCGATGACAATACAATATTATGGTGACAGCGAGCTGATCTGATGATGGGGACGGAAGGTGGACAACGGAACTCCTCGATGGATAATAGTCGCCTGCGTGTTGAGGCTCATTTTGATCAGCTCACGGTTACGATCACTAATTTCGCAAGAGCATGTTTTTAATAATAAATCTATATATATAATAAAATCGTGTTGGTTACATTATTTATAACCCAAGAACGGCTGAACCGATTTGGCTGAAAATTGGTGGGGAGGTAGCTTAGAACCAGGAGACGGACATTGGGCGGTTTTTAATCCCCGTGCGAAGCCGGGGCGAGTCGCTAGTATTGGATAATTAACATATTTTGATCCGATTATCGATAAATTGATGTCGGCTCCCGGCCTATCGATAACAATATTGCACGCGATCGAATGATATGAATTTGTTACGGTTCTATAGTTAGACAGGTGCTATTCGAATGTAATTATATAATTCATTACAAAGTAATTCAAGTTGGCGTCGACCCAATTCATTCTTGCCCTACGACAATAAAAAAATATTTGTAAACTTTGCTATGGATTAGTGAAAATTCAGCGATCCATTTTACAAGCTTTTATTTAACTTGCAATTGTTGCAATGTATGTCCGGGTGCAATCTTGCAACTGAATTTTAAAGCAGTTATCCTCAACCGATTGAGCTGAAATTTGGCATACCTGTCAAGTTCCGATGACAATACAATATGACAGTGACTGCGAGCTGATCTGATGATGGAGACGGAAGGTGGACAACGGAACTCCTCGAGGGATAATAGTAGACTGGCCGTGTTTAGGCTCATTTTGATCAGCACACGGTTACGAATGTTACGATCACTAATTGTATGAAAGCTTGTATTGAAAAATATTTAATAAAGTATTAGCCGCGCTTATAGAAATCTGTTTGAACATGAGATCCTTGTCAGTTCGCATGTCTTTAGATACTAGTTCTCAATATAAAATCGATAACTTATAAGAAATGTAAAACTTCGTTCACTAGATGTCGTAGCCACGCGTAATTCGACTCGTCTTAACCCACCCATTAATCGTATAATCCGATTCGAATCACGTTTCCGACCGTGTCACATCTCTACGTCAGTGTACCGAGCAGTCGTGGCGTGGACGGTCGCGCCCGCGCGAATTTGAATTTCGAATTTTCGTTTCTTCTTTATTATTGACAAGACCCGTGGTTCTTTTTTTTAAAGTGTCTGTTTTGTGGATTCTTGCAGTTTTGGATTGCGTTTTGTTAGTGCTTATAACCGGTGTTCTATATATGCTGTGTGGGTTTTTAATTTGTTCTGGTGACATAAATATTTGCTGCAGCAGCGTTGTTCACGCGCATTTTTGCGATTTATCGTGTTCACTCGTGCGTTGCGTTTCGTTATCGAATTGTTTGTCGTTCGAGTGTTACATATGCGATTAGCATATAATAATGCCTGTAGATAAGGACTGAATAGAGTTGTATGCCAACGCATAGCACTTCATAATACCTACCTGTTATGTAGCTCAGTTTTGAATCGAACTTTGTTCTTGCTTACTTTAACCCCGACGTAAACCCGTAAATACAGGGTTGGGGATTGTGGTACATTTTTATAAAATTAATGGTTCAGAAAAGGTTTTAAAGCAATTTTTTTAAATAGTTACTCATAAGTTTGTGAGTAGTAGAGCTTTTTTGTGAAAGAGTTAATCCAGGGAAGTACTACCACCATACCTATTTCTGCCGCAAAGCAGTAGTGCTCGCATTGCTGTGTTCCGGTTTGCAGGGTGCCGGTGAAATTACAGGCACATGAGACTTTTCACCTTTATGTCTCAGGGTGGCGGGCGCTGTGCAATGCCACATAGGGCGCGTCCTAGGTGGACGTGGCCTATGAGGTAATGCACTGTTCATAGACAGAGGGTACCGCTTAACATCAGGTGGGCCATCTGCTTGATCCGTCATTCTAGGTAGCATACAAAAAAAGCCTCCGGGTAACAGGCGACAGTTTATGTATGATAATTCTTCTCGAAAAAAAAAAAAAAAGACTACTAGGCTAGGAATACAAAAAAACACATGGCTTGGGAACCTCCTCCTGTTTTTGAAGTTGGTTAAAAAAGCAACCACCTTAAATTCGTAATCGAATGATTTCTATTAATACTATTATATATTCTGTGGTAAGACCGCGCTTGCGATAATTCAAGGACACGAAATATTTTTCTACGCAGTTTTCGAACGCGCTGTATTGATTTGCGATGTACTTATTTGCGCGACCTCCTTGGAGCTATCGATTTTTAAAAAAACACATGTGGACAATAGACAGTAATTTTGTTATTGTTTGTTTCTGATTGTCTGTGGCTAGGTTTGCTTCGTTTGACAACAGTATTGTAGTCATAATAATGGCTGCTCAATAATACAGGGTGTCCCAAGACTATGCGACATGAAGGGAAAGTACCTTAAATATTGTAGATAGGATGTTTTGCTGAAAGGAGACTTTATTTTATTTTTAAAATTTAGTAATTAAAATTTAGCATTCAAAGATTTTGTAAAAAATACTTGCTTCGCCTGGGAATCGAATAAAAACGAGCTGTTAATACCATTGAAGCATAATCGTAGCTAAACTACTGATATTTATGTGATAATATTTATTAAAACTTGTGTGTTAGGTCATATAACTACCGGCAACATTGTTTTCGCTATCTGAAGAAGTGTTGATGAGCTGTGATGAGCAAAAAACACGAACAAATTTGTATTTCGCGCCACAAGCGAAAGCAACCACCTTAATCCTCGGAAGCAATTAACAAAAGAATATGATTTTACAAAAGGTAGCAAGTGGATACCCGTGGTCTCTACCTACCCCTCCGGGAAACAGGCGTGAGTTTATGTATGTTGTTATTATGTTTCCTTTCGGTATATTTATGGACCAAATCACCTTTAGGTTTCCTCTCGGTATGTTTAATTGCCGGTCAGCTCTCAATACAAACGTAGCGTTCAATAATTGGCGCAGCTTTGCTAATAGCTGTACCATAAATATTATTTAGATTGGAACCTTGCACTAATTATAACTGGGTTATTTCAAGCCGAGCGATGTGTTTACTCCTGAATCATCTGTGGCGCGGCGGGCGACGGTTCGCCTGCGACGCAGGAGGTTGCGGGTTCGATTCTCGCCTCGGAACAAATATTTGTGCGATCTGCAGATATATTTTCGGGGTGTTCTGGGTATTTTCTTTTATCAGTTATCTAGTACCCATAACACAAGCTCTGCTTAGCTTGGGGTCTAGATAATGTTGTGTGAACTTGTCCAGCATTATTTATTTTATTTATTTATTTATTATTTAATTATATGTGTTTTTAGGGTTCCGTAGTCAAAGATAAGGAACCCTTATGGATTCGTCATGTCTGTCTGTCTGTCCGTGTATGTCACAGCCTTTTTTTTCCGAAACTATAAGAGCTATACTGTTGAAACTTTTTAGGTAGATGTATTCTGTGAACCGCATTAAGATTTTAACACAAAAATTTAAAAAAAAACAATTATTTTTGGGGTTCCCCATACTTAGAAATTAAACTCAAAAAAAAAAAACATCAAAGCCATACGTGTGGGGTATCTATGGATAGGTCTTCAAAAATGATAGTGGTTTCTAATATAATTTTTTTCTAAACTGAATAGTTTGCGCGAGAGACACTTCCAAAGTGGTAAAAAGTGTCCCCCCCCCCCCCCTCATAACTTCTAAAATAAGAGAATTATATAACTAAAAAAAAAATATGATGTACATTAACATGTAAACTTCCAACCAAAATTGGTTTGAACGAGATCTAGTAAGTTTTTGTTTTTAATACGTCATAAATCGTAATTCATCCAAGAACTTTTATATTATGTTACTTGCTGCTATGGAACCCTTCATGGGCGAGTCCGACTCGCACTTGGCTGCTTTTTTATTTAATTTGGCAATCCGTTTATGAGAAGTAGTCTTAGATAGGTCTATATTGCAGTTTTGGGTATATTATCGCCTTAAACAATGTTTTACCAATTTCCACCCCTGTGGGGGGTGAATAAGTGTAAAGGGAGAGGCATTTAAACATCTCTGACCAACAACTAAATGTAACCATAGATAATCTAGCGTGATTGCAGCCACGTGACGCGAATGTATTCTCATGTGTTTTCATAGCGGCGCGGCTTCAAGGTCTAGCTCGTTAAATTATATGAGCCGCCCACTTGAACCGTATTACAAGAGCGATAGAGTTGAAACTGCACTCTTGTTGATTATCTACGCATTTGACGGAATCGTGCTTGTTATTGTTGTAATCCAAATGAAACAACACGTATTATTGAGAGAACATCATCATCATTCATTCAATAAAATACAAGTAATTAATTTTGTAAAAATTAAAAAAAACCTCAACGCAATGAAACTGCTGAAACGATTTTGATCAAACATAGCTAAGAACGCTCCCGTCTAATTCACCTTTGAAACAAAACAAAAAAACTAAATCGGTTCATC
The DNA here is from genome assembly GCA_932527175.1 of Operophtera brumata. Lineage (NCBI taxonomy): Eukaryota > Metazoa > Arthropoda > Insecta > Lepidoptera > Geometridae > Operophtera > Operophtera brumata. The sequence goes on along the minus strand of OW052239.1, from coordinate 28,034,318 downwards.
CGTTCGGGAGCTACGATTGGACAGACAGACACACACACAGACACAGACACGTCGAACTTATAACACACCGTCGTTTTTGCGTCGGGGGTTAAAAATAAATAATGCTGGACACTTCACACAACATTATCTAGCCCCAAGCTAAGCAGAGCTTGTGTTATGGGTAGTAGATAACTGATATTCTTAATACAATACATTACATACATAGATATTTTTTATAATAAAATAAAAATAAAAAATTTAGAAAATACCCAGAACACCCTGAACAAATATCTGCGATCGCACAAATATTTGTTCAGAGGCGGGAATAGAACCCGCAACCGCCTGCTTCAATAAAGTGTTTTTGTATATAATGTTAATTTCTAAGGTATTTATGTTTCTATAGGCTTCTTAGTTTAGGTTTAGTGCAATTCTCAATAAGCCTGAAAGAAAGATTTTAATTGATTAATTAATAACGCAGGTGCCATCTTACGGTGTGCGGTCTGTAGTTCGCAAAGACCCAACTAGCTTCTATACACCACGTACTTTACTATTCTCCCGCTGACGTTACGTTGACCATTTAGAGGTCCTTCTTCATGAGCACCGACCGCGACCACGCTCGAAGGCCCGACCGCGACCACGCTCGAAGGCACGTCGAGCGTGGTCGCGGTCGGTGCTCATGAAGAAGGACCTCTAAATGGTCAACAAAACGTCAGCAGGAGAATAGTTAAGTTTTTTTTTTTTTTTTATACTACCAAGGTAGCAAACAAGCCACGTCCCACCTGTTGGTAAGCGGTTTCCGTAGCCTATGGACGCCTGCAATACCAGAGGCATCAAACGCACGTTGCCGACCCTTTAAACATTTACAAACACCCCTTTTTAAGAACCCCATACTGTAGTCACTTGGGAAAACCTCAGTAGGGAGATCATTCCACAACCTGAGCGTTCGCGGGAGGAAGTTCCTCTGAAACCGCACAGTCCGGGACCACCCGGCTCTAAGGTGTGCGGATGAATGAAAGTACGTGGTGTATAGTCGTAATTTTTCAAAAATGATACCCACCTTCGGTACTTCCAATTCTATAGCTTCAATACATCAAAATGCATCATTTCATCAACCTACGATTAATTATTGCCAGAGCTACATTTTCACAACCAGTCTCGCAACTTATTTCGGTTATTAACTTTATTACACACTGTTGCACAATCTCAGAATTGACTGTCGGTTGACCTTTTATGGCTCGCGATCTAACTGTCTACCAACGCAGCGCAATGCCTAGGTTCGAACCTGCCTCGCCAGGCTAGCAGGCCTTGCAAACGACGGTGCTTGGTGCTGTGATTTTCAGTGAATTTTTATTGTCTCGCAGAAGGTGTGATTACAGTATGCTCCTCCGGGATAAAGCCTGTCTTCGTCTTGGACAGCTTGAACCCGTCACTTCACTCAGGACTCTACATACTCAGGGTTCAATATGCCGCCCGCACGTAAGACACTGCTTTATTCCCTGAGTGCATAATCTACTTTTATTAATATATTTTATTATTATGAGGGTGTGGTGTCCCACTGCAGGGCAAAGGCCTCCCTTCTCGCTTCCCATTCGTCTCTATTGTTGGCTATATGGGAGCAATCCTTCAAGTAGGGGTCTAGCTCATCCCGCCATCTCCGTCTGGGCCTTCCACGTGGCCGTCGTCTGTTTGGGATCCATTCTGTCGTGGTCTTCGCCCATAGTTCTGGCACACATGTCCAGCCCAGTCCCACTTAAGTTTAGCAGCTTTTTGAGCGACGTCAGCTATCTGTGTTTGGGAGCGTATTCTCGAGTTCCTTATTCGGTCCGTGAGTTTCACTCCTAGTATACTACGCTCCATAGCTCATTGGCATACCCCAAAAGAGGACTTTTGATTATTCGTTAGCGACCAGGTTTGCGCACCATAGGTGAGGATGGGGAAAATGCATATTTCCATGAGTTTCCGCTTTAAAGAGAGTGGAAGCGGTCCCTTCATTAGATCTTTCCTGGACCAATAGCTCTTCCACGCGTTTTCTGTGCGTCGAGCAACCTCTTGTATTTTTTTTTTGTTAACCTATTGTGTCCCTCTGCTGGGCAAAGGTCTCTCCCAAAATGTTCCAGTCATCCTGACCTTTGCCAGTTTCCCACCACCCCTTCTCGTTACCCTCGAGATCGTCCTGCCAACGCCTTCTCGTCCGGCCTCGTGTCGTCGCCTTCCGTCTTCAGTCACCCAAGGAGTCACCACGTTCGCCCAGTTCTCGGGATGCATCCGACTGACGTGGCCAGCCCATGCCCACTTGAGCTTTGCTGTTCTGATCCTCACATCGGCAATGCCAGTTATCGAACGCAGCATGGTGTTCCGCACTCGGTCGATGCGTTTAATACCGAGAATGCTGCGTTCCATTGCTCTCTGGCAAATCTTGAGCCTGGACTTCTGTAACTCGGTCAGCGACCGTGTCTGCGCACCTTTCATCATAAAAAAGTAAAATCACAGATGGTTGTTTCCTACAATAATTGGAGGGTTTTTTTTTTTAATACTTTTTGAATGATGAAACAAACAGATGGCCCACCTGTTGTTAAGCGGTAACCTCTGCCTATGAACAGTGCATTACCTCATAGGTCACATCCACCTAGGACGCGCCCTATGTGGCATTGGACTGCGCTCGCCACCCTGAGACATAAAGATGAAAAGTCTCATGGCCTGTTAATTTCACCGGCACCCTTATCCTTCAAACCGGAACACGGCAATGCGAGCACTACTGCTTTGCGGCAGTAATAGGTATGGTGGTAGTACTTCCCCGGACGAACTCTTTCACAAAAAAGCTCTATTACTACTAAAACAAGTAAACTGAAGTACAATCGTTTACGGTGCATTGAACCGGTACATATACTCGTATTGGTCGTCATAACATAATACCGCGCGCTGCGTGCTGTCGCCGGCGCGCCGGCGTCGCTCGCCCATTGTGTATGGAATCGACAGAGATGTACAAACGAAGTGAAACACAATGATACCATCTTGAAGCTGCGTCGCGGAATTATATAGGGCTTATATAAGAGATCTGTTTTTAGGGTTCCGTACCCAAAGGGTAACCGTGATAGTTAGACAGTTGAAATTTTGACAGATGTTTTTTTTTTTTTTTAACTTTGATAGACCTTTGTTTGACCACGATCTCACCTGTTGGAAAGTGACGATATGGCCGAAGATGGAGCACAAAGGTCTAGAAGGCACCTATTCACTCTAGCCTTGAAGAGACCCAGATTACAGTTTTCAGGAAAGACAGACGACGGTAGTGTATTCCACTCCTTAGCAGTTCTTGTATTTCTTAATCTTAATTAATCGTCGTGAGGTCGTAATTATAACAAGACTGATTTTACAATATTCGTGCAATATTTCCTTTCCCAAACGTAGCAAGTAAGTGCAATCCAAAACAAAAAACGCGGCCCATGTTTGGCAAATTACTTTTTTTGAAAGGTTTTCGATTTTTTTTGTCGAATAAAGTGGCTGGCATCATTTTTTAATTTGACCTGCTGTGGCTGACTGGTTATAAAGACTAGTGTAATAACCGCGACTTCGTCCGCGTGTTCTTTTCCATACAAACGTTAAAACCCCGCTGCACCCCCTTAGGGGATGAATTTCTAGAATTCATTTCTTAGTGCACCCCTAGACCACAAAAGGAACGTACCCTCCACATTTCAGGTCTCTAGGAGTTTTATGGTTTAGGATGTGCGTTGGTAATCAGTCAGTCAGGCAACGATTTTATAAATATTGATTGCATGTCTAACTCCACCAAATTGATGTTACCTCATCAGTATACCGATATAAGTATAAAAAATTCATAAAATAAATATTGCTGAACAGTTCACACAACATTATCGAGCCCCAAGCTAAGCAGAGCTTGTGTTATGGGTACTAGATAACTGATATACTTAATACAATATATTACATAGATAGATATTTTTAATTATTATATAGAAAATACCCAAAACACCCTGAACAAATATCTGCGGAGTAATATAAGTATAAGTGTAAAGTATAAGTGTGTATAAGTAAAGTATATTTACCATCCTTACCTCATCAGTATACCCTCTATTCGTACTAAACGATTCAGTTCCACCTTTATAATGCGAACTGCTAAGGAGTGGAATACACTACCGTCGTCTGTCTTTCCTGAAAACTATAATCTGGGTCTCTTCAAGGCTAGAGTGAATAGGTGCCTTCTAGACCTTTGTCACCTTTGTCTTTTGTTTTTTCTCTTCGGCCACATCGTCACTAGATCGCGGTCAAACGAGGCTCTAAAACAGTTTAAAAAAAACTTACACCTGGACAAATGTAACCGCAGGTGTAATGAAATCAAGTTAAATTTGGCCCAATTCGCGGTGTTCGATTAAGCTGAATTTTGGCACACCTGTCAAGTTCCGATGACAACACAATATGATGGTGACAGCGAGCTGATCTGATGATGGGGACGGAAGGTGGACAACGGAACTCCTCAATAGATAATAGTAGACTGGCCGTGTTTAGGCTCATTGTGATCAGCACACGGTTACGATCACAATATTATAAAAGCATGTATTTATAAAAAAAAACACAAAAAACTTATTAATATGTGGTCCCTGCTAATAATAAATAAAAAAAAACAATTAAAATTAAAAATCTTTATTTCAGGCTTACTGAGAAATGCACTTAACCTAAACAGTAAGCCCATATCAACATAAATACCTTGGAAACTAACACACATAAAAAACAATTTATTTATTACTTAATCTAACACACGTGTGATCGCCGACGCGTCGCGGCACGGGGGATCACGTGACAGGCGGGCCTTGAACCGCCGTAACTTCACCCCTTTTGGCCAGAAGTCAGGGCTCAAGTTGGTCATCACATTTTCCAATTTTTTTTTTCACAAAGAAATCAATGTTGGTATTTGGCAACAGCAGCTGTTCTGGTTACATTACAACGTGAACCTATTACAACCAATAAGTTTAAATGTAACCCAAAAATTCCGTTCCAGCGGGACTCGAACCCGCAATCTGGCTTGTGATCGGCAATGCCTTTTTACCAGGTTTCTAATGAAACACCTGTAGATGGCTCCCATCGGCGCTATAGCCGAGTTGATAGTGCCCACAAATTTCGTCTTCAGCGTCATAGTGTTCTATGGCCGAACTGGTAAAAAGGCATTGCCGATCACATGCAAGGTTGCGGGTTCGAGTCCCGCTGGAACGGAATTTTTGGGTTACATTTAAATTTAATGTTATCCATAAAGTGTGGTTTACACTTGACAAATAATAAACTATTACATCCAGTTGCAACACTGACACATGGCCCTTTCCATAGGCCACAGACTGTCATGAATATTAAATCTGTCATTGCCATAGTCGCACCTCACGGAAGTGTTTCGAGAAAGTGGTTCTACGTGTTTTAAGTTACGTAAACATTTGGTGTATCTGGAGTATTGGTCGTCCATTGGGTTTTGACCTAGACCGGTGTTAAGCAACTCAAAAGTTAAACTCTCTGCGTCCCCAGTAGGCAAACTGTTAAGCCCTTCTCCCATTACGATACGCACAGGCGATTTAAGTATCCTGAAGGTATCCTGCAAGTCTCGGAGACTAGTCGTAGTTAGTAGTAGTAGAGCTTTTTTGGGAAAGAGTTCGTCCTGGGAAGTACTACCACCATGCCTATTTGTGCCGCAAAGCAGTAGTGCTTGCATTGCTGTGTTCGGCTAGCTTATTACGTATCTTGAAATACAATGCGATAGCAATAATTGCGCGAGAATTGCGCGATCATCGCATCCAAATCGCAATTTCAGTTCAATATCAGAGATACGTAATACGAATTTGCAATTTGGATGCGATAATCGCGCAATTTTTGCTATCGCATTGTATTTCAAGATACGTAATAAGCTAGCCGGTTTGAAGGGTATGGGCGCCGGTGAAATTACAGGCACATGAGACTTTTCATCTTTATGTCTCAGGGTGGCGGGCGCAGTGCAATGCCACATAGGGCGCGTCCTAGGCGGATGTGACCTATGAGGTAATGCACTGTTCATAGGCAGAGGTTACCGCTTAACATCAGGTGGGCCATCAGCTTGTTCCGTCATTCAAGAAGTATAAAATAAAAATAAAAGTATCTCACATACATTTGAATGCTGGCTCGCACCAGTACCCTTAGTACGAGAATTTGACAGTATTCGAAACTATATGAAGTTTCGTTTCCGTCAATACATTTTCTTACAGCGTCCTTAGTTTTCTCCTCGTTGTCGCTAGGGGCGCTGCTAGTAAATGTATGGAAGGAAACGAAACTTCGTATAGTTTCAAATACTGTCAAATTCTCGTACTAACCCCCCTGATGTATGTGAGATACTTGGCGGCGACTAGTCTCCGAGACTTGCACGATACTTGAATCGCCTGTGCGTATCGCAATGGGAGAAGGGCTTTAACGGCGTATCGGCTTAGTACGCCCTTCCATATATTTGAAATGGAGTGTTCACAGTTGGCCAGTTTTTCGCGTAACGCTGCAAACTTCTTAGAGTGAGCATTGTTCCTTTATGATTCGTATTGGTGCATAGTTTATGCAAAGTTTAAAGTTTGTAAGTTCAATCAAAAATGTGTAATTTCCAAAAATGTCTTCTTAGTGGGTGGTTTTGCTATAAAAGGAGCCTACGCTCCAAGTTTCAGCTTTCTAGATCCAGCGGTTTCGGCTCGGCGATGATGAATCAATAAGTCAGTCAGTCAGTCAGTCAGGTTAAGCTCTTATATAGGTATAGATCACAGACAGACACTTCAATTTTATTATATTACTAGCGACTCGTCCCGGCTTCGCACGGGCGGTTTCAGGATGAAAAACAGCCCCCCCCTCCTATCCCCCCCCCTGGTAGCCTATGTCACTCAGGGTGAATGCAGCTTTCAATTGGTGATACAATTTTTAAAATCGGCACAGTAGTTTTGAGTTTATTCATTACAAACATACACACACAAAAATACAAATCTTTCCTCTTTATAATATTAGTGTAGATAGTGTAGATATATATTATTGGCACAGAATAAATAATGCATTGGTTCTAATTGGTTCGAACCAAAATAAATAAATAAATAAATAATGCTGGACAATACACACAACATTATCTAGCCCCAAGCTAAGCAAAGCTTGTGTTATGGGTACTAGATAACTGATATACTTAATACAATATATTACATAGATAGATATTTTTATTATACATAGAAAATACCCAGAACACCCTGAACAAATATCTGCGATCGCACAAATATTTGTTCCGAGGCGAGAATCGAACCCGCAACCTCCTGCGTCGCAGGCCAACCTTCGCCCGCCGCGGCACAGAGGTCGTCAAATGTTATACCAGAGTAGGAATCTTAATTAATCAAATCATTTTGGTGATAAATCAATGTTCAGATAAGTGCTCATGTTTTTGCGTCTCAAGATACGCGCCTAGATTTCAAATCAATGTTCAGATAAGTGCTCATGTTTTTGCGTCTCAAGATACGCGCCTAGATTTAAAATCAATGTTCAGATAAGTGCTCATGTTTTTGCGTCTCAAGATACGCGCCTAGATTTCAAATCAATGTTCAGATAAGTGCTCATGTTTTTGCGTCTCAAGATACGCGCCTAGATTTCAAATCAATGTTCAGATAAGTGCTCATGTTTTTGCGTCTCAAGATACGCGCCTAGATTTCAAATCAATGTTCAGATAAGTGCTCATGTTTTTGCGTCTCAAGATACGCGCCTAGATTTCAAATCAATGTTCAGATAAGTGCTCTTGTTTTTGCGTCTCAAGATACGCGCCTAGATTTCAAATCAATGTTCAGATAAGTGCTCATGTTTTTGCGTCTCAAGATACGCGCCTAGATTTCAAATCCTCATATTTACATAGGCCCAAAACAGACTGACTAGAGACCTAGATCTCACGACCGCGCCTGCGCGTTGCATGTTCATTTATACCTGACCACGGCAAAGCAAAACACTTACATTTACCACATTTGACCACTTTGGAAGTGTCTATCGCGCAAACTATTCAGATTAGAAAAAAATTATATTAGAAACCTCAATATCATTTTTGAAGACCTATCCATAGATACCCCACACGTATGGGTTGGATGTTTGCTTTTTAGTTTTCGTTTTAAGTGTGGGAACCCCAAAAATGTATTGTTTTTTTCTGTTTTTGTGTGAAAATCTTAATGCGGTTCACAGAATACATCTACTTACCAAGTTTCAACAGCACAGCTCTTATAGTTTCGGAAAAAAGTGGCTGTGACATACACGGACTGACAGACAGAAGACAGACAGACATGACGAATCCATAAGGGTTCCTTGTCTTTGACTACGGAACCCTAAAAAGTAGTATAAAGTATGAAAGTTTATTCAGGTGTGTAACATCATGAAATATTTAGTATTGAGTAGTTCCAATGGACCATCTCTGATGGTCTTCTTCATCAGTTCCACTTTACCAAATATTACCTTCTGAACAAGTAATTAATTTTGTATTAATTAAAAAACCCTCAACGCAATGAAACGGCTGAACCGATTTTGATCAAACATAGCTAAGAACACTCCCGACAAATTCACCATTCAAACAAACAAAAAATCGAAATCGGTTCATCCGTTCGGGAGCTACGATGCCACAGACAGACAGACACGCAGACACACACACAGACACGTCAAACTTATAACACCCCGTCGTTTTTGCGTCGGGGGTTAAAACTTAATTACTTGTAGTATTACAAATTAATATCACTTTACTTGACATTGGTGAAATTGTTTAGAAGCCATTATATGAACATGAAGAAGAAGGTATTAACAAGTAATTATTTTTGTAAAAATTAAAAAAACCCCCAACGCTGAACGGCTGAACGGATTTTGATCAAACAAAGCTAAAAACTAAAAACACTCGCGACAAATACACATATAAAATAAAAACAAAAAAACTAAATCGGTTCATCCTTTCGGGAGCTATGATGACACACACACACACACACACACACACACACACACACACACACACACACACACACACACACACACACACACACACACACACACCACACACACACACACACACACACACACACACACCCAGACACGTCAAACTTATAACACCCCTTCGTGTTTCGTCGGGGGGTTAAAAAGGTATGCATGGTAGGTATGCAGGTGTGTATGTGTGTGTGTGTGTGTGCGTCTGTAGGTGTGTGTGCGTGTGCGTGTGTGTGTGTGTGTGCTCGAGTGAACGTGCATCATTTGTTTATCTAACTACCTACTACTTATAACCCGAATGTGTAATTTTTAATAACCTATCATCGAGAACCTATAGTGTTACGATGAACCTAATATAGCTTATCCCGTTTCTAGTGAAAATTATTAACCTAATATAGGTTTTTAAACACTAATTGTAAGAAACATATGTTTTAATCATGTTCAATAAATAAAATAAAATAATAATACTCAGTTTAAATTTAAGCTGCTGCTTTTAGATGTTTTTTTTTTTTTTTTGCTTTTGATGTTATCCATAAATTGTGGTTTACACTTGAAAAATAATATATAGCATAATATAGTATAATAATGTGCTTGTTTCATAGATATATTGCTCCTTGCTGGAGTATGGTTTTCAAGTCTGGAGCCCCTACTTTCGAAAAGATATAGACTTACTTGAGAGCGTACAACGAAAAGCCACGAAGTTTCCACAAGCCCTGCGTCGTATGTCGTACACAGAGAGACTCCGCGCATTACGCCTCACTACCCTAGAGGAAAGACGTCTGCGTGGCGACCTCATTGAGACCTTCAAGATCCTCTCTGGCACTTACAATTTGCCTGAATTTCATGAAATCTACATTTTAAAAGAAAGCTCTATGTCGTTGAGAGGGCATAGTCGAAAAATATCACGTGGACCATCCAACACAAACACTGCACAGCACTTCCTTAGTAACAGAGTGGTCCATAATTGGAATGATTTACCTGAAGATGTTGTTACTGCCACATCAATAAACGCTTTCAAGAACCAATTAGATAACTGGTTGCGAACGAACAAACTGTTAACAATTAAAGATGTAATCAGTGCAGCGAGTGAAACTAAGACATTTCAACACTCTGAAATAGGCACATCAGCGAAAGCTGCTCGTCTATAATTTTAAATAATAAATAATAATAAATAATATTATACATGGCAACGAAAAAAAAAAAAGTGAAACGGCAACGAACTCTTACTTAGTCTGAGCGTGTGTACTACATTATGACTCACTCTAACAAGTAGTGCAGCGAATAATGGGTATTGTGGCATTAGCGAGCGCCGCCCGGGCATCGGGCAGTATACCACAATGTTATATCAACACGCGCGCACAATGTGCCATTCATGATGGCTGAACCAAACACTGGCTGATTCACGGCGCAGGTACACGCATTACAGCCAGAAGAATCCGGACAGCGATTTGAAAACTCAGTGCATCTTGAAATCTGTTTTCTGTAGACGAGAAAGAAAGTAAAATTCTTTATTTGGAACGGCACACATGGATATGTAGGAGAAACGACACTCGACAAATAAAATAAAAAAAGCGGCCAAGTGCGAGTCGGACTCGCCCATGAAGGGTTCCGTAGCAGCAAGTAACATAATATAAAAGTTCTTGGATGGATTACGATTTATGACGTATTAAAAAAAAACTACTTACTAGATATCGTTAAAACCAATTTTGAGTGAAAGTTTACATGGTAATGTACATCATATATTTTTTTTAGTTTTATCATTCTCTTATTTTAGAAGTTACGGGGGGGGGGACACACTTTTTACCACTTTGGAAGTGTCCCTCGCGCAAACTATTCAGTTTAGAAAAAAATAATATTAGAAACCTCAATATCATTTTTGAAGACCTATCCATAGATACCCCACACGTATGGGTATGATGGAAAAAAGTTTTTTGAGTTTCAGTTCTAAGTATGGGGAACCCCAAAAATAAAAAACTACTTACTAGATCTCGTTCAAACCAATTTTGAGTGAAAGTTTACATGGTAATGTACAGTGGTGGAATTAAAATGTTCGTCACCTTAGGGCCTATTTTTGGTTGTTCAATGCAAAAAACATAGGTACTGCTTTACCGACATAGAATTGTATTGGTACTGTTGTACCGACATAGTATTGTCAATATTACGAAAATAACCTTCAGTTGCCATGACAACAGATATTAGCAGCAATTGAATGACAGATAGTCTACGAATAAAATGACAAAACTTCTAGCTAACTCAAAAAAAAACTGGCCAAGTGCGCATCGGACCTCTCGCATTCAGGTTTCCGTCGTATAAACTATTATATAATTTGTGGATCCGTAACAAATGTAGAAGTTATAAATTGCCTAAGTTTAGTTAATCCAAACGCAAAATTAAATCTGTTTGTAATAGAAATATGAGAAAATTCTCAAAATGTTTCTAGTTTCTAAAATATTATAATTTTTTCGTAAAATATTCATAATAAGTATTTGGGTTTTTGGATTAACTGGAAATTAAATTGAACTTAAAAAATACAGTCTTATTCTACTTAATAAGCTCTAAAATTATACTCCACAATATGCTAGGGTACGACACATTTATTTTTCCCTCCCCACTTTAACATGTACGGGAACCATACTTCAAAATGGTTTTTGGTTATTATTTTTGGATTTGGGTTAGTAAGATACATAAATAGTACAAATATGAATACTTCAATGGATTCGCCGCTATAGACCCGTGTGATAGAGAGACGGACAGACGGATGAGCGAGGGCAATAGGGCTTCGTTTGGCCCCTTTGGGTACGGGACCCTAAAAAAGTCGTTCCAAACTTAAACAAGCAACTGATCAAAGGTGTGTGATTTTGATCTTTATAATAAACATTTAAATTATGGTTTTCTATACAGCAGTCTGCTACGTAGAGTAGTTGGAAAAGGTAATATGTGCTTGTGACAAGCTAAGGGGATTCCTTTGAAAACTGACGAACGTTTTCATTCCGCCCCTGTACATAATTTTTTTTTTTAGATTTATCATTCTCTTATTTTAGAAGTTACGGGGGGGACACACACTTGTTACCACTTTGGAAGTTTCCCTCGCGCAAACTATTGAGTTCAGAAAAAAATAATATTAGAAACCTCAATATCATTTTTAAAGACCTATCTATAGACACCCCACACGTATGGGTATGATGAAAAAAAGTTTTTTGAGTTTCAGTTCTAAGTATGGGGAACCCCAACAATTTATTGTTTTTTTTATATTTTTGTTTGAAAATCTTTTTGCGGTTCACATAGTACATCTACTTACCAAGTTTCAACAGCATAGCTCTTATAGTTTCGGAAAAAAGTGGCTGTGACATACTCGGACAGACAGACAGACATGACGAATCCATAAGGGTTCCGTATTTTTTTTTACGGAACCCTAAAAAGATAAAACATAATAGGTAATACCTACAAAAGGCAAAAACTAACTACTAACTTAACTACAATTAATTGAGTGTCTCTCAGTGCCATCCACGCAGCAACGTCACATAATATAGGAGTCCGACTCAGCATGATGTTGCGTATATATACTGGTTACACAACGCTGATCTTCCGCCGGATCCATGTGATCCACGAGGATATCTTATCGTGCATCTAATCCCTCATTTTTCCTCGGTGAAAAGATAATTTTACAAAGATAAAAGATCTTTTATTTAAAATGCAATGTATGTATGTTTGTCCGGGTGGAATCTTGCAATTGATTTTTAAAGCAGTTATCCTCAACCAGTTGAGCTGAAATTTGTCATACCTGTCAAATTCCGATGACAATACAATATGATGGTGACAGCGAGCTTATCTGATGATGGAGACGGAAGGACAACGGAACTCTTCAATGGATAATAATTGGAACTAAGTGTTGCTAAATGTGAGATCGCGTTTAGCTTTAGATACGTAAATGCCGATGGTATTGTTAAGACATTTAAGTCACTTAATATTAAAAATACTGAAGATCTTTGGGGAATATCCACAAAGGTGTTAGGTATTATAATTATTGATATTGCTCCATGCTTAGCCTACATTTTTAATAGATGTGTTGACGACGGAATCTTTCCAGATCTTATGAAACATAGTAAATTAATTCCTTTGTTCAAGTCTGGAAATGCAAAAGATCCAGCTAATTATAGGCCGATTTCTATATTGCCCGCGTTAAGTAAAATCTTTGAAAAACTTATTCTTACTCAATTATTGTCACACTTTAACTTCCACAGACTACTTCATAGTCATCAATTTGGATTTACCAAGGGTCGATCAACAGCTGATGCTGGTACCATGCTATTGGAACACATATTTCAAGCATGGGAAAACTCGCAAGACGCGATCGGAGTATTCTGCGACCTATCCAAAGCATTCGACTGCGTGAGTCATGCTACTCTAATTTTGAAGTTAAAACATTATGGCATCCAAAATCAGGCAATTAACCTTGTAAATTCTTACTTATCCAATAGAGTACAAAAAGTTGACGTTGGTGGTGAAAGGTCTTCAGGATCGTCTATTGTTATGGGAGTGCCCCAGGGTTCAATACTAGGCCCATTTCTATTTTTAGTATACATTAACGATCTCCCTTTTTATGTAAAAGACATATGTGATATAGTTTTATTTGCTGACGATACGTCTTTAATTTTCAAAGTTGATAGGTCAAAAGCTAATTACGATGATCTAAATAAATCACTATCGCGAGTTCTTGATTGGTTCACAGTAAATAATCTGTTGCTTAATGCTAAAAAAACGAAATGCATTAAATTCACTTTGCCAAATGTAAAACATTACCCAACTAATATTAAAGTAAATGGCGAGACACTCAATCTTGTAAACTCTACTGTTTTCTTAGGACTTAATATTGATGCAAGTTTGCAGTGGGGACCACAAATTGAGGCACTTGCGGGTAGACTTAGTTCCGCTGCATATGCAGTTCGTACGATAAGGCAGCTTACTGATGAAGCTACAGCTAGGCTAGTTTATTTTGGCTACTTCCATAGTGTTATGTCATATGGCATCATTCTGTGGGGGAAAGCAGCAGACATCCAAGCAATATTTGTTTTACAAAAACGGGCAATACGTGCCATTTATAAAATGAAGCCACGTGACTCCTTGAGGGAGCGTTTTAAGGAAATTAACATTCTCACCGTAATATCGCAATACATCTACGAAACCTTATTATATACACATAAACACTTAGATAGATTTATGAAAAAAAGTGACGTGCATTGTTTTAACACGAGAAATAAAAATAAACTGAGTATTCCCAAATTTAGATTAAAAAAAGTAAGTGGGTCTTTTATGGGGAATTCTGTTCGGTTCTATAATAAACTTCCAGAAAGTGCTTCTAAACTTTCGATTCGAAGATTTAAATCTTACATAAAGAATAATTTAATTAAGAAAGCGTATTACACACTACATGACTATGTTAATGATAAAGCCGCGTGGCCTGATGTCGCTCTGCCCCTCGACACCTAATTTGTCAATTTGCAATGTCTGTACCTGCATATAATTTATTACTGATGTGTTATTTATGTGTATATCAAGCGTAGTGTGTGCTGCCTTATGAACTTTTGCTGATTCTCTCTATCATCTTACTTTTGACTGCCTACATAAGTAAGGCTTTTAATTTGGTTTTCCTTTTTTCCTTGAATCAGCTTCAACTTGTTCTCGAGGCACCACACAGGCGCTCTCCACCTAGTAGTAAGAAGGATCATCAAAAGAAAAACAGACCGTGTTTGTTGCCTGATTCTTCTAGGTCTGGTTGCGTTGGAACAGGAGTAACTGTAAATTTATTTTTTAAGACGATTCAAAATGATCCTTGTGATTTCAATGAATAAAATACTTTTGACTTGACTTGACTTGAATAGTAGACTGGCCGTGTTTAGGCTCATTTTGATCAGCACACGGTTACGATCACCAATTTTATAAAAGGTATATTTTTGACAAAAAACTAATATAGACAGGCAGTACTTGCAATAGTGCCACGTTTTACCCTTTGGGTACGGAACCCTAAAAAACTTAAGTAACTACGATTTCAATAATAACAGTCACTGTAGATAGATAGATAGAAAACTCTTTATTGTAATCACCTTAAAAATAAAATAACAGCATAATTATATTAACTTACAACTAGTTCACGGTGATACAATGGGCGGCCTTATCGCTAAGAGCGATCTCTTCCAGGCAACCTTTGGATGTACCTTTGGACTGTAGTAATAAGTAAGTAAGTAAAACTTTTATTTTGATAAAATAACTATACAAAAAACGAATAAGTAAGTAAAACAGATAACATTATAGGCTTTGACAGCGTTTGTGCTGTGTATAGTGTTTTTAATAAGTAAGTAAAACAGATAACATTATAGGCTTTGACAGCGTTTGTGCTGTGTATAGTGTTTTTAATAAGTAAGTAAAACAGATAACATTATAGGCTTTGACAGCGTTTGTGCTGTGTATAGTGTTTTTAATAAGTAAGTAAAACAGATAACATTATAGGCTTTGACAGCGTTTGTGCTGTGTATAGTGTTTTTAATAAGTAAGTAAAACAGATAACATTATAGGCTTTGACAGCGTTTGTGCTGTGTATAGTGTTTTTAATAAGTAAGTAAAACAGATAACATTATAGGCTTTGACAGCGTTTGTGCTGTGTATAGTGTTTTTAATAAGTAAGTAAAACAGATAACATTATAGGCTTTGACAGCGTTTGTGCTGTGTATAGTGTTTTTAATAAGTAAGTAAAACAGATAACATTATAGGCTTTGACAGCGTTTGTGCTGTGTATAGTGTTTTTAATAAGTAAGTAAAACAGATAACATTATAGGCTTTGACAGCGTTTGTGCTGTGTATAGTGTTTTTAATAAGTAAGTAAAACAGATAACATTATAGGCTTTGACAGCGTTTGTGCTGTGTATAGTGTTTTTAATAAGTAAGTAAAACAGATAACATTATAGGCTTTGACAGCGTTTGTGCTGTGTATAGTGTTTTTAATAAGTAAGTAAAACAGATAACATTATAGGCTTTGACAGCGTTTGTGCTGTGTATAGTGTTTTTAATAAGTAAGTAAAACAGATAACATTATAGGCTTTGACAGCGTTTGTGCTGTGTATAGTGTTTTTAATAAGTAAGTAAAACAGATAACATTATAGGCTTTGACAGCGTTTGTGCTGTGTATAGTGTTTTTAATAAGTAAGTAAAACAGATAACATTATAGGCTTTGACAGCGTTTGTGCTGTGTATAGTGTTTTTAATAAGTAAGTAAAACAGATAACATTATAGGCTTTGACAGCGTTTGTGCTGTGTATAGTGTTTTTAATAAGTAAGTAAAACAGATAACATTATAGGCTTTGACAGCGTTTGTGCTGTGTATAGTGTTTTTAATAAGTAAGTAAAACAGATAACATTATAGGCTTTGACAGCGTTTGTGCTGTGTATAGTGTTTTTAATAAGTAAGTAAAACAGATAACATTATAGGCTTTGACAGCGTTTGTGCTGTGTATAGTGTTTTTAATAAGTAAGTAAAACAGATAACATTATAGGCTTTGACAGCGTTTGTGCTGTGTATAGTGTTTTTAATAAGTAAGTAAAACAGATAACATTATAGGCTTTGACAGCGTTTGTGCTGTGTATAGTGTTTTTAATAAGTAAGTAAAACAGATAACATTATAGGCTTTGACAGCGTTTGTGCTGTGTATAGTGTTTTTAATAAGTAAGTAAAACAGATAACATTATAGGCTTTGACAGCGTTTGTGCTGTGTATAGTGTTTTTAATAAGTAAGTAAAACAGATAACATTATAGGCTTTGACAGCGTTTGTGCTGTGTATAGTGTTTTTAATAAGTAAGTAAAACAGATAACATTATAGGCTTTGACAGCGTTTGTGCTGTGTATAGTGTTTTTTTTTTGAGCTTCTTATTACGGTTCAAGCAGATGGCTCAACTGATGTTAAGCGGTAACCTCTGCCTTTAACAATGCATTACCTCATAGGTCACGTCCACGTAGGACGCGCTCTATGTGGCATTGCACTGCGCCCGCCACCCTGAGCCATAAAGATGAAAAGTCTCAAGTGCCTGTAATTTCACCAGCACCCTTCAAACCGGAACACAGCAATGCGAGCACCACTGCTTTGCGGCAGAAATAGGTATGGTGGTAGTACTTCCCCGGACGAACTCTTTCACAAAAAAACTCTACTACTCTACTACTATTAAAACTACGGTGCAGCGGGATGTTGAAGTTTGTATGGAAAACTGGACGCGGACGAAGTCGTGGGCGTTACACTAGTGTACAATAAAACTAGTATCATGTTTGCCAGACGCTCGCGCGATAGGTCAAGGTTGAGTGTTACCTTTTTATATGTCAGTAGTGTGAGGCGGTACGTAGTAACTTATCTAAAAATTAATCACGAAAGCACTTGCAAAACATCTGAAACAAAGACTATAGAATACAGCGAGATATAAACCGTATTGCTCGTGTTTTTAAAATAATATTTCCTGTCATGTTTTGGGAATTGCATTCGATTGTGCGTCCAATGCATACTGAGACGCCATGTCGTCATACGGTCTCATTTCCTGGGTATGCCTTGACGCATTGCTCTCGACTTTAGATAGAGTTTAGGTATACCTACTAACTGACGTGTGATAAGTTCCACACATAGTAGTAGTTTTAGCAGTAGTAGAGCTTTTTGTGGAAGAGTTTGTCCGGGGAAGTACTACCACCATACCTATTTCTGGTGCAAAGCAGTAGTGCTCGCATTGCTGTGTTCCGGTTTGAAGAGTATGGGTGCCAGTGAAATCACAGGCACATGAGATTTTCATCTTTGTCTCAGGGTGGCAGGCGCAGTGCAATGCCACATAGGGCGCGTCCTAGGTGGACGTGAGCTATGTGGTAATGCGTTGTTAAAGGCAGAGGTTACCGCTTAACATCAGGTGGGCCATCTGCCTGTTCCGTCAGACACGTAGTTAAAAAAAACATTATCCAAACTTGTCTGCCGAATCCTATTGAGAAGGCGATGTTGTGTGTTATCTTTGTCTCGTCAGAATTAGAACAGACTTTACTGTAAGCTGTTTCAACATAAGATGGTTGGTTTTTAGGGTTCCGTAGTCAAAGACAAGGAACACTTATGGATTCGTCATGTCTGTCTGTCTGTCCGTGTATGTCACAGCCTTTTTTTTCCGAAACTATAAGAGCTATACTGATGAAACTTGGTAGGTAGATGATTTTTGGGGTACTTTTGATGATACTTAGAACTGAAACTCAATTTTTTTTTTCATCAAACCTATACTTCTCTGCCTATCTATGGATAGGTCTTCAAAAATGATCTTGAAGTTTCTAATAAAAATTTTTTTTAAACTGAATAGTTTGCGCGAGAGACTCTTAAAAAGTGTCCCCAAGCCCCCCCCCCCCGCCATAACTTCTAAAATAAGAGAATTATAAAACTACAAAAAAAATATGATGTACATTACCATAAACTTCCAACCAAAATTGGTTCGAACGAGATCTAGTAAGTAGTTTTTTTTTAATACGTCATAAATCGTAATCCATCCAAGAACTTTTATATTATGTTACTTGCTGCTACGGAACCCTTCATGGGCGAGTCCGACTCGCACTTGGCCGCTTTTTTTTTTAAATATACTAGCGACTCGCCCCGGCTTCGCACTGGTAGCCCCCGGTGAAAAACAGCCCCCCCCCCCGTATATTTTATAACTTATTCTGCTATTCGGAGCGGAGAAGAATACACCAAAAAAGAGATAAGTACCATCTGTCCAGCCGATCTTGAGTTATAAGTGGTGTAACTAACACGACTTTGTTTTTTATATATATAGATTTAGTTCTAACAATCTGCTTTTTTCTTATTTGAAAGTAAATAAGTTAAGAAGTTTTTTTGTGAAAAATATATTTTTAATACAAGCTTTTATAAAATTAGTGATCGTAACCGTGTGCTGTAAACACGGCCAGCCTACTATTATCCATCGAGTTCCGTTGTCCACCTTCCGTCTCCATCATCAGATCAGCTCGCTGTCACCATCATATTGTATTGTCATTGGAACTTGACAGGTATGACAAATATTAGCTCAATCGGTTGAGGATAACTGCTTTAAAATCAGTTGCAAGATTCCACCCGGACATACATACATACATTGCAATTAAACAAAAAAATAATTTTGTTTAAATTAAAAAAACCCTCAACGCAATGAAACGGCTTAACCGATTTTGATCAAACATAGCTAAGAACACTCCCGACAAATTCACCTATCAAACAAAAAATAAAATAAAATCTGTTCATCCGTTCGGGAGCTACGATGCCACAGACAGACAAACACACACACAGACACGTCAAACATATAACACCGCGTTGTTTTTGCGTCGGGGGTTAAAAAAAGCTTGTAAAGTGGTTGTTTGATTATATTAAGACAATGTAACCATTAAATAGTTGTACATACCTTGCACTATTAGTAGATAAGATTATAAGATGTGTATCTGCTCTGGCGCGTCGCCAGTACACTGTGCATGTTCTGTCGGTCAGTGCAATGTAACCATTAAATAGTTGTACATACCTTGCACTATTAGTAGATAAGATTATAAGATGTGTATCTGCTCTGGCGCGTCGCCAGTACACTGTGCATGTTCTGTCGGTCAGTGCAATGTAACCATTAAATAGTTGTACATACCTTGCACTATTAGTAGATAAGATTATAAGATGTGTATCTGCTCTGGCGCGTCGCCAGTACACTGTGCATGTTCTGTCGGTCAGTGCAATGTAACCATTAAATAGTTGTACATACCTTGCACTATTAGTAGATAAGATTATAAGATGTGTATCTGCTCTGGCGCGTCGCCAGTACACTGTGCATGTTCTGTCGGTCAGTGCAATGTAACCATTAAATAGTTGTACATACCTTGCACTATTAGTAGATAAGATTATAAGATGTGTATCTGCTCTGGCGCGTCGCCAG
Source organism: Operophtera brumata (assembly GCA_932527175.1). Lineage (NCBI taxonomy): Eukaryota > Metazoa > Arthropoda > Insecta > Lepidoptera > Geometridae > Operophtera > Operophtera brumata. The sequence goes on along the minus strand of OW052239.1, from coordinate 28,014,403 downwards.
TACACTGTGCATGTTCTGTCGGTCAGTGCAATGTAACCATTAAATAGTTGTACATACCTTGCACTATTAGTAGATAAGATTATAAGATGTGTATCTGCTCTGGCGCGTCGCCAGTACACTGTGCATGTTCTGTCGGTCAGTGCAATGTAACCATTAAATAGTTGTACATACCTTGCACTATTAGTAGATAAGATTATAAGATGTGTATCTGCTCTGGCGCGTCGCCAGTACACTGTGCATGTTCTGTCGGTCAGTGCAATGTAACCATTAAATAGTTGTACATACCTTGCACTATTAGTAGATAAGATTATAAGATGTGTATCTGCTCTGGCGCGTCGCCAGTACACTGTGCATGTTCTGTCGGTCAGTGCAATGTAACCATTAAATAGTTGTACATACCTTGCACTATTAGTAGATAAGATTATAAGATGTGTATCTGCTCTGGCGCGTCGCCAGTACACTGTGCATGTTCTGTCGGTCAGTGCAATTTGTGAAATGTCTTTCAACTCGCGACCAGTCCACGTGGAATTGCAGTTAAGGAGGCCAAACAAGGCATAAATTTTCATTTAAAAAAACGCATCGCGCCGCTTGAAAAAGCAGTGTTTATTGAATATCTCCTGAAATACAGGCGCATGAGACTTTTCATCTGTACGTCTCAGGGTGGCGGGCGCAGTGCAATGCCACATAGGGCGCGTCCTAGGTGGACGTGACCTATGAGGTAATGCACTGTTCATAGGCAGAGGCTACCACTTAACATCAGGCGGGCCGTCTGTTTGTTTGTCACCTTATTACATAAAAATAAAAAAATAAAAAAAAATTAGATAATTTTAAAAACCCCGTTGGTGATCCCTCCGTTTTCTTGTAGTGATCTTATTTATAAAAATGTTGACCCAATAATCTGTACCATATTGACAAACAATCGAATCTAGCTAAAAGTTAGAGGTAACTTTGTGTTTTTTTTAATCGATTAAATGTTGTCCTATCGTGTTTCTGTCTGTTCTCGGTATTGTAATGTAGTATCCATGCATATTTATAATTTGAATATTTTACTTGATTTAGGTTAAAAGTCAGTTAAAAATTTAATCTAAGATTGGTAATTTTGCGTTATACCGTAGATTCGTATACCTAAGTCTTGGACCCGAGTTCGCCTCTAAATTTCAGTGTATAGTGCGCGTCATGTAAAAAGAACGCTGGCGGTCAAGCTTCTACAGCCGTTCCAGCGTTCTTTTTGTACATTGTTATACTATAATTGTACATTATTTGTAGTAAACTAGGTAGGCACTCATTCAATGCATAGGTATACATCTCTTAAATAAGTAGGTATAGTACGCGTCATGTAAAAAGAACGCTGGAACGCCTGAAGAAGCTTGACCGCCAGCGTTCTTTTTACATGACGCGCATTATAACTGGCTCTAAAAAGTGGAAAACACAATACACGAAGACTTTGAAAAAATACGAACTTTTATTTTGTTTCAGTTTTGCTAAATCATTTTCGTTGGCAATGTGGTTCAAGGTGTAAAGCACCAAAAAAGTAATTAGTGTTCGTTAAATATAGCATGGGTTCCGTGACAGGTGTCGTTGAAGTCACGCCTATCAAATACCGTGTTTTGCGACGGTGAATGTAAGCAAGGAAAATTCTATATTTCATGTGTGATATTTCGCCCGCGATTTTTCATCAAAATAATTTAAGGTGGATGCGCACGCTTGCGGCGCCAAATTCAAACTTTTTGATGTTTTTTGCCCGTTACAGCTCATCAACACTTCTTCAGATAGCGAAAGTTGAGTTCGCGAGAACTAGGAGACTTAACACACGTGTTTTAATTGATAGTATCTCATAATTTGCCGATGACACTTGTCTCATGGTAGCGGATAAAGATATTATGATCGCTAAAGACCATATCCAATCGGATTTCACCGCAATTTGCAGGTGGTCTCATGATGCTGGACTGGTGGTACTGAACGCTGACAAAACAAAACTGATTCACGTCCACTCTAGCCACAACTCGTGTAAAAATAACTTTAAAGTTGTAGCCCATAGTCACGATTGTCTACACTCATTTAACTCCCCGTGTAAAGTCAGTTGCGTAAGTATTGAGCAGGTGATCGAGCACACTTACCTCGGCTTAGTCATTGATAACAGGTTCAATTGGGCAAAGCATATAGACAGAACGTGCAACAAACTTCGTGCCATTATGGCCATATTTCACGTTTTAATGACAATGTATAAGGCCTTAGTTGAAAGTATACTATCGTATGAGTTGAGTAGCTACGGCCATACATACAAGTCATACCTTGACCAGATTTTTAACATACAGTACAGGCTACATAAACAGATCGTTCCCATTAAAATTAAAAATAAATACGCAGGTGATTCACTAGGCCTTTTTAATTACTGTGGCATTATTCCGATACATAAAAAGGTAGAACTCAATTTGCTAATAGAACAATTCTTCAATTTAGATATTCAAACTCAAAAAAGTCACCATATTGTTACCAGAAGTATGACGAACAAAAATCTACTTAAACCATTATTTAGGAACGAATACGGGAAACGAACATCTGAATACATAATCCCACATCTTATTAATAAAATACCTACAGACATTAAAAACAAAATTACTCAAAACAATATTAAGGTGAATGTTCAAGTTTCCTTGCCCATACAAAATACTTTAGGCCGTTACTCAAACCACAGATTGTCATTTTATAAATTGACTTATTTTGTAGACTTTCTAATGATAATAGTTATCGCGAATGGTCGTTCCAAACAAAAATATACAATAGGGAATTTTTAAAACAGGTTTGAAATACGACAATTTTTACAAATGTGTGAGTTTATTTTGCACGGACATCTATTATCGTAGCGAGATACTTTTACGCAGCAGAGCACCCAGTTTAATTAAAGATGACAGTGATGGCGCTAAATTGACCTTCAAACACAAGAGTTTTGTGTAAGATAGTAAGTAAACATGATAGAGATGGCGCTAAATAATAAAAGTGATGTTTTAGTCGGCAGGTCGTAAAAAGTGGGGTAAAGTAGTGGAAAAAGGTCAAAAGTTAATGAAACTTCAGGATGTTGTTCAAGGATGGTTAAATTAAAAAAACAAGTTTTGGACCTCGAGGACCCTGTGCGAAAAGAGGAGGGGGCGGGAAACTGCACCTTACGCCGGTTTTTTCTCAATAACTTTTTTCCCTTACATCCTACGGCAAAAGTTGTAGAACGTTAAATTTACTATAATTTGGACTAATAAAACATGTTTCTATGTCAATAGATTATCGAGATATGGCGATGTGTGTTTTTTTCTAAGTACATCAACTACGTGCAGAGACACTTTGGTAGCAATGTGATTGTTGTCTTTGATGGATACCCCACTAAATCCGGCTATCAAAGCACCAAAGCAGCAGAACGAGCTCGCCAGTCTGCATTACAAGCACCAACCAAAGTCGTGTTCTCCTCATCTACTATGGTGACAATAGCACAAGAAAAGTTCTGGCAAAAGATCACAATATGAGAGCATTCATTTCGATGTTGATGACACAAATGGTGGATGCTAGCATCGAAGTGAAGCAGGCATTTGAGGACGCCGTGATCATGGTGGTGGGGATGGGGTTGAGAAGAGAAGACTGAGTCCCTGCAGAAGACTGCTTCCACCCCCAATTAGTGGGATACAAGTTGACTTCCCGCCACTTCAGCAATTGCTTGGAGGTAGCATATTGACGACCTCTGTGGCGCGGCGGGCGAAGGTTGGCCTGCGACGCAGGAGGTTGCGGGTGCGATTGCGCCCCCCCCCCCCCCCCCCCCCTCCACTTTACGCACATGGTCCTCGAGGTCCAAAACTTGGGAAAATGTTAATTAACTATCCCTGAACAACCTCCCAAAGTTTCATTAGCTTTTGACCTTTTTCCATCTGAAACCACCTGCCGACTGGACTGTAATGTGTTATTTATGAGTATATCAAGCGTAGAGTGTGCTGCCTTATGAACTTTTGCTGATTTTCTCTATCATCTTACTTTTGACTGCCTACCTAAGGAAGGCTTTTAAGTTGATTTTCCTTTTTTTCTTTGAATCAGCTTCCACTTGTTCTCGAGGCTCTACACAGGGGCTCCCCACCTAATAGTAAGCAGGATCATCAAAAGAAAAACAGACCGTGTTTGTTGCCTGATTCTTATAGGTCTGGTTGCGTTGGAACAGGAGTAAATGTAAATTTATTTTTTAAGACGATTCAAAATGATCCTTGTGATTTCAATGAATAAAATACTTTTTGACTTTTACTTTGATATGTTGCCGCTCCGTCAGCAAAAGTTTAAAAGCGACGTTGCCAAACCGTTACTACTGTGAACACACAATACTTTTTATAAGTTGGCCGTAATTTCTACTATAGCGAGCTAGTTCTGATAGGGTTGCCAACTGTACTTATAATAATGTATACTAATTTATTTTACAACTACGTTAGCATTATAGTGCGAGAAAATACTTTATTTCAATTTAGGTAGCCTACCCAAGTTTTAAGTTACTATGTGAGGTGTTAAAAATAAAACAACGAAAGAATACGTGAAAACTTGGCCAGAATCAATGATAGTATGATGCACGATTCTACGAATTTTGAATAGTCTTATATTTCAAAATGAGTGAAAGTACAACATGGATTTAAAACACTAGAGAACAGTGATCACCACGAAAGCTGCGAGCGAGCCGAAGGCGAGCGTGGCTCAGTAGTCAGCAGGGCCCGCAGCGAACCAGAACCAACACCTGAACGCCAATACCCTAGATGATGATGATAATGATGATGACGATGATGTTGTTAATGTTCATCACCACCACCATCATCATCACCATCACCATCATCATCCTCATCTAGGGTACACGCGTGCAGGTGATGATGATGATGATGATCATGATGTTTTTAATGTTCATCACCACCGCCTTCATCACCATCACCACCACTAACATCATCATCATCTTCATCTAGAGTATTGGCGTGCAGGTGATGATGATGATGATGGTGATGGTGGGTAATATAATATATCTTCATAATGTTGTTAATATTCATCACCACCGCCATCATCATCACCATCACCATCATCATCATCATCATCATCAACATCATCATCTAGGATATTAGCGTGCAGGTGATTATGATGATGATGATGATGATCATGGTGGTGGTGGTGATGATGATGATGATGATGGTGGTGGTGATGAACATTAACAACATCATCGTCATCATCATCGTCATCATCATCATCATCATCTAGGGTATTGGCGTTCAGGTGATGATGATGATGGTGATGGTGGTGATGTTGATGGTCACCACCATCATCACCATCTTCATGATGTTGTTAATATTCATCACCACCTCCATCATCATCATCACCACCACCATCATCATCATCATCATCATCATCATCATCATCTAGGATATTAGCGTGCAGGTGATTATGATGATGATGATGGCGGTGATGGTCACCACCATCATCATCACCACCACAACCATCATCATCATCATCATCATCATAATCATCATCATCATCATCACATGCACGACAATACCTTAGATGATGATGATGATGATGATGGTGGTGGTGATGATGATGATGATGGCGGTGGTGATGAACATTAACAACGTCGTCGTCATTATCATCATCATCTAAGGTACTGGTGTGCAGGTATATAGATCATCTAAGAGTACGCTCGGAAATTTGGAGATTGGAGTTGCTCGCGTCCATAGGAAAATACCCTCGCGTCCCTACACGTGATCTCTGGGTGGTGTAAAACGGGTAACAACATTTCTGGTGGTAGGCTTCGGCCGTGGCTTATCACCACCCCATGGACATAGCCAGTCCGTGAAGCGACATTGTCGTGTTTCGGACTGATGTCCAGTGTAGCCATCGTGGAAGTGACGGGTTTGAGCAGCTATGGTATTCGGGGTACCGCACAGTGGGGCGATTTTGAAAAAAGGTGGACGTAGGAACAAATTTCGTAATTTCGGTCTGAAAAAATTGCAACTGATAGGAAATTGTATGGTGATTAAAATATATTCTATTCAATTTGCAAAAAAAGGCACTTCTTCATGGGTTAAAAAAATAGTTTAGAAAAAAATGTATGGAAAGATTTATATTATATTGTTTTTCTCAAAAATAAGAAGTTTGTTAAAAAAAAACAACAATAGCTTAAAGTAGCTGCCGTCTTCTACAAATGGGTCATATAGGGTTCTGTTAACCCTGCAGCATTGGCAGTTAAGGGGGTTTAAACTCTTGAAAAAAAATGTTTATTTTGATACGAGCATCTGATAGGAAATGTAGTGCTTGTTAAAAGTTATTCAATACAATTTTCCATAACAATGAGTCTGTGATATTATAAAAACATATTTCTGAAAAATGCGATGAAATATAAATCAACATATTTTTTCTCGGAATTTTAAAAGGTTTTCATAAGAAACTTACACTACTTAAGTTCTTTACAAAAAATAAATAATCGTTTTTGGCTTAACGCTGTTGCAGCGGTATTTAAATGGGATCAAAGTTTAAAAATATATGATTTAATGTTAAATGTTAATGGAAAATGGTTCAATTTCTGTCATTCGCTCAGTCTTAACTAAGTAAAATGAATAAATCATAATAAAATCTAGTGTAAAAAACTTCTAAGTCTAACTACTGGCTTAGTAATTATCTCCAAATAACTTGCCAATTTTTCCGATACTCGACATTTCTGACCTTGTAGGTAGGTACCAGATATTTTTCATTGCTACAGTACTTTCACTGAGTATTACGTTCATAATAGTAATAAATCAAAATAAAATCTAGTGTCAAAAAGTACAAAGATCGCTATAGTCTTAATAATTATCTCCAAATAACTTGCTAATTTTTCCGATACCTGAGCCTAATGACTGACCTTGTAGGTTAAGTACCAGATACCTTTCATTGTTACAGTACTTCCACTGAGTATTACTTTCATAAAAGTAAATCACCATATCATCTAGGCTCTAGAGTCACTAGAGACAAAAACTACAAAGTTAGCGATTGTCGTATGGGGCCATTCAAGTATTACGTAAGCAGATTTTTTACAACTATTTATAATGCGCGTCATGTAAAAAGAACGCTGGCGGTCAAGCTTCTTCAGGCGTTCCAGCGTTCTTTTTAAGAGATTACTTACTTTTCTACTTATTTAAGATACCTATACATTGAATGAGTGCCTGCCTAGTTTACTACAAATAATGTACCATTATAGTACGCGTCATGTAAAAAGAACGCTGGAACGCCTGTAGAAGCTTGACCGCCAGCGTTCTTTTTACATGACGCGCACTATGCCCACCCCTTATGTGTAAGCTGTGTAAGCAAAAGTAAGCAAACCTTAACATGCTTACTTAATCATTGGTACCTATATGCATTTTACTTTTAATGTATTCTGTTTTTTTATTGATTCGTGAGCAGTAGTTAGCAAATAGGCTTAACTAACTTCTGTACATTTTGTACTTTTGTATTTGTATGAGATTTTTTAAAACTTTCGAATAATGTTTGATATTACTTGGATTTGTTTATTTGAAACGACATGTTAAACAGTTAAGCTTGGGCGAAAAAGGATCACCGGTTAAAACAAAAATTAACTTGCTTTGATTTGCTTACAATACGTCAAATCGTCATTCGAATCGAAACGAAACAATAGATTGACGGAAGAAATTTAGACGTGACAAGTGCGCGCGGTAATCCCCACTCGCTTCTAGGCGAGTACCTATAACGTATTCTTTATTTGTGGGAATCCCTGACATGTGAGTTGTATTTTCAAGCATAGACAATTTGTGGGTTGCCATTTGTGTAAAATAAGTAAATAATAACTGCTGACGTAATCACGATATCGACCATGTCAAAAATAAGCAAAACAAAGACCCCCCCGCCCCCCTCAAGCGCTTACATAATACTTGAACGCCCCCTATTACTTATCTTGAAATAATTTGCCACGTATTATTAATAATGGTCCCGATACTTGAGCCTAATGACTGACCTTGTAGGAAGGTACTAGATTCCTTTCATTGTTAGAGACCCACCAACTTATCTGTAGAATTTAATGTATGTAGATGATAGAAAAATGTAGGTAAATGGTTCTACTGATAATTTGGTGGATCTTTCCAGTAAGTGATTACTAGTTTTACGAAGGTTGCTTGTAGTTTTAAGGGGATTTTTGTCATTATTAACTTTATTTGGGAAATATTTTAGTTACATCGATACTAAAATATCTATCATATGTTTTATGAAAAATGGCTGCTGGGAATTCCGGACTATTTTAAAATGGTAAGAGGGTAAATCATATTAACAGATCTGTAAAGTTTTGTTGTGATGCTCTGATTTTATTCATTGGATGCGATGATTTCTCTGATGAAGATAGTGCTCTTGCTCTTTCAACTTCGCTGAATCTAACGAAATGAAAATACTTATCCCTGAGGACAATGTTATCAGATTCCAGCATATCTGTATTGCCCTTCTACTACAAGATATTAGAAGCCAAAAAAAGATACTACCCTACAGAAGGTGTTGAAATAACGGAGGCAAAGATTAAGTTACAAGTTCTTTTGGATATAACAACACAATTGGCAAGTTATTTAAGTTATTTGGAGATAATTAATAAGACAATCTCTTAATCTCTTAGATCTTTGTACTTTTTGACACTAGATTGTATATTGATTTATTACTTTTATGAATGTAATGCTCAGTGGAAGAACTGTAGCAATGAAAAGTATCGGGTACCTACCTATAAGGTCAGAAATGTCGAGTATCGGAAAAATTGGCAAATTATTTGGAGATAATTACGAAGCCAATAGTTAGACTTAGAAGTTTTTTACACTAGATTTTATTATGATTTATTCATTTTACTTAGATAAGACTGAGCGAATGACAGAAATTGAACCATTTTCCATTAACATTTAACATTAAATCATATATTTGTAAAGTTTGATCCCATTTAAACACCACTGCAACAGCGTTTAGCCAAAAACGAATATTTCGTTGTTGTATAGAACTTAAGTAGTGTAAGTTTCTTATGATTTAAAATTCCGAGAAAAAATATGTTGATTTATATTTCATTGCATTTTTTCAGAAATACATTTTTATAATATCACAGACTCATTTTTATGGAAAATTGTATAGAATAACTTTTAACAAGCACTACATTTCCTATCAGATGCTCGTATCAAAATAAACAATATTTTTTAAGAGTTTAATTCCCCTTAACTGCCAATGCTGCAGGGTTAAACCGTCCAGAACCCTATATGCCCATTTGTAGAAGACGGTAGCTACTTTAAGCTATTATAGGTTTTTTCTTGAACAAACTTCTTATTTCTGAGAAAAACAATATAATATAAATCTTTCCATACATTTTTTCTGAACTATTATTTTAACCTATAAAGGAGTGTCTTTTTTTGAAAATTCAATAGAATATCTTTTAATCACCATACAATTTCCTATCAGTTGCAATTTTTTTTAGACAGAAATTACGAAACTTGTTCCTACGTCCACCTTTTTTCAAAATCGTTCCACTGTGTACCGTGATTTGAGCCAATTCACTTCCTATTTGTGTCATCTAATTCACGCGTTGCGCGATACGCGTTACACGCCGAACTTTACAGAGTGCAGATTTCTTACTGCGCAAATCGTGAATATTCACGTGAGGCTTCATGCGGCCCCGAATACCACGGCAGTTCGTGCACTGGATTCAGCATGTGCGTTTTAGAGACCGCAGCAGTGCAAGTGTGCCGGTTGGCTAGGCTTGGAAGGTAGCGGGATCCGAAGCACGGTTCTCCGCTGGCTGACTGCAGGTTGTAGGGGGCCCAACTAGTAAGCTAGCCCGCCGCCTTGCGAAAAATCCCAGAATGCTCCATCGTGCCGGTTGGCGACCGGATTAGAGGACCCGATGGCCATTCCTGGAGGGAGGTCTCAGTCTCCAGTCTAGTCTCCCACTGGCGCAGGAGCCTGCTGTTTGTCTCTAGGCTTTCACTGACCAGTGCCTCACTCAACAGCCATTTTTCCCACAAACCTAATCACTCCAAAAACCAAACCATGAAAAAGTCAACATATAATAAGTTGCGCTCACAGCGGAAGCACTTCCTACACAACCTATCATCTTACCAACGGTTATAACAGTTTTATTTATTTTTGTTTTCAATTCTCTAAGATCTTGTAGTACCTATACCTATACTTAGTAGATTTTTGTTTTTGTCTTCTTGTTTTATGTGAGTGTTGTGCGTGTGGTAAAATAAATAAATTTTCTTTCTTTCTTTCTTTCTTTCTTTCTTTCTTTCTTTCTTTCTTTCTTTCTTTCCTCTCGCTTCAAGCGCACCTCTGAAACATTAGAGGACTGCACTCCAATCTCGATCCGGTCCACCACCACCTAGGGACAGCTAAGCCACACTTATTATTTAATCCTCACGGAGACGCAGATTCAATGAACCCGATTTCTCAGTTTTATGTAATTTGGTGGACACCGGCTTAGATAAAATTATCTATGCTGGTTTATATCATTGTCACTCTGAAGACCACGAGACAACCAGGTTGTTCAACTACATCAGTGAAGCGGCGGATGTGGCCCAGCAACGTTATCCTGATGCCCAACTGGTGATTCTGGGGGACTTTAACGCCCACCACCAACAGTGGCTGTTCCCTTACCAGTTGTCCGACTATGCTGGGAGAGAGGCGTGCAAACTTGCACTCACTTTAATCTCACTCAGCTCGTCAATGCGGCAACCAGAATTCTGGACGTTGAGGACCACACAGCCAACTGCCTGGACCTTCTGCTGACGAACGAGCCGGATCGCCACTTGGTATCAGTGATGCTTCCTTTGGGAACATCAGATCACTGTGTGGTGAGGTCTGTATCTTCATACTCGCCACCCGATCCCTCGCCCAGAGGTAGTAGGCGAGTGTGGTGTTACAAGTCGGCAGATTGGGATGAGATGCGACACTTCTTCGCTTCTTATCCTTGGCGGCAAACTTGCTTTTCTTCATGTGATCCAACGGTCAGTGCTGATGCCGTTACGGAGGTGATAAATAGAGCAATGGAGTATTTTTTTCCATTCTCCGATGCTTCACCTGCAAGCAATGCTCGCCCATGGTTTAGTCCCGCGTGTGCTAGCGCGGAAGCGCAAAAACGTGTTGCATACCAAGCTTGCGTTGACGCAAGAAACGGTTAAACCTCGGATGCACGGATTATGAAGAAAGCCTATAACAAAGCCACCAAGTCCTGCAAGAAGATGTTACAGAAGGCTCGCTTCAATCGGATTGGCTATCTGGGGGCTAAGTTTGCCGCATACCCTGCGGGAAGTAAAGCTTTCTGGTCTCTGGCTAAGTCGGTGGAAGCGAACTTCAGCCGCCCTTCACTAAACCCAACTACTGAAACCGGACGGGTCCCAAACTCACGCTGCGGTTGAGAAAGCAAATTTATTTGCCACTCAATTTGCGGAGGCTTCGCGTCTTGACGCCTCTGGCGAAACTCCACCCAGCCTTCCTCGGTGCGAAGCTTCAATGCAAGAATTCGCATCCAGCAAAAGGAAGTGCTCAAAACGCTACGTAGTCTCGACGTGAATAAAGCTAGCGGTCCGGATGGTATCTCGGCCGTAGTATTAAAAACCTGTGAACCTGAGTTGTCTTCAATATTAACGCAACTTTTCCGCCTCTCTTTGAATACTGGTGAAGTCCCCAAGTCTTGGAAGCTCGCTAACGTGCAACCTGTGCCCAAGAAAGGCAGTCGTGCTGACCCTTTGAACTACCGCCCTATCTAGGTCACCTCCCTACTATGTAAATGTATGGAGCGTGTACAGAATAGGAAGGTCCTTGCATACCTCGACGGATCGAGGATATTTCGCCGAAATCGGTCTACTGGGGACCTTCTTGTGTATGCCACGCACATTTGGAGAGAGGCCATCGAGATCATGGTGAAGCACTGGCTGTTTCATTAGAAGTCTCGAAGGCCTTTGACAGGTTTGGCACGCTAGCCTTATTGACAAGCTTCCTGCTTACGGACTGCCAGTTCAATTCTGCGCCTGCCTCGCAGACTTTCTGAGGGAAAGATCCATTCGAGTAAGTTGTTGACGGGTGCTCGTCAGATCAAATGGCTATAAACGCCGGGGTACCTCAGGGGTCAGTGCTACCTGCCACACTGTTTCTGCTGCATATAAATGATCTGCTAATGCCCAGTATCATTGGGTATGCAGACGACAGCACAGTTGTGGAGAGATACGTTTCCAATGCGCGTGCTAGGCAGAATTAAATTCTGGAGTTAAGAGATGAGATGCTGCAGCGTCTGAATTTGATTCTCAAGGCTGTTTCCGATTGGGGTGATGCCAATCTAGTCAAGTTCAACGCCTCTAAAACGCAGGCTTGTCTCTTCTCCGCGAAAAAAGTAAGTTTCTCCAAGTTCCTGTCTTCCGAGATATACCTGTAGCTATAGGAGATCACCTCGAGCTCTTAGGCGTTTCACTCACGCCTACTCTCAACTTGGCTCCTACATCGAGTCTAAGGCAAAAACTGCCTCCATGAAGCCTTCTAAGTCTGTACAAAGCACAAGTCCGGGCTGGTATGAAGTACTCCTACCACGTTTGGGATGGCTGGCTCGGCCAAACACCAGCTTGCTGCCTTGGACTCGATCAAACGTTCAGAGAGCAGAGCGTTCAGGCTTATAGGTGGGCAACATATGGCGGAGACTAGAGTCTCTCCAGCACCGCCGTAAGGTTGCGTGCCTTTCGATCTTCTATATATAGGTTACATTTTGGGGAATGCTCCCAGGAACTTCATGATCTGATCCCACTATCTCCTTTTCATCATGGACGAGCAGGCGCACGGCTTGGTACCACCCTTACCTCATTAGTATACCCTCTTTTCGTACTAAACGTTTCAATTCTACCTTTATAATGCGAACTGCTAAGGAGTGGAATACACTACCGTCGTCTGTCTTTCCTGATAACTATAATCTGGGTATCTTCAAGACTAGAGTGAATAGGTTCCTTCTAGACCTTTGTGCTCCATCTTCGGCCAATCGTCACTTACCAACAGGTGAGATCGTGGTCAAACAAAAGTCTATCAAAGTTAAAAAATAAATTAAAAAAATGGCTTTATAGTTCCCAGAACTAACAACCATATTATGTGAATAAAGGTTCTCGAGTGGTACCTACAAACCTGATGAAGGTAGAGGAAGACCCCTCTTTCCATGCACCAAAGATATTATAATCAGCAGAAAGTTGGTAGATGCAGGCTCAAGAGAGTTCGTCGTGGCATTTTAGAGAGGAAACCGTTGTCCAGCAGTGGACTTCTGTAGACTGATGATGATGATGATCAACCGTCTACATTGGCTTGAAGTCAGTAAAATGGTTTTATATTAGACTAGCTGAACAATGTCCGTGCGTAGAATAGGTAGTAGGTACCTACCTAGAGTAGGTACCTATCTATTCGTACTACGCATTCTAAATGGATGGTGGTACAAACATCAGCCTGTAGATCCAAGTCCACCGGCTCACTGACATAGGTCTCTAAATTAGCAAGTTGAAGTGGCAATGGGCTAGACATAAAGCTATATGATCCTGGTTCTTTTACGGATGTTTCGGATTTAGGTACGGGTACAGAATCTTCGAGCAATGAATACAAAAAACGAAGGCAAAATGTATTTAGTTATTGATGATGTTTTTTTACTGTATACCTAATATTTCTAGTGTAAGCAGAAGTTGTAATATAAAACAATTTATAATCTTTTTTTCTTTTTTTTGTTCATTTCTGTAAAACGAAACATTCTTATGCAACATCCTATCTTGCCGGACACGCCACAGAAGGGGTTGCGGAAAGGCGGTAGATGGAGGCTGCTCAAGACCGTTTGTCTTGACATTCTATGGGGAGGTCCATGTCCAGCAGTGGACTTCTGTAGGCTGATGATAATGAAAAACCGTCATGGGTTAACGGGGCAAACTATGATAATTATGGGTCCCTACCTACCTACTGCAATGATGAAGGTCAGTTACTTACATTCGTGTACATTTTGGACATTAGAAAAATAAGTTTTATTCTTGTAAACAATAATTTTCCGAGTTTTTCCCTGAAATACCTTTTATCATTCTAACAATTTTATTCAACGCGATCTATAAACAGATACCAAGCTATTTATTTAACGCCATCTATCTAACGTCCATGCCAATGCTCTTGGACAATAACAACGCCATCTAATGAAAACCAAAACTGTGAATATGTATGTGTGCGTGCGTGTAATTACATCAGAAAAGTGAACGATCTTATTTCTAGGTAATTTGAACTTTCAAATGACTGTTTAAAGGAAATTCATACTGAATTAAATTCTTACAACTACAACTTAGCCGCGAACGATAAAATAAAACACGAAAGACGCCCGAATTTAGCACAAAAAATAAAAAAGTAATACAATAAGTTTCCACGCCATCTACCGTGAACCGAGCTTTTAGTAATCAAGACGATTATCCTTAAATACACCTTAAAAAAGTATATGCTGAACAATTCAAAGAGCTTGGCATAAAATGGAGCATCCTATGTTCGCGCGAGCACTCAATCAAGATGTTGTTACTGTGACTCGCATGTGTGTGTGTGCTCGAGTGAACGTGCATCATTTGTTTATATAACTACCTACTACTTATAACTCGAATGTAATTTTTTATGTACCCATCATCGAGAACCTAGTGTTACGATAAACCTAATATAGGTTTTTAAACACTAAATGTAAGAAACATATGTTGTAAATCCTGTTCAATAAATAAAAAAAAAAAAAAAAAACATCAGTTTAGCTATGATACCCATAAACAAAAGAACATGAACACTGTAAAAATGTTTTAGGGGTGTCATAGCTAAACTGATGATATTTATGAGATACTGGTAGCGATTTGAAATTGCACTCGCTAAAGTTATAGCTAACTAAAATTGGTTTAGCACGTGTTGGTATTTGAAACGACACTCTCTATTTCTAAAATTCTCTAAAATAAAAAGTATGACGTCATCGGCCATTTTAGTTATTAAAATTAGCTAGTCTGCATTTGAAACGTCATTGCTATCTGTCACTTTTGACTTAATATTAAGAAATTCCTTTCTATTTTAGCAGCCACCTGCAGAGGTCCCTGCTAAATTTGGCGCCAGACAAATATTTGAATTCTCTATATTTTAAATGAACGAATTATATTAATTCGCATCATAAACTCACAGAGCAAGTAATCTCTACATTTTAAACTATTATATCTGAAATATGGACGATGAATTCGTTGTAGCGGCAGTGGTTCATGCATCAGAAAGGTTATTTTATGTGTGATAGGTACATACATCACATACATCGCCTGATCACTATCTTCAAGAAGCCCGAAGTATTCAAAATAATTTAATAAACACACTTTTTAATATGTAATTTGATTTTTATTGAGCCCCTCTAGAAGGTACAATTACACTACCCCAGTACTGTAGAAAAATCAAGCTTCTTACTAGCACTAGAACCACACCTTTGCATTACATTATGTACAATGCATTTTAAAGATTTGGTATTAGAGCTTCGCAACAAGTTGTTAAGACTAGTCTAGACTAGTCTAGCCTTATTATATTACCTACCATTAGGCCTTTGTAGTGGGTTTTACATAGCTGGAATAACGAATATTAATATTATAAATATTAAAAACTTCTACGCAATTATATACATTTATTTTATAAAAACTTAAAAATTCCTAAACATATTTTTCATAGACTGTGGTGGAGGCTAGCCTCACCGCCGTCAGTTTGCTGCTGGGGTCCCGCCGCTGCCAACACTACCACCTGCTGAGGTTCAGGAAGTGCGGCAATAATTTGCCGTGATGGTACATCTGGTGCTACATCTGGTGGTGATATAGGTGAAGGCGGGTCCTGAAACATGATTGCAACGCTTGCCTTACATACATATACACATTACAACGATACTGGTACTGGGCCATACATTTTCTCTTTAAACGAGCCTCACTAAGGCACGCACCCTGTACGCTCTAACTAACATCATAGTATGAAAAAATAAATACTGACCAGTCGGGGATATTCACGGTTCGTGACTCCATAGATGGCGGCTGACCCCAGGATTTCAATGACTTTTTCTTCTGTTGGGGTCAATGGGTCATTTGGAGGACCACCACCTGTGGCATTTATTGAGTCCCGGACCTTCCTCGCCTTCGTTTTCACCTTTACCACCCATCCGGACCACACCCAACATATAAATAATACATATTAGCAGCCATATTATTTCGATCTTGTATCTATTTGTAGGTATTGTTAAACTCACTTTCTGCCACTCTTCTGCAGTTCTCCTGCACCCAAGGCAATTGAGCTGGGTGGCCAGCCTCGACCACAGCTCAGAGAAATCTGCATTAGCAGAGTTTCCTGAAAAAATAAAATTTGAACACGTACAATTGTAACTTAACTACAAAGATTTGAGTAATGAAACAATTCATGATGATTCAACGCAATTGAATGTACCAACCTCTTGCCACCTCCATGTTAGCGTGCAGGGATTCCACCATCAAGGTGTTGCTATTTTTTATTTACTCTTTTACGCGAGTTATCCATTTTATCCCTAATTATCCAACAAACACAGAAGATTTGTAACAACAAACGCAGAAGATTTGAATCTTGGCGGCAAAGAAAATTTGATGGCAAGATTGACAAGGGTTTGGTTCACTGACGATGTTGCCAGAAGTAAAATATAATATAGCCCATTATTTCCTCATCAAGTGATAAATGCTATGAAAAATACACCTGCAGGCATAATTATCTTTGTAAAAACAATACAAAACAATGTTTTTATCAATACATCCACTTTCCCGCACTTTAAATGGACTGCAAAATAACCGGTATTTTCCGAAATTTATGTAATGGCCACACTCTGTTTGCGCACAGCTTTATCTGGCAAAAACCTAGAATCACTAAGTTGTCTATGGTTTATTCAACTTGGGTGGCTAACTATCGTTGTTTATTTTAGTAAGGAGGTGAAACTCAAATGCCGAAAACTAAACCTAAACTAAATTAGCATCTTTAAAATTAACTTTAGCTTTAGAAAGTGGTAATCTCAAATCGCTACCACTATCAATTAAAACATGTGTGTTAAGTCTCCTAGTTCCCGCGAACTCAACTTTCGCTATCTGAAGAAGTGTTTATGAGCTGTAATCGGCAAAAAACACTAAAAAAATTGAATCTCGCGCCGCAAGCGTGAGCATTTACCTTAATCAAAGTTTTTATTGCAAAATAATACCTATACCTATAGAGATTTATTATTTTTACGCTGACTGTACTTCACTAACAAAATCGTCAAGGGATCCAGCAGGAATTTGAAAATTGCCTTAAAATATTAATGGATCGTACAGGAGGATCATATTCCACAGGATCATTCTCAATGGATCGAACTGGAACTACTCAAATGTCATACTTTTTTCTTTCATTATAATTGGCATAGCACGGCTTGTGCATTTGCCATTTTCAAGTATAATTTATTAATGTATTTTCAATATAACTTGTAACGTTACAGCCCTTTCAAGTCGTCAAAGTCACAGTCGAGTCATAAAACGGTGGCCGTTTTACTAAACCTTTGGTA
The DNA here is from genome assembly GCA_932527175.1 of Operophtera brumata. Taxonomy (NCBI): domain Eukaryota; kingdom Metazoa; phylum Arthropoda; class Insecta; order Lepidoptera; family Geometridae; genus Operophtera; species Operophtera brumata. The sequence goes on along the minus strand of OW052239.1, from coordinate 27,996,819 downwards.
AGCAATTTCCACCAATTTGTAAAGTCGCGCAATACACTTCCATTTCATTTCACTACACTTGAGCTCTATAGACGAGCTACATTAGTTAAAAAGTTAAAATGCACTAAAATTTTAAAAAATAACTCTAGAAATACCAGAAATTTTTAAAAAAAACCGCTCTAGTGCGAGTCGGACTGTACACGAAGGGTACCGTTTATTAACTATAAAAACGGCAAAAAAAAAAAATGTTTGTTGTATGGGAGCCCCCTTAATATTTATTTTATTCAATTTTTAGTACCTATTTGTTGTTATAGCGGCAACAGAAATACATCATCTGTGAAAATTAACTGTCTAACTAACACGCTTCATGAGATACAGCCTGGTGACAGACGGACAGACAGACAGACCGACGGATAGCCGAGTCTTAGTAATCAGGTCCCGTTTTACCCTTTATTACGGAACCCTAAAGAGGCCGAATCCGCTGATTATCGAATCCCAACCGAGCTGAACAAATATCTGCAGATAGCACAAATATTTGTAAAAGAGCCCATTGAGGCTCTGCCTACCCTTTCGGGGTAAACGGCATGTGTCTATGTATGTATGAATACGTATATTATTCAACTAGTGACTTAATCTCATTATTATCGCATATTAATGCTCGTTTATCCATTCCAAGCCAATATCAGGACCGGTCGTAGGTACAGTGGCGGAATGAAAACGTTCGTCAGTTTTCAAAGGAATCCCCTTAGCTTGTCGCGAGCACATATTACCTTTTCCAACTATTCTACGGAGCAGACTGCTGTAAAGAACACAATAATTTAAATGTTTATTATAAAGATCAAAATCGCACACCTTTGATCAGTTGCTTGTTTAAGTTTGGAACGACTTTTTTTGGGGCCCCGTACCCAAAGGGGCCAAACGAAACCCTATTGCCCTCGCTCATCCATCTGTCCGTCTCTCTATCACACGGGTCTATAGCGGCTAAACCATAGTAGTATTCATATTTGTACTATTTATGTATCTTACTGACCCAAACCCAAAAATAATAACCAAAAATTTTTTTGAAGTATGGCTCCCGTACAAGTTATACTGGGGATGGAAAAATAAATCTGTCGTACCCTAGCATGTGGAGTATAATTTTAGAGCTTTTTAAGTAGAATAAGACTGTATTTTTGTTACTAAGTTCAATTTAATTTCCATTTAACCCAGGAAATAGTTTTTTTTAAATATGCAACAGACTTATTATGAATTTTTTACCCAAAAATTATAATATTTTAGAAAATAGAAACATTTTTAGAATTTTCTCATATTTCTATTATAAACAGATTTAGTTTTGCGTGTGGATTAACTAAACTTAGGCAATTTATAACTTCTACATTTGTTAAGGAACCACAAATTATATAATAGTTTCTACGACGGAAACCTGAATGCGCGAGGTCCGATGCGCACTTGGCCAGTTTTTTATTGAGTTAGCCAGAAGTTTTGTCATTTTATTCGTAGACTATCTGTCATTCAATCGCTGCTAATATCCGTTGTCATGGTAACTGAAGGTTATTTTCGTAATATTGCAATATTGACACATTGGCAGTTCTGATACGTAGCGCGAGAATAAGTTCCTGTGTCGGTAAAACAGTACCAATGCAATACTATGTCGGTAAAACAGTACCTATTTTTTTTGCATTGAACAACCAAAAATAGGCCCTAAGGTGACGAACATTTTCATTCCACCACTGTACCTATAATACTTTTATTTTCACCTCGCTCGTTTCATTACCTATCATAAAATATTACATTGTAAGTATGTATTTGTAAGTCGCGAACCGTAGCAGATACCGACTGGCCTTGGGTAGCGAACGGTCTCGTGCAGAGCGAGACGGCGAATGTTTACGTGACGCGCGAGCGAGAGGGCAGACCGGCGCGGGCGCACGCAACGTGGTCGGTGCTACCACGCGGTCTGTGCTCGCTTTTTAGGTTATGTCATATTGGACGTAATGGAGTTGATATAATTTGACGACCTCTGTGGCGCGGTGGGCGAAGGTTCGCCTGCGACGTAGGAGGTTGTGGGTTCGATTCCTGCCTCGGAAAAAATATTTGTGCGATCTGCAGATATATTGTTCAGGGTGTTTTTTTTTTTTCTCTTTTTTTTAACGTTGATATACCTTTGTTTTACCACGATCTCTAGACAATTGATATAATTTGACGACCTCTGTGGCGCGGCGGGCGAAGGTTCGCCTGCGACGTAGGAGGTTGCGGGTTCAATTCCTGCCTCGGAACAAATATTTGTGCGATCTGCAGATATTTTGTTCAATGTTCATGTTCTGGATATTTTCTATATACAGGATGGGGCAAATTTTTGGCCCCTTAAGGGTAGCAACCTTTTCTTTTGTAGTTAAAAGGTTTTGTGCTTAGGAACCTTCTGTTATATGGGTTGTTATTTGTTAAATTAATTAATTAATTATTAATTTATATCAATTTATATTTATATACTTATATTTCTATATCCACGGGAGGAGACGGAAGGGTTTATTCTTAAGCCGGATACGCCACGCCACAAAAGTTTAATAATTCATTCATTTATGTATCCAGTCCATCATTTGCAAAAGGTTTTTTTAGGGTTCCGTTCCCAAAGGGTAAAAAGGGACCCTATTACTAAGACTCCGCTGTCCGTCCGTCTGTTTGTCCGTCCGTCACCAGGCTGTATCTCATGAACCGTGAAAGTTAGACAGTTGAAATTTTCATATTATTATTTATATTTATTTTTCCAAACATTTCTACCGTGAGCTATTTGTTGCCAGTCATTCTTGTGGAAAGAGGGAAGGGAGGCCTTTGCCCTGCAGTAGTTTGCCCAGAGGTAGTAGGCGAGTGTGGTGTTACAAGTCGGCAGATTGGGATGAGATGCGACACTTCTTCGCTTCTTATCCTTGGCGGCAAACTTGCTTTTCTTCATGTGATCCAACGGTCAGTGCTGATGCCGTTACGGAGGTGATAAATAGAGCAATGGAGTATTTTTTTCCATTCTCCGATGCTTCACCTGCAAGCAATGCTCGCCCATGGTTTAGTCCCGCGTGTGCTAGCGCGGAAGCGCAAAAACGTGTTGCATACCAAGCTTGCGTTGACGCAAGAAACGGTTAAACCTCGGATGCACGGATTATGAAGAAAGCCTATAACAAAGCCACCAAGTCCTGCAAGAAGATGTTACAGAAGGCTCGCTTCAATCGGATTGGCTATCTGGGGGCTAAGTTTGCCGCATACCCTGCGGGAAGTAAAGCTTTCTGGTCTCTGGCTAAGTCGGTGGAAGCGAACTTCAGCCGCCCTTCACTAAACCCAACTACTGAAACCGGACGGGTCCCAAACTCACGCTGCGGTTGAGAAAGCAAATTTATTTGCCACTCAATTTGCGGAGGCTTCGCGTCTTGACGCCTCTGGCGAAACTCCACCCAGCCTTCCTCGGTGCGAAGCTTCAATGCAAGAATTCGCATCCAGCAAAAGGAAGTGCTCAAAACGCTACGTAGTCTCGACGTGAATAAAGCTAGCGGTCCGGATGGTATCTCGGCCGTAGTATTAAAAACCTGTGAACCTGAGTTGTCTTCAATATTAACGCAACTTTTCCGCCTCTCTTTGAATACTGGTGAAGTCCCCAAGTCTTGGAAGCTCGCTAACGTGCAACCTGTGCCCAAGAAAGGCAGTCGTGCTGACCCTTTGAACTACCGCCCTATCTAGGTCACCTCCCTACTATGTAAATGTATGGAGCGTGTACAGAATAGGAAGGTCCTTGCATACCTCGACGGATCGAGGATATTTCGCCGAAATCGGTCTACTGGGGACCTTCTTGTGTATGCCACGCACATTTGGAGAGAGGCCATCGAGATCATGGTGAAGCACTGGCTGTTTCATTAGAAGTCTCGAAGGCCTTTGACAGGTTTGGCACGCTAGCCTTATTGACAAGCTTCCTGCTTACGGACTGCCAGTTCAATTCTGCGCCTGCCTCGCAGACTTTCTGAGGGAAAGATCCATTCGAGTAAGTTGTTGACGGGTGCTCGTCAGATCAAATGGCTATAAACGCCGGGGTACCTCAGGGGTCAGTGCTACCTGCCACACTGTTTCTGCTGCATATAAATGATCTGCTAATGCCCAGTATCATTGGGTATGCAGACGACAGCACAGTTGTGGAGAGATACGTTTCCAATGCGCGTGCTAGGCAGAATTAAATTCTGGAGTTAAGAGATGAGATGCTGCAGCGTCTGAATTTGATTCTCAAGGCTGTTTCCGATTGGGGTGATGCCAATCTAGTCAAGTTCAACGCCTCTAAAACGCAGGCTTGTCTCTTCTCCGCGAAAAAAGTAAGTTTCTCCAAGTTCCTGTCTTCCGAGATATACCTGTAGCTATAGGAGATCACCTCGAGCTCTTAGGCGTTTCACTCACGCCTACTCTCAACTTGGCTCCTACATCGAGTCTAAGGCAAAAACTGCCTCCATGAAGCCTTCTAAGTCTGTACAAAGCACAAGTCCGGGCTGGTATGAAGTACTCCTACCACGTTTGGGATGGCTGGCTCGGCCAAACACCAGCTTGCTGCCTTGGACTCGATCAAACGTTCAGAGAGCAGAGCGTTCAGGCTTATAGGTGGGCAACATATGGCGGAGACTAGAGTCTCTCCAGCACCGCCGTAAGGTTGCGTGCCTTTCGATCTTCTATATATAGGTTACATTTTGGGGAATGCTCCCAGGAACTTCATGATCTGATCCCACTATCTCCTTTTCATCATGGACGAGCAGGCGCACGGCTTGGTACCACCCTTACCTCATTAGTATACCCTCTTTTCGTACTAAACGTTTCAATTCTACCTTTATAATGCGAACTGCTAAGGAGTGGAATACACTACCGTCGTCTGTCTTTCCTGATAACTATAATCTGGGTATCTTCAAGACTAGAGTGAATAGGTTCCTTCTAGACCTTTGTGCTCCATCTTCGGCCAATCGTCACTTACCAACAGGTGAGATCGTGGTCAAACAAAAGTCTATCAAAGTTAAAAAATAAATTAAAAAAATGGCTTTATAGTTCCCAGAACTAACAACCATATTATGTGAATAAAGGTTCTCGAGTGGTACCTACAAACCTGATGAAGGTAGAGGAAGACCCCTCTTTCCATGCACCAAAGATATTATAATCAGCAGAAAGTTGGTAGATGCAGGCTCAAGAGAGTTCGTCGTGGCATTTTAGAGAGGAAACCGTTGTCCAGCAGTGGACTTCTGTAGACTGATGATGATGATGATCAACCGTCTACATTGGCTTGAAGTCAGTAAAATGGTTTTATATTAGACTAGCTGAACAATGTCCGTGCGTAGAATAGGTAGTAGGTACCTACCTAGAGTAGGTACCTATCTATTCGTACTACGCATTCTAAATGGATGGTGGTACAAACATCAGCCTGTAGATCCAAGTCCACCGGCTCACTGACATAGGTCTCTAAATTAGCAAGTTGAAGTGGCAATGGGCTAGACATAAAGCTATATGATCCTGGTTCTTTTACGGATGTTTCGGATTTAGGTACGGGTACAGAATCTTCGAGCAATGAATACAAAAAACGAAGGCAAAATGTATTTAGTTATTGATGATGTTTTTTTACTGTATACCTAATATTTCTAGTGTAAGCAGAAGTTGTAATATAAAACAATTTATAATCTTTTTTTCTTTTTTTTGTTCATTTCTGTAAAACGAAACATTCTTATGCAACATCCTATCTTGCCGGACACGCCACAGAAGGGGTTGCGGAAAGGCGGTAGATGGAGGCTGCTCAAGACCGTTTGTCTTGACATTCTATGGGGAGGTCCATGTCCAGCAGTGGACTTCTGTAGGCTGATGATAATGAAAAACCGTCATGGGTTAACGGGGCAAACTATGATAATTATGGGTCCCTACCTACCTACTGCAATGATGAAGGTCAGTTACTTACATTCGTGTACATTTTGGACATTAGAAAAATAAGTTTTATTCTTGTAAACAATAATTTTCCGAGTTTTTCCCTGAAATACCTTTTATCATTCTAACAATTTTATTCAACGCGATCTATAAACAGATACCAAGCTATTTATTTAACGCCATCTATCTAACGTCCATGCCAATGCTCTTGGACAATAACAACGCCATCTAATGAAAACCAAAACTGTGAATATGTATGTGTGCGTGCGTGTAATTACATCAGAAAAGTGAACGATCTTATTTCTAGGTAATTTGAACTTTCAAATGACTGTTTAAAGGAAATTCATACTGAATTAAATTCTTACAACTACAACTTAGCCGCGAACGATAAAATAAAACACGAAAGACGCCCGAATTTAGCACAAAAAATAAAAAAGTAATACAATAAGTTTCCACGCCATCTACCGTGAACCGAGCTTTTAGTAATCAAGACGATTATCCTTAAATACACCTTAAAAAAGTATATGCTGAACAATTCAAAGAGCTTGGCATAAAATGGAGCATCCTATGTTCGCGCGAGCACTCAATCAAGATGTTGTTACTGTGACTCGCATGTGTGTGTGTGCTCGAGTGAACGTGCATCATTTGTTTATATAACTACCTACTACTTATAACTCGAATGTAATTTTTTATGTACCCATCATCGAGAACCTAGTGTTACGATAAACCTAATATAGGTTTTTAAACACTAAATGTAAGAAACATATGTTGTAAATCCTGTTCAATAAATAAAAAAAAAAAAAAAAAACATCAGTTTAGCTATGATACCCATAAACAAAAGAACATGAACACTGTAAAAATGTTTTAGGGGTGTCATAGCTAAACTGATGATATTTATGAGATACTGGTAGCGATTTGAAATTGCACTCGCTAAAGTTATAGCTAACTAAAATTGGTTTAGCACGTGTTGGTATTTGAAACGACACTCTCTATTTCTAAAATTCTCTAAAATAAAAAGTATGACGTCATCGGCCATTTTAGTTATTAAAATTAGCTAGTCTGCATTTGAAACGTCATTGCTATCTGTCACTTTTGACTTAATATTAAGAAATTCCTTTCTATTTTAGCAGCCACCTGCAGAGGTCCCTGCTAAATTTGGCGCCAGACAAATATTTGAATTCTCTATATTTTAAATGAACGAATTATATTAATTCGCATCATAAACTCACAGAGCAAGTAATCTCTACATTTTAAACTATTATATCTGAAATATGGACGATGAATTCGTTGTAGCGGCAGTGGTTCATGCATCAGAAAGGTTATTTTATGTGTGATAGGTACATACATCACATACATCGCCTGATCACTATCTTCAAGAAGCCCGAAGTATTCAAAATAATTTAATAAACACACTTTTTAATATGTAATTTGATTTTTATTGAGCCCCTCTAGAAGGTACAATTACACTACCCCAGTACTGTAGAAAAATCAAGCTTCTTACTAGCACTAGAACCACACCTTTGCATTACATTATGTACAATGCATTTTAAAGATTTGGTATTAGAGCTTCGCAACAAGTTGTTAAGACTAGTCTAGACTAGTCTAGCCTTATTATATTACCTACCATTAGGCCTTTGTAGTGGGTTTTACATAGCTGGAATAACGAATATTAATATTATAAATATTAAAAACTTCTACGCAATTATATACATTTATTTTATAAAAACTTAAAAATTCCTAAACATATTTTTCATAGACTGTGGTGGAGGCTAGCCTCACCGCCGTCAGTTTGCTGCTGGGGTCCCGCCGCTGCCAACACTACCACCTGCTGAGGTTCAGGAAGTGCGGCAATAATTTGCCGTGATGGTACATCTGGTGCTACATCTGGTGGTGATATAGGTGAAGGCGGGTCCTGAAACATGATTGCAACGCTTGCCTTACATACATATACACATTACAACGATACTGGTACTGGGCCATACATTTTCTCTTTAAACGAGCCTCACTAAGGCACGCACCCTGTACGCTCTAACTAACATCATAGTATGAAAAAATAAATACTGACCAGTCGGGGATATTCACGGTTCGTGACTCCATAGATGGCGGCTGACCCCAGGATTTCAATGACTTTTTCTTCTGTTGGGGTCAATGGGTCATTTGGAGGACCACCACCTGTGGCATTTATTGAGTCCCGGACCTTCCTCGCCTTCGTTTTCACCTTTACCACCCATCCGGACCACACCCAACATATAAATAATACATATTAGCAGCCATATTATTTCGATCTTGTATCTATTTGTAGGTATTGTTAAACTCACTTTCTGCCACTCTTCTGCAGTTCTCCTGCACCCAAGGCAATTGAGCTGGGTGGCCAGCCTCGACCACAGCTCAGAGAAATCTGCATTAGCAGAGTTTCCTGAAAAAATAAAATTTGAACACGTACAATTGTAACTTAACTACAAAGATTTGAGTAATGAAACAATTCATGATGATTCAACGCAATTGAATGTACCAACCTCTTGCCACCTCCATGTTAGCGTGCAGGGATTCCACCATCAAGGTGTTGCTATTTTTTATTTACTCTTTTACGCGAGTTATCCATTTTATCCCTAATTATCCAACAAACACAGAAGATTTGTAACAACAAACGCAGAAGATTTGAATCTTGGCGGCAAAGAAAATTTGATGGCAAGATTGACAAGGGTTTGGTTCACTGACGATGTTGCCAGAAGTAAAATATAATATAGCCCATTATTTCCTCATCAAGTGATAAATGCTATGAAAAATACACCTGCAGGCATAATTATCTTTGTAAAAACAATACAAAACAATGTTTTTATCAATACATCCACTTTCCCGCACTTTAAATGGACTGCAAAATAACCGGTATTTTCCGAAATTTATGTAATGGCCACACTCTGTTTGCGCACAGCTTTATCTGGCAAAAACCTAGAATCACTAAGTTGTCTATGGTTTATTCAACTTGGGTGGCTAACTATCGTTGTTTATTTTAGTAAGGAGGTGAAACTCAAATGCCGAAAACTAAACCTAAACTAAATTAGCATCTTTAAAATTAACTTTAGCTTTAGAAAGTGGTAATCTCAAATCGCTACCACTATCAATTAAAACATGTGTGTTAAGTCTCCTAGTTCCCGCGAACTCAACTTTCGCTATCTGAAGAAGTGTTTATGAGCTGTAATCGGCAAAAAACACTAAAAAAATTGAATCTCGCGCCGCAAGCGTGAGCATTTACCTTAATCAAAGTTTTTATTGCAAAATAATACCTATACCTATAGAGATTTATTATTTTTACGCTGACTGTACTTCACTAACAAAATCGTCAAGGGATCCAGCAGGAATTTGAAAATTGCCTTAAAATATTAATGGATCGTACAGGAGGATCATATTCCACAGGATCATTCTCAATGGATCGAACTGGAACTACTCAAATGTCATACTTTTTTCTTTCATTATAATTGGCATAGCACGGCTTGTGCATTTGCCATTTTCAAGTATAATTTATTAATGTATTTTCAATATAACTTGTAACGTTACAGCCCTTTCAAGTCGTCAAAGTCACAGTCGAGTCATAAAACGGTGGCCGTTTTACTAAACCTTTGGTAAGCAATTTCCACCAATTTGTAAAGTCGCGCAATACACTTCCATTTCATTTCACTACACTTGAGCTCTATAGACGAGCTACATTAGTTAAAAAGTTAAAATGCACTAAAATTTTAAAAAATAACTCTAGAAATACCAGAAATTTTTAAAAAAAACCGCTCTAGTGCGAGTCGGACTGTACACGAAGGGTACCGTTTATTAACTATAAAAACGGCAAAAAAAAAAAATGTTTGTTGTATGGGAGCCCCCTTAATATTTATTTTATTCAATTTTTAGTACCTATTTGTTGTTATAGCGGCAACAGAAATACATCATCTGTGAAAATTAACTGTCTAACTAACACGCTTCATGAGATACAGCCTGGTGACAGACGGACAGACAGACAGACCGACGGATAGCCGAGTCTTAGTAATCAGGTCCCGTTTTACCCTTTATTACGGAACCCTAAAGAGGCCGAATCCGCTGATTATCGAATCCCAACCGAGCTGAACAAATATCTGCAGATAGCACAAATATTTGTAAAAGAGCCCATTGAGGCTCTGCCTACCCTTTCGGGGTAAACGGCATGTGTCTATGTATGTATGAATACGTATATTATTCAACTAGTGACTTAATCTCATTATTATCGCATATTAATGCTCGTTTATCCATTCCAAGCCAATATCAGGACCGGTCGTAGGTACAGTGGCGGAATGAAAACGTTCGTCAGTTTTCAAAGGAATCCCCTTAGCTTGTCGCGAGCACATATTACCTTTTCCAACTATTCTACGGAGCAGACTGCTGTAAAGAACACAATAATTTAAATGTTTATTATAAAGATCAAAATCGCACACCTTTGATCAGTTGCTTGTTTAAGTTTGGAACGACTTTTTTTGGGGCCCCGTACCCAAAGGGGCCAAACGAAACCCTATTGCCCTCGCTCATCCATCTGTCCGTCTCTCTATCACACGGGTCTATAGCGGCTAAACCATAGTAGTATTCATATTTGTACTATTTATGTATCTTACTGACCCAAACCCAAAAATAATAACCAAAAATTTTTTTGAAGTATGGCTCCCGTACAAGTTATACTGGGGATGGAAAAATAAATCTGTCGTACCCTAGCATGTGGAGTATAATTTTAGAGCTTTTTAAGTAGAATAAGACTGTATTTTTGTTACTAAGTTCAATTTAATTTCCATTTAACCCAGGAAATAGTTTTTTTTAAATATGCAACAGACTTATTATGAATTTTTTACCCAAAAATTATAATATTTTAGAAAATAGAAACATTTTTAGAATTTTCTCATATTTCTATTATAAACAGATTTAGTTTTGCGTGTGGATTAACTAAACTTAGGCAATTTATAACTTCTACATTTGTTAAGGAACCACAAATTATATAATAGTTTCTACGACGGAAACCTGAATGCGCGAGGTCCGATGCGCACTTGGCCAGTTTTTTATTGAGTTAGCCAGAAGTTTTGTCATTTTATTCGTAGACTATCTGTCATTCAATCGCTGCTAATATCCGTTGTCATGGTAACTGAAGGTTATTTTCGTAATATTGCAATATTGACACATTGGCAGTTCTGATACGTAGCGCGAGAATAAGTTCCTGTGTCGGTAAAACAGTACCAATGCAATACTATGTCGGTAAAACAGTACCTATTTTTTTTGCATTGAACAACCAAAAATAGGCCCTAAGGTGACGAACATTTTCATTCCACCACTGTACCTATAATACTTTTATTTTCACCTCGCTCGTTTCATTACCTATCATAAAATATTACATTGTAAGTATGTATTTGTAAGTCGCGAACCGTAGCAGATACCGACTGGCCTTGGGTAGCGAACGGTCTCGTGCAGAGCGAGACGGCGAATGTTTACGTGACGCGCGAGCGAGAGGGCAGACCGGCGCGGGCGCACGCAACGTGGTCGGTGCTACCACGCGGTCTGTGCTCGCTTTTTAGGTTATGTCATATTGGACGTAATGGAGTTGATATAATTTGACGACCTCTGTGGCGCGGTGGGCGAAGGTTCGCCTGCGACGTAGGAGGTTGTGGGTTCGATTCCTGCCTCGGAAAAAATATTTGTGCGATCTGCAGATATATTGTTCAGGGTGTTTTTTTTTTTTCTCTTTTTTTTAACGTTGATATACCTTTGTTTTACCACGATCTCTAGACAATTGATATAATTTGACGACCTCTGTGGCGCGGCGGGCGAAGGTTCGCCTGCGACGTAGGAGGTTGCGGGTTCAATTCCTGCCTCGGAACAAATATTTGTGCGATCTGCAGATATTTTGTTCAATGTTCATGTTCTGGATATTTTCTATATACAGGATGGGGCAAATTTTTGGCCCCTTAAGGGTAGCAACCTTTTCTTTTGTAGTTAAAAGGTTTTGTGCTTAGGAACCTTCTGTTATATGGGTTGTTATTTGTTAAATTAATTAATTAATTATTAATTTATATCAATTTATATTTATATACTTATATTTCTATATCCACGGGAGGAGACGGAAGGGTTTATTCTTAAGCCGGATACGCCACGCCACAAAAGTTTAATAATTCATTCATTTATGTATCCAGTCCATCATTTGCAAAAGGTTTTTTTAGGGTTCCGTTCCCAAAGGGTAAAAAGGGACCCTATTACTAAGACTCCGCTGTCCGTCCGTCTGTTTGTCCGTCCGTCACCAGGCTGTATCTCATGAACCGTGAAAGTTAGACAGTTGAAATTTTCATATTATTATTTATATTTATTTTTCCAAACATTTCTACCGTGAGCTATTTGTTGCCAGTCATTCTTGTGGAAAGAGGGAAGGGAGGCCTTTGCCCTGCAGTGGGAAACTTCCGGCTTATAAATAAAATAAATAAATAATAATTATTTGTTCTGTCCGATCCTCCCAACCTCTGTCCGATCCTCCCAACTTCTGTCCGATCCTCCCAACCTGGCAACAGCCCAAGCCGAGGTTCGTACCTAAGTGGTGCCCTTGTGCTCGTTGCCCAAAACCTAACTTTACAGGTTGAGCGCCATCTGCGCTCACCAAAAGCCCGGTAAAGCAGTCATGGCCCCAGGCGGTCAACTGCATATAAAACATTCCGAAAAAAAAATAAAAAAATATTATATTATTTCATATTATTATGATGTATTTCTGTTGCCGCCATAACAACAAATACTATAAAACAGAATAAAATAAATATTTAAGGGAGCCCCATACAATTAACGTGATTTTTTGCTCATTTTTGCTCGATATTGATAACGGTAGATAGTACTAGACAGGCAACAGGTAGACGCTAGAAATAGTCACAAAATATTCACTTTAAAAATAAATAATGAAATTAAAGTAAAACAAATATACAATACAACAAACCCATACAAACAATATCCCATACAACAAACGTGATTTTTTTGCCGTTTTTATAGATAATGGTTTGGAACCCTTCGTGCGCGAGTCCGACTCGCACTTGGACGGTTTTTTCTAGTTGTGATTTCTGTGACCTCTAACTATCGACTGTGATACGGATCCAACAACATTTGATAATTTAAATTATTTAATCTCCAACCGGTCTCCATATAAATGATTTGATAATTTAAATTATTTAATCTCCAACCGGTCTCCATATAAATGATTTCCTTAATTTGTTGTAAATGTCACAGCTCGTTTTAAATTATACTGTACTGGTTTTATCGGTATGCAAAACTAGCTAACGTCAGCGGTTCCACTCGAAATGTATACAGTAATATACAAGCAGCGCTCCGCGGTATCACCCGCGTAAGTCTCGATCCCGTGGTAATATCGGGATAAAAATGTAATGTAATTAGGAATGGAGATAACTGGACTCCCGGAACAACACATAGGCACATTTTTATCCCGATATTCCCACGGGATCGAGACTTACGCGGGTGAAACCGCGGGGCGCTACGAGTAATTGAATATTATTGCATTATAGTATATTATTTTTTAAGTGTTTTTTTTTTTTTTTTTTTGTGTAAGTTTGTTTGTGTGTTTTTATTATTGCATTACTAATTAGTGAGAGACCTTAATTTCGCAACTTGATCGTCGTCGGTTTGCTAATAATTTGTGGACCCCTTGATTAGAATTCATATAACTGATTGATTACGTTTATTGCGGAAATAAAAGATGTAAATGTGAGGAAAACCTACGGTTCTATTTTTTAATTTTTTATACTGCTTGGATGACAGATCAAGCTGATGGCCCACCTGATGTTTAGCGGTAACCTCTGCCTATGAACAGTGCATTTCCTCATAGGTCACGTCCACCTAGGACGCATCCTATGTGGCATTGCACTGCGCCCGCCACCCTGAGACGTGTAATTTTTAGGTTTCCATAGCCAAAGGGTAAAACGGGACCCTATTACTCAGGCTCGGCTGTCCGTCTGTCTGTCTGTCAGTCTGTCAGTCTGTCACCAGGCTGTATCTCGTGAACCGTGATAGTAACACAGTTGAAATTTTCACAGGTGATGTATTTCTGAAGTCGCTATAACAACAAATACTAAAAAAAACAGAATAAAATAAATATTTAAAGGGAGCCCCTTACAAACGTGATTGTTTTGCCGTTTTTATAGAACCCGGTTTTGTAAGGAACCCTTCGTGCGCGAGTCCGACTCGCACTTGGCCGGTTTTTTCGAGTTATTTCGTGTAATTTTGGTGGCATTTTAACCGGTGTAAGTTGGGTAAATAGAATTTAAGTGTATTGCGTGTCTTTTAAAAATGGTGGGCTTTTTCCTGTAAAACCTCTGTTTTTCTGCCACCATTTAAACTGGGTTATGACTTGACGGAGACTCTTGACGACTTGACTATAAAAATATAAATATATCACTTGACATTGGCGAAATTGTTTGGAGCCGTCCTCGACGGAGAATTTTGACAACTTGACTTAATTTTACCACATAATTTTATTATAATAATATTACTTGACGCTGGCGAAATTGCTTGGTGTATTCCTTACAAGCTATTAAGGCGGCTATTATTATTTTAGTAGTAGTAGAGCTTTTTTGTGAAAGAGTTCGTCCGGGGAAGTACTACCACCATACCTATTTCTGCCGCAAAGCAATAGTGCTCGCATTGCTGTGTTCCGGTTTGAAGGGTAAGGGTGCCGGTGAAATTACAGGCACATGAGACTTTTCATCTTTATGTCTCAGATTGGCGGGCGCAGTGCAATGCCACATAGGGTGCGTCCTAGGTGGACGTGACCTATGAGGTAATGCACTGTTCATAGGCAGAGGTTACCGCTTAACATCAGGTGGGCCATTTGTATGTTCCGTCATTCAAGTAGTATAAAAAAAAAAACGGTATGTCAAAATACCGAATGGGCGGAGTCTAGCAGGAAAACAATAGCTGTAAGACAGTGACAGCGCTATTGCTCACTTGAACCCGGGAAGAGGTGAGGTATAGATTTCTGCCGCTCGGAAGTAACTGACGTAAGCGACAAATGATAAAACTTCGTTTCGCTTCTAAAGTAAGAAATATAAAAATAAATGATCTATAATTAATCTAAGTAATGTGATTACCTACTGAATAGTATAAAAAATATGCTTAATATTTTCTCTAGTCGAAGGAGGGACCTAAGAAGGGCTTTATAAGGGACAATTTCAAAAAATAAAGTTATCTAGAAAAGTTTAACGAATCGTGTTTCTAGTCTATGATTTATTTAGATTACATCCTCCAGTAATTACTGTATTAACATCAAGTTTGTAACCTTTATTGTTACTGAGTTAGCGTGTAACGCAACGACTCCAACATTTTAACATAGCGTCTTAAAAGAAGAGAGTGGCTAGTTATGTATAGGAAGGAATTTACCCAAAACCCCTATTGTCGAATAGCGGGATCGAGTTGTAAACGGAAGGGGCTAGGGGCAAAAATACACAATACTCGTACAACAAGCCAAGAAGGTGTAGGGTAGTGTATTCATGGAGCGTCAGAGGGTACAAAGGGATACCGCTTCTTAGAAAACATTCATTTGGCCTAAACGTCGCAACGGTTTTCTATATTTCGGACAAAGACTTTCTTATAACTCTACGTTGGACAATATAAAAACCCGGCGAAGTGCGAGTCGGACTCGCGCACCGAGGGTACAAACCTGTAGGTATATAAGTAAAAGTTATGGTATTTTTATTGCTAAATGAAATCATCATGAGGAAAGGGGTAGTAAGTTTAAAATTAATAAAAATATTTTTACTATAATGATGTTACTAAAAATTTATGCTTTCCGAAATGTTTTCTTTATCTGTGCTATAAGATGTTGCTTCGTACCAAATTTCAAGATTCTGAGTTCACGGGAAGTACCCTGTAGGATGTTATTCCCTTGCTAGTGTCGAAAATTTGCAGCAATTTTTTTTGATTAACGGCTGTATCTTTTGATTGCGTTGGCTTAGAAGTTTGATTTTTTCACAGCTCCAAGGGACAGTAGACCTGAGTATTTGATATGAATTTCAGCTTGTTACCTCCACGCGTTCCTGAGAAAAAGTTTCTTGACAGACAGACAGACGGACAACAAAGTGATCCTATAATGGTTCCGTTTTACCTTTTGAGGTACGGAACCCTAAAAAAATATCCATAATACATATATATAGGTATTAAAGTAATAATCTTTATTTACGGAAATAATAATACAACTAATACAAGTAGGTATGTACAAATGAAACAGCTGTGCTACCTGAAGACCGCTGCTAACGATCTAAAGGTAGCTCAACTGATCCAAATCACTACCAGACAGAAGCGTCCTTAAGGTATAGCCCGTCAGGCGCGCGTGAGATGCCTCTGGTATTGCAGGCGTCCATAGGCTACGGTAACCGCTTACCAACAGGCGGGCCGTATGCTTGGTTGCTACCTTGGTAGTATACAAAAAATATAGTCTTCATTGTCACCAGAATAACTCTTAAAATCCTACAAACTATGCATCAATAAAGCTAAGACCAAACCAACGCGTTCAGCCCGCGTCCGCGGTGGCGTGCACGTTGGTGATCTTACCATTGATCGCCACTGTGCACGCCACTGAGGACGCGGACTGAACGCGTTGGTCTGGCCTTAGCTTCACTTACTAACATCTCTTAAAACAAAAGACGCTCAGTGATCATCCAAAAGTGAGTTGAACCCTCAAAGATGTCAGTGTAAGTGAGAGAGTGACATGCTCGATAGCATGACGGCGGGCGTCGCCGTGAAGAGGAAATCGCGCTCTCGGCGCAGCTGGGCGAAGGTCGAGGCTGATGGGCAGGTATATACATCTATTACTAACATATCTTGAGACGGTGGAGCACGTCATCTTAAATTGTGCGGCCACAAGAGAAGCCAGGGCCAAGACGGGTTTGCAGGAGCTACTTGGATCCAGCTCTCCAGCATCGACGCCTTCGGACACACTTCAACAGTGTTGCCATCAACCCAAAGTCCTGCTCCGTTACTTTAAGGAGCTGGACTGGCTGGGGTAGGGTTAGCACAGGGGGATAATGCACAATACACCCCAAAGCGGGATGTCAATGCAGGTCTTAACACCCCCACCTAGAATTAGAACATCTCTTGAAACAAAAGACAGTCAGTGATCATCCAAAAGTGAGTTGAACCCTCAAAGATGTCAGTGTAAGTGAGACGAGTGCCAGGGGGGCGATTCTCTGATTGTAGACATTGATGTCGAAGAGAGAAATGTCGAAACAAGATGGCGATTGTGGAATAAAATCTCTACATTCGCCATCTTGTTACGACATATCTCTATTCGACATCAATGTCTACAACCGAGAATCGCCCCCGCTCGATAGCATGACGGTTGGAGTCGCCGTGAAGAGGAAATCAAGCTCTCGGCGCAGCTGGGCGAAGCTCGAGACTGATGTACATCAGGTATACAGTACTATCCAAGTAATATGGCTTACCGATGTACCTGCGCAGAAGATAATTTTTTAAAGCGCGGGAAATGCTATGTACCGCTATTGGTCGGCAGCTGTAAGTCAGCCGCCATACTTCTGATTGAGGGGCGTGACTTGCGAGTGAGACGGAACTAACAGCTGCAGTGTATTATGAACCTTATAATAATGATCTAAGGTTGATTGTAAGTTTTAAGCATTCTTTCGTTAATCTTCGGAGCCATACTTTCTTTTCTGCGCGAACGAAGATTCACGACGCGCCATATCAGTTGGGTATACCTGTACAATGTACATCTAGTACCCGCAAAACTCCTGCCCAGGATATATTTGGTAATAGCGGCCTATCGCCAATAAAGATGGTGAATCAGGTCATCTTCGCAGACGGATTTGGTCGAAGATGATATACCTTTGCTGCCACAGGGATATAAGCTTGGTTTATTGAAGGAGATGAGGGTTTTAGGCCCGTATTCCAGAGCTAAACTCAACCTGAATCCAGACTCGACTCGAGCATTTTTTGACAGATTCCAATGAAAAGCTGTCACAAAATGAATGATAGTCTCAATTCACACCTAGGAAGATTTACTACATGGAAATAAGGCTATAAACAAACCGGATTCGTTTATACCAGTCTCATTCTTTTATATGAATGTATTCATGTGTTGGAATGAGTCAAGCATATATCTATCTGTTCTTATTTGTGTAACTCGTACCAGGCCAAATGTCACACTTGGTACCAATTACTACTACATTCATGGTACCAATCTAGGAAGATGTACATGCATGGTACCAATATTCAGTGGTACGGAACGGAAAAACGACTGTCGTGTGTGTGACAATATATTTGTTTCTCTCTAACATAGGATAGCAAGCTATCTTCTAGGATAGGAGTAAGAAGGAACACTCTATAAAATTATTGGCTATTTTAGCACTCAATCCATGTACTACTTCATTCATGATTCAAACTTGAGGTTTTTTTTTTTTTGCTATGATAGACCTTTGTTTGACCACGATCTCACCTGTTGGTAAGGGACGTTGTGGCCGAAGATGAAGCACAATGGTCTAGAAGGCACCTATTCATTCTAGCCCTGAAGAGACCCAGATTATAGTTTTCAGGAAAGACAGACGACGGTAGTGTATTCCACTCCTTAGCAGTTATAGCTCTGGAATACGGGCTTTAGAGGTCTTTCTTATTCCTGTATTACCTTTTCTACCACGGTGATGGCGCTACGAATAATAGCTTGTATATTGAAGAGGACGAGGGTTTTTAGAGGTCATTCTAACTGCAGTTCAAAGCAATATTGATAAGCCACACGACCTTTTTTTTTTTTTTTTTTTCATACTACTTGGATGATGGAACAAGCAAGAGGCCCACCTGATGTTAAGCGGTAACCTCTGCCTATGAACAGTGCATTACCTCATAGGTCACGTCCACCTAGGACGCACCCTATGTGGCATTGCACTGCGCCCGCCACCCTGAGACATAAAGATCACCCTGAGACATAAAGATGAAAAGTCTCATGTGCCTGTAATTTCACCGGCACCCTTACCCTTCAAACCGGAACACAGCAATGCGAACACTACTGCTTTGCGGCTGAAATAGTGACAAGACTAAAAGAAGTAGTGAATAGACTTGTGGTGTTTAGAAGATAAAAATACATTGACATCAATCTGTATACCCTGGTTCAGAATTCGAGATATTTTTTGTAAACAAAGGGGAAACCATAGCAAAAAAATAGGTACTAATAAGTTAGTTTATTAAATTAGGCCAATAAACAGGCTTGGCGTGTTATTCTAACTCAGATCTGATAAACTATAATGTAATCAATATTTTGTCGTATATATTTTTTAGTTATTTTGGTTATTAACAAAGTTATCAAGCAAAAATATATATTTTAGTATAAAATATTTCATGTCACTTGGAACACTAAAGAGATTCTAAACAATTGGCTTTGTTTTAAGTAAATAAAATAAATTATTAAATAAAACATGGGTGGACACTCAAGTGACATCTTCAAAAGAAGCATTTTTGGACGGATTGACCACCGGGCTAAAAGTTCCATCGGGCAAGGGAAGGAGGTTAATTATAAGCCACATTGGGAGTGAAGAAGGATTTGTAGAAGGGGGTTTATTGTTGTTTGAATCAAAAACGAATACAGACGATTACCATAAAGAGATGAATTCAGCGTGCTTTGAAAAATGGTTGACAAAAATTCTGCCTGATTTAAAACCAAATTCAATTTTGGTTATGGATAATGCCCCTTACCACAGCCGCAAATTGGAGTGGATTCCAAACACCTCATGGAGAAAAGCCTCCATCCAAGAATGGCTTCATGCAAAAAACATTGCCTACAACATAAATATGATAAAAGCAGAGTTATTTAAAATTGTAACAGAAAATAAGACCCGATTTAATAAGAATGTGGTGGATGAGTTGGCTGCCCAGAACGGCGTCACCATCTTGCGACTGCCCCCTTATCATTGTGAGCTCAACCCAATTGAGCTTGTGTGGGCTGAAGTAAAGGGGCATGTCGCAAGAAATAACAAAACCTGTAAAATGAATGAGGTAAAGCTGTTATTAGAAGAAGGTTTAAGAAAGGTGACGCCGGAGAAATGGGCAGACTGTGTACGTCATGCGTACGTCAAATAGAAGATGAAATGGTTAAATTAAATAACATAATTGATGGTGTTTCTGATAGATTTGTTATTAACATCAATGATGAATCTGATTCTGATACTGAATCTAACAGCTCAGATATGACAGAGTAGTTGTGATCTTTGATTGTTTATAGATTTGATTGTGCTTCACGTCACAAATGCGTCGAAAAATATACCGGCCAACTGTTGGCCGGTAAGTCGCTCGCCGCCTCTCAGTGTCAATTGTCTTGTCAAGGTGAACGGTCGCATCGTTGATTCTAATTTGTGTCTGCAATGACGAGTTGTGCCATAAAAGTGTGCAGAAACTACAAAGGACGTCTAAAAACGACTGTTAAAGTCACCTACCATCAGTACGTATCCAGAATTCATAGTATTTTCGAAAGTATTTCATAAAAACAATCAACTTATTAGCCCTGATTTTTCAACTCAAGCTTGGCTCTTTTGTCTATATTGCCAGTTTTTAAATGCTAAATTAATTACTCATGATCTATGAATAAATGATTATGAAGTGAGAACACGCGAACGTCGATCGAGTTTTGAACTTTTTTGACAGACACGAGAGTGATCCTATAATGGCTCCGTTGGTACATTTTAAGTTGCGGACCCTAAGGCTGCGTTTCCATTGACGCGGAGCTGTGCGGAGATGAGCGGAGAATAGCGGTGAAAAGTGGTAAGTGTTTCCACTGAAGCAGAAAGGAGAGGAGCGGAGCGGAGCGGAGAATACGTATTGCACCTATGACGTAACGTTGATAACTACTACGACGCACTGCACGCGAGTCGTGGCGTCACACCCTCCCCCGCACCCCTACCGCACCTCGCCGCTTCGCTCTCCTAGCTACCCTCCGCAACGCACCGCCCCGCTGTCCTCCGCTCCGCATCACCT
Organism: Operophtera brumata; assembly: GCA_932527175.1. Lineage (NCBI taxonomy): Eukaryota > Metazoa > Arthropoda > Insecta > Lepidoptera > Geometridae > Operophtera > Operophtera brumata. The sequence continues at coordinate 27,975,915 of OW052239.1, read as the reverse complement.
CGCTTATTTTATATGAATATCCGTTCAGCTCTGCCCCGCTCCGCTCGTGCTGTTTCCATTGAAGCGGAGCAGAGATTTCGAGCATAGTGATCGGTCAATTCATGCACCGCTAAGCACCGCTCCGCCCAACTCCGCGTCAATGGAAACGCAGCCTTATAAGCGACATTAAATGGATAGTCACCCAAATATACTGGATAAATACTATATACTAATAATATATATACTGAAATAAATAAACTGTCAAGCCTGTACATTCAAAACAAAGTCGCGGCCGTGAATGTACCCCGAGTTCTTGTGCCTCGCCAGAAGCTCCTCTTCTCTGAGCGAGAACTTCTTTTCCTCTTTTTGTCTCTGGGTAAGAACTTTATGAATGGGCGAAAAGCCCCGAGAAAATTCTTTGTCGAGGTTTACACCGAACACATTAGTTATTATTATTTTATCTTTTTGCGTTTTATGCACAGTTGCCTAAATCGAGGCAGTCCGCTACCATTGTATCCAAAACGATTGTACCATAACCAGAAACAAGTTTCAGTAGTATATGTATATGACGACCTCTGTGGCGTGGCTGGCTGGTTTGTTCCTGACTGATCCATTGTCCAATGGATCAATTTAAAATGATTAATTTAATTAGTTTTTTATTCCTGAATGATCCATTAATGATTTTTCAAAGAACTTTGGTACAGTCAAGCAACAAATATCTACTTGTATACAGTGTTATTATTAAGTATTTAAACAAAACAAACATTGGTTCATTGATTTCGAATGAAAAATCTCAAATGAATACCACTCGAATTAAAAATCTCGAATGAATAATTGCGAACCAAAAATCTCGACAAAAAAATTTCGAATGAAAAATCTCGAATAAAAAATCTCAAACGAAAAAACTGAACGAAAAATAACGTATGACAAATCTCACATGAAAAATATCTAATAAAAAATCTCTAATTAATGAAAAATCTCGAACGATATACACTCATCAACACGGTCTAGGGATATTTCATACTCAATTAAATAACTCGAAAAGTACTGGCCGCATTGGAATCTTTTATACACCGATTTGTTTGTAATTTATCTCAAACTAATTCCAAATTCAAATTTTTGAAAATTCTTTTGTTTCGGTGGCATAAAAAATTCTTTTGTTTCGGTGGCATAAAAATGTCTTGATGTGTAGGAGAGTTACTTTTCATTTGTGCGAAATTTAGAAAACAATACGAATTACGTTTAGTTACAGTTTTTTTTTCATTTTTAAACGAAAGATAAAGTTAAAATTGAAGTATTGTAGCCATGCAACGCCATCATTTGACGAGGGCGGAGATGTTACGAGCTGTGGGAATGCTGGAAGCTGGGTCTGTTCAGCGTAATGTTGCTGAGGCCATAGGGACCCACCAAAATGTAATTTCAAGATTGTGGACACGCTATCGTGCCACAGGTGAAGTAGCGGAGAGGCACTGGGGGCCAAGTAGCATCACTACCCCCAGACAAGACCGATTTTTGCAAATTACTGCGCGAGCTCAACCAAATGCAACGGCGACTCAATTGGTCCAAAGGCTGCGAGTGGAACACCAAGTGCTTGTGAGTAGCCAAAAAGTGCTTGTGAGTAGTTGTAAGAAGGCGACTGCATGAAAGCAATCTACGCTCTCGTAGACCACTCCGGGTCCCACCTTTACGGAAAGGCAATCGTGGACGACGATTAGAATGGGTTCGGGACCACGTGGACTGGGGCCGTGAGCAATGGTCCAATGTGCTGTTCACGGATGAATCCAGGTTCGGCATCCATCCAGATTCACGAAGGACGCGTGTTTGGCGAGTTCCTGGACGATGGAGCCGTCTTCAGAACCCTCAGGAAGTTCACCCATAACTAGGAGGAACAAAGTCAAAGTCAAAGTCAAAAGTATTTTATTCATTGAAATCACAAGGATCATTTTGAATCGTCTTAAAAAATAAATTTACATTTACTCCTGTTCCAACGCAACCAGACCTAGAAGAATCAGGCAACAAACACGGTCTGTTTTTCTTTTGATGATCCTTCTTACTACTAGGTGGGGAGCGCCTGTGTGGTGCCTCGAGAACAAGTGGAAGCTGATTCTAGGAAAAAAGGAAAACCAAATTAAAAGCCTTACTTAGGTAGGCAGTCAAAAGTAAGATGATAGAGAGAATCAGCAAAAGTTCATAAGACAGCACACACTACGCTTGATATACTCATAAATAACACATCAGTAATAAATTATATGCAGGTACAGACATTGCAAATTGACAAATTAGGTGTCGAGGGGCAGAGCGACATCAGGCCACAAGGCTTTATCATTAACATAGTCATGTAGTGTGTAATTAAATTAAATTTCTTAATTAAATTATTCTTTATGTAAGATTTAAATCTTCGAATCGAAAGTTTAGAAGCACTTTCTGGAAGTTTATTATAGAACCGAACAGAATTCCCCATAAAAGACCCACTTACTTTTTTTAATCTAAATTTGGGAATACTCAGTTTATTTTTATTTCTCGTGTTAAAACAATGCACGTCACTTTTTTTCATAAATCTATCTAAGTGTTTATGTGTATATAATAAGGTTTCGTAGATGTATTGCGATATTACCGTGAGAATGTTAATTTCCTTAAAACGCTCCCTCAAGGAGTCACGTGGCTTCATTTTATAAATGGCACGTATTGCCCGTTTTTGTAAAACAAATATTGCTTGGATGTCTGCTGCTTTCCCCCACAGAATGATGCCATATGACATAACACTATGGAAGTAGCCAAAATAAACTAGCCTAGCTGTAGCTTCATCAGTAAGCTGCCTTATCGTATGAACTGCATATGCAGCGGAACTAAGTCTACCCGCAAGTGCCTCAATTTGTGGTCCCCACTGCAAACTTGCATGGGTCCACAATTATGGTTTGGGCAGGAATTCGTCTTGGAGGACGGACGGATCTCGTTTGGGTGCGGGGCAATATGACGGCAGAACGATACGTCCAACAGGTGCTGGGGCCCGTAATCTTGCCCCACAGAACACAAATGGGGCAAGATTTCCTGCTCATGCACGACAATCCCCGGACACACATGGCGAGAACGGTAGCAGCTTGGTTACATACACACAATGTTAGGGCCTTAGACTGGACTGCTCAATCGCCAGATCTAAATCCCATTGCGCATGCGTGGGATATGCTGCAAAGAAGAGCTCTGAAGGAAGTTCCTGAAAATCTGGCTACAGAAGATCAACTTTTTGCGCACCTCAGAAGGACATGGGACAATATTCCGCAGCAAGTCATTGACAACCTTGTTCTGAGCATGCCGAATCGTTGCTGATGTGTTATGAACATCATGGGCGCTTTCTCAGACTACTAACTTCAAGTTTATAAACACAAATTAAATAATTTTTCTATTTTTTTCAGTTTTTACTCATAAATTAAAAGTTAATTCATATACGGTTTCCGTCTATGCTTCATTTTTTTTCCATAAAATCCTGTAATTTTAATCGAAGTATCTTAACCATTATTAAAACATGGTAGAATATTATAACGTATCTTTTAAATATATACATGTCATATAAATAATTTACACATTGATAGTAATTCGCTTTTTTAAAAATATCCTTAGACCGTGTTGATGTGTGTATATCGAATGAAAAATCTCAAACAAAAAACCTCAATAAAAATCTTAAATGAAAAATCTCGAATGCAAAATCTCAAGTGAAAAATGTGAAATGAAACATCTCGGATGTAAAATCTCGAATGAAAAATCTCGAACGAAATATCTTGAAAGAAAAATTTTGTATGAATAATCTCGGACAAAAAATCTCTAACGAAAAATCTCGACAAAAAAACTAGAACGAAAAATTTCGAATGAAAAAACTAATACTTTTATAAAATGCAAATCTCAAATTTTAAATTTCCTACTAGGTAATAATATCTCTAGAAACAGTTTTCGAATACATATACTTGGGACAATCCATCGGTATGGAAAATGACATAAAAACTGAGATTGGGCGATGTGTGATTGTGTGTGATTGGGTGGTGATAAATGATAAATGATAAATGATGTGATTGGTTAGTTTTGGCAGTATGAAGCACATATTTAAATCAAGTATGCCGCAACACCTAAAACAGCGAACTTTTGACCAGTGCACACTGCCAAAATTAACGTACGGTTGCGAAACGTGGGCGATTACTGACACGAACATGTTTGTATAGGTTGAAGGTAGCGCAGAGAGCAATGGAGAGGTCGATGATTTTTCGAGATTTTTCATTCGAGATTTTTCGTTCATATTTTTTCATTCTATGTTTTACATTAAATATTTTTCGTACGAAATTTTTCATTCGAAATTTATCGTTCGACATTTTCATTAAAGTTTTATCGTTCGAGATTTTTAATTCGAGATTTTTTGTTCGGCATTTTTCATTAAAGATTTTTCGTTAGAGATTTTTCATTAGAGATTTTTCGTTCGAGATTTTCATTCGAGATTTTTCATTAATGTTTCGTTCGACATTTTTAATTAATTTTCCATTCACGATTTTTTATTCAAGATATTATCATTCGAGATTTTTCGTTCGAGATATTCCGTTCGAGATTTTCTTTCGAGATTTTTCATTCGAGATTTTTTGTTCGGCATTTTTCATTAAAGATTAATCGTTCGCGATTTTTAATTCGATATTTTTCGTCCGACATTTTTCACTCTAGATTTTTAATTTAAGATTTTTCGTTCGAGATTTTTCATTCGAGATTAATCGTTCAACATTTTTCATTAAAGATTTTTCAATCGAGATATTTAATTCGAGATTTTTCAATCGAGAGTTTTCTTTCTTGAATTATATTTTTGCTCGCGATTTTTCATCAAAACAATTTCATCAAAGTTTTTATTGGCCTACCTATATATATTTATTATTTTTACGCCGACTGTACTTCACTAACAAAATCGACAAGGGATTCAACAGGAATTTTAAAACTGACTGCAAATGTTAATGGATCAAACAGGACGATCAAGCTCCAATGGATCAATCTCAATGGATCATACAGGAACTACTCGAACGTTCGCCTGCGACGCAGGAGGTGTCGGGTTCGATTCCCGCCTTGGAACAAATATTTGTGCGTTCTGCAGATATTTGTTCAAGGTGTTCTGGGTGTTTTCTATGTATAATAAAAAATATCTATCTATGTAATGTATTATGTTGAAGTATATCAGTTATCTAGTACCCATAACACAAGCTCTGGCTTAGCTTGGGGCTAGATAATGTTGTGTGAACTTGTCCAGCATTATAAGCGAAAGAACATCAGGAGATGATGTACTCCAGTTCGTGAAGGAGAGGTGCCAGGGCCGGATTCAGGGGGCGGAGATTCGACTGTCACTTCAGGGCCTGCAGACGAATAGGGCTACTGACTTCAAGTCATATGCTCTCCAGGTCCAGGCGAAGTACAGGGATGTGCTCCTAGATCCGGAGTTCTGGCCAGCTGGCATTGTGTGCCGACGCTATAGGGAAGCGTTTTCGAAACCAAATCCCCTTGTCGTTAAGTGATACGAGTAGTTTTAAGTATATCTTTATCTGTATATGTATGTTAGTTGTAAGGTATATATTACCATGGGCCTTTGTCTAGGTACAATGTACATTTTTCACTGTTGCCTGAAATAAATAAATGAATTGAATTGAATTGAATTATTTATTATTATTATTATTTATTATATGAATAACCAGTAATAACATAAACGCCTAGACTTTTCATTCATCTCCAAACATCTAGGCATCCTCTAGGCGAGCGTGCTTAAATAGGCCTCATTGTCGATTCCCATCAGGTGAGAAGTAGCCAAACGCAAGCCTATTTTAGTTTTTTTTCTAAACTAACAAACTATAACAACAATACAAAACAACAAGTGAAAACGTAAAAATATCTTTATTTAAAAATCGTCTATTAAACCTCATCGTGCTTTTAAAAGACCTTTCAAACAAAATATCACACGAAACGAGACCTACGCGTAAAAAATAGCGACGTGCCCTTTTTAGGCAACGTCACCGCCCGCGCCGCCATTTTGCTTTTTGTTTGAAAATAACCATGAACCATCCCCTAGTAAAGACAAAACAATTAGCACCTCATTTGTCAAAATAGGTTCAGTGGTTTTCGAGTTCTGAAGGTTCATCTATATAAACATACAAACATAACATAATAACATATCACCTAACAGTCACATACAGAGTCTTGATTCCTGATCCCACAAAAGGAAGCCCTGTGGGTATCACTTCCTACGTGTACCGTAGTTAGTACCACAACACTCAGTCCCGGAACAAATATTTGCAGATCTTACAAACATTTCCCCGCTTCGAGAATCGAACTCGCAACCTCTCGTATGCCTCACTAATGTAGTTGGCCGAAAAGAAGAGCGATGTACACTAATAGCTGATTAAGGTTATTAAAAAATGAGGCTAAATTACCTAACTACCTTACCTAACTAACCTTACCTTACCTAACTAACCTTACCTTACCTAACTACCTTACCTAACTAACCTTACCTTACCTAACTACCTTACCTAACTAACCTTACCTTACCTAACTACCTTACCTAACTAACCTTACCTTACCTAATTACCTTACCAATTTTAGGCGATGAATAGGATACACAGTAACATTATTTACACCTAAGGAGCTTTGTATACACTTTGAACAAACCCATAAGGGCTTTTTGAGAGTATAGATAGATAGATAGATAAACACTTTATTGCACACCAAATAAAAAAATAAAAAGATAAAAGAATAAAAACAATAACAGTAATGTACAATGGGCGGTCTTATCGCTAAAAGCGATCTCTTCCAGACAACCTTTGGATGGACAGCATAAAACAAAATAAAATAAATAGTATAAAACAATTTTTGTGTTAATTTTTAAGATTTAATAATAAAAACAACTTTCCTTTTACATTATTACACTCTCGTTCTCAAGATTCTCTCTGGATTCTAGGGTTAAGTGTGGAGGCGGCATAAGAAGAGCTAGGCTTGTTTACAAATTTCAAATGAATTCAAATACCTACCGACTGACGGACGTGAGAATGAGTGCGCATATAACGGTTTCCGTGTAGATAACGTGTGTTTTTTTTATTATTCAAGTATTAACGATTTGATTTTTTAATATTTCTACAATAATGTTATTTCGCGTTGCACCCACGAAACGGAAGACACAATCTAGGTTGGCCTCTACTCAGTGAACCGATGTCAAGAGGTCGGTGGATGGAGGCGGCTCAAGATCATTATTCGTGGCATTCTTTAAAGAGCCCTATGTCTAGCAGTGGATATCTATCCGGTAATGATGAGAATAACGTAATTATAGGCAGGGGCGCACGGTTTAAATGCGTCCATAAGAAATAATGGAGCTCTCTGCGCATTAATTCTGAGGAGTGACCGCACTCTATGCCTTATAACTCCTAAACCATGATAGGCCCATTTTGATTTTTAATATGCTTATACAAGACAAATTAGGCATTTTATTTAAATATTTATATTAATTTTAAAAAATGTCGAAGTTGACGAAAAATAAAATTTTAAATTTTAAACACGATTTTTTTACTTTAATAAATATATTTTCGAAAATTCTAATATGAGGTATAAAAGCAAATTTTAATGACTACAGATATCAGCTATAAAAATATTTTATTTATTTCATTTTGATTAAATTATCTACATCTAAAACAGCCTCAGGTCGTAGCAAAACTCGGAAATTAAAATGCCGCTAGCTCCTAGACTATTCATTATTTCCAACTAATATCTGGTCAATTTATGTATCTTGGGTAGAGGATCAAAATACCGAAGTTTGGTCAAAATCCGTGTTTTGGAGTGTCCGCTTCACGTGAAATGACCCATATATCAATTGTGAGTTGCAATAAAAATTCAGTACTATTACAATCGTTGTCTGTCTTTCCTGAAAACTATAATCTGGGTCTCTTCAAGGCTAGAGTGAATAGGTGCCTTCTAGACCTTTGTGCTCCATCTTCGGCCACATCGTCACTTACCAACAGGTGAGATCGTGCTCAAACAAAGGTCTAACAAAGTTAAAAAAAAAAAATGTTCCGAGGCGGTAATCGAACCCACCACCTCCTGCGTCGCAGGTGAACCTTCATCCGCCACCACAGAGGTCGTTAATAAAAATAAGAAAAAAAAAAAAAAAAAAAAAAAACAACACAATAAACACAATAAACTAATTCATCTATTACTTTGTTCCCAGGCATCAGATTTCACGGATATCGGCGACTGGCCGTCTCTAGGCAGAGGACCTGGCGGCGTCAGGTGCCACTCCACGCCTCCGCCACACGACGGAGACTCGTCACATCACAATGGCAATTCTGTAAGTCTCTGATCCTGTGGACGACACAGCGAGTCCTCAGATATATATGTCTCTAGGCAGAGGCCCTGGCGGCGTCAGGTGCCACTCCACGCCTCCGCCACACGACGGAGACTCGTCACATCACAATGGCAATTCTGTAAGTCTGTAATCCTGTGGAGTCCACAAGGAGTCCACAGATATCTGTCTCTAGGCAGAGGCCCTGGCGGCATCAGGTGCCCACGCCTCCGCCACACGACGGAGACTCGTCACATCACAATGGCAATTCTGTAAGTCTCTGATCCTGTGGACGACACAGCGAGTCCTCAGATATATCTGTCTCTAGGCAGAGGACCTGGCGGCGTCAGGTGCCACTCCACGCCTCCGCCACACGACGGAGACTCGTCACATCACAATGGCAATTCTGTAAGTCTCTGATCCTGTGGACGACACAGCGAGTCCTCAGATATATATGTCTCTAGGCAGAGGCCCTGGCGGCGTCAGGTGCCACTCCACGCCTCCGCCACACGACGGAGACTCGTCACATCACAATGGCAATTCTGTAAGTCTGTAATCCTGTGGAGTCCACAAGAAGTCCACAGATATCTGTCTCTAGGCAGAGGCCCTGGCGGCATCAGGTGCCCACGCCTCCGCCACACGACGGAGACTCGTCACATCACAATGGCAATTCTGAAAATCTCTGATCCTGTGGACGACACAGCGAGTCCTCAGATATATCTGTCTCTAGGCAGAGGACCTGGCGGCGTCAGGTGCAAATCCACGCCTCCGCCACACGACGGAGACTCGTCACATCACAATGGCAATTCAGTATTAAGTCTCTGATCCTGTGGACGACACAGCGAGTCCTCAGATATATCTGTCTCTAGGCAGAGGCCCTAGCGGCGTCAGGTGCCACTCCACGCCTCCGCCACACGACGGAGACTCGTCACATCACAATGGCAATTCTGTAAGTCTCTGATCCTGTGGACGACACAGCGAGTCCTCAGATGTGACTGTTGGACGGTGTCATATACCAATACGCACCGCTCGCCATCGGCAGGGGATTCATCCGCACACGTGACAACAAACAATTTCACAGACACCACAGCACTACTGCTTTGCGCCAGAAATAGGTAAAATGCATTACAACTGCGCCAACGCCAGGCATAAATCTTCATGCAAAAAAAAAACGCCACGCGTCGCGCGCCTCTTGAAAAAGCGGTTTTTATTGAATATCTTATGAAATATAGATAATTTTAAAAATCCCCGTGGGTAAACCCTCCGTTTTATTGTATTGGTCATGTTTATACAATTTTATTCGGACGGTAATGTCCCTTTCGCAAAATGTCCCGCGCTTAAAAATAAGCCTTATTCGCATAACGGCCCGTTCGCATAACGGCCCGTGCGCAAAATTGACTCAATAATCTGTACCATATTGACAAGCAATCGAATCTAGCCAAAAGTTAGATGCAACTTTATGTAATTTTTTTATCGAGAAAATGTTGTCCTATCGTGTTTCTGTCTGGGTGATCCCTCGGTATTATAATGTAGTATCCATGCATATTTATAATTTGAATATTGTACTTGATTTAGTCAGTCAAAAAGTAATTAGTTTTTTAAAAATTAAAGAAAACCCCCAACGCATTGAAACGGCTGAACCGATTTTGTTCAAACATAGCTAAGAACACTCCCGACAAATTCACCTATCAAACGAAAAAAAAAAACGAAATCGGTTCATCCGTTCGTGAGCTACGATGGGACGGACACACACACACACACACGCACAAACACACGCACACACACACACACGCACAAACACACGCACACACACACAGTCACACAAACACACGCACACACACACACCTACATACACACACACACACACACACACAGACACGTCAAACTTATAACACCCCTTCGTTTTTACGTCGGGGGTTAAAAATCTAATAGGTCACGTCCACCTAGGACGCGCCCTATGTGGCATTGCACTGCGTCCGCCACCCTGAGACATATAGATGAAAAGTCTCATGTGCCTGTAATTTCACCGGCACCCTCACCCGACAAACCGGAACACAGCAATGCGAGCACTACTGCTTTGCGGCAGAAATAGGTCTGGTGGTAGTACTTCCCCGGACGAACGCTTTTACAAAAAAGCTCTACTACTACTAAAAAATGTATGGTCTCCTAATTTCCAGGACCAGGAGCGGTTACCGCCCGAGGAGCCGCAGCCGCACCAGCACATCCCCAGGCCCCTGGAGACGCACAACCACCACCAGCACAACCAGCTCCAAGACAGCACGCGGCATCAGGAGAGGCAGGACAGGAACAGGGCCGCCGGTAAGGACGCAGGTACTATGCACAACTATACATTATTACACCGATAGCATAGTAATTAAAAAGCTTTTTTGTAAAAGATTTCGTCCGGGGAAGTACTACCACTATACCTATTTCTGCCGCAAAGCAGTAGTGCTTGCATTGCTGTGTTCCGGTTTGAAGGCACATGAGACTTTACATCTTTATGTCTCAGGGTGGCGGGCGCAGTGCAATGCCATGTAGGGCGCGTCTTCGATGAACGTGACCTATGAGGTAATGCACTGTTCATAGACAAAGGGTACAGCTTATCATCAGGTGGGCCATCTGCTTATTCAGTCATTACTAGTATAAAAAAAACAGATACAATAAATATACCAGAGCCATTCGATCTCTCTGCGTGTTACCGCCTCTACAACGGGGAATGCTCCTTGCTACTTGCTCAAGGCAAAATGATTCTCGTGATTTGCCATTATGTCAATTTTATTTCCTTTATGGTGAGGGTGGGGACTGACCGTCTATCGACCTTCATGAATGGAGAGTTCTGTCTGGCCGATAGTTCTGGATGCTCTTACTTGCGGCGCGAAATTAACTTTTTTTGGTGTTTTTTGCCCATTACAGCTCATCAACACTTCTTCAGATAGCGAAAGTTGAGTTCGCGAGAAGTTAGGTAACACTAAACACATTTTTACAGTGTTTTTTTTTTGTTAAGGGGTATCGTAGCTAAACTGGTGATATTTATGAGATACTATCAATTAAAACATGTGTGTTAAGTCTCTTAGTTCTCGCGAAATCAACTTTCGCTATCTGAAGAATTGTTGATGAGCTGTAATGGGCAAAAAACACCAAAAAATAATAATTTCGTGCCACAAGCGTGAGCATTCAACTTAAATTCAAATTCAAATCTCAAAATTTCAAATTCAAATTCAAATTTTTATTTCCCTTATTAGGTACATTACTGTGTTAACTAGCCCTACCAACCAAATTAAGTTAAGAAAACTTGTGTCTTGGTTAAAAAACCAAAGGTAAAAGATACCTTTCTTGAGTTGGACGGTAGCCTGTGACTTCACGAGCATGTACTGTGACACATTCCAGGTGCGGCTAAAGGGGGCAACAAGTCCGGCAAGCACAAGTGGGTGCCTCTCGACATCGACGTGAAGGCGAACCGACCCGGCAAGCACGGCGCACCGCACGCCATGAGACAGGACAACGGTATGTAGCCTCTGACGAGCGTGATACCACCTAGGACCTGCCCTATGTGGCATTGCACTGCGCGAACCGACCCGGCAAGCACGGCGCGCCGCACGCCATGAGACAGGACAACGGTATGTAGCCTCTGACGAGCGTGATACCACCTAGGACGTGCCCTATGTGGCATTGCACTGCGCGAACCGACCCGGCAAGCACGGCGCGCCGCACGCCATGAGACAGGACAACGGTATGTAGCCTCTGACGAGCGTGATACCACCTAGGACGTGCCCTATGTGGCATTGCACTGCGCGAACCGACCCGGCAAGCACGGCGCGCCGCACGCCATGAGACAGGACAACGGTATGTAGCCTCTGACGAGCGTGATACCACCTAGGACGTGCCCTATGTGGCATTGCACTGCGCGAACCGACCCGGCAAGCACGGCGCACCGCACGCCATGAGACAGGACAACGGTATGTAGCCTCTGACGAGCGTGATACCACCTAGGACCTGCCCTATGTGGCATTGCACTGCGCGAACCGACCCGGCAAGCACGGCGCGCCGCACGCCATGAGACAGGACAACGGTATGTAGCCTCTGACGAGCGTGATACCACCTAGGACGTGCCCTATGTGGCATTGCACTGCGCGAACCGACCCGGCAAGCACGGCGCGCCGCACGCCATGAGACAGGACAACGGTATGTAGCCTCTGACGAGCGTGATACCACCTAGGACGTGCCCTATGTGGCATTGCACTGCGCGAACCGACCCGGCAAGCACGGCGCGCCGCACGCCATGAGACAGGACAACGGTATGTAGCCTCTGACGAGCGTGATACCACCTAGGACCTGCCCTATGTGGCATTGCACTGCGCGAACCGACCCGGCAAGCACGGCGCGCCGCACGCCATGAGACAGGACAACGGTATGTAGCCTCTGACGAGCGTGATACCACCTAGGACGTGCCCTATGTGGCATTGCACTGCGCGAACCGACCCGGCAAGCACGGCGCGCCGCACGCCATGAGACAGGACAACGGTATGTAGCCTCTGACGAGCGTGATACCACCTAGGACGTGCCCTATGTGGCATTGCACTGCGCGAACCGACCCGGCAAGCACGGCGCGCCGCACGCCATGAGACAGGACAACGGTATGTAGCCTCTGACGAGCGTGATACCACCTAGGACGTGCCCTATGTGGCATTGCACTGCGCGAACCGTTAACTTTGCAAGTTAACAATTAATGATCGTAACCGTGTGCTGATCACAATGAGCCTAAACACGGCCAGTCTACTATTATCCATAGAGGAGTTCCGTTGTCCACCTTCCGTCTCGATCATCAGATCAGCTCGCTGTCACTATCTTATTGCATTGTCATCGGAACTTGACAGGTATGACAAACATCACAATCGGTTGAGGATAACTGCTTTATAATTCAGTTGCAGGATTCCACCCGGACAGACATACATACATACATACATTGCGAGTTAAATAAAAGCTTGTAATAAAGGTGTAAGCTCAGCCCGTCAGCGGCTCAGCGGAGACTTTTTCGTAGTTTAGTTTATTTACTGTACTGTACCTTAGTTAATTATGTATTTATGTATCTTCGTTACTGTTAACTAGTTTTTTTTTGTATACTACTTGAATGACGGAACTAGCAGATGGCCCACCTGATGTTAAGCGGTAACCTCTGCCTATGAACAGTGCATTACCTCATAGGTCACGTCCACCTAGGACGCGCCCTATGTGGCATTGCACTGCGCCCGCCACCCTGAGACATAAAGATGAAAAGTCTCATGTGCCTGTAATTTGTTCTATTATGGTCTCTACACGTGGAAACCTGTAATTGGCTTTTTGTTTGGCCCCCGACGGAAAACGAAGGGGTGTTATAAGTTTGACGTGTCTGTCTGTGTGTGTGTGTGTGTGTGTATGTGTATGTGTGTGTCTGTCTGTCCCATCGTAGCTCCCGAACGGATGAACCGATTTCTTATTTTTTTTGTTTGAAAGGTGTATTTGTCGATTGCTTTCTTAGCTTTGTTTGATCAAAATCGGTTCAGCCGTTCAGCTTTGGGGGTTATGTATTTATAGATAGCTGTTGGTTTTCCTACTAAATAAATATAAATATAAAAGCTTGTAATAAAATGTCTTCTCCATTTTGCAGATACACTCTCGTTGAACGGCGAGGACGCGCGCCGAGGCGGGGCGCGGCTGCGAGGCATGGTGCGAGGCGCGAGAGGCGGCGCGAGGCGCAACACGCCTCGGCCCGCCTCGGCCATGCCTTCCCTCAACGCACCGCACCACCCCATGTACAGGGTGGCAGAGTTTGTGCAACACCCTGACTTGCAGCAGGTATGTAGGGTTATGAAGTATGCGGCCCGTCTCCTCCCGTGGATGACTTGCAGCTATAACGACACACACAAACAGCACACTGTGTCCGGTCTGGGGGTATACGCCCGTGGATGTGGTAAAAGCCGATTACACCAGAGATAGACAGCATCCACCTGAGTATTGAACACCAATACCTCGGTCACCAATCCGCCTGACAAGCGTGGTGATTATGGCAAATCCGACCATTGCATCCGACCACAAAATACATAGTACAGAAGGCTCAGCTCAGTACAAGGAGCGATAACAGGCGCACCTACCTATATACGCGCATACACGACGGTCTCGGTGATACTCGGTCAAACGCCAGTCGCGAGTGCCGCGCTTTAATAATTAAAAAAAAACATTTATTTCCGTAATAAAAATAATAAAATAAAATCAACATTTATTTTCTCAAATAAAAAGGTCTTTTACACAAACAATAAATTATAACTCGGTAGGGTACACAGACTGCGGACCTGTTTTGCTTTGGCGGATCATTGTATAGGTATGTCATTATTAGGGATCATTATTAGGGATGTCATTATTAGGGATCATTATTAGGGATGTCATTATTAGGAATCATTATTAGGTTTGTCATGATATAGGTTCCTATATATTTTGTGTTTTGTCACTCAGGCATTGTTGTTGCTTTGTGACTGTGTATTGTGCAATGCACGATCGTACATTAATTGCTCTGTGTTTGGTTGTCTAACAAGTAATTAATTTTGTAAAAATTAAAAAAAAACCCAACGCAATGAAACGGCTGAACCGATTTTGATCAAACATAGCTAAGAACACTCCCGACAAATTCACCTTTCAAAGAAATACAATAAATCGAAATCGGTTTATCCGTTCGGGAGCTACGTTGGGACAGGGACAGACACACACACGCACACACACACAGACACGTCAAACTTATAACACCCTTTCGTTTTTGCGTCGGGGGTGAACACACTGAACACAAAAGAATTGTCTATTTTTGCCAGCCCTAGTGCAACAGCCGAGCGTAGGTAGTTAAAATCAAATTCGGCCTGAACTGACCTTCTCTTGTATGTAGTTTGTGATCCAATGGAGGCATCGTCCAGCAGTGGACGGCTACATGCTGATGATGATTTTGGTGCTCCTCTCACCACACTGGTCTTATATCTCTAGCTGGGTCTGATAGTGGTATCAGGCTGTAATGTCCACAGTGATGAAACTCTTGAGTTCTCAAAGGAGTTCCTCATCATCAGGCTGTTTTAGAAGTCCACTGCTGGACATAGGCTCCCCAATGCCACGACGAGCGGTCTTGACCCGCCTCCGTCCACCGACTTTCATAGTTTTAACTGCTTAGATGACGGAACAATCCCCACCTGATGTTAAGCGGTGACCTCTGCCTTTAACAACGCATTATAAATTTATAACTATAAGATGGTTTTTTTACATGCACTTTGATCAAATACCTGTTTTTATCATATCCCTGCGACATATTCTGTGGGTTACGTATTACAAAAAAAATATGTAAACCACAGAATACACACATCACCAAAAAGTTTGGAATCGTTTTGAACACAATGTTTTTTTATGTTGAAATATTATTAAAAACTCTTCATCTAAATGTTTTCTTGTTAAAATCCAACATTAAGACTTATTCTTATTCATTGATATATATATATATATATATATATATATATATTTAACCATTTTATTACCGTTGTTTTTATGTAGAAAATAAACTTTTAAGTAATTCTTATGGAAAGTGATTAATAATAAAACTAGGATTAAACAAATTTTATACTTTTCTTTGACTATGAAATTTATATTTTTAGGGTTCCCGTACCCAAAGGGTCAAACGGGACCCTATTACTAAGGCTCGGCTGTCCGTCTGGCACCAGGCTTTATATCATGAACCATGATAGATGAATAGACAGTTGAAATTTTCACAGATGATGTATTTCTGTTGCCGCTAAACCGACAAATACTTCTTTCTTTCTTTCTTGGTACGGAACCCTTCGTGCGCGAGTCCGACTCGCATTTGGCCGGTTTTTCATTTCTAATGAATGTATAAAAAAAATGTGACATTTTATAGTAATTCAATGAATCAAAAAATATATAAATATTCCATAGTGATCGCAAACTTTTTCGATGTGTGTATGTCATGTGCCTGGTTTCCCTACATCTCCATTTGGCTACGACATCATATACCGAGTACCATATTTTCATTGGCTGGCTTTGTTTGCATTTTGGTGGCTACTTTTAGCTTTAATATATATTTATTAATAAATACAAGCTACCATAATAGCTAGCTATAATACTTTTTAAAATAACATGATCTAGCAGTGGCTGAGCCCTCTACCTTTTTCACTTATACTAGACTAAATATTATTTTTAAAATAACATGATCTAGCAGTGGCTGAGCCCTCGACCTTTTTCACTTATACTAGACTAAATATTATTTTTAAAATAACATGATCTAGCAGTGGCTGAGCCCTCGACCTTTTTCACTTATACTAGACTAAATATTATTTTTAAAATAACATGATCTAGCAGTGGCTGAGCCCTCGACCTTTTTCACTTATACTAGACTAAATATTATTTTTAAAATAACATGATCTAGCAGTGGCTGAGCCCTCGACCTTTTTCACTTATACTAGACTAAATATTATTTTTAAAATAACATGATCTAGCAGTGGCTGAGCCCTCGATCTTTTTCACTTATACTAGACTAAATATTATTTTTAAAATAACATGATCTAGCAGTGGCTGAGCCCTCGACCTTTTTCACTTATACTAGACTAAATATTATTTTTAAAATAACATGATCTAGCAGTGGCTGAGCCCTCGACCTTTTTCACTTATACTAGACTAAATATTATTTTTAAAATAACATGATCTAGCAGTGGCTGAGCCCTCGACCTTTTTCACTTATACTAGACTAAATATTATTTTTAAAATAACATGATCTAGCAGTGGCTGAGCCCTCGACCTTTTTCACTTATACTAGACTAAATATTATTTCTACAGGTAAAAATACACCTATACAATTAAATAAAAAATATATAAAAAAACTAATAGGTAATTAAGCATAACTATACTTACACTTATATCCTTTGTTTGTTAGTAATTATAGTGTAAGGAATAAATTCCGTTTTTTACAAGCTTTTCATTAACTTGCAATGTATGTCCGGGTGGAATCTTGCAACTGAATTTTAAAGCAGTTATCCTCAACCGGTTGAGATGATATTTGTCATACCTGTCAAGTTCCGATGACAATACAATATGATGGTTACAGCGAGCTGATCTGATGATGGAGACGGAAGGTGGACAACGGAACTCCTCGATGGATAATAGTAGACTGGCCGTGTTTAGGCTCATTTTGATCAGCACACGGTTACGATCACAAATATTATAAAAGCTTGTATTGAAAAATATACTTTTCACAAAAAACTGATTATTTCAATGAATTAAATACTATTATTGAGTTTGGCTTTGCAAGCAGCAAGGCCCTGTTAACGCGTCAACTTTACAGGCAAGTTCAATTACACTCACAATGTCACTCTTAAGTTTACGCGATTAATAAACTTTGTAAATTACATATTGCACAGATATATTAACGAAGTGCGTTGATATATAATTTTAAATCATATAAAATGTTCAGATTCACGAATTCCGTGATGTGATAAACAGTGTGTAAGAGAAGGGTCTAATACGTATAGATCACTGGCGAGCGAAGCTAGCCGCTCAGTTACTGCCTAGGAGCTAGCTTGATAACTAGTTAGGCGATCGTAGAGAGAGTCTTCTATTTAATTCTGTTGAAGAAAGGCTTACGTGTCACAATGGCAAGAGAAGCGAGCCGAATTTAATGTGTGAAACGCGCAGAGGTCTGTCTGTAGCTACTGTAGATGCGGGCGTCCCTGGCGAGCGAAGCGATCCGCTCAGACTAGCGCCTTCCCTGCCTTGGTAATAATGCCAACCATAGAAAAATAAATACTCCATGGCAGGTTCCAACTTACGGTGAACTGTCTGTAGGTGTTGATTGTAACCACGCTCAACGACTTGGATTGACACGTAATGTCAATGTCAATTTTTGACGTCAACAAACGCTTTCTTTTGCCCAGTGTTGCCATCATATCTGTTTTAGAGCAAAAAAATTTTGGGTGAAACTGTAGCATCTCACCTTGCCGTCTCACCACCCCCCTCACAATCACGGTGACACTGCCGTCTCATCACCACCCTCACAATCACGGTAATCTTGCCGTCTCATCACCACCCTCACAATCACGGTGACCTTGCCGTCTCATCACCACCCTCACAATCACGGTGACCTTGCCGTCTCACCACCCCCCTCACAATCACGGTGACCTTGCCGTCTCATCACCACCCTCACAATCACGGTGACCTTGCCGTCTCACCACCCCCCTCACAATCACGGTGACCTTGCCGTCTCATCACCACCCTCACAATCACGGTGACCTTGCCGTCTCATCACCACCCTCACAATCACGGTGCTCATTCCTCATCTCCCCCTACAGCTGCGCATAGCTCAACCGGCGCTCCCGCAGGTGATGGTGCCGTACAACCAGCTCGCGCAGATCCCGCTGGCGCCGCCGCTGGCTCAGGCCTTCTACTACGGCGCGGCCGCGGCGACCGCGGCGCCCTACGGCCTAGGCCTCGACCAGGCCACGCTCAAGGACCTTATCAAGAATCAAATGTAAGTGCTTTTTTTACTTACTTTACTCAGCTCCACGACCTGTGTAGCGCGCGGGCGAGAAGCCGGCTGAGATGCGGATGGTTGCGGTTTGATTCCCGCCTCGGGACAAATGTGAACAACTGTTTGTACGATCTGCAGATATTTGTTCAGGGTGTTTTGGGTATTTTTTGTGTATAATAAAAAAAAAAAAACTATGTTTTGTATTGTATTAAGTATATCATAGTTCATAGTTCATTTATTGATAACAATAATGTTACAGATCAAAAATAATTATAATAAGAAAGAACATAATTAGTACATAATAACATAATTAGTAATTAGTGTTTAGAATGTACGTGTGTGATTGGAGATACAGATAAACGTTTTATCTATCTATCTACATAAATCCTAATAAAAATGTCAATAAAATTAAAAATATCAGTTATCTAGTACCCATAACACAAGCTCTGCTTAGCCTGGGGCTAGATAATGTTGTGTGAACTGTCCACCATTATTTTATTATTCCAAATGTGTTCAATAATCAGGCAGCAATGGACGGATAAAACTTGTCAGAATTGTCCCTCTTTAGGCGACTTGTCTCTCTTTTGATTCTGGCACTTTTTGAATGCTGAACCGAAGTCCGTTTACTTTGAGGTCAGTAAAATAAATAAATAAATAATGCTGGACAGTTCACACAACATTATCCAGCCCCAACCTAAGCAGAGTTTGTGTTATGGGTACTAGATAACTAATATACTTAATACAATACATTACATAGATTTATATTTTTTATTATACATATAAAATACCGAGACAAATATCCGCAGATCGTACAAATATTTGATCCGATTCGCGAATCGAACCCGCAACCTCCTACATCGCAGGCGAACCTTCGCCCGCCGCTTCACAGAGGTCGTCAATAAATATGGGGTTTTAAATTTGTATGGGTTTATAAATCTCCATAGGGTTTTAAATTTGTATGGGGTTATAAATCTATACCATAGGGTTTTAAATTTGTATGGGGTTATAAATCTATACCATAGGGTTTTAAATCTGTATGGGTTTATAAATGTTTATAGAGTTTTAAATCTGTATGGGGTTATAAATCTCTATAGGGTTTTAAATCTGTATGGGGTTATAAATCTCTATAGGGTTTTCAATCTGAATGGGGTTATAAATCTGTATGGCATGGGGTTTTAAATCTGTATGGGGTTATAAATCTGTATGGCAGGGGGGTTATAAAGCTATATAGGGTTTTAAATCTTAATAGTCCTAACCCCATACTGATTTATAGCCCTTAAATCACTTAAAATAATTCCTCCTAGCCTGGGAAGTATCAGGATGTTTGTGAGATAAAAAAATTGTTTCTCCTATAGAAAGAATAGAATAGAATAGAAAA
The DNA here is from genome assembly GCA_932527175.1 of Operophtera brumata. NCBI lineage: Eukaryota > Metazoa > Arthropoda > Insecta > Lepidoptera > Geometridae > Operophtera > Operophtera brumata. The sequence goes on along the minus strand of OW052239.1, from coordinate 27,955,686 downwards.
TACTTTATTGTACACCTTAATAGTTAATTAAACGAACAAAAAGAAACAAAACTTAACTATATAATTAAAAGTACAATGGGCGGTCTTATCGCTTTGCAGAAAGCTACATTGTCAGCGAGTAGCATAGCGCTCGCGTTATGTGTAGTTCCACTGATCTCCGTAACGCTAAGCGGCTGCCGTCTGTCTTATATCATGTATAATATTATAAATCTTATTATTTTTTTATTTACTCTTTTAGACAAGGCCTCTTTACAGCCGCAAATGATTCTAAAATTATGTAAGTAATTTGTACTATACATGGCAACACTTGACTTAAATGTATTTAATATTTTATAAAAAAGGGAAATTTTCTCGTACGATGAATCTATGTGAGCACCGACATTGTTTCGACCCGTTTCGAGAGTCTTTTTCAATTTGAAAAAGGTTTTTGAAGGTGGTTTTTAATGTATTTACTACGAGATTTACTCTATTTGTTGGTTTCGTTTTGTTTGTGTTTCTTTGGTACAAATTTGCCAGTATCACAGACAAACAGATTGTATTTTATTTTGTTTGTGTAATTAATATGATTTTTAGCTAGGTATACCTGCTTAGAATTAACTCAATCAAATCAAATCTGACAAGGCCTATGTTCGGTCCGCTTATATGTACGTACAGTGGTGGAATGAAAACGTTCGTCAGTTTTCAAAGAAATCCCCTTAGCTTGTCGCGAGCACATATGACCTTTTCCAACTATCCTACGGAGCAGACTGCTGTATAGAAAACCATAATTTAAATGTTTATTAATTAAGATCAAAATCGCATACCTTTGATCAGTTGCTTGTTTAAGTTTGGAACGACTTTTTTAGGGTCCCGTACCCATCCAAAGGGGCCAAACGGAGCCCTATTGCTCTCGCTCATCCGTCCGTCCGTCTCTCTATCACACGGGTCTATAGCGGCTAAACCATTGCATTTTTCATATTTGTACTATTTACCTATGTATCTCTTACTGACCCAAACCTAAAAATAATAACCAAAAACTATTTTGAAGGGTGGCTCCCGTACAAGTTAAAGTGTAGAGGGCAAAAGAAATCTGTCGTACCCCAGCATGTGGTGTATCATTTTAGAGCTTATTAAGTAGAAAAAGACTGTATTTTTGCCGCTTTCAATCTGTGTTCAATCGCTGCTAATATCCGTTGTCATGGTAACTGAAGGTAATTTTCGTAATATTGACACCAAGAAGCTTGAATCAATAACTTCATGACTGACACATTGGCAGTTCCTATTAAAAAATAACGGTACTGTTTTACATTGAACAATCAAATATAGGCCCTAAGGTGACGAACATTTTCATTCCACCACTGTACCTAAACAAAACCAAGTGGTCACAGTCTTCCTTTGGTGAATAAATGATATGACTATGACTATGACTATAAACATACCCTTTTCCCCCAGCGAATACTACTTCAGCCCGGACAACCTGGCGCGTGATTTCTTCCTCCGCCGCAAGATGGAGCCTGACGGGACTATCCCGGTCACGCTAATAGCGTCGTTCCACCGCGTGCGCGCGCTCACAGCCGACGTGCAACTAGTGCTAGACTCCATCAAGGACTCGGACAAGCTGCAGCTCATCGCGGGGTTCAAAGTGAGTCCTAGTGCGGGATCAGGACTATGTATGTGACTGGTTGGATGCTATCATCATCTCACCCCGGAATCACCCACTGCTGGGTATAGGCCTCCTTTCTCTGTTGTCAGCCTCCGCTGTCCTGTGCGTCTCTCAACCAGGTATTGCCCGAGACGGATACGATGTCGTTGACCCATCTCGTTTTCGGACGACCCGGTTTTTTTTATTTATTTTTTGTACTACTTGAATGACGGAACAAGCAGATGGCCCACCTGATGTTAAGCGGTAACCTCTGCCTATGAACAGTGCATTACCTCATAGGGCGCGTCCACCTAGGACGCGCCCTATGTGGCATTGCACTGCACCCGCCAACCTGAGACATAAAGATGAAAAGTCTCATGTGCATGTAATTTCACCGGCACCCTTGCCCGACCCCTTGTTCTTCGGCCCGACTTCGGCCGACACTCCGTTGAGGCTTTACTCCACCGGCTGTCACCACGTCTGGCCAGGTGTTCTGCTGGATGCTATGTTATGAATTTTTTTAAATGTAACCCAAAAATTCCTTTCCAGCGGGACTCGAACCCGCCTGTAATCGGCGATGCCTTTACCAGTTCGGCCATAGAACGAGCTATGACGCTGGAGATTAAATTTATGGGCACTATCAACTCTGCTATAGCGCCGATGTGAGCCATCTACAGGTGTTTCATTGGAAACCTTCTTTTCAATGTCAGAAATTAGTTCGAAGCATTGACAAGAGATGACACCACTGCTATTTCATCAAAGTTTATTATTTTTCAAGTGAAAAATACTGTAACTATGTTAGGTTTTTTTATTTTATTTTTTATACCACTGAATGACGGAACAAGCAGATGGCCCACCTGATGTTAAGCGGTACCCTCTGCCTATGAACAGTGCATTACCTCATAGGTCACGTCCACCTGCGACGCACCCTATGTGGCATTGCAGTGCGCCCGCCACTCTGAGACATAAAGATGAAAAGTCTCATGTGCATGTAATTTCACCGGCACCCTTACCCGACCCCTTGTTCTTCGGCCACCGCTCCGTTGAGGCTATTTACTCCACCAGCTGTCACCACGTCTGGCCAGGTCTCCTGTTGGATGCTATGTTATGAAAAAAATTTAATGTGACCCAAAAATTCCGTTCCTGCGGGACTCGAACCCGCATCTTCGCCTGTAATTGACGATGCCTTCACCAGTTCGGCCATAGAACGAGCTATGAAGCTGGAGACGAAATTTGTGTGCACTTTCAACTCGGCTATAGCCATCTACAGGTGTTTCATTGGAAACCTTCTGTTCAATGTCTGAAATTAGTTCGAAACATTGACAAGAGATGACACCACTGCTATTTCATCAAAGTATATTATTTTTCAAGGGTAACCACTTGAAAAATAATGAACTATGTTATGATACGTTAGGTATTATGCTGGTGATAATAAAAGCACTGTAAATTCTTGTCAAAACAGAACTACTAATTACTCTTTCCGTTTGGCAGGTTCGAACCGCGTTCGAGCCCTTAAAATGGCCGATACTAGACTTGCCCGATGACTTCCCGACCCCGACGTCGCATTACAAGGCCACCGAGGACGCGAGGCCGCGGGAGGACCACAAGACGCACGAGGGACCTACTGAGAAGGGAGCTAAAGGTAATTCATCATCATCATCAGCCTGCATCAGTCCACTGCTGGACATAGGCTTCAATGCGCGACATTTAGACAGATTTCCAGCTCTTCCCATCCACTATCTACAGCCGCCCTAGATCGTGGCTCCACCACGCCAGGGGGCGCCCCACACTACGTTTACCAAGACGTCTCCGCTCTAGAACACGTTTACCCCAGCGGTTGTTGGTTCTTCGGCATATATGCCCAGCCCATTTCCATTTCAGCTTGCTAACTCTCTGAGCTATGTCGATGACCTTAGTTCTCTGTCGGATAACTTCATTGCGGATATCATCACTAAGAGACACTCCGAGAATAGCTCGTTCCATAGCACGCTGAGCGACCTTGAACTGATGGGGCAGGCAGCCCAGTGGCGGATTTGCCCTAAGGCCCAGTAGGCCCAGGCCTAAGGCAGCCAGATATTAGGGGCGGCAAATTGTGACAAAAAATTCACTGATGATAACAATAAATAACTCAAAGTACCTAAATATTCTAAAGACTAACTGACTACTGCTAAGGAGTGGAATACACTACCGTCGTCTGTCTTTCGTGAATACTATAATCTGGGTCTCTTCAAGGCTAGAGTGAATAGGTGCCTTCTAGACCTTTGTGCTCCATCTTCGGCCACATCGTCACTTACCGACAGGTGAGATCGTGCTCAAACAAAGGTCTATCAATGTTAAAAAAAAACCTCGCGCATTTCGATAAAAAGTAAATTCATTATAAGTAGTCTATCTATATGAATGCTGTTGCGGCTGGTGCCCTTACTACATGGCCTGGGACCTAGAGCGGCTAATGCAATTCAATTCAAAATCTTTATTTCATGCTTACTGAGAAATGCACTAAACCTAAACAGTAAGCCCATATCAACATAAATACCTTAGAAACTAACATACACATAAAAACACTTTATTTATAACGTAGGTACATGGCAGATCTTACTTTAAGTATAGGCGTAACACTAAAATTGTACCAATACAGGCATACGAAATTCACTTAATCCAATACAAAAGTTTTATTGAAAAATAATTTTTTCGCAATTATCCGAAAAACATCCTATATTGTATTTTTGGATATTATCACGGGTATTTATCGCGTATTACCTTATTATTTATTTTCCCTGACGCAGTCAGCCCGCGACCACGATTGTTGCAACACAATTGAAACGTCGGGGAAATTAAATAATAAGGTAATACGCGATAAATACCCGTGATAATATCCATAAATATAATAAATAATAAGGTAATACGCGATAAATACCCGTGATAATATCCATAAATAATAAGGTAATACGCGATAAATACCCGTGATAATATCCATAAATATAATAAATAATAAGGTAATACGCGATAAATACCCGTGATAATATCCATAAATATGAGTTCTGATCGCGAAAGTTAAAAAAATACAATCCTATATTGTGTCGTCCAGTTCCAAGGGGTACTTGCAAGTAATTCCCCACCCGCAAAGATGTTTGGTGTGTACTATTTTAGCCTTCGATCTAAATAAAAAAGTATGGACGGGCCTAAGAGAACAAAAGTTTTGAAGCATACAAAGTGAGTGTGTTCACTCACTTCGCTTCAGTCAGTCTTTGTGATGGCAACGAGTGACGTAACGTACGTGTGTTGTAATGAGGTGTTTTCACGGACGTTTCAAATCATGCGCTAATAGATGGCGCTGCTTTGAAGCTAGCTGTCAAAATAAAGTGAAATGTCAAAGTCAACAACGTAGTGATATCTTTTCGTAGTATTTTGTTACTATCACACAAAAGCACAGACAATGCATTTGTTAATTTTGACAAGCATACCTGAGTCAGCGCCATCTATCGAGCCAAATTAAACTACTTTTTTTTGAAATTCTAAAATGGAAAGATCTCATTATGACTTATTTTTGTACAGCTATAGCGTTTAACTTAGTAGCCTCCTGAGGTGTGGGAGCGGCACGGGAGGGTGGTGATTTTCTTATGTCAAATGTCGCGAGACGTCACTTGACGGCAGTCGGGCGGCCATCTCGCTGCCGACAGACAATACGTGTTATTTGGACCGGCCGCTTTAGAAAAGACGCACACGAGATTAGCAACCGCAGATGGGTCCTCGGATTAGAGCTCAAACTAAAGATGTTGTTATAATTGATGTGTATGTAATTTTTTCAAGGTTGGGAAATCTGATCCAAATTCTGCCGAGCATGAAAACGATATACGACGACTCAGATAACGAAAGTGATTCCAGTCATACTGACAGTGATTCGAGTAGCGATATGGACATAAGCTAATAAATTGAAAGTTCAGTTGAAAATATTGATATTAGTATTAAATATAATAATTATTTGAACAAGTATTTTATTCTCTTTCTCAATGACTTAGGCACGTATATGTAAATATCGTAAGATCTATCTTCACTAATTTTCATCACGTGTGTAGCCTGAGAGTTCTTTACGTCACATGTCACCCCTCCCGTGCCGCTCCCATACCTTACGAGGCTACTGAGTTAAGCGCTAGGCCTATAACCTTTTTATTTTGGTTGAAGACTTCAGCAGTGTTTGACATGTCACCACTGACATCTCTATCCTCCCAACAGATGCCGCCACTAACGAGAAGACAGCCGAACACAAGACGAAAGACGAAGCTCCCAGTATAGAACCCGTTAAGAAATCGGAGGACAAACCAGTACAAGCCGCTGTTGAAGCGAAACCCGCTGTTGTAGTGACATCCGCTGTTGAAGCGAAACCCGCTGTTGAAGCGAAACCCGCTGCGGAAGTCAAAACTGCTGTTGAAGCGAAACCCGCTGTTGAAGCGAAGGCCGCTGTTGAGGTTAAGGAGTCCGAAACTAACTCGATAGCTAAAGCCAGTGAGACAAACGATATTGCTGATAACGAAAAGGTTAGTATCTGTCGTGATTTGGTTTTAGATAACTGATAGATAAATAAATAAATAATGCTGGTCAGTTCACGCAACATTATCTAGCCCCAAGCTAAGCGGAGCTTGTGTTATGGCTACTAGACAACTGATATATTTAATACAATACATTACATACATAGATATTATTGATTATACATAGAAAATACCCAGAACAGCCTGAACAAATATCTGCAGATCGTACAAATATTTGTTCTGAGGCGGGAATCAAACCCGCAACCTCCTGCGTCACAGGCGAACCTTCGCCAACTGCGCCACAGAGGTTGTCAATAAATATGGGGTTTTAAATCTGCATCGGTTTATAAATTTATATAGGGTTTTAAATCTTTATGGGGTTATAAATCAGTATGGGGCTATTAATCTGTATGGGGTTATAAAGCTATAAAGGGTTTTAAATCTGTATGGGGTTATAAATCTGTATGGGGCTATTAATCTGTATGGGGTTATTAATCTGTATGGGGGTATAAATCTGTATGGGGTTATAAAGATATAAAGGGTTTTAAATCTGTATGGGGTTATAACTCTGTATGGGGCTATCGATCTGTATGGGGCTATTAATCTGTGCAGGGTTATAAAGCTATAAAGGGTTTTAAATTTGTATGGGGTTATAAATCTGTACGGGGCTATTAATCTGTATGGGGTTATAAAGCTATAAAGGGTTTTAAATCTGTATGGGGCTATAAAGCTGTAAAAGGTTTTAAATCCGTATGGGGCTATAAAGCTATATAGGGTTTTTAATCTGTATGTATGATGAAGGCCGAGATAAATAGACGTTACTTAGCATTGTCTCTGTCCCTCTCTAGCACGAGTGATTTGACATGCGCGTGAAAGTGACAGGGATAATGCTTAGCATTAGTACGTGTTAAGTAAGATCTAGTTATCTCAGCCTAAGAGTCCTAACCCCGTACTGATTTATAGCCCATAAATCACTTAAAATAATTCCTCCTAGCCTAGGAAGAATTATTTTATTCTCTTTAGAGACTAAAGTGAGTAAAAAATGCCTCATTTTAAACGGTCTAAGGCTTAGTTAGACCCCTTAAAATGAGGCATTTTTTTTTATTCGTTGATTTTTAAATGAAGCTCGATAGCATGATAATGTTACACTAATGTTTATATTCCTTTGATCAGCAGAAGGACACAAAAATAGAGAAGACCGGGATTAAAGAAGACGATAAGAAACCTGACTCCAACGAGGATCCACCGCTGCAATCAGACGGCGCAGACGAGAAGCCAGGCGAGAAACGGTGAGTTCCATCACCAGCGTCAGACGCAGGGCCCTCTCGAGTGCCACGAGGACCCTGACTCCAACGAGGATCCACCGCTGCAATCAGACGGCGCAGACGAGAAGCCAGGCGAGAAACGGTGAGTTCCATCACCAGCGTCTGACGCAGGGCCCTCTCGAGTGCCACGAGGACCCTGACTCCAACGAGGATCCACCGCTGCAGTCAGACGGCGCAGACGAGAAGCCGGACGAGAAACGGTGAGTTCCATCACCATCGTCAGACGCAGGGCCCTCTCGAGTGCCACGAGGACCCTGACTCCAACGAGGATCCACCGCTGCAGTCTGACGGCGCAGACGAGAAGCCAGGTGAGAAACGGTAAGTTCCATCACCAGCGTCAGACGCAGGGCCCTCTCGAGTGCCACGAGGACCCTGACTCCAACGAGGATCCACCGCTGCAGTCAGACGGCGCAGACGAGAAGCCAGGCGAGAAACGGTGAGTTCCATCACCAGCGTCAGACGCAGGGCCCTCTCGAGTGCCACGAGGACCCTGACTCCAACGAGGATCCACTGCTGCAATGAGACGGCTCCGACGAGAAGCCAGGCGAGAAACGGTGAGTTCCATCATCAGTGTCAGACGCAGGGCCCTCTCGAGTGCCACGAGGACCGTTTCGGGCCTCCTGCATCCACCGACATCCAGTTATCTTATTATCATCAGCCGGTAGCGGCTGGAAGCAGGCTTCTTTTATATTTTTTAACATTGCTAGACCTTTGTTTGAGCACGATCTCACCTGTTGGTAAGTGACGATGTGGCCGACGATGGAACACAAAGGTCTAGAAGGCACCTATTCACTCTAGCCTTGAAGAGACCCAGATTATAGTTTTCAGGAAAGATAGGCGGTGGTAGTGTATTCCACTCCTTAGCAGTTCGCATTATAAAGGTAGAACTGAAACGTTTAGTACGAATAGAGGGTATACTAATGAGGTAAGGATGGTACCGAGCCGTGCGTCTGCTCGTCCTATGATGAAAAGGAGATGGTGGGATCAGATCGCGAAGTTCCTGGGAGCATTCCCCGAAATGTAACCTATAGAAGATCGAAATGCACGCGACCTTACGGCGACTTTTTAACCCTCGACGCAAAAACGACCGGGTGTTATAAGTTTGACCTTTCTGTTGGTGTGTGTGTGTGTGTGTGCGTGTGCGTGTGTGTGTGTGTGTGTGTGTGTGTGTGTGTGTGTGTGTGTGTGTGTGTGTGTGGCATTGTAGCTCCCGAACGGATAAACCTATTTTGATTTTGTTTTTTTTTTGTTTGAAATGTTAGTCTTACTATTAGTTACTTATTAGTCGGGACTGTTCTTAGCTATGTTTGATCAAAATCGGTTCAGCTTTTTCATTGCGTTGAGGGTTTTTTTAATTATTACAATATTAATTACTGTTGAATTAATATCATCAGTTTAGCTATGATATTCCTAACACATTGTATTGTATTGGGGTATCGTTGCTAAACTGATGATATTTATAAGATACTATCAATTATCACATGTGTGTTAAGTCTCCTAGTTCTCGCGAACTCAACTTTCGCTATCTGAAGAAGTGTTGATGAGCTTTTTTTTTATATCGTTGTAATGTTGTTCGCAGACGTAAGAAGCAGATGGTGGGGATATTCCCCCTTGCCACGATGGGGGGTCCCCTAGTAGCGCCGGTGTCGAGTCTACTGCGAGCTGTGCCGCCTCCACCCTTGCCAAGGTATGCATAGAAAGATAGAAAATTATGTAAAGGATGAAGTAAAACACCCTGAAGGTAGCTGTATGTGTGATACCCACGCCATACAATATTGTACGTAGTAGGAAAATAAATTAAAAAAAAAAGACATTCCTTATTCACCTTGCCTAATAACACACTTGCACACTTATAAAATCATACTGACAAATACAATAACAACTATGGACACAATAACATATTCTACTTGCTTTGTATACTATAAATGAATGATTTACCGAACATACATATATATAGTATATTTACTAAGTACATTTAGTAGTAGTACAACTTTTTTGTGAAAGAGTTCGTCCGGGGAACTTCTACCTAAGTAGTACCTAAGTACCTTCTAAGTAGAAGTAAATAAATAATTCATAAAAAAAATAAAAAAATCAATACAAGCTTTTATAATATTAGTGATCGTAACCGTGTGCTGATCACAATGAGCCTAAACACGGCCAGTCTACTATTATCCATCGAGGAGTTCCGTTGTCCACCTTCCGTCTCCATCATCAGATCAGCTCGCTGTCACCTGCATATTGCATTGTCATCGGAACTTGACAGGTCACGCCACCCTGAGACATACATCTATACATATAACACATCGTGTTAGTTACACCACTTATAACTCAAGAACGGGTGAACTGATTTGGCTGAAAGTTGGTGGGGAGGTAGCTTAGAACCAGGAGATTGACATAGGGTGTAGGGTTAGGAGGGGGGGGTCACCGGGGGCTACCCGTGCGAAGCCAGGGCCGGCTATTCCTAGTAATTTTAGCGTGTCGTTAGTATTTTATACATATAAGGTGTTGTTGCTATACTTACTGTTGTGTTTCGCAGGATGTTCCGCACGGGACGCGCGCCCCCCGCCCCGCACCACGACTCCCTCAACCCCGACGTGCCCGAGTTCGTGCCGCAAGCGCGCCGGACAGGTAACTACATCTATTCTAGAATTTAAACTAATTCTAGAATACTATCGTGGGAATAGAATCGTGGCTGGGAATCATATTAAAAGATAAACGGCTAATTACCACTAATTTCGTCACTTGTGCTGACGTTTTGAGACTGAACGAACCCGGTATTACCACTAATTTCGTCACTTGTGCTGACGTTTTGAGACTGAACGAACCCGGTATTACCACTAATTTCGTCACTTGTGCTGACGTTTTGAGACTGAACGAACCCGGTATTGCCACTAATTTCGTCACTTGTGCTGACGTTTTGAGACTGAACGAACCCGGTATTACCACTAATTTCGTCACTTGTGCTGACGTTTCGAGACCGAACGAACCCGGTAGAACGAAGTTGCGGGCGGTGCTCATGGTGAAGAGGCTTCTGAATTCAGTCTCGAAACGTCAGCAAAGCGACGAAATTAGTGGCAATCAGCCGTTTATCTTTTAATTACATCTATTCTATCTACACTATCTATCTACATCTACATCAGGGGTTCCCAAACTTATTTTGTCTGCTGGCCACTTTGAGAATAAATTATTTTTTCACCTAACTTCACTATAACTTCAATTAATTATTAATTATTGTGAGCTATAATAAAACATGATTGTCCGCGGTCTTTTATCTACGCCAAGTTATTAATTTTGTAAAAATTAAAAATCCCCCAGCTCTGAACGGCTGAACCGATTTTGATCAAACAAAGCTAAGAACACTTCCGACAAATACACCTTTCAAACAAAAAAAAAAAACGGTTCAGCCGTTCGGGAGCTACGTCGGGACAGACAGACAGCCACACACACACACACACACACACACACACACACACACACAGACACGTCAAACTTATAACACCCCTTCGTTTTTCGTCGGGGGTTAAAAATGACATAACTAGGAATACTAGTAACCATTAAAATGTGAAAGTGTGTCTGATTTGATGCCCCCATTTTTTTCTGGGTCTCTTACCGCCCCCTTTAGGCCTGCAGCGCCCACAAGGGGGCGTTATTGCCCAATGTGGGAACCCCTGATCTACATATACACTAATATTATAAAGAGGAAAGATTTGTATTTTTGTGTGTGTGTATGTTTGTAATGAATTAACACAAAAACTACGGTGCCGATTTCAAAAATTGTTTCACCATTGGAAAGCTACATTCACCCTGAGTGACATAGGCTACCATGGGGGGGATAGGACGGGGGGGGGGGGCTGTTTTTCACCCTGAACTACCCGTGCGAAGCCGGCACGAGTCGCTAGTATAATATAAAGCTGGATAACGGTGACTCACTGATTGACATGGTTGTTCTCACAGAAGGAGTCGTTTTAGTGATGGGACATGTTCTAGGGATGTGTTTAGCTCTCCAATCGCACCCGGGGAAAAGTCTGACATTTTGAAAAATCCTAGACTGCGGCCGTGACCAAATCGGATCCGTTCAAACAGCGCATCCTATTGGATTTTTAGAAAGATTAAAATAAAAGTGAAAAAATACAAAATGTCGTCCCGAAATGGCGTCTTGATTTTTTTGTATTTATCAACTCGACATTTTGCAATTAAGTCTTCAACCATAGTTGTCTGAAGAAAATTATAATTTTGCAGAAATGTTGACACTGAACATGCGCAAAATACATAATTATTAGATTTTTAATTTCAAGATGGCGGATGTTTTGTCGACCATGTAAAATCGAGAAATTTTTCTTTATTCTTTATTGCACACAAGAAACCATAAAATATACAGTAAAGTAAAAGATAGCGAACATGTACAGAGGCGAGCTTAACCCCAAAAAGAGTTTTTTACCAGCAAACCTTTGAGGCTAGAGATAGATAGATAGAAAATTCTTTATTGCACAAGACAAAAAGCAGTACATAGGCGAACTTAATGCTAATTAGCATTTTCTTCCAGCTAACCTTTGTGTAATGTAGAGTGGGTGGTAACAATAATTATAGGTTGAGATTAAATGATTAACATAATTAAATAAATACCTACTCTAAATAACTAGCTATATAAATGCCTAACATAATATAATATATATAAATAATTCAATAAATAACAAGCTCAATTTTGTTGGACATTTTGCAATGACAAAAAGTATTGGTACAGTTTGGACTTGAAGACTCCCATGGAAGCGGCTTTCCTAACTTCCACTAGAAGAGAGTTCCACAAGCGGATCGAAGTGACCGTAAAAGAGTATGAGTAAAAAGAGGTCCTATGGGCAGGGGTCATGAGTAGAAGATGTTGAGAGGATCGAGATAGATGGTTAGGAGAAAAATGGGGAGGGAAACGTTCTTTTAAATAGTTTGGAGAAAGAGGATGTGATTATAGAGTTAGGTAAGAACAAATGTATAATAAAAAAAAAACTATCTATTGTATTAAGTGTATCAGTTATCTAGTACCCATAACACAAGCTCTGCTTAGCTTGGGGCTAGATAAAGTTGTGTGAACTGTTCAGCATTATTTATTTATTGAATGTGATGATTTTCAGAGGAGACTCCTAACGAGAACTCGGTTGAGGTGAACGAGGCACAGTTGCCGGTCGCGCCTCAGACTCCCGGCGCCTGGACGGAGGTGAGCACTCGTGTACAAATAAATTATCATGCTCATAGTAGTTTATAAATAACAAAAACAGTTAAAAGTAAAAAAAAAAAACTTTCTTAAGTTACCTACTGATTATGTACTACTTTCTTATTGATGTTTTTTTTTCTTTTTTTTTCTTTAGTACATCACTTAATTTATCTTATCTTAGCTTAGCTTATCATATCTTATGTTTCTTTACTTAAACTATGGTACACAATTTCCACCAATTTGTAAAGTCGCGCAATACACTTCTATTTCATTACTGCACTTGTGCTCTATATAGACGAGATACATTGGTTAAAATGCCACCAAAATTACACAAAATAACTCAAAAAAAACACGAGGAAATGAAATAAAATAAAATAAGACCAAGTCTCTTTTTGAAAATAGCGGAAGGACTCCCTAGCGTTCATTTGTATATACTGATTGCTGACATGTATTACATGTAGGGTACATTTGGTTAAATCCATAGATTTTCCCGTCGTACTGATCAAGTGAAAGTCACGCTTTTTAAGACTGCGCCACCGCCAGGCAGAAATCTTAATACAAGAAAAACGCCACGCGCCCCTCAAAAAAGCGGCTTTTATTGAATATCTCGTGAAATATAGATCATTTTTAAAAACCCCGTTTGTGAACCCTCCGTTTTATTGTATTTATCTTATTTATTAAATTTGTGACCCAATAAATATTGACAAACAATCGAAACTCGCCAAAAGTTAGAGGTAACTTTGTGTTTTTTTTTATTGATAAAGTTTTCTCCTATCGTGTTTCTGTCTGGGTGATCCCTCGGTATTATAATTAAGTAACCATGCATATTTTTAATTTGAATATTGTACTTGATTTAGTCAGTTAACTGTGTTTAGGTTAGTAAACCTAATCTAAGATATGATTTTGTGTTGTTACCCCACCATAAAGCCCCTTGTTAGATCTTTTACACAGAAGTCTCTGGGTCCGAGACACCAAAAGATCGCTGGACGCTCTACGCATTCACTATAATAATATCTTTCGGATGATTTTGGGATTGCCTCGATTTTGCAGTGCGCCGGAGATGTTTGCGCAATACCAAACGGATGGCTTTCACGCCATCATACGCAAACAAACTGCGTCCCTTATGCGCAGAGTTCGGGACAGTCAGAACAGCATCCTTAACTGTGGCGGAGGGTCTGACGTCTCCGCTCTGAAGTGTCTCGTGGGAGGGTGATTAATGAAGGAAGCTATTTCTTCATTAATCGTTCTTTACACATTTTCTTTATAAGTCTGCTGTTTCCATATTTTTAGTGTTTGCATTGGGTTAATATGGATGTAAATTATCTGAAATTAATGAATGAACGTAAATCCGGACCAGTTTAAAAACATTTTCGCTTGCAGCAATCACCGTAAACTAGGTCCGCCCATTTTTTTGTTCACCGATGGGACGTGATATCTTTTGTATAAGAAAGTCCTTTGTCGACTCTTAGATGTGAGCGGGACAGAGCTATACTTTACGTTCGGCTACAGTCGGATATCAGTCTGCGCTTTTCTGCGCAATCGAAAACAGTCGATCGGACTTATATTTTAGGTAAAACTGACCCAGAAAGTAATGGTCATCCTCGTCATCACTCTGGCGTACCGTCTACTGTAAACACGGAGCACGTATAAAATGTTAGGGAGACTTGTCACCACATGCTTGAATGAGCCTATCACGATACTGGTTATACCACAAGCAATGGTCAATGAGCAAGGAAGTAACAGTGACGCGTAGTAAGTTAACGTAATGTTTTTCCAGGTGAAGCGACGCACCAAGGCGGGCTCCCGCGAGCGCGCGCCCTCCGTCGCGGCCGCCTCGGAGGAGGAGCCTCGCGAGGAGCTGCACTTCCAGCTGGACGAGGAGCTAGACCTGCCCCCCCCGCGGCTCAACACCTTCACCGACGCATGGTGAGTCACGCATCACACGTCATTTACACCGAACGCGTGCCCTCATCCCGCCGCCAGCATCTCTCGCGCCGCAGAGAAGCCGACACCGGTCACGCTGGTTCCTCCCCGACAACGTGGCTACGCTTCTGCAGCGGCTAGCAACTCTGCTGCTGATAAAGGGGAAGAGGTGGAGCTGTGAATCAGTTCGCAGCGCTGCAACTGTTAGGGCTTCGAGGAAGGAGCCCTGTGATTTTTAACTTACGGCTCGTGCAACCGATACCCTTTTGAGATAATGGAACCGCAAGCTTACCCAACTTGAAGGCGCTACGGGTTCAACCAGATGAGGAATCATCCGCACACCTTAGAGCCAGGGTGGTCCCCCACCCTGGCGGTTCAGAGGAACTTCTTCCCGCGAGCACTCAGGTTTTGGAATGATGGTTTCCCAAGTGACTACAGTATGGGGTTAATGTTTAAAGGGTCGGCAACGCGCGTGTGATGCCTCTGGTATTGCAGGCGTACATAGGCTACGGTAACGCAATGTTCACATGTACGGCATCCAAGGGAGGAGACGGGCCTATTCTTAAACCGGACACACCACGTTAAGTTATCTACATCAGTTCGCAGAAACGGCAACCGCTGCGGGCTGTGAATAGAATATTCATGTGGAATGTTGTCTTCAGCGGGTAAATTGAAGTGGGATTGTGCCACGTCTGCCGCATGTCAGACGGGTTATGGGCTAAAGCCATAACAGAGTGGACGCCTCTGAACGGAAAACGATCTCGTGGTAGACCACGGCGAAGATGGAGAGACGAAATAGAAGGATTGGTCCACAGTGGCCCAAAATAGAGAGGTCTCAAGAGAATGTAGCCTTTGCCCTGCAGTGGGACACCACCATACCTTTTTTTGCCCCAAAGCATTAGTGCTCGTACTGCTGTGTTCTGATTTTAAGGGTATGTTTGCCGGTGAAATTACAGGCACATGAGACTTTTCATCTTTATGTCTCAGGGTGACGGGCGCAGATGCGTACTAGGTGGACGTGACCTATGAGGTAATGCACTGTTCATAGGCAGAGGGTACCGCTTAACATCAGGTGGGCTATCAGCTTGTTCCGTCATTCACAAACTTTTTCAGCTGGGTTACCATGAGCTCATAGCCATGATCATGATCGTCCCGCCAACGCTTTCTCGGCCGACCCTAGGTCGAAGTCATAATGTACTATTATGTAATTTAATTTCGTGCTTTTAATTTGCAGGTCTGACGGCGAGGAGTCTGACCTGGAGTTCACGGACCGCGACGTGGGCCGGCTGCTTATAGTGACGCAGACCGCCGCGCGCGCAGCCAAGCACGACGGACACGACCGGCAGGGGGACTTCACCACGCGCACCAAGATCACGCAGGACCTGGAGCAGGTAACACCGACCACGGAGCATGGTGCAGCACTGGCTGTTCCACCAGACTTCTCGAAGGCCTTAATGTAAATGAACTCCATTTTCTGCATTCGAACTCTATGGGCGGTCCATTATGCGTGAGAGTTGTCTGACTAGGTAGTTAGCCTAACTCCGTCCAGAAGCACAGAAGTGTCCCGGGGTCTTCGCAGGCTTGGCGGAGTGACCTCGGGTTGTTGAGGATTTGTTTTATGTTGCTGCTACACCCACACATTCCAGGACTCGAAGGCATCTGAGAGGACGCTAGCCTTATTGGCAAGCTTCCTGCCTACAGACTGCTTGTTCAATTCTGTTTTTTTTAACATTGATGCCTTCTAGACCTTTGTGCTCCATCTTCGGCCACATCGTCACTTACCAACAGGTGAGATCGTGGTCTAACAAAGGTCTATCAACCACCGGGCCTCAACTCACCACTCTCTATATCTAGCACGAATGACACAACCGTTAGGGGATCTTCACTATGCGTGAATGTGTGGTGCGTCACCCACTTTTTATAACCGACTTCTCAAAAAAGGAGGTTCTCAATTTGTGTTTTTCTTTCTTTTTTAATGTTAGTTACTTCATTTTAATTTATTTTTATGTGATGGCTCGACAAACTGTTTTACGGCCCGCCTGATGGTAAGCGGTTACCGTCGCCTATTAAATTTTAAATTTTAAAGTTTCTTTATTTCATAAAGGTGTACAGATTCAAGTGTAGTTAACCTAGAACTATACAACAATAATTAAAAACTAGGTACGTTTTTGAAGCTATATAGCTTATTAAAACTTATAAAATAAAATAAATAACAATAACATATTTGTACATAATAGTACATAAAAATTAGATTTGTATATGGTAGGAGCATGCAAGCTTTGTAAAGCGTTACATTTGTGACAAGTGCCGTCGCCTATTGACATCTGCAACATCAGGGGCATTGCCAATGCGTTGCCTGCCCTGTAGGTCTCTTTTTACATGTTTTTTGATCTCCGCCATTTATGAAGCGATTTGGATAATTTTTGATGTATTATTTGATGCGTTATTTCAGGTGATCACTGATGGCCTGAGACGCTACGAAGAGGACCTGTGGAACGATGACTATCCGCCGGTGAGTTACTTTACTATCTACTTAACAATAGTTTTTATTTTTAACCCCCGACGAAAAACGAAGGCGTGTTATAAGTTTGACGTGTCTGTGTGTGTGTGTGTGTGTCTGTCCCAACGTAGCTCCCGAACAGATGAACAGTTTTTTTTTAATGGTTTGTTTGTCAGGAGTGTTCTTAGCTTTGTTTGATTAAAATCGGTTCAGCCGTTCAGCGTTGCGAGTTTTTATAATTTTTAGAAAATTTATTGCTTGTTTTATTTATACTACTTTGAATGACTGGTCAAGCAGTTGGCCCACCTGATGTTAAGTGGTACCCTCTGCCTATGAACAGTGCATTACCTCACAGGTCACGTCCACCTAGGATGCGCCCAATGAGGCATTGCACTGCGCCCCCCACACTGAGACATAAAGATGAAAAGTCTCATGTGCCTGTAATTTCACCGGCACCCATAACCCTTCAAACCGGAACACAGCAATGCGAGCAGCACTGCTTTGCGGCAGAAGTAGGTATGGTGGTAGTAGGTACTTCCTCGGACGAACTCTCTCACAAAGAAGCTCTACTACTACTACTATGGTCTGCCATAGAATCTCTGGATTATTTTAGAATAATTGTATCTCAGAATAATATTATTAATTTGTTATTGCAGTCATACGGCAGTCAGCCCCAGCACTACAAGACGGTGTCTCTCATCACGCGCGAGCAGTTCGAGGCGTCCGTCCCGAGCGAGAGGCACTCGAACCCCGTGGAGCCGCCCCCGCCCCCGCCCAGAGTGAGTACACCTGCGACCACGATCCCACCTGTTGGGACGATGTGGCCGACGATGGAGCACGAAGGTCTAGAAGGCACCTATTCACACTAGCCTTGAAGAGACCTGGATAGACTTGATAGACAGACAGACAGACAGCAAAAATTATCCTTAATAAGTTTTTTGTGAAAATACAAGCTTTTATAAAATTAGTGATCGTAACCGTGTGCTGATCACAATGAGCCTAAACACGGCCAGTCTACTATTATCCATCGAAGAGTTCCGTTGTCCACCTTCCGTCTCCATCATCAGATCAGCTCGCTGTCACCATCATATTGTATTGTCATCGGAACTTGACAGGTATGCCAAATATCAACTCAATCGGTTGAGGATAACTGCTTTAAAATTCAGTTGCAAGACCACACCCGGACATACCTACACACATTGCAAGTTAAATAAAAACTTGTAAAAAGCTCTACTACTAAGGTACTGGTACTTATCGACAAACTGGCATACGGCCCGCCTGATGGTAAGCGGTTACCGTCGCCTATTGACATCTGCAACGCCAATGCGTTGCCTGCCCTAAAGGACTCTTTATGTACTACTAGCGACTCGCCCCGGGTACCCCTTCGCACGGGTAGCCCCCCCCCCCCCCCCTCCTCCTACCCCCGCCCCCCCTATGTGCTTCTCCTGTTTCTAAGCGACCTCCCCACCAATTTTCAGGCACATCGGTTCACCCGTTCTTGAGTTATAAGTGGGGTAACTAACACGACTTTCTTTTTTCTTTATTGCACGCAAGAAAACACAAAATAAAACAGTAAGAGGTAGCGAACATGTACAGAGGACATGTGCTTTGTTTTATTTATAGACTATAAAGTACTTTTAGTGCTGGTAATGTGATGATGGAGTGTTGTAATGACATGTTTCAGCTGGAGCCGGTGCACGATCAGGGCAGCAAAGCGAAGCGCGCGCGTCGCACGGCCAGGTTCTACGCGGCCAACAAGGACCCGCACGCCACAGATGTGATGTGAGTACACAGCCTATAGCCCTCCTGAGAGGCTAGTCTGCAAAGCGAAGCGCGCGCGTCGCACAGCCAGGTTCTACGCGGCCAACAAGGACCCGCACGCCACAGATGTGATGTGAGTACACAACCTATAGCCCTCCTGAGAGGCTAGTCTGCAAAGCGAAGCGCGCGCGTCGCACAGCCAGGTTCTACGCGGCCAACAAGGACCCGCATGCCACAGATGTGATGTGAGTACACAGCCTATAGCCCTCCTGAGAGGCTAGTCTGCAACGACAAGCAACTTACACGGCCGTGTGGTGTATACACGGATTTTAGTATGGAGAAATCGAAGAGCGCCCCTGGCGGGCACCTTGGGAACCTCAAATCTCGTACAAAAATCCATGTAGTGTACTCCACGAATGTGTGTGGACCTCCCGAACGGATGAAACGATTTAGTTTTTTTTTTGTTTGAAAGGTGAATTTGTCGGGAGTTTTCTTAGCGATTTTTTTTCAGCAAAATCGGTTCAGCCGTTTCATTGCGCTGAGGGTTTTTTAATTTTTACAAATTTAATTACTTGTTTTGTATGTAAACTGTAGTTGTCACAGTGCAAGTAGATGTGTGGTTGTAAAACTTGTGTTCCTTGTTGCAGTGTCAGCAGAAAGCACAAGACTCGTCACAGCCTCAACCCGCCCGTGGAGCACCACGTGGGATGGATCATGGACGTGCGCGAGCACAGGCCCCGGACACACAGCACCGGGTAAGCACTTCCCAAGGTCCGGAGAGTGGTCTGCGCAACCATCAGACGCAGCCATCATACTCTACCAGGCCATATATGGGCTGGTTCAATGAATTTGATGAGTGACTCGGGCTCACTCCCGAAAAACCAAAGTTTTTTTTTTATATACTACTTGGTATCCCTCAGGGTGACAACGAAAACTTCCCAAAACGACAACGTCCGAAAATGACGACTTTCGAAAACGATAACTTCCGAAAACGAACACTTTCAAAAACGACAACTTACAACTTTCGAAAACGACATCTTCAAAAACGACAACTTCGAAAACGAAAACTTTCGAAAACTACAACTTCCGAAAACTACAACTTTCGAAAACGACAACTTTCGAAAACGACAACTTTCTAGAATGTCATCTTCTATGACGGGTCAAGCAAACGGCCCACCTGATGTTAAGCGATAACCTCTGCCTATGAACAGTGCATTATCACATAGGTCACGTCCACCTAGGACGCGCCCTACGTGGCATTGCACTGCGCTCGCCACCCTGAGACATAAAGATGAAAAGTCTCATGAGCCTGTAATTTCCCCGGCATCCATACCCTTCAAAACGGAACACAGCAATGCGAGCACTACTGCTTTACGGCAGAAATAGGTATGGTGGTAGTACTTCCCCGGGCGAACTCTTTCACAAAAAAGCTCTACTACTACTACAAAAGTCTAGGTCAAGGTATTACTGACACGCTGACAGACAGCAAAGGCTTAGTAAACAGGGCTCCGTTTGGTATCCTTTGGGAACTGGGCCCTAAAAAATATCTAGTTGAATTTCCTGATCCCAAATATGTATATTTAGACACTTAGTATAGTAGTAGCTTTTTTGTGAAAGAGTTCGTCCGGGGAACCATACCTATTTCTGCCGTAAAGCAGTAGTGCTTGCCTTGCTGTGTTCCGGTTTGAAGGGTATGAGTGCCGGTGAAATTACAGGCACATGAGACTTTTCATCTTTATGTCTCAGGGTGGCAGGCGCAGTGCAATGCCACATAGGGTGCGTCCTAGTTGGACGTGACCTATGAGGTAATGCACTGTTCATAGGCAGAGGTTGCCGCTTAACATCAGGTGGGCCATCTGCTTGTTCCGTCATTCAAGTAGTATTCAAATAAAACAAGGTTTGTGATTTTAAGTGATTTAGAACTCGGCATATTACCAATAATTCATTTTTCAAAATGGCCGCAATAAAATTCAAGATGGCCGGCGAAGGAGTTGGTTGCAAATAACTAGGTATTGAAACACTCGTGTGATACTATTAAAAACCACGCCAAGGCTTGGTTTTTAGGATTCCGTATCCAAAGGGTAAAACGGGACCCTATTACTGTGACTTCGCTGTCCGTCTGTCACCAGGCTGTATCTCATGAACCGTGATAGTTAGACAGTTGAAATTTTCACAGATGATGTATTTCTGTTGCCGCTATAACAACAAATACTAAAGAACAGAATAAATTGAATATTAAATGGAGCTCCCAACAACCGTGATTTCTCAAGATGTAGGTTAAGCGATGCTCAGTGGGGTCAGTTTTTGGATGGGTGACCGCTTTTTATGTTCAATACTTTTTTTTTTGTCGTTTTATAGATAATTGTACGGAACCCTTCGTGCGCGAGTCCGACTCGCGCTTGGCCGGTTTTTTTAACTCACACTCATGTTTTAATAACTCCTGTTTTGTGCAGGGTCGTCTTTTACCTATAGGAGGCCCTGGGCTCTTTAATAATGGGGCCCCAATGGTGTTAAACCTTCTACTAGCTCGAAAATAGTGCAGCAAATATGATACTTAAATTCTCAATATACTATAAATAACGGTAAGCGGAGCAAAGCGCTAAAAATTCAGTGCTTCTAGCTACTAATAGTGCAGCAAATATATTCATGTAATGGCGAGAAAGCGAGCCGCGAAAATTATGTATGGCCCCGCGTGCTCTTACGGCAAAGACGGGATTTGGTTATGTGACGGTTTGTACTAAGCCTTGTTAGTTACCGTGTGTCCTCGCCCCCAGATCGTCGATCGGCACGAGCCCCACGCTGGGCTCGTCGTGCGGCTCGGTGCCGCAGTCGCTGCCCACTTTCCACCACCCGAGCCACGGCCTGCTGCGAGAGAACCACTTCACGCAGCAAGCTTACCACAAGTACCACTCGCGCTGTCTCAAAGGTAACACCACAACTCATTAAAGTGGATGCTCACGCTTGTGGCGCGAAATTCTTTTTTTTTTGGTGTATTTTGCTCATTACTGCTCATCAACACTTCTTTAGAAAGCGAAAGTTGATTTCGCGAGAACTAGGAGACTTAACACACATGTTTTAATTTATAGTATCTCATAAATATCATCAGTTTAGCCACGATACCCCTTAACAAAAAAATAACACTGTAAAAATGTGTTTATGGATATCGTAGCTAAACTGATGATATTTATGAGATACTATCAATTAAAACATGTGTGTTAAGTCTCCTAGTTCTCGCGAAATCAACTTTCGCTATCTGAGGAAGTGTTGATGTGCTGTAAGGGGCAAAAAACACCAAAAAAAATGAATTTTATAAAATTAATAATATTTTCTAAAATAGTTACCGTGTGCTGATCGAAATGAGCCTACACACGGCCAGTCTACTATTATCTATCGCGGAGTTCAGTTGTCTGCATCATCAGATCAGCTCGCTGTCACCATCAAATTGTATTGTCATCGGAACTTGACAGGTATGACAAATTTCAGCTCAATTGGTTGAGGATAACTGCTTTAAAATTCAGTTGCAAGATTCCACCCGGACATACATACATTGCAAGTTAATATAAAGCTTGTTAAAAGGGAAGCTGACAATGTTGAAATAGAGCTGAATTTAGCTCTAGAAGAGCTTAATTGGCAAAACTGATTGAAAAAGCGGTTTGTTAACGTTAAAAATTTACGACATTGACATGATATAATGATGAGGCTTTTAATTCTTTTAATTCTGCTAATTTTTAATTTTATTTGATTTAGGGCATTATTTTGAAATAGTTTCGTTTCGTATGAGGTAGTGCTGGCCTCTGGTGTCGGAGTTTGTCAAGCCGCCCGAGGGCCTCTGACATGGCTTATCGTCTGCTATTAATCAATAACAGCCGGGACCGACAGCTTAACGTGCCCTCCGAAGCACCGAGCGATGGAAATCCACACATAACTTAGAAAAGTCATTGGTGCGGAGCCTAGGATCGAACCCGGTATCGTTGGATTCTGAGTTGCACTATTGAACCGTTAGGCTACCATCGCTTTGTCGCTTTGTTTGCTTACTTACCTACTAGTTGACATATTATTATGTGGTCGTGATCACAAAAATTGCAGCGCCCTAACGATGCTCATGTCCCTACTATATAACTAACAGTAGAAATATGACCTTATACTAACAATATCGTAAGTACATAAATAAATAAATAAATAATGCTAGACAGTTCACACAACATTATCTAGCCCCAAGCTAAGCAGAGCTTGTGTTATGGGTACTAGATAACTGATATACTTAATACAATATATTGCATTTATAGACATGTAAGTAATTAATAAATATAAATACACATACATTTCGTTCAGAACCTCCTCAGAGCGTGGTTAGAAAGCAAAACCTAAACCCATTGAACACAGCCCTATTACTCAGCGGGATTGACTTGTCGAGTTAATGCAATGAGTCGGACAAGATAAGAGTTACGCGATAGAAAGGTAACTACTAGGTGACTTTAGCTGTAGCTAGTAAGCGCTGTGCGATCTGAATTGCACTTAATTGTGTGGGGGAAAAAGTCGCTATTTATTTAAATGATTTTGCGGAGTCAACTCTGTTCCTTTACAAATGTCTATTCTGTGGTACTACCATGAATGTATTACATACATGGATTGAGTGCTAAAATAGCATAGAGTGTTCCTTCTTACTCCTATCCTAGAAGATAGCTTGCTATCCTATGTTAGAGAGAAACAAATATATTGACACGACAGTCGTTTTTCCGTTCCGTACCCTGAATATTGGTACCATGAATGTACATCTCCCTAGATTGTTACCATGAATGTAGTAGTAATTTGACATTTGGCCTGGTACGACTTACACAAATAAGAACAGATAGATATATGCTTGTCTCATTCCAACACATAAATACATTCATATAAAAGAATGAGACTGGTATAATCGATACCGTTTCGTTTTTAGCCTTAGTTCCATGCCTTTAGTCCATCTTCATAGGGTACTACCTACACAGTACTAGCCAGCATTATAATGCGAGGCATGAATTAATAATATTAAACTGTTATTTTCAGAGCGCAAGAAGCTCGGCGCGGGACAGTCGCAAGAGATGAACACTCTGTTTAGATTCTGGTCATTCTTCTTACGGGATCACTTCAACCGGACCATGTACAACGAGTTCCGCACCCTCGCCAACGAAGACGCCGCCGCGGGGTACCGCTATGGGCTCGAGTGCCTCTTCCGCTTCTACTCGTATGGACTCGAGCGCAAGTTCCGTCCGGAGCTGTACCAGCATTTCCAGCACGAGACCGTGCAGGACTATGAGACAGGTAGGTACTAGCATTCCGCACGTACACTGAGCGCCTGTGCCGCTTCTACTCGTACGGGCTCGAGCGCAAGTTCCGGCCCGAGCTGTACCAGCACTTCCAACACGAGACCGTGCAGGACTATGAGACAGGTAGGTACTAGCATTCCGCACGTACACTGTGCGCCTGTGCCGCTTCTACTCGTACGGGCTCGAGCGCAAATTCCGTCCCGAGCTGTTCACTTCCAACACGAGACCGTGCAGGACTATGAGACAGGTAGGTACTTGCATTCCGCACGTACACTGAGCGCCTGTGCCGCTTCTACTCGTACGGGCTCGAGCGCAAGTTCCGTCCCGAGCTGTACCAGCACTTCCAACATTATTATTAGCCCACCAAGTGGGCAATAGCCCACCAGCACGTCGCCTTCAAGTACAAACTCATACCCAAAAAGTTCCATACTATAAATACACACCTGAAGTAATTCTAGAAAACTTCGAATACAAGATGTATTGGGATAGAACCATAATCACAGATAGAACCGTTCATTTCAACAGGCCAGATATAACTTTACTAAATAAAAGAGACAAAATAGTCTTCGTAATAGATATAGCCGTAAGCAACACACACAATTTAATCAAAACCCATTCAGAACAAATTGCTAAATACACGGATCTTGCAGTTGAGATAAAGTCTCAATGGCAAGTCCAAACAGTCAAAACTATCCCTATAATTCTCTCAACAACTGGCGTCATCCCGAAAACACTGCACACCAGCCTAAAAACTCGCGACATTCATCCATCCACTTACACTCTTCTCCAAAAGGCAGTCATACTCAACACATGCAGAATAGTAAGGAAATTCTTAAAAATAAATTAACTTTTGACTAAACTAGCACTTGGCTCAGGCCCGTGCAAAAAACACCTCTTTGGAGAGCTAAAAGAATATAAAGAGATAATAATAATAATAATAATAAGTAAGTGGTACTGGTCTGCGCGCACAGTTCCTTATACTAACGTGTAGCCTTTCCCCCCCAGGAGGGCAGCTGTACGGGTTGGAGAAGTTCTGGGCGTTCATGAAGTATTACAAGCACGCGGCGGCACTCCAGGTGGAGCCGGCGCTGACGCAGCACCTCGCCAGGTTCAAAAGCATCGAGGACTTTAGAGTGCTCGAGGTAACAACATAAAACATTGACCACAATTATTTATCATGTAACTTATCAATTTATTTATTATTAAAGGCAGAGGTTAGCCAGGCATCAGGTGGGCCATCTGCTTGTTCCGTCATTCAAACAGTTCAAAATAAATGTGTAATCATTGTGTGTTGTGCCCCCGCAGCCTCAGCTGAACGAGCTACTAGCGTCGCAGGGCCCCAACGCGCCCGGGCGCGGGCCCCACGCGCGGCCCTACGACCGGCACCGCTCTGTGTCCGAGAGCGACCGCACGCACCAAGTCAAGGGCAACAACAAGTTCAGGTACAACACTATCTAGGTAACATATCTGATCCCACTATCTCCCTTTCATCATAGGACGAGCAGGCTCACGGCTCGGTACCATCCTTACCTCATCATTATGCCCTCTATTCATACTAAACGATTCAGTTCTACCTTTATAATGCGAACCGTCATTCATGCGAACTTGCAATATATGTATGTAAGTCCGGGTGGAATCTTTAAACATTATTGACAAAGTTAAAAAAAATAAAACAGATTCATATATGCACTACGCGAACTTAGACGAATAGTGAATCAAAAAACTGCCCTCAGTGCCTATCATGGGTATGTTGCCTCTGCGCTGCGTTATGGTATTGTGCTATGGGGTAATTCAGTAGACAAATCGAACATGTTTATTATACAAAAGAAATGCATACGAGCTATATGTTGCGCCAGCCCTTAAGACTCAGGCAGACCTTTATTTAAAAGGCTTAATCCACTAACTCTAGCTAGTATCTATATTTATGAGATCTGTAGATTTGTAAGGCAACAGCCAAATCTTTTTGTTAGAAAAAAATAAAAGTTTTTTATTTTTATTTTTTATTTTAAATGTTTTTTAGTTGTGTAATATTGTTATGTTGTTGTAAATGATTGTTGTGCTCCTTGCAGCCGGCCCGCGCCGCCGAGCGGCAGTAACAACAACATCCGCGGCCGCGCCGGATCGTGCGGCACGCAGAGTGTGGTCGCCAGCGCAACGCCCAGGGGTGAGTTCAATGACATGGCCAACTGTTTTTTTTTTTTAAGCCCCGACGCAAAAAAGATAGGTTGTTATAAGTTTGACGTTGTGTGTGTGTGTGTGTGTGCGTGTGTCTGTCTGTAAACAAATTAATTACTTGTTGACTGAGTAATTCAAGTACCTATACTAATACCCCCCTCGCAACAAATACATATTTGTGCGATCTGCAGTAATTTGTTCTGGGTATTTTATATGTATAATAAAAAATATCTATGTATTATATTGTATTAAGTATATCAATTATCTAGTACCCATAACACAAGCTCTGCTTAGTTTGGGGCTGAATAACGTTGAGTCAACTGACCAGCAACTAAAAAAAAAAACAGTTCATTTAATTTTGTCTATATTTTTTCCAGGTAACAAGAAATTGAAACAAGATGGTGGCGCCCCAGCGGACGCCATCAAGCCAGCCGTCGCCAAACCGCAATAGAGCCAACACCGCCAAGTGTACATACAGAGACTATACAGTGACTATACAGAGTGTAGAACTATGCATTTTATAACATAAACCATAAATTATATAACTAGTGCTGTTTGGAAGTGTTGTGTGGTGCTGGCGGGCACGGGATCGCCATGCAGGCTGTTTGCTTACGGAGCCTAGGTATGTACCGATCAACTTAATACTTATTTTATTTATTTGGTTTACAAAACAGATTACAATCAACTTAGCGTACACTTACATGCATATTTAGTTCTATTCTAGATTCCTAATCAAATATGTAAACACGACCAAGTCGCAGTGTTGCATAGTTATAAATTAAATTACCCTAAAAACCGGGAACTCAAAAGGTAATTAAACATTGCTATCATTTAAACTCTGTAGATATCTAATTCTGTAGATACATCGCTTTAACCTGTTGGTATTGGGGTCAAATACATCTAAGACATCATCGCTTTAACCTGTTGGTATTGGGGTCAAATACATCTGAGACATCATCGCTTTAACCTGTTGGTATTGGAGTCAAATACATCTAAGACATCATCGCTTTAACCTGTTGGTATTGGGGTCAAATACATCTAAGACATCATCGCTTTAACCTGTTGGTATAGGAGTCAAATACATCTAAGACATCATCGCTTTAACCTGTTGGTATTGGGGTCAAATACATCTAAGACATCATCGCTTTAACCTGTTGGTATAGGAGTCAAATACATCTAAGACATCATCGCTTTAACCTGTTGGTATTGGGGTCAAATACATCTAAGACATCATCGCTTTAACCTGTTGGTATTGGAGTCAAATACATCTAAGACATCATCGCTTTAACCTGTTGGTATTGGGGTCAAATACATCTAAGACATAATCGCTTTAACCTGTTGGTATTGGAGTCAAATACATCTAAGACATCATCGCTTTAACCTGTTGGTATTGGGGTCAAATACATCTAAGACATCATCGCTTTAACCTGTTGGTATTGGAGTCAAATACATCTAAGACATCATCGCTTTAAACTGTTGGTATTGGTGTCAAATACATCTAAGACATCATCGCTTTAACCTGTTGGTATAGGAGTCAAATACATCTAAGACATCATCGCTTTAACCTGTTGGTATTGGGGTCAAATAGATCTAAGACATCATCGCTTTAACCTGTTGGTATTGGAGTCAAATACATCTAAGACATCATCGCTTTAACCTGTTGGTATTGGGGTCAAATACATCTCAGACATCATCGCTTTAACCTGTTGGTATTGGAGTCAAATACATCTAAGACATCATCGCTTTAACCTGTTGGTATTGGGGTCAAATACATCTAAGACATCATCGCTTTAACCTGTTGGTATTGGAGTCAAATACATCTAAGACATCATCGCTTTAACCTGTTGGTATTGGGGTCAAATACATCTAAGACAACATCGCTTTAACCTGTTGGTATTGGGGTCAAATACATCTAAGACATTAGCAGAGGCCACCTCGTTATACAGACGACACATTCGAGGAAGAGGATTATTAAAATTTAATAATCCTCTTTAATAAACTATAAACAACACCTAATGAGTTGTTGTTTTTATAAATTTTCAATGCAAAAATCGGAGATTTGCGAATACTAATTACAAGCTTTTCATTAACTTGCAATGTATGTCCGGGTGGAATCTTGCAACTGAATTGTAAAGCAGTTATCCCCAACCGATTCAGATGAAATTTGGCATACCTGTCAAGTTCCGATGACAATACAATATGATGGTGACAGCGAGCTGATCTGATGATGGAGACGGAGGGTGGACAACGGAACTCCTCAATCACTAATTTTATGAAAGCTTGTATTAAAAATATATTTTTCACAAAAAACTTATAATAAATTTAACTTTATTATAAAATTAATTTGAATTAATTCCTATGGAAATCGATTAAAAATAAAACTAGGATTAAACATTCCAATTTTTTTTTTGTTCATACGAGCTTAACTGCTTGCAAAACTTCAGAATAAATATGGTTTCCTCTCTCTCATCTCCTCCTGTGGATGTCGTAAAAGTCGACTAAGGAATTATCCGGACATGTTTGTAAGATTCGTTGGTATAAAATTTGTCCTAGCTGCTAGCTTATTTATGGAATGTGTGACTGGAAGAAAGCGTTAGCCGAGTCAGTCGTGGGAAGCAATGACGGCGATGAGCTCACCACTTGTCACGTCTACATTCCTTCGATGGTGCAACCCACGTGAAGAGGCCCATTCTATGGGTGTGTTCATGTTTCTAGGTGTCTATGTATCTATGTATGTACACGTACAATAAAAGAAAGAAAGAAAAAACATTTATTTGTGTCAACAAACCATGGAAACAATATTCCACACAAAATGACACACACACACACACACACACACACACACACACACACACACACACACACACACAAGAGAGAAACAAAGAAATATAAAACTAAGTAAGTAATAACCGTGTGTGTCCATTGTTTCAGCTATGCGCATCGACAATAAGCCACGCTGCGCCGGCGCAGTGCTGCGACACATTATTGACATTAAAACTAGTGTAAGCTATGTAAGTTATTGTATGTTGTGACTCGCTGTGCGCGGCTAAAGTAGTCTCATTAACCCTTCATTACGTGCACGAACAAAATCACAGCTTCACGGGGTCGAACTGACCCCCAAGTGATCCAACTGACCCCCAAGTGGTCCAACTGACCCCCAAGTGGTCCAACTGACCCCAAGAGATCCAACTGGCCCACAAGTGGTCCAACTGACCCCCAAGTGGTCCAAATGACCCCCATATAGTCCCATTGACCCCTGACTGATCCCACTGACCCGCAACTGGTCCCCCAACTGGTCCCACTGACCCCCGACTGATCCGACTGACCCCCAACTGGTCCCCCAACTGATCCCACTGACCCCCAACTGGTCCCACTGACCTCGAACTGGTCCCACTGACCCCAGACTGGTCCCACTGAGCCCCAACTGACCCACTAATATTTTCAACAATAGTTTCGGCGCCCTCTGTTTTTCGAATAATGAAACTACTTTAGCCGTCCAAAGACGCTGTCAAGATTGCTATATATAGTTTTAAGTAATGGGGAATACTAAATTTGTTTTTTTCTTAGTTTAGTGGTTGCTTTTTAGTCAATAATAATAACTGAGGTCGTATGATTTCACGGTGGCGCTACCACATAGCAAAATTTTGAAAAATCTGATTTTGTAATTTATGGAAAAATATGAAAATCGGATTTCTAGAACTCTTGTACAGATGTCGCAAAGTAATAAGTGTTTTTACAATCAACTGCTTAACTTAAATGGCATTCTTGTCATGTGACAATGACAACGAAGAAACTGTTAGTATCAACAGTCAAATTTATTAATTTGATGTATGGAGTCATGACGAGTTAACAGTTAATGAGTATCAACAGTCAAATTTATTAATTTGATGTATGGAGTCATGACGAGTTAACAGTTAATGGTAAAAATAGGTTCTAATGAGTCGCATAAGACTGCATCAAAACCTTTATGAATGATTTGTAAAATATTCAAAGAGTAATAGTAAAATGTAAAATATTCAAGGAGGTATAGAAGAATGTATGTTTACCAGCAGCCGGCAAAAAGGAAAATGTAAATAATTTGACAGATAGAATGTTAATTGGTGCAATGAGTTTGACATTTATGAACCGCTATTAAATAATTAATGTTTAATTAATTTAATTTAATTAATGTTTATCTAAATTAAATTAATAAATTAAATAAACTTAATTAATAAATTAACTAATTTAATTAACTGATTTAATTAATTTAATTAGTTAATTAACTTAATTTAATTAATTAAATTAGTTAATTAATTAAATTAAATTAATTGATTAACTAAAATTAATTAATTAGCTAATTTAATTAATTAAATTAGTAAATAAACTAAATTAAATTAATTGATTAACTAAAATTAATTAATTAAATTAGATGATTAAATTAATTAAATTAGTTAATTAATTTAATTAATTAAATTAATTAATTTAAAACCTTAATTCAATTTAATGCTTTTATTTTAACTGTCAGTTATTTACCTTGAAAGAAACACGTCATAGATTTTGATGTTATTTTTATTTCGGTTCTAAGT
The DNA here is from genome assembly GCA_932527175.1 of Operophtera brumata. Taxonomy (NCBI): domain Eukaryota; kingdom Metazoa; phylum Arthropoda; class Insecta; order Lepidoptera; family Geometridae; genus Operophtera; species Operophtera brumata. The sequence continues at coordinate 27,924,787 of OW052239.1, read as the reverse complement.
TTATCCCTAGTTTATCAAGCTGTGTAATACAAGTAAAGTAAGTTACATTAAAACGCGTTTGTACATAACTGGGTCATGGAATAAGAAATTAGATTTCTGCGACATAATCTAGCGCAATTGACACTGACAATGTCAAAGTCAGTTTGACATCACTAATTTGACATTGACGACTAGTCAGACGTTTACGACACAATGAAGACTTTCCATTATCGAATATAAAAAAAAAAAAGTTTGATTTGGCTCGACAGATGGCGCTGACTCAGATGTGGTTGTCAAAATTAACAAATGCATTGTCTGTGCTTTTGTGTGAATATCACGAAAATATATCACCACGTTGTTGACGTTAACATTTCATTTTATTTTGACAGAGCTACTTTAGCTTGTACAGAGCTGGCGCCATCTGTTTTCAAGGCTTTAAACATGATGTGAAACGGCTGTGAAAACCCCTCAACGCTATGCACACAACTAAATGTTGAAACGGACATGTGTCAAATGTAGCTTTGACATTGTCATGACAGCAATTCTATTTTTAAGGTACTCTCTGCTTATACTGCCACATTACATACAACTGCACACTATGTTTTTTGTGTATGTGAGTGATTGTAAAATATTATCGTATATTAGTCACGGTTATGACCTAATTATACATATTGACAGCTAAATACATAAATGTTGGATTCTATACACTTCCAAAGCCTTATTAACCAGGAAGATGGAATAAGTGTTAAACTCATGTTATTCTTAATCAAGCTGTCACAGCTGTCAAGCTCTGACGTATTCTGTCAAAAATTAATTCATCTATTATAAATAAAATACATTTATTTACAGAAAGAATAATACAACTAATACAAGGTATATACAAACAACATATGAAACAGTTGTGCTACCTGAAGACCGCTGCTAGCGATCTAAAGGTAGCTCTACTGATCCAAATCACTACCGGAAGCGTCCCTAAGATGCTGGCTGCATTGCCACGCTGAATAGCAATACTGATTCATCTATTATGATTACGTACGTCTTGTCTGTATATTCATATGTACCAAAAATACATGTAACAAAAAATAGTTTAACGTTGCTCAAGTTGATTTTTCTTTCATTTAAGTGTGTGTGTGTGTTTGTGACTAAGTTTTTGGTTATTTATCTGAATCTATCGATTTATCGAAAGGAGATGGGCAACCGCTGACCCAGGTCAAAAATAAATGAATCAGGGTCCCTTCATGGAAGTAATTAGTACGGCTCTAAATGTTGTTTTTGCCCAATTTTTCTAAAGAACTTGTATATTTTTAGAAGTTGGGAAGCAAAAGTTGTATTTCTAAATAATTATATAAATCAACTCATTGCATTTGCGTGAAACAAAACGCAACAAGCTTCATTACTTTCCCACAACTTCTACGCAAGAAAATAAATTAGCTTTTTCATTATCTTAACATAACCAATATATATCAACAACCAAAAGTATCTCAACTGTACAGTAGTACCCAACTGATATGGCGCGTCGTGAATCTTCGTTTGCGCAGAAAAGAAGGTATGGCTCCGAAGATTAACGAAAGAATGCTAAACTTATAATCAACCTTAGGTCACTATTACAAGGTTCACAATACACTGCAGCTGTTAGTTCCGTCTCACTCGCAAGTCACGTCCCTCCACACAATTATACTTCGGCGCGCGCTAACATGGCGGCAGCTGCCGACCAATACCGGTACAGGAAAATTCCCGCGCTTTAAAAATTCATCTTCTGCGCAGGTACATCGGTAAGCCATATCAGTTGGGTACTACTGTACGTTACGTTAGTCAAAAAAGTTGGGTCAAACAATGTATGGGGAGTTGCCCTTGTTCTTAATTTAATTTCCAGTTAAGAATGGATATGACATAATCTACTATCGTGAGTCGCAATTCCCGAGAATGAATTATTTTGTGACAAAATTCCCGGACAAAAGATTTATGTGTGCCTTGATCAATACTTTATTAATAATTAGTTACTTAATTTAAATTGGAAGGTTCAGATAACTTACATAAACGCTGGACTTATTCAATAAAATATATTAATAAAAAACGAACTAAGATGCACTAATTTTGATGTAATTATTAATGACTACGACGATGTGTTTCAGGCATGTGAAATCTTTTTTTTTTTTAGTTTTAAGTGTACTTTTTTTCGCGTGGGATATTTTAATTTGTGGTGATTATAGAAATTAAATAAATTCTAGTTGTTATATGAATATAAATATTTGAATAAATAACAGTTAAATTAAAGGAATGTATTATCGGAATTATTCAATAAAAAAAAAACAACTACAATCACCACATCTAAACTGTCGTGTAAACGTAATTCTTAACTGTTAGAATAAATATAAAATAAAATAAAAAAAATACGTCTTAGATAATGCTAAAGATCGCTTCGTTCGTTACATACACTTACAAATAGTTCCTATAATATTTTAAGGAGCGATTATAAATGGGCGAGACACGGAAATCGAAACTAAAAACTAAAAAGACATAACGTCTAGACTAAAAAACAAAAAAATTATAAAATATATAAAAATATAATGCCTTTGTCCAACTCCTGGGCAGACCTCCGAATTCTTCCTAAATATAAAAACCGGTTGTGGCGATGACACCATAAAAATAAAACTAAAAATACCTTCAATTGCAAGATAACTTAATTTTGTTGCTATCGGTTTCAATGCTATTTCTATTTGAGATGACGTTAGTTTAAGCCATCACTTAACGCAGTCTATTTTTATATTTATTTGGATCACCAACGAAAGAAGCACAATCGTGCAAAAATATAATTCTAAAGTTACTTAAATCTAGTGTTCTTTCAATTATAATATGTAACCAATAGTATGTAATAGTGGTAATTAGCCGTTTATCTTTTAATATGATTCCCAACCACGATAGTTTCAATTCTATGTAACCACAGCGTGTATATTATATTAAGAACTGAAAATACTACTGGGCAAAACAAATAGTATATAGTAGAGCCAGACGATGCAATAAAATTTGGGAGTGAAACAGAGTATAAATGTCCTTCTCACTCGCACTTGTAGGTCTTATGGATCTCCCGTATCGGTATGCCTTATACTAAAATAAAGCTAATATGTGCAGAGGTTTTATGGCTCCGTAGATATTTTTGTACTAATTAGCGATGCGAGACTATGATTAAAATTATTCAACTAGTGCGACTGAGCTAGACGTCGCAAAGCAGTAGTGCTCGCATTGCTGTGTTCTGGTTTGAAGGGTAAGAGTGCCGGTGAAATTACAGGCACATGAGACTTTTCATCTTTATGTCTCAGGGTGGCGGGCGCAGTACAATGCCGCATAGGGCGCGTCCTAGGTCGGCGTGACCTGTGAGGTAATGCACTGTTCATAGGCAGAGGGTACCACTTAACATCGGGTGGGCCATCTGCTTGATCCGTCATTCCAAGTAGTATAAAAAAAACGCCATCGAATGAATTCATTCATCAGCCCCATCCACTTTTCGCTCGTTACCTAACTGAGGCGAGATTTTCCGCCGCGAACCGGCTCCTCATCGTAATAATATTAGTGAATAAAGTAGTTGTTTATTGTTATAACTATTTTTACACTATTTTCCAAGTCGACTAAGTAAATCGGTGGTGATCATATTATTCGATTGTTTTTAGTAAAAGTCGCGCTCATTACTAGCCCTACGTTGTCTTTAGACAAGTTGCATTATTGACGGGTAGCGTTTTAGACCAGTTGCGTTTAAACGAGATGTATTTTTAGACCAGTTGCGTTTTAAGCGAGAAGCTTTTTAGAACAGTTTGTACCTAGACCAGCTGCATTTTAGGCCACTTGCTAATTAGACCAGCTGCTTTTTTAAACGAAATGATACTAACCCTATTATTCGATTGTTTTTAGTAACAGTCGCGCTCATCACTAGCCCTGATATAGTTGCAATCAAGCTTTGCATAAGAGCATCACTTAGGATAAAAACATAAATGAAACTGATGGCAACATAGTTATGGTATCGGCAAGCTGGGGCCCAATTCTATTAAACTAATTGTGTTTAATTGTTAATGAATTGTCTCATATATGTCACTTTTGACACTTTTGGTATTCTACTAACATCAATGGTTTTTCAATTGCATTATAATTGTGACCATTTAGAAACAATCGCAAAAACTTTCTTCGTAAAAATTCATGATATCATAAATTTTGCGGACTACCATTTTTAATGGCAATTGTAATTGCAATTGTATAGTTGAGAATGGTTTTTCTTTAAAAAATAGTAGAATTGGGTCCCAGGTCTCTCTCAACTGAGTGTTTTACATTGAAAATAATTGAAATCTGTGTCGCAATTATGTATCTTATAATACCCGTCCCTAGTAACTTATTAGTTGGAGATGCATTTGGAAAGTTAAACATAGTCAAAAGGTTTTTTTGTGAAGAAGCGATCGAATGGTTGCCATTTTAAGTCACACTTTTATAAAACTTGCAACTAATTACTAAGAACCTGTCGTTATTTGGTATTAAGGCAAAAATGTTTGCAATTTCAACGTAGCCATGTAGTTTCACCCAAAATATAAGTCGCCCCGATGTACTGCGCCGTAGACCAATTACTATAGCGCGGGAACCTTCATTCTACCAATAGCTTTCGCGCGCTAAAATCTTGCGTTGTTATTGGTTAATCGATTTCGCGGCAAAAACGCGGCCGGTCGTGCGCCATCTTGTTCATCAGTCGACTTTTAGATGTGAGCGGGACAGAGTTCGGCTACTGTCGGATATCAGTCTGCACTTTTCTGCGCAAACGAAAACAGTCGATCGGACTTATATTTTGGGTAAAACTATATAAAGTCCAGCCGTTTTCGATGTGGAATGTTTAAACAAAGAGCCCATACATAATCTAAAAATCAATCGCTTAAATTACAAAGCTACAAAGGTATTGGTTTTATACAAGCTTGTATACAACTTGCAATGTTTGTCCGGGTGGAATCTTGCAACTGAATTTTAAAGCAGTTATCCTCAACCGATTGAGATGAAATTTGGCATACCTGTCAAGTTCAGATGACAATACAATAAGATGGTGACAGCGAGCTGATCTGAGTATGGAGACCGAAGGTGGACAACGGAACTCCTCGATGGATAATAGTAGACTGGCCGTGTTTAGGCTCATTGTGATCAGCACACGGTTACGATCACTAATTTTATAAGAGCTTGTATTGAAAATTATATTTTTCCCAGAAATATATTTGTCAGTAACTTGTACTAGTAATTTTGAATGCATGAGGGTTTGTTTACGTTGTCTTTACATCCAGTTTGGCTTGGCTTTGGAGTTTGGTATCTAACATACCAAATGATGTAAAACTAGATAGTCCTGATCAAACACTAGTGTTGTGTGTATCAGGAACTACGAGCACCATGCTTCCACGCGGAACTAACACCAGATCATTCAAACATTTTGCGCCGCCACGGGAATCGACCCCGCATCCCTCGCGCCTCAGCCGGCTACTCGCTTTCCGAGCCAAGGAGGTTTCATGTTTTTTAACTGTAGGTAAAAAAAAAAAAATTTTTGTAAAATTTTAGCTAGAAAATAGAGTATTGTTTAAAGGTTATAAAAGTGTGACTACAAATGTTGACGTCTTATGCTAGCACTTGGCGTATTTGCACAAATATTATCGTTATTTTGCCAAGCCAAATAGCACCATAACTAGTAGAGTTCACGGTTGATTTTGCTTTGGAAATATGACACAAACATTTGCACAAATACGCCAAGTGAAGTATGGAGGTTTTTATTGTTAAGTTTTTTTAAGTTAGTCTATAAAAAAATAAATTGTCGCAATTTTTTTTCTATTCTTAAGTACGCCAAACATGTGCTGAATGTTTCCTGCACACGATACAAATAACGAAAAATATACAAAAAAAGTTTGCTAAAATAAGTTAAGTTGTAAATTTAAATTTAAGGTGTTTCTTAGGTCGGTATCCAGTTCATTGTAATGTTAAAAGGTTTGTTAATATTTTACGTATCCTATAATTTTCAAAAAAAAAATTGGTTGTATAATAAAAATACGCGTAGTCTATAGTCATATAGATGTACTATTTGAGAAAAAAAAAAAAATAAGAAAACGTTTTTTTAAGGATGCTTGCTGCGCGCGCGGCGCTTTGCTTGTGGAAATAAGAATGGTGTATTTTTTCAACAATTTGCCACAATTTGCTTGTAATCGATATATTATGAACTGTCAAGCTGTCAAACTGTCAAACTGTCATGGCTGTCAGGAGCCGCCGCGCGCGCCCCTGTGGCTGTAAGTAAACATTATTGTAACTATACATATTATTATATTGATAAATAAATTAATTATAAAACGGTTCTGTGTTTTTTATTTATTTCCTTCTTCTTCTTCTTCATTTGTGTCAAAGTTTCACTATTTTTTTTAAATACTGTAGTGGGATAAAATTTGACCACTGTAAGGCTGCGTTTCCATTGACGCGGAGTTGTTCGGAGCGGTGCTTAGCGGTGCATGAATTGACCAATCACTATGCTCGAAATCTCTGCTCCGCTTCAATGGAAACAGCACGAGCGGAGCGGGGCAGAGCTGAACGGATATTCATATAAAATAAGCGAGGTGATGCGGAGCGGAGGACAGCGGGGCGGTGCGTTGCGGAGGGTAGCTAGGAGAGCGAAGCGGCGAGGTGCGGACCGGGGTGCGGGGGAGGGTGTGACACCACGACTCGCGCGCAGTGCGTCGTAGTAGTCACACGTTTAGCGTATAGCGTCACACGTTTGGAAATAAGTTGAAAATTCTCCATGCACAGAACGATATTTTATATGTTGTCGAATCCAGAATCTATGTTTTCTCTTCATATCCAAAAAAGTTGCAACAGTCAATGCTACTTCATCTGATTCGTTATCTTCGTCGTCAAGTAAGGAAAGATATAAAAGGATTGCTTTTTTCTTTTTAAGCGACAACATGACATATGCTCTTTCTGAAAGATGGAGACAAACTGAGCTCAAAATTGCGCAATTCCAAAGTTAGCTCCACTCCGCTCCGCTCCTCTCCTCTCCTCTCCGCTCCGCTCCGCTCCTCTCCTTTCTGCTTCAGTGGAAACATTTACCACTTTTCACCGCTATTCTCCGCTCATCTCCGCACAGCTCCGCGTCAATGGAAACGCAGCCTAATTGCGTTCTCTGTGGCTTTATTCAGGTCGTCCTTTGTGCAGCTGGTAGGGCACAAGGGACAGGTGAGCAAATGGCGCATAGATTGAATAGGCTCGCCGAAATTGCATTCAGTCAGGGAGGGGTCTCTCATTCCACATTTACAGAGATACTGTCTACAGCGGCCAACTTGTCGGAGTCTATTGATTGACTTCCAGATTGGCCACAGAGATCATGTCCTGGGGGAAGGTGTTCTTCGGGAGATATAAAATAGGGCGGTGGTGGATGCTTCTCCCTCCACAGACTGATTTTAATTGCGGTCGGATGGTCATTGGAAGCTTGCGTCTTGCTTATATCGTACTAGCAACTCGCCGCGGCTTCGCACGGGTAGTGTCGGGATGAAAAGCAGTCAAGGTGGCAAGGGGTTCCCAACCATCCCATCTATCCACAAACCGCAAATAGGTAGGTACTATCAAAATTTGCTAAAGCAGTTTTCCCCCCAACCCCCATTTCTTGGCAACGTCCTATGTCAAATCTTTCCTCTTTATAATATTAGTATAGATTAGTATATTTCTCTTCTTTTTTTTTACTTTGATAGACCTTTGTTTGACCACGATCTCACCTGTTGGAAAGTGACGATATGGCCGAAGATGGAGCACAAAGGTCTAGAAGGCACCTATTCACTCTAGCCTTGAAGAGACCCAGATTATAGTTTTCAGGAAAGACAGACGACGGTAGTGTGTTCCACTCCTTAGCAGTTCGCATTATAAAGGTGGAACTAAAACGTTTAGTACGAATAGAGGGTGTACTAATGAGGTAAGGGTGGTACCGAGCCGTGCGCCTGCTCGTCCTATGATGAAAAGGAGATGGTGGGATCAGATCATGAAGTTCCTGGGAGCATTCCCCGAAATGTAACCTATAGAAGATCGAAAGGCACGCGACCTTACGGCGGTGCTCCAAACTCTGGATCTTAGTCTCTGCCATATGTTGCTCACCTATTAGCCTGAAAGCTCTGCGTTCGATCGAGTCCAAGGCAGCAAGGCAGCAATTATATGCTTCGCCCGCTCTGAACAATACACGTATGTTCAATAACGACTTATCACGGCTATTTCTCACGATGGTGCAACCCTCAGTGAAAAGAATGAGGCCCATTTGAGGCTCTGCCTATACCCTTTCGGAGAGAAAGGCGTGTTTTTATGTATGTTGATCTAGAGTTTAAACAACTTTAGGAAACTAAGTATATACCCATAATTATCAAACTGAAATATTTTTTTATTATTCAACTTTGAATGGCGGATTAAGCAGATGGCCCACCTGATGTTAAGCGGTAACCTCTGCCTATGAACAGTGCATTATAACATAGATCACGTCCACCTAGTACGCGCCCTATGTGGCATTGTTCTGCGCCTGCCACCCTGAGACATAAAGATTGAGACGACTGTTTCGACCATAGACTTAGAATTTTCGGACAAACGCATCGTGGTCGTGATTTCTATCGGGCATCGTCTAACTAAAAAGGTGTTCCAGACGTAGGTTCAATAGGTTTAGTACCTATTATTAGGGTTACATTCCTCAGCATGAATAAATCTTTTGTTGAAAAATATATTCTTCAAAACAAGTTTATCTGATTTTCGTGATCGGAACCGTGAAGTTATCAAAATGAGTCCAAACAGGCAGGCTACTAATCATCGAGGAGTTCCGTTGTCCACCTTCCGTCTCCATCATTAGATCAGCTCGCTGTCACGATAATATTGTATTGTCATCGGAACTGGACAGGTATGCCAAATTTCAACTCAATCGGTTGAGGATAACTACTTTAAAATTCAGTTGTAAGATTTGACCCGAACATACTTACATAGGTAGGTACTTGTACAAACATGAAACAATAATGCAAGTAACATTATCCTGTTTAGCATAATAGCACAGAATATATACAGTATAGATTATAGTATGAGACGAATGAAAAGTTCAGACGTTCACTTATATTGGTTAATAGCGACTCGCCCCGGTTTCGCACGGGTAGCCCGGTGACCCCCCCCCCCCCCCCGTATGTCAATCTCCTGGTTCTAAGCTACCTCCCCGCCAATTTTCAGCCAAATCGGTTCACCCGTTCTTGAGTTATAAGTGGTGTAACTAACACGACTTTGTTTTATATATATAGATATTAACTGGTTTCATTTATAAAATAGGTCATCTAATTTTTAATCACTAAGCAAAAACTATACTTTAACTGGTAGGTATCTGGTTGTGGTTTCTTAGGAACAAGTTGCCTCAATGGTAAATGGTCGCAGACAGCTTCGGTTTAGGCAATTGCGTAAAATATCGAACGGGCGGAGTCTAACAAGAAAACAATGGCTGCAAGAAAGTGACAGCGCTTGCTCATTTGAACCCGGGAAGAGATGTAATATGATTACCTACTGACAAAAGTTATTAAGTTATTAAGTGTAAATTTACACTTAATATTTTCTCTAATCGAAGGAGGGACCTAAAAGGGGTTTTAGGAGGGCAAATTTCAAAAAATAAAGCTATAAAGAAAAGTTTCACCAATCATGTTTCTTCCATCGCTGCGCCGCGCTGCCGCGCCGTGCCGTGTCGCTGTGCCGCGCCACACGCCACCTAGCTGCGCTTGCCCCGATATAGCTACGATGCCGCGTGTGCACCGCTCCCCGCCGCCGGCTTTGTCTGCCTCACCTGCACCGCTGGTGCCTCCGTTGACGCACAGTGTGTCGGAATCGAATTTAACCGGCTCGCCGAAGGCTGCAATGGACTCTATTGCCGTACCTACTCTTTCCCGCGATGCTACAAGCGATCCCAACATCACGCTGCGGAGACGTAAGAGGGAGGAGTTTAGTAGTGAGGATGTTTCGGAGATGTTTTCTTTGTTTAAGCAGGAACAAGATCAGAGATTTACCGCCCTTCTGAACAAGATACAGGATGGTATACAAACGCATACTGAGCAGAATGCGAAAATTTTAAGTTCCATTGACTTTCTTGGTCAAAAGTATGATGAGATGGTTTCAAGAATAGATTCCCTGGAGCGTGAAAAATCAGCGGATCGTAAATATATCCAGTCTCTGGAAGCCAGACCGGATCAACTGGACCGAAGCCTTCGTGGCTCGAGTATTGAAGTACGAAATGTACCAAAAAAAGCCGGTGAGTCAAAAGAAGACCTGCTCAATCTTATAGCAAAAGTTGGTGGTGCGCTGAATGTACCTGTACAGCAGACAGAGGTCCGAGATGTTTACCGCATCAACACCAAGAATGAGACCAACCAGCCCATCGTTGCGGAGTTTACGAGCGTAATTTTGAGGGATAAAATCGTCAGCTCAGTAAAGTCGTATAATAAAAAATATACAACCACTAAGTTCAGCACCTCCAACTTAAAGCTTGAAGGCCCAACGAAGCCGATCTTTATTTCGGAGAGTCTCGCTCCGCAGACGAAGAAACTGTTCTTTATGGCCAGGGAGTTTGCCAAGAGTAGTGACTTTAAGTTCTGCTGGGCCTCGAGAGGCAAAATATACTTGAGACGGTCAGATGGAGCTGCACTCATTAAGGTCAATAATGAGAGTGATTTGGAGAATTTGAAGAGTAACTGACTAGTTATGGCATTATGTTCGGTCTACAAGTTAGAACTGTTTTTTATCTTTCTTTATCGCACAAACTATTTTATAATAATTGTAGTTTATATAAATTTCATAAACAATCTCCCTCTCTCTCAAAAAATGAAACAAAACATTAAACATACCATTTCACTCTATACATATTATGTACACACACCCTTTCTGCTGTCAGACGCATTTCGTTGTAACCTATTTAGTCTGTTTTATAACTTTTCTGTAATGTTTATAATAGCAAAGATTTTTCTAAATCGTCAATCATTTATTAACACAAAGTACTTTTGTGAAACGTATATTTCTGTAACAGAATCAGTATTGCACCCGAATACTTTTTCACTTCATAATGGATGACAACTCTTTTATTATTGCAGAAGTTGATAACTTACAGCCAATAGACTGCCTTTCAATTGGTGACTCTAAAAGCTGCCTTAATGTTTTAAGCCCGGACGTTAACAGTAAGCACACACTTTCGATTGTAACTCAAAACATACGGAGTATAAACGCTAACATTGATATATTTCTAGCATTTATATCTAGCCTACGCATATCAGTAGATGTTTTCGTACTGACAGAGTGTAGGACCAGTTCTTTTAATCCACCACCCAGCATAGACAATTATAATATGTTCTGGACGAGAAAGAAGTTAAACCAGAATGATGGTGTGGTCGTATATATTAGAGAACAATTAGTAGCTTCTGCATTTGAACCACCTTGTTCAGAAGGAAATTGCCTCGTAATTACGTTATCACCTGATTATACCATCGTATGCTCCTACCGTCCACCATGTTTTCATAATGCTAATAAATATTTGGAATCCATTGACACCGTGTTATCAAGTATATCTACCAAAAATGTTATATTTACTGGTGATATTAATTTAAATATTTTACCTGATAACATAGCAGAATATGCAATAGATTATTTGAACCTGATGGCTATGCATGGACTTAGTCAAGGTATAAATCTCCCTACCAGAGTAGTCACATGTCTGGATCATTTCATGGTTAAACTTCATGGTACTTGGAAAACACTAGTTTTCGAACAGCAGCTAACTGACCATTCTCCCATCCTGCTCTTTATTAATAATGCTAGAGTTATCAGAAATGTTATCACATATAACAGAGTAACCGTGAATTATGAAGGTATTAAAGAATCACTAGTTAATGAGTCCTGGGAGGATCTATTATTGATTGATAATGCTAATATCGCTACTGATTTGTTTACCACTAAAACTATATCTATTATTAATCAAAATACCCAGATCAAGACGTTTTCTAAAAGAAATCAACCATTAAAGCCCTGGATCACACGGAGTGTAGTTAGATCAATAAGAAAAAGGGACAGACTACATATAAAGGTTAAGAAGGCACCAGAAGATGAAAAGCTTAAAGATAAATATAACAAATATAGAAATGTTTGCAATAAAATTATTAAGTGTTTAAAAATAGATTACTACAGAGATAAACTAACTAAAAATCGAGGTAATATCAAAGAAACATGGAAAGTAATAAGGGAAGTTTGTAATTTTGATCAAAGAAAGAAATCACCCAGTGATTTGTTAGACATAAGTAATAATCCAACTCAGTCACTCAATCAGGTTAACTCATATTTTACTACTGTCGGGGGAACTCTTGCGAATGTGACTCTAAAAAACATAAAAACCACTGAAAGTGAACTTGCAATACTTGCGAAAGCATCGAACTCACCTGTCAACTCTATGTCCCTTCTTCCAACTGATCCAGCTGAAGTTAAAAGTGTGGTCTTTGGACTTAAATCTAATAGTGCGCCCGGTTGGGATAAAATCACAGCGACATTACTCAAACAATTCATCATCTTTTTTGCTGAACCTATTGCATTCTTATGCAACTTAAGTTTTGCAACAGGCACATTTCCTGATTCTCTTAAAACAGCTGTTGTATGTCCAGTTTTTAAGGCGGGTAATAAGAAGAGTCCTTCAAATTACAGGCCTATCTCCCTTCTCTCGACCCTATCGAAAGTCTTAGAAAAGCTTGTAAAAAGGCGGGTTATGCGGTGTAAAGGATAGGGGCGTGGAGTGGTGAGAGTCCAGATAAACAACACTTTTAAAGGTTTTAAAACTAAATTCCGATCGTGTGCGCGTAACGAGATGCCGTTCGTTTCATGTTAACAAGCCAACTGCGTCATCGCTCGCGCGCAGACGGAGGGTAGTTTTAGTTTATTATTTATTGTGGTAAGTACATCGATTGCCTACCTGCACTTTACGTAATTAATTTTAGGTTTGCGAGGCACGTCGTCTACATTCTCCGCCCAGTGTCACGTCAGGGACACCATTAGCTATAGGAAGCAGTGCCAAGCGAGTTACTGGTCTGGTCAACAACACTCCAGTCTTGGTCTTTATTTCCACGGTGCGTACACGCCCGTCTGATCCAGGAAATACTCTCTCCACGATGCCTTTCGGCCAAGTGTTTCTAGGGTAGTTAGGATCGCATATGATCACAAGATCGCCTGGTTTCAAGTTGCCTCCTTCTTCATACCACTTTTGTCTAGGCAAGAGATCGGGTAGTACCTCCTTGACCCAGCGTTGCCAAAATAGGTCGGCTAGCTTCTGTGCTGTTCGCCACATCTTTCTCAGATACAGGTCCCCGTCACCGAATACTCCAGGCACAGGTAAGTTCGAGGTGGAGCCAATTAAAAAATGATTGGGAGTCAGTGCTTCCATATGGTTCGGTTCAACACTCACGTGGGTTAATGGTCTGCTGTTAATCATGTTCTCAACTTCAGCGAGCAGAGTTATCAGTGTTTCCTCTCGGGGTGCTCTCTCTTTCAGGGTAACTTTTAGCGCTGCCTTGACACTTCGTATGAGGCGTTCCCAAGCACCGCCTTTCCAAGGGCTAATTGGTGACAAAAAGGCCCAAGTCACACCACGGTTAGTCATTTCTTCGTTGATGCTGGTCTGATCCATTTCTTTAAATGACTTTCTCAGTTCAGCTTCAGCGCCGCGCAGGTTAGTACCATTATCAGAATATATATTTTGAGGCCATCCTCTTCTAGATGCCATTCTTCTTAGGGACATGATAAAGGAGTCGGTCGTCAGAGAAGGCACTATTTCAATGTGCACGGCTCGCACAGTCATACAGGTGAATAATACGCCGTAGCGTCGCTCTCGTCGGCGGCCGACGGTGATCTCCATCGGGCCGAATAGATCTACTCCGCAGTGGGTGAAGGCGCGCTGATGATGTGCAAGTCTCGCTGCCGGTAAGTCCGCCATACGTGGTACCGATGGTGAAGCTCTTTTTATTCGGCAAAACGAGCATGGAGAAGCAACAGTACGTACCGTGGGTCGTAGGTTTAGCAGCCAGTACCGCTGTCGAAGTTCGTTTACCACCATTTCATTATTTCCATGTGCCGATTTTATATGATAGCTTTTTGTTATTAATCTTGCAATCTGGTGACGTCCATCTATTATTATGGGTCGTTTAATGTCCGAGCTTATGTGCGTTGCAGCTTCTACTCGTCCACCAACTCGAAGAATGGCCCACTCGTCTAGATACGGCGTCAGCGTGCGTAATCGGCTATCAGGTGGTATCTGTTTATTATTTTTCAATAGATTTATTTCTGTAGAAAATGATTGCATCTGAGCGTAGCGAATCAATAATCTTTCTGCTCGCTGTGATAATTCTGTGTCTATTTCTTTTTTACAGGTCTTCTTGCATTTTTCCAGGAACAATAGAACGGTAGCAGTAGATCTCAAGAGGCGAAGCCACGAAGAAAACTTCTCTGGATCCGGAACAGGTAAGGTATCGCGCTCCACTGCATATACATGGAGAACCATTTCTAAAGTTTCTTCATTAATTATTATCTTTTCTTTTTCAGGTTGCGTCATCCAGGAGCTGTCCTTTTCGTACAAGAAGTTAGGGCCCTGGAACCATTCACAATCGTTGTGTAATTTAAAATTCATATTTTTTGTAGCTACATCTGCTATGTTTTTTCCTGATTGTATGTAATGCCATTCATTCATTTTACTCAATTCATCGATTTCGCCAAGTCTATTCGCGACGAATGTTTTGTAATTTCTCGTATCGTTTTTTATCCAATGCAATACAGTCATGGAATCAGTCCAAAAATATCTTTTACTTGGTTGCAGTCTGTGCTCTTTTTGTATAACATCGGCGAGGCGGCCTGCGAGTACAGCACCCTGTAGTTCTAGCCGAGGGATCGAAGTAGGTTTTATTGGTGCAACACGGCTTTTACTTGCAATAAATGACACGCACACATTCGAGTTATCCGTGTGCACGCGCCAGTAGGCAACAGCGGCGTAGGCGACCGGTGATGCGTCACAGAACAAGTGCAGTTCTGTTGTCTCGCTCGCACTCGTGGATCTGTTAGGGTTTATAATAGAACCTTTCTTGTTAGTAACGTTATGTTTTGAACGAAAATACCATCTTGGTATGCGAATATTTTTTAGTTCATGTAGTTGAGAAATCCAGTCTTGAAAAATCTCGAACTGTTTAGTAGGAGCTTGATGAATCCTTTTCTGTTATGTGCCGCTCTCACAATTTAGTCGAAACATGCAAAGATACCTTAGGCAACCAATATGATTTTAAAATACTTACTTTTAATATAAGAAGTCTTCAAAAGAACTTTGACGAGTTTTTGATTACCTTAAAAAGACTAGATGTAATGTTTGACGTAATTATACTTACTGAGTGCCACCTTGGTACCTGTCCGCTAATCAGAAGTCTTCCCAACTATCGTCACTATGGTTCGTCACAAATTAACAATCAAGCTGGGGGAGTGGTGGCTTATGTCCGAGCGGATTGGAATGCTACTGTAAGTGAACCTGCGCTCTGTAACGCGGATAGCATCCTCGTAGAATTGCCTAACTCCAAATCAATTCTTGGTATATACAGATCTCCTTCTTTTGGCAACATAAATCAATTTCTTTTGTCTCTTGACTCTATCGTAAAAGGTAAGACTCTATCTAAAACTAGCCTAATTGTAACAGGAGACCTCAACATTAATACCCTTAATAATTACTGCCAACATCCTCAAGCTGATGAATATCTTTGTCTTGTGGCTCAGTTGGGTCTGCAGAACCTCATCAATGTCCCGACCAGAGGACCTTCTTGCCTGGATCACATTTTGGCAGACTTCCAGTCGCAGGCGGTTGGACTAGTTTGCAAGGTGGGTACTACAGACCACGATCTTGTTATGGCGGGGATTTCTACTAGCTTTATAAAATCTGATCGTCGAAAATCCTTTACTAAAATTGATTTTGACGCGATCTCTTCCGATTTAGACAATTTTCACTGGGAGGATCTTTTAGAAGGGTCAGATGTGTCTGTTGCTGCTTGTAATTTGTCCTCCAGGCTCAAGGTTTTAGTTGAAAAACACTCTAAGCATGTTTCCGTCAGCCGTAGAAAAACAAATCTGAAGGACTGGATAACTCCGGGGCTGATCAGGTCTATGAAACATAGAGATTTACTGCATATAGAGGCTAGAAAGAATCCTTTTAATAATGAGATACTTCAAAACTACAAGAGGTACAGAAATACGTTCTCAGCACTCTTGAAAAATATTAGAAAGGACCACAATAAAAGAGAGCTTTTAGAAAGTAGAGACCATCCAAGCAGAATGTGGAAAACGATAAAAAATATATGTGAACTTAATAAGAACAAAGAAGTTAATCTCGAACTTACAAAGTTTAAAACTTGTCCATCCCAGTCATTAGATATGTGTAACGACTACTTTGTTAACGTTGGTCAAAACTTAGCCAACAATATTCTGAGTACTCTTGGAAAGACCGAGGTAGATCTAGCTGCGAAGGTGACGATTAACGCAAACGCGTCAAACTCTTTGTTTATGACCCCTACTGATCCAGTTGAGATTCTGGGCATAATACAAAATTTGAGAAACAATAGCGCCCCTGGGTTAGATGGTTTAAGAAACTCACTTATAAAGAAAATGGCCCATTTGCTGGTAGAGCCACTAGCTCACATTATAAATCTGAGCTTGTCAACGGGTTCTTTTCCAGACTGCTGGAAAATAGCTTCAGTGGTTCCCATTCATAAAAGTGGTCCTAAAAGTTCCCCAGCTAACTATCGCCCTATATCGCTACTTCCGGTGTTCTCTAAAATTCTTGAAAAGGTTGTGAACAAAAGACTTGTGAAATTTTTGGAACAGGAAAATATTTTAACTCCTTTTCAATACGGTTTCAGACAGGGGAAGTCTACCGAAGATGCGGTATCTAAGTTAGTAGAACACGTTGCCTCTGCTCTTGATGATGGTCAAAAAAGCATAGGGATATTTTTGGATCTGGCCAAGGCATTCGACACCGTTTCTCTTTTAATTTTACTAAGAAAACTGGAATGTGTCGGAATTCGTGGGATTGCCTTGGACTGGTTTAGAAGTTATCTTTCAAATAGAGGACAGTGTGTTTCGGTTGCTGACCATGCTAGTGGTGTCCAAAATATATCTTTTGGCGTACCCCAGGGTAGCATTCTCGGGCCCACGCTTTTCACCGTTTATATCAATGATATTGCTAATCTGTTTATCTCAGACAGGGACACTCAAATCGTATGTTACGCTGACGACACGGCCATTCTTTTCAAAGGTGAAACCTGGAAGGAAGTCTTTAACAAGGCAGAGGAGGGACTGTCATTGGTTGCGACATGGTTGAATTCTAATTTACTCACGCTCAATGCAGACAAAACCAAATACCTCTGCTTTCACATTACTAAAGTCTCGTCTCCGCCAGTTTCTTTAAATATCAAAATACACAAGTGCGGTAACTCAAGAACATCACAGAAACCAAATTGCTCCTGCAATATGATTGATCGTGCAGATTATATCAAGTATCTGGGAGTTGTACTAGACGAAAATCTGACTTTTGGACAACACATTAAAACACTTTCGGGTCGGGTCCGCAAGCTTATTCATATCATGAAATTACTTCGCGACGGAGCTGACAGGGATGTTCTTAAGATGGTCTATACGTCTCTTTGTCAATCTGTTATTTGTTATTGTCTGACGGTCTGGGGCGGAGCGGCTAAGACCTCTTTAATAAAACTTGAAAGAGCACAAAGGTCCGTCCTGAAGGTGATGTTTCGGAAACCTTTCAGGTACTCGACTAAATTTCTCCACCAAGAATCCGAAACACTTACAGTTCGTCAACTTTATATTCAGAAAGTAGCACTATGGTATCATAGGGCATGTGCAACGACGCCCAGATGTCCAAATGCTCGTCGGCAAAGAATCAGAGTTCCTAAAGTAAGAACTGCGTTTGCAAAACGCTTTAGATTATTTGCCGCCTCTTTCATTTATAGGCTTGCGCTCATTAAGTGTGATCTTAAATCGTGCTCGTTATACAGTGCCAAAGTAAGGATCAGGAAATGGCTGATCGCACTTGACTATGACGAGACAGAGTCATTATTGGTTGCCATCATATAATTTATACCATGTTTTATCCACTCATCCACACACCCACACTTTCACAAACTCCAACACACTCAACATACACACCCAAATACATACACACGGTGGCTACTCCTGTGATACCCAGACTCTTATGAGACTGGTGGTAGCAGGAGTGCCTCACACACGCGCTCACCCGCCCACACCCACCTATACACCTTCTCACACTCACCCTTACACGCAATTAATCTTCTTTCACTCGCCCATTTTTTGTTATAGTACTGTTTAAATTTAGTTTTTGCAATGTTTGCCTCGCATATTGTTTTCTCTGCTTATATAAACTTTCTTGTTAATTTTAGTCCGGGTATCCGCGATACAGGCTTGTCCTAGTGCGGTACCCATTGTTAATTATCAATAGCCACTATTATTTGTAAATAAACATTTGTATTTGTATTTGTATTTGTATTTAGGTATTTGTTCATCCCACTTAATCGTAGATTTCCAGGTGTCTTGAATGATTATTTTTGCCTTTATCGTGAACGGCGTCAGTAGGCCGTAGATGTCGAATATAGACATCACAATGCGTAGAAGTTCCCGTTTCGTACGTTTTTGTTCGCATTTTAGTATCTTTTCTGGGATTTTTTGTAGTGACAGGTTAAAACCAAAGGTGTCGGTTTTCGGGTACCATAACAATCCAAGGGTGCGTTCGCTCAAATGATCATCTTCGGATTTGAAATTGACCACAGCTTCACTCAACGCTTCTTTAGGTATATTCTGACATACTTGAGGTTCATTGGACGTCCAGTTTCTTATCTCGAAATCGCCTTGTTGATGTATATATGTAACATCTTTCATTGTTTGTAGGGCTACGTCAATGGTGTCAAAACAATCAATATAATCATCCACGTAGTGGCTTTTTGTTATTGCATGTACCGCATGTGGCATGTCAGTTTCATATCGCTGCGCATTTTTATTCTTTATATGCTGCGCTATAAAGGGGGAGCAATTGGCGCCAAAGATTAATGACGTCATTTTATACGTTTTTATTGGTTCATTCTCGGTCTGTTGGTCTCGCCACAGAAATCTCAAGGCATCTTGGTCCTGTTCTCTAATTTTAGTTCTAAGATACATATCTTTTATGTCTCCCGTTAGTCCGATTGGCCGTTCTCGGAACCGTAGCATAATTCCGAGTAAGGACTCGAGCAAGTCTGGACCTTGGAGTAGATAGTCATTTAAGGATTGACCGGCCGAAGTAGCAGCGGCGTCAAAAACAAGACGCATATTTTTTTTATTTGGATTTTCAACTCCAAAGTGCGGTAAGTACCATACTTTCGTAGCTCTATGGTCATTTTCAGTGGACTCGATCTTACAGGCGTACTCATTGACGAACAAGTGATCAACTCTTTCTTTGTATCTCAAGGCGAAGCCCTGGTCAGTTGACATTTTTCTTTCTATTGTTTTCAGCCGTCGATACGCATTGCAGAATGAACTCGCCATCTTGGCATTTTCGTCTTTCCATGGTAAGCCAACTTCCCATTTTCCATTTATTAATTTTGCGGATTTTTCTACCATTTCTATGGTTTTGCACTCATCTTTGTTTTTTCTTGGTTTATTGTGAACACCAAGGCTTTCAAACGTGAAAGACTTTTTCACAAGTTCATGCAATTGTGCGTCACTCTCTATGTCCGTGTGTATCGCATCATGACGACAACACGTGCACCGCTCGGCACTTTCATATTTTGTGAGCGTGTATTGTGGTAACGCAGACGCATCAGCTGTGGTCTCGCAGGCACCTGTATGCACTGCCGCCAGTGGGGAGATGTTGGCGGTGGCGCTGTTGCAGGCGTGGCGGGACTGGCAGCTGGGAGCGGGGGCAGGGGGGCGCCTCAGCTGTTCCACTGTCAAGGTCACCATAGCACACTCCGACAATGTACTTGAATATTGACGTTTCGAAGGACAAACGCCGTGCACACACCAACCTAATGGTGTCAGCGTGGCACAAGGTTCACTTTTGCTACGAATTATTGTCTTTATAGGTGCAATGAGATGGTAATTGTCTTGACCAATTAATATCATTGGTTTTACATTTACACTACATGAAATATAACTGTTCAAGTGGTACAAGTGCTCATAGTCTTTTAAGTTTATATTCGATATTTTTTGTAATGGTAAATTAAGTTCACTTATTTTTCTCATACTTATGTCGAATGAGTCATTGTTTATGCTTGTAATTTTACAATTAATTTGTTCACTGTCACACTTTAGTTCAGAATTCCATGCACCACGAACACGGAGGGTTTGTTTTTGTCCATGTAAACCGACACGGTTTGCGATATCAGCTGCTATCAGCGATACCGTCGCGCCATCGTCCATGAGAGCGTGTGTACGGAACACGCCCTTCGGTCCATGGATGTTCACGGGCACCACTTTCAGAAACACACATGATTTTGAACTGTCCACCGCATTAGCTACAGTCTCATTACTCACTGGGCAGTCATTGTTCACTTGGTCCACTGTTTTATCACTGGTTAACAACACTTTATTGTCATCGCTGTTAGTTTTATTTTCACTTTCACTTTTTTCACTGTTTGCACTGGTTTTAGATTTCCAGTGCAGAAGACGGTGGTGAGGTAGCCCACACTCATCGACGGGACAGGAAGCTGCAGAGCAGTTGTCACGGCTGTGAGTAGCTAGTAGGCATTTATGACATAGGTTATTGACCCGTACGAAGCGCCATCGGTCTTTTGTCAAGGCGCGCTTGAATCGTGCGCATTCAGGTAGCTTGTGATTACTAATCTTGCAAAACTGACAGCGCGTGACGTCACGCTTAGCGCCGAGTAGGACTGAGTGCGGTCTGCGTTCCTCGGGTTTTTTACGGTAGTCCGATTGAATATGAAGATGGGTCAAACCTGCGGCTGATATTTTATTTGCTTCATTGTATAGGAATTCAGCTAGCATCTCTAACTTAGCCTTTTGTATGTTGCAGTTCGCGCCGTAGTAGTCAGCCCACTTGTTGATGAGCGCACTAGGACACTTCGTGAGCACATTGGACACCAATTCAGGACTTCTTAGGTAATCAGTTTGATTCACTGCTTTTACTGCGGCCACGTAATTCTTTATTTTGATAGAAAACGACACAATTTCGTGATGGTAGTTTTGTGATAGTGGTGGTATTTTCTTAAGTTGATATGTAATTTTGTGTATTATTGTTTCAGGTCTGCCGTAGCGGAGTTCGAGCGCTTCAATGATGATGTGTGGAGCCGTGTTCCCGATGAGAAGTGAACATACTGTTTCTTTTGCTTCTCCCTTCAAGGATTTGCGTAATCTCCACATATTTTCTGCATCACTGTACTTGCATATTTTAGTAGATTCGTCGTAAGCTAGTTTGTAAGCCAGCCACTCGAGAGGATCTCCGTTGAACTGAGGTAAGTCTTTTGACGAAGCAAATCTTGACAACAATTGTTTGTTTTGCAGGTTAGATTGGTAGATAGCACTGACTAAGTTTTGCATATCGGTACCGCCAAAGCCTTCGGCAGCAGCGTCACGCTCACCGTCGCGAGCCGCGTTCATGTCGCTGTTGTTTTTGTTTTCAGCTATATGACTGTTCTCGAGCCACTCTTGTACTTTACCGATTGAATCTATTTCCGTAGGCTGGTATTGAGAGCTTCGACGACTTTTTGACGCTACGCTTTCGAGGGCGGCTATGTCTGCAGCTAACTTTTGTTCAACCAAGGTCTTTTCTAGCTGTGCGTTCTTTTCGACAGCTTTTCTTTCGATATCAGCTTTCTGTTTAGCGGCCTCATACTCTAACCGCATTTTTCGTGCTTCGATTGACTTTTCTGAGCTGGAATGTTTCTTGGGGCAAACATTGGGCATTAAACTGTGGGCGTTTCTCTGTAAACAATCCCCTTCAGTCTTTTTCAGTATTTCCGACTTTACTTCGCGCGTCGGGCCTTCTTTCATCATCTTTTTCATGAGTTCTGCCTTTTTCCAAGCGCTACGTGTTTGCACCGTTGTTTCGTAATGGCGGCGGCTGCGCGGCGGCGGAGTGCTGAACATTTAGGTGACTTCTACACAAAGTTCCACGTATAATCCGCTCGAAGAGACCACTTTGTAAAGGATAGGGGCGTGGAGTGGTGAGAGTCCAGATAAACAACACTTTTAAAGGTTTTAAAACTAAATTCCGATCGTGTGCGCGTAACGAGATGCCGTTCGTTTCATGTTAACAAGCCAACTGCGTCATCGCTCGCGCGCAGACGGAGGGTAGTTTTAGTTTATTATTTATTGTGGTAAGTACATCGATTGCCTACCTGCACTTTACGTAATTAATTTTAGGTTTGCGAGGCACGTCGTCTACATGCGGTATCTAGAAAAAAATAACCTACTGAGTAAATACCAATACGGCTTTAGAGAAGGTAAGTCGACTGAGGATGCAGTTCTGATGCTAACGTCTCAAATAAAGTCCTATCTGGATAATGGAGACAAGTGCTTAGGTGTATTCCTGGATCTCCAGAAAGCATTTGACACCGTCTCCATCCCAATCCTGTTAACTAGGCTGGAGAATGTTGGTATCAGAGGGCTGGCTCTTGACTGGTTTAGGGACTATCTGGCTGGTAGATCTCAGCGGGTTCGTGTTGAGGGTCATGAAAGTGATAACGCAGTGTGTACATATGGCGTACCTCAAGGTAGTACTCTGGGACCTACGCTTTTTCTCATTTACATAAATGACCTATGTAATACTACCTTGCATGGTCTGGACTTGCTGATGTTTGCAGATGACACTGTGCTACTCCTTCATGAAAAAACCTGGCAAAACGTTATAGAGCTAGCTGAGAACTGTCTTTCAGTGGTAACGAATTGGTTGGAGAATAGCCTCCTTACACTAAATACTAGCAAAACTAAGTACATGTGCTATAGTATAACAGCTGCTGGGGAGCCGGGATCTGATTTAAATGTCAGGATTCATACCTATCCCTGTAACCGCAGCAGCCGTCCTGCTAATTGTAGTTGCTCTATCTTGGACCGTGTTTCATTATTATTAAATATCTTGGTGTATTGATAGATGACAAACTAAACTGGAGTAACCACATAGCGTCGTTGGCTTTGAGGATAAGAAAACTTATATACGTTTTCAGAGCCCTCCGTACAGTAGCTGATTTTAATTTATCTATCCAAACCTATAAGGCACTGTGTGAATGCATTATCAGATACTGCATTTGTGCTTGGGGGACGGTTGCTAAAACGTATCTAATTACTGCAGAACGTGCGCAGCGTGCTGTGTTAAAAGTTTTACTGTACCTCCCTTTTAGGCATCCGACAACGGCTGTCTATGAGAAAGCTAATGTTCTAAGCGTAAGAAAACTATTTGTTTATGAGAGTTTGCGTAGATACCACAAAAAAGTAGTTCCTTACTTACCTGAATTAAGTAAAAGAGTTGACCGCTGTCCTGTTCTCAAAGCTAAGACTAGGTTTGGACAAAAGCAGTTTAATGTTGTTGCCCCGCATCTTTATACTGTACTAAATAAAGGGCTCAGAGTCAAAAAAACGAGCAACAATGAAATAAAAAAAAAAATACTTACCTGGATTAGTGACTTTGATTACGAGGGCATTGAGTCAATGATAGCCGATTTTTACTTCTAACACATTTACATAAATATCCATTATTTTATATAAAATATATATTTTTTAAGTCTCTTATACATATATATATATATATATATATATATATATAATTATATATATATATATATAATTATATATATATTTTGTAACGATTTATATTTACCTACATATAAGTACAATTTAGTACGTTTATATTATTCATTCCTTTCATTGTTATTTATCTACTTAATACTATTTTTAGAGGGCTGGTTTTGTTTCTGTTTGGTTTTGTTTATTTTTAGTTTTAGGTTTTGTTTTTAGTTTTAGTTTTAGTTTTATAGCTTTTAGTTAACTAGGACATAATTTAATATTTTGTATAAGGTGGGAGAAGCCACTGGCTCCTGAAATACAGTTTTGAACTAGTTTGGGAGCCTATGGATTCATTATCATATAGAACATCGTATTATGTCAATAAAGTTTTTTGTAAAGTTTTTTTGTCTATAATTTATTCAGATTACATCCTCAAGTAATTACTGTATTAACATCAAGTTAATACCTTCGTGTTGACCTTTACTGTTACTGAGTGAGCGTGTAACGCAACAACTCCAAAACCAACATAGCGTCTTAAATGCAAACATTGAAGAAATACACAACTGGTGTGTTCGATGAAAACCTGAAGAGACTAAAACAAACTATCGGACGCGACCTAAGTGGTGCCTGTCAGTCGCGACGTGTACCAGTGTGCGTGCAGTCGTGTCGGACGCCGGCACTGCTGAGAACGGACGAGTCGCTTCGTTGACACTTTTGGCAGCCATCTTTGTGTAACCGTAGGTAGGCAAAACTCATGTTAGGACTCGTACAAACATCCGGCGAGCCAGATATACGTCACACGTCCGAGCGTTCAAGCTCACCCAAGGCCACGTCCACGACTTATATCTGATAGTTTGCACGCGCACGTGTTATTGAAGTCTCCTTCTCGGTTATGTTTTATTGCACCTGTAGCATTTCAGGCATGTGGATTATCTCCAGTGTGAATTAGCATGTGTGTTGTCAAAGCACCTTTTCGATTGAATGCCTTTATCTCCAGTGTGAATTAGCATGTGTTTTGTCAAAGCACCTTTTCGATTGAATGCCTTATCACATATGTTGCACGCGTAAGGCTTTTCTCCAGTGTGAATTAGCATGTGTCGTGTCAAATCACCTCTTTGACTGAATGCCTTATTACATATGTTGCACGCGTAAGGCTTCTCTCCAGAGTGTATTTGCATGTGTCGTGTCACTTCACGTTTTTGATTGAATGCCTTATTACATGTGTTGCAGGCGTAAGGCTTTTCTAAAGCGTGAATTCGCATGTGTTGTTTCAATCCACTTTTTTGATTAAATACCTTATCACATCTGTTGCAGGCGTAAGGCTTTTCTCCAGTGTGAATTAGCATGTGTGTTGTCAAAGCACCTTTTTGATTGAATGCCTTATCACATCTGTTGCAGGTGTAAGGTTTTTCTCCAGTGTGAATTAACATGTGTCGTACTAAATCACCTTTCTGATTAAATGCCTTATCACATCTGTTGCAGGGGTGAGGCTTTTGTCCAGTGTGTCTTAGCATATGGTGTGTCAATGCACTTTTTTGATTAAATCCCTTATTACATATGTTGCAGGCGTAAGGCTTTTCTCCAGTGTGAATTCGCATGTGTGTTGTCAAAGCACCTTTTTGAATGAATGCCTTATCACATATGTTGCAGGCGAACGGCTTCTCTCCAGTGTGAATCAGCATGTGTTGTGTATAATAACTTTTATAAGTGAATGCCTTATCACACCTTTTGCAGGAGTAAGGCTTTTCTTCTGTGCGAGTTCTCAGGTGTCTCTCTAGTATTTCTTTATGGGCATATTCCATGTTGTTAACCTCACTGCCGTCTTCGATTGACTGTTCCATTATATTTAAACCATCACTTAATTTAAAATCAACTACAACTGCACTCAATGATATTTCATTTATTTCTTCGTCTTCTTCAGCTGTTCTTTCTATTTTAACGACTACATGTTCTTTAACCGTTGATTCCACTTTCACGACTACTTGTTCTTCAGCTGTTGTATCCTCTTTGACAACCACTTGTTCTTCAGCCATTGTTTCCTTTTTGACGACTACTTTATTTTCAGCTGTTGTTTCCTCTTTGAGGACTACTTGTTCTTCAGCCATTGTTTCCTTTTTGACAACTACTTGTTCTTCAGCCATTGTTTCCTTTTTGACGACTACTTTATTTTCAGCTGTTGTTTCCTCTTTGAGGACTACTTGTTCTTCAGCCATTGTTTCCTTTTTGACAACTACTTGTTCTTCAGCCATTGTTTCCTTTTTGACGACTACTTTATTTTCAGCTGTTGTTTCCTCTTTGAGGACTACTTGTTCTTCAGCCATTGTTTCCTTTTTGACAACTACTTGTTCTTCAGCCATTGTTTCCTTTTTGACGACTACTTTATTTTCAGCTGTTGTTTCCTCTTTGAGGACTACTTGTTCTTCAGCTGTTGTTTCCCCTTTGACGACTACTTGTTCTTCCGCAACAGTTACAACAGTTCTTCTAGTGACAGAGTCATAATCTATAGACATGCATTGTTTTGGTGTCACTGACATATTTAGAATTTTGCCCAGCTTTAGCATATTATTGTAGGTTGTGTGCGTCACCTGGAATCAAAAACAAGTGAAGTGAAGTTGGTGCTCATTACACTATCCTTAGTAAGGATCCTAGGAAGGAAGGCAGTGAGGAGGACGAACGACTGATCCCACTATCACGTCATATCCATGAATCAGTTTTCGTTGAGGCTCCTTTCATGACATTCTTATAAGAAAAGATGATCTAAGACACCTATTTATAAGAAAGGGAATTAACGGGTTGCAGCCAACTACCGCCCTATAAGCCTCACTAGCCTTATCTGAAAAACCGTGGAGAAGATAATAGCCACAGAGATTACAAGCTTCTTATCCTGGGAAAAAGTGCTGTCAGATGGACTCCATGGCTTCATACCCGGTCGCTCAACTGTCACAAACCTACTTAGCTGTATAGACATGTGGACACAAGCTTGGGACGAGCGTCAGCCGACAGACATTACATACCTAGACTATGAAAAAGCCTTTGACAGAGTCCCAATAAGGAGGCTTATTTTCAAACTAGAACACTTTGGCATCAGAGGCAGGCTTCTCAAGTGGATAGAGGAATTCCTATCAGGGAGAACCTTCAGAGTTCGGGTCGGGGAAGCTCAGGCAGAGCTTCATAGAGTAAGCAGTGGTGTACCACAAGGGTCTGTGCTTGGGCCAATCCTTTTTGGAATATTTCTTACAGACTTGGACCAGCACACTGAATCTCAGCTATCACTTTTTGCTGATGACACTAAAATTATGGGAAACCCACTCCTCGCCCAAAACATCATTCAACAAGACCTGGACCGAATATACCAATGGACACGAGACTGGCTTCTCACCCTGAACGAGAAGAAGTGCACAGTGTTGCACATTGGAAGAAAAAAACCTAAATGTAATTACACAGTTAATGGAAGTTCACTTGAGAAGGTGGACAGACAGAGAGATCTTGGAGTTTTGATCACATGCAACCTGAAATGGGATAAACATACAGTGGCGATTGTGAAAAGAGAAAACTCTATAATGTACATAATAAGGAAGGCTTTCACATGCACTAACAGGGAGTTGTTTATAAAACTTTACAAGACATATCTGAGGCCATTATGAGAGTATACATTCCAGATTTGGAGCCCATACTTCAAAAAAGGTATTAACCTTCTCGAACGAGTACAGCGTAGGGCTACGAAAATGGTGCCTAGTCTTAAAGCACTTACATATGAGGAAAACGACTTCACGAACTTGGGTTAACTACCCTTCAGCAACGTAGAGAGTGTGGAGACCTAATATAAATTGATTTATTTATTTATTTATAAACGAGCAGCTTTCGCTGATATGTCTACATCAAAACAGTGTTCAATGTCTAATTTTGGGTCACGTTTTTAAGTTCTGAATTGTCCTTTCGTAGCCAGTTGTCGAGCTTGTTTTTAAATGCATTCACAGACGTGGCAGAAACAACATCGTCTGGTAGTATGTTCCAATTATGGTTCTGTTACTGAAGAAGTGATGTGCAACAAGTGCGTTGGCAGGATCTCGGGCCAGTTTAAATTGGTGGCCACGAGATGATCTTTCTTTCTTCACAAAGATATCATGTAGGTCTGGCAGGTTGTATTGGTAGGTCAGGATTTTATAATAATAATAGAGACGTACAAGATCCTAAACAACCACTACAGTATACCAAATTTATCACAGACACTATATACCATGAACAATAATTTAGGACTCAGAGGACACTCGCTGAAGCTGCAATGCGGGCCAAGTACCAGCAATCCGAGGATGCACATATTGCCTAATCGCGTTGTGCGCACTTGGAACCGGCTACCAGACTCAGTGATCAGTGCCCCCTCAGTGAATTCTTTCAAAATAGTTTTTTTTTTTTATCTGTGTTTATCTGCGATCAGTCTTCAGACTATGAGCAGGTTTGGTGTGGATAGACGGGCTTGTAACAGAAGTGGTCCAGCGACCTTTTCTCCATTTCTGTGCATCATGTTCTGATGAGTTCCATGATAAGTTATCTATCTGCTATTCAGCTATTTTGTAGTAAGACATCTTTTCTTTTCAGTCGCTTTTTATATGAGGGCTTAGTGAGTCGCTGTGCCAGTTGACTGGGATGGTTTCTCAATTTTTCCTGATAGGCTTGAGCACTAGTTTTGATTTCTTCAGATACCGTGTTGACTTTAAGTATTTCATGCAACTCAGTGTTTCTTATGAACCAGGGTGCGTTGGAGATATTTTTAAGCAGGCCATTTTGGAAGCGCTGAATGAAATTTATATTGGAGGTGCAAGCTGATCCCCACAGTTGGATGCCATAAGTCCAGACTGGCTTCAGGGGGCCTATTATGAACTCTTATTCCCAGACAGTTTACGGCGTAAATTGAATTGCCTTGTACTTTCTTATTATGAACGCATAATACCAGCCAGTCAGCGGTCACGTGACACTTGAACCGTTTTCTGCATGGATCTTGGCTGGCTATTCCCTACTACGAGCTTACATTTGACATAAGTTATCTTGTTTTAGTTGTCAAAAAGTGACAACGAAAACCATTCAAGTGCCGGTGCAGCGGAGTAGCTTTTATTGAATTGTTTTCCAAAAAACTTAAAACTTAACTTAAATAACAAACCTAAACTTTTTCTTTAGTTTCGTTAGTGTTTGTGCATACTACCTTTATCATGACGATGTGTTTATAAATTGGAATTAATATATATTAAACCATATTATTTAGATAAGTAATGATAATGCAACCAAAACCTAAAAATAAAATTGCGCATATTATTAACCACATCATGACAAATCGCCAATTCAAACACAATATTATGATGATGATATATTAGTAAAATAATAGATAATCTAAGTTTCGACTGACAAATCTGTGGATTCTGTAGGCCCCGCCATATGAGGCCTAAATTCATCAGTTATGCACCAACTCTATAGTGAGACGATAATCGATGACCCTTTTGATGAATTGGTCATCATCCAAGCATCATCCATATCGAACATGATGCAGCTTGATCCTAAAGTCGCCTTCTTTGAACTCTTTTTTTATTTTCATGCGAAGCTTCACTTTCTAGGAACTCAAATACTTCATATTCATCACACATCGTGATATTTTGCAAGTTTTTTGGAAAACAATTCAATAAAAGCTACTCCGCTGCACCAGCACTTGAATGGTTTTCGTTGTCACTTTTTGACAGTTAAAACAAGATAACTTATGTCAAATGTAAGCTCGTAATAGGGAATAGCCAGCCAAGATCCATGCAGAAAACGGTTCAAGTGACACGTGACCCCTGACTGGCTGGTATTGTGCGTTCATAATACGAAATTACAAGGCAGTTTAATTTACGCCGTAAACTGTCTGGGAATAAGAGTTCATAATAGGCCCCCAGGACAGTTCTGTAGATGAGTAGCTTGTTATCAACTGACAGTTTTGAGTTTCTCCCAAGGAGCCAGTAGAGTCCTCTGTATTTTAAGCCTAGTTGATCCCTTCTTGTTTGAAGGTGTTTCTTCCATGTCAGGCGGCAGTCCAGGTGCATGCCTAGGTACTTTACGGTGTCACTATGTGGTAGCGGGTGGTTTCCTAGGCTGACCGGGGGACAATCTCCTCATCTCAGTGTAAATGTTACATGGACTGACTTTGAGGCACTTGCCTTAATCCTCCATTTTTTCAGCCAGTCATCTACCTTGTTAAGGCTGTTTTGCAAGAGTTCTGATGCTTTGTGTGGGTTTTTACTATTTGCTAGAATTGCTGTGTCATCCGCATAAGTGGCAATGGTAACATTCGGTGTTTCAGGAAGATCAGCTGTAAACATTGTGTAGAGTATGGGTTCCAAGACTGAACCTTGTGGAACACCTGCACTTATATTGTAGAAAGCAGAAGTCTCCTCCCCATCTTTGATTTGAAAAATTCGATTTTTTAGGTATGAGTTGAGGAGGGAGTAATATGTGTGTGGCAGAAATGTTTTTATTTTGCACAGAAGGCCATCATGCCAGCTCCGAGAGCTGCCTGTGTATTATAAATAAATAATGAATAAATAATAAATAAAATAATAATAAGACCCTCACGTGGTCTAAGGTTAAACCGTGACCCCGCCGTCTCACTTGCCGCTCATCACTTCTTCAGCAATAGAGTGGTTTACAATTGGAACGCGCTTTCAGATGACGTCTTTACTGCTACTTCCTTCAATGCATTCAAAAATAAACTCGACATCTGGCTTCGGACAAATAAATCAGTACCCAAAATATTTTACCAAAACTAAGAGACAATATTTCAACTAAATTTTAATACTGTGTGACATAGACACATCAGCGAAAGCTGCTCGTCTATAAATAAATAATAATAATAATAAATTGTTGATTCTTGGACATAGCAGACGGAACCTTAAACCTCTGGATCTCTAGAGGTTAACTTAGTAGAATGCAATTTGTCTCCACCTACCTCAATGCCTTCCTGCAATACATGTCTAAGGATTATATCTGATCGTTGAGCCACGTCCGAAAATCTACGGGATCTGAGCAGTTGCGAGTAACAAATGTAGCATGCCGTGTTAGGCATTCCTACTTCTGTATCGAGCTGAAACAAATGGATTAATCATTAGCTAGCTGTGGTGTTGGGTGAGAGTGAGCATTGAAACACATAGTTCAACAATAATTTGTTTTTGTTTTAGTTTTTATTTAGTTCCTATCTTGTTTGCTTTTTTTTTGTTGGTGTGTGTGTCTTTGTTTGTATAGTCATAAATAAATGTTTCTTTCTTTCTTTCAACAAAACGTAGCGTATTGTACACACCTTGGCGTTGGCTAGTTTTTCGTATATTTCTAGGAGTTGGATGTCCTCAATGCTGTGCATTCTGATATCTCCAGCAAGACACACTCTGCACACAGAAGTAGACATTATACCATGAGAAGTAAACTCCTTGATTGAATACACACACAACTTTACTCTAGTACATATCCGATTATCCAATTATTGAGTACAGCTAATTGGAGTGGAGGAAAGTTCAGTTCCACTGAGCAAAAAATACTACGAAATCAGGTAGAATCAGTACGACCCACGAAACAGCTCGACCCCTGCCCTTCCCTACTGTTAAATAGGTTTTATGTTATTTTTGTCTCTACCTAGGCGTTCATCCGACTGATCCGAATAGAAAATTTAAGCCACGCACATTGACCTCAATTATTTCAAACAATCTAAACTACAAATAATTTATCGCGGAGGGCGATTCATAATAGAAACCATAGAGAAAAAACAATGCGTAGCCTAGGATTCGAGCCTACTTTATTCATGTGCGTAGCATCCTAGTAGTCTGTGGAAGAAACTAGAAAGTTTTTTTTTCTTTATATTTGGCTAAGCACTGGTTGTTTATTTGTCATTTTCATGTTTTTTTTTATGCTCAAAGAAATACGGGGTCTGTAAATAGATTTCCCATAGTCTCAAAAAAAACGGCCACTTGCAAGTCGGACTCGCGCATGAAGGGTTCCGTATCTATAGAAACGGCAAAAAATAACACGTTTGTTGTATGGGATATTTGTTTTATTTATTTACTAGCTGTAACCCGCGACTTCGTCTGCACAGGATTATTAAGCAGCGGAGTATTACATTTATTACGGAGTTATTAAATTAGTTTCACCCGTGTAAGTCTCGATCCCGAAATCGCCCGAATCGATGGGAATATCGGGATAAAAATGTGCCTTTATGTTATTCCGGGAGTCCAGTTATCTCCATTCCAAATTTTATCCAAATCCATCCAGTAGTTTTTACGTGAAAGAGTAACAAAGATACATCCATCCATCCATACTTACAAAATTTCAATTTTATAATATTGGTAGGATAGGATATATTTAAAGTGAATATATTATAACTTAATATTCTGTAAATATTTCAAGCGTCTATACCTGTTGCCTTTATCAATATCGAGCAAAAAAATCACATTTGTTGTATGGGGGCCCCCTTAAATATTTATTTTATTGTTTTTTAGTATTGGTTGTTATAGCGGCAAAGGAAAAACAACATCTGTGAAAATTTTAACTGTCTAACTATCACGGTTCATGAGATATATATTCACCAACTTATCTGTAGAACCATTTGCCTACATTTTTCTATCATCTACATGCATTTCATTCTTCAGATAAGTTGGTGGAACTCTATAGTCTGGTGACAGGCAGACGGACAAACAGACGGACGGACAGCGGAGTCTTAGTAATAGGGTCCCGTTTTACACTTTGGGTACGGAACCCTAAAAATGGGAATTATGCACAATACACCCTATACCGGGATCTGGTCTTAGCATCCCCCACTAGAATTAAAAGTGCTCACCTCGTTTACTCGCGGCGGTGAGCCGCAGATATATAATTGCACAGAAGAAAATCGTCGTCAGTTACATACTACTGTGATAGTGCGTAATGAGGACTTTCATATTATTCGAATTAAAAAAAAAACGATCAATTTAGCTCGATAGACGGCGCTGACTCAAGTATGCTTGTCAAAATTAACAAATGCATTGTCTGTGCTTTTGTCTGATAGTAACAAAATACCACGAAAATATATTACTACGTTGTTGACTTTGACATTTCACTTTATTTTGAAAGCTAAGGTTCAAAGTAGCGCCATCTATTAGCGCATGATTTGAAACGTCCGTGAAAACCCCTCATTACTTTAGATAGATAGAAAACTCTTTATTGTACTCACCTTAAAAAATGAAATAACAACATACTTATATTAACTAACAAACTAGTTCACAGTGATACAATGGGTGGCCTTATCGCTAAGAGCGATCTCTTCCAGGCAACCTTTGGATGGACAGGATTGTAAAGAACGTGAGAGGAGGTGAGGTGAAATTACAATAAAAAAAAAAGTGTAAATATATAAAAACAAAATACAATATAGGTACCTTGTAGAAATGAAAGGAAAGAGTAACTAACTAATTATTAAAAAGTACTTTACTAAAGTACTTTAGTACTTTAATAATTATAAGATAAGATAATTTTTTATTTTCAGATTTCATACACTAAAAATTCACATGTCATCCATTTTGATAATAAATTAAATCTTATAATTAATGTTAGTTAGCATACAACATTATATTATGATGATAGTAATTAAAATACAAAATTCAATTTCATAATTCATTTATTTTTGTACATAGTTTATTTTTTTGTAGATCGCTAGATTTTGCCTTTCGGCGCACAAACATTTGGAAAAACTAGCTTAATACTTATAATTTAATTTAATATAATATTTTTTTAATAAGTTGGTACCTACATTAAAATATATCAATTTATCACAAAATAATTGACATAGGCAGGTAAATGTCAAAAAATCTGAATCAATGAGGGCTTTTCATTTTCAAATGAAAAAATAAGTAGTTCGATTTGGCTCGATAGATGGCGCTGACTCAAATGTGGTTGTCAAAATTAACAAATGCATTGTCTGTGCTTTTGTGCGATAGTAACTAGGAATATGGACTAAAGGCATGGAACTAAGGCTAAAAATGAAACGATAGCGATTATACCAGTCTCATTCTTTTATATGAATGAATTCATGTGTTGGAATGAGACAAGCATAAATCTAACTGTTCTTATTTGTGGTAGTCGTACCGCCAAATGTCAAATTACTAGTACATTCATGGTAAAAATCTAGGGAGATGTATATGCATGATACCAAAATTCAGGGTACGGAACGGAAAGACGACTGTCGTGTGACAATATATTTGTTTCACTCTAACATAGGATAGCAAGCTATCTTCTAGGATAGGAGTAAGAAGGAACACTCTATGCTATTTTAGCACTCACTCCATTACTATTATACCTCCATGGATAGTAACAAAATACATGAAGTTATAGGTTAACTATAACTTCATAACTAAATACCACGAAAATAAATCACTACGTTGTTGACGTTGACATTTCACTTTATTTTGACAGTTAAGTACAGAGCTGGCGCCATCTATTTTCAAGGTTGTAAGCATGATGTGAAACGGCCGTGAAAACCCCTCATTAAGATGGATGCTCGTTGAAATCTGCCATTTTTGAAAGAAACGTCGTCATTTTTATTTTATTACATTTTAATGTGTTTTTTCGAGTTATTTCGTGTAATTTTAGTGGCATTTTAACCAGTGTAACTTGGATAAATGGCACATGTGTGATGTAGTGAAATTTGAGTGTATTGCGAGTCTTTTCGAAATGGTGGTTTTTTTCCTGTAAAAACTCAGTTTTTCTGCCACAATTTAAACTGGGTTAGGACTAGACGGAAACTCTTGACTATAAAACTATAATAATTATATCACTTGACATTGGCTAAATTGTTGCAAATAATGCACAGAAGCCATTACCTAAGATAAGAAGAAGAAGATGGATGCTCTCGCTTGTGGCGCGAAATGATTTTTTTCCAGGTTTTTTGCTCATCACAGCTAATCAACAGTTCTTAAGATAGCGAAAACTATGTTGCCGGTAATTATATGACCTAGCATACAAGTTTTAATTTATGGTATCACATAAATCCTTACACATAATATGTGTTAGGTCATATAATTACCGGCAACATAGTTTTCGCTATCCTAAGAAGTGTTGATGAGCTGTGATGAGGAAAAAAGACAAAGAAATAATAATTTCGCGGCACTAGCGAAATCAGCCACCTTAAAATAAAAACACAGATGTCAAGTAAAAATACAGATGTCAAGTTGATCGTAGAGGCACGCATGACAAAAGAAAAATACAGATGTCAAGCTGATCGTAGAGGCACGCATGACAAAAGAAAAATACAGATGTCAAGTTGATCGTAGAGGCACGCATGACAAAAGAAAAATACAAACAATTCAATGTACAAGCTAATAATAATGCAAAACATAGTAAAATTAAAAAATATTATGATTACACAAAATCTCATCCACTGCGTATGTCTGTCTTATTTATTTATTTATTTAATTCCCCCTATTACGACTCTATTATCAGTCACGGTTAATGTATTAGCCAACACTGATTTCTATTTAGTAGTGATTAGTTTGGTATTATTATAGGAATGTTTCATAACTGAACTTTATCACCTCTCTCTAGCCTCAAACGTTTGCTGGAAGAAAACTCTATAGGGTTAATCTCTTCTTCTTCTTCTTTTTTTTTGGCGTGTTCAGCGGACCGGTAGTTGTGCCACAAGAGTTTGCCAATGACAGGTGATTAACTGCCTTTGTACATATAAAATGACAAATGTGTGATGTTGTTTTATTGTTTCCCTAGCATTTCAGGCATGTCAGTTTTCTCCAGGGTGAATAACTAGCATGTGTTGTGTCAAAGCATTTTTTTTATTAAATGCCTTATCACATCTGTTGCAGACGTAAGGCTTTTCCCCAGTGTGAATTCGCGTGTGTTGAGTCAATGAACTTTTTTTATTAAATACTTTATTACACATGTTGCAGGCGTAAGGCTTCTCTCCAGTGTGAATTAGCATGTGTTGTGTCAAAGCACTTTTTTGTTGAAATGCCTTATAACATATGTTGCAGGTATGAGGCTTTTCTCCAGTGTGAATCAGCATGTGTCGTGTCCAACCGCTTTTATAATTGAATGCCTTATCACAACTGGTGCAGGCGTAAGGCTTTTCTCCAGTATGAATTAACATGTGGTGCGTCAATGCAGTTTTTTGTCTAAATGCCATATTACATATATTGCAGGCGAAAGGCTTCTCTCCAGTGTGAATCAGCATGTGTTGCGTCAACAAACTTTTTTTATTAAACAACTTATGACATCTTTTGCAGGCGTAAGGCTTTTCTCCAGTGTGAATTCGCACGTGTTGTGTCAGTATACTTTTTTGATTAAATGCCTTGTTACACATGTTGCAGGCATAAGGCTTCTCACCAGTGTGAATTAGCATGTGCCGTGTCAAATCACTTTTATGATTGAATGCATTATCGCATCTGTTGCAGGCGTAAGGCTTTTCCCCAGTGTGAAGTAGCATGTGTTGTGTCAATGCACTTTTTTGTGTAAATGCCATATAACATATATTGCAGGCGTAAGGCTTTTCACCAGTGTGAATTCGCATGTGTTGTGTCAATGCACTTTTTTGTGTAAATGCCATATCACATATATTGCAGGCATAAGGCTTCTCTCCAGTGTGAATTCGCATGTGTGTTGTCAGTGCACTTTTATAAGTGAATGCCTTATCACATCTGTTGCAGGTGAACAACTTACCTGCAGTGTGAGTTCTCAGATGTCTCACTAGGATGTCTTTATGAGCATATCTGTTATTGCACACATCACAATAGAAATACAAATCCATGTCGCTAGTCTCACCTCTCTCTTCGACTGACTGTTCCATTATATTTAAACCATCACTTATTTTAAAATCATCTACAACTGCACTCTCTTCAATCATTTCTTCGTCTGCTTCGGCTGTTCTTTCCTTTTTGACAACTACTTGAACTTCAGCAGTTGTTTCCTGTTTGACAACTACTTGAACTTCAGCTGTTGTTTCCTCTTTGACAAATACTTGTACTTCAGCTGTTGTTTCCTCTTTGACAACTACTTGTTCTTCAGCTGTTGTTTCCTCTTTGACAACTACTTGTTCTTCAGCTGTTGTTTCCTCTTTGACAACTACTTGTTCTTCAGCTGTTGTTTCCCCTTTGACAACTACTTGTTCTTCCGCAACAGTTACAAGAGTTCTTTCAGTGACTGAGTCATAATCTATTGACATGCTCTGTGTGGGTCTCACTGACAGATTCGGAATTTTGTTCGGCTTTAGTATATTGTAGGTTGTCATCTGAAACAAAAAACAAGTACTTATAGATGGTTTTAACAAATTTTAAGACGAGAGCAGGATACAATAACCGGCCAAGTGCGTGTCGGACTCGCGCACGAAGGGTTCTGTACCATTATCTATCAAAACGGCAAAAAAACACGTTTGTTGTTTGGGAGCCCCCTTAAATTTTTTTTTTTTTTTTTTAGTATTTTTGTTAAAGAGGCAACAGAAATACCTACTCATCTGTGAAAATTTCAACTGTCTAACTATCACGGTTCATGATATCCTGGTGAGAGGTGGACAGACAGACAGACAGATTAACAGCAGAGCCTTAGCAATAGGGTCCCGTTTTACCTACCCTTTGGGTACGAAATAAAAAGTAGGCTGTGTGTGACAGACAGCCCGATACGAGAGTGATCCTATAATGATGGTATGCAAAAGGGGCTCAGTGGCAGCCTCGTTGCGGAGAAGAGTCCGCTCTACAATTACATGATCCATGGTTCTGTTGGTACCTTTATATTACCTGGGTCTCGACTTGATCACCCTGCATTAGTACAGAGACCAGCTTGAGCTCTGGTATCCCTGAAAAGCGTCGAGTAAGCTATGTGGAAAGAACTAGTGTGTTGACAGGATTTGGTGCACCTCACGGACGACACCTTTAAAATAGGAGAAGTGTTATCTACACTAATATTATAAAGAGGAAAGATTTGCATTTGTGTGTGTGTATGTTTGTAACAAATAAACTCAAAAACTACTGTGCCGATTTCAAAAATTATTTCACCAATGGAAAGCTACATTCACCCTGAGTGACATAGGCTACCAGGGGGGGGAATAGGAGGGGGGGGGCTGTTTTTCACCCTGAAACTACCCGTGCGAAGCCGAAAGTCCTAGTTAATCATAATCACAACTCCACTGTACGTGTCCCGGGTTCACTAAGCCGTGTAGCCCGAAGCAGTGGTGAAGTACCTCAAGCAGAAGACAGGGCTAACCATGAGGGTCGAGCAGTTGGGAGTCTCGCCATGATGTCAATTTTATTTCCTTTATGGTTAGGGTGCCAACTGATCGTCTAT
The DNA here is from genome assembly GCA_932527175.1 of Operophtera brumata. Lineage (NCBI taxonomy): Eukaryota > Metazoa > Arthropoda > Insecta > Lepidoptera > Geometridae > Operophtera > Operophtera brumata. The sequence continues at coordinate 27,886,654 of OW052239.1, read as the reverse complement.
CGACCTTCATGAATGGAGAGTTCTGGCTGAGAGGTGTCAAGTTCAGGAGGTTCTTCGGACGCTTGACACGAGACACCGCGCAGTTGTGTCATACGTGTGCATTAAAGTAGAATAAAAGTGTTTTTATATGTATGTTAGTTTTTAAGATATTCATGTTGCTATGGGCTTATTGTTTAGGTTTTTGTACATTTTCCAATAAGCCAGAAATAAATATATTTGATTTGATAATTCTTATGATAACGCACACAACCTCCGGATCTCTAGAGGTTTAGGGAACATTTGCCACCACCTACCTCAATGCCTTCCTGCAATACATGTCTAAGGATTCTATCTGATCGTTGAGCCACGTCCGAAAATCTAAGGGATCTGTGCAGTTGCAAGTAACAAATGTAGCATGCCGTGTTAGGCATTCCAACTTCTGTATCGAGCTGAAACAAATGGATTATTCATTAGCTAGATAGATAGATAGATAGATAGATAGATAACACTTTATTGCACACCACAAAAATAAAAATAACATTAAAAACAATCAGAAAAATAAGTACCTATGAAAGTACAATGGGCGGTCTTATCGCTGTGAGCTAGCTGTGGTGTTGGGTGAGAGTGAGCATTGAAACACAAAGTTCAACAAACGTAGGTAGCGTATTGTACATACCTTGGCGTTGGCTAGTTTTTCGTATATTTCTAGGAGTTGGATGTCCTCAATGCTGTGCATTCTGATATCGCTGGCAAGACACACTCGGCACACAGTAGTAGGCATTATTTCTTGAGTAACGGACTCCTTGATCGATTATCAAAGAATTTTTGATTACATACAATTGATTGCTCGCTCACACGCAAACAACCAAAGACAAGACGCAGAATATATAATAGTACAATAAAAGACAAACAAAAACCAATGGGACACCGAAGAAGATTCATGCACCGAACAAAGACCACAGAACACTAATACTCTCTAAATCAATGAGAACTTTCTTCTGTGAATTTGAATGGGAATAGGGACCAAAGACTATTTATTTGGTTTGGGAAGTACACTCTTGGTCAGTGATTAGTATATTTATCACGGATGTAATAGTACATCTTCTATGATAATTATATTACGCACTATCGCATACAACTGGTAAACACTTCTTTTTATAATAATTGAAACTTTTTCCCTTGTTCCACTTTACATAACTGAACTTAGAGCATGCAAACTCCGTCTATGTAGTACCCATGGAAGTACCCGTGTAGACAGAGTATACAAGCTCGTCCACCGCATGAAGTTATAGAAATTCTGCATTGGTTGGCACACCAATTTTGTTTTTTTAATACTTTCACTATGGGATATATATTTATATTCCTTGCTGCTACGGTTGTTATGCCCATCGAAAAAGCTACGTCTATGGTTATGCCCATGCCTGTGGTAATAAGCCTCTACGGCTGTTTGTCAAGTAAAAGAAGAATATACTTCCTGTTATGTCAGTGATATGACAACATGAAATGTATAACTAAAACTATGTGCAATTTTGTTAAATAAAGCCTATAAATACGGGTTTATCCTTTACTTCAATTTATTTAACAAAATAGAAAAATATCTACGCCCAGAACGTTTCGACGGAGACCCGTCCTCGAACCAAGATCTATACACCCAGTGGACACATTGGAAAAGAACATTCGAAAATTTTGTGACAGCGATCTCAACAACGGAAAAACCAATTACAAAAGAAGCGAAATTACAGCTTTTGACTAACTATCTATCATCTTCAATATTCGCTCACGTGCGCGACTGCACCGAATATGATGAAGCTCTAAAGAAACTGGACACAATATATCTGAAGCCTTCTAATTAAATTTACGCAAGGTACATATTGGCAAAACGATTCCAGCAAGCGGGTGAGTCCATTGATCAGTATCTCCAAGCACTTAAACTGCTTTCTAAACAATGCAATTTCAAGGCAGTGACAGCAGAACAAAATGAAAGTGAGTTAGTTAGAGTTGCTTTTATTGCCGGACTTTCATCATCTTTAGTGCGACAAAGATTACTCGAAAATGGTACACTAACATTAGTGTTAGAAATATAGGCTCTTTGATCTTTATACTACTGTCAATGTCAAAAGTCAATTGTGCATGTTTTGAATGCTCTGTGTGTAGATATACTCTCTCTCTTCTTCCGTGTCCGCTTGATCGAATAGCATCGTTGTAAATAATCTAATCTAATTTAATTCATATAATCTAATATTTTGACGTATTATTTGGAGAGTAATATTTTAATAAATATTCATTCAAATAGACCTGTGCACATTATTTCATCGGAGCAAGACACAAATCTTATAACAGGTTATAAGGCCCAGTCAGGCATATAAGGAAACTGCAACTCGAAATCTTGTTCCGAGAAAAGCGCGGGTCTGAAGACCGCGTGCATTTTTGGTGTGCGCGTGCGTGACATTCTGCTCTGTTCTGCTCGTGATGGCGTCGACGCCTGCACCGCTGATCCCAGGCGAAAATATCGCAGCTGCCACCGTGTCCACTTGCGGCTCTCATGTCAATACAACGATGGGAAACTACAACATCGATAAGCTGGATGGAATGAGCAACTACAACACATGGAAATTTTGTATGAAAATGGCATTAACCTTAGAAAATCTGTGGCATTGCATTCAAGGTAATGAGGTAGTTGATTATCAAGACCAGAGGGCTCTGGCTAGAATCTGCTTGGCAGTGAAACCTCACTGCTACCAATATGTACAGAATGCCAAAACAAGTAAAGAAGCTTGGTCGAACTTGGCTAAAGTGTTTGAAGACACAGGACTGTATCGCAGAGTTCTGCTGTTACGTCAATTACACAGGATTGAGCTGACTACATACTCATCGGTCACTCAATATGTAGAATCTGTGATGACGCTTGTACAACAACTGGCTGATATTGGAAAACACATTGAAGATGGAGAAATCGCGGAGCTGCTACTCAGCGGGTTACCTACAGATTATGATCATCTTGTCTCCAGCCTTGAGACCATCTGTTTGACAGGAAGTCTATCGAGTGAACTAGTACGTACCAGACTATTGCAGGAAGAATTTCGTAAGTCTGAGCCAGGTGCTACATCAACAGCGTTTGTTTCAAGACAAACTAAAGAATCAAAAACCTGCACATACTGTAAGAAGAAAGGTCACCTGAAAAACAAGTGCTTCAAGCTTCGGCGTGATAAGAAGAGCAAAGAGGATGGTGATAAGACCTTTGTCGCTACAGCTTTCTTCGTCAACAAAGAGGAATGGGTGATTGATTCAGGCTGTTCGACGCACATGTGTAACAACAAACATTGGCTAACAGATTTTAAAGACTGTAGAAGTGTAATTAAAATAGCCAACAATGAACAAATACATTGTTTAGGATCTGGTGATGTGCTACTGGAGGCAAATGATTTGGTAAGATGTATTCAAGATGTATCCTATGTCCCTCAACTGTCTGTAAATTTACTGAGTGTTAGTAGATTATGTGATAAAGGCTTCACAGTAATTTTTAATAATAAGGGTTGCCATATCTTTCAAAAGTGTGTTATCTCTGGCAGTCCAATATGTAAGGCCGTTAATAAAAATGGGATCTACAAATTATTTGGTAAGGCCCATATTCCAAGTCGGTTGTCTACGTGTGGTGAAGTGGTGCATTCTTCAACGCTCCTGCCTGAGCAGGAGGTACAGAGTGCCAACGTAGCCGAGGTGCCGATTGATATCTGGCACAGGAGGCTAGGCCACCTAGGAGTTCAAGGTATGCTAGCTTTAAGGGATGGTAAGGCTAATGGTGTGTTGTTCCAGGACAATGACAAGCAAGAACTGAAGAACTGCATACCATGCATGGAAGGAAAGATGGCAGCACAGCCATTTCCAACCAAAGATGCCCACCGGGCAAGCCAGCCTTTGGAACTCATTCACACTGATGTTTGCGGCCCCATGCCTGCCACTAGCTGGGGTGGCGCTAAGTATCTAGTGACTTACACGGACGACTTCACCAGGAAAAGTTTTGGCTTTCTGCTACAGAGGAAAAATGAGGTATTTTCTACTTTCATTAATTTAAAAACTCAAATTGAAAAACAATTGGGTTTGCCAGTTAAAATACTGCGTTCCGATAATGGGGGAGAATATTGCAACACCATGTTTTCTGATTACCTTAAAAAGGAAGGAATTATCCATCAGACAAGTATTCCATACTGTCCTCAAGGAAATGGTGTTTCTGAGCGCCTAAATAGGACACTCTTAGAAAAAGCAAGATGCATGCTGCAAGGGGCAGGTCTAGGGAAGCGTTTTTGGGGTGAAGCAGTAATGACTGCCATTTATTTGAAAAATAGGTCCCCAACAACTGCTTTGTCCGGCCTTACTCCACAGGAGAAATGGACTGGATTGAGGCCTAATCTTAGTCATCTCCATGTATTTGGCTGCATTGCTTATTCACTTATACCTGAGCAAAGAAGGAATAAGTTAGGTGCTAAAAGCAAGAAGTTTTTATTTGTAGGCTATAGTGAGACCTCTAAGGGCTATAGACTTGCTGACCCCATGAACCCTAAAAAGGTTATCATATCTAGGAACGTAGCATTTATAGAAAATAAATTTTATGAGACTGACAATAATATTAATAATAATTCTAAAGATTCTAGTAATCATTTTATATTTTATGAACTGAATGATAATGAATTAAATTGTAATATTAAATCTAGTCAAGAAAAAGAACCAAGTTCTACTTTAAACAATTTTGATTTTGGTGACAATATTGAGCTGAATTCTAGCATTAATAGTAATGCGAATTCTAGTCATACTGTTGAACTGAATCCAAATGTTGTGTCAGCTGATTCTGAAATAGATAATACAATGATTTCAGATGCTGATGACGAGCATTACGTCACAGGCAGCGAGAATGAGGCCGGCTCACAGTGTTCGCCGATCAGTGACGCGCTCTCTGAGCGTCTAACGTCATCGCATCTTGCGGCACCTCAAGGGGAAGCTGATAGTACCCCCGAGCCATTGCCATCATGCTCTACTGACCGTCCTGTGCGTACTACTCGTTCCAAGCCGCCTTTGAGGTATGAGGATTATATAACGGACTTCTCTCTCGTGGCGCAACATGCACTTCCAGGCGATCCTCTCACGTATGAGGAAGCCATGTCTTGTGCTGACAGTCAAGATTGGCAATCTGCCATGCAATGCGAATATGATTCGCTCATTGCAAATAACGTGTGGGAAATAGTCGACAGACCACCAAATACAAACATTGTTAAATGTAAGTGGATCTATAAACGTAAACACGACGCCTCTGGTAAGTTCGACAGGTTCAAAGCTCGTCTGGTCGCCAGAGGTTTCACACAAGTTAGAGGCATTGATTACAATGAAACTTTTTCACCCGTAGTTAGACATAGCACTATGAGAATTTTGTTTAGTTTGGCTAATGAGCTAAATTTAAATATTGATCATGTGGATGTAACTACTGCATTTCTAAATGGAGAACTGAAAGAAACCATTTATATGGAACAGCCTCCGGGTTTTTCAAATAGTGAAAATAGTAAAGTTTGTCTTCTATTAAAAGGAATTTATGGCCTAAAACAGGCAAGTAAAATATGGAATGCAAAAGTTCATACATTATTATCTGAAAATGATTATAAACAGAGTAAATGTGAGCCTTGTGTTTATAGTAAGACAATAGATAAACAAATCATTATTGTAGCATTATATGTCGACGATTTCTACATATTTTATAGCTGTGACAAAAATGAACTATTGCCTCTTCTAGAAGATAATTTTAATGTTAAGAACTTAGGTTCTGTTACTAACTGTTTAGGTATGAATGTATTCAGAGACAAAGTTAAACATATAATAAAACTTGACCAGTCAGAATATATAAATAAATTGTTAGTTAAATTTGGCATGCAAAATTGCAAACCAGTGTCCACTCCTATGGTACTCAATTGTAAACTTGAAATGGATGAGAGTGAACACCCTGATAACTATGTGTATAGCTACAGAGAACTGTTAGGTAGTCTAATGTATCTATCTGTGTGCACTAGGCCCGATATTGCTTTTGCATGTAGTCAACTAAGCCAGTTTAGCAACAATTTTAATAAGACTCATTGGCTAGCTTTGAAACGCATCCTGAGATATTTAGGAGGTACTATAAATTATTGTCTATGTTTCTATAGATCTAATAATTTAGATATAACTGCCTTCTCTGATGCTGATTGGGCTAACGACATTGTAGATCGTAAGTCTTATACTGGTTTTGTAGTTAAGCTGGGTAGCAATATTATCAGCTGGGAATCACGCAAGCAGCGTTGCGTTGCATTATCAAGTACAGAGGCTGAGTATATTTCTATTTCTGATGCTTGTAAAGATCTCTGTTTTATTAAGAACTTTCTGTCAGAAATTGTAAACATTGATGTTCAAATAACATTGTACAATGACAATCAAAGTGCACACAAGCTACTGGAATGCAAAGAGTATTGTCATAAAAGAACAAAACACATTGATCTTCGTTATCACTATGTTAAAGATTTAGTTAAGAAAAAATTCTTAACAGTAAAGTATTTGTCAACTGAACAAATGACAGCTGATGTACTAACTAAAGCTTTGAGTGGATGTAAACATAAATTATTTACACATGAAATGAATGTAATACCTAAGTAGACGTAGGCATTATATCATTATTTAATTGCTTGTATTCATGTATGTAGACTTACTTAAATACTGTGTTAGACAGACATAGAGTCTTGTTTAAATTTATATAGAGTCTTTGTGATACTCTACATTCTCTTAACGTAGAGTTAGTATTGACATGATAGAGTCTAAAGTTTTTTTTTTTGTTGGTAGAGTCGTATCAAAAACCCTAAGGGGAAGTGTTAGAAATATAGGCTCTTTGATCTTTATACTACTGTCAATGTCAAAAGTCAATTGTGCATGTTTTGAATGCTCTGTGTGTAGATATACTCTCTCTCTTCTTCCGTGTCCGCTTGATCGAATAGCATCGTTGTAAATAATCTAATCTAATTTAATTCATATAATCTAATATTTTGACGTATTATTTGGAGAGTAATATTTTAATAAATATTCATTCAAATAGACCTGTGCACATTATTTCATCGGAGCAAGACACAAATCTTATAACAATTAGACGATGCATTCAAGCAGGCCCGTGCTGTAGAAATGGCCCGCATACACAATGATAAGTATCAGCAAGCCAGTACGTCTAATTCTTTTGTAAATGCGGTGCCTACTTCTGACAGCCGTAAAGCACTTCCTCAAGAACTATGCTATTTCTGCGGAAATAAAAGACATGCACGGCGGAACTGTCCCGCTGCTGATTCAACATGCCTTAAATGTGGAAAAAGAGGTCATTTTGCAAAAGTATGCAAATCTACAACAACACACCAAAGTGCCTTCACTGCTCAAAGTGATTCAGGCAAAGACATGAACAATGAAGAATCTCAGCAATTACTTTCATGCTTTGCTACTACAAAAGATCTCACTAAAGCTATGGTGCCAATCACAATTGATGGATTATTCACAGCCAGAGCATTAATTGACACGGGCAGTACCGGGAGTTTTATAGACAGTAACTTAGTACGTCAGCATAATATACGAATAAATTCGTGCAGTCAACACGTAACCATCGCAGCTGCAAATCTTAAGACTATGGTAAATGCGTCGTGTTCCGTCAATATAACTTTGCAAGGCAATACTTTTCAAGCAAATTTATTAATAATAGAGAATTTATGTACCGACATCATAATTGGCCATGATATCCTTATGAAACATCAAGCATTAGAAATACATTTCGGAGGACCTGAAACACCATTGAAGCTATGCGCACTACCCAGTGCTAATAGTGAGCCAGTCTGCTTGTTTCCAAATCTTCTGCCAGACTGTAAGCCAATAGCTGTAAAGTCACGAAGATTCTCGGATGAAGACAAGCAATTCATAAGTACTCAGATTAAGAAATTGTTAGCCGAGAATATAATCGAACCTAGCATGTCACCTTGGAGGGCACAAGTTCTCGTAACTATCAATGAAAACCATAAAAGAAGGATGTGTATTGATTATTCTCAGACAGTAAATAAATACACACAACTGGATGCTTACCCCTTACCAAGTATCGAAGATGTAGTATCTAAAGTTGCTAAGTTTAGAATATATAGCAAAATTGACTTAAAAAGTGCTTACCATCAGATTCCAATACTGCAAACCGAAAAACATTATACAGCAAGATACAAGATACAAGATATTTATTTGCATAAATAAGTGTTACAATTTGGTCTTATAAAATAGTGAGCACTTATGACTTATTTGCCCTCTGCAGGCATCGCAAATTTTTCGAGGGCGTAAACTGCTACTTAGTTTACTAAGTATATCTAGTTTACCTTTGTTTTACCTATAGGTAAAACAACTAACTACTAAAATGTTAACTAATACAACAAATAAAACATCCAAAGTTACTAACATTACAGAGTTATTAGGTACATTCATCAATTTGGAAATTTAAGAATAGGTATAAAAGGTAATTTAGGTAGCTAAAGTTGGCAAATGGTCATTTTTATTCTATTAAATATTCGTCAACAGTATAGAAACACCTTTGAATAAGGAATGTTTTTAGCTTTCTGATAAACAACCTTATTTTAGTTTCATTTTTTATATTAATTGGTAGCTTGTTAAAAATTTTTACTGCCGTATAATAAGGACTTTTGTTTAGCATACTTATTCTAGAATATGGCAGAAAAAGTCTGTCTTTGTGACGAGTGTTTCTGTTATGTGTTTCGTTTATTTTGGTGAAATGGTTATTATTTTTATAAACGAAAATGCAAATGTCCATAATGTAAATTGAAGGTAGCGTCAGAAGATGAAATTTTATGAAATAAGGTTTACAGCTTTGCATGTTATCAATCTGGGCTATGATTCTAACACATTTCTTTTGTGTAATGAATAGGTCTTTCACATTTACACTATTTCCCCATAGCATTATACCGTATCTTAGCCACGAATACGCATACGCATAATACGCCGATAATGCAGTCTCAGTGTTCGTACCTACTGTGTTTAATTTGAAAAAGGGCATATGTAAACTTGGATAGTTTAATTTGTATGTGTTCTATGTGAGTCTTCCAGTTGAGGTGAGTATCTATGTTTAAACCCAGTAAGCTGAATGTGTCAACTTTTTCTAAAGCAGTGTTTTGAAAATCTAATTTTAATGGAATGGTTGGACTATTGTATGTTTTAAACTGCATTACTTTAGTTTTACTGCAGTTCATTTCCAGGTTGTGGTCTTGAAGCCAATTTGTTACGGTCTGTAATGTACTCTTTAATATTGAATCCGTCTTTTCGTTTTTCTCGCATTTTACTAATATTGAGACATCATCCGCGAATAATATAGGTAACGTTGTATCATTATTAAATATTTTTGGCAAATCATTTATATAAATAAGAAAAAGTACGCAGCCTAGAACGCTTTCTTGTGGTATTGCACCTTTTAATTTTCTGGTATTTGATCTTATTTCTATTATTTCCCTATTTTCAATGTCGTGATCTTCTATTTGGACGATTTGTTTTCTATTATTTAGATATGATTGAAACCAAAGATAGGCAGGTCCACGTATGCCTGAGCCATACAACTTCTGAAGCAATATACTATACACGACTTTATCGTAGGCTTTCGACATATCTAATAATAAACCTAGTACAATTTTCTTTTCATCTATTAGTTGGAGTGCTTTTTGAATATATGTGTATACTGCTGATGTTGTGGATCTTGTCTTTCTAAAACCATTTTGGCTATCATCTAGTATGTTAAATTTTTCTAGATATGAATATAATTGATTACACATAGCTCTTTCAAACACTTTTAAGAATGTTGGTAAGAGTGCTATGGGTCTATAGTTACTTGGAATCTTTTTATCACCTTTCTTATGGATAGGCTTGACTAGTGATATTTTAAGTAGGTCCGGAAATTGACCGTCTTTAAAGCTCTGGTTAATTAGAAATGTTAATGGTGCTGCAAGCTCTTCTACACATTGTTTCAAAAGAATAGGTGGAATATTATCTATACCACAGCTGTGTTTTTTTTTATTTGCTGTATGATTTTCAATGTTTCATTTTGGTCTATAGAGCGTAGGTACATTGAACTAGTTGGCGGGTTAATAACTGGGCGCCCGATATTATTTTGGCAGTTATTTTCGTCAGTTTCACCAACGGTCGCAAAAAAGTCATTAAATATATTGGATATAGTTGTCTGGCATTTAATGGTTTCCTTGTTTATTGATAGTGTTATGTTTTTGTGTTGTTTTTTCTTGATTTTGCCAGTTTTTGTATTAATGATTTTCCACATGGTTTTTATTTTATTATCAGAACTTTTCATTTGTTTTATGTAGCCTAATTTTTTTGATATCCTTACACTACGTTTTAGTACTTTGCTAAATTGTTTGAAATATTTTCTTAAAACATCACTATTTGTTTCATTTACTAAAATTCTTAGTGCTCTTTTATGTTCACATGATTTTTTTAAGCCTGTTGTCAGCCATCCTTTTTTGGGATTATTTTTAATTTTAATTTTTTGTACTGGTATATGTTCGTTTAGGAGAAGTGCTATTTGGTTTATAAATGAATTATAATTTTCATGGACATTTTTACCTGTGTTAATTAAAGTTTCCCAGTTTGTTTCTTTTAATGAACTCTTAAAAGATGATATATTCTTATTTGTAAATTTTCTTTTTTATTTGTACCATAATTTATTATTATTATTTTGCAACTTTTTCAAATGAACTTCAGCAACAATGGCTTTATGGTCTGATAGACCATAATTTTCTACATATGTTCTTTTTATGAGAGGTATATGGTTTGTAAACATTAAATCAATACACTTTGAAGTTAATTTCGTTACCCGTGTGGGTTCGTTAATCAAATGTTGTTGTTGAGGCAAGCTCGGCTTAGCAGGATCCATCCAATGAAAGAACGTCTTGTGATTTTAGTTGGTTATTTTAATTATTACAGCCAGATAAAGTTTTATTCGATGTGAGTACATGTTTCCTTTTTCTTTGTTCATGAATGACCGACGTAGCCGACGTTGACAGCTCCCACAGACGTAGGAGCGATTGTAGCTCTCGAGTCTGAACCATAGAGGTATCGAAGAGTCACGGCGAGGAGAAACAGTAACTTGCGTACACGTTGATATACATGTGTGTGCTGTGGGGTACTTGTGTGCGTTAACAGGCTCCCCGGGGTGGAACAGTCTGTTCCACTAAATCAGTGGTTGCTGGAACCTCCTGTTCGGAAGTACCCATAATAGGGAGGAGGCAGAGCCGATTATAAGCTCGGCGCAGAATCCCTGAAGCGGTGTAGACGTCGGCGACGCGTGGACAGCCATCGGAAGACCCTGGATACAGGCAGACGATGCGACCCAGAAGCCAGCGACTGGGAAGAAGGCGATCATCCTTGACCACCACCATGTCTCCAACACACAGTTGCTGTCTGTCTTGTCTTTGCCACTTGACGCGTTTTTGAAGCTCTGAAACGTATTCTTTATAATAGCGGTTCCAGAAGTGATCAGTGAGCACTTTTAATCGTTTGTATCGAGGCAATGTGCAAATATGTGCTTCATTTTTCAAGTGAACCTGTTGAGAAGGCAACGTCGTGAGAGTTCGTCCGATAAGGAAGTGGGACGGAGTTAACGGTACAAGGTCATTAGGATCCGAGGACAGTGGTGTTAACGGTCTTGAATTAAGGATTCCCTCTATTTGTATCAATAAAGTATTCATCTCTTCATATGTAAGATGAGTGAGAGATAAAGTTCTCTTTAGGTGATGTTTGATGGATTTAACGGACCCCTCAGCCAAGCCATTGAAATGTGGGCTATAGGCTGGCGAAAATCTGAACTGAATTAGTTGTTCTGAGGCATACGCACTTATATCATTGCATTTAGATTTAAGGAAATTTGAAAATTCGTTATATGCTCCAACAAAATTGGTTCCATTGTCCGAAAAAATGCTGATAGGTTTTCCTCTGCGGGCAATGAATCGATTGAGGGCAGCAATGAAAGCCTGAGTACTTAGTTCAGTGACAAGCTCTGCATGAACTGCCCTTACGGCCAGGCAAACGAAGATGCATATGTAGGCCTTTGTTAATTTGCAACCCCTACCCTTTCTGTCAGCTAACATGATTGGTCCAGCATAATCTACTGCTACATTACTGAAAGGATGCTCTGCATGAAGACGCTCCTTTGGTAGATCGCTCATCATTGGTTGGTTAGACTTACCTGAGAATCTACAACAAGTTATGCATTCATGTGTAACTTTCCTTACGATATTTCTACCACCTATGGTCCAATATTTGTGTCGCATAATCGACAGTAATAGCTGAGGTCCAGCATGCATGAGGATTTTGTGATAGTGTCGGAATAACAATAGGGGTAGGTAGTGGGATGAGTGAAGTAGAATTGGATGTTTTGTGTCATAGTCGTAGTTTGAGTTACACAGTCTACCACCTACTCTAATGACCTTCTCTTTTGATAAGAAGGGGTTTAAGTTCAAGATTTTGGACTTAAAAGGTAGTTGCCCTTTACGCAAAAGGCTGTCATATTCCTTTGTGAAACTTTCAATCTGGACAATTTTGCATAAAACTATGTTAGCAGAGTTTAATTCAGCTATTTTCAAGTGTTTGTTGAATTTGTGGTTTGGATTTCTACAATTGTGAATAAATCGAAGCATGAGCGCCACAACCCGCTGCAACTTGCAATAATCAGAATATTTTTGAATGAAATAATTTTGATCAGCAACTACATTGCAATTCATTTTAAGTTCAGGTAAATTAGCAATAACTTTAGTGGGATAGGTAGGCCAATAAGGTTCTGTTTTTGATAAAAAAGGTGGACCTGACCACCATAGCTGCGAGTTTTTTAGTTGGTTCCCATCACAGCCCCGAGAGCCGATATCAGCGGGATTTAGTTTAGTAGGCACATATCTCCATTGAATGGAATCAGTAGATTCAGTTATTTCAGAAAGTTTCAGTGCGGGAAGACAACTTGATAATTGATCGTTTATTGAGATGTAATGTTTTACAGTTCAGTCCTTCAACCGTAGTTGAGGCGGATCTGACCGGTAATTTGAGTTTTCTGCTCAACTCTTCAGTGATAAAATTAGTGGTGCTGCCGTTATCTAGTAGTGCACGAACAGAGTGCGTTACACCATCACAATCAACAATGTTGATGAGTGCGGTGGATAGAAGAACGTAGCTGTGACGTGTAGTAGATGACAATACAATATCTGGATCTATTTTATCTTCCTCATGCATCGATTCTGTATCGTTGCTATCGTGGGGGGGCGTGTGTTCCTGTAAGTATGTGTCCTCGAGTAAGTCAGTGTCCTCATGTGAGGTGTCCTCGTGAGTGGCTAGCACAATGCGCTCATTTTCGTTACGGGCCAGCGCTCCTGATGGTTGAGGATCCCGACAATCATCAGTGTGTAGCATTGTGTTGTGCATCTTGTCACAGATTCTACAAGGTCCAAACTTACATTGTTTTATGTCATGTCCTTGTCGCAAGCAATTTGAGCAAAGTTTTAATTGTTTTACCCTTTGCAACTTTGCATGCAGAGATAGCGATTTGAATTTTAAACATTGATAAATAGGATGAGGCTGTTTGCAATAATTGCATTTCAATGATGTTGATGGTGTATTTGTAATGAATGCTTTTGTTCGAGCATTCACTGGCTCACTATGCCTACGCTTGGCGTTAGTGTGCTCTACCGATTCAAGAAGCTCGGCTTGACCTTTCAGGAAGGTGATGAACTTATCAAGTGTAGGTAAGTCCTTTGAAAAGTTGATGTGTTCTTTCCATGCTCTACTTGAAGTGACATCTAGTTTACCTGATGCTATGTGTATGATCAATACATCCCAATTTTCTGTTTTTATGTTAAGTGTGTTGAGTGCCCTCAAATTTTTATTGATTGTGTCGATCAAACCTCTTAAAGCAGCAGATGACTCTTTAGGCATTGACTCAATGTCTAATAATGACTGAATGTGATTGCTGATCAATAATCTGTCATTGTGATAACGCTCGCATAATGTTTGCCATGCAACATCGTAGTTGCTGGCAGAGAAATCTAATAAACCAATCACTTGTTTAGCGGTGTCTTTTAGAGCTGATCTCAAGTAGTGGAACTTATTGATTTTTGGTATGGTATCATTTGTGTGAATCAATGAATTATATGTATCATGAAACTCAAGCCAATCCTGTAGCCGCCCAGAAAAGGTAGGTAAATGAATTATAGGTAACTTTAAGCTTAGCCCACCTCCCGCAAGGACAGAACCTGTCACTGAAGATTTGACGTCAGCTTGCTCCGCAGGGGTGTTCTGGCTCAGCAAGTTTCGGGCACTGGCAATGGTGCTAAAGTATTGTTGCTCGAAGCCTTCGCGCTCTTGATACTCTTCAGTGTCTGAAATGTCAGTTTGAGTTTCTATAGAGAGCTGTATTGAATCATATTCGTTGTACATTTCTTCAATTTTTTCTAATCTGAGATTAAGTTCAGTGCTATGAGTGCTACTGAGCTTTGCGCATGTTGAAATGCTATCTAAATATTTTTTAAATTGTGTTAGTTTAGCTTTATATGAAGCGCGCTTTTTTCTTAATTCTTTTACTGTAGTCGACATGTTTGTTTTATACTAATTCAGGTAAGTTTTAGATCAATTTGAAGGGAAAATTATATTTTACTGAAAGAGTAAATAACACAGATTAGTTAATCTTTGGATGATCCATGTGCAATGATTTTAGTAGTGAGAATATACTAAACTTAGATGCGTATGCGTGCAGAACAAGAAGTGCGATGGCTGCTGTTTGCAAGCCAGCTGGTTTCTGAATATCCGTTGACCCAAGCTGGCAGATGCACACTTGTACAGGCAAGGCAAGCAGTGATCACGCGGCCGGCGCTCGGCTGCGTGTCATTAATAGCTGGAATGCGAAAAGGAATATTATTGCAGTATTTCAGCAAAATAAGTTGCATGGAATGCTTGTTGTTGATAAATAGAGAGGTATGTAAAGACTTCTTTTGTAAGTAATCGCAAGATAAACAAGAGGTTTAGAAACTTCTATGTGAAATACTTGCGTACTTGCATTGAGGTAGGTAGGTATATAAAGACTTTGCCTGTATTTAGGAAAGTACCTAAGTTAAATTGCAGGGAAGTATATTAAGACTACTAGACAAATTTATGAGCTATTACTGTCGTGATGAAGTATATAAAGACTTCTACGAAATCACAAAATAACCAGAAGCATGGTGTACGAATACAATATGCGCAATAAGGGTCAAAATTTATGAGCTATTATTGTTGTGACGAAGTATATAAAGACTTCTACGAAATCACAAAATAGCCAGAAGCATGGTGTACGAATACAATATGCGCAATAAGGGTCAGCCTTTTGTGCAAATAGATGCAACGTGCGCATGACCTTTACAAAAAAAAACTGAACATGACTCGCGTGAATAGAAATTGGAATTTGATGTGGGATCGAGGATGCAATTGGAACGAACTCACAGATTTTCTCTCATGCACTTCAATCCTAGGAATAAAGTCGCTCGCTTCTTGAATTTCCTGTGGCAGCCGGCGTCGTAACAAAATGGCGCGACGCGTTTTGTGCGTCGCAAATCCGCTGGTTTCTTTCTTGTATCCGGTTCGATGTGGCCACTTTGTTGAGGCAAGCTCGGCTTAGCAGGATCCATCCAATGAAAGAACGTCTTGTGATTTTAGTTAGTTATTTTAATTATTACAGCCAGATAAAGTTTTATTCGATGTGAGTACATGTTTCCTTTTTCTTTGTTCATGAATGACCGACGTAGCCGACGTTGACAGCTCCCACAGACGTAGGAGCGATTGTAGCTCTCGAGTCTGAACCATAGAGGTATCGAAGAGTCACGGCGAGGAGAAACAGTAACTTGCGTACACGTTGATATACATGTGTGTGCTGTGGGGTACTTGTGTGCGTTAACATTGTAGGAGTGCATTAAATTTAGTAATTCTTTTGTTTGTTTATCTTTATCATTTAATACGTTAATGTTAAAATCTCCTCCAATTATGATATATGTTTATTATGTTCTTTGATATTTAACTTTTTCAATAGTTTTTCTAGTTGTTCATAAAATATATTAACATGACGATCGCCTCTATATAATCCTATAATAATACAGTTTAATTTAGGAACTTCTATTGCACTGAATTCTATTATATATTCTTTTGAGTAGTCAACAATATCTGTTCTTTCTATAAATTCTAGCGTTTCTTTAACAATAATAGATACTCCTCCACCTTTTCGTGTTTCTCGACAATAAGGTGAAGCTATTTTGTACCCTGGTATTATGATCGAGTCACAAAAATGTTTATTTCTGACCATTTCTGATAATGATATTATATCAGTATTTAAATCTAGTAACAATTGTTCCAGTAAATGTAACTTGTTGCCAATACTTTGAATATTTTGAAATATTACAGTAAACTGTCTATCTGCGAAATGAATATATTTTCTCGCCACCATTTCGATGTTTCTTTTGTGTTGGCGTGCATACTGGTTTTTGTGTTATTTTATTTGATGGAGTTACATCATCAACGTTAATTATCTCGGTTTCTTCGTTGAGGCTTTCCTTTGGGGTATCGGTATTTTGAAATTCCTTCCCATTTATAATCAATTTGTCATTTCTTATAATAGCATGATCGCCATTTTTCCTTGCTAGTACTAAGTGTTTTCGAAGTTCATTCCTTTCCTGAAGTTTGTTGCCATCCATGAATATTCCAACAGAAAGTCCAGTATTTTTAAATTCCTTAGCATTTTCCAGTATGTATTTAGTCATTCTCTTGCTTATTAATTCTATTGCTAGCGGTGTGTTGTGTCCTCGTTTTCCAATGCGTTTTATTTCTTCAATATAGGGGTTAATGTTAATATTCATTATTTCTTGAAATGCACGTGATACTTGGTCGTACAGGTAATTTTCTGTCTCATAGTAATCTTCAGCTAACCCAAATAGTACAATTTTCTTGCTGCTGTTTAGGTTATATAATTGTTCCTCGATGTTTTCAGTTTTTTTGTCAATGCATACAATTTGTTCTTTTATGGTTTTTTGTTCATTCATTAGAGTACTCGTTCTTTGCTCTACTTCATCTTGTACTTTTTTCATGGCATTATTTATTTCTGCTTGGATGGTGCTTTTGATGTCTTGTATTATGGAGTTCTTGATTATTTCCAGTCTAGAGTCCAGTAATAGACTAAATCTATCCAAAGTTATAGATTCGTAATCGGGAACAGGGGAATCGGTGGCAATGTGTGGTGGATTATTTGTGGTGTTATTCAAAGTATTTCCCTGAATTGTATCCACTGTAAGATCGTTTTCATCATCACTAAGTTCCAGAGTGTGATCAAAATTTGGTTTCCGTCTCAATGTTACATTTGATTCTGATAACTCAGTGGGGGCAAAGCCTGGTGATCGTCGTATCGGGGCATTCATATTGTTCGTCTTTCGCCTTTTGTTTAAACAAGCCTGGCATATCCAAGAACTTTCATGGTCACCTATCAAAGTATCATGAAAACGTGTTTCGGAAACGTTTGCGCATGTTAAATCGTAGTGTTCAGTACACTTAGCGCATTTGAGATGTTGTCTTTCTTGAATAAATTGTAGACATCCAGCGCATTTTAACATTTTGAATGTAGTAGGTAGGTAGGTAGTAGTAGTAGGTATTAAGTAGGTACGTAAACGAAGTTGGTTGAAGCTCGCACACAAAAGCGTTGTTTTTGGTGGTAGGTAAAGTTCACACAGATGAATAATTTTAAACGTTCTTGTTAAAGTACTGTTGGTTTTGTTCAAGGACAAAACGGCAAACTCACAAAATAATTATAATTGATGTTGTAAAAATTTAAATCGTAATAGGTACGAGGTCACGAAAGTTCAAGCGCACGAATCAACACCACTATCACAGATTAGTCAATAGTAGCTAGTGAGCGTGACTTACGCGTTTGCGCCGAAATGTGTCCAAGGTCAATCTTGTTTTGATAATATTTGCACTGCAAGTTATTTTTGTTAGGAATCACTTTTTGCACCGGTTTATTGTAAGTAAATTAGCAAGTTTTTAGCAGTAAGTCCTTAGGGAACAGATGGGCACTAGGTAAACAATAAAACTAAACTTTAAACTACTTTTTTGAAATTATTTACAAGAGAGCACACAAGACACGACTCCACCCCCGCGCGCTGTTTGTATCTTCTTTTGAAGCGGAAGGTAACTTATATCAGTTTAGTAGAATACCATTCGGAGTTACTAATGGAGTAGCAGCTTTTCAACGTTCGGTCAATAATATTATTGCAAAAGAGGATTTGCAAGGGATTTATGCATATTTAGATGACATCACCATCTGTGGCGTAAACCAATGTGACCACGATCAGAAACTACATAGTTTTCTCAAAATAGCCAATAAGTACAATCTGACACTTAATCTAGAAAAGAGCGAATATTCACTGAAAAAAATAAGCATTCTCGGATATACTATAAGTGATGGAGTAATTAAACCTGACCCGCATCGTTTACTCCCACTATTAGAACTGCCCCTCCCATCAGATTTGGCATCACTTCGCCGAGCATTAGGATTATTTGCTCACTATTCAAAATGGGTGCCAAAATTCTCTCAAAAGATTCAGCCTCTCATTTCACAAAACACTTTCCCGCTAAGTTCAGAGGCCGAAGATGTTTTCAAAGTCTGAAAACAAGAGATAGCCAGGTCAGCAGTAAACGCAATTGACGACAAAATTCAATTCGTCGTTGAAACAGATGCCTCCGACTGTGCTATCGCCGGAACACTGTCACAAGAAGGCAGACCGGTTGCTTTTTTTTCAAGAAGTCTTCACAACAGTGAGCGAAACCACTCAGCTATAGAAAAAGAGGCCGCAGCAATCGTTGAATGTCTTCGAAAATGGAGACAATTCCTCATTGGAAGACCATTTAAATTAATTACTGATCAAAAATCTGTTGCGTTTATGTTTAATCAGCATCATTCATCGAGAATTAAAAATGACAAGATACAACGTTGGCGATTAGAACTATCAGTTTATAATTTCGATATCGTGTATCGCCCCGGAAAGGAGAATATAGCAGCAGATGCTTTATCGAGAGCAAGTTCTGCTCAAATAGCCTCAATAAATAGTTCAGAAAGTAGTCTAAAAGAACTACATAAAACGTTGTGTCATCCTGGAGTAACAAGGATGCTTCACTGGGTCCGAAGTAAGAATTTAGCGTACTCCACTGACGAAATAAAACGCATTACTTCGAATTGTTCTGTGTTTTTTGTGTGATTGTCAAATAAATATATTTCATTTCATTTTTTTTTTAATTGTCCCATGTGCGCCTAAATAAAGCCTCGTTTTCAACAAGGGATGGGAAAACTAGTAAAAGCGATGGCATCTTTTGAAAGGATATCGATAGATTTTAAAGGACCCCTTCCCTCAGATGGTACGGGAGATAATCGATACATCCTAACTATTGTGAATGAGTATTCTCGCTTCCCATTCGCTTATCCATGTCCGGATTTAACTACTAAAACGGTAATTGGCAAGCTAACAGATCTATTTTCGATCTTCGGAATGCCGACATATGTTCACTCTGATCGCGGTGCTTCTTTTCTATCAAAAGAGATAAAAGATTTTTTGCACGAGAAAGGCATTGCCACAAGCCTACACCTTACAATCCTCAAGAAAATGGACAAACGGAAAGATATAATGGGATAATCTGGGAGACAATACAGTTGGCTCTGAAAAGCCGCGATTTGCCTATTACCAAATGGGAGTTAGTTTTAACTCAAGCTCTGCATTCAATCCGATCACTCCTTTGCACTGCCACAAATAGTACCCCCCACGAGCGAATGTTCTCCCACGCTAGGAGATCTTCGAATGGCCAGTCGATGCCTACGTGGTTAACTGTACCAGGGAAAGTGTTAATGCGCAATCATAACCGAACTAGCAAATATGATCCATTAGTTGAAGAAGTCGAGATGCTGGAAAGCAATCCAGAACATTCCCGGGTACGGATGAGTAGTGGAAGAGAAGTCGTCGTCTCTAATAGACATTTAGCTCCTGCCGGAGAAAGCACGGTAGAATCAGACGAGGATGATTTCATTGATGCGGTTGAAAATGAAACTATGGAGGATGAGTCTGGTCAGCCGCAAGACATTCCTCGAACAACGGAGTGCTTGCGACGCTCAGAGAGAGCACGGCATCCGCCTGCTCATTTGTCTGATTATGTGACACAATAAGGAAGCCCAGGAGAATGTGGTAATAAGCCTCTACGGCTGTTTGTCAAGTAAAAGAAGAATATGGGTACGTATTAAAATTTTTAAATTCAAAATACAAACGTTTAGAATACATAAGTTCAAAATCCATAAATTTAAAAAACCTAATGGTGAAAATCAATAAGTTTTATAATCGATAAAGTTCTATATGTATAATGGTCGAAATGCCTAAAGCCATAATCTCAAACAAATATGCATGCCAAATTTCAAGTTTGTACTGGAGCCTTCAAATTTGACACTTTGACGTATTTCAAACATTATAAAAACCGTACAATAGGGATATTCGATTTATTTATTTGAACCATACGGAATTTTGATTTTCGGTATTTTAAACGTATACAGTTAGGGTACGTATCAAAACATATAAGTTCAAAACACATAAATTTAAAAAACCTAATAGTGAAAATAAATAAATTTAAAACCCTTAAAGTTTTTTATTTATAAAGGTCGAAATGCCTGAAATCAAAATACATAATGATTACAATGTATACGTTTAGAATACCGAAAATAAATTCAATATCCTTATTGCAAGGTTTTTGAAAGTGGGTGAGAAAGATTGGAGGGAGAATATTTTATTTATATCAGAAGTAGGTGAACTATGCAGGTTCTATTCAAACTGTGTCAGAGGTGAGGTTCCAAAATCAACCTTTCGATGGATCAAAGACAAGGAACGCGGTGGATGGATGCGGCTAGAGACGCCAATGAACGCGAATGACGAGGAATGAACGCGTTGTGGCCACTATTATGCTATTTAGCCATTATTAATTACAGCTGTTAGGTGTTGTTGACATTATGTTTTTCAAACTTCGGTATTTCGAACTTCGTTATTCTAAACTTATATCAAATGAAATTATAAATTTTAAACCATTACGTTTTTTAAATTTATGTGTTTTGAACTTATGAATTCTAAACGTATGTGTTTTGAATTTATACATTTTGATACGTACCCGAAGAATATACTTCCTGTTATGTCAGTGTTATGACAACATGAAATGTATAACTAAAACTATGTGCAATTTTGTTAAATAAAGCCTATAAATACGGGTTTATCCATTTATTGTTATGCCCATCGAAAAATCTACGTCTATGGTTATGCCCATGCCCATGCGTTTTGCACCACAGTCAATTACAAATATTTTTCCAGTGTTTGTCTGATTCTATCTGTTTTTAAAATGTAGTTTTTTGACAAAATCAAAGTGTAAAATTCCGTTGAAAACTAATATAATAATATACTTGGTCTAAAAATGCTCGTGTGTAGGGTGTGCCTATCCACCGTAAACGAAAAGCATAGCATCAGCAACAAGATTCAAGACGTATTTGAGAAAGTTACAAGCGATAGGGTGAGTAGGTAGCTACTTGCTAGGCAGCTATCGCTGCTTCATGCCTCATGCACTGGATTCATTCATATCGGTGCATATGTGCTCATGCCATATAGTTAGCTGGCTCTAGTCGGTAAACCGATTCATCGCAGGAATTTGTGTGACGGGTGGGGGATGAAATTTAATCTAACCTAACCTAACCTACCCAGTCGGAGGCTCAAGTTTCCAAAATCGACCATTAGTACAAGGCTGGAGAGGGAGATGGGGGGGGAAGAAGAGTAGGAGGGAGACTGCCCCTGTGAGTGGGGAAACGCAGAAACTTATAGTTTTCGAGAAAAAAAATAAAGAAACTTTTTAGGTTAAGTATTATCATCGGAAATACTCTATAACTCGGTTAGCAAAAACTGACTTTTGCATGCCCTAGCTGTCACCAGTACCCAAGCAAGTACTAATCTGATTATATATAATCCCCCCATTGTAATCTATGGGGAGGCCTCCTCCGACAGTGGACGTCTAAGGCTGACAATGATCAAAACATGGCAGGTATTCATCAAAATCATCTTGAAAGATTTAAATGACTTGAATGATTTGACGACCTCTGTGGCGCGGCGGGCGAACGTTCGCCAGCGACGCAGGAGGTTGCGGGTTCGATTCCCGCCTCGGAACAAATATTTGTGCGATTCGCAGATATTTGTTCAGGGTGTTCTGGGTATTTTCTATATATAATAAAAAATATCTATCTATGTAATATATTGTATTAAGTATAACAGTTATCTAGTCACAAGCTCAGCTTAGCCCCAAGGCTAGATAATGTTGTGTGAACTGTCCAGCATTATTTATTATTATTATTATTAAATCTCGAAGAAGAGGGTCTACAAGACCCTCACCTAGTTTAGTTAACACCCACATTTACTTGCTAGACCTCACTTAGTTTTAAGTTACAACTATTTTTGTTAGGCAGGTACCTGTTGTGGTTTTGACAGATGAATCTAGGCGCTCAATAAAACAATTGGCAACACCATACTGTCCACTGTTGTCATGTAAATCATTAATAATTAGGGTGGATGTTCTCGCTTGAGGCGCGAAATTATTATTATTTGGTGTTTTTTGCACATTTCGACTCATCAACACTTCTTCAGAAAGCGAAAGTTGATTTCGCGAGAACTAGGAGACTTAAGACATGTTTTAATTGATAGTATCTCTTAAATATCATCAGTTAAGATACGATACCCCGAAACAACAAACAACACTGTAAAAACGTGCTTAGCTTAACTGATGTTATTTATGAGATACTATCAATTCAAATATGTGTGTCAAGGTCTTATATGTGTAGTTAGTATTGTGTTGTTTCATTGGTTTTAGATTTTCAGTTTTCTACAGAATTTGCTTAGAATGTCTCGGAGTTTTCAAATCTTTCACAGACTATCTTTTTATTCACCGATCATTCTCCATCATTTGCAAGCCTTACTTACTACGTGACATTGGCGAACTAGTGGCAACACCACTCCAAGCCTTATTTACTACGTGACATTGTCGAACTAGTGGCAGCACCACTCCAAGCCACTCATAAAAAAATTGAATTGAATTGAATGTGTGTTAAGTCTCCTAGTTCTTGCGAACTCAACTTTCGCTATCTGAAGAAGTGTACCTTAAAATATTAGTAATTAGTTTGTAAGAGCCCTGAAACCCTTTTTTTTTCTTTTTTACGTTGGGAAAATGCTTTGCTCATGTCCATCAGCTCGGGGAGAGCTGAGGGGCTCTGTCGGGCACTCCGTTGGCTAGCGCCCAACGGCATACCGACTAAAAACCCATCGATATTCCCTCCTTCACCTTAATGCTCGTTCGTTCGTTTCGTATGAGGTAGTGCTGGCCTCTGGTGTCGGAGTTTGTCAAGCCGCCCGAGGGCCTCTGACACGGCTTATCGACTGTTATTAATCAATAACAGCCGGGACCGACAGCTTAACGTGCCCTCCGAAGCACAGAGCGATGGGAATCCGCACATAACTTAGAAAAGTCATTGGTGCGGAGCCTAGGATCGAACCCGGTATAGTTGGATTCTGAGTTGCACTATTGAACCGTTAGGCTACCATCACCACTATGCTAGTGCACCAATGCTAGTGCATCATCAAACCACTCACCATCTGACGAGTGGTTTAGAGATGCACTAACACTTGACAGGGTCACGGGGTCCCGGTTGGATTCTACCGCGGCCCTGTCGGTGATTGTTCGCATAAAGCGAACCCCTCGGTCCCCCCCATGTGGGGGAGGGGAATATCCTGGAATACGAAGGACATTCCCCGGTGTAAGAGACCTGTGCAATGCCAGATTGGGGCTCCCCGCACCCGAAACTGGCTGGCCACGATAGCGCAGAAGAAGGCGGTTGAATTGCCGCCGCCTTCTTCCGGTCCTCCTACGGCGGAGTATGTCAGCTTGAGGGTCCTCCTCCCTGACTCGCTCTGCAGCCTCCTTCAGCGACATGACCTCCTCGCAGAAGGAGACCATAAGAGCCCTGACACCCTGATGTCATACAGTTTACACTGGTACAGATGACAGTCAATCTTATAAATATTTTGCAATTAAATATATTTTATGTACCCATGTTTCGCAAATAAATAAATGACTTACTATGTTAGCCCGCTTGTACCAACGAATGTAAGATTAGCTAAATGTGATGTGTTTGCATCATGTTTCAGTTCATGAAGGATGGCTACTCTCAAACAATCTGCTACATCTGTGCGTCTCAGTTGCAGAGGTGCCGTAGATTCATGGCGGTGTATCATACCAGTAATAAAATCCTCACTGAACTATTTCACAATGGCATTGAAGTAAGTACCTACCTATTTTGTTATTTATTACTACCTATTATATAAAATTATAGACGAGCAGCTTTCACTGATCTGTCTATTTCAGAGTGTTGAAATGTCTTAGTTTCACTCGCTACACTGATTACACTTTTAGTGCCCCAAGTATCCGCTAGAGCCGCTTTAGAAGTTTAATACAAATTTGTAACTGCAGTCGCTAGCGAGTTATAGATTGTGTAAACTCATGGTAGTTAGTAGAGCTTTTTTGTGAAAGAGTACTACCACCATGCCTATTTCTGCCGCAAAGCAGTAGTGCTCGCATTACTGTGTTCCGGTTTGAAAGGTAAGGGTGTCGATGAAATTACAGGCACATGAGACTTTTCATATCTATGTCTCATGCCTCTCAGGGTGGCGGGCGCAGTGCAATGCCACATAGGGCGCGTCCTAGGTGGACGTGACCTATGTGATAATGCACTGTTCATAGGCAGAGGGTACTGCTTAACAACAGGTGGGCTATCGGCTTGTTAAATTTGCAGCACAAACGGCTGTATCTTTTGATTGTGTTGGCTTAGAAGTTTGATTTTTTCACAGCTCCAAGGTACAGTAGACCTGATTATTTAATATGAATTTCAGATACCTCCACGCATTCTTGAGAAAGAGGGTCTTGACAGACAGACAGACGGACAACTAAGTGATCCTATAATTGTTCTGATTATCCTTTTGACTGGATGGACGTTTGTTACCGAAACCCTCCGTTTGGTGGCTATGTGAACTTATGCTTAACTTTTTAAGTAAATTCTTACTTTTGTTATGTGCCTACACATTCATTTAATAAACAATAAATTTGATTTAATTTTTTGAGGTACGGAACCCTAAACAGACCTACAGAAGTCTGGGTCACTAACCACTGTACCACCAGTGCTCTCTACACACACAGCTTTCGGACTTTCGAATATTAACTTAAAATGAGCTATGTCTTTTGGAACTCTCACACCTAACTTTAATCATATAACTTGTTTTTCAGCTAACCCAAGACACGGTTGATCTCCTAAACAAAGGAATCTCTAGAAAGTTGTTTGTGTCTCCCGTGGAGTCCACATGTACGCCTCGAGCCGACACTCACGTGGAAGTAAAGACAGAACCAAGCATCAAACAAGAGCCTATAAAGCTCGAGGAGACTACAGAAGATAGCAAGCTCTCTGAACAAGATACATGTGTAACCGAAGGCCCTATAGACCATGATACCAGCATTCAAATAAAACCTTCATATAAAAACAAGATAAGAACAAAAAACCACTCGAGAATTCACAAAAGAGGCAGATCGTCTACGTGTGAAATCTGTGCCAAAACTTTATCTTGTAAGAAATCATTGAGAACTCATATGAAGATTCACACGGGCGAAAAGATATATGTCTGTTCGCATTGTGACAAAAGATTTATAGGAATGGCTGGATTACGGTCTCACATCGAAGTCCATGTAGAAAAAAGGCCTCGCTATGGTTGTGAAATGTGTGGTAAACACTTTTTGAGTCAAAATGTTTTAGCTCGTCACATTAGCCGCCATTTATATGAAAAACTATATGAGTGTGACATATGTAATAAAAGATTCCATCTGCGGGTTGATTTGGTGAGTCACTTGAGAAATCACAATCGTAATAAAAAACAAAATGAACCATGTTGTTGCGATACATGCGGTAAAACTGTTAATTCAAAACATAGTTTGAAGGAGCACTTTAAAACCCACACAGGTGTCAAACCGTTTGCCTGTGACCAATGCGACAGAACATTTTACAGCAAAAATCAATTACAGGTTCACTTAAGACGTCACTCAGGGGTACAGCCGTACATGTGCGATATATGCGGAAGGAAATTCAGTGGAAAACATTCATTGATACGTCACATTGCAACGCATAGCATAGAAAAGCAATACGCATGTAACATGTGCGGTAAAAAATTAACCTCTTTGGGTGCACTTAAACGGCATATTGCAAACCATATGGGGGAGAAACCACACGGTTGCAAAATATGTGAAAAGTCGTTTTATGATGGGAGTCAATTGAAATATCACCAACAGTGTCATATTGAAAACAAATATGCCTGCAACATATGTGACAAAACTTTTCCTCGAAAACAGAGCTTCAGAAACCATCTCAGACTTCACAATGCAGAGAAACCTTACTCTTGTAGAATATGTCATCAAAAATTTACTGAAATAGGAGGCTTGAAAAGACATATGGAAACTCATAAAGCAGAGAAAACATTCTATAACTGTAGTTGGTGTGATAAAAAATATTCGAGAAATGATGCACTAACAGATCATTTAAGATCGCACACTGAAGGCATCAGTTGTAATGAGTGTGGAAAGAAATTCAGTAGTCGGAAATGCTTGCATATTCACATGGCAGTCCACAAAGGAGTTCGAATTGCATGCAAGCTCTGCAATAAGACATTCAGTCGAAGTAGCATGGGTTACCATATGAGAAGTCACGCCGGTGGCAATGAGAAGCGACATAAGTGTAGCTTTTGTGGTCACGCGTACATGAATAAGACTAACATGATAGTCCACATGAGAACGCACACAGGAGAGCAGCCGTTCGTCTGCGACACATGCGGCAAGACATTCCATGACAGAGCAAACTTATCAGTTCACAAGAAGATTCACACGCGAGTTAAGTCACATGCTTGCAAACTGTGCGACGAAAAATTTAATAGGAAAATCGAATTGAAAACTCATACTTTAGTGCACTCGGGCAAGGCATTTGTGTGCGGGATATGCGAGAGACCATTCACTCAGAAACCTAATTTGGCAAGGCATTTGAACACGGTGCATGTAGAAAAGGCGCGATAATCTTGCGGATAAAGGCTTTTCATTTTAGATTTAAAAGTATAAAAGT
The DNA here is from genome assembly GCA_932527175.1 of Operophtera brumata. NCBI lineage: Eukaryota > Metazoa > Arthropoda > Insecta > Lepidoptera > Geometridae > Operophtera > Operophtera brumata. Next base: position 27,859,329 of record OW052239.1, on the reverse strand, counting down.
TGTACCGACTGGCTCCATAGATGGCGTTAACTCAAAATACTCTCAAAAATTCGTAAATGGTTTATGTTTAGTGTTTGTCAAAGCCTCTTTCACAAAAGTTATTCTTTATGCTTTGTTATACCTTCGTAATAACTTGTGTTTAATATAACTACTTATGTAATTACAGGTCTAGCGTTTACTGAGTCAGCCCCTGAGGTATGGGAGCGGTACGGGAGGGGGGTATTCGTCTCTCAAATTATCAGATGGTATGAAGCGTTGACTTGACGTTTCATTTTGACGTGACGAAAACACCCCTCCCGTACCGCTCCCATACCTCAGGGACTGACTCAGTTAAGCGCTAGACCTGTAGTTTCAAATTGTAATTAAACATTTTAGTTGTATGTTTTGCAGTTTTTTTAAATATATGATAGATCCTTGATTGACCGCGATCTCACCTGCTGGTAAGTGACGGTGGTAGATCATCTTGATACTTTTGCTTGGTTATTTTTAGGGTTCCGTACCTAAAGAGTAAAACGGGACCCTGTTGCTAAGACTACGCAGTCTGTCCGTCTGTGTGTCTGTCCTTCTGTCTGTCACCAGGCTGTATCTCATGAACCGTGATAGTTAGATAGTTGAAATATTCACAGATTATGTATTTCTGTTGCCGCTATAACAACCAATACTAAAAAACAGAATTAAATAAATGTTTAAGGGGCTCCCATACAACAAACGTGATTTCTTCAAATGTAGGTTGCTCTGCGGGGTCAGTTTTTGGATGGGTGTCCACTTTTAAAGGGCAATTTTTTTTTACAAACCGGATTTTTTTGGCGTTTTTGTAGTTATGGTACGGAACCCTTCGTGCGCGAGTCAGACTCTAACTGGGCCGGTTTTTTTTATATAATAATATATCATGTTAGCCTGCTTGTACCAACAAATATAAGATTAGCTAAATGTGATGTGGTTGCATTATGTTTCAGTTAATCAAGGATTCTATATCCTAAGGTTATAGAAACTTTAGCAATTTTGATACATCGATACAAAGGAGGACATATTTTTCACTATAAAAAAATTATTTGAATATTATGTTGAGTGATTCTTAATATTCTTATGTGAAATATTTTTATATGAATTGATAGATATATGTGTTATTATTAAATTAAGTTTATTAAACAAATAAATACTATTAATAGTCTAGTCTAGTCGCGACGTGTACCAGTGTGCGTGCAGTCGTGTCGGACGTGTACCCGTGTGCGTGCAGGCGTGTCGGAAGTGTACCAGTGTGCGTGCAGTCGTGTCGGACGTGTACCAGTGTGCGTGCAGTCGTGTCGGACGTGTACCAGTGTGCGTGCAGTCGTGTCGGACGTGTACCAGTGTGCGTGCAGTCGTGTCGGACGTGTACCAGTGTGCGTGCAGTCGTGTCGGACGTGTACCAGTGTCCGTGCAGTCGTTTCGGACGTGTACCAGTGTGCGTGCAGTCGTGACGGACGTGTACCAGTGTGCGTGCAGTCGTGTCGAACGTGTACCAATGTGCGTGCAGTCGTGTCGGACGTGTACTAGTGTGCGTGCAGTCGTGTCGGACGTGTACCAGTGTGCGTGCAGTCGTGTCTGACGTGTACCAGTGTGCGTGCAGTTTTGTCGGGCGTGTACCAGTGTGCGTGCAGTCGTTTTGGACGCGACGTGTACCAGTGTGCGTGCAGTCGTTTCGGACGCGACGTGTACCAGTGTGCGTGCAGTCGTGTCGGACGCGACGTGTGCCAGTGTGCGTGCAGTCGTGTCGGACGCGACGTGTACCAGTGTGCGTGCAGTCGTGTCGGACGCGACGCGTACCAGTGTGCGTGCAGTCGTTTCGGACGCGACGTGTACCAGTGTTGTTGTGGTTGGTAGCTTAATATAGAATGTGTTATTACTGGAAGAAAGCTTAAGCTGAGTCAGTTGTGGGAAGTAATGGCGGCGATGAGCTCACCACTCGTCACGTCTAAATTCCACGATGGTGCAACCCACTGTGAAAGGAGGCCCATTGAGGCTCTGCCTACCCCTTCGGGAAAGAGGCGTGTGTCTATGTATGTATGTATATGTATACATGAAAATGGCAAAAGCACAAGCCGTGCGGCACCATGAAACTATAGATTTACCTACCTATAACGTCATGTGCGGCACTAATAATAAAGAAAGAAAAAATAACTTGGGTGCATGAATGTTAGTTCTTATTCCTAGCTTGTACTAATATTTATTCTGTGGCATGGCTGTCAATCATGAATCTAGTAGTCTTAATCCGAGGTGTCAATTCACGTGGTAGGATTGAATAGGTGGTGAATCTCGTACGATTCTCCCTTTAAACCGTACCTTTAATACTCACAATCAAATAGATTTATTCGTGAGCTTTGTCACAGATTAAAGGAAACAGATAAATATCAAAACCAGATGTTTTTTTTTTCAGTTAAGTGTGAATCAATTTGTATTTCGTAATCACGTACGATTCTCCCTTTAAACCGTACCTTTATCTTTCCTCAAACTCCCAGCACTTTTTTGGTTTTATGTCAAGTTAATCACCTGTCATTGGCAAACTCTTGTGGCACCACTACCGGTCCGCTGAACACGCCAAAAAAGAAGAAGAAGAAGAATAGGTGGTGTGTGGTGACCATGGACGTAGTATACGTAGTACGTTTGTAAACTACGTCCATGGTGGTGACTCACCTAACAGGTGAAAATCGAAAAAGCGATGGTAGCCTAACGGTTCAATAGTGCAACTCAGAATCCAACGATACCGGGTTCGATCTTAGGCTGCAAATATACCAATGTAGCGGGCTATGGAGAGAGATTTGCTAGGAGTTTCACTGTGTTTGAGATCTGAAGTGAGGAAATCCGTAGAAGAACACGGGTCACTGCTATACCTACCTCTCCGAACTATAATATAACATAACACCCAACGTCACATACATAGTCCTAATCCAACACTAGGATCCCCTGTGTCGTGGGTATCAGAAACTACGAGTACCATGGTACCATAGCACCCAGACCCGCCACAAATATCTGCAGATCATACAAACATTTGTCGCGCAGCGGGAATCGCACCCGCAGCCTTTCGCATTTCAGCCGGCTACTCGCCCAACACGCTGCAGAGGTCGTCAAACTAGTAAATAACTAGAACTAGGAACTGGATGTGACAATAAGCAGGTCTTAATGATCTGCAGATATTTGTTTAATGTGTTCTAGGTATTTTCTATGTCCTTATAATACAAAATATCTATGTATTGTATTTATTGTATTAAGTATATCAGTTATCTAGTACCCATAACACAAGCTCTGCTTAGCTTGGGGCTAGATAATGTTGTGAGAACTGTCCAGCATTATTTATTTATATTAAAAGATAAACGTGTTTTACCTGATTCTGACAAAGGAGTTTGATACGAAATTGTTGCCATGCCAGATCTAACATCGAGCACTCCGGTACGGTGCTCAGAGAGTAGTAGTAGAGCTTTTTTGTGAAAGAGTTCGTCCGGGGAAGTACTACCACCGTACCTATTTCAGTGTATATCGTGTATTCAATGTATATCAGCAGTAGTGCTTGCATTGCTGTGTTCCGGTTTGAAGGGTAAGGGTGCTGGTGAAATTACAGGCACATGAGACTTTTCATCTTTATGTCTCAGGGTGGCGGGCGCAGTGCAATGCCACATAGGGTGCGTCCTAGGTGAACGTGTCCTATGAGGTAATGCACAGTTCATAGGCAGAGGTTACCGCTTAACATCAGGTGGGCCATAAGCTTGTTCCGTCACTCAGTAGCATAAAAAAAAAAAAAAAAAAAAAAAAAAAAATTAGTTTAATCGGATTGAATGTAAACAATCGTACAAATGGCAGCCGACAAGTCGGAGCCCGCCGGGTACTTGTAGCTTCATAGTCATACCTAGTGCGGAGTGCGCCGCGCCTGGCAGTAGTAGGGAGTTATTACAGACACATGACTGTCATGTCTCAGGTGCAATGACACGTAGGGCGCGTCCTAGGAGGGCGACCAAGAGGCATAGCAGGTGGGCAGCCTGCCAGTTACGTCATTTACCACCACTCGTTGTAGTTTGCAAATACAATAAACTGCAATAGTCTACTCGTCCCGTCCCGTCCCGTCTCATACACATACTAGAGGTAGGTAGCTGTAGTTCAATGAACTACTCCCGACTCTGTCGCAATTAAAATACCTATGTTACGTTCTTTTTAATTCAAAAATACATTTATTTACAGAAAGAAATAGACAACTAACACAAGCAGGTATGTACAAAATTAATAATTTAAATAAAAATACACATGAAACAGTTGTGCTACCTGAAGACCGCTGCTAACGATCTAAAGGTAGCTAAACTGATCCAAATCACTACCAGACAGAAGCGTTCCTAAGATGCTGGCTGCATTGCCACGCTGAATGGCAATACTAATGCGCTGAGCCAGATAAGAGCCAGCTCTCGGGTCACGCGTCTACTATCTTACCTGTTGGAACGATATTTCTTTGCTGTTAAGTTTGTGATTTGTTGGTGTTGATTCTGTGCAGAGTTCTCAAAATTAAAACCACACTACAAATTATCGCGGTCCGTTTTATTTCAGTTTATCTAAGCGCAGCTTACATTTAGAGAATGCAGCACAAAACAGAGCATAACGACTAAGACAAACAATCGGACGCGACCTAAGTGGTGCCTGTCAGTCGCGACGTGTACCAGTGTGCGTGCAGTCGTGTCGCACGCCGGCGCTGCTGAGAACGGACGAGTCGCTTCGTTGACACTTTTGGCAGCCATCATCGCCTCTAACAGTAGGACGGCACAATGAGTTGTGCCACAGTGTGCTGTCTTATGAACTTTTGCTGATTCTCTCTAGCATCTTACTTTTGACTGCCTACCTGCTGCCTACCTACTGCTTTTAAGTAAGTTTTCCTTTTTTGTTTGAATCAGCTCCCACTTGTTCTCGAGGCAATACACAGGCGCTCTCCACCTAATAGTAAGAAGGATCATCATAAAAAGCCGAGCCGTGTTTGTTGCAATAATTCTTGTAGGTGTGGTCGTGTTGGAACAGGAGTAAATTTATTTTTACAAGACGATTCAAAATGGTCCTTGTGATTTAAATGAATAAAATACTTTTGACTTTGACTCCTACAAATGGCGACTGACTGCCGCGCGGACTCGTCCGACACGACCGCTACTGATTAAACCATCCGGCGAGCCAGATATACGTCACACGTCCGAGCGCTCAAGCTCACCCAAGGCCACGTCCACAACTTATATCTGATAGTTTGCACGCGCACGTGTTATTGAAGTCTCCTTCTCGGTTATGTTTTATTGCATCTGTAGCATTTCAGGCATGTGGATTAACTCCAGTGTGTTTTAGCATGTGTGTTGTCAAAGCACCTTTTCGATTGAATGCCTTATCACATATGGTGCAGGCATGAGGCTTTTCTCCAGTGTGAATTAGCTTGTGTCGTGTCAAAGCACTTCTTAGACTGAATGCCTTATCACATATGTTGCAGGCGTAAGGCTTTTCTCCAGTGTGAATTAGCATGTGTCTTGTCTCATCACCCAAATTAACCTCTTTGGGTGCACTTAAACGGCATATTGCAAACCATATGGGGGAGAAACCACACGGTTGCAAAATATGTGAAAAGTCGTTTTATGATGGGAGTCAATTGAAATATCACCAACAGTGTCATATTGAAAACAAATATGCCTGCAACATATGTGACAAAACTTTTCCTCGAAAACAGAGCTTCAGAAACCATCTCAGACTTCACAATGCAGAGAAACCTTACTCTTGTAGAATATGTCATCAAAAATTTACTGAAATAGGAGGCTTGAAAAGACATATGGAAACTCATAAAGCAGAGAAAACATTCTATAACTGTAGTTGGTGTGATAAAAAATATTCGAGAAATGATGCACTAACAGATCATTTAAGATCGCACACTGAAGGCATCAGTTGTAATGAGTGTGGAAAGAAATTCAGTAGTCGGAAATGCTTGCATATTCACATGGCAGTCCACAAAGGAGTTCGAATTGCATGCAAGCTCTGCAATAAGACATTCAGTCGAAGTAGCATGGGTTACCATATGAGAAGTCACGCCGGTGGCAATGAGAAGCGACATAAGTGTAGCTTTTGTGGTCACGCGTACATGAATAAGACTAACATGATAGTCCACATGAGAACGCACACAGGAGAGCAGCCGTTCGTCTGCGACACATGCGGCAAGACATTCCATGACAGAGCAAACTTATCAGTTCACAAGAAGATTCACACGCGAGTTAAGTCACATGCTTGCAAACTGTGCGACGAAAAATTTAATAGGAAAATCGAATTGAAAACTCATACTTTAGTGCACTCGGGCAAGGCATTTGTGTGCGGGATATGCGAGAGACCATTCACTCAGAAACCTAATTTGGCAAGGCATTTGAACACGGTGCATGTAGAAAAGGCGCGATAATCTTGCGGATAAAGGCTTTTCATTTTAGATTTAAAAGTATAAAAGTTGTACCGACTGGCTCCATAGATGGCGTTAACTCAAAATACTCTCAAAAATTCGTAAATGGTTTATGTTTAGTGTTTGTCAAAGCCTCTTTCACAAAAGTTATTCTTTATGCTTTGTTATACCTTCGTAATAACTTGTGTTTAATATAACTACTTATGTAATTACAGGTCTAGCGTTTACTGAGTCAGCCCCTGAGGTATGGGAGCGGTACGGGAGGGGGGTATTCGTCTCTCAAATTATCAGATGGTATGAAGCGTTGACTTGACGTTTCATTTTGACGTGACGAAAACACCCCTCCCGTACCGCTCCCATACCTCAGGGACTGACTCAGTTAAGCGCTAGACCTGTAGTTTCAAATTGTAATTAAACATTTTAGTTGTATGTTTTGCAGTTTTTTTAAATATATGATAGATCCTTGATTGACCGCGATCTCACCTGCTGGTAAGTGACGGTGGTAGATCATCTTGATACTTTTGCTTGGTTATTTTTAGGGTTCCGTACCTAAAGAGTAAAACGGGACCCTATTGCTAAGACTACGCAGTCTGTCCGTCTGTGTGTCTGTCCTTCTGTCTGTCACCAGGCTGTATCTCATGAACCGTGATAGTTAGATAGTTGAAATATTCACAGATTATGTATTTCTGTTGCCGCTATAACAACCAATACTAAAAAACAGAATTAAATAAATGTTTAAGGGGCTCCCATACAACAAACGTGATTTCTTCAAATGTAGGTTGCTCTGCGGGGTCAGTTTTTGGATGGGTGTCCACTTTTAAAGGGCAATTTTTTTTTACAAACCGGATTTTTTTGGCGTTTTTGTAGTTATGGTACGGAACCCTTCGTGCGCGAGTCAGACTCTAACTGGGCCGGTTTTTTTTATATAATAATATATCATGTTAGCCTGCTTGTACCAACAAATATAAGATTAGCTAAATGTGATGTGGTTGCATTATGTTTCAGTTAATCAAGGATTCTATATCCTAAGGTTATAGAAACTTTAGCAATTTTGATACATCGATACAAAGGAGGACATATTTTTCACTATAAAAAAATTATTTGAATATTATGTTGAGTGATTCTTAATATTCTTATGTGAAATATTTTTATATGAATTGATAGATATATGTGTTATTATTAAATTAAGTTTATTAAACAAATAAATACTATTAATAGTCTAGTCTAGTCGCGACGTGTACCAGTGTGCGTGCAGTCGTGTCGGACGTGTACCCGTGTGCGTGCAGGCGTGTCGGAAGTGTACCAGTGTGCGTGCAGTCGTGTCGGACGTGTACCAGTGTGCGTGCAGTCGTGTCGGACGTGTACCAGTGTGCGTGCAGTCGTGTCGGACGTGTACCAGTGTGCGTGCAGTCGTGTCGGACGTGTACCAGTGTGCGTGCAGTCGTGTCGGACGTGTACCAGTGTCCGTGCAGTCGTTTCGGACGTGTACCAGTGTGCGTGCAGTCGTGACGGACGTGTACCAGTGTGCGTGCAGTCGTGTCGAACGTGTACCAATGTGCGTGCAGTCGTGTCGGACGTGTACTAGTGTGCGTGCAGTCGTGTCGGACGTGTACCAGTGTGCGTGCAGTCGTGTCTGACGTGTACCAGTGTGCGTGCAGTTTTGTCGGGCGTGTACCAGTGTGCGTGCAGTCGTTTTGGACGCGACGTGTACCAGTGTGCGTGCAGTCGTTTCGGACGCGACGTGTACCAGTGTGCGTGCAGTCGTGTCGGACGCGACGTGTGCCAGTGTGCGTGCAGTCGTGTCGGACGCGACGTGTACCAGTGTGCGTGCAGTCGTGTCGGACGCGACGCGTACCAGTGTGCGTGCAGTCGTTTCGGACGCGACGTGTACCAGTGTTGTTGTGGTTGGTAGCTTAATATAGAATGTGTTATTACTGGAAGAAAGCTTAAGCTGAGTCAGTTGTGGGAAGTAATGGCGGCGATGAGCTCACCACTCGTCACGTCTAAATTCCACGATGGTGCAACCCACTGTGAAAGGAGGCCCATTGAGGCTCTGCCTACCCCTTCGGGAAAGAGGCGTGTGTCTATGTATGTATGTATATGTATACATGAAAATGGCAAAAGCACAAGCCGTGCGGCACCATGAAACTATAGATTTACCTACCTATAACGTCATGTGCGGCACTAATAATAAAGAAAGAAAAAATAACTTGGGTGCATGAATGTTAGTTCTTATTCCTAGCTTGTACTAATATTTATTCTGTGGCATGGCTGTCAATCATGAATCTAGTAGTCTTAATCCGAGGTGTCAATTCACGTGGTAGGATTGAATAGGTGGTGAATCTCGTACGATTCTCCCTTTAAACCGTACCTTTAATACTCACAATCAAATAGATTTATTCGTGAGCTTTGTCACAGATTAAAGGAAACAGATAAATATCAAAACCAGATGTTTTTTTTTTCAGTTAAGTGTGAATCAATTTGTATTTCGTAATCACGTACGATTCTCCCTTTAAACCGTACCTTTATCTTTCCTCAAACTCCCAGCACTTTTTTGGTTTTATGTCAAGTTAATCACCTGTCATTGGCAAACTCTTGTGGCACCACTACCGGTCCGCTGAACACGCCAAAAAAGAAGAAGAAGAAGAATAGGTGGTGTGTGGTGACCATGGACGTAGTATACGTAGTACGTTTGTAAACTACGTCCATGGTGGTGACTCACCTAACAGGTGAAAATCGAAAAAGCGATGGTAGCCTAACGGTTCAATAGTGCAACTCAGAATCCAACGATACCGGGTTCGATCTTAGGCTGCAAATATACCAATGTAGCGGGCTATGGAGAGAGATTTGCTAGGAGTTTCACTGTGTTTGAGATCTGAAGTGAGGAAATCCGTAGAAGAACACGGGTCACTGCTATACCTACCTCTCCGAACTATAATATAACATAACACCCAACGTCACATACATAGTCCTAATCCAACACTAGGATCCCCTGTGTCGTGGGTATCAGAAACTACGAGTACCATGGTACCATAGCACCCAGACCCGCCACAAATATCTGCAGATCATACAAACATTTGTCGCGCAGCGGGAATCGCACCCGCAGCCTTTCGCATTTCAGCCGGCTACTCGCCCAACACGCTGCAGAGGTCGTCAAACTAGTAAATAACTAGAACTAGGAACTGGATGTGACAATAAGCAGGTCTTAATGATCTGCAGATATTTGTTTAATGTGTTCTAGGTATTTTCTATGTCCTTATAATACAAAATATCTATGTATTGTATTTATTGTATTAAGTATATCAGTTATCTAGTACCCATAACACAAGCTCTGCTTAGCTTGGGGCTAGATAATGTTGTGAGAACTGTCCAGCATTATTTATTTATATTAAAAGATAAACGTGTTTTACCTGATTCTGACAAAGGAGTTTGATACGAAATTGTTGCCATGCCAGATCTAACATCGAGCACTCCGGTACGGTGCTCAGAGAGTAGTAGTAGAGCTTTTTTGTGAAAGAGTTCGTCCGGGGAAGTACTACCACCGTACCTATTTCAGTGTATATCGTGTATTCAATGTATATCAGCAGTAGTGCTTGCATTGCTGTGTTCCGGTTTGAAGGGTAAGGGTGCTGGTGAAATTACAGGCACATGAGACTTTTCATCTTTATGTCTCAGGGTGGCGGGCGCAGTGCAATGCCACATAGGGTGCGTCCTAGGTGAACGTGTCCTATGAGGTAATGCACAGTTCATAGGCAGAGGTTACCGCTTAACATCAGGTGGGCCATAAGCTTGTTCCGTCACTCAGTAGCATAAAAAAAAAAAAAAAAAAAAAAAAAAAAATTAGTTTAATCGGATTGAATGTAAACAATCGTACAAATGGCAGCCGACAAGTCGGAGCCCGCCGGGTACTTGTAGCTTCATAGTCATACCTAGTGCGGAGTGCGCCGCGCCTGGCAGTAGTAGGGAGTTATTACAGACACATGACTGTCATGTCTCAGGTGCAATGACACGTAGGGCGCGTCCTAGGAGGGCGACCAAGAGGCATAGCAGGTGGGCAGCCTGCCAGTTACGTCATTTACCACCACTCGTTGTAGTTTGCAAATACAATAAACTGCAATAGTCTACTCGTCCCGTCCCGTCCCGTCTCATACACATACTAGAGGTAGGTAGCTGTAGTTCAATGAACTACTCCCGACTCTGTCGCAATTAAAATACCTATGTTACGTTCTTTTTAATTCAAAAATACATTTATTTACAGAAAGAAATAGACAACTAACACAAGCAGGTATGTACAAAATTAATAATTTAAATAAAAATACACATGAAACAGTTGTGCTACCTGAAGACCGCTGCTAACGATCTAAAGGTAGCTAAACTGATCCAAATCACTACCAGACAGAAGCGTTCCTAAGATGCTGGCTGCATTGCCACGCTGAATGGCAATACTAATGCGCTGAGCCAGATAAGAGCCAGCTCTCGGGTCACGCGTCTACTATCTTACCTGTTGGAACGATATTTCTTTGCTGTTAAGTTTGTGATTTGTTGGTGTTGATTCTGTGCAGAGTTCTCAAAATTAAAACCACACTACAAATTATCGCGGTCCGTTTTATTTCAGTTTATCTAAGCGCAGCTTACATTTAGAGAATGCAGCACAAAACAGAGCATAACGACTAAGACAAACAATCGGACGCGACCTAAGTGGTGCCTGTCAGTCGCGACGTGTACCAGTGTGCGTGCAGTCGTGTCGCACGCCGGCGCTGCTGAGAACGGACGAGTCGCTTCGTTGACACTTTTGGCAGCCATCATCGCCTCTAACAGTAGGACGGCACAATGAGTTGTGCCACAGTGTGCTGTCTTATGAACTTTTGCTGATTCTCTCTAGCATCTTACTTTTGACTGCCTACCTGCTGCCTACCTACTGCTTTTAAGTAAGTTTTCCTTTTTTGTTTGAATCAGCTCCCACTTGTTCTCGAGGCAATACACAGGCGCTCTCCACCTAATAGTAAGAAGGATCATCATAAAAAGCCGAGCCGTGTTTGTTGCAATAATTCTTGTAGGTGTGGTCGTGTTGGAACAGGAGTAAATTTATTTTTACAAGACGATTCAAAATGGTCCTTGTGATTTAAATGAATAAAATACTTTTGACTTTGACTCCTACAAATGGCGACTGACTGCCGCGCGGACTCGTCCGACACGACCGCTACTGATTAAACCATCCGGCGAGCCAGATATACGTCACACGTCCGAGCGCTCAAGCTCACCCAAGGCCACGTCCACAACTTATATCTGATAGTTTGCACGCGCACGTGTTATTGAAGTCTCCTTCTCGGTTATGTTTTATTGCATCTGTAGCATTTCAGGCATGTGGATTAACTCCAGTGTGTTTTAGCATGTGTGTTGTCAAAGCACCTTTTCGATTGAATGCCTTATCACATATGGTGCAGGCATGAGGCTTTTCTCCAGTGTGAATTAGCTTGTGTCGTGTCAAAGCACTTCTTAGACTGAATGCCTTATCACATATGTTGCAGGCGTAAGGCTTTTCTCCAGTGTGAATTAGCATGTGTCTTGTCAAATGTTGTTTTTGATTAAATGCCTTATTACATCTATTGCAGGCCTGAGAATTTTCTCCAGTGTGAATTAGCATGTGTGTTGTCAAAGCACCTTTTCGATTGAATGCCTTATCACATATGGTGCAGGCATGAGGCTTTTCTCCAGTGTGAATTAGCTTGTGTCGTGTCAAAGCACTTCCTAGACTGAATGCCTTATCACATATTTTGCAGGCGTAAGGCTTTTCTCCAGTGTGAATTAGCATGTGTCTTGTCAAATCAAATCATTGACTGAATGCCTTATTACATATGTGCAGGCGTAAGGCTTTTCTCCAGTGTGAATTAGCATGTGTCTTGTCAAATGTTGTTTTTGATTAAATGCCTTATTACATCTATTGCAGGCCTGAGACTTTTCTCCAGTGTGAATTAGCATGTGTGTTGTCAAAGCACCTTTTCGATTGAATGCCTTATCACATATGGTTCAGGCATGAGGCTTTTCTCCAGTGTGAATTAGCTTGTGTTGTGTCAAAGCACTTCCTAGACTGAATGCTTTATCACATATTTTGCAGGCGCAAGGCTTTTCTCCAGTGTGAATTAGCATGTGTCTTGTCAAATGTTGTTTTTGATTAAATGCCTTATTACATCTATTGCAGGCCTGAGACTTTTCTCCAGTGTGAATTAGCATGTGTCGTGTCAAATCACTTCTTTGATTGAATGCCTTATCACATATGTTGCAGGCGTAAGGCTTTTCTTCAGTGTGAATTAGCATGTGATTTGTCAATGCACCTTTTTGATTGAATGCCTTATTACATATGTTGCAGGCGTAAGGCTTTTCTCCAGTGTGAATTTGCATGTGTGTTGTCAGTGAACTTCTATAAGTGAATGCCTTATCACATCTGTTGCAGGTGAACGACTTACCTGCAGTGTGAGTTCTCAGATGTCTCACTAGGATGTCTTTATGGGCATATCTGTTATTGCACACATCACAATAGAAATACAAATCCATGTCGCTAGTCTCCCCTCCCTCTTCGATTGACTGTTCCGTTATATTTAAACCATCACTTATTTTAAAATTATCGACAACTTCACTCTTTGCAATCAATTCTTCATCTTCATCTGTTGTTTCCTCTTTGACCACTACTTGTTCTTCAGCTGTTGTTTCCTCTCTGACAACTACTTGTTCTTCAGCTGTTGTTTCCTCTCTGACAACTACTTGTTCTTCAGCTGTTGTTTCCTCTTTGACAACTACTTGTTCTTCAGCTGTTGTTTCCTCTTTGACAACTACTTGTTCTTCAGCTGTTGTTTCCTCTCTGACAACTACTTGTTCTTCAGCTGTTGTTTCCTCTTTGACAACTACTTGTTCTTCAGCTGTTGTTTCCTCTTTGACAACTACTTGTTCTTCAGCTGTTGTTTCCTCTCTGACAACTACTTGTTCTTCAGCTGTTGTTTCCTCTTTGACAACTACTTGTTCTTCCCTAATGGTTACATGAGTTCTTCCAGAGACTGAGTCATAATCTATAGACATGCACTGTGTCGGTGTCACTGACATATTTAGAATTTTGTCCAGTTTTAGCATATCGTAGGCCGTGTGCGTCACCTGAAACCAAAAACAAGTAAAGTACTTATAGATGGTGCTTATTACACTATCCCTTGTAATGAGTAGTAGTTTTTTGTGAAAGAGTTCGTCCGGGGAAGTACTACCACCGTACCTATTTCTGCCGCAAAGCAGTAGTGCTTGCATTGCTGTGTTCCGGTTTGAAGGGTAAGGGTGCCGGTGAAATAACAGGCACATGAGACTTTCATCTTTATGTCTCAGGGTGGCGGGCGCGGTGCAATCGAGATGGGCGTGACCTATATGATAATGCACTGTTCATAGGCAGACGGTACCGCTTAGCATCAGGTGGGCTATCTGCTTGATTCGTCATACCAAGTTGTATAAAAAATAAAAAGTCATTGTGGTGGCCAGCTACTGATCACACTAACATCTCCATGTAACTTGACGAATGAATTTTCGTTGAGAGTTCATTTCCCACTCCCTAAACTTAGTCCTTGTCTTCTAGTACACAAGGTTATAAGTTACACACAGGTTTAGCAACTTGGAAGTTCTAATTTACGTTCTGGAAAAAGGCCAGGTCAAGAGTACCCTTAACCGACGAGCATGTATGAAGAATGTGATGAGAGTGAATGAAGCAAAAGAGGTGTGTCAGGATCGTAGCAAGTGGAAATCTGTGATCTCCGCCTACCCCTCCGGGAAATAGGCGTGAGTTTATGTATGTAGGAATGTATGTATGAAGTTATAATTTTCCCAAATGGGGCCTCAGGTCAAAAGTGATCAATGAAACCTCAAATTATAGAATTGAAATTACCGTGGCTTGGTATCATTTTAGAAAAATTACGACTATGCACCATTTACTTTACTATTCTCCAATTTTTTTTTTTTTTTTGTTCTGGAGTTTGACACAGTTAGCTCCGTGTGCCTTACGCCGACGTCGCGAGTGTCGAAGAACGGGTTACTGCCTCTCCCCCGCCGCCTGCCCCAGTATCCAGACGGGATGAGCGTGCAGAGCGCCAGAGCCAAGCTAGTTCCCGTCTCACGGCCTTCGAGCGTGGCCGCGGTCGGTGCTCATGAAGAAGGACCTCTAAATGGTCATCGAAACGTCAGCAGGAGAATAGTAAAGTATGTGGTGTATAGTCATAATTTTTCTAAAACCTCAAATTGTTTTGCATGGACCCAGATGATATCCAACCTAAGAATACATAAAAAAAACAGGAGGGGGGCAAGAAGGGGAATTTATTTTGAAGTATGAGACTATGATATTACATAGGCTATTGGCGAGCAGGTGTTAGTTCTGGTTAGTTACGGGCCCTACCAGACCACGCTCACCTTCGGCTCGCTGGCAGCTCACGTGGTGATCTCTGTTCTCTAGTGTTTTAAATCCATGTCGGACTGTCACTCATTTTGAAGTATGAGAGACTCCGATATTACATAGGCTATTGTATATTGGCATGCAGTATCGTTAAAATAAAAGACAAAAAAAAAAAAATGTACCTAGTTCAGAGGCCGTAGACAAAGTAACATTCTAATAGCGATGTTACTAGTAGAAAAGACAACTATGTATGAGAGAATGGTTCCCGGCATGCCGATTCCACGCTGCGTCGACTTCCCATAGTAGCGAGCTCTATTACGTCGACCGCGCTGTTACGTCGAGGATTTTTACATCGAGTTCGTTTCAGTCGCAGGTTTGCGTCGTCGAGCCTCATGAGCGCGCGTCTTGTAGCCTCGAGTGAACGGAACGTCGAGCCTCTTTACCGGGCGTACAGTTCACAATATGCACGGTTCATAGTTCTAGTTTTATGAAATAAAAATCTTGGATGATTCAGTCTTGAAATTTAATTTAATATATCAGAAAAACAACTTAAAAGTAAAATTAATAAAAACAACCAGTCATTTTCTTCAGTGAGGTATATTACCAAAAATACAAATGGTGCAAATGGTATGATTTAAAAGGATTTCTAGTAGCAATATTTAGTAAAACTTAGTAAAACCAGTCATGTGCTAGTCGGATTCGCGCACCGAGGGTTCTGTACAAACAAACCTGTGGGTATAGAAGTAAAAGTTATGGTATTTTTATTGGTAAATGAAATCATCATGAGGAAAGGGTGATACTTCTCCGCGTTCCTGAGAAAAAGGGTCTTGACAGACAGACGGACAACAAAGTGATCCTATAATGATTCCGTTTTAACTTTTGAGGTATAGAACCCTAAAAATGAACAATAAAAATAACTTTAACTTCTATTTTGCATGTGCAAAATTCAAAAATCTTTTAAGTGAATATTAAGTAAGTAAATCAAATATTTATAATTATCTATTTTAAAAACATATAAAATCAATAAAATAAGTTCAACAACAGTTATAACTTACAGCTCGTTCCCTTCAATCAGGGATACCTACATACTGTTGTTGTTGTTGTTTCGTATGAGGTAGTGCTGGCCTCTGGTGTCAGAGTTTTTCAAGCCGCCCGAGGGCCTCTGACATGGCTTATCGACTGCTATTAATCAATAACAGCCGGGACCGACCGCTTAACGTGCCTAATTAATAATTTAATAGATGAGCCAGAGTATTACGCGCATAAAACTCATCTGGATAGAAAAATTTACCAAGATACCTATTATGTAGTATCTATTGTGTTCGTTATTTGTTCGTTATTTAATTTCAAACTAGCGAATCACGGGCGTCGCACGGGTAGGGTCGGGATGACAAGCAGTTACCCCTACCCCCCCCACAATTCAACACCCACCCCCCTCAACACAACCCTACCTCCCTCCCTCCCACGCATCTATCAACACACCAAATCCCATTAAAATATACGAATATATATTATTATGGTGTATTTAGTATGCATCTCATAAGAACTTCTCCTATCCTGGTACTTAGAAAAATACACAGAGGAAAAATACTCTGTCCGACTTGTGAGGATCTTATTACTTGTTGTAGGTAGTATCCATCTCCTACAAGCTTCTGCTCTCCTGGTACTTCAAACAATCTTTCCACACACCAAATACCGTAAAAATCAGAGGGCCTACCACAAGTTTGTAATTTGTTACAACTCGGAATAACGAAAACCGAATTGCGAGTCGAAATGTCGTTTTTGTATGGAGAAAATGATAAGCGCCCCTAGCGGACTTGTTGAGAAACTCATTAAAACCATACATAAAAACAAATATCGACTCGGAATTCGATAGTCGGGATACCGAATGCAAAACTTAGACAAACCTGTGGTAGGCCCTCAGCTCACAGCTCAACTCACAGCTCAGTTCACAATATTGCGTATCTGACTGTACTTCTTGAAATCAGAATCTGCGAAACAACACTCGATTAAAAAACACTCGCCTGTTTGAGAATCGGCGTCGCAAGATTTCGACATAAAACCGTGCTCGACGTTAAAGTGTTCGATGCTATGGGGTGTTCGACGTAAAATAGTCGACGTAACAGCGCGGTCGACGTAATGAAGCTCGCTGCAATAGGAAGTCGACGCAGTGTGGAATCGGCATGCCGGGAACCATTCGTATGAGATTGACGTAAGCTATCTAAATATCATGTGGTCTATTGCATTGTATTACGACTGTAGAAGTGGAATCGCTTAAAAGCGAATCCCACTTGGCTAGGCCGGCAGGGCAGGTTTCCATACTTAACCTCAAAACTTGATATATTTTTCCTTGATAACTATGAGTTTCCACGTTTCCCCACCTATAGGGGAGAGCTTCGCTTCCCTCCCACTCCCCCAACTCCCAGTTATTTTAACTTAGTAGCTCAGTGCAGGTTTCCATACTTAACCACAACACTTTCTTTATTTTTCTCGAAAACTATAGATTTTTATTTAAATTGGTGGGTCTCCTTCTCCCCCTTCCTTGCTCCAATTCGCTTCGGTAGTTCATATCTATAGGCAACCCGGGAGAAGCGTAACAAATCATAATTCTTATGTTATCGCACACAACATTCGGATCTCTAGAGGTTAAGGAACTACTTTATAAAATGCAAATTGTCTCCACCTACCTCAATGCCTTCCTGCAATACATGTCTAAGGATACTATCAGATCGTTGAGCCACGTCCGAAAATCTACGGGCTCTGTGCAGTTGCGGGTAACAAATGTAGCATGCCGTGTTAGGCATTCCAACTTCTGTATCGAGCTGAAACAAATGGATTACCTATTAGCTGTGGTGTTGGTGAACATTATAAACTAAAGTTGAAACGTAGTTGGGACAGTACACACCTTGGCGTTGGCTAGTTTTTCGTATATTTCTATTAGTTGGATGTCTTCAATACTGTACATTCTGATATCTCCGGCAAGACAAACTCGGCACACAGAAGTAGACATACTTGATAAATATTACCCCTTGAACGATTAATTACACAACTGGTACCTAGCCGATTAATGAATATTGATTGCTAAAAGTTCAGTCACTGTCTGTAGTAATATAAATACAGTTAATTCTTTTGGTCCATGCTCTGGTGAAAAAATAATAACCTATATATAAAAAATTCCTCTATGATAATAACTTAGTCGCAGCCAAAGAGGATTTAATATGGTCGCAGCAGCACACAGACAGATTTTATTTGTGCACAGAGCATCCTAATTCGTAGTAGTTTGTGTGCACAGTCCACAGACCGAGTTCATTTTGTCTGTGAAACCATAGAATTTTAGACGGTCAGTTCGTAAAGACGACCTGTGTGACGCGGCGGGCGAACGATCGCCTGCGACGCAGGAGGTTGCGGGTTTGATTCCCGCCTTGGAACAAATATTTTTGTGATCTGCAGATATATGTTCAGGGTGTTTGGGTATTTTCTATTTATAATAAAAAATATCTATATATGTAATATATTGTATTAAGTTTATCAGTTGTCTAGTACCCACATGGAGGTATAATAGTAATGGAGTGAGTGCTAAAAATAGCATAGAGTGTTCCTTCTTACTCCTATCCTAGAAGATAGCTTGCTAGAGAGAAACAAATATATTGTCACACGACAGTCGTCTTTCCGTTCCGTACCCTGAATTTTGGTATCATGCATATACATCTCCCTAGATTGTTACCATGAATGTACTAGTAATTTAACATTTGGCCTGGTACGACTAACACAAATAAGAACAGATAGATTTATGCTTGTCTCATTCCAACACATGAATACATTCATATAAAAGAATGAGACTGGTATAATCGCTAACGTTTCGTTTTCCCTTCTTAACCGTGGTCCGGTTGTGTAGTCCGGCCAGCCGGACTGTGGAAAAAATATTTTTTCTGTGATACGGTTAACCGCACCAAGGAAAGAAATAACATTTCAGCTGTCCGGTCAACCGGACCATTGAAAATCTTAACCACTTGTAATAAAGCAGAATGTAATCTTTTTGCTCGACTGTCACTTGTAGTGAAGTATGTATAATTATTCAAAGATAAAACACGAAACATTCATATTTCGTTTTTAGCCTTAGTTCCATGCCTTTAGTCCATCTTTCTAGAGTACCCATAACACAAGCTCTGCTTAGCTTGGAGCTAGACAATATTGGGTGAACTGACCAGCATTAAAAAAATAAAACAGTTATGTGCTGCTTGTGGCGCGAAATTCAAATTTTTCTGCTATGGTAATACCTAACCTAACAGTGTTTGTTTTGTTTCAAGCACATTCATAGCCAAACTAATGATATTTATGTGGTAGGTACATTTTATTTACGTCGATGGTAGGTACTATAAATGATAGGAGGACACGCAGGCGTCTTCTGCTGCGGTGGATAAGGGCGCTTGAGGAGCCCTCCGCTGGCCACATACCATTGACGCGGTGCGGCTGGTCCTGGAGCGTTGGGTGACGAGGAGGCACGGGGTCCTCTCCTTCCACCTTACACAGATCCTTTCGGGCCACGGCTGCTTCGGGAGGTATCTGTGGAGGGTAGCGGGGGCGGAGCCCACGCCAGAGTGCCACCACTGTGAGTGCCCCGAGGATACGGCGCAACACACGCTGGCAGATTGCTCGGCTTGGGCAATAGAGAGGGCAGAGCTAGTCGCGGTGGTTGGTGCGGATCTGATGCTGCCGACCATTGTGCGCTCCATGATTGACAGCGAGAGTGCGTGGGATGCTGTTTCTATGTTTGCTGAGACGGTCATGACTGCCAAGGAGAAGGCAGAGATTTTTTTATTTTTTTTATTTTATTTTATTTTATTTATTATGATGGCGTGAGCATCACCCTGATGCGCGCTCGGAGAGGCGAGAGCGCCGGCGGTGCAGGTCGGGTGGCGGTCACCAGTCGGCGGAAAACCGTCGAGTCCCGTGAGTGTGGTTTGACTGTAAGAGGATGGATGCATGAGGTGCGCGAATTGCACGCCCTCGTGATGAAGTATGTGGGCCATTAAGCCATAAGGTGTGTGTGATCTTCGAGCGGAGGTCCTTAGGGGTGGGCCTCACGTCTCGAAGAGTTCCCCTCTTCAAGGGATCCGTCGTCGTACAAGTGTTACTGAACGGTGACGGATGTGGGCCATGGGGCCAAGGGCCATGAAGCCATAAGGTGTGAGTGAGAATGAAAAATGGGTGGTGGTATGGGGCGAAGGATGTGCAAAAACTGCACTGTAGCCCAGTGAGGGCGCACTGCGCAGCTGCCGTCACCACGCCGTGCCTGTGCAGCCTGTAGCCCTTCCAGAGGGGGGTGCACTGCGTAGCCGTGGTCACCACGCCATGCCTGTGCAGCCTGTAGCCCTTCCATGGGAAGATGATGAATGATTGATTGAGATGGCGGCTAAGGCCGCCCAGAATGAGAGGGATTACTAATATCGCCAGTCGGATCGCGGAAGGATTTTGTTCCCGTGGTCTGGCAAACATGGCGCGAGAGGAACACCGGAGTAATTTTAGTCTGGTATTCTGCCCTTTTCAGGGCGGTGAGTCCGACATAATTCCGGTCCTCCCCGGACCGGTTTATTCGTAAATGAATTGTATACTTTGAAGCATTGCTCTGAACACAAAAAAAAAAGGTCCTGTTCATTCCATTGCGAATGATCCATTGTATCATCGTGTTCGATCCTGTTTCCGTGATTTGTACTGAGTGAGCGGTGACTTTCTATCGTAAAGATGTTATTTACAAAAGGGGTAGGTAGGTACCATAGACTAACTAAACACAATAGACTGCCAATCTCATACAAGAAAACGTGATTCAAAAAGGTCAAATTCCAGGCTATTTCTAGATGGCGCTGGCAAAATTCCAGGCTATTTCTAGATGGCGCTGGCAAATTCATTCAATCAGCATTTTAACCAATTACCTAATCTCTTTAAAAATAAACATTTCAATTTCTAATTTACTTTTTAATTATGAAACTATGGTCGCAAAACATATTTTATCGATCTATTCAAAATACATGTAAAAATCATTTCAATCGTTTATAGCAGATTCAAAACAGCGACATCTAGCGTCATTGTAGGCAATCATTCATCGATACACGTTTTCTTGTATGAGATTGGCAGTCTATTGTGTTTTGTTAGTCTATGGTAGGTACTTAGGTACACAAGTGCAAGGTTGCACAACGCAGAATGATAGGTGCGAGTACTGAAGACAAAATAAAGTTTTTGATCTAGGTGATATATCTATATATATAAAACAAAGTCGTGTTAGTTACACCACTTTAAATAACTCAAGAACGGGTGAACTGATTTGGCTGAAAATTTGTGGGGAGGTAGCTTCGAACCAGGAGATTGACATAGGGGGTAGGGGTAGGAGGGGGGGGGGGGCCTGTTTTACCCTGAAAGTACCCGTGCGAAGCCGTGGCGAGTCGCTAGTTATTAATATTTATTGTTATTATTATTATTTGACACGATATGCTTCCAGATTGATCCCATTTTCATCAAAATCTGGTTCTGATGATGGGATCCATGACGAATTGAGGGAACTCCTCAGATATTATAGGCACACCTATAGCGATTCCGGTATTTTCAGCAACGAGTCAAGCATGTGTGCATTCAGAAAGTGCCATTTAGTGAACACCTAAATTAGGTAGGTACATATATTAATTCTAGATTTCAATGTCTGGGCAAAACGGCAAAATTTATAATTTAAATCTATTGCTGCTGTGTAACAAGTGTGTAACCTGTGTATTCCTGATAAAAAGTTACTATTTTAGAATTAGCTCGCGAGTTTTTAAATTGTGATTATTTGCTGGTTATTTTACATTTTTAGTAATATTTGATGCACCATAGCTAGGAAACTATAAATCGCATCAAAATTAATTAAATACTTATTTGTAGGTAATTTATTGGCAAATAATTCAGTGTTTGGCCATTTTGTCCTAGCTTGTTTAGTTTTCCTGAAAATTTAGAAAATCTGTAAAACGGGACACTTTTCAAGGGGGAGGGGTGAAGCGGGTAGCGGAAGGGGAGAGAGTCGTGTATGTTAATGTACTAGTATATAGGTATAACACAGCAGAAGTTTAAAAAAAAAAAAATTGCCGCAATAAAATCTGCTTAGAAGGGAAACTGATAAAAAAGACCATAGAATACAGATGGCCATTGTAAATACTCAATGATAAGTATTTCACATGAGGCGATAAGGGTGACTTTCCGATATCCGATTGAGCTGAAATTTGGCATACCCTCCGGTACGGAGGCCTGCGTTGCTCGATGGGCATACCTGTCTAGTTCCGATGACAATACAATACGATGGTGACAGCGAGCTGATCTGATGATGGAGACGGAAGGTGGACAACAGAACTCCTCGATTAATAATACGGAGCAGTTCCAACGGCATCCTGCAGCTCATTCGTGATCGCTATGACCTGCCAGTAATAGATAGATAGATAGATACGTTTATTAATAAAAAGGTTCATTACATATTTCATTGTTTTGTTGTAACCGCGCAAACCAAGGTAGGTTTGTGATGGTTACTCACATTCGCAAGACTCGCACTATTTACTAAACTAAAGGATACATAAATAGGTAAGTACTTATTCATAAACTACACCTCTTACCTATTTTCCAACATGTAGGTAACAACAGCGGGTACAATATAGGTACAGGCATGGCGCACTCCGCACGTTAGGTATAAAGCTACAGTACCGGCGGGTGGAGACTCGTCGGACTCGGTACTCAGTAGGTAACTAGCTACATAACAAATATTGACTTTTGTTTTATGTCTCCCGTATTTACGTAGTTAGATAATTAAATATTATTATTATAATCTAGTTAGGTACCTAGTAGGTACATATTTACAAGTTCGGTTTACAAGGTCAGGTTTAGCAACACGGAACGGAGGCCTGCGTTGCTCGATGTCTTAAGTACAGGCAGGTAAGTAAGTAGGTATACGATAGCTAAATTCATGAGGAATATTATTAGGCTATCAGCTATACCTACCTAGTACCTACATGGCTGAACGGGAGCACCGGGACCACGCAAATGAAGTCGCGGAGGGACTGCTATTTTGTAAACTGATGGACAAATGGGAATAGAGGGATTTTGAAAGTAATCATGGAATGGTGATAATATATGCGTTAAACTTGGGGTTCATATCTCAGCGGCCAAGCCTCATTGGTTTCAGTTCAGTAGGTTTAAGTAGGTACCTATAAAAAGGTAAGTCCAAGTGGTCAACTATTTACGCCAAGATACTTACTAAGTAGGTGTGGTGGTTGGCTCGATCCTATGGTGTGACGGGTAGGGACACCACAAAAACAATAGGACACAGTTCCACAACAAAGTCACAGACAGTTTCCACAGTAACATGGTTCACGTGTTGTTAGGAAATATGGAGAAGTAGAAAGGAATCTAGATTATAATAACATTTACAGTAGCTAATTGTAAAGTAATTGCTAAAGTATTTTTACAACAAAAACCGACCGGTATATATTCCGCGAACATCTGTTTCTTCCACAGATAAAGCAGTCTACTACGTTCGGAGCATAGATAATATATGTGTGTGTGGAATAGGAACGCCACACCACTCCCCTCCTGAGGGGCAAGTCCGAGTTTACACACACCATCGTAACGATGATCGTAACGGCGAGTGTACGTGTATTGCGTAGTAACTAGCCATTAATCTGTGACGTTTTTGGCACAGATTAATAGCTAGTAACTATGTTATACACGTACGATCGTGTTACGTTCACCGTTACGATGGTGTTTGCAAAACTCAGACTCACCCCTCAGAGACCGTCTTACGGGCGATATTTATAGGGTAGACGTACACCTCTCCCAGAACTTGTTTTTTTTTCAGGTGATGTTGTCTTCTCGGGTGCGTCTTTAACGGCATTTTCTTTCACCAGTGTAGTTGTCTTCCTGGGTGCATCATCACGGAAATCTTCCTTTGCAGGTGGTAATGGAAAAGTTGGATCTTTAGGCTGAGCACCATCGGTAATTATATAGATAGATAGATATAGGCAGGACTCAGTCTTTCCATTGCCACAGACACGGTTTTTCCCTTTATCAGCAATGTGTAAACCTTATTCTTCCTCTTCAGCACCTGATGCGGCCCAGTGTAAGCTGGTTGGAGTGCTCCCTTTACAGCATCTTCTCGGAGGTAAAGATGAGAGGTTGTTGCTAAGTCTTTGAAAATAAATATTGTTTTTTTACAGTGTCGGGCAGCTGGTTGAGGTTGTATATCCTTAGCGATCAGCCTGAGCCGTGCCATGAAATCGGTTATGTCATTGCTTTTGTAATTGGATGTATCGAATAGTTCCCCAGGTAATCTTAGTGGTTCGCCATAAACCAATTCTGCTGTAGAACCTTGGATGTCATCTTTAAAAGCGCTTCGTATACCAAGCAACACTAGTGGAAGTGATTCTGTCCAGTTTGGGTTAGAGTGACAGATGATTGCGGATTTTAGTTGTCTGTGAAATCTCTCTACCATTCCATTACAAGCAGGATGGTACGCTGTTGTTTGTTTGTGTTCAAAACCGATCATTTCAGCCAGGTGCTTGAGCAAGGACGATTCAAATTGCCTTTCTCTGTCAGTGATTATAGCAGAAGGGCAGCCGAAACGTGCTATCCACGTGGACATCAGGGCTTTTGCGACTGTCTCTGCGGTGATGTCCACTATGGGTAAGGCTTCTGGCCATCTTGTGTATCTGTCCACGGCTGTGAGACAGTATTTATAGCCATCTGATACTGGCATGGGTCCTATGAGATCTATGTGCACCGTGGTAAATCTGACACGTGGTAGTCGGAATGTTCCAGGAGTCGTTGATACGTGACGTGTTACTTTTGCTAGTTGACAGGGGTGACATGTCTTTGTCCATTCACGGCAGTCTTTTCGTACGCCAGGCCATACATAGCGCTGAGCCACTAACTTTGCGGTTGCGTTAGCGCCAGGGTGACTGAGAGAGTGTAAACTTTCGAACACTTGGCGACGAAATGGATCTGTGACGAAGGATCGTAGTGGTTGATTGCTGTCATCATAGTATAGTTGTATTTGCGTACCAGGAATGGTCGTTTTACGTAAGGTAAGTGAAGTTTCTCCCTCAAGTATACGTTTAAGCTCTGGATCGCTGCCTTGTGAGTTCGCCAAGAGCTCTAAGTTAACAGGTTGAGTCAGTTCTTCGATTCTGGACAACGTGTCCGCCACAACGTTGTCTTTTCCGGATATGTGTCTGATATCGGTACTAAATTGGGCAATATAGTCCAGATGCCGAAATTGTCTTGGTGAACATTTATCCTTTCGAGTGTTGAAAGCGTAGCAAATGGGCTTATGGTCTGTATATATAGTAAAATGGCGAGCTTCCAGCATATGTCTAAAGTAGCGGATTCCCTCGTAGATCGCAAGCAGTTCTCTATCGTATGGAGAGTATTTGACCTGCGGTGGACTAAGTTTCCGCGAAAAGAAAGCAAGGGGTTCCCATGCATCGTCTTTGTATTGGTGAAGAGCAGCGCCTATCGCCGTGTCTGAGGCATCTGTGACAATTGCTAATTTGGCGTTTAAGTCTGGATGCGCCAATAGTGTAGCATCACATAGGCTGGTTTTACACTCTTCAAATGCCTTTAACGCGTCACCCACTATGCTCACCGGATGTGAGCCTTTCACGTTGTCAGTGAGCAGTGCATGTAGTGGCGCTTGAGTTTTTGCAGCACTAGGGATGAATTTGCGATAAAAATTTATCATCCCTAAGAATCTTCTGAGTTCCTTCACCGTTTTTGGCAGTGGGAATTTGCTTATTGCTTCGACCTTTGACTCGAGTGGCTTGATACCCGAGATATATGAGACTTTATAGCCCAAAAAGGTTTTTTTTTTTTTTTTTTTTTTTTTTTTATACTAATGATTGACGGAACAAGCAGATGGCCCACCTGATGTTAAGCGGTAACCTCTGCCTATGAACAGTGCATTACCTCATAGGTCACGTCCACCTAGGACGCACCCTATGTGGCATTGCAATGCGCCCGCCACCCTGAGACATAAAGATGAAAAGTCTCATGTGCCTGTAATTTCACCGGCACCCTTACCCTTCAAACCGGAACACAGCAATGCGAGCACTACTGCTTTGCGGCAGAAATAGGTATGGTGGTAGTACTTCCCCGGACGAACTCTTTCACAAAAAAGCTCTACTACTACTTCTGAAGCTCCGAATACGCACTTCGATGTGTTTATTACCATGCCATAGTCGCGAAGTTTCTCGAATAATTGGCGTAGGTGCTCTTTGTGGCTGATTTCATCTGGGGAGAAGACTAAAAAGTCATCCAAATACACGTAAATGAAGTCCAGGCCTCTGGTCATTTCATCTACGAAGCGCTGGAAGGTTTGTCCGAAGAGCCCGAAGGTCATATACGGGAACTCAAATAAGCCAAATGGCGTAGCTATGGCGGTTTTTGCTATGTCTTCACTGTTTACTGGAATCTGATTGTATGCCTTTACTAAATCGATTGTAGAGAAGACGTGGCAACCAGAGATGTTGTGTGTGAAGTCGTGGATGTTACGGATTGGGTAGCGGTCAGGAACAGTTCTCGCATTGAGCATTCTGTAGTCGCCGCATGGGCGCCATCCGTTGTCCTTTTTTGGTGCCAGATGTAATGGCGATGCCCATGGACTCTCTGATGGTCTTGCAGTTCCACTCTTGATCATGGCCTGGAACTCTTTCTTGCCAATGAGCAGTTTGTCCGGGGCCAAACGACGTGGAGAACAGGATACTGGAGGTCCGGGTGTAGTTTTTATATGGTGTCGCGTATTATGGTTGATAACACGATTTTCGCCAGCTGGACGCGTAATTTCGGAAAACTGACGTAGTAATTCGTGGTAGGTTGAGTCGCCAATCAGTGTCTTTACAGAAGAAATTGTGATCGACGATGATACCGAAGCTGCTGCTGTTTTCAGAGTCGTGCTGTCAATAAGACGTTGATTTCGACAGTCAACTATAAGTCCGTAGTGTGACAAAAAGTCGACGCCGATGATAGGTTTGGTGACATCTGCCACTATGAACCGCCAGCTGTAGTCCCGACGTAGGCCAAGATTCAACTCGAGGTGGGCAAAACCATAGGTAGTTATATTTACCCCAAACGCCGCGTAGAGTTGATATTCAAACGTTGGGGATCGACGTTCGCGGAGCAAGGTGCGAGGGAAAACGCAGAGATCGCTGCCGGTGTCAACGAGAAACTGCATCTTCGATCTACGATCCATCACGAACAGGCGACCAGGTATGAATTGGCCATCGGATGTCGCCATCACCGACTGCCTTAGTAGTTTTCCGGTCTATAGTCGCAAGGTTTTACACAGGAGTTTGCTTTTTTGCCGTGCTTGCTATGATACCAGCAAACTGGAAATTTCCTGTAGTTGGACTGGGATCTCGTGGCCTTCCTATCTGAGCTGCGTCGTCTGGATTTTGACCCTGATCTATGGTCTCGTGAAGAAAGAGCTTCCACTTGTCTCGAGAGTTCGCTGATTTGTCGGGCCATCGATTGAAGTGCAGATTCTGTTTGTGCCGACGCCATGGCTACTTGTGGTGTGCTTGGTACTATTTCATGCACACTGTCGGCTAAGTCTGCCACCGCTTGGAGATCAGCTGTTTTTTGTGACACGATGATCGGTTGTAGTGCTGTAGGCAGGCGACTGGTCCAGATAGTCTTGATGAATTCGTCTGGTACTGTAGGTCCTGCAAGGCGCTGTAGATGTCGCATAAATTGCGATGGCCGCCGGTCGCCAAGCTCCTCGTGCATCAGTAGTTGTTTAACTTCTTTTTCTCTAGATGCTGACAGGCGCTTTATGAGTTCGGTCTTCAGTAGCTCGTATTTATTAGTTTTTGGAGGTGACACAATGATATCTTTCACTTCGGCGGCGTATCGATGCTCCAAAGTTGAAGTGACGTAATAAAAATTTGTATCGTCATCTTTGATGCCGGACAGTATAAAGTTGCCTTCTAGTTGAGAAAACCATACTGCAGGCTCTTCTGCCCAAAAAGGAGGTGGTCGCACACCAACTCGAAAAACGCCGACTTGTTCCGGCGAAAATGTCCCTTGAGGTGCGGAATCATGGTCACCCGATTTATCTTTGTCATTTGCCTGCATATTTTTCCAAAATATTTTCGCTTACGTTTTTGTCCTTTTTCAGCGGGGTCACCAGTGTGGTGGTTGGCTCGATCCTATGGTGTGACGGGTAGGGACACCACAAAAACAATAGGACACAGTTCCACTCACTCAGTTTATTATAACAACAGTTTACAAAGTCACAGACAGTTTCCACAGTAACATGATAGTTCACGTGTTGTTAGGAAATATGGAGAAACGAAATAGTAGAAAGGAATCTAGATTATAATAACATTTACAGTAGCTAATTGAAAAGTATTTTTACAACAAAAACCGACCGGTATATATTCCGCGAACATCTGTTTCTTCCACAGATAAAACAGTCTACTACGTTCGGAGCATAGATAATATATGTGTGTGTGGAATAGGAACGCCACATAGGTATTGATTTTCTTTGATACCTACTTTAAATGTTTCTCCTTATTACCTAAACGTACAAGTTCTTATGCGCGGACGAAGTCGCGAGCGGGTCAGCTAGTAATGAATAAATAGATACACACAAAGTACAAAATATATACACACAATAATTAAATTAACTAAATAAATAAACTATCGTTTCGACCAAAGTTACTTTCGTTGAAGGTAAATACTGATTATGTTTTATTTACCTAGTAATCGTATTATCTTCATATAAGGTAGTACCTAGCTACACAGACTACTAGGATGCTAACGCATCAGAAGGACATGTGACCAATCGGCCGTGCTAGACACAAGCTCTGGTTCCTGATTGGCTCAGCAATATAGAGAATGACAAGTAAAGCCACAGAAGCTACAATTTGAAGAAGGAGCAGTTTTTTTTTCTGGCTTAGCCTGGCTATTGAAATCAAACAAGTAAAGCCACAGAAGCTACAATTTGAAGGAGCAGGTTTTTTTTTCTGGCTTAGCCTGGCTATTGAAATCATATGTTTTCCAATATTATATTTTGGGACAGTAAAACAAATAAAATAAAATCAAATACATTTGTTTCAAGCCTTTTTTAACAAAAGTGATATTGTTGGTCCATTGATCGATTTATTTCCATAAAACCTCTAACACCACAACAACGCAACTGTCAAAAAAGAGTTGTATGCAAGCAACTTCTATATGGCAATACAAGTGGGTTTACTGAAGCACACAAACCTCTTCTTTAATGGAATTAAAAATTTGCGCATTGATGCCTGATTCAACACGCAATTTGGAAACAATTTTCTTCAGTGTTGTTTCTGATGGAAGGATTAAAATCTTTTTCAGAAACCTATATGACTTTGGTCCTTGTTTTAAAATTGACAGAGCAATTAACTTTTCGTCACGAGTAAATCTTCTGCCTTTTGTTTCTTTGAGCATAGGTTCACTTGCATCCTTATGAGTTTTTTCGCCAGAGGATTCATTCTTGATAATATTTCTTTAAAGGAGTGAACTGTAGCTGTTGGGGATAGCTCTGGTTGTAAACAAAACTACTTAATTTGATTTCAGAAGATTAATATTTTATCTTGAGAATTTTAGGCTCTCAGTTACAAAAGACAACCATCTTCACAGATAATAAAAAACAGACAATACTTTATATTCCTTCATGCTTCTTCTTCTTTTCTTATTTAAATGGCTTCTACTGGCTATGTGCAGGCAGCTACATGACTCCTCCCTTAGCGAAAGCGTACCGGAAGCTTGACGTTGCGTCCATGCCGAGTTGTCTTCAATATTGATGACGGACCTTGGCTTGAAGTTGGGCTTCTGGTTGCTGAAGTATCTGTGCTCACTGGTGGAAGTGGTGATGTAGCTGAAGTATCCTGATGTGGTATGATGACTGATGATGTTGGTAAGTGATCATCGTAGTTACTTTCGTTGACGGTGTAGGCAGGCTTGAGTCGGTCGATTGATATGACAGCAGATCGTCTCTCAGGTAGTTGAAGTTTGAACGTCTTTCCGTTTCGCTCTAATACTTTGTAGGGGCCTTCGTAGGTAGGTTGTAGTGGCTTCTTCACAGCATCAGTTCTTATGAAAACTTGCTCGCAGGTATTCAAATCTTGATGAATGAATATCGGTCGTTTATTTCCGTGTGATCTTGTAGGTTGACAAGGTTTTACGGAGTTGATAGATGCGCGTAGTCGGCTCACGTAATCAAAATCCATATCTTGTTCGTTCGATGATGATGAGGTGAAGAAATCACACGGTAGACGAAAATTGTAGCCGTAGGTAAGCTCGGCGGCACTGACACCTGTGTCAGAGCGTGAAGCGGCGCGGAGTCCCATGAGTACGGTAGGTAGCTCGTCGATCCACGTTGTATGTTCAGATAGACGAGTTTTCAGTGCAGTCTTGAGAGAGCGGTGCCAACGTTTAACCATACCGTTCGCTTGGGGGTGGAAAGGTGAACTCCTAGTCCTCGTAGAACCCATGGTGTGCAATAGTTTTGCGAAAAGATGACTTTCGAAGTTCCTACCTTGATCGGACGTTATTACTCTTGGTGAACCGAATCGAGTAATCCAATGTTCATAGACTATTTTCGCGACGGTTTCGGCTGATGTTTCTTCTGTAGGTATTGCTTCGGGCCATCTTGTCACTCGATCGATCATCGTGACAAGGTATTTATATCCTTGTGGTGAAGTAGGTAGTGGTCCAACGACGTCTATGTGTATATGTTGAAATCTCTCTGCAGGTGGGAATGTAGATACACTACTGGTTGTGTGTCGCTGTACTTTGCATCGTTGACATTGAATACATTGCTTCGCCCATTTTCCGACTTCGATGTTCATTGCTGGCCAGAATAATTTTTGACTGACGAGTTTGAGTGTTGTTCTAACTCCTGGGTGACTTATACTGTGGAGTGCATCGAATGCGACTCGTCGAAATTCTTCAGGTAGATATGTTATCTAGTACCCATAACACAAGCTCTGCTTAGCTTGGGGCTAGTTAATGTTGAGTGAACTGTCCAGCATTATTTATTTATATTAAAAGATAAACATGTAATTACCTGATTCTGACAAAGGAGTTTGATACGAAATTGTTGCCATGCCAGATCTAACATCGAGCACTCCGGTACGGTGCTCAGAGAGTAGTAGTAGAGCTTTTTTGTGAAAGAGTTCGTCCGGGGAAGTACTACCACCGTACCTATTTCTGCCGCAAAGCAGTAGTGCTCGCATTGCTGTGTTCCGGTTTGAAGGGTAAGGGTGCTGGTGAAATTACAGGCACAGGAGACTTTTCATCTTTATATCTCAGGGTGGCGGGCGCAGTGCAATGCCACATAGGGTGCGTCCTAGGTTGGCGTGATCTATGAGGTAATGCACAGTTCATAGGCAGAGGTTACCGCTTAACATCAGGTGGGTCATCAGCTTGTTCCGTCACTCAGTAGTTAAAAAAAAAAAAAGATTTAATTAAAAATAGTTTAATCGGATTGAATGTAAACAATCGTACAAATGGCAGCCGACAAGTCGGAGCCCGCCGGGTACTTGTAGCTTCATAGTCATACCTAGTGCGGAGTGCGCCGCGCCTGGCAGTAGTAGGGAGTTATTACAGACACATGACTGTCATGTCTCAGGTGCAATGACACGTAGAGCGCGACCTAGGAGGGCGACCAAGAGGCATAGCAGGTGGGCAGCCTGCCAGTTACGTCATTTACCACCACTCGTTGCAGTTTGCAAATACAATAAACTGCAATAGTCTACTCGTCCCGTCCCGTCTCATACACATACTAGAGGTAGGTAGCTGTAGTTCAATGAACTACTCCCGACTCTGTCGCAATTAAAATACCTATGTTACGTTCTTTTTAATTCAAAAATACATTTATTTACAGAAAGAAATAGACAACTAACACAAGCAGGTATGTACAAAATTAAAAATTTAAATATAAATACAAATGAAACAGTTGTGCTACATGAAGACCGCTGCTAACGATCTAAAGGTAGCTAAACTGATCCAAATCACTACCAGACAGAAGCGTTCCTAAGATGCTGGCTGCATTGCCACGCTGAATGGCAATACTAATGCGTTGAGCCAGATAAGAGCCAGCTCTCGGGTCACGCGTCTCCTATCTTACCTGTTGGAACTATATTTCTTTGCTGTTAAGTTTGTGATTAGTTGGTGTTGATTGGTTTTAGTTCTCAAAATTAAAACCACACTACAAATTATCGCGGTCCGTTTTATTTCAGTTTATCTAAGCGCGGCTTATATTTAGAGAATGCAGCACAAAACAGAGCATAACGACTAAGACAAACTATCGGACGCGACCTAAGTGGTGCCTGTCAGTCGCGACGTGTACCAGTGTGCGTGCAGTCGTGTCGGACGCCAGCGCTGCTGAGAACGGACGAGTCGCTTCGTTGACACTTTTGGCAGCCATCATCGCCTCTAACAGTAGGACGGCACAATGAGTTGTGCCGTCCTACTGTGACGACTATGAACTGTGTGCTGTCTAATGAACTAGCATCTTATTTTTGACTGCCTGCCTGCTGCTTTTAAGTAAGTTTTCCTTTTTTATTTGAATCAGCTCCCACTGGTTCTCGAGGCAACACACAGGCGCTCTCCACCTAATAGTAAGAAGGATCATCAAAAAAAGCCGAGCCGTGTTTGTTGCAATAATTCTTGTAGGTTTGGTCGTGTTGGAACAGGAGTAAATTTATTTTTACAAGACGATTCAAAATGTTCCTTGTGATTTCAATGAATAAAATACTTTTGACTGTGACTCCTACAAATGGCGACTGACTGCCGCGCGGACTCGTCCGACGCGACCGCTACTGATTGAAACATCCGGCGAGCCAGATATACGTCACACGTCCGAGCGCTCAAGCTCACCCGAGGCCACGTCTACGACTTATATCTGATAGTTTGCACGCGCACGTGTTATTGAAGTCTCCTTCTCGGTTATGTTTTATTGCATCTGTAGCATTTCAGGCATGTGGATTATCTCCAGTGTGAATTAGCATGTGTGTTGTCAAAGTACTTTTATAAGTGAATGCCTTATCACAGCTGTTGCAGGCGTGAGGCTTTTCTCCAGTGTGAATTAGCATGTGTGTTGTCAAAGTACTTTTATAAGTGAATGCCTTATCACAGCTGTTGCAGGCGTGAGGCTTTTCTCCAGTGTGAATTAGCATGTGTCGTGTCAAATCACCTCTTTGACTGAATGCCTTATCACATATGTTGCAGGCGTATGGCTTTTCTCCAGTGTGAATTAGCACGTGTCGTGTCAAATCACTTGTTTTACTGAATGCCTTATCACATATGTTGCAGACGTAACGCTTTTCTGCAGTGTGGATTAGCATGTGTGTTGTCAAAACACCTTTTTGATTAAATGCCTTATGACATATGTTGCAGGCGTAAAACTTTTTTCCAGTGTGAATTAGCATGTGTCTTCTCAAAGCACAATTGTGATTGAAAGCCTTATCACATATGTCGCAGGCGTAAGGCTTTTCTCCAGTGTGAATTAGCATGTGTCTTGTCAAAGCACATTTGTGATTGAATGCATTATCACGTATGTTGCAGGCGTAAGGCTTTTCTCCAGTGTGAATTAGCATGTGTGTTCTCAAAGCACATTTGTGATTGAATGCCTTATCACATATATTGCAGGCGTGAGGCTTTTCTCCAGTGTGAATTAGCATGTGTTGTGTCAAACCATTTCTTCGATTAAATGCCTTATTACATCTATTGCAGGCGTAAGGCTTTTCTCCAGTGTGAATTAGCATGTGTTGTGTCAAACCATTTCTTTGATTAAATGCCTTATTACATCTATTGCAGGCGTAAGGCTTTTCTACAGTGTGAATTAGCATGTGTGTTCTCAAAGCACATTTGTGATTGAATGCCTTATCACATATATTGCAGGCGTGAGGCTTTTCTCCAGTGTGAATTAGCATGTGTTGTGTCAAACCATTTCTTCGATTAAATGCCTTATTACATCTATTGCAGGCGTAAGGCTTTTCTCCAGTGTGAATTAGCATGTGTTGTGTCAAACCATTTCTTTGATTAAATGCCTTATTACATCTATTGCAGGCGTAAGGCTTTTCTCCAGTGTGAATTCGTATGTGTGTTGTCAGTGCACTTTTACAAGTGAATGCCTTATCACATATGTTGCAGGTGAACGACTTTTCTGAAGTGTGAGTTCTCAGATGTCTCACTAGGATGTCTTTATGAGCATATCTGTTATTGCACACATCACAATAGATATACAAATCCATGTTTTTAATCTCACCTCCCTCTTTGACTGACTGTTCCATTATAATTAAACCATCACTTATTTTAGAATCATCTACAACTGCACTCTCTTCAATCATTTCTTCATATTCTGCTGTTGTTTCCTCTTTTACAACTACTTGTTTTTCAGCTGTTGTTTCCTCTCTGACAACTCCTTGTTCTTCAGCTGTTGTTTCTTCTTTGACGACTACTTCTTCTTCAGCTGTTGTTTCCTCTTTGACGACTACTTCTTCTTCAGCTGTTGTTTCCTCTTTGACGACTACTTCCTCTTCCTTAACGGTTGCATGAGTTCTTCCAGAGACTGAGTCATATTCTATAGACATGCACTGTGTCGGTGTCACTGACATATTTAGAATTTTGTCCAGTTTTAGCATATCGTAGGCTGTGTGCGTCACCTGAAACCAATAACAAGTAAATTACTTATAGATGGTGCTTATTACACTATCCCTTGTAAGGAGTAGTAGTAGAACTTTTTTTGTGAAAGATTTCGTCCGGGGAAGTACTACCACCATACCTATTTCTGCAGCGAAGCAGCAGTGCTCGCATTGCTGTGTTCCGGATTGAAGGCTATGGTTGCCGGTGAAATTACAGGCACATGAGACTTTCATCTTTATGTCTCAGGGTGGCGAGCGCAGTGCAATCCAGGTGGGCGTGACCTTTATGATAATGCACTGTTCATAGGCAGAGGGCTTAGCATCAGGTGGGCCATCTGCTTGACCCGTCATTCCAAGTTGTATAAAAAAAAAAGGAGGCATTGTGGTGGCCTGCTAACACATCTCCATGTAACTTGACGAATCAATTTTCTTTGAGAGTTTATATCCCACTCCCTAAACCTAAGTTTTTTTTTTTTCTGTGTTTGTCTTCAAACTATGAGCAGGTTTGGTGTGGATAGACGGGTTTGTAAGAGAAGTGGTCCAGCGACCTTTTCTCAATTTCTGTGCATCATGTTCTGATGGGTTCCATAATGTGTTAACTATCTGCTATTCAGTTATTTTGTAGTAAGACATCTTTTCTTTTCAGACGCTTTTTATATGAGGGCTTAGTGAGTCGCTGTGCCAGTTGATTGAATTGGTTTCTCAATTTTTCCTGATAGGCTTGAGCACTAGTTTTGATTTCTTCAGATACCGTGTTGACTTTAAGTATTTCATGCAACTCAGTGTTTCTTATGAACCAGGGTGCGTTGGAGATATTTTTAAGCAGGCCATTTTGGAAGCGCTGAATTAAATTTATATTGGAGGTGTAAGCTTGATCCCCACAGTTGGATGCCATAAGTCCAGACTGGCTTCAGGACAGTTGTGTAGATGAGTAGCTTGTTATCAACTGACAGTTTTGAGTTTCTCCCAAGGAGCCAGTAGAGTCCTCTGTATTTTAAGCCTAGTTGATCCCTTTTTGTTAGAAGGTGTTTCTTCCATGTCAGGCGGCGGTCCAGGTGCATGCCTAGGTACTTTACGGTGTCACTATGTGGTAGCGGGTGGTTTCCTAGATAAAAGAGTTGGCTTTTTTAACTATTCCGGTAATATGGGCTTCCCACTTGACGTTTGAAGTAATCAAAACCCCCAAATCCTTTTGGGAGTCAACAGAGTTAAGGGGGTTTCCGTTTAGACTGTAAATTAGTTTGGGATTAGCATGACCAAGGTGAAGCAAACTGCACTTGGATGCATTCAGATTAATGATCCAATCGGCAGTCCATTCCTGAATGCGGTTGAGATCATTCTGTAGCTGGCCAGAGTTAATTAGTGGATTGGAGAAGAACTTCCCGTCATCGGCAAAAAAGGCTGCTTGAGATTCCAGGAGATCCACTAGGTCCGTTATGTAGATGCCGAAGAGGTGGGCTGAGAGCACTGAGCCCTGAGGTACACCACTGAGTACTCGTTTATATTGAGACAGGGTGTTTCCAACACGCACCTGAAATGTTCTGTCAGCCAGGTAATTCCCAATCCATTTCAGCAAACTACCACGTATTCCAAAGTGATTCAGTTTAACTAGCAAACGATGGTGAGGAACCCTATCAAAAGCACGCTCAAAATCAAGGTACACAACGTCAACCGGGTTCTTCATGTCAAGTTCATTAGTCCACGAGTGCAAACAGGCTAGCAAGTTGGTAATAGTGGATCTTCTCTTACAAATCCATGTTGCTTGGTGGAGACAATACATTCCTGGTTCAGAAATAAAGTTAAATTCTGACTGATAATCTTTTCCATAATTTTCACAATGATACTAGTTAGGCTGATAGGACGAAAGTTGCCAGGCTGAGTTTTATCACCCTTTTTATAGATGGGAGTCACCACAGCGTGCTTCCAGTCCTGCGGTACATAACCACTCTCGAAGGACTTGTTCATTAAAACAGCAACGGGAGCACTAAGAGTTTCTGCACAGTTTTTCAAGATACAGTTCATTATGTGATCTGGACCTGGTGAAGACTGAACCTTTAGATTAGAGATAACCTTCCTCACATCACTTTCAGTAAACAGGACATCAGATAGGCTGCTTTCCACATCAGCAGAGTTAAAGTCAACTTTATTAACCATGACCGGTTCCTTGGAGTAAGCTTTCACAAATTCCTCAGCGAAGACATTTGCAATGTCACCCGGAGCAGTGACCAGGTCACCATTAGAGCTTCTAAGCGCGGCCGGAATGCTAACTTTTGAAGCAGTGCATCGACGAATGTAGGAGTAAAAAGCTATGTCACCATTTTCCAAAATTTTTGCTTCATACTGACTTCTCAATTTTCTAGTCAGCGCAACACATTTATTATTGACCTCCCTGTAGTTAGCATAGTCAAGTTCTATTCCAGATGTCTTGTATTTATCCCATAATAATTTCTTTTCAGCCACAAGTTTAAGAATACAATCATTAATCCAAGGTTTATTCCGGTGTCTACTCTTACATTTTTTCTCCGGAGCATGCTTGTCAGTGGTAGAACTAATTGCATTTAGGATACCCAACCATAATTGCTCTGTATCCATGGTCGGGTTCAAAAGATCAATCCTGCTGGATAAGTCAAAATTAAAGTCACTATAGTTAATATGTTGTAGGTATCTTTTGAGTTTAACAATGTTGTTTCCTTTATGTAATTGGCATTGAAGACCAAATTCAAGAACACAGTGGTCACTCTTGCCAATGGGTGGTTTATGATCTATAATTCTATATGCTTGATAAGGGTTTCTTCATTGACCATTATTAGGTCCAATAGTGAGGGTTCATGTCCCTCTTTGTGCCTAGTAGGGCCAGTTACTAGTTGGAATAGGTTACTCTCGAGGAACCTATTTGCAAATAGCTCTGCAGGTCCAGACCGCTGTTGATCACTGAAAGGACACCTGATCGAGGGGTAATTGAAGTCACCTGCAATTATCACAGAGTTACTCTCAGAAGCTGTAAACAGATTGGTCAATAACTTCAAGTCATGCGGTCTCCATATGTGCTCATTGTGATTCTCAGATCGGTACACACCTATCACAAGAAAATGGTAGATTCCAAGCTGTATGTCAACGTAAAGTGCCTCAATATCATCACACATGTACCTCTTGTTGAGCCTAGCTATTACTGAGATCCCATTCACACTATCTATGACATACATAGCAATGCCACCTCCTCTAGTTTTTCCCTCCAACTTATTTTTCGAATGCTTTCGGTCTTGTCTAAATAATGTATAGCCGGGTATGTTGAAAAGTGCTGTTGCAGTCTTTGCTGTTAAGCCAAGTTTCCGTTAATATCACAATGCATGGCTTATTTTGATTCATATAAAGCAGAAAAAGATCAAATTTAGGACAAAGAGAACATAAGTTAGTATACATAAAAGTAAGGTTAGTATAAGGGTTCCCATTGAAGCAAGCTAGTTTTTTTTTTGGAGTACTATCTTGGGGATGCCCTTCACATACTTTATAGTTAGGTCAGGTTCCCCCTTCTCCACCCTTTCTCTTAACGTCTCACGTAGTTTGCCGAGCTCTTGACGTTGTAAGGGAGTTTTATCATCATAAATTCTTACCCCGTTCATGGCCCTACTCTTGTTTTTAAGAATCCAGATAGCATTTTCCCTTGATCTCATAACCACCTTAACCGGACGAGGTTTAGCGTTCCCAGAGTCGCGAGGACCCAGACGCTGTACCGCAACAACTTTATCCAAGTAATCACATCCATTGTTTACATCGAATAACATTTTCTTCACAACTGTTTCATCATGCTTTTTTCGGTCAGTGCCTAACTCAGAATCACTTTCCTTGACGCCAACGATTATAACATTGGTAGCCCTTCGTTCACGGTCCACTATTTCTTCCAGCAAGGCACTGGTGTCCCGAGGTGCCAGCGCCGCCTGCACAGGCATCGCCTGCGCTGCCATCCGCGCGGCTCCCTCTACAGACGATGACGTAGGCCGAGTGCTAAATGCTTCAGATATTTGCTTTTTCACCTCGTCTAGTTCTTCGCGAAGACTGTCGTATGATTTTATAAGTTTGGGAACTTGAAAGAGAGCCTCACGACATTGCGGGCACAAGTACAGAAGCGTACGTTTGCCCTTCAGCCCCATTACGCGCGCCTCACTGCTCGTTAAATTACTACTTAGAAGACAAAGGTTCCGCTTGCAACCATCACACTGCACAATATTTTCATCGCTAATATCGTTTTCACACTGGAAACACTTCATTTCACTTGATTGTAACTTCCGAACGATCGACAATTGCGAGAAAAAACGTTTCGAATTATCCAAACACTTGTTGATTTAGGGATATTTATAGTCACAATAGCTAATTTTGTGCACAAATAACGAATTAACACAGTTTTCAATGCTAATTTATCACTATAACTAATTAAAATGAAGATTAAAATAAGACGCAAATTTCAACACTACTGATACAACTGAGGGTAGGGTGAAGGAAGATCAGCTGTAAAAATTGTGTAGAGTATGGGTCCCAAGACTGAACCTTGTGGAACACCTGCATTTATATTGTAGAAGCCAGAAGTCTCCTTGATTGATCTCCTTCTTTGATTTGAAAAATTAGATTTTTTAGGTATGAGTTTAGGAGGGAGTAATATGTGTGTGGCAGAAATGTTTTTATTTTGCACAGAAGGCCATCATGCCAGACTCGGTCAAAAGCTTGCTGGATATCGAGGAAGGCAGAGGAGCAGTATTCCTTATTTTCCAGAGCACTTCGAATAGTGTCATAGACTCTGTGGACTTGTTCTGTTGTTCCATGTGTCTTTGTCGAAACCCAAATTGATGTTCAGGGATGACCTTCCTGTCAGCCAAGGCAGGGGACATTCTTTTGAGCAGTACTCTTTCAAATAGCTTAGATATTACAGGCAGAAGGCTTATTGGTCGATATGAGCTAACTTCATTTGCTGGTTTACCTTCCTTGGACACCATTATTATCTGTGAGACTTTCCACAATGATGGGAAGTGTTGCACCCGGAGTATTCCATTAAACAATGTT
Source organism: Operophtera brumata (assembly GCA_932527175.1). NCBI lineage: Eukaryota > Metazoa > Arthropoda > Insecta > Lepidoptera > Geometridae > Operophtera > Operophtera brumata. The sequence continues at coordinate 27,819,761 of OW052239.1, read as the reverse complement.
GTCAGGTATATGATGCCTTTTATGGGAGTTGTTGTAAAACCTCTTTTGTAATTAAGTCAAACCCTGGTGCTTTTTTACTATCTAGGCATTTTATTTCAAGTACAATTTCCTTTGGTGTTACTGGCCTTATTGGTAAGTCTAACTGGAAGTCCTGGGCTAGTGTATTCACAGGGTCTGCTAGTGGAGCAATGGGATCGGGCTCATTTGGGGTGAACACATTTTTAAGATGGTCTGCAAATGCTTCGGCCCTTTCTTGATTCGATCGGGCCCATCGATTGTTAAGTAGTTTTATGGGTGGATTAACCCTCTGCGGTATATTATCATTATTCTTCATTACTTTCCAAAGTGAGTAGTTTGTTGCTTTAGTGGCAGTTAGTGATTCCAAGTGATTTTGCATACTTTCGTCCTCTGTATCCTTTATCATAGTTTTTAATTCAAACATAGCTTTGTTTAAGGCTGTTTTGTCAGAGGGGCACCTACTGGTGTGCCATACACGACGCAGTCTCCTTTTTTCTTGTATCCTTTTTCGGATTTCCCCAGGCACATTTTTCAGTCTCATTCCATATTCTGATTTTTGGGGAGTTAATCTCCAGCAGGTTGTCTGTATTGTATTTGTAAATTGCATAGTAGCATTATCAACATCACCAGAACTTTTCAGGGCAACTTTAAGTTTCAGGGTATCATCCACTATGTCACGGAATGAGTCCCAATCTGTTTGTTTATTGTAGAGAGTAACTTCTTTGTCCTGTAGCAGGACCTTGGTACCTACTCATTTTTAGTATAACAGGGATATGATTGGAACATCCAAATAAGTCAGATTCTGTGTTGAATGAGTATTTGAATAGACCCTTGCATATAAAAAAAAGTCTATTATGTCAGGCATCTTGTATGACTCATGAGGGACTGCGTTTTAGCACTCTTCCTCTAGTAGTTATGAGTCTGGACTGGAGCCCCAGTGTACATGCTTGGCGTTCCAGTCACCACCAGATATCCACCGCTTCTCGAGTGTTTGAAAGTATTCATCTAGAAGACCCTGGGTAAATTTATGTTTAGGTGGACAGTAGACTGCGGAGATATTGAAGTTACCATTTTTATCTTGCACTGTCATTGTTGCAGCTTGAATTTCTTCTGTTTGGAATTGACAGAGGTAGTGGTGTTTGATTGAAGATTTAATGATGACTGCCGCGCCTCCATGAGCTGTGCCATCAGGATGATTGGTGCAGTATATATTAAAGTTTCGTATTTTTATGAGGTGGGTTACAAGTATACAAGTAAGATGTCCAGATCGTGCATATCTATGAACATTTCCACCTCTTGTTTGTTGGGGGCTAGGCCGTTGATGTTCCAGGTCGCTAGCTTTAGAGTTCTTACTTGAAAGACTTTTCTACTAGAGTCACTATAAGACTCAAGTTTATAAGTTATGCACAGGTTTAGCAACTTAGTAGTTCTAATTTTCCTAAATGGGGCCTCAGATCAAAAAAACGTCAAATTATTAACCTATATTGAACCTAGTGATTAATTATATGCACAGTTAATAAAATAAAATACTATGTATACGTATTAGATGCATTCTGCAATGCGTAGCATCCTAGTAGTCTGTGCTGCAAAGCACAGTCACAGATAAAAGAATACTATACTAGTACAGATACCTCATGCCATACAACAAAACGTGACCGCCATAACTCGGGCTATTCTGCGGGCTATTTTGGTTGCCTTACCTGGGCGCTAGATGCCGCTAGCAGGGAAATGATAGCTAGAGCCACCTAGCACCTGCAACTGGAATTACCGCGTAAAACACGCACTCGCTCAATAGATGGCGTTAATTTTGCATCGAGTGCACGTTAGACAGCTAGCTAAATAATTACGAATCAGAACGTCTAGTAGTCTGAGTGGCGACCGGGAGTTTTATGTGCAGTTACTATTATTTATTCTGTGGAGTGGTGAGCTGACTTACGGTTTTTTGCCTAGATAGATCATACCGGACTACCCGGACTTGATGATAAGATTCGTTGGTATAAGATTTGTCCTGGCTGGTTGCTTATTATGGAATGTGTTATTACTGAAAGAAAGCGTTAATATTCCGTCGTGTACATATTGTGCTGTATATGGATGCAATAGTCAAAAAACAAATTAAGAATTATCATTTTTTGCATTGCCGAAGGACGAAGAAATTTAAGTTATTTGATTGATGTACTTACATTAGTTATTTTCTGTAGGTACATATCGAAGTAATGCCTTTTATAGGTGTGATTTCTTGTGCATACAGCATAGATTTCAGAGATCTAGGTTGTAATATAGGTGTATGTAGGTAATTACTTGAATTTAGGTACCTACCTACTTACCGATCTACTTACGTGCTTAATTAGACTTTACTTCTGAATCGCTCCAAATTAGTGAAAGAGTTCGTCCGGGGAAGTACCTACTACCACCATACCTATTTCTGCCGCAAAGCAGTAGTGCTCGCATTGCTGTTTCGGTTGGAAGTGCATGGTTGCCGGTAAAATTACAGGCACATAGACTTTTCATCTTTATGTCTCAGGGTGGCGGGTGCAGTGCAATGCCACATAGGGCGCGTCCTAGGTGGACGTGACCTATGCGATAATGCATCGTTCATAGGCAGAGGTTACCGCTTATCATCAGGTGGGCTACCTGGTTGTTCCGTCATTCTTAGTACTTATAAAAATAAAAATAAACATGAATGAGTCTTTATTTCTACATAATAACAATATTGATAATAACATGTGGTACTTACGTAATTCGTAGGTACATAATGGTAGCGATTTGAAATTACACTCGCTAAAGTTATAGCTAACTAAAATTGGTTTAGCACGTGTTGGTATTTGAAACGACACTCTCTATTTCTAAAATTCTCTAAAATAAAAAGTATGACGTCATCGGCCATTTTAGTTATTCAAATTAGCTAGTCTGCATTTGAAACGTCATTGCTATCTGTCACTTTTGACTTAATATTAAGAAATTCCTTTCTATTTTAGCAGCCACCTGCAGAGGTCCCTGCTAAATTTGGCGCCTGACAAATATTTGAATTCTCTATATTCTAAATGAACGAATTATATTAATTCGCATCATAAACTCACAGAGCAAGTAATCTCTACATTTTAAACTATTATATCTGAAATATGGACGATGAATTCGTTGTTGCGGCAGTGGTTCATGCATCAGAAAGGTTATTTTATGTGTGATAGGTACATACATCACATACATCGCCTGATCACTATCTTCAAGAAGCCCGAAGTATTCAAAATAATTTAATAAACACACATTTTAATATGTAATTTGATTTTTATTGAGCCCCTCTAGAAGGTACAATTACACTACCCCAGTACTGTAGAAAAAATCAAGCTTCTTACTAGCACTAGAACCACACCTCTTTGCATTACATTATGTACAATGCATTTTAAAGATTTGGTATTAGAGCTTCGCAACAAGTTGTTAAGACTAGCCTAGACTAGTCTAGCCTTACTATATTACCTACCATTAGGCCTTTGTAGTGGGTTTTACATAGCTGGAATAACGAATATTAATATTATAAATATTAAAAACTTCTACGCAATTATATACATTTATTTTATAAAAACTTAAAAATTCTTAAACATATTTTTCATAGACTGTGGTGGAGGCCAGCCTCACCGCCGTCAGTTTGCTGCTGGGGTCCCGCCGCTGCGAACACTACCACCTGCTGAGGTTCAGGAAGTGCGGCAATAATTTTCTCTGTGGACTCCCTCACGACCTCACACATCATCGCCGCAGACTCCCTTATTGCAGACGCCAGGCATTCGGCCGCCTTAAGCATTGATTCCCTGTACAGAGTACTGTTGCTTTGCAATACCCTACCCAGGGGCTCAGCCGCATTAGGACGCCTGTGATGCCGGCGTCTGCGTGTGGGTCCATCGTTATGTGTGGTGGGGCTCAGCGGTGGTGGTACATCTGGTGCTACATCTGGTGGTGATATAGGTGAAGGCGGGTCCTGAAACATGATTGCAACGCTTGCCTTACATACATATACACATTACAACGATACTGGTACTGGGCCATACATTTTCTCTTTAAACGAGCCTGACTAAGGCACGCACCCTGTACGCTCTAACTAACATCATAGTATGAAAAAATAAATACTGACCAGTCGGGGATATTCACGGTTCGTGACTCCATAGATGGCGGCTGACCCCAGGATTTCAATGACTTTTTCTTCTGTTGGGGTCAATGGTTCATTTGGAGGACCACCACCTGTGGCATTTATTGAGTCCCGGACCTTCCTCGCCTTCGTTTTCACCTTTACCACCCATCCGGACCACACCTAACATATAAATAATACATATTAGCAGCCATATTATTTCGATCTTGTATCTATTTGTAGGTATTGTTAAACTCACTTTCTGCCACTCTTCTGCAGTTCTCCTGCACCCAAGGCAATTGAGCTGGGTGGCCAGCCTCGACCACAGCTCAGAGAAATATGCATTAGCAGAGTTTCCTGAAAAAATAAAATTTGAACACGTACAATTGTAACTTAACTACAAAGATTTGAGTAATGAAACAATTCATGATGATTCAATGCAATTGAATGTACCAACCTCTTTCCACCTCCATGTTAGCGTGCAGGGATTCCACCATCAGGTGTTGCTGTTTTTTATTTACTCTTTTACGCGAGTTATCCATTTTATCCCTAATTATCCAACAAACACAGAAGATTTGTAACAACAAACGCAGAAGATTTGTATCTTGGCGGCAAAGAAAATTGGATGGCAAGATTGACAAGGGTTTGGTTCACTGACGATGTTGCCAGAAGTAAAATATAATATGGCCCATTATTTCCTCATCAAGTGATAAATGCTATGAAAAATACACCTGCAGGCATAATTATCTTTGTAAAAACAAAACAAAACAATGTTTTTATCAATACATCCACTTTCCCGCACTTTAAATGGACTGCAAAATAACCGGTATTTTCCGAAATTTATGTAATGGCCACACTCTGTTTGCGCACAGCTTTATCTGGCAAAAACCTAGAATCACTAAGTTGTCTATGGTTTATTCAACTTGGGTGGCTAACTATCGTTGTTTATTTTAGTAAGGAGGTGAAACTCAAATGCCGAATAACTAAACCTAAACTAAATTAGCATCTTTAAAATTAACTTTAGCTTTAGAAAGTGGTAATCTCAAATCGCTACCAATATGTACCTAATATGTACCTATTTGAAAATTAAAATAGATACCCGCGAGGTACTTTAAGGCTTTTTTTGTAGGTTAGGTAATTTAGAGCGAGTTCAGTTCATAATAATAATATGTTTTGGTCATCGATGGTTTTGGTAAACCTACTGATGTTTTTAAATTAAATCGTAGCTTGTTAACTTCATAAGCAGAGAAAAACTATACTTACCTACCAACTTAATATCTCATCGTTATTATATCCATATAACTTTGTAACTATTTCATTTACCTACAAGCAATTAATTTTGTAAAAATAAAAAAACCCTCAACGCAATGAAACGGCTGAACCGATTTTGGTCAAACATAGCTAAGAACACTCCAGAAAAAATCACCTTCCAAACAAAAAAAAAAACTAATTAGATTCATCCGTTCGGGAGCTACGATGCCACAGACAGACACACACACAGATACATACACACACACACACACACACACACACACACACACACACACACACACACACACACACACACACACACACACACGCGCGCGCGCACAGACCCCTCAAACTTATAACACCCCGTCGTTTTTCCGTCGGGCGTTAAAAATACCTACCTGCTTTTGATCTTTTTTTGTTATATTACTTGAATGACGGAACAAGCGGATGGCCCACCTGATGTTAAGCGGTAACCTCTGCCTATGAACAGTGCATTACATTACAGGTCACGTCCACCTAGGACGCGCCCTATGTGGCATTGCACTGCGCCCGCCACCCTGAGACATAAAGCTCCGACCCTATGTTACGGCCTCTTCTAGCTGTCTTGCGCGTTACGAAGTAACTAATACATAATCTGTGCTACAATGCTGACTATCTACCTACATAACAGAAGGTTAATTTAATTTTTTATTAGAAATGTCGACAACCCTTTTGATGCGCATCACTCCGCGCCAGACAGCGACAGAGTTACGCGTTAGAAGAGAGAGCAAATGTTTAGGTGAATATCGCGATAGGTATTGAGCGCTAATGCGAGCTGAATTGCACTTTGTTGCGTCCCAGCAAGAGTCGCTATATATATAATTTTTTTTCGCTAAGTGCGTCTTCTGTACTTGTACTAATATTTATTCTGTGATAGAACATTCTTTTTAAAGAAAAAGTCCAAAAAATGATAAAAAATGCTATATGCAAACTAAAATTTTACATGCTAAATAATCAAGAAATATGCTAGATTTAGCACTAAAAATGCCAAAACAGCAACATTTAATGCAAAGTTGACACAATGCGTTTCGTTCTTCAATTCAATTCTTAGGTATCTACGATACCATTTTGTTTCTTCTGATTTCGAGTAAAAAAATTATGAATTAGTAATCTACCTACTTATTAGTAAAACGCAAAAACTAAACGCAACAATACAGTAATTTAAAATAGCGCCATCTGTTAAGTCAGTGCTATCTGTGGTACTAAAATAAACTGTGTCTACCCCAACGTAGTTCAAATATTTACCGCCAGAGAAACGACATCATTTGATTTTTTGTAAAAATAATTAAAATTGATTACAGAGGCATTTATTTAATTTTCCCGTGTTATGGGTATTTTTTGCTATCAGAAAATCTTTTTTTCAGGATCTAATATTAATTTTTCACATACTTCAATAACAAATCTATACCTGTAATGCCATCTATTGAACTTTAATAGAACAATATATTTTTTGTATGGGATGAGACCCCCCGGCACAGTCAAACAGACGGGTCTGCTTTTTTAAAAATAATGACAACTTTTTCCTCTTTGGTTTATGGGGAACATTATGGGAATAATACACTTCTTCCATGATTACGACCAACTTCAGGTAACTTATTCACGGTACAGACAAAAATAATATTACAACATATATAAATTGTAGCTGCTGTCTATGATGTCGCACTAAGAACATATCAAACCTCCCCTTAAATGCTTCGAGGTTCTTGAGCCACCTCCATCCACCGACCTTTCACAGCAGTTACATTACATGCAATGACATCGATCGATCGAGCCAACGGTTGATCGAGCCGGTTCAGGTACCAATTTCCCAGCAGTATTTCTTATCACAGATAATATCAAAAGTGATCAAAGAAACCTAAAATTATAGAATTTAAATAACCGTGGCTTGGTATCATTTTAGAAAAATTGCGACTTACTTACTTTACTATTTTCCAAAATATATTTTATATTTTTTTTTAATATTATTTTTTCTATTTTTTAGTTCTGGAGAGTGACACAATTAGCACGTGGTGTATAGTCGTAATTTTTCTAAAACCTCAAATTGTTTTGCAGAGACCCAGACGATAGCCAACCATAGAATATGTAAAAAAAACGGGAGGGGGCCAAGAAGGGGAATTATTTTTGAAGTATGAGACTTTGATATTACATATGGTATTGGCGTGCAGGTGTCAGTTCTGGTTAGTTGCGGGCCCTACCAGGCCACGCTCACCTTCTGCTCACTTGCAGCTCACGTCGTGATCACTGCTCTCTAGTGTTTGAAATCCATGTCGGACTGTCACTCATTTTGAAGTATGAGAGACTCCGATATTACATAGGCTATTGTATATTGGCGTGCAGTATTGTTAAAATAAAAAACAAAGAATTCAAAATGTACCTAGTTCAGAGGCCATAGACAAAGTAACATTCTAATAGCGATGTTGCTAGTAGAAAAGACAACTATGTATGAGATTGACGTAAGCTATCTAAATATCACGTGGTCTATTGCATTGTATTACGACTGTAGAAATGGAATCGCTTAAAAGCGAATCCCACTTGGCTAGGCCGGCAGGGCAGGTTTCCATACTTAACCTCAAAACTTGTTAATTTTTCCTTGATAACTATGAGTTTCCACGTTTCCCCACCTGTAGGTGAGAGCTTCGCTTCCCTCTCACTCCCCCAACTCCCAGTAATTTTAACTTAGTAGCTCAGTGCAGGTTTCCATACTTAACCTCAACATTTTCATTATTTTTTCTCAAAAACTTTAGGTTTCCTTGATTTTTATTTATAGATGAGGGTCTCCTTCTCCCCCTTCCTTTCCCCTCTATCCCCAACTCTCTACGGTGGTGAATCATATCTATAGTCAACACGGGAGAAGCATAAAGAGTCATAATTCTTATGTTATCGCACACAACATTCGGGTCTCTAGAGGTTAAGGAACTACTTTATAAAATGCAAATTGTCTCCACCTACCTCAATGCCTTCCTGCAATACATGTCTAAGGATTCTATCTGATCGTTGAGCCACGTCCGAAAATCTACGGGATCTGTGCAGTTGCGAGTAACAAACGTAGCATGCCGTGTTAGGCATTCCAACTTCTGTATCGAGCTGAAACAAATGGATTATTTAGCAGCCCTGGTGTTGTTGAACAATATCTACTGTTCAAACGTAGTTGGGACAGTACAGACCTTGGCGTCGGCTAGTTTTTCGTATATTTCTATGAGTTGGATGTCCTCAATGCTGTGCATTCTGATATCTCCGGCAAGACACACTCGGCACACAGAAGTAGACATTTTTGATAATTATTATCCTTGAACTATTGATTACACAACTGGTACCTAGCCGATTAATGAATATTGAATATTGATTACTAAAAGTTCAGTCACTGTCTGAAGTAATCTATATTATATAATTTATATATACAGTTAATTCTTTTGCACAGACTACTAGGATTCTACCATAGAGATTTTTTTAAATATATTATTTTTTTTATGCTCGCATTTTTTTGGTTTCTGCTCGGGCGAAAAAATAATAACTTCTCAGCAGCACAGACAAACAGATTTTGGGTAATTGGGTAGTAGTTTGTGTCCACCATAGACGTAGAATTTGCGCTACGCCAACAGATCTATGGTGTCCACAAACAGTGTACATTTTGTCTGTGAAACCACAGACTTCTGATTTTCGCTATATCCGTAAATCTAAAATGTACGCGATAATTTTAAGTCTATGGATATATCTATGTGTGATCATGTGTGTGATACAGAAGGGTCTGTTTGGACTCTTCCCGCCACTTTCGAAAAGAGACGTTGTCTGCTTTTATTTTATTTCTTTTCCTAGTGTTTTCTTGAGTTATTTTGGTGGCATTTTAACGAATGTAGCTCGTTTAAAAAGCACAAGTGTAGTGAAATGAAATGGAAGTGAATTGCGTGACTTTTGAAATTAGTGGAAATTGTCTACCAGAGTTTTAGTAAAATTGGCCACCGTTTTACTAAAACATGACTCGACTGTGACTTTGACGACTTGGAAGGAGTTTAACGTTGCAAAATATAAATGGCAAATGCACAAGCCGAGCGGCGCCAATTATAAGGAAAAAAAAAATAAGGGTCTGTTTTTTATTTTGTAAATAATATCTACAACATGAATAACAACCACTTTTGTTTATACGGAAAAAGGCCAAATAAAGGGTTTGAAATCTGCCATTTTTGAAAGAAACGTCGTCATTTTTATTTTATTTCATTTTAATGTGTTTTTTCGAGTTATTTCGTGTAATTTTAGTGGCATTTTAACCGGTTTAACTTGGATAAATGGCACATGTGTGATGTAGTGAAATTTAAGTGTAAAGCGAGTCTTTTCGAAATGGTGGATTTTTTCCTGTAAAAACTCAGTTTTTCTGCCACCGTTTAAACTGGGTTAGGACTTGACGGTTACTCTTGACGATTTGACTATAAAACTATAATAAATTAATCACTTGACATTGGCTAAATTGTTGCAAATAATGCACAGAAGCCATTACCGAAGCTAAGAAGAAGAAGAAGGCCAAATAAAGTTGACAGAGCACGTGATAGGTACTATAAATAAAAAATTATGTGTTGGGTCATATAATTACCGTCAAATAAGTTTTCGCTATCTGAAGAAGTGTTGATTAGCTGTGATGAGCAAAAAACACGAAAATATTAGAATTTCGCGCCACAAGCGAAAGCAACCACCTTAACGGCTCATCTGGAGGTGCAGTTCACCCCTCACCCCGTTCCGATGATCGTACTTCCGAAACTGGGCAAAGACCGTAGACTACCAGCGAGCTACCGCTTCTCCCAACCATTGCGAAACTATTCGAGCAACTGCTGCTGCTGAGACTGGGCCCTTACATGAGCCTAGACCTGAGCAGTTCTGATTCCGCAGTCAGCACTCCACTACACTCCAACTCACACGTGTGTTACACCACCTCACCGATGAGCTGAACAGTGGCCACTCCACTGTCTCCTCGACGTGGAGAAGGCCTTCGACCGCGGTTGGCACACTGGCCTCTTGCTGAAACTCATCGCATCAAGTCTGCCGCCCGCGCTCTAGTCGATCGGGGCGTCTTTCTTGGAGAAACGGAGCTTCTTTGTTTGGTCGAAAAAAATATATACTTTTTTTGTATGGGGCTCCCATACAAAAAATAGTAATAGGGTCCCTTTGGGTACGGAATCCTAAAATCAGCAAAAAAACTTTGCGAACAAATGTGTATACCTAAATAGCGACTCTTGCTGGGACACAACAAAGTTCAATTCAGCTCGCATTAGCGCTTAGTGCCTAACGCGATATTAGCTATACAATGCCGCTCTCTTCTAACGCGTAACTCTGTCGCTGTCTGGCGCGGAGCGTCGACTTGTCACTTACGACAACATAATTATATATGGTATCATTATAAATAATCATCAACTACAGGAAACCTCTGTGGCGCGGCGAGCGAAGGTTCACCTACGACGAAGAAGGTTGCTGGTTCGATTCCCGCCTCGAAACAAATAATTGTACGATCTGCAGATATTTGATCAGGGTGTTCTGGGTAGGTAACTTACTATGTAGTATGTACAAGTCCGACCAGAAAGAGTAGAAAATAAATGAGGGCGCCACTATCGTTTACATGGTATCACCATATACTATGGCAGAACGTTTTGATACTTGATATTTTTATATATATTTATAACACATTGCAGTTCTTATTTTATCAAAAGGGAAATTTTACAACAAATATTTATGCTCGTCACATAAAGGAATAAGAATCAAACCCACTATGTTAAAGTAATGGGAATTTATGAATTATTGTACATGTTTCTCAATAAATAAATAAATAATAAATAATAATATTTTGGGCTTCTATGTCATGAACAAAAACATTTTATAGGAGCATTGGTATCCAAACCAGTCCACCTATGACACTAGGTACCTACCTAGAAAGAAAGCAAGAATATTTTGTGTAGAGGGGAAAAAACACAATAGACAATTTTGTTGAATAATAATATAATATTCATAAATAAATCACTCTAATGACTCAAAGTCAAGATACTCAGTACCCGACATCGATTCTTCTTCAGAATGTTGTGGTTGAACATAATTGGAAGTTCCTGCCATACCGTCATTTTCATCTTCACTCTCAGATTCCATTGGGCATTTATTTTTTATCACAGAATGATATGGTGCATTATCCATTACTATGATTGACGATTCAGTTAAATTGGGAATCAATTTTTCAGATATCCATTTAGTAAAATTTTGTTTATTCATTTTAGAGTGGTAATCTTCATTTTTATTATTTCCACTGAACAATAGAAGGGCGTTTGGAACGAATCCCTTTTCACTTCCTGCATGCACTATAATACACCTTTTCCCTTTAGAAATATCTTCTGTTACACCTACGGTCTCTTTGGACTGCCAACATCTTTTCACTTTGTATGATGAATGTATGTAACTTTCATCCAAATATATTACATTTTTTTGAAGCTCTTCAGGTAACATTCTATTTTCCATGATTACTTTGAGATAGTGTTCTCTTTTGGCTGCAATATTATCTTTTTCTAGTAAAGCTTTTCTATTTGACTGGCACTTTTTAAATGTAAACCCAATTTTTCTTAACAATTGTCTTAAATGTTCTTTACCTCCGTCATAATTAATATCTTCTTTTAAAACAGCTAGCAATTTCGACAATGTAGGAACTTCTTTCTTAACTGAATAAAAATGATGTATTTTTTACCTGATAGCACTGATATCAAAATCATCCAGCACTTTCCTAGGTCGACCTTTTCTGTGCTTGGCGGGAGTACCAAATTTTCCACAATTTTTTTGCTTTCATTAACAATCCTCCTAATAGTGCTCTCAGATTTTCCTGCAAAAACATAAGTAAAGTATCAAAAATAACGAATTGCACTACAAAATACAATTCAATGGGACAATGATCAACACAGACAAATTAGTATGATTGACAAGGATTTTGGATGGATTTACACGATTCTTTTAGTAAATTATAATACGGCCTTTACACTCGCGCTTCGTCCCTCGCCTCGTGGCTCGCCTCGTCCCTCGTGCGAGGCTCGTGTTGATCGATGGTAAATGAGTTGCCTGTTTACACTCGCGTGCTGAGTTCAGTCGTCTTTGAGCTAGCAACAATGGAGGACGTCGAAGTCTTGGCAGCAACAAGTTACACTCGTAAATGGATGCCAACAATGTTTCCATAGCATCGTAATACAACCACACTGGCTTGTAAATATCATCTGCTCCTGCGCCGGATCTTACTGATTGTTTTTTGCGCCGGAGTAGCTGACGAAATGTAGCCATGAGATAATTTTTCTTATTTTTTAATTCTGTTTGAGATCTTCCCATTTGTTCGGACAATCTCGCATGGGCATCGCTTACTTTTTGGCTGTTCTTGTGGCATTTATGTTAAGGGTCCCAAATTATTCATTCTTTTTGAAATAGTTCTATGAACTTAAATGTTTGGTCTTGCGACCAATCCATTATACGATTACTGCGTTTTTGTTTTTGCGTATTTGTTAAAACTAAACACAACCTGCGCGGCACGATGTAGAAGCCAGAATGAAGCGGGAGGGCGAATGTAAACATCCACTCGCGTGCGACGCGAGGTCCTTTGACTCGTGCCCCAAAAACCGCTCCGGACGCGAGCGCCGCGAATGACGAGGCGAGGGACGAGGCGAGCCACGAGCGTCTGTTCACACTCGCACCTCGCCCCTCGCCTCGTCCCTCGCCTCGCGACTCGTACGCGAGTGTAAATGAGCTATAACAGTTTACGTCCAGTGTTATTCTCTTTAACCATCTACTTACCGGTCAAATATGCTGTTCGTTTATAAACGTCTTCTAATTCAGCCAGCAGCGTCCCGGCTTGATACTCAGCCAAACATCTCGTAAACACTTTGTAAATAATGTCACGAGCCCCACTGCGTATAGTTTTATTCATATTGCTAATATTGCTTGCGATTTATTTGCTTATTAGGTTTATTGAAATAAAAACATCAACAAATAAAAACAATAATTCAAATATTCACGCTCGACCGAAATTGCAGTGTTTCCGCTAGCGGAAAATTATTCTGGTTAGTCCAAGAAATATTAATTTATATAAATTATTTTTAAATGTCCGTTTTTTTATTCTGTATATTGTATTGTAATGAAAATAAATCTACATGCATAAGTCACATCATACTTACCTATCTAAATACTTTTTTTTGTTATATCATTATTAGGTGGTTGCAAATTATATATTACTAGATGACCCGCGCGCGACTTCGTCCGCGCGTAGTTTGAAAACATCTCCGGCGCGGCGTGCAGACAACAACTTAAAGATCAACAATCATCCCGTGAAACGACTTTTGAAACAACACCACACTCAAGTTTTTCAATTTAGGGGTCACATTTTACCCTTAATTTCCAGAAAATATTTTATTCTTAACAACGACATTGTGAAATGGCCTGTGAAACGACACCGAACTCAAGTTATTCAATTTAGGGGTCTTATTTAACCTCGAGGTCCTGAAAATATTTGAATCTCAACAACGACACCGTGAAACGACCTTTGAAACGACAATATACTCAAGTTTTTAAATTTAGGAGTCCCATATTAACCTTGAGGTACTGAAAATATTTTAATCTTAAAAACAACACCTTTGACCTTTGAAACGACACCGTACTCAAGTTTTTCAATTTAGTGGTCCCATTTTAACCCTGAGTTCCTTAAAATATTTCGATCTCAACAATGACACCGTGAAACGACCTTTGAAACGAAACCATACTCAAGTTTTTCAATTTAGGGGTCCCATTTTAACCCTGAGGTCCTTAAAGTATTTCGATCTCAACAATGACACCGTGAAACAACCTTTGAAACCATACTCAAGTTTTTCAATTTAGGGGTTCCATTTTATCTATGAGGTCCTGAAAATATTTTGATTTCAACAACGACACCGTGAAACGACCTTTGAAACGAAACCATACTCAAGTTTTTCAATTTAGGGGTCCCATTTTAACCCTGAGGTCCTTAAAATATTTCGATCTCAACAATGACACCGTGAAACAACCTTTGAAACCATACTCAAGTTTTTCAATTTAGGGGTTCCATTTTATCTATGAGGTCCTGAAAATATTTTGATTTCAACAACGACACCGTGAAACGACCTTTGAAACGACACCATACTCAAGTTTTTCAATTTAGGGGTCCCATTTGAACCTTGAGGTCATGAAAGTATTTTGATTTCAACAACGACACCGTGAAACGACCTTTGAAACTAAACCATACTCAAGTTTTTCAATTTAGGGGTCCCATTTGAACCTTGAGGTCCTGAAAGTATTTTGATTTCAACAACGACACCGTGAAACGACCATTGAAACGACACCATACTCAAGTTTTTCAATTTAGGGGTCCTATTTGAACCTTGAGGTCCTGAAAATATTTTGATCTCAATGACCTCGATACCATACTGTGAAACTAACTTTTAAATCGTCAAAATACGCTGAAATCTGGCTAAAACGTAAAGTGTATTTATTTACAAACAAAACGTTCCCGTGGCTTTTTTCAGCAAAATTTCAGGTACTGCTGAAATTTATTTTTTTTATTTTTATATAAGGAATCTACCTGTGAATTTTCAAGTATCTACTACCAACGGTTTCCGAAATACGAAGCATTTTAGTTTTACATTAAAAGCCGTTTTGGACCCCTTACATGGTGAATTTTCCAAAATCCTTTCTTAGTACACCACTACACCCAAAAATGAATACATCCTCCAAATTTCTTGTATCTAGGTCCAGCTGTTTAGGCTGTGCGCTGCAAAACGCAAAGTGTATACATTAAAAGCCCTTTATGGACCCCTAAGGGAGCGAATTTTCCAAATTCCTTTTTAAATACACTTTTAAACCCTAAAAGGACTACACTCTCCAAATTTCAAGTCTCTACGACCAGCGGTTCAGCCTGTGCGTTGTAAAAACTAAAGTTTTTTTATTTTTTTACAAAGAAAACGTTCCCCTGCCATTTTTCAGGAAAATTTCAGGAATCGCTGAAATACATGTTTCATAATTTTATTTGAGGAATCTCCACGTAAAATTTCATGGTTCTACTACTAACGGTTTCCGAAATACAGAGCATTTTTGTTTTAAGTTAGAACCGCATTTTGAACCCCATAGCATGCGAATTTTCAAAATTCCTTTCTTAGTAAAACCCTACGCATTGAGACGAACACACCCTGTAAATTTCAAGTCTCTACGACCAGCGGTTTAGGCTGTGCGTTGGACCTCGGTCAGTCAGTCAGTCAGTCAGGACATTGCCTTTTATATGATTATGGCGAATGAATCTGGCGACAAATTCACTACAGCGGCCACACTGGCCTTTCATAAAGAGTTGCCAGTTTTTAGTAAATTTTAGTTCCTTGATAATTAATTTCTACTCTTTCTGGACGGACTTGTATCATAAAAACTAGTGGTTCACCCGAACGATTTAGGTAGGTTACATTATTTCTTTCGAAAAAATATACGTAAAGGAGTTCGAAAAGTTAGAGCTACAACGTCGTTCAAATTCCTAAAAACAGGAGGTCAACAATGGATGATAAAAACTGGTTAGGGTTTTATAGAGTACAAGCATAGAGCAACACGGAATGGAGGCCTGCAATGCTCTACAATGCTGTACAAGTTTCGAAATTCTACAATTTTAGACTTTTCCCAGTATTTGTGTCATAAAAGCAACAAACATACCAAAGGAGATGTTCAGAAGTGGTATAATATTCCGAGAAAATTCCAGCAGTTTGAAATATATCTCAAAAAAAAAGCTTATTTATTGGGCTACTCGATTACATAATTTTTTTCTTTTATAAAACCTCCGTTTCCAAGAAAATATAAAAAATGTTCTTGAAGGAAAAACATTATGAAACAAACATGCCCTAACCACACGTATGTAATAAATAAATAAACAAATAAATAATACTGGACAGTTCACACAACACTGTTATGGGTATTAGATAACTGATATACTTAATACAATACATTACATAGTTTTTTTAAATTATTATAAATAGAAAATACCCGGAACACCCTAAACAAGTATCTGCGATCGCACAAATATTTGCTCCGAGGCGGGAATTGAACCCACAACCTCCTGCGTCGCAGGCCAACCTTCGCCCGCCGCGCCACAGAGTTCGTGACTGTGTGTGTCACTGGTCGTAATTGTGTAGTCTATGCAATACAATAGTAGTACCTAGAGCTTTTATGTGGTTGTAGTAGTAGAGCTTTTTTGTGAAAGAGTTCGTCCGGGGAAGTACTACCACCATACTTATTTCTGTCGCAAAGCAGTAGTGCTCGCATTGCTGTGTTCCGGTTTGAATGGTAAGGGTACCGGTGAAATTACAGGCACATGAGACTTGATGATGATGATGAGATGATGATATGATGATGATGATCATGATGATCTATATGTCTCAGGGTGGTGGGCGTAGTGCAATGCCACATAGGGTGCGTCCTAGGTGGACGTCACCTATGAGGTAATGCACTGTTCATAAGCAGAGGGTACCAACTTAACATCAGGTGGGCCATCTGCTTGATCTGCTATTCCAAGACCAATAAAAAAAACTAGTTTTTACTAAAACTAACTACCGAAAAATCCATGTAGGTATAATAGTATGGAGTGATTGCTAAAATAGCATAGAGTGTTCCTTCTTACTCCTATCCTAGAAGATAGCTTGCTATCCTATGTTAGAGAGAAACAAATATATTGTCACACAACAGTCGTTTTTTCGTTCCGTACCCTGAATATTGGCACCATGCATATACATCTTCCTAGATTGATACCATGAATGTAGTAGTAATTTGACATTTGGCCTGGTACGAGTTACAAAAATAAGAACAGGTAGATATATGCTTGTCTCATTCCAACACATGAATACATTCATAGAAAAGAATGAGACCGGTATAATCGGGTGCAGCCGTATTGATCCGCATAAAACTATTAGTACACATTTTTTTTTAAATATCTGAGGGTAATTTATTATTATTATTAAAGTCTCCTTCTCGGTTATGTTTTATTGCATCTGTAGCATTTCAGGCACGTGGATTATCTCCAGTGTGAATTAGCATGTGTATTGTCAAAGTACTTTTTCGATTGAATGCCTTATCACATATGTTGCAGGCGTAAGGCTTTTCTCCAGTGTGAATTAGCATGTGTGTTGTCAAAGTACTTTTTCGTTTGAATGCCTTATCACATACGTAGCAGGCGTAAGGCTTTTCTCCAGTGTGAATTAGCATGTGTCGTGTCAAATCACTTCTTTGACTGAATGCCTTATCACACATGTTGCAGGCGTAAGGCTTTTTTCCAGTGTGAATTCGCATGTGTTGCGGCAATGCACTTTTTTGTGTAAATGCCATATCACATATGTTGCAGGCGTAAGGCTTCTCTCCAGTGTGAATTCGCATGTGTGTTGTCAGTGAACTTTTATAAGTGAATGCTTTATCACATCTGTTGCAGGTGAATGACTTACCTGCAGTGTGAGTTCTCAGATGTCTCACTAGGATGTCTTTATGAGCATATCTGTTATTGCACACATAACAATAGAAATACAAATCCATGTTGTTAATCTCACCTCCGTCTTCGACTGACTGTTCCATTATATTTAAACCATCACTTTTTTTTAAATCGTCTACAACAGCGCTCTCGTCTATCATTTCTTCGTCTTCTTCGGCTGTTCTTTCCTCTTTTACAAATACTTGTACTTCAACTATTGTCTCTTTAATAACTACTTCTTCTTCCGCAACAGTTACAAGAGTTCTTCCAGTGACTGAGTCATAATCTATGGACATGCTCTGTGTGGGTCTCACTGACAGATTTGGAATTTTGTTCGGCTTTAGCATATCGTAGGTCGTCATCTGAAACCAACAACAAGTAAAGTACTTAAAGATAATGATTATTACTCTATACCTAGTAATTATCGCAGTAAGAAGGCACTAAGCCGGCACTGATCACCCACACATCTCCTTGAAACTTTGACGAATACATTTTCGTTGAGGTATCGTATCGTAGCAAACAAAGTTGAAATCTTAGCAAGTTTTAGGAACTTCTTTATTTGAATTTTCTGATAGACCGCGTTCGCAACAGTAAACTAAACAGTAAACTTAACAGTAAACTTCGCTCCAAAACTCAAATCGCGGATGTCAGACAGAAAGCGGGTAAATTGAAGTGGGATTTGGCTACGTCTGCCGCATGTCAGACGGGTTGTGGGCTAAAGCCATAACAGAGTGGATTCGTCGTCGAGATCGTTTCCGTTTTCCGTTTAGAACACCTATTTAAAGGATTGGTCCACAGGCCCAAAATAGAGAGTACTGGAGAGAAGGAAGGGAAGCCTTTGCCCTGCAGTGGGACACCACAGGCTCTTAATAAATAATAATAAGTGGGCTCTTAAATCAAAAGTGGTTGAAGAATGCTCAAATTCTAGCAGAGACCCAGACGATATCCAATCATAGCATACATACACTATAAATGAAACTGGCGCTAGTGCGGGCCGGCGGCGGCAGCGCGGGACACGTGGCCCCGTAGAGCCCACGCACGACTGTTCGGTTTACGGTAAACATGGTACCTACATGGTAGCATTATAACTAAGGCACCTTCGACCAAAATAAACACTATGGACGGGCCTTACCCATACAAAACGTCCGTGAAAAATAAGCCACAATAACAACACACGTACGTTACGTACGTTGCCGTCACAAAGACCGACTGAAGCGAAGTGAGAGACCTCACTCACTTTATAAGCTTCAAAACTATCGTTCCTTAATAGTTAGGGAGCTGGCAAGCAAAATGTCTATATAATCAGCACACATGGCAGGCGTTATTAGTAGTGATAATTATACCCTATAGAAACATTAAGGATCTTGTCTGCCACCATGGTGGCGCTGCGTTGTAAATTTAGAGCGTTTCAAAAATGTTTAAAAAAAAAGGTGTGCTATATTATGCGCACACGTCTGCCTCTGGGGATAATGATCACAGTCATCCTGGAAACACAGAATCGAAGAGGCAAACATCCAGGGCTCTGACTTTTGTAGTATTAAATTTTTTAAGTTATTTTTATGATTTAAAAAACTGTATATGAAGTGCACACTTGGCAGATTTGGATTGTTCGATTAAAAACAATAAGAAGGACCACGGAAAAATAGTCTGCCCGCATGTTGCCTCTGCGTTGTCTATTGACAGTGCTCCAAATATGTAAAAAAAAAATGTGCTATATTATGCGTCTGTCTCATAGATTTTGTTCGTTTCCAAGATACCAGTGACCATGAACCATGACCCATATGAGTGATCATGAACTCCAAAGGCATACATGTGCAAATGATTTAATACCCCGATTTTTTTAAGCAACTTCAATCCGCTGTAACGCGAAAACGCAGCGATATTCGGCGATATAGCCGAATATTCGACCGAATACGAATATTCAGTAAACCTGCCGAATATGCCGAATACCGAATATATTTAGTCCA
Source organism: Operophtera brumata (assembly GCA_932527175.1). Classification (NCBI taxonomy): domain Eukaryota; kingdom Metazoa; phylum Arthropoda; class Insecta; order Lepidoptera; family Geometridae; genus Operophtera; species Operophtera brumata. The sequence goes on along the minus strand of OW052239.1, from coordinate 27,799,876 downwards.
TCCCTAATAAAGATGAAAAGTCTTGTGTGCCTGTAATTTCACCGGCAACCATACCCTTCAAACTGGAACACAGCAATGCAAGCACTACTGCTTTGCGGCAGAAATGGCAGGTGGTAGTAGCTACTTCCTTGGACGAACTCTTTCACAAAAAAGCTCTACTATTACTTTATATAGTCTATCATTACAACTACACGCTCCATGGTTCTGTTGGTACCTTTATACTACCACATGTCACCGATCTTGTCTTGATCACCCTGCCAGAGACTAGCTTGAGGTTTGGTGTCCCTGAAAATCACCGACTGACGTATGGCGTAAGAACTAGTATGTTGAAATGATTTAGTGCACCTCACGGAGGCTCCTTTGGTGAACAACATTGTTGGTTATAGGACATACGGGACGACACCTCACAAACAGGACAAGTGTAAATAATTATAATTCATATGTTATCGCACACAACCTCCGGGTCTCTAGAGGTTAAGGAACTACTTTATAAAATGCAATTTGTCTCCACCTACCTCAATGCCTTCCTGCAATACATGTCTAAGGATACTATCAGATCGTTGAGCCACGTCCGAAAATCTACGGGATCTGTGCAGTTGCGAGTAACAAATGTAGCATGCCGTGTTAGGCATTCCAACTTCTGTATCGAGCTGAAACAAATGGATTATTTAGCAACCCTGGTGTTGTTGAACAATGTCTACTGTTCAAACGTAGTTGGGACAGTACAGACCTTGGCGTCGGCTAGTTTTTCGTATATTTCTAGGAGTTGGATGTCCTCAATGCTGTGCATTCTGATATCGCTGGCAAGACACACTCGGCACACAGAAGTAGACATTATTTGTTGAGAAAAGGACTCCTTGAATGATTATCAATGAATTTTTGAATACAATTACTTACAACGCTCGCTCAAACGAACCACAGAGTACTCTGTATATACTGAAAAAAAAAAACGAACCATCCAAAGACGTAGTACATGTATATATAAAGGTAGAGACTATTCATGTAAGATTGCACATGCCAAGGAGTATTAAATTTTCTATGGTTGGTACTATTCCATGAATGAAGTAGTACATGGATTGGGTGCTAAAATAGCCACTAATTTTATATAGTGTTCCTTCTTACTCCTATCCTAGAAGATATCTCGCTAGGTATCTTATGTTAGAGAGAAACAAATATATTATCACACGACAGTCGTTTTTCCGTTCCGTACCCTGAATATTGGTACCATATATTATCAATAGGTACACACGTGTATCATACGACGTTTTTCAACACACTTTTGAAGAAAATATTTGGTTTGAATGTAGGAACAAGCACATGGCCCACCTGATGTTAAGCGGTAACCTCTGCCTCTAAATGCATTACCTCACATGTACATTTTCCTAGGAAGATGGACTAAAGCATGGAACTAAGGCTAAAAACGAACCGGTATCGATTATACCAGTCTCATTCTTTTATATGAATGTATTCATGTGTTGGAATGTGACAAGCATATATCTAGAATTGAAACTATCGTGGTTGGGAATCATATTAAAAGAGGAAAAAAAAAAAGAAAAAAAAAAAAAGAAGCAAAGTGACGAATAATAGTGGTAATTAGCCGTTTATCTTTTAATAAGCATATATCTATCTGTTCATATTTGTGTAAGTCGTACCAGGCCAAATGTCAAACTACTACTACATTCATGGTAACAATCTAGGAAGATGTATATGCATGGTACCATTATTCAGGGTACGGAACGGAAAAACGACTGTCGTGTGATCATATATTTGTTTCTCTCTAACATAGGATAGCAAGCTATCTTCTACGATAGGAGTAAGAAGGAACACTCTATGCTATTTTAGCACTCAATCCTTACTATTATACATCCATGACATCTTCCTAGATTGGTACCATGCATGGACTTAGTATACAAAAGGACTGAGCGCTCTAAAAAAATATAATACCTAAACAAGACCTTATTCCATTAGCTTAAGACTCAATTTAGATTACCGTCATAGATAGAGGAAAAACGAACCAAGAGAGAAAGTTAGAATAGAGGCAGTTTGTCCCTTTCTAACAATTGAAATCATAGCTTTATGATAGCAAGGGTGACCATGACCATTGTATAGGTAAATACTAAGAGGTCATCGATACTACTTTAAAAGTTGGCCGTCGCGGGACGCCCGGCAGACGAGAAACATCACGGCATGGCTGCGTCACGAGTCACGCCGTTTGCCGACACTGAACACTTGGTAAGTAATCAGTAAAAAGGTTCGATAACACTTTCTGTAATGCAAAAAACGTGTTTCCTACAAACGCAAGCCTAGTCCCGAGTCATCTATTAGCGGAGGTCAACATTTTATTTTACGAAATTAACAAAAAGTGTTATCTATTCGTGATACTGATCACTTACCAAGCCTCCAGTATGAATCTGGCTGCATAAATAACTGTGATAAATAATTGGATTTAATTAATGTTTGTTCCACTCCACGTTCATAAGTATCTATGGAAAAAGTCTCCTGGACATGACTTTATTTTATGGTCACCGTATTAGAAGTAGACACCCTGTCTCTAAAGTACATGTCATGCTCGGCTCGTTTTTCACATGGAGGTATAATAGTATGGATTGAGTGCTAAAATAGCATAGAGTGTTCCTTCTTACTCCTATCCTAGAAGATAGCTTGCTATCCTATGTAAGAGAGAGACATATATATTGTCACACGACCGTCGTTTTTCCGTTCCGTACCCTGAAGATTGGCACCATGCATATACATCTTCCTAGATTGTTACCATGAATGTAGTAGTAATTTGTCATTTGGCGAGTTACACAAATAAAAACAGATAGAAATATGCTTGTCTCATTCCATCACATGAATACATTCATATAAAGGAATGAGACTGGTATAATCGATAGTTTCGTTTTTAGCCATAGTTCCATGCTTTAGTCTATCTTCCTAGGTTTTTCAGCTGCGAGCGCTCAGTCCTTTTGTATACTACGTCCATGGTACCATGAATGTAGTAGTAATTGTGACATTTGGCCTGGTGAAAGTTACACAAATAAGAACAGATAGATAAATGCTTGTCTCATTCCAACACATGAATAAAAAAAACAAATAATTAATAATAAAAGAAACAGACTGGTATAATCGAATCCGGTTTGTTTATAGCCTTATTTCCATGTAGAACATCTTCCTAGTACTATTCCCAAGGCACGGACACAGTATAACGCAGGTGCAATCTTACGGTGAACGAGCTCTACTTTGTGGTGGTACAATCATAGATCATTATCATCATGATCTTCTTGCACCCCTTTGGGGGCGTTAGGAGAGGGCCTTGAAACGTCTTTCTCTACCCTGGCTTCAACTCCAGGGGCGGCTGCCCCTGGGTCAGTGGGTTTTGCCGTAACACGGCGGTACGCACTATGTGCGGAGAGTCTCTGTGCGTTGTTTACCCGCTCGACGCGGAGTCCGAAGCGGTGTCTGAAGCTTCTAGGAGGTCTCTGGGACCGGGCCTCCACGGTCCGGGACGGTCAATCATAGATCTAGCGTAGCGATTAAATTCTACATCTATGGGTACAATACAATCTCTTTCTTGGTCTGTGCCAAACATGAAGTTATAGGTGCCAAAGACAAAGACAAATTTTCTCTATGGACAAAGACCAATGGGAATGGGAACCAAATACTATAATAATATATTGTTTTTGGGCACAGAACAAATAATAGTTTTTAAATTGGGAGTATACTCTTGGTCTGTCATGGATGTATTAAGGCCATGGAGGTATAATAGGAGTGTGTGCTAAAATAGCATAGAGTGTTCTTTCTTACTCCTATCCTAGAAGATAGCAGGGCATCATCACTCGCTCAAGGTCGCGCGATACAGCCCGGCCGTTCCTCAGACGTAACAAGTGACAGTCGATTGTCGGACGCTCGCCTGAGCGCTCGCGTAACACGTTTCCCGCGCAAATATGCCGACGCGTACATATTGTGCTGTATATGGATGCAATAGTCAAAAAACAAATAAAGAATTATCATTTTTTGCATTGCCGAAGGACGAAGAAATTTAAGTTATTTGATTGATGTACATTAGTTATTTTCTGTAGGTACATATTGAAGTAATGCCTTTTATAGGTGTGATTTCTTGTGCATACAGCATAGATTTCAAAGATCTAGGTTGTAATTGTAATATAGGTATAAGTAATTACTTGAATTTAGGTACCTACCTACTTACCGATCTACTTACGTGCTTAATTAGACTTTACTTCTGAATCGCTCGAAATTAGCAGTAGAAGAGCTTTTTTGTGAAAGAGTTCGTCCGGGGAAGTACCTACTACCACCATAATACCTATTTCTACCGCAAAGCAGTAGTGCTCGCATTGCTGTGTTCCGGTTGGAAGTGGTTGCCGGTGAAATTACAGGCACATAGACTTTTCATATTTATGGCTCAGGGTGGCGGGTGCAGTGCAATACCACATAAGGCGCGTCCTAGGTGGACGTGACCTATGTGATAATGCACTGTTCATAGGCAGAGGTTACCGCTTATCATCAAGTGGACTACGTGTTTGTTTCGTCATTCTTAGTTCTTATAAAAATAAAAAAACATAAATAAGACTTTATTTCTACATAATAACAATATTGATAATAATATGTGGTACTTACGTAATTCGTAGGTACATAATATGTACCTAATATGTACCTATTTCAAAATGAAAATAGGTACTCGCGAGGTACTTTATGCAGGTTAGGTAATTTAGAGCGAGTTCAGTTCATAATAATAATATTTTTTGGTCATCGATGGTTTTGGTAAACCTACTCATGTTTTTAAATTAAATTGTAGCTTGTTAACTTCATAAGCAGAGAAAAACTATACTTACCTACCAACTTAATATCTCATCGTTATAATATCCATATAACTTTGTAACTATTTAATTTACCTACAAGTAATTAATTTTGTAAAAATTAATAAAAACCCTCAACGCAATGAAACTTCTGAACCGATTTTGATATCTCCCGACAAATTCACCTTTCAAACAAAAAAAAACTAATTCGATTCATCCGTTCGGGAGCTACGATGCCACAGACAGACACACACACAACTACACACACACACACACACACACACACACACGCGCGTGCGACAGTGACACCTCAAACTTATAACACTCCGTCGTTTTTCCGTCGGGGGTTAAAAATACCTACCTGCTTTCGATTTTTTTTTTGGTACACTACTTGAATGACGGTACAAGCCGATGGCCCACCTGATGTTAAGCGGTAACCTCTACCTATGAACAGTGCATTACCCCATAGGTCACGTCCATCTAGGACGCGCCCTATGTGGCATTGCACTGCGCCCGCCACCCTGAGACATAAAGCTCCGACCCTATGTTCGGCCTCTTTTAGCTGTCTTGCGCGTTACGAAGTAACTAATTCATAATCTGTGCTACAATGTTGACTACCTACCTATATAACGGAAGGTTTATTTAATTTTTTATTAGATATGTCGACAACCCTTTCGATGCGCATCACTCAGCGCCAGACAGCGACAGAGTTACGCGTTAGAAGAGAGAGCAAATGTTTAGGTGAATATCGCGATAGGCATTGAGCGCTAATGCGAGCTGAATTGCACTTTGTTGCGTCCGAGCAAGAGTCGCTATTTATATAATTTTTTTCGCTATGTGAGTCTTCTGTACCTGTACTAATATTTATTCTGTGAAGATAGCTTGCTATCCTTAGAGAGAAACAAATATATTGTCACACGACAGTCGTTTTTCCGTTCCGTACCCTGAATATTGGCACCATGCATTAGTGTTGCAACGGACCTCTGCTTCCGCTTCCGCTTCTGCAGAAGTTCCGCAAATTTTTTCACTTCCGTTTCTGCTTCTGGTTCCGCAAACTTTATAACAGAACTCTAAACGGAAGTCTACCGCCAAATCACTTCCAAATCATCATCATTACAAATTTTAGAGTCAATATTAAGTTTGAATGAAGACCCTATAGAGGATTCTTCTACAGCTGACGATAGTGAAAATTTACTTCTTTTAGAGATACAGTCAGACCTTCGTGAGTACAAAAAGGAGAAACGACTGCCTCTCAATGAGGATCCCCTCGTGTGTTGGAAGGGCAATGCATACAAATACCCCCGTCTTTTACCTATAGTTCGCCAGTACTTATCAGCTCCTCCCAGTAGTGTAGCCAGCGAGCAGTTATTTAGTGGAGCCGGCTTAATTTATGAAGAACACAGAAATAGGCTAAAAGGTGAAAAAGCGGAAAAATTACTTTTTATTAAATATAACTTGAATTTGTTTAATTTTGAGTACTAGTTAAACTAGGTAATCAAAAAGATTAAAAATAAAATTTTATTTTTTTTGTATTAGGACTTCTGCTTCTGCTTCCGATTCCGATTCCGCTTCCGCTAAAATTTAATTTTAACTTCTGTTTCCGTTTCCGCTTCCGTAAAGACACTTCCGTTGCAACACTACCATGCATATACATCTTCCTAGATTGTTACCATGAATGTAGTAGTAATTTGACATTAGGCCTGGTACGAGTTACACAAATAAAAACAGATAGATATATGCTTGTCTCATTCCAACACATGATTACATTCATATAAAAGAATGAGACTGGTATAATCGATACGATTTCGTTTTTAGCCTTAGTTCCATGCCTTTAGTCAATCTTCCTAGATAAAGTCACTCCATGGACTTACTGCTCCAAGCATGCGTTATGCACCACAGACAAATATTTTTTCTATGTGTTTGTCTGTGGTTCTGTCAGACTTCTTAATTCTATGTCTGTGGTATTTAGTGTAGTACACAGAACAGCTCTACCTATATACATAGAAAGAAGCCTTACTGAGGAACTAAAAACTTTGCTAGTTGTAAATGCAACAGATAATATAAACTTGTATATAATATGGCAAGTGGTGACCCCAGAGGTCAATTGGATTTTACGGAATTTGGTGGAACTAACATACACGACTGCGTAATAGGACCCAGGGGCTATTATGTTTCTTATTTGATTTTTAGCCTACATAATAATTATTATTTTGGGTATAAATTAAACTTCAGAGCTTTCACGTATATTTCTGTATATTTAGAACTGTAAAAAATTACAAATATATCCTAAAAACATAAGAAGTTACTTCGATACAATCATTTTTCTGTTACATTCGGAGCATATAAACAAATTACAATAGATTCTTAGAAACATTATAAAAATTAAACAGACGCCGTGTTGTAATTGATTGCAACAAGGCTGCAGCCTTAAGAAAAAGCAAAATACACATTTTTTATGATATTATCACGTACAAATCAAACTAAACCTCTCAAAGGAAAGAAAGAAAACAATCATTTTTCGAACCAATTAGAGATAAGGCTAGTGATATTATTTGGATTCGCATAGTACCTGTTTACGTCTACTTTTATATGTTTATTATCCACAATTTGTACAGTATAATCTTGAAAAATTAAAATTACATTAATACAAAAAAAAACTGTTGTCATTTATTGAACAAGACTCCAGCAAAATAACCCTTTTACGAATACGAAATCTAAATACGTACCTACGTAATGAGTTTTTTTTTGTTTTTTTTTTACGACTGTTCTTATTAAAAACAGCAATATTGTAGTAAGTATATAATGGATGAGAAACAGCGTGTATTGTCAAGTTACAAAATAACAACATTGTACATTTAATTGAAGAGGCAGACAACAGTAAATTTCATGTAAGTTACGAAGTGACAGAATAGCGCTCGCGCAACGTAAAGTGAACGAAAATCTCGAAAAACAGTACCTAAACAAAAATTTACTGTGTAATTTAAAACTATGCCCTCTAAAATAATATTATTTATAACTCTTATTAATTTTACCAATGTACTTTGATAGGTATTTAGAGATATTTACGTTATAAGCGCATTGTAGAGGTTAGTTCATGATTACTGTAGGTACTATCAATTTGTTGGTTGCAATATTTAGATACATAGTTTAACGCTTTATTGTACATTAACGATTAAATAACACACATAATACAAAATTTAATTTAGGTATGTACAAGGTATTATATTTTCACTCATACTAGCAGAATAATTAATGTTGTGTTGTATGTTGCGTCACGTCAGCTCAGTTTGATTTCACGTTGAGCAAGATGAGCTCTGATATGCCAACTGAGACACTTCATCAGCTAGTGAAACTCAATTGATGTAAAGACTTGAAAATAAGATTTTGTTATTTTCACAAACACAAACTGTTTATTTTCTGTAGGTACTAGCGAATTATAATCTGAAATAAACCAGTTCAACAATAAAGTAGTTCACAAAATAAGCTGTATGATATGAGACGATAGAGCAGGTAAATACAGGTGGCAGCGTCAGCGTCCACAGGTCGCCATCGTACCGTAAATTCTGAAAATATAAGTTTTTGTTGAAATATCTTTTTCAAAACAACCTTTTATGAAATTCAACCGAAATCAGAAATTATTGAAATCAGAACCAAAACTCAGTCTACTATTATCCATCGAGGAGTTCCGTCGGGTTACTAGTGGAATACCCGCGACTTCGTCCACGTGTAGCTTTTTCAGACAAACTTCAATACCCTACTTTAGGGGGTGAATTCCAGAAATTTCTTTCTTAGTGCACCCCTAGACAACAAAAGGAACATACCCTTCAAATTACAGGTCTCTAGAACTTAAGGTAAAGGCTGTGCGTTGATAATTAGTCAGTGAGTGAATGAGTCAGTCAGTCAGGTTAAGCTCATAAATAGATGTAGATATAAATATATATATATAAAAATACACGAGTAGGTACCATGCTGCCACAGGACCCAGACCCGCAACAAATATTTGCAGATCATACAAATATTTGTCTTGCATCTCAGCCAGCTACTTGCCCGCCACGCCAACGAAGGTAGTGTGTTACACTCCTTAGCAGTTTTCGCATTATTAAGGTGTAATCGAAACGCTTAGTAACAATATAGGGAATACATTTTTTTTTCAGGGGATCTAACAGCTTTCTTTAACTTTATAATAAAGTAGGATAACAATAGAGAGCCAATAAAAGGTTCTCACGAATATTATTTGAGTAGGTAATCAACGGGGTGTGACAGAGTGAACATTCATTTGGTGAAAATTAGCAATAAATTTGCTTACTGCTTTAAAAAATAACAGTAGCAGTTATCCCTAACTATTACAAAACTAAATAACACAGATATATATGATCTTACGTATGATTTTACGTTTACAAAAATCATGTTATGAGAAGTCTCTGCTCAGTCGCCGCCGCGCCGAGCTGACGCTGGTGAAGAACAGATCCAAGTCTAAGCGGCAACTTAACCAGTTATAGTTATTGCTTGCTCGCCATATGTAAGAATTCAGCCTTTAATTGGTTAAAACAATTGGAACATACAGTGGCTTATTGAATCTAGTTAGTTGAGAAGGAACACTTGCGAGCAAAGTCACGGGTGGATACTAAATTACAAAAATATAGCTTTGATATCCATGAAAAAGCAGTCACGCAGCGTGCTACGGAGAGAGCTATGATCGAAATAACTCTGCTGAGCGCAGTATTGTGGTTGAGTACCCATGTGTGTGGATGGTACTGCCCATCCCCTAGCTAGAGAATCCTTTAGCCGGTTTTAACGACATAAAAGTGAGGAGACAGAGAGGTCTATTCTATTCTTAAAGCCGAACAACACGGATATATCCTTACCTCCTGCCAATGGCTTTAACTCTGCGATTTGTTCATACAACTCGTACTCGTTGTGTACTTGACGGCACACCATGTCCCAGAAGCCTTGCAGGTCCTCCACAGTGGTCGGGAAGGGCCCTGCCTCTCATTGATTGGTTAACATAGACCTGGAATGAATAGATTACAATTAGCCACAGATAGATAGATAAATATTTTTTTACTGCATTCACCTTCAAATATAAATACGGACAAGTGCGAGTCGTACTCGCGTGAAGAGGGGTTCCATCCGTGTAAGTAAACTACCATAGTAACCGCTATTTCCAGTAGAAATTTAAAGACAGGATTTTCGGTTAGGTTTTCCTGTAAACTATGAGTAAAGACCTTTATCATGTTTTTTTTTTAATATTTTAGGCTTACTAGTTCATAGATTTCTATGGTGATTTCTAGGTAGTTTTTTTTTACAATACTGCATAAAATGGAACGCATTTCTTTATCTGTGAAATATTTTCATGTTACTACAGAATCTGACACGCTGAAATGTGCTTTTGGTTATATGTGATTTCCAGTCATTTCAATATTTTTTATTTCAGGCTATCTATACACAGATACACAAAACATATAAACAATTAGTACATTTATATGCATAGAATGTCCATACGATGACATTGAAAAATCGTACACGGCACTATTATTACTAAGCACATTTGCACACGCGACCGCTTGACATCTGACGATCCTGGTATAACCTGCCCCGAGAAGTTATGTGCTACACTAAAGCCACATATGGACCACCTGTAGCCAGAGAGGCATCTGGGCAATATCCCGAGACCTGGAAGTGTTAGCTGCCAGTGAAGAAGCTAGGTAAACTAGCGCCAGTTAGAGGCCCTCACTCACAGCATGTTTTTTTTAACTTCTTGAATGACGGAACAAGCAGACGTTCGGGTGCCGTCATTTCACAACCCTGGAAAATTCAACCAAGGAATGCACACCCTTGGAATTGGTGAACATTTACGGTTGACAATTTCAGGGCTGTGTTTTCTCGGGTTGTGCTTTAATAATGTACATACACCCTAGGAAAACTTCTAACGTACATCAAATTGGCTTCCAATTACCGGGTTTTACATTATTTGGTTGCATTTTCCATGGTTGTACCACAAAATTAAAGTACGCTCCCAACACGTGCCCATAATTCACAGCCATGGAATATGCGACCTGGAAATTTGATGCCAAGGATACGTCATACATAACCTAAGCTTCGTTTACACGCACTGTCTTGTTAATCTTCAGACGAGCTTTTAAAAGATGACACAATAGAAAGCGTAGAATTATGTCACTGTCAAATGAGTGGCAGATCCGAAACAGAGCACCCCAACTTCACCTGCAGGGCTATTTTAAAACGTTAGAAAAGCAATCCGACAGTGAATTCGGAAGTTACCGACGCCGACGGAAACTCCGATAGACGCGATTCTAAAGTTTTCGATACCGAAAACTTTGACATTATAATACGAAACTTTAGCTCAAAACATTCCAACACCTATTTGGTGTGTCGGTACCTCTTCCGACAAAAACTAACGAATCCGACAGGAAGACTTTTCGAACGTTTCACAATAGCCTTGCTGATCTTGTGCGGCACGGCCCTAGAGTATATATATAAATGCGGAGCCAGCAACTTGCGTGGGAGGTCCTGAGTGAAGCAAGCCCGCGAGGCCAAGCGGAGCAAAGTGGGAGGTGGTGAGTGAAGCGAGCCAGCGACTTCTATAGCGTAGTGAAGGTCGAGTGGGTGAAGCGACACTTAGCGACATCGCGAGCTACTGGCTCCAATCTGGCTAATCCTACAATCCGGCTAATTCACAACCATGGATTTTGTGTCTATTGTCTACATGAATTACCGGGCTGTGCAATCCTGGCTATGTTTTCCATGGTTGTGAATTCCCAGGCTGTCTATAAGTCGAAGTCAAGTTTCAAAAATCATGGATAACCTGACATTGACAATTTCTTGTGGCACCACTTCGGTCCGCTGAACATGCCATAAAAAGAAGAAGAAGATAACCCGACTAATTTACAAAGTACGATTAGGCTGTGAACCGTGTATGAACGTACTAGCCATTTTTAATCAACCGTATAATAGGACTCTTTTATGCTTTCTCTACACACTGGAAACATATGTTTACTCTGTCCAAAAAGTATTTATAAAAACTGGTGTAGAAAATATTTTGACAATGAAGTTATCTTCAGCATATTCAAATTGGACATGGCAAAAGGATAAAGTTCCAACGCCAAAACTTGAAAAAAAAAAAAACTGCTTTGTTTACTTTTTATCAAATACATGAATTAACAAATAATTATTAAAGTTTAGAATATTTTGGAAGGAAAGTAAGTATCCACATTGAAGTGAAATGTTATTACCTATAGACCCAAGTTGTGTTGATTCGTTTTTATGACTCCAATTTGTCATTTTTCAGACAACCATGGCACCCGGCAAGTCATTTGTAAAATCGTTGAATTTCGGTTTAATTTGCCGAACAAAACAGCGCAATACCGCTAAATAGTAATAAAAGCAGACCCCTTGGCAATCTGGAGGTCAAAAAATCTGGACAGAGTTGGCCAACAGGCTCAATTCTTTTAGGAAAGGAAACACAAACTCCTGATAAATGAAGGTGAGTAAGTACTCTATTTTGTTTTTTTCCCTCAGGGCCCTCTTATCGACACTCTGACCGTACTCTATTTACTTTTCGGCATGTAATTTTCAAACATCTACTTATACATTTTAGTTTTTGCAGCTAAGTTCTTTCTAAAACAAGTTTTTTGTGAAAAAAAAAATTTACTGTACAAGCTTTTATACAATTGGTGATCGCAACCCTGTGCTGATTAAAATGAGGCTAAAAACGGCCAGTCTACTAATATCCCTCGAGGAGTTCCGTTGTCCACCTTCCGTCTCCATCATCAGATCAGCTCGCTGTCACCATAATATTGCATTGTCATCGGAATTTGACAGGTATGCAAAATAGCAGTTCAATCGGTTGAGGATAAATGCTTTAAAATTCAGTTGCAAGATTCTACCCGGACGTACATTGCAAGATTTGCAAGTTAATTAAAAGCTTGTAAAAACAATACAAATAACCTCCTCGCGACCTCGCGTCTGCAGTTGTTAATCCTATAAGTGACATAATCATTATCATCATCAGCCTATTATGAATATAGTAGAAGTCCACTGCTATACATAGGCCTCCCCCGTAGAATTCCACTAGGAACGGTCTCTTATAATATCTTTGGTTCGTGGAGAGGGAAGAGATGGTTAGGTAATATTTTTCTTAATAAAACTTATTTTAATTTTTAGATCATGATGTCGGAGAGGAGCTTCGCAGGCATGTCTGCCGAACAAACACCTCTGCAACATTTGCACAACATTTGAGTCAATTGGAGTCATTGGGTCATTTGGAGTTTAGGCCAGCCTGCAGAAGCTGTCTGACCGAAGAAGAATCGGCACCCCCACAAATAAATAATTTACCATTCATGTTCATTCATTCCTAGATTCATAAGCAATAAATGATTTATGATCACCTTAGAGTTTCAGTGCGGTTCAACCTAACAAATTTTATGAAGTTATCATCCGACAAACAATACACACCGACTTACAAACAAGACCTTGCTTAGCTGGTCAATAAAAATACAATTTACAATAAAAACGTATAATAAATACTGATTGATGTAATTCATTAATGTAATTATAAATAATGAATAATAAAACATTGTTGAATTGTAATTCATAGTATTTTTGTTTGCTTACAGTTTATATATTGAGGGAATGATAGCCTTTTCGATTATAATACGCTTCCTCATAGTCCACTGGACGAATGATTGAAATGTGAGTCCCATCTTTGACGACCCCTGTGGCGCGGCGCAAGAGGTTGCGGGTTCGATTCCCGCCTCGGGACAAATATTTGTTCATATTATAGGATAGATGTTAGAAGAGCTAGGTTCTAATGTTCTTGTAAGTAGGTACCAAGAGGTTGCGGGTTCGATTCCCGCCTCGGGACAAATATTTGTTCATATTATAAGATAGATGTTAGAAGAGCTAGGTTCTAATGTTCTTGTAAGTAGGTACCTGATTAACTATCTATACAATGTTCGTAGATCCACCGGCGTTCTACGTTCATTTTAAACGCCTTCGCTTGAATTGACGCTGGTTTTCTAGAAGCAAAACGAATCTTATTTAAAAAGTTCTTATTACCTAATGTTTGTATGTAAGTATGAATGTTCGGGTCAAATCTTGCAATATAAATTTAAACCTGTTAACTTCGACCGTTTCAGCTGAAATTTTGCATACCAAGTATGCCATTCCTGTCACGTTCCGATGACCATACTATATTATGGTGACAGCGATCACTAATTTAATAATTTTTTAAAATTTTATAAAAGCTTGCGGTTGGCTGTAGATTACACAGCCGCGGCCGGGCTCACCACAGAGCCGGCTGGACTCACTCGAATTAATTTAAAAATCGGCCAAGTGCGAGTCGGGCTCGCGATGGAAGGGTTCTGTACCATTATCCATAAAAACGGCAAAAAAAACACGTTGTATGGGAGTCCCCTTAAATATTTATATTATTGTGCTTTTTGGTATTTGTTGTCATAGCGGCAACAGAAATACATCACCTGTGAAAATGTCAACTGTATAACTATTACGGTTCATGAGATACAGTCTGGTGACCGACGGACGGACAGCGAAGTTTTTTTTTTTTTTTTTATACTACTTGGGTGACGGAACAAGAAAGAGGCCCACCTGATGTTAAGCGGTAACCTCTGCCTATGAACAGTGCATTACCTCATAGGTCACGTCCACCTAGGACGCACCCTATGTGGCATTGCACTGCGCCCACCACCCTGAGACATAGATGAAAAGTCTCATGTGCTGTATGTGTGTCTCTCATGTCTTAGTAATAGGGTCCCGTTTTACCCTTTGGGTACGGAACCCTAAAAAATACCAAACGGAAATGCCCTGCTGGACACGCATCCTTTTCTTGGACTGTTAAGCTACATGTAATCTTTAGTTATTACAGATCAACAATTCCCTATGATGATGTCTACCTACCTGGGCAACGTCCTTTTCACTGACAGATTAAAAGTGTTTTATGCTTAGGTGGACTAAGTAAGCTACTATTACCAGAATGCCAGGTAACGTTAAAACAGTAACTTTAACAAAGCTACCAACTCTTTTTCCTCATAATACCTTTCTTAGATAGCCTTATCTGCATTAAGGTGAATGCTCAACCTTGCGGCGCGAAATTCATTTTTTTTAGTGTTTTTGGCCCATTACAGCTCATCAACACTTGTTCAGATAGCGAAAGTTGAGTTCGCGAGAACTAGGAGACCTAACACACATGTTTTAATTGATAGTATCTCATAAATATCATCAGTTTAGCTACGATACCCCTAAACAAAAAAAAACACTGGTAAAAATGTGTATTTTAACATTATTTTGTTAAAATAAAAGACAAATAGTTATAATGCTGCTTGGTGCAAGTTTCCATACTTAACCTCAAAACTGTCTTTATTTTTTCCTCGAAAACTTTACATTTCCTAGTTTATTTATATGGGAGGGTGTCCCCTAGCCCTCCCTTCCTTTCCTCCCTGTTCCCTACTCTCTACGGTGGTATATCATATAGTTTACCCAAAGCTTGTATTGATTCATTCAGTAAACATTTAAAAAAAACGCAATGTAACTGCTTAACCGGTTTTGATAAAATATGTCTAAGAACTGCAGCTGTAAAACCTGCTGCCAAATTAAAAAAAACTTTATTAAAATTGGTTCACTTGTTTAAGTGCCCATGGTGCCACAGGCAGACAAGAACACACATAGCGATCAAACTTATAACACCATTCTGTGTTCGTCGGGGGTTATTAAAACCGCATTGAAATCAGAACACCTATTGTACCCTAGAGCCTATTCATCTTATGCTGGTCATCATCAGACCTTGGAGTCTGCGTGAGGAAGACATGTCTTGCTATCTTAATTTGAAGTTTGAACTCAAACTTGAAGATTCTGCTTCAGCAGTACTTTAAATAAATAAATATTGATGAACAGTTCACATAACATTATCTAGCCCCAAGCTAAGCAGAGCTTGTGTTATGGGTACTAGACAACTGATATACTTAATACAATATAATATATCATAGATAGATATTTTTTATTATATATAGAAAATACCCAGAACACCCTGAACAAATACCTGCGTCGCAGGCGAACGTTCGCCCGCCGCGCCACAGAGGTCGTCATCACTTTAGATCCTGTTCATCCTATGCTGGTCATCATCAGACCCTGGAAACTGATGTCATCTAAAATTAACATTTTAAACACATAGCGAAGATTCTAGCCGTAGAAAGTAAAGTAAATACCTATTATGCGCCTAAGATCCTTACCGCAGCTAACAAAAAAGCTGATGACCTTGAAACGGCTGAACCGATTTAGTTAAAACCTGTCTAAGTAAGATCCATCACTAGAAGACCTGCTTTCAAATAAAAAACCCATTCAAATAGGTTAACCTATTTAAGAGCTACGGTGCCACAGGCACACATTAAACTTATATAAAGGTTATACCCCTCTTTTAGTGACGGCGGGGGTTAAAATATACAAATACTTATTTATTATCATCATTTAGTTTATGGTTTTTCGACAGGCAAATAATTCAGTGAATTTATTTGATTTGTTTGATGAAAATCCATTTTTGAACAAGTAAATTTTACAATAGACCTTGATCATAAATAGTATAAGTTGAGTTTTTGAACTGTAGCGCTGTGCAAATATAAGGACTGTAGATTCAACGGTTTAGCTTGTGGCAGAGAGAAAGACAGAAAGACGGACAGATCAATAGGGCTCCATGTGGACCATTTGGGTCCATTGTTTTTTTTTTTTGTAGTACTCAAACTCTACGTCACGTGCTCCAAAAATGAATTTAATTAAATACATACATACATAGATACACGGCTCTTTCCACGAAGGGGTAGGCAGGGCCTCAATGGACCTCTTTTCACGGGTTTTTTGTGAAAGAGTTTGTCCGGGGAAGTACTGCCACCATACCTATTTCTGCCGCAAAGCAGTAGTGCTCGCATTGCTGTGTTCCGGTTTAAAGGGCATGGTTGCCGGTGAAATTAAAAGCATACGAGACTTTTCATCTTCATCTCAGGGCGGCTGGCGCAGTACAATGCCGCATAGGGAATATATAATTATAATAGTTTTATTATAATTATATATTCCCTATGCGGATAATCATATATCGGGACAATATCATCGAAGTTGTTGACCAGCACTTATGGCTATGTGTGTGGCGCGGCGGGCGACTCGACGGTTGGCCTGCGACGCAGGTGGTTGCGGGTTCGATGGTTCGATTCCTGCCTCGGAACAAATATTTGTGCGATCGCAGATATTTGTTCAGGGTGTTCTGGGTATTTTCTATGAAACTATAATTAAAAAAAAACTATGTAATGTATTGTATTGTATAAAGTATATCAGTTATCTAGTACCCATAACACAAGCTCTGCTTAGCTTGGGGCTAGATAATGTTGTGTGAACTGTCCAGCATTATTTATATATTTTATTTATTTATTAGCTTTAAGTAGAAGCTTTTTTAGCTGTAGGTAGGTCCAACTTCATCAGTGGTCAGCAGACGAAACCAACTCAGATGGGCAGCCTTTGGAAACTACGCCATATCTTCTCGTCTCAGATACCACAGAACCGGACAACGCAGGTAAGAGGAAGGCCCCACCCTATTGATCGACCAATGACATTATAAAGATAGGACGAAGTCGGCATACTATGGGGCGGTTTATGTTCAGCAGTTGATGGAAACACAATTACCGCGTATTGGATCAGCGTGATACCATAACATAACATAACACGCAGCAGTCACATACGTAGTCCTGATCACACACTATTATTCCCTATGTCCTGGGTATAAGGAACTACACGTACCATGGTACCATAACACCCAGACTACAAACACAATAATATTTGCAGATCACACAAAGATTTGCCACAACGTAGTGGGACATAAAATGTCTATTACCAACCACGCTGTCCACCAAGTTGGACGGTTAGTATATATTTTTCTTAACCAACAACCTATCTAGTTTGTTTGTTAGTAATCTCCATTTTGAATCCTAAGCCGGCAAAAACTATCTAAGGATGAATTAATGGTTTGTTGGTTGATAAACTTCTATTACCAACTGACAAACCATTGTATTATAGTTCAGGAGTTCCCAACCGTCTAAGCATGCATAAAGAGACTGCGAGGGTATAAATCGTTTCAACACAGGGTTTTTTACAATTGATTATAAGGCTCTTAAAGGGTTATCCAATATAAAACTTTATTAGGTACTTTAACCTACTTCCGTCCTATTCCTAGAGGTTTCAACAAGGGAACAATCAAAATAATTGTATAATAGTCCTGGCTAAGTATATTCACAAATTATCAACTAGAAGTGCCGGAGCTGTTTACCTGGCGAGAACAAGCTAGATAAATAGGGTAAGGTAAAGTTATGAATTACTTTAACCAGTTTCGCAGGGATCATGGAACTCTCCAACCTCCTCGGTAGATAAAACTCAAAATCAAGAATACATGGAAAATAGGGATTGGTGATCTGTTTGATTCCGCCCTTAGATCATAGCCGAGATTACCTAGTGCTATTAGTCATAGTCATAGTCATAGTAATTTATTAATAACAAAAACGGTTACAAGTCAAATATACATAAATCCATAAATCGTACATAAGTACATCACAAAATTTACATCACAATACAATACATTATAACAATTTGAAATTTAATATGTCAATACCATAACAATTAGCTAGATTACTTAATGAGTCGGCTCCTACAGGTTTTCTATCACATGACATTCGGCGAAATTGATTCACAAAATACCCAGGTACTTACATGGAGCCCGGTGTATATATATTCCTGTATATATTCATGGAACGTCTCCCGTAGTCTCGTCTCAACGGTGTAACTATTTACTCGCTTTCAAGCATATGTAGCCAGGTAGAACTCTGGGAATCCGTGTACCTATAACGATAGATAAACAGTTTGTATATAATTCCATAAACTAACCATCTTTTCAAATGAAATCATTCATCATCTGTCAATCTGTCTGTCTTGTCCTCTGGTTAGAGCATTGCGGCCTCCGTACAGTAGTGCTCGATGATAAGGCGCGATGAGCCCCCCGTCCGTTGTGGATTCCGTTGAGATCACGATGAAAGGAAAATTCAAATATCGTCATAATATCGTGGCGCGAATAGGTACTTAGGGAAAAAACACGTTACAGTACCTTGGCTGGTAAAGCCTGGCTGGCTAAACTGGCACTGCGGGTGGCACAATCATGTTATGAGAGCTACACACATCTCACATCAACAGCTTTCCACGATCTGTTTTTTGTATTTTGGACTTCATTCGT
The DNA here is from genome assembly GCA_932527175.1 of Operophtera brumata. Classification (NCBI taxonomy): domain Eukaryota; kingdom Metazoa; phylum Arthropoda; class Insecta; order Lepidoptera; family Geometridae; genus Operophtera; species Operophtera brumata. The sequence goes on along the minus strand of OW052239.1, from coordinate 27,780,772 downwards.
TATTTTCTTTTAGCACTTTCAGCTCAACTGTTTTTTATTCAATTTATGTTTTCACTTAATTTAATACAGATAAAACTGGAGACCTGTTTATATTTTCTAATATTTTAACGTTATTTTTCACAAAACAAACCACCATTTTACAAATAAAACAAAATGGCGTAAATTCCGTTTTTTTTTTTTTTGCATCTCATGTCTTCTGCTTTTGCCATAATTTTTGTTAATTTTTGAAGTAAAAATTAAGAATCCGCTCACCATGTAGTTTGGAGAAATGAGGTTAAAATCAGTTAAAAGAGACTGACAGCGCCACCATCGGTCAACGTTGTCCAACGTACAAGAATCCATAGTCTGCAGCGGCCAAAAACCGAAACTTTGACACATTGACTTTGACACATCCAAAGTGCAATACAGGGAACATAACCAACCTTGGTGTAGTATTTTGTTTGTATTTTAATTGTAAAAATTATACGAAAGACATAAACATAAACAACTCACGGAAGAAAAAATACGTTACGTATGACTAGGCGGTATGGTCTTAGACTATAGCCTGCCCAAAAGGGCGAAAGAAAAAAAAAAAAAAAAAAAAAAATGTAAAATCAAAGTGTAAAATTCTGTTGAAAACTGATATACTAAAAATGCTCGTGTGTAGGGTGTGCCTAGCCACCGTAAACGAAAAGCGTAGCATCAGCAACAAGATTCAAGACGTATTTGAGAAAGTTACAAGTGATAGGGTGAGTAGCTATACCCATAAATTATATATACTTAATAGGCAGCTATACCCTGCTTCATGGACTGGATTTTTCATGGCGGTGCGTATGTGCTCATGCCATATAGCTATGTATAATAGATAGAGGCTCTAGTCGGTAAACCGATTCTTCGCAGGAATTTGTGTGACGGGTGGGGGATGAAAATTAAACTAGTACCTACCCATTCGGAGGCTCAAGATTCCAAAATCGACCATTAGTACAAGGCTGGAGAGGGAGATGGGGGGGAAGAAGAGTAGGAGGGAGACTGCCCCTATGAGTGGGGAAACGCGGAAACTCATAGTTTTCTAGAAAAAAATAAAGAAACTTTTTAGGTTAAGTATTATCATCAGAAATATTTGACAACTCGGTTAGCAAAAACTGTCTTTTTTGCATGCCCTAGCCGTTACCAGTACCCAAGCAAGTACTAATCTGATTATGGATCCATAATCTATGGGGAGGCCTCCACCGACAGTGCATTTCTAAGGCTGACGATGGTCAAAAGAAGGCAGGTATTCATCAAAATCATCTTGGAAGATTTAAATCTCGAAGGAGAGGGTCTACAAGACCCTCACCTAGTTACAACACCCACAGTTACTTGCTAGACCTCACTCAGTTTTAAGTTAAAACTATTGTTGGTAGGTAGGTACCTGTTGTGGTTTTGGCAGTTGAATCTATGCACTCAATAAAACAATTGGCAACACCATACTGTTCACTGTTGTCATGTATTAGGGTGGATGCTCACACTTGAGGTGCAAAATCCTTTTTTTTTTATACTACTGGTATGGTGGAGTAAGCAGAAACAGCAATTGTTTGGGGGTATCGTAGCTTAACTGATGATATTTATGAGATGCTATCAATTAAAACATGTGTGTTAAGTCTCCTAGTTCTCGCGAACTCAACTTTCGCTATCTGAATAAGTGTTCCTTAAAATATTAGTAATTAGTTTGTAAGAGCCCTGACACCCTGCTGTCTTACAGTTTACACTGGTACAGATATGACAGTCACTCTTCTAAATATTTTGTATGTACCCATGTTTCGCAATCAAATAAATGACTTACTATGTTAGCCCGCTTGTACCAACGAATGTAAGATTAGCTAAATGTGATGTGTTTGCATCATGTTTCAGTTCATGAAGGATGGCTACTCTCAAACAATCTGCTACATCTGTGCGTCTCAGTTGCAGAGGTGCCGTAGATTCATGGCGGTGTATCATACCAGTAACAAAATCCTCACTGAACTATTTCACAATGGCATTGAGGTAAGTACCTACCTATTTTGTTATTTATTACTACCTATTATATAAAATTATAGACAAGCAGCTTTCACTGATCTGTCTATTTCAGAGTGTTGAAATGTCTTAGTTTCACTCGCTGCACTGATTACACTTTAATGAATGGCACTTTTAGTGCCCCAAGTATCCGCTAGAGGCGCTTTAGAAGTTTTCATACAAATTTGTAACTACAGTCGCTATAGATTATAGACAGATTATTGATATAGAGTATAGATTGTGTAAACTCATGGTAGTTAGTAGAGCTTTTTTGTAAAAGATTTCATCCGGGGAAGTACTTCCACCACACCTATTTCTGCTGCATAGCAGTAGTGTTCGCATTACTGTGTTCCGGTTTGAAGGGTAAGGGTGTCTGTGAAATTACAGGCACATGAGACTTTTCATATTTATGTCTCAGGGTGGCGGGCGCAGTGCAATGCCACATAGGGCGCGTCCTAGGTGGACGTGACCTATGTGATAATGCACTGTTCATAGGCAGAGGGTACTGCTTAACAACAGGTGGGCCATCGGCTTGTTCTAACAGATCGGAAGCTCATCTAAAGTTGTATATTACAACAAAACAACCAAGTGCGAGTAGGACTCGCTCACCGAGGGTTCCGTACAAACCTGTAGGTATATAAGTAAAAGTTATGGTATTTTTATTGCTAAATGAAATCATCATGAGAGAAGGGGTAGTAAGTTTAAAATTATTAAAATTATTTATAACACCCGACGAAAAACGAAGGGGTGTTATAAGATTGACATGTCTGTGTGTGTGTCTGTGTGTGTGTGTGTGTGTCTGTGTGTGTGTGTGTGTGTGTGTCTGTCCCATCGTAGCTCCCGAACGGATGAACCGTTTTTTTTTTTTGTTTGGAATGTGTATTTGTCGGGAGTGTTCTTAGCTTTGTTTGATCAAAATCGGGTCAGCCGTTCAGCGTCGGTGGTTTTTTTAATTTTTACAAAATTAATTATTTGTTATTATATGATGTAACTAGGGTTGCCAGACGTCCTTTATTTTAAAGGACGTCCTCTATTTCAGACCCAAAAAATTATCTTGTCCTCTAATTTAAAACCTTCAATAAAGTCAACACTTTGTCCTTTATTTTGCGCGGTTCACGCGATCTCACAGATAAACCAGGATTTGTGCAAGGTATCAAAACTACAGATGCCTAATATTAAAACCTTGATGCATTATATGAAGAATTCTGTACATTAAAGCCTCTCCTGGTAAAATTATAGAGAATAAGAAGTGTGAAATTTGGATTCAGATTATCAAGTCGACGAATGAAAACAAGGATCTGCCAAAAATAATACAATACGTATTTTCCATCCCAGTGTCTAACGCCCAAGCCGAAAGGATTTTTGGGTATTGTTTAGAATCGTGCCGCACGAATTAAGGGGGGAGGGTGGGGGGGAGGGGTTATGGTCGTAGGGGACGCCCCCGCCTAGAGTGGGGATGTGCGGAAACTTATAGTTTTGGAGAAATAAATAAAGAAGTTTTGAGGTTAAGTATGTTTTTTTTGTGAGGTTAAGTATGATGTTATATAATTGGAAGTGTCGGACTCCGGTATGGGCTCTCGCCAGTACTCTCGCGAGGTTGCCCCTGAGTTGCTCCCACGCGAGCTACTGGCTCCGCGTTTTTATATACACTCTAGGGGCGTGACGCACAAGACCATGTGGAGTCGGGGTGCTCCGTGTCGGTTCTGTCACTTATTTTGAACCTAACCTACTCATGTCGGAATGCCCTGAGTCGATTCTGAGTCTCATACCGGAGTCCGACACGTCCAATTATAAAACTTCATACTTAACCTCACTAAAAAATACATACTTAACCTCAAAACTTCTTTATTTTTTTCTCCAAAACTATAAGTTTCCGCACAACCCCACTCTAGGGGGGGGGGCGTCCCCTATCACACTCCACCCCTCCCTCTCACCCTCCCCCCTTAATTCGTGCGGCACGATTCTAAACCCAACCCGGATTTTTTCCTTGCGTACGAATACGTGGACAAAAAACCAAACTAAGTTAGATATTGACACTGTAAAAGCAGAACTACAAATCAAATCAAACTTCAACATGCAATGCATACACTTTTATCATTTCTTAATAGAAAACGAAGAAGCTCTTAAAGCAGCCAAAGTAATACCAAGTATACTAAACAAAAAGACTAATTAGGTCATACTAACTGAGTAATTGTCTTCGATTAACGACATACTACGTTACATTGTGTAAATGTTATGTATTTTTTATTAATAAATATTGCTACAGATACCATTACTTATATTTATTCTGTGCCATAACCTCATTTCATTAAAAATAATATGATTTCCTTTATTTTCATACAATGTCCTTTATTTAATCTTATCAAGTCCTCTAAAATATAGAATGGGAGCTGGCAACCCTAGATGTAACTAAAAATTTATGCTTTTGGCAATTTTTCCTTTATCTGTGATGTAAGACGTTGCTTCGTACCAAATTTCAAGATTCTGAGTTCACGGGAAGTACCCTGTAGGTTTTGATTCCCTTGCGTGTGTCGAAAATTTGCAGCATAAACGGCTGTATCTTTTGATTGTGTTGGCTTAGAAGTTTGATTTTTTCACAGCTCCAAGGTACAGTAGACCTGTTTATTTGATATGAATTTCAGCTTGATACCTCCACGCCTTTCTGAGAAAAAGGGTTTTGACAGACAGACAGACGGACAACAAAGTGACCCTATAATTGTTCCGTTTTAACTTTTGACTGGATGGACGTTTGTTATCGAAACCGCCCGTTTGGTGGCTATGTAAACTTGGACCTACTTTTGTATGCTTAACTTTTTAAGTAAATTCTTACTTTTATTATGTGCCTGTGCCTGCACAATCATTTAATAAGCAATAAATTTGATTTGATTTTTTGAGTTACGAAATCCTAAAAAGACCTACAGAAGTCTGGGTCACTAACCACTGTACCACCAGTGCTCTCTACACACACAGCTTTCGGACTTTCGAATATTAACTTAAAATGAGCTATGTCTTATGGAACTTTAATCATATAACTTGTTTTTCAGCTAACCCAAGACACGGTTGATCTCCTCAACAAAGGAATCTCTAGAAAGTTGTTAGTGTCGCCCATGGAGTCCACATGTACGCCTCGAGCCGACACTCACGTGGAAGTAAAGACAGAACCAAGCATCAAACAAGAGCCTATAAAGCTCGAGGAGACTACAGAAGATAGCAAGCTCTCTGAACAAGATACATGTGTAACCGAAGGCCCTATAGACCATGATACCAGCATTCAAATAAAACCTTCATATAAAAACAAGATAAGAACAAAAAACCACTCGAGAATTCACAAAAGAGGCAGATCGTCTACGTGTGAAATCTGTGCCAAAACTTTATCTTGTAAGAAATCATTGAGAACTCATATGAAGATTCACACGGGCGAAAAGATATATGTCTGTTCGCATTGTGACAAAAGATTTATAGGAATGGCTGGATTACGGTCTCACATCAAAGTTCATGTAGAAAAAAGGCCTCGCTATGGTTGTGACATGTGCGGTAAATACTTTTTGAGTCAAACAATTTTAGCTCGCCACATTAGCCGCCATTTATATGAAAAACGATATGAGTGTGACATATGTTATAAAAGATTCCATCTGAGGGTTGATTTGGTGAGTCACTTGAGAAATCACAATCGTAAAAAAAACCAAAATGAGCCATGTTGTTGCGATACATGCGGTAAAACTGTAACTTCAAAACATAGTTTGAAGGAGCACTTTAAAACCCACACAGGTGTCAAACCGTTTGCCTGTGACCAATGCGACAGAACATTTAACATCAAAAATCAGTTACAGGTTCACTTAAGACGTCACTCAGGGGTACAGCCGTACATGTGCGATATATGCGGAAGGAAATTCAGTGGAAAACATTCATTGATACGTCACATTGCAACGCATAGCATAGAAAAGCAATACGCATGTAACATGTGCGGTAAAAAATTAAGCTCTTTGGGTGCACTTAAACGGCATATTGCAAACCATACGGGGGAGAAACCACACGCTTGCAAAATATGTGAAAAGACGTTTTATGATGGGAGTCAATTGAAATATCACCAACAGTGTCATATTGAAAACAAATATGCTTGCAACATATGTGACAAAACTTTTCCTCGAAAACATAGCCTCAGAAACCATCTCAGACTTCACAACGCAGAGAAACCTTACTCTTGTAGAATATGCCATCACAAATTTACTGAAATAGGAGGCTTGAAAAGTCATATGGAAACTCATAAAGCCGAGAAAACATTCTATAACTGTAGTTGGTGTGTTAAAAAATATTCGAGAAAAAGCGCATTGACGGATCATCTAAGATCTCACACTGAAGGCATCAGTTGTAATGAGTGTGGAAAGAAATTCAGTAGTCGGAGTTGCTTGCATAGTCACATGGCAGTCCACAAAGGAGTTCGAATTGCATGCAAGCTCTGCAATAAGACATTCAGTCGAAGTAGCATGGGTTACCATATGAGAAGTCACGCCGGTGGCAATGAGAAGCGACATAAGTGTAGCTTTTGTGGTCACGCGTACATGAATAAGACTAACATGATAGTCCACATGAGAACGCACACAGGAGAGCAGCCGTTCGTCTGCGACACATGCGGCAAGACATTCCATGACAGAGCAAACTTATCAGTTCACAAGAAGATTCACACGCGAGTTAAGGCACATGCTTGCAAACTGTGCGACGAAAAATTTAATAGGAAAATCGAATTGAAAACTCATACTCTAATGCACTCGGGCAAGGCATTTGTGTGCGGGATATGCGAGAGACCATTCACTCAGAAACCTAATTTGGCAAGGCATTTGAACACGGTGCATGTAGAAAAGGCGCGATAATCTTGCGGATAAAGGCTTTTCATTTTAGATTTAAAAGTTCAAAAGTTGTACCGACTGGCTCCATAGATGGCGTTGACTCAAAGTACTCTGTCAAAAATTCTAAGCTGGTTTGTGTTTCGTGTTTGTCAAAGTGACTTTCACAAAAGTTATACCTATCCTTAAGCTTTGTTATACCTTCGTAATAACTTGTGTTAAATATAACTACTCATGTTAATACAGGTCTAGCGCTTACTGAGACAGCCCCTGAGGTAAGGGAGCGGTACGCGATGGTTGTTTTCGTATCTCAAATTATCAGATGACTTGAAGCGTTGATGTTTCATTTTGACTTAACGAAAACAACCCTCCCGTACCGCTCCTATACCCCAGCGACTGACTCAGTTAAGCGCTAGTCCTGCAGTTTCAAATTGTAATATAAAAATTTAGTTGTATGATTTGTAAAGTTTAAAAAAAAAACAAATATGACACTCGATTGACCGCGATCTCACCTGTTGGTAAGTGACGATGGTAGATCATCTTTATACTTTTGCTTGGTTATTTTTAGGGTTCCGTACCCAAAGGGTAAAACGGGACCCTATTGCTAAGACTCCTCTTTCCGTCCGTCTGTCTGTCTGTCTTTCTGTCACCGGGCTGTATCTCATGAACCGTGATAGTTAGACAGTTGAAAAACTCACAGATGATGTATTTCTGTTGGCGCTATAACAACAAATACTAAAAAACAGAATTAAATAAATATTTAAGGAGGCTCCCATACAACAAACGTGATTTCTCCAAATGTAGGTTAAGCGATGCTCTGCCAGATCAGTTTTTGGATGGGTGACCACTTTCCCCGGGCAATTTTTTTTTTTTACAAACCGGATTTTTTTGGCGTTTTTGTTTGGTACGGAACCCTTCGTGCGCGAGTCAGACTCACTGACTTTTTATATAATAATATATCATGTTAGCCTGCTTGTACCAACAAATATAAGATTAGCTAAATGAGATGTGGTTGCATTATGTTTCAGTTAATCAAGGATTCTATATCCTAAGGTTACTATAACTTTTAGTCATTTTGATACTTTTCAATACAAAGGAGGACATATTTTTCACTATAAACAAATAATTTGAATATTATGTTAGTGATTCTTATGTGAAATATTTTTATATGAATTGATAGATATATGTGTTATTATTAAATTGAGTTTATTAAACAAATAAATAATTAATAAATAGATGTATTCCTTTATTTTCCAGTACACAAAAATAGGTAGGTATACTAACAAAAAGGTCAGTAGTGAGCTTATGTTACACAGCCACGGTGACGCTACACATCCCTGTCTAACACCCTTATCGATGCTAAACCATTCAGTGTATGACCCGTGTGTTCTTACGCAAGCACAGAGGGGTGAGTCTGAGTTTTGCAAACACCATCGTAACGGTGAACGTAACACGATCGTACGTGTATAACATAATAACTAGCTATTAATCTGTGCCAAAAACGTCACAGATTAATGGCTAGTTACTACGCAATACACGTACACTCGCCGTTACGATCATCGTTACGATGGTGTGTGTAAACTCGGACTTGCCCCTCTGGAATCCTCGTAGAGATATTTCAGAGCTCTAATGAGGTTCCTGTCTACCCCATACATTGACAGTATCGACCATAGTGCATTCCTCATCACTTTATCGTAGGCACAGAATATATACAGTACAGAAGGCTCACTTAACGAAAAAAATTATATAAATACCGACTCTTGCTGGGACGCAACAAAGTGCAATTCAGCTCTTATTAGCGCTCAATGCCTATCGCTATATCTACCTAAACATTCCCGCTCTCTTATAACGCGTAACTCTGTCGCTGTCTGGCGCGGAGTGACTCGGTTCGTAAGGGTTGATGACTAGTCTCTTACTATAACATAATTATCTAATAGCATAGGTAAGTTAGTCTGTACCTTGTTAATTAAACTAAATATCTCTATAAGTGTTTAGGTTAGGTATCAGACATGCGTATCAAATATGGAATTATATACGACGCTAACAAAATAGTCCAAGAACCAACACCCAAAAATCATAATGTTGGTTTTATTCGTGATGATGATGATGATGAGTGGACTGTAGATATGCTAGGGTGTTCGGGTGGATACACAGCGTCGTTGCTGCCAGGCAGTAGGTATGGGTAGGTATGAATAGGTATGGGTAGGTACGGTGGCGCCGTGGTGTTGGTGGTCGTGCCACAGAATAAATATTAGTACAAGTACAGAAGACGCACTTAGCGAAAAAATATATATAAATAGCGACTCTTGCTGGGACGCAACAAAGTGCAATTCAACTCGCATTAGCGCTCAATGCCTATCGCGATATTCACCTAAACATTTGCTCTCTCTTCTAACGCGTAACTCTGTCGCTGTCTGGCGCGGAGTGATGCGCATCGAAAGGGTTGTCGACATATCTAATAAAAAATTAAATTAACCTTCCGTTATGTAGGTAGGTAGTCAGCATTGTAGCACAGATTATGTATTAGTTACTTCGTAACGCGCAAGACAGCTGAAGAGGCCGTAACATAGGGTCGGAGCTTTATGTCTCCGGGTGGCGGGCGCAGTGCAATGCCACATAGGGCGCGTCCTAGGTGGACGTGACCTGTGGGGTAATGCACTGTTCATAGGCAGAGGTTACCGCTTAACATCAGGTGGGCCATCCGCTTGCTCCGTCATTCAAGTAGTATAAAAAAAAAAGATCGAAAGCATGTAGGTATTTTTAACCCCCGACGGAAAAACGACGGGGTGTTATAAGTTTGAGGTGTCTGTGCGCGTGTGTGTGTGTGGTTGTGTGTGTGTATGTGTCTGTGTGTGTGTCTGTCTGTGTCATCGTAGCTCCCGAACGGATAAATCGAATTAGTTTTTTTTTTGTTTGAAAGTTGTATTTGTCGGGAGTGTTCTTAGCTATGTTTGATCAAAATCGGTTCAGCCGTTTCATTGCGTTGAGGGTTTTTTTTTATTTTTACAAAATTAATTACTTGTAGGTAAATGAAATAGTTGTATGGATATTATAACGATGAGATATTAAGTTTTTAGGTAAGTATAGTTTTTCTCTGCCTAAGAAGTTAACAAGCTACGATTTAATTTAAAAACATCAGTAGGTTTACCAAAACCATCGATGACCAAAACATATTATTATTATGAACTGAACTCGCTCTAAATTACCTAACCTACATAAAGTCCCTCGCGAGTACCTATTTTCATTTTCAAATAGGTACATATTAGGTACAGTGCATTATCACATAGGTCACGTCCACCTAGGTTGCGCCCTATGTGGCATTGCACTGCACCCGCCACCCTGAGACATAAAGATGAAAAGTCTATGTGCCTGTAACTTCACCGGCAACCATACACTTCCAACCGGAACACAGCAATGCGAGCACTACTATGCTTTGCGGCAGAAATAGGTATTATGGTGGTAGTAGGTACTTCCCCGGACGAACTCTTTCACAAAAAAGCTCTTCTACTGCTAATTTCGAGCGATTCAGAAGTAAAGTCTAATTAAGCACGTAAGTAGATCGGTAAGTAGGTAGGTACCTAAATTCAAGTAATTACTTATACCTTATTACAATTACAACCTAGATCTTTGAAATCTATGCTGTATGCACAAGAAATCACACCTATAAAAGGCATTACTTCGATATGTACCTACAGAAAATAACTAATGTACATCAATCAAATAACTTAAATTTCTTCGTCCTTCGGCAATGCAAAAAATTATAATTCTTTATTTTGTTTTTTGACTATTGCATCCATATACAGCACAATATGTACGCGACGGCATATTTGCGCGGGAAACGTGTTGCGCGAGCGCTCAGGCGTGCGCACAGACTACTAGGATGCGGCGTGCGTCCGACAACCGACTGTCTGTCACTTGTCCCGAATGAGGGACGCCCGGGGCTGTAGGTATATAACGCGCGACCTTGAGCGAGTGGTGATGCCCTGTGTGCTGAGTCTGGCTTTTACCAAACATTTGACACTGGTGTATGGTGTAGTGTAACACGCATTTTTGTATGGGCATATGATAAGCGCCCCTAGCGTACACTTTGAGAACTTATATTCTGAGTCCCAGCTGCCATGCTTACGATCATCGTCGTTACACTATACACCGATCGTACAAGCCGAGCCACGGCCGTCGTATCGCAAGCACTTACGTACCGTTTTTAACGGTTTTTCATTTATTTCTGAGTCCGAGTGCCAAATTTGACAGCTTCACGCTTGGAATACGATGACACGACGGCGACGATGAGCGTTACGCTCAACACTTGTGTTTTTGGCGGTGAGAGGTGAGCGCTACACGGTAGTGTTTATTTTTCTGTGTAATTGTGGACTTTTGTGGGGTTCTTTGTTATTGAGGATGTCTGCGAGATATTTCCTTGCATAGATGTTGATGAAGAAGAACGGGCTCGTGAGCTACGGGAAATGCGAGACAGTCTTCGGGCATCCTTTGATCCTGTCGAAGATCTCCCGGAGACCGAATTTAGGAATACCGGCTGTCGAAATAAGCCTTCGTATTCCTATGTGAAGAGCTGCGACAGCGTACCGACCGACCGACCAAAGGCCTTCGCAGCGTGTGAGCCTTGAAGTAAAAGTGAGTACCTACCTATATTACTTTTGACAATAATTTACCTCGTAGACGTATATACCTACGTAGAGTATAGAGGTGCGCTCTACGATTTACCTGCTCTAGGCCTTATTTTGCTTGTAGATTGTGGTTTCTTTCTTTACCCCTGTCTCTGGTTCGTTTCAAAGACCTAGCGTGGTGAAAGATTCTTCTTTGATGATACAAATTACCTACTTAGGTACTTAATGCTCCAAAAACGAACTATATATGCTATACAATATATAATAGAACCCAACCTGGAAGGGATTTCAACATACGGTTACATAATTATGAAAACACACATAACGACCAGTGTAACTGTCTCTTAATTAACTAAGTAGGTACTTGGGAGTCATGTTAGATCAAAAAATCAAAAATCATTCCCAGATAATTTTGCTTTAGCAATGTTTATAACTTAGGTATGTATTTCTTGTTTCAGAAAATCACGAAGGACTCCGAAGAAAAGGTGGGCGTAAGCCTCACATCAGTCATCAAACCCTACGGATACAACTAGTAGAGGATAAGATATCATAAAAATTCTAAATTATTTGCATAAAAATAAACCTCTGGTTGTCCAAAACGTGGTTTCATTGCTGATAGGTAGATACATAACTAAATCAAGAGAATATAGGACTAAAATTATCTTACCCTTGGCTTGCATGTACCTACCTGTACATAAGAGAATGGGTCTGACAAACGTTTTTTACTTTACATGCCAAATTAATCTACAAAAAATTACAAGAAAAACTATGTTTTTACTTTTTTCATATCTCAAAAAATGCCTGAGATATTTACGATCAAAGTGCGTATTTCCAGCCGATGATTTTTGAAAACGCGGGCGGGCGCTCACTGGCCTATGACGTCACACCCTCGGCCATTCGACAGTCGCGCTTTCGTTCGCACGCCGCTGCGCAGTAAAAGTCTAAATTATACAGTTCTCAGTGGTAAAAATGGGAAAAAAATACTGTATTGTGCCTTGGTGCTTCAATTCAACAGTCAAAACACCTAATAAACTCTTTTTTTATGTGCCTGAGGACCCGAGAATGAGGAAATAAATAAATGTAAGAAAAAAATTGCGGCCCGCAAGTTGATCAGCACTGATTTCTTAACTATTAATTTTATTTAAAAAACTGTAAATGAAAAACGAAAGCGGACATAAGACAAATATAATCCGGTAAATATCTGGTTTAGTATAATAATATAATAATAGGTAGGTATTTGCCTACTTAGAAAACTGTTAACTACGTAAATACCTACTAGGACTTACCTATATTCTGTACATGGGTAAATAGTGACATTTTCTTTAAGTTTATACCAATAAAACACATAAAATAATCATAGACAACCTCGAGATGTTGATTGCGAGTACCTATTTTTTATCGCGGCCCATAATAGGTAGGTACTACTAAAGTACTAACACACACTTTCAGTTAGGTTTAAGTTGGAACAAATACCTACACAAGAGTACCTACCTAGGCAATGTTTACTTAGAACATACATACCTTTTCATCTTTATCCCACGAATTTCGGCAGCCGTAAAATCCTGATTCTTCATGAAATATTGTGCCACCATCAAACTATCCACTCTTGGCAGATTGTCCGACTGAACTTCAGAAAACCTTCTTCCATTCTACACACTACACGTTTCACTTTAGTGTAATCGGATATAAAAGATAATTTAATAGGTAATAGTAAAACGAAAACGATCGAAACAAAATGAAACGAGACGCGCGTCAACGCACCGGACTACCGCGCCGTGTCGCAGTCGCCGGCTGAACGAGGGTGTGACGTCATAGTATGAGCGCGCGTAATCTCGGAAATTCAAAAAAGGGCTTAAACTTCTCGTCTTTATAACTTCGGAAATACTGCATGTATTGAAGTGAAATAAAAACTAATGTAATGTAAATGATCTACGCTCCGATTTTAAGTATATTTGAAAGTAATATTTTGACCCTTTTGTGTTCCCCATTGTGTATTCTTGTGAAACAACACCCAGAATACTTTATCTGATTGCTTCATAGCAATCAGATATACCTACCTAGTTGTAAAAAATGTTGAGCCTAGAAATCCATTTATACTTTATTTACCCAAACTTAAACTGCAGACTTATAAGATAAATATATATAATAAATGTAAATGCCATACGGGTCTATAATAAAATACCAAATTCATGGATTTGCCATTAAGTACCTATATCAGTTATCTAGTACCCATAACACAAGCTCTGCTTAGCTTGGGGCTAGATAATGTTGTGTGAACTGTCCAGCATTATTTATTTATTTATGTTCTTATGTTTAAAAGCAAGCTAGCGAAAGAGGTGTTATAATTGTATTGTAACACCTCTTAGAAATAAGTTACCTGTATTCGAGCTAATAAAATATTCTTATTCTTAGGAACCGGATGAGAAAATTTAATGGTCTCAGTAAGGTTAATGTAAGGTTTAAGGTATCTGTGATTATGATCATAGTGAAATAATATAGGCAACTTACCTGTCCTGTTACCCTGTGTAAATAAACAAGATCTAATTTCTTGGACTAACAGTTAGGTCGCTGCTACCATGACTTTCCTACTTAACAAAACAAATTCAACAGAAAAGTGCCTTTATTCACTATGACATGGGAGATTTCTTGCCAACAATTTAGGTATTGTTAAACAATGATTCCACGCATATATCGTAACAAGCCCGCGTGATGACACTGGGTGGTTCGGTTCTATAAGGGATCAGAACGTGCTTGCTTGCTCTTTATTTTATGTTAGATTGGATGATTTTTGGTTTCGGGCCTTATATGAATGTGTTTACCAAAAATATTCTTAAAAAACAACACTTCTCCCAATGGCCTAAACTAGGGGGGAAATCATAAGTGATATAAAGTTATGCGCTCCTGCCCAATACGAAAAATTCAGTCATTGAAATTACCACCAAAGTAAGTCAAAAGTATTTTATTCATTGAAATCACAAGGATCATCAATCACTCCACAATCACAGAAGTTTACTGGGGTCTTCGCAGGCTTCTCGGGTTGTTGAGGATTTGTTTACGTTGAGCTGCTATTTCCACACATTCCAGGATTAAGTGGGCAGCCGATTCTTCTTCGGTCAGACACCCTCTGCAGAGTGGGCTGTATGTGGCTCCGATGTTGAAGAGGCGTTGAGACTGTGTCCTATGAGTATCCCCACGATGGTGCGAAGGTTTATTCTTTGAAAGTTGAGTAGGCGACGTATCAGTTGTTGTAGGTAAGACAAGCCAGCCGGTAGGGCAGCTCTTGACTGTATGCAGCCCGTGGTCCGTGCCCAGCGTTCATTGTGTTTATTAGTGTTGCGGAGCTGCATCCATGTTTGCACGAAGGGGTTTGTTACTTATAAATCTTTGAAGACTTTCTTTGTTTGGAAATTTATGAAAATACTTGAATTTGACTACTACTCCTTCTTCTTCTTCATAATGGCGAAAACCAACTTCAACTTCAACTTCAAAAATCAAAATACAATTTGACTTTGACATCTTTATAGTGACAACTGACACATTCAACAATCAAATTCCATAGACAAATACCCTTTTATCAGTTTTAAATTCATTTCGACAACATATCATAGCCAATTTTGGCGTCTTCCGGTGTTATACGATCGTGTCCCTACGATGGGTGGTATACGACGGTGTTGAACCACTTAGACTCACTTATGTCCCACACAGGATGTCTCACACCGGTGTATGGTGTAAGCGTAGTGTAAGTACGACGGACGATTGGTGTCATCGTGTGGACTTTCGTTGCAAAACTGCGACTCAGCCCTCTGAGGGCTGAGTCTGGCTTTTTACCAACCATTTGGCACGGGTGTATGGTGTAGTGTAACACGCATTTTTGTATGGGAATATGATAAGCGCCCCTAGCGTACACTTTGAGAACTTATATTCTGAGTCCCAGTGTGCTGAGTCTGGCTTTTACCAAACATTTGACACTGGTGTATGGTGTAGTGTAACACGCATTTTTGTATGGGAATATGATAAGCGCCCCTAGCGTACACTTTGAGAACTTATATTCTGAGTCCCAGCTGCCATGCTTACGATCATCGTCGTTACACTATACACCGATCGTATAAGCCGAGCCACGGCCGTCGTATCGCAAGCACTTACGTACCGTTTTTAACGGTTTTTCATTTATTTCTGAGTCCGAGTGCCAAATTTGACAGCTTCACGCTTGGAATACGATGACACGACGGCGACGATGAGCGTTACGATCAACACTTGTGTTTTTGGCGGTGAGAGGTGAGCGCTACACGGTAGTGTTAATTTTTCTGTGTAATTGTGGACTTTTGTGGGGTTCTTTGTTATTGAGGATGTCTGCGACATATTTTCTTGCATGGATGTTGATGAAGAAGAACGGGCTCGTGAGCTACGGGAAATGCGAGACAGTCTTCGGGCATCCTTTGATCCTGTATAAGATCTCCCGGAGACCGAATTTAGGAATACCGGCTGTCGAAAGAAGCCTTCGTATTCCTATGCGAAGAGCTGCGACAGCGTACCGACCGACCGACCAAAGGCCTAAGCAGCGTGTGAGCCTTGAAGTAAAAGTGAGTACCTATATTACTTTTGTCAATAATTTACCTCGTAGACAGAGTATAGAGGTACGCTCTACGATTTACCTGCTCTAGGCCTTATTTTGCTTGTAGATTGTGGTTTCTTTCTTTACCCCTGTCTCTGGTTCGTTTCGAAGACCTAGCGTGGTGAAAGATTCTTCTTTGATGATACAAATTACCTACTTAGGTACTTAATGCTCAAAAAACTAACTATATGTGCTATACAATATATAATAGAACCCAACCTGGAAGGGATTTCAACATACGGATACATAATTATGATAACATACATGACGACCAGTGTAACTGTCTCATAATTAACAAAGTCTCCTCAACTAAGTACTTGGGAGTCATGTTAGATCAAAAAATCAAAAATCATTCCTAGAAAATTTTACTTTAGCAATGTTTATAACTTAGGGTATGTATTTCTTGTTTCAGAAAATCACGAAGGACTCCGGAGAAAAGGTAGCCGTAAGCCTCACATCAGTCATCAAACCCTACGGATACAACTAGTAGAGGATAAGATATCATACAAATTCTAAATTCTTTGCATAAAAATAAACATCTGGTTGTCCAAAACGTGGTTTCATTGCTGATAGGTAGATACATAACTAAATCAAGAGAATATAGGACTACAATTATCTTACCCTTGGCTTGCATGTACCTGTACATAAGAGAATTGTGTATTCTTGTGAAACAACACCCAGAATACTTTATCTGATTGCTTCATAGCAATCAGATATACCTACCTAGTTGTAAAAAATGTTGAGCCTAGAAATCCATTTATATTTTATTTACCCAAACTTAAACTGCAGACTTATAAGAGAAATATATATAATAAATGTAAATGCCATACGGGTCTATAATAAAATACCAAATTCATGGATTTTCCATTAAGTATATCAGTTATCTAGTACCCATAACACAAGCTCTGCTTAGCTTGGGGCTAGATAATGTTGTGTGAACTGTCCAGCATTATTTATTTATTTATGTTCTTATGTTTAAAAGCAAGCTAGCGAAAGAGGTGTTATAATTGTATTGTAACACCTCTTAGAAATAAGTTACCTGTATTCGAGCTAGTAAAATATTTTTATTCTTAGGAACCGGATGAAAAAAGTTAATGGTCTCAGTAAGGTAAGGTCGGTAAGGTTTAAGGTATCTGCGATTATGATCATAGTGAAATAATATAGGCAACTTACCTGTCCTGTTACCCTGTGTAAATAAACAAGATCTAATTTCTTGGACTTGTCAGTTAGGTCGCTGCTACCATGACTTTACTAGATCTATATATATATATATCTATATTTATATTTTATAGATTTATCTAGATTATTTTTGGTTTCGGGCCTTATATGAATGTGTTTACCAAAAATATTCTTAAAAAACAACACTTCTCCCAATGGCCTAAACTAGGGGGGAAATCATAAGTGATACTAGAAAGTTAAGCGCTCCTGCCCAATACGAAAAATTCAGTCATTGAAATTACCACCAAAGTAAGTCAAAAGTATTTTATTCATTGAAATCACAAGGTACAATCACTCCACAAGCACAGAAGTTTACTGGGGTCTTCGCAGGCTTCTCGGGTTGTTGAGGATTTGTTTACGTTGAGCTGCTATTTCCACACATTCCAGGATTAAGTGGGCAGCCGATTCTTCTTCGGTCAGACACCCTCTGCAGAGTGGGCTGTATGTGGCTCCGATGTTGAAGAGGCGTTGAGACTGTGTCCTATGAGTGTCCCCACGAACCCACGATGGTGCGAAGGGTTATTCTTTGAAAGTTGAGCAGGCGACGTATCAGTTGTTGTAGGTAAGCCAATCCAGCCGGTGGGGCAGCTCTTGACTGTATGCAGCCCGTGGTCCGTGCCCAGCGTTCATTGTGTTTATTAGTGTTGCGGAGTTGCATCCATGTTTGCACGAAGAGGTTTGTTACTTATAAATCTTTGAATACTTTCTTTGTTTGGAAATTAATGAAAATACTTGAATTTGACTACTACACCTTCTTCTTCTTCATAATGGCGAAAACCAACTTCAACTTCAACTTCAAAAATGAAAATACAATTTGACTTTGACATCTTTACAGTGACAACTGACACATTCAACAATCAAATTCCATAGACAAATACCTTTTTATCAGTTTTAAATTCATTTCGACAACATATCATAGCCAATTTTGGCGTCTTCCGGTGTTATACGATCGTGTCCCTACGATGGGTGGTATACAACGGTGTTGAACCACTAAGACTCACTTATGTCCCACACACACCGGTGTATGGTGTAAGCGTAGTGTAAGTACGACGGACGATTGGTGTCATCGTGTGCAAAACTGCGACTCAGCCCTCTGGATTCTCGGGCGTTTCACCTCTAGGTCCCTCGTCCACTGGTGATCCCTATCTGCCGGTGTGTGTCCTACGTGTCCCACCTGTATATTAAAAGTAAACATGACTTGATAGAACCTCAAGCACTAAGCAGTCCTAACTTGATTCTGACGCCATACTCCACACGCTCTGATCTCCAGTCCGCCTCAACCCCAATCACAATGCGAGGAGCTCAACTCAACCCACATCCGCACAAGAACCGGCACACACCCTTTCATGGATGTCTTACCCCGGTTGTGACATCAACCATCTCGTGCTCTGTTACCTTTGGAGCGTTCCGTGCTCTAACTCTTCATTCCAGTGGTCCACCACCTCTTGAGGAGACTTAACCCGATACACTAGACACCACGTGCCAGGTTATCTAACACTTGAGGCCTCAGCAGGAACGCCGCAGTCGTCACTGCCCACGCCTTACCCTGCAAGCGTAGAATTCACTACGCACACCACGTATGACACCAGTCACTACGTACAGCAACACGGACAGGCCTAGGGAAAGCGCAGACTGTAGAGAGGAACTGTAAAGTATTAAGCATCCTTATCAGACAAAACCACTTAGCTTTGATAATCCGAAGGTCCAAGTGAAGCGGAACCCTTGGAACTCTTCTGCTTGCACATGCTCAATATCTAGCACCCTTACATAGAGCACTACTGCCAGGCCATCCACACAAGATCGTTACCAGATCATGGTTCTGAACTTATCATACGGTCACATGAAAATTGAGATTCATTTATCAGAGAAAAATCATCTTGACAGACAGACAACCAGACAACCATAGATAATTTTATTAGTTTTCCTATATTCCGCAAATAGTTTTATCACCGCGAAGAAGTTTGTACGTATTATTTAATTTAACTATAGTTATACTCAGCTTTGTCCTCGAGATTAGCATTGGTTTACATGTAGTAGACACACGGTGTCGCCAATCTGCACTGTATTTGAGATATATATTGTTTTTTTTTATGCTTATGGGTAGGGTATCCTACAACCTTCATTACACATTTAGTGCTCCGCCAGTTCGCACGCGTCAAATTGTGCTGCGCATCTCATTGTTCGGTTAAAACAAAAGCTGATGCGCACACGACGCAGAGATAGAACATCGAGATCGTCGAGGAAGCTGTCATCGTCTTCATCGTCGGTCACATCGAGATCTTCGTCACGTTCGAGCTCCACTTCGCGTTCGCGGTCGTCGCCAGCCTGGAGACGCGACGGCGCATTGCGCCGGCGGCGCCACGATGTCGGCGCCGGCCGGCGCCACAGTGACGGCGCCGGCGGGGGATAGCCGATGCCGCTGGACATGTTATGCATTGAAGGTTAACCGACATATTCGTTTTAAATCAATACTGCGGTTAACTTATGGGGTTATCACTTTATTGATACACGGACGTGTTTGGTTTTTACGTTATAATATAGTGCTGCGGTTAGTCTGTGGGACTATCACTTTACTATAATAGTAACGTAGTAAGTAAAAAAGTGGTGATGCGGTCATTCTCTGGGAATGTCACTTCATTGCTATACTTAGGTATATTACACCTGCAGCAATAAATTACTAATGCGGTCAGCTAATTAGGGCTGTCACTTTATTAATATTTGCAAAAGTATTACCTAATTTGGCAATACGATCCGTCTTAGGGGCTGTCACTCCAGGTGTGCCAATACCGTCCACCAGTGCTACTTCCGCCGCCGCGCCATTACCTTCCACCAGTGGTGCTGCTGCCACCAAGCTGACCTCAGCTAGAGTTTTGTCCCCCCAAGTGGGTACATCAGCATTCGCCACCAGCGTCGAAATCAATCTGCAGCCAACCCCTACAGATTCGACACCGGCTCTTGATAATTAACTCCTTTTAATACTTGGAGTTGATCCCTCATAGGGTAAGTCTTACGGCGAACACATTCAACCAGGCCTTGCCTTTCGTCTAGCTAGCTAGAGCATAATATAGCCAGGACGGGTTTGCCGAAGGAAACCCACAAGGAGCTTATGGATACGAGTAAGTTACCGCCGGCAAACTGCAATCTGATTGAAGCACCCACTCCCAATCCAGAGGTGAGAGCTGCTGTTCCCCAGGCTGTATGTAAAGGCAAAAACATCGCACCTCCACAATATCAAGCGTAGCTGAAGCTCTTACATCACTAATGTCATCAGAGCCAAAAAATACTGCCCTTATCCAAATATTGATAGACGCAATTAAGCTCATGTGCGATACAGCGCCATGTGCGTCAGAATACTGTTTCGAGTATACGCAGAAACTTCATACCTACTTCATACTCTGAGAAAAGATCTTAAAGATCAATTTCAAGCGATACAAATGTTTAAACCTTTTTATTGTTTTAAGCCTTTGTGCTCCATCTTCGGCCACATCGTCACTTACCAACAGGTGAGATTGTGGTCAAACAAATGTTAAAAAAAAAAAAAAAAAAAAAAAAACTAACGTGCCGGCAGCAAAAATGCTTTCTGCTATGGTACAACTAAAATACGAATGTTTGATTCGTAAGCTTTTAACAATAGGAGCCATTACGGAATGTCAATTCTGCCAGGACTCAATTGATCTCCTATATTTTGTATGCCTACCAAACCCTAACGGTAAATTTAGCTGGAAAAGCTGTAAACGGCCTTAAAACATGTTTCCAGATAATGTTTTATGAGTACCTACAATAGACCTAATAAACGCATATTTTTTGATACGCGTAGGTACATGACCGTTCTTAGCTTTCAATTTGATGACAACTAGGCTTTTAGAAGCCTTAGGCTTTATTACTACCTAACTTCGAAAATAGTAATCTTTGCCACTACATGATACCATTATGTAAATTCCTGGGCTTCATAATCGACTCTTATAATTTACAAGTCACGTCACCCGACGAAAAGAGATCAATAATCAAATCTGAAACCAATAAAAATAAAAAAAATAAAAGTTTAGTGGGCCTACTTACCTGCCTACCCAGCCATCAAATACAGTTGGCTTTATACAAAAACAATGAAGCGATGCATAAGCGATGCAAATATTAGACCCTGAAAGATGACGACAGTAAAATTATGACAAACACATGAGCATAACATCGTCAATATTTCCAGATCTTGAGTGGTGGTCTCATACGATCATTCATCCTATAAACTGCATATGTTTGCTGCTGGGAAACACACAAGTATGTGTTTTAAACTATACGTTTTGAATTGAAAATTAAATCCGCAGCGAACGTGTTAAGGCGCTATAGGTCCAACGAAAATTTTTGTTCGAGGCGAAGAATGTAATGTAATTCGTATAAAAATAAAAATAACATAAAAGCCAACAATAGGAATTACGGTGTAAAATTGTACTCTATCCGCCGGTGTATGGTGTAAGCGTAGTGTAAGTACGACGGACGATTGGTGTCATCGTGTGCAAAACTGCGACTCAGCCCTCTGGATTCTCGGGCGTTTCACCTCTAGGTCCCTCGTTCACTGGTGATCCCTATCTGCCGGTGTGTGTCCTACGTGTCCCACCTGTATATTAAAAGTAAACATGACTTGATAGAACCTCAAGCACTAAGCAGTCCTAACTTGATTCTGACGCCATACCACACGCTCTGATCTCCAGTCCGCCTCAACCCCAATCACAATGCGAGGAGCTCAACTCAACCCACATCCGCACAAGAACCGGCACACACCCTTTCATGGATGTCTTACCCCGGTTGTGACATCAACCATCTCGTGCTCTGTTACCTTTGGAGCGTTCCGTGCTCTAACTCTTCATTCCAGTGGTCCACCACCTCTTGAGGAGACTTAACCCGATACACTAGACACCACGTGCCAGGTTATCTAACACTTGAGGCCTCAGCAGGAACGCCGCAGTCGTCACTGCCCACGCCTTACCCTGCAAGCGTAGAATTCACTACGCACACCACGTATGACACCAGTCACTACGTACAGCAACACGGACAGGCCTAGGGAAAGCGCAGACTGTAGAGAGGAACTGTAAAGTATTAAGCATCCTTATCAGACAAAACCACTTAGCTTTGATAATCCGAAGGTCCAAGTGAAGCGGAACCCTTGGAACTCTTCTGCTTGCACATGCTCAATATCTAGCACCCTTACATAGAGCACTACTGCCAGGCCATCCACACAAGATCGTTACCAGATCATGGTTCTGAACTTATCATACGGTCACATGAAAATTGAGATTCATTTATCAGAGAAAAATCATCTTGACAGACAGACAACCAGACAACCATAGATAATTTTATTAGTTTTCCTATATTCCGCAAATAGTTTTATCACCGCGAAGAAGTTTGTACGTATTATTTAATTTAACTATAGTTATACTCAGCTTTGTCCTCGAGATTAGCATTGGTTTACATGTAGTAGACACACGGTGTCGCCAATCTGCACTGTATTTGAGATATATATTGTTTTTTTTTATGCTTATGGGTAGGGTATCCTACAACCTTCATTACACATTTAGTGCTCCGCCAGTTCGCACGCGTCAAATTGTGCTGCGCATCTCATTGTTCGGTTAAAACAAAAGCTGATGCGCACACGACGCAGAGATAGAACATCGAGATCGTCGAGGAAGCTGTCATCGTCTTCATCGTCGGTCACATCGAGATCTTCGTCACGTTCGAGCTCCACTTCGCGTTCGCGGTCGTCGCCAGCCTGGAGACGCGACGGCGCATTGCGCCGGCGGCGCCACGATGTCGGCGCCGGCCGGCGCCACAGTGACGGCGCCGGCGGGGGATAGCCGATGCCGCTGGACATGTTATGCATTGAAGGTTAACCGACATATTCGTTTTAAATCAATACTGCGGTTAACTTATGGGGTTATCACTTTATTGATACACGGACGTGTTTGGTTTTTACGTTATAATATAGTGCTGCGGTTAGTCTGTGGGACTATCACTTTACTATAATAGTAACGTAGTAAGTAAAAAAGTGGTGATGCGGTCATTCTCTGGGAATGTCACTTCATTGCTATACTTAGGTATATTACACCTGCAGCAATAAATTACTAATGCGGTCAGCTAATTAGGGCTGTCACTTTATTAATATTTGCAAAAGTATTACCTAATTTGGCAATACGATCCGTCTTAGGGGCTGTCACTCCAGGTGTGCCAATACCGTCCACCAGTGCTACTTCCGCCGCCGCGCCATTACCTTCCACCAGTGGTGCTGCTGCCACCAAGCTGACCTCAGCTAGAGTTTTGTCCCCCCAAGTGGGTACATCAGCATTCGCCACCAGCGTCGAAATCAATCTGCAGCCAACCCCTACAGATTCGACACCGGCTCTTGATAATTAACTCCTTTTAATACTTGGAGTTGATCCCTCATAGGGTAAGTCTTACGGCGAACACATTCAACCAGGCCTTGCCTTTCGTCTAGCTAGCTAGAGCATAATATAGCCAGGACGGGTTTGCCGAAGGAAACCCACAAGGAGCTTATGGATACGAGTAAGTTACCGCCGGCAAACTGCAATCTGATTGAAGCACCCACTCCCAATCCAGAGGTGAGAGCTGCTGTTCCCCAGGCTGTATGTAAAGGCAAAAACATCGCACCTCCACAATATCAAGCGTAGCTGAAGCTCTTACATCACTAATGTCATCAGAGCCAAAAAATACTGCCCTTATCCAAATATTGATAGACGCAATTAAGCTCATGTGCGATACAGCGCCATGTGCGTCAGAATACTGTTTCGAGTATACGCAGAAACTTCATACCTACTTCATACTCTGAGAAAAGATCTTAAAGATCAATTTCAAGCGATACAAATGTTTAAACCTTTTTATTGTTTTAAGCCTTTGTGCTCCATCTTCGGCCACATCGTCACTTACCAACAGGTGAGATTGTGGTCAAACAAATGTTAAAAAAAAAAAAAAAAAAAAAAAAAAACTAACGTACCGGCAGCAAAAATGCTTTCTGCTATGGTACAACTAAAATACGAATGTTTGATTCGTAAGCTTTTAACAATAGGAGCCATTACGGAATGTCAATTCTGCCAGGACTCAATTGATCTCCTATATTTTGTATGCCTACCAAACCCTAACGGTAAATTTAGCTGGAAAAGCTGTAAACGGCCTTAAAACATGTTTCCAGATAATGTTTTATGAGTACCTACAATAGACCTAATAAACGCATATTTTTTGATACGCGTAGGTACATGACCGTTCTTAGCTTTCAATTTGATGACAACTAGGCTTTTAGAAGCCTTAGGCTTTATTACTACCTAACTTCGAAAATAGTAATCTTTGCCACTACATGATACCATTATGTAAATTCCTGGGCTTCATAATCGACTCTTATAATTTACAAGTCACGTCACCCGACGAAAAGAGATCAATAATCAAATCTGAAACCAATAAAAATAAAAAAAATAAAAGTTTAGTGGGCCTACTTACCTGCCTACCCAGCCATCAAATACAGTTGGCTTTATACAAAAACAATGAAGCGATGCATAAGCGATGCAAATATTAGACCCTGAAAGATGACGACAGTAAAATTATGACAAACACATGAGCATAACATCGTCAATATTTCCAGATCTTGAGTGGTGGTCTCATACGATCATTCATCCTATAAACTGCATATGTTTGCTGCTGGGAAACACACAAGTATGTGTTTTAAACTATACGTTTTGAATTGAAAATTAAATCCGCAGCGAACGTGTTAAGGCGCTATAGGTCCAACGAAAATTTTTGTTCGAGGCGAAGAATGTAATGTAATTCGTATAAAAATAAAAATAACATAAAAGCCAACAATAGGAATTACGGTGTAAAATTGTACTCTATCCGCCCATATATGGAAAAATACATTACTATGAAAAAGCAACCACCAAATCTATGAAGAAACAAACCAAGTTTCATTTATAAATTTATAGCGATGCCTCAACTTTGGGATGGGGCGAGCGGCTTGAAGTGGAGAACGCGCAAGTTGGATATGAAAGAAAAATTCATGTTTAACACGTACATATTCATTAGTTAGAAATTTTAGCTGCCTTTTTTGCACTCAAAATCTTCGCGAAATTTTATCACGACTGCCAAAATTCGTTTACAGGTTGACAACATCTCGATTATTTCATATACCTTTAAATCTCGTGGGAGGTGTGCAGTTCCCTCACTTTAAACGACACCCGAGGACTCTAGCAGTGGTGTGAGGAACGCAATCTGTATGTTCTTGCTTCCTACATTAGCTCACTCGAGAATGATGTTTTGGATGCAGAATTACGACGTGTCCATCCAGACATCGAGTGGGAGCAGTATGATTTCGTATTTCAAAATTTTCTGCATCGGTTTGGGAGTCATTAATTTGATATACCTATTTGTCAGAGGTTTAACAGAAAGTATATCAAATACCTACATCTTGGCATAGATACCCAAACGCCTTTATAATAGATAATCTTACGATTCCATGGTCGGATCTTTATAGTTTTTCTAACATTTGCCGTTAGATTGAAGGCATTGTGGAAACAAATAATGACAAAGCTAAAGGAATCAGGGTAGTCCCATTTTGGCCCACACAAACATGGTACCTATTTTATTTAAGATTATCTTAGTTTCAGAACTATTAGTCTTTAAGCCCTCTGACACGTTGATTATCTCCCATTCCATCAATCGAGATGTGCATCGGAAGGTTACCCTGGTAGCCTGGAAGTTATCAGGACGTCTCTATTGAAAAAAAGTGTGGTGTACCCTTAGCTTCCATACCTATAACATTACATTAGCATCACTTTCAAAATGTTAAAGCAGTAAAACACATGCTTGAAAAAGTGGTAAAATTTTGACAATCTATTAAAATTAATTCATACATGTGAATTGTATACCTACCTACTAACTATGTTTTTAAACACAATTATGTATATGAATTGGGTGAAAAATATGGAACTTTGAATAGCAGTAGGTCTCAGCGCTATATTTTATTCCTGGTCAAGAAATAGCCAATAATGATCAAATCAAGTGTTTCTTAGACTAGATTTTATTAGACTGCGTCTGCTATTACCCAAGTATACATGGTACACATAAATTATTGTACTCAAATCCCTAGACATCTGGGGTACGACTCCTAAAACTGAGGCTGACATAAAACATATTGAATTTCTTTAAGATAAAATTAACATTAAGATACTAGATTTGATAAAATCATCCCGTCCTCGATCAGCCGGGATACAGCCAGCGCTGATTTAACCTATTTTGCATGAACGACCTGCAATATGTCCTTTTGCTACATTGCGCTGTTATCTAAGTAGGTAGGTATAACACAAACTTTATGTAGGGATGATAATCTTTTTATGTGTATTAGAAGAGACACCTCACAAATCCATAACTTCTGAGACTTCGTGCAGATGGATCAAAACAAATATAAATAAGTAGTTTTGGAATAGATGTGTCCATCTTTACCGCCCATAGCACAACACATGGTGCTACTTCTAAGGCTCACGAGCTTTGTTTTAATTTGGACATTGTAAGAAAAACTGCAGGGTGGAGTGATAGCTCCCGAAAATTTAACTCAAATAAGTAAATCAAGATGGTTCTTTCGCAAGAAATATCATGAATGATTAATAACAAGATAGATAATAAGTTGTTAATTTAGAATAATGATTATAATGTACCATACATCATGGTATGGTATATTTCATCAGTGTTCAATTGATAAAACTATTTTTTCTTTGAAAAGTTGATACCTTCACTCTCAACATCTACATGTAAACCAATGCTAATCTCGAGGACAAAGCTGAGTATAATTAATGATTAAACGAACTTACCTGTACGTGAAGTTCTATCATAATTATACGAGGGCTTTGTCCGAAGAGATTAGCATCCCACCCAACCCATTTAACATTACCCAAATTATGAACTAACATTTACTGTAACGTAGATTTACCTATCAATTTACCTTACATTGTACGTTCAAATATCAACATTTACAAAGAATTACGTATTGCTCTAAACTAAATGAAGGTTGTAGGATACCCTACCCATAAGCATAAAAAAAAACAATATATATCTCAAATACAGTGCAGATTGGCGACACCGTGTGTCTACTACATGTAAACCAATGCTAATCTCTTCGGACAAAGCCCTCGTATAATTATGATAGAACTTCACGTACAGGTAAGTTCGTTTAATCATTAAGTTTACAGCTTTTTCGTGATGTGAATCGCGACAAGGGGTAATATTTATCAAGAATGTCTACATCTGTGTGCCGAGTGTGTCTTGCCGGAGATATCAGAATGCACAGCATTGAGGACATCCAACTCATAGAATTATACGAAAAACTAGCAAATGCCAAGGTGTGTACTGTCCCAACTACGTTTGAACAGTATATATATATAAATATACAGGAGACCCAAAGAAGATGTGGAATTTGATAAACACCCTGTCTAGCAATAAAATAAAATTAAGCTGTTCTCCCCCAAAATTGATAACAGAATCTGGTCCTGTTAGTGATGGAAATGAAGTTTGTGAGATTTTTAATAATTACTTTTCAACGATTGGTTCGATACTTGCTAAGAATATATCTACCAAACAACAAATAAGGGAAAGTAAACCATTAAACACACCACACAATAACGTACTTTCCTATCTAAGCCCCTGTTCAAAAGATGAAATTTCAAAAATAATCTGTAGTCTCGACTCGAACTGCAGTGTAGGCATAGATGGCATAACCACCAAAGCTATCAAGTGTATAAGTGACCTAGTAGTGGATAACTTAACAGACTGTATCAACAGCCTTTTAGCCGAAGGAACCTTTCCTGATGCCCTAAAGATAGCCAAAGTCACACCTATCTATAAAGCTGGAACTAAAACTGATCCAAGCAACTATAGACCTATTTCTGTCCTGCCAATTATTTCCAAAATTATAGAAAAGGTTATCTACTCACGCGTTGATAAATATCTTACGTCAATTGATTTTCTTTTTGGCCGACAATATGGGTTTCGTTCTCAGTCTAACACTCTCTCAGCTGCAGCAGATTTAATTACCAAAATACAAACTAATATTGATCAAAAAAAGCTAGTATTGGGAGTGTTTATAGACTTAAAAAAGGCTTTTGACACTGTCAGCCACTCAATCTTACTACAAAAATTAAAAGACATAGGTATTACAGGAACAGCACTTACAATGTTTGAATCTTATTTGACTAATAGATTTCAGATAGTTAAAATACGTGACCACTACAGCAAACAACTTAAAATATCATTTGGTGTCCCTCAGGGTTCTATACTTGGGCCATTATTGTTCCTCATTTACATCAACTCAATACATGAGCTAACACTAAACGGACACATATCTCTTTATGCCGATGACACGTGTCTTTTCTATTTCGGGAATTGTATAAACGGGATAAGAAGGCAAGCACAAGAGGATCTAAATAGGTTACTTGTGTGGTTCCAGAGTAATCTCCTCACGATTAACACAGCCAAGACCTGCTACGTTATTTTTAAATCTAGAAACAAAATAGTACCACCTCATACACCTCTCACAATTGACGGTCAAATATTAGAGCAGAAAGAATCGGAGAAGTATCTAGGACTGAGATTGGATTGCTTCTTAAGCTGGAAGATCCAGATAGAGCATATAAGATCTAAGCTTTCATCCCTACTGGGTTCGCTTCGTAACATTGTACGCTGCCTCCCCCATCGAGTCCGTCAGACAATTTATAACTCCCTAGTAAAGCCGCATCTTCTTTACCTCATTGAAATCTGGGGTAGTGCTCCTAAAACCAACCTAAAAGATCTACAGGTAGCACAGAATAAAATAATTAAAATGTTATTTAACTTCAAGTACCTAACACCTTCAATCCAAGTATACAAGAAAACACAACTCATGAACATCAAACAACTTTATACATACTGCTCTTGTATACTTATCAGAAAAATACTAATGAAAACCATACACTCACATATAACATTTATTAAAATACACCAGGTGCATAATCGAAGCAGTCGTAGGGGAGATCACATACTTCTTCCACGAGTACGAACTACCCAGGGAAAGAGAACCATTGTCTTTGAGGGTGTGCAGATATATAATAAATTACCCAAGGAAGTAAAGAATGCAGATTCGTTCAGCGTTTTTAAAAATAAATTAAGAAAACACATACTAAACGACTTAACATTATTGAAACAATAAACTGACTTGCTGATATAATTTTCTCTGTGACGCACCGAACGAACCTGCATCGCTCACTCAAAATATCTATTTTTGTCCTGCCTCAGCGAGCGATACCGCACATTACGTGTTTTTGCGGGTATTCGAACATTTGACAAGCAATGATTTTGGCATTGTTTGTCAATTTACCTACTAAATTATTTTAATTGATTCGTTTTGTTTAAAATCTGTTACTAAGTTTATAACTGTTAGAAGCGCTTACTTTAATTATTAAAATAAGTTTCTCATATAAGTGAAATGTTAATTTCTTTTGAGAAAATAAATAATCTTTAACCACATATATTGTTCAACAACACCAGGGCTGATAAATAATCCATTTGTTTCAGCTCGATACAGAAGTTGGAATGCCTAACACGGCATGCTACATTTGTTACTCGCAACTGCACAGATCCCGTAGATTTTCGGACGTGGCTCAACGATCTGATAGTATCCTTAGACATGTATTGCAGGAAGGCATTGAGGTAGGTGGAGACAAATTACATTTTATAAAGTAGTTCCTTAACCTCTAGAGATCCGAATGTTGTGTGCGATAACATAAGAATTATGATTTGTTACGCTTCTCCCGGGTTGCCTATAGATATGAACTACCGAAGCGGGTTGGGGAAAGGAAGGGGGAGAAGGGGATACCCTCCTCTATAAATAAAAAACAAGGAAACCTAGTTTTCGAGAAAAAAAAAAGAAATTGTTGAGGTTAAGTATGCACTGAGCTACTAAGTAAAATAACTGGGGGTTGGGAGAGTGGAAGGGAAGCGAAGCTCTCCCCTATAGGTGGGGAAACGTGGAAACTCATAGTTATCAAAGAAAAATATATCAAGTTTGAGGTTAAGTATGGAAACCTACCCTGCCGGCCTAGCCAAGTGGGATTTGCTTTTAAGTGATTCCATTTCTACAGTCGTAATACAATGCAATAGACCACGTGATATTTAGATAGCTGACGTCAATCTCATACATAGTTGTCTTTTCTACTAGCAACATCGCTATTAGAATGTTACTTTGTCTATGGCCTCTGAACTAGGTACATTTTCAATATTTTGTTTTTTATTTTAACGATACTGCACGTCAATGTACATTAGCCTATGTAATATCGGAGTCTCTCATACCTCAAAATGCGTGACAGTCCGACATGGATATAAAACACTAGAGAACAGTGATCACCACGTGAGCTGCGAACAAGCCGAAGGTGAGAGTGGTCCGGTAGGGCCCGCAACTAACCTAAACCACGGGGTGTCAACCCATAGAAAAAATATATGGTATCTCCAAGGCCAGTCCATCAAGTGGACTGCTACGGCAAAGTACTTGGGGGTCACCATCGACCGAAGGCTGCGGATGACGCAGCACTGCGATAACGTCATAAACGCAGTGAGAGTAGCCCGAAACCTCCTAAACCCCATCATGAGATCCTCGCTGAGCTTGCGAGTGAAGGCCGGAGTGTACAAGACGTACATCCGGCCTCGCCTGACCTACGCAGCACCTGCATGGTTCGGGCTGCTCTCAGAGACCAACAAGAAGCGCCTTCGAGCTAAGCAGAGCCTGTCCCTGCGAGCAATCACGGACGCCCCTCGCTATGTGAGGAACCTCACGATCAAGAGAGACCTGCGGGTAGAGGAACTGGACGCTTTCATCTCCAGACTAGCCTAAAAGATGTTCGCCCGCATGGAGGAGTCAGAGTTCCCTCACCTGAGGGAGCTGGCCCCGCAACATGACAGGGACCCCCGAGGTAGACCGTACCCACGTGAGCTGGCCATAGTTCAAGATGAAGACCTCCCCTCCCTCCCCACCCCATCGCTGTCTGACGCAGGCTGCCCTATTGATGCCCCTACTGTGGGCTCCGAATACAGGGCCCCGCTGGACAGATAAAGAACGAAGAGGCCCTAGGGCCAACCCGAAGACCCCCCCGTCTTAACGGGGGGCGGACTGAGCACCGCAGTCAGGGGTCCAAAACCCGAAACTGCGTCCACAAAGCCGGCGCGTGAGACGAAAACTACACGGTAGTGTGGTTTTAATTTTGAGAACTCTGCACAGAATCAACACCAACAAATCACAAACTAAACAGCAAAGAAATATAGTTCCAACAGGTAAGATAGTAGACGCGTGACCCGAGAGCTGACTCTTATCTGGCTCAACGCATTAGTATTGCCATTCAGCGTGGCAATGCAGCCAGCATCTTAGGGATATTTTGGGGCAACTCCACAGATAAATTGAGAGTTTTTAGAGCACAGAAGCGTTGCGTAAGAGCCATTTGCAGTCTAAACAAGAGGGAATCGTGCAAGAAACACTTTACAGAACTAAAAATTGTTACTACAGTTGCATTATACATTAGCGAAATCGCTGTATTTGTCAAAACCAACCCAGAGCTGTTTAAATGGTTTGCAGTTGGAAGTCGCTTAGAGGGTAATTGTTGAAATGTTTCACGTACAACAAAATTGCTGCGCAAGAGCGTGTTTTGCATGGCACCCATCATTTTCAATAAGATATCGCCTTCTGCTCGAACGTTACCTTTAAATGCCTTTAAAAGGTAATTAAACAATTTATTGGCCAAAAAAGCATATTATACACTAGATGAGTTCTTGTCTGACCATAATATAGTGTAATGGTATTTTTAGGTTTAATTTGACATCTGTTCGTATTCTAATTTTATTTTTAATTTGTGCTAAATTTATTACGTTTAATGTACCCAAGTTTTACTAAATTTAAATAAAATGTGTAACTATTTTTGCATGCCAACATTGCTAAAGCATGGCTGGATCTACCGTACTATTTTGTCACCTGTTTAAATATGTACCCATGTTTGTAAAATAATAAATGATTATGATTATGATACTCCCGTAGTAGTGATTTGGATCAGTTGAGCTACCTTTAGATCGTTAGCAGCGGTCTTCATGTAGCAGGTGTATTTTTATTTAATTTTGTACAAACCTACTTGTATTAGTTGTCTATTTCTTTCTGTAAATAGATGTATTTTTGAATTAAATAGAAGGTTACATAGTTATTTTAATTACGACAGAGTCTTGGTATAATGTTCGTTGAACTACAGCTACCTACTGTAATATGTGTATGAGACGGGACGGGACGAGTATACTTGCAGTTTATTGAATTTTCAAACTACGAGTGGTGGTAAATGACGTAACTGGCAGGTTGCCCACCTGCTATGCCTCTTGGTCGCCCTCCTAGGACGCGCCCTACGTGTCATTGCACCTGAGACATGACAGTCATGTGTCTGTAATAACTCCCTACTACTGCCAGGCGCGGCGCACTCCGCACTAGGTATGACTATGAAGCTACAAGTACCCGGCGGGCTCCGACTTGTTCGGCAGGGCTGCTTACATTCAATCTGATTTAACTTTTTTTAATTAGATTTCTGGAGAGCGATGGGAGCCTAACGGTTCAATAGTGCAACTCAGAGTCCAACGATACCGGGTTCGATCCTAGGCTCCGCACCAATGACTTCTAAGTTATGTGCGGATTTCCATCGCTCTGTGCTTCGGAGGGCACGCTAAGCTGTCGGTCCCGGCTGTTATTGATTAATAGCAGTCGATAAGCCATGTCAGAGGCCCTCGGGCGGCTTGACAAACTCTGACACCAGAGGCCAGCACTACCTCATACGAAACGACGACGATTAGATCTCTGAGCATTGCGGCCTTCGTACCGGAGTGCTCGATGTTAGATCTGACATGGCAACAATGTTGTATCAAACTCCTTTGTCACAATCAGGGAACAGCCGTTTTTCTTTTAATATTTCCTGTACTGATTATTATTATATTATACTGATGCAATACATGATTATATTGTCTTAAGCGTCAACTCTTACGAGCCGCGTCACTCTGCGCCAGACAGCGACAGAGTTACGCCTTAGAAGAGAGCGGCAATGTTTAGGTGAATATCGCATTAGGTGCTAATGCGAGCTGAATTGCACTGTGTTTGGAATCCCGGGGGGGTGAGGAACCAGGTTCCGCCCCTCCGCCTCCTCGCCCAGTCCCAGGACGTCCACATAGTCCTGCTGGGCGAAACAAAGCTTCCCCCCAACTATGAACTCAGGGTGCCCAACTTCTTCGTCTACCGGCGGGACGAGGTGTCCCCGAATACCGGACACGCCTATCGAAGAACGGCGGTCCTGGTGAGGAGGGACATAGTACACGAAGAGGTCGAGCACCCCCCCTTCAGCGAGCTGCGGTCCAACGGGGTCCTGGTCAGGGCGGGCGGGGAAGAACTCAAGATCTTCGCCGGATACCGCCCCCCGGCCCCCGCTACTCGACGGCGGACACAGCGGCCATTTTCAACTCCACCACCCCCACCCTGCTTGCCGGCGACCTCAACACTAAGCATCCAGAGTGGGGGTCCCGTGTGATCAATCCAGCCGGACGGAAGTTACTCCAAGACGCGGACAGAAATGGGTACGAGGTCCTTGGCCCGGACTCACCAACTCATATACCGACGTCAACCAGAGCCTCCGCCGACGTACTCGACATCCTGGTGAAAAAGAATATCCGCTGCCCAGTATAGATAGAGGTGCTGTACGATCTGGACACTCAGCACCTCCCAATTCTCATCACCCTCGCCCTGTCGGCGAACTTCACAGCGCCGCGCCCGACGGGCGTCAAAACTGACTGGGCGGCCTACACCACTGCACTCATGTCCATCGACGTCGGCCACCTGTCAACCCCGGTTGAGGTGGAGAACGAGGTGGCCAGGTTCTTAGAGGCCATTCAGAAGGCCAAGGTGGAGGCCTCCACACCGATTGCCGCGCGCCGACCACAGGCTCGCGACCAACTCCCGCTGCACATTAAGCGGGACCTGAAGAAGAAAAGGATTCTGCGCTGCGAGTGGGCGCGCTCGAGGTGCCCTTGGTTAAAGTCCGCCCTCAATAAGCTGTCCGCGGAGGTCTCAGAGGCCGTGAGGACCTGGCGTGGGGAGACCTGGGACCAAACCATTGACCGGGCCTCCGAAAATGACTCAAGCCTCTACGCGCTCAACAGAGCCCTCACGCGGGCCCCCCTACCGACTTACCCCCTGTTGGACCGTGACGGGGTCCGGCGTTTCGCTCCCACCGACCGCGCTGAGATCCTCGTGGCGCACCTGGAGCAGCAGTTTACCCCTCATCCGGTCCCAGATGACGTCCCTCCTGAGGTTGTAGATCATCACACCCAGGTCAAAGAAGCAGTTGTCGAGTTCCTGTCGCGCCCCGTCCTGACTCTCGGGGGGGACGAGTTCATGTCCCCCGCCGAGGTTCGGAAGGCCATTCTCCGCCTTCATGGGCGTAAGGCGCCGGGCTGCGACGGGATAACCAACCTAGCACTCCGACATCTGCCGAGAAGAGGAGTGGTAGTCCTGACGCGGTTGTTTAATGGTATCCTGAGGACCACCACCCGAAGCTCTGGAAAACTGGGAGGGTGATAGTGCTCCCCAAGCCGGGCAAAGACCGTCGCCTGCCCGAGAGCTATCGGCCTATCACCCTTCTCCCATCGATTGCCAAGCTCTTCGAGCGCCTCTTCCTGGTCAGACTGCGGCCGACCATCGAGCCTCGGCCGGAGCAGTTCGGCTTCAGGAGTCGCCACAGCACGACGCTCCAGCTGGTGCGCGTGTTGAGCCACTGCGCGGAGGAGCTCAACGCCAGGCGCAGCACCGCCGCGGTCTTCCTGGACGTCGAGAAGGCGTTTGACCGCGTGTGGCACCCCGGCCTGCTCTTCAAGCTCCTGAGCACCAGCACGCCACCTGCCTACATCCGGATCGTGGCGTCCTTCCTGGATAACCGCAAGTTCTTTGTTTCGGTCGAGAACACCGTCTCCAGCACCCGGACCATCTGTGCTGGAGTACCCCAAGGGAGCTGCCTGTCGCCCGCCCTGTACGCGCTCTTTACCGACGACATCCCTACCCTGGAGGGACACCTCCTCCCCGGGGAGAGGGATGTGTCGCTAGCGCTATTTGCGGACGACAGCGCGTACCTCGCCTCCTCGCGAAGCGCGGACATCGCCGCGAGCCAGATGCAGCGCCTCCTGGATCTCCTACCTCTGTGGCTCGACAAGTGGCGCATGGCAGTCAATGTCGGCAAGACGGCCGCCCTCTTTGTCTCGAGCCGCCGCCAACCACCTCAGCCTCTGTTGCTCCGGGGCCAGTGCATCGAGTGGAAGCCGCACGTCCGGTACCTCGGCGTAGAGATCGACAGGTCGTTGAGGATGGTCCCACAGGCGAACCGCGTGGTCACGCAGGCGCGCGCCGCCAGCGCCATGCTCCGACCTGTCCTCCAATCCCACCTGCCGCTGAGGACCAAGGTGCGGATCTACAAGATGTACCCGGCTCACTTACGCAGCCCCGGCATGGTACGCGCTGCTCTCCGCGTCCAACCGAAGAAGACTACAGGTAGTCCAGAACACCGCGTTACGGGTGTGTACGGGAGCTGGCCGTTACATCCGCAATGATGTGATCGCGTGCGATGTGCGAATCGAGAGCGTCGAGGACTTCGTGGTGATGTCGGCGCGTCGAATGTTCGACAGCGCCGACAACTGCCGCCACGCCCACCTCAACGCCCTCGCGCCCTTGCACGCGCGCCCCCCAGACCGTCCCGGACCGTGGAGGCCCGGTCCCAGAGACCTCCTAGAAGCTTCAGACTCCGCTTCGGACTCCGCGTCGAACGGAGTGTAAACAACGCACAGAGAATCTTCGCACATAGTGCGTACCGCCGTGTTACGGCAAAACCCACTGACCCAGGGGCAGCCGCCCCTGGAGTTGAAGCCAGGGTAGAGAAAGACGTTTCAAGGCCCTCTCCTAACGCCCCCAAGGGGGTGCAAGAAGATCATGATGATGATGCACTGTGTTGCGTCCCTTCTAGAGTCGCTATTTATATAAATTTGTTCGCGAAGTTAGTCTTCTGCACTTGTACTTTTATTTATTCTGTGCTACTGTAAGTACAGTGGTGGAATGAAAATGTTCGTCACCTTAGGGCCTATTTTTGGTTGTTCAATGCAAAAAGCATAGGTACTGCTTTACCGACATAGTATTGCAATTGTACTGTTTTACCGACACAGTATTGTCAATATTACGAAAATAACCTTCAGTTACCATGACAACGGATAATAGCAGCGATTGAATAACAGATAGTCTACGAATAAAATGACAAAGCTTCTGGCTAACTCATTATAAAACTGGCCAAGTGCGCATCGGACCTCGCGCATTCAGGTTTCCGTCGTAGAAACTATTATATAATTTGTGGTTCCGTAACAAATGTAGAAGTTATAAATTGCCTAAGTTTAGTTAATCCACACGCAAAATTAAATCTGTTTGCAATAGAAATATGAGAAAATTCTCAAAATGTTTCTATTTTCTAAAATATTATAATTTTTTGGTAAAATATTCATACTAAGTATGCAGAATATTAAAAAAAAACTAGTTCGTGGGTTAAATGGAAATTAAATTGAACTTAGTAACAAAAATACAGTATTATTCTACTTAATAGGTTCTAAAATTATACTCCATATGCTAGGGTACGACAGATTTATTTTTCCCTCCCCAATTTAACTTGTACGGGAAACATACTTCAAAATAATTTTTGGTTATCATTTTTGGGTTTGGGTCAGTAAGATACATATATATAATACAAATATGAATACTTCAATGGTTTAGTCGCTATAGACCCGTGTGATAGAGAGACGGACAGACGGATGAGCGAGGGCAATAGGGCTTCGTTTGGCCTCTTTGGGTACGGGACCCTAAAAAAGTCGTTCCAAACTTAAACAAGCAACTGATCAAAGGTGTGCGAATTTGATCTTTATAATAAACATTTAAATTATGGTTTTCTATACAGCAGTCTGCTGCGTAGAATAGTTGGAAAAGTTAATATGTGCTCGCGACAAGCTAAGGGGATTACTTTGAAAACTGACGAACGTTTTCATTCCGCCACTGTACATAAACTCCTATTTCAAATGATGGCATTTATTTTAAATATCCGGTCAGCAAGAAAAATTTGCATAATAAATAAATAAATAATGCTGTACACAGTTCACACAACATTATCAAGCCCCAAGCTAAGCAGAGCTTGTGTTATGGGTACTAGATAACTGATATACTTAATACAATATATTACATATATAGATATTTTTTATTATACATAGAAAATACCCAGAACACCCTGAACAAATATCTGCGATCGCACAAATATTTGTTCCGAGGCGGGAATCGAACCCGGAACCTCCTGCGTCGCAGACCAAGCTTCGCTCGCCGCGCCACAGAGCATGCCCAGACCATCTGCAATGCCTAACCACCTTTCTCAATCTCTGTCACTTCGTCTTCTTAATTCCACAATGCACTCTGATGGGAGTTAACACTTTACAAGTTATTAATTTTGTAAAAATTAAAAAAACCCTCAACGCAATAAAACTACTGAGTCGATTTTGATCAAACTTAGCTAAGAACACTCACGACTAATTCACCATTCAAACAAACAAAAAAACGGTTCATCCGTTCGGGAGCTACGATGCCACAGACAGACACACACACAGACACGTCAACCTTAAACACCCCCCGACCCGTCGTTTTAGCGTCGGAGGTTAAAATACATTGTTTAGTTATAATTTTCAACCAATGATTTTAAGGGAACTGACTAATAGCACAGAATCCTACTAATATTATAAATGAAAATGATGATATTTTCCTGATAACTATAATTTGGGTCTCTTCAAGGCTAGAGTGAATAGGTGCCTTCTAGACCTTTGTGCTCCATCTTCGGCCACATCGTCACTTACCAGCAGGTGAGATCGTGCTCAAATAAAGGTCTACCAAAGACTTAAAAAAAAACAAAAAAATAACATTGTGTCTGTGTTTGTTACTTCTTCACGCTGAAACGTCTGGACGGTTTTGCATGAAATTTGAAATGGAAATAACTAGACTCCTGGAATAACACAGGTACATTTTTATCCCGATATTCCCACGGGATCGAGACTTACGCGGGTGAAACTGCGGGCCGCTGCTAGTATATAATAGTCTAATCCAAATCTATGTAGGTACCTAGTTTAATGGCACAATGAAAGGTCTTGAGCTGCCGATGCCGTCATTTACCGATCTCCCGAGATCTCCACAATAACATCGGTCGGTCGATCGAGCGGGCTCCTCTGTGTCATACTATTTTGTCATACTAGTATGACTGTCGGGCTATGCATGTCCCGACAGTCATACTGAAGGTGGGTGGCCTCTTGTGTAAAGACTAATCACAAACTTTTTCACTTCGTCTGCTTTAATTCCAAAACGCTCTCTGATGTGAGTGAACACTTTAAAATACATGACTAATAGTCCAAATCTATGTAGGTACCTAGTTTAATGGCACAATGAAAGGTCTTGAGCTGCCGATGCCGTCATTCACCGATCTCCACAATAACTCCCGAATAAGCGAGAGATCATCAGGAGATGATGTAGGTACCTACTCCAGTTCGTGACGGAGAGGTGCCAAGGCCGGATTCAGGGGGCGGCGATTCGACTGTCTCTCCAGCGGCTGCAGACCAATAGCTGGGTTACTATATGACCTCTTATAGCCATGCAGTTGAAAAACTATTCAGTACAAAATATCGGTTCCGTTATATCCACAACTATATTTGAAGGCACAGTCGCAGAGGGTCTATCTATAGACTACTGCTATTAAAGTTATTCAACGATGAAAAATGTCAACGATGAACCAATATTTTGTAGTGAATCGTTTTTGAACTGAATGGATATAAAAGCTTATAGTAACCCCCGGCCAGTGCAAAAACTACAATATATACTGGGGGCCAGTGACTTATTTATTTATTTTGGTAAACTAACGGCGACTTATACAATACTGTTTAACATTTACAAAATTATGACCAAAAAAGGTCTACACAGCTTAAAATTTACAAAAGATTCTACTTAGTACGATATATCAAACAAAACTTACTAGTGGCTACAAACAGATTGATCACGATGATAAAAGTGTGTGGGTGCATGAGTATGTATGTGGATGTGTGTATGAATCTATGTGTATGTTGTGTAGTGTTACAACTGTAGGTATGTGTAAGTATAGTAGTATAGTATGTATGTGGATGTGTGTATGAATCTATGTGTATGTTGTGTAGTGTTACAACTGTAGGTATGTGTAAGTATAGTAGTATAGTATTCTTTTATCTGTGGTATAGTATAGTTTTAGGTCTTGTTTTTAGACATTTTTGTTTTATTCTTGTTACTTCAAGAGGTTTTTGTTTTTTTTTGGCCATTAAGACATCTACACTAATATTATAAAGAGGAAAGATTTGTATTTTTGTGTGTATGTTTGTAATGAATAAACTCAAAAACTACTGTGCCGATTTCAAAAATTCTATCACCATTGGAAAGTTGCATTCACCCTGAGTGATATAGGCCACCAGGGGGAGGAGGGGAAAGCTGTTTTTCATCCTGAAACTACCCGTGCGAATCCGGGACGAGTCGCTAGTTATTCCTTGTGTTTTTGTGCAATAAAGAATTAAATAAATAAAACTATTTCGACGAAATAATATATTTATCAAAAAATATACTTTCATGTATCTAAGGTACACAGAAATATTCAAAACATATACACAAAAACATTTAAAACATAACTTCAGTTTATACAAACATACTAATACTAAGATTAACATACTAAGATCTTTAGATAGCTCAACTTATTAAATTTTATACTTTTATTCTTTATTTATACATAGAAAAACGGCATGTCCAAGATTCGCTAAAAAAAGCTAATAACCATAAAAAAACAGGATAGGTACCTGTTTTTCAACAAAATATTTCCCTTACCTAATTAATACATAAAACTTAATATTACAGTATTTTATAAATACATCTTATTTAAATAACCAACTTAATTTAATTTAGAAAACAAAAATGTAGCTGACATAATTATATTATATTATATTATAACTATACATAGGTGGAATAATCAATTAATACAAATAAAACATGCAAGTACTTAATAATACACTCAAGTTTATTAAGTTAAGTTAAAGTTAAGTTTAAGTTTTTTGTGAAAAAAATATTTTTCAATACAAGGTTTTATAAAATTAGTGATCGTAACCGTGTGCTGATCACAATGAGCCTAAACACGGCCAGTCGACTATTGTCCATCGAGGAGTTCCGTTGTCCACCTTCCGTCTCCATCATCAGATCAGCTCGCTGTCACCATCATATTGTATTGTCATCGGAACTTGTGACATCAACTTCCATAGCAAGCTTGTAAAATCGGCTTTTTCGATCAGTGAGAGGAGTTTTTAACCCCCGACGCATGTTTGTGTGTGTGTCTGTCTGTGGCATCGTAGCGCCCGAACGGATGAACAGACTTAGTTTTTTTTTTTTTTTGTTTGAAAGGTGTATTAGTCGGGAGTGTTCTTAGCTATGTTTGATCAAAATCGGTTCAGCCGTTTCATTGGGTAGAGGGTAATTTTTACAAAATTAATTACTTGTTTGTTAGAGTCAAGTAAAAAAACTATAACAGCTAAGTATGTAAGTTATATTCCTTATTTCAGGCTTATTGAGAAATGTACTAAACGCGCCCCGTATGTCCCGGCGGCGCGCGTGCAACGCACGTCTCGCGTGCCTGTAGCACGCTCGCACGTGCACGTCTCGCACGTGCACGTCTCGCGTGCATGTGCACGTCACTCGCGCACGTCTAACGTGCCTGTAGGCCCGCACGTACACGTCACTCGCGCACGACCAGCATCTCACCCTGCGTGAGGTTCTTCACCTTGTAGAACTGCACGTCCCGGCGGCGCGCCTGCTTGATGACGCACACCTCGGCGCCGTGCTCTTCGCGCGCGTGCAGACGCACGTCGTGGAATTTGCGGAAGGACTTCAGGCAGATCGGGCAGTCGGCGGCCTGCTTGCGCTCCTTATGCACCTGCACAACAAATAATATAACAGATAACTAGTGGGTCCGTGGTGCGCGAGCTGCATGTTTTTAAAATTACCCTAAAAATTGGGAGAATTACCCTAATAATGGGGTGATTTTATTTCACGTGCAATTTTTAGGATATTGGCTACAAGTCTGTCAAAACTGTTTTTTCATGTGTCTACTTTGGTGGAAGAAAGTTGTTCGACAAAGTCGAGTCTAACCCTAAAATTTAAACTTTGCTTGCACAAAGGGTTGACAGCTTAAAGAAACAAGAATGGCCAAAATTCATTAATACGGCCAAACTTAATAATATCAGATCATATTTTAATTATTAAATATTGCCGTGTTTGTTGCCTGATTCTTCTAGGTCTGGTTGCGTTGGAACAGGAGTAACTGTAAATTTATTTTTTAAGACGATTCAAAATGATCCTTGTGATTTCAATGAATAAAATACTTTTGACTTTGACTTTGACTTTGAATTCAAAATGACATTATTTCTACTTTTCATGTTTTTGGGGAAAATCTTGGAAATTACCCTGAAAACGGGGAAAATATTTTTACCAAGCAACACTACTTGTACTCCCACGCGACCGCTCTATATAAGTCATCCGGCTCCGATGTTGCCCGCAGTCTCTTTTCTCAGTTTGAAAATCGGCAAAATTTCACGATTTTACAAAACGGCCGCCACACTGACCGCCATCTTGAAATTCAAAAATCGAAGATCCTACGATTTTGCTCATATTCACTGACAACATTTTGGCATACTTTGAATTTTCGTCCGGCAACTTTGGTTGAACAATTAGTTGCCAAATGTGGAATCCGACCCGTAAAATAAAAACCTCGCCTTTCTCCCAGTGTTGCCAGCTAATTGCAACCAAAATGGTCAAATGTCATTAGCGTGGAGCTTCTTTACCAGACCTCATCAACATTTCATTATTTTTACTTTTCATGTTTTTGGGGAAAATCTCGTAAATTACCTTAGAACGGGGAAAATATTTTCACCAGGCAACACTTCTCGTCACACGACCGCCCTATACAAGTCATCCTGCTCCGATGTTGCCCGCAGTCTCTTTTTTCAGTTTGAAAATTGGCAAAATTTCACGATTTTACAAAATGGCTGCCAAACCTACCGTCATCTTGAATTAAAAAAAAATATAAACCTATTTTATTCTGCATGATACTGGCATCACTTGCACGAAAAGCTAATTTTATACGGCAACATTGCTTGAACAAATCACCTCCTCAAAGTCAGGGTCGAAAATGCCGAAAATTCAAGTCGCCATTTTGGAGCCGCCATCTTGTTTTTTTTATTTTTTATAAACACAGACGTACCTCCCAGTTGTGGTTCCACTTGTGCTGCAGAGTGTGGAAGCTCAGGTCGCACAGCACACACTTGAACTTGTTCTTGACGTGGATCTGATACTTGTGCCTCTTGTAGCTCTGCTTGTTTGGGAACACCTTATCGCAGTACGTACACTTAGACTTCGGCAAGTTCTTATGCTCCTGAAACATGAACAACCAACGGTCACAGGTCTCTCATACATCCACGGGAGGAGACGGAAGGGCCTCTTCTTAGGCAGAACACACCAAGCACCAAATAAAAATAAATACATAATAACACGTACATGATTCATGCCACTTTGTTCATACCGCATAGATGGTTAGTGCAGCATAAATGTTTTGAATGCCAGATGGTTCATACCGTATAGATATGACACTTGGTTCATACCACATAGATGGTTATTTACATTAAGCAAGCATACCCGTATACCCTGATGTCTTGCTCACCACTATGTGCTTCTCGAGCGCTGACTTGGAGTGGAACTTCTTGTTCACACCGCATAGATGGTTATTTACAATAAGCAAGCATACCCGTATACCCTGATGGCTTGCTCACCACTATGTGCTTCTCGAGCGCAGACTTGGAGTGGAACTTCTTGTTCACACCGCATAGATGGTTATTTACAATAAGCAAGCATACCCGTATACCCTGATGGCTTGCTCACCACTATGTGCTTCTCGAGCGCAGACTTGGAGTGGAACTTCTTGTTCACACGCATAGATGGTTATTTACAATAAGCAAGCATACCCGCACACCTGATGGCTTGCTCACCACTATGTGCTTCTCGAGCGCAGACTTGGAGTGGAACTTCTTGTTCACACCGCATAGATGGTTATTTACAAAAAGCAAGCATACCCGCACACCTGATGGCTTGCTCACCACTATGTGCTTCTCGAGCGCTGACTTGGAGTGGAACTTCTTGTTCACACCGCATAGATGGTTATTTACAATAAGCAAGCATACCCGTATACCCTGATGGCTTGCTCACCACTATGTGCTTCTCGAGCGCAGACTTGGAGTGGAACTTCTTGCTGCAGAGATCACAGATGAGGACTCTCACGTTGTGAGTCTTCTTGTGCTTCGCGAAGTTACTGGAGTCACTGATGAAAAACGAAATAAGTTTTTCAATTATTTTATAAAAACGGGAAATTTTCACGTACCGTTAAATCGATGTAAGCACTGACATTGTTTCGACCCGTTTCGTTTTTTGTTTGACCCGTAGTGTAAATAGGGACGCGGGGGGAGTGCGTCGCGTTCACTCACCTTGATAAAGACTCTCGAAACGGGTCGAAACAATGTCGGTGCTTACATCGATTTAACGGTACGTGAAAATTTCCCGTTTTTATAAAATAATTGATATGGTTCACGAAAGTTTTTACAGTAATAAGTTTTTCAATATAAGCTTTTATAATATCAGTGAT
Source organism: Operophtera brumata (assembly GCA_932527175.1). Lineage (NCBI taxonomy): Eukaryota > Metazoa > Arthropoda > Insecta > Lepidoptera > Geometridae > Operophtera > Operophtera brumata. Next base: position 27,736,587 of record OW052239.1, on the reverse strand, counting down.
CGTAACCGTGTGCTGATCACAATGAGCCTAAACACGGCCAGTCTAATATTATCCATCGAGGAGTTCCGTTGTCCACCTTCCGCCTCCATCATCCGATCGGCTGCTAGCTGAGCATAAGTTTACCTGAAGGTCTTGTCGCAGAGCTCGCACTTGAAGATGGGCATGGAGCCGTGGTCCCGCATGTGGAACTTGTAAGTCTCCTGCCGCTCGAACCCTTGGAAGCAGATCTGACATCGGAACACACTGTAACACAACAAATTAATAATTAGGCCGGAGAAGTGGTGGAGTACATCAGGAAGAAAGCCGGAGTGGGATTGAGGGTCATGAAGTTGGACTGTCGTCATAATGTGAGCTTTGGCTCATTAATGGTGAGGGTCCCTACGGAAAATGTGAAGACTTACTTGAGCCCTGACTTCTGGCCGATAGGGGTGAAGTGTCCCTACGGAAAATGTGAAGACTTACTTGAGCCCTGACTTCTGGCCGATAGGGGTGAAGTTCCGGCGGTTCAAGGGACGCCTGTCACGTGATCCACCGGGCCCCGCGACGCGGCGGCGATCACACGAGTGTTAGATTAAGTAATAAATAAAGAGTTTTTATGTGTATGTTAGTTTCTAAGGTATTTATGTTGATATGGGCTTACTGTTTAGGTTTAGTGCATTTCTCAGTAAGCCTGAAATAAAGATTTTGAATTTGAATTTGAACTAAGAAAAGCCCCTCGGTTAATTCTTTCAAAAGTAGACTGGACAACTTCAATCAAGAATACAACTAGATTTCAGTCACGTACAAAATCAAAGCTAAATACCATCCGCGTGGGTATATAAACTTACTAGCTGACCCGCTCGCGACTTCGTCGACGCGTAGACTTTCATACAAACTTTAACACCCTTTTTCAACCCATTAGGGTGCGAATTTTCAAAAATCGTTTCGTAGTGCGCGCCTACACCCCTTAATAAATGCTTGTGCCAAATTTCAGACCTCTCGGCCCAGTAGTTTCCGAGCTTTCGTGATGAGTGGTCAGTGAGTGAGTGGACTTCTCTTTTTATATATATAGATACAGCTATATAATTGTCAAGCGCATTGCGAACAGGACAGGCTATGTCTCGGACATTAAAAACTACCGCCCAATATCTCTGGCAACCACTATTGCTAAAATACTTGGCGGGTGGCTTGATTCTTTCTTGGAAAAATAACTAAATCTTCATGACGCGCAGTTTGGGTTTAGGCGCGGACTTTCTACAGAAAGCGCGATTGTTAGTCTGAAGCATACTGTCCGGTATTATACAGACCGCAAGACGCCGGTGTACGCCTGTTTCCTTGACCTCTCTAAGGCGTTTGACCTTGTGTCGTATGACGTGCTCTGGTGTATGTTAGGGGACAGGGGTGTACCGGTTGTGGTCCTTAATATATTTAAATATTGGTATGCCAATCAGACGAACAGTGTGAGGTGGGCAAATTCTTTATCGGGAACATACAGGTTGGAGAGCGGGGTGAGGCAGGGGAGTCTAACGTCTCCCAAGCTCTTCAACCTGTATGTGGATGGCCTCATCGTCGAGCTGAGCAGCATGCGTGTCGGCTGTCGAATGGATGGTGTTAGCATTAATAACATTAGTAACGCAGATGACATGGTGCTGCTGAGCCCGACGGTTGGCGGTCTCAGAGAATTGTTAAGGGTTTGTGAGGCTTACGCTGTTAAGCACGGGCTCATTTATACTACTAAAAAAACGGAGAACATGGTTTTTAAGGCCACCGGTAAGTGTCCCGATAGCGAACTCGATATTACCCTTAGCGGCGTGAACATTAATCGAGTTACCAAGTTCAAATATCTTTTATCCACACATCATCGAAACGTGGGTGTCTCGTACAGCTCGCTTTACGAGATCTTTTATCCACACATCATCGACACCTGGGTGTCTAGTACAGCTCGCTTTACGAGATCTTTTATCCACACATTATCGACACGTGGGTGTCTCGTACAGCTCGCTTTACGAGATCTTTTCTCCCCCATACGTGCAAGTTGTGGAATGGGCTCCCTAACATAACATGAGCCGCTTCAAAATATATGTAAAATGAGTCCTTCAGGGCAGACAACGCATTGGCAATACCCCTGGTGTTGCAGATGTCAATAGGCGACGGTAACCGCTTACCATCAGGCGGGCCGTATGCCAGTAAGTAGAGGCTTTATATTTAAAAAAAAACACTGACCTGTACTTAGCTTTCTTCATATGCGCGTCCATGAGTAGATGTTCTACGACGTGTCGCTTCACGTCGTAGCGACGCGCAAACGCGCGGTAACAGATGACGCACTCTTTCTCGTTGATGTTGTTCGATTGGAGATGATCTGAAAGTAGTTTTAGCAATGATAATAATAATAATAATGCTGGACAAGTTCACACAACATTATCTAGCCCCAAGCTAAGCAGAGCTTGTGTTATGGGTACTACATAACTGATATACTTAATACAATATATTACATAGATAGATATTTTTTATTATACATAGAAATCACCCAGAACACCCTGAACAAATATCTGCAGATCGCACAAATATATGTTCCGAGGCGGGAATCGAGCCCGCAACCTCCTGCGTCGCAGGCGAACCATCGGCCGCCGCGCCACAGAGGTCGCCATGACGTCACAGAATTATACCTAGTTAACTTTGTATTTCTTATTTTCGTACCTACTACTTTTATATATATTCTCATTATACCTGTGCATATAATTTTGTAAATTTAAGTTTCGTTTTGTTTCCTTATTCTACACCTATGTCTGAAAAAATAAACGTTTTTGGCCTTAAGATTAGTTTGCAAGTATTAAGGGCTGTGGTTTTTATTCAATAAATAAATAAAATAAAAATGATGATTTTAAGAATTCCGTTTTTACAAGCCATTATTTAACTTGCAATGTACGTTATGTATGTTTATGTTTGTCTGGATGCAATCCGGGTGGAATCTTGCAACTGAATTTTAAAGCAGTTATCCTCAACCAATGCGGACTTTTCATTTTCGAATTAAAAAAGAACTAGTTCGATTTGGCTCGATAGATGGCCAGCACAGTGAGTCACAGTGAGTCAGCACTCAAATGAGGTTGTCAAAATTAACAAATGCATTGATAGTAACAAAATACCACAGTTCAGTTCAGTTCTTGAACAAGTGGCCCTTGCGGAATAGACCACAATTTCGCCAATGTCACGTTTAAAACAAGTTCAGCTTTTGCACGAAGGTTATACCGGTGTATGGAAAAAGGACGGTGTGAAAAAAAATAAAAATAAAAAACCAAGCAAAAGTATCTAGTTGGACTACCTACCAATTCAATCTAAAAAACACAACTAAAATTTTATATTACAAATTGAAACTAATTATATCACTACGTTGTTGACTTTGACATCTCACTTTATTTTGACAGTTAAGTACAGAGCTGGTGCCATCTATTTTCAAGCATGATGTGAAACGGCCGTGAAAACCCCTCACTGAGCTAAAATTTGACATACCTGTCAAGTTCCGATGACAATACAATATGATGGTATATGGTGATGGTAATATATTCACCTAGGGACTTTACTAGGGGATACGGATCAACAAAGTTGTGTCAGCGGGGTTTTTTGAGAAATTAAGTGTTTATAGCGGTTTTTCTTCATAAAATCAAGTTGATTCATATGTAGATAGTGTTTGCTAGTAACCCATTGGTAGTGGTAAGTTAAATGGAGGTAGATTCTTGTTCTCTTCCATATCCCGGCCCTCCGCCCTTGCCGCCGGACCCGCCGGATGGTACCACTCCAACTTCATCGAGCCAAGATGTGACTCGACCAAACACCAAATCAAAACGTAAGGCGCAAGACCTTCCGTCTTCGGCAGACTCGACGGCAACTGCTAGCAAAGTCCAAGCAAAACCAACAGAGATAGATGAAGCCCCAACCCATGCGTCAATCCAAACCACTTGGCTGCACCCTATTCTTGTGATAGGTGTAAAAGAATACTCCGCAATCGATAAAGGACCGTTTATAGTTCAAGTGTCCCGTGAAGTGCTTGACGTATCTGCAGGCACCACTATCCGACCAATCAAATTTGGGCAGTTTTTATCGAACCACAAAATTGCTAACATTTGCTTAGACGGCATCAAGTCTGTTGGCAGAAACCGGGTCTCGGTGGAATTCCGGACTGCTACTGATGCTAATAAATTCTTAAAAAAAACTGAGCTCCTATCCCAGTATAAATACGTGGCAGATATCCCAACGTACAATATCACCCGTATGGGTCTCGTGCGAAATGTCCCAGTAGATATGTCGGTGGAAGAATTTGCAGAAAACCTTGAAGTCCCTTCTGGTTGTGGATATGTAATCAAAGCCAGACGATTAAATCGCAAGTCCGTTGAAGATGGCAAGAGTTCGTGGGTTCCAACCCAAGCCGTTGTCTTAACGTTCAGAGGTCAAATTCTCCCTCAAAGAGTTTTCTCTTTCCACACTTCCCTTCCTGTAGAGATCTACCAACTTCCGACTATTCAATGTCAAAACTGCTGCCGCTTTGGCCATGTCAAGGCCCAATGTCGATCCAAACCTCGGTGTTACAAATGCATCAAAGATCACACCGGTGAAGGGTGTGATAAAACTGAAGCTCAGGCCTTCTGCCTGTACTGCAACGGCAATCATTTCGCTAACAGTAGATTTTGCCCTGAACTTGAAAGACAACGTTCCATTAAGGCTTTCATGTCACAAAACGGTGTTTCATATGACGAAGCTTCCACTCATTTCCCTCGTGCAAGAAGATCATATACTGAGGTTGCTCAGGAAATTACCCCTCCCTCTCCCTCCCAACACACAAATCCTCTCACAACCCACAACTCCACTCGTTCCTATGTCAAAACGGTTTATGCTAAAGCCCGCCCTCAGGCTCCTTTGGCTAAATCCTATGACAAGGCTTCCCATGCAGAAATTATTTCTACTCCTTCCTCATCACTTCCCAATGGCCATGCCCTTATGTCCCAATCCCTGACCTCTGAGTCAGATATCGACCGCCATAGCTTCCTCATACAAACTCTTTTGAACCTTTTAATTGAGTTGTGTTCCACAACAAATTCTTTCCTACCGTCCAACGTTGCTCAGAAACTGTCCCAGATCATCACATTAACTGGCAATAATGGATCTAGTGTCCATTCTCCAGTGGAACTTGAAAAGTCTCAACAGACGCAAATCTGAACTCCTCCACTTAATTTCTAAATTTCACCCGTCAGTCATTGCCGTCTCTGAGACATGGCTGAAGCCAGGAACTCCTTTCCGAATTCCTGGCTACACCTGTCTTCGGGACGACAGGTCTGACGGGTATGCAGGTAGCGGCCTGCTTGTCAGGCGCTCACTGCCCTTTTCCCTAATCCCTCTCCCTCCCCACTCTTTCGACATACACTTAGTAGCAGTCAGAGTATTTGATATATCGTTTATTTCAGTATACATCCCTCAACCTGAATCAATACTTATTCAGGATATCATTACTGCCGTGTCGTCTGTTACCCCTCCAGTCATCCTCCTAGGCGATTTTAATGCCCATCACACTTCATGGGGCTCTGGCCACAGCAGTTCATTTGGACGTTCTCTTGCTGAAATGTTTGATGAGGTCATCCTCTGTGTCATAAATGATGGTTCTATAACCCGCAGAGTTCTTCCCTCACAAGACCCACGGAGTGCTATAGACCTTACTGTTTGTTCTCCATCTCTATCCTCTCAACTTTCCTGGGAAGTCTTACCCCTCACCTATGGAAGTGACCATTTCCCAATTGTTATCACCATGTCCAACAATGTCACCCCTCATCAAAACTTTAACGCTAGTCTTAAATATAGACTTGCAGGAGCTAAGTGGGATTCTTTTTCATCTTCTTTAGATTTGGCATCTGTAAATCTGATTCATATCAATCTGGAAAATTCTCTATCTGCCTATAGAGCGCTAGTAAATACTATTACTGAGACGGCTGATCAATGCTTTCCTATCAAAAAACAGGCTCGAATACTTTCCAAAATTTCAAGCCCCTGGTGGGACTCTGATTGTTCATCAGCTGTAAGGGAAAGGAAAAATGCTGAGATAGAATACAACAACTCCATGACACCTGAAAATTATATTAAATACAAAAGGTATGCTGCAAAAGCTTCAAGGGTCCTTACCAAAAAAAAGAAACTAGGCTGGAAGAGTTTTTGTGAAAATCTATCTCCTAGGACTCCGCCTTCAATTGTTTGGAACCAGATTAAACGATTTAGGGGTTCATGTAACACCAGCATCATAACATCTAATGATCCTTTTTCATGGATAGATCCCTTTACTGATAAGTTAGCCCCCAGCTTTGTCCCCTTTATTGATTCCCTTCCCACTCCCTCTTCCTACATAACTCCTTCATCTGTTTTTGATGCTGTTTTTTCTATAAATGAACTAAACCTTGCCTTGGATGGGTTAAAGGACTCGTCTCCAGGAGTTGACGGGATTCCATACTCATTTTTATCCAAGTCCCCAGATAGTATTAAAGAGTATTTTTTGAAATTGATAAACCTCTTTTTTGAGAATGGCATTGTCCCAGATGCCTGGAAGACGCAAATTATCATCCCAATCTTAAAACCAGGTAAAAAATCTTCTGATCCAAACTCTTATAGACCTATCGCTCTTTCCTCAGTTCTGGCCAAGATTATGGAACACCTTATTAAATTTCGACTCGAATGGTTCGCGGAAAGTAAAGGAATCTTATCCAAAACTCAGTTTGGTTTTCGGAAGGGCTCATGCCCTTCCGAAAACCAACCAACCGTCAGAGGTAATCAAACTCCAAACTGTCCATGGTACTCATGTACCATGGACAGTTTGGAGTTTGATTACCTCTGACATTCGCATTGCATTTTGTAACAAAGAGTCATTATTTGCAGTTTTTCTAGATGTAGCCGCCGCATATGATAACGTGATTCTCCCGATACTCAGGAACAAGCTTCTTCAGCTGAATATCCCTAGAAGAATTGTTCGTTTCATATGTAATCTTCTAATGGATAGGAAAATTTTAATTAAACATCAAGGCACTTTATTGCCTGCCCGTACTATCTGGAAGGGTCTCCCACAAGGCTCTGTATTGAGCCCTTTATTGTACAGCTTATATACTCATGACCTTGACCATTCTATCAGTCCCCTCTGTCAAGTCCTTCAATATGCTGATGATCTCGCTCTCTACATTCGATCAAATTGAGGATGTTAAAAATAATCTCAACACAGCACTATTACTTCTTAATGATTGGCTTGAAGACCATGGTCTATCACTGTCAGCATCCAAAAGCAGTTGTGTTATTTTTTCTAAAAAACGTATACCTCCAGTTATTGACCTCTATATCGACCATGAAAAAATACCTCAACTGCCAAGTACCAAATTCTTAGGTATGCATTTGGATTCCAGACTTTCAGGCCTTCGTCATTGCAGCTATATCTCTGACATTTGTGAAAAAAATATTAACGTCCTCCGCTCCTTGTCCGGTGTTTGGTGGGGCTCTCACCCATACTGTCAAAAACTTCTTTACAATGCCATTGTGCGGAGTCATCTGGATTATGGATCTTTTCTTCTAGACCCAAGTACTAAATTGGCCTTGAGTTTTCTGGATAAGGTCCAGTCTAGGTCCCTCCGAATAATCATTGGAGCAATGAGATCCTCCCCAATTAATGCAATGCAGGTTGAATGTGTTGACCCTCCTCTGTCCCTTCGAAGACAATACTTGGCCGATAGATTCTTCTTCAAACTGATACAACGTTCACATCACCCCCTACTCCAATTACTAAGCAACTTATTTGCATTGTTGGAACCCCACATTGATGATGATCAAGATAAGATTCCTTGCTTAATCCGTAGCTATAGAAAATACTCACATCTTCCTCATCCTGTAGTCCAATATCAAACATTTCCTCTCTTTTCCATTTCCTTTGAAGCCCTTACCTTTAAACCTAATATTATTTTGGATTTCGGCATTAATAAATATTCTACTAATGCTCGCAATGAATTCTACGAACGTATGGATTCTGAGTATAATGGTTGGCGAACTATTTACACAGATGCCTCTAAGTTAGATAACACCAGCTCTGTGGGAGCAGCAGTTTGGAATCCTTCCACAAAGATCATTTTAAATTTTAAATACCCCTCAGTTTCTTCTGTGTTTACCGGTGAAGCAACTGCCATTCTTGAAAGTATACAATTTATTAAGTCGCATAATCTAAATAACACAATTATCTTTACAGACTCTAAGAGCTCCCTACAATCTATATTATGCAATCCTTTTCGTTCTAAATCCAATTTTCCTATCATTCTCCAAATTCGTGAATCCCTATTTAGATGCCATGAACTCGGACTGAATGTTGTCATGGCTTGGATCCCTAGTCATACTGGGATTCCCGGTAATGAAATGGCAGATTCCTGTGCTAAACAGGCCATTCAGACTGGCTCTGATGACCTTAAAATCTGTTCTTATGACCTTTGTTCCATACCCAGATCTCATCTAGCCATTTCATGGGCCCGTATGTGGAAAACATCTAGATCTTTAAAAGGCAGACATTTTGGCGAAATTCAGCCCGAAATTCCAACGAGACCTTGGTTTTTTAAATTTCGTAGAGCCTGCAAAACTACAACATCCACCATATGCAGACTCCGACTAGGCCATGTATGCACACCAGTGCACTTAGCCAAGCTAAGGATTAGGGACAGCTCTGTATGTGAATGTGGTCTAGATGAAGGGAGTATTGATCATATCTTATTTTCATGCCCGCGGCTTCAGCTATCTCTGTTTGATGTCACTCCCCCAGAAATCCCTTTTATCCCTTGTATATACTCGCTTTATATGTATATTGTGTAAATTTATCAGTAGAAACAACATAAAATTGTAAGATCATGTACAATATAAATGTATATTATGTGTATAGTTTTGTATGTATATTGATTGTGTGAATATTTTGTTTTGTTGTTGCGTATTAGTTTTTTTTTTCAGTTAAGTGTGAATCAATTTGTATTACGTAATCACGTACGATTCTCCCTTTAAACCGTACCTTTATCTTTCCTCATACTCCCAGCACTTTTTTGGTTTTATGTCAAGTTAATCACCTGTCATTGGCAAACTCTTGTGGCACCACTACCGGTCCGCTGAACACGCCAAAAAAAAAGAAGAAGAAGAAGTATATTCACCTAGAGCTGCCTGCAACGCAGTCGGCTCCAGAGTCTTGTTGTTGATAGTAACTCGCTCACAGTCCACTGTCAGCTCGGCTCCTCTTTAACTAGATGTATGTAAGAGTAGTATATTCACCTAGAGCTGCCTTCAACGCAGTCGGCTCCAGAGTCTTGTTGTTGATAGTAACTCGCTCACAGTCCACTGTCAGCTCGGCTCCTCTTTAACTAGATGTATGTAAGAGTAGTATATTCACCTAGAGCTGCCTTCAACGCAGTCGGCTCCAAAGTCTTGTTGTTGATAGTAACTCGCTCACAGTCCACTGTCAGCTCGGCTCCTCTTTAACTAGATGTATGTAAGAGTAGTATATTCACCTAGAGCTGCCTTCAACGCAGTCGGCTCCAGAGTCTTGTTGTTGATAGTAACTCGCTCACAGTCCACTGTCAGCTCGGCTCCTCTTTAACTAGATGTATGTAAAAGTAGTATATTCACCTAGAGCTGCCTTCAACGCAGTCGGCTCCAGAGTCTTGTTGTTGATAGTAACTCGCTCACAGTCCACTGTCAGCTCGGCCGGCTCCTCTTTAACTAGATGTATGTAAGAGTAGTATATTCACCTAGAGCTGCCTTCAACGCAGTCGGCTCCAGAGTCTTGTTGTTGATAGTAACTCGCTCACAGTCCACTGTCAGCTCGGCTCCTCTTTAACTAGATGTATGTAAGAGTAGTATATTCACCTAGAGCTGCCTTCAACGCAGTCGGCTCCAGAGTCTTGTTGTTGATAGTAACTCGCTCACAGTCCACTGTCAGCTCGGCCGGCTCCTCTTTAACTAGATGTATGTAAGAGTAGTATATTCACCTAGAGCTGCCTTCAACGCAGTCGGCTCCAGAGTCTTGTTGTTGATAGTAACTCGCTCACAGTCCACTGTCAGCTCGGCCGGCTCCTCTTTAACTAGATGTATGTAAGAGTAGTATATTCACCTAGAGCTGCCTTCAACGCAGTCGGCTCCAGAGTCTTGTTGTTGATAGTAACTCGCTCACAGTCCACTGTCAGCTCGGCCGGCTCCTCTTTAACCTGACAGACAACCTGCTATCTCATTAACTACTTGTACAAAAACCTGCCGTCATATTGTCTAAGAATATCGGTTACCATTTTGCTGTTCATTGCGCTGCGTGTTTTAGCTTTTTTTTCTAGAGCAGAAATATTTTAAACTCGCAGCGCAATGTATAGCAAACTGGACGTCGAAATCTAACTTCAGTCTATCAATACGACCCCTGGTGCTATACCAACCGCATAACTAGCGACTCTCCCGCGCGGTAAGAAGGGAGCGGAGGCGGGTAGCGCTTCACACGGAGTCAATAATCCAAAGACTTATCTCGAGATAGGCATTGTTGGCAAAGTATAAAATATTATTGTAGTATTTTTTTTAAGGAATAGTAGTATTTTAGTGAAGACGATATGTCAAAATACCGAATGGGCGGAGTCTAGCAAGAAAACAATAACTGCGAGACAGTGATAGCGCTATTGCTCACTTGAACCCGGGAAGAAGTGAGGTGAGATATATGCCACTCGGAATGAACTGACGTAAGCGACAAATGATAAAACTTCGTTTTATTTCTAAAGTAGCAAATATAAAAATAAATTATCTATAATTAATCTAAGTAATGTGATTACCTCCTGAATAGTTTAAAAAAATATGCTTAATATTTTCTCTAGTCGAAGGAGGGACCTAAAATGGGTTGCAGGAGGGCCAATTTAAAAATATAAAGCTATCGAGAAAAGTTTCACCAATCGTGTTTCTAGTCTTTTATTTGTTTAGATTACATCCTCTTGTAATTACTGCATTAACATCAAGTTTGTAATCTTTACTGATAGTGAGTGAGCATGTAACGCAACGACTCTAACATTTTAACATAGCGTCTTAAGTTATATACATTGTATGCTATTTGTTTAGCTTGCTTGTTATTTTTTGTCGCAAAACAGGAAGAGCAATTCATCTAGGGATTAATCTTGGCAAGTCGTTTATGTCAAAGCGTCCGTAACAAAAATAGCAACCGCGCGCTGCGAGCGCCGCCAGCGCACTGACGCACTTGACGTGAGCTCTCTGCCCCGCGCACCCCTCTCACCTACTTGTAGCCGTAGTGCAACTTTTTGCTACAAGGTTACGCGCTATACCAAGACCGCGTTTTACGCGCAGTTTGTATGAAGAAATGTACAGAGCCCCTAGCGGCGAGTTAATGAGTCATTTTGTGCGAGTGTTAGTTTCTAACTTCAATTTTGGCGTCGCGTTAATTAAACGCTTATCCCAAGTCGCGCGTTTACTCTAGGGTTTCCTCAGTTTTGCGAGTGTGTCATTTTTGGCAGTTCACGTCACGTATTGTTGTAAAGTATACTTGTTGTATACCTTAATTTTACCGTTTACTCAACCAACGCGTCGCGTAAACGCGTTTTAACTGGTATGCCCACACTAGGCCCACCGGTAACATCTCCCCCCGCTCCCTTCTCACCGCGCAAGAGAGTCGCGCGTTAAGCGGTCGGCTTATAGAAACGGCTGCACCAATTTCCACCAAACAAAGCAAACGATCATCACCGCAAACATCACCTTTCATTAAAAAAAAACGCATTCAAATCAGAGCCGTTCGGAGCTACGTGTGAAACATAGAAATTCCGGGACACAGGAGGTTGTGGGTTCGATTCCCGCCTCGGAACAAATATTTGTACGATCTACAGATATTTGTTCAGGGTGTTCTGGGTATTTTCTATGCATAATAAAAAATAACTATCTATGTAATGTATTGTATTAAGTATATCAGTTATCTAGTACCCATAACACAAGCTCTGCTTAGCTTGGGGCTAGATAATGTTATGTGAACTGTCCAGCATTATTTATTTATCCATCGAGGAGTTCCGTTGTCCACCTTCCGTCTCCATTGTCAGATCAGATCGCTGTCACCATCATATTGTATTGCAAAAAATAAAAAAATACTTTATTTGGAACAAAAACATGGGTACAGTGTATTGAGTCCGATAATAAACATAGAAGTTTTTTAAATAAAACTGTGTCTAGAATATTAACTACGGTTTTAGTAGTAGTAGAGCTTTTTTGAGAAAGAGTTCGTCCGGGGAAGTATTACCACCATACCTATTTCTGCCGCAAAGCAGTAGTGCTCGCATTGCTGTGTTCCGGTTTGAAGGGTAAGGGTGCCGGTGAAATTACAGGCACAAGAGACTTTTCATCTTTATGTCTCAGGGTGGCGGGCGCAGAGCAACACCACATAGGGCGCGTCCTAGGTGGACGTGACCTGTGAGGTAATGCACTGTTCATAGGCAGAGGTTACCCCTTAACATCAGGTGGGCCATCTGCTTGATCCGTCATTCAGTAGTATAAAAATAAACAAAAAAAACTCACACCCATTCACACGCACTAACATCATTCACACGCACTCACACCTAAACGCTCACACACACACACACACCTACTTGGTGTGAGTACACATGACACATGGGTGTGAGTGCGTGTGAATGGGTGTGAGTGCGTGTGAACGGGTGTGAGTGCGTGTGAACGGGTGTGAGTTCGTGTGAATGGGTGTGTGCGTGTGAATGGGTGTGATTGCGTGTTAACGGGTGTGAGTGCGTGTGAATGGGTGTGAGTGCGTGTGAATGGATGTGAGTGTGGATGTGTGTATTGTGTGTGCATGAGTTAGTGTGTAGAATGAGTAGTATTGGCGAATAAAGTGTGGTAAAAAATAATGTCATCGGAACTAGACAGGTATGACAAATGTAATCTCAATCGGTCATGAATAATGTTTTTACCTCAGGTTCTTCCGGGGTCTTCTCAGCCTTCACCTTTTTGAGGGTGAGATGTGACTCCCAGTGCGCGAACATTTCCACTTGGGGGATCACCTCTTGACAGGAGTGACATCTGCAACAATGGAAAATTCGTTAACTTTTTTTTTTTTTTTGTCACACCGTCTACTTTCCATGCTCCGGAATAACCTTCGTGCAAAAGTTGAACTTGTTTTAAAACGTGACATTGGCGAAATTGTGGTCTATTCCGCAAGGGCCACTTGTTCAAGAACTGAACTGAACTGTCCACTATCCTCTTTAGGACTATATTTATTTATCCATAAACAGTCCACTATCCTATTTAGGGTTATCTATCTATATATTATATCGCGTAAAAAAAAAAAAAAATGTGGACAAGTAGGTTAGATGCCGTGAATCTGCTGTCTTGTACCTACCTAAAATTCTGACGAAATATATATATTTGTATTTGTAATAGCTTTGGGTAGTGGTTGGTATTTTAGCACATTTTTGTATGAAAGATGGATGGGCCTCCTCGCTTTGCAAAATATAATTATCTGTGCCGGTCGGCGGCGTCCGCCATTTTGTATGTGCCGTGTGCAATTTGGTGTTGTGTGTAAGTGTTAAATTTATAGTGTTTTGGGGAAACATGTAAGTAATAAATACATCATACACTTATCTTGCAAGGATTTAACGTAGTTTTAAGCAAAGGTTTCATAGAAAAAACGCGAAAATCTTGGATTTTCTGGGGCGCGACGCGCGGCGTATAAATACATATATAAGCAGGAATGTTAACGGGTCCGGCCCGAGCCCGGGCCGGACGGCGTGCACGTTAACGTGGATACTCTCGCTTTTGGCGCAAAATTCTAATTTTTTGGCGTTTTTTGCCCATTACAGCTCATGAACACTTCTTCAGATAGCGAAAGTTGATTTCGCAAGAACTAGGAGACTTAACACACATGTTTTAATTGATAGTATCTCATAAATATCATCAGTTTAGGCTACGATACCCCTAAACAAAAAAAAACACTGTAATAATGAGTTTAGGGGTGGTATTTATGATATTTATCGTAGCTAAAACTTTTAGAAAAAAATTGCCTATTTTCGAAGAACTGTATCTTGTGAACCAAGCTCTATAGACCTTGCGCTAGCGTCGAATTGTAGCAAATTTAGTCTACTTTAAAAGTATTCGCAGTGACTATACCGGTCAGACCCTTCCTTCACTAAGATAGAACAAAAACTGAAAAAACACCGTAAATTTCATGGTTTTATGGGCACACCGCCGAACGAACAGCACTTGGAAAATTGCAAATCTGTTTTTTAATATTGTTTAAGGTCCTAACAACATAAAAAAATTTGCGTGACCCGAACTTTTGCAAGCACGGATGTACATCTTGAATGTACTAAAATAAAATGTATCTAGTAATAGTAATGTTTTTAGTAGTAGTGGAGCTTTTTAGGGTTCCGTAACAAAATTACGGAACCCTTATGGATTCATCATGTATGTCTGTCTGTCCGTGTTTGTCACAGCTACTTTTTTTCCGAAACCATAAGAGCTATGCTGTTGAAACTTGGTAAGTAGATGTATTCTGTAAACCACATTAAGATTGTAGTTTATTATTTTTCAAGTGTAAACCACACTTTATGGATAACATTAAATTTAAATGTAACCCAAATATTCCGTTCCAGCGGGACTCGAACCCGCAACCTTGCCTGTGATCGGCAATGCCTTTACCAGTTCGGCCATAGAACACTATGACGCTGAAGACGAAGTTTGTCCCATCGGCGCTATAGCCGAGTTGATAGTGCCCACAAATTTCGTCTTCAGCGTCATAGTGTTCTATGGCCGAACTGGTAAAGGCATTGCCGATCACAGGCAAGGTTGCGGGTTCGAGTCCCGCTGGAACGGAATTTTTGGGTTACATTTAAATTCACATTAAGATTCTCACACAGCAATAGAACAGGTTCACACCTCAGCTTCTTCCCCTTTTTCTGAGAGACAGCCGAGTTGCTAGCCGCTGCAGAAGCGTAGTCATGCCGTTGGGGAGGAACCAGCGTGACCGGTGTCGGCTTCTCTGCGGTGCGAGACATGCTGGCGGCGGGCCGAGGGCACGCGTTCTGTGTAATTGAGGCGGCGGACTCCGCTGAGGCGACACATTACGACTCGACACTCAACAACGACAGTGCACTTTGCACCTTGCTTTATTGGAGTAGAGTGCATTATGTAGATATACCTTGACGACCTATGTGGCGCTGCGACGCAGGAGGTTGCGGGTTCGATTCCCGCCTCAAAACAAATATTTGTTCAGGGTGTTCTGGGTATTTTATATCAAAATATATAAAATCGTTGCGTGACTGACTGACTCACTGACTGACTGACTGACTGACAATCAACGCACAGCCTAAACCGTAAGTCCTAGAGACCTGAAATTTGGAGACTGACATTCCTTATGTGGTCTAGGGGTGCACTAAGAAAGGAATTTCCGATACTCCCGCTCTAAGGGGTCCAAAATGGGCTTTTAATATACAACAAAAAAGCTCTGTATTTCAGAAACCGTTAGCAGTAGAACCTCGAAATTTTACATGGAGATTCCTCAAATAAAATAAATAAACACGTGTTTCAGCGATTCCTGAAATTTTCCTGAAAAATGGAAGGGGATCGTTTTCTATGTAAAAAAATGAAAAAACTTTAGTTTTTACAACGCACAGCCTAAACCGCTGATCGTAGAGACTTGAAATTTGGACAGTGTATTCCTTTTAGGGTGTAAAGGTGTATTTAAAAAGGAATTTGGAAAATTCACCCTCTTAGGTGTTCAAAAAGGGCTTTTAACGTATACACTTTGCGTTTTGCAACGCACAGTCTAAACCGCTGGACCTAGACACATGAAATTTGAAGGATGTATTCCTTTTTGGGTGTAGGGGTGTACTAAGAAAGGATTTTTGAAAATTCACCCTGTAAGGGGTCCAAAATGGCTTTTAATATAAAACTAAAATGCTTCGTATTTCGGAAACCGTTGGTAGTAGAAACAAGAAAATTCACAAGGTAATTCCTTTAATAAAAATAGCCAACATAAGTTTCAGCAGTACCTGAAATTTTGCTGAAAAAAAGCATGGGAACATTTTCTTTGTAAATAAATACACTTTAGGTTTTAGCGAGATTTCAGCGTATTTCGGCAATTTCAAAGTTTGTTTCACGGTGAAGTCATTAAGATCAAAATATTTTCAGGACCTAAAGGTTAAAATAGGACCCCTAAATTGAAAAATTTGAGTATGGTGTCGTTTAGAAGGTCGTTTGACGGTGTCGTTGTTGAGATTACATATTTTCAGGATCTCAAGGTTAAAATGGGACCCCTAAATTGAAAAACTTGAGTATGGTGTCGTTTCAAAGGGCGTGTCACGGTGTCGTTGTTGAGATTAAAACATTATCAGGACCTCAAGATTAAAATGCGAACCCTTATCGCATTTTAATCTTGAGGTCTTGAAAATGTTTTGATCTCAACAACGACACCTTCAAACGACCTTAGACATTACACTATTCTTATTTTTTTAAATTAAGGGACTTGATTGGAAATTGAAAAACTTGAGTATGGTGTTGTTTCAAAGGTCATTTGAAGGTGTCGCATACATTTTACGTTTGTAAAAATCTAAATTGAAAAACTTAAGTATGGTACTTTTCACTAGAAACGGGATATTTACCATGATTTTTGAGTTTTTAATGTTGCCGATATTTCGGCACAGTTGCATGCGCCATGATCACGGGAGAACTAATTAAGTATGGTGTCGTTTCAAAGGTCATTTGACGGTATCGTACAAAATATAAGAGACATAGTCAAGAAAAAACAGTAAAAAAATCCAGCTACCGCAGTGACTGCTATGCACGCTATAAATATTCACACATAAACTTAAATTAGAGACAAATTAAAATACACACACTTAAGTAAAGAAAAAAACCAGTTAAAAAAAAAACCAGTTGCCGCAGGAACTGCTATGCACGCTATAAATATTGAGGTTCAAAAAAGTTAGACACATATAAACACACACACACTTCAGTCAAGCAAAAAACCAGTTAAAAAAAACAGCTATCGCAGCGACTGCTATGCACGCTATAAATATTGATGTTCAAAAAATTTAGAAGAACATAAAAACACACACACTAAGTCAAGCAAAAACCAGTTAAAAAAAACCATCTACCGCAGCGGCTGATAATGCACAAAAAATTACATTCAGAAAAAATCGAGACAAGAAACTTAATGAATAACAAGTCAAGCAAAAAATCATACTAAAAATTCAGCTACCGCTGCAACTGCTACGCTATGGTGGATTGAGTCCTCAAGTAAATACCTATAAACTGTGGTATCTTACCTGTAAATCCCACTGGCGACGAGATAAACCGCGAAAAAATACCACCACTTGCTTATTTATTGTGTTTTTGTGCATCGGCAATAAAATGCCGATCGGTAAAATCGAACAATTCGATATTTCGAGTAAAAAGTGATATTACGACGCGTGGAACAGTTCATGGCGCTCACTACAATTAAATCAGAGTTACAAGTCACAAGGACACCTGATTTGGGGAGGTGAAGGGGGGAGCGGGGCTGGGGGAGGCGCAGCGCACGCGGGCCGCGTAGGGGTCGGCAGCGGCGCCAGCGCAGCGGGAGCACGCGCTCCCGCCGCGCCCGCGGGCGATGTGCAGTGCGTGGAGCAGCCTTGCTGGCGGTGCGGAAAGGGGCACCGGACCATCGGATGCTGGTTTAGAAATAATTCTTGTGACGGTTGCGGGCAACGTTCGGGGGAGGCGCGCTAACTTACAATTAGCATAGGTAGGATACCAGAAGTGGAAAACAAACAATCTACTACTACAACAACTAGAACATACTATTACCACAGTGTAAAACATAATTAGTCTGTGCTATTACGCAGAGTTATGGATAAAACAATATTACGCGTACGAAGTCGCGGGTTACAGCTAGTGTATAATAAAAAAATATCTATCTATGTAATGTATTGTATTAAATATATCAGTTATCTAGTACCCATAACACAAGCTCTGCTTAGCTTGGGGCTAGATAATGTTGTGTGAACTGTCCAGCGTTATTTATTTTATTATACTCACTTAACTTTCTTCATATCCCTCGTTAACTCTTTCCCTCCTTACACCAACATTACACACTAGTACCATAATGTACTATTATACTCACTTAACTTTCTTCATATCTCTCGTCGACTCCTTCCCTCCTTTATCCAACACATGAATCCCAACGAAGTTATGTTTAATATGTTTCTGCACATGTGACAGCAACTTTACAAACGTGTCAAACTTCAAGTCACACTTCGGGCAAGTCAGCACGTCATACCCATGAGTGTCAAAATGTAACACATAGTTCCTAAACATCACAAATATCAACCCACACTTAGTACACGAGTGGCTCATGTTGATGCCCGGAGACACCGAGCACTTCGAGGCCACGTGGACCCGGTACTGCTTGTGTTGAGCAGTGTACCCGCACTTGTGGCAAGCGTATATCCTTTTCTTTTTGTATATACCACTCGGGTTTATCATGTCGAACGACATCTCGTCCGGGTTTAAAACCTTCTCGGACACCCAATTCATGTCACCGGACGCTCCGGACTTAAACATGTCTAGATCTGTTATTAGTTGATCGAAGGGAATTGCTTCCGTTGTTATTTCACTTCGACTTTTTTCATCGTCGCTTACAATTTCATTTTTTATAACAATATTCTCGGTGTCTATATCATTCATATCGATACCAGGTTCAATTTTTACAGTCAATGTTTCGATTTCCTCTTGATTATCATTCTTACTTTGATTCTTGTTCATATTCTCACTTTGGTTATAGCCCTCACTTTGATTCTTGTTCATATTCCCACTTTGGTTATAACCCTCACTTTGATTCTTGTTCATATTCTCACTCCGGTTATAAACCTTTATTTGATTCTTGGCCATATTCTTACTTTGGTTATAACCCTCACTTTGGTTCTTGATCATATTCTTACTTTGGTTACAACTTTCACTTTGATTCTTGTTCATATTCCCACTTTGGTTATAACCCTCACTTTGATCATGGTTCTTATCATTTTGGATATCCGTAGACTCGTGTTGGTATTCCATGAACTCGTCTGGTTCATCGATAGGCTCCATCTTGACTTCGACATTACCAACAGGATGTTCAGTAATATCGATGTCGATCGGTTCACTTTTGACTTGAACATTCCAATCAAACTCTTCGGTTGGTATAACAACCTCTTCCGTTGGTATTAAAACCTCTTCAGACGATATTGTTTTTTGAATCTTTCTACTAACTAAATCCATATCATTGTTTTCATTGAACATGCTATTAAGCATTTCTTCGTAGTCTGTTTCTCCATTTTCATTGTACTCGACTGGCTCTCTCTTAACGTACACTTTGTCTACAGTCAGATCAACATCAGAAGTGAGTCTCCTAAGGCTGGTCGGTTCGGTGGATGTGTTCGGGATACTGAAATCTTCATCATCTGAAAAGCGATAAGTACAAGTAAATAATTATGTAAACATTAAAAAAACCCTCAACGCAATGAAACGGCTGAACCGATTTTGATGAAACACACTAAGAACAAAACCGACTAATTCACAATTAAAAAAATAAAACTGTTCATCCGTTCGGGAGCTACGATGCTACAGACACACGCACACGCACGCACACACACACACACACACACACACACACACACAGACACGTTAAACTTACAACACCCCGTCGTTTTTGCGTCGGGGGTTAAAAATAAATTAGTTCAAACATGGTGTTACTTTAAGGCGTTGATGGAAGTCAAATTGTGTCACTTTCTAACTCATTAAAGCTCTGGTAAGTGACAGATACAGATATAGATATATATCCACCGCCGTAAGGTCGCGTGCCTTTCGATCTTCTATAGGTTACCATTTCGGGGAATGCTCCCAGGAACTGATCCCACCATCTCCTTTTCATCATAGGACGAGCAAACGCACGGCTCGGTACCATCCTTACCTCATTAGTATACCCTCTATTCGTACTAAACGTTTCAGTTCTACCTTTATAATGAGAACTGCTAAGGAGTGGAATACACTACCGTCGTCTGTCTTTCCTGAAAACTATAATCTGGGTCTCTTCAAGGCTAGAGTGAATAGGTGCCTTCTAGACCTTTGTGCTCCATCGTCGGCCACATCGTCACTTACCGACAGGTGAGATCGTGATCAATAAAGGTCTATCAATGTTAAAAAAAAAAAAAAAAACTTTGATTATACTAATGGTTTCAATAAACGCTTGGTTTCAATACAAATAACTTGTGTCGTCTAGTATATCTATATATCTGAGGTCACAGAATAGCGCTCGTGAAACGAAAAATGAGCGAAAATCACGTTTTTTAATTTAACAAGTAATTAATTTTGTAAAAATTAAAAAAAAAACCCATCGCTGAACGGCTGAACCGATTTTGATCAAACAAAGCTAAGAACACCCCCGAAAAAAATATACACCTAATAAAAATTTTTTTTTTAAAAAAAAACGGTTCATCCGTTCGGGAGCTACGATTCCACAGACAGACACACACACAAACACACGTCAAACTTATAACACCCCGGCGTTTTTGCGTCGGGGGTTAAAAATACATTAGTTCAAAAAGTGATTAAAGCTCTGGTAAGTGACAGAATAGCGCTCGCGATACTAAAAGTTTGAGAGCGGGTTCGACTCCCGCCGCGGGACAGCACACAGACCTCATAGTAAATGTACTTTAGGTCAGCGTTCAAAAAGTGTCTGAACCAAACGAGAAATAAATATTGACAATTCTGTGACGACCTCTGTGGCGCGGCGGGCAAGGTTCACCGGCGTCGCAGGAGGTTGCGGGTTCGATTCCCGCCTCGGAACAAATATTTGTGCGATCGCAGATATTTGTTCAGGGTGTTCTGGGTATTTTCTGTGTATAATAAAAAATATCTATCTATGTAATATATTGTATCAGGTATCAGGTATCTAGTACCCATAACACAAGCTCTGCTTAGCTTGGGGCTAGATAATGTTGTGTGAACTATCCAGCACTATTTATTTTTTATTTGTTTATGTATGAGACTAGCGACTCGTCCAGGCTTCGCACGGGTAGTTTCAGGATGATAAACAGCCCCCCCCCCCCCCCCCCCCCCCCCCCCTGGTAGCCTATGTCACTCAGGGTGAATGTAGCTTTCCAATGGTGAAATAATAATTTTTGAAATCGGCACAGTAGTTTTTGAGTTTATTCATTACAAACATACACACACACAAAAATACAAATCTTTCCTCTTTATAATATTAGTGTAGATATTGATATCAGTTGTCTAGTACCCATAATATAAGCACTGCTTAGCTTGGGGCTAGATAATGTTGTGTGAACTGTCAAGCATTTTTTTTTTTAAATTTATATATGAGATTTGCATACAAATCGATAAGTCGGTGAGTTTTTAACCATCTTCTATAATACCGTCGGCTCTACTCACCACGGTTGTCGTCTCCTCTTGCGGACGGCGGTTCGCTGGTCTCCATCTCTGAAATACACAAATATTGTCTTTTAACAAACACACAAACAAACAAACAAAACGTTTATTTGCTACTATACAATAATATTACAAGTAAAATTTTTTGTAAAATTTAAAAAACCCTCAACGCAATGAAACGGTTGAACCGATTTTGATCAAACATAGCTAAGAACACTCCCGACAAATTCAACTTTCAAACAAAAGAAAAAAATGGAAATCTGTTCATCCGTTCGGGAGCTACGAGGCGACAGACACACACACACACACACACACACACAACACACGTCAAACTTATAACACCACGTCGTTTTTGCGTCGGGGGTTAAAAAAACACACAACAAAAAAGCAAGCAAGATAAGAACTAAATAAAAACTGGCTAAGTGCGAGTCGGACTCGCGCTGAAGGGTTCCGTACCATTATCTATAAAAACGGCATAAAAATCACGTTTGTTGTATGGGAGCCCCCTTAAATATTTATTTTATTGTTTTTTTAGTATTTGTTGTTATAGCGGCAACAGAAATACATCATCTGTGAAAATTTCAACTGTCTAGCTATCACGGTTCATGAGATACAGTCTGGTGACATACGGACAGACAGACAGACGGACAAACCCACATCAGCTATACGTGTTTAAAGTGGCTGCCCGACCAACCTTACGGTTATACGCGGTAGCGCACTTTATCTGGCCGAGGCCAGGACCAGTTACGGCAGGTCCTACCGCCCTTCATGCTTACACACTCCAGGTACTCATGCGAGTTGCTCGTGAACTATACAGAACACTACCATTTCTCCAAAATGGTATCGGAGCAATTGTGGTCGCTCACCACCCGCACCCGCAAAGATGCTAGCTTCAACCCCAGCTAGGGGCGTTAGAGAGGCTAACTGCCATTTCTACAGAATGGTACCGGAGCTGTAAAGCACGCTCACTTCTCGACACACGTACATGTGCCTACCCAGGTCCTGCAGCTGGGTGGCCGGATCCATGCTAGCTCACGTCTCTACTTACTATCCAGGTAAGTACCGGAGATTACAACGCACCGTTAGGTTGTTGCTTAAAGGATCACTCACTGACCCCGCTAGTGCCCACCTTACGGCCCGACGCCTTAGACCTGTGAAGACACCAGCTAGGTGCGCGCGGGAGGGGGGGGGGGGGGGGGACCCCGGTATCCACAAATGTACCGGGAAGACGACATGCCCACCCCCTGCAACTAACCACAAAGCCACCACGAAACCGAACCCAAGTCTGGACCTACCAGTTTTACCCAGTAGGCGGCTCTCCTGATGCCCGTGGTACCCTAGTCCAAACAGCGGAACCCGTAGTTTCCGCTGCGAACCCTATCTACTCGGGTCGTGTAGATAGGGACAGCCAGCGGACAGCGGACAGCGGAGTCTTAGCAATAGGGTCCCGTTTTACCCTTTGGGTACGGAACCCGGTGACAGACGGACAGCGGAGTCTTAGCAATAGGGTCCCGTTTTACCCTTTGGGTATGGAACCCGGTGACAGACCGACAGCGGAGTCGTAGCAATAGGGTCCCGTTTTACCCTTTGGGTATGGAACCCGGTGACAGACCGACAGCGGAGTCGTAGCAATAGGGTCCCGTTTTACCCTTTGGGTACGGAACCCGGTGGTCGACGGACAGCGGAGTCTTAGCAATAGGGTCCCGTTTTACCCTTTGGGTACGGAACCCGGTGACAGACGGACAGCGGAGTCTTAGCAATAGGGTCCCGTTTTCCGCTTTATGTACGGAACCCGATGACAGACGGACAGCGAAGTCTTAGCAATAGGGTCCCGTTTTACGCTTTATGTACGGAACCCTAAAAAACTAATTAAGGACTAAGGGATTACACCATAAGATGGGCAATAGCATCCACTGGTACTCAATCACCAATCGGCCTGCCAAGCGTGGGGGTTATGGAGAATCTCCCCCCCCCCCCCCCCATTGCTTTTTAAGGGGGAGGCACGAGTAAGCTGATGATGAAGATACTCACCGTCATCACTATCCTCGACGTAATGATGACCATCGTAATCATGGTCTTTGCAGCACAAACAGACACAACTTACAATTATCATCAATATATATCAAAGTCAAATGTATTATTTACCGACTTCAAAAAAGGAAAAAAAAAAAAAAAAAGATTTGGGATCAGCCGGTCTCAATATAATTTTTTTTAAGTTGGCGCTACTGCTACACTATTGTTACTTCCCGATTCCATCAAAATCTGGTTCTGATGATGGGAAAATGAAGAATTGAGGTTCCCTCTATTCTCTCTGACGACCTCGACCTCTCCACGACCTCTGTGGCGCGGCGGGTGACGGTTCGCCTGCGACGCCGGAGGTTACGGGTTCGATTCCCACCTCGGAGCAAATATTTGTGCGATCTGCAGATATTTGTTCAGGGTGTTCTGGGTATTTTATATGTATAATAAAAAATATCTATCTATGTAATGTATTGTATTAAGTATATCAGTTATCTAGTACCCATAACACAAGGTCTGCTTAGCTTGGGGCTAGATAACGTGTGAACTGTGCATTATATGAAAAACAGCAGTTACCAGTTTGAAACGATTCTTGCACATGAGACTCTTGCAAGCACTGCTTTGGTAGCATAATCTGAAAAAAAACACTTCAATTTCTAAATCATTCATATCAAGTCACAAATAAGCTCTACTACTACTAGATAGGATTGTGCTATAGGCTACATTTTATTATGATAGTAGCACAGCTTTTTTTGAGAGTTCGTCCGGGGAAGTACTACCACCATACCTATTTCTGCCGCAAAGCAGTAGTGCTCGCATTACTGTGTTCCGGTTTGAAGGGTAAGGGTGCCGGTGAAATTACAGGCACATGAGACTTTTCATCTTTATGTCTCAGGGTGGCGGGCGCAGTGCAATGCCACATAGGGCGCGTCCTAGGTGGACGTGACCTATGTGGTAATGCACTGTTCATAGGCAGAGGGTACCACTTAACATCAGGTGGGCCATCTGCTTGTACAGTCATCGAAAGTTGTATACAGGGCGTCCTAAAACTATGGGACATGAAGGGAAAGTACCTTAAATATTGTAGATAGTATATTTTGCTGAAAGGAGACTTTATTTTATTTTTAAAACTTAGTAATACTGCATTCAAAGATTTTCTAAAAATTACTTGTGTCGTCTGGGAATCGAGCCGTATTTTTATGGTGCCAATCGAAAAAATGGACAAAAAGTAATAATTCCTTTTGAGTAACATGGTATCTTAAAACAAAGGGACAACGTAAAATTAATCATTTTAATTTTTATTTTTAATTTAAGTCGGTTCGATTCTCATACGAAGCAAGTTATTTTTAGAAAATATTTGAATGCAGTATTACTAAGTTTTAAAAATAAAATAAAGTCTCCTTTCAGCAAAACATCCTATCTACAATATTTAAGGTAGTTTCCCTTCATGTCGTGTAGTCTTGGGACGCCCTGTATAATACTACATTATGGTACTAGTGTGTAATGTTGGTGATTACCGCTGAGGCAACGGCTCGGGTCTTAAGAGAGCCGAGGACGGTAATCATCAATACACACGTGTATCATGCGACGTTTTTCAACACACCAGTGAAGAAAATAATAATAAAACAGAAATACACACTGTGTGTAAATGTTCAACTGTCTCTATAACTCACTTGTAAAATAATATCAATGAAAACGTCACAGTTTGATTACAGGTGTAAAACAGAAATACACACTTTGTGTAAATGTTCAACTGTCTCTATAACTCCTTTGTAAAATAATATCAATGAAAAAGTCACAGTTTGATTACAGGTGTAAAACATAAATACACACTTTGTGTAAATGTTCAACTGTCTCTATAACTCTTTTGTAAAATAATATCAATGAAAAAGTCACTGTTTGATTACAGGTGTAAAACAGAAATACACACTTTGTGTAAATGTTCAACTGTCTCTATAACTCCTTTGTAAAATAATATCAATGAAAAAGTCACAGTTTGATTACAGGTGTAAAACATAAATACACACTTTGTGTAAATGTTCAACTATCTCTATAACTCTTTTGTAAAATAATATCAATGAAAAAGTCACTGTTTGATTACAGGTGTAAAACAGAAATACACACTTTGTGTAAATGTTCAACTATCTCTATAACTCTTTTGTAAAATAATATCAATGAAAAAGTCACTGTTTGATTACAGGTGTAAAACAGAAATACACACTTTGTGTAAATGTTCAACTGTCTCTATAACTCACTACTGAATAATAGCAATGAAAAAGTCACAGTGTAATTACAGGTGTCATTATGTGCCTAATTGCGGTGAAATTAGAGCCACTTTATGAGCAAGTGTGTTGAAAAAATCAATCAGTTCAAAGTTCAGTTTAATCAGTTCTCCCTATCATCAAAGGTTTGCTGGAAGAAAACTCTTTTAGGGTTAAGCTCGCCTTTGTACATGTCCTCTATGTGAGTTGTTAGGGTTCCGTAACCAAAAATTACGGAACCCTTATAGATTCGTCATGTCTGTCTGCCTGTCCGTGTATGTCACAGCCACTTTTTTCCGAAACTATAAGAGCTAGGCTGTTGAAACTTGGTAAGATGTATTATGTGAACCGCATTAAGAATTTCACACAAAAATACAAAAAAAACAGTAAATTTTTGGGGTTCCCCATACTTAGAATTGAAACTCAAAAAAAAAAAAACATCAAAACCATACGTGTGGGGTATCTATGGATAGGTCTTCAAAAATGATAATGAGGTTTCTAATATCATTTTTTCCTAAACTTAATAGTTTGCGCGAGAGACACTTGCAAAGTGGTAAAATGTGTGTCCCCCCCCCCGTAACTTCTAAAATAAGAGAATGATAAAACTAAAAAAAATATATGATGTACATTACCATGTAAACTTCCAACGAAAATTGGTTTGAACGAGATCTAGTAAGTAGTTTTTTTTAATACGTCAAATCGTAATCCATCCAAGAACTTTTATATTATGTTACTTGCTGCTACGGAACCCGTCATGGGCGAGTCCCACTCGCACTTGGCCGCTTTTTTTTCTTCTCTGTTTGTGTGTACAATATAGAATAAAGAAAAAAAAATTGTAAAATGCGTAATAGCCTAGTAATAGTAAAGGTAACCTACCATTTCATAACAGGACCTCCTTTTATCCGACTTCTTCTGATGCCGGATATGTCTATGCATCCTTATAGACACCTCGTCTATGAACAACTGCGACTGGTCCGAACAAATCGTGCACCTGTATGCCATCTCATACTTATCCGAGTGCTTCGACTGCAGATGCTGCATCTCGAGGCACTTCGTCTTAATCGGCTGAAGGCAAATCTTGCATACAACCTCCCGGTTAAACTTCGAACACATATGAGAGAAAGCCAACTGCTTCGTTGCAAATTTCCTGCAGCAGTGATCACAAGCACAGTTCTTAGGGCTTCTTGAACAGTTGTGTGTGCTATACGTAAAGTATTTACAGTTACAACTCGAGCATTTCTTAAAAGCAACAGCAACGGGTATATCTGACCGCACCGAGTGCAAGCTTAACATATGTTTCTTGACTAAACTTAGCGAGTTGAAGATGCATTTGCAAATAGTGCATTGTCGTCCGTTGATGATATTTAAGTTGATGTTCGAGTACAAGCATGTTGACTCGTGCTGTCTTAATGCTGAGCATGTGTATTGACACCTCTGGCAATGAGCACAAATGTATAATTGTGTGTTATGTTTATGGAATTCAACTCCCTGACCGCACCGAGAGCATTCCTGGTTATTGTCAATAAATTTTAACTCTGTGACTGCTGTATAGCTTGCTATTAGCATACACTCATGGACCATTTCTTTTAAAGTCAATTTTAATAACTTAGTGTCATGTGTTTTGATGTGCTCTCGAAATGGGTGTAGATTCCACCACGAAATGTTGCATATATGACACTGGTAGAAGAGCGGACTGTCTCGCAGCTGTCTCGCTGCGGTGTGCCATATCTGCCATGTTTCTAATGCCTTCTGTATAATATCTTCATGCTCGCTGACCTCATCATTGGTATTCAGAACATGTCCCCATAAATTCCTCATTTCTATATCTAAGAGATAGTCTGCTAGATTACCCGAGAATAAAGAAATTTGCTTGGAAACTTTTAAGGTCAACTCCGGGTCATACTTGCAAATCTTAATAGATTTTTTCTGTTTTTTATTGGTATTATTTTCTGTTATTTGTGACTCCATCTTTCTTAGAATAGAGTATTTTCTTTTTTCTGGTAAAAGTAGCCTCTCTCTCCCGTGCTTGTCAAATTGTCCGATTTCTACTTTCACTGCGAGGTCCAACCCGGACGAGCTCTGCGTGTGCTGGACAGCAATAATGGTGCTTCCTCGTAATGAAGCATTGGGAGTACTAAAGATGGGTTTGTAAGAACATGCGAAGCCTTGGTAACCCCGTTTGCAGTAGTCATGGTCAAACTTCCCACACGGTTCCTTGTATTCAAGCTTAGGTTCGAGTTTCACTCTTTTCTGTTGTGGATGTTCAAGCTTAGTTTCACTATTTGTTCTCTTGATACCCTGAAAATTTAATATTAGTAGTATTAGTAGTAGTAGTGGCGACAGGTCACAGCAACATGTGACCCACAGATACCACTCAAGTTGAAGGGAAAAATTTATAAATCCGTAATAAGACCTGTCGTTATGTATGGACCGGAATGCTGGACCATGAAGAAGAAGGATGAAAGAAGATTGCATGCAGCCAAAATGAGAATGTTGAGATGGATGTGTGGAGTAACAAGAATTGATAAAATAAGGAATTAGTATTTATGAGGAAGTTTGAAAATTGCACCAGTGACAGAAAAGTTGTAAGGAAATCGTTTAACTTGGTATGGGCATGTTATGAGAAGGGATGAAACGCATGTAACTAAGAGAGTTATGAATATGAATGGAAAGGAAGAGGAAGACCTAAGAAAAGATGGATGGATTGCGTGAGAGATGATATGAATGAGAAGGGAGTGAATGATGAGGTGACGGCTGACAGGGGAGAGTGGAAGAAGCAGATGTTCTGCGCCGACCACAAATAAATTGGGAAAAGGACAAGATGATGAGTAGTAGTAGAGCTTTTTTTGAGAGTTCGTCCGGGGAAGTACTACTACCATACCTATTTCTGCCGCAAAGCAGTAGTGCTCGCATTGCTGTGTTCCGGTTGGAAGGGTAAGGGCGCCGGTGAAATTACAGGCACATGAGACTTTCATCTTTGTCTCAGGGTGGCGGGTCCAGTGCAATGCCACAAAGGATGCGTCCTAGGGACGTGACCTATGAGATAATGCACTGTTCATAGGCAGAGGGTACCGCTTTACAACAGGTAAAAGAATAATTATAAAAAAAAAAAAAACTGTCCTTTCAGCATTTATATCCTCTGTGGCGCGGCGGGCGAAGAATCGCCATGGAAGCAGGAGGTTGCGGGTTCGATTCCCGCCTCGGAACAAATATTTGTGCGATCTGCTGATATTTGTTCGGAGTGTTCTGGGTATTTTCTATGTATGATAACAAATATCTATCTATGTAATGTATTGTATTAATTTATAGTACCTACCCATAACACAAGCTCTACTTATGCTTAGCTTGGGGCTAGATAATGTTGTGTGAACTGTCCAGAATTATATATTTTATTTATTCATTTATCAAAGACTTTTTTATGAATATTGGAAAGTAAAAATTAAATTGCCAAAATTATGTTTTGTTTTAGAAAATTAAGTGTCTACCGTATTCCTTTAAAAGCTGACCTTCAGAGATAGATATGAGTTTACATGACCTACCTACTTATTAAGAGTTGTTTGTCTAATTGATACAATAGAATAGAAAATACTTTATTGCACACCTTAATATATAAAAACAAGAAACAAAACTTAACTACGTAATTATAAGTACAATGGGCGGTCTTATCGCTTAGAAGCAATTTCTTCCAGACAACCTTTGGATGGAGAGAAATTTATAAGTTTGGAAGAATGGCTGGGGGTTGTATGTTTAAAATATTATAGGAACAAAACAAGTAATAAAAAAAATACCTATAACTATCGATATAAAGTAAAATATGGTTAAAAATTCTAATAAAAAATTTGTTAGTGGTAGAGCTTTTTTGTTAGAGAGTTCGTCCGGGGAAGTACTACCACCATACCTATTTCTGCCGCAAAGCAGTACTGCTCGCATTGCTGTGTTCCGGTTTGAAGGGAATGGGTGCCGATGAAATTACAGGCACACGATACTTCATCTTTATGTCTGGTAGTGGCCAGTACAATGCCACGCAGGGCGCGTCCTAGGTGGACATGATCTGAGGCCCACCTGGGCCACATGCCATTTCCATCATTTATTGGAATAAACATGACTATGTGATCATTCTTCATATCATCAGACTTCATGACCTTGGATTTACTACCCTTCAGCAACGTAGAGTGCACGGAGACCTAATAGAGACCTACAAGATCCCAAACAACCATTACAGTATACCAGATTTATCACAGACACTATATACCATGAACAATAATATAGGACTCAGAGGACACTCGCTGAAGCTGCAATGCGGGCAAGTACCAGCAATCCGAGGATGCACATATTGCCCAATCGCTTTGTGCGCACTTGGAACCGGCTAACAGACTCAGTGATCACTGCAGACTCAGTGATCAGTGCACCCTCAGTGAATTCTATTAAAAATAGACTTGACAAACATTTAAAGTGCACTGATAAGGACTAAGATATACACGCATCAGCACCGAGAGCTGACTATGTATTAGTGCCAGTAGTTAGTGTTATTCTAGTGCCAAGCAGTGGTGCTCGCATGCTGTGTTCCGGTTTGAAGGGCCGGTGAAATTACAGCCACATTGAGATTTCATCTTTATGTTTCAAGGTAGTGGCTACAGCACAATGTAGACGCGTCCTAGGTGGACATGATCTGAGGCCCATCTGGACCACATGCCATTTCCATAATTTTCATGAAATAAACTATGTGATTGTTCTTTAAATTGAGTTATTAATTCAAGTGACTTTTGTGGAGTAGACCACAATTTCAGTCACGTTTAGGCATGTTCATCATTTACATGACGGAGATTCTGGTGTATGGAAAGTGTATGGTGTGAGTGACCTATTTTATGTCTATTTGGCAAGGCAAGCTATGAAGTAAAGGAGTATTTGCACGCTTTATAAGCAAAGGTATGAGCACACTGAATTATGTACTACCTACCCATAACTTTACCATTCATTAGTAAATAAAGATCCTTGGGTTACATTATTGGAGATTTAGTAAGGATCCCCAATTTTTTTTAAATATAATAGGTTTAGGTAGCCTATGTCACCCGAGGATAGTGTAGCTTCCCAACAGTCAAAGAATGTTTCAAATCGGTTCAGTAGTTCAAACTTTATAAGCAAAAGTATGAGTACACTGAATTATGTACTACCTACCCATAACTTTAGTAAATAAAGTTACCTATTTGATTTGATTTGAGTAAACATTGACTGAAGTGTAGGTAATTCTTATGTTCAGGCATGATAAATGTTCCAGGGGGTCCCTGATTAAACAAATAGGTACTGTGATTATAACAGTCCACTTTATATCTTACAGAGCTGGTAGGTTTTTGATAGTACGATTTATTTCCATTATACCATTATGTTTTTACAAAACTCCATACATTCTCGCTCGGATTCGTCACAGTTTGGTTATGACAAAAAACTCATGATTTGCGACATAAACAAAAAACAGATGACTGAAATAAAAAAAAAAACAGTTGAAAACTACAACAAAATAAAACGCAAAGTTTTAAAAATCGATTGATTTATCTAACAGATATTTATACTCAGTTTTACAAATAAATCTAGCTCTTGGTTACTTAAATGTATTTTCATCCGAAACTCTTATGTTTCGTCGTTTTTCTGGTATTGTTAGAGTTTATCATCGTATTTGAGATAAGTATAGAATTAATATTGGTTAATGTTAGGGTATCTAGATAAATTATCCACCTACCCTTGATTTTCCATCAATTTTCCTACCCACGAAAATTACTATGCAGCTAAAATGCGTGCGCACCACAAGAAAACCAATTCTATTTACCTCTCAAAAACACGTGTAAAATCCTTTCCGAGCACTATTCACTTTATATTCATTATTAGCGATGCTGCAGCCTTTGTAAGCAAATTGAACAACACCTAAGATTCGTAAATTACCATGAACGTAGTAGGTACCTATTACAAAATGGAGTCTGTACCTACCTGCAAATGCGGCTTCGTTTCGTCATCATACTCCTCATTCACAACCTCGTAATCAGAGTCATCATCGCGAACTTCCAATTTTGATTTTCGGCATCTTTTCCTCACAACAGACATTTTAAAACACAAGCATTTAGCATCACATCTCGACTAGCTTTCTAAAATGAAGGTAGCAAAACTTTGCACAAATATCATGTGCAAGAATCAACGAAACGAAGGACATATGAAAAAAAAAACGAAATTGAATGAAATGAATGAAACTTTAGCTTCATTTTCGATAGCCAAAACAATTTAAAAAGGTTGTTTTCGTATAAAAACTTATTGGCTCTCTCTTTTTAACGTATACAGATTTTACGGACGCTGTCGCAGCTGTCTCATGTGCAAGGTATATTCAATTTGACCGCGTAATGTACGCCGGTCGCCGTCGTGCGCTGGTAGAAGATGGCAGGTAGGCTTGGGGTAGCCACGAACCTTTTGTAAACATACATAGGCATGGCGGTAGACGATTGAGGCACTGACACAGAGTCACAGAGCCTAGACACAGATTAGATAATATTAAAGACTTATACGGGAGGAGAGCCGACCGCGTCTAGGGGCGTCTATAGGGCTTCCAACTAAAACTAAAGAATGTTTTTTATTTTACATGAAATCGTTTACCGTGTGTGCTCATTGACCTCAAAGTAAGTGGACTTTGGGTTAGCGCTCGAAAGTGTCCGAACCAAAAGAGAGACAAAACGCCTAAAGAGGTTCAATTCTGACAAGTTTTATCCGTCCATTGCTGCCTGATTATTGAACACATTTGAAGGACTAGTGTGCGTTGAAGTAATGAGTACTACGTACCAACTAGTACGTAGCTTATTACTTCCATGCTAGTGTAGCATGGAAGTCCTTCAAATGTGTTCAATAATCAGGCAGCAATGGACGGATAAAACTTGTCAGAATTGAACAATAACAAATGCCGGTTCACACACGTGAACCGGCATTTGTTATCGTTCGAACTTTCAAAAATGACATATTTTGGCGTTCATAATTTGTTCATAATGTACAGACCAAGAAGCTTGAATTTGGGTAGATGCTTAGTCCATCTTAGATTTATTAGAAAGTCTTTGATCGTGCTCATGGACTGTATACTTCGTCCATGAATGTATTACTGTTGCCACATACTACGTATCATGTTGCTCTCACCATAGACGTGGAATTTTCACTACGCTGAACACATTCATGCTCACGGCCTCATGGCCCCACCGGCTGGCAAAAATTTGTAAACTTAACAGCTTGACTGACGGTTGAAATCGGATTGTATAGATCCAACAACTTATCAATAGAACCATTTACCTACATTTTTCTATCATCTACATACATTTCATTCTACAGATAAGTTGGTGGATCTCTATTCAAATAATCATCAATCAATTTCATGTAAGCATCAGTCTAGGAATTATGACAAGGTGGTATGGACAGTCCATGGACTTCCAGTCTATGGTATGGACCATAGACTTCTAAGTCCATGGTATGGACAGACTATAGTTAGCCTGCCCGAAAGGCTAATGAAGAAAAAAAAACTTTAACACTTGTTTGTTTGTCTGTGATAGTGATTGATAGATAACCTCAAAAAGAAAAATGGATGGAATAGAAAAACAGAACAAGTTTTAAGTTTGCTGAAAATTAAACTAACTATAGTTTATTCTAAATATGAGCTTATTTATCAAACACTGCCGACCACGGGGGTTCGCCTCAGCTTATAACGTAAAGCTATGGCGTTTGAACTCTACCACCGCCGGCGCTGCGCTCAAACTGGGTGATGAAGAGGAAGAGTTTAGGGTTCTCGATATAAAGAAGACAAGGACAAGGCAACAGCGTAGAGTAGCACGACGGGCTGATGTACAGCCTGATAGAGCTGATAGGATGTCTACCGACCAGGTATTTCAATAGAGCTTTATTAGTTGACTGGGTACTGATACGGGTGTTTAAAATGTATGGTGGCAAGACCTATTTCTAATTCAATTTAAATGTGGGGGAAATAAGGGATGGGGTGTAGATAAGGCGGCACTGAGGAATAAAGACTTTTTTGTTTTTCTTAGCCATCAATAACCAAACCTACCCAATATTTGATCAATACCAAATAACCACCAGCCTATAAGCTATAAGTTTACGCGCTTCCTCATTTATAGGGGACAGGATTTCTCATACCCCTTCCAACCATCCAGCCTTATTTAAAAAATAAAAAATACATACTTAATCTTAAATGCATTTTTTGATACAACCTAAGCTATGTCATATTGCTGTCTCGGGGAGTGTCGTGGATGCCAGAACGCAATCGGTTACGTTTATTACCTATGGCTAGATTCACATTAGCTGGTCTCACGCGCCCCAACACAACACAACCTACTAATTTTAATCTATTCGGGGGAATAGAATCGGGGGCTACCCGTGTGAAGCCGGGGCGTATCGCTAGTAGGTAATAAACATAACCGATTGCGTTGTCGCGCCACGACACTCCCCGACACAGCAATTTTCTATATATAATAAAAATATCTATCTATGTATAATATTGTATTAAGTATATCAGTTATCTAGTACCCATAACACAAGCTCTGCTTAGCTTGGGGCTAGATAATGTTGTGTGGACTGTCCAGCATTATTTATTTATTTATTTATTTAATATGAACCTGGCATAACAGTTATAACTGGCATAAGTCTTTTTTCCTCAGAGCCCCATTATCTACACCCCAACTGAAATAAAGTCTGTGCTGACTTCTCGATGTGTGCATTGTGCATTGTCCCCAGCAAGCCCAAATGCACTGTTCTAGCGTGTCTGAGGGAGTTGAGATGAAGTGAAACCGGACTTGATCAGCTAATGTAGTCCCGTTTTGTCCCTGTTTTTTTTTTTTTTTTTTATACTACTTTTATGATGGAACAACCCCACCACCCCACCTGATGTTAAGCGGTAACCTCTGCCTATGAACAGTGCATTACCTCATAGGTCACGTCCACCTAGGATGCACCCTATGTGGCATTGCACTGCGCCCGCCACCCTGAGACATAAAGATGAAAAGTCTCATGTGCCTGTAATTTCATCGGCAACCATACCCTTCAAACCGGAACACAGCAATGCGAGCAATGGCTTTGTCTGTGCAGCGTAATATCACATGCTCCACTGTCTCCTCGTGTTGAAGAATGTCACAAACAGATACACAGTCATGGGGGCTACTTGTACTACTTATACTTATACTAATCGCGTCCTGCGCACTTGGAACCGGCAACCAGACTCAGTGATCAGTGCCCCCTCAGTGAATTCTTTCAAAAATAGACCTGACAAACATTTAAAGTGCACTGATAAGGACTAAGGTATGCACGCATCAGCTCCGAGAGCTGCCTGTGTACTATAAATAGGAAATAAAATAAAATATTACACTAGCGACTCGCCCCGGCTTCGCACGGTTAGTTTAAGGATGATAAACAGCCCCCCCCTCCCTATGTCCGTCTCCTGGTTCTAAGCTACCTCCCACCAATTTTCAGCCAAATTGGTTCAGCGGTTCTTATAAGTGTGGTGTAACTAACAAGACTTTCTTTTATATAGATAGATTATTATAATGCTGGAGGGCAATTCTCGGATTATAGAGATTATCTCTAAATTAGAGATAATGTCGAAGCATGAATGTCTACAAAAAATGTCACGAAAATGTCACAGTAACCATCAAATCGAATGATTTTGGTCGACCTTATGTCTATTTGTGACATCACGAGAATAGCAAATTAGCCATTACCAAAGCTAAGAAGAAGAAGATTTTATTGGACATTCGCCATCTTTTTTCGACATACGTATGTCGAATTCAACTTAATCTCTAAGTCACGTGAATTGCCCTCCTGGACAGTTCACGCAACATTACTTGGCAATAAGCCCGTGACTTCAATTATTGCCGGAACATAAAAAGAGTTAAAATAGTAATAATAAATAATGCTGGACAGTTCACACAACATTATCTAGCCCCAAGCTAAGCAGATATCTAGCCCCAAGCTAAGCAGAGCTTGTGTTATGGGTACTAGATAACTGATATACTTGAAAACAATACAATACATAGATAGATATTTTTTATTATAGGTACATAGAAAACACCCTGAACAAATATCTGCAGATTGTACAAAAATTTGTTTCTGATTCGGGAATCAAATCCGCAACCTTCTGCGTCGCAAGCAAACCATACGGTGATACATCCATACATAACCACACTCCTTTTTCCATGAAAGTGTACGCAGAGCCCCAATGGGCCTCATGGTTGCACCATATAATAAGTTTATTCTATTTTCAGGACTGGGGTAACGTGTGGCCTGGACCGAAGACCTTCCACCCTTCATCTGTGCCCCTACCTCTCCGCCAAGGCTACGTACCAAGGGGTCAAGCTCCACCGAGTAAGAAGGCCAATACGGAGCTGATGAAAATACCTAACTTCCTGCACCTAACACCTCCAGTAGTCAAAAGCCAGTGCGAAGCCCTGAAGCAGTTCTGTACGGAATGGCCAAAGCTTCTAAACTCAGAGGAAGCTATTGAGAAAAACTACCCAGTTGAGATTATTTCTTCCGACTACTGTCATGGAAGCCCGTCTATCCGGAACCCTCTAGCTAGAATAGTAACACTGAGAATCAAACTAGCTTCATTAAACCTAGACAAACACTCAAGAGACAAGTTTCTACGGTTAATCGGTGACCGTTACGATACAGCCACGGATGTGGTTACCATTACAGCTGACCGTTGCCCCGTCAGAGCACAGAACCAGGACTATGTCAACTATTTGTTAACTGCTTGCTACCACGAAGCGTGGAACGTTGAAGAATGGGAGAAGGACAAAACAGAAGATGATATGGAGTATTATGATTGGGACAACAATAAATCGAAGAAGTCTTTAGTCAACTGGTATTTGAAGTGTAAGAATGAAAACAAGGCCTTAACAGATGAAGAGTTTAAGAAGTTTGATGTGAAGGATATTCCTAACGCCGAGCTATATAGAGTTGCAGTGAGCAGTGTGTTTAACGATGGTGAGAGTGAGACCACATTGGGAGAGTACGGAGTAGCGGTGAGGAAGCTGTTGGGACTGCCAGAGAAAGTTGTCGGCTAGTTCAGAAATATAAGATCTTAGTGTGTATGTCATTGTTTTATTTGTTTTGCGACGCAGGAGGTTGAGGGTTCGATTCCCGCCTCTGAAAAAATATTTGTACGATCTGCAGATATTTATTGTTATTATTAAGCTCTCGCTGATGTGTCTATTTGAGTGTTGAAAGTCTTAGTTTCACGCTGCACTGCATTTGTTCAGGGTGTTCCAGGTATTTTTTTATTGTATTTTATTTTATTTATAATAAAAAAAACAGCCAAGTGTGAGTCGGACTTGCTCACGAAGGGTTCCGTACCATTATCTATAAAAACGGCAAAAAAATCATGTTTGTTATATGGGAGCCCCCTTAAATATTTATTTTATTCTGTTTTTTAGTATTTGTTGTTATAGCGGCAACAGAAATACATCATCTGTGAAAATATCAACTGGCTAACTATCACGGTTCATGAGATACAGCCTCATAAGGTCATAGCCCTTCGTTTCGTTTCGTATGAGGTAGTGCTGGCCTCTGGTGTCGGAGTTTGTCAAGCCGCCCGAGGGTCTCTGACATGGCTTATCGACTGCTATTAATCAATAACATCCGGGACCGACAGCTTAGCCCTTATTCGCTATGACCAAAACGTGACATAACGCGGGCTCGTTACGTTATCTGCGTGGAATCATAGTTCATTGATGTAAAGGAGATTCCTAACGCCGACCAATATAGAGTTGCAGTGAGCAGTGTGTTTAACGATGCTGAGAGTGAGACCACGTTGGGAGAGTACGGAGTAGCGGTGAGGAAGCTGTTGGGACAACTAGAGAAAGTTGTCGGCTAGTTCAGAAATATAACATCTTAGTGTGTATGTCATTGTATTATTTATTTTATTTTATTAATGTAGGATTCACAGTTATCTTATAGTTAGTTATAAGCTATACACTATATGCTATTCTGAAACCAGTTTGAATACACATTTCGTATTCGGTTCGTTTACAAAGTAGGTAGGTATGCATGCAAGGTCAACTAAAATGGCAGGAAAGCCGGATAAGGTAGATCTGTACATAGGTAAATTAAGTACCTACATTAGTTTGAATAAAGCAGCAATAATTCTTACAAAAACAATAAATAAATAAATAATGCTGGACAGTTCACACAACATTATCTAGCCCCAAGCTAAGCAGAGCTTGTGTTATGGTTACTAGATAACTGATATACTTAATACAATACATTATATAGATAGATATTTTTTATTACTTATACATAGAAAATACCCAGAACACGCTGAACAAATATCTGCATATAGCACAAATATTTGTCCCGAGGCGTGAATCGAACCCGCAATCTCCTGCGTCGCAGGCGAACCTACGCCCGCCGCGCTACAGAGGTCGTCAATATAAGTAAGTAGGTACTTAAATCTGAGAAAATACAAACACATTAAAACAAAAAAACATTAAAAACGTAGGTAAGATATACAATAAGGTGGACGACCTCTAGCGTGGCGGCACAGAATATGAAGGTTCGCCCTCGACAAAGGTTGCGGGTTCGATTCCCGCCTCAGAACAAATATTTGTGTGATCGCAGATATTTGTTCAGGGTGTTCTGGGTATTTTCTATGTATAATAAAAAATATCTATTTAATATATTGTATTAAATATATCAGTTATCTAGTACCCATAACACAAGCTCTGCTTAGCTTG
This sequence comes from Operophtera brumata, assembly GCA_932527175.1. Lineage (NCBI taxonomy): Eukaryota > Metazoa > Arthropoda > Insecta > Lepidoptera > Geometridae > Operophtera > Operophtera brumata. Next base: position 27,698,105 of record OW052239.1, on the reverse strand, counting down.
GGGCTAGATAATGTGTGAACTGTCCAGCATTATTTTATTTTTATTTCTTTAACAAGCAAATAAATAATATTGGCGACCTCTGTGGTGCGGCGGGCGAAGGTTCGCATCTTACTTTTTTCTGCTTCATAACTAAACAAAAATTTGTTACCTTGTTCTCATCCAATAATACATACATGTTACGAGCCTAGTTTGTACATTTGTTACCTTGTTCTCATCCAATAATACATACATGTTACATGTTACGAGCCTAGTTTGTACATTTGTTACCTTGTTCTCATCCAATAATACATACATGTTACGAGCCTAGTTTGTACATTTGTTACCTTGTTCTCATCCAATAATACATACATGTTACGAGCCTAGTTTGTACATTTGTTACCTTGTTCTCATCCAATAATACATACATGTTACATGTTACGAGCCTAGTTTGTACATTTGTTACCTTGTTCTCATCCAATAATACATACATGTTACGAGCCTAGTTTGTACATTTGTTACCTTGTTCTCATCCAATAATACATACATGTTACATGTTACGAGCCTAGTTTGTACATTTGTTACCTTGTTCTCATCCAATAATACATACATGTTACGAGCCTAGTTTGTACATTTGTTACCTTGTTCTCATCCAATAATACATACATGTTACGAGCCTAGTTTGTACATTTGTTACCTTGTTCTCATCCAATAATACATACATGTTACATGTTACGAGCCTAGTTTGTACATTTGTTACCTTGTTCTCATCCAATAATACATACATGTTACGAGCCTAGTTTGTACATTTGTTACCTTGTTCTCATCCAATAATACATACATGTTACGAGCCTAGTTTGTACATTTGTTACCTTGTTCTCATCCAATAATACATACATGTTACGAGCCTAGTTTGTACATTTGTTACCTTGTTCTCATCCAATAATACATACATGTTACGAGCCTAGTTTGTACATTTGTTACCTTGTTCTCATCCAATAATACATACATGTTACATGTTACGAGCCTAGTTTGTACATTTGTTACCTTGTTCTCATCCAATAATACATACATGTTACGAGCCTAGTTTGTACATTTGTTACCTTGTTCTCATCCAATAATACATACATGTTACGAGCCTAGTTTGTACATTTGTTACCTTGTTCTCATCCAATAATACATACATGTTACGAGCCTAGTTTGTACATTTGTTACCTTGTTCTCATCCAATAATACATACATGTTACATGTTACGAGCCTAGTTTGTACATTTGTTACCTTGTTCTCATCCAATAATACATACATGTTACGAGCCTAGTTTGTACATTTGTTACCTTGTTCTCATCCAATAATACATACATGTTACGAGCCTAGTTTGTACATTTGTTACCTTGTTCTCATCCAATAATACATACATGTTACGAGCCTAGTTTGTACATTTGTTACCTTGTTCTCATCCAATAATACATACATGTTACGAGCCTAGTTTGTACATTTGTTACCTTGTTCTCATCCAATAATACATACATGTTACATGTTACGAGCCTAGTTTGTACATTTGTTACCTTGTTCTCATCCAATAATACATACATGTTACGAGCCTAGTTTGTACATTTGTTACCTTGTTCTCATCCAATAATACATACATGTTACGAGCCTAGTTTGTACATTTGTTACCTTGTTCTCATCCAATAATACATACATGTTACGAGCCTAGTTTGTACATTTGTTACCTTGTTCTCATCCAATAATACATACATGTTACATGTTACGAGCCTAGTTTGTACATTTGTTACCTTGTTCTCATCCAATAATACATACATGTTACGAGCCTAGTTTGTACATTTGTTACCTTGTTCTCATCCAATAATACATACATGTTACGAGCCTAGTTTGTACATTTGTTACCTTGTTCTCATCCAATAATACATACATGTTACGAGCCTAGTTTGTACATTTGTTACCTTGTTCTCATCCAATAATACATACATGTTACGAGCCTAGTTTGTACATTTGTTACCTTGTTCTCATCCAATAATACATACATGTTACATGTTACGAGCCTAGTTTGTACATTTGTTACCTTGTTCTCATCCAATAATACATACATGTTACGAGCCTAGTTTGTACATTTGTTACCTTGTTCTCATCCAATAATACATACATGTTACGAGCCTAGTTTGTACATTTGTTACCTTGTTCTCATCCAATAATACATACATGTTACGAGCCTAGTTTGTACATTTGTTACCTTGTTCTCATCCAATAATACATACATGTTACGAGCCTAGTTTGTACATTTGTTACCTTGTTCTCATCCAATAATACATACATGTTACGAGCCTAGTTTGTACATTTTAATCTAGATTGAAACTAGTGTTTTCGTTCCGGCGGCTGTAGTTTTAATTTTAAGGAAAGGGTATCGCTAGCCAAAAGGAACTTTGATCCTTTACTTTTATAAATAAGTATAATACTTACTTATTTATAAAAGGGTTTACACTGAAAATATCTTATGCTTACGCTTGCGGCGCGAAATTCAAATTTTTGGTGTTTTTTGCCCATTACAGCTCATCAACACTTCTTCAGATAGCGAAAGTTGAGTTCGCGAGAACTAGGAGACTTAACACACATGTTTTAATTGATAGTATCTCATAAATATCATGAGTTTAGCTAAGATACCCATAAACATATTTTTACAGTGTTTTTTTTGTTTAGGGGTATCGTAGCTAAACTGATGATATTTACATACATACATACATAGAAACACGCCTCTTTCCCCGAAGGGGTAGGTAGAGCCTCAATGGGCCTCTTTTCAAAGTGGGTTGCACAATTAATACACGTGTGTTAAGTCTCCTAGTTCTCGCGAACTCAACTTTTGCTGTCTGAAGAAGTGTTGATGAGCTGTAATGGGCAAAAAACACAAAAAAAAAATGAATTTCGCGCCGCAAGCGTGAGCATCTACCTTAAGACAAAGACAATAAACAAGGTGAAATTACAGGCACATGAGACTTTTCATCTTTATGTCTCAGGGTGGCGGGCGCAGTGCAATGCCACATAGGGCGCGTCCTAGGTGGACGTAACCTATGAGGTAATGCACTGTTCATAGGCAGAGGTTACCGCTTAACATCAGGTGAGCCATCTGCTTGTTCGGTCATTACAAGTTGTATACAAAAAAAAAACCTACCTATCAGATCAGCAAGCCGTCACCCGACGACAGCGTGCCCAGAATGCTGGCTGCATTGCCACGCTGAATGGCAATGCTTATTTGTTGACCAAAATAAAAGCCAGCATTCCGGTACGCGTGGACTAAAAAAGACGCTCCGCAAGTTCCTTGAACATTGTATGTGCCCCTGTTCCCCACGGGCCTAGAGTTTCCACGCCAAGCGGCTCAAAAATGTACCCTCTGTCGAGTAATGCATACTTGCGCCGTTTGAGGGACTCCGCTGATGATGCTGCGGAGCCAGCCCGAATTAATTTGAATCCGCCATGCGCCAGCCCGAATTAATTTGAATCCGCCATGCGCCAGCCCGAATTAATTTGAATCCGCCATGCGCCAGCCCGAATTAACTTGAATTCGCAGTTTACCCGTGTACCTACATCTCTACCTTTATAATGCGAACTGCTAAGGAGTGGAATACACTACCGTCGTCTGTCTTTCCTGAAAACTATAATCTGGGTCTCTTCAAAGTCAAAGTCAAAGTCAAAGTCAAAAGTATTTTATTCATTGAAATCACAAGGATCATTTTGAATCGTCTTAAAAAATAAATTTACAGTTACTCCTGTTCCAACGCAACCAGACCTAGAAGAATCAGGCAACAAACACGGTCTGTTTTTCTTTTGATGATCCTTCTTACTACTAGGTGGAGAGCGCCTGTGTGGTGCCTCGAGAACAAGTTGAAGCTGATTCAAGGAAAAAAGGAAAACCAAATTAAAAGCCTTACTTAGGCCTTACTTCAAGGCTAGAGTGAATAGGTGCCTTCTAGACCTTTGTGCTCCATCGTCGGCCACATCGTCACTTACCAACAGGTGAGATCGTGCTCAAACAAAGGTCTATAAATGGAAAGATTAAAAAAGAGATTTACCCAACACTGGGCTGGGTAATGTTAGAAAAAACAAATTATTCATAGTATTATAGTTTTATTTAATGATCAATGATATAATTTAATCTTCTAATGCAGTGTCCATGGGGGGGTCGCAAGCGAAGCTTCTGTAGGGGCTCGCCAGAGGTCGAGAGAACTTTAGTAAAAAAACAATAAAGATTAAAAAGATTGATTTATTAAGTAAGAGAATTTTAACAACTCATAAACATTTGAATGTTAGTACAAACAAATTATCAACAAAATCAATCCTAAAACTCGTGTTAATGCCATGGTTGTGCTTGTTTTTGATTAACCAATTTCTCGCGGGGTTGCGAAATATTTTTATCATCACATCATGAAAAAGGTTGAAAAACACTTTTTTTTCTCTTTTTTTTTATGTCATGTCTCGACAAACTGGCTTACCTTCTGATGGTAAGCGGTTACCGTCGCCCATCCGTCGCCTATTGACATCTGCAACACCATCAGAGGTATTGCCAATGCGTTGCCTGCCCTGAAGGACTGGTCTAATGCTACTACAAAAGTCAGTGATATCTAGAATAGTGTTATTCTATCTGTGGTGATTAAATATCACTTTCTTATGCTTGACGACCTCTGTAACGCGGCGGGCGAAGGTTGGCCTGCGACGCAGGAGGTTGCGGGTTCGATTCCCGCCTCGGAACAAATATTTGTGCGTTCGCAGATATTTGTTCAGGGTGTTCTGGGTATTTTCTATGTATAATAAAAAAAAAACTAATGTAATATATAATACATTTATTTACAGAAAGAATAATACAAGGTATGTACAAAATACATATGAAACAGTTGTGCCAAATGAAGACCGCTGCAAGCGATCTAAAAAAAAAAAAAAAAAAAATGCAATATATTGTATTAAGTATATCAGTTTTCAGTTATCTAGTACCCATAACACAAGCTCTGCTTAGCTTGGGGCTAAATAATGTTGTGTGAACTGTCCAGCATTATTTATTTATTTTGTAATTGCTGAGAAAATTCTAGATCCAACCTTCGATCTCGATCGAAGCTGCAACCAGAATTTCCAATACCTACGTTATCGTAAAGGCCTCCGATAAAAAATATACATAAGTAATATGGAAATAGTTGCAAAACTTAAAAAAGTATGTTATGTATTGTTTTGTCACACTCTAGTTTATCGAAAGTAGTTAAAATTGAATTAGATTTCTCCATATCGTATTTGAGTGCGAACGACAATGTGGAAACATGTTTTTTCATTTTTATTTATATGTTTATATTGTAATGGAGTTTCATGCAGACTGCGGCAAAGCTTAGTTCAAATAGCTGAACAACAGAATGGTACGTATTGAGGTATAGGTCATAATACTTCATTTACAACTTAATTAAGTAGTAATAGAGCTTTTTTATGAAAGAGTTCCTCCGGGGAAGTACTACCACCATACCTATTTCTGCCGCAAAGCTACCTACGTAATGCTTGCGGTTTGAAGGGTATGTTTGCTGGTGAAATTACAGGCACATGAGACTTCATCTTTATGTCTCAGCGTGGCGGGCGCAGTGCAATGCCACATAGGGCGCGTCCTAGGTGGACGTGACCTATGAGATAAGGCAGAGACAGGTGGGCCATCTGCTTATTCCGTAATTCTTTCATTGCACTGCGCCCGCCACCCTGAGACATAAAGCTGAAGTGCCTGTAATTTCACCGGTACACATACCCTTCAAACTGGAACACAGCAATGCGAGCACTACTGCTTTGTGGTAGAAATAGATATGGTGGTAGTACTTCCTTGGATGAACTTATTCACATAAAAGCTCTACTACTACTAACACAAATGAACTAACTACCTACCTAGATGGTAGTGATTTGGATCAGTTGAGCTACCTTTAGATCGCTAGCAGCAGTCTTTAGGTAGCACAACTGTTTCATATGTATTTTGTACATACCTTGTATTAGTTGTATTATTCTTTCTGTAAATAAATGTTTTACTAACTGGATATGACGACCTCTGTGGCGCAGCGGGCGAAGGTTGGCCCGCGACGCAGGAGGTTGCGGGTTCGATTCCCGCCTCAGCACAAATATTTGTGCGATCGCAGATATTTGTTCAGGGTGTTCTGGGTATTTTCTATGCATAATAAAAAAAAAAACTATGTAATGTATTGTATTAAGTATATCAGTTATCTAGTATCCATAACACAAGCTCTGCTTAGCTTGGGGCTAGATAATGTTTTGTGAACTGTCCAGCATTATTGAATTATTTATTTACTATTATTTATTATTATCTAAATAGGTACATTCGAGTCGAGGTAGTGTTTGCCAGCCGGGCCCTGGCAGGGTAGCCTGCGGCCCTGATTTTGACGTGTTCTAACTTAGAGCATTGCAGGCCTAAAACCAACTTCTAAAACCTCAGGAGCTATGTAGAATTGTACAAATCGTTATAATCATATTGTAAGTACTACAAACGGGCAGGTACCTACTAGCATAATCTATATCTTGACAACCTCTTGACGGATTTTTCTCATATTTGAAATTCTAGTTTATAATTGAGTACTGGTTTCTGCCAAATAAATTGGCCGATGCCTTAAGCCCGCTGTACACATTGGGCCAATGTGTTGGGCCAACGTGTTGGCCCAATGTGTACAGCCCGTTTTAGAATATAGAGTAAACCATAAAACACGATTTGACATTGTTTAAGAGATATTACAACTAATACAAATTTAAAATATACATAAGAAACAGTTGTGCTACCTGAAGACCGCTGCTAACGATCTAAAGGTAGCTCAACTGATCCAAATCACTACCAGACGGAAGCGTCCTTATGATGCTGGCTGCATTGCCGCGCTGAATGGCAATACTAATAGCCAGATAAGAGCCAGCTCTCGGGGCACGCGTCGCTTCTACCATAAAGATTATTGTAAACGCGAAGGGCCCCGGTACCCCACGGACCCAGAGTCTCGACCCCAAAAGGCTCAAAAAAGTAAGCTCTGTCGAGACTTGCATATTTGCGTCTTTCGAGGTCCTCAGCGGAATCTGCCGCCGCACCGGCCCTAACTGATGTCCCGGACAGATGAGATGGCGCAAGGGTATCAACGCATGTAGCGTCCCATACCGAAGAAGTAAAGCTGTAAAGTTTTTAGGGTTCCGTACCTCAAAAGGATTAACGGACCCATTATAGGATCACTTTGTTGTCCGTCTGTCTGTCTGTCAAGACCCTTTTTCTCAGGAACGCGTGGAGGTATCAAGCTGAAATTCATATCAAATACTTAGGTTGACTGTCCCTTGGAGCTGTGAAAAAATCAAACTTCTAAGCCAACGCAATCAAAAGATACAGCCGTTTATGTTGCAAATTTTCGACACTCGCAAGGGAATCAAAACCTACAGGGTACTTCCCGTGACCTCAGACAATGCCCATCTGTGCCCCAGAAATGCCCAGATAAAGTATATTACATGTTTATCTGATAACATACAGATAAGTATACACTGATCTGGTTTAGCTTATGTGATGATCATGAAGTTCCTTGTGAAAAACTAATAGCAATGCTGTCTGTAAACGATAAAATGTATAAAAAACCAGTAGGAAGTTATCATGTTTAATTTTTTATGTAAAACTAATAGGCAAACTAGCTTACGGCCCACCTGATGTAAAGTGGTCACCGTCGCTTATAGACACCGGCAACACCGATTATTGTCGATGCGCTGCCTACCCTGAAGGAATTTATGAACATTTTTCTTGAAGCGACACATGTCGTAACCATGCGGGAAAACCTCAGATGGAAGCTCATTCCAAAGTTTATAGGTATGGGGAAGAAATGATCTCGAGAAACGAGTCGTACGAGAAACTCAGGGATCTATGATGTGTGGATGAGCTATGTCACGGTGCCGGGAAGAGCCATGGTAAAATTTCGATGCGGGGATGAGATCGTAAAGCTCGTCAGAGCATTCCCCGTTGTAGAGGCGGTAGAACACGCAAAGAGATCCAATGGCTCTGCGCTGGCTAAGCGGTTCTAGAGTATCGGAGAGCTTATAGGGTCGCCGATGATTCTAATGGCTTTTCTCTGTAGGGAGTCAAAGCGAAGCAGCTGGTACTTGGGTGCCCCGTGCCATAGATGGGAACAGTATTCAACGTGCTGCCTAACTTGTGCTTTGTAAAGCAACAGCCGTTGATTCGGCGTAAAATACTGCTTAGTACGGTTTTTAGTCAGTGCAGCTTTTGCTTCGAGATGACTCCCGCATTTTGGACCTCATTAGATATCTCGACCCCCAGAATCCCGATACTTGCCGAGATGGAGATGGATGTTTAATGTCCAATATCTTTTGAAGCGGTGCTTTATATGACATTAAATCTAGATATCATAGGTATCATAGAGCTGAAATTTGGGCATTGCATGGCATTGCTGACTTTCGGCTCCATACTTAATATGGGCATGGTCCTTTGTATTCTTTAATTTCAGAATTTTCTGATAGTAGGTATCGCATATGGCGATCCTGTCCTATCCTGTCGCGAGCCCAGCCTTCTGGGAGCCACAAGGACCCTTCTGGCCCAGGCATACTCTGGTGTACTATGTACAATGTGTGTAGAGGTGATACTTGATACTTATAATGTTTTCTTGTAACAGTGATATCAACGAGTAACTATGTGTTTTGGCCGAACGCCACCGTGCCTTTCTACGTGAATACTGAACATTTTGGTAAGTTGTACCTCTTCATTCATTGTGGTAAGTTCAGTCCACAGAACAGCTCTATCTATACAAGGCGTCCCAAGACTATGCTACATGAATAGAATAGAATATTTAGAATAGAATAGATTATTTTTTTATTTGTGACAACACAGATAGTTAAGCAAAAGAAAACATGAAAAAAAACACAAAATGATAGTTAAGATATGCTGTTACAAAAAGGTCTCTAACTCAGCATAATGCAGGTTGTAAACAACCTGCGCTGTTCTTCCGTTAGAGCCTTTTTCTAACCTAGACAACATCAAAAATAGCAGACGTGTATCTGAATGATACAAACAATAACAATATATTAATTTAGCAGTAGGAAGAACAAAAATGAAAAATATACAATAAAAAAGTAGTACTTATTGGTAAACATGGTAATGAAGAAGAACAACTAGGATAAGAATTACAAGAAAATAACAAAGTATATCTACAAATAACGTAGGTGTTATAATAAAAATAATAATTATTGAAATAGGTATAATAATAATAATAAATATATTAATAAAAAATATAAATTATATAGCACTTGTGTCGTGTTTGAGACATTCCTGCGTCTTCTGCCAATCGATTAGGTATTTCCTAGTACATGAAGGGAAAGTACGTTAAATATTGTAGATAGGATATTTTGCTGAAAGGAGACATTGTTTTATTTTTAAAACTTAGTATTACTGCATTCAAAGACTTTCTAAAAATTACTTGCTTCGTCTGGGAATCGAACCGAAATAAATGAAAAATCAAAATTAAAATGATTAATTTTACGTTGTCCCTTTGTGTTAAGATAGCATGATAATCAAGAGGATTTTTTTTGTCCATTCTTTCGATTGCCATCATAAAAATACGGGGTGTTGTTTTAGACGAAGCAAGCAGGTTATTATAGACGAAGCAAGCAGGTTATTTTAGACGAAGCAAGCAGGTTATTTTAGACGAAGCAAGCAGGTTATTTTTAGACGAAGCAAGCAGGTTATTTTTAGAAGAAGCAAGCAGGTTATTTTAGACGAAGCAAGCAGGTTATTTTTAGAAATTCTCTTTTGGGCTTCATTGATTCTTTTTTGAGTTTTATCGGAACATACTGTCATGCGAGATACCAACTTTCTTTTATAATATGTATGTTATATTGATTTCAGATCATGAGCAGACTCTCAAAATCCTGACTGCTCTCTCCATGCTCGCGTTCAAGACCTGCCTGAAATTCGCGCCTGTCATGGCAGCCCCGGCCTCCAGCGATCACGTGCTGGTGTTTGAAAACAGCAACGGAGTGCGGCGGTGTGTGTTTGATACACTGGGACACTCTGTCTTTGAGCCGCATGTGAGTACATATAGGAGATACATACAAACTGCCCGTGATGGCGGCGCGCTGGCCTCCACCGCTCACGTGCTGGTGTTTGAAACTAGCAACGGAGTGCGGCGGTGTGTGTTTGATACACTAGGACACTCTGTCTTTGAGCCGCATGTGAGTACATATAGGAGATACATACATACTGCCCGTGATGGCGGCGCGCTGGCCTCCACCGCTCACGTGCTGGTGTTTGAAAACAGCAACGGAGTGCGGCGGTGTGTGTTTGATACACTAGGACACTCTGTCTTTGACCCGCATGTGAGTACATATAGGAGATACATACATACTGCCCGTGATGGCGGCGCGCTGCCCTCCACCGGTCACGTGCTGGTGTTTGAAATCAGCAACGGAGTGCGGCGGTGTGTGTTTGATACGCTAGGACACTCTGTCTTTGAGCCGCATCTGAGTACATATAGGAGATACATACATACATACATACTGCCTGTGATGGCGGCGTGACATTATCTCTAATTTAGAGAGAATCTCTATAATCCGAGAATTGCCCTCCAGGAGGCCAATTCTCGGATTGTAGAGATTATCTCTAGATTAGAGATAATGTCGAAATATGAATGTCTACAAAAAATGTCACAAAATTTTTACAATAACCATCAAATCGTATTCGATTTGAATGATTTTGGCCGACTTATGTCTATTTGTGACATCACGACAATAGCAAATTAAGAGTCGAATTCAACTTAATCTCTAAAATACGAGAATTGGCCTCCAGCAGTTCATATATTTAACTCGCCGGCTCGCAAAGGGATCACCCACTTCAACTCTCAAAAACAATACTACAGGTTATCTTCAATAGATGGCGTTAGTTGATCATCTCGAGCCTAGAGCCTACCGAGTTCTAGAGCAAAGGTAGAGATGGCGTTATCTTAAACTATTTGAAAGTTGAAAAACTTTGGTTTTGAAAGCTATGATCCATCGCAACAAATGGAGCACTGAGTTTTGAAGATATGCATAAATAAATAAATAAACAATAAATCATGATGAACAGTTCACACAGCATGATCTAGCCACAAGCTAAGCAGACCCTGTCGGTTGCAGCGCGTGACCCTTGGCTACGAATGCATGGACAGCCCCCAGATAGACATGGTGCTGATGCGGATCCTAGGGCTCCCCTTCGAACACAACCGGAGGAGCCGAGGCGGCCACATCGAGGTGCTCAACGAGAATATAGAACCAGGTGAGTTTGGACCATGTTATTGACGCGAGCCACGAAAATACGGTTGGTAGGTCATTTTGATAGCGAAAAGGAGGCAACTTCCTTTTTTTTTGGTTATTTTATATGTTACTAGTGGAATGCCCGCGATTTCGTTCGCATGTACTTTCCCATACAAACTTAAAGACCCCCTTGCACTCCCTTACGGGTTGAATTTCTGGAATTCCTTTCTCAGTGCACCCCTAGATCATAAAAGGAACGTATCCACCAAATTTCAGGTCTCTAGGATTTATGGTTTAGGCTGTGTGTTGATAGTCAGTCAGTCAGTCAGTCAGTCAGTCAGTCAGTCACGCAACGATTTTATATATATTGATGATTGCCCGCCTGATGTAAAGCTGTCACCGCTGCCTATGGACATCTGCAACACCCACGGTATTGCAAACGCTGTCTTATTGATATTTTTCTTGAATATACCCATATTGTAGCCCTGTGGGAAGACACCCAACGGGAGCTCATTCCACGCCTTGCAGGTGGCGGGAGAAACGAGCACATGAAACGCACTGTGCGAGACCTCCCACGCACTGTGCGAGACCTCCACGCACTCTGCGAGGCCTCCACGCACTGTGCGAGACCTCCACTCACTGTGCGAGACCTCCACGTACTGTGCGAGACCTCCATTCACTGTGTGAGACATCCACTCACTGTGCGAGACCTCCACGCACTGTGCGAGACCTCCACGCACTGTGCGAGACCTCGACGCACTGTGCGACACCTCCACGCGTGCACAATGTGCGGGTGAGCTCGCTCACGAAGGAAGGACGTGCGGTTTTTTTTTTTTTTTATACTACGGATTGACGGAACAAGCAGATGGCCCACCTGATGTTAAGCAGTACCCTCTGCCTATGAACAGTGCATTACCTCATAGGTCACGTCCACCTAGGACGCACCCTATATGGTATTGCACTGCGCCCGCCACCCTGAGACATAAAGATGAAAAGTCTCTAGTGCCTGTAATTTCACCGGCACCCTTACCCTTCAAACCGGAACACAGCAATGCGAGCACTACTGCTTTGCGGCAGAAATAGTTATGGTGGTAGTACTTCCCCGGACGAACTCTTTCACAAAAAAGCTCAGGTGGGCCATCTGCTTGATACGTCGTTCTAAATAGTACTAAAAAAAACTCGAGATGGACCCGTGACATTTTGATCTCAATAAATATTTTTAGGAGGGTGTTAGAATGGTAAATACAGTATGTACCGCGTGTATTCGCGAGGTCTCAGTTCAGGGCGAACCACTAGTAAGTACCTATACAAAACTTTATTACCTACCTACCTACTTTACTTAGGTATTGTATTTCCCAAATATACCTAAAAGCTTTATGTAAGTAGCTACCTACCTAGAAATCGATACGTACTTACTCACACAGATAACTTTGGATACCTACCTAGAAATCGATCCGTACTTACTTACACAGATAACCTTGGATACCTCCCTAGAAAATGATACGTAGTTACACAGATAACTTTGGATACCTACCTATAAAACGATACGTACTTACACAGATAACTTTGGATACTACCTAGAAAACGATACGTTCTTAATTACACAGATAACTTTGGATACCTACCTAGAAAACGATACGTACCTACTTACTTACACAGATAACTTTGAATAAATAGGTAGGTAACCTATTTATTTATTTTATTTTATTATTATTTATTTGATTTATTTTTTACCTACCTATTAATCGATACGTACCTACACAGATAACTTTGAAATATTTCCATCAGGATCTTGGCAACAAACAATCTATAAATCACTTGATAACACTAATACCTACAGATAAATTATTGCACGATTACAACATAAGTAAATGTATTGGCCTTATCACCTATGTAGATATGTCATACCTAGTCGTGTTAAGAACAGTGGAGAAAAGGGTCGTTACACGAAAGATAACAATAAAAATATAATTAAACAAGAATTATCTAAAAAGTAGTTAAAAAAACTAGCATTTAAGAAGTGTAGAACCGGATTGAGAGTCAAAGATGGGAGACTTTAAACTATACGAAAACATTTTCATAGAAACAAACCTACAGTCAAACGACTACGACTCAGTTATACTAATTCTATACCCAGAAGAACTAAACGTACCGCTCCCAAGACATATCGGAAGCTTTATCGATAACATCGCGAAACTAGACAAGCATATCCACACGGCGGCTACTGTTTGGTCCTGTGACTACGTTTCAGGAGGAAAAATAGTCCTATCGCCTACTGGTAAGATAACTCCGTACCACGATGCAAGGGTAGTCAAAGAAGCAGCATACAAAGGAATGATAAGAGCGCTTGATTCCGGGGCTAAGAAACCTTTACTCGTCGTTCAGAATGTGGTGACTTTCCCTGACGGCCAGTTGGTATCCATCCTCGGAGCATTCGAGGCTTTGTATGTACCATTGCAATTGAGAGAACGAGACAATCTGAAGAACTTCTTAAAGATAGGTCTCTTTGCTGAGGAAAAGAGGACAGAAGATTTTGAGAAGGTAGTCAGAAACGCTATTGCTTTAGAAAGGGCTAGAGTTTTCGCTAGGGACATAGCTGGAGGTGACCCTGAAAGGATGGCGCCAGCCAAAATAGTTGAATATGTGAAACAGTCTTTCCATGGAGATAGCAACATAACTGTTAAAGTTATTGATAAAGAGAAGACTATCGCTGAAGAATATCCTCTTTTGTCTGCGGTGTCCAGAGCATCGACTCATGTAGACCGCCACAAGCCTCGAGTAGTCGAAATCCAGTACAGACCCTCAGACGTGGCAAGGGTTACTGAAACCCTGCTTCTAGTAGGCAAAGGTGTGACTTACGACACCGGTGGAGCTGATATCAAGATATCTGGTAAAATGGCTGGAATGTCCCGCGACAAATGTGGAGCCGCTGCAGTAGCTGGTTTCCTCAAAGCCTGTTCTATCCTCAAACCGCCTCATTTAAAGGTAATTGGAGTGTTATGCCTATGCAGAAACTCTATAGGCTCAGACTCTTATGTTGCTGACGAATTATTGATGTCCAAAAGTGGCAAATCAGTTCGGGTAGTCAATACTGATGCGGAGGGACGGCTAGCGATGGCTGATGCGCTGTTTAAGGCTTCAGAACTAGCTCTTAAAGAGCTAAACCCTCACATCTACACTATAGCCACATTGACGGGTCACGCCAGGGCTTGCTACGGGAACTATACAGCTGCGATGGACAACCACAGCGCTAAAGCGACCAATCACTCTAGCAGACTGCAATTCAGTGCGTCGAGGATGTCTGAAGGTATCGAAGTTTCTACCATTAGACCTGAAGATTTGGCTGTCAATAATGGAAAAGCGAAAGGCGATGACTTGATTCAGCTAGATATGGATGCGAAGGGGAGGAAGCATCAGCTCGCTGGCGGCTTCCTGATCAAAGTGGGTGGGTTAGAGGACAAGAATGTGAAGTATACGCACCTGGATATCGCGGGCGAGGCTGGTTCGCCACCCGGTGAGCCTACGGCAGTGCCTATATTGTCGTTGTGTCATGTGCATAAGGTTTTAATGTAGGTATTATGTTAATTTAACAACAATATATCTTATCTTATATTATCTTATCTTATCTTGGTGGCTTCCTGATCAAAGTATGTGGATTAGAGGACAAGAATGTGAAGTATACTCACCTGGATATCGCGGGCGAGCCTGGCTCCCCGCCGGGTGAGCCTACGGCAGTGCCTATTTTGTCGTTGTGTCATGTGCATAAGGTTTTAATGTAATTATGTTAATTTAACAACAATATATCTTATCTTATCTTATCTTACATTACCTTATCGTATCGTATCTTATCTTATCTTGGCGGCTTCCTGATCATGGTTGGTGGATCTCTAATGATCTAATGGTGATAATGGTGGTATGATATTATGTTTTTTAAACTTGTTTAAATTTTGTATTGTATTAGCCTTTATTTTTATCTTTTTCTATTTACTTAGTTACTAAATACTATTTTTATTACGCTGTACGGGACACTACTTTATTACGCTGTACGGGACACTACTTTATTACGCTGTACGGGACACTACTTTATTACGCTGTACGGGACACTACTTTATTACGCTGTACGGGACACTACTTTATTACGCTGTACGGCACACTACTTTATTACGCTGTACGGCACACTACTTTATTACGCTGTACGGGACACTACTTTATTACGCTGTACGGGACACTACTTTATTACGCTGTACGGGACACTACTTTATTACGCTGTACGGCACACTACTTTATTACGCTGTACGGCACACTACTTTATTACGCTGTACGGGACACTACTTTATTACGCTGTACGGCACACTACTTTATTACGCTGTACGGGACACTACTTTATTACGCTGTACGGCACACTACTTTATTACGCTGTACGGGACACTACTTTATTACGCTGTACGGCACACTACTTTATTACGCTGTATGGGACACTACTTTATTACGCTGTACGGCACACTACTTTATTACGCTGTACGGCACACTACTTTATTACGCTGTACGGCACACTACTTTATTACGCTGTACGGCACACTACTTTATTACGCTGTACGGCACACTACTTTATTACGCTGTACGGCACACTACTTTATTACGCTGTACGGCACATTACTTTATTACGCTGTATGGGACACAACTTTATTACGCTGTACGGCACACTACTTTATTACGCTGTACGGCACACTACTTTATTACGCTGTACGGCACACTACTTATTACGCTGTACGGGACACTACTTTATTACGCTGTACGGGACACTACTTTATACACTATCTTAATGTTTTCTCTTTAAGAGAATTTTGTAATTCTTTTGAGAAATAAATATCTTTAACCGTAAAGCTAAGGCCAAACCGACGCGTTTAGCCCGCGTCCCCGGTGGCGATCATTGTCTTACCATTGATCGCCACCGTGCACGCCACTGAGGACGCGGGCTGAACGCGTTGGTTTGGCCTTACCTTTAGCTGAAGAGTCTTTCCCAAGAAGTTACCTAGTCCATTTGCTTCCTGATTAGAAAGTCTTACTTTTAAGTTGCCTATGAAGTAAAATGCCTAAATGTCATGTCTAAGAAGCAAAATGCCTAAGATTCAGGATACCTAAAGCGGTAGTATGCCTAAAATGAAAATTATATAAAATGTGAAACTTCCTAAGAAGCAAATAGTCTAAAATGCAATAAAACTACAAAGAATAAACCATGCGTAAAAAAAATGTAGGCGTTAATATACCTGCTTCTTAAACATACTCGTAATAAAATGTAGGCGGTAATATACCTGCTTCTTAAACATACTCGTAATAAAATGTAGGCGTTAATATACCTGCTTCTTAAACATACTCGTAATAAAATGTAGGCGTTAATATACCTGCTTCTTAAACATACTCGTAATAAAATGTAGGCGTTAATATACCTGCTTCTTTAACATACTCGTAATAAAATGTAGGCGTTAATATACCTGCTTCTTAAACATACTCGTAATAAAATGTAGGCGTTAATATACCTGCTTCTTAAACATACTCGTAATAAAATGTAGGCGTTAATATACCTGCTTCTTAAACATACTCGTAATAAAATGTAGGCGTTAATATACCTGCTTCTTAAACATACTCGTAATAAAATGTAGGCGTTAATATACCTGCTTCTTAAACATACTCGTAATAAAATGTAGGCGTTAATATACCTGCTTCTTAAACATACTCGTAATAAAATGTAGGCGTTAATATACCTGCTTCTTAAACATACTCGTAATAAAAGCTACTCATACTCGTAGCTTAAGCTCGTAAGCTTTGACAGTTTAGGCAATTTGCTTTCTAGGTATAGTAAGTTTGGCAAAAATCTTTTTAGGTATACTCCTTCTTAGGCCTTTGGCAGTTAAGGCATCTCACATTTTAGACCTTTTATATTTTAGGCACAATGCAACTTTAGTCATTTTTATGTTTAGGTTTTCTGCAAAATAATCATTTACATTTTAGGCATTTTACTTCCTAGGCATTTTGGAAATTAGTCTTTCTGATCAGGATGCGTCCATTTCGCGATACGACTTTGTCTCTATTAGTCTGTGTAGGTAATTAGTTTATTTTATACTAGCGACTCGTCCCGGCTTCGCACGTGTAGTTTCAGGATGAAAAACAGCCCCCCCCCCCTCCTATCCCCCCCCTGGTAGCCTATGTCACTCAGGGTGAATGCAGCTTTCCAATGGTGAAATAATTTTTGAAATCGACACAGTAGTTTTTGAGTTTATACATTATAGATACATACATACATACATACATACATACATACATACATACATACATACATACATAGACACACGCCTTTTTCCCCGAAGGGGTAGGCAGAGCCACAATAGGCCTCTTTTCACAGTGGGTTGCACCATCGTGGAATATAGACGTGACAAGTGGTGAGCTCATCGTCGCCATTGCTTCCCACGACTGACTCAGCTAACGCTTTCTTCCAGTAATAACCAAGTAATAACACATTCCATAATAAGCTAGCAGCCAGGACAAATCTTATACCAACGAATCTTACAAACAAGTCCGGGTACATAGATACATACACACACAAAAAAATACAAATCTTTCCTCTTTATAATATTTATTAGTGTAATAGTTTTTGAGGTGGTATTAGGTACGTATTACATACTGATAATCAATGTTTTTCAATTTGTAGATATTTATTATTAATATTTATACTTTATCTTATAAAGTCCATTTCTTTGTTGTCGTGTTAGTTATCTTAGATAATTACTCAACAATAATGATAGGTCTTATGTAATGTAATTGTTATTACGTACCTAGGTGAAGGTACAATTAGGGAATGCAAAACCCGCCAAAATTTAAACTCGGGTTTATTTTCGAATTCTATTTTAAAAAACCCGGTTTTCGGTGGAATCGGGTTTAAAACGAGTTTTTTCGTAAGTTTTTTTTTATATAAACTACATGGAAACGAATAAAAAATCGTGATCAAAGGAAAATAACTTTAATTTATTTATTACGAAAACTAGGAAATATTTAAGAATCAGTCTTACAATAATCAGCTTTAGACAAGTAATTCGCTGAATAAACATATTATCATCATGTTGATAGAACAGCTAAGATATTGAAGTTGAAAATAACAAAAACACTTATAAAAATTTAAATCTCAACATATATAATATATCGAAAAGTGTACCTTCCTACATACTTCGAATAAAATATTTTCATTTTCATAAACTTTGCTTAAAGAATATTTTACTTTTTAAAGTTTTTGTAGTTATACAAAACAATTTGAAACCGCATACAAAACTAGTAAAATACTTAGGAAAACACCTGTACTGCACGATGAACACTTGAATTGTACGATAAATTTAATTTAATTCTATATTTTATACTTTGAAAATAGCTAAAACTTATTAAATTATAAAAACAAACATCCCTTTTATGAAAATTATGATGACAATTGAAACGGTAGGCGGTTTTAAAGCGTTTCGTTTCACAAATGTCACTTTGACAGTGCTATAGTGTTGACATTTAAAAAAAACGAAAACACCGAAAAACCGGAAACGTGGCAAAAAAAACGTTTAAAATATCACAAAAACCCGGGTTTTCGAATTACGGTAAAACCGGTTTGCATTCCCTAGGTACAATACATATAAGTTACTACCTATGGTTGTAACTATTTATATATATATATATATATATATATATTTTCGTATGCCTGTATTGGTAGAATTTTAGTGTTACGCCTATAAAATAAAAACTGTCTTGTACCTACCTAAAATTCTGACGAAATAAATATACATTCTTACTATTTGTATTTGTATCTAGTTAACTATTTTATAATTATACCGGGGCCCTTCGCGTTTTCAAAAATTTTCAAGGCATCTGGTCAAAGCGACGCGTGACCCGAGAGCTGGATCTTATCTGGCTCAACGCATTAGTATTACCATCCAGCGTGGCAATGCAGCCAGCTTCTTAGGAACGCTTCCGTCTGCTAGTGATTTGGATCAGTTGTTTCATATGTATTTTGTACATACCTTGTGTTAGTTGTATTATTCTTTCTGTAAATAAATGTATTTATTTAGTTCAATAAAGTTATTTTATTTACATCATTGTGTGTTTCTTTATACAGGCCGTCCCAAGACATGAGACATGAAGGGAAAGCACCTTAAATATTGTAGATAGGATATTTTGCTGAAAGCAGACTTTATTTTATTTTTAATATTTAGTAATGCTGCAATCATAGATTTACTAAAAATTACTTGCTTCGTCTGGGAATCGAACCAACTTAAATTGTGAAATAAAAACACCCCGTATTTTTATGCACGGTTCAATAGTGCAACTCAGAATCCAACGATACCGGGTTCGATCCTAGGCTCCGCACCAATTACTTTTTTAAGTTATGTGCTGATTTCCATCGCTCTGTGCTTCGGAGGGCACGTTAAGCTGTCGGTCCCGGCTGTTATTGATTAATAGCGGTCGATAAGCCATGTCAGAGGCCCTCGGGCGGCTTGACAAACTCCGACACCAGAGGCCAGCACTACCTCATACGAAACGAAACGAAACGAATTTTTATGAAACTTAACTTAAACTTAAGTTTCATAAAAATTCGTTACGTTTAACTTAAACTTACCTTAAACGTAACTTAAAGTTAACTTAAACTTAAACTTAAACTTAAACTTAAACTTAACTTAAACTTACCTTAAACGTAACTTAAACTTACCTTAAACGTAACTTAAACTTAAACGTAACTTAAACTTACCTTAAACGTAACTTAAACTTAAACTTAACATAAACTTAAACTTAACCTTAACTTAAACTTAACTTAAACTTAACTTAATTTAATTTAACTTAATTTAACTCAAACTTTAGTTTAACTTAAACTTAATAACTAGTGGTTCGCCCCGAACTGAGACCTCGCAAATACATGCGATTTAGGTAGGTTATCTTTCGAAAAAATATACGTAAGTGTGGTCGAAAAGTTAGACCTACAACGTCGTTCACATTACTAGAAACGGGAGGTCAACAATGGATGTTATACTGGTTATTATTATATAGAGAACAAGTTTCGAAATTCTTTAATTTTAGACTGTTCCCATTATTTGTGTCATAAAAGCTACAAGCATACAAAATTTCAGAGTTGTAGGATTAGTGGATTAGTGATTAGTTATTATTAGGTTTAGGTTTTTTACATTTTCGAACCTAATATCTCAAAAACTACATAAGTACTTTACATACATAGTACTTTTTGTATCCCCTCTTGGACCCCAATATCTCAACAACCCCCCGACCGATATAGCTCATAGCCTTACCAACAAATTGTACCAATACTATCTACCCCCCAATCAAATTTCATGAAGATCGGATTAACGGTTCGGAAGTTATGCTCGGACAAACATACATACATACATATATACAAACATACATACATACAAACGCCGATTCTTCCAAGTTGACTCAGACAACACGATTCGCTCGTTCAACTAAACTGATTCTTAAAATGACACTCTTCAGGTTCCATGGAGCTGTTCACCAGGGCGGCTACAGAGCCTAATGAGCTGGCCCTCTTGCCGTATGACGTCAACAGCGCCCTGCACTTCGGCGCGAGGGACTTTAGCAAGAACGGGCACCGCACCATCATCTTCAAGGTAGGCAGTCTGTGGCGTCAGAACCTTATGTCACCACCAATAATATCATCAGAGGGGCAAGTCCGAGTTTACACACACCATCGTAACGATAATCGTAACGACGAGCGTACGTGTATTGAGTAGTTACTATGTTATACACGTACAATCGTCGTTACGTTCATCGTTACGATGGTATTTGCAAAACTACGACTAGGACCTCAGTAGGGAGGGAGATGCAGTATCACCAACCTATCTGTTCAGGTGGACAAAATTGGAACTAGAAGGGAGGTTCAACGCAAAATTACTTATCATAGATTTGATTTTTAGCTGAATAAATCAAGAACAATGTTCAAATTATAAATATGCATGGATTCTACATTATAATACCGAGGGATCACTGCACCAGAATAACGAAAGGAAAATATTTTCTCGATATAAAAGTTAACTCTAACTTTTGGCTGGATTTGATTATTTATTAAGATGGTGCAAAATTGCTGTTGCAGTTGTCTGCCTTGGTAGTTAGCCTAACTCCGTCCACAAGCACACAAGTTTCCTGGGGTCTTCGCAGGCTTGGCGGAGTGACCTCGGGTTGTTGAGGATTTGTTCACGTTGAGCTGCTACTCCCACACATTCACTACGCCCCCTAGCGACACGCTGTCAACTGAACAGATTGGTTGGTGGAACTATAGACCGTTGGCACCTGCCATGGCGCATTTACAGGCGCCATCTTGCGGTGAACGAGCCGGACCGTTCACTGTAAGTTGGCACCTGCCATGGCGTATTTACAGGTGCCATCTTACGGTGAACGAGCCGGACCGTTGTTGGCACCTGCCATGGCGTATTTCCAGGTGCCATCTTACGGTGAACGAGCCGGACCGTTCACTGTAAGTTGGCACCTGCCATGGCGTATTTACAGGTGCCATCTTACGGTGAACGAGCTGTACCTGCCTTATTTACCTAGGTATCAGGGTCGCGGACAATCAGTCAAACATGTTTCACAGTGGTTTAGGGATTTGACAGATATGGCTGTCAAGAAAAAAATACATAAATACATAGACACCACGCCTTTTTCCCTGAAGGGGGTTAGGCCGAGCCTCAATGAGCCTCTTTTCACAGTGGGCTGCACCGTGGAATAAAAACGTGACGAGTGGTGAGCTCATCGCTGCCATTGCTTCCGACGACTGATTCGGCTAACGCTTTCTCCCAGTAATAACACATAAATAATAGCTAGCAGCCAGAACAAATCTTATACCAACGAATCTTATCAACAAGTCTGGGTTATACCTTAGTCGGGTAGTCGGCCTTTACGACATTCGGACTAAGGAGGAGACTGAGGGTCTATTAGGTTCAAAATGAGCCTAAACACGGCCAGTCTAATATTATCCATCGAGGAGTTCCGTTGTCCACCTTCCGTCTCCATCATCAGATCAGCTCGCTATCACCATCATATTGTATTGTCATCGGAACTTGACAGGTGTGCCAAATTTCAGCTCAATCGGTTGGGGACAACTGCTTTAATATTCAGTTGCAAGATTTCACCCGGATTCCACTCAGACAATTTTTATTTTACATGCATTGCAAGTTAAATAAAAGCTTGTAAAAATGGAGTGCTAACATTCTCTGTAACATCTAAAAGGTGTACTGTACAACAAGACGCTACAAAATTCCCATACCTACAAAAATTGCTGTGAAACATGATGACTGACTATCCGCGTTACAGTTTTACCAAAAATATAAGTCCGATCGACTGTTTTCGTTCGCGCAGAAAAGCGCAGACTGATATCCGAAAGTAGCCGAACGAATAGTATAGCTCTGACCCGCTGTATAGCTCTATCCCGCTCACATCTAACCAGCCGCGATTTTGCCGCAAAATCGATTAACCAATAACAGCACAAGATTTTAGCGCGCGACTACAATTGGTAGAAAGAAGGTTCCCGCGCTATAGAAATTGATCTACGGCGCAGGTACATTGGGGTGACTTATATTTTGGGTAAAACTCTACCTATATCTAAAAATATTGTATAAGGTCTTCTAAATTAATATTTTAGGATCCAAACATGATACAAAACCGCGTAGGACTCACGAAAACGGATCTCAAGAAGATCGAGGTCATATACGGCTCCGAATGCAGAGTGAGGGATCGCGAAGAGAAGTTGCAACTCTGCCAATCTTATCCAGGAGTAGCAAGGAAGAAGAGAGACATCGACCTTGAACGTCTAACTTCCAAATTAGGTAGAATGGAAGGACATCTAGGACTGTCGATAGACATACCTTCTGAGGAAACAGAGTTTCAGAAAAGAAGGAAAAGAGATGTAGAAAAAGCACCAGTAACGAAGAGTTTACGCGTAAACCCTAATATAACCCCACCATCAAATATTACAGCGAAAGTTAAAGATACTCTAGCCGAGCTAGGAATAGAAGAATCAGTAAAAGATGTTGTTGAACAGGGAAACAAATTATCAGCACTAGCTTTAAAAAACGCTAGAGCAAAGTACTGTAATAGTACGAAGCCAAATTTGAGAACGATTGTCGATTTAACAGATAGGGAAAACGCTGACACTTTAGGCATTACAGAGATAATCGTTGATTACGTTCAAGGTATTGTTAATAATGCTATAGCCAATTTGACCATATTCTGTGAAGAAGCGGAGTCCATAGACGTATATTTAAGATCTGGTTGCATGTATAATGACGGTAGTAATAGATGTAGACAGAACTTTAAGTCTACCCATTCAGGAGATGTTAGGTACTCCACGAAACACAGACCGGTTTACAAACAGTCAACTCATCATAGAATGAGATTCGGAAAAAAACATTGGCAACGTATGGGATCAGAAGATGAGTCTGACGAAGCAACTACAATATCAACAGAAACAGAAACATCTAGAAGGAAACGAGGAGCAGATACTATAGTTCCAGAGGAAGTAAAAGATGGTGCTGATAAAAACCTCGAATTAGAAGTCACGCTAGATAAGGACGCTGAGGGTAAGAGAGATAGCGAGCTGAAGACAGAGGTTGAGAATACAGAGGGGAAAGATAATGTAGTATTGACGTCAGAGGCAACAACACCAGGTATTGAAGAGAATCTGGATGCAAGAAGAACCGGGTTTTTTAGGTAAGATTTCTGAAATAAATATTCTTATTTTATAATTATCTTTTATTGGTGACCTACGTTACAGTAGTACCCAAGTAATATGGCGCGTCGTGAATCTTCGTTCGCGCAGAAAAGAAAATATGGCTCCGAAGATTAACGAAAGAATGCTCAAAACTTACAATCGACCTTAGGTCACTATTATAAGGTTCATAATACACTGCAGCTGTTAGTTCAGTCTCACTCGCAAGTCACGCCCCTCAATCAGAAGTATGGCGGCTGACTAACAGCGCGGTACATAGCATTTCCCAAGCTATAAAAAACCATCTTCTGCGCAGGTACATTGGTAAGCCATATTACTTGGGTAGTACTGTACTAGCTTAAGGTAACGGTTTGCTTGTGGCGCGAAATTCATTTTTTTTTTGTGTTTGCTAATCTCATCTCTTCAACACATATCTTGAGATAGCGAAACCTAATTATTCGAAAACAAGGAGTACTAACACACACACACACAACACATATATTGATTGTTTTTTGTTGTTTATGTAATGGCTCGTCAAACTGGCTTACGGCCCGCCTGATGGTAAGCGGTTACCGTCGCCTATTGACATCTGCAACACCAGGGGCATTGCCAATGCGTTGCCTGCCCTGAAGGACTCTTTTTACTTTTTTTTTAAGCGGCTCATGTTGTAGTTTAGGGGAAACACCTCAGGAGGGAGCCCATTCCACAACTTGCACGTATGGAGGAGAAAAGAACTCGTAAAGCGAGCTGTACGAGATACCCACGTGTCGATGATGCGTGGATGAGCTCCCTTGCGTTGTCGAGAAGTGCGATGGTAGAACCGGGAAGCGGGTATGAGATTGAATAGCTTCTCAGAGCACTCCCCATTATAGAGCCGATAGAACACACAGAGCCGAAGGCTCGGCGCAGGCTCAGCGGCTCTAGTGAACTGGAGAGCTTGGGGTCGTTGACGATTCTAACGGCTCTTCTGTAGGGAGTCAAAGCGAAGCAGCTGGTACTTAGGTCTCATAAATATTATTAGTATTCGCGAGGTCTCAGTTCCGGGCGAGTGAGGCCTTTCAACACAGTGGTTGTTTCACCATCGGTCGCTAGGCTATTGTCAGGGCTACCTTACCTCAAGCTGGGCTCAACTCAATCTAGCAAATCCAGGACAGAACTGTGACGAAAGAGCTGTTTTCACTCCGGTCACAGAAAAATTGTTTCAGTTAATGTAAAGTACTTATTTTTTTTAACTTTGCCTGCTGTAAAGCTGGTCATGGCCTGTATCTTTTTATTGTTATTATCACCTTATGTACCCATGTCTCGCAAAATAAATGATTGATTTATTGATTGATTTTAGAAGTCGGTTAATACTGAGCTGACCAGAGCTGTAATATTCTGGAACAGTGTAGAATATTGTAGAACAACGCTGGGACAAGCCAGCACAACAATACTCGTACAAAGTAGGACTTTTCAAAAGTGGGGGTCTATCTTCCAACGCTGTTTAAATTTTCACTCCAGAGCTGTAATATTCTGGAACAGTGTAGAATATTGTAGAACAACGCTGGGACAAGCCAGCACAACAATACTCGTACAACGTAGGACTTTTCAAAAGTGGGGGGCTATCTTCCAACGCTGTTTAAATTTTCACTCCAGAGCTGTAATATTCTGGAACAGTGTAGAATATTGTAGAACAACGCTGGGACAAGCCAGCACAACAATACTCGTACAACGTAGGACTTTTCAAAAGTGGGGGGCTATCTTCCAACGCTGTTTAAATTTTCACTCCAGAGCTGTAATATTCTGGAACAGTGTAGAATATTGTAGAACAACGCTGGGACAAGCCAGCACAACAATACTCGTACAAAGTAGGACTTTTCAAAAGTGGGGGTCTATCTTCCAACGCTGTTTAAATTTTCACTCCAGAGCTGTAATATTCTGGAACAGTGTAGAATATTGTAGAACAACACTGGGACAAGCCAGCACAACAATACTCGTACAAAGTAGGACTTTTCAAAAGTGGGGGTCTATCTTCCAACGCTGTTTCAATTTTCACCCCAGAGCTGCAATATTCTGGAACAATGTAGAACAACGTTGGGACAAGCCAGCAGCCAGCACAACAATACTCGTACAAAATACGACGTTTCAAAAACTGGAGCCCTTCTATGAAAAACCTGTTTTCAGTTTTCCTGCCGCAATTTTCATTTCAGAACTGTATTTTAACCTATATTTTGTTGTGTATATTTTGAAACAATTTTAGGAACAACTAGAAAAATCTGGAACAACGCCAAAATAATCGATTTTCCACAAATGGCTGGGCAGAATAACCTTTTTTTTTATATTATATATTTTATTATGGTATATAAACAGAATTTACATGGTTGGTGCTAACTGTTGCTAGTTTAAGATATAATTTACATGCAAGGCATGTTTGTTTTTATTTCCCATCGCAATATTCACAGCAGAAACGTAATATTCTGGAACAATGTCGAACAAACCTAGAACAATACAGCACAAGTGTTAGAAATTGGATTTTGCATAAATGCGGCAAAAGGCATTTATTATTTACATGACTATACTAATAAATTGCCCGGACTTGTAGGCGTATTTTGTTGGAAGAAGTTATGTCCTGGCTGTTGGCTTTCTTAGGAGTGGTTTTACTGTATGGATAGTTCAGAGAAGGAAAACTCGACACAAACCCGGCTGGGTCTAAGTCGTAAAGCACCTGCAACCGAACCGACACCACACGTATTGACTCGTCATTCCTGTGGGTCCTGTCGGTAAGGTCGAGAGGGTAGCGTAGGTTCCTGGGAAGGCCTACGTTATCAAAACTGTGTCCCAGGCAGTGTGGCGTCAGTGGAGAGGACACTCTACCCACTTCAGCTTGCTGAGGAGTGGATAACAACACGGGGAGTGGCAGTGACCGGTTATAAGCGCGCGCAGATAGACGTAAGCGCGAGCGCCAGGGGTCACTCTCGTCAGTGGGAGGGTCCATCGTAGGCCCATTGACTAGTTAACGCCCGCTTCAAGCCGGGCAGCCCCCGGCCAGTAAGTTACTAGTCCGTCTCGGTGCTGTCTTGTTTCCTTTGGGTGTGGGGAACACTAGGATAAAAACTAGACAGGTGGTGCCGTTATTTGTTTCACCTGCAACTAACAAGAAGAAAGAAAAAAACTCCACCAAAAAACTTACATCCATGCGATTTGCAACATGGAATGTCCGAACTATGAGGACAGGCTTCCCGGACACCTGTGGAAGTTCTATTTGCGACGAAAACTTTCGCAAAACAGCTGTCATAGACACTGAATTATTTAAACTTAATATCATGATAGCAGCTCTTCAGGAAACTAGGCTGCCAGATGAGGGATCCCTTCGTGAAAGTCACTTCACATTCTTCTGGAAGGGGAAAGGTTGCTCTTGAACATCGTGAGCATGGAGTTGGATTTGCGATACGAAATAATTTACTCAATTCTGTTGAAGGCCCACGAGGAATTTCAGAACGTATAATGGTTCTACGCATGATGACATCCAGTGGATTTATTACCATCATTTCAGCTTATGCACCTACTCTAAACTCAACACCCGAAAAGAAAGATCAATTTTACGACCAATTTACTGAAACGGTGCGTTCGGTGCGTTCCAGTGATCGCCTTATCATCCTAGGTGATCTCAATGCTCGAGTAGGTAATGATACGGTAGCCTGGCCAGACTGTCTTGGTAATCATGGCATAGGGAATATAAATGAGAACGGTCAGCGCCTCTTGGAGTTTTGCTCCCAAAACCTGCTTTGTGTTACCAACACTTATTTCAAAGGAAAAGAGATGCGCAAAGTATCCTGGAAACATCCTCGGTCAGGACACTGGCACCAACTGGATCTAGTCCTCACAAAAAAGAAAGACTTAAAAGATATCCATCACACACGATCCTACCATAGTGCCGACTGTGACACTGATCACTCCTTAGTGGTAAGTAATGTTTGCCTAAAACCTAGGAAAATTCATTCATCTCATCCCAAAGGAGTTAAGAAGATTGATGTTTCCAAAACAAGAAATGATGAGATGGTTGAAAATTTCCGAAAACTGGTTCTTAACGAGATGAACACATGGAACTCGAGCATTTCAGCCCATGAGGAGTGGATCAACGTTAAACAGCTTTTAACAGTAACAGCCGCTGAAGTATTCGGCTACAAGGAACCAGCAAGCAAAGATTGGTTCCAGGAAAACTTCGAAACTTTAAAACCACTGCTGGATTCAAAGCGTGAAGCTGCATTGAGACATCGCCTAAATCCATCTAGCCAAACGCGAGTTGAACATGGTAAGGCTAAGGCATCACTGCAACGCATTACTCGATATTTTACAAATGCATATTGGGTAGAGCTTTGCCAGAGTATACAAGATTGTGCAGCCATTGGAAACTTTGGTGGAATGTATCAAGGCATAAAGAGGGCAATTGGTCCAGTTCCAAAAAAGACAGCACCACTCAAGGAGGCTGGCGGCTCTATCATCACTGATGGAGAACGTCAGCTGAGTCGTTGGGTTGAACATTATACCGAGCTGTACTCCCAGCCTATAGATATACAACCTGAGGCGGTGAACAAGATCTCTGTACTACCAATGTGGGAGGAGCTGGATGAAGTGCCTTCTTTAGAAGAGTTCCACCTAGCTGTTAAGCAGCTTAAGAGTGGTAAGAGCCCAGGAAACGATGGTATTCAAGCGGAACTTATAAAAGTGCAGTGTGTTCTACCTTTACTGTACAACCTGATTGCTAAGTGTTGGCAAGAGGGATATGTGCCTCAGGACATGCGTGACGCAAATATTATCACCTTATACAAGGGGAAAGGAGACCGCGGCGACTGCAACTGCTATCGTGGTATATCCCTTTTGAGCATTGTGGGTAAGCTTTTTGCTCGTATTATCTTGAGCAGACTGCAGAAACTAGCTGACCGCATATATCCCGAATCACAATGTGGGTTCCGTGCCGGGCGCTCTACCACTGATATGATCTTTACACTTCGACAATTGCAGGAGAAAGGCAGAGAACAAAAAACACCATTGTTTATGGCATTTGTTGATCTCAATAAAGCCTTTGACACGGTCAGCAGAGAGGGTCTATATACAGCTTTAGAGAGGATAGGGTGTCCTGCCAAAATACTAACCTTAGTTAAATCCTTCCATGACATTATGAAAGGCACAGTTATCTTCAATGGCAAGTCATCCGAGTCATTTGAAATGCAACGGGGCGTGCGTCAGGGTTGCGTCCTAGCACCTACCTTATTCGGGATCTTCTTTTCGCTGCTCTTGAAAGCTGCCTTCGGTGAGGCAACTCAAGGGATTCATCTATACACAAGATCGGACGGAAAACTTTACAATGCCTCCTTACTCAAGTCCCGACGACATCGATATGACCTATTTGTCGATAGCCTTTTGTTTGCTGACGATGCAGCCTTCGTCGCTACTACATCTATAGAGCTTCAAAGTATCCTAGACAAATTCGTGGAAGCTTGTTCATTGTTTGCAATGACGATAAATGCAAAGAAGACTGTAGTGATGGTGCAAGGTGACGTAGAAAGACCACGTATTCTGTTGAACAATGCACTTCTGGAGGTTGTGGATAGTTTTTGTTATCTGGGTTCCTCAGTGTCGAACAATCTCTCTCTTGACGGAGAGATCAACACCCGCATCGGCAAAGCCTCTACAATGTTCGGGAGGTTAAGTACAAGAGTATGGAATAATAAACACCTTACAATCAGAACCAAGATGAACGTGTATCAAACTTGCATCTTGTCCATACTCTTGTACGGAGCTGAAACTTGGACATCATATGCCAAACAGGAGCGAAAACTCAACAACTTCCACATGCGTTGTCTCCGAAGCATTTTGGGCATTTCCTGGAGTGATAAAGTTACCAACGAGAGGGTCTTGAAAACTGCACAGTTGCCTAGCGTCATCGCCTTGCTGAAACAAAGGCGCTTGCGATGGCTTGGGCATGTGCACCGGATGGACCCTTCTCGTTTGCCGAGAAAAACTTTACTTTCAGAAATCGCCGATGCCAAAAGACCTATAGGACGCCCAATGCTTAGGTTCAAAGACAGCCTTAAACGCGACTTGAAAACTTTCAATATAGACCAGGCTAGCTGGGAGAGTCAGGCAGAAGACCGCAACTCGTGGCGTAAAACCGTAGCTGACGGAGTAATCGCCCACGATAAGGCCTGGTTTGACCTGCTAGCTCACAAGCGGACCGTAAGACATGAACGCGCCGCTAACCCTACAATACCTACAGGGACTCCATTCATGTGTCAAAAGTGTGGCCGTGGCTGCCGCTCCCGGATAGGCCTATTTAGTCACGAACGCAAATGCCTAACTGACGCTGCTTAAATCATCTTTCGTAGAGGATGCTATAAGGCCCATGATGATGATGATGATACTAATAAACAAAGGATATAAGTACAAAAATAACATATTTATATTTAGTCTAGTATAAGAGAAAAGGTCGAGGGCCAGCCACACCGTTTATATTTAGTCTAGTATAAGAGAAAAGGTCGAGGGCTCAGCCACACCGTTTATATTTAGTCTAGTATAAGAGAAAAGGTCGAGGGCTCAGCCACACCGTTTTTTTTTTTCACTTCTCGCACTCAAACTCATAAAAGCCATCTTATAGGCCGAGTCTTAAAAATACTTACTTAGTTATGAAAAACCAATGCATTACGTCATAGGTCACGTCCACCTAGGACGCGCCCTATGTGGCATTGCACTGCGCCCGTCACCCTGAAACATAAAATTGAAAAGTCTCATGTGCCTGTAATTTCACCGGCACCCATACATACCCTTCAAACCACACAACAATGCGAGAACTACTGCTTTGCGGCTGAAATATGTATGGTTGTAGTACTTCCACGCGAACTCTTTCATAAAAAAACTCTACTACTACTCAATTCTTGGGGTACCTACTAAAAGTTTTAATTTCATAACTAGATAAAGTAGCTATATACATGCATCCCAAGACTACGCGACATGAAGGGAAATGTAATGAACCTTAAATATTGTACATAGGGTGTTTTGCTAAAAGGAGACTTTATTTTATTTTTAAAACTTAGTATTCAAAGATATTCTTAAAAATTAATTGGTTTGTCTGGGAATCGAACCGAACATTTTAAGTTATTCATTTGTTATAAGATACTATGTTACATCAAAGGTTTTTTTATAATATACATTCTTACGATTGGCATCATAAAAATATGGGATGTTTTTATAAAAGCTTTTATTTTTATAAACTTGCAATGCATGTATGTCCGGGTGGAATCTTGCAACTGAATTTTAAAGCAGTTATCCTCAACCGATTGTGATGATATTTGGCATACCTGTCAAGTTCCGATGACAATACAATATGATGGTGACAGCGAGCTGATCTGATGATGGAGACGGAAGGTGGACAATGGAACTCCTCGATGGATAATAGTAGACTGGCCGTGTTTAGGCACATGCACACGGTTACGATAACTAGTTTTATAAAAGCTTGTATTGAAAAATATATTATTCACACAAAACTTCTTCACATTTAAGTCGGTTCGATTCCCAGATGAAGCAAGTATTTATTAGAAAATCTTTGGATGCAGTATTACTACGATTATAAAATAAAATAAAGTCTCCTTTCAGCAAAATATCCTATCTACAATATTTAGGGTTCTTTCCATTCATGTCGCATAGTCTTGGGACGCCCTGTATAGATTTTGAAAACTTATGATACGCTTCACGTAATGCATAGTACAAACCGGCCAAGTGCAAGTAGGACTTTCGCACGAAGGGTTTCGTAAAAAAACACGGTTGTTGCAAAGGAACCCCCTTAAATATTTACTTTATTCTGTTTTTTAGTATTTGTTGTTATAGCGGCAACAGAAATACATCATCTGTGAAAATGTCAACTATCTAACTATCACGGTTCATGAGATACAGCCTGGTGACAGACGGACAGACGGACAGCGGAGTCTTAGTAATAGGGTCCCGTTTTACCCTTTGGGTACGGAACCTTACAAATGACATGACTAGTAATTCTTCCCTGAGAACCAATTTCAGGGCCAGGCATTCTGAAGAAAGGGAAGAGGATTCTAGTCTATCCATAGAATCTGATAAGCCTGCAAAGAAGAAGAAGCTTGTTGGGTCAGCAGACATAGTAGATATAAAGAAGCAACCTGAAGAGTCAGCAGAAGTAGAAGATATAAAGAAGCAACCCGAAGAATCAGCGGAAGTAGAAGATATAAAGAAGCAACGAGCACCTTCGGGGAAAGAGAGTAAAAAGAAACATCATAGAAAACCTAAGGAAGAGGAGGAGGAAATAAGGGAGACCACGCAACAGATAAACAAAAAGAAACGGGGTCATAAAGCGAAGAAAGTAAACGTGGAAGAAGTAGAGGAAGCCGAATATACTACAGAAAGGTGAGTAGACACATCAGTTAAGAGTTTAAGATAAGATCATAATCATCCACAGCCTGACTTCACCCACTACTGAGTACAGGCCTCTCTTTGCCTGTGCCATTCCTTACGGTCCCGTGCCAGTCTCATCCAGGTTCGGCCGCGACGCATGCGATATCGTCTGCCCATCTAGCTGCTGGACGACCAACGTACCCATTTCTTGGACGCCATTCTGTTAGCGCCTTACTCCACCTATCGTCACCTCGTCTTGCCAGGTGTCCTGCCCAACTCCATTTTACTTCCGTTATACGATTCCCAACTTCTTTGAGCTTCGTTCGACTTCGTATCTCGACGTTGGGAACACGGTCTATAAGCTTGATGCCGAGCATGGCGCGTTCCATGGCTCTCTGTGCAACTCTCATCCTGTACACAGCTGCCTGCGTGAGTGTCCATGTCTCGGCACCGTAAGTCATGGTAGGCAGAACACACAGGTTATAAAGACGGGTCTTCAGACTTTGTGGAATTTCAGCGGACTTAAGAATGTCGTCCAGTTTACTGAACGCCGCCCATCCAAGTTGTAGGTAGGTATTTTGTCCTTCTTGCGATCTCCTTGTTTTGATGTTCGTTGCCAAAGGCACCAAAGGATAGAATATGTCCAAGATAAACATACCGGTCAACCATCTCCAATCTCTCATGGCCAACCATTACGTGAGGGTCTGCGATGTTAGACATGTTTGCCATAACTTTCGTCTGGAGCTGGACATATTCATCCGAAGGCCTACCTTAAAAGAAGCATCATAAAGGTGTTGTAACATGACTTGAAGAATATTATAAGATAAGGTACAAGCACGAACCTTTTTTAACGCCACTATTTTTTCTTTGACTGTTTGTATTTGCTGTTCAAAATAAATTATTTCTATTCTATTCTACTCTATATTTCACTTAGAATAGGTACAATAAGTCACAGCTCAAAGATGTTCATAGTATATGAAATTAAGAGAACTAGCCTTCCGTGCTAGTTAAAAACTGTTACGGCAAGGTAACGCTTCTCACCCCATATAGAACGGTCCGTACTGGACATTATTGAGTAAATATATACCTTACAAGCTAACATACATATTTTATACTTAAAACTATCACTTAACGTCAATAGAGGTGTTTCGTTTCGATAACGCTTCCCTAGCGTCGGTAAACTTTGCCAGTTGGACAGAACTCCGGAACAAGGAGCACATCCTTATGCTTCGACATGATGTATGACAAGATGACGGGCGCATTGCATTGCCAGGTATGCTATGCAATGCAATGCACAAGTAACAAGTGACACGTGATGGGCGCATTGCATTGCCACGTATTAGTTTTTTTTAATAAAACATAATAGGCAAACTAGGTTACGACCCACCTGATGTAAAGTGGTCACCGTCGCTTATAGACACCGGCAACACCGGGGGTATTGTTGATGCGCTGCCTACTCTGAAGGAATTTATGAAAAATTTATGGAATTTTTCCCCATTACAAGATTTTATAATATTATTTTTTATTTATTTTATTTTATTAATACAGGATTCACAGTTATTTTATACATAGTTATAAGGTATACACAATTTTTTTTTTTTTTTACTACTTGTATTAGGGATCAAGCAGATGGCCCACCTGATGTTAAGCGGTAACCTCTGCCTATGAACAGTGCATTACCTCACAGGTCACGTCCACCTAGGACGCGCCATATGTGGCATTGCACTGCGCCCGCCACCCTGAGGCATAAAGATGAAAAGTCTCATGGGCCTGTAATTTCACCGGCACCCTTACCCTTCAAACCGGAACACAGCAATGCGAGCACTACTGCTTTGCGGCAGAAATAGGTATATGATAGTACTATACATTACAATACAAAGAAGTTGTATACATTGGTATACATTTTAATTAAAAAAAAATATGTTTAATCAAGTACCTACAACTTATTTCAAAGTCCCAAGAAGAAGAAGCCAAGGAAAGAACCACAGAGGAGTTCGGTGAAGCCGAAAGTCGTGAAGCTGTCGAAGCAGAATGATGAGTTCTATAAGGACAGACAGTGGCCGGGGGGAGTTCTGCACTATGTGATCCAACAGGATACAACTTGTAAGTACTACCAGCCAACACATACATATACACGATCAATTATATTATAAAAACGGGAAATTTTCACGTACCGTTAAATCGATGTAAGCACCTACATTGTTTCGACCCGTTTCGAGAGTCTTTCTCAAGGTGAGTGAACGCGACGCACTCCACCCGCGTCTCGCTTAGCACTAAGCTCAGTGCGAGCTGCAGCCCGCTCGGCTCGTGTAGTGGGGCGCGCGGGTAGGAATATAGCTTGTGCTTTGTTTTTTTTTATAGTAAAATATACACGATCCTCTGTGGCGGCGGGCGAGGGTTCGCCTGCGACGCAGACCGTTTCATCTCAATAGGTTGAGGATAACTGCTTTAAAATTCAGTTGCAAGATTCCACCCGGACATACATTGCAAGTTAAATAAAAGCTTGTAATATTTTCCTATCGTGTTTCTGGTACAGTGATCCCTCTAATGCAGTATCCATGCATATTTATAATTTGAATATTGTACTTTATATACATACATACATATACTTAGACACATGCCTTTTTCCCCGAAGGTGTAAGCAGATCCTCAATGGACCTCTTTTCACAGTGGGTTGCACCTCGTGGAATATAGACGTGACAAGTGGTGAGCTCATCGCCGCCGTTGCTTCTCACGACTGACTCAGCTAACGCTTTCTTCCAGCAACACATTCCATTAAGCTAGCAGCCAGGACAAATCTTGTACCGAGGAATCTTATCAATAAGTCCGGGTAATCCCTTAGTCGACTTTTACGACATACAGGAGACGGTCTATTCTTAGGTCGGAAACACCACGGCACTTTAAAAATCAAATCTAAGATTGGTAATTTTGCGTTATAGGTATAGGTCGCGTAACGAATAGTGAGCGCTGACCTTCAATGCGCAGTAGTAAATTTTTGGGTCTGTATAGCGAATGCGCGGATGTAGACATGCGCAGTCAACCACACCGCTTTCGCCGAGCGCTCGTAACTCGTTGCGCGACCTCACCTTCACGTCATTCAGACCAGGAGGACATAGAGAGGGAGAGTAGGGCATTGGCAGTCAGATGTAATATGCTGGCACGCAGGTTTGCTCGTTGCAGTAGGCAACTGAAAATAACTCTCTTCAAAGCCTACTGCCAATCTTTCTACACGAGCAGCCTGTGGTTCAGCTATACGCAGAAGTCGCTTAGTGCACTGCGCGTCCAATATAATAATGGTTTTAGGATGCTGATGGGACTTCCTCGCTTCTGCAGTGCATCAGCGATGTTTGCGGAGGCTCGGGTTGATGGTTTTCACGCCATCATCCGTGAGAAAACTGCCTCATTGCTCAGTGCGGAGCAGGTCCAACGGCATCCTGCAGCTCATTCCCGATCGCTATGACCTGCCAGTAATGAAGGCTTTTATCCGGGTCCTGATCAGGTAGGTAGTCTCGCTGGAGTCTGTTTGGTCGCGATTCGGATGAGAGTTTTCACATCAACTTATAGCTTTAACTAATGTATTTCTAACATAGTTTTTAAGAATAATTCTAACAAATAATGGGCCTAATAATGTCTGATGTAATCTTTGGTCGAAGGAATTATAAATGAATTATATTATTATATTATATTAGAATCGTTTCACCAACACTTTGTATCATCAGATGACGTGGCTGACCTTCGGCGCCGTCTGAGCGAGGTTCGCGACGTGCTGCGCGAGAAGACCTGCGTCAGCATGAAGGAGCTCTCTGAAGAGCAGGCCTCCAGCTACGAGGACTACATAGTCATCAGCGACAAGCAGGACTACGTGACCGGACGAGTTGGAGGGAAACAGGTAGGTATCATCAACACGTGACCGGACGAGTTGGAGGGAAACAGGTAGGTATCATCAACACGTGACCGGACGAGTTGGAGGGAAACAGGTAGGTATCATCAACACGTGACCGGACGAGTTGGAGGGAAACAGGTAGGTATCATCACTATGTGACCGGACGAGTTGGAGGGAAACAGGTAGGTATCATCAACACGTGACCGGACGAGTTGGAGGGAAACAGGTAGGTATCATCAACACGTGACCGGACGAGTTGGAGGGAAACAGGTAGGTATCATCAACACGTGACCGGACGAGTTGGAGGGAAACAGGTAGGTATCATCACTATGTGACCGGACGAGTTGGAGGGAAACAGGTAGGTATCATCACTATGTGACCGGACGAGTTGGAGGGAAACAGGTAGGTATCATCAACACGTGACCGGACGAGTTGGAGGGAAACAGGTAGGTATCATCACTATGTGACCGGACGAGTTGGAGGGAAACAGGTAGGTATCATCAACACGTGACCGGACGAGTTGGAGGGAAACAGGTAGGTATCATCAACACGTGACCGGACGAGTTGGAGGGAAACAGGTAGGTATCATCACTATGTGACCGGACGAGTTGGAGGGAAACAGGTAGGTATCATCAACACGTGACCGGACGAGTTGGAGGGAAACAGGTAGGTATCATCACTATGTGACCGGACGAGTTGGAGGGAAACAGGTAGGTATCATCACTATGTGACCGGACGAGTTGGAGGGAAACAGGTAGGTATCATCACTATGTGACCGGACGAGTTGGAGGGAAACAGGTAGGTATCATCACTATGTGACCGGACGAGTTGGAGGGAAACAGGTAGGTATCATCACTATGTGACCGGACGAGTTGGAGGGAAACAGGTAGGTATCATCACTATGTGACCGGACGAGTTGGAGGGAAACAGGTAGGTATCATCACTATGTGACCGGACGAGTTGGAGGGAAACAGGTAGGTATCATCACTATGTGACCGGACGAGTTGGAGGGAAACAGGTAGGTATCATCACTATGTGACCGGACGAGTTGGAGGGAAACAGGTAGGTATCATCACTATGTGACCGGACGAGTTGGAGGGAAACAGGTAGGTATCATCACTATGTGACCGGACGAGTTGGAGGGAAACAGGTAGGTATCATCACTATGTGACCGGACGAGTTGGAGGGAAACAGGTAGGTATCATCACTATGTGACCGGACGAGTTGGAGGGAAACAGGTAGGTATCATCACTACGTGACCGGACGAGTTGGAGGGAAACAGGTAGGTATCATCACTATGTGACCGGACGAGTTGGAGGGAAACAGGTAGGTATCATCACTATGTGACCGGACGAGTTGGAGGGAAACAGGTAGGTATCATCACTATGTGACCGGACGAGTTGGAGGGAAACAGGTAGGTATCATCACTATGTGACCGGACGAGTTGGAGGGAAACAGGTAGGTATCATCACTATGTGACCGGACGAGTTGGAGGGAAACAGGTAGGTATCATCACTATGTGACCGGACGAGTTGGAGGGAAACAGGTAGGTATCATCACTATGTGACCGGACGAGTTGGAGGGAAACAGGTAGGTATCATCACTATGCGACCGGACGAGTTGGAGGGAAACAGGTAGGTATCATCACTATGTGACCGGACGAGTTGGAGGGAAACAGGTAGGTATCATCACTATGTGACCGGACGAGTTGGAGGGAAACAGGTAGGTATCATCACTATGTGACCGGACGAGTTGGAGGGAAACAGGTAGGTATCATCACTATGTGACCGGACGAGTTGGAGGGAAACAGGTAGGTATCATCACTATGTGACCGGACGAGTTGGAGGGAAACAGGTATTATTGGAGTAGAGGATTATAAGGCGTATACAGAGCGATTTATTCCCACTAGTCCCTTTTGGCAGTTCCTTTCAAGGAACTAATGGGACATTTTTTACCCACTAGTTCCTTTGAAATAATCAAAGGAAATAGTGGGAAAAAAATGTCCCATTAGTCCTTTAACCCATGCAGGGCAGGGGGATAGGAATAGTAGATTACATACGTGTTCGGAATGGCTTATATTAACGAACCGAGAGGTTTTCGGCCCTAAACGGCTTACGAACCGAGAGGTTTACGGCCCTAACTAGGTTTACGGCGAGGTTTGTATACTGTTTTTCCGCCTGAGAACCCGAAATCAAGCGGCGAAGGTGCTATTTTGAGGTTAGAAGGCGCAAAAAGTGTGTTTGCACTGCACGTGCGTGTAACATACATTTTACCACGGTACATCGTGTATCGCCCAAGACTATGCGACATGAAGGGAAAGTAATTTAACTGTTGCAGATAGGATATATTGCTGAATGGAGACTTTATATTATTTTTAAAAAGTTTTAAGCATTCAAAGATTTTCTAAAAAAATTAAGAATTACAAGAAGAAAAAAACCACCCCTTATTTTTATGATGCCAATCGAAAGAATGGACAAAAAACGTCTTAAGTAACATACCTTGGTACCTTAAAAAATACCACTACTTGTCACGTCTATTTTTTTTTATACTACCTACTTGAATGACGGAACAAGCTAATGGCCCACCTGATGTGAAGCGGTAACCTCTGCCTATGAACAGTACATTCTCACATAGGTGTATATTCCACGATGGTACAACCCACTGTGAAAAGAAGCCCATTGAGGCTCTGCCTACCTTTTCGGGGAAAAAGGCGTGTGTCTATGTGTGTGTGTGTTACAATCCTTCCAAGTAGTCAAAGCCAAAGACAATGTTTGTGTACCTAGTAGGTACATAACAAAAGTACTTTACTTAAAAAGTTAAGCATGCAAAATTAGGTCCAAGTTCACATAGCCATCGACCCATCAACAACAAACGTCCATCCTGTATGGAAACAATTTTAGTTGAATGGCCCGCTCAATGAGTCAGTGAACTGAGCCTTAGCATAGGTACTACAAACATACATACATACATACATACATGTAGAACTACATGTATGACTAGATGGAACAAGCCCACATTTTTAATTACAGGTTCGTTGGGAGTTGGACCAGTTTTTTTTTATTTTTGTTCTATGAAACTAATAGGAAAACTAGCGTACTGCCTGATGTAAAGTGGTCACCGTCGCTTATAGACACCGGCAACACCGGGGCATTGTCGATGCGCTGCCTACCCTGAAGGAATTTACGATAATTTTTCTTGAAGCGACACATGTCGTATAACCAAGCGGGAAAACCTCAGATGGAAGCTCATTCCATAGTTTGTAGGTATGGGGAAGAAATGATCTCGAGAAACGAGTCGTACGAGAAACCCAGGGATCTATGATGTGTGGATGAGCTTTGTCACGGTGCCGGGAAGAGCTATGGGAAAATCTCGCTGTAGCCATACTGTATCCCAACTCCCAGCTTCCTCCTTCGGACAATGAAAAATCTATTTATTACTAATTGAATTCAACTTCGTCCGGTGTATGTTATTTAAATTTAAATGACATACATTTATTTATTGATAATTAAGCTGTGTTTTAATAAAGTTTTAACGAAAACTTTTATAGTCAATTTTCACAAATTTGAAAAGTCACTCAATAGGTAACAATAGGGTGGCAGGGCTGGCAAAATGCCACGGGCCCCCGACCCAAGAGGGCTGCCCAAGAGGCCGCGAGCTCAAAAATATTTTATTACATTGTACCTGATTATTTTGTTTTATTTGAAAAGTTTATTTTTATAAGTTCTGCTTAAAATAAAAAGTGAGACAACATTTTTTTTAAAAATTTTTGATTTTGCCACGGGCCCACAACTATTTTTTTTTTAAAATTTTCGAGTTTGCCACGTGCCCCAGATGGTATACTTACGCCACTGACTAGGAAATAAAATAAAAGTAGACGACGTCTCTTTTCGAAAATGGCGGGAAGACTCCAATCCCGACGGCGACTTGTGAAAATGGGACCCCCTCGCGAGTACAATACACTACACCCATTCAAACATAAAAATATTTTCTCAAATCTATTATACCTACGTACCTACCACAACGTAGGTACGTAATTTTGTGGTACCTAGGTTGGTATGTAGTATGTACAGTATGAAAATATATCACACCTCTAGATTTGATGTGCGAGAGTTATATGTGATACTTATGAGAGAGTAATTGAACATATTAAATGTGAAAAAAAAAAAACTAGTAAACAAATCTTGCGAGGCTACAAAGCCGTGATTTTTATAGTAAAATAATACAGCCAGTATTCTTCGTAACAGGTAAAAACTGTGTGAGCGAGATGAATAAACCCGCAGTAAGTGTGTGAAGGACAGATATATGCGCGTGGTGTCCCTTTGAATGCAAGTGCATAGTGCATTGCCCTCGTGATTGCCCTATGGAGTTGCCATATTTTAGAAAACACCCGAAGTCATGTTTTTCTCAAGTTATTAATAGTTATATTATACGGTAATTTTATAGTGTTCCGTGTGGTACACATACCTACCACCATACTACAGTACTACCACCATACCTATTTCTGCTAAAGCAGTAGTGTTCGCATTGCTGCGTTCCGGTTTGAAGGGTATGGGTGCCGGTGAAATTACAGGCACATGAGTCTTTTCATCTTTATGTCTCAGGGTGGCGGGTGCAGTGCAATTCCACATAGGGCGCGTCCTAGGTGGACGTGACCTATGAGGTAATGCACTGTTCATAGGCAGAGGGTACCACTTAACATCAGGTAGGCCATCTGCTTTATCCGTCATTCCAAGTAGAATACAAAAAAAAAATAAGAATTTTCATGTCAAAGATTTTTTCATATCATCATCTTTCACCCTAAAGAAGTCCACTGCTGGACATAGGCCTCCCCATACAATTCATTTATTTATATGAGGAAGCACAAAAAACATCGTAATTAGCTAGGAAAAAAAACATTTCAAGATAATCTCTACCAGTTATGAACCTCCTACAACTTTCCAGATTTTTCAGATAATATGGTAACCCGTTCTGGAAACGTCTAAATTTACCTGTTTCTGATTCGCTGGAACATTCCATACTCTAGAAAATTCTGGATCCTGATTTGTCGGTTGTATAAATATGGCCGCGCGCGGGAATTAACTTCAGTTTGAATTTAGAGGCGGTAAAGAGAAGTTTCAGAACAATAACTAAAGCTATTTTTATAAGATAAAACTTTAATTAATAAAAATATGGCGGCGGTTGGCATCTACTTAGGAACTACGAATTGTTGTGCTGCTTTCTGGAGAAATGGCAAAGTGGAAGTGATAGTTGACGAGCAAGGAAATAGAACCACGCCTTCGTATATTGCTTTTACGGAAACCAACTGTCTAATTGGAGAATCCGCCCGAAATCAAGCAGCTATAAACCCTGGCAACACCATTTTTGGCGCGAAAAGGCTTATTGGCCGCCAATTTGACGATATTGGCCTACAAAGAGACCTTTGCAATTGGCCGTTTAAAGTTCTCAATACAAATGGTAAGCCAATGATATCCGTCGATTTCAAAAACGAGAAAAAGAAATTTGCTGCTGAGGAAATAAGCAGTATGGTTATTTTCAGGATGAAGCAGATTGCGGAGGCGTATATAGGCATTCAAGTTGACCAGGCTGTTATTACAGTTCCAGCTTATTTCAACGATGCACAGCGTCAAGCTACCAGGACAGCAGGAACTATAGCGGGTCTCAAAGTTTTAGGGATTACGAACGAACCTACTGCCGCTGCTTTGGCTTATGGGCTGGATAAGAATTTAGGAGACAAAAACGTCTTAATTTACCATTTGGGTGGCGGCACTTTCGATGTAGCAGTCCTAAAAATCGGTAACTCAGTCCACCAAGTCAAAGCTTCGTCTGGAAACTCCCGATTAGGTGGAGATAACTTCGATAGCAGAATAGTGGCTTATTTCACTGAAGATTTTCGCAAACACTTCAATAAGGATATAACGGGAAACTCTAGATCTAAACGACGCTTGAAATTTGCTGCTGAAATGGCTAAGAGATCGCTAACATCAGCTACTGAAGCTGTGGTTACTGTGAAGTCTTTATTTAACAATATAGACTATTCTGGAAAGATAAGCAGAGAGTTATTTGAAGAGCTGTGTTCAGATTTGTTCTTGGATACATTGAAACCGATTGACAAGGTGCTCTTAGGCGCTCGCTTGGACAAGTTGGATATAAGTCGCGTAATTTTGGTCGGTGGAAGTACTAGAATACCTAAAGTGCAAAGTCTCCTAAAAGATTTTTTCAAAGGGGTGCCTTTAACTACTTCTATCAACCCTGAAGAGGCTGTCGCTTGCGGCGCAGCGATCCAAGCAGCAGTTATAAGCGGCGACAGACAACGCAACATCAATAACTCGCTTGTATTCGATGTAGTACCGCTATCCCTAGGCGTTGAAACAGCTAGAGGAGTGATGTTCAAAGTAGTTGAACGAAACACTGTCATACCGTGCTCTAAAACCAAAGATTTGACGACGCTAGAGGACAATCAAAGTACCATGACCATTGAAATCTTCGAAGGAGAACGGAGCTTGACCAAAGACAATAATTTACTTGGTGCTTTTCATCTGAACGGTATTCCTCAAGCGCCTAGAGGAGTAGTCAAAGTTGATGTCACTTTTGAAGTCGATTTAAACGGCATTTTGAGTGTAACTGCGAGGGACAGGATTACTGGAATCGCAGAAAGGGTCATTATCAGAAATGAGCAAAGATTAAAACAGACATATATAAGAAAGATGTTAGCTGATGCAGAGGTGTTCCGGGATGAAGATATAGAGGAAAAACGCCGTTTGGACGCAAGGAACCAACTAGAAACATACATTTACAACATCAAACACACTGTTAATATAACACAAGTGCTAAGCCACACAGAGAAAACGTACATGCTGGAGCAATGTAGCTTAGCTGTTG
The DNA here is from genome assembly GCA_932527175.1 of Operophtera brumata. Lineage (NCBI taxonomy): Eukaryota > Metazoa > Arthropoda > Insecta > Lepidoptera > Geometridae > Operophtera > Operophtera brumata. The sequence continues at coordinate 27,654,927 of OW052239.1, read as the reverse complement.
ATTGGCTGGAAGAACACGGAGATAGTCTCAGAGAAGAGTTTGAGAGGAAAATGTCAGAGCTGATGCATGGATGGTCAGACACTATGAAGAAGATAAATAACGCTTTACAACCTCAAGCGAAGAGAAGGAGAACCGAAAGCTAAGAGCTGGAGAAAGAAGCCGCCACTGAGAAGATCTGCAACAATTATGTTTATGACAATAATTCTATAAAAACGGGAATTTTTCATGTACCGTTATATCGGTGTAAGCACCGACATTGTTTCGACTCGTTTCGAGAGTCTTTTTCAAGGTGAGTGAACGCGACGCACTCCCGCCGCGTCCCGTTTAGCACTAATCCGCTCAGTGCGAGCTGCTGCCCGCTCGGCTCGTGTAGTGGGGGGGTGCACGGGTAGGAATATAGCTTGTGTTCGTTTCGTCATAGTCGTCGGTTCAGTGGAAATTCCCGTTTTTATAGAATTATTGATATTATTCACGAAAGTTTTGATGTTTATGACTTTTAGATGTAAGTAGGTTTAAATTTTGAATGCTTTTTCAAGATAGATTTGAAAGTTCTTTTCATACCATCTATTCGAAAAGGACGACTGGGTTCGCCTTTAAGTGCACCCAACGGTGGTGTTTTCTATGAGAAACTTTTAGCGGGCAGTAATGAGTTTTCCGGCGCACTTATTAAGTTCCTAATTCAAAAAGTGCGCGGCAAAGATAATTGCGGCGCACTTATTGAATTTGGAACCAGCGCCGAATAATTCGAATGCAAATATTGTTTGAATAATTGGCTGGTACGACGGCCCAAAACCCAAAAGAAAAAAACCCAAAACACACAAAAAACACAAAACACAAAAAAAACACAAAAAAACACAAAACACAAAAAACACAAAAAAACACAATACACACAAAAACACAAAACACAAAACACAAAAAAAAACACAAAAACACAAAAAAAACACAAAAAAACCAAAACACACAAAAAACACAAAACACAAAAAAAAACACAAAAACAAAAAAAAACAAAAAAAAACACAAAAACACAAAAAATCACAAAACACAAAAAACACAAAAAAACACAAAACACAAAAAAAAACACAAAAACAAAAAAAAACACAAAAAACACAACACAAAAAAAAAAATACAAAAAAAAACACAAAAAAGCACACACAAAAAACACAAAAAAAAAAAACACAACAAAGCACAAAACACAAAAAACACAAAAAAACACAATACACACAAAAAACACAACACAAAAAAAACACAAAAAAACCAAAACACAAAAAACAAAAAACACAAAAAAACACAAAACACAAAAAAACACAAAAACACACAAAAAACACAAAACAAAAAAAAACAAAAAAAACACAAAAAAGCACAAAACACAAAAAAACACCCAAAAAAACACAAAAACAACAAAAAAAACACAAAAACACAAAAAAACAACCATTTGTTTAATTAAATAATAATATTACAATAACATATGAGGCGCCTTTTATTTTCTCATAGTGAGTGATGAAAAGCAGAGTGTATCACACGGGCGCAACATATATTTTTGGCTCGGGCGACGTACTTTGAATCCCTCGCTACGTTCAGGATTCTACTAAAGAATCCCTCGCTACGCTCGGGATTCTACTCTAGAATCCCTCACTTCGCTCTGGATTCAAAAAAGCGCCCTCGCCGTAAAAATATTATGTTGCTCCCGTATGATACAATCTACTATTGTAGATTTTATGTTTTATATTGGTGCCATGTTTTTGTTTGTATATAATTGATATTTAAAGTTTAAAGTTAAATATTAAGTATTGTTTAGTATTATTTTATTATTGATTACAATATACGTCTTCGAAGTTGTTTCATTTTAAATCCCTTTAACAGTTTATCTCAGAGTAATTGCAAATCTTGTAACCATGCTACATTGCACCGTCTACACTCACGCCCATCCACAATGTGGATCCAAAAGGAAGAATTATGAGGGGGTGGAGGGGATGTGGATTCCACATCCCCTCCACCCCCTCATAATTCTTCCTTTTGGATTCCTTATGGATTTGTCATGTCTGTCTGTCTGTCTGTCCGTCCGTGTATGTCACAGCCACTTTTTTCCGAAACTATAAGAGCTATGCTGTTGAAACTTGGTAAGTTAGATGTATTCTGTGAACCGCATTAAGATTTTCACACAAAAATAGAAAAAAAAAAACAATTCATTTTTGGGGTTCTGTAAAAAAAGAGAGTTTTAGTTCTGTATGGGGATACAGAACATAAATACGGAATGGGAATAAGAACGGAGATACATAAATCGTAAACCATCCTAGAAATTTTATATTATGTTTTGCTGCTACGGAACCCTTCATGGGAGAGTCCGACTCGCACTTGGCCACTTTTTTTACAAGCTTTTATCAGGAGTATTTTAAGAAGATAGATAGTGGGAGAATACTTATTTCTGCCGCAAAGTAGTGCTCGCAATGTTGTGTTCCGGTTTGAAGGGAAATTACAGGCACATGAGAGCATGAGACTTATCATCTTTATGTCTTAAGGTGGCGGGCGCAGTGCAATGCCACATAGGGCGCGTCCTAGGTGGACGTGACCTATGAGGTAATGCACTGTCCATAGGCAGAGGTTACCGCTTAACATCAGGTGCCTTCCTTCCACTCGACACCACCAAAACGACACCATCGGTGGTGTCGTATGGAATCACTAGTCCATACGACACCACCGACTAATAGTGAGGTTACCTACATACAAAGTTGTTGATATGAAAACTCCAATTAAGTTCAAGCAGTTTCATTAATGAGGTACATATGTCATTTGATAAAGTTTATATTTATCTGTCACTCAAATGGTCATCTTGACATTGTTCATTGCAATTTGCATATTATTGTCTTTCCGTCCGAATATTTTATTTTTTCACAATGGACATGGATACTAATACTGACGACATAAAATACACAAAAACTAATGGCGGAACAGCTTTGCTCTGGCAAACGTATAAATTTCACCGTCACAAGGGATATAAAAACGGCTCAGTGTTATGGAGATGCACTAGCTTCAAAAGGACAAAGTGTCCAGGTACGATAACTATAATGGTAAGTATCCTTTTCATTTGTCATTTTTTCGAGTATTCCATAGCCTTTACTTATTTTACTAGAATAAATTTTAATATTACTTTTTAGAATGACATAATTACAAAGACCAAAGATCACACTTGCGGAAGAGACGCCTTTGCAAATAACCGTTTGCTGGTAACAAACGCATTACGAAATAAGGTAATTACATCTGACCAACCAATACCAACCTTATATGAAGATAATGTGTTTACATTGAAAGAAAAAGGTCATGATTTACTGAATGCAATTCCAAAGTTTAAAACTATTAAACAATTGCTTTATGATGCAAGAAATAAAGAACTTGGAGTTCCCGCTACAATTTTTAAATCTATAAATGAGGTCACTGTACCGGTAAGATTTCGCGAGACTATATTAGCGGATTACTATTATGATGGTACTCGCATATTGGTGTTTTGTCCCAAACGTTGTCGTGTAATGATTTGTAAAATCACTGAGTATTTCGTTGATGGAACTTTTGCAGTCTGCCCGACTCCCTTCCAACAAATTTACAATATTCTTGGTGACGTAGGCAGCACTTTAGAAGAAAAAAAAGTGGTACCACTTATCAGTGCATTTATGACTAATCGAACACAGAAAAGCTATGAGTTATTATTCCACATGATTCAATCACAATTACCAGAATTTAAACCTTATAAAGTACATTGTGACTATGAGTCCGCAGCAATTAACGCTATAAAAGAACAATATCCAAATGTAATAATAAAAGGCTGCTATTATCACTGGTGCAAAAATATTAGTAAAAATGCCAAAAAGTTTAAAAATAATGAAACCAAACCGGAAAAAAGAATTGTCTCTCTAACAGCGGCCTTACCGCTTCTTGCCACCACAATGTACTTCAGGAGGATGGGAGTATATCAAAACCCAAATTTATAGAATTAATAATATAAACATGACCAGATTTATACGTTACATCGAAAATTATTGGTTAAAAATTCACTCCCCAGATCTTTTTAGCGTATATGGTGAAAGACATCGTACCGATAATGTATCCGAAGGTTTTCATTCGAAACTAATAAAGGGAATAAACAAGACAACAGTTACTTTGACCAGAACCATGAATAAAATGAATAAATACTTAGGTATGGAAGCTTTAGAACAAAAAAGGAAGAGTAAATACATTGTGGATGATGACTTTATACTTGATGTTCAAATGCAATTAATCAATGTTGATATCACTGTGGCCAAGGCTTTAGATGAACTCAGATAGAGGTTTTTTTAAACAGAGTTTCACATCATCGGGTAAATCGGAGTAGAAACTTTTTTAATGTTTCCATAATGCTAGCACATGACATTAAAGAATATAAGTATGTCACTGTGGCGTTTCTGAATTCAGTTGTTTTCTGTTTTGTTCACTGTGCTATTACTATTGTATTTAGAAATATATAAATACTTAATAACATAATTTAGAAAGTATGGAGAGTCAATCAATTTTGAGTTTTCAACCTAAATACCAACTCTCGCCCGATGATGTGTTTGAAATGCAGGATACTCAAGAGTATGTTGTAGAGTGTAGAGATGACGACGTCACACCAGACATTTATATGTCCGTGAAAACGCAAACGGAACAAAATATGAAGGATAATTGTACCCAAACGGACCATTTGAGTGATGCTCAGATTGTATTAAATACAGCAAAATTGTTGGCTGAAATTTTTTTTGCCCGGAAAAGACACTAAAAGAAAAGTTCATTAAGGCCTATTACAAGCACGTAACAACAATTGTGGACACGCTGCAAGACTAGTTTTCCGGTCCGTTCTTTAATACCTACATAACTACTTACTTCACTGAAATAAAAAAATAATATTTCATAAACTCTGTTTTATTAATTATCGTTTAACTATAGATAACTTGAAATAATAACTTTGGGGTCGGATCAATGTATGTGATGTTGTCTGATATTTATTTATTTATTTATTTTAATGAACTGGGAGCTGTTAGTCAAAAACACGCGTTTCTGGACATCACTAGGGTGGTGTCGTATGGACTAGAGATTCCATACGACACCACGGATGGTGTCGTTTTGGTGGTGTCGAGTGGAAGGAAGGATCAGGTGGGCAATCAGCTTGATCCGTCATTCAAGTAGTATACAAAATAAGAATGTGTTGTCCATGGACTCCTTAAACTGTTCATAGAGTACGATGTTTTTTTTTCAGTTGTTTGGCAGCATAGAGTTGTTCCGCGGCGGCCAGCACCGCCAGCACACTGCTATGATGGTGATGGCCATGCTGGGCTTCTACTTCGAGGTGTCGCGCCACGACCGGGACAAGTACGTGCGTGTCCACATGCGTCACGTTAGACCAGGTACCTTTGTTTTATTTAACTTGCAATGTATGTATGTTTGTCCGGGTGGAATCTTGCAACTGAATTTTAAAGCAGTTATCCTCACCGACTGAGATAAAATTTGTCATGTCACGGCGGTGCTCATTACTAACAAAAGGACTGTTATAATCTCATACCGATTTTTAGATATGTAATGCTGTACAAAATTGGCAGTAATGAGGGCTTTTCATTAAATTAATAAGTTTATTGTGAAAAATATTTTTTTCAATACAAGCTTTAAGAAAATTAGTGCTCGGAACCGTGTGCTGATCAAAATGAGCCTAAACGCGGCCAGTCTACTATTATCCATCGAGGAGTACCGTTGTCCACCTTCCGTCTCCATCATCAGATCAGCTCAATATCACCATCATATTGTATTGTCATCGGAACTTGACAGGCATGTCAAATATCAGCTCAATCGATTGAGGATAACTGCTTTAAAATTCAGTTGCAAAATTACACACAGACTACTAGGATGCTACGCATACTAAATCCTTGTAACATACATTGCAAGTTAACAAAAAGCTTGTAAAATGTACAAAATTTGTTCCAATTGGCTAGATAGATGGCGCAGACTCCAAATTCTCTGTCAAAAATTCTTAGTGGTTTATTTTTCTTGGCTTTCAAAGTCACTGTCACAAAGATAAACTTTCTTCCGACAGTTTATCCACAGTACAGCGCCATCTGTGTTCAGCACTTTAATAATGTTTCGAGACGGTAATTTATTTACTTTTTAGTAAGTAGTAGTAGAGCTTTCTTGTGAAAGAGTTCGTCCGGGGAAGTACTACCGCCATACCTATTTCTGCCGAAAAGCAGTAGTGCTCGCATTACTGTGTTCCGGTTTGAAGGGTAAGGGTGCCTGTGAAATTACTGGCACATGAGACTTTTCATCTGTATGTCTCAGGGTGGCGGGTGCAGCGCAGTGCCACATAGGGCGCGTCCTAGGTGGACGTGACCTGTGAGGTAAGGCACTGTTCATAGGCAGAGGTTACCGCTTAACATCAGTTGGGCCATCTGCTTGATCCGTCATTCAAGTATAAAAACAAAAAAAAACGCCCGTGTAAACCCCTCATTATCAATAGTTTTCATAGACAATGTCGTTTTCATAGACAAGCTCCACCATTTTGAAAAGATACGCGATGACGCCACGCTCCCCTTGCCATACGACTACAAGAGCGCCACGCACCCCGCATGGCAATACTGGCGACAAATCGGCAGGACTGGAATATCCACTGTGGCTACTTACAAAGATAGGGTGAGTGTTTTTTTTTAAGTGACAGTGGTTTCACATGTCTGTGAAGAACTTCATCTCGGCACCTGCTAGTGAATCGTGGAGCCATATTTTAATGAAGTAGTTACTTGGAAGTGAAATAGAAACAAAAAACCAATATGTAGGTACATTAAATTTAAATGTGACCCAAAAATTGCATTCCTGTGGGACTCGAACCCGCATCTTGAGTTCATACCCGCGTCATCGGGGTCATTTAAATTTAATGTTATCCTTATAGTGTGGGTTACAATAATACATTAAAAAGGAGATTCTCAATACGTGAGTGTTTTTTGGATATGAAATAAGGTAAAAAACCTAAAAAAAACACTCACGAATTGAGAATCAACTTTTTTTGAAGTCGGTTAAAAAAAATGCCGTCGCGCGGCTTTTGCATTTGCCATTTTCAAGTTTTTTGTATTTGCAATACAATTTGCAGCGACTCTCCTTCCAAATCGTCAGAGTAACAGTCACCGTTTTACTAAAACGTTGGTAGACAATTTCCACCAATTTGAAAAGCCACACGATTCACTTCCATCTCATTTCAATACACTTGTGCTCTATAGACGAGCTACATTGGTTAAAACGCCACCAAAATAACTTTAAAAAAAAACACTAGGAAAAAAAATTAAAGTAGACGACGTCTCTTTTCAAAAATGGCGGCATGAGCTTTCTAGCAATGTTAACTAAAAATCAAATCAAATCACATATCTTTATTTACCTACTAAGGTACGTTAAAGTTATGGGTAGGTTGTAAGTAGGTAGAACATAATTCAGTGTGATAATACTTTACCTTAAAAAATAATTTTAAAAAAACTATTTCAGACTCACAGATCCATAGTTAATTTGGTTAGTTAGTACACAAAATACAGCACATACGAAAATATTATTAATGCCGAAAAAAAAGCGTGCAAATATTACTTTACGGTTGTCAACATGACACAGGAAAATTAAAATTAAAATACCTACTTGTTTTATCATTCACAGGACCCTGACGGCTCCGTTATGAAATCATTGGGACAGAACTCAAAATTACTTTCGGATATCGACATCATGAAGATAAACAGTGTCTACGGCGTCAAATGTTTCAACAAAAAGTCTAAAGGAAAAGGCGCCAAACAAAAACTAAGGCAGAAAGGGCAGAATAAAGAAGAGACTTCAGCCTAATAAAAATTTAAAACTATAACCATGTTTTATTTTTAGGTTCTTTTTAGTAGATATTTCGGAGGCATACATTTATATAATGCTTGTCTTGGCCTATCTTTGCATAAATTATCAGAAATAATATATGAATTACTACCTACACGTATTGCTGTTCTGTTTAGAAGGGTAAGGGTGCCGGTGAAATTACAGGCACATGAGATTTTTCATCTTTATGTCTCAGGGTGGCGAGTGCAGTGCAATGCCACATAGTGCGCGTTCAAGGTGGACGTGACCTATGAGGTAATGCACTGTTTGTAAGCAGAGGGTACCACTTAACACCAGTGGGCTGTATGTTCCGTCATTAGCTTACAGTCATACATAACCAGGAAGGTATCTTTGTGTCAACCAACGTTCAGAGATAGGTATCAGTTTTACCCATAGACGTAGAATTTTTTCGCTACGCTAAATAGACAAACGAAGCGTGGGTGAGAGAAGTCATTTTTAAATGTACCCCGTGCAAGAAGAAAAGTGACAGCAACAATGTATTGAATTTGACATGTTTTGCTTGAGTACATGCGCATACCGGACGGTCTCTTGTGCAGTTTAACTAATTTTGTAATTATTTTAGTAATCTTACTATTAAATAATAAATATTACTTTGTATGACAATGGTGTCGTGTTCAGTTTGTGACTGTGAAGATACAAGACGTAATTATCCGGGAAAATACACGTTTCACAGGTAAATAAGAGATTATTGGTAGTTCGATTGTATTGCTTATTTTATCAATTCTGCTTTAGTAAATGGCCTAAAAACCAGTTTCATTCGTAGATTAGGACTTTCCCTTATATTTTTTAATAATATTTCGTTGCTGCACCTAGAAATAAACAATATTTTATGTAAAATATAAAAATGTTTGATTACGATAGGGCTTGACCAAGTGATGACGTCAGAAATATCGATAGTCCTGTTGCAGTCTATATCGTTGTATAATGCGCATCATGTAAAAAGAACGCTGGCGGTCAAGCTTCTTCAGGCGTTCCAGCGTTCTTTTTAAGAGATTACTTACTTTTCTACTTATTTGAGAGATGTATAACTATGCATTGAATGAGTGCCTATCTAGTTTACTACAAATAATGTACAATTATAGTACGCGTCATGTAAAAAGAACGCTGGAACGCCTGTAGAAGCTTGACCACCAGCGTTCTTTTTACATGACGCGCACTATACCTACCTATAAATTAAATTTTTATCCATCCTAGAATGGAGGTTTACTTTGTTTGGAGTAAATTTGTGTGCTCTATTAACATTTTACCGTTTTTTTTAAATCTATAATAACCAGGTGGACATTGAGGTGTGTGTTTTTGTATTGACTATTGAAAAGGTAACTTTAAAGCACCACGGGTGTTTTTATTGCAGTTTGTGTAGTAGATATTTTGGAGTAAATATTTACGTTGTTGATTATTACACACGCCTTTTTTCCCGAAAGGGTATATTTATTTTGAATTTTTTATAAATAAATATTGTTTATTTCTGCTTAATAAAATAATAGGTAACAAATTAAATTTAAATATACCCCAAAAATTCTGTTCCAGCGGTACTCGAACCTGCACCCTCGCCTGTGATCAGCGATGCCTTTACTTTCGAACTTTGAATAGAAGGTTTCCAATGAAACACCTGTAGATACAGCACTATCAACTTGGCGCTATAGCCGAGTTGATAGTGCCCACAAATTTCGTCTCCAGCGTCATAGCTCGATCTATGGCTAAATTTTTTAAGGCATCGCCGATGACAGGCGAGGGTGCGGTTTCGAGTCCCGCTAGAACGGAATTTTTGGGTTACATTTAAATTTAATGTTATCCATAAAGCGTGGTTTACACTTGAAAAATAATAAACTTTGGGGTAACAAATTGTCTATAGATAAAGTAACAGAGTGAAAAATTATATGGGCGTAGCACGGCTGATATAAAATGTTTTTGTGCTTTCAGATTTCCAAGTAATCCTTTGCTACGAGAAAAATGGTTATCGGTTATAAGAAGAGTGGGATGGACTCAAATAAGAACTCCACTAGGTATATATGCAGCAAACATTTTAAGTTTAAATTTAAAAGGGAAACTCTAAGATCCCACCTATAAATAAAACCGTAATATTTAGGGGTCAATAAATAATAAAGGTTTATTTATTAACTGTATTCAAAATTGGAATAAGAACCTTATTCTCTTTATGACGTCAAATCTGCCAAGCTGTGTTCTTCATGAAAGACTTAATCTGCATTAAGATGTATTTATCTACCATACACATCACGGACGGATGACGAATTCTATCGACAATGTAAAAGTGTTGGTCGAGGACAACACTATTTTTAACTCAGACATAGACTTTCACCAACACGTGCACATATTTTTTTTGGTTCCATCTTCGATCTCTGATTGTAGATCTAGTACATATACTAAATCTATGGTTTTACCCAAAATATATGTCCGATCGACTGTTTTCGTTTGCGCAGAAAAGCGCAGACTGATATCCGACAGTAGCCGAACGTATAGCCGCTCTGTCCCGCTCACATCTAAGAGTCGACCGGCCGCGATTTTGGCGCTAAATAGATTACCAAATACAGCGCAAGATTTTAGCTCGCAATTGCTATTGGTAGAAAGAAGGTTCCCGCGCTATAGAAATTGGTCTTCGGCGCAAGTACATCGGGGCGACTTATATTTTGGGTAAAACTGGAGATAAGCTTTGAATTTAAGCCTAGGGCCCCACTCAACTCTGAGAATGGTCTTGAGTCAAACAAAAATAAAATATTTGTTCACATATACCTAGGTATGTATTTTGATCTTGTAACAGACTCTTTGACTTGTTTCATTTATTAATACGGGAAAAGGAGTGAAAATGTTGAATAAAAATGATTTGGAATGGTATTTAATAAAATAGGTACTTAATAAAAAAACTTACATCCACTAAATTAATCATGCAAAGATTCGTAGTTCCTCTTCGTCAAGCTAATATCACTCTTAGTGATGATGTCGTAAACGTGTATATTTTCTGCGTATGTTCTTTTCCTGATCAGGCACTTTTCCGTGTATAATATTAAGCTGACTGCTGAAATTAATAAGAGTAGAGATAGTTATATAGGTGTGGTACATTGATACGCTGTAGTTATGAGGAAAACTTTAGAATAGAGATTAACCAGAACCCATGTCTCGCGTAAAAACTGTCACCACGCAAACTGGAGTCCGCGCCACGACTGTAGTCCGGTGACTGGAGCGCTAGTTTCTATGCGCAAAAGTGCAAAAGCAAAAATCTATCTCTGTTATCCGTTAGTTCCTCAAAAGGCCGTCGGACTTCAGTCGTGGCGCGGACTCTAGTCCCAATGATAATAGTTTCACGTTTCACCCATTATGTCTATGGTCGGCTGTGCTACTAGTCGTATAGAACTCGAAAGATTTTCGAAAGATTTTGCTATCGTGTGTCTTCTCACGTTAAAATTTTGCTGGACGTAAAATGAAAAAGGTAGGAATCACATTTCATACATTCGTTACGTGGGTGGGGAGTATGATAGGCGCGGGGGGAGGAATGTGTTTTTAGCGACACAGCGCAGCGCCCCGTACTAATAGCATCGTATACACCTTCAGGTTTATTCTATATTCTAAGGAGGAAAACACAGATGGGCCTACGACTGATGAAGTGGGTAAAGGCTAAAGGCCGCTCCACATTCTCGTGCAAAGCCGCGAAACGTATGTGTAGAAATAACCCTTTCTTGCACTCTTCGCGGCGCGAAGTGTTCTACGGTTTTGGACAGTTTTTCTCCCGCACGCAACCAAGAGATAGCGAAGCGCGGACATGCATGGTCTCCACACTTATACGACCACACTCGCGCGCAGCAACGCTGTCGTGTGTTGTGCCGAATATTATTTTATTGCAATAATCAACGTGTCTTGGACTAGGAAGAAATAACTCGACTTCTTTTTTCCTCTGACAACCTCTGTGACGCGGCAGGCGAATGTTCGCCTGTGACGCAGGAGGTTGGGGGTTCGATTGCCGCCTCGGAACAAATATTGGTGCGATCTGCAGATATTTGTTCTGAGTATTTATTTGTATAATAAAAAATATCTATCTATTTAATGTATTGTATTAAGTATATCAGTTATCTAGAACCCATAACACAAGCTCTGATTAGATTGTGGCTAGATAATGTTTTGTGAACTGTCCAGCATTATTTTTTTATGCTGTGAAACTATAAGTTTCCAATTATAGATTTGTAATATCTTACCCCCCATGCTAATTTGATTCTATACCTACAATTTAATGGGAAACTGATACAAGTTACTAGATTGTGTCTACAAAACTTCATTGACTTAATTAGTTATTAATCAAATGAGGCTCGAGCTTCGTTTTAAGCGGGCTGTACACATTGTGCCAAGGTGTTGGGCCAAAATGATGCATCCCCAAGGTTGCTGTTTACACACTGGCTTACTGATCATTCTGCATTGGCACTTCGATGAAAGATGGACGTAGAAGTTCTTACAGCCGCGGCTATTTATTTATACAGTGCGTTTAATTATTATGTACATGTGCACCAAAGTAGAGTGACTAAAAAGAAATGGCGCAAAAGAGTAACAACGAACTGAACAAGACGCCAACGTGTGAACGTTGTTTGCGGAGCGCGCCAAGATCCTTTGATGTGTGCACAAAAAACCGATACTATTCGGTTGGCCAGCCAATGTCGGCGCCAACTAGACCAATTAGCTTAGCATACCGCCAAGTGGCTCTCTACACATTGGCCCAACACGTTGGCCCAACACCTTAGCCCAGTGTGTACAGCCTGCTTATGGTCAAGGTCATAATTATGGTCATAATTCGCAGGCTAAGTCTGGAGCAAGCTTTTGGCTTGTAGAAAAAAAACACTTGCTTACCTACCACGGTCCGCGTAGGTATAATAAGGTTCGCGACACTTACTAGGTCTTTCAACAGTGGCAATGGTCATTTTTTCTATCTTGTTCTCTTCTTTCCAGTGGAAAAACATTCTCTTTATAATCGCCATTACTAAAGCAATCATAAATATGCATATGCCGAACAATATTGTATAAAGTGCCATTTATACAGACAAGCTGGTTGGTACGCATTTTAACAAATATTTCATGAAGAAAATTCAACTAACTAAATGTAAACAGTGAATGGAGAACTTGAAATAAAAACATCACAAACCTTCGCGTCAAATAAAAATGTTAAAAGAAAAAAAAACTGACCAAGGAGTTTCACACAAAATCCGCACACGTAAAAAACCTATTTTCCACTTCCATCTATGTTTGTATCAATATTGGGCTAGGGTAAGCCGGGCGAAGCCAAAAAAAAAAAAAAATGTTGGCGCGTAGCGCGAAGTTTTTTTTTCATCAGATAATGTTACGAATTTTGCTTTTGCAATAATTATTATAATTTTGATGTTACAAATATTAGAATTACCTTAAGTATGTGGAATATTATGTGATGGTGTTTTGAAATACTTAAAAAATGAGTTCTGACGATTACGGTAAGTCTGCTCAGTATTTTTAATGTCCAGACTCTTATGAAAACAAATGAAAATCTTTGTTTAACTTTTTATTAGGTAAATAAAATCAATTTTATTCTTTCGATTTACTAAACAAAACCACCCATTATCATTACCCTTATCTGCCTTAATACCTAAGGTTCTAGAGTTATTGGTAGTAGAGCTTGTGAAAGAGTTAGTCCGGGAAATTAAATGTGAGAATCGAAAGGTGTGGGTTCCGGTGAAATTACAGGCACTTTCTGTCAGGTGTATGTGGTGTGTCCGGCCCAAGAATGGACCCCTCCACCTCCTCCCGTGGATGTCGTAAAAGCCGACTTAGGGATTACTCGGACTTGTTTGTAAGATTTGTCCTGGCTGCTAGCTTATTATGGAATGTGTTATTACTGGTAGAAAGCGTTAGCTGAGTCAGTCGTGGGAACCATTGGCGGCGATGAGCTCACCACTTCTCACGTCTATATTCCACGATTGTGCAACCCACTGTGGAAAGAGGCCCATTGAGGCTCTGCCTACCCTTTCGGGGAAAGACGCGTGTGTCTATGTATGTATGTTATCTTTCTAATTAGGTACGTAATAGAGTTAGAAGCTTGTTCATTTTACGGCACTATAAAGTCACAGACCTTTATATCTCTAGATTTAAAAGACGACCTCCGTAGCTTGTCGGGCGAATAGCCGGCTGGGATACGAGAGGTTGCGCGTTCGATTCCCGCTGCGGGACAAATGTTTGTATGATCTGCAAATATTTGTTGCGGGTCTGGGTGCTATGGTACCATGGTACTCGTAGTTTCTGATACCCACAACACAGGGGGTCCTACTTTGTGACTGTTGGATGTTGTAAATCTTTAAATTGAATTTTAAAGCAGTTATCCTCAACCCATTGAGCTGAAATTTGTCATACCTGTCAAGTTCCGATGACAATACAATATGACGGTGACAGCGAGCTGATCTGATGATGGAGACGGAAGGTGGACAACGGAACTCCTCGATAGATAATAGTAGACTGGCCGTGTTTAGGCTCATTGTGATCAGCACACGGTTACGATCACTAATATTATAAAAGCTTAATTGATAAATATAATTTTCACAAAATCCTTATTGCATTTTGTTTCGGACACAGGCTCATATTCATGGGGAAGCAACACTACGTTTTTTTATTTTTTTTAACATTGATAGGCTTTTGTTTGAGCTCGATCTCACCTGTTGGTAAGTGACGATGTGGCCGAAGATGGAGCACAAAGGTCTAGAAGGCACCTATTCACTCTAGCCTTGAAGAGACTAAGATTATAGTTTTCAGGAAATACAGACGACGGTAGTGTATTCCACTCCTTAGCAGTTTTTTCGCATTATAAAGGTAGAACTGAAACGTCAAAGCATATACACTACACGGAGTTTAGTATGGACAAGTTGAGGTTCCAAAGAAGTCCGCTAAGGGGCGCTTATACTAAAATCCATGTAGTGTACATATTAACATGCCCGTGTAACTGCTTGTTAAAATTGCAAACGAGAGAATCAGAGGGCCTAGTACAGGTTTGTATAAGTTTTGCATTCGTTTTTAGGGTTCCGTATCCAAAGGGTAAAACGGGACCCTATTACTGAGGCTCGGCTGTCCATTTGTCTTTCTGTCACCAGGTTGTATCTCCTGAACTGTGATAGTTAGACAGTTGAAATATTCACAGATGATGTATTTCTGTTGCCGCTATAACAACAAATAATAAAAAACAGAATATAATAAATATTTATGGGGGCTCCCATACAACAAACGTGATTTCTCCAAATGTAGGTTAAGCGATGCTCTGCGGGGTCAGTTTTTGGATGGGTGACCACTTTTTGCATGCAATTTTTTTTGTATTCTTTTTTACAAACCTTCTTTTTGCCTTTTTTGTATTCAATGATACGAAAACCTTCGTGCGCGTTTCCGACTCGCACTTGGCCGGTTTTTTTTAAACTTCCTGAATGACGGAAAATGCAGATGGCCCAGATGGATGGGTAACCTCTGCCTTTAACAATGAATTGCCTCATAGGTCTCGTCCACCTAGGACGCGCCCTATGCGGCATTGCACTGCGCCCACAACCGTTGGACCCATGGTCTTTAAGCCCCGAATTTCCACTAACTATCCTCATAAAATAATGTTTTATTTTAAGGAAAATTTTCCAATGTTTTGAGCACTATCTCACCTGATAGAAAGGGCCGATGTGGTCGAAAAGGCAGCAAGAATGACTAGATTTAAAATAAAAAATGCTGGACATTTCACACAACTTTATCTAGCCCCAACCTAATTAGAGCTTGTGTTATGGGTACTAGATAACTGATATCTTATTATATATAAAACAAAGTCGTGTTAGTTACACCTCTTATAACTAAAGATCGGCTGGACCGATGTTAGTTATCTCTTTTTTGGTGGATTCTTCTCCGCTCCGAATAGCAGAATAAGTAATAAAATATCAGGGGGGGGGGCTGTTTTTCACCGGGGGCTGCCCATGCGAAGCCGGGGCGAGTCGCTAGTACTTAATACAATACATTACATATATAGATATTTTTTATTATACATAGCAAATACCCAGAAAACCCTGAACAAATATCTGCAGATTGTACAAATATTTGTTCCGAGGCGGGAATCGAACCCGCAACCTCCTGCGTCGCAGGCGAACCATCGCCCGCCGCGCCACAGAGGTCGTCGAGGGGTAGAGATGACACCTAACCATCAACTTATCTTAGGGACGCTTCCGTCTGGTAGTGATTTGGATCAGTTGAGCTACCTTTAGATCGCTAGCAGCGGTCTTCAGGTAGCACAACTGTTTCATATGTATTTTGTACATACATAATAATACACATTTTTGTATAATGTATTTCATTTTACTTATAGATTAAATCGTGTTTCAGCTCAACAAATAGCCCAAAAATACAGCTTAGCCATTGCAATAGCTATTCTCAACATTAAACCTGAGAACATGAGTATTGATGAACATATAGACCAAATCAAACGTCACATCCATGAGAAAATGGACGATGATAACATCAGTGTGTGTAGTGACGACTTTATACTAGACAACACACAGTTCAACGATAATAGCCAGAATATTAATCAAAACAGACTACCAAATGAAACAAATAACACGACAAATACTTATAAAACATTTCATACCAACGAAAATGAGATCTTAGTTAATGCAACTCAAGTTAATGATACAAGAACTCAAGATAATGATAACGGAAGTCGAGATCTCAATAACAGTATAATGATGTTGCATAATTTCGAAGATGTTGATGTTGATATAAATAAGATCTTAGTTAATGCAACTCAAGTTAATGATACAAGAACTCAAGATAATGATAACGGAAGACGAGATCTCAATAACAGTATAATGATGTTGCATAATTTTGAAGATGTTGATGTTAATAAGGATAGGAGAGATCAGTTAAGTGAGGTGATACAAGTATTGAAAGGTGTTGATGTAACGAACAAGGTATTTATGACATTATTTTGGTTTGGACACTTAACAGAGTCACGTGACATATACAATACCACGTCGGTATTCAGATAGTTGACAATGACGCTGACTTAATAAATAAATAAAATAAATAATGCTGGACAGTTCACACAAAATTATCTAGCCCCAAGCTAAGCAGAGCTTGTGTTATGGGTACTAGATAACTGATATACTTAATACAATACGTTACATACATAGATATTTTTTGATTATACATAGAAAATACCCAGAACACCCTGAACAAATATCTGCAGATCGTACAAATATTTGTTCCGAGGCGAGAATCGAACCCGCAACCACCTGCGATGCAGACGAACCTTCGCCCGCCGCGCGACAGAGGTGGTCAATCAATACTATTCCACTCAAAGCTCACAAAAAAAGACATAGCGAAGCAACGCCTCACTGAAGTACTCGGGCAAAAATAACAATGTTTTTTTTAAATTTCAGATTATTATGATCGAAAATCATCAACAGACTTGTGAAAGCATATTGAACGAACCATTTGATCCTATGGACACAGATCTAACACAATGCTTCGATGAAAACTGTAATGATTTCTTTGATACTATAGATATATTACCCAATATAGATAACATACTAAGTTATGAACATAGTTATGGTCAAAATAATATTGAAATTAGCCCAATTGAAAATGTTCAAGGCACAGAACAAAAAGAAAACAGCAATTTAAGTCAAGTCAACTCAGATATAGCATTTAAACAAGATATCAATACAAGTACAAACAAGAGAGTAAATCAAACTGAAGAAATCGCTGCGCCCAAACCAAAAATAGCCAAAAAGATTCACCCTGATGAAAATAAGTCTAATTCAACAAAATGCACTATTGAAAGAAATGCTAACACAAACCAAGCCGTTACTAATGACACATCAAATGATGCAATCAATAATAGTCTTAATATACTAAGATATAAAGACTCAAACGAAGCAGCAAGTGTGAATGTACCTATAGATACACAAGAAACGCTAGCTTTAACAGACTACATGCAACACACACATTACAGTCAAAGTCAGTTACAAATAACTATAGATAATAAATTGATATACGGTAGTAAATCTAACATTTCTAACCAAAAAACTACAAAAGTTAATGAAATTAGTAATGATATAGAAATCAATATATTCTCGCAAAATTCTCAAGATATATTCAACAAGTCTCAAAACTTTGGAGCTATTAAAAACGTTATAGAAAACGATATAGCTTTTTCGTTCGAAGCACAGAACGTAGATGCATATTTCAACAAAGACACTCAAGCTCAAACAAGCATTATAGAAAATGATACAGCATTTTCACTAAATGCTCAAGGAATAGACGAATATCTTAATGACAATATATTAAAATCAACCATGAACAATGAAAATACAGAAAAAGACACTTTTGATAACAGCAATGTAATTGACAAAGCCAACGCTGTTTTTGATAAGAATTTTCCCAACAATGGCTGTACTGTTTTTGATGAAACTACAGATAACGCGGGTTGTAGTACTGATGGGAATATCACCGGACTAGAAGATTTGACAGACACTCAATTAGAGAAAGTGCCATTCAAAATAATTAAGGAAATGAATGAAATTAAGATGTATTTGAACAAACAGAAGGACGTCAGAATGGAGTATTCAAGTAACTCTCAGTCCAGGTGTTCTCTTAAAAGTAAGTTAAGTAATAGTAGTTTATGCAACTGTCATATAAGAAGGGGTATATGCAGTTTCATACACTACTTTAGCTTCACTCATAGGAAATGTTGAAATTAAACAAAGGAGAATACAAAAACACGATCGGCAAAAAAATGTATGGGAAGCGCGGGAAATTAAGTTCAAACTACGCATGCGTGCGCCATTTTTTCACAGTTCGAACTGCGCATGCGTGCGCCTTTTTTGTCATATTCAGGCTATAACCATAGACTAGTTCAATGAATTAATAAAAAAAAAGATAGCGGTACTATAATGAGTTTTATGATACAGTTGGCGGTACTATAATGAATTTTATTCTTAATTTTATGTATATGCGTCTATAAAGTGCGTCTGTATAGAACCGTCTTTGAATTCGTAATTCGAATTTTTCGATTTGAGTGTAGATAAAAGTATATTTGACTATTTTTTTTTCCTTTATTCTTGTCGTCGCACGGCTTGTGCATTTTTCATTGTCAAGTATAATTTATTATTGTATTAACAATATAATTTGCAACGTTACAATCCTTCCAAGTCGTCAAAGTCACTGTCAAGTCAAGTTTTAGTAAAACGGTGGCCGTTTTACTAAAACTTTGGTAGACAATTTCCACCAATTTGAAAAGTCACGCAATACACTTCCATTTCATTTCACTACACTTGTACACATTAAATGAGCTACGTTGGTTAAAATTACACTAAAATTACACTAAAATTACACAATATAACTCAACAAAATACTAGGAAATGAAATAAAATAAAAGTAGATGACGTCTCTTTTACAAAATGGCCGAATAACGTGGACATCTATGTTTATGTTATATATAAATGCGAAAGTTTGTATGTGTGTTTGTAACTTCTTCACGCTGAAACGGCTGGACGGATTTGGATGAAATTTGGTATGGAGATAACTAGACACCCAGAATAACATATAGGCACACTTTTATCCCAATATTCCCACGGGATCGAGACTTACGCGGGTGAAACCGCGGGGCGCTGCTAGTCGGGAATAAACCAAAGCTACATTTTACCATAGACTAACTAAACACAATATACTGACAATCTCATACAAGAAAACGTGACTCATAAAATCACTTTTCCACGCTATTTCTAAATGGCGCTGACAAAATTCCAGGCTATTTCTAGATGGCGCTGACAAAATTCCAGGCTATTTCTAGATGGCGCTGACAAAATTCCAGGCTATTTCTAGATGGTGCTGACAAAATTCCAGGCTATTTCTAGATGGCGCTGACAAAATTCCAGGCTATTTCTAGATGGCGCTGACAAAATTTCAGGCTATTTCTAGATGGCGCTGGCAAAATTCATTCAATCAACATTTTAAACCAATTACCTAATCTCTTTAAAAATAAACATTTAAATTTCTAATTGATTTTGTAATTATGAAACAATGGTCGCAAAACATGTTTTATCGATCTATTCGAAATACATGTAAAAATGATTTCAATCGTTTATAGCAGATTCAAAAAAGCGACATCTAGCGTCATTGTAGGCAATTATTCATCGATGCACGTTGTCTTGTATGAGATTAGCAGTCTATTGTGTTTAGTTAGTCTATGATTTGACTACGTCGCTTATGGTCGATGACGATAGGCTTATGAATAGATATTAACAATAGAAAAACCAGCCAAGTGCGAGTCGGAATCGCGCATGAAGGGTTCCGTACCATTATCAATAAAACGGCAAAAAAGAATATTGTATTGCCATATAATAATTATTAAATAAATAAATATTTATTTTATTCTGTTTTTTAGTATTTGTTATTATAGCGGCAACAGAAATACATCATCTGTGAAAATTTCTACTGTTTTAGGTTCCCAACGGACCAATTTGAGGATAGACCAATCAGCGAGCAGTGTTTTTAACTACCTAACAACTTGTGCCTTAGTAACACAGGACTTGACTGAGCAAATATCTGAGGTATTATAACTAGTAGTAGAGCTTTTTGTGAGTTTGTCCGGGGAAGTACTACTATTTATGCCGCAAAGCAGTAGTGCTCGCATTGCTGTGTTCCGGTTTGAACGGTATGGGTAAGTAGGTACTACTATTTCAGCCGCAAAGCAGTAATGCTCGCATTGCTGTGTTCCGGTTTGAAGGGTATGGGTAAGTAGGTACTACTATTTCAGCCGCAAAGCAGTAGTGCTCGCATTGCTGTGTTCCGGTTTGAAGGGTGCCGGTGAAATTACAGGCACATGAGACTTCATGTTTATGTCTCAGGGTGGCGCAGTGCAATGCCACATAGGGCGCGTCCTAACTTGGTGACTTTTAAGTTTTTGATGAAAGTCCTTTTTACTTTGGCCGAAGCCTTGAAGTACAAAAAAAAACTGTTAACATTATTATAATATGGTACCTACTTATTCTTATTCTTTTACAAAGATACCACATTTTTAAAATTTTGAATACAATTTTTAACCCCCGACGCAAAAACGAAGGTTAGTTATAAGTTTGACGTGTCTGTGTGTGTGTGTGTCTGTCTGTCCCACCCATCGTAGCTCCCGAACGGATGAACCGTTTTTTTTTTTTTTTTTTTAATGGTGAATTTTTCTGTACTGTTCTATCGAAATCGGTTCAGCCGTTTCATTGGGTCGAGGGATTTTTAATTTTTACAAAATTAATTAATAGTTTTAAAAATAAAAATAAACTTTTTTCTTTGTAGTCTTTAGGACAGCTGATAGACAGACTACACGAGGAGGGGGAATACCCCCCTTTTATAGAAGAACTACTGAACACTGTACAAAACTTGTTGCAACTAGTTTACGAAGGCGAGAGCAACGGAGACGCGGTAAGAACAGTTATATCCCTTCCTACTATGTTGTATGCTGTGTCCGGCCTGACAATATACCACTTCGTCTCTTCCCGTGGATGTCGTTAATACCGACTAAGCGATTACACTTAGGAGATTGGCAGCAACCACAAGGATATTAAAAAAAAAATGCGATGATTTCCATTCCACCCCCTCCACTGCGTCCTATGAGGCCTAGACCCCCCTCCACTGCGTGCTATGAGGCCTAGGCCCCCCTCCACTGCGTCCTATGAGGCCTAGACCCCCCTCCACTGCATCCTATGAGGCCTAGACCCAAACCCCCCCCCCCCCTAAAGATTGCAACAGGGGGTTTGCAATAATCACTACGCTTGGATTAGTGATCGCAGTTTTGCACATCCCCTGGTGTAGTCGGCTTTTAAGACATCCACGGGAGGAGACGTAGGGTCTATTCTTAAGCCAGATGTGCTAGCATAGTGATTATTATAATTTGATTATTTGTGTTAGTAGTAGAGCTTTTTTGTGAGAGTTCGTCCGGGGAAGTACTACCGCCATACCTATTTCTGCCGCAAAGCAGTAGTGCTCGCATTGCTGTTCTGGTTTGTAGGTGTCGGTGAAATTACAGGCACATGAGACTTCTCATCTTTATGTCTCAGGGTGGCGGGCGCAGTGCAATGCAACATAGGGTGCGTCCTAGGTGGACGTGACCTATGAGGTATTGCACTGTTGATAGGCAGAGGTTACCGCTTAACACCAGGTGGGCCATCTGCTGAGACATAAAGATGAAAAATCTCATGTGCCTGTAATTTCACCGGCACCCATACCCTTCAAACCGGAACACAGCAATGCGAGCACTACTGCTTTGCGGCAGAAATAGGTATGGTGGTAGAACTTCCCCGGACGAACTCTTTCACAAAAAAGCTCTACTACTTACAAAAATAATAATAATAGGAGTCTTAGTAATAGGGTCCCGTTTTACCCCTTGGGTACGGAACCTTAAAAATTGAGATTATGACTTGCCCCCTTATTCGCTATGACCAAACGTGACCTAACGCGGGCTCGTTACGATATCTGCGTGGAATCATAGTTCAGAATACAATGTGACGTCACACGTTATTGACAAATCCTCCTATGGGCATAGCAAATAACAACCCTGTATATTTACTTTCAGCTCCTGAAAAAAGACGAACTAATCCAGAGAGTAATACTCTTAAACAAATCCACCCACATACAAAAATACACCATAGAAAAAATAAACGGTGTCCTACAAAAGTTGCTAGAACTATCAGACGACGCAAACGAAGTCGAAAACCTAACTAAAATGGAAAACATATGCTATATATTCCATATATTACAAGTTATATTACAAAAGTACAGCAAAAACTCCAGCCAAAGTACGCAGAACTCGCAAGACGAGAAAACTCTACGTAAAAAGGACATTTCAGATCTATGGCGCCGAAAATGGATACCCAACTACAAAGAAAACTCGAATGAGGGTAGTTTGGAAAATAAATGCGTGTTAAAAGAGTGTAGCGCCATCTTGAATAAAATAATAGTTAGTTTTATGGAAGGATATAGTTTAATAGCGTTTTGTGCGCTTAAATGTTTTAATATCATGCAATCTTGAGGCTCACTAGCATAATCCCGCGGCTACACCTGTAAATATTGTAAGTTCGAGGATTATTCGCTGCGGCTATAGGAGATTACTTGTCAATAACGATATCGTAACGAGCCCGCGTTATGTCACATTTGGTCATAGCGAATAAGGGGGCTTAGTACTGACGGCAAAGCTTATCGTTACCCCCGCGTCACAGATACAAAGAAAACTCGAATGACGGTAGTTTTGAAAATAAATGCGTGTTAAAAGATTGTAGCGCCATCTTGAATAAAATAGTTGTTAGTTTTATGGAAGGATATAGTTTAATAGCGTTTTGTGCGCTTAAATGTTTTAATATCATGCAATCTTGAGGCTCACTAGCTTAATCCCGCGGCTTCACCTGTAAATATTGTCAGTTCTGCTTAGTACTGACGGCAAAGCGTGTTCGTTACCCCCGCGTCACAGATTAATTCATTGATTCGTTCATTCAGATGATAAATTCTTTTTTTTTTGGTGTTTTTTGCCCATTACATCTCATCAACACTTCTTCAGATAGCGAAAGTTGATTTCGCGAGAACTAAGAGACTTAACACACATGTTTTAATTGATAGTATCTCATAAATATCAAAATTATGCTCATGAGCTGTAATGACCAAAAAATAATAATTTCGCGCCACAAGCGAGACCATCCACCTTAAATATTACTACGGCCTGCGTAACTTTTCTATAAAATATCACAAAGTTACCTCTAACTTTTGTCTAGATTCGATTGTTTGTCAATGTGGTACAGATTATTGAGTCAAAAATTGGATAAATAAAATCAATACAAGGATATCGATACAATTATATCAATCAATCGGGAGGATCACACGCGGGGATTTTTAAAATTATCTATATTTCACGAGATATTCAATAAAAACTGCTTATTCGAGCGGCG
This sequence comes from Operophtera brumata, assembly GCA_932527175.1. Taxonomy (NCBI): domain Eukaryota; kingdom Metazoa; phylum Arthropoda; class Insecta; order Lepidoptera; family Geometridae; genus Operophtera; species Operophtera brumata. Next base: position 27,631,066 of record OW052239.1, on the reverse strand, counting down.
CGAGGCGTTTTTTTTGTATGAAGATTTCTGCCTGGAGTGCAGTCTTAAGGGGAGTTCACTTTTTACAAGTACCTATACATGAGTTAATACCAGTTTTTCAATTATTATGAATAACACTCACGGATGTTTTAATAGTATATTTATTTTCTATGTCCATCGTTAAACACATGGGGGGTAACATATTAGCTATGCCATGTGTACCTATATTTTCTCAATTTTTGGTTTGTATGTAAATGCGATCCACAATATGCCAAAAAAAAACTTTGTCGTCAATGTTGTCAAAGCCCTGTATAGCTTCAGACATCCTGTATACCTTCGAACAACCTGTATAGCTTCGGACAACCTGTATAGCTTCGGACATCCTGTATAGCTTGGGACACCCCGTATAGCTTCGGACATCCTGTATACCTTCGGACAACCTGTATAGCTTCGGACAACCTGTGTAGCTTCGGACACCCTGTATAGCTTCGGACACCCCGTATAGCTTCAGACACGCTATATAGCTTCGGACATCCTGTATAGCTTCGGACACCCTGTATAGCTTCGGACATCCTGTATAGCTTCGGACAACCTGTATAGCTTCGGACAGCCTGTATAGCTTCGGACAACCTGTATAGCTTCGGACAGCCTGTACAGTGATATTGACAACGCATCGCAATCTTTGGAAGGTGCGGGTTCGACTCCCGCTAGAACAGATATTTTGCGTCGCAACAAAAAATGTTTTGGAGGTATCAAAACTCTTATTTAAGTTATTAAGCAAATAAAATTGACATTAAACAATATGCGTTTTCCTTTCACCTCACTGGTTTTTAACCCCCGACGAAAAGCAAAGGGGTGTTATAAGATTGACGTGTCTGTGTGTGTGTGTGTCTGTGGCATCGTAGCTCCCGTACGGAGGAACCGATTTAGTTTTTTTTTTGTTTGAAATTTGAGTTAGTCGGGATTGTTCTGAGCTATGTTCTATCAAAATGGATTCAGCCGTTTCATTGCGTTGGGGGTTTTTTAATTTTTACAAAATTAATTACTTGTTAGTAGGGATGTACCGATACATAATTAATTACTTGTTAGTAGGGATGTACCGATACATAATTAATTACTTGTTAGTAGGGATGTACCGATACATAATTAATTACTTGTTAGTAGGGATGTACCGATACATAATTAATTACTTGTTAGTAGGGATGTACCGATACATAATTAATTACTTGTTAGTAGGGATGTACCGATACATAATTAATTACTTGTTAGTAGGGATGTACCGATACATAATTTTGACGGTAAGATACCGATATCGATGGTTTAGTAGCAATAGAAAAAAAAAACAAATAAATAATGAATAATTTTCTTTATTATGCATAGATGTTTTGACGACCTCTGTGGCGCGGCGGGCGATGGATCGTCTGCTACGCAGGAGGTTGCGGGTTCGATTCCCGCCCCGGAACAAATATTGGTACGAACTGCAGATATTTTTTATTTGTTTGTATAATAAAAAATATCTAATATAATAAATAAATAATGCTTGACAGTTCACACAACATTATCTAGCCCCAAGCTAAGCAGAGCTTGTGTTATGGGTACTAGATAACTGATATATTTAATACAATATATTACATAGATAGATATTTTTTATTATACATAGAAAATACCCAGAACACCCTGAACAAATATCTGCAGATCGCACAAATATTTGTTCCGGGGCGGGAATCGAACCCGCAACCTCCTGCGTTCTATACATACAAATAAGTTCTATACACTGCCGGTTCACACTCTATTCCTTCAAATACATACATACATACATACATAGACACACGCCTTTTTCCCCGAAAGGGTAGGCAGAGCCTCAATGGGCCTCTTTTCACAGTGGGTTGCACCATCGTGGCATATAGACGTGACGAGTGGTGAGCTCATCGCCGCCATTGCTTCCCATGACTGACTCGGCTATCGCTTTCTTCCAGTAATAACACATTCCATAATAAGCTAGCAGCCAGGACAAATCTTATTATACCAACGATTATCGGTGAAATTACAGACACATGAGACTTTTCATCTATATGTCTCAGGGTGGCGGGCGCAGTGCAATGCCACATAGGGCGCGTCCTAGGTGGAGGTGACCTATGAGGTAATGCACTGTTCATTGGCAGAGGTTACCGCTTAACATCTGGTGGGCCATCTGCTTGTTTGGTCATTCAAGTAGTATAAAAAAAAAAAAAAAACAAGTCCGGGTATTCCCTTAGTCGGCTTTTACGACATCCACGAGAGGAGACGGAGGTGTCTATTCTTAGGCCGGACACACCACAGACCCTATTACACCATATGCTTCTAATATGGACGGATACAACTTTATTTCTCGTTTGGTTTGGTCACTTAAAACGCTGACCCTAAGTACATTTGCTTTGAGGTCTGTGTGCTGTCCCGCGGCGGGAATCGAACCCGCACCTCCCGCGTCCCGCCGGCTACTCGTCCGCAGAAGCTACTGTTCGTAATAGTTAGTCATCTCTTCCTGAAGTTTGTTCTTCTCGCAAACATTTGCTTTTTGGTCTGTGTGCTGTCCCGCGGCGGGAATCGAACCCGCACCTCCCGCGTCTCGCCGGCTACTCGTCCGCAGAAGCTACTGTTCGTAATAGTTAGTCATCTCTTCCTGAAGTTTGTTTGTTTGTTTGTTCTTCTCGCAAACATTTTTAAGATGCCTCTTCAAAGTGCTTGAACTCTGAAACAAAGTCATAACAAGTTACTTTTTAAGTAGTATCAGAGCTTTTTTGTGATAGTTCGTCCGGGGAATGGCGCCGCAGCGAACTACCCCCTTTTTGGGTAAAATACCCCCCCCACCCAAAACTCACCGAAGCAAAATGTAAATCTATGAAATTGTAGAGCTTGTACTAACATCAAGATTAGTTGAAAAAGACAAATGAAAGGAAATTTTGCTAGTTGTTGCAAAGACATAGCTCGCTTCGCTCGGTATTTTGCTAGTTGTTGCAAAGACATAGCTCGCTTCGCTCGGTATTTTGCTAGTTGTTGCAAAGACATAGCTCGCTTCGCTCGGTATTTTGCTAGTTGTTGCAAAGACATAGCTCGCTTCGCTCGGTATTTTGCTGGTTGTTGCAAAGACATAGCTCGCTTCGCTCGGTATTTTGCTAGTTGTTGTAAAGACATAGCTCGCTTCGCTCGGTATTTTGCTAGTTGTTGCAAAGACATAGCTCGCTTCGCTCGGTATTTTGCTAGTTGTTGCAAAGACATAGCTCGCTTCGCTCGGTATTTTGCTAGTTGTTGCAAAGACATAGCTCGCTTCGCTCGGTATTTTGCTAGTTGTTGCAAAGACATAGCTCGCTTCGCTCGGTATTTTGCTAGTTGTTGCAAAGACATAGCTCGCTTCTCTCGGCATTTTGCTAATTGTTGCAAAGACATAGCTCGCTTCGCTCGGTATTTTGCTAGTTGTTGTAAAGACATAGCTCGCTTCGCTCGGTATTTTGCTAGTTGTTGCAAAGACATAGCTCGCTTCGCTCGGTATTTTGCTAGTTGTTGCAAAGACATAGCTCGCTTCGCTCGGTATTTTCAAATTAGTTCTAAATTACCGAAGATATCCGTGAACATAGTAGTAGTAGTAGAGCTTTTTGTGAAAGAGTTCGTCCGGGGAAGTACTACCGCCATACCTATTTCTGCCGCAAAGCAGTAGTGCTCGCATTGCAGTGTTCCGGTTTGAAGGGTAAGGGTGCCGGTGAAATTACAGGCACATGAGACTTTTCATCTTTATGTCTCAGGGTGGCGGGCGCAGTGCAATGCCACATAGGGCGCGTCCTAGGTGGACGTGACCTATGAAGTAATGCACTGTTCATAGGCAGAGGTTACCGCTTAACATCAGGTGGACCATCTGCTTGATCCGTCATACCAAGTACAATAAAATAAAAAAACTACCCGTGCGAAGCCGGGGCGAGCTTTTAGTCAAAAAAACATACACAGGAATGTAAAACGTTCCTCTTTTCTGAATTCGGTTAAAAACCCCTCAGCGCAATGAAATGGCTGAACCGATTTTGATCAAACATAGCTGAGAACACTCCAGACTAATAAACTTTTCAAAAAAAAAAAAAAAACGGTCATCCGTTCTTTAGCTACGATGCCACAGACAGACACACACAAAGACACGTCTAACTTATAACACCCCGTCGTTTTTGTGTTGGGGGTTAAAAAAGACAAGTAGATGTTTACCTTAAAGATGTTTCCACAGGCGTGGCACAGATGTGACTGACTAACGCCGCCATCACTGTGCGTTCCCATGTGTCGCACTAAGCCCTGAAACAACAACAAACAAACAAAGAAAATACATTTATTTGTGTCAACAAACCATGTAAACAATATTCCACACACACACACACAACTCTGGGTCTCTTCAAGGCTAGAGTGAATAGGTGCCTTCTAGACCTTTGTGCTCCATCTTCGGCCATATCGTCACGTACCAACAGGTGAGATCGTGCACAAACAAAGATCCATCAAAAAACATACACTCACACACACACACACACACACACACAGAAACAAAGAAATATAAAACTGAGTTGTGCCTCCTAGTACCAGTCACGTAACACTCTTACACAAAATGGCGTCCAGCACTAGCTTTTATAATATTAGTGATCGTAACAGTGTGTGTGCTGATCACAATGAGCCTAAACACGGCCAGTCTACTATTATCCATCGAGGAGTTCCGTTGTCCACCTTCCGTCTCCATCATCAGATCAGCTCGCTGTCACCATCATATTGTACTGTCATCGGAACTTGACAGGTATGACAAATATCATCTCAATCGGTTGAGGATAACTGCTTTAAGATTCAGTTGCAAGATTCCACCCGGACATACATACATACATACATTGCAAGTTAAATTAAAGCTAGTAATAAAAAATTGTAGTAGTAGTAGTAGTAGTATTAGTAGTAGTGGTAGTAGTAGTGGTAGTAGTAGTAGTAGTGTGGGGCGCCTCCTGGCGAGGTGGAGCGACGTTAGGCGGCTGGTAGAAAGTGGATGGGAAAAGCTGGAAATCGGTCTCAATGGCGAGCATCGGGAGTGGCCTATGTCCAGCAGTGGACTGATACAGGCTGATGATGATGATGAATAAAATATACTAGTTCGATTTGACTCGATATAAATACAAACACAAATATATCTATTTCGTCAGAATTTTAACAACAGTTCTTATGTAATTTAGTGACATTTTTCTGTTTCTTATTTTATATGCGTAACACTAAAATTCTACCAATACAGACACACGAAATTCACTTAAGTAGGTTCACAACTAATCAATTTAAACAGTTAACACGGGACACCACGAAAACTAGTTAATACTATAAAAACAACAAGACAAGACAAGTTTTTTCTTCTCTTTATAATTGGCGCCGCACGGCTTGTGCATTTGCCATTTTCAAGTCAGTATCTGTATTTTCACTATATTGTATTTTCAATATATTTTGCAACGTTACACTCCTTCCAAGTCGTCAAAGTCACAGTCGAGTCATGATTTAGTAAAGTAAAACGGTGGCCAATTTTACTAAAACTTTGGTAGACAATTTCCACCAATTTCAAAAGTCACGCAATTCACTTCCAATTCATTTCACTACACTTGTGCTTTTTAAACGAGCTACATTAGTTAAAATGCCACCAAAATAACACAAAATAACTCAAGAAAACACTAGGAAAAGAAATAAAATAAAAGTAGACAACGTCTCTTTTCGAAAATGGCGGGAAGAGTCCAAGACAAGTTTGACTAAACTTGGCTTCAGTGCTCCTTGCGACAAGTCTCAGGCATAGATGGCGCTGACTCAACTGTGGTTGTCAAAATTAACAATTATCTGTGCGCTATACCTATAAAGATGGACTAAAGGCATGGAACTAAGGCTAAAAACGAAACGGTATCGATTATACCAGTCTCATTCTTTTATATGAATGTATTCATGTGTTGGAATGAGACAAGCATATATCTATCTGTTCTTATTTGTGTAAGTCGTACCAGGCCAAATGTCAAATTACTGCTACATTCATGGTAACAATCTAGGGAGATGTATATGCATGGTGCCAATTTTCAGGGTACGGAATGGAAAAACGACAGTCGTGTGACAATATATTTGTTTCTCTCTAACATAGGATAGCAAGCTATCTTCTAGGATAGGAGTAAGAAGGAACACTCTATGCTATTTTAGCACTCACTCCATACTATTATACCTCCATTTTTTTTTTTTTTTTAACATTGATAGACCTTTGTTTGACCACTTTCTCACCTGTTGGTAAGTGACGATGTGGCCGAAGATGAAGCACAAAGGTCTAGAAGGCACCTATTCACTCTTGACTTGAAGATACCCAGATTATAGTTTTCAGGAAAGACAGACGACGGTAGTGTATTCCACTCCTTAGCAGTTCGCATTATAAAGGTAGAACTGAAACGTTTTGTGCGAATAGAAGGTATACCAATGAGGTAAGGATGGTACTGACCCGTACGCCTGCTCGTCCTATGATGAAAAGGAGATGGTGGGATCAGATCGTGCAGTTCCTGGGAGCATTCACCGAAATGTAACCTATAGAAGATCGCAAGGCATGCAACCTTACGGCGGTGCTCGAGACTCTGGATCTTAGTCTCCGCCATATGTTGCTCACCTATAAGCCTGAAAGCTCTACGTTCGATCGAGTCCAAGGCAGCAAGCTGGTGTTTGGCCGAGCCATCCCAAACATGGCAGCAGTACTCCATACCAGCCCGGACTTGTGCTTTATATAAACTGAGAAGCTGTCCTGGTGTGAAGTAACGCTTTACCTTATTCAGGATGCCTAGCTTCATGGCAGCTGTTTTTGCCTTAGACTCGATGTAGGAGCCAAAGTTGAGAGTGGGCGTGAGCGAAACACCTAAGAGCTCGAGGTGATCTCCTAAAGCTACAGGTACATCTCGGAATACAGGAACTTGGAGAAACGGACTTTTTTTCGCCGAGAAGAGACAAGCCTGCGTTTTAGAGGCATTGAACTTGACTAGATTGGCATCGCCCCAGTCGGATACAGCTTTGAGAGTCAAATTCAGACGCTGCAGCATCTCATCTCTTAATTCCTGAATTTCATTCTGCCTAGCTCGCGCAGTGGAAACATATCTCTCCACAACTGTGCTGTCGTCTGCATACCCAATGATACCGGGCATTAGCAGATCATTAATGTGCAGCAGAAACAGTGTGGCAGATAGCACTGACCCCTGAGGTACCCCGGCGTTAATAGCCAATTGATCCGTCGAGCAGCCGTCAATAACTACTCGAATGGATCTTTCCCTCAGAAAGTCTGCGAGCCAGGAGCAGAATTGAACTGGCAGTCCGTAGGCAGGAAGCTTGCCAATAAGGCTAGCGTGCCAAACCCTATCAAAAGCTTTCGAGACGTCTAATGAAACAGCCAGTGCTTCACCATATTTCTCGATGGCCTCGCTCCAAATGTGCGTTGCATACACAAGAAGGTCCCCAGTAGACCGGTTTTGGCGAAACCCGTATTGGCGATCACTGAGGAGGTCGTTACCTTCGAGGTATGCAAGGAGCTTCCTATTCAGTACACGCTCCATACATTTACAAAGTAGGGAGGTGACTGAAATAGGGCGATAGTTTGAAGGGTCAGCACGACTGCCTTTCTTGGGTACAGGCTGCACGTTAGCGAGCTTCCAAGATTTAGGGATTTCACCAGTTTTCAAAGAGAGGCGGAAAAGTCGCGTTAATACTGGAGACAACTCAGGGGCACAGGTTTTCAACACTATGGCCGAGATACCATCCGGACCGCTAGCTTTATTCACGTCGAGACTACGTAGCGTTCTGAGCACTTCCTTTTGCTGGATGCGAATTTCCTGCATTGAAGCTTCGCACCGAGGAAGGCTGGGTGGAGTTTTGCCAGAGGTGTCAAGACGCGAAGCCTTCGCAAATTGAGTGGCAAATAAATTTGCTTTCTCAACCGCAGCGTGAGCTAGGGACCCGTCCGGTTTCAGTAGTGGAGGGAGTGAAGGGCGGCTGAAGTTCGCTTCCACCGACTTAGCCAGAGACCAGAAAGCTTTACTTCCCGCAGGGTACGCGGCAAGTTTAGCCCCCAGACGGCCAATCCGATCGAAGCGAGCCTTCCGTATCACCTTCTTGCAAGACTTGGCGGCTTTGTTAAAGGCTTTCTTCTTAATCCGTGCATCCGAGGTCTTACCGTTTCTTGCTTCGACCCAGGCTAGGTAAGCCGCATGTTTAGGCGCTTCTGCGCTAGCACACGCGGGACTAAACCATGGGCGAGCATTGTCTGAAGGTGAAGCATCGGAGAATGGAATAAAATACTCCATTGCTCTTTTGATCACCTCCGAAACAGCATCAGCACAGACCGTCGGGTCACAAGAAGAAAAACAGGTTTGCCGCCAAGGATAAGAAGCGAAGAAATGTCGCATCACATCCCAATCTGCCGACTTGTAACGCCACACTCATCTACTACCTCTGGGCGAGGGATCGGGTGGCGAGTATGACGATACAGATTGGGAACCGAACCGACTTAAAATTCACCACACAGTGATCTGATGTACCCAAAGGAGGCAACACTGATACTGAGTGGTGATCCGGCCCGTTCGTCAGCAGAAGGTCCAAGCAGTTGGCTGTGTGGTCCTCAACGTCAGGAATTCTGGTTGCCTCATTGACCAGCTGAGTGAGATTTAGCGTGAGTGCAAGTTTACACGCCTCTCTCCCAGCATGGTCGGTGAACTGGTATGGGAACAGCCACTGTTGGTGGTGGGCGTTAAAGTCCCCCAGAATCACCAGTTGGGCACCAGGATAACGTTGTTGGGCCACATCCGCCGCTTCACAGATGTAGTTGAACAACCTGGTTGTCTCGGAGTCTCCAGAGTGAGACCGATATAAACCAGCATAGATAATTTTATCTAAGCCGGTGTCCACCAAAGTCCATAAAACGGAAAAATCGGGTTCTTCAAGTTCACGAAGACGCAGACAGCAAATGTCCTCCCGGACAAATAGACAAATACCAGCTTTGGGTTTAATGTTGTGCTCCAGGGCATAGCCTGGGTATGTAAGGTAAGCTGTATCGGGAGGACATTGAATCTGCGTCTCCGTGAGGAATAATAAGTGTGGCTTAGTGGTCTCTAGGTGGTGGTGGACCGGATCGAGATTGGAGTGCAGTCCTCGAATATTGGAGAAGTGCACTTGAAGCGAGAGGAAGTGCTTCCGCTGTAAAGACAACTTATTATTTCTGGACTTTTTCATATTGTTTCTTGAGTGTTAGGTTTGTGGGAAAAACGGCTGTTGAGCGAGGCACTGACCAGCGAAAACTTAGAGACTTACAGCAGGCTCTTGCGCCAGTGGGAGACTAGACTGGAGACTGCGGGGACGCCCGAACCCCCCCAGGAATGGCCATCGGGTCCTCTCATCCGGTCGCCAACCGGCACGATGGAGCATTCTGGGATTTTTCGCGAGGCGGCGGGGCAGCCTTTCATGAGTGGCTAACTCACTAGTTGGGCCCCCTACAACCTGCGGTCGGCCAGCGGAGAACCGTGCTTCGGATCCCGCTACCCTCCAAGCCTAGCCTTCCGGCACACTTGCACCACTGCGGTCTCTAAACCGCACATGCTGAATCAAGTGCACGAACTGCTCAAACCCGTCACTTCCACGATGGCTACACTGGACATCAGTCCGAAACACGACAATGTCGCTTCACGGACTGGCTTTGTCCAGTGGGTGGTGACAAGCCACGGCCGAAGCCTACCACCAGAAATGGTGTTACCCGTTTGGCACCACCCAGAGATCACGTGTAGGGACGCAAGGGTATTTTCCTACGGACGCGGGTAACTTCGATCTCCATACTATCACACAAAAGCACAGACAATGCATTTGTTAATTTTGACAAGCATACTTGAGTCAGCGCCATCTATCGAGCCAAATCGAACTACTTTTTATTTTTATTCGAAAATGAAAAGCCCTCGTTACCTTTCTGGTGGAGTATCTGGCGGGACACACGGCGCAGAACAGGTCCTTGGTGTGGGCGTGCAACGCGCGCTCAGTCGGGCACGTTATAATTACCTTTCTGGTGGAGTATCTGGCGGGACACACGGCGCAGAACAGGTCCTTGGTGTGGGCGTGCAACGCGCGCTCAGTAGGGCACGTTATAATTACCTTTCTGGTGGAGTATCTGGCGGGACACACGGCGCAGAACAGGTCCTTGGTGCGGGCGTGCAACGCGCGCGTCTGGTCGTGCAACGCGCGCTCAGTCGGGCACGTTATAATTACCTTTCTGGTGGAGTATCTGGCGGGACACACGGCGCAGAACAGGTCCTTGGTGAGAGCGTGCAACGGGTGCTCAGTCGGGCACGTTATAATTACCTTTCTGGTGGAGTATCTGGCGGGACACACGGCGCAGATCAGGTCCTTGGTGCGGGCGTGCAACGCGCGCTCAGTCGGGCACGTTATAATTACCTTTCTGGTGGAGTATCTGGCGGGACACACGGCGCAGAACAGGTCCTTGGTGCGGGCGTGCAACGCGCGCTCAGTCGGGCACGTTATAATTACCTTTCTGGTGGAGTATCTGGCGGGACACACGGCGCAGAACAGGTCCTTGGTGCGGGCGTGCAACGCGCGCGTATGGTCGTGCAACGCGCGCTCAGTCGGGCACGTCCTGTTGCACAACGGGCACTTGTACCTAAAACGTGGAAAAGGAAAATGCTTTAATTATAAATAAATAATGCTGGACAGTTCACACAACATTATCTAGCCCCGAGCTAAGCAGAGCTTGTGTTATGGGTACTAGATAACTGATATACTTAATACAATATATTACATAGATAGATATTTTTGATTATACATAGAAAACACCCTGAACAAATATCTGCAGATCGCACAAATATTTGTTCCGAGGCGGGAATCGAACCCGCAACCTCCTGATTCGCAGGCCAAGCTTCGCCCGCCGCGCCACAGAGGTCGTAATTAAAAGTCAAAAGCATTTTATTCATTGAAATCACGAGGATCATTTGGAATCGTCTTATAAAATAAATTTACTCCACATACCAATCAAATACCTATACTATGGGGTAGTTTAGTAGTAGAGCTTTTTTGTAAGAGTTCGTTCGGGGAAGTACTACCTCCATACCCATTTCTGCCGCAAAGCAGTAGTGCTCGCATTGCTGTGTTCCGGTTTGAAGGGTGTCGGTGAAATTACAGGCAAATGAGACTTTCATCTTTATGTCTCAGGGAGGTGGGTGTCGCGCAAAGCGCGAGGTTATAGACAATAAGTAAGTCTTATTGAACTACCTGTTTTTGTAGGTCAGTTTTGCGCTGTGTTCTGTGTAAAATATTAACGGTGATAATTCGTTGTCTGCTATAAACATTGACACCATATTTTTTGTGTCTACCCTAAATATGCCTACCCTAGAAAAGCTATAGAAAATAGTACTTGGCTGCGAGCCGCGTGTTACGCGGCAGTGGTTGTTGAGCCGTCGCCTGAGACGAAGGTGGACTGTGAAAGCGAAGGTTTGGCCTCGAGATCGAGAGTCTTACAGTCACGTGGTAAGTGCTAGATGATAATTAACTATCTTTCTTTGAGGGGCTATGAGATATTGGAAGACTGACTTTCGCGATTAAATCTTGCCTCCGCGATGTTAATTATAAAGTCCACTTGTGTACAGATGTACAACGGACTAGTTCGGTCGACTGAGAGTGCTTGTTGCACTGGGGTGACCTGGGGTTCTGATGTAGTTCAGAACCCATCGAGTAATGCTCGAGGATAGGGGGTCTGAGGTACAGCGTATCTCGGGGCTCCTGGCATAGCCGAATGGAAGTGTTCTCATTCCCGCATGAGTCCACTTGATAGCCCTTAGGGCGTGGTCGATCTTTCGAGAGGAAGAGGGGTTGCTCTTGGGGAAGGCAGGAGTGAGCACTTGGTATTAACATACCAAGCCCGAGTGCCGGTTGCCCCTAGGGGGCTGGAAAATCCGGGCACAATCAAGGAGACGCGGAGAGGAGGTTGATCCTCGCGTGGTTGTGTAAGGGACCAAGATCGACCACAGGGGTCTGCTTGCGTGTCAGACCCCCGGCCTTCAGCCAGCTTAGGGCTGTAAACTCATTTGCGAAGCAGTTTATAAGAATGTCAATGGTCGATCCATAATCTCAACCCCATGTCTATTTTGTCGCAAGGGAAGATCACCATTTTGTGATAACCCTGGCGTACCTATGTTGAAATGCGCGACAAAAAAAATGGTGGAGAATGCATGGGAAATGAGAATTTTCGGCAGCCAGATTTGTTCTGGTTTGCTTAGAACAAGATCCCTCCGTACGGTGGGGGAGTGGTATGATCCGGAGAAGCCTAATTCGTTGGGTTCTCTCCGGATCAAAAGATATACCTACCTACATCATTTTTATTATAAACCTTATTATCCTACAAAAAAAAAAAAACGGGAAAGACAAAATAATTCCTTGAAATTATGATAAGCTTGCATGGTGTTTTATTTATCCTACCCCATATTTTTTCTTATTGATTGACTTCATGATTTGTGTGCTTATTTGCGTATCTTTTTGCGTTATTTTCAATTTATTATTGAAAATATTTTGTCAATTGACAACATTAAAATTATTTGCGTATTTTTCGACAAAAACTCGCCGATTATTGGAAATCACGGTCTACAGAACTGATCGTGTCAAATACTCCATGTACGGTTCCCAATGCGTAATGTAAAAGACAGACGTGTCTATAGTTATAGTGTGTATGCCTGTGCGCAATATTTGTTTACGTTTCGGAAGTTACTGGTTTTTATAATTTATTAAACCGGTCGAGCCGCGCGATTTCGCTTGTATGTTAATTAAGTATTACATAAGGAAATATGGTTTAAAGTAAGCTTAATTAAGAAAAAAAAGGGTCTTAGTTTTAGATGGTGTATCGATAATAACTAGAATTTAAGCAAAACATGTGAAATTATAATACGATTTGTCAATGCGATTCGCTCGATTTTTCGTATAAAAATATCTCTCCGTTTCCGTTCGTTCTGCTTCCGTCCGACTTGAAATGTGGTTTGTTTACCTGATTTATCTGGTTTACCTAGGGTACTATTATTTATTCTGTGACCTATGTGAAATGTTGTACCTACTGCGTAAGGATTATCTAAATAAGTGTTATACTAAATATTCCTGTAGGTACTGTAAAAGGTTTGAAAATCGCCTGCAAGAGCGATATCGTTATGTACACTTAATTTTAATTAAAAATAAGGTAAAAAGTTGTAGTTGTAAAACTAGCCGGCCGGCATTATTTGATAAGTTTCAATCCAATATTACTTTAAGATTTATATGATTAGCCTCAGCGTCATGTTAAGGAACTATTTCATTAAATTTCCTTGGACTTTAAGGAAACATACCTACGGAAAATATGTACCTACCCTATCTGGAAAATTATTGGACTGCAACTGCACAGAAGGGTGTCTCGCCAAAGAAAAAATAACACAATATCTACCACACGCCTGCGGCTTTGCCACCAAAAGCTGATAACCTACAAGCGAAGCACGTGGGCAGCTTAATTTGGATCAAATCTCAGAAGAGGACCGTCTCTCTAGCTGATTAAAATTGAGATAATTATGTTACCAGCGAGCCACTAAACAATAAGAACAAAAGGTGTTTCAAAGTTTTAGTCGGGAACATCTATCTAAAGCATGTAATAGTAAAATATCCTGCTACAACAGCAAGGGAGATTACCCCAAGGTGCTATGTCCTAAACCAATGGGAAACCGCAATGGTAACGATCTGAAGGCTAAATAAAGGAAAATATTTTAGTAGGAGGCTTCTTTTGGACAGCGGCAGCAATGCAGCTATATTATATCAAAGGCAGCGAAGTCACTGGGACTGTCTACGACAACACAAACCTGCTATTGGTTTATACATTTGGAACTGCTGCTACTCACAAGAGATGTTCAGCGATTCTGCACAAAGCATGATAGACACCAAGCGGTGAATAAATGTATGGACAAACAAGTTCAACATTCAATCAACTCTCAATCAACATAGAGGCTGGGTAAATGGTATCTAATAGCAAACAGGTCGTAGATACTATGATCCATCAACAACATAAGGCAATATAGGATACAATGTGATAAGTACATCGTGCTTGGTTTGACTGCATGGGATATACTAACAAAATGATACCTACGTTGAAGTTGAAGGTATCGGAAGACCACATTGATCACTCTATGTACGACCAAGTATGACCCAATGAGTATGAGTAAAAACCCATGCTGTTGTATGCCCACTCATCCTACCGATATACCTAGTTTATCTTCCAAGATATTTGTACAGAGAAAATAAAATTACCTTTTTCCCCGAAAGGGTAAGCAGAACATCATTGGGCCTGTTTTCTCTAATATGTGTTGTACCATCGCGGGTGTATGGGCGTGGCGAATGGCGAGCTCATCACTGCCATTGCTTCCTACGACGGATTCGGCTGAAGCTTGCTTGCAGTATTAACACATCTACTTCTAATATATATTTCTATATTCATAATGTCCTGACTGACTGACTAACCGATTGACGGCACGCATCCTAAGTCACTGGTCTTAGAGTCATGAAATTTGGAGTGTGTGTTTGTTGTTTCTCGATGTGGAGGGTTTTACGGAGTCTTGAGAACTCGCATCCTAAGTGGTTCAAAATGGGGTTCTAACGTAAAACAAAATACTTTGTATTCTCGAAGCCTTCCTGAAGTGGAACCTTGAAATTTAAATGGAGAATCCTCACATAAAATTGGCAAGCATGTTTCAGCAATATCTGATATATTTTTTCTGAGAAAATGTATGGTAACGTTTTTTCCGTATCAGCGTATTTCGACGTTGTGAAGGATAGTTACACGGTATAGTTGTTGAGATTAGATATATTTTCAGGTCCTCAAGGAAAAAATTACATCAATAAATAAAAAGAAAGAAAAGGTTGAGTGTGGTGTCGTTTAAAGGTTTTTCAGTTGGTTTGTTGTCTAAACGCCGGGAACGTTTTTACTACGCGCGGACGAAGGCGCGAACGGGTCAGCTGATTTCATACCAACAAGGCCGAGTATGTGTGGGTAATTATTATACTAATGTATATATAAGTATATGATGTATCTAAAGACAATGTGCGGATCTAACGGATGTAAGTACAAAACTGTTATCATTTAAAGCGTTGATATAGAAGTCACACCAGTATGCTAATTCTCTTTTTCTGTTAGTTGTTTGTTTCTGTTGTGGATGCACTGGCAAGTGCATCGAAAGTACAAAGGTTGCCTGACAGAGGTAGCTGTTACCAAGAAGGTTGCCTATTGGATTGCCCAGAGTTTAGAGAACATGTAAGTTCCCATACATTGTTTGCCACAACTTTTTCGACTAACTTAACGTACAGTTGATATACTTTTGGTTATTGATAATATATTATGTTAAAATCTTCGATCACAGATACTCTGATAGCAGGTTAAAATAATGAAAAAGCCAATTTAATTTCTTGCATAGAAGTTGTGGAAAAGTAATGAAGCTTTTTGCGTTTTGTTTGATTTATCTAATTAGTTAGAGTTACAACATTTGCTTCCCAACTTTTAATATATAAAAGTTTTTTAGAAAAGGTGACAAAAAAAAAAAAAAAACAACACGGACTTATCACTTCCATGAAGGGGCCCCAGTTCATTTATTTTTAATCTGGGTCAGCGGTTGCCCACCTTGCTTATTTTATTGTATTTCTGCGTGGTAATAAATAAAATTTATCTGTTTATCTCATGGGAAAGTGCATTTCCTGAAAACCTGTAATAACTGTTGGGAACCGTCCTGAAGGATTCGAAGGCTGTAACTGAAGCTGAACTTCGGGGATACATATGTATGGACTCATCAGATACCAATGTCACTTATAAGCAACATTATTTCACGGATGCATCCAAACATGCTTATGCAGCAGTTGTTTAACTGAAGACAAAAAGAGATCAACAAGTTTCAACGTCACTAGAAAGAAAAAAAAAAAAAAAAAAAATTTGTTCAAGACAGGGATGACCTGTAGATATCCAAACTAGAATGACTAGGGTTACTGCTAGGCAGCAGTATGTTGAAGTATGTGAAAACTATAACCTAGACTTGCTAATTGGGAAATAGTAACTGTGGACAGACGGTCACATAGTTTTTGCATGGATTAAGTCAAACAAGCTTCTGCCACTATTTGTGACAAACAGAATCAATGGGATCAAGCATATTCACCCTCATTGCTACTGAACCTGAACTTTGATATCAAAAGAGAGAATGTTGGTACAACAAACGGACCCATTTTCCACTGGTTATTACCACATGAATAAAACCTTCTTTTTTTTTCGGGAGGTCCTGGATATAGGATTGTAGGCGAGCTAGAGCCTCATGACTGGTCATAGTTTGCCAATATCCATAATGCACCTATGGATATTTGATCTGTGTGTCTCCCTCTTGCATGGAGGTATAATTTCTTTTCCGAGCCGTTAATCCTCTTGTGATTAACCTCTTTTGTTTTGATTGGATGAACGAGCTTGTCGATCAGCCCGCATCGAACCTACCCACATTTTTTCAGAAATTTAAGTACATTTTTTTACCTAAAACTTTGTGTTTATTTAACGAAAAATTCGATACAGACTGCAGCGTAACGTACGTTGTTACGTAATCACGCCCAATTTATTACTTTTGTTTTTAGTTTTCTCATGTAAGTGAAATGTATTTCTTAAGAGATTTGAAATTACAGCTGCAATACTTCCCAGACAAGTGGCAGTTATGGAAACACACTAAGAAAAACAAAATTGATGTGTTGGTGGTCTGATGTACTCTGATGCTACGCTTCGCTTCGTGGTCGTATACTAACACCACATGGAGCTACGACATGAAGTATCCAGCGCTACAACCAGTAGGTCCTTACAAGCTTACACTACACCTTCTTACTACACGTCCTTAGCTACACTACAGCGATACCTACACGTTTACCGGCGTAGATTACTTTGATCCACTATACGTGAGTTCACTGAATGGAAAGAATAAAGATTGGTAGCCTTATTCACATGTCAGACTATTCGGGCGATACACCTGGAAATCGTGAAGAACCTATCTGCTGAAGAATACGCCAGATGTCTACCGTTCAGTAGATTTGCTGCGACAAGAGGAATTCCAAAAAAGATGTACTCAGAAAATGCTACTTGCTTCAAACTGAACTCTGAAGTAATGACAAGTCATTATTGGATAAAGAACAGAATCGAGTCAAAGTTCATTCCGTAGCTGGCTCCGTGGCTTGGATGTTTGAATGCCTTGTCAAGCATTACCTGAAGCGCACCTTGGAGGTATTCAAGAACGACGCGAGTCGGGCCTGATGTGGAACACATCTTACGTCCAGCTGATTTCCTAACTTTAGGAAAGTGTTTGTCAGTGAAACCGGTACCAGACGAGGTACCATGTACTAGCTCAAGACTTCAATCTGACTTGATAGAGAGCTGGAAAAAAGGAATCAAGATTCTGTAGGAGTTTAGAAGGATGTTTACTGGGCAGTACCTCACATGCCTGAGATAAAGGGACACCTCTGTCCTCTGAAGGGGGTGATTCTTGGGAATATTCACAAGCTTTACAACTGGTTGAGCGGGAACCAGCAGAGCAGCCCATGTATGCCTGACGCATTAGTCATCGATCCAGAAGCGGAGTCGAGTCGACAGGTTCTGGAGAGTAAGATGCAGTGTCATGAAAAAGGACAACCTTCACCTTTGTTTTCTAGTCCTCAGAAAACTTCTGAAAGGGATGAAGAACTGGTCTATGAAGCGACAGACCAGGAAGCAGTTGTGATGTCACCGAACAAGAATTAGTGTTGTAAGTAGTAGCTTTTAGCCCTGAGGTGTTGGTTAGACATGTAACATTCTATTAGCGATGTCGCTAGTAGGAAAGCTAGCAATGTGGGAGATTGAAGTAAGCTATCGAAATGTCACGTGGTCAATTGTATTGTATCACGAATGTAGTAATGGAATCGCTTCGAAGCGAATGCCATATTTTGTGATCTCGTGGTTGAGGAAGTGCCTCAACAGTCAAATGAAGTGCGAGCAAGAAACAGAAGTGATATCGTTATCCGAGCCAGAGATAAATTCCTGAAGTAGACGCGTTACTTGCCCTGCTAAGATAGACATCTTTTTTCTTCTGTTGGGTGTGTCGCGCAAAGCGCGAGGTTATAGACAATAAGTAAGTCTTATTGAACTACCTGTTTTTGTAGGTCAGTTTTGCGCTGTGTTCTGTGTAAAATATTAACGGTGATAATTCGTTGTCTGCTATAAACATTGACACCATATTTTTTGTGTCTACCCTAAATATGCCTACCCTAGAAAAGCTATAGAAAATAGTACTTGGCTGCGAGCCGCGTGTTACGCGGCAGTGGTTGTTGAGCCGTCGCCTGAGACGAAGGTGGACTGTGAAAGCGAAGGTTTGGCCTCGAGATCGAGAGTCTTACAGTCACGTGGTAAGTGCTAGATGATAATTAACTATCTTTCTTTGAGGGGCTATGAGATATTGGAAGACTGACTTTCGCGATTAAATCTTGCCTCCGCGATGTTAATTATAAAGTCCACTTGTGTACAGATGTACAACGGACTAGTTCGGTCGACTGAGAGTGCTTGTTGCACTGGGGTGACCTGGGGTTCTGATGTAGTTCAGAACCCATCGAGTAATGCTCGAGGATAGGGGGTCTGAGGTACAGCGTATCTCGGGGCTCCTGGCATAGCCGAATGGAAGTGTTCTCATTCCCGCATGAGTCCACTTGATAGCCCTTAGGGCGTGGTCGATCTTTCGAGAGGAAGAGGGGTTGCTCTTGGGGAAGGCAGGAGTGAGCACTTGGTATTAACATACCAAGCCCGAGTGCCGGTTGCCCCTAGGGGGCTGGAAAATCCGGGCACAATCAAGGAGACGCGGAGAGGAGGTTGATCCTCGCGTGGTTGTGTAAGGGACCAAGATCGACCACAGGGGTCTGCTTGCGTGTCAGACCCCCGGCCTTCAGCCAGCTTAGGGCTGTAAACTCATTTGCGAAGCAGTTTATAAGAATGTCAATGGTCGATCCATAATCTCAACCCCATGTCTATTTTGTCGCAAGGGAAGATCACCATTTTGTGATAACCCTGGCGTACCTATGTTGAAATGCGCGACAGTGGGCGTAGTGCAATTCCACATAAGGCGCGTCCTAGGTGGACGTGACCTATGTGATAATGCACTGTTCATAGGCAGAGGTTACCGCTTAACATCAGGTGGGCCATCTGCTTGATCCATCATTCTAGTAGTATTAAAAAAAAAAAGAAATCACTTACACTTTTTCCTTATGTGCTAACGCGTTCTTGTGATGCGCTAAGAGACCCTTTCTGGTTTTGAACCCGACATTACACAACAAACAGTAGTGCACCTCTGTTTCCGACGAGTTGTGCTTCCTTTTGTGTTGGTTCAGTGTGTACGGACTGCGGAAGGCGGACGAACAAACATCGCACGAAAACTTTCTGTTTATATGCGTTCTGAAACAAAGTAAAAAAGGGAAAGTGATCTAGGGTTAAAATCAGAATTAAACATACAAGATTTTTGTGAAATCCAGGAGGGCATTCTTGGATTGTAGAGATTATCTCTAAATTAGAGATAATGTCGTCACAATAACCATCAAATCAGCAGGAGGTTGCGGGTTCGATTCCCGCCTCGGAACAAATATTTGTGCGATCGCAGATATATTTGTTCAGGGTGTTCTGGGTATTTTCTATGCATAATAAAAAATATCTATCTATGTAATATGTTGTATTAAGTATATCAGTTGTCTAGTACCCATAACACAAGCTCTGCTTAGCTTGGGGCTAGATAATGTTGTGTGAACTGTCCAGTTTTTTTTTTTAACTTATTCGATTTTAATGATTTTGGTCGAATTATGTCTATTTTTGACAACACGAGAATAGCAAATTAAGATTTTATTCGACATTCGCCATCTTTTTTCGACATAAGTCGAATTCGACTTAATCTCTAAAGCACGTGAATTGCCCTCCTGGGCGTATGATGGGAAAAGTAAATATTGTAGATAGGATATTTTGCTGAAAGGAGACTTTATTAACCCCCGACGAAAAACGACGGGGTGTTATAAGTTTGACGTGTCTGTGTGTGTTTGTGCGTGTGTGTGTGTGTTTGTGCGTGTGTGTGTGTGTCTGTCTATCCCATCGTAGCTCCAGTACGGATGGGCCGATTTAGTTTTTTTGTTGTTTGTATAGTGAATTAGTCGGGAGTGTTCTTAGCTTTGTTTGATCAAAATCAGTTCAGCCGTTTTATTGCGTTGAGGGTTTTATAAATTTTTACAAAATTAATTCCTTTTTTTATTTTTATAACTTAGTACCTAATACTAGTTAGTTAGTCTGGAAATTGAACCGAACATTTAAACTTAACATTACATTTAAATGCAACCCAAAAATTCCGTTCCAGCGGGACTCGAACCCGCAACCTTGCCTGTGATCGGCGATGCCTTTACCAGTTCGGCCATAGAACACTATGACGCTGAAGACGAAATTTGTGGGCACTATCAACTCGGCTATAGCGCCGATGGGAGCCATCTACAGGTGTTTCATTAGAAACCTTCTGTTCAAAGTCCGAAATTAGTTCGAAACATTGACAAGAGATCAATAATTTTACGTCATTCTTTCGTTATAAGATAATGGTAGCGATTTGAAGTTGCATTATCTAAAGCTAAAGCTAACTAAACGTATCGCCATCCTTTTCTTTTGTATTTAAAAAGCAAAGGTCTGGGAGTCTATTTTTAGTTTTAACTTTAGAGAATGCAATCTCAAATCGCTACCACTATGTTACTTAATACTCATGGAGGTATAAGAGTATGGAGTGAGTGCTAAAATAGCATAGAGTGTTCCTTCTTACTCCTATCCTAGAAGATAGCTTGCTATCCTATGTTAGAGAGAAACAAATATATTGTCACACGACAGTCGTTTTTCCGTTCCGTACCCTGAATATTGGCACCATGCATATACATCTTCCTAGATTGTTACCATGAATGTAGTCGTAGTTTGACATTTGGCCTGGTACGACTTACAAAATAAGAACAGATAGATATATGCTTGTCTCATTCCAACACATGAATACATTCATATAAAAGAATGAGACTGGTATAATCGATACCGGTTCGTTTTTAGCCTTAGTTCAATGCTTTAGTCCATCTTCCTAGTTAAGAGGTTTTTTTTATCCATTCTTTCGATTGGCATCATATTCACATTTAAGTCGGTTCGATTCCCAGACGAAGCAAGTAATTTTTAGAAAATCTTTGTATGCAATATTACTAAGCTTTAAAAATAAAATAAAGTCACCTTTCAGCAAAACATCCTATCTACAATATTTAAGGTACTTTACCTTCATGTCGCGTAGTCTTGGGACGCCCTGTATATTTTATAATATTAGTGATTGTAACCGTGTGCTGATCACAATGAGCCTAAACACGGCCAGTCTACTATTATCCATCGAGGAGTTCCGTTGTCCACCTTCTGTCTCCATCATCAGATCAGCTCGCTGTCACCATCATATTGTATTGTCGTCGGAACTTGACAGGTATGCCAAATATCATCTCAATCGGTTGAGGATAACTGCTTTAAGATTCAGTTGCAAGATTCCACACGGACACACATACATACATTGCAAGTTAAATAAAAGCTTGTAAAAACCTTGCATGTTGTTACCCACCCGCAAATATATTTGGCGTGTACTTATATCATATGAGTCCTTCATATGAGTAATTACATCATACGAGTCCTTCGTATGAGTACTAACATCATATGAGTGCTTCGTATGAGTACCAACATCATATGAGTCCTGACGGCTGCTTGGTTGTTTCATCTCTTGCCGCACACATTGCAGAGGTATACTCGGTTGCTTCTTTTCATATGAGTCCTTCATATGAGTACTTACATCATATGAGTCCTGACGGCTGCTTGGTTGTTGCATCTCTTGCCGCACACATTGCAGAGGTATACTCGGTTGCTTCTTTTCATATGAGTCCTTCATATGAGTACTTACATCATATGAGTCCTGACGGCTGCTTGGTTGTTTCATCTCTTGCCGCACACATTGCAGAGGTATACTCGGTTGCTTCTTTTCATATGAGTCCTTCATATGAGTACTTACATCATATGAGTCCTGACGGCTGCTTGGTTGTTGCATCTCTTGCCGCACACATTGCAGAGGTATACTCGGTTGCTTCTTTTCATATGAGTCCTTCATATGAGTACTTACATCATATGAGTCCTGACGGCTGCTTGGTTGTTTCATCTCTTGCCGCACACATTGCAGAGGTATACTCGGTTGCTTCTTTTCATATGAGTCCTTCATATGAGTACTTACATCATATGAGTCCTGACGGCTGCTTGGTTGTTGCATCTCTTGCCGCACACATTGCAGAGGTATACTCGGTTGCTTCTTTTCATATGAGTCCTTCATATGAGTACTTACATCATATGAGTCCTGACGGCTGCTTGGTTGTTTCATCTCTTGCCGCACACATTGCAGAGGTATACTCGGTGGCTTCTTTTCATATGAGTCCTTCATATGAGTACTTACATCATATGAGTCCTGACGGCTGCTTGGTTGTTTCATCTCTTGCCGCACACATTGCAGAGGTATACTCGGTTGCTTCTTTTCATATGAGTCCTTCATATGAGTACTTACATCATATGAGTCCTGACGGCTGCTTGGTTGTTTCATCTCTTGCCGCACACATTGCAGAGGTATACTCGGTTGCTTCTTTTCATATGAGTCCTTCATATGAGTACTTACATCATATGAGTCCTGACGGCTGCTTGGTTGTTGCATCTCTTGCCGCACACATTGCAGAGGTATACTCGGTTGCTTCTTTTCATATGAGTCCTTCATATGAGTACTTACATCATATGAGTCCTGACGGCTGCTTGGTTGTTTCATCTCTTGCCGCACACATTGCAGAGGTATACTCGGTGGCTTCTTTTCATATGAGTCCTTCATATGAGTACTTACATCATATGAGTCCTGACGGCTGCTTGGTTGTTTCATCTCTTGCCGCACACATTGCAGAGGTATACTCGGTTGCTTCTTTTCATATGAGTCCTTCATATGAGTACTTACATCATATGAGTCCTGACGGCTGCTTGGTTGTTGCATCTCTTGCCGCACACATTGCAGAGGTATACTCGGTTGGTTCTCATCGGGTGAGCTCGTTTTATGTGTTGCTGATAATGGCTCGGTCCTCTGTCAAACATATTTTTATATTATTTTGTTTTGAAAATGTTTCTTTTACATTTAAATATGGGTACACCCCAACCAATCTAATATATAAAAGGCAATGTCCTGACTGACTGACTGACTGACTGACTGACTGACTGACTCACTGACTGACCGAGGTCCAGCGCACAGCCTAAACCGCTGGTCGTAGAGACTTGAAATTTGGAGGGTGTGTTCGTCTCGATGCGTAGGGTTGTACTAAGAAAGGAATTTTGAAAATTCGCATGATAAGGGGTTCAAAATTGGGTTCTAACGTAAAACAAAAATGCTCTGTATTTCGGAAACCGTTAGTAGTAGAATCATGAAATTTTACAAGGAGATTCCTCAAATAAAATTAACAAACACGTGTTTCAGCGATACCTGAAATTTTCCTGAAAAACGGTAGTGTAACGTTTTCTTTGTAAAAAAATAAAAAAACTTTAGTTTTTACAACGCACAGCCTAAACCCCTGGTCGTAGAGACTTGAAATTTGGAGAGAGTTGTACTTTTAGGATGTAAAGGTGTACTTAAAAAGGAATTTGGAAAATTCGCTCCCTTAGGGGTCCAAAAAAGTATTTTAATGTATACACTTTGCGTTTTGCAACGCACAGCTTAAACCGCTGGACCTAGACACATGAAATTTGGAGGATGTATTCCTTTTTGGGCGTAGGGGTGTACTAAGGAAGGATTTTGGAAAATTCACCCTGTAAGGGGTCCAAAACGGCTTTTAATGTAAGACTAAAATACTTCGTATTTCGGAAACCGTTGGTAGTAGATACTTGAAAATTCTCAGGTAGATTCCTTATATCAAAATAGCAAAAATATGTTTCAGCAGTACCTGAAATTTTGCTGAAAAAAGGCACGTGTACGTTTTCTTTGTAAATAAAAACACTTTACGTTTTAGCCAGCTTTCAGCGTATTTTGACGATTTAAAAGTTAGTTTCACAGTGTAGTCATTGAGATCAAAATATTTTCAGGACCTCAAGGTTCAAATGGGACCCCTAAATTGAAAAACTTGAGTATGGTGTCGTTTCAAAGGTCGTTTCACGGTCTCGTTGTTGAAATCAAAATATTTTCAGGACCTCAAGGTTAAATGGGACCCTAAATTGAAAAACTTGAGTTCGGTGTCGTTTCAAAGATCGTTTCACAGTGTCGTTGTTAAGATTAAAATATTTTCAGTAAATAAAGGGTAAAATGTGACCCCTAAATTGAAAAACTTAAGTGTGGTGTTGTTTCAAAAGTCGTTTCACGGGATGGTTATTGATGTTTAAGTTGTTGTCTGCACGCAGCTTCGGGGATGTTTTCAAACTACGCGCGGACGAAGTCGCGCGCGGGTCATTTAGTCTTCCATATAAGTTTAGCTCCTCTCCATACAAAGGTTGTCTGGAAGAGGTAGGTTTTTTTTAATTTAGCGATAAGACATTTAGTTTTTTGTTTAATTGTTTTGTGTTTATTTTAACTAGTTTGTAAGCTGTGCAATAAAGTATTTTCATACATTCATTTTTTTGGTTCGGTACAGTTTTGCCCAAAATATATGTCGCCCCGATGTACCTTCTTTCTACCAATAGCAATCGCGCGCTAAAATCTTGCGCTGTTATTGGTTAATCGATTTCACGGCAAAATCGCGACCTCTCTTCTACATTCGACTCTCAGATGTGAGTGGACAGAGCTATACTATACGTTCGGCTACTGTCGGGTATCAGACTGCGCTTTTCTGCGCAAACGAAAACAGGCGATCGGACTTATATTTTGAGTAAAACTGTACTGATAGAAGGATGTGGGGGAGGCCTTAGCCCACCAGTGGGAGGGAACAGATAGCTAAATAAAACATAGTTTTTTTATTTTATTTGTATATAGGCTTTCATAATATTAGTGATCGTAACCGTGTGCTGATCAAAATGAGCCTAAACACGGCCAGTCTACTATTAGCCATCGAGGAGTTCCGTTGTCCACCTTCCGTCTCCATCATCAGATCAGCCCGCTGTCACCATCATGTTGTATTGTCATCGGAACTTGACAGGTACAGGTACCTAGTCAAGGTTTTTTTTTATAAATCTATTAAAATAAGAATTTCCCATAGAGGAAATGATGAAATGTTTGTAAATGACGAGAGACAGATGTCGCACTAGCACAATTAATCCTTTAGGACCATTCGGTTGACTTTGTTTAATTTATGTTGTTTTTGGTTTTGTTTTTGTTTGGTTTTGTTTAGTTTTAGTTTTAGGCTTTGTTTTTAGTTTTAGTTTTATAGCTGTTAGTTAACTAGGACATAATTTAATATTTTGTATAAGGTGGGAGAAGCCACTGGCTCCTGAAATACAGTTTTGAACTAGTTTGGGAGCCTATGGATTCATTATCATATAGAACTTCTCGACAACACGGACATAGTGAGAAAACTCAAAAGAATTAAACCTTATGAGTTAGTGTAGTGTAAACTATAGTGTAATGTAGTGCAAACTAGTGCTTGCTAATAAGAACACAAGAACGAAGTGTCCTCCCCTTAAATAGAGACAGTAAGAAAAGTGTCAATGGACACATTCTTAGGTATAATTTATGTTATAAATCTAGGTCAAAGTTAAATTACTTATTAGCCTGCTTTATGGCTAGATTGTAATGATATTGAACATTTATTATGTACAATAAAATAAAAAAATAGAACATCGTATTATGTCGATAAAGTTTTTTGTATTTGTATTCTTCTTTTTCAATAAATAATATTCTGTTCTATTCTTTAAGAATAGAATATTCTTATCAACCAGTCCGCTTTTACGACATCCACGGGAGGAGAAGGAGGGGTATTTTCTTAGGCCAGACACACCGCGGTTTAGAAAGATAATTATTTAACTTACGGGAAGACACTCGCACATAGCTGGCACGCGACTCGCCTCGTCGTCTCGCCTCGGCAAGCGTGAGTCTGCCGGTGTCTGCCTTTAAGCGTCACTTCACACAGCGCACACTGGTACCTGGAATATAACAACAAGTAATTAATTTTGTATAAATTAAAAAAAAACCTCAACGCGATGAAACGGCTGAACCGATTTTGATCAAACATAGCTAAGAACACCCCCGACAAATTCACCTATACAAACAAACAAAACTGAAATTTCATCCAAACGGGAGCTACGATGCCACAGAAAGACACACAACACACGCACGCACACACACACACACACACACACACACACACACACACAGACACGTAAAACTTATAACACCCCGTCGTTTTTGCGTCGGGGGTTAAAAACACTATTCAACTTCTAGTCAAAATGTGTTGGCGAAGCAGGAGGTTGCGGGTTTGATTCCCACCTCGGAGCAAATATTTGCACGATCTGCAGATGTTCAGGGTGTTCTGGGTATTTTCTATGTATAATAAAAAAATATCTATCTATGTAATGTATTGTGTTAAGTATATCAGTTATCTAGTACCCACAACACAAGCTCTGCTTAGCTTGGGGCTAGATAATGTTGTGTGAACTGTCCATCATTATTTATTTAATATTTATTTGTTATCCTCCCTACGTACCTTACCGCGTGGTTGGCGCGATGCGCACGCAGGATCGCTGGGTTCGCGAAGCGGAGCGTGCAAATTGAGCAGCGGTACTCACCGTTTGACTGAAAGAACACCTCATTTATTTATCCGTTTCGTACCTTGCAGGCTGCGCCAACTAAATAAAACTAGGGTGTACCTTACAGGCTGCGCCAAATAAATAAAACTAGGGTGTACCTTACAGGCTGCGCCAACTAAATAAAACTAGGGTGTACCTTACAGGCTGCGCCAAATAAATAAAACTAGGGTGTACCTTACAGGCTGCGCCAACTAAATAAAACTAGGGTGTACCGTACAGGCCTAAAACCTCGAGAAATTCCGTTGTCCACCTTCCGTCTCCATCATCAGATCAGCTCGCTGTCACCATCATATTGTATTTTCATCGGAACTTGACATGTATGCCAAATTTCAGCTCAATCGGTTGAGGATAACTGCTTTAAAATTCAGTTGCAAGATTCCACCCGGACATACATTGTAAGTTAATATTAAGCTTGTAAAAAAGTTAACGATGTTTTTTTTAATACAACTTGGATTGACGGATCAAGCATATGGCCCACCTGATGTTAAGTGGTACCCTCTGCCTATGAACAGTGCATTACCTCACAGGTCACATCAACCTAGGACGCGTCCTATGTGGCATTGCACTACGCCCACCTCCCTGAGACATAAAGATGAAAAGTCTCATGTGCCTGTAATTTCAACGGAACCCTTCAAACCGGAACACAGAAATGAGAGCACTACTGCTTTGCGGTTGAAATAGGTATGGTGGTAGTCCTTCCACGGAGGAATCTCACAAAAAAGCTCTACTACTACCAAAACAAGAATACAGTATGTATGTATGTATGTATTTACCTCTTCATGTCTCATCATATGAGCCTGGTAGGAATCTTTGAAAAGAAACCCCATCGCACAGCTCTGGCATTTAAACACTGCTTCTGCGTACTTCTTATCTCTTCTATTTGCTTCTAAATCCATCTTCTGTTCTTCTACGCTGAGTGTTATTTTGTTATATATATTCTTTTTTGAGTTCTGCCTAGTTTCTGTTTTATCGTTCTCGTTTGGGTCTTTGTCATTATCTGTTTCTTCTGAACTACTTTCTTCAAAGGAGTCATTATCATTATCAGTTGTTGTGTCATTAAATTGTTTTTCGTCATTAGGAATGCCTTGATTTTCACTATAATTCGCGACTATATTAGTTTCTTCAATCCCCTGATTTTCACTATTAATTACTTCTGGAACGTCAGTGAAATTCTTATTACTTACTTCAGACATTTTTTCAACAAAATCGTTATTCCTTAACTCTTGTGATTTTTCAACAAAATCAATATTGCTCACAAGCTCAGGCAATTTTTCGTCAGTGTTATTATTTCTTAGAGCAGCATCTTGTGACTTTTCAACAAATATATTATTTGTTACAGTAACTTTCGGTGGTTTATCAGCGAAATTGTTATATCTTACACTGTATTCATCTGTTTTTTCAACATAATCATTGTTTTTGTTATTCCTTACACTGTATTCTTGTGTATCAACACAATCATTATTTCTTAATTCTTGAGGTTTTTCAACAAAATTATTATTTGTTACATATTCTTGTGATTTTTCAACAAAACAACTATTTTTCATAAACTCTTGTGATTTTTCAACAAATATATTATTCTTAACATAATACTCTTGCGACTTTGCTAGAAAATCATTATGCCTAAACTCCTTTGATGTTTCAACAAAGTTTCTAACATTCAAGTCGGTTAAAGTTATATTAACTTCAGAAATTTCCTCTAAATTCGTTAATTCTATCTTATTAATATTCTCTGGTGGAGATTCAATGCTATCATTCCCGAATATAAATTCATCTACATCTTTCCTTGTGTTCACTTGATTATTTTCTTTAGTAATACCGACTAGAAACTCTTCATTGTTAAAATGGTCATCACCTGTGTCAGATTTGAGTAAATTAACGTTGAAATGATCGAATATATCGTCAGTTTGTACCTCAACATTGTTCGGTAGTAGTCCAAATTGCATCTCTTCGTGTAGTTGTACATATTTTTCTTGGAAGTCCGACGGGCAGTTCTCAATGTTATTATAGAAATGGTAGCTAGAGTTAAGGTGTTGAAGGCAGATGTCTTCTGGGCAAAGTATGGCGACTTGTGTGTCGCTTCTTTGTAGGTTTATTGTTCCCTTCTCACTGGAAATGATAAAATATACATTACCATAGCAATAAGATCTATTATCTGTCTATTATTAAGGTTATCTGGAAGAGAATGCTTTCTAGCATTAAGTTAGCCTTTGTACCTACTTCTTTGTTTTATGTGCAATAAAGAATTTTCTATCTATCTATCTAGCTATCTATCTATCTAAGATCTGTGGTGTGTCCGGCCTAAGAATAGACCCCTCCGTCTCCTCCCGTGGATGTCGTAAAAGCCGACTTAGGGATTACCCGGACTTGTTGATAAGATTCGTTGGTATAAGATTTGTCCTGGCTGCTAGCTTATTATGGAATGTGTTATTACTGGAAGAAAGCGTTAGCCGAGCCAGTCATGTGAAGCAATGGTGGCGATGAGTTCATCACGTGTCACGTCTATATTCCACGATGGTGCAACCCACTGTGAAAAGAGGCCCATTGAGGCTCTGCCTACCCCTTCGGGAAAAAAGGCGTGTGTCTATGTATGTATGTAAGATCTTCAGTGGCACTGGGCAAGATATACCACTTTGTAGCATAGTATGAATAAGTGGTAATCACTTGGTGGATGGATGGTGGTGGAATTACAACTTATTCATACTATGCCACAATGTATACAGAACCGGCCGGTATACAGAACTGAACTACAACTGAAACGAGACTCAAGTTGCGAGAAATCTATCCTTGAGTTGCGATAATATTGGATAGTATGAGTCTCAGTCAAGTATCAGTTACTATATTTGAACACTAGCTCCCACACTAGGATTCCCTGCGTTGTGGGTAGCTAGGCTCTTCCAAAAATCTAAGCTTAAGAATAATTAAACAAGGTTGGAATTAAACAAACACTTAAAAAACATAATTAAATACAAAACTATTTTAACATAGCTAAGTTTGTAACTAGCTAGTGTGGCATAGTATGAATAATTGGTAATCCCAGTGGTGGGATTGAAACGTTGCTGGGCGCAAGGGCCTCACTGCAAGATTAGTTGTACCTATTATAATATCAGTACAGTCCACAATTTTTTTTTTTTTTTTTTTTTTTTATTTTATTTCGAACATTTGATACTTGACTGAGACTGATAACTATCCAATATTATCGCAACTCAAGGATAGATTTCATTTCTCGCAGTCAAGCATAGATTTCTCGCAAGTCACGGATAGATTTTTCGCAAGTCACGGATAGATTTCTCGCAACTCAAGGATAGATTTCTCGCAACTCAAGGATAGATTTCTCGCAACTCAAGGATAGATTTCTCGCAACTCAAGCATATATTTCTCACAACTCAAGGATAGATTTCTCGCAACTCAAGCATATATTTCTCGCAACTCAAGCATAGATTTCTCGCAAGTCACGGATAGATTTTTCGCAAGTCACCGATAGATTTCTCGTAACTTAAGGATAGATTTCTCGCAACTCAAGGAGATAGATTTCTCGCAACTCAAGCATATATTTCTCACAACTCAAGGTTAGATTTCTTGCAACTCAAGCATAGATTTCTCGCAACTCAAGCATATATTTCTCACAACTCAAGGATAGATTTCTCGCAACTCAAGGATAGATTTCTCGCAACGCAAGGATAGATTTCTCGCAAGTCACGGATAGATTTCTCGTAACTCAAGGATAGATTTCTCGCAACTCAAGGATAGATTTCTCGCAACTCAAGCATAGATTTCTCGCAACTCAAGGATAGTTAAGTTCTGTATTGAATGTATGTTTGTTTATTTTTTATTGCTAGGTATAAGTTGGTATATTAGTTAGTTGTAGTTTAGTTATTAGTATATGACTATAGTTAGGTCTAGGTATATATATATATTGTATATATATATATGTGGGTATGTTTGACTTGTGCACCGCCGTCTTTTGATTTTGTATTATCCTGTCCATCCAAAGGTTGTCTGGAAGAGATAGCTTTTAGCGATAAGACCGCCCATTGTACTTTACTGTTATTGTTTTTTGTTCTTTTATTTTTCTTTTTGGTGTGCAATAAAGAGTTTATCTACCCATCTATCATTTTTTTTATACTGCTTGTTGACGTAACTTGCAGATGGCCCACCTGATGTTAAGCGGTAACCTCTGTCTATGAACAGTGCATTACCTCATAGGTCACGTCCACCTAGGACGCGCCCTATGTGGCATTGCACTGCGCCCGCCACCCTGAGACATAAAGATGAAAAGTTTCATGTGCCTGTAATTTCACCGGCACCCTTACCCTTCTAACCGGAACACAGCGATGCGAGCACTACTGCTTTGCGGCAGAAATAGGTATGGTGGTAGTACTTCCCCGGACGAACTCTTTCACAAAAAAGCTCTACTACTACTAAATATCTATCTGTATACCCGCCGGGCCTGGCTGATAGTTACCTGAATAGAACTGGGTATTCTAAACTTCTCTTCAGGCATATGGCCTTGAATAGCCACATTTGATCTATCTACTGTATACCGGCCGGGCCTGGCTGATAGTTACCTGAATAGAACTGGGTATTCTAAACTTCTCTTCAGGCATATGGCCTTGAATAGCCACATTTGATCTATCTACTGTATACCGGCCGGGCCTGGCTGATAGTTACCTGAATAGAACTGGGTATTCTAAACTTCTCTTCAGGCATATGGCCTTGAATAGCCACATTTGATCTATCTACTGTATACCGGCCGGGCCTGGCTGATAGTTACCTGAATAGAACTGGGTATTCTAAACTTCTCTTCAGGCATATGGCCTTGAATAGCCACATTTTGTTGAGGAAGTGGCAGCAGATGTAGCACAGGTGGGAGTCTGGACATAGCTGGAAAACAAGTAATTTATTTTGTAAAAATTAAAAAACTCTCAACGCAGTGAAATGGTTTTTTTTTTAATACTACTTGAATGACTGAACAAGCAGATGGCCCACCTGATGTTAAGCGGTAACCTCTGCCTATGAACAGTGCATTACCTCATAGGTCACGTCCACCTAGGACGCGCCCTATGTGGCATTGCACTGCGCCCGCCACCCTGAGACATAAAGATGAAAAGTCTCATGTGCCTGTAATTTCACCGGCACCCTTAAGTGCTTATTCACAGTGCACGGGCGGGGACGGGGGCGGGTGCGGGCGCGCGGGTCTTGGCGTCTTTATGTTCATAGTGACAGAGCAGCTGAGAGACTGAACGCACGCGTGTGTAGGTTCTAAAACTTCGTGCTACCTACGTCAAAACATGGATGAAGATCTTATTTTATTATTGGAAAATTCATATTTCAAATGGAAAGTAAATTATGTGAAGTTTGCTATACATGAAATAAACAAAGGACGAGAAGAATTGGGAGACGTTGCACGGCAGATATAAATTCTTCTGTATCAATTTCCATGATGCTGCGGGTGGTTCAAAAAGTTTAGAAACAGACGCGCGAGGCACTAACAGACGCAAGAACACTGTGAAAGCCACAGGCGGACTGAGCCAATAGAATCACCCGCGCGATAGTCACGCCACCCGCGCCCGCGCCCGCGCCGATGCAGACGCGCATACGCGCGACCACTGTGAAAGCGAGAGGCGTCTAGATACATTTGATCTACCCGTACCCGCACCCGCGCCCGCACTCGCCTTAACTCTGAAAGAGCACTTACCCTTCAAACCGGAACACAGCAATGCGAGCACTACTGCTTTGCGGCAGAAATAGGTATGGTGGTAGTACTTCCCCGGACGAACTCTTTCACAAAAAAGCTCTACTACTGTTATGGCTGAACCTATTTTGATCAAACATAGCTAAGGGCGTCCTAGGTGGACGTGACCTATGAGGTAATGCACTGTTTAGAGGCAGAGGTTACCGCTTAACATCAGGTGGGCCATTTGCTAGACCCGTCATTCCAAGTAGTATAAAAAAAAAACTTCTGTGCTTCTAACAGGCTGGGTATCTACTCAGCCAGATAACTACCATGCATAATGGACCATCCTTAGAGTTTGAATGTGCATAATATGGTTCTTTATGGCATCCTAAACAACCACTACAGTATACCAGATTTATCACAGACACTATATACCATGAACAATAACATAGGACTCAGAGGACACTCGCTGAAGCTGCAACGCCGGCCAAGTACCAGCAATCCGATGATGCACATATTGCCCAACCGTGTTGTGCACACTTGGAACCGGCTACCAGACTCAGTGATCAGTGCCCCCTCAGTGAATTCTTTCAAAAATAGACTTGACAAACATTTAAAGTGCACTGATAAGGACTAAGATATAAACGCATCAGCTCCGAGAGCTGCCTGTATATTATAAATTAATAAATAAAAATCCGAGGATGAACATATTGCCTAATTGTGTTGTCTGTACTAATATTTATTCTGTGGTTGTGTGCACTTGGAACCGGCTACCAGACTCAGTGATCAGTGCCCTCGTAGACGACCTCTGTGGTGCGGCGGGCGAAGGTTGGCCTGCGACGCAGGAGGTTGCGGGTTCGATTCCCGCCTCGGAACAAATATTTGTGCGATCGCAGATATTTGTTCAGGGTGTTCTGGGTATTTTCTATGTATAATAAAAAATATCTATCTATTTAATGTATTATATTAAGTATATCAATTATCTAGTACCCATAACACAAGCTCTGCTTAGTTTGGGGCTAGATAATGTTGTGTGAACTGTCCAGCATTATTTATTTATTTATTTATCTTAGTCCTTATCAGTGCACTTTAAATGTTTGTCAAATCTATTTATGATAGAATTAACCGAGGGGGCACTGATCACTGAGTCTAGTAGCTGGTTCCATTTGCGAACGACGCGATTAGGCAATATGTGCATCCTCGGATTGCTGGTACTTGGCCCGCGTTGCAGCTTCAGCGAGTGTCCTCTGAGTCCTATATTATTGTTCATGGTATATAGTGTCTGTATAGTTTGTGTGTGTGTGTGTGTGTGTGTGTGTGTGTGGTATATAGTATAACATCTTCTTTGACTTGACCTACATTAGCTCATCTATGCGTTGAGCTAATGTAGGTCAATAGGTATATTAGGTAGGCTTATTTACTCCGTGCGCATGCAAATAAATACGAAAAATGAGAACTTACGTGCATTCCTATAACGTCTCGGTATTTGTCCCGTGTGTCCTCATTTGTGTCAGCATTAACTGTGCTATGGCATACAAAACATAGGAACGAAGACATTGTAGCATAAATTCAGTCTATAAATTCACAAATAAAACGTAATGTTTACTTCCTGCGAAAACGAAAACAAAACAAACCAAAACCACCACAATAAATTTTAGAAAAACAAACTACGTATTAAACAAATACATCAGTCAGTCCATTGTCAGCGTATGTCAGTCCTTATGTCAGTCCACAGTCCACAGACATCAGCACGAGGGTTGTTATGTTCTGTTATCTTCAAAAGTCAAAAAATCATGAAGGTTTTTTCTTTATTATTTTAAAGGAGTTTTGTCACTGTGTGACAAGTGACAACGTCACTCCCGTACAGGAAATATCGGAAATATATAATGATTATATTTACATACTATTCATACTACTCTAAAATATAGCTTAACGAGCATCTCGGCTTCCTCGGAAAGCGGGGAAGCCAAGATGCCGTTACATATACCTACATTGAAATCAAACATGAATCTCATGTCATGTCGTTGGGCTTCATTCCGAACACACTCCGCCAGCACATGATGGACGTCTTCTTCAACATTACACTCTGAGCAATTCGGGGAATCTGATATTCCCATCATAAATCTAAACTTGTTTGTCGGAATGTGTCCAGAACTATTTAACCATGAAGTTAAAAATTCAAGCTTCTTGCAAAAAACACTCCTTTTTTTTTGTCTTTTTGTATCTTTGATTATATATCCAATTGACTCTTCCCGCCATTTTCGAAAAGAGACGTGTCTACTTTTATTTTATTTCTTTTCCTAGTGTTTTCTTGAGTTATTTTGTGTTATTTTGGTGGCATTTTAACGAATGTAGCTCGTTTAAAAAGCACAAGTGTAGTGAAATGAAATGGAAGTGAATTGCGTGACTTTTGAAATTGGTGGAAATTGTCTACCAAAGTTTTAGTGAAATCTGCCACCGTTTTACTAAAACATGACTCGACTGTGACTTTGACGCAATCACAAGGATTCTGTTTTTTAGCTCGAGGATAGTGCAGTAATAAACATAGCTATTACCATAGATTTAGTATATGTACTAGATCTACAATCAGAGATCGAAGATGGAACCAAAAAAAATATGTGCACGTGTTGGTGAAAGTCTATGTCCGAGTTAAAAATAGTGTTGTCCTCGTCCAACACTTTTACATTGTCGATAGAATTCATCATCCGTCCGTGATGTGTATGGTAGATAAATACATCTTAATGCAGATTAAGTCTTTCATGAATAACACAGTTTGGCAGATTTGACGTCATAAAGAGAATTTTGAATACAGTTAATAAATAAACCTTTATTATTTATTGACCCCTAAATATTACAGTTTTATTTATAGGTGGGATCTTAGAGTTTCCCTTTTAAATTTAAACTTAAAATGTTTGCTGCATATACCTAGTGGAGTTCTTATTTGAGTCCATCCCACTCTTCTTATAACCGATAACCATTTTTCTCGTAGCAAAGGATTACTTGGAAATCTGAAAGCACAAAAACATTTTATATCAGCCGTGCTACGCCCATATAATTTTTCACTCTGTTACTTTATCTACAGACAATTTGTTACCCCAAAGTTTATTATTTTTCAAGTGTAAACCACGCTTTATGGATAACATTAAATTTAAATGTAACCCAAAAATTCCGTTCCAGTGGGACTCGAACCCGCACCCTCGCCTGTCATCGGCGATGCCTTAAACAATTTAGCCATAGATCGAGCTATGACGCTGGAGACGAAATTTGTGGGCACTATCAACTCGGCTGTAGCGCCAAGTCGATAGTGCTGTATCTACAGGTGTTTCATTGGAAACCTTCTGTTCAAAGTTCGAAAGTAAAGACATCGCTGATCACAGGCGAGGGTGCAGGTTCGAGTCCCGCTGGAACGGAATTTCTGGGGTATATTTAAATTTAATTTGTTACCTATTATTTTATTAAGCAGAAATAAACAATATTTATTTATAAAAAATAAAAAATAAATATACCCTTTCGGGAAAAAGGCGTGTGTACAACAACGTAAATATTTACTCCAAAATATCTACTACACAAACTGCAATAAAACACCCGTGGTGCTTTAAAGTTACCTTTTCAATAGTCAATACAAAAACACACACCTCAATGTCCACCTGGTTATTATAGATTTTTTTTTAAAACGGTAAAATGTTAACAGAGCAAACATATTTACTCCAAACAAAGTAAACCTCCATTCTAGGATGGACAAAAATTTAATTTATAGTTAGGTATAGTGCGCTTCATGTAAAAAGTAGTAAACTAGGTAGGCACTCATTGAATGCATAGGTATACATCTCTTAAATAAGTAGAAAAGTAAGTAATCTCTTAAAACGAACGCTGGAACGCCTGAAGAAGCTTGACCGCCAGCGTTCTTTTTACATGATGCGCATTATACTACGATATAGACTGCAACAGGACTATCGATATTTCTGACGTCATCACTTGGTCAAGCCCTATCGTAATCAAACATTTTTATATTTTACATAAAATATTGTTTGTTTCTAGGTGCAGCAACGAAATATTATTAAAAAATATAAGGGAAAGTCCTAATCTACGAATAAAACTGGTTTTTAGGCCATTTACTAAAGCAGAATTGATAAAATAAGCAATACAATCGAACTACCAATAATCTCTTATTTACCTGTGAAACGTGTATTTTCCCGGATAATTACGTCTTGTATATTCACAGTCACAAACTGAACATGACACCATTGTCATACAAAGTTATATTTGTTATTTAATAGTAAGATTACTAAAAAAATTACGAAATTAGTTAAACTGCACAAGAGACCGTCCGGTATGGGCATGAACTCAAGCAAAACATGTCAAATTCAATACATTGTTGCTGTCACTTTTCTTCTTGCACGGGGTACATTTAAAAATGACTTCTCTCTCCCACGCTTCGTTTGTCTATTTAGCGTAGCGAAAAAATTCTACGTCTATGGCTATTACATAAATTATAACGGCGAGAGGAGCGAGCCGCGAATAAATCTGTTTTTTAGCTCAAGGAACATGCAATACCTACCTAATAAAGATCGCAATTATTAGAACACAATTATAACGGCGAGCGGAGCGAGCCGCAACAATTCTGTTTTTTTATCTCAAGGAGAGTGCAGCGTTGACTCCATAAGTTGGTTCAAAACGTACACGATCAACACACAACATGAACACAGCTATACACAAAATAATGTATAAATATTTAGTTTTAATTTTTGTTCTGTAAAACAAACAAAAAAAATGCCGCCCTAGGCTACAGCCTAGTCAGCCTGCTGGTAAACCCGCCACTGGCGAGTACAGGCCGCGTAGCAATACAGGATAGCAATAGCACAGTCGGATACCGATCCGCAGTTCAATGGAACTGCAGGAGAGTAGTTAATAAAAAAAGTGAAATTATTTATTTAGTTAATAAATTCAACCCTTTTCAGCCAGGCTCTGTGTTTAAATTGAGCGGCTTCTCCTGCCTCAGGGATGATAGACCTGACGGTTGGGGAGGAGCCGCTCTTCTTATTAAAAATTCTTGCTACTATTCACAATTCCCTTTACCTACCCATGATAATAATAACTTAACTGCTGTTGCTTGCATAGTTAATAAAGTCTGCTTTGTATCTACTAGTCTATTTATATACCTCATCCTTCCCTTCAAATATTAATTGAAGTAGAAAATTTACTTTCTAGTCTTCCTAAGCCTTTTGTTGTCATGGGAGATTTTAATGCTCATCATAGGACATGGGGCAGCTCTGTGTCTAATTGCCATGGTAAAGACCTCCTTGAGATAATTGATAGACAAAATCTCTGCATACTTAATGATGGTTCCCAAACACGAAGAACAAAACCTTCAGAAAATGATAGTGCCGTTGACTTATCAATAACTTCTCCTAGCCTAGCTTCATCCATTTCATGGGAAACACAACAATCCACACATGGTAGTGACCATTTCCCAATCATTTTAAAATTTTCCCAGTTTAAAGTTAATATTGAACCCAAAGCACCACCCAGAATGAGATATAGAATAATAAATAATAAATGGAGTGATTATAAATCTCATGTTGACGATAACTTACACACATTGCCTCCTATTTCCCAGGATATTAGTGATTGTGCAAATAGTTTCAACAATAGTTTGATAGACGCTGCTAATGCAACCTTTCCTCTTAAAAATAGTGCTTCAGACCATCGACGTAAATAAAATGAGTGGACGGGCCTTCTCATCGATTTTGATACGTATTGCACCTATAACGTAACGTTGATAACTACTACGACGCACTGCGCGCGAGTCGTGGCGTCACACCCTCCCCCGCACCCCGGGCCGCACCTCGCCGCTTCGCTCTCCTAGCTACCCTCCGCAACGCACCGCCCCGCTGTCCTCCGCTCCGCATCACCTCGCTTATTTTATATGAATATCCGTTCAGCTCTGCCCCGCTCCGCTCGTGCTGTTTCCATTGAAGTGGAGCAGAGATTTCGAGCATAGTGATTGGTCAATTCATGCACCGCTAAGCACCGCTCCGCCCAACTCCGCGTCAATGGAAACGCAGCCTTAGGGAACGATAGTTTTGAAGCTTCTAAACAGACCTAGCCAGTACACTTCGCTTCAGTCAGTCTTTGTCACGGCAACGAGTGACAGCTATGCTGAAAAATACCAAAATTAGATACCTTGGTGATACAATGCCTTCCTGTGCTTTTCTGCAAGTGCAAACAACACAAGAAATACCTACAAATAAAGCTTCAGGCATCGCATTTCATTCGTAAGTAAAGGTTTTGTAATATAATTTTCATCAATTGATAAAAAACTTATAAATCGTCGTGTAGTAGGAAAACTACATAACTAACACATTTTGCGAAATCGACTTTATTGCATGGTTATGATGGCCCATACATGTCGATGAACACGTCTTGCTCTAGAGGACGAGCGACAAGGAGGACTACCTACGCCCCAGGACATTATCTCAATGTTCCCCACTCTGAATGAAAGTTAACAGACACAAGTTTATACTCGTATTTAGTTTGAATTTTAGTCGACATACCTTTTTCTTTTTGATACTTAGAATATTAATATTATTATTAATTTCTTATTTTTATTATTTTATTGTGTTCCACAAATTGATTTCATTTTGTTGATTTTATAAGCATTAGTCGTATGATAAGTTTGTTATGTCACTTACTTTGAATTTATAAGTCTGCTAAAATAATTTAGGTGTTTCAGTAGTTTTCTAATATTCGGTCTTGATAAAAATAAATGATTATAAGTTGGTTTTATTTTAAAATGTATTTTAATATTATTTAAATCTATACCCATGGATAGGATTGTCATATTCAAATAAGTAAATAATAGATCATTTCATGATTTCACTATTATGGGAAAATTAAATAATGGCACTTATCATTAGCTTTTTGAACCTCGGTGGAGATCATTGACGAAGGAAAACTAAACAATTGACAAGCA
Source organism: Operophtera brumata (assembly GCA_932527175.1). Lineage (NCBI taxonomy): Eukaryota > Metazoa > Arthropoda > Insecta > Lepidoptera > Geometridae > Operophtera > Operophtera brumata. Next base: position 27,591,562 of record OW052239.1, on the reverse strand, counting down.
AAAATAAATTACTGCATCAATCATTCAAAACTTTGGCGAGGGAAAAATACATAGTCGTGTTTTTATTTTTTTCTCTTAATAAAAAGAACTAAATAGTAGATTGTATCATAAGGGAGCAACATAATATTTTTACGGCGAGGGCGCTTTTTTGAATCCAGAGCGAAGTGAGGGATTCTAGAGTAGAATCCCGAGCGTAGCGAGGGATTCTTTAGCAGAATCCTGAACGTAGCGAGGGATTCAAAGTACGTCGCCCGAGCCAAAAATATATGTTGCGCCCGTGTGATACACTCTGCTTTTCATCACCCACTATGAGAAAATAAAAGGCGCCTCATATGTTATTGTAATATTATTATTTAATAAAACAAATGGTTGTTTTTTTGTGTTTTTGTGTTTTTTTTTGGGTGTTTTTGTTGTGTTTTTTGTATTTTGTGTTTTGTGCTTTTTTGTGTTTTTTTGTGTTTTGTGTTTTTTGTGTGTATTGTGCTTTTTTGTGTTTTTTTGTATTGTGTTTTTTGTGTTTTATGTTTTTTGTGTTTTTTTTTGTGTTTTTGTGTTTTTTTTTGTGTTTTGTGTTTTTTGTGTGTTTTGTATTTTTTGTGTTTTTTTGTTTTTTTGTTTTTTTTTGTGTTTTGTGTTTATTGTGTGTATTGTGTTTTTTTTGTGTTTTGTGTTTTTGTGTTTTTTTGGGTTTTGTGTTTTTTGTGTGTTTTGGGTTTTTTTGTTTTGGGTTTTGGGCCGTCGTACCAGCCAGTATTTATTCAAACAATATTTGCGTTCGAATTATTTGGCACTGGTTCCAAATTCAATAAGTGCGCCGCAATTATCTTTGCCGCGCACTTTTTGAATTAGGAACTTTTTAAGTGCGCCGCAAAACTCATTACTGCCCGCTAAAAGTTGGGTGCACTTAAAGGCGAACCCAGTCGTCCTTTTCGAATAGATGGGATGAAAATGTATTATCATTAAATTCGAAAATAGATACAGTACCAATCTATAACATATCAAAACACGGACTGCAAAATTAGTTACGATAAAAAAGTTATTGCCATTTTTGACGCAATAAAACAGTAAATCGCGTTTTTTTCACGATTTTGGTTTTGTTGTTGTTATTAGTTATTTAGTTTTAGGAATGGGCTACATTGATTCTTGTCGGGATAAATTTAGGGAATTAGGCATAATGACAATGACTGGGGAATTTATTCTACAGAATGTTCTTCATGTAAGAGAAAATATAAATGAGATGACTAGACACACAGATGTACATAATTATAATACTAGACATAGAAATAGCCTCGTCTTACCCAAAATTAGATTAGCTGAGGTAAGCAAAAGTTATTACTGCACCTCAATAAAATTGTATAATAAAATACCAGACAATGTACAAAATATGTCAGAAAACTCATTTTAATTATTTATAAAAGGACATTTAATTAATAAAAGTTATTATAAGTTGAACGAAGCTTTTGCTGACAAAACATTGTTTTTGGAAATGTGATTAATGAAATATTTTAATGGTTTAATGGTTTATATTTAATATTATAATTGACGATGCTTTTGCAGATAACTTATCGCTTGTTTTGTTTTATATAACTGGGTATTTTTAATAAGTAATTATTAGTTTTTTCTATTTTTTGTGTAAAAACCATAGACGTAGAATTTTTTCGCTACGCTAAATAGACAAACGAAGCGTGGGAGAGAGAAGTCATTTTTAAATGTACCCCGTGCAAGAATAAAAGTGACAGCAACAATGTATTGAATGTGACATGTTTTGCTTGAGTACATGCGCATACCGGACGGTCTCTTGTGCAGTTTTAACTAATTTTGTAATTATTTTAGTAATCTTACTATTAAATAACAAATATTACTTTGTATGACAATGGTGTCGTGTTCAGTTTGTGAGTGTGAAGATACAAAACGTAATTATCCGGGAAAATACACGTTTCACAGTTAAATAAGAGATTATTGGTAGTTCGATTGTATTGCTTATTTTATCAATTCTGCTTTAGTAAATGGCCTAAAAACCAGTTTCATTCGTAGATTAGGACTTTCCCTTATATTTTTTAATAATATTTCGTTGCTGCACCTAGAAATAAACAATATTTTATGTAAAATATAAAAATGTTTGATTACGATAGGGCTTGACCAAGTGATGACGTCAGAAATATCGATAGTCCTGTTGCAGTCTATATCGTTGTATAATGCGCATCATGTAAAATGAACGCTGGCGGTCAAGCTTCTTCAGGCGTTCCAGCGTTCTTTTTAAGAGATTACTTACTTTTCTACTTATTTAAGAGATGTATACCTATGCATTGAGTGAGTGCCTACCTAGTTTACTACAAATAATGTACAATTATAGTACGCGTCATGTAAAAAGAACGCTGGAACGCCTGTAGAAGTTTGCCACCAGCGTTTTTTTTACATGACGCGCACTATACCCACCTATAAATTAAATTTTTGTCCATCCTAGAATGGAGGTTTACTTTGTTTGGAGTCAATATGTGTGCTCTGTTAACATTTTACCGTTTTTTTTAAATCTATAATAACCAGGTGGACATTGAGGTGTGTGTTTTTGTATTGACTATTGAAAAGGTAACTTTAAAGCACCACGGGTGTTTTTATTGCAGTTTGTGTAGTAGATATTTTGGAGTAAATATTTACGTTGTTGATTTTACATTTACACACGTCTTTTTCCCCGAAAGGGTATATTTTTTTTTATATAAATAAATATTGTTTATTTCTGCTTAATAAAATAATAGGTAACAAATTAAATTTAAATATACCCCAAAAATTCCGTTCCAGCGGGACTCGAACCTGCACCCTCGCCTGTGATCAGCAAAGCCTTTACTTTCGAACTTTGAACAGAAGGTTTCCAATGAAACACCTGTATATACAGCACTATCAACTTGGCGCTATAGCCGAGTTGATAGTGCCCACAAATTTCGTCTCCAGCGTCATAGCTCGATCTATGGGTAAATTGTTTAAGGCATCGCCGACGACAGGCGAAGGTGCGGGTTCGAGCCCCGCTAGAACGGAATTTTTGGGTTATATTTAAATTTAATGTTATCCATAAAGCGTGGTTTACACTTGCAAAATAATAAACTATGGGGTAACAAATTGTCTATAGATAAAGTAACAGAGTGAAAAATTATATGCGCGTAGCACGGCTGATATAAAATGTTTTTTGTGCTTTCAGATTTCCAAGTAATCCTTTGCTACGAGAAAAATGGTTATCGGTTATAAGAGTGGGATGGACTCAAATAAGAACTCCACTAGGTATATGCAGCAAACATTTTAAGTTTAAATTTAAAAGGGAAACTCTAAGATCCCACCTATAAATAAAACCGTAATATTTAGGGGTCAATAAATAATAAAGGTTTATTTATTAACTGTATTCAAAATTGGAATAAGAACCTTATTCTCTTTATGACGTCAAATCTGCCAAACTGTGTTATTCATGAAAGACTTAATCTGCATTAAGATGTATTTATCTACCATACACATCACGGACGGATGATGAATTCTATCGACAATGTAAAAGTGTTGGTCGAGGACAACACTATTTTTAACTCAGACATAGACTTTCACCAACACATGCACATATTTTTTTTGGTTCCATCTTCGATCTCTGATTGTAGATCTAGTACATATACTAAATCTATGGTAAAAACGGAGGTAAGTACTTACTTACCTACTTACTTTGTTAATTTGACTTGTCCAAGCACATGCAATATGTCAAAGGATATGAATAAATGAAATGAAATGAAACTACAGCGACGAAATATTTGACAAGACTTCACGCATGACCGATGGTCCGGTACAGACTGCAAAAAAATCTGATGCCTAAGGGGTATCGTATTGATTTAGAATTGTAATTTGCATTATTTACGTCAAAACATTGCTAAGCACGTCGCTTTAGGTAATTGCATATAATATGTAATAGCATGTTAATTAACCTTATAGCTTTCCAAAAGAAATCTAAGGTAAACAAAAATGGATAGAAGTAATAAGACGAGCAAAAACAGACGACTTTTGGAAGTGGAATACATTTTCCCGTATTTGCTCTGATCATTTTCTACACAATGAATTTTATACGCCAAAAAACGGTTAGTAGTAGTAGAGCTTTTTTGTGAAAGAGTTCGTCCGGGGAAGTACTACCACCATACCTGTTTCTGCCGCAAAGCAGTAGTGCTCGCATTGCTGTGTTCCGGTTTGAAGCGTAAGGGTGCCGGTGAAATTACGGCCACATGGGACTTTTCATCTTTATGTTTCATGATGGCGGGCGAAGTGGAATGCCACATAGGGCGCGTCCTAGGTGGACGTGACCTGAGGACCCTGAGGTAATGCACTGTTCATAAGCAGAGGGTACCACTTAACACCAGGTGAGCCATCTTCTTGATCTGTCATTCCAAGTAGTATAAAAAAACTCATTGTGCAAAATTCTTAAAACTGCATTCTGCAGTTTCTAAAATACTGGAATTTTTATACATTTATGTTTCCGTACGATTTTTAAGATATTTTCTTAGTTTATTGAGTGATAAAAAATATATTTTTCACAAATTGATTGAGCTGAAGACCTTAGGTGGACTTGCTTTTCTATCGATTTATATTGTGTATGTTTGAGAGCTGAAAAATAGATACGTAACTACATAAAACTGAAGGGAACCATGTATTTTTGTAAAAGTTTCATTAAATAATTGCATTTTTTTCGGCGATTTTTTGTACTATAAACCTACAGAAATAACTTTAGAAAACACATTGCATCTGTTAAAGTATTAAGTATTAAAAAAATACAGTTATTAAGAAGTTAAATATTTTAATTTCACCTAGTTTATTTACAAGACCGCCAGGAGTGGCGCTATAGAGAAGAGGCCTTTACTCAGCAGTGGGTGTTACCGGCTGGATAGATAGATAGATAGATAGTTTATTTGTTGACCGTACCTTAAATCCGAATTGTCTTATTTTTCACGGACGTTTTGCATACAAACGGCCAACACGCAATACGGCAATACGCAATACGATAGGTAAGGCCCGTCCATTATTTTACTTTGGTCGAAGCTTCAGACAAGCTACCATCTCCACCATGGTGGGATTCTGAGTGTAGTGCAGCTGTTGCTCAGAGAAAGGAGGCCGAGTTGAACTATAGGTAATATAGATATGTCTGAGGACAATTATGATAAATTGATTAACATAGTAACTAAAACTAAGAAGTTATTGAAAGAAAAGAAATTTCAAGGTTGGAGGAGTTTTTGCTCAACTTTAACACCCCTTTCAAAACCTTCAGAAGTCTGGAGAAATATTAGACGTTATCGAGCTGGAGTAAGTGCATCTACTTCTGCAACTATGCCATCTTTTCTAAATGATAGTTTCTTAGACCGTTTGGCTCCACCAGTACCACCAAGAGAATTGTTTGTAACCTCAATCCCATATCATTTTACTTGTCCTTATGGCTTTGATGCCCCCTTCTCAATACATGAGCTGAAAGGTGTGTTATCTGGGACTCGTGATACAGCTCCCGGTAAAGATGGTATTCTAGGGTGCGTTCCGAGTCACGCTATAATCGATGTGATTGCTATTATTAGCGTTCCGAAACGCTGTGAGCGCGACTACGATATTGCGTGTGACGTCATGAATGACGTCATTAAATCCGCCATATTGCGATTACACCGACCATGCCCCAAACCGATATTACTGTGAGCGCTACTGTCAAAGTGACAGACTACAGAGGTTATTGATATAGGGTGCGTTCCGAGTCACGCTATAATCGATGTGATCGCTATTATTAGCGTTCCGAAACGATGTGAGCGCGACTACGATATTGCGTGTGACGTCATGAATGACGTCATTAAATTCGCCATTTTGCGATTAAACCGACCATGCCCCAAACCGATATTACTGTGAGCGCTACTGTCAAAGTGACAGACTACAGAGGTTATTGATAATATCGTTTATAAAGCGTTCCGAGTCACGTCAACGCTCAAACTGCCATAAGCGCGATTTCTGAATCGGAACGCAAAATAGCACTGTGATCGCTCACATAGATTTTATCGTGACTCGGAACGCACCCATAATATCGTTTATAAAGCGTTCCGAGTCACGTCAACGCTCAAACTGCCATAAGCGCGATTTCTGAATCGGAACGCAAAATAGCACTGTGATCGCTCACATCGATTTTATCGTGACTTGGAACGCACCCTTATTCATTTTATGCACATCTTGGTGATAGCGCTTTGCATTATTTTCTTGATCTTATCAATTCAGTCATGTTGACAGGTGTCATACCTCCAACATTAAAATCACAAACAGTGTTGCCATTTCTAAAACCTACTAAAAATTCTGCAGATTCCACTTCCTATCGACCCATAGCTTTATCCCCAGTTATAATTAAAATTGCGGAACATCTAGTTAAAAATAGAATTGAATGGTATATTGAAAACCAAAGTCTCTTACCTAATAGCCAATATGGCTATAGGAAAGGCAGAAGTTCGATGGATAGCGTTAGTGTTTTTACGACTGATATTCGTATAGCTTTTTCACTCAATAAATCAGTTGTAGCCACATTCTTAGACGTAAAATCTGCCTATGATAATGTTTTAATTGAAATACTGATTAAAAAATTAAACTTTTTAAAAATTCTTCCTATATTAACCAATTTTATTCAAAATATGTTAGCTGGTCGAGTAATCATCTTAAATCAGCTTACAAGAGTGGCTTGGAAAGGCTTACCTCAGGGCTCTGTTTTAAGCCCACTTCTCTACAATATTTATACGTATGATCTAGAAGCATCTGTAAGTGACACAGTTAGTATCTTACAATATGCAGATGATTTACTAATATACACTTCTAGCAGTTCCATTGATACAGCATCCTTAAAAATAACTTTTGCTCTAAAAAAAATAAAGTTATGGTTAGACAAGCACGGTTTAGAGCTCTCAGCGTCTAAAAGCACTGTAGTTACGTTCACGCGCCAACTTAATCCAAAACTTGCAAATATTCATTATGATGGAGCTATTATCCCTTTAAAAAGTTATGCTAAATTTTTAGGCGTCATTTTGGATTCGGAGCTCACTGGCCATCCACACTGTGAGTATGTTGTTGCAAAATGTGAAAGACATCTGAACTTATTGAGATGCCTCACTGGTGTTTGGTGGGGTGCTCATCCCTTCTCATTGAAACGAATATATAATGCTCTCATAAGAAGTACTTTAGATTATGGTACTTATCTATTAGAACCTGGAAGAGTAGCAGCATTTAAGACATTGGATGGGATTCAGTCAAGAGCAATGCGTATAATCATGGGGGCAATGAGGTCCAGTTCTATCAATGCTCTTCAGGTGGAATGTGGTGATCCGCCTTTACTTTTAAGGCGCTATAGGTTCAACGAATATTTTTGTATGAGGCGAAGAAGGCGAGCGCACGCTCTGATACCGTGTTTTTATGTATAAAAAAAATATATAAAAATGTCGTTCAAAGTTTTGTTTAATTTTGTTGATGAATTCACTAACTCAAATAATAACTAACATGTAACCAAATGTTTCAAAAATTAAAACGTGAGAGAAGTGAGTGAAAAATAGCATTTAAACTTTAAAAGGAGGTATCTTTCTTATTTTTTTTATCGTGTGAAGTAATTCAAATATCGTATTGAATTATTGATTTCACTAGATAAAAAGCTCAAGAATATCATATATTTTTTTCTTCATAGAAAACTATGAAAATTCTTTTCAAAAACTTTAAAATTCTAGAGACATTTGAGAACCTATCGCGCCTTAAGACGTCAATTCCTGTCCAACAGATTTTGTTTCCGTGCTTTGCAGTTTTCCAATCATCAACTTCTTCCTAAAATTCAGCATCTATCACTTCTTACGTCCACATCTTCTTACTGGAAAAACAAACGGCCAACATTTATAGTCCATAGATACAAAAAATTCAAAAATTTGTCAGCCCCAACACACCAATCATTTCGGCTTCCTATCTTTGACTGTAGTTTTCAAGCTCTAATTTTCCCGCCAGATGTATATTTTGACTTGAATATAGATCGTAGTGAAACACAAGCAAATGTTTATTTCAAATCTACTGTCGACCACCGATGGCCCGGATGGCATCAAATATTTACTGATGCCTCCAAGCACTCTCAGATGGATAATGGTGTAGGTGTTTATCACAAACAGTATAATATAGTGCAAAAAATTAAATTTCCTCCTGAAACGTCGTGTAAAAGCACTGGAATATATTTTGCTAATGAAACTCAGAAACACGGTTATATTTAGTGATTCTATGAGTTCTTTACAATCACTTATTAAGTACCCTTTTAGATCTAAAACGTTCTACCCTAGCATACTAGAAGCTAGACTCAAACTTATTTGCTGTATTTCTCATGGCTATAACGTAAATTTTGCATGGATACCAAGTCATTGCGGTATAATAGGCAATGAGCAAGCAGATAAACTAGCTAATCAGGCTGTGGAGTGTGGAGACATTTTTGCGTACAAAAACTTTTCGCATGATCTTGTTGCACTGCCCAAAGTTTATCTCAAAGAATCTTGGGATAAAGATTGCGATCATTCCAGCAACATTAAAGGCAGATACTATAGACACATACAATCAGCAATACCTATTAAGCCATGGTTTTATAAACTTAAATTGAGCAAACCTGCCACCACAGTTCTAATAAGAATGCGGCTGGGGCACACGTGCACGCCAGCCCATTTGGCTAAAATGAAAATAGTTAGTAACCCATCTTGCGTCTGTGGAGATGATTTTGATGTTTTTTTTTTCCTGCAGTAACTACGACCATCTTAATTTTTATAATGAATTGATTTCACTCCATGTCCCGCTTCCTTCTAGTATAATAGTCCTTCTTGCATCCCTAGAGCCCGATATATATAAAACTTTAGAATCCTTTATTTGTTACAATAATATAATTTTTTTATTAATATATTCCCACCAATCCTCATACTATTATTTATACTCCAATCCACTCTCCTGTTTTTTTTTTTCCCATATCCGCGTTTTGTAAAATATAATGTTTCCCTAATTTTTACTTAAAAACTCAATAAAATAAAAATGGCAAAGGCACAAGCCGTGCGACGACACAAAAAAAAAAAAAAAAAAACAGCTCTATCTATATAAATGTCAGAGTCAAGTCAAGTCACAAGTCTGTCACTCTGTCAGACTGTCAGTCAGACAGAATCGTGAAAAGATAGTTTTTGCAAGGTTTTGCCTCTGCGAAGCATTCATTTAGAACATTGTTTCAAAACCCACTTAGAACTGAAATACATAATCAAATACGACAATAAACTGTGCGCATTCTCGACAAAACTTTCTTGTGCTGTTGTGGTTATTGATAACATAATTTGGTTAGGACTATAGGCGGCGGAAAAATTCGATAAGTGGTGGACATAATATAATTAGTTGTGTGCTTATTCAGCTGCGTTGTTTTCTCTGCAATCGCCGGGTTTTGCGCTGTATCGTTCATATTGCGATGGGCTACAGTGCGGAGTGATGATAGCCTACTGTATTTACGAAAAATTTCATCGAATACAAGTTAATGAGCGATAACATCATCCAGTACTGTGAGTATAGTATTATTTTAATATTTAGCTGATTCTTATAGGTATTATTACGATCTAAAATAATAGTCTAAGTATTAAATAATCATTAAATTATATTATCATCTAAATATTAGAAGTAACTGCTTAAACAACCATTAAGAAGGGTTGGGTTTAGAATCGTTTGGCAGGAGGAGGAGTGTAGGAGTAGGGGGAGAGGAAGGGGAGGGGTACCCCTTTGCCCCTGGTACCAGTCCTATAACAAGGTAACTTATAGTTTTCGAGAAAAAAAATAAAGAACTTTTTGAGGTTAAGTATGAAATTTTTGAATTGGAAGTTTCGAATGTTACGGGAGTCATCGCCAACATGCAGGGAGGGTGCAGAAAATTCCAGCCTCGGCCACCTTGTCCAGGAAACTTGTGCTTTTAGAGAAAAATAATAAAGAAAATTTTACAAAATCGGAACATAAAATGATAATATTAATGATTTAATTTATGAGTACCTCTATCTGTGGAGGAGGGATGTTGAAAGAAATAAGAGAGATCCTTTTGAGGAATTAATTAATGTTATAAATTATGGATTTTATAAATGAAAAATGAATGTAACTACCTGAGTTTTTTTATTGTTGACTGACCGTGGGACTCGCCACAGAGCACCCCGACAATAGCTGGTTAGGTCCGAAAAGAGTGGCAGACCCGATACGGAGCACCCCGACTCCACGTGGTACTGTGCGTCACGCCCCTAGAGTGTATATAAAAACGCGGAGCCAGTAGCTCGCGTGGGAGATCTTGAGTGGAGCAAGCCCGCGAGGCCGAGCGGAGTGAAGGGGGGAGCTGGCGAGCGAAGCGAGCCGGTGACCTCCGTAGCGTAGCAAAGGTCGAGTGGGTGAAGCGACACTCAAGGGCGACCTCGCGAGAGTACTGGCGGGAGCACATACCGGAGTCCGACATTTAAAATAACATACTTAACCAAAAAAATACTTTATTTTTTTCTCGAAAACTGTAAGTTACCTTTGCATAGGAGTCATACCAGGGGCGAGGGGGTACAAATCCCCCACTCCCCCCCCCCCCTCTCCCATCCTCCTCCTGCCAAACGATTGTAAATTTTTACCAAAATATCAGACTTAACCTCAAAATTTTCTTTATTTTTTTTCTCGAAAACTATAAGTTACCTTGTTATGGGAGTGGTACCAGGGGTGAGGGGGTACCCCTCCCCCTCCTCCGCCCCCCCTCTCCCCCTCCTCCTGCCAAACGATTCTAAATTTTTACCTAAATGGGAAAGTAAGTCTGTTACCTTTTTACGTTTTAACCGCTGAACCGGTTTAGATGAAACTTGGTATGGAGATAGTTTGAGACCCTGGAAAGGACATAGGATAGTTTTTATCCCGGTAATCATCCCCTAAGGGGTGAAAAGGGGGGGTGGAAGTTTGTATGGGGAATCAATCATTTCTCAAGTAAGAGCTATATCATCATATTTATTCATTTGGTAAGAAATAAATAATGTTTCTGCATTATTAACCAATCATTTTTATTAGATTTTTCCCATTGGGAAGGAGGAAGGGAAGGGGGATAGCTAGATGGTTTTTTTTTATTGCACATCTTAAAAAGTACTGTACATAAGCAAACTTAATGCTAGATAGCATTCTCTTCCAGCTAACCTTTGTGTATTGCAGATTTAATTTAGAGGTAGTAAGTAGGAGGACTAATTTATGTAGCATTACAGATAAACTAAATATAACATATTTAGAACAATAGAGACATAATTAATAAATAAACACACACATATTTAATAGACTAATTTATATATCAGGGGATATAAGGGAGGACTAAAGTGGCAGATATTGGAGACCGTATTGCGAGACTATAGTGGCGCTGGGCAGGACACTTGGCCAGATTTGGTGACGGCAGGTGGTGTAAGGCCCTGACCGAGTGGTGGCCGAGAGGGAGCACTAGAGGCGGTGGTAGACCATCAGCCAGGTGGGCGGATGATACAGACGCCCCGTAGATAAATACCTGGATGTGAATCGCACAGAACAGTTTGTAGTGGCGTTTGAGGGAGGAGGCTTATACCCAGCAGTGGGCTATCATTTGAGCTGCCAGTGATGATGATTATACCCCAGCACTACCCATGCGAAGCCGGGGTGAGTTGCTAGTACAAACTATAAATACTAATGTGTGTCACTGTTTTTTCTAATTGAATTAGTAAAGTTAAGTATAACTCGGTCACACCTATGATTTGTAATGTCACTGCATGCATAATAAAGTAGGTATTAAAATAGCAAAATTGAGTTAATCTTATGAAGAGAGATTTATTTATTTATTTATAATACACAGGCAGCTCTCGGAGCTGATGCCTGTATATCTTAGTCCTTATCAGTGCACTTTAAATGTTTGTCAAGTTTATTTTTGAAAGAATTCACTGAGGGGGCACTGATCACTGAGTCTGGTAGCCGGTTTCAAGTGCACACAACACGATTGGGCAATATGTGCATCCTCGGATTGCTGGTACTTGGCCCGCGTTGCAGCTTCAGCGAGTGTCCTCTAGAGTCCTATATTATTGTTCATGGTATATAGTGTCTGTGATAAATCTGGTATACTGTAGTGGTTGTTTAGGATCTTGTAGGTCTCTATTAGGTCTCCACGCTCTCTACGTTGCTGAAGGGTAGTTAATCCAAGTTCATGAAGTTGTTCCTCATATGTAAGTGCTTTAAGACTAGGCACCATTTTCGTAGCCCTACGCTGTACTCGTTCGAGAAGGTTAATATCTTTTTTTAAGTACGGGCTCCAAATCTGGAATGCATATAATAAAGGTCTCAGATACGCCTTGTACAGTTTAATAAACAACTCCCTGTTAGTGCATGTGAAAGCCTTCCTTATTATGTACATTATAGAGTTTGCTCTTATCACAATCGCCACTATATGTTCATCCCATTTCAGGTTGCATGTGATCAAAACTCCAAGATCTCTCTGTCTGTCCACCTTCTCAAGTGAACTTCCATTAACTGTGTAATTACATTTAGGATTTTTTCTTCCAATGTGCAACACTGTGCACTTCTTCTCGTTCAGGGTGAGAAGCCAGTCTCGTGTCCATTGGTATATTCTGTCAAGGTCTAGTTGAATGATGTTTTGGGCGAGGAGTGGGTTTCCCATGATTTTAGTGTCATCAGCAAAAAGTGATAGCTGAGATTGAATGTGCTGATCCAAGTCTGTAATAAATATTCCAAAATCTGTGTCTGGGATTGGCCCAAGCACAGACCCTTGTGGAACACCACTGCTTACTCTATGAGGCTCTGACTGAGCTTCCCCGACCCGAACTCTGAAGGTTCTCCCTGATAGAAATTCCTCTATCCACTTGAGAAGCCTGCCTCTGATGCCAAAGTGTTCCAGTTTGGAAATAAGCCTCCTTATTGGGACTCTGTCAAAGGCTTTTTCATAGTGTAGGTATATAATATCTGTCGGCTGACGCTCGTCCCAAGCTTGTGTCCACATGTCTATACAGCTAAGTAGGTTTGTGACAGTTGAGCGACCGGGTATGAAGCCATGTTGTCTATTTGACAGCATTTTTTCCTCAGATAAGAAGCTTCTAATCTCTTTGGCTATTATCTTCTCCATGGTTTTGCAGATAAGGCTAGTGAGGCTTATAGGGTGGTAGTTGGCTGCAACCCGTTTATTCCCTTTCTTATAAATAGGTGTTACAATAGCTTCTTTCCAGTCAAAAGGGAGTTCACCTTGGTCAAATGAGGTAGCCATTATGGCCGCCAACCTTGTACATATAGCTTCATTACATATCTTCAGCAAAATAGCGGGGATATCATCAGGGCCCATAGCAGTATCATCTTTAAAGGTCATGATGGCTTTTCTGACCGAGTCCGGCGAGAACTCGACACTGTCTAAACATTGTACAACTCTCGGTGCTCGGATTGGAGGGATTGGTATGTGTAGGGGTTCCCTGACATATGACTTGTCGAATTGCTTAGCGAATATTTCCGCGACACTTTTATGATCACTTGACACTGTACCAGTTTGTTCATCCAGTAGCGAAGGCGGTACAAATACCCTGGATGCCAGTTGTTGGCGGATGTATCCATAGAAGGACTTAGGTCCGCTATAAACAATCCGAGTTTCAAACTTTACTCTTGCTCTTCTTACTTCAGATGTAAGCCTGTTGTTAATTTTACGGTACTTTCCATAGTTGCTCTGAGTTGAGACAAGTTGATAAGATTTCCAAGCACGAGCTTTTTCATTGGATAATTGTAGTATTTCTGGTCCTATCCAGGGTTTATTTTGCCTGTTTTTCCCCTTTTTTCTTTGGAGCGGAATATGCGATTTTATAATATTATGCGTTGTAGATTTGAAGGAGTTCCATGCATTTTCAACTGAAGTTGCGTCGGTTATTTCAAATTGTGAACTTTCAAAGTCTTGCTTCACTGCGGTGTAAGTCTGCGTTGAAAAAGTTATGTCTTGGGGCTGGGGTAGATTTATGCCGCTGATCTAGAGCAGGTAGCTGAAGGGTTGCAAGAAGTACTTGGTGATCACTTACATTACTTTTTTCTTTTTTTCTTTATTTAGCGTCTTTTGAACGTATTGTTCATGTCAGCCCGTATTAACAAACACAAATAAACTTCTAAAGGTAGGTATGAAAAAAAGGGAAAAAAAAAATTTTGTTATCAAGAAAATAAACTTACTTAAATAACAATCCAATAAAACTAATCAGCCGTATGCACTAACCTATAAATAATTTTAGCTTCATTTGAATTTGTAGAAGATAAAATACTTTGAAACACTCCAATGTCAACAATGTTGAAACCTATTTCTAATAATACTCTCTGCCGTTCAACTTGGTTCCGGACACATTCCATTAAGACATGGTACACGTCTTCTGGTTTTTTTTTATTTTTTTAAAACATTGATAGGTAGACCTTTGTTTGTCCGCGATCTCACCTGCTGGTAAGTGACGATGTGGCCGAAGATGGAGCACAAAGGTCTAGAAGGCACCTATTCACTCTAGCCTTGAAGAGACACAGATTATAGTTTTCAGGAAAGACAGACGACGGTAGTTTATTCCACTCCTTAGCAGTTCGCATTATAAAGGTAGAACTGAAACGTTTTGTGCGAATAGAAGGTATACTAATGAGGTAAGGATGGTAGGGTCGGTTCGCTAGTTTACGGCCTCTTAGTGGATTTGGCAACTTTAAACGGTCAGAAAAAAATAATGTTACTGTTGATAATCTGTACTGATAATGTATTTTGATAGATAAAATATTGTAGTTTCTGATTTCAAAACTGTTTGACGCGAAGTGATCGTAGTTTTTTTTATAATAAAATATAATCCCAAAAATGACCAAAACGCTAGTTTTCGGCCACAAATTTCGGTATTCGGCCACATGGTATTTAGTTTTCGGCCTATAATGGATAAAAAAGTAAGACGAAGCTATTATAGTTACATTATAAACTCGTTTTTTAGTAAAAATGTTTTTAGGGCTCACCGGAAAAACTATAAAAATAAACAAAAACAAAGTTTGGCTTTGTTTTTTTTTATAATTTAATTTGGAATGTCCTGTTAGGTAGAAGTAAGTCTTTAAATTTAAATCCTTTTATTACTTATACATTTTTCTTCTACATTCTTTTTTTCTTTACTGTTGAAATAGTAATTACAGTTTTTTTTATTGTTAACAAATACAAGTCTTGCATCATCAACTATGGTTTTAACAATAATTATCATCTATTATATTTTCTCGATCAGTGTATGCAATTTAATGAATTACATAGTAATCACAGCCTTTAATTCAAATAACTAATGACATTTCAAGTCATAAATTTATCAATCACATTGATTACTTAACAGTTTTTTTTATGTTTATGGTTATCATCAAAATATCATCTTATATTTTTTTCTTACATCTTATATAAGAAATCATATTAATTATAAGTAGCAGTCACTAATTTCGAATAGTTATAAGGATTTTAAACATAACAATCACATGAATCATTTGACGTTATCACTATTATATATTTTTTGTAAAGATGGCCATTATTTAACATTAACATGAAGCTTCAGCAATTAGGTACCTACATTCAATCTTTTTAACCACCTAAAACAAATGAATGTGCATTCATTAATTAGGAATCAATAATGCATGCATTGCATTAGAAAGGCTTGTCTTGTAGGGTTTGCTGTATGAGTCCTAATTTTTTTAAAAATAAATGTGATACTATTTAGTGCAGAAATCACATCTTGTATTCCTTTCTGCATTTTCTTCTGTGTGGCTTATTAAAATATCATCACACCGGGCGCAATCCACTTTTATTCTTTCGTTTCCTTTCTTGATTTTTGACTTTTGTCACCTTTCGTCTTGAAACTTCTGCTTTCTTCAACTGTTTATATGATCTCTTTCCAATCTCTTCAATTTTGACTTCCTTGTCTTTGTTTACGCACTTCTATCCTTAACATTTTATTTTTTTATCTTTAAAGACTTTTTGGCATGTCTCAAGACGAAATTGCTGCTGGTGTACTTAAATTAATAGTTTTCCTTCGGGAATTCGGTATAAATAAGTATTTATTAAAAACCTCTCCATATACCATAATTGATTCTGGCATTTTGCTTGTTATAAGACGTGTTATAGTTTTTGTCAGAGTCAGCGTATTGCTCCGAGTTACTGTGTATGCAGGAATGCGGCTACTAGTAAATATTTGTTTGAATTTGATGGTGATATTATGTTGTCTTTATAAGTCGGGATTTCATGAAATTTGAAAGGTTCTTCTATTATGGATAGATTTGGTGGTAGAAAATCAGCAAACTTAATCGGCTAGTCTTGATTTGTTTGACTTTGTGTAATGCTAATGCATAGTGTCAAAGTTTTAAGTTTTTGGGATATTCCGCTCAATTTATTTCATTTCCGCTCAGATTCTTCTCAATTTCTGGTTGTTTTTTCATCCTCAACTAATAGAGATGTCAACAAATTAATTTTGGAGTTCTTCCTGTCTTTCGAACATGTTTCTTACAGAACATCGTCATTTTGGATTTCAGAAGTCCTTTTCTCGAGTTTTTTTCACCTTCTTTAGAGTCACAGACATGTTTATGTTTTTTACAGCCAGAGTTGGTTTTAAATGTTAAAAAACTTTCTTTTGTGAAACGAAATCTACGTTCGTTATTTCGGGGTTTTCTCAGTTTAAATTCTCCAGTGTGTTTTGGAGACATTTAGTATAATCCACTGCATATTATGAATTTAATTTGATTAATGTTTTGCGGTATAAGTGTTTTATTGTATCCCGGAACAGTGCACAAAAAATTGTCTTTGCGATAGATCTATGTATTTATGTAGGTACTGGCTTTGTTAAAAACTATATTTGATAATTTAATATTATTAGTTGAAACCTATAGAAAAAAAATATTAATATAGAAATTATACTTAGAAAATCAATCTAGAACACTTATTATAATTTATGCCTTTTGGCTTAAAATTGTGGCCGAAAACTGAATGACGCTATTCAGTTTCCGGCCACAACTTTTCCATACAAATTCAGGTAGGCCGAAAACTGAGTTACAATTTTATTTCTGTTTTAGTTTCCGGCCATCAATAAAATGGGCAACTTTGATTCATCGCTATTTATTCATACTGATGTACTTTGGTGGCCGAAAACTAATAAGCTAATCCATCACATGGCTCATAATCGGAAACAGAAGAGAATTTCGATATATGCGTAGCCAAATAAAAGAAAGAGACAATTGTATTATAGGCTGTGTTATGCTAGTTTTCGGCCACTAGGCCGAGAACTAAACATTTTGGAAATTTTCGATGCTACTTTCCGGCCACCTTAATTATCATAGTTTTAAATCAAATATTGCAATAAACATAGTGGTAATATGTTAATAAGTCATTTCTACAGTCAATTAAATGCACATCAATATCATTTACTTACAAAAACATTAAAAAAATACCTTGGTGTGAAACGCGTGTCACTAATTTTTTCGTACAATTACGCATGCGGTGACAGCTTCGATGCTGTCGTCAAACTGATAAATTCACTAAAAATTACTAGTGAAGGTTATTTACCAGGAAAAAAAACCAGATGTCATGCAACTATTTCTAGATGAATTGATCATACCTTCGCACAAAAAAATTGCTAGGAATCGCTATTATCTCCATTTTACTATAGAGACTTCGCCAAAAGGCCGAAAACTAAAGGCGGCCGGCTAACTAGCGAATTGACCCTACTGAGCCGTACGCCTGCTCGTCCTATGATGAAAAGGATATGGTGGGATCAGATCGTGCAGTTCCTGGGAGCATTCCCCGAAATGTAACCTATAGAAGATCGCAAGGCATGCAACCTTACGGCGGTGCTCGAGACTCTGGATCTTAGTCTCCGCCATATGTTGCTCACCTATAAGCCTGAAAGCTCTACGTTCGATCGAGTCCAAGGCAGCAAGCTGGTGTTTGGCCGAGCCATCCCAAACATGGCAGCAGTACTCCATACCAGCCCGGACTTGTGCTTTATATAAACTGAGAAGCTGTCCTGGTGTGAAGTAATGCTTTACCTTATTCAGGATGCTGGATTATGGCTTCTCACACTCTTCGCAATTAGCAGATGAAACTTTTCTCATTAAATATGCAAATTTCCGTAATTCAATTCAATTCAATTATTTCAGGCAACAGTGAAAAATGTACATTGTACCTAGACAAAGGCCCATAGTAATATACATATACCTCACAACTAACATACATATAAAGATATTTATAACTTAATATAATACACGTGTGATCGCCGACGCGTCGCGCCCCGGGGGATCACGTGACAAACGGCTCTTGAACCGCCGGAACTTCACCCCTTTCGGCCAGAAGTCAGGGCTCAAGTAGGTCTTCAGATCCTCCGTAGGGACCCTCACCATAAAATAAATGAGCTAAAGCCCACATTATGACGAGAGTCCAACTTCACGACCCTCAATCCCACTCCGACTTTCCTCTTGACGTACTCCACCACTTCTGCGGCCTTCACGTCGAAGTAGACGCGGGACACGTAGATCTGCGTAGTGGGTACCTCCGCTCGGAAGTGCTGCTCACTGGATATATGAGTACCACACTAGTTCCGGCTAGAGGGCTTCCGTTTCTTCCTTATCACCTCGATAAAGCCGTCTGCATCACAGGGCTAATTCCTTGGTAATGGCATGTGTCCGGAACCATACATGCCTTACGCCTCACTACTCTTGAAGAAAGACGCCTTTGCGGTGACCTTATAGAGACATTAAATCCTGACCTACCAATACACAATGATTGCAGGAAAACCATAAATAAATATAGTATACAAACATAGTAGTAGTAGAGCTTTTTTGTGAAAGAGTTCGTCCGGGGAAGTACTACCACCTAACCTATTTCTGCCGCAAAACAGTAGTGCTCGCATTGATGTGTTCTGGTTTGAAGGTTAAGGGTGCCGGTGAAATTACAGGCACATGAGACTTTTCATCTTTATGTCTCAGGGTGGCGGGCGCAGTGCAATGCCACATAGGGTGCGTCCTAGGTGGACGTGACGTATGAGGTAATGCACTGTTCATAGGCAGAGGTTACCGCTTATCATCAGGTGGGCCACATGCTTGTTCCGTAATTCAAGTAGCACAAAAAAAAAAAAAAAAAATTACATGAATATTACAATTTTATGTATGTAGTGTAGACTATGTATACATGTCACTAGTGTGATTAGTGGCTGTAATATACCTAATTCAACATTTCAAATCAAAAACCTTGCATGTTAGGATGAATAGGAATTTCATGATACAAAATAAAGGTTGCCTGAAAGAAATCGCTTTCAGCGATAAGGCCGCCCATTGTACTATAATTTGATTTTTAGTTAATCCTTTTATATTTGTGTTTTATTTTTTGGTGTACAATAAATCTATCTAGAACTAGCGACTCGCCCCGGCTTCGCACGGGTAGCCCCCGGTGAACCCCCCTCCCCCGTCCTACCCCTCCCACTATGTCCTATCATCCACTCATGAGTTATAAGTGGTGTAACTAACACGACTTGAAAAAAAAAAAAAAAAAACGTATAAACCTCACGGAGCCCGAGACCTTTCCAACGAATGCAAAACCGTGGAAATCGGTTCGTGCGTTCTGGAGTTATAGCGTCAGGAAGGAAAACCCGACTTATTTTTATATATTAGACTAGCGACTCGCCCCGGCTTCGCACGGGTAGCACCCGTTGAACCCCCCCCCCCCCCCCTAAGACAATTTCCTGGTTCTTATCTACCTCCCCACCAATTTTCAGCCAAATCGGTTCGTGCGTTCTGGAGTTATAGCGTCAGGAAGGAAAACCCGACTTATTTTTATATAGTACAAATTTTACCAAAGATCCCTAATTTTTTTCAAAATGAAATGTAGCCTATGTCAAATTGGAAGAATGTAGCATTCTATTGGTGAAAGAATTTTTTAAATCGGCCCAGTACTTTTTGAGCCTATTCATTACAAACATACAAACATACAAAAATAGGTACAAATCTTTCCTCTTTATAATATTAGTGTAGATTTATTATATATAAAAATATTCATATATTATGATATAATATACTTATATGAAAGAATAATACAAGGTATGTACAAAATACATATGAAACAGTTGTGCCACCTGAAGACCGCTGCAAGCGATCTAAAGGTAGCTCAACTGATCCAAATCACTACCAGACGGAAGCGTCCCTAAGATGCTGGCTGCATTGCCACGCTGAATGGCAATATGCGTTGAGCCAGATAAGAGCCAGCTCTCGGGTCACGCGTCGCTTCGACCAGATGCCCTGAAAGAATTTCGTAAACGCGAAGGGCCCCGGAACCGCACGGACCCAGAGTCTCGACCCCGAAAGGCTCAAATAAGTAAGCTCTGTCGAGACTTATTATATTATTATTATATATATTAGATATAATAGAATAGAAAATACCTTATTGCACTTACACCTCATATACAAACACATAGACTTCTACAACATAACCCTTCCTTTTGGCTTAGCTGTAGTTGAGTAAAAAGTAACAAGTAATTAATATTGTAAAAATTAAAAAACCCTCAACGCAATGAAACGGCTGAACCGATTTTGATCAAACATAGCTAAGAACACTGCGGACTAATTCGCGCTAAACAAACAAAAAATAAAATAAAAATCGGTTCATCCGTTCGGGAGCTACGATGCCACAGACATACACACACACAGACACACACAGACACGTCAAACTTATAACACCCCGTCGTTTTTGCGTCGGGGGTTAAAAATATAATTCCACAAAAAACTTATTTTATTTCTTTATATTTAAAACGTTGCTTGATTTCAAAAAAGGTTGTTAAGAGGTTTAAAGTTGAAAGAACTCAAATGTGTGTGAATGTGAATATTTACGCTGCATCTAAAACATTCCGTATACACGCCGTAAAACCGGTTTAATGCACAAACAATCTGTAGACATCCCGTAAAACCGGTTTAATTCACATTCATCTTTGATGTTATCAATTTTATTGGGCAATAAAGTTGCAAGTCTAGATTTCTGTTTCCCAGGGCCATTGCATTATTATTAGGATACTAAAATAAGTGTCCGGCCCAAGAATAGACCCCTCCATCTCCTCCCGTGGATGTCGTAAAAGCCGACTAAGGGATTACCCGGACTTGTTTGTAAGATTCGTTGGTATAAGATTTGTCCTGGCTGCTAGCTTTTTTAAGGAATGTAGAGAACTAGGAGACTTAACACATATGTTTTAATTGATAGTATCTCATAAATATCATCAGTTTAGCTACGATACCTCTAAATAAAAAAAAAACACTGTAAATATGTGTTTAGTGGTATCTTAGCTAAACTGATGATATTTATGAGATACTATCAATTAAAACATGTGTGTTAAGTCTCCTAGTTCTCGCGAACTCAACTTTCGCTATCTGAAGAAGTGTTGATGAGCTGTAATGGGCAAAAAACACCAACAAATTTGAATTTCGCGCCGCAAGCGTGAGCATCCACCTTAAGCGACGTTGCACGTTTTCGTGCTTAGACCTCTTTAGTTAGGCCAGGTAGGTAAGTTCTCATTTTACTTGACTCCTCTGAAGTAGATTTCAATCAATCAATCACTCGCAGTCAGTCATTTATTTTGCGAAACATGGGTTGCCTGATTCTTGTAGGTTTGGTCGCGTCGTACCAGTGGCGCGATTACGTAACTATCAGTTGCTATCAGTTTCATTCAATTTAAATGCTGTTTCTATTTGAAATTAATGCCTAATTTAGGCAGTCTAGTTGCAATCAAGCTTTGTAGGCAAACTGTGCGAATTGGGTAATCGCAAGAGCGTCCTTTCGGATAGAAACAGCATTGTAATTACAGGCACATGATACTTTTCATCTTTATGTCTCAGGGTGGCGGGCGCAGTGCAATGCCACATAGGGCGCGTCATAGGTGGACGTGACCTATGAGGTAATGCACTGTTCATAGGCAGAGGTTACCGCTTAACATCAGGTGGGCCATCTGCTTGTTCCGTCACTCAAGTAGAATATAAAAATAAATGAAACTGATTGAAATTGGTAGCAACAGAGTAACGTATTCCGCAAGCAGGAGTCGATTTAGTATATATTACGATTCAAAATGATCCTCGTGATTGTAATGCATACAAGTAAATAATGTTGTAAAAATTAAAAAAGCCCTCAACGCAATGAAACGGCTGAACCGATTTGGATCAAACATAGCTAAAAACACTCCCGACAAATTCACCTTTCTAACAAAAAAAAAACTAAATTGTTTCGGAAGCTACGATGCCACAGACATAAACACACACACACACACACACACACATACACAAACACGTCAAACTTATTATAACACCCCGTCGTTTTGAGTCGGGGTTTAAAATACTTTAAAATTTGAATTAGGTACACTGTACAGTAAAAATAGTTGGCGTACACAGTAGCAGAAATTAGCACTTCTAAACATAATTATCACATTATCATTACATTATGGGCCATGTATGCTGATCTAATGACCTTGATCTGGTCATGACCTGTATTTCACAATCTCTTCAAGTTGCTATCATCTTATACATAGACACACGCATTTTCCCCCGAAAGGGTAGGCAGAGCCTCAGATGGGCCTCTTTTCACCGTGCGTTTGCACCATCGTGGGATATAGATGTGACAAGTGGTGAGTTCATCGCCGCCATTGCTTCACACGACTGACTCTGCTAACGCTTTCTTCCAGTAATAATAGCTGCGTTTTACCTGAAAATAAAACGCATATTAAATACTTACCTAATTTGAAACTTTTTGTTAGAAGAAGGCCCTTCTTTTTTTCTGCTGTATTACCCAGAATCTCCCCTCTTTGTTGCTCTCTCACTCGCACATATCTCCATCTCACCTGGCAGCGCTGCGGTTAGTACTACCGAGCGAGCTTATATCATTGAGTCGAAAACAACCAGGCAGAAATAAAAATGAAAGTTTCAAATTAGGTAAGTATTTAATATGTGTTTTATTTTCAGGTAAAACGCAGCTATTATATACTAGACCGTAATTTGAAACTTTTTGTTAGAAGACATGTTTGTTATTGCCTGGTAGAGATGGACGCCAATGTGACTGTGTGTATGTACATAATGTTAGGTGTACAAACAGACATAATCTACCTACAGATTAGTAATGTGAATAGATTATAGAAAATGAATGTAGGTAAGTATAATTATATAAAAAATATAATATCAAGACGTGTGAGAGAACATATTAATTCAATTTAGTTACAAAAAACAAAAAATAAATATATCCACTTTGAAAAGAAAGGCTAACTAATCAAATAATAAACGTTTGTATGAAGCATTATTTGCTCAAAAACATTAATCACACGGAACGAAAGCACTTGTAATTGTAACACTGCTATGAGCAGTAACTGGAATAACTTCACGTCTGTAGAATTGCCTAAAAGTGTTTCCTGATCTCCAATTTCCACGTGACAAGATCTCGTCGACTGGAACGTTGTCCGCCCAGTTTATAGAAGCAACGGCTGAGCGTATGCTGCCCGGAGATGCAATGATGCCAGCTTCGGCTAGTGCTGATTTCACCCAACTAGCAATGACTGTACGAGAAGCAGCTTTGGCTTGCCCTCTCAGATGTAAAAATAACATTTGTGCACTTCGCTGTTTTACGCCTATCGCGTAGAAGTTTCTCACAATGATTGATCTAAAAAACAGGATCGAGATTCTTGATTCTCTGATTTTTTAATAATTTCCACCCCGAGAATTATCGGTTTTAGAACCAAAAATAGGCCATAGAATGACATGATCGTCATTTATTACACAGTGCTTACTATCTACAGTCAGTAAAGTGAGGTCATGCACTCCTCGACCTGAGCATAACAAAAATAAGAACGCAGTATGTTTAGACGTTTAAAAAAAATATATTTTCATCTATATTATGCTTTTCTAAAAATGAAACCAGGACATCAATATTCCAGACTGCTGTCTTATGAGCTACAGGCTTTTTGAATGAAATAGATTTCAAAACATGTTTGACTAGAACATGAGAACTCAAATGACCGGATAATTCAATATCACATAGGGTAGACACAACAGATTTGTGCAATACGATTGTGTTGTATGATAATCTTTCTCTAAGGTGCAAGTCAGCTAAAAACTTTGCCAAAATAGAACCACTGGGGCGAAACGGATTATGTTTGTGAATCCTATTCCAAGTAAGCCAACTGTTCCACGCTACTTTGTATGTCTTGCGAGTGGAAGGACGCCAAGAAGACAACAATAGATTCAATTGAGAATCATCCCAGCCGTTCAGGTTATTTGACTACCCCCACATTCCCATACTTCTATTGACATTTCTTGGACTTTGGGAGGCGGAAGGCCTGTCGAAGTATCTATTAGGTATCGATCCATATGGCGTAATGTGAATGGGGCTGCCAACGCTCTGGATTTGAGGTCTGACCTCCAAAACACACGGTTCCACCGAGGAACTATTAGTAGAAAAGTGCCTTGAGCCTGATTGAGGTGAGCTAGCACCCTGGGGATCAAATAAGGTGGAGGAAAAATCCACGCTAGGTGGTAATTCCAGCGATGAGAAAAAGCATCGTGGACAGTTGCTTGATTGTCGTTTTGGTCTAACGAAACATAATTGGCAACTACATGGGCATTTTGTGAGGCAAATAGGTCTATTACAAGGATTCCAAATTTTCTGAAAACCATTTCTGTGCAAACAGGAACTAGGTGCCACTCCGGAGGAGATCGGTAACGAGATAAATGATCTGCGTGGCCGTTGTACTTGCCCGGTAAGTGGTGAGCGCTTATCTGAATTTGATAAATCTCTAGTAAATAATTTTTTTTAAATGTTATATTCATCAGGGCTGACGACTTCGTTCATCCTTAATTTCGAATGTAAGCGACCGCTGTCCTGTTGTCGCTTTGCCACAGGACCGTGGAACGATTCAAGGACCGATGCTGGACTTGTAACACTTTCAATACAGCGAGATGCTCTTTCTGATTGCAATGCAAGTTCTTTTCCTGATCGGTCCACTGTCCTGAGAAAGCTTGACTGTCTAATTGTACTCCCCCAGGCTAGGTCCGACGCATCTCGCGAGGAAATGTGATGGTGGTGCTAGATGAATCAATGAAGGATGGTGATGGTTGTGGAGCCACCATATAAGATCTTCCGAAGCTTTTTCTGGAAGTGGTATTAGTTTGGCAACTGGCATCTTGGAGATGACGTTGAGAAGATCGAGAAGGGCTCGATAGTGTAGTCTCCCTTTGGGTACCACAAAGCTCGAAAAATTCAATATGCCGACTAGACTCTGTAATTCTTTTAGTGTGACAAAGCCGTTGTTCAGAAGACTCGTGATCTTGGAAGACAGAGAGAGTCTTTTTTCTTTTGGCATAGTTTTGTTCGCCCGAGTATTCCATTGAACTCCCAGAAAGGTAAGACTCTGCTGAGGAGTGGTTATTGATTTGTCTAGGTTTATTTGCCAATCGAGATAACGAAGTCTGTTTAGCACAATTTGAACCTGGGTCTGCAAAACTTGACGACTCTGGTGGGCCAGGAGAAAGTCGTCCAAATAAACGATTATACGTATCCCTAGCTCCCTTAAAGTTTATGCTACCCAATTGGTCAGGGATGCAAAAACTTTTGGTGATGTGCTGAGACCGAAAGGAAAACATGTCATTTGTAACAATTCTTCTCTGTAAATTAGACGAAGAAATCGCCTGTGGGAAGCACTTATTGGCAGATGGAAATATGCCTGAGACAAGTCTATTTTGCACATCCAGTCTTGGGATTGTAGGAAGTCGGGGACACGGTAAACGCTTATTAGGCGAAATTTGTCTGTTATTACATATTCGTTTAGAGCTGACAAGTTGAAGATGGGTCGATTAGTCCCATCGCTTTTTGGGACCAGAAACATATTAAACACAAAGCTTGGTGCGGGCCTGAATATTTCTAAAACACCTTGCATTCGAGTTATTACCGCTGACATTGTGTCTGATACCACGGTTATGAACTGATTGCTCGACAGACTCGGCAATACCAGTGGAGGTTTTTGGAAAAAGGGGATGCGATACCCTTGTAATATTTTCAGAAGGTAAGCCGGGGCGCCGAGTTGAGCCCACCGCTGGTGAAAATGAAGTAATTGGCCCGCCTTGAATTTCAAAACTAATGTTTTCTTCCTCGTGCGGACGAAGCTTCATGTCGTTTCTGACTGCCCTTGTTATAATCCTGAGGCCTATTACCCTGGCGGCCCCTCTTGGGCGAAACGAACCTCTGTAGCTGTTCGATGCAGGGCGGCCGTCAGAATGGTTATTATAATATCTCTGCCTCTGCGAGGGGCGAGAATGGTAACAACCCTGCGAGGGTTGATTTGCATGGGAAATACGCGCAGACGCACAACATCCATGTGAAATACCCTGCGAGGGTACATTTCGATTCACCTGCCCCTGCGAGGGGTGGTGTGCAAGTTTACTCGGACCAGCTTGCGAAGCGGGAGTATTTAAGCCTTGCTTATTCAAAGGCAAAAAGGCTTTTCGAACACCACCTGCCTTTTCAAGCAGTGAAGTCAGTGCCTCAGCCTTAAATAAATGATTGCAAGAAGGAGGGATCTTTCTTACGGCGACTTTAGGGTCCCGCAAAAAATTCGTTATACCATCTCTCCTTATCTGAATTACATCCGCCCGATGACCGCAAACAAGTTGTAGTAATTCAGATGAAACTTTATAGTACTCTCCATTTAAAAACTGATCGTTTATTTTCTCACTTAGACCCTCGTAATTTATATCAGTACCACGACCCCAATCAAGGAGGCTTTGAAGGGCAGTTTGTAAGGCCTCACGTTGTTTTAGGACACAAAATGTCAAAGCAGCGAATGCTTTATCTGAATAGGCAAGATGCCGCAAAGAATCGTAGGCCTTGACCTCCTCATTGACCTCTAATTCAACAAAACCCGGTGCGTGATTGTATGATTTCTGGGTTTCTGCGAAGCGAACTTCACACCATTCATTACTTTCGAAATGCTGAATCTGATTGAATGTCGTTAAATAGTTTTGAGGAGTTTTGAGAACGGCAGGTTCCTTGAGCTTGGTTTCGATTTCAAATACGAAATTCGGTTGTGATTTATTTTGATCAAAATCGTGTTCAATGCAATCGTTGAATAATTCACCGCTGATATTACTATCAACTACCTCCTCCGAATTTAAATGATTTAAATTGGATCGTGAGGAGCAATCGTTATCGCAAAATGGTGCTCGCTTTCGGAGTTCGCACATTTCCTGCCTCAGTTTGTTCAGACGGCGACAGTCACGTTGATGACCACGTTTGGTGCCACTTTTTTTACGTTTATGAGATTTATTATGTTTCCGAGAAACAGAACTCGATGTCGAAGAACCGGAATCGCTTGAGGAGCTTGAGGAGCTACTGCTCGAGGGGCTACGCCGCCTTTTAGATCGTTTTCGGACACTACGTGACTCGTGACTCGTACCACCACTGACGGTATTTGTACGTAGCGATTTGGAAAAATTCTCGCTTGTTTCATTATCAGAATTTTTATCACTCATTTTTAAAGTTTTAACTATCCGAAACTCAAGTTATCACTGTAAACGTACCTAGGGCAATATTAAAACTAAATTAGCACACACAATTATTATCAGAAAAGTGAGGGTAGATTGAACGCGAAACTAGTAATAGATTTTGTTCAACGTAAATGTAGATGAAATTACATCCTGATAAAATGACGAACGGTAACACCGTTATTTCAATAATGAGGGTAATACTTGTATAAAAATAGAAATCACAAATTACTCACGTGCTGGGTCCTCACGCAAAGTAAGACGTAATTCTAGGAGTAAGCTGCATACACATGAACAATGTACAAGAAAGTTAAGCACGTACAAGTTTTTTGTTATATTGAATAGGTACCTACTCCTTGTGGGCACGACGACCGTGCGTTGCAGAAAACAAGACGCCAATGATATAAGCTCGCTCGGTAGTACTAACCGCAGCGCTGCCAGGTGAGATGGAGATATGTGCGAGTGAGAGAGCAACAAAGAGGGGAGATTCTGGGTAATACAGCAGAAAAAAAGAAGGGCCTTCTTCTAACAAAAAGTTTCAAATTACGGTCTAGTATATAATACATAAGTATCAGCCAGGAAAAATCATATACCATCGAATCTTACAAACAAGTCCGGGTAATCCCTTAGTCGGCTTTTACGACATCCACGGGAGGAGATGGGGTCTATTCTATGGACGGACACACCACAGCTAAATCTTATGTTTATAATTAAAGGGTTAATAACCGAAGTAATAGAATAAGGAATAGTGTGATAAGAGAGCGTTGTGAAATTAAAGAAGACGTAGTGACTAGGATTGAGAAAGGTATGCTTAGATGGTTTGGGCATTTAGGAAGAATGGATGATAGTAGATTGACGAAACGGGTACATAAGACGAGCGTGAATGGGACAGTGGGAAGAGGAGACCTCGGCGAACGTATTCAGACCAGGTCGGAGACGTTCTTGAAAAAGGCCAGGTCAAGAGTACCCTTAACCGACGAGCATGTATGAAGAATGTGATGAGAGTGAATGAAGCAAAAGACGTGTGTCAGGATCGTAGCAAGTGGAAATCCGTGGTCTCTGCCTACCCCTCCGGGAAACAGGCGTGAGTTTATGTATGTATGTATGTAATAAGCGAAGTTTTATAAGCAAAATAAGCGTATACTACAAGTTACAAGCTTTTATTTAACTTGTAATGTATGTATGTTTTTGTCCGGGTGGAATCTTGCAACTGAATTGTAAAGCAGTTATCCTCAACCGATTGATATTTGGCATAACTGTCAAGTTCCGATGACAATACAATATTATGGTGACAGCGAGCTGATCTGATGATGGAGACGGAAGGTGGAAAACGGAACTCCTCGATGGATAATAGTAGACTGGCCGTGTTTAGGCTCATTTTGATCAGCACACGGTTACGATCACTAATTTAATAAAATCTTGTATTGAAAAATATATTTTTCACAAAAAACCTTTTAAATTAGTGATCGGTAAATTATAATTTTATAATACATGGTGGGGTATAAGTTATAACGCAAAATTACCAATCTAAGATTTTATTTTTAATTGGCCAAATCAAGTAGAATATTCAGATTGTAAATATCTTCGATCATGAATACAACTAGATGTCAGGTCGGCGCAAAAAATACGTCTCGGTGAATAACAGCTCACTTGAAAAGTCTTACAATCTTTACCATTAATGGATACCACTTGAAAAGTGAGCTGTTATTTATAATTTGTATTTGTGAGAACTTTATTTGTTGCTCTTTAAGGCGCGATAGGTTCTCAAATGTCTCTAGAATTTTAAAGTTTTTGATAAGAATTTTCATAGTTTTCTATGAAGAAAAAAATATATGATATTCTTGAGCTTATTATCTAGTGAAATCAATAATTCAATACAATATTTGAATTACTTCACTCGATAAAAAAAAATAACAAAGATACCTCCTTTTTAAAATTGAAATGCTATTTTTCACTCGCTTCTCTCACGTTTTAATTTTTGAATCATTTGGTTACATGTTAGTTATTATTTGAGTTAGTGAATTCATCAACAAAATTAAACAAAACTTTGAACGACATTTTTATATAAATTTTTTATACATAAAAACACGGTATCAGAGCGTGCGCTCGCCTTCTTCGCCTCATACAAAAATGTTCGTTGAACCTATAGCGCCTTAAGGTTGATTTCACACTAAATGTTGTTTAACCTATGTCTTTTCATTTATAAGTGACAGGAGTAATTTATTGCTTTGCTTGTTTTTTGTGACGCATGATCGTAAGTATAAGATAATATTTTGAAGATTTGCCACTTTATTGCTAGGTGTCATAGTTGTTATTAGGTTGAACTTAGACCTGTTTTAAAACTTTTGTTTCAGTTCGTCAGTAAATAAATATAGCTGTATAGGTATATTATACCCACGCGGACGGTATTTAGCTTTGATTTTGTACGTGACCTGAAATCTAGTTGTATTCTTGATCGAAGGTAAATATGGCTACATTATAATTCCGGTACCAGAAACACGATAGGACAATATTTTCTCAATAGAAAAAAAAAACATAGTTACATCTATCTTTTGGCTGGATTCGTTTGTTTATTAAAATGGTGCATAATATGGCGAAAAAAAAAAACAATACAACACAGCCGAAGGTTTACTGTTTACAGTCAAAAGTAAGATGCTAGAGAGAATCAGCAAAAGTTCATAAGGCAGCACACGCTACGCTTGATATACTCATATTTTATTCCCGTTGTCCAAGTTAACATAGACAAGCTCAACGTGGACAACGGGAATAGGCAACAACGCATCGCCAATGCCCCTGGTGTTTTAGATGTCAATAGATAACATCAGGCGGGCCGTAAGCCAGTTTGCAGAGCCATTACATAAAAAAAAAAAAAAAATACACCATATTTCTGCCTGGGGTTGGCGCGGTCGACCTGACTCTGAGCAGAGATATATCTGGATCGTAGCAAGTGGAAATCTCTGGTCTGCCTACCCCTCCGAGAGATATGCGTAACTGTAATGTATTCCACTCGTATAACGCGAGTGGTTTTGGCTCTGCATTAGTATGTTTCACGTCTACACCCAAATACTTTATATCAGCGCTAACTGGGTCAAGGCTACTGAAATGTCCGATTTCGTAAGCCCAGTGCCGTATCTAGGGCCTAGTACAGCCTAGTAGTAGGGTCATTATAAGTTAAGAGGTAATATGTTGTATGAAGTGATGGAATGGCATTTTTTTTAATATTTTTACTTAAGTATGCATCTTTTTTATGGAAACTTTTAAGTTGAAAACGTTTACAAAGTGGCCAGTCAATTTGTTGGTTTTATCTCGTTTTATTAGTGACCAGGGTAAATACTCAGTACAGGGTAGAGACAAAATGCACAGGGGAGGATACTTTATGGACAGGGAAGAGAGATAGACATATTAAAAACAGGGTTAATTTTAAGAATCAACGTTATTTATTTAATTAATTTTAATAATGAATTATTTATGATCAGACTTGTCATTTCTTAGCAGTCTTTGTTTATAAAATTAAATGTTTCTTAAGCGCTAGGTACAAAACATAAAAAGGTTCTAACTTTTCCTTTCCATCAAAACAAAAATACCTATAACTTTACTATCAATAGTCAATAATGAAATAAAATGAAACATAAACTTCTCTGAGTAATATTATTATTTTTTCCTGTACTTAAACTCTAAAATATTTTTTCTTAAAATGTAACTAAAAAAAAACTTTTTCTAAAACCCACGTTTTAAGACATCAATAGATTCATTAAATGCATCAAAAACACGCTGCTCTCTCATATTTAAGTTAGGGGAGGGTAGTTTTTTAAAACCTGGTTATATACTGGTGATGAAAGAAATATCGTCATCATTAATTCTGAGCTTTTTTAAAGTTTCATCACAGATTTTACAAAATATAACTTGAAGTACCTACATCATCTTCTTCAACACCTGTGCACATTGCAACATAACGATATTCTGTTTTTGTATCTTCAAGTTTAACTGGCATAAAGTCCCCGTTGCAGAATGTTTTCTTTCCAGATGTTGAGGGCTTTGAATCATCTTTGTGCAGTGTGGCTTCAATTTCTAGGTGCCATTTTTTCTGTAAAAACGTCGTATTAAATTGTAAAGCTAAGATATACATAATGCCAAGTAAAGGTTCAGAGAAAAATGTAGAAGTATTCATGAAAACGCATACAAATGTATCTCCCCTGGACATTAAGTATCTGCCCTGCCATCAAAAGAGCCAGGGGAAATACGCCAGGGGAGATACATTTTCGATTGATATCTAAAATAGCCGTAAAAGTGTTTCTCGTACGCAATTCACATTCAAACGTAACAATGTATGCAATATTCATAGTGAATATTTAAAAACTACCAGTTCATAAAACTTACCAGAGGAAAGACTGCATGCACTCAACACTTCTACACCCAGCAAGCGGCGAGACTGAAATGGCCTTTAAAATGGCTGCGCAGTCGGCTTATGCGCCGCTTGCTGCTAGCTTCACGTTACATCCTATGCACTCAATGTCACAACTTCCAAAAACTAGCAAAGCAAAACTGATTTTTAAACGAAAACAAAAAGCCAGGGGACGAGACACGAAACACGAAGGACAAATTTCGGCGTTGATATTATTTATGAAAAATTGGAATAAAAGTAATTTTACTTATAAGACACTGTGACTAAGTTATTGTTCAGTATAAAATTAACGTTGATAAATTAATTATTGAATTTTAATACATTCATAGTAACTGGTTTTCAAATAAAGTCGGGTTGGGGACAGACCAGGGGAGAGACTTTTTTTTTATATTAGAACTTATTGTGACTAAACTACGTACATTTCTGTAATAAATTTAAGTGAGCATGAAGAAAACATTTAGTTTTAAGTAATAAATAGGTTATTTAGGAAGTTAGTATAAAAAAAAAGCATTTTTTTGTCCTGGCCATGGAAAGTACCTCTTAACTTATAATGACCCAGTAGTAGCCTGGCTACAGGGGCAATGCCGTATCTAGAGCCTGGCTACAGGGGCAATGCCGTATCTAGAGCCTGGCTACAGGGGCAATGCCGTATCTAGAGCCTGGCTACAGGGGCAATGCCGTATCTAGAGCCTGGCTACAGGGGCAATGCCGTATCTAGAGCCTGGCTACAGGGGCAATGCCGTATTTAGAGCCTGGCTACAGGGGCAATGCCGTATTTAGGGCCCGTCCACATTGGTCCCTTGCGTTGTCGAGAAGTGTGATGATAGAACCTGGGTGCGGGTATGAGATTGAACAGTTCCTCAGAGCACTCCTCATTATAGAGTCCTATTCCCACTTTAGAGAGTATCCTTCAGGGAATAAGGCGTTTCTAGAAATACCTAGCTGCATTACCGACTGACCGTCTATCGACCTTCATGCATGGAGTTTTCTGGCCGAGAGGTGTCAAGTTCAGGAGGTTCTTCGGACGCCTGACACGAGACACTGCGGAGTTGCGTCATACGTCGCTGTCTAAACGTGTGCACTAAAATAAAGTGTTTTATATATGTATGTTAGTTTTTAAGGTATTTATTGCTATGGGCTTATTGGTTAGGGTTAGTACATTTCCCATTAAGCTTGAAATAAATATATTGATTGATTGTATTCCTTGCCCTTATAGCCAAAGCCTAGAACAGGGTTTTCCAAACTTAGTTTGTCACTTTGAGAATAAATTAGTTTTAGCGCCCCATAATTATTTTTAAGCGCCCCCATTTTTTCATCTACTTAAAAACCACTATAACTGGATATTAAATATGCACAAATCGGGTTATTTAAAAAAAAAAAAAAAACATGATTGCCCGCGGTCTGTTATCTACGAAAATGACCTATCTAGGAATACTAATAACTATTAAAATGCGAAAGTGTGTCAGATTTGACGCCCCCATTTTTTTCTGGGTCTCTTACAGTCCCCCTTTAGGCCTGCAGCGCCCACAAGGGGGCGTTATCGCACACTTTGTGAACCCCTGGCCTAGAAGCTGCTCTGCTATGGTCGCGCCGGAATACCTAGCTGCCCTTGGAACACGCCACTTCTGGGCCGTGCCGCTAAATGTCATTTGACATCCGGAAAATCTAGACATTATACAAGCTTTATAAATTATCCAACACACCGCGTGCTGAATAAAACGAGCCCAAACACGAAATTATTAAAGTTATATACATAATCCTTAAAAATACCTAATTCTTTTCGAAAAATACGGCTTCGAAGCCACGAATTTATCCCCGATACAAGATTTATAGTAGTAGTTAGTAGTAGTAGTAGCTTAGTTAGTAGTTCGTCCGGGGAAGTACTACCACCATACCTATTTCTGCCGCAAAGTAGTAGTGCTGTGTTCCGGTTTGAAGGGTAAGGGTGCCGGTGAAATTACAAGCACATGAGACTTTTCATCTTTATGTCTCAGGGTGGCGGGCGCAGTGCAATGCCACATAGGGTGCGTCCTAGGTGGACGTGACCTAAGGGGTAATGCACTGTTCATAGGCAGAGATTACCGCTTAACATCGGGTGGGATTGCTTGTTCCGCCATCAATTAGTATAAATATATATTTAAAGTATAAAATTGCGGATTTGTACTGAAAAATTGAAACTCGTCTTTTCTAAGATGTAACATAATTATTTAATCAAAACATTATTATTATTTAATCAACACGTGGCAATGCAGCCAGCATCTTAGGGACGCTTCCGTCTGGTAGTGATTTGGATCAGTTGAGCTACCTTTAGATCGCTTGCAGCGGTCTTGAGGTAGCACAACTGTTTCATATGTATTTTGTACGTACCTTGTATTATTCTTTCTGTAAATAAATATATTTTATCCTAACGAAACATTTACCCTCATTATCTAAACATTACTGCCATCTAAACGGAAGTTCATTTATGCCTTTAGGATAGAACTCTAGGGATCTAGATTCGGCAAACTGTGTGAAAGCATTTTGTACTGCCTATTGGGAAGATTTCTTTTTATCACGTACAAAATTGACCAAATGACGAAAAAAATGGTAGTCCGTTTGAGCAATGTCTGGCGAGTATAGAGGATGACGTATGGTTTCTAACTGCAGCTCCTGTAGAGTTACACCGGTTTCTCGTGCAGTGTGAGGTCTTGCGTTATCATGCAGCAATAATGGTGAAGATCGATTCACGAGGCGGGGCTGTTTCACTGCCAGCATTGTGATTGAGCTGAAATTTGGCATACCTGTTATGTTCAGAAGCCCAATTCTCTTATTTATTTTATAACCACACTGCAAGTTGACCGAAACGAGATTGTATTGTAAATTGACTGAAAAATTGGTATTCTGCTTCCTCATAACAACAACATAATCTACTTTCGGTTCTTGCGACCATATATTAGAGTAGGATAGTGCTATATAATAATTGTAAAGAGTGTAAGAAAGAATTCTCAGAACTTTGAAACATTCAAGTTACAGTCACATTTCGATATAATCACATTCCGCGTTGTATTGTCAGGTGAGCAGAATAACATTATTGACGTTTGTGACATTGACACTAGATCGTAACATTATCCGAACTTTAATTTGACTATTTTTTATTGCGAGAATTGGGCTTCAGATGACAATACAAGATGATGGTGACAGCGAGCTGATCTGATGATGGAGACGGAACAACGGAACTCCTCGATGGATAATATTATAGTAGACTGGCCGTGTTTAGGCTCATTTTGATCAGCACACGGTTACGATCACAAATTTTATAGAAGCTTGCATTGAAAAATATATTTTACACAAAATACTTTTTTTAGCACAAGGGTGCCGCGGTGAAAAATGTTTGAGAACCCCTGAACTAATCGATACAAATAAATAACAAATGATTTGATTCATTAATTACTAAGTATCTAATTGATAATATATTATCAGATACGTAAAATTAGTAATTATAGATTCGGCGTGTGTAAATAAATGATGAAGACGTGATGATTCAAGTTATTTTCATACGTATAAATTTTACCCCGTTTTAAGGGTTGTTTTAATAAATAAATAAAATAAATAAATAATGCTGGACAGTTCACACAACATTATCAAGCCCCAAGCTAAGCAGAGCTTGTGTTATGGGTACTAGACAACTGATATACTTAATACAATGTATTACATAGATAGATATTTTTTATTATACATAGAAAATACCCAGAACACCCTGAACAAAAATCTACGATCGCACAAATATTTGTTCTGAAGCGGGAATCGAACCCGCAACCTCCTGCGTCGCTGGCCAAGCTTCGCCCGCCGCGCCACAGAGGTCGTCTAGGTAGAGGTTAACTCGGAACAAATATTTGTGCGATCTGCAGATATTTGTTCAGGGTGTTCTGGGTATTTTCTATGTATAATAAAAAATATCTATCTATGTAATATATTGTATTAAGTATATCAGTTGTCTAGTACCCATAACACAAGCTCTGCTTAGCTTGGGGCTAGATAATGTTGTGTGAACTGTCCAGAAATATTTATTTATTTATTTAATTTAAATACAATTGTTTTAGTAGCATTGGGCCCTTGAAATATGGGTTCAATAATTCTGTATTTTAAGTACCAAGTTTCATGCAATAGGCACCACGTGATAAAAAGTTCCCATACAAACTTTAACACCCCATTGGGGAAAATATATTTTAAGTACTCTTTTTTATGATTTGTGTGGAAGTATACTCAAGTTTTCAAGTTTGTAAGTTCAATAAATACGGTTTTTCATACAATGATTTTAACCCCTTTTCACCCCCTTAGGGGTTGAATTTACAAAAATCCCTTCTTAGTCGGTGGTTATGCTATAAAAGGAGCCTACGCTCCAAGTTTCAGCTTTCTAGATCCAGCGGTTTCGGCTCGGCGATGATGAATCAATAAGTCAGTCAGTCAGTCAGTCAGGTTAAGCTCTTATACTACATTATATTATATACCTTATATACCATTATATAACTTTTATATTTTCTATAAGATAGATTTTACAAAACCCTATTTTAAACCCTCGGCTGTGGTGTATTGATTTTATTCATAGGTTTCTCGTATAGGTTACATTTCGGGGAATGCTCCCAGGAACTGCATGATCTGATCCCACCATCTCATTTTCATCATAGGACGAGCAGACGTACGGCTCAGTGCCATCCTTACCTCATTAGTATACCCTCTATTCGTACTAAACGTCTCAGTTCTACCTTTATAATGCGAACTGCTAAAGATTGGAATAAACTACCGCTGTCTGTCTTTCCTGAAAACTATAATCTGTGTCTCTTCAAGGCTAGAGTGAATAGGTGCCTTCTAGACCTTTGTGCTCCATCTTCGGCCACATCGTCACTTACCAACAGGTAAGATCGTGGTCAAACAAAGGTCTATCAATGTTAAAAAAAGAAACTAATTTTTTACCCAATAATATGCTCCATTTTAATAAACAATCGAATCTTGCCAAAAGTTTGAGGTAACTTTGGGTTTTTTTTTCTATCGAGAAAATATTGTCCTATCGTGTTTCTGGTACAGTGATCCCTCGGTATTATAACGTAGTATCCATGCATATTTGTAATTTGAATATTGTACTTGATTTAGTCAGTTAAAAATGTTATCTGAGATTGGTAATTTTGCGTTATATCCCACCTCTAGTGACTGTAAAAATGATCCATCATAACTAGTATATAGTGCGTACGTTGCGTTATATCCCACCTCTAGTGACTGTAAAAATGATCCATCATAACTAGTATATAGTGCGTACGTTGCTCTTATCAGGGAAAAATGTTTTCCTTATCACTGTCAGTGCCCGGCCGCATATCTCACTATTTTTAACTTAAGGTGGAGTATAACGCAAAAGTACAAATAAATAAATAATAAATATATATTTCTGCACAGTTCACACAACATTATCTAGCCCCAAGCTAAGCAGAGCTTGTGTTATGGGCACTAGACAATTGATATACTTAATACAATATATTACATAGATATTTTTTATTATATATAGAAAATACCCAGAACACTGAACAAATATCTGCGGATCGCACAAATATTTGTTCCGAGGCGGGAATCGAACCCGCAACCTCCTGCGTCGCAGGCGAACGTTCGCCCGCCGCGCCACAGAGGTCGTCAAAATCTAAGATTAATCTAAGATTGAATAATCTTAGATTAGATTTTTAACTGACTAAATCAAGTACAATATTTAAATTATAAATATGCATGAATACTGCATTATAATACCGAGGGATCAGCCAGACAGAACACGATAGTGCAAAAATTTCTCGATAAAAAAAAACACAAAGTTACCTCTAACTTTTGGCTAAAATCGATTGTTTGTCAATATAGTCACAGAATAAATAATAGTACATATATATATGGTACAGATTATTGGGTTAACAATTGGATAAATAAGATCAATACAATAAAACGGAGGGTTCACCCACAGGGAGTTTTTTTATTATCTATATTTCACGAGATATTCAATAAAAACCGCTTTTACGAGCGGCGCGTGGCGTTTTTTTTTGTATCAAGATATCTGCCTGGGGTTGGCGCAGTCTTAAATGCGATGAGTCCGCCATAGAAGGACGAGTCTCGTTTGAACGAGCGAAGCGAGATCTCTGAGTCAACTCGTACAATCGGCGTTTGTATATCAAGCGAGATCTCTGAGTCAACTCGTACAATTGGCTATTGTATATCAAGCGAGATCTCTGAGTCAACTCGTACAATCGGCGTTTGTATATCAAGC
Organism: Operophtera brumata; assembly: GCA_932527175.1. Taxonomy (NCBI): domain Eukaryota; kingdom Metazoa; phylum Arthropoda; class Insecta; order Lepidoptera; family Geometridae; genus Operophtera; species Operophtera brumata. The sequence continues at coordinate 27,553,310 of OW052239.1, read as the reverse complement.
GTAGCGTTCGCTGCCTTATGAACTTTTGCTGATTCTCTCTAGCATCTCACTTTTGTCTGCCTACCTAAGGCTTTTAAGTTGGTTTTTCTTTTTAGAGTTCCGTACCCAAAGGGTAAAACGGGACCCTATTACTAAGGTATTAAGGTATATATTATCTTGTATTGATATACCTACCTAAAGGACTTTTTTTCTTCTCCTTATTACGTTTTTTTGTGCACCACCTACATAAATGTATCCACAATACACAAAGGTTAGCTGGTAGAGAATGCTTCTTAGTATTAAGTTCACCTATGTACATTCCTATTCTATTCTATTCTAAGGTCCGTCTGTCTGTCCGTCTGTCACCAGGCTGTATCTCATGAACCGTGGTAGTTAGACAGTTGAAATTTTCACAGATGATGTATTTCTGTAGTCGCTATAACAACAAATACAAAAACAGTTATTTTTTATTTATTTCATACACAATATATTTTACACAGTTAATTATAATATTGTACCTTAAAAACCTCCAAAGGTTTGACTAGGTACAATCGCCAAAAAGTAAGCTTAAATATTTAAGGGGTCTCCTATACAACAAACGTGATTTTTTGACTTTTTAATAGATAATGGTACGGAACCTTTCGTGCGCGAGTCTGACTCGCACTTGGCTGGAGTATTTTTTTAAAATTTGTATCAGCTTCCACTTGTTCTCGAGGCACCACACCGGCGCTCCCCGCCTAGTAGTAAGAAGGATCATCAAATAAAGCCGAGCAGTGTTTGTTGCCTGATTCTTCTAGGTTTGGTCGCGTTGGAACACATGTAAATTTATTTTTATAAGAGATTCAAAATGATCCTTGTGATTTCAATGAATAAAATACTTTGACTTTGACTTTGACTTATGTTTGTATGTTTGTCCGATGAAAATTTCCAAATCGTTATGTGGCTAGATAGTATTGGTACAATTTGTTGGTAAGGCTATGAGCTATATCGGTCGGGGGGTTGTTGAGATATTGGGGTCCAGGAGGGGGTGAAAAATAAAGTGAAATGGTCAGATCAAGTGGGGTGTCATATGAAAGCGCTTTGCTTGGACGTTTCTGAACTATTTTTAACTCCCGACGCAAAAACGACGGGGTGTTATAAGTTTGACGTGTCTGTGTGTGTGTGTGTCTGTCTGTGGCATTGTAGCTCCTGAACGGATGAACCGTTTTTTTGTTTTAAAGGTGAATTAGTCGGGAATGTTCTTAGTTATGTTTGATCAAAATCGGTTCAGCCGTTTCATTGCGTTGGGTTTTTTTAATATTTACAAAATTAATTACTTGTTAAATCTGTTTTGGACTATGTTTTTCATATATTAACTAGCAATTAATTTATATTAATTTAGCAATTCCATTATGCTGAAATTTGGTATGTTTGTAGCTTTTGTGACACAAATACAGGGAAAAGTCTAAAATGGAAGTATTTCTAAACTCTTACCTTATAAAACAATAACCAATGTACCATCCATTGTTGACCTCCCATTTCAAGGAATTATAAAAAAATACTTGATAATACAAATAATTAATTTTGTAAAAATTCAATACACCTCTAACGCAATGAAACGGCTGAACCGATTTTGATCAAACATAGCTAAGAACACTCCCGACTAATTCAACTTTCAAACAAACAAAAAAACTAAATCGGTTCATCCGTTCGGGAGCTACGATGGGAAAGACAGACACACAAACACACACACAGACACGTCAAACTTATTACACCCCTTCGTTTTTACGTCGGCGGTTAAAAATCATCCGTGATAAAGCTCATCCACACATCATAGAGCCCTGGGTTTCTCGTACGACTCGTTTCTCGAGATCATTTTTTCCCCATACCTACTAACTATGGAATGATCTTCATCTGAGATTTTCCCGCTTGGTTACGACATGTGTCGCTTCAAGAAAAATGTTCATAAATTCCTTCAGGGTAGGCAGCGCATCGACAACACCCCCGGTGTTGCCGGTGTCTATAAGCGACGGTGACCACTTCACATCAGGTGGGCCGTAAGATAGTTAGCTTATTAGATTCATAAAATAAAAAAAAATTGATCTACGCCAAGATGTCTAATTTTTGATAGGTACCTACTAGAAGTTTTACGACAATGGTTTTCATGCAATACTACCAACATGACACACTTGCTAGATTATTTTGAGATGATAACTAACTTCACAAAAGGAGGTTATCAATTAATTCGTCAGCTACTTATACTAATAGGTATGTTTACGTCCTGTTAGTTAGTCATATATAAGTCGCTTACGGCGCGAAATACATGTTTTTGGTGTTTTTTGCCCATTACAGCTCATCAACACTTCTTCAGATAGCGAATGTTGATTTCGCGAGAACTAGGAGACTTAACGCACATGTTTTAATTAATAGTATCTCATAAATATCAACAGTTTAGCTACGCTACCACTAAACAAAACAAAACAATGTAAAAATGTGTTTAAAAAAATACTCTATTTCAGACACACAGATCCATAATTTGGTTAGTACACAAAAATACAGCACTTATGAAAAAATATTATTAATACCTACAATGGTGTCGATTCTGTGCAGCATTCTCTAATTTTAAACTGCGCTAAAGTTGTCGCGCACCCTTTATAATAGACTGAAATAAAAGAGACCACGATAATTTTAATGCGGTTTAAAATTAGAGAATGCTGCACAGAATCGACACCAGTAACACAGTTAAATATTTATTCTAACAACTGGGAAAAATGCACTCAGTTATATGTGTAATTGGCCATAACTGAATGCATCTTAGTCCAGTGCTGAGTGAGGTGGGAATCTGGCCTATCGATAGATATTTAGATATCTGGTTTAGGGATAGATATTTAGATTTAGATCAATGGAGGAGTTTTCCTGTTGTCATTTTAGCCCTATTTATCTCTCGCTAGATGGCGTTTTCGACGCATATTGTTATGTTCGATAAAGATTACGATTCATCTTTGGTCAGCTGTTGTCTTCACGTTGGGAAGGATTCGGATCCCCAAGACCACCAAGACCACGCGAACGAAGTCGCGAGCCGCTTGTAGTCGACAATATTATCACGATCATAAAATATAGTACATAGATTTAATTTACTTTTCCTGTACCAACAAAACTTGTATTTATATAAACACAGATAACAGGATTTGAAATGAAAAAAAAAAATGAAATGAAATATATATTTATTTGACAATCACACAAAAAACACAGAACAGACAGAATATAAAACGATAGCGTAGATACAACAAAAATACATATTGATGATTTGGGCATATTGTGATTCACTATCGAAAACAACATAACATAACACACAACAGTCACATACATAGTCCTAATCCCACACTAGGACTCCCTGTCGTGGGTATTAGAAACTACAATTACCATGGTACCATAACACCCAGACCCGGAACAAATATTTGCAGATCATACAAATATTTGTCCCGCAGCGGGAATCGAATCTGCAACCTCTCACATCTCAGCTACTCGCCTGCCGATATAATATTCAAATATACCATAAAAAAACTGGATATACAAATTCAATCTGCGTAATTTTTGTTTTATTACGGATTTAATTTAAAAAGTTATTACCATGTTTTTTGACAAATTCCGAATTTTAGAAAGATAGATCAGATAGGAAAAATCTTTATTGTACACCTAAGAAAAAAAAAAGAAAAAAAGTGACAAACAACAAACTAATAAACAACGTCCAATGGGCGGTCTTATCGCTAAGAGCGATCTCTTCCAGACAACCTGTATGGAAATAATACTCGTGCTTGAGTTACGCGGTGTAATAATAACTTGGTAGTAGTATATGGCGCATGCACTATTAAATAGTTTTGACCAATACATTTTTTATGGATATTCCTGGTAATTTTTAGTGGTGTCTAGTGTTGATAGACATAAATATCCACCCTCGCCTTTGGCTCGGGTTGGATAAAGGCTTGTTTTGTGCACTCGTACCTACAATCTACCATTTAAAGTGAACGCTCACGCATGAGGCGCGTAATTCTTTTTTTTTTGTGTTTTTTGCCCATTTCTGCTCATCAAAACTTCTTCAGATAGCAAAAGTTGAGTTCGCGAGAACTAGGAGACTTAACACACATGATGTAATTGATAGTATCTTATAAATATCATCAGTTTAGCTACGATACCCAAAAACAAAACAAAAACATTAAAAATGTGTTTGACCAATTGTTATCGTAGCTAAACTGATGATATTTAAGAGATACTATCAATTACATCATGTGTGTAAAGTCTCCTAGTTCTCGCGAACTCAACTTTTGCTATCTGAAGAAGTGTTGATGAGCTGTGATGGGCAAAAACCCTAAAAAAATGAATTTCGCGCCTCAAGCGAGAGCATCCACCTTAAACAAAAACTAGTTCAATAAGCAACTGATATGAGCGATATTTTATTTTTCCTGTTACTAATAATATGTATTTTTTCCAGGAAAACTCGGATTTCCTTTATGCATACGCACATCCAATCCCATTCCACTATACCTAATGTTATGTACATAGTGCTGTTATATAATAAATAGCTATATTTATACATACATACATTCCACTTTATGACATATATACGATAAGGCCTTGACATAAGATAAATGATCTTATCTACCGTATTCGAGCAATACCATACATTGTAGATGTATTAGATATAGTGTTATGACATTATAATATTTCATTTATTAATTGCAATTGAATTGATAAATCTATCATTAATTATACATACTTCAATAAGCCATTTTCCAAATCGATCGTCAACAATCATTAATTAATTTAAATAAAATTATAAAATTCTTTATTTTTAACAAAAACATGGGTACAGTTTATTGACACCGATAATAAACGCGGAAGTTTTTAAATAAAACTTCGTTGCCAATAGTAACGCTCTCCTCCGAATTTACGACTAATTGATATATACAAGCAATAATACAAAGCCTTTTTAAATTGAATATTAACACCTAAAAGCTATAAGCGCTGTATTCGTAAGACGGTGATCTAGATCAGTCAAACTGTCATCTCCAGCTAACTTCACCAACACCTGCTTCCCATTCCCGCCTGTCCCACCATGTGGTGACGTCACCGATGCCATTATGAGTTCCTCCCCAGCTCTGGAACCATCTTCCCCCTCCACCACCCCCTCCTCGCCGGCGCTCAGAGCGGAGTCTGCGCAGTTCGTCACCTCTTCGCCTAACTACATCGGACGCGTGAGTTTTAGCTTAAGATAAGATAATATAGTATAATATAAGATAAGATAAGATTTTGTTAGTAGAGTCTGTTCAAAAAGAGAAGCGTCGTGGTCAAATTGTGAACTAACGTTTTATTTAGTTTATTATAACTATTTATTTAGCCTAGGATTCAAACTGTCGGCATTTTGAATTTTATACTATATTAATAGTTACAGTTGTAAAATGATCAAAATGGAACAGACGCGCTATTGTTTTGCTCGCTAAACAAAAAAGGTAAATAAGCACTGCTGCGCCCTCCAATCACACGACGGTTCTCTTTTTGAACAGACTTTTTTATGAAAGAGTTCGTCCGGGTAAGTGCTACCACTACCACCATACCTACTTCTGCCGCAAAGCACTAGTGCTCGCATTGCTGTGTTCCGGTTAGAAGGGTATGGGTGCGGGTGAAATTACAGGCACATGAGACTCAGGGTATGTCTCAGATCAGCTCACTGTCACCGTCATATTGTATTGTCATCGGAACTTGACAGGTACGGCAAATTTCAGTACAATCGGTTGATATTAACTGCTTTAAAATTCAGTTGCAAGATTCCACCTGGACGGACATACATACATTGCAAGTTAAAAAAAGTTTGTAAAAATAAATTTTTTTAACGTTTCGGTTGTGGCGTGAAATTAATATTTTATTGTGTTATTTACTGATCACTGCTCATCAACACATCTTGAGATAGCGAAACCTGATTTTGCGGAAAGTAGGAAAAAACTGTAAAAATCCTGTAACATTCGCAGCTAAACTAAGCCAACTAAAGATATTTATGAGATACGTGTAATGAAAACATGCGCGTTACCTCACCTAGTTTCCGCAAAATCAGGTTTCGCTATCTGAAGATGTGTTGATGAGCTGTGATTAGCAAACAAAACAATAAAATTTGAAAGCGAAGTGTAACGTTGCTCCTTAAGGTTGCTTAAGGTGGTTGCTTTTTCATACAAACGTATTAGCACAAATATGAGCGCACAGAGTATAATTTTACACTGAAATGACTGTTGCTGGCTTTTATATTAGCCATTATTTGCGGCAAATCATATTTGGTTGAAGAACACAGTGGACTAATGGCGAAAATAACACCGCAAATAATGGCTAATATAAAAGCCAGCAACAGTCATTTCAGTGTAAAATTATACTCTGTGCGCCCATATTTGTGCTAATACGTTTGTATGAAAAAGCAACCACCTTAAATTGAAATACCGTTTATGTACGGGAGCTAATGGGCTTGTTATTTCAGAAGCAGAACCAGCCTCCTCTTAACGTGATCCTATCAGCGACTCCAACGAATTCATACAGTAAGTAACAAGTTAATTGTATAAAGACTGCGCCAACGCCAGGCAGAAAGCTTCATACAAAAATAACGCGCCAACGCCAGACATAAATCTTCAAATAAAAAAAACGCCTCGCGCCGCTCGAAAAAACGGGTTTTATTGAATATCTCGTAAAATATAGATAATTTTACAAAACCCCTACAGTAAACCCTCGGCTTTGTTGTATTGACTTTATTTATCTAATTTTTTACCCAATAATATGCACCATTTTAATAAACAAGCGAATCTAGCCAAAAAATAGACGTAACTTTGGTTGTTTTTTCTATCGAGAAAATGTTGTCCTATCATGTTTCTGGTACAGTGATCCCTCGGAATTATAATGCATATATCCATGCATATTTATAATTTGAATATTGTACTTTATTTAGTCGTTTAAAAATCTAATCTAAGATTGGTAATTTTGCGTTATACCCCGCCTTATGAGGCATATAACTGCCAAATTACGTCACTTTCTAACTCATTAAAGTTCAGGTAAGTTAGAATGTGACAGAATAGCGCTCGCGCAAAAAAAAAATCAACCAATTGCATTCACGGGTAGCCCCCGGTGAAACACCCCCCCCCCCGATATTTGATTACTTATTCTGCTACGCGGATTATTCGGAGCGCAGAAGAATCCACCAAAAAAGAGATAACTATCATCGGTCCAGCCGATCTTGAGCTATAAGTGGTGTAACTAACACAACTTTGTTTTATATATATAGATATCAGTTATCTAGTACCCGGAACACAAGCTCAGCTTAGCTTGGGGCTGGATAATGTTGTGTTAACTGTCCAGCATTATTTATTTATTTCAGTGTGTACAATATCAAATCAAATAATGTGATGTTTCAGACGAGGCGGCAATCACCCCCCCGCCGCGCTCCCCCGGCGCACAGGTCACACAGGTCACACAGGCGGCCTCTGGCGACGGCAGGTCACACCCACCAGACGGGACCTCATCCGATAAAGTAAGTGTAGGTGCGCCAACCCCAGGTAGAAATCTTCATACAAAAAGAAACGCCTTCGAATAAGCAGTTTTTATTGAATATCTCTTAAAATATAGATAATTTTACAAAACCACTACAGTAAACCCTCGGCTGTGTTGTCTTGATTTTATTTATCTAATTTTTTGCCCAATAATATGCACCATTTCAATAAACAATCGAATCTAGCGAAAAGTGTTTTTTGTGAAAAATATATTTTTCAATACAAGTTTTGTTAATATTAGTGGTCGTAACCGTGTGCTGATAAAAATGAGCCTAAACACGGCCAGTCTACTATTATCCATCGCGGAGTTCCGTTGTCCACTTTCCGTCTCCATCATCAGATCAGCTCGCTGTCACCATCATATTGTATTGTCATCGGAACTTGACAGGTATCAGTACCAGCTGATTCGCTTTGACTCCCTACAGAAGAGCTCCCTAGAAACGTCAACGACCCCAAGCTCTCCAGTTCACTAGAGCCGCTGAGCCTGCGCCAAGACATCGGCTCTGTTTGTTCTATCGGCTCTATAATGGGGAGTGCTCTGAGGACCTGTTCAATCTCATACCCGCATCCAGGTTCTATCATCGCACTTCTCAACAAAGCAAGGGAGCTCATCCACACATCATCGACACGTGGGTATCTCGTACAGCTCGCTTTACGAGATCTTTTCTCCCCCATACGTGCAAGTTGTGGAATGAGGTCCTCCTGAGGTGTTTCAGCTAAATTACAACATGAGCCGCTTAAAAAAAAAAAAACCTTCAGGGCAGGCAACGCATTGGCAATGCCTCTGGTGTTGCTGATGACAACAGGCGACGGTAACCGCTTACCATCAGGCGGGCCGGTTTGTCGTGCCATTACATTACAAAAAAGTTATGACAAATTTCAGCTCAATCGGTTGAGGATAACTGCTTTAAATTTCAGTTGCAAGATCCCACCCGGACAAACATACATACGTTGCAGTTAAATAAAAGCTTGTAAAATCAGATCTATGATTGGTATTATTCCGTTATACTGGACATGCCGCTAAATTTATATTCTGTGTCACGTTCGGGGCGAAGTACTAGTTCTTGTTATTTTGTAATTTGCAGTCGTCAGAAACAGCGGTGGGCAACATCTCCCGACCGCAGAACACCGCGCTCTCTCGCAAGGAGAGCTACAAGGCGCAGCGACAGCACTACAGCCGAGAAAAGAAGCGCGCCGCCACCGCGCTCCTGCACTCCATCGAGGACCCAGCCGTGGTGGTGTTACACGACTGGCTCAAGGTAACACTCTCGCAAGGAGAGCTACAAGGCGCAGCGACAGCACTACAGCCGAGAGAAGAAACGCGCTGCCACCGCGAAGTTCTCTGCGAAGTTCCTGACCCTAGCGCCAAATTCGGATAAATCCGTTGTACCGCTAGTGGTTGGTTCGAAAAGTTCCCCGGGTAGCCTGAATGGCTCCCCGTACACGAGCTCTGCTGAGGAAGATTGAATGGCCTCCTTGAAAGAAGTGCGAATACCTAATAAGACCCATGGCAACGATTCCGTCCACCTATCATTCGCATGGCAAACTATCGCGGCTTTAAGTTTTGGTAAACCGTTCGACTGGGCCGTTACAAGCCGGTTGGTAGGCAGTGGTCCTTTTATGGACAAATCCAGCCATTTTAGACAGACATTGGAACAAGGCCGACTCGAATTGACTGCCACGATCTGTTGTAATGTCTGGTGGACAACCAAACCGAGCAATCCATGTCGATAGCAAGGCCTTTGCGACGGTCTCTGCGGTTATATCGGCTATAGGTACTGCTTCTGGCCATCGCGTAAACCGATCTACTGCTGTTAAGCAATACCGATAGCCCTGCGAAAGCGGAAGGGGTTCAACCAGATCGATATGGATCTGTTTAAAGCGAGCGCGCGGAAGGTGATAGGTGCCAAGCGGGGAAGACACATGGCGATTGACTTTCGCCCGCTGGCACGGTAAACATGAACGCGCCCAATCCCTACAGTCCTTTCTCATACCTGTGTGCGAGGGATGTGCGCGAGGGATATGTGCGAGGGATGTGTGCGGGGGATGTGTGCAAATGATGGATGCGAGCGAGAAATTACTAGCAGACTCTAGACGGAGTTTGTTAGAGGTAGATGTGTGTTGTACGGAAAAGAGCGCGCTACATATCCTCGCACCGCTCACTTGCGCACCATTCCACAGCCTCGCTACGCATCTTCGCACTGTTCATCTACCTCGCACATCTCTGGTGGAAACGCAGCCTGAGACAATTCGCGGTTAACGCGCAGACAACACCATAATTACGTCAGTTTCTAACTCATTAAAGTTCAGGTAAGTTATAAAGTGACAGAATGCGCTTGCAGAACGAAAAGTAAGTGAAACTCACGAAAAACAATTATTTGCTTCGTGACAAACCGTCGCATCACAGAATCATACGTTCAACTTGAAGAAAAAGTCTTTGCCGACATTTAGGTGAAAGAAAAAGTACAAAATTCTAAGTAGTTTAGAAGTTGAATAAAATTTTCAGTCGAAAACAGCTGCACTTTGTTTTTTTTTCACATGTTTAAAGAACGTTATTGGTTTTTCGTACGTTCACTTTACAGATAAAAGGTCAATTATTATTATTATATCATTTTTTTTTTTTTTTTTACTTCATATTATGTTAGTAAAGAATTGTTAGTAGATATTATCACATAGTATTTCTAAAATTACAAATCATAATTATTATAAATGTCATATTTTTTTTTCAGCGCATAATATTGACTCCTCTGTGAGGAGATAGCCTCATAGACTCACAGCACCGTCTCTAGTAGCCTACAGCGTTGAAACCTTCCTATTGTCCCATTCCAGGTTCGAGGCTCTCTCAAGTCATGGACAAAACTGTGGTGCGTTCTGAAACCGGGACTGCTATTGCTGTACAAGACTCCTAAAGCTAAGGTATGTTACCATCGGAGTTATCAGCAGTAAGCACGATCTGATCCCACCATCTCCTCTTCATCACAGGACGAGCAGACGCACGGCTCGGTACCATCCTTACCTCATTAGTATACCCTCTATTCGTACTAAACGTTTCAGTTCTACCTTTATAATGCGAACTGCTAAGGAGTGGGATACACTACCGTCGTCTGTCTTTCCTGAAAACTATAATCTGGGTCTCTTCAAGGCTAGAGTGAATAGGTGCCTTCTAGACCTTTGTGCTCCATCTTCGGCCACATCGTCACTTACCAACAGGTGAGATCGTGCTCAAACAAAGGTCTATCAATGTTAAAATAAAAAAAACAGACCCTTTACTTGTGGGTGGCACATTGAAGCGATGAATTGTTTTTATTAAAATAGAGATAATTTTACAAAACCCCTACCGTAAACCTTTGGCTTTGTTGTATTGATTTTATTTCTCTAATTTTTTACCCAATAATATGCACCCATTTTAATATTATTTTGTAACATTAGTTATGTTTTACGAGATATTCAATATACATATTCAATATTCAGTATACAGAGAGGACGTTTACGTGTATTGGAAACTAGCGACTCGCCCCGGCTTCGCACGGGTTGTTTAAGGATGAAAATAGCCCTCCCCTCCTACCCCCCGCATCCATCCACATACCAAATGCAATCAAAATCAGCATAACCGTTACGGAGTGGAACCACAAATAACGCGATCGTAGCCGCGGGCGTTAGCTAATAAACTATATCACTATATCTATATAGCTATCTGCACTCGGCGATAATGTAGTGTATTTTTTGTTTATCCTTTATTAGTTTATTCTATCATCAATACTTTTCGCAGCGCACGCGATGTAAACAATATTTTAGGTATTTTTTTTACACCTTGGCTTACATTTTTGGAGTTTTAGTAAGGATCCCTAATTTTTTTGAAAATATTGCCTATGTCACCTGGGGATTGTGTAGCTTCCCAACAGTGAAATAATTTTTCAAATCAGTTCATTAGTTTCGGAGTATATTCAATGCAAATAAACTATCAAATCTCTTTATAATATTAGTATAGATAATACTATTATTTTATAAAAACGGGAAATTTTCACGTACCGTTAAATCAATGTGAGCACCGACATTGTTTCGACCCGTTTCGAGAGTCTTTTTCAAGGTGAGTGAACGCGACGCACTCCCCCCGCGTCTCGTTTAGCACTAATCCGCTCAGTGCGAGCCGCAGCCCGCTCGGATCGTGTAGTGGGGCGCGCGGGTAGGCATATAGCTTGTGTTCGTTTCGTCATCGTCGTCGGCGCAGTGGATTGTGGTGCCTCATCGCTGTCACTACTGCTGCCGTCTCCACCGTATGGCATTCCAGAGAGACAGGCAACACTCACTGTGTCTCTACAACAGGTGTTCCCAAAGTTATTTTGTCTACTGCCCACTTTGAGAATAAATTATTTATATATATATTTTATTGTTTATATTATTATTATTTTCTCAGTGATCAGTTCCCCTCAGTGAATTCTTTCAAAAATAGACTTGACAATCATTTAAAGTGCACTGATAAGGTCTAAGATATACACGCAAGCTCTGAGAGCTGCCTGTGTATTATAAATAAATGTTATGAGAAGACCTAACGATCATGTCGTGAAGAAGTGCCTTTCCACGGCTACGCAGAGAAGAGGGAGAGGACGGCCACTTACAACGTGGATGACAAATGTTCAAAAGGACATGAAGAGTGTGGGCCTTTCAGCAGACGATGCTCAGCAGCGGAACGTATGGCGCCTCAAAGTTAAGAAAGCCGACCCCGCATAACGGGAAGTGGCGAGGATAAAGAAGGAGGAGGAGAAGAAGAAATAAATAAGCGGCCCCCTAATTATTTTTAAGCGCCCCCATTTTTTCACCTATGTACTTAAAAACCACTATAACTTCAAATTAAACATGCACAAATCGGGTTATTTTAAAAAAAACTTGTTAATACATGATTGCCCGCGGTCTATTATCTACGAAAATTACCTTTCTAGGAATACTAATAACTATTAAAATGCGAAAGATTGTCTGATTTGACGCCCCCATTTTTTTTCTGGGTCTCTTACCTCCCCCCTTTAGGCCTGCAGCGCCCACAAGGGGGCGTTATCGCCCACTTTGGGGACCCCTGCTCTACAACAATACAATCTGTGTCTGTGTCTCAATACTATTCAACAAAATCCATCTTAATTACAGAGCAGTCACTGGGTAGGCACGGTGCTGCTGACGTCGTGCCAAGTGATCGAGCGGCCGTCGAAGAAGGACGGGTTCTGTTTCAAGATCTACCATCCCCTGGAGCAGAGCATATGGGCACCCAGGGGGCCGCACAACGAGTCCATCGGTACGTAATTACAGAGCAGTCACTGGGTAGGCACGGTGCTGCTGACGTCGTGCCAAGTGATCGAGCGGCCGTCGAAGAAGGACGGGTTCTGTTTCAAGATCTACCATCCCCTGGAGCAGAGCATATGGGCACCCAGGGGGCCGCACAACGAGTCCATCGGTACGTAATTACAGAGCAGTCACTGGGTAGGCACGGTGCTGCTGACGTCGTGCCAAGTGATCGAGCGGCCGTCGAAGTAGGACGGGTTCTGTTTCAAGATCTACCATCCCCTGGAGCAGAGCATATGGGCACCCAGGGGCCGCACAACGAGTCCATCGGTACGTAATTACAGAGCAGTCACTGGGTAGGCACGGTGCTGCTGACGTCGTGCCAAGTGATCGAGCGGCCGTCGAAGTAGGACGGGTTCTGTTTCAAGATCTACCATCCCCTGGAGCAGAGCATATGGGCACCCAGGGGCCGCACAACGAGTCCATCGGTACGTAATTACAGAGCAGTCACTGGGTAGGCACGGTGCTGCTGACGTCGTGCCAAGTGATCGAGCGGCCGTCGAAGAAGGACGGGTTCTGCTTCAAGATCTACCATCCCCTGGAGCAGAGCATATGGGCACCCAGGGGGCCGCACAACGAGTCCATCGGTACGTACTAACGTACCACGAGCGACCGATCTCTCCTATGATGAAAAGGAGATGGTGGGATCAGATCGTGCAGGTCCTGGGTGCATTCCCCGAAATGTAAACTATAGAAATAAAAAAATAAAAATGCTGGACAGTTCACACAACAATATCTAGCCTCAAGCTAAGCACAGCTTGTGTTATGGGTACTAGATAACTGATATACTTAATACAGTATATTACATTGATAGATATTTTGTATTATACATAGAATATACCCAGAACACCCTGAACAAATATCTGCGATCACACAAATATTTGTTCCGAGGCGGGAATCGAACCCGCAACCTCCTGCGTCGCAGGCGAACCTTCGCCCGCCGCGCCACGTCATGTCATTGCACTGCGCCACCCTGAGACATAAAGATGAAAAGTCTCATGTGCCTGTAATTTCACCGGCACCCTTCAAACCGGAACACAGCAATGCGAGCACTACTGCTTTGCGGCCGAAATAGGTATGGTAGTATTACTTCCCCGGACGAACTCTTTCACAAAAAACTCTACTACTACTACTGCGTGTGTCTGTATGTGTTTAAATGTGATTTGTTTGTTTGTTTATATGAACAGGAGCCGTGGTCCAGCCCTTGCCAACTGCACACCTCATATTTAGAGCGCCATCACAAGCGGCGGGACATTGCTGGCTCGACGGGTTAGAACTAGCGCTAACATGCAGCAATGCTATGCTCAGGTAACATACACATACACTAACATACACTCACACTTCACAAGCGGCGGGACATTGCTGGCTCGACGGGTTAGAACTAGCGCTAACATGCAGCAATGCTATGCTCAGGTAACATACACATACACTAACATACACTCACACTTCACAAGCGGCGGGACATTGCTGGCTCGACGGGTTAGAACTAGCGCTAACATGCAGCAATGCTATGCTCAGGTAACATACACATACACTAACATACACTCACACTTCACAACCGGCGGGACATTGCTGGCTCGACGGGTTAGAACTAGCGCTAACATGCAGCAATGCTATGCTCAGGTAACATACACATACACTAACATACACTCACACTTCACAAGCGGCGGGACATTGCTGGCTCGACGGGATAGAACTAGCGCTAACATGCAGCAATGCTATGCTCAGGTAACATACACATACACTAACATACACTCACACTTCACAAGCGGCGGGACATTGCTGGCTCGACGGGTTAGAACTAGCGCTAACATGCAGCAATGCTATGCTCAGGTAACATACACATACACTAACACACACTCACACTTCAAAGCGGCGGGACATTGCTGGCTCGACGGGTTAGAACTAGCGCTAACATGCAGCAATGCTATGCTCAGGTAACATACACATACACTAACACACACTCACACTTCACAAGCGGCGGGACATTGCTGGCTCGACGGGTTAGAACTAGCGCTAACATGCAGCAATGCTATGCTCAGGTAACATACACATACACTAACACACACTCACACTTCACAAGCGGCGGGACATTGCTGGCTCGACGGGTTAGAACTAGCGCTAACATGCAGCAATGCTATGCTCAGGTAACATACACCAACATCACTAACATACACTCACACTTCTCTGCTGTCCGTCTGTCTGTCTGTCTGTCTCCAGGCTGAATTTCTTGAACCGTGATAGTTAGACAGTTAAAATTTTCACAGATGATTTATTTCTGTTGCCGCTATTACGACAAATACTAAAAAATATTATAAAATAAATATTTAAGGGGGCTCCCATACAACAAACGTGATTTTTCTAATTGTAGGTTAAGCAATGATCTGCGAGGTCAGTTTTTAGATGGGAGACCACTTTTTGCTCTAAACTTTTTTTTTTACAAACGTGTTATTTTTGCCGTTTTTATAGTTAATGGTACGGAACCCTTCGTGCGCCAGTCCGACTCGCACTTGGCTGATTTTTTTGTAAATCTATGTATGCAGTATTACCAAGTTTTAATAATAAAATAAAGTCTCCTTTCACCAAAATATCCTATCTATAATAGTTAAGGTACTTACCCTTCATGTCGCATAGTCTTGGGACGCCCTGTATATATAAACAAACACAATGAGGGGTTTTCACGGCCGTTTCACATCATGCTTAAACCCTTGAAAATAGATGGCGCCAGCTCTGTACTTAACTGTCAAAATAAAGTGAAATGTCTAAAGTCAACAATGTAGTGATATATTTTCGTGGTATTTTGTTACTATCACACAAAAGCACAGACAATGCATTTGTTAATTTTGACAACCATAGTTGAGTCAGCGCCATCTATCGAGCGAAATCGGACTGTTTTTTTAAATTTGAAATTGAAAAGCCCTCATTGTGTTGTGTAGTTATGTTTATATATACTGGGCGTCCAAGACTATGCGACATGTGGGTAAAGTACCTTAAATATTGTAGATAGGATATTTAGCTGAAAGGAGACTTTATTTTATTTTTATAACTTAGTAATACTGCATTCACAGATTTTCCAAAAATTACTTGCTTCGACTGGGAATCGAACCGACTTAAATTAAAAAATATATTTTAAAATGATTAATTTTACGTTATTCCTTTGTTTTAAGATACTATGTTACTTAAGAGGAATGATTATTATTTATCCATTCTTTTGATTGGCATCATAAATATACATATTTTTTTCACGTTTAAGTCGGTTCGATTCCAAGACGAAGCAAGTAATTTTTGGAAAATCTGTAAATGCAGTATTACTAAGTTTTAAAAATAAAATAAAGTCTCCTTTCAGCAAAATATCATATCTACAATATTTAAGGTACTTTCCCTTCATGTCGCATAGTCTTGAGAGGGCCTGTATATCTAGACATACACTTACACAATGAGGGGTTTTCACGGCCATTTCACATCATGCCCTTGAAAATAGATGGCGCTGCTCTGTACTTAACTGTCAAAAATAAAGTGAGATGTCAAAGTCAGGAACGTAGTGATATAATTTCGTGGTATTTTGTTACTATCACACAGAAGCACAGACAATGCATGTGTTAATTTTGACAACCACATTTGAGTCAGCGCCATCTATCGAGCCAAATCGAACTACATTTATTTTTAAATTCGAAATTGGAAAGCCCTCATTAAAATAAGGTTCATTTTAGATGTTCCCGCTCGCGTCCCAAGCAGATGGTCGCGACCGAAGCACCCATCACACAAACGAACATATCCCACGAGGAGTTGGAGAAGCACTTTAATGAGCACGGTAAGTGCCGTGTTTCTTTAAGGTGGATGCTCACGCTTGTGGCGTGAAATTCAATTTTTTTGGTGTTTTTTGCCCATTACAGTTCATAAACACTTCTTCAGATAGCGAAAGTTGAGTTCGCGAGAACTAGGAGACTTAACACACATGTTTTAATTGATAGTATCTCATGAATATCATCAGTTTAGCTACGATATCCATAAACAAAAAAAAAACATTGTAACAATGTGTTTAGAGAGGTATCGTAGCTAAACTGATGATATTTATGAGATACTATCAATTAAAACATGTGTGTTAAGTCTCCTAGTTCTCGCGAAATCAACTTTCGCTATCTGAAGAAGTGTTCACGAGCTGTAACGGGCAAAAAACACCAAAAAAAAAAGAATTTCACGCCTTAAGTGACGTAACTGACATGTGGCTGACCCGTGGTGTTAAGAGGCAACCCCCCCATTATAGCCCAAGAGCTGGCCTAGGTAATTACGGTGGTCATTTGGATTTTAATCAGATATATCTTCTATGCTGTGCTGGGGCGTGCCTGGTCTTGGAATATAGATAGATACAGGTCTAGTGCTTAACTGAGTCAGCCCCTGAGATATGGGAGCGGTACGGGAGGGGTGTTATTATCACATGTCATCTGATAATTTGAGAGACGAAAACACCCCTCTCGTACTGCTCCTATACCTCAGGGACAGACTCAGTTAAGCGCTACACCTGTAAATAGATTCTCTTTTTTGATCACCACACAGAAACAATAGAAACAAATAAAAACACACTAGAAAAGGCAAAAAAATGGGTGCCTCATCGCTGGGAGCGATCTCTTCCAGGCAACCTTTGGATATACCCCTCCGTCTCCCGCGAATGTTATAAAAGTCAATGATTACACCAGGGCTTCGAAAGCATCCACTTTAGTACTCCACACTAATACTGCAATTACCAATCCTGGAATTAATTCACTAATTGGAAACCATATTATCCCTGTGTGACTGTTGTTTATTGGATGGACTACGCGGATGAAGTCGCGGGCGTGACAGCTAGTTGAAGATATATCTGATTAAAATCCATATGAGAGCAGACATCTCATGCTGGATCTTAGACTATTCAATACCTCGTTGGTAATTTCTAGCGTTAATTTCAGCGGCAAAGCAAATAGTGCTCGCATTGCTGTGTTCCGGTTTGAAGGGTGCCGGTGAAATTACAGGCACATGAGACTTTACATCTTTATGTCTCAGGGTGGCGCAGTGCAATGCCATGTAGGGTGCGTCTTAAGGCGTGGCCTACGTGGTATTGCTGTTATATGAGGAGGGATTACCGGTTAACACAAGGTGGGCAACAAGCCAGTTCCAAAGAAAAGAGTTATTTTTTATGTAATCCGCTGTTAAAATAAGATGTTTTTTTTCCAACAATATAAAGTACCAATCTAACAACTTCTAAATGTTTTAGCGATTGTTATGAGGTATCTAATCAATGTATTGTCTCTTTCTCTCATTGCACACTGTATGCTATCTATATACGTGTGATTTTGATAACCACGCTCAAATTACGATAATCAATTATGCTATAACGGCTATCATAAAAAAAAACTCACGAAAACATTATCAAAATCAGTACACCCAGATCACCCACCTCGACCACCTCTCATGTCCGTATCAGACTATTCACCAAAATACATCAAAGCCATCAAGCCTTCAAAATGGTCGCAGTTCGTTGGATCCATAGAAATCACCTCGAAGGACCATTCAACGTCAGATTCAGAAGAAAGCGTTAAAAAGGAAGGATTCCTGGACTTTCTATGGAAAAAAGATTGCTTAGACAGAAACTCGGCATCAACTTCATCTATGAGGGTAGTCGGAGCGACGAAGATCGAAAAACCTATTAGCAAAAGTCTCGCCTCAAGTCCGAGACTCGACATTGTCAAAAGGACACATCTGACGCGTTGCTTTGAACTCCCGAAGCGTCCTGGAGAGAAAAGACGAAAAACCTCGACGCCATTAATAGAAGATAGTCTTGTAAAACTGTTCACATTGTTCCCTAAGCGGAGAAGTTCGACGCCATCTTCTAAAACGTGTCAGAAACGAATCAGCGAGCTGAGGGAGTCGGGTTTTAAGACGGACTCTGAAAACGATGACGTGTTTAAGAAAAGAACTAAAAGATTTGTTGGTTTGAAAGTAATTTGCAACACGCCGGATAATATTCTAATCACTGAAACAGCGCCATCTTTGGAGCGCTTCAGACGGCACAGCTCTACGTCTGATGATGTCTTCGAAGAGTATAGGTATGTATTTGTTTTTTAAGAGTCCCGTGTTATTTTTCAAACGCCTACGCAATTATGGCGATGTAACAAAGGGGATTGAACCTTAGTGGCTCCGCTATAAGCGGCCATTTTGTTTTTAAATCTGCGTCTCACAATATTGTCTATGTAGATGTATTTGGATAGAGAGACTCATTTAAGAACTACAGGTCTAGCGCTTAACTGAGTCAGTCCCCGAGGTATGGGAGCGGTACGGGAGGGGTGTTTTCGTTTACATGTCACTGTCACATGTCACCTGATAATTTGAAAGACGAAAACACCCCTCTCGTACCGCTCCCACACCTCAGGGACTGACTCAGTTAAGCCCTAGACCTGTAATTTCTCTATAATATAGTGCCATAAACGTCGCGTTCTTGTGTTATTATAAAAATACAATCGCTCATTAGTGATTATGGTGTTTTAACAAAGGGGATCGAACCTTAGTGGCTCCGCCGGCCATTTTGTTTTTCATATCTACGTCGCACACTGTGGTCTATTAATATATTGGAGGACCAAAAGATACGAACAGTTTTCGTCCCTTCTCCTAGTTATTTGAAAATATCGTAGCGTACGCGTAGCGATTCATCAGCGCTGCAATGAAGTCGTTCGTATGTTTTCATTGATACAGCTCGCTCGACCGACGGTAAGCGCTGACGTCATTCGACGACTAAACAGAGCCTTACATACAGAAATACAATTTGTTCGTAAAACAGATTTAAATGCCGCCGCGCCACAGAGGTCGCCACTGGTGATGAAGATGGTTGTATTCCATCAACGACATTGATTCTTGTAGGTTTGGTCGCGTTGGAACAGCGTAAATTTAGTTTATAAGGCGATTCAAAAGGATCCATGTGATTTAAATGAATTAAAAAAAGAAAAAGGTTCCTCAAACTTTGTATGGGAAACGGTTTTGGACCATCCACCTCATTAGTATTATATTAAGAGGCTGTGGTGTCCCACTGCAGGGCAAAGGCCTCCCTTCTCTCCAGTATTTTGGGCCACCGTGGACCAATCCTATAAATAGGTATCTATTTCGTCTCTCCATCTTCGCCGCGGTCTGCCTTGAGATCGTTTTCCGTTCAGAGGCGTTCACTCTGTTATGGCTTTAGCCCATAACCCGTCTGACTTGCGGCAGACGTGGCCCGCCCAATCCCACTTCAATTTACCCGCTTTCTGTCCGACATCCGCGATTTCCGCCGCACCTCAGATGGTTCGAACCGGACGAAACGGGCAGACTGCAACTTGTTGAACCTATAGCGCCTTAATATATTAATTGAATTGTAGAAAATCCCCGACAATCGCTCAATTCGAACCAATGAGCGACAAATACTCGCTGATAGATTACGGTAAGCTACCCTCTGCGGCATACGAGGCCGACAAGACGACGAGACGCGGCGAGAGAGTCAGCTCGCAGAGTGTGTATGTCGCCGGCAAGATTGTACGGAGCGGTAAGAGATAACATAAGATATTTGGCTCATTTGTTTGTACGGTAAGAGATAACATAAGATAAGATATTTGGCTAATTTGTTTGTAGGGTTGAGCTACATTAGGGCTAGTACGGGTTACAAATACAAATACAAATATATTTATTTTGCCAATGACACAAAAACTTACTAAAACGTTATCCAATTAATTAAATTAGCAAAAATGGTCGTCACTCAATAGTTTTACGTGACGCCAGTGTGTTGGGCAGCACTGCTAGGTAGTTAAATCTTGGTTAGTACCAAAGATTTATATTACAAGTAACTAATTTTGAAAAATTAAAAAAAACCCTTAACGCTATGAGACGGCTGAACCGATTTTGATCAAACATAGCTAAGAACAGCCCCGACTAATTCACCTTGCAAACAAAAATAATAATAACGGTTCATCCGTTCGGGAGCTACGATGCCACAGACAGACACACACACACACACACACACACACACAGACACATCAAACTTATAACACCCCGTCGTTTTTGCGTCGGGGGTTAAAAACAGAATAAATAAATATTTAAGGGAGCTCCCATACAAAAAACGGAATCCTTCGTGCGCGAGTCCGAATCGCACTTGGTCGGTTTTATTTTTTTAAATTTATGTTTTGCCATTTTACAGATGCCTTCCACAGCCTTGATATTGCTTACTGCTTAACGTCGACCACTCAGGTTACACTTTATTTAAACAACTTTACATAGTTGAAAAAATCGGTAATAACTCACGTAGGTACTTGTTCCGAGTAAAACACTCAAACAACTTACATAGTACACAAAGACCAACCGCATACTATGCCTAAACTATATGACCGTTTGTTTAAAGGAAACAAAAACACGCACAATCGAGAAACAACCTTGTGTGTACAGTTACAAAGCATCAATCACACTGACGAGTTGACAACTAACATGTAAGGCTGGCATTACACGAAGCCGAATGCATTACGACAATAAAATAAAAAATAAATAATGCTGTACAGTTCACATAACATTATCTAGCCCCAAGCTAAGCAGAGCTTGTGTTATGGGTACTAGATAACTGATATACTTAATACAGTATATTACATAGATAGATATTTTTTATTGTACATAGAAAATACCCAGAACACCCTGAACCATTGTTTGTAGATCGTACAAATATTTAATCCGAGGCGGGAATTGAACCCGCAACCTCCTGCGTCGCAGGCGAACCTTCGCCCGCCGCAGAGGTCGTCAAGAGAAATAGTAACACTGTAGTTTAGGAGATATTTATGTAATTCACTGAGGCTTCTAACTTGATGTCTAATTGAAAGCCTCACCAAGATCGGCTTCACGTAGAGTGATGATTTATCTATACTCTATATATATATATAAAAATCAAAGTCGTGTTAGTTACATGCACCTCTTATAACTCAAGAACGGGTGAACCGATTTGGCTGAAAATTGGTGGGGAGGTAGATTTGATTGTTTGTTTGCATTGAAAAGGCTCCGTAGCTACTGACCCGATTTCAAAAACTCTTTCACTGGTGGGAAGCTACACTATCCCCAGGAGACATAGGCTAAATTATATTTAAAAAAAAAAAAGGGATCCTTACTAAAACTACAATTTTAAGGATATGCCATTTACTATGTTCAAAAGCAAGCTGAAGAAATAGCTAGCCAATCATTGTTTTTTAAGATATTAATGAATTTATGAACTTTTTCAATAGTGAGACGTGACATTTTGTATTTTATTGAACAACTAGCAGCGCCCCGCGGTTTCACCCGCATAGGTCTCGATCCCGTGGGTATATCGGGATAAAAATGTGCCTATGTGTTATTCCGGGAGTCAAGTTATCTATCTCCATTACAAATTTCATCCAAATCCGTCCAGCCGTTTCAGCGTTAAAAAGGAACAAACATACTCATACACAAACTTTCACCTTTATAATATTAGTGTGATCAGTGATGTGATAAAACCACATTGACATTGGCACATCATCTAGAATATATAAGGGACATAATTGTATGGTAACACCTCTTACAAATAAGTTCGTCGTTGTTTCGTATGAGGTAGTGCTGGCCTCTGGTGTCAGAGTTTGTCAAGCCGCCCGAGGGCCTCTGACATGGCTTATCGACTGCTATTAATCAATAACAGCCGGGACCGACAGCTTAACGTGCCCTCCGAAGCACCGAGCGATGGAAATCCGCACATAACTTAGAAAAGTCATTGGTGCGGAGCCTAGGATCGAACCCGGTATCGTTACAAATAAGTTACGTGTATTCGAGCAAATAAAATATTGTTATTCTAATAACATTCAGCTTGCAAGATTCATCTCGCGCTAACATACTAACATGTCAAGGCTTTTAAAAACCGGTCAAGTGCGAGTCGGACTCGCGCATGAAGGGTTCCGTACCATTATCTATAAAAACGGCAAAAAAATAATGTCTGTTGTATGGAAGCCATATAACTATTCTGTGAATATTTCAAGCGTCTACCTGTTGCTGTTATCAATATCGAGCAAAAACGATCAAAAAAATCACGTTTGTTGTATGGGAGCCCCCTTGAATATTTATTTTATTCTGTTTTTTAGTATTTGTTGTTATAGCGGCAACAGAAATACATCGTCTGTGAAAATTTCAACTGTCTAACTATCACGGTTCATGAGATACAGCCTGGTGACAGGCAGACAGACGGACAGCGGAGCCTTAGTAATAGAGTCCCATTTCACCCTTTGGGTACGGTACCCTAAAAACAGACGAACATAGAACCTCTTCCATTTCTGAAGTCGGTTATACAGAAACCATTGCTTTACTACAGTGCGACAGAGCCCTAACCTGCGTCGTTCAGTCAGTCCACTATCGGTCGCGCTCTGTGTTACACGCACTTGTCAGATTGTACATACATATTGTGTCGATATAATGATAAGGAGTGTTTTGTCTGATTGTGTTGTTAATATATAATATATAAAGCATTTATTTTCTCTCACAAAGGTTCCATTATGTTTACGTCTTATGTCTAATTATTTATTACATACATACAAACATAAACTCACGCTTGTTTCCCGGAGGGGTAGGCAGAGACCACGGATTTCCACTTGCTACGATCCTGACACACCTCTTTTGCTTCATTCACTCTCATCACATGCTTCATACATGCTCGTCGGTTAAGGGTACTCTTGACCTGGCCTTTTTCCAGAACGTCTCCGATCTGGTCTGAATACGTTCGCCGAGGTCTTCCCCTTCCCACTGTCCCATTCACGCTCGTCTTGTGTACCCGTTTCGTCAATCTACTATCGTCCATCCTTTCTAAATGCCCAAACCATCTAAGCATACCTTTCTCAATCCTAGTCTCTACGTCATCTTTAATTTCACAACGCTCTCTTATCACACTATTCCTTATTCTATCTCTCAAAGTCACACCACTCATACTTCTCTCAATCCAAAGCTCTCATCTCCACTGCATTTATTCTACTTTCATGTTTCTTCTGCCATACCCAACTTTCGCTACCATACATTAGTGTCGGTACTAACACCCCTCTATGCACGGCCAGTCGTGCCTTCTTGGACACAATCCGACTGCTCATAAAGGCGTGAAGTGCCCCATTCACTTGGTTTCCAGCATTCACTCTCCTTTCAATATCATCTTCATGCTTGCCGTCTCTTGTGAATAAAGTTTCCAAATATACAAACTTTTTTACTTGTTCCACTCTTTCTCCACCAATCAAAACATCACATTTCGTCATTAGTTCATCTCTTTCAAAAACCATTACTTTCGTCTTACTTACGTTTACTTTCATTCCTTTCCTCTCAAAACATTAATGCGCAATTGTTACCATCTCTTGTAACTCATCCGCGGACGGCGCAAGTATTACTTGGTCGTCGGCGTAGAGAAAACATTTGACGAGTAACTCATTCATTCTTAACCCACATTCACTATCTTTAAAATCTCGCAAACAATTATTTATTATGTCTTAAAATTATGTTACAGCAATTGTTAACCTATTTTGTGAGAGACTGGTGCCTGACGTAGGTTTGAAAAACCTGTATTACAGGTCACCAGTGCTCTCGCGCCACGGATTGAACATGACAGTGTACAAAAAAAACAATCAATAAAGAAAAAAATAAAATCAAATTAGTAGGTAAATAAGTATTAAAATTAATATTAATTTCCACGTTTACAGGCGATGAGTTAAGTTATGTAGGGGTGGGGTGGGAAGGTGGACGGTAACAAGAGTGTTGAGAGTGTGAGAGAATGGGTGCGAAAATATGTAGGTGATTAGTGATGTGTGTATGTGTTTTTGTGTGAGTGTGTGTGTGTTTGTGTTGTGAATGTGTGTGTTTGAAAACCATCTGGGTAGTTCAATTTTAGTAGTTATAGGCGCATTAATTCTGGGAGGAAAGTATATTTTCTGTTCCGGAACCCTAAAAACAGACGAACATAGAACCTCCATTTCTGAAGTCGGTTATACAGAAACCGCTGCTGGGGTGCGTTCAATGGGTACACTCCAAGGATGTAGTTGTTTTTTATCCACGCTCTGAGGCTCTGAACGACTTGGATTGACACGTAATGTCAATGTCATTGTCAATTTTTGATGTAAACAATCGCTTTCTTCACCCAGTGTTGCCAATTTTGCTCTTTTAGAGCTAAATTCAGCTCTATTTCAACATTATCAGCTCCACTTTTTTCCAAAAGAAGTTAGTAGATAGTATGAATGAATGAACGACAAAACCAAAGCCTAAAGTTGTTATTGTTGAATCACTTAACCTGCATTGTTTCCTCCTTTTTACTGAAACAATTAGCCTTATTTTTAACTCTTTTTTTTCCCATTAATTTTTTTTTCTTTTATGTGGGTTATCATTTTTTGATCTCATGAAGTAGAGTGAGTCAATTATGTTTCTATAGTAATGGAAAATAAAACATGAAACCGTCAAAGCAAGTTTTGATTTCCAAAATATTGTTACTAAGTTTTTTTTTTCCATTTGACGTAGTAACTTGTTTTGTAAATATGCAACTTGTTATACATTTAGATCGATATATTAAAACCCTATTGTACACCAAAAAATAAATGTAATAGGATTAACTACAAAAATACAGTAAAATGGGCGGCATTATCGCTGCAAGCATATTAAGTGTGTATTTATATTTTACCATTAAATACAAAAAACTTGAAACATTTCGTGATTTTTCTAGTACATTTGGTACGGAACCCTGAATGCGCGTGGTTTGACGTCCACTTGGCCGTTTGTTTTACTCTTTTAGACAGGCTAAAGATAACCCCAACAAAGATCCTCCCTGCCTTGATAGCCTTGAACCTATCTAGTGACAAATATGACAAAAACTATGCATGATATTTCACCGAAAAAAATATTGGGGATGTTTCCATCATTATCATCATCCCTACATAAACCGCTACTGGACATCTGAACATATCTGTGGATTAAATTACATCAATATCCGTTCAACTGTCACGGCGTGATTGATTAGCAAAGTCTTAAAGCATTAAATAGCAAAGTAATCCAGGAGATGATAACAAGTCCTGTTTCACTTTATAAAAAAAATACTCTCGTGAAACTGCAACTTTTGCAGTTAATAAATTACTCGTTGGACTTACATAAAATATTTCTCCATCTATGGATGGAAAAGGATTTTTGTGGGGAAGGGTGGGATTGACTTGACTTTGAAAGCAATCTTACGTCAAAATCTTAACAACCGAACACCCACCCAAAACGGTGGTTGTTCAGTTAGGGTCACGTGACGCTAACCGAATGCTCTAACCGAGCCTCCGAACGGAACAACCCATACGTTTTGGCGACAAGTACATGATTTGACTTTGACAGACGTGAGAATTGTCATAGGTGGTTGTTTGGTTAGGGTCACGTGACGCTAACCGAACGCTCTAACCGAGCCTGTGAACGGAACGACCTCACACTCTGGTGACAACCAACACTCAGAGTGTACCCACTGAACGCACCCCTGTAGTACAGTGCAACGCAGCCCTAACTTGAGCCGTTCTGTCAGTACTATCGGTCGCGCTCTATGCTACGTGAGTGTGACAGTAGGATGGGTGCGAAAGCATGTAGGTGATTAGTGATGTGTGTATGTGTTTCTGTGCGTGTGTGTGTGTTTTTGTGTTGTGAATGTGTGTGTTTGAAAACCATCTGGGTAGTTCAATTTTAGTAGTTATAGGCGCATTAACTATTCCTGGGACGAAAGTATATTTTCTGTTCCGGAACCCTAAAAACAGACGAACATAGAACCTCCATTTCTGAAGTCGGCTATACAGAAACCACTGCTGTACTACAGTGCGACAGAGCCCTAACCTGAGCCGTTCAGTCAGTCCACTATCAGTCGCGCTCTACGCTAGACGCAATGTAGATTGTACATACATATTGTGTCGATATGATAAGGAGTGTATTGTTTGATTGTGTTGTCAATGTGTGGTAATTGATGCCAAAAGTGTTTTAAATGAGTGTTTGGTTACTCGAATTTATTTTGCGTACATAGTATGATATTTAGAAAAATAATTCCTTAAAGTTGCTCAAAATATTTGGGGTGGTGACGATACGGCCCTAAGTTTGTGTACCAATGTGTCCCATTTTATTTAGATTGTGATTCGGCCCAAGGATCTCAGCTTATCTGAAGAAGGATTCTAGGATTTAGGATGGCCATAGGTTTGTGTACCAGTGACGCTGCGTCCCAGTTTGTTGAGTTTGTGTCCCACTCTATTTAGTTGTAATAATAATACATACATACATTTACACACGCCTTTATCCCCGAAAGGATAGGCAGAGCCTCAAATGGGCCTCTTTTATTTTATTTTACAGTTTTATTAAAACTTACAGCTAGTACTAGAGTTGATTAAAAAACTAATTGGTAATATAAGGCTAATTATAAGCAAAAAACACAGTGGGTTGTACCATCGTGGGATATAGACGTGACGAGTGGTGAGCTCATCGCCGCCATTGCCTCCCACGACTGATTCTACTAACGCTTTCTTGCAGTAATAACACATTCCATAATAAGCTAGTAGCCAGGACAAATCTTGTACCAACGAATCTTATCAACAAGTCCGGGTAATAGCTTAGTCGGCTTTTAAGACATCCACGGGAGGAGACGGAGGGGTCTATTCTTAGGCTGTTTAGTTTTTCGAAAATAATCATTTACTTAGGACAGTTGCGGTTTTGTCGTGATTTTCGCTCTATAATAGTTTCGTGAGCGCTGTTATTTATTTATTTATTTTATAATCAAGGATTTACAGTTATCTTATAGTTACTTACAGTTAGTTATCTTATAGTTAGTTACTTTCTAACGTACCTAAACTTTAATCAGTTAGCTATGCGAGAACTTTAGTGTAATCCCTGAGTCGGCTTTTAAAACATCCACGGGAGGTGACGGAGGGGTCTATTCCTAGGCCGGACACAGCATCGCAAAAAGGCTTTTTTTATTTTTATTTTTTGTCCGAAACACGGTTTTACATACAGATATAACTTTTGAAACTATCATGGTTATGTACAGTGGTGGAATGAAAATGTTCGTCACATTAGGGCCTATTTTTGGTTGTTCAATGCAAAAAGCATAGGTACTGCTTTACCGACATAGTATTGCAGTGGTACTGTTTTACCGACACAGTATTGTCAATATTACGAAAATAACCTTCAGTTACCATGACAACGGATAATAGCAGCGATTGAATAACAGATAGTCTACGAATAAAATGACAAAACTTCTGGCTAACTCAATAAAAAACTGGCCAAGTGCGCATCGGACCTCGCGCATTTAGGTTCCCGTCGTAGAAACTATTATACAATTTGTGGTTCCGTAACAAATGTAGAAGTTATAATTTGCCTAAGTTTAGTTAATCCACACGCAAAATTAAATCTGTTTGTAATAGAAATATGAGAAAATTCTCAAAATGTTTCTATTTTCTAAAATATTATATTTTTTTGGTAAAATATTCATACTAAGTATGTAGAATATTTAAAAAAAACTAGTTCGTGGGTTAAATGGAAATTAAATTGAACTTAGTAACAAAAATACAGTATTATTCTACTCTAAAATACACAAAAAAAGGCTCTAAAATTATACTCCACATGGTACGACAGATTTATTTTTCCCTCCCCACTTTAAATTGTACGGGAAACATTACTTCAAAATAATTTTTGGTTATAATTTTTGGGTTTGGGTCAGTAAGATACATATATAATACAAATATGAATACTTCAATGGTTTAGCCGCTATAGAACCGTGTGATAGAGAGATGGACAGACGGATGAGCGAGGGCAATAGGGCTTCGTTTGGCCTCTTTGGGTATGGGACCCTAAAAAAATCGTTCTAAACTTAAACAAGCAACTGATCAAAGGTGTGCGAATTTGATCTTTATAATAAACATTTAAATTATGGTTTTCTATACAGCAGTCTGCTACGTAGAGTAGTTGGAAAAGGTAATATGTGCTTGCGACAAGCTAAGGGGATTCCTTTGAAAACTGACGAACGTTTTCATTCCGCCACTGTACATACTTTTCACTAGAAAACCCAAAAATCATGGTAAATATCCCGTTTCTAGTGAAAAGTATGTTACGTACAGATGTTATAAAAAGCGGCCAAGTGCGAGTCGGACTCGCCCATGAAGGGTTCCGTAGCAGCAAGTAACATAATATAAAAGTTCTTGGATGGATTACGATTTAGGACGTATTAAAAAAAAACTACTTACTAGATCTCGTTCAAACTAATTTTGGTTGGAAGTTTACATGGTAATGTACATCATATTTTTTTTTTAGTTTTATAATTCTCTTATTTTAGAAGTTATGGGGGGGGTTACCACTTTGAAAGTGCCTGTCGCGCAAACTATTCAGTTTAGAAAAAAATTATATCAGAAACCTCAACATCATTTTTGAAGACCTATCCATAGATACCACACACGTCTAGGTTTGATGTTTTTTTTTTTTTTTTTTAGTTTCAGTTCTAAGTAAGGGGAACCCCAAAAATAATTGTTTTTTTTTCCGTTTTTTGTGTAAAAATCTTAATGCGGTTCACAGAATACATCTACCTACCAAGTTTCAACAGTATAGCTCTTATAGTTTCGGAAAAAAAAGGCTGTGACATACACGGACAGACAGACAGACAGACAGACATGACGAATCCATAAGGGTTCCTTGTCTTTGACTACGGAACCCTAAAAAAGAAAGTATCACCATGTTTCGCCTTGTTTGTTATAGTAGGGATTTATTTGGAGGGGCTTCATATTTGGTTCGTACACGTTTCGAGCGCTGAACCCATTACCCGACATACATTAACTTAGAGGTCAATTTAAAAAAAAACAGTAAATAATGTTAATAGAGGAAAAAAGTTTTATAAGGAAAATAATCCTAAGTAAATATACCAAGTGGGAGCACTCCTAGTTGTATAATGTTGTAGGAAAAAATAAAATAAATATTGTCAGCTGAGGTTCTACGGTACTCGTAACGATGCAAGCTTTGTGCGCATGATCCAAGAAAGCGAGGTCTGCTACTCCGTGACTACCACGTGACCTACACCACATGACGTCACTATCCAGTTGTCACTTTCTTCTTTTCTTCTTATAATGGCTTCTGAGGACTGCTCCAAATAATTTCGCCAATAACAAGTGATATAATTATATTTTTATAGTCAAGTTGTCAAGAGTCTCCGTCAAGTCATAACCCAGTTTAAATAGTGGCAGAAAAACCGAGTTTTTACAGGAAAAAATCCATCATTTTTAGTAGAAGTAGAGCTTTTTTGTGAATGAGTTCGTTCGGGGAAGTTCTACCACCATATCTTTTTATGCCACAAAGCAGTAGTGCACGCATTGCTGTGATTCGGTTTGAAGGGTAAGGGTGCCGGTGAAATTACAGGCACATGAGACTTTTCATCTTTATGTCTCAGGGTGGAGGGTGTAGTGCAATGCCACATAGGGCGCGTCCTAGGTGGACGTGACCTATGAGGTAATGCACTGTTCATAGGCAGAGGTTACCGCTTAACATCAGGTGGGCCATCTGCTTGTTCCGTCATTCAAGTAGTATAAAAATAAAAAACCCAAAAGACAGTGGATGCTCACGCTCATGTGTTTTTTGCTCATTACAGATCATCAACACTTCTTTAGATAGCGAAACTTGATTTCGCGAGAACTAGGAGACTTAACACACATGTTTTAATTGAAACACATGTATTTAGTGGTATCGTAGCTAAACTGATGATATTTATGAGATACTATCAATTAAAACATGTGTGTTAAGTCTCCTAGTTCTCGTGAAATCAACTTTCGCTATCTGAAGAAGTGTTGATGAGCTGTAATGGGCATAAAACAGAGTACCCATTAAACGCACCCCAATTTGACTTGCTTAGCGGCGAATTTTCATCGTGAAATCTGGTACTCTGTTGTATAATATCTAAAGCTTATCTGGATTAGCAAATTCTTTGTATATCTTCTTTACACAGCCCTTATCCTTATCCAGTTATGCTTAAGACTGCGCCAACCCCAGACAGACATCTTCTTACAAAAAAACACCACGCGGCGCTCGAAAAAGCGGTTTTTATTGAATATCTCGTGAACTATAGATAATTTAAAAAAACCCCGTGGGTAAACCCTCCGTTTTATTAAAAATTATCTATATTTCACGAGATATTCAATAAAAACCGTTTTTTGAGCGACGCGTGGCGTTTTTTGTCAATGAAGATTTCTGCCTGGCGTTGGCGCAGTCTTAACACGTAATACAAATGATGCTAGCTATTCTATTACCAATTGCCGAACGACCCATGTTTCTCTGAGAGTTAAACACAGGTCATTTAGTTTATTTATTAGCAGCTCTAAAATAACTCTTAAACGTACAAGTCAAACAAATTCGTGTGTCGATGACGTCATTCGTTACTCCATTGAACATACACAAAGTGCACATGTATGTGTTATGTTGCGGGGGTAGTAGAAATATAACATAAGCTACTACTTACTAGGTCTAGCGCTTAAGGGGCCCCAATTCGATTTTAACTAAAATCTTGGAGGTTCGTACAATTCAATTTTTGAAAGAGAGGCACTGTGTAAATTGAGAGCTAGTGCCAGATGCGTTCGTTGGAATTCGAAAAATTCCGCTACTTACTTGCGAAACGGCAATAAACGCGCAAAATATTCTAAAACTTGTTCCATCACGTATGTTTTTTTGAGAAAGTCTTACAAGTTTGTGAATAAAATGCTTATAATTTAGATTCTAGACGACATGGGCGAGATTCCTGAAAAGCCTTTTTTTTACTTTTACAGTTTATAAGTACATTATGAACATCCAAAGTTCAGGTCAAATTGTGCAAATAAGCTGATTTTTGAAGGCTTATACAGAATGTGGAGGTAAACAAAAAAAAACAAAAAAACATCACGTACGTAGATATATTCTTCAAGATACATATTTGTACAAAACATCTGACGAAAAATTGTTACAACTTCATAATCACGTACGAGCTGAGCGCCAGCGTTTTTATCGAAAGTACTGGAATTGACGGCGCTTAAGCCGGGTTTTTACAGTACGAGCGCGCTCGGACCGAGTGAGCTAGGGTGGATGTTACGAGTTAGTCGTATAGGAATGCGCTCGTATTGCTGTTTACACGCAATGCGAGTGTTATTGTCTATGTTGACATAAAATTTATCCGAGTGAGCTTGAAAATAGAGCATGGTCCGAGTACTCGGTTTGGCGGCCGGCGTCCGAGTGGGCTCGGAATACGTGTTTAAACGTCCGAGCTCACTCGGTACGAGTGTACTAATTATCAGATAACATGAAGCCACGCTTCATTTTGACGTAACGGAAACACCCCTCCCGTACCGCTCCCATACCTCAGGGACTGACTCAGTTAAGCGCTAGACCTGTAGTAGTAGAGCTTTTTTGTGAGTGTTCGTTCGGGGAAGTACTACCTCCTCTACTTACCTATTTCTGCCGCAAAGCAATAGTGCTCGCATTGCTGTGTTCCGGTTTGAAGGGTAAGGGTGCCGGTGAAATTACACTGACATAAGAGTTTACATCTTTGTCTCAGGGTGGCGGTGCAATGCCGCATAATAGAATAGAATGATAGTTTTTAAATATATATTTTTATAAGGCGCGTAAATTTGACAATGTAATTTTCATTGCTTCCGCGAGGTTCGATCGCGTTGTTCGATTGATCGAACCACGCGGAACTTAAGTCGAGATGGTTCGATCAGTCGAATAGCGAGGATTCTATATTACAAGCTTTATATTAACTTGCAATGTTTGTCCGGGTTGAATCTTGCAACTGAATTTTAAAGCAGTTGTCCTCAACCGATTGAGATGATATTTTGCATACCTGTCAAGTTCCGATGACAATATAATATGATGGTGACACCAAGCTGATCTGATGGAGACGGAAGGTGGACAACGGAACTCCTCGATGTATAATAGTAGACCGGCCGTGTTTAGGCTCATTTTGCGCACTCGGTTACGATCACTAATATTATAAAAGATTGTATTGAAAAAAATATTTTTAACAAAATACTTATTATTCGTAGTTCGATCAGTTTCAGTCAGTCGAACCATAAGGAAATGAAAGTCCTTATAGTCGAACAACGATGATTTGTAGTTAGGAACTTTAGGAAATGTCTGTAATCTTTATATGACTGCGACGGTTACCTTTCGTAGCCTTGCTTGTACCGAGATAAGGTCATACGTCTTATTAACTAGTGTTAGTCTGCGACTTCAAACTATACCTAGTAGATTGGAGTAGAGGAGTAGAGAGTAGTAGTAGAGCTTTTTTGTGAAAGAGTTCGTCCGGGGAAGTACTACCACCATACCTATATCTGCCGCAAAGCAGTAGTGCTCGGTGTTCCGGTTGGAAGTGTATGGTTGCCGGTGAAATTACAGGCACATAGACTTTTCATCTTTATGTCTCAGGGTGGCGGGTGCAGTGCAATGCCACATAGGGCGTGTCCTAGGTGGACGTGACCTTACGTGAACGTGAGGTTACCGCTTAACATCAGGTGGGCCATCTGATAGTTCCGTCATTCAAGTAGTATAAAAATAAAAAACCCAAAAGACAGTGGAGTTTTTTTTTATACTTAAGAAGTATAAAAAAAAACTCTTCTTCTTCTCTTCTTATAACGTCTTCTGAGGACTGCTCCAAACAATTTCGCCAATGTCAAGTGATATAATTATATTTTTACAGTGAAGTCGTCAAGAGTCTCCGTCAAGTCATAACCCAGTTTATAGTGGCAGAAAAACTGAGTTTTTACAGGAAAAATCCACCATTTCCAAAAGACACGCAATACATCATTAACTACATCACACAAGTGCTAATTATCCAAGTTAAAATGACGCCAAAATTACACGAAAAATCCGGCCAAGTTCGAGTCGGACTCGCACACCGAGGGTTCCGTTCAAACCTGTAGGTATATAAGTAAAAGTTATGGTATTTTTATTGCTAAATTAAATCATCATGAGGAAAGGGGTAGTATTCGTACTAAACGTTTCAGTTCTACCTTTATAATGCGAACTGCTAAGGAGTGGAATACACTACCGTCGTCTGTGTCTCCTGAAAACTATAATCTGGGTCTCTTCAAGGCTAGAGTGAATAGGTGCCTTCTAGACCTTTGTGCTTCATCTTCGGCCACATCGTCACTTACCGACAGGTGAGATAGCGGTCAAACAAAGGCCCATCAATTAAACAAACCGGCCAAGTGCGAGTCAGACTCCCGCACGAAGGGTTCCGTACCATTATCTATAAAAACGGGTCGTAAGTTTAAAATTATTAAAAATATTTTGATTAAATAATGTAACTAAAAATTTATGCTTTACGCAATTTTTCCTTTATCTGTGCTATAAGACGTTGCTTCGTACCGAATTTCAAGATTCTGAGTTCACGGGAAGTACCCTGTAGGTTTTGATTCCCTAACGAGTGTCGAAAATTTGCAGCATAAACGGCTGTATCTTTTGATTGCGTTGGCTTAGAAGTTTGATTTTTTCACAGCTCCAAGGGACAGTAGACCTGATTATTTGATATGAATTTCAGCTTGATACCTCCACTCCACCTCAATGGTCTTGACAGACAGACAGACGGAACACAAAGTGATCCTATAATGGTTCCGTTTTTCTTTTGAGGTACGGAACCACAAAACACTGAATGATATTCGTAGCTAAACTAATAATATTTATGTGTGTTAGTTCTCCTAATTTTCGCGAAATCAGGTTTCGCTATCTCAAGTAGTTTAAAAGAACTGAGCGGACAAACAAACAGACTACGATATAGACTTAGTGATTTACTTTGTACCTGATGACTCCAATCAAGTACCGGTTTTGTAGACCTAGGTAAGGCCACCTCGGTGTCTATTGTGACCTAAATCTGTCAATAACAATAGACATACATAATATTTTAATTTGCGACCCGAGAGCTGGCTCTTATCTGGCTCAACGCATTAGTATTGCCATTCAGCGTGGCAATGCAGCCAGCATCTTAGGGCACTTCCGTCTGATAGTGATTTGGATCAGTTGAGCTACCTTTAGATCGCTAGCAATGGTCTTCAGGTAGCAAGTGATTTGGATCAGTTGAGCTACCTTTAGATCGCTAGCAGTGGTCTTCAGGTAGCACAACTGTTTCATATGTATTTTGTACATACCTTGTATTATTCTTTCTGTAACTAAAAATATATACGTAGATAAATAAATTAATAAGCCAAAAAAAAAAAAAAAATTAATTATATGTAGATAAAGCAGTATTAATCATTATCAGCCTGCATCAGTCCACTGCTGGACATAGGCCTCTCACGACACGTCACGTCCACCTAGGACGCGCCCTATGTGGCATTGCACTGCGTCTGAGACGTAAAGATGAGAAGTCTCATGTGCCTGTAATTTCACCGGCACCCATACCCTTCAAACCGGAACACAGCTATGCGAGCATTACTGCTTTGCGGCAGAAATAGGTATGGTGGTAGAACTTCCCCGGACGAACTCTCTCACAAAAAAGATCTACTACTACTCTGTTACCGCCTTACCTCATTAGTATACCCTCTATTCGCACTAAACGTTTCTACCTTTATAATCCGAACTGCTAAGGAGTGGAATACACTACTGTCGTCTGTCTTTCCTGAAAACTATAATCTGGGTATCTTCAAGGCTAGAGTGAATAGGTGCCTTCTAGACCTTTGTGCTCCATCTTCGGCCACATCGTCACTTACCAACAGGTGAGATCGTGCTCAAACGAAGGCCTATCATTGGCATCCCATATTACAATTACCCCGTCCGGGGGCTGGCCTTTTAGGAGCCCCCAGGGCGCTTCCGGCCCAGTCAGACCCTGGATATCAGACAGACGATGTCATAGTCTAAAACGAAGTCTCGTGAGTGTACTTTTATAATTTGTCATTCATTGTACACCTTTCTGGCACAACACTGAAACAAGAGTTGATACATTTTTAGGGTTCCGTAGCCAAATGGCAAAAAAGGAACCCTTATGGATTCGTCATGTCTGTCTGTCTGTCCGTCCATATGTTACAGCCACTTTTTTCCGAAACTTTTTGGGGTTCCCCACACTTAGAACTAAAAACTTTTTTTTTTTTCATCAAACCCATTTGTTTGGGGTATCTATGGATAGGTCTTCAAAAATGATATTGAGGTTTCTAATATAATTTTTTTCTAAACTGAATAGTTTGCGCGAGAGACATTCCAAAGTGGTAAAAAGTACTCAGTCTGACTCGCACACGGCAGTTTTTTTTTTAAATCTTTCTGGTTTTTATAGGATGCACCCTTGATGAACCATTCAATAAGTTCAAAAAACACTATTTTGTTATACATTATTCTGGTGCCGTGGTGTTACCGGCCTATGTGTTTTTTTGTTTAGTGGTATCGTAGCTAAACTGATGATATTTATAAGATACTATCAATTAAAACATGTGTGTTAAGTCTCCTAGTTCTCGCGAACTCAACTTTCGCAATCTGAAGAAGTGTTGATGAGCTGTAATAGGCAAAAAAAAGAAAAAAAATTGAATTTCGCGCCTCAAGTGTGAGCATCCTTAACTAGGAAACGGTTTTTATATTCTGTTATCTTATAATTCTGTAAGATAAGATAGTTTATCGCACATAATTAAAATGTAAACACGACTTATCTAAATCATATGTTGGGATGGAAACTAAAGAATGACATGTTTATCCAATTAAATGCGTTTTTTTTATTGCGG
The DNA here is from genome assembly GCA_932527175.1 of Operophtera brumata. Classification (NCBI taxonomy): domain Eukaryota; kingdom Metazoa; phylum Arthropoda; class Insecta; order Lepidoptera; family Geometridae; genus Operophtera; species Operophtera brumata. The sequence continues at coordinate 27,516,745 of OW052239.1, read as the reverse complement.
TTCTTACCCACTGTCCACCTCCCTGAGACCAGAGACCACCTGGGTAAACACCGTAGAAAGTATTTTTTACAACGGCTCACCTCTCACATTAAACTTGAACGCGCTTAACTTTATATAATGGTGACGGTACACCTCAGAAATTTGGTACTGACAAAATTGGTATTTTGGTATTTGGTTTTGGTAACATCTATGGTGTATTTGCTCATCAGCAAATTGACAGTAAAGCATTTGACTTATTGTACAGTTAAGCAGAAAATCTATAAAATCTACGTTTCTGAACCTATTTTATGTAATTAGCCATTCATCTCACTTTTCTTATTATAAATCATGTGTTCTATGGGTTATTCACTGTGGAGTACTTTATGATTGCGGCGCGTAATTCAAATTTTAATGTGTTTTTAGAGTTCCGTATCCAAAGGGTAAAACGGGACCATATTACTAAGACTTCACTGTCTGTCCGTCTGTCACCAGGCTGTATGTATCTCATGAACCGTGATAGTTAGATATATAGCGCGTTGCAGCATTGGGGCACTTTTAACAGCGACATCTAGTTATATGTTCTGAACTAATTTTAATTGACTGGTACGAATAATACAAATTACATTTCTAACACATTGGCTTAGACACGAATGGGGAAGAATACCAAAAACTTTTCCGGCAGAGGGCGCTGTGTGTTTGTTACCTGACAAAATATCTTTGTTTTTAAAAATTTCTATGCATTGGTTTGGTTTTTGGAGAGCTTTTTTAGTAGATTGTATCATAAGGGAGCAACATAATATTTTTACGGCGAGGGCGTTTTTTTGAATCCAGAGCGAGATTCTTTAGTAGAATCCTGAACGTAGCGAGGGAGTCAAAGTACGTCGCCCGAGCCAAAAATATATGTTGCGCCCGTGTGATACACTCTGCTTTTCATCACCCACTATGAGAAAATAAAAGGCGCCTCATATGTTATTGTAATATTATTATTTAATAAAACAAATGGTTGTTTTTGTGTTTATTTGTTTTTTATGTTGTGTTTGTGTTATGTGCTTTTTTGTGTTTTTTTTGTTTTGTGTTTTTTGTGTGTATTGTGCTTTTTTTGTTTTTTTTTGTATTGTGTTTTTTGTGTTGTGTTTTTTGTGTGTTATGTATTTTTTGTGTTTTTTTTGTGTTTTTGTGTTTTTTTTTTGTGTTTTGTGTTTTTTGTGTGTATTGTGCTTTTTTTTGTGTTTTGTGTTTTTTTGTGTTTTTTTTGTTTTGTGTTTTTTGTGTGTTTTGTGTTTTTTTGTTTTGGGTTTTGGGCCGTCGTACCAGCCAGTATTTATTCAAACAATATTTGCGTTCGAATTATTTGGCGCTGGTTCCAAATTCAATAAGTGCGCCGCAATTATCTTTGCCGCGCACTTTTTGAATTAGGAACTTAATAAGTGCGCCGCAAAACTCATAACTGCCCGCTAAAAGTTTCTCATAGAAAACACCACCGTTGGGTGCACTTAAAGGCGAACCCAGCCGTCCTTTTCGAATAGATGGGATGAAAAATATATTTTGTGATGTAGGTAGAAACCTGGCGTATCGCCCAGTTCAAGGAGGAGTTGAAAAAAAGAGGTGCATCGCTCCAAGGAAAGAAAGCCGAACTAGTCGAAACGTACATTTTAATTACCATTTTACTAAGTTTAAGCTGTTTTCAGGAGAACATTTGGATTAAATTCGATTTAATTAATTCTAACATACACTTATTCGTCAAATGTTAGTTAAATTTAGTGATAAAATTTATTTAAAAAAAATATCTATAACAATGGAGAATGTTCAGTAACATTGAAACTTCGCATATAATGGATTACCTACTTAGTAAGAGACATGTTTCACAGTAATACCTGTTGTCTTAGAATTGGTCTCATAGTCAGTTTCTGAGAAGTGTTTTCCACATAATCTCGAAAAATCACTAGATTTATAATAAAGTCTTCTCAATGCTTTTTCCCACTTTCTCCTTAATGGTTAATCACTTGGGAATTTGTCTACACAACGACCCATATTTCAAGTATTACGAGAAAACAAGTTAAGAACCATACAATTTCAATGTAGATTGATAGTTCGCAGGGAACAAACATTTGGCGCCCTCTACATGGAACTAATTGACAGTGGTCTTCCCCATTGAGAATCTCCTTGTTTTTGGAGTCGCTTGTCGACACTGTTCGTTGGTACGCGATCGGCACGTGTTTGAGTCCTACGTCATAGTCCGTCCACGAGGCCTGCGTCAGACAGACGTGTCTATCGAGCCGTGAGATATCCCCACAGATGTCTACGTCCGATTATTAGAAAATACGAATATTATTTAGGTACTGTTCTATACCATGGTTTATGAATAGCCGCTGTTGTTAGGCTAGAAATGTCCTTTGTAGAGTCTGTCAAGAGCCTAATAGGCTGTTTTAGGGCTCTGTAGCCAAATGGAAAAAACTGAACCCTTATGGATTTGTCATGTCTGTCTGTCTGTCTGTCTGTGTGTCTGTCTGCCTATCTGTCCGTCCGTCCGTAGGTATGTCACAGCCACTTTTTTCCGAAACTATAAGAGCTATGTGTCCCCCCCCCGTAACTTCTAAAATAAGAGAATGATAAAACTAAAAAAAATGTATGATATACATTACCATGTAAACTTCCAACGAAAATTGGTTTAAACGAGATCTAGTAAGTAGTTTTTTCTGTAATACTTACGTCATAAATTGTAAACCATCCAAGAACTTTTATATTATTTTGATTTTATTTTTTTATTAACTTTTTACAATGCCATTACAATAAATTAACACCAAATCGACAAAGAAATTAAAACTTAAAGATAAACCTACTTGCTAAGATATTTAACAGTTTCGACAATGAAATCCTATCCTATCCTATCCTACTAATATTATAAACGCGAAAGTTGTAAGTATGGATGGATGGATGGATGGATGTTTGTTACTCTTTCGTAAAAACTACTGGATGGATTTGGATGAAATTTGGAATGGAGATAACTGGACTCCCGGAATAACATATAAGCACATTTTTATCCCGATATTCGCACGGGATCGAGACTTACGCGGGTGAAACCGCGGGGCGCTGCTTGTAGTAAATAAATCAACGACGTCCTCCTTACATATACGTATGTTATGTTACTTGCTGCTACGGAACCCTTCATGGGCGAGTCCGACTTGGCCGCTTTTTTTTAAACGTATTTTTAGCAAAATCTTCACGCAAAATTATAATAGATTGGTCTGTATGTTTGTAGGTATGTAACAGAATCTTTGATCGTGATTTTCACCGCACAGAACAAAAAATATTTTATCTACACTCAAATCGAAAATTTCGAATTACATAAAATTAAGAATAAAACTCATTATAGTACCGCCAACTGTATCATAGTACCGCTATATTTTTTTAAATTAATTCATTAAAAAACTAGTCTATGGTATGCCTGAATATGAAAAAAAAGGCGCACGCATTCGAAGTTCGAACTGTGAAAAAATGGCGCACGCATGCGTAGTTTGAACTTAATTTCCCGCGCTTCGCATAATTTTTTTTGCCGATCGTGTTTTTGTATGCTACTTTGTTTAATTTCCATTTTTCCTATGAGTGAAGATAAAGTAGTGTATGAAACTGCATATAACTTAGGAATTAAAACACTCGAGTCAACCTATTATCGCATTCGGCTTCGCCTCATGCGATAAACAGACTCTCGTGTTTTAATACCCCTTCTTATATGACAGTTGCACAAACTACTATTATCGATTAAAAAAACATAAAAAACCGTATGCATTTTACATAGGTTTTTTTATGTTTTGAAACGGTATGCATTTTTGCCAGTGTTTCAAACAGAGTTTTAAACATTGCCAAAGCTTATATACCTACGTACTTTGCTTTCTTTGATAAGCGGTCATTGACCGCCCTCTACAGATCGCCATCGATTTCTGAATTCCATATCTTTTTAACCGACTTCACAAAATGAGGGTTATCAATCTACCAGCTACTTTTTCTTAATATTTGAATGAGCGGTGGGAAGTCTCAGGGGCTTTGGTACGAGCTTTGGTAGTTTTCGAATCAATAATCGAACGTGGTGTGTCCGGCCCGATAATAGACCCCTCCGTTTCCTCCCGTGGATATCGTAAAAGCCGACTAAGGGATTACTTGGATTTTTGTTGATAAGATTCGTTGGTATAAGATTTGTCCTGGCTGCAGCTTATTATGGAATGTGTTATTACTGGAAGAAAGCGTTAGCCGAGTCAGTCGTGGGAAGCAATGGCGGCGATGAGCTCACCTTTTGTCACGTCTATATTCCACGATGGTGCAACCCACTGTGAAAAGAGGCCCATTGAGGCTCTGCCTACCCCCTTCGGGTAAAAAGGCGTGTGTCTATGTATGTATGTATGTATTTATTTATTTATTTATTTATGTATGTATGTAGTTTCGTTTCCTTGCATACTTGCAGCGCTTCTGGTATAACTTCTTAGTAGTAGTAGAGCTTTATTGTGAAAGAGTTCGTCCGGGGAAGTACTACCACCATACCTATTTCTGCCGCAAAGCATTAGTGCTCGCATTGCTGTGTTTCGGTTTGAAGTGTATGGTTGCCGCTGAAATTACAGGCACATAAGACATTCATCTTTATGTCTCAGGGTGGCGGGCGCAGTGCAGTGCCACATAGGGCGCGTCCTAGGTGGGCGCGTCCTAGGTGGACGTGACCTATGAGGTAATGCACTATTAATAGGCAGAGGTTACCGCTTAACATTAGGTGGGCCATCTGCTTGTACAGTCATTCAATCAAGCATATGGCCCACCTGTTGGTAAGCAGTTACCGTAGCCTATGGACGCCTGCAATACCAGAGGCATCAGACGCGCGTTGCCGACCCTTTGAACATTTACAAACACCCCTTTTGAAAAACCTTATACTGTAGTAACTCATCATTCCACAACCTGTGTGTTCGCGGGAGGAAGTTCCTCTGAAACCGCACAGTCCGGGACCACCCTGGGCTCTAAGGTGTACTGATGAATCCTCTGCTATACCAATAATATGAAGACTAGGTTCAACGGTTTAGCCGCTAAACCCTTGTGACAGACAGACAGACGAACGGATAAGCGAGAGCAAAATAGGACTCCGTTTGAACCCTTTGGGTCGGAACGCTAAAACTCGTCGCAAGGCTAACTAGTGTTTTGTCAGTACAAAATGAATGAACTAAGACTTCAAGGCCAAATGAGTAATTTATCAGTTCAATGTCGCAGTATTTGTTCTCTTTGATATAAACCGTGACTCTCTTATTAACACACAACTAGTTCATCTAATGGCATCAACTATCACTAACAACACAGTTAAAAACCTTAAACTAACAGGCCTCATGACCTTACGGTATTAGTTTAACGTGCAGTAAGAAGAAATAAACTCTCTAGTTATTCAAGAAGTACTAACTAGTAAATTTGAAGAAAATCATGCTGAAGAAACAAAAACAATTCAGTGAGACAAAGAATGAATAAATAATCTGAGATGATGTTTTGATACTGATAAATCATAATGAAATATATCAACAAGATAACTATACATTTCAAGATGTTATCGTACGTGAAAAACTAAGAATAGTCATTTGGAAAATGTATGGTTAAGATGGAACACGAATCCGATATAATGTTCGCCGCCAAAATTAAGGAGAAACCTGAGCGGCGACGCTCAAGCATCTTCTCCCTACTGAAACGTCAGAAGAAGCTAACCAGACAATTTTCGGAGCCGGCTGCGTTCTCAACGCTTTCTTTGGATAGGAAGTTCTCGGTGGACTCTGCAATTTTGTCGGACTTTACCAAAGTTGAGAACGGATACAAAGTGGTCCTGGATAGCTGCTGTAAGAATGAAGTGTTCTCGAGTAGTAACGGAGGTGGGTATTATTGTCCACAAGAATTTGTTGGATATTTACATGTGTGCAATGGATGTATAACATCGAAAGAAAAAGAACATTACTGATTCAATTCATTTCATTTTCATTACAACATCTCATTTTGTTCACAATATATTTTTATATTTTAATGAGATTTTGAGTGAGCTAATTCTAGACAGATTGTCGCTACTTCGGTAGACAGATTGTATTTGCCAGCATTTTTTTTCTGCTATATTAATTAATCTAGATTTCTTATTGGCTTAATATATTTTTTAACATGTACCAAAAATACCGACCGAGAGTCGTACTCGCGACCTACTCCGAGATACACATTAATATTAAGTAATTCCCAGGATTGATTTACATTTTAATATCTCGCTTAAGTGTGGGTTAATATTTTAATATCAATAATCCATGGATAAATGTTAGTTTATTCGGTATCGCAGGTTTCTCCCAGGGAGCACGTTTGGGTCAACTATTGATTATTATGGTTAAAAACAGTGAAGTAGCTGCTAAATCAAGTGACTAGATTAATTTGTGTGTACAGTGCTTTTTAATTCGCACCAGCCAGTTTGCATAGTGTGTGCAATACTGGCTGGCCGGTTCAAATTATGTCATGGGCAATAACTTCAAATTACACTTAGTTTGAATTGACGATTGATAGATTTTCACAAGGCTTATGACTATGTTAATCATTGTTAGCTAGGTCTAATGTATTATAGGAGTATTTGACACTGAGTTCTCTCTTATTTCAATAATATTTATTTAAACAAAGTTTGATTTATCATGATAAAACGAACGCATTTCAGTCATTGGCCATTTGGTGTCGTCCAGGGACTTTATTTCGGGCCACTATTGTTTACAATATTCTTGTTTACTAACATAATAAAAATATTTTTAATAGATGGGTTTGTGTCTAAGAGGTAATCTCTAGATACCTGACCGATTTAGGAAATATAATCTTTCACAGATAGGAAGCTTAAAAATTGCATAAAGACTATGTTAAGTTTCGTAAGAAATTTAAACATTCGTAAATCAAGTAGGGGATAAAACTTACATGCATTTGTTAACAATTGATGATTGTTACAGATTATAAATGGCATCTTCTAAGAAGGTTGAATGTATCTGCAAGGTCCCCCTACCAATACCAGACCTCAATGAAGGTCTCGTAGTTATGAATTTAATTTCACTCCATTATGGTTTCGATTTTAGTTGAAGTTAGCAGTGGTGCCATCTCTTGTCAATCATTCGAACTAAGTCTCAAACATTGAACAGGTTTCATGAAACACCTGTAGATGGCTCCCATCGGCGCTTAGCCGAATTGATAGTGCCCACAAATTTAATCGGTTAGGTCGTTTCATTGCCCAACTGGTCAAGGCATCGCCGATTAGAGGCGACGATGCGGGTTCGAGTCCCGCTGGAACGGAATTTTTTGGTCACATTTAAATTGAATGATTACCTTATGGCTTACACTTAAAAAAAACAACAAACTCTGGTTATAGGTTCGGGTTTTTAGAACTTGAAGGAACAGGAAGTTGGCGGGTATTTAGGAGATGTTTCAGGGCATTATAGTGTTTGTAGCGTGAATAATAGAGTAGCTAATAATTGCATTGTGAAGATTGGTATTGCTAGTGGTTATAGGCTAATGTCGCAATGCACACAGAGCTGGCCGGCGCAGCGTCTGACACGGACAGCGAGGCCTCGCGCGGCAGGATGACGCCGAGGGTGGCGCCCGCCAAGGAGGCTGTGCTCGCCAGGATCGCGGCCACCTACGTCGATGATCCTTGCCGCGACGTCGGGGTCGTGAGTTGTTCCACCATCATTAGCATAGCTGGCGTTGAAGCCAGTCGACAGCTTGGATAAAGTGGGGTTAGGTGGACCATGTTTTTTTAAAATTAGTGATGCTAACCGTGTGCTGATCAAAATGAGCCTAAACACGTCTTCATCATCAGTTCAGCTCGCTGTCACCATCATATTGTATTGTCATCGGAACTTGACAGGTATGCAAAATATCATCTCAATCGGTTAAGGATAACTGCTTTAGAATTCAGTTGCAAGATTCCACCCGGACAAACATACATATATTGCAAGTTACATAAAAGCTTGTAAAAAGGTCGAATGTTAATAAAACTTCGGAATATTGTTCAGGGATGGTATTTTCTCTCAAGTTTAGGACCTCGAGGTCCCTGTGCGACAAACATGTTTGAATAGCCAACATTATAGGAAATTTAGGACAGAGGACAGAGGAGGCTGGCAAAAGAGAAAGGAGGCCTATACCCAGCAGTGGGTGATTCCGGGCTGAGATGATGATGATAGGAAATTTAACGTTCACCAATAAAGTGTAAAAGTACTTTTGCCGTAGGATGTAAGGGAAAAAGTTATTGAGGAAAAACAGGAGGAAGGTCGAAACTTTTGCAGTTTCCCAGAAGAAATTGACGACCTCGTAGCGCGTCGGGCGAGTAGCCGGCTGAGACGCGAAAGGTTGCAGGTTCGATGCGGGACAAATGTTTGTATGATCTGCAAATATTTGTTCCGGGTCTGTGTTGTGGTAGCATGGTGCTCCTAGTTTCTGATAAATACAATACTGGGAATCCTAGTGTGGGGTCAGGACTATGTATGTGACTGTTAGGTGTTATGTTATTAGCTAAAGTTGGCTACTCAATAACTGAATTCGACACTCCCGTATTCTCAAAAAAAAAACTCTTCCACGGGATGACGTCACATCTCGTATGACGCCCATAGAAACAATGGGTTACTTGTGAGAGATGACGTCATCTCGTGCACGCAATGTTTTTGAGAGTCAGCCCCAGTTATTACTACTACATTTTGTTAGTACACTTCGTACCTTCAAATCTGTCTCCTCTTAGTCTAAGTTTATTTATGCGTTTCTGTGTAGCTCTTGTGTTTTTTTTGTATACTACTTGAATGACTGAACAAGCAGATGGCCCACCTGTTGTTAAGTGGTACCCTCTGCCTATGAACAGTGCATTACCTCATAGGTCACATCCACCTAGGACGTGCCCTATGTGGCATTGCACTGCGCCCGCCACCCTGAGACATAAAGATGAAAAGTCTCATGTGCCTGTAATTTCACCGGCACCCTTACCCTTCAAACAGAAACAATGCAATGCGAGCACTACTGTTTTGCGGCAGAAATAGGTATGGTGGTAGTACTTCCCCGGACGAACTCTTTCACAAAAAAGCTCTACTACTACTAAAATAACGAATTAATATGTATTCTTTGTTTTATCTCTTTTTTTTCATTTCTTGCTTTCTTTTCTTGCTTTCTTTTCTTTCTTTATATCAGATAGATAAATTATTGTAGGAGTTGTTTCTGAATCGGTATCTCTGTTCATTGCAGGCTGGAGAGTTGACAGAGGAAGTAGCAGAGGAGAACAAATCTCTACTATGGTTCCTGTTAAAGCAGGTGCGGCCCGGCATGGACCTGAGCAAGGTATGGACAAAGAGTAGCAAAAAAAACATAAACATAAATATATATAAAAAAGAAAAAAAACACTCAAAGGTTCCTATGGGTTTGTTCAAAGTGTATACAAACCTCCTTAGGTGTAAATAATATTACTCTCTAATAATAATACTGAAATAATGTAATAATAGTATAATTCTTTACGAATAAAACCTAGGAATATATAAAAAAAAGCCTATAAAAGCTAGGAATTATCTCCCCAATACTTTATAAAATTAGATAGACAGATAGATAGATAGACAGCAAAAAAAGAAAAAAAAAAAAAATGTGATCGTAACCGTGTGCTGATCAAAATGAGCCTGAACACGGCCAGCCTACTATTATCTATCGAGGAGTTCCGTTGTCTACCTTCCGTCTACATCATCAGATCAGCTCGCTGTCACCATCATATTGTATTGTCATCGGAACTTGACAGGTATGCCAAATTTCAGCTCAATCGGTTGAGGATAACTGCTTTAAAATTCAGTTGCAAGATTCCTCCCAGACAAACATACATACATTGCAAGTTAAATAAAAGCTTAGAGAGTATACGTTCGGCTACTGTCGGATATCAGTCTGCGCTTTTCTGCGCAAACGAAAACAGTCGATCGGACTTGTATTTTGGGTAAAACTGTATAATAATTGTGAATTATGTACTTGTAGGTCGTGCTGCCGACGTTTATACTGGAGCCGCGCTCCTTTCTGGACAAGCTGGCGGATACATACTACCACGCCGACATCTTGTCGCAGTGAGTACACACTCACAAACACACACACACACACAATAATTGAAAACCATCTTCTCTATTGAAAGAACATGGGAAACTCCCCACACATTGTTTGACCCAACTTTTTTGACTAACGTAACGTACAGTGGAGATACTTTTGGTTATCTGTTTATAAAACAAAGTCGTGTTAGTTACACCACTTATAACTCAAGAACGGGTGAACCGATTTGGCTGAAAATTGGTGGGGAGGTAGCTTAGAACCAGGAGATTGACATAGGGGGGGGAGGGGTAGGAGGGGGGGGGGGGGTACCGGGGGCTACCCGTGCGAAGCCGGGGCGAGTCGCTGATAATATAATATATGTTAAGATAATGAAAAAACTAATTTAATTTCTTGCGTAGAAGTTGTGGGAGAGTAATGAAGCTTGTTGCGTTTTGTTTCACGCAAATGCAATGAGATGATTTATCGAATATTTTAGAATTACTTGTCTCCCAACTTCGATAAATATACAAGTTCTTTAGAAAAATTTGACAAAAAACAACATTTAAAACCGTCTCAATTGCCTCTTGTACCATTCTTGGTATGTTATGTCGCTCTGTTGAGATTGCCTCTTGTACCATTCTTGGTATGTTATGTCGCTCTGTTGAGATTGCCTCTTGTACCATTCTTGGTATGTTACGTCGCTCTGTTGAGATTGCCTCTTGTACCATTCTTGGTATGTTATGTCGCTTTGTTGAGATTGCCTATTGTACCAATCTTGGTATGTTATGTCGCTCTGTTGAGATTGCCTCTTGTACCATTCTTGGTATGTTATGTCGCTCTGTTGAGATTGCCTCTTGTACCATTCTTGGTATGTTATGTCGCTCTGTTGAGATTGCCTCTTGTACCATTCTTGGTATGTTATGTCGCTCTGTTGAGATTGCCTCTTGTACCATTCTTGGTATGTTATGTCGCTCTGTTGAGATTGCCTCTTGTACCATTCTTGGTATGTTACGTCGCTCTGTTGAGATTGCCTCTTGTACCATTCTTGGTATGTTATGTCGCTCTGTTGAGATTGCCTCTTGTACCATTCTTGGTATGTTACGTCGCTCTGTTGAGATTGCCTCTTGTACCATTCTTGGTATGTTATGTCGCTTTGTTGAGATTGCCTATTGTACCAATCTTGGTATGTTATGTCGCTCTGTTGAGATTGCCTCTTGTACCATTCTTGGTATGTTATGTCGCTCTGTTGAGATTGCCTCTTGTACCATTCTTGGTATGTTATGTCGCTCTGATGAGATTGCCTCTTGTACCATTCTTGGTATGTTATGTCGCTCTGTTGAGATTGCCTCTTGTACCATTCTTGGTATGTTATGTCGCTCTGTTGAGATTGCCTCTTGTACCATTCTTGGTATGTTATGTCGCTCTGTTGAGATTGCCTCTTGTACCATTCTTGGTATGTTATGTCGCTCTGTTGAGATTGCCTCTTGTACCATTCTTGGTATGTTATGTCGCTCTGTTGAGATTGCCTCCGGATTGCACCGAAATATCGGGAACAGTAAAAACTCAATAATCATCGTAAATATCCCGTTTCTAGTTTATTTTATTTTATATACAACTTGACTTGGAATGACGGAACAAGCAGATGGCCCACCTGATGTTAAGCGGTAACATCTGTCTATGAACAGTGCATTACCTCATAGGTCACGTCCACCTAGGACGCGCCCTATGTGGCATTGCACTGCGCCCGCCACCCTGAGACATAAAGATGAAAAGTCTCATGTGCCTGTAATTTCACCGGTCCCTTCAAACACAGCAATTTTATTTATTTTATTTTATTAATCCAGGATTTACAGTTATCTTATAGTTAGATAGATAGAAGATAGAAACATCTTTATTGTAATCACCTTAAAAATAAAATAACAGCATACTTATATTAACTGACAAACTAGTTCATGGTGATAAAATGGGCGGCCTTATCGCTAAGAGCGATCTCTTCCAGGCAACCTTTGGATGGACAGGATTGTAAAGAACGTGAGAGGAGGTGAAGTTACAATACAAATACAATAAAATAATAATAAATAATAAAATAAACGTGTTAATATATAAAAACAAAAAACAATATAGTTACCTAGTAGAATTGTAAACGCAGTTACAATAGTTAGTTATAAGCTATACACTATATGCTATTCTGAAACCAATTTAAATCCACATTTTGTATACAGTTCGTTTAAAAAGTAGGTAGGTACGCATGTAAGGTCAACTAAAACTAAAAAGCGGCCAAGTGCGAGTCGAACTCGCCCATGAAGCGTTCCGTAGCAGCAAGTAACATAATATAAAAGTTCTTGGATGGATTACGATTTGACGTATAAAAAAAAACTACTTACTAGATCTTGTTCAAACCAATTTTCGTTGAAAGTTTACATGGTAATGTACTTCATATATTTTTTTGATTCTCTTATTTAAGAAGTAACGGGGGGGGGGGGGGGGACGCATTTTACCACTTTGGAAGTGTCTCTCGCGCAAACTATTTAGTTTAGAAAAAAATGATATTAGAAACCTCAATATCATTTTTGAAGACCTATCCATAGATACCCACACGTATGAGTTCGATGAGAAAAAAAACTACTTTTGTGTAAAATTCTTAATGCGGTTCACAGAATACATCTACTTACCAAGTTTCAACAGCCTATCTCTTATAGTTTCAGAAAAAAATGGCTGTGACATACACGGACAGACAGACAGACAGACATGACGAATCTATAAGGGTTCCGTAATTTTTGGTTACGTAACCCTAAAAACGGCAGGAAAGCCGGATAAGGTATATCAGAACTTTACATAAGTAAATTAATTAAATTAAGTTAAGTACCTACATTAGTTTGAATACAGCCGCAATTATTCTTACAAAAACAATATATTTACTTAAGTAGGTACTTAAATCTGAGAAAATACAAACACATTAAAACAAAAAATAAAAAATAAAAATCAGGTAAAATATATATAAGGTATTCATAATCGCATAAGGGTGTCTGTAGTGTATATGGGTGTGTGTGTGCACGGGGTCTCATCCCATAGAAAAAATATATTGTTCTATTAAAGTTCAATAGATGGCGTTACAGGTATAGATTTGTTATTGAAGTATGTGAAAAATTAATATTAGATCCTGAAAAAAAGATTTTCTGATAGCAAAAAATACCCATAACACGGGAAAATTAAATAAATGCCTCTGTAATCAAATTTAATAATTTTTACAAAAAATCAAATGATGTCGTTTCTCTGGCGGTAAATATTTGAACTACGTTGGGGTTACACAGTTTATTTTAGTACCACAGATAGCACTGATTTAATAGATGGCGCTATTTTAAATTACTGTATTTTTGCGTTTAGTTTTTGCGTTTTACTAATAAGTAGGTAGATTACTAATTCATAATTTTTTTACTCGAAATCAAAAGAAACAAAATGGTATCGTAGATACCTAAGAATTGAATTGAAGAACGAAACGCATTGTGTCAACTTTGCATTAAATGTTGCTGTTTTGGCATTTTTAGTGCTAATATTTGCACGCTAGCAGTAACTAGTAAAAATATGTGAAACTAAATATCTATTAAGAACATTGTAATTACCATATTTTTAAGCGAATAAATGAATAACTAACTAACTAAATCTAGCATATTTCTTGATTATTTAGCATGTAAAATTTCAGTTTGCATATAGCATTTTTTATAATTTTTTGGACTTTTTCTTTAAAAAGAATGTTCTATGTCCAAAGACAATATATTTTGCTCCAAAGGTACATTTTGTTTTTTATTAGTATGGCAACTCTCTCTAAAGGAATAGGGACTTCCCGAAATCACTTTCGCTTGGATTCCATTCGAATGCGCTTACATTGTTTCTTTTCGTGATATAGTGGCCTGTGCTTAAAATCGGATTCTGATACTTCCTAACCCGCTCGAAATAACTTGGCACGTGAAAGGACTCTGACTGATTCTGCTGTTATTACGATTGACCATTGGCTATCCCATCCTAGACTTTGATTTTTTTGATGACCCGGCTTTTGACATAGTAGTTTGTGCAGCACCTGCTACAAAATGCCATCGCACAAGTGCTCCTATTTTATGTGTGAAAACACTTCCGGAACGACACCAATGTTCCGTTTTCCGTGGAATGACGAAAATCGCTTGGAAATATGGCTAAATAATTGTGGTAAGCAAATAAATTATTTTCGGTAAAAATTTAGAATCGTTTGGCAGGAGGAGGAGGGGGAGAGGGGGTGGAGGAGGGGGAGGGGTACCCCCTCACTCCTGGTACCACTCCCATACCAAGGTAACTTATAGTTTTCGGGGAAAAAAATAAAGAAAATTTTAAGGTTAAGTATGAGATTTTGGTAAATATTTACAATCGTTTGGCAGGAGGAGGATGGGAGAGGGGGGGGGGGAGTGGGGGATTTGTACCCCCTCGCCCCTGGTACCACTCCTATGCAAAGGTAACTTACAGTTTTCGAGAAAAAAATAAAGGTTTTTTTTTTGGTTAAGTATGATATTTTAAATGTCGGACTCCGGTATGTGCTCCCGCCAGTACTCTCGCGAGGTCGCCCTTGAGTGTCGCTTCACCCACTCGACCTTTGCTACGCTACGGAGGTCACTGGCTCGCTTCGCTCGCCAGCTCCCCCCTTCACTCCGCTCGGCCACAGAATAAATATTAGTACAAGTACAGAAGACGCACTTAGCGAAAAAAAATATATAAATAGCGACTCTTGCTGGGACGCAACAAAGTGCAATTCAGCTCGCATTAGCGCTCAATGCCTATCGCGATATTCACCTAAACATTTGCTTTCTCTTCTAACGCGTAACTCTGTCGCTGTCTGGCGCGGAGTGATACGCATCGAAAGGGTTGTCGACATATCCAATAAAATATTAAAGTAACCTTCTGTTATGTAGGTAGTCAGCATTTAGCACAGATTATATATAAGTTACTTCGTAACGCGCAAGACAGCTAGAAGAGGCCGTAACATAGGGTCGGATCTTTATGTCTCAGGGTGGCAGGCGCGGTGCAATGCCACATAGGGCGCGTCCTAGGTGGACGTGACCTATGAGGTAATGCACTGTTCATAGACAGAGGTTACCGCTTAACATCAGGTGCGCCATCAGCTTGTTCCGTCATTCAAGTAGTATAAAAAAAAAACTAAAGCAGGTAGGTATTTTTAACCCCCGACAGAAAAACGACGCGGTGTTATAAGTCTGTGCCTGTGCGTGTGTGTGTGTGTGGGTGTGGTGTGGTTGTGTGTGTGTGTAGGTGTGTGTGTGTGTGTGTGTGTTTGTGTGTGTATGTGTCTGTGTCTGTCTGTGGCATCGTAGCTCCCGAACGGATGAATCGAATTAGTTTTTTTTTGTTTGAAAGGTGAATTTGTCGGCATTGTTCTTAACTATGTTTGATCAAAATCGATTCAGCCATTTCATTGCGATGAGGGTTTTTTTATTTTTTTTACAAAATTAATTACTTGTAGGTAATAGGTACATATTAGGTACATATTATGTACCTACGAATTACGTAAGTACCACATGTTATTATAAATATTGTTATTATGTAGAAATAAAGAATATTTCTGTTTTTTTTATTTTTATAAGTACTAAGAATGACGGAACAAGCAGGTAGCCTACCTGATGATAAGCGGTAACCTCTGCCTATGAGCAGTGCATTATCACATAGGTCACGTCCACCTAGGACGCGCCCTATGTGGCATTGCACTGCACCCGCCACCCTGAGACAAAGATGTTAAGTCTATGTGCCTGTAATTTCACCGGCAACCATACCCTTCCAACCGGAACACAGCAATGCGAGCACTACTGCTTTGCGGCAGAAATAGGTATGGTGGTAGTAGGTACTTCTCCGGATGAACTCTTTCACAAAAAAGCTCTTCTGCTACTAATTCAGAAGTAAAGTCTAATTAAGCACGTGAGTAGATCAGTAAGTAGGTAGGTACCTAAAATCAAGTAATAACTTATATTATTCCAACCTAGTTCTTTGACATCTATGCTGTATGCACATGAAATCACACCTATAATAAACAATATATAAAAGGTATCACTTCGATATGTACCTACAGAAAATAACTAATGTACCTACGAGTACATCAATAAAATAACTTACCTTTCTTCGTCCTTCGGCAATGCAAAAAATGATAATTCTTTATTTGTTTTTTGACTATTGCATCCATATACAGCACAATATGTACGCGACGGCATATTTGCGCGGGAAACGTGTTGCGCGAGCGCTCAGGCGTGCGTGCGTCCGACAACCGACTGTCACTTGTCCCGAGTGAGGGACGCCCGGGCTGTAGGTATATAACGCGCGACCTTGAGCGAGTGGTGATGCCCTGGCTCGGCCTCGCGGGCTTGCTCCACTCAAGATCTCCCACGCGAGCTACTGGCTCCGCGTTTTTATATACACTCTAGGGGCGTGACGCACAGAGAGTCGGGGTGCTCCGTATCGGGTCTCCCACTCTTTTCGGACCTAACCAACTGTTGTCGGGGTGCTCTGTGTCGAGTCACACAGTCACTCAACAATAAAAAAACTCAGGTAGTTACATTCATTTTTCATTTATAAAATCAATAATTTATAACATTAATTAATTCCTCAAAAGGATCTCTCTTATTTCTTTCAACATCCATTCTCCACAGATAGAGGTACTCATAAATTAAATCATTAATATTATCATTTTAAGTACCGATTTAAAAAAAAAAAAAAAAAAAAAAATTATAAAAGCACAAGTATCCTGTACAAAGGGGCCGAGGCTGAAATTTCCTTCAAAAATGTCATACTTAACCTCAAAAATACCTTGTTATGGGACTGGTACCAGGGGCAAAGGGGTATCCCTCCCCTTCTTCTCCCCCTACTCCCACCCTCCTCCTCCTGCCAAACGATTCTAAATCCAACCCTTATTTTCTTCCAACTACGAAGTGGAGGGGGTTTGGAGGGAGAGTGGAGAGAGAGTGGAGGTGGAGTGAAGGGAGTGGAGGGAGAGGGGAGGGGGTGGAGGGGGGTGGAGGGAGGGGAGTGGAGAGAGGGGAGGGGGGGAGGGGAGTGGAAGGGGTGGGTACAATCAACTATTTTGACTGGTTATAAATGATTATTTTATAAAAAGTGACGTGTCAAAGAGATTTTTTTAGAAATCCTATTGAATAAATGAAGTTTGAATTTTGAATTCTGAATTTAGAATTTTGATTTATTCTGTAAATTTCCATTTAATGTACTCACATTTGTGTATGATTTTAGGTAATATGACCATTACCCATTTGCCTCATGAACGTTTAAGAACAAGATATTTATGCATTGACCATTTTAACAAAAAATATGTACGGAATGAGACTGGGCAAAGGAAAAGATTGCGTAAACTTGCTGTACCAGATGCCTATCAAACGCCTGAGACTAAAGATTGCCTATGCGCTTCCTCACCAGGTATTATTTAATTTATGTTAAAATTAAGTTAGGGACGAAACATTGGAAAGGCATTGCATTTTAAGATTTGTTCGTTGTTTCAAGATCATTAAATAATTAAACACTATCATTAGGTATGGATGCTAGTAGAAAAATATTTTTTCATCCCATCTATTCGAAAAGGACGACTGGGTTCGCTTTTAAGTGCACCCAACGGTGGTGTTTTCTATGAGAAACTTATGCGGGCAGTAATGAGTTTTGCGGCGCACTTATTAAGTTCCTAATTCAAAAAGTGCGCGGCAAAGATTATTGTGGCGCACTTATTGAATTTGGAACCAGCGCCAAATAATTCGAACGCAAATATTGTTTTGAATAAATACTGGCTGGTACGACGGCCCAAAACCCAAAACAAAAAAACCCAAAACACACAAAAAACACAAAACACAAAAAAAAACACAAAAACACAAAAAAACACAAAACACAAAAACACAAAAAAAAAGCAAAATACACACAAAAAACACAAAACACAAAACATAAAAACATAAAAAAAAACACAAAAAATACAAAACACACAAAAACACAAAACACAAAAAAAAACACAAAAAAAAAAACAAAAAACATAAAACACAAAAAAAACACAAAAAAGCACAATAAACACAAAAAACACAAAACAAAAAAAACACAAAAAAACACAAAAAAGCACAAAACACAAAAAACACAAAACACACAAAAACACTTAAAAAAAACATAAAAACAACAAAAAAACCACAAAAAAACAACCATTTGTTTTATTAAATAATAATATTACAATAACATATGAGGCGCCTTTTATTTTCTCATAGTGGGTGATGAAAAGCAGAGTGTATCACACGGGCGCAACATATATTTTTGGCTCGGGCGACGTACTTTGAATCCCTCGCTACGTTCAGGATTCTACTAAAGAATCCCTCGCTACGCTCGGGATTCTACTCTAGAATCCCTCACTTCGCTCTGGATTCAAAAAAGCGCCCTCGCCGTAAAAATATTATGTTGCTCCCTTATGATACAATCTACTATTTTAATGTTATTATTCATTTTAGGTTCACCAGAATTGAAAGTACAAATACCACAAAAGGTTTATAGAAATAAGAGACGGTTTTGTGAAGACAAAGAAGTTCAAGAAGTAAAAGAAGAGGAAAACCAAACAGTACACTGGAGCACGCCAAAGCGTAGAAAAATAGAACAAAAGATACAC
This sequence comes from Operophtera brumata, assembly GCA_932527175.1. Lineage (NCBI taxonomy): Eukaryota > Metazoa > Arthropoda > Insecta > Lepidoptera > Geometridae > Operophtera > Operophtera brumata. The sequence continues at coordinate 27,498,045 of OW052239.1, read as the reverse complement.
GATCAAGATACACCAAAATGTAAGAGATTAAAAAGAATATTAGTTGAGCAAAATAAAAAGTTAAAACGTGAAAATGTTAAAAATACTTCTTTGAAGAACAAATTTAAGAATAAAAATGTGATTGATATATCGAAACATAATTTTAAAAGTCATTCTAGCAAATTATTAACGAAAATGCAATTAAATTCTAAAATAAAAAAACCATGGACCATTGATGAGAAAAATTTTTGCATGTCATTGTATTATAAATCACCCGCTGCCTATAAATTTATGATTAAATCAGGTGTAGTATTGGCTTCTCCATGTACAATTCAACGCTGGCTCCAAGAAACAAATTGTCTGCCAGGCATCAATGACGAAGTATTTGAAAATATCAAAAATAAATTTACTGATAAACCAATAAAGGAGAGGGCGTGTGCTTTATGTTTTGATGAAATGAGCATTATGGTTGATTTAGAATATACTAACAAATATGATTTAATAGAAGGATAAGAAGATTTTGGAGGTGGTGATCGCAAAAAAAAAGAAGCTAAATTCGCTTTAGTGTTTATTGCCAGGGGGATTTATATCAATTCGAAAGTCCCTGTGGCATATTTTTTATCTTCAAAAACTGTTAATTCAGATAAATTAAAAGTAATAGTTGATTCTGTGATTACAAAATTATTTGAAAGTGGCTTGTTACCAAAATTAACAGTTTGTGACCAAGCCACAACAAATGTTAAATTAATTAAAAATTTTGGAGCTAACGTTGATCATCCTTTCTTTTTTATAAATGGTCATAAGATTTTTGCAGTTTTTGACACTCCCCATTTGATCAAAAATGTCAGGAATAATTTGCTCAATAATGATTTTGTATTAGATGGCAATCAGATTTCATTCAATGATATAATCAATGTATATAATATAGATAAAAATAACAAAAGTAAATCTTTAAGCAAGCTGACGCCGTGCACATGAACCCAAACAATTTTCAAAAAATGAAAGTTAAATTAGCCACACAAGTTTTGAGTAATTCGGTAGCTGGGGCAATCAAAACTGCGATTGATAGTGGAGAGTTGAAGAGCAGTACAGCAAAAACACGGCTGATTTTGTTAAATTTTGTAATGATTTGTTTGATTGTCTGAATTCAAAGAATAAATTGGATTATAATCCATACAGATGTGCAATCACCAAAAATCTAAATAGTGTTGTGAATCAAACTTTACTCAAAAGCAAAGAAATTTTTAGTAAATTAAAGAAAATAAAATATGATAAAAGTAATAACCAACAATTAACCCGCCCCCCATGCTTTGATGGCATGGTTCAAACAATCAATGCTGTACTTCAACTCTCCGCTGAAGAATTCACAGCAGGCACTGGCGTTAAATTTATAATAACGTATAGATTAAATCAAGATGTGATTGAAAATTTGTTTGGTATTTACAGAATCAGAGGAGGATGCAATAAGAACCCCACATCAAAATCATTAAGATCAATGTTTCGATCAAATTTGTTAAATAATTTAATGAGTTTTGATAAAACTAATTGTGAATCAGATCAAGAAATGTTTGTATCCACACATCAAAAAACACAACATTCCGATCCCAAACCATCAACATCATCATCTATAGCACAGCAAAGTATTGCAGACGACGATGCTGGTGGTCCAAGTTCTGATTCCAATATAATTGCAATTTCGGAAACATTCAATACTTCCGAAAGAGAAGTTACATTGGAAACATGTTCAGTTGTGTACTTTGCTGGGTGGTTAGGTAAATGGTGTATTGATAAATTTGATTGCTCAGAATGCAAGAAAATTTTGTTAAAAAATCAGGTTGAATTAACTGATAAGAGGCAATTATTGTTGATTAACAAAACATATTCAAATATTTTAACACCAACACTCAAATCTCCGAGTGAATATTTATTTAAGTTGGTCAATAAAGTATTAGATTTTTACAATGAACATATTGAAGAACTATACAAGATTAATTTAGTAGCTGATTGGATGCAAAACATAAAAAATGAAATAAACTTCACGGGTGATTACCATGATCTACATCACTTTGAGTGCTTGATTAGTAAATTACTAGAAGTTAAGATTCATGATTATTGTAAAACGCGTAAAAAGTCATTACAAACAGCATCGAAATTGAGAATCCTTCAAAATAAGTAATTTGATCTAGGTCTATACATTTATTTATAGAAAGAATGATACAACTAATTATTAATTATTAATGATTAATTAATCTAGGTCTTAATTACCGATATACCTACCTAAAATTGGGTAGGATTCTCAATGTTGATGCTGTTTGTAATGAAATTTTACCTACTAGTAGAGAGGCCAATTCACAAAAAGTTGCATAATTACGATTTTTAACTAATATCACTGCTTAAACTCATGACTTGCTGAAATTTACGTCAAAATAGGCAAGTTCAGGCACACGCACGTATAGAATAAATATTAACAGAATCGTCACTTGGTCACGCCATCATCACTCGCTCAAGGTCGCGCGATATATACCTACAGCCCGGCCGTTCCTCAGACGTAACAAGTGACAGTCGATTGTCGGATGCACGCCTGAGCGCTCGCGCAACACGCCGATATTTAACACAAATATGCCGTCGCGTACATATTGTGCTGTATATGGATGGATGCAATAGTCAAAAAACCAATAAAGAATTATCATTTTTTGCATTGCCGAAGGACGAAGAAATTTAAGTTATGATTGATGTATGTACATTAGTTATTTTCTGTAGGTACATATCGAAGTAATGCCTTTCATAGGTGTGATTTCTTGTGCATACAGCATAGATTTCAAAGATCTAGGTTGTAATATAGGTATAAGTAATTACTTGAATTTAGGTACCTACCTACTTACCGATCTACTTACGTGCTTATTTAGACTTTACTTCTGAATCGCTCTAAATTAGCAGTAGAAGAGCTTTTTTGTGAAAGAGTTCGTCCGGGGAAGTACCTACTACCACCATAACTATTTCTGCCGCAAAGCAGTAGTGCGCGCATTGCTGTGTTCCGGTTGGAAGTGGTTGCCGGTGAAATATTTTATATTTTTTCATCTTTATGTCTCAGGGTGGCGGGTGCAGTGCAATGCCACATAAGGCGCGTCTTAGGTAGACGTGACCTATGTGATAATGTACTGTTCATAGGCAGAGGTTACCGCTTATCATCAGGTGGGCTACCTGCTCGTTCCGTCATTCTTAGTTCTTAAAAAATAAAAAACATAAATAAGTCTTTATTTCTACATAATAACAATATTGATAATAACATGTGGTACTTCGTAATTCGTAGGTACATAATATGTACCTAATTGAAAATGAAAATAGGTACTCGCGAGGTACTTTATGTAGGTTAGGTAATTTAGAGCGAGTTCAGTTCATAATAATAATATGTTTTGGTCATCGATGGTTTTGGTAAACCTACTGATGTTTTTATATTAAATCGTAGCTTGTTAACTTCATAAGCAGAGAGAAACTATACTTACCTACCAACTTAATATCTCATCGTTATAATATCCATATAACTTTGTAACTATTTCATTTACCTACAAGTAATTAATTTTGTTGAAATTAATAAAACCCTCAACGCAATGAAACGGCTGAACCGATTTTGATCAAACATAGCTAAGAACACTCCCAACAAATTCACCTTTCAAACAAAAAAAAACTAATTCGATTCATCCGTTCGGGAGCTACGATGCCACAGACAGACACACACACAGACACATACACACACACAACTACACACACACACACACACACACACACACACGCGCGCGCACAGACACCTCAAACTTATAACACCCCGTCGTTTTTCCGTCGGGGGTTAAAAATACCTACCTGCTTTCGATCTTTTTTTTATACTACTTGAATGACGGAACAAGCCGATGGCCCACCTGATGTTAAGCGGTAACCTCTGCCTATGAACAGTGCATTACCTCATAGGTCACGTCCACCTAGGACGCGCCCTATGTGGCATTGCACTGCGCCCGCCACCCTGAGACATAAAGCTCCGACCCTATGTAACGGCCTCATTTAGCTGTCTTGTGCGTTACGAAGTAACTAATACATAATCTGTGCTACAATTTTGACTACCTACCTACATAACGGAAGGTTAATTTAATTTTTTATTAGATATGTCGACAACCCTTTCGATGCGCATCACTTCGCGCCAGACAGCGACAGAGTTACGCGTTAGAAGAGAGAGCAAATGTTTAGGTGAATATCGCGATAGGCATTGAGCGCTAATGCGAGCTGAATTGCACTTTGTTGCGTCCCGGCAAGAGTCGCTATTTATATAATTTTTTTCTCTAAGTGAGTCTTCTGTACTTGTACTAATATTTATTCTGTGACTTGGTAGCGAGTAGCGACTGACGGGCAAAGCGGCGAGCGAAGTGTCCGACGAGCTAGCTCAGTTCATTGACCCCGGGCGGACGGATTGTGCGCGCGGGGGGTGAACTTTCGTCATAATTTCGCTACTTTTTCACCGATTTCGAAAATTCAAAGTTAAATATTGATAGAAAACCGCAAATCGATGTACAGGATAGCCGTTTGGTACACGAGTAGGTAGGTACTTTAGGTTAAAACAGCCATTTTGAGCGGTAGTTCTTAAAAATATTCCCAGGGTGGGGCTAGTAATGACTTCATCAATATTTTGTATGGGAATTGTTTTTTTTGTTTGAGTTTGAGTTTGATAAGTTTATAGGTAATATGAGTTTGTTATGTTCTCTTCAACTTCCGTTACTCACTTTATAAGGTAGGTAGGTAGGAGGTACCTACTTTATCATCTTATTATTTTGATATAGTAAAACAGGTAGGTCCCTACCTAAATCTTTTTGGCAAATGTAGCTTCACAAAACACTGTGTTTTACATTGAATATTATTAATGAGTAATATACAATATTGAATATGTGTTTTATTTCTTGTCATTTTTCTTTTTTACAAACCCTTATGTAGGTCTAGGTAGATAGTGTAGGTCATATTATCAAGCGCTAGCTATCTAGATAGAGCCTAGATAGAGTACCTGTACATAATTTAAGGTTTGATCTACATACATACATACATACATAGACACACGCCTTTTTCCCCGAAGGGGTAGGCAGAGCCACAATAGGCCTCTTTTCACAGTGGGTTGCACCATCGTGGAATATAGACGTGACAAGTGGTGAGCTCATCGCCGCCATTGCTTCCCACGACTGACTCAGCTAACGCTTTCTTTCAGTAATAACACATTCCATAATAAGCTACCAGCCAGGACAAATCTTATACCAACGAATCTTATCAACAAGTCCGGGTAGTCCGGTATGATCTATCTAGGCAAAAAACCGTAAGTCAGCTCACCACTCCACAGAATAAATAATAGTAACTGCACATAAAACTCCCGGTCGCCACTCAGACTACTAGACGTTCTGATTCGTAATTATTTAGCTAGCTGTCTAACGTGCACTCGATGCAAAATTAACGCCATCTATTGAGCGCGTGCGTGTTTTACGCGGTAATTCCAGTTGCAGGTGCTAGGTGGCTCTAGCTATCATTTCCCTGCTAGCGGCATCTAGCGCCCAGGTAAGGCAACCAAAATAGCCCGCAGAATTGCCCGAGTTATGGCGGTCACGTTCTGTTGTATGGCATGAGGTATCTGTACTAGTATAGTATTCTTTTATCTGTGGTGTGTGTATGGGTGTGTGAGTATTTTTGGAGTGTGAAATGTGGAGTAGTTCCTGTTTGATCTATTGAGATTGATCCATTGTCCTGTTTGATCCATTATACCTATAAATTTGTTTGGAGTGTGAAATGTGGAGTAGTTCCTGTTTGATCTATTGAGATTGATCCATTGTCCTGTTTGATCCATTATACCTATAAATTTGTTCCTGACTGATCCATTGTCCAATGGATCAATTTAGTTTTTTATTCCTGTTTGATATGTATAGTGTGAGATGTGCGAGTAAGTATAATATGTATATATAATATATAACTGATGTGCATATTTATATATTTATTTTATTTATTGGATTGTCAAAACAGATTACAATCAACTTAAACTTACATTCATATTTAGTTCTATTCTAGATTCGTAATCAAATATGTAAACACGACATATGAAATGGATATGATGTTAATGCGAGCACTACTGCTTTGCGGCAGAAATAGGTATAGTGGTAGAATTTCCCCAGACGAACTCTTTCACAAAAAAGCTCTACTACTACTAAAGTAGTACTAGTTAAAAGTATTTAATAACAATGATAATTTCATAAGTTATATATGATAAGTTTTATATATGACGACCTCCGTAGCGCGGCGGGCGTAGGCTCGCCTGCGACGCAGGAGGTTGCGGGTTCGATTCCCGCCTCGGAACAAATATTCTATGTATAATAAAAAAATATCTATCTATGTAATATGTTGTATTAAATATCAGTTATCTAGTACCCATAACACAAGCTCTGCTTAGCTGGGGGATAGATAATGTTGTGTGAACTGTCCAGCATTATTTATATATTTATTTACTAGCGACTCGCCCCGGCTTCAGACGGTGAACCCCCCTCCTACCCCTCCCCCCCCCCCCTATGTCAATCTCCTGGTTCTAAGCTACCTCTCCACCAATTTTCAGCCAAATCGGTTCACCTGTTTTTGAGTGGTGTAACTAACACGACTTTGTTTTATATATATATATATATCAGTTATTTTGTACCCATAACACAAGCTCTGCTTAGCTTGGGGCTGGATAATGTTGTGTGAACTGCCCAGCATTATTTATTTATTTATTTAAGGTACCTTACTTATTTACAGGGCAACGAACATAGATGACCCGTACCTAAGGTTCAAGTGCGTGTTAAGGTGGTACCTCTCGGGTCTGTACCGGAAGCCGAAGGGCCTTAAGAAGCCCTACAACCCGGTCTTAGGAGAGACCTTCAGATGCTGCTGGAAGCATAAGAACACGGAGACATACACATACTACGTAGCCGAACAAGTAAGTACTTATAGCATACTAGCTGCTGAGACACGCATAAGTCTCGATCCGGTGGGAATATCGGGGTAAAAAAGTGCCTTTGTGTTATTCCGGGAGTCCAGTTATCTCCATTCCAAATTTCATCCAAATCCATCCAGCCGTTTCAGCGTGAAGATGTAACAAACACACTAACTTTCGCATTTATAATATCAATAATTATTTCGAAAAAAAAAACCGACTTCGAAGTTAAGAATTTAACAAGATTTTATAAAATTAGTGATCGTAAGAATGTGCTTGAAACAAAAAAACTTTGTAAATACCATAGTAGCAAAATCGTAGCTAAATTAATGATATTTATGTGATACTATAAATTAAAACTTGTTTGTTAGGTCATATAATTACCGCCAAATTAGTTTTCGCTATCTGAATAAGTGTTGATGAGCTGTGATGAGCAAAAAACATGAACAAATTTGAATTTCGCGCCGCAAGCGAAAGCAACCACCTTAAGTGATATGTTTGCATGTTGTGTATGTCTTATTTAAGTTTTGTGTAGTTGAAGCATATGGAGACAGCGCTTTACATAACGTGGACATCGGGAATAGACCGGTTATTTTTGTGTTTGTCTATGTCACTATGTCTCAAAGTCACACTTTCTTGTGACAGTTTACCCACAGTGCAGCGCCATCTATTTTCGACACTGGAAGCATGTCGGCCGTCAAAACCCCCCGTCAAAAGCTTTGGACGGTCCTTAGGCTGGCTTCAGACATCCGGAATGTCTTTCTGATTTCAGAAACGGAATTCAGAATCTGACTTCAGAAAGCCCGGAATCCATACAATTTATACATTCTCCACACACATACTGATTTTTTAAGATTCAGAATTTATCAGTTAGATCTGTAAGAATGATACTGACGAGTGTTCTGAATTCCTGATCGGAATATTAAGATTCTGAATTCAGAACGCGCGTAGTTCCATACATTTGAATAGAGTGGCACACACATACTGAAATCAGATTCTGAAAAATAGTGCGATTAGCATTAATTCCTCTTCCATAGTAGACATTTGCATGTGCTGTGTGATTCACGAGACTACTAATCAATCTGAATTTTTAAGATAATATGTGTTAGGCAAGGTTCCGGAATTCAGATTCTGAATTCCGTTTCTGAAATCAGAAAAACATTCCGGATGTCTGAGGCCAGCCTTAGGGAACGATAGTTTTGAAGCCTTTGCGTCAGTCGGTCTCTGTGACGGCAACTAGTGACGTAACGTACGTGTGTTGTTATTTTATAAAAACTTGTATTGATAAAATATTTTTCACAGAAAACTTATTTTTGGTCGTATTTTGGTCGAAGGTCAAAAACATAAATTGTTTTCAGGTCTCGCATCACCCGCCCGTGTCTGCGTTCTACGTGTCGAACAGAAAGGACGGATTCATCATAGAGGGGAGTATCCTCGCGCGGTCCAAGTTCTACGGTGAGTCTCATCATCATCATCATCACCCGTGTCTGCGTTCTACGTGTCGAACAGAAAGGACGGATTCATCATAGAGGGGAGTATCCTCGCGCGGTCCAAGTTCTACGGTGAGTCTCATCATCATCATCATCACCCGTGTCTGCGTTCTACGTGTCGAACAGAAAGGACGGATTCATCATAGAGGGGAGTATCCTCGCGCGGTCCAAGTTCTACGGTGAGTCTCATCATCATCATCATCACCCGTGTCTGCGTTCTACGTGTCGAACAGAAAGGACGGATTCATCATAGAGGGGAGTATCCTCGCGCGGTCCAAGTTCTACGGTGAGTCTCATCATCATCATCATCACCCGTGTCTGCGTTCTACGTGTCGAACAGAAAGGACGGATTCATCATAGAGGGGAGTATCCTCGCGCGTTCCAAGTTCTACGTTGAGTCTCATCATCATCATCATCACCCGTGTCTGCGTTCTACGTGTCGAACAGAAAGGACGGGTTCATCATAGAGGGGAGTATCCTCGCGCGTTCCAAGTTCTACGGTGAGTGTTTAGGTTTTTCTTTTTAGGGTTCCGTACCTCGAAAGGTTAAAAGGAACCATTATGTGCTGCCTTATGAACTTTTGCTGATTCTCTCTATCATCTTACTTTTGACTGCCTACCTAAGTAAGGCTTTTAAGTTGGTTCTCCTTTTTTCCTTGAATCAGCTTCCACTTGTCCTCGAAGCACCACACAGGCGCTCCCCGCCTAGTAGTAAGAAGGATCATAAAAAAACAGACCGTGTTTGTTGCCTGATTCTTCTAGGTCTGGTTGCGTTGGAACAGGAGTAAATGTAAATTTATTTTTTAAGAGGATCAAAATGATTCTTGTGATTTCAATGAATAAAATTCTTTTTGACTTTGACTTTGACTTTGATTATAGGATCGCTTTGATGTCCGTCTGTCTGTCAAGACCCTTTTTCTCAGGAGTGCGTGGAGGTATCAAGCTGAAATTCATATCAAATAATCAGGTCTACTGTCCCTTGGAGCTGTGAAAAAATCAAACTTCTAAGCCAACGCAATCAAAAGATACAGCCGTTTATGCTGCAAATTTTCGACACTCGTTAGGGAATCAAAACCTACAGGGTACTTCCCGTGAACTCAGAATCTTAAAATTCGGTACGAAGCAACGTCTTATAGCACAGATAAAGGAAAAATTACGAAAAGCATAAATTTTTAGTTACATCATATAATGAAAATATTTTTAATATTTTTAAACTTAATACTTATTTTTATACTTTCCTCACGATGATTTCATTTAGCAATAAATATACCATTACTTATATACCTACAGGTTTGTACGGAACTCTCGGTGCGAGATACCGACTCGCACTTGGCCGGATTTTGTTTCTCTTTTTTTTCATTGATTGGCCTTTGTTTGACCGCTATCTCACATGTTGGTAAGTGACGATGTGGCCGAAGATGGAGCACAAAGGTCTAGAAGGCATCTATTCACTATAGCCTTGAAGATACACAGATTATAGTTTTCTGGAAAGACAGACGACGGTAGTGTATTCCACTCCTTAGCAGTTCGCATTAGGTAGAACGGAAGCGGTGGTGGAGTACCTAAAGCAGAAGACAGGGCTAACCATCAGGGTCGAGCAGTTAGAGTCTTGCCATGATGTCAATTTTATTACCTTTATGGTGAGGGTGCCGACTGACCGTCTATCGACCTTCATGAATGGAGAGTTCTGGCCGAAACGTGTCAAGTTCAGGAGGTTCTTAGGACGCCTGACACGAGACACCGCGCAGTTGCGTCATGCGTTGCCGTCTGCACGTGTGCATTCTAATAAAGTGTTTACAAGCTTTTATTTAACTTGCAATATATTTATCCGGGTGGAATCTTGCAACTGAATTTTAAAGCAGTTATAATCAACCGATTGAGCTGAAATTTAGCATACCTATCAAGTTCCGATGACAATACAATATGATGGTGACAGCGCGCTGATCTGATCATGAAAAACGGAACTCCTCGATGGATAATAGTAGACAGGCCGTGTTTAGGCTATCGACCATCATGAATGGAGAGTTCTGGCCGAGAGGTGTCAAGTTCAGGAGGTTCTTCGGACGCCTGACACCAGACACCGCGCACGTACGTCATACGTTGCCGTCTGCACGTGTGCATTCAAGTCTAAAAGTGTTTTAGAGTTCCGTAATGATTCGTCATGTCTGTTTGTCCGTGTATGTCACAGACATTTTTTTCCGAAACTATAAGTGCTATGCTGTTGATTCTTGGTAAGTAGATGTATTCTGTGAACCGCATTAAGATTTTCACACAAAAATTAGAAAAAAAAACAATAAAATTTTGGGGTTCCCCATACATATTATAAATGAAACTCAAAATTTTTTTTTCATCAAACCCGTACGTGTGGGATATCTATGGATAGGTCTTTAAAAATGATATTGAGGTTCCTGAAATATTTTTTTTCTAAACTGAATATTTTGCGCGAGAGACACTTCCAAAGTGGTAAAATGTGCCCCCCCCCCCCCCCCCCCCCACCTGTAACTTCTAAAATAAGAGAATGATAAAACAAAAAAAATATATGATGTAAACTTTCAACGAAAATTGGTTTGATCGAGATCTAGTAAGTAGTTTTTTTTTAATACGTCATAAATCGTTAACCATCCAAGAACTTGCTGCTACGGAACCCTTCATGGGCGAGTCCGACTAGCACTTGACCAATTTTTAAATGTATGTTAGTTTTTTAAGGTATTTATGTTGCTATGGGCTTATTGTTTAGGTTTTTGTACATTTTCCAATAAGTCTGAAATAAATATATTGATTGATTGAAATATTGATTGAAAGTTTGCAATATTGTTTTTGCAGGTAATTCAACGTCTGCCTTACTAGAGGGCTGCGCCCGGGTTCACTTGCTGCAATGGGGGGAGACTTATCTCACCACCCCCCCGTACGCATACTGCAAGGGAATCGTCATCGGACAGTTGAGCATGGAGCTAGGTGGCAAGGTAATTACAAGCTGAAATAGCAGTGGTGTCATCTCTTGTCAATGTTTCGAACTAATTTCGTACGTTGAACAGAAGGTTTCTAATGAAACACCTGTAGATGGCGCCCATCGGTGCTATAGCCGAGTTGATAGTGCCCACTTTCGTCTCTAGCGTCATAGCTCGTTCTATGGCCGAATTGGTAAAGGCATCGCTGATCACAGGCGAGGGTGCGGGTTCGAGTCCCGCTGGATCGGAATTTTTGGGTTACATTTAAATTTAATGTTATCCATAAAGTGTGGTTTACACTTGAAAAATAATAAACTATGATTACAAGCTTTATATTAACTTGCAATGTATGTATGTATGTCCGGGTGGAATCTTGCAACTGAATTTTAAAGCAGTTATCCTAAACCGATTGAGCTGAAACTTGTCATACCTGTCAAGTTCCGATGACAATACAATATGATGGTGACAGCGAGCTGATCTGATGATGGAGACGGAAGGTGTACAACGGAACTCCTCGATGGATAATAGTAGACTGGCCGTGTTTAGGCTCATTGTGATCAGCACACGGTTAAGATCACTTCGGCCGCGTACGAAACCGAAGGTTCGTAACCAGCGATTAAAAACTTTTTTGTACTTGTACGAAACTAGTTGCGATTAAATACTTTTTTGTACTCTTACGAAACCGCGGTTATCGTTTCGTACCTGGTGACGAGTTAATAGTTTGTATACCTTGTACGATACTAGTTTCAAACAATTTATTATTTTATATAGTGTTAGCGATATCCCTTTTATGTTTTACGTTGGAATGATTAAAGTATGTAGTGAACAAGTAATTAATTTAGTAAAAATAAAAAACCCTCAACGCAATGAAACGGCTGAACCGATTTTGATAAAACATAGCTAAGAACACTCCCGACAAATTCACCTTTCAAACAAAAATAAAATAAAAAAAACGGTTCATCTGTTCGGGAGCTACGGTGCCACAGCCAGACATACACACACACAGACACACACAGATACACACACAGATACACACACAGACACACAGACACGTCAAACTTATAACACCCCGTCGTTTTTGCGTCGGGGGCTAAAAATATAATTTCACAAAAAACTTATTTAATTTCAATCTATTTAAAACGTTGCTTGATTTCAAGAAAAGTTGTGTTATTGCGTCACTAGACTAGAGGGCGCTGCGGTACGCCACGTATCTGCCCCCTTATTCCCTATGGCCAAACGTGACATTACGCGAGCTCGTTACGATATCTACGTGGAATCATCGTATTAAATACAGTTTTTTTTATACTATTTACTTGGAATGACTGAGCTAGCAGATGGCCCTCCTGATGTTAAGCGGTAACCTCTGCCTATGAACAGTGCATTACCACATAAGTCACATCCACCTAGGACGCGCCCTATGTGGCATTGCACTGCGCACATTATGTGTGGTGCACATTATGACGTCACACGTTATTGGCAAGGAATCTCCTATGGTCATAGCGAATAAGGTGCCTGAGCAATATCTTAATTGAGTTATTATTTATAATATTATTAATTGCTTTTGTTTTTACATTTTCTATGTTTGTTATATAATTAAAATATAATAATTAAATTAGCATGCCATCCTCTCGCCTCTCGAATTTCGCCTGCGACGTAGGAGGTCGCGCATTCGATTCCCGCCTCGGAACAAATATTTGTGCGTACTGCAGATATTTGTTCAGGGTGTTCTGGGTATTTTCTATGCATAATAAAAAATATCTATCTATGTAATATATTGTATTAAGTGTATCAGTTGTCTAGTACCCATAACACAAGCTCTGCTTAGCTTGGGGCTAGACAATGTTGTGTGAACTGTCCAGCATTATTTATTTATTTTATTTTATTTATTTTATTTTATTTATTTATCTATCTGTGTAATGTATTGTATTAAGTATATCAGTTATCTAGTACCCATAACACAAGCTCTGCTTAGCTTGTGGCTAGATAATGTGAACTGTCCGGCATTATTTATTATTTATTTTATCTTTATATTGTTATAGGTGCAGGTGATGTGCGATGCCACCGGATACAACGCTGAAATAGAGTTCAAATTGCGGGTAACTTATTTATTTATAAATTACACCAAATAACCAGTGGATTATACAAACGCAGGACTTGATTCTATGCAGCATTTTGTACAAACGCAGGACTTGATTCTATGCAGCATTTGTACAAACGCAGGAATTGATTCTATGCAGCATTTTGTACAAGCAATCGACTTGATTCTATGCAGCATTTTGTACAAGCAATCGACTTGATTCTATGCAGCATTTTGTACAAGCAATCGACTTGATTCTATGCAGCATTTTGTGGAAACGAAGGACTTGATTCTATGCATTTTTTTATTTAGTACATACAATCGACATGATTCTATGCAGCATTTGTACAAACCACATACCTACAAACTATGGAATGAGCTACCATCTGAGGTTTTCCCGCTTGGTTACAACAAGTGCCGCTTCAAGAAAAATTTTGATATGTTTCATCAGAGTAGGCAGCGCGTCGACAATACCCCCGGTGTTGCCGGTGTCTATAAGCGACGGTGACCACTTCACATCAGGTTGGCCGTAAGAAAGGTTGTCCAATGGTTTCATAAAAATAAAAATAAAATAAAAAACAAGGACTTGATTCCATGCAGCATTTTGTACAAACAATCGACTTGATTTTATGCAGCATTTTGTACAAACAATAGTCTTGTTTTTATGCAGCATTTTGTACAAACAATAGTCTTGTTTTTATGCAGCATTTTGTACAAACGCAGTTCTTGGTTTTATGCAGCATTCTGTGCAAACGCAGGAATTGATTCTATGCAGTATTTTGTATAAACAATCGACTTGATTTTAAGCAGCATTCTGAAGCCCATTTTTAATAATGTTTCAGTCATTCCTGAGCGGTGCGGACCAAACCAACGTGATATCCGGCCGAATTAAGAAGGGCAAAGACGTGATAGCCTCTGTGGATGGCTACTGGGACGGCAGGATTGACATTAAGGACAAAAGGACTGGGGTACGTACTTTTCTACCCCAACGGTGCCAACGGGACCCCCTTTTTACCACAACGGTGCCAACGGACACTCTTTTTTACTCCAAGGGTGCTGACGGGACCCTCTTTTTACCACAACGGTGCCAACGGACACTCTTTTTTACTCCAAGGGTGCTGACGGGACCCTCTTTATACCCAAAGGTGCCAACGGGACCCTCTTTTTTACTCCAAGAGTGCCAACGGGACCATGTTTTTACTTCAAGAGTGCCAACGGGACCCTCTTTTTACACCAAAGGTGCCAACGTACACTCTTTTTTTACTCCTACGGTGCCAACGGGACCATCTTTTTACCCCAAACGTGCCAACGGACACTCTTTTTGACTTCAACTATGCCAATAGGACCCTCTATTTACACCAAATGTGCCAACGGACACTCCTTTTTACTTCAACTGCGCCCACGGGACCATCTTTTTACCCCAAAGGTGCCAACGGACACTCTTTTTTTACCCCAACGGTGCCGACGGGACCCTCTTTTTACCCCACAGGTGCCAATGGGCATTCTTTTTTACCCCAACGGTGCCGACGGGACCCTCTTTTTACCCCACAGGTGCCAATGGACACTCTTTTTTACCACAACGGTGCCGACGGAGCCCTAGTACTGTAGTTGTATTGTCATAGGTAAAAATAACGGGTTATATTTGTATGAAAACTGGTATTGGAGCAATTAAAATATTCAGGTGTAATACCGTAATACCTAGACGTACATACATAGACATACGCGTTTTTCTCCGAAGGGGTAGGCAGAGCCTCAATCGGCCTCTGTTCACCGTGGGATGCACCATCGTGGAATATAGACGTGACAAGTGGTGAGCTCATCGCCGTCATTGCCTCCCACGACTGAGGCTCAGCTAGCACTTTCTTCAAAAGTCAAAGTCAAAGTCAACAAATATTTTATTCATTGAAATCACAAGGATCATTTTGAATCGTCTTAAAAAATAAATTTACATTTACTCCTGTTCCAACGCAACCAGACCTAGAAGAATCAGGCAACAAACACCGTCTGTTTTTATTTGATGATCCTTCTTACTACTAGGTGGGGAGCGCCTGTGTGGTTCCGAGTGAACAAGTGGAAGCTGATGCAAACAAAAAAGAAAAACTAACTTAAAAGCCTTACTTAGGTAGGCAGTCAAAAGTAAGATGATAGAGAGAATCAGCAAAAGTTCATAAGGTTCACTCTACGCTTGATATACTCATAAATAAAACATCAATAATAAATTATATGTAGGACAGACATTGCAAATTGACAAATTAGGTGTCGAGGGGCAGAGCGACATCGGGCCATGCGGCTTTATCATTAACATAGTCATGTAGAGTGTAATACGCTTTCTTAATTAAATTATTCTATATGTACGAATAAAATCTTCGAATCGAAAGTTTAGAAGCTTTTTCTGGAAGTTTATTATAGAACCGAACAGAATTCCCCATAAAAGACCCACTTACTTTTTTAAATCTAAATTTGGGACCTCTATCCAATATGTTCAACTATCTGTTCAACCAGTTGAACATATTGGATGAATTTTCTCCAATTTTTTCAACATCAAGTTTATTTTTGTATAACAAATATTGCTTGGATGTCTGCTGCGTTCCCCCACAGTATGATGCCATATGACATAACACTATGGAAGTAGCCAGAATAAGCTAGCCTAGCTGTAGCTTCATCAGTAAGCTGCCTTATCGTACGAACTGCATATGCAGCGGAACTAAGTCTACCCGCAAGTGCCTCAATTTGTGGTCCCCACTGCAAACTTGCATCAATATTAAGTCCTACGAACGTTACCAACGAATGTTATCAACAAGTATTTCAACTTGTACCCCATAAGTCCACACTGGTTTGAGGATGCTGCTAGATAACGGCAGTCCCGTGTGTTCCAGGATGAAGTGGCCCTGCTGGACGTGGCACTCCTGAAGGAGCAGAGGCTCCCGCGGTATCTCATCCACCTGGACAAGCAGAGCGCCTTCGAGTCGCAGCGGCTCTGGGTGAAGGTGTCTGAAGCCATCGCGAATGAGGACCAGGTGAGCGGACAAGTGCGAGTCGCGACACATGCACACTAAGGGTAGGTAAGTGTGCCGGTGAAATTACAGGCACATGAGACTTTCATCTTTATGTCTCAGGGTGGCGGGCGCAGGGCAATGTCACATAGCGCGCGTCCTAGGACGTGACCTATGAGGTAATGCACTGTTCATAGGCAGAGGTTACCGCTTAACATCAGGTGGGCCGTCTGCTTGTTACGTCATACCAAGTACAATAAACAAAAACACTAAACAGGCAGACAAGAGCTATATTCCGTCCCTAATGACCTGTATTTACAAGCTTTTATTTAATTTGCAATGTATGTATGTATGTCCGGGTGGAATCTTGCAACTGAATCTTAAAGCAGTTATCCTCAACCGATTGAGATGATATTTGGCATACCTGTCGTTCCGATGACAATACAATATGATGGTGACAGCGAGCTGATCTGATGATGGAGACGGAAGGTGGACAATGGAACTCCTCGATGGATAATAGTAGTCTGGCCGTGTTTAGGCTCATTGTGATCAGCACACGGTTACGATCACTAATATTATAACAGCTTGTATTGAAAAATATATTTTTCATAAAAAAACTACACATCATGGTACTTTCGTTCTACGACTTTTAAATTTCAAAGTTTTCATTCATGAAATGCCCAGTGAAACTCTGAAATTCTTTCAAAAAAATTCCAAAAAAGCACAACCTGAGGACGTTACGATACGTGAAGATACCTTACGTGGTGCTGCCTCCTGTTGTGTTACGATACGTGAAGATACCTTACGTGGTGCTGCCTCCTGTTGTGTTACGATACGTGAAGATACCTTACGTGGTGCTGCCTCCTGTTGTGTTACGATACGTGAAGATACCTTACGTGGTGCTGCCTCCTGTTGTGTTACGATACGTGAAGATACCTTACGTGGTGCTGCCTCCTGTTGTGTTACGATACGTGAAGATACCTTACGTGGTGCTGCCTCCTGTTGTGTTACGATACGTGAAGATACCTTACGTGGTGCTGCCTCCTGTTGTGTTACGATACGTGAAGATACCTTACGTGGTGCTGCCTCCTGTTGTGTTACGATACGTGAAGATACCTTACGTGGTGCTGCCTCCTGTTGTGTTACGATACGTGAAGATACCTTACGTGGTGCTGCCTCCTGTTGTGTTACGATACGTGAAGATACCTTACGTGGTGCTGCCTCCTGTTGTGTTACGATACGTGAAGATACCTTACGTGGTGCTGCCTCCTGTTGTGTTACGATACGTGAAGATACCTTACGTGGTGCTGCCTCCTGTTGTGTTACGATACGTGAAGATACCTTACGTGGTGCTGCCTCCTGTTGTGTTACGATACGTGAAGATACCTTACGTGGTGCTGCCTCCTGTTGTGTTACGATACGTGAAGATACCTTACGTGGTGCTGCCTCCTGTTGTGTTACGATACGTGAAGATACCTTACGTGGTGCTGCCTCCTGTTGTGTTACGATACGTGAAGATACCTTACGTGGTGCTGCCTCCTGTTGTGTTACGATACGTGAAGATACCTTACGTGGTGCTGCCTCCTGTTGTGTTACGATACGTGAAGATACCTTACGTGGTGCTGCCTCCTGTTGTGTTACGATACGTGAAGATACCTTACGTGGTGCTGCCTCCTGTTGTGTTACGATACGTGAAGATACCTTACGTGGTGCTGCCTCCTGTTGTGTTACGATACGTGAAGATACCTTACGTGGTGCTGCCTCCTGTTGTGTTACGATACGTGAAGATACCTTACGTGGTGCTGCCTCCTGTTGTGTTACGATACGTGAAGATACCTTACGTGGTGCTGCCTCCTGTTGTGTTACGATACGTGAAGATACCTTACGTGGTGCTGCCTCCTGTTGTGTTACGATACGTGAAGATACCTTACGTGGTGCTGCCTCCTGTTGTGTTACGATACGTGAAGATACCTTACGTGGTGCTGCCTCCTGTTGTGTTACGATACGTGAAGATACCTTACGTGGTGCTGCCTCCTGTTGTGTTAGGTACATTTCTGAAGGAATAACAGGAATTTTACAAGGTATTTCATGAATGAATAACTTCGAAATTTTAAAAGTCGTAGAACTAATGTTATTCGCCTTAAATTTAAATGTAACCCAAAAATTCCGTTCCAGCGGGACTCGAACCCGCAACCGCAAAGCAAAGTTGATAGTGCCCACAAATTTCATCTTCAGCGTCATAGTGTTCTATGGCCGAACTGGTAAAGGCATTGCCGATCACAGGCAAGGTTGCGGGTTCGAGGCCCGCTGGAACGGAATTTTTGGGTTACATTTAAATTAAATGTTATCCATAAAGTGTGGTTTACACTTGAAAAATAATAAATTATTCGCCTTGATTTGTAGAATACCCACTCCCCGGGCTTATAGGGATATTATGTTACAAAATGAATAGAAAAGCGTGATTGAAAAAATATTTTCAACAAGAATTGTTATTGTAGATAGCGGCGACGGAAGAGAAGACGGTCATAGAGGAAGCACAAAGAACCAGAGCCAAGAGTGTGGTGACCTGGATCCCGACCTACTTCCACCAGGAGACCAGCCACAACCTGCCGGAAGGTACGTCTACACGGTCTACTCACTTGTTATTGTAGATAGCGGCGACGGAAGAGAAGACGGCCATAGAGAAAGCACAAAGAACCAGAGCCAAGAGTGTGGTGACCTGGATCCCGACCTACTTCCACCAGGAGACCAGCCACAACCTGCCGGAAGTTACGTCTCCACGGTCTACTCACTTATAAAATACTAGCGATTCGTCCCGGCTTCGCACGGGTTGTTTAAGGATGAAAAACACCCCCCCCCCCCTCCTCCTCCCCCCCTATCCCACCCCCCCTGGTAGCCTATGTCACTCAGGGTGAATGTAGCTTTCCAATGGTGAAAGAATTGTTGAAATCGGCACAGTAGTTTTTGAGTTTATTCATTACAAACATACACACACAAAAATACAAATCTATCCTCTTTATAATACTAGTGTAGATAGATGTAGACTAGAAACTCGCCCCGGCTTCGCGCGGTTAGGGTCGGGATCCCCCCCTAACCCTCCCCCCTTCCCAACCCCCCATATATCCACACACCATATACAAAAACTTATAAAAAACTAAAGAAAGTCACAATTTTTTTTTATACTACTTGTATTGACCAGTCAAGCAGATGGCCCACCTGATGTTAAGTTTCTTTGTGAAAGAGTTCGTCCGGGGAAGTACTACTACCATAACTATTACTGTCGCGAAGCAGTAGTGCTCGCATTGCTGTGTTCCGGTTTGAAGGGTAAGGGTGCCGGTGAAATTACAGGCACATGAGACTTTTCGTCTTTATGTCTCAGGGTGGGCGCAGTGCAATGCCCCATAGGGCGCATCCTAGGTGGACGTGACCTATGAGGTAATGCACTGTTCATAGGCAGAGAGTACCGCTTAACATCAGGTGGGCCATCTGCTAGTTCAGACATTCAAGTGGTAGAAAAAAAAATGTTTATCCAGCTAGTAATTACAAATTTTTCATATGTTTCAGGTGTAGTAGACCAGGGGTGGAGATACAATCATAGCAATTCAAGGTAATTACTAGTAATTCCTCCTAATATAGTATGTTTTTTTTTGTGAAAAATATATTTTTCAATACAAGCTTTTATAATATTAGTGATCGTAACCGTATGCTGATCGAAATGAGCCTAAACACGGCCAGTCTACTATTATCCATCGAGGAGTTCCGTTGTACACCTTCCGTCTCCATCATCAGATCAGCTCGCTGTCACCATCATATTGTATTGTCATCGGAACTTGACAGGTATGCCAAATATCATCTCAATCGGTTGAGGATAACTGCTTTATAATTCAGTTGCAAGATTCCACCCGGACATACACACATTGCAAGTTAATTAAAAGCTTGTAAATATTAAGAGAAATTAATGACAGAGTGGGAATACACTTAAAGCGAGCGTAGCCGCGCGCGAAAGCTAGTAAAACATCGCCTGTATCACTCAGGGTAATACAGGGCGTTCCAAGACTATGCAACATGAAGGGAAAGTACCTTAAATATTGTAGCTAGGATATTTTGCTGAAAGAAGACTCTATTTTATTTTTAAAACTTAATAATACTGCAATTAGAGATTTTCTAAAAAAATACATGATTCGTTTGGGAACCGAACCGACTTAAAATTAAAATGATTTATTTTACGGTATTCCTTTGTTTTAAGATACTATGTTCTTTAAGAGGAATTATTAATTTTTGTCCATTCTTTTGATTGGCAACATAAATACGGGGCGTTTTTTTCACATTTGAGTCGGTTCGATTCCCAGACGAAGTAAGTAATTTTTAAAAAAAAATTGTATGCAATATTACTTTTAAAAATAAAATAAAGTCTCCTTTCAGCAAAATATCCTAACTACAATATTTAAGGTACTTTCCCTTCATGTCGCATAATATTGGGACGCCCTGTATATCTTTCTATTATTTTAAGAATTATCGAAATCGGATCAGTAGTTCCGGAGATATCCCCACAGACAAATTCACATACAAACATACATACATACATACATAAACTCACGCCTGTATCCCAGAGGGGTAGGCAGAGACTACGGATTAACACTTGCTACGATCGTGACACACCTATTTTCCTTCATTCACTCTCATCACATCCCCACTCTCCCCTTCCCACTCTCCCCTTCCCACTGTCCCATTCACGCTCGTCAGATGTACCCGTTTCAATCTACTATCGTCCATCCTTTCTAAATGCCCAAACCATCTAAGCATACCTTTCTCAATCCTAGTCACTGCGTCATCTTTAATTTCACAACGCTCTCTTATCACACTATTCCTTATTCTATCTCTCAAAGTCACACCACACATACTTCTCTCAATCCAAAGCTCTTATCTCCACTGCATTTATTCTACCTTCATGTTTCTTCTGCCATACCCAACTTTCGCTACCATACATTAGTGTCGGCTCTATCAACCCTCTATGCACGGTCAGTCGTGCCTTTTTGGACACGTTCCGACTGCTCATAAATAGGATGCTGATGGGACTTCCTCGCTTGTGCAGTGCATCAGCGATGTTTGCGGAGGCTCGGGTTGATGGTTTCCACGCCTTCATCCGTAAGAGAACTGCCTCATTGCTCAGCAGAGTGCGGAGCAGTTCCAACGGCATCCTGCAGCTCATTCCCGATCGCTAAGACCTGCCAGTAATGAAGGCTTTTATCCGGGTCCTGATCAGGTAGGCTCGCTGGAGTCTGCTTGGTCGGGATTCGGATGGGAGTTTTCACATCAACTTATAGCTATAACTAATGTATTTATAACATAGTTTTTAAGAACAATACTAACAAATATCCTATTTCTGCCGCAAAGCAGTAGTGCTCGTATTGCTGTGTTCCGGTTTGAAGGGTAAGGGTGCCGGTGAAATTACAGGGTGGCGGGCGCAATGCCACATAGGTCGCGTCCTAGGTGGACGTGACCTATGAGGTAATGCACTGTTCATAGGCAGAGGTTACCGCTTAACATCAGGTGGGCCATCTGCTTGGACCTAATAATGTCTGATTTAATAAATGAATTATTATTATAAAGGCGTGAAGAGCTCTAAACCTTTTGATACTAATAACCCTATTTTGTCAGTCCTTGGGACGCGAATGAAATCATCGAGTACGAAGAGGACTATGTGATCAAGAGTCTACACGGGAGCAAGAGTGGCCTCCCCCTCCCGGTGGGGGGCCACAGGGCGGCCTCCGAGCCGCGGCTCAGGGACTCACTGCGACGCCCCTCGGACTCCGACTCGCACGACGAGCTAGCACCCAGGGCCAAGGTCTCCACGTGAGTGTCCTAACACCCAACAGTCACATACATAGTCCTGATCCCACACTAGGATCCCCTGTGTCGTGTGTATCAGTAACTACGAGCACCATGCTACCACAACACAGACACGGAACTAATAACAGATCATACATAACATAACACCCAACAGTCACATACATAGTCCTGACCCCACACTAGGATCCCCTGTGTCGTGTGTATCAGTAACTACGAGCACCATGCTACCACAACACAGACACGGAACTAATAACAGATCATACATAACATAACACCCAACAGTCACATACATAGTCCTGACCCCACAGTAGGATCCCCTGTGTCGTGTGTATCAGTAACTACGAGCACCATGCTACCACAACACAGACACGGAACTAATAACAGATCATACATAACATAACACCCAACAGTCACATACATAGTCCTGACCCCACAGTAGGATCCCCTGTGTCGTGTGTATCAGGAACTACGAGCACCATGCTACCACAACACAGACACGGAACTAATAACAGATCATGATAACTGTCCCGCAATCGGGACTCGAATCCCGGGAATCGAACGCGCTACTTCTCGTATCTCGGCTGGCTAGCCGTTACAGTTTTACCCAAAATATAAGTCGCCCCGATGTACCTGCGTCGTAGACCAATTTCTATAGCGCGGGAACCTTCTTTCTACCAATAGCAATCGCGCGCTAAAATCTTGCGCTGTTATTGGTTGATCTATTTCGCGGCATCTTGTTCATCAGTCGACTCTTAGATGTGAGCGGGACAGAGCTATACAGCGGGACAGAGCTATACTATACGTTCGGCTACTGTCGGATATCAGTCTGCGCTTTGCTGCGCAAACGAAAACAGTCGATCGGACTTATATTTTGCGAACAAATAATTAATTTTGTAAAAATTAAAAAAAAACCCCATCGCTGAACGGCTGAACTGATTTTGATCAAACAAAGCTAAGAACAATCCCGACAAATACACCTTTCAAACAAAACAAAAATAAACTTAATCAGTTTATCCGTTCGGGAGCTACGATGGGACAGACACACACACACACACACACACAGACACAAAAAGACACGTCAAACTTATAACACCCCTTCGTTTTTCGTCGGGGGTTAAAAGCTGTACCTGATGATGAGTACCAGTCCTGGTTGCAGGCGGACCCTCAAACAGACGCTGCTCTCCATCGACTCCTCGCTGCGGGACCAGACGCTGGCCCTCGAACGGCTCAGCAAGCAGGTGGAGACGCTGAGCGAGCAGCGCGCCGCCCCCTGTGCCTCCATGGGCCGCCTGCCCGCCACCGCGCACTCCTGGGACCTCTTCGGCGGGTTCATACTCGCCATTGTGCTGCAGGCTATCCTCAAATGGCTGTTCTATCATAAAGACTGAAGGTTTGGTGTTCGTCGGTAGTTTTTGGCGGGTTCCGAGAGGCCCTGACTGTAGCTGATACATCAGACATAATTCCCCTTCTCTTCCCCTCCACTCCTCTCCTTCGGTTCCTCTCCCTCTCCCCCTCCCCTCTTGCTCCGTTCATCTCCCCCGCCGCCTCCCATTCCCTCTCCCTCCATTCATCTCCCCCTCCGCCTCCCCTCCCCTCTCCCTCCGTTCATCTCCCCTCCCCTCTCCCTCCGTTCCTATACTTTTCGTTTCGCGAGTGCTATTCCCTCACATTCCAACTTACCTGAACTTTAATGACTTGGATAGTGACCAAATTTGGCGTCCGATTATCAGACTTACAAGTTCGTACAATTTTACCTAAGTTCGTACAATTTTACCCAAAATATAAGTTCGTACAATTTTACCCAAAATATAAGTTCGTACAATTTTACCCAATATATAAGTTCATACAATTTTACCCAAAATATAAGTTCGTACAATTTTACCCAAAATATAAGTTCGTACAGTTTTAACCATAATACAAGTCGCCCCGACGTACTGCGCCGTAGACCAATTGCTATAGCGCGGGAACCTTCTTTCTAACAATAGCAATCGCGCGCTAAAATCTTGCGCTGTTATTGGTTAATCGATTTCGTGGCAAAATCGCGGCCGGTCGACTCGTGGATGTGAGCGGGATAGAGCTATACAGCGGGACAGAGCTATACTATACGTTCGGCTACTGTCGGATATCAGTCTGCGCTTTTCTGCGCAAACGAAAACAGTCGATCGGACTTATATTTTGGGTAACATTGTACCATTAAGTGTCTCGTGAGCGAATTGGTCTTTTAAAGTCATTTGCCGTCATCAGCTACTGGTCTCCGGGATACCACGAAGTTCTAGAGCCGCCTCCATCCACCGCATTCCTTACACCGGTCCATATAGTGTAAATAATGTATTGCACGGGTTTACAGCTCGCTAGCCGGTACGGCACCTCGCCAAGAATTGCCTCATTGTAAAAAAAACTATTTAAATCATATTTAAAATGTTCTTATGATATCTCTAAGCACGGTTCGTTTTGCGATGGTTTTAATATTTCTACTGTGAATTACAATAAGTGTGGCGACACACCATGCTACTCGTTTGTACTAGTTGAAACCTTCGACCAAAATAAAAAGTATTATAATAAACTATGATGAAATAGCAGTGGTGCCATCTCTTGTCAATGTTTCAAACTAATTTCGGACTTTGAACAGAAGGTTTCTAATGAAACACCTGTAGATGGCGCCCATCGGCGCTATAGCCGAGCTGATAGTGCCATAGACTAACTAAACACAATAGACTGCCAATCTCATACAAGAAAACGTGACTCGAAAAGGTCAAATTCCACGCTATTTCTAGATGGCCCTGGCAAAATTCCAGGCTATTTCTAGATGGCGCTGGCAAATTCATTCAATCAGCATTTTAAACCAATTACCTAATCTCTTTAAAAATAAACATTTAAATTTCTAATTTATTGTTTAATTATGCACATGTTTTATGTAACATGTTAACATGTCGCAAAACATGTTTTATCGATCTATTCGAAATACATGTAAAAACTAATTTCAATTGTTTATAGCAGATTCAAAACAGCGACATCTAGCGTCATTGTAGGCAATCATTCATCGATGCACGTTTTCTTGTATGAGATTAGCAGTCTATTGTGTTTAGTTAGTCTATGATAGTGCTCACAAATTTCGTCTTCAGCGTCATAGCTCGTTCTATGGCCGAATTGGTAAAGGCATCACCGATCACAGGCGAGGGTGCGGGTTCGAGTTCCGCTGGAACGGGATTTTTGGGTTACATTTAAATTTAAAGTATGGACGGGCCTCGGAATGATAGCATAAGCTTATATGAGTATGAGCTTATAAGCTTTATGTTTTTTTTTGTACCCATCTGTATTGTTACAAATAAAAATTATTATATTCTATTCTATAAAGAGTCGGTCTTTGTGACGGCATCGAGTGACGTCAAGTACGTGTATTGCAGTGGGGAGACACACTACTTATTTATCACGCTAGGTGGCGCATTATCGCTGGTGTCCTTTCGTAGCCAAACAAAGGTCTACAAATGTAAAAAAAACTGTGTAAAGTGTCAAATATCAATGGATAATTTTAGTAAATAATCATTAAATAACAGTCTGGTATAAAACATGCCTCTGTGTAGTGCATTTCAGTGTACAAATAAAGGTACACACCGTTTCCCTTCTGATGAGAAAAAGACAAGACCACTAAATGACAAGCACCAGCGATGGTGGCGCCATCTGAGATAAGTTTTGCCTGCGGCTCCCCATTGAGACTTATTTTTCACGGGCGTTTTGTATGGGTAAGGCCCGTCCATAGCTTTTTTATTTTGGGCGAAGGTTGAAACTTACTATTTTACTACTTACTGACACCGACCTGTAGTACAACTGCTATGTCTGGGTGGACCACGTACCGTGGTACAACTGATAAGTTCAACTGGGTGGCCCACAACGTTGGTACAACTGCTTCATTCAACTGGTTGGACCATGTGTTGCCCGTGGTCCAACTGTCAAATATTAGATATTTCTGTAATTTATTATCAAGACCCATGGTCAGAGCAATTACCAATCCATGGTACAACTGCTTAGTTCAACTGGTTGGACTACGGAACGTTTAACGATTATTGAAGTGTCCAGTTGTACAAGTCGTAATAATACATAAATGCTGAAAATATTAAGTATCTGACAGTCCAACCAGTTGAACATAACTATTGCACAACGGACCGTGGTGCAACCAGTTGGACTAAAAAAGAGGGTTGTTATAAGTTTGACCGCTTTGAGCGTGTCTGTGGCACCATAGCTCTTAAACGGGTGAACCAATTCGAATACTTTTTTTTTTAAACCTGTTTTCAACGTTTCCTAGTGATATTTCTCAGACATGTTTTATCAAAATCGGTTCAGCCGTTTCATAGTGTTGGGGCATTTTTAAATATGTAAAGCTTTCCCACAACTTATACGCAAGAAATACAATTTTAACAATATTATCAACAACCAAAAGTATCTCAACTGGGCGGTTATTCGCTATGACTAAACGTGAGATAACGCTGGCTCGTTACGATATCTGCGTGGAATCATAGTTCAGAATACATCGTGACGTCACACGTTATTGTCAAGTATTTTCTTATGGTCATAGCTTATAACAGCCCTGTACGTTACGTTCGTCAAAAAAGTTGGGTCAGACAATGTATAGGGAGTTTCCATGTTCTTTTTTTCATGCTTTGTATTGATATTGAAAGCTTATGTCAGTTATTTTAAATATTGTTACTATGAGTTACGAAAAACTTGAATTATTGTAATGTTTTTTCAATAAAAACCATTAAATAAATCGTAATTGTATAAACAATATTGACAGTGTCAAAGATAATTATTATTATTTTTTCGTTGTTTTTAGAAATTGTGAATAATGCGGAGAAAATTCTATAATTTTAATTATCGAATCGAACGGCCGGTGTTGCCATTACTATAAATAAATAGTTTATTTCGTACGCACGTACATCGACCAAATTTAGATTTTAGTTTTTGTTGGGTTCATTGCTTGATTTAAAATAAAAACAAGTTGTTTCGCATGTCTGGCGCTATAGGTTCACGACTTTATATAGATTTTCTGTCTAGAATTTTGATAAGAGTCCTTAAAGTTTCCAAGTAGAAATAACAGATGGTATTCTTAAAATAAGAATATTATTAGAATTATTAATTTATTCTTAAGCTTTTGAAATCATAAATTCAATAAGCTATTTGAATTACATCACTCGATTAAAAAAAGATACCTACGTTTTAAAAAAATTAACCCAATATTAGACTCACTTCTTACACGTTTTAATTTTTGAAACATTTGGTAACTTATTAATATTTAATTGAGTTAGTGAATTCATCAAAAATTTAAACAAAACTTAAAAAGGGCATTTTTATATTATTATTTTTATACACAAAACTACGGTATCAGAGCGCCTTCTTCGCCTCATACAAAGTTTTTCGTTGAACCTATATCGCCTTGAACAGACGATCAGAGAGTATAATATTGTTTTTAAATTTTCTGCAATGGGCCCGAACGTAAAGAAGACACTAAATTTAATTTTAATGTTTTTGTTTTAAATTATTGAGTGTATTGTTGTGATGGCGTAAGGTTAGAAAGGTTTCGACCTAACTCTCATTTTCACCAGCCAGCCCCCTTATTCGCTATGACCAAGCGTGACATAACGCGGGCTCGTTACGATATATGCGTGGAATCATCGTTCAGAATACATTGTGACGTTACACGCTTTTTTCAAGTAATGTCCTATGGTCATAGCGAATAACCGCCCTCGTTTCGTTTCGTATGAGGTAGTGTTGGCCTCTGGTGTCGGAGTTTGTCAGGCCGCCCGAGGGCCTCTGATATGGCTTATCGACTGCTATTAATCAATAACAGCCGGGACCGACAGCTTAATAAAAATAACCGCCCTGTTGATATATTACGGGAAAAGTACGTAAAATTATCAGGTTTCTATAAAAAAATCGACAAAATTTTATATTTGTTCAACGTGATTGGTGAAAGTGAGATTTCGATTCGTATTTGTATTTAAAACTATAAAATCTCACTAAGACGGGCACGGTGTGTCGCAGCACTAAATCAGCTTTTTTTTAAATCTTACGCCAAATGGTATTTACTTATACTTTCCATTATTTTAACTATTAATTAACATTTAATATAACTAAATAATTACTATAATTTAGAGATCCTTAGTTTACGAACATTATTTTTACAGATTTAGGAACTAGCAACACTAGCAGTAGTTTTTTAACTAAATTGCCAAAAAAAATAAAGTTTTTCTTCTAAAAATAGTGATAAATATTTATAGAAGTACCTTCGTTGGCTTGTTTAAAAACATTTTCATACATATTAAAAGATAAACGGCTAATTACCACTATTATTCCCAACCACGATAGTTTCAATTCTATATTTTCATACATGTAATATATTTTTTATCATTAAGTTTATTTAAATTTGACCGTATTTAGTTAAAAAATTTAAGATTAAACTTCTTTAAATTATATTAGAGTATAGTATTTTCTAAAGTTACTCGTCATATTTTTTCAATGTTGCCAGCGTAATATCAAAATTAAGAATTACGGAATCACGAGAGCATTTTTGCAAAACTTCCCCTTTATTCGCTATGACCAACCGTGACATAACGCGGGCTCGTTACGATATCTGCGTGGAATCATCGTATAGAATACATTATGACGTCACACGTTATTGGCAAGGAATCTCCTGTGGTCATAGCGAATAAGGGCCCTGGTCGTTATAGTTTTACTTCCGAATAGTTTTACATTTGCTAACATTATTAATAAAAATTGCTTCGGAAAAAGAACGCGAAAATTTAAAAAGTATCTATTATCTAAATGCATGGATTGCCAGTGTAAAAAAATAAGTCTGGGTTGCCATTTTATAAGTATTATAATTCCCTTTAATTAATACGTAATTTTAAATTAAATACATAATTGTATTTTTCCTAATAATTGCTAAATTTTTAATGTAATTATAATTTTTGTTTAATTATGTGGATTATTGTCGCGTAGGCTATTTAGACTGTTGATATTTTGTTGTTTATCCAGTGAAATATATATTATTTTGAAGATTAATAATGGTTGTTTGTTATTGTCTATGTATATGTTTACACCTTCACGAAGTCAGCACACACACACCCATACACCGTAACGGTCTGATATAACGAAGCACACTCTACCAAACGAAACCTATTAGTCCCTACCGATAGCTCTACTAGTCCTACCGATAGCTCTACTAGTCCCTACCATAACGACGAGCAGACGCACAGCTCGGTACCATCCTTACCTCATTAGTATACCCTCTATTCGTACTAAACGTTTCAGTTCTACCTTTATAATGCGAACTGCTAAGGAGTGGAATACACTACCGTCGTCTGTCTTTCCTGAAAACTATAATCTGGGTCGCTTCAAGGCTAGAGTGAAACCTTTATGCTCCATCTTCGGCCACATCGTCACTTACCAACAGGTGAGATCGTGGTCAAACAAAGGTCTATCGAAGTTAAAAAAAAAAAAGTTACATATTTATTTGTATACATGAGCTACACAGAAACACCAATAAACCAAGAAGAAACTGATATGAAGGTACGAGGTGTAACTCAAGTAACAAAATATATTTTTTTCCTTTGTGTATCTTTCGAAGTACTAGGAGAGCAGAAGTTCATAGGAGGTGTATATTATAAAAGAAATAAAGAATATATTTATTTGTTAAATGAACTACACAGAAACATGTATTAAACCAAGAAGAAACAGATATGAAGGTACGAGGTGTAACACAAGTAACAAAAGACTATTTTTTCCTTTGTATATCTTTCTAAGTACTAGGAGAGCAGAAGTTCATAGGAGGTGTGTACTCTAAAAGTTTTTTTTTCCTTTGTGTATCTTTCGAAGTAGGGAGCAGTTCAAAATAACACGCATCCACAACATAAATAAATTTTGACTCAAATTCTTTATTTTTTGTAAACTTTTCTCGCTGTAGTTGAAAGGAAAGTAGATTACTTGTGTTTTTAAAACTCGCTGCAACAATAAGTCTCTTTCCGCTCGGTGCAATAATCTACTATTCATTGAACTCAGGAATGTAGATATTAAAACCAGTAATATCCCAGATGGTGCATCTGATCCTCTGTCCAATGGGTTCGCTTCGGCAAGAAATTCTGTAGCCTTCTTCTAAAATTATCGTATTGCTTGTTTCCTTGTAGATAGACGTATTTTTCTTTAGATTTCTTTGGTTTTTCTGTAACTTCGGGTGAGGAATTACTAGAATCCGAGTTCACTTCAATTTCGCGTTGCTTTTTTGGCTTCTTTTTGACATACTCTTCTGACTCGTCTGAGTCTACCTTCGATTTTGTTTTCTTTCCATAGTACTCTTCCGATTCTTCTGTTTCTACCTTCGATTTTGGTTTCTTCTTTCCATAGTTCTCTTCCGATTCTACTGATGATTCCGTCTTCTTCGGTCTTTTCGTCTGCGTCTCTTCATCAGACTCTTGAGAAGAGTCGCCATTGACCACCTGAAAACGATTCGTCTTTTTATGTTTGTTTTCTTTTTTCTTAGGTTTACTTTCTTTGCTCTCATCTGAATTACTTGAACCTGAAGTTTCATAGGAAGAGTAAGATCTTAGGTTTGCATTATTGAAAATTCGTCTTTTATTATCATTGGTTCTTCGTCCGATTGGAAAGCCTAGACTTTGTAGTGTGCGTTTATAGTTTTCATTTTGAATATAATCGTTTTCGTAATTTTCTGATCTGCTTAGATCACTGATGTCGAGATAATCTTGCGAGAATTCTTGTCGTGTGAGGTCTCTAAATGGCTGTTTAAGACCACCGCTGAAGCTGTCATAGAGGGTATACATGCTTCGATGAGGACTTTGCGAGTAGTATTCATGGTGATATTCAGGATGTTTGTATCTGATACCGACCGATCTTTTTTCTATGCGATAGAGATTTTCTAAACATATCTGCATTTGATATACTGTCCTTACTAATGCTAGGCACTTCTCCAAGTTGCTAGTTTTACTTTTAAATCTACCGTCATCAACATCTTCGGTCTCCTCAAGTAGAACCTCTTGAAATCTGTTTTCTTCTGCTGGATTGTTTATTATTTTTAACATGTCTGTTAGTTTGATGTCGTCACCATATTGATCATCGCTTCCGCCTGTCCCTTCACCGGCTAAGTCTATGACGTAGACTTTAGATTTCGTATGATGTACTGTAACAGGATTTACATGTATTTCATTTATTCATGCTTAATGTACATAGTTTCAAGCTTAGATGTAATTGCGTAGCTCGAAGCTCCACCATACCTATTTCTGCCGCAAAGCAGTAGTGCTCGCATTGCTGTGTTCCGGTTTGAAGGGTAAGGGTGCCGATGAAATTACAGGCACATGAGACTTTTCATCTTTATGTCTCAGGGTGGCGGGCGCAGTGCAATGCCACATAGGGCGCGTCCTAGGTGGACGTGACCTATGAGGTAATGCATTGTTAAAGGCAGAGGTTACCGCTTAACATCAGGTGGGCCATCTGCTTGTTCCGTCATCTAAGTAGCTAAAATTAAAATAAAAACATCACCCTGCAAGGGCTCTGCATGTTTAGTACTTACATACGTTTTTAACCTCCGATGCAAAAACGACGGGGTGTTATAAGTTTGACGTGTCTGTGGTGTGTGTGTGTGTGTGTGTGTGTGTGGCATCATAGCTCCCAAACGGATAAACCGATAACGTTTTTTTTTTGTTTGAGAGGTGTATTTGTCGGGAGTGTTCTTAGCTATGTTTGATCAAAATCGGTTCAGCCGTTTCATTGCGTAGAGGGTTTTTTAATGTTTACAAAATTAATTACTTGTTGTTAGTATAATATTTTATATTAGTTTATTGGATACAATCCTACCAATATTATAAATCCGAAAGTTTGTGTGTGTATGTTACTTCTTCACGCTGAAACCGCTGGACGGATTTGCATGAAATTAAGAATGGAGATAACTGGACTCCCGGAATAACACAGGCACATTTTTATCCCGATATTCCCACGGGATCGCGACTTACGCGGGTGAAACCGCGGAGCGCTGCTAGTTTAATATAATTCAAATAGGGTAAAATCAATTAAGTACATGTGTAATATGTACTACTGCCTAATAATATAGGTACTGCTAAGGCCGGCAAGTCATGTATTGACGGACGAACGTGTGAATGTGTGCCGCTTGTATATGTACTTGTGGCCAAGATAGTTACTTGCATAAATTACTGGATATATGGATTTTCATATTAAAATAGCTGGCTTAGACCGGCAAGGTCGATTTATAATGAAAAAGTCGAAATAATTAAACAAGCAATGTTTGAAAATATAATAAATAGATACCTACTCGTAAGTAACTACATAACCATTTATTTCATTCATCTAATAATGGCGGAACATGCAGATGGCCCTCCTGATATTAAGCGGTAACCTCTGCCTCACATTACCCCACATCACAGCAGCAGAGCAGTAGTGCTCGCATTGCTGTGTTCTGGCTTAAAGGGTGCCAGTGAAATTACAGGCACATGAGACTTTTCATCTTTATGTCTCAGGGTGGCGGGTGCAGTGCAATGCCACATAGGTTGCGTCCTACGTGTACGTGACCTATGAGGTAATGCACTGTTACCACTGCACTGCACTGTTCTGTGGCAGAGGTTACCGCTTAAAATTAGGTGGGCCATCTGCTTGTTCCTCCATTCAATAAAATAAGTTTTTAGTGAAAAATATAGTTTTCAATACAAGCTTTTATAATATTAGTGATCGTAACCGTGTGCTGATCAAAATAAGCCTAAACGCGGCCAGTCTACTATTATCCATCGATAAGTTCCGTTGTCCACCTTCTGTCTCCATCATCAGATCAGCTCGCTGTCACCGTCATATTGTATTGTCATCGGAACTTACAGGTATGCCAAATATCAGCTCAATCGGTTGAGGATACCTGCTTTAAAATTCAGTTGCAAGATTCCACCCGGACATACATACATACATTGCAAGTTAAATAAAAGCTTGTAATTAAAAGTGATTAAAATAAGTAATACTTACTGATAAATAATAAAAAAGTTAAACAAAAACCCGAAGAATGCATTTCGTTCGAACGCTCAATAAGGCATTGTAAGAATTTAATTAGAAATAAATAATTTTTAAGAAAATATCTTACGACACGGCTCGCTCATGTTATTTTTAATGGAATTCTGTTCAGTATAAAATAAATAATTGGTTTTTCAAGTCATAAAATATAGGTACATAAGATTGCAATAACCGATAATCTCATCCACTAATATTATAAATGCAATTATACTGCTTAAGGCGCTGTAGTTTCACGAAATAAATAATATTAATGCTGGACTGTTCACACAACATTATCTAGCCCCAAGCTAAGCAGAGCTTGTGTTATGGGTACTAGATAACTGATATACTTAATACAATACATTAAATAGATAGATATTTTTTATTATACATAGAAAATACCCAGAACACCCTGAACAAATATCTGCAGATCGTACATATATATGTTCCGAGGTGGGAATCGAACCCGCAACCTCCTGCGTCGCAGGCGAACCATCGGCCGCCGAGCCACAGAGGTCGTCTATAATGAGTAGTAGAATTTCTGTTTTTGACTAGAGTTCTTATAGTTGTCAAGAAGAAAAAATATATGGTATTCTTAAGCGTTAGTTAGTAGTAGAGCTTTTATGTGAAAGAGTTCGTATGGGGAAGTACTACCACTCTACCTATTTCTGGCGCAAAGCAGTAGTACTCGCATTACTGTGTTCCGGTTTGAAGGGTATGGGTGCCGGTGAAATTACAGGCACATGAGACTTTCCATCTTTATGTCTCAGGGTCGCGGGTACGGTGCAATGCCACAAACGGCGCGGCCTAGGTGGACGTTACCTATGAGGTAATGCACTGTTCATAGGCAGAGGGTACCGCGTAACATCAGGTGGGCCATTTGCTAGTTCCGTCATCTAAAGTAGTATAAAAAAAGAAGAAAAAAAAAGTTTTTTATTTAGTGAAATCATAAATTCAATACGCCATCTATATATATAAAACAAAGTCGTGTTAGTTACACCACTTATAACTCAAGAACGGGTGAACAGATATGGATGAAAATTGGTGGTTTCAATCTCCTTGACATAGGGGGGGGGGGGGGGGGGGGTCACCGAAGGCTACCCGTGCATAGCCGGGGCGAGTCGCTAGTTTGAATTAATTCTAGCGATAAAAAAAACAAAGGTAGCTAAGACAGTTACATAGCTTGAAATAAAACAAATAATTACATTCGGAAAATTTATTACAAAAGCTCATACAAAAATTATACATACGAGTACAAGTAGTATTTAGACATAAATTATACATACGAGTACAAGTAGTATTTAGACATAAATTTAGTATTTAGACATAAATTTACAAAACTTTAATAAATTTGTAGGTACAATTGACACTTCCTAGGTAAAGGGGCGTTTTCTGATCGATTTCAGCTTGTTATGACAGAGTTAGGTAAACACTCCTTGCTACTAATAAACCCGGAATATCTTTTGGGTAGTTACACAGTGTTTTGTCTCTAGTCGAATGTTAAACTGCCTGTCAAAGAAATACACACTAACTATTCCAAGGTTATTCCGTGGTTTATAGAAACATGAATAAACTTTTATAAGTGCAATTCTGCGAATAAGCAGAAGAAAAAAAAGAAAAGTAGACGAAAAGTGGTACGTGCCCCACCAGTGGGGCACATGGGGCAAAGTGTAAGCACCCGTAAGTGCTTGCTTTATATTTGCCCCACTTTAGGTTACTGACAATACCTAAACTGAATGTGATTAGGTATATTTAGTGCCTTGCTACTAGCGCCTCGCCTTGCCACTGTGCCCCACCAGTGGGGCGCCTTGGGGCAAAGGTGCTTGCTTTATATTAGCCCCACTTTAGGTGACTGACAATACTTAAACTGAATGTGATAAGGTATTCTTTGGTGCCTTGCTACTAGAACCTTGCCTTGCGATTGCGTCCCACTAGTGGCCTTGAGGCAAATTGTAAGGACACTTAAGTGCTTGCTTTATATTTGCCCCACTTTAGGTTACTGACAATACCTAAACTGAATGTGATTAGGTATATCTTTGGTGCCTTGCTACTAGCGCCTTGCCTTGCCAATGTTGCCCCAATGTGCCCCATTGTGGGTCAGAAAATGTCAACCATACCCAAAAATCAGGAAAGTTACATACTATACTACTTCTAACACAGTATAGTAAAGTAAAAGACTGGGTTACGTCGAATGAGCGATATGAAACATCTAACATTTACAAAATTTAATGTTTGAGAAACACTTTTCTACATTTTCGGGTAAATCCCCCAAATTGGTAACACTGACAAAATGTCAACCATACCCAAAATCCAGGAAAGTTACAGACTTATACTTCTAAAACAGTCTAGTAAACTAAAAGACTGGGCCTACGAATGAGCGATATGAAAAACCTACCATTTACAAAATTTAATGTTTGAGAAAATCTTATCTACA
This sequence comes from Operophtera brumata, assembly GCA_932527175.1. Taxonomy (NCBI): domain Eukaryota; kingdom Metazoa; phylum Arthropoda; class Insecta; order Lepidoptera; family Geometridae; genus Operophtera; species Operophtera brumata. The sequence goes on along the minus strand of OW052239.1, from coordinate 27,462,247 downwards.
TTTTCGGGTAAATTACCCAAACTGGTAACACTGGCAAAACCAATTTTGATACAATTTCTTCTACTGGTCGGATTAATTTAGTCAATCTAGTAGAAAAGTTATTAAAAAGTTTTACAATTTCTACAAAAATATACCAAAAGTTTTCGTTTGTTTTTGGTCTTTTAAATATGTCAAGACGGCATCTTATTTGATACATTTTAATTACACAAATACCAACTAACAAATAGGTATTAAATCGAAAAAGTGACTACAATTTTCTCTACTTATACTTGTCCGTTTTTTAAGTGGAACATGGCTATATAATGACGTATACCTATATTTATTTAACATCTTTAAGTTACCTTAAGTATAAGCACATTAAGTATAAGCGGCAAATAAGTTAAGGCCCCGTTCGCATACCACGTAAATGCGCAGTAGATATTGTAGCAGAAGTTGGTACTGCGCAAGTCACGTGGTAAGCCCGCCAGGTCTTAAGAGGAGTGTAGTACCATTAGTGCTAAGGCGATATGTCAAAATATAGAATGGGGTGTGTCTAGCATGAAAACAATAGCTGCAAGACAGTGACAGCTCTATTCACTTGAACCCGGGAGATGCCGAAATATCGGGAACAAACAAAACTCAAAAATCATGGTAAATATCCCGTTTTGACTGAAAAGTGTGTACCTAAACCTATCGGTACACTCCTCTTAACTTGATTGCCTTCGATTATAGGAGGAAATTAATCAAAATGAATAGGTACTTATTTTTTTGAGGCTTATGTTGGAAGGATTAATAATAACAACAAAAAAGCAATATATAATTGACTAGAATATTACTTATTCGTAATAAAAAAACAAACAAAAAAGTGATTAATGCCCTACTACAAAAATACTGACTTATATTACGTAAGAGATCGACAAAATAAAACTAATATCTTTGTACCTATGTGTAGGCACAGAATATAAATTAAATCTAATAATACTACTAAAGTGTTTGTAGCACATTCCAAACAATGCGTAGTAACTGGCAACATTACAGTTTTACCCAAAATATAAGTCGCCCCGACGTACTGCGTCGTAGACTAATTACTATAGCGCGGGAACCTTCTTTCTACCAATAGCAATCGCGCGCTAAAATCTTGCGCTGTTATTGGTTAATCAATTTCGCGGCTATCGCGGCCGGTCGACTCAATGTGAGCGTCGATGTGAGCGGGACAGAGCTATACAGCGGGGCAGCTGTACTAAACGTTCGGCTACTGTCGGATATCAGTCTGCGCTTTTCTGCGCTAACGAAAACAGTCGATCGGAATTATATTTTGGGTAAAACTTGAGGTACGTACTGTGCATAGTGCGGAAAAGGCTTAGATCGCATAATATCTAACTTGTTTTAAGAATATGCTGTTATTTTTTTTTTCTTGCGTTACTTCAGTTCAAAAGGACAATTATTATTAATATTATATATTTAACATTATTTATTTAACTGTCAGGATAAATACAATTTCTTAAGCATTATTAAATAGTTTTCTGTGCGCAAAATAACTGTGAATATAATTTTATTCATATTATTAGCAGAGAGCAGAATGTGACGGCCAAACATAGAGATGGGACATCAAACAAGTATTGATAACTTGATAAAAAACCGGCCAAGTGCGAGTCGGCGCACGAAGGGTTTCGTATCATTATCTATAAAAACGGCAAAAAAAACACGTTTGTTATAAGGGAGCCCCCTTAAATATTAATTTTATTCTGTTTTTAACCACCAACGCAAAAAAGACGGGGTGTTATAAGTTTGACGAGTCTATGTGTCTGTGTGTGTGTCTGTCTGTGGCATCATAGCTCCCGAACGGATTAACCGTTTTTTTTAAAGGTTAATTAGTCGGGATTGTTCTTAGCTATGTTTGATCAAAATCAGTTCAGCCGTTTCATTGCGTTGCGGGTTTTTATAATTTTACCAAAATTAATTACTTTTAGCTAATACGAAATGACTCCAGTGGGACAGGTATTGGAATGGTATATTGGGAATCAAGCGCACAGACGAGTCATATTGCGTAGTAGACTGACTTTTGATTTCGATGTCCAGTTTGCTATTCATTGCGCAGCGTGTTTTAAATATTTCTGTTCTTGTAAAAAAGCTAAAATACGCTGCGCAATGAAAAGCAAACTGGTAATCGACATCAAACTTCAGTCTACTACGCAATACCCCGGCTGGACTTGTACCCTTGCCAGATCCACAAAGTTTTTGATAGCTCTGGTCCACCACAATGATTGTTTCAAAGGAATGCAATTATCCTTTAGACACAACTATAGGTATAGCGTTTAACTTAGTAGCCTCCTGAGGTATGGCAGCGGCACGGGAGGGTGGTGATTTTCTTATGTCAAATGTCGCGAGACGTCACTTGACGTCAGTCGGGCGGCGATCTCGCTGCCGTCAATACGTGTTATTTGGACCGGCCGCTTTAGACAAGACGTTAGGTTTTTCGGATTAGAGCTCAAACTAAAGATGTTGTTTATAATGTATATAATATTTTCAAGGGCGAGCTGGCATGAAAACATATTAACTCAAATTTAACTGAGAAAAAGCGAGCACTAGATTATTTGATAATTTTTCAGTTGAGAAATGGCAAAAATGTGACGGTCACGTAAAGAAAGTTGAGGAAGAGTATTTCAAAAACGACCATCTTAGCGACGATATAATGGATCAATTTATTACGAGATGACGACTCAGATAACGAAAGTGATTCCAGTCATACTGACAGTGATTCGAGTAGCGATATGGACATAAGCTAATAAATTGAAAGTTCAATTGAAAATATTGATATTAGTATTAAATATAATAATTATTTGAACAAGTATTTTATTCTCTTTCGCAATGACTTAGGTACTTATTTGTAAATATCGTAAGATATCTTCACTAATTTTCATCACGTGTGTAGCCCGACAGTTCTTTACGTCAGTTCAGGCTGTCTGGAAGAGATCGCTCTCAGCGATAAGACCGCCCATTGTACTTCCATAGGTACTTATTTTTCTGATTGTTTTTAATGTTATTTTTATTTTTGTGGTGTGCAATAAAGTGTTATCTATCTATCTAACTATCTACGTCACATGTCACCCCTCCCGGTCCGCTGCCATACCTCAGGAGGCTACTAAGTTAAACGCTATACCTGTAGTAACTACTGCACTGCGTATCGTTAGGACACATTCGGTGTCCTTGCGGTATGGCGTAGGTCGCCAGCAAGCTTTGCTTGCTTCCCGTGAAAGGAGTAAAATCGGGTAAATAATAGGGTTACCATACCACCTTTGATTTTGCCCTAATTTCCCTAATTCCCAGTAAAAATCAAATACCCCTAAACAGGGTGAGCTCCCTAAAAGTGGCAACACTGAGGCGCCGGGTGAATGGATCACGTGACTCTGGTTCGCTATAATTGGTTGAGCGGTGAGATAGTGATGTGTCGTTAGTTGGGTTGTTTGTCGATGGCAGCGAAGTACCTCTGTAGGTCAGCGTCTGCGCGCGAGACCCACGCGGCGTTCAGCGCGATGGAGTCCAAGGCGGCCGCGGCGCCCTTAAGGTCACCGAACATCTCTTTGAACTGTGGACAAATACCAGTCTCATTATACATACATAGTACACAGACGACCACTATGGCGCGGCGGGCGAAGGACTATGCATAGTCCTGATCCCACACTAAGACCCCTGTGTCGTGTGTATCAGGAACTACGAGCACCATGCTACCACGACACAGACACGGAACTAATAACAGATCATACATAACATAACACCCAACAGTCACATACATACTCCTGATCCCACACTAGGATCCCCTGTGTCGTGTGTACCCAGGAACTACGAGCACCATGCTACCACAACACAGACACGGAACTAATAACAGATCATGATAACTGTCCCGCAGCGGTTTTCGAACCCGCAACCTTTCGCATCTCAGCCGGCTACTCGCCCGACGCGTTACAGAGGTCGTAATGCCTACATTACGTTTGTAAAGTTGGAGTTTGCGTTCTGGGATATGGATGAAGCGGGGGGTATACCGTGTAGTAGTCTTGAGGCTGGTGAAGGCACCTGGCGGCCGCGAGCAGAGCCCCGGGCGGCAGCGCCGGCCGCGGCCGGAGTATCCTCCACACGCCCGCCGCGCCACGCCATCTACGAAATATATAATTACTAGCGACTCGCCCCGGCTTCGCACGGGTAGCCCCCGGTGACCCCCCCTCCTCCTACCCCTCCCTCCTATGTCAATCTCCTGGTTCTAAGCTACCTCCCCACCAATTTTCAGCCAAATCGGTTCACCCGTTCTTGTGTTATAAGTGGTGTAACCTATGGGTGGTACTAACACGACTTTGTTTTATATACACTAGATGTACAAGCCAGAAAAATGGTTTATGGCGTGAATTGTTTTATTAACCCCCGGCGCAAAAACGACGGGGTGTTACAACTTTGACGTGTCTGTCTCTCTCTGTGTGTGTGTGTGTGTCTGCGTGTGTCTGCGTGTGTGTCTGTCTGTGGCATCGTAGCTCCCGAACGGATCAGTCTGCTGCTCGCCTGGTATATGTTCATGCTGCTGTAAGAGTAGTCGGGTTATCGGATACCTACTGGATACTATCCTCAATACTGGAATTTCTCCAATACAACAAACACCAGGCAAGCAGCAGGCTGCAGGAGTAGTTTTGTTTGTTAGTCTTGCTTTTGATGAAATATGGTAGGTATAGATGTATAGATAATCAATACCTGCTCTAAAGAATAATAACGCTGGTGAAACCGCGGACGACAGCTAGTAGATAATATATTCTTCATAATTTTCACTAGAAACGGGATATTTACTATGATTATTGAGTTTTGGTTGTTCCCTATATTTCGGCACAGTTGCATGCGCCATGATCACGGGAGAACTACCTAAAGTCTAGACTACTAAGTTGGGCATGCCGCAAAATTTCTAATCTTAAATTTGTATTATTATGTATTCTGTGGATTTGGTTCTTAACAAAGCCGAGGGTTTACTGAAGGGGTGTTGTAAAATTATCTATATTTTACGAGATATTCAATAAAAACACTTTATCGGGCGGTGCGAGGCGTTTTTTTATTTTTATTACAATCTTTTAATTAGTTCGCAATGTATGTCCGGGTGGGGTCTTGCAACTGAATTTTAAAGCAGTTATCCTCAACCGATTGAAATGATATTTGGCATACCTGTCAAGTTCCGATGACAATACAATATGATGGTGACAGCGAGCTGATCTGATGATGGAGACGGAAGGTGGACAACGGAACTCCTCGATGGATAGTAAACTGGCCGTGTTTAGGCTCATTGTGATCAGATGTTTTTTGGAGATCGAAGTTACCCGCGTCCGTAGGAAAATACCCATGCGTCCCTACACGTGATCTCTGGGTGGTGCCAAACGGGTAACAACATTTCTGGTGGTAGGCTTCGGCCGTGGCTTGTCACCACCCACTGGACAAAGCCAGTCCGTGAAGCGACATTGTCGTGTTTCGGACTGATGTCCAGTGTAGCCATCGTGGAAGTGACGGGTTTGAGCAGTTCATGCACTTGATTCAGCATGTGCGGTTTAGAGACCGCAGTGGTGCAAGTGTGCCGGAAGGCTAGGCTTGGAGGGTAGCGGGATCCGAAGCACGGTTCTCCGCTGGCCGACCGCAGGTTGTAGGGGGCCCAACTAGTGAGTTAGCCACTCATGAAAGGCTGCCCCGCCGCCTCGCGAAAAATCCCAGAATGCTCCATCGTGCCGGTTGGCGACCGGATGAGAGGACCCGATGGCCATTCCTGGGGGGGTTCGGGCGTCCCCGCAGTCTCCAGTCTAGTCTCCCACTGGCACAGGAGCCTGCTGTAAGTCTCTAAGTTTTCGCTGGTCAGTGCCTCGCTCAACAGCCGTTTTTCCCACAAACCTAACACTCAAAAACCTATATGAAAAAGTCCAGAAATAATAAGTTGTCTTTACAGCGGAAGCACTTCCTCTCACTTCAAGTGCACTTCTCCAATATTCGAGGACTGCACTCCAATCTCGATCCGGTCCACCACCACCTAGATGTTGAAATGTATTTTGTATTCTTAACTTATTATCTGTAGTCTTGTAATAGTACTCTATGGTTGTAGTTTGATGTTTGTTCTCTATCTACGGATGTAATATATACTGCTTGCCTATCTCTCGATTCTCTCTACGTGTGTGATTTAATTAATAGCTGATCTTATCATAATTCATCGTTGTATTTAATTCCCAAAAAGGGATTTGTGTTCTGTATTGTGAATATACAGTTAATGCCAATTCAAACCAGTGCCGTATTTATTTCACGTTATCTTTCCACTGCATCTGCCATTAGGACTCTGCAACAGGTTACGAGCCCAGCATAACCAAACCAGGTATTTACTTAAAAAGTCCTAGAATTGGATTTAGTGTTGGCATGGCATTTGATTATTGGTTTGAAGAAACACAACCTCACATTTGAGCACGATGGCGACTGATTCGGCGCCGTCTATGGCGGGCGCTGCAGCTGCCACGCCTGGCGGCATGTCGACGTCCACAGGAGGATACATGATTGGTGGATTTGATAAACTAGAAGGCATCTCCAATTTCCAGACATGGAAATTTGCTATGAAAAATTATTTGATACTCGAGGGCTTGTGGGCTTCTGTTTCCGGCGATGATTCCGATCCAGCTAGATCACAGCGGGCATTGGCCCGAATATCATTATGCCTAAAACCGAATTTATTCCAATTGCTGTATGGGATTGATACAGCAAAGGATGCATGGAATAAGCTGTCTACTGTTTATGAAGATAAAGGACTATTCAGGCGTGTGAGTTTGTTACGCCAGCTGCATCGGGTCGAATTTGCAGCATTTGCGAATATGACAGCGTACATTGATTATGTGTTTACGCTGGTGCAGCAGTTAGCCAATATCGGTAAACTAGTGGAAGATCCTGAGATTGCGGAAATACTTTTAAGCGGGCTCCCTCAAGAATTTGATACATTAGTATCAGCTTTGGAGACGGCATCAATCACGAGTGGACTATCTTCGGAACTGGTTCGTGCAAGGCTTCTTCAGGAAGAGTATCGGAAGACAAACACCGAAAGCAATGGTACTGGAAGCAGCTTGAACAATGCTTTTGCAGCAAACAGTTTTAAGGCCAAGAAAATAATATGTCACTATTGTAAGAAGCAAGGCCATATAAAGTCCAAATGTTTCAAGTGGAAACGTCTGAAGAAGCAAGAAAATGCCAAGGAAGAGCAGACAATGACGGCATCAACATTCTATGCTTCAGCGAAGACAGACTTTATAGTGGATAGTGGATCAACGTCACATATGTGTAACAATGATAACTTGTTTGTAGACTTTAAAAGTAACAAAGTAATTATAAACTGTGCTGACAAAACGGCAAAATTACAAAGTTCCGGGATGGGTTCAGTTCAAGTTGCCATAAATGGTGTAACTAAGATTTTAAAAGATGTAATGTATATTCCGCAACTATCAGAAAATTTATTGTCGGTGAGCAAAATGTGTGAGAGAGGCTTGGTAGTAGTATTTAAAAAGGATGGCTGTTTTATATACGATGAATGTACTAAATATGTGATGTCTGCGGAGTTACACAAGGGAGTCTATAGGATGAATGGTACTTGCACACAGGAGCAGTCGTTGGCTACCCTACATCAAGTGCAGGGATCACAGACTGCAAAGTTGGCTGCATCAAATTTGAATGCTGAGTTATGGCATAGAAGGTTAGGTCATCTGAGTATGAAAGGGATGGATGCTTTAATGAAAAGAACTACACTACATTTTTCTTTTCAGACTGATAAGGATCACCTTAAGCAGTGCACCGCTTGCCTTGAGGGGAAGCCTGTGGCCAAGGCTTATCCCACTGGTGAAGTTAGTCGTGCTAGTCAGTTACTTGAGCTCATCCATTCAGATGTCCTGGGCCCGATGAGTGATGACAGCTGGGGAGGTGCAAGGTACCTATTGACCTTGACAGATGACTACTCGAGGAAGTCCTTTGGATATTTCATGAAGAAGAAATCTGAGGTATTCTCTAATTTTGTCATTTTTAAGACCTTGGTGGAAAAGCAGACTGGTTATCATATAAAATGCCTGCGTTCTGACAATGGTGGTGAGTATTGTAGTAAGGAATTTAAAACTTATCTACAGGGGGAAGGTGTACTTCATCAGTTGACGGTACCCTATTCTGCTCCTCAGAATGGCGTTGCTGAACGCCTTAATAGGATTATCATGGAGAAGGCTAGATGTATGCTGTTGCAGGCAGGTCTCTGCAGGCGATTTTGGGGCGAGGCAATCATGACTGCAATTTATTTAAAGAATCGTAGCCCCACAGTTGCTTTGGCAGGACAGTTGCCTGAGGAGATGTGGTCGGGACACAAAGTGAGCCTGGACCATCTTCGTGTTTTTGGTTGCATAGCCTATTCTCTGATTCCGGAGCCTACTCGTACAAGCAAGTTGAACGCTAGGTCAGAAGTGTGTATATTTGTTGGTTATTCAGAAACTATAAAGGGATACCGACTTTTAAAGCCATCCAATCCAAGAAGAGTATTTTATTCAAGGAATGTGGATTTTATTGAAAACAAATTTTATAAGGATTTTAAATGTATTGACATTAAGAGTAATAATTTTATAAATGAGGAATTAATAGTATGTAGTACATATAATAATGAATTGAATTCTGACAATATAGTTTCGGAAAATTCATGTCATGAAATGAATATTAATGAATCAAATTGTAATGAAAAATCTACTTGTGATATTAATAATTCGATGAATGAAAAGAATCATACTTATGATTTTTCGTATGAATTTACAGATGCGGAAAGTGGCAGCAGGCGAGCCTGATGGAGAACTCTCTGTGGAGGCGCAGGAGGCACTGCCGGCCTCTTCCAGAGAGACTTCCCGAGAGGAGGGCGCGACTAGTACAGAGGACGTTTCTGTGACTGTCAGCGGCCGCTCCCTGCGTAATAATCGTGGTAAACCGCCAATCAGGTATGGTGATTATGAAATGAGTATGTTTGCCAGCTCTATATTTAATGAACCGCAGTCTTATGAACAGGCTATGTCATCTTCAGATAGTAATGAATGGATGAATGCTATGAGGAGTGAATACGAGTCATTTTTGAAAAACAATGTTTGGAAGTTAGTTGATAGGCCTAAAAACACCAATGTTGTTAAATGTAAATGGGTGTACAGGGTGAAACACGATGCGTCGGGGAACTTTGATAGATTTAAGGCCCGCTTAGTCGCTCGCGGCTTTAGTCAGAAGGAGGGTGTAGATTTTTCTGACACTTTTTCTCCTGTCGTACGTCATTCTACTATGCGTATTTTGTTTTCCCTTGCACACTGTTACGATATGTCCATAGAACATATAGATGTCACTACGGCATTTTTGCATGGTGATTTGAATGAAATAATATATATGGAGCAACCTCCGGGTTTTGGTTCTGATGACAATAAGGTATGTCTTTTATGTAAATGTATATATGGTTTAAAACAAGCAAGTCGAATGTGGAATTTGAAAGTGCACCAACTGTTGACCAAAAATGGATACATACAGAATAAGTGTGAACCATGTGTATATGTAAAAAGGAATTTTAAGGATCTCACAATAATAGCTTTGTATGTTGATGATTTTTATATATTAAGTACATGTGATACCAATAACTTGTATAAATTGTTAGAAAGTAATTTTTCAGTTAAGCATCTAGGTCCACTAAGAAGTTGTTTAGGTATGCGACTTTCTAGAGATAAGAATATTTTAAAATTGGACCAAACGGAGTATGTAAGGAGATTATTGAAACGATTTAATATGTTTGAATGTAAGAAGATTTCGACACCTATGATTAAAAATAGTAAATTGTGTAAATCAGAATCTGAGCCTTTGGATGATAACATTTATCAATTTAGACAGTTGGTCGGCTGTTTAATGTACCTTTCAGTGTGTACAAGGCCAGACATAACATTTAGCTGTAGTCAGCTTAGTCAATATTTAACTAATTTCAATAAGAGTCATTGGGTGGCTGCTAAACGAGTACTACGATATTTAGCGGGTACTATTGATCATGGTCTTTGCTTTTACAAACATGCAAATTTAAATATTGAAGCTTATGCTGACGCTGACTGGGCGAATGATATGACAGATAGAAAATCTTACACAGGTTTTGTTATAAAATTGGGCAAAGATGTCATTAGCTGGGAGTCTAGAAAACAGCGTTGTGTCGCATTATCCAGTACTGAGGCAGAGTATGTAGCCATATGTGATGTTGCGAAGGAATTGTGTTTTATTAGGAATTTCTTGTATGAAATTATTGATAAACGCATTAGCATAATTATCTTTAATGATAATCAAAGCGCACAGAAATTGTTATTGGCTAAAGAATATGCTCACAAACGTACAAAACATATAGACCTAAGATATCATTTTATTAAAGATGTAATACAAAAATATGATATTGTTATAAGATATGTACCTACGGATAATATGACAGCTGATATTTTTACTAAAGCTCTTTGTTTTGTTAAGCATAACAATTTTGTAAGTGACTTAAATTTAAGGTGATATTTGTTTTAATTATTATTTTTTGCCTACTGGTTTTATGCAATGATATTATTATTGTTTGTATAGTATAATCAGAATAGATGTGCATGGAAATAGCATGTAGAGCTTGTCACTTGTATAATTTAAATGAGATTGTAGCGTCTACATGTAGAGTCATAGTTATTGTTATATAACTCTATTATAAGATGTTGTATGGTATCATAGTTAAGAATAAGGGGAAGTGTTGAAATGTATTTTGTATTCTTAACTTATTATCTGTAGTCTTGTAATAGTACTCTATGGTTGTAGTTTGATGTTTGTTCTCTATCTACGGATGTAATATATACTGCTTGCCTATCTCTCGATTCTCTCTACGTGTGTGATTTAATTAATAGCTGATCTTATCATAATTCATCGTTGTATTTAATTCCCAAAAAGGGATTTGTGTTCTGTATTGTGAATATACAGTTAATGCCAATTCAAACCAGTGCCGTATTTATTTCACGTTATCTTTCCACTGCATCTGCCATTAGGACTCTGCAACACTAGAGACCACTAAGCCACACTTATTATTCCTCACGGAGACGCAGATTCAATGTCCTCCCGATACAGCTTACCTTACATACCCAGGCTATGCCCTGGAGCACAACTTTAAACCCAAAGCTGGTATTTGTCTATTTGTCCGGGAGGACATTTGCTGTCTGCGTCTTCGTGACCTTGAAGAACCCGATTTTTCCGTTTTATGGACTATGGTGGACACCGGCTTAGATAAAATTATCTATGCTGGTTTATATCGGTCTCACTCTGGAGACTCCGAGACAACCAGGTTGTTCAACTACATCTGTGAAGCGGCGGATGTGGCCCAACAACGTTATCCTGGTGCCCAACTGGTGGTTCTGGGGGACTTTAATGCCCACCACCAACAGTGGCTGTTCCCATACCAGTTCACCGACCATGCTGGGAGAGAGGCGTGTAAGCTTGCGCTCACGCTAAATCTCACTCAGCTGGTCAATGAGGCAACCAGAATTCCAGACGTTGAGGACCACACAGCCAACTGCTTGGACCTTCTGCTGACGAACGTGCCGGATCACCACTCAGTATCAGTGTTGCCTCCTTTGGGTACATCTGATCACTGTGTGGTGAGGTCTGTATCGTCATACTCGCCACCCGATCCCTCGCCCAGAGGTAGTAGACGAGTGTGGCGTTACAAGTCGGCAGATTGGGATGAGATGCGACATTTCTTCGCTTCTTATCCTTGGCGGCAAACCTGCTTTTCTTCTTGTGACCCGACGGTCTATGCTGATGCCGTTTCGGAGGTGATCAAAAGAGCAATGGAGTATTTTATTCCATTCTCCGATGCTTCACCTTCAGGCAATGCTCGCCCATGGTTTAGTCCCGCGTGTGCTAGCGCAGAAGCGCTTAAACATGCGGCTTACCTAGCCTGGGTCGAAGCAAGAAACGGTAAAACCTCGGATGCACGGATTAAGAAGAAAGCCTTTAACAAAGCCGCCAAGTCTTGCAAGAAGGTGATACGGAAGGCTCGCTTCGATCGGATTGGCCGTCTGGGGGCTAAGCTTGCCGCATACCCTGCGGGAAGTAAAGCTTTCTGGTCTCTGGCTAAGTCGGTGGAAGCGAACTTCAGCCGCCCTTCACTCCCTCCACTACTGAAACCGGACGGGTCCCTAGCTCACGCTGCGGTTGAGAAAGCAAATTTATTTGCCACTCAATTTGCGGAGGCTTCGCGTCTCGACACCTCTGGCGAAACTCCACCCAGCCTTCCTCGGTGCGAAGCTTCAATGCAGGAAATTCGCATCCAGCAAAAGGAAGTGCTCAGAACGCTACGTAGTCTCGACGTGAATAAAGCTAGCGGTCCGGATGGTATCTCGGCCATAGTGTTGAAAACCTGTGCCCCTGAGTTGTCTCCAGTATTAACGCGTCTTTTCCGCCTCTCTTTGAGAACTGGTGAAGTCCCTAAATCTTGGAAGCTCGCTAACGTGCAGCCTGTACCCAAGAAAGGCAGTCGTGCTGACCCTTCAAACTATCGCCCTATTTCAGTCACCTCCCTACTTTGTAAATGTATGGAGCGTGTACTGAATAGGAAGCTCCTTGCATACCTCGAAGGTAACGACCTCCTCAGTGATCGCCAATACGGGTTTCGCCAAAACCGGTCTACTGGGGACCTTCTTGTGTATGCCACGCACATTTGGAGCGAGGCCATCGAGAAATATGGTGAAGCACTGGCTGTTTCATTAGACGTCTCGAAGGCTTTTGATAGGGTTTGGCACGCTAGCCTTATTGGCAAGCTTCCTGCCTACGGACTGCCAGTTCAATTCTGCTCCTGGCTCGCAGACTTTGTGAGGGAAAGATCCATTCGAGTAGTTATTGACGGCTGCTCGTCGGATCAATTGGCTATTAACGCCGGGGTACCTCAGGGGTCAGTGCTATCTGCCACACTGTTTCTGCTGCACATTAATGATCTGCTAATGCCCGGTATCATTGGGTATGCAGACGACAGCACAGTTGTGGAGAGATATGTTTCCACTGCGCGAGCTAGGCAGAATGAAATTCAGGAGTTAAGAGATGAGATGCTGCAGCGTCTGAATTTGACTCTCAAGGCTGTATCCGACTGGGGCGATGCCAATTTAGTCATGTTCAACGCCTCTAAAACGCAGGCTTGTCTCTTCTCGGCGAAAAAAAGTCCGTTTCTCCAAGTTCCTGTATTCCGAGATGTACCTGTTGCTAAAGGTGATCACCTCGAGCTCTTAGGTGTTTCGCTCACGCCTACTCTCAACTTTGGCTCCTACATCGAGTCTAAGGCAAAAACAGCTGCCATGAAGCTAGGCATCCTGAATAAGGTAAAGCGTTACTTCACACCAGGACAGCTTCTCAGTTTATATAAAGCACAAGTCCGGGCTGGTATGGAGTACTGCTGCCATGTTTGGGATGGCTCGGCCAAACACCAGCTTGCTGCCTTGGACTCGATCGAACGTAGAGCTTTCAGGCTTATAGGTGAGCAACATATGGCGGAGACTAAGATCCAGAGTCTCGAGCACCGCCGTAAGGTTGCATGCCTTGCGATCTTCTATAGGTTACATTTCGGTGAATGCTCCCAGGAACTGCACGATCTGATCCCACCATCTCCTTTTCATCATAGGTCGAGCAGGCGTACGGCTCAGTACCATCCTTACCTCATTGGTATACCTTCTATTCGCACAAAACGTTTCAGTTCTACCTTTATAATGCGAACTGCTAAGGAGTGGAATACACTACCGTCGTCTGTCTTTCCTGAAAACTATAATCTGGGTCTCTTCAAGTCAAGAGTGAATAGGTGCCTTCTAGACCTTTGTGCTTCATCTTCGGCCACATCGTCACTTACCAACAGGTGAGATCGTGGTCAAACAAAGGTCTATCAATGTTAAAAAAAAAAAAAAAAAAAAAAGCACACGGTTACGACCACTAATTTTATAAAAGCGAGTATTGAAAAATGTATTTTTCACAAAAAACTTATTTATGAAGATTTCTGCTTGGGGTTGGCGCAGCCTTAAGCGGTTGCCTATAGCAATGCATTACCCCTTAGGTCACGATCTAGGATGCGCCAGTTTAAGAAATCAAATTTAAAAAAAATCCTCTACTATTTATCCAGGCGTTTTTGTATGAAGATTTCTGCCTGGTGTGTCTTAATAAAATGTTTTTTTTTTTTTTTGTGTAATTGCTTGACCAACTGGCTTACGGCCTGCCTGACGGTAAGCAAGCGGTTACCGTCGCCTATTGACATCTGCAACACCAGGGGCATTGTCAATGCGTTGCCTGCCCTGAAGGACACTTATTATTATTATTATTATTTTTTTGTACTACCAAGGTAGCAAACAAGCTTACGGTCCACCTGTTGGTAAGCGGTTACCGTAGCCTATGAACGCCTGCAATACCAGAGGCATCACACGCGCGTTGCCGACCCTTTCAAAAATTCCAAACACCCCTTTTGAAGAACCCCATACTGTAGTCGCTCGGGAAAACCTCAGCAGGGAGATCATTCCACAACCTGAGCGTTCGCGGGAGGAAGTTTCTCTGAAACCGCACAGTCCGGGACCACCCTGGCTCTAAGGTGTGCGAATGAATCCTCTGCCGATGGCGAGCGGTGCGGTGAAAAAAGGTTGCTGTAGGCATCATGGCAAACAATTCCTCGGAACAAAACCCATTATACAAACGGTAGAAAACGCAGAGAGAGGCAAAGTCTCTCCTCAAACTTAAGGGCTCAATACCGTTCGTGAGCTTGGGATTCTCGACAATTCTCATTGCACGCCTTTGAACCGAGTCAAAAGGTCTTTAACTGATGGGTATCCTATTTAGGATTATGACAGTTACTTCGACCTATTTGTGAATCTGGTTTAAATAAAATAAACACTGAATTTAAAATGTCTTATTATTTCACTGATATATAATTCACAAACTTAATAGGTGGGTAATTTTTAAACAATACGACTTTATTAGGGCGCGGTGGAGTGACGACTGGCGTAAGTACATACATGTACTAGCCTCGTAAAGTCAAACTGCAAATATGCAATTTCATTAGTGTGCGTGATGACGCACAAAAAACATAAAATAACATAAAATTTATACAAAACAATTCAAAATTAAAAACTAATAAATCAAATATTACCAAGTCCTGAGTACATTCCTGTTAATAACAGTAAGAATCGCTGACTAGCGTTCTCAGTAAGTTGAGCGCTTGGTTTATCGCCCGGACGCAGGTTGGATAAACAAAGGCTGGATACTATTACAATTACAACGTAATGCTAACTAAGTACTCAAGCTGTTTACAATATTTCTCAGAACTACGTTCCTAGAATGTAATTTATGAAGACAATGAATTATAATTCGAATACCAAATTGATATCGGTCTGTAATAAAAATGAATTCTATAGTTAAATTACAAACTAAATTTAATTTAAAAAACTGTTACAATATTTATTATAAGTAACATGTTAAGGAGTAGCTTATATTACGTATGATATAAAAATATTACGTAGAAATAACTATGTTATTTAGAGATATTTACTTGAACATAGCAGCGTCAAATGTCCTTGATACCTTAAATTAAAAGAAAAAAAGGTTTAAAGTTGACAAGTAGTTATTGAATTGATTAATGAACGCATTATTACCTAATATGATTAAGGGTAGATGCCACCTGCTATATTTAAAAAAAAAAAAAAAAAAAAAACGCCACCCTATGTGACAACGCCGGAGAAAGCTAAGCTGCGGGCTCAATTCACCACACAGATCCCTAACAAAAATTTACGATAATTAATCAATTCACTGAAAAGTAAATATACTAACTACTTAGGTTAAATACGTACCTTAAGTTAAGCTATCGTTCCTACGGAACCATGTGTCTGCATGGGTACTGGCTGCTGGTTATTCATCTCCTGACGCAACCATGAGCGAAGCGTCGAGCGACAGCGATTTCCCGCAAGATACAAGAAAATTAATAACGCTATCACGAAAATTACGATTAATGCGTAAGAGTGTAGACTGATTTGGTTGTCGACATTACCACCACTCTGTGCAATTATTATCTCCTCGCTCTTTCCCTTAACTGATGAATGACACATTTAAAAAAAAAAAAAAAAAACAACTTTAAAAGAACTGTAAGTAGATAAGTGGTGCTTTAGCGAAAGCCGATAAGTAAATGATAATTGAAATTCAATGAATGTATTACATTACTTAAGTAGGTACTTACAAAACTGCTTATTACTCTATTTACTCACTCCTTTATATGAGCGGTAGATATCAAAGCTACAAAACAAAACGTCGAGGTGGTTTAATTAACCGACCACTTCACGTTGTTTTAGTTTGAGTGGGATTTGAATTCCCAGATACGTCCTGAAAACGCACTTTTTTAACTTTAGTAGTAGTGTTTTTAGGAACATCTGATGTTTTGTGAAAATTACCTTGAGCCTCAGAATGTTCGAAACTAGGTAAATAAGCTGGTTTCAGACGATCAATCGAAATATTCGATTGTCTATTATTCAATTGAATAACGAATGTTTTGCCTAACCTCTTAACAATAGGGTATGGTCCCTCATATGGCGATTGTAGTGATTTTTTAACGAGATCATTACGGACAAAAACTTTTGTACAAGTACTTAAGTCTGGATGGACAAAAAATGTTTTCGAATCTCTGTGAATAAATGATTTGGACTTTAGGTTACCTATGGTTTCCTTTAAACGAGTGACATACTCTTCATCATTTATACATCGTTTGCTACTATCAAAATATTCGCCTGGAAGTCTTAATGTTCTTCCAAAGGTTAATTCGGCCGCACTTACACCGGTGTCGCTTCTTGGAGCGGCACGAAGTCCTAACATTACTGTATACATTTCCTGTATCCACGATGTGGAATTATTTAACCTAGCCATCAAGGCTGCTTTAAAACTACGATGCCAACGCTCTATAGTACCGTTTGCTTGGGGGTGGTATGGACTTGTTTTTAGTTTGTTTACGCCTAAAAACTGCATAAGTTGTCTAAATAGACTACTCTCGAACTGCCTGCCCTGGTCGCTTGTTAGCTTAATAGGACAACCATAGCGAGTGATCCAACCCTCATAAAGTGTTCTGGCTACTGTATTGGCTGTAATGTCTTTTAAAGGAAATGCTTCGGGCCACCCTGTTTTCCTATCTATCATAGTCAAACAGTACCTATACCCTTCAGCTGATGTTGTCAATGGACCTACTATGTCAATGTGTAAATGTTCAAATCGATCCACTGCTGGAAATCGACCTAACTGTGACACTGTGTGTCGTTGGACTTTTGATTTTTGACACTTGATACAAGTTTTAGTCCATGTTTTATGTCTTTATTCATGCCTGGCCAAAAATATCGTGTTGATATTAGTTTACGTGTATTTCGCATTCCAGGATGACTCAAATTGTGAACTGAATAAAACGCTACTTTCCTAAATCGCTCGGGTAGATAGGACCTTATATTTTCTGTTGAAGCTTCACAAAATATATGAGTCAAAGAGTTAGGTAACAATACCTTCTTTATAAGAACGTTGTTACTCGATACCGCATTCCAGTTAGTGACGTAACTGTCGCTGCGCTGGGAATTAGCAACTTCTTCGTAATCCAAAGTACTTGGACATGTTATTGTTTCGATTCTGCTTAATGCATCGGCTACAATGTTATCTTGACCAGTAGGTCATAGTAATGTGGCGTATATCGGAGGTGAATTCGCTAATAAACATAAGTTGCCTAGTTCTTCTAGGCGTTTCTTTGTTACTAGTTAGCTTGGAGAAGGCGAATGTTAATGGTTTGTGATCTGTATAAATCGCAAGTTCCCTGCCTTCGAACATTTGACGAAAGTGAATGATCGCTAGGTATATCGCTAATAATTCACGGTCGTATGTACTATATTTCTCCTGTGCCTCGGTCAATTTACGAGAAAAATAACCTAATGGTTGCCATTGTCTGTCAACTAGCTGTTGTAAGACAGCTCCTACACATGTATTCGATGCGTCGGTCATTAACGCTATTGGAATACCGGGTGCTGGGTACGATAATATCGTGGCTGCCTGAAGGTTTTCTTTACATTTAATGAAAGCTGTGTTAGCTTCGTCTGACCAATTCATTATTGACTTGTCGTTTTTCTTGGCATTGTGCAAGTACTTATGAAGCTCTGCTTGATAAGAAACTGCGTTAGGTAAATGAGGCCTATAGAAATTAATCATTCCTAAAAATCGTCTTAAGTCAGCTACTGTAACTGGCCTTGAAAATTCCATAATAGCCTTGACCTTTTCACTGGACGGACTGATGCCTTGGGCTGTAACCTCGTGACCTAAAAAATCTAATTTCTCTACGCCAAATACACATTTCGACAAATTAATTGTAACGCCGTATTTGTTCAAATGTTTAAACAATGCATTTAGATGTTGATCGTGCTGTTTACTCGATGAGCTAGCGACGATGATGTCATCGATAAAGCAGAATATGAACTCTGTACTCGGCTCGAACGTACCGTCGTCACGTTCGATACCTAAACCCTGTAATACAGTGTTATTCATAAAACGTTGAAAAGACTGTGCCCCGTTCCTCAAACCGAATCCCATTTTGGGAAAATCCCATAATCCGAAAGGAGTTATTATGGCAGCCTTTTCCACGTCTTCTGGTGCAATAGGAATACAATGGTATGCTCTATTTATATCGATTTTACTGAAAATGGACTTACCTGCCAACATATAAGTAAAATCGTGTAGTCGTGGTATCGGATACCTATCCGGCTTCGTAATTGCGTTAAGTCGCCTGTAATCCCCACAAGGACGGATTTCTCCATTCTTTTTTGGTACAACGTGCAACGGACTTGACCACGAACTTTTTGATGGACGGCAAATGCCTAGTTCCTGCATAATACGAAATTCATTACTAACCTTTTTATACCGGTCTGGTGGAAGTGGGCGCGCGCGCGCATGCACTGGTGGACCAGTCGTCTCTATATGATGAAACACATCATGCTTAGGAAGTTCCTTAAACGAGACAGGTTTAGTTATGTCAGGATATTTAGACAGAAGTCTAAAGTACGGATGTGACTCATCCATGGTAGTCAACGTATGTTGATTGCAGCAGACTATTGAACCTACTATGTTCAAATTTGTTACACCGTCGATTAACCTACGGTTACTTAAATCAACAATTAGCTTATGGTGTGAAAGAAAGTCTGCTCCTAATATGGGTTGATTTACTGCAGCTATAATAAATGTCCACTGGTACGGCCTACGCATTTTTAGGTTTAACACTAGAGTTTTCACTCCGAAAGTCTTTATCTCCGACCGTTAGCTGCGTAAAGTGTATATTTAGCACTTTTATCACCATGAGAGTTTTTAAAACGAGCTGGGAGCACAGAAACGTTAGCGCCGGTATCAACCAAAAACTTAATGTTCGAGGAAATGTCTGTAATACAAAGACGGTTGTTACTCACTGTACACGCACCCGCCGCTGCATGTACTTGACCTAGTTTTCCTGGTTCCTGGAGATGGTCTTCTTCCAAGTGCAGGGTGGAATACAGCGAACTGCTTTGTCCTGCCACTTCCGGTGGTAAAAGCACAACCAGTTGGGTGGTCCCTGCTTGCTTCTGTGATTGCTCGAGTTGGATCTTCGGTCATATGACCGTCCTCTTGAATGAGACCTATACCTATGGCTGTTCCGTAGCTGATCGAACCTTTTATTTAGTTTCTGTATCTCAGCGATTATTCCGGCCATTTCGCTTCTCTTCCCCTTTGACGAGCTGGTAGACGAGCTGGTAGACGAGCTGGTAGACGAACTGGTTGACGGCTGCATGACCTCTGATATGCGTGATGGTTCTGTCGATTCCATGATCTTATCAGCCAATCGCGCGAGGACGTTGATGTCAGATGTATCTGCTACTGCGATGATACCACGTACTGATGATGGGAGATGTCCCTGCCAAAGAATTTTTAGCGTCGCATCAGGCAGTTTGTCTTTTGCTAAGTCTTTCATTTTCCGAAGAAGCTGAGAGGGCTTCTGGTCTCCTAGATCCATCTCTCGTATTAGCTTTTGGACTTGACGTGTTTCCGACTCTTCATATATAAGAAGTAGTCTTTCTTTAATCGCATCGTATCTCTTTTCTTCCGGTGGACTGGTGAGGATGTCGGTGACTTGCTGTATTACCTCTTTTGATAACTTTGTAATGACCAGGTTAAATTTGGCCTCATCTCCCAATCGCTGTGGCGCCAGTATAGCTTCCGTCTGAAGAAACCACAGCCGCGGCTGGTCGACCTAAAATTCAGGTACTCGCGATGCCACTGTTATCGCTGCTAAGCTGGTATTTTCTTCTTTAACAACGATGTTTGATGGTACGGCCGCTGGTGATGTCACGGGAGCACTCCCCGGAGTTGGTTGAGACATATTTGATATTTGATGAACACGATTTTTAACACAAAAAAATAAGTCCAAAATTATTTTTCACCGCCCCGTCGTATGTTTATGAGCCGCCACTATTTTAGAGTTCGGGGTCACCAATTTAACTGATGACTTATCCTTTTTATTATTTATTCACTTATTAGAATAATCACGTCGGGGTCACCAATTTAACTGATGGGTATCCTATTTAGGATTATGACAGTTACTTCGACCTATTTGTGAATCTGGTTTAAATAAAATAAACACTGAATTTAAAATGTCTTATTATTTCACTGATATATAATTCACAAACTTAATAGGTGGGTAATTTTAAACAATACGACTTTATTAGGGCGCGGTGGAGTGACGACTGGCGTAAGTACATACATGTACTAGCCTCGTAAAGTCAAACTGCAAATATGCAATTTCATTAGTGTGCGTGATGACGCTACAGGTCCAAGCTGGTAGCCAGGTGCTCCTGCCCAGAGGTGACAGCAGTACTCCATGTGGGCCGGACTTGTGACTTATAGAGAAGCAGCCTTTGCCCCGCAGTGAAGTACAGCTTCGCTCTGTTAAGTACACCAAGCTTTTTGGCAGCCAGCTTGACCTTATGTTCTAAGTGACTACGGTACTGGACGTCGCTAGAGATGTCGATGCCTAGAATCCCAATGCTCGTAGAGATGGTGAGGGAAATGTCCTGGAATTGTGGAGCCACAGTTTCACACATTTCTTTTGAAGCGGCTCATGTAGTTTAGCGGGAACACCTCAAGAGGGAGCCCGTTCCACAACTTGCACGTTTGGGGGAGAACATATCTCGTTAAGCGATCTGTACGAGATACCCACGTGTCGATGATGTGTGGATGAGCTCCCTTGCGTTGTCGAGATGTGCGATGATAGAACTAGATAGATAGATGTGGACTACACATAGCACTTACTTGCAAGCGCTGGCACACAGTGTAGTGACCCACAGCTTCCACTCTCTGTTCCTCTGCGCTTCACTCGACAACGTTGTAAACGCGAACCTGAAAAAAGATGAAACATTAACATCTTTTTTTTCATGGTACCGTATCTCAAAAGGTAAAACAGAACCATTATACCATTATATCACTTTGTTGTCCGTCTGTCTGTCTGTCAAGACCCTTTTTCTCGGGAACGCGTGGCTGAAATTTATATCAAATACTCAGGTCTACTGTCCCTTGACGCTGTGAAAAATCAAACTACTGAGCGTCGAGTCCGATAATGGCGAGTGGCGACCCTGAGCCCTCCTGGCGTGTGCTCGTATGAATGTCTTGAATGCACGCTCACATGTTCGAGGAACAAACGACCGGCTGCGTACTACACCTACTTTATGCGCGCGCGGTGCGAGTAGGCGGGGCGCGGCGCGCGTGCCGACGCGCGCAGTGCACGCCAGCACGCGCGCAGTGCACGTGTGTATGTACTCACTTGTAAAAGAGCCAGTCGTCAGCCGGCGAGGCGAGCGCGGCGAGCAGCGCGCGGTGCGAGTAGGCGGGGCGCGGCGCGCGTGCCGACGCGCGCAGTGCACGCCAGCACGCGCGCCACGCGCCCGCGCCGCGCGCGCGCACTCCCGCCGTGAACGCAGCCTGCAACGCAACAGAAACATGGACATATTATTATTAATTATTTATTCATTTATTTCAAATAAAATCCATTCAAAAAACACAATTTTAAAAGAGCCAATACAAAAGCACACACCTAACGCTCATTAATTCATTCATACCTCTTGATATATCTCCTGTATGGTCTCGTTCCTGTCGTACCAGGCGTTGAACAGCTCCAAGGCCTGTTTGGTCACCTGTTTGTTCTCCCACTCCACTCCCGCCGTCAGCAGAGCGCCGCTCAGCCACCTAGGACACACCGCATCGCAATCAGTTCAGCTAAGAGGCAGATAAGTGTGTGTGGCGCAGCGGGCGAAAGTTCGCCTGCGACGCAGGAGGTTGCGGGTTCGATTCCCGCCTCGATACAAATATTTGTACCATATTGATATTTGTTCAGGGTGTTCTGGGTATTTTGTAAACATAATAAAAAAAAATATATCTATGTAATATATTGTACTAGCGACTCGCCCCGGCTTCGCACGGGTAGCCTCCGTTGCCCCCCCCCCCCCCCCCCTCCTCTCCTTATTACTTATTCTGCTATTCGGAGCGGAGAAGAATCCACCAAAAAAGAGATAACTAACATCGGTCCAGCCGATCTTGAGTTATAAGTTGTGTAACTAACACGACTGTTTTTTATATATAGATTAAGTATATCAGTTATCTAGTACCCATAACACAAGCTATGCTTAGCTTGGGGCTAGATAATGTTTTGTGAACTGTCCAGCAATATTTATTTATTCCCGCCTTATTTATTCACACAACATTATCTAGCCCCAAGCTAAGCCCAGCTTGTTATGGGTACTAGATAACTCTACCAAATTCCGCTGAGGATATCAGCGGGATTTGATGTTATTTGGTGTATGGACGGATGCTGGGGGGGGGGGGGGGGGGGGGGGGTAATCAGGAGGTAGCAGTCCCCCTCTTCCCCCGGTGGCGGGATAATAATCCAGTCAACCCTGTCCAGGATGGTGACGAGGTGGCTATTGGTGCTACCTCGCACTATGTATGAAGCCATATGCATGGCAAAAAAAATATTGTAGAATGTTCACTTACAGTTGTTCCGGTGGCAAAGTGGGTGCCATATCGGTGGCAGCGTGCAGAGAGGCCAACAGTGCGTTCAGCCGCGGGCCCGACGCGCTTAGTGCCAGAAGCTGTCTCCACCAGGAGAGCTGAGACACCACCACACGCCACGGCGCCCAGTGCCGCTCCGTGCTGAGCCGAGCTGAGGATGAAACGTAAGTCAACCAACTATGTCTTTATGTCTCAGGGTGGCGGGCGCAGTGCAATGCCACATAGGGTGCGTCGTAGGTGGACGTGACCTATGAGGTAATGCACTGTTCATAGCCAGAGGGCGCTTAACATCAGGTGGGCCATCTGCTTGATCCATCATTCCAAGTAAAAACAAAAAGCTTTTTGAAAAAAAACTGACGTCGTATTTTTTCCCCAATACAAGATTTTATAATATTAGTGATCGTTACCGTGTGCTGATCAAAATGAGCCTAAACACGGCCAGTCTACTATTATCCATCGAGGTGTTCCGTGTTCCACCTTCCGTCTCCATCATCAGATCAGCTCGCTGTCATATTGTATTGTCATCGGAACTTGACAGGTATGCAAAATTTCATCTCAATCGGTTGAGGATAACTGCTTTATAATTCAGTTGCAAGATTCCACTCGGACATATATACATACATTGCAAGTTAAATAAAAGCTTGTAAAAACTCTTTTGATTTGGACACTATTGAGCGTCCGTGTTCTGTAAAGTGCTTGTGTACTAACTGGCGGCAGCGACGGCCCTGCTGGTTGGAAAAAAACAATAAAAAACGAAGATACCCGGAAACTCGAGGATTGTGAAAACAACCAAACCACAAAAAACAACTACAAGAAGCGGTTACGGCTCAGGAAACTGGAATGTTGGAAACGCTTCTGTACGAACATCGAAAACACTAGTCAGGCAGCCAGAATAAGAGGCATCCTATCAAGCGAACCTGAGCGCACAATAGGATGCCTTAAAAAACCTGACAACACATACACCAAAACAGATGCAGTGAACTGCTGCTTGAGACACACTTCCCTGGATGCCAGATAACAGATAATGTCCTGGAATGTGTGGGAGTAGCAGCTCAACGAAAACAAATCCTCAACAACCCGAGGTCACTCCGCTAAGCCTGCGAAGACCCCGGGACACTTCTGTGCTTCTGGACGGAGTTAGGCTGGCTAACTACCTAGTCAGACAACTCTCACGCATAATGGACCGCCCATAGAGTTCTAATGCGGAAAAGGGAGTTGTTTAACATTAACATTATTACTAAGGGAGTGTGTACTAACTGGCGGCCGCGACGGCCCTGCTGGCCGGCAGTCTGCCCGCGCGGCTCAGCACGAAGGCATCGTCCAGCATGAGCGCCCTCTCCGCGGGCGCACCGTGCGCGTACATCTCGGCCGCTCGACCAGCCACTGAATCCGCCGTCTGTCAAATAATACGCATCATGAATAAAGTAAGCAGGGGTTCCTAAAGTGGGCGATAACCTTCGACCAAAGTAAAATAAATGGACTGGCCTTACCCATACAAAACGTCCGTGAAAAATAAGACAATTCGGATTTAGGGTACGGTCAACAAATAAACTATCTATCTATCTATCCAGACACTGCTGAGTAAAGACCTCTTCTCTATAGCGCCACTCCTGGCGGTCTTGTAAATAAACAAGGTGAAATTAAATTGTTGAACTTCTTAAAAACTGTATTTTTTTAATACTTAATACTTTAACAGATGCAATGTGTTTTCTAAAGTTATTTCAGTAGGTTTATAGTACAAAAAATCGCCGAAAAAAATTCAATTATTGAATTAAACTTTTACAAAAATACATGGTTCCCTTCTGTTTTATGTAGTTACGTATCTATTTTTCAGCTCTCAAACATACATAATATAAATCAATAGATAAGCAAGTCCACCTAAGGTCTTCAGCTCAATCAATTTGTGAAAAATATATTTTTCATCACTCAATAAACTAAGAAAATATCATAAAAATCGTACGGAAACATAAATGTATAAAAATTCCAGTATTTAAGAAACTACAGAGTGCAGTTTTAAGACTTTTGCACAATGAGTTTTTTATACTACTTGGAATGACAGATCAAGAAGATGGCCCACCTGATGTTAAGTTGTACCCTCTGCCTATGAACAGTGCATTACCTCGGGTCACGTCCACCTAGGACGCACCCTATGTGGCATTCCACTGCGCCCGCCACCCTGAAACATAAAGATGAAAGTCCCATGTGGCCGTAATTTCATCGGCACCCTTACCCTTCAAACCGGAACACAGCAATGCGAGCACTACTGCTTTGCGGCAGAAACAGGTATGGTGGTAGTACTTCCCCGGACGAACTCTTTCACAAAAAAGCTCTACTACTACTAACCGTTTTTTGGCGTATAAAATTCATTGTGTAGAAAATTATCAGAGCAAATACGGGAAAATATATTCCACTTCCAAAAGTCGTCTGTTCTTGCTCGTCTTATGACTTCTAGCCATTTTTGTTTACCTTAGATTTCTTTTGGAAAGCTACAAGGTTAATTAACATGCCATTACATACCTACCATACATTACAATTACCTAAAGCGACGTGCTTAGCAATGTTTTGACGTAAATAATGCAAATTACAATTCTAAATCAAAACGATACCCCCTTAGGCATCAGATTTTTTTGCAGTCTGTACCGGACCATCCGTCATGCGTGAAGTCTTGTCAAATATTTCGTCGCTGTAGTTGGAAAACTAAACAATCAATAACAACAACAAAACCAAAATCGCGAGAAAAACGCGATTTACTGTTTTATTGCGTCAAAAATGGCAATAACTTTTTTATCGTAACTAATTTTGCAGTCCGTTTTTTGATATGTTATAGATTGCTACTGTATCTATTTTTGAATTTAATGATAATACATTTTAGTTCTTTTGATAAAGAGAAAAAAATAAAAAAACGACTATGTATTTTTCCCTTGCCAAAGTTTTGAATAATTGATGCAGTTATTTATTTTTGCATGTCAATTGTTTAGTTTTCCTTCGTCAATGATCTCCACCGAGGTTCAAAAAGCTAATGATAAGTGCCATTATTTAATTTTCCCATAATAGTGAAATCATGAAATGATCTATTATTTACTTATTTGAATATGACAATCCTATCCATGGGTATAGATTTAAATAATATTAAAATACATTTTAAAATAAAACCAACTTATAATAAATAAATAAATAAATAAATATCTCTGGACAGATCACACAACATTATCTAGCCCCAAGCTAAGCAGAGCTTGTGTTATGGGTACTAGACAACTGATACACTTAATACAATATTAACATAGATAGATATTTTTTATTATACATAGAAAATACCCAGAACACCCTGAACAAATATCTGCGGATCGCACAAGTATTTGTTCCGAGGCGGGAATCGAACCCGCAACCTCCTGCGTCGCAGGCGAACGTTCGGCCGCCGCGCCACAGAGGTCGTCTTCAAAATCATTTCTTTTTATCAAGACTGAATATTAGAAAACTACTGAAACACCTACATTATTTTAGCAGACTTATAAATTCAAAGTAAGTGACATAACAAACTTATCATACGACTAATGCTTATAAAATCAACAAAATGAAATCAATTTGTGGAACACAATAATTCTAAGTATCAAAAAGAAAAAGGCACATACATACGACTAAAATCAAAACTATCTACGAGTATAAACTTGTGTCTGTTAACTTTCATTCAGAGTTGTTGTTGAATGTTCCCCACATTGAGATAATGTCCTGGGGCGTCCTCCTTGTCGCTCGTCCTCTAGAGCAAGACGTGTCCATCGACATGTATGGGCCATCGGAACCATGAAATAAAGTCGATTTCGCAAAATGTGTTACTTATGTAGTTTTCCTACTACACGACGATTTATAATTTTTTTATCAATTGATGAAAATTATATTACAAAACCTTTACTTACGAATGAAATGCGATGCCTGAAGCTTTATTTATATGTCTTGTGTTTGCACTTGCAGAAAAGCACAGGAAGGCATTGTATCACCAAGGTATCTAATTTTGGTATTTTTCAGCATAGCTGTCACTCGTTGCCGTGACAAAGACTGACTGAAGCGAAGTGTACTAGCTAGGTCTGTTTAGAAGCTTCAAAACTATCGTTCCCTAAGGCCCGTCCATTCATTTTATTTACGTCGATGGCGATAACGCCCCTTGTGGGCGCTGCAGGCCTTAAGGGGGGCGGTAAGAGACCCAGAAAAAAATAGAGGCGTCAAATCAGACACATTTGCATTTTAATAGTTTTTTTTTAGTTTGTTTTTATATACTTGCAATAAGGATGTGGAGGAATGTATCGCATCTTATACAAGCCTAAGTAGGTTTTTTAGATGTGTTGAGAAAATTATAATAAGGTTTTTTAAAAATAAAAAAAAATTGCTCCTAGATAGTTCATTTTATAGGTAGATAGTTTATAACAAGTTTTTGTTAAATATACCTCACAATAATTAATTAATTAATTTAATTTGAAGTTGTGGTAGTTTTTAAGTAGATGAAAAAATGGGGGCGCTAAATAATAATTTATTATCAAAGTGGGCAGTAGACAAAATAAGTTTGGGAACCCCTGAGGTAAGTAAGTAAGTAAGTAAGTTTCGTTTATTGACAAAAAACGTGAAACGTTAATACAGTGCATACGTAACATTAAAATTAAAATTATTAGGTAGATTGAACAATGGAAACAAATGTAGTAAACTCAAAAAACAAATAACAAAAATGGGGCCATGGCTCCCAAAACAATTTAAAAAAAAACTAAAGCGTTACTTCACACCAGGACATAGGGAAGTAGCATGTTTACGCGACCAGGTTTTTGCACCAGGTATCTGCTTGCAAGTACGGAACCAGGTGCGGAACTTAAAGACTTGAAAGTATAAAATACTTGCAACTTGCAAGTAAAGTCGATAGTTCCGCACGCAGAAACTTTATCACCCTGTGCAATCGAATTACTTGTAAGGATTCGTAGTAAAAAGTAAAAGTAAAAATTATATATTCGGAGTAAGTTTTACATAAGCAAATAACAAATTTTAACGTTGATATTGCATAAGTTATAAAATAAAATAAATAAATAAACTGTGTAGCAGTGCTTTTTCACAGATGCAATTATGCTGGAAAAGGGGTTTTTGTACATTTTTAAAGGGTCGGCAACTCGCGTTTGATGCCTCTGGTATTGCAGGCGTCCATAGGCTACGGTAACCGTTTACCAACAGGTGGGCCGTATACATGTTTGCTACTGTTACGCGCCAACACAGAATGAATATGGCACCACAGATAAAGTCATTCGGCAACACATTTAACGCCATCTATTGACGAATAGCTGAACCTGTGGCTCTACCCATAGAGTAAAGATGTGTCAGAGAAGTGTAGCGGGAGCCTGCTATCCTGTTGTTAGAGCAGGATAGATATAGTTCCCGATAGTTCTAGACTATGGTAGACGTTTCTACAGATTGCTCGTAATTGTTAGAATATTCGAGACTCTAAGACGCTCGTATATAAAGTCGTAAATTCATTCGTGGAGTTGAGTTTACTACTAGCTAAGAGTGTGAAGTAATCAAGAGACCTGAGAGGGATAATTTAGAACAGCGTAGTGTAGTGCAAGTAAAGTGGTGAGAGTGATAATTTTGAATAGTGCGGATTAGGAAGTGTGAATTGGTGCTTTTTGGATTGTTTTATTAAAAAGTGTTAATTTGTTCACCGGTGTTTTAAGAGTTTATTTTATCCTGAACCCTAGCTCGTAACAAACTGGTGTCAGAAGTCGGGATAAAATAATGCCGGTACTTCCAAAGGACGATACGGAAGGTATCAGAACGCGCAGTCAACGGCAGTTGGAAATGGATGTCAGGCGACTTGAAGGTTCACCATCACAAGTGCGTCGCCAGATTCCTGACCCAATGGTGGAGCCAGCTGCTGGATCATCCGGGGTTTCACCACCATCAGCGGTCCAAGCTCCCGCTTCAATTGATTTTGCTGCTTTAATGGCAATGCTTCAGGAGCAGGCCCGTCGGCAGGAGGAGCAGGCTCTTCGGCAGGAGGAGCAGGCCCGTCGGCAGGAGGAGCAGGCTCAACGCCTTGAGGAGCATCTGCGCCGTGATAAAGAGGAGCAGACTTGCTCCCCCTTGCTTGCTTTCCCTTGCCAAAGTTTTGAATAATTGATGCAGTTATTTATTTTTGCATGTCAATTGTTTAGTTTTCCTTCGTCAATGATCTCCACCGAGGTTCAAAAAGCTAATGATAAGTGCCATTATTTAATTTTCCCATAATAGTGAAATCATGAAATGATCTATTATTTACTTATTTGAATATGACAATCCTATCCATGGGTATAGATTTAAATAATATTAAAATACATTTTAAAATAAAACCAACTTATAATAAATAAATAAATAAATAAATATCTCTGGAAAGATCACACAACATTATCTAGCCCCAAGCTAAGCAGAGCTTGTGTTATGGGTACTAGACAACTGATACACTTAATACAATATTAACATAGATAGATATTTTTTATTATACATAGAAAATACCCAGAACACCCTGAACAAATATCTGCGGATCGCACAAGTATTTGTTCCGAGGCGGGAATCGAACCCGCAACCTCCTGCGTCGCAGGCGAACGTTCGCCCGCCGCGCCACAGAGGTCGTCTTCAAAATCATTTCTTTTTATCAAGACTGAATATTAGAAAACTACTGAAACACCTACATTATTTTAGCAGACTTATAAATTCAAAGTAAGTGACATAACAAACTTATCATACGACTAATGCTTATAAAATCAACAAAATGAAATCAATTTGTGGAACACAATAATTCTAAGTATCAAAAAGAAAAAGGCACATACATACGACTAAAATCAAAACTATCTACGAGTATAAACTTGTGTCTGTTAACTTTCATTCAGAGTTGTTGTTGAATGTTCCCCACATTGAGATAATGTCCTGGGGCGTCCTCCTTGTCGCTCGTCCTCTAGAGCAAGACGTGTCCATCGACATGTATGGGCCATCGGAACCATGAAATAAAGTCGATTTCGCAAAATGTGTTACTTATGTAGTTTTCCTACTACACGACGATTTATAATTTTTTTATCAATTGATGAAAATTTTATTACAAAACCTTTACTTACGAATGAAATGCGATGCCTGAAGCTTTATTTATATGTCTTGTGTTTGCACTTGCAGAAAAGCACAGGAAGGCATTGTATCACCAAGGTATCTAATTTTGGTATTTTTCAGCATAGCTGTCACTCGTTGCCGTGACAAAGACTGACTGAAGCGAAGTGTACTAGCTAGGTCTGTTTAGAAGCTTCAAAACTATCGTTCCCTAAGGCCCGTCCATTCATTTTATTTACGTCGATGGCGATAACGCCCCTTGTGGGCGCTGCAGGCCTTAAGGGGGGCGGTAAGAGACCCAGAAAAAAATAGAGGCGTCAAATCAGACACATTTGCATTTTAATAGTTTTTTTTTAGTTTGTTTTTATATACTTGCAATAAGGATGTGGAGGAATGTATCGCATCTTATACAAGCCTAAGTAGGTTTTTTAGATGTGTTGAGAAAATTATAATAAGGTTTTTTAAAAATAAAAAAAAATTGCTCCTAGATAGTTCATTTTATAGGTAGATAGTTTATAACAAGTTTTTGTTAAATATACCTCACAATAATTAATTAATTAATTTAATTTGAAGTTGTGGTAGTTTTTAAGTAGATGAAAAAATGGGGGCGCTAAATAATAATTTATTATCAAAGTGGGCAGTAGACAAAATAAGTTTGGGAACCCCTGAGGTAAGTAAGTAAGTAAGTAAGTTTCGTTTATTGACAAAAAACGTGAAACGTTAATACAGTGCATACGTAACATTAAAATTAAAATTATTAGGTAGATTGAACAATGGAAACAAATGTAGTAAACTCAAAAAACAAATAACAAAAATGGGGCCATGGCTCCCAAAACAATTTAAAAAAAAACTAAAGCGTTACTTCACACCAGGACATAGGGAAGTAGCATGTTTACGCGACCAGGTTTTTGCACCAGGTATCTGCTTGCAAGTACGGAACCAGGTGCGGAACTTAAAGACTTGAAAGTATAAAATACTTGCAACTTGCAAGTAAAGTCGATAGTTCCGCACGCAGAAACTTTATCACCCTGTGCAATCGAATTACTTGTAAGGATTCGTAGTAAAAAGTAAAAGTAAAAATTATATATTCGGAGTAAGTTTTACATAAGCAAATAACAAATTTTAACGTTGATATTGCATAAGTTATAAAATAAAATAAATAAATAAACTGTGTAGCAGTGCTTTTTCACAGATGCAATTATGCTGGAAAAGGGGTTTTTGTACATTTTTAAAGGGTCGGCAACTCGCGTTTGATGCCTCTGGTATTGCAGGCGTCCATAGGCTACGGTAACCGTTTACCAACAGGTGGGCCGTATACATGTTTGCTACTGTTACGCGCCAACACAGAATGAATATGGCACCACAGATAAAGTCATTCGGCAACACATTTAACGCCATCTATTGACGAATAGCTGAACCTGTGGCTCTACCCATAGAGTAAAGATGTGTCAGAGAAGTGTAGCGGGAGCCTGCTATCCTGTTGTTAGAGCAGGATAGATATAGTTCCCGATAGTTCTAGACTATGGTAGACGTTTCTACAGATTGCTCGTAATTGTTAGAATATTCGAGACTCTAAGACGCTCGTATATAAAGTCGTAAATTCATTCGTGGAGTTGAGTTTACTACTAGCTAAGAGTGTGAAGTAATCAAGAGACCTGAGAGGGATAATTTAGAACAGCGTAGTGTAGTGCAAGTAAAGTGGTGAGAGTGATAATTTTGAATAGTGCGGATTAGGAAGTGTGAATTGGTGCTTTTTGGATTGTTTTATTAAAAAGTGTTAATTTGTTCACCGGTGTTTTAAGAGTTTATTTTATCCTGAACCCTAGCTCGTAACAAACTGGTGTCAGAAGTCGGGATAAAATAATGCCGGTACTTCCAAAGGACGATACGGAAGGTATCAGAACGCGCAGTCAACGGCAGTTGGAAATGGATGTCAGGCGACTTGAAGGTTCACCATCACAAGTGCGTCGCCAGATTCCTGACCCAATGGTGGAGCCAGCTGCTGGATCATCCGGGGTTTCACCACCATCAGCGGTCCAAGCTCCCGCTTCAATTGATTTTGCTGCTTTAATGGCAATGCTTCAGGAGCAGGCCCGTCGGCAGGAGGAGCAGGCCCGTCGGCAGGAGGAGCAGGCCCTTCGGCAGGAGGAGCAGGCCCGTCGGCAGGAGGAGCAGGCTCAACGCCTTGAGGAGCATCTGCGCCGTGATAAAGAGGAGCAGACTCGTCGGCAGGAGGAGCAGGCTCAACGCCTTGAGGAGCAACTGCGCCGCGATAAGGAGGAACAGACTCGCCTCATAAGGGACTTGTACGTGACTATTGGGAAAGAACTCCGGGTTGTAAAAGACCAGGTACAAAACCAAGAGAGTCGCATCTCAAACGCTGAAACCCAGATCGCCGATGTTAAAAAGCCTCTGGGTGTGCTGAAGACTGGAGATGGGAACGTGGCTTCAGTGGTTGCTACACCTAAAGTCCGAGGCTTCAAGGTGCCGCCGTTTGATGGAAGCTCTTCGTGGTCAGCCTACAAGATCCAGTTTGAGGCCGTTGTCAAGGCCAACGGATGGACCACAGCGCAGGCCATGACTGCCCTTACTCTAGGCCTTCGTGACCAGGCGCTTACCATTTTAGAGGCCCTCGGAAAGGAATTCACCTACGAACAGCTGCTCGAAGCATTGGAATCCCGCTATGGTGATGCACATCTGGAGCACGTGTTCCGCGCTCAATTAAAGGAGAGAGCGCAGCGTCACTCTGAGAACCTACAGCAGTGGGCTCTCGAAATAGAAAAGCTGGTTCGAAAGGCATATCAATCATCACCTACACTCATCGACGGTAATCAAGTCCAGGCCTTTGTCGATGGAATACGTGACCTTGAAGTAAGGGTTGCTGTGACACTTGGGCATCACGAATCTTTGAAGAGCGCTTTGGCCCATGCATTGGAGGTGGAGGCCGTACGTCAGG
Organism: Operophtera brumata; assembly: GCA_932527175.1. Taxonomy (NCBI): domain Eukaryota; kingdom Metazoa; phylum Arthropoda; class Insecta; order Lepidoptera; family Geometridae; genus Operophtera; species Operophtera brumata. The sequence continues at coordinate 27,429,066 of OW052239.1, read as the reverse complement.
ACCATCGAACGCACTGCATCAGGGAAATGGTGGCATCTCCTAACCGTGACAGCCGTCCGAAATTTAGCCCTAGATGCTACGAGTGTGGTGAAAAGGGTCATCTAAGGTCTAGTTGCCCCAAACGGGTAATCGAAAGGAAAGTTCGATCTCAGGAAGACCGGGTTGTAGGTTGGCCTCCACCTACAACCAGCAGGGAAACAAGTAAACGCCAGTACTGCGGGGCGAGTGCTGGCCGGTTTTAGAAGAGCCCCAAGAATTTTGATCTCACAAGACCATGATGGTAACGCGGATGCGCTACCAGGAAGACCTGGTCCAGATATGGGACGGACCATACCGTGTTGTGACCAGGATTAAAGATGTCACGTACCGTATCCTGAACCCTAGCTCGTAACACTACATTGGTAGGAAAAAAAATGCTGCTATTTATAAGACGGTTTGGTCCAATTTCCTATGCAAGTATTTTTTCCACTTGCAAGTATATTTTTTTCAAATGCGATTTTGTTCCCTGTTTATATTAATACACGGATTAATTTCCTATGCAAAAAAATGCCTTGACGGTTTTATGAGCCCTGGTTTTTGGCGCTGCTATCTTTAGGTGCGCGTACTTGGAAGCCATGGTACTCGATTTTGGAAGTACAACCCATCCCTAATAGACTATTTTCAGTAGGTGGCAATATGTATTTTTATTTTATTTATTTTTATTTTATTATATTTATTTGGATGACCAACGAAAGAAGCACAATCGTGCAAAAATATAATTCGTAAGTTACTTAAATCTAGTGTTCTTTTAATTAAAGGTGGGCAAAAACAAATAAATAAAATAAATAAATAAATAATGCTGGACAGCTAACCACATCATTATCTAGCCCCAAGCTAAGCAGAGCTTGTGTTATGGGTACTAGATAACTGATATACTTAATACAATATATTACATAGATATATATTTTTATTATACATAGAAAATACCCAGAACACTCTGAACAAATATCTGCGATCGCACAAATATTTGTTCCGAGGCGGGAATGGAACCCGCAACCTCCTGCGTCGCAGGCCAAGCTTCGCCCGCCGCGCCACAGAGGTCGTCGACACAGAAATAGGTACACAGGTACAAATGTTTAGCTAAATAATACAAAAATGTGACTTCAATTAAAATTAACTAGCAAGTACAAAGAAACAAGTACCTAGTATCGTAACAAGAAAGAAAGAAAAAAGGACACAAAGGACAAATAATGTAGCACCCTGTAACACTCACATCTCCAGCAGTAATGTCCTGTGGAGCCACCCTGTACAGCCCTCTCGCTCCGACATTGTATCGTACCCACTTGTGCTTGCCGAGGTCAGGAATGGTCACTGTCAAACAAAATATACTCTCAGTCGAAGGTAGGTAGTTTCAGCTTGAGTCTCGAAATTCAAATTGTATTGTGTTTATTGATAACTAGCCACTCGCCCCGGCTTCGCACGGGTAGCCCCCGGTGAACCCCTCCCTCCTACCCCCCCCCCCCCCCCCCTATGTCAATCTCCTGGTTCTAAGCTACCTCCCCACCAATTTTCAGGCAATTCACCCGTTCTTTAGTTATAAGTGGTGTAACTAACACGACTTTGTTTTATATATATAGATTACCTACAGCTCATCAACACATCTTGAGATAGCGAAACCTGATTTTGCGGAATCTAGGAGACCTAAGATGCATATTTTGATTGAAAGTGTCTCATAAATATCATTACTATAGCTACGAATGCCAATGAACAAAAAAAAACACTGTAAAAATCTAAACCAATGATATTTATGAGACACTATCAATCTAAACATGTGTTCTCCTCTTCTTAGAAAGAGGTTCTAACGATATGCAACATTATGCTATATCACTCGCGACTTGTCGTCACTCAGTTGCGTGGGTCGCGGCCTAAATAGGCCTCGCGACAGTTGAGAGGATTCCTACTCTGAGGTTTTATACATCATATAGGTACACATACTTTCAGTATCATTCATCCATATTAGATGAGTGATGTTTTCAGTCCAGCGAGGCACCCTTGTCAGCTTTGTGTCGTTTCCAACGACGTCATACCTGCAACAAAACGTAATATCTTCTCATGACAAAGCTCATAGCTTCATAGCTTCATAGCAACCTCTGTGGCACGGCGGGCAAGTAGCCGTATGAGATGCGAGAGGTTGCCAGTTCGATTCCTGCTACGGAATGTTTTGATTTTTCACGATTTGCATACAAAAATTTGACATTATTAGCCAGATATATATTTCAAAATTTGTTTTTTTTCGACTTTGTTATTATTATTTCAATTTAATATCTTTAACCGTTTAAAAGAAGAAAGAATATATATTTATTTGTATACATGAGCTACACAGAAACACGTATTAAGCTAAGAAGAAACAGATATGAAGGTACGAGGTGTAACTCAAGTAACAAAATGGCTCTGCCTCAGCATGAGTTGGTTGACAGCAAGCTAGCAACCAACGCTGGTCTTCCGGCAGAACCACTTGTTGGCGTTACGGCTAACCACTCACAACGACTGTACAACAACACACTAACATAAAGAAAACTAATAAGAAGAATAATGCTAAAAGTAAGGTATGCTCAAATTTCAAAAATCTACTTGACGTAATATAAAAAAAGGCCAGAATAATGCTAAAAGTAAGGTATGCTCAAATTTCAAAAATCTACTTGACGTAATTTAAAAAAAGGCCATTTTTATATTTAAAAATACTGTTGTTTTGTGTGTCGAGTTGTAATTAAGTGTGTCAATGAAACCGATGGTAATAAAAGAGTAAGAAAGAGGGTAGATCGATATATCTGCCAATAACATCTACTCGCAAAGACTTTGGTTAGTTCTCCCGTGATCATGGCGCATGCAATTGTGCCGAAATATCGGGAACAATCAAAACTTGAAAATCTTAGTAAATATTCCGTTTCTAGTGAAAAGTATGTATATGTCACCGGAATATAACACGATCCGCAAGTTTATAAATTTCCTAGGAAATTTATAAACTTTCAACCTAACCTAACCTAGTAAATTTATAAATTTCCTAGGAAATTTATAAACTTTCAACCTAACCTAACCGAAATTTATAAACTTGCGGATGTTGTTATTTTCCGGTGACACATACATAACCATGATAGTTTCAGAAGTTATAACGACTGTATTAACTTAGTAGTTAATTTAGTAGTAGTAGAGCTTTTTTGTGAAAGAATTCGTCCGAGGAAGTACTACCACCATACCTATTTCTGCCGCAAAGCAGCTGTGCTCGCATTGCTGTGTTCCGGTTTCAAGGGTATGGCTGCTGGTGAAATTACAAGCACATGAGAATTTTCATCTTTATCTCAGGGTGGCGGGCGCAGTGCAATGCCACATAGGGTGCGTCCTAGGTGGACGTGACCTATGAGGTAATGCACTGTCATAGGCAGAGGTTACCGCTTAACATCAGGTGGGCCATCTGCTTGTTCCGTTATTCGAAGTAGTATAAAAAACACATCAAGTGTGTAATATGTACTGTTACTGTATACATTCTGTGCTGTTACTGAGTGAGCATGTAACGCAACGACTCCAACATTTTAACATATTGCTCTCGCTTGAGGCGCGTTATTCAATTTTTTTGTTGTTTTTTGCCCATTACAGCTCATAAACACTTCTTCAGATAGCGAAAGTTGATTTCGCAAGAACTAGGAGACTTAACACACATGTTTTAATTCATAGTATCTCATAAATATCATAAGTTTAGCTACGATACCCTTAAACAAACAAAAAAACCCTTTAAAAATTTGTGTGTGTATTGTAGCTAAACTGATGATTTTTATGAGATACTATCAATTAAAACATGTGTGTTAAGTCTCCTAGTTCTCGCGAAATCAACTTACGCTATCTAAAGTAGTGCTGATTAGCTGTAATGGGCTAAAAACACCAAAACAATTTAATTTAGCGCCTCAAGCGTGAGCATACTTTTTATATTACTGAATGACGGAACAAGCAGATGGCCCACCGGATGTTAAGCGGTAACCTCTGCCTATGAACAGTGCATTACCTCATAGGTCACGTCCACCCAGGACGCACTCTATGTGGCATTGCCCTGCGCCCGCCACCCTGAGACATAAAGATGAAAAGTATCATGTGCCTGTAATTTCACCGGCACCCTTACCCACTTTAGCCACTTTAATTCCGAGAGCTACTCACCAAGTGCCGTTCTGGACGGTTTCAGTGGAGTTCTTCCAGACCCTTGTGATGTTCTCGACTTGCTCCACTATGGGCCCCACTACGAAGGTGACGGGTATCACCCACTTGGCCGGCGGCTGCTTGTGCTTAGCGGTGGGGCGGCGGGTTGTCGTGGACGGGGTCGGCGCGACGGTGGTCGCGTTCAAATCCTCATCTGTTATTTCTGTGAAGTTCTCTGTGAACACAAAATAAGATTTTTGCAGAAAACGCCATATACACGGCGCCGTGATAAAGCTCATCCACACATCATAGAGCCCTGGGTTTCTCGTACGACTCGTTTCTCGAGATCATTTCTTCCCCATACCTACAAACTATGGCATGAGCTTCCATCTGAGGTTTACGAAATGTGTCGCTTCAAAAAAAAAAGTTCATAAATTCCTTCAGGTGACAGAACAGCGCCCGCGCATCGAAAAGTGAACGAAAATCACGAAAAACTGTTGGTATTAAAACAAACATTATAAATATAAATCGACTATGCCCTTTTCTAAACTCACAATCCTCTATAAATATAAATCGACTATGCCCTCTTCTAAACTCACAATCCTCTATAAATATAAATCGACTATGCCCTCTTCTAAACTCACAATCCTCTATAAATATAAATCGACTATGCCCTCTTCTAAACTCACAATCCTCTATAAATATAAATCGACTATGCCCTCTTCTAAACTCACAATCCTCTATAAATATAAATCGACTATGCCCTCTTCTAAACTCACAATCCTCTATAAATATAAATCGACTATGCCCTCTTCTAAACTCACAATCCTCTATAAATATAAATCGACTATGCCCTCTTCTAAACTCACAATCCTCTATAAATATAAATCGACTATGCCCTCTTCTAAACTCACAATCCTCTATAAATATAAATCGACTATGCCCTCTTCTAAACTCACAATCCTCTATAAATATAAATCGACTATGCCCTCTTCTAAACTCACAATCCTCTATAAATATAAATCGACTATGCCCTCTTCTAAACTCACAATCCTCTATAAATATAAATCGACTATGCCCTCTTCTAAACTCACAATCCTCTATAAATATAAATCGACTATGCCCTCTTCTAAACTCACAATCCTCTATAAATATAAATCGACTATGCCCTCTTCTAAACTCACAATCCTCTATAAATATAAATCGACTATGCCCTCTTCTAAACTCACAATCCTCTATAAATATAAATCGACTATGCCCTCTTCTAAACTCACAATCCTCTATAAATATAAATCGACTATGCCCTCTTCTAAACTCACAATCCTCTATAAATATAAATCGACTATGCCCTCTTCTAAACTCACAATCCTCTATAAATATAAATCGACTATGCCCTCTTCTAAACTCACAATCCTCTATAAATATAAATCGACTATGCCCTCTTCTAAACTCACAATCCTCTATAAATATAAATCGACTATGCCCTCTTCTAAACTCACAATCCTCTATAAATATAAATCGACTATGCCCTCTTCTAAACTCACAATCCTCTATAAATATAAATCGACTATGCCCTCTTCTAAACTCACAATCCTCTATAAATATAAATCGACTATGCCCTCTTCTAAACTCACAATCCTCTATAAATATAAATCGACTATGCCCTCTTCTAAACTCACAATCCTCTATAAATATAAATCGACTATGCCCTCTTCTAAACTCACAATCCTCTATAAATATAAATCGACTATGCCCTCTTCTAAACTCACAATCCTCTATAAATATAAATCGACTATGCCCTCTTCTAAACTCACAATCCTCTATAAATATAAATCGACTATGCCCTCTTCTAAACTCACAATCCTCTATAAATATAAATCGACTATGCCCTCTTCTAAACTCACAATCCTCTATAAATATAAATCGACTATGCCCTCTTCTAAACTCACAATCCTCTATAAATATAAATCGACTATGCCCTCTTCTAAACTCACAATCCTCTATAAATATAAATCGACTATGCCCTCTTCTAAACTCACAATCCTCTATAAATATAAATCGACTATGCCCTCTTCTAAACTCACAATCCTCTATAAATATAAATCGACTATGCCCTCTTCTAAACTCACAATCCTCTATAAATATAAATCGACTATGCCCTCTTCTAAACTCACAATCCTCTATAAATATAAATCGACTATGCCCTCTTCTAAACTCACAATCCTCTTTCACCTTCCTACCTCCGTGAGCGTTTCGATTTTCTTGTACCTCGTGGTGTGCCTTGCAGGTCAATAAAAAATAAATATTTAAATAATGCTGTACAGTTCACACAACATTATCTAGCCCCAAGCTAACCAGAGCTTGTGTTATGGGTACTAGATAACTGATATACAATAATGTCTCTTCTTCTTAAGTTCCCTGCTCACTCCTCGACTCGTTATGGTGGGTCGTTCACCGTTCATGCTGTAAGACTATGGAATGCTATTCCCCACGCTATCCGCGCCAGCCCTTCGCTTAACATTTTTATAACCAAAAATTAAAAGACCAGTATCACTCCTTGTAATTTAAGTTTACTGTAGGTTTATTTATTTATTATTTGTTTAAGTAGGTATATTCATGGGTGTTCTGGGTTTTTTTTTTTCATTTCTCTCTGTGACTCCTGATCAAATGGCTAAAAACGTGATCCAATGGTACCCTAGAGAAGGAAAAAGGGCAAGAGGAAGATCCGCAGATGGGAAGATGATTTTAAAACAACAGCGGGTGCGACATGGAGAAGAAAAGCTCACGATTGGGAGCTTTGGAGGACTCTGGGGGAGGCCTGTGCTGGGAAGCAAAACAACTTAACATTTATAACTTTTTTTTTATCGATGTCATATTGTAAACTAATTATAAGGTTGTTAAATAAAGGCTATTGAAATTGAAATTGAAGTATATCAGTTATCTAGTACCCATAACACAAGCTCTGCTTAGCTTGGGGCTAGATAATGTTTGTGTGAACTGTCCAGCATTATTTATTTATTTATTTAGTAATGATGTAGGTACTTTATGTAATTATATTTTACTTTTAATATTCAGTAGTGTATTCTAAAAGTTAGCTTGGTATTATTATATGTATGTTTATAAGTTGTTTTTTTTTTCTGTTTTTTCCTGTATTTGTACACCTTCCTGCCATCTTTATCATCTCTCTCTTGCCTCAAAGGTTTGCTGTAAGAAAACTCTCTAGGGTTAAGCTCGCCTTTGTACATATCTTATCTTACATAAGTTTTTTCTGTGTACAATAATGAATTATAAGAATTGTACAAGCCAGTAGCCCGTACAATACAGTAGCCCCTACTGAAATTGTGCATCCTAAGCTCTTTACGCCACACATGCAACCAGTTCGCGTTTGGCTACTAACCCAGTCAGGCGGCTCATATCATCTCATCAATATCAAAAGTTATATCAATATATATAAAATCGTTGCGTGACTGACTGACTGACTGACTGACTGACTGACTGACTGACAATCAACGCACAGCCTAAACCGTAAGTCCTAGAGATCTGAAATTTGGAGAGTACGTTCCTTTTGTAGTCTAGGGGTGCACTAAGAAAGGAATTTTGAAAATTCGCATGCTAAGTGGTCCAAAATGGCCTTTTAATATACAACAAAAAAGCTGTGTATTTCAGAAACCGTTAGCAGTAGAACCTTGAAATTTTACATGGAGATTCCTCAAATAAAATTAATGAACACGTGTTTCAGAGATTTCTGAATTATTCTTGAAAAACATAAAGGGAACGTTTTTTAGTAACAAAAATAAAAAAACTTTAGTTTTTACAAACCACTGGTCGTAGAGACTTAAAATTTGGAGAGTGTATTCTTTTTGGGGTGTAAAGGTGTACTTAGAAAGGAATTTGGAAAATTCGCCGTCTTAGGGGTCCAAAATGGGCTTTAAACGTATACATTTTGCGTTTTGCAACGCACAGTATAAACCGCTGGACCTAGGCACATAAAATTTGGAGGATGTATTCTTTTTTGGGTGTAGGGGTGTACTAAGAAAGGGTTTTTGAAAAATCGCCTTGGATGGGGTCCAAAATGGCTTTTAATGTAAAACTAAAATGATTCGTAATTCAGAAACCGTTGGTAGTAGATACAAGAAAATTCACAGGTTAATTTAAAAAAAAATTAGCCAACATAAGTTTCAGCAGTACCTGAAATTTAGCTGAAAAAAGGAATGGGAACATTTTCATTGTAAATAAATACACTTTACGTTTTTGCCAGATTTCAGCGTATTTAGACAATTTCAAAGTTAGTTTCACAGTGAAGTCATTAAGATTAAAACATTTTCAGGACCTCAAGGTTAAAATGGGATCCTTAAATTTAAAAACTTAAGTATGGTGTCGTTTCAAAGGTATCTCACAAAATATAAGAGACATAGTCAAGCAAAAAACAGTTAAAACAGTTCTTCTACCCCCCCAACCCCCCTCCCACCCCTTAATCTTATAGCCATAATGTAGCTTTCTATGGGTTAAATAACTTTTAAAATCGGTCAAGTCGTTCTTGAGTTTATCCATTACAAACAAACATACAAATACGCGAGTGAAGCCGCGGGTGAAAGTTAATAAACTATAACCTACGTTACTTGCTGATAATGTAGCTTTCTACAGGTGAAAGAATTTTTAAAATCGGTTAATAAGTTCTTTAGTTTATCCATACAAACAAAATTATTTTACACCTTGGGTTACATTATTGGAGTTTTAGTAAGGATCCCTAATTATTTGAAAATATAATTTAGCCTATGGTACCCGGAGATAGTGTAGCTACCCAACAGTGAAATATTTTTTCAAATAGGTTCATTAGTTTCGTAGCCCATTCAATGCGAACAAACAATCAAATCTTTCCTCTTTATAATATTACAGATTGTGAGATTTGCGAGTAAAAACTGCGCGCGGGAGAATAAATTACATACATAACACAGATTAAGTAATAGTGATTTTCTACTAAGATTACACACACACTTAAGTCAAGCAAAAAACCAGTTATAGTTATTATTATTATTTATTATGGATAAAACAATATTACGCGTACGAAGTCGCGGGTAACAGCTAGTATCAATATAAATAAATAAATAAATAAATAAATAATGCCGGACACAGTTCACACAACATTATCTAGCCCCAAGCTAAGCAGAGCTTATGTTATGGGTACTAGATAACTAATATACTTAATACAATACATTAAATAGGTAGATATTTTGTATTATACATAGAAAATACCCAGAACACCCTGAACAAATATCTACGATCGCACAAATATTTGTTCCGAGGCGGGAATCGAACCCGCAACCTCCTGCGTCGCAGGCCAACCTTCGCCCGCCGCGCCACAGAGGTCGTCAATATATATCAGTCCTTTACAACATAGCTTGCTGCTTTGGACTCAATAGAGCGCCGTGCCATAAAACTAATTAATGACGAGGCACTGGTTGCGAAAAGGTTACAAAGCTTAGAGCATCGTCGAAGAGTTGCGTGTTTGTGTATTTTCTACCGCATACATTTCGGTGAGTGTGCTCAGGAGCGTCTCCATTCCGCCACCTGACGACCAGACGTGAAGAGGCGTTTCACCCTTTTGTTGTTGACATACCACCGTCGCGTACAAACCGTTTCTCAAACTCTTTCATCATGCGGACATCAAAGGCCTGGAACTCTCTTCCGGCTTCTTTGTTCCCTTTATCATACAACTTGGGCGTCTTCAAACGAAGAGTTAATAGGCATCTTCTAGGCGAGCGTGCTTAAATAGGCCTCATCGTCGCTTCCCATCAGGTGAGATGTAGCCAAACGCAAGCCTATCTTAGGTAAAAAAAAAAAAAATGGTTTTACTGATATTAACTTACTCCATCTACCGAGGTGTGTGGACCGTACAAGAATTATAAGAATAAAATAATATTATTTGTAACTCTTATACATTTTCTCAATGTACGCTAATAGGTTGTAGAGATATGTACGTTATAAGCGCAATGTAGACTAAGTTCACGTTTTTTTTTCGTGAAAATTATTCTAAATAGTTTTTTTGTGCTCGATCATGTCCTTGGAAATATGATGAAGATTAACATATATATTTGATGAAGATTAACATATATATTAATTGTTGTCTTAAACTGTGTAGATTTTGGGTTTTATTTATTCTATGGTATCGACTCGTGGTCAAACCACGTATTTTGCTAAAAATACGTTTAAAAAACCTATTTGACTCTTGACAGCCTCTTAAGCGACTATGACGAAGCCATGACGAAACAAATTGAAATAAATGGTTCTGTAGAGCCATTTATTTTATTACCGGCTTACCCGGCTCATAGAGAAGATGGCTTGGCTTACCCGGCTCATAGAGAAGATGGCTTGTCTTACTCGGCTCATAGATAAGATGGTTTGGCTTACCCGGCTCATAGAGAAGATGGCTTGGCTTACCCGGCTCATAGAACAGCTCGTCCAGATCAGCTCTCAGGTCCAAGGTGAGTAAGTCGTTCACGATGGGGGGGTCGGGGTCCGGGGGGTCAGCCGTCATCACGAATCTGGAACACCGTGAATAGTAATATCAATAACGACGTAGTATATATAGGTATAGGACCACAAAACTAAATACAGTCAATAGCGTAGCGCTGGTTGACGCGTTAACGCATTAAACTAAATACAGTCAATAGCGTAGCGCTGGTTGACGCGTTAACGCATTAAACTAAATACAGTCAATAGCGTAGCGCTGGTTGACGCGTTAACGCATTAAACTAAATACAGTCAATAGCGTAGCGCTGGTTGACGCGTTAACGCATTAAGGTACGGTTGCTCTCGCTTTTGGCGCGAAATTATTATTTTTTCGTGTTTTTTGCTCATCACAGCTCACCAACACTTCTTCAGATAGCGAAAACTAATTTGGCGGTAACCATAAAATATGACCTAACACACAAGTTTTAATTTTAGTATTGCAAAAATATCATTATTTTGGCTATGAATGTGCTTGAAACAAAAAAACACTGTATAAACCATTGATGCACAATCATAGCTAAAGTATGCTATTATATATTAATATAATTATATTTAATACTTATATATCAAAGAATTTATATAAATAAATGTAAATATGCAACTAAATGAAAGATGCCTGTATGATGTACTCGCAAACAAACACTATATTTCAGTAATTAAAATTGCATCTAAATTGGTTAAACCGGTTTGGAGATAAATTGGGAGCATTCGTTTGCACACAACCCGTCACCTTAGTCGCATACACTCGCTCCGTTACGTCGGATGACAAGAAGCAAGATGACTTACCTTTCTTGCTTCAATACCACGTCTGAGCCCACAACAGTGGCGTACAGCAAGGGGTAGCCAGGCTTCTCACACCAGCCATCCCACGCGTGGGCGTGGTCAGCACCGCCGCCGTCTCGCTCCAACGCCCGCCAGAGGTCTCTGAAATAAAGTAATAGTAGATTATACACCAAGGGAATAAAGCAGTGTCTTACGTCGCCGCCGGCATATTGAACCCTGGAGCGTAACGAGGGACTCTAGAGTTATATAAAGTCCTGAGTGAAGCGAGGGGTTGAAGGTGCCCAAGACGAAGACAGGCTTTGTTCCTGAGGAGCATACTCTACTTTTCACACCTTCTGCGAGACAACAACAAATCACTGAAAATTCACAGCACCAAACACAATCTTTTGTTTCACATTTTTTATAAAAGCACTTTTTTTTTTGAGTTCTGCTTATTTTGGCCATTTAGATTTTCAAACAAACCTCTTTACAATGCCATAATGCCATTTTTTTTACTTACGAGTTCTGTTCAGTTCAACCAGACCAGTGACACGTTTTAAAACAAGTTCAGCTTTTGCACGAAGGATGTCCCGGTGTCCACGAGTTTCCACGCGAATTTGACGTTCCGAATTCAAATCACTTTATGCCCTAGGGAGTTTCATATAACTTTATATCCCTTAAGAGGTAATGCTTTACTTTACGTTGCATGATATGTAATGTGACATTGTCGAGCAGATAATAAAAAAACATTTAACATTTTCGTCCAACAAACCAGAGACAGGTTTTTGAGTAGACTTATCGAAATTACGATTTCATTTATTAATTAACTAGCTGCGCCTCGCGGTTTCACCCGCATAAGTCTCGATCCCGTGGGAATATGTGGATAAAAATGTGCCTGTCTTACTCCGGAAGTCCAGCTATCTCCATTCCAAATTTCATCGTCCAGCTGTTTCAGCGTGGAGAAGTAACAAACACACACTGACAAAATTTCGCATTGCTGCCTCGATCGCCATACTAACCCTAGACCTGTACCCTAAATGAGACCTTATTACAGTCTGCATAGAAGCGACACTCACCTAGCATCGGCACTGGCGGATCTATGATCGCGTAGTAGCCTTGCTAAGGCGGCTCGTCCGGCCTCCTCGCCCGCTGCCTCGATAGCCATACTGACTATAGCAGCGCCCTGAAAAAAAAAACAAATTAATCATAAAAAAAAAAAAAAACTACTTGAATGACGGAACAAGCAGATGGCCCACCTGATGTTAAGCGGTAACCTCTGCCTATGAACAGTGCATTACCTCATAGGTCACGTCCACCTAGGACACGCCCTATGTGGCATTGCACTGCGCCCGCCACACTGAGACATAAAGATGAAAAGTCTCATGTGCCTGCAATTTCACCGGCACCCTTACCCTTCAAACCGGAACACAGCAATGCAAGCACTACTGCTTTGCGGCAGAAATAGGTATGGTGGTAATACTTCCCCGGACGAACTCTTTCACAAAAAAGCTCTACTAATACTAAAATAACGAATAAAATTAGTGATCGTAACCGTGTGCTGATCACAATGAGCCTAAACACGGCCAGTCTACTATTATCCATCGAGGAGTTCCGTTGTCCACCTTCCGTCTCCATCATCAGATCAGCTCGCTGTCACCATCATATTGTATTGTCATCCGAACTTGACAGGTATGCAAAATTTCATCTCAATCGGTTGAGGATAACTGCTTTAAAATTCAGTTGCAGGATTCCACCCGGACATACATACATACATACATACATACATACATACATACATACATACATACATTGCAAGTTAATTAAAAGCTTGTTAAAAATAAAAGCGCTTTTATTCCTCACACTATCATTACTAACAAACAAAGGATATAAGTATTTCACCGATTAGGTAATGCGTTGTTAAAGGCAGAGGTTACCGCTTAACATCAGGTGGGCCCTCTGAATGTTCAGCTATTCATTCAACAAAACTGGCCAAGTGCGAGTCGGACCCGAGCACGAAGCGTTCCGTACCGTTATATATACCTTATAAAAACCGCAAAAAAAATATGTTTGTTGTATGGGAACCCCTTTAAATATTTGATTGGTCGACATTTTCAACAATAAGTTTATCATTAGAATAAAAACTGTTTTGTGTTTTTTGCTGTGATTAGTAAATTGGCGCTATTTTGAATACTGTAAGTTGTACGAACACAAAGTTTAGTGGTACTTAATAATAAATCGATTGAAAATGCATTCAACTGATGAAGTAGATGTCTATTTTCGCTTAAATCTTTCATTTTCTCGTAGTCATGGTATAAAGTATAGTATGCAACTCTTGAATAAAACGGATTTATATCGAGGGCCATGAATCACTCGCGTCACTCAGGATTATAACACTCGAATAGTCGTTAGAACCTTCACTAGCTCGTGATTCAGTCGTTAGAACCTTCACTAGCTCGTGATTCATCTATGGCCCTCGCTTTAAATCCGTCCTTTATTCACTAATTGCATAATATACTATTATACTCTTTACCTTGTGCAGAGACAGCTCGTCCGTGGCAGACTCTATGTCGGCGCGTTCTAGGCGGGGCGACGCGACGGCTCTCACGGAGTTGCTTGAATCCAACCTGAAATCATACATACAGCTCGTTCACCGTAAGATGGCACCTGTAAATACTCCATGGCAGGTGCCAAGTTACGGTGAACGGTCCGGCTCGTTCACCTTAAGATGGCACCTGTAAGTACTCCATAGATCCATAGTTTGTACACAGCACAAGTCCGGGCTGGTATGGAGTACTGCTGCCACGTTTGGGATGGCTCTGCCAAGTGCCAGCTTGCTGCCTTGGACTCGATCGAACGCAGAGCCTTCAGCCTTATAGAGGTGAGCAACATATGGCGGAGACTAAGATCCAGAGTCTCGAGCATCGCCGTAAGGTCGCATGCCTTTTGATCTTCTATAGGTTGCATTTTGGGTAATGCTCCCAGGAACTACCTACACGATCTGATCCCACCATCACCTTTTCATCATAGGACGAGCAGACGCACGGCTCAGTACTATCCTTACCTCATCAGTATACCCGCAATTCGCACTAAGCGTTTCGGTTCCACATTTGTAATGCGAACAGCTAAAAAGTTGCCGTCGTCTGTCTTTCCTGAAAACTGTAATCTGTGTCTCTTCAAGGCTAGAATGAATAGGTGCCTTCTAGACCTTTGTGCTCCATCTTCGGCCACATAGTCACTTACCAACAGGTGAGATCGTGCTCAAAGATGTCATGTTACCTGAGTGCTGGTAGCACGTGGTCCAACAGTAGCGCGTCCTGCTGCCTCTCGGCCGGGTCTGAGAGTGGAGGCGCGCGCTCTGCTAGCACGGATGTTAACGCTTCTAGGAGCCATTGTGACGACCACCACCGCGGTGACACCAGGCCAGAGAACCACTGGAATAGAGAGACAAACAAATCAAACTGTTACACTAGTACCCAACTGATATGGCGCGTCGTGAATCTTCGTTCGCGCATAAAAGAAAGTATGGCTCCGAAGATTAACGAAATAATGTTCAAAACTTACAATCAACCTTAGGTCACTATTATAAGGTTCATAATACACTGCAGCTGTTAGTTCCGTCTCACTCACAAGTCACGCCCCTCAATCACAAGTATGGCGGCTGACTAACAGCGCGGTACATAGCATTTCACGCGCTTTAAAAAATCATCTTCTGCGCAGGTACATCGGTAAGCCATATTACTTGGGTAGTACTGTAACTACTTGGTATTAATGGTGTCGTGAGACTCGTTTTAATCCTACATTACGTTATCTGTTAATTTATTTTCAGGGTTCCGTACCCAAAGGGTAAAGCGGGACCCTATTACTGAGGCTCGGTCTGTCTGTCCGTCCCTCTGTCACAAGGCTGTCTCTCATGAACAGTGATAGTCAAATCGGATCTCATGAACAGTGATAGTCAAAACGGCCGTCGACCATTTTGTAAAATAGAGAATATTTTTCAAATTTCTCTCCTGGGTACCTTTTTCATTGGATTATCTACAGCAAGAGTTGTGCGCACCTCGCGCACCACTGACCAACTAGTTTTTTATACAACTTGAAATAACGGTACAATCAGATGGCCCACCTGATGTTAAGCAGTAACCTCTGCCTTATCTCACAGGTCACGTCTAGGCGCCCTATGTGGCATTACACTGCGCCGGCTACCCTGAGACATAAAGGTGAAAAGTCTCCATGTGCCTGTAATTTCACCGCCACCCCTTCTGAGCATTGTGGCCTGGGATTGCAGAAATAATTGCTTTTCTTATCATCTTAACATCTTTGGGTTATCACCTGGTTTTGACTCTCAGGCAGTCGCAGTCTCGCTCGCGTGCTCCACTCCTTAGCAGTTCTCATTATAAAGGTAGAACTGAAACGTATAGTACGAATAGAGGGTATACTAATGAGGTAAGAATGGTACCGAGTCGTGCGTCTGCTCGTCCTATGATGTTGACGAAAGAAAGAAAGAAAGTTTTTTTTTTATTTGGAACGGCACACATGGACTCAACAAAAGACACTAAAATAAAAAATAAAAAAGATAAAACATAAAAGGTAATACCTACAAAAGGCAAAAACTTAGTACCTACTTATATGTAACTTAACTACAATTAATTGAGTGTCTCTCAGTGCCATCCACGTAGTGACGTCACAAATTGGAGTCCGACTCGGCATGATGTTGCGTAAGGTTGCTGACCTTCCGTCGGATCCAGGTGGGTGCGTCACGGAGTCACAAGTCAAAAACGTAATAAAATAAGCCTTAAAAAAACACAAAGAAACACACTGACACTGTATATTATCTAAATAAGCTGGTAGAAAAGATCCTAGTCTCATACCTGCTGCGCCAGCAGCCTGGCGATGGTCTTGGTGTCGGAGAGCGTTGACGGAGACAAGGTAATGAGACCCCAACCTTCGGAGTACGAGTTCCCGCTTTCCACTACCACGATATCTGAAAAGAGAAACATGTCAAGTCATCGAGCGACCGGAGGCCTGCGTTGCTCGATGTGTCAAGTCAACGACAAAGTAAAAAAATAATTCTTTATTGAAATTATAAGGATCAGATGATACTGAGCCGTGCGTCTGCTCGTCCTATGATGTTAAAGGAGATAGCAGGATCAGAAATGCTAAAAGTTCCAATATTATTAATTTTTATCTATATTATTTATCATACAAACTGATCTAAATATATTTTGGTTAGTAGATCTTAAAACCTATGTTAGGTTTGTCTAAATACTAGGTTCTCTTACAATACAACACACGAGCGATAACAAATGACATGGAATATTTTACAACTACTAAGGCGAGCAACCGTAGTAGTTTTAGGCAAAAGCTTAAAAAAACTTTTAAAATCCTAAATTGGCCATGGTAACGTCAATAACGACGTTCCCTAATTTAGGCATCCTTATAAGCCGACTCATTGAGTTGGAAGTTTATAAAAAAATAAAATTGGGTTACCTACTTTTGTATTATCGGCTTTGTAAGTATGAATGTGTTATTTGTGTTATATTCTGGAATCTAGATCGTGAAGTTCCTGGGAGCATTCCCAGAAATGTAACCTATAGAAGATCGAAAGGCACGCGACCTTACGGCGGTGCTCGAGACTCTGGATCTTAGTCTCCACCTATAAGCCTGAAAGCTCTGCGTTCGAGTCTAACGTTAAACCTATTCATGTTGTTGGTACTTACCGAACTTGGGCAGTGGGTACGACGTATTCAACTCGAATGCAAACATCTGGATGGTCTTCTGCACCCATTCCAGCAGCGCTCTGCAATAACAGTACACCATCAACCGTGAACTTACAGGCACATGAGGCTACATCTTTGTGTCTCAGGGTGCAGTGCAATGCCACGTAGGGCGCTCCTGGGTAGACGCCTGCGAGGTGCCCTCGCAAAATTCGGAAAATTCATTTTTATTAACCCCCGACGCAAAAACGACAGGGTGTTATAAGTTTGACGTGTCTGTGTGTGTGTGTGTCTGTCCTATCGTAGCTCCCGAATGGATAAACCGATTTAGATTTTTTTGTTTTGTTTGAAAAGTGAATTTGTCGGGAGTTTTCTTAGCTATGTTTAATCAAAATCGGTTCAGCCGTTTCATAGCGTTGAGGGTTTTTTTAATTCTTAAAAAATTTATTACTTGTACCTGGTTTTTTTTTTTATACTAGGTACTTGAATGACGTAACAAGCAGATGGCTCACCTGATGATAAGCGGTACCCTCTGCCTATGAACAGTGCATTACCTCATAGGTCACGTCCACCTAGGACGCGCCCTATGTGGCATTGCACTGCGCCCGCCACCCTGAGACATAAAGATGAAAAGTCTCATGTGCCTGTAATTTCACCGGCAGCCATGCCCTTCAAACCGGAACACAGCAATGCGAGCACTACTGCTTTGCGGCAGAAATAAAACAGCGCTCTAATTTAGACTCCTTACTCACTCAGAATGATGAGACTAGACCCCTCCGTCTCCTTCCGTGGATGTCGTAAAAGCCGACTAAGGGATTACCCGGACTTGTTGATAAGATTCGTTGGTACAAGATTTGTCCTGGCTGCTAGCTTATTAAGGAATGAGCACTGGAAGAAAGCGTTAGCCGAGTCAGTCGTGGGAAGCAATGGCGGCGATGAGCTCACCACTTGTCACGTCTATATTCCACGATGGTGCAACCCACTGTGAAAAGAGGCCCATTGAGGCTCTGGCCACCCCTTCGGGGAAAAAGGCGTGTATCTATGTATGTATGTATTATTCACTCAGAAAAGTAACTCACTCAGACTCATCCAGTATAACTTGAGTGTCGCTGTACAAGCTGATCTCCGGAGGCGGTAACACCTCCTCCCCCGGGGAGGGGGGTACTGACGTCAGGGGCGTCAGTCATATCGGTGACGTTAGCGACGTCGATGACGGGCGCGGCGCGGCGTTGCAGGCGGCACACGGCGACTGACATCATGTGGGGGGACATTGGGGGGGAGGTTGCGAACTCGTCTTGGAGCTGGAAACACACATAAGATACCACACACTGTCACATCCACAGTGCTGGGCCACAATCGAGCTAATTTTTAACGTTATGTTTTACCCAAAATATCCCGATGTACCTGCGACGTAGACCAATTTATATAGCGCGGGAACCTTCTTTCTGCCAATAGCAATCGCGCGCTAAAATCTTGTGCTGTCATTAGTTAATCGATTTCACGGCAAAATCGTAGCCAATCGACTCTTAGATGTGAGCGGGACAGAGCTATACGTTCGGCTACTGTCGGATATCAGTCTGCAGTTTTCTGCGCAAACGAAAACAGTCGATCGGACTTATATTTAGGGTAAAACCGTACGTTTTGTATGGGTAAGGCCCGTCCATACATCTTATTTTGTTCGAAGATATTCATATGACCAAGTATGGACGATAAGGCAGTAGTGCAGTAGTGCTCGCATTGCTGTGTTCCGGTTTGAAGAGTATGGTAAAAATAATAATAAAAATATTTTGGGTAAAACTGTTACATAATTCTTTTCGAAAAAAACCCGACTTCGAAGTTATGAATTTTTCCCCAATACAAGATTTTATAATATTAGTGATCAGAACCGTGTGTTGATCAAAATGAGCCTAAACACGGCCAGTCTACTATTATCCATCGAGGAGTTCCGTTGTCCACCTTCCGTCTCCATCATCAGATCAGCTCGCTGTCACCATCAATACTATACTGTACTGTACTTTACTATACTATACTATACAGGGTGTAACATAATATCCCTATAAGCCCGGGGAGGGGGTGTTCTACACATCATGACGAATAACTTTAGTTCTACGACTTTTTAAATTTCGATGTTTTTCATTCATGAAATGTCTTGTAAAAATCCTGAAAGTCCTCGAGAAATTCCTGAAGTTCCTCCAGTAATTTGCCTAACACCACACGAGGCAGCCCTAGGTAAGGTACCTTAACGTACAGTAACGTCCTCATGTTGTGTTAGGTACATTTCCTACGGAATTTCAGGATTTTTAAGCGGCATTTCATAAATAAAAATCTTCTAAATTTAAAAAGTCGTAGAACTATAGTTATTCGTCATGATGTGTAGAACACCCCCTCCCCGGGCTTATAGGGATATTATGTTACACCCTGTATATAATATTATACTGTCATCGGAACTTAACAGGTATGTCAAATTTCAGCTCAATGGGACACCGGGAAGTGGGTCAAATTTGACTTGTAAGATTTGATTACGCACACTGGGACAGACCGTTGTCCACCTTCCGTCTCCATCATCAGATCAGCTCGCTGTCACCATCATATTGTACTGTCATCGGAACTTGACAGGTATGTAAAATTTCAGCTCAATGGGACACCGGGAAGTGGGTCAAATTTGACTTGTAAGATTTGATTACCCCGTGACAGATGAGACTAAGTCAATTCTCCCATTGCGATACGCACAGGTGATTCAAGTATCCTGCAAGTCTCGGAGACTAGTCGCCGCCAAGTATCTCACATACATTTGAATGCAGGCTAGTGTGCGAGCCTGCATGTACTAGTCGCCGCCAAGTATCTCACATACATTTGAATGCAGGCTAGTGTGCGAGCCTGCATGTACTAGCCGCCGCCAAGTATCTCACATACATTTGAATGCAGGCTAGTGTGCGAGCCTGCATGTACTAGTCGCCGCCAAGTATCTCACATACATTTGAATGCAGGCTAGTGTGCGAGCCTGCATGTACTAGTCGCCGCCAAGTATCTCACATACATTTGAATGCAGGCTAGTGTGCGAGCCTGCATGTACTAGTCGCCGCCAAGTATCTCACATACATTTGAATGCAGGCTAGTGTGCGAGCCTGCATGTACTAGTCGCCGCCAAGTATCTCACATACATTTGAATGCAGGCTAGTGTGCGAGCCTGCATGTACTAGTCGCCGCCAAGTATCTCACATACATTTGAATGCAGGCTAGTGTGCGAGCCTGCATGTACTAGTCGCCGCCAAGTATCTCACATACATTTGAATGCAGGCTAGTGTGCGAGCCTGCATGTACTAGTCGCCACCAAGTATCTCACATACATTTGAATGCATGCTAGTGTGCGAGCCTGCATGTACTAGTTCAATGTACATTCAAATGTATGTGAGATACTTGGCGGCGACTAGTACATGCAGGCTCGAACACCAGCCTGCATTCAAATGTATGTGAGATACTTGGTGGCGACTAGTACATGCAGGCTCGCACACTAGCATGCATTCAAATGTATGTGAGATACTTGGCGGCGACTAGTACATGCAGGCTTGCACACTAGCCTGCATTCAAATGTATGTGGGATACTTGGCGGCGACTAGTACATGCAGGCTTGCACACTAGCCTGCATTCAAATGTATGTGAGATACTTGGTGGCGACTAGTCTCCGAGACTTGCAGGATACTTGAATCGCCGTGCGTATCGTAATGGGAGAAGGGCCTAAATAAATGCTTGTTACCAGTCGATGGCCTAGGTAGAACCCGGCTTCTTCCGTCGCCACTATCGGCATGTTAGTGAGCGAGACGTGGAACCTGCAACAAACTTACATAGTTATAGAGACTCTTCCCGACTTTTTCGAAAAGAGACGTCGTATACTTTTATTTTATTTTATTTCCAAGTATTTTTAACACCCGACGCAAAAACGACGGGTGCTATAAGTTTGACGTGTGTGTGTCTGTCCCATCGTAGCTCCCGAAAGGATAAACTGATTTAGTTTTTTTTTTTTTTGAAGCGTGAATTTGTCGGTGGTGTTTTAGCTATGTTTGATCAAAATCGGTTCAGCCGTTTCATACAGTTGGGGTTTACTTTAATTTTTACAATATTAATTACTTGTTTAGAGTTATTTTGTGCATCTCGAAAAAAACGAGCGGGTGTCAAATTGTACGAACATCTATATATATAAAACAAAGTCGTGTTAGTTACACTACTTATAACTCAAGAACGGGTGAACCGATTTGGCTGAAAATTGGTAGGGAGGTAGCTTAGAACCAGGAAAAGCACATAGGGGGAGGAGTAGGAGGGAGGGGGGGTCTCAGGGCGCTACCCGTGCGAAGCCGGGGCGAGTCGCTAGTTTTATATGAAGTAGTTATATGAAGTGGTTCCGCACCACTCTCGATTCGAAACTCCACTCTCCGTGCAGCTCGCTGGCATCAGATCTCTCTGGCGCAACATCGTCCGGCAGAAGGTGATCCATGGAGGGGGTCACGACCCTCAGCATTGAGGAATATAACGCGAGGAGGAGTTCATGGTAAACCGAGCGTTATCCACACCCCGGGCGAGCCGTACGTACCCCAGGCGGACCTTGGGCGAGACATACGTGCCCCAGACGGACCTTGGGCAAGACATACGTGCCCCAGACGAACCTTGGGCAAGACATTCGTGCCCCAGACGGACCTTGGGCGAGACATACGTGCCCCAGACG
Organism: Operophtera brumata; assembly: GCA_932527175.1. NCBI lineage: Eukaryota > Metazoa > Arthropoda > Insecta > Lepidoptera > Geometridae > Operophtera > Operophtera brumata. Next base: position 27,407,205 of record OW052239.1, on the reverse strand, counting down.
GACCTAGCATAAATAATTAATTACTTGTGTGTCAGATCCTGTTATTTCAACGTTAAAAAATAGATAAAAAATAAAAACGTTACCTGTCTCTGACCACTGTGAGTTTGAAGGTGGCCCTGAAGTGTGGCTCGTCCAGGCAGGGGAAGGCCGAGCGCGCATGCGTCAGCCAGAACCGCGAGATGGCGCAGCGTCTGCAACAACAACAAATTTAGCAGTAGTAGAGCTTTTTTTGTGAAAGATTTCGTCCGGGGAAGTACTATCACCATACCTATTTCTGCCGGAAAGCAGTTGTGCTCACATTGCTGTGTTCTTGTTTGAAGGGTAAGGGTGCCGGTGAAATTACAGGCACATGAGACTTTCATCTTTATGTCTCAGGGTGGCAGGCGCAGTGCAATGCCACATAGGGTGCGTCCTCCGTGGACCTATGAGGTAATGCATTGTTCATAGGCAGAGGGTACCACTTGACATCATGTGGGCCGTCTGCTTGAACCGTCATTACAAGTTGTATAAAAATTAGAGAACGATAGTTTTGAAGATTATTGACTGTGCTGTCGGACCACGCGTTCACAGAAGTGTAGACCCCGAGTCCAGCGCTGGGAACATTGTGGGCTGTGCTCTAGCCGCTAGATACTACTAGCCAGCCGATACTAGCCCAGTCTAGTCTACTTAAACCAAAATAAAAAAGTATGGACGGGCCTTAGGGAACGATAGTTTTTAAGCTCATAAAGTGAGTGAGCTCACTCACTTCGCTTCAGTCGGTCTCTATGACCAACGAGTGACGTAACGTACGTGTGTTGTTATTTTATTTTATTTATTTTGGTAAACCAACACTGATTTATACAATAAATGATGTCAAATATTTACAAAATTATGGCCAAAAAGATCTACGCACCTTAAAATTAACAAAAGATTCTACTTAGTACGATCTATCAAACAAAACTTACTAGTGGCTACAAACAGATTGATCGCGATGATAAAAGTGTGTGGGTGCATGAGTATGTATGTGTATGTATGTATGAATCTATGTGTAAGTTCGTGGGTGTGTGGATGTATGTGTGGGTGTGGGTGCAGTGTGGAGTGTTACAAATGTAGGTATGTGTAAGTATAGTATAGTTTTAGATTTTTGGTATAGTTTTTTCACGGACTTTTTATATGGGTAAGGCCCGTCCATTGCTTTTTTATTTTGGTCGAAGATAGTCTACAAGATACGTACTGCCTGTGCGTTCCTGTGAGGAAGAAGCCGCGTTGCTTGTCACTGCGTTCCAGCTTCGTGATGAACCGTAGACTCAGCGTGTAGTTGTACTTGCGACGCAACTTCTCCTGAAAACAAAAGAATAATAAAATGAGTTGGTCTAGTGCTAGTGGTAGCCCCCCGTGAACCCCCTCCTCCTACCCCCCCCCTCCCCCCCTATGTCAATCTCCTGGTTCTAAGCTACCTCCCCACCAATTTTCAGCCAAATCGGTTCACCCGTTCTTGAGTTATAAGTGGTGTAACTAACACGACTTTGTTTTATATATATATATATATATATAGATGTATTGCATTAAGGTGGAAGCCGTCGATAGAGGAAATTCAAAAAATGTAGTGTTTTTTCCCATTACAGCTCATCAACACTTCTTCAGATAGTGAAAGTTAATTTCGCGAGAACTAGGAGACTTAACACACATGTTTTAATTGATAGTATCTCATAAATATCATCAGTTTAGCTACAATTCCTCTAAACAAAAAAAACACTTTAAAAATGTGTGGTCGTAGCTAAACTGATGATATTTATGAGATGCTATCAATTAAAACATGTGCGTTAAGTCTCCTAGTTCTCGCGAAATTAACTTTTGCTATCGAAGAGGTGTTGAACAGCAGTAATAGACAAAAAACACAAAAAATAAGAATTTCGCGCCTCTAGCGAAAGCATCCACCTTGAGTATATCAGTTATCTATGGATATTATCACGGGTATTTATCGCGTATTACCTTATTATTTATTATATTTATGGATATTATCACGGGTATTTATCGCGTATTACCTTATTATTTATTATATTTATGGATATTATCACGGGTATTTATCGCGTATTACCTTATTATTTATTATATTTATGGATATTATCACGGGTATTTATCGCGTATTACCTTATTATTTATTTTCCCCGACGTTTCGATTGTGTTGCAACAATCGTGGTCGCGGGCTGACTGGAGTACATGGAGCTACCGTTGAGAAGCGGTGGCAGTCGCAGGAACTACCCTCACTTGCTCTTCAGAATTAGAAATGTCCGCGTTCATACTCCGACACACCACAATAACTGTATCTACACACTGGGATGACAAACCACTACGCGCACACCTATACTGATAATGGGATTCCACGACGTAGAAAGTCTAAAACCATCCTCACGATTGAAATTTGGGTACTTCTTGATCTCAATAGCCTCCCGAATGATTCTCTTGTAGTAATGAGGTTCACTAGAAAGTACCTTGGGATCAATAAATATGAGTTCTGATAGCGAAAAATACAATCAGTTATCTAGTACTTATAACACAAGCTCTGCTTAGCTTGGGGCTAGATAATGTTGTGTGAACTGCCGAGCATTATTTATTTTATTTAATTTTTATTTTTGAGTTTTGTTGGTTTCCGATATTCTGGCACAGTTGCATACCTACGCCATGATCACGTGAGAACTTCTGTAATTGCAACAATTCCAAAATATTGGGAACCAAAAAAACTCAAAAATAACCCTTTTTTTGTAAAAAAATATGCCTTAAGAATGGGGTGAACAGTCTTAAGAATGGTTTCAACAGACTCAAGAATAGCTTGAACCGCCTTAAGAATGGGTTGAACGGTCTCAAGAATGGTTTTAACAGTCTTAAGAATGGCTTCAACGGACTCAAGAATGGCTTGAACGGTCTCAAGAATGGTTTTAACAGTTTTAAGAATGGTTTCAACAGTCTCAAGAATTGCTTGAACGGTCTCAAGAATGGTTTTAACAGTCTTAAGAATGGCTTCAACTAACTCAAGAAGGCTTGAACGGTCTCAGGAATGGTTTTAACAGTTTTGGCGACTAACCTTGAACTCAATATAAGTCTGATCAGCTTGCGGGTAGTCCAGCACCTTGGCGACCTTGGGCCCGGCGGCGCCGCCCGCCCTGAACAGCGCGCGCTCCGTCACGTTCATGTCCCGCACGTTCAGCACCACGAAACTCGTGTCACGGTCTACCTTCAGGTCAATCGATACTTCACCTGAACAAAAACACAGCGTATTTTACAAGCTTTAATTTAAATTAATAATAAAAAATAAAAAGACTTTATGGCGACCTCTGTGGCACGGCGGACGAAGCTTGGCCTGAGACAGGAGGTTGCGGGTTCGATTCCCGCCTCGGAACAAATATTTGTGCGATCGCAGATATTTGTTCAGGGTGTTCTGGGTATTTTCTATGTATAATAAAAAATATCTATCTATGTAATATATTGTATTAAGTATATCACTTGTCTAGTACCCATAACACAAGCTCTGCTTAGCTTAGGGCTAGATAATGTTGTGTGAACAGTCCAGAAACAGTTATAATCAAAAAAAAATGCACTCTGTAATATGTGTAATTGGTCATAACTGAATGCAGCATGGTCCAGTGTTGAGTGAGGTGGGAATCTGGCCTATCGGCTGCCAGAGCCAGGAGGCTGTTGCGACTGGCGCGCACTCTGCGCCCTCTCGCTAGAGAGTAAGTTTTCTGTGCTCTGCGCAGGAGGCGCCGGCGGCGCGTACGCGCAGGATCGGCGGAAAGCTGTCTACATGTGTTTAACTTGCTGTGATGGACCCATGTCCCAAAACATCTGTTTGATATTTTTTTTTTTATATCACAGTAAGATTTCGTTTCTTACTGTCCGAAGTGAAACAAAGGGAGTTGATTGCTTCCTGTATATTCAATAGAATTTAAAGTTCCCAGGATATTAAAATTCTATGTGTCCAATATAGAAAGCTGTTATTTTAGGATTCTTGGATGAGCGACAATGGTTTTAGGATTTCTTCACAGTCACAGATGGGGCAAGCAGATGTCCTGACAATGGGTGATGGAGAAAAAAACCTTTCTTGCATAAAATGCGTGTGCTTGGGGAATTTTGGTACCTTGGTTATAACTGATCTGTAGAAATCTCGAGTAATTAGTTGAGATAAGTTATTTCGTCATGAAAGGAGACGTCTAGACATGACTAGATCACTTATCGTATAACACCTTACGAACCTAGGAAATAACTAGATTCTGCATTTCAGTTGTAACTAGATATGAGTCTAATTTGTGTAGCGTTTCAACGAATGGACACTGAAATCTGCGGATACACATACACTGTACTTTGTTTTTCATGTTGGGAGACCGGGATTGAAACAATGGACTATATCTCAACCTGAAATGCGCGCGAACGCGACAGTTGGCGCCAAAAAGCGGAGCGACATCATGCGAGGCTTGCAAGCCCGCACGCTGAGTTTGAATTTGGCGCGAAAAGTTGCGTCTCTTACGCAATGGTGACGACAAGATGTACCAATCACGTGTCACCCAGAAGATGTACAATGGAACAATGGCGTAACAGCAGTGGGGCGTGTTACGCTACGAATAGGAATGAATGCCGTTAGAATGAAGAAATAGCTTTGCGACGGGGAGAGCGGCAGTGTGACCAAATTTAGTAGATTTCTACTTTTTTGGTAGATTTTGAGGATTTTGCAACAGCTGCTAGTAGGGAAAAATATTTCAGTATATTTTGGTAGAATTTTGTATTTTTTTGTATATTGGAAGTTTTTTTTTGAAAGAAGGTGGCATCCCTATCCTTAGTTCTATTCATAGACGGGAATTCCCCATTCACGCGTTTCTCTGTGAGTCTCTCTTTCTAAACACACGTACACAAACTACAAAGAACACTTATTTAGAGCTTAGCGTTGTTCATTCACTATCATAACGTCACCGTCACCCGTTCAGTTGTGTTTTGTCTGCGTCATGAAACGAAAATATATTCAAGGGTATCGGGTGGAGTGGGAGCAAGATCCCTTATTCAAGCAATGGTTAGATAAATCAAAAAATAATGAAGCAAATGCACACTGTAAAGCCTGTAATTGCGACATTCATGTATGTAGCATGTAAAAAATATGAAAGGATTTTCTGGAACCTCACAGGTAAGCAGCACCTGAATAATATCTTAAAACTAATTTAGATCTGTTTATAAAATAGATTTTGTATCAGATATTTTTTTAATTCAACATGTACCTAGGTTCCAAATAGTAAGTATAATTAGGTACGTGCACTAGGCATAAATGGGCATTACCTAACTGTGAGTTTATGTATTTTTCCCCGAGTAAAAGCAAAATATCTTTGGAATTCGTTTGCCCGGCAGGCATATCGTCTATTGGACTAAAATTAAAACTTATAATCTTTCTTTCTTGTTGTAGATAGATACAATTTTCAAAAAAACAACTGTTGCTGAAGAGTTTAAGAAAGCTGAAATAATTATCGTTGCGGCCCTCGTAGAACATAACATTCCCTTTCGTGTTATGGATCACGTGATTTCAAAAGCATTTCATGACTCTGAAATTGCTAAAAAGTTTTCATGCAAGAGAACTAAGTTTGCTGCAATTGCCTACAACGTCCTAGGAAATAACTTTGAAGAAAAAATGCTTGCAGACTTACGTTTAGACCGAGAAGTTGAAACTGAATCTGAAACTCTGATAAGTCCAGTATTTTCTTTAATTATAGACGAGAGCACTGACGTCAGCACTACTAAAGTCCTTGCAGTAGCAACTAAATATTATTCAGAGAAATTTCAGTGCCCACAAACAAATTTTTTGTGTATGATTGATCTGAATGGAGAAACTGCGCAAGATTTGTTTGATAGTTTAAACAATGCCTTAACGGAACGAAACCTAAATCTAACCAATTTAATCGGGTTTGTTGCCGATACTACGAACGTAATGTTCGGAGAAAGGAATAGCGTAGTATCAAAACTCAGGGTAGTAAATCCGAACTGCATCTTTTTCAAATGTATGTGTCACTCAACAAATCTTTCAGTTAGTTATGCATGCAAGAAGCTGCCTCGTACTGTAGAGTTATTCGTCAAAGAAGTGTATACTTATTTTTCACATAGCAGCCAAAGAAATCTGTATGATAATGTAAATGAAGATTCCTAAATGTTTATGACCGACGAATCCCTGAAAAATTTATTTGATTTGTTTGTTTGGTTTGTGGGATTGTGATGAATCTCTGAAGTTTAATTTAAGTATTTGTTTGATTTGTGTAATTGTGATGAAGCTTCATTGACAATAACACCGATGATATACCTAAGTGATTGAGACCGAATGCCTGATGTTTAATTGATTGATAACCCAGTTATTGTATAGTAGACTTTTAGTAGAATCCAGCTTATGTTTAGTAGATTTTGGTATGTTTTTACACTATGTTACAGTAGATATGTCAATTCAAATCTGGTCACACTGGAGAGCGGGATTCATTGAGTTTTGAACTGCGGAAGGAGGAAGTTTAGTTTCGCTAAGCACGAGAGAGTGTACTAGAAATCAGTGTCGTCTGACGGGGTCGTAACTAAAGAAGTGTTTAAGTCTCAGAGAAGACAGTGTTTATAATAATAGAATCAAGTGGCTAGCCTTCAAGAACATTAAAAAGCTAAGTTTTACTGTCCAAATCTGAAATCCAAATGACCTAATGACCTATTAAATCTCAGTAAATATTGGCATCATATATGTGCCTTGATTAACCTCCATATAAAAATGTGATCAGATCATTTGGATTAGTAATATATCTCAATTTGTGCGTGTATTTCAGACATATATATACCTCTATATTGCAGATTTCGTCTATAAAGACGTGTCCTTTTGTTCAGAGCCTAATTTATTAAGGGCCGTAGCAAAAATAGCTACTTAACGCTAAAGATTCTCCCACCAGTAAAATCCGGTTGGTAGTGGTAGGGTAATTAATGGCATATTGGTGTCCTTAGTTACCTGAGGCGAGTAATCTGTTTTCAGTTGAGGGAAAGCTGGATATGTTAGCTATTTCGCGTAATGCTAGGTATTATGAAAGATAACTAACATATCGCACCAGTGGTGGTATTATTAACCGCATTTTAATAATGCAATATAGAGGCTCGTCTTAGATTTAATTTCCTACAAGCCAAACCTGTATGCGGGATTGACTCGTCTTACTGTATTTCATTGATTTGTGTGTGTGTGCTTGAATGATTAAAATATTCCAATACTGAATTTAATATCACACGGTTTGATTTTGCTCAGATAAAACCCTAAATACTTAGGCAGGCTTATCAAATACATTTAGCACTCAGATAGTGCATACAACAGCTAAGAATAAGTAATTTTAGCCTGGATCCCGAGAGAGCAGATGCTGAACGTAAGTCATGAATATGCTAATTAATTAACAATATATTTAATCCTTAAATAGGCTCTGATTGTTTGCACAACGAATTCCCGCTATAAGCGAAGGTGGTTACAAGCGCTATATAAATATCTAAGCGATCTAATATCGGAGGCCTCCGTTTTACAACAACATCAAGATCAGCTACTGCAGACACGAGTTGTCTTAACCACGCATAGGACCAGGAACAAGCTTGTCCTGAAGAATCCACAGATGCTGACTTAGGACCTGGTGCCATGTCGAACCGTTCACCATAGAGGTCATTAGGCGGAGGAGTCGATCACACAGAACTGATAGCGGTCCATAGAAACCTGGCTGAGGTACAGCTCGATAATCACCAGCAAGTATCCATAAAAGTCAAGTCTAGAACCCTGGGGGCCCGATATTGATCGATCTAGCTCTCAAAGGTTCATAGACTTTCGTTAGAGTGCATATACAGCGGAAGTCCGGTTCTAATCTCTAGAAGGATGGGTTTTTTATAAAGATCAACAATTCACAAAACCAATTACGGACTCAAAAGACTCAATCCGGACAGAATTGACCCTTGTTACTAAACACATGACTAGCGGAAACACACTGCCTTAAACATATCAATTTCAAGTAATACCAGACTGGTCCAAATACAGAGAAATATATATCCGTTTCTATTCTAAGCTAAAAAGCAAGTTGTAAGTAAACCGTTCTGTTCAGGCCAATTCATGACCAGCTCTGTTCTGGTGAGCTAAGGTCAGCAGTCTACTGAGGGAGAGAGAGGGGAGGAACGTTCAATTGCTCCACTAGGGTCTAGATGGTATCTAGACCGATACTAGGTAAGGAGGGGGAAACGTCACATTTGGCGCCGAGTGACCAAGGATTTAGTGATAAGGTTATTGCACAAGGCTTTAACCACTAAAAAAATTATCTGAGTTATTTGAATTTAATTCATTTTATTAAAATACACAACGTAGGATCAATCAATTAATTATTTGCAAACATATTAAAGAAGACAGAACGTAACTTCAATTAGTTTTACAACCATAGAAACACGAATTTCAAAATTTCAGAGACCATTGCTATCTATAAATAAAACAAAAGATAAGTCATTATAACTGTGTTACACGAGTTGCTAACGTGTTAGAGGGTTTATTCTGAGTGAAATAAGTTTTAGTTATTCATAAATAACTAAGTATAAGAAATTCAGTATTTGATTATACTTGTGCATGATAATTATAACTGCTTGTTATCATGTCTGCCAACGCTCCAAGGAAAAGTAGCAGGAGAGGTACCACCAGAGACACGTCCGTAACATCAAGGGCAAAGAAGAGTCGTACTGTGGAAACCGCACAGATGAACCAAAGCGATTTAGGTTTTCAGATTTTGGGAAATAAATTGGACGTGATTTTTAAGCGTTTAGATACACTAGAACGAGAGCGCGAAAATGTAAGCATTGCAACTAGTTCCGTGGCGAGTACAGGTTCAATTCCATCGGGGATACAGGGCGATCAAATGATTATACCGCAGACAATAGAAATAGTGCAAAGTTCTGTGCCAGTGACACAGCCCATTATTTCCAGTTCGGAAAACGGAAACACTTATATAATGAGACCGGCTGTTGATAAGCCCGTCTTCAGTGGAAAAAATGACACGAATCCAATGAAATTTTTAAAAAAATTAAAACGATACATAAATTCCAGTAATGGTATGCATCGCGCGGTAGATATTGCGACCGAGTGTTTAACGGGGTCAGCATTAAAATTATTAGAGATATATAGTGACGGATGGACATCCTTAGCTGACTTTGATAGGGATTTTCAGAAAGTGTTTTGGGGAGAAACGCAACAAGAGAGGGCCAAATATAAGCTAGTTAATTCTACTTGGGATTCAAAGTCTCAGACGACCATGAGCGAACATTTCGCAGGGCAAATCGATACAGTGCGATTTTTAACATCACCGTTGACGGAAAGCCATATGGTCAACTCCGTGATTAAGCATTTCCCCGTAGACATACAACGGTTATGGTCAATTCAGAAGGGTAATAAGACTATTTTAGTAGCGGCAGAATTCCTTCGCGATATGGAACAAGATATAACGATTAAAACAAGCGAATCAGATAATTACTCGAATCGAGGTAATGAGCGCGTTGGAAGGGGTAATTACAGGCGCGTAAATTCTATGAACACTTCGTTGGCGTGGAGAGGTCAGAACTCAAATCGTGGACGCGGTCAACGTCGTGGTAGGAATTATTATAGAGGAAATCGAGCCACGTCTTGGCCAGCTATTAAATGGGAAAGGGCCAACAATACCGAATCGAACGGAACAATTAAACCAGTGCCTAAGCCCACGGAATCCAATACAACACAGGCGGCAACTTCAAATCAGGGAAACGCATGAGTGTCGGACACGACAGCCTCTGTGATCCGACAATGAATATAGATGCAAGAGGTTTAAATAGTACCGTTAATATGATTTTAGGACCGGAAATTAGGACGAGATCGGGCGCAAATGTTGTAGCGTATAACTGTATGATAAAGACCGGTTGGAGGCCAGGAAAGGCGTTAGGAAAAACAGAAAACGGGTGCAAAGTTCCAGTAGGTAATGCTATTTGTTCGAACAGTTACAGCATCGAAGCGAGCTTAGGGTTGTTATTAGGAAAAGATAACGACGAAATTCTTTTGTGCCAAGAGGTAGGCAGGCCGTGTAACATCTGCGATAAGCGCGAGGCAAGGTTGTATACAATTTTTAGTGATTCATCCTTTTATGACGACGAAAATACAGCTCACAGCTTATCTCGTTTACCTGAAGTAACAATAAAAATAAACGGAAAAGAGATTAAAAGTTTGCTAGATACAGGAAGTCAGGTTACAGCGATTACATCGGAGCTGTATGATTCAATTAGAAGCGAAGTAGGTGTTTTACCGGAAGTTCCGACACCGTGCATGCAAATTCAAGGTGCGTTCGGGTCGAAGAGTGAAAAGGTTAATAAACTCAATGTGGTTACGATAGAGTTAGGCTCAGTTCAAATCGATACACCCGTAGTTGTTTTAAAAAAGCTTCCGTATCCGATGATATTAGGACATGATTGGTTAGAACGTATGAGGGCGGTCATCACATGTGGTCCTGAAAAGATCTTAAGTATAGAACATCTTGGGATTAGAACTCAAGTTAGAATCGGGTCGGATCACGAATGTTTAGATTGGGAACGAAGATTAAATTGTTTAGAGAGAACAATTACTTCAAACACGACTGATAACGATAAGCGGTTATCCGTAGAACAATACGTCCAGGGGCTAGATAAATCAGTTGAACAAAAGGATTTATTGTTATCTGTTTTGCGGCAATATAAAACGGTGTTTTCACATAAGCCTGGCAGGACCAATAAATACACTCACAAGATTGAAATGACAGATCAAACACCTTTCATGAAACGATCTTATCCGATACCATTCAAACATAGAGATATCGTAGGACAAAAGATAATGGAATTAGAAGCTTTGGGTATCATAAAGCGTGAGTCAACAGCCTTTTGTAGTCCGATGACTTATGTCATAAAGAAAGATGGCAGTGTTCGATTATTGTTAGACGCACGCGAATTAAATAAACGAATGATGGGGGACGTCGAAGCGCCACCCCTCACGTCAGAGATTTTACAGTCTTTTCATAATGTCAAATTCATAAGCGTATTAGATTGCAGTGATGCCTATTTTCACATACCGTTAGATAGTGATTCAACGAAATACACAGGTTTCACGTTTATGGGAAAGTCATACACGTATAATGTATTGCCTCAGGGATTAAAAACATCAGTATCGAGTTTTAGTAGAGCAATGGATATTATCTTGGGGCCTGAAGTCAGAGATTTTTGTGTGAATTATCTAGATGATTTAGTGGTATACACATCGGGGACCCTAGACATGCATTTGGAACATTTGGGACAGGTATTAGAAAGATTGCGGCAGGCCAATATGACATGTAATTTGATTAAATGTAGTTTTTTTCAAACAGAGGTTAAATTTCTCGGCCATATTGTATCGGTAAATGGAGTGAGAATGGACACTGATAAGACAGTGGCCATAAAGCAATTCCCGGCGCCCAAAAACGTAAAACAATTAAGGGCTTTCTTGGGGCTCATAAACTATTTCCGGAGATTTATTCACAAATACGGGGAGCAGACAAAACAGTTATGTAAGCTATTGCAAAAAAGCGAGGCTTTCATATGGACCGAACAGTTAAACGAGGTTTTTGAGCGTGTGAAAATTTTATTTTTAGATACCGTAATGCTAGTTCACCCTGATATCAATAAAACATACTATTTGCAAACGGATAGCAGTGCCGTAGGTATCGCAGGATGTGTCTATCAATTATCAGAAGAAGGTGATCGTATGATCGTAGGTTTTTGTAGTAAAGGGTTGACAGACGCCGAGATTCGTTGGACGGTATCGGAGCAGGAGTTATTTGCTATCATTTTCAGCCTGACAAAATTTGAAACCTACTTACGCGGAGCTAAAATGATCATTCGAACTGATCATAAGAGTCTAACGTTTTTACATTCGTGGAAATTACTAGGTGCACGTATGATAAGATGGGTACATTACATGGGACGTTTTGACTATCGTATCGAGTACATAAAGGGGACCGATAATTGTATAGCAGATGTTTTGTCTAGACACATACCAAACGTGGAGTTAGGTCGAGGAACTAGAATAGTCAGTCCACAACTAAACATGTTTAAAACAGCTAATTATAGACAGGTAACGGGGCAATTAAAAGACATAGTACAATTGCAGAAAGCTGACCCCAAGTTACAAGCAATAATTACGAGGTTGTTGATAAATGACAGTGCGTCACCCTCTATGGAGATGAGGTTTTACGAGATGAAAGACGATATGTTGTTTTATAAGCGCACTGGGTCGGGTGAAAAGGTTATTGTCATACCGGAAGTAATGAGAGACGAATTGATAAAGAATGTTCACGAGGAAATTGGGCATTTTGGTAGGTATAAAGTACATGCTATAATGAGGAAAAGATTCTACTTTACACGTATGTCACGTGAGATTGGTAGAGTAGTGAGAGAATGTGACTTATGTCAGAAAACAAAACATGAGTTACAGGCAACGGTGGGTCCGAGTCAGCCAGTATTAGCTTTGGAAATAGGGGAAATTGTCTTTGCTGATTTGTATGGGCCATTGCCGGCAGGTCAATTCGGGATGTGTTATGTTTTTGTAATGCAGGATGCGTTTAGTAAGTTGATAAAATTGTATGCGTTGCGGAAGGCTACGGGAAAGAGTGTCGTATCATGCGTAAGGAAATTTCATTTAGAAGTAACGATAAAGCGAGTTGTAACGGATAACGGAGCACAGTTTGTGTCGCGAGCTTGGGAAAATGGACTAGCTAAAATGGGTATCGTGTTATCACACACATCAGTACGAAATCCGCGGCCCAACTCTACCGAAAGAGTGAATCGCGAGTTGGGGAGACTGTTCAGAGCCTATTGTAATAAATCACATAAGAGTTGGGTAAGTGTGTTACCAATTATCGAAGAATGCTACAACAATGTAATACACTCTAGTACAAAATATACTCCGTTAGAGCTCATTGAAGGGAATTCAATTAAATTGACAACTGACACTTATATTAAAAGATTTGATGGGGAAAGTCGCGAATCGAAAGAGTTTATGCGCGAGCGAGCGAGAGAAAATATAGTCAAGGCCGCAGCTACACGAGAGGTTACATATAATAAAGGTCATAAACTCATACAATTCAACATCGGAGATAAGGTCAAGTTGAGGACGTTACCAAAATCAGACAAAAGTCAGAAGATAACCAAAAAGTTTGCGTTGCTATACGAGGGACCATACGTCGTGGGTGCGATACCGTATGCCAACGTGTATACGTTGATTAATAATGAAAATCATATCCGAGGGAATTATAATGCTATACACTTGTCAAGGTATTATGAAAACACGAGCGTTATGAATAAATTAAAATAAATTAAAATAAATTAGAATAAATTAAAATAAATTAAAATAAATTAAAATAAATAAAAATAAATAAAAATAAATAAAAATAAATAAAAATAAATAAAAATAAATAAAAATAAATAAAAATAGATTAAAATAAATTTAAATATAAAAAAAAAAAAAAAAAAAAATGGGATTATCTTAGGTTTGAGGGTGGTCAAACACCACAAACATATCTTGTAGATGGGTATCTTAAGGTTAAGCTTAGTTTGAGGGTGGCCACTTTGCGAAGGGAGATCGATAGGTCGAAGTTTTTTTTCTCACGTGTGCTCTTATGAGGAACAGTGTTCTGAGTTGGGAGATTAAGTATTGATGAAAAGTTAAGCACTAGATGTTTCTGCGTGTTCAATTTTCAGAGGGTGGAATGTGATGGACCCATGTCCCAAAACATCTGTTTGATATTTTTTTTTTTATATCACAGTAAGATTTCGTTTCTTACTGTCCGAAGTGAAACAAAGGGAGTTGATTGCTTCCTGTATATTCAATAGAATTTAAAGTTCCCAGGATATTAAAATTCTATGTGTCCAATATAGAAAGCTGTTATTTTAGGATTCTTGGATGAGCGACAATGGTTTTAGGATTTCTTCACAGTCACAGATGGGGCAAGCAGATGTCCTGACAATGGGTGATGGAGAAAAAAACCTTTCTTGCATAAAATGCGTGTGCTTGGGGAATTTTGGTACCTTGGTTATAACTGATCTGTAGAAATCTCGAGTAATTAGTTGAGATAAGTTATTTCGTCATGAAAGGAGACGTCTAGACATGACTAGATCACTTATCGTATAACACCTTACGAACCTAGGAAATAACTAGATTCTGCATTTCAGTTGTAACTAGATATGAGTCTAATTTGTGTAGCGTTTCAACGAATGGACACTGAAATCTGCGGATACACATACACTGTACTTTGTTTTTCATGTTGGGAGACCGGGATTGAAACAATGGACTATATCTCAACCTGAAATGCGCGCGAACGCGACAGTTGGCGCCAAAAAGCGGAGCGACATCATGCGAGGCTTGCAAGCCCGCACGCTGAGTTTGAATTTGGCGCGAAAAGTTGCGTCTCTTACGCAATGGTGACGACAAGATGTACCAATCACGTGTCACCCAGAAGATGTACAATGGAACAATGGCGTAACAGCAGTGGGGCGTGTTACGCTACGAATAGGAATGAATGCCGTTAGAATGAAGAAATAGCTTTGCGACGGGGAGAGCGGGATTCATTGAGTTTTGAACTGCGGAAGGAGGAAGTTTAGTTTCGCTAAGCACGAGAGAGTGTACTAGAAATCAGTGTCGTCTGACGGGGTCGTAACTAAAGAAGTGTTTAAGTCTCAGAGAAGACAGTGTTTATAATAATAGAATCAAGTGGCTAGCCTTCAAGAACATTAAAAAGCTAAGTTTTACTGTCCAAATCTGAAATCCAAATGACCTAATGACCTATTAAATCTCAGTAAATATTGGCATCATATATGTGCCTTGATTAACCTCCATATAAAAATGTGATCAGATCATTTGGATTAGTAATATATCTCAATTTGTGCGTGTATTTCAGACATATATATACCTCTATATTGCAGATTTCGTCTATAAAGACGTGTCCTTTTGTTCAGAGCCTAATTTATTAAGGGCCGTAGCAAAAATAGCTACTTAACGCTAAAGATTCTCCCACCAGTAAAATCCGGTTGGTAGTGGTAGGGTAATTAATGGCATATTGGTGTCCTTAGTTACCTGAGGCGAGTAATCTGTTTTCAGTTGAGGGAAAGCTGGATATGTTAGCTATTTCGCGTAATGCTAGGTATTATGAAAGATAACTAACATATCGCACCAGTGGTGGTATTATTAACCGCATTTTAATAATGCAATATAGAGGCTCGTCTTAGATTTAATTTCCTACAAGCCAAACCTGTATGCGGGATTGACTCGTCTTACTGTATTTCATTGATTTGTGTGTGTGTGCTTGAATGATTAAAATATTCCAATACTGAATTTAATATCACACGGTTTGATTTTGCTCAGATAAAACCCTAAATACTTAGGCAGGCTTATCAAATACATTTAGCACTCAGATAGTGCATACAACAGCTAAGAATAAGTAATTTTAGCCTGGATCCCGAGAGAGCAGATGCTGAACGTAAGTCATGAATATGCTAATTAATTAACAATATATTTAATCCTTAAATAGGCTCTGATTGTTTGCACAACGAATTCCCGCTATAAGCGAAGGTGGTTACAAGCGCTATATAAATATCTAAGCGATCTAATATCGGAGGCCTCCGTTTTACAACAACATCAAGATCAGCTACTGCAGACACGAGTTGTCTTAACCACGCATAGGACCAGGAACAAGCTTGTCCTGAAGAATCCACAGATGCTGACTTAGGACCTGGTGCCATGTCGAACCGTTCACCATAGAGGTCATTAGGCGGAGGAGTCGATCACACAGAACTGATAGCGGTCCATAGAAACCTGGCTGAGGTACAGCTCGATAATCACCAGCAAGTATCCATAAAAGTCAAGTCTAGAACCCTGGGGGCCCGATATTGATCGATCTAGCTCTCAAAGGTTCATAGACTTTCGTTAGAGTGCATATACAGCGGAAGTCCGGTTCTAATCTCTAGAAGGATGGGTTTTTTATAAAGATCAACAATTCACAAAACCAATTACGGACTCAAAAGACTCAATCCGGACAGAATTGACCCTTGTTACTAAACACATGACTAGCGGAAACACACTGCCTTAAACATATCAATTTCAAGTAATACCAGACTGGTCCAAATACAGAGAAATATATATCCGTTTCTATTCTAAGCTAAAAAGCAAGTTGTAAGTAAACCGTTCTGTTCAGGCCAATTCATGACCAGCTCTGTTCTGGTGAGCTAAGGTCAGCAGTCTACTGAGGGAGAGAGAGGGGAGGAACGTTCAATTGCTCCACTAGGGTCTAGATGGTATCTAGACCGATACTAGGTAAGGAGGGGGAAACGTCACATTGCAATGTATGTATGTATGTCCGGGTGGAATCTTGCCACTGAATTTTAAAGCAGTTATCCTCAACCGATTGAGCTGATATTTGGCATACCTGTCAAGTTCCGATGACAATATAATATGATGGTGACAGCGATGCTGATCTGATGATGGAGACGGAAGGTGGACAACGGAACTCCTCGATGGATGAACTCCTCATTTTGGTCAGCACACGGTTACGATCACTAATTTTATAAAACCTTGTATTCAAAAATATATTTTTCAGTAAAAAGGTGGGCCATCTGCATGTTGCGTCATTCTAAAAAGAAATAAAAAAAAATAGATAAAAAAAATAACTTTCAAATATTGGATTTTCTCTGAAAAGGAGCCTGGGTAACAGAAAAAGTACGGCAACTTACTTATTATCTAAGTTTTTATACCTTAAATCTTAGATTACCTCTCAATTCTCCAGTTGTCAGGTTAGGGTGCAGCCACAGACTATAGTGCTTTGGCACCACGAAGGTAGGCAGCCTAGCACCGCGCCAGGGAAACACCACCCCGTTGCTAGCTATGCGCTCCCTGTAAACAACATCAATATTATATACTTGTCACAAGAAAGGATATATACCATGATTTTTAGGGTTCCGTAACCAAATTACGGAACCCTTATGGATCCGTCGTGTCTGTCTGTCTGTCCGTGTATGTCACAGCCATTTTTTTCCGAAACTATAAGAACTATGTTGTTGAAACTTGGTAAGTAGATGTAGTCTGTGAACCGCATTAAGATTTTCACACAAAAATAGAAAATCAAATAAAATTGGGGGAACTGAAACGCATTTTTTTTTCTATCAAACTTACTAGTTCTATTTTTTTTTATATGTTTTTTTTAATCGTAAACCATCCAAGAACTTTTATATTATGTTACTTGCTGCTACGGAACCCTTCATGTGCGAGTCCGACTCGCACTTGGCTGCTTTTTTTGAGTTTTGATTTTTCCCGATATTTCGGCACAGCTGCATGCGCTATGATCACGGGAGAACTAACTATAGTCTTTGCGAGTAGATTTTATTGGCAGATATATCGATCTACCCTCTTTCTCACTCTTTTATTACGAACGATACCACTACCATCGGTTTCACTGTCACTCTTTACTCCACCTCGACACACAACACTAACGGTATCCGGACGCGTAGCAGGTACAGTATTACCCAAGTAATATGGCTTACCAATGTACCTGCGCAGAAGATGATTTTTTTAAAGCGCGGGAAATGCTATTGGTCGACAGCTGTTAGTCAGCCGCCATACTTGTGATTGAGGGGCGTGACTTGCGAGTGAGGCGGAACTAACAGCTGCAGTGTATTATGAACCTTATAATAGTGTCCTAAGGTTGATTGTAAGTTTTAAGCATTCTTTCGTTAATCTTCAGAGCCATACTTTATTTTCTGCGCGAACGAAGATTCACGACGCGCCATATCAGTTGGGTATACCTGTACCACACTTTTTTAATTCTTAGTCATTCTCACCACACAGGCTTCATACATCTTCTCTATTGCAATTTATGTGCATAGTAATCTCAATTGTCTCTTGTACCATTCATGGTATGTAATGTTGCAGCTCCGTTGAGATTACCTGCAGATTGTAGCTCGATCCAATGATTTGAGCCAGTTTCCAAGAGGTGTTCTGCTACGAGTATAGCTGATTTATGCGTGTTGGTGTTCTTGATCACTCAATGTGCTCCTTGACCCGGCACGCGGTCGTAATAATGAAAAGTATCCCTTATGTACATAACCATGACAGTTTCTAAAGTTTTAAATATTATAGTAGTATTTTTAGTAGTAGTAGAGGTTTTTTGTGAATTAGTTCATCCAGGGAAGTACCACCATACCTATTATTGCTGCAAAGCAGTAGTGCTCTCATTGCCTAAATTATAGGCACATGAGACTTTTCATCTTCTGAGGGAAACGGGCGCAGTGCAATCGCCCTCCTTTTCCTAACATCATAATATGCTAAAGCAATTCCCCCCACTACCCCCCCCCCCCCCCCCTTTAAGTTACTCGATGATAATGTAGCTTTCTACAGGTGAAATAGTTTCAGATTAGTTCAGTACTTTTTGATTTTATCCATTACAAACAAACAATCAAATAAAGTTAACCTTTTTATACTACAAAGGCTACAAAGGACAGCCTTATCGCTGACGGCGATTTCTCCAAAATAATTAATCTTAATCCTAATTATATACCTACTAGATGACCCCCCGCGCGACTTCGTCCGCGCGTAGTTTGAAAACATTACCCGGCGCGGCGTGCAGACAACAACTTAAACATCAACAACCACCCCGCGAAATGACTTTTGAAACAACACCACACTCAAGTTTTTCAATTTAGGGGTCACATTTTACCCTTTATTTTCTGAAAATATTTTAATCTTAACAACGATACTGTGAAACGACCTTTGAAACGACACTGAACTTAAGTTTTTCAATTTAGGGGTCCCATTTAACCCTGAAATCCTTAAAATATTTCGATCTCAACAATGACACCGTAAAACAACCTTTGAAACTATACTCAAGTTTTTAAATTTAGGGGTCCCATTTAACCCTGAGGTCCTTAAAATATTTCGATCTCAACAATGACACCGTGAAAAAACCTTTGAAAACATACTCAAGTTTTTCAATTTAGGGGTCCTATTTAACCCTGAGGTCCTTAAAATATTTCGATCTCAACAATGACACCGTGAAGAAACCTTTGAAACCATACTCAAGTTTTTCAATTTAGGGGTCCCATTTTATCCCTGAGGTCCTTAAAATATTTCGATCTCAACAATGACACCGTAAAACAACCTTTGAACCCATACTCAAGTTTTTCAATTTAGGGGTCCCATTGAACCCTGAGGTCCTTAAAATATTTCAATCTCAACAATGACACCGTGAAACAACCTTTGAAACCATACTCAAGTTTTTCAATTTAGGGGTCCCATTTTATCCCTGAGGTCCTGAAAATATTTTGATTTCAACAACGACACCGTGAAACGACCTTTGAAACGACACCATACTCAAGTTTTTCAATTTAGGGGTCCCATTTGAACCTTGAGGTCATGAAAGTATTTCGATTTCAACAACGACACCGTGAAACGACCTTTGAAACGACACCATACTCAAGTTTTTCAATTTAGGGGTCCCATTTGAACCTCGAGGTCCTGAAAATATTTTGATTTCAACAACGACACCATGAAACGACCTTTGAAACGACACCATACTCAAGTTTTTCAATTTAGGGGTCCCATTTGAACCTTGAGGTCCTGAAAATATTTTGATCGCAATGACTACACTGTGAAACTAACTTTTAAATCGTCAAAATACGCTGAAATCTGTCTAAAACGTACAAAAAAAACGTTCCCGTGGCTTTTTTCAGCAAAAATTCAGGTACTGCTGAAACATATTTTTACTATTTTTATATAAGGAATCTACCCGTGAATTTTCAAGTATCTACTACCAACGGTTTCCGAAATACGAAGCATTTTAGTTTTACATTAAAAGCCGTTTTGGACCCCTTACAGGGTGAATTTTCCAAAATCCTTCCTTAGTACACCCCTACACACAAAAAGCAATACATCCTCCAAATTTCATGTATCTAGGTCCAGCGGTTTAAGCTGTGCGTTGCAAAACGCAAAGTGAAACATTAAAAGCCCTTTTTGGACCCCTAAGGGAGCGAATTTTCCAAATTCCTTTTTAAGTACACCTTTACACCCTATAAAGACAACACTCTCCAAATTTCAAGTCTCTACGACCAGGGGCTGTGCGTTGTAAAAACTAAAGTTTTTTATTTTTTTACAAAGAAAACGTTCCCCTGCCGTTTTACAGGAAAATTTCAGGCATCGCACACGTGTTTGTTAATTTTATTTGAGGAATCTCCTTCTAAAATTTCATGGTTCTACTACTAACGGTTTCCGAAATACAGAGCATTTTTGTTTTACATTGGAACCCCATTTTGAAACCCTTAGCATGCGAATTTTCAAAATTCCTTTCTTAGTACAACCCTACGCATCGAGACAAACACATCCTCCAAATTTCAAGTCTCTACGACCTGCGGTTTAGGCTGTGCGTTGGACCTCGGTCAGTCAGTCAGTCAGTCAGTCAGGACAAAGCCTTTTATATATTAGATGATATATGTGTGTATGTGTTTCTGTACCTATACCAAAAAAATATGTTATATTTAGTTTATCTTGAATGCTACATAATCTATCCTTGAATCAAATTGTTGTGCACTGCCTCTAAATTGTTTTCCGCAATACACAAAGGCTAGCTGGAAGAAAATGCTATCTAGCATTAAGTTCGCCTATGTACAATACTTTTTAAGTTGTGCAATAAATAATGTTCTATCTATCTATCCAGGCGAAGTATACCTTGGATGTGCTCCTTGATACGGATTTCTAGCCAGCTGGCATTGTTTACGACGCTATAGGGGAGCATATGGGGTGAGAAGCGTTACCTTGCCGTAACACAGTTAACTAGCACGGAAGGAAAAGTTCTGTTATTACATATACTTGCGAACATCTTTGAAATTAATGCTAATGTTAGTTATGACATGTACTTATTCTAAGTGAAATAAACTTATCTCATCTTATCTTATCTGTTCAGGTTGGTGATGATGTGGACTGTAGATAGGATGGGGTGTTCAGGGTGGATACTCAGCGACGATGCTGCTAGGAAGTAGGTATGGGTAGGTATGAGTAGGTACGATGGCGCCGTGCTGTTGCTGGTCGTGCTGCGGTCGCTGGTGGTGCTACGGGCTGGGACGTGGTGGGGCGCGGCTTGCTGGCCTGGCTACTCGGGGGCACGCGCTGCTGGCTGCTCCGACGTCTCGACGTGCTGCGGCGCGGGGTGCTGAGCGGGGCGCGGTGCGGAGCGCGGGGAGCGTTGCGGGGTGCGGGGAGGGGTTTCGGGAGGGGGCTTGCCTACCACTGGGAATTACTGGGAAGAGGAAAACACCATTTCTTGCAGACTTCTTCGGTTTATTCTTTTTCTTTTTCTTGATTTATAGGAAGGAACTTGCTGACTGACCGAATGCGCAGATTCGCCAAATATATATACTAAAATTGCTAGGATTAAAAACCGCTTGTCATTGGTCAACCAATGGCAAGGCCGGACTTTTAACCAATCACAGGGCCTCAATTTCTTCATACATTTTCTTAACTATGTGGCAGCGTTACCGTTGGGAAAGCGGCTCTTATCTGTTATACTACCTATAGTTCTATTTATTTTTGCTGCTTATTTTTAAGACGCTCCTATCTAGGCTTGTTGTGTTTAGGTAAAATAATGAACGCCCTAACTACCTACTACAATACTTCTTGCTATTCTAACTTATGCTAATGCTTATGTCTTTATTTGCCTCATTAAATAACACTATCAGCTGCGTGGTTGGTCTGCGGGGTTCGCCGTCGTGCACATTAAATAACACTATTAGCTGCGTGGTTGGTCTGCGGGGTTCGCCGTCGTGCACATTATCTATACTTTAGATGGAATGAAATAAGCAGTGCTATATTGTACGGCGGTGTACCTAAAAAGGAGCTATAGCTTACTTGTTTGCCGCGGCTTCGCTCGAGGCGGGGTCAGTGGGCCCCTCTCCAGGGATGAGGGTGGCTTCCGACGCGCACGGACAGTCTGCAACAAAATTGAATTTATTATATATGAGTGCAAAGTTGCTTTTTAACCGCGTGCTCAATTTTGAGGACCAAGCAAGCGAAGGATTTAGTTTATAAATATAGTTTTAAAAATTAGAATCCTGAGCGTTGGTGAGGGAATCAAAAGAGCACCAGTGAAAAATCTTTGCCTTCGAGTGCAACACGTAACTTTTCATCCCACCTCAGCGAGGAAATGACTAAATGCACAAAAAGTAATACACCAAGAAGTCTGAAACTCTAACAAATTAAAATAAAAGGCCAAGTGCGTGTCGGACTCGCCCATGAAGGGTTCCGTAGCAGCAAGTAATATAATATAAAAGTTCCTGGATGGATTACGATTAATTTGACGACCTCTGTGGTGCGGCGGGCGAACGTTCGCCTGCGACGCAGGAGGTTGCGGGTTCGATTCCCGCCTCGGAACAAATATTTGTGCGATCTGCAGATATTTGTTCCGGGTGTTCTGGGTATTTTCTATATATAATAAAAAATATCTATCTATGTAATATATTGTATTAAATATATCAGTTGTCTAGTACCCATAACACAAGCTCTGCTTAGCTTGGGGCTAGACAATGTTGTGTGAACTGTCCAGCATTATTTATTATTTTATTTATTTATTTTTATGACGTATTAAAAAAAATAGTTACTAGATCTCGTTCAAACCAATTTTGAGTGAAAGTTTACATGGTAATTGTACATTATATTTTTTTTTTAGTTTTATCATTCTCTTATTTTAGAAGTTATGGGGGGGGGGGACACTTTTTACCACTTTGGAAGGGTCTCTCGCGCAAACTATTCAGTTTAGAAAAAAATTATATTAAAAACCTCAATATCATTTTTGAAGACCTATCCATAGATACCCCACACGTATAGGATTGATGAAAAAAAAAATGTTGAGTTTCAGTTCTAAGTATGGGGAACCCCAAAAATAATTGTTTTTTGTTTAATTTTTATGTAAAATCTTAATGCGGTTCACAGAATACATCTACCTACCAAGTTTCAACAGTATAGCTCTTATAGTTTCGGTAAAAAAAGGCTGTGACATACACGGACAGACAGACAGACAGACAGACAGACACACATGACGAATCCATAAGGGTTCCTTGTCTTTGACTACGGAACCCTAAAAAGGTTGTATGATAAATTCGGCACCATGGAGGTAGAAGTAAAAAGGTTTAATGATGTTTGAATTCACAAACTTAGTGGACATGATGTTCTAAATTCAATTTTACTTTATCCTCTAGCGGATAAAACGGCTTTTACACTCAGATATCGACGAGCAAAAATACTCTTTTTGAGATGGAGGGATGAAAATATACTTCACTAGCTGACCCACCGGCGACTGCATCTGCGAGTAACGACGTAGCAAGCACACACTTCCGCTAACATAGGGCAGTTAAGCCCGTAAGTTATTTACACTTCAATAAGTACAGTAGCGAGTTAACTTGCGTCACCGGCGAGAGATAAGTCGCTTTTGCCGTTTATAAAAATAATATTAATAAAAATAAATAATGCTGGACATTCCACACAACATTATCTAGCCCCAAGCTAAGCAGAGCTGTTATGGGTACTAATACAATACATTAAATAGATATTTTTTTATTATACATAAAAAATACCCAGAACACCCTGAACATATAGCTGCAGATCGCACAAATATTTGTTACGAGGCGGGAATAGAACCCGCAACCTCTTGCGTCGCAGGCGCACCTTCGCCCGCCGCGCCACAGAGGTCGTTGTTTGAAAGGCAAAAGTGAGTTAAGTAGTAAGTTGTAGATTAAGTTAAGTTGAATAGGTTGCGATCCTATTTTTTGGCGAGTCCAGTGCGAAGTACTCTCTCGCGTCTCCCCCACCCCACCAACTGGCCGGCATGTACACGGGCGAGTTTAGTAAAGTCCATAAATTCGCATAATGCGGCCGCAGACACGTGTTACTTTTTTATGACTAACTTAGACTACTCACTCGCCTACGTTTGGATGCTACTTACAACTTACTACTTATTACTTAACTGACTGACTGTACTTATTGAAGTGTAAATCGGGCTTTACTCTACGATGCTACGATGTAGCAAGCACTCCTTAGAATTTAAATTTATTCATTACGTCACTACTACGAGGCTACGACGTAGCAAGCACTCTTTGCTATGCTACGGTTATTACTCTACGAGCCTGCGATGTAGCACTCAGCTACGACTGTGCGGCTATGACGTAGCCAGCACTCTTTTTTTTTTTCTTTTTTTCTTTTTTTTTATACTACCAAGGTAGCAAACAAGCTTACGGCCCACCTGTTGGTAAGCGGTTACCGTAGTCTTTGCTATGCTAGGGTTTTTACTGTACGAGCCTACGATGTAGCACTAAGCTACGACTACGAGGCTACGACGTAGCAAACCTCTTTGCTATGCTACGGTTATTACTCTACGAGCCTGCGATGTAGCATTACGCTACGAGGCTACAAAGTAGCAAACACTCTTTGCTATGCTAGGGTTATTACTCTACCAGCCTGCGATGTAGCATTACGCTACGAGGCTACGACGTAGCAAACCTCTTTGCTATGCTACGGTTATTACTCTACGAGCCTGCGATGTAGCAATACGCTACGAGGCTACAAAGTAGCAAACACTCTTTGCTATGCTAGGGTTATTACTCTACGAGCCTGCCATGTAGCACTACGCTACGAGATTACGACGTAGCAAACACTCTTTGCTATGCTACGGTTATTACTCTACGAGCCTGCGATGTAGCACGACGCTATGAGGCTACGACGTAGCAAGCACTCTTTGCTATGCTAGGGTTATTACTCTACGAGCCTGCGATGTAGCATTACGCTACGAGGCTACGACGTAGTAAACACTCTTTGCTATGCTACGGTTATTACTCTACGAGCCTGCGATGTAGCACTACGCTACGAGGCTACGACGTAGCAAGCACTCTTTACTATGCTACGGTTATTACTCTACGAGCCCGTGATGTAGCACTAAGCTGCGACTACGAGGCTACGACGTAGCAAGCTTTCTAGACCTTTATGCTCCAGCTTCGGCCACATCGTCACTTGCTAAGAGATGAGATTGTGTCTCTTAAAGCTAAGGCCAAACCAACGTGTTCAGCCCACATCCTCAGTGGCGTGCATGATGTCAATCAATGGTAAGTCAATGGTTCGCCACCGTGCACGCCATCGCGGACACGGGCTGAACGCGTTGGTTTGGCCTTAACTTTATACTCAAATGGCTGTGGCGTAGCGTACACAACCAGCAAGGCGCTTGCAAATATGGCAGAGAACACCAGAGCAGCCAGGCAGAGGGCGCGTCGCTGTGAGCAGACCGCTCCGGGATACTGGTACTACTCACATGGCTGTGGCGTAGCGTACACAACCAGCAAGGCGCTTGCAAATATGGCAGAGAACATCAGAGCAGCCAGGCAGAGGGCACGTCGCTGTGAGCAGACCGCTACGGGATACTGTAGTACTCACATGGCTGTGGCGTAGCGTACACAACTAGCAAGGCGCTTGCAAATATGGCAGAAAACACCAGAGCAGCCAGGCAGAGGGTTCGTCGCTGTGAGCAGACCGCTACGGGATACTGTAGTACTCACGTGGCTGTGGCGTAGCGTACACAACTAGCAAGGCGCTTGCAAATATGGCAGAAAACACCAGAGCAGCCAGGCAGAGGGCGCGTCGCTGTGAGCAGACCGCTACGGGATACTGGTACTACTCACATGGCTGTGGCGTAGCGTACACAACTAGCAATGCGCTTGCAAATATGGCAGAAAACACCAGAGCAGCCAGGCAGAGGGCGCGTCGCTGTGAGCAGACCGCTACGGGCGTCTCATGCAGGTCCCTGGCTTCCCTCGCCTTGTCGGTGTCTGATGAGAAACAAACAAAGATAAGATAAGATATAGGTAAGTAGGTGCTACTACTCTGTACATGAATATTGTAATGATAAATGATGATGTAATTTTGGTAATTTATGTAGTAGGTAAGTATCTAACCTATTTTAATTTGTCATTTTCTGTTTTGTGTTTACGTTATTAATAAGACTTTTATCCTGTGCTTTTATCTGATGTTGTATTTTTATATTAGTGACATCTTTCATCCTATATCTGGGGGGTTTGTACGAGAAATTGACAGTATTCGAAACTATATGAAGTTTCATTTCCTTCCATACATTTACTAAGCGAAACCGAGAACACTAAGGACGCTGTCAGAAAATGTATTGAAGAAAACGAAACTTAATATAGTTTCGAATACTGTCAAATTCTCGTACTAAGGGTACTGACGCAAGTAGAGGTATCCAATTATTTTGTACCTATAACTATGTTTCGACACAATTTAACATTGTTTGCGAATAAATAAATAAAATGACATGAAAGTTTATTTCACTTAGAATAGGTACAACAAAACATAAAGATACATACATAGACACACGCCTCCCTCCCGAAAGGGCAGGCAGAGCCTCAAATCGGCCTCTTTTCACTGTGGATTGCACCATTGTGGGAAATAGACGTGACAAGTGGTGAGCTCATCGCCGCCATCGCTTCCCACGACCGACTCTGCTAACACTTTCTTCCAGTAATAACACATTCTTCACATTCATTCATTACATTAAAGATGTTCGTAAGTTCGACGACCTCTGTGGCGCGGCGGGCGAACGTTCGCCTGCGACGCAGGTTCGATTCCCGCCTCTGAACAAATATTTGTGCGATCTGTAGATATTTATTCAGGGTGTTCTGGGTATTTTCTATGAATAATAAAAAATATATATCTATTTAATGTATTGTATTAATTATATCAGTTATCTAGTACCCATAACACAAGCTGTGCTTAGCTTGGCGGCTAGATAATGTTGTGTGAACAGTCCAGCAATATTGATTTATTTTATTTTACGCTCAGGGTTCAATATGCCGCCCGCGACGTAAGACACTGCTTTATCCCCTTGGTGTATAATCAACTATTAACAACTACTAACATTATCTAGCCCCAAGCTAATTGGGGCTAGATAATGTTGTGTGAACGGTCCAGCATTATTATTATATATTTATGAGACACTATCAATCAAAATATGCATCTTAGGTCTCCTAGATTCCGCAAAATCAGGTTTTGCTATCTCAAAATGTGTTGATGAGCTGTGATTATCAAAAAACACAATAAAACTTTAATTTCGGGCCACAAGCAAAACGTTCCACGTGGTACTTACCAGCCAGGAAGGCGACGTCATCTAAATCTTGATCCACCATGTACCGCCAAGCCGCTGCTGAACAAAACGTTCCACGTGGTACTTACCAGCCAGGAAGGCGACGTCATCTAAATCTTGATCCACCATGTTCCGCCAAGCCGGTGCTGAACAAAACGTTCCACGTGGTACTTACCAGCCAGGAAGGCGACGTCATCTAAATCTTGATCCACCATGTTCCGCGAAGCCGCTGCTGAACAAAACGTTCCACGTGGTACTTACCAGCCAGGAAGGCGACGTCATCTAAATCTTGATCCACCATGTTCCGCCAAGCCGCTGCTGAACAAAACGTTCCACGTGGTACTTACCAGCCAGGAAGGCGACGTCATCTAAATCTTGATCCACCATGTTCCGCCAAGCCGCTGCTGAACAAAACGTTCCACGTGGTACTTACCAGCCAGGAAGGCACGTCATCTAAATCTTGATCCACCATGTTCCGCCAAGCCGCTGCTGAACAAAACGTTCCACGTGGTACTTACCAGCCAGGAAGGCGACGTCATCTAAATCTTGATCCACCATGTTCCGCCAAGCCGCTGCTGAACAAAACGTTCCACGTGGTACTTACCAGCCAGGAAGGCGACGTCATCTAAATCTTGATCCACCATGTTCCGCCAAGCCGCTGCTGAACAGAGAGGTGTTAGTTTAAAATTGCATCTATATTTTGCACACGTCTCAATATTATTACTAGGCTTTTGTATCATGTGCCTGTAATTTCACCGGCACCCTTCAAAACGGAACACAGCAATGCGAGCACTACTGCTTTGTGGCAGGAATAGGTAACTTCCCCGAACGAAGTCCTTCTTTTATTTTTTGAGCATCGCCGTTAGGTCGCATGCGTTTCGATCTTCCATAGGTTACATTTCGAGGAATGCTCCCAGGAACTGCACGATCTGATCCCACCATCTCCTTTTCATCATAGGACGAGCAGACGCACAGCTCGGTACATCCTTACCTCATTAGTATACCCTCTATTCGCTCTAAACGTTTCAGTTCTACCTTTATAATGTGAACTGCTAAGGAGTGGAATACACTACCGTCGTCTGTATTTCCTGAAATCTATAATCTGGGTCTCTTCAAGGCTAGAGTGAATAGGTGCCTTCTAGACCTTTGTGCTTCATCTTCGGCCACATCGTCACTTACCGACAGGTGAGATCGTGCTGAAACAAAGATCTATCAATGTAAAAAAAAACTACTAGGTACAAACCTTTAGCTGATCCGTTTCTATCAGCCTTGTATTTGCCGATGGGTTCCATCTGAATGCCGTCCATCACTCCGCACGCCGCATGCCGAACACTACCTGCAAATATATCTCTGCTTTATTTTATATTATTTATTAAGGAAAAACAAACAACTACTTTATATATACGACCTCTGTGGCGGGGCGGGCGAACGTTCGCCTGCAACGCCGGAGGTTGCGGGTTCGATTCCCGCCTCGGAACAAATATTTGTGCGATCGCAGATATTTGTTCAGGGTGTTCTGGGTATTTTCTATGTATAATAAAAAATATCTATCTATGTAATATATTGTATTAAGTATATCAGTTATCTAGTACCCATAACACAAGCTCTGCTTAGCTTGGGGCTAGATAATGTTGTGTAAAATGTCCAGCATTATTTATTTATTATTATTATTTATATAGAAACTTATATAGTTTTTTTTTTTTTTTTTTTTTTTTTTTTTTAATTTACAGAAAGGATAATAAAAGATATGTACAAAATACATATGAAACAGTTGTGCTACCTGAAGACCGCTGCAAGCGATCTAAAGGTAGCTCACACAACCAGACGGAAGCGTCCCTAAGATGCTGGCTGCATTGCCACGCTGAATGGCAATACTAATGCGTTGAGCCAGATAAGAGCCAGCCAGAAATATTATATTATATAGAATATTATTATTATTTATTTATATATAGAAGAGCGGTATCTCCTTCTAACACAAGCATATTTTTTGCTTAAAAGGAGACTCCAAACCCTTTTAAATTGTAGACCTTACGTTAATGAAATACACATTTGTATTTGTATTTGTATTTGTATATATATATATATATATATATATATGTGTATTGGTACCATCAGTGTTACTTAAATTTAAATATGTAAGACTTATTAATAACTAGCGACTCGCCCCGGCTTCGCACGGGTAGCTCTCGTTGACCCCCTCCCCCCCCCCCCCCCCCCCCCCTTCCTACCCCTCCCCTATGTCAATCTCCTGGTTCTAAGCTACCTCCCCACCAATTTTCAGCCAAATCGGTTCACCCGTTCTTGAGTTATAAGTGGTGTATAACTAACACGACTTTGTTTTATATATTACTAGCGACCCGCCCCGGCTTCGCACGGGTAGCCCCCGGTGACCCCCCCCCCCCTTATTACTTATTCTTCTATTCGGAGCGGAGAAGAATCTACCAAAAAAAGATAACTAACATCGGTCCAGCCGATCTTTTTTTTTTAATGAAACTAATAGGCAAACCAGCTTACGGCCCACCTGTTGCAAAGTGGTCACCGTCGCTTATAGACACCGGCAACACGGGGGGTATTGTCGATGCGCTGCCTACCCTGAAGGAATTTATAAACATTCTTCTTATTTTTCTTCATTTGTCTTTTTCTGTTGAGTGATAAGTGTTTTTTTTTTTTTTTTTTTATACTACTTGAGTGACGGAACTAGCTGATGGCCCACCTGATGTTAAGCGGTAACCTCTGCCTATGAACAGTGCATTACCTTATTGGTCACGTCCACCTAGGACGCGTCCTATGTGGCATTGCACTGCGCCCGCCACCCTGAGACATAAAGATGAAAAGTCTCATGTGCCTGTAATTTCACCGGCACCCATACCCTTCAAACCGGAACACAGCAATGCGAGCACTACTGCTTTGCGGCAGAAATAGGTAAGGTGGTAGTACTTCCCCGGACGAACTATTTCACAAAAAAGATCTACTACTACTAACCTACTACTAAGTGGTGTAACTAACACGACTTTGTTTTATATATGTATATAGATGTAATCCACAACGTTCTCCACATGTTAGTTTTATAAATGACTGCAAAAAGATGCAGCTAGAGGGTCTGTCAGATGATTAATAAACATATAAATCTCAGTACGTAAGTAAACGAAAGAGAAATAACAAAACCCCATTCAAAGAAAAATGTAATCTATATGTATATAAAACAAAGTCGTGTTAGTTACACCACTTATAACTCAAGAACGGATGAACCTATTTGGCTGAAAATTGGTGGGGAGGTAGCTTAGAACCAGGAGATTGACATAGGGGGGGAGGGTAGGAGGGGGGTTCACCGGGGGCTACCCGTGCGAAGCCGGGGTGAGTCGCTAGTTATTAATAAATAGTAAATAAGAGTAGGTACAGTCCGATCACCGTATATAAGATGGCGCCTGCCTTGGTATTTTATTTTATTAAAGTGGAGTGGACGCTCTCGCTTGAAGTGCTAAATTCTTATTTTTTTGTGTTTTTTGCGCATTATAGCTCGTCCACACTTCTTCAGATTGCGAAAGTTGATTTCGCGAGAACTAGGAGACAACACACTTGTTTTAATTGATAGTATCTGGTCGAGACTGAGTTAGGGCGTATATTAATTTGGGTTTGGAAATCTGAACGACCCCTAGAAGAAAGAAATACACACACCTACTTACACGGGCTTACCTTGACTTGAGAATGTCAAATCAAATCAAATGAAATCATTTATTTGCTAAATAGAGTTGAAGAGGTTCTTAAAACATTTATACACAGCACCATTCTATTTCACCATTCTAGGTTGAGCAAATTACAGGTGAAAAATGAAAAAAAAAACGACTTTGTTGACTTTGACGTTTCACTTTATTTTGACAGTTAAGTACAGAGCTGGCGCCATCTATTTACAAGGGTTTAAGCATGATGTGAAACGGCCGTGAAAACCCCTAATTGGCTTCGCATGGCTTGTGCATTTGCGTTACAGACCGTTCACCGTAAGATGACACCTGCCTTGGTTGGCACGCCATACAAGGCAGGTGTCATCTTACGGTGAACAGTATGTACGTGTAGGGTTGTTATCTTCTGTACAAGTTAGTACTAAACTAACTACCTAGATGTCGCTGTTAAAAGTTGTAATTCCTGAATCGCGCTGACGAAAACGCACGGTTGGGCTTTATCAATCATTCTAACCTCCCATTAGTTGATCACAGATAATATGCTAATGTGTTATTAGTTTTTGTATTAGGTACCTACTTACTGTAGTACCTATTATAAGTAAGAAAGTAGTACTTATAAAAGTACTCAATCATTACTCATCTCAGTGGCAGCCAAGCAAAAGCAACCAAACAAGCCAAAAACTACAATAAATATGCACAAAGGCAGGTGGTATCTTACGATGAGAGAATTTAGTCCAAAAAATCGGCCAAGTGCGAGTGCAAGTCGGACTCGCGCACGAAGGGTTCCATACCATTATTTATAAAAACGGCAAAAAAAACACGTTTGTTGTATGGGAGCCTCCTTAAATATTTATTTTATTACATTTTTTAATATTTGCTGTTATAGCGGTAACAGAAATACATCATCTGTGAAAATTTCAACAGTCTAAGGGTGCGTTCAATGGGTACACTCCAAGGGTGTAGTTGTTTTTTTAACCAAGCTCTGAGGCTCTGAACGACTTGGATTGACACGGAATGTCAATGCCACTGTAAATTTTTGATGTAAACAAGCGCTTTATTCACCCGGTGTTGCCAATTTAGCTCTTTTAGAGCTAAATTCAGCTCTATTTCAACATTGTCAGCTCCACTTTTTTTCAAAGAAGTTAGTAGATAGTATGAATGAATGAACGACAAAACCAAAGCCTTATTGTTATTGTAGCTGTGTAGTTTACCATTTTTGGATCTCATGAAGTAGTTTTTTTTTAATTTTCAATATTAATAGTAAATAAAGCCGCAAATGTCAGTTTTTTTTCCAAAATTTTGTTACCAAGTTTTTTTATTTTGCATTGGACCGAGGAACTTGTTTTGTAAATATGGTACTTGTTATGTCTTTATATCGATATAACTACTAACACCCTATTGTACCTACACCAAGAAATAAACGTAATATAAAAAAAAACAGTAAAATGGGCGGCATTATCGCTGAAAGCATATTAAAGTGTGTATTTATATTTTATTAATATACTTATACAAAAAACTTTCGAAACATTTTGAGAATTTTCTGGTACATTTGGTACGGAACCCTGAATGCGTGTGATCCGACGAGCACTTGACAACAAAAATCCTTCCAGCCTTGATAGGTACTGATAAATTTGACAAAAGCTAGCCTTGATATTTCACAGAAAAAATATTGGCGATGTTTGCAACATCGTCATCAATCAGCCAACATAAACCGCTACTGGACATCTGAACATATCTGTGGATGTAATTTCATCAATATCGGTTCAGCTGTTACAGCGTGATTGATTAACAAAGTCTTAGAGCATTTAATACCAAAGTAATCCAGGAGCTGATAACAAGTCCTGTTTCACTTTATATAAAAAACCCTCTCGTGGAATCTGGAACTTTCGCAGTTACTATATTACTTGTTGGGCTTACATAAAATATTACTCCATCTATGGATGGAACAGGATTTTTGGGGGGGAAGGGTGGGATCGACTTGACTTTGACAGCAATCTAACGTCAAAATCGTAACAACCGAACACCCACCCAAAACGGTGGGTGTTCAGTTAGGGTCACGTGACTCTAACCGAACGCTCTAACCGAGCCTCCGAACGGAACAACCCATAAGCTTTGGCGACAAGCACATGATTTGACTTTGACAGACGTCAGAATTGTCAGAGGTAGTTGTTCGGTTAGGGTCACGTGACGCTAACCGAACGCTATAACCGAGCCTGTGAACGGAACAACCGTACACTCTGGTGACAACCAACACTGAGAGTGTACCCACTGAACGCACCCTAACTATCACGGTTCATGAGATTCAGCCTGGTGACAGACGGACAGCCGAGCCTCAGGAATAGTGTCCCGTTTTACCCTTTGGATACGGAACCCTGAAAATAGCAGAAAGATAATGGTACGCCATACTAGGCAGGTGCCATCTCACGGTGAACGTGTAGGAACGTTATCTTCTGTACAAGTTAGTGCTAAACAACAACCTACCTAGATGTCGCTGTTAAGAGTTGTAATTCCTGAATCGCGCTGACGAAAACGCACGGTTGGGCTTTATCAATCATTCTAATTAGTTGTTCATATATAATCGCAAATGTGTTATTATTTTTTGTATAAGGTACCTACTTACTGTTGTACCTATTATAAAGGATTTATATTATAACAAGCAGCGCCCCGCGGTTTCACCCGCGTAAGTCTCGATCCCGTGGGAATATCGGGATAATAATGTGCCTATGTGTGTGTTATTCCGGGAGTCCAGTTATCTCCATTCCAAATTTCATCCAAATCTAGTTTAGGTGAAAGGAAAGAGTAACAAACATCCATCCATCCATCCATCCATCCATCCATACTTACAAACTTTCGCGTTTATAATATTAGTAGGATATGGTGTATATAGTTAGATAGATATAGGCAAAGTATTAATATTATGTAGGTACAGATATTGCAAAGTGTCTGGCTGTCGAGGGGCATGGTTGGATTTCAGCGCGTTTCCCCACTTTCCCCAATGCCCCATTAAAGTGGAGGGTAGTGGATCAAAAGCCCTGAACGTCCTTTATGCCTTGTTTGATCTGCGGTAGAGCACGCACTTGGAATATAGAATAAACCAGAAGGCTATTAGGCTATTGGTAGTCGCTAGTTAGAAGGCGCTGTGTCGCCAAAACACATGCCTCCCCCGCGCCTATAGAAAAAAGAAAAGAAAGAAAGAATATATATTTATTTGTATAAGTACAAGAGCTACACAGAAACACAGAACACACTAAGAAGAAACAGATATGGAGGTACTAGGTGTAACTCAAGTAACAAAATGGCTCAAAGTAACTATCATACTTCACACCACTAGGGGTAATATTTTGGTGATGACTGACGACGACGAGTGTTATGACGACCTCTGTGTCGCGGCGGGCGAAGGTTCTCACTGTGACGCAGAAGGTTGCGGGTTCGATTCCCGCCTCGGAACAAATATTTGTGCGATCTGCAGATATTTGTTCAGGGTGTTCTGGGTATTTTCTATGTATAATCAAATATATATGAGTAACTATAATAATATGTAATAATATGTAATATAATATGTATTGTATGTATTTATTTACAGAAATAATAATACAACTAATACCAGGTATGTACAAAGTACATATGAAACAGTAATACCTGAAGACCGCTGCTAGCGATCTAAAGGTAGCTCAACTGATCCAAATCACTACCAGACGGAAGCGTCCCTAAGATGCTGGCTGCATTGCCACGCTGAATGGCAATACTAATGCGTTGAGCCAGATAAGAGCCAGCTGTCGGGTCACGCGTCGCTTCGACCAGATGCCCTGAATATTGTATTGTATTAAGTATATCAGTTATCCTAGTACCCATAACACAAGCTCTGATTAGCTTAGGGCTAGATAATGTTGTGTGAACTGTCCAGCATTTATTATGTTGTCAACAATGACAAAATGGCTGCTTGACTTTTTTTCCAAAGAATGAATGTTAAACAAATTTTATTATTTAAACCAAAAATATATTTAAATGTAAAACTTACGTATGAAATGTGATTCTATCGTTTTTAGGGTTCCGTACCCAAAGGGTAAAACGGACCCTATTACTAAGGCTCGGCTGTCCGTCTGTCTGTCTGTCTGTCTGTCGGTCTGTCACCAGGCTGTATCTCATGAACCGTGATAGTTAGACAGTTGAAACTTTCACAGATGATGTATTTCTGTTGCCGCTAGCTATAGCTAACAACACAGATAACTATTATGACAGCTATAGATTATATAACTAAAAAACAGAATAAAATAAATATTTAAGGGGGGCCCCCATACAACAAACGTGATTTTTCAAAATTTAGGTAAAGCAATGATCTACGAAGTCAGTTTTTGGATGGGTGACCACTTTTTGCGTGCAATATGTATTTTTATTTTTTTACAAACCTGTTTTTTGCCGTTTTTGTAAATAATGTTACGATACCCTGGAGGAAATACCCTGCCGTCATCTGTCTTTCCTGAAAACTATAATGTGGGTCTCTTCGGGTTAGGTTCATGTCACCCCAGGTTCAATTCACTCCGAAAAACATTACAGAATAGTTACTACGGCGCCAATCGACGGTACTAGCAGCGATATAAATTAATGGGAATTATGGTGAGTATAGGTTTTTTCATCTATTTATCTCACTGGTTTTTTCTTTGTCTATTGAACGAAAAATGTCGAATGAAATGAATAGGTGCCTTCTAGACCTTTGTGCTCCATCTTCGGCCACATCGTCACTTACCAACAGGTAAGATCATGGTCAGACAAAGGTCTATCAAATTAAAAAAAAAAAAAAACTCATTGATACTATTTGGCGTGGTGACAGTTTTTACGCGTAACACGAGTTCTGGTTTATTCTATATTCTAAGAGCACGCAGATAGATTTAGTACAGGTAGGTAGGTACAGTATTCCCGAGGGAGAAGGGTACCAGGGCAGGAGTTTTACGCAAACATACGCACATAGAAACACGACTGTTATCCCGAAGGAGTAGGCAGAGCCTCAAAAGGACTTTTCACTGTGCGGTGCAACATCGTTTTTTAGGGTTCCGTAAAAAATATTACGGAACCCTTATGGATTCGTCATGTCTGTCTGTCTGTCTGTCCGATTATGTCACAGCCACTTTTTTCCGAAACTATAAGAGCTATGCTGTTGAAACTTGGTAAGTAGATGTATTCTGTGAACCGCAAAAAGATTTTCAAACAAAAATAGAAATAAAACAATAAATTGTTGGGGTTCCCCATACTTAGAACTGAAACTCAAAAAACTTTTTTCCATCATACCCATACGTGTGGGGTATCTATGGATAGGTCTTCAAAAATGATATTGAGGTTTCTAATATTTTTTTTTCTAAACTGAATAGTTTGCGCGATGGACACTTCCAAAGTGATAAAAAGTGTGTGTGTGTGTGTGTGTGTCCCCCCCCCCCGTAACTTCTAAAATAAGAGAATGATAAAACTAAAAAAAAATATGATGTACATTACCATGTAAACTTTCACTCAAAATTGGTTTGAACGAGATCTAGTAAGTAGTTTTTTTTTAATACGTCATAAATCGTATTCCATCCAAGAACTTTTATATTATGTTACTTGCTACTACGGAACCCTTCATGGGCGAGTCCTGCTCGCACTTGGCCGCTTTTTTTGTATGAAGATTTCTGCCTGGGGTTGTATGTGACGTGTGGTTTTAGCATCAGTACTAACAACATACCACAGACGTAGAATTTTTTCGCTACTAAATATATGCAATATACTGCAGTCGTTACCTGTGCATATAGTATTATTTGATCTGTGCCTGTGCTAAACTCGGCCCAGACAAGCAATATCCGTGTCTATCTGAGCGTGCGGAAATTTACAATTATTGACTTCATTTAAGGCTTCAAAATTACCAATCTTAGATTAGATTTTTAACTGACCAAATAGATTTTCCAGTACAATATTCAAATTAAAAATATACATGGATACTACATGTAATACCGAGGGATCACCCAGACAGAAACACGATAGGACAAAACTGTCTCGATAAAAAAAAACAAAATTACCTGTAACTTTTGGCTAGATTCGATTGTTTGTCAATATGGTACAGATTATTTGGCCAAAAATTGCATAAATAAGATCAATACAATAAAACGGAGGGATCACCCACGGGGTTTTTCAAAATTGTCTACATTTCACGAGATATTCAATAAAAACCGCTTTTTAGAGCGGCGCGAGGCGTTTTTTTGCATGAAGATTTCTCAGTACGAGTTAGTAAAGTACCTACGTGGTGTATAGCTGTAATTTGTCTAAAATGAACGGGGTTGTATGACGTGTGGTTTTAGCGTCAGTAAAAATATACTGCATTCGTTACTCTTGCTACACTCGGCCCAGACAAGTAATTTCCGTGTCTGTATGAGCGTGTGGAAATTGTCAATTATTGACTTAATTCAATAATTCCTCGCAACCTCCTGCGTCGCAGGCTAACCCCCGCCTGCGCGCCACAGAGGTCGTAATAGTCACAATATGTCTCCCAGCATCCCTCGCAACCTCCTGCGTCGCAGGCTAACCCCCGCCTGCGCGCCACAGAGGTCGTAATAGTCACAATATGTCTCCCAGCATTCCTCGCAACCTCCTGCGTCGCAGGCTAACCCCCGCCTGCGCGCCACAGAGGTCGTAATAGTCACAATATGTCTCCCAGCATTCCTCGCAACCTCCTGCGTCGCAGGCTAACCCCCGCCTGCGCGCCACAGAGGTCGTAATAGTCACAATATGTCTCCCAGCATTCCTCGCAACCTCCTGCGTCGCAGGCTAACCCCCGCCTGCGCGCCACAGAGGTCGTAATAGTCACAATATGTCTCCCAGCATTCCTCGCAACCTCCTGCGTCGCAGGCTAACCCCCGCCTGCGCGCCACAGAGGTCGTAATAGTCACAATATGTCTCCCAGCATCCCAAATTTTATAATTGTGAGGTTACTAGAAGTGGGTACCCTTTTTTATTTTGCTATTTCCATACAAACATTTGTATGTGCAGACGACCTCTGTAGCGCGTCGGGCCAGCAGCTGGCTGAGACGCGAAAAAACGCGGGTTCGACCCCCGCTGCGGGACAAATGTTTGTATGATCTGCAGATATTTGTTCAGTGTGTTCTGGTACTATTATTTATTCTGTGGTTCTGGGTATTTTAAATGTATAATAAAAAATATCTATATGTGTAATGTATTGTATCAAGTATATCAGTTATCTAGTACCCATAACACAAGCTCTGCTTAGCTTGGGGCTAGATAATGTTGCCTGAACTATCCAGCGTTATTCATTTATTTAATTTTTAGTTCCGTACCCAAAGGGTAAAACTCGCACTTGGCCGGTTTTATGGTATAAATTACGAGTTGCTATACCTTCAGCCGTTCCTGAGGAAAAGAGGCATGACAGACAGATAGACTGACAATAAATATTTATATCCTATAATGGTTCCGTTAGGACCTTTAAGGCTGCGGGACCCAACAAAATTAGATTTTATGCACAAAGGTGGACAACGGGATTAAATATATTTATGGAAAATTTACGTCCACCTGGGTGGTCTACGGGAAATAAGCTTTTGTGAAAAATATATTTTTCAATACAAGCATTTATAAAATTAGTGATCGTAACCGTGTGCTGATCACAATGAGCCTAAACACGGCCAGTCTAACATTATCCATTGAGGAGTTCCGTTGTCCACCTTCCGTCTCCATCATCAGATCAGCTCGCTGTCAACATCATATTGTATTGTCATCGGAACTTGACAGGTATGCCAAATATCATCTCAATCGGTTGAGCATAACTGCTTTAAAATTCAGTTGCAAGTTTCCACCCGGACATACACACATTGCAAGTTAAATAAAAGCTTGTAAAAATATTTGGGTATCGTCAATATTCTGTGGCATCGTCCACCAAGGGGACTCAATTGCCTAACACGGGAAAATACCGATCGGAAGTAGATCACTCAGATGTTGACCTAATCTCACAATAGAACACAATACCTACTTTACTAGATATATAAAAACGTTAAAACTTACTGCGCTCTGTTCAACAAATCCAACACCCAATAGGTAGTTATATTTCCCAAAATGGCACCCAAAACTCCAAAACCCAAAACCACATCGGATCAACAGGACGATCCCGGAAAAATACAGAAAATGCGCGTCGTTCGACCAAGTTCCGCGGCGAGTGTGCCGCGAAAATCGATAACCCCGTGTGAAAGAGACAGCTGTACCAAGGGTGGGTAGAAAAGAGACGGTTGCGATAGGGGATGGGATGCGGTGAACTCTGGCAATTTCTGGGGTTGTTTAGCCTCTACTATGGGTTTGTTTTTGTTGTTTTTTGTGAATATTTAATGGAAGCTGCTATATCTTAGGTCAACGTAGGCATACCTACCTACCTATGTAGATTCTATACAGCGTGAATAATAGTGGGTATTGACAGTCTAAAGCCCTTCTCCCATGACGATACGCACAGGCGATTCAAGTACCCTGAAGGTATCCTGCAAGTCTCGGAGACTAGTCGCCGCCAAGTATCTCATATTGCAGGCTCCGAGCCTGCATTCAAATGTGTGTGAGATACTTGGCGGCGACTAGTCTCCGAGACTTGCGATAGGCAGGTACTTGAATGAATCGCTTGTACATTGCAGGCTACGAGCCTGCATTCAAATGTGTGTGAGATACTTGGCGGCGACTAGTACATGCAGGCTCGCACACTAGCCTGCATTCAAATGTGTGTGAGATACTTGGCGGGGACTAGTCTCCGAGACTTGCGATAGGCAGGTACTTGAATGAATCGCTTGTACATTGCAGGCTCCGAGCCTGCATTCAAATGTGTGTGAGATACTTGGCGGCGACTAGTACATGCAGGCTCGCACACTAGCCTGCATTCAAATGTGTGTGAGATACTTGGCGGCCACTAGTACATGCAGGCTCGCACACTAGCCTGCATTCAAATGTGTGTGAGATACTTGGCGGCGACTAGTCTCCGAGACTTGCGATAGGTAGGTACTTGAATGAATCGCTTGTGCGTATCGTAATAATGGTATTTTTTTTATACATACACACATAGACATAGACTCACGCCTTATTCCTCGAAGGGGGGTAGAACTCAATTAGGCCTCTCACAATGGGTTGCACCATCGTGGAGTATAGATGTGACATAAACACTTAGATAGATTTATTTAAAAAAGTGACGTGCATTGTTTTAACACGAGAAATAAAAATAAACTAAGTATTCCCAAATTTAGATTTAAAAAAAGTAAGTGGGTCTTTTATGGGGAATTCTGTTCGGTTCTATAATAAACTTCCAGAAAGTGCTTCTAAACTTTCGATTCGAAGATTTAAATCTTACATAAAGAATAATTTAATTAAGAAAGCGTATTACACACTACATGGCTATGTTAATGATAAAGCCGCGTGGCTGATGTCGCTC
Source organism: Operophtera brumata (assembly GCA_932527175.1). Lineage (NCBI taxonomy): Eukaryota > Metazoa > Arthropoda > Insecta > Lepidoptera > Geometridae > Operophtera > Operophtera brumata. Next base: position 27,366,871 of record OW052239.1, on the reverse strand, counting down.
TGCCCCTCGACACCTAATTTGTCAATTTGCAATGTCTGTACCAGCATATAATTTATTACTGATGTGTTATTTATGAGTATATCAAGCGTAGTGTGTGCTGCCTTATGAACTTTTGCTGATTCTCTCTATCATCTTACTTTTGACTGCCTACCTAAGTAAGGCTTTTAAGTTAGTTTTTCTTTTTTCCTTGAATCAGCTTCCACTTGTTCACTCGGCACCACACAGGCGCTCCCCACCTAGTAGTAAGAAGGATCATCTAAATAAAAACAGACCGTGTTTGTTGCCTGATTCTTCTAGGTCTGGTTGCGTTGGAACAGGAGTATATGTAAATTTATTTTTTAAGACGATTAAAATGATCCTTGTGATTTCAATGAATAAAATACTTTTGACTTTTTGACTTTTTTTTGACGAGTGGTGAGCTCATCGCCGCCATTGCTTCCCACGATTGACTCAGCTAAAGCTTTCTTCCAGTAGGTACATGTACATAAATTCCCTAATAAGCTAGCAGCCAGGACAAACCTTATACCAACGGTATAAGGAGTGTAACTGTATAATTAATAAATGAATTATATTATATATATTATAAGTATATATGTATTAATGTGTATCATCTATGACAATAAATTAATTCAATTCAATTCAATTACATCACATCCGGTAGATTACACTGATCAAATCTCCTCATTCGACAGATTACACAGGTCACATCTCCTCATTCGACAGATTAAATTACAGATGTAATGGAACTATCTCTCAGGGGATTTATTGATTCGACTCACGATTACAAACAATGCAGTTTTATTCAAGAAAACGTTAAAACAGGTATTTACGTAATACTATTATCGGCGCGTGCTAGCGGCCGGCGAACGGGGAGGCCTCGACTGATTACCGCTGTCTGTTGGCGGGGTGAGGGGGGTGTAAGCTAACCAATAAGGATGCGTTAAGGACACGTTCGAACACTTCTTAAGCCCCTGTTACATGCTCCCCCTCTGACCTAGACTACGCGCCCTCGCGTCTGGGTCAGTCAAGAAAACGTTTTGGTCTTCCACGCTTCCTCTTTTCATTAACCGGCAGTTGTACATCGCCTACGAATGGAGTCAGCTGGGATACGTGGTACCTACCTAGAGTCTCACTATTGCTCATTTTCTCTAAGATGTAAGTGGTTGAGCTCACTGCTTCCTTAACACGATAAGGTCCGTCTCGGCGCGGTATGAACTTAGGTGTTTGTCCGCGAGTCGTGTCGTTACTCCCTTGGGTTTTCAGAAGGACGAGATCTCCGGTAGAGTAATCCGGGGCAGGGCGTCGTCCTTCATCGGCGAATCGCTTCTGGTTCGCCTGAGCCTTCTCGTGTACTTCCCTTGCTACGTATAGCACGAAGCACTGAAGATAAGGGGTGAGGCTCGTCACTACATTATCGCTTTCGATAATAGCGCGCATATCCGTGATCACGACAGCTGGTGCTCTCATCTCGCGACCGAATGTTAGGTACGCTGGCGAGTATCCAGTGCTGCTGGTCACAGCAGAGTTCATCGCGAAGCGTATCGCGGGTAAGTGAATGTACCAGGTGTTATGATCTTTTCCAACCAGAATGGCGAGCTGGGGTTTTAAATCTCGGTTCTTCCTTTCAACCGGGTTCGCTTGGGGACGGTACACAGGTGAGAGTGATTGGGTAATGCCGAGCGAATGACACGCCTGTTGCATTACCTCACTGACGAATTGAACTCCGTTGTCGCTCAAGACTCGTCTAGGTACTCCATATCTCAGAAATACTTCCGCAATCAGGACTTTAGCACAATCTACACTGGTAGCATTCTGTAGTGCAAACAACTCTACCCATCGCGAACACGTGTCTTCTAGGATCAGTATAATAAATAATAAATAAATAATAATAAATGCTTTATTGTGTCAAAAATGAATAACTGGTACATGCTTTATTACATTATGTAACTTAAATACATAAACTGAAATATAGTACCACGGTTAGGCTCTGTTCCCCACACTAGGACTAAAAGCCTGTATAGCAGGGTCACAGTGATTCGCCACGGACTCTCTTTCGGTATTAGATATTAATATGTAGATGCAGATGGTGTACGTACATTGCGAAAGGTACATAGGATACATTTTAGCAACATTAATCTAGCCTAGTTATTATATACTAATTCTAAGAAAACAAAAAAGAGTTAAGTAACAAAAGCTTTAAGAATCCTAATAATTAGATTGGTAGTAAGTACTACTAGAACTACACTCTACTCAAAGCTAAATAATATATTAAATCAATAGAGGTCCATTGTGTGAGAGTATATGTGAGGGTGTTTGAATGTGTGTATACTACCTACTACAATATACGTATATATGTTTATGTATGTATATATTTCCGCAAGAATCATAGTATTAGTGTGTTTGTGTGTGAGTTTGGAGAATGTTTTAGCAGTATGTGGAAGTGTGTTAGTGAGTTAATCTAATGTAATGTATCTATTAAATCTTCTGTCTTGCCGTAGTTTAGTTTACTTAAGTAGTTTCTTAAATTCCACTTCAATTTATGTATGTTCATATCAACCATAGTTATTTCTTTACTTATCTTGTTATAAAGCCTGGGTCCAATTTTGACCAGGGCTCTTTGGCCAAATTTTGTACGTGCTGTTGGAGATTTAAAAACCAAGTCTTTCCTGCGTTTCTTTTTAAGTTCATCTAAGATTTCGGAATTTACTAAGGTGTGCTGTCTCGTTATAACCGATTTTATAAATAGCTGTCGAACTGAAATAACACAGCACTCCTTGTAGAGAGCTTCAGTTGAATACCATCTCGGCTTGAATTTCATAACTTTCAGTAGCGCTCTTTGTGATCTTTCTAATTTTAAGAGATGGGTTTTTGCAGCTACTCCCCAAGATGAGATACAATATCCCAGTCTTGATTGCCCTAAAGCTAGATAAATTTTGACAAGTGAATCAAAACCAAAAACATGGCGTGGTCGTTTAAAACTATAAATTAGTTTCCTGGTGCGCCCTGATAGGTTTTTTATTTGTTCCGACCATGTCATGTTTTTATCCAGGATAACGCCTAAATATTTAATATGATCAGCAGATTCAAGGTCCTCACAAGCGCACAGATCTGCTCTGTTGCAAGAAGCAAGGTGCATTTTTAGCTTGAGATCTTCCATAGGTTGCCCACTTTTAGAAATAGAAAAATTTATGTATTTAGTCTTAGAGACGATCAGTGTTAGCAGGTTAGACCTTAGCCAAGCAGACACCATGTCCAGACCCTCATTAGCCAATTGCTGCACCCTGTTCCAAGAACCACCATTGAACTAGAGAACAGTATCATCTGCGTACGTAGTTATTTTCCTATTCTGCAGGTCCATATTGCAAAGGTCATTTATGTATATTAAAAACAAGGTCGGACCCAGTATACTACCTTGTGGAACACCGAACTTAATATCTGCATATTAATGTGATTGGTTCAAGCAAATGTGGTAGAGCTAGCTTAATTAAATTTGCAGTAATTTTATCCCACCCAGGCGCAGAGTTGTTTTTATAATGGAAAGAACTTCCGTACAATCTGTGGCTAGCAATCCAAAAGAAGCAACCGTTTTGTTTTGTCCATTACATTGGTTTGCCAGGTCATTTTACGTTGAACCCAATGATTGCAGGCTGTCATGAGCAAGATTTGATCCAACATTTACAAAGTACTCGTTTATTTTATTAAGGGCATTACACACATTTTGTTCTTTCTTAATTAGTTTATCAACGGGGTTCGCCTTTAAAGGAAAGTTACATATTCTTTTAATTACTTTCCACGTTTCCTTACTACTATTGTTGTTTTTCTGTAGCTCTCTTTTCTCATAGGTTCTTTTTAATTTTTTCAAGATTTTGTTACAGAGATTTCTATAGTTAATGTATGTTAATCTGATAACTTCATTATTAGGGTTTTTTCGTAATTTAATATATAATTTGTCTCTACGTCTCATACATTTAATAAGCCCTGGAGTAATCCATGGTTTTAAGTTAGTTTTTGATCTTGCCAGTTTTAATGATTTCGTATGTTTGAGAATAATTTTAGAAACTGTGTTTAAAAATATTTCGGTAGCAGCCTCTAGTTCTGTAAAATCTATAGTGATATTCCAGTTTATTTGAGATAATTCTTGACAAACTGCAGTAAAGTTTGTTTTATGGTGTGTTCGGAATAATTGAGTATTTATACTACGTTTTGTAATTAGTTGTAAGAGTACAGGGGAATGGTCTGTGATAGTAGCGGGTAAGACTAATGTAGTCGCTTTATTTTTGGTTTTAATCATGCAGTGGTCAAGACATTTATACTCTCTAGTATTGAATAGATGTCCTGGTAAGAGACCATGACTTGCAAGTAGAGTTAAATACTCCTCTTGGTGTCTGTCCATGCTGTTTGTGAGGATATCAATGTTTATATCTCCTACCAGAATAATGTTTGCATAGGACCGGTTACTAGTAAGAACATTGTCAAGCGAATTCAAGAATTTCGTACTATTAGAGAAAGATGGAGACCGATATATAGCTATTACACATATATAATTTCCTATATTTATCAACAAGCAACTCCCTTCACTGAAAGTAGGCTCGCTAAGGCAGCGTTCCCACTACGCCGGACCGGCAGGTCTGCCGGAAACCGGACACCGGACAGAGTGTTCACATTACATCGGATCCCGGAAGAAATTCAGACAGTCAAGTACTTACCTCAGTTGAATTTGGACCTGCGCGCACAATGGACGACGAAATTGTTGTGTTGTGGTGGTATCTTAATAGAAGGCAAAATAAAAGAAAACATTGGGTACACCCTATTTTACGGGAAAGATTTTCACTTGGAACATTTGAAACATTAATGGGTGAACTTAGAAGAGACGAATCAAAGTTCTTCAATTATTTTCGAATGACAGAAACCACTTTTGACGATTTACTGGGACGACTAGACATAAGAGTACGTGATACAAGTTTCAGAGAATGTATTTGCCCAGAACAAAGATTAGCCATATGTCTAAGGTAAGATTATTTTATGCACTAGATTGCGTAATAATAGTTTTGTCGTAGGTGTACGAGCCACCTCGTACATTAGCATGAAACACTAGCATAAGCACTTTTTATTTCTAATAAATTAGTTCAAACCAATACATCCTGTCATTTACCTCTTTATTATAAATTTTTCTTTTATCTTTAATTAAAGGTGAACGAAAATCTGATTCCATGCCTACTTCAGTCTCGGTTCTTGCTTTTTTTGAAACTGACTCATGTGGTGGTCGAGGTTCGGAGACTTTTTTCAAAAACATTAATTGCTCGTTATATAAATAATTTCGTGTCTTTTTGGCCGAAGATCCAGATTTAGACTCATCTTTTTGTTTCTTTACTGTCTTAAGCCACGAATCTCGTATATTATTCCATTTAGTTGAAACCTGTTTTCCTGAAATCAATAAAAAAATATCATAAAACAATACAATTTGTTTCTTGGTGACGTATAAAGTAATAATGTATTAACAAAAAATACTTTTTTTTCAGATATTTAGCTTCAGGATGTTCATTCAAAGAAATACATTATTCATACAGAGTAGGCGTTTCGACAATAAGTAAACTAATAAAAGAAATGACCCACGTTATTTGGGAAAACCTAAAGACAGATTTTCTTAAGCTGCCTGATACTGAGAGAGAATGGGAGGACATCGCTTCAGGATTCGAAAGAAAAGCCAACTTTCCTCACTGTCTTGGAGCAGTAGATGGCAAGCATATCAGAATTTTGAAACCAGCCAAGAGTGGTTCTATGTTCTTTAATTACAAGGAGTATTATTCTTTTGTATTAATGGCAGTTGTCGATTCAGAGTACCGATTTATTTTTATTAGTGTGGGCTCATATGGCAAGGAATGCGATTCTACAATATTAAAGGATAGTACATTTTGGCAAAAGATCAATGATGGTACTTTAAATGTACCAAAGCCTAGACCGCTTCATGAAAACTTGCACGAAGAATTACCGTTTATACTTGTTGGCGATGAAGGCTTTGCCTTAACACCTAATCTCCTACGTCCATATGGAGGTACACATTTGAATACTGATAAAAAGATTTTTAACTATAGACTAAGTCGAGCAAGAAGGTATGTTGAGTGCGCTTTTGGTATTCTGGCAAATAAGTGGCGAATAATCCATCGAGCTATAGAACTGAACGTAGACACAGCTATTCAAGTAATTAAAGCTTGTACAGTCTTACATAATTTTGTAAGAGAAAAAGATGGTATAAATTTTGAAAGTTACCAAAATATAGAACATGGACAAGAACAAGAAACGACAACCATGAATCGGAATGTGTCGAGTCGAGGTGGCCCTAATGCCAACGCTATACGGACATCATTTACTAATTATTTTGTTTCGGATATTGGTTCCGTTCCGTGGCAGGCAGCAGCTATAAAATAAATTGTATCAATGCATTTACATTTTATCAATAAAACATTAAAAACACACCGTACTGTTTTCTTTCTTTTTCATCCAGCTCATCGAAGTTTGGTTTCAGTATTAAACATACTTCACGCCATGCTGCTAACTTTAAGTTTTTGTCTTTATAGACGTCTTCGGTCTTATCCCACAGAACAGGTCTCTCTTGGACAAGCGTAATTAAAGTTTCTGCTTGAATATCCATGCTAAACGTCTACTTTAACCAGAAAATGCGAGCCGAATGACGTGAGTGGAACACGGGCGGGGCGAGGGGAGCACGAGCGGGGCGAGCGGGGGACAGATACCGGCACAAACTCGTTCACATTACTCCGGGCCCGGTCGTTCTACCGGCAATTCGTAGTGACAAAACGCTCGGTAAAAATGCCGGGCTCGGCAAAAATGCCGGACCCGGGATAATGTGAATAGCTTCATATAAATTGTACAGCCACTAGCCCTTCCGGCAGATTTACCGGCGCGGCAGATCTGCCGGTCCGGCGTAGTGGGAACCCGGCCTAACTGTGACATTCGTTAAGGTGTTACGAACAAATGCCAAAACACCATCGTTTTGATTTGTTAAGTTTTTTGTGTAGTAATGAACATAGTTCGTTAAGATAGGTGGCGAAATGTCTTCATTAAACCTACATTCATTGAGAATTAACAAGTCAAAGTTAAATTTTATGCGGTTTAGCAGCACTGTAAAATCGTCAAATTTTTTATTTATACTGCGTATGTGAAGTGAAATTATAGACACACTATTTTGAAGTGGTAATAAATGTTGCTTACAGTTCTCAGGGTCATCAAGTTGGCACGATTTAGAGACATTGACATTATCAATGTCCGTAACAATTTCCATTAAGTCGAACATCATAATGATTTTTTACTTTTAAGTCTCAGATATGAGATCTGAGTATGTAAAATTGTATTAAAATTAGTAAATTTTTGTACCAACCTGTGAGAACCATTTGAATTTATTTCCTGTTTATGATGAGATGTTTTGCTTGTTTGTGAGTTTAAGTAAGTGTTTTTATTGTGTTTGTGTTTCGGTGAGAGTTTATAATTGTTATTGTTTAGGACCATAGTATGTACATTGGAAAATAAGCTAAATTTATAAATGTTTCTTAAGACAATGAAAAAAGACGTAAAAATAAATATTATGACAATTAATGCCAGAGCAATAATTAAAGAGTTCTTACACGGGATGGAGCTATGTATACCGTTCCGTAACACTAGTCAATCTTCAGAGCAGGACTGACCGCTCATGGCTGCGATTTGTTCAGCAGTTTTGACTTCAATAATGGGCTGGCCCTCTTCTTTCCTAAGAAAGACTTTGCCGCGGGCCGTCCAGCAGTATTTCCAACTTCCGTTTTTCACTAGCACTCGAGCCTGGTAGTGAAGTTGCTGTGCTTTTTTGGTCAGGCGTTCATTTATGTAAATATTTCTTCTATCACCTGCTATCCCAACAGTTATTGAGTCAAGTCTTTCCTCCTTGTTAATCCTATTGAATAGTTTATATGCCTGCAATAGCTCAATTTTCTTCTGAAGCCCCACATATTCAACAACAATAGGTCTGGGGAGGTCTTGTTTGGCTGGCAGACGGTAAGCGCAGCGGATATCCCGCTGATCATATTCCAGTTGGAGAACTTTATACATTTTTTCAATTGTGCTCATCATCTGCGCGTTACTATCCGTCGGCATATTTCTTATTTCGATGCTGGTTTCCCTTATTTTACTGTCTAAATTCTCTACTTGCTGCTCAAGGATGCCAACATAATCAAGCGATTTTATTTCTCTTTTCTCTAAACCTTCAACCCGCGTCTTTAATTCTCGCTGTTCTTCAGTGATCTTGGAAACCGTAGATATAATCTCTGTATTTGCGGTCAGCAGGTCTTCATTTTGTTTTTTCAATGCGCTCATATCTAATCTGATTTGCGAGAATTGCTCATCTTGGCTAGACTTGAGGTCTTTCAACACGGAATTGATGTTTTTAAACATATCGCGCATAGACTTCGACAAACTTTCGACCGAGTCATCTGGATACCTACGTTTCCTTAAAACATTCCGATCCACATCACCACCTCCGTCCGGCGTGCCATACAAATCAGGTTGCGAAATTGATTCGCCTAATGGCCTAGCAGGCGAATGCATAGTTTCGATAAGCCTGGGTAAAGCTGGTTTTAAAGTCACTCTATTGCAAAGCAACCAAGGCTCAGATTTGCAGAAAGGCTGTTAAATAAGTAAGCAGCGTTGCGTAGCCGATACCGACCGCGTAGCAGTTTCGTAGAGGCTCGTAGCAGTGGCAACACCATGTACGTAGCGCTATACTCAGTCGAACCTTAGTTTCGGCGTATATGTTCACTATACCTCTAGCAGCGTGGCTACAGCAATGGACTCACGTTCAGACGGAACCCGGTTCGCATCTGGCCGGGCGCAGGAAATGCAAACGACTTTGAGCTCACCAACTTGTTCGATAGGATCCAAACTCAGCCGGTGTCCAAATTCCGCAGTACAGGTTGCAACTGGGTAATTAAATCTTTCTCACTCTAATCACGAGGTTGGGCGGAGTCAGCCGCTTACTTTGTGCAAGAAGAACAAGGAATTGAATACTGGTAACTGAGCCAATCACATAGTAGAAAGTAAAAATTATAACGTTAAAACAATATAGACTTCTCAACACGTCCACTCGATACGAGAGCCGCGACGACTCAATTATCCACTTGTTCTTGCTTCCGGTCTCTGGTAATGGGCCAAATAGATCTATGGCGACAACTTCAAAACGGCAGTTGGTTGCGGGGGTCTGCAGTAACCCAGCTGGTTTCCTATTATCGGCTTTATATCTTTGGCAGTCAATACATTTCTTCAAATACGCGATAATAGTCTGTCTCATCCCATGCCAGTAGTACGTTGTTTTCAATCTATCTAAAGTGCGCTCTACTCCAAAATGTCCAGCTGTCGGTGCGTTGTGGTACTCCACTAGGACCTTCTCACGCTCGTGCTCAGGTACAACCAGACATGCGGTCTCTTCCTCGCATTCTTCTGGTCCGTACCTGTACAGGATACCGTCGGATAAAGTGAATCCCCGGTTGGACCAACTCCTCCCCCTAAATGGGTCGTCGGTTGACTCAAGATCTTCAACGATCTTACGCACATCAGGATCCTTGAGTTGGTTCTCGCGAATATCTTTAGGGCTTCTCGAAGGAAGATCGACTTCAGCGTAGCAGATGTCACAATCTGCCTCGTCGGCGCAGGGTGGACGCGAGAGCGTATCGGCGATAGCGTTTGATTTGCCGGGTATGTACTCGATACGGAGGTTATACTCTTGGAACGTAAGGGCCCACCTCGCAAAGCGGCCGCTAGGTGACTTAACGTTCATGAGCCATCGCAGAGGTTGGTGGTCACTTTTTATCACAACCTCTGATCCCTCGATGTACCCACGGTACTTGGTAGTTGCCCATACTACTGCCAGTGCCTCTCTTTCCGTTGTGTTATATTTTCTCTCTGCGCTATTCAACAAACGGCTTGCGTATTCAACAGGTCGTTCCTCGGGGCCCTCCCTCTGCATCAGCACTGCTCCGAGGCAATAGCCGCTACTATCGGTCCTCAGTATAAATGGCTTCGATTCATCGGCCTGACGCAATATCGGAGCTGTGACGAGAAGATCTTTGATGCTGTCGAAGGCGTCTTGTTGTTTGGAGGTCCATGTCCATTTGCTGTCTTTTTTGAGAAGATCCGTCAAAGGCCTGGCAACATCAGCATAGTTGGGTATAAATCGCCGGAACCAGCTGGATGTTTGCAAAAAAGTCTTCACGTTTTTGATGTTCATCGGTGGGGACATGTTAGCGATAGCCGCAGTCTTATCCGGGTCTGCCGTTATCCCGCCCGGTACTATCACGTGGCCTACAAATTTTACCGATTCACGAGCAAAACAACTTTTATCGCGGTTAACTCGCAGATTATACATCTCGAGTCTATCAAACACGGCATTCAGGTCGTCTAAATGTTTTGGGAACGTTTCTGAGAGAATTATAATATCATCAAGAAATGTAAGTACCTACGCAAACATCGGCCAGTTCTTTACCGGACTTGAATCTGTACATAAGCCTCTGGAAGGTGGCTTCAGAATTTCGTAAACCCATTGGCATCCGCTTAAACCGGAAACAGCCCAGTGGACTTACAAAAGTCGTCTTGTCCCGGTCATCGGGTTCAACACCTATCTGGAAATATCCTGAACGGAGGTCGCATGTTGTCATGAAGCTAGTGTTCTTGGCAGCGTGGAGGACATCTTCAATCCGTGGGAGCGGGTAACGGTCGGGTTCAGTGACCGCGTTCAACTTCCTATAATCCACACAAAGTCGGACTCCTCCATCCTTCTTTGTAACGAGGACCACGTTGGCTGCCCATGGAGATTCGCATTCTTCAATCACATCAGCCTCCAGGAGCTTCTGCAACTCCTGTTCCAGCATCGCCGTCTTGCCAGGAGACATCCGGTAAGGCGGTGAAGCGATGGGTTCTTGGTGCGCATAGATCTTCAAACGATGGATGGCATATTCTGTCGGGGGCCCCTCCTTCGCAAAGCGGTCGGCTCTCTTCACCAGTAAAGCATTCAGCTCAGTCCTCTGGTCTGCCGTTAACTTGGCACCCTCTTCATCCCTCAGCACAAGGTTTGATGCTTCTACCTTCATCAGCTCCATCTCGCCGGTGGTAGGTAAGTCGAAACTGGTGATAAACGGATACCAGCACCGCGGCTCATCGTTAAAACACCAGCTGCTCTGTGGTAAGTCCAACAGGATCAAAGCTTTCATAATAAAATCCCTACCTAACAGTGTTCGTGTTGGCGCGTTCGGTAATACCAAGAACGTGGTAGGTATCACGTGACCTTCCAAGGTGACGTCAGTATCGCACTCAAGTGCGGCGCACACTTGCTGTGAACCGTCAGCAAGTCCTATTGTGCGTGATGTTTTCCTAAACTCTGCGCCAGCATCTACAAGTAAACCGTATAGCATTGGGCCTGCAATAGAATGAGTAGCCCCAGTGTCCAAGAAAGCCACGCCCGTTCGGTTTACTACTTGAACTTCCACTAGGGGGCGTGATTCATCCCTATCGTATACATAGGCACTGGAAAAATCCGATTTACTAGTGGTTGGCGCGCTCTTACAATTTTCACATTTTGAACGAATTACTCCCAGCTGACCGCATCCATAGCAACGTAACTGGGTACTATTACTTGATCTATTAGCGCTATCATCTACTTTACTCGAATCTTTTTTTTCTTTATTGCGACAGTTATCTACAGTGTGTCCGAACAGTTTGCAATATATGCACTTTGGTCGGACACGTTTTAGTTGCCCCTCACTATCACTACGTTTCGCACTCGGAGTGCGCAAGTCAGTTGGTGACGTTACAGAAGGTATCGCTATGCATAGGGGGTCTCCTACGGCATTCGCAGGGTTAACGCTTAGATTTGTGTTCGAACGGTCCCGCGCGGCAGCGAAAGGGTTAATAACGGAGCTTACATTGTTATTAGAAAGATGGGATGAACTCACCTCCGCCAAAGACTCCTCGACTAACCTGACCTTCGTTATCAGCTGTTCCAGCCCGTCCACCGCGTCGCGAGACACACGCTTTCTTATCCTACGGTCCAACAATCCGTACACTATATCTAATTTCATAACTTCCGGCACAATATACGGCAATTTCGCTAACAAAGCGCGCACTTTACTGATAAACACATCGGCACGTTCACTACTTTGTTCCGTGGCGAAAATGTCACGAAAGATTTTATACGCGGGACGTGGCACTCCGTACATTCCTCGAAGTCGTTGCAGGGCGTCGGTCCACGACGTGACCGACGACTTGACGCCTTGCCACCAGACGGCGGCCTCGCCGGTCAGCAACATGGGCAGCCCCCACAGAGCGTGCTCGTCGCTGACGTTCGTGCAGTCTCGATATACCTCGATGGAGTCGATAAATGCCTCGAGCTCGTCCGCGTTCTTCGACGACCCGTCGAAGCGCGTTGTACACTTTGAGAAGTTACCCGATCGCAGTGAGTGTCCTTGCGTGTCGGGTCTCGGTGATGGTGTACTTGGTAACTGATCTCTGTTACCAGCCAGTATGCTCTCTATCAGGACTCGGTTTGATTCCGCTTGACTCCGGGTGATGGTGGAGACAAGGGTCTGGAGCATGTCTTCTGTCATCGCGATGTTCGGTGATGATGATTTTACCGTTCTGTCCCGTTGTGTCTCGGCGTCGGCGTCATCTTCCGATCCGTCATTTAGTCCGTTACGTTTTCTGCGTGGCATGGTAACAGGGTATTTGCGCTGCTCCTCGCTCGATCAACGCGGGTGATGATTGTAGATTGTGGTCTACCTCTCGTCACACGATGACTCCGTTTCCTCGGCCGATGGTAGCTGCGCGCACAACAGTGAAAACGCGTTTTTTTGTTGCTGCGTGCACTGTGTAATGGATTCGCCCGCCCGTTGGTAAAATGGACTCATCCGCGCGCGGCGCTCACGTTCGTCGTTTGTTTCTCACTGTATTAATCGTGGCCACTAGTTGGGCGTCACTGTAATGGAACTATCTCTCAGGGGATTTATTGATTCGACTCACGATTACAAACAATGCAGTTTTATTCAAGAAAACGTTAAAACAGGTATTTACGTAATACTATTATCGGCGCGTGCTAGCGGCCGGCGAACGGGGAGGCCTCGACTGATTACCGCTGTCTGTTGGCGGGGTGAGGGGGGTGTAAGCTAACCAATAAGGATGCGTTAAGGACACGTTCGAACACTTCTTAAGCCCCTGTTACACAGATTAATTCAGATTTATTACATTTACAGGTGAAATTACAGGCACATGAGACTTTTCATCTTTATGTCTCAGGGAGGCGGGCGCAGTGCAATGCCACATAGGGTGCGTCCTAGGTGGACGTGACCTGTGAGGTAATGCACTGTTCATAGGCAGAGGTTACCGCTTAACATCAGGTGGGCCATCTGCTTGTTCCGTCATTCAAGTAGTATACAAAAAAAACAAAAAAAAAATAGTATCTACAAGCTTTTATTGTGCAATGTGTTGATGTGGCCTCCAGAATAGACCCCTCCGTCTCCTGCCGTGGATGTCGTAAAAGCCGATTAGGGGATTACCCGGACTTGTTGATAAGATTCGTTGGTATAAGATTTGTCCTGGCTGCTAGCTTATTATGGAATGTGTTATTACTGGAAGAAAGCGTTAGCCGAGTCAGTCGTGGGAAGCAATGGCGGCGATGAGCTCACCACTTATCACGTCTATATTCCACGATGGTGCAATCCACTGTGAAAAGAGGCCCATTGAGGCTCTGCCTACCCTTTCGGGGGAAAAGGCGTGTGTCTATGTATGTATGTATGTATGTAAATGTTAAGCTTATTGTTATCTATTAACTATATACAGTGTGAGTCTTCATAATGTGCCCAAATTAAAATGTTGGTAACTTTGGTTAATTTTATCGACGGAAAAAATTACATATTAAAACAATTTTTTTTTAAATTATTTTAAGACGCTTTTTAAATTTTTGTTTGCTACAATGGCCTCCATCTGGAAAACGGTGTAACTTTTAAACTAAACGATCTATTTCAATGAAACAAACTGATTAATGATTAAAAATAACAGAAGCTGCTCCTAAAATAAAAAGCGGCCAAGTGCGTGTCGGACTCGCCCATGAAGGGTTCCGTAGCAGCAAGTAACATAATATAAAAGTTCTTGGATGGATTACGATTAATGGCGTATTAAAAAAAAACTACTTACTAGATCTCGTTCAAACCAATTTTGAGTGAAAGTTTACATGGTAATGTATATTATTTTTTTTTTTTAGTTTCATCATTCTCTTATTTTAGAAGTTATGGGGGGGGGGGGACACACTTTTTACCACTTTGGTAGTGTCTCTCGCGCAAACTATTCAGTTTAGACAAAAATTATATTAGAAACCTCAATATCATTTTTAAAGACCTATCCACAGATACCCCAGACGTATAGGTTTGATGAAAAAAAAAAAATTTGAGTTTCAGTTCTAAGTATGGGGAACCCCAAAAATAATTGGTTTTTTAAAATGTTCGTGTAAAAATCTTAATGCTGTTCACAGAATACATCTACCTACCAAGTTTCAACAGTATAGCTCTTATAGTTTTGGAAAAAAAAGGCCGTGACATACACGGACAGACAGACAGACAGACAGACATGACAAATCCATAGGGGTTCCTTGTCGTTGACTACGGAACCCTAAAAATGTATAGGAAAACAGCCCTCAATTGAAAATTAAGATGTTTTTTCACAAGAATCAGCTTTCAAATTTTCAAGAATTTTTCCAGTAATTTTAAAATTTTGCAATAAAAGCAAACTTTACCTACATTTTTTATTACTTTAAGTTATTCTACATTGTATTATCTATCTGATAGTAAAAATCTCAAGTTTATAACTAAATCACAACATTTCTTATCAACTGTTAAAGACAGGCCTTGCTCACCAGTTGCTCAACAAATAGTGCTTCGCGCGAATATGTGCTTGCAAAAAAGAGGTAGACATTTTGAGAACCTTATGTACTTGCTTTTACGTGGAATAAATGTTTTTTTATTGACTTATTTTTTTTGTTTTTATCACCTCAAATTAAACCTCCTCAGGCAAATAATGAATGGCGCGTCCGGAGTGCCTTTCCTTAACAGTTGATAAGAAATGTTGTGATTGAGTTATAAAAATGTAATTTCTACTATCAGATAGACAATACGATGTAGAATAATGTAAAACTAAGTAATAAAAATGTGAGTAAAGTAGGGGTTTAATAGCAAAATTTTACAATTACTGGAAAAATTATTGACAGATAAGCAGTTTTTTGTTAAAAAAACACATTATCAAGTCTAACACTGTATATAAAACAAAAATTACACCACTTATAACTCAAGATTGGCTGGACCGATGTTAGTTATCTCTTTTTTGGTGGATTCTTCTCCGCTCCGAATAGCAGAATAAGTAATAAAATATCGGGGGGCTGTTATTCACCGGGGGCTACCCGGCGAAGCCGGGGCGAGTCGCTAGTATATATATAAAAGAAAGCATGTTAGTTACACTATTTATAACTCAAGAACGGCTGAACCGATTTGGCTGAAAATTTATGGGGACGGACATAGGGGGGCAGATAGGGGGTGTAGGGGGTTTTAGGGGTAGGGGAGATCTTAAGAGGGGGGGGCTGTTTTTTATCCTGAAACTACGCGTGCGAAGCCCGCCCCGGCTTCGCACGCGTGGTTTAGTCGCTAGTTAAATATATTAATGGAACTCGAAAGCAACTCGCTTGCTTGTCACGCTTACCATGGTAGGGCTCTTCGTGTCTCTGACGAGTGCATCCCTCGCAAGTAGAGCACAGCGCAGCTAGCTATGTACCTACGTAGGTACGTTAATAGGTATGTAGTAGGTAGTTCAAGTTTGAATCGAGTGCATCCCTCGCAAGTAGAGCACAGCTCAGCTAGCTATGTACCTACGTAGGTACGTTAATAGGTATGTGTCGTAATGTAACTCGAACGCTTGCTTGTCACGCTTACCATGGTAGGGCTCTTCGTGTCTCTGACGAATGCATCCCTAATAGGTTAATAGGTATTTAGTAGGTACGTTAATAGGTATGTAGTAGGTAGTTCAAGTTTGAATATATCTACCATTAATATATGGGAATTGTACCTACAAATAGCTCGCTCCATATAAAACGAAGTTTGGCCCTCGTTTGGATATATATGTCCGTATATAGTATGCATGTAGGCATCGACGTAAATAAAATGAATGGACGGGCCTTAGGGAACGATAGTTTTGAAGCTTCTAAACAGACCTAGCTAGTACACTTCGCTTCAGTCAGTCTTTGTCACGGCAACGAGTGACAGCTATGCTGAAAAATACCAAAATTAGATACCTTGGTAATACAATGCCTTCCGGTGCTTTTCTGCAAGTGCAAACAACACAAGAAATACAAATAAAGCTTCAGGCATCGCATTTAATTCGTAAGTAAAGGTTTTGTAATATAATTTTCATCAATTGATAAAAAACTTATAAATCGTCGTGTGGTAGGAAAACTACATAACTAACACATTTTGCGAAATCGACTTTATTGCATGGTTATGATGGCCCATACATGTCGATGGACACGTCTTGCTCTAGAGGACGAGCGACAAGGAGGACTACGCCCCAGGACATTATCTCAATGTTCCCCACTCTGAATGAAAGTTAACAGACACAAGTTTATACTCGTAGATAGTTTTAATTTTAGTCGACATACCTTTTTCTTTTTGATACTTAGAATTATTGTGTTCCACAATTTTTTTTAATTTTGTTGATTTTATAAGCATTAGTCGTATGATAAGTTTGTTATGTCACTTACTTTGAATTTATAAGTCTGCTAAAATAATGTAGGTGTTTCAGTAGTTTTCTAATATTCAGTCTTGATAAAAAGAAATGATTATAAGTTGGTTTTAATTTAAAATGTATTTTAATATTATATAAATCTATACCCATTGATAGGATTGTCATATTCAAATAAGTAAATAATAGATCACTTCAATTATTCAAAACTTTGGCGAGGGAAAAATACATAGTCGTTTTTTTATTTTTTTCTCTTAATCAAAAGAACTAAAATGTATTATCATTAAATTCGAAAATAGATACAGTACCAATCTATAACATATCAAAACACGGACTTAAAAATTAGTTACGATAAAAAAGTTATTGCCATTTTTGACGCAATAAAACAGTAAATCGCGTTTTTCTCGGGATGTTGGTTTTGTTGTTGTTATTACTTATTTAGTTTTCCAACTACAGCGACGAAATATTTGACAAGACTTCACGCATGACGGATGGTCCGGTACAGACTGCAAAAAAATCTGATGCCTAAGGGGTATCGTATTGATTTAGAATTTTAATTTGCATTATTTACGTCAAAACATTCCTAAGCACGTCGCTTTAGGTAATTGCATAATGTAATGGCATGTTAATTAACCTAATAGCTTTCCAAAAAAAAACTAAGGTAAACAAAAATGGATAGAAGTCATAAGACGAGCAAGAACAGACGACTTTTGGAAGTGGAATACATTTTCCCGTATTTGCTCTGATCATTTTCTACACAATGAATTCTATACGCCAAAAAACGGTTAGTAGTAGTAGAGCTTTTTTGTAAAAGAGTTCGTCCGGGGAAGTACTACCACCATACCTGTTTCTGCCGCAAAGCAGTAGTGCTCGCATTGCTGTGTTCCGGTTTGAAGGGTAAGGGTGCCGGTGAAATTACAGGCACATGAGACTTTTCACCTTTATGTCTCAGGGAGGCGGGCGCAGTGCAATGCCACATAGGGCACGTCCTAGGTGGACGTGACCTATGAGGTAATGCACTGTTTATAGGCAGAGGTTCCCGCTTGGCATCGGGTGGGCCATCTGCTTGTTCCGTCATTCTAGTAGTATAAAAAAAAAAAAAAACGGGTGAACCGATTTGGCTGAAAATTGGTGGGGAGGTAGCTTAGAACCAGGAGATTGACATAGGGGGGGAGGGGTCGGAGGGGGGTGGTCATCGGGGGGGGGGGGTCATCGGGGGCTACGAATGCGAAGCCGGGGCGAGTCGCTAGTAGGTAATATGATATAACCCTAAGTAAACTAAGTATAGGTAAGTACATACCTACTTACACTGTGCCGTTGTGTCCGGCCTAAGAATAGATCCCTCTGTCTCCTCCTGTGGATGTCGTGAAAGCCGACGAAGGGAATTAACTCAGAGTGGCGGGTGCAATGCAATACATTGACAACCGACATTTATACCCGCACCCTGAAAGATAGACGAGACCAAACGCTGCGAAGGATACAGGAGCTGCCTACGGCCAAAGAGGAAGCCGCACGCTCACCGCCGTCTGCCCTCCCGCAGTTAGGGGCCCTAAGCCTACGACCCTCAGACGGGCCTCACAGCCGATTGATCGTAAGAGGCTAGCCCACGACCGCCCGTGTGGAGAGAAATCCAGACCAAAGAGATGTGTTGAAGGCAGCGGGCAACAACCCGGCTCGCTACGTTCTCAATCACCAGGAGTCCTTCATCCTCCCGTACGGGTCCCTGTGCACGGCACTAACACGCGTCAGGTCATTACTATCCACCATCTGGCTGATAAACCTGATGAACCCGCCGAGACATGACCTGCTCTGGTATTCGGGGTACCGTGAGTTGAGCCAATTCACTTCATATTTTGTGTCATCTAATTCACGCGTTGCGCGATACGCGTTACACGCCGAACTTTACCGAGTGCAGATTTCTTACTGCGCAAATCGTGAATATTCACGGCGAGGCTTCACGCGGCCCCGAATACCACGGCTGATCCCGCATCCCGGCAGTGTTCGTCTGGTGGTTTTCATCATCATCCACAGCCTGACTTCACCCACTGCTGAGTACAGGCCTCTCTTTGCATGTGCCATTCCTTCCGGTCCCATGCCAGTCTCATCCAGGTCCGGCCGCGACGCATGCGATATCGTCTGCCCATCTCGCTGCTGGACGACCAACGTTTCTGTACCCAGTTCTTGGACGCCATTCAGTAAGCGCCTTACTCCACCTATAGTCACCTCGTCTTGCCAGGTGTCCTGCCCAACTCTATTTTAGTTATACGATTCCCGTTTTAGTTACGATGGTGGTTTTAGTTACGTCTATTTCTGAGGGAACTAGACCAATAACAGGGGGCAACCACGTGAAGACTAGCCTACCAGGCTTGCCTTGGGGATCACGACATCTTGTGTCCCTACTCCCAGTCCCAAGACCATTCGCACCCTACTTGTCATATGAAGGCAAGTATGGTAGGCTTATATCTATACTAGGCAAGCGGCTAAACTAGAGACACCAGAGAAGCAGAAACCGCAAGCTAGGCAGTGCAACTATTAAAGCATTAGACATAAACCCCCCCGTTTAAGACCTTTATACAATGTTCTGGCAAATAAAATTATCTTATGTAATGTTATCTTGTGGGTTGGTTGGAGAGATGTTAGTTTGCGTGTAGTTTAGCAAATACATAGACAAATCTGTGAGAATGAACGCTGGTTAATCGTACGCTCACACTGATATCATCTCGTTTATCGAGCCATAGTGCTAATGTTTGCCTACACAATTACTGTGAGTCTTTAGACCAATAAAACTTGTTAAACTTGGAGATCAAGGTATAATTTATGTGTTACCGACGAATCAACCTAACCAGTCTTTTAAAAAAATATAATAATCTTCCTCTCCCATGACTCTACATTAAACAGGCGGCAGAGTTTGTAAAGCAGCATCCAGAACTGTTCAAGAAAAATAAAGAATGTAGACTAATAAAACTAAGGGATAGATCTGACAACAGACTGAACAACCCAAAATATAATTTAAAAATGACACAAAATCATGCCTATTACATGACGATTAAAATTTTCAACAATCTGCCAGAAGATCTTACAAGTCTAACTGGAAATACGTATAACATTAATTAAAAAAAAGCGGCCAAGAGCGAGTCGGACTCGCCCATGAAGGATTCCGTAGCAGCAAGTAACATGATATAAAAGTTCTTGGATGGTTTACGATTTATGACGTATTACAAAAAAACTACTTACTAGATTGAACGAGATCTAGTAAGTAGTTTTTTTGTACCAATTTTCAGTGGAAGTTTACATTAGTACATCATATTTTTTTTTTAGTTCTATCATTCTCTTATTTTAGAAGTTACAGGGGGGGGGGACACACATTTTACCACTTTGGAAGTATCTCTCGCGCAAACTATTCAGTTTAGAAAATAATTATATTAGAAAACTCAATATAATTTTTAAAGACCTATCCACAGATAGCCAACACGCATGGGTTTGATGAAAAAAAAAGAGTTTCTGTTCTAAGTATGGGGAACCCCATTTATTGTTTTTTTTTATTTTTTGTGTGAAAATCTTAATGCGGTTCACAGAATACTTCTACTTACCAAGTTTCAACAGCATATGTCTTTTAGTTTTGGAAAAAAGTGGCTGTTACATACACGGACAGACAGACAGACAGAAATGACGAATTTATAAGGGTTCCGTATTTTGCCATTTGGCTACGGAACCCTAAAAATGGCTGATGGGTAGATGCATTCTTTAAATGAATACTTACATTACAGGGATTTTCAATTATATTTTTTATTGATAAAGCTAATTATTGACATTTTATTTTATATTTATACTCAATATCAATTATTTTAAAACGTTTTTATTGTATCTACTCATTTTATTGTTACCTACTCATGTGAGAATGAGTATGAACTTGGGCCATACATTGCTGGCATGTTTTTTTATTGTTTTCGCCTGAATTGAAACTTTGTGATATGTTAGAAGGCTTAATGGGAAGTCAATATCAAAAACAACCAGTTCTATAAATAGCAATCGAACCAAGATAAACAGTGTAGTATATATTGCTATTGCATTTTTTCCAGGCGTTGTTTTTCGTAGATAAACCTACCCATTGACATGTTTTATTTTTTCTTTACGCCAGACCTAGGTCTTATGTTAGAGGGCTATAAGAGAAACCAATAGCAATAACAACCAGATCTAGAAACCGAGCCAAGATAAAGACACAGGCTTTATGAACACATCTAAACTGTATGTGTCCCGGGTTCACTACGCCGTCAAGCCCAAAGCGGTGGTGGAGTACCTACCTCAAGCAGACAACAGGGCTAACCATGAGGGTAAAGCAGTTAGAATCTCGCCATCGTGTCAATTTTATTTCCTTTATGGTGAGGGCGCGAACTGACCGTCTATCGACCTTCATGAATGGAGAGTTCTGGCTGATAGATGTCAAGTTCAAGAAGTTCTTCGGACGCCTGACACGAGACACTGCGCAGGTGCATAAACGCCGTCGCGCGTCGCCGACTAAACGTGTGTATTGAAGTCTTAAAGTTTTTTTATATGTATGTTAGTTTGTTGCTATGGGCTTATTGTTTAGGTTTTTGTACATTTTCCAATAAGCCTGAAATAAAGATATTTGATTTGATTTAAACTACTGCATGTGGGAAACAACCAATTAAAATGAGCACTCGTTCCACTAGACTATCCTAGATCTGCCCCCCTATTCCCTAACTGAAAGTCACTCAGTGACTATCGATGGATTGTACCATATTGAACTCTACAGGGAGGACAGGTTAGATATTGCGGTATTGGCAATGTTTAACATCAATGTCATCAATCCGTGGCTGCTGCGTTGTCGAATCCAGTCGCGACATAGACGACAACGCACATAGTACGTGTATCTTTTGATAGAAGGGCTTAATGATGGTGCAACACGAATTAAAGGGCATTACTGTTCCTGTATTTCTGGGCAGAGAA
Organism: Operophtera brumata; assembly: GCA_932527175.1. Lineage (NCBI taxonomy): Eukaryota > Metazoa > Arthropoda > Insecta > Lepidoptera > Geometridae > Operophtera > Operophtera brumata. The sequence continues at coordinate 27,345,100 of OW052239.1, read as the reverse complement.
CACTTGGTTGTTGTGGCCACGTCATGTCTGTATTGTGGTTCTTGGGCTGGGGTAGATATCAACAAGACTTAAGTCCTCCAGCTCAATTTCTGGATTCCGTAATAAGACGTAATGTGTAGAATGAAACGAGTATTGATAACATAACATAACGCCCAACAGTAACCGAACATAGTCCTGATCCCAAATAAGAATTCCCTATGTCGTGGGTATCAGGAACTACAAGTACTATGGTACCATAACACCCAGACCCGGAATAAATATATGCAGATCATTCAAACATAACATTTGTCCCACAGCAGGAATCGAACCCGCAAGCTCTCGCATCTCAGCCGGCTACTCGCCCGGCAAGCTACAGAGGTCGTGATGATGATTAATTAAGCTTATCTATAAGAAACTAAGTATCATGGCATAGTGCTTGCCCCGATACTACTCCCCCCCATATCTCTTTCGTTTCAACGGCAATGGGACGGGCATCTGTGAAAGCTGACGCGGAATTGTCTGTTACAAACGTACTCAAGCTCCACAGATAGTGCTCGTCTCCTGGCCATTTCTAAATGATAGTCAGGATTTTGGTTGCAAGCACTTGCATCGCACAATACTGGTACTATAATGGATCCAGTTTCTTTCCGTATTGAAACTTCTTTACGGTTGGGTGCGGGTACTGTACCCCTCATCACTGCCAGTGTGATATGGCTGTTGATTAGCTTGCACCACGGATTATTGTGCACCAGGGCTGCTACTATGATTTCCCGCCACGCTAGCCTTAGTGATATCATTCGCTGAGCCTTTACCAGCGTCAACATTCCAGCCATTCTAGAACCGAATGGTGTGCTACGTGATGATGGTAAGCAGCCTGACGGCATGGCTCTTGTTCCGTGGGAGAAGGGTAGGTCTTTGGTGTGAGACGCTACATGCGTTGATACCCTTGCGCCATCACATCTGTCCGCGACACCAGTTAGGGCCGGTGCGGCAGCATATTCCGCTGAGGATCTCAAAAGACGCAAATATGCAAGTCTCGACAGACCTTACTTATTTGAGCCTTTCGTGGTCAAGACTCTAGGTCCGTGGGAAATCGGGGCCCTTCGCGTTTTTAAAATTCTTTCAGGGCGGTTGGCAAAAAGCGACGCATGACCCGAGAGCTGGCTCTTATCTGGTTCAACGCATTAGTATTGCTATTCAGCGTGGCAATGCAGCCAGCATCTTAGGGACGCTTCCATCTGGCCGTGATTTGGATCAGTTGAGCTTCCTTTAGATCGTTAGCAGCGGTCTTCAGGTAGCACAACTATTGCATTTGTTTTATTTTTTATTTTGTATATACCTACGTGTATTAGTTGTAACTTGTAATATTCTTTCTGTAAATAAATGTATTTTAGTATCATGTTATTGTTCTAAGATAAGACAACCAAATATATTTTTTAAACCAGTATGTATAAATCAATGATTTAAATACTTGTATAATATTTTTTGTGAGAAAATCTTCCATTGTACATTTAAAATAGTAAACTAGAAGACTTATCCTACGAGCTGTAATCCATTTGATCTGTTTATCAGAAAAAAAAAAAAACTTTCAACACACTTGCTCATTTTCTTCACTAGTGTGTTGAAAAACGTCGCATGATACACGTGTGTATTAATGATTACCGTCATCGGCTCTCTTAAGAACTTGTACCACAATGTTCTATTACTGCTTTTTAACCCCAACTCAAAAACGAAGGGGTGTCATAAGTTTGACGTGTCTGTGTGTGTGTGTCTGTCTGTCGCCTCGTAACTCCTGAATGGATGAACCGATTTAGATTATTTTTTTTGTTTGAAAGGTGAATTTGTCGGGAGTATTCTTAGCTATTTTTGATCAAAATTGGTTCAGCTGTTTCATTGCGATGAGGGCTTTTTATTTTTTACAAAATTGATTTCTTTCTATTATAAAAAAAAACCACCCGAAAGGAAAAAAACAACATTAACAACCTACTTAATCGATTTTAGAAACGGGAACCAAAAATATTACGTAAGATTGTACTTTCATTTAACATTTATAGTACAATAACTTGACTAAACTATTGTCGCGAACCTCGGCTCGAGCGATACTGTTTACAATAACTGATGCGAGTAATGTAAAACTACCTACATGTTATTTTTATTTGTCATTGAAAATTAAGTTTGTACTATTTAAGATTAGTATTTCTATGAGCGATTAGCCAAACAATTAATTACTACTTAGTTTTGTGATTCTCATGTAAGTGAATTTAATTATTATGGGAAATAAACATATCTTAAACCTGAGTTATGTAGGAAAACAACGCCTGAAACAAATGCAGTAGCAATATACACTACCCTATTTATCTTGGCTCTGTTTCTGTTTATAGACCTGGTTGTTTCTGCTGTTGAATTCTCATATACCCCTCTAACATAAGACCTAGGTTTCACATCTGGCGAAAAGAAAAAACAAAACATGCCAGTAGGTTGCATTGGCTTTTGCATGCCTTGTTATAAGGTAGAACATAAGTGGACTTCACCTAGTTTAAGAACTTTAAACAATGTTCTGGCAAATAAATTATCTTATCTTATCTTACCAGCAAACAGCATCTGTATCCCTGGACGGGGTTAAAATATTTCAGACGTCATAACCTATCTCGGGCCGAAGCGTATGAGAACCATTGGTTAACCCGGAGTAACAGTACCTGCTGAGGATGGAAAGAGAATCCCACTGATGACGATGCCGTCCCTTCTACATATAAGAAATACAATAGTACAAAAAAATATAAAGAAAACTACTAACATGTAATTATTGAAAAGTTCAGTTTTTAATTTTATATTTTTGTTGTAAAATTGAAGTACTGAGGTGTTTTATTCTTTTTTTTGTTCTATGTACAGTGGTGGAATTAAAATGTTCGTCACCTTAGGGCCTATTTTTGGTTGTTCAATGCAAAAAAACATAGGTACTGCTTTACCGACATAGTATTGTATTGGTACTGTTATACCGACATAGTATTGTCAATATTACGAAAATAACCTTCAGTTGCCATGACAACAGATATTAGCAGCAATTGAATGACAGATAGTCTACGAATAAAATGACAAAACTTCTAGCTAACTCAAAAAAAAAACTGGCCAAGTGCGCATCGGACCTCTCGCATTCAGGTTTCCGTCGTATAAACTATTATATAATTTGTGGATCCGTAACAAATGTAGAAGTTATAAATTGACTAAGTTTAGTTAATCCAAACCCAAAATTAAATCTGTTTGTAATAGAAATATGAGAAAATTCTCAAAATGTTTCTATTTTCTAAAATATTATAATTTTTTCGTAAAATATTCATAATAAGTATGTAGAATATTTTAAAAAAAACGAGTTTTTGGGTTGGGTACGACACATTTATTTTTCCCTCCCCACTTTAACATGTACGGGAACCATACTTCAAAATGGTTTTTGGTTATTATTTTTGGATTTGGGTCAGTAAGATACATAAACAGTACAAATATGAATACTTCAATGGATTAGCCGCTATAGACCCGTGTGATAGAGAGACGGACAGACGGATGAGCGAGGGCAATAGGGCTTCGTTTGGCCCCTTTGGGTACGGGACCCTAAAAAAGTCGTTCCAAACTTAAACAAGCAACTGATCAAAGGTGTGCGATTTTGATCTTTATAATAAACATTTAAATTATGGTTTTCTATACAGCAGTCTGCTACGTAGAGTAGTTGGAAAAGGTAATATGTGCTCGCGACAAGCTAAGGGGATTACTTTGAAAACTGACGAACGTTTTCATTCCGCCACTGTACATCTGCTATCAGCCTTCAGACTATGAGCACGTTTGATGTCGGCTTGTAGCAGAAGTGGTCCAGCGACCACCTCTCCTTTTCTTATGTGTCATGTTCCATCTAGTTCCGTGATATGTTGTCTTTTCAGACTCCACCTCCGAGTGCCAGCTCAAGAATTAGATGTCTCAGGCCGGGAGGGCAGGCTTGTCTCCCAGCAGTGAAGGCAGATGCTGTTGGGTTACGGGGTTTGATTAAAGAGAGTTTTAATGTCTTAAAAGGTCACGCTTGTAGAAAAGAACACTTGGACACGCGTAGTACGGAACCCAAGAACAGGTGTGGACTCTCCACGGTACTGTCCTGTGAGCTGTAGATCGGAAGCACGTGGTCTAGACGTCATGATGAAGAGCGCGCCCCTTGTCTGCGAGGTAGATCGTGGCAGGCTGGTAGCAGCAGGTAGGGCTGGAGACAGCTGGTAGACAGCAGGTAGCTGGTGAGTCCGGTTGGTGGCTGTGAGGCCACCAACCGTATGGTTCGACCCGTAGAGTTGTACCCTGTAAAGATCACGTAGTTGTAGTGACAGCCTTGATTCTTCCCTCTGGTGCAATTTGGTTGAAAGTCGCCTCTAGGTGCCGCAGACGTGGCTCGCAGGGGGTAGGCAGTACGTTGCTTTCAACCTTATTACACCGTAGGGTTTACAACAGAGATTAAGAACTAGTTAGTCAGAAGGACAGACATAGTAGTAGACAAGTGGACGTGCTTCAAGTGTGATGCTAGAATTTACAACATTAAGAAAAATAAAGAGAAGAACATCAGATTATACAGTGCTAGCTAGAGCGTAATATATTTAAATAAACTCACCAAAATTGGGCGCAGTGTAGGAATATAGATGTGTTATTGATTGCTCCGTCTGAGTTTGGAATGTGCTTGGCGTAAGGGCGCCTACCTTTTTATAGGTGAGCCTAGTCGTCAATAACTTTCTATGTGTGCGTGAGATGTAACCAACATGGCTGTGTGCATGTGTAAGTAATGATTGTCCGTTAGTTTTTGTCAATAACCTACTTGTGTGAGTATGGAATGTTCTAGAAGTTTTTAAATAATTTTGTAATGTTACATCGGGTAGTTGATGGTAGTCAGCTGTGAGGCCAAGTGGTTCGGATGTACATGCAGTGTCTCGGGTAGGTCTGATGTAAAGATGTAATTATTTAAATTTGCTGTTTTTAATTTGATATTCTTGTCAGGCATCATCGCCTCTAACAGAAGGTAGGCACAACCCTCGTCAAGACTCCCGCAAATGGCGACTGACTGCCGCGTGGACGCGTCCGGACCCCGCGCAATCGCGTCCGAAGCGTCCACGACTGATTGAAACATCCGGCGAACCAGATATACGTCACACGTCCGAGCGCTCAAGGTCACCTAAGGCCACGTCCACGACTTATTTCTAATAGTTAGCACACGCACGTGTTACTGAAGTCTCCATCTCGGTTTATGATTTATTGCATCTGTAGCATTTCAGGCATGTGGATTATCTCCAGGGTGAATCAGCATGTGTTGTTTCAAATTTCTTTTACATTTAAATGCTTTATCACATCTGTTGCAGGCGTAAGGCTTTTCTCCAGTGTGAATTAGCATGTGTTGTGTCAAATTACTTTTACATTTAAATGCTTTATCACATCTGTTGCAGGCGTAAGGCTTTTCTCCAGTGTGCATAAGCATGTGTCGTTTGAAATGACTTTTATAATTAAATACTTTATCACATCTGTTGCAGGCGTAAGGCTTTTCTCCAGTGTGAATTAGCATGTGTTGTGTCAAATTACTTTTACATTTAAATGCTTTATCACATCTGTTGCAGGCGTAAGGCTTTTCTCCATTGTGAATAAGCATGTGTCGTTTCAAATTACATTTATTATTGAATGAGTTATTACATCTGCTGCAGAGGTAAGGCTGTTCTCCCATGTGAATTAGCATGTGTCGCGTCAAAACACCTTTTTGATTGAATGCCTTATCACATGTGTTGCAGGCGTAAGGCTTTTCTCCAGTGTGAATAAGCATGTGTCGTTTCAAATTACATTTAATATTGAATGAGTTATCACATCTGTTGCAGGCGTAAGGCTTTTCTCCAGTGTGAATTAGCATGTGTCGTGTCAAATGACTTTTATCCTTGAATGCGTTATCACATATTTTACAGGCGTAAGGCTTTTCTCCAGCTCCAGTGTGAATTAGCATGTGTCGTGTCAAATTATTTATATGATTGAATGCCTTATCACATCTGTTGCAGGCGTATCGCTTTTCTCCTGTGTGATTTAGCATGTGTCGCTTCAAATAACTTTTATAATAGTATGCTTTATCACATCTGTTGCAGGCGTAAGGCATTTCTCCATTGTGAATTACCATATGTGTTTTTAAATGACATTTTTGATTAAATGCCTTATCACATTTGTTGCAGGCAAAAGGCTTTTCTCCAGTGTGAATTAGCATATGTTGTTTCAAATTACCTTTACAATTAAATGCTTTATCACATCTGCTGCAGGCGTAAGGCTTTTCTCCAGTGTGTGTTCTCAGATGTCTCAATAGGATGTCTTTATGAGCATATCTGTTACTGCACACATCACAATAGAAATACAAATCCATGTTGCTGGTCTCACCGCCCTCTTCAATTGACTGTTCCATTATATTTAAACCATCACTTATTTTAAAATCATCTACAACTGCACTCTCTTCAATCATTTCTTCATCGTCAGCTGTTGTTTCTTCTTTGCCAACTACTTGTGCTTCAGCTGTTGTTTCTTCTTTGTCAACTACTTGTTCTTCAGCTGTCGTTTCTTCTTTGACGATTACTTGTGCTTCAGCTGTTGTTTCTTCTTTGTCAACTACTTGTTCTTCAGCTGTTGTTTCTTCGTTGACAACTACTTGTTCTTGAGCTGTTGTTTCTTCTTTGAGCACTACTTGTTCTTCCGTACCAGTTACATGAGTTCTTCCAGTGGCCGAGTCAAAATCTATAGACATGCACAGTGTCGGTGTCACTGACATATTTAGAATTTTCTCCAGCTTTAGCATATCGTAGGCTGTGTGCGTCACCTGGAATCAGAAACAAGAAAAGTACTTAAAGATGGTGCTTATTGCATTATCCCTTGTAAGGAGGCAGTGAGGAGGCCAGATACTGAAAGAAAGAAAGAAAGAAAGAAAAACATTTATTACACATTTTTTTTTTATTTATTTACTGTTCACAATAACATATCTCCATGTAACTTTGACGAATAAATTTTTGTTTTGAGTTCATATCCCACTCCCTAAACTTAGTCCTTGGCCTCTAGTACACAAGGTTAAAAAGGTATACAGTTTTAGCAACTTCTCTGAGTTGGTAAATCAGTATACCTTTTTAACCTTTTAGAAAAAATAGAACCTCTGTTCTAATTTTTCTAAATGGGTATTACCTAAATCAAAATTGGCCAAAGAAACCTCAAATTGTTTGGCAGAGACCCAGACAATATCTAACCAAACAGTAAAAAAAAAGAAGTTTATTTCGTTAACTTATGGTTTACAATTTAAAAGGGTTTGGAGTCTCCTTTTAAGCAAAAAATATGCTTGTGTTAGGAGGAGATACCGCTCTTCTATATCCATCGTTTGAAATTAAAGCAGTACATAAACAAAACAATAAACATTTTAGGAAGAAAACAGAGGGTGTGTGGTGTGTGGGGGGCGGTGTGGGTGAATGTAAGTACGGGCTCTCCTGCTTCCATCAGTCTTTTAACGTCGCAACTGTCCACAAGCCTTTTTAGGACTATATTTATTTATCCCCAAACAGTCAAACATCCTATTTAGGACTATTCTATCTATATACACACACCGGCAAAATTAGGGGAACACGAAAAATGATTTATTTTTATTTACTTGGGTATTTCTGTAAATATTTGTTAAGTGGTTTTAGTTTTTTGTATTGCTAACCTCTTAGGAAATCACATTAATGATAAATAATGGTGTTCTCTTATGTTTAAATAAAAGTTATACTCTCTTATGTGTTTGTTAACATTTTTGCGATCTTAATTGTTTTCACTAAGAGTATTGTTTAAATAGTTTTTGTGACTCCTGGATCAATCTACTGTTAACTTTTGAGGAGTTCACATTGTACTGCATACAAAATGACTGATTTACCTGCAACTGAAGTTGCCAGAGCTGTTACAATGATTGAGGAAGGTCACACCTACCGTACAGTGAGTATTACATTGGGTGTGTCGGTATCTGTGATCTATCGCAATGTGCAACGATACAGGCAGACGCATTCTTACGTGCGAAGACAGGGGCAAGGCAGAAAGCGGGCAACAAATGCCGTAGATGACCGTTTTATAAAGGTGCAAACTCTGAGAAACCGACGCCAAACTGCTGTTCAGACCCGAAATATCTTAGAAGAAGTGCGTAACGTGCGTGTAAGTGAACGAACAGGGAGACGACGACTAAATGAAGTCGGTCTCAAGTCATTCGTGCCAGCCAAGGCACCGAAACTCGAGGTATGTCATCGAGTAGCCAGATTAGAGTTTGCTCGACCGACAGCACCGTGATTGGACAGAAGAGTGGAGGCGAGTTTTATTCACAGATGAAAGCCGCTTTTGCGTAAATTTCATAGATGGGTGGGAGGGAGAGGATGTGGAGGTATCAAGGGGAACGCTACAACCAAGCGAACTTTACCGAAACAGTATGGTGGAGGCTCAGTAATGGTGTGGGGCGGCATATGTTTGGGAGCACGTACGGAGCTGGTTGTTATTGAAAATGGATCTCTGACTGCACTCCGATACATCTCAGAGATCCTGGAGCCTCACGTAATGCCTTTTGCCCCTTTTATAGACGACGATTTTGTGTTTATGCACGATAACGCTCGGCCCCACACAGCGCGCGTGGTGCGCGATTACTGTAATGAAGTTGCTATACGCAAATGGATTGGCCAGCACGTTCTCCTGACATAAACCCTATTGAACACGTTTGGGACGCCATCGGAAGAAGGGTACATCAAAAAATCCCAACTCCCAGGAACGTTGAAGAGTTAAAATTGGCCTTAGTCGAGGAGTGGGAGAATTTGCCCCAAGAAATTATTGGTGGCATCATAGGGAGCATGGGAATATAAAAACTGTATAAAACTTGTAAGCTTTTAATTTCAAAATTTGCATTTATTGGTTTTGGGTTTTTTACACCTGAAATTAAGGTTTACAAAACCGTAATCATATTTTGTATTAACCTCTTATTAATAATATTAATAATAAAATCCAAAAAACCCCAAAAATATACAAAATTCTTGAAAAATTTCACATTTTGCCTTTGTTCCCCTAATTGTGCAAGCGCGTGTGTATAATATCGCGTCAAAAAAAAATAAGAAATATATATTTATAGTGTTTTAGTGTTTGTGGAAAATTAATAAATACATCATACACTTATCTTGCAAGGATTTAACGTAGTTTTAAAGGTTTCATAGTAAAAACGCGAGAAATCTTGGATTTTCTGGGGCGCGATGCGCGGCGCATAAATACATATATAAGCGGGACTGTTAACGGGTTCGCAGTCTGGGTATCACTGGAGAAACCCTGATGAGTGAATGTGAGTGCGTGTGTGTATATGTGTGTGTGTGTGTATATTTAGGAGAGTGGGTGTATGAAAGTGAGTGTGTGTGTATGTGTGTGTTTAACATAATCGATTGCACCATACTCTCTATTTCACCATAACTTTTGGTTTTCAGCCAAACAGTGAGCGACTTTTCGCAATTAAAGCATGTCAACGGATAAATTTATAATTCTTTGTTTATCTTATTATAGAGGTGGGATGATTGTGTTGGGGCACAGATAAAATAATACGTTGGGTACTGTCTCTTAGCATACGTAGTCTTAACTGTGACATCAGGTGCAGCGTTTTTCTTTCTCCTACTTTTGATTTTATTGTTCTCAAACTCAACATCATAAAAGAGAGATTTATGTTAACAGTACACACGATCTTCACGAACATCACGATCTGATCCCACCATCTCCTTTTCATCATAGGACGAGCAGACGCACGGCTCGGTACCATCCTTACCTCATTAGTATACCCTCTATTCGTACTAAACGTTTCAGTTCTACCTTTACAATGCGAACTGCTAAGGAGTGGAAAACAATACCGTCGTCTCTTTCCTGAAAACTATAATCTGGGTCTCTTCAAGGCTAGAGTGAATAGGTGCCTTCTAGACCTTTGTGCTCCATCTACGGCCACATCGTCACTTACCAACAGGTGAGATCGTGGTTAAGCAAAGGTATATCAATGTTAATAAAAAAACATACTTACTAGAAATGACACTGGTGCTCAGTGTTGTCACATACAATTTTGGCATAATGGTAGAACAGGGTCCAAAAATTAGTAGAAATTGGTATAATTTGAAATGAAAAATAGGTAGTTCTACCAATCAAGTTTAAGTACATTTTTAATGATTAAAAATGCGTATATTATTATGTTTAAAAATATTTATTGGTGATGTTTATACCTCAGTTCAGTGTCAAATTGACAATGTCAAGCAAGCGACAGTTGTGACAAATGTCATTGTCAATGTCAATGTCACTCCGTAGCTCTTTACTCTGTACCTCATCATTTACTTATTTCACATAGCACATTCTGTTTTAAGTGCTAAATTAAAAGACAGGCTTAATTCGATAGTAAGCAAGTAACGTTTCGTTACACGCGTGGAGGATTGTTTATTTTGAAAATAGGTAGATTTGAGGCCGAGGGTGGTAGATTATAGGTAAAATAGGTAGATCTACCAAAATTTTTGACAGCACTGCTGGTGCTAGTATTTTGTATTTTGTATTTATGTATTCAACTAGAACGGCACAGGTCAATTACACTAATCAATATATATAACATAGGTAGATAATCATATTAAATTAACAAAAACAATTTCAAAATACAAACAATTATTAAATCACAGTAAACAAAAATGGGCTATTTATTAGTGTCTCACTCGCGCCGGCTAAAACAAGTTTCAAAATGTTGTAGAGGAAGGCCAGATCCACGATAACTTAATTGATAAAACTGGTCAAATGCGAGTCAGACTCATATGAACAGGGTTCCATACAAGTAGGCTGCCATAGTTACCACCAAACAATACAAGCTTTTATAATATTAGTGATCGGGACCTTGTGCTGATCAAATTGAGCCTAACCAAGCCCAGTCTACTATTATCCACGAAGGAGTTCTGTTGTCCACCTTCCGTGTTCATCATCAGATCAGCTCAGATCAGCATGAAATTACAGGCACATGAGACTTTTCATCTTTATGTCTCAGGGTGGCGGGCGCAGTGCAATGCCACATAGGTTGCGTCCTAGGTGGACGTGATCTATGAGGTAATGCACTGTTCATAGGCAGAGGTTACCGCTTAACATCAGGTGGGCCTCTTGCTTGACCTGTCATCCAAGTAGTATAAAAAAAAAAAGGTGTGACCATCACGTGACCATCGGATCTCGATGTAGCACATACCTGGTGAAGTATATTATTAATGCTATTAGAGAAAGTAAGTGTATCTTTTATGAGGGGAATTCTGTACGGTTCTATAATATTATATAAATGCACTTTCTGGAAGTTTATTTAAACTTCCAGAAACTGCATCTAAACTTCCTATTCGAAGATTTATATCTTACATAACGAATAATCTAATTAAGAAAGCATATTATTACACTCTATCTATATAAATGATAAAGCCGCATGGCCTGATGTCCTGATGGCCTGTGCCCGCGACAGCTAACATGGGAATTTTCAATATCTGTTCCTACATATTATCAGGTTGTTATAAGTATATCGAGCGTAGCGTGTGCTGTCTTATAAACTTATGCTGATTCTCTTTACATCTTACTTTTGACTACCTTCTTGGTTTTTAAGTTTTTTCTCTTTTTTCTTTGAATCAGCTTCTTGTTCTCGAGGCACCACACAGGCGCTTCCCACCTAGTAGTAAGAAGGGTCATCAAATAAAGCCCAGCCGTGTTTTTTGCCTGCTTCTTTTAGGTTTGGTCGCGTTGCAACAAGAGTTTTAATTTATAAGACAATTAAAAATAATCCTTGTGTTTCAATGATTTTAATATTCTTGACTACGACTTTGCCATGCTTTGTATATTGTAAATAAATAAATAAAATAAATAATGCTGGACAGTTCACACAACATTATCTAGCACCAAGCTAAGCAGAGCTTGTGTTATGGGTACTAGATAACTGATATACTTAATACAATACATTACATAGATATCTAGTTTTTTTTATTATACATATAAGGCCCTGTCCCACACTAACAGGTTAGGTCAGAGTGTACATAAAGGGACACTGAGGAAAAAAGTTTAGCATGGGAAACCCACTCCTCACCCAAAACATAATTCAACAAGACCTGGACAGAATATACCGATGGACACAAGACTGGCTTCTCACCCTGAACGAGAAGAAGTGCACAGTGTTGCACATTGGCAGAAAAAATCCTAAATGTAATTACACAGTTAATGGAAGTTCACTAGAGAAGGTGGACAGACAGAGAGATCTTGTAGTTTTGATCACATGCAACCTGAAATGGGATGAACATATAGTGGCGATTGTGAAAAGAGCAAACTCTATAATGTACATAATAAGGAAGGCTTTCACATGCACTAACAGGGAGTTGTTTATAAAACTGTACAAGACATATCTGAGGCCATTATTAGAGTATGCATTCCAGATTTGGAGCCCGTACTTCAAAAAAGGTATTAACCTTCTCGAACGAGTACAACGTAGGGCTACGAAAATGGTGGCTGGTCTTAAAGCACTTACATATGAGAAACAAATTCACGAACTTGGATTTACTACCCTTCAGCAACGTAGAGAGCGTGGAGACCTAATAGAGACCTAAACAACCTACAGTAAACCAGATTTATCACAGACACTATATACCATGAACAATAATATAGGACTCAGAGGACACTCGCTGAAGCTGCAACGCGGGCCAAGTACCAGCAATCCGAGGATGCACATATTGCCCAATCGCGCTGTGTGCACTTGTAACCGGCTACCAGACTCAGGGATCAGTGCCCCCTCAGTGAATTCTTTCAAAAATAGATTTGACAAACATTTAAAGTGCACTGATAAGGACTAAGATATACACGCATCAGCTCTGAGAGCTGCCAGTGTATTTTTTTTTTTTTTTTTTTTTTTTCAGAATTCATATCTCAAAAACGGTTAGTTGTATGGAAAAAATGTGTTTATCATTAATTGATGCCTAAGAAAAAGGCTAAAAACTTTTTTCCGCAGTGCCCCTCATGTACACCCCAACTGATGGGATTCCTCTGCCCCCTCCAGCCTTATTTAAAAAAAGAACATACGTAACCCACACAAAAAAAATATGTTCTTTTACTCAAAAAGTGGGGGCTTCTGCAACTCCTCCTCAGCCCTCGATGGCCTACCAGAATCAAAGTTTATGTTTTATCACATAACCTCCAGAAGCAGAATGCAACTTACCTCAATGCCTTCCTGCAATACATGTCTAAGGATTGTATCTGATCGTTGAGCCACGTCCGAAAATCTACGGGATCTGTGCAGTTGCGAGTAACAAATGTAGCATGCCGTGTTAGGCATTCCAACTTCTGTATCGAGCTGAAACAAATGGATTATTCATTATCTAGCTGTGGTGTTGGGTGAGAGTGAGCATTGAAACACACAGTTCAACAAAACGTAGCGTATTGTACACACCTTGGCGTTGGATAGTTTTTCGTATATTTCTATGAGTTGGATGTCCTCAATGCTGTGCATTCTGATATCTCCGGCAAGACACACTCGGCACACAGAAGTAGACATTCTTGAGAAATTGAGTCTATTAGACCCCCGAGGGCCTTGATTGATTACACACACAACGGGTAAGTACCTTTACTTTATGTTACTATCCTATTAATGAATAATGCGGTAAAACAAAAATGTAAAGTCAGTGAAATAACTAAAGTTATCCACTATCACAATCAGGGTTGAATTTATGTGCGTTAAAAAGATAGCACAAAAAAATGAAAAGGATAGTATTTATCAAAAAATTATAGTACACTTTCAAGACACTTTCATTATTTTTAATTTAACATAATCTTTAAAATCAACACCAGTTAAGGCAAAATTTACTCTTCTTCTAAGTTTATCAGTTCTTGAATATTGCTATTATTTCTATCTTCATCCTTGGCATTTAATCTCATCAACATATCCTCACTCAGTAGAAATCATAGAGGAATTTTTCATGTAGAAATAAAATCAAGACCAGTGCTGCCGTTTTCTATTTCGAGAAAATGCTGAAACTTGGTTCAGATAATGCTAAAAAAATGCTAAATAACTTTTGAGAATGCTAAATAAAATGCCAAAACCCAAATTTTACTCTCAACTAGTAAAATTTGGGTTTCAGTTTCAACAGCATGGTCACAATCTTCCAGGATTACAGTAGCCTATGTTTGTATGTATCTTATTTACGCACCAAATTTCATCAAAATACGTTCAGCCGTTTCAGCGTAGCATACATAAATATACACAATCTATCACTTTATAATGTTAGTAGCACAGTCAGTTATTTTTTTTAATTAATTTAATCCTCAGAATCAAACAATTTTGGATGTGTAATTTGGTAATCTGTGGTAAACTGTGTTGGTCTCACTTTGATTTTTGTTTCTTAATTTAATACTAGCTTAGTGAAATATATTGAGTTATTGTTTGATTACCCAAATAAACTAAAAAAAAAAAAAAAAAAAATATAATAACATCGTCATGCTCGTCTGGTTTTGGTTGGGCTTGTGATGTTGAAGGGCCACCTTCAGCTTCCATACTCAACGGCATCACAAGTTTCTCTTTAACTCCTATAATCTGTTTAACATACAAGCAACATCGCGTGACTCCAGCGTTTAAGTACTTCATGGCTAGGTACGTTATACGAATGGCAAGATTTGCCTGATCTTTTAGGGTTATATCTAACGTGTAGAATGGAGTTTAGAGTGCGTAGTGCCATACAATTCCTCAATTTCAGGAACTCCCTTTATTTTAGAGAGAGTTGACATACTAAAAATAAATAAAATCTACATTTAGAGCAAAAAATATTGTTTCTGGACCTTCAGAACTTCTTTTTTAAAGAAAATCCATAAGAAAGTCCATAAAATGCCAAAAACATGCAATATGCTAAATGCAATTTTTCCATGCTAAATGATCAAGAAATATGCTAGATTTAGCACTAAAAATGCCAAAACGGCAACACTGATCAATACAATTCCCACTTTTGCTACCGCTTTTGATAGCGTCACAAGACAATAAAATGGCGTCTATAGATTGTGTTGCCAGTTTGTTTCGTATCTTAGTCTAGTTAGTCTTGGTAAGGTTCACTTTACTAAATATTCGTTCGCAGTCGGCATTTGCATGTGGAAGTACTAAACAATCTAGGACAAATTTTGATATTTCTTTAAACGAAATATTCATATGACGTAAAACTAAGCATTCGAGAGCAAACTTGAAACTATAGTATTTTAGTTTAGCGTACTATCCTTAGATTTGGATAGTATATAGTACAAACATGGCTTTGTTCTTAATCCGAGAGTACAAAGGGCTTAGGTACAAAGGTAAAAAGCTTAGGCAAAGGTACAAAGGTACAAAGACACAAACTTTTTTTTTTTTTGTTTTGGCTTTGGAACTTTGTCCTTTTGCCATGTCCAATTTGACACAAACATAGAAAGACTCTATCCAGTGCTGCCAACAATAATTTTGAAATTCCGCTGACTTCATTTCGAAATTCCGTTAGAAATACGGAAGCCTTGCATTTACTCGTCAGTAAAATCCAAAATACCGGTTGTAAATATAAAGTAAATATAAAACGATATAAAAAGTTTTCTCAAGTTTTATGAAAATTAACAATCTCTTTTTTATAATAATTTTATTCTATATTATCTAAATCATCGTCACCATTTGGGGTTTCAATCATTCCGGATGCAGTATAAGCTGACGGCTTGCTATAACATACAAGGATTATTTGAATCAAATCTTTTGCTTCTAAATTCCGCTAAAAAATCCGTTATTCAATATACGATTTCTTCCGTTTCTGTTTCTTCATACCCTATCCGCTAGATATGACGGGAAATCCGTTATGTTGGCAACGAAATAAATCGAAAAAACAATAAAACGAAATTAGATCAAAATTACGACGTTTCTTTCAAAGACCGGCCAAATGCGAGTCTGACTCGCGCACGAAGGGTTCCATACTATAATATATAAAAACTGAAAACAAAACACGTTTTTTGTATGCCTGTGCATACCTTTTTGTGCCTCTTAAATATTTCGGAAAACAAACTATCTGTTTCTGTATTAAAGTTGTACATCCCAAAAGCAGATATTTAGGCCCGGACTGGTACGTCTAAAACAGGTGTTTTTTTTTAAACTTTGATAGACCTTTGTTTGACCACGATCTCACCTGTTGGTAAGTGACGATGTGGCCGAAGATGGAGCACAAAGGCCAAGAAGGCACGTATTCACTCTAGCCTTGAAGAGAACCAGATTATAGTTTTCAGGAAAGACAGACAGACGACGGTTGTGTATTCCACTCCTTAACAGTTCGCATTATAAAGGTAGAAGGTAGAACTGAAACGTTTTGTGCGAATAGAGGGTATACTAATGAGGTAAGGATGGTACTGAGCCGTACGTACGCCTGCTCGTCCTGTGATAAGGAGATAGTGGGATCAGATCGTGCAGTTCCTGGGAGCATTCCCCGAAATGTAACCTACAGAAGATCGAAAGGCATGCAACCTTACGGCGGTGCTTGAAACTCTGGATCTTAGTCTCCGCCATTTATGTTGCTCACCTATTAGTAGAGGATCCGCACTAAAGACGACCTTCATTAGTAGAGGATCCGCACTAGAGACGGCCTTCACCCATCTGTTTAATGGATGAAAAGTATTTTATATTAAATTTAATATATTAGAAAATATAAAATTTCCAGTCCAGACTATGATTCGTTAAAAAATTAAAAACCAGCCAAGTGCGAGTCGGACTCACGCACGAAGGGTTCCGTACCATTATCTAAAAAAACGGCAAAAAAACACGTTTGTTGTAAAGGAGCCCTTAAATATTTAATTTATTCTGTGTATTTGTTGTTATAGCGGCAACAGAAATACATCATCTGTGTAAATTTCACTCATGGACTTACTTTTTTTTTGTAAGTCCATGGTCTAACTCACGGTTATTAAAAAAAGTAAAGAGCAATTCTTATTTTTTTATTAATCATTGTCTGGGCAGGAATTTTCTAGACTCGATATATATTTTCTAATATATAAAATTTCATATAAAATACTTTTCATCCATTAAACAGATGGGTGAAGGTCGTCTCTAGTGCGGATCTTAGACTATATAAGCCTGAAAGCTCTACGTTCAATCGAGTCCAAGCAAGCTGGTTTTTCGCCGAGCCATCCCAAACATGGCAGCAGTACTCCATACCAGCCCGGTCTTGTGCTTTATATAAATTGAGAAGCTGTCCTGGTGTGAAGTAACACTTTACCTTATTCAGCTTCATAGCAGCTGTTGTTACCTTAGACTCGATGTAGGGCAAAAGTTGAGAGTAGGCGTGAGCGAAACATCTAAGAGCTCGAGGTGATCTCCTACAGTTACAGGTACGTCTCGGAATACAGGAACTTGGTGAAACTGTTTTTCGCCGAGAAGAGACAAGCCTGCGTTTTAGAGGCATTGAACTTGACTAGAATGGCATCACCCCAGTCGGATACAGCCTTGAGAGTCAAATTCAGACGCTGCAGCATCTCATCTCTTAACTCCTGAATTTCAATCTGCCTAGCTCGCGCAGTGGAAACAAATCTCTCCACAACTGTGCTGTCGTCTGCATACCCAATGATACCGGGCATTAGCAGAAAATATCATTATTGGGCAGCAGAAAAAGTGTGGCAGATAGCACTGACTCCTGGTTTGAACCATCTTTCGTAACGAGACCCCATAAATGGGTCTTTTAATAATATTTGACATCTTTTCTGGAACCCTTTCGGGTTGGACCACATATATTTCAGTCCATAATCTTCCTGATTTAGGATTTTTTTATATTCCTGATACTACTTCTGAAAGTAGATCGTTGCCATCGCGGCGGACAGTGGATGAAGGCGGCTCAAGTCAAAGTCAAAGTCAGAGTCAAAAAGTATTTTATTCATTGAAATCACAAGGACCATTTTGAATCGTCTTAAAAAAAATTACATTTACTCCTGTTCCAACGCAACCAGACCTTGAAGAATCAGGCAACAAACACGGTCTGACGTTGATGATGATGATTGGTGCTTGCCCGCAGGCTGCTGGCATGGTGGCGGGCTTCGAGGTTCGATGGGCGGTGGGGTTTTTACACCATATCCCTGGCGCCTCACCAGACCGCCTGCCTGGATGTCGACCGGCTTACTGACTATGAGGTAGGGCAACGCCGTGAGTAGCACAGTGTACTGATTATCACTAGATTACATCCGCATGAATTTCAATAGTCGAAGCTTTGCTGCACCACCCCTTTACTGCTGGGTGAATTCAGAAAAACATGTCTTTTATAATTTGAATGAGTGGCGAAACAACCACCTGGCCCCAATTGCACTAACTAACGTGATAACAGCAAAACCAGAACCATTTTTTTTTGTATCAACTTTATGTGACGGAACAAGCAGATGGCCCACCTGATACCGGTACCCTCTGCCTGTGAACGGTGCATTATCACAAAGGTCACGTCCACCTAGGACGCGTCCTTTGTGGCATTGCACTGCGCCCGCCACCCTGAGACATAAAGATGAAAAGTCTCACGTTGATTCGTACCTATGTCTGGATTGAGGGATGCTTTTAAATATTCGCGATCCGAACATATTTTTTGATATTATCAGTCGTCTATTAGGTACCTTAGTATTTATTTTCCGGACCTTTCCCAGCACATATAGAATAGGAATAGGACCAGGACCAGTGGATTCAGGACCTAATCACTGGTTTGAACTTCACTTCTATATACCTACTTACTAACCTGTGTTACAATACTACCTCGGTTATTACCTACATATTCTATGACTGCACGCCGTAAGTAATTTTACTGGGACTTCCGCCACTTTCTAAAACAAAGTTGTTTGGTCTTTATTTAGTAACAACTGTCCCGGTGTAATCAAATCTTTAAAGTTTTTGACCACTTCCCGGTGTTTCATTAAACTGAAAGGCAGACCTGTCAGGTTCTGATGACAATACAATATTATGGTGACAGCAAATTGGTCAGATGATGGAGACGAAAGGTGGACAACGGAACTACTGGATGGATAATAATAGAGTGTAATAATGAATAACGAAATTGGGCTCTTTTTGATCAGCACACCGTTCCGATCACTGTTTTCATAAAAGCTGAGGTTCACTTTCTAACAGGTGAGATCGTGGCCAAACAAAGGTCTATCAAAGTTAAAAAAAAAAGAAAAAAGCTTTTAAAAATATTTTTTTAACAAAAACATGTTTCTTTTTCAGATAACGTACATAAACGAGTATCACGCGCGGGTGCTGTCTACTCTCGGACCCATCCTACAGGCGCGCGGGTACTCGCAGGAGTTCGAGTGGCTAGAGAGTGAATGCGCGCCGATCGGACGGAGCGCCGCCATCTTGTTTACACTGTCGCCCATTTTGGCGGTAGTTAGCGTTTTGAGGATTTTGTTGGCGTAATGTCTCTGGTCAACAATGTCAAAGTCAAAGTCAAAAAGTATTTTATTCATTGAAATCACAAGGAGATTCAATTTCCTCAAACTCCCAGCACTTTTTTGGTTTTATGTCAAGTTAATCACCTGTCATTGGCAAACTCTTGTGGCACCACTACCGGTCCGCTGAACACGCCAAAAAAGAAGAAGAAGAAGAAGAAGAAGGAGATTCAATCTGCCATTTTTTAAAGAAACGTCGTTTTTTTTATTAGGGTTCCGTAGTCAAAGACAAGGAACCCTTATGGATTCGTCATGTCTGTCTGTCTGTCTGTCTGTCTGTCCTTGTATGTCACAGCCTTTTTTTTCCGAAACTATAGGAGCTATACTGTTGAAACTTGGTAGGCAGATGTATTCTGTGAACCGCATTATGGTTTTTACACAAAAATTAAAAAAAAAAACAATTATTTTTGGGGTTTCCCATACTTAGAACTGAAACTCAATTATTATTTTTCATCAAACCTATACGAGTGGTGTGTCTATGGATAGGTCTTCAAATATGATATTGAGGTTTCTAATGTAATTTTTTTCTAAACTGAATAGTTTGCGCGAGAGACACTTCAAAAGTGGTAAAAAGTGTGTCCCCCCCCCATAAATTCTAAAATAAGAGAATGATAAAACTAAAAAAAATATATGATGTATATTATGTAAACTTTCACTCAAAATTGGTTTGAACGAGATCTAGTAAGTAGTTTTTTTTTAATACGTCATTTATCGTAATCCATCCAAGAACTTTTATACTATGTTACTTGCTGCTACGGAACCCTTCATGGGCGAGTCCGACTCGCACTTGGCCGCTTTTTTTTATTACCTACATTTTAATGTGTATTTTCGAGTTATTTCGTGTAATTTTAGTGGCATTTTAACCGGTGTAACTTGGATAAATGGCACATGTGTGATGTAGTGAAATTTAAGTGTATTGCGTGTCTTTTCGAAATGGTCGATTTTTCCTTGTAAAAGCTCAGTTTTTCTGCTACTATTTAAACTGGGTTATGACTTGACGGAGACTCTTGACGACTGACTATAAAAATATAATAATTATATCACTTGACATTGGCTAAATTGTTGCGAATAATGCACAGAAGCCTTTACCTAAGCTAAAAAGAAGAAGAAATCACAAAGATCATTTTGAATCGTCTTAATAAATAAATTTACATTTACTCCTGTTCCAACGCAACCAGACCTAGAAGAATCAGGCAACAAACACGGTCTGTTTTTCTTTTGATGATCCCTCTAACTACTATGTGGGGAGCGCCTGTGTGGAGTCTCGAGAACAAGTGGAAGCTGATTCAAAGAAAAAAGGAAAATCAACTTAAAAGCCTTACTAAGGTGGCAGTCAAAAATAAGATGATACAGAGAATCAGCAAAAGTTCATAAGGCAGCACACTCTACGCTTGATATGCTCATAAATAACACATCAATAATAAATTATATGTAGGTACAGACATTGCAAATTGACAAAGTAGGTGTCGAGGGGCAGAGCGATATCAGGCCACGCGGCTTTATCATTAACATAGTCATGTAGTGTGTAATACGCTTTCTTAATTAAATTATTCTTTATGTAAGATTTAAATCTTCGAATCGAAAGTTTGGAAGCACTTTCTGGAAGTTTATTATAGAACCGAACAAAATTCCCCATAAAAGACCCACTTACTTTTTTAAATCTAAATTTCGGAATACTCAGTTTATTTTTATTTCTCGTGTTAAAACTACATAACTCCATACATACTACTACTACGTTTTTTTTTTATACTACTTTGATGACGGGTCAAACAAGAGGCCCACCTGATGTTAAGCGGTAACCTCTGCCTATAAACAGTGCATTACCTCATAGATCACGTCCACCTAGGACGCACCCTATGTGGCATTGCACTGCGCCCGCCACCCTGACACATAAAGATGAAAAGTCTCATGTGACTGTAATTTCACCGGCACCCTTACCCTTTAAACCGGAACACAGCAATGCGAGCACTACTGCTTTGCGGCAGAAATAGGTATGGTGGTAGTACTTCCCCGGACGAACTCTTTCACAAAAAAGCTCTACTACTACTTAAAAATACGTTTTCAATTTCAAATTTTCCTTTCAATAATAAAGCCGCGTTTTCACGCTACGAGCGCCCTTGCACCGAGCGGTGAACGTACGAGTAAGCTTGCATCAGAGTTCGCTCGGAATGGTTGCCTCTTATATTTTGTGTCTCACTATCTCTCGTAATGTATTGATGATGCGATACAAGTTAGGTCGTAAGAATATAATATACTAGCTGTTACCCGCGACTTCGTACGCGTAAAATTATTTTATCCATAATAAATAATAATAATGACTATAACTGGTTTTTTCCTTGACTTAAGTGTGTGTGTAATCTTAGTAGAAAATCTCACTGCGCGCACCGCTAAGGTAAACTCGGTTTGACACTATTACTTAATCTGTGGTATGTATGTAATTTATTCTCCCGCGCGCAGTTTTTACTCGCAAATCTCACAATCTGTAATATTATAAAGAGGAAAGATTTGATAATAAAATACATTTATTTACAGAATTAATAATACCTACAAGGTATGTACAAAATACATATGAAACAGTTGTGCTATCTGAAGACCGCTGCAAGCGTTCTAAAGGTAGCTCAACTGATCCAAATCACTACCAGACGGAAGCGTCCCTAAGATGCTGGCTGCATTGCCACGCTGAATGGCATTTGAGCCAGATAAGAGCCAGCTCTCGGGTCACGCGTCGCTTCGACCAGATGCCCTGAAAGAATTTTGAAAACGCGAAGGGCCCCGGAACCCCACGGACCCAGAGTCTCGACCCCGAAAGGCTCAAATAAGTAAGCTCTGTCGAGACTTGCATATTTGCGGAAGATTTGATTGTTTGTTCGCATTGAATAGGCTACGAAACTACTGAACCGATTTGAAAAAATATTTCACTTTTAGGTATCTACACTATCCCCGGGTACCATAGGGTATATTATATTTCCAAAAAATTAGGGATCCTTACTAAAACTCCAATAATGTAACCCAAGGTGTAAAATAAATTTGTTTGTATATTGGATAAACTAAAAAACTTTTTAATCGATTTTAAAAATTATTTCACCTGTAGAAAGCTACATTATCAGCAAGTAACATAGGCTATGGTTTATTAACTTTCACCCGCGGCTTCACTCGCGTATATGTATGTTTGTTTGTAATGGATAAACTCAAAAACGACTTGACCGATTTTAAAAATTATCTAACCCATACAAAGCTACATTATGGCTATTTTGTAAGATACCATCAAACGACCTTTGAAACGACACCATACTTAAGTTTTTAAATTTAGGGATCCACTTTTAACCTTGAGTTCCTGAAAATGTTTTAAACTCAACAACGACACCGTGACACGACCTTTGTAACGACACCATACTCAATTTTTTCAATTTAGGGGTCCCATTTTAACCTTGAGGTCCTGAAAATGTTTTAATCTCAACAACGACACCGTGACATGACCTATGAAATGACACCATACTCATGTTTTTCCATTTATTATTACTAATCATTTATTTCAAGTTATTTACCCATAACATTAAATCTATATAAAACCATTAAAACACAAAGACTTAAAACTAATACAATAAAACATAAATCAGAGATATTATTATAAAATTATATAAAATTAATGTCACAAAATGTCACAAATTAAAACAAAATAATTAATTTAGGGGTCCCATTTTAACCATGAGGTCCCAAAAATATTCACCGTGATACTAACATGTACTGACGAAACTTATGGTGGCTATTTTTTTTTTAAAAATTAATCTGTGAATTTTCTTGTATCTACTACCAACGGTTTCCGAATTACGAATCATTTTAGTTTTACATTAAAAGCCATTTTGGACCCCTTCCAAGGTGATTTTTAAAAACCCTTTCTTAATAGTACACCCCTACACCCAAAAAAGAATACTTCCTCCAAATTTCATGTGCCTATAGGTCCAGCGGTTTATACTGTGCGTTGCAAAACGCAAAGTTTATACGTTAAAAGTCCATTTTGGACCCCTAAGACGGCGAATTTTCTAAATTCCTTTCTAAGTACACCTTCACACTCTAAAAGAAATACACTCTCCAAATTTTAAATCTCTACGACCAGCGGTTTGTAAAAACTCATGTTTTTTTATTTTTTTACAAAGAAAACGTTCCCTTTCCTTTTTTCAAGAAAAATTCAGGAATCGCTGAAACACGTGTTTATTTATTTTATTTGAGGAATCTCCATGTAAAATTTTAAGGTTATACTGCTAACGGTTTCTGAAATACACAGCTTTTTTGTTGTATATTAAAAGCCCATTTTGGACCCCTTAGCATGCGAATTTTCAAAATTCCTTTCTTAATGCACCCCTAGACCACAAAAGGAACGTACCCTCCAAATTTCAGGTCTCTAGGACTTACGCTTTAGGCTGTGCGTTGCAAAACGCAAAGTGTATACGTTAAAAGCCTTTTTTGGACCCTTAAGAGGGCGAATTTTCCAAATTCCTTTCTAAGTACACCTTTAAACCCTAAAAGGAATACACTGTCCAATTTTTAAGTCTCTACGACCAGCCGTTTAGGCTGTGCGTTGTAAAAACTAAAGTTTTTTTATTTTTTTACAAAGAAAACGTTCCCTTTCCTTTTTTAAAAAAAAATTCAGGAATCTCTGAAACACGTGTTTATTTATTTTATTTGAGGAATTTCCATGTAACATTTCAAGGTTCTACTGCTAATGGTTTCTGAAATACACAGCTTTTTTGTTGTATATTAAAAGCCCATTTTGGACCCCTTAGCATGCGAATTTTCAAAATTCATTTCTTAGTGCACCCCTAGACCACAAAAGGAACGTACTCTCCAAATTTCAGATCGATAGGACTTACGGTTTAGGCTGTGCGTTGATTGTCAGTCAGTCAGTCAGTCAGTGAGTCAGTCAGTCACGCAACGATTTTATATATTTTGATTGCCCATACCAAATATTAGATATTTAAATATTAATTACACGAGTAAATGTATTGAAATATAAGAAATATATACAATAAAATAGAATAAAAATAAACAGAAAATTGAAGTAGGTACTAAGGTGTTTTTTCTTTTTTTTTGTTCTATTTCGTCTGCGATCAGCCTTCAGACTATGAGCACGTTTGATGTAGGCTTGTAGCAGAAGTGGTCCAGTGAACACCTCTCCTTTTCTTATGTGTCATGTTCCATCTAGTTCCATGATATGTTGTCTTTTCAGCCTCTTCGGGTAGTTGATGGTAGTTAGCTGTGAGGCCAAGTGGTTCGGATGTACATGCAGTGTCTCGGGTAGGTCTGATGTAAAGATGTAATTATTTAAATTTGCTGATTTGAATTTGATATTATTGTCAGGCATCATCGCCTCTAACAGAAGGTAGGCACAACCCTCGTCAAGACTCCCGCAAATGGCGGCTGACTGCCGCGCGGATGCGTCCGACGCGTCCACGACTGATTGAAACATCCGGCGAGCCAGATATACGTCACACGTCCGAGCGCTCAAGCTCACCCAAGCCCACGTCCACGACTTATATCTGATAGTTTGCACGCGCACGTGTTATTGAAGTCTCCTTCTCGGTTATGTTTTATTGCATCTGTAGCATTTTAGGCATCTGGATTAGCTCCAGGGTGAATTAGCATGTGTCGTTTCAAATATTTTTATAAATAAATGCTTTATCACATATGTTGCAGGCGTAAGGCTTTTCTCCAGTGTGAATTAGCATGTGTTCTTTCAAATGACCTTTTTGATTTAATGCCTTATCACATCTGTTGCAGGCGTAAGGCTTTTCTCCAGTGTGAATTAGCATGTGTTGTTTCAAATTACTTTTACAACTAAATGCTTTATTACATCTGTTGCAGGCGTAAGGCTGTTCTCCAGTGTGAATTAACATGTGTGCTGTCAAATAAAATTTTCTATTAAATGTCTTAGCACATTCGTTGCAGGCGTAAGGCTTTTCTCCAGTGTGAATTAACATGTGTGCTGTCAAATGAAATTTTCTATTAAATGACTTAGCACATCTGTTGCAGGCGCAAGGCTTTTCTCCAGTGTGAATTAGCATGTGTCGTTTCAAATCACCTTTTTGATTGAATGCCTTATCACATCTGTTGCAGGCGTAAGGCTTTTCTCCAGTGTGAATTAGCATGTGTCGTGTCAAATTCTCTTTATCATTGAATCCCTTATTACATTTGTCGCAGGTGTAAGGCTTTTCTCCAGTGTGAGTTCTCAGATGTCTCACTAGGATGTCTTTATGAGCATATCTGTTATTGCACACATCACAATAAAAAAACAAATCTATGTTGCTAGTCTCACCGCCCTCTTCGATTGACTGTTCCATTATATTTAAACCACCACTTAATTTAAAATTATCTACAACTGCACTCTCTTCCATAATTTCTTCATCGTCAGCTGTTGTTTCTTCTTTGAAAACTACTTGTTCTTCAGCTGTTGTTTCTTCTTTGACAACTACTTGTTCTTCAACTGTTGTTTCTTCTTTGACCACTACTTGTTCTTCCGTACCAGTTACACGAGTTCTTCCAGTGGCCGAGTCATAATCTATAGACATGCACAGTGTCGGTGTCACTGACATATTTAGAATTTTCTCCAGCTTTAGCATATCGTAGGCTGTGTGCATCACCTGGAATCAGAAACAAGTAAAGTACTTAAAGATGGTGCTTATTGCACTATCCCTTGTAAGGAGGCCAGCCTACTGATCACACTAACACATCTCCATGTAACTTTGACGAATAACTTTTCGTTGAGAGTTCACATCCCACTCCCTTACTTAGTTCTTGGCTTCTAGCACACAAGGTTAAAAAGGTATACACAGTTTTAGCAACTTAGAAGTTCTCATTTTCCTAAATGGGTATTAAATCAAAATTGGTCGAAGAAACATCAAATTGTTTGGCAGAGACTCAGACGATATCCAACCATAGAATACATACATTCTAGAAATGACCCTGGTGATAGTGTCTCATTCAAACCCGCGCTAAATACCTACTCACTCGCGCCGGCTGAAACATGTATCAAAATGGTGTAGAGGAAGGCTAGATCCACGATTATACAGGTTGTCCCAGAAATCAACGTTTATTTATTTATTATTTATTTATTTGGGAGTATAAAAACATATTAACAAAAACAATGGGAAACGATGATAACTGCAGAAGTAATAAATACTGTGTCGCAGGCACCAACGCCCTGCTCATATAAAAAAAAACTCACACTAGTCGAAAAGATGTATCAATTTGTCTCACCCTTGGATAAAAGTAGCGTCACTAACTGTCTCGCTCATACTTAACAAAACAGCGTTACCTGTATTGCCCAGTGCCCACACTAGGCAAAATAACGTTACCGTCCGTCTCAATCGTACATGTGGCTGTAAATTGTGGACTTAAAAATGCCTTGGCTGCATTACAAACATTTTATCCAATTAAATAAAATTGACATGAAATCCAGTTTAGTTAAAAATGAATAAGTTTTTTTCCAAAATTGAGGAGTACTCTAGCAAGTGTGATACCATTTTGGAATCCTGACTAAATGCGCCATCTTTAAAAGTTACTTGCCAAAATAGGGTAGTACCTACATTTTTTTTTACGGTACAGTCGGTTAAAGCTTGGTGATGTAATTATTTACATCACAGACGCACAGGACAGAGGAGGCTGGCAAAATAAAAAGGAGGCCTATTCCCAGCAGTGGGTGATTCCGGGCTGAGATGATGATGATGATGTAATTATTTTTAATTAAATGTTGGCCAAAAATCCAACGTTTTATTTAAAACTGAGGCAGTTATGATTTAATTTTGAATTGTATTTTACAGAAGGGTTATTCATGGTTACATTACAGTAAAAAGTTTCACGAAAAGTTAATATTTGTAGTCACAGGACTTAAAAGATCATGGGGTGTCAGTTTTTCTGTTTTTTTTTAATACTCATAATTCGAAAAGTATTTTTTTTTTAAATATTTTTCTGATACTTGTCATGGCTTGGCCCATCGCCCGTTTTCGGCTTGACGTTGATTTCTGGGATAGCCTGTATATTAAAGGCCTTCAACTTAATTAATAAAACTGGTCAAATGTAGTCAGACTCTTGTGGAAAGGGTTCTGTACAAGCAAGCTGCCATAGTTACCACTAAACCAATTGGACTTAGTCGTTGGTCACATTACAACGCATTTTCACGATACGACACTTCAGGAAAACAACCTGAAAGGTAGGTATAGACTAGAGCATTTAGTTGTAACAAAACAACAAGCCGCTCTACGATATATTAATAGTGTATCACCTTTACACCTTTAATCACTGTTACATTACATAGAAATACTCGAGAAAATGCTCTAGTGTATTTCCACCTTTAAATATATGTTCAGCTAGAGATAGCTAACTACTTGCAAGTAATAAGTGTTTTGTGAAAAATATATTTCTCAATAACAAGCTTTTATAAAAGTAGAGATTGGGACAGTGTGCTGATCAAAATGAGCCTAAATATGGCCAGTCTACTACCACCCATCGAGGAGTTCTGTTGTCCACCTTCAGTCTCCATCATCAGATCAGCTCGCTGTCACCATAACATTGTAATGTCATGGGAACTTGACAGGTATGCAAAATGTAAGCTCAATCGGTTGAGTTTAACTAGTTCAAAATTCAGTTACATGTGAAGTTTAATTAAGAGAGTGGTCTGTGAAAATGACACATCGAGTTTTGACACTATTCCATTACCTGTGACCTCCACCTTGCGGTGGGATTTGGAACTAATTAGGTAAACAAACCTCTCAACCGTACAATTGTGTAGAAAACACATTACTTGTTTTGTCAATTACTTCATTGAATTTTTGTTCTGTACGTAATCAGATAAATGTGAAAATAAAATCAATGTATACCACCTATACAATCGTTGCGTGACTGACTGACTCAGTCACTGACTATCAACGCGAAGTCTAAACCCTAGGTCATAGGACCTGAAATTCACATAGGTACATTTCTTTTGTGGTATAGCGGTGCACTAAGAAAGGAATTTCCTAAATACACACCCTAAAGTGGTGCAGCGGGATGTTGAAGTTTGTATAGCAAAAACTGCACGCGGGCGAAGTCCCAGGCGTTCCACTACTGGATACTTGAGAAATCTCTGTGCACATGTTGTGTTTTACATATTATGCTGTGTGCTTCAGGTTTCGTTATATTTTATAACAGTTTTATTCGTTTTATTTTACCCCAAATAGACAAAGTGGTCAACAACTTCAATAACTGTACCAATATGGGTGCAAAGTTAGTATATAAAAACCATCATAACCGAATCGCAAATGAACATGGGCAAGAAATGAACAAACCCACAAAAATAACCAAAAAATACAGGACCAAAAAAAACAAAATTAAATCAAAAAATCCCTAAAAACTCTCACAACCTAAGAAGCCCTACAAACCTTTAAAAAAACCCTTCCAACTCCTAAAAACAGAGGGTTTAGCCTACCCTACCTCCCTAGAGTTCATACAAGTCTTAAACTTTAAGAATCAATTAAAACCTCGTACAAACCCATACAACCCAATTTAAACCGGTATTGAACGACGGACCTTGCTCAGAAAAATATCTTGGGAATCAGGATTTTTCCCAGCAGGGCCCAAATTAGATCATTTTCTCCGCCTCAAAACTCACTATTCTGCCAAACTTCCTGCTGATGTTTTTTTTTCCATTAACTTTCATCCACTAATATACCTACCTTGTTTGTTTATATTAATTTGAATGTGTATGTGCGCCTACTTTTTGGCGATTGTACCTAGTCAACCTTTGGAGGTTTTTAAGGTACAATATTATACCTAATTAAATGTGTAAAATATATTGTGTATGAAATAAATAAAAACAAAAAAAACCTACACGTGTAGGGCTGTTTAAAAAAACGCTCATACAGTGATTTTATTATTTAAAACTATTAATTTAATCCTATTTCGTCAAAATAGTAACAGTTTTTCGAGTTATTTTGTACAGAAAGACGGATAAAGAAACAAATAAATTATATAGGTACCTACAAACTATGTTGGAAGAAATTCACGTAATTGAAACATACTGACCACAAATTGGCATAAAAAAACGGCGCGGCGAGGACGTTGCATTTGACATGACTAGTAAGACATTTTCAAACATTTATCGGCTTCTAAATTCTAATTTCCATGTACAACCACAGAATAAATAATAGTACCTACTTCTTGAAACATGCCATGAATTGGTTTGGCGTCTTTATGAAAGGATTATAGGAAATTCAAACCCTAAAATCAATTGTGTTGAAGACCTCTGTAGTGCGGCGGGCGAAGGTTGGCCTGCGACGCAGGAGGTTGCGGGTTCGATTCCCGCCTCGGAACAAATATTTGTGCGATCGCAGATATTTGTTCAGGTGTTCTGGGTATTTTCTGTGTATAATAAAAAATATCTATCTATGTATTATATTGTATTAAGTATATCAATTATCTAGTACCCATAACACAAGCTCTGCTTAGCTTGGGGCTAGATAATGAAATGTCCAACATTATTATTATTATTTATTATTAATTAGGGTCATAAAGTTTGGACGTATTGTTTGTTATTCTATTAATATTAAAAATTAAAGCGGGCCCCCATACAAAAAAAGTGATTTTGACAAACGCTGTATCTCTTGATCCGCAATAGCTAGACACAACAAAAAATAAAAAAAGTGAGTTATAAGTAGGTATGTACCTACCTACAAACATGTTTATATTTACTTGCCTTATTTTTATTAATTATCATCATCCGCCCAGCTGGAAATATAACATTTCCATAGAATGCCACGACGACTGGTCTTGAGCCGCCTCCGTCCACAGACTTCCCGCGACCTTTATAAAGTTTGGTACATTGGAAGTTCCCCTCCCACACTGCGTCGTCCGGTTGTTGGTCGCCACTCGAGGACTTTATTTCAGTCATCTTAATAAGTGCGTGTTGCCAGAGATGACTTACGTGACTGAGACGTGATCGCTAACTATCACACACACAAAAGCTCAAAGTATCACAGCGGGCTATGCATGGAGAGAGCTATGCTATTACCATCAGTGTACAAATACGTAGTCTGCGACAACCGTAACTACAAGAAATATTGTTACGAGATATTCGCGCCTAAAGTTTTTTATCTTATATTAGTGATCAATGTCTTTGTAAATATTTATCTGTTATGATTTTGATCTGTACGATCGCTACGATCATTCCCTTTAAAACTGTGTTTATTATATCGTGATAACATTAATGCTTATTATTATTTAGTAAATAATACTTGTTTAGTGTAACATTATTTTAGAACGTGCTTTACCTAAGCATGTGCGCCGTATGTAACATAGTTACTGTTCGCATGTCTAGGGATTTTGTTATGGTGTTCAACAAACGGAATATGCTCAAGATTTACTAATCTTATGTGCGGTAACATAACTACTAACTCAGTTATACACTTTATTGAGCTGGGAGAAAAAAAAAACTGTAAGTAAGACCACAGAATAAATAATAGCAAGAACAAAAGGCTCACATCGTGAAAAAAAAATAACGAACCTTGCTGGGACGCAACAAAGTGCATTTCAGTTCGCATAAGTGCTTAGTGCCTAGCGCCAAAACCACCTTAACACCCTAAACACCCACCACCTTTATTCACCTAAACATTGGCGCTCTCTTG
The DNA here is from genome assembly GCA_932527175.1 of Operophtera brumata. Taxonomy (NCBI): domain Eukaryota; kingdom Metazoa; phylum Arthropoda; class Insecta; order Lepidoptera; family Geometridae; genus Operophtera; species Operophtera brumata. The sequence continues at coordinate 27,313,982 of OW052239.1, read as the reverse complement.
TAAATGTTTGAATCTTTTTATTTGTGTATTATATTTTTCTTTAGTACTCAATTTATAATTTTACTAGCTGTAACCTGCGACTTCGTCTGCGCAGGATTATTAAGTAGCGGAGTATTATAAAGCTAGTATTATTAGACTTACGCTGGTGAAGTAAGTTTCACCCGCGTAAGTCTCGATCCCGTGGGAATATCGGGATAAAAATGTGCCTGTGTTATTCCGCGAGTGTAGTTATCTTTATTCCAAATTTCATCCAAATCCATCCCGTAGTTTTTACGTGAAAGAGTAATTAGGATAGGATATTCGGTTACCAAATTACTCCTGCATTCTGCTGCTCGCCTGGTACATTGAAAAGAAAGAAATAAAGAAAGAAAAACATTTATTTGTGTCACCAACATGGATGTAGTAGTAACAGTCAACAAACAATATTCCACACAAAAATACACACACACACACACACACACACACACACACACAGAAACAAAGATAAATAAAACATTGGATGAAAAGTATTCGCATTGCTGCTGCGCCCTGCGGTGTTTTCCGCATAGGTCTCGATTCCGTGGGAATATCGGGATAAAAATGTGCCTATATGTTATTCCGGGAGTCCAGTTATCTCCGTTCCAAGATTCATCCAAATCCATCAAGCAATTTTTACGTGAAAGAGTAACAAAGATACATCCATCCATCCATTCATCCTTCCATCCATCCATACTTACAAACTTTCACGTTTATAATATTAGTAAGATACCTTTTAACATTCTTTGTATTTTTGAATTTAAACACAAATAAAATTTAAATTAAATGACTATTCCAAGTATATTCGGTACAAATTTAATCTGCGTAGTGTTTTTTTTTCGAATGGAATTAAAAAGATTTAAACTTTTGTTTTCTTGACAAAATCCGAATAAATTTATGGATATAATACTTGTTTTTGACTTTGTACGATGACACGTGACGCGTAGAAATAATAACTTGGTAGCTTTCCATGGCGCATGCACTATTAAATTGTTTTGACCAAATGTTCCCATTTTTAGGGTTCCATACTCAAAGACAAGGAACCCTTATGGATTCCCTTTGGATTTTCATATTGTGTCCTACTAATATTTATACCATCAATTTGTACATATGTTTAAGCAAATAAATTATCTTTATCTTTATCTTTTATTTTTCGTCATGTCTGTCTGTCTGTCTGTCTGTCCGTGTATGTCACAAGCCTTTTTTTCCGAAACTATAAGAGCTATACTGTTGAAACTTGGTAGGTAGATGTATTCAGTGAACCGCATTTAGAATTTTACACAAAAATTTAAAAAAAAACAATTATTTTTGGGGTTCCCCATACTTAGAACTGAAACTCAAATTTATTTTTTCATCAATGTGGGTTATCTGTGGATAGGTCTTCAAAAATGATGTTGAGGTTTCTAATATAATTTTTTTCTAAACTGAATAGTTTGCGCGAGAGACACTTCCAAAGTGGTAAAAAGTGTGCCCCCCCCCCCCCCATAACTTCTAAAATAAGAGAATTATAAAACTAAAGAAAATATATGATGTACCATGTAAACATTCACTCAAAATTGGTTTAAATGAGATCTAGTAAGTAGTTTTTTTTGAATACGTCATTAATCGTAATCCATCCAAGAACTTTTATATTATGTTACTTGCTGCTACGGAACCCTTCATGGGCGAGTCCGACTCGCACTTGGCCGCTTTTTTTATGGTTATTTTTGGAAATTGTTATTTTGTACCTTTTTTTTGCATAGAGTCAATCTTTATAGAATACTGACTATCCATGTTTTTTTTGTTGTATTTGGAATAGTGGTGTATACCTTATTTTATAGCAGTCAGTTAAATCATCCTAACGATGAAGTTATACGTTGGTAAATATTGCTACAAGTATCTCCTATTTTTTTTTTTTTTTTTTTAACTAATGAATGACGGAACAAGCAGATTGCCCACCTGATGTTAAGCGGTAACCTCGGCCTATGAACAGTGCATTACCTCATAGGACACGTTCACCTAGGACGCACCCTATGTGGCATTGCAATGCGCCCGCCACCCTGCGACATAAAGATGAAAAGTCTCATGTGCCTGTAATTTCACCGGCACCTTCAAACCGGAACACAGCAATGCGAGCACTACTACTTTGCGGCAGAAATAGGTATGGTGGTAGTACTTCCCCGGACGAACTCTTTCACAAAAAAGCTCTACTACTACTACTTTCTGGTATAAATAGCACTAATTATGATTTCTTCTTTTATTTCTGCAGTTATACATCTTGCCATAACTTTTGGTACGGCTTCTAGAAAACAATGTTTGTGTTAAAAAAAACTAGTTAATATATTGTGATTTTAACTCAACACCGTGACTAGTTTATATTTTGGGGTTCAATCCTCCCTATCTACTTTTACAGCAAAATCTCTCTCAGGTACGTTTGATGTAAAAAAACTGGAGCATGTGTGTGATTCGTGATCTCGATAATTATAAAAATCCCATGTTTCCAGTACCTTTACACAGGTATTGTTTGAATTGACACAATTTATAAAATCCTGAAAATCATAGATTTGATTTGCTGATTTTGTTATCTTGTAGGCAACCAGTCCTTTTTTTCAGAATCCCCTTCAGTCTTGTTAGGCCAGTCACCGTAGACACAAAAATCGTGTAAGATCGCAAAAAGTTGCAAGGTTCTGTTTTTTTGGGATGTTGTTAGGATAAATACCAATTGTGTAAAACCAAGTTTGCAACTTCGATAGAGCTGTGCGAACTTTGCAATTTTTTTACGACCTGGAATGTTTAAGATGACTGGCCTATGTGTCGTTTGTAGGTTAACAGCTAATATTTGTAAGGAAAAAGGTTATACACACCTCAGTTTGTTCAAAATTACTAGGTATAACTAAGTAGTTGGAAGAAACTTTTCTTTTGGGTACTTATTTACTTTGTTTTAGCCATTTTGCATTTTCTAGAGCGTTCACATGCGTACTTTTCGTCGCGAGTATCGCCTTTGCATAACTCGCCACACACGACCTACCCACTTTTCAGCTTTGGTGAGTCACTGTTTGTTGAGCTCCCACTGACTGACTGGCACCAATCCCCCACTTTTTATCTTCGTGAATGACGTGGAACAATCAGATGGCCCACCTGATCATGAGCGGTAACGTCTGCCTTTAATAATCCATTACCTCATATGTCACGTCCACCCCTTGTGGCATTGCACTGCATTCACCGGCAACTATACCTTTCATACTAAAACACAGTAATACAAGCACTAGTGCTTTGCGGCAGAAATACTACTGGTAGTAGTTGTGGTTGGTAGAAAATTCCTGAACGAACTCTTTCACAAAAAAAAACTCTACTACTACTAAACTACGATATAATGCGATTGTAATGTCTAGGATTACTTTTTCGTACAGTTTTCGTTTACTAAGCAAGACGATGACACAGAATAAATAATAGTACAAGCACGACGATAAGAAGCGACGATGATAAGATTCGATTCCTTTGTTTTCAGAAGTAGTTAAGTGCAATAAAGAATATCAACACTAGTCTTAAGCACCGTATATGTAATGTATGATTTTACTATTCATATGTGTAGTATTTAGTACCACATAATAAAAAAAATTGTTCAGATATCCACCGTATAATATGTTACGGTGATTATATTTAGGATACATTTTTGTTACATGATCAAGCTCATACAAACACGTCAACCTCATACCTCATACCTAACTTACAATAAAATTAATATTGATCAACTGGATTATCTATGAGGAACTAGTATGTCACAGATAACCCAGTTATTATAGTTGTACCTACTACAAATAATATAACGCGTCCAAATTAAGTCGCGGGTGACAGTAGGTACCTATACCTAGCTTGTATTTTATATTATAAATTTCGTCCAAAATTAGTAGGTACCCAAAATCTGAATTCGTTTATTTTTAACCCCTGACGAAAAACGAAGAGGGTGTTATAAGTTTGGCGTGTCTGTGTGTCTGTCCCATCGTAGCTCCCGAAAGGATCAACCGTTTTTTTTTTTTTTATTGTTTTTGTGGGGAGTTTTTTTAGCTTTGTTTGATCAAAATCAGTCCAGACGTTCAACGTTGGAGGTTATTTAAATTTTTACAAAATTAATTACTTTGTGCTATACGTTTTTAAATTCCGACGGGAAACGAAAATATGTACAAAATGTGTGGCTACGTTTCACCGAGGACTTATCGAGGACTATACTAAGTTCCATTGGTCTAGTTGTTACTATGTTGACAGAGTTATTTATATGGTAGCATACTTGTACGGAGCACTCTACACGCGAGTCCGACTCGCACTTGACCAGTTTATTCATCTTCCGCCTCCAATAAAGCATGGACTTTAATGGAGATTTTTTGAATAGCAGCATTGTATCAGCAAAGTATCTATCTATGTAATATATTGTATTTAGTATATCAGTTATCTAGTACCCATAACACAAGCTCTGCTTAGCTTGGGGCTAGATAATGTTGTGCGAACTGTCCAGCATTATTTATTTATTTATTGTTTCGATATCAAAATTTGAAGTACCAGTATTATTATTAGTAACAAACAGTCAAACATAGATAAAAATTGAATGATAGTATAAATAAAAAAAAAAAAAACATATCGTTTTTCAGTCGGGAAATAAGCAAGTACATTTTTGTAAAAAAACGATAATCACTTAGTATAAAGAGCTAGGCATATTCTAAGGAAAATCGCTAAGCGAAACTCTTTTGGTCACAATATAAACTCCTTCGTGAGTATGCTACCGTAGAATTGCATCGAGCGACTACGGAGGCCTGCAATGTTATAAGCATAGATCCACCAACTTATCTCTAGAACCATTTACCTACATTTTTCTATCAGCTACATACATTTCATTCTGCAGATAAGTTGGTGGATCTCTAGAATTGGTTTGTGTTCACGACTGTATGATTAAACTGTCAAACCATGTCAGTCCGGTAAATTTTCACAAACCTCAAATAAATAAGAATTTGCATTGGTTTCTTATTACCCGAATTACAATTATAACAACGAAAACCAACAATTTTCAGTAAAATAATACAAGTTTTTGTAATGATATATCGAAGTAACCGGTTGTCCGTTTTCACCTGTGAATAAAAAAGTGAACGAGGGCCTTCCTTCCAGCGCCGTGGATAACCACGGAATGACAGAAAATGGCGTAGAAATCGTGTAGATACGGCGAATTGAAAATGTTTTCGTGTTTTTACACATCTTTTATATGAAAAGATTAAAAACCCCAACATACTTTTAAAACTATGTGTATAGACATGATACTAAAGTGTTTTATTTCTCAGAAATAGCTGTAATTCCGTAGATTTAGGCTCATATGTAGATGCTCTATTTTGATCAATTTCGTGAAAATGGGTAGGTAGTTTTTCAATTTACACAAAATCTAGAAATAACTTTAGAAAACCCCAACGTATTTTTATTCAGCCTGAAGTGTTCTTTCTTCTGATCTAAATATTGTTAAGAATAAAGCTAAATTTGGAAAGTTCTAGGCTTTTCAAAACACCACTTTTCAAGGGTTTTCACAGACTAGCCCCTTAAAGCTTGCAATGAGTGGCATTCCGACATGGATTTAAAACACTAGAGAACAGTGATCACCACATGAGCTGCGAGCTGAAGGCGAGGCAATAGGGCGCACAGAAAACCAAAAGTAATGCAAATAACCAACAGCCTTTAAGTTATAAGCATACGCATTTCCACCACGGTTTCCTCGGTTGGGGTGTAGATAAGGGGGCGCTGAAGAAAATTTTACTCTAAAAAAGACTTAAGAAAAATTTTGTTCCGCCTTCCGCCCCCTTATCTACACCCCAATGCCCTAAAATAACCATACTTAGCCCACACAAAGTTTTGGGGCTTCCACAACTCCCCCTTCACAGGGGGTGTTCTACCTCCTACCCCTCCTTAAAATCGATGGTCAGTAAATTCCTACCAGAATCATAGTTTTTGTTTTAACACATAACCTCCAGAAGTAGAATGCAACTTACCTCAACGCCTTCCTGCAATACATATCTAAGGATGCTATCTGGGGGGTGATTCTCGGGAAATAGATATAATATCACACTCGATAAATATCTATTGAATTGACAAAATATCTATTGAATTGAACATTCTGTATTCCCGAGAAATCATTGTAGATAAGTATCGATCATTAGATATGCAGTGGTCAGGAACAATCGATAATTTTATTTTGTACATATAGGTATATTGTTATATTTTATTTGTTAATTGCATGTTTACTTACTTTGCGCCACTGCTCCCACGATTTTTTCATTCATCTTCCTTCCTACATGTAGGTATTGCCAGTTGGCAATGGCAAAACTTTGTATTATTTTTGTGAAAGCATTAAATGAACATAGTGATAATATTTACTGTTACAGTGATACCAGTATAAGTTCACGGTGGTGCCACAGATTAGATAATAGTTACTACATATGTGGCGATTTTGAGGAACTAAAATTATAATAATCATAATCTGTATCAAGCAGCGCCACGCAATGGCAGCTACAAGTCGCGACAAGTTATACTGGTCGGATTATATCTATTAGCATTTTTATCTATTGTCCTCGAGAATACACTCTTTGTCGCGGGATCGATATATGTATCATAGATAAAAGGAGTGATATGATAATATCATAACCAACAAATATCGCAGAATTAGACCGGAGTGATGGCATGTACTCGTAATTTATTAAAATCCGGTTGTAACATGTAAACATTTAGGTACATCTGTTTATTGAAATGATTTTTGAATGAAATTCCTTTGTTGTACAGTAGTGAAATGAGAACGTTCGTCACCTTAGGGCCCATTTTTGATTGTTCAATGCAAAAAGCATACTGTTGTGTTGTGTCAATATGACGAAAATTATCCTTCAGTTACCACGACAATGGATACCAATTAACAGCGACTGAATGACAGACACAGTCTACGAATAAAATTACAAAAATTCTGGCTAACTCAATAAAAAACTCGCCAAGTGCGCATCGGACCTCGCGCATTCAGGGTTCCGTCGGTCGTGGTAACTATTATATACCTAATCTGTGCTTCCGTTTAGTTAATCCATACGCAAAATTAAGTCTGTTGGTATTACCAAGAATTTTCTTTTGTACTTAACTTGGTAATATAAATATGAGAAATATCTTGAATGGTTTTAATTTCTAAAACATTAGATTTTTTTGGTATAATATTCATAATAAGTAGCATATTTACAAATTAAAAAGAACTTATTTACAAAGTTTTGGAAAAAAACTGACTTTAGCGGCCCCTCATGCCTTTGTTTTCCATTATTTTCGTTGATAAAAATACAGTGTTAATATGCACTTATAAGCTCTAAAATTATATTCCACATGCTGGGGTACGACAAATTTATTTTCCCCTTCCCACCTCCTCACCTTTACTTGTACGGAAGCCACCCTTATAACAATTTCAAAATAATGTTAAATTATAATTTTTTGGTTTGGTTCAGTTTACATACATAGTAGAAATATGAATAATTCAATGGTTTAGCCACTCTAGATCCTTGTGATAGACAGACCATTTGGCCCCTTTGGATACGTGACCCTAAAAAAATAGTTCCAAACATAAACAAGCAATTGATCAAAGGTGTGCGATTTTGATCTTTATAATAAACATTTAAATTATGGTTTTCTATACAGCAGTCTGCTCCGTAGGATAGTTGGAAAAGGTAATATGTGCTCGTGACAAACTAAGGGGATTTCTTTGAAAACTGACGAACGTTTTAATTACGCCACTGTACACGGATATAATAACAAATAAAATATTACAAAAGATATGCACAAAGGTGAGCTTAAGCCTAGACTTAATATTTGTAGTTGAATTTCATTTTGTGTTTGATAATTCGATAGATATAACATTATCGAGTGCGTCTGACCACTCGATACATATCTACTGATATACGATCGATATTTATCAACAGTGACTTCTCGAGAATACGGATCTTTAAATTCAATAGATATTTTGTCAATTCCTGCGATATTTATCGTATGTAATACGCATTTTGTTGCGGGCTCAATATCTATCATAGATAAAAGGAGTGATATGATAATATCATATCCTACAAATATCGCATGAATCGAGAATTGGGCCCCTGATCGTTGAGCCACATCCGATAATCTACGGGATCTGTGCAGTTGCGAGTAACAAATGTAGCATGCCGTGTTAGGCATTCCAACTTCTGTATCGAGCTGAAACAAATGGATTATTCATTAGCTAGCTGTGGTGTTGGGTGAGAGTGAGCATTGAAACACACAGTTCAACAAAACGTAGCGTATTGTACACACCTTGGCGTTGGCTAGTTTTTCGTATATTTCTAGGAGTTGGATGTCCTCAATGCTGTGCATTCTGATATCTCCGGCAAGACACACTCGGCACACAGAAGTAGACATTCTTGATAATTAGAAGCTATCTATTAGACCCCCCGAGGGCCTTGATTGATTACACACACAACGGGTAAGTACCTTTACTTTATGTTCCTAGCTGATTAATGAATAATGCGCTAAAACGTAAATAATCTGTAAGACTTTCACAAACAAGTCACACCTCTATCAAAAACAAACGAGATATAATTTCAGTTCTTCTTCTTCTTCTTTTTTTTTGGCGTATCTCACAGAAGATCAATTTAACAAGCTTGAGCGCCTTCAAAATTTTGCTATAAGGTTCATATACGGTCTTCGTAAATATGACCATGTTTCCCAGTTCCGCGCTAAGCTCAAGTGGCTTCCCATTCGCCTTCGCCGGAATACTCATATCCTCTCGCTTCTCCATAATATAATATTGTTTAATCCTTCTGCTCCACCGTATCTGAAGGATCGCTTTGAGTTTCTCCATTGTTCCAACCCTCATTCTCTTCGTTCATCGGAAAATCTAGCTCTAAAGTTCCCCATTCATCACAGCTCTTTTTACACTGACTCTTTTACGGTGATAGCTGTTCGACTGTGGAATTCGTTACCGTTGTCGATTCGGCTTGCTCCGTCGTTACATTCATTTAAAGATCGTGTCATACTGTTTTATCTCCAGCAGTCTTCTTCGTCCTGTTGAGTTTTTATTATTCTTTTTTTTTTTTTTTTTTAACAATGATAGACCTTTGTTTGACCACGATCTCACCTGTTGGTAAGTGACGATGCGGCCGAAGATGGAGCACAAAGGTCTAGAAGGCGCCTATTCACTCTAGCCTTGAAGAGACCCAGATTATAGTTTTCAGGAAAGACAGACGACGGTAGGGTATTCCACTCCTTAGCAGTTCTCATTATAAAGGTAGAACTGAAACGTTTAGTACGAATAGAGGGTATACTAATGAGGTAAGGGTGGTACCGAGCCGTGCGCCTGCTCGTCCTATGATGAAAAGGAGATGGTGGGATCAGATCATGAAGTTCCTGGGAGCATTCCCCGAAATATAACCTATAGAAGATCGAAAGGCACGCTACCTTACGGCGGTGCTCGAGACTCTGGATCTTAGTCTCCGCCATATGTTGCTCACCAATAAGCCTGAAAGCTCTGCGTTCGATCGAGTCCAAGGCAGCAAGCTGGTGTTTGGCCGAGCCATCCCAAACGTGGCAGCAGTACTCCATACCAGCCCGGACTTGTGCTTTGTACAGACTTAAAAGCTGTCCTGGTGTGAAGTAACGCTTTACCTTATTCAGGATACCCAGCTTCATGGAAGCAGTTTTTGCCTTAGACTCGATGTAGGAGCCAAAGTTGAGAGTAGGCGTGAGTGAAACGCCTAAGAGCTCGAGGTGATCTCCTATAGCTACAGGTACATCCCGAAAGACAGGAAATTGGAGAAACTGACTTTTTTTCGCCGAGAAGAGACAAGCCTGCGTTTTCGAGGCGTTGAACTTGACTAGGTTGGCATCGCCCCAATCGGATACAGCCTTTAGAGTCAAATTCAGACGCTGCAGCATCTCATCTCTTAACTCCAGAATTTAATTCTGCCTAGCACGCGCAGTGGAAACGTATCTCTCCACAACTGTGCTGTCGTCTGCGTACCCAATGATACCGGGCATTAGCAGATCATTAATATGCAGCAGAAACAGTGTGGCAGATAGCACTGACCCCTGAGGTACCCCGGCATTTATAGCCATTTGATCCGACGAGCAGCCATCAACAACTACTCGAATGGATCTTTCCCTCAGAAAGTCTGCGAGCCAGGAACAGAATTGAACTGGCAGTCCGTAAGCAGGAAGCTTGCCAATAAGGCTAGCGTGCCAAACCCTGTCAAAGGCCTTCGAGACGTCTAATGAAACAGCCAGCGCTTCACCATATTTCTCGATGGCCTCACTCCAAATGTGCGTGGCATACACAAGAAGGTCCCCAGTAGACCGATTACGGCGAAATCCGTATTGACGATCACTGAGGAGATCGTTACCTTCGAGGTATGCAAGGAGTTTCCTATTCAGCACACGCTCCATACATTTACATAGTAGGGAGGTGACCGAGATAGGGCGGTAGTTCGAAGGGTCAGCACGACTGCCTTTCTTGGGCACAGGTTGCACGTTAGCGAGCTTCCAAGACTTGGGGACTACACCAGTTTTCAAAGAGAGGCGGAAAAGTCGCGTTAATATTGGAGACAACTCAGGGGCACAGGTTTTTAACACTACGGCCGAGATACCATCAGGACCGCTAGCTTTATTCACGTCAAGACTACGTAGCGTTTTGAGCACTTCCTTTTGCTGAATGCGAATTTCTTGCATTGAAGCTTCGCACCGAGGAAGGCTGGGTGGAGTTTCGCCAGAGGTGTCAAGACGCGAAGCCTCCGCAAATTGAGTGGCAAATAAATTTGCTTTCTCAACCGCAGCGTGAGCTAGGGACCCGTCCGGTTTCAGTAGTGGGGGGAGTGAAGGGCGGCTGAAGTTCGCTTCCACCGACTTAGCCAGAGACCAGAAAGCCTTACTTCCCGCAGGGTATGCGGCAAGCTTAGCCCCCAGACGGCCAATCCGATTGAAGCGAGCCTTCCGTAACACCTTCTTGCAGGACTTGGCGGCTTTGTTATAGTCTTTCTTCTTCATCCGTGCATCCGAGGTTTTGCCGTTTCTTGCGTCAACCCAGGCTAGATAAGCCGCACGTTTTAACGCTTCCGCGCTAGCACACGTGGGACTGAACCATGGGCGAGCATTGCTTGAAGGTGATGCATCGGAGAATGGAATAAAATACTCCATTGCTCTTTTGATCACCTCCGTAACGGCATCAGCACAAACCGTCGGGTCACAAGAAGAAAAACAGGTTTGCCGCCAAGGATAAGACGCGAAGAAGTGTCGCATTTCATCCCAATCTGCTGACTTGTAACGCCACACTCGCCTACTACCTCTAGGTGAGGGATCGGGAGGCGAGTATGAAGATACAGACCTCACCACACAGTGATCTGATGTTCCCAAAGGAGGCAACACTGATACCGAGTGGCGATCCGGCTCGTTCGTCAGCAGAAGGTCCAGGCAGTTGGCTGTGTGGTCCTCAACGTCCGGAATTCAGGTTGCCTCACCGACCAGCTGAGTGAGATTTAGCGTAAGTGCAAGTTTGCACGCCTCTCTCCCAGCATGGTCGGACAACTGGTAAGGGAACAGCCACTGTTGGTGGTGGGCGTTAAAATCCCCCAGAATCACCAGTTGGGCATCAGGATAACGTTGTTGGGCCACATCCGCCGCTTCACAGATGTAGTTGAATAACCTGGTTGTCTCGTGGTCTCCAGAGTGCGATCGATATAAACCAGCATAGATAATTTTATCCATGCCGGTGTCCACCAAAGTCCATAAAACGGAGAAATCGGGTTCTTCAAGGTCACGAAGAAGCAGACAGCAAATGTCCTCGCGGACAAATAAACAGATACCAGCTTTGGATTTAAAGTTGTACTCCAGAGCATAGCCTGGGTATGTGAGGTATGCTGTATTGGGAGGACATTGAATCTGCGTCTCCGTGAGGAATAATAAGTGTGGCTTGGCGGTCTCTAGGTGGTGGTGGACCGGATCGAGATTGGAGTGCAGACCTCGAATGTTTGAGAGGTGCACTTGAAGCGAGAGGAAGTGCTTCCGCTGTGAGCACAACTTATTATATTTTGACTTATTCATATTTGGTTTTGAGTGATAAGGTAAGTGGGAAAAACGGCTGTTGAGCGAGGCACTAGTCAGCGAAAACCTAGAGATAACAGCAGGCTCCTGCGACAGTGGGAGACTAGACTGGAGACTGCGGGGACGCCCGAACCCCCCCAGGAATGGCCATCGGGTCCTCTCATCCGGTCGCCAACCGGCACGATGGAGCACTCTGGGATTTTTCGCGAGGCAGTGGGGCAGCCTTTCATGAGTGGCTAACTCACTAGTTGGGCCCCCTACAACCTGCGGTCGGCCAGCGGAGAACCGTGCTTCGGATCCCGCTACCCTCCAAGTCTAGCCACCCGGCACACTTGCACCACTGCGGTCTCTAAACCGCACATGCTAAAACCAGTGCACGAACTGCTCAAACCCGTCACTTCCACGATGGCTACACTGGACAAAAATCTGGTCTGTTATGTTGTTTTTATGAGTACCTAGGTAGCTATTTATATTTATATTTATCTAGTGTAGTATACGATGAATGCTATAATAAGAGTGTAGGTATGTATTGTTATATTATTATGTATTAATTTTATGTAGGTATTTATATTATATGTAGGTTTGTATTTATTTAATGATATTTGTCAGGTAGTGTATCCACTCCTTAGCAGTTCGCATTATAAAGGTAGAACTGAAACATTTAGTACGAATGGAGGGTATACTAATGAGGTAAGGATGGTACCGAGCCGTGCGTCTGCTCGTCCTATGATGAAAAGGAATCAGAGGGGCAAGTCCGAGTTTATACACACCATCGTAACGATGATCGTAACGGCGAGTGTGCGTGTATTGCGTAGTAACTAGCCATTAATCTGTGACGTTTTTGGCACAGATTAATAGCTAGTTATTATGTTATACACGTACGATCGTGTTACGTTCACCGTTACGATGGTGTTTGCAAAACTCAGACTCACCCCTCAGATCGTGATGTTCGTGAAGATCGTGTGTATGGTATGGTTGGATATTGTCTGGGTCTCTGCCAAACAATTTGAGGTTTCTTTGACCAATTTTGATTTAGGTAATACCCATTTAGAAAAATTAGAACCTCTGTCTTGCTAAAACTGTATACCTTTTTAGGGTTCCGTAACCAAAAATTACGGAACCCTTATAGATTCGTCATGTCTGTCTGTCTGTCTGTCAGTCTGTCCGTGTATGTCACAGCCACTTTTTTCCGAAACTATAAGAGCTAGGCTGTTGAAACTTGGTAAGTAGATGTATTCTGTGAACCGCATTAAGAATTTCACAAAAAAATAAAAAAAAAACAATACATTTTTGGGGTACATATTAGAACTGTAACTCAAAATGTTTTTTTTCATCGAACCCATACGTGTATCTATGGATAGGTCTTCAAAAATGATATTGAGGTTTCTAATATCATTTTTTTCTAAACTGAGTAGTTTGCGCGAGAGACACTTCCAAAGTGCTAAAAAGTGTGTCCCCATAACTTCTAAAATAAGAGAAGGATAAAACTAAAAAAAAATATGAAGTACATTACCATGTAAACTTCAAAAAAAAATTGGTTTGAACGAGATGTAGCAAGTAGTTTTTTTTTAATACGCCGTAAATCGTAATCCATCCAAGAACTTTTATATTATGTTACTTGCTGCTACGGAACCCTTCATGGGCGAGTTCGACTCGCACTTGGCCGCTTTTTAACCTTGTGTACTAGAGGCCAAGGACTAAGTTAAGGGAGTGGGATATGAACTCTCAACAAAAATTGATTCTTCGGGTTACATGGTGCAATAAGCACCATCTTTAAGTACTTTACTTGTTTCTGATTCCAGGTGACGCACACAGCCTACGATATGCTAAAGTTGGAGAAAATCCTAAATATGTCAGTGACACCGACACTGTGCATGTCTATAGATTATGACTCGGCCACTGGAAGAACTCATGTAACTAGTACCAAAGAACAAGTAGTGGTCAAAGAAGAAACAACAGCTGAAGAACAAGTAGTTGTCAAAGAAGAAACAACAGCTGAAGAACAAGTAGTTGTCAAAGAAGAAACAACAGATGAAGAACAAGTAGTTGTCAAAGAAGAAACAACAGCTCAAGAACAAGTAGTTGTCAAAGAAGAAACAACAGCTGACGATGAAGAAATTATGGAAGAGAGTGCAGTTCTAGATAATTTTAAATTAAGTGGTGGTCTAAATATAATGGAACAGTCAATCGAAGAATTCGGTGAGACTAGCAACATGGATTTGTATTTTTATTGTGATGTGTGCAATAACAGATATGCTCATAAAGACATCCTAGTGAGACATCTGAGAACTCACACTGGAGAAAAGCCTTACGCTTGCGACAAATGTAATAAGGCATTCTATGATAAAGGTAATTTGACACGACACATGCTAACTCACATTGGACAAAAGCCTTACGCCTGCAACATATGTGATATGGCATTCAATCAAAAAGGTGATTTGAAACGACACATGCTAATTCACACTGGAGAAAAGCCTTACGCCTGCAACAGATGTGCATTAATAAACATTTAATAGAATATTTCATTTGACAGCACACATGTTAATTCACACTGGAGAAAAGCCTTACGCCTGCAACGAATGTGATAAAGCATTTAGTTGTGAAAGTAATTTGAAACAACAGATGCTAATTCACACTGGAGAAAAGCCTTACGCCTGTAACAGATGTGGTAAGGCATTTATTTATAAAAGTTATTTGAAACGACACATGCTAATGCACACTGGAGAAAAGCCTTACGCCTGTAACAGATGTGGTAAGGCATTTTTTTATAAAAGTTATTTGAAACGACACATGCTAATGCACACTGGAGAAAAGCCTTACGCCTGCAACAGATGTGATAAGGCATTCAATTATAAAAGTTATTTGACACGACACATGCTAATTCACACTGGAAAAAAGCCATACGCCTGCAACAGATGTGATACTGCATTCAATAAAAAAAGTAATATGAAACTACACATGCTAATTCACACTGGAGAAAAGCCTTACGCCTGCAACAGATGTGATAAGGCATTTAATCAAAAAGGTCATTTGAAACAACACATGCTAATTCACACTGGAGAAAAGCCTTATGCCTGCAACGAATGTGCTAAGACATTTAATAGAAAATTTCTTTTGACAGCACACATGTTAATTCACACTGCAGAAAAGCCTTACGCCTGTGATAGATAATAACAAAAATATCAACCTGTTATAATAACAAAAAAAAGTACATACGTATCTACCTATGTATGTATCATGGACTTAGTAAGTCCATGGTATGTATAACTTATAGTACCTATGTGCGATAATTATGTTCATCAAAACAGTTTATAGTCTGTTGGAGAAATGGTTACAGATTATATTCGATTGGACTAATGTTATCGTAAAATAAGAACTTTATTTGTTAATATTATGGTTATAATTTATGATGTAATTTATCATATTTTCTGCAATAAGCATTTGTATGTGTAGAATTATATTTTAATATAAAGTTAAGTGGACATTATTTTAGTGTTGTTAAGTTTAGATCTAAATAAGGTGGTACCTTTTAAAATCCCTAGTATAATCATATCTAAATTCAATAATGAATATTTGAAGCATAATGTATTGCAATAATTACCTTTTAAAGTGATAATTACAAAATTATTTAATGTTGTTAATGTTGGTAGCATTGATAGGACTTCCTGAATTTGTTGACAACCACGAGAGACAAAAATATTGGCTAGTTTTTGTCTGGGGCCGAGCAACAAAAACAGGTATGGCATATAATAGTTACTTTTGGTATTTTTGTAAGCTTGATTTATCCATGTTTTTGTTGTTTAATATCTATATACTTCATTAAATGGTTTAATGTGTGAATGATTGTGAAATAAAGTAGGTAATTCAAATCATCTATTTCTTATTTCTTAGTAAAATACCACCTACCCTATCTATTTTAAAAACTGGTATGGCCTTGGGGTTTAATACTTCGCTTTGTGTCTTCTAGCAACTAAATAACCTTAGCACAGTGTAGTATTCTGGGGGTATGCTTCGTTTAAAGACTGGTTACTAGACAATTATCTCGTAAAATAGACTATTAGATGAGATTAAGTAGGCTAACCTTAGAGGCACTGAGTAAGGTTAGGTTTCATAATTTATCATCAGAAGTGGTTAACGATGTACCTATTCTAATGCATTTTGTACAAGTTTCAGAGGATGGATCCAAGTATCGTGGAGGGTCTTCTCAAAGCAATCCGCGATGCAGTCTCGGCTCATCGTCGTGCAGATGACGATGTAGCTCTGCCAGTCTTCGATCCAGCAACGAGCGACAACGGCGCGGAGGGTTGGTGTAACAACATCGACGTGCTCTCCAAGGAGTTTGGATGGAGCAGCGTCGCCACCGTTGCCAAAGCCGGTAAATCCCTGAAGGGCTCTGCGTTAATATGGTTTGAATCTTGGGACCCAGCTAGTGGTCGATCTTGGGAGAATTTTCGAAATGATCTTACCGATTTATACCCCGAAAAACGAAATCTGTCTGAGAAGCTATCTAAAGCTGTCCTGTACTCTTCAGAATCGGCGGATTCCTACTGCGAGTACGCGAGAGAAAAAGTTAGGTTATTGCGAAATACTAAGATAGCATTTACTGAAAATCAGTTGATAGAGTTAGTTTGTGGTAGTATTAGTGATGTAAATGTAAAATTGGCATCTTTCAACAACAGCGTTAAGACTACATCCGAACTTATTTCGTTATTCACTTCCTACGTGAAACCTAACAAAAGGCCATTGGAGCAAAACGTTTCTGATAGTACGACAGGTCCCAATAGATCTAAACGCCCTAAAATTGATTTAAGTGAGAAAAAATATTGTTTCACTTGTGGAAAGGCCGGTCATTATAAGTTGCAATGCTTTAGAAATAGGAATATGTCAAATGACATTAAAAACAAGACCACATTACCGGAAAATAAAGTAGACGTAAAATTTTGCACTTTTTGCAAAAAAAATGGGCACAATGAGACAGTGTGCTTTCATAAAGCACGTGATGCCAACAAAAATAAGACAAACAGTGACGACATTAATTTTTTAGAACAGAATTAAAGCTGTCCAACGTGATGGTTAATGGTTTAAATATTGAATGTCTTATAGACACTGGAGCTAATTGTAGCTTAAATCAAAGAATCTATTGCAAAGCGTCTCGATTGTCCTATTTTACCACACACAACCCGGCTAAGTGGAATCGGTAGTGGAGTTTTAGAGACATCTGGAAAAATTACCATCCCTGTTATGTTCGATTGCGTATGCCTAGAACTTGATATTTATGTTGTAAGAGATAAAGATTTTAGTTACAATCTGTTGATAGGTAGAAATGCTATCCAACACCCTGATATTGAAATAATAACAGATGTTAATGGCAGCAATATAGTCCGAAAACAATACTTAGATACTAAAGTAGAAGTTAATTTTTTACAAAATCAGAGTGAAATTGATATGACAGAATTGATGGGTAAAGTTGAACATTTAGATGAACATTTGCAAGAACGTATCATAGGTATTTTCCAAAAGCATTTTGATGAACTTGGTAGTATTGGAGCAGTTAAGACAGGAGAATTAAAATTAAGATTAAAAAGTAACAATAACGTTTATTATAGACCTTATCGTTTGTCCCCACATGAGAGAGAGAAGGTAAAAGAAATAGTCCAAAATTTACTATATAACAAAATTATACGAGAAAGTGACTCCTCGTTTGCTAGTCCAGTTCTACTAGTAAAAAAAAAGATGGAAGTGATAGATTATGCATTGACTACAGGTCATTGAATAAAATTCTTGAAAAAGATAGATACCCTCTCCCTCTTATAGAGGACCAAATCGATAGACTAGGTAAAGCTAAATATTTTATTTCAATTGATATGAAAAATGGGTTTTACCAGATTCCTGTTTCAACTGAATCCATTAAATATACAGCTTTCATCACGCCAGATGGCCATTATGAATTTTTAAAGATGCCTTTCGGAATTTGTAATGGGCCATCTGTATTCCAACGTGCTATTACCAAGGCCGTGAAACATTTAGCCTTTTTGTTAGTTTATATCGATGATATTTTGATACCCTTTTCAACCATCGAAGAAGGTTTCCAATACTTGGAACAAACTGTGTTAGCACTAACCTCTGCTGGTTTTGTGATAAACCTTAAAAAAATGCAAATTTTTTGTTGATAGTATTGAATACTTAGGTCGAGAAATATCGCGAGAGGGAGTTAGACCAAGCGAAACGAAAATCGTTGCATTAGCAAATTCACCTATTCCACGTTCCGTTAAACAGGTGCGTCAATTTATGGGTCTCACTAGTTATTTTCGCAAATTTATCCCGAATTTTGCTACACGAACAGCTTGTATTACTAAATTAACAAAAGTCAACCAAATATGGGTGTGGGGACCTGAACAGGATACGGCAAGAAAATACGTTATTGATCACCTAACATCTTCTCCTCTTTCCATTTTTGATCCAACTCTAAACACAGAATTATACACCGATGCTAGCTCATTAGGCTACGGTGCTATTTTGATACAAAAAAATATAAATGACACAAAAGTTATAGCCTATTTTAGTAGAAGAACGTCACTAGCTGAGTCTAAATATTGTTCTTACGATCTAGAAACTTTGGCCATTTACAATGCTCTAAAACACTTTCGGGTGTACCTTCTAGGAATTAACTTCAAAATTTTTACTGATTGTAATTCCATTAAAGCCACAATGAATAAAAAGGATTTATCACCACGAGTAGCCCGTTGGTGGACATACTTACAAGATTTTCAGTTCGACATTATTTATAAAAAAGGAAAATATATAGCCCATGTTGACTTTCTCAGCCGTAATCCTGTTGAAGCTGCCATACCACCCACTTTGCCGTGTACAGTTAATGCCACGAATGATCCTCAGTCTTGGCTACAATTAGCACAGCATAATGATTCTGAGACACAGTCATTAATAGATCATGTACAAACAGGGGAACTTGACCAAAATCAATATATCATTATAAACAATCTACTACATTATAGAATAAACCCCAACAGTGACCCCAAATTATTTATACCAAAAAGTACTAGGTTTGGTATTCTGCATCTATTTCATGACGATAATTGCCATGTAGGGTTTGATAAAACATTGAGTAAAATTAGTGAGCATTTTTGGTTTCCAGGTATGGCAGCATTTGTTAAAAAATATCTTCGTCATTGTAAAGTTTGCATTGAAAAAAAGGCACATCATGGTCCTAAACAGGGACTACTACACCCTATAGCAAAAACTGCTATTCCTTTTCATACCATTCATTTGGACTGTACAGGACCGTTCGCTCAATCGAATGACGGATACAAACATATTTTACTAATCGTAGATGGTTTTACAAAATTTTGCATACTT
Organism: Operophtera brumata; assembly: GCA_932527175.1. Taxonomy (NCBI): domain Eukaryota; kingdom Metazoa; phylum Arthropoda; class Insecta; order Lepidoptera; family Geometridae; genus Operophtera; species Operophtera brumata. The sequence continues at coordinate 27,294,503 of OW052239.1, read as the reverse complement.
TAGCCCCTGAAAACATTAAATGCTCAAGAATTAATACCGATAATACGTGAAACAATAACTACATATGGCACTCCTTCGTTAGTAATTACCGACCGAGGTACAAATTTTAGTTCTAATCAAATTCAGTCTCTATTTAGGGAGTTGCAAATTCAGCACCATTTGATTGCTACAGGCACTCCGAGAAGTAATGGTCAGGTAGAGCGTTATGTGTCTACGATAACTGATATGCTCAGTACCATTTGTAATGATTCGTCAGATTGGCCGAACGACTTGTGGAAAGTCCAGCAATCAGTTAATACCACTATTCAAAAATCGACCGGGTTCTCACCACTTCGGTTGCTGATTGGCGTAGAGGCTAATATACCGTCTATCCAGGCTCGTTTAAATGAGGTTATTGACGGTAACGCTGAGGGACCCCCTATTAATATACAAAATGACCGAACTCTAGCCGAACAGCGCCTAAGGGTAGTAGCTGAAAAATTCAAAAGTCGTTTTGATGCCACACGACGTAATAATGTAAATTATGCGATATGCGACTTGGTATTTGTAAATCAGGACCATCGACGTAATGATAAATTAAAGCCAAAATTTAGAGGTCCTTATGAAATCTCATCTTTTCTTCCTAACGATCGTTTTGCTCTGAGAGGTACAGGTAACCTAAGAAACATTATCATTGCTAAGGAAAAATTAAGATATTGGCCGGGTGAATTAGTCGAAGAAAACGTAGCTGTTGAAAATGCCATAACATAATTTTTTTTATTTCTTTTTTTTGGATGTTATGTGATAGTGATTGATTGATTAAATATATGTATAATATTATAAATCATGAAGATAATAACAATCAAAAAATAGCTGTTGATTAATGGTAGTAGCTTATCGTACTGGCATAGCAGCGAGTGGAGGAAGTTAGTATGTTCAGACAATTATTGGTGTTCCGCTGGTCGGCCGCTTAACTAAGTGTATAGTCTATGCCACTGGCAGCGGGTGGAGCGGACTAGCATGTCTAGGTAATCGGTCATAATGAGTCTATAGGGCTGCTACGTCTTTTGTTCTATGTTAATCTATGTCACCGGCAGCAGGTGGAGCGGATTAGCTAGACTAGGCAACTGACGGAATTGTGAAAAATGAGCGGACTAGCATATATGTCTAGTTAGGTAATCAGTCATAATAAGTATATAGGGCTGCTACGTCTTTTGTTCTATGTTAATCTATGTCACCGGCAGCAGGTGGAGCGGATTAGCTAGACTAGGCAACTGACGGAATTGTGAAAAAGGAGCGGACTAGAATATATGTCTAGGTAATCGGTCATAATAAGTCTATAGGGCTGCTACGTCTTTTGTTCTATGTTAATCTATGTCACCGGCAGCAGGTGGAGCGGATTAGCTAGACTAGGCAACTGACGGAACTGTGAAAAAGCTGCTATCTGTTTGATTGGTGTTAATCTATGCCACCAGCAGCAGGTGGAGCGGATTAGCATGTCTACGCAACTGACAGAATGGGATTGTTATGATTTATGAAAACGTAAATGGGATTATAAATTAATTTGAAATCAATCACTTTCGCATTTGTTTTTAGTATATGTTTTATTTCGATCTGTACCTATTGCCTAAGCACTATTTAACGTTCATGATAAGAAAGTGTACCGATATTATAGAATATCGTAGTGTAGAATGTAAAAGAAAGATGTTTTTGTAATCAATGGGTTTTGTTTGCATATAGTGAGTACTTAAATAGTTTTGTATTGAGCCAACGTGAGTTTTTGGGCTGAGGTACAACAATTCTCCGGACCAGACGTAGCTCTCGGAAGCTCAATTAATAAGAAATACTTTTATTTTTAATGTACTTCGAGAGCGAAGTACTTGTCAGTATGGCCGTGATAGATAATAATAAAAATATCAACCTGTTATAATAACAAAAAAAAGTACATACGTATCTACCTATGTATGTATCATGGACTTAGTAAGTCCATGGTATGTATAACTTATAGTACCTATGTGCGATAATTATGTTCATCAAAACAGTTTATAGTCTGTTGGTGAAATGGTTACAGATTATATTCGATTGGACTAATGTTATCGTAAAATAAGAACTTTATTTGTTAATATTATGGTTATAATTTATGATGTAATTTATCATATTTTCTGCAATAAGCATTTGTATGTGTAGAATTATATTTTAATATAAAGTTAAGTGGACATTATTTTAGTGTTGTTAAGTTTAGATCTAAATAAGGTGGTACCTTTTAAAATCCCTAGTATAATCATATCTAAATTCAATAATGAATATTTGAAGCATAATGTATTGCAATAATTACCTTTTTTTAAAGTGATAATTACAAAATTATTTAATGTTGTTAATGTTGGTAGCATTGATAGGACTTCCTGAATTTGTTGACAACCACGAGAGACAAAAATATTGGCTAGTTTTTGTCTGGGGCCGAGCAACAAAAACAGGTATGGCATATAATAGTTACTTTTGGTATTTTTGTAAGCTTGATTTATCCATGTTTTTGTTGTTTAATATCTATATACTTCATTAAATGGTTTAATGTGTGAATGATTGTGAAATAAAGTAGGTAATTCAAATCATCTATTTCTTATTTCTTAGTAAAATACCACCTACCCTATCTATTTTAAAAACTGGTATGGCCTTGGGGTTTAATACTTCGCTTTGTGTCTTCTAGCAACTAAATAACCTTAGCACAGTGTAGTATTCTGGGGGTATGCTTCGTTTAAAGACTGGTTACTAGACAATTATCTCGTAAAATAGACTATTAGATGAGATTAAGTAGGCTAACCTTAGAGGCACTGAGTAAGGTAAGGTTTCATAATTTATCACCTGCAACAGATGTGATAAGGCATTCAATCAAAAAGGTCATTTGAAACAACACATGCTAATTCACACTGGAGGAAAGCCTTATGCCTGCAACGAATGTGCTAAGACATTTAATAGAAAATTTCTTTTGACAGCACACATGTTAATTCACACTGGAGAAAAGCCTTACGCCTGCAACATATCGAGGGCATCATAACATAGGGGCGTATTGTTTTTCTTGCAATTTTACAGGAGGAAGAAAAAACTGCATAAATGTAATAGTATTTAACTTAATGGTATGATGTTTTGTTTGATGGTATATTATTTAGCTGTTTAATGAAATTTGCGAATAAAAATGTTTTTTTCAAATGTCCTTAAAAAAATGGCGGTTACGTCCTTATGTTTTGTCCAAATTACCCTGTAATAATTAAAACTATCCTAAGAAAGTGCGGGCGTAAAGGTTGTTTCCGATGGGTCCGAGATTAGACAGCACCCGCGCGTGATACTCGTTTATGTACGTTATATGAAAAAAAAACATGTTTTAACTAAAAATATATTTTTCCAAGCTTTTTTGAAATCAGTGATTGGAACGGTGTGCTGATCAAAATGAGCCCAAACACTACCAGTTTACTTATTATCCATCCAGTAGTACCGTTGTCCACCTTCCGTCTCCATCATCAGACCAACTTGCTGTCCCCATAATATTATATTGTCATCGTAACTTGACAGGTCTGCCAAATTTCAGTTTAATCAAACTCCGGGAAGTGGGTGAAATATTTGTTAGATTTGATTACTCCGGGACAGATACAACTAAATAAAAACTAGTCGACGTTTCTTTTCGGCGCTGACCTACCTCATAGTCAGTAAGCAGGTCGACATCCAGGCAGGCGGTCTGGTTAGGCGCCAGGGATATGGTGTGGACCGCCCCTCGACCCCCGAAGCCCGCCGCCATGCCAGCAGCCTGCGGACAAGCACCAATCATCATCATCGTTTTGAGCCGCCTTCATCCACTGACCGCCATGATGTCAACGTTCTACTTGACGCGGTTGCATTTAGTCTGATGCGGGGGTGCAATTCCCGCTGTGGCACAGTGCACTGACATGTGGTCCAACCCGAAATGGTTCAAGACAAGTTTTTTTTTGTTTTATTTTTGTTCAAATTCCTTGAAACCGGAGGTCAATAATGGATGTTAAACTGGTTATTATTTTATGGGGTACAAATCGAAATTCGTCAATTTTAGACTTTTCCCAGTATTTGTGTCATAAAAGCTACAAACATACCAAATTTCAGCGTTGTAGGATTAATGGAAGTACCCTAGAGGTTTTGGTTTTTTACATTTTCGATTTACCCTAATAACTCAAAAAAAACACAAGTTAAAAATATATTTAAAAAAAAAATGTCGTATGACACCCAATTTGATCTTATATTCTCACTTTTTTTTTACCCCCTCTTGGGTCCCAATATCTCAACAACCCCCCGACCGATATAGCTCATAGCCTTACCCATAAATTGTACCTTTCAGTACTATCTACCCCCCAATCAAATTTCATGAAGATCGGATTAATGGTTCGGAAGTTATTCTTGGACAAACATACATACCTACATACAAACGCCGATTTTTCCAAGTTGTATTCAATCAACAATGATCCTTGTTGATTGAATAAATAAATGAAATATATATATATAAATAGCTAAGAAGACTCCCGACAAATTCACATTTCAACAAAAAAAAAACGAAATCTGTTCATCCATTCGGGAGCTGCGAGCGGACAGACAGAAACACACACACACACCCCCAGACACGTCAAACTTATAACACCCCGTCGTTATTGCGTCGGGGGTTAAAAAAGAAGTTTATAGTCTCAGAAAGAATATCAAATATCTTCTATTTTGTTGCAGCCTCGTAGCTGAGGTTTTGCAGGTCTGAGGCACTATTTTTTGAGCTATAATTATAAAGCTAAGTCGTACGTGCTGTGGTTGCTGAGTTACAGGCTCATAGCGCTCATAGCGTCACGCTAGTGACACCCCATTCATTAAAGTATTGAGAAACAGAGTTTTCTGAGTCATCTTGGAAAAATCGGCGTTTGTATGTAGTTATGTATGTTTGTCCAAGAATAACTTCCGAACCATTAATCCGATCTTCATGAAATTTGATTGGAGGGTAGATAGTACTGAAAGGTACAATTTATGGGTAAGGTTATGAGCTATATCGGTCGGGGGGTTGTTGAGATATTGGGACCCAAGAGGGGGTAAAAAAAAAAGTGAGAATATAAGATCAAATTGGGTGTCATACGACATTTTTTTTTAAATATATTTTAACTTGTGTTTTTTTTGAGTTATTAGGGTAAATCGAAAATGTAAAAAACCAAAACCTCTAGGGTACTTCCATTAATCCTACAACGCTGAAATTTGGTATGTTTGTAGCTTTTATGACACAAATACTGGGAAAAGTCTAAAATTGACGAATTTCGATTTGTACCCCATAAAATAATAACCAGTTTAACATCCATTATTGACCTCCGGTTTCAAGGAATTTGAACAAAAATAAAACAAAAAAAAACTTGTCTTGAACCATTTCGGGTTGGACCACATGTCAGTGCACTGTGCCACAGCGGGAATTGCACCCCCGCATCAGACTAAATGCAACCGCGTCAAGTAGATCGTTGACATCATGGCGGTCAGTGGATGAAGGCGGCTCAAAACGATGATGATGATTGGTGCTTGTCCGCAGGCTGCTGGCATGGCGGCGGGCTTCGGGGGTCGAGGGGCGGTCCACACCATATCCCTGGCGCCTAACCAGACCGCCTGCCTGGATGTCGACCTGCTTACTGACTATGAGGTAGGTCAGCGCCGAAAAGAAACGTCGACTAGTTTTTATTTAGTTGTATCTGTCCCGGAGTAATCAAATCTAACAAATATTTCACCCACTTCCCGGAGTTTGATTAAACTGAAATTTGGCAGACCTGTCAAGTTACGATGACAATATAATATTATGGGGACAGCAAGTTGGTCTGATGATGGAGACGGAAGGTGGACAACGGTACTACTGGATGGATAATAAGTAAACTGGTAGTGTTTGGGCTCATTTTGATCAGCACACCGTTCCAATCACTGATTTCAAAAAAGCTTGGAAAAATATATTTTTAGTTAAAACATGTTTTTTTTTCATATAACGTACATAAACGAGTATCACGCGCGGGTGCTGTCTAATCTCGGACCCATCGGAAACAACCTTTACGCCCGCACTTTCTTAGGATAGTTTTAATTATTACAGGGTAATTTGGACAAAACATAAGGACGTAACCGCCATTTTTTTAAGGACATTTGAAAAAAACATTTTTATTCGCAAATTTCATTAAACAGCTAAATAATATACCATCAAACAAAACATCATACCATTAAGTTAAATACTATTACATTTATGCAGTTTTTTCTTCCTCCTGTAAAATTGCAAAAAAATCAATACGCCCCTATGTTATGATGCCCTCGATATGTTGCAGGCGTAAGGCTTTTCTCCAGTGTGAATTAACATGTGTGCTGTCAAAAGAAATTTTCTATTAAATGTCTTAGCACATTCGTTGCAGGCATAAGGCTTTTCTCCAGTGTGAATTAGCATGTGTTGTTTCAAATGACCTTTTTGATTGAATGCCTTATCACATCTGTTGCAGGCGTAAGGCTTTTCTCCAGTGTGAATTAACATGTGTGCTGTCAAAAGAAACTTTCTATTAAATGTCTTAGCACATTCGTTGCAGGCATAAGGCTTTTCTCCAGTGTGAATTAGCATGTGTTGTTTCAAATGACCTTTTTGATTAAATGCCTTATCACATCTGTTGCAGGCGTAAGGCTTTTCTCCAGTGTGAATTAGCATGTGTAGTTTCATATTACTTTTTTTATTGAATGCAGTATCACATCTGTTGCAGGCGTATGGCTTTTTTCCAGTGTGAATTAGCATGTGTCATGTCAAATAACTTTTATAATTGAATGCCTCATCACATCTGTTGCAGGCGTAAGGCTTTACTCCAGTGTGCATTAGCATGTGTCGTTTCAAATAACTTTTATAAAAAAATGCCTTACCACATCTGTTACAGGCGTAAGGCTTTTCTCCAGTGTGCATTTGCATGTGTCGTTTCAAATAACTTTTATAAATAAATGCCTTACCACATCTGTTACAGGCGTAAGGCTTTTCTCCAGTGTGAATTAGCATCTGTTGTTTCAAATTACTTTCACAACTATATGCTTTATCACATTCGTTGCAGGCGTAAGGCTTTTCTCCAGTGTGAATTAACATGTGTGCTGTCAAATGAAATATTCTATTAAATGTCTTAGCACATCTGTTGCAGGCGTAAGGCTTTTCTCCAGTGTGAATTAGCATGTGTCGTTTCAAATCACCTTTTTGATTGAATGTCTTATCACATATGTTGCAGGCGTAAGGCTTTTGTCCAGTGTGAGTTAGCATGTGTCGTGTCAAATTACCTTTATCATAGAATGCCTTATTACATTTGTCGCCGGCGTAAGGCTTTTCTCCAGTGTGAGTTCTCAGATGTCTCACTAGGATGTCTTTATGAGCATATCTGTTATTGCACACATCACAATAAAAATACAAATCCATGTTGCTAGTCTCACCGAATTCTTCGATTGACTGTTCCATTATATTTAGACCACCACTTAATTTAAAATTATCTAGAACTGCACTCTCTTCCATAATTTCTTCATCGTCAGCTGTTGTTTCTTCTTTGACAACTACTTGTTCTTGAGCTGTTGTTTCTTCTTTGACAACTACTTGTTCTTCATCTGTTGTTTCTTCTTTGACAACTACTTGTTCTTTAGCTGTTGTTTCTTCTTTGACAACTACTTGTTCTTCAGCTGTTGTTTCTTCTTTGACCACTACTTGTTCCTTGGTACTAGTTACATGAGTTCTTCCAGTGGCCGAGTCATAATCTATAGACATGCACAGTGTCGGTGTCACTGACATATTTAGGATTTTCTCCAACTTTAGCATATCGTAGGCTGTGTGCGTCACCTGGAATCAGAAACAAGTAAAGTACTTAAAGATGGTGCTTATTGCACCATGTAACCCGAAGAATCAATTTTTGTTGAGAGTTCATATCCCACTCCCTTAACTTAGTCCTTGGCCTCTAGTACACAAGGTTAAAAAGCGGCCAAGTGCGAGTCGAACTCGCCCACGAAGGGTTCCGTAGCAGCAAGTAACATAATATAAAAGTTCTTGGATGGATTACGATTTATGGCGTATTAAAAAAAAACTACTTACTACATATTAAAAGATAAACGGCTAATTACCACTATTATTCGTCACTTTGCTGACGTTTCGAGACTGAGTTCAGAAGCCTCTTCATCATGAGCACCGCCCGCGACCGCGTTCGACGGTGGACCAGCGAATACTGCGTGCAACCGCGCGCTCAGCTCGCTGGGACAGCGGCGGCGGCGGCGGCGGTAGATTCGTTGCGCGCGCGTCGAGAATTAGTTCATCTACGTCACTAGCACTACCTACGTCGTCGGTAAAACAATGAGACAATTTCTGCGCTCGCCAAAAGACAGGGTTCCTCTGGGTATGCCCGGTGTATACAGTATACCATGTGACTGTGGCAAGAGTTACATAGGTGAAACCCGGCGTAACATATCGGCTAGATTGACGGAACACATCAGGAGTGTTAGAAATCTGGACGTAGAAAAGTCGGCGGTTGCAGAGCATGCAATGATCTCGGAATCGTCCCACTACCTACGGTTTGACAAAATTTCAGTTCTTGCGAAAGAGAAGTTTTTTGTTCCTCGCAAGATACGGGAAGCAATTGAGATTAGCCGACATCCAAATTTCAATCGCGATCGGGGATGGGGTATTTCGCCGGCATGGCAACCTTTACTCCACTCCGCCACTACTGTTTGTAGTACTGTAATCGGTCTGGAGAGTGATACCGTGAGTGCAGTGTGTACGCAGCCTTATACCGACGACGTAGGTAGTGCTAGTGACGTAGATGAACTAATTCTCGACGCGCGCGCAACGAATCTACCGCCGCCGCCGCCGCCGCTGTCCCAGCGAGCTGAGCGCGCGGTTGCACGCAGTATTCGCTGGTCCACCGTCGAACGCGGTCGCGGGCGGTGCTCATGATGAAGAGGCTTCTGAACTCAGTCTCGAAACGTCAGCAAAGTGACGAATAATAGTGGTAATTAGCCGTTTATCTTTTAATATGATTCCCAACCACGATAGTTTCAATTCTATACTTACTACATCTCGTTCAAACCAATTTTTTTTTGAAGTTTACATGGTAATGTACATCATATTTTTTTTTAGTTTTATCATTCTCATATTTTAGAAGTTATGGGGACACACTTTTTAGCACTTTGGAAGTGTCTCTCGCGCAAACTACTCAGTTTAGAAAAAAATTATATTAGAAACCTCAATATCATTTTTGAAGACCTACCCATAGATACACGTATGGGTTCGATGAAAAAAAAACATTTTGAGTTACAGTTCTAATATGTACCCCAAAAATGTATTGTTTTTTTTTATTTTTTTGTGAAATTCTTAATGCGGTTCACAGAATACATCTACTTACCAAGTTTCAACAGCCTAGCTCTTATAGTTTCGGAAAAAAGTGGCTGTGACATACACGGACAGACTGACAGACAGACAGACAGACATGACGAATCTATAAGGGTTCCGTAATTTTTGGTTACGGAACCCTAAAAAGGTATACAGTTTTAGCAAGACAGAGGTTCTAATTTTTCTAAACGGGTATTACCTAAATCAAAATTGGTCAAAGAAACCTCAAATTGTTTGGCAGAGACCCAGACAATATCCAACCATACCATACACACGATCTTCACGAACATCACGATCTGAGGGGTGAGTCTGAGTTTTGCAAACACCATCGTAACGGTGAACGTAACACGATCGTACGTGTATAACATAATAACTAGCTATTAATCTGTGCCAAAAACGTCACAGATTAATGGCTAGTTACTACGCAATACACGCACACTCGCCGTTACGATCATCGTTACGATGGTGTGTGTAAACTCGGACTTGCCCCTCTGATTCCTTTTCATCATAGGACGAGCAGACGCACGGCTCGGTACCATCCTTACCTCATTAGTATACCCTCCATTCGTACTAAATGTTTCAGTTCTACCTTTATAATGCGAACTGCTAAGGAGTGGATACACTACCTGACACATATAATTAAATAAATACAAACCTACATATAATATAAATACCTACATAAAATTAATACATAATAATATAACAATACATACCTACACTCTTATTATAGCATTCATCGTATACTACACTAGATAAATATAAATATAAATAGCTACCTAGGTACTCATAAAAACAACATAACAGACCAGAATAATAAAAACTCAACAGGACGAAGAAGACTGCTGGAGATAAAACAGTATGACACGATCTTTAAATGAATGTAACGACGGAGCAAGCCGAATCGACAACGGTAACGAATTCCACAGTCGAACAGCTATCACCGTAAAAGAGTCAGTGTAAAAAGAGCTGTGATGAATGGGGAACTTTAGAGCTAGATTTTCCGATGAACGAAGAGAATGAGGGTTGGAACAATGGAGAAACTCAAAGCGATCCTTCAGATACGGTGGAGCAGAAGGATTAAACAATATTATATTATGGAGAAGCGAGAGGATATGAGTATTCCGACGAAGGCGAATGGGAAGCCACTTGAGCTTAGCGCGGAACTGGGAAACATGGTCATATTTACGAAGACCGTATATGAACCTTATAGCAAAATTTTGAAGGCGCTCAAGCCTGTTAAATTGATCTTCTATGAGATCAAGGTAACATACATCGGCATAGTCGAGAATGGGAAGCAAGAGAGACTTTGCCAGCGCAACTTTAGTGGCAGTCGGTAAGAACTAAGAAGTTACGGAGCCTTTTAAGGGTAGCCGCAGACGCAAATTTTTTATTAATCACCGATTGTAGCTGTGGACCCCATGACAAATTTTGATCAAATAGTTTACCCAAATTTTTTACATTTTTTTTTCCAAAGTTCCGTTGAAAACAACTGAGGGAACAATGTCAACACAGTTACTTTGCCATTCTCCATACAAGTGAACAGCAACAAGTACAAGTTATAGTGAATAGGTGCTTTCTAGACCTTTGTGCTCCATCTTCGGCCACATCGTCACTTACCAACAGGTGAAATCGTGGTTCAACAAAGGAATACCAATGTAAAAAATAAACATACTTTCTATGATATATATTAATATAATATATCATAGAAAGTATGTTTATTTTCACAGCCACTTTTTTCCGAAACTATAAGAGCTAGGCTGTTGAAACTTGGTAAGTAGATGTATTATGTGAACCGCATTAAGAATTTCACAAAAAAATAAAAAAAAACAATACATTTTTGGGGTACATATTAGAACTGTAACTCAAAATGTTTTTTTTCATCGAACCCATACGTGTATCTATGGATAGGTCTTCAAAAATGATATTGAGGTTTCTAATATCATTTTTTTCTAAACTGAGTAGTTTGCGCGAGAGACACTTCCAAAGTGCTAAAAAGTGTGTCCCCATAACTTCTAAAATATGAGAATGATAAAACTAAAAAAAAATATGATGTACATTACCATGTAAACTTCAAAAAAAAATTGGTTTGAACGAGATGTAGTAAGTATAGAATTGAAACTATCGTGGTTGAGAATCATATTAAAAGATAAACGGCTAATTACCACTATTATTCGTCACTTTGCTGACGTTTCGAGACTGAGTTCAGAAGCCTCTTCATCATGAGCACCGCCCGCGACCGCGTTCGACGGTGGACCAGCGAATACTGCGTGCAACCGCGCGCTCAGCTCGCTGGGACAGCGGCGGCGACGGCGGCGGTAGATTCGTTGCGCGCGCGTCGAGAATTAGTTCATCTACGTCACTAGCACTACCTACGTCGTCGGTATAAGGCTGCGTACACACTGCACTCACGGTATCACTCTCCAGACCGATTACAGTACTACAAACAGTAGTGGCGGAGTGGAGTAAAGGTTGCCATGCCGGCGAAATACCCCATCCCCGATCGCGATTGAAATTTGGATGTCGGCTAATCTCAATTGCTTCCCGTATCTTGTGAGGAACAAAAAACTTCTCTTTCGCAAGAACTGAAATTTTGTCAAACCGTAGGTAGTGGGACGATTCCGAGATCATTGCATGCTCTGCAACCGCCGACTTTTCTACGTCCAGTTTTTTTTTTTCCAAAGTTCCGTTGAAAACAACTGAGGGAACAATGTCAACACAGTTACTTTGCCATTCTCCATACAAGTGAACAGCAACAAGTACAAGTTATAGTGAACACGGAAAAAAAACTATTCTTCAACGAAGAGAATATCTATTGGTCAAGAATAATAATGATTTATATATGGCCTAAACAATGTATTCTTCACTTTAGCATATTATTGTTTCAAATGTACTGTTTCAATCTGAGTATAAGATTTTTGATTCTATCCCAAGAATATCAGTATTCTTAGTATTAAACTAACCCAATGTCGCATTAATTATAAATTTACCAACATTTAAGCATATGGTATTCTTAGAACAAGACAGCATTAACTTGTACTAATGATCACTTGTCTTAATTCAATAAAAGCTAGTTTTATTTCAAGTATCATATTCTTAAGGAACTCGAATATATTATTATTTAAAGACATGTAGTATTTTAATTTGAGAATACAGTTATTGTATTAAGAATCAATATGTTTCCATCGAAGAAACTTATTTTAAAACGAAATAATTCATATTTTTCAATTAAAATAATTTATTCTTAAACAAAGTGAAGTAATTTTTGCCTTAATACTTCAGTTTCTTGTAATTATACTAAATCTGTCTTTATTCAATAAAAGCAATTTTTATTTGTAGTAATTAATGTAGGTACTTAACTTAATTTACTTAATTTGCCTATGTAACTGATATATACCTTATCCGGCTTTCCTGCCGTTTTTGTTTTTTGTTGACCTTGCATGCGTACCTACCTTCTTTTTAAACGAACTGTGTACATAATGTGGATTTAAATTGGTTTCAGAATAGCATATAGTGTATAGCTTATAAGTAACTATAAGATAACTGTAAATCCTGGATTAATAAAATAAAATAAATAAAATAAAATAAAATAAAATAATCATATTCTCAGATTAAATAGAATTGATTATTGATTGAAGCATATCATACTCTCAGATTAAAAGAATTGATTATTGAGTGAAGTTTATGATATTCTCCGATTAAATAGAATTGATTATTGATTGAAGCATATCGTATTCTCAGATTAAAAGAATTGATTATTGAGTGAAGTATATGATATTCGCCGATTAGATAGAATTGATTATTGATTGAAGTATATCATATTCTCATGTTAAATAGAATTGATTATTGATTGAAGTATATCATATTTTTCAATTAAACCGGATTTTCTTCCTAAAAGAGAACTTGCGTCTTCATTCAATAAAACTTAGTTTCATTCCAAGTATACCTTAACATTGGGTGAATCAGGATTATTTTTATTTGTAGTAAATATTTGTTTTAATTTGAGAACTCAATTTCTTGTAATAAATAAATGTTTGTCTTCATCCAAAAAACATAGTTTTAATTTGAATCAATATTGATTGTTCTTAGAAGACCTTGTGTTTTTGTACTGAGAATGTAATTTCTTGTGTTAAAGATCGTAGTGTCTTCATTGGATGGTATCAAATGCTCGATTTAAAACAAAATATTCTCAATGCAAGATATTGTGCATATTACTTTAAAACACGTACTAGGTTCAATTGAAAATATAGTTTCTTGAATTGAATACAATATTTTTTCTTCAGTTGAGCATCAAATTATCCTATTTAGGCCTAATTTCTAGCTCCTGCAGAATACTTCTTGCATACTGTGGCGTTTCTATGACAGATAACTAACTGACAGTAAGAACGACGCCAATGCGATGCAAAATGTGTCACATTTTCTGTTATGGAAACGGCCAACTATGCAAAGTATTGTCTGCAAGAGCTAGAAATAAGGTGTAAACAAGACAAATTAATGGTAAAAAAATATAGTTAAACCTTCAACAAACAATATTTTCAATTTAACCTATTACGTACGTGTTTCAAAGTAATATGCCCAATATCTATTCTTAATAGAATACCTTGTCTGAAAATAAAAATAATACAAATAATTTACAACAAAAACAATTCAATAACAGTTAACAATTCAATAAATTACATTCTCATCTGACCGGGTTAATTTAAATAAATAAAAGTCATATTTAAAGTAAATGTCATGATTTATTTATACTCACTCACCTTTGCAATATTGTATCGTTGTGAAGAGTTACAAAAATAGTACCAACTATAGAAACTACTTACAAATATATGTAACTAGATAAACTAGGCTAGGTAATACAGTAACATTTTAAAGTATAGGTAAGTTGCCAAATCCCCTTCGGATATCTCCTTTGAAGCGGAAATCATTACCATTATATCTAAATTACAATTTGATCAGTCTTTCAAATACATAGTTGTCTTCCAATTATGGTACGAGCCGTACAGAATAACAAACCATGGATTAAATATGGCAAACAATGATATCTCATTCGCACAGTACATGAATATTATTTCCGCTTCAAATGGGATACCATCTGAAGAGGACTTAGGAACTAACTCTTATAAATATACCTACCTAGTAAAGCCAATATATCTGTTATATATGACACAACGTTATCATATTTAGTTTTTATACCATATACACCTCTCTGTATTAACAAATAGATAATAATATGATTAAATGTCTTGAAGTAAGAGGCATGTAGTGCGTGACAGCACTTAAATAAGAGTGTCAAGCGCTTTTGGTTGCTGATATAAAATTATATTTAATCGTGTCGATCACCAGATAAAATGATGCAGCAGCTGTCTCTAATTCACGTCACGATGTACGGCTGGAATGTAGTTTTATTCTTCTTTGCCTGTTTTGCAATATCTTCAATAGAGTCGACTGTATATCACCAGGTTTCTGAAAAGATTTTCAATGTTATAATAACCAGTTTTTTAACAAGGCATAGAAGTATCAAAGAATACTTGTTTTAAAAATAATAATGTTGTTTGGTTATCTGTACTGCACTGACTTAACTAATTGAACGAGCGAAGCGAGTTCTCTGAGTTAACTTGGAAGAATTGGCGTTTGTATTAATGTATGTATGTATGTGTGTATTTTTGTTCGAGCATAACTTCCGAACCGTTAATCCGATCTTCATGAAATTTAGTTGGGGGTAATTTGTTGATAAGGTTATAAGCGCAAAGCAGTATTGCTCGCATTGCTGTGTTCCGGTTTGAAGGGTATGGGTGCCGGTGAAATTACAGGCACATGAAACTTTTCATCTTTTTGTCTCAAGGTGGCGGGCGCAGTACAATGCCGCACAGGGCGCGTCCTAAGTGCACGTGACCTACGCGGTAATGCATTGTTCATAGGCAGAGGTTACCACTTAACATCAGGTGGGCCATCTGCTAGAGCCGACATACAGAGTTGTAAAATAAAAAAATCGGTCGGTGGTTTGTTGAGAAAATGGAGTCCAAAATATTCTCAATGCAAGATATTGTGCATATTACTTTAAAACACGTACTAGGTTCAATTGAAAATATAGTTTCTTGAATTGAATACAATATTTTTTCTTCAGTTGAGCATCAAATTATTCCGGTTTGAAGGGTATGGGTGCCGGTGAAATTACAGGCACATGAAACTTTTCATCTTTTTGTCTCAGGGTGGCGGGCGCAGTACAATGCCGCACAGGGCGCGTCCTAAGTGCACGTGACCTACGCGGTAATGCATTGTTCATAGGCAGAGGTTACCACTTAACATCAGGTGGGCCATCTGCTAGAGCCGTCATACAGAGTTGTAAAATAAAAAAATCGGTCGGTGGTTTGTTGAGAAAATGGAGTCCAAGAGGGAGTAAACAAATAAAAGTGAGATAATCAGATAAAGTAGAGTGTCGTATGAAAGTCCCTTAGTCCTTAGTCATTACATTTCAAAATTATTTTTAATATTTTTTGTTAGTGTTATGTAGTTTCTGAGATACTAGGTTAAATATGGATATAAGGTTAATAAAGGAAAATGTAAAAAAACTAATCCTCTAGGCTACTTCCACTTATCCCAAAAAACTGAAATTTGGTATGCTTGTAGCTTTTATGACACAAATACTGGGAAAAGTCTATAATTTAAGAACTTCGAAACTTGTTCTCTATAAAACATTAACCAGTGTTACATCCATTGGTGACGTCCCATTTAGTATTAACACAGCGTTGTTTAGACGTATTCAAAGGTTCTAATAATTTAGAACCTATAGTTAGAAGGTAATCAATTTACCCTGTCCTAGACCTCAACATCTCAACAACCCCCCAGCTCATAACCTTATCTTCTTACCTACCAATTGTACGCAGTCCAATACTATCTACCCCCTCCCCCCCAATCATGAAGATCGATTCTTTTAAATTGACTCAGATAACTTGCTTCGCTCGTATTTTTTTTTTCAAAGACTTGAACATTGCCTACGAACAGTGCATTACCTCATAGGTCACGTCCACCTAGGACGCGCCCAATGTGGCATTGCACTACACCCGCCACCCTGAGACATTAGGATGAAGTCTCATGTGCCTGTAATTTCACCGGCACCCATACCCTTCAAACCGGAACACATTTATGCAAGCACTACTGCTTTGCAGCAGAAATAGGTGTGGTGGTAGTACTTCCCCGGACGAACTCATTCACATAATAGCTCTACTACTACTTGCCGCACTTACTACTTACTATTATACAACTTAACACTTACCGCAACGTTCACTACTATGCCTTCTATGCATTCAATGGTAGAAAACTTTATTTTTCTATTTAAACTGCCTATGAACCGGCAAAGCAGCATGATTTGTTTGATTGCCTTCTTATCTGAAACCATAATAGAAAATTACTGTCAAGGCCTGAAATCTAGCAAATAATATTAGCCAGGATAATTGTATAAACAACACAATTTGAAAAGTTCATCAGGGGATAGAGATGTAGGCCGATAATGATGATGATGATGATGATGATGATGGGTTTCAACTGGATATTGAGAATAATTTTTCATTCTGTCCTGTGATAGGTCCCAAAAAGATACTGGGAATGAACGTGACATCTAATGTTGTACAGAGAAGGTATTGACAAAATAAGTAAATTAGTCTTGGTGTTTGTTCCACATACCATTTTCAATCTCCAGCTTTAGTTCTTCCAAATCATTTAATATACTTTCGTCTTTGATAGAGGCCTTTTTTAATTCTATTACACTCATATAGTTTCGGCACATATAGTTCAGTAATGCTTATGCTGTCAATGTCAATTGCATCTGATCTGACTTCGTCACACGTGGTTACAGTCTCAGTCTGAAAAAGAAAGCACCATTATAATGGATGGATTAAAAAAAACAGAGACCGTCTGTATCTTTTCAATATCGCACTGCCCGAAACTGATCTGTGAACAGATTTCTTTCTAAGTATCCTAGCAGTGCTTGGTCTCATTTTTATCAGTCCACCGTTGCTATCATTCATTATTTTTGATAAATTTTATTAATTTATTTATTTATTTATAGGCAGCTCTCGTAGCTGATGCGTGTATATCTTAGTCCTTGTCAGTGTTTGTCCAGTCAATGTTTGTCAAGTCCATTTTTGAAAGAATTCACTGAGGGGGCACTGATCACTGAGTCAGACTAAGACAATGTTTCGTCAGTCAAGAATATTTAGAGATTCACTCAAAAGATTACATTCTTGAAATAAAGAGAACGGAAACATTCAAGTTAAGAATTTAAAGTCTTCCGAGATTAATCAGTATGATTAAAATAAGATGTTTAAAGATGAAGTTTAGGATGATGTAAAGGAAGAAATAAGACGTCTTGCTTTAAAAAAATCCTCAAACTGAAACTATCAAATTATCAAATTAAGATGTCAACTCTTCGTGGAAGAATTGATATTGATGAAAAATAAACAAACATATTTGTCCTGTTCTAGGATATAGATCTTATCATAGGCTCAGCAATGAATGCTAAAACATCACTTAGCTACCTGAGTCGTCATCTTTATCAGTGGCCTTTAGACATCCACCACTGGACGAGGCCTCCCCGAAAGAATGCAATGGGGGATTGGCCATAATCACCACGCTTGGCAGGCAGATTGGTGATCGCAGTATTATGTTGGGTACTCAGGTACCAACTGCCTACCAGGTACCACTGCTGGTGTAATCCTTTAGTCCGCTTTTTCGTCATCCACTGGAAGAGACGGAGGGGTCTACCTATTCTAAGGCCAGACACAGCACAGTACATCTAAGTACCTGAGGCGAATAAAATAATAACTAATGTACATACCATTGTATTCGGTATGATCGTGAGTAAGTGAGGTTTTCATCTATTTTGTTCTTAATTCTTATACGTACACCGCGTATGCATAATTTTTTCAGAAGATCTCCTTGTATGCATCTTTTAATTGGTCAGTTGTTATACAATTATCTGAAACAAAACCAACATTAATAATTGAATAATTGCTCTCGAGTGCAACCTTGAACCGGACGTGTAGAAAGCTTCCTCGATGGGCCGACGACATGTTAAAAGTAGCAGGAAGTCGTTGCATGGAGGCGGCTCAAAACGTTCATTGTGGCATTCCATAGGGATGGCCTATGGCCAGCAGTGGACTTACCTACAGGCAGATATTTGTACCAGCAACTATTTACAGAATGCATAGTACGAGTAGTTAGGTACTACCTAATCTACGCGCGGTATGAAGTCGCGAGCGGGTCAGCTAGTAATAGATAAAAATTATTCGATGTAAAAATCTTATTAGCGTATGCATCAAAAACTTGTGCTGATAGATACCTATTTAACTTATCATGAGCTCAGCGATGAATGCAAACATCATCACAAACATACCTACATATTATAGGTAGGTACTGCTTACAACTGATCACCTGAAAATCTGTGATCGAAGAGCTGAAACCAAGAATCGAATTCTTCGACCGACACAGCTATGTATAGATTTATTTTAATAACATAGAACATAGAAAACGTTCCTTTCGCTTTATACACAATCATTACAACATGGGAATAAACCTACTTACCAGTTTTTTTCTGTATGAGTTCCAATGGTAAGTCACAATTCATTAATAGTTCATCTATTTTGATTTGAAACACACAGGCTGGAAGAAATATTTCTTTTGAATCTTTAGTTTACACGCACGTAGGTAAAATTATTTTAATTTGAATATTGTTGATTTAATGATTTAACACACCAAACGACAAGAATCTCATACAAATTGAATAAAAATTAGCAATTCGCTTAGCACAAAAGCGTCCGCCCACAGACTACTAGGATTGCGTCCGCCAGCCGCCAACGACGCTCGCAAATGAGGGAGGGAGGATGGATGCAATAACTACAATACGACGCTCGCTACCAAGGCATTGCCAGCTACGAGCTTTTTTTGCTGCAGTCCAAATGAGATTGGACGAAAGTTACGCATGAAAGAGTAACATTTTTGTCTAAACATTTTTGTAAATAGATACGTCATATCTGACGTGCGAATGTCAATAATTTAACGTTATGATTTCAAACGTACCTTTGCAAAGAAAAAAAATTCCAGGCAAAAGTATTATGATTCTTGACTCAGTTTACAAAATCCTACCATTATAATATAAATAATGCACACCCTGAGAGAGAGAATGAGAAAGTGGTAATCTATATTACAGGTTACCACTTTCCAATTAAGATAGAGGGGGGGGGGGGGGGGGGGGGGGGAAATAGTGTTCTATCCCCCTGTAACTGTAGTTACCTTTAACCCTGTATAAATGTACTATGTCCTTTAGATTGTATAAAATGTTAGGGTGTTAAGGTGCCCATAAATATATTTCATATTTCAAATATTGGCTCCACATACATACTTACATACATGCATACATAGACACATGCCTT
The DNA here is from genome assembly GCA_932527175.1 of Operophtera brumata. Taxonomy (NCBI): domain Eukaryota; kingdom Metazoa; phylum Arthropoda; class Insecta; order Lepidoptera; family Geometridae; genus Operophtera; species Operophtera brumata. The sequence goes on along the minus strand of OW052239.1, from coordinate 27,274,706 downwards.
TGTCCCCGAAGGGGTAGGCAGAGCCTGAAAAGGCCTCTTTTCACAGTGGGTTGCACCATCGTGGAATATGGTAGTAGTAGTTTTAGTAGTAGTAGAGCTTTTTTGTGTAAGAGTTCGTCCGGGGAAGAACTACGACCATACCTATTTCTGCCGCAAAGCAGTAGTGCTGGCATTGCTGTGTTCCGGTTTGAAGGGTAAGGGTGCCGGTGAAATTACAGGTACATGAGACATATCACCTTTATGTCTCAGGGTGGCGGGCGCAGTGCAATGCCACATAGGGCGCGTCCTAGGTAGACGTGACCTATGAGGTAATTTACTGTTCATAGGCAGAGGTTACTGCTTAACATCAGGTGGGCCATCTGCTAGTTCCGTCATTCTAATAGTATAAAAAAAAAAAAGAAAAAAAAAAGGACGTTACGAGTGGTGATCTCAGCGCCGCCATTGCTTCCCACGACTGACTCGGCTAACGCTTTCTTCCAGTAATAACACATTCCATAATAAGCTAGCAGCCAGGACAAATATTACATCAACGAATCTTATCAACAAGTCCGGGTAATCCCTTAGTCGGCTTTTTCGACATCCACGGGAGGAGATGGAGGGGTTTTTTCTTAGGTTAGATACACCACGGCGCCGGCGGTCATACCGTACAAGAACCGATCCTACCTACTTACGTCACAGAATAAATATTTTATTTGGAATAGCTCTAAATTACACCCTAAATAATAGTAGGTACCTACCTAAATACTTACCTACTTTATTTCTACATAGTAACAATATTGATAATAACATACGGTAATTACGTAATTCGTAGGTAGTACATAATATGTATTTGAAAATGAAAATAGGTACCTATAGGTTAGATAACAAGGAATTAACCGTTACCTACGTGAAGAGTTCATAATGCAATCAAAAATGTTACAAAACTAAAAATCTATATTTTTTAAGGGGGCAACATTATCGTTGCCTTTCTCACTACAGGCATTCAAGAATTCAATTCTTGAATACTTATAGAATCAAATAATAATAATTTTACTTGTTAGTTGTTCGAGGAAAGTTTTAACTCGGGCCCAGTATGGCTCCACGGGAGGAGATGGAGGGAGGGGTCTATTTTTTAGCCGGACATACCTACCACAGCAAATTTTAAATTATTGGTTTCGTATGTACTTATAGGTAACCAGTAATAAGCCGTGGTAGGTAGATATGTATCCAGCCAAATAATACCTAAACGTTCTCGTCGCGTGGATGTTGTACCTAAGCACTGTCTAAAACTACACCAGCGGTTCGCCACTGCCCAAGCCCTGGTGTTGGACAGCAACATCCACCTGAGTTCTCAACATTTATAATACTTACCACAGTCTGAGTATAAGTAGATTTTTACACTGCAATAATACCGCGATCACCAATCCGCCTGCCAATTGTAGTTAGGTAGGTAGGTACCTACCTACTTATTATGAAAAATCCTCCATTGCATTCTATGGAAGAAGACTCGTTCAGCAGTGGAAGGCTGCTGCTGATGATGTTGATACCTGGCTAGGTGCAGTAGAATGTTAATACCTATATTATATTTACAGTAATTTATCACAGTCAGGCCGGACTCATAAACCAGAGCTTTTTAAATGCAATAAAAATGTCAAAGTTCCTGTTGGGCCACGCGCATTGTATGGTTTTGCGGAATAAGAAGGTGCTTTCCTGATTGACACAACTAACAACTTCATCAAGTAAATTTCATCATCATCATCATAAGCCTACAGAAGGAAGTCCACTGCTGAACATAATTAGGCTTCCCCTATAGAATGCCACAACAAACGATCTTGAGCCACCTCCATCCACCTCCTTCCTGCGACCTCTGTACTTAATGTATTTGGTCCTCTTTTGCGTTATCCAAACAAAAACAACTTGTTTTTAGTACTAAGAGTCTCTGAACTAAGTCGCGGACAGACAGACAGACGGACAGACATGGCGAAACTATACCTAACAATAATAATACAAATAAGTAAATACAAATTCCGTTTAATGGTATAGCTATACCATTAAACGCAATTAGTATTTACTTACGCTATTTTTCCGTGATAGGATCACCTAACTGTATAATTTACAAAAAAATAAAGTTTTTTGTCCAGAGAGACAGACATGCAGCCACGAGAGTCATCGTACCTACCTACAATGGTTTCACTGATAACTTTTGAGGTACGGAACCTTAAAAATTTGTTTTGCTGTTAACTCATTGACCTGGAATAGGTACAGTTAGCTGCAAAAAATATGATTATGTTATGTTATGATATGATGTGATTTATGTTATAACATAAATCATAGAGAAATTTCCAATACCTACTGCGCTAGAATACTCGCATAGATTATGAATGTAATTAGTTCAGATAAGGTGGTTTTGTAGAAACGTGTAAGTAGGTACATTACGTCCTTAAATACTACACGTAGCTACTTAACGTCATCATCATCATCATCATCAGCCTACAGAAATCCGAGGCCTAGGCCTCCCTCTTAGAATAACATTACGAACGCTCTTGAGCAGCCTTTATCCACCGCCTTCCTGCAACCTCAATGATGTCTTTGTGTCTTGCAAACACAATCAGTGCCTAGTGGTAGAGCTTTTTTGTGAAAGAGGTCATCCGGGGAAGTACTACCACCATACCTATTTCTGCCGACAAGCAGTAGTGCTCGCATTGCTGTGTTCCAGTTTGAAGGGTAAGGGTGCCGGTGAAATTACAGGCACATGAGACTTTTCACCTTTATGTCTCAGGGTGGCGGGCGCAGTGCAATGCCACATAGGGCGCGTCCTAGGTGGACGTGACCTATGAGGTAATGCACTGTTCATAGGCATAGGTTACAGCTTAACATCAGGTGGGCAATGAACAAAGAAACAGACAAATATTTCAGCTCAAATTTAAACAACCTTTATTTTCTTCTCTGATTCTGATCACTAGCATCAGCGAGATTTTCCAGTTTCTGTCTTGTTTTGCGTAGGTACCTAACAAGCTACCTTATTATTTATATACAAGCCCAATCTACATAGTAGGTAAAGGTATACTCTTTCTACGGATGATTCTGTCCAAAAAATATACGGTTATTCTAGTTATGTTCAGAGTATAAGCGCTACCTATGCCTAATCTTTAAATGGTTGTGCTACCAAACAAATCTTAACCAAACCTTAGGTATGGGCCGATCAGGCCACGTTTCTACTGTAGATAAGTTAACAGGTACCTGCATGCATATAGGTAGGTACACGAAGAATCTTCATTTGATAATTTTAGTGTGAAATTTTTATAGACTTTAAATATTGTTAACTTGAATGTTTTGTGTTCTTTTTATTGCAAGAATGTAATGCTTTGAGTGAATCTCTAAATATTCTTGACTAACGAAAAATTATCTTAATCTGAAACACGAGGAATATTCTCAAATTAAAACACATTATCTTCGTTTTAGAGAATTTAGCGGTTCAGCCATGTAAAATATTGTTTAATAACGAGAATAATCGTTCTCCATACTAGACTTTCACATTCTTAATGGGATTTTTTTTTATCAATACCAAATTCTATTCAGTTCTTCAATGAAGAATTGTCATCTTTACTTGATAATTTGATAGTTTCAGTATGAGAAATTTTGTCATTTTAAAAGCAAGACGTTAAACATCTTATTTTAATCATACTGATTCTTCTCGGAAGACTTTAACTATGCTTAACTTGAATGTTTCTGTTATGTTTATTTCAAGAATGTAATTCTATGAATGAGTATCTATATATTCTTGACTGAAGAAACATTATCTTAGTCTGAAACACGAGGAATATTCTCGAATTTAAACACATTATCTTCCTTTTAGAGAATTTAGCGGTTCAGCCAAGTAAAATATTGTTTTATCACGAGAATAATCGTTCTCCATACTAGACTTTCACATTCTTAACGGGAATATTTTTTCATCAATATCAAATTCAATTAAATTCTTCAACGAAGAATTGTCATCTTTATGTGATAATTTGATAGTTTCAGGATGAGAAATTTTGAGATTTTAAAAGCAAGACGTTAAACATCTTATTTTGATCATACTGATTCTTCTCGGAAGACTTTAAATATGCTTAACTTGAATGTTTTTGTTATGTTAATTTTAAGAATGTTATGCTATGAATGAGTATCTATATATTCTTGAATGTAGAAACATTTTCTTCATGAAAGAATCTTTATAATCTTGTTCACTTCAAGTATATAATTCTTAATGTAAGTATACATTTATCAATTATTTTTAAATTAAGAATAATATTGTCTCTCTCGTTATATTTTTTTATTATTTTTCATCTAGTATCTAATTTTCTTAAAGGAAGAGTATTTATTTTTAAAACGAAAACACATTAATTTCTTGGATTAATACTCTTGTAGTTTCTTGAACTAATACTACAAAGTTTTGAATCAAGCATCTGATTCTTGGTTTTAGAATATATAATGAGAAAAAATTATACTTAATGTAATAATTGTGTATTTCTTTGATTAAGAATAATGTTTAAAGTTAAGATAATATTGTCTCACTTTTAAACAATATTTTTAAGAATAATGGTATTGTTGGTTGAAGTAAATATGGAGTGTCATTTTTTTCCGTGAATAGGTGCTTTCTAGACCTTTGTGCTCCATCTTCGGCCACATCGTCACTTACCAACAGGTGAAATCGTGGTTCAACAAAGGAATACCAATGTAAAAAATAAACATACTTTCTATGATATATATTAATATAATATATCATATAATAATAATAAAGTCTCAATGGCAAGTCCAAACAGTCAAAACTATCCCTATAATTCTCTCAACAACTGGCGTCATCCCGAAAACACTGCACACCAGCCTAAAAACTCTCGACATTCATCCATCCACATACACTCTTCTCCAAAACGCAGTCATACTCAACACATGCAGAATAGTAAGGAAATTCTTAAACATAAATTAACTAGCACTTAGCTCAGGCCCGTGCAAAAAACACCTCTTCAGAGAGCTAAAATAATATAAACACATAATAATAATAATATAAAGATAATAATTAATATAATTATGTATGTAAGTATTTATTTAGTTTTAAGTATTGTTTAATATTAATTAATTAGAATTTGAATGTTACTATAAATTGGATCATGTTGTCTGAATAAATGAATTGAAATATATGAATGACACTGGTGCCAGTGTCTCATGCAAAGCCGCGCTAAATACCTACTCACTCGCGCCGGCTGAAACAAGTATCAATATGTTGTAGAGGAAGGCCAGATCCACAATAACTTAATTGATAAAACTGGTCAAATGCGAGTCAGACTCATATGAACAGGGTTCCGTACATGTAGGCTGCCATAGTTACCACCAAACAATACAAGCTTTTATAATATTAGTGATCGGGACCTTGTGCTGATCAAAATGAGCCTAACCAAGCCCAGTCTCCTATTATCCACGAAGGAGTTCTGTTTTCCACCTTCCGTGTCCACCATCAGATCAGCTCGCTGTAACCATAATATTGTATTGTCATCGAAACTTGACAGGTATGCAAAATGTCAGCTCAATCGGTTGAGTTTAACTAGTTCAAAATTCAGTTACAAGAATTGTCCCACACTAACAGGTCGAGTTAAATAAAAGCTTGTAATGAGTGGCCGTCCAACATGGATTTAAAAAACTAAAGAACTGTGATCACCACGTGAGCTGCGAACAAGCCGAAGACGAGGCAATAGGGCCCGCAGAAAACCAAAAGTGACACCTTGAAGCAAATACACAACAGCCTTAAGGTTTACGCGTTTCCGCGTCTTTAAGGGACGGGTTTCCTCTGCCCCCTCCAGCCGTATTTAAAAAAGAACTATACATAACCCACACAAACAAGAAATGTTTTTTTAATTAACAAACTGGGGGCTTCTGCAACTCACCCTCGGCCCTACCAGAATCATAGTTTATGTTTTCATACATAACCTCCAGAAGCAAAATGCAACTTACCTCAATGCCTTCCTGCAATACATGTCTAAGGATTCTATCTGATCGTTGAGCCACGTCCGAAAATCTACGGGATCTGTGCAGTTGCGAGTAACAAATGTAGCTTGTCGTGTTAGGCATACCAACTTCTGTATCGAGCTGAAACAAATGGATTATTCATTAGCTAGCTGTTGCGTTGGGTGAGAGTGAGCATTGGAACACATAGTTCAACAAAACGTAGCGTATTGTACACACCTTGGCGTTGGATAGTTTTTCGTATATTTCTAGGAGTTGGATGTCCTCAATGCTGTGCATTCTGATGTCTCCGGCAAGACACACTCGGCACACAGAAGTAGACATTCTTGAGAAATTGAGTCTATCTATTAGACCCCCGAGGACCTCGATTGATTACACACACAACGGGTAAGTACCTTTACTTTATGTACCTATCCGATTATTGAATAATGCGGTAAAACAAAAAGTTTAGTCAGTGAAAAAACCAGGGTCGTCAATCATTTAACAGGTACCATGGTACAACTACCAATTCATTGAGTACTCAGAGTTGAAATATGTACAGTGGTGGAATTAAAATGTTCGTCACCTTAGGGCCTATTTTTGGTTGTTCAATGCAAAAAACATAGGTACTGCTTTACCGACATAGTATTGCATTGGTACTGTTTTACCGACACAGTATTGTCAATATTACGAAAATAACCTTCAGTTACCATGACAACGGATATTAGCAGCGATTGAATGACTGATAGTCTACGAATAAAATGACAAAACTTCTAGCTAACTCAAAAAAAAACTGGCCAAGTACGCATCGGACCTCGCGCATTCAGGTTTCCGTTGTACCTATAATTATATAATTCGTGGATCCGTAACAAATGTAGAAGTTATAAATTGCCTAAGTTTAGTTAATCCACACGCAAAATTAAATCTGTTTGTAATAGAAATATGAGAAAATTCTCAAAATGTTTCTAGTTTCTAAAATATTATAATATTTTGGTAAAATATTCATAATAATTATGTAGAATATTAAAAAAAAAAACTAGTTCCTGGGTTAAATGGAAATTAAATTGAACTTATTAAGAAAAATACAGTCTTATTCTACTTAATAATCTCTAAAATTATACTCCACATGCTAGGGTAATTTATTTTTCCCTCCCCACTTTAACTTGTACGGGAGCCATACTTCAAAATAATTTTTGGTTATTATTTTTGGATTTGGGTCAGTAAGATACATAAATAGTACAAATATGAATACTTCAATGGTTTAGCCGCTATAGACCCGTGTGATAGAGAGACGGAGAGACGGATGAGCGAAGGCAATTGGGCTTCGTTTGGCCCCTTTGTGTACGGGACCCTAAAAAAGTCGTTCCAAACTTAAACAAGCAACTGATCAAAGGTGTGCGATTTTGATCTTTATAATAAACATTTAAATTATGGTTTTCTATACAGCAGTCTGCTCCGTAGAATAGTTGGAAAAGGTAATATGTGCTCGCAACAAGCTAAGGGGATTCCTTTGAAAACTGACGAACGTTTTCATTCCGCCACTGTACATTATAGATTTCGCTATTTTCAAAAATAAGCTTCTTAGTCAACACGGACCAGTATCCAGGCCATTATAAAAAACAACATCAGCCATCTTGTTTCTACAGTTCATCCAATCAGAAAGTATCAGATTAGACGCCAGTGATGCCAATTCAGAAATGTTATAGCTAGATCTAGCTGTAAACCAACATCATTAGCTACAAAAAAACCATCTATAGCCAAAGAAAAATAAGAAAATGTAATAAAAAAAGTCAGTCTGTCAGTAGAGAAGAAGTCCCGGTTGACATATTAGAGAAAGTAAGGACGTATGTTTACTGTAAATTAGCAACATGATACAAATATGGTTTTTTGTTCGAAATAATATTTTAAAAATCGTAATCCAACTGAAAACGTCACAAAATTATTGTATGTACACATACAATAATTTTATGACGTTTTCTGTTCTGTTCGTTTCTGTTTTGGCATCAATTTATTTATTTATACATTATTGCACACACAATAATGTTACAAAAAGGTGGGCTTCATGCTAACAGCATCTTCTACCAGCAAAATCAGGTTTGTGACAGCTAGTTGTTGGCGTACTACTAAACTACCTAAACGTACTACGTAACTGCGTAAACTAACAAAAAAAATATAAAGTTCCTTCCATTTTTTTTTTTACAATGTTTGATTTTTTAACATAGACCTTTGTTTGACCACGATCTCACCTGTTGGTAAGTGACGATGCGGCCGAAGATGGAGCACAAAGGTCTAGAAGGCACCTATTAAATCTAGCCTAGCTCTATTCCATCTACAATAATTTTGGTTATTCATAAAGACAATTGATAGACCAAGTATATTCAAAAGTAGGCTAAAACAGCTTTTGCTGTAAGGGTGCTATAATGCACTACTTAACAAGTTCAGACAAGAATTGCTTTCTGAACATAAATTTCATAAGGAGGATTTTTTTTTTTTTTTAGTAGTGAACTGGCTGTTTTTTAAAAATTGAGTTGGCAGCACTCATAGCATATGTCAGTCCAGTCAAAATTGTAAAAAAATTGTATTGATAATTAGATAATTTGCAATAATTTGGATAATTTCCATTATCGTGGAATATTGACGTGACAAGTGGTGAGCTCATCGCCGCCATAGCTTGCCACAACTGGCCGGATAAATAAAAAACATGTCTTTTATGAAATGCTGTGTCCCAGGCTGTTCGTGAACTGATGAAACAGGTATGTATATTTAATGCTAATTTAATAACTAGTAGTTACACCAGGGGATGGGCAGCAGCATCCTATTGAGTGCTCAACACGAATACTGCGATCACCCGCTCGCAATCCGCCTGCCAAGCGTGGTGATTATGGCAAAACCACCCATTCATTCTATGGGGAGGCGTCGTCAAACTGTGGACGACGCCTAACCAGGCTCTATATCTGATCGGCTGTGTTGAAGACGAGGTCATATACCTGGATCCGCACACCACTCAGAGATCTGGATTAGTCGAGGCAGTGTAGTGTAATAGGAAGGTGGTGGATATTGGTAGCCGTATTACGAAACTCAAGTGGGGCTCGGATGGACACTTGACAAGATTTGGTGAGTGCAGGTGTAGTAAGGCTGAGTGAGTGACTGAGTGGTGGCTCAGAGAATACATGAAAGGCCTCCGCAGACTGGTAGCCAGTTGGATGGTGATGTTGCTGTACAGGGAAAGTACCTCCTCTGTGGTTCACCTTCGACGCAGGAGGTTGCGGGTTCGATTCCCGCCTCGGAACAATTATTTGTACGATCTGCAGATAATTGTTCAGGGTGTTCTAGGTTTTTTCTGTGGATAATCGCACCAAAATATAAATCGTGTAAATCGTATATAGGCACCGAGGTCCGTGCTGAAAATCAGCGTTGCAGTTCACTGCAGCAATATGCTAAGCATGGACCTTTTTTGACGGCACTATACACACAGCAACAAATATTTTTTGACGGTGTAACTTTTGTTTTGTGTATTCAAGCTGTGTGTATGTGCTGTTCAAAATAAATTATTTCTATTCTTCTATTATATAATAAAACATATATATCTATGTAATGCATTTTATTAAGTCGGACTTGTTAGTATGATTTGTTGGTATAAGATTTGTCCTGGCTGCTAACTTATTATGGAATGTGTTAATACTGGAAGAAAGCGTTAGTTGAGTCAGTCGTGGGAAGCAATGGCGGCGATGAGCTCACCACTTGTCACGTCTATATTCCACGATGGTGCAACCCACTGTGAAAAGCGGCCCCTTGAGGCTCTGCCTACCCCTTCAGAAAAAGGCGTGTGTCTATGTATGTATGTATGTATATTAGTTATCTAGCACCCATTACACAAGCTCTGCTTAGCTAGGGGCTAGATAATGTTGTGTGAACTATCCAGCATTATTTATTTTATTTAACTACCTATGTATGTACACAACATACGTATATAATATGTATACAGATACTCTCAATGTCGCGTCATCTTATTTTATTTATTTTCAGAATAAAATAACTGATGATCAGAAGGAAATGGACTGTACATATCACTGCAAATACGCTTCCAGGATACCCATCCTTGTGATGGATCCTTCGGTAGCTGTGGTATGTATTACCTTCAGCATAATAACTAACAGGAACGCCTAGAAGCGTAACTCCTCAATTAATCTACCTACACTTATAATATTATAGTTCGTAAGTTTGTATGTAGGAGGTAAACACCGACTACATATCCGATTTAAAAAAAAAAACTTTCTTGAATTTCTAGAAAGTACTTTGAGGGTGGACATAGGCTCTATTTTATTAGCTTTCGCCCGCAGCTACGCTCGCGTTATATGTGTAGTTCCAATTCAACTCCGTAAAGGTTGAGCGGATTTTGATTAATCAAATCAAAATCCGAAAGATTAGATTAATTATTTATTTGCAAAAATATGGAAACACTGAGTTGTTCTTGTGTAGGTAAATGGTCAACACGTTACTAATTTTTTTAACTACATTAATGGCGGAACAAGCAGACGGCCCACAGAGAGATGATGTTAAGCGGCAACCTCTGCCTTTGTCAATACAATAACAAGCACATAGGTCACGTCCACCTACGACCCGCCCTATGTGGCATTGCACTGCGCCCACCACCCTGAGACAAAAATGAAAAGTCTCGTGCCAGTAATTTCACTGGCACCTACCCTTCAAACCGGAACACAGCAATGCGAGCACTTCCTCTGAACGAACTCTCACAAAAAAGCTCTACCTACTACAAAGTATCTAGCATGCAAATGATGATAAAGTTTTTTATTTATTGATTTTTGGTGTGTGGATGAACGCTTGCGAAGGGCGGTAGGGGGGGGGGGCTGCTTTTTATCCCAACAACATGCTTGCGAAGCCGCGGGCAAAAGGCTAGTTGTTAACAAATGTAATTCTTTGATTACAGTGTTTCCTGTGCCGGACAAGAAGTGATTTCGACGAACTATGCAGCACGATCGCAACAAACTTGACTCGCGAGACTCAACCGCTCTTCGACATATGCGAGAAGAGACCGTCGCATTGGGGCCCCCTCAATAATGACATTGACTTACAGAATACTAACATATTTACAGGTAACTTGCTGTGCCCGACCTGAGAATAGACCGCTCCCGTGGATGTCGTAACAGCCGACTGCGAGTAGAAATTAGGGAATAGGCAACAGCATCAACCTGAGTACTTAACACCAATAAAATAAATAAATACATAATGCTAGTTCACACAATGTTATCTAGCCCCAATATAAGCAGAGCCTGTGTTATAGGTACTAGATAACTGATATACTTAATACAATTTTTTTGTATACAATAGTATACAAAAAAAAAGTACATAAGCATGGTGGAAAAACTGCAAATAAGTTTACTAGGTATACTTAAAGGTATTTTTTAACTGTAAACATAAAAAAGGTTTATTTACGGTCAAATTAGCAAAACTGATGATATTTATGAGATACTATCAATTAAAACATGTGTGTTATGTCTCTTAGCGCTCGCGAATTCAACTTTCTCTATCTGAAGAAGTGTTGATAAACTGTAATGAGCAAAAAACACCAAAAAATAATAATTTCGCCCCTAAAGCGAGACGAAATAAGTCATTATAATGTATTTACATACATACATAGACACACGCCTTTTTCCTGAAGGGGTAGGCAGAGCCTCAATGGGCCGCTTTTCACAGTGGGTTGCACCATCGTGGAATATAGACGTGACAAGTGGTGAGCTCATCGCCGCCATTGCTTCCCACGACTGACTCAACTAACGCTTTCTTCCAGTATTAACACATTTCATAATAAGCTAGCAGCCAGGACAAATCTTATACCAACAAATCATATTAACAAGTCCGGGTAATCCCTTAGTCGGCTTTTACGACATCCATGGGAGAAAATGGAGGGGACTATTCTTAGGCCGGACACACCACGGCAATGTGTATAGGTAGATCTAATGAATAATGACTATTGTATGTTTAAAAATAAAAAGGTGCATATTGTGTTTGAAAACGTTGTTTTACTAACAATAGCCAGGCACCTATCTATCGCTATATAAGTATGCCTCTTTGCTATAGAGGCATACATATATAGCGATAGGTAGGTAGCTAGCTATTTATGTAGTATGAAAAATGCAAATAGAGCTAAAGCACAGAATAAATAATAGTTACTATGGCAAAAGTTCATTTAGTCGATTATAGAAGGCGCGCATGAGCTCCTCCCCCCTTTTGGCGGGAGATATATCTCTAATTCTATATATAAAAAATTCCTCTATGGAAAAAACGAAAGCTATTATAACTATAGACGTAGAATTTTTTCGCTAGTACATATACTAAATCTATGATTATAACAAATTTATTTCACATTCACAACAAACAATATAATATTATAACCAAAGAGGATACAATCAAAGAGGATTTAAATACTACGTATAACTTTTTCTTTTTTAAGATCGTTTTGACGGCAAATGCCCTAGCCGTGCGAGGCCACAAAAAAAAAAAAAGATCGTTTTGACGTTGGCACTTTGTCCTTTTGCCATGTCCTTCTTCTTATCTTAGGTAATGACTTCTTTGCGTTATTTGCAATAATTTAGCCAATGTCAAGTGATATAATAATATATTTTTATAATCAAGTCGTCAAGAGTCTCCGTCAGTCACACACAGAGTAATCTGGTATATACTTCAGTCATAACCCAGTTTAAATAGTGGCAGAAAAACTGAGTTTTTACGGGGAAAAATCCACCATTTCCAAAAGACACGCAAAACACTTAAATTGGACTACATCACAGATGCGCCATTTATACAAGTTACACCGGTTATAATGCCACTAAATTTACTCGAAATAATAACGAATAAACACATAAAAATATAATAAAATAAAAAAGATGACGTTTCTTTCAAAAATGGCAGATTCCTTTGCCATGTCCAATTTGACACAAACATAGAAAGAGCAGTGCTGCCAACAATAATTTTGACATTCCGCCGACTTCATTACGAAATTCCGTTAGATATCCGGAAACCTTGCATTTTTCTCGTCAGTAAAATCCAAAATACTGGGTGTAAATAATAATATAAAGTAATTAAAAAACGATATAAAAAAGTTTACTCAAGTTTAATGAAAATTAACAATCTCTTTTTAATAATAATTTAATTCTATGTTATCTAAATCATCGTCACTATTTGGGGTTTCCATCATTCGTGATGCAGTATAAGTTGACGGCTTGCTATAACATACAAGGCTTATTTGAATCAAATCTGTTGCTACTAAATTCCGCTAAAAATCCGTTAGTCAATATACCATTTCTTCCGTTTCTTCATACCCTAGTCCGCTAGATATGACGGGACATCCGTTATGTTGGCAGCACTGAGAAAGAGATGGGCGTCGCACCATTACTTGTAATAATATTTATTCTGTGGTCCACGCACGCATATTTTGTCATGGACTTCATGGAATTAGTTTGTATACTAAGTCCATGTATTTTGTATGTTGCCATTTTCAAGTTTTGTTTTTAATGTTTTCTGTGACTTTATTAGCACCAATATAAAAAAAATAATTAACCGGCGCGGCTGAGTCACGCGATATCGCTTGATCACTCCTCAGAAGCCATTTTAAGGAGAGAAGAAGAAGTAAGAGAAGTCGTAAAGTCATAACCCAGTTCAAATGGTGGCAGAAAAACCAGGTTTTTGCAAGAAGAAATCCACCATTTCGAAAAGAAACGCAATACACTACATCATATTATGTGCTATTTATCCAAGTTACACCGATAAAAATGCCACCAAAGTATCTCGAAAAAACCAATAAAATGAAATTAGATAAAAATGACGTTTCTTTCAAAAACCAGCCAAATGCGAGTCGGACTCGCGCACGAAGGGTTCCATACCATTGTATATAAAAACTGAAAACTAAACAAGTTTTTTGTATGGGAGCCCTCTTAAATACATCGGAAAACAAACTATCTGTATCTGTATTAAAGTTGTATATCCCAAAAGCAGATATTTAGGCCCGGACTGGTAGGTGGTAGACCTGGTCTAACCCAGGTTTGAACCATCTTTCGTAACGAGACCCCATAAATGGGTCTTTTAATAATATTTGACGACCTCTGTGACGCGGCGGGCGAACGATCGCCTGCGACGCAGGAGGTTGCGGGTTCGATTCCCGCCTCGGAACAAATATTTTATATTTTTTAGCTTGTGTTATGTCTAGTACCCATAACACAAGCTTTGCTTAGCTTGGGCAGCATTATTTATTTATTATTTATTTATTTTATTTGTCATATATTTCTGAAACCCTTTCGGGTTGGACCATATATGTCAGTCCATAATCTCCCAGATTTAGGATTTTTAGGGTTCCGTAGTCAAAGACAAACCAACCGGAAATCAACCGGACGGAGATGAACTGGGAATCGTAGGTATTATTTCGTTATTATCGCTCAATTGAGAAACCGTTGTAACCTTATTTGTCGTAACACCAAACGTCGATATATAGCGGAACAAATAGAACTCTCTACCCCTGCTAGTATTTGGAAGTTCTTAAGGTCCATCGGACTTATTAAATCCAAATCGTCCAGTTCTGAAATCCCACTAGACCTCAATGCGTTAAATTCTCATTTTACCTCTACGATTAGAATCAGCCCGTCCACGAAATATGACACGCTACTTGAAATCCATGACCTTTCTCGGCCAGATACTGAACTATTCAATTTCTTGCCTGTTTCTCTTGACTCGATCAAAAAGACCTTAACCACTTTCAAATCGGGGGCAGTGGGAAGTGATGATATTGGACGTAAAATGGTTTCACTTATTTCTGACCACATTCTTCCTACCATTGTCCACATTATCAACTTTTCTCTGTCCTCTGGTAATTTCCCTGACCAATGGCGTAAAGCCCATGTTATTCCCCTTCCAAAAATCCCTAAGCCTATTCTTCCCAATAATTTCAGACCTATCTCTATCCTGCCTTTTCTATCTAAAGCTATCGAATCTGTGGTCCATAAACAGGTTACTGAGTACCTTTCTAAAGGCGAATTATTCAACATCATGCAGTCTGGTTTCAGAGTCGGGCATAGTACTACTACTGCACTTCTCAAGGTCACCGAGGATATTAGATGTAACATGGAATTAGGTCAAGTTACTGTTCTGGTTTTAGTTGATTTCAGCAATGCCTTTAATGCCGTTGATCATGAGTTACTTCTGGCCGTATTGAACCACCTTAATTTCTCTCCATTAACCGTTCAATGGTTAGCCTCGTACCTTTCAGGACGTCGTCAGACAGTTCTCGATGGTCAGTCTTTCTCTGACTGGTGCGGTCTGGAGGCCATTTTTATGCAGATGACCTTCAACTATATCACCATGTTAAGGTCGAACGTCTGAACGAATCCATTAGCACTCTTAATGCTGATCTTCTCCAGCTTCAGTCGTGGTCCGCTAACTATGGAATTCAGGTCAATCCCAGTAAATGTCAGGCAATCATTATTGGTAGTTCCCGTCAGCTTGCCAAAGTGGATCTGTCTAGTCTTTCATCTCTATGCTATAACGCTATACCCATTCCATTCTCACCTGTCGTTAAAGATCTTGGCATTCTTCTGGATGTGAATTTGAAATGGTCGCCGCAGGTAAAGGAGGTTTCTGTTGGAAGAGCTTATCACGTGCAGTTTGCGTTGGCCGTGGAGAACTCTAGCTGGTATCAATTAAACGACTTCACTTTAGGTACTGGTTATATATTGTCCATTATTAAATTGTTTACAATATTAGATTGTCATGATAAATTGAGATTAAATTAATTATAGGACGATCACAAGAAAATAGCCATTGTGCCGGGCTGTCGCACAAACAAGAGAGAGTACAAAAGAACCGCAGCTGTCACCTAAACCACAGACAAGTAATGTAAGGGATACAGATAATCTAACACTCCTCCTTATTCCTTACATTCCTCACTAGATTTATAAGAAGAATGACTCTACCCACACTTCATGACTCTGCTATACAATAACTCTATTATACAATGTCTCTACTATACAATTATACATCACAAATAAGAGATTGCTCTAGGTAGGTAAGCACACTGACTACACTAAAACAACAAAACAAAACAAGTAGCACAATTTCAGTTTATACATTTTAGTTGTAGTTATTCACAAAAGTATCATGTTTCTGTCTACATAACGGTTTCGTGAACACATCAGCTGTCATCTGATCAGTAGGTAAATATTTTACATTCATATGTTTTTCCTGTATGAGGTTTTTCACAAAATGATATCGCAAATCTATGTGTTTAGTTCTTTTATGGGAGTATTCCTTCACAAGTAACAATTTCTGAGCACTTTGATTATCGTTGAATACAGTGACATCAAAATGTTTGTCAATTATTTCTGACAAGAAATTCTTAACAAAACAGATGTCCTTGCACACATCGCCAATAGCAAGATATTCTGCTTCTGTGCTAGATAAAGCTATACAATGTTGCTTTCTAGCCTCCCAATTGATGACGTTTTCACCAATTTTTATAACAAACCCTATATAAGATTTGCGATCAGACAAATCATTGGCCCAGTCTGCATCAGCATAAGCATTTATGTTATAGTGGCTTCCTTTGACATAATGAAGACCATAATTTATAGTTCTTGCTAAATAACGCAAGACTCGCTTTGCAGCGCACCAATGACTCATATCAAAGCAAGTGCTGTATTGACTTAGTTGACTACAAGCGTATGAAATATCTGGACGTGTACACAGAGACAAGTACATGAGTGATCCTAATAATTGTCTATATTGATAAACATTATCATCTAGACAATTTTTTGTCGGAGTTGTCCAATTTACAATTGACTGGTAACGGTGTAGATACAGGCTTGCAATCAGCCATTTTATATTTGACTAATAGTCGCTTTACATAATCAGATTGGTCAAGGGTAATTTTACCTTTGTTTGAAGTTACATTAATACCTAAACAACTTTGTAATTTCCCTAGATGACGAACCTCGAAATACTGTTTTAACATCGACAGAACATTTGTTATACATCCATTATGAAATACATAAAAATCATCGACATACAGCGCTAATATTACATAGTCATCCTTGGTCTTTTTGACATACACACAAGGCTCACATTTGCTTTGCTTGTACCCATTTTCAGATAGTACATTGTGAATTTTAATGTTCCATACACGGCTTGCCTGTTTAAGGCCATACAAGCATTTTCTAAGTAAACATACTTCAGCATTATCTTTGTCAGATTTAAAACCAGTTGGCTGCTCCATATAGATAACTTCATCTAGTTCACCATTTAAAAAGGCTGTGGTAACATCTATGTGATCCATACACAGGTCCAACTGATTTGATATACTAAATAAAATTCTAAGGGTTGAATGTCTAACAACAGGTGAAAAAGTATCAGCATAATCAATGCCTTCTTTTTGGCTGTAACCGCAGGCAACTAACCTAGCTTTATGTTTTACAAATTTACCGGTTGCATCGTACTTTTTCTTAAAAACCCATTTATTTTTGACGATATTTTGACTCTCAGGACGGTCGACCAGGTTCCATACATTATTTTTAATCATAGAGCCGTACTCACCTTTCATTGCCTCGAGCCATTCATCCTTTTCAGGTGAATTCATAACATCATTAAATGTTAGTGGTTCGTCTGACGAACTTGCTTGTGCCAATAAAGATGACAAGTCAAAGTCTTTTAGATTTGCAGGTAATTTACCTCGAGTACTACGAACGAGGCGAGAGATTGACACGTCAGTACCTACTGACGTAATCGGCTCTCCTCCTCCAGATGAAGAGGCCGGCAGAGAAGACACAGCGCCCAAAGGGTCATCATCTTCATCACGGCAAACATCATCAGATGCATCTTCTGTAGTACGGTACAGGTCAGACAGTGGCGAACACACAGACGGTGATATGTCCACATCTGAAACCAATAGATCCCTGTTAGCAATATCTAAAGACTTATCTGCAACACTATCACTAGATTGTGCAGATATTTCATCATTAATAAAATTATAATTATTATGTACATGGTCATCATTATTGAATATATCATTATTGGCATTATTATTTGAATTTTTATTATTAGTGTCATTGTTTAAAAACATTTGGTCATAAATAATAAAATTGTTTTTGCTCATTTGCTCAGCCCTCACTGCTTCATTTCCATAAAATTTATCCTCATGAAAAACAACATTCCTTGAATAAATAACTTTCTGAGGATTAACAGGATCGACAAGACGGTAACCTTTACATGTTTCACCATATCCAACAAAAATATGTTGTTGTGCCTTGGCATCGAGCTTTCGTCGTCGCTGATCAGGTATGTGTGAATAAGACACACAGCCAAAAACGCGCAGATGACTGAGATCAATTTTAGATCCAGTCCACTCACACTCAGGTATGCTATCTGACAACGCACTGGTAGGCGACCTATTTTTAAGGTAAATAGCCGTCATAACAGCTTCACCCCAAAAACGATTATTCAGACACGGTTCCTGCAACATGGCCCTAGCCTTCTCAAATATAGTGCGATTGACACGCTCTGCCACCCCGTTTTGTTCAGGGCAAAAAAAAGCACAGTTGTTTGATGAACAATACCTTCCTTTTTCAGGAAATTGGATAAATTGCTATTGCAATATTCAGTACCATTGTCAGTACGTAAGATTTTAATTTGCAAACCAGTTTGTTTTTCAGTCATAGATTTAAAAGCAATAAAATGGGAACTCACCTCCGATTTATTCTTCATAAGGTAACCAAAAGTCTTCCTTGTACAGTCATCGGTAAAAGTTAGCAAGTATCTGGCTCCACCCCAGCTGCTCACTTGCATCGGCCCACAAACATCAGAGTGGATAAGGTCCAGTGTGTGTACAGCACGTCTTGCACCTGTCCGAGGAAACGATGAAACATGCATCTTCCCCGTAAGACATGAGACACAGCTGCTTGGCACGCCGTCTTCATTCTGAAAAACAACACCAACACACTGATTTCCACCACCCAGTACAGACATACCTTTTTGTTGTAGATGGCCTAGACGCTTGTGCCATAAGCTCATAGGCACACACGAAGCAGCATTGGCACTCACTGTTCCCTGCATAGATTGAAGGGACATGGAATGACCTACATGAGAGGTGTGTAAACCTTGCACTTTTATTTTATAGAGCCCATTACTTCTACTAGCTTGTAAAATCTGGTTGCCTTTGATTTTACAATCATTATAAATCTTACACTTATCCTTATGGAATGCGACTATATAACCTTTGTCAGTAATCTGACTGACAGACAACAAATTATTCGATAGAGAAGGGACATAAAGAACATTTTCCAAATTAATGTTGCACTTCAAAGGAACCTTACCTAGACATTTACTTATTAATTGTTCTCCATTTGCGACAGAAATCGCACACTTCTTCTGAACTTTTTTGGAGATCGAAGTTACCCGCGTCCGTAGGAAAATACCCTTGCGTCCCTACACGTGATCTCTGGGTGGTGCCAAACGGGTAACAACATTTCTGGTGGTAGGCTTCGGCCGTGGCTTGTCACCACCCACTGGACAAAGCCAGTCCGTGAAGCGACATTGTCGTGTTTCGGACTGATGTCCAGTGTAGCCATCGTGGAAGTGACGGGTTTGAGCAGTTCGTGCACTTGATTTAGCATGTGCGGTTTAGAGACCGCAGTGTTGCAAGTGTGCCGGAAGGCTAGGCTTGGAGGGTAGCGGGATCCGAAGCACGGTTCTCCGCTGGCCGACCGCAGGTTGTAGGGGGCCCAACTAGTGAGTTAGCCACTCATGAAAGGCTGCCCCGCCGCCTCGCGAAAAATCCCAGAATGCTCCATCGTGCCGGTTGGCGACCGGATGAGAGGACCCGATGGCCATTCCTGGGGGGGTTCGGGCGTCCCCGCAGTCTCCAGTCAAGTCTCCCACTGGCGCAAGAGCCTGCTGTAAGTCTCTAAGTTTTCGCTGGTCAGTGCCTCGCTCAACAGCCGTTTTTCCCACAAACCTAACACTCAAAAAACAATATGAAAAAGTCCAGAAATAATAAGTTGTCCTTACAGCGGAAGCACTTCCTCTCGCTTCAAGTGCACTTCTCCAATATTCGAGGACTGCACTCCAATCTCGATCCGGTCCACCACCACCTAGAGACCACTAAGCCACACTTATTATTCCTCACGGAGACGCAGATTCAATGTCCTCCCGATACAGCTTACCTTACATACCCAGGCTATGCCCTGGAGCACAACTTTAAACCCAAAGCTGGTATTTGTCTATTTGTCCGGGAGGACATTTGCTGTCTGCGTCTTCGTGACCTTGAAGAACCCGATTTTTCCGTTTTATGGACTTTGGTGGACACCGGCTTAGATAAAATTATCTATGCTGGTTTATATCGGTCTCACTCTGGAGACTCCGAGACAACCAGGTTGTTCAACTACATCTGTGAAGCGGCGGATGTGGCCCAACATCGTTATCCTGGTGCCCAACTGGTGATTCTGGGGGACTTTAACGCCCACCACCAACAGTGGCTGTTCCCATACCAGTTCACCGACCATGCAGGGAGAGAGGCGTGTAAACTTGCACTCACGCTAAATCTCACTCAGCTGGTCAATGAGGCAACCAGAATTCCTGACGTTGAGGACCACACAGCCAACTGCTTGGACCTTCTGCTGACGAACGGGCCGGATCACCACTCAGTATCAGTGTTGCCTCCTTTGGGTACATCAGATCACTGTGTGGTGAGGTCTGTATCGTCATACTCGCCACCCGATCCCTCGCCCAGAGGTAGTAGACGAGTGTGGCGTTACAAGTCGGCAGATTGGGATGAGATGCGACATTTCTTCGCTTCTTATCCTTGGCGGCAAACCTGTTTTTCTTCTTGTGACCCGACGGTCTGTGCTGATGCTGTTTCGGAGGTGATCAAAAGAGCAATGGAGTATTTTATTCCATTCTCCGATGCTTCACCTTCAGGCAATGCTCGCCCATGGTTTAGTCCCGCGTGTGCTAGCGCAGAAGCGCTTAAACATGCGGCTTACCTAGCCTGGGTCGAAGCAAGAAACGGTAAAACCTCGGATGCACGGATTAAGAAGAAAGCCTTTAACAAAGCCGCCAAGTCTTGCAAGAAGGTGATACGGAAAGCTCGCTTTGATCGGATTGGCCGTCTGGGGGCTAAACTTGCCGCGTACCCTGCGGGAAGTAAAGCTTTCTGGTCTCTGGCTAAGTCGGTGGAAGCGAACTTCAGCCGCCCTTCACTCCCTCCACTACTGAAACCGGATGGGTCCCTAGCTCACGCTGCGGTTGAGAAAGCAAATTTATTTGCCACTCAATTTGCAGAGGCTTCGCGTCTTGACACCTCTGGCGAAACTCCACCCAGCCTTCCTCGGTGCGAAGCTTCAATGCAGGAAATTCGCATCCAGCAAAAGGAAGTGCTCAGAACGCTACGTAGTCTCGACGTGAATAAAGCTAGCGGTCCGGATGGTATCTCGGCCATAGTGTTGAAAACCTGTGCCCCTGAGTTGTCTCCAGTATTAACGCGACTTTTCCGCCTTTCTTTGAAAACTGGTGAAGTCCCTAAATCTTGGAAGCTCGCTAACGTGCAGCCTGTACCCAAGAAAGGCAGTCGTGCTGACCCTTCTAACTATCGCCCTATTTCAGTCACCTCCCTACTTTGTAAATGTATGGAGCGTGTACTGAATAGGAAGCTCCTTGCATACCTCGAAGGTAACGACCTCCTCAGTGATCGCCAATACGGGTTTCGCCAAAACCGGTCTACTGGGGACCTTCTTGTGTATGCAACGCACATTTGGAGCGAGGCCATCGAGAAATATGGTGAAGCACTGGCTGTTTCATTAGACGTCTCGAAGGCTTTTGATAGGGTTTGGCACGCTAGCCTTATTGGCAAGCTTCCTGCCTATGGACTGCCAGTTCAATTCTGCTCCTGGCTCGCAGACTTTCTGAGGGAAAGATCCATTCGAGTAGTTATTGACGGCTGCTCGTCGGATCAATTGGCTATTAATGCCGGGGTACCTCAGGGGTCAGTGCTATCTGCCACACTGTTTCTGCTGCACATTAATGATCTGCTAATGCCCGGTATCATTGGGTATGCAGACGACAGCACAGTTGTGGAGAGATATATTTCCACTGCGCGAGCTAGGCAGAATGAAATTCAGAAGTTAAGAGATGAGATGCTGCAGCGTCTGAATTTGACTCTCAAGGCTGTATCCGACTGGGGCGATGCCAATCTAGTCAAGTTCAACGCCTCTAAAACGCAGGCTTGTCTCTTCTCGGCGAAAAAAAGTCCGTTTCTCCAAGTTCCTGTATTCCGAGATGTACCTGTGGCTATAGGAGATCACCTCGAGCTCTTAGGTGTTTCGCTCACGCCTACTCTCAACTTTGGCTCCTACATCGAGTCTAAGGCAAAAACAGCTGCCATGAAGCTAGGCATCCTGAATAAGGTAAAGCGTTACTTCACACCAGGACAGCTTCTCAGTTTATATAAAGCACAAGTCCGGGCTGGTATGGAGTACTGCTGCCATGTTTGGGATGGCTCGGCCAAACACCAGCTTGCTGCCTTGGACTCGATCGAACGTAGAGCTTTCAGGCTTATAGGTGAGCAACATATGGCGGAGACTAAGATCCAGAGTCTCGAGCACCGCCGTAAGGTTGCATGCCTTGCGATCTTCTATAGGTTACATT
Organism: Operophtera brumata; assembly: GCA_932527175.1. Lineage (NCBI taxonomy): Eukaryota > Metazoa > Arthropoda > Insecta > Lepidoptera > Geometridae > Operophtera > Operophtera brumata. The sequence goes on along the minus strand of OW052239.1, from coordinate 27,252,053 downwards.
TCGGTGAATGCTCCCAGGAACTGCACGATCTGATCCCACCATCTCCTTTTCATCATAGGACGAGCAGGCGTACGGCTCAGTACCATCCTTACCTCATTGGTATACCTTCTATTCGCACAAAACGTTTCAGTTCTACCTTTATAATGCGAACTGCTAAGGAGTGGAATACACTACCGTCGTCTGTCTTTCCTGAAAACTATAATCTGGGTCTCTTCAAGTCAAGAGTGAATAGGTGCCTTCTAGACCTTTGTGCTTCATCTTCGGCCACATCGTCACTTACCAACAGGTGAGATCGTGGTCAAACAAAGGTCTATCAATGTTAAAAAAAAAAAAAAAAAAAAAAGAACTGTCGGGTTTCCTCTTACTCGCAACATAAGCCGAGCTGACTTCATTTCCATTGCGACGATGATCTTCCTGTAGAAGTCTAGTCCGCACAACCTCGCTTGTTAATGCATTCGCAATACTCGCCGTCTCCAAGCCAGTGACCAGCACGTTGAATTGCTCGGGTAGTCCTGACAATAGTATTTCACCTATCTCACCGTCATCTATGACTTTCCCTATGTCAGCAAGCTGCGCCACGAGACTCATGACTCCTTCAATGTACTCAGACATATTGGCGTAGTTATTGTAGTCGGTGCGATGAAGCTGGCGAAGCAACAAGACTTTTCTATAAAGTCCTTTGTCTTCAAACGTGTCGGACAATTTCTTCCAGGCATCCTTCGCAGATTTGGCATTCCGGACGAGCTGGTATAGGTTGGGCTGAATCGCAAGACAGATCCGCGCCAGCGCTCGTTTATCGCGCGCAGGATCAGCATCAGTCCCATCCACACTATCCCAAACTCCATCCAATGTAAGCAGCATACGGAAGGAAAATTTCCAGTTGAGGTAGTTGCTTAGTCCCTTAGCTTTTCGATATTTTGATTGGTTATATTTTGTGATCCGTCCATTTTGTACAACGGTGATTCGTCGGAGCACACTCAGAAAAATGATAGCTCTCAATTGATTAGAGTCTCCGAATCCAGCATTAGCTTATTTCGGCCTTCTGGGCATCATAACCTGTTGGAAGAGCTTGTCACGTGCAGTTTGCGTTGGCCGTGGAGAACTCTAGCTGGTATCAATTAAACGACTTCACTTTAGGTACTGGTTATATATTGTCCATTATTAAATTGTTTACAGTATTAGATTGTCATGATAAATTGAGATTAAATTAATTATAGGACGATCACAAGAAAATAGCCATTGTGCCGGGCTGTCGCACAAACAAGAGAGAGTACAAAAGAACCGCAGCTGTCACCTAAACCACAGACAAGTAATGTAAGGGATACAGATAATCTAACAGTTTCACGTAAGTTTTTTGCTTGTCTCCATTCCATTTTGCGTTTCAAAAACTTTCTTCCCGAGAAAACCAAAATATCATTGGTGAATACCCTTCTAATCCCCATTATTGATTATGCGGATGTGGCCTACCTCGATCTCTCAGCCGAACATCTGAACAAGTTAGATCGCCTGCTCAACTGTTGTATCCGGTTCGTTTTCGGGTTGCGTAAATACGACCATGTATCTGAGTTTCGTCGGAAATTGAAGTGGCTTCCAATCAGGGAAAGGAGAAATTTGAGAATTTTGTGTCTTCTCTTCTCAATTCTGAATGGCCCAAATACCCCTAAATACCTGAAGTCTAAGTTTGAATTTTTATCTGACACTCACGAATTTAATCTGAGGTCCACTGATTCACTCCGCCTCGCAACTCCTGTTCATTCTTCTGCCTTTCGTGGTGACTCTTTCGAGGTGGTAGCTGTGGGTCTTTGGAATGCTCTCCCTCTTAATATAAAAAAGTCATCTTCTAAACCCACCTTTAAAAGACTTGTTCATAATCTTTTTTTAAATTCTACCTCTTGAGTACCTACCTCTTACTATTTATTATTTACTCTATTTATTTTTATTATTATTTTTATGCTTATATTCCTACCTACTTAGGACTACCTACTTTCTTAGTTTCACATTTTTGCATATCTTTGATACTTATTATACATGATATATATATATATATATATATAGTATACTTTATTTATTTTGTTTATCTATCTATTAATATTTTTTTTTTGTTAGGAATTATTATATTTTCATTTAAATTATAAGTATGTTGTTTGTTATATGTTTGTATTTATTTTAAGGCAAATTAGTTTATAAGCTATATTATAAGCTTTCTTTTGTAATTAGTTTTAGCAGCCAACCTTTTTTGTATCATCCTCATGGATGACTGGCAGAAAATGCTGCTTAGCATTAAGTCCTCCGTTTGTACAATTTCCTTGTGTTTTGTGCAATTAAGAATTAAATAAATAATAAAGACAAGGAACCCTTATGGATTCGTCATGTCTGTCTGTCCGTGTATGTCACAGTATAGCTCTTATAGTTTTTCCGAAACTATAAGAGCTATACTGTTGAAACTTGGTAGGTAGATGTATTCTGTAAACCGCATTAAGATTTTTACACAATTTTTTTAAAAATACAATTATTTTTGGGGTTCCCCATATTTAGAACTGAAACTCAAAAAAAAAAAACCATCAAACCTATACGTGTGGGGTATCTATTTCTAAACTGAATAGTTTGCGCGAGTGACACTTCCAAAGTGATAAAAGGGGTGTCCCCCCCCCCCCCCCCCGTAACTTCTAAAATAAGAGAATGATAAAACTAAAAAAAAAAAATATAATGTACATTACCATGTAAACTTTCACTCAAAATTGGTTTGAACGAGATCTAGTAAGTAGTTTTGTTTTAATACGTCATTAATCGTAATCCATCCAAGAACTTTTATATTATGTTACTTGCTGCTACGGAACCCTTCATGGGTGAGTCCGACACGCACTTGGCCGCTTTTTTTATTTTCCTGATACTACTTCTGAAAGTAGATCGTTGACGTCGTCGTGGCGATCAGTGGATGAAGGCGCCTCAAGATGATGATGATGATGATTGGTGTGCTTCTTGAGTCGTATCTCAATAACAGGAGGCAAATGACACAAATAACCCAGATAAGCCCAAAATAAAAAAAAATAGTTAAAATATTGCTCGGCATTAAGGAATGTGAGTTAGGGTACCCCAAGGTAGTGTTCTTGGACCATTACTTTTTATAATATATGTAAACGAGCTACCTAAGATTGCTAATCATCAAACGATAATGTTTGCAGATGATAGTACAGTCATGTTTACTGGTAAAAGTAAGTCATTGCTGGAAGAAGATATTGACCGTACTCTAAGTGACATAATTTTATGGTTAACATCAATAAATTTAAAGATAAATTTAACTAAAACTAATGTAATGATTTTTAGAAATAGGACTATTAGAATTAATGACATTAACACAAATTACTCAGGTCATCAAATACAGCATATTGACACCATACAATTTTTAGGAATAAGCATTGACTGTTAAATTTTAGCTGGAAATCCCATGTGGAAACCTTATGTTTAAAACTTAGTCAACAATCCTATGCACTTTATATGCTCTCTAAAGTTGCTAACATTTCAACAGTTGTCACTGCATATCACGGTTATGTGGCATCTATTCTGAGGTATGGTGTTATTTTCTGGGGTAATCAAATCAAAATCAAAATCAAAATGTATTTATTTGGAACTAAAACACATATTTACAAAACAATGGGAAACGATGAAGCCTGCAGAAGTATAAAAATACTGTGTCGCAGACACCAACGCCCTCCTCCTTCGAGAGATGACAGTTCCAGATATAAATAAAAGTATGTACTTATTGAGAAATTAAACATAAAAACTAAAATTATAAAAATAAAGTACCGCACTCAACTAACATGAGAATGTAAAAAACTATCACTCTAGTGAGTATAAGTGGGTGTGTATGTGAGTGTGAGGGTACTGCTGATACAGCCAGTCTCTAGAGAGTCTGGGTATCTCAGGAGTACTCCGAGTGTTTGTATGTTGTGTTTGTGTGTATAGTGTGTTGTGTGTGTGTATGTGTGTGTGTGTGTGGGTGGGTGTGTGCGGTGTGTATGTGTGGGGTGTTTATTTGAAAGTGTGTGTCGTACCTACGTAATGAAGGAGTAAAGATTATTAACTATTTAGCAACTATTTTTGGAGGTCTTCAGTGTCATGATATGTTAAAGAAAGTAGCCACCCAAGACATATCATTTTACATTTATAGTGTGGGACAGGAAAAATGTTAAGTTTTTTATTTATATCGTTATATAACATAGAACCTATATGATAGAAGCTTCGACTCGCAGCCGCCGTACGGCGTGATTCAATTTTACAAACTTTATCAGATCTACGTTTAGAGAGATTTAGATATGGATCATAGAACAACTGAGAGTGTTTTCGGAGAATTGTTTGTAGTATAAAAATTTGTCGAACTGTGGGCACTTGGCATTTTGAGTAAAGTTCAGTAGTGGAGAACCAGATAGGTCTTCTGGTCATAACCTTTAGGACAGCTCTCTGAGCTCGTTCTAGTCTAAGCATCGTAGTTTTAACCGCACCGCCCCATGACGTGATGCAATACGACAAGATGGACTGACCTAAAGCATAATAGATAGTCAATAAGGATTGGAGATCAACCACAGATCTCCAATTCCTAAAAAAAAAACAGTTTTCTAATGCGGGAAACAATGGAATTAATATGCTGTTTCCAAGTTAGTGTGCCATCAATCAAGACACCAAGATATTTAATACTCGAGGCCCGTTCCATGTCTATGCAGTTGCAGGAAGCTGGGACAACATCTGAGGAACATACATGAGCGCTGATAGAGAAGGTGGAGGCGGGTTGCGTAGAACAGTTAAGAGTAAAGGGAATTAATTTAGATTTCGACACATTCAGGGTGAGGAGGTTGGTGCGTAGCCAGTGCATAACATTTATTAATGCATGTTCGGTATGATTGCGAACCTCTTGCCAGCTTGAACCATGTATTAACAGAGCTGTGTCATCAGCGTAGGTTATAATTTTACAGTTCGGAAGACGAAGGTTACATAGCTGATTTATATAAATTAAAAATAGGGTAGGTCCGAGGACACTACCTTAAGGGACACCATAAAACATGTTTTCCTCCTTGCTTTTGAAATTTTCAATCATAACGTAATGAGAGCGATTGCTAAGGTAACTTTTAAAAATATTTAGAGTAACACCTCTTATGTCTAGATTTTCCAACTTATTTAGAAGAATAGGGACCGACACAGTGTCAAAAGCTTTAGAAAGATCTAGGAAAACACCTATGGTCTTTAGTTTTTTATCAAGGTTTTTCAAAATAGTGTCCGTTAGCTCTAACACAGCATCCTCTGTTGACCTACCGCTCCTGAAGCCAAATTGATTTGCCGAAAGAATGATGTTTTCGTTTATATAGTCCACGAGTCTTTAATTAATAATTTTATCGAATATCTTTGATAAAACCGTAAGCACAGAAATTGGACGATAATTAGAGACACAGCTCCCCACTCTTAAAAGTTAGATGCACCACAGCCTTTTTGAAAGCTCTAGGAAAGATTCCTGAAGAAAGAGCACTATTGTAAACATGATTTAGTATAGGGATGAGAGTATGTCTGGCTGATTTAATAACAGTAGTGGAGATGCCATCCCAACCAACCGCACACTTGTCCTTAAGGTTTAAGATTATATTTTCAATTTCTATGTTGTCCACACTGAAAAGAACCATCGAGTTTAAAGGTAGGTCAGTATAACTAACTGGCTGATCTGAAACTAGATCTTGGTGTGATCCTAAATTGGCGTGAGCTTCTGATTCAATTTTCAAAGCAAGGTTTCTACCCACATTTGCGAAAAAGGTGTTTACCGAGTTAATGGATGTCAGGGGGTTGTCATTTAATTTCAAAAGATTAAACGAGTTATTCTGCTTTTTATGTAGATTTGCAATCTGTTTGATAATATTCCACGTAGCTTTAGGATTCTTCCTGGCCTTCTGAATTTCAACTTGCTGATATTCTCTTTTAACTTTTTTTAAAAGGCCGTTACAGAATTTACGGTAACGAAGGTAAATAGTTTTGATTATTTCATTTTCTGCGGTTTTTTTAAATTTACGGTATAATTTGTCTCTTTGACGAATACACTTCAAAAGACCAGGAGTGATCCACGGCTTGATAATACGTTTGCGACTTGGAATTGGTACAAAACAACTATGTTTCTTTACTAACGTAGAGATAACATTTACCAAAGCATCAGCAACTGTATCGGGATCACTGGACGTTAGAATGGGAGAAAAGTCGGTGCTTTGCAGATCACTAATAATAGCGGGGATGTTGTTACGTTGAGAGACACGCTTAGAAGCATCGACTTTGCCTTTAGCGCTTAGGTATAAAATGAATGGCAAGTGATCCGTGATAGGAGTATCGAGAATGAAAGTGGAAGCATTATTAGAAGTTCGAAGTATAATGTGGTCGAGACAAATTTTTTTTCTTGTAGGGTGGAGATGAGCAGGTAATATAGCATGAGATGCTACTAAATTTAAATATTCATCAGTTATAGATAATTCTTTGTCATTAGGCAACAGATTGATATTTATATCTCCAATAATTGCAACAGTTTCAAAATTTTTAAGTGTTGTTAACGTTGTGTCAAGACTTTGGAAAAAAGGAGTTAGATTTGTGTGAGATGGAGAACGATATAGGGCTATTATTGCAATATTATTAGAGAATTTTAGAGTAATGCAGTTAGCGTCATAAAAATCGGGGAATTCAACATTACAATTCAGGCCATTTTTGACATATGCAACCACTCCATCGTTTTGATTCCTATGAGAGGATTCGTAAACATTAAAATCCGGAAGCGCTGGAATGAAGGGAGATTTACTCAACCAACATTCTGAGAGGATAATTACATCGAGACTGAGATTTAATCTATGCAGTAAAACAGTTAAGTGATCAAAGTTGCAATTTATGCTACGAATATTGGCATGTAATATTTTTAAACCAACGCTATTGTTATTTATACGAAGAGAAACGTTTTCAGGTGAGCAAATTAGTGATTCCGAAACTGAAATTTGTTCAATATCTTTATTCACGAAACTAAGATCAACTAAGATTATGAATAAAACAAATTAACAAGTGATCTTGTGTATTGCAAAAATGGGATCTCCATATTACCATGACGCAAGTAAAAACTTATAAAGAAAACAAAGATCGAGAAAAATATACAAAAAACAAAGAGAAGACCAGACTGGTTCACAAACAAGCTTATTAAGAGCATGAGCCTAGAAATCGTATCTAGTCACTTTTGGACTTTTACTTTATCTAGGTCTGACTCGTTCGATACCTTAATTAATTGACCGTTTTCCCTCTTTCGCAAAAATATTTTGCCATGGGACACCCAGCAAAACTTGTAGTCATTCTCCTTTGCCGTCTCTCTTGTCAGATAAAACAGCCTCTTCATCTTGGCAGACAGATTTTCTGAGATAAAAATAGGTCTCGCTGGTCCACTAAAATGGAGGTGTTCAGTAGATAGTCTAGATGAGCCCCTGTTGAACTGGCGAAACATGGAGATGACTTTCTCCTTTAGCAGAGTGCTGGTGAGGTCAACAATTATTGTCCTGCTAGCCGGATCTTTGGTCTGTATTCTGAAGATATCTTTTACATCACTGGGTTGTACCGGAACGTTTAGCACTTTACTAGTCTTAATAAAGGTGTCTACGAGAGAAGACACTCTGAAGTGGCAGAGGGAATGTTTCTTATTTCTAAGCAAGTTGACCTGGTGCCACGTTCAAAATTGTCTAATCTATCCTCCAGCGACCTTATGTACTGGATATCTGATTTGTGCTCCACTTCCAGCTTTTCCACCCTAGCCTGGAGTGAGTCATACTTCTCTGCCATAAAAACAACAGTCGACCGAATTTACTTCACCGCTGAAAAAATCTCATCACTTCTTTTTTCTTGCTCCTCCTTAAAATCTTTGAACATTTGTTCAATTTCTGCCATAAAATCCTGAAGCGTAGCACTATCACATTCAGAGCAGAGAAGTTCTCCGAAAGATTTGGTTCGGAGGAGCTACTATGCAGTTGATGCGTGGAGGGCATTTTTAGAGTCTCAACCTGCGCCGGCAGCGGGGTAGTACGCAAGGCAGGCGCGGGTGCATTCTTAGGCAGCGGCGCAGGCGGCGGCGCAAGCGGATCGACGAGCGGGGCAGGAGAGGACGGCGGAGTGCGCCGCATAGTGAGTAATAACAAAATCGACTCAAAGTACCAGGGAAGTAGTAAACAGCGGTAGTGATGTTGATGCAAGCACTGCAAGTGTGCGTGTAAGATGGCAGATGACGAGTCCGGCAGTTCAATGTAGCGACGTCTCTCTCTAACTCGTGAAACCGCCATTAGCCAGATGTACCACACGCAACCGCGGGCAGCGGCGCGCGGCGAAGTGTGCGTGGCGCAGAGGAGTGAGCGCGACGGAGGTGTGTGCTAAGCACGTAAGTACAACTTGAGGTAACTCACGTATAGGGTCAGTGTGAGTCTCGCGTCACTTCTTGTCAGTGAAAGACGCAGGAGTGGGCTTGTGTGTGCAGACACTTTCCGAGTAACCGCTACTATGTTATGATCTCCTAATATTTAACTAAGAATTTTAACTTCAACATCTGTTTTTAATTTAGAAAATAATTCACAAACGAACTATCTTTGAAACACGTCTGAATAGATCAGAGGTCCGGAGGGAAGGGGTTATTCAGCTGGCAAAGAAACAGTTTTTAAAGCTCTAAAAAAATGCATCAGGGCTATTTTTAAACTTAAACAAACCGACAGTTGCCGACCATATTTTTGACAATGAAATATTTTAGCATTACCCTGCATATACATTTATGAGATGGCTTTATTTGTTAGAAGCAATTTGTTCTTGTTTAGTAAGTTTAAAAGTAAGCGTCAGGAAAATAAAATAAGCTGCCCACCGAGCAAGTCTGCAATGCTCAACAATAGTGTTTTTTGCATGGCACCGCGTATTTTTAATAATCTGCCTACTGACATTTTAGAAATATGTAGGTACAATTAATATATTCAAATTAAAATTAAAATATTTTCTTTTGCAAAAGGTTTACTATAGTATCAATGAATATCTTAATGATTTTTAGAGACGCGATTTTATTGATTATTAATTTATTAACTGCCTTAGCGTTTGAGTATATTATATTATTGTAATTTTTTATGACATTTGAATTATTGTGTATCTGTGATTTATCTTTTAACTTGTAACGATGTACTTATTTTTTTTAACTTTGCATGCTGTAAAGCTGATCATTGCCTGTATCTTTTTATTGTTATTATCATCTTATGTACCCATGTTTCGCGAAATAAATGATTGATTGATTGATTGCTTGTCCGCAGGATGCTGGCATGGTGGCGGACTTCGGGCTTCTACACCATATCCCTGGTGCCTCACCTGACCGCCTGCCTGGATTTCGACCTGCTAACTGACTCTGAGGTAGGTCAGCGCCGAAAAAAAACGTCGTTTAGTTTTGATTTAGTTTCACCTGTCCCGGTGTAATCAAATCTTACAAGTATTTCAGACCTGTCAAGTTCCGATGTCAATATAATATTAAGGGGACAACAAGTTGGTCTGATGATGGAGACGGAAGGTGAACAACGGAACTACTGTATGGATAATAAGTAAACTGGCAGTGTTTAGGCTCATTTTGATCCGTTCCAATCACTGATTTCACAAAAACTTTGAAAAACATATTTTTAACAAAAATATGTTTCTTTTTCCAGATAACGTACATAAACGAGTATCACGCGCGGGTGCTGTCTACTCTCGGACCCATCCTGCAGCGCGCGGGCTCTCGCAAGAGTTCGAGTGGCTAGAGAGTGAATGCGCGCCGATCGGACGGAGCGCCGCCATCTTGTTTACACTGTCGCCCATTTTGGCGATAGTAAGCGTGTTGAGGATCTTGTTGGCGTAATGTGATCAGCAAAATGCTGTTTCCAATTTTAAAATTTCCTTTCACTAATAAAGCCGCGTTTTCACGCTACGAGTGCCCTTGGAACTAGCGGTGATCATACGAGTAAGCTTGCATCAGAGTTCGCTCGGAATGGTTGCCTCTTATATTTTCTTTGTCTCACTATCTCTCGTAATGTTTTGATGATGCGATACAAGTCGTAAAAATATAATACATTGTCCACACAAAATATAAGATATTTAAATAGTAATTACACGAGTAAATGTATTGAAATATAAGAAATACAATAGGAATAAAAAATTACCAGATAATTTAAATACTGAGGTGTTTTTTGTTTTTTTTGGTCTACGTTCAATTGCGATCATCCTTCAGACTATGAGCACGTTTGATGTCGGCTTGTAGCAGAAGTGGTCCAGCGACCACCTCTCTTTTTCTTATGTGTCATGTTCCATCTGGTTCCATGATATGTTGTATTTTCAGCCTCTTCGGGTAGTTGATGGTAGTTAGCTGTGAGGCCAAGTGGTTTGGATGTACATGCAGTGTCTCGGGTAGGTCTGAAGTAAATATTTAAATTTGCTGTTTTGAATTTGATATTTTTGTCAGGCATCATCGCCTCTCACAGAAGTTAGGCACAACCCTCGACAAGACACCCGCAAATGGCGACTGACTGTTGCGCGGACGCGTCCGAACCCCGCGCAAACGCGTCCGACGCGTCCGCGACTGATTGAAACATCAGGCGAGCCAGATATACGTCACACGTCCGAGCGCTCAAGCTCACCCAAGGCCACGTCCACGACTTATATCTGATAGTTTGCACGCGCACGTGTTATTAAAGTCTCCTTCTCGGCTATGTTTTATTGCATCTGTAGCATTTCAGGCATCTGGATTAGCTCCAGGGTGAATTACCATGTGTCTTTTCAAATAACTTTTACAAATAAATGCCTTATCACATATGTTGCAGGCGTGAGGCTTTTCTCCAGTGTGAATTAACAAGTGTGCTGTCAAAAGAAATTTTCTATTAAATGTCTTAGCACATTCGTTGCAGGCGTAAGGCTTTTCTCCAGTGTGAATTAGCATGTGTAGTTTCAAATTACCTTTTTTATTGAATGCCGTATCACATCTGTTGCAGGCGTAAGGCTTTTCTCCAGTATGAATTAGCATGTGTCGTGTCAAATAACTTTTATCATTGAATGCTTTATCACATCTGTTGCAGGCGTAAGGCTTTTTTCCAGTGTGAATTAGCATGTGACGTGTCAAATAACTTTTATGATTGTATGCCTTATCACATCTGTTGCAGGCGTAAGGCTTTTTTCCAGTGTGAATTAGCATGTGTCTTGTCAAAACACTTTTTTGATTGAATGCCTTATCACATCTGTTGCAGGCGTAAGGCTTTTCTCCAGTGTGAATTAGCATGTGTCGTGTCAAATCACCCTTTCTATTGAATGCCTGATCACATATGTTGCAGGTGTAAGGCTTTTCTCCAGAGTGAGTTAGCATGTGTCGTGTCAAATTACCTTTATCATTGAATGCCTTATTACATCTGTTGCAGGCGTAAGGCTTTTCTCCAGTGTGTGTTCTCAGATGTCTCACCAGGATGTCTTTATGAGTATATCTGTTATTGCACACATCACAATATATATACAAATCCATGTTGCTGGTCTCACCGCCCTCTTCGATTGACTGTTCCATTATATTTAAACCATCACTTATTTTAAAATCATCTACAACTGCACTCTCTTCAATCATTTCTTTATCGTCAGCTGTTGTTTCTTCTTTGACAACTACTTGTGCTTCAGCTGTTGTTTCTTCTTTGTCAACTAATTGTTCTTCAGCTGTTGTTTCTTCTTTGTCAACTAATTGTTCTTCAGCTGTTGTTTCTTCTTTGACCACTACTTGGTCTTCCATACCAGTTACGTGAGTTCTTCCAGTGGCCGAGTCATAATCTATAGACATGCACAGTGTCGGTGTCACTGACATATTTAAAATTTTCTGCAGCTTTAGCATATTGTAGGCTGTGTGCGTCACCTGGAATCAGAAACAAGTAAAGTACTTAAAGATGTTGCTTATTGCACTATCCCTTGTAAGGAGGCAGTGAGGAGGCCAGCTACTGATCACACTAACACATCCCCATGTAACTTGAAGAATCAATTATTGTTTTGAGTTCATATCCCACTCCCTAACTTAGTCCTTGGCTTCTAGCACACAAGGTTAAAAAGGTATACACAGTTTTAGCAACTTAGAAGTTCTCATTTTCCTAAATGGGTATTAAATCAAAATTGGTCGAAGAAACCTCAAATTGTTTGGCAGAGACTCAGACGATATCCAACCATAGAATACATACATTCTAGAAATGACCCTGGTGATAGTGTCTCACTCAAAGCCGCCTTAAATACCTACTCACTCGCTCCAGCTTAAACAAGAGTATTAAAATGTTGTAAAGGAAGGCCAGATCCACGATTCTATATTAAAGGCCTTCAACTTAATTAATAAAACTGGTCAAGTGGGAGTCAGACTCATGTGGACAGGGTTCTATACGAGTAGGTTGCCATAGTTACCACTAAACTAGTTGAACTTAGTCGTTGGTAACATACAGTCCGACCAGAAAGAGTAGAAAATAAATGAGGGCGCCACTATCGTTTACATGGTATCACCATATACTATGGCGAAACGTTTTGATACTTGATATTTTTAAATATATAAACACATTGCAGTTCTTATTTTATCAAATTTTACTACAAATATTTATGCTCATCACATAAAGGAATAAGAATCAAACCCACTATCTTAAAGTAAACTAAAGTAAAAATGAGTTTTAATATATAATGCATAGGATTGGTTTGGATCCCAATAATGGTATCCAAACCAATCCTATGACACTAGGTACTACCTAGAAAGAAAGCAAAAATATTTTGTATACTCAGAGGGGAAAAACCACGATAGACAATTTTGTTGAATAATAATATAATACTAAATCATAGGTACATAAATCACTCTAATAACTCTTCTTCAGAATGTTGTGGTAGAACATAATTGGAAGTTCATGCCATACCATCATTTTCATCTTCACTCTCAGATTCCTCGCTAGAGCTTTCATCACCGAGTTGTATTACCAGCTGCTCAATGTTTTGGTACATTGTTCGACTTCGCTCATAGTTTTTTTGTTCGATTTGTTTCACATGTTCACAGCATCGCTTCCAGTCAGTTTGAGTAATGTGAGTAATTCCTAAGTCAATTCCTTGATATATGAAGCTCCTACATTGTGTGAGGCTACTTTAGATTTTACTTGTGCCCATATAAGCTCTATGGGGTTTAATTCGCAGTGGTAGGGGGGCAGCCTGACCACTGTGTTTCCATACTCCGAGAGCAACTCATCTATTTCATATACAGGTATCTGTCTATGTTGCTTAGCCAAAGCAAGCAACATTAGTTTCCTTTAATTTTCATCAAAAGGAATATTATTTTTAGTTAACCATAGTTATTATTTTCATTAACAATCCTCCATAAAGTGCTTTCAGATTTTCCTGCAAAAACATAAGTTAAGTATCAAAAATAAAGAATTGCACTATAAAATACGACTAAATGGGACAAAGATCAACAAAGACTAATTAGTATGATTGACAAGGATTTTGGATGGATTTACACAATTCTTTTAGTAAATTATAACAGTTTACGTCCAGTTTTATTCTTTTTACCAGCCACTTACCAGTCAAATAAGCTGTTCGTTTATTATACGTCTTCTAATTCAGCCAGCAGCGTCACGGCTTGATACTCAGCCAAACATCTCATAAACACTTTGTAAATAATGTCACGAGCCCCACTGCGTATAGTTTTATTCATATTGCTAATATTTTACGATTTATGCTATTTATTTGCTTTTGTTTATAGAAATAAAAACATTAACAACAAATCAAAATAAACAATTCGAATACACGCGCTCGACTGAAGTTGCAGTGTTTCCGCTGGCGGAAAATTATTCTGGTTAGTCCAACAAATATATAAATATGATTTCAAGAAATTATTTTTAAATGCCTGTTTTTTAAATTCTGTATATTCTATTGTAATTAAAATAAATCTACATACATAAATCACATCATACCTACCTATATAAATACCAATATGTGCATTATTTAATTTTGCATATTAAAGCTGAATCTGGCGACAAATTTACTGCCACACTGGCTTTTCATAAAGAGTTGCCAGTTTATAGTAAATTTTAGTTCCTTGATATTTAATTTCTACTCTTTATGGTCGGACTGTAACAACGCATTTTCTAGACTCTTAACTTCAGAAGAAAAAAAAAACTTTACATAATGTTCAGCCAGAGATATAACTAGTTGCTGGGGTGCGTTCAGTGGGTACACTCTGAGTGTTGTTTGTCACCAGAGTGTACGGTTGTTCCGTTCACAGGCTCGGTTAGAGCGTTCGGTTAGCGTCACGTGACCCTAACTGAACAGCCACCGTTTTAAATTCAATTCAATACATTTATTTCAGGCAACAGTGAAAAATGTACATTGTACCTAGCCAAAGGCCCATTGTAATATATACCTTACAGCTAACCTAATAACTTAACTTAATTAACTTACTTGGGTGGGTGTTCAGTTGTTACGATTTTGACGTAAGATTCCTGTCAAAGTCAAGTCAATCCCAACCTTCCCCCCCAAAAAATCTTGTTCCATCCATAGATGGAGAAATATTTTATATAAACCCAACGAAAACTGTAAAAAACTGTCATGCGCACGTCGGATCACGGGCATTCAGGGTTGCGTACTAAATGTACCCGAAAATTATCGAATTGTTTCAAGTTCTTAGTATTATTCAGTATATTATAGTATAGTACATTATTCATGAAAAGACTAACTTATGAGATAGCTCTAACACAACTGATCCCTTCACATCAATTTGGTTTCCATGCAGCCCACGGAACAATCGAACAAGTCCATCGTTTGGTTGCTCAGGCCTTTGCCCATGTATGGCATGAGGGCCTGCTTTACAAGATACTGAAAGACATACCTATAAATTATTATCTTCTGATAAAATCCTACCTAAATCAACAGCACTTCTATGTGAAGCATGGAGAGGATCGAACTGGACTCCATTGTATAAATGCTGGTGTCACCCAAGACAGCGTTATGGGCCCAGTTTTGTACCTCATATACACCTTTGACTTACCAACAACAGAAAACGTCCTTGTGGGAACATTCGCTGATGACACAGCTCTCATTGCCACTCACGAAAACCCAGTTGTTGCATCGGCCATGCTACAAAAAAGCCTAAACGAAGTCTCTATCTGGCTAAGGGACTGGTGTATTAGAGCAAACAAAACCAAATCTGTGCATGTGACATTAGCTCTTAGATATGGTTCATGCCCCGTAGTCAAGCTGAATGAAATCCAGATACCACAATGCGATGATGTGCGTTACCTGAGTATATATTTGGATAGACACCTCACTTGGATGAAGCACATTTTCACAAAAAGAAAGGCTCTTAGCCTACAACTCAGGAAGTTGTACTGGCTAATGGCTCGGAAATCCAAATTATGCTTGGACAACAAACTCCTCCTCTACAAATGCATTTTAAAACCCGTATGGTCCTATGGAGCTGAACTGTGGGGTACAGCGGCAAACTCAAACCTGGAAATTCTGCAACACTTTCAATCTAAAATGCTACGCATGATAACAAATGCACCATGGTACATTACAAACTGTCAACTACATTGCGACCTAGAGATGCCAACAGTCAAACAAGTCCTATTTTTGCACTTTTTTTTATTTTACCACTTATATAGGGGACGGGTTTCCTCTCCCCCTTCCCCTCCCATCCAGCCTTATTTAATAAAAGAACAATACTTAACCCACACAAAAAAGAAATATTATTTTCCTCGAGAAGTGGGGGCTTCCACAACGTCTCCTCGGCCCTCGATGGCCTACCACAATCATAGTTTATGTTGTCACACATAACCTCCAGAAGCAAAATGCAACTTACCTCAACGCCTTCCTGCAATACATGTCTAAGGATTATATCTGATTGTTGAGCCACGTCCGAAAATCTACGGGATCTGTGCAGTTGCGAGTAACAAATGTAGCATGCCGTGTTAGGCATTCCAACTTCTGTATCGAGCTGAAACAAATGGATTATTCATTAGCTAGCTGTGGTGTTGGGTGAGAGTGAGCATTGAAACACATAGTTTAACAAAACGTAGAGTATTGTACACACCTTGGCGTTGGATAGTTTTTCGTATATTTCTAGGAGTTGGATGTCCTCAATGCTGTGCATTCTGATATCTCCAGCAAGACACACTCGGCACACAGAAGTAGACATTCTTGAGAAATTGAGTCTATCTATTAGACCCCCGAGGGCCTTGATTGATTACACACACAACGGATAAGTACCTTTACTTTATGTACCTATCCGATTATTGACTACTGCGCTAGAAAAACGAACGAAAAGTTCAGTATATATTGTAGTTTTGGAGTTCAGAGATCAGTCGGTGAAAAAACTAAAATATCTAATAATTACTTCACAAACAAAACATAGAAAGAGCAGTGATGCCAACAATAATTTTAAAATTCCGTTAGAAATCCAGAAACTCCGAAACCTTGAATTTTTCTCGTCAGTCAAATTCAAAGAGGTACAAGGTAGGTTTGAGGTTTGTAGTATCATGGCTGCCTGCATTATTTTTAGTGACTCTTTTGATAATTTTATTTTTTTATATAAACCAGCTTTGTTTAGTGGGGCTTAATCTTGTCATTGTAATTTTATAGGTAGTTAGTTGTATAAGTATGCTAAACTAAAAATGTAAATTGCCTGTATCTGCATGCACGACACTCAATCGGAACCTGAGCGGATATCCGTGGTTCACTCTGGGCCTCAACGGAAGATCAGCGCTGGCTTGCCAACGCAGCCTAGCAAACGCTGAGTTGAGGACCCTTTTGTGGCTTGCGTCCAGCGCACACACACAAATTGTCTTATTTTTTTTTATCTGTGTAATTTGATTTTGTTTTAGTTTTTATTTGAAATGAAATGAAATGAAATATTTATTGATTGTGAAACTAGGTATAAAATAGTGTTCAAATGTCATGCTAAAAGTCCTCTAGTTCCTACCATAAGGTGTACAAATCAAAATTAAAAATAGAAGTTAAAATCATTGAAAAATAGTTAAAAATAGAAGTTAAAATTTAAAACAAATAAGGACAAAAACATAATAATCTACTTATCAGTTAAAATTAAATTATAATGTCATGCAATTATCCTTCAAAAATTCGTCAACAGAGTAGTATGCCTTTTCAATCAGCAAGTTGTTGAGAGCATACTTGAACTCCGTATGGCTTTCCTTGGCACGTATTAACAACGGTATTTTATTATAAATAATTGGTGCCATACAAAATACACTAATACGCATAAGGCGAGTTTTACAAGAGCGCAGATGCAAGCAACCTTCACGCCGGCTGCCCGTGGGGTACATGACAAAAAGATTTAAATTACTCCTCACAAACATGGCAACCTCGCTTATATACAGCGAGGGTAGTGTAAGTATCTTGAGACTCTTAAAAAATTCCCTGCAAGAATCTGTTTGTCTTAAGTGTTTCATCGCTCTTATACAGCGCTTTTGAGCAATGAAAGCTTTCATTTTATCCGTGGAATTACCCCAAAATATTACACCGTAACGTAGCACCGATGCCACATGCCCATGGTAGGCGGTCATTAAAGCCGACTGGCTTACTATGCTACTCAATTTATAAAGTGCATAGGAGAATTGATGAAGTCTCTTACAAATGTCGCTAATATGTTCTTTCCATGTCAACTTTTTGTCAATCGTTAAACCTAAAAATCGCGTTGAGTCAATTTCATTAATATGAATACCTAAATAATTGATGTCCATTGGCACTAGATTTCTATCTCGTTGTTCAAATGTCATAATATTAGTTTTATCCAAATTTATTTTTAAATTATTGGATTTTAGCCATTGAATTAAAGATGTCAGAGTGGTGTTAATGTCATTATTAAGATTGTCAACATTTTCAATATCAAATAAAATTGTGCTGTCATCGGCGAATAGCGTCATTGAATGCCCAGTTACAGCTGGAAAATCATTTATATAGATCAGAAATAAAAGTGGACCTAGCACGCTGCCTTGTGGTACTCCATAACTGACATCTCTAGAACTCGATTTATATGTTTCTTCAATGTGTGACCTTGAGCTTATTCTTTTAATGTGCGTAATTTGCTTTCGGTTCGTTAGGTAGGATCTTAACAAACTATTAGCATTACCTCTTACTCCATAGGTTTCTAATTTGTAAAGAAGGGTTTCATGATCAACATGGTCGAAGGCTTTGGTCATGTCAATGAACATACCGATAGCAACCTTACGTCTATCGACATTCGGCATTACTTTTGATAAGAAGTCATAAATTGCCATATTAATGTTCATATTTTTTCTGAAGCCATATTGAAATGGTGAGAGAATACCATTTACATCGAGGAAGTCATACAATTTATTGTAGATTACCTTTTCAAACACCTTTGATAATATCGGTATTAGGGCCACTGGACGATAATTACTTAATATTTCCCTACTACCCTTTTTATAAAGTGGCACAATAATGGTTTTTTTTAAGTTGTCTGGAAATTCACCTTGCTCAATGCATTTATTCATCAAGTGGCTAAGTATAGGGGCTATTATGTGCGCTACTTCTTTCAGTATCTTTGTTGATATGCCATCCCAGCCCACACTATTAGTATTATTTAGTGATTTAATTATCATATAAATGTCAAATGGTAGTGCTGGTGTCAAGTAAAGAGAATTAGCTTTGTCATATCTTATTTTATAGTTTTTGTCAATTGGGCTATCAGATTGAACCACATTTATAAAATAGTTATTAAATGAATTTGCAATTTCAATTGGGTCTGATATTATGTTACCGTCTTTATTCAGTTTAGTAACATTTTCTGCAGGTAAGTTATTTTTGTTTTTATTTATAATTTTCCATGTTGCCTTTGCCTTACTTTTCGCACTATTAATAAAATGATTGTTTTGAGATTTTTGCGTCAAATTTATAATTTTTCTATATCTCTTTGCATAATTTTTAAATTTAGTTTTATTTTCTGAGTTAGGGTGCAATCTATAAGCCCATAATAGTTCCCTCTTTTTCTTTGAACACATTTTTATGCCTTTAGATAACCATTTAGGTCTTTTTTGAGTTGGGACCTTGACTTTAATCAGTGGAAAGCAAAGATCATATAATAGTAAAAACATGTCAAAAAACTTGTCAAATGCATCTTTCAGATTTTCCGTCTGGTAGGCATCTTGAAACGATAGTTTGCTAAGATTTTCTTTGAATTTGTTACAGTTACCAGGACTAAAATCACGTTTAACTATGTACCAAAACTTAAACCGGCATGATTGTTTCACAGGAACTCTCAGAAGCTGAGCTTTGTGATCTGACAGTGCAAGTTCCAGCATTTCTCCTTTGCTACCTCTAATGTTATGGAGGATATTATCAATTCCCGTTCCGCTGGATGGTCTAGTTACTTCTCTAAATTCGAATTTTAGGTTATAGCCTTGAGCGAAAGTTTCAAAATCTGTCGACAGTTTACTCCTTTTCAAAATGTCGATATTGAAATCACCACAAAGAATAACTTTGTAGACATTCTTGCAACAAACTCGCAACAAGATTTCTTGCAGAGCTGTGAAGAATGTATTTAATTTGTACGATATAATATGTGGTGGCCTATAAATGCATATAATGTAGATCTTATGATCTAATAATACCACTGCAGAGCATTCAATTACATTTGGAATGGAAAGATCCACTATATCTTTAACATTTTGTGAAGAGTGATCATTTTTAACCAATATGCATGATCCACCTCGTCGTTGATCCCTGCAGAAACAAGATACGAGTCTAAAGTTTGCTAAGCACAAGCGCTCTAAGTCATTTTGCATCGTGTTGTGCTCCGTAATACACACAATATCTACATGTTTATTAAGGCTATTTATATTGTCTAGGCATACCATTAGCATATCTGATTTATTAATTAGTCCGTCAATATTTTGATGCAGTATATAGATATATTTATACACGAAAAAGATTATCATTAGTCTCATTCACATGATTACAGTCCGCAAGCATGTCATTGTTTTGTATAATTTCATTGCTCTCATCATGAGTATGATCTTCACCATTATTCAGAGTGTCATCCTGAACGGCCATAGTTTGTGTTTGTTTGTCCACATATACTTTAGTTTGATTTTTTAATAAACACTGTTTTTTACGATCCTCCGTGTAAGCAATGTAATTATTCATGTTATTAATACGTAAGACATCTCTTACTAACGATCTTGACAGTGCTAGTGCAAAATCTTTCCTATTTGGTACATCCCTACTATAGTCCATGTCCACAAAAGTAACATTATTGTATCTGCTGCAAACAAATTTTAACTCGTGATTTAGTTTTTTTTCATTTAAGTGCCTATTGAATGGGATTTCACTCACTATAACATTAGTATATTTAACGGATTCAAGCCAGACGTTTAAATTTCTCTGGAAGTCAAAAGGATTTCTCTCATTCAAACCTCCAGCTAACACTATAAAGTCATTCCGAGTAAAATTCCACACTTCCGTTGTTGTACTGCCTATAATGTCACGTAACTGTGCTCCTGGTTTGCAAATGCTTCTTACTATATATTCAGAACCTAATAGCTTCTGTAGCATAATTCTTGTGCTTCTAGCCTGCTCGTCTCCAAGTACTAGAATTTTCTTCATTTTTGCCTGTTCACTCAAGTTTAATACGTCATGTTCGTTTCCAGTTTTAGAGTTGATACGTTCTTGAATTTCACCAATACATCCTCGAGATGCTTCTAGTATTGGTTCGATCACTACTAAACTATCCACTTCTTCAGCTGATGAGCAATGTCCTAGTTTGCCTTCTATAATTGCGTTTTCAATCTTGTCGATTTTAACTTGGGTATTACTTATATTTTCATTACTCCCATCTAAACTTATTGAGATCAACTGTTCAGTTAGATTTTCCTTAACACCTTGTTCGGGTTTTGCCAATAATGTGCGAGGAGAGGCTGTAATTCCATCATCTTCTGTTGTGCGACTCATAGGTGTGCAGAATTCTCGGTCGTTGTCACTATCTTGAGAGTCCACGTCAGCAAATCTATCGTTATCGTAGAGTTTTTGTCGTTTCCTTTTCCTGTTATCAACAGTAGCTGGGGTGACACATAGGCTCATTTTTTTAAAACTATTTATAGTAATCTTTTGTTGAATTAACTTCTCATTTAACATTTGATTTTCCACCTCTATAGCTTGTATTTTTTGAAAAGCTGCTTTCAGATCATGTTTTAATTTCTCTACTTCCGTTTTAATGTCACCAGACATTTGACATTCTTCAACGGAGTTATTTGAGAGGCTAAGCATCGTAGTCTCAAACAAAGCGGATGAGTCACACAAGTTCGATAAATTACTCATTGAACTCGATCTACGTTTCTTTGTAAGATTTTCACACAGACCAAGACGGTTTTTTATGCTTTGACTCGTTATCCCACCTGAGTCACCCATAGCTTGCAACGCATTTTGTGTCATTTTTCTCGTCATCATTTTGGTAGATTTTCCGAAGTTGCTGACCCAGTACTAATATTTGATAGCAATCAGTAAAAATAAATTACACAGTTTCTGAACGAAACTTTGTTGTCAGTTGGAACGACAGATAGTTTGACTTGTTCGACGTGCTTGACTACCAGTGTCAGTCAGCACTCTGATAGGTCGGCGACCTACACACACATTTGTTTAGTGAATCAAAAAATGCCCAAAAAATTCAAAAAATCTTGTTTGTGCATGTGTGAGTGAATATTTTCAATGTTCAACGATCTTTAGACTTAGTTTTGTGTCTAATAACTCAAAAAATATGGCTCACCGGAGTGTTTTGATGTCGGCAAAACAATTTGTTGGTTCTCTGCACTGATTCTGAACACTGGCTAGCGTAATAACATGCGATTATTAATTAAATCTTCTAATGTAAATACAGAGCTCTAAATTAGCAACTGGCCTGGCGGGTGTTGCCAGTTTAGTTAGTTGTATAAGTATGCTAAACTAAAAATGTAAATTGCCTGTATCTGCATGCACGACACTCAATCGGAACCTGAGCGGATATCCGTGGTTCACTCTGGGCCTCAACGGAAGATCAGCGCTGGCTTGCCAACGCAGCCTAGCAAACGCTGAGTTGAGGACCCTTTTGTGGCTTGCGTCCAGCGCACACACACAAATTGTCTTATTTTTTTTTATCTGTGTAATTTGTTTTTGTTTTAGTTTTTATTTAGTTCCTATCTTGTTTGTTTTTTTTTTTTGTTGGTGTGTGTCTTCGTTTGTATAGTCATTAATAAATGTTTCTTTCTTTCAAAATACCTGGTGTTAAAAGGTTAATAAAAAGTAAAATAAAAAAGTTAACTCAAGTTTAATGAAAATGAATAATCTCATTTTAAACCCACTACCAGTATTTATTTGATTTATATCAATCATTTTAGTCCATACATTTTTGTTATTTGAGACAGTGCCCATTATGTCCTTTGCATAATCATTACAGAGTTGATAACCAACAAGCAGTTTTTTTTTTTTTTTAATAAGTTAATTCTGTGTTATCGAACTAGTCTTCACTATATTTGGGGTCCCAATCATTCCGGATGCAGTAGAAGTTGACGGCTTGCTATAACTTACAAGACTTATTTGAATAAAATAATCTTTTGCTATTAGATTCCGCTAAAAAAACCGTTTACCGTCAAAATACGATATCTTCCGTTTCTTCATATCTTAAGGTGAATGCTCACGTTTGCGGCGCGAGATTCAAATTTTTTGGTGTTTTTAGCCCTTTACAGGTCATCAACACTTCTTCAGATGACGAAAGTTGAGTTCGCGACAGCTAGGAGACTTAACACACATGTTTTAATTGATAGTATCTCATAAATATCATCAGTTTAGCTATGATACCCCTAAACACATTTTTACAGTGTTTTTGTTTGTTTAGGGGTATCATAGCTAAACTGATGATATTTATGAGATACTATCAATTAAAACATGTGTGTTAAGTCTCCTAGTTGTCGCGAACTCAACTTTCGTTATCTGAAGAAGTGTTGATGAGCTGTAATGGGCAAAAAACACCAAAAAATTTAAATTTAGCGCCGCAAGCGTGTGCATCCACCTTAATCCGCTAGATATGACGGGAAATCCGATATGTTGGCAGCGCTGAGAAAGAGATACATTTTTTTTCGTCTAATGGGCGTCGCATGCTTCTTCATATCCCTATCCGCTAGATATGACGGGAAATCCGATATGTTGGCAGCGCTGAGAAAGAGATACATTTTTTTTCCTCTAATGGGCGTCGCATGCACTGTTT
The DNA here is from genome assembly GCA_932527175.1 of Operophtera brumata. Taxonomy (NCBI): domain Eukaryota; kingdom Metazoa; phylum Arthropoda; class Insecta; order Lepidoptera; family Geometridae; genus Operophtera; species Operophtera brumata. The sequence continues at coordinate 27,228,766 of OW052239.1, read as the reverse complement.
TTGTAACACCCATAACCAAGTTTTTTTTTTCTTTAACCGGTTATAAAAGAATGAGTGGTACAAAAAAAAAATGAGTGGTACAATCATGGACGTAGTATACAAAAGGACTGAGTGCTCGCAGCTGAAAAACGAGCCGATGAAGATATGTACTATAGAGACATGGTGTCTCTTTCTAATACGGTGACCATACAAAAAAATCATGTCCAGGAGACTTTTTCCATATACACTTATGAACGTGGAGTGGAACAAACATTATTTAAATCTAATTATTTATCACAGTTATTTATGCAGCCAGATTCATACTGGAGGCTTGGTAAGTGATCAGTATCACGAATCGATAACACTTTTTGTTAATTTCGTAAAATAAAATGTTGAGACCTCCCCTAATAGGTCGGGGACTCGGGACTGGGCTTGCGTTTGTAGGACACACGTTTGTTTTTCAATATCACAGAAAGTGTTATCGAACCTTGTTACTGATTACTTACCGAGTGTTCAATGTCGGCAAACGGCATGACTGGTGACGCAGCCATGCCGTGATGTTTCTCGTCTGCCGGGCGTCCCGCGACGCGGACGGTCGACTTTTTTTGTAGTATCGATGACCTCTTAGTATTTACCTATACAATGGTCATGGTCACCCTTTCTATCATAAAGCTATCATTTCAAGTGTTAGAAAGGGACAAACTGCCTCTATTCTAACTATCTGACGACTATGACGACCTCTGTGGCGCGGCTACGATGGTTCGCCTGCGACGCAGGAGGTTGCGGGTTCGATTCCCGCCTCGGAACAAATATTTGTGCGTTCTGCAGATATATGTTCAGGGTGTTCTGGGTGTTTTCTATGTATAATAAAAAATATCTATTTAAGTATTGTATTATATTAAGTATATCAGTTATCTAGTACCCATAACACAAGCTCTGGCTTAGCTTGGGGCTAGATAATGTTGTGTGAACTTGTCTAGCATTATTTATTTATTTATCTCTCTTGGCTCGTTTTTAATCGACGGTAATCTAAATTGAGTCTTAACCTAATGGAATAAGGTCTTGTTTCGGTATTATAATTTTTTAGAGCGCTCAGTCCTTTTGTATACTACCATGGGTACAATAATGAGGGTTTTTTTTTTAAATTAGTGTCGCACGTGTTGTGCATTTACTATTATCAAGTATAATTTTATTTTTGTATTTTGCAACGTTACAATCCTTCCAATTCGTCATAGTCATAGTCAAGTCATGTTTTACTAAAAAACGGTGGCCGTTTTACAAAAACTTTGGTAGACTATTTCCACTAATTTGTAAAAGGCACGCAATACACTCCCATTTCATTTCACTACACTTGTGCTCAATAGACGAGCTACATTGGTTAAAATGCCACCAAAATTACATAAAATAACTAATACACTAGAAAAAGAAATAAAATAAAAGAAGACGACGTCTCTTTTCGAAAATGGCGGGAAGACTGAGGGGTTTTCACGGCCGTTTCGTCTTCGTCTTGGGCTGCTTGACCCCTCGCTCTACTCAGTACTCTATATAACTAGTCCCTCGTTACGCTCAGGGTTCAATATGCCGCCCGCGACGTAAGACACTGCTTTATTCCCTCGGTGCATAATCTACTATAACAGTGATATAGAACAAATGGTAGTTTCTGGAAAAAACTGTTCTATAGAGCGCAAGCGTTGTATCGGCCTTCCAGGCCCCAGTGAGGTCGCGCCCTGGCCACGGGCCCTCGGGGGCCTTATCATAAAGACGACATTGGGTATACCTACTTACGTTTCTCTATTGGCCACCTAATCATAGTATTTTAGTAGTATTCGATTTTTTGTGAAAGAGTTCGTCCGGGGAAGTACTACCACCATTCCCTATTTCTGCCGCAAAGCAGTAGTGCTCGCATTGCTGTATTCCGGTTTGAAGGGTAAGGTATTAAGGGTGCTGGTGAAATTACAGGCACATGCGACTTTATCTTTGTCTCAGGGTGGCGGGTGCAGTGCAATGCCGCATAGGATGCGTCCTAGGTGGACGTGACCTATGAGGTAATGCACTGTTCATAGGCAGAGGTTACCACTTAACATCAGGTGGGCCATCTGCTTAATCCGCCATACCAAGTAGTATAACAAGTAATTAAATTTGAAATAATTTAAAAAAACCCTCAACCCAATGATACGTCGGAACCGATTTTGATCAAACATAGCTAAGAACACTCCAGACTAATTCAAATTCAATAAAAAAAAACATCGGTCATCCGTTCGGGAGCTACGATGCCACAGACAGACACACACAAACACACACACAGACACGTCAAACTTATAACACCCCGTCGTTTTGGCGTAGGGGCTACTATTATATATGAGGCCAGGGGTAAAAAAAAAAAGAAATAAAACTACAAAACCTGTAATGCTATTATTTATTACAAAAACTTAAAACTAACTATAATTAGTCGCCAACAAAACAAAAACGAACTTCCATCTTAATCAAATTAAAGCATTTCTATGAAAAGGCAAAATCACTCCAAATATGGTATTATAAAGGTACAGAGATGCGCAGACCTATATCAAGATAGACACCGCAAGTGCACCTTGCCTCTCCGATATAGGTGCAATCATGGACAAAACAAAACTGAGCTATCTATTAAAAACAAGACCTTATTCGATTAGTTTAAGACTCAATTTAGATTACCGTCATAGACAGACGCAAAACGAGACAAGAGATATAGGTAGAACAGAGGTAGTTTGTCCCTTTCTGACAGTCAGGCTATGCGATATGATAGCAAGGGTGTCCATGGTATAGGTAAATACTAAGAGACCTTCGATACTAAAAATCTAAAAGTTGACCGTCGCGAGACGCCTGGCAGATGAAAAACATCACGCCGTTTGCCGTCACGCCATACGAGTTGGGTTTACTGCCAAGGCGTACCCGTAGATGTTTCGCATAAAAAAAAAAAGATTTTAAGGAAAACCAAGTTTAAGTTTTAAAATTGTTACCTACTTTTACTAAGTTTTAAAAAGTCTCCTGGACATGACTTTACTTTATGGTCACCCTATTAGAAAGAGACACACTACCTCTGTAGTACATATGTTGCTCGGCTCGTTTTTCAGCTGCGAGCGCTCAGTCCTGTTTGGTTACTAAGTCCATGGGTGCAATGCACGTACTAACTAACCTCAAATCAGTTCACTCTCAGCCGACATCACGGTAGCACGTCGAATGTCATTTAAATTTGTAAAGGAAATTGCCGGTCTCCACAATGAATTTGGTCCAAATGCTGCCCACAAATGAAAATGCTTCCGGCGGCCTATTAACTCTGATTTTGCCATCAGCTCATACGACTTTATTAACTTTTAGCTGATTAATCACATTAGAGTAGAATCCAAGACCATATTAGGCTTAAACACCTTTAATAGGACAAATAGTAAAGTATAATTAAATAAATGAACTGAAGAATTACAAATATCATCCATATAATTTATCATAAAAATAAATATGTATTTTTTTAGTAAACCCTGAAATATATTTTTTAAAATATTTGGGGTGATGATATTAAATAATAGCCAAATCCCAGTAGTCTTACCGAGTAGTCTTACCAGTTGAACTACTGGGTATTTCCTTCCCAATAGACTTACTAATAATACCACTGGGAACCTTGTACCCAGTAGACTTACCAGTAAAATAAAACTCCCAATAGTTCTACTCTTATGTCTTGTCTATGTGATGTATAGACAACCTACATAGTGAACTTGAATCTATAACACAAGATAAAACATTTGCATTTGACATCTTGTCACATAATTATCAAATCACAAATGAATAAGTGATGAATAATACTTATGTATTTTGTAATGCAATTATATCTATACTTTAGTTTTTTTCTCTTAGACTCAATAAAGCTAGTCTATTAATTACTATGTCTATGTTTTATAAATTTTGATAAAGTAAAACTAATGGGAAAAAAATATACCAGTTAAGTCTTACTATCAGTAAACCATTTTTTTTTTACATTGATATGCCTTGTTTGACCACGATCTCACCTGTTGGTGTTCTATTGTGTGAGTGGTTAGCCGTAACGCCAACAATTGGTTCTGCCGGAAGACCAGCGTTGGTTGCTAGCTTGCTGTCAACCAACTCATGCTGAGGCAGAACCATTTTGTTACTAGAGTTACACCTCGTACCTTCATATCTGTTTCTTCTTAGCTTAATACGTGTTTCTGTGTAGCTCATGTATACAAATAAATATATATTCTTTCTTTCTATTGGGAAGGAAATACCCAGTAGTTCAACTGGTAAGACTACTGGGATTTGACAAAAATAATACAAGGTATCCATTTTACTTTCATTTGTGGCCAGCATTTGGACTTAACCCTGGCAATGTCCTTTCTTGCGAAAACGTAGGTACACGAGAATCGGGCTTCTGAATCTATTCTAAGACTAAATGAGCATAATTATGTACGAGTTATGAGTTATTTTAGAGTTATGAGTTATTTTAGAGAGTTATAATAGTTTTTTGATTAGCGAGGAATGTATGAGTGAAAATGCCTATAGCTTTGGTACAAACTAATTATTACTGAGTTACTTCCATTAGGTGAGGTGCATCTGGAACAAACAAAATAAATTTAACACATAGAAATATAAACTTATGATCAAATAATAGTACATTATGGTACAAGTGTGTAATGTTGGTGATTACCGCTGAGGCGCCATTGAGACCCGAGCCGTTAGGTGAGGGTCTTATGAGAGCCGAGGACGTTAATCATGTGTATTATACAACGTTTTTCAACACACTTATGAAGAAAATAATAATAAAACAGAAATACACACTCTGTGTAAATGTTCAACTGTCTCTATAACTCACTTGTGAATAATAGCAATGAAAAAATCACAGTAAGATTACAGATGTCATTATGTGCCTAATTACGGTGAAATTAGAGCCACTTTATGAGCATGTGTGTTGAAAAAATAATAATAATACATAAAACCGCTTTGTGTCGGAAAAAAAACAAATTTTTGATAAAAAATGGGACCAATCTGTTTGTATATATTTCAAACAAATAAAAAGTAAAAATAATGCTGGACAGTTCACACAACATTATCTAGCCCCAAGCTAAGCAGAGCTTGTGTTATGGGTACTAGATAACTGATATACTTAATACAATACATTACATAGATAGATATTTTGTATTATGCATAGAAAATACCCAGAACACCCTGAACAAATATCTGCAGATCGCACAAATATTGGTTCCGAGGCGGGGATCGAACCCGCAACATCCTGCGTCGCAGGCGAACCATCGCCCGACGCGTCAACGTCGTCATATCATCGTCGGTGAAATTACAGGCACATGAGACTTTCATCTTTATGTCTCAGTGTGGCGGGCGCATTGCAATGCCACATAGGGCGCGTCCTAGGTGGACGTGACCTATGTGGTAATGCACTGTTCATAGGCAGAGGTTACCACTTAACATCAGGTGGGCCATCTGCTTGTTCCGACATTCCAAGTAGTATTATAAAAAAAAACTTTGTTTGACCACGATCTCACCTGTTGGTAAGTGACGATGTGGCCGAAGATGGAACACAAAGGTCTAGAAGGCACCTATTCACTCTAGCCTTGAAGAGACCCAGATTATAGTTTTCGGGAAAGACAGACGACGGTAGTGTATTCCACTCCTTAGCAGTTCGCATTATAAAGGTAGAACTGAAACCTCCGTGCTCCTCCGGAGTACTAACCTCCTGAGCCGTCGTTGAACATGAACTCGTCCTGGTACTCCTTGAGGAACTGCTCCGAGCGATGCTCATCCAGGAACAAGGAGTACACCTTCTTCACATCCTCCATGCTGACCTGGAACGAGGGGGGGCATTGTCAACGAGGGGGCATTGTCAACAAGGGGGGCATTGTCAACGAGGGGGGGCATTGTCAACGAGGGGGCATTGTCAACGAGGGGGGCATTGTCAACGAGGGGGGTATTGTCAACGAGGGGGGCATTGTCAACGAGGGGAGCATTGTCAACGAGGGGAGGATTGTCAACGAGGGGGGCACTGTCAACGAGGGGGGTATTGTCAACGAGGGGGGCATTATCAACGAGGGGGGCATTGTCAACGAGGGGGGTATTGTCAACGAGGGGGCATTGTCAACGAGGGGGCATTGTCAACGAGGGGGCATTGTCAACGAGGGGGGCATTGTCAACGAGGGGGGTATTGTCAACGAGGGGGGCATTGTCAACGAGGGAGGCATTGTCAACGAGGGGGGCATTGTCAACGAGGGGGGCATTGTCAACGAGGAGGGCATTGTCATCGAGGGTGGGCATCGTCAACGAGGGGGGGCATTGTCAACGAGGAGGGCATTGTCAACGAGGGGGCATTGTTCACGAGGGGGGCATTGTCAACGAGGGGTGGCATTGTCAACGAGGGGGGGCACTGCCAACGAGGGGGGCCTTGTCAACGAGGGGGACATCGTCAACGAGGGGGGCATTGTCAACGAGGAGGGCATTGTCAACGAGGGGGGGCATTGTCAACGAGGGGGCATTGTCAACGAGGGGGGCATTGTCAACGAGGGGGGCATTGTCAACGAGGGGGCATTGTCAACGAGGGGGGCATTGTCAACGAGGGGGGGCATTGCCAACGAGGAGGGCCTTGTCAACGAGGGGGACATTGTCAACGAGGGGGGCATTGTCAACGAGGGGGGCATTGTCAACGAGGGGGGCATTGTCAACGAGTGGGGTCTTGTCAACGAGGGGGGCACTGTCAAAGTCAAAGGTATTTTATTAATTGAAATCATAAAGATCATTTTGAATCGTATTATAAAAAACCCGGCCAAGTGCGAGTCAGAATCGCGCACGAAGGGTTCCGTACCATTATCTATAAAAACGGCAAAAAAACATGTCTGTTGTATGGAAGCCCCCTTAAATGTTTATTTTATTGTTTTTAACCCCCGACGCAAAAACGAAAGGGTGTTATAAGTTTGACGTCTCTGTGTGTGTGTCTGTCCTAACATAGCTTCCCAAACGGATGAACCGATATCGTTTTTTTTTTTGTTTGAAAAGTGTTTTTTTTTTTTTTTTGTTTACCTGTAAACTCTGTATAATCCTTCATAAATCAGCTTATTTGCACAATTTTACCTGAACTTTGGATGTTCATAATGTACTTATAAACTGTAAAAGTAAAAAAAAGGGCTTCAATGGTATCTCGCCCATGTTGTCTAAAATCTAAATTACTAGAATTTTTTCTCAAAATTGTAAGACTTTCTCAAAAAAACGTACGTGCTGGACCAAGTTTTAGAATATTTTGCGCGTTTATTGCCGTTTTCCAAGTAAGTAGCGGAATTTTTCGAATTCCAACCAAATGATCTGGCACTAGCTCTCATTTTACACATTGCCTACATACATACATAGACACAAACCTTTTTCCCCGAAGGGGTAGGCAGACCCTCAATGTGCCTCTTTTCACAGTGGGTTGCACCATCGTAGAATATAGACGTGACGAGTGGTGAGCTCATCGCCGCCATTGCTTCCCACGACTGACTCAGCTAACGCTTTCTTCCAGTATTATCACATTCCATAATAAGCTACCAGCCAGGACAAACCTTATACCAACAAATCTTACAAACAAGTCCGGGTAATCCCTAAGTCGGCTTTTACGACATCCACGGGAGGAGATGGAGGGGTCTATTCTTGGGCCGGACAAACCACGGCACACATTACACATTGCCTCTCTTTCAAAAATTGAATTGTACGAACCTACAAGATTTTAGTTCAAATCGAAAGGGGGCCCCTTAAGGTGGTCGCTTTTCCATACAAACGTATTAGCACAAATATGGGCGAACAGGGTATAATTTTATACTGAAATGACTCTTGTTGGCTTTTATATTGGTCCTTATTTGCGTCAACACATATTTGGTTGAAGAAAACACTGGATTAATAGCGAAAATAACATCGAAATTTTAGTTAATTTATGTCAGTGTGTGAGTGTACACTGACAGTGTGACACACATAGCCGCAGATTAGATAACAGTTACATGTCACTTACACGCGACGTTGTCAGCTCGTGACTTACGCCGGCTAAGCGCTGTTGCCGCTTTGATCTATTTTTAGAAAACCAAACATTTAGGATTGGTCATGTGTATTGCAAGCATATGAATTTTGGATAATTATGGGATAATAAATAATAATATAAATACGTAAAAATGTAATGAAATAAAAACTACTAGATGATCATAATTATTGTTTACTAACGTGTTTTTTTTGGATAAATAGAAAAATATTAGCAAACTCAAAATAAGGTAAATAAATCTAAAGCTGATGCTGGCATCACTCTGACAAAATGCATGGCGTTGCCATGGCAACATGTTTGTGATTTGTGAGTGCGTATCAAAAACTACAATATATACTGGGGTGCGTATGTTGAGGATTTTTCATATTTACCTACTACGCATTGTAAAAAAAATTACCATGGAACCACGCTCTTCCATGAAAAATTACAAAGCACATCAATATTCTGGGCCGAGGAAAAGCCTCAAACGAGTTCATGGACAAATGAAACGATATCATGGAGAAAATAAAAGGTTAGTACAAGTACACCAAGTAATTATTTTTTCATAAAGTTATAACATACAACAACCAACAGTCACATACCTCGTAGTCCTGCCTAATCCCACACTAGAATTCCCTATGTCGTGGGTATCGGGAACTACGAGTACCTACCATGGTACCATAACACCCAGATTATCGTAGATTATTGTGCTTTCGGCTAACTTACAAAAACAACCTCTTTGACATGTTTCAGTCGAAGTGAAGTGTGGGGCAAAAAGATGAAAACGGACAATTCCAATGTTTCTTCATGTTCTGTGTAAGTGAAACTACAATTTTCAAACAAATTCGTTGAAATGGTTCCTCGGGTTCTTATTCATAAAAGTTGCTGGTTTAGGGACTTCGGAAGACTCAGATATGCAGGCCCAGGGTTGGTATTGAACCTGTTGCCTCCTGCTTGGAAGACAAGCGTTTACCCAACTATGACATCACAATCATACACATCATCACATTCATCATCAACTATGATTTATTTGGCTCTTTCGCAAAACGTCCACTTCTCATAGAGTACCTACGAGCGGCGACCGCATGATCTACTTCGTCATTTGATAGATACTAAGATAAGACACATGGCACATGATTATAAAAGTTATGCTTAGTTTAGAATAAAAACCGACCAAGTGCGAGTCATTCTACGCACGAAGGGCTTCGTAGGTACCATTATCTATACAAACGGCAAAAAATCAAGTTGTAAGAGAGCCCTCTTAAATATTTATTTTGTTCTATTTTTAAGTATTTTTTGTTATAGCGGCAACAGAAGTACATTATTTGTGAAAATTTCAACTGTCTAACTATCACGGTATATGAGATACAGCCTGGTGACAGGCGGACAGATGGACAGCGGAGCCTTAGTAATAGGGTCCCGTTTTACCCTTTGGGCACGGAACCCTAAAAAAACTACCACTTCCGGTGTTTTTTTAATGGTATTTACGTCATTTGATACAGAGATGATACTTGTGGCATCAAATAGCATTATATTAGTAGTTACAGAAAAATCTAGTCTGCAAGTTCCTGTATGGAAGTGCTCGGCAGACAGTTTCAAAGATAACGATCCGGACCCCGAATTTACGTCATTTGATACAAAGATGAAGTTAGTTGCAAATGTTAGATATTAATCGTACATTTAATTATGGACCAGTCTGCCGAAGGTATTCTGGCCGAAATCCTCCCCAATATACCAATAAAAACACATTTGTATAGTGTTTTATTTTTTAGCAGAAGTCAAGTGTTTCCACACACTATCAATTAAAATTAAAATTAAAATCTAATCACTGCTTTCAACAGAAGCTTCAGAATGCTACTGACAAGGATTGTATTACACTGAGCGCTATGGTTACGCACAGTGCAACTATAATCGGTACAGTACAGTTTTTTACGGTAAGAAATAAAAAAGGGAAAGGAATTAAAATATTTAAAAAAATATAAAAGGAAAGAAAAGTAAATATATTGATAAGAGTGAAAATCTTAAATAGAAGAAAAGTAAAAGAGTTAAAAGAAGTAAAAATTTCAAAAACAAAGAATAGTCAAAAGTTTAACATAAGTAAAAATGTAAAAAACCAAAGGAAAAAAAGTAAAAACATAAAAAGTAAAAGGGGTAAATAAAGTAAAAGTAAAAATGCATAGAAGACACAAAACTAAAAAGTAAAAATGATATAAGTGAAATTGTAATAAAGTGAAGAAAAGTTACAAAGTTCAAAAAAGAATTTTTTGTAATAAACATGAAAATAGGTACAAAAAGCAAAAATAAATAAAAAAAGTACAGAAATTTCAAAAGTTTACCATGTAAATAAGTGTAAAGAAGTAAAAAAATTAAATAAAAAAGGAAAAATGTAAATAGTAAGACAGTAAAATAAAAAACAGTAAAATTTGAAGTTGAAGTAGTTTTGAGAAAAAGTCAAGTGTACATTTTTTGGAGTGGTCATTTTGAGAAAACTGAAATTTTGAGTGAACTGTACATTTGGCTAAAAAATCGGGTGTATATTTTGCGAAGTGGACGTTTTGCGAAGTGGTCATATTAAGAAAAAGTGCGTTCATCGGGTGTATATTATGAGAAGTAGACGCTGAATTAGCTGAAATTGTGTATTCTGTGTATTCTCTCATTGTTTTCTATTTCCGTAGTATTATTTTATCGTAATGTACCCAAAGGGTCCCAGAGCATATCAGCCCCCCTATTCCCTAACTGAAAGTCACTCGGTGACTAACGTTTGACAAGAAGAATGATCAACAATTAAAAAAAAATACTATGAAGAATTGTCAATTGATGGTCATTTTACTTGTCAAACGTTGGTCACTGAGTGACTTTCAAGATAGGGAATAGGCGGGCAGGTTCTTGTAAGTCTGAGACAAGTTGCATTTGCCAGTTTATTATTTTGAAGAGTAATCAGCTAGATGTATAGCTAATGGGAAACACACTAAATTTTCAATTATTTTTTTCTAGCACACCGATTGACACTTTGAGAACATACAGTACAAATAAAATAATATATCACAAAGAAGCAACATATACACAAAATGAACTGACACAAAACACTGAGAAACAGCCCACACTATCAGAACCTCTGGACATAAATTGGCCACTAATCGATCCTACTGTCCTAAGTCATGAGTTGATTGTTGAGCATGTTCCACAAGATGATTTGGCTGGCCTGTCAGGGAATAGAATTGTTGACCTCGCACATGTCCTTCAATGGGCTTTTAAAATCGAGAGACACCGGTCACAATGTGGAGGCAGCAGTATTGTATATGTGGGTGAATTGAAAGATGGCTTCAACAGCATATTTACGTTCAAATGCAGTATGTGTGGGAAAGAGTTTCGGAACAGTAATGAAGATGTTCAAAAATTTAACAAAGCTTTCGTTTGGGGAACTTTAACAGCCGGCAGCTATTACGCCCAGGCGGCTCACATCACAAATTTGATGGACATCCCTACAGTGTCAGCAAGCAAGTTCCTAAAAACTGAAAAATTACTAGGCGATGTTTGGATGAACCATCTAACTGAGGTAATAAAGAAGAATGGAGAACAGGAGAAGGCCATCGCCATTGAAAAAAACCGTGTTGATGAAAATGGTATTCCACATGTGACTGTATATGTGGATGGTGGCTGGCCTAAACGATCCTACGGTCACAACTACAGCTCTGCATCAGGCATGGTAAATTTTCCTTCTCTTGAAAACTTTTTTGTTTATCTTTTATTTGAATGCTGTACATAATAGATTATAATTTTGAAATACATTTTTCAGGCTTGCATAATTGGTAAAGAAAGCAAGAAATGTTTATTTATAGGCATTAAAAATAAATATTGCTACCACTGCCACATTTATGAAAAAGAAACGAAGCCAGTGCCAGAGCACACCTGCTTCAAAAACTATGAGGGACCATCAACGGGGATGGAGTCGGCCATTCTAGTAGAAGGATTTCAGAGGAGCCAAGAGATGCACGGGGTCAAATATTTAAATTTTGTTGGAGATGGAGACTCATCGGTTTTTGCACAACTGAGAGAAAAGGTCTCTTATGGAATGCAAATAAAGAAAATAGAGTGCAAAAATCATGTTATTAAAAACTACACGGGTGCATTGTACAAGGTAATAATATATAACCAATGTATTCAATATGTTGTATCGAACTTGGATGGGAAGCGTTCCATAACACTGCCCTGATTCTTATCAAATCTTCTTTTTTTCAAATCTCTAAATCTTCTTATTTTTCAGATTCTGTCAAACACAAAATTGCCAATAGCAGGCAGAAAAATACTAAAGCCTAAATTACAGAAACTAACCGTTGTGGCACGGAAAATAATAATAGAGGCAGACCGTAACTCACTGAGGGAGGATCTCAAAAATGGCCCATCTCATGTTTTTGGCTGCCACAAAGACTGCAAACCATATTACTGTCGATTCTGCAATAACAGTGATGAGACTGATACCGACTCTCTACAAGACCTAAAAACTAAGACACCCACAGTTTGGGCGCTCATTTGTGCAGCAAACGAGGCAATCATGTCGAAATGCCATCGGCTATCAAATGACACAACAAATGTGGTGGAAAATTTTATGAGCGTCTTGAGCAAATTCATCTGTGGCAAAAGGTTAAATTTGCACAAAGGTGGATCATATCAACGCAGAGTATATATTGCAGGTACGAAGAGTATATTATGTCCATCCTCAGGGTTTCAGTTATCTCCGTACCAAATTTCATCAAGATAACGGGTCAGTCGTATAGTGAAGTCATGAAAAGTAGCGAACAGACACGAATCAGAGATACTTTTGAATTATTATTTAGGATTATAGGTATGTAACAATTTAGTGAAAAATGTATATATCAATTTATTTATTTTGATATATTTAATATATTAAAGGACTTTCACACTCTACGGGCCAAAAATGGCATGCAAGTGCCTGGAAACATCACACAAATTCTAGCCCTGGGCCAATTTTCCAAAAATATATTGTCCAGAAAGAAAAATCCCACTCTAGGCGAAAAAAATGCACTCGAAGACGGCTTTTTGCCCACAAGACCAAACCTGACAAACATTATGGCCCAAAGGCACAAGAGGCAAATGAGCCTATTATAGAATCAGATTTGAAGGATGCATGCCTCTCAAAACTTCAAGATTTTCAAAAAACAGACAATGAAATAAATGAAATTGAGCTACTCACCATAGGGCAACATGACAATGACAATTATAATACATATAGAGCTGATAGGCTCACAGCAAGCCAATTTGGAACGGTTAGTTTATTCCCATGTTCTTCTTGCTGGTCAATGTCATTCGTGCTATGCCACAAATAGTACGAGTGGCGACCGTATGATCTACTTCGTCATTTGATACTAAGATAAAACACATGGCACATGATCACAAAAGTGATGCTTAGTGTAATGGTATTTACGTCATTTGATACCAAATGACGTAAATACCATTAAAAAAAACACTGGAAGTGGTAGTTTTTTTGTACTTTCGGCCGATTAAAAATTTTGTCACATATTTTTCTAGACTAAGCATTACTTTTATAATCTTGTGCCATGTGTCTTATCTTAGTATGAAATGACGAAGTAGATCATACGGTCGCCGCTCGTACTAAAACGTTTTCGTAGCTTCAACAAATCAACTGATTTGTAATAGGAGGGTAATGTTTAGTGTGTTTAGAAGTATGTTTGTATGTAGGTTTGTCATTGTACCAGTAATGTAATACCAAGATCGGGTACAATTTTGAGTAGAGGTTTTTGTTTTTCTTATAATAAAAGTACTTGATGCAGGAGGTGGTTAGGTTGTGTTTCAAAATAAATTAGAATATGATTAATTTTGGCATTATTACAGATATGTAAAAGAAAAGCAACTACACCCTGCCACAACCACGTGAAGAGCATTTTATACAAAAGCAACGTTCTAACGAGTGACATGGCATATGGTCAACGTAATGAATCGGTGGCACGAACACTGTTCATAGAAAAAATGAAGAAAGCTGTAAGACCAGCAGGGCTTTTTATTGACAAAGAATTTGGCTTTCTAGGAGCTAGTCCAGATGGTACGTACCTAGTACTAATTTATTACAAGTAATTGTTTTCATACTGTACTAGCCTTTTGGCCGTAGCTTCGCAAACAAACGAACAAAACTACAAAGTTTACCTCTTTATTATATTAGTGTAAAATATTTTAAACATAGTGTAATTAGTACACTAATTACACTATGTTTAAAATATTTTAAGTTAAATATTTTTGTAAGTGATAATTTGTAATTATCAATTAATTAATTTCAGGGGTTATAGAAGAAGAAAAATCAATTTTAGAAATAAAATGCTTCCCCTCACTGGCTCGCAAAGGTCTAGACATTAGTTCCGCTGCCAAAGCTGGGAAAAATTTTCCTCTCTGCGTGGCTGGCGATGGAAGTTTGCAAATGAATAAAAAACACAACTTCTACTATCAGGTTAGTATACACTATATTTTATTTTTGCAAAAACTAACAAAAATAATTAGAAATACATTTTTCTAATGAATGGTAACCTTTTTTCTTGCAGATCCAGGGTCAACTGCGGATTTCATCAATGATGAAATGTTACTTCGTCGGCTATATTTCTCCGACCCAAGAAATCACGATAATAGAAATTGAGCGCGATGAAGTTTTCATAACTAATATGTTACCGAAACTGGTGACATTTTATAAAAATTGTATATTGCCCGAAGTTGTTCTTCGAAGAGTACGCAATAACCAGAAATGCTTAGAAATTTCATTCTGGTAAATAGATGTGACTTCCTCAGCGATCGGCAATTATTATCGATCGCCGAGGAAGTCACATCTATTTACCAGAATGAAATTTCTCCGAAACCGGTCTACTGATTGTGTATTTTGAGCACATTTGTAGCGAGGCCATTGTGAAACATGGTGAAGCACTGGCTGTTTCACTAGATTTCTCGAAGGCCTTTGACAGGGTTTTGCATGCTAGCTTTATTGGCAAGCTTATTGCCTACGGACTGCCAGTTCAATTGCTGGTTCGCACAATTTCTAAAGAAAAGATCCATTCGAGTAGTTTTGACGGCTGCTCGTCGGATCAATTGACTATGAACGCCGGGGTACCTCAGGGGTCAGTATCTGCCACATTGTTTCTGGTGTACAATAATGATCTGCTAATGCCCGGCATCATTGTGTATGCAGATGACAGCACTGTTGTGGAGAAATACGTTTCCACTGCGTGTGCTAGGCAG
This sequence comes from Operophtera brumata, assembly GCA_932527175.1. Classification (NCBI taxonomy): domain Eukaryota; kingdom Metazoa; phylum Arthropoda; class Insecta; order Lepidoptera; family Geometridae; genus Operophtera; species Operophtera brumata. The sequence continues at coordinate 27,213,507 of OW052239.1, read as the reverse complement.
TATGAAATTCAGGTGCTAAGAGATGAGATGCTGCAGCGTCTGAATTTATCTCTCAAGGCTGTATACGACTGGGGCGATACCAAAATCTAGTCAAGTTCAAAGCCTATAAAAGGCAGGCTTGTCTACCCTTGGCAAAAAAAGTCTAAAAAAAAAGTTTCTCCAAGTTCCAATTTTCAGATATGTACCTGTAGCTATAGGAGATCACCTTGAGCTCTTAGGTGTTTCAATTACGCCTACTCTCAACTTTGGCTTCTACATCGAGTCTATAAGGTAAAAACAGCTGCCATGAAGCTTGGCATCCTGAATAAGGTAAAGCGTTACTTCACACCAGGACAGCTTCTGAGTCTATATAAAGCACAAGTCCGGGCTAGTATGGAGTACAGCTGCCACGTTTGGGATGGCTCAGCCAAACACCAGGGACTAGATCGACCACAGAGCTTTCAGGCTTATGGGTGAGCAACATATGGCGGAGACTAAGATTCGGAGTCTCTAGCACCACCGTAAAGTCGCATGCCTTTCGATCTTCTATAGATTACACTTCGGGGAATGCTCCCAGGAACTTCACGATCTGATCCCATCGTCTCTTTTTCATCATAGGACGAGCAGAAGCACGGCTCGGTACCATCCTTACCTCATTAGTATACCCTCTATTCGTACTAAAAGTTTCGGTTCTACCTTTATAATGCGAACTGCTAAGGAGTAACTTTTATATTATGTTACTTGCTGCTACGGAACCCTTCATGGGCGAGTCCGACTCGCACTTGGCCGCTTTTTTTTTACTTGTAAATATATTACGTAATATTTGTAAATAAAGAAAATTAAAATTACCTATGTTTTTGATTACTTTAACAACTACCTAACGAAGTCCTATAAGATTGCCTTTGCTACTACCTACTAGTTATGAATCATGTAACTACTAGAGCAGCACAGAATCACTACCAAAGATACGCTGAGTGAGATACGCATAGTGATTATGTTACCTGAGTTTCTATGTGCATTATATGGGGGATATCTATGCCCTGCTGTGGACTTCAGTTGGCTGACGATGATCTATCCATAAAAGCTATCCATAATAATTATTTAGAAAAAAACTGTGTGCTGATCAAAATGAGCCTAAACACGGCCAGTCTATTATTAACTTATCAAGGAGTTCCGTTGTCCACCTTCCATCTCTATAATCAGATCAGATCGCTGTAAATTAGTGATCGGAACAGTGTCCTGTTCAAAATGAGCCTAAACACGGCCAGTCTACCATTATCCATCAAAGAGTTCCGTTGTACACTTTCCGTCTCCATAATCAGATCAGCTCGCTGTCACCATCATTATTGTATTGTCATCGGAACTTATGACAGGTATGCAAAATATCGGAAAGTCAGCCTTATCGCCACCCGTGAAATACTTATCATTGAGAAGTTCCAATGGCCATCTCTGGTCTTCTTCATCGGGTCCACTTCACAAAATGATACTTTCTGAACGCACATGCTTGACTTGTTGCTGAAAATACCGAAATCGCTATATGTGTGCCTATAATATTTGAGGAGTTCCCTCAATTATTCATGGATTCCATCATCAGAACCCGATATTGATGAAAATCAGACCAATCTGGAAGTATTTTTTTTCAAATCGGTTCATAAATGACGGAGATATGACATAACAAACATTGAGAATTGAGAACCTCCTCCATTTTTTGAAGTCGGTTAAAAATTGATTTGAAATAAGGACACACCAAAACACTCACTTCACAGTCTTAACACAGAATAAATAATAGTACAAGGTCATAATATTGGCTAGACCAGAATCAGGGTATTTCGTTAATCATGACAAAAACATTTATAAAAAAATTAGTCTGGTATCGAACCCAGTACCGTGGTTTAAGTGTCGAGAGTTCTAGTCACTGGTTCACCAAAAAAACTAAAAAAAGAAAAAGAAATTAAAAAATATAGGCAGTATAGAATCGAACCCAGTGACGCGGGTTTAGAACTTCAGAGTCGAGAGTCCAAGCCAATGGTCCAACCTTTATGAAATTCGCGCGCCGAAATTAGCTAATAGTTCTAATACAATAATATCCTTGTCTGTGTGCGTGAGTAGGCTTTCATATTGTTCGGAATTTGCTCGGCACAAGTATGTAAAAACTAGAGACTAAAATAACCTGAAATATAGCTAGGTACATAGCAAATAATTCACCATTTGCGTGAACGTTAGTGTTATGACATAATATGCACATTTTAATTCATAAATATATAAAATACTTTCACATTTGGCAACAGCGCCATCTATTGACGCTGTTGTGCCTAGCTGACCACGAGGAACAACCTTAAGCGAGTCACGGTTTTTAGTAGAACGTCAGTCCTCTCATATTGTTCGTCCATGTTACCGGCCGGCGGGACTCGAACCCGCGAACTAGTATGTACGTACCTCACTGGCCTTCCTGCGCTTGGCGACGAGGGACGCGGTGGTGATCAGCTGGATGGCATAGCGCAGGGAGGTCTCTGTCGCCACTCGCGTTAACACCGTCAGAGCGTCGTTAGACATCTGACAATCCTCTTCTTCGCAACTGAAAATAGAATAGAATAGAATATTCTTTATTGCACAAAACAAACAATGTACACAGGCGAACTTAATGCTAAGAAGCATTCTCTACCAGCTAACCTTTGTGTATTGTGGATACATTCATGTAGGTGGTGCACAAAAAAACGTAATGACGGAAAAAAAGCCCGTTAAGCAGTATATCAATACAATATATGTAAGTAACATAATATAATATTATAAAAATAAATAATAATATATATATATAATATAATTACATAGTACTAAAATAAATAATAGTAAGTATAATATGCATAAACTTAAAGCTACGGAAAATACAAGATAATTTCTTACTTTAAAAGGGTTATTAAAATACAAGATAATTTCTTACTTTTAAAGGGTTATTAAAATACAAGATAATTTCTTACTTTTAAAGGGTAATTAAAATACAAGACAATTTCGTACTTTTAAAGGGTTATTAAAATACAAGATAATTTCTTACTTTGAAAGGGTTATTAAAATACAAGATAATTTCTTACTTTTAAAGGGTTATTAAAATACAAGATAATTTCTCTTACTTTTAAAGGGTTATTAAAATACAAGATAATTTCTTACTTTTAAAGGGTAATTAAAATACAAGATAATTTCGTACTTTTAAAGGGTTTAAGATAATTTCGTACTTTTAAAGGGTTATTAAAATACAAGATAATTTCATACTTTTAAAGGGTTATTAAAATACAAAATAATTTCTTACTTTTAAAGGGTTATTAAAATACAAGATAATTTCTTATTTTTAAAGGGTAATTAAAATACAAGATAATTTCGTTCTTTTAAAGGGTTTTTAAAATACAAGAAAATTTCGTACTTTTAAAGGGTTATTAAAATACAAGATAATTTCTTACTTTTAAAGGGTTATTAAAATACAAGATAATTTCTTACTTTTAAAGGGTTATTAAAATACAAGATAATTTCTTACTTTTAAAGGGTTATTAAAATACAAGATAATTTCTTACTTTTAAAGGGTTATTAAAATACAAGATAATTTCTTACTTTTAAAGGGTAATTAAAATACAAGACAATTTCGTACTTTTAAAGGGTTATTAAAATACAAGATAATTTCTTACTTTGAAAGGGTTATTAAAATACAAGATAATTTCTTACTTTTAAAGGGTTATTAAAATACAAGATAATTTCTCTTACTTTTAAAGGGTTATTAAAATACAAGATAATTTCTTACTTTTAAAGGGTAATTAAAATACAAGATAATTTCGTACTTTTAAAGGGTTTAAGATAATTTCGTACTTTTAAAGGGTTTAAGATAATTTCGTACTTTTAAAGGGTTATTAAAATACAAGATAATTTCGTACTTTTAAAGGGTTATTAAAATACAAAATAATTTCTTACTTTTAAAGGGTTATTAAAATACAAGATAATTTCTTACTTTTAAAGGGTAATTAAAATACAAGATAATTTCGTACTTTTAAAGGGTTTTTAAAATACAAGAAAATTTCGTACTTTTAAAGGGTTATTAAAATACAAGATAATTTCTTACTTTTAAAGGGTTATTAAAATACAAGATAATTTCTTACTTTTAAAGGGTTATTAAAATACAAGATAATTTCGTACTTTTAAAGGGTTATTAAAATACATGAAAATTTCGTACTTTTAAAGGGTTATTAAAATACAAGATAATTTCTTAAAATACAAGATAATTTCTTACTTTTAAAGGGTTATTAAAATACAAGATAATTTCGTACTTTTAAAGGGTTATTAAAATACATGAAAATTTCTTACTTTTAAAGGGTTATTAAAATACAAGATAATTTCTTAAAATACAAGATAATTTCTTACTTTTAAAGGGTTAATAAAATACAAGATAATTTCGTACTTTTAAAGGGTTATTAAAAGGGTAGTGCTCTGGGGTAAGGTTCTGAGGATGGACAAAAAAGAAATACAGATATAAGGTAAGTTATTTGTGAAAAATATTTTTTTCAATATAAACTTTTAAAATAAATCGTAAATAAATAAATAATGCTGGACAGTTCACACAATATTATCTAGCCCCAAGCTAAGCAGAGCTTGTGCTATGGGTACTATATAACTGATATACTTAATACAATATATTCGATAGATAGATATTTTTCTAATATACATAGAAAATACCCAGAACACCCTGATCAAATATCTGCAGATCGCACAAATATATGTTCCGAGGCGGGAATCGAACCCGCAACCTCCTGCGTCGCAGGCGAACCATCGCCCGCCGCGCCACAGAGGTCTTCAAAGTTAATGAAATACAAGATAAGACGCTATGTTAACATTTTGGAGTCGTTGCGTTACATGCTCACTCAGTAACAGTAAAGGTTACAAACTTGATGTTAATGCAGTAATTACAAGAGGATGTAATCTAAATAAATCATAGACTAGAAACACGGTTGGTGAAACTTTTCTCAATAGCTTAATTTTTTTAAATTGGCCCTCCTAAGAGCCGTTTTAGGTCCCTCCTTCGACTAGAGAAAATATTAAGCGTAAATTTTTATGCTATTCAGTAGGTAATCACATTACTTAGATTAATTATAGATAATTAGTTTTGTAAATTTGCTTAGAAGCAAAACTAAGTTTTATTATTTGTCGCTTACGCCAGTTACATCTGCTTAGCTTGGGGCTAGATAATGTTGTGTAGACTGTCCAGCATTATTTATTTGTTATTTATTTATTTATTTACATATCTTCACAAACAAATCTTATACCAACGAACCTTATCAACAAGTCCGGGTAATCCCTTAGTCGACTTTTAAGACATCCACGGGAGGAGACGGAGGGGTCTATTCTTGGGCCGGACACACCACTACATACATACATACATACATACATACATACATAGATTTCCCCAAAAGTGTAAGCACAGCCTTAAATGGGCCTATTTCACTGTGGGTTGCACCATCGTGGGAATATAGACGTGACAAGTGGTGAGCTCATCGCCACCATTGCGTCCCACGACTGAGTCTGCTGACGCTTTCTTCCAGTAATAACACACCACTAATACTAATATTAATACTAATATTAATAAGACAATATTACTTAACTTACCGAATATTAAGTATTTCCCTCAGCTCTTGATGCGAGTACGGGGATGTGGGCACGATTATCATCCTGTCGAGTAGGTCCAGCGGTATCCCGTGCGGGCTGCGGTAGTTGGTGCCCCGGATCCGGGTGATGCCCCGGTTCGTAGCCATTATAACAACCGGGGCCGTTTCAGACTCCAACGCCCGGTTCAGGAACGAGAAGCACTCTATATCCAGCATATGAGCCTGCGAGAAAATGTGTTTGTAATTAAAGTTTCAGCTGTGCATTTTATAGAAAAAAATCCTAGTGATCCATTCCAATTCCTTGTTCTCAAAACAGATCAGTTAACTACCCGAACTGCCCCAAAACAACCAATCTAACAGACAAGTACTACCCAAACCCCTGACCCCATTTGCTTCTTCCGGACTAGGGTTTGCATTATACGTAAGCTTTTACTATCCGGATAATATGGATAGTAGTGAACATTAGTATTCGGATATCCGGATAATACGGATAATTTCAGAAAAACTTTTATAAAAATAAAATAAAAGGAAGTTACAGTTATAGATAGCTTTATTCAAGTTTAAATTAAACCAACATTCACCCAACATTAAAATATGAATCACTTTAACCAATTCGGTAGCTTATTATGGTAAAATTAAAACTACTATCATAATAATAATGTGATCATAAATTATCAAAATACATCATAAACAAATTAAAAATGACAAACTTTTTTCTTACCTATATTCAAGTTAACACTTATCTTCTCGAAATAACTATATTTTTCTTTCAATAAAGCAAAACTTGCATTTCAAATCTTACTAGCTAGGTCTCATCTCTGGTAAAACGCGTCTGGTTTTTTTTATGTAATGGCTCGACAAACTGGCTTACGGCCCGCCTCATGGTAAGCGATTACCGTCGCCTATTGACATCTGCAACACCAGAGGTATTGCCAATGCGTTGCCTGCCCTGAAGGACTCTTTTTAAATTCTTTTGAAGCGGCTCTTGTTGTAGTTTAGAGGAAACACCCATTCCACAACTTGCACGTTTGGGGGAGAAAAGATCTCGTAAAGCGAGCTGTACGAGATACCCACGTGTCGATGATGTGAGGATGAGCTCCCTTGCGTTGTCGAGAAGTGCGATGGTAGAACCTGGAAGCGGGTATGAGATTGAACAGCTCCTCAGAGCACTCCCCATTGTAAAGCCGATAGAACACACAGAGCGAGCCGATGTCTCGGCGCAGGCTCAGCGGCTCTAGTGAACTGGAGAGCTTGGGGTCGTCGACGATTCTAACGGCTCTGCTCTGTAGGGAGTCAAAGCGAAGCAGCTGGTACTTAGGGGCCCCGTGCCATAGGTGAGAACAGTATTCCACGTGCGGCCGAACTTGTGCTTTGTAAAGAAGTAAGCGCAGAGTTGGCGTGAAATACTGTTTTGCACGGTTAAGCACCCCAAGTTTTCTAGAAGTTAGAGCTGCTTTCACTTCTAAGTGACTCCCATATTGGACCTCGTTAGAAATTTCGACTCCCAAAATCCCAATGCTCGCAGAAGTGGAAAGAAGAATGCCCTGAAACTGCGGCGCTGTTCTGTTGCCGTGAATGCAAACACTTGAGTCTTAGTTGGATTGAAAGTAACCAGATTTTGGATACCCCAATCTGAAACTAACTCTAAGGAGCTTTCCACTTCAGACACAATGGTTGACCTATTCTCATCCACTTCGGCACGAGAGGTGGTTGCGCGGCCTGAGTAGAAAGTATCACCGGTGCTGTCATCCGCATAACAATGGAGACCGCTAATTTGTAGCATATCATTTATGTGCACGATGAAAAGCGTGGGCGATAACACTGACCCTTGGGGTACGCCAGCGTTGATAGGCATGGAATCTGAGCAGGATCCGTGAACTACGGATTTAATGCTCCGCCCGGATGGAAAACCGGCGACCCAATTGCATAAGCCCTCGGGTAGGCCATATAATGGAAGCTTCGATAGAAGCGCCCTATGCCAAACACGATCGAACGCCTTTGCGATGTCCAAACTAACTGCGAAAGCCTCTCCTTTATTCTCAACGGCTTCTGCCCAACGGTGAGTAAGATAAACTAAAAGATCACCAGCTGATCGCCCGCGACGAAAACCGTATTGACGATCGCTGATCAGCTGGTGTTCCTCCAGATAACCAAGAAGCCGATTGTTAATCACTCGCTCCATCACTTTGCGGAGTAGGGATGTATCGCTTTCCTTTTTTTAGGGATAGGGTTGACATGGGCTACCTTCCATGAAGATGGCACAACCCCCGTGGTATAAGAGAGCTCGAAGAGGTGCGACAAAACAGAGCACAGCTCGGGAGCACATTTTTTGAGCACAATAGCCGGGATACTGTCAGGCCCACACGACTTTCTCACGTTTAGGGATAGAAGTTCCTTCCGGACCGCCTTTTGAGTTAAGTGTACCTCAGGCATGGAACTGGAGCAGTGCGGAATTGATGATGGTGTGGTATCCCCCACGTGGAGTGTAGAGTTTGAGGCAAAAAGAGACCCCAGAAGATCGGCTTTCTCTTTTGCAGTGTGGGCCATAGAGCCATCTGGCTTGTGAAGAGATGGCAGAGAGGACTGGCAGAAATTGCCCACATTAAAGTAGTATAAAAAAAAAAATTACCTCATCAATAAACAGTACGCCGGGAATCATTTCTGCCTTGCCTTCCTCGCGCCATTCTGCCACCTTGCTGTTGATCTGCTCCCGAATCTCAGACTTAATCTCGCCGGTGTCGCCTGAAACATACGATGGTCTCAATCTAAACATGCGCTAACGGGTTCAGGATTATACCAACGCTGAGCATAGCTCTCTCTATAGCCCGTTGCACGACTTTGAGCTTGTGCACAAGGCCTATAGGCGACCAAGTCTCAGTGCCGTAAGTCATCATTTATAATAATAAAATGTGGATTCAAATTGGTTTCAGAATAGCATATAGTGTATAGCTTATAACTAACTATAAGATAACTGTGAATTTTAGATTAATAAAATAAACTAAATAAAAATAAATAAATAAATTTAAAAAAAACAAGCTTTTATGATATTAGTGATTGGAACAGTGTGCTGATCACAATGAGCCTAAACACGGCCAGCCTACTATTATCCATCGAGGAGTTCCGTTGTCCACCTTCCGTCTCCATCATCAGATCAGCTCGCTGTCACTATCATAATGTATAGTAACCGTGTGCTGATCACAATGAGCCTAAACACGGCCAGTCTACTATTATCCATCGAGGAGTTCCGTTGTCCACCTTCCGTCTCCATCATCAGATCAGCTCGCAGTCACCATCATATTGTATTGTCATCGGAACTTGACTGGTATGCACAATTTAAGCACAATCGAACACCGGGAAGTGGGTCAAATTTAATTTGTAAGATTATTACACCGGGACAGGTCAAACTAATTAAAAGCTTGTAAAAAGACAAACCTACACTGAAAGGTTAGGGAAAAGCACTTTTGACGACCTCTGTGGCGCGGCGGGCGAACGTTCGCCTGCGACGCAGTAGGTTGCGGGTTCGATTCCCGCCTCGGAGCAAATATTTGTGCGATCTGCATATATTTGTTCAGGGTGTTCTGGGTATTTTATATGTATAATAAAAAATATCTATCTATGTTATATATTGTATTAAGTATATCAGTTATCTAGTACCCATAAGACAAGCTCTGCTTAGCTTGGGGCTAGATAATGTTGTGTAAACTGTCCAGCATTTTTTTTGTAATGCTTACATTGGCCTCTATTTAATGTGGATCGCAAATTCACGGGAATATAGACGTGACTAGTGGTTAGGTCATCGCCGCCTACGCCTACTCACCAGAGAACAGCGCCAGGAAGCCGTGACTCCTGGAGTTGATGACATCCACCTCATGCAGAGTCACGGTGTGCACCACCTCTTTGCGTTTCTGGAGCTCCCCTTCAGGACATTGCACGAAGCGCGCTTGCTGGCCTACGGAATACACCAATTAATTCACCTCTCATTACACCACCTCTGTGGCGCGGCGGGCCAGGGTTCGCCTGCGACGCAGAAGGTTGCTGGTTCGATTCCCGCTTGAGAAAAAATATTTGTATGACCTGCAGATATTTGTTCAGGGTGTTCTGGATCTGGGTATTTTCTATGTATAATAAAAAATATGTACAGTTTTTCCCAAAATATAAGTTTGATCGACTTGCTTTCGTTTGCGCAGAAAAGCGCAGACTGATATCCGACAGTAGCCGAACGTATAGTATAGCTCTCTCCCGCTCACATCTAAGAGTCGACTTATGAACAAGATGCAGCGAAATCGATTAACCAATAACAGCGCAAGATATTAGCGCGCGATTGCTATTGGTAGAAAGAAGGTTTCCGCGCTATATAAATGGGTCTACGGCGCAGGTACATCGGGGCTACTTATTTTTGGGTAAAACTGTAATGTATTTAAGTATATCAGTTATCTAGTACCCATAACACAAGCTCTGCTTAGCTTGGGGCTACATAATGTTGTGTGAAGAAGTATGAGCCCTCCCCCATAGAATGCCCCCCCTTGGCAGATGATTGGTGATCGCAGTACTTCTTATTACCTGTAGCGTCATAGTCCCGGGCGCGCGAGAAGCTTCTCCCCAGTTTGTTGATCTTGCCTGTCGCCTTGTCTATGGTGATGACGTCACCAGCTTGCACCTGAAAATAATATAATAATAAGTTTTAAGTAAATGACCCTATTACTAAGGTTCCGCTGTCCGTCTGTCCGCCTGTTACCAGGCTGTATCACATGAACCGTGGTAGTCAGACTGTAGAAATTTTTACAGATGATGTATTTCTGAGGCCGCTATAGCAAAATATACTAAAACACAGAATAAGATAATCATTCAGCGTGGCTATGCAGCCAGCATTCTTGGCACGCTGCCATCGGGTGACGGCTTGCTGATCTGATAGGTAGGTTTTTATTTTATTTTAGTTTTGCTTTAGTGGCTTAGTTTTAGATTTAAACAGAAATTAAGTACTTAGCTCACAAGTTTGTCAAAACATTTGCAAATTTAAAGTTTTCTATTATGTAAGTACGCTAACTTTTTTTTAGGTATTTTCATTTGTGTTATTCAAATTTAAATGGGATTGTAGTTTCTTTGATTTGTTTTTCTCTAAAGCCTTTCTTCAGTCTGTCTGAGTGATGAAACCAGCATTTTCTTTAACCAATTTAGTATGTACTTATTTAAAAATAGATGAAGTGTTCAATTAAATAATAAGGAAATAAGATAAATATTTAAAGGAGCTCCCATAAAACAGACATGTTTTTTTTATGTTTTTATAGATAATGGTACGGAACCTTTCATGCGCGAGTCCAACTAGCTTTTAGCCGTTTTTTTTTTTTTTTTAAAGCTAGTACCAATTTTTTTTTATAAATTGATCCCGTCCGGCTGCGCCAAGTTTGGTAATTTACCTTTTCTTTCAAGAGCGCGTCCGCCATCTTGGCGCCCATGTCGTAGTTGGTCTCCATGTCGCTGGTCTTGAGCGTGAGGCGGCCGACCCTGGCGCCGCCTCCACCCACTCGCTCGATCACCACCTCCACTACTTCGCCTTCGATAATCTCCGATTCTTCTCTGTTGAGTTCATTTAAGACGATATGTTAAAATGTTAGAGTCGTTGCGTTACATGCTCACTCAGTAATATTTATTCTGTGGTAAAGGTTACAAACTTGATGTTAATACAGTAATTACTGGAGGATGTATTGATAATTTTTGAGTAGTAGTAGAGCTTTTTTGTGAAAGAGTTCGTCCGGGGAAGAACTACCACCATACCTATTTCTGCCGCAAAGCAGTAGCGCACGCATTGCTGTGTTTCGGTTTGCAGGGTAAGGGTGCCGGTGAAATTACAGGCACATGAGACTTTTCATCTTTGTCTCAGGGTGGCAGGCGCAGTGCAATGCCACATAGGGCGCGTCCTAGGTGGACGTTACCTAGAAGGTAATGCACTGTTCATAGGCAGAGGTTACCGCTTAACATCAGGTGGGCCATCTGCTTGTTCCGTCATTCATAGTATAAAAACATCAAAAAATGTAATCTAAATAAATCATACACAAGAAACACGATTGGTGAAACGTTTCTCAATAGCTTTATTTTTTAAAATTGGCCCTCCTGAAACCCGTTTTAGATCCCTCCTTCGACTAGAGAAAATAATAAGCGTAAATTTGTATACTATTCAGTACGTAATCACATTATTTCGATTAATTAAAGATAATTTATTTTTATATTTGCTACTTTAGAAGCAAAACGAAGTTTTATCATTTGTCGATTACGTTCAAGTGAGTAATAATTATGCTGTCACTGTCTTGTAGCTATTGTTTTCTTGCTAGACTCCGCCCATTCGATATTTTAATATATCGCCTTAAGGTGGGGTATGGTATAACGCAAAGTTACCAATCTTAGATTAGATTTTTAACTGACTAAATCAAGTACAATATTCAAATTAAAAATATGCATGGATATAATACCGAGGGATCACCCAGACAGAAACAGTATAGGACAAAAATATCTTGATAAGAAAAAACACAAAGTTGCCTCTAACTTTTGTCTAGATTCGATTGTTTGTCAATATGGCACAGATTATTGGGCCAAAAATTGGATAAATAAGATCAATACAATAAAACGGAGGGTTCATATACGGGGTTTTTTAAAATTATCTATATTTCACGAGATATTCAATAAAATCCGCTTTTTCAAGCGGAGCGTGGCTTTTTTTGTATGAAGATTTCTGCATGGGGCAGTCTTAAGGTGGTTGCTTTTTCATACAAACGTATTTGCACAAATATGGGCGAACAGAGTTTAATTTAACACTGAAATTACTGTTGTTGGCTTTTATATTGGTTATTATTTGCGGCAAATCATATTTGGTTGAAGAAAACAGTGGACTAATAGCGAAAATAACATCGGAATTACTTGTATGGACTACAATTTCGATATTATTTTCGCTATTAATCCACTGTTTTCTTGACTTGACGTTGACGTTGACGTACGTTGAGTATCTATATGTTAAGGAGGTTGCTTTCGCTTGTGGCGCAAAATTCAAAAATTCGCAAAAAAAAAAACCTGTCTTTTGCTCATCAAAGCTCATCTACACTTCTTCAGATAGCGAAAACTATGTTACCGGTAATTATATGACCTAACACACAAGTTTTAATTTATAGTATCACATAAATATCATTAGTTTGGCTATGAATGTGCTTGAAACAAAAAAACACTGTAAATACCATTGAAGCACAATCGTAGCTAAACTAATGAAATTTATGTGATACTTTAAATTAAAACTTGTGTGTAGCTCATATAATTACCGGCAACATAGTTTTCGCTATCTGAAGAAGTGTAGATGAGCAGTGATGTGCAAAAAACACCAAATAAAAAATAATTTCGCGCCACAAGCGTGAGCATTCACTTTAACATATAAATAGTCAACGTACCTATGTAAATGTTAAGGGATACTCACTTGATCCGTATACCGATAGACTTCCTAATAGCCTGGGTCAGTGCTTCCGTCTTGCTCATCTCAAGTGAGTAGATCTCAGAACCTAAAACCACACAAAGTATCCTGTAGTTAATTCAATTCCGAAGAACCGACAACCGCTGGGGCACGGGGTCTCATCCCATACAAAAAATATATTGTTCTATTAAAGTTCAATAGATGGCGTTACAGGTATAGATTTGTTATTGAAGTATGTGAAAAATTAATATTAGATCCTGAAAAAAAGATTTTCTGATAGCAAAAAATACCCATAACACGGGAAAATTAAATAAATGCCTCTGTAATCAATTTTAATTATTTTTACAAAAAATCAAATGATGTCGTTTCTCTGGCGGTAAATATTTGAACTACGTTGGGGTAGACACAGTTTATTTTAGTACCACAGATAGCACTGACTTAACAGATGGCGCTATTTTAAATTACTGTATTGTTGCGTTTAGTTTTTGCGTTTTACTAATAAGTAGGTAGATTACTAATTCATAATTTTTTTACTCGAAATCAGAAGAAACAAAATGGTATCGTAGATACCTAAAAATTGAATTGAAGAACGAAACGCATTGTGTCAACTTTGGATTAAATGTTGCTGTTTTGGCATTTTTAGTGCTAAATCTAGCATATTTCTTGATTATATTTAGCATGTAAAATTTTAGTTTGCATATAGCATTTTTTATAATTTTTTGGACTTTTTCTTTAAAAAGAATGTTCTATCACAGAATAAATATTAGTACAAGTACAGAAGACGCACTTAGCGAAAAAAAATTATATAAATAGCGACTCTTGCTGGGACGCAACAAAGTGCAATTCAGCTCGCATTAGCGCTCAATACCTATCGCGATATTCACCTAAACATTTGCTCTCTCTTCTAACGCGTAACTCTGTCGCTGTCTGGCGCGGAGTGATGCGCATCAAAAGGGTTGTCGACATTTCTAATAAAAAAATCAATTAACCTTCTGTTATGTAGGTAGATAGTCAGCATTGTAGCACAGATTATGTATTAGTTACTTCGTAACGCGCAAGACAGCTAGAAGAGGCCGTAACATAGGGTCGGAGCTTTATGTCTCAGGGTGGCGGGCGCAGTGCAATGCCACATAGGGCGCGTCCTAGGTGGACGTGACCTGCAATGTAATGCACTGTTCATAGGCAGAGGTTACCGCTTAACATCAGGTGGGCCATCCGCTTGTTCCGTCATTCAAGTAATATAACAAAAAAAGATCGAAAGCAGGTAGGTATTTTTAACGCCCGACGGAAAAACGACGGGGTGTTATAAGTTTGAGGGGTCTGTGCGCGCGCGTGTGTGTGTGTGTGTGTGTGTGTGTGTGTGTGTGTGTGTGTGTGTGTGTGTGTGTGTGTGTGTATGTATCTGTGTGTGTGTCTGTCTGTGGCATCGTAGCTCCCGAACGGATGAATCTAATTAGTTTTTTTTTTTGTTTGGAAGGTGATTTTTTCTGGAGTGTTCTTAGCTATGTTTGACCAAAATCGGTTCAGCCGTTTCATTGCGTTGAGGGTTTTTTTATTTTTACAAAATTAATTGCTTGTAGGTAAATGAAATAGTTACAAAGTTATATGGATATAATAACGATGAGATATTAAGTTGGTAGGTAAGTATAGTTTTTCTCTGCTTATGAAGTTAACAAGCTACGATTTAATTTAAAAACATCAGTAGGTTTACCAAAACCATCGATGACCAAAACATATTATTATTATGAACTGAACTCGCTCTAAATTACCTAACCTACAAAAAAAGCCTTAAAGTACCTCGCGGGTATCTATTTTAATTTTCAAATAGGTACATATTAGGTACATATTATGTACCTACGAATTACGTAAGTACCACATGTTATTATCAATATTGTTATTATGTAGAAATAAAGACTCATTCATGTTTATTTTTATTTTTATAAGTACTAAGAATGACGGAACAACCAGGTAGCCCACCTGATGATAAGCGGTAACCTCTGCCTATGAACGATGCATTATCGCATAGGTCACGTCCACCTAGGACGCGCCCTATGTGGCATTGCACTGCACCCGCCACCCTGAGACATAAAGATGAAAAGTCTATGTGCCTGTAATTTTACCGGCAACCATGCACTTCCAACCGAAACAGCAATGCGAGCACTACTGCTTTGCGGCAGAAATAGGTATGGTGGTAGTAGGTACTTCCCCGGACGAACTCTTTCACTAATTTGGAGCGATTCAGAAGTAAAGTCTAATTAAGCACGTAAGTAGATCGGTAAGTAGGTAGGTACCTAAATTCAAGTAATTACCTACATACACCTATATTACAACCTAGATCTCTGAAATCTATGCTGTATGCACAAGAAATCACACCTATAAAAGGCATTACTTCGATATGTACCTACAGAAAATAACTAATGTAAGTACATCAATCAAATAACTTAAGGTGGTTGCTTTTCCATACAAACGTATTAGCACAAATATGGGCAAACAGAGTATAATTTTACACTGAAATGACTGTTGTTGGCTTTTATATTGGTCATTATTTGCGTCAACACATATTTGGTTGAAGAAAACAGTGGATTAATAGCGAAAATAACATCGAAATTTTAGTTCATTTATGTCAGTGTGTGAGTGTACACTGACAGTGTCACACACATAGCCGCAGATTAGATAACAGTAACATGTCACTTACACGCGACGTTGTCAGCTCGTGACTTACGCCGGCTAAGCGCTGTTGCCGCTTCGATCTGTCATATCATAATTAGCTCGGATAGAAAATATTAGAAAAACAAACATTTAGGATTGGACATGTGTATGCGAATCAGCCAGACAGCCGGAGGCCGCAATGCATTGCAAGGTCTCTACATATGAACTTTGTATAAATAATGGGAGAAAATTAAATTACAAACAACTAGACAGAAATTACAGACAAATATAATATTATCTTAATTACGTAAAAATTAAATTAAATACTACTAGCTGATCATAATTACCTATATATTTACGCACAAGGTTTTTTGAACTGAGACCTCACGAATACACACGGTTTAGGTAGGTTACCTTATTTATTTCGAAAAAATATCTATGTACATCCACATGTGGTTCGAAAAGTTAGACCTTCAACGTCGTTAAAATTCCTAGAAACGGGAGGTCAACAAAGAATGTTATACACTGGTTGTTATTTTATAGAGTAGGTACCTACAAGTTTCAAGATTCATAAATTTTAGACTTTTCCCAGTATTTGTATCATAAAAGCTACAAACGTAAAAAAAACAGCGTTGTAGGATTAGTGGACCCTAGAGGTTTTGTTTTTTTACATTTTTGATTTACCCTAACATCTCAGAAACTAAAATAGTTTTGAAATGTCGAAGCGAGGAACTTTCATATGACACCACATTTGATCTGATATTCTCACTTTTTTTTACCTCCTCTTGGACCCCAATATCTCAACAACCCCCCGACCGATATAGCTCATAACCTTACCAACAAATTGTACCAATACTATCACCTCCCAATCAAATTTCATGAAGATCGGATTAACGGTTCGGAAGTTATGCTCGGACAAACATACATACATACATACATACAAATGCCAATTCTTCCAAGTTGAATCAGAGAACTCGCTTCGCTCATTCAATATTAAAAAAAAAACATAGTATTGCCTTGTTTCAGTCGAAGTCAGTTCTGTGTAGGTAGGTGAAACTACAATCTTCAAACAAATTCGTTGAAATGATTCCTAGGGGTCTTATTCATTATAATTGCCAGTTAGGGTCTTCGGAAGATTCAGATATGCAGGCCCAGGGTGGGTATTGAACATTTTGCCTCCTGCTTAGAAGACAAGAGTTCATCTTACTATGACATGTTATGTCTGTTCGTGTATGTCACAGCCACTTTTTTCCGAAACTATAGGATCTATGCTGTTGAAACTTGGTAAGTAGGTGTATTCTGTGAACCGCATTCAGATTTTCACAAAAAAATAGAAAAAAACAAAAAAAAAATGGGGGTTCAGTTCTAAGTATTAGTACTTAGAACTGAAACTCAATTTTTTTTTTCATCAAACCCGTTGGTGTGGGGTATCTATGTATAGGTCTTCAAAAATGATATTGAGGTTTATAATATAACTTTTTTCTAAACTGAATAGTTTGCACGACAGACACTTCCAAAGTGGTAAAAAGTCCCCCCCCCCCAACCCCGTAACTTCTAAAATAAGAGAATGATAAAACTAAAAAAAAAATGTACATTACCATGTAAACTTCCAACGAAAATTGGTTTGAACGAGATCTAGTTAGTAGTTTTTTTTTAATACGTCATAAATCGTAAACCATCCAAGAACTTTGATATTATGTTACTTGCTGCTACGGGACCCTTCATGGGCGACTCCGACTCGCACTTGGCCACTTTTTTTTTTTATTTCCATAATATTATTTGCATGCAATGCATATCAGCCGGCCTAGCCAAAAGACATTCGCTTCGAAGCGATTCCATTCCTTTCTAGGCGCTAGTCCAGATGGTACGTTCCTAAGCACTAATTTATTACTAGTAGGTAATTGTGTTTATACTGTACTAGCCATTTCACCGCAGCTTGGCAAACAAACAAACAAACAAAACAACAAAGTTTACATATTTACAGGGAATTAATTTTGTAAAACTTAAAAAAAAACCGAACGAAATAAAACGGCTGAACCGATTTTGATCCAACAAAGCTAAGAACACTCCCGACAAATACACCTATCAAACAAAAACAAAAAACGATTTCGGTTCATCCGTTCGGGAGCCACGTTGGGACATACAGACACACACACACACACACAGACACGTCAAACTTATAACACCCCTTCGTTTTTCGTCGGGGGTTAAAAAATACAAAATAATAGTGAAGATAAATAAAAAAACATAAAAAAGATAAATATTTTATACATAGTGTAATACAAATTAACAATCTTTTTTTTTAAGGAGAATTAGCCTTTTTGAAATGCAATCCTTTCCCTCATTGTCTCGCAAGTCGCAAAGGCCTCGAAATTAAAAATAATATAATTAATTTTTATTGAATGGGTTATCCTCTCTTTTAACCCCCGACGAAAAACGAAGGGGTATTATAAGTTTGACGTGTCTGTGTGTGTGTGTGTCTGTCTGTCCCATCGTAGCTCCCAAACGGATGAACCGAAATCGTTTTTTTTTGTTTGAAAGGTTTATTTTTCGGGAGTGTTCTTAGCTTTGTTTGATCAAAATCGGTTCAGCCGTTCAGCTTTGGGGTTTTTTTTTTAATTTTTACAAAATTAATTACTAACTCAACTATAATCTGGACCTCTTCAAGGCTAGAGTGAATAGGTGCCTTCTAGACCTTTGTGCTCCATCTTCGGCCGCATCGTCACTTACCAACAGGTGAGATCGTGCACAAACAAAGGTCTATCAATGTTAAAAAAAAAAAAAAAAAAACTTGTTGAAAATAGGGTCAACTGCGGATTTCCTCAATGAAGAATTGTTACTTCGTCGGCTTTATTTCTCAAACTCAAGACATCACAATAATGGAAATGGAGCGCGACGAATTATTCCCATTTGTCACACTGATCTGTCCCCCCTAAGGTGACAGTTAGAACAAAAAAGTTGGATCTGTCCCCCTGTTGCGTGATTGGGTGATGGCTGGTACATTTGCGTGTAATTTTAATTTTAATCTTAGATTATTGTATGGAACCCTTCGTGCTAGAGTCCGACTAGCACTTGGCAGTTTTTTTTTTATTTTTTATGATACAAATTGGCAAACTAGCATACGGCCTGATGTGAAGTGGTCACCGTCGCTTATAGACACCGGCAACACTGGGGGTAATTGTCGATGCGCTGCCTACCCTGAAGGAATTTATGACCATTTTTCATGAAATAAAACATGGTTACGTACGACATGTACGACACGGGAAAACCTCAGATGGAAGCTCATTCCATAGTTTATAGGCACAGAATAAATAATAGTACTTAAGGGGAAGAAATGATCTCGAGAAACGAGTCGTTCGAGAAACCCAGGGTTCTATGATGTGCGGATGAGCTTTGTCACGGTGCCGGGAAGAGCGATGGTAAAATCTCGATGCGAGGATGAGATCGGAAAGCTCGTCAGAACATTCCCCGTTGTAGAGGCGGTAGATCACGCAAAGAGATCCGATAGCTCTGCGTTGGCTAAGCGGTTCTAGAGTATCGGAGAGCTTGGGGTCACCGATGATGCTAATGGCTCTTCTCTGTAAGGAGTCAAAACGAAGCAGCTGGTACTTGGGTGCCCCGTGCCATAGATGGGAACAGTTTCTACGTGCGGCCTTACTTGTGCTTTGTAAAGCAATAGCCATTTATGCGGCGTAAAATAAAGTTTCTATGTGCATTATATTATGGGGGAGGCCTATGCCCAGCCGTGGACTTCAGTTGATGATCTATCAATAAAAGCTGAAAGTAAATAAATCTTTAGAAAAAAAAGCGGCCAAGTGCGAGTCGGACTCGCCCATGAAGGGTTCCGTAGCAGCAAGTAACATAACATAAAAGTTCTTGGATGGTTTACAACTTATGATATATTAAAAAAAACTACGTACTAGATCTCTTTCAAAACAATTTTCGTTGGAAGTTTACATGGTAATGTTCACCATTTTTTTTGTTTAGTTTTATCATTCTCTCTCTCGCAAACTATTCAGTTTAGAAAAAAATGATATTAGAAACCTCAATATCATTTTCGAAGACCTATCCATTGATACCCCACACAGGTTTGATGAAAAAAAAATGTGTTTCAGTTTTAAGTATGGGGAACCCCAAAAACTTATTGTTTTTTTCTATTTTTGTGTGAAAATTAGTTTCGGAAAAAAGTGGCTGTGACATACACGGACAGACAGACATACATGACGAATCCATAAGGGTTCCGTATTTTTTTTTTCGGAACCCTGAAAAACTACTTCATAGCTAGGAATTTATACCCAATACAACATAAATACATACATAGACACACGCCTTTTTCCCCGAAAGAGTAAGCAGAGCCTCTCATGTGCCTCTTTTCACTGTGGGTTGCACCATCGTGGGAAATACACGTGACAAGTGGTGAGCTCATCGCCGCCATTGCTTCCCACGACTGACTCTGCTAATGCTTTCTTCCAGTATAATACATTCCTGAAATAAGCTAGCAGTCAGGAACTACAAGCTAACTACAAGTCCAGGTATAAGACTTAATAAAATTAGTGTGCTGATGAAAATGAGCCTAAGCACGGCCAGTTTACTATTATCCATCGAGGAGTTCCGCTGTCCACGTTCCGTCTCCATCATCAGATCAGCTCGCTTTCACCATAGTATTGTACTGTCATCGGAACTAGATAGGTACGAGTATGCCAAATTTCAGCTCAATCGGATATCGCAGGAGACACCATTGTTGCCACCCGTGAAATATAGTAGTAGTAGAGCTTTTTTGTGTGAGAGTTCGTCCGGGGAAGTACTACCACCATACCTATTTCTGCCGCAAAGCAGTAGTCCTCGCATTGCTGTGTTCCGGTTTGAAGGGTAAGGGTGCCGGTGAAATTACAGGCACATGAGACGTTTCACCTTTATGTCTCAGGGTGGCGGGCGCAGTGCAATGCCACATAGGGCGCGTCCTAGGTGGACGTGACCTATGAGGTAATGCACTGTTCATAGGCAGAGGTTACCGCTTAACATCAGGTGGGCCATCAGCATGTTCCGTCATTCTAGTAGTATAAAAAACAAAAAACATTCTGAATGCAATGCTTGACTTGTTGCTGAAAATACCGAAATTGATATATGTGTGCCTATAATATTTGAGGAGTTCCCTCAATCTTCATGGATTCCATCATCAGAAAAACATTTTAATGAAAATGGCACCAATCTGGAAGTATATCATGTAATTTTTTTTCCTAATCGTTACGTAAATGGTATGAGGTAACAAACATAATAAAAAACTCTGGAATTGATAACCTCCTCCATTTTTTGAGGTCGGTTAAGAATCGAGTACCTACTTTTTGATTTGAAATAAGGACACACCACAACACTCACTTCACAAACATAATATTGGCTGAAGCAGAATCAGTGTATTTTGTAGATCATTACAAAAACATTTATAAAAAAAAAATAGTCTGGTATCGAACCCAGTACTGTGGTTTTAGTGTCGAGAGATCTAGTCACTGGTTCACAAAAAAAAAGTAAAAAAAAAATACAAAAAATATAGGCAGTATAGAATCGAACGCAGTAACGTGGGTTCAGAAGTTCTGAGTCGACAGTCCAAGCCGCTAGTCCAACTATTTTGAAATTCGCGCGCCGAAATTAGCTTATAGTTCTAATACAATAATATCCTTGACTGTGTGCGTGAGTAGGCTTTCATATTGCTCGGAATTTGCTCGGCACAAGTATGTTAAAACTAGAGACTAAAATAACCTGAAATATAGCTAGGTACATAGCAAATAAACCACCATTTGCGTGAACGTTAGTGTTATGACATAATATGCACATTTTAATTCATAAATACATAAAATACTTCAAAATTTGGCAACAGCGCCATCTATTGACGCTGTCGTGCCTAGCTGACCACGAGGAACAACCTTAAATTTCTTCGTCCTTCGGCAATGCAAAAAATGATAATTCTTAATTTGTTTTTTGACTATTGCATCCATATACAGCACAATATGTACACGACGGAATATTAACGCTTTCTTTCAGTAATAACACATTCCATAATAAGCAACCAGCCAGGACAAATCTTATACCAACGAATCTTATCATCAAGTCCGGGTAGTCCGGTATGATCTATCTAGGCAAAAAACCGTAAGTCAGCTCACCACTCCACAGAATAAATAATAGTAACTGCACATAAAACTCCCGGTCGCCACTCAGACTACTAGACGTTCTGATTCGTAATTATTTAGCTAGCTGTCTAACGTGCACTCGATGCAAAATTAACGCCATCTATTGAGCGCGTGCGTGTTTTACGCGGTAATTCCAGTTGCAGGTGTTAGGTGGCTCTAGCTATCATTTCCCTGCTAGCGGCATCTAGCGCCCAGGTAAGGCAACCAAAATAGCCCGCAGAATAGCCCGAGTTATGGCGGTCACGTTTTGTTGTATGGCATGAGGTATCTGTACTAGTATAGTATTCTTTTATCTGTGGCTGGGGTAAACGTGTTCTAGAGTGGAGACCACGTCTTGGTAAACGTAGTGTGGGGCGCCCCCTGGCTAGGTGGAGCGACGATCTGCGTAAGGCGGCTGGTAGAAAGTGGATGGGAAGAGCTGGAAATCTTGATATGTAAAAGTTATTACACTTTGCAGGAAGCCGTGGATGACGATTTTATTGCATGAGGTATTTTTTTATATTTTATTCCGTTTGTTTTTTTTTGTTCTATTTTAGTTGACATTGTAAATCAATAAAAAAAAAAAATTGGGAATCTGACAATGCCTCTAGTCAGCAGCTAACAATGACATAATTTCTAGATTTTTGATTATTTACTATTTGACATTGCTCCTAGATAGCAGACAATTATTTTATTTTATATTTAGTATTGCCAATGCTCCTTTACAGCAGCCCCTGACACCCATAGCTTTAAATTGTAATGTTTTAAAACTGATAATTGTTGTCTTAGTTTAACTATAGCATCTCTATGCTTGTCAGTTTATTTATGGCTCTCTTGAATTTGTGTGTTACTAACTATAAAATTTGACATAACCAAGTGTTCTCTTAAGTTCCTACGGTGAATAAATGACTACGAGTATGAGTATGAATCGGTCTAAATGGCGCGCATTGGGAGAGGCCTATGTCCAGCAGTGGACTGATACATGCTGCTGATGATGATGATGATGAATTCAATTCGCGTTTTCTAAGAAAAAAGAGCTAGTCCAGACGAGGTGATTTACGCGCGATTCGACTCGCGCGTGTTAATTTATTGTTGCGCCCAGATGACGCGTTTTTGAGGCGAGTTACGCGCGAACGTTCTACATTCTGAATTATTTATTCTGTGCTCCGCGTACGTCCACTCGCGGCGACCACAGACTACTAGGATACTGTCGCGCGCGTTCTGGACGGATCAATGGGAGGATCAATGGGGTCCCTAGTATCTCGACTCGCGCGTCGCACGCGCTTCAGACGCGCGAGTGGCAAAACGAGCAACTGCACGTGGACGGAATGTATGAAGTTCTAGTATATCATGATCGCGCGACTCGAATCTGTCGCCTCGTCTGGACAAGCTCTAAACGTTCCTAAGAGCCCTCAAGAAACCCCCTGCCATCCTCAATATCAGGTGGCTAAGTCCGACCCCTAAATGGACGCTAGACAATACCCTGACAAATATTGTGTTTTTAGGGTTCCGTACCTCAAAAGGTAAAACGGAACCATTACAGGATCACTTTGTTATCTGACTGTCTGTCAAGACCCTTTTTCTCAAGAACGCGTGGAGGTATCAAGCTGATATTCATATCAAGTACTCAGATCTACTGTCTCTTGGAGCTGTGAAAAAATCATACTTCTAAGCCAACGTAATCAAAAGATACAGCCGTTTATGCTGCAAATTTTCGACACTCGCAAGGGAATCAAAACCAACAGGGTACTTCCCGTGAACTCAGAATCTTGAAATTTGGTACGAAGCAACGTCTTATAGCACAGATAAAGTAAAAATTGCGAAAAGCATAAATTTTTAGTGACATCATACAATAAAAATAATTTAAATAATTTTAAAGTTACTACCCCTTTTCTCATGCTGATTTAATTAAGCAATTAAAAAAAAAACTTTTACTTATATACCTACAGGTTTGTACCGAACCCTCGGTGCGCGAGTCCAACTCGCACTTGGGCGGTTTTTTTTTACAGGCTTTTATTTCTTGCAATTTATGTATGTTTGTCCGGGTGGAATCTTGCAACTGAATTCTAAAGCAGTGATTCTCAACCGATTGAGCTGAGCATTGGCATACCTGTCAAGTTCCTATGACAATACAATATGATTGTGACAGCGAGCTGATCTGATGATGGAGACGGAAGGTGGACAACGGAACTCCTCGATGGATAATAGTAGACTGGCCGTGTTCAGGCTCATTTTGATCAGCTACGATTTTGGTTACGATGACTAATTTTATAAAAGTTTGAATTGAAAAATATAATTTTCACAAAAAAAAACTTGTTATATTATAAAGGACATCGCATTTTCTTACAAGATCGATCAGCTGTTCATTTAGACTACTTGGACAACAAAACGCGTGCACCAAAAGTCTATTTGTTTATGACGTATATGAAGTTGTAACGGGAAGACCTCGGCGAACGTATTCAGACCAGATCGGAGACGTTCTGGAACAAGGCCAGGTCAAGAGTACCCTTAACGAGCATGTATGAAGAATGTGATGAGAGTGAATGAAGCAAAGAAGTGTGTCAGGATCGTAGCAAGTGGAAATCCGTGGTATCTGCCTACCCATCCGGGAAACATGCGTGAGTTTATGTATGTATGCATGTAATCACGTTTTTTTTTCATATTATCATACTGTTTAACGATATTTTTGCGTAAAACGGAACGTGCCCTTGGGTGTCAGAGAAAAGGGGAAAGCATTACCTCACAGGTCACGTCCACCTAGGACGCGCCCTATGTGGCATTGTACTGCGCCCGCCACCCCGAGACATAAAGATGAAAGGCTCCCCCTCCGGGAAACAGGCGTGAATATGTATGTATGTAGATATAACGTTTTTTTTTTTTTTTCTATTTTCGTCTGCGATCAGTTTCAGACTATGAGCAGATTTGGTGCGGGTCGTGCTTATAGCAGAAGTGGTCCAGCGACCACAAGATATAAGGTTAGTGAGTATAATTGTCTCCACTCACCAGCCATGCTTGTGAATGGCGTATCGGGCCCCAGAGCCTGCGCCAGTCCCATGGCAATAGCTGTCTTGCCCGTGCCCGGCTGTCCGGCCAGCAACACTGCCCGACCAGCTATTTTACCTGAAAAAGACCATCAAATTACTACTCTTGAAGAAAGACGCCTTCGCGGTGACCTCATACAGACAAATAAAATCCTGACCTACCAATACAACCTGCCAGCCCTCATGATATCTTTGTGAAGAAGGAAAGATCATCTCGTGGCCACCAATTTAAACTAGCTCGAGATCCTGCCAACGTACTTGTTGCACATCACTTCTTCAGTAACAGAGTGCTCCACAATTGGAACATACTACCAGACGATGTTGTTTCTGCCACGTCTGTAGATGCATTCAAAAACAAGCTCGACAACTGGCTACGAAAGGACAATTCAGAACTTAAAGAAGTGACCCAAAATTAGACATTAAACACTGTGACGATGTAGACATATCAGCGAAAGCTGCTCGTCTATAAATTAATAAAAATAAAATAAATCAATTGTAAGTTTATTTGTTGTAAATTTTTCATCTACATCTAAATATGGGTACACCCCAACCAATCTTCCATATAAGCTTAGCTTGGGGCTAGATAATGTTGAGTGAACTGTCCAGCATTATTTATTTATTTATTTTATTTAAGTTTAGCGCCTCTCCATCCAAAGGTTGTCTGGAAGAGATTGCTTCTTAGCGATAAGACCGCCCATTGTACATTTAGTTTTTGTTAAATTGTTGTGTTTTTTGTAACTTGTTTGTAAGGTGTGCAATAAAGTATTTTCATTCATTCAATCATTCATACATTCAAATTGTTATTGCTACATGGAATTATTAAATGGCAGTATTTGCTACTGGCCTTTCACAGGGATATTCTTTATTATAATAAGAATAGACCCCTCCATCTCCTCCCGTGGATGTCGTAAAAGCCGACTAAGGGATAACCCGGACTTGTTTGTAAGATTCGATGGTATTAGATTTGTCCTGGCTGCTAGCTTACTTAAGGAATGTATTATTATTACCTGAAGAAAGCGTTAGCAGAGTCAGTTGTGGGAAGCAATGGCGGCGATGCTCACCACTTGTCACGGCTATACTCCACGATGGTGCAACCCACAGTGAAAAGAGGCCTATTGAGGCTCTCCACATCTTCCTCTGCAATGCCTGGACCAATTTTTCAGTCATCATCATCAACCTACTGCAGTCCACTACTGGACATAGGTCTCTCCCATGGCACGCCACTGAGCCTGGTTTTCGGCTCTCCTCATCCAGTTTCTGCCAGCCGACCCACACAAGTCGTCGCTCCACCTAGCCAGCCTTGCTGTGTACAAAATGAATACAAACCTTCCTTGATCATCTGTAAGATGACCCCAGCGGCTTTCCTGGCCATCTTCTGGCCGACCATGCCCTGGGACACTGCACGGGGCTCCAGGGAGTCATCAAGCCCCAAGCCTCGGATATGGGAATGAGCTCCAATCCTTTCAATGCGCGTTATGGAGCGCACCTCCTGAACTTGGGCAGCAGCTATCGACTGGAATAAGAATAAGAATAAATTTATTTTAGCAAACACTAAAAAACAGTTGTAGAATTACAGATGCAACTTAGGTGGTATAAATTAAAGGATTAGCAAATTTTTATTTAGTAGTAGTAGAGGTTTTTTTGTTAAAGAGTTTGTCCGGGGAAGTACTACCACCATACCTATTTCTGCCGCAAAGCAGTAGTGCTCGCATTGCTGTGTTCCATTCCAGTTCAAAGGGTATAGTAGCCAATGAAATTAAAAGGCACATGAGACTTTTCATCTTTATGTCTCAGGGTGGCGGGCGCAGTGCAATGCCACATAGGGCGCGTCCTAGGTGGCCGTGACCTATGAGATAATGCACTATTCATAGGCAGAGGGTGCCGCTTATCATCAGTTGGGCCATCTACTTGTTCCGTCATTCGAAGTACTATAGAAACAATAAAACAATAAAAATAAGGTGGATAAGTAAAGTAGGTACACAGTTAGGAGACCATTACCCCCCGTGCTAGTTATGTGTTACGGCGAGGCGAGGTAAAATAGATGGATGTTGAATTCCGATTTGAACGACACTGGGTGGTGAAAAACTTGTTTTACAGGGAGTTACGGGTTTTAGAGGTGTAAGGGGTGGTTAATACATTTTTTCTGACTGAAATTCAGTTAATGCTTATAGAAATATCGTCAATAATAACAGGAATCATGAATATGCTGTAATGCAAAAGTAAGGTTAGTATTTTAGCGCCGACAGAGATACACCGATTCTTGCAGATTTGGATATTAAGAATTGTTGTTGAATTACTTACTGCCATTTTAAATGCGGGAGCACTCTTTTTTTCAAGAGTTTCACAAGAAAATCTAGAAAAATCGAAGCGTGTTTATCCGTCGCTTCGCAACACAAAACAATTTTTTTTCTTTTTTTTTAGTTGTGGCTTCGGCCTTCGCTCGGCAGTGACGGCAGTCGGCTTTCCTTATAGCCCTTGCACACGTACGCCAATTCGACAAACGGACGATCAATTGTCACCGTGTGCACGCGATTGTGCTTAGCAATTCGACAATACATTCGTTCAATTCAATAAAATCATTCAATCATCGATTGCCGCCAGCCATTTTCAAACAGGGATAATAGCTGTCATTAGCTGTGCACAAGAGGTTCCCCCACCACCAAAAATACAATGTTACCAACTCAAAAAGATGAGTTGGTTGGTCACAATTTCCCAAAGGTAATGTGAGACCGCTAGAAATCGATTATAATTTACCCACATTTTAGACACACCACATAGCCCACCTCCATTTAATTTTCTAGTTTGTAATTTGTTAATTTGTTATAACTTAGTACCCCATAGTAGTCTAAGAATGTGATTAGATGCGTGTCCAGTTCACCCCACAAAGTATATTTATAATGATCACCCTTAGAGCGTTAGTTTACGCATTATTATCGAAGGAAGGAAGCTGCCATAAAGTGCCATGGTAGGTACACTAAAACATAATTAATTATATGGAATCATGGAATGGAAGCCCCATCGCCATGCACCACCACAATGAACAGAACAGGCAGGCAGAGTAGGAGACACTGGACTGATAGACCTCTCCTGAAGCAAAGCAAGGCCAGCTCATCACAATAATGCTTTCCAAAAAAATAAACAACTTCAAAGCTAGGAATTTATCCCTAATAAAAGATTTTAAGTGATCGGAACCATGTGTTGATGAAAGTGAGCCTAAACACGGCCAGTCTACTATTATCCACTGAGGAGTTCCGTTGTCCACCTTCCGTGTCCATCATCAGACCAGCTAGTTGTAAAATTTGTGATCGGAACCATGTGCTGATCAAAATGAGCCTAAACACGGCCAGTCTACTATTATCCACTGAGGAGTTCCGTTGTCCACCTTCCGTGTCCATCATCAGACCAGCTAGTTGTAAAATTTGTGATTGGAACCATGTGCTGATCAAAATGAGCCTAAACATGGCCAGTCTACTATTATCCATCAAGAAGTTCCGTTCGCCACCTTCCGTCTCCATATCCAGACCAGCTAGTTGTAAAATTAGTGATCGGAACCATGTGCTGATCAAAATGAGCCTAAACACGGCCAGTCTACTATTATCCACTGAGGAGTTCAGTTGTCCACCTTTCGTCTCCATCATCATATTAGCTCGCTGTCTTTTTCTTTCTTTAAGTTGAAGTCGCACGGCTTGAGCATTTGCCATTTTCAATTATGTTTATTGTATTTTCACTATCATGGTGTGTCTGGCCCAAGAATAGACCCCTCCATCTCCTCCCGTGGATGTCGTAAAAGCCGACTATGGGATTACCCGGACTTGTTAGTAAGATTCGTTGGTATAAAATTTGTCCTGGCTTACTGGAAGCCGCGTTAGAAGAGTCAGTCGTGGGAAGCAATGGCGACGATGAGCTCACCACTTGTCATGTCTTTTTCCCACGACGGTGCAACCCACAGTGAAAAGAGGCCCATTTGATGCTCTGCCTACCCTTTCGGGGGAAAAGGCGTGTGTCTATGTATGTATGTATGTATTTGCAACTTTACACTCCTTCCAAGTCGTCAAAGTAATAGTCAAGTCATGTTTTAGTAAAACGGTGGCCGTTTTACTAAAACGTTGGTAACGTGGTATTTCCACAAACTTTAAAATCCCATAGATCTAGTAGCAAAAATTCTACGTCTATGGAAAATCCTGAACGCTGATCTATCAATAATCGTTTTTATTTAATGACGTCCTAAGACAACTTAATACAAAATTTTATGGACGTTATTAGTTTATGTCAAAATGATAACAAGCAAACTTTGAATATCTATATAGAGCTGCCAAAACGCATGTTTAAATTAATGAAATAAAATATATTTATTTCTCCGAGTTATTTTGACTTTAAGGCCTTAATTATTGGAACTACTATAAAATAGTAGGTAAAACAAATTAAAAAATATATATACAAAAACAAACAAAAACTAGGAAGTAATAATCAAACCAAATGAAAATTGTGTACCATTCTACGAATCATTGTATAATCAAAATCATGTTTTGGTTTTGGGTCACTCATATCTTTTTTCTTAGACTCTTCTTCTCTCAGTATTTTGTTAACAATTGTTCGAGAAATTCCAGTTATGTATTTTATTAATATATTCAGCCTAGACTTTTTTCAGACCAGATCGGAGACGTTCTGGAAAAAGGCCAGGTCAAGAGTACCCTTAACTGACGAGCATGTATGAAGAATGTGATGAGAGTGAATGAAGCAAAAGAAGTGTGTCAGGATCGTAGCAAGTGGAAATCCGTGGTCTCTGCCTACCTCTCCGGGAAACAGGCGTGAGTTTATGTATGTATTTTTGTATTTTTTTTTTATTATTGACTTTCGGCTAAAAAGTACAGGAAGAGATTGAATACGATTTCGCGGGCTTGTAGCGCAATGCGTTTATCATTTCCGGACGTTTTTGGCATGGCTATTAAGCTTTAGTAATTTGTCTGAAAAAAATATTGTAAAATATGGCGTAGGTACCTATATGAAAATTGGTATTATCCACTCTATATAAATATGATGATATTATTCGATGCGATCTAGACATATAGATCCACCAACTTATCTGTAGAACCATTTACCAAAATTTTTCTACCATCTACATACATTTCATTCTACAGATAAATTGGTGGATCTCTACACTGTCTTCCGAGGCACTGGTCCATAATCTATGGATGTAGTAGCACTGAGCATAGAGTTTTTTTTAATATAGAATTCACTGATGACGCAAAAGAGAAGCAAAGAAAACCATGGACTTAGTGTAGTCCATGGAGAAACAGAGAAGAGAAGAAGACAAGAGTATTCTCTGTCTACGGTCGCAGGCCTAGTCAAAGAATAGAGGTAGTAGGCTGTTGCAGCTGCCATACCCTCTCGGTATGTGTACAAACAGGTACACTACGTATTATGTTCTTTGTGCCGAATTCCCAAAAATAAGTTAATTATATTTCCAACGAAATAGAACTTAAGGTACTTCGAAGTTGGCCACTGCTGCTTGTGGCCGGAAGGCAGATGTTCTACGGATGAAATAAAATCAGAGGGGGCTGGGTGTTGGGAAGACCACAACTCACATCTTGCGTCTGTTGGGCTCTTTATCAGTGGGCTTCGTTGATCGTAGGAAGCTCTTGCGGCTCTTTAAGCGGACGGGAGGTAGCTTGTGGCCGTGAAGAGGATGCCAGTTATCAGCTTCCTGCTTGCTCTTTTCAACGCTGCAACCAACCTCACGGCGAACGCTTGGTGGCTGCCAGTGATAGGTATAGCATTTTAAGGGGGGTGCGTTTTAGGCAGCCTGTAATAATTTTGCATGTGTCGTTGAGGGCGATATCTAATACCTCCTTCGCGTGGGCAGACTGGTGCCACTGGGTGCCACACTGGACATGCAAATTCACCCGCCGAAAAGGAGAGTGACAAGCCAGTTGTCCGTAGCACATGAGGTGATGCTCCCCAAGTTAGGCGCCCAAGTTAGGTAGAAGTTAGGCGCCGCAGTAAGGCCCTATCGAGCGTAATACCCAGGTAACAAGGGAATGAGCAGTGGTCAATGCTTTCACCGTTCCAAGTAGGTAGTAATATAGAGGGTCCGTTTAGAGTGCCGGTTGCGAAGGTGCAAGATGCAAGATTTTGTCGAAGGGAATTTTCGTCGATAGTACTTCCCTAGTTCTTCTAGTGCCACCGACACTCTCGTCCGTCTCTTCGGCCCCTTCAAAACTATCGGTTGAGGCGGCCAGTGCTAGATCGTCAGCATCGACAGAGGTAGCGATGTGTTAGCGAAGTGCTGGGCTGATCATTTGTGTACCTACCTAAATTTTAAAAAGTGCCGGAGCCAGTATGTACGCTTCCATATGTGCGACCTCTGTGGCGCAGCGGGCGAAGTTTCGCTTGCGACGCAGGAGGTTGCGGGTTCGATTCCCGCCTCGGAACAAATATTTGTGCGATCTGCAGATATTTGTTCAGGGTGTTCTGGGTATTTTCTATAAAAAAATAAAAAATAAACTATCTATTACCCACCCACAATTACACAAGTACCCATTACACAAGCTCTGCTTAGCTTGGGACTAAATAATGTTTTTTTTTTTTTTACTTCTAGAATGACGGATCAAGCAGATGTAAGCGGTAACCTCTGCCTCTGAACAGTGCATTACCTCATAGGTCACATCCACCTAGGACGCGCCCTATGTGGCATTGCACTGCGCCCGCCACCCTGAGACATAAATATGAAAAGTCTCATTTGCCTGTAATTTCACCGGCACCCTTACCCTTCAAACCGGAACACAGCAATGCGAGCACTACTGCTTTGCGGCAGAAATAGGTATTGTGGTAGTACTTCCCCGGACGAACTCTTTCACAAAAAAGCTCTACTACTGCTAATGTTGTGTGAACTGTCCAGCATTATTTATTTATTTATTATTAGGTATTCGTAAAATTTCAAGTGTAGCCCTACCAGCGTTCTTGTCTTCCGTCTATAGCACTTGTTCTTTGGTTAATAAAATTATATCTCCTTCTCTTGTGGCTCTTTCTGGCAACACTCTCAAAATTTCATACTTAGACGAGGCTCGAAATGCTTGGCGTAGTGCTTGCCCCAATACTACTCCCCCCAAATCTCTTTCGTCTCAACGGCTATGGGACGGGCCTCTATGCGAGCTGACGCGGAATTGTCTGTTATAAACGTGCTCAAGCTCCACAGATCGTGTTCGTCTCCTGGCCGTTTCCAAATAGGAGTCAAGGTTTTGGTTGCAAGCACTTCCATCACACAATACTGGTACTTTAATGGAACCGTTTCTTTCCGTATTGCAACTTCTTTACGGTTGGGTGCAGGGTGCTGTGCCCCTCATCACTGCCAGTGCGGTACTGCTGTTGCTCAGCTTGGTCACCACGGATTATCGTGCACCAGGGCTGCCAGTAGGATTTCCCGCCACGCTAGCCTTAATGATATCATTCGCCGGGCCCTTAACAGCGTTAACATTCCAGCCATTCTAGAACCGAATGGTCTGTTACGTGACGATGGTAAGCGGCCTGACGGCATGACTCTTGTTCCGTGGGAGAAGGGTAGTCCTTTGGTGTGGGACGCTACATGCGTTGATACCCTTGCGCCATCTCATCTGTCCGGGACATCAGTTAGGGCCGGTGCGGCGGCAGATTCCGCTGAGGACCTCAAAAGACGCAAATATTCAAGTCTCGACAGAGCTTACTTATTTGAGCCTTTCGGGGTCGAGACTCTGGGTCCGTGGGGTTCCGGGGCCCTTCGCGTTTTCAAAATTCTTTCAGGGCATCTGGTTGAAACGACGCGTGACCCGAGAGCTGGCTCTTATCTGGCTCAACGCATTAGTATTGCCATTCAGCGTGGCAATGCAGCCAGCATCTTAGGGACGCTTCCGTCTGGTAGTGATTTGGATCAGTTGAGCTACCTTTAGATCGCTTGCAGCGGTCTTCAGGTAGCACAACTGTTTCATATGTATTTTGTACATACCTTGTATTATTCTTTCTGTAAATAAATGTTTATTATTTATTTATATTGCTCGCCTGCTACCTACCTTGCACCGGCCCGCGCGCCGCGCCACGGAAGTCATATTCCTCTGTCTACGGGTTGGTCATTTGGCTCCCACGTGGGTGGATTGTGCTTTGATTGTACACAGTCCATTGTGTCGGCTAGGCAACTCATGGCGCCAATCGGGATTATAGAATTGTCTTTGGAAAATTGGAATTCCATAGACAATTCTATGGAATTGATGGCAATTGGTGTCCGTGTGAACGCCTACACACAATAGGTAGTTTGCTGGGCACAATTCGACAATCAGTTCGTTCATAGAGTTTCGTGGTTCATTCATATAACGAAAGAAAGAGAATGATATGAGAGACTCATAGCAAGATAGAAAGAGGCGCATATATCATAGAATGACGTGGCTTCCGGAAAGTTAGTAGTGTCTTTTTGTTTAAGCTGAATTAAATTATAAGCTAGAAGAGGAACTGATTTAATGTAAATACATGCCATGAATTGATTGGCATTTTTCATTAAATTTCTTCATGATTTCTTCGTTATTAAGAATTTACAAAGTACTAAGTAGAACTAATCAGATGGTCAAGCAGATGTCTGAAATCGGGCTGCCAGCAAAAGACAAATATTTTCCCGATAATACTACCAGCATGCGTGTTCGTATATTTTTTGAATAATAAATCTAAAAGAAAACCGGTCAAATGCGTGTCAGATTCGCGTGGAGAGGGTTCCGTACAAGTAGGCTACTATAGTAGCCAATAGACTAGTTGAACTTATTAGTCTTCGGTGAAATTAAGGAAAACTTTTCCCTTCAAGAATATTCAGTGTTTTCCGTAGGAATTTAAAGACGTGGGATTTTGGGTTTGGTGAACAAACGACTTTAAAAAAATTAGGTAATCGGTTAGGTACGTATGCAAGCTGTTGGAATTGCACAATATTCTGATATAATGTTGGCCTCTAAACAGGTTTTCCAAATGTAGGTACGTATGCAATATTGTTTGAATTGCACAATATTCTGATATGTGTTAGTATGTTGGCCTCTTAACAGGTTTGCCAAATGTATTAAGTATAAACTTAATTTCGTTTCTGATAATTGGTCTTTGCGCTCTATCAGTTCTGCACTTCTCTATCACAATCACAAGACTGCAGCCTTCAGAGGAAGTTTTAGATATTCGGCAACAAAGTGCTGGAACAATATTCCTCCCCCGATCCGTAATGTTAAAACCAAGTACACCTTTAAAATACATTTAAAAAAGTTTTTGTATCAGATACAAATTGCAGGTATTCATAGAAGAAAGAAAGAAAGAAAGAAAGAAACGTTTATTTATGACTAAACAATCAAAGACACACACATGCAACATGCAAAAGCAAAAATGATAAAAAAAAACAGATATAAAAAATAAGGCAATTTGTGTGTGTGCCTGACGTAAGCCACAAAAGGGTCTTCAACTCAGCCTTTAGGCACATAGTTACGTTTAGCGTCATAGGCACTTCGTTTGCCAAAAATAATACTACCATCTGTTATCGCTTGCATTCGCATGTGTTGTCAATTGTCATGTACATCACCTAGGTAGCAAACTCCAATATTATAAGGACTCCTGTATTACTGCACAAGCACCAACATTTTGTAGCCTAGGTACACATTACACATTGTTTTGTAACTCGTTCTGCTTGCTATCGATGGATTATGGCTGAAAATCAGTGTTTTTGCTTCTTGAGTAAAATATCTCGCTGAGCCATGGCCTTTTTGACGTACTGCAGCACACACAGACATTTTACTTGGATTTTATATATATTATTGTTTGTTTTTATTAGTATATTATATTTTATTGTTTATTTGTAATTGTGCACAGTACAATTTGTTGTAATTTGTATGTGTGTGTGTCTGAATTTGTAAATAAATACTTTTTCTATCTATCTATATGTATGTACTCCGTCCAGGAGTTTCAGAGAAAATCAGCTGTGACCTACAGACACGAGAGTCATCCTATCGTGAGCATCCACCATAACTATCTAAGTTTAGGTCAAGCAATGATCTGCGAGGTCGGTATTTAGATGGTTGACCACTTGGTCTTAACAAATGTCTACCTCAAATATTACTGCAAACATTTTTAATTTTTTTCTTGTTTGTTTTTAAAAGAACATACTTTGACCGTCACCACTCCCACTCTTTCCACGCATACGTTAGCTTGGTAAATATGTTTGAAATAGAAATGGTGTTTATTTTTCATACTGAATATTTGGTGTAAGATATAGTAAAAACGTGATAGATTTAACAAGAAAACTGTTAATTGGAAACACTGCACATTTTAACCATCCTATTGCCGTAGGCCAATCGGCATGTGTGTGCACGCGAATTGTGCTCAAAATCGAACTGCCCAACTTCCCGACTGTCGAATCGGCGTACGTGTGCAAGCGGCATTAGTTAGGCGCCGCGCCAAATATTTATTCTGTGGTTACACTCCTTCCAAGTCGACAAAGTCAAGTAATTTTTTATAAAAAACGGTGGCCGTGTTTCTAAAACTTTGGTAGATAATTGTCACGCAATTCAATTCGATTGAATTTCACTACTCTTGAGCTCTTTAACACTATTTATTGTGATATTTTGGTGGCATTTTAACCATTGTAACTCATTTGGTTAAAATGCCAATAGATGAGTTGGTTGTGGCACAACAGGCGCAAGTAGAGGCTAGTATAACGCTAGTATAGTATAATTTTATAAGTGGATAGGAGTGGAGACAACCTATAACTTCATTGGAGACAATACAATGACTATTAGTCATTGAGAAGAGAGGGATGAGCACGTAGAGCGAGGCTGTCTACGGATGGGCACATTCATCGAGCAACACGGAACGGAGGCCTGCATAGCTCTCAGGGCACCTTGGGCATGGAACAATTCTGAACTTTTTGTTTCCTACATACTGATACTACTACGTCCATGGTTTGCTACGACTTTTCCTAGGAAGATGGTTGTACTACACTACATTCATG
This sequence comes from Operophtera brumata, assembly GCA_932527175.1. Taxonomy (NCBI): domain Eukaryota; kingdom Metazoa; phylum Arthropoda; class Insecta; order Lepidoptera; family Geometridae; genus Operophtera; species Operophtera brumata. The sequence continues at coordinate 27,177,601 of OW052239.1, read as the reverse complement.
GACTTTTCAGTTGGCACCTGCCGTGGAGTATTTATTTACATCTTAGTGTGAAAGAGCTGTTTTTTTTTTCTGTTGTTTTCATCCTCCGTTTTGAGTCTTAGAGTTTTTTTTTTATTTAAAGTTTTCTTTATAATTTTAATCTGTCAATGTCATCCATCGATCGCGTTAGCATCCTAGTAGTCTGTGGATCGACTTCCCATCCCAACCAAAAGAGCACTGGGTTTTGTAAAAATTTCAAGTCACATTTCTAAATAATTCAATATGCTGGCTATCAGGAACCTCATCAAAGTGAACAACCAAATCCTCAAGAATGTTGCACAACAGAGGAACATGAGTGTGATCGCTACTCCGGCCCGAAACAAGGTTTCCAAGGGGGTAAGTTATCATCAATTTTTATAGAATTTTACATCTCACACAGGTATTTTTGGATAATACTACTTAGTGGTTAGGTATAAATAAGATACTCAAGCTATAAAAGTTAAATGGCGTTTCTTAGTCAAAAAAATCGAATGAAAATATTACGTAATTTGAACACAAAAGTTAGGTTACCTTCCAAAGAAAGTAACTAGACTGTCTAGAGAACCCCATTATTATGGTCAATTACATTTAAATCAATTTGTATCTATCTGCTTGCCTAAAACATCAAACCCATATTTTTTTACAAGGAAAATTCAATTCACGTTACTAGCTAAAAAATCAAATCTTGCAAGGTAGTTTAGACCACAGGTTTTACGTCGCAAATCTTATGAAGAGAGATTACATGCCGTACGCCTCACTACCCTTAAGGAAAGACGCCTTCGCGGTGACCTCATAGAGACATAAAATCCTGACCTACCAATACAACCCGCCAGCCCTCATGATATCTTTGTGAAGAAGGAAAGATCATCTCGTGGCCACCAATTTAAACTGGCTCGAGATCCTGCCAACGCACATGTTGCACATCACTTCTTCAGTAACAGAGTGGTCCACAATTGGAACATACTACCAGACATTGTTGTTTCTGCCACGTCTGTAGATGCATTTAAAAACAAGCTCGACAACTGGCTACGAAAGGTCAATTCAGAACTTAAAAAAGTGACCCATTTTTTTTAATGCTTTTGAACATGTTTTAAACAAGTATGCATTTTCCCAGTGTTTTGTTTTGAACATTGCCAGCCCTGATTATAATTAACAGCCTGAACATGACGACCTCTGTGGCGAGGCGGGCGGAGGTTCGCCTGCGGCGCAGGAGGTTGCGGGTTCGATTCCCGCCTCGTAACAAATATTGGTGCAATCTGCAGATATTTGTTCAGGATGTTCTGGGTATTTTCTATGTATATTAAAAAATATCTATGTATGTAATGTATTGTATTAAGTATATCAGTTATCTAGTACCCATAACACAAGCTCTGCTTGGCTTGGGGCTAGATAATGTAGTGTAAACTGTCCAGCATTATTTATTTATTTATCTTATATATACAAAACAAAGTCTTGTTAGTGACACCACTTATAACTCAAGAACTGGTTAACTGATTTGGCTGAAAATCTGTGTTGAGGTAGCTTAGAACCAGGATATTGACATAGTGGGCAGGGTTAGGAGGGGGGGGGGGGGGTCACCAGGGGCTACCCGTGCGAAGCCGGGCAGAGTAGCTAGTGATTGATATAAGCTAAGCTACTTCATGTAATTTCAGGAACAGGTGTTGCTCGCTACACTCATGGTGATTGGCTGGTCAGCCGTCCCAGCCTGGGTGTTGGTTAACATCAAGCACTACCGCGGAGAATAAATAATTATATATCGAGTCCTGTATTATGTAGTGGATTATGTTAAGAATAAAGTTATAATTGAATCTATTCTCTGTTCATTTATTCGGTTCTGTATTCATTTTAAAGTTAATTTTATTAATATGAAAAGTAAATAACTTTATTGTACCACTGTGTTTAAATGATATTATACTATCATCAAAAACAAGCTCAGCTAACACGAGCGGAAGAGTGTTAGTGAAATCCGCTTGTCACAAAAGAAATACATTTCAAAAATCTTGGAGAAATATGGAATGTTGGACTGCAAACTAGTTAGTACACCAGTTGAAGTGAATCTTCGTCTGAAATCTGGTGAAAAGAATGACAACACGCGGTATCAGGAAATGATCGGTTCACTAATGTACCTGGCATGTTGTACAAGACCAGATATATCGTATGCAGTTACGATGCTAAGTCAATTTAATAACTGCAATGATTCTACTCATATGGCGGCACTGAAACGAGTATTTAGGTATCTAAAAGGGACGGCGGAACTATCGCTGTGTTACAAAAAATGTGAGAAGCCTTTGGTTGCCTATGCAGATGCAGATTGGGGAAATGGGCCTGATGGGAAATCTTTCTCTGGTTATACCCTAGTTTTCGGTGGTGCTGCGGTATCTTGGCAGTCTATAAAACAGCGTTGTGTTTCGTTAAGTACTACTGAAGCTGAGTACATCGCAATCTGTGAGGTCGCTAAGGAAGTGATATCAGTAAATGGTTTATATTCTGAACTAACTGACCGGCATAACACTGTTGTTACTATTTTTAGTGATAGTCAAAGTGCCAGTAAGCTAGTTTATACTCCTGCAATTGGAAAACGTTCTTAACATATAAACATAAGATATCATTTTGTAAGGGAGTTAGCAGAGCAAGGGGTAATTCTTATTGAATATTGTGAGACTACCCTTATGCCTGCTGATATGATGACAAAGGGAGTAGGTAAGCAGAAACATGTGTTCTGCACACAGCATAGTGGATTAAGTGGGGGTGTTGTACCATGAAGGTTATATTGTACCTAATGCACTTTGCTCTAGGTGTAGAGTTTTGTCTAGTTGTTACCTAGCAACCATTTTAATTGTCATGTCTGTCATCTTGTGTCTGCAGATGAAGTTAATTTTATTAATATGAAAAGTAAATAACTTTATTGTACCACTGTGTTTAAATGATATTATACTATCATCAAAAACAAGCTCAGCTAACACTCTAGGACCTAGAATGACATTTCCACACCATCTCGGTTCTAGATGGTGTGCAAATGTCATTGTGGTGTAAGTTAAATTGCGCATTAAAATACAAAATGTCATGTTACAAATTATTGGAAACGTTAATAAATTCATTAGTATCATAAAAACAATGATCGGCCAGCCATTTCGTCAGCTTGCTTTTAAACAGTGTGGTGATATCAACCTTCTTGCATCTGTTAGTATTTCTATGTCTGAAATGACATCGGTGCCAATCTCATTGTGTCACTATTCAGCTAATACCTAGTACTCTTGCATGTCGAGTTTTTAACGAATAAAGCCATGTTTTGCTCTGAAATGGTTTGATATATTACAATTTATTCGTTAAAAAACTATGGATAAATATCTGAAGCCCGACAGGTTCGAAGCAGATCCAACAAACAACTCAGACCAAACTTCAACATGGACTCATTGGAAGCAAACATTTAGCAACTTCATTCACGCTATAGAAAGCAAAGATAAGACAGTAAGTGCAGAATATAAGTATCAATTGCTAGTGAATCATCTTTCGCCTCGCCTGTATATATACATCAAAGACTCCAACGAGTATGATACAGCTATACGAAAACTAGACGATCTGTTCATAAAGCCAGTAAACGAAGTATATTCGAGATATCGATTGGCCAAACGGCAACAACAACCTGGGGAGTCAATTGATCAATATATACAAACGCTAAAACTATTATCCAAGAATTGTAATTTTAAATCAGTAAACGCCGAACAAAACGAGTCTGAATATGTTCGAGACGCCTTTATAGCTGGGCTATCGTCATCACAAATACGTCAACGACTCCTAGAAAATAGCAATCTTACTTTAGACAAAGCATATGAACAAGCGCGATCATTAGAAATAGCTCAGATTCAAAATGATAATTATCGAAAAGAACCAATGACGGTTGTGAATTATGCTAATGATGACAGCACTGCAGCTGTAGTTACTGGAGGAAGGCCCTTAAAATACGAAACATGCTATTTTTGCGGGAATAAAAGACACCCTCGCCTCGAGTGCCCAGCATTCAAGAACATTTGCTCAAATTGTGGTAAAAAAGGACACTTTCAAAAAGCGTGTCTTAGCAAAAGACCTCGGGTGGCTGCATGTGAGACAATAGATGATGTGCATGTCACTCATGCTCATGCCTCGTCTCATAACTTGTCTTGCATATTGTCGGCAGCAGATCTGAAACGAGCTACTATACCAGTTCTCATAAACGGGAAAACTACAGCACGGGCACTCATTGATACTGGCAGCACAGCAAGTTTTATTGATCGACGTCTTGTTAATCTGTGCAATTTAAAAATTATCTCCTGCAAGCAAAAGATTACAATGGCAACATCTAACCTATGCATGGACGTAAATGAAGCATGCACACTACAGATAACAATACAGAACCAAAATATTGACGTCACTCTCATGATTATGGACGAACTATGTTCAGACATCATACTTGGACACGACGTCTTGCAGAATCATGAAGCTTTGATAATGCGATTCGGGGGTTTTAAACCAACCCTCAAACTATGCGCACTCGCAGAAGCAAACATCGAACCGGTTAGCTTATTTACTAACGTATTACCATTTGATAAACCGATTGCTGTAAAGTCTAGAAGACACTCTGATTCCGATTCTGAATTTATTGAAGCTGAAATACGAAAACTTTTAAAGGACAAAATTATCGAACCAAGTTTTTCTCCATGGAGAGCTCAAGTTCTTGTGACATCAAGTGAACACCACAAGAAACGGATGGTTATCGATTACTCTCAGACAATCAATCGGTATACGGAACTTGACGCTTATCCTCTGCCATCAATGGATGAACTTATTTCCAAAGTAGCTAAGCATAAAATCTTCAGCAAAATTGATTTGCGCAGTGCATATCATCAAATTCCAATTTTAGAAGCCGAAAAACCGTATACAGCATTTGAAGCCTGCGGAAATCTATATCATTTTCGACGCATTCCGTTCGGTGTTACCAACGGTGTAGCAGCCTTTCAACGAGCTATCAATACTATCATAGAAAAAGAACGTTTACAAGGCGTGTATGCTTATCTAGATGACATCACAATATGTGGATATGATCGAGCTGACCATGACGAGAAGTTACACTCCTTCCAGGAAGTTGCTAATCGATACAACCTAACACTGAACTTACAGAAATGCGAATTTTCAAAAACAGAAATAAATTTGCTAGGTTATAATATTTGCAACAGCGTAATCAAACCAGATCCTGAACGTCTTCGTCCTCTTTTAGATATGCCAGTACCTGATGATCGGGCATCACTCCGCAGAACCATGGGTGTTTTTGCACATTATTCAAAATGGATCCCAAGATTCTCAGACAAAATAAAATTTCTCGCAAAATCAGAGAAATTCCCACTAACGCCCGAAGCTGTACAATCATTTAAATCGCTAAAAACAGAAATAAGCAATTCGGCAATTAATATCATTGACCCCAAAATACAACTCACCGTGGAGACAGATGCATCAGACCATTCGATAGCTGCTGCTCTTACACAAGAAGGGAGACCAGTAGCGTTTTTCTCAAGAACTTTAAGCATTCACGAACGTAATCATTCTGCAATCGAAAAGGAAGCCGCAGCTATTGTAGAAAGCATAAAGAAGTGGAGACAATTTCTTATGGGAAAAACATTCAGACTGATCACAGATCAGAAATCAGTATCTTTCATGCTCGATCAAAAACACAATTCAAAAATTAAAAATGATAAAATACAAAGGTGGCGATTGGAACTCTCAAATTATAACTTCGATATCATATATCGCCCGGGTAAAGACAACATAGTAGCTGATGCTCTTTCACGGGTCAATATAACAGCATCAACACAATCAGCCAGCGATAATCTTCTTGAACTACACAAGAATTTGTGTCATCCCGGCATAACTCGTATGGTACACTGGATTAGAGCTAAAAATTTACCATACTCAGTCGAGGATGTCAGACGAACTACTGGATCATGCACAGTCTGCGCTGAAATTAAACCCAGATTTCTTAAAACTAAGGGTACATTGATAAAAGCTACTGCTCCTTTTGAAAGAATATCAATAGATTTTAAGGGTCCTTTGCCTTTGGAAACTGGCAACCGATACATGCTAACAATAGTAGATGAATTCTCCAGATTTCCATTCGCATTCCCTTGCCCAGATCTTAGTTCAGACACTGTAAAAAAGAAATTAACTCAATTGTTTGCAATATTTGGCATGCCAACTTATGTGCATTCTGACAGAGGAACCGCTTTTGTATCGGCTGAACTGAAAAACTATTTACATGGGATGGGAATAGCCACTAGCTACACAACGCCATACAACCCTCAAGGGAATGGTCAAACTGAGCGTTACAATGGTATTATTTGGAAAACAATACAGCTTACACTGAAATCATTGAACTTGCCTATAAACCACTGGGAAACTGTTCTCGATCAGTCACTACACTCCATAAGATCGTTACTGTGCACAGCAACTGGATGTACACCTCATGAGCGAATGTTCACTCATCCTCGTAGATCTTCAAACGGGCAGTCGATGCCAACGTGGCTCGCAGAGGCCGAGAGAGCACTACTGAGGAATAATATCAGAAGAAGCAAATATGATCCACTCGTCGAGGAGGTAGAACTTGTTGAAGCCAATCCGCTACATTCTCACATAAGGCTTCAAAATGGAAGAGAGTTGGTCATTTCTAATCGGCACCTAGCGCCTACAGGAGATTCGTCCTCCGATACTGACGGGCGTGAAACAGAATCTGATTCAAGTTGGATTTCTGCTGATTCAAACGACCAGGAATCTTCTGAAGAGCTACCCACTAGAGCTCCAGATGGTTCTGATCCACAAAGTCCAGCGCCTCGCCACTCAACAAGAGAGCGACGCCCTCCATCTTATCTTCACGATTATGTGACTTCTTAACCACGGGAGAATGTGGTGATATCAACCTTCTTGCATCTGTTAGTATTTCTATGTCTGAAATGACATCGGTGCCAATCTCATTGTGTCACTATTCAGCTAATACCTAGTACTCTTGCATGTCGAGTTTTTAACGAATAAAGCCATGTTTTGCTCTGAAATGGTTTGATATATTACAAACAGTAAATGGCAAATCCCTGCTCACGCTTCGGCGCGAAATGCATTTTTTTTAGTGTTTTTTGCCCATCACTGCTCATCAACACTTCTTCACCAACAAAAAAAAACACTGTAAAAATGTGTTTAGGGGTATAATAGGTAAACTGATGATATTTATGAGATACGAGTTAAGACGCCATAGGTTCTCAAATGTCTCTAGAATTTTAAAGTTTTTGATAAGAATTCTTATAGTTTTCTATGAAGAAAAAAATATATGATATTCTTGATCATTTTATCTAGTGAAATCATTAATTCAATACACTATTTGGATTACTTCACTCAATAAAAAAAAAACACAAAGATACCACCTTTTTAAAATTGAAATCATATTTTTGACTTAATTTCACGTTTTAACTTATGAAACACTTGGTGTCATGTTCATTTTTATTTAAATTAGTGAAGTCATTAACAAAATTTAGCAAAACCAAAAGGGATTTTTTTATATAATTTTTTAAACACAAATATAAGTACCAGAGCGTGCGCTCGGCTTGCTCAGACCGGTCGCAGACCGCATCGAGGCAGGATCTGTGTCAATTTTCCCGCCATCGGTCACGTGACTACGGATGAAATGGAAACTATCAAGTCAGGCTACTCGCAAATCATAATTTTGAAAAGAGCCAACATAGGTACTTGTACTATTATTTATTCTGTGACAAAGGTAAGTAAAAGTAAACCTAGGTAAACAAATACATTATCCGATTTGTTTTGCGAATAAACTCTGACTTCATACTGTTACTTTAGATAGCTACATACCTATAGAATTGAACCCACATACCTAGTAGGAGTAGAGATCTGGCCAAAGAAATTACCTCTCCGTCCCCTCTAGTGGATGTGGGATGTGCTGTGGTCTGTCTGACCAAAGAGTTGACTCTCCGTTTCTTCCCGTGGAAGAGAGCTGTGGTGTTTGTCTGGCCTAAGAAAATACCTCTCCGTCTCCTCAAGTGGATGTGTGAAGTGGTATGTCCGGCCTAAGAGTAACCCTCCGTTTTTTCCTATGAGAGAGTGTTGTGGTGTTTGTCTGGCCTAAGAAAATACCTCTCCGTCTCCTCAAGTGGATGTGTGAAGTGGTATGTCCGGCCTAAGAGTAACCCTCGGTTTTTTCCTATGAAAGAGTGCTGTGGTGTTTGTCTGGCCAAAGAAAATACCTCTCCGTCTCCTCAAGTGGATGTGTGAAGTGGTATGTCCGGCCTAAGAGTAACCCTCCGTTTTTTCCTATGGAAGAGTATTGTAGTGTTTGTCTGGCCTAAGAAAATACCTCTCCGTCTCCTCAAGTGGATGTATGAAGTGGTATGTCCGGCCTAAGAGTAACCCTCCGTTTTTTCCTATGGAAGAGTGCTGTGTTGTTTGTCCAGCCTAAGAAAATACCTGTGCGTCACCTCACGTGGATGTGTGCAATGGTCTATCTGGCCTAGGAGTAGACCCTCCGTCTGTTCCCGTGGAAGAGTGCCGTGATGTGTGTCCGGCCTAAGAAAATACCTCTCCGTCTCCTCAAGTGGATGTGTGAAGTGGTATGTCCGGCCTAAGAGTAACCCTCCGTTTTTTCCTATGGAAGAGTGCTGTGTTGTTTGTCCAGCCTAAGAAAATACCTGTGCGTCACCTCACGTGGATGTGTGCAGTGGTCTATCTGGCCTAGGAGTACACCCTCCGTCTGTTCCCGTGGAAGAGTGCCGTGATGTGTGTCCGGCCTACGAAAATACCTCTCCGTCTCCTCAAGTGGATGTGTGAAGTGGTATGTCCGGCCTAAGAGTAACCCTCCGTTTTTTCCTATGGAAGAGTGCTGTGGTGTTTGTCTGGCCAAAGAAAATACCTCTCCGTCTCCTCAAGTGGATGTGTGAAGTGGTATGTCCGGCCTAAGAGTAACCCTCCGTTTTTTCCTATGGAAGAGTATTGTGGTGTTTGTCTGGCCTAAGAAAATATCTCTCCGTCTCCTCAAGTGGATGTATGAAGTGGTATGTCCGGCCTAAGAGTAACCCTCCGTTTTTTCCTATGGAAGAGTGCTGTGTTGTTTGTCCAGCCTAAGAAAATACCTGTGCGTCACCTCACGTGGATGTGTGCAGTGGTCTATCTGGCCTAGGAGTAGACCCTCCGTCTGTTCCCGTGGAAGAGTGCCGTGATGTGTGTCCGGCCTACGAAAATACCTCTCCGTCTCCTCAAGTGGATGTGTGAAGTGGTATGTCCGGCCTAAGAGTAACCCTCCGTTTTTTCCTATGGAAGAGTGTTGTGGTGTTTGTCTGGCCTAAGAAAATACCTCTCCGTCTCCTCAAGTGGATGTGTGAAGTGGTATGTCCAGCCTAAGAGTAACCCTCCGTTTTTTCCTATGGAAGAGTGCTATGTTGTTTGTCCAGCCTAAGAAAATACCTGTGCGTCACCTCACGTGGATGTGTGCAGTGGTCTATCTGGCCTAGGAGTAGACCCTCCGTCTGTTCCCGTGGAAGAGTGCCGTGATGTGTGTCCGGCCTACGAAAATACCTCTCCGTCTCCTCAAGTGGATGTGTGAAGTGGTATGTCCGGCCTAAGAGTAACCCTCCGTTTTTTCCTATGGAAGAGTGCTGTGGTGTTTGCCTGGCCAAAGAAAATACCTCTCCGTCTCCTCAAGTGGATGTGTGAAGTGGTATGTCCGGCCTAAGAGTAACCCTCCGTTTTTTCCTATGGAAGAGTATTGTGGTGTTTGTCTGGCCTAAGAAAATACCTCTCCGTCTCCTCAAGTGGATGTATGAAGTGGTATGTCCGGCCTAAGAGTAACCCTCCGTTTTTTCCTATGGAAGAGTGCTGTGTTGTTTGTCCAGCCTAAGAAAATACCTGTGCGTCACCTCACGTGGATGTGTGCAATGGTCTATCTGGCCTAGGAGTAGACCCTCCGTCTGTTCCCGTGGAAGAGTGCCGTGATGTGTGTCCGGCCTAAGAAAATACCTCTCCGTCTCCTCAAGTGGATGTGTGAAGTGGTATGTCCGGCCTAAGAGTAACCCTCCGTTTTTTCCTATGGAAGAGTGTTGTGGTGTTTGTCTGGCCTAAGAAAATACCTCTCCGTCTCCTCAAGTGGATGTGTGAAGTGGTATGTCCGGCCTAAGAGTAACCCTCCGTATTTTCCTATGGAAGAGTGCTGTGGTGTTTGTCTGGCCAAAGAAAATACCTCTCCGTCTCCTCAAGTGGATGTGTGAAGTGGTATGTCCGGCCTCAGAGTAACCCTCCGTTTTTTCCTATGGAAGAGTATTGTGGTGTTTGTCCGGCCTAAGAAAACCCTCTCCGTCTCCTCAAGTGGATGTGTGAAGTGGTATGTCCGGCCTCAGAGTAACCCTCCGTTTTTTCCTATGGAAGAGTATTGTGGTGTTTGTCCGGCCTAAGAAAATACCTCTCCGTCTCCTCAAGTGGATGTGTGAAGTGGTATGTCCGGCCTAAGAGTAACTCTCCGTGTTTTCCTATGGAAGAGTGCTGTGGTGTTTGTCCGGCCTAAGAAAATACATGTCCGTCACCTCACGTGGATATGTGAAGTGGTATGTCCGGCCTCAGAGTAACCCTCCGTTTTTTCCTATGGAAGAGTGCTGTGGTATTTGTCTGGCCTAAGAAAATACCTCTCCGTCACCTCACGTGGATATGTGAAGTGGTATGTCCGGCCTCAGAGTAACCCTCCGTTTTTTCCTATGGAAGAGTGCTGTGGTGTTTGTCCGGCCTAAGAAAATACCTGTCCGTCACCTCACGTGGATATGTAACGTGGTATGTCCGACCTAAGAGTAACCCTCCGTTTTTTCCCATGGAAGAGGGCTGTGGTGTGTGTCCAGCCAAAAAAAAAACCTCTACGTCTCCTCCCGTGGATGCAATGAGCATCACATCAATGTACCAATTCCACCTATTGCATTAGGATACGATTTTCAATGTTAACTACATTTTGATTACTAGGACAGAAAATGTATGGTAGTAAATGTGTTACCGGCTACCACCATCCAAAGGGCGTCGACGATTTTGGCATAGTCGTCAGCCACCATTTAGTTTTATTTTCAAGTTAGTGGCGCACTTTGAAAACTGTACATAAATGGCTAGAGGATACGGTTTATTCGCAAAACGTCCACTTTTCATAATGTACACCGCACTTTTGGTCCTGACCAAAACAGTTCTTTGAAACGGTGACCGATCGGATCCGTTCAAACGACGCGTCCTACTGTTTTATGGGAAAGATTAAAGAAAAATGTTACAAACAAAAAAAAATAGAAGGCTGCTCTGTAATGGCTTTTTTAAACAGACTTGTCCGACTAGACTTTGGTTAATTAAAGTCTTGTACCAAAGTTAACACTCGAAAATTTTGTTTATGCAGAAATGTTGCCGGCATCTCGGTGAATATACTAAAATCCTAACTTTTTTCAAAACCAAGATGGCAGATGGTGTGGCGGCCATTTTGTTAAATGGTGGAATATAAAATTTACAAATTGAAAAAAAGAGACTGTGTGCAACACTTAGCTTGATTACTTGTACAGGGCTGTTGAGTGGGAGGACAAGTGGTGTTGCCAGGTGGAAATATTTTCCCCGTTTTTAGGGCAATTTCTTAGATTTTCTCCAAATATATATAAAAAATTAAGTTTTTGATAATAAAATGTATGTGGTATTATGAAGGAAACCCTTAAAAATAACCTTTGCCTATATAAATTTGTATATTGTTGGTAACCCTGGGAGGAAACGGTGCTTGTATAATCGAGAGACTGAAAAAAACGATATGGGTGGTGTTTTCGAGAAATTTGGAGGTGCTGATTGCGAATAAATCATCAAATTTGCAGTCAGGTACGTATGTAAGTGAGTAGGAAGGTAACCTAGCAACCCTGCGTAAAGGTAATATAAGAAAAAACTAATATGGGTGTCGTTTTTGAGTAATTTGTAGTTGCTGATTACGAATATTACTTAAATTTTTCGGTTACGTGGGAAAGTTAGTAGGTAAGCTGGTAACCCTATAAAATGGTAAGATCAGAAAAAAACTAATATGGGTGTCGTTTTCAAGTAATTTGTGGGTGCTGATTACGAATATTACGTTAGATTTCTCTCTTCAAATTAACTTTGCTGTAGCTTATCGAGCTAACGAGACCAGCGTGACACGAAGTGGAACGATTCCACTGAGTGGAACGATGGTCGAGTGAGTGAGATAAACGAAGAGGCGACATTCGTATTAATTAGTGCAGGAGCATGTACAGGTACAGGTATAATTACAGGTACAGGTACAGGTACAGGTACAGGTACAGGTCAAGGTCAAGGTTAAGGGTCAAAATCAAAGTAGATTTATAGAGGTCCGTAGGCGTTGGAAGGAGTTTGTAGGGTTTGTAGGATTTTGTAGGGGTTTGTAGTGTTGGTAGGGTTTGCAGGGGTTTGTAGAGGTTTGTGCATACACGCGAGTAAGCGGCAAAGGAAAACTGTACGCCAGCTGCTCGCACCTCACTCACCACCGGCCCACTAGTTATTGTGCTATGGCTAGAGGATACAACTCATTCGCAAAACGTCCACTTCTTGTAATGTACACCGCACTTATTCTCAATATGACCACTTCGCATAACCTCCACTTCGCAAAATATACACTCAATTTTTTTGCTCAAATAGACTAAAGGAGATGTCCAAAAAATATATGAAGGCCGGTATAAAAATAACTAGAAATTCTAAGCAACATAATAGTTATTTACGGATAAAGGGCATTTATTTGGCTATTTTTCAGCTAATGAAAAATAATAAATGTACCTCAATTTTTTTAAACTTGATTCAAATGTTGTGTTTTTCAAAATAAAGTTAGAACTTGTAACACTCCCAAAAGGTGAACTTGACGCTCTTTGGAAGGCAGACTAAGGAATTTTGATACTCTCTAGCTAGCGAGACAGGCCGCAGACAGACAACCACAAAGAACTTTTCATACGACTATCCTACCTTCGTTCCATGTTGTCGCGTTATTACTAATACTTCACTTATTAGTTTTTCTGTTCTGTGTAGGTTCAGGATACATTCTAAGTAGATACCTACCTACACTGTTGGAGAGTTCACTAATAGATAGGAGCTGCCTGTAATGATAATAGTACCTTTAGCAATATGCATAGGTACCTACATTCCTCGCCTCCTTATAAACATATGTATTTTTCAGGTAGCTCAGGGCACAGATAAATTTATTGTAAGTTGTGTGTTAGCACGTATTCCATTCAAGAAGAATATTTTAGTCATCATATCTTTGGGCACAGGAAGAAGAAGACGAAATAGCATATTTTCGTGTTAGATAATATTTTAGTCATCATATCTTTGGGTACAGGCAGAAGAAGACGAAATAGAATAATTTATTTTATGTGCGATCGCAGATATTTGTTTAGGGTGTTTTGGGTATTTTTATGTATAATAAAAAATATCTATCTATGTAATATATTGTATTAAGTATATCAGTTATCTAGTACACATAACACAAGCTCTGCTTAGCTTGGGGCTAGATAAAAAATGTGAAATGTGTAATGTGAACTGTCCAGCATTATTTATTTATTTATTTATTACACACATGTGGTTTTGGCATGTTTGTTTCATTATGTTTTCCCTTCAAGAACAATTTTATTATTTTCTCGGAAACGGAGGTTTTATAATATATCAAATTTATATAATCGAGTAGCCCAATAAATAAGCTTTTTTTAGATATATTCCATAACTTCTGAAATTTTCTCAGAATATTATACCACTTCTGGATATCTCCTTTATTCGCAATATGTACACTGGACTTTTAATAAAATGACTTATATTTTTTTTTTTTTGAGTTTTTTTGTTTTATACTTTTTACTTTTTTCATATGATTACATTTTGACTTCTTGGTTTTAAAAGTAAAATATAAATACAAGTAAAATGTAACGAAAAGTAAAAAAGTTGCAATTTCCACCAGGCAACACCACTTGTTCTCCCACACGATAGCCCTTTACTAGTCATCAAGCTCCGGCCATGCCTGCAGTCTCTTTTTTCAATTTGAAAATTGAAAACTTTACGATTCTACAAAATGACCACCAAACAATCCGCCATGCGCCATCATGGTTTTTAAAAAAGTTGTGATTTTGCACCCTATATACACCAAGATACTTACAACATTTCTATATAAACCAAATTTTCGAGTGTTAACTTTGGTAAAAAACTTTAATTCACCAAAGTCTAGTCGGACAAGTCTGTTTAAAAAACCCATTTTAGAGCAGCAATCTATTTTTTTATTTTTTTTATTTTATTCTTTAATCTATCCCAAAAAACAGTAGGATGCGTCGTTTGAACGGATCCGATCGGTCACCATTTCGAAGAAAGGTTTTGGTCAGCTTGGATTTTTGAAATGACAGATTTTTTCCCGAGTCTGATTAAAAACTAAACACTTTCCTAGAACATGTCCCATCACTAAAACGACTCCTTCTAGGAGAATAACGATGTCAATGAGTCAGTGAGCCAGTAACCCATATCCAGCTTTTTTGAAAAAAAAAATATAGTTAGAAAAGTGCGGTGTACATTATGAGAAGTGGATGTTTTGCGAATGACCAGTACCGTCTAGAAAACGTAATTTTTTTAAAGTGCGCCTCTAACTTAAAAATAAAACTAAATGGCGGCTGACGACTATGCCAAAATCGTCGACGCCCTTTGGATGGGTGGTATGGTATGTATGTTATGTATGGTAGTAACACATTTACTACCATACATTATCTGTGCTAGAAATCAAAATGAGTAGTTATTACATTGAAAATTGTAGAATGATATAGGTAGAATTTGTAGATTGATGTGATGCTCAATGCATCCACGGAAGGAGACGGACAGGTATTTTCTTAGGCCGGACACACATCACGGCACTATTCCACGGGAACAGACGGAGGGTCTACTCTTAGGCAAGACAGACCACTGCACACATCCACGTGAGGTGACGCACAGGTATTTTCTTAGGTCTTTTTTTTTTTTTTTTTTTTTTAACAATGATAGACCTTTGTTTGACCACGATCTCACCTGTTGGTAAGTGACGATGCGGCCGAAGATGGAGCACAAAGGTCTAGAAGGCGCCTATTCACTCTAGCCTTGAAGAGACCCAGATTATAGTTTTCAGGAAAGACAGACGACGGTAGTGTATTCCACTCCTTAGCAGTTCTCATTTTATAAAGGTAGAACTGAAACGTTTAGTACGAATAGAGGGTATACTAATGAGGTAAGGGTGGTACCGAGCCGTGCGCCTGCTCGTCCTATGATGAAAAGGAGATGGTGGGATCAGATCATGAAGTTCCTGGGAGCATTCCCCGAAATTTAACCTATAGAAGATCGAAAGGCACGCTACCTTACGGCGGTGCTCGAGACTCTGGATCTTAGTCTCCGCCATATGTTGCTCACCAATAAGCCTGAAAGCTCTGCGTTCGATCGAGTCCAAGGCAGCAAGCTGGTGTTTGGCCGAGCCATCCCAAACGTGGCAGCAGTACTCCATACCAGCCCGGACTTGTGCTTTGTACAGACTTAAAAGCTGTCCTGGTGTGAAGTAACGCTTTACCTTATTCAGGATACCCAGCTTCATGGAAGCAGTCGGACACACACCACGACACTCTTCCACGGGAAGACACGAAGGGTCTTCCCTTAGGCCAGACAGACCACTGTACACATCCACGTGAGGTGACGGACAGGTATTTTCTTAGGCCGGACACACACCTCGGCACACTTTCATGGAAAGACACGGAGTCTTCCCTTAGGCCAGACAGACCACTGCAAACATCCACGTGAGGTGACGCACAGGTATTTTCTTAGGCCGGACAAACACCACAGCACTCTTCCATAGGAAAAAACGGAGGGTTACTCTTAGGCCGGACATACCACTTCACACATCCACTTGAGGAGACGCACAGGTATTTTCTTAGGGCGGACACACATCACGGCACTCTTCCACGGGAACTAATGGAGGGTCTACTCTTAGGCCAGACAGACCACTGCACACATCCACGTGAGGTGACGTACAGGTATCTTCTTAGGCCCGACAAACACCACAGCACTCTTCCATAGGAAAAACCGGAGGGTAACTCTTAGGCCGGACATACCACTTCACACATCCACGTGAGGAGACGGAGAAGTATTTTCTGAGGCCGGAAACACATCACGGCATTCTTTCACAGGAAGAGACGTAGGTGCTACTCTTTGTTTGGACAGACCACTGTAAACATCCACTGGAGGAGACGGAGAGGTAATTTTTTAGGCCAGACACACCACGACACTCTTCCACGGGAAGAGACGGAGGGGCTACTCTTTGTTCGGACAGACCACTATAAACATCCACTGGAGGAGACGGAGAGGTAATTTTTTAGGCCAGACACACACCACGACACTCTTCCACGGGAAGAGACGGAGGGTATACTGTTAGGTCAGACAGACCACTGCACACATCCACTGGAGGAGACGGAGAGGTAATTTCTTAGGCTGGACACACACCTCTGCACTCTTCCTCAGAAAGAGACGGAGGGCCTACTCTTAGGTCGGACAGACCACTGCACACATCCACTGGAGTAGACGGAGAGGTAATTTCTTAGGCCGGACACACACCCCTGCACTCTTCCTCAGAAAGAGACGGAGGGCCTACTCTTAGGTCGGACAGACCACTGCACACATCCACTGGAGGAGACAGAGAGGTAATTTCTTAGGATCGAATCATGAGGTACTTATTTTGTTTATGCAACATCTGATTTTCTGCCACAACTAGATACCTTCCTGACGATCCATTTTTATAGGTAATGTGATTATCCAAATATCCAACAGAAATAATAAAAAAACTTACGTAAAAATTCTTTATTATTTATTTATTACTAGCACTAAAACTTATTATTTTTTGTGCGCATATTGTACTACTTTATGACCGTATGTGCGAAAATAATAGCAAGGCGCCTTAGAGAGTTTCCACACTATCCGATGCGATACCGTTATCGGCCGTAATTTTCATACATTTTATCGGTCTCCAATCAGATACCGACAAAATGTATGGAAATGTGTTCCGATAAGGATATCGGATCGGAAAGTGTGAAAACGCTCTTACCCGCCGATAGAATTCGGGTCATTGAACTCGGCGCATCCTGCGTCCCGCTCAGTGGGCGGGGCGACCCCGCGTGCTTCACACCCTGACATAAAAATTTTCGTTGGCCCTAAAGCGCCTTAAGCCTCCTAGTTCTCGCGAACTCAACTGTCGCTATCTGAAGAAGTGTTGATGAGCAAAAACGGGCAAAAAACAAAAAAAAAAAACGCGCCGCAAAGATTAGCATTCACCATGAATTCGGCACCTAATTGATTATAGACCCGTATGGTATTTATTTACGTATACATTTCTCTAATAAATCTGCAGTTTAAGTTTGGGTAAATAAAGTTTTAATGGATTTCTAGGCTCAAAATTCTTTAAAAATACATCATTGCTTCCTAAAGTAATTCTGGGTGTTGTTTCCGGCACTTTCCGGTAGGAGTATTATTGTTCTGTGGTTGTTTCACAAGAATACATTATTCTCTTAAGTACAAGTACTGTATATATTCTGTGGTACAAGCTAGCCAAGGGTATGATATTATGTAGTTCTTTGCAACTGTCCATGACCCAAAGATAGCCCTAACACACTTTTTCTGGACCCGAAATTTGAATTTGGGTAGTGTAGTACCTATTTGATTTACCTATAGCTTCGTGCACACATGGTGCACACCTCGTGCACACAGGCTAAATCATCAAGCAACACAGGCCTCCGTACCGTGCTCGATGGGCTAAATAGACAGATAGAATCGTTACCTACTCACTGAGTGACTTAAAGTTCCGGGGCTACCAGAAATAAATAATAAAAAAAAAACACACTAGGATTCCCTGTATCATGCACCAGCACCCACGGTGTCGCTGCTGCAGACCGCAGTCTACCCGCCGCTTCCCCAACGTGTGAGCCAGGGCCGCCCACCCGGCGCTCGCCCATCTCACCCTCATGAACACCATCCGGACGAA
This sequence comes from Operophtera brumata, assembly GCA_932527175.1. NCBI lineage: Eukaryota > Metazoa > Arthropoda > Insecta > Lepidoptera > Geometridae > Operophtera > Operophtera brumata. The sequence goes on along the minus strand of OW052239.1, from coordinate 27,159,513 downwards.
GGCGCGACCCCCGCGCCCCCTTCGGAAGCTAACACGGCAGGAGTGGCCGGGAACCCGATCGAGATCGTGCTCGGGGTCCTGACCGAGTTCCTGCTGGCCATCGCCGCCGGGGGGGACCTCCAAGGCGCGGCGTTGCGTGGACTGGCCTTGCTGCACCGACACCACAATGGATGAACGCGATCACCTGCGTCTCCTTTATTGGAATCCCGGGGGGGTGAGGAACCAGGTTCCGCCCCTCCGCCTCCTCGCCCAGTCCCAGGACGTCCACATAGTCCTGCTGGGCGAAACAAAGCTTGCCCCCAACTATGAACTCAGGGTGCCAAACTTCTTCGTCTACCGGCGGGACAAGGTGTCCCCGAATACCGGACACGCCTATCGAGGAACGGCGGTCCTGGTGAGGAGGGACATAGTACACGAAGAGGTCGAGCACCCCCCCTTCAGCGAGCTGCGGTCCAACGGGGTCCTGGTCAGGGCGTGGCGGAAGAACTCAAGATCTTCGCCGGATACCGCCCCCCCGGCCCCCGCTACTCGACGGCGGACACAGCGGCCATTTTCAACTCCACCACCCCCACCCTGCTTGCCGGCGACCTCAACGCTAAGCAAACAGAGTGGGGGTCCCGTGTGATCAATCCAGCCGGACGGAAGTTACTCCAAGACGCGGACAGAAATGGGTACGAGGTCCTTGGCCCGGACTCACCAACTCATATACCGACGTCAACCAGAGCCTCCGCCGACGTACTCGACATCCTGGTGAAAAAGAATATCCGCTGCCCAGTACAGATAGAGGTGCTGTACGATCTGGACACTCAGCACCTCCCAATTCTCATCACCCTCGCCCTGTCGGCGAACTTCACAGCGCTGCGTCCGACGGGCGTCAAAACTGACTGGGCGGCCTACACCACCGCACTCATGTCCATCGACGTCGGCCACCTGTCAACCCCAGCTGAGGTGGAGAACGAGGTGGCCAGGTTCTTAGAGGCCATTCAGAAGGCCAAGGTGGAGGCCTCCACACCGATTGCCGCGCGCCGACCACAGGTTCGCGACCAACTCCCGCTGCACATTAAGCGGGACCTGAAGAAGAAAAGGACTCTGCGCCGCGAGTGGGCGCGCTCGAGGTGCCCTCGGTTAAAGTCCGCCCTCAATAAGCTGTCCGCGGAGGTCTCAGAGGCCGTGAGGACCTGGCGTGGGGAGACCTGGGACCAAACCATTGACCGGGCCTCCGAAAATGACTCAAGCCTTTACGCGCTCAACAGAGCCCTCACGCGGGCCCCCCTACCGACTTACCCCCTGCTGGACCGTTTCGGGGTCCGGCGTTTCGCTCCCACCGACCGCGCTGAGATCCTCGTGGCGCACCTGGAGCAGCAGCTTACCCCTCATCCGGTCCCAGATGACGTCCCTCCTGAGGTTGTAGACCACCACACCCAGGTCGAAGAAGCAGTTCTCGAGTTCCTGTCGCGCCCTGCCCCGACTCTCGTCGGACAAGTTCATGTCCCCCGCCGAGGTTCGGAAGGCCATTCTCCGCCTTCATGGGCGCAAGGCGCCGGGCTGCGACGGGATAACCAACCTAGCACTCCGACATCTGCCGAGAAGAGGAGTGGTAGTCCTGACGCGGCTGTTTAATGGTATCCTGAGGACCACTCACTTCCCGGAGCTCTGGAAAACTGGGAGGGTGATAGTGCTCCCCAAGCCGGGCAAAGACCGTCGCCTGCCCGAGAGCTATCGGCCTATCACCCTTCTCCCATCGATTGCCAAGCTCTTCGAGCGCCTCTTCCTGGTCAGACTGCGGCCGACCATCGAGCCTCGGCCGGAGCAGTTCGGCTTCAGGAGTCGCCACAGTACGACGCTCCAGCTGGTGCGCGTGTTGAGCCACTGCGCGGAGGAGCTCAACGCCAGGCGCAGCACCGCCGCGGTCTTCCTGGACGTGGAGAAGGCGTTTGACCGCGTGTGGCACCCCGGCCTGCTCTTCAAGCTCCTGAGCACCAGCACGCCACCTGCCTACATCCGGATCGTGGCGTCCTTCCTGGATAACCGCAAGTTCTTTGTTTCGGTCGATTACACCGTCTCCAGCACCCGGACCATCTGCGCTGGAGTACCCCAAGGGAGTTGCCTGTCGCCCGCCCTGTACGCGCTCTATACCGACGACATCCCTAGCCTGGAGGGACACCTCCTCCCCGGGGAGAGGGATGTGTCGCTAGCGCTATTTGCGGACGACAGCGCATACCTCGCCTCCTCGCGAAGCGCGGACATCGTCGCGAGCCAGATGCAGCGCCTCCTGGATCTCCTACCTCTGTGGCTCGACAAGTGGCGCATGGCAGTCAATGTCGGCAAGACGGCCGCCCTCTTTGTCTCGAGCCGCCGCCGACCACCTCAGCCTCTGTTGCTCCGGGGCCAGTGCATCGAGTGGAAGCCGCACGTCCGGTACATCGGCGTAGAGATTGACAGGTCGTTGAGGATGGTCCCACAGGCGAACCGCGCGGTCACGCAGGCGCGCGCCGCCAGCGCCATGCTCCGACCTGACCTCCAATCCCACCTGCCGCTGAGGACCAAGGTGCGGATCTACAAGATGTACGTACGGTCCCGGCTCACTTACGCAGCCCCGGCATGGTACGCGCTGCTCTCCGCGTCCAACCGAAGAAGACTACAGGTAGTCCAGAACACCGCGTTGCGGGTGTGGGAGCGGGCCGTTACATCCGCAATGATGTGATCGCGCGCGATGTGCGAATCGAGAGCGTCGAGGACTTCGTGGTGATGTCGGCGCGTCGGATGTTCGATAGCGCCGACAACTGCCGCCACGCCCACCTCAACGCCCTCGCGCCCCGCACGCGCGCCCCCCAGACCGTCCCGGACCGTGGCGGCCCGGTCCCAGAGACCTCCTAGTAGCTTCAGACCCCGCTTCGGACTCCGCGTCGAGCGGAGTGTAAACAACGCACAGAGAGTCTCCGCACATAGTGCGTACCGCCGTGTTACGGCAAAACCCACTGACCCAGGGGCAGCCGCCCCTGGAGTTGAAGCCATGGTAGAGAAAGACGTTTCAAGGCCCTCTCCTAACGCCCCCAAGGGGGTGCAAAAAGATCATCATGATGGGTAAGAGGAACTACGAGTGTCATGGTACCATAATACACAGACACGGAAATATTTGCAGATCATACATGGATGACAACAAATGTTTGAAAACAGCCCCCCGTCCCGCAGCGGGAATCGAACCAGCAACCTCCCGCATCTCAGCCGGCTACTAGTTTACCGAGCCTGAGCACAGAATAAATAATAGTACGCTGGAGGTCGAATTATCAATTATTTTCCTTTGTTTTTACTTGTACAGAGCGACCTAAAAATTGTGTTAGAGCAGGAAAGAACCAACAACTGTAAAGGTCCAACTATAATTAATATAATATCACATCTATGTTATTGGTTCTTTTCTGGTTGGCCACCCAAGTCCAATGTGACCTACACATAGGTACCTACCCACAGGTGTGGTAGGTTGAAGTGACCCTTAAAAAAAAGGATAACGTGCAAGAATTAAATGCGCCTCTCAGTGGCTTCTTTCATGGACATGTCTTGAGTTTTGGTTCAAAGAAAGAAAAGAGAGAAAATTTATTTATTTTTCCACGACACAAAACACAAAAAAGCGGCCAAGTGCGAGTCGGACTCGCCCATGAAGGGTTCCGTAGCAGCAAGTAACATAATATAAAAGTTCTTGGATGGAATACGATTAATGACGTATTAAAAAAAAACTACTTACTAGATCTCGTTCAAACCAATTTTGAGTGAAAGTTTACATGGTAATGTACAGTGGCGGAATGAAAAGGTTCGTCAATTTTCAAAGAAATCCCCTTAGCTTGTCGCGAGCACATATTACCTTTTCCAACTATACTACTGCGCAGACTGCTGTATGGAAAATCATAATTTAATTGTTTACTAACAAAGATCAAATTTGCAAACCTTTAATCAGTTGCTTGTTTATGTTTTGATACGAAACCTTTTTTATTGAGTTGACCAGAAGTTTTGAAATTTAATTCCACAGAGAACTTTTTTAGTATTATTCATTGACAGTGTATGTCATTTGTCTCCATAGTTATTTTCAGTAATATCAAAATATTCTAGATAATTATTCTCATTCTCTATTTGTCGTAATGCCCAGAAGTTTAACAATAGAGCAAAGGGCAGAAATTATTGCTGAACATGAATCTGGCTACAATATTAGCAACTTATCGGCTCGCCTTAATATTACTAGAGACAGTGTAAGGTTCTGGATCAGGAGACATGGCGAGGAGGGGGTTTTAACAGATCATCGTCATACCAATTCTGGACGCCGCCCGCTTCTTACCGGTGCACAAAAAGATTTTATGAGACAACAATATGAAGAAAACGGTTTCATATCAACAAATAGGTTTGCTCAAATGTTTGAAGTTTGTCCCAGAGTGATCAGAAATGCGTTACACTCTATGGGCCTTCATCACAGACGACACGTCCAAAAAGTTGCTCTGACGAGAGCTCATAAGGAGGCACGCTTAAGATTTGCTCAAACGTATTTAAACTTCGATTGGAGTACCACTATATTTACGGATGAAAAATGCTTTAAATCTAGCCAGCATGGAAGACTTAATTTGTGGAGATATAATGGCACAAGATATACGGAAGAATATGTAGTGCCCAATTTCAATTCTGGACGGATCTCTGCCAACATGTGGGCGTGGATGTCATCACATGGTGTAGGCGAGCTCGTTCTTCTTCCATCGAGGGCAAACGCAGAAAATTATCTATCGGTTCTGGAAGAAAGTATGCTACCAACTGTCCGTAACGTATTTCCAGCAAACGAATTGCCGCAGTTCAATTTATCCACGACAATTCCCGCATACACTCTGCTCGTATTGTGAATGAGTGGTTCAATCGACATCGGGAGGTTGAGGTTATTCCCTGGCCAGCAAGATCTGCAGATTTAAACCCCATAGAGAATCTATGGGGTTTAATGGTCCAGCGGTGGGTTAATAACAATGAAAGGACAAAAGAGGCCATAGAAAACCACTGCCAAACCATTTGGGAAGAGACAAGAGGAACGAACCTATGCTCTCGGCTTGTGGGTTCTATGCGGGAGCGATTGCAGAGTGTAATTAACGCTAACGGAGGTTATACCCGTTATTAAAAATATTATATACTTAGTTGTTTTTGTTATTATCTGCAGTGTAATATTATCTGTAATCTGATGAACAGACGGACAGTCAGACCGACCGACGACAGCGTAGGGTTAGCGATAGGGTCCCGTTGTTAGCACGCTTTGGGTACGGAACCCTAAAAATCATTACAGTCTATCGACAACACAGAAAAATTGTTTGTTTGGTGGATTGCTGCTTATATCCGTTGCCATGGTAACTGAAGTTTATTTTCGTAATATTGACACATTGGTAGTTCTGATACAGTACTATGTCGGTAAAACAGTCCATATGAAATACTATGTCGGTAAAACAGTACCTATGCTTTTTGCATTGAACAATCAAAAATAGGCTCTAAGGTGACGAACATTTTCATACCACCACTGTACATTATATATTTTTTTTAGTTTTATCATTCTCTTATTTTAGAAGTTATGGGGGGGGGACACACTTTTTACCACTTTGGAAGCGTCTCTCGCGCAAACTATTCAGTTTAGAAAAAAATTATATTAGAAACCTCAATATCATTTTTGAAGACCTATCCATAGATACCCCACACGTATAGGTTTGATGAAAAAAATAAATTTGAGTTTCAGTTCTAAGTATGGGGAACCCCAAAAATAAAAAACTACTTACTAGATCTCGTTCAAACCAATTTTGTGTGAAAGTTTACATGGTTACATGGTAATGTACATTATATTTTTTTTTGTTTTATCATTCTCTTATTTTACAAGTTATGGGGGGGGGGGGGGGGGGGCACACACTTTTTATCACTTTGGAAGCGTCTCTCGCGCAAACTATTCAGTTTAGAAAAAAAATATATTAGAAGGTTTCTAATATAATTTTTTTCTAAACTGAAGTTCTTTGATGGAATACGATTTATGACGTATTAAAAAAAAACTACTTACTAGATCTCGTTCAAACCAATAATTTTGAGTGAAAGTTTACATGGTAAGGTACATCATATTTTTTTTTAGTTTTATCATTCTCTTATTTTAGAAGTTACGGGGACACACACACACACACACACACACTTTTTACCACTTTGGAAGTGTCCCTCGCGCAAACTATTCAGTTTAGAAAAAAATGATATTAGAAACCTCAATATCATTTTTGAAGACCTATCCATAGATACACCACACGTATAGGAATGATGAATAAAAAAAAATTGTGTTTCAGTTCTAAGTATGGGGAACCCCAAAAATAATTGTTTTTTTTTCAATTTTTGTGTAAAAATCTTAATGCGGTTCACAGAATACATCTACCTACCAAGTTTCAACAGTATAGCTCTTATAGTTTCGGGAAAAAAAGGCTGTGACATACACGGACAGACAGACAGACAGACAGACATGACGAATCCATCCTAAAAAGGCCACTTTTTTGTTCGAGTCGGACTCGCCCATGAAGGGTTTCGTAGCAGCAAGTAACATAATATAAAAGTTCTTGGATGGATTACGATTTATGACGTATTAAAAAAAACTACTTACTAGATCTCGTTCAAACCAATTTTGAGTGAAAGTTTACATGGTAATGTACATTATATATTTTTTTTAGTTTTATCATTCTCTTATTTTAGAAGTTATGGGGGGGCACACTTTGGAAGTGTCTCTCGCGCAAACTATTCAGTTTAGAAAAAAATTATATTAGAAACCTCAAAATCATTTTTTAAGACCTATCCATAGATACCGCACACGTATAGGTTTGGTGAAAAAAAATTGAGTATCAGTTCTAAGTACCTATACCAAAAAAAAAAAAAAAAAACTTATTGGGGTTCACAGAATACATCTACCTACCAAGTTTCAACAGTATAGTTTCGGAAAAAAAAGGCTGTGACATACACGGACAGACAGACATGACGAATCCATAATGAAATCCACATGAAAACAAAAATAAAAATCTATTAAGTAGGTTACAAGATCAGTACCTAGGTAGGTAAGATAAATCTTACATAGGTAAACAAAAATAATAACAAAAAGAAATAAAAATTGCTAGGTACAAACTTTGGCAGGTAGGTAAGTTGATAGGTTGTGTGTGTTGTGTGGGGTCAAACAGGTCCCTGTCTCAGAATATGCTGCACCAGACCTAGGTTTAGTTAAGCTAGGCTATATCCTCACATAATTTTCCTTCATAGTTTATATCTGAGTGTGTGGGAGTGCAAGAGTTTGTTAAAAATCCTTGAAGATGCAGGTACCTACTTAGGATTCTGGTTTCCAATTCAGTTCTACATAGCTGCCTACCTAGACCAATGCACCTAATAGTAGGTACTTGTACCTAATTATTGAGTTATTACTAATATTTAATAGCAATATTTAGGATATTGCTTTCTGTCGACGCCTGAAAAAATATTTTTTCTCGTAAATTTATGGGGTGACAAGACATATAGAACCGACACCAAATCTTAAAATAAACAATCACAGAGGGCTTTTAATTTTCAAATAAAAAAAAAATTGTCGTTCGATTTGGCTCGTTAGATGGCGCTGACTCAACCGTGCTTGTCAAAATTAACAAATGCAATGTCTGTGTTTTTGTGTGAATACCATGAAAATATATCACTACGTTGTTGACGTTGACAGTTAAGTACAGAGCTGGCGCCATCTATTTTCAAGGCTATATGCATGATGTGAAACGGCCGTGAAAACCCCTCATTGTGATGCAGTCTCAGGTTTTCATTAATTCATGAAATCTGCCATCGGCCATCTGCGCTCACCAAAAGCCCGGTAAAGCAGTCATGGCCCCAGGCGGTCAACTGAATATAAATCATTCCGAAAAAAAAAACGATACCGTTTCGTTTTTAGCCTTAGTTCCATGCCTTTAGTACATCTTCCTAGCCATATACTATCCATGGATGTAAGTTACTACATGATGTAACATCCATGGACATGTACATCCATGGATGTAAGTTCTACATCCATGGATAGCCAGACCAAGTATACACCTACGTCCATGCGATGTTCCTTGGCATGAAGGCCACCTTGGCCCACAGAGTACTTTGTTATCCTTGGCCATAAAAATAAAAAAAAACAAAGGTACATACGAACATGAAGCTAGATTTAACCTTTATCTTCATGGGTATGAACAAGGAACATCCTAAATTCCTAAGTAGTCTGTGCAAGGAACAACATTAATTCATAACCTCGGGGGTTATGAATTAGCTAAAATGTTGCAAATAATGCCATACATTGCAAATAATGTATATATTCTGTAATATGCACAGAAGCAATTACCTAAGATAAGAAGTGAAGAAGAAGAAATACATGTAGGTATCTTCGTCTTCGTATCATCCTATAGTAGTCTGTGCTTCGTATGTAGTTTCTTCTAAATGTTTTTGAAAGAAATTTAAAATATTATTTATTTTCTTTTTACTGACTGAACCAAAAACTACAATATATTACGACTGAACCTTTCGTTTTAGCGCACTATTCAATGATCGGATACTTTACATAAAGTACTTACTCAATACTTAGTACCCGTTGTGTGTGTAATCAATCAAGGTCTACTAGTAGACTCAATTTCTCAAGAATGTCTACTTCTGTGTGCCGAGTGTGTCTTGCCGGAGATATTAGAATGCACAGCATTGAGGACATCCAACTCATAGAAATATACGAAAAACTAGCCAACGCCAAGGTGTGTACAATACGCTACGTTTTGTTGAACTTTGTGTTTCAATGCTCACTCTCACCCAACACCACTGCTAGCTAATGAATAATCCATTTGTTTCAGCTCGATACAGAAGTTGGAATGCCTAACACGGCATGCTACATTTGTTACTCGCAACTGCACAGATCCCGTAGATTTTCGGACGTGGCTCAACAATCAGATAGAATCCTTAGACATGTATTGCAGGAAGGCATTGAGGTAAGTTGCATTCTGCTTCTGGAGGTTATGTGTGAAAACAAAAACCATGATTCTGGTAGGAATTTACTGACCATCGATTTTAAGGAGGGGCAGGTCAGCCCCTGTGAAGTGGAAGTTGAAGAAGCCCCACTCGAGTAAAAAAATAAAGGAAATGTTGTGTGGGTATAAGTATGGTTCTCATGGTACCCAAACCCAAAGGGTAAAACGGGAACCTATTACTAAGGCTCGGGCTGTCCATCTGTCTGTCTGTCACCAGGCTGTATCATGAAACGTGATAGTTAGATAATTGAAAATTTCACAGTTGATGTATTTCTGTTGCCGCTATAACAACAAATACTAAAAAATAGAATCAAATAAATATTTAAGGGGGCTCCCATACAACAAACGTGATTTTTCCAAATGTAGGTTAAGCAATGATCAGCGAGGTCAATTTTTGGATGAGTGACCACTCTTTGTGATTTTTATGTTTATTTTCTTACAAACGTGTTTTTTTTTTTTTGTAGATAATGGTACAGAACCCTTCGTACGTGAGTCTGACTCGCACTTGGCCGGTTTTTTTATTAAGGTTGGGGAGGGGGAGAGGAATCCCTTCCCCTATTTATTTAGTTATTTATTTATAATACACAGACAGCTCTCGGAGCTGATGCGTGTATATCTTAGTCCTTATCAGTGCACTTTAAATGTTTGTCAAATCTATTTTTGAAAGAATTCACTGAGGGGGCACTGATCACTGAGTCTGGTAGCCGGTTCCAAGTGTGCACAACACGGTTGGGCAATATGTGCATCATCGGATTGCTGGTACTTGGCCCGCGTTGCAGCTTCAGCGAGTGTCCTCTGAGTCCTATATTATTGTTCATGGTATATAGTGTCTGTGATAAATCTGGTATACTGTAGTGGTTGTTTAGGATATTGTAGGTCTCTATTAGGTCTCCACCCTCTCTACGTTGCTGAAGGGTGAATCCAAGTTCATGAAGTTGTTCCTCATATGTAAGTGCTTTAAGACCAGCCGAGCAATTAGCTATCTCCTGTTTCTATCAGCATAGCGCTGTTTCAATGCTGTTTCTATTGAAAATGACGTTTTAGCGATCATGCAACTCACCCTATTGCTAACAAAGCTTAATTACAACAAAAAGCCTTTTGACATGTAGTGTTTCTATCGATAGTATGAAGTAGCGATTATGTACCGCTGTTTCAATGAATAATGACAGCATTTGATCGCAACACAACCTATTGCAATAGAAACAAGTAAATGGTTGTTTCAAACCATAGAAATCTAAAAGGTTAGCCATAAAAGTGGATTTTTTTATTGTTTGAACATGGTTTATTTACATTCCAAATCAAATAAAAACATTCAGTACGTACAAAACACTTTTACTACTATTTAGCGGTATATATTTTTAACAAAATAGCGCATATTTTGTTAAAAATATTAAATTGGAGTCGAACGAATCAACACAACTTGGGTCTATAGGTATATATACATTTCACTTCAATGTGGTTATTTACTTTCCTTCGAAACCTTAAGTATTTGATAATTCGTATATTTGTTAAAATGTAAACAAACTTTTCTCACAAGGATTGACTAATAGGATACTACGCATCGCACAAGTCACACAGCACAGAGTAAAAATATGTTTCTATTATAGACAAAGCATAAAAGAGTCGTATTATACGGTTGATTAAAAATGGTTAGTACGTTGATACACGGTTCATAGCGTAATCGTACTTTGTAAAGTGGTCGGGTTATCCATAATTCGTACAAACTTCTGTGGTGCGATCAGCTAAATATGTTGCAAACGATTTCTATCGTCCGCTTGATGCTAACAAAATAATATTTCTATCGATGTTTTCCGATCAGCTATCTTTTCTTGCTCCGATTTCTATGGACTTCTATCGATGTGTTACAATCTGAAGTTTGTACGAATTATGGATAACCCGACCACTTTACAAAGTACGATTACGCTATGAACCGTGTATCAACGTACTAACCATTTTTAATCAACCGTATAATACGACTCTTATATGCTTTGTCTATGATAGAAACATATTTTTACACTGTGCTGTGTGACTTGTGCGATGCGTAGTATCCTATTAGTCAATCCTTGTGAGAAAAGTTTGTTTACATTCTAACAAATATACGAATTATCAAATAATTAAGGTTTGGAAGGAAAGAAAGTAACCACATTGAAGTGAAATGTATATTTACCTATAGACCCAAGTTGTGTTGATTCGTTCTACTCCAATTTAATATTTTTAACAAAATAGCGCAATACCGCTAAATAGTAGTAAAAGTGTTTTGTACGTACTGAATGTTTTTATTTGATTTGGAATGTAATTAAAACCATGTTCAAACAATTAAAAAAAACACTTTTATGGCTTACCTTTTAGATTTCTATTGTTTGAAACAACCATTTACTTGTTTCTATTGCAATAGGTTGTGTTGCGATCAAATGCTGTCATTATTCATTGAAACAGCGGTACATAATCGCTACTTCATACTATCGATAGAAACACTACATATCAAAAGGCTTTTTGTTGCAATCAAGCTTTGTTAGCAACAGGGTAAGTTGCATGATCGCTAAAACGTCATTTTCAATAGAAACAGCATTGAAACAGCGCAATGCTGATAGAAACAGGAGATAGCTAATCGCTCGGCAGATTGTAACACATCGATACAAGTCCATAGAAATCGGAGCAAGAAAAGATAGCTGATCGGAAAACATCGATAGAAATATTATTTTGCTAGCATCAAGCGGACGATAGAAATCGTTTGCAACATATTTAGCTGATCGCACCACAGGCGCCATTTTCGTAACCCATTTTTTTTTTTATACTACTGAATGACGGAGCAAGCAGATGGCCCACGTGATGTTAAGCGGTAACCTCTGCCTATGAACAGTGCATTACCTCATAGGACACGTTCACCTAGGACGCACCCTATGTGGCATTGCAATGCGCCCGCCACCCTGAGACATAAAGATGAAAGTCTCATGTGCCTGTAATTTCACCGGCACCCTTACCCTTCAAACCGGAACACAGCAATGCGAGCACTACTGCTTCGCGGCAGAAATAGGTATGGTGGTAGTACTTCCCCGGACGAACTCTTTCACAAAAAAGCTCTACTACTACTAAAACTACTACTCTCGTTGTACTCGCTCGAGAAGGTTAATATCTTTTTTGAAGTACGGGCTCCAAATCTGGAATGCATACTCTAATAATGGCCTCAGATATTTCTTGTAAAGTTTTATAAACAACTCCCTGTTAATGCATGTGAAAGCCTTCCTTATTATGCACATTATAGAGTTTGCTCAGATTGCTAACATTGACTATGAGTCTGATACTAGACTTGTAAGTCATGGTGTTCCTCAAAGAAGCGTTTTAGGGCCTCTTCTGTTTCTGATTTATATAAATGATCTACCTCAAGTGACTAGTCATTCCATGACTCTATTTGCTGATGATAGTACTGTTTTATTCGTAAATGATAAATCTCATAATTTTGAATTTGACATTAATTGCACATTGACATCTATTATTAATTGGCTGACATTGAATAATTTGAATATAAATTTGAATAAGACATTTGTAATGAATTTTAAACAGAGATGTGGTGCTGGTTTTGACATGAATAATATTAATTATCTGGGTGCTAAGGTAGGTGAAGTTGACAGTATTAAATTTCTGGGACTTACAATTGACAGTAAATTGAATTGGAAACCTCATGTTGACAATGTCTGTAGTCGGTTTCATCAATTTGCGTATGCACTTTTCAAACTACGTAGAGTTACGAATGAGTCAGCTGTACTTACAGCCTACCATGGACATGTTGCGTCAATCCTACGTTACGGCATAATATTTTGGGGCAACTCCACAGATGAATTGAGAGTTTTTTGAGCACAGAAGCGTTGCGTAAGAGCCATTTGCAGTCTAAAGAAGAGGGAATCGTGCAAGAAACACTTTACAGAACTAAAAATTCTTACTACAGCTGCATTATACATTAGCGAAATCGCTGTATTTGTCAAAACCAACCCAGAGCTGTTTAAATGGTTTGCAGTTGGAAGTCGCTTAGAGGGTAATTGTCGAAATGTTTCATGTAGAACAAAATTGCTGCGCAAGAGCGTGTTTTGCATGGCACCCATCATTTTTAATAAGATACCGCCCGCCTTCTGTTCGAACGTTACGTTTAAATGCCTTTAAAATGAAATTAAATAATTTATTGTTCAAAAAAGCATAGATGAGTCCTTATCTGACCATAATATAGTGTAATGGTATTTTTAGGTTTAATTTGACATCTGTTCGTATTCAAATTTTATTTTTAATTTGTTTTAAATTTATTATTTTTAATAATTTAAATAAAATGTGTAACTATTTTGCATGCCAACATTGGTAAAGCATGGCTGGATTTACAATACTATTTTGTCACCTGTTTTTATGTGTACCCATGTTTGTAAATTAATAAATGATTATGATTATGATTATGCTCTTTTCACAATCGCCACTATTATGTTTATCCCATTTCAGGTTGCATGTGATCAAAACTCCAAGATCAAACTCTCTGTCTGTCCACCTTCTCAAGTGAACTTCCATTAACTGTGTAATTACATTTAGGTTTTTTTCTTCCAATGTGAAACACTGTGCACTTCTTCTTGTTCAGGGTGAGAAGCCAGTCTTGTGTCCATTGGTTTATTCTGTCCAGGTCTTGTTGAATGATGTTTTGGGCGAGGAGTGGGTTTCCCATAATTTTAGTGGCATCAAAGTGATAGCAAAGATTCAATGTGCTGGTCCAAGTCTGTAAGAAATATTCCAAAAAGGATTGGCCCAAGCACAGACCTTTGTGGCACACCACTGCTTACTCTATGAGGCTCTGACTGAGCTTCTCCGACCCGAACTCTGAAGGTCCTGATAGGAATGCCTCTATCCACTTGAGAAACCTGCCTCTGATGCCAAAGTGTTCCAGTTTGGAAATAAGCCTCCTTATTGGGACTCGTTCAAAGGCTTTTTCATAGTCTAGGTATATAATGTTAAATTTATTTTGAAATCCCCCCCCTCCCTTGGCAAGACTGAAAAACAGCGTCTGGTTTTCGGACTAGGCACAAAAAGCTGAGTCGTTGCCTTTTCACCAAACAACCTATTTTATTTTATTCTGTATTTTCTCATTTTTACTTTTATATGATTGTACTTTGTATGTAATTATTTTTTTTTTGGTGAATAAATGTATTTTATTTCTTTTCTTTAATGTCTGTCGGCTGACGCTCGTCCCAAGCTAGTGTCCAAATGTCTATACAGCTAAGTAGGTTTGTGACAGTTGAAAGACCTAGTATGAAGCCATGTTGTCTATCTGACAGCACTTTTTCCTCGGATAAGAAGCTTCTAATCTCTGTGGCTATTATCTTCTCCATGGTTTTGCAGATAAGGCTAGTGAGGCTTATAGGGTGGTAGTTGGCTTCAACCTGTTTATTACCTTTCTTATAAATAGGTGTAACAATAGCTTCTTCCCAGTCATAAGGGAGTTCACCTTGGTCAAATGAGGTAGCCATTATGGCCGCCAACCTTGTACATATAGCTTCATTACATCTCTTTAGCAAAATAGCAGGCATATCATCAGGGCCCATAGCAGTATCATCTTTAAAGGTCATGTTGGCTTTTCTGACTGAGTCTGGCGAGAACTCGACACTGTCTAAAGATTGTACACCTCTCGGTGCTTGGATTGGAGGGATTGGTATGTGAAGGGGTTCCCTGACATATGACTTGTCGAATTGTTTAGCGGAATATATGAATATGGGGAAATGCGTAAACTTAAAGGCTGTTGGGGCTATTGCCTCGCCTTCGGCTCGCAGCTCACGTGGTGATCACTGTTCTCTAGTGTTTGAAATCCATGTCGGACGGCCACTCATTCTGATCTTTTATTTAACTTGACCTGTTAGTGTGGGACAGAACAATTCTTGTAACTGAATTTTGAACCAGTTAAACTCAACCGATTAAGCTGTAATTTTCCATACCTGTCAAGTTCCCATGACAATACGATATAATTGTGACAGCGAGCTGATCTGATGATGGAGACGGAAGGTGGACAATGGAACTCTTTGTAGATAATAGTAGACGGGGCATGTTTGGGTTCATTTTGATCAGTACACAGTCCCAATCACTAATTTTATAAAAGCTTGTGTTGAGAAATATTTTTTTCCAAAACTATTATTATTTGCAAGTATACCTATACCTCTGTACACCTATATCTCTGGTTGTCTGGATATAGGGTCTCTGCCACAATTTGTGGTTTCTTTGACCAATTTTGATTTAATACGCATTTAGGAAAATTAGAACTTCTAAGTTGCTAAAACTGTGTATACCTTTTTAACCTTGTGTACTAGAAGCCAAGCACTAAGTTAAGGGAGTGGGATGTGAACTCTCAACAAAAATTGATTCGTCAAGTTACATGGAGATGTGTTAGTGTGATCAGTAGCTGGCCTCCTCACTGCCTCCTTACAAGGGGTAGTGCAATAAGCACAATCTTTAAGTACTTTACTTGTTTCTGATTCCAGGTGATGCACACAGCCTACGATATGCTAAAGCTGGAGAAAATTCTAAATATGTCAGTGACACCGACACAGTGCATGTCTATAGATTATGACTCGGCCACTGGAAGAACTCGTGTAACTTTTACAGAAGAACAAGTAGTGGTCAAACAAGAAACAACAGCTGAAGAACAAGTAGTGGTCAAAGAAGAAACAACAGGTGAAGAACAAGTAGTTGTCAAAGAAGAAATAACAGCCGAAGAACAAGTAGTTGTCAAAGAAGAAACAACAGCTCAAATAGTTGTTAAAGAAGAAACAACAGCTGAAGAACAAGTAGTTGTCAAAGAAGAAATAACAGCCGAACAACAAGTAGTTGTCAAAAAAGAAACAACAGCTCAAGAACAAATAGTTGTCAAAGAAGAAACAACAGCTGAAGAACAAGTTATTGTCAAAGAAGAAATAACAGCTGACGATGAAGAAATGTTTGAAGAGAGTGCAGTTGTTGATCATTTTAAAATAAGTGATGGTTTAAATATAATGGAACAGTCAATCGAAGAGGGCGGTGAGACTAGCGACATGGGTATGTATTTCTATTGTGATGTGTGCAATAACAGATATGCCCATAAATACATCCTATTGAGACATCTGAGAACTCACACTGGAGAAAAGCCTTACGCCTGCAACAAATGTAATAAAGCATTTAATAATAAAAGTCATTTGACAACACATATGCTAATTCACACTGGAGAAAAGCCTTACGCCTGCAACAGATGTGATACGGCATTCATTAAAAAAAGTGATTTGACACGACACATGCTAATTCACACTGGAGAAAAGCCTCACGTCTGCAACAGGTGTGATAAGGCATTTAATCGAAAAGGTCATTTGACACGACACATGCTAATTCACACTGAAGAAATGCCTTACGCCTGCAACAGATGTGATAAAGCATTTAATTGTAAAAGTAATTTGAAACAACACATGCGTATTCATACTGGAGAAAAGCCTTACGCCTGTAAGATATGTGATAAGGCATTCAATCAAAAATGTACTTTGAGAACACACATGCTAATTCACACTGGAGAAAAGCCTCACACCTGCAATATATGTGATAAGGCATTCAAACACAAATTTGCTTTGACACGACACATGCTTATTCACTCTGGAGATAATCCACATGCCTGAAACGCTACAGATGCAATAAAACATAACCGAGATGGAGACTTCAATAAGTGCGCGTGCAATCTATCAGAAAAAAGCCGTGGACGTGACTTTAGGTGACCTTGAGCGCTCGGATGTCTGTTAGAGGCGATGATGCCTGCTAAAAATAATTATATATTTACATCAGACCTACCCGAGACACCAGCCGGCCTAGACAAACGGCATTCGTTGATTACATTTCTACAGACGTAATACAATTCAATTCAATTCATTTATTTCAGGCAACAGTGAAAAATGTACATTGTACCTAGACAAAGGCGCATAGTAATACACTCATCAACACGGTCTAGGGATATTTCATACTCAATTAAATAACTCGAAAAGTACTGGCCGCATTGGAATCTTTTATACACCGATTTGTTTGTAATTTATCTCAGACTAATTCAAAATTCAAATTTTTGAAAATTCTTTTGTTTCGGTGGCATAAAAATGTCTTGATGTGTAGGAGAGGGAATTTTCATTTGTGCGAAATTTAGAAAACATTACGAATTACGTTTAGTTACAGTTTTTTTTCATTTTTAAACGAAAGATAAAGTTAAAATTGAGCTATTGTAGCCATGCAACGCCAACATTTGACGAGGGCGGAGATTTTACGAGCTGTGCGAATGCTGGAAGCTGGGTCTGTTCAGCGTAATGTTGCTGAGGCCATCGGGACCCACCAAAATGTAATTTCAAGATTGTGGACACGCTATCGTGCCACAGGTGAAGTAGCGGAGAGGCACCGGGGGCCAAGTCGCATCACTACCCCCAGACAAGACCGATTTTTGCAAATTACTGCGCGAGCTCAACCAAATGCAACGGTGACTCAATCGGTCCAAAGGCTGCGAGTGGAACACCAAGTGCTTGTGAGTGGCCAAACTGTAAGAAGGCGACTGCATGAAAGCAATCTACGCTCTCGTAGACCACTCCGGGTCCCACCTTTACGGAGAGGCAGTCGTGGACGACGATTAGAATGGGTTCGGAACCACGTGGACTGGGGCCGTGAGCAATGGTCCAATGTGCTGTTCACGGATGAATCCAGGTTCGGCTTCCATCCAGATTCACGAAAGACGCGTGTTTGGCGAGTTCCTGGACGATGGAGCCGTCTTCAGAACCCTCAGGAAGTTCACCCATACCAAGGAGGAACAATTATGGTTTGGGCAGGAATTCGTCTTGGAGGACGGACAGATCTCGTATGACGGCAGAACGATACGTCCAACAGGTGCTGGGGCCCGTAATCTTGCCCCACAGAACACAAATGGGGCAAGATTTCCTGCTCATGCACGACAATGCCCGGGCACACACGGCGAGAACGGTAGCAGCTTGGTTACATACACACAATGTTAGGGCCTTAGACTGGCCTGCTCAATCGCCAGATCTAAATCCCATTGAGCATGCGTGGGATATGCTGCAAAGAAGAGCTCTGAAGGAAGTTCCTGAAAATCTGGCTACAGAAGTTCAACTTTTTGCGCACCTCAGAAGGACATCGGACAATATTCCGCAGCAACACATTGACAACCTTGTTCTGAGCATGACGAATCGTTGCCGATGTGTTATGAACATCATGGGCGCTTTCTCAGACTACTAACTTCAAGTTTATACACACAAATTAAATGATTTTTCTTTTTTTTTCAGTTTTTACTCATAAATTAAAAGTTAATTCATATACGGTCTATGCTTCATTTTTTTTTCCATAAAATCGTGAAATTTTAATCGAAGCTTAACCATTATTAAAAAATGGTAGAATATTAATATAACGTATCTTTTAAATATATACATGTCATATAAATAATTAAAAAACTAGACCGTCACTGGAAGCTTTATATTGAGAAAGCATATCCGTTTCCGTCGTATTTCAACCAGTTTTCGTACTTTTAATCCGAGTATTTCCGATCCAGTGGCGACACCTGGCGGCCGCGCGCCATTTTAGTTTCATAAAATGAAGCGCGCCATCTTGACTTCATTGGCGTTTCGTATTCCGTCGAAGCAACTTGTGCGCAGCAGCTCCGTCCCTACCACTGTTGCGTATAAATACTTATATATATAATAATCCTAAAGTGAATAAGTGATGTTGATAATACGTAAGTAAAAGCTTGCAGTATTTAAAGTGGTTAAATTGTGCCGGGAACTGTAAGTACCCTCTATATACATTTAACCTTGTTAGTACTTGATCATTTGCTTTAACGGGTTTCCGTTCGGATCTCGTACATTGTTTTAAATTTACCAGTTTTAATTCGTACAGTGGTCGTGCATTTTTTGAGGTTACAGAACCACGTAGTTTGTAATGCAATAGATTAACGTTATTTATCTTATAGTAATGAATGCTAATGAGCCCAACACTGCTGCCAAGCCGCAGGCTGCAAGCACGCAAGCGTGTTCGAACCAATTCCAGCAGCAGCTCATCGAGCTCGTCCACGCCGACTGTGGAACATGCCACCGGCAGGAAGTGGCAGCGCTGCCGCCACCGACAGGAAGCAAAGCGCGCCCATCGTCCTGCTGATGCTAGGCTGGATAAACTAGTCCAGGATATGGGTGAGCTCTAAAATACGGTAACCAATTTTATAACCTCAAACAATTCCGCTTGTCCCGATGGGGCGTCATTTTGTTCAGACATTAGCTGAGAGCTATACGAACAACATGATGTCACTGATGAACAATGTCTTGACGATGAAGTTTAAATTTAAATCGTGACCTAATGTTTTTTTTTTATATAGCTTATTTTCTGTGTTGTGCAATAAAGTGTTTTCTATCTATATATCACCTTTGATATCGAGATTAAAATAAAGGAAACAGCTATTCCAAGAAATCCGATATCTTTTTTAAAATGCTACACGTAGTCCAGTGTTTAGGTATTACATCTTGGTCAGAGGTAAGATACGCTGATACACAAAAAGCATATAATCATACTCCAGGCTTGATGGGCCTGGAAACAAACGAGGAGGTAAAAATATATGAAACCTTACGTCACCTTGCCCATGCTAATAGATCTTATGCAGCTATAACCTACTGCAAAATTAAATAAAAAGAAACGTTGCAGCTTGCAGGTAAGTATTCATAACTTTCTTGCTTGGGCTAAGCATACAGACATTAATTATGACAGATAAAGCGCGAAAATTTGATGTGTTCTTTCAAAAAGGGAATTTACATAATCTCCTCCGATTTCTTGCAATTAGTTTGTGGCCACCAAGCCGAAAGTATCGAAATGCGTCGGGGAAACTATAACAAGCCGAACAAGTTTGAGCCCCTTTAGTAAAAGCGACATTGAACAGAATGCTTATATATTTGAGTCTGAGCATATCACAGATACATTAGAATTACATTAGCGGGGGCAAGGCGTACGAAAACCCGCAGTTCCATCGCGTGGAATTCGATATTATTTTCAAGTACCAGGCTTACCCTATAACTTATGCACATGCATGCCTGTATCAACCCACCCTCGCGGGGTGGATACCACCATGTCGACCACCTATACAAAGGTCAACCCTCGAATATCCAGTATGAGCACCACAGTTTCAATGAAAGAGGGTCATTTCACAACCGATGCTCGCGGTCCGATCGTGGAAGTAACCGAGGACGCTCCAATGCTTACAGGTTTCAGAGGAAATAAAAAAGATACAAACAATGACTCTGAACGATTTTAAGCAGGTCAGTTAGCGCACTTCCACTTGCAGTGAAAGGAAATGAGAGCACCAGATATTGTGTTAAGGTTAATTCTGGGGTATCGCATACCTA
Organism: Operophtera brumata; assembly: GCA_932527175.1. Classification (NCBI taxonomy): domain Eukaryota; kingdom Metazoa; phylum Arthropoda; class Insecta; order Lepidoptera; family Geometridae; genus Operophtera; species Operophtera brumata. The sequence goes on along the minus strand of OW052239.1, from coordinate 27,139,070 downwards.
CCATCCTTTTAAAAACCTCGCTTTGTTTACCCAAATGTGATCAGAGGTCCCTTTCATACTCCTGTATTAGAGGAAATATCTGTAAATGTAGAAAATAAATAAAAAATACAAGGCATTTTAAAAGTATCTCAACTCTCGCAAAGTTTCATATCCCCTCTGTTTCTGGTGCCAAAATCCGACAAATCAGCCCTATATTCAACCTCATAGCGCTAAACGACAATGTCATGACAGATCCCTTACACCTCATAAACATGTATCGTATTCTGGATTTCTTGCAACCACAGGACTGGCTGTGCAAAGTAGATCTTTCCCAAGGTTATTTTCATCTAAAAATAACGAAGTCGCACAGGCGGTTCCTACGCCTTGTACCGAGAATTGCTAGAGATGACTTGGCTCTCATTCGGGTTAAGCACGGCGCCTAAAACCTTTTCAATACTGACAAATTGGGTGGCTCAAACATTACGAGAAAGATGGAAAGTAAAAATCCTTGTTTATCTCGTCAATTAACTTATAATACATTAAAGTGTACACATGTGTGTATGTGCTTCGCGAGCATGTCTAACTCACAGTACATAAGTTGCAAACTCTGGTTTGGAAAATAAATTTCGAGAAATCCGTTCTCAAACTTCAAAAAAGCATAATTTATTTGGGAGTGTTGTGGAGACCGTAAGACAATCTAAAATCCCTGCCAATAGAAAAGTCGATGGCAATAATCACAAAAGTAAATCAGGTGCTCGATCAGAAAAATTAGATTCTAAAAGATTTACAAAGTATAATAGCACTCCTAATTTTCGCCAGCTTTGTTGTTCCTCGAGGACGGCTCAGTCATCGAAAGTTAATAATATTCATGAATTCACTACCAGACCTTTCATCAAAGGCTTACCAACTGCCTCAGGGTGTTTCCGAAGAACTGAGTTGGTGGACTTGAAATTTACAGTTTTCAACGATGCTACATCCATGGAGGAGGGTAATGAATGTCATGACCTTCCTCCAACGAACTTTCTGGCAACAGATGCATCAGACTTGGCTTGGGGGGCAAAACTAAACGATCTGGCCCTCTTGGGCACTTGGTCACAAGAAGAGCAAGCACTACACTGCAATCAAAAAGAGATGCTGGCCATACTCATGCCTGTCAGAGCAAAACTCATCGACTGCATCACAGTTCGATCCTCATACAATGTGACAACAGGACCGCAGTCGCTCATCTATGGAAAGAAGGAGGTACGAAATCATTACCCCTGATGGAAATAACTTGTCAAATTCTGAGTTTACTAGATCACCATCAAATACACTTCAGCATACACTATCTCCCAGGCAAATACAACAGTCATGCCGTTGTTGCATCATCGCCGACCGCCGGAGTGGCACCTTCTACCCAACTGTGTGGACATAATGTTTGCAAAGTGGGGAACCCCAATGATAAATTTGTTTGCCTCAGAAACCACGCATGTTGTTTTCAATTATGTATCTCGAGACCTGATAGACAGTCAAGCTCTATTTTACGACGCGTTCAGTGTTCCATGGAACTACCCGCTCGCGTGGATGTTTTCCACCACCGTTCCTAATTCCAAAGTATGAGTCACCTAAATCAGTCGACGGGAATATACTTAATAGTAGTACTCCGATGGTAAATGGTATTTTGGCGATAGGATCTCAAAGCCTGCTCGCTGACAGCACCGTTAACCCTAAAAATCCTACAGAAACATCTAATAGACACGTCGACGGGACTCTCACCTCCGGGGGTCGAGAATATCACCCTTGAAGTGTGGAAATGAGGGGGTGGTCCGAGGTTGTAGAAACGTGGAACACAACAATTATCCTTGCTTAGAAATTCTTGGCTTAAGTCTACTCTGAAAACGAGGTGGCATGGAAACGTTGGACTTCTTGGTCCAATTCGAAAAACTTTAACCTCTGAAAATCCTTCGGGTGCGCAACTAGCTCAATTTCTATTTGATTTACATTTAATTTATCACTTTTCATATTCTTTTGCACGAGTTTGTCGTTTCTACGCTATGTAACGCTGAAACATCCAGTCGCTTAAGTTCTCACATTCTCGTGAAACATAATAATTTTAAAGTCGATTGGCTTAAAAATCCAAAGATTTCCAAACCACCCATCTGGGAAGTTAGTAAGCTTACGTCATTTCTAACTAACTACACAGTAGATATGAATAATTATTTCATTTATCGCGTCAGACCGCAATGTTATTACTGCTTTGTTCAGGAAGACTCATACATGTCCTGACCTTACTTAGTTACATACAGTGTTAGATCCTACCCAGTGTGTTAGATATACGAATATAATATTTTGGCCACAGTTCAGTTCAAAGACTGTCAGCAGTAATTATACAGTCTGAAACCTACTTTTGATTACAAGTAAATCGTATTTAAATCCCATATTATGGATAGAAAAAACTAAAGCATTATTAAATGAAAGACGTAACACGGCTAAATCATTTAATCTGTTTATTACAGTAAATACAGTAATGTTGAACGGAAAGTGCATGATGATTATGATGATGATGATGATAACAGTAAGAGGTGTGGCAATGCCCGCCTCGCGCACAGTTATAGCAGACTGGGTCAAACCTTTCAAAGAAGCTGGCATTACAGGCAGCTCCAGGAAGCGTCCGATCTGCTGTAGCTTCCAAAAGTTGGTTGGAAAAATCATCCCCTTGATGATCTTCCATGAAATCTTGTCCCGAGGGAATTGGTGAACAGCTAATACATTCCAGTAGTTTTACAGACGAGAAGTAATCAACAGTAATCATTCTGAAAATGTTACTAAATTAATTAAGAATGTTGATTCTGGATGTTATTGATTGCTGGATAGAATACTTATATATTTAAGTTTTATGGTTGTAAAATATTACATGTACTATGATACACAGTATGATACTTACAGTTGTTATTTTATAACGTTTTATCACATTGGCGTTAAATTAAGTTTTCTACTAATTTGCAAGTGGTGTCACCAGGCGATAACAAACAGATCTCAATATAAAGCTTCCAGTGACGGTCTAGTTTTTTAATAGCAGCGTTTTACCTGAAATAAAACGCATATTAAAATACTTACCTCACTGGAAGCTTTCACTTTTAATTCTGCCTGGTGGAATTAAGCCAATGAAGTCAAGATGGCGCGCTTCATTTTATGAAACTAAAATGGCGCGCGGCCGCCAGGTGTCGCCACTGGATCGGAAATACTCGGATTAAAAGTACGAAAACTGGTTGAAATACGACGGAAACGGATATGCTTTCTCAATATAAAGCTTCCAGTGAGGTAAGTATTTTAATATGCGTTTTATTTCAGGTAAAACGCTGCTATTAAGACATTGATAGTAATTCGCTTTTTTAAAAATATCCCTAGACTGTGTTGATGTGTGTATATACCTTACTACTAACATACATATAATGATATTTATAACTTAAGGTATGCACGCATGAGGTGCGAAATTATTATTTTTTGGTAATTTTTGCTCTTTACCGCTTCAGCTTTTGCTATCTGAAGAAGATTTGAAGAGCTGTAATGGGCAAAAAACACCAAAAAAAATAATTTCGCGCCGCAAGCGTGAGCATTCACCTTCATTACCTTTTTTTTGTTAATTGTTTCTTATAAAATCCTTGTCCTCTAATTTATACCAACTAAGTTGCATCTGTAATTCTAAGTTTGTAAATATGTATTTAACTGTTCTTTAGTTTTTGCCAAAATTAATTTATTTTTATTTTTATTCCATACTCATGCATTTTAGGCCTTTCTACTAGCGTCATCGATATTAGAATGTTATTTTGTCTAGATCCTCAGGTGTAGTGACTGCCACATTTGCAGACGACACTGCCGTTCTTGCCAGTAGTTAGGACACAAACGAAGCATCGCAATTCCTACAAATAGAACTCGAAAAGATAGAATAGTGGTTGAGAAAGTGGAAAATCAAAGCCTCTAAATCAACTCACGCTACATTCACACTCCGCAAGGGAGATTGTCCGCCCGTTCACCTTGGAGCAAACATATTCCCACATAACGACTCAGTGAAGTGTCTAGGGATGCACCTGGATCGTAGACTGACCTAAAGAAAGACCCTACAGAAAAAAAGAGACGATCTCAACTTCCGGTACCGGAACCTCTATTGGCTGATGGGTAGACACTCAGTCCTGAGCACTGACAACATACTCCTGATACACGGGGTTGTGCTGAAGCCTATCTGGACGTATGGCACACAACTATCATATGGGGATCAGCCTGCAAATCACATATTTCGATCATACAAAGAGCATAAAATGGCATCTTAAGAAACCTATCCAATGCAACGTGGTTCTTGATGATTACTGAGCTGCATAGCGAACTGAAGGTCAACACAATCCATTACGAAATAAAAGTATATTCATCGAAATACAAAGAACATCTGAATGTATATCCGAACCACTTGGCCTCACAGCTAACTACCATCAACTACCCGAAGAGGCTGAAAAGACAACATATCATGGAACTCGATGGAACATGACACATAAGAAACAGAGAGGTGGTCGCTGGACCACTTCTGCTTCAAGCTCGACTACCCGCACCAAATGTGCTCATAGTCTGTAGACTGATCGCAGATGAAAATAGAACAAAAAGAAGAAAAAACACCTTAATACTTCAATTTTCTGTTTATTTTTGATTACTATTGTATTTCAATATACACACATCAACACGGTCTAGGGATATTTTTAAAAAAGCGAATTACTATCAATGTGTTAATTATTTATATGACATGTATATATTTAAAAGATACGTTATATTAATATTCTACCATTTTTTAATAATGGGTAAGCTTCGATTAAAATTTCAGGATTTTATGGAAAAAAAATGAAGCATAGACGGAAACCGTATATGAATTAACTTTTAATTTATGAGTAAAAACTGTAAAAAATAGAAAAATCATTTAATTTGTGTTTATAAACTTGAAGTTAGTAGTCTGAAAAAGCGCCCATGATGTTCATAACACATCGGCAACGATTCGGCATGCTCAGAACAAGGTTGTCAATGTGTTGCTGCGGAATATTGTCCGATGTCCTTCTGAGGTGCGCAAAAAGTTGAACTTCTGTAGCCAGATTTTCAGGAACTTCCTTCAGAGCTCTTCTTTGCAGCATATCCCACGCATGCTCAATGGGATTTAGATCTGGCGATTGAGCAGGCCAGTCTAAGGCCCTAACATTGTGTGTATGTAACCAAGCTGCTACCGTTCTCGCCGTGTGTGCCCGGGCATTGTCGTGCATGAGCAGAAAATCTTGCCCCATTTGTGTTCTGTGGGGCAAGATTACGGGCCTCAGCACCTGTTGGACGTATCGTTCTGCCGTCATATTGCCCCGCACCCAAACGAGATCCTTCCGTCCTCCAAGACGAATTCCTGCCCAAACCATAATTGTTCCTCCTTGGTATTGGTGAACTTCCTGAGGGTTCTGAAGACGGCTCCATCGTCCAGGAACTCGCCAAACACGCGTCCTTCGTGAATCTGGATGGAAGCCGAACCTGGATTCATCCGTGAACAGCACATTAGACCATTGCTCACGGCCCCAGTCCACGTGGTTCCGAACCCATTCTAATCGTCGTCCACGATTGCCTCTCCGTAAAGGTGGGACCCGGAGTGGTCTACGAGAGCGTAGATTGCTTTCATGCAGTCGCCTTCTTACAGTTTGGCCACTCACAAGCACTTGGTGTTCCACTCGCAGCCTTTGGACCAATTGAGTCGCCGTTGCATTTGGTTGAGCTCGCGCAGTAATTTGCAAAAATCGGTCTTGTCTGGGGGTAGTGATGTTACTTGGCCCCCGGTGCCTCTCCGCTACTTCCCCTGTGGCACGATAGCGTGTCCACAATCTTTAAATTACATTTTGGTGGGTCCCTATGGCCTCAGCAACATTACGCTGAACAGACCCAGCTTCCAGCATTCCCACAGCTCGTAACATCTCCGCCCTCGTCAAATGTTGGCGTTGCATGGCTACAATACCTCAATTTTAACTTTATCTTTCGTTTAAAAATGAAAAAAAAGTGTAACTAAACGTAATTAGTATTGTTTTCTAAATTTCGCACAAATGAAAATTCCGTCTCCTACACATCAAGACATTTTTATGCCACCGAAACAAAAGAATTTTCAAAAATTTTAATTTGGAATTAGTCTGAGATAAATTACAAACAAATCGGTGTATAAAAGATTCCAATGCGGCCAGTACTTTTCGAGTTATTAAATTGAGTATGAAATATCCCTAGACCGTGTTGATGAGTGTACACTTATGTCAATCTCCTGGTTCTAAGCTACCTCCCCACAGTCCCCACCAATCAGCCAAATCGGTTCACCCGTTCATGAGTTATAAGTGGTGTAACTCTTCGACCAAACTTTCGTCGAAGGTGTAACTAACACGACTTTGTTTTATATGTATAGATATATTTTTAAAGCTTTTATAAATCAGTGATTGGAACGGTGTGCTGATCGAAATGAGCCCAAAAACTACCAGTTTACTATTATCCATACAGTAGTTCCGTTGTCCACCTTCCGTCTCCATCATCAGACCAACTTGCTGTGTCCATAATATTATATTGTCATCGGAACTTGACAGGTCTGAAATACTTTTAAGATTTGATTACTCAGGGACAGATGAAACTTAATAAAAACGAACCGACGTTTTTTTTCTGCGCTGACCTACCTCAATGTCAGTAAGCAGGTCGACATCCAGGCAGGCGGTCTGGTGAGGCGCCAGGGATATGGTGTAGAACCCCACCGCCCTCGACCCGCAAAGTCCGCCACCATGCCAGCAGCCTGCGGACAAGCACCAATCATCATCGTCTTGAGCCGCCTTCATCCACTGACCGCCACGACATCAACGATCTACTTTCAGAAGTAGTATCAGGAAAATACAAAAACTCTAAATCAGGGAGATTATGGACTGACAGATGTGGTCCAACACGAAAGGGTTCCAGAAAATATGACTAATATTATTAAAAGACCCATTTATGGGGTCTCGCTACGAAAGATGGTTCAAACCTGGGTTAGACCAGGTCTACCACCTACCAGTCCGGGCCTAAATATCTACTTTTGGGATATACAACTTTAATACAGAAACAGATAGTTTGTTTTCCGATGTATTTAAGAGGGCTCACATACAAAAAGCGTGTTGTCAGTTTTTATGTATTCGTGCGCGAGTCCGACTCGCATTTGGCCGGTTTTTGAAAGAAACGTTGTCGTTTCTAATCACGATTTATTGTTTTTTCGAGTTATTTCGTTTAATTTTGGTGGTATTTTTACCGTTGTAACTTGGATAAATAGCACATAATATGACGTAGTGTAATGCGTGTCATTTAGAAATGGTGGATTTCTTCTTGCAAAAACCTGGTTTTTCTGCCACCATTTGAATTGGGTTATGACTTGACGAATTCTCTTACTTCTTCTTGCCTTATAATGGCTTCTGAGGAGTGATCCATACAATTTCACCGTGTTAAGTGATTAACATACAAGCGACATCGCGCTACTCGGCCGGTTAATTATATTTTTATATTGGTGCTAATGTAATTGGTGCTGGTCTTCAATCAGTGTGTCCTACCCGTAATGACCTACGGTGCCGAGACGTGGACACTCACGGTACGCCTTGTCCATCAGTTCGAGGTCGCTCAGTGTGCTATGGAACGAGCTATTCTCGGAGTTTCTCTGAGGGATCAAATCCGCAACGAAGTTATCCGACAGAGAACTAAGGTCATCGACATAGCTCAGAGAATTAGCAAGCTGAAATGGCAATGGGCTGGGCATATATGCCGAAGAACCGACAACCGCTGGGGTAAACGTGTTCTAGTAAGTAAGTAAGTAAAAAGTTTATTTTGATATACCATACATAGTTTTTTTACATAAATACAGTTTAATTATAGTTTAACATATGCTTAACATGAAAATTAACTACACATATGACACTAGGCGAATTATAAAACAAACAAAAGGGTCTAAAAGGAATAAAAGTTCATGGTAGGTAGGTCGGTATATTATTTTTTTCATTATATTAGGCACTACGCAAAGGTCACGACGAAAATAGCATTTGTCTGTATTATTAAAAGTGAGATAATCTAGTAGGTAACAAAGAACGAGGATGGAGTGGGTAGAGTTCTAGGGTGGAGACCACGTCTTGGTAAACGTAGTATGGGGCGCCCCCTGGCTAGGTGGAGCGACGATCTACGTAAGGCGGCTGGTAGAAAGTGGATGGGAAGAGCTGGAAATCGGTCTAAATGGCGAGCATCGGGAGAGGCCTATGTCCAGCAGTGGACTGATACAGGCTGATGATGATGATGATGACAGGTGCTAATAAAGGCAAAAATTAAAAATTTAAATGCATACAAAATAATGGACTTAACTTAATTCCATGAAGTCCATGACAAAATGTGTGTGCGACCACAGAATAAATATTAGTACAATTAATGGTGCGACGGCCATTTCGTTCTCAGCGTTGCTAACATAACGGATTTCCCGTCATATCTAGCGAACTATGGTATGCAGAAATGGTATGTTGACTAACGCATTTTTAGCGGAATTTAGTAACAAAAGATTTGATTCAAATAAGCCTTGTAAGTTATAGCAAGCCGTCAACTTATACTGCATGAGGAATGATTGAAACCCCACATAGTGACGATGATCTAAGACTTTATCTATCTATGATTTAGATAACATACAATTTAATTATTATAAAAAAGAGATTGTTAATTTTCATTAAAAATTTGAGTTAACTTTTTACTATAGTTTTTTATTTACTTTATATTTACACCCGGTATTTTGGATATTACTGACGAGAAAAATGCGAGGTTTCCAGATTTCTAACGGAATTTCGTAATGAAGTCGGCGGAATTTCAAAATTATTGTTGGCAGCACTGCTCTTTCTATGTTTATGTCAAATTGGACATGGCAAAAGGATAAAGTTCCAACGCCAAAACAAACTTAAAAAAGAAAAAGAAAAATCCTCTTTGGTTATAATTGTTTGTTGTAGTTGTGAAAAAAAAAAAAAAAGGCGGGAACCGTTAAAACGACAAGGCGCGTTTTTCAGATTATTTCTTAAAAATACCCAAACTCCCTTTTTTAGAAGCTTGGGACTTGTCGTAAACACTTATAAATACCATTGGTTAGCGGTGTAGCAAGATGGGAGGAAAGAAAAGACGGCGGAAGGAGGAACCGCCTCCCCCGGATGAATCCAATTTTATGACTCCGACGGCGACGGCTTCGCATTCCGAGATTTCGTCGGACTCAGAATCTATGAAGTCAGAGTTATCGAAAGGCAATAGCGTAACACCGGAAAGGTCTGATAAGTATGCTATATTTAAAGTTCCAGGGTATTCACGTAGATACCCCGAAAACTCAAACAAAAATGACTATATTGTCTTTTTAAATCATAATAAGGAAAACACGGCATTCACTGATAAAGATCGTATGGCCCTCTCGAAGGGACTGAGAGAGCATGGCGTCTCGGGCGTAATGCACCTGCGATCATTAAACAAGTTTAAGGTGGGGATTACCTTTGATCTCCCCAACAACGCCAACATGTTCCTCCAAAACAAAAAACTCTTGGACCAGCTCTCCCTTAGGGCCAGCATTCCAGCTGGAGATACAGAGGTGACTGGGGTGCTTACCTCGGTTCCAGTTGACATGTCTAATAAGCAGATCTTCTCTTTGATCGGAAGTTCCAGCAAGGTGATCACAGTAAGGCGCTTCATGCGCAGGATGAGAGGCGATGGCGGTGCAGCTGTTCAATTCCAACCCACGCAGGCAGTTGCAGTGACATTCGCTTCAACCATCCTCCCAGAACATGTATACCTAGACTCATGGAGGCATGAGGTGAATGTGTACATACCTCCTGTGAAAGTGTATGAGGTATGGACATATAGCTAAATTTTGTCGAAATTCAGAGGTGTGCTCTATCTGTACTGAAGGCCACAATTTCCGTCAATGCAATGTTGACCCAAAAAATGCTAAATGTCTGAATTGTAATGGTAATCACATAGCCATTTCATCATCATGTCCCATGAAAAAACAAAAAGTTGAAGAAAACAAAATTAAGTCCCGCACAGCAACTTTTTCTGACTTATTTGACTCTAAATCATTCCCACAGCTCACAGCAAGAACACTCGATGTACAAGTAAACAACTTAATGAAATCTGAAGTTTTTATTAACATTTTAATAGTAACAATCACCAAAATTATCAGTAACAAAGATGTCCCCATTAATTCAGGGTCCATAAGAGAGACCTTAAAAAAAACTCTCAGCAATAAACTCCCTCCTTCCTCATAATGGATTTTTTAAAAATAATACAATGGAATGCACAAAGTTTGAATAGTAATAAGCACTTAATTACAAATTTTCTTTACACACATAAAGTTCATATCGCAATCATATCAGAAACATGGTTTAAAGTTAATCAAACATTTAAAATTAAAAATTACAACATTGGGCGCAATGATTGTGGAAACAATCATAACGGAGTAGCCATATTCATTCATAATAGTATTACATATTCAAAAATTAACACTTATTTTGACAATTCATTACAAAACATCTGTGTCAGAATTACCATTAACAAAAAAGACATGAGTATTGTCAGTTTTTACAGTCCCTCAAATAGTGACCCAGCTTTTAATAAGAGTAAATTTGATGCATTGGTAAAGTCAATTCCTGCCGAGCGATTAGCTATCTCCTGTTCCTATCAGCATAGCGCTGTTTCAATGCTGTTTCTATTGAAAATGACGTTTTAGCGATCATGCAACTCACCCTGTTGCTAACAAAGCTTGATTGCAACAAATAGCCTTATGACATATAGTGTTTCTATCGACAGTATGAAGTAGCGATTATGTACCGCTGTTACAATGAATAATGACAGAATTTGATCGCAACACAACCTATTGCAATAGAAACAAGTAAATGGTTGTTTCAAACCATAGAAATCTAAAAGTTAAGCCATAAAAGTGGATTTTTTATTTGTTTGAACATGGTTTTAATTACATTCCAAATCAAATAAAAACATTCAGGACGTAAAAAACACTTTTACTACTATTTAGCGGTGTTGCGCTATTTTGTTAAAAATTTTAAATTGGAGTCGAACGAATCAACACAACTTGGGTCTATAGGTATATATACATTTCACTTCAATGTGGTTACTTACTTTCCTTCCGAACCTTATGTATTTGGTAATTCGTATATTTGTTAAAATTTAAACAAACTTTTCTCACAAGGATTGACTAATAGGATACTACGCATCGCACAAGTCACACAGCACAGAGTAAAAATATGTTTCTATCATAGACAAAGCATAAAAGAGTCGTATTATACGATTGATTAAAAATGGTTAGTACGTTGATACACGGTTCATAGCGTAATCGTACTTTGTAAAGTGGTCGTATTATCCATAATTCGTACAAACTTCAGATTGTTACACATCGATAGAAGTCCATAGAAATCGGAGCAAGAAACGATAGCTGATCGGAAAACATCGATAGAAATATTATTTTGTTAGCATCAAGCGGACGATAGAAATCGTTTGCAACATATTTAGCTGATCGCACCACTGGTCCAATTATATTTGCAGGGGACTTTAATGCCCACCACACTTCCTGGGGTTGTGGGTCTGACTCCCCTCGTGGTAGGGATGTTTTAGATGTAATTGATGATAATAATTTGGTTTTACTTAATGATGGTCAAGCCACGACAATTGGTTCGTTGACATGGCGTCCAAACGCACTAGATTTGTCTTTGGTTTCGCCATCGTTGGCACTTCATTGTGAATGGTCTGTTCATGATAGCCCTCTTGGTACTAGTTATCATCTTCCTGTAATCATAGAAGTCTTGGTTAGTAATAATAATATTGATTCAGATAGTAGTTGTCTTAATAAGAAACATTTGCCCATCTACCCAAATTATAAACATGTCGATTGGAAAATGTTTCGGAGTTGCATGGATGCATCGCTAGTTGATTTTCAAATCGATATTTTATGTCCTCAGGATACATATTCACATTTTTGTGACATTTTGCGCACAGCCACTGCGAAATCTGTTCCTAATTTGAATAATTCAAGTTGCTCTACCATCAGTCATCAATCTTGTCCTAAGAATCCTAGTAAAAAACCTTACCTTCCATGGTGGAATCAAAAGTGCTCAGAGGCTGTTTTGAATTTCAAAGAAGCCTATTTAAAGTTCAAATATAACCCAACTGAGGAAAGCTATCTAGAATTCAAGAGACTTCGGGCTCTTAAAAAACTCACTATTCAAATTGAAAGACAAAATAGTTGGGTCTTGCTTTGTGAAACTTTCAATCGCTGTACTCCGTTATCTGTTATATGGAAATTTATGCGTAAATTTAATAAAACATATACTCCTAATAATAATGAAGATGACACATGGATTTTAGATTTTTTAATGAAATTTACTCCCGATTTTGTAATAAACACACCTAACGCAGTTGATACTAGTAGCTTAAATCCCAGCAATAGTTTTTTGCTTAATCCATTCTCAATTAATGAACTAAATTCCGCCGTTTTCTCTAGAAGAGATACAGCCTTTGGTCTTGACGGAATACCCTATATTCTTTTTAAAAAAATGAGTAGTAATAGTTTAGAATTTTTTCTGAAGGTTTTAAATTTATTATGGGATTGTAATGATATACCTCCAGACTGGAAAATAGATTGTTTGGTACCAATTTTAAAACCTAATAAACCCAAATTATCTCCTGATTCCTATCGTCCTATCACACTTACTTCATGTGTTGGTAAGATATTTGAACAATTGCTGAAACATCGCTTAGAATTTTATGTGGAACAAAACAATATCTTACCTTCCAATCAGTTTGGTTTTCGTAGAAATCGTTCAGCTCGTGAAAGTATTTGTCAATTACAGCTTGATATTCATAATTCTTTGGCATCAAATAGTCTTTTGGTAGCTGTTTTTTTTGACATTGCGGGCGCTTTTAATAGTGTCAACATTGAAGTCCTTTGTCGAGAGTTGTTAACAATAGGAATTCCTGGAAAAATTATAAATTGGATTCAAACCTTTTTAAACAATAGAGAAGTTTTCGTCAAATACAATAGGCACCTTTATGGACCTTGACTCTCTTCTGTGGGTGTTTGTCAGGGTGGCATCTTGTCACCTTTAATTTTCATATTGTATATACGTCGCTTAAAACTAATATTAAGTTCGCATGTAAAAAAATTACAGTTTGCAGATGATTTAGTTGTTTATGCGTCAGGAACTGATTTAGCTCAAGTTGTTGAAATTGTTAATGATGCTTTAGCAAAGCTTAACAAATATTTTTCTTACCTAGACCTTAATGTTAATCCTTCGAAGACGAAGGTTGTTGTTTTTGGAAAAAGATATAATAATATGCCCATTATTTACTACAATAATTCTCCTTTACCTGTATCACTCGAGGTTAAATTCTTGGGGATATTATTCTCCAATAATTTATCCTGGAATAATTATATATGTAATTATGTATTAAACATATCTTCAATACAGCTAACAAAGCTTACAACATATTAAAGTCTTTGGCTGGCTCTTACTGGGGAGCAGACCCAAAGATTTTATTAACATTGTACAAATCATTAGTTCGTAGTCATTTTGAATATGGTTTCTATTGTTTTGCGTCTGATGTTAAAATTGTAAATAAGATTGATGTTTTTCAAAACAAGTGTCTTCGCTTGATTACTGGGGCATTTAGAAGTACTCCTATAAATTCTATGCAGATTGAATGTAATCTTCCACCAATAATCATCCGTTTTAACTATTTAAGAGAAAGATTTATCCTCAAACTTTATAGTGTTTATGGCAATAGTCTTTTAGTCAATCTGGCTAGCGCTCAACCTGTTTTAAAACCAATTTTTATGCTACAAGATTTCCAAAGTTTCTTCTACTCTCTTCAAAATTTAAACATATATCAATCAAGTCATATTTTACCTTGCTATGAAGGATCTTTCATTAGCAAATTCCCAGCAATGAAAATTATTATCAACAATAATCTGTCTACTAAAGAAGAAGTATATGTGATGTTGTCAGAGTGGATAGATCATAAATTTATTTACACGGATGGATCAAAAAATGATAATGCTGTGTCTTTTGCTATATTTGAACCATCTTTGAATATTGGTGTTGGTCATAAAATAGATAAACATGCTAGCATTTTTACAGCTGAGGCTGTCGCTATCTTGAGTGCTTTGAAACATATTAGAAATCGTAACTTAGGGCACAAAAAATGGGTTGTAGTAAGTGATAGCATGAGTGTTTTACAAAACTTAACAAATAACAAATTACATGCTAGCACTAACTACTTAATTTATTCTATAAAACAGTTATGGGTTGAGTTAGCGGATTTAGATATTCATGTTAGTTTTGTTTGGGTGCCTTCACATAAAGGCGTAGAAGGAAATGAAAAAGCAGATTATCTTGCCAATACTATAGTTAAATTTGCAGATACTCTCTCTAACCTTGAGAGCAACGATGCAGATGTTTCTTTACCATACACAGATGTTATAAGCCTTTTAAAACAACGGATGTGTCAAACATGGGGGAGACATTCATATCATTGTACACAAATCGAGAACAAAGGTAGTTGGTATGCTGCTTTGGATATTCAGATTAATGCTACACCATGGTTCTGCAAAAGTAAATTTTTCATAAATAGAAAGTTTTACTCAACTATTTGCCGACTACGTTTTGGTCATTGCCGCTTGAATTTTCATCTTCATCGTTTAAAAATGGTTGGTTCTTCTTCTTGTAATCATTGTCAATCACAGGAGGTTCAATCATTGAGCCATATTTTCTTCGAGTGTCCATCTTTCAGTATCCAGCGCCTTATGCTGATAGATGGGCTTCTTCAAATATATGGTGAGCCCAATCTGGTCCCGCGGTGCATTCAGGAGTTACTTATGAATGCCTCAACTTTTAATTATTTGTACAAATTTATAATTAGTACTGTAATTGAGATTTAGATATATAATAAATAATTTAATAATTGTAATTATTTGTTGTGTTGTATTTATCGTCAAATTTCTCTATGTTATCGTCTTATCGAAAACAAAAAAGGAATCTTCCTTCCTCTTCTTTATTTGTATGAACTATGAATGTCAGTGACTTGCCTGACAGATATTTCGTTGCTCTTTTTACTTTGAAATAAAAAGAAGAAGACATCTTACCTAACTACGAAGAAGACATCATTGAAGATTAAATCAAATGATATTTAACCTGGATTTGACTATTTTAAGAATTTGAATAACAATTTATACGAAAGACATAAACATAAACAACTTACGGAAGAAAAAATACGTTACGTACATCGAGCAACACGGAATGGAGACGCCATCAAAGGCATTCCCCGCTGTAGTTCCCCTCTAAATTTAATGCCCTCGAGGGCATACAGCTTATAAAAAACTAGCTGTCGCCGATCGCTCTGTCAGACTGAATCGACTCGCGTGGGAGATAGTGCTCTAAGAAAAATGACGAATTGTTCAGTTTTATGCTGTAAAAAAATTATTGGATCATCAAATTTACAAAAAGATAGTGTTTCCTTTCACATGTACCTGAATTTCAATTAAATTATTATAACTTATTGCATGAAAATTAACGAAGTAAAATTAAGCCGTATAAAAACAAAAGCGGCCATCTCAGATTTTGTAATTTTTGAGTTCGTGTTCAGGGTAAAATAATAAAACTGAACGGTTTAACAAAACAAACCGTGAATATTTTATTCAATAACACTGGTTCACTCTTCACTGCGACTGCACTTCAGTACACTGGTCATTCATTACTCTAAAATCACTGCCAAGTAACGTGATTTATTCGCAACGAAAGCCAATTCCCTTACGACAGCCCTGCTCGCTCTTCAATCGAGCTCCACTTAATCGTGTGACACAGGGGCGACATAAAAGTGACCAAAAGCGTAGATATAAATGTGTATAATACATCAATGTGCATTTCAGGATTTATTCTGCTGACGTAAACATGTATATAAAGTGTAATGTCAGTAAGCCAAGATGTGGATGATTACTTAATATCCTTGATTACTAAATACTATTCATTAAACACGTTCGACATCATGTGACATGTGGAATAACGTGTATTTGTATTTGATGGCTATGTAACCACTAACTAACCGGTAACTACTAACAACTACTACTTCGTGTCACGGGCTCTTTCTTGGTTCACTGACCAGCTTGAGATATAGTGTCCCTGAAAGGAGCGTAGTGACCAATGGTGAAAGAAGCAGTATGGTAAAAGGATTAATTATGCCTCGCAGAGGTGTATGATGATATGTCAACGTAAATGTCATGTGCAACTATATTTAAAGAAATATAATTAAATCACACTACTATTAACAACAAGTGTAAGATGAAAAAGTTTGTACATTTGGGAACTTTGATTACAAGAGATGGCAAGCATGAAGATGATATTTAAATGAGAGTAAATTAAATAAATAAATAAATAAATAAATAAATAATGCTGGACAGTTCACACAACATTATCTAGCCCCAAGCTAAGCCAGAGCTTGTGTTATGGGTACTAGATAACTGATATACTTAATATAATACATTACATAGATAGATATTTTTATTATGCATAGAAAACACCCAGAACACCCTGAACAAATATCTGCAGAACGCACAAATTATTTGTTCCGAGGCGGGAATCGAACCCGCAACCTCCTGCGTCGCAGGCGAACCATCGCCAGCCGCGCCACAGAGGTCGTCAAAACCAATTCTGGAAACCAGGTGAACTTAACGCCTTATTATCAGCCGGAACGTATCCAAAAAGGCACGACTGGATGTGCATAGAGGAGTGTTAGTGCCAAAACTAATGTATGGTGGTAGCAAAAGTTGCTAAGGCAGAATAAACATGAAAGTAAAATAAATGCACTGAAGATGAAAGGTTTGAGAAGTATGTATGGTGGACTTTGAGAGATAGAATAAGAAACTGTGTGTTAAGAAAGCATTGTAAAATGAATGAGCACGTGTATAGTGACAAGGATTGAGAAAGATATGCTTGGATGGTTTGGGTTATTGGTTAAAGGATGAATGATAGTAGATTGACGAAACTAGTTCATAAGATGAGCATGAATGGGACAGTTGGAAGGGGGAGACCTCGGTGAAGGTATTCTGACTAGATCAGGGTCGATCTGGATCATGGCCAGGCCAAGAGCGCCCTTAACCAATGAGCATATATGAAGAATGTGATGTGAGTGAATCAAGCAAAACAGGTATGCCAGGATCGTAGCAAGTGGAAATACATGGTCTCTGCCTACTTCTCTGGGAAACAGGCGTGAGTTTACGTATGTGTGTATGTATGTAATATTATAAATGCAAAATTTTCTAAGGGTTGGATGAAATTTAAGAACGGCGATAGCTGGACAACTGGAATAGTTTTAAATTTTATTTAGATGTTCCCACAGGATCAAGACTTATGCGAGTGAAACCGCGGGTCGCTTCTAGTTTATAATAAGAATAAAACTGCGTGGTTAATTTGATCAAAATTGGTTATATTGATCATACTTAAGGTGAATGCTCACGTTTGCGGCGGCGCGAGATTCAAATTTTTTGGTTTTTTTTGCCCTTTACAGGTCTTCATCTTTCGTTATCTGAAGAAGTGTTGATGAGCTGTAATGGGCAAAAAACACCAAATAATTAGAATTTCGCGCCGCAAGCGTGCGCATCCACCTTAAATAACTTTAATCTTTTCAGTTAAAAGTAAATAAAGATGCTTTAAAAAAATCGTTGATCGCCAATTGTTAGGTTACTGTACAATCTTCGCACGTTGTGTTTGCCTATAATGAGAGGTTTTCACGGCCATATCAAATCATCTATAAACCCTTGAAAAAAGAGGTGCGTTCAATGGGTACACTCCAAGGGTGTAGTTGTTTTTTTAACCACGCTCTGAGGCTCTGAACGACTTGGATTGACACGGAATGTCAAGTCCACTGTAAATTTTTGATGTAAACAAACGCTTTATTCACCCGATGTTGCCAATTTAGCTCTTTTAGAGCTAAATTCAGCTCTATTTCAACATTGTCAGCTCCACTTTTTTTCAAAGAAGTTAGTAGATAGTATGAATGAATGAACGACAAAACCAAAGCCTTATTGTTATTGTAGCTGTGTAGTGAAGTAGAATGATTTGTTGAATCATATAACCTGCATTGTTTATTTAGCTCCTTTTTACTGAAACAATTAGCCTTATTTTTAACTCTTTTTTTCCCATTGGCTTTTCATTTTTTTTTCATGAGGTTTATCATTTTTAGATCTCATGAAGTAGAGTTTTTTTTATTTTCAATAGTAATTAAAAATAAAGCCGCCAAAGTCAGATTTTTTTCCAAAATTTTATTACCAAGTTTTTTATTTTGCATTTGACCTAGGAACTTGTTTTGTAAATATGGTATGTATTTAGATCGATATAACTACTAACACCCTATTGTACCTGCACCAAGAAATTAACGTAATATAAAAAAAACAGTAAGATTGGCGGAATTATAGCTGAGAGCGTATATAAGTGTGTATTTATATTTTATCAATATATACAAAAAACTTTCGAAACATTTCGAGAATTTTCTGGTACATTTGGTACGGAACCCTGAATGCGTGTGATCCGACGTGCACTTGACAACAAAGATCCTTGCAGTCTTGATAGGTACTGACAAATTTGACAACAAAGCTGTTTGCAACATCATCATCAATCAGCCAACATAAACCGCTACTGGACATCTGAATATATCTGTGGATGTAATTTCATCAATATCGGTTCAGCTGTTACAGCGTGATTGATTAACAAAGTCTTAGAGCATTTAATAGCAAAGTAATCCAGGAGCTGATAACAAGTCCTGTTTCACTTTATAAAAAAACCCTCTCGTGGAATCTGGAACTTTCGCAGTTACTATATTACTTGTTGGGCTTACATAAAATATTTCTCCATCTATGGATGGAACAGGATTTTTGTGGGGGAAGGGTGGGATCGACTTGACTTTGACAGCAATCTTACTTCAAAATCGTAACAACCGAACACCCACCCAAAATGGTGGTTGTTCAGTTAGGGTCACGTGATGCTAACCGAACGCTCTAACCAAGCCTCCGAACGGAACAACCCATTCGCTTTGGTGACAAGCACATGATTTGACTTTGACAGACGTCAGAATTGTCAGAGGTGGTTGTTTGGTTAGGGTCACGTGACGCTAACCGAACGCTCTAACCGAGTCTGTGAACGGAACAACCGTACACTCTGGTGACAACCAACACTCAGAGTGTACCCACTGAACGCACCCAATATGTCGCTGCTGTGTACTTAACTGTATAAATAAAGTGACATGTAAAAGTCAACAACGTAGTGATATATTTTTGTGGTATTTTGTTACTATCACACAAAATAACAGACGATGCATTTGTTAATTTTGACAACCACAGTTGAGTCAGGGCCATCAATTGACCCAAATCAAACTACATTTTTTTTATTTGAAAATGATAGGCCCTTATTGGTTTCTCCTGTAGCTAAAGATAGGTATATAGTTTTTACCTCATATATACATGTGTAGACTGTTGGTAACCATAATAAAAAATAATTAAATAAGCAACTGCTAACAATAACAATAACGTTAGCTGAGTCAGTCGTGGGAAGCAATGGCAGGGATGAGCTCACTATTTGTCACGTCTATCTCCCACGATGGTGCAACCCACTGTGAAAAGAGGCCCATTAAGGCTCTGCCTACCCCTTCGGGGAAAGAGGCGTGTGTATATGTATGCATGTATGTAACAATAACTTTGTGCTCATTTAACAGTTTTTTTTTATTTCTCAAAAATTCCTGAAAGTAAGTTGCCCGTGTTTTCTTATATACTACTAAATTAGTGATGTGCCTCAATAATAAAGTAGATTTTTTATCGATAAAATAAATTCTCGTTTATTATGTTTTACAAACTATTGAAATTCGGGAGACGCCATAGCCTAACCTAACCTAACTTTCTAACCGTTAATCCAATCACCATGAAGGTATTGGTATGTAACAAGGTAGGTAACTGTTATGATTTTAATTTGAAATTATTCATTTTATGCCATAAATTGACGCCCTCTGTGGCGCGGTGGACGAAGGTTCGCCTGTAACGCAGGAGGTTGCGGGTTTGATTCCCGCCTCAGAACAAATATTTGTACGATCTGCAGATATTTGTTCAGGGTGTTCTGGATATTTTCTATGTTAATACAAAATAAATATCTATGTAATGTACTGTATTAGGGATATCAGTTATCTAGTCCATAACACAAGCTCTGCTTGGCTTGGGACTAGATAATAAAGTGTAAACAATAAACAATAAAATAAAAATAAATATATATTATTGAGAACTGGTGAAAACCAAGGTGAAAAGAAGCCCACTTAAGGCTCTGTCTACCCTTTCGGGGAAAAAGGCGTGTGTCTATGTATGTATGTATGTATGTAAACATATATATATATAATGAAATTCACTTAGGTACAATGTGAAAGAAAGCACCATCTTTTCGTAAATTCGATGTTCCAGACCTTGATTTACAGCAGAAAATGTAACGATTCGGCATTTTAGTATTTGTAGCACTGTCACACTTTTTTCAAGCTTCTTTTCCTTGATTTTTTATATTTAAACACAGACATGAATTTAAATTACTATGTTAAATTACAACGGATAGTTTTTAAAACAGTTAGTAAAACAGTTTTACTAACGCGTATGCCCAAATGAAATTGTGCATAGCCAGAGGGGAACGCCTTTACTTGATGTCGCCCCCCGCCGCGACCTCCTCGTGTCTCTCTCGTGTGACCTCCAGCGGCGGCCGCGTTGCTCCAAGATATTACTAGCTAGGCTTTCAAGGGCTTCCAAGTTATTTTTACTAGTTTTTTCATGTGTGAACTTATCTAGACATGAATTTAAATTACTATGTGATATTACAAATCTAGAGGTGTGATAGTCGTAAAAAGTTGCATGCCTACCTAGGTGGTGGGATACGTGATCACGATAAATTAACAAAAGCATTTCCCAGTTTGAACTCGTTTACTCCTTTTCAAGAAAAGTCGTGTCATGAGTGTCCGTCCTGTGTCGTGGGATTTCCCTATTCAAAACCTATTTGATTGACAAAAGAATGAAAAAAAAACATAGCTAGGTATAATTTTTTCAACGCGATATTCTGTTCACTATATATATAGTGAACAGCGCTAAGTATTACTTTACCTACCATCGTTTAGCATCAACATAACTTAACACACCCAACACATACCTACATAGTTCTGATCCCACACTAGGATCCCCTGTGTCGTGGGATAATCATGCCTGAAATAAAAAAAAAACTATTTATAAATTTTAATGACTAATCTAGTTTTTTGGCACTTAGGATCATGATTTTTTGATTTTTGACAATAACAGTGAATGACAGATATATATAATACATTGTATATTTCGAGGCCAGAACCGTCATGGATTATGTAGGTTAGTAGGAAGACGGGAGCTAAGTAAAGCGTTTTTTCCTTTTCTTTCCTTTCGTCTCTTTTGACTTGCCAGCCCATAGTTTTATGAAATTATTGTAAGCTTTGAACAAATTGAATTAGAATTAATTCAATTTTCCCAAGAACTAATCATCTCATGAGTTGTTGTAAAGTAAGGTTGTACCTGGGGTACTCAAAATTTTGTTGATTTTTCTCTATACTCTAAGTTTCCGCGTTTACCCCCTCTCTCTCCAGCCTACTACTAACTTTTACTAATCTAAAATATCATAGTTATCCACAAAATGATCTCTATGCTATCCTCGAAAAGTGGGGCGGTTCCGCAACTCCCCCTTCACAGAGAGCGTTCAACCCCTCCTCTCATCCCTAGCCGCCCTTAAATCCTTTGAATGACCCTTGGTGGTAGGCAAAGTAAGTTCTTACCAATAAGTTATCGATACTATTCATTTATCGACTTGAGTGCTGGAAGTCCCTACAACGGATGTTACTGTCAATTTTGTGACATAACATGATGTTTGTACACAGAAAGCATCTATGTGTGTATAAAGATTTTTGATGTGTTGCTGTTTATAGATGTGTGCGTTTATAGCGATAGAACGACTGGTTACAAAAGTGTGCATTAAAGTGTAAGTGAGTGCGTGAAGCCCCCCCCCAAATATTTCTGAATAAATATGTATCGGTTGACAGCTCTATGGCGTCTCCCCTCCGGTACGGAGGCCTGCGTTGCTCGATGGTTACGTATGACTAGGCGGTATGGTCTTAGACTATAGCCTGCCCAAAAGGGCGAAATAAAAAAAAAAAAAAAAAATTGTTGTAGTTGTTTGCTGTGAATGTGAAATAATAAATTTATTATAGTAACTTTCGTTTTTTCACTGACTGAACTTTTTGTTTTACCGCATTATTCAATAATCGGATAGGTACATAAAGTAAAGGTACTTACCCGTTGTGTGTGTAATCAATCAAGGTCCTCGGGGGTCTATTATATAGACTCAATTTCTCAAGAATGTCTACTTCTGTGTGCCGAGTGTGTCTTGCCGGAGATATCAGAATGCACAGCATTGAGGACATCCAACTCCTAGAAATATACGAAAAACTATCCAACGCCAAGGTGTGTACAATACGCTACGTTTTATTGAATTTTGTTTTTCAATTCTCACCCTAACCCAACACCACAGCTAGCTAACGAATAATCCATTTGTTTCAGCTCGATACAGAAGTTGGAATGCCTAACACGGCATGCTACATTTGTTACTCGCAACTGCATAGATCCCGTAGATTTTCGGACGTGGCTCAACGATCAGATATAATCCTTAGACATGTATTGCAGGAAGGCATTGAGGTAAGTTGCATTCTGCTTCTGGAGGTTATGTGTGAAAATAAGAAGGTAGTGTTTTCCATTCCTTAGCAGTTCGTATTATAAAGGTAGAACTGAAACGTTTAGTACGAATAGAGGGTATACTAATGAGGTAAGGATGGTACCGAGCCGTGCGTTTGCTCGTCCTATGATGAAAAGGAGATGGTGGGATCAGATCGTGATGTTTGTGAAGATTGTGAGTACTGTTAACATAAATCTCTCTTATATGATGTCGAGTTTGAGAACAATAAAATCAAAAGTAGGAGAAAGAGAAACCCTGCACCTGATGTCACAGTTAAGACTACATTTGCTAAGAAACAGTACCCAACACAATCATCCAACCTCTATAATAAGATAAATAAAGAATTAGAAATTTATCCGTTGAGATACATTAATTGTGAAAAGTCGCTCACTGTTTGGCTGAAAACTAAAAGTTATGGTGAAATAAATAAATAATGCTGGGCAGTTTACACAACATTATCTAGCCCCAAGCTAAGCAGAGCTTGTGTTATGGGTACTAGATAACTGATATACTTAATACAATATATAACATAGATAGATATTTTTATTATACATAGAAAATACCCAGAACACCCTGAACAAATATCTGCATATCGCACAAATATTTGTTCCGAGGCGGGAATCGAACCCGCAAGCCTGTCCCAGGCGACGTTCGCCCGCCCGGCCACAGAGGTCGTCAAAAAGAGAGTATTGTGTAAACGATTATGTTATAAGTTAAACACACACTCACTTTCATCACCTACTCACCTACATACACACACACACACACACCCACACACCTATACACACACGCACTCACATTCACTCATCAGGGTTTCTCCTGTGATACCCAGACTCTTAAGAGACTGGTGGTAGCAGGAGAGCCCGTACTTACAGTCACCCCACACCGCCCCCACACACCACACACCACACACCTAATGTTTTCTTCCTAAAATGTTTATTGTTGTGTTTATGTACTACTTTAATTTCAAACGATGGATATAGAAGAGCGGTATCTCCTAATACAAGCATATTTTTTGCTAAAAAGGAGACTCCAAACCCTGTTAAATTGTAAACCATAAGTTAACGTTTTTTTTTCCTGTATGGTTGGAGATCGTCTGGGTCTCTGCCAAACAATTTGAGGTTTCTTAGACCAATTTTGATTTAGGAAATACCCATTTAGAAAAATAAGAACAGATGTTCTATTTTTTCTAAAAGGTTAAAAAGGTATACTGATTTAGCAACTTAGAGAAGTTGCTAAAACTGTATACCTTTTTAACCTTGTGTACTAGAGGCCAAGGACTAAGTTTAGGGAGTGGGATATGAACTCAAAACAAAAATTTATTCGTCAAGTTACATAGAGATGTGTTAGTGTGATCTGTAGCTGGCCTCCTCACTGCCTCCTTACAAGGGATAGTGCAATGAGCACCATCTTTAAGAACTTTACTTGTTTTTGGTTCCAGGTGATTCACACAGCCTACGATATGCTAAAGCTGGAGAAAATTCTAAATATGTCAGTGACACCGACACTGTGCATGTCTATAGATTATGACTCGGCCACTGGAAGAACTCATGTAACTGCTACGGAAAAAGAAGTAGTCGTCAAAGAAGAAACAACAGCTGAAGAACAAGTAGTTGTCAAAGAAGAAACAACAGCTCAAGAGCAAGCAGTTGTTAAAGAAGAAATAACAGCTGAAGAACAAGTAGTTGACAAAGAAGAAACTACAGCTGACGATGAAGAAATGATTGAAGATAGTGCAGTTGTAGATGATTTTAAAATAAGTGGTGGTTTAAATATAATGGAACAGTCAATCGAAGAGGGCGGTGAGAATAGCAACATGGATTTGTATTTATATTGTGATGTGTGCAATAACAGATATGCCCATAAAAACATCCTTGTGAGACATCTGAGAACTC
This sequence comes from Operophtera brumata, assembly GCA_932527175.1. Classification (NCBI taxonomy): domain Eukaryota; kingdom Metazoa; phylum Arthropoda; class Insecta; order Lepidoptera; family Geometridae; genus Operophtera; species Operophtera brumata. The sequence continues at coordinate 27,114,331 of OW052239.1, read as the reverse complement.
ACACTGGAGAAAAGCCGTATGCCTGCAGCAAATGTATTAAGGCATTTAATGATAAAGCTAATTTGACACGACACATGCTAACTCACACTGGAGAGAAGCCTTACGCATGCAACATATGTGATCAGGCATTCAATCAAAAAGGTGCTTTGACACAACACATGCTAATTCACCCTGGAGAAAAGCCTTACGCCTGCAACAGATGTGATAAGGCATTTATTTATAAAAGTTATTTGAAACGACACATTATAATGCACACTGGAGAAAAGCCTTACGCCTGCAACAGATGTGATAAAGCATTTAATTGTAAAAGTAATTTGAAACAACACATGCGTATTCATACTGGAGAAAAGCCTTACGCCTGCAACAGATGTGATAAGGCATTCAATTTAAAATGTACTTTGACAACACACATGCTAATTCACACTGGAGAAAAGCCTTACGCCTGCAACAGATGTGATAAGGCATTCAATCATAAAAGTTATTTGACACGACACATGCTAATTCACACTGGAAAAAAGCCTTACGCCTGCAACAGATGTGATAAAGCATTCAATGATAAAAGTCATTTGACACGACACATGCTAATTCACACTGGAGAAAAGCCTCACACCTGCAACATATGTGATAAGGCATTCAATCACAAATTTGCTTTGACACGACACATGCTTATTCACACTGGAGAAAAGCCTTACGCGTGTAAGATATGTGATAAGGCATTCAATCAAAAAAGTCATTTGAAACAACACATGCTTATTCCACACTGGAGATAACCGAGATGGAGACTTCAATTACTGCGCGTGCAAACTATCAGAAATAAGTCGTGGACGTGACTTTAGGTGACCTTGAGCGCTCGGATGGAAGTTAGAGGCGATGATGCCTGCTAAAAATAGTTACATCTTTACATCAGACCTACCCGAGACAGAAGCCGGCCTAGACAAACGGCATTCGTTGATTCCATTTCTACAGACGTAATACAATTCAATTCAATTCATTTATTTCAGGCAACAGTGAAAAACATCGATATATTATACCAGTACTAGATGTCAGGTAAGCGCAAAAAAAACGTCTCGGTGAATAAAAGCTCACTTGAAAATTGAGTTCTTATTTTATTTAGTTCGCTTGCAGCCCAGCCAATGTAAACACGTGTCAAAATGACGCAATGTGTATTCAAAAGTTGCAAAAATAATGCCCAAAAAACAATTTAACGGCCGGAGTGTCTTACTTTCGGTAAGTATATGTAGAATAAGTTATATTTTAAGCTTTACACTAATAAATAATATCAAATTTTGATCAAAATTATCGATTTTAAACCACCGCTACAAATGTTTGGTCAAAGTTGGCGCAAAACTTTGAGTAACAGAACAGTTAGATGCATGGAGTAGATTTGTATTGTAATAATTTATTTGTTACCAGAACTTTAAAATTGGTCAATACTACTTTTGTGTCTGTTTGTTGGACTCTCATAAGATACTTAGCTTTCCCTTTTTTTATTTTAGCTTTCCGAGCAATCCGTTTACGTCTGCAGAATGGATCTCGATTGTCGCCAGAGATGACTTTTATAAGCCAGCTAAGAATTCGGTTATATGTTCGGATCACTTTGATAAATCGGATATATCCGGAAATACTAACCGACGTATTAATTATACGTTGCGAAAAACTCATTGGTGTGGGCCCGGATTTAAACCCTCGGCCTCATGAACGTGAGGCGAGCGTACTACCAACTAGGCTACCACGACTTCACTTCTACATATACGTAAACATATACACAACAGAACGCTAACAAAATAACAAGTACCTATGTATATATACTACCAAACATAGATGCCCAAAACATTAGTTACTTGTTATGTAAGAGTTCAAAGTTGCTTTTTAACCGCGTGCGCAATTTTGATGACCGAGCAAGCGAAGGATACTAAAATTGAATGACGAGCGCAGCGAGTGATCAAAAATTAGAATCCTGAGCGTTAGCGTGGGAATCAAAAGAGCACGAGGTGAAAAATCTTTGCATTCGAGTGCAACACGTATCTTTTTATCCTAAATTAGCGAGGAAATTACTAAATGCAAAAAAAAGTAACACACCACGAAGGTTCCGAGTCTGAGTTTTTAACAAATTAAATAAGGTTGTATGATAAATTCAGCACCGTGGAGGTAGACCTAAATAGGTTTAATGATATTATATTATTTTTCAAGTGAAAACCACACTTTATGTATAACATTAAATTTAAATGTAACCCAAAAATTCCGTTTCAGCGGGACTCGAACCCGCAACCTTGCCTGTGATCGGCAATGCCTTTACCAGTTCGGCAATAGAACACTATGACGCTGAAGACGAAATTTGTGGGCACTATCAACTCGGCTATAGCGCCGATGGGAGCTATCTACAGATGTTTCATTAGAAACCTTTCTTCATTTCTGTCAAATTTCGTCTTCAGCGTCATAGTGTTCTATGGCCGAACTGGTAAAGGCATTGCCGATCACAGGCAACGTTGCGGGTTCGAGTCCCGCTGGAACGGAATTTCTGGGTTACATTTAAACTTAAGGTTTAATGATATTTTGAATTCACAAACTTAGTGCACACGATGTTCTAAATTCAATTTTACTTTATCCTCTAGCGAATCAAAACGTCTTTTACACTCAGATATCGAAAAGCAAAAATAATCCTTCCGAGATGGGGGGAAGAAAAAATAATTTTAACTAAACTTTGCATATTATAAATTATTTAAGTGTTCAATGCGACTCATACCTTCTGTAGTCAAATTTGAAAAATCAAACGGATATGAAACCAAGGAGGTTTGAGTGACAGTTCTTAGTGGACATGAGTAATTTATTGCTTTGCTAGTTTTTGTGATGAATGATCGTAAGTATAAGATAATATTTTGAAGATTTGCTACTTTATTGCTAGGTGTCATGGTGGTAATTAGGTTGAATTTAGAACTGTTTTAAAGCTTTTGTCTCGGTTCGTTAGAAAACAAATGTAGCTGTCTACGTATATATCCTTGTACTATTATTTATTCTGTGACGCGGACCGATTTTAGCTTTGATTTTGTATGTGACAACTAATCTAGTGCTAGTATAATATATCGATGGTGAAAAATGTACATTGTACCTAGACAAAGACGCATAGTAATATATACCTTACTACTAACATACATATAATGATATTTATAACTTAAGGTGGATGCTCACGCATGAGGAGCGAAATTCATTTTTTTTGGTGTTTTTTGCTAAACAAAAAAAAACTATAAAAATGTGTTTAAAAGCTAAACTGATGATATTAATGAGATACTATCAATTAAAACACGTGTGTTAAGTCTCCTAGTTTTTGCGAAATCAACTTTTGGTATCTGAAGAAGTTTTCATGAGCAGTAATGGGCAAAAAACACCAAAAAATTTGAATTTCGCGCCACAATCGAGAGTATCCACTTTAATCTAACACACGTGTGATCGCCGACGCGTCGCGGCCCGGTACTCGGGAGCCAATACAATAGAACCTCGTCATATTTCGATGCTTAATCATTACCTCGCCGTAACACAGTTTATAACTAGCACGGGAGGTAATGCTCTCCTCAAACTGTATACTTACTTTACTTAACTACCTTATTTTTATTTTTTTATTGTTTGCTTGTAAAATCCTTATCCTCTTATTTATACCACCTAAGTTGCATCTGTAATTCTAAGTTTGTAAGTATGAATCCTAACTGAAAAAAAGAACAATGCACATAATATACATTTATACCTACTGTACGTGATCTTATAATTATATGTTGTTTCTAATATAATTTAAGGTCATCAGAGCCAGTCTGAGTGGCCTGTTTAGCACAGGAATCTGCTATTTCATTACCGGGAATCCCAGTATGACTAGAGAGAGTGTTAGTGTTCTGTGACATGTGATCCAAGCCATTACAACATTCCGTCCGAGTTCATGGCATCTAAATAGGGATTCACGAATTTGGAGAGTAATAGTAAAATTGGATTTAGAACGAAAAGGATTTGATAATATAGATTGTAGGGAGCTCGAGTCTGTAAAGATAATTGAGTGAAGATTATGCGGCTTAATAAATTGTACAAATAGGTACTTTCAAAAATGGCAGTTGCTTCACCGGTAAACAGAAGAAACTGAGGGGCATTTAAAATTTAAGATGATCTTTGTGGAAGGAATCAAAATTGCTGCTCCCACAGAGCTGGTGTTATCTAACTTAGAGGCATCTGTGTAAATAGTTCGCCAACCATTATACTCAGAATCCTTACGTTCGTAGAATTCATTGCGAGCGTTAGTAGAATATTTATTAATGCCGAAATCCAAAATAATATTAGGTTTAAAGGTAAAGGCCAATATTTATTCTGTGGTAAGGGCTTCAAAGGGAATGGAAAAGAGAGAAGTTTGATACCTAGTGGACTACAGGGTAAGGAAGATGCGAGTATTTTCTATAGCTACGGACTAAGCAAATCATAACTTGAGGGCCTTTCATTATCGAATTAAAAAAAAAGTAGTTCGATTTGGCTTGATAGATGGCGCTGACTCAAGTATTCTTGTCAAAATAACAAATTGTCTGTGCTTTTGTGTGAATATAACGAAAATATATCACTATGTTGTTGACGTTTACATTTCACTTTATTTTGACAGAGCTACTTTAGCTTGTACAGAGCTGGCGCCATCTATTTTCAAGGCTGTAAACATAATGTGAAACGGCCGTGAAAACCCCTCATTCCTTCTTCTTCTTCTTTTATTCGTGGCTACTCTGGCTTTAGTTTCCACAATTTTGACAATGTCAATGTCGACGACGATGGAGATCAGCCCCCCTATTCCCTAACTGAAATTCACTCGGTGACTAACGTTTGACAAGAAGATTGATCATCAATTAAAAAAAAATACTATTAAGAATTGTCAATTGATGGTAATTTTACTTGTCAAACGTTGGTCACTGAGTGACTTTCAAGATAGGGAATAGGGGGGCTGAGCACAGAATAAATAATAGTAGAAATCTAAGTATAAATGGTCGGTCTACCCATAGATCTTAAGAGAGGTAGGACATAGCGGGATTTTCTCGTTCTAAATAGGAGCAGTCCGCCTGGGGAAGTACCTCCGCCTTACAGAAGATCGCAGCCAAATAACGCTATTTGTTGAACCGTAGTTCGTGGTAACTATGTGCCACATTTCAAGGTTTTTCAAAACTAGCTAAAAAAAACAGGTAATTTCATCAGAAAAAAAATATACACATGTTCTATAAGTTTTTTTATTATAAGTGCTGTATCTTATAATTAACCAAACTATCATACCACATAAGAAAAAAAAAAAGCTGTGGCACATTTACACCAGAGGGGTGAGTCTGAGTTTTGCAAACACCATCGTAACGGTGAACGTAACACGATCGTACGTGTATAACATAATAACTAGCTATTAATCTGTGCCAAAAACGTCACAGATTAATGGCTAGTTACTACGCAATACACGTACACTCGCCGTTACGATCATCGTTACGATGGTGTGTGTAAACTCGGACTTGCCCCTCACAGGGGCATTACGATGGTGTTTGCAAAACTCAGACTCACCCCTCTGGCATTCGGGGTGAGAAAGTGCCACCTCACAATTTCGTTAATAACTCCTTAATAAATTGGAATGGCACAATGATACCTAGCTGAAGTAGAAAAGGATGAAATATGGGTCCATACAAAAGTGAAACCATGAATAATGCCATGAAAAAAAATCGAGAAAAAATTTGTAGAAATTTGCTAATAGAATTCCACCAATTCTGAAAATCGAAACAAGCCCTATTTTGAAATGGGTAAGGGTTTTTATATGATCTGGCTCCAATCGGTTTTTTGTTATGCCGTAGCATTATAAACGCTGAAACGAGACAAAAAGTCGTAATTGTAGTAGGATTCTAGCTGACTAACATAGCAACACTAATATTTTGACCGTGGCACATTTTCACCTACGAAGTTTCATCATTTTGTTAGAAATCCCGTAATTTAGTCAAAACTAAACATTCTCTTTATGAGTTATATTCATTCACTTAACAATAAATAATACAATAAGCCTAACATACCTTTATTGCGACAACTTTTGTAGATATATCTGACCAACTAAAAGTTGGCCCAAGTTGGTTAAAACCCAATCTCTAATCACAGATAAAAGAATACTATACTAGTACTCTAATTAAAAGAGCCGCGCTGAAAACTTCCATCCCACAGAATGACACGAAATATTGCCAGGTGACTGTTTCGCGAAACGGACTAAATTTGTAAAATTTATCATAAAATCCGTAAGTAATATGAAAAAAATGTATCACGAACGGTATTGAGCCCTTAAGTCTGAGGAGAGACTGCCTCTCTCTGCGTGTTTTATCGTTTGTATAGTGGGTTTTTTTCCGAGGAATTGTTTGACATGATGCCTACAGCAACCTTTTTTCACCGCACCGCTCGCCATCGGCAGAGGATTCATTCGCACACCTTAGAGCCAGGGTGGTCCCGGACTGTGCGGTTTCAGAGAAACTTCCTCCCGCGAACGCTCAGGTTGTGGAATGATCTCCCTGCTGAGGTTTTCCCGAGCGACTACAGGATGGGGTTCTTCAAAAGGGGTGTTTGGAAATTTTTAAAGGGTCGGCAACGCGCGTGTGATGCCTCTGGTATTGCACGCGTTCATAGGCTACGGTAACCGTTTACCAACAGAGGGCTGAGTCGCAGTTTTGCACACGATGACACCAATCGTCCGTCGTACTTACACTACGCTTACACCATACACCGGTGTGTGTGGGACATAAGTGAGTCTTAGTGGTTCAACACCGTCGTATACCACCCATCGTAGGGACACGATCGTATAACACCGGAAGACGCCAAAATTGGCTATGATATGTTGTCGAAATGAATTTAAAACTGATAAAAAGGTATTTGTCTATGGAATTTGATTGTTGAATGTGTCAGTTGTCACTGTAAAGATGTCAAAGTCAAATTGTATTTTGATTTTTGAAGTTGAAGTTGAAGTTGGTTTTCGCCTTTATGAAGAAGAAGAAGATGTAGTAGTCAAATTCAAGTATTTTCATTAATTTCCAAACAAAGAAAGTATTCAAAGATTTATAAGTAACAAACCTCTTCGTGCAAACATGGATGCAACTCCGCAACACTAATAAACACAATGAACGCTGGGCACGGACCACGGGCTGCATACAGTCAAGAGCTGCCCTACCGGCTGGCTTGGCTTACCTACAACAACTGATACGTCGCCTGCTCAACTTTCAAAGAATAACCCTTCGCACCATCGTGGGTTCGTGGGGACACTCATAGGACACAGTCTCAACGCCTCTTCAACATCGGAGCCACATACAGCCCACTCTGCAGAGGGTGTCTGACCGAAGAAGAATCGGCTGCCCACTTAATCCTGGAATGTGTGGAAATAGCAGCTCAACGTAAACAAATCCTCAACAACCCGAGAAGCCTGCGAAGACCCCAGTAAACTTTTGTGCTTGTGGAGTGATTGTACCTTGTGATTTCAATGAATAAAATACTTTTGACTTACTTTGGTGGTAATTTCAATGACTGAATTTTTCGTATTGGGCAGGAGCGCATAACTTTATAGTATCACTTAGATTTCCCCCCTAGTTTAGGCCATTGGGAGAAGTGTTGTTTTTTAAGAATATTTTTGGTAAACACATTCATATAAGGCCCGAAACCAAAAATCATCTAGATAAATCTATAAAATATAAATATAGATATATATATATATAGATCTAGTAAAGTCATGGTAGCAGCGACCTAACTGACAAGTCCAAGAAATTAGATCTTGTTTATTTACACAGGGTAACAGGACAGGTAAGTTGCCTATATTATTTCACTATGATCATAATCGCAGATACCTTAAACCTTACATTAACCTTACTGAGATCATTAACTTTTTTCATCCGGTTCCTAAGAATAAGAATATTTTACTAGCTCGAATACAGGTAACTTATTTCTAAGAGGTGTTACAATACAATTATAACACCTCTTTCGCTAGCTTGCTTTTAAACATAAGAACATAAATAAATAAATAATGCTGGACAGTTCACACAACATTATCTAGCCCCAAGCTAAGTAGAGCTTGTGTTATGGGTACTAGATAACTGATATACTTAGTGGCAAATCCATGAATTTGGTATTTTATTGTAGACCCGTATGGCATTTACATTTATTATATATATTTCTCTTATAAGTCTGCAGTTTAAGTTTGGGTAAATAAAGTATAAATGGATTTCTAGGCTCAACATTTTTTACAACTAGGTAGGTATATCTGATTGCTATGAAGCAATCAGATAAAGTATTCTGGGTGTTGTTTCACAAGAATACACAATTCTCTTATGTACAGGTACATGCAAGCCAAGGGTAAGATAATTGTAGTCCTATATTCTCTTGATTTAGTTATGTATCTACCTATCCGCAATGAAACCACGTTTTGGACAACCAGATGTTTATTTTTATGCAAAGAATTTAGAATTTGTATGATATCTTATCCTCTACTAGTTGTATCCGTAGGGTTGGATGACTGATGTGAGGCTTACGGCCACCTTTTCTCCGGAGTCCTTCGTGATTTTCTGAAACAAGAAATACATACCTAAGTTATAAACATTGCTAAAGTAAAATTTTCTAGGAATGATTTTTTTATTTTTGATCTAACATGACTCCCAAGTACTTAGTTGAGGAGACTTTGTTAATTATGAGACAGTTACACTGGTCGTCATGTATGTTTTCATAATTATGTATCCGTATGTTGAAATCCCTTCCGGGTTGGGTTCTATTATATATTGTATAGCACATATAGTTAGTTTTTTGAGCATTAAGTACCTAAGTAGGTAATTTGTATCATCAAAGAAGAATCTTTCACCACGCTAGGTCTTTGAAACGAACCAGAGATAGGGGTAAAGAAAGAAACCACAATCTACAAGCAAAATAAGGCCTAGAGCAGGTAAATCGTAGAGCGTACCTCTATACTCTGTCTACGAGGTAAATTATTGACAAAAGTAATATAGGTACTCACTTTTACTTCAAGGCTCACACGCTGCTTAGGCCTTTGGTCAGTCGGTCGGTACGCTGTCGCAGCTCTTCGCATAGGAATACGAAGGCTTCTTTCGACAGCCGGTATTCCTAAATTCGGTCTCCGGGAGATCTTCGACAGGATCAAAGGATGCCCGAAGACTGTCTCGCATTTCCCGTAGCTCACGAGCCCGTTCTTCTTCATCAACATCTATGCAAGAAAATATCTCGCAGACATTCTCAATAACAAAGAACCCCACAAAAGTCCACAATTACACAGAAAAATAAACACTACCGTGTAGCGCTCACCTCTCACCGCCAAAAACACAAGTGTTGAGCGTAACGCTCATCGTCGCCGTCGTGTCATCGTATTCCAAGCGTGAAGCTGTCAAATTTGGCACTCGGACTCAGAAATAAATGAAAAACCGTTAAAAACGGTACGTAAGTGCTTGCGATACGACGGCCGTGGCTCGGCTTATACGATCGGTGTATAGTGTAACGACGATGATCGTAAGCATGGCAGCTGGGACTCAGAATATAAGTTCTCAAAGTGTACGCTAGGGGCGCTTATCATATTCCCATACAAAAATGCGTGTTACACTACACCATACACCAGTGTCAAATGTTTGGTAAAAGCCAGACTCAGCACACAGGTGGGCCGTAAGCTTGATTGCTACCTTGGTAGCATAAAAAAAGTAAGTGCGTAGTTAAAAATCTACGTCTATGGGTCTACCCCTCATTCTATTTCTTCTTCTTCTTATCTTAAGTAATGGCTTCTGTGCCTTATTTGCAACAATTTAGCCAATGTCAAGTGATATATTGGCGCCCTCTGTGGCGGGGCGGGCGAACGTTCGCCTGCGACGCCAGAGGTTGCGGGTTCGATTCCCGCCTCAGAACAAATAATTGTGCGATATGCAGATATTTGTTCAGGGTGTTCTGGGTATTTTCTATGTATAATAAAAAATATCTATCTATGTTATATATTGTATTAAGTATATCAGTTATCTAGTACCCATAACACAAGCTCTGCTTAGCTTGGGTCTAGATAATGTTGTGTAAACTGTCCAGAATTATTTATTTATTTATTTATTTATATATTCATATATTTTTATAGTCAAGTCGTCAAGAGTCTCAGACAAGTCATAACCCAGTTTAACATTCCATTTCTTTTCTTCTTCTTCTTCTTTTTTTTGGCGTGTTCAGCGGACCGGTGGTAGTTGTGCCACAAGAGTTTGCCAATGACAGATGATTAACTTGACATAAAACCAAAAAAGTGCTGGGAGTTTGAGGAAAGATAAAGGTACGGTTTAAAGGGAGAATCGTACGTGATTATGTAATACAAATTGATTCACACTTAACTGAAAAAAAAAAGAATACACATAACAACAAAACAAAATATTCACACAATCAATATACATACAAAACTATACACATAATATACATTTATATTAGTAATTTCTGAGAGTAACGCACAGACTTTATTTTGACAATGACAATAATTGCACAAGCTGCGACATAGACGAAAGTAAGATGCGACATGCGACCGACGCCCATTTTAGAGAAAAAAAATATACTTATTTATGTTTGTTTTTGTTTTGTAATTTGTTTGTGAAAGACAAGTACAGATTATTTTTGTTTCTTCACTGACTGAACTTTTTGTTTTAGCGCATTATTCAATAATCGGAAATGTCTACTACTGTGTGCCGAGTGTGTCTTGCTGGAGATATCAGAATGCACAGCATTGAGGACATCCAACTCCTAGAAATATATGAAAAACTATCCAACGCCAAGGTGTGTACAATACGCTACGATTTGTTGAATTTTGTGTTTCAATGCTCATTCTCACCCAACACCACTGCTAGCTAATGAATAATCCATTTGTTTCAGCTCGATACAGAAGTTGGAATGCCTAACACGGCATGCTACATTTGTTACTCGCAACTGCACAGATCCCGTAGATTTTCGGACGTGGCTCAAAAATCAGATAGAATCCTTAGACATGTATTGCAGGAAGGCATTGAGGTAAGTTGCATTCTGCTTCTGGAGGTTATGTGTGAAAATAAGAACTATGATTCTGGTAGGCCATCGAGGGCAGAGGAGGAGATGCAGAAGCCCCCACTTTTTGAGTAAAGAAACATTTCTTATTTGCGTGGTTTATGTGTGGATCTTTTTAAATAAGGCTGGAGGGGGCCGACGAAACCCGTCCCCTATATACGTGGAAACGAGTAAACCTAAAGGCTGTTGGGTATTTGCATTAAGGTGTCACTTTTGGTTTTCTGCGGGCCCTATTGCCTCGTCTTCGGTTCGCTCGCGGCTCACGTACTGATCACTGTTCTCTAGTGTTTTAATTCCATATCGGACTGCCACTCATGGGTAGGTATTGTTTAGAATCGTGCCGCACGAATTAAGGGGGGAGAGTGGGGGGGAAGGGGGGAGGGTCTTAGGGGACGCCCCCCCTAGAGTGGGGATGTGTGGAAACTTATAGTTTTGGAGAAAAAAAATAAAGAAGTTTTGAGGTTAAGTATGTTTTTGGGTATTGTTTAGAATCGTGCTGCACGAATTAAGGGGGGGGGGGGGGGGTCTTAGGGGACGCCCCCCCTAGAATGGGGATGTGCGGAAACTTATAGTTTTGGAGAAAAAAAATATAGAAGTTTTGAGGTTAAGTATGTTTTTTGTTGTGAGGTTAAGTATGAAGTTATATAATTGGAAGTGTCGGACTCCGGTATGGGCTCTCGCCAGTACTCTCGCGAGGTTGCCCCTGAGTGTCGCTTCACCCATTCGACCTTCGCTGCACTACGGAGGTCGCCGGCTCGCTTCGCTCGCCACCTCCCCCCTTCGCTCCGCTCGGCCTCACGGGCTTGCTCCGCTCAGGACCTCCCACGCGAGCTACTGGCTCCGCGTTTTTATATACACTCTAGGGGCGTGACGCACAAGACCACGTGGAGTCGGGGTGCTCCGTGTCGGTTCTGTCACTTATTTTGAACCTAACCTACTCATGTCGGAATGCCCTGAGTCGATTCTGAGTCTCATACCAGAGTTCGACACTTCCAATTATAAAACTTCATACTTAACCTCACAAAAAATTCATACTTAACCTCAAAACTTCTTTATTTTTTTCTCCAAAACTATAAGTTTCTGCACATCCCCACTCTAGGGGGGGGCGTCCCCTACCCCACTCCACCCCTCCCTCCCACTCTCCCCCCTTAATTCGTGCGGCACGATTCTAAACCCAACCCCCACTCATTACAAGCTTTTATTTAACTTGACCGGTTAGTGTGGGACAAATCTTGTAACTGAATTTTGAACCAGTTAAACTCGACCAATTTAGCTTCCCATGACAATATGATATTATGGTGACAGTGAGCTGATCTGATGATGGAGACTAAAAGTAGACAACGGAAGTCCTCGATGGATAATAGTAGACTTGCCATGTTTAGGCTCATTTTGATCAGCACACGGTCCCAATCTCTACTTTTATATAAGCTTGTTGTTGAGAAATATGTTTTTCACAACCCACTTATTACTTGGAACTAGTTTGGTACCTATACCTCTGGCTGAACATTATATGTAAAGGTGGATATACACTAGAGCATTTACTCGAGCACTTCTATGTAATGTAACGGTGATGAAAGGTGTAAAGGTGATACACTATTAATATATCACAGAGCGGCTCGTTGTTCTGAGGGGCTAGTCTGCAAATTTGACAAGCAACTTACACGGCCGTGTGGTGTACACTTCATGGATTTTTGTACGGGATTTGAGGTTCTTAAGATGCGCGCTAGGGGCGCTCTTCGATTCCTCCATACTAAAATCCGTGTAGTGTACATCACATGCCCGTGTACTCGCTTGTCAAATTTGCAGACTCGAGACTCTGTTACAAGTAAATGCTCTAGTCTATACTCACCTTTCAGGTTGTTTTTGTGAAGTGTTGTATGGTGAAAATGCATTGTAATGTCACCAACGACTAAGTCCAACTGGTTAAGTAGTAACTATCGCAGCCTACTTGTACAGAACTCTGTCCACCCAAATCAGACTACCATTTGACCAGTTTTATTCATTAAGTTGAATGCCTTTAATATAGATTCGTGGATCTGGCCTTCCTCTACAACATATTCATACTTTTTTCAGCCGGCGCGAGTGAGTAGGTATTTAGCGCGGCTTTGAGTGAGACACTAGCACACCAGTGTCATTCATAGAAAGTATGTTTTTTTTTTTAACATTGTTATACCTCTGTTTAACCGCGATCTCTCCTGTTGGTAAGCGACGATGTGGCCGAAGATGGAGCACAAAGGTCTAGAAGGCACCTATTCACTCTAGCCTTGAAGTGACCCAGATTATAGTTTTCAGGAAAGACAGACGACGGTATTGTTTTCCACTCCTCAGCAGTTCGCGTTATAAAGGTAGAACAGAAACGTTTAGTGCGAAGACAGGGTATACTAATGAGGTAAGGATGGTACCGAGCCGTGCGTCTACTCATACTATGATGAAAAGGAGATGGAGGAATCAGACTGTGATGTTCGTGAAGATTGTGTGTACTGTATGGTTGCATATACCATATACTATACTATATTAATGCTTAGTATTGTAAGCATGTACTAAGCATGTACCAGTTAATAATTTTTGACATAATAAAGCATTTATTTTATTTTATTTTTTTGTATTGTCTGGTTCTCTGCCAAACAATTTTAGGTTTCTTTGACCAATTTTGATTTAGGTAAAACCTATTTAGAAAAATTAGAACCTCTAAGTTGCTAAAACTGTATACCTTTTTAACCTAGTGTACTAGAGGCCAAGGACTAAGTTAAGGGAGTGGGATATGAACTCTCAACAAAAATGTATTTGTCAAAGTTACATGGAGATCTGTTAGTGTGATCAGTAGCTGACCTCCTCACTGCCTCCTTACAAGGGATAGTGCATTAAGCACCACCTTTAAGTACTTTACTTGTTTCTGATTCCAGGTGACGCACACAGCCTACGATATGCTAAAGCTGGAGAAAATTCTAAATATTTTAGTGACACCGACACAGTGCATGTCTATAGATTATGACTCGGCCACTGGAAGAACTCATGTAACTGTTACAGAAGAACAAGTAGTGGTCAAAGATGAAACAACAGCTGAAGAACAAGTAGTTGTCAAAGAAGAAATAACAGCCGAAGAACAAGTAGTTTTTAAAGAAGAAACAACAGCTCCAGAACAAATAGTTGTCAAAGAAGAAACAACAGCTGAAGAACAAGTAGGTGTCAAAGAAGAATTAACAGCTGAAGAACAAGTAGTTGTCAAAGAAGAATCAACAGCTCAAGAACATGTAGTTATTAAAGAAGAAACAACAGCTCCAGAACAAATAGTTGTCAAAGAAGAAACAACTGCTGAAGAACAAGTAGTCGTCAAAGAAGAAACAGCAGCTGAAGAACAAGTAGTTGTCAAAGAAGAAACTACAGCTGACGATGAAGAAATCATTGAAGAGAGTGCAGTTGTAGATAATTTTAATATAAGTGATGGTTTAAATATAATGGAACAGTCAATCGAAGAGGGCGGTGAGACTAGGAAAATAGATTTGTATTTATATTGTGATGTGTGCAATAAAAGATATCTACATAAAGACATCCTAGAGATACATCTGAGAACTCACACTGGAGAAAAGCCTCACGCCTGCAACAGATGTGATAAAGCATTTAATTGTAAAAGTAATTTGAAACAACACATGCTTATTCACACTGGAGAAAAGCCTTACGCCTGCAACATATGTGGTAAGGCATTTAATCGAAAATGTCATTTGACAACACATATGCTAATTCACACCGGAGAAACGCCTCACGCCTGCAACAGATGTGATACGGCATTCAATAAAAAAAGTGATTTGACACGACACATGCTTATTCACACTGGAGAAAAGCCTCACGGCTGCAACAGGTGTGATAAGGCATTTAATCGAAAATGTCATTTGACACGACACATGCTAATTCACACTGAAGAAATGCCTTACGCCTGCAACAGATGTGATAAAGCATTTAATTGTAAACGTAATTTGACACGACACATGCTAATTCACACTGGAGAAAAGCCTTACGCCTGTAAGATATGTGATAAGGCATTCAATCAAAAAAGTCATTTGAAACAACACATGCTTATTCCACACTGGAGATAATCCACATGCCTGAAATGCTACAGATGCTATAAAACATAACCGAGATGGAGACTTCAATAACACGTGCGCGTGCAAACTATCAGATATAAGTCGTGGACGTGACCTTAGGTGGCCTTGAACGCTCGGACGTCTGACGCGTATCTGGCTCGCCGGATGTTTCAATCAGTCGATGACGCGTCGGACGCGTTTGCGCGGGGTTCAGACGCGTCCGCGCGGCAGTCAGTCGCCATTTGCGGGAGTCTTAACGAGAGTTGTGCCTACCTACTGTTAGAGCCGCATAATGCGTGACAAAAATATCAAATAAAAAATAGCAAATTTAAATAATTACATCTTTACATCAGACCCACCCGAGACACCAGGTGTAGTGACTGCCACATTTGCAGACGACACTGCCGTTCTCGCTAGTAGTAAGGACCCAAACGAAGCATCGCAATTCCTACAAATTGAACTCGAGAAGATAGAACAGTGGTTGAGAAAGTGGAAAATCAAAGCCAGTGCCTCTAAATCAACTCAAGCTACATTCACACTCCGCAAGGGAGATTGTCCGCCCGTTCACCTTGTAGAAAACATATTCCCACAAAAAGACTCAGTGAAGTATCTAGGGATGCACCTGGATCGTAGACTGACTTATAGAAAGCACCTACAGAAAAAAGAGACGAACTCAACTTCCGGTACCGGAACCTCCATTGGCTGATGGGTAGAAACTCGGTCCTGAGCACTGACAAAAAACTCCTGATATACCAGGTTGTTCTGAAGTCTATCTGCACGTATGGCACACAACTATGGGGATAGAAAGCAAATCACATATTTCGATCATACAAAGAGCATAAAATGGCATCTTAAGAAACCTATCCAATGCACCGTGGTTCTTGATGATTACTGAGCTGTATAACGAACTGAAGGTCAACACAATCCATTACGAAATAAAACTATTCATCGAAATACAAAGAACATCTGAATGTACATCCGAACCCCTTGGCCTCACAGCTAACTACCATCAACTACCCGAAGAGGCTAAAAGACAACGTATCATGGAATCGAACTGAACATGACACATAAGAAACAGAGAGGTGGTCGCTGGACCACTTTTGCTTCAAGCACGACCACCCACATCAAATGTGCTCATAGTCTGAACACTGATCGCAGATGAAAATAGAACAAAAAGAACAAAAAACACCTTAGTAGGTTTTTCAATTTTCTGTCTATTTTTGATTACTATTGTATTTCTTATATTTCAATACATTTAATTATGTATTACAATTTAAATATCTTATATTTTTGGTATGGACAATAATATATATTCTTACGACCTGACTTGTATCGCATCATCAAAACATTACGAGAGATAGTGAGATACAAAATAAAACAGGCAACCATTCCGAGCCAACTCTGATGCAAGCTTACTCGTACGATCACCGCTCGGTGCAAGGGCGCTCGTAGCGTGAAAACGCGGCTTTATTATTGAAAGGAAAATTTTAATTTGGTAACAGCATTATTTTGATCAGATACGACAAATTCAAAACCAAAACGTCAAAACGCTCAAAAAAACAAAATCCTCTAAACGCTAACTATCGCCAAAATGGGCGACAGTGTAAACAAGATGGCGGCGCTCCGTCCGATCGGCGCGCATTCACTCTCTAGCCACTCGAACTCTAGCGAGAGCCCGCGCGCCTGCAGGATGGGTCCGAGAGTAGATAGCACCCGTGGGTGATACTCGTTTAAGTACGTTATAAAAATCATTTTTTTATCAAAAACTAGCGAATCCCCCGGCTTCGCACGGGTAGTCCCCGGTGAACCCCCCGGCTTCGCACGGGTAGTCCCCGGTGAACCCCCCTCCTACCCTCCCCCTTATGTCAATCTCCTGGTTCTAAGCTACCTCCCCACCAATCAGCCAAATCGGTTCACCCGTTCATGAGTTATAAGTGGTGTAACTAACACGACTTTGTTTTATATATATAGATATATTTTTAAAGCTTTTATAAATCAGTGATTGGAACGGTGTGCTGATCGAAATGAGCCCAAAAACTACCAGTTTACTATTATCCATACAGTAGTTCCGTTGTCCACCTTCCGTCTCCATCATCAGACCAACTTGCTGTGTCCATAATATTATATTGTCATCGGAACTTGACAGGTCTGAAATACTTGTAAGATTTGATTACTCAGGGACAGATGAAACTTAATAAAAACTAACCGACGTTTTTTTTCGGCGCTGACCTACCTCAAAGTCAGTTAGCAGGTCGACATCCAGGCAGGCGGTCTGGTGAGGCGCCAGGGATATGGTGTAGAACCCCACCGCCCCTCGACCCGCGAATTCCGCCACCATGCCAGCAGCCTGCGGACAAGCACCAATCATCATCGTCTTGAGCCGCCTTCATCCACTGACCGCCACGACATCAACGATCTACTTTCAGAAGTAGTATCAGGAAAATTCAAAAATGCTAAATCAGGGAGATTATGGACTGACAGATGTGGTCCAACACGAAAGGGTTCCAGAAAATATGACAAATATTATTAAAAGACCCATTTATGGGGTCTCGCTACGAAAGATGGTTCAAACCTGGGTTAGACCAGGTCTACCACCTACCAGTCCGGGCCTAAATATCTACTTTTGGGATATACAACTTTAATACAGAAACAGATAGTTTGTTTTCCGATGTATTTAAGAGGGCTCACATACAAAAAGCGTGTTTAGTTTTCAGTTTTTATATACAATGGTTTGGAACCCTTCGTGCGCGAGTCCGACTCGCATTTGGCCGGTTTTTGAAAGAAACGTCGTTTCTAATTACGATTTATTGTTTTTGCGAGTTATTTCGTTTAATTTTGGTGGTATTTTTACCGTTGTAACTTGGATAAATAGCACATAATATGATGTAGTGTAATGCGTGTCTTTTAGAAATTGTGGATTTCTTCTTGCTAAAACCTGGTTTTTCTGCCACCATTTCAATTGGGTTATGACTTGACGAATTCTCTTACTTCTTTTTCTTGCCTTATAATGGCTTCTTATGAGTGATCCATACAATTCCACCTTGTTAAGTGATTAACATACAAGCGACATCGCGCAACTCGGCCGGTTAATTATATTTTTATATTGGTGCTAATGTAATTGGTGCTGGTCTTCAATCAGTGTGTCCTACCCGTAATGACCTACGGTGCCGAGACGTGGACACTCACGGTACGCCTGGTCCTTCAGTTCGAGGTCGCTCAGCGTGCTATGGAACGAGCTATTCTCGGAGTTTCTCTGAGGAAACGAATAAAATCCGCAACGAAGTTATCCGACAGAGAACTAAGGTCATCGACATAGCTCAGAGAATTAGCAGGCTGAAATGGCCATGGGCTGGGCACATATGCCAAGAACCGACAACCGCTGGGGTAAACGTGTTCTAGTAAGTAAGTAAAAAGTTTATTTTGGTACACCATACATAGTTTTTTTACATAAATACAGTTTAATTATAGTACGTGTACATTATGAAAGATATGTATAGTGCAGTCAAAAAAGGTCCGTGCTCAGCATAATGCTGCAGTGACCTGCAGCGCTGATTTTCAGCACGGACCTCGGTTGACGCACGGACATGCCACGAAAGTTAACATTAAGAAAGTATTAAGTAAGTAGACCAATATGCTTAACATGAAAATTAACTAGACATATGACACTAGGCGAATTATAAAACAAACAAAAGGGTCTAAAAGGAATACAAGTTCATGGTAGGTAAGTCGGTATATTAATGTTTTCATTATATTAGGCACTACGCAAAGGTCACGACAAAAATAGCATTTGTCTGTATTATTAAAAGTAAGATAATCTAGTAGGTAACAAATAACTAGGATGGAGTGGGTAGAGTTCTAGGGTGGAGACCACGTCTTGGTAAACGTAGTATGGGGCGGATGGGAAGAGCTGGAAATCGGTCTAAATGGCGAGCATCGGGAGAGGCCTATGTCCAGCGGTGGACTGATACAGGCTGATGATGATGATGATGACCGGTGCTAATAAAGGAAAAAAAAAAAATGCATAAATAATGCATGGACGTAACTAATTCCAAGAAGTCCATGACAAAATGTGCGTGCGACCACAGAATAAATATTAGTACAAACAATGGTGCGACGGCCATCTCGTTCTCAGCGTTGCTAACATAACGGATTTCCCGTCATATCTAGCGAACTAGGGTATGCAGAAACGGAAGAAATGGTATATTGACTAACGCATTTTTAGCGGAATTTAGTAACAAAAGATTTGATTCAAATAAGCCTTGTAAGTTATAGCAAGCCGTCAACTTATACTGCATCAGGAATGATTGAAACCCCAAATAGTGACGATGATCTAAGACTTTATCTATCTATGATTTAGATAACATACAATTTAATTATTATAAAAAAGAGATTGTTAATTTTCATTAAAAATTTGAGTAAACTTTTTACGATAGTTTTTTATTTTCTTTATATTTACACCCGGTATTTTGGATATTACTGACGAGAAAAATGCGAGGTTTCCATATTTCTAACGGAATTTCGTAATGAAGTCGGCGGAATTTCAAAATTATTGTTGGCAGCACTGCTCTTTCTATGTTTATGTCAAATTGGACATGGCAAAAGGATAAAGTTCCAACGCCAAAACAAACTTAAAAAAGAAAAAGAAAAATCCTCTTTGATTGTAATTGTTTGTTGTAGTTGTTTGGGGTGCGTTCAGTGGGTACACTCTGAGTGTTGGTTGTCACCAGAGTGTACGGTTGTTCCGTTCACAGGCTCGGTTAGAGCGTTCGGTTAGCGTCACGTGACCCTAACCGAACAACCACCTCCGACAATTCTGACGTCTGTCAAAGTCAAATCATGTGCTTGTCACCAAAGCGTATGGGTTGTTCCGTTCTGAGGCTCGGTTAGAGCGTTCGGTTAGCGTCACGTGACCCTAACTGAACAACCACCGTTTTGGGTGGGTGTTCGGTTGTTACGATTTTGACGTTAGATTGTTGTTAAAGTCAAGTCGATCCCACCCTTCCTCCCCAAAAATCCTGTTCCATCCATAGATGGAGAAATATTTTATGTAAGCCCAACAAGTAATATAGTAACTGCGAAAGTTCCAGATTCCACGAGAGGATTTTTTTATAAAGTGAAACAGGACTTGTTATCAGCTCCTGAATTACTTTGCTATTAAATGCTCTAAGACTTTGTTAATCAATCACGCTGTACCGATATTAATGAAATTACATCCACACATATGTTCAGATGTCCAGTAGCGGTTTATGTTGGCTGATTGATGATGATGTTGCAAACATCGCCAATATTTTTTCTGTGAAATATCAAGGCTAGCTTTTGTCAAATTTGTCAGTACCTATCAAAGCTGGAAGGATCTTTGTTGTCAAGTGCACGTCGGATCACACGCATTCAGGGTTCCGTACCAAATGTATTAGAAAATTCTCGAAATGTTTCGTTTTTTTTTTGTATATATTGGTAAAATATAAATACACACTTAAATATGCTTTCAGCGATAATGCCGCACATTTTACTGTTTTTTTTTTGATATTACGTTTAATTCTTGGTGTAGGTACAATAGGGTGTTAGTAGTTATATCGATCTAAATACATAACAAGTACCATATTTACAAAACAAGTTCCTAAGTCAAATGCAAAATAAAAAAAATTGCTAACAAAATTTTGGAAAAAAACTGACTTTGGCGGCTTTATTTTCTATAACTATTGAAAATAAAAATAAACTCTACTTCATGAGATTTAAAAATGATAAATCACATGAAAAAAAAAATGAAAAGCCAATGGGAAAAAAAGAGTTCAAATAAGGCTAATTGTTTCAGTAAAGAGGAGCTAAATAAACGATGCAGGTAATAAGATTCAACAAATCATTCTAATTCACTACACAGATACAATAACAATAAGGCTTTGGTTTTGTCGTTCATTCATTCATACTATCTACTAACTTCTTTGAAAAAAAGTGGAGCTGACAATGTTTAAATAGAGCTGAATTTAGCTCTAAAAGAGCTAAATTGGCAACACCGGGTGAAAAAGCGTTTGCTTACATCAAAAATTGACAGTGGCATTGACATTCTGTGTCAATCCAAGTCGTTCAGAGCCTAAGAGCGTAGAGCGTTGATAAAAAAACAACTACACCCTTGGAGTGTACCCATTGAACGCACCCTTGCTGTGAATGTGAAATAATAAATTTATTAGAGTAACTTTCGTTTTTTCACTGACTGAACTTTTTGTTTTACCAAATTTTACTTTTTATTCAATAATCGGATAGGTACATAAAGTAAAGGTACTTACCCGTTGTGTGTGTAATCAATCAAGGTCCTCGGGGGTCTATTATATAGACTCAATTTCTCAAGAATGTCTACTTCTGTGTGCCGATTGTGTCTTGCTGGAGATATCAGAATGCACAGCATTGAGGACATCCAACTCCTAGAAATATACGAAAAACTATCCAACGCCAAGGTGTGTACAATACGCTACGTTTTGTTGAATTTTGTTTTTCAATGCTCACCCTAACCCAACACCACAGCTAGCTAATGAATAATCCATTTGTTTCAGCTCGATACAGAAGTTGGAATGCCTAACACGGCATGCTACATTTGTTACTCGCAACTGCACAGATCCCGTAGATTTTCGGACGTGGCTCAACGATCAGATATAATCCTTAGACATGTATTGCAGGAAGGCATTGAGGTAAGTTGCATTCTGCTTCTGGAGGTTATGTGTGAAAATAAGAACTATGATTCTGGTAGGCCATCGTGGGCAGAGGAGGAGATGCAGAAGACCCCACTTTTTGAGTAAAGAAACATTTCTTATTTGCGTGGTTTATGTGTGGATCTTTTTAAATAAGGCTGGAGAGGGCAGAGGAAACCCGTCCCCTATATACAGTGGTGGCCATATAATTAAGAACGCTGATATAAAGGGAAGATTTTTTCCAACTAAGATGCAAAACTAATTGTATGCATTTGTTTTTATTTCTCTCGGTATCGTAAAACATTTCCATATTACCACTGTATTCATTGATACACATGATTGGCTAAAAATCAATAGGCAAATTTTTTACACTACTTTTAAACAAAGTATTCCTTATTACTGGCTGGTCACGTAATTAAGAACGCTAAGTAGTTTATACCTTTATTCAAATTTAAATAGAGAACACTCAGTCGATTTGTTACTGTTTGTATAATTTTGGCGCCATTACGTGCTGTAAAAGATTAAAGGTGATTGCTTCTTTAGAAAAAACAATGGGAAAAAATAAAAGTTGTGATAAATCTACAAGGGAAGTAATAATAAAACTTCGCCGGAAGAATTGGTCTTATAAAAAGATAGCCGACCATCTGCAATGTTCAAAAACGATGGTTTTCCACGCTGTAAAGCATTTTGCTACGTATCAAACTACTTCGAATGTTCCACGTGTACCTAAACAGAGAAATACAACTCCTCGAGATGACCGAAACATCGTTCGTATGGCAAAACAAAATCCCTTTAAAGGGTCCAATGAGCTTAGAAAATAATATTTTGGTGAAAACAACCCTTCAGCAATCTCAGCACGCACTATTCGAAGACGTTTGGTAGAAGAAAAATTGCACGGTAGGATAGCAAGAAAGGTACCCATGTTAAAACTTTGCCACAGACAATCCCGGCTTGCATTTGCGAGAAAGTATGAAAACTGGACTGTGCAACAGTGGGAAAATGTACTTTTTTCTAACGAGACGAAAATAAATAGAGTATGTTCTGATGGAAAACAATATGTACGACATCCCCCGAATACAGCATTCGACCCAAAGTACACAAAAGTTACATTAAAGCACGGTGGTGGAAATGTGAAAATTTGGGGTTGCTTTTCTGGACATGGTGTAGGACTTGTAAAGTTGATAGAAGGTAACATGGATCAGTTCCAATACAAAAATATACTGGAAGAAACAATGTTACCATACGCTGAAGACGTTCTACCGGTCATTTGGACATTCCAGCATGACAATGATCCAAAGCACACTGCACGCACCGTAAAGGAATTTCTTACAGCGCAATTAGTTTCTGTCTTAGACTGGCCTGCTAACAGTCCAGATCTAAACCCAATAGAGAATCTGTGGTTTGAAGTAAAGAAAAAGGTTTCAAATACAAAGTGTGGAAATTTAAGAGAGTTGTATGACGTTTTTTTAGAAGAATGGAACTCTATTTCTCTTGCGAAATGTCAAAAATTAATAGAGTCAATGCCTCGCCGGTGTAAAGCTGTAATTAAAAGCCGTGGATATGCTATTAACTATTAATTTTAGTTAAATATTTATTAAATTTTTTTTTATGTTTCCTGTGCTACATAATATTGTGATTTATTAAATCTAAGTGTCATACAAAACAATTCCCGAGCAGTTAAATAAATCGTTCTTAATTATTTGTCCAGTTTCAGTACTATTTGAATGTGTTACTTTGATAAAATCAATAAAATGTGCAAAAAATAGTTAGCGATTTCTTACTTTATTCTTAGGTCAGGTTGCTCTATTAATGTGACTATTATATAACATAACTAGTTGCTTCTCAGAAGGTACACATCTCTGTGTATGATACGATTTAAATAAAAAACTTCTAGAACTTCAAATCGTTCTTAATTATGTGACCACAACTGTACGTGGAAACGAGTAAACCTAAAGGCTGTTGGGTATTTGCATTAAGGTGTCACTTTTGGTTTTCTGCGGGCCCTATTGCCTCGTCTTCGGTTCGCTCGCGGCTCACGTACTGATCACTGTTCTCTAGTTTTTTAAGACCATCATTCCACACAGGAGGAAAGTGACTCGCTTCGCTCGCCACTTCCCCCCTTCGTGTCAAGATGGTCAAATCCATGTGGGACGGCCACTTATTACAAGCTTTTATTTAACTTTACCTGTTAGCGTGGTAAAAATCTTGTAACTGAATTTTGAACCAGTTAAACTCAACCGATTGAGCTGACATTTTTCATACCTGTCAAGTTTCAATGACAATATAATATTATGGTTACAGCGAGCTGATCTGATGATGGAGACGGAAGGTGGACAACAGAACTCCTTCATAGATAATAGTAGACTGGGCTTGGTTAGGCTCATTTTGATCAGCACAAGGTCCCGATCACTAATATTATAAAAGCTTGTATTGTTTGGTGGTAACTTTGGCAGCCTACTTGTACGGAACCCTGTTCACATGAGCCTGACTCGCATTTGACCAATTTTATTAATTAAGTTATCGTGGGTCTAGGCTTCCTCTACAACATTTTGATACTTGTTTTAACCGGCGCGAGTGAGTAGGTATTTAGCGCGGCTTTGAGTGAGACACTGGCACCAGTGTCATTCATAGAAAGTATGTTTTTTTTTTACCATTGGTATACCTTTGTTTAACCACGATCTCACGTGTTGGTAACTGGCGATGTGGCCGAAGATGGAGCACAAAGGTCTAAGTGCCTTCTAGACCTATTCACTCTAGCCTTGAAGAGACACATATTATAGTTTTCAGGAAAGACTGACGACGGTAGTGTTTTCCACTCCTTAGCAGTTTTCGCATTATAAAGGTAGAACTGAAACGTTTAGTGCGAATAGAGGGTATACTAATGAGGTAAGGATGGTACCGAGCCGTGCGTCTGCTCGTCCTATGATGAAAAGGAGATGGTGGGATCAGATCGTGATGTTCGTGAAGATCGTGTGTACTGTTAAGATAAATCTCTCTTATATGATGTCGAGTTTGAGAACAATAAAATCAAATGTAGGAGAAAGAAAAACGCTGCACCTGATGTCGCAGTTAAGACTAAATTTGCTAAGAGACAGTACCCAACACAATCATCCCATCTCTATAATAAGATAAACAAAGAATTATAAATTTATCCATTGACATACTTTAATTGCAAAAAGTCGCTCACTGTTTGGCTGAAAACCAAAAGTTATGGTGAAATAAATAAATAATGCTGGACAGTTTACACAACATTATCTAGCCCCAAGCTAAGCAGAGCTTGTGTTATCGGTACTAGATAACTGATATACTTAATACAATATATAACATAGATAGATATTTTTATTATACATAGAAAATACCCAGAACAACCTGAACAAATATCTGCATATCGCACAAATATTTGTTCCGAGGCCGGAATCGAACCCGCAACCTCCGGCGTCCCAGGCGAACGTTCGCCCGCCCCGCCACAGAGGTCGTCAAAAAGAGAGTATGGTGTAAACGATTATGTTATAAGTTAAACACACACACTCACTTTCATCACCTACTCACCTACATACACACACACACACTCACACACATACACACACGCACTCACATTCACTCATCAGGGTTTCTCCTGTGATACCCAGACTCTTAAGAGACTGGTGGTAGCAAGAGAGCCCGTACTTACAGACACCCACACCGCCCCCCCCACACACCACACACAACACACCCTCTGTTTTCTTCCTAAAATGTTTATTGTTTTGTTTATGTACTACTTTAATTTCAAACGATGGATATAGAAGAGCGGTATCTCCTAACACAAGCATACTATTTGCTAAAAAGGAGACCAAACCCTGTTAAATTGTAAACCATAAGTTAACGTTTTTTTTTTTTTTTCCTGTATGGTTGGAGATTGTCTGGGTCTCTGCCAACAATTTGAGGTTTCTTTGACTAATTTTGATTTAGGAAATACCCATTTAGAAAAATTAGAACGGATGTTAAATTTTTTCTAAAAGGTTAAAAAGGTATACCGATTTAGCAACTTAGAGAAGTTGCTAAAACTGTATACCTTTTTAACCTTGTGTACTAGAGGCCAAGGACTAAGTTTAGGGAGTGGGATATGAACTCAAAACAAAAATTTATTCGTCAAGTTACATGGAGATGTGTTAGTGTGATCAGTAGCTGGCCTCCTCACTGCCTCCTTACAAGGGATAGTGCAATGAGCACCATCTTTAAGTACTTTACTTGTTTCTGATTCCAGGTGACGCACACAGCCTACGATATGCTAAAGCTGGAGAAAATTCTAAATATGTCAGTGACACCGACATTGTGCATGTCTATAGATTATGACTCGGTCACTGGAAGAACTCATGTAACTGCTACGGAAGAAGAAGTAGTCGTCAAAGAAGAAACAACGGCTGAAGAACAAGTAGTTGTCAAAGAAGAAACAACAGCTCAAGAGCAAGCAGTTGTTAAAGAAGACATAACAGCTGAAGAACAGGTAGTTGACAAAAAAGAAACTACAGCTGACGATAAAGAAATGATTGAAGATAGTGCAGTTGTAGATGATTTTAAAATAAGTGGTGGTTTAAATATAATGGAACAGTCAATCGAAGAGAGCGGTGAGACTAGGAAAATAGATTTGTATTTCTATTGTGATGTGTGCAATAACAGACATGCCCATAAAAACATCCTAGTGAGACATCTGAGAACTCACACTGGAGAAAAGCCGTACGTCTGCAGCAAATGTAATAAGGCATTTAATGATAAAGCTAATTTGACACAACACATGCAAACTCACACTGGAGAAAAGCCTTACGCATGTAACATATGTGATCAGGCATTCAATCAAAAAGGTGCTTTGACACAACACATGCTAATTCACACTGGAAAAAAGCCTTACGCCTGCAACAGATGTGATAAGGCATTTATTTATAAAAGTTATTTGAAACGACATATGCTAATGCACACTGGAGAAAAGCCTTACGCCTGCAACAGATGTGATAAGGCATTCAATCATAAAAGTTATTTGACACGACACATGCTAATTCACACTGGAAAAAAGCCTTACGCCTGCAACAGATGTGATAAAGCATTCAATGATAAAAGTGATTTGTCACGACACATGCTAATTCACACTGGAAAAAAGCCTTACGCCTGCAACAGATGTGATAAAGCATTTAATTGTAAAAGTAATTTGAAACAACACACGCGTATTCATACTGGAGAAAAGCCTTACGCCTGCAACAGATGTGATAAGGCATTCAATCAAAAATGTACTTTGACAACACACATGCTAATTCACACTGGAGAAAAGCCTTACGCCTGCAGCAGATGTAATAGCTCATTCAATGATAAATGTAATTTGAAACAACACATGCTAATTCACACTGGAGAAAAGCCATATGCCTGCAACAGATGTGATAAAACATTTTATTATAAAAGTTATTTGAAAAAACACATGCTAATTCACACTGGAGAAAAGCCTCACACCTGCAACATATGTGATAAGACATTCAATCACAAATTTGCTTTGACACGACATATGCTAATTCACACTGGAGAAAAGCCTTACGCCTGCAACAGATGTGATAAAGCATTTAATTGTAAAAGTAATTTGAAACAACACATGCGTATTCATACTGGGGAAAAGCCTTACGCCTGCAACAGATGTGATAAGGCATTCAATCATAAAAGTTATTTGACACGACACATGCTAATTCACACTGGAGATAATCCACATGCCTGAAACAATACAGATGCAATAAAACATAACCGAGATGGTGACTTCAATAAGTGCGCGTGCAAACTATCAGAAATAAGCAGTGGACGTGACTTTAGGTGACCTTGAGCGCTCGGATGTAAGTTAGAGGCGATGATGCCTACTAAAAATAATTACATCTTTACATCAGACCTACCCGAGACACCAGCCGGCCTAGACAAACGGCATTCGTTGATTCCATTTCTACAGACGTAATACAATTCAATTCCATTCAATTCATTTATTACAGGCAACAGTGAAAAATGTACATTGTACCTTGACAATGGCCCATAGTAATATATACCTTACTACTAACATACATATAATGATATTTATAACTTAAGGTGGATGCTCACGCATGAGGAGCGAAATGCATTTTTTTTTGGTGCTTTTTGTTAAATAAAAAAACTATAAAAATGTGTTTAAAGGCTAAACTGATATTTATGAGATACTATCAATTAAAACATGTGTGTTAAGGCTCCTAGTTTTTGCGAAATCAACTTTTGGTATCTGAATAAGTGTTCATGAGCAGTAATGGGCAAAAAACACCAAAAAATTTGAATTTCGCGCCACAAGCGAGAGCATCCACTTTAATCTAACACACGTGTGATCGCCAACGCGTCGCGGCCCGGTACTCGGGAGCCAATACAATAGAACCTCGTCACATTTCGATGCTTAATCATTACCTCGCCGTAACACAGTTTATAACTAGCACGGGAGGTAATGCTCTCCTCAAACTGTATACTTACTTTACTTAACTACCTTATTTTTATTTTTTTATTGTTTGCTTGTAAAATCCTTATCCTCTTATTTATACCACCTAAGTTGCATCTGTAATTCTAAGTTTGTAAGTATGAATCCTAACTGAAAAAAAGAACAATGCACATAATATACATTTATACCTACTGTACGTGATCTTATAATTATATGTTGTTTCTAATATAATTTAAGGTCATCAGAGCCAGTCTGAGTGGCCTGTTTAGCACAGGAATCTGCTATTTCATTACCGGGAATCCCAGTATGACTAGAGAGAGTGTTAGTGTTCTGTGACATGTGATCCAAGCCATTACAACATTCCGTCCGAGTTCATGGCATCTAAATAGGGATTCACGAATTTGGAGAGTAATAGTAAAATTGGATTTAGAACGAAAAGGATTTGATAATATAGATTGTAGGGAGCTCGAGTCTGTAAAGATAATTGAGTGAAGATTATGCGGCTTAATAAATTGTACAAATAGGTACTTTCAAAAATGGCAGTTGCTTCACCGGTAAACAGAAGAAACTGAGGGGCATTTAAAATTTAAGATGATCTTTGTGGAAGGAATCAAAATTGCTGCTCCCACAGAGCTGGTGTTATCTAACTTAGAGGCATCTGTGTAAATAGTTCGCCAACCATTATACTCAGAATCCTTACGTTCGTAGAATTCATTGCGAGCATTAGTAGAATATTTATTAATGCCGAAATCCAAAATAATATTAGGTTTAAAGGTAAGGGCTAATATTTATTCTGTGGTAAGGGCTTCAAAGGGAATGGAACAGAGAGGAGAAGTTTGATACCTAGTGGACTACAGGGTAAGGAAGATGCGACTATTTTCTATAGCTACGGACTAAGCAAATCATAACTTGAGAACCTTTCATTATCGAATTAAAAAAAAAGTAGTTCGATTTGGCTCGATAGATGGCGCTGACTCAAGTATACTTGTCAAAATAACAAATTGTCTGTGCTTTTGTGTGAATATAACGAAAATATATCACTATGTTGTTGACGTTTACATTTCACTTTATTTTGACAGAGCTACTTTAGCTTGTACAGAGCTGGCGCCATCTATTTTCAAGGCTGTTAACATAATGTGAAACGGCCGTGAAAACCCCTCATTCCTTCTTCTTCTTCTTTTATTTGTGGCTACTGTGGCTTTAGTTTCCACAATTTTGACAATGTCAATGTCGACGACGATGGAGATCTGAGCACAGAATAAATAATAGTAGAAATCTGAGTAAATGGTCGGTCTACCCATAGATCTTAAGAGAGGTAGGACATAGCGGGATTTTCTCGTTCAAAATAGGAGCAGTCCGCCTGGGGAAGTACCTCCGCCTTACAGAAGATCGCAGCCAAATAACGCTATTTGTTGAACCGTAGTACGTGGTGACTATGTGCCACATTTCAAGGTTTTTCAAATCTAGCTAAAAAAACAAGTAATTTCATCAGAAAAAAAATGTACACATGTTCTATAAGTTTTTTATTATAAGTGCTGTATCTTATAATTAACCAAACTATCATACCATATAAGAAAAAAAAAAAAAACTGTGGCACATTTACACCTGGCATTCGGGGTGAGAAAGTGCCACCTCACAATTTCGTTCATAACTCCTTTATTAATTGGAATGGCACAATGATACCTAGCTGAAGTAGAAAAGGATGAAATATGGGTCCATACAAAAATGAAACCATGAATAATGCCATGAAAAAAAACGAGAAAAAAATTGTAGAAATTTGCTAATAGAATTCCACCAATTCTAAAAATCGAAACAAACCCAATTTTGAAATGTGTAAGGGTTTTTATACGATCTGGCTCCAATCGGTTTTTTGTAATGCCGTAGCATTATAAACGCTGAAACGAGACAAAAAGTCGTAATTGTAGTAGGATTCTAGCTGACTAACATAGCAACACTAATATTTTGACCGTGGCACATTTTCACCTACGAAGTTTCATAATTTTGTTAGAAATCCCATAATTTAGTCAAAACTAAACATTCTCTTTATGAGTTATATTCATTCACTTAACAATAAATAATACAATAAGCCTAACATACCTTTATTGCGACAACTTTTGTAGATATATCTGACCAACTAAAAGTTGGCCCAAGTTGGTTAAAACCCAATCTCTAATCACAGATAAAAGAATACTATACTAGTACTCTAATTAAAAGAGCCGCGCTGAAAACTTCCATCCCACAGAATGACACGAAATATTGCCAGGTGACTGTTTCGCGAAACGGACTAAATTTGTAAAATTTATCATAAAATCCGTAAGTAATATAAAAAAAAGGCTGAGGTCAAAGTTAAAAAATAAATCGATAAAAATCTTGGTCATGGCCCCCATTGCACATTGTCACCTGCCTGTCACATAGTCACCCCGAACTACGGAATAGTGTTGTGTTCCTGTGGTGAGTAAGGTTGCCAGAGCTCTTTGAGGGGGCGTTGCGGTGACAACCGGGGGACCAGTGGTGACATCTTCGACATTTTGTTGTTTGTAGGCGCGGCGTGTTAGCGTGGCGGTCAGCGAGACCCGGTGATACGGCTGACTGCTGGCCGCCCGCAGGCTGAACGGGTTCCCGAACCCAGGGACTACCATAATCTCCGCCCTGGGAGGCTGAATCGCCAGTATGTGTAAAGTTCCCGGAGTGGTAGTCGCGCCGGAGGAGACCAGAGTGGACCCGACTGCTACTACAGGAGGGGACCGGGGGCCCTTCCGCCCGCCACGCTAGCAAACCGTAAAACCTGCGCCAACATATGGCTAATTGTCATCGCGCTTATTGTTCAATGGGTTGTCAACGCAACGTCTTCTCACTTAATTATAAAAAACCCCTTTTTAAAAACAATTCATGAAACGCAAATACAAATATATTAGTGATTCTCCAGCGGCATCCTCGTCCACGCTTAATATGGACTATTGCAATATCAGAGGACTTCACGCTAACCTCAATGCAGTCCACCAGCATCTTGAGTCTGCGCAGCCGATCCTACTATTCCTGACGGAGACGAAAATATCCTGTCCGGCCGATACATCTTACCTACTTTACCCAGGGTACAAGATTGAACACAACTTTGTGCCTCGTGCCGGGGTATGTATGTACGTCCGGGAGAATGTTTGCTGTCGCCGTCTTCGTGGTCTTGAAGACAGAGATCAGACAATTTTATGGGTACGTTTGGATCATGGTGGCCCCACCCGCATCTACGCGTGCCTCTACAGATATCACAGCGGTAAACATGACACGGACCGCCTTTTTGAGCACTTGCAATCGACATTGGACAAAGTCGCAAAGCAGTACCCCTCTGCGGAGATAGTGGTTTTAGGAGACTTCAACGCACATCACGTTGAGTGGCTCGGTTCTCAGACCACTGACTTTGCGGGGAGATCTGCTCGTGATTTCGCCTTGGGGTATGGCTTCTCTCAGCTGGTTAGTTCTCCAACGAGAATACCAGATATTGAGAGCCATACGTGTTCTTTACTGGACCTTCTGCTGACCACATGTCCGGACGGATACTCCATATCAGTGGATGCGCCACTTGGCTCGTCTGACCACTGTCTTGTTCGGACGCACGTGCCTTGTGATCGGCCGGATCTACCTCGGCCAACACAATGGCGTCAAATGTGGAATTACAAGTCAGCAGATTGGGACGGACTGCGTGAGTTTTATGCGTCGTACCCGTGGGAGCAGCTATGCTTCACTTCAGAAGATCCTGACTCTTGTGCGAACGCAGTCACAGAGACCATCCTATCGGGTATGGATTGTTTCATTCCAAACCTAATGGTGGCTGCGGGAATAAAGAAGCGTCCGTGGTTTAATCGGCCTTGCAGAGAAGCTAAACTTCTCAAGCAAGCTGCATATGACGACCTCTGTGGCGCGGCGGGTGAAGCTTGGCCTGCGACACAGGAGGTTGCGGGTTCGATTCCCGCCTCGGAACAAATATTTGTGCGACCGCAGACATTTGTTCAGGGTGTTCTGGGTATTTTCTATGTATAATAAAAAATATCTATCTATGTTATATATTGTATTAAGTGTATCAGTTATCTAGTACCCATAACACAAGCTCTGCTTAGCTTGGGGCTAGATAATGTTGTGTGAACTGTCCAGCATTATTTATTTATTTTTATTTATTTTTTATATGAGGCTTGGACCACGGCGTGAGCTAATAAGGATCCTAACATCTCTGATGTGAAGCGCAAACTTATTGCTTGTTCAAGGTTCAGTAAAAGTGCCACTACTTAGGCGAAATTTTATTTCGTCGGCAGATTTGGTGAGCGTCTAACGCGCTACGCTTCTGGGAGTCGTGCATTCTGGTCGCTCGCTAAAGCTGGCGAAGGAAACTTTTGTAAGTCGTCCCTGCCACCACTTCGGAAAGCTGACGGAAATCTGGCCCATAGTGCTAAAGAGAAAGCTGACCATTTGGGGAATCTCTTTGCCTCAAACTCGACTTTGGACGACGGACGTGCTGTACCAATTACCATTCCATGGTGCGGTATATCTATGCCGGAAATTACTTTCACGCAGCGGGAAGTCCGGAGGGAATTACTCTCTTTAGATGTTCATAAGTCGAACGGGCCAGACTGTATACCTGCTGTGGTGCTGAAGCGATGTGCTCCTGAACTGTGTCCTGTTCTGACACGCCTCTTTGAGCTTTCTTACTCTACTGGACAAGTTCCATCTTCGTGGAAGACTGCCCATGTCCACCCGGTGCCCAAAAAGGGCGATAGGTCAGACCCATCAAATTACAGGCCAATCGCTATAACCTCCCTTCTCTCTAAGGTTATGGAGCGTGTAATAAATACCCAACTCCTTAGATACCTAGAAGGAAACGATTTGATCAGCGACCGTCAATACGGCTTTCGCCATTGTCGTTCGACCGGTGACCTTCCAGCGTATCTCACACATCGGTGGGCCCTTGCCATTGAGAGTCAAGGTGAGGCATTGGCTGTGAGCTTGGATATAGCTAAGGCCTTTGATCGGGTCTGGCACCGGGGTCTTCTATCGAAGTTGCCCTCTTACGGACTGTCCGAGGGGTTGTGCAAATGGGTCGCTAACTTTTTGTCCGGCAGAAGCATAAGAGCCGTCGTTGACGGTGGTAGCTCTGATTGCATGGATATCAATGCTGGCGTCTCGCAAGGTTCTGCGCTGTCCCCAACGCTGTTTTTGCTGTATATCAATGATATGCTGTCCATTGACGACGTTCATTGCTATGCAGACGACAGTACTGGTGACACTTTTTACACGGGCCGTGCCAACATCCCTCGTCAAATTGTAGAGGAAAGCCGAAGGCAACTTGTGTCTGACATTGCGGGTATATTAACCAGAGTCTTCGATTGGGGAGGGCAAAACCTGATTCAGTTTAACCCTACAAAGACACAAGTTTGCGCGTTCACTGCTAAAAATAAACCCATTTACTGTGGCTCCACAATTCCAGGACGTTCCCCTCACCATCTCTACGAGCATTGGGATTCTAGGCATCGACATCTCTAGCGACGCGACATCCAGTACCGTAGTCACTTAGAACATAAGGTCAAGCTGGCTGCCAAAAAGCTTCGTGTACTTAACAGAGCGAAGCTGTACTTCACTGCGGGGCAAAGGCTGCTTCTCTATAAGTCGCAAGTCCGGCCCCACATGGAGTACTGCTGTCACCTCTGGGCAGGAGCACCTGGCTACCAGCTTGGACCTTTTGACTCGGTTCAAAGGCGTGCAATGAGAATTGTCGAGATTCCCAAGCTCACGAACGGTATTGAGCCCTTAAGTCTGAGGAGGGACTTTGCCTCTCTCTGCGTGTTCTACCGTTTGTATAGTGGGTTTTGTTCCGAGGAATTGTTTGACATGATGCCTACAGCAACCTTTTTTCACCGCACCGCTCGCCATCGGCAGAGGATTCATTCGCACACCTTAGAGCCAGGGTGGTCCCGGACTGTGCGGTTTCAGAGAAACTTCCTCCCGCGAACGCTCAGGTTGTGGAATGATCTCCCTGCTGAGGTTTTCCCGAGCGACTACAAGATGGGGTTCTTCAAAAGGGGTGTTTGGAAATTTTTAAAGGGTCGGCAACGCGCGTGTGATGCCTCTGGTATTGCAGGCGTTCATAGGCTACGGTAACCGCTTACCAACAGGTGGGCCGTAAGCTTGATTGCTGCCTTGGTAGCATAAAAAAAAAAAAAAAAAAAAAAAAGTATGTACGTATGTAAAAATTTACGTCTATGGGTCTACCCCTCATTCCATTTCTTCTTCTTCTTCTTATCTTAAGTAATGGCTTCTGTGCGTTATTTGCAACAATTTAGCCAATGTCAAGTGATATATTCATATATTTTTATAGTCAAGTCGTCAAGAGTCTCAGACAAGTTATAACCCAGTTTAACATTCCATTTCTTTTCTTCTTCTTCTTCTTTTTTTTGTCGTGTTCAGCGGACCGGTGGTAGTGGTGCCACAAGAGTTTGCCAATGACAGATGATTAACTTGACATAAAACCAAAAAAGTGCTGGGAGTTTGAGGAAAGATAAAGGTACGGTTTAAAGGGAGAATCGAAAGTGATTATGTAATACAAATTGATTCACACTTAACTGAAAAAAAAACGAATACACATAACAACAAAACAAAATATTCACACAATCAATATACATACAAAACTATACACATAATATACATTTATATTAGTACTTCTTCTTCTTATCTTAGGTAATGGCTTCTGTGCATTATTTGCAACAATTTTGCCAATGTCAAGTGATCTAATTATTATAGTTTTATTTATAGTCAAGTCGTCAAGAGTCTCCGTCTAGTCATAACCCAGTTTAAATTGTGGCAGAAAAACTGAGTTTTTACAGGAAAAAATCCACCATTTCGAAAAGACTCGCAATACACTCAAATTTCACTACATCACACATGTGCCATTTATCCAAGTTACACCGGTTAAAATGCCACCAAAATTACACGAAATAACTCGAAAAAACACATTAAAATGTAATAAAATAAAAACGACAACGTTTCTTTCAAAAATGGCAGATTTCAACCCTTTATATTAGTAATTTCTGAGAGTAACGCACAGACTTTATTTTGACAATGACAATTATTGCACAAGCTGCGACATAGACGAAAGTAAGATGCGACATGCGACCGACGCCCATTTTAGAGAAAAAAAATATACTTATTTATGTTTGTTTTTGTTTTGTGACTTGTTTGTGAAAGACAAGACTACAGATTATTTTTGTTTCTTCACTGACTGAACTTTTTGTTTAAGCGCATTATTCAATAATCGGAAATGTCTACTACTGTGTGCCGAGTGTGTCTTGCTGGAGATATCAGAATGCACAGCATTGAGGACATCCAACTCCTAGAAATATATGAAAAACTATCCAACACCAAGGTGTGTACAATACGCTACGTTTTGTTGAATTTTGTGTTTCAATGCTCACTCTCACCCAACACCACTGCTAGCTAATGAATAATCCATTTGTTTCAGCTCGATACAGAAGTTGGAATGCCTAACACGGCATGCTACATTTGTTACTCGCAACTGCACAGATCCCGTAGATTTTCGGACGTGGCTCAAAAATCAGATAGAATCCTTAGACATGTATTGCAGGAAGGCATTGAGGTAAGTTGCATTCTGCTTCTGGAGGTTATGTGTGAAAATAAGAACTATGATTCTGGTAGGCCATCGAGGGCAGAGGAGGAGATGCAGAAGCCCCCACTTTTTGAGTAAAGAAACATTTCTTATTTGCGTGGTTTATGTGTGGATCTTTTTAAATAAGGCTGGAGGGGGCAGAGGAAACCCGTCCCCTATATACGTGGAAACGAGTAAACCTAAAGGCTGTTGGGTATTTGCATTAAGGTGTCACTTTTGGTTTTCTGCGGGCCCTATTGCCTCGTCTTCGGTTCGCTCGCGGCTCACGTACTGATCACTGTTCTCTAGTGTTTTAATTCCATATCGGACTGCCACTCATTACAAGCTTTTATTTAACTTGACCGGTTAGTGTGGGACAAATCTTGTAACTGAATTTTGAACCAGTTAAACTCAACCAATTAAGCTTCCCATGACAATATGATATTATGGTGAGTGACAGTGAGCTGATCTGATGATGGAGACTAAAAGTAGACAACGGAACTCCGCGATGGATAATAGTAGACTTGCCATGTTTAGGCTCATTTTGATCAGCACACGGTCCCAATCTCTACTTTTATGTAAGCTTGTTGTTGAGAAATATGTTTTTCACAACCCACTTATTACTTGGAACTAGTTTGGTACCTATACTTCTGGCTGAACATTATATGTAAAGGTGGATATACACTAGAGCATTTACTCGAGCACTTCTATGTAATGTAACGGTGATGAAAGGTGTAAAGGTGATACACTATTAATATATCACAGAGCGGCTCGTTGTTCTGAGGGGCTAGTCTGCAAATTTGACAAGCAACTTACACGGCCGTGTGGTGTACACTTCATGGATTTTTGTACGGGATTTGAGGTTCTTAAGATGCGCGTTAGGGGCGCTCTTCGATTCCTCCATACTAAAATCCGTGTAGTGTACACCACATGCCCGTGTACTCGCTTGTCAAATTTGCAGACTCGAGACTCTGTTACAAGTAAATGCTCTAGTCTATACTCACCTTTCAGGTTGTTTTTGTGAAGTGTTGTATGGTGAAAATGCATTGTAATGTCACCAACGACTAAGTCCAACTGGTTAAGTAGTAACTATCGCAGCCTACTTGTACAGAACCCTGTCCACCCGAATCAGACTACCATTTGACCAGTTTTATTCATTAAGTTGAATGCCTTTAATATAGATTCGTGGATCTGGCCTTCCTCTACAACATATTCATACTTTTTTCAGCCGGCGCGAGTGAGTAGGTATTTAGCGCGGCTTTGAGTGAGACACTAGCACACCAGTGTCATTCATAGAAAGTATGTTTTTTTTTTTAACATTGTTATACCTCTGTTTAACCGCGATCTCTCCTGTTGGTAAGCGACGATGTGGCCGAAGATGGAGCACAAAGGTCTAGAAGGCACCTATTCACTCTAGCCTTGAAGTGACCCAGATTATAGTTTTCAGGAAAGACAGACGACGGTATTGTTTTCCACTCCTTAGCAGTTCGCGTTATAAAGGTAGAACAGAAACGTTTAGTGCGAAGACAGGGTATACTAATGAGATAAGGATGGTACCGAGCCGTGCGTCTACTCGTACTATGATGAAAAGGAGATGGAGGAATCAGACTGTGATGTTCGTGAAGATTGTGTGTACTGTACGGTTGCATATACCATATACTATACTATATTAATGCTTAGTATTGTAAGCATGTGCTAAGCATGTACCAGTTAATAATTTTTGACATAATAAAGCATTTATTTTATTTTATTTTTTTGTATTGTCTGGTTCTCTGCCAAACAATTTTAGGTTTCTTTGACCAATTTTGATTTAGGTAAAACCTATTTAGAAAAATTAGAACCTCTAAGTTGCTAAAACTGTATACCTTTTTAACCTAGTGTACTAGAGGCCAAGGACTAAGTTAAGGGAGTGGGATATGAACTCTCAACAAAAATGTATTTGTAAAAGTTACATGGAGATGTGTTAGTGTGATCAGTAGCTGGCCTCCTCACTGCCTCCTTACAAGGGATAGTGCAATAAGCACCATCTTTAAGTACTTTACTTGTTTCTGATTCCAGGTGACGCACACAGCCTACGATATGCTAAAGCTGGAAAAAATTCTAAATTTGTCAGTGACACCAACACAGTGCATGTCTATAGATTATGACTCGGCCACTGGAAGAACTCATGTAACTGTTACAGAAGAACAAGTAGTGGTCAAAGATGAAACAACAGCTGAAGAACAAGTAGTTGTCAAAGAAGAAATAACAGCCGAAGAACAAGTAGTTTTCAAAGAAGAAACAACAGCTTCAGAACAAATAGTTGTCAAAGAAGAAACTACAGCTGAAGAACAAGTAGTTGTCAAAGAAGAAATAACAGCTGAAGAACAAGTAGTTGTCAAAGAAGAATCAACAGCTCAAGAACATGTAGTTGTTAAAGAAGAAACAACTGCTGAAGAACAAGTAGTCGTCAAAGAAGAAACAACAGCTGAAGAACAAGTAGTTGTCAAAGAAGAAACTACAGCTGACGATGAAGAAATCATTGAAGATAGTGCAGTTGTAGATAATTTTAATATAAGTGATGGTTTAAATATAATGGAACAGTCAATCGAAGAGGGCGGTGAGACTAGGAAAATAGATTTGTATTTATATTGTGATGTGTGCAATAAAAGATATCTACATAAAGACATCCTAGAGATACATCTGAGAACTCACACTGGAGAAAAGCCTTACGCCTGCAACAGATGTGATAAAGCATTTAATTGTAAAAGTAATTTGAAACAACACATGCTTATTCACACTGGAGAAAAGCCTTACGCCTGCAACATATGTGGTAAGGCGTTTAATCGAAAATGTCATTTGACAACACATATTCTAATTCACACCGGAGAAACGCCTCACGCCTGCAACAGATGTGACAAAGCATTTAATTGTAAAAGTAATTTGAAACAACACATGCTTATTCATACTGGAGAAAAGCCTTACGCCTGCAACATATGTGGTAAGGCATTTAATCGAAAATGTCATTTGACAACACATATGCTAATTCACACTGGAAAAACGCCTCACGCCTGCAACAGATGTGATACGGCATTCAATAAAAAAAGTGATTTGAAACGACACATGCTTATTCACACTGGAGATAATCCACATGCCTGAAATGCTACAGATGCAATAAAACATAACCGAGATGGAGACTTCAATAACACGTGCGCGTGCAAACTATCAGATATAAGTCGTGGACGTGACCTTAGGTGGCCTTGAACGCTCGGACGTCTGACGCGTATCTGGCTCGCCGGATGTTTCAATCAGTCGATGATGCGTCGGACGCGTTTGCGCGGGGTTCGGACGCGTCCGCGCGGCAGTCAGTCGCCATTTGCGGGAGTCTTAACGAGAGTTGTGCCTACCTAATGTTAGAGCCGCATAATGCGTGACAAAAATATCAAATAAAAAATAGCAAATTTAAATAATTACATCTTTACATCAGACCCACCCGAGACACCAGGTGTAGTGACTGCCACATTTGCAGACGACACTGCCGTTCTCGCTAGTAGTAAGGACCCAAACGAAGCATCGCAATTCCTACAAATTGAACTCGAGAAGATAGAACAGTGGTTGAGAAAGTGGAAAATCAAAGCCAGTGCCTCTAAATCAACTCAAGCTACATTCACACTCCGCAAGGGAGATTGTCCGCCCGTTCACCTTGAATAAAACATATTCCCACATAACGACTCAGTGAAGCATCTAGGGATGCACCTGGATCGTAGACTGACTTATAGAAAGCACCTACAGAAAAAAAGAGGCGAACTCAACTTCCGGTACCGGAACCTCCATTGGCTGATGGGTAGATACTCGGTCCTGAGCACTGACAACAAACTCCTGATATACCAGGTTGTTCTGAAGTCTATCCGCACGTATCGAAAGCAAATCACATATTTCGATCATACAAAGAGCATAAAATATCATCTTAAGGCGCTATAGGTTCAACGAACATTTTTGTATGAGGCGAAGAAGGCGAGCGCACACTGATACCGTGTTTTTATGTATAAAAAAATTATATAAAAATGTCGTTCAAAGTTTTGTTTAATTTTGTTGATGAATTCACTAACTCAAATAATAACTAACATGTAACCAAATGTTACAAAAATTAAAACGTGAGAGAAGTGAGTTAAAAATAGCATTTAAATTTTAAAAAGGAGGTATCTTGTTATTTTTTTTTATCGAGTGAAGTAATTCTAATATTGTATTGAATTATTGATTTCACTAGATAAAAAGCTCAAGAATATCATATAATTTTTTCTTCATAGAAAACTATGAAAATTCTTATCAAAAACTTTAAAATTCTACAGACATTTGAGAACCTATCGCGCCTTTTAAGAAACCTATCCAATGCACCGTGGTTCTTGATGATTACTGAGCTGCATAGTGAACTGAAGGTCAACAATCAATGACGAAATAAAAGTATATTCATCGAAATACAAAGCACATTTGAATGTATATCCGAACCACTTGGCCTCACAGCTAACTACCATCAACTACCCGAAGAGGCTGAAAAGACAACATATCATGGAACTCGATGGAACATGACACATAAGAAACAGAGAGGTGGTCGTTGGACCACTTCTGCTTCAAGCACGACTACCCGCACCAAATGTGCTCATAGTCTGTAGACTGATCGCAGATGAAAATAGAACAAAAAGAAGAAAAAACACCTTTTGTTTATTTTTGATTACTATTGTATTTCTTATATTTCAATATATTTCCTTATGTAATTACAATTTAAATATCTTATATTTTTAGAATGGACAATATATTATATTCTTACGACCTAACTTGTATCGCATCATCAAAACATTACGAGAGATAGTTAGACACAAAATATAAGAGGCAACCATTCCCAGCGAACTCTGATGCAAGCTTACTCGTACGATCACCGCTCGGTGCAAGGGCGCTCGTAGCGTGAAAACGCGGTTTTATTAGTGAAAGGAAATTTTGAAATTGGAAACAGCATTATGTTGACCAGAGACACTACGCCAATACAATCCTCAACACGCTAACTACCGCCAAAATGGGCGACAGTGTAAACAAGATGGCGGCGCTCCGTCCGATCGGCGCGCATTCACTCTCTAGCCACTCGGACTCTTGCGAGAGCCCGCGCGCCTGCAGGATGGGCCCGAGAGTAGACAGCACCCGTGCGTGATACTCGTTTATGTACGTTATCTGAAAAAGAAACATGTTTTTGTTAAAAATAAGCTTT
The DNA here is from genome assembly GCA_932527175.1 of Operophtera brumata. Classification (NCBI taxonomy): domain Eukaryota; kingdom Metazoa; phylum Arthropoda; class Insecta; order Lepidoptera; family Geometridae; genus Operophtera; species Operophtera brumata. The sequence continues at coordinate 27,073,179 of OW052239.1, read as the reverse complement.
TATGAAATCAGTGATTGGAACGGTGTGCTGATCAAAAAGAGCCCAAACACTGCCAGTTTACTTATTATCCATCCAGTAGTTCCGTTGTCCACCTTCCGTCTCCATCATCAGACCAACTTGCTGTCACCATAATATTGTATTGTCATCGGAACTTGACCGGTCTGCTAAAGTAAAGTTTAATCGGAAGTGGGTCAAATACTTGTAAGATTTGATTACACCGGGACAGGTGAAACTAAATAAAAACTAAACGACGTTTCTTTTCGGCGTTAACCTACCTCAAAGTCAGTAAGCAGGTCGACATCCAGGCAGGCGGTCTGGTGAGGCGCCAGGGATATGGTGTAGAACCCCACCGCCCCTCGACCCTCGAAGTCTGCCACCATGCCAGCAGCCTGTGGACAAGCACCAACAAACATCATAATCACCTCTTGAGCCGCCTTCATCCACTGACCGCCTCGATGGCAACGATCTACTTGACGCAGTGGCGTGTAGTCTGAAACACTTTTTTTTGGCATATAGCATGGACGTAGTATACAAAGTCCATGGCATGTAGTCAAAATAAAGTGAAATGTCAAAGTCAACAACGTAGTTATATATTTTCGTGATATTCACACAAAAGCACAGACAATGCATTTGTTATTTTGACACCACTTTGATGACTCAAACTGACGCGCCATCGAGCTAAATCGGCTTCTGTTAGAATAAAAAATAAATTTACACCGAACAAAAAGATATTAAAAGAATATCTTTTTGTTCGGTGTAAATTTATTTTTCTGTATTTGAATGTCTTGTATTCTCTGAACTCTGTGACAACTGTCAATATGAGAATAAAACGAAAGGAGATGTTCAGAAGTGGTATAATATTCCGAGAAAATTCTTACAGTTATAAAATATATCTCAAAAAAAACTTATTTACTGGGCTACTCGATTATATAAATTTTATATTTTATAAAACCTCCGTTTCTGAGAAAATAATAAAAATGTTCTTGAAAGGGAAAACATAATGAAACAAACATGCCCCAACCACACGTGTTTAATAAATAAATAAATAATGCTGGACAGTTCACACAACATTATCTAGCCCCAAGCTAAGCAGAGCTTGTGTTATGGGTACTAGATAACTGATATACTTAATACAATATATTACATAGATATTTTTTTTTTATTATACGTAGAAAACACCCAGAACACCCTGAACAAATATCTGCGATCGCACAAATATTTGTTCTGATTCGGGAATCGAACCCGCAACCTCCTGTGTCACAGGCCAACCTTCGCCCGCCGAGCCACAGAGGTCGTGACAGTGTGTGCCACTGGTCGTAATTATGTAGTCTATGCAATACAATAGTAGTAGAGCTTTTTGTGGTTGTAATAGTAGAGCTTTTTTGTGAAAGAGTTCGCTTGGGGAAGTACTACCACCATTACCACCTATTTGTACTATATATTTCTGCCGCAAAGCAGTAGTGTTGGCACTGCTGTGTTCCGGTTTGAAGGTTAAGGGTGCCGGTGAAATTATAGGCACATGAGACTTTCATATTTATGTCTCAGGGTGGCGGCGGGCGCAGTGCAATGCCACATAGGGTGCGTCCTAGGTGGACGTGACCTATGAGGCAATGCACTGTTCATAAACAGAGGGTACCTACTTAATATCAGGTGGGCCATCTGCTTGATCCGCCATTCCAAGTAGTATTAAAAAAACCAATATATTTTGAGTATTTACTAAAACGAACTACGGAAAAATCACGCAAATACTTTACAAACTCAAACAAAACATAACTATCCTCCATGTGTCACTGTCAGTAACGTTCTATTGCTGTTTGATAATGAATGTGTCTTGTAAACATGTTCAAGAACTGAACTGACCTGAACTTAAAATTATTATTTATACCTGATATAAAATATAAGTTTTGAGAATGATATAAAATGTTATTTATAACATGATTTGAAGTATGCAAAATGTAGAGAAGGACATACATCGCCATCTCTTGGGCACGGAAACAAGTTGATAGTGCTCTCCCTATCTATTATTCAAATATGCCATTTTGTCTTCTTCTGCTTGTGCCCAAAGATATGATGGCTAAAATATTCTCCTTGAATGGAATACGTGCTAATACACAATTTACAATCAATTTATCTGTGCCCTGAGCTACCTGAAAAATACAAATGTTAATAAGGAGGCGAGGAATGTAGGTACCTATGCGTACCTTTTAAATAAACAAAAATAAAATAAAATAAAATAAGTATTGCTATAGGTACTATTATAATTATAGGCAGCTTATCTATTAGTGAACTCTCCAACAGTGTAGGTAGGTACCTACTCAGAATGTTTCCTGAACCTATACAAAACGGATAAACTAATAAGTGAAGTGTCAGTAATAACGTGACAACACGGAACGAAGGTAGGATACTCGTATGAAAAATTATCTGTGGTTGTCTGTCTGCCGTCTGTCTCGCTAGCTAGAGAGTATCAAAATTCCTTAGTCTGCCTGCCACAGAGCATCCAGTTCACCTTTTGGGAGTGTTGCAAGTTCTAAACTTTATTTAAAAAACCAACATTTGAATCAAGTTTAAAAAAAAACGGAGGTACATTTATTATTTTTCATTAGCTTAAAAATAGCCAAATAATATGCCCTTTCTCCGTAAATAACTATTATATTGCTAAGAATTTCCAGTTATTTTTATACCGGCCTCCATATATTTTTTGGACATCTCCTTTAAGATTAAGCCGTGTTTTTGTGTATAGAAAATAATATAAAAATGCCCTTTAGAGTTTTGTTATTTTTTTTTGATGACTTCACTAACTCAAATAATAATTAATAAGTTACCAAATGTTTCTAAAATTAAAACGTGTAAGAAGTAAGTCTAGAATGGTATTTCAATGATTTCACTAGATAAAATGCATAAGAATAACATATATTTTTGTCTTCTTGAAAACTATAAGATATCTTATCAAAAATTTAAAAATTCTAGAGCTTATTATAGACATGCTGTGAACCTATTGCGCCTTAATAGGTTATGGTCCCAGCCCAAGGCACTCATAGACTGCCGGAAAAGAACATCGTTGAGTTACTCTAGGGTTGCCATCGCGTAATTAATTCTGGGTTTACTAATTAAATAATTAAGTTAATTGGTGTGGTTAATTACCAGTTGGTGATCAGCGTCCCTGGTGATGGAGATGGTCTCCACCAAGTCCTCGTGTCGGATGCCGTACTCCCCGACCTCGTAGTACCCCGGCTCTGGAATTAGATATCATGAAATTACCGGGATAGCATTGAACGAAAGAGCGAATCGAGCGATCTGCAATAACTGGCAAAAGCTTTCATCTGTCCGGATACTTGTACTAATATTTATTCTGTGGTCCGGATGAAATTAAATGAAATACATTTCTTGGCACGCAAACAGAAGATTAAATACAGTGACAAACAATTAGAAAAATAAATAAATAAATTAAAATAAATAATGCTGGACACTTTACACAACAAATAAAAAACAAGATCATATACAACTGGTACAGATAACATAATTTAGATACATGTCGACAATCCCAAGCTCACGAACGGTATTGAGCCCTTAAGTCTGAGGAGAGACTTTGGCGCTTTCTGCGTGTTCTACAGTCTGTATAATGGGTTTTGTTACGAGGAATTGTTTGTCATGATGCCTACAGCAACCAGTTCAACTGGTAAGATTACTCGGTAAAACTACTGGGAATAGCCCCTTTTTTCACCCCGCCGCTCGCCATCGGCAGAGGATTCATCCGCACTCCTTAGAGCCAGGGTGGTCCCGCACTGTGCGATTTCAGAGGAACTTCTGCTGGGGTTTTCTCAAGTGACTACAGTATAGGGTTCTTCAAAAGGGGTGTTTGTAAATGTTTAAAGGGTCGGCAACGCGCATGTGATGTCTCTGGTATTGCAGGCGTTCATAGGCTACGGTAACCGCTTACCAACAGGTGGGCCGTATCGTATGCTTGTTTGCTACCTTGGTAGAATAAAAAAACTTAGGTCATAATTTTATCTAAATTATGACCTAAGTTTTTTTATTCTAAGTAGTATCTAAATTAGGACACGTCCTACGCAGAAGTGACCTATGAAGTAATGCATTGTTAAAGGCAGAGGTTACCTGTAGTAGAGTTTTTTTGTGAAAGAGTTCGTCCGGGGAAGTACAACCACCATGCCTATTTCTGCCGCAAAGCAGTAAATGCCAGTAGCATCTCCACCTAGGACGCACGCTATGTGGCATTTTGCCACATATTAGGATGTGTGACGACCTCTGTGGCGCGGCGGGCGAAGGTGGGCCTGCGACGCAGGAGGTTGCGGGTTCGATTCCCGCCTCGGGAAATATTTGTTCAGGGTTTTCTGGGTATTTTCTATGCATAATAAAAATATCTTTCTATGTAATATATTGTATTAAGTATTTCAGTTATCTAGTACCTATAACACAAGCTCTGCTTAGCTTAGGGCTAGATAATGTTCTGTGAACGGTCCAGCATTATTTATTATTAGTTTATTAAAAGTACTTTTCGACAATCCCAAGCTCACGAACGTTATTGAGCCCTTAAGTCTGAGGAGAGACTGCCTCTCTCTGCGTGTTCTACCGTTTGTATAGCTTTTGACCTATGTGGTAATGCACTGTTCATAAGCAGAGGTTACCGCTTAACATCAGGTGGGCTATCTGCTTACTCCGTCATTGATGCAGTGTTACCGCTTAACATCAGGTGGGATATCTCCTTGCTCCGTCATTGATGCAGTGTTACCGCTTAACATCAGGTGGGCTATCTGCTTACTCCGTCATTGATGCAGTGTTACCGCTTAACATCAGGTGGGCTATCTGCTTACTCCGTCATTGATGCAGTGTTACCGCTTAACATCAGGTGGGATATCTCCTTGCTCCGTCATTGATGCAGTGTTACCGCTTAACATCAGGTGGGCTATCTGCTTACTCCGTCATTGATGCAGTGTTACCGCTTAACATCAGGTGGGCTATCTGCTTACTCCGTCATTGATGCAGTGTTACCGCTTAACATCAGGTGGGATATCTCCTTGCTCCGTCATTGATGCAGTGTTACCGCTTAACATCAGGTGGGCTATCTGCTTACTCCGTCATTGATGCAGTGTTACCGCTTAACATCAGGTGGGCTATCTGCTTACTCCGTCATTGATGCAGTGTTACCGCTTAACATCAGGTGGGATATCTCCTTGCTCCGTCATTGATGCAGTGTTACCGCTTAACATCAGATGGGCTATCTGCTTACTCCGTCATTGATGCAGTGTTACCGCTTAACATCAGGTGGGCTATCTGCTTACTCCGTCATTGATGCAGTGTTACCGCTTAACATCAGGTGGGATATCTCCTTGCTCCGTCATTGATGCAGTGTTACCGCTTAACATCAGGTGGGATATCTGCTTGCTCCGTCATTGATGCAGTGTTACCGCTTAACATCAGGTGGGCTATCAGCTTACTTCGTCATTGGTGCAGTGTTACCGCTTATCATCAGGTGGGATATCTGCTTGCTCCGTCATTGATGCAGTGTTACCGCTTAACATCAGGTGGGCTATCTGCTTGTTCCGTCACTGATGCAGTGTCCTACCGTTGCTGTAGATCATGTTGGGGCGGATCCCCGGGTCGTTGGCCGCGGGCCCGCTCAGGATCCACGTGGGGCCCTCGTGCACATTCAGATAGTGCCCCACTCCGTGCCCCGTGCCGTGCCCGTAGTTCAGCCCCACGTCCCAGAGGGCCTTACGTGCTAGCACCTCTATTACGTGGCCCTGAAATGTTAATAGGAGACGACGTATAATCCATTTTACAAGGTTTAATAATTAAAAAAAAAAAAAAAAAAAAACTTTATTTCAGGCTTACTGATAAATGCACTAAACCTAAACAGTAAGCCCATATCAACATAAATACCTTAGAAACTAACATACACATAAAAACACTTTATTTATTACTTAATCTAACACACTGGGAAGCCACAGGCAAAACTAATCTCAGATGGTGCCACTATCGCCATTCAGAAAAAACTTATTTAACCAACTTCAAAATAAGTTTTTTGTGCTACATACTACGACTCGTCGAACAGGTAAAAATATTTTTGTGAAAAATATATTTTTCAATACAGGGTTTTATAAAATTAGTGATCGTAACCGTGTGCTGATCACATGAGCCTAAACACGGCCAGTCTACTATTATCCATCGAGGAGTTCCGTTGTACACCTTCCGTCTCCATCATCAGATCAGCTCGCTGTCACCATCATATTGTATTGTCATCGGAACTTGACCGGTATGTCAAGTTTCAGCTCAATCGGATATCGGAAAGTCACCCTTATCGCCACCCGTGAAATACTTATCATTGAGTAGTTCCAATGGCCAATTCCAATCTCTGGTCTTCTTCATCAGTTCCACTTCACCAAAAACTATTAGTACGAATAGAGGGTATACTAATGAGGTAAGGATGGTACCGAGCCGTGCGTCTGCTCGTCCTATGATGAAAAGGAGATGGTGGGATCAGATCGTGCAGTTCCTGGGAGCATTCCCCGAAATGTAACCTATAGAAGATCGAAAGGCATGCGACTTTACGGTCTGCTCGTGTTATAGGTACCTGTGTCCCCGACAGGAAAACGGCGGTGCCCAGATTGATCTGTCCCTTGAGGACGCGAGTAAACGCGCGCCACTGGGCCGCGGTAGGAGATTGTTATTCCCGTGTCCCCGACGGTAAGACGGCGGTGCCCAGATTGATCTGTCCCTTGAGGACGCGAGTAAACGCGCGCCGCTGGCCGCGGTAGGAGACTGTTATACCTGTGTCCCCGACGGGAAGACGGCGGTGCCCAGATTGATCTGTCCCTTGAGGACGTGAGTAAACGCGCGCGCCGCTGGGCCGCGGTAGGAGACTGTTATACCTGTGTCCCCGACGGGAAGGCGGCGGTGCCCAAATTGATCTGTCCCTTCAGGACGCGAGTAAACGCGCGCCGCTGGCCGCGGTAGGAGACTGTTATACCTGTGTCCCCGACGGGACGACGGCGGTGCCCAGATTGATCTGTCCCTTGAGGACGCGAGTAAACGCGCGCCGGTGGCCGCGGTAGAAGACTGTTATACCTGTGTCCCCGACGGGACGACGGCGGTGCCCAGATTGATCTGTCCCTTGAGGACGCGAGTAAACGCGCGCCGCTGGCCGCGGTAGGAGACTGTTATACCTGTGTCCCCGACGGGACGACGGCGGTGCCCAGATTGATCTGTCCCTTGAGGACGCGAGTAAACGCGCGCCGCTGGCCGCGGTAGGAGACTGTTATACCTGTGTCCCCGACGGGACAACGGCGGTGCCCAGATTGATCTGTCCCTTGAGGACGCAAGTAAACGCGCACCACTGGGCCGCGGTAGGAGATTGTTATACCTGTGTCCCCGACGGTAAGACGGCGGTGCCCAGTTTGATCTGTCCCTTGAGGACGCGAGTAAACGCGCGCCGCTGGCCGCGGTAGGAGACTGTTATAACTGTGTCCCCGACGGGAAGACGGCGGTGCCCAGATTGATCTGTCCCTTGAGGACGCGAGTAAACGCGCGCCGCTAGCCGCAGTAGGAGACTGTTATACCTGTGTCCCCGACGGGAAGACGGCGGTGCCCAGATTGATCTGTCCCTTCAGGACGCGAGTAAACGCGCGCCGCTGGCCGCGGTAGGAGACTGTTATACCTGTGTCCCTGACGGGAAGACGGCGGTGCCCAGATTGATCTGTCCCTTGAGGACGCGAGTAAACGCGCGCCGCTAGCCGCAGTAGGAGACTGTTATACCTGTGTCCCCGACGGGAAGACGGCGGTGCCCAGATTGATCTGTCCCTTCAGGACGCGAGTAAACGCGCGCCGCTGGCCGCGGTAGGAGACTGTTATACCTGTGTCCCTGACGGGAAGACGGCGGTGCCCAGATTGATCTGTCCCTTGAGGACGCGAGTAAACGCGCGCCGCTAGCCGCAGTAGGAGACTGTTATACCTGTGTCCCCGACGGGAAGACGGCGGTGCCCAGATTGATCTGTCCCTTCAGGACGCGAGTAAACGCGCGCCGCTGGCCGCGGTAGGAGACTGTTATACCTGTGTCCCTGACGGGAAGACGGCGGTGCCCAGATTGATCTGTCCCTTGAGGACGCGAGTAAACGCGCGCCGCTAGCCGCAGTAGGAGACTGTTATACCTGTGTCCCCGACGGGAAGACGGCGGTGCCCAGATTGATCTGTCCCTTCAGGACGCGAGTAAACGCGCGCCGCTGGCCGCGGTAGGAGACTGTTATACCTGTGTCCCCGACGGGAAGACGGCGGTGCCCAGATTGATCTGTCCCTTCAGGACGCGAGTAAACGCGCGCCGCTGCGCCGCGGTAGGAGACGAGCTCATGTGACGTGTGCGGGTGATGTCGGTTGTTCCATCTCTGAAATATATAAATAAGATAAATAAAATAAATAAAATAAATAAAATAAATAAAATAAATAAAATAAATAAAATAAATAAAATAAATAAAATAAATAAAATAAATAAAATAAATAAAATAAATAAAATAAATAAAATAAATAAAATAAATAAAATAAATAAAATAAATAAAATAAATAAATAAAATAAATAAAATAAAATAAATAAAATAAATAAAATAAATAAAATAAATAAAATAAATAAAATAAATAAAATAAATAAAATAAATAAAATAAATACATTTATTATTACACACTATTTTCACACTACTATTATTTATTTACACACAACATATGAAACAATTTAACTACAGGTCTAGCGCTTAACTGAGCCGGTCCCTGAGGTATGCGAGCGGTACGGGAGGGGTGTTTTTGTGTCGCTAATTATCAGATGACATGAAGCCACACTTCATTTTGACGTAACGAAAACACCCATCAGGTAGGGTAGGCAGAGACCACGGATGTCCACTTGCTACTATCATGAAACACTTTTTTTGCTTCATTCACTCACATCACATTCTTCATACATGCTCGTTAAGGGTACTCTTGACCTGGCCTTTTTCCAGAACGTCTCCGATCTGGTCTGAATACGTTCGCCGAGGTCTTCCCGTTACAACTGTCCCATTCACGCTCGTCTTATGTACCCGTTTCGTCAATCTATTATCGTCCATCCTTTCTAAATGCCCAAACCATCTAAGCATACCTTTCCCAATCCTAGTCACTACGTCATCTTTAATTTCACAACGCTCTATAACACACTAACCTACTAATGTTTTAATGAGGGGTTTTCACGGCCGTTTTACATTATGCTTAAACCCTTGAAAATAGATGGCGCCAGCTCTGTACTTAACTGTCAAAATAAAGTGAGATGTCAAAGTCAACAACGTAGTGATATATTTTCGTAGAATTTTGTTACTATCACACAAAAGCACAGACAATGCATTTGTTAATTTTGGCAACCACATTTTAGTCAGCGCCATCTATCGAGCCAAATCGAAATACTTTTTTTTAAAATTCGAAAATGAAAACTCCTCTATAAATGTGAAAGTACCTATAACTTTGTATGGATATATGTATAAAAAAAGCAGCCAAGTGCGAGTCGGACTCGCCCATGAAGGGTTCCGTAGCAGCAAGTACCTAACATAATATAAAAGTTCTTGGATGGTTTACGATTTAGAACGTATTAAAAAAAAACTACTTACCAGATCACGTTCAAACTAATTTTCGGTGGAAGTTTACATGGTAATGTACATCATATATTTGTTTTTAGTTTTATCATTCTCTTATTTTAGAAGTTACAGACCTATCCATAGATAACCCCGACGTAGATGATGGGATTGATGAAAAAAAAAATTGAGTTTCAGTTACAAACCCCAAAAATTTATTGTTTTTTTTCTATTTTTGTGTGAAAATCTTAAGGCGGTTCACAGAATACATCTACTTACCAAGTTTCAACAGCATAGCTCTTATAGTTTCGTAAAAAGTGGCTGTGACATACGGACGGACAGACAGACAGATATATACAGACAGACAGACAGACATGACGAATCCATAAGGATTCCGTTTTTTGCCATTTGGCTACGGAACCCTGAAACTAAAACTCACTTGTATTGTCCACCGGAGTCGACTAGTAGCATATCCTCCTTGCGGATGACAGTCTGCTCTCCTACATCGCTCGGCTTGTAGTGGATGATAGCTCCATTCTGCCCCGCGCCGGCGATGGTGGCGAAAGATGGACCCATGAAATCAATTTCATCCCTGGAGAAAGAAGATTGATGGTCAACCATTAAAGATTGATGATGTTGTATGTTTTTTTGTTTTTATTTTATATTAGGTAAACGGCGTTAAAAATTTACAATATATATACCTACATAATCAAAATAGCATAACAAAGTCAAAGTCAAGTCAAAAAGTATTTTATTCATTGAAATCACAAGGATCATTTTGAATCGTCTTAAAAAATAAATTTACATTTACTCCTGTTCCAACGCAACCAGACCTAGAAGAATCAGGCAACAAACACGGTCTGTTTTTCTTTTGATGATCCTTCTTACTACTAGGTGGGGAGCCCCTGTGTAGAGCCTCGAGAACAAGTGGAAGCTGATTCAAAGAAAAAAGGAAAATCAACTTAAAAGCCTTACTTAGGTAGGCAGTCAAAAGTAAGATGATAGAGAAAATCAGCAAAAGTTCATAAGGCAGCACACTCTACGCTTGATATACTCATAAATAACACATCAGTAATAAATTATATGTAGGTACAGACATTGCAAATTGACAAAAAAGGTGTCGAGGGGCAGAGCGACATCAGGCCACGCGGCTTTATCATTAACATAGTCATGTAGTGTGTAATACGCTTTCTTAATTAAACTATTCTTTATGTAGGATTTAAACCTTCGAATCGAAAGTTTAGAAGCACTTTCTGGAAGTTTATTATAGAACCGAACAGAATTCCCCATAAAAGACCCACTTACTTTTTTTAATCTAAATTTGGGAATATTCAGTTTATTTTTATTTCTCGTGTTAAAACAATGCACGTCACTTTTTTTCATAAACCTATCTAAGTGTTTATGTGTATATAATAAGGTTTCGTAGATGTATTGCGATATTACCGTGAGAATGTTAATTTCCTTAAAACGCTCCCTCAAGGAGTCACGTGGCTTCATTTTATAAATGGCACGTATTTCCCGTTTTTGTAAAACAAATATTGCTTGGATGTCTGCTGCTTTCCCCCACAGTATTATGCCATATGACATAACACTATGGAAGTAGCCAAAATAAACTAGCCTAGCTGTAGCTTCATCAGTAAGCTGCCTTATCGTACGAACTGCATATGCAGCGGAACTAAGTCTACCCGCAAGTGCCTCAATTTGTGGTCCCCACTGCAAACTTGCATCAATATTAAGTCCTAAGAAAACAGTAGAGTTTACAAGATTGAGTGTCTCACCATTTACTTTAATATTAGTTAGAAACAAAACAATAAGGTCAAAAAAGGGTTACCTACACAAATATGACAAAAATGTAATAACAAAAATTATTATGCTAGTTTTAAATAGAGTAAAAATATTATTGCTTCATTCATATTGCTGTGTCGGCACGTGTCGGGGTGTGTCGTGGCGCGCCAGAACGCAATCGGTTACGTTTATTACCTATGACTAGATTCACATTAGTAGGTTGTGTTGTGTTGTGGCGCGTCAACGTAACCGATTGCGTTCCGGCGCGCCACGACACACCCCGACACAATAATATGAACCTAGCTTAATACCAGGAAGTGTAGCGTAGCGTACCTATACTATTATTTATTCTGTGCGTAGGTACTACTTGAAAAAGCTGTCAAATATAAACAAACTATTAAGAGGCCCCTCTGACATGGAAGTTTAGGGCTCCGCTGAATAACTTACGCTCTCAAATCCCTCATTTTATTAGACAACTGCACTTCAGTCACGTTGACTCCCGCGTCTACTTGTTGGTGCACCCAGAACAGAGCGCGCACCACGGCGACGCCATCTTTGATGTGCGCGTTGCGGAAACCCTGCAATTAGTAACCAGTACAGAGCGCGCACCACAGCGACGCCATCTTTGATGTGCGCGTTGCGGAAACCCTGCAATTAGTAACCAGTACAGAGCGCGCACCACGGCGACGCCATCTTTGATGTGCGCGTTGCGGAAACTCTGCAATTAGTAACCAGTACAGAGCGCGCACCGCGGCCACGCCATCTTTGATGAGAGTTGCGGAAACCCTGCAATTAGTAACCAGTACAGAGCCACAGCGACGCCATCTTTGATGTGCGCGTTGAAACCCTGCAATTAGTAACAGTACAGAGCGCGCACCACGGCACCGTCATCTTTGATGTGAGCGTTGCGGAAACCCTGTAATTAGTAACAGTACAGAGCGCGCACCACGGCGACGCCATCTTTGATGTGAGCGTTGCGGAAACCCTGCAAGTAGTAACCAGTACAGAGCGCGCACCACGGCCACGCCATCTAGCTTTGATGTGCGCGTTGCGGAAACCCTGCAAGTAGTAACCAGTACAGAGCGCACACCACGGCCACGCCATCTTTGATGTGTGCGTTGCGGAAACCCTGCAATTAGTAACCAGTACAGAGCGCGCACTACGGCGACGCCATCTTTGATGTGCGCGTTGCGGAAACCCTGCAATTAGTAACCAGTACAGAGCGCGCAACACGGTGACGCCATCTTTGATGTGTGCGTTGCGGAAACCCTGCAATTATGAAAACCATAGCCTCTTTTGCCATCATTGTTGGGACACAGGTCTACCTACTCAAGAAGCGAGAGTGAACGGGCTAAGGACGCAATACGATATTCAATGGATTTGGCAAGACTGTCTGAAAAAACAGCGAGTTAATATTTTTCCAAAAATATATGTCATTTTGCCCTCGTTGATGTTGATGTTGGCTCGGGCCTTGTGGGCCTAGGGGCTAATCCTGGTCGTGAATAAACACGTCGCGTGCTCATAGCGCTTGGACTGAGCAAGTAAGCGCAAAATATCTGAAGTTCTTGAATAGGAGCGCCTTAAGTAAGGCATAGCGAAAAGTCTATGTATGAATGAATGTTAGTATGTTTACATATTTGTATGGATGAACTTTCCGAACTAGAAAACCACTACCTCATTTACGGAGACGCGGGGTGTCGCGCGTCACGTGTGGCGTGGCGTCTCGCGTTGCGTGTGGCGTGACGTCGCGCGGCGCGTGTGGTGTGGCGTCTCGCGGCGCGTCGGACTTTTTTATTGTTTACGTAGTGGCGGCGCGTGAAGCGGCACGTGTCATCGCACACGTAAACACAAACTTATAGCAATATACGATGTTGTTTATAGAGACGCGAGGCGGGAAGAGTGGCAGTGCCCGCCGCTGCGCCCGCGTCCGATTCTCAAGCGCGTAGCGAAACTAGCGAAGCACGCGGCGGGCATTGCACGATTACCAAATGAGACTGGCAGAAGGTTCCGCCACAGGCATCGCTTCATCGAGAATGGCCACTGCGTGCGCCGCCGCGATAAACGCCGCGTGAGACGTGACGATACCATCCGCGGGGTCAGCCGTAAAAGGCGCTCCATTTCAAGCAAACGCGTGTAAAATCGCTTCTCCGTAAACGCACTCATCCAACGCCCTACATTTGAATTTAGTGCGGGCCGCGCAGCCTATCGCCACGCGCGACGCGCCGCGTCTCCGCAAATGAGGCCTAACTGATTTTGTCAATTGAAGAGTCAATCAATTCTTCTTAATGATGTGGTGGTTCTTGAGAAGTATGAATAATTTTATATTTTACCTGCAATTCCACTTGATTCTTCACGACCTTCATCAGCGCAACAGGTGATACTGTAGACAAGATATTGAGAGCACCATTCTCACCATCCTGAAACGAGTTTAGTAATACATTATTATTTTATACAAGCAGCGCCCCGCGGTTTCACCCGCGTTAGTCTCGATCCCGTGGGAATATCGGGATAAAAATGTGCCTATGTGTTATTCCGGGAGTCCAGTTAGTTACGACCTCTGTGGCGGGGCGGGCGAACGTTCGCCTGCGAAGCCGGAGGTTGCGGGTTCGATTCCCGCCTCGGAACAAATATTTGTGCGATATGCAGATATTTGTTCAGGGTGTTCTGGGTATTTTCTATGTATAATAAAAAATTCTATCTATGTTATTATATTGTATTAAGTATATCAGTTATCTAGTACCCATAACACAAACTCTGCTTAGCTTGGGGCTAGATAATGTTGTGTAAACTGTCCAGCATTATTTATTTATTATTTTATATATATCTCCATTCCAAATTTCATCCAAATCCATCCATTAGTTTTTACGAGAAAGAGTAACAAACATACATCCATCCATCCATCCATACTTACAAACTTTCGCGTTTATAATACTAAGTAGGATAGGATAGGATAGGAGCCTCCCATTACAAATATAATTAAACAAATAATGGGACAAATATTTGCGATCGCAGATATTTGTTCAGGGTGTTCTGGGAATTTTCTATGTATAATAAAAAAAATATCTATCTATGTAATATATGGTACCTATTAAGTATATCAGTATCTAGTTCCCATAACACAAGCTCTTCTTAGCTTGGGGCTAGATAATGTTGTGTGAAATGTCCAGTTTTTTTTATTTTTATTCGTTCGTAATAAAAGAGTGAGGATGAGGGTAGATCGATATATCTGCCAATAACATCTACTCGCAAATACTTTAGTTAGTTCTCCCGTGATCATGGCGCATGCAACTGTGCCGAAATATCGGGAAGATTTAAAACTCAAAAATCATGGTAAATATCCCGTTTCTAGTGAAAATTTTATTTATTTATTTTATTTTATTTTATGCAGACAACCTAAAACAGATACTTTTATGATATAACAAATAAATAAATAATGCTGGACAGTTCACACAACATTATCTTGCCCCAAGCTAAGCAGAGCTTGTGTTATGGGTCCTTGATAACTGATAAACTTAATAAAATACATTACATAGATAGATATTTTTTATTATACATAGAAAATACCCAGAACAACCTGAAAAATTATCTGCAGATCGTACAAATCTTTGTTCTGAGGCGGGAATCGAACCCGCGACCTCCTGCGTCGCAGGCGAACCTTCACCCGCCGCGCCACAGAGGTCGTCGTATATATTCTAGTCATAGGATAGTTGCAGTACCTTAGGGCCCCAAATAGAAGTGCACGACCCCTGACAAACAGTTGGAAAACTATTAAAAAGCTAAAAACTCTGCATTAAGGCGTATATGTATATATATATCACGATATATATCACGATCTATAAAGATGTGGTACACGATCTTTATAGAAAAGACTATAAAAAAGATATATGTACATCATATAAAGCATGTCTTCTTGTTTTAAATTTTCTAAAAAATAACTGTAGCGCGAAGGTATGGAACACTCGTATTTGGGATAGCTTTGTATGGGTTTCATATTAAACGCAATTAACCCTATTCCTTATCCATGGCTACGCGCGACCCTGAAGCGCTCAACCAATCAGAGCGCGTCTGTTTGCGCATGCGTGATCCGATGTGCAGCGATTGAAGCGCCAATGACAGCGGCAGGTACGAGCAACTTTGGCGAATCGGTCGAAGGCAGTCGGTCCAGAGCATAAATGCAATGCGCACGCGTTCATATTATTTCGCTCCGCGATCCGACCGACGCTATTTTAAATATCCTGTGTAACTGACTGTATCATCCTACCTATGTTGTGTTTTGTCTGCTAATTGTGTGTGTGAACGATTAAACTTTTTTTCTTTTAACCTAACGTCTGCGTTTGTGACTGTGGAACTCCACTAACCCTCGGACTTGGCGTTAAATAACTTAATTTGTAAGAAATAAATTACCAAAGTAGCCTCTGTTTTCGTAGTTACAACCATTTTTCTCCTATTCTGTCACTTACTAACTTATCTGAACTTTAATGAGTAAGATAGTGACAGCATTAGACGTCCATCGCCGCCTTAAACAAATGATACAGGTAATTAGCATTAAGTTCGCTCATGCACTTGCATTTGTCTTGTATGTGTCGCAGCCAACTGGTTCAAACAGCTGACTAATTGGACGGCTAGATCGTTCATTGAACAACGGCACTCGACTACATCTCTAGTTTTGTAGTAGAATCATTAAAGCGTACGTTGTGTTCAGCCACTCGGCATATCGATTTACAGACATGTAGTAGAATCATTAAAGCATACGTTGTGTTCAGCCACTCGGCATATCGATATGCAGACATGTAGTAGAATCATTAAAGCGTACGTTGTGTTCAGCCACTCGGCATATCGATATACAGACATGTAGTAGAATCATTAAAGCGTACGTTGTGTTCAGCCACTCGGCATATCGATATACAGACATGTAGTAGAATCATTAAAGCGTACGTTGTGTTCAGCCACTCGGCATATCGATATACAGACATGTAGTAGAATCATTAAAGCGTACGTTGTGTTCAGCCACTCGGATATCGATATACAGACATGTAGTAGAATCATTAAAGCGTACGTTGTGTTCAGCCACTCGGCATATCGATATACAGACATGTAGTAGAATCATTAAAGCGTAAGTTGTGTTCAGCCACGGCATATCGATATACAGACATGTAGTAGAATCATTAAAGCGTACGTTGTGTTCAGCCACTCGGCATATCGATATACAGACATGTAGTAGAATCATTAAAGCGTACGTTGTGTTCAGCCACTCGGCATATCGATATACAGACATGTAGTAGAATCATTAAAGCGTACGTTGTGTTCAGCCACTCGGCATATCGATATACAGACATGTAGTAGAATCATTAAAGCGTACGTTGTGTTCAGCCACTCGGCATATCGATATACAGACATGTAGTAGAATCATTAAAGCGTACGTTGTGTTCAGCCACTAGGCATATCGATATACAGACATGTAGTAGAATCATTAAAGCGTACGTTGTGTTCAGCCACTCGGCATATCGATATACAGACATGTAGTCGTTATTTATTTATTTTTATTTTATATTAATTCTGTATTTCTACTTACATTTTCAACAGCCAAATTGATAGCATGGCTCGCGTCTTCAGACAGCCACACGGCGCTCTCATAGGGCAGCTCGACCTACAAATATATTTAAATTAAATATATATGCTGGTCATGCTGTGGCCCCATGCCACAGCAGAAAAAAGAAACAAAAAAGGGACTATTAAGGACAGTCATGGGTCCGTAAAGGTTAATGGCCCCTTTTTTTGTTTCTTTTTTACATAAAACTTTATCTATATTAATATTTATTTAATACATTAGGGATTGTAGGTCCATAAGGGTCCCTACTGCTGTGGCTTGGGACCCCTTAGGGACCCACTATCCCTAATGCCCCTTTTTATCCTAATTCTAAATTTCACTCTGCTAACGCTTTCTTCCAGTAAATAACATAATCTACAGGCCCTGAGACGGGAGCGGTACGGGAGGGGTGGTTTCGTTTTCGTCAAAATGAAGCGTGGCTTCATGTCATCTGATAATATGAGAGACGAAAACACCCCTCCCTTACCGCTCCCGTACCTCAGGGACTGACTCAGTTAAGCGCTAGACCTGTAGCCACCTGGACAAGTCTTATACCAACGAATCATACAAACAAGTCCGGGTAAACAACAAGTTTTTTTTGGGCAGATGGTCCACCTGATGTTAAGCGGTAACCTCTGCCTATGAACAGTGCATTACCTCACAGGTCACGTCCACCTAGGATGCGCCCTATGTGGCATTGCACTGCGCCCACCACCCTGAGACATAAAGATGAAAAGTCTCATGTGCCTGTAATTTCACCGGCAACCATACCCTTCAAACTACTACAGTAAAATTACTTACTCTACTAAAGTTACTTAAGGTGGTTGCTTTC
Organism: Operophtera brumata; assembly: GCA_932527175.1. Taxonomy (NCBI): domain Eukaryota; kingdom Metazoa; phylum Arthropoda; class Insecta; order Lepidoptera; family Geometridae; genus Operophtera; species Operophtera brumata. The sequence continues at coordinate 27,055,379 of OW052239.1, read as the reverse complement.
GCTTGTAGTGCGAAATTCAAATTTTTCCCTGTTTTTGCTCATCACAGCTCATCAACACTGTTTCAGATAGCGAAAATTAATTTGACGGTAATTATATGACCTAACACACAAGTTTTAATTTATAGTATCACATAAATATCAATAGTTTGGCTATGAATGTGCTTTAAAGAAAAATCACTGTAAAACTGTAAACTTGTGTGTTAGGTCATATAATTACCGTCAAATTCGTTTTCGCTATCTGAAACAGTGTTGATGAGCTGTGATGAGCAAAAACACGGAAAAATTTGAATTTAGTGCCACTAGTTACTACTGTAAGTTCAAAACTTACAGTGAAAGTCCTCAAGTATTGGAATATCTCCGCATAAGGCCTGGCTTCCACCTGCACATCCTGCGATGATAAATGCTGGACCACCTCAGACGACAGCTGGCCATCGTTCCAGAATAAAATGACGTTTGAAGCGACCTGAAATAAGACATACATACGGGGATTAAATCTGCCATTTTTAAAAGAAACGTCATCATTTTAATGTGTTTTTTCGAGTTATTTCGTGTAATTTTAGTGTAATTTTAAGTTACACAACTTGGATAAATAGCACATGTGTGATAGTTAAATTTAAGTGTATTGCGTGTCTTTTGGAAATGATGGATTTTTCCTGTAAAAACTCAGTTTTTCTTCCACTATTTAAGCTGGGCTATGACGACGGACTCTGTTGACGACTTGACTTTTTTCTTTTTCTCAACCTATATTGTCCCACTGCTGGGCAAAGGTCTCCCCCAAATTCCTCCACTTGTCCCTGTCTCTGCCAGTCTCCCACCACTCCTTCTCAAAACCAACAAGATCGTCCCGCCAACGCTTTCTCGGCCGACCACGAGGTCGCCGTCCTTCAGGTATCCAGGGTGTGCTGATGAAATATAATTAATATATCACTTGATATTGGCTAAATTGTTGCAAATTATGCACAGAAGCCATTAATTAAAACATTGTGTTAAGTCTCCTAGTTCTCGCGAAATAAATTTACGCTATCTGAAGAAGTATTCATGAGCTTTAATGGGCAAAAACACCAACAAATTTGAATTTCGCGCCTCAAGCGTGAGCATCCACCTTAAGGAGTTGTGCTAGTTGGAGATAGCTGAGGGGGCAATCCCCAACGCAGTACTCCATCGGCAGAAGATGTTACAAACTCCTGCTTACCACATCAGCCCTGCTTACCACATCAGTCCTGCTTACCACATCAGTCCTGCTTACCACATCAGTCCTGCTTACCACATCAGTCCTGCTTACCACATCGGTCCTGATCAGGAGATATGCGAAGAACACTGGATTGTACGGGATGTCGGAGCCACGAAGATTCAATGTATCTGCAACAAAGAGATAGGTAGGTACCAAATAGTAGCGGGGCGTTGTACCTACTGATACTTCCCTTACGGCGATATGTTAAGTTAAACTATCGAATGGGCGGCGTCTATGAAGAAACCAATAGCTGCAAGACAGTGACAGCGCTATTGAACCCGGGAAGAGATGAGGTATAGATTTCTGCCGCTCGGAAGTAACTGACGTAAGCGACAAATGATAAAACTAGTTTTGGTTCTAAAGTAAATTATCTATAATTAATCTCAGTAATGTGACCTACTGAATAGTATACAAATTTACGTTTAATATTTTCTCTAGTCGAAGGAGGGACCAACGACACGAAGAAGAAGAAGACTGCGCCCGCGCCCTGAGATATAAAGATGAAGCTTAATGAGCCTGTAATTTCACCGGCACCCTCCTTCGAACCGGAACACAGCCATGAATATAGGTACTTACAGGCAACTTCGTCCAAAGCCGTCAGCACCAGCGCGCTCGCCCCGCGGGTCTGCATCTGTGCCATCAGCTCCGCGACCTTCTCGCCTGCCGGTCTACCTGCAACGTTCAGTGAGATTGAGGACAAACGGTCATTCAAAACTAAGCTAAAAAAATGGCTATTAGAGCAGTCTTTCTATGACTGTGCTGAGCTTACTTCGATGAATCCTGTATGTTAAGAATATTAAAATCATTATTAGGTTGTAATTAGACTTTAATTAATGTAATATGACATTTACTGACAATTTAATTTAATTAAATTAGTGATTTTTAAAAAATGTTTAGTTTTATGACTGTTTTGTGTTTTTATATAATAATTTTATTGAATTTTATAATTGACAAACTTGTGAGCTAAGTACTAAATTTCTGGTATTTATTTGTATTAATTTGTCAGTATGCACCTATACCTATGCCCTAAATGCTTAAACCAACTTGACATGTAACAATAATCCGTTATAAATAAATAAACTGTAACTATAACTATAACGGTACTGTCCTGTGGGATTGGAGAAACGGTAATGTCTAGACAGGAATTGAGGTGATAATAGCTCAAAACTGCAGTATTATTATTATTATTATTATTTAGCCTTTATTTCCGTAACTTTTCTTACATTCACTATAAAAAAACATTCTCTATTAAACTTTATTAAAGTCAGGCCCCATTTCGGGTACAGGCCTCCTCCAACTGTCTCCATTTTCCTCTGTCTTCTGCTTTCTCCATCCAGTTTCCACCAGCTCTTTCTCGTATTTCGTCAGTCCAGCGTTCTCTGGGTCTTCCTCTAGCTCTTTTACCCCCTGGACCCATCCACTGAGTAACTCGCTTAGTCCATCTATCGTCCGGAATTCGGGCTAGATGCCCCGCCCATTTCCACTTCAGGCGCTGTGAATGTTGTAGAGCATCTATTATTTTAGTTTTTCCTCTTATATCTTTGCTTTTCTGTCTGTCTTTAAGCTTAATACCCAAGATGCTCCTCTCCATAGCACGCTGGCATGATTGTATTTTTGTTTTTGTGTTGTTGTTGAAGATCCAGGTTTGGGCTCCATATGACAGGCAGGGCAAGAGGCATGAATCCATCACTTTTTTCTTTAATTTCAATGGCAGCTTAGATTTTAATATCTCTTTAAAACTCCAGTACTTTTTCCAGGTCATATTTATTCGCCTTTCCAGTTCATCTCTATGTCTAGTGTTTTTGAATGAAATTTGCTTTCCGAGGTAAATATAACTCTCTACATACTCGATAGGTACTCCGTTTACTATTATGGGATATCTTATGCTATTTGTTGATACTTTTGTCTTAGAGGTATTTAGTTTTAAACCAATATTCTCGCTGGCTGTGCATAGTTCTTTCATCATGTCTTCTAACTGTTTTGATGTTCTTGAAAAAAGGATGATATCGTCTGCAAATCTGAGATTGCTAAGATATTTTTGATCTATTTTTATACCTTTTTTCTCCCAGGGTAGGTCCCTTATAATATTTTGCAGTACTGATATGAAAATTTTTGGTGATATTGGGTCTCCTTGTTTCACACCTCTACGAATATTGATTTTTGGGCCAAGTCTGTCCAGTTTCACACGGCTCATACTTTTGCTATATATATCTTTAAGTATGTTAATGTATACATTTAAAATTCCCTGATGTTCCAGTGCTTGCCACATACTCTCGTGTGATATTGAGTCAAATGCCTTTGCGTAGTCGATATAGGCGAGGTATAGAGGTTCTTGAAACTCTTGGTATTTTTCTACTATTTGGTCTAAGGTGTGTATGTGATCAATAGTACTGAAACCTTGTCGGAAACCCGCCTGTTCCACTGGTTGACTCTTCTCTATATTTGACTCTATTCTTTTTTCTAAACATGAAGCAAACAACTTGTATATCGTTGGCAGTAAACTAATAGGGCGGTAATTATTAATATCTGTAGAGTCTCCTTTTTTATATAAGAGAGTTATTCTTGATTCTGCCCAGTTTTCAGGGATTTCTTGTTTTTCTAGTATTTTGTTGAACAAAATAGTAAGAGGGCAGATCAATAGAGTTTTTCCAATTATGAGAGCTTCATTCGGGATATTATCAGGTCCTGGACTCTTTTCTTTTTTCAGTTTTTCCAGTTTTTTCAAGATTTCCTTGCCAACAAAAGGTTCAGCTGCTGTTGAATCTGTTTCACAAGTTAGAATATTTTTTTCATATTTTTGTTGCTGCATGGTAGAGGACTTGTCCTCGTAGAGATTCTTGTAAAATTCAGTAGCAACATCTACTATGTCCTTTCGTGTTTGTAATTTGCTTGACACTTTTCCTGATTTCAATTTTGGTATCCATGATTTCTCCGTATTTAACTGTTTATAGGCTCTTTTTTGACTTCCGAAATTAAGTAGGTTTTTTTCAATTATGTTTATTCTGTAGGATTCATAGTCTCGTTTCAGTAATTTGTTTGTGGTTTTGTAGAGAGTTGACAACTCTTTTTTATCGTCATTATTTTTTGCTGGTCTGTGTTGTAGTTCTGTTCGTGCCTTTATTAACTGCTTAGTTTCATCTGATATTATATCTTTTTTAGCTTCCCTGGACGTAAGAATGTTCAAACTTTGCTGTATGGTTGACTCTATCTTGCTGTAGTAGGATTCTATGTTGTCGTTTACTTCCCACCGTATATTTTCTGCTTTTTCTCTCAATGCATCAAAATATAATTTTTGGTTTTGTTCGGTGGATAGTAAGGTTTGGGTTTTTCGGAAAGTTGCTCTACATTTCTTTTGTATGCCCAATTTTATTTTCCCTCTTACTAGCCTGTGATCACTTGGAAATGTTTTATTATTAAGGACTTCTATGTTGGTGAAAAGTTTTGGATAATTACTCAAAATGAAATCAATTTGATTCCGATTCTTCTTATCGGGCGTAATCCATGTCCAAAGGTTTTTTGTGTTGTTCTTAAACATTGTGTTGATTATTGTGAGTTTGTTTTCTAATGCGAACTGCAGTAATCTGTCACCTCTATGGTTTCTTTTTCCGTAACAGTATGGGCCCATTGATATGTTTTCTTCGGGTTTTCTTTGTCCAATTTTTGCATTTAGGTCGCCCATCACTATTAACCTTTCGTTTGCTAGTTTTTGTGCTCTTTCTATTTGGTCATAGAAAGTATTGATTTCTTCTTCTGGTGCATCTAGAGTAGGCGCGTATACTTGTATTAGTGATAATTTCACTGTTCCAAATTGGAGATTTAATAAACAAACTCTTTCGGATATTCCTACGTATGTTTCTATATTCTTTTTGTATTCTTTTTTAATCAAAAATCCAACTCCGTGGTTTCCTTTGGTTGCTCCCGTGTGGCAAAATATGTGATCTTCATCTTCTGAAATTGGACTTCCATTTCTTCTGACTTCTGACAGTCCTATGATGTCGTATTTGACTTTTGTTAAAGCGTATTTCAGTAATATCATTCGTTGTGGTGACAGTAGCGATTTAACATTGTATGTACATACGTAGAGTTGCTGACATATTGGAGGGTTGTAGTCTTTATCTCCCGCGGTGACAAGCCGTATTGGGAGATCGAGAGGGGCTGGCATTTGTAATTGCTATTCTGTGTCTTGACGAGAGCCGTGTGCTTGAGAACTACTATTCTCAGGGTATATGAAAGATGGTTTTTTTACAACAAAGTTTTTCATGCTATTGGTCTTGTTTATTTTCATTGGTTGTTTTTTGTTTTGTTGGTACTTATTGGTAGAGTTTTCTGTTATTTCAGGTGATTCTGATAGATTTCTCTTCTGGTTGTTGGTTTGTTTTTGTTCCACCCTTGGGCTTCTGTTGTTTAGTACTATGAGTTTGTCATATTTAATGATAGCCATTCTTCCTTGTTCTCTTTCTTTCTCCAGTTGAACTTGGAGTTATTTGCGTTTATTTAGTACTTCCAGGGGAAAGTCTTCTTTTATGTAATAAGGAGTATTTTCAAAGTTTTTCTTATTTTTCTGGATTTGAATTTTCAATCCCATTGTGAGTAATGTTATAACGATGGGTCTCACTTTCTCACCCTTTTTCCCTAATCTCCTTACGGATTCAATGCTGTTATACTCACATCTGATGTTTAGTATATTTTTTATAATATCTAGTACCATTTTTTCTAGGTCGTGATAGTTTTTTTCACGTTCTTCTACTCCAAATATCAATAAATTCTTCCGTCTCATAAATCTCTCGAAATGATCTATAGCTTTTTTTTGTATTTCCAGTTTTTCCTCAAGAAAGTCATTCTTTGATTCTAGGTATTTAAATTTCTCGTTGATATTATTGTTGATGGTATTTTTTATATCTTCTTTCATTTCTCGCATATCCTCCTTTTGCTGCCGCATTTCTTCTTGCATATTTCTTAGCAAATTTTTTATTTCATCCATTTCGTTGAGCAGCGCCCTTTGTTGGTTTGTTACAAAAGGTAGTCGTTGATTGTATGCAGTTGCTCCTCCAAGAAACTTCGAGTGAGCGGCTGTTCGATTAGAGCACTATGGCTACCCACTTAGTTTTATAGAGAACCGCTAGGTGACGTAAGTAGTATGATGGATTACAAAAAGTGTCGAATAATAAATAATGAATGATTTGCACTTTGAGGTTATATTATCAATTTTTAGCCTTGGTTGTTGATCCTCGTTTTTCTTTTATGAACGGAGTTTACACAGTCAAATTGCACACTTTACACTTGTATTTTATAGTTTCAATGTCTTTATCACTTTCAAAAAGTTCACTAATTCACAGTTGTCCTGACAGTATTTGTTTCAAAAAATATCGTGCTTTCGCTATGTATTCACTGAGTTCTATACAATGATCTTGTAAAACACGGATTTATCTTTACTATCGCGCACTTTTGGACTGTTACTTTGTCGTTTTTATATTTATGTTTACACTTTATATACGGACTCGATGTGAACAGTGGCTCTGTGGCGCCCTCTCTCCTATATGTTATAAAGCCTGCTACTCCTAACGGATGGCCCAAATAATTAAAAAAAACCATTTAATAATATAGTCAGAAATATAAATATTAGTTTACTTTTTTACAAGCTTTTATTTAACTTGCAATGTAGGTATATTTGTCCGGGTGGAATCCGGGTGGAATCTTCCGATCTGTAATGCTGTATGTCTTCCGAAGCGCCGCCTACCCTGAAAGAATCTATGAAAAAAAACTTGAAACGACACATGTCGTAAACCTCAGATGGAAGCTCATTCCATAGTTTGTAGGTATGGGCATCGACGTAAATAAAATGAATGGACGGGCCTTAGGGAACGATAGTTTTGAAGCTTCTAAACAGACCTAGCTAGTATACTTCGCTTCAGTCAGTCTTTGTCACGGCAACGAGTGACAGCTATGCTGAAAAATACCAAAATTAGATACCTTGGTGATACAATGCCTTCCTGTGCTTTTCTGCAAGGGCAAACAACACAAGAAATATAAATAAAGCTTCAGGCATCGCATTTAATTCGTAAGTAAAGGTTTTGTAATATAATTTTCATCAATTGATAAAAAACTTATAAATCGTCGTGTGGTAGGAAAACTACATAACTAACACATTTTGCGAAATCGACTTTATTGCATGGTTATGATGGCCCATACATGTCGATGGACACGTCTTGCTCTAGAGGACGAGCGACAAGGAGGACTACGCCCCAGAACATTATCTCAATGTTCCCCACTCTGAATGAAAGTTAACAGACACAAGTTTATACTCGTAGATAGTTTTAATTTTAGTCGACATACCTTTTTCTTTTTGATACTTAGAATTATTGTTTTCCACAATTTTTTTTCATTTTGTTGATTTTATAAGCATTAGTCGTATGATAAGTTTGTTATGTCAGTTACTTTGAATTTATAAGTCTGCTAAAATAATGTAGGTGTTTCAGTAGTTTTCTAATATTCAGTCTTGATAAAAAGAAATGATTATAAGTTGGTTTTATTTTAAAATGTATTTTAATATTATATAAATCTATACCCATGGATAGGATTGTCATATTCAAATAAGTAAATAATAGATCATTTCAATTATTCAAAACTTTGGCGAGGGAAAAATACATAGTCGTTTTTTTATTTTTTTCTCTTAATCAAAAGAACTAAAATGTATTATCATTAAATTCGAAAATAGATACAGTACCAATCTATAACATATCAAAACACGGACTGAAAAATTAGTTACGATAAAAAAGTTATTGCCATTTTTGACGCAATAAAACAGTAAATCGCGTTTTTCTCGCGATGTTGGTTTTGTTGTTGTTATTACTTATTTAGTTTTCCAACTACAGCGACGAAATATTTGACAAGACTTCACGCATGACGGATGGTCCGGTACAGACTGCAAAAAAATCTGATGCCTAAGGGGTATCGTATTGATTTAGAATTGTAATTTGCATTATTTACGCCAAAACATTGCTAAGCACGTCGCTTTAGGTAATTGCATATAATATGTAATGGCATGTTAATTAACTATAGCTTTCAAAAAAAAACTAACGTAAACAAAAATGGATAGAAGTCATAAGACGAGCAAGAACAGACGACTTTTGGAAGTGGAATACATTTTCCCGTATTAGCTCTGATCATTTTCTACACAATGAATTCTATACGCCAAAAAACGGTTAGTAGTAGTACAGCTTTTATGTGAAAGAGTTCGTCCGGGGAAGTACTACCACCATACCTGTTTTTGCTTCAAAGCAGTAGTGCTCGCATTGCTGTGTTCCGGTTTGAAGGGTAAGGGTACCGATGAAATTACGGCCACATGGGACTTTTCATCTTTATGTTTCAGGGTGGCGGGCGCAGTGGAATGCCACATAGGGCGCGTCGTAGGTGGACGTGACCTGAGGTAATGCACTGTTCATAGGCAGAGGGTACCACTTAACATCAGGTGGGCCATCTTCTTGATCTGTCATTCCAAGTAGTATAAAAAAACTCATTGTGCAAAATTCTTAAAACTGCACTCTGCAGTTTCTTAAATACTGGAATTTTTATACATTTATGTTTCCGTACGATTTTTATGATATTTTCTTAGTTTATTGAGTGATGAAAAATATATTTTTCACAAATTGATTGACCTGAAGACCTTAGGTGGACTTGCTTTTCTATTGATTTATATTGTGTATTTTTGTAAAAGTTTCATTCAATAATTGCATTTTTTTCGGCGATTTTTTGTACTATAAACCTACTGAAATAACTTTAGAAAACACATTGCATCTGTTAAAGTATTAAGTATTAAAAAAAAAACAGTTTTTAAGAAGTTCAATAATTTAATTTCACCTAGTTTATTTACAAGACCGCCAGGAGTGGCGCTATAGAGAAGAGGCCTTTACTCAGCAGTGGCTGGATAGATAGATAGATAGATAGATAGTTTATTTGTTGACCGTACCCTAAAACCGAATTGTCTTATTTTTCACGGACGTTTTGTATGGGTAAGGCCAGTCCATTTATTTTACTTTGGTCGAAGGGTATGGGGAAGAAATGATCTCGAGAAACGAGTCGTTAGAGAAACCCAGGGATCTATGATGTGCGGATGAGCTTTGTCACGGTGCCGGGAAGAGCGATGGTAACATATCGATATTTGCCCCTTTTAAGATCCGTCGAATTACTCTAATTTTTTTGATGTAATGGCTCGACAAACTGGCATACGGCCCGCCTGATGGTAAGCGGTGACCATCGCCTATTGACATCTGCAGTTACCGTCGCCTATTGAAATCTGCAACACCAGAGGCATTGCCAATGCGTTGCCTGCCCTGTTTTTTTTAAACGGCTCGTTGTTGTTTAGCGGAAACACCTCAGGAGGGAGCTCATTCCACAACATCATTCGCTTAATTATCGCGAGTCTACTTCAGTGGAGGTGTTCAGGTCTAGAATCTATAATCATTTCCTCAGTAAGATCGATTAATGAGCAATTTTATTTATACATTTCATTTTAGAATTATATTAATGGTATGTATTATAATATTAATGATATGTATTAGTTTATTTTATATTTTAGGCAGTAATTTAAGTACTTGTTTATTATTATTATTATGTCTTTATATTCTTTTAGCTCTCTGAAGAGGTGTTTTTGCACGGGCCTGAGCCAAGTGCTAGTTTAGTTAAAAGTTAATTTATGTTTATGAATTTCCTTACTATTCTGCATGTGTTGAGTATGACTGCCTTTTGGAGAAGAGTGTAAGTGGATGGATGAATGTCGAGAGTTTTTAGGCTGGTGTGCAGTGTTTTCGGGATGACGCCAGTTGTTGAGAGAATTATATGGATAGTTTTGACTGTTTGGACTTGCCATTGAGACTTTATGCAATTTTTTTTTTTTTTTTTTTTTTTTTATTTATTTCTCAACTGCAAGATCCGTGTATTTAGCAATTTTTTCTGAATGGGTTTTGACCAAATTGTGTGTGTTGCATACGGCTATATCTATTACGAAGACTATTTTGTCTCTTTTATTTAGTAAAGTTATATCTGGCCTGTTGAAATGAACGGTTCTATCTGTGATTATGGTTCTATCCCAATACATCGTGTATTCGTTGTTTTCTAGAATTACTTCAGGTGTGTATTTATGGTATGGGACTTTTTTGGGTATGAGTTTGTACTTGAAGGCGAGGTGTTGGTGGGCTATTGCGGCAACTTGGTCATGTCTATGTTTTTAGTCAGTTATTATTATTATTATTATATTTAGTTAATTTATACTTATTATTATTATTAATTTACCCGATCTTTACGAGATACCCACGTGTCGATGATGTGTGGATGAGCTCCCTTGCGATGTCGAGAAGTGCGATGGTAGAACCTGAATGCGATCATGAGATTGAATAGCTCCTCAGAGCACTCCTCAGTATAGAGCCGATAGAACACACAGAGCGAGCCGATGTCTCGGCGCAGGCTCAGCGGCTCTAGTGAACTGGAGAGCCTGGGGTCGACTCCCATATTAGAACCTCGTTAGAAATTTCAACTCCAAAAATCCCAATGCTCGCAGATGTGGAAAGAGGAATGCCCTGAAACTGAGCGCGATGTTAAAACACACTTTTGTCTTAGTGGGATTGAAAGTAACCAGATTTTGGATACCCCAATCTGAAACTAACTCTAAGGAGCTTTCCACTTCAGACACAATAGTTGACCTATTCTCATCCACTTCGGCACGAGAGGTGTGTTTAGATCCTCAGTGGAATGATTGTAGGTAGGTACCTGTGTAGTTGCTAGTCAGCGGCAGCAGGTCGTTGCTGGGCCGACTAGGAGGGCTATCGTTGATGCTGACGCGAGCGAGGTCCACCAAGTTCTCTGATGTGGCCAGCAGGGTGATGTTGGCTTGGCGCAGGGCATTCTATTGACAAATAAGTTTTCTGTGAAAAGTATATTTTTTAAACCCCGTCGCAAGAACGACGGGGTGTTATAAGTTTGTCGTGTCTGTGTGTGTGTCTGCTGTGGCATCGTAGCTCCCGAACGGATGAACCGTTTTCTTTTTTTTGTTTGAAAAGTGAATTAGTCGGTATTGTTCTTAGCTATGTTTGATTAAAATCGGTAAAGCCGTTTCATTGCGTTGAGGCTTTTTTTATTTTTACAAAATTAATTCAACACAAGCTTTTATAAAATTAGTGATCGTAACCGTGTGCTAATCAAAATGAGCCTAAACACGGCCAGTCTACTATTATCCATCGAGGAGTTCCGTTGTCCACCATCATCAAATCAGCTCGCTGTCACCATCATATTGTATTATCATCGGAACTTGACAGGTATGCAAAATTTCAGCTCAATCGATTGAGGATAACTGCTTTTTTGCAAGATTTCACCCGGACATACATTGCAAGTTAATTTAGAGCTTGTAAAAATAATTGTCTCCTTTGAATATAACGATGTTACCTCTAGAGGAGTCCAAGCACTTCTCGTGTAAGTCGTGGGATCGATTCCCACGACGGACTCGGCCGGTAGATTCTCGACCAGCCACTGCGTTACCGAGAGATCCGTTCCTGGAATTAATTAACATAACATTATAGGTATCAAGCAGCCAACAGTCACATACAAAGTCCTGATCAGGAACTGAGGGGCTAGTCTGCAAATGTAACAAGCAACTTACACGGGCGTGTGGTGTACACTACATGGATGTTTGTATGGAAATTGAGGTTCTCAAGGTGCCCGCTACGGGCGCTCTTAGATTTCTCCATACTAAAATCCGTGTAGTGTACACTATACGCCTGTGTAGTTGCTTGTCAAATTTACAGACTAGCTCCTCTGGTCTACCTTGTCTCATCAGCTCCCAGTGCGTGGTATCACTAGGCAGAACTGTACAACATCAGGGTGTTCTACCTTGTCTCATCAGCTCCCAGTGCGTGGTATCACTAGGCAGAACTGTACAACATCAGAGTGGTCTACCTTGTCTCATCAGCTCCCAGTGCGTGGTATCTAGACAGAACTATACAACATCAGAGTGGTCTACCTGGTCTCATCAGCTCCCAGTGCGTGGTATCTAGGCAGAACTGTACAACATCAGGGTGACCTACCTTGTCTCATCAGCTCCCAGTGCGTGGTATCTAGGCAGAACTGTACAACATCAGGTAGGTCTACCTTGTCTCATCAGCTCCCAGTGCGCGGTATCTAGGCAGAACTGTACAACATCGGGATGGCCTACCTTGTCTCATCAGCTCCCAGTGCGTGGTATCACTAGACAGAGCTGTACAACATCAGGGTGGTCTACCTAGTCTCATCAGCTCCCAGTGCGTGGTATCTAGGCAGAACTGTTTAACATCAGGTAGGTCTACCTTGTCTCATCAGCTCCCAGTGCGTGGTATCCACTTGCACGTAGAACTGCGTGAAGTACCGCGCGTCTGTCCACAGGAGCGCCTTCCTGGCCGTGACCACCGCGGTCCCCGAGGAGCCCTGGAGCCCTGAGAGCCACTCGCGCCGCGCGTCCGCCGGGGCTATGTATTGCGACTGTCAAACAACATTACGTAAGTCAATTAGCAGTTCTAGCGAATCCCACTAATATTATAAATGCGAAAGTTTGTGTGTGTGTTTGTTACTTCTTCACGCTGAAACGGCTGGACGGATTTGCATGAAATTTGGAATGGAGATAACTGGACTCCCGGAATAACATATAGGCACATTTTTATCCCGATATTCCCACTGGATCGAGACTTAGGCGGGTGAAACCGCAAGGCGCTGCTAGTATGTATATGTTTTATTTTTCAAAATCTGTGTTCTTACAATGTTTTTAGGGGTCCGTACCCAAAGGGTAAAACCAGACCCTATTACTAAGACTCTGCTGTCCATTCGTCTAGCGTCTGTCCGTCCGTCTGTCACTAGGCTGTATCTCATGAACCGTGATAGTTAGATAGTTGAAATTTTCACAGATGCTGTATTTCTGTTGCCGCTATAACAACAAATACTATAAAACAGAATAAAATAAATATTGGGGGGCTCCCACACAACAAACTTGTTTTTTCGCCGTTTTTACAGATAATGGTAGGTAAGAGCGAGCGAGAGTCCCTTCGTGCGAGAGTACGACTAGCACTTGGCCGGTTTTTTTTCTATATGTACATAATAAATGTACAATAACATTACCTACAATCCAGCCGTAAGCCACGCTAATAGGTGATTTAACATTGACTTAGAATCCAGGTCAACTAGAGGAGATGTAGGGTACCCTCCGTCTCCTCCCATGGATGTCGTTAGAGCCGAAGGCTTACAACAGAGTAGCATCCACCTGAGTACTCAAAACCATGGTATGATCATGTACCACCTGCATGATCATACCATCCATTTTTTATTTATTTATTTGACAAACTTATACCAGCCATCATTCTCGTCATCTTAAAAATGGGAATAATAAAAATACGCACATGGAACTGTGGCTACCTACCTATACCTATTATATGGCTACGATTCAAATATTCAAGTCCTAGTGTGGGGAACAGAGCCTAACCGTGGTACTATATTTCAGTTTATTTATTTAAGTTACATAATGTAATACTAAGCATGTACCAGTTAATCATTTTTGACACAATAAAGCATTTATTATTATTATTATTTTGTTTTTGATTTTTATCAACTCGGCTCAGCAGAACCTGAAATATAACTGAGTTGCACGGGCCTAAGCCAAGTGCACATCAGTAGTTCGGGTCGACATAACTTGAACACTAGTTGATTCGTTTGTAAGGTCAGTTTGTAAAAACTTCCTAACAATCCTACAAGTGTTTAAAATTACTGCTTTTAGCAATAAGGCAAATGTGTGCTTGGGCAAATCTAGAAGTGTGTGGGACTGAAATAACTGTTTGGGTATTATTCCTGTTGTGGACAAGACAATTGGGACTATCGACACCTTTTCCAAACGCCACATCCTAGCAATTTCGTCTTTTAGGTCTATGTACTTGGATAACTTCTCAGCAATTGTACTCTGTATGTTATCGGTGTTGGGGATGGCTATGTCAATTATAAGTGCAGTTTTGTTGGTTTTGTTGATGAGTGTTAAATCTGGTCTATTATAATGTATAGTTTTGTCAGTTAGGATGGCTCGATCAAAATAAAGTTTATGGGAGACGTTTTCCAGTACAGTTTCAGGTGAGTATTTGTAATATGGCGCTGGTCTTACAGATGCATCAATAAGCCCATACATAGCAGCTAGTCTTTGGTCTATGATGTTGGCCACCTGATCGTGTCTGAATTTGTAGTCGGTTTGGACTATCGCTCTACAGGCTCCTGTTATGTGTTGTATGGTTTCCGAGGAGCTGTTACACCTGCGGCATAAGTCTGTTGGTAGACTGCGTACTTTCATAATGTGCTTCTGATAATTGCGGGTTTCGATCACTTGGTCTTGTATCGCAATCATGAACCCTTCAGTCTCTGGGAAGAGTTCTCCTCGACTGAGCCATTCGTTCGACGCTTCTTTGTCGACGTTGGGCTGGCTCAGGTCGTGGCGATGTCTTCCATGTAGTGACTTTTGGGTCCATTCAGTTATTAATGTCTGTCTGTCTGTTTGTTCCTCATTCTTCTGTTTGTCCTGGTCTTGTAAGTTAAGTGGTGTTAGTTTTCTGTCTAATTTAACTATTGATTTGTGAACGGTGGATGTTTCTGCTTAGGTGTGAAAATATGTCCTTAGTGTAGATATTTGCCGGTTGTGTAGGTTATGTATGTCTACAATTCCCCTGCCGCCTTCTGTCCTTGGTAAGACTTGCCTCTGAGATCGCGGGTGGTGTTTCCTGTGTTTAGTCATGGTGACGTTTATTAGGCGTTGTAAGTTTTTAAGCTCCGTTTTGGACCAATTTATTATACCAAAGGAATAGGTCAGCACCGGAATGGCGTACGAGTTTATGGCCTTGGTTGTGTTTTTTGAGTGCAATTGTGTTTTTAAAATGGCGTTATGTCTATGTTTAAAGTTTTGTCTCAGTTTTGTTTTGATTTCTTTGTAATGAATTTGTTTTGATTGGTGATATCCTAAATATTTGTACGCTTCGTGTTCATCTAAAGGATCTATTATCTCACCAGTTTGCATGTGATAGATGTGTTGGTAGGTTTGCCCTGCTTTTATTGAATTTATTTTACATTTGTCAATTCCGAATTGCATGGAGATATCGTTTGAGAATTGCTCGGTTATCAGCATTAAGTACTCCAAATCAGCCTGAGTAGCTGCATACATTTTGATATCGTCCATGTAAAGCAGGTGGTTGAGTTTACAAAACGGGTCGTCAGTCTGTCCGTCATGTTCTTGTGTTGTGTGTAACAAGTAACCTACATCGGCTGAGTTCAGACTATTGGGGAGGGGGTTGAGGGCAAGACAAAACCACAATGGGCTGAGCGCATCTCCTTGAAAAATACCCCTTTGTATTTTGATAGGTGTTGTCTCAATTACTCTGCTGGTGGTCTGTGCGTAGAGTCGAGTTATCCAGTTAGTCATAGCCTCATTTAGGAAGGAAACTAGCTGCGGGTGTATCTTATATATTTCTAAGATTTTGATGAGCCATGCATGTGGTACAGAGTCGTAAGCTTTTTTATAATCAATGTAAACCGTGTACAAATCCTTCCTTCTTACGTTGCAACTGCTTCAGAACAACTGAATCTATAACCTCTCTCTATATGCTCTTTGCATCCTTGGCTAAGCTTTCTACAGCCTTTTTGTTGCTCAGTAAGTATCTTATTTACATCAATGTGGTTGTAGATCAGTTGAGACAAGCAGGCTGTAATAACTTTATAGAAGGTTTGAAGACAAGTAATTGGCCTGTATTTTGCTGGGTTTGCCATGTCGTTCTTGTCTTTAGGGATCATGTGGGTGGTTCCAGATGTCATATATAGAGGCATTGATTGCGGGTGTTTTATGAAATTATTGGCGTGGTTATAGAGATATGGATGTGTGGATGTAAATTTCTTATACCAGTAACTATATGTATGTGATCAGATCCTGGCGCCTTCCAATTATGTGTAGATCGTAATACATTTTGGAATACGTCAACGGGTATGCTCTCGTAATCCATAGGCCTCATATCTGAAAAGTGTGTTTGCTCTCTCTTTATCCATTCAGCGTCTTCTTTGTACTCCACAGGATTCTCCCAAATATTAGCCCAAAATTGTCTCAACTCTACCGGGTCCGGTGTGTTAGAGTTGTTTTGATTATTAATACAACTGACCGGTGTAATGATGCTACTGGTAGTTTTAGACAATTTTTGGTAGAATCTCTTTTCGTTGCTGGTGAACTGGCTGTTTTGCGTTTTGCGGTGTGTGCATGTTTTATAACGCCTCAAACGGCTGCTTATAACTGTGAGCTTTTGTTTTAAGGTATCCATGAAGTGTGCTAGATCTGTGTTAGGTTCTTCGTGTGTGCTGTGTACTTTGTTCTGTTCTAAGATCTTATTTATTTGCCGAGTTAAGGCCCTACTTCTGTTTCCGTTCATATATTGCGTCAATCTACCTATTTTTTTACGCAATTCTCCTACTTTTCTTTCGAGCCGTATCTGCCATTTAGGTTTAAAGTCACCCTGTGTTCGTTTTTGTGAGCCTTCAGGTGGTAATTTGAGCTTTGTTCCATTAATCTTTGCAGCTGTCCATGCGGCACAGTAGATTGATGTTTGAAGGGTTTCAAAGTCTGTATCAATATTAACGCAAGTAGATAAGGTAATTTCGTTGAGATAATTGACAACTTTCGCGAGTTTCTTGGAGGCTCTTTGTTTAGGGATATAGGGTCTATCTGCCAGATGGGTGTTTTTAAAATACTCAAACGCATCGCTAAACGCTTGTTCTACTTCTTGCAACCTATCCAGAGTAGTTTGTGTGTTGTTATTATCTACACTCGTTTCAAGATTAATTGATAACTGTTGTGTTCCTTGTTCTCTGGTGTTACTTGGCGTATTGACATTATTGTATGGAGTTTCAGTGATGTAATCTATTTGTTCGTGTTGATTTGTAACTATGTTTGTAATTAAAAGCGTACCTAGGTCATCAGATACTTCCTGCCTGATGGTATTAAGCCTCTCGGTGGAAATAAATTTGTTGGCGATTATAACCCTCCTTTGGTCGGCGATTCTTTGCTCACTTATGTGAGCAAGATGAGGGAAAACACTGATAAAGCTTTAGTGTAAAGGTTTTCTGTACGCAGTTTTGTTTGTTTCCAGTTGTGTTATCTTGTAATATGCCCTAATTATAGCCTCGTTGTGCTCTGTCGTCCAGTGCATTCTTTGTGTGAGTGGTGTTTGGGTAGAGGGTTGTTGTGTTTAGTGTCGGTGTGCTGATAAGTAAACCTCAACTTCGGCTTTTATGTCATTGATCGTGTTTGCTGTCAGCAGATTGTTGCGGACGATTGCTCTGCGTTGGTCACCTACTCTTTGTTTGCTAACATCCATTTCAGGAAATTTGTCCATAAATTGTTTGTGCAGTTCTGTTAGGAATGATCTTGTATCTAATTCTAACTTGGTGAGAATGAGATAAGTGCGCAGGATAAAAGTATTCATCTCTTCTGTCCATTTTTTGCGCGCACGTTGTTTAACCTTAGCGGGTGCAGGATCTTCGACAATTGTCGCCTGCACAACGTCTTCGGCTAATGATAATGAAGGAGAAGGGGAAGAAGTTTCAGAGTTGAAGTTAAGATAGGAAGGTGGAGAGGAAGGAATAGAAGAGAAGAGAGATTTAGGTGAGGATGAAAGTGATTGGGCTTCTTGGTCCTTTTCGGCCCAATCTGTTCGGCTCGGGCCTCGTTCCTCAATTGAGTTCAGCCGTGTTACTCCCACGTCAGCTGCACTCGTGCTGCTGAGACCTCCCGTGCCGGCTCGAGATGTGCTCCGGCTTGATCTTCTCAGTGGTCGTAGGTTGTACCTTCTGTTGGACTCACCTTGTTCGGTTTCCCCGGCAGAGGGCCGCCCATTACCCTCGCCACCGATGGCTTGCATGCTGTGACGTCCAGCATCGGCTCCAGACGTGCCCCGGCGATTGCCATTTCCCTTTTTAGTCACTTGCTTGGTTATTTTATTGCAAGTGTCCGCCCCTCACGTGGCATAGGTGGTCAGCACGGACGTAGGGTTGGGCTTGGAGGGGCTTATTATTATTATTATTTTATAAAACAATTGACTTTCGAAAATACTACAAAAGCAAATGTTATTTATACAAATAATAGTGACTACATGATAACATCCTATGGGCACCGCACTAGGACAAGCCTGTATCGCGTATACCCGGACTAAGACATGTAGGTAACTTGCGTTGTGTGCGTCCCCCCCCCCGCTCTCAGCCAACACGCTGCGCACGGCGTTCAGCCTGTCCCACGCTGTCTGACGGCTGAGCTACTTACGTTGTGTGTGTCGGCAGTGGGCACTATGTAGGCATACACCCCGCTCTGAGACAACACGCTGCGCACGGCGTTCAGCCTGTCCCACGCTGTCTGACGGCTGAGCTACTTACGTTGTGTGCGTCGGCAGTGGGCACTATGTAGGCATACACCCCGCTCTGAGACAACACGCTGCGCACGGCGTTCAGCCTGTCCCACGCTGTCTGACGGCTGAGCTACTTACGTTGTGTGCGTCGGCAGTGGGCACTATGTAGGCATACACCCCGCTCTCAGACAACACGCTGCGCACGGCGTTCAGCATGTCCCACGCTGTCTGACGGCTGAGCTTCTGACGTTGTGTGCGTCGGCAGTGGGCACTATGTAGGCATACACCCCGCTCTTAGACAACACGCTGCGCACGGCGTTCAGCCTGTCCCACGCTGTCTGACGGCTGAGCTACTTACGTTGTGTGCGTCGGCAGTGGGCACTATGTAGGCATACACCCCGCTCTGAGACAACACGCTGCGCACGGCGTTCTGCCTGTCCCACGCTGTCTGACGGCTGAGCTACTTACGTTGTGTGCGTCGGCAGTGGGCACTATGTAGGCATACACCCTGCTCTGAGACAACACGCTGCGCACAGCGTTCAGCCTGTCCCACGCTGTCTGACGGCTGAGCTACTTACGTTGTGTGCGTCGGCAGTGGGCACTATGTAGGCATACACCCCGCTCTGAGACAACACGCTGCGCACGGCGTTCAGACTGTCCCACGCTGTCTGACGGCTGAGCTACTTACGTTGTGTGCGTCGGCAGTGGGCACTATGTAGGCATACACCCCGCTCTGAGACAACACGCTGCGCACGGCGTTCTGCCTGTCCCACGCTGTCTGACGGCTGAGCTACTTACGTTGTGTGCGTCGGCAGTGGGCACTATGTAGGCATACACCCCGCTCTCAGACAACACGCTGCGCACGGCGTTCAGACTGTCCCACGCTGTCTGACGGCTGAGCTACTTACGTTGTGTGCGTCGGCAGTGGGCACTATGTAGGCATACACCCCGCTCTGAGACAACACGCTGCGCACGGCGTTCTGCCTGTCCCACGCTGTCTGACGGCTGAGCTACTTACGTTGTGTGCGTCGGCAGTGGGCACTATGTAGGCATACACCCCGCTCGGAGACAACACGCTGCGCACGGCGTTCAGCCTGTCCCACGCTGTCTGACGGCTGAGCTTCGTTACCGACGGGTCTGGCTCTGGGGACACAAGTTATTTGTGAAAAAAGTTTTTTTCCAATATAAGCATTTATACTGGTATTGCCGACGTAGGTGACAAAAAAGCCAAGCTTAAATGGTACTGGGCGGGGCACGTCAGTCGAATGCTTCCTAACAGGTGGGCGAACATAAGCACACCCTGGATACCTGAAGGACGGCGACCTCGGGGTCGGACGAGAAAGCGTTGGCGGGACGATCTTGTTAATTTTGAGGAATGGTGCCAGCCAAATACAGGGACAAGTGGAAAGGTTTAGTGGAGAACTTTGCCCAGCAGTGGGACAATATAGGTTAAGGGAAAAAAAATCATTTATAAAATTAGTGATCGGAACCGTGTGCTGATCAAAATAAGCCTAAACACGGGCAGTCCATTATCCATTGAGGAGTTGCATTGTCCACCTTCCGTTTCCATCATAAGATCTGCTCGCTGTCACCGTCATATTGCATTGTCATTGTCACTTGACAGGTATGCAAAATATCATCTCAATCGGTTGAAGATAACTGCTTTAAAATTCAGTTGCAAGATTCCACCCGTACAAACATACATTGCGTTGTCCACCTTCTGTCTCCATCATCAGATCAGCTCGCTGTCACCATCATATTGCATTGTCATTAGAACTTGACAGGTATGCCAAATTTCAGCTCAATCGGTTGAGGATAACTGCTTTAAAATTCAGTTCCAAGATTTCACACGGACATAAAGCTTGTAAAAAGTACAGCTGCGCCGTCAAATCCTCTTTCTGAACAGACTCTATCAGTTACCTACCGTAAATTGGTGCATCGGGCTCGGCAGAGTTGAAGTATCGCATGGGAATATGTCCCCAGGCCATATTTGTGGTGAAACTGGAACAATAAACATAGGTACATACTCCTACTAGCGACTCGCCCCGGCTTCACACGGGTAGCCCCCGGTGACCCCCCCCCCCTCCTACCCTTCCCCCCATGTCAATTTCCTGGTTCTAAGCTACCTCTCCACCAATTTTCAGACAAATCGGTTCACCCGTTCTTGAGTTATGCTGACGACCTCTGTGGCGCGGCGGGCGAAGCTTGGCCTGCGACGCAGGAGGTTGCGGGTTCGATTCCCGCCTCGGAACAAATATTTGTGCGATTGCAGATATTTGTTCAGGGTGTTCTGGGTATTTTCTATGTATAATAAAAAATATCTATCTATGTTATATATTGTATTAAGTGTATCAGTTATCTAGTACCCATAACACAAGCTCTGCTTAGCTTGGGGCTAGATAATGTTGTGTGAACTGTCCAGCATTATTTATTTATTTATTTAGTTATAAGTGGTGTAACTATCACGACTTTGTTTTATATATATAGATTAAACTGTAATTTGGCATACCTGTCAAGTTCCGATGACAATACAATATGATGGATGACAGCGAGCTGATCTGATGATGGAGACGGAAGGTGGACAACGGAACTCCTCGATGGATAATAGTAGATTGGCCGTGTTTAGGCTCATTTTGATCAGCACACGGATACGATCTCTAATCACCACGTTGGTAAGTGACGATCTGGCCTACCACCTATCCACTCAGGTTATAGTTTTCAGGAAAGACAGGCGACGGTAGTGTATTCCACTCCTTAGCAGTTCGCATTATAAAGTTAGAACTGAAACGTTTAGTACGAATAGAGGGTATACTAATGATGTAAGGGTGCTACCGAGCCGTGCGTCTGCTCGTCCTATGATGAAAAGGAGATGTCGGGATCAGATCGTGCAGTTCCTGGGAGCATTCCCCGAAATGCTCTCTAATGAACCTATAGAAGATCAAAAGGCATGCAACCTTACGGCGGTGCTCGAGACTCTGGATCTTAGTCTCCGCCATATGTTGCCCACCTATAAGCCTGAAAGCTCTACGTTCGATCGAGTCCAAGGCAAACATGGCAGCAGTACTCCATACCAGCCCGGACTAGTACTTTTAAACTGAGAAGCTGTCCTGGTGTGAAGTAACGCTTTACCTTATTTAGGATGCCTATAGCTTCATGGCAGCTGTTAGGTGTGTAGGGGGTAAAAAACCCATAAATATTATTTAAAAAACACTCACATAAAACTTAGTATCAATCTTAGCTCCATGATGGCCGATTACTAAATATTCAAATGTAAAGATAATGTGGAATTATTTTATCGATAATTTCGTAGATAATAAGGATTAGATTAAAATGAGACCATTAATCTACCGCGTATCTTAATCAATGTTATAGCAATCAATTCTTAGTACCTATTGTGTGTAAGTAGTCAAATCATTGCCATTTCTCTAGTAGGTGCAGTTGTCTCGAGCATCGTTTATTCTCATAACTTGCAACTTGAATCTCATAACTTGCAACTCGTATCTAAGTCAAATCAAGGGGTGGCCATTTCTCTAGTACAGTTGTATCAAGAATAGTTTTTTCTCAGAACTTGCAACTTGAATCTCAATAATCTCATAACTTGCAACTCGTGTCTAAGTCAAATCAAGGGGTGGCCATTTCTCTAGTACAGTTGTCTCGACCATCGTTTTTTCTCATAACTTGCAACTTGAATCTCATAACTTGCAACTCATATCTAAGTCAAATCACGGGGTGGCTATTTCTCTAGTATACTTAGTTGTATCAAGAATAGTTTTTTCTCAGAACTTGCAACTTGAATCTCATAACTTGCAACTTGATTCTCATAACTTGCAAGTTGAATCTCATAACTCGCAACACGTAGCTAAGTCAAATCAAGGCGTGGCCATTTCTCTAGTACAGTTGTCTCGAGCATCGTTTATTCTCATAACTTGCAACTTGATTCTCATAACTTGCAAGTTGAATCTCATAACTCGCAACACGTAGCTAAGTCAAATCAAGGCGTGGGCATTTTTCTAGTACAGTTGTCTCGAGCATCGTTTATTCTTATAACTTGCAACTTGATTCTCATAACTTGCAAGTTGAATCTCATAACTCGCAACACGTAGCTAAGTCAAATCAAGGGGTGGCCATTTCCCTAGTACCCCACAAACTACGTTCACAATTGAGTCTCGATTCAGTCAATATTCTGTGACGACTAAAAACAATTACGAGAATTAGCATTCTGGGACTTATTTCTCAAAAGATACAAGTTACAAGCCACGAGACAGTATTTACGCGTGATTTCCCTTTTTTGTTAGTAGTAGAGCTTTTTTATGAAAGAGTTCGTCGCGGACCTGCATACCTATTTCTGCTGCAAAGCAGTAGTGCTCGCATTGCTGTGTTCCGGTTTGAAGGGTATGCGTGAAACTACAGGCGCATGATACTTTTCATCTTTATGTCTCAGGGTGGGCGCAGTGCAAAGCCACATAGGGTGCGTCCTAGGTGGACGTGACCTATGAGGTCACTGTTCATAGGCAGAGGTTACCGCTTAACATCAGGTGGGACATCTGAATCATCAATCATTCACACAGTAAAAAAAAACATCGTTACCTTAGCAACACACACGTAATTTGTAGTTTGTATGTTTGAGAAATGGGCCCGTCTTACTATCAGTACCTGACTAAAATTAAAGTAGTGGTTCGCCCCGAAATGAGATCTCACAAATACACGCAATTTAGGTAGGTTACCTTATTTCTTTCAAAATAATATAAGTACGTGTGGTTTGAAAAGTTAGGCCTACAACGTCGTTCAAATTCCTAGAAACGGGAGGTCAACAATGGATGTTATACTGGTAATTGTTTTTTAGACTAAAAGTTTTGAAACTCTTCAATTTAAGAATTTTCCCAGCGTTGTAGGATTAGTGGAAGTACCCTAGAGGTTTTGGTTTTTACATTTTCGATTTACCCTAATATCTCAAAAACTACATAAGTTAATAAAATATAAAAAAAATGTTTTGAAATGTCGAAGCGAGGGGATTTTATATGATACCCCCTTTGGTCTGATATTCCACTTTTAGTTTTTTACCCCCTCTTGGACCCCAATATCTCTACAACCCCCCGACCGATATAGCTCATAACCTTACCAACAAATCGTACCAATACTATCTACCCCCCAATCAAATTTAATGAAGATCGGATTAACGGTTCGGAAGTTATGCTCGGTCAAACATACATACATACATACAAACACCGATTCTTCCAAGTTTACTCAGAGAACTCGCTTCCCTCGTTCAATTAAACAAATTGTTTTTATCAAAATATGTATTTATAATACACAATAACACATTGTATAGTAAATTCAAGTCAGTAAAATGTAAATAAACGCCTTGAGCCGTCTTTCTCCACATCTGAAACAAAAGATAGGTAATTTACAGTAGTGATTTGGATCAGTTGAGCTACCTTTAGATCGCTTGCAGCGGTCTTCAGGTAGCACAACTGTTTCATATGTATTTTGTACATAACTTGTATTATTCTTTCTGTAAATAAATGTATTTATAATGAAAATATAAAAAAAAGGTAATTTACATTATATAATTATTATATATACATATATATTTTTTTAAATTTTATTATTATTAATTATTATTGTTATTACCATGAACATAAATGGACAGGACTTTTAAAACATTTAAACATTTGACATATAAAAACTCAACATTAAAATAGTTAGTAACTTGGTAACCGATTGGTACTGAAATTACAAAAACATAAACCGATTGGTGAGAGAAAAATAAAAACCCATTGGTGCCGTTATGACAAAATTAGAAACCAATTTGTGCGTAATGAGAAATATAAAACCCCATTTTTAACCCCTGACGCAAAAACGACGGGGTGTGATAAGTTTGACGTGTCTCTGTGTGTGTGTGTCTGTCTGTCGCCTCGTAGCTCCCGAACGGATGAACCGATTTTGATTTTTTTTTCGTTTGAAAGGTGAATTTTTCAGGAGTGTGCTTTGTTTGATCAAAATCGGTTCAGCCGTTTCATTGCGTTCAGGGTTTTTTTATTTTTACAAAAATAATTACTTGTGCAGTAATGACAAAATTAGAAACCAATTTGTGCAGTAATGAGAAATATAAAACCCCATTTCTATAGTAATGACAAAAATAGAAACAGATTGGTGCAGTAATGAGAAAAATAAAAACCATTGGTGCAGTAATGACAAATTTAGAAACCAATTTGTGCAAAAATGAGAAATATAAGACCCCATTTATGTAGTAATGACAAAAATAGAAACAGATTGGTGCAGTAATGAGAATAATAAAAACCATTGGTGCAGTAATGACAAACTTAGAAACCAATTTGTGCAAAAATGAGAAATATAAAACCCCATTTATGTAGTAATGAGAAAAATAGAAACAGATTGGTGCAGTAATGAGAAAAATAAAAACCATTGGTGCAGGAATGACAAACTTAGAAACCAGTTTGTCCAGTAATGAGAAACATAAAACTTCATTTTTGTAGTAATGACAAAAATATAAACCGATTGGTGCAGTAATGAGAAAAATAAAAACCCATTGGAGCAGGAATGACAAACTTAGAAACCAATTTGTCCAGTAATGAGAAATATAAAACTTCATTTTTGTAGTAATGACAAAAATATAAACCGATTGGTGCAGTAATGAGAAAAATAAAAACCCATTGGAGCAGTTATGGCAAACTTAAAAACCAGTTTGTGCAGTAATGAGAAATATAAAACCCCATTTATGTAGTAATGACAAAAATAGAAACAGATTGGTGCAGTAATAAGAAACATATAAACCCATTAGAGCAGTTATGACAAACTTAGAACCCATTGGTGCAGTAATGAGAAACTTAGAAACCAATTGGTGCAGTAATGAGCAACTTAGTAACCAATTGGTGCAGTAAAGAGAAACATAAGCGTCTATTACCAACCGACAAACCACGCTGTCCACCTGATTGTACTGTTAGTATTTTACAAGCTTTATATTAACTTGCAATTGCAATGTATGTCCGGGTGGAATCTTGCAACTGAATTTTAAAGCTGTTATCCTCAACCAATTGAGATGATATTTGGCATACCTGTCAAGTTACGATGACAATACAATATGATGGTGACAGCGAGCTGATCTGATTATGAGACTGAAGGTGGACAACGGAACTCCTCGATGGATAATAGTAGACTGGTCGTGTTTAGGTTCATTTTGATCAGCACACGGTTACGATCACTAATTTTATAAAAGCTTGTAATGAAAAATATATTTTTCCCAAAAAAAAAAAAACTTAGCCGACAACCTAGTTAACCCCCCCATTAGTGCAGTATTTGCAAAATAAAAAACCAATTGGTGCAGTAATGACATATTTAGAATAACATTAGTGCAGTAATAAGAAACTTAAATCCATTGGTGCAGTAATTAATTTAGAATAACATTAGTGCATTAATAAGAAACTTAAATCCTTTGGTGCAGTAATGACATATTTAGAATAACATTAGTGCAGTAATAAGAAACTTAAATCCATTGGTGCAGTAATGACATATTTAGAATAATATTAGTGCAGTAATAAGAAACTTAAATCCATTGGTGCAGTAATGACATATTTAGAATAACATTAGTGCAGTAATAAGAAACTTAAATCTATTGGTGCAGTAATGACAAACTTAGGAACCCATATGTCCTGGCTGCTAGCTTATTTGAGGAATGTTTTATTACTGAAAGAAAGCGTTAGCAGAGTCAGCCGTGGGAAGCAATGGCGGCGATGAGCTCACCACTTGTCACGTCTATTATCCGCGATGGTGCAACCCACAGTGAAAAGAGGCCCATTTGAGGCCCTGCCTACCCTTTCAGGGGCAAAGGCGTGTGTCTATGTATGTATGTAGAAACCCATTAATGTATTTACCATTCAGTAAAAATAGGTTTCCTTGTAATAGGCGCGCATTCAGCCTCCAGCCACTCGCAATCTTCAGTTAGGCCGCGTGCCTTCAGTATAGGCCCCAGTGTGTCCAACACACGTTGGTGGTATTCGTTTGTGTAATGTAACTAGAAGACGAAATACATATTTTTAAACATTTTATTATATACTAGCGACTCGTCCCGGCTTCGCACGGGTAGTTTCAGGATGTAAAACAGCCCCCCCCACCTATCCCCCCCCCCCCCCCTGGTAGCCTATGTCATTCAGGGTGAATGTAGCTCTCCAATGGTGAAATATTTGTTTAAATCGGCACAGTAGTTTTTGAGTTTATTAATTACAAACATACACACACACAAAAATACAAATCTTTCCTCATCTATATATATAAAAAAAAGTCCACACACTCACTCATCACTCACTCACTGACCACTCACCACGAAAGCTCGGAAATACTGGGCCGAGGGGTCTAAAATTTGGCACAAGCATTTATGAAGGGGTGAAAAAAGGGTGTTAAAGTTTGTATGAAAGTCTACGCGTCGACGAAGTCGGGAGCGGGTCAGCTAGTTATAATATAAGTGTAGATGGACAATTAATACTTTGAACAAAGCCAAATATATGCACTCTACCTTAGATCATAGATGGATCAAACGCCACATCAATGCACTCTACCTTAGATCATAGCTGGATCAAACGCCACATCAATGCACTCTACCTTAGATCATAGATGGATCAAACGCCACATCAATGCACTCTACCTTAGATCATAGCTGGATCAAACACCACATCAATGCACTCTACCTTGGATCACAGATGGATCAAACGCCACATCAATGCACTCTACCTTAGATCATAGCTGGATCAAACGCCACATCAATGCACTCTACCTTAGATCATAGCTGGATCAAACGCCACATCAATGCAGTCTACCTTAGATCATAGCTGGATCAAACGCCACATCAATGCACTCTACCTTAGATCATAGCTGGATCAAACGCCACATCAATGCACTCTACCTTAGATCATAGATGGATCAAACGCCACATCAATGCACTCTACCTTAGATCATAGATGGATCAAACGCCACATCAATGCACTCTACCTTAGATCATAGATGGATCAAACGCCAAATCAATGCACTCTACCTTAGATCATAGATAGTTCAAACGCCACATCAATGCACTCTACCTTGGATCATAGATGGATCAAACGCCACATCAATGCACTCTACCTTGGATCATAGATGGATCAAACGCCACATCAATGCACTCTATCTTAGATCATAGATGGATCAAACGCCACATCAATGCACTCTATCTTAGATCATAGATGGATCAAACGCCACATAAATGCACTCCATCTTAGATCATAGATGGATCAAACGCCACATCAATGCACTCTACCTTAGATCATAGATGGATCAAACGCCACATCAATGCACTCTACTTTAGATCATAGATAGTTCAAACGCCACATCAATGCACTCTACCTTGGATCATAGATGGATCAAACGCCACATCAATGCACTCTACCTTGGATCATAGATGGATCAAACGCCACATCAATGCACTCTATCTTGGATCATAGATGGATCAAACGCCACATCAATGCAATCTATCTTAGATCATAGATGGACCAAACGCCACATCAATGCACTCTATCTTAGATCATAGATGGATCAAACGCCACATCAATGCACTCTATCTTAGATCATAGATGGATCAAACGCCACATTAATGCACTCTATCTTAGATCATAGATGGATCAAACGCCACATCAATGCACTCTACCTTAGATCATAGATGGGTCAAACGCCACATCAATGCATTCTACCTTAGATCATAGATGGATCAAACGCCACATCAATGCACTCTACATTGGATCATAGATGGATCAAACGCCACATCAATGCACTCTACCTTAGATCATAGATAGTTCAAACGCCACATCAATGCACTCTACCTTGGATCATAGATGGATCAAACGCCACATCAATGCACTCTACCTTGGATCATAGATGGATCAAACGCCACATTAATGCACTCTATCTTAGATCATAGATGGATCAAACGCCACATCAATGCACTCTATCTTAGATCATAGATGGATCAAACGCCACATAAATGCACTCCATCTTAGATCATAGATGGATCAAACGCCACATCAATGCACTCTACCTTAGATCATAGCTGGATCAAACGCCACATCAATGCACTCTACCTTAGATCATAGCTGGATCAAACGCCACATCAATGCACTCTACCTTAGATCATAGCTGGATCAAACGCCACATCAATGCACTCTACCTTAGATCATAGATGGATCAAACGCCACATCAATGCACTCTACCTTAGATCATAGATGGATCAAACGCCACATCAATGCACTCTACCTTAGATCATAGATGGATCAAACGCCACATCAATGCACTCTACCTTAGATCATAGATAGTTCAAACGCCACATCAATGCACTCTACCTTGGATCATAGATGGATCAAACGCCACATCAATGCACTCTACCTTGGATCATAGATGGATCAAACGCCACATCAATGCACTCTATCTTAGATCATAGATGGATCAAACGTCACATCAATGCACTCTATCTTAGATCATAGATGGATCAAACGCCACATAAATGCACTCCATCTTAGATCATAGATGGATCAAACGCCACATCAATGCACTCTACCTTAGATCATAGATGGATCAAACGCCACATCAATGCACTCTACTTTAGATCATAGATAGTTCAAACGCCACATCAATGCACTCTACCTTGGATCATAGATGGATCAAACGCCACATCAATGCACTCTACCTTGGATCATAGATGGATCAAACGCCACATCAATGCACTCTATCTTGGATCATAGATGGATCAAACGCCACATCAATGCAATCTATCTTAGATCATAGATGGACCAAACGCCACATCAATGCACTCTATCTTAGATCATAGATGGATCAAACGCCACATCAATGCACTCTACTTTAGATCATAGATAGTTCAAACGCTACATCAATGCACTCTACCTTGGATCATAGATGGATCAAACGCCACATCAATGCACTCTATCTTAGATCATAGATGGATCAAACGCCACATTAATGCACTCTATCTTAGATCATAGATGGATCAAACGCCACATCAATGCACTCTACCTTAGATCATAGATGGGTCAAACGCCACATCAATGCATTCTACCTTAGATCATAGATGGATCAAACGCCACATCAATGCACTCTACCTTAGATCATAGATGGATCAAACGCCACATCAATGCACTCTACCTTAGATCATAGATGGATCAAACGCCACATCAATGCACTCTACCTTAGATCATAGATAGTTCAAACGCCACATCAATGCACTCTACCTTGGATCATAGATGGATCAAACGCCACATCAATGCACTCTACCTTGGATCATAGATGGATCAAACGCCACATCAATGCACTCTATCTTAGATCATAGATGGATCAAACGCCACATCAATGCACTCTATCTTAGATCATAGATGGATCAAACGCCACATAAATGCACTCCATCTTAGATCATAGATGGATCAAACGCCACATCAATGCACTCTACCTTAGATCATAGATGGATCAAACGCCACATCAATGCACTCTACTTTAGATCATAGATAGTTCAAACGCCACATCAATGCACTCTACCTTGGATCATAGATGGATCAAACGCCACATCAATGCACTCTACCTTGGATCATAGATGGATCAAACGCCACATCAATGCACTCTATCTTAGATCATAGATGGATCAAACGCCACATCAATGCAATCTATCTTAGATCATAGATGGACCAAACGCCACATCAATGCACTCTATCTTAGATCATAGATGGATCAAACGCCACATCAATGCACTCTACTTTAGATCATAGATAGTTCAAACGCTACATCAATGCACTCTACCTTGGATCATAGATGGATCAAACGCCACATCAATGCACTCTATCTTAGATCATAGATGGATCAAACGCCACATTAATGCACTCTATCTTAGATCATAGATGGATCAAACGCCACATCAATGCACTCTACCTTAGATCATAGATGGGTCAAACGCCACATCAATGCATTCTACCTTAGATCATAGATGGATCAAACGCCACATCAATGCACTCTACATTGGATCATAGATGGATCAAACGCCACATCAATGCACTCTACCTTAGATCATAGATAGTTCAAACGCCACATCAATGCACTCTACCTTGGATCATAGATGGATCAAACGCCACATCAATGCACTCTACCTTGGATCATAGATGGATCAAACGCCACATCAATGCACTCTATGTTAGATCATAGATGGATCAAACGCCACATCAATGCACTCTATCTTAGATCATAGATGGATCAAACGCCACATAAATGCACTCCATCTTAGATCATAGATGGATCAAACGCCACATCAATGCACTCTACTTTAGATCATAGATAGTTCAAACGCTACATCAATGCACTCTACCTTGGATCATAGATGGATCAAACGCCACATCAATGCACTCTACCTTGGATCATAGATGGATCAAACGCCACATCAATGCACTCTATCTTGGATCATAGATGGATCAAACGCCACATCAATGCAATCTATCTTAGATCATAGATGGACCAAACGCCACATCAATGCACTCTATCTTAGATCATAGATGGATCAAACGCCACATCAATGCACTCTATCTTAGATCATAGATGGATCAAACGCCACATTAATGCACTCTATCTTAGATCATAGATGGATCAAACGCCACATCAATGCACTCTACCTTAGATCATAGATGGGTCAAACGCCACATCAATGCATTCTACCTTAGATCATAGATGGTCAAACGCCACATCAATGCACTCTACATTGGATCATAGATGGATCAAACGCCACATCAATGCACTCTACCTTAGATCATAGATGGATAAACGCCACATCAATGCACTCTACATTGGATCATAGATGGATCAAACGCCACATCAATGCACTCTACCTTAGATCATAGATGGATCAAACGCCACATCAATGCACTCTACCTTAGATCATAGATGGATCAAACGCCACATCAATGCACTCTACCTTAGATCATAGATGGATCAAACGCCACATCAATGCACTCTACCCTGGATCATAGATGGATCAAACGCCACATCAATGCACTCTACCCTGGATCACAGATGGATCAAACGCCACATCAATGCACTCTACCTTGGATCATAGTTGGATCAAACGCCACATCAGTGCACTCTACCTTGGATCATAGTTGGATCAAACGCCACATCTGTGCACTCTACCTTGGATCATAGATGAATTAAATATTTGTAAACGGCGGTTAATTTACCTCAAACTGGTCCAGCAACGCCACATCAATGCACTCCCGTTGATTCGGCACGAGAGTGAGGGTGCGGAACCCTAGTACGCCGCGCCCTTCGAACTCTCCAATCAGATTCATTGCCTGCAAGTACACAACAGCTTATTAACGCGCTATAGGTTCACAGCATGTAAATTTTTGAATGCATTTTATTTATACCTTAAGTGTCTAAATTATGTTTTTGTGTCTGTTTTTTATGTTTTTGTTGTTATTTTTTAGTTATTTTTCTGCTTTTGTCCTACTGTATTCCTAGTATTCTGTTTGTTCTGTTTGTTTTTTGTTGTGTGCCAAATAAATGTTTTTCATTTCATTTCATATTTCATTTCATTTCATATTTCATTTCATTTCATATTTCATTTCATTTCATATTTCATTTCATTTCATATTTCATTTCATTTCATATTTCATTTCATTTCATATTTCATTTCATTTCATATTTCATTTCATTTCATATTTCATTTCATTTCATATTTCATTTCATTTCATATTTCATTTCATTTCATATTTCATTTCATTTCATATTTCATTTCATTTCATATTTCATTTCATTTCATATTTCATTTCATTTCATATTTCATTTCATTTCATATTTCATTTCATTTCATATTTCATTTCATTTCATATTTCATTTCATTTCATATTTCATTTCATTTCATTTCATTTCATTTCATTTCATATTTCATTTCATTTCATATTTCATATTTCATTTCATTTCATATTTCATTTCATTTCATTTCATATGTCATTTAATTTCATATTTCATTTCATTTCATATTTCATTTCATTTCATTTTTCATTTCATTTCATATTTCATTTCATTTCATTTCATGTCTATAATGAGCTCTAGTATTTGCAAGTTTTTGATAAGAGTTCTTAAAGTATTCAAGAAGAAAATAATATATGGTATTCTTAAGTTTTTTATCTAGTGAAATCATAAATACAATACACTATTTGAATTTTGGCGACCTCTGTGGCGCAGCAGGCGGGGGATGGGGATTCGATTCCCGCCTCGGAACAAATATTTGTGCGATCGCAGATATTTGTTCAGGGTGTTCTGGGTATTTTCTATGTATAATAAAAAATATCTATCTATGTAATGTATTGTATTAAGTATATCAGTTATCTAGTACCCATAACACAAGCTCTGCTTAGCTTGGGGCTAGATAATGTTGTGTGAACTGTCCAGCATTATTTTTATTTATTTAATATTTAATTACTTCACTCAATAAACAAATATATCAAAGATACCACCTTTTTAAAATTGAAATACCATTTTAGACTTACTTCTTACTTACACGTTTTAATTTTTGAAACATTTGGTAACTTACTAATTATTAATTGAGTTAGTGAAGTCATCAAAAAAATTTAACAAAACTCTTACGGGCATTTTTATATTATTTTTCAACACACTAAAACATAAAGTGGCTCTAATTTCACCGCAATTAGGCACATAATGACACCTGTAATCAAACTGTGACTTTTTCACCGTCCTCGGCTCTCTTAAGACCCTCACCTAACGGCTCGGGTCTCAATGGCGCCTCAGCGGTAATCACCAACATTACACAATAGTACAATAATGTACTATTGTTTTACACAAAAACACGGTATCAGAGCTTGCGCTCGCCTTAGAGCCTTATACAAAAATGTAGAATAACTGAACAGGCAGATGGCCCACCCGATGTTAAGCAATACCCTCTGCCTATGAACAGTGCATTACCTCATAGGTCACGTCCACCTAGGACGCGCCCTATGTGTCATTGCACTGCGCCCGCCAACCTGAGACATAAAGATGGAAAGTCTCATGTGCCTGTAATTTCACTCGCGCCCATACCCTTCAAAACGGTACACACCAATGCGAGCACCACTGCTATGCGGCAGAAATAGGAATGGTGGTAGTACTTCCCCGGACGAACTCTTTCACAAAACAACTCTACTACTAACACACTGACATTTGTACACCATCTAGATTATTCTAGATGGTAGAATATATACTACTATCCTATCCTATCCTATCCTACTAATATTATAAAAGCGAAAGTTTGTAAGTATGGATGGATGGATGGATGGATGTTTGTTACTCTTTCACGTAAAAACTACTGGATGGATTTGGATGAAATTTGGAATGGAGATAACTGGACTCCCGGAATAACATATAGGCACATTTTTATCCCGATATTCCCACGGGATCGAGACTTACGCGGGTGAAACCGCGGGGCACTGCTTGTCAAAAATAATTGTTGATGTGTTTTTTTAATGTTATTAACAGGAATAAAAACAAGTTTACGATTTACGCAAAAAACCCTGCTGCTTCCTAATGCCTAAAGCGATTTTAATGATTCTTTCAGAATATTAAGGACAATTTATCTACATCTACACTATCTACACTAATGATATAAACCAACCAAGCGTCAACTGAGGTTTGTGCTGAAAACCAGCGTTGTAGTTCACTGCAGCATTATGCTGAGCACGGACCTTTTTTGACGGCACTATACACACAGCAACAAATATTTATTTGTGTATTTGTGTACCCCAGCTGTGTGTATTTGCCGTTCAAAATAAATTATTTATATTCTATTCTATTCTATAAACAGGAAAGATTTGTATTATTGTGTGTGTATGTTTGTAATGAATAAACTCAAAGACTACTGTGCCGATTTCAAAAATTCTTTCACCATTGGAAAGCTACATTCACCTTGAGTGACATAGGCTACCAGGGGGGGACAGGAGGGAAGCTAGGAGGGCGGGGGGCTGTTTTTCATCCTGAAACTACCCGTGCGAAGCCGGGACGAGTCGCTAGTATATAGGGTGTAACATAATATCCCTATAAACCCGGGGAGTGGGTATTCTAAACATCAAGGCGAATAACTTTAGTTCTACGACTTTTTAAATTTCGTATGAGTTTTTAAGTCGTGAAATGTCACGTAAACATCCTGAAATTCCTCAAGAAATGTTCCTAACACAGCATGAGGATGTTACGGTACGTTATGGTACCTTACGTAGGGCTGCCTCACCTCCCCCCCGAGGGTTCCCGCCTTGCCGTGGCGGGGGGGCTTAGTACCGTGGCTTGGTCACCCGCGGTGAAGCTAAGAGGGGCCCGTGGTGGACCGCTCCTCTGGGCTTTGGCTACAAGCCCTGAATGGAGCGGTACCAGTAGGTTGCGTTGCTATGTGGGAAGCAACGCAACTGAGGTGGGCTGCGGTGTTGTATGGCACCGCGGCTGAGGGATTGAGGCCGCGGCGGGAGAGGAGTGCCGGTATTGCGGTGAGCCGCTCTCCCTACCTTCCGCGGCCTTGGCGGGGTCGCCACCGTTTGATGGCAGACGCGGTGGGCCGCAGTGGAAGAGGAGTGTCGGTATTGAGGTACGCCGCTCTCCCTATCCTCTGCGGCCGAAGTGGCAGGCGATGGGGCCACTGACCTGACCCGTCGCATAGGGACCTCGAGCGTCCAGACACGGGGTCGTCTGGCGCTCATTGGCTTGGTCCCGTGGCAGTTGCGGCATGCCATGTGGCTAACCGTAACGGGGGGGCGTCCCGGTCGTGACTGTGGGTGTCATTCCCGGGGTGTCCCCAGAGAGGGGTCCGGAAACGGACGGCCGCGGCGGGTTCGCGGAAGAATGCGAAAGCGTCCCCGTGTTCCCGCCACAAGCGGCAGTGGTGGAACCCGTGGAGTTTTAGTGGGTTGAAGTCCCACATAACCTTGTTGTCTCCCCGTGGCAGCAAGGTATGCGTGCGCATTTCTCCACGTCAAAAAAAAAAAAAAAGGGCTGCCTCACGTTGTGTTTGGTACATACCCATGCGAAGCCGGGACGAGTCGCTAGTAATTCATATAACATACCCTGGGATGGCTTGAATCTTTGGTGACGTCTATAGTTTCCACCAGGTCTTCATGGCGTATCCCGTATTCACCAACTTTGTAGTACCCGGGTTCTGTGAAACAAATTACTATTACTATTAGCCCATACTGTCCCATTATTGGGCAAAGGCCTCCCCCCACTTCCGCCAGTCACCACGGTCCTGTGCAACCGTTTCCCATTCCCTCTCATAGGCGTCCAGTTCATCCCGCCACCTCATGCGTGGTTTGCCGCGACGCCGCGTGGCTGTATTAGGGCTCCATGCCGTGGTGATTTTGGCCCAAAGTTCGTCAGGCATGCAGCAAATGTGACCGGCCCAATCCCATTTCAGCCGCGCGGCCTTCTCTCCCACATCGGCGACTTTGGTTTTGGAGCGCAGTATGGTGTTTCGGATGCGGTCAGTTAGTACGCCTAAAATACTGCGCTCCATTGCCCTTTGGCAAACCTTGCTTTTGGATTTCTGGATGTTTGTCAAGGACCAAGTTTGTGATCCGTAAGTCAAGACAGGAAGGATGCAACAAAGGATGTGAAACAAATATTGGTGATTAAAAGCCGCGGTGTGTCCGGCCTAAGAATATACCCCTCCGTCTCCTCCCGTGGATGTCGTAAAAGCCGACTAAGGGATTACCCGGACTTGTTTGTAAGATTAGTTGGTATAAGATTTGTCCTGGCTGCTAGCTTATTATGGAATGTGTTACTACTGGAAGAAAGCGTTAGTCGAGTCAGTCGTGGGAGGCAATGGCAGCGAGCTCACCACTCGTCACTATTTCCAACGATGGTGCAAACCCGTGTGAAAAGAGGCCCATTTGAGGCCGTGCCTACCTTTTCGAGGAAAAAGGCGTGTATCTATGTATATGATATGTATTTTTACAAGCTTTTATTTCTCTTGCAATGTATGTATATATGAATCTTACAACTGAATTTTAAAGCAGTTATCCTCAACTGATTGAGATGATATTTGGCATACCTGACGACTTTTCCGCTGAGCCGAGACATTACAACTCGGCTGTGACATACAGGCAGACAGACAGGTAACATGTACTGACCGTTGCTGAGTACCTGACGCGGCGCCAGGCCGGGGTCACGCGGGTAGGGACGCCACGAGACCCCGCTCGGGCCCTCGTGCACGTTCAGGAAGTGCCCGACGCCGTGCCCCGTGCCGTGCGCGTAGTCCAGCCCTACGTCCCATAGCGCTTTGCGCGCGAAGCTGTCGAGTACGTTACCCTGAAAAAAAAAACATCACTATGCTATAAGTGCTATAGATTCAACCAGTTTCAACTAACATTTTTTTATGAGGCTTGAAGGCGAGCTCACGCTCTCATACCGTGTTTTAGTGTATAGAAAAAAAACATGTCCTTTAGAGTTTTGTTTAATTTTGTTGATGACTTCACCAACTCAAATAATCTATAGATTGGAGGATTCATAGGACGCATTAGGAGTCTTTTGTGACCTTTCTAAAGCGTTCGATTGCGTTGACCACGAAACTCTTATCATGAAACTAAAAAACTATGGTGTAACGGGTAATGCTTTAAGTTTGATTGTGTCATATTTGAACGATAGAGAACAGCGAGTAGCAATAGGTAATGTGTCTTCTGGATCAGTGATTAAATTGGGGGTGCCTCAGGGCTCAATATTGGACCCATTTATTTTTCTTGTGTATGTCAATGACCTGCCATTTATGGTACATAAACAAACAAATAATGAAATCGTAGTTTTTGCAGACGACACATCTCTTCTATTTAAGGCTAAAAGGAGAGCTACTGACGTAAATATGATTAATGACGCTTTAAAAGTAGTTAGCAAATGGTTTTCATCAAATAATTTAGTATTAAATCCTTCTAAAACAAATTGTGTCAAGTTATCATTGGTAAATAAAAAAAAAAGCTAGTCCTAATAATATATTGACGAACAATAATATAGATTTAGTGGAATCCACAAAAAAATAGGAATAATACTGGATAGTAAGCTGCAATGGGGACCTCATATTGCAAAACTAGGGGATAGGCTAAGCTCAGTTGTCTATGCAATAAGAGAGGTTCGAAAGCTGACAGACGTGACAACTGCTAGGCTTGTTTATTTCGCCTATTTCCATAGCATAATGAGTTATGGAATACTTCTATGGCGGTCAGCAGCAGATATAAATGTAGTTTTTGTCCTTCAAAAAAGAGCTATAAGAGCAATTTATAATCTTAGCTCACGATCATCAAAACATTTTCAAGTTCAACGGCATTTTGTGGGTCATTTTGGCAACGTGACTTTTCTGAAGTCAAAAAGCCTGCTGAATTCGATTCTGAATGTTGACAATCCCAATTTTGGATCCTTTGCTCAAAATTCAAGATGGCGGCCAAAATGGAACCATAACTTAAAAGCCATATTATAACTCGAGTCTAGTCGTGTGAGGTGTCCTGGCATAGGCTTTAGGGGTCGCTGAACTCAATTTTGGTAACCGGAAGTCCGTCCGGGTACAGGAAGTGGACAAAAACAAGATGGCGACAATTTAGGAAATTAAAATAATTGTCTTTTACGTCTGAATTCCATGGAGTCGTGTCAACTCCAATCGACACCGGAAGTACCTCCGGCTCGGTAGCTTCACTTACGGTTATAGTGAAGTCTGTAACGTGTATGGTTTGTGAGCAATATCCTCCAGAACGTGTTTTTTTTAATAGTTTTGATAAAATCAAGAGAGTGGTTAAGGCGCGATAGGTTCTCAAATGTCTCTAGAATTTTAAAGATTTTGATAAAAAAAAACATAGTTTTCTATGAAGAAAAAAATATATGATATTCTTGAGGTTTTTATCTAGTGAAATCAATAATTCAATACAATATTTGAATTACTTCACTCGATAAAAAAAAATAACTAAGATACCTCCTTTTTAAAATTGAAATGCTATTTTTAACTCACTTCTCTCACGTTTTAATTTTTGAAACATTTGGTTACATGTTAGTTATTGTTTAAGTTAGTGAATTCATTAACAAAATTAAACAAAACTTTGAACGACATTTTTATATAATTTTTTTATACATAAAAACACGGTATCAGAGCGTGCGCTCGCCTTCTTCGCCTCATACAAAAATGTTCGTTGAACCTATAGCGCCTTAAAAAAACACATGGGTTTTTTTAATATTTTTTCAAAATAAAATAACAAATAAGAAGTTTAAGAACATTTATAGACCTTTGTTTGACCACGATCTCACCTGTTGGTAAGTGACGATGATAGTCATTTATTCATAAAAAACGGTATACGTCAAACAAATGTTACCTTGACACCCTTAGGGAAGAGAGCGCTGCCGAGCATAATCTGACCCTTAAGCACCCGAGTGAAGGCTCCTTTTTGCTCGGCGCTCGGCGCTCTGCCCATGTGCCTTGTACGGGTGATATCAGTAGTACCATCTCTGCAAACAATTACCATTTTACTATAAAAACTTTCGTGAATCATGCAGACAGTGTCTGACAGACGGACAGCCGAACCTTAGGCCTCATTTTACCTTTTAAAATGATAAAAATGATAAATGATTTTGGTAACATTTGTTGGTGTTAAGGTCTTAATGTGCATCTCTAGTCTGCCATGTCTGGCCTAAAACAGTTTATACAAGCAAAAAAGAAAATTTATTAATTTTTGGTTTTGGGTATGGAACCCTAAAAAAAGCTAATAAAATGGTAATTATTTTATAAAAACGGGACATTTTCACGTACCGTTAAATCGATGTAAGCACGGACATTGTTTCGACCCGTTTCGAGAGTCAATAAGTGATTTAAGGGTACGTGAAAATTTCCCGTTTTTATAAAATAATTACCACTTTTTTAGGCTACCGTACCCAAAGGGTCAAACGGGACCCTATTACTAAGGCTCGGCTGTCCGTCTGTCTGTCTGTCACCAGGCTGTATCTCATCATCATGAACCGTGATAGTTAGACAGTTGACATTTTCACAGATGATGTATTTCTGTTGCCGCTATAACAACAAATACTAAAAAATATAATAAAATAAATATTTAAGGGGGCTCCCATACAACAAACGTATGAAATGTAGGTTAAACGATGCTCTGCGAGGCCAGTTTTTGGATGGGTGACCACTTTTTGAGTGCAATTTTTTTAATAATTTTTTTTACTACCGTGATTTTTTTGGCTTTTTTGTAGTTAATGCTTCGTGCGCGAGGCCGACTCACACTTGGCCGGTTTTTTATTTGAATCAGCTTCCACTTGTTCACTCGGCACCACACAGGCGCTCCCCACCTAGTAGTAAGAAGGATCATCTAATAAAGCACCACACAGGCGCTCCCCACCTAGTAGTAAGAAGGATCATCTAATAAAGCCGCCAATATTTGTAAAAATACAGTTTTTCAAGATTTTCGTTCACTTTTCGTTGCGCGGGCGCTGTTTTGTCACTTTCTAACTTACCTGAACTTTACAGAGTTAGATAGTGACGGGATTTAGCTCTTGTCTGCCTCTTAGCGCTGGGTGACCATGAAAGGACCAGTCTCACCTGTACTGGCCTCCAGAGTCGAGGAGGAACATGTCGGTGCTGGTAACGACTCGCTGCTCCCCTCCCCGATGGGGGGTGTAGTGTATGACGGCGCCGTTCTCGCCCGCGCCCGCTATAGTCTCAAACGACGGACCCATGAAGTCAGATTCCTCTCTGAAACAAATTAATATTAAATCTATATTTAAAACTAGCGACTCGCCCCGGCTTCGCACGGGTAGCCCCCTGTGACCCCCCCCCCCCCTACCTACCCCTCCCCCTATGTCAATCTCCTGCTTCTAAGCTACCTCCCCACCAATTTTCAGCCAAATCGGTTCACTCGTTATTGAGTTATAAGTGGTGTAACTAAAACGACTTTGTTTTATATATATAGATGTGGTTACATAGGTAAGTACTTGCGGAACTCAAGTAGTCTGTCGGCAACTTGTATTTCTGTTACTTCTACTCCAGCATCTATTTGTAAGTGCAGCCATCTCAGCAGTCTCGTTACGGCGACGCCGTCCCGGACGTGACACTGACGGAATCCCTGTAACATACGACAGTACAATAAAAAAAAAAACAATACATACATGCTTTTAAAAAATTAGTGATCGTAACCGTGTGCTGATCACAATGAGCCTAAACACGGCCAGTCTACTATTATCCATCGAGGAGTTCCGTTGTCCACCTACCGTCTCCATCATCAGATCAGCTCGCTGTCACCATCGTATTGTATTGTCATCGGAACTTGACAGGTATGCCAAATTTAGAGAATTTCTATCCTGTCATTTCGGGGAAACTTCACGATCTGATCGCACCATCTCCTTTTCATCATAGGACGAGCAGACGCACGGCTCGGTACCATCCTTACCTCATTAGTATACCCTCTATTCGTACTAAACGTTTCAGTTCTACCTTTATAATGCGAACTGCTAAGGAGTGGAATACACTACCGTCGTCTGTCTTTCCTGAAAACTATAATCTGGGTCTCTTCAAGGCTAGAGTGAATAGGTGCCTTCTAGACCTTTGTGCTCCATCTTCGGCCACATCGTCACTTACCAACGGGTGAGATCGTGCTCAAGCAAAGGTCTATCGATGTAAAAAAAAACCCTATAATAGTTTCGTTGGTACTTTTTGAACTAAATAAAAATATAATATACAAAAATTAATAATTCCTCTTAAAGAACATAGTATCTTAAAACAAAGGAATACCGTAAAATTAATCATTTTAATTTTAAGTCGGTTCGGTTCCCAAACGAATTATGTAATTTTTTTGAAAATCTTTGATTGCAATATTTCTAAGTTTTAAAAATAAAATAAAGTCTCCTTTCAACAAAATATCCTATCTACAATATTTAAGGTACTTTCCCTTCATGTCGCATAGTCTTGGGACCCCCTGTATAATGCTGGACAGCTCACACAACATTATCTAGCCCCAAGCTAAGCAGAGCTTGTGTTATGGGTACTAGATAACTGATATACTTAATACAATATATTACATAGATAGATATTTTTTATTATACACAGAAAATACCCAGAACACCCTGAACAAATATCTGCAGATTGCACTAATATTTGTTCCGAGGCTGAAATCGAACCCGCAACCTCCTGCGTCGCAGGCGAACCTTCGTTTACGTTTAAATTTTAACTGTCTCCGGCTTCAAGCAATGCTGCTTGTCGCCTTACCTCCAGTTCCACGTGGTTCTTAACTAACTTGGCGAGCGCCACCGGAGACACTTCCGAGATCAGGTTCAACGGCTTCTTGGCGAGATCACTCTGGAAAAAGCATTTTGTTCGTTATTAACTTTTTCAACACATTTACTCATAAAGTGGCTCTAATCACCACCGTCATCAGTCTCAGATAACTTACCCCTGAAGCGGCCCTGTGTATGGCCTCGCTAGCCTCGCTCGACAGCCACATGCATGCTGACCGTCACCTGTCTCTGATAACTTA
This sequence comes from Operophtera brumata, assembly GCA_932527175.1. NCBI lineage: Eukaryota > Metazoa > Arthropoda > Insecta > Lepidoptera > Geometridae > Operophtera > Operophtera brumata. The sequence goes on along the minus strand of OW052239.1, from coordinate 27,013,173 downwards.
CCCCTGAAGCGGCCCTGTGTATGGCCTCGCTAGCCTCGCTCGACAGCCACATGCATGCTGACCGTCACCTGTCTCTGATAACTTACCCCTGAAGCGGCCCTGTGTATGGCCTCGCTAGCCTCGCTCGACAGCCACATGCATGCTGACCGTCACCTGTCTCTGATAACTTACCCCTGAAGCGGCCCTGTGTATGGCCTCGCTAGCCTCGCTCGACAGCCACATGCATGCTGACCGTCACCTGTCTCTGATAACTTACCCCTGAAGCGGCCCTGTGTATGGCCTCGCTAGCCTCGCTCGACAGCCACATGCATGCTGACCGTCACCTGTCTCTGATAACTTACCCCTGAAGCGGCCCTGTGTATGGCCTCGCTAGCCTCGCTCGACAGCCACATGCATGCTGACCGTCACCTGTCTCTGATAACTTACCCCTGAAGCGGCCCTGAGTATGGCCTCGCTAGCCTCGCTCGACAGCCACATGCATGCTGACCGTCACCTGTCTCTGATAACTTACCCCTGAAGCGGCCCTGTGTATGGCCTCGCTAGCCTCGCTCGACAGCCACATGCATGCTGACCGTCACCAGTCTCAGATAACTTACCCCTGAAGCGGCCCTCTGTATGGCCTCGCTAGCCTCGCTAGACAGCCACACCGCATGCTGACCGTCACCAGTCTCAGATAACTTACCCCTGAAGCGGCCCTCTGTATGGCCTTGCTAGCCTCGCTAGACAGCCACACCGCATGCTGACCGTCACCAGTCTCAGATACCTTACCCCTGAAGCGGCCCTCTGTATGGCCTCGCTAGCCTCGCTAGACAGCCACACCGCATGCTGACCGTCACCAGTCTCAGATAACTTACCCCTGAAGCGGCCCTGTGTATGGCCTCGCTAGCCTCGCTCGACAGCCACACCGCATGCTGACCGTCACCGGTCTCAGATAACTTACCCCTGAAGCGGCCCTGTGTATGGCCTCGCTAGCCTCGCTGGACAGCCACACCGCATGCTGACCGTCACCAGTCTCAGATAACTTACCCCTGAAGCGGCCCTGTGTATGGCCTCGCTAGCCTCGCTGGACAGCCACACCGCATGCTGACCGTCACCAGTCTCAGATAACTTACCCCTGAAGCGGCCCCGCGTATGGCTTCGCTAGCCTCGCTGGACAGCGACACCGCATGCTGACCGTCACCAGTCTCAGATAACTTACCCCTGAAGCGGCCCTCTGTATGGCCTCGCTAGCCTCGCTAGACAGCCACACCGCATGCTGACCGTCACCAGTCTCAGATAACTTACCCCTGAAGCGGCCCTCTGTATGGCCTCGCTAGCCTCGCTAGACAGCCACACCGCATGCTGACCGTCATCAGTCTCAGATAACTTACCCCTGAAGCGGCCCTGTGTATGGCCTCGCTAGCCTCGCTGGACAGCCACACCGCATGCTGACCGTCACCTGTCTCCGATAGCTTTAACTGTAACAAGAAACAATCCCACTTAAAGACTTAATTCCACTTAAATGTAAAAGTTACGATGTCTGGATATTTGTTAGTCAATCACGCCGAAACAGCTGAACCGATTACGATGTCAAAGTCAAAGTCAAAAGTATTTTATTGTGTACTAGCGACTCGCCCCGGCTTCGCACGGGTAGCCCCCGGTGAACCCATCCCCCCTACCCCTCCCCCCCTATGTCAATCTTCTGGTTCTATGCTACCTCCCCACCAATTTTCAGCCAAATCGGTTCACCCGTTCTTGAGTTATAAGTGGTGTAACTAACACGACTGTGTTTTATCAATATATATAAAATCATTTTCACTAGAAACGGGATATTTACCATGATTTTTGAGTTTTATATGTTCCCGATATTTCGGCACAGTTGCATGCGCCATGATCACGGGAGAACTGACTAAAAAAAACTGACTCAAAAATCATGGTAAATATCCCGTTTCTAGTGAAAATTATGTACATAACCATGATAGTTTCAAAAGTTATATATAAAATCGTTGCGTGACTGACTGACAATCAACGCACAGCCTAAACCGTAAGTCCTAGAGATCTGAAATTTGGAGAGTACGTTCCTTTTGTGGTCTAGGGGTGCACTAAGAAAGGAATTTTGAAAATTCGCATGCTAAGGGTTCCAAAATGGGCTTTTAATATACAACAAAAAAGCTGTGTATTTCAGAAACCGTTAGTAGTAGAACCTTGAAATTTTACATGGAGATTCCTCAAATAAAATAAATAAACACGTGATTCAGCGATTCCTTTTTTTTTCTTGAAAAACGGAAAGGGAACGTTTTCTTTGTAAACTTTGGTTTTTACAACGCACAGCCTAAACCGCTGGTCGTAGAGACTTAAAATTTGGAGAGTGTATTCCTTTTAGGGTGTAAAGGTGTACTTAGAAAGGAATTTGGAAAATTCACCCTCTTAGGGGTCAAAAAAGGGCTTTTAACATATACACTTTGCGTTTTGCAACGCACAGCCTAAAACATAAGTCCTAGAGACCTGAAATTTGGAGGGTACGTTCCTTTTGTGGTCTAGGGGTGCACTAAGAAAGGAATTTTGAAAATTCGCATGCTAAGGGTTCCAAAATGGGCTTTTAATATACTTACAACAAAAAAGCTGTGTATTTCAGAAACCGTTAGCAGTAGAACCTTGAAATTTTACATGGAGATTCCTCAAATAAAATTAATAAATAAATGTTTCAGCGATTCCTGAATTTTTCTTGAAAAACGGAAAGGGAACGATTTTTGCAAAAAAATAAAAAAACTTTAGTTTTTACAAACCGCTGGTCGTAGAGACTTAAAATTTGGAGAGTGTATTCCTTTTAGGGTGTAAAGGTGTACTTAGAAAGGAATTTGGAAAATTCGCCGTATTAGGGGTCCAAAATGGGCTTTTAACGTATACACTTTGCGTTTTGCAACGCACAGTATAAACCGCTGGACTTAGGCACATGAAATTTGGACGATGTATTCTGTTTTGGGTGTAGGGGTGTACTAAGTAAGGGTTTTCGAGAAATCACCTTGGAAGGGGTCCAAAATGGCTTTTAATGTAAAACTAAAATGATTCGTAATTCGGAAACCGTTGGTAGTAGATACAAGAAAATTCACAGGTTAATTTAAAAAAAAATTAGCCAACATAAGTTTCAGCAGTACCTGAAATTTAACTGAAAAAAGGAATGGGAACATTTTCATTGTAAATAAATACACTTTACGTTTTAGCCAGATTTCAGCGTATTTAGACAATTTCAAAGTTAGTTTCACGGTGAAGTCATTAAGGTCAAAATATTTTCAGGACCTCGTGGTTAAAATGGGACCCCTAAATTTAAAAACTTAAGTATGGTGTCGTTTCAAAGGTCGTTAGACGGTATCTTACAAAATATAAGAGACATAGTCAAGCAAAAAACAGTTAAAACAGTTCCTGTACCCGCTCCCCCTCTTCTCCCGCCCCTTATTCCTATAGCCATAATGTAGCTTTCTATGGATTAAACAATTTTTAAAATCGGTCAAGTCGTTCTTGAGTTTATCCATTACAAACAAACATACAAATACGCGAGTGAAGCCGCGGGTGAAAGTTAATAAACCATAGCCTATGTTACTTGATGATAATGTAGCTTTCTACAGGAGAAAGAATTTTTAAAATCGGTAAAAAAGTTTTTTAGTTAATCCATACAAACAAAATTATTTTACAGCTTGGGTTACATTATTGGAGTTTTAGTAAGGATCCCTTATTTTATGGAAATATAATATCGCCTATGGTACCCGGAGATAGTGTAGCTACCCAACAGTGAAATATTTTTTCAAATCGGTTCAGTAGTTTCTTAGCCTATTCAATGCGAACAAACAAAGAATCTTTCCTCTTTATAATATTACAGATTGTGAGATTTGCGAGTAAAAACTGGACGCGGGAGAATAAGTTACATACATAACACAGATTAAGTAACAGTGTCAAAACCGAGTTTACCTCAGCGGTGCGCGCAGTGAGATTTTCTACTAAGATTACACACACACTTAAGTCAAGCAAAAATACCAGTTATAGTTATTATTATTATTTATTAAATTACGCGTACGAAGTCGCGGGTAACAGCTAGTATATATATATATATATATATATATATATATAGATAACCGGCAACAGAAATACATCATCTGTGAAATTTCAACTGTCTAACTATCAGGGTTCATGAGATACAGCCTGGTGACAGGCGGTCAGACAGACAGACGGACAGACAGCGGAGTCTTAGTAATAGGGTCCCGTTTTACCCTTTGGGTACGGCCCAAAGTCAGTTTCTCCACGTTTCTGTCTTCCGAGATGTACCTGTAGCTATAGGAGATTACCTCGAGCTCTTAGGCGTTTCGCTCACGCCTACTCTCAACTTTGGCTCCTACATCGAGTCTTAAGACAAAAACTGCTTCCATGAAGCTAGGCATCCTGAATAAGGTAAAGCGTTACTTCACGCCAGGACAGCTTCCAAGTCTGTACAAAGCACAAGTCCGGGCTGGTATGGAGTACTGCTGCCATGTTTGGGATGGCTCTGCCAAACTCCAGCTTGCTGCCTTGGACTCGATCGAACGCAGAGCTTTCAGGCTTATTGGTGAGCAACATATGGCGGAGACTAAGATCCAGAGTCTCGAGCACCGCCGTAAGGTCGCGTGCCTTTCGATCTTCTATAGGTTACATTTCGGGGAATGCTCCCAGGAACTGCACGATCTGATCCCACCATCTCCTTTTCATCATAGGACGAGCAGACGCACGGCTCAGTACCACCCTTACCTCATTAGTATACCCTCTATTCGTACTAAACGTTTCAGTTCTACCTTTGTAATGCGAACTGCTAAGGAGTGGAATACACTACCGTCGTCTGTCTTTCCTGAAAACTATAATCTGGGTCTCTTCAAGGCTAGAGTGAATAGGTGCCTTCTAGACCTTTGTGCTCCATCTTCGGCCACATTGTCACTTACCAACAGGTGAGATCGTGCTCAAACAAAGGTCTATCAGAGTAATAAGTTTTTTGTGAAAAATATTTTTTTCAAAACAAGCTTTTATACGTTTAGTGATCGTAACCGTGTGCTGATCAAAATTAGCCTAAACACGGCCAGTCTACTATTATCCATCGAGGAGTTCCGTTGTCCACCTTCCGTCTCCATCATCAGATCAGCTCGCTGTCACCATCATATTTTATTGTCATCGGAACTTGACAGGTATGCCAAATTTCATCTCAATCGGTTGAGGATAACTGCTTTAAAATTCAGTTGCAGATTCCTCCCGGACACATTTTATCTTGTAAAAAAAAATAACGAATTTTACGCTTACCGCTTCACTTTCCAAATAGTCCACTATGCTATTATATTTGAGCACTTCAAAGTCACCCACGCCTTCTTCTTTTAAGTGGTCTATCACCACACTTGGCAGTTTCCCATCCCACCAGAACATCTTGACTGCGGAGGGTGTTATGACGAGGTATGAGAAGAACACGGGGTTGAATTCAATGTCGCTGCCGCGCAGATTGAGTGTATCTGGTGATGAAATAACATAATAAATAAATAACAAATGCTGGACAGATCACACAACATTATCTATCCCCAAGCTAAGCAGAGCTTGTTTTATGGGTACTAGATAACTGGGCTGTTATTCGCTATGACCGTAGGAGATTACTTGACAATAACGTGTGACGTCACAGTGTATTGTGAACGATGATTCCCCGTGGATGTCGTAACGAGCCCGCGTTTTGTCACGTTTGGTCATAGCGAATAAGGGGGCTGATATACTTAATACAGTGAGGTTGTAGTGGGGTTGTAATGGGTTATCTATCTGACAAAGCCCCTATACAGCTGCAACTAAAGAGCTATCTGCCTAATTATATTTTTCTATGTATTAGCAAATTGACGAAACTAAGTGTTCTCAAGGTCCCTGTGGTTTAAAATAATTAAATATGAAATGAAATATATCAACATCTGGCTCAGCAAGTCGACCCTTATGGGTGGCTGAACCCTCGGTTAGAATCGTTAAGACCCACAATCTCTCGCCAGTGGCTCCTAGTAGCTGTCCTGATGGCAGCGCCACACTCCGGTAACCACGTCGACTCGTGGGCTAAACCTGGCAGAGGTGGGCTTGGAGTGCCTCGGTACCTTTCAGTAGTAGTAGAGCTTTTTTGTGAAAGAGTTCGTCCGGGGAAGTACTACCACCATTCCTATTTCTGCCGCATAGCAGTGGTGCTCGCATTGCTGTGTTCCGTTTTGAAGGGTATGGGCGCGAGTGAAATTACAGGCACATGAGACTTTTCATCTTTATGTGTCAGGGTGGCGGGCGCAGTGCAATGCCACATAGGGCGCGTCCTAAGTGGACGTGACCTATGAGGTAATGCACTGTTCTTAGACAGAGGTTACCGCTTAACTTCAGGTGGGCCATCTGCTTGTTCCGTCATTCAAGTAGTATAAAAAAATTAAAAAAACCCAGACGATCTGGAGTTGGTTTTGCGGTCAAGAGAAGTCTTGCATCTAAACTAGAAGAACTTCCAGTTGGTTTTTCAGATAGAATAATGTCTCTGCGACTACACTTAGGTAACAACAACTATCTCAATATGATCAGTGCAAAGAGCAGCCCTACCGGCTGCCTTACCACGACTGACACGTCGCCTGCTCAACATGATCAGTGCAAAGAGCAGCCCTACCGGCTGCCTTACCACGACTGACACGTCGCCTGCTCAACCTTCAAAGAATAGACCTTCGCACCATCGTGGCGACACTCATAGGATACTGTCTCCTGAACAAACACCTCTTCAACATCGGAGCCACAGACAGCCCACTCTGCAGAGGGTGTCTGACCGAAGAAGAATCGTCTGCCCACGTAGTCCTGGAATGTGTGGGAGTAGCAGCTCAACGAAAACAAATCCTCAACAACCCGAGGTCACTCCGCCAAGCCTGCGAAGATCCCAGGAAAAATCTGTGCTTCTAGACGGAGTTAGGCTAACTACCTAGTCAGACAACTCTCACGCATAATGGACCGCCCATAGAGTTCGAATGCGGAAAAGGGAGTTCTTTAACATTAACATTATGATCAGTGTATATGCGCCAACTTTGGATAAATCGGATGAAGTCAAAGAGAAGTTCTACGAAGAACTCGTATGCGTCCTATCTAAGATATCATCTAAGGAGCAAATTTTACTGTTAGGAGATCTCAATTCTCGGGTGGAATACGACTTCATAGTTCAAAGTGTTAGGAAGGCATGGAATAGGTAACATGAACAGCAATGGGCAATTATTACTCAGCTTTTGCTCGCAATTTCGTTTGTCGTTGACGAACACCATGTTCCGACTTCCAGCCAAACATAAAACTACATGGATGCATCCAAGGTCAAAACACTGGCATCTAATTGACTATGCCATTGTTCGACAGAGAGACCTAGCCCAAGTTAACATCACACGAGTGATGCGAAGTGCCAATTGTTGGTCCGACCACAGACTGGTTGTTATCAAGCTTAAATTTAAACTTAATTTTCCACGCAGACCTACAAGGGTGAAACCCAAACATATTCACACAGATCAATTACAGAACCTGGAGATGCGGGAAAAATATGTGTAAACTTTAAATAATAACATTGCTCAACTTGATAACGATCACGGGGACCTAGAACACAGATGCCACGACTTAACATTATATATATTGGTGTATACTTGTTGGGGCTCCAAATTATAATAATAAATAAATAAATATTGCTGGACAGTTCACACAACATTATCTAGCCCTACGCTAAGCAGAGCTTGTGTTATAGGTACTAGACAACTGATATACCAATATATTACATAGATAGATATTTTTTATTATATATAGAAAACACCCAGAACACCCTGAACAAACATCTGCGTATCGCACAAATATTTGTTCCGAGGCGGTTCATGAGATCATGTATCTCATGAACCGTGATAGTCAGACATTTGAAATTTGGTGAGTGGTGGCCCCATTATTTATAAAAATCGGCCAAGTGCGACACGGACTCGCGCACGAAGGGTTCCGTACCATTAACTACAAAAATCTATATCGACTATCAACTTACACGCCACCTCATCCAGTGCTGTGATCACTAAACTGGAAGCCTTTTTCTCGGCCATCTTTTTCCTTAGTTCTTCTATTTTCGCTCCAGTTGTCTGGCCTGAAAAAAAAACAATAAACGAGTATAAGTGTCTGACCTACTATTAGACCCTCCGTCTCCTCCTGTGGATGTCGTAAAAGCCGACTAAGGGGTTACCCGGACTTGTTGATAAGATTCGTTGGTATAAGATTTGTCCTGGCTGCTAGCTTATTATGGAATGTGTTGCCGATTCAGTCGTGGGAAGCAATGGCAGCGATGAGCTCACCACTTGTCACTTCTATATTACCACGATAGTGGAATCTTGCAACTGAATTTTAAAGCAGTTATCCTCAACCGATTGAGATGATATTTGGCATACCTGTCAAGTTCCGATGACAATACAATATGATGGTGACAGCGAGCTGATCTGATGATGGAGACGGAAGGTGGACAACGGAACTCCTCGATGGATAATAGAAGACTGGCCGTGTTTAGGCTCATTGTGATCAGCACACGGTTACGATCACTAATATTATAAAAGCATGTATTGAACAAGTAATTAATTTAGTAAAAATTAAAAACCCTAACCTCAATGAAACGGCTGAACCGATTTTGATCAAACATAGCTAAGAACACTCCCAACTAAATCACCTTTCAAACAAAAAAAAAACAAATACAAAATCGGTTCATCCGTTCGGGAGCTACGATGCCACATACAGACACACACACAGGCGTGTGCCTGTGTGTGTGTCTGTACACTGTAGACATACACAAAGACACACTCAGCCACACATACAGACATACACAAAGTCACACACAGACACACACAGATACACAGCCAGACACACAGACACACACACACACAGCCACACACACACACACAGATACACAGCCAGACACACACACAGTCACACACCCAGACACACACACACACACACACACACACAACCACAAACACAAACACATATCAAACATATAACACACCGTCGTTTTTGTGTCAGGGGTTAAAAAAATATTTTTCACAAAAATCTTATGTAATTACCTGTGTACTTCACTGGTAATGGCATGATGTCGTTATGAGGTCTCGCTGGCGGCAGATCATTCAACAGCACCCTCACTTCGTCCACCAGATTCATGGGGACTGCCACAAACCTCATGTTAGCTTTAGAAAGAACCGACTGAAAAAAAACAGAGCTGCTTGAATGACGGAACAAGCAGATGTCCCAAATGATGTCAAGATGGATGCCCACGCTTGAAGCGCGAAATTCAAATTTTTTGGAGTTTTTTACCCATTACAGCTCATCAACTCTTCTTCAGATAGCGAAAGTTGATTTCGCGAGAACTAGGAGACTTAACACACATGTTTTAATTGATAGTATCTCATAAATGTCATCAGTTTAGCTACAATACCTCTTAACACATTTTTATAGTGTTTTTTTTTGGTTTATTGGTATCGTAGCTAAACTGATGATATTTATGAGATACTATCAATTAAAACATGTGTGTTAAGTCTCCTAGTTCTCGCGAAATCAACTTTCGCTATCTGAAGAAGTGTTGATGAGCAGTAATGGGCAAAAAACACCAAAAAAATGAATTTCGCGCCTCAAGCGTGAGCATCCACCGTAAGCGGTAACCTCTGCCTTTAACAACCACCCGTTTGTACTTAACATAATAATCGCCTAAGTTCTTTCCTAACTTGTTCAGACTACTCCTAATGATAAATTTGCTTGCACTAACCATAAGCCATTCTTTAGTCCACTTAAGCTAGGCTGTTCTTAGGCTTAGGTGTATCTTAACTAGGACAAGCCTAACTTATGTTTAGTGCAAACGGGTATAAGGAGTGGCTTAGGGTAAATTTATCATTAGGAGTACTCACAACTTAGTTTTATATTTCTTTGTTTCTGTGTGTGTGTGTGTGTGTGTAGGTGTGTGTGTCATTTTGTGTGGAATATTGTTTCCATGTTTTGTTGACACAAATAAATGTTTTTTCTTTGTTTCTTTCTTTCTTTTAGTCTAAACAAGTTAGTAGACATTTGTTTGTCCACGATCTCACCTGTTGGTAAGTGACGATGTGGCCGAAGATGGAGCACAAAGGTCTAGAAGGCACCTATTCACTCTAGCCTTGAAGAGACCCAGATTATAGTTTTCAGGAAAGACAGACGACGGTAGTGTATTCCAATCCTTAGCAGTTCGTATTATAAAGGTAGAACTGACGTTTAGTACGAATAGAGGGTATACTAATGAGGTAAGGATGGTACAGAGCCGTGCGTCTGCTCGTCCTATGATGAAAAGGAGATGGTGAGATCAGATCGTGAAGTTCCTGAGAGCATTCCCCGAAATGTAACATATAGAAGATAGAAAGGCACGCGACTTTACGACATTCGTTGATGAAGCAAGCAAGCAAGCAACCACAGATCAACAAACGCGACATCCACTGTCATGGCGGCCCAGGAAAATACGTTACCATTGCAACAATTCATCGAATTTTAAACATTTCTGAGCAGTAAACTATGTTTCAAATTAGAGGAGTATTTTTTCGTCAAACACTAATTTTTTCGCCTTTTTTCTGTCTGGTGTACATTGATATAGGCCATTTTGAAACATCTCCTTTATCGTTAGGAGTAGTCTAAATCAGTTAGAAAATAACTTAGGCGATTCTTATGTTTAATGCAAACTGGTATCTCTTTTAGAAAATGGCGGATAAAGCTGGTGGTTACCTGAATAGGTGACCATTCCTCCCTCGTCATGGTGTGCGGATCCACCCCCACTACGGCGCCGTCAGACAGGTTTGATGACAGCCACTTCTCTATAGACGGCGTGTCGGGTAGAGCTGAAACATTGCACAAAAATGTACAGCCTTTTGTGTAAGGTGTCGATGGACGCCAAATTCTATCACTATGTAACTCATATCAAAAGATAAACGCCGCTGTCCCAGCGAGCGGAGCGCGCGGCCGCACGCAGTATTCGCCGGTCCACCGTCGAACGCGGTCGCGGGCGGTGCTCATGATGAAGAGGCTTCTGAATTCAGTCTCGAAACGTCAGCAAAGTGAAGAAATTAGTGGTAATTAGCCGTTTATCTTTTAATATGATTCCCAACCACGATAGTTTCAATTCTATTGGTCTCCACAGCACAGGGAATCCCAGTGTGGAGGCCAAGGTACTACTTGTAAATGTAATAAGCTACATACCTATTTTAGTTTTAAAGTATATTTGTAAGATCTTCATTTTATGTAAATGGTGCAAATAAATGATTTATTTATTTATATTTATTATTTATCTAACTCATTAAAGTTCAGGTTAGTCAGAAAGTGACAGAATAGCACTCGCAACAAGATAACAAGTTAAGGCGGCCCTGCGCGACGCACCGAAGTCCATCGCAGGCGCGGTCTTAAATCTTGTAGGTTCGTCCGACTCAATGTTAGAAAGAGAGGCACTGTGTAAAATGAGAGCCAGTGCCAGATCCTTTGGTTCAAATTCGGAAAATTCCGCTACTTACTTGCGAAACGGCAATAAATGCGCAAAATATTCATAAAACTTGTTCCAGGGCGTATACGTGTTTTTGAGAAAACACTAGTTTGTGACAAAAATGTCTGTCATTTAGAATTTATATAATATGGGCAAGGTTAAATATATATTTTTTATGATACAACAGGAAATAATATTTAATATTTTTAATTGTGACTTTGTTTATCTTTTTTTAAGGAAATAAAAAGACTTTTTATTTATTTATTTATTTATATGGTCCATATTCTATCGTTTGGCAGAGAACATCAAAACAAGGAGATCGCAAGAAGGATACAACTTGGATGGGCGGCGTTCAGCAAACTGGACGACATTCTTAAGTACGCTGAAATTCCACAATGTCTGAAGACCCGACTTTATAACCATTGCGTTCTGCCTACCATGACTTACAGGAGGCTGTGTTAAGGATGAGAGTTGCACAGAGATCCATGGAACGCGCCATGCTCGGCATCAAGCTTATAGACCAAGATACGAAGTCGAACGAAGCTCAAAGATGTTGGGAATCGTATAACGGAACTAAAATGGAGTTGGGCAGGACACCTGGCAAGACGAGGTGACGATAGGTGGAGTAAGGAGCCAACTGAATGGCGCCCAAGAACTGGGTACAGAAACGTTGGCCGTCCAGCAGCGAGATGGGCAGACGATATCGCATGCGTCGCGGGCCGAACCAGGATGAGCCTGGCACGGGACCGTAAGGAATGGCACAAAGAGAGGCCTATACTCAGCAGTGGGTGAAGTCAGGCTGTGGATGATGGGCAGGTCCATGGGAAGGCTTTTTTTTACTTTTACAGTTTATAAGTACATTATGAACATCCAACTTTCGATTCATTATGATCCTTTTGATTTCAATGAATAAAATACTTTTTGACTTTGACTTTGACTTTTGAGAATGGATCCCAACCAGACGACGGCCACGTGGAAGGCCCAGACGGAGATAGCGGGATGAGCTAGACTCCTACTTGAAGGATAAATAGCCAACAATACAGACGAATGGAAGGAGGGCAGGAGGCCTTTGTCCTGCAGTGGGACACAACACCCTCATAATATTAATAATGAATTTTAACTTTGATTCGTCGGTAAATAGTATATGCGTTTTTTTTTGTACTACTTGAATGACGGAACAAGCAGATGGCCCACCTGATGTTAAGCGGTAACCTCTGCCTATGAACAGTGCATTACCTCATAGGTCACGTCCACCTAGGACGCGCCCTATGTGGCATTGCACTGCGCCCGCCACCCTGAGACATAAAGATGAAAAGTCTCATGTGCCTGTAATTTCAATTGCGATTCTGGTGATGATAAGACAAGATAAGATAAGATAATATAATGTTTATTTCTTTAACTTAATATAAGATAGTGTTAGCCGTAGTTGAGACCACCTTTTAAGTATAAAATACCTATGCTAGGAGGTCTCGCTCTTCCGTATCATAGTTGTTACAAATAGAAAAAAAATACTGATGAGCTGGGTGTTTCGCGGGGTAAATAACAAGGAAGTCAGGGGACTTACACTGCTTCATCAAGGTCCACATCGTCAGGTCTACCTCCTTCTCGAACTGCGTGTAGTACCTGCGCATAAACACGTCAGTTTATTCACAGTTTAGAAAAAAAAAAAACCCCCGTCGCAAAAACGACGGGGTCTTATAAGTTTGACGTGTCTCTGTGTGTGTGTGTGTTTGTGTGTTCGTAGCTCCCGAACGGATGCACCGATTTCGATTTTTGTTTTTTTGTTGGAAAGGTGAGTTTGTCGGGAGTGTTTTTAGCTATGTTTTATCAAAATCGTTTCAGCCGTTTCATTGCATTCAGGGTTTTTTTAATTTTACAAAATTAATTACTTGTTCAATACAAGCTTTTATAAAATTAGTGATCGTAACCGTGTTCTGATCAAAATGAGCCTAAACACGGCCAGACTCCGTTGTCCACCTTCCATCTCCATCATCAGATCAGCTCGCTGTCACCATCATATTGTATTGTCATCGGAACTTGACAGGTATGCAAAATATCATCTCAATCGGTTCAGGATATATCACTGCTTTAAGATTCAGTTTCAAGATTCCACCCGGACATACATTGCAAGTTAATATAAAGCTTGTAATAAGCAGATGGCCCTCTTGATGTTAAGCGGTAACCTCTGTCTTCAACAATGCATTACCTCATAGGTCACGTCCACCTAGGACGCGCCCTATGCGGCATTGCACTGCGCCCGCCACCCTGAGACACGAAGATGAAAAGTCTCATGTGCCTGTAATTTCACCCGCACCCTTCAAACCGGAACACAGCAATGCAGCACTAAACCCCCTAAACAAAAAAAAACACTCTAAAAATGTGTTTAGGGGTGTCGTAGCTAAACTGTGTTTAGGGGTGTCGTAGCTAAACTGTGTTTAGGGGTGTCGTAGCTAAACTGATGATATTCATGAGATAGCATCAATTAAAACATGTGTGTTAAGTCTTCTAGTTCTCGCGAACTCAACTTTCGCTATCTGAAGGAGTGGTGATGAGTAGTAATGGGCAAAAAACAAAAAAAAAATTGAATTTCGCGCCTTAAGCGTGAGAATCCACCTTAAGCACTAGACCTGTAATAAACACATTGTCCACCGAAACCTACCTGCCATCAGTCCAGACGAGGGCGTGTGATGACGTCACCACCGCGGTACCAGCCGAGCAAACAAACCTACCTGCCATCAGTCCAGACGAGGGCGTGTGATGACGTCACCACCGCGGTACCAGCCGAGCAAACAAACCTACCTGCCATCAGTCCAGACGAGGGCGTGTGATGACGTCACCACCGCGGTACCAGCCGAGCCCGTGAACCCTGAGATCCACTCGCGCCGCGCGTCCACCGGAGCAATGTATTCTGACTGGAAACATAATAAATACGAGCCATGCAACTTGGCCGCCCGAAACTAACCATTTACAGGTCGCGCAACTAGTTATGAGCGCTCGGCGAAACTGGTAGGGTTGATTGGATGGATTACGATTTAGGACGTATCAAAAAAAAACTACTTACTAGATCTCGTTCAAACCAATTTTCGTTGGAACTTTACATGGTAATTTACATGGTACATCATATTTTTTTTTGTTTTATCATTCTCTTATTTTAGAAGTTATGGGGGGGGGGGGGGGACACTTTTTACCACTTTGGAAGTGTCTCTCGCGCAAACTATTCAGTCTAGAAAAAAAATATATTAGAAACCTCAGTATCATTTTTGAAGACCTATCCATAGATAAGTACCCCACGCGTATGGGTTTGATGAAATTTTATTTTTTTGAGTTTCAGTTCTAAGTATGGGAACCCATAAATTTACTGTTTTTTTTCTATTTTTTTCGGTACACAGAATACATCTACTTACCAAGTTTCAACAGCCTAGCTCTTATAGTTTCAGAAAAAAGTGGCTGTGACTTACACAGACAGACAGACATGACGAATCTATAAGGGTTCCGTAATTTTTGATTACGGAACCCTAAAAAGCTCTACTACCACTACGGATAACAGAGATAGATTTTAGCTTTTGCACTTTAGCGCATAGAAACTAGCGCTCCAGTCACCGGACTACAGTCGTGGCGCGGACTCTATATTCTCGCATTCGCTATACAGACAGAGCTAAAAAATGTATACTGCGCATTGAAGGTCAGCGCTCAGTACTCGGTGCGCGACCTATACCACCAATGACAACACCATTTGACGACCTCTGTGGCGCAACGGGCGAAGGGTTGGGTCAGAGGTCACGTAAAATGATAGATTCCATTAAATGTTCGGTTCGATTCCCAAATGAAGCAAGAAATATTTAGAAAATCTTTCAATGCAGTATAACTAAGTTTTAAAAATAAAATAAAGTCTCTTTCAAGCAAAACATCCTATCTACAATATTTAAGGCACTTTCCCTTCATGTCGCATAGTCTTGGGACGCCCTGGATATAGATTCTGGAAGTGATGAGGTGGACTTACGTTATGCGCGTCAGCAGTGGGTACTATGTACGCTGCCAGCGCTGTCGGCTGGCTCGCCATCAGCGCACGCAGCGCCGTCAGCCGCTGGAGAGTCATGATGGAGTCTGGAACAGAACGAACTAGGTACAGGGCGCGCAGCGAGTTATGAGCGCTCGGCGAAAGTGGCGGGGTTGATTGCGCATGTTTATAACATTAGCGCATTCGCTATACATGACCCACAGATAAAAGAATACTATACACAGACCCAAAAAAACCGGCCTAGTGCGAGTCGGACTCGCGCACGAAGGGTTCCGTACCATTGTCTATAAAAACCGCAAAAAAATAACGTTTGTTGTATGGGAGCACCCTTCAATATTTATTATATTCTGTTTTTTAGTATTTGTTGTTATAGCGGCAACAGAAATACATCATCTGTGAAAATTTCAACTGTCTAATTATCACGGTTTATGAGATACAGCCTGGTGAGAGACGGACGGACAGACGGACAGCCGACCCTTAGTAATAGGGTCCCGTTTTACCCGTTGGGTACGGAACGCAATTACTAAGGCTCGGCGGGCGAAGCTAGGCCTGCAACGCAGGAGGTTGCGGGTTCGATTCCCGCCTCGGAACAAATATTTGTACGATCTGCAGATAATTTGTTTGAGGTGTTCTGGGTATTCTATTCTATGTATAATAAAAAATATCTATGTAATGTAATGTATTGTATTAAGTATATCAGTTTTCTAGTACTCATATCACAAGCTCTGCTTAGCTTGGGGCTAGATAATGTTGTGTGTACTGTCCAGCATTATTTATTTTATTTCTTAACGAATTCGCTATACAGCCCCAAAAAATGACTTCTGCGCATTGAAGGTCAACGCTCATTATTTTATTTTATTTTCTTTTATTTAAATTCAACTGCTTACTGCACTTACAGTATACACCAACGCGCGCAGAAAGCCAAACAATAGGTACAAATATTAAAAAGCGGCCAAGTGCGTGTCGGACTCGCCCATGAAGGGTTCCGTAGCAGCAAGTAACATAATATAAAAGTTCTTGGATGGATTACGATTAATAACGTATTAAAAAAAAAACTACTTATTAGATCTCGTTCAAACCAATTTTGAGTGAAAGTTTACATGGTAAACATATATTTTTCATATATTTTTTTTAGTTTTATCATTCTCTTATTTTAGAAGTTAAGGGGTGGGGGGGGGGGGGCACACTTTTTACCACTTTGGAAGTGTCTCTCGCGCAAACTATTCAGTTTAGAAAAAAATGATATTAGAAACCTCAACATCATTTTTGAAGACCTATCCATAGATACACCACACGTATAGGTTTGATGAAAAAAAAATGTTTGTGACATACACGGACAGACAGACAGACAGACAGACAGACAGACAGACAGACAGACAGACAGACATGACGAATCCATAAGGGTTCCTTGTCTTTGACTACGGAACCCTAAAAACTACTTAACTTAGAAAACTAATGGAAGAATTTAAGAAAACATTAAAATTTGAAAAAAATACATCGGTTTCTGAGCAACCAGGGCGTTGAGCAAATTTAGAGCATGAGCATGAGTTTAGGTTTGCGTTCGAACCAACGGGGTCGCAAACAGGCGCGGCGCACGCAGCCGCTGGTCCGGCGCAAACAACGAGCAGCGGGCCAGCGCGGTCGGGTTATCAATCCTGTTGTTGAGCAGCAGATAATAGTGCTTCAACAATGCACACTTGCGTCTCAACTCCAGGGTGTTGATGCATACCATTCCGGCGACAAACAAAGACGGATATAAATAAGGATAGAATCCATGCATTTTTTTAAAAAGATAACGTGCATTTTTCCTTTGCACGCGTTCTAGCATAATTGTATATTTTTGTATGTACCTGAACCGTTGCGCGACCTATAATCAAATATCAAATGGACGAAGCCTAGCAAGAAAACAACAGCTAAGTACCTACAAGAAAGTGATAGCACTATTTACTCACTGAAAAAGCATATTGAAACTGGGATGAGATGAGGAATATGTGCCGCTCAGAAGTAACTACATCGGCAGAGGATTCATCCGCACACCTCAGAGCCAGGGTGGTCCCGCACTGTGCGTTTTCAGAGGAACTTCCTCCCGCGAACACTCAGGTTGTGGAATAATCTCCCTGCTGAGGTTTTCCCGAGCGACTACAGTATAGGGTTCTTCAAAAGGGGTGTTTGTAAATGTTTAAAGGGTTGGCAACGCGCGTGCGATGCCTCTGGTATTGCAGGCGTCCATAGGCTACGGTAACCGCTAACCCACAGGTGGGCCGTATGCTTGTTAGCTACCGTGATAGTAGGTATATAAAAAAACTGGTGTAAGCTACAAGTGGTAAAACATAGTCTTACTTTTTAAAAGTAGTATATATAATAAGTTCCGATAGTAACCGTGTGTTGGTCAAAATGAGCCTAAACACGGCCAGTCTACTATTATCCATCGAGGTGTTCCGTTGTCCACCTTCCATCTCCATCATCAGATCAGCTCGCTGACACCATCATATTGTAATGTCATCGGAAAATATCAACTCAATCGGTTGAGATGAGATTATCTGCTTTAAAATTCAGTTGCAAGATTACACCCGGACAAACATAGGTTCATAGTGATAGGTAGGTACATTGCAAGTTAAAATTGCTTAACTACTCAGCCTATTGGGGCTTCGAACTCCTACACTGTCATTGAGAAATTCCAACCTTCTTAGCATTCCAGTAGTTAATTCCAACTATAGGCAAAACTCATATTTAATAAGAGCGTGCTGTTGTTTTAATGCAGTGGCGCGAGAGGTCGATATTGGCTTGTTCAATACCTCCTCCACACCACACCTTTAAAGCGTGTGCTAAATAATATTTACTTTACTTTGATGCCTAAATTATAGATCGTTGTTTTATATGTTTAATAGTTATTTGTCTGTCTACTTGTTATTTTTTATTTCTTGTTAAATTCTGTAATATGTGTGGAAACTTGTAATTGGCTCTCTACTTTATATTTACTTGTTTATTTGTGTAGGTAGCTGTAAGTTTTCCAAAAAGAACAAAATAAAATAAAATATAATAAATAAAAGCTTGTAATATCTATCACATACCTAGGCATCTATTTTGCCGTGTCATCTGAAGGTCAAATATCACCTCACCTTTTCCCGTTAGACCTTTCGAGGAAACATGTGGATTGGAAACGCAAAAATAGGTACTAAGTAATCTGACCTTTGACCCCAATATTACCTAAACAAGCAGATATATCCGAAGGTCAAGGGAAGGCTAGTATTAAGTAGAGGCTTTTGTGAAAGAGTTCGTCCGGGGAAGTACTACCACCGTACCTATAACTGCCGCAAAGCAAGTAGTGCTCGCATTGCTGAGTTCCGATTCGAAGGGTATGGGTGCCGGTGAAATCACAGGCACATGAGACTTTTCATCTTTATGTCTCAGGGTTTACCGCTTAACATCAGGTGGACCATCTGCTTTGTTGTTGTCTTGTTGTTGCAGTGCAGGGGGGGGGCTTTCTAGTCTATGTAGCCTTATCTACACCTCTTGTATTGTGTGCCCGCCTTGCGCAGGAGGTTGCGGGTTCGATTCCCGCCTCTGAACTAATATTTGTACGATGTGCAGATATTTGTGAAGGTTGTTCTGGGTATTTTATATGTATAATAAAAAAATATCTATCTATGTAATGTAGGTATTGTATATCAGTTATCTAGTACCAATAACACAAGATCTGCTTAGCTTGGGACCCTGGTTATAATAAGCTCTTACTATGAAATTTATTAAACGTTTAACAACTTCTGTAAGATTTGTCCTGGCTGCTAGCTTATTTATTAAACGTTTAACAACTTCTGTAAGATTTGTCCTGGCTGCTAGCTTATTTATTAAACGTTTAACAACTTCTGTAAGATTTGTCCTGGCTGCTAGCTTATTTATTAAACGTTTAACAACTTCTGTAAGATTTGTCCTGGCTGCTAGCTTATTTATTAAACGTTTAACAACTTCTGTAAGATTTGTCCTGGCTGCTAGCTTATTTATTAAACGTTTAACAACTTCTGTAAGATTTGTCCTGGCTGCTAGCTTATTTATTAAACGTTTAACAACTTCTGTAAGATTTGTCCTGGCTGCTAGCTTATTTATTAAACGTTTAACAACTTCTGTAAGATTTGTCCTGGCTGCTAGCTTATTATGGAATGCTACCACATAGCAAATTCATAATAAAAATGAAGTTGTGGCTGCAAGAAAAGTGTTTTATAGTGTTAAAGAACTAATTGACAATAAATGAAATTTTAGGTATCATAGCTTCTTTGACATTTGTGTATTGTGTGTGTAATTTTGTATTTAATTGAATGTTTGACTAATTTAAAGTTTGACATCTATACAGGATGGGGCAAATTTTTGGCCCCTTAAGGGTAGCTACCTTTTGTTTTGTAGTTAGAAGGTTATATACAGTATATAAAGGGTGGGGCAAATTTTTGGCCCCTTAAGGGTAGCTACCTTTTGTTTTGTAGTTAGAAGGTTTTGTTTTTAAGAACCTTCTGTATTATTTTGAAGAAAAAAAAAATGGCATTTTTTGAATTTTGAAAAAAAGTTTGCCCTAAAAATGACATTTGTCTAAAAAAACTTGTTATTTTTTATTTTTATTATAAAGCAATTTATTTACTTACAAACAAGTATTTTTTTTATTTAAATTATAAAATGGGTGTGATTTGCTACTAACAAGTAAGGTAGGTATGTTTCTAATTTTGGTCTGGAGACATTTTTACGTATAAACCACCGTCGTTAGAGAGAACATGGGTAGGGACATAAGCCTTCAAAATTAACCTACCAACTTAAAAAAGTAGTTACATACGAATTTAAATTAAGAACCATCGAATGAGTAACATTGTTGTTTTCGCTTATTCGTTTTTTCATAGAAAATGTATGGGAATTGTTTTTTTTTTAATTATTGCCACAACTTACATTTGATTTGGTAAGTTACTTTGGGAAAAGTGTTCCTGGTTGGAAATAGAGTCGATTAAGATAAACTTGTTTTTTTTGACAAATGTCATTTTTTGGGCGAGCCGTACTTTTTTTCAAATATCTAAAAACGGCAATATTTTTTTCTTCAAAATGAAACAGAAGGTTTCTCAGTACAAAACCTTCTAACTACAAAAGAAAAGGTAGCTATCCTTAAGGGGCCAAAAATTTGCCCCATCCTGTATATAGGTAGTAGTATAAGGATAGTAGTATAAGTAGTATAAGGCCTAGTATAAGGACAATCCACCCTAGCAGCAATCAATGCCAGCGCGGTGATGGAGCTGGCTCGCAACCTGCGCACCAGAGACGTGGCGCGCTTGCGCATAGTGGCGTGGAAACAGTCGACCCGCGCCGCCGCAAACATCCCCGATGCGCTGCAGTAGCGGGGCAGCCCCAACACCGCTCTGAATGCATTGTGTACTGGACGCGGATGGCGCTGTACGTCGCGAGCGTATACTTAAAAGAAAAAAAAAAGACGCGTGTTTAAAGACATAACTAGCTTAATTAATATTGTACACCAATCTTGGTAACATAGTGGGCATTGTTTTTATTAATTTTTATATTACATCTTAATTCAATTCAATTTAATACCTATGTTTCACAATAAATGATATTTGATTTGATTTGCGTTACCAATGGAAGTAAGCGTTAGCAGAGTCAGTCGTGGGAAGCAATGGAGGCGATGAGCTCACCACTCGTCACGTCTGTATTCCACGATTGTGCAACCCACTGTTAAAAGCTGCCCATTGAGGCTCTGCCTACAATTAAAAGGAATGAAAAAGGCGTGTCTATGTATGTAAGGAAGCTTTGACTACAACTAATGGATTACACCAGGAGATGGAAAGCAGCATCCCCATGTGTACTCATCACCAATACTGCGATAACCAATAACCAAACTGCCTGCCATTTTTTATACTTCTTGGAATAGCGGATTAAGCAGATGGCCCACCTCATGTTAAGTGGTACCCTCTGCCTATGAACAGTGCATTACCTCATAGGTCACGTCCACCTATGCGGCAATGCACTGCGCCCGCCACCCTGAGACATAAAGATGAAAGTCCCATGTGCCTATAATGACCGGCACCCTTACCCTTCAAACCGGAACACAGCAATGCGAGCATTACTGCTTTGCGGCAGAAATAGGTATGGTGGTAGTACTTCCCTGGACGAACTCTTTCACAAAAAAGCTCAACTACTACTAAACCAAGTGTAGTGATTATGGCAAATCACCAGTGGCATGTCCAGCAGTGGACTTCTTACAATGTTTTAACTATTATAGACCTTTGTTAGAGCACGATCTCACCTGTTGGTAAGTGCCGATGTGGCTGAAGATGGAGCACAAAGGTCTAGAAGGCACCTATTCACTCTAGACTTGAAAAGACACAGATTATAGTTTTCAGGAAAGTTTGACGACGGTAGTGTATTCCACTCATTAGCAGTTCGCATTATAAAGGTAGAACTGAACCGTTTAGTACGAATTGAGGGTATACTATCATTAGTATCAGATCGTGAAGTTCCTGGGAGCATTCCCCGAAATGTAGCCTGTTATGAACTTACTTGGCTATTCAAGACTGAAGATTGAGGTAGTTGTAGAAAACATCTTCAGCAGGTACCCTCACATTTGCTCATTAATTATAGTCAATCACATAACACTATTTCACACATAAGCCATAGATATGCAATACACCACATACCTTCCCCCATAGTCACTTAATCATTATAATCAACAGTTCACTACTATCCTAACTATATTATTATTTACAATCTGATACATTTTGTTTTATTTAGTTTCGTTGTAACATGTCTCCTTCGCATGTTACTGTTGCATGGCTCGGTATGCCGAGTATGTCACGAGATTCATTACTAGGGCCGGGAACTTCATCAGAATCGCGTCGACGTAGCTGATTTACATGTCTGGTGACTATTGGTCCATCCTCCATCTTCACTAAGAATCGAACAGGACCTTTGATTCTGAATATTTCTCCTTTGACCCACTTCTCACCTCTTGCATAATTGCGCAGCCACACCTTATCCTTCAGTCTAAATACTCTTACTGGTACTTCTGTGTTTCTTTCAATCTGTCTTTCAGCAACCGGTTTTGTGGAGAAGGGATGTATGATATCAAAACGTGTTCTGAATCGACGTTTATTCAGTATTTCTGCCGGCGATTTTCCGGTGACAGAACTTGGTGCCACTCTCAAACCAAAGAGAAGGCGTGGCAATTTAATATCCATGTCAGACCCGGCCAAGCTTTTCAATTTATTCTTTACTGTTTGCACAAATCTTTCAGCTTGGCCATTTGTGGACGGGCTCCACGGCGGCGTCAGAACATGTTTAATTCCATTACTTTTTATAAAACTCTTGAAATCTTCGGATGTGAAGGCCGTGCCATTATCCGATACCAACACTTCTGGCAACCCTTGCTCGGCAAAAATTTCTCTTAATGCTTTAATTGCACACTGACTCGACGTAGATCGTACTATCTTTACTTCCGGCCATTTTGAGTGTGGATCAACAACGATCAGATATATCCTTCGGTCCACAGGCCCTGCAAAGTCTATGTGTAAGCGCTGCCATGGGTTAGTCGGGGTGACCCAGGAATGTGCAGTACTTGCTGGCATGTTCCTATTTACCTGGCAGCTTTCACAATTCGCCACCAAAGCTTCTATCTCGTGATCAAGCCCAGGCCACCAAAAGTAGCTTCGTGCAATTGATTTCGATATCACTATGCCATCATGTGTCTCATGTAAAGCCTGCAGCATATGCTCTCGCATCAGAGGCGGTATGACCACTCGAGTACCCCATATTATACAATCATGGGTGATGGACAGCTCTTTTCTTTTTAGCCAATATAGTTTCATATTTCCGTCGTTAACGGTATCAGGCCATCCATGCAATATCCAGAACTTCACTTTAGATAAAATTTCATCTCGCCCAGTTTGTTCCGCAATATCTTTCGCTGAATACTGAACAGCGCTCGGTGTTTCTGACAGCAACAATATATCTTCAATGTCTTCAGTATTGGGCTTCCAATCTTCAGCCTCAATCGGCCATCTACTTAGGGCATCGGCGTTACCAATACTGGTACCACATTTATATTTTAATTCATAGTCATGTGAATTTAGCTTCAAAGCCCATCGCATCATTCTCGGGGACAGAACCTTTGGTATAGCTTTATTGGGACTAAATATCCCAAGCAACGGCTTGTGATCAGTGTATATTACCACATGTCTTCCATATACATACTGATTGAATTTATCCAAACCGAACATGATCGCCGCCGCTTCTTTATCTATCTGAGCATAGTTACGCTCTGGTTTCGATAACGTTCTAGATCCCATGGCAATAGGTTTCTCTGATCCATCATCCATTGTGTGAGACAATACGGCGCCTACCCCATATTCTGAAGCATCACAAGTTAATGTAACCTTTCTGTTATTGTCGAAATGTACTAGGGTATCTTCGCTAGACAATATCGATTTGGCCTCAAGGAAAGTTTCTTCTTCTATCTTTCCCCATTTCCATTCGGCATCTTTATCCAAGAGTCTGTGAAGTGGTTCCAATCTTGTAGCTTTGTCCTTCATAAACCTTTCATAAAAGTTCAGCAATCCCAAAAAAGCTTGGAGCTCTTTAACATTCTGTGGACTCTTTGCATTGGTTATCAATTTTACTTTCTGTTCACTTGGGTGAATACCGTATTTATCTACCACATACCCCAGGAACTCAACTTTATTTGTAGCAATTTCACATTTGCTTCGGTTTAGTCTCAGTCCAACATGTTTTAGACAGGCCAATACTTTTTCCAGTCTTGCCATATGCTGTATTTCATCACCACTTATTAATATGTCATCCAACAGAACGGTCACTCCTCTAATACCAGCCAATGTTGTTGACATGACTCGTTGAAATATCCCCGGACATGCCTTTAAGCCATAGGGTAATCTCTTCATTTTATATAATCCCTTCAGAGTATTTATCGTCAGGAGCATTCCCGTTTCATCCGATACTTTCAGTTGTGTGTACGCCTCTTTCAAATCCAGCTTGGTAAACACAATTCCACCTGCAATTTCAGATAGTGACTCGTTGATTGTTGGCTGGGGATATGTATCTGTTTCTGTTGCTGTATTTACAGTCAATCGGTAGTCCCCACATAGTCGAATACTTCCATTTTTTTTTACCACTGGAACCACAGGTGTAGCCCACTCTGAATATGCTATCGGCTCCAGTACCCCAACACTGACCAGCCTGTCTATTTCATCACATACTCTGTCTCTTATTGCAAATGGTACCGGCCGGCTCCTTATGAATTTCGGCTGAACATCTTTCTTGCAACTGATTATTACTTCAGGTCCTTTGTATTCGCCAAGTCCTTCAAAAACTTCTTCATATTTTTTTAGCATTTCTTTCAGAGATTCATTGTTTTCATTTTGGAGAGAATTTATTTTATCAATACCTTGAACTGAAATCCCCAAGGGTTTGAACCAGTTCCTTCCTAGGAGGTTACCTCGCCCCTGTCCGATGAGGATTTGCAAGTAACCTTTAAAGTTTTTATATTCAATAAAAACTTCGGTCCTGCCATGCACCTGCACCTTACCATCAGTCCAGGTGTGCAAATTCAGATCACACTCCTGCAAATGCAGTCCATGGGGCCAAATTATTTCTGCTTGTTCCCGTGACATGATGGTGTATGAGCAGCCCGAATCAACCTCAAACTTGACTTTTTTTTTATTAATTTTCAGTTCCATCCATATTGCAGGTTCACGATATGTTCCTCCCACACAATATAATCCATTCATGAAATCCTCTTCCCTCTCTTGAATCTCTTTAACATCACCAGTACTAATATTGTTTTTCCTGCACATTTTTGCTATGTGGCCTATTTTGCTGCACGCGTTGCATTTAGCAGAAACAAACTTGCATTTGTGATACATGTGGCTTCCTCCGCATCTGTAGCAGTATAATTTCTTCTTTTTATCGTCTCCCACTGCATTTACCTCCATTGGCTCCACTTCCTCGCTGTCCCTGCTTTCACTCGCTGGGTTGAAGTTTGATGAACCTCCAATGTCTGGTACTTTCAGTGCTTTCAGGTCTTCCATACATTTTTCAGCTTGCAATGCCAACTGAACTGCTGTTGAATAAGTGAGGTTGGCCTTCTTCAGTAAACTTTCTTGCAGTTTGACATCATTTACTCCACATACAAGCCTATCTCTCAAAGTCCTTTCCAAATCAGCAAAGTTGCAGAATCTACACATTTTCCTCAGTGCTGCAATGTAATCTTGCATAGATTCATTTTTACCCTGCTTTCTAGTTTGGAATTTGAATGATTCTACTATCTCATTTGGCCGCGGACTAAAATGATTGTCTAGTTTTGTTTCTATTTCAACTAAGGTAGCCTCACTCACAGTCTTTGGGAAAACCAATGATTTCACTAAATTATACAGATCACTGCCACAAGAAGCAAAAAATACGGCTTTTCGTTTTTCTGGATCAGTCACCCCCTGTGCTGTTAGAAAATAACCAAATCTTTCCTTATAGGACTCCCAGTCCCCCTTTTTTACATCAAAAGTTTCGAATCTTTTATCAGCCATTGTATGCACACTTATATCACCAAGTTTTCACTGGTTTTACACAATTTTTTCCGATTTTTCCGCATTCGCCACTGTTATGAACTTACTTGGCTATTCAAGACTGAAGATTGAGGTAGTTGTAGAAAACATCTTCAGCAGGTACCCTCACATTTGCTCATTAATTATAGTCAATCACATAACACTATTTCACACATAAGCCATAGATATGCAATACACCACATAGCCTATAGAAGATCGAAAGGCATGCGACCTTACGGCGGTGCTCGAGACTCTGGGATCTTAGTCTCCGCCATATTTTGCTCACCTATAAATAAATAATTACTGATAAATAAAAGCACTTCCATCGTCACAAATCAGGTTATATTTTTTACAACATTATTTTTAAGTTATAAACAAAAATATTTCTATTCTAATCAGAGTTTCATTACATAGGTACAAAAAACGTTATTTTTTAATTTCGATATTATAACTACAGGCGAAAAAACGGATATTTGACCTTAGTAATCTAGAATTTACAACTTAAGGCGGTTGGTTTCGTTTGTAGCGCGTAATTTAAAAAAATTACGTGTTTTTTGAGCATCACAGCTCAGCAACACTTATTCAGGTAGCAAAAACTAATTTGCCGGTAATTATATGACCTAACGCACAAGTTTGAATTTATACACAAAAATATCATTCGTTTAGCTACGATTGTGCTTCATTGGTTTTTACAGTGTTTTTTTTTTGTTTCAGGCACACTCATAGCCAACTAATGATATCTAAGAGATACTATAAATTAAAACATTAAAAAGTTCGATCGACTGTTTTCGTTTGCGCAGAAAAGCGCAGACTGATATCCGACAGTAGCCGAACGTATAGTATAGCTCTGTCCCGCTCACATCCACGAGTCGACCGGCCGCGATTTTGCAGTGAAATCGATTAAACAATAAACCGCGCAAGATTTTAGCGCGCGATTGCTATTGGTAGAAAGAAGGTTCCCGCGCTATAGTAATTGGTCTACGGCGCAGGTACATCGGGGCGACTTAACTGTACGAACATGTTTGCTTGTAGACGCAACTAGTTGTTTGTCGTATCGCGCAACAAAGCGAGCGATGTGTAGACGGTAAAACTATATTAATTTTTGAATCCATTCATGCAATAATTCTTTTCGAAAAAAAACCGACTCCGATGCTAGGAATTACAAGAATCTATAATATTAGTGTGCTGATCAAAATGAGCCTAAACACTAAAAATAAATTAGTCTACTATTATCCATCGAGGAGTTCCGTTGTCCGCCTTCCGTCGCCATCATCAGATCAGCTCGCTGTCACCATCATATTGTATTGGCATCGAAACTTGACAGGCATGCCACATTTCATCTCAATCGGTTGAGGATAACTGCTTTAAAATTCAGTAGCAAGATTCCACCCCGACAAACATACATACATTGCAAGTTAAATAAAAGCTTGTAAAATACCGAATGGGCGGAGTCTAGCAAGAAAACAATAGGTGCAAGAAAGAGACAGCGCTCACTTGAACCCGGGAAGAGATGAGGTATAGATTTCTTCAGCTCGGAAGTAACTTACGTAAGTGACAAATGATAAAACTTCGTTTTGCTTCTAAAGTAGCAATTATACAAAATAAATTCTCTACTATTAATCTAAGTAATGTGATTACCTACTGAATAGTATAAAAATTTACGATTCATATTTTCTCTAATCGAAGTAGGGACCTAAAATAAAGAGCAAGAAATGCCAACTATTTCAGTATATAGAAGACTCAAAATACAGGCAAAAAGTATAAGTGAATTAAGTATCTAAGAAAATTAGATATTAAATAGTCTAAGAAAACAATGAGGGGTTTTCACGACTGTCCAAATCATGAGCTGATGATAGATGGCGCTGCTTTGAACCTACTTCTTCTTCTTCTTCTTTTTTTGGCGTGTTCAGCGGACCGGTAGTGATGCCACAAGAGTTTGCCAATGACAGGTGATTAACTTGACATAAAACCAAAAAAGTGCTGGGAGTTTGAGGAAAGATAAAGGTACGGTTTCTTCTTATCTTAGGTAATGGCTTCTGTGCATTATTTGCAACAATTTAGCCAATGTCAAGTGATATAATTATTATAGTTTAATAGTCAAGTCGTCAAGAGTCTCCGTCTAGTCCTAACCCAGCTTAAATTGTGGCAGAAAAACTGAGTTTTTACAGGAAAAAATCCACCATTTCGAAAAGACTCGCAATACACTCAAATTTCACTACATCACACATGTGCCATTTATCCAAGTTAAACCGGTTAAAATGCCACTAAATTACACGAAATAACTCGAAAAAACACATTAAAATGTAATAAAATAAAAATAACGACGTTTCTTTCAAAAATGGCAGATTTCTACACCAAGGTACGGTTTAAAGTGCTTTGAACCTAGCTTTCAAAATAAAGTGAAATGTCAAAGTCAACAACGTTACACAAAAGCACAGACAATGCATTTGTTAATTTTGACAAGCATACTTGAGTCAGCGCCATCTATCGAGCCAAATTGAACAACTTTTTATTTTTTATTCGAAAATGAAAAGCCCTCATTAGAACTGAATAGGTCCTCGCACACATACAAACATCAGTCATTATATTATAGTACTATACAATCTTTGTCATACTTATACTAAACACGTACGCAGTCATGCTATCTCCTTCAACTTCTATATTGCGAGAGCGAGACAGCAGTTCATGAACTTGAATAAAAACTTTCTTTATTTTTGAACCTGAAAATAAAAACAGTATTTATTAGGGTTACATAACTAAAGGATACAAACAAGCAGGGTTCGAAGTGATAATTATCATTGATAATTATCAAGGTAAGTATAGGTTGATAATTATCTTGATAAGTATAATCGAAAGTATTTGCCAGTGGTTAATTTGTCGCATTCAACGTCTGCGTATATCGGAACATATACCGACGCAGACCACGACGACGATATGATGATATTCCACTTAACAATTTAATTAAGTAGTATGTAGTTGCGTATTTTGGTTTCCAAGATTTAATTCATGCAATTATAAACAAAAAAATTACCTATAAAAGATTACCTTGATTGTAAAATGTGTATAATTTATTTACTAAACTACTTGCTTCTAACATAAATGTTGATATGTAATATCAGTTAAAAATGGATGCCTAGGCTTAATATCTGTTTCATAATTTTCTGATAATTATCATGATAATTTAAAACCCTGCAAACACAACCTATTACCAGGCGTGGTGCACTCCGCACTTAGGTATGAAGCTACAATTACCGACTTGTCGAGTTATTTCAGTGAGTCAGACAAGATAAGAGTTACGCGATAGAAAGAGAGGTAACTACTAGGTGACATTAGCTGTTGGTAATTAGCGCTGTGCAACCTGAATTGCACTTTATTGTGGGGGGCAAGAGTCACTATTTATTTAAATGATTCTGTGGAGTCAACCTTCTGTACTTGTACTAATATTACAGTGCTATTACTAAGCCTACTCAGTCCAGTTTTTTTAACTACATTAGTAACGGATCAAGCAGATGGCCCACCTGATGTTAAGCGGCACCCTCTGCCTATGAACAGTGCATTACCTCATAGGTATTACATCATGCCCTATGTGGCATTGCACTGTGCTCGCCACCCTGGGATATAAAGAAGAAAAGTCTCATGTGCCTGTAATTTCATTGGCACCTTCAAACCGGAACACAGCAATGCGAGCACTACTGCTTTGCGGCAGAAATAGGTATGGTGGTAGTACTTGCCCGGACAAACTCTTTCACAAAACAGCTCTACTACTACTAAAATTGATATTAGTGATTGTAACGGTGTGCTGATCAAAATGAGCCTAAACACGGCCAGTCTACTATTATCTATCGAGGAGTTCTGTTGTCCACCTTCAGTCTCCATCATCAGATCAGCTCGCTGTCACCATCATATAGTATGGCCACCAGAATTTTGTATAATCTGCAGGTATTTGTTCCGGGTAATTTCTATGTAAAATAAAAAATATCTATCTATGTAAGGTATTGTATAAGTATATCAGTTATCTAGTACCCATAACACAAGCTCTGTTTAGCTTAGGGCTAGGTAATGTTCTGTGAACTGTCCAGCATTATTATTTATTTGTTCCGAGGCAGGAATCGAACCTGCAACCTCCTGCGTTGCAGGTCAACATTCGCCCGCCGGGCCACACAGGTAGTCTATTTGTGCCAAACATAAAAAACTTGTATAAAAAGAGCTATAGCCAGTTGGCAGTTGTAGCCAGCGTTGGTTGTAACGTGTTTACAACTGGCTCATGCTGAGACAGAGACCATTTTGTGACTCAATGCAAAAATTTGTTAGCTTTGTCTTCTGTTTTATTATGTTATTGATTGAGTTACACATAAAGTATTTTCATTCTTTCTATAAATATAAATAGGTAAACGCACAGATATAAATAGGTAATACACACCTCAGCACTCCATAGGAGCTATTGAATTAGAATTATCTCCATAGCCATTCATACTCCCCTGAAACTCTATACCGCTAATCTGACTATCAGCATTAAAAGCATACGAGTCATTACTGGGGGCATGAGCCGACTCCAGGTTCACATCTCCTGAATCCGGCGCTGATGCGTCAGGTTCCGCCCAATTTATCTTAAATCTGGTCACTCTAGGTTCTGAAGCCAATATATTTCTAACTACTTTGTCAAATTGGGGTTTCGCTGGAGGATTTTCTCTGAGTTCTGGTTCTATTTCACTGTATTCGTTGTTTATGAAGTAACCAACGCGAACGAACTCTTGGCCACGATACGAGCAGGTTAGTAGTACTACAGTGACGCCAAGAGCATCATTTTCAGGAATCCGGGTGACGTCTGGCGGAGGCGCTTGAAAGACGAACATGTGTCGGCCTTCCGGGATAGGCCCTACGTAAATAGTATCTAATATCTGGTCGTGCTCTTCCGTCTCAGCCGATCCCACGTAAATCATCTTCCATTCAAGGTCTTCCTTTAGTTCTTCGATGCATTCGAAAGTCAGTTCAAATTGAAATGGGTTCAGGAACGGGCTCGGATTGTCGAGAACAACGACATTGGTTATGTGAACTTTTGCCATCGTTCTTGCAGTGTTTGTATTGATATTTTTAGTTGCTGGTGTAGTATATGTCGTTTGTGATGGTATTCAGCGGCGAAACGATGAATCACAATGATAATTCACGATTTTATAACGCGGAAAATAAATGGTCGGCAAAAAGTGACAATGATTTTGGCGGTAGAATTAGTCACGTGACCAAAATAACTGAAGCACGCTCGTGGATGTTTGAAGAACTAAAATTAAAAAGTTAAGTTGTTTGACAGCTGAGATGACGAATTAATATGTGTGGTTTTTGGTAAAACTTTAGTGAATATCGTTATGATTTTGCTGTATGAGCACTATGTCGATAATACGTTGAGTTAAGAATCCATTGTACTTACAGTTTTCCTTGTTTTCTATTTGTTTTACACAAATTACGGAACACAAGAAACGTCAACAGTGACCATAGAGAAAACAAACAGCTGTATAGTATACTACATTGACAGTATTTGACAGTCATGCTTGTCTATGGAAAATAAAGGAAAAATATTGTAAAAAAGCTTTCACAATTTTTTATGCACAAAAAACGTAATGCTGAAAGATATTTTAAAATGAAATTACAATTTTCTTTCAAGAAACTAATACATAACTTGACTTTTCATCCTGGTTTTTTTGCTTCTGTGGCTGGTCGTCACAATTCTGCCAATGTCCATTTCATGTCAGCAGTCATCGAAGCTCCGAATACTTTTCCGAAATTTTGAGGAAATAGGGGAAACAAAAAGCTTGTGGATTTTTTAAGGGAAGAACATTTCGTAACCTACTCAGGAAATTAGGAAAGCATTATTGTGCGGAACTGCTAACACTGTGTCTGTTATTTTAAATATAACAACCTTTTGTTGTTTAATTCTCACCTTCAGCTTCTTTTTTATGGCACCGCGGTTGCATTTTGTTACTACTCTGCCAGTGCAACGTCAGTGTCATAAACATCACAAAAATAAAAATATGGTCGGTTCTAAGAACTCAGAATCTTTTAAGTTTTCGTGTCGCAGGAGTACAGCAATCAAACAAAAAGCTCTGGATTGAATGTAGGTGCGTAGTTATTATGCTGGTACTATTAAAAAGTAAAGTAAAGTAAAAATAATTTATTGCTTATACATAGGTTACACTCGAACTACAAAATTAAATTATGGTCAATAGGTACATGCTAAAACAAAAGAAAGTTTACAACATTGGGCATTAAGTACCTAGGCATTATCAAGCTGCATGAACAGATTGATAAAGCCTGTAATGAATTATGAAAGATGACAAGTTCGAAAAACCCCTACCCTCCGAACTAGTTTGAGACTGTATCTCGTCGGGCAGTGTGCCTCTCACTTAGACACCCACCAAGGCAAAGAACCAAAGAAAAGAAGTGTTATGTTTAAGTACTTGACTAGTAGGTAGACACTATTATTTCTTAGCAGTTAGATGTGTATACACTTATATTATGTTATATAAGAATTACTTGTTTTACATTTTGAAAACATACACTAGAAATATTGACCACAACGGTGGGTTCCACAAAGGATAAAAACAAGTAGGTAAGATACCTACTCGTTGACTTAGGACTAAATTATCTTAAAATAACTTGTCATACTAACAGCACTTTTGCATCTTTATGCAAAAGGATTTATTAAACATTAAACATAATAGTTGAAGTGTGAAAGATGCAGGCAAGAAGGTAGGTATACCTACCTATGCATGAATTTGAGTGTGCATGTGTGTGTTTTAGAGTTTGTGTGTGTGTGTTAGAGTGTTTGTGTGTGTGTGTGTTAGTGAATATGTGTATGAGTGAATGTGTTTGTGCAATCGTGTTTTTGTAAGAATGTTGTGCATGAATGTTAAGATGATTACCTAAGATGCTTTGATTCAATATGTCAATTCAATTCAAGGACAATACATTCAAAAATACGCCTAGAATTTAAATATCTAGCTTTGTATTGCAATGACTTTTGAAATCTAGGATTCGAATGCTTTCGAATGAACAGCTACAATGGGAAGAGCGAGTAGACAAAACACAGGGCAATCAGATCAGATATTACAGAAAGGGGCAAATTGCTTGGCTACAAGATAATGTAAAGCATTCAGCGTGATATAAAGCTTTCATGTTTTGTATTAAGGGTGCCAACCCCTGGAAATCAGCATAGCTATCTTCACCTTTACACAATATATTAGAATAAGTTGCGTTGCGACAAGATATTGGAATATTTTGAAGCTATTTTGGGGGGTTGAAATCTGCCATTTTTGGAAGAAACGTTGTCATTTTTATTTTATTACATTTTAATACTTTTTTCGAGTTATTTCGTGTAATTTTAGTGGATTTTAACCGGTTTAACTTGGATAAATGGCACATGTGTGATGTAGTGAAATTTGAGTGTATTGCGAGTCTTTTCGAAATGGTGGATTTTTTCCTGTAAAAACTCGGTTTTTGTGCCACAATTTAAACTGGGTTAGGACTAGACGGAGACTCTTGACGACTTGACTATAAAACTATAATAATTATATCACTTGACATTGGCTAAATTGTTGCAAATAATGCACAGAAGCCATTACCTAAGATAAGATGAAGAAGCTATTTTGTAGTTTGTAAGAAGGATTATGTAGTTTCAATACATCTGAGGAAAAGTTGCAGAAATAAAATCTTGTTGTGGTTTTTTTTACCATTTCCGGGGTTTGAAAACACAATCTGGAGACTCAGCGGTGCCAACCAAGTATCAAAACAGCAGCAAGCAGCCAGCCAGAATAAAAAAAAAAGAGTAAATATGGCGTCGATGCCTGTTGTGTTGAGATTGTTTCGAGTACATGTTTGCCGTGAGTTAGATTGTATTCGCTGATAAATCAACCGCAATGTTATTTCACAACTCGATTACATTGCACTGTTTTAAATGAATATAGGCTATGTGAAGGGTGACTGTTGTAATTGATTTGAAAGGAGTACAAACAATCAAAAAGTTATCACGTAAGTTTACTTGTACAATTTGCATGTAGTTTACGTGTTTACGTGAACAATACGTAATAAATAATATGATTACGATCCTTTTAATGTATAGCGCAGTGATTTATGAGTAGTTCTTTACTGTTATGTTTGAGTAGCAACATGTTTTGATAACTTTCCAATCGTAAGTTGGTCGTCAAACTTTGCTAAGGCACAGAATTTATACAGGCTAAGGTAAGGAAGGATGTGTACGCATTTTTTGCGATTGAGTCACTGTCTAACGGCCCCGATGTCCATACTAATTAATTCTTGCGTCAATTGTGGACAGTTGGTTGTGGTATGACGGGCACAAGTGGTTGTACTTATTAGAAGTTTCTATATTCCTTGCAAGGATTATTCAGAATTAAAGTTGTTCTTTATATATTTAGAATTCGTTCCAAGTGTAAAGAAACTTTTCTTTACTTTGAGTAAAGAACATACACATGTTATTATTATTATTTAATAATAGATGACGACCTCTGTGGCGCGGCGGGCGAAGCTTGGCCTGTGACGCAGGAGGTTGCGGGTTCGATTCCCGCCTCTGAACAAATAATTGTGCGATCACAGATATTTGTTCAGGGTGTTCTGGGTATTTTCTATGTATAATAAAAAATATCAATCTATGTAATATATTGTATTAATTAAGTATATCAGTTATCTAGTACCCATAACACAAGCTCTGCTTAGCTTGGGGCTAGATAATGTTGTGTGAACTGTCCAGCATTATTTATTTATTTATTTTATTTATGATCAGCTTTCGCTGTTGTCTCTTAGTTTTGGAATTTTCTTTTTGGGCACTGATTTATTTGTTCAAATCCAGATGTCGAGTTTATTTATGAATGCATTGATGGAAGTAGTAGTAAAAATGTCATCTGATAGTTCGTTCCAATTGTAAACCACTCTATTGCTGAAGAAGGGATGAGTGGCAAGACATAGACATAGACATACACCTTTTTAACCTGAAAGGGTAGGTAGAGCCTCAACGGGCGTCTTCACAGTGGGTTGCACCATCATGTAGACGTAACAAGTGGTGAGCTCATGGCCGCCATTGCTTCCCATGACTGACTCTGCTAACATTTTCAACCAGTACCTATCACATTCCGCCCGGACAAATCTTATACTAACCAGTCTTACCAGCAAGACTGGGTACAAAAGGTCTGGTTCCAAAACATGGTTACCAAATGCCGTCTTACAAAACTGGCTGTACATTATCGACACAGGTGGTGTTGGTGTGCTCTGTAGCAGATCTTGTTAATTCTTTCAGAAGTTATTGTAATGAAACCCTTTCTTTGGGGAATTAAAGATTTATATTTAACTAGCGACTCGCCCCAGCTTCGCACGTGTAGCCCACGGTGACCCCCACCTCCCCCTCCTACCCCTCCCCCTCCTACCCCTCCCCCTCCTACCCCTCCCCCTCCTACCCCTCCCCCTCCTACCCCTCCCCCTCCTCCCCCTCCCCCTCCTACCCCTCCCCCTCCTACCCCTCCCCCTCCTACCCCTCCCCCCATGTCAATCTCCTGGTTCTAAGCTAGCTCCCCACCTATTTTCAGTCAAATCGGTTCACCCGTTCTTGAGTTATAAGTGGTGTAACTAACACAACTTTGTTTTATATATATATAGATTGTACCATTTTGTGAGCTATGCACAGTGGATTTTTTGTAAGTAGTCTGAAGTTAGTTGCAGATGACCGCCGCTCACTTCATACTCTTGGCGCGGCAACAGATCTACTCATTTTTTACGTAACTTGAAGACTATGTCAGTTCCATTGGTCTCTCTCCCAAGTCACTCATCAAATTTATTGAACCAGGCCACATATATATATTTATATATGTTGGTCAAATAGTTGTATAGTACAAACATGGCTGTTTACATTTATCTCCTCTGTTTAAATTTGACGACCTCTGTGGCGCGGCAGGCGAACGTTCGCCTGAGACGCAGGAGGTTGCGGGTTCGATATCCGCCTCGGAACAAATATTTGTGCGATCTGCAGATATTTGTTCAGGGTGTTCTGGGTATTTTCTATATATAATAAAAAATATCTATCTATCTATGTAATATATTGTATTAAGTATATCACTTGTCTGATACCCATAATACAAGCTCTGCTTAGCTTGGGGCTAGAAAATGTTGTGTGAACTGTCCAGCATTATTTATTTATTTATTTATTTTATTTTATTTATTTATTTATTTATGTATAGACGAGCAGCTTTCGCTGATATGCTACATCAAAACAGTGTGGAATGTCTAATTTACTACCTGTCTATGTGTGGAATGTCTACCCTATTAAGGCTCCGCTGTCCGTCTGTCTGTATGTCCGTCTGTAACCAGGCTGTATCTCATGAACC
Source organism: Operophtera brumata (assembly GCA_932527175.1). Classification (NCBI taxonomy): domain Eukaryota; kingdom Metazoa; phylum Arthropoda; class Insecta; order Lepidoptera; family Geometridae; genus Operophtera; species Operophtera brumata. The sequence continues at coordinate 26,976,675 of OW052239.1, read as the reverse complement.
GTGATAGTTACACAGTTGAAATATTCACAGATGATGTATTTCTGTTGCCGCTATAACAACAAATACTAAAAAACAGAATAAAATAAATATTTAAGGGGGCTCCTATACAACAAACGTGTTTATTGTCGTTTTTATAAATAATGGTACGGAACCCTTCGTGCGCGAGTCCGACTCGCACTTGGGCGGTTTTTTATTTAAGTTTTGAATTGTCCTTTCATTGCCAGTTGTCGAGCTTGTTTTTAAATGCATTTACAGACGTGGCAGAAACAACATTGTCTGGTAGTATGTTCCAATTGTGGACCACTCTGTTACTGAAGAAGTGATGTGCAACAAGTGCGTTGGCAGGATCTTGGACCAGTTTAAATTGGTGGTCACGAGATGATCTTTCCTTCTTCACTAAGATATCATGTAGGTCTGGCAGGTTGTATTGGTAGGTCAGGATTTTATATGTCTCTATGAGGTCACCGCGAAGGCGTCTTTCCTTAAGGGTAGAGAGGCGTAAGGCAAGTAATATCTCTTCATAAGATTTGCGACGTAGAGCCTGCTGGTAAGCTTGTGGTATCTTGATATATCAAAGTTGTGATTTTTTCCTAAAATATAATGAAGCAATGGCGGCGATGAGCTCATCACTTGTCACGACTATATTCATATAGTGCAACCCACAGTGAACCCACACACTCACGCACACACACACCCACCCACACACACCCACACACACACACCCACACACACACACCCACACACACCCACAGTGAAAAGAGGCCCATTCAAGAGACATGTTGTCCATGATGGTAACAAAACAAATAATGCTGGACAGTGCACACAACATTATCTAGCCCCAAGCTAAGCAGAGCTTGTGTTATGCGAACTAGATAACTGAATACTTAAATACAATACATTACATAGATAGATATTTTTTATTATACATAGAAAATACCCAGAACATCCTGAACAAATATCTGCAGATCGTACCAATATTTGTTCCGAGGCGGGTATCTAACCCGCAACCTCCTGTGTCGCAAGCCGACCTTAACCCGCCGCGCCACAGAGGTCGTCATGAATGTAAATAGGTATATGTAGAATTTTCCCTTTATTTTAGTGTAAATTAGGTATTATAACTTTTGCAATATCACATTCGGTATTGATTAACTATTTTCCTGGAAATTATATCCTCATATGTCCAATAGATAATAATAGTAAGTCTGCTTGCCTACATATAGAGTGATACTTAGTTAGTCATTCATTGTGTGCCTGTAAGTTAAGGTGGCTGGTTTTTCATACTAATGTATTTTACCAAATATGGGCGAACATAGTACAATTTTACACTGAATTGATTGTTGTTGGCTTTTATATTGGTTATAATTTGCGGCAAATCATAATTGTTTGAAGAAAACATGAGGCTGAAGCTCCGAACGTTTTAGTTCAACGAAAATAACCACGGTACCAAGGTATCCCTCTAAATTTCATTTGATTACTTACTTATGTATTAGTTGATGTCCACAAGCATTTTTGAGGCAATCAAAAGGGAGGGCGGGGTATTTAAGGCCAATTTTTGATAATTTTCCCCAAATTTGCTGTATGTGGATGATTAAGTCTCTTATTTTTTTATTTACCAAGGTATCCCTCTAAATATCCTTTGATTCACTTACTTAAGTAAAAGTTGATGTCCACAAGCATTTTAAAGGCAATCAAAAGGGAGGGCGGGGTATTTAAGGCCAATTTTCGATAATTTTCCTTAATATTTGCTGTATGTCGATGATTAAGTCTCTTATTTTTTTATTTACCAAGGTATCCCTATAAATATCATTTGATTCACTTACTTATATATTAGTTGATGTCCACAAGCATTTTTGAGGCAATAAAAAGGAAGGGCGGGGTATTTAAGGCCAATTTTAGATAATTTTCCTTAAAATTTGCTGTATGTCGATGATTAAGTCTCTTATTTTTTATTTACCAAGGTATCCCTATATATATCATTTGATTCACTTAGTTATATATTAGTTGATGTCAACAAGCATTTTTGAGGCAATCAAAAGGAAGGGCGGGGTATTTAAGGCCAATTTTAGATAATTTTCCTTAAAATTTGCTGTGTGTCGATGATTAAGTCTCTTATTTTTGTATTTACCAAGGTACCCCTCTAAATATCATTTGATTCACTTACTTAAGTATAAGTTGATGTCCACAAGCATTTTTGAGGCAATCAAAAGGGAGGGCGGGGTATTTAAGGCCAATTTTCGATAATTTTCCGTAAAGTTTTTGTATGTCGACCGATTAAAAGTCATTTATTTTTTTTACTTATCAAGGTATCCCTCTAAATATAATTTGATTCACTTACTTATGTATTAGTTGATGTCCACAAGCACACTAGAGTAATAGCGAAAATAACATCGAAATTGTTGTCTATACATGCCATTTCGATGTTATTTTCGCTACTAATCCAGTGTTTTCTTCAACCAAATATGATTTGCCGCAAATAATGACCAATATTAAAGCAGACAACAGTCATTTCAATGTACAGTAATACCCAACTAATATGGCTCACCGATGTACCTGCGCAGAAGATGAATTTTTAAAGCGCGGGAAGTTTCCTGTACCGCTATTGGTCGGCAGCTGCCGCCATGTTAGCGCGCGCCGAAGTGTAATTGTGCGGAGGGGCGTGACTTGCGAGTGAGACGGAACTAACAGCTGCAGTGTATTATGAACCTTATAATAGTGACCTAAGGTTGATTGTAAGGTTTGAGCATTCTTTCGTTAATCTTCGGAGCCTTACTTTCTTTTCTGCGCGACGAAGATTCACGACGCGCCATATCAGTTGGGTACACTTGTAATATTCTGTTCGCCCATATTTGGTATAATATAACTACTACTAATGTAGTATGGAAAAGCAGCCATCTTACCCAGTATTGTGACCTTTAAACAAGAATATACCAATGGAATTTATATTTTGTGGCTGCAGGTAAAACAGTAATAATTCTCACATTCTTTGCTTCACTGGTGGTTTCTTGGTCACCCTACGTTAGGACAGTAGTAGTAGTAAAACTTTTTTGTGAAAGAGTTCATCCGGGGAAGTACTACCACTTTACCTATTTCTGCCGCAAAGCAGTAGTGCTCGTATTGCTGTATTCCGGTTTGAAGGGTAAGGGTGCCGGTGAAATTACAGGCATATGAGACTTTTCATCTTTATGTCTCAGGGTGGCGGGCGCAGTGCAATGCCACATAGGGCGCGTCCTAGGTGGACGTGACCTGTGAGGTAATACACTGTTCATAGGCAGAGGGTACCGCTTATCATCAGGTGGGGCCATCTGCATGTTCCGTCATTCTAAGTTTTATAAAAAAACTAAAAACACTGAGCCTTGCTGCTGGAGACGCTGATGAGTGCCTCTAGCATACACTTTATGAACCTCAATTTACAGACAAAAACCCTTTTTTTTATACTTCTTGAATGACGGAACAAGCAGATGACACACCTGATGTTGCATGCATCTTACTGTGTCACCGGCACCCTTACCCTTCAAACCGGACCACAGCAATGCGAGCACTACTGTTTTGCGGCAGAAATAGGTATGGTGGTAGTACTTCTCCGGACGAACTCTTTCACAAAAAATCTCTACTACTACTAAACACACCACTTTGTTACACTACACCAAAATTGGTTATTAAACCTCAGACTACGGCCTCAGCATTATTGCCTAATGAATTGGTAATATCTTACGATTACGAGTTACCAGTCCATTGCGCTATATGCTCTGATTATTTTTGGCTCTTGCAAAGAAGCTAAAACAGGCGGGCGCAATGTACAGGGATATTGAAATAAGTTTTTTGTGAAAAATATTATCTTTCTATACAAGCTTTTATAAAATTAGTGATCGTAACCGTGTGCTGATCACAATGAGCCTAAACACGGCCAGTCTACTATTATCCATCGAGGTGTTCCGTTGTCCACCTTCCGTCTCCATCATCAGATCAGCTCGCTGTCACCATCATATTGTATTGTCATCGGAACTTGACAGGTATGCCAAATTTCATCTCAATCGGTTGAGGATAACTGCTTTAAAATTCAGTTGTAAGATTCCACCCGGACATACATACTTTGCAAGTAAATAAAAGCTTGTAAAAAGGAATACATTATCTGTAATTTTTAAATTTTTGTATGCTTAACGTTTTGGAATGGGAGTTGTAGTAGAGCTTTTTGTGAAAGAGTTCGTCCGGGGAAGTACTACCACCATACCTATTTCTGCCGCAAAACAGTAGTGCTCGCATTGCTGTGTTCCGGATTGAAGGGTAAGGGTGCCGGTGAAATAAATGGGTACTTCTCATTTTTGATTTAAAAAAATAATAAACTAGTGAAAACATCTTTTAGGTATAATTGATGATTGATTTTATTAGTTTTGGTGTTGCTCGTTATGGGAAAAATACTCGCCGAGCTTACAGCCCTTTCAGGACTGAAATATAGGGGATTTAAAAAAAATGCTCTCCATGGGAGTGACCTCAGTGCCATGGATGTGACATTCCCTACATTATCGTAATACATGGAAATTAAATATTACAAAGAAGTGAAACTTTTTCCAAACATAATAATAATATACCGTTACATTATCAAAATCTTTATTTATCTGTAACACACGCAGGTATTTTCCTAATTTTAATTAACAAATGCAGTCTTAGTCAGCCCTAAACTTTTTTTTTATTTGTGCGAGTAGGTAGGACTTCCTCATACATTTTATCTATCAAATTAACATCATTTAATTTGTTAGATAAAATATTTTCACATTTAACATAATCTACCTTCTTATCTACATTTTAAAACTTATACGCTTAGAAAATATTTTTCATCTAACTTATTAATTAAATCTCTGTCATCAATTGCCTACCAATTACCTTCAAATTACTAGTTTTTATGGCACGCATAAGGATAGCTACTTATTGTTTTTTTTTTGTATATTTAAACATCAATTTTGTTAAACATTAATCGTAGAACCAGACCAGAACCGACCAGTGTAGGCTCAATTTAAACAGCCATTACATCATCACGTGGAACAGGGAATATGTAGTCAGGGCCAATCTAAACAAAAATAATGTGATTCTTGATAGATCTTTTCTTTTTTGTGAACGTAACTTTTGGTTCTTCGCCATCAAATCCAATTATTTGACCAAGAATATGTTTTTTCATATATTTTTTAAAATAATCTTTTAATAACCCACAACCCTTCTTTTAAAACTTCAGGTGTGGTTCATTTTCATATGATTCAGTCACTGGAATACCCTTTGCATCTGCTTCTGAACTCAGAACACTGTTTTCATCTGCTATAGACCCCAGAATATCTTCTTCATTTATACCAGGCCCTGAAACATCTTTTTCATTTTTGGAACTCAAAAGCTCTGTACTATGTGTATCCAGCCTAAGAATAGACCCCTCCTTATCCGCCTTTGAATGTCGTAAAAGCCGACTAAAGGATTACATCATGGAATGGGCAGCAGCATCCATATGAGTACTTAACAGTAATACTGCGATCCGCCCGCCAAGCGTAGTAATGGCAAATCCCTCCATTGTATTCAATGGGGGAGGCTTCGTCCAGCAGTAGACGTAAACAGGCTGATAAAGAAGATAAAGATAAAGCCGTGCATCCGCAAACACACAAAATAAATCTACAAACCACAAAAAGCCCCATATCATATACAATAATCACGTCCATGGATCAAAAGTCACATCCATGTGTATATTTTTACCCACGGATCCATAGAAGTGACGTCCACGGAAGAGAATTTTTGCTGTTATAATATTAAAAACCTAACCTCTGAATCAGGAATGAACAAGCAAATTTAGCTAAGTGTTTTTGGTGCAAAAGCGCATTAAAACCACAAAACCGAAGTGCATAATTGAAATTTACATACCTTTGACGATCACCACAGTTGTGACCACTTATGCTTGACAAGTTTTGAGAATAGAAAAACAACACGTATTATCTCGCAGGTGTTACGTCGCAGGCAGAAACTAACAACTGAGTCAAAAGATGGTGGATCTACCCTTGTCTATGCCCAGTAACGTTTGGATACACGGACGATATTTTTATAATTTTGCGACTGGTGTGACACTCAACCATGGAAGGGACAAAAAAATTGATCACAAACTTTATGTGAACAGTTGAAGAATGTTCTAGTATCTTTAGATACATTTGTTTTTATATTTACGGAGTAAATATATCCAATTTAATATTGGCATTCTTTTTTACACATTTATTCAGACAGATCAACCACAGTAATTTTTTTTCTTTATAAAAGCAGTGTGATCACACACACGGAAGGGACATTTTTGATGTTTTAAAAATTAATAAATAATAAACTATGCATTAAATTTATCCATTTATATACTAAAGTTATAGTATTTTATCTATACTTTATTAACACAAAGCAAGATTACTATATTTAGTTACTAAATGTAAGAAAACTGAAAGTCACAGTGGTTTTTTTCAAAAATGAGAATTACCCAAATAAATAAATAATGCTGGACAGTTCACACAACATTATCTAGCCCCAAGCTAAGCAGAGCTTGTGTTATGGGTACTAGATAACTGATATACTTAATACAATATATTACATAGATAGATATTTTTAATTATATATAGAAAATACCCAGAACACCCTGAACAAATATCTGCGATCGCACAAATATTTGTTCCGATGCGGGAATCGAACCCGCAGCCTCCTGCGTCGCAGGCCAACCTTCGCCCGCCGCGCCACAGAGGTCTCAATTACAGGCACATGAGTCTTTTCATCTTTGTCTCAGGGTGGCGGGCGCAGTGCAATGCCGCATAAGGCGCGTCCTAGGTGGACGTGACCTATGAGGTAATGTACTGTTCATAGGCAGAGGGTACCGTTTAACAACAGGTGGGCCATCTGCTTGAACCGTTATTCCAAGTAGTATGAAAAAATATATGGAAATCCATTATAACTACTATGTATGATTATTTCAGTAGATCTGGCAACATGGCTCAACGAGACTCGAGCCCAGTCTACTACAGGGAGGTCCAAAAGAACGCATACCTCAAAAGAATTCCCGATGACGTCAGCGGGGGTAAACTCAGGCCGCTGGCGCTCAAGGTCAGTTGTATGTCTATTTCAGTAGATTCAGTGACATGGCTCAGCGTGACTCGAGCCCCGTCTACTACAGGGAGGTCCAGAAGAACGCATACCTCAAGAGAATGCCCGATGACATCAGCGGGGGTAAACTCAGGCCGCTGGCGCTCAAGGTCAGTTGTATGACTATTTCAGTAGATTCAGTGACATGGCTCAGCGAGGCTCGAGCCCCGTCTACTACAGGGAGTTCCAGAAGAACGCATACCTCAAGAGAATTCCCGATGACGTCAGCGGGGGTAAACTCAGGCCGCTGGCGCTCAAGGTCAGTTGTATGACTATTTCAGTAGATTCAGTGACATGGCTCAGCGAGGCTCGAGCCCCGTCTACTACAGGGAGTTCCAGAAAAACGCATACCTCAAGAGAATTCCCGATGACGTCAGCGGGGGTAAACTCAGGCCGCTGCCGTTCAAGGTCAGTTGTATGAATATTTCAGTAGATCCAGTGACATGGCTCAGCGCGACCTTTGTTTTTACGTCGGGGGTTAATAAAACAATTCTTGTTTTTTTCCTACCCGGGGATTAATTAGTCTTTGCGGCATGGCATTATGCACATTTTGCGTAGATATATGTCAAAATGCGTATTGCACATATTGCGTAAATGTCAAGATACGTATTTAAAATTAGTCAAAAAGCGCGTTGGTCATTATGCGTCAGAACGGACTCGAGCCCCGTCTACTACAGGGAGGTCCAGAAGAACGCATACCTCAAGAGAATGCCCGATGACGTCAGCGGGGGTAAACTCAGGCCACTGGCGCTCAAGGTCAGTTGTATGTCTATTTCAGTAGATCCAGTGACATGGCTCAGCGAGACTCGAGCCCTTTCTACTACAGGGAGAACGCATACCTCAAGAGAATGCCCGATGATGTCAGCGGGGGTAAACTCAGGCTGCTGGCGCTCAAGGTCAGTTGTATGTCTATTTCAGTAGATCCAGTGACATGGCTCAGCGAGACTCGAGCCCCGTCTACTACAGGGAGAACGCATACCTCAAGAGAATGCCCGATGAGGTCAGCGGGGGTAAACTCAGGCTGCTGGCGCTCAAGGTCAGTTGTATGTCTATTTCAGTAGATCCAGTGACATGGCTCAGCGAGGCTCGAGCCCCGTCTACTACAGGGAGAACGCATACCTCTAGAGAATGCCCGATGAGGTCAGCGGGGGTAAACTCAGGCTGCTGGCGCTCAAGGTCAGTTGTATGACTATTTCAGTAGATCCAGTGATCTAGATCAGAAGATTTCGATGAAAAAGGCGTGTATATGTAAAATAATGATAAATGATAATTATAATTAAATTAAAAGATAACAATAAAATAAGAATTCCTTTCCGGGTAAGCCATGCAGAGACAATGCCCCCGGTGTTGGCAGCCTAGTTTGTAAGGACTAAGATATACACGCATCAGCTCCGAGAGCTGCCTTTGTATTATAAATAAATAAATAATAAATAATAATTCCTTCTGGGTAAGCAATAGACTATGCCGCTGGTGTTGCCAGTGTCTTCTGGCCAATTCGGGCAGACGCGGAACTCACTGTTTACCGTTTGGTCTATGTATACTTATGTCAAGGTCTTTTCTCTTCCAGAAAGCACCACTAAAACCCATGTGGACACAGCTCTGCGTGCACAACGGTCGCACGCCATACCTGGAGCAGTACCGGGACCCGGCGTCAGCGCGCGCGCACCGGCCGGCCTGGCGCGCCTCGCTCGTCACCGCGAGACACGTCACCGCCAGCGTCACGCCCAGAGACACCGAGTGCGACTTCCTGATCGACACACACCACGGCCCGGTCAGGATGTTGGCTCCGACATGGTGAGTACATAGCTTATATTTACTGTCTCGATCCGATCAAACCAGGTGGTTTTTACTAAAAACTTCCGTTCAATCAATACTAGATAATGCGAACTACTAAGGAGTGGAATATACTACCGTCGTCTGTCTTTCCTGAAAACTATAATCTGGGTCTCTTCAAGGCTAAAGTGAATAGGTGCCTTCTAGACCTTTGTGCTCCAACTTCGGCCACTCACAACACTCAACAGGTGAGATCGTGGTTAAATTAAGGTCTATCAATGCCCGCGCTGGCGTGGAAATGTGACGTGGACCTGCCTCGAAGTCAGACTATCTGCGACTCTTTGGTGTCCAAAGTCATCTGAGCGAAGCGGCGGTCCGAGTATAATCTACTAGGCGGGTACCCCACCGCACATAATCGTGCGCTGGGCAGTAAACCAGTTACTTTGCAAATTAGTTTTGGAGTGTCTTGTCTGTTTTACTGTCACTGTTAGCCTGTATCATCCCATTGTTGGGCAAAGGCCTGCCCCCATATCCTCCAGTCACTACGTTCCTGTGCTATTGTTTGCCAATCTATGTTAAAAGTGTCAGGGCTTCACATAGCGGTTATTTTGTCCCACAGCTCATCAGGCATGCGATAGACATGTCCAGCCCAATTCCAGTTCAGCTGGGCGGTTTTTTGTCCTACGTCGGCAATTTTAGTTTTGGAGCGCAGTTTGGTGTTTCGAATCCGGTCGGTTAATTTAACTCCCAGAATACTGCGTTCCATCGCCCGCTGGCAAACCATGAGTTTGGATTTCTGAATATTTGTCAAAGACCAAGTTTGCGACCCATAAGTGAGAACGGGAAGGATGCACATGTCCATAAGTTTGCGTTTTATCGGAAGGTTTCCTTTCATGAGCTCCTTCAATAAATAAATAAATAGTAAACTACATAAAAACATAGTAATTGCATAAATAAAACTAAGGAGATCATGAGAGGTAAACAGCTGGGATGGGCTGTGTTCGGAAAACCAGAGGACATTTTAAGGGACCCCAAAATGCCACAATGTCTGAAAACCAGACTGTATAACCAATGTGTCCTGCCCACAATGACGTACGGCGCCGAAGCATGGACGCTCACTAAGGAAGCTGTGCATAGAATGAGAGTCGCCCAAATGGCTATGGAGCGTGCCATGCTTGGAATATCTTTACTGGACCGTGTCAGCAATACGGAAATCCGAAGTAGCACAAAAGTGGCAGGTATCGGAGACCGTATTGCGACACTAAAGTGGCGCTGGGCAGGACACATGGCCAGATTTGGCGACGGCAGGTGGTGTAAGGCCCTGACCGAGTGGTGGCCGAGAGGGAGCACTAGAGGCCGTGGTAGACCATCAGCCAGGTGGGCGGATGATACAGATGCCCCGTAGAGAAATACCTGGATGTGAATCGCACAGAACCGTTTGGAGTGGCGTTTGAGGGAGGAGGCTTATACCCAGCAGTGGGCTATTATTTGAGCTGCCAGTGATGATGATGATGATGAAATTACATAATTATCCTACGATCTAATAATAAATAATAATAATAAATAATGCTGGACAAGTTCACACAACATTATCTAGCACCAAGCTAAGCAGAGCTTGTGTTATGGGTACTAGATAACTGATATACTTAATACACAACTGAGTTAAATGTTAAGTTTTTTTATATTCTACTTGGAATGGCGGATCAAGCAGATAGCCCACCTGATGATAAGCGGTACCCTCTGCCTATGAACAGTGCATTACCTCATAGGTCATGTCCACCTAGGACGCGCCCTATGTGGCATTGCAATGCGCCCGCCACTCTGAGACATAAACACATGGTGGTAGTACTTCCCCGGACGAACTCTTTCACAAAAAAGCTCTACTACTACTCATGCGCTCTACGTTCATGTAACGCTTCGTGACACTGTTGGATGTAATGTTCCAGGGAGTGCATGCAGGACTGGGTCAGCACACTGCGCAACAAGCTGCACGAGCTCAGGATAGTGCCTCTCTGCGAGAACGTGTACATGTCCCCGCCCGTCGCGCCGCCCCCCCGCGCCGCCGCGCGCGACCCTACCTCCCCGCTGCCGCCCACGCCGCCGCTACCGCCTGACAGGTGAGTGCTGGAGTACCATCCGACTCGGGCGATGCCAATCTAATCAAGTTCAACGCCTCTAAAATGCAGGCTTGTCTCTTGTCGGCGTAGAAAAATCATAGTTGACAATAAGACTGCGTTTCGGAAATATGCCATTAAATAAACGGCAGTGCTAAACGAGACGCGGGGGGAGTGCGTCGCATTCACTCACCTTGAAAAAGACTCTCGAAACGGGTCGAAACAATGTCGGTGCTTACATCGATTTAACGGTACGTGAAAATTTCCCGTTTTTATAAAATAATTGCCATTAAATAGTTTCAAATACTTGATGAGGAAAGTGGATAGCCCTGATTGTGAAGTATGTGAAGTAAACGAAGATGTGTACCTTTTAATGGAGTGTCTTCGGAGTGCAGCTATGAGAGCGCAAATGTACCAGTTTAAAGGTGTACAGCTCGATGTGGGTCTGTTTCAGAGCATGTTGTCTGCGCAAACATCAGACGCAGCCATCATGCTCGACCAGTCCATATATGGGCTGGTTCAATAAATTTGATAAGTGACTTGGGAGAGAGAACAATGGACATAGACGACAACCGACTAAAATTCCGAAAAAAAAGATAGTTTCTCCAAGTTCATGTCTTCCGAAATGTACCTGTAGCTATAGGAGATCACCTCGAGCTCTTAGGCGTTTCGCTCACGCCTACTCTCAACTTTGGCTCCTACATCGAGTCTAAGGCAAAAACTGCTGCCATGAAGCTAGGCATTCTGAATAAGGTAAAGCGTTACTTCACGCCAGGACAGCTTCTGAGTCTATATAAAGCACAAGTCCGGGCTGGTATGGAGTACTGCTGCCACATTTGGGATGGCTCGGCCAAACACCAGCTCGCTGCCTTAGACTCGATGGAACGCAGAGCTTTCAGGCTTATAGGTGAGCAACATATGACGGAGACTAAGATCCAGAGTCTCGAGCACCGCCGTAAAGTCGCATGCCTTTCGATCTTCTATAGGTTACATTTCGGGGAATGCTCCCAGGAACTTCACGATCTGATCCCACCATCTCCTTTTCATCATAGGACGAGCAGGCGCATGGCTCGGTACCGCCGGTTTTTATTGAAATAAAGATATTTCAAATATTATATATATATTATAGATATATAGACATTGATCTCGTGAAATATAGATATTTTAAATATAGGTAAAAAACCATGTATGAACCCTCCGTTTTATTGTATTGATCTTATTTGAAAGGAGTCTTCAGGATATCGTGACGCTGCCCAAGGAGACTGATCCTGATGACGTGCCCGATTTCGTCGCTAAAGAGCTGCATAAGCTCCCACCAGTGGGATTCTACCACGTCGACGTCACCAGGCTACTGAGAGACATCGTGTTCCTGAAGACAAGCCTGGCTGTAGGGCAGGCTAAGTTGGAGGCGTCCGATGATGCTATCTCCGGTCTGCGTGCTGAGTTGGTGTCATTACGTGACATTAATTTAGTAAGTAGGTCGTCCTCCTCTAACGAGGTCAACTTGCAGCAAGGTACAAAGTGCACTCTGTCAGTGTTGAGTGTCGAGTCGGAATGTGTCGGCTCAGCGGATTTGTCGCTCGCCGCCGCAATTACACCGAACGCGTGCCCTCGGCCCGCCGCCAGCATGTCTCGCACTGCAGAGAAGCCGACGCCGGTCACGCTGGTTCCTCCCCGACAGCATGACTACGCTTCTGCAGCGGCTAGCAACTCGGCTGCCTCTCAGAAAAAACGGAAGAAGCGGAACTGTGAACCAGTTCGCAGCGCTGCAACCGCTAGGGCTCCAAGGAAAGAGCCATGTGATGCAGAGGGCTTTATTGAGGTGATAAGGAAGAAACGGAAGCCCTCTAGCCGGAACCAGTGTGGTACTCATCTATCCAGTGAGCAGCACTTCCGAGTGGAGGTACCCACTCCGCAGATATACGTGTCCCGCGTGTACTTAGAAGTGAAGGCCGCAGAGGTGGTGGAATACATCAGGAAGAAAGCCGGAGTGGGATTGAGGGTCATGAAGTTGTACTCTCGTCATAATGTGAGCTTTAGCTCATTTATGGTGAGGGCCCCTTCGGAAAATGTGAAAACTTACTTGAGCCCTGACTTCTGGCCGAAAGGGGTGAAGTTACGGCGGTTCAAGGACCGCCTGTCACGTGATCGCCCGGGCCGCGACGCGTCGGCGATCACACGTGTGTTAGATTAAGTTATAAATTAAGTGTTTTATATGTATGTTAGTTCCAAAGGTATTTATGTTGATATGGGCTTAATGTTTAGGTTTAGTGCATTTCTCAGTAAGCCTGAAATAAAGATTTTGAATTTGAATTTGAATTTATTTATTCAATTTTTGACCCAATAATCTGTACCATATTGACAAACAATCGAATCTAGCCAAAGTTAGAGGTAACTTTGTGATTTCTTTTCTATCGAGAAAATGTTGTCCTATCGTGTTTCTGTCTGTCCTCGGTATTGTAATGTAGTATCCATGAATATTTAATAATAATAATAATCTTGTATTTATAATTTTAATATTATTCTTGATTTAGACAGTTACAAATCTAATCTTAGATTGGTAATATTGCGTTATACCCCACCTTAACATCAGGTGGACTATCTGTTTGATCCGTCATTCCAAGTAGTATATTAATTTTAAAAAAAGTTTTAAGTTACTATATTTCTGATTTTCAGAGTGCCCGGCATAGACCTAACATCAGTCACACGAGCGCCCCCCATCCCCGAAACACCCCCCGAACCAATCACTCCAGAATCACCCCCAGAAACCCCCCATGAGATAGACATATCCACCTGGGACGATCTGTCCTTACCCAGCACAAGTCAGGCTCCAACCAGCGTCGCGAAGATTTGCGGGCAGAACATATGCTTGGACGATTCCATCTTCAGGAGGGGTGGAGTGGGGGGTGAGGAGAGTGGGGGGGAGTTTGACAGTGATGGTGGTAGTGAGGGCAGTTATCGGCAGACGGTGGTGGTCGGGCGCACTAAGGAGGCAGAAGACATAACAAGGTAAGTAAATTATTTAAAAAAAAAACTGCCAAAGTGCGAGTCGGACTCGCGCACGAAGGGTTTCGTACCATTATCTAAAAAAATGGCAATAAAATTACGTTTGTTTTAAGGGAGCCCTCTTAAATATTTATTTTATTCTGTTTTTAGGGTTCAGTACCCAAAGGGTAAAACGGGACCCTACTACTAAGACTCCGCTGTCCGTCTGTCCATCTTTCACCAGGCTGTATCTCATGAACCGTGATAGTTAGACAGTTGAAATTTTCACAGATGATGTATTTCTGTTGCTGCTATAACAGCAAATACTAAAAAACAATAAAATAAATATTTTAGGGGGCTCCCATACAAAAAACTTGTTTTTTTGTTTTTATTGTTAATGGTACAGAACCCTTCGTGCGCGAGTCTGACTCGCACTTAGCTGGTTTTTTTAAATTACGTTTAAATTAGATTTTAAATTATTTTTTGTAATTTTGATGGCATTTTAACCGGTGTAACTTGGATAAATAGCACATGTGTGATGTAGTGAAATTTAAGTGTATTGCGTAATAATAATAAAACAGAAATACACACTCTGTGTACATGTCAAACTGTCTCTATAACTAACTAGTGAATAATAGCAATGAAAAATTCACAGTTTGATTACATGTGTAAAACAGAAATATACACTCCGTGTTAATGTTCAACTGTCTCTATAACTCACTAGTGAATAATAGCAATGAAAAATTCACAGTTTGATTACAGGTGTAAAACAGAAATATACACTCTGTGTTAATGTTCAACTGTCTCTATAACTCACTAGTGAATAATAGCAATGAAAAAGTCACAGTTTGATTACAGGTTTCATTATGTACCTAATTGCGGTGAAATTAGAGCCACTTTATGAGCAAGTGTGTTGATAAAAATATAATTTATATCACTTGACATTGGCGAAATTGTTTGGAGCACTCCTAAGAAGCCATTATAAGAAGAGAAGAAGATGTCAATTCAACTCAATTCAATTTATACCATAGGCTCACTTGCTAATAAGTCAAGTCAAATAAAACACAAAACTCAAATGATAAAAAAAAAAAACAGTAGCTGCAATAGCATTGCCAAATTATTATATACCACCAATCGTATTTTTATATAAAAAAAAAAAAAATGTCAAAGTCAGATCAAATGTCACAATGTTTAAAAATATCTTTGTCAGCAAAGGCTTCGTCAAGTCGATAATAGCTTTTACCATGGACGTAGTATACAAAAGGACTGAGCGCTCGCAGCTGAAAAACAAGCCGAGCAAGATATGTACTGTAGAGACAGTGTGTCTCTTTCTAATACGGTGACCATACAAAAAAATGCCCAGAAGACTTTTTCCATAGACACTTATGAACGTGGATTGAAACAAACATTATTTAAATCTAATTATTTATCACAGTTATTTATGCAGCCAGATTCATACTGGAGGCTTGGTAAGTGATCAGTATCACGAATCGATAACACTTTTTGTTAATTTTGTAAAATAAAATGTTGACCTCCCCTAATAGATGACTCGGGACTGGGCTTGCGTATGTAGGAAATACGTTTTTTTTCCAATATCACAGAAAGTGTTATCGAACCTTCTTACTGATTACTTACCGAGTGTTCAGTGTCGGCAAACGGCGTGACTCGTGACTCTGCCATGCCGTGATGTTTCTCGTCTGCCGGGCGTCCCGCGACGGCCAACTTTTTAATTTTTAGTATCGATGACCTCTTAGTATTTACCTATAAAATGGTCATGGTCACCCTTGCTATCATAAAGCTATCATTTCAAGTGTTAGAAAGGGACAAACTGCCTCTATTCTACCTATCTCTCTTGGATCGTTTTTCCTCTATGACGGTAATCTAAATTGAGTCTTAACCTAATGGAATAATGTCTTGTTTCGGTATTATAATTTTTTAGAGCGCTCAGTCCTTTTGTATACTAAGTCCATGGCTTTTACCGACTAATCGATGGTTCATACAAAAATATGTTCTGGCATCGATCTTACATTAGTAGGTAACATATTATATAATTTGATTGAATTACAAATAAAACTTTTCGAGTTTTTTTTTTTTTTTTTATAATCTCGTTTTTGGGACTACCAAGTTATTTTTATGTCTTGTATTGTAATCATGTCCATCCTTTGCTAATTTAAAATTATGTAAATTGTTCCTAGCATAAATTAAATTCTTGTAGATGTAATCTCCAACCATCGTCATTACACCTACTTCCCTAAATTGGTCTGTACATGATTCCAAAAACCTAGTACGTAGCGTATTGCACGTTTTTGTGACAAAAAATACTCTGTTTGCATCAGCTGCCCTCCCCCAAATAATATTCCGTAGGTCATAACAGAATGGAAATAGCCAAAGTAGACAATACGTGCTGCTTTTATCCCCCCTATCTTCCTGATTTTTCTTATGGCATAGGTTGCCGAGCATAGTCTTTTTGTTAATGCATCAATATGTACAATCCAAGTCAGTATAGTGTCAAGCCAAATACCTAAAATCTCGACTTTGTTACTATTTTCTACGTTTAGGGTCTCTAATGTGTCCTTCATAAGATGTCCGGATAGGTCATTGGGTCTAGTACTAAGGAAGAACGGGGTTATATTCGTCTTGTCTACTTTAAGGAGCATATTATTTACTGAAAACCATATTTTTTATTTATCTATTGACTCAACCACATTTTTATTCGCTCTTTCATAAGAGGAATCCTTATAAACTAAACAAGTTTCGTCTGCAAATAAAATTACATCTACATTGTCGAGTACAATCGATACGTCATTTATATATAACAAGAAGAGCAAAGGTCCCAAGATCGACCCCTGTGGGACACCCAACTTTACTTTGCATTCTATTGAGTTGCATTTAAGTTGAGAGTTCTATTGCGTTGCATATATTCATATTTGACTAGTAGATAACGATATTTATTTATATTCCAGAGACCGGCCCTCAAACATAACCGTCATCCAAGTCTGCAACAAAGAGGCTCCACACACAGCAATACCCGTTATAGGCCTTGAAACAGACATTTTCGACTTCCAGTTTAAAACTACCCCCACTACACAGAACCCTGACTTTATCAACATAGTCAACACAGAGACCGTACATGACTATGGAACCGTGTTCACTGACAACGAATCCAACTACGGGCACTTGAGTTTGACAACCACTGTCAGTTTGACAGGAGACGTCAGAGCCAAAGACAACGAGGATTTGTATGAAAGACTATGTATGGCTTCGACTAAACCGTCACCACTACCTGTACGGAGGTTAAAAACTATAGATAAATTAAGAAAGTCATCGCTACCGAACTTAGACTCAGACAATTCTACATATGAATATCTATTTTTAAGTGAAAATAACAATAGTAGTTCAAATAATTCTAATACAACTTATGATAATATTACAACTATATCTAATAATAGTACACCGATATCTAATAATAGTACACCAATATCTAATAATAGTACACAAATATCTACGCATAGTACACAAATATCTAATAATAGTACACAAATATCTAATAATAGTACACCAATATCTAATAATGGTACACCAATATCTACGCATAGTACACAAATATCTAATAATAGTACACCAATATCTAATAATAGTACACCAATATCTAATAATGGTACACCAATATCTACACATAGTACACAAATATCTAATATTAGTACACAAATATCTAATAATAGTACACCAATATCTAATAATAGTTCACCAATATCTAATAATAGTACACTAATATCTGCGAATAGTACACAAATATCTAATATTAGTACACAAATATCTAATAATAGTACACCAATATCTAATAATAGTTCACCAATATCTAATAATAGTACACTAATATCTGCGAATAGTACACCAATATCTGCGAATAGTACACTAATATCTACGAATAGTACACAAATATTTACACATAGTACACCAATATCTGCGAATAGTACACCAATATCTACACATAGTACACCAATATCTACACATAGTACACCAATATCTACACATAGTACACCAATATCTGCGAATAGTACACCAATCTCAGTCAGTAGTACAACTATTAGTAGCACATCAAATGTGACAGAAATCAACTGTAATAGGCATGTGAATTCGGTCTCTGTAAGTAATGTAGACTCTAATGCAAGGAGCGTACAGTCGAATATTGTGAGGACGCCGAGTCAGAACGCATATGATGCTCCGACAAGACCAGAAAGGAGGTTACAAAATGAAGGACCGAAAACTAATGGGAAAGTAGGTAAGTTAATTACCCTTTTTACTAGCTTTTATTTGACTTGCAATGTATGTATGTATGTCCGGGTGGAATCTTGCAACTGAAATTTAAAGCTGTTATCCTCCACCGATTGAGCTGAAATTCGGCATACGTGTCAAGTTTAGTCTACCTGACTCGTTGGGCAGAAGCCGTTGAGAGTAGAGGAGAGGCTTTGGCAGTTAGTTTGGACGTCGCGAAGGCGTTCGATCGAGTTTGGCATAGGGCACTTCTATCGAAGCTTCTTTCGTATGGCCATCCCGAGGGCTTATGCAATTGGGTCGCCTGTTTTCTATCCGGGCGGAGCATTAAATCCGTAGTTGACGGATCCTGCTCATGTTCCATGCCCATCAACGCTGGTGTTCCCCAAGGGTCAGTGTTATCGCCCACGCTTTTCATCATGCACATCAATGATATGCTATAAATTAGCGGTCTCCATTGTTATGCGGATGACAGCACCGGTGATACCTTCTACTCAGGCCGCGCAAACGCCTCTTGTGCCGAAGTGGATGAGAATAGATCAACCATTGTGTCTGAAGTGGAAAGCTCCTTCGAGTTCAAAGCTCGTGTATTAAGTTAGTTGTATGTATGTTTCAGAGAAGTCGGAGCCACAGCACAAGCCTATTTGGAAGCGGGGCCTAACTGAGCTGTCTCTCCTGAGCAGACTGAGGGGGCTAGGCCACGGGAGGACGGCTGACAGCCCGGGCAGGAACACCGACTGTCATGACAGGTCAGTCATTGTCATTATTATCTTTAGTTAACTAAGTAAAACTTAGCAAAAGCCTATTTGGAAGCGGGGCCTAACGGAGCTGTCTCTCCTGAGCAGACTGAGGTGGCTAGGCCACGGGAGGACGGCTGACAGCCCGGGCAGGAACACCGACTGTCATGACAGGTCAGTCATTGTCATTATTATCTTTAGTTAACTAAGTAAAACTTAGCAAAAGCCTATTTGGAAGCGGGGCCTAACGGAGCTGTCTCTCCTGACCAGACTGGGCGGGCTAGGCCACGGGTGAGGGCTAGGCCACGGGAGAAGGGCTGACAGCCCGGACAGGAACACCGACTGTCATGACAGGTCAGTCATTGTCATTATTATCTTTAGTTAACTGAGTAAAACTTAGAACAACCCTATTTGGAAGCGGGGCCTAACGGAACTGTCTCTCCTGACCAGACTAAGGGGGCTAGGCCACGGGAGGAGGGCTGACAGCCCGGGCAGGAACACCGACTGTCATGACAGGTGGGTCATTGTCATTATTTTCTTTATTTAAAGTAAATGCTCCGTTTTTTTTTTAGAGTTTTTTGCCCATTACAGCTCATTGACACTTCTTCAGATAGCGAAAGTTGAGTTTGCGAGAACTAGGAGACTTAACACACATGCTTTAATTGATAGTATCTCATAAATATCATCAGTTTAGCTACAATACAACTAAATAAAAAAAACACAAAATGTGTTTAGGGGGATGTGTTTTTACAAGCTTTATATTAACTTTCAATGTAAGTATGTCCGGGTGGAATCTTGCAACTGAATTTTAAAGCAGTTATTTTCAACCGATTGAGCTGAAATTTGGCATAGCTTACATTTTCCGATGACAATACAATATGATGGTGACAGCGAGCTGATCTGATGATAGAGACGGAAGGTGGACAACGGAACTCCTCGAGGGATAATAGTAGACTGGTCGTGTTTAGGCTCATTTTAATCAGCACACGGTTACGATCACTAATTTTATAAAGCTTGTATTGAAAAATATATTTTTAACAAAGAACTTATTTCTTTCTTTGAAAAAAAACTAGGCGTCATTGCGGCGTAGGCGGCGTTACTGATGACCTTGACGACCAGGAGGACATAGAGAGGGAGCGTAGGGCATTGGCAGTCAGATGTAATATGCTGGCACGCAGGTTTGCTCGTTTCAGTAGGCAACTGAAAATAACTCTCTTCAAAGCCTACTGCCAATCTTTCTACACGAGCAGCCTGTGGAACAGCTATACGCAGAAGTCGCTTAGTGCCCTGCGCGTCCAATATAATAATGGTTTTAGGATGCTGATGGGACTTCCTCGCTTCTGCAGTGCATCAGCGATGTTTGCGGAGGCTCGGGTTGATGGTTTCCACGCCATCATCCGTAAGAGAACTGCCTCATTGCTCAGCAGAGTGCGGAGCAGTTCCAACGGCATCCTGCAGCTCATTCCCGATCGCTATGACCTGCCAGTGATGAAGGCTTTTATCCGGGTCCAGCTTAGGTATTCGGGGTACAAGTGAGGTGGTTAAGTGAAGTGAAGTGTCATCCATAGATAATGCTGTCATCGAGACAGCCATGAGAGAGCATGAATTTTTGACACATCGAACTTTACCGCAGTCAAATATTATCTTACTGCGCAACGCGTGACTTCACCCGTGACTCGCTCAACGAGTTCACCGAGTCCCGAATACCACGGCTGATCAGGTAGGTAGTCTCGCTGGAGTCGGTTTGGTCGGGATTCGGATGGGAGTTTTCTCTTAAACATATAGCTGTAACTGATGTATTTAAAACATAGTTTTTAAGAATATATACTGTAGCGTTTGAGGGTAGCATCATTTGCTGTTACTAACTTCTTACTATATGTTATGTCTGCCTACCCACAATAAATCAGTTAGCGGTAGTCTTTCTATCATTGAACACCACATGTGGCGCAGCCGGTAGGATCATATTTCACACCTGCCAAATTATAACAATCATTTATTTTTAACTTTAATATTCTGATCCACATACGTCACATTAACGGTGGGGCTAACAAATAATGGACTATAGGTCCATTATTTGTTAGCCAATAATGGACCTGTAATGTCTGATTTAATAAATTAATTTAATTAAATTGCTCTGACTAAAAGTCTGCCCTGTCTGTTCCAGGAGTGACGTGACGTCGCCTGCTAAGGTGCTGCACCGCTCGCGACCTGACGCGAGGGTCGACAGGAGCAGACGACGGAGCAGTTCTCTTACTAACGGTTGGTATTGCTTTAAACACTGGTTTGTTGTGGTCACACTGCCTGCTTACTTTTGAGTGTAGAGAGCCCTCTCATTGTAGTTTTTAGGGTTCCGCACCCAAAGGGTAAAATGGGACCATATTACGAAGACTCCGCTGTCCGTCTGTCACCAGGCTGTATCTCATGAACCGTGATAGTTAGACAGTTGAAATTTTCACAGATGATGTATTTCTCTAAAAATGTGTTTATGGGTATCGTAGCTAAACTGATGATTTTTATGAGATACTGGTAGCGATTTGAGATTACCACTTTCTAAAGCTAAAGTTAATTTTAAAGATGCTAATTTAGTTTAGGTTTAGTGATTCTGCATTTGAGTTTCGCCTCCTTACTAAAATAAACAACGATAGTTAGCCACCCAAGTTGAATAAACCATAGACAACTTAATGATTCTAGGTTTTTGCCAGTTAAAGCTGTGCGCAAACAGAGTGTGGCCATTACATAAATTTCGGAAAATACCGGTTATTTTGCAGTCCATTTAAAGTGCGGAAACGTGGATGTATTGATAAAAACATTGATTTGTTTTGTTTTTACAAAGATAATTATACCTGCAGGTGTATTTTTTATAGTATTTATCACTTAATGAGGAAATAATGGGCCATATTATATTTTACTTCTGGCAACATCGTCAGCGAACCAAACTCTTGTTTGTGCTATCCTATTATATATTCTGTGCCCTTGTCATCCAATTTTCTTTGCCGCCAAGATACAAATCTTCTGTGTTTGTTGGATAACTATGGATAAAATGGATAACTCACGTAAAAGAGTAAATAAAAAACAGCAACACCTGATGGTGGAATCCCTGCACGCTAACATGGAGGTGGCAAGAGGTTGGTACATTCAATTGCGTTGAATCACCATGAGTTGTTTTATTACTCAAATCTTTGTAGTTAATTTATAATTGTACATGTAAAAACTTTATTTTTTCAGGAAACTCTGTTAATGCAGATTTCTCTGAGCTGTGGTCGAGGCTGGCCACTCAGCTCAATTGCCTTGGGTGCAGGAAAACTGCAGAAGAGTGGCAGTAAGTGAGTTTAACAATACCTACAAATAGATACAAGATCAAAATAATATGGCTGCTAATATGTATTAATATGTTAGGTGTGGTCTGTATGGGTGGTAAAGGTGAAAACGAAGGCGAGGAAGGTCTGGGACTCAATAAATGCCACAAGTGGCGGTCCCCCAAAAGACCCATTGACTTCAACAGAAGAAAAAGTAATTGAAAACCTGGGGTCGGCCGCCATCTATAGAGTCACGAACCGTGAATACCCCAGAATAGTTTTTTTTTGAATGCTTCTTGAATTACGGAACAAGTAGATGGCCCACCTGATGTTAAGAATGTTAGTAAGAGCGTACAGGGTGCGTGCCATAGTGAGGCTCGTTTAAAGTGAAAATGTATGGCCCAGTACCTGTATCGTTGTAATGTGTTTGTATGTAAGGCAAGCGTTGCAATCATGTTTCAGGACCCGCCTTCACCTATATCACCACCAGATGTACCACCAGATGTACCACCACCGCTGAGCCCCCCCACACATAACGCTGGACCGGCTAGCAGACGCCGGCATTATAGGCGGCCTAATGCGGCTGAGCCCCTGGGTAGGGTATTGCAAAGAAACAGTACCCTGCACAGGGAATCAATGCTTAAGGCGGCCGAATGCCTGGCGTCTGCAATAAGGGAGTCTGCGGCGATGATGTGTGAGGTCGTGAGGGAGTCCACACAGAAAATTATTGCCACACTTCCTGAACCTCAGCAGATGGTAGTGTTCACAGCGGCGGGACCCCAGCAGCAAACTGACGGCGGTGAGGCTGGCCTCCACCACAGTCTATGAAAAATATGTTGAGGAATTGTTAAGTTTTTTTAAAATAAATGTATATAATTGCGTAGAAGTTTTTAATATTAATAATATTAATATTCGTTATTCTAGCTATGTAAAACCCACTACAAAGGCCTAATGATAGGTAATATAGTAAGGCTAGACTAGTCTAGCCTAGTCTAGCACGTAAACATCAATGGAACTTCTTAATTTGGTAACTCAAATAAGATGTATCTACCTATCACACATAAAATAACCTTTCTGATGCATGAACCACTGCCGCAACAACAAATTCATCGTCCATATTTCAGATATAATAGTTTTAAATGTAGAGATTACTTGCTCAGTGAGTTTATGATGCGATTTAATATAATTCGTTCATTAAAATTTAGAGAATTCAAAAATTTGTCTGGCGCCAAATTTAGCAGGGACCTCTGCAGGTGGCTGCTAAAATAGAAAGGAATTTCTTAATATTAAGTCTAAAGTGACAGATAGCCATGACGTTTCAAATGCAGACTAGCTAATTTGAATAACTAAAATGGCCGATGACGTCATACTTTTTATTTTAGAGAATTTTAGAAATAGAGAGTTTCGTTTCGAATACCAACACGTGCTAAACCAATTTTAGTTAGCTATAACTTTAGCGAGTGCAATTTCAAATCGCTACCACTATCAATTAAAACATGTGTGTTAAGTCTCCTAGTTCTCGCAAACTCAACTTTCGCTATCTGAAGAAGTGTTGATGAGCTGTAATGGACAAAAAACACCAAAAAAAATGAATTTCGCACCGCAAGCGAGAGCATCCACCTTAACACTTAAGACCTTTAAACAATGTTCTGGCAAATAAAATTATCTTTCTTATCTTAAATTATTTTATAGTATCTTAAATTATCTTATCGTATCTTAAATTATCTTATCTTAAAGAAAGAAAGAAAAGAAAGAAAATTTAGAAAGAAAAGTATCTGATATTATCTTATCTTAAATTATTTTACACAATGTTCCGGCAAATATAATTATATTATCTTATCTTATCTTAAATTATGTTATGTTAACGTGTCCGTCGCTCCTCAGGCCAGTCCCCGCCCCCGCGCGCCCCCGCGGCGCTGCAGCCGCTGCGTGCGCGGCAAGCGGCGGCGCTGGAGGCGGCGCAGCGGCGCGGCGCGGCCGTGGTGGGCTGCGCGTCCGCGGCGGACCCGCCCCTCTTCGCGGACTACAACAAACAAGTGTGGTGAGTGCAATGTACGAGACTAGGTGCCCTATTTAACAGGGACAGGGACTTTTGTTGCTGATAGTACATTGTTTTGCGCAATAAAGAATATTCTATTCTAATTTTATAAAACGGGAATTTTTACGTATCGTTATATCGATGTCAGCACCGACATTGTTTCGATTCGTTCCGAGAGTCTTTTTCAAGGTGAGTGAACGCGACGCACTCACTCCGCGTCCCGTTTAGCACTAATCCGCTCCGTGCGAGCTGCTATACCCTCGGCAGCAGCTCGTGAAAATTCCCGTTATAAAATGAATGTTTATGATTCACGAAAGTTTTATAGTAAAATATTATATTCTATTTTATTGTATGGTTTTGTGCAGGGTGGCGTGGTGGGGCGCGGGCGGCCCGCGGTGCGCGGGGCGCGGCGGGGACCGCGTGTGCGGGCTCCGCGCGTGCGCGCCGCGCGACGCCGCGCATGCGCGCCAGCTGGTGCACTCCTCATACGCACACGGGGTGAGTCAACCAATGGGGAGCCACAGGCAAAACTAATCTCAGATGGCGCCACCATCGCTGGTGCATGTCATTTAGTGGTCTTGTCTTTTTCTCATCAGAAGGGAAACGGTGTGTACCTTTATTTGTACACTGAAATGCACTACACAGGGGCATGTTTTATACCAGACAATTATTTAATGATTATTTACTAAAATTGACAATATTTTTATAAACATTTATAGACCTATGTTTGGCTACGAAAAAACATCAGCGATTATGCGACACCTAGCGGGATAAATAAACAGTGTGTCTCCCCGTTGCCACCTGTAATATACTGACCCCCTATTCCCTAACTGACTAACGTTTGACAAGTAAAATGGCAGATTGTATCCCCCACTGAAAGTCACTCGGTGACAAACGTTTGACAAGTAAAATGGCAGATTGAATCCCCCACTGAAAGTCACTCGGTGACTAACATTTGACAAGTAAAATGGCAGATTGAATCCCCCACTGAAAGTCACTTGGTGACTACCGTTTGACAAGTAAAATGGCAGATTGAATCCCCCACTGAAAATCACTCGGTGACTAACGTTTGACAAGTAAAATGGCAGATTGAATCCCCCACTGAAAGTCACTCGGTGACTAACGTTTGACAAGTAAAATGGCAGATTGAATCCCCCACTGAAAGTCACTTGGTGACTAACGTTTGACAAGTTCAAAGTTCATTCATTTAGAATTGTCAAATTGATTGTAATTTTACTTGTCAAACGTATTCAGTGGGTATTCCCCCACTGAAAGTCACTCGGTGACGAAAGAATCTGCCATTTTTGAAAAAAACGTGGTCATTTTTGTTTAATTACATTTTAATGTGTTTTTTCAAGTTATTTCGTGTAATTTTGGTGTCATTGTAACCGGTGTAACTTGGATAAATAGCACATGTGTGATGTAGCTAAATTTAAGTGTATTGCGTGTCTTTTCGGAATGTTTTTTGTTTTTTTAGTGTAGACTTCATCAACATTTAACAAAACTCTAAAGGGCATTTATATATTATTTGTTTGTACACTAAAACACGGTATCACAGCGTGCGCTCGCCTTCAAGCCTCATACAAAAATGTTTGTCGAAACTGTTTCTTTTTTTATTTTATTTTTTTTATACTACTTGGATGACGGATCAAGCAAGAGGCCCACCTGATGTTAAGCGGTAACCTCTGCCTATGAACAGTGCATTACCTCATAGGTCACGTCCACCTAGGACGCACCCTATGTGGCATTGCACTGCGCCCGCCACCCTGAGACATAAAGATGAAAAGTCTCATGTGCCTGTAATTTCACCGGCACCCTTACCCTTCAAACCGGAACACAGCAATGCGAGCACTACTGCTTTGCGGCAGAAATAGGTATGGTGGTAGTACTTCCCCGGACGAACTCTTTCACAAAAAAGTAGCTTTACTACTACAACCTATAGCGCATTAAAGATGATGATGAAATTAGTGATCGTAACCGTGTGCTGATCACAATGAGCCTAAACACGGCCAGTCTACTATTATCCCTCGAGGAGTTCCGTTGTCCACCTTCCGTCTCCATCATCAGATCTTGTTTTTAAAAACTTGTTTCTTGCATTACAGATAGATATATTGTTCCACCGCGTGCCGTTGGGAAAAATATACGTCGTCAGCAAACGGGACCAAGAGACTATTGGTAGGTTATTTACTTTTACAATTTGCCTGAATTTCATGATATCTATATCTACATTAATATTATAAAGAGGAAAGATTTGTATTTTTGTGTGTGTATGTTTTTAATGAATAAACTCAAAAACTACTGTGCCGATTTCAAAAATTCTTTCACTATTGGAAAGCTACATTCACCCTGAGTGATATAGGCTACCAGGGGGGGGGGGGGGGATAGGACGGGGGGCTGTTTTTCATCCTGAAACTACCCGTGCGAAGCCGGGACGAGTCGCTAGTTTTAAAAGAAAGCTCTATGTCGTTGAGAGGGCATAGTCGTAAAATATCCCGTGGACCATCCAACACAAACACTGCACAGCACTTCCTTAGTAACAGAGTGGTCCATAATTGGAATGATTTACCTGAAGATGTTGTTACTGCCACATCAATAAATGCTTTCAAGAACAAATTAGATAACTGGTTGCGAACGAACAAACTGTTAACAATTAAAGATGTAATCAGTGCAGCGAGTGAAACTAAGACATTTCAACACTCTGAAATAGGCACATCAGCGAAAGCTGCTCGACTATAATTTTAAATAATTTAATAATAACTAGGGTGACCAAGACAGAACTGGTGGCATGAAGTAGTGGTACATCCACGACTCCACGTGTTTTTTTTACATTTTTAGTATTAGTAGTAAGCAAAGTAGGGGATGAAAAGACTCGACGTAATTTACAAAAAGCTGGCCAGACCAGCTGTTTTTTTTATGCTTCTTGGAATAACAAATCAAGCAGATGGCCCACCTTTTGTTAAGCGGTACCCTCTGCCTATGAATAGTGCATTACCTGATAGGTCGTCCATCTAAGACGCGCCCTATGCGGCATTGCACTGCGCCCGCCAACCTGAGATATAAAGGTGAAAAGTCAATAATCAATAATTAATAATCATTTATTTCATACATTGCTAGATACATTGATATTGCATTGTATTGATACATACGTCACTTATATACTATATACTTACTTATTGCACTTTATACGCTTATAACTATAGTCTCATGTGCCTGTAACTTCACTAGCACGCATTCCCTTCAAACCGGAACACAGCAATGCGAGCACTACTGCTTTGCCGCAGAAATAGGTATGGAGGTAGTACTTCCCCAGACGAACTCTTTTACAAAAAAGCTTTACTACTGCTGCTAGCTTTTTGTGAAAGAGTTTCGTTCGATTCCCAGACGAAGCAAGTAATTTTTAGAAAATCTTTGAATGCAGTTGAATTGAATTTGAATTGAATTACTAAGTTTTTAAAATAAAACAAAGTCTCCTTTCAGCAAAATCTCCTATCTACAATATTTAAGGTACTTTCATTTCGCATAGTCTTGGGATGCCCTGTATACTGTGAAAAATGTGAGGGTGCCAACAATAAATAAATAATAAATAATGCTGGACAGTTCACACAACATTATCTAGCCCCAAGCTAAGCATAGCTTGTGTTATGGGTACTAGATAACTGATTACTTAATACATAGATAGATATTTTTTATTATAGATAGAAAATACCCAGAACACCCTGAACAAATATCTGCAGATCGTACAAATGTTTGTTCCGAGGCGGGAATCGAACACGCAACCTCCTGCGTCGCAGGCAAAGCGTCGCCCGCCGCAGAGGTCGTCAATAAATATATTTAATTTCATTTCATATATTTATTGATTGTTTCAGGTATAAAGCTGGACAATGAATGCAATATAACGTCTGTGGACGCCGAATCGCCGGCGGCGCGCGCCGGCATCCCACCGCTGGGCAAGTGGGCAGTCACAGAGGTCAACAACCGACCCCTCAACCTACTCAAGGTATTACTACATCATGCGAACTGCTAAGGAGTGGAATACACTACCGTCGTCTAGGTGCAAACAACATATGGCGGAGACTAAGATCCAGAGTCTCGAGCACCGTCGTAAGGTCGCGTGCGTGCGTAAGGAGGTTGTTCGATCTTCTATAGGTTACATTTCGGGGAATGCTCCCAGGAACTGCACGATCTGATCCCACCATCTCCTTTTCATCATAGGACGAGCAGACGCACGGCTCGGTACCATCCTTACCTCATTAGTATACCCTCTATTCGTACTATACGTTTCAGTTCTACCTTTATAATGCGAACTGCTAAGGAGTGGAATAAACTACCGTCGTCTGTCTTTCCTGAAAAATATAATCTGTGTCTCTTCAAGGCTAGAGTGAATAGGTGCCTTCTAGACCTTTGTGCTCCATCTTCGGCCACATTGACACTGACCAACAGGTGAGATCGTGCTCAAACACATTTTTAGTAAAACAACCATTGTTTTACTAAAAACTTTGGTAGACAATTTCCACCAATTTGAAAAGTCACGCAATACACTTCCATTTCATTTCACTACACTTGTGCACTATAGACGAGCTACATTAGTTAAAATGCCAACAAAATAACTTTAAAAAAAACACTAGGTAAAGAAATAAAATAAAAGTAGACTACTTATTAAGACTACTTAAGTGTCTAAATTATGTTTTTGTATGTTTTTGGTTGTTATTTTTTATTTATTTTTCTGTTTTTTGTCCTACTGTTTCCTAGTATTCTGTTTGTTTTTTTTTATTTTATTTTATGTGCCATATAAATGTTTATCATTTAATTTCATTTAATTTTTATTATGTTACAAGCTGTTTTCTTGTAACATAAACAGCACTACAGACTTGAAAAATAATAAACTTAAATGTTTTATTTGTATTCAGGGTGGAGAAGAGGAGATGAACAGGCTCAGCCTCCACGGCACAGAAGCGTCTGTTCTCATCCAACCGTCGGCGTTAGTCAAGAAGCTGCGCGGCGCGCTCAAAGGGAACAAGACTCTACTCGGATTGAGATAATGGTTATTATTAAGTCTTATCCACTTGGGGTCACCTTGTCGAATGTTGCAGCTGAATTACTCTTCAACTCTCTAAATAGTTACTCGTTCGTTGATTTTACAACAAGTAAGTTTTAAGAGTTCGTCCGGGTAATTAAGACCGCTCTCAGAGTTGAGTTCAGAGCTTACTTGAGTCCAATTTAAAAAATACATTTTATTATGCCCTTATTGCACCAACAATACATTTTTTATGTGAATTTTGTAATAGCTCTCAAGACAGCTCTATTATCAACATATTGGACTCGGAGCTAATTTGAGCGCATTCCAATTTCAAAAATGCTTTTTATTATGCCT
This sequence comes from Operophtera brumata, assembly GCA_932527175.1. Taxonomy (NCBI): domain Eukaryota; kingdom Metazoa; phylum Arthropoda; class Insecta; order Lepidoptera; family Geometridae; genus Operophtera; species Operophtera brumata. Next base: position 26,946,949 of record OW052239.1, on the reverse strand, counting down.
TAATTGCACCAAAAGTACATTTTTTGATGTGAATCTCGTAATAGCTCTCAAGATCGTTCCCAGAAATGAGTTTAATTCAACTCAGAGCTAACTTGAGTGCATTCCAATTTAAAAAATGTATTTTATTATGCCCTAATTGCACCAAAAATACATTTTCGATGTGAATTTTGTGATAGCTCTCAAAACCGCTTTCAGAGTTGAGTTTAATTCAACTCAGAGCTTACTTGAGTGCATTCCAATTTCAAAAATGCATTTTATTATCCCGTAATTGCACTAAAAATACATTTTCAATGTGAATCTTGTAATAGCTCTCAAGACCGCTCTCAGAGTTGAGTTCAATTCAACTCAAAGTTAACTTGAGTGTATTCCAATTAAAAATAATTGCTTTTTATTATGCCTTAATTGCACCAAAAATACATTTGCGATGTGAATTTTTTAATAGCCCTCAAGACCACTCTCAGAGTCGAGTGCGGTTTATCCTAGTGCTACTCAAAATTGACACATTTTGGAGGAAAGTGGGAAGGTAGTTTTAGTAAAATAAAAATTGTGAAATTATTTAGTAAATTTTTTGTGATTTTATACAATGACCAAAATTATTAATATATTAGTGTATCAGAATGTAAATTGTATAATATCGATGTAAAGACTATTTTTAGTATAGTATAGTAATATGTTTGAACACTTTTCGATAAAACTTTTATGTATTCATACCGGCAGTTACGTGAAATATTTATTGAACGAGCGAGCGAAGTCAAAAGGCTTTGCTTTCATCTGTCCGGATGTATGTTGGTACTCGCGTACAGGTCGTATTTTACAAGCTTTTATTTCACTTGCAATGTATGTATGTCCAGGTAGAATTTTGCAACTGAATTTTAAAGCAGTTATCCTCAACCGATTGAGCTGAAATTTGGCATACCTGTCAAGTTCCGATGACAATACAATATGACGGTGACAGCGAGCTGATCTGATGATGGGGACGGAAGGTGGACAACGGAACTCCTCGATGGATATTAGTAGACTGGCCGTGTTTAGGCTCATTTTGATCAGCACACTGTTACGATCACTAATTTTATAAAAGCTTGTATTTTAAAATATATTTTTCACAAAAAACTTATTTCAACGAATCTTGATTAGTTAGTTAATAATCAAATGATGTCTAAATATAGACGAATTCTATTTTTAGAGAATTTAAAATAAGGCTTGACACTTTTTGATGGAACTTTTCCTGTATTGTATACACTCGAATATTGATTAATCATTTTTAGGTTATATACACGGCCTCGACCAATTTTCGAATTACACTTTAGGCTAAACCGTTTTTGATAAAACTTTTATGTTTACATAATCTTGTAAGGTTAGTGCAATAATGCGTCCAGATTTTTTATAATTATAAGAAATTAAATATGATGGCTCCCATCGGCGCTATAGCCGAGTTGATAGTGCCCACAAATTTCGTCTTCACCGTCATAGTGTTCTATGGCCGAACTGGTAAAGGCATCGCCGATCACAGGCAAGGTTGCGGGTTCGAGTCCCGCTGGAACGGAATTTTTGGGTTACATTTAAATTTAATTTTCTAAATGTTGTTTTATGTCCAACTATTCTAAAGAACTTTTATATTTTTAGAAGTTGGGAAGCAAAAGTTGTATTTCTAAATAATTAGATAAATCAACTCATTGCATTTGCGTGAAACAAAACGCAACAAGCTTCATTACTTTCCCACAACTTCTACGCAAGAAATTAAATTTGCTTTGTCATTATCTTAACATATATTATCAATAACCAAAAGTATCTCAACTGTACGTTACGTTAGTCAAAAAGTTGGTTCAAACAATGTATGGGGAGTTGTCCATGTTCTTTAAAACGAAATCTAAACTTATTTTCCTATGCCGATTGTTGTCAAGTGGTCCTGAGCCGCCTCCATCCACTGACGTGCGAAAATAAGCGATTCATTTAAATCGGGGACTCTGTGTATTCTGTTAAAACATACATACATACATACATAGACACACGCGTTTTTCCCCGAAACGGTAGGCAGATTGTCAAATGGGTCTCGTTGCCCCGTGGGTCGCACCATCGTGGGATATAGACGTGACAAGTGGTGAGCTCATCGCCGCCATTATTTCCCACGACTGACTCTGCTAACGCTTTCTTCCAGTAATAACACATTCCATAATAAGCTAGCAGCCAGCCCCTTTATTCGCTGTGACCAAGCGTAACATAACGCAGGCTCGTTACGATATCTGCGTGGAATCGTCGTTCAGAATACATTGTGACGTCACACGTTATTGTTAAGTAATGTCTGGTCATGGCGAATAACAGCCCAGGACAGATCTTATACCAACGAATCTTACAAACAAATAAGTAAAATAAATAAATATTGCTGGATAGTTCACACAACATTATCCAGCCCCAAGCTAAGCAGAGCTTGTGTTATGAGTACTAGATACTAGATAACTGATATACTTAATACAATGCATTACATAGATAGATATTTTTTATTATAAATAGAAAATACCCAGAACACTGAACAAATATCTGCGGATCGCACAAATATTTGCTCCGAGGCGGGAATCGAACCCGCAACCTCCTGCGTCGCAGGCGAACGTTCGCCCGGCGCGCCACAGAGGTCGTCAATCAACAAACAAGTCTGGGTATTCCCTTTGTCGGTTTTCGGACATCCACGGGAGGAGAAGGAGGGGTCTATTTCACACCACGGCTGTTTAAAATACTAAGAAATACTGAAACATGTATTTTTTTTTATGTAAATATTTATTTGATTGGTGGTTTATTATTAAATATTAGTACATTTACTGACGCGTACATATCTCGTATCTTGTGATCATTTATTGTAAGAAATACATTTAAAAGTATATAAATACTCGTTTTATTTACCAAAACACAATTTGGTTTACTAAACCAAAATTTTATCTTACACTCAACTTCTATGTAATACATACATAGACACATGCCTTTTTCCCCGAAAGGGTAGGCAGCTTGCTGCCTTGGACTCGATCGAACGCAGAGCTTTTAGGCTTATTGGTGAGCAACATATGGCGGAGACTAAGATCCAGAGTCTCGAACACCGCCGTATGGTCGCGTGCCTTTCAGTCTTCTATAGGTTAAATTTCGGGGAATGCTCCCAGGAACTGCACGCTCTGATCCCACCATCTCCTTTTCATCATAGGACGAGCAGGCGCACGGCTTGGTACCATCCTTACCTCATTAGTATTGTAGGCACCCTAGGCTACACACTTACACACATTCACTAACATTGCATACGTCGAGTTCGATGTTATCATAATAACATCGAACACACCCCAACACTAGTTGGGTCGCGCGCTGTTATATACTAGCGCGTTATATACTTGGCTCGCGCCGCAACTCGGCCGGCGCGCGCGCGGACGCATTCGCCAGTCACAGCTCGAACACAGCGCGAAGCGCACGCCGCCCGCGTTCCGACCGCGCTCGTAAATACGGCCAATTTATGTACCTACCTATATACCATATTTCTCAAGTTGTAATATCTTTCGGTTACGTGTAAATTGTGTTTCTTCGTACTCCTAGTGCCTTCAAACTTTGTGTGGTAACAATATAGTGATTTGGGATTACAGTGTAACAGTGAGTTCGTACATTTATTTACCTATTCCCCATTAACTACATCTGAAGTACTACACCCATATAACATACCTATCCAATCCACCAAAGTATACCCTCTATTCGTACTAAACGTTTCAGTTCTACCTTTATAATGCCAACTGCTAAGGAGTGGAATACACTACCGTCGTCTGTCTTTCCTGAAAACTATAATCTGAGTCTCTTCAAGGCTAGAGTGATTACCTCCTTATCTACAAGGGCACATAACTATTCTGTGCGCGAGTTGAGAAAGCCATAAGGACCTGTTATAAGTCACTATGCTCATGTTCAACAACCACTACATATTTACGGGACACCGCATGTCCGGTATCCCGTAATTGGTTGGTGTAATTGAGCATTAGATACCTAGGACATTACATACTTTATTTAAGCAATTTGCTTCTAAATCCCTGCATCGTACATATCGGCATATATGTACGATGCGGGATTCGAACCCACGTCCCCGGCGCAGACGGTGCCGCTAAGGTCATTGCGCTCAGACTGCTCGATGTTCTAATCACCTCCCATCAACGGGTTGTTAGCTGTAACTGTCAGTTGATGTATGGCACAATTTCACCAACATATAAACATTCGTTTACAGTAACCATAGCACATGATGACTTAATTAATGAAAATATCTTTCTAAAACAGTTGGTTTATAGTCAGTAATTCAATTCAATTCAATTTATTTATATTTATATGAAGGAAAACCAAAGGCTTAAAATGAACAGACTTACAAATTAATAAATATCAGAAAGCTTATTGAAGGTTTTCACGGATAGGTAGCGGAATAGTACAACAACAAAAAATCTATGAACATAATATGACTAATCAACATGCATCATCTATACAATATAGTTATTTAAATATTTAAAGTTACAATGTTTTAAGCTAAACAATTGTCATCAACATTACCATCATCGGCGCCAAAAAAGTCACCGCTGAGCAGCCGCCTAGCTGAGCCGACACTCGTGCAGAATAAATCAAGGTCAAATCGCTTACTTAATTTGTTAAAATTGTTACTCGCTCGCCACAAGAAGGAATTTTATTTCAGACATTGTTCATATTTTGTTAGTTGCGCTTATGATAATGTTAGAAGGGAGACACATTTACAATAAAAAAAAAAAAAAACATTTTTCGCAAACACAACATGCAGGCGCATCCAGTGGTTTGCTATAGGACAGTAGCACCTGTCCGACAACGCGTTCACGATGCTGTTTGCTATAGGACAGTAGCACCTGTCCGACAACGCGTTCACGATGCTGTTTACTATAAGACAGTAGCACCTGTCCGACAACGCGTTCAGATGCTGTTTACTATAAGACAGTAGCACCTGTCCGACAACGCGTTCACGATGCTGTTTGCTATAGGACAGTCCCACCTGTCCGACAACGCGTTCACGATGCTGTTTACTATAAGACAGTAGCACCTGTCCGACAACGCGTTCACGATGATGTTTACTATAAGACAGTAGCACCTGTCTGACAACGCGTTCACGATGTTGTTTGCTATAGGACAGTAGCACCTGTCCGACAACGCGTTGACGTTGCTGTTTGCTATAGGGCAGTCCCACCTGTCCGACAACCCGTTCACGATGCTGTTTGCTATAGGACAGTCCCACCTGTCCGACAACGCGTTCACGATGCTGTTTGCTATAGGACAGTCCCACCTGTCCGACAACGCGTTCACGTTGCAGTTTGCTATAGGACAGTAGCACCTGTCCGACAACGCGTTCACGATGCTGTTTTCTATAGGACAGTAGCACCTGTTCGACAACGCGTTCACGATGCTGTTTGCTATAGGACAGTAGCACCTGTCCGACAACGCGTTCACGATGCTGTTTGCTATAGGACAGTAGCACCTGTCCGACAACGCGTTCACGATGCTGTTTACTATAGGACAGTAGCACCTGTAAGACAACGCGTTCACGATGCTGTTTGCTATAGAACAGTAGCACTTGTCCGACAACGCGTTCACGATGCTGTTTGCAATAGGACAGTAGCACGTGTCCGACAACGCGTTCACGATGCTGTTTGCTATATGACAGTAGCACCTGTCCGACAACGCGTTCACGATGCTGTTTGCTATAGGACAGTAGCACCTGTCCGACAACGCGTTCACGATGCTGTTTGCTATAGGACAGTAGCACCTGTCCGACAACGCGTTCACGATGCTGTTTGCTATAGGACAGTAGCACCTGTCCGACAACGCGTTCACGATGCTGTTTGTTATAGGACAGTAGCACCTGTCCGACAACGCGTTCACGATGCTGTTTGCTATAGGACAGTCCCACCTGTTCGACAACGCGTTCACGATGCTGTTTGCTATAGGACAGTCCCACCTGTTCGACAACGCGTTCACGATGCTTTTCGGGCTTCAACGGACCCTTCCCCTCATTGACGCACACCTCTTGCGCATGATGCTATGGAAGCCATCAACTCTGCTTTCCGCAAACATGCCAGAGGCGCTGCAGAAACGAGGCCGCCCCACCAGCACCCTGAATTCGTTGTTGTACTGAAACCTGTTGTTGTACTGAACGCGTAAGGCATTGTATGCTGTCTGCGTATAGTTGGTCCAGAGGCTGCAAGTGTAAAAGAAAAGAAAAAAAAAGGAGATTACTCTCGTTGATTAATTCCAACCAATCACAAGCCGCCCGTCTATGTTTTGGTGAACTTTTGCCAAAAAGTACATATTTACAAAACATAATCGAAAGAGGGTAAATTTTGTAAATGACTTTCAGTCCACTAGGGGCCGTATCCACAAACACCAGAGCAGTATCCACAGTATTCAGTGTTACATATTGTGGGATCTGCGAATCAAACTAGCGTGTTGTGATTGGTTAGAATTACTCAACGAGAGTAATCCCTTTTTTTTTCTTTTTTTTTACACTGCTTGAATGCCGGATCAAGCAGATGGCCCACCTGATATTAAGCGGTAACCTCTGCCTATGAACAGTGCATTACCTCATAGGTCACGTACACGTAGGACGCACCCTATGTAGCATTGCACTGCGCCCGCCACCCTGAGTCATAAAGATGAAAAGTCTCATGTGCCTGTAATTTCACCGGCATCCTTACCCTTCAAACCGGAACACAACAATGCGAGCAATAGGTATGGTGGTAGTACTTCCCCGGACGAACTCTTTCACAAAAAACTCTACTACTACTAAAAAGGTACAGGTAGGTAATTAGGTAGATAAGGTTCTTCGTGGCTTACAGCCGTATTCAAGAACCTTGCTTAGCAATTTGTTGTTTCTCTTACTCCTAGTTCATGTGTACATGAGAGAGAATGACAATAGGTACTTATAATCCTTTTTAGCAACGAAAACTTATTACACTTAACGCACTTCTTATTTTTTCACTTGACAGGTTCTTAAGAATAACTTACACATTAGACATGCATGAAGTGTCCCGTTATTGATCCAAGTAAATGATAGTCCGTGTGGTTCTTGAATATATTACGCTACATATATCTAAGCGTGCTTCATGTCTGCATGTGCTGCTACGCCATCTCACAGATGAACGCGTACTTGTAGGACCCAGGCCAGTTAGAGAGGGTGCCGTCTCTGTGCATGACGCCATAGGGGTTGTAGTTTCCGTGTTTTGGTCAATCCTGCGCCCAGTTCGCGCGACCGGCCTGCGCGAGGGTCTGACCTGCAATGAGACGACACAGTGAACACAAGCACTTGAGTTTTAGAAGTAGTAGAGCTTTTTTGTGAAACTGTTCGGCCGGGGAAGTACTACCACCATACCTATTTCTGCCGCAAAGCAGTAGTGCTCGCATCGCTGTTTTCCGGTTTGAAGGGTAAGGGTGCCGGTGAAATAACAGGCACATGAGACTTTTCATCGTTATGTCTCAGGGTGGCGGGCGCAGGGCAATGCAACATAGGGTGCGTTCTAGGTGGACGTAAAAACTTCAGCAATACTACATACATACATAGACAGACGCCTTTTTCCCCGAAGGGGTAGGCAGAGTCTCAATGGGCCTCATTTCACTGAGGGTTGCACCATCGTGGAATATAGACGTGACTTGTCGTAAGTTCATCGCCGCTATTGCTTCCCACTACTTACTCGGCTAACGCTTTCTTCCTTAATAACACATTCCTTAATAAGTTAGCAGCCAGGACAAATCTTATACCAACGAATTTTACTAACAAGTCCGGGTAATCCCTTTTTTGGCTTTTACGACATCCACGGGAGGAGTCGGAGGGGTATATTCTTAGGCCAGATACACCACGGTTAGAAATAGTAGAGATTTTTGTTGAAAGAGTTCGTCCTGGTAAGTAATGCCATCATTACTATTTCTGCTACAAAGCAGTAATGCTCGCATTGCTGTGTTCCAGTTTGAAGGGTATGAGTGCCGGTGAAACTACAGGAACATAAGACTTTCATCATTATGTCTCAGTGTGGCGGGCGCAGTGCAATGCCACTTAGGGCGTGTCCTAGGTGATGTGACCTTTGTGAGAATGCAGTGTTCATAGGCAGAGGTTACCGCTTAACATCAGGTGGGCCACCTGCTTGTTCCGTCATTCAAGTAGTATCAAAAACCAAGATGCATACAACTCACCATCGACAGTCCTCCATACACCGGACTGCAGGTAGATGCCGACAAACACCCAGTACGTGTAGTTGGCGTCGTGTATCGCTTCATGAGGATATCGCTCAAACAGCTCCATGAGGACCCACTCCTCGTCCTCACTGTTGGGGACGGCGAGTCGCGCGCCCTCCGCCACACAGGCTCTGTTCGCGCTGTGCCAGCTCGCTGCCCGCGTGTGTAGCTTGTAGGAGTGTCCAGTGTGGTCGTAGGACTCGTATCCTGCGTACGAGAGTATTGGTTATGCGCATTTTATATAGTTTGAGGAGCGACTTGTAGTCTATATTATTAATACTTATATTTATTATATTGCTTATTATTATACCTTTTTTTTTATTATAACATCTACGTTAATTGTAGATATACATTGTTATTTTATTATAACATCTACGTTAATTGTAGATATACATTGTTATTTTATTATAACATCTACGTTAATTGTAGATATACATTGTTATTTTATTATAACATCTACGTTAATTGTAGATATACATTGTTATTTTATTATAACATCTACGTTAATTGTAGATATACATTGTTATTTTATTATAACATCTACGTTAATTGTAGATATACATTGTTATTTTATTATAACATCTACGTTAATTGTAGATATACATTGTTATTTTATTATAACATCTACGTTAATTGTAGATATACATTGTTATTTTATTATAACATCTACGTTAATTGTAGATATACATTGTTATTTTATTATAACATCTACGTTAATTGTAGATATACATTGTTATTTTATTATAACATCTACGTTAATTGTAGATATACATTGTTATTTTATTATAACATCTACGTTAATTGTAGATATACATTGTTATTTTATTATAACATCTACGTTAATTGTAGATATACATTGTTAATTTCTTGTAATTCTTATCGTAGTAGTTGTGTTCTTCTTCATTACCATATTTGCCAATATATTTTTTATTTTTGTTCGACATATTGTTATTGTTTGTATCATTCAGATACACGTCTGCTATTTTTGTATCATTTATTGTATCATGATACACGTCTGCTATTTTTGTATCATTTATTGTATCATGATACACGTCTGCTATTTTTGCTATGCTTTTGAAACAAAATAGAAAAAAAAACAATAATTTTTTGGGGTTCCCTATACTTAGAACTTATTTTTTTTTTTTTCATCTTACCCATACGTATGTGGTATCTATGGATAGGTCTACAAAAATGATATTGGGGTTTCTAATATTATTTTTTCTAAACTGAATAGTTTGCGCGAGAGACACATCCAAAGTGGTAAAAAGCCCCCCCACCCCCACCCCCCCCATAACTTCTAAAATAAGAGAATGATAAAACTAAAAAAAAAAAGGATTACATTACCATGTAAACTTCCACCGAAAATTGGTTTGAACGAGATCTAGTAAGTAGCTTTTTTTTAATACGTCATAAATCGTAAACCATCCGAGAACTTTTATATTGTTACTTGCTGCTACGGAACCCTTCATGGGCGAGTCCGACTCGCACTTGGCCGCTTTTTTTACCAGATATGATTATGATGGGGAGAAGGAAGGGAGGTATTTGCCCAGCAGTGGGACACCGCGGGCTCTTATTTTATAGAGTAATAATTTACCTGATACGTTGCCGGGTGTGAGCGAGCCGCCGTAGATAGCTATGGAAATAAAAACATTTTAATATTTTATAAGATTAGTTCAGTCGTTCATTTGTATCACCAGACACACGGAGAGACACGATGGATAACTAGCTGCGCCCCGCGGTGCTACCCGCATAAACCCGTGGGAATATCGGGATAAAACATAGTCTATATGTTATTCCAGAAGTCCAGCTATCTCTATTCCAAATTTCATCCAAATCCGTCCGTAGTGTGATAATTTTTTGATTAATCCCACTATATAATATCATAGACTAACTAAACACAATAGACTGCTAATCTCATACAAGAAAACGTGCATCGATGAATGATTGCCTACAATGACGCTAGATATCGCTGTTTTGAATCTGCTATAAACAATTGAAATCATTTTACATGTATTTCGAATAGATCGATAAAACATGTTTTGCGACCATTGTTTCATAATTAAAAAATAAATTAGTAATTTAAATGTTTATTTTTAAAGAGATTAAAGGGTTTAAAATGCCGATTGAATAAATTTGCCAGCGCCATATAGAAATAGCCTGGAATTTTGCCAGCACCATCTAGAAATAGCCTGGAATTTACCTTTTTTGAGTCACGTTTTCTTGTATGAGATTAGCAGTCTATTGTGTTTAGTTAGTCCCCGCGCGTCGTACCCTCGCTCGCAAGTTACGTTCGAGAGCGTGACGCATGCGCCAGTGTGCGCAGAGAGCGCCTCACTCAGTACAGATACGCACAGACGCATCTTGGCACGCTCGCCGTCCACACTCCATGGGAGCAGCTGAACTCTCGAGAGGTAGATCCCCGCGCGTCGTACCCTCGCTCGCAAGTCACGTTGGAGAGCGTGACACGTGCGCAGTGTGAGCGGAGAGCGCCACACACAGTACAAATACTCACAGACGCATCTCGGCACGCTCCCCGTCCACACGCCGTGGGAGCAGCTGAACTCTCGAGAGGTAGATCCCCGCGCGTCGTACCCTCGCTCGCAAGTCACGTTGGAGAGCGTGACGCATGCGCAGTGTGCGCAGAGAGCGCCTCACACAGTACAGATACTCACAGACGCATCTCGGCACGCTCCCCGTCCACACGCCGTGGGAGCAGCTGAACTCTCGATAAGTAGATTCCCGCGCGTCGTACCCTCGCTCGTAAGTCACGTTGGAGAGCGTGACGCATGCGCAGTGTGCGCAGAGAGCGCCTCACACAGTACAGATACTCACAAACGCATCTCGGCACGCTCCCCGTCCACACGCCGTGGGAGCAGCTGAACTCTCGAGAAGTAGATTCCCGCGCGTCGTACCCTCGCTCGCAAGTCACGTTGGAGAGCGTGACGCATGCGCCAGTGTGCGCGGAGGGCGCCTCACACAGTACAGATACTCAAAGACGCATCTCGGCTCGCTCCCCGTCCACACGCCGTGGGAGCAGCTGAACTCTCGAGAGGTAGATCCCCGCGCGTCGTACCCTCGCTCGCAAGTCACGTTCGAGAGAGTGACGCATGCGCAGTGTGCGCGGAGAGCGCCTCACACAGTACAGATACTCACAGACGCATCTCGGCACGCTCCCCGTCCACACGCCGTGGAAGTAGCTGAACTCTCGAGAGGTAGATCCCCACGCGTCGTACCCTCGCTCGCAGGTTACGTTCGAGAGCGTGACGCATGCGCCAGTGTGCGCAGAGAGCGCCTCACACAGTACAGATACTCACAGACGCATCTCGGCACGCTCCCCGTCCACACGCCGTGGGAGCAGCTGAACTCTCGGGAAGTAGATTCCCGCGCGTCGTACCCTCGCTCACAAGTCACGTTGGAGAGCGTGACGCGTTCAAAGCCCTGCCCGGGCTCCGCCCCCGGAATATCGGTGACGTATGCGCCGTGTTCCGGGTACGGCGGCAGGATGCAAGCGACAGCTTCTGATCTGGATAAAAAAAAAACAGCATTTTTTTGGGTTCCGTAATCATCAAGACAACCCGAGTCGCTGTGAGTGTGTTATTTTTACCCCCGACGCAAAAACGACGGGGTGTTATAAGTTTGACGTGTCTGTGTGTGGCATCGTAGCTCCCGAACGGATGAACCGATTTTGATTTAGTTTTTTTGTTTAAAAGGTGAATTAGTCGGGAGTGTTCTTAGCTATGTTTGATCAAAATCGGTTCAGCCGTTTCATTGCGTTCAGGGTTTTTTTAATTGTTACACAATTAATTTCTTTTATTGTTACTGTGTACAATTTTGGACAAAATACATTTAATTTATTTCTTTCTTCTTCACGCTGGAACGACTAGACGGATTTGGATGAAATTTGGAATAGAGATAGCTTGACTCCCGGAATAACACATATCCCGACATTCTCACGGGATTGAGACCTATGCGGGTAGTATAATATAATGCGCGTGTAGTATAAAAGATACAAAAATATTTTAGATTCTTTTTTCGGATCTGTGATACGATAATTGTAATTGTGGGTGTAGGTAACTACGTTTTTCGGTGCGAATGAAATAAAAAAAAACCATGCCTACGGCCTAGGTGTCAAAGGAGTCTATAGGTTGAACACCCCTTTCGAATAAATAAAATAAAATAAAATATTCCCTCCATCTGTCTGTCCGCGGCTTAGCTTACATTCTCTTGGTTCTAGAAAGCTGTAACTTGGCTTGGGGCTTGACACATTAATCACGCTAAAAGCATAAAGTGGTCAAATTAAATATTTTATTTATAAACATAAAAACAAACAAAACATGGGATAAACATTTTCTCCAAATTACCAAAAGGGGAGGGCCTTTTGGTAATTTGGTGATGAATTAAAATTTTGTCATTTATTCCGTCGTGCGCGGTGTCGTTGGATAGGTTGTTCAAAACCAATGCGGGTGTGTTTAAACCATTTTTCGCTTAAGGGATCCGTTTGCGAAATATTAAGCTTTAAGAACTGTAAATTTTTATATAAGTGCCCTAAAGCACCTGGCACGGTCCACCCAGCCATGGCACCACCCGCCCTGCGCTCGCACTGCCCACCCTGTCCTGGCACCGCCCGCTTTGCCCTGTTACCACCCGCCCTGCGCTCGCACTGCCTGCCCTGCCCTGGTAATGCCCACCCAGCCTTGGCACCGCTTCCCTGCACTGGCACCGCCCGCGCTGCCCTGGCATAGTCCACCCAGCCATGGCACCACCCAGCCAGCCATGGCACCGCCCACCCTGCCCTGATACTGCCCGCCCTGTCCTGACACTGCCCAGCCTGCCCTGGCACCACCCACCCAGCCATGGCACCACCCAGCCAGCCATGGCATCACCCAACCAGCCATGGCACCACCCAGCTGGCCATGGCATCGCCCGCCCTGCCCCGACACTGCCCGCCCTGTCCTGACACTGTCCAGCCTGCCCTGGCACTACCCACCCCGCCATGGCACCACCCAGCCAGCCATGGCACCACCCGCCCTGCCCTGACACTGCCCAGCCTGCCCTGGCACTGCCCGCCCTGCCCTGGCACCGCCCGCCCTGGCCTGGCACCGCCCGCCCTAGCCTGGCACCACCCGCCCTACCCGGGCACCGCCCGCCCTGCCATGACACTGGCAATGTTATCGAGTAAGGTATGTACAAAAGGTTTAATTACGATTCGATCCAGAACTGCTTGAGCAAGTGTTCATGTTGCGACAGCTTCGTGAAGCTGGTGTATGCGGCCGTGTTGCAGGCTTTGTCGCTGCGCGGCGCGGACGACGCGACGCCGCGCAGGAAGTACCGCACAACACCCATCATCGACGTGGCAAACACGAGTCCACCACCACTGTCGCCTTTGCAGACTGCTGTGTCAGCTATGAGAAAAACAAGTATTTAGTTAAAAAGAGTTTTTTATTTTATTTTTTTATTTTTATATTACTTGAATGACGGAACAAGCAGATGGCCCACCGGATGTTAAGCGGTAACCTCTGCCTATGAACAGTGCATTACCTCATAGGTCACGTCCACCTAGGACGCGCCCTATGTGGCATTGCAATGCGCCCGCCACCCAGAGACATAAAAAAAATAACAAAAAATAATGCTGGACACAGTTCACACAACATAAAGGTGAAAAGTCTCATGTGCCTGTAATTTCACCAGCACCCTTATTACCCTTCAAACTGGAACACAGCAATGCAAGCACTACTGCTTTGCGGAAGAAATAGGTATGGTGGTAGTACTTCCCCGGACGAACTCTTTCACAAAAAAGCTCTACTACTACTAAAACTAGGTTAGTTTTATTCGCGCTGGCCGCCCCCTACAGAGAGAGTGGGCCAGTGCCGCACTACACCGCCAGCGCCGTACTACACCGCCAGCCCCGCACTACACCGCCAGCGACGCACTACACCGCCAGCGCCGCACTACGCCGCCAGCGCCACACTACACCGCCAGCGCCGCACTACACCGCCAGCGACGCACTACACCGCCAGCGCCGCACTACGCCGCCAGCGCCACACTACACCGCCAGCGCCGCACTACACCGCCAGCACGGGCGAATAAGGGTGCGTTCTACCTGTCAAATTAATTGACGACATCTGAGGCGCGGCGGGCGAACGTTCGTCTGCGACGCAGGAGGTTGCGGGTTCGATTCCCGCCTCGGAACAAATATTTGTGCGATCCGCAGATATTTGTTTAGAGGGTTCTGGGTATTTTCTATGCATAATAAAAAATATCTGGCTGGCAGCAACTGGCTGGTGAACAAAGGTTCTCGAGTGGTAACTATCAACCGGACGACGCAGTGAAGGACGGCCCACCATCCGATGGGCCACTGACATTGTAACGGTCAATCTATGTAATATATTGCATTAAGTATATCAGTTGTCTAGTGCCCATAACACAAGCTCTGCTTAGCTTGGGGCTAGATAATGTTGTGTTGATCTGTCCAGCATTATTTATTTTATTTTTATTTTTTAAATTCTCGTTTCTCGAGATCATTTCTTCCCCATATGAAACTATGGAATGAGCTTCCATCTGAGGTTTTCCCGCTTGGTTACGACATTTGTCGCTTCAACAAAAATAATCATAAATTCCTTCAGGGTAGGCAGCGCATCGACAATACCTCTGGTGTTGCCGGTGTCTATAAGCGACGGTGACCACTTTACATCAGGTCGGCCGTAAGCTAGTTTACATAATAGTTTCTTTAAAAAAAAAAAAAAAAAAAAAAACCAGTATAGAAGTCCACTCCTTTTTTTTTACATTGATTGACCTTTGTTTGAGCACGATCTCACCTGTTGGTAAGTGATGATGTGGCCGAAGATGGAGCACAAACGTCTAGAAGGCACCTATTCACTCCTCTTTTAATGTGAAGACCCCAACATATAAACATAACTCCCGACAGTCACATACATAGTCCTAGGATTCCCTGTGTTGTGGGTATCAAGAACACGAGTACCATGGCGCCGACAACACCCAGACACGGAACTAATATTTAAAAGAAGTAATTAATTTTGTAAAAATTAAAAAAGCGGCCAAATGCGAGTCGGACTCGCCCATGAAGGGTTCCGTAGCAGCAAGTAATATAAAAGTTCTTGGATGGATTACGATTTATGACGTATTCAAAAAAAACTACTAACTAGATCTCGTTCAAACCAATTTTGGTTGGAAGTTTACTTGGTAATGTACATAATTTTTTTTTTTTAGTTTTATAATTCTCTTATTTTAGAAGTTATGGAGGGACACTTTTTACCACTTTGGAAGTGTCTCTCGAGCAAACTATTCAGTTAAGAGAGTGGTCTGTGAAAATGACACATCGAGTTTTGACACTATTCCATTACCTGTGACCTCCACCTTGCGGTGAGATTTGGAACTAATTAGGTAAACAAACCTCTCAACCGTACAATTGTGTAGAAAACACATTACTTGTTTTGTCAATTACTTCATTTAATTTTTGTTCTGTACGTAATCAGATAAATGTGAAAATAAAATCAATGTAAACCACCTATACAATCGTTGCGTGACTGACTGACTCAGTCACTGACTATCAACGCGAAGTCTAAACCCTAGGTCATAGGACCTGAAATTCACATAGGTACATTTCTTTTGTGGTATAGCGGTGCACTAAGAAAGGAATTTCCTAAATACACACCCTAAAGTGGTGCAGCGGGATGTTGAAGTTAATATAGCAAAAACTGCACGCGGGCGAAGTCCCAGGCGTTCCACTACTGGATACTTGAGAAATCTCTGTGCACATGTTGTGTTTTACATATTATGCTGTGTGCTTCAGGTTTCGTTATATTTTATAACAGTTTTATTCGTTTTATTTTACCCCAAATAGACAAAGTGGTCAACAACTTCAATAACTGTACCAATATGGGTGCAAAGTTAGCATATAAAAACCATCATAACCGAATCGCAAATGAACATGGGCAAGAAATGAACAAACCCACAAAAATAACCAAAAAATACAGGAACAAAAAAAACAAAATTAAATCAAAAACGCCCTAAAAACTCTCACAACCTAAGAAGCCCTACAAACCTTTAAAAAAACCCTTCCAACTCCTAAAAACAGAGGGTTTAGCCTACCCTACCTCCCTAGAGTTCATACAAGTCTTAAACTTTAAGAATCAATTAAAACCTCGTACAAACCCATACAACCCAATTTAAACCGGTATTGAACGACGGACCTTGCTCAGAAAAATATCTTGGGAATCAGGATTTTTCCCAGCAGGGCCCAAATTAGATCATTTTCTCCGCCTCAAAACTCACTATTCTGCCAAACTTCCTGCTGATGTTTTTTTTTCCATTAACTTTCATCCACTAATATACCTACCTTGTTTGTTTATATTAATTTGAATGTGTATGTGCGCCTACTTTTTGGCGATTGTACCTAGTCAACCTTTGGAGGTTTTTAAGGTACAATATTATACCTAATTAAATGTGTAAAATATATTGTGTATGAAATAAATAAAAAACAAAAAAAACCTACACGTGTAGGGCTGTTTAAAAAAACGCTCACACAGTGATTTTATTATTTAAAACTATTAATTTAATCCTATTTCGTCAAAATAGTAACAGTTTTTCGAGTTATTTTGTACAGAAAGACGGATAAAGAAACAAATAAATTATATAGGTACTTACAAACTATGTTGGAAGAAATTCACGTAATTGAAACATACTGACCACAAATTGGCATAAAAAAACGGCGCGGCGAGGACGTTGCATTTGACATGACTAGTAAGACATTTTCAAACATTTATCGGCTTCTAAATTCTAATTTCCATGTACAACCACAGAATAAATAATAGTACCTTCTTCTTGAAACATGCCATGAATTGGTTTGGCGTCTTTATGAAAGGATTATAGGAAATTCAAACCCTAAAATCAATTGTGTTGAAGACCTCTGTAGCGCGGCGGGCGAAGGTTGGCCTGCGACGCAGGAGGTTGCGGGTTCGATTCCCGCCTCGGAACAAATATTTGTGCGATCGCAGATATTTGTTCAGGTGTTCTGGGTATTTTCTGTGTATAATAAAAAATATCTATCTATGTATTATATTGTATTAAGTATATCAATTATCTAGTACCCATAACACAAGCTCTGCTTAGCTTGGGGCTAGATAATGAAATGTCCAACATTATTATTATTATTTATTATTAATTAGGGTCATAAAGTTTGGAAGTATTGTTTGTTATTCTATTAATATTAAAATTATACAAAATACAAAAAAAGTGATTTTGACAAACGCTGTATCTCTTGATCCGCAATAGCTAGACACAACAAAAAATAAAAAAGTGAGTTATAAGTAGGTATGTACCTACCTAGGGGAAAACAAACATGTTTATATTTACTTGCCTTATTTTTATTAATTATCATCATCCGCCCAGCTGGAAATATAACATTTCCATAGAATGCCACGACGACTGGTCTTGAGCCGCCTCCGTCCACAGACTTCCCGCGACCTTTATAAAGTTTGGTACATTGGAAGTTCCCCTCCCACACTGCGTCGTCCGGTTGTTGGTCGCCACTCGAGGACTTTATTTCAGTCATTTTAATAAGTGCGTGTTGCCAGAGATGACTTACGTGACTGAGACGTGATCGCTAACTATCACACACACAAAAGCTCAAAGTATCACAGCGGGCTATGCATGGAGAGAGCTATGCTATTACCATCAGTGTACAAATACGTAGTCTGCGACAACCGTAACTACAAGAAATATTGTTACGAGATATTCGCGCCTAAAGTTTTTTATCTTATATTAGTGATCAATGTCTTTGTAAATATTTATCTGTTATGATTTTGATCTGTACGATCGCTACGATCATTCCCTTTAAAACTGTGTTTATTATATCGTGATAACAGTAATGCTTTTTTATTATTTAGTAAATAATACTTGTTTAGTGTAACATTATTTTAGAACGTGCTTTACCAAAGCATGTGCGCCGTATGTAACATAGTTACTGTTCGCATGTCTAGGGATTTTGTTATGGTGTTCAACAAACGGAATATGCTCAAGATTTACTAATCTTATGTGCGGTAACATAACTACTAACTCAGTTATACACTTTATTGAGCTGGGAGAAAAAAAAAAACTGTAAGTAACACCACAGAATAAATAATAGCAAGAGCAAAAGGCTCACATCGTGAAAAAAAAATAACGAACCTTGCTGGGACGCAACAAAGTGCATTTCAGTTCGCATAAGTGCTTAGTGCCTAGCGCCAATACCACCTTAACACCCTAAACACCCACCACCCTTATTCACCTAAACATTGGCGCTCTCTTGTAAATGTTTGAATCTTTTTATTTGTGTATTATATTTTTGTTTAGTACTCAATTTATAATTTTACTAGCTGTAACCTGCGACTTCGTCTGCGCAGGATTATTAAGTAGCGGAGTATTATAAAGCTAGTATTATTAGACTTACGCTGGTGAAGTAAGTTTCACCCGCGTAAGTCTCGATCCCGTGGGAATATCGGGATAAAAATGTGCCTGTGTTATTCCGCGAGTCTAGTTATCTTTATTCCAAATTTCATCCAAATCCATCCCATAGTTTTTACGTGAAAGAGTAATTAGGATAGGATATTCGGTTACCAAATTACTCCTGCATTCTGCTGCTCGCCTGGTACATTGAAAAGAAAGAAAGAAAGAAAGAAAAACATTTATTTGTGTCACCAACATGGATGTAGTAGTAACAGTCAACAAACAATATTCCACACAAAAATACACACACACACACACACACACACACAGAAACAAAGATAAATAAAACATTGGATGAAAAGTATTCGCATTGCTGCTGCGCCCTGCGGTGTTTTCCGCATAGGTCTCGATTCCGTGGGAATATCGGGATAAAAATGTGCCTATATGTTATTCCGGGAGTCCAGTTATCTCCGTTCCAAGATTCATCCAAATCCATCAAGCAATTTTTACGTGAAAGAGTAACAAAGATACATCCATCCATCCATCCATCCTTCCATCCATCCATACTTACAAACTTTCACGTTTATAATATTAGTAAGATACCTTTTAACATTCTTTGTATTTTTGAATTTTATTTAACACAAATTAAATTTAAATTAAATGACTATTCCAAGTATATTCGGTACAAATTTAATCTGCGTAGTGGTTTTTTTTCGAATGGAATTAAAAAGATTTAAACTTTTGTTTTCTTGACAAAATCCGAATAAATTTATGGATATAATACTTGTTTTTGACTTTGTACGATGACACGTGACGCGTCGAAATAATAACTTGGTAGCTTTCCATGGCGCATGCACTATTAAATTGTTTTGACCAAATGTTCCCATTTTTAGGGTTCCATACTCAAAGACAAGGAACCCTTATGGATTCCCTTTGGATTTTCATATTGTGTCCTACTAATATTTATACCATCAATTTGTACATATGTTTAAGCAAATAAATTATCTTTATCTTTATCTTTATCTTTATCTTTATCTTTATCTTTATCTTTATCTTTATCTTTTATCTTTCGTCATGTCTGTCTGTCTGTCTGTCTGTCCGTGTATGTCACAGCCTTTTTTTTCCGAAACTATAAGAGCTATACTGTTGAAACTTGGTAGGTAGATGTATTCTGTGAACCGCATTTAGAATTTTACACAAAAATTTAAAAAAAACAATTATTTTTGGGGTTCCCCATACTTAGAACTGAAACTCAAATTTATTTTTTCATCAATGTGGGTTATCTGTGGATAGGTCTTTAAAAATGATGTTGAGGTTTCTAATATAATTTTTTTCTAAACTGAATAGTTTGCGCGAGAGACACTTCCAAAGTGGTAAAAAGTGTGCCCCCCCCTCTTTTATATTATGTTACTTGCTGCTACGGAACCCTTCATGGGCGAGTCCGACTCGCACTTGGCCGCTTTTTTAATGGTTATTTTTGGAAATTGTTATTTTGTACCTTTTTTTTGCATAGAGTCAATCTTTATAGAATACTGACTATCCATGTTTTTTTTGTTGTATTTGGAATAGTGGTGTATACCTTATTTTATACCAGTCAGTTAAATCATCCTAACGATGAAGTTATAAGTTGGTAAATATTGCTACAAGTATCTCCTATTTTTTTTTTTTTTTTTTTTTTTATACTAATGAATGACGGAACAAGCAGATGGCCCACCTGATGTTAAGCGGTAACCTCTACCTATGAACAGTGCATTACCTCATAGGACACGTTCACCTAGGACGCACCCTATGTGGCATTGCAATGCGCCCGCCACCCTGCGACATAAAGATGAAAAGTCTCATGTGCCTGTAATTTCACCGGCACCTTCAAACCGGAACACAGCAATGCGAGCACTACTACTTTGCGGCAGAAATAGGTATGGTGGTAGTACTTCCCCGGACGAACTCTTTCACAAAAAAGCTCTACTACTACTACTTTCTGGTATAAATAGCACTAATTATGATTTCTTCTTTTATTTCTGCAGTTATACATCTTGCCATAACTTTTGGTACGGCTTCTAGAAAACAATGTGTTAAAAAAAACTAGTTAATATATTGTGATTTTAACTCAACACCGTGACTAGTTTATATTTTGGGGTTCAATCCTCCCTATCTACTTTTACAGCAAAATCTCTCTCAGGTACGTTTGATGTAAAAAAACTGGAGCATGTGTGTGATTCGTGATCTCGATAATTATAAAAATCCCATGTTTCCAGAACCTTTACACAGGTATTGTTTGAATTGACACAATTTATAAAATCCTGAAAATCATAGATTTGATTTGCTGATTTTGTTATCTTGTAGGCAACCAGTCCTTTTTTTCAGAATCCCCTTCAGTCTTGTTAGGCCAGTCACCGTAGACACTAAAATCGTGTAAGATCGCAAAAAGTTGCAAGGTTCTGTTTTTTTGGGATGTTGTTAGGATAAATACCAATTGTGTAAAACCAAGTTTGCAACTTCGATAGAGCTGTGCGAACTTTGCAATTTTTTTACGACCTGGAATGTTTAAGATGACTGGCCTATGTGTCGTTTGTAGGTTAACAGCTAATATTTGTAAGGAAAAAGGTTATACACACCTCAGTTTGTTCAAAATTACTAGGTATAACTAAGTAGTTGGAAGAAACTTTTCTTTTGGGTACTTATTTACTTTGTATTAGCCATTTTGCATTTTCTAGAGCGTTCACATGCGTACTTTTCGTCGCGAGTATCGCCTTTGCATAACTCGCCACACACGACCTACCCACTTTTCAGCTTTGGTGAGTCACTGTTTGTTGAGCTCCCACTGACTGACTGGCACCAATCCCCCACTTTTTATCTTCGTGAATGATGTGGAACAATCAGATGGCCCACCTGATCTTGAGCGGTAACGTCTGCCTTTAATAATCCATTACCTCATATGTCACGTCCACCCCTTGTGGCATTGCACTGCATTCACCGGCAACTATACCTTTCATACTAAAACACAGTAATACAAGCACTAGTGCTTTGCGGCAGAAATACTACTGGTAGTAGTTGTGGTTGGTAGTACATTCCTGAACGAACTCTTTCACAAAAAAAAACTCTACTACTACTAAACTACGATATAATGCGATTGTAATGTCTACGATTACTTTTTCGTACAGTTTTCGTTTACTAAGCAAGACGATGACACAGAATAAATAATAGTACAAGCACGACGATAAGAAGCGACGATGATAAGATTCGATTCCTTTGTTTTCAGAAGTTGTTAAGTGCAATAAAGAATATCAACACTAGTCTTAAGCACCGTATATGTAATGTATGATGTTACTATTCATATGTGTAGTATTTAGTACCACATAATAAAAAAAAATTGTTCAGATATCCACCGTATAATATGTTACGGTGATTATATTTAGGATACATTTTTGTTACATGATCAAGCTCATACAAACACGTCAACCTCATACCTCATACCTAACTTACAATAAAATTAATATTGATCAACTGGATTATCTATGAGGAACTAGTATGTCACAGATAACCCAGTTATTATAGTTGTACCTACTACAAATAATATAACGCGTCCAAATTAAGTCGCGGGTGACAGTAGGTACCTATACCTAGCTTGTATTTTATATTATAAATTTCGTCCAAAATTAGTAGGTACCCAAAATCTGAATTCGTTTATTTTTAACCCCTGACGAAAAACGAAGAGGGTGTTATAAGTTTGGCGTGTCTGTGTGTCTGTCCCATCGTAGCTCCCGAAAGGATCAACCGTTTTTTTTTTTTAATTGTTTTTGTGGGGAGTTTTCTTAGCTTTGTTTGATCAAAATCAGTCCAGCCGTTCAACGTTGGAGGTTATTTAAATTTTTACAAAATTAATTACTTTGTGCTATACGTTTTTAAATTCCGACGGGAAACGAAAATATTCGTGAAGAGAAAATATGTACAAAATGTGTGGCTACGTTTCACCGAGGACTTATCGAGGACTATACTAAGTTCCATTGGTCTAGTTGTTACTATGTTGACAGAGTTATTTATATGGTAGCATACTTGTACGGAGCACTCTACACGCGAGTCCGACTCGCACTTGACCAGTTTATTCATCTTCCGCCTCCAATAAAGCATGGACTTTAATGGAGATTTTTTGAATAGCAGCATTGTATCAGCAAAGTATCTATCTATGTAATATATTGTATTTAGTATATCAGTTATCTAGTACCCATAACACAAGCTCTGCTTAGCTTGGGGCTAGATAATGTTGTGCGAACTGTCCAGCATTATTTATTTATTTATTGTTTCGATATCAAAATTTTAAGTATCAGTATTATTATTAGTAACAAACAGTCAAACATAGATAAAAATTGAATGATAGTATAAATAAAAATAAAAAAAACATACCGTTTCTCACTAGTAAGTCGGGAAATAAGCAAGTACATTTTTGTAAAAAAACGATAATCACTTAGTATGAAGAGCTAGGCATATTCTAAGGAAAATCGCTAAGCGAAACTCTTTTGGTCACAATATAAACTCCTTCGTGAGTATGCTACCGTAGAATTGCATCGAGCGACTACGGAGGCCTGCAATGTTATAAGTATAGATCCACCAACTTATCTCTAGAACCATTTACCCACATTTTTCTATCAGCTACATACATTTCATTCTGCAGATAAGTTGGTGGATCTCTAGAATTGGTTTGTGTTCACGACTGTATGATTAAACTGTCAAACCATGTCAGTCCGGTAAATTTTCACAAACCTCAAATAAATAAGAATTTGCATTGGTTTCTTATTACCCTAATTACAATTATAACAACGAAAACCAACAATTTTCAGTAAAATAATACAAGTTTTTGTAATGATATATCGAAGTAACCGGTTGTCCGTTTTCACCTGTGAATAAAAAAGTGAACGAGGGCCTTCCTTCCAGCGCCGTGGATAACCACGGAATGACAGAAAATGGCGTAGAAATCGTGTAGATACGGCGAATTGAAAATGTTTTCGTGTTTTTACACATCTTTTATATGAAAAGATTAAAAACCCCAACATACTTTTAAAACTATGTGTATAGACATGATACTAAAGTGTTTTATTTCTCAGAAATAGCTGTAATTCCGTAGATTTAGGCTCATATGTAGATGCTCTATTTTGATCAATTTCGTGAAAATGGGTAGGTAGTTTTTCAATTTACACAAAATCTAGAAATAACTTTAGAAAACCCCAACATATTTTTATTCAGCCTGAAGTGTTCTTTCTTCTGATCTAAATATTGTTAAGAATAAAGCTAAATTTGGAAAGTTCTAGGCTTTTCAAAACACCACTTTTCAAGGGTTTTCACAGACTAGCCCCTTAAGAAAAAATTATATTAGAAACCTCAACATCATTTTTGAAGACCTATCCATAAACACCCCACACATAGGTATAGGTTTGATGAAAAAAATATTTTTGAGTTTCAGTTCTAAGTATGGGGAACCCCAAAAATAATGTATTTTTTTCAATTTTTGTGTAAAAATCTTAATGCGGTTTACAGAATACATTTGCCTACCAAGTTTCAACAGTATAGCTCTTATAGTTTCGGAAAAATAAGGCTGTGACATACACGGACAGACAGACAGACAGACAGACAGACATACATGACGAATCCATAAGGGTTCCTTGTCTTTGACTACGGAACCCTAAAAACCCTCAACACAATGAAACGGCTGAACCGATTTTGATCAAGCATAGCTAAGAACACTCCCGACAAACTCAACTTTCAAACAAAAAATTTATAATGAAATCTGTTCATCCGTTCGGGAGCTACGATGCTACAGACAGACACACACACACACAGATACACACCCACACACACACAAGCACACACACACAGACACGCCAAACTTATAACACCCCGTCGTTTTTGTACAAACATTCTTTCCAAAACGGGAGCAACCCGCTACCTCTCGCATCTCAGCCCCACTCGCCCGCCGCGCCACAGAGCTCGTTATGTACTCATTGTGGATACAATTCGCACTGAAGAAGACCTGCCCAAAGTTTTTCAAAGCACATTATTTTACTTGAACACTTTTTATACGTGGTTGGAACTTGGAACCGAATATTTGTTGTATGTTTTTTACTTAACCACAGAAGAAGGTGAATAGGTACCTAAATGTAAGAAGGTATCTACACTAACCTCAGATCCTTACCCAGTCTTTAATACCCTAATATTTTTTATCAACACTCAAATCGAAAAATTCGAATTACGAATTCAAAGACGGTTCTATACAGACGCACTTTATAGACGCATATACATAAAATTAATAATAAAACTCATTATAGTACCGCCAACTGTATCATAAAACTCATTATAGTACCGCTATCTTTTTTTTTATTAATTCATTAAACTAGTCTATGGTTACAGCCTGAATATGAAAAAAAAGGCGCATGCATGCGCAGTTTGAACTGTGAAAAAATGGCGCACGCATGCGCAATTCGAACTGTGAAAAAACGGCGCACGCATGCGCAGTTCGAACTGTGAAAAAATGGCGCACGCATGCGCAGTTAGAACTGTGAAAAAATGGCGCAAGCATGCGTAGTTTGAACTTAATTTCCCGCGCTTCCCATAAATTTTTTTGCCGATCGTGTTTTTGTATTCTACTTTGTTTAATTTAAATTTTTCCTATGAGTGAAGATAAAGTAGTGTATGAAACTGCATATAACTTAGGTATTAAAACACTCGAGTCAACCTATTATCGCATTCGGCTTCGTCCTATGCGATAAACAGACTCTCGTGTTTTAATACCCCTTCTTATATGACTGTTGCATAAACTACTATTACTTATTTAAAAGTTGTTCAACTTTATTGAATAATTTTCTTGTAATTAATACCCCTGCAAACTGTTTGATTTGTATTTTAAAAATTGTAACTATATACCTATTTTTGTTATTCTTTCTGTAAATCAATCTGTACCTTAACCCTTTTTTAGGTAGTAGTTAGTGTTAATGATCCACAATCACAGGCGATATTTTTAATAATACCTACATATTGCATTTACATTAAAGATAGAGATAAAGATAAAGATAATTTATTTGCTTAAACATATGTACAAATTGATGGTAAAAATATGAGTAAGACACAATATGTTTGGCCGCTGCCGGCGTGCAAATGGAGAGGATAGCATGCTTATTTAGTTAGTTTAACATAGAAAAATTAAAAACACAACCAATTAATTTAAAATAATATCATTCTAATTCCATCATTAAATGTACATATGTACATTTTTTGTGTTGTTGTTTCGTGCCATGTCCGTGCGTCAACCGAGGTCCGTGCTGAAAACCAGTGCCGGAGAAATAACATCAACGAGACTTTTCATCTTTATGTCTCAGGGTGGCGGGCGCAGTGCAATGCCACATAGGGCGTCCTAGGTGGCCGTGATCTATGAGGTAATGCACTGTTCATAGGCAGAGGTTACCGCTTAACACCAGGTGGGCCATCTGATTGTTCCGTCATTCAGTAGTATAAAAAAAAAAACGTATTGTTGTCAAAATTCAACTTACATTGTAGAAAGCCGGCACAGAACTTGTCGCCGGTGATGTACTTGTGGAAGTCATCCGGAGTGTTGTTGAAACACACGCCCACTTCGACGAAAGGTAGCTCCACCACTCGCAGTACTGGTGAAGGGTTGCCGTCGGCAGCCGTCAACCCCCAGCCCGCTACCTGCGGGGTTAGAACATACTGCAGCGGCCGGCAAACCAGGTATTGATGGACGAAAGAGTTAACATACTACATTGTGTCCATCAGTCCATCAATGCTAAATTATGGCAAAGTCAAGGTCAAAGTCAAAAAGTATTTTATTCATTGAAATCACAAGGATCATTTTGAATCGTCTTAAAAAAATAATTTACATTTACTCCTGTTCCAACGCAACTAGACCTTGAAGAATCAGGGAACAAACACGGTCTGTTTTTTTTGATGATCCTCCTTACTACTAGGCGGGGAGCGCCTGTGTGGTGCCGAGTGAACAAGTGGAAGCTGGTTCAAAGAAAAAAGGAGAACATGGCCAAGGCATTATAACCAGTGCTTCTCGAAGGCAATGCTCAGGTATAAATAAATAAATAAATAAATAATGCTGGACAGCTCACACAACATTATCTAGCCCCAAGCTAAGAAGAGCTTGTGTTATGGGTACTAGATAACTGATATACTCAATACAATATATTACATAGATAGATATTTTTTATTATATATAGAAAATACCCAGAACACCCTGAACAAATATCTGCAGATCGCACAAATATTTGTTCCGAGGCGGGAATCGAACCCGCAACCAGGAGGTTGCGACGCAGAAACGTCACAGGCGAACGTTCGCCCGCCGCGACACAGAGGTCGTCAAAGTTCTCATACGTTTTTAAATATTTGTGTTTTGGAACAGAATATAATAATAATTTTAAGTTGAATTAAAAGTTCAATGGAATTCCCGGTAAATCTAAAAAAAACAATTCGGTAACGATTTATTTCCCGGGAATTCCCGATTCCCGCCACCATACCTATTTCTGCCGCAAAGCAGTACCTAGTGCTAGCATTGCTGTGTTCCGGTTTGAAGGGTAAGGGTGCCGGTGAAATTACAGGCACATGAGGCTTCATCTTTATGTCTCAGGGTGGCGGGCGCAGTGCAATGCCACATAGGGCGCGTCCTAGGTGGACGTGACCTATGAGGTAATGCACTGTTCATAGGCAGAGGGTACCACTTAACATCAGGTGGGCCATCTACTTGATCCGTCATTCCAAGTAAATAGTATAAAAAAATAAAAAATAAATGCATAGTCTGTGGGACCGTCATTACCTTTCCTCGAGTTTGTGAGTTCAGCTGCTGTGCCTCGAAGATCGGCTCAAAACTGATACACACAGGCAGTATGTAGCTGTTGAACTGGAACTGTGTGCTGACGGTCAGTATGGCTACGTCGTGCTGGAAGTTAGTATCGGCGCCTCGGAAGTGCTCTGGAAGAAGGATCTCCTTCACCTGAAAGAGGTAGTTGTTCATAGCATGAGACGCGACATGTCACTGCAGTGCAGGTTCATATCAGTAGAGACGCGACATGTCACTGCAGTGCAGGTTCATATCAGTAGAGACGCGACATGTCACTGCAGTGCAGGTTCATATCAGTAGAGACGCGACATGTCACTGCAGTGCAGGTTCATATCAGTAGAGACGCGACATGTCACTGCAGTGCAGGTTCATATCAGTAGAGACGCGACATGTCACTGCAGTGCAGGTTCATATCAGTAGAGACGCGACATGTCACTGCAGTGCAGGTTCATACCAGTAGAGACGCGACATGTCACTGCAGTGCAGGTTCATATCAGTAGAGACGCGAAATGTCACTGCAGTGCAGGTTCATACCAGTAGAGACGCGACATGTCACTGCAGTGCAGGTTCATATCAGTAGAGACGCGACATGTCAGAGCTACGATGGGACAGACAGACACACACACACACAAAGACACGTCAAACTTCTAACACCCCTTCGTTTTTCGTCGGGGGTTAAAAAACTAAATGTACAAGGATGCTTACACCAGACTTCTGTGCTTGCAGGTCCTCTGGGGCGTCCCACGGCCTGTACAGCTTGCCGACGGCTACAGCAAACCGCGAGGCTGGCAGCTGCTTCTCCAAGTCACTCCAGAAGCAATGAGCAGCTGGAATTATAAAGAGGCTTTATTCATATAGGAACAAAAACAATTTTTCAACTAAATATTTAAATAAAAACTTTTGACATGTGCAACAAGCATCCATATCTAATGAACGGACTCGTTATGAGTTTTACAATAGATAAGTTGATATTTTTTATAAAAAAACATATTTGAAAGTCATTAAAGAGAATAGACGATGTAACCGAAGATGTAAGTTGTGTAAAACAGAAAAGCCTTCTAAGTCCGCATATTGTGACGGGCAACAACGGAACCCTGCAATACGCGTGGCCTGACACGCAGTTGGCCTTTTTTTTTAAGCATCTGTGAAACAGACCATTCAATGACTTCATAGCTTGAGGTAACAAGTTGTAAACTGTGATATTGTTAATGACTTCATAGCTTGAAGTAACGAGTTGTAAACTGTGATATTGTTAATGACTTCATAGCTTGAGGTAACGAGTTGTAAACTGTGATATTATTAATGACTTCATAGCTTGAGGTAACGAGTTGTAAACTGTGATATTATTAATGACTTCATAGCTTGAGGTAACGAGCTGTAAACTGTGATATTATTAATGACTTCATAGCTTGAGGTAACGAGCTGTAAACTGTGATATTATTAATGACTTCATAGCTTGAGGTAACGAGTTGTAAACTGTGATATTATTAATGACTTCATAGCTTGAGGTAACGAGTTGTAAACTGTGATATTATTAATGACTTCATAGCTTGAGGTAACGAGTTGTAAACTGTGATATTATTAATGACTTCATAGATTGAGGTAACGAGCTGTAAACTGTGATATTATTAATGACTTCATAGCTTGAGGTAACGAGTTGTAAACTGTGATATTATTAATGACTTCATAGCTTGAGGTAACGAGTTGTAAACTGTGATATTATTAATGACTTCATAGCTTGAGGTAACGAGCTGTAAACTGTGATATTATTAATGACTTCATAGCTTGAGGTAACGAGCTGTAAACTGTGATATTGTTAATGACTTCATAGCTTGAGGTAACGAGTTGTAAACTGTGATATTGTTAATGACTTCATAGCTTGAGGTAACGAGTTGTAAACTGTGATATTATTAATGACTTCATAGCTTGAGGTAACGAGTTGTAAACTGTGATATTATTAATGACTTCATAGCTTGAGGTAACGAGTTGTAAACTGTGATATTATTAATGACTTCATAGCTTGAGGTAACGAGTTGTAAACTGTGATATTGTTAATGACTTCATAGCTTGAGGTAACGAGTTGTAAACTGTGATATTATTAATGACTTCATAGCTTGAGGTAACGAGTTGTAAACTGTGATATTATTAATGACTTCATAGCTTGAGGTAACGAGTTGTAAACTGTGATATTATTAATGACTTCATAGCTTGAGGTAACGAGTTGTAAACTGTGATATTATTAATGACTTCATAGATTGAGGTAACGAGCTGTAAACTGTGATATTATTAATGACTTCATAGCTTGAGGTAACGAGTTGTAAACTGTGATATTATTAATGACTTCATAGCTTGAGGTAACGAGTTGTAAACTGTGATATTATTAATGACTTCATAGCTTGAGGTAACGAGCTGTAAACTGTGATATTATTAATGACTTCATAGCTTGAGGTAACGAGCTGTAAACTGTGATATTGTTAATGACTTCATAGCTTGAGGTAACGAGTTGTAAACTGTGATATTGTTAATGACTTCATAGCTTGAGGTAACGAGTTGTAAACTGTGATATTATTAATGACTTCATAGCTTGAGGTAACGAGTTGTAAACTGTGATATTATTAATGACTTCATAGCTTGAGGTAACGAGTTGTAAACTGTGATATTATTAATGACTTCATAGCTTGAGGTAACGAGTTGTAAACTGTGATATTGTTAATGACTTCATAGCTTGAGGTAACGAGTTGTAAACTGTGATATTATTAATATGACTTCATAGCTTGAGGTAACGAGTTGTAAACTGTGATATTATTAATGACTTCATAGCTTGAGGTAACGAGCTGTAAACTGTGATATTATTAATGACTTCATAGCTTGAGGTAACGAGCTGTAAACTGTGATATTATTAATGACTTCATAGCTTGAGGTAACGAGCTGTAAACTGTGATATTATTAATGACTTCATAGCTTGAGGTAACGAGTTGTAAACTGTGATATTATTAATGACTTCATAGCTTGAGGTAACGAGTTGTAAACTGTGATATTATTAATGACTTCATAGCTTGAGGTAACGAGTTGTAAACTGTGATATTGTTAATGACTTCATAGCTTGAGGTAACGAGTTGTAAACTGTGATATTATTAATGACTTCATAGCTTGAGGTAACGAGTTGTAAACTGTGATATTATTAATGACTTCATAGCTTGAGGTAACGAGTTGTAAACTGTGATATTATTAATGACTTCATAGCTTGAGGTAACGAGCTGTAAACTGTGATATTATTAATGACTTCATAGCTTGAGGTAACGTGTTGTAAACTGTGATATTATTAATGACTTCATAGCTTGAGGTAACGAGTTGTAAACTGTGATATTATTAATGACTTCATAGCTTGAGGTAACGAGTTGTAAACTGTGATATTATTAATGACTTCATAGCTTGAGGTAACGAGCTGTAAACTGTGATATTATTAATGACTTCATAGCTTGAGGTAACGAGCTGTAAACTGTGATATTATTAATGACTTCATAGCTTGAGGTAACGAGCTGTAAACTGTGATATTATTAATGACTTCATAGCTTGAGGTAACGAGTTGTAAACTGTGATATTATTAATATAGATAGATAAATAGATAGATAAAACGTATATTTGTATCTCCAATCACACACGTACATTCAAAACAAATAAAATACAGTGCACAATTGCAGTGCAATTTGGCACTGACAGTCGGGCGTTCCCGATTTTTCCGTGATTTTTAATCATTAAAAATGTACAGTGGCGGAATGAAAACGTTCGTCAGTTTTCAAAGGAATCCCCTTAGCTTGTCGCGAGCACATATTACCTTTTCCATCTATTCTACGTAGCAGACTGCTGTATAGAAAACTATAACTTAAATTTTTATTATAAAGATCAAAATCGCACACCTTTGATCAGTTGCTTGTTTAAGTTTAGAACTACTTTTTTAGGGTCCCGTACCTAAAGGGGCCAAACGAAGCCCTATTGCCCTCGCTCATCCATCTGTCCGTCTCTCTATCACACGGGTCTATAGCGGCTAAACCATTGAAGTATTCATAATATTTGTACTATTTATGTATCTTACTGACCCAAACCCAAAAAATATTTTGAAGTATGGTTCCCGTACAAGTTAAAGTGGGGAGGGAAAAATAAATCTGTCGTACCCTAGCTCGTGGAGTATAATTTTAGAGCTTATTAAGTAGAATAAGACTGTATTTTTGTTACTAAGTTCAATTTAATTTCCATTTAAACCAGGAACTAGTTTTTTATTTCAGATATTCTACATATTTATTATGAATATTTTACAAAAAAAAATATTTTAGAAATTAGACATTTTTTGAGAATTTTCTCATATTTCTATTGCAAACAGATTTAATTTTGCGTGTGGATTAACTAAACTTAGGCAATTTATAACTTCTACATTTGTTACGGAACCACAAATTATATAATAGTTTCTACAACGGAAACCTGAATGCGCGAGGTCCGATGCGCACTTGGCCAGTTTTTTATTGAGTTAGCCAGAAGTTTTGTCATTTTATTTGTAGACTATCTGTCATTCAATCGCCGCTAATATCCGTTGTCATGGTAACTGAAGGTTATTTTCGTAATATTGACAATACTGTGTCGATAAAACAGTACCAATGCAATACCATGTCGGTAAAGCAGTACCTATGCTTTTTGCATTGAACAACCAAAAATAGGCCCTAAGGTGACGAACCTTTTCATTCCGCCACTGTACTTAAACTTGATTGGTAGAACTAACTATTTTTCATTTCAAATTCTACCAATTTCTACTTATTTTTGCACCCTGTTCTACCATTTTGCCAAAATTGTATGTGGCAACACTGGTTGTACCTGATATGACGACCCTGTTGCTGATGAGGGAACCCCCACAGATCTGCTCGTACGAGGTCACACTCTTCCTGTAGACCCCCGCGTACCACGGGAGCTCCCCTCTCTGCACGCGCTCTCCTCCGGCCACCAGCACATCCCCTGCCGGACTCACCGTCCCACACTCTGAAACGAGTTAAGCCATATATTTTTTTATACTACTTGAATGACGGAACAAGCAGATGTCCCACCTGATGTTAAGCGGTAACCTCTGCCTATGAACAGTGCATTACCTCATAGGTCACGTCCACCTAGAACGCGCCCTATGTGGCATTGCACTGCGCCCGCGCCCCTGAGACATAGAGGTGAAAAGTCTCATGTGTCTGTAATTTCACATACCCTTCAAACCGGAACACAGCAATGCGAGCACTACTGCTTTGCGGCAGAAATAGGTATGGTGGTAGTACTTCCCCGGACGAACTCTTTCACAAAAAAGCTCGACTACTACTAAAAAGCTCGACTACTACTAAAAAGCTCTACTACTACTAAAAAGCTCTACTACTACTAAAAAGCTCTACTACTACTAAAAGCTCTACTACTACTAAAAAGCTCTACTACTACTAAAAGCTCTACTACTACTAAAAAGCTCTACTACTACTAGTTTAGTACTAACGTTAAAAAATGTTTGACATCACACTTGGTCATAGTGCGCATTAGTGCTCGAGCCACACACACTTGTTCATAGTGCGCATCAGTGCTGCAATGTTTACACACCTGGCTCGCATTTTGCGATGTAGCTCCATTCGCAACGCATGTATCTGAGAGGGCTAAGTGAGTAGTAGTTGGTCGCACACTTGGGGCTGACGACTGTCCCCGCAGACTCCAGAGCGCTTCACACACACTTGGCTACTCAATGTTTACACACCTGGTTCGCATTTTGCGATGTAGCTCCAATCGCCTGCGACGCATCGCATGTATCTCAGAGGGTTGAGTGAGTAGTAGTTGGTCGCACACTTGGGGCCGACTACTGTCCCCGCAGGCTCCAGAGCCCCGCACACTCTGGTCTCATTGCTAGTGCCGGTATAGCACTGGTATTCCACTGAAGGGTGCGGATTGAGCTGACACTGCCCTGTTAAGTATGTTACGGTAGGCTATTATTTTAAGGTGGATGCAAAGCTTGTGGCGCGGTGTTTTTTGCCCATCACAGCACAGCATTTTTACAGTGTTTTTTTTTTGTTTAGGGGGATCGTAGCTAAACTGATGATATTTATGAGATACTAGCGACTCGGCCTTGCTTCGCACAGGTAGTCCCCGGTGAACCCCCCCCCCCCCCCCCCCTCCTACCCCTCCCCCCTATGTCAATCTCCTGGTTCTAAGCTACCTCCCCACCAATTTTCAGCCAAATCGGTTCACCCGTTCTTGAGTTATAAGTGGTGTAACTGTCGCAGCCAACTGGTTCAAACAGGTGACTTATTGGACGGCTCATTGAACAACGGCGCACAACTACGTGTCTAGTTTTGTAGTAGAATCATTAAAGCGTGTAAAACGTTCAATACCTATAACGGCTGATTGAAAAGCCGCCGTAACCTGTGCCGTAACATTGAACTAGTTCGTTTCTCCACCACCGCAGCGCTTGCGAGCATTTTTTTCCAAGATGGCGTCAACTGCTGATGCTCTTTGATATGTTTTTGACCGTTGAGAGTTGTTTGTCGTATAAAGGAAACTCCAGGGTTCGATGATGACCAGCACACATTGAACAGGATCTAAGGTGTAACTGTTGCTCTGATTTCAAGGTGTTGGAACACTGCAAATAGTTAGTAGTTAGTTATAGTTTATTTATTTATAACGGATTATTGTTACATGTCAAGTTGGTCATGTCATAAATAGTAGGGGGACTGTTTATGGACCATGCCCATATTAGTATGGAGCTGAAAGTCAGCAATGCCCTGCAATGCCCAAATTGCAGCTCTATGTCATATTATAACTTATTAACTTTATTTTACTTTGGTCGAAGTTATTAACAGTATTTATATGATATCTAGATTTAATGTCACATAAAGCACCGGTTCAAAAGATATTGGACATTAAACATGATAACTTCCTACTGGTTTTTTATACATTTTATCGTTTACAGACAACATTGCTATTAGTTTTTCACTAGGAACTTCATGATCATCACATAAGCTAAGCCAGATCAGTGTATACTTATCTGTATGTTATCAGATAAACATGTAATATACCTTATCTGGGCATTTCTGGGGCACAGATGGGCATTGTCTTTTAACTTGTACATATATTCTAAGATTTTTAGAAATGTTTCCAAAATATGTAAGGGTCAGATTCTGCCCATGGTACTAAACAACTTCCTCGAGGAACATAGGTAAAATTGTAAAAAAATCTTTTTGTTCCCTATATGTTTTTATTAGTATTCGTAAGTCACAGCAGACAAATGGTTGAGTTCAGCCGCTTAATCAAACGGCTAGCTCATTGATCTACACAGAAACACGTATTAAACTAAGAAGAAACAGATATTATGAAGGTACGAGGTGTAACTCAAGTAAACAAAATGGCTCTGTCTCAGCATGAGTTGGTTGACAGCAAACTAGCAACCAACAACCCTGGCTAGCAACCATGGTCGTCCGGCAGAAAAATAAAAAAAAAATATAAAAAATATTTATCGAGCACTGGTCAAGAAATATACGCTCAAGTCCAGTGTTCCATAAATAGACAGTCAGAGTCTAGCCTCTGTGCAATCAGGTGTAGGTAGCTGTTGGAGCTGTCGCGCACCCGGCGCATCAGGTACGCAGATCTTTTGCGCATTATCGCCGCGAATCCGTCTACTCGTGCGTCAGCAAACATTCCCGATGCGCTGCAGAAGCGCGGCAGCCCCTCAGCGCCCTGGGGGGTTACTATGAGCTCTTATATCCATTCAGTTCAAAACTATTCAGTACAAAATATCGCTCCATCGTTGACATTTTTCATCGTTGAATAACTTTAATCGCAGAAGTCTGTAGACCCTCTGCGATTGTGCCTTTAAATATAGTTGCGGACATCACGGAACCAATATTTTGTACTGAATAGTTTAGCAACTGCATGGCAATAAGAGGTCATAGTAACCCACCAGAACGAGTTGTTTAGGTAGGTAGATATCTTACTTACCATTTAAATCTGGAACAGCACCAACACTCACAACGAAAATTAACAAAATAACAAGCTCCATTTCTCTATAGAAGCCGACAGTTATGATTATAAAGGTGCTCTTTTTTAAATAATGAAACAATTATTGCTTATTAATACCAGCTACAGTAGGTATGTCTTATTCAAGATACGAACTGCTTGAACGGCTTGTACGAATGGTAAATTTCAGTCGCGAGCGATTGCTTAATCTATTTCTAGACGATAACCTGTCGTGACCCCGTCCGCGTTATCTCAATAATAACAAGCCCAAAGCAACAATATAGTAGATTATGCACTATGGGAATAAAGCAGTGTCTTACGTCGCGGGCGGTATATTGAACCTTGCGCGTAACGAGGGACTCTAGTTATATAGTGTCCTGAGTTAAGCGAGGGGTTCAAGCTGCCCAAGTCGAAGACAGGCTTTACCCCAGAGGAGCATACTCTACCTTTAACAACTTTTTTATTTTTATCTACATAGCTACTTCTATTTATTTATATTTATTTGTATCACCGTCGAAAGAAGCACAATCGTGCAAACATATAATTCCAAAGTTACTTAAATCTAGTGTTCTTTTATAGGTAACCACAGCGTGCATATTATATTAAGAACTGTGAATACTACTGGGTATATATTCTGTGCTACTGGGCAAAAACAACCTTCTGCGAGACAATAAAAATTCACTGAAAATCAAAGCACCAGACACCGTCTTTTGTTCCTCATTTTTTGTAGACGCACCTTTTTTTTTAGTTCTGTTTGTGTTGGCCTGTTCGATTTTCGAACAAACCTCTTTACAATGCCATATGGGCCTTTTTTTACTCAGATTTTTTCTCGACTTTCCACACAAATTTGACTATCTAAATTCAAATCACTTTATTCCCTAGGGAGTTTCATACAAATTTGTATCCTTTAAGAGATAATGCTTTACTTAACGTTGAGTTTGCTTGATATGTAATTGGACATTGTCAAGCAGGAGGTGTGAAAAATAATTTTACGGTTTTTTTAATAAGTTTTTTGTAATATAAGAAAGCAATACACCTATTTCTTGATATTGTCACGCGTACAACTTTATAACTAGTGGTTCGCCCCGAACTGAGACCTCGCGAATACACGCGATTTAGGTAGGTTACCATATTTCTTTCGAAAAAATATACGTACGTGTGTTTCTAAAGTTAGATTAGACCTATAACGTCGTTCAAAAACGGGAGGTCAACATTGATGGATGTTATACTGGTTATTGTTTTATAGAGTAAGTACTTACATACAAATATTTATGGATATTATCACGGGTATTTATCGCGTATTACCTTATTATTTATTTATACGCGATAAATACCCGTGAAAATATCCATAAATATGAGTCCTGATCGCGAAAGTTTAAAAAATACGAGTACATGCAAGTTTCGAAATTCTACAATTTTAGACTTTTCCCAGTATTAGTGTCATAAAAGCTATAAATAAACCAAATTTCAGGATTGTAGGATTAATGGAAGTACCCAAGAGGTTTTGGTTTTTTTACATTTTCGATTTACCCTAATATCTCAAAAACTACATAAGTTAAAAGCATCGACGTAAATAAAATACTTTGGTCGAAGGTTAAAAGAATATAAAAAATAGTTTTGAAATGTCATAGCCAGGAGCTTTCATAAGACACCCCATTTGATCTGATATTCTCACTTTTTTTTACCCCCTCTTGGACCACATTATCTCAACAACCCTCCGACCGATATAATAAATAAATAATAAATAAATAATGCTGGACAGTTCACACAACATTATCGAAAGTAAAACAAAAAACGATGGTAGCGTAACGGTTCAATAGTGCAACTCAGAATCCAACGATACCGGGTTCGATCCTAGGCTCCGCACCAATGACTTTTCTAAGTTATGTGCGGATTTCCATCGCTCTGTGCTTCGGAGGGCACGTTAAGCTGTCGGTCCCGGCTGTTATTGATTAATAGCAGTCGATAAGCCATGTCAGAGGCCCTCGGGCGGCTTGACAAACTCTGACACCAGAGGCCAGCACTACCTCATACGAAACAACAACAACAACATTATCTAATCCCATTGTGTTATGGGTACTAGATAACTGATAATACAATATATTACATCATCATTGTCTTGCCCTTTTCCCAAATTATTTGTGGTCGGCGCAGTACGTCTTTTACTTCCACTCTCCTCTGTCAGCCGTCACCTTGTCATTCACTCCCTTCTCATCATGTCTCACGCAATCCATCCATCTTTTCTTAGGTGTTACATGCGTTTCATCCCTCCTCATAACATGCCCATACCAAGCTAAACGATTTCCTTTCAATTTTTCTGTCACTGGTGCAATTTTCAAACTTCCTCTTATATACTCATTCCTTATTTTATCCATTCTTGTTACTCCACACATCCATCTCAACATTCTCATCTCTGTTGCATGCAATTTTCTTTCATCCTTCTTCTTCACGGCCCAGCATTTCGATTTATACATGACAGGTCTTATCACGGATTTGTAAATTTTACCTTTCAACTTGAGTGGCATCCGTGGGTCACATGTTGTTGCTGTGACCTGTCGCCATTTCATCCACCCTGAGTTGATCCGATGCGTTACGTCCCGGTCAATCTCACTATCCCCCTGTAAGAGTGACCCGAGGTACCGAAAATCAGAGGCGACCGGTAAGGACATTTCGGCAAGTGTTATTGTCACAGGATTGGAGAGACCGCCGAAATCGCAGAACATGTACTTGGTTTTGGTTCTGCTGATTTTCAGGCCGACACTCTCCAGTCTTTGCCGCCATTCCTCAAGTCTACTCTGGACCTCAGTGCCATTATCGGCAACCAACACAATGTCATCGGCAAACAGCATGCACCAGGGAGCCTCTCCTTGGATGTCCGACGTAATACAATATATTACATAGATATAAATTTTTTATTATACCTAGAAAATACCCAGAACACCCTGAACAAATATCTGCGATCGCACAAATATTTGTTCCGAGGCGGGAATCGAACCCGCAACCTCCTGCGTCGCAGGCCAACCTTCGCCCGCCGCGCCACAGAGGTCGTCACAATGGCACCCTACTTTCAAACAACTAACATGTTCTTTTCAGATGCATTGTATATGATGACCTTTTTGAGACATTTAAGCCCTTCTCCCATGACGATACGCACAGGCGATTAAAGTATCCTGAAGGTATTCTGCAAGTCTCGGAGACTAGTCGCCGCCAAGTATCTCACATACATTTGAATGCAGGCTAGTGTGCGAGCCTGCATGTACTAGTCGCTGCCAACATACATTTGAATGCAGGCTAGTGTGCGAGCCTGCATGTACTAGTCGCCGCCAAGTATCTCACATACATTTGAATGCAGGCTAGTGTGCGAGCCTGCATGTACTAGTCGCTGCCAACATACATTTGAATGCAGGCTAGTGTGCGAGCCTGCATGTACTAGTCGCCGCCAAGTATCTCACATACATTTGAATGCAGGCTAGTGTGCGAGCCTGCATGTACTAGTCGCCGCCAAGTATCTCACATACATTTGAATGCAGGCTAGTGTGCGAGCCTGCATGTACTAGTCGCTGCCAACATACATTTGAATGCAGGCTAGTGTGCGAGCCTGCATGAACTAGTCGCCGCCAAGTATCTCACATACATTTGAATGCAGGCTAGTGTGCGAGCCTGCATGTACTAGTCGCCGCCAAGTATCTCACATACATTTGAATGCAGGCTAGTGTGCGAGCCTGCATGTACTAGTCGCCGCCAAGTATCTCACATACATTTGAATGCAGGCTAGTGTGCGAGCCTGCATGTACTAGTCGCCGCCAAGTATCTCACATACATTTGAATGTGGGCTAGTGTGCGAGCCTGCATGTACTAGTCGCCGCCAAGTATCTCACATACATTTGAATGCAGGCTAGTGTGCGAGCCTGCATGTACTAGTCTCCGCCAAGTATCTCACATACATTTAATGCAGGCTAGTGTGCGAGCCTGCATGTACTAGTCGCCGCCAAGTATCTCACATACATTTGAATGCAGGCTAGTGTGCGAGCCTGCATGTACTAGTCGCCGCCAAGTATCTCACATACATTTGAATGCAGGCTAGTGTGCGAGCCTGCATGTACTAGTCGCCGCCAAGTATCTCACATACATTTGAATGCATGCACAATGTGTGCATTCAAATGTAAGTGAGATACTTGGCGGCGACTAGTCTCCGAGACTTGCAGGATACTTGAATCGCCTGTGCGTATCGTAATGGGAGAAGGGCTTAATCTGTAAAGCAAAATCAAAATATTAAGTAATAGCGACTAGCCCGGCTTCACAAGGGTAGCCCCCGATTATACCCCCCTCCTCCCCTACCTCCCCACCAATTTTCAGCCAAATCGGTTCACCCGTTCTTGTGTTATAAGTGGTGTAACTAACACGACTTTGTTTTTTTATATATATAGATTCGTACAGCGCCCGCGTCAACTGTGGCACAATCAGGCTGATTACGGAGGTCATGGGGCAAAAACTCATTTTCTTGGAGTCATGTCAAGTATAAACAAACATCCGGATTCAATGACACGCACTATCACGGTATAGGTACGTAAGCAGCTCCGGAGTGCTTGATAAGCCAACAGAATAAACAGCTCTGAACCAGAATATAGGTAGGTACTAAGCACCGGGCAGGGTAGGTAGGTAGGTACTAAGCACCGGGCAGGGTAGGTAGGTACTAAGCACCGGGCAGGGTAGGTAGGTACTAAGCACCGGGCAGGGTAGGTAGGTACTAAGCACCGGGCAGGGTAGGTAGGTACTAAGCACCGGGCAGGGTAGGTACTAAGCACCGGGCAGGGTAAGTAGGTAGGTACTAAGCACCGGGCAGGGTAGGTAGGTAGGTAGTTTAGTAGTAGTAGAGCTTTTTTGTGAAAGAGTTCGTCCGGGGAGGTACTACCACCATACCTATTTCTTCCGCAAAGCAGTAGTGCTCGCATTGCTGTGTTCCGGGTTGAAGGGTAAGGGTGCCGGTGAAATTACAGGCACATGAGACTTTTCATCTTTATGTCTCAGGGTGGCGGGCGCAGTGCAATGCCACATAGGGCGCGTCCTAGGTGGACGTGACCTATGAGGTAATGCATAGTTCATAGGCAGAGGTTACCGCTTAACATCAGGTGGGCCATTTGCTTGTTCCGTCATACTAGTAGTATAAAAAAAAAAAGTAGGTACTAAGCACCGGGCAGGGTAGGTAGGTTCAAGTCCAGAAAACACGTTAAAATGCCAGTAGATCATGTCCGAAAGTTTGAAAAGTAGAAAAATAAACACATAATTTCAAACAGTCTAGGAAGCTAGAACTCTTTCGTTTTGAACAGATCTGTACCACACCTGCAATATAGAACTCCATTCAAGTCCAGAACTCAGGTTAAAATGCCAGCAGATCATTTCCGAAAGTTTGAAGAGTAGAAAAAAATATTTTTATCATTTCAAACAGTCTAGAAAGCTGGAATTCTTTTGTTTTGAACAGATCCGTATCATAACTGCAATCTAGAACTCGATGGGAGTCCAGAACTCACGTTAAAATGCCAGCAGATCATGTCCGAAAGTTTGAGAATTAGAAAAAAATATTATCATCATTTCAAACAGTCTAGGAAGCTAGAACTCTGTCGTTTTGAAGAGATACGTATCAAAGCTGCAATCTAGAACTCGATTGGAGTCCACAACTCACGTTAAAATGCCAGCAGGTCATGTGCAAAAGTTTGAAAAGTAGAAAAAAATATTTTTTCGTCATTTCAAACAGTCTAGAAACCTAGAACTCTTTTGTTTTGAACAAATCCGTATCATAGTATCTAGCCGGTTTCAAATGATGAAAATATTTTTTCTACTTTTCAAACTTTCGGACACGATCTGCTGGCATTTTAACGTGAGTTCTGGACTCTAATCGAATTCTAGATTGCAGGTATGATTAGGATCTGTTCAAAACGAAAGAGTTCTAGCTTTTTAGACTGCTAGAAAGAAAAAAAAATTTTTTTTCTACTTTTTAATCTTTCGGACATGAGCTGCTGGCATTTTTACGTGAAATCTGGACTCCAATCGAATTTTTGTTTGCAGCTATGATACGGATCTGTTCAAAACGAAAGAGTTCTAGCTTCCTACACTGTTTGAAATGACGGAAAGATTTTTTTGTACTTTTCAAACTTTTGGACATGATCTGCTGGCATTTTAACGTGAGTTCTGGACTACAATCGAGTTCTAGATTGCAGCTATGATACGGATCTGTTCAAAACGAAAGAGTTCTAGCTTTCTAGACTGTAGAATAAATATTCTGCAAACATTTGTCTCGGGTCTGGGTGTTATGGTATGGACTTCTCTTAGTTTGTGAAGCTTTGTTTCGGTAATTGCTTACTTTAAGTGTTGTAAGGTTTATAAATGAATACACAAATTTTATCATATTACAAAATATCTATTTTACAATATAATTGTTATTATACATAGCGTCGTCTTTGAGACTATAAATCGTATGGACTTTACAAACGAAGACAATATTGTATCTACTAAGTACCTACTAAGTACCTATTAAGTACCTATTAAGTACCTATTAAGTACCTACTAAGTACCTACTGAATACCTACGACAGTCGCACTTGCGACTTTATATATGAATGCTTTTTTATATGAATACATTTATGCTACTGATCCGAAAACTAGAAGAGTGTACCAAATCCGGTCGCATGATGTCCCCATTAAGTAGATATTTATGTCTAAAACCTGAATTATCGGACTCGTCCAACAGTAGTGCCATATATGGCACATCATCTATGCCGTATCTGGTCAATGAAAAAACACTAATATGTGCACACTTTATGTTAGACGGTTAGAATATAGAATAAACCGAAAAAAAAACCGGCTAAGTGCGAGTCGGATTCGCGCACCAAGGGTTCCGTACAAACCTGTAGATATATAAGTAAAAGTTATGGTATTTTTATTGCTAAATAAAATCATCCAGAGGAAAGGGGTTAAAAATTATAAAAAATATTTTTATTATATGATGTAACTAAAAATTTATGCTTTTCGCAATTTTTCCTTTATCTGTGCTATAAGACGTTGCTTCGTACCAAATTTCAAGATTCTGAGTTCACGGGAAGTACCCCGTAGGTTTTGACTCCCTTGCGAGTGTCAAAAATTTGCAGCATAAACGACTGTACCTTTTGATTGCGTTGGCTTAGAAGTTTGATTTTTTCACAGCTTCAAGGGACAGTAGACCTGAGTATTTGATAAAAATTTCAGCTTGATACCTCCACGCGTTCCAGAGAGAAAGTCCTATAATGGTTCCGTTTTACCTTTTGAGGTACGGAACCCTTAAAACCGAAAAAAACTATTTTTAAGTTACGGTTGACATATTTCAGGCATAATTGATACTACAGTATAAATGTTATTGCCATAAGTGGTCCCAAAGTACAACCAAATTACAAATGTACACAAAACAAATAATGTTGTCTCTTAAAAACAAATAATTTCATAGTCCACCGTAAAATTTAATTAATCTTTTCTCGTTAGTTATTCCGCCATCAGTCACAATAAGCGACAAATCCCAGTAGTCTTACCGAGTAGTCTTACCGAGTAGTCTTACCAGTTGAACTACTGGGTATTTCCTTCCCAATAGACTAACTAATAGGAAGACTTCGCTGGTGTTATTTTTAGTTAGTTTTGTTTTATCAAAATTTATATAACTTAGACCTCGTAATTGATAGACAGTAAATTTATTAAGTCTAAGAGAAAAAAAAGGATATATTTAAAAAGTAAAATATATTTTTCAATGCAAGCCTAAACACGGCCAGTCTACTAATATCCATCGAGGTGTTCCGTTGTCCATTTTCCGTCTCCATCATCAAATCAGCTCACTGTCACCATCATATTGTATTGTCATCCGAACTTGACAGGTATGCCAAATTTCATCTCAATCGGTTGAGGATAACTGCTTTAAAATTCAGTTGCAAGATTCCACCCGCACATACATACATACATTGCAAGTTAAATAAAAGCTTGTAAAAAAACACAAAAGATATAATTGCATTACAAAATAAAAGTATTATTCATTACTTATTCATTTGTGATTTGATAGTATGTAACAAGAAGTCAAATGCATTTTTTTATCTTATGTCATAGGTTCAATTTCACTATGTAAGTTGTCTATACATCACATAGGTAGATAACAGTAGGACTATTGGGAGTTATGTTTTACTGGTAAGTCTAGTGGTTACAAGGTTCCCAGTGGTCCTACTAGTAAGTCTATTGG
This sequence comes from Operophtera brumata, assembly GCA_932527175.1. Classification (NCBI taxonomy): domain Eukaryota; kingdom Metazoa; phylum Arthropoda; class Insecta; order Lepidoptera; family Geometridae; genus Operophtera; species Operophtera brumata. The sequence goes on along the minus strand of OW052239.1, from coordinate 26,903,157 downwards.
GAAGGAGATTCCCAGTAGTTCAACTGGTAAGACTACTGGGATTTGGCGACAATAAGACCCTACTCAGGGACACCATAGCTCAACCTGATCGTAGACCAAGAATGAACCCGTGACGCAACCAATTAATTTAACACGTTGACTGCCCGCGCATTACATTTAGCCTTCTGTAACTGGGTATGTTTCATACAGCCCGGGCGGTTAACGGGTTAAGTTGCTTTAAAAACACATGGACACATAATGCGTTAAATGTAGGTAAAAAATCTAACATTTTAATTCGGTGCAAAAATAGCTATACACGTCGTGTTCAGGTGTTTTTGAAAGTTATGTTCAGATATAAAAATGACACTAAATGCTGACTTAGTTATCTACAATATATTTTTGCTAAAATAAATGTAATTAAATGATACAAATTATAAATGTAGTCTATCAACAACACATTATAATAGAAGGCAATCCAGTTGAGCCCGGCGCGTGTGCCACGTGACTTGCGCAGTAACCATATCTAATACAAAATCCTTTGTTGCGCAGTCACGTGATACCACGCCAGGGCTCGACTTATTTGCCGCTTACTAAACATTGATTATAATACTAAGTATACGGAATAATTATCTAACGGCCGCATTAACGTATATGTTCAATAAAACGACCCTAATAAAAAAAATAAGTAACCTACGGAACCATTTCATGGCCATTGTGATGTCTGTGAGTGTCGCTATAAGTACGATAGAATAATAAGGCAAAATTTAATTCTGTATATTTTGAAAATGGCAGTTTAATTTACCACAATTTTAAGCGTTTAGTGAGTAAATGTTGGATTAATTGATAATTGTAATCTAACTTATTATCTTACAAAATTGGGAAGAATATTAATTATGTAAATTCTTCGTAAAAAATCTTACAAATAATTGCAACACACGGCTCCAATCCGCGGACCAATTTGGTTTAACAGCCATTTTGAAACTAACCTTTTAAGACATAAAGCTAATTTTAAATTAAAAGCCGTGACGTGTTCCGATCATAAGATAAGAACAGTATCCTCCCGTGGATGTCGTAAAGCCGACTGAGATTACTCCAGGCGATGGGCAGCATTCACCTAACATCGTACTCAACACCAATAATGTAATCACCAATCCGTCTGCCTCTTAGCCTCGTTTAGCAGTGGACAACTGCTGATATGTCAATTTGGTTCAAAACTCAAAACAAACCTCGGATTACAATATAAAATCAGCTTTATACCAATGATAATATGAATCAAACTGGCTTAGATCAGAGATTGGTCTCGGAGCGCTGTGCTGGGCCCGCTTTTACCTGAAAGATTGGTGCAAAATGTACCTAAAGAATTTCAAAATCCATAATTGATTGTTACCATCTATATTATAGACGGTAGTCTATAACTCCAAAAAGGAAGACGATTTTTCGTTGATGACGTCACTTTAGTAAGTCTAGATTGAGAGATCCATCCAGATTACGTTCGCAAACCCGAGGTCTTACAAATATTTAGATGATGAGAGTATTTTTTTACAATCATTTAACTACTGAATCCTCCCATTTCATCTCAATACAGCTATGTATCCCTCAATCCAGATGAATGACCGTCGTGCGTAGAATAGATATTTGTGACTCCCTTTTAATAATAAAAAAAACTAGATCTATTTGCCAAAGTTAATGTTGCTAAATTTATGTCAGATAAACCCTTTTTGTGCCTAATTATCTGAATGTAATTTAGTTTCATTCCTCGATAAGAAAAAGGTTGTGTATTCTCAAAGAACGCAGTGCAGAAGAGGAGCATAGCACTGCATCTGCTATGAGCTTTACGGCCCTACGTAGAGGTAAGTACTTACGCTAAAAAAATAACAATATCACCAAACCATTTTATGTAAATAAACCCAATAATCTGCAAAATACTTGCAATCATTTAAACCATTATTTACAAATTGATTATTGTAAAAAAATAAGGTGTTCCCATACGATTTATAAATAAAATATAAGTTTTGTATAAAATCTACATTAGAATAATAAATGAAATATATTACATTTTGTTGGTGTTCATTAGATGTGCAGATATATATGATCATTCGTGTATTTATATTAAAAACAGGAACTATGTTTTAATTTGCTATTATTCGATTATTGATTTTAAAATATTTCAATAGTTAATTGAGTTTTACAGATAATAACCTAAAAATTAAAATAAATGTAATGAACAAAAATATTTTTAAGTTTCTTCATCAAGTACTCTCACAGTAATTTATTAATTAAAAATATACTAAAATCTAAATAAGCAATATGGACTTAAATTCGTATTTTTATGAAAGTATATAAATTGGCATTTATATTTAACTGTTATTATTAATATTGCATTGTATACTAACACACCTCTTTGTAAATAATCTTGTCCCTTTCTGTCCAGTTTCGAATACAATAAGGTAGACAGAGACTAACGACATGTTACTGGACAAACTTCGAATGTCAGTTTTGTAAAACAGCGCTCTTTAGGCAGCCGTGTGCACATGTTTTTACACCAACGACAGCAATATGTGTATAATTATGTTATGACACCAACATGTGTGCACAGTATCTGTATGCACATATTTATGACACCAACATGCGTGCACATATTATTGACATCAAAATGTGTAGGTATTATGTTATGACATCAACATGAGCACATATTTATGACAACAATGTGTGCACATATTTATGACACCAAAATGTGTAATATGTTATGACATAAGCATGTGCACCTATTTATAACACCAATACCAGCGCACAGTATCACGTGCTAATCTGTGTACACATATTATTGAAACCAAATGTTTATTAAGTTATGACATCAACATGTACACATATTAATGACACCAAAATGTGTATTTAAGTTATGACACCAACATGTGCACACATTTATGACACCAATGTGTGCACATATTTATGGCACCAACACCTGCACAGTACCACGTGTTAAGGTAAATGTTACGCTTTTTCCGCGCCATCTTTTTTCAGTTGTGCCAATCTCCTCCTTCTTTTGATAACCGGGACACACCCCCACAAAGCCGCACCCCCTACCAAGATAAACCCTAGGGTAACAAAAAGGGATTTGTATGACTTCGTATGCTCGAACCACAGTCCACAGAGGGGAGGTCCAATTAACTGCACAAGGCCGTTAACGAACAAACTGATACCGTACGAAGACATCAGTCGTTCTGTGCCCAACATTTCCGTCATAACCAGTGCGGTGACACCCACGTTAATACCGGACGCGAGGCCGAAGATCGAGCAAAAAACGCTGATAGCCGAATAGCTGCTCACTAGCGGTATAACAGACAAACTCATCCCAGATAAAAGCAGCCCAAAAATGAAGAAATAACGTTTCGGCGTCGTGACTATATCGGATAGTGCCGAGCCGCCGATTCGGCCAACTAGATCAAACGCTGAAATTATCGATAATAAATACGCCCCTAGAGATTTATCGAAGCCGCATTCCTGCGCGTACGACGGTACCAGGATAATAAAATTCGTGTAAGAAATCGCGCAGGTACAATTAGATATAAGTATCACCAAATAGATAGGATCTTTCAGGAGATTCAGATCGAAATATTTACTCGGTTCCTTTTTAACGTCCGAATCTTTTCGGCGTTTTTTGCAGTTAAGACTTTTAGTGACTGATTTCAAGCTGAATTGGGAGGCGAATTCGCTCGGTTTCTCGAACGCCGACAGCGTCGAGCCGTGGAAAGGCGTCGACATGTATTGGAAGCTAGAGGCTGAAGGGCTGCGTTTCGGCGTCTTCGGCACATGGAGTTTCTTCAAGAAAGCTTCCTGGCTGTTGGCTCTGGAGTTTTTTCCTTCGGGCACGGATTCTAGCAAGCTCGGGTTGCTGGGTAGATGGTTTTTGCTTGCTATGTTGTGTAGCGCGTTTTTAGAGTTGACTGGTGTGGATATTTTCTTCGGCCTATCGATATTGGAGGCGGCACTAGCGGACCGGGAGAAGTCTTTGGTGGGGGAGACGCGTTCTTCTAGGTGGGCGTTGGATTTATTCTTGAAGATAGGGGGAGAGCCGTTCTGTTTGTCCCCGGGGGTGTCTTCGGGGGTGAAGACCATCCGGGGGTGGGTGGTGTCTTCTGCGTCTTCTATGTCCTCCTCAGGGAACGGTTGCAGCTGCGGCAAAGCAATAATTAAATAAATAAACAATGCTGGACAGTTCACACAACATTATCTAGCCCCAAGCTAAGCAGTGCTTGTGTTATGGGTACTAGATAACTGATATACTTAATACAACATATTACATAGGAAGATATTTTTGATTATACATAGAAAATACCCAGAACACCCTGAACAAATATCTGCGATCGCACAAATATTTGTTCCGATGCGGGAATCGAACCCGCAACCTCCTGCGTCGCAGGCCAAGCTTCACCCGCCGCGCCACAGAGGTCGTCAAAATGCTCAATGTCAATGCTCGATTAAGATGGGCTATGACGCAAAATTCCTAATGTAATTGTAATTGTAGTAGTAGTAGAGCTTTTTTGTGAGAGTTCGTCTAGGGAAGTACTACCACCATGCGTATTTCTGCCGCAAAGCAGTAGTGCTTGTATTGCTGTGTTCCGGTTTGAATGGTATGGGTGCCTGTGAAATTACAGGCACATGACACTTTTCATCTTTATGTCTCAGGGTGGCGGGCGCAGTGCAATGCTACATAGGGCGCGTCCTAGGTGGACGTGACCTATGAGGTAACGCACTGTTCATAGGCAGAGGTTACCGCTTAACATCAGGTGGGCCATCTGCTTGTTCCGTCATTCAAGTAGTATAAAAAATAACAAAATAAACTTAGATTTGATTTTAAACCCCCGACGAAAAACGACTAGGTGTTATAAGTTTGACGTGTCTGTGTGTGTGTGGCATCGTAGCTCCCGAACGGAAGAACCGATTTCGTTTTTTTCTTGTTTGAAAGGTGAATTTGTCGGGAGTGTTCCTAGCTAATGTTCGATCAAAATCGGTTCAGCCGTTTCATTGCATTGAGGGTTTTTTTTTACTGTATTAATTACTTGTTAACAAACTAACTCAAGTACAATATTCCAATTACAAATATGCATGGATACTACATTATAATTCCGAGGGATCATTGTACCAGAAACACGATAGGACAATATTTTCTCGATACAATTGGGGGTTTTGTTTTACTGGTAAGTCTACTGGGTACAATGTTCCCAGTGGTCTTACTAGTAAGTCTGTTAGGAAGAAAATTACCAGTAGTTCAACTGGTATGACTCAGTAAAACTACTGGGAATAGCCGAAAAAAAAACCCAAAGTTACCTCTATTTTTTGTTGTAAATATATTTCCTCTAAAATAATTTTGTAATCGCGATGGTCCCCGGTACCCCACGGACCCAGAGTCTCGACCCCGAAAGGCTCAAATAAGTAAGCTCTGTCGAGACTTGCATATTTGCGTCTTTTGAGGTCCTCAGCGGAATCTGCCGCCGCACCGGCCTTAACTGATGTCCAGGACGCTTTCAGGGCGTCTGGTCGTAGCGACGCGTGACCCGAGAGCTGGCTCTTATCTGGCCCAACGCATTAGTATGAACATTGAACATGCCTCGGAACAAAAATTTGTGCGATCGCAGATATTTGTTCAGGGTGTTCTGGGTATTTTCTATGTATAATAAAAAATATCTATCTATTTAATATATTGTATTAAGTATATCAGTTATCTAGTACCCATAACACAAGCTCTGCTTAGCTTGGGGCTAGATAATGTTGTGTGAACTGTCCAGCATTATTTATTTATTTAATATTATTATTATTTTATTCAGCGTGGCAATGCAGCCAGCATCTTAGGGACGCTTCCGTAGTGATTTGGATCAGTTGAGCTACCTTTAGATCGCTAGCAGCGGTCACATACCTACTTGTATTTAGTTGTACTATTATTTCTGTAAATATGTTTCCTCTTAGTCTAAGTTTATTATGTGCCTTTGTAGCTCTCGTATACATTTTTTTTTTGTACTTCTTGATTTACGGAACAAGCAGATGGCCTACCTGATGTTAAGCGGTAACCTCTGCCTATGAACAGTGCATTACATCATAGGTCACGTCCACCTAGGACGCGCCCTATGTGGCCTTGCACTGCGCCCGCCACCCGAGACAAAGATGAAAAGTCTCATGTGCCTGTAATTTCCCCGAAACTTTTTCTTCAAACCGGAACACAGCAATGCGAGCACTACTGCTTTGCGGCAGAAATAGGTACGAGTACTACCCCGGACGAACTCTTTCACAAAAAAGCTCCACTACTATATCCTATTCTTCTTTCTATCCATCCTATATCATCATCATCAGCCTACAGAAGTCCACTGCTGGACATAGCCCTCCCCATAGAATGCCACGACGAACTATCTTGAGCCGCCTCCATCCACCGCCTTCCTGCGACCTCTATAGTGTATTTAATTCACCGAGGGGGCTTTCCTCTTCTGCGTCGTCTGTGGTCGTCATTCGAGAACCAGATTCCCTAACGGTTATTTCTGCGAGCTATCTGGCCTGCCTATTGCCACTTGTTAATTGTGAGAGCTAAGTCGGTGCCCTTGGTACTACAGATCTCCTCGCTTTGGAGTTTATCACGTAGTGACACTCCAGTATAGCTCTCTCCATAGCCCGCTGCGCGACTGAGCTGTATATGATACCAATAGTGACTTCTAATGTTTTTTTATACAACTTGGTATGACTGATCAAGCAGATGGCCCACCTGATGTTAAGCGGTAACCTCTGCCTATGAACAGTGCATTACCTCATAGGTCACGTCCACCTAGGACGCGCCCTAATGTACAATCAGGACTAAGTAACTATGCAGTTTTTTTTTTGTAATTTAGCGGGTTCGTGTCCCAGCTTAGGCATGTGACTTTTTTAAAATCATTGAACGCAGTATTACAAAATAAAAAAAGATTTTTGTGAAAAATATATTTTTCAATACAAGCTTTTATAAAATTAGTGATCGTAACCGTGTGCTGATCAAAATGACCCTAAACACGGCCAGTCTACTATTATCCATCGAGGAGTTCCGTTGTCCACCTTCCGTCTCCATCATCAGTTCAGCTCGCTGTCACCATCATATTGTATTGTCATCGGAACTTGACAGGTATGCCAAATATCCCCTTCTTAACCGTGGTCTGGTTGTGTAGTCCGGCCAGCCGGACCGTCATTTCAATCGGTTGTGGATAACTGCTTTAAAATTCAGTTGCAAGATTCCACCCGGACATACATACATACATTGCAAGTTAAATAAGAGCTTCTAAAAAAATATATTACAGTAGTGGTTGATTGACGTGTCCGGCTTAAGAATAAGCCCCTCTGTCTCCTTCTGTGGATGTCGTAAAAGCCGACTAAGGGATTACACCAGGAGATAGCCTCCACCTGAGTCTGATGGTGTACCATGCTACCACAACACAGACACGAGTAGTTAGTAGTAGAGCTTTTTTGTGAAAGAGTTCGTTCCGGGGAAGTACTACCACCATACCTATATCTATTTTCTGGAGATCGAAGTTACCCGCGTCCGTAGGAAGATACCCTTGCGTCCCTACACGTGATCTCTGGGTGGTGCCAAACGGGTAGCAACATTTCTGGTGGTAGGCTTCGGCCGTGGCTTGTCACCACCCACTGGACAAAGCCAGTCCGTGAAGCGACATTGTCGTGTTTCGGACTGATGTCCAGTGTAGCCATCGTGGAAGTGACGGGTTTGAGCAGTTCGTGCGCTGGATTCAGCATGTGCGTTCTAGAGACTGCAGCTGTGCAAGTGTGCCGGGTGGCTAGACTTGGAGGGTAGCGGGATCCGAAGCACGGTTCTCCGCTGGCCGACCGCAGGTTGTAGGGGGCCCAACTAGTGAGTTAGCCACTCATGAAAGGCTGCCCCGCCGCCTCGCGAAAAATCCCAGAATGCTCCATCGTGCCGGTTGGCGACCGGATGAGAGGACCCGATGGCCATTCCTGGGGGGGTTCGGGCGTCCCCGCAGTCTCCAGTCTAGTCTCCCACTGGCGCAGGAGCCTGCTGTTTTATCTCTAGGTTTTCGCTGACCAGTGCCTCGCTCAACAGCCGTTTTTCCCACAAACCTATCACTCTTAAAACCATCATGAAAAAGTCCAAAAATAATAAGTCGTTTCTACAGCGGAAGCACTTCCTCTCGCTTCAAGTGCACCTCTCTAACATTCGAGGACTGCACTCCAATCTCGATCCGGTCCACCACCACCTAGAGACCGCCAAGCCACACTTATTATTCCTCACGGAGACACAGATTCAATGTCCTCCCGATACAGCATACCTCACATACCCAGGCTATGCTCTGGAGCACAACTTTAAATCCAAAGCTGGTATCTGTTTATTTGTCCGGGAGGACATTTGTTGTCTGCGTCTTCGTGACCTTGAAGAACCCGATTTCTCCGTTCTATGGACTTTGGTGGACTCCGGCATGGATAAAATCATCTATGCTGGTTTATATAGATCGCACTCCGGAGACCACGAGACAACCAGGTTGTTCAATTACATCTGTGAAACGGCGGATGTGGCCCAACAACGTTATCCTGATGCCCAACTGGTGATTCTAGGGGACTTTAACGCCCACCACCAACAGTGGCTGTTCCCTTACCAGTTGTCTGACCATGCTGGGAGAGAGGCGTGCAAACTTGCACTCACGCTAAATCTCACTCAGCTGGTCAATGAGGCAACCAGAATTCCGGACGTTGAGGACCACACAGCCAACTGCCTGGACCTTCTGCTGACAAACGAGCCGGATCGCCACTCGGTATCAGTGATGCCCCCTTTGGGTTCATCTGATCACTGTGTGGTGAGGTCTGTATCTTCATACTCGCCACCCGATCCCTCACCCAGAGGTAGTAGGCGAGTGTGGCGTTACAAGTCGGCAGATTGGGATGAGATGCGACACTTCTTCGCTTCTTATCCTTGGCGGCAAACCTGCTTTTCTTCTTGTGACCCGACGGTCTGTGCGAATGCCGTTACGGAGGTGATCAAAAGAGCAATGGAGTATTTTATTCCATTCTCTGATGCTTCACCTTCAAGCAATGCTCGCCCATGGTTCAGTCCTGCGTGTGCTAGCGCGGAAGCGCAAAAACGTGCGGCATACCTAGCCTGGGTTGACGCAAGAAACGGTAAAACCTCGGATGCACGGATTAAGAAGAAAGCCTTTAACAAAGCCGCCAAGTCCTGCAAGAAGGTGATACGGAAGGCTCGCTTCAATCGGATTGGCCGTCTAGGGGCTAAGCTTGCCGCATACCCTGCGGGAAGTAAAGCTTTCTGGTCTCTGGCTAAGTCGGTGGAAGCGAACTTCTGCCGCCCTTCACTCCCCCCACTACTGAAACCAGACGGGTCCCTAGCTCACGCTGCGGTTGAGAAAGCAAATTTATTTGCCAATCAATTTGCGGAGGCTTCGCGTCTTGACACCTCTGGCGAAATTCCACCCAGCCTTCCTCGGTGCGGGGCTTCTATGCAAGAAATTCGCATCCAGCAAAAGGAAGTGCTCAAAACGCTACGTAGTCTCGACGTGAATAAAGCTACCGGTCCGGATGGTATCTCGGCCGTAGTGTTAAAAACCTGTGCCCCTGAGTTGTCTCCAATATTAACGCGACTTTTCCGCCTCTCTTTGAAAACTGGTGATGTTCCCAAGTCTTGGAAGCTCGCTAACGTGCAGCCAGTGCCCAAGAAAGGCAGTCGTGCTGACCCTTCGAACTACCGCCCTATCTCGGTCACCTCCCTGCTATGTAAATGTATGGAGCGTGTGCTGAATAGGAAACTCCTTGCATACCTCGAAGGTAACGACCTCCTCAGTGATCGCCAATACGGATTTCGCCGAAATCGGTCTACTGGGGACCTTCTTGTGTATGCCACGCACATTTGGAGTGAGGCCATCGAGAAGCATGGTGAAGCACTGGCTGTTTCACTTGACGTCTCGAAGGCCTTTGACAGGGTTTGGCATGCTAGCCTTATTGGCAAGCTTCCTGCTTACGGACTGCCAGTTCAATTCTGCTCCTGGCTCGCAGACTTTCTGAGGGAAAGATCCATTCGAGTAGTTGTTGACGGCTGCTCGTCGGATCAAATGGCTATAAATGCCGGGGTACCTCAGGGGTCAGTGCTATCTGCCACACTGTTTCTGCTGCATATTAATGATCTTCTAATGCCCAGTATCATTGGGTATGCAGACGACAGCACAGTTGTGGAGAGATACGTTTCCACTGCGCGTGCTAGGCAGAATGAAATTCTGGAGTTAAGAGATGAGATGCTGCAGCGTCTGAATTTGACTCTCAAGGCTGTATCCGATTGGGGCGATGCCAATCTAGTCAAGTTCAACGCCTCTTAAACGCAGGCTTGTCTCTTCTCGGCGAAAAAAAGTCCGTTTCTCCAAGTTCCTGTCTTCCGAGATGTACCTGTGGCTATAGGTGATCACCTCGAGCTCTTAGGCGTTTCACTCACGCCTACTCTCAACTTTGGCTCCTACATCGAGTCTAAGGCAAAAACTGCTTCCATGAAGCTGGGTATCCTGAATAAGGTAAAGCGTTACTTCACACCAGGACAGCTTCTAAGTCTGTACAAAGCACAAGTCCGGGCTGGTATGGAGTATTGCTGCCACGTTTGGGATGGCTCGGCCAAACACCAGCTTGCTGCCTTGGACTCGATTGAACGCAGAGCTTTTAGGCTAATAGGTGAGCAACATATGGCGGAGACTAAGGTCCAGAGTCTCGAGCACCGCCGTAAGGTCGCATGCCTTTCGATCTTCTATAGGTTACATTTCGGGGAATGCTCCCAGGAACTTCATGATCTGATCCCACCATCTCCTTTTCTTCATAGGACGAGCAGGCGCACGGCTCGGTACCACCCTTACCTGATTAGTATACCCGCTATTCGTACTAAACGTTTCAGTTCCACCTTTATAATGCGAACTGCTAAGGAGTGGAATACACTACCGTCGTCTGTCTTTCCTGAAAACTATAATCTGGGTCTCTTCAAGGCTAGAGTGAATAGGTGCCTTCTAGACCTTTGTGCTCCATCTTCGGCCACATCGTCACTTTCCAACAGGTGAGATCGTGGTCAAACAAAGGTCTATCAAAGTTAAAAAAAAAAAAAAAAAAAAAAAAAAAATCTGCCGCAAAGCAGTTGTACTCGCATAACTGTGTTCCGGTTTGAAGGGTGCTGGTGAAATTACAGGCGCAAGAGACTTTTCATCTTTATGTCTCAGGGTGGCGGGCGCAGTTGAATGCCACATAGGGCGCGTCCTAGGTGGACGTGACCTATGAGGTAATGTAGGGTAAGGGTACCACTTAACATCAGGTGGGCCACCTGCTTGATCCGTCATCTAAAGTTGCATTAAAAAAAAACACTGAACAAATATCAGATCAAACTGTCCCAGAGCGGGAATCGAACCGACGCCTCTCCCAGGATCGTACATCAAAAAACAAACAACAATTTGAAAAATACATTATTTATTTATAAAATAGCATTAACATTTTTTATGAATTATACCGTATTAATAATAAAAAATCTATCTCAATTATAACCTGAGGACAATAAACCTTACATGCTTAGCTCTGAAACCTCGAATTATACAGGGCGTCGCATTATACAGGGCGTCTAACCAGACATGCTTAGCTCTGAAACCTCGCATTATACAGGGCGTCGCATTATACAGGGCATCTAACCAGATATGTTTAGCTCTGGAACCACGCATTATACAGGCCGTCCGAAGACTATGCGACATGAAGGGAAAGTACCTTAAGGTGAATGCTCTCGTTTGCGGCGGGAAAATATTTTTTTTGTGTTTTTTGCCCATTTCTAGCTCATCAACACTTCTTCAGACAGCGAAAGTTGATTTCGCAAGAACTAGGAGACTTAACACACATTTTTTAATTGATAGTATCTCATAAATATCATCAGTTTATCTACGATACACCTAAACAAAAAAAAAAACACTGTAAAAATCTGTTTACCCCTAAACTGTAGGTCACACCACCATCGTGTCAACCCATCGTAGCTAAACTGATGATATTTATGAGATACTATCAATTAAAACATGTGTGTTAAGTCTCCTAGTTCTCGCGAACTCAACTTTCGCTATCTGAAGAAGTGTTGATGAGATGTAATGTGCAAAAAACACCAAAAATTTGAATTTCCCCCCGCAAACGAGAGCATTCACCTTAAGGTACTTTCCCTTCATGTCGCATAGTCTTCGGACGGCCTGTATAATGCGTGGTTCCAGAGCTAAACATGTCTGGTTAGACGCCCTGTATAATGCGTGGTTCCAGAGCTAAACATGTCTGGTTAGACGCCCTGTATAATGGGTGGTTCCAGAGCTAAACATGTCTGGTTAGACGCCCTGTATAATGCGAAAATGAATTTCGCGCCGCAAGCGAGAGCATAAATTTCAGATAAAATGTTGTACACAGATAGATTTAATATGTCCTGGATTAAGACATAGGATACACCTTATCCCGGCGCGAACGAAGACGCGTGCGGACACTACTAATGTAGTAAAAAATAATTAAAAATATCTGATTAGGAATATATAACAAGTTTCGATTTAAATTCATTATCATAATACAAACTTCTTATGGAAGAACTAACTAATAACCCATGGCAACGTTGTTATTTACCATGCCAACGTTGTTATTTACCATGGCAACGTTGTTATTTACCATGGCAACGCTGTTATTTACCATGCCAACGTTGTTATTTACAATTGCAACGTTGTTATTTACCATGGCAACGTTGTTATTTACCATGCCAACGTTGTTATTTACCATGGCAACGTTGTTATTTACCATGGCAACATTGTTATTTACCATGCCAACCTTGTTATTTACCATGGCTAAGTTGTTATTTACCATTGCAAAGTTGATATTTACTAGTGCAAAGTTGATAGTTACCATGGCAAAGTTGATATTTGCCATGGCATAGTTGTTATTACCATGGCAACATTGGGGCAACCATGGTAGTAAATAACAAAGTTAAATTTAAATGTCACCCAAAAATTCCGAGCTATGTCGTTCCATGGCCGAACTGATCAAGGCACCGTCGATTAGAGGCGAAGATGCGGGTTCGAGTCCCGGTGGAACGGAATTTTTCGGTGACATTTAAATTTAATGTTATCCATAAGTGTGGCTTAACTTTACACTTGAAAAATATAACAAATTTTGTTTCTTTTAGTTTTTGGTATCTGATCAAAATCCTGACGGGGGAATCCTGTCTTAGGACAGATCTGAAACTATTATTAGTAAAATATAAATATAAATAAAAATGTATACAAAAATGTTTTTAAAAATAAACGACAAGTAAAATTTTTTATTTATACAAGGGAATGAAAATAAGGAATGGACACTCATACAATTTACATGGAACGTTATCTGTACAGTCAGCCTCAAAACTACAAGCACACTTTACTTTCAATTCAATATATTTAAATCATATTTTTTATCAAATAAGCAATTGTTAATATTTTAATTATTTATGACAGATGGACATTATTTGATTGTATTTGTTTTTTATTTTTATTTTTTACTTAATTCATAATTTGACATATTTTTTAATTTTAGTTTTAATTTTTCTTTGTCATACATACCTGATACTAATAATGATAACAACCATAACGGTTTTTTTTTTTTTTATGTAATTGCTCGACAATCTGGCATACGGCCTGCCTGATGGTAAGCGGTTACCGTCGCCTATTGACATCTGAGACTCTTTTTACATTTTTGCACGCTTTATAAGCCAAAGTATGAGCACACATAATTATGTACTATCTACCCATAACTTTAGCATACTTTAGTAAATAAAGATATTTGATATGATTTCAAGACCTTTATGCTTAGAATGTAGAATAAACCAGACCCCGTGTCACGCGTATAAACTGTCACCACGCAAACTAGTCTCAATGAGAATAGTTTCACCCAGTCCGTCTGTGGTCGCCCGTGCGGCTAGTCGTGTCGAACTCGAAAGATTATCTTGTGAATATGCCGTCGTGTGTCGTTGTAAAAATTATGCTAGCCGTAAAAGTAAAAAGGATAAAAACACATTTCATACTAAATATCTTATTGGTTTAAATAATTCTTCTTCTTCTTTTTTCGTGTCAAAGTTTCTCACCTATTTTAAATAAATTTTGTTTACCATTCATTCTTTGGAAAAAAGTTACACGTACATTTTGTCATTGTTGCCAACATCACCAAAACATTACCCCTACTGGTGGGAAGTATGATAGGCGCGGGGGAGGCATTGTGTTTAGGGGACACTGCGTCCCGTACGCACCTTCTGGTTTATTCTATATTCTAAGCCTTTATGTAGATACCTTTCAATTAGCTATGTAATAAATAATTCACAGAGTACCTAAAAAACTGCTATATACAGTTGTGGTCATATAATTAAGAACGATTTGAAGTTCTAGAAGTTTTTTATTTAAATCGTATCATATACAGAGATGTGTACCTTCTGAGAAGCAACTAGTTATGTTATATAATAGTCACATGAATAGAGCAACCTGACTTAAGAATAAAGTATGAAATCGCTAACTATTTTTTGCACATTTTATTGATTTTATCAAAGTAACACATTCAAATAGTACTGAAACTGGACAAATAATTAAGAACGATTTATTTAACTGCTCGGGGATTGTTTTGTATGACACTTAGATTTAAAAAATCACAATATTATGTAGCACAGGAAACATAAAAAGAAATTTAATAAATATTTAACTAAAATTAATAGTTAATAGCATATCCACGGCTTTTAATTACAGCTTTACACCGGCGAGGCATTGACTCTATTAATTTTTGACATTTCGCAAGAGAAATAGAGTTCCATTCTTCTAAAAAAACGTCATACAGCTCTCTTAAATTTCCACACTTTGTATTTGAAACATTTTTCTTTACTTCAAACCACAGATTCTCTATTGGGTTTAGATCTGGACTGTTAGCAGGCCAGTCTAAGACAGAAACTAATTGCGCTGTAAGAAATTCCTTTACGGTGCGTGCAGTGTGCTTTGGATCATTGTCATGCTGGAATGTCCAAATGACCGGTAGAACGTCTTCAGCGTATGGTAACATTGTTTCTTCCAGTATATTTTTGTATTGAAACTGATCCATGTTACCTTCTATCAACTTTACAGGTCCTACACCATGTCCAGAAAAGCAACCCCAAATTTTCACATTTCCACCACCGTGCTTTAATGTAACTTTCGGGTACTTTGGGTCGAATGCTGTATTCGGGGGACGTCGTACATATCGTTTTCCATCAGAACATACTCTGTTTATTTTCGTCTCGTCAGAAAAAAGTACATTTTTCCACTGTTGCACAGTCCAGTTTTCATACTTTCTCGCAAATGCAAGCCGGGCTTGCCTGTGGCAAAGTTTTAACATGGGTACCTTTCTTGCTATCCTACCGGGCAATTTTTCTTCTACCAAACGTCTTCGAATAGTGCGTGCTGAGATTGCTGAAGGGTTGTTTTCACCAAAATATTATTTTCTAAGCTCATTGGACCCTTTAAAAGGATTTTGTTTTGCCATACGAACGATGTTTCGGTCATCTCGAGGAGTTGTTTTTCTCTGTTTAGGTACACGTGGAACATTCGAAGTAGTTTAATACGTAGCAAAATGCTTTACAGCGTGGAAAACCATCGTTTTTGAACATTGCAGAGGGTCGGCTATCTTTTTATAAGACCAATTCTTCCGGCGAAGTTTTATTATTACTTCCCTTGTAGATTTATCACAACTTTTATTTTTTCCCATTGTTTTTTCTAAAGAAGCAATCACCTTTAATCTTTTACAGCACGTAATGGCGCCAAAATTATACAAACATTAACAAATCGACTGAGTGTTCTCTATTTAAATTTGAATAAAGGTATAAACTACTTAGCGTTCTTAATTACGTGACCAGCCAGTAATAAGGAATACTTTGTTTAAAAGTAGTGTAAAAAGTTTGCCTATTGATTTTTAGCCAATCATGTGTATCAATGAATACAGTGGTAATATGGAAATGTTTTACGATACCGAGAGAAATAAAAACAAATGCATACAATTAGTTTTGCATCTTAGTTGGAAAAAATCTTCCCTTTATATCAGCGTTCTTAATTATATGGCCACCACTGTATGTAAAAAGATGTGATTATATTTTTATGGCTGACTGTATACAGCGTGGAAACAAAATGGCGACGATAAATGAACACACGGGCAGAGCTACTTGTCAGTAGTACAAAATATAATAATCTAATAATTAAGACGACGCATTGGGTGCTTCGACCAAAGTTTTGGTCGAAGATTGGATGGACAATTTTGGTGGCAGGGATCTAGATTTTTCTCATTCATTACAAAACGTGATATTTGGTGACCTGATTCCTCATATTACTGAGCTTTTTTCTGTAGTAGCATTTCACGATTGGTTAACTTTTATAGCAGAGAAAAAATTGACAAAGACACCTCAAACAGAGAGATTTGCACTTCACAGGCAAACCGGGCCGATTTATGCCTCTAAATTGTCTAAGTAGATTTATACATACACACACTTTAATATTACAGTAGGATTTTTTTTAAATTAATCGTAGTTTTTAATTTATTGGCAAAAAACCGTTTTTAGAGTAAACGACCATAAACGAAATCCTATGCTTTCGTCGTATAGGATTTCTTTCAAAATAATAGCTTATCAATGCGTCGCCTTAAGTCCATGTTACCTACCACCCGAGCCATTTGTACAACCCCCCACCCCCTCGAAGGATCGCGCGCGCCTTGTCGCGTGCGTTGCACGTCGTGCCGTTCAGAATGCGTCCTACCACCCGAGCCATTTGTACAACCCCCCACCCCCTCGAAGGATCGCGCGCGCCTTGTCGCGTGCGTTGCTCGTCGTGCCGTTCAGAATTCGTTCAAACACGTACCTAGGTTAGTTGAACTCACTTACAGTATTAAGTCTGAAAATTGTAATTACATTTAAAAAAAAAATGCTGACAAGTAACTCTACCCGTGCGTTTTTTAATGTCGCGATTTTGTCTCCACGCTGCATATATAAAATAAAACACTAAACAAAACAAAAACCGGCAAGAATAGTAGAATAAGGCACCCTGGTAGAAAAAAGTCATTTAGAACAGTCAAGAATAATATCTTATTATAAAAATAACATACAAAAAAACTTTTCAATGAGGGTTTTTCACATCCGTTTCACATCATGCTTAAACCCTTGAAAATAGATGGCGTCAGCTCTGTACTTAACTGTCAATATAAAGTGAAATGTCAAGGTCAACGACGTTGTGATATATTTTCGTGATATTCACACAAAAGCACAGACAATGTATTTGTTATTTTGACAAGTATACTTGAGTCAGCGCCATCTATCGAGCCAAATCGAACTACTTTTTTTTATTCGATAGTGAAAAGCCCTCATTCAATACAGTTGTAAAACCATCGATCCATTCAACTAATGCCCGATTACACAAACAGTCACATAGCCTGAGTGGAAACTTAGCAAATTAATAAACATCCTATATTTCATTAGAAAACTTCAAAAAACACTGGAACGCGCAGTGCGTACACTGGAACGCGCAGTGCGTACACTGGAACGTGCAGTGCGTACACTGGAACGCGCAGTGCGTACACTGGAAACCGCAGTGCGTACAAGACTTAAGGCGATATGTTAAAACACCGAATGGGCGGAGCAAGAAACCAATAGCTGCAAGAATGTGACAGCGCTATTCTTGAACCCGGGAAGAGATGAGGTATAGATTTCTGCCGCTCGGAAGTAACTGACGTAAGCGACAAATGATAAAACTTCGCTTTGCTTCTAAAGTAGCAAATATACAAAATAAATTATCTATAATTAATCTAAGTAATGTGATTACCTACTGAATAGCATAAAAATTTACGCTTAATATTTTCTCTAGTCGAAGGAGGGACCTAAAACGGGTATTAGGAGGGCCAATTTCAAAAAATAAAGCTCTCGAGAAAAGTTTTACGAATCGTGTTTCTAGTCTATGATTTATTTAGATTACTTTCTCTTGTAATTACTGTATTAACATCAAGTTTGTAACCTTTACTGTTACTGAGT
Organism: Operophtera brumata; assembly: GCA_932527175.1. NCBI lineage: Eukaryota > Metazoa > Arthropoda > Insecta > Lepidoptera > Geometridae > Operophtera > Operophtera brumata. The sequence continues at coordinate 26,885,102 of OW052239.1, read as the reverse complement.
GAGCATGTAACGCAACGACTCCAAAATGTTAACATATCGTCCTAAGTGATCCCCTGATTTACGTGTCTGATTGAAATCGAAAGCAAATAAATACCTAATATTCAAAAATAGGGTTAAAAACCCAAAAATAGCCTCTAAAGAAATATCTATCATTGCATCATATCATCTTCTAGCCAAAAAACTCGATATTGGTCAAAAATCTAATTTGGTTGGGTCTGCTGCTGGCGTTTTTCACCACACTGGTTATCTCGACCTTACAAAAACACTACGATCTTGTTTGTACAAAAATATTGTAAATAAACCTAGATTTGGTGTTTGAGCTAGATAATGATGCGTTAGCTGATAAGAAAACCGTTATAACGAAAAACCTAATAATAAAACTGTTATAAAAATAACCATTACAAGTTATGTAGCAGATACATCAAATAACGAGTTATCTAGACAATTTAGTTATTGGTAACATGATTCAACTTAAAAACTATCTATAAAACTACGTTAAATACCATGAAAACATTTTAAGTAAATAGCGTCAAAAATTAAAAATAAAAATTCGTTTAAGTTTACACTTTATGAGCTTTTTCAAGCTCCAGTTTGGCCTTTTCTCTTTTATGCTTATTTATAATTGGCATAAAGAGCCACAACGAAGCGCCGCCGAGGAATATGACACCAAAGGTCACAAACATAGAAACGAAGTTCCTCTGCCTCTCAAACCATATGCCACATATCGGTGGGCCAATCAACTGTAGAATTCCATTCACAAACAAACTTATTCCATACGTCGACATAAGTCTATCTACGCCCAAGATTTCAGCCATTACTAAAGTCGTAACACTGTTATTAACCCCTGACGCGAGCCCAAATAATGCGCACACTATGCTTATAGTCATATAAGATTCCAAAAACGGTATTATAATCAGAAAAATGCCTGAAAATACTAAGCCGCCAACGAAGTAGACACTTTTGGGGATTATGTCTAGATCACAGAGCGCTGAGCCACCTATACGTCCGACCAGGTCCAAAGCTGACACGGTACTGAGCAGATACGCGCCTCTGGCCTTATCGAAGCCGATATTTTGTGCGTGCGAGGGTAGTAGAATAATAAAATTCGTTACAGATATAGCGACTGTGCTGCTCGATATTAGAATGACTAAGTAAGTCGGATCAGTGAGTAGACTGAGATCGAAGAATTGGTTAGGTTTGCTGTCTTTGCTAGGTTTTTTCTTGCAGCAGAAACAGCAATACGCCACTTCCGAAACACTCTCCGTGAAAGATTTGAGGGAAAATTGAGAGGCGAACTGATTCGGTTGATCAAAAGCTGACAGTGTCGACCCATGGAATGGCGTCGACGGGACATAGGCGAAACTGGAGGTAGAGTAGTTTCTTTTCGGTCCTGCAGAACTCAGTCTCCTACCAAACGCCTCTTGAGACCCTAGTTTCCTAACCTCTGAGCCTATAGACGTGGAACTGTACATAACTTTTTGAATAGGTCGCGCTGAAGACAGTTTCCTTTTAGACATGTTTTGGCGTAGTTCCTTTTGCGAGGGTACTGGTGTTATAGGGCTGTTAATTTGAGCTTGAGAAACGATTTTCTCAGGTTTCTCGAGTCCGTTTTCAATTTTCTCGCTGGTCAAGATTCGGGGTATTTGCGCCATAGTTATGTTGTTTGTTATTTCTTCTGGTTCTTCCTCTTCAAAGAGTATATCGTCCTGAAAAGATAATGCTTTGGATAGACAATATACTATAGTCAGCGACTTCAAATCGTAGAGGTCTCTTCATTTAATATATATGTAGGGTTATTAGAATTATATTATTTATATCCGATCGCTACTTCGAGCAGACTCGATTAAACATATTTAAATATAATTTCTGAATTAATAGTATTATCTATGCTTGCCAGTGAATAGCTAATACTTAAGTGATAAGATGTCTCCGTTTTGAAGTCGGTTAAAAATTCATTCGACATTAAGATACAAACGTAAATTACTATCGGTAGAATCAGAGAGTGCATTATGCAGGAATCGCATGACTTGTTGTTTATTTACTTTGTACGAGTTTCTTTAAATATCTATCTCAACTAAAATAGTATTTTTGACTTTACGTAAGAAGAACTAAATCAAGTCTTATTTTGCTCTTTCTAATTCTACAAACAATTCAATTATTATCTACACACCTAAACAATACTAAACCAAATAACTACGCTAATAAAACAGCAGTGTCATCTGGCAATATTTCAACCACATACTAAGCAACGCATAATCACTTTCGTTACCAGATACATTTAAAGCTAACGTTATAACGCGTTATCATTATAGAAACCGTTTTCACGTTACGTTATTTAGTGTCTTTTGAAAATGAAACTGTTTATCGCTGTTAGGTGTTTTAAGGAAAGTGATTATTTTTGTGTTAATCACAGGAATGTTAGTTAAGTATATTATTGAGAGAAGCTTGAAGCTTGAAGCTCATTCACTACTAGATACATCTACTTTGACTCGCCTTATTTGGCATAACATTTTTAATCCCTTTGCCTTATTTTATTCAATGTAAACTGGCCTTCTTAATAAATTAATGAGTTAAGCTTTTAGGGTTAGAAGCAACATATAATTAATTATTAGCAGCAATGGATCTAAATATCACTTACGCTTCTGTTATATTGAAGGTAGGCGACTTATCTTTTCAATAGAGTATACAATTTATAAGTGATAAATGTGGTTGCAAAGATAAACTATCACTTACGTAAGAAATCGATGGTGAAAACAGGCATTACGGTGGCCTTTGTAGTTTTGGGTTATACTATCTGAAACTTCAGATATTTGATGGGTTTTCAAATTAAAGGTTACTACAGCACAACAAGCTAACAACAACAAACATACGAACATCACAACATAGAAACGCGTTATAAGCCGTTGCGAAAAATACCAAAAACATTTCGTTGTAATAATATGACAAAAACGTTATTTTAAAACTGCTTCAAATTATTGTCATAATGATTACTTATATATCCATTGGTCAAAATAATATAGGAAATAATTTTAAAACAAAAAATTATATTAAAAAAACAGTTATTTGGATATCGTTATTTGTAACGTTCCGAAAAGGCTTATAACGCGTTGTTTTAACAAATAATAAATGAATTCGCTTACTTTACTTTATGTAATGTTGCGATGGCACGGCTACCTCCCACGTGTCTTTTGTTTTTGCGAAATAACCGGTTTCATTTTCAAAAACTAACACTTTTAAAAAAACATCACAGTTTTTATTGCGGTAAAATCTTGAAACGCTGTTACTCCAAATTTGATTTGAACAACCAAAAAAAATTAGAGATTTTTAAATAAATAAAATAAATAATGGTGGACAGTTCACACAACATTATCTAGCCCCAAGCTAAGAAGAGCTTGTGTTATGGGTACTAGATAACTGATAATACAATACATTACATAGATATATATTTTTGAAGAAAACTACGGATTTTAATACAAAAAATACTGTTAGTGACAGCTAAAGCACCGCAGTGATTAGCGCAATGTTCTAAATAATTAAGCAAATTTAAGAATAGTATTTCAATTAGTCTAGAAGCCCATATATAACCACAAGTGTTGCTATATAAGGCGATGTCGCGAATAATGCTGCTAAAATGACAACAACAATAATATACTTTTCAACACACTTGCTCATAAAGTGGCTCTAATTTCACCGCAATTAGGCACATAATGATACCAGTAACCAAACTGTGACTTTTTCATTGCTATTATTCACAAGTGAGTTATAGAGATAGTTGAACATTTACACAGAGTGTGTATTTCAGTTTATTATTATTTTCTTCACAAGTGTGTTGAAAAACGTCGTTTGATACACGTGTGTATTGATGATTACCGTCCTCGGCTCTCTTAAGACCCTCACCTAACGGCTCGGGTCTCAATGGCGCCTCAGCGGTAATCACCAACATTACACACTAGTACTGTAATGTACTATTATCTTAGTGTTATCAAAAACAATAAAACCTCACAAAAATAACGTCAATCATTTTGTAAACGGTTTTTCCCCGTTTTCAGTTGCGCTTGATAAGGGTAAGGGTTGAAACCTATTAGGGGCCCAATTCTACTTTTTTATTTATATTCATATTATTTTATTTCAATTCCTAGTGTTTTTTTAGTTATTTTGTGTTATTTTGGTGGTAATTTAACCAACGTAGCTCGTCTATAGGGCACCGTTTAGTGATATGAAATGGAAGTGTATTGCGTGACTTTTCAAATTGGTGAATCTACGACCACTAAAAACATGACATGACTGTGACTTTGACGACTTGGAAGGATTGTAACGTTGCAAATTATATTGAAAATACAATAGTTAATCGACGCAAAAACGACGGGGTGGGTCAGAGTACAATAAGGGGACACTGATGAAAAATTTTAGCATTTTTTTTTTTTTTTTAGCCTATCCTGTAGTTTTTTTTACCATATGTTAATGTTAAATGCATTTTTCCATAAGACTTACCGATTCTGAGATATGAACTCTAAATTTTTTTCGTTTTTCAGAGTCCTAAATGATATTACATAGGCTATTGTGTATTGGCGTGCATATGTCGGTTCTGGTTCGCTGCGGGCCCTACCGGGCCACGCTCGCCTTCGGCTCGCTCGCAGCTCACGTGTGATCACTGTTCTCTAGTGTTTTTAATCCATGTCGGACTGTAACATGGTACTAACAAAAGATTTTTTTTTCAGACTTCATGTCTCAAAAACGGTAAGTCGTATGGAAAAAATGCATTTAACATTAATTGAAGACTAAGAAAAAGGCCACGACAGGCTAAAAAAAATTTTTTTTCTTGCTGTTTTTGTTTAAAGTCTTTTTTCCTTATGTACACCCCATTTGTTATTTTGACAAGTATACTTGAGTCAGCGCCATCTATCGAGCCAAATCAAACTACTTTTTTTTTTAAATTCGTTAATGAAAAGCCCTTTTTGGTTTAGTAGAATCGGGCCCATGAGGATAATTGGAAGCTGAAGGATATGTGTACGGGAGAAAGTCCCGTTTTACTGAATAGATTAGTTTCATATCCTCACCGGAGGCCCATCCTCGTCCTCCTCCGTCTCCTTGTACTTCCGCACCATGTGCTCCTCCACCGGCTGGAACAGCAGCGCCGCCGCCCACACGTTCAGCATTATGCCGCCCAGGATCAGAACTGCTCCTCTGGAAAAAACAAACAAGTATTTAGTAATTTGGGCACCCATTCCGGAAAAAGGCAATAAAAAAGTGTTTTAGTAATTTGGACACCCATTCCGGAAAAAGGCAATAAACAAGTTTTTAGTAAGTTGCCCACCCTTTCGGGGAAAAGGCAATAAACAAGTTTTTAGTCAGTTGCCCACCCTTTCGGGGAAAAGGCAATAAACAAGTTTTTAGTAAGTTGCCCACCCTTTCGGGGAAAAGGCAATAAACAAGTTTTTAGTAAGTTGCCCACCCTTTCGGGGAAAAGGCAATAAACAAGTTTTTAGTAATTTTTCAACACTTTATATATTTACATATTTTTTTCTCGTTATGTGGCTCTAATTTCACTGCATTTAGGCACATAATGACACCTGTAATCAAACTGTGACTTTTTCATTGCTATTATTCACTAGTGAGTTATAGAGACAGTTGAACATTTATACAGAGTGTGTAATTCTGTTTTTAACGAAAAGCAGAAAAAGCAAAAACGACGCAAAAACTTTGACGTGTGTGTGTTTGTGTGTGTGTGTATGTGTGTCTTTGTGTGTATGTGTCTGTGTGTCTTTGTGTGTATGCGTGTCTGTGTGTGTGTCTGTCTGTGGCATCGTAGCTCCCGAACGGATGAACAGACTTTTTTATTTTATTTTTGTTTGAAAGATGAATTAGTCGTGAGTGTTCTTAGCTATGTTTGATCAAAATCGGATCAGCCGTTTCTTTGCGTTGAGGGTTTTTCTTAATTTTTACAAAATTAATTACTTGTTCAATACAAGCTTTTATAATATTAGTGATCGTAACCGTGTCCTGATCACAATGAGCCTAAACACGGCCAGTCTACTATTATCCATCGAGGAGTTCCGTTGTCCACCTTCCGTCTCCATCATCAGATCAGCTCGCTGTCACCATCATATTGTATTGTCATCGGAACTTGACAGGTATGCCAAATATCATCTCAATCGGTTGAGGATAACTGCTTTAAAATTCAGTTGCAAGATTCCACCCGGACATACATACATACATTGCAAGTTAAATAAAAGCTTGTAAAAACAACAAACAATGCTAACAAACAACAACTGCTAAGGAGTGGAATACACTGCCGTCGTCTGTCTTTATAATGCAAACTGCTAAGGAGTGGAATACACTGCCGTCGTCTGTCTTTCCCGAAAACTATAATGTGAGTCTCTTCAAGGCTAGAGTGAATAGGTGTGTGGGGACACAAATGTAATTTAATACTGTACTGCTTTGCGTGTCTTCCACCCGCACCTCGCAGAGCGAAGAGCCAGTCACCTTCAGTACTCGGTATGTACTTGTTGTCTCATTAAATAAATGCGAGCCGCTTCGTGTCATATCAAAGACTTTATTTTGAGTTTGCTCCCAAATATATAAGTGCCTAATAGGAACTGCATTCTGAGTAGATTGTAGTGCATATACTCAGACAGGTGCCTTCTAGACCTTTGTGCTCCATCTTCGGCCACATCGTCACTTACCAACAGGTGAGATCGTGGACAAACAAAGGTCTATTATAGTTTTAAAAAAACTGCACTTACTTGTATCCGTATGTCTCGAGCAGATACCTCAGGACGGGCGGCAGTATGATGCTGCCGAAGGCGGAGCCGGACATGCAGATCCCGTTGGCGAGGCCGCGCAGGCGCACGAAGTATGACGTCACGATGTACACCGTGGGGGGGAAAGCCAGCCCGGCGCCCGCCCCTACCAGGGCACCGAAACTGGAAGAGAGAATATACATCTCAGCGTTGGATTACGAGACTCACATACTAGTCCTGACCCCACACTAGGATCCCCTGTGTCGTGGGTATCAAACAAACATACATACATTGCAAGCTAAAGTTAAGTGATGCCATTTAAGGTGGCGCAGCACGACGCACCAAAGTCCACCCCGCCGGCTTGGTCTAAAATCTTGTAGGTTCGTCCAATTCAATGTTTGAAAGAAAGGCACTGTGTAAAATGAGAGCCAGTGCCAGATCCCTTGGTTGGAATTCGGAAAATTCCGTTACTTACTTGCGAAACGGCAATAAATGCACAAAATATTCAAAAGTAATAAATTTTGTAAAAATTAAAAAAAACCTTCAACGCAATGAAACGCCTGAACCGATTTTGATCAAACATTATAACACCCCGCCGTTTTTGCGTCGGGGGTTAATAAAACTTTTTCCAGGACGTACGTGTTTTTGAGAAAACCACTAGTTCATGACAAAAATGTCTGTCATTTAGAATCTATATAATATGGGCAAGGTCCATGGGAAGCCTTTTTTTTACTTTTACATTTTATAAGTACATTATAAACATCCAAAGTTCAGGCAAAATTGTGCAAATAAGCTGATTTTTGAAGGCTTATACTGAATTTAGTGGTAAAAATATTTAAATTTTGCTTCCCGTTAACCTAGATATATTCTTCAAGATACATATTTGTTCAAAACATCTAACGAAGAAATTGTTAACAACTTCATAATCACGTACGAGCTGAGCACGAGCGTTTGTATGGAAAGTATATCGTGCAACCTACTCTTAACTTGAAAGCTCCCGCTTGCGGCGCGAAATTCAAATTTATTGGTGTTTTTTGCCCATTACAGCTCATCAACACTTCTTCAGATAGCGAAAGTTGAGTTCGCGAGAACTAGGAGACTAAACACATGTTTTCATTGATAGTATCTCATAAATATCATCAGTTTAACTACGATACCTCTAAACACATTTCTACAGTGTTTTTTTTTGTTTATGGGTATCGTAGATAAACTGATGATATTTATGAGATACCATCAATTAAAACATGTGTGTTAAGTCTCCTAGTTCTCGCGAACTCAACTTTGGCTATCTGAAGAAGTGTTGATGAGCTGTAATGAGCAAAAATCACCAAAAATTTGAATTTCGCGCAGCAAACGTGAGCGTCTAAATTAAGACATTATTTAATTTAGTTAGCGCCATTTATTTCTAGTTAAGTTATATCACGGAAATGAGTGAACAGAAGACCTGAACCAGGCAACGGAAAGGGGCTTAGCGATTGCTTCCTATTGGTCCAATAAAATTTTGTCATGTTTAGCCGCTGACACGAAAGAAGAAGAACTGAACAGAAACTCTATTAACTTACCTAAAGTACAGATATGATATGGAGAACGCAAAGCTGCTCATTATCATCCCGAACGCGGCGAAGCTGCCTCCTATCAGCGTGACCGTCCGATACGACCACTTCACCGACAGAATTGACGAGATGGGCCCTGCAAATTACAACAATATACATAGAATATTTTTAATAATTGTTTGACGTTTACAACAATTTAGGGGGATCGTAGCTAAGCTAACCTGATGATATTTATGTGATACTAACAATTAAAACCTGTCTCTTAGTTCTCGCGAAATCAACTTACGCTATCTGAACAAGTGTTGATGAGCTGTAATGGGCAAAAAACACCAAAAAAATTGAATTTCGCCCCGCAAGCGAGAGCAGCATCCACCTTAACATCAGGTGGGCCAAATGGCCCGTATGAAAACCGTGTAGATTAGGGTACAGGTCGCGCAATGAGTAATGAGCGCTCGGCGAAAGCGGTGGGGTTGACTGCACATGTTTAAAGAAAGAAAGAATGTTTTTTTTTAGCACACACACACACTTAATAGAAACAACAAATAAAAAATAAAAGAGAGTAAAAAAAAAAAAAAACACAAAAAATACCCATTGGGTTTTAAACTAAAACATAAAACTACGTGAAGGAATGGGTAAAAATTGGTATTTCCCCACGTGTGCGGCTAAACAGGTCCAGCCTCAGCTTAATGACGATACCGAGCGAGGACGATATCGACGCTGGTTTTCAGCCTGAACCCAGACTGTTTACATTCGCGCATTCCCTATACAGACCCAAAAAATTACTTCTGCGCATTGAAGGTCAGCGCTCACTACTCGTTACGCGACCTATATAGTTTAACATCTTTTATCGATTTTTTGGTCCCCGGGATCAGAATGTTCACTAAGGTCGCACCTGGAATTGAACTCACCTAGACTGCTGTACAGAAAGTAGCAGAGCGCGACGATACCAGACGAGGCGGCCGCGCTCGAGTGGAACACGTCGTTGAACTCGACCAGCAGCACTCCGAACGATTAGATGGTCCCCGGGATCAGAATGTTCACTAAGGTCGCACCTGGAATTGAACTCACCTAGACTGCTGTACAGAAAGTAGCAGAGCGCGACGATACCAGACGAGGCCGCCGCGCTCGAGTGGAACACGTCGTTGAACTCGACCAGCAGCACTCCGAACGATTTGATGGTCCCCGGTATCAGAATGTTCACTAAGGTCGCGCCTGGAATTGAACTCACCTAGACTGCTGTACAGAAAGTAGCAGAGCGCGACGATACCAGACGAGGCCGCCGCGCTCGAGTGGAACACGTCGTTGAACTCAACCAGCAGCACTCCGAACGATTTGATGGTCCCCGGTATCAGAATGTTCACTAAGGTCGCACCTGGAATTGAACTCACCTAGACTGCTGTACAGAAAGTAGCAGAGCGCGACGATACCAGACGAGGCCGCCGCGCTCGAGTGGAACACGTCGTTGAACTCAACCAGCAGCACTCCGAACGATTTGATGGTCCCCGGGATCAGAATGTTCACTAAGGTCGCACCTGGAATTGAACTCACCTAGACTGCTGTACAGAAAGTAGCAGAGCGCGACGATACCAGACGAGGCCGCCGCGCTCGAGTGGAACACGTCGTTGAACTCGACCAGCAGCACTCCGAACGATTTGATGGTCCCCGGGATCAGAATGTTCACTAAGGTCGCACCTGGAATTGAACTCACCTAGACTGCTGTACAGAAAGTAGCAGAGCGCGACGATACCAGACGAGGCGGCCGCGCTCGAGTGGAACACGTCGTTGAACTCGACCAGCAGCACTCCGAACGATTTGATGGTCCCCGGTATCAGAATGTTCACTAAGGTCGCGCCTGGAATTCGACAAGGTACAAATTGAGAACTTCATACATACATACTTTTTTTTTAATGAAACGAATATGCACTGACTTTGACATACGGCCCACCTGATGTAAAGTGGTCACCGTCGCTTATAGACACCGGCAGCACCGGGAGTATTGTCGATGCAAATCAGCATTTTTCTTGAAGCAACACATGTCGTTACCAAGCGGGAAAACCTCAGATGGAAGCTCATTCCATAGTTTGTAGGTATGGGGAAGAAATGATCTCGAGAAACGAGTTGTACGAGAAACCCAGGGATCTATGATACTTACATTGACACACGCCTTTTTCCCCGAAAGGGTAGGCAGAACCTCAATGGGTCTCTTTTCAATGTGGGTTCCATCGTGGGAATATAGAAGTGTCGAGTGGCGAGCTCATCGCCGCCATTGCTTCCCATGACGGACTTGGCTAACGCTTTCTTCCAGTTTTTTTTTTTTAACTTTGACCTTTGGTTGAGCACGGTCACACCTGTTGGTAAGTGAAGATGTGGCCGAAGATGGAGCACAAAGGTCAAGAAGGCACCTATTCACTCTAGCCTTGAAGAGACCTAGATTATAGTTTTCAGGAAAGACATACGACGGTAGTGTATTCCACGTCTTAGCAGTTCACATACATAGACACACGCCTTTTTCCCCGAAAGGGTAGGCAGAGCCTCAATGGGCCTATTTTCACCGTGGGTTGCACCATCGTGGGAATATATACGTGACGAATGGCCATTGCTTCCCACGACTGACTCGGCTAACGCTTTTTTTCCAGTAATAACACATTCCATAATAAGCTAGCAGCCAGGACAAATCTTATACCAACGAATATTACTAACAAGTCCGGGTAATGGGAACTTGATTCTTCAAAATATTTCAAGGAAGTACTTCAAATTTTAGAGCCTCTTAACGCAATCTGATGACGGCGTGATTAAAGCTGAGACGCGTATTCAAATCCGCTTGTGCAAACCTGCGGCGCGAAAGCCATTTTTTTTTGTGTTTTTTGCCCATTACAGCTCGTCAACACTTCTTCAGATAGCGAAAGTTGAGTTCGCGAGAACTAGGAGACTTAACACACAAGTTTTAATTGATAGTATCTCATAAATATCATCAGTTTAGCTACGATACCCCTAAACAAAACAAAAACACTGTAAAAATTAGTTTAGGTATCATAGATATACTGATGATATTTATGAGATACCATCAATTAAAACATGTGTGTTAAGTCTCCTAGTTCTCGCGAACTCAACTTTCGCTATATGAAGAAGTGTTTGAACTGTAATGGCCAATAAACACCAAAAAAATTGTAATACGCGCCGCAAGCGTGAGCGTGCCTTAAGGGGATCTTCAGCGTTTATTACAAGCTTAAAATGATGTATGAAACCAGTCTTTAAATTACAAATTCGAAAACATGAACCCATAACGTTAGACCGTACGTCAGAATGGAGGATACATATCCATCGTAGGAACTATGAGCAGTTTCGTTATCCAGCCCCTCCAGTATACAGCTATGATCTAATATAAACTATGTACTTTATTTCCAGGATATAAGGTACATAGGTTTATTTTACCTACGAGCACGAACCAGCCCCACTTTCCGTCGGGCGGGACCATCTCCCAGTCCCGTTCCGGAGCCGGGCCGATTGTAAACCGTCCCGTGCCGACCGCGGCGCCTTCATCGTCGGGTAGTTTTACTGTAAATAAAGAAAATTATGGTTATTTTTTACAAGTTTTTATTTAATTTCACCTGTCCCAGTGTAATGATTTCTTACAAGTTAAGGTGTAACGTTTCACTTGTGGCTCGAAACTCAAATTGTATTGTGTTTTTTTAAGGTTCCGTACCTCAAAAGGAAAAACGGAACCATTAAAGGGTCACTTTGTTGTCCGTCAGTCTGTCTGTCAAGACCCTTTTTCTCGGGAACGCGTGGAGGTATCAAGCTGAAATTCATATCAAATACTCAGGTCTACTGTTCCTTGGTTACATCATATACCTCCGTGTCACTTTGTTGTCCGTCAGTCTGTCTGTCAAGACCCTTTTTCTCGGGAACGCGTGGAGGTATCAAGCTGAAATTCATATCAAATACTCAGGTCTACTGTTCCTTGGTTACATCATATACCTCCGTGGCGCCTCCGACGACCTCTGTGGCGCGGCGGGCGCTGGTTCGCCTGCAACGCAGAAGGTTGCGGGTTCGATTCCCGCCTCTGAACAAATATTTGTGCAATCTGCAGATATTTGTTCAGGGTGTTCTGGGTATGTACTTATAATAAAAAATATCTATCTATGTAATGTATTGTATTAAGTATATCAGTTATCTAGTACCCATAACACAAGCTCTGCTTAGCTTGGGGCTAGATAATCTTGTGTGAACTGTCCAGCATGATTTTGTATTATTATTATTTATTATCTAGCCCCGAGCTAAGCAGAGCTTGTGTTGTGGGTACTAGATAACTGATATCTATATATATAAAACAAAGTAGTGTTAGTTACACCACTTACAACTCAAGAACGGGTGAACCGATTTGGCTGAAAATTGGTGGGGAGGTGGCTTCGAACCAGGAGATTGACATAGGGGCGAGGGTTTTTCACCGGAGGCTACCCGTACGAAGCCGGGGCGAGTCGCTAGTACTTAATACAATTTTTTTTTTTTTTTATACTACTTGAATGACGGAACAATCAGATGGCCCACCTGATGTTAAGCGGTAACCTCTGCCTATGAACAGTGCGTTACCTCATAGGTCACGTCCACCTAGGACGCACCCTTTGACTTTGACTTTGACTTATGTGGCATTGCACTGCGCCCGCCACCCTGAGACATAAAGATGAAAAGTCTCATGTGCCTGTAATTTCACCGGCACCCTTACCTTTCAAACCGGAACACAGCAATGCGAGCACTACTGCTTTGCTGCAAAAATAGGTATGGTGGTAGTACTTCCCCGGACGAACTCTTTCACAAAAAAGCTCTACTACTACTAAAATTTAGAGAGATATTAAACTATATTTAGATATATTTTTTCATACAATAGATAAGTTCGAGACAGAAGTATGTTTAATATGGCGTAATTATAAGAAAGCGAGTCTCCCGCGCGGCGGCCGACCCATTGACCCGCGCCCGTATATTTAGTGTTGGCGCCTCGCCAATCATGGAGAACCCATCTCCAGCTGTTTACATACGGAACAGTGTAGTGACGAGCAAGTTCACAGATTGTTATTATTAAAAACTAGCAGCGCCCCGCGATTTCACCCGCGTAAGTCTCGATCCCGTGGGAATATCGGGATAATAATGTGCCTATGTGTTATTCCGGGAGTCCAGTTATCTTCATTCCAAATTTCATGCAAATCCGTCCAGCCGTTTCAGCGTGAAGAAGTAACAAACACACACACAAACTTTCGCATTTATAATATTAGTAGGATTATAGACGAGCTTATATTATTATCCACCTCGTGGACCGTACACCAAACGTCGAGATTCGACGCCTTACTAAGGTCGAGGATGTAGGTATACGGATTGCGAGGCTCAAGTGGAGATGGGCGGGACACTTGGCAAGGCGAGAGGATTACCGATGGACCAAAGCAGTGACCGAATGGAGGCCGAGATATATGCGGCGGTTTCGAGGCAGACCACCTGCCCATGGTCAAACGACATTGTGCAGGCAGTAGGAGAGCAGTGGATCCGGCTGGCACAAGATCGCCAGGAGTGGCGTTCTAGAGAAGAGGCCTTTACTCAGCAGTGGGTGTTAACGGCTGAATAGATAGATAGATAGATAGATAGACGAGCAGCTTTCGCTGATGTGCCTATTTCAGAGTGTTGAAATGTCTTAGTTTCACTCGCTGCACTGATTATACTTAAGGTGATTATAGCCTCGAACGACCTTGGGCATCTGGGCGGAGCCTAGGAAATGTTGCATCCAGAGCCCGCACCACAAGCCACGCATAAACATTGGCACAATATTAAGAAACAATGAAGAATCGCAGCGAGCGGCGCACGCGGACGCGGGCGCGCCGGCCGCGGCGTGGAGCGCGGTGCGCTAGTCATGAGACCGCGGTGCGCGGCGTGCGGCAGCCGCGGTTTGGCACGAGGTGCTAGTAATGCAGTCATATCTGTTGTCTAGTTTGTTGTGTTTGAGAACACGCGCACTTTTGATTTTGAGCATCGGAAATTATGCGCTATTGCTATAGTATACCTATGCCTGCCGGCATTGTTGATTTTTCTTTGCTTTGTTTGTTAGACCTGTCTACTAGACCTAGTATGGTAGATAATGAAATAGATGACACACGCCTTTTTCCCCGAAAGTGTAGGCAGAGCCCATAAATATAAATACAAATAATACTACCTATTTCTTACATACCTAGTTGTTTTATTGGTTCGTTACGGTTTATTTCTAAAAAACCAACCAGGAAAACACCAATGGATAGACCAATGACAAAAATCTAATGAAAATACTCGAATTATAAATCTCGAATGAAAAATCTTGAACATTAATTCTCGAATTAAAAATGTCGACTGAAAAACCACGAATGAAAAAAATCGAACATTAAATCTTGAATAAAAAATCTCGAACGGAAAATCCTGAATGAAAAATCGAGTGTAAAACCTCGAATGAAAAATTTTGACTGATAATCTCGAATAAAAATGTCGAATATTAAATCTCGAACGAAAAATGTCGAATGAAAAATCTCGAATAAAAAACATGAATGAAAAATCTTGACTAAAAAAAAGTTAAACGAAAAATCTATGCGACACAAAAAAACGGTAGTTATATGAAATCACAATTACACTTCATAAAAGGTAAATTAAGTACCTAGTTAGGTATCGAAACACAATCTTTACGACCTCTGTGGCGCGGCGGTCGAACGTTCGCCTGCGACGCCGGAGGTTGAGGGTTCGATTCCCGCCTTGTACTTTCATTGTAATTGTTATGTCACTTTTATTTTGTCATAAATGTTTGTATGTCCTATTTTTAAAAATAAATAATATGAATATGAATATGAACAAATATTTGTGCGATCTGCAGATATTTGTTCAGGGTGTTCTGGGTATTTTCTATGTATAATAAAAAATATCTATCTATTTTATATATTGTATTAAGTATATTAGTTATCTAATACCCATAACACAAGCTCTGCTTAGCTTGAGGCTAGATAATGTTGTGTCCAGCATTATTAATTATTATTATTTATTATTTATTTATTTAATGACCAAAGTAATTATTTCACACATACTTCGTAGTATTTTCGCCCGCAGTAACTCATTCATCTGTGGTAGCAATATCACTTTAGCCAAAACCGCTGGACTTAGAGACTTGAAACTTGCAGAGTGTATTATTTTTAGGGCGAGATTTTACATTCGAGATTTTGCATTCGAGGTTTTTCATTCGAGATTTTACATTCGAGATTTTTCATCCGAGATTTTTCATTCGAGATTTTTCACTGTAGATTTTTCATCCGAGATTTTTTATTCGAGATTTTTCATTCGAGAGTTTTCATTCGAAATTTTTCGTTCAAGATTTTTCATTCGAGATTTTTCATTCGAGATTTTTCATCCGAGATTTTTCATTCGAGATTTTTCATTCGAGATTTTAAATTCGAGATTTTTCATTCGTGATTTTTCATATACGTACTTATTCTAATAGTAGATAACATAACATAGCGCCCAACAGTTACATACATAGTCCTGATCCCACACAAGACATCCCTTTGTTATGGGTATCAGAAACTACGAGTACCATGGTACCATAACACCCAGACCCGGAACAAATATTTGCAGATCATACGAACATTTTTCCCGCAGCGGGAATCAAACCCGCAACCTTTCGCATCTCAGCCGGCTACTCGCCCGACGCGCTACAGCTACAGAGGTCGTCAAAGATAAGAAACAAACAAGCGTCCTCGCGCAAACAAGATATCTAAACGAAAACGATCAATATTTACAATGTTTTGTTCAAGGAACACAAAACACAACTAAAAAACTACGATGAGTACACTAACTGCTATCGTGTCTTATTGTGCCCGAACCAGTCGGTGGCACTCACAGGAGCGGAGCAAAAAAGTGACGCGGGTACCCCGTGCGAACGCTTGGGCCGGACTGAGGTCCGCGGCCGAACCGCCCCGTGGCAGCTCGTTTCACAGTTTTTGTTTTATTGTTTCAAAATGATAATTATTTTTGAGAATGTAAACATATCATATGTAAAGTCTGTAAATTGTCTATAATATTGTGAAAGAATCATTAAAATAGCTGCAGGCGTTTGGAAGGAGTAGGAATTCTTGCGTAAATTATAGGGAACAATGATTTATTTTTTCCTATCAAAAGCAACACCAATATAAAAAATCTAAACATATAGTTCTATTCTTGACAATATTATACTTATTAACTGATTTTTTTTAAATTATTTGGAAATTATTGTAGGAGGAGTAGGCTTTCGAAATAGGTCTATTTTGAGTTTTGGCAAAACTAATCGCCTTAATGTTAACAGTTAGTTCGTCCAAGTCGTCACAGTCGTCGTGTGTGTTCGTCACAGTTAGTTACCAGCTAGGTATCCAATTTGTTTTAATTAGCTAGGAATATGGTGGGAATATACATACATACATAGATACACGCTATTTACCCCGAAAGGTTAGGCAGAGCCAAAAATAAAATAAATAAATAATGCTGAACAGTTCACACAACATTAACTAGCCCCAAGCTAAGCAGAGCTTGCATTATGGGTACTAGATAACTGATATACTTAATACAATACATCACATGGATATTTTTTTTTTTATTATGCATAGAAAATACCCAGAACACTTTGAAAAAATATCTGCAGATCGTGAAAATATTTGTTCTGAGGCGGGAATCGAGCACGCAACCTGCTGCAGGCGAACCTTCACCCACCACGCAACAGAGGTCGTCAAATGGGCCTCTTTTCACCGTGGGTTGCACCATCGTTGGAAATAGACGTGACCAGTGTGAGCTCATCGCCGCCATTGCTGCCACAACTGACTCTGCTGACGCTTTCTTCCAGTAATAACACATTCTATAATAAGCTGTCAGAACAAATCTTATACCAACGAATCTTACTAACAAGTCTGGGTCAAAGTCAAAGTCAAAAGTATTTTATTCGTTGAAATCACAAGGATATTTTAGAATCGTCTTAAAAAATAAATGTACTACTGTTCCAACGCGACCAAACCTACAAGAATCAGGCAACAAACATGGGCTTTTTTTTTTTGATGATCTGTCTTACTACTATTTGGGGTGCGCCTGTGTGGGACCTCGAGAACAAGTGGAAGCTGATTCAAAGAAAAAAGGAAAACCAACTTAAAAGCGGGTAATCCCTTAGTCAGCTTTTACGACATCCACGGGAGGAGATGGAGGGGTCTATTCTAAGGCCGGACCCACCTTGTACTATTATTTATTCTATGAATTCTGTGATATTGCTCACATTATATTCCATTCCAATCCAAGATGTGACAAGATGAGCCAAGGATGTGGTCATCCTACCAAACATACAAGTACGTGGACTTGCTCGCCCATTTATGTTCCCCGTGTGTTTCCATTTATTTTCAGCGTCAATTGAATCGCATGGAAAGTTTTGTACGGTTTGTTAGTAAACATACAATTGGCTTTTGTGAGTTAAAAGAAAGAATAATACGTTTTGTTTGCTCTTTTAAACGTTACCAGATGGATGCTCGCGCTTGCGGCGCGAAATTAAACGCTCTTTTAAACGTTACCAGATGGATGCTCGCGCTTGCGGCGCGAAATTAAACGCTCTTTTAAACGTTACCAGATGGATGCTCGCGCTTGCGGCGCGAAATTAAACGCTCTTTTAAACGTTACCAGATGGATGCTCGCGCTTGCGGCGCGAAATTAAACGCTCTTTTAAACGTTACCAGATGGATGCTCGCGCTTGCGGCGCGAAATTAAACGCTCTTTTAAACGTTACCAGATGGATGCTCGCGCTTGCGGCGCGAAATTAAACGCTCTTTTAAACGTTACCAGATGGATGCTCGCGCTTGCGGCGCGAAATTAAACGCTCTTTTAAACGTTACCAGATGGATGCTCGCGCTTGCGGCGCGAAATTAAACGCTCTTTTAAACGTTACCAGATGGATGCTCGCGCTTGCGGCGCGAAATTAAACGCTCTTTTAAACGTTACCAGATGGATGCTCGCGCTTGCGGCGCGAAATTAAACGCTCTTTTAAACGTTACCAGATGGATGCTCGCGCTTGCGGCGCGAAATTAAACGCTCTTTTAAACGTTACCAGATGGATGCTCGCGCTTGCGGCGCGAAATTCAAATTTGTTCGTGTTTTTTGTTCATCACAGCTCATCAACACTTCTTCAGATAGCGAAAACTAATTTGACGGTAACTATATGACCTAACACACAAGTTTTATTTTTTGTATCACAAAATATCATTAGGTTGGCTATGAATGTGCTTGAAACAAAAACACACAGTTATGTATGTGTGTGTGTGTGTGTGTGTGTAACGCGGACCCTAGCTTGTACCAGTATGTAGACATACACAGTATCGCGACAGTACTCCCACTACATGTTGGAATTTCAATGAGGGGGGTAGATTTTATACGGTGCCAACAAGATTTAATAGACGCGAAGTCTAGACATATAAGAGGTCATATTGAGAAAAATCGGCCAAGTGCGAGTCGGACTCACCCATGAAGGGTTCCGTAGCAGCAAGTAACATAACATAAAAGTTCTTGTAGTTCGTTGTAACTTTGATCGATGTTTTAATAATAGTGTATTAAAAAAACTAGTTACTAGATCTCGTTCAAACCAATTTTCGGTGGAAGTTTACATGGTTCTGTACATCATATTTTATTTTAGTTTTATCATTCTCTTATTTTAGAAGTTACAGGGGGAAACATACATTTTACCACTTTGGAAGTGTCTCTCGCGCAAACTATTCAGTTTAGAAAAAAAATATATTAGAAACCTCAATATTATTTTTGAAGACCTATCAATAGATAACCAACACGTAAGGGATTGATGAAAAAAAAATTGTAGGGAACCCCATTTTTTTTATTTTTTGTTTTTATTTTTGTGTGAAAATCTTAATGCGGTTCACAGAATACTTACCAAGTTCCAACAGCATAGTTCTTATACTTTCGTAAAAAAGTGGCTGTGACATACGGACGGACGGACGGACAGAAAGACAGACAGACAGACATGACGAAACCAAAAGGGTTCCTTTTTTTATATACTAATTGAATGACGGAACAAGCAGATGACCCACCTGATGTTAAGTTACCTCTGCCTATGAACAGTGCATTACCACATAGGTCACGTCTACCTAGGACGCACCCTATGTGGCATTGCACTGCGCCCGACACCCTGAGACATAAAGATGAAAAGTCTCATGTGTCTGTATTTTCACCGGCACCCTTACCCTTCAAACCGGAACACAGCATCGCGAGCAATACTGCTTTGCGGCAGAACTAGGTATTGTTGCCATTTGGCTACGGAACCCTAAAAAGTGCGGTGTACATTATGAGAAGTGGACGTTTTGCGACTGAGACATTTTACTAGCTGAATACCCTTGCTTTGCTACGCATCTCATCACAGAAAAACTAAAACTTCAACCCCTTTTAAAGGGTTATTTTGAAAAATACATTATGTATAAAAAGGCAAAAAAAACACGTTTGTTGTTTGTGAGCCCCCTTAAATATTTAGTTTATTCTGTTTTTTAGTATTTGTTGTTATAGCGGCCACAGAAATACACCATCTGTGAAAATTTCAACTGTCTAACTATCACGGTTCATGAGTTACAGTCTGGTGACAGACGGACAGACAGACATACCAACGGACAGCGGAGTCTTAGTAATAGGGTCCCGTTTTACCCTTTGGGTACGGAACCCTAAAAAAACAAATCAGTCCAATCGTATATGCTTACCAACGAACATCATTTAATTTTAATTTCTATACTAAAATATTTATGATCGTAACGTATAAGCCATTCTGAGCTGAAAAATATACGGCAAATTGAATATGTAATCGCAATAAGGGCGCTCGGTTCGCCTTGACACGGTTGTGAGGTAATCTGATGCTGGTTTTATGAGGAGTTGGAAGAATACCTACGCATTAGGGCGGCCGTACACGGGCAGTTCGAGCAGTCATTGCACAACGTACACGGACAGCTCGAGCAGTCATTGAACAACTTACACGGGCAGCTCGAGCAGTCATTGAACAACTTACACGGACCGCTCGAGCAATAGTACTTTTTTTATAAGCTTTATATTAACTTGCAATGTAAGTCCGGGTGGAATCTTGCAACTGAATTTTAAAGCAGTTATCCTCAACCGATTTGGCTGAAATTTGGCATAGTTACCTGTCTAGTTCCGATGACAATACAATATGATGCTTACAGCGAGCTGATGAATGAATGAATGAATGAATGAAAATACTTTATTGCACACCTTACAAACTAGTTAAAAACAAGACATAACAATCGACAAGCTGATCTGATGATGGAGACGGAAGGTGGACAACGGAAATCCTCGATGGATAATAGTAGACCGGCCGTGTTTAGGCTCATTGTGATCAGCACACGGTTACGATCTACGGTGAAATTACAGGCACATGAGACTTTCATCTTTATGTCTCAGGGTGGCGGGCGCAGTGCAATGCCACATAGGGCGCGTCCTAGGTGGACGTGACCTATGAGGTAATACACTGTGCAAAGGCAGAGTTACCACTTAACATCAGGTGGGCCATCTGCTTGTTCCGCCATTCAAGAAGTATAAAAAAAAACGTTCACTAATTTTATAAAAGCTTGTATTGAAAATATATTTTTTGCAAAAAACTTATTCTTGTTATCTTTAGTTAATTTAATTGGTATGCGAACTGCTAAGGAGTGGAATACACTACCGTCGTCTGTCTTTCCTGAAAACTATAATCTGAGTCTCTTCAAGGCTAGAGTGAATAGGTGCCTTCTAGACCTTTGTGCTCCATCTTCGGCCACATCGTCACTTACCAACAGGTGATATAGTGAACAAAGGTTTAAAAAAAACAGGATGTATCTCATGAGCCGTTATAGTCAGACAGTTGAAATTTTCACAGATGATCTATTTCTGTTGCCGCTATAAGAACAAATACTAAAAAACAGAATAAAACAAATATTTAAGGGGGCTCCCATACAACAAACGTGATTTTTCCAAATGTAGGTTAAGCAATGATCTGCGAGGTCAGTTTTTGGATGGATGACCACTTTTTGCGCGCAATTTATTTTTAATTTTTAACAAAAGTATTTTCTTGGCGATTTAATAGATAATGGTATGGACCCCTTCGTGCGCGAGTCCGACTCGCACTTGGCCGTTTTTTTTTCGTAACCTTTGTTTTTTTCTTAACCTATATTGTCCCACTGCTTGGCAAAGATCTCCCCCATATTCTACAACATGTCCCACTTCCACTATGTATAAAATAAATAGATAAAATGAAGACGGCCTTGATACCAAACTTCACAGTCTTTTGTCACATTCTGCAACGAGAATGACTGCGCGTTGCCACAGAATATATAATAGGCGTTGCACTCATTGTGAACAGACAAACATCTCCCGTAACACGCATACAGATATGCAAACAAATTCAGAGCTCTTTGTTCTGTAGATATTACATGAACCAGTGTGGTCGCAGGACAGCAATTAATAATTAAAATACCTAATCATTTTAAAATGATCCATTGGACAATGGATCAATCAGGAACAAAATTATAGGTATGATGGATCAAACAGGACAATGGATCATACAGGAACTACTCAATTAATCACACAGTGAGTGTAAAGTAAAGTAAAGTAAAGTAAAGTTTGTTCAAAAGCCCGATTCTCGTAATAAAAAATAGTCAAATTAAAGTTCGGATCATATTACGATCTAGTGTCGATGTCACAAACGTCAAAAATGGTATTCTGCTCACCTGACAATACAACGCGGAATGTGACTGTAACTTGAATGTTTCAAAGTTCTGAGAATTCTCTCTTTCACTCTTTACAATTATTATATAGCACTATCCTACTCTAATATATGGTCGCAAGATCGAAAGTAGTTAATACTAATATTATGTTGTAATGGGTCCACGAAACGATCAAGTGCACTTGACAAGTCTAAGTGCTTGAAGTGAATATTGATCGTTTACAGCGTTGACTTGACAAGTCCCGTCAAGTATCTACGGGCTGGACCATACTTGACAAAAATGTTGATTGACGGCACTTGAACCACCTTGCGCTTGATGCGACCTGACGCGACTTGACAAGTTTTTATTCATTTGCGGCCGGAACATCGAATTTTCGGAACATAATTTTTGCGATGACCACTTTTAAGGGCACAGGGCGGCAAACGACTGCGGCACGTGGACTTGACGGCACCTTAAAGTCACGTCTAGTCCCTCGTCAAGTAAAATCCGTAGACTTGTCAAGTGCACTTGATCGTTTCGGGGACCCATTACAGAATACCAATATGTCAGTCAATTCACAATACAATCTCGATTCGGTCAACTTGCAGAGTGCCTTTAAAATAAATAAGAGAATTGGGCTTCTGATAAAAACCATACACGGTACAATTTACAATATAAACTGTGCCGTGTGTACATACATACATACATAAACTCACGCCTGTTTCCCGGAGGGGTAGGCAGAGACCACGGATTTCCACTTGCTACGATCCTGACACACCTCTTTTGCTTCATTTACTCTCATCACATTCTTCATACATGCTCGTCTGACTCTTGACCTGGCCTTTTTCCAGAACGTCTCCGATCTGGTCTGAATACGTTCGCCGAGGTCTTCCCCTTCCCACTGTCCCATTCACGCTCGTCTTGTGTACCCGTTTCGTCAATCTAGTATCGTCCATCCTTTCTGTCATCTTTCCTGTGCCGTGTGTAGTGCTGTCAAAAAGTGTCCGTGCTCAGCATAATGCTGCAGTAAACTGCAGCGCTGGTTTTTAGCACGGACCTCGGTTGACGCATAAACTGCAGCGCTGGTTTTTAGCACGGACCTCGGTTGACGCATAAACAGCAGCGCTGGTTTTTAGCACGGACCTTGTTGACGCATAAACTGCAGCGCTGGTTTTTAGCACGGACCTCGGTTGACGCATAAACTGCAGCGCTGGTTTTTAGCACGGACCTCGGTTGACGCATAAACTGCAGCGCTGGTTTTTAGCACGGACCTCGGTTGACGCATAAACTGCAGCGCTGGTTTTTAGCACGGACCTCGGTTGACGCATAAACTGCAGCGCTGGTTTTTAGCACGGACCCCGGTTGACGCATAAACTGCAGCGCTGGTTTTTAGCACGGACCTCGGTTGACGCACGGACATGGCACGAAACATGGCATGGCATGCCAATATGGCATATAAATACAATATGTAGGACAATATGTAGTGTGTGCGTTTGTTACTTCTTCACGCTGAAACAGCTGGACGAATTTGGATAAAAAATGTAATGGAGATAGCTTGACTCCCGGAATAACACATAGACACATTTTTATCCCGATATTGCCACGGGATCGAGACTTATGCGGGTGAAACGGCGGGGCGCTGCTTGTAGCAACTAAAGTTTGTGAGTGTTTGCGGTTGATGATTCGATCCAGAGTTCTTTCTCGGGGATCATCTCGAATGTATGTATGAATGTATGTTTTCTGCAGCAAAGCAGTAGTGTTCGCATTGCTGTGTTCCGGTTTGAAGGGCACATGAGACTTTTCACCTTTACGTCTCAGGGTGGCGGGCGCAGTGCAATGCCACATAGGGCGCGTCCTAGGTGGGCGTGACCTATGAGGTAATGCACTGTTCATAGGCAGAGGTTACAGCTTAACATCAGGTGGGCCATCTGCTTGTTCCGTCATTCAATTAGTATAAAAAAATAAAAAAATACGCTCCTACACTTTGAGTGATCGCATCATTGTCACTGTATTCTTGTAGACACGATTATTCATTTAGAATACAATGGAATAGAATAGAATAAGTTGGGAGTGAAATGCATCCAAAATGTTGATTGTTCTATGCTCCAAATACGCTTATAACAGAATACGAATGGATCTTAAAACACAGTTAATTATAAAGAACTAGAGACTCGTCCCGGCTTCGCACGGGTAGTTTCAGTAGTTTACCCTACCCCCCCCCCCCCTACCCCCCACCCCCCAAATCCCTCCTACCACCCCTGGTAACCTATATCACTCAGGGTGAATATAGCTTACCAATGGTGAAAGAATTTTTGAAATCGGCACTGTAGTTTTTGAGTTTATTCATTACAAGCATACACACACAAAGATACAAATCTTTCCTCTTTATAATATTAGTGTAGCTTACTTACATTTGCGTAGCTTTTTGTATCTTGTTTGTGACATTTCTAAAAACACAAGCACTTTTTGAGGTTACACCACTTCGAAGCTCACGACGCGTCTACAATAAATCGTAGTAATTTATTTCGATATTACTTTTACAACTACCCTCAAATTTTGTTTTAAAAATATAAGACATGGCATTGATGGTTTCATCAAGGTGGAACGGGTTTCATCAAGGTGGAACGGGTTTCATCAAGGTGGAACGAAGGAAGAGGAAGTACACTTGCCGTAATCAGTGCGGTACTGCCGTATCGGCTGAGCTGAACCAGCCGTGCTTGCTGCGTGCGGAGGTACCCACAACTCCACTGTACGTGTCCCGGGTGTAATATCGTACTCCCAATGTAAGTAAGTAGCTCCTGGTTCTTCTTGTAAGCGGTATATGGCAGACCAACACTGTTCACCATGTTACAGAACACTCCCGTCTGGGCAGCTATTTTACAATGCCCCACAGACTAACGCATATCTGTTGTCACACTGTCTTACCGAGAAACATGGCACCGGGCGGCTTAATCATTCCGCCCAGACCTACACTGAATATAGTACATACACTACACCGGGTTCACTGCGCCGTGAAGCCCGAAGCGGTGGTGGAGTACCTCAAGCAGAAGACAGGGCTAACCATGAGGGTCGAGCAGTTGGAGTCTCGTCATGATTTAAATTTTATTTCCTTTATGGTGAGGGTGCCGACTGACCGTCTATCGACCTTCATGAATGGAAAGTTCTGGCCGAGAGGTGTCAAGTTCAGGAGGTTCTTCGGACGCCTGAGACGAGACACCGCGCAGGTGCGTCATACGCCTACACGTGTCTAAATGATAGTCTAGTCTAAAGGTGTTTTTTCATAGTATGTTAGTTTTTAATGTATCTATGTTGCTATGGGCTTATTGTTTAGGTTTTTGTACATTTTCCAATAAGCCTGAAATAAAGTTTTTTTTTTTTTTTTTTATTGTTCGCCCTTTCTACCAGTGGGCATAGTACGAGTAGTAGTTAGTTTAGTAATAGAGCTTTTTAACCGCCGACGCAAAAACAACAGGGAGTTATAAGTTTGACGTGTCGTGTGTGTGTGTGTGTGTGTGTGTGTGTGTGTGTGTGTGTGTGTGTGTGTGTGTGTGTGTGTGTGTGTGTGTGCGTGTGTGTGTGTCTGCCTGTGGCATCGTAGCTCCCGAACGGATGAACCGATTTAGTTTTTTTTTTTTTTATGTTAGAAAGGTGAGTTTGTCTGGAGTGTTCTTAGCTATGTTTGATTAAAATCGGTTCAGCCGTTTCATTGCGTTGAGGTTTTTTTTGTAATTTTTACTAAATTAATTACTTTGTAAAAGAGTTCGTCCGGGGAAGTACAACCACATACCTATTTCTGTCGCAAAGCATTAGTGCTCGGAATGAAAAGTCTCATGTGCCTGTAATTTCCCCGAAACTTTTTCTTCAAACCGGAACACAGCAATGCGAGCACTACTGCTTTGCGGCAGAAATAGGTACGGTAGTAGTACTTCCCCGGACGAACTCTTTCACAAAAAAGCTGTACTACTGCTAAAATGCTCTACTACTACTCAAATATAATACTACTACTATTCAAATGGGGATCAAATTTCGAGCGGCGCACTTTCTTCACAGTTACCACACCCGCAAACATATTTGGCGCGTATCGCACTATCAGTGAAGTGATGGACTAGCTAAGGTCTAAGATACCTTGACCACCGAGTTAGGTTATCTATTCTGTGCCTAGACTTCCGATCCTAAGGTCGTGGGATCAAATCCCGGTCGTGCTATAACCAACCCGAAAATATTGCTCCCCAACAGTGAAGGAAAACCGACATGTCCTAGATAGAACCAATAATTTCAGTGAAATTACACATAGGGCGCGGCCTAGGTGGACGTGACCTATGTGGTAATGCGTTGTTAAAAGCAGAGATTACCGCTTAACATCAGGTGGGCCATGAGATTGTTCCGTCATTCAAGAAGTTAAAAAAAAAACTAGTTCTGTATTCCCAGTAACTGGAGGATATGGGGGGAGGCCTTTGACTAACGATGGGATGATTCAGGCTAACAGTAACAGTAAGTTCATAGGTATGGTCACAGATAATATTTACTGAATATGGTCGTCTTGAAAAGGGCCTTGTGGCATATTATATGTATGTATTATTATAGCTATTATGTATTCTTTATGTATTTTAGTGTTGTATGTGTATGTATTTATATATTTATGGATTTAGTCTAGGTATATTTATTTATCATTTGTATTTTAATTTAAAATAGTTAGTTTATTGCGTTTTATATTTGTAGGTATCTAACTCGTAGTTTTTAAGTATTTACGTATATTATTATAAATTCTGCACACGTACCCACCATTATTAATCAGTTCTGCACACGTACCCACCATTATTAATCAGTTCTCCCTATCAAGGGTTAAGGTGGATACTTACGTATATTATTATAAATTCTGCACACGTACCCACCATTATTAATCAGTTCTCCCTATCAAGGGTTAAGGTGGATACTTACGTATATTATTATAAATTCTGCACACGTACCCACCATTATTAATCAGTTCTCCCTATCAAGGGTTAAGGTGGATACTTACGTATATTATTATAAATTCTGCACACGTACCCACCATTATTAATCAGTTCTCCCTATCAAGGGTTAAGGTGGATACTTACGTATATTATTATAAATTCTGCACACGTACCCACCATTATTAATCAGTTCTCCCTATCAAGGGTTAAGGTGGATACTTACGTATATTATTATAAATTCTGCACACGTACCCACCATTATTAATCAGTTCTCCCTATCAAGGGTTAAGGTGGATACTTACGTATATTATTATAAATTCTGCACACGTACCCACCATTATTAATCAGTTCTCCCTATCAAAGGTTAAGGTGGATACTTACGCTTGCGGCGAGAAAAATATTTTTTTTTGGTGTTTTTTGCCCATTACCGCTCATCAACACTTCTTCAGATAGCTAAAGTTGAGTTTGCGAGAACTAGGAGACTTAACACACATGTTTTAATTTATAGTAAGTATCTCATAAATATCATCAGTTTAGCTATGATACCTTAAACACATTTTTACAGTGTTTTTTTTTTTGTTTAGGGGTATCGTAGCTAAACTGATGATATTTATGAGATACTATCAATTAAAACATGTGTGTTAAGTCTCCTAGTTCTCGCGAACTCAACTTTCGCTATCTGAAGAAGTGTTGATGAGCTGTAATGGGCAAAAAACACAAAAAAAAAAAACTTGCGCCGCAAGCGTGAGCATTATCTTAAACTCGCCTTTGTACATGTCCTCTATGTAAGTTGTTTTTCATCTCTGTTTGTGTGTACAATAAAAAATAAAAAATACTTTTATTTGCTCGAATACAGTAATAAAGCTGGTTAAGGAACCAGTGTGGTGGAAGGACTCGTTGCGCATCGCAGAGACTATTTCATGCACATATCACAGGTCTACGAATACGCGAACTTTTTGGCATACGTTGTTTCTAGGGACTAAATATCAGCAAAAATAAGTTATTAGTGATAAATATATTTTTCAATACTAGCTTTTATAAAATTAGTGATAGTAACCGTGTGCTGATCAAAATGAGCCTAAACACGGCCAGTCTACTATTATCCATCGAGGAGTTCCGTTGTCCACCTTCCGTCTCCATCATCAGATCAGCTCCCTGTCACCATCATATTGCGTTGTCATCGGAACTGGACAGGTATGCAAAAAATCATCTCAATCGGTTGAGGATAACTGCTTTAAAATTCAGTTGCAAGATTCCACCCGGACATACATTACAAGTTAATATAAAGCTTGTAAAAACTTACCTTTTTTTTATACTAAGAATGACGGAACAAGCAGATGGCCCACCTGATGTTAGGCGGTAACTTCTGCCTATAAACAGTGCATTACCTCATAGGTCACGTCCACCTAAGACGCGCCCTATGTGGCATTGCACTGCGCCCGCCACCCTAAGACAAAGATGAAAAGTCTCATGTGCCTGTAATTTCACCGGCACCCTTACCCTTCAAACCGGAACAGCAATGCGAGCACTACTGCTTTGCGGCAGAAATAGGTATGGTGGTAGTACTTCCCCGGACGAACTCTATCACAAAAAAGTCTTTCTTGGAAGACTTGGTACGACATCTTGTTTTAACACGAAATGGCGGATTCAAAATGGCGGATTCAAGATGGCGCACGCCGTGTTCGTACTAGCCGCTTTTACCGACTATAAAGCTTGTAAAAACTCACCTTTCTTGGAAGACTTGGTAGATAGCAGTCCTTCCTCTATCCTCGGCAGCACCAGCACCACCTGGTTCCCTTCCAGCAGCTTCTCAGCGGCCTCGTCGGCTCCATCGCCCTCCTCGATCACCGACTTGATTGGCGCCGACATCTTGTTTTATCACGAAATGGCGGATTCAAAATGGCGCATACCGTGTTCGTACTAGTCGCTTTCAGCGAATCTCATGCCGTCTCGCTCGTGTGCGACTTTGGAATGTAAGCTACGTTAGTTTGTATAAAATACGCTACATATCTACGTTCAGTCTTGGTTTTTTTGGCTCTGATCTGTAACAAACGAAAAAGAATGTCAGTTTGAAGTACAGTGAAGAACCGAAGCCCAATGAGGGCTTTTCATTTTGGAATTTTAAAAAAATGTAGTTCAATTTGGCTCGATAGATGGCGCTGACTCAAGTATGCTTGTCAAAATTAACAAATGCCTTGTCTGCGCTTTTGTGTGATAGTAACAAAATACCACGAAAATATACGGTGTTAAGTCTACGGTGTTGACTTTTACATTTCACTTTATTTTGAAAGCTAGGTTCAAAACAGCGCCATCTATTAGCGCATGATTTTAAACGTCCGTGAAAACCCCCCATTGAGGGCTTATCATTTTCGAATTAAAAATAAAAGTAGTTCGATTTGGTTCGATAGATATATGTCGATGTCGCAAATATACCTAGTTATCAAAATAAAAAATGCTTTGTGTCACTACGTTGTTGACGTTGACATTTCACTTTATTTTGACAGAACTACCTGTGGATAACCTATACACGCAACGCAACGCTTGTAAGCTAACTTGTACAGAGCTGGCGACATCTATTTTCAAAGCTATAAACAAGATGTGAAACGGCCGTGAAAACCCCTAATTCCCGTAATAAAAACTAGTCAAATTATCTTCTTCTCTTCCTATAATGGTTTCTGAGGAGTTCTCCAAACAATTTCGCCAAATGTCAAGTGATTTAATTATATGTTTTTATAGTCAAGTCGTCAAGAGTCTCCGTCAAGTCATAACCCAGCTTAAATGGTGGCAGAAAAACCCAGTTAGAGGATATCAAAAGAGTCCAGCAGATATCATAATGCATTGCATACTATGACTTTGGTGCACATTTTTTTTCTTCAAAAATACATACTAAAGTTAGATTTAGTTTTCTAATATATATTTTTTCTAAACTGAATAGTTGCGCGAGAGACACTTCCAAAGTGGTAAAATGTGTGTCTCCCCCTGTAACTTCTAAAATAAGAGAATGATAAAACTAAAAAAATATATGATATACATTACCATGTAAACTTCCACCGAAAATTGGTTTGAACGAGATATAGTAAGAAGTTTTTTTTAATACGTCATAAATCGTAAACCATCCAAGAACTTTTATATTATGTTACTTGCTGCTACGGAACCCTTCAAGGCCGAGTCCGACTCGCACTTGGCCGCTTTTTTAAAGATAATCCTCCATTTTGGCCTTGGCAACATTCAGAATCGAATTCAGCAGGCTTTTTTACTTCGGAGAGTCACGTTGCCAAAATGGCTCACAAAATGCTTGAACTTAAAATTTTAATATAAAGTACCTGCCAGACTACAACTTGTAAACACAAAAAAAACTTTTGTATTTTTGTATACGTTACGTACGTGGCACCAGTTTGTCGCTAGCTTGCCACACCCCTGCCACGTCCAACTATTTATAACGACAGATAAAACAGGATAATAATAATACCAACCTTCGATCAAGAATACAACTAGATGTCAGGTCGGCGCAAAAAATACGTCTTAGTCAATAATAGCTCACTTGAAAAGTGAGCTCTTATTTTTATTTGTATTTGTGAGTACTTTATTTGTGGCTCTTTAAGGTTGATTTCACACTAAATGTTGTTTAACCTATATGTCTTTTCATTTCTAAGTGACAGGAGTAATTTATTGCTTTGCTCGTTTTTTGTGACGAATGATCGTATTTAGATCATATTTTGAAGATTTGCTACTTTATTGCTAGGTTTCATGATTGTAATTAGGTTGAACTTAGAACTGTTTTAAAACTTTTATTTCAGTTCGTTAATAAACAAATATAGCTGTATATACCCACGTATATATATTTCGTCCGCAAATTAGTAACTTAATTGTACGTGACCCGAAATCTAGTTGTATTCTTGATCAAAGATACCAACATAGCAATTGATTGATAAACACATATCAATAAATTCGACACGCCCTGCCATGCTTAGCAAAAGTGCAATGAACAGTGCTCGTAGGTCGCGTCCACCTAGGACGCGCCCTATGTGGCATTGCACTGCGCCCGCCACCCTGAGACATAAAGATGAAAAGTCTCATGTGCCTGTAATTTCACCGGAACCCTTCAAACCGGAACACAGCAATGCGAGCACTACTGCTTTGCGGCAGAAATAGGTATGGTGGTAGTACTTCCCCGGACGAACTCTTTCACAAAAAAGCTCTACTACTACTGAATGTACACTGTTCTGAATGTTCTGCACAGAAGATGTACTACTGAGTACATCTTCTGTGCAGAATAACCACCCACAGTTTTTCCGTGCCCAAAGGGTAAAACGGGACCCTTTTACTAAGACTCCGCTGTCCATCCGTCTGTCACCACAGGCTGTAACCTCATGAACCGTGAAAGTTAGACAGTAGAAAGTTTTTGCCGTTTTTATAGATAACTAGCGACTAGCCCCGGCTTCGCACGGGTAGCCCCCTGTGACTCCCCCCCCCCCCTCCTACCCCTCCCCCTATGTCAATCTCCTGGTTCTAAGCTACCTCCACACCAATTTTCAGCCAAATCGATTCACCCGTTCTTGAGTTATAAGTAGTGTAACTGACACGACTTTGGTTTACATATATAGACTAGATGACCCGCGCGCGAAAGATATTTTTTCTATTTTTATATAAGGAATCTACCTGTGAATTTTCAAGTATCTACTACCAACGGTTACCGAAATACGAAGCATTTTAATTTTACATAAAAGCCGTTTTGGACCCCTTACAGGGTGAATTTTCCAAAATCCTTTACGTAAACGTAATCCTAAACGTACACCCCTATACCCAAAAATTAATACATCCTCTAAGTTTCATGTATCTAGGTCCAGCTGTTTAGGCTGTGCGCTGCAAAACGCAAAGTGTATACATTAAAAGCCCTTTATGGACCCTTAAGGGAGCGAATTTTCCAAATTCCTTTTTAAGTACACTTTTAAACCCTAAAAGGACTACACTCTCCAAAGTTCAAGTTTGTACGACCAGCGGTTTAGCCTGTGCGTTGTAAAAACTAAAGTTTTTTTTATTTTTTTACAAAGAAATTGTTCCCCTGCCATTTTCCAGGAAATTTTCAGGAATCGCTGAAATACGTGTTTGTTAATTTTATTTGTGGAATCTCTACGTAAAATTTCATGGTTCTACTACTACGGTTTCCGAAATACAGAGCATTTTTGTTTTAAGTTAGAACCGCATTTTGAACCCCTTAGCATGCGAATTTTCAAAATTCCTTTTTTAGTACAACCTTACGCATCGAGACAAACACACCCTCCAAATTTCAAGTCTCTACGACCAGCGGTTTAGGCTGTGCGTTGGACCTCGGTCAGTCAGTCAGTCAGTCAGGACAAAGCCTTTTATATATTAGATGGTATACGGAACCCTTCGTGCGCGAGTCCGACTCGCACTTGGCCGGTTTTTTAGGTCTAATTTGGTCTGTTTTTTCGCGACTTAAGGTACAAGTGTTAAACTTTTGTCTAACAACCGAAACAGTACAAAACCACAAAAACACGAAACCCTTCCTCTCGCTGCGCGCTGTCGGGTAATTACAAGGCCATTTCGCTAATTATAATCGTCACGACCCATTGTGTCAGCGCGACAACTAATTGTAATCGTCACGACCCATTGTGTCAGCGCGACAACTAATTGTAATCGTCACGACCCATTGTGTCAGCGCGACAACTAATTGTAATCGTCACGACCCATTGTCTCAGCGCGACAACTAATTGTAATCGTCACGACCCATTGTCTCAGCGCGACAACTAATTGTAATCGTCACGACCCATTGTCTCAGCGCGACAACTAATTGTAACCGTCACGACCCATTGTCTCAGCGCGACAACTAATTGGAGCTGTTACAGTAAATCTGTAAATACTGAACTGTTCTTCCTTGTTCAAGCTCCGAGCGTTATTACCTACCGCAACACACAATACTATCTACCCCCCAATCAAATTTCATGAAGATCGGATTGACGGTTCGGAAGTTATGCTCGGACAAACATACATACATACATACATACAAACACCGATTCTTCCAAGTTGACTCTGAGAACTCGCTTCGCTCGTTCAATAACGATAAAAACTGGCTTTTTGTCTTTATTTGTTCCTGCAATATAATTAACCTTGATCACACGTACCGAGTAAACGGGCGAGACAGTACTCGGCCTAGTAGGTAGAACGGGGCCCGAGCTACTGTCTCGCCCGCTTTCGTCGGCCGACAGCGCTGTTTTGCCCGTTTACTCGGTACGTGTGATCAAGGCTTTAATACTCGGTGCTCGGCCGAACCCTAAAATGACCGAATCCGCCGAGTACCGAATCCAAACCGAGTACCCGTCCTATGTCTAAAGAGTACCCTATGGTAAAGACGGCATTGTGATTAGTACATATAGTAGTGGAGTATTAGTAGTAACTAGTAGAGCTTTTTTGTGAAAGAGTTCGTCCGGGGAAGTACTACCACCATACCTATTTCCGCCGCAAAGCAGTAGTGCTCGCATTGCTGTGTTCCGGTTTGAAGGGTTAACGTTGTCGGTGAAATTACTTTTCATCTTTATGTCTCAGGGAGGCGGGCGCAGTGCAATGCCACATAGGGCGCGTCCTAGGTGGACGTGACCTATGAGGTAATGCACTGTTCATAGGCAGAGGTTGCCGCTTAACATCAGGTGGGCCATCTGCTAGTTCCGTCATTCAAGTAGAATAAAAAAATAAAAAAAACTTTCGCGCTTTAGTAGCTAGACGCCTTGATGAGCTATCGCGCTATAAGCCGCCAAGGTTAACGACCTCGTTTCGTTATCTGTGCAGACGTGTTTAGCATCAACTATTTGCCTTATAGCGTATGCTGTTACTATGGTATTAACATATCCAGTAGTCACTGCAATATTAAAGTCCTACGATTGTGCGAACAAGAGAGAAGAGGTAGGTACTTTGAGGTTTTTTAGGGTTCCGTACCTGAAGAGGAAATACGGAACCATTATAGGATCACTTTGTTGTCTGTCTGTCAAGACCCTTTTCCCAGGAACGATTGTACTAATATTTATTCTGTGGGAACGCGTGGAGGTGTCAAGCTGAAATTCATATCAAATACTCAGGACTACTGTCCCTTGGAGCTGTGAAAAAATCAAACTTCTAAGCCAACACAATCAAAAGATACAGCCGTTTTTGCTGCAAATTTTCGACACTCGCAAGGGAATAGGAAAAATTGCGAAAAGCATAAATTTTTAGTTACATCTTTTTTTTTAATAATTTTAAATTTATTTTCCTTTCCTCATGATAATTTCATTTAGCAATAAAAATACCATAACTTTTACTTTTATACCTACAGGTTTGTACGGAACACTCGGTGCGCGCGTCCGACTCGCACTTGGCCGTTTTATTTTTTTATACTACCAAGTTAGCAAACATGCATACGGTCTATCTGTTGGTAAGCGGTTACCGTAGCCTATGGACGCCAGCAATACACCCCTTTTGAAGAACCCCATACTGTAGTCACTTGGGAAAACCTCAGCAGGGAGATCATTCCACAACCTGAGTGTTCGCGGGAGAAAGTTCCTCTGAAACCGCACAGTCCGGGACAACCCTGGCTCTACGGTGTGCGAATGAATCCTCTGCCGACGGCGAGCGGTGCCGTGAAAAAAGGTTGCTGTAGGCATCATGTCAAACAATTCCTCGGAACTAAACCCATTACATAAACGGTAGAACACGCAGAGAGAGGCAAAGTCACTCCTCAGATTTAAGGGCTCAATACCGTTCGTGAGCTTGGGATTGCCTTTCTGGATTATGGTTCTGCCTACCCTTTCAGGGAAGGGGGATATGAGCGTTTTGTTCGAATATGATACATTTTATGCAGTTGCCCTCAGATGATATATGCTGCTTTATCGAGGTACTAGCTGACCCGCTCGAGATTGCGTCCGCGTGGAAAATATTTTCATCTCAACAACGCACATCATGAAACGACCTCTGAAACGCCACCACACTCAAGATTTTCAATTTACATGTTTCATTTTAACCTTGAGTTCCTGAAAACATTTGAATCTTAACAACTACACCGCTAAACAAAGTTTTCATCAACAACATCAGCCCACACTTGTCCACTGCTGGACATAGGCCTCTCCCAATACGCGCCAATGAGCCCGGTGTTCGGCTCTTATCATCCACTTTCTGCCGCCGCCTCTCGTATGTCATCGCTCCACCTAGCCATCAGAGGGCGGCCCACGCTACGTTTGCCAAGACGCGGTCTCCAGCTAGCCAGAGGGCGCCCCACGCTACGTTTGCCAAGACGCGGTCTCCACCTAACCAGAGGGCGCCCCACGCTACGTTTGCCAAGACGCGGTCTCCACCTAGCCAGAGGGCGCCCCACGCTACGTTTACCAAGACGCGGTCTCCACCTAGCCAGAGGGCGCCCCACGCTACGTTTGCCAAGACGCGGTCTCCACCTAGCCAGAGGGCGCCCCACGCTACGTTTGCCAAGACGCGGTCTCCACCTAGCCAGAGGGCACTCCACGCTACATTTGCCAAGACGCGGTCTCCACCTAGCCAGAGGGCGCCCCACGCTACGTTTGCCAAGACGCGGTCTCCACTCAACAACTCGCTTACCCCAACGGTTGTCGGTTATTCGGCATATTTTATATGACCAGCCCATTGCCACTTCAGCTTGCTAATCCGGTGGGCTATGTCAATGACTTTAGTTCTCTGTCAGAAAATCTCATTTCGGATTTTATCTTTCAGAGAAACTCCGAGCATAGCCCTTTCCATAGCTCGCTGTGCAACCTTGAACTGGTTGATTAGCCCTACCGTGAGTGTCCACGTCTCGGCACCATAGGTCATTACCGGTAGGACGCACTGATTGAAGACTTTGGTCTTCAGGCATTGTGGTACCTAAACTAAGTTTTACTACGTCGAAATACACTGAAATATGGCTAAATTCTAAAGACTATTTTTTTACAACCGTACCTTTTTTCATTAATAATTCAGGTATCGCTGAATCACACGTTTGTTAATATTATTGTTTTTTTTAGGGTTCCGTACCCAACGGTTAAAACGG
The DNA here is from genome assembly GCA_932527175.1 of Operophtera brumata. Classification (NCBI taxonomy): domain Eukaryota; kingdom Metazoa; phylum Arthropoda; class Insecta; order Lepidoptera; family Geometridae; genus Operophtera; species Operophtera brumata. The sequence continues at coordinate 26,849,072 of OW052239.1, read as the reverse complement.
GACCCTAAAACGATTACTAAGCCTCGGCTGTCTGTCTGTCTGTCTGTCCGTCTGTCAACAGGATGTATCTCATGAACCGTGATAGTTAGACAGTTGAGAAATTTTCATAGATGATGTAGGTATTTACTGTTGCCGCTATAACAACAAATAATAAAGAATAAAATAAATATTTAAGGGGGCATACAACAAACGTGATTTCTCCAAATGTAGGTTAAGCAATGTTCTACGAGGTCAGTTTTGAATGGGTGACCGCTTTTTGCTGTTTTTATAGATAACGGAAACGCACGGTACCCTTCGTGCGCGAGTCCGATTCGCACTTGGTCGTTTTTTTTTGTAATTTCTGATAAAAAGTTTCTTGACAGACATACAACCAAAAATACATGAATCCTTTTTTCAAGGCGCTGAACCCTTCCACCACACTGGTATCTCTATCAACGCTCACACTCGGCTCTTTTAATTATCACCAACCTCAAGACCAGTGACGGGATAGAAGAAATTGTGAAATAAATAATTAAAGATGGCGGACAAACTCTCCAAAAATATTTACCTAGCAATAAGGTTGCAAAGCGATTACTGTATCTAGAGTGTTACGGCGAAGATAAACTGGAATCAGAGACATTACGATAAGGATAAGGAAAGTGCCATTTAACTCGTATTTTATCTTTCACTCAACTTCTATGTAATGACCAATTAATTTCAGCAATATAGAAAAGAAAGAAAGACAGAAAATACATTTATTGACCAAAAAATCAACCAGTTAAACAAAATTATTACAAACACAAGTTAATAATTTTATAAAAATTAAAAAAAACAACCCTCAACGAGATGTAACAGCTGAACCGATTTACATCAAACGTAGCTAACAACACCAACGACTAACTCACCTTTCAAACATAAAAAGAATCGAAATTGGTTCATTGGTCCCGGAGCTACGATGCCACAGACAGACACACACACGCACACACACACACACACACACACACACACACACAGACACGTCAAACTTATAACACCCCGTCGTTTTTGCGTCGCGGGTTACAAATAAGGTGTTTAGTAGGCTTTCCAATGGTGAAAGAATTTTTGAAATCGGTTTAGTACTTTTTTGTCAATTCAGCAAAGGTCCAGACTCGAGGTGTGCCAGCGGACTATGGACCGCACTATTTCGAACTACCTCTATGCCTTAAACGCAAACTCATAGACATGTGCGTTCTCCCCATCCTCACATACGACGCACAGACTTGGTCTTTGACAATTCAGCAAAGGTCCACACTCGAGATGTGCCAGCGGGCTATGGAGCGAACTATTTTACGTGTCCGACTAACAGACTGCATTAGAAATTCAAATCTGCGCTCGCAAAGGTTTACGATGTCAGCAAAAAAACAGCCCAGCTCAAGTGTGATTGGGCCACGTCTGCCGCATGGCGGTAGATCTATGGACAAAATCCACTATTGATTGAGTTCCTAACGCAAGACGCAAGACCACCACGGAGATGGCGTGGCGAGTTGGTTGTGCACCTACCAGCGTGGCCCACTGCAGCTATAGGGACAGAAAAAAGGGAGGGAGGCCTTTGCTCTTGCAGTGAGATAACAAGGGCTGAAAATCAGAAAAAAAAAATCGCGTGTCTAAGAGTATAATATTTTTGAATATGAAAAATTTGATATTTTTACATTGGTTCTATAGGAATGAAAACACGAAATTAAAAAAAACTCGATAAAAAATAAATATGAAAAATCCATGATCCATGACATCTCGGGAACCCTGCGATGATACAAGAAAAAAATTACTACAACAAGTGGGTTATGGCACAGGACGCAGGAGGTTGCGGGTTCGATTCCCGCCTCGGAACAAATATTTATACGATCTGCAGATATTTGTTCAGGGTGTTCTGGTGTGTGTGTTTGACTGTGAAAAGAGGCCCATTGAGGCATTGGGGATGTTTTTTTTCCACATTTATGTCGGTTCGATTCCCAGATGAAGCAAGTAATTTTTAGAAAATCTTTGTATGCAGTATTAATAAGTTTTAAAAATAAAATAAAGTCTCCATTTAGCAAAATATCATATCTACCTAATATCATAAGGAGGAAAAATTTGTATTTTTGTGTGTGTGTATGTTTGTCTATATAAATAAAACAAAGTCGTGTTAGTTACACCACTTATAACTCAAGAACGGGTGAACCGATTTGGCTGAAAATTGGTGGTGATGTAGCTTAGAACCAGGAGATTGACATAGGGGGGGGGGGGGGGTAGGAGGGGGGGGGGGGTCACCGGGGGCTACCCGTGCGAAGCCAAGGCGAGACGCTAGTAATACATAAACTCAAAAACCCGAATTTCAAAAATTCTTTCACCATTGGATAGCTACATTCACCCTGAGTGACATAGACTACTGGGGGGGGGGGGATAGGAGGGGGGGGGGCTGTTTTTCATCCTGAAAATACCCGTGCGAAGCCGGGACGAGTCGCTAGTCTACAATATTTCATTCCGGACCCATGATACCCCTGGGGGTGCCACGGGAACTAAGAGTTAGTGTGTGTGTCCGGCCCAAGAATAGACCCCTCCATCTCCTCCCGTGGATGTCGTAAAAGCCGACTTAGGGATTACCCGGACTTGTTTGTAAAATTCGTTGGTATAAGATTTGTCCTGGCCGCTAACTTATGTGATAATACTGGAAGAAAGCGTTAGCTGAGTCAGTCGTGGGAAGCAATGGCGGCGATGAGCTCACCACTCGTCACGTCTATATTTGACGATAGTGGAACCCACTGTGAAAAGAGGCCCATTGAGGCTCTGCCTACCCCTTCGGGGAAAAGGCGTGTGTCTATGTATGTATGTATAGTACTTTCCCTTCATGTCACATAGTCTTGGGACGCCATGTATAGAAGAGGTAGTAGTAGTAGAGCTTTTTAGTAGTAGTAGTAGTAGTAGTAGTAGTGATTTTTAGGGTTCCTTAGTCAAAGACAAGGAACCCTTATAGATTCGTCATGTCTGTCTGTCTGTCCGTGTATGTCACAGCCACTTTTTTCCGAAACTATAAGAGCTATGCTGTTGAAACTTGGTAACTAGATGTATTCTGTGAACTGCATTAAGGTGGTGGTACCTGCCAACGGCTTTGACGATCTGGGCGGAGTCAGATATTTTCCCCGCACCAGCCACATTTCATCGTAACATATTTACGCGCGCAGAGCTCGGCCCGCGCTCACTCAACGCAGCCGGCCGCGTAACTCCGCGTCGCAAAAATTGATTCACAAATTTTTGATTTTTATTTTAGAGGAGTAGTAGCGCAAAAATAGACAAAAAAAACAATAAATTTTGTGTTTTCCGTCTGTGTTCCGGTTTGAAGGGTAAGGGTGCCGGTGAAATTACAGGCACATGAGACTTTTCATCTTTATGTCTCAGGGTGGCGGGCGCAGTGCAATGCCACATAGGGCGCGTCCTAGGTGGACGTGACCTATGAGGTAATGCTATGTTCATAGGCAGAGGTTACCGCTTAACATCAGGTGTGCCATCTGCTTGTTCCGTCATTCAAGTAGGTAGTACAAAAAAAAAGAAAAAAAAGAGGAAACTTCTTTTGCGGTGTATGTTTGTCAGCCGCCAAGGTCATTGCACCGTGTCAATGATCTAATTCAACATTTTATTTGCATCTCATGTGGGACCGAGGTGAATAGGCTATATAACCTTGTAAGAACATTTTGTAGGGTTCCGTACCCAAACGATAAAACGGGACCCTATTACTAAGGCTCGGCTATCCGTCTGTCTGTCTGTCCGTCCGTCTTTCATCTGATGTAACTCATGAACCGTGATAGTAAGACAGTTGACATTTTCACAGATGATGTATTTCTGTTGTTGCTATAACAAAAAATACTAAAAAACAGAATAAAATAAATATTTAAGGGGGCTCCCATACAACAAACGTGTTTTTTTTGCTGTTTTTAGACAATGTTTTTTTCAAAATAACCCTTTAAAAGGGGTTAAAAGGGGGTGACAAAGTTTTAGTTTTTCTGTGATGTGATGCGAAGCAAAACACGGGTAACCAGCTAGTAAATCTGTCTGTCCGTCTGTCACCAGATGTAACTCATGAACCGTTATAGTAAGACAGTTGAAATTTTAACAGATGATGTATTTCTGTTGCCGCTATAACAACAAATACTAAACAAGTAATTAAATTTGTAAAAATTAAAAAAAACCTCAATGCAATGAAACTGCTGAACCGATTTTGATCGAACATAGCTAAGAACAATCAACAAATTCACCTTTCAAACAAAAAAAACTAAATCAAAATCGGTTCATCCGTTCGGGAGCTACGATGCCACAGACAGACACATACGCAGACACGTCAAACTTATAACACCCCGTCGTTTTTGCGTCGGGGGTTAAAAGCAGAATTAAATAAATACTTAAGACGCTATGTTAAAATTTTGGAGTAGTTTCGTTACTTGTTCACTCACTATCAGTAAAGGTTACAAACTTGATGTTAATACAGTAATTACTTGAGGATGTAATCTAAATAAATTATAGACTAGAAACACGATTCGTGAAACTTTTCTCGATAGCTTTATTTTTTGAAATTGGCTCTTCTAAAGCCTTTCTTAGGTCCCTCCTTCGACTAGAGAAAGTATTAAGCATATTTTTTTATATTATTCAGTAGGTAATTACATTACTTACATTAATTATAGATAATTTATTTTTATATTTGCTACTTTAGAAGCTAAACGAAGTTTTATCATTTGTCGCTTACGTCAGTTACTTCCGAGTGGGAAAAATCTATACCTCACCTTTTCCCGGGTTCAAGTGAGCAATTGCGCTGTCACTGTCTTACAGCTATTGTTTTCTTGCTAGACTCCGCCCATTCGGTATTTTGACATATCGCCTTAATGGAGCTTCCATACAACAAACGTGATTTCTCCAAATGTAGGTTAAGCAATGATCTGCGAGGTCCGTTTTTCAAATTCAAATTCATTGATTTTAGGCTGATAGCTCATAATTTCATGCAGACATAATAAAGACACATTATTACATTTTAAAAACACACAATTTACAAAATATTATTATTAGTTTTTGGATGGGTGACCACTTTTTGCGAGCAGTTCCTGGGAGCATTCCCCGAAATGTAGCCTATAGAAGATCGAAAGGCACGCGACCTTACGGCGGAGCCTATATGGTGAGATCGTGGTCAAACAAAGGTCAATCAATGTTAAAAAAAAAAAAAAAAAAAAAAGTGTCAGTCAAAGTCTATATTGCGTCATCCGAAAACAGCTAGCTGTGGGCAGTGGGCGTATGTTTACGGCGCAGATAGTATAATTGAGTCAGAGAGCTGAGAAAAAAAAAAAAAAAAAAAACCGTCATCATAGTGACATTAATTGGAGTAGGCGGTCCGTCTGTCGTTCTTTATCAAGAGGCCAACACCAACTGCAATACTTTCAATTACCTACTATTAAGACTGCGCCAACACCACGCAGAAATCTTCATATAAAAAACCGGCCAAGTGCGAGTTGGACTCGCGCACGAAGGGTTCCGTACCATTCTCTATAAAACGGCAAAAAAATCACGTTTGTAAAAAAATAACAAAAAAAGTTGCACGCAAAAAGTGGTCACCCATCCAAAAACTGACCTCGCAAATCATTGCTTAACTTAACTAACTAACTTAACCTTTTCCAAATCAATATTCGTGGGATGAATCCATGGGATCAATACGGATGCACCCGTACATACATTGCAAGTTAATATAAAGCTTGTATTAAATACAGGCAAGCGCGTGGTGTGTCCGGCCCAAGAATAGACCCCTCCATCTTCTCCCGTGGATGTCGTAAAAGCCGACTTAGGGATTACCCGGACTTGTTTGTAAGATTCGTTGGTATAAGATTTGTCCTGGCCGCTAGCTTAAAATGTGATAATACTGGAAGAAACTGACTGAACTGAACTGACTGACTTTCTGAGGGAAAGATCCATTCGAGTAGTTATTGACGGCTGCTCGTCGGATCAATTGGCTATTAACGCCGGGGTACCTCAGGGGTCAGTGCTATCTGCCACACTGTTTCTGCTGCACATTAACGATCTGCTAATGCCCGGTATCATTGGGTATGCAGACGATTGGACTCGATCGAACGTAGAGCTTTCAGGCTTATATAGGTGAGCAACATATGGCGGAGACTAAGATCCAGAGTCTCGAGCACCGCCGTAAAGGTTGCATGCCTTGCGATCTTCTATAGGTTACATTTCTGTGAATGCTCCCAGGAACTGCACGATCTGATCCCACCATCTCCTTTTCATCATAGGACGAGCAGGCGAACGGCTCAGTACCATCCTTACCTCATTGGTATACCTTCTATTCGCACAAAACGTTTCAATTCTACCTTTATAATGCGAACTGCTAAGGAGTGGAATACACTACCGTCGTCTGTCTTTCCTGAAAACTATAATCTGGGTCTCTTCAAGTCAAGAGTGAATAGGTGCCTTCTAGACCTTTGTGCTTCATCTTCGGCCACATCGCCACTTACCAACAGGTGAGATCGTGGACAAACAAAGGTCTATCAATGTAAAAAAAAAAAAAAAAAGAAAGCGTTAGCCGAGTCAGTCATGGGAAGCAATGGCGGCGACGAGCTCGCCACTCGTCACGTCTATATTCCACGATGGTGCTACCCACTGTGAAAAGAGGCCCATTTAGGCTCTGCCTACCCCTTCGGGGAGAAAGGCGTGTGTCTATGTATGTATGTAAGCGCGTACGTTTCTTTCCAAGAGCCCACTTGTTGAAAAATTCGAATTACGAATTCAAAGACGGTTCTATACAGATGCACTTTATAGACGCATATACATAAAATTAGGAATAACACTCATTATAGTACCGCCAACTGTATCATAAAACACATTATAGTACCGCTATCTTTTTTTTAATTAATTCATTAAACTAGTCTAATGGTTATAGCCTGAATATGAAAAAAAGGCGCACGCATGCGCAGTTCGAACTGTGAAAAAATCGCGCACGCATGCGTAGTTTGAACTTAATTTACCGCGCATCCCATACATTTTTTGGCGATCGTATTTTTGTATTCTACTTTGTTTAATTTCAATTTTTCCTATGAGTGAAGATAAAGTAGTGTATAAAACTGCATATAACTTAGGTATTAAAACACTCGAGTCAACCTATTATCGTGATAAACAGACTCTCGTGTTTAAACCCCTTCTTATATGACAGTTGCATAAACTACTATTCTAATCAATAAGGCATTATCTTTTTTTAATTAACCTTATCTTTGTAATACCTTAAAGTATAGTCTATCTGTGTAATTAATTATTACCTAACTAGATAGAGGTATCCGAGCATATTATGTAATAATTATGTAAAACCACAACGTTTCGCAAGGGGAGTCACACTGCTTATTTATCTCGCTAGGTGGCGCATAATCGCTGGTGTTGTTTCGTAGCAAACAAAGGTCTATCAATGTTAAAAAAAAAACTGTCAAAAGTGTCAAATATCAATGGATAATTTTAGTAAATAAACATTAAATAATAGTCTGGTATAAAACATGCCTCTGTGTAGTGCATTTCAGTGTACAAATAAAGGTACACACCGTTTCCCTTCTGATGAGAAAAAGACAAGACCACTAAATGACAAGCACCAGCGATGGTGGCGCCATCTGAGATTAGTTTTGCCTGTGGCTGCAATTGGAATAGCAATTGGAGCAAAATTAAAATTTTATTGTATTTTTAACCCCCGACGCAAAAACGACGGGGTGTTATAAGTTTGACGTGTCTGTGTGTGTGTGAGTGTGTGTGTGTGTGTGTGTGTGTCTGTCTGTTGCATCGTAGCTCCCGAACAGTTTTTTTTTTTTTTTTTTTGCAATGTTAATTAGTCTGGAGTGTTCTTAGCTATATTTGATCAAAATCGGTTCAGCCGTTTCATTGCGTTGAGAGTTTTTTTTAATTTTTACTAAATTAATTACTTACTATGTTATTTTTCGAGTTTTTAACTTCGAAGTTTGGAGTTTATCCCCAATACAAGATTTTATTATATTAGTGATCGTAACAGTGTGCTGATCAAAATGAGCCTAAACACGGCCAGTCTACTATTATCCATCGAGGAGTTCCGTTGTCTACCTTCCGTCTCCATCATCAGATCAGCTCGCTGTCACCATCATATTGTATTGTCATCGGAACTTGACAGGTATGCCTTTCAGCTCAATCGAACTCCGGTTCAGGTGGTTCGAGGGGAGACGCATTTGACCAGTTTATAGACTCAGACTTATATAGACAGGAACCCAAATGACCGGATGATCATATTAGGCCTATTGTGCGCCTATAGATCTCATATATATAAAAGTTATTCTCCTGACTGACTGACTGACCGAGTGACAACGCACAGCGTAAACTGATGGTCGTAGAGACTTGAAATTTGGAGGGTGTGTTTGTCTTGATGTGAAGGGTATGTACCAAGTTGTAATGGGACCCGTAAATTGAAAAACTTGAGTGTGGTGTCGTTTCAAAGGTCATTTCACGATGACCTCATAGGTCAAGTCCACCTAGGACGCGCCCTATATGAAATTGCACCCGCCACCCTGTGACATAAATATGAAAAGCCTCATGTGCTTGTAATTTCACCAGCACAACACAGCCAAACCTGAACACAGCTTTGCGAGCACTACCGCTTTGCGGCAGTAGGTATGGTGTTAGTACTTCCCCGGACGAACTCTTTCACAAAAAAGCTCTACTACTACTAAAACTATTTGGTGATGTGATGCGTAGCAAAGCAAGGGTATCCAGCTAGTCGTTTCATAAAGCGACAGGCGACACAAGCCAATTGGTCTACCAACTGATCTGAGTAGGTACAATCATCATTTATAACTAGTTTGTGAATGTGTTTTCCAGATAGATTGAGTGGGGCATTCCCAGAACTAACTAGAGGGCGTAGGCGGACTTTTAGGGCCTCATACACACGACACGGGGAATCCTAAGGGTTCAAACACACATGCGAATTGGCGCGATGCGAATTTGCAACGCAGAAAACAGCGGCGCGAATTACTGCGATTAGGGTTGCCATCTCTAAATTTTGGAGCCAAGAACCTGGGCAGGTCAACTGTTTTTTTTAAACTTAGTCATTTTGATAAAAAAACAGTTCAAAATGTCATAAATAATCTTTTTATTTTCAAAGACATGTGCGGCGCGCTTGTCGCGCTGCCGTCGCGTCGCCCGATGGCGGTCCAAGACTTGAAATATTTTAAAGCCGGACTACAAATAAAAAACCCGCCCTGACGCTCCCCGGACACCCTCTATACTAGGACAAATCCGGGGAAACCCGGAAATGAAATGAAAAATTTATTTTCTTGAATACAGGTAGGTAGTTCGGATCATATTCTATTATTGGTATCACTGCACTCGACTAATTTGTCGTGCAAATATTTAATTTTAGTTTTATCATTATAATAAAGGAAGGAAGGATGGCAACCCTAACTGCGATGCGATTTCGTGCGACAAGGCGCTTGTTTGAGTATTCCTCGACGGATATTCGGCTAGCTTATTACGTATCTTGCAATAGCAATGCGATAGCAAGAATTGCGCGATTATCGCAAATTGCAAATGAAAATTGAATTTGCAATTTGCTGATACGTAATACGAATTTGGAATTTGGAATTTGGATGCGATAATCACGCAATTCTCGCGCAAATCTCTAGTAATTCTCGCGCAATTCTCGCGCAATTCTTGCTATCGCATTGCTATTGCAACTATTGCAAGATACGTAATAAGCTAACAGCGTACTATAGATTTCCCTGTTTGTTTTTTGTTTGTTTGGGTCAAAAGTAATTGAAATTTTGCCCGTTTCGTGTTCACCGATTGATATGAAATTTGGTTCAAACCTGAAGCCCAAGTCTCGTAATAAGAATAGTCAAATTAAAGTTCGTATCGTACAACGCGGAATGTGATTATATCGAAATGTGACTGTAACTTGAATGTTTCAAAGTTCAGAGAATTATCTCTTTCACTCTTTACAATTATTATATAGCACTATCCTAGTCTAATATGATTTATGGTCGCAAGAACCGAAAGTAGATATATTTTAGGGTTTAAATAATGAATGTTGTTTACCATTCATCTATATATATAAAACACAGTCGTGTTAGTTACACCACTTATAACTCAAGAACGGGTGAACCGATTTGGCTGAAAATTGGTGGGGAGGTCGCTTAGAACCAGGAAAAGCACATAGGGGTTCACCGGGGGATACCCGTGCGAAGCCGGGGCGAGTCGCTAGTTCTTTATAAAAAAAGTTGAGCGTCCATTTTGTCATTGTTGCCAACATCACCGAAACATTACCCTACTGGTGGGAAGAATGATAGGCGCGGGGGAGGCATTGTGTTATGCGACACAACGCCCCGTACTAATATCATCGTACGCACCTTCTTGTTTATTCTATGTTCTAAGATTTCAGCGCAGTTTATTTTTTATTTGTTATACAACTTGAATGACGGATCAAGCAGATGGCCCACCTGATGTTAAGTGGTACCTTCTGCCTATGAACAGCGCATTACCTCACAGGTCTCGTCCACCTAGGACGCGCCCTATGCGGCGTTGCACTGCGCCCGCCACCCTGAGACATAAAGATGAAAAGTCTCATGTGCCTGTAATTTCACCGGCACCCTTCAAACCGGAACACAGCAATGCTAGCACTACTTTGCGGCAGAAATAGGTATGGTGGCAGTACTTCCCCGGACGAGTTTTGTGTATGAGTTGAGACGAGTTTTGTGTATGAGCCATAATGTGGGATCAGGGGACATGTGGTGTTATGTTGCTTTTGACGACCTCAATGTCGCGGAGGGCAAAGGTTCGCCTGCGACGCAGGAGGCTGCGGGTTTAATTCCCGCCTCGGAACAAACATTTGTGCGATCGCAGATATTTATTTAGGGTGTTCTGGGTATTTTCTTTGTATAATAAAAAATATCTATCTATGTAGTAGCCCCCGGTGAACCCCCCCCCCCCCCCCCCCCTCCTTATTACTTATTACTTATTCTGCTATTCGGAGCGGAGAAGAAAAGAATCCACCAAAAAAGTTATAACTAACCTCGGTCCAGCCGTTCTTGAGTTATAAGTGGTGTAACTAACACGACTTTGTTTTATATATATATAGATATCAGTTATCTAGTACCCATAACACAAGCTCTGCTTAGCTTGGGGCTAGATAATGTTGAGTGAACTGTCCAGCATTTAATTTAAATTTTATGTTACACAACAAGTGTGCGTGAAATGTTTCGAGCAAGTAGGTATATTTTGCCTACAACGGGTTTTTCATGTTTTATCACGAGCTAGTAAGTTGATAGTTCTAGGTACTTCGGAGGTGGCCTTGGCGGCCTACGAAGCCACACGTCACACGTGTGTGTGTGTACTTGCAAACTTTGATTGTTTTCCCTCTATTTTTAAACCCCGACTAAGAGGGGGGTTTCATAATTAGGCTAACAAATCGTTGGAAATATTGAATTTAGTAGTAGTAGAGCTTTTTTGTGAAAGAGTTCGTCCGGGGAAGTACTACCACCATACCTATTTCTGCCGCAAAGCAGTAGTGCTCGCATTGCCGTGTTGCGGTTTGAAGGGTAAAGGTGCCGGTGAAATTACAGGCACAGAGACTTTTCATCTTTATGTCTCAGGGTGGCGGGCGCAGTGCAATGCCACATAGGGCGCGTCCTAGGTGAACGTGACCTATGAGGTAATGCACTGTTCATAGGCAGAGGTTACCGCTTATCATCAGGTGGGCCATCTGCTTGATCCGTCATTCAAGTAGTATAAAAAAAAACCCGTAGCAACCAGCAACAGCTTGTTTACGAGTATAGAAGAAAATAAAACCGTTAAGTAATGTATAACATTACAAATTATCGTAAATGATATGGACATGAAACAACATGACTCATTGTGCAAGTCTTTGTTCAAGGAGGAAAATCTTTGCAAAGATACGTTTGAATGAGGTTAATAATTAATGTTTTCGTCCTACTAAGAAGTAATATCATAATTGTTTACGTGAAATGCCAGCACAAAACTGCACTAATAAAAAACCGCCCAAGTGAGAGTTGGCCTCGCGCACGAAGGGTTCCGTATCTATAAAAACGGCAAAAAAAACACGTTTGTTGTATGGGAGCCCCCTTAAATATTTATTTTATTCTGTTTTTTAGTATTAGTTGTTATAGCGGCAACAGAAATACATCATCTGTGAAAATTTCAACTGTCTAACTATCACGGTTCATGAGATACAGCCTGGTGACAGACGGACAGACAGACAGGCAGACGGACGGACAGCGAAGTCTTAGTAATAAGGTACTGTTTTAACCTTTGGGTAAGGAACCCTAAAAAATCAGATATAAACTGAGAAGTTCCAAAAATATATTTTCAGCTGTTCAACAATAATATTGTTCCCTATCTAAATTTTAAGGACCATATATACAACCTTATATAAACCTTAAGCACCTTGAATTTAGGTTCAAATTCCAAAGGTGAACACTTCTACAGTATATGTAAACAAAACAGAACGTTCGCACGATCAACTCATTCAAGCGTTCGTGCGTGCGATATCACTTAGCGTATACCACAGACAATATAAACAGTATCTTCGACCAGAAGTTTCACTCGACGCCTCGGATGGTGTCAATGGATAGATGTCTCCAAACTGTGCCATTTATGGCACTACGAGCACTGATTTACTCCAACACTAGTAGTTCTATTTTCGACCAGAAGTTTCACTCGACGCCTCGGATGGAGTCAATGGATAGATGTCTCCAAACAGTGCCATTTATGGCACAACGAGCACTCGTTTACTTCAACACTAGTAGTTCTACAGCTGTTCAACAATAAGGTTGTTCCCGATCTCAATTTTGAGTACGTTATACAACCTTCTAATATAGGTCTTTAGCTCCTTAAATCTAGGTTCAAATTCCAAAGGTGAACACTTCTACAGTATATGTAAACAAAACAGAACGTTCGTACGATCAACTCATTGAAGTGTTAGTGTGATATATTTCTTAGCGTATACCACAGACAATATAAACAGTATCCTCGACCAGAAGTTTCACTCGACGCGATGGTATCAATGGATAGATGTCTCCAAACAGTGCCATTTATGGCACTACGAGCACTGATTTACTCCAACACTAGTAGTTCTATTTTCGACCAGAAGTTTCACTCGACGCCTCGGATGGAGTCAATGGATAGATGTCTCCAAACAGTGCCATTTATGGCACACCGAGCACTGATTTACTTCAATACTAGTAGTTCTATTTTCGACCAGAGGTTTCACTCGACGCCTCTTTCATATTCATTTATTGATTATTATGTAGTATGTACATTAATGTTAGTATTGTGTTCTTAATTATACTTTTTGTTAGTTAGGTACATACACATAAACCCAGTTATAGTCCAGTCAAGTTAAACATAAAAAGTGGGTCGTGCTTGCAAAAGTTGGAGATCGAAGTTACCCGCGTCCGTAGGAAAATACCCATGCGTCCCTACACGTGATCTCTGGGTGGTGCCAAACGGGTAACAACATTTCTGGTGGTAGGCTTCGGCCGTGGCTTGTCACCACCCCATGGACATAGCCAGTCCGTGAAGCGACATTGTCGTGTTTCGGACTGATGTCCAGTGTAGCCATCGTGGAAGGGACGGGTTTGAGCAGTTCATGCACTTGATTCAGCATGTGCGGTTTAGAGACCGCAGTGGTGCAAGTGTGCCGGAAGGCTAGGCTTGGAGGGTAGCGGGATCCGAAGCACGGTTCTCTGCTGGCCGACCGCAGGTTGTCGGGGGCCCAACTAGTGAGTTAGCCACTCATGAAAGGCTGCCCCGCCGCCTCGCGAAAAATCCCAGAATGCTCCATCGTGCCGGTTGGCGACCGGATGAGAGGACCCGATGGCTATTCCTGGGGGGGTTCGGGCGTCCCCGCAGTCTCCAGTCTAGTCTCCCACTGGCGCAGGAGCCTGCTGTAAGTCTCTAAGTTTTCGCTGGTCAGTGCCTCGCTCAACAGCCGTTTTTCCCACAAACCTAACACTCAAAAACCTATATGAAAAAGTCCAGAAATAATAAGTTGTCTTTACAGCGGAAGCACTTCCTCTCGCTTCAAGTGCACTTCTCCAATATTCGAGGACTGCACTCCAATCTCGATCCGGTCCACCACCACCTAGAGACCACTAAGCCACACTTATTATTCCTCACGGAGACGCAGATTCAATGTCCTCCCGATACAGCTTACCTTACATACCCAGGCTATGCCCTGGAGCACAACTTTAAACCCAAAGCTGGTATTTGTCTATTTGTCCGGGAGGACATTTGCTGTCTGCGTCTTCGTGACCTTGAAGAACCCGATTTTTCCGTTTTATGGACTTTGGTGGACACCGGCTTAGATAAAATTATCTATGCTGGTTTATATCGGTCTCACTCTGGAGACTCCGAGACAACCAGGTTGTTCAACAACATCTGTGAAGCGGTGGATGTGGCCCAACAACGTTATCCTGGTGCCCAACTGGTGATTCTGGGGGACTTTAATGCCCACCACCAACAGTGGCTGTTCCCATACTAGTTCATCGACCATGCTGGGAGAGAGGCGTGTAAGCTTGCACTCACGCTAAATCTCACTCAGCTGGTCAATGAGGCAACCAGAATTCCAGACGTTGAGGACCACACAGCCAACTGCTTGGACCTTCTGCTGACGAACGTGCCGGATCACCACTCAGTATCAGTGTTGCCTCCTTTGGGTACATCTGATCACTGTGTGGTGAGGTCTGTATCGTCATACTCGCCACCCGATCCCTCGCCCAGAGGTAGTAGACGAGTGTGGCGTTACAAGTCGGCAGATTGGGATGAGATGCGACATTTCTTCGCTTCTTATCCTTGGCGGCAAACCTGCTTTTCTTCTTGTGACCCGACGGTCTGTGCTGATGCCGTTTCAGAGGTGATCAAAAGAGCAATGGAGTATTTTATTCCATTCTCCGATGCTTCACCTTCAGGCAATGCTCGCCCATGGTTTAGTCCCGCGTGTGCTAGCGCAGAAGCGCTTAAACATGCGGCTTACCTAGCCTGGGTCGAAGCAAGAAACGGTAAAACCTCGGATGCACGGATTAAGAAGAAAGCCTTTAACAAAGCCGCCAAGTCTTGCAAGAAGGTGATACGGAAGGCTCGCTTCGATCGGATTGGCCGTCTGGGGGCTAAGCTTGCCGCATACCCTGCGGGAAGTAAAGCTTTCTGGTCTCTGGCTAAGTCGGTGGAAGCGAACTTCAGCCGCCCTTCACTCCCTCCACTACTGAAACCGGACGGGTCCCTAGCTCACGCTGCGGTTGAGAAAGCAAATTTATTTGCCACTCAATTTGCGGAGGCTACGCGTCTTGACACCTCTGGCGAAACTCCACCCAGCCTTCCTCGGTGCGAAGCTTCAATGCAGGAAATTCGCATCCAGCAAAAGGAAGTGCTCAGAACGCTACGTAGTCTCGACGTGAATAAAGCTAGCGGTCCGGATGGTATCTCGGCCATAGTGTTGAAAACCTGTGCCCCTGAGTTGTCTCCAGTATTAACGCGTCTTTTCCGCCTCTCTTTGAAAACTGTTGAAGTCCCTAAATCTTGGAAGCTCGCTAACGTGCAGCCTGTACCCAAGAAAGGCAGTCGTGCTGACCCTTCAAACTATCGCCCTATTTCAGTCACCTCCCTACTTTGTAAATGTATGGAGCGTGTACTGAATAGGAAGCTCCTTGCATACCTCGAAGGTAACGACCTCCTCAGTGATCGCCAATACGGGTTTCGCCAAAACTGGTCTACTGGGGACCTTCTTGTGTATGCCACGCACATTTGGAGCGAGGCCATCGAGAAATATGGTGAAGCACTGGCTGTTTCATTAGACGTCTCGAAGGCTTTTGATAGGGTTTGGCACGCTAGCCTTATTGGCAAGCTTCCTGCCTACGGACTGCCAGTTCAATTCTGCTCCTGGCTCGCAGACTTTCTGAGGGAAAGATCCATTCGAGTTGTTATTGACGGCTGCTCGTCGGATCAATTGGCTATTAACGCCGGGGTACCTCAGGGGTCAGTGCTATCTGCCACACTGTTTCTGCTGCACATTAATGATCTGCTAATGCCCGGTATCATTGGGTATGCAGACGACAGCACAGTTGTGGAGAGATATGTTTCCACTGAGCAAGCTAGGCAGAATGAAATTCAGGAGTTAAGAGATGACATGCTGCAGCGTCTGAATTTGACTCTCAAGGCTGTATCCGACTGGGGCGATGCCAATTTAGTCATGTTCAACGCCTCTAAAACGCAGGCTTGTCTCTTCTCGGCGAAAAAAAGTCCGTTTCTCCAAGTTCCTGTATTCCGAGATGTACCTGTTGCTATAGGTGATCACCTCGAGCTCTTAGGTGTTTCGCTCACGCCTACTCTCAACTTTGGCTCCTACATCGAGTCTAAGGAAAAAACAGCTGCCATGAAGCTAGGCATCCTGAATAAGGTAAAGCGTTACTTCACACCAGGACAGCTTCTCAGTTTATATAAAGCACAAGTCCGGGCTGGTATGGAGTACTGCTGCCATGTTTGGGATGGCTCGGCCAAACACCAGCTTGCTGCCTTGGACTCGATCGAACGTAGAGCTTTCAGGCTTATAGGTGAGCAACATATGGCGGAGACTAAATAAATAATAAATAAATAAATAATGCTGGACAGTTCACACAACATTGTCTAGCCCCAAACTAAGCAGAGCTTGTGTTATGGGTACTAGACAACTGATATACTTAATACAATATATTACATAGATAGATATTTTTTATTATAAATAGAAAATACCCAGAACACCCGGAACAAATATCTGCAGATCGCACAAATATTTGTTCCGAGGCGGGAATCGAACCCGCAACCTCCTGCGTCGCAGGCGAACGTGCGCCCGCCGCGTCACAGAGGTCGTCACAGACTAAGATCCAGAGTCTCGAGCACCGCCGTAAGGTTGCATGCCTTGCGATCTTCTATAGGTTACATTTCGGTGAATGCTCCCAGGAACTGCACGATCTGATCCCACCATCTCCTTTTCATCATAGGTCGAGCAGGCGTACGGCTCAGTACCATCCTTACCTCATTGGTATACCTTCTATTCGCACAAAACGTTTCAGTTCTACCTTTATAATGCGAACTGCTAAGGAGTGGAATACACTACCGTCGTCTGTCTTTCCTGAAAACTATAATCTGGGTCTCTTCAAGTCAAAATTGAATAGGTGCCTTCTAGACCTTTGTGCTTCATCTTCGGCCACATCGTCACTTACCAACAGGTGAGATCGTGGTCAAACAAAGGTCTATCAATGTTAAAAAAAAAAAAAAAAAAAAAAAAAAAAAAAGTTCGGGTCACGCTGATTTTTTTATGTTGTTAGGACTTAACCAACATTAAAAAACAGATTTGCAATTTTCCAAGTGCTGTGCGTTCGGCGGTGTGCCCAAAAAATCATGAAATTTGGGGGTTTTTTTCAGTATTTGGTCAATATCTTAGTGAAGGAAGGGTCTGACCAGTACAGTGACTGCGAATACTTTTAAAGTAGACTAAATTTGCTACAATTTCACACTAGCGCAAGCTCTATAGAGCCATTGGTTCCAAAGATACAGTTCTCCGTAAATAGGCAATTTTTAAAAAGTGGCGAGGATTCATGTTGAATCTCACTGATTGGGGGTGGAAGCTGTCTTATCAGGGACTGACCCTCATCCCCACCACCATGGATCCCGCACCTCCTTCCCTTCTGTGAAAATAATCATGTAAATGCAGTCCTCTGCCTGTCATGCGGTGGCAAATTGTGAATTAACTTCCCGGATGTGGAGCTGAAATGCTCGGACGATGAAGTTGACCCGACTACAGACTGGGCGCCTCTCCCAGCGTCCATCACGGCCATCGAGACACCATCTTCATGCGAGCCCAAACCTGGGCCATCTGATCTAAGATAGAAGATCCGTTTATGAGAGAATTGCTGTTAACTTGGGATGCGTATTTTAGAAGATATTTCACAAAATAAGTGAAAATTTCGAAAAAAAAAAAACTTTTAGGTAAAAATTGCCTATTTTTGGAGAACTGTATCTTGGGAACCAATGGCTCTATAGAGCTCGCGCTGGTGTGAAATTGTAGCAAATTTAGTTTACTTTAAAAGTATTCGCAGTAATTGTACTGGTCAGACCCTTCCTTCACTAAGATATTGACCAAAAACTGAAAAAACCCCCCAAATTTCATGGTTTTTTGGGCACACCGCCGAACGCACAGCACTTGGAAAATTGCAAATCTAGTTTTTTAATGTTGGTTAAGGTCCTAACAACATAAAAAAATCAGCGTGATCCGAACTTTTGCAAGCACGGATGTACATCTTGAATGGACTATTAGGGCGCTGCAATGTTATTAGATTAGATTGTCACATTGTATGCATGCATTACGATTTGTTATTATTAATTTATATCTAAAACATCAAGCTAGTGAATAAAATAAAATCAAGACAATAATAATAATTAAAAAAAATTACAAAACAATATGTTGGTAAATTCTATATAGAATCATATTATAAAATATGTCAAAAAAAGCTCGTTAGGACCAGTCAAATTAATCAATCAAATTAAAATTAAAATTAGACCGGTAAATTATAGGTACGTCAGAAAGAAAGTCAAATCGACGACCTCTGTGGCGCGGCGGGCGAAGCTTGGCCTGCGACGCAGGAGGTTGCGGGTTCGATTCCTGCCTCGGAACAAATATTTGTGCGATCGCAGATATTTGTTCAGGGTGTTCTGGGTATTTTCTATGTATAATAAAAATATCTATCTATGTAATATAGTGTATTAAGTATATCAGTTATCTAGTACCCATAACACAAGCTCTGCTTAGCTTGGGGCTAGATAATGTCTGTGTGAACTGTCCAGCATTATTTAATTATTTATATTTATTTATAAATCATTGGTACAATAGGTATGTCAATTTAACTGAGTGAGTGAGTGAGTGTTTTTGCCATCGATAAATTCATCAACAGAGTTTTTTTTTTTATAAATAAATTGTCCTTGGTTTCTGTTTCGGTTTTTTGTTTGTGAATCACTTCTGGATGATATCAATAGATAGGTACCAATTAACAATGAGTCAATGACCAAGGGTGAAAACCCAGAAAAGTAGGTATGAGCACAGATTAAATGTACAATTCTGGCAGTAGGTATTGTGAAAGACCCATCCAACGGCAGTACCTATAGCACAGAATAAATATTAGTACAGGTACTGAAGACTCACTTAGCGAAAAAAATTATATAAATAGCGACTCTTGCTGGGACGCAACAAAGTGCAATTCAGCTCGCATTAGCGCTCAATGCCTATCGCGATATTCACCTAAACATTTGCTCTCTCTTCTAACGCGTAACTCTGTCGCTGTCTGGCGCGGAGTGATGCGGATAGAAAGGGTTGTCGACATAATCTAATAAAAAATTTAATTGACCTTCCGTTATGTTATGGTATGTATGGTAGTCAGCATGTAGCACAGATTATATATTAGTTACTTCGTAACACGCAAGACAGCTAGAAGAGGCCGTAACATAGGGTCGGATCTTTATGTCTCAGGGTGGCGGGCGTAGTGCAATGCCACATAGGGCGCGTCCTAGGTGGACGTGACCTATGAGGTAATGCACTGTTCATAGGCAGAGGTTACCGCTTAACATCAGGTGGGGCATCAGATTGTTCCGTCATTCTAGTAGTATAAAAAAAAAACGAAAGCAGGTAGGTATTTTTAACTCCCGACGGAAAAACGACGGGGTGTTATAAGTTTGAGGTGTCTGTGTGTGTGTGTCTGTCTGTCCGCTCGTATCGCCCGAACGAAGGAATGTTTTTTTTTTGTTTGAAAGGTGAATTTGTCGGGAGTGTTCTTAGTATGTTTGATCAAAATCGGTTCAGCCGTTTCATTGCGTTGAGGGTTTTTTATTTTTTTTACAAAATTAATTACTTGTAGGTAAATTAAATAGTTACAAAGTTAGGTAATATGGATATTATAACGATGAGATATTAAGTTGGTAGGTATAGGTGTACCAGAATCTGATGGCAAAATAGGAAATTAAATTGTGTGGTAAGCAACACTGGGGAAATTGGATTAAAAGATCTTGATACTTTATTTTTTCTATAAGTATATCAATCATATAAAAAGTCATCATTATCATCATCATCATAATTTCAGCCGGAAGACGTCTACTGCTGAACATAGGCCTCCCCCATAGGTTTCCACCGTGAACGGTCCTGCGCAACTTGCATCC
Organism: Operophtera brumata; assembly: GCA_932527175.1. Classification (NCBI taxonomy): domain Eukaryota; kingdom Metazoa; phylum Arthropoda; class Insecta; order Lepidoptera; family Geometridae; genus Operophtera; species Operophtera brumata. The sequence continues at coordinate 26,828,846 of OW052239.1, read as the reverse complement.
ACCGGCCTTTGGCATTTAACAAGTACTTATTATTAAACATGATGATATTATTATCTATCTTATTTGAATGAATATTGCATCTATTTATAATTTTACGCATGAAAAATAAAAAATCATTCAATCATTTATTTTATTTTTTTACTTAGAAAAGATCCTCATCCAGAACTAGAAAGTGACTCTAAGTACTCAATCTGCATTGGTTCTTCATAAGACGAAGAGGATGACGATGAAGATAAGGAGGTGTTTATAATGAACCGTTTTTCTTGCATCTCAACTAATCTGTCTTGTTCGATGTAATCATTTTCAACTTTTATGACATGTTGGCAACATTTTTGCCATTCTTCTGCACCAATTTGTGAAAAATCTTCTTCTGTCAGTGATTTTATGTCACTTGCAGGTTGGTTCACATTTTTTACTATTCACATTTCACACTATCCAGGTTGATCTTTTTCTTTCCACCTTTCCTCTTCTTCCCGGGCGTACAAAATACACCACCATTATAGATCGGCTTTCTTCAATAATTCGTCGTATAGTAGTAACAGAAACCCCTGTGAACAAGGCGTAATAAAGCATACACTATAAAGAAATATAGTCATAATAAACTACCAAAACTAGTCTGTCCTACTCACCAGTCAACATATGCACGCGCTTTAAAATCGAAGATTCTGGTTGATCTTCATCAGTTTCTTCGCAATTTTTTTGATAAACATTGTAAACAATAGTTCTTGCTTGAGATCGAAGTGGTTTTTTCGACATTTATACGAATTTTTTAAGTATTTTCAACAAAACGACACGTAAGCTCAGAGATTTGACACAGCTCGTACTTTGCCAAGACAGATTATAGTTTGGTATTGCCATATGAAAATCTTTATATATATTTTATTTTTTATGCCATGAGATTCTGGTATACCTATAGGTAAGTATGGTTTTTCTTCTGCTTATGAAGTTAACAAGCTACGATTTATTTTAAAAACATCAGTAGGTTTACCAAAACCATGGAGCAAATACCTTGCTCGATGACCAAAACATATTATTATTATGAACTAAACTCGCACTAAATTTCCTATCCTACATAAAGTACCTTAATTGTGAGTACCTATTTTCATTTTCAAATAGCTGCATATTAGGTACATATTATGTAACTATGAATTACGTAAGTACCACATGTTATTATCAATATTGTTATTATGTAGAAATAAAGACTTATTTATGTTTTTTTATTTTTATAAGTACTAACAATGACGGAACAAGCAGGTAGCCCACCTGATGATAAGCGGTAACCTCTGCCTATGAACAGTGCATTATCACATAGGTCACGTCCACCTAGGCGTCCTATGTGGCATTGCACTGCCCCCGCCACCATGAGACATAAAGATGGAAAGTCTATGTGCCTGTAATTTCACCGGCAACCATACCCTTCTAACCGGAACATTGCAATGCGAGCACTACTGCTTTGCGGCAGAAATAGGTATGGTGGTAGTAGGTACTTCCCCGGATGGACTCTTTCACAAAAAAGCTCTTCTAGGTACTACAATTTTGAGCAATTCAGAAGTTAAGTCTAATTAAGCACGTAAGTAAATCGGTAAGTAGGTAGGTACCTAAATTCAAGTAATTACTTATATATTCCAACCTAGATCTTTGAAATCTATGCTGTATGCACATGAAATCACACATATAAACGGCATTACTTCGATATGTACCTACAGAAAATAACTAATGTACCTACATCAATCAAATAACTTACCTTTCTTCGTCCTTCGGCAATGCAAAAAATTATAATTCTTTATTTGTTTTTTGACTGTTGCATCCATATACAGCACAATATGTACGCGACGGCATATTTGCGCAGGAAACGACAACCGACTGTCACTTGTCCCGAGTGAGGGACGCCCGGGCTGTAGGTATATAACGCTTGACCTTGAGCGAGTGGTGATGCCCTGCCTATAGGCAGAAGTCTGTGATGGTGACTCATGACTAGGGTTGTCACCCGGCTCCCGTTTTATATTTTAGAGGACTTGATAAGATTAAATAAAGGAAATTCTATGAAAATAAAGGACATTGGATAAAAATAAAGGATATCATATTATTTTTAATGAAATGCGGTTATGGTATCTGTAGCGATATTTATTAATAAAAAATACATAACATTTACCTACACAATGTAACGTAGTTTGTCGTTAATCGAAGCCAATTACTTAGGTAGTACGACCTAAGTAATCGCGTGCCTTTCTATCTTCTATATAGGTTACATTTCGGGGAATGCTCCCAGGAACTTCATGATCTGATCCCACCATCTCCTTTTCATCATAGGATAAGCAGACGCACGGCTCGGTACCATCCTTACCTCATTAGTATACCCTCTATTCGTACTAAACGTTTCAGTTCTACCTTTATAATGCGAACTGCTAAGGAGTGGAATACACTACCGTCATCTGTCTCTCCTGAAAACTATAATCTGGGTCTCTTCCAAGGCTAGAGTGACTAGGTGCCTTCTAGACCTTTGTGCTCCATCTTCGGCCGCATCGTCACTTACCAACAGGTGAGATCGTGGTCAAACAAAGGTCTATCATTGTAAAAAAAAAAGAAAAAAAAAAAGGACGTCTGGCAACCCTACTCATGACGCCGTAAAGAGAGTAGGTAGTACCACAGAATAAATAATAGGTAGTACCATGACTCATTTTACGTTGTATATTTTTCACACTAGCAGTCGCCTTCGGTTTAACCCACATTATCCTCCCGGGGAAACTGAATTTCGATATAAAATGTATCCCATGTTTTAGTCCAGTTTTTAGTCTATTTGTGCACGAAATCCCAGCAAAATTGGTCCAGCCCTTTTGACTTCATCTTCTTTAAAACCGACTTCAAAAAAAAGGAGACGGTACACAATTCCTGTTTTTATTTGGTGACTCATATCTCCGTCATTTAAAAACGGATTTGTTTTTTTTTTTAGTTGTCACGATATACTTCCAGATTGATCCCATTTTCCAAAATCTGGTTCTGATAATGGGATCCATGAGGAATTGAGGGAACTCCTCAAATATTAAAGGCACACACATAGCGATTTCGGTGTTTTCAGCAAAAAGTCAAGTATGTGCATTCAGAAAGTGCCACTACAAACAGTTTATAAGGTCATCTTTTTTTTTTAAATGGAATTAGTAGGCAAACTGTCTTACTTACGGCCCACCTGATGTAAAGTGGTCACCGTCGCTTATAGACACCGGCAACACCGGGGGTATTGTCGATGTGCTCTATGTGTGGATGAGCTTTGTCACGGTACCGGGAAGAGCGATGGTAAAATCTCGATGCGGGGATGAGATCGAAAAGCTCGTCAGAGCATTCCCCGTTGTAGAGGCGGTAGAACGCAAAGAGATCCAATGGCTATGCGCTGGCTAAGCGGTTCTAGAGTACCGGAGAGCTCAGGGATTCTTAGAAAATTATTGTTCTTCTTCTTGATATAATGGCTTCTGAGGAATTCTCCAAACAATTCCGTCAATGTCAAGTCCTATAATTGTCTGCACATGCAGTATCTCTACGGTAAGGCAGTAGACCTACAGCCTGAACCCCAAGTTCCTAGCGTCCTAGTCCCCTAGTGTCCCTAGCGGTCCTAGATCCCTAGCCCTAACCATAGCGTCATGATACATAAACAGATATAACTAGTGGTTCGCCCCGGACTGAGTTATGTTGGTGACTGTACTTGGTCAACAGATGACTTTGCGTTTTTTAGTGGCACAGGCTCCGCGAGGCCCGCCAATAGATCAAATAGGCTCGTGATGATAGCAATTAGCGTATTAAAGAGATGTGACATAATATACAACAAGAGTTTGGAAACCCCTAACAACAAGTAATTCACCATCAGCCCACACTAGTCCGCTGCTGGACATAGGCCTCTCCCAATACGCGCTACTGAGCCCGGTGTTCGGCTCTTCTCATCCACTTTCTGCCGCCTCTCGTAGGTCATCGCTCCACCTAGCCAGAGGGCGCTCCACGCTACGTTTGCCAAGACGCGGTCTCCACTCAAGAACTCGCTTACCCCAACGGTTGTCGGTTCTTCGGCATATATGACCAGCCCATTGCCACTTCAGCTTGCTAATCCGGTGGGCTATGTCAATGACTTTAGTTCTCTGTCGGATAATCTCATTTCGGATTTTATCTTTCAGAGAAACTCCGAGCATAGCCCGTTCCATAGCTCGCTGTGCAACCTTGAACTGGTGGATTAGCCCTACCGTGAGTGTCCACGTCTCGGCACCATAGGTCATGGTAGGTAGGTAACAACAAGTACCTACTTGAGATTGAGGAATTGCTTGACATGATGCATACAGCAACCTTTTTTCACCGCACCGCTTGCCATCGGCAGAGGATTCATCCGCACACCTTACAGCCAGGGTGGTCCCGCACTGTGCGGTTTCAGAGGAACTTCCTCCCGCGAACACTCAGGTTGTGGATCGATCTGCCTGCTGAGGTTTTCCCAAGTGACAACAGTATGGGGTTCTTCAAAAGGGGTGTTTGTAAATGTTTAAAGGGTCGGCAACGCGCGTGTAATGCCTCTGGTATTGCCTTTTCCAACCCTGGCCCCTTTTTATACGTTAAAAGCAGATGTGGACTCACACAGACCAGCCTATATTTGTGGATAAGCTTAATTTAGCTGATTTTGGCTAAAAGCCAGTCACAAACAGGATTAAACTCAGGAAATACCAAACTGATTAAATCTCCTCCAGGTGGTTTCATTGTCACGGTTCCAAAATTACGGGCGCTCCAGCTAGGGTTGCCAGACGTCCTTTGTTTTAAAGGGCGTCCATTTCAGACCCAAAAAATTGATCTTGTGTTCTAATTTAAAATCTTCTATATAGAAAGAAAGTAAAAAACGTTTATTTATGACTAGCAGCGCCCCGCGGTTTCACCCGCGTAAGTCTCGATCCCGTGGGAATATCGGAGTAAGAATGTGCCTATGTGTTATTCCGGGAGTCCAGTTATCTCCATTCCAAATTTCATGCAAATCCGTCCATTCGTTCCAGCGTGAAGAAGTAACAAACACACACACAAACTTTCACATTTATAATATTAGTTAGTAACTATGCAAACAAAGCCACACACCAACAAAAAAAACAAAAAAGATAGGAACTAAATAAAAACTAAAACAAAAACAAATTACACAGATATAAAAAATAAGGCAATTTGTGTGTGTGCCTGACGCAAGCCACAAACGGGTCCTCAACTCAGCGTTTGCTGCCGCGTTGGCAACCCAGCGCAGGGTTCCGTAGTCAAAGACAAGGAACCCTTATGGATTCGTCATGTCTGTCTGTCTGTTTGTCCGTGTATGTCACAGCCACTTTTTTCCGAAACTATAAGAGTTATGCTGTTGAAACTTGGTAAGTAGATGTATTCTGTGTGAAAATAATAAAAAAACAATAAATTTTTGGGGTTCCCCATACTTAGAACAGAAACTCAAAAAACAAAAAACATCGAACCCATACGTATCTATGGATAGGTCTTCAAAAATGATATTGAGGTTTCTAATATAATTTTTTTCTAAACTGAATAGTTTGCGCGAGAGACATTTCCAAAGTGGTAAAGTGTCCCCCCCCCCCCCCCGTAACTTCTAAAATAAGAGAATGATAAAACAAAAAAAAAAATATGATGTATCCTGTAAACTTCCAACCAAAATTGGTTTGAACGAGATCTAGTAAGTAGTTTTTTTTAACGTCAAATCGTAAACCATCCAAGTACTTTTATATTATGTTACTTGCTGCTACGGAATCCTTCATGGGCTAGTCCGACTCGCACTTGGCCGCTTTTTTGTTTTATTTACTGCATAGTGTCGTGTCAGTGTTGCGGTAAAGTACTACCTACTTATCATACCTCACTAAACATACGCGATGGTCCTTTATTTTCATCAAGTCCTCTAAAACATAAAACGGGAGTTGGCAAGCCTAGCTCCAGCCCTCGGCACACAAAAGTAGTTTGCTCCTATCTTAAGGTGGATGCGCACGCTTGCGGCGCGAAATTCAAACTTTTTGGTGTTTTTTGCCCATTACAGCTCATCAACACTTCTTCAGATAACGAAAGTTGAGTTCGCGACAACTAGGAGACTTAACACACATGTTTTAATTGATAGTATCTTATAAATATCATCAGTTTAGCTATGATACCCCTAAACACATTTTTACAGTGTTTTTGTTTGTTTAGGGGTATCTTAGCTAAACTGATGATATTTATGAGATACAATCAATTAAAACATGTGTGTTAGGTCTCCTAGTTATCGCGAACTCAACTTTCGTCATCTGAAGAAGTGTTGATGACCAGTAAAGGGCAAAAAACACCAAAAAATTTGAATCTCGCGCCGCAAACGTGAGCATTCACCTTAAATACTAGTGGTTCGCCCCGAACTGAGACCTCGCGAATACACGCGATTTAGGTAGGTTACCTACCTTATTTCCTTCGAAAAAATATACGTATGTGTTCGAAAAGTAAGACCTACAACGTGGTTCAAATTCCTAGAAACGGGAGGTCAACAATGGATGTTATACTGGTTACCGTTTTATAGAGTACATGTTTCGAAATTCTTGAGTTTTAGACTTTTCCTAGTATTTGTGTCATAAAAGCTACAAACATACCAAATTTCAGCGTTGTAGGATTAGTGGAGGTAGGTTTAGCCTAGTTTTGGTATTTTATATTTTCGATTTACCCTAATATCTCAAAAACTACATAAGTTAAAACATTATAAAAAATAGTTTTGAAATGTCGAAGCGAGGGGCTTTCATATGACACCCTTTTTGATCTGATATTCTCACTTTTTTACCCTCTCTTGGACCCTAATATCTCAACAACCCTCCGACCGATATAGCTCATAACCTTACCAACAAATTGTACCAATACTATCTACTGCCAAATCAAATTTCATGACGATCGGATTAAGGGTTCGGAAGTTCGGATTCTTCCAAGCTGACTAAGAGAGCTCGCTTCGCTCGTTCAATTATCTCATCGGGTATAACGCAAAATTACCAATCTTAGATTTGATTTTTAACTGATGGCAAATGCACAAGACGTGCTGCGCAAATAACAAAGAAAAAAAAGTTCTACAGAAATAAGTTTTTGTGAAAAATATTTTTTTCAATACAAGCTTTTATAAAATTAGTGATCGTAACCGTGTGCTGATCAAAATGAGCCTAAACACGGCCAGTCTACTATTATCCATCGAGGAGTTCCGTTGTCCACCTTCCGTCTCCATCATCAGATCAGCTCGCTGTCACCATCATATTGTATTGTCATCGGAACTTGACAGGTATGCAAAATATCATCTCAATCGGTTGAGGATAACTGCTTTAAAACTCAGTTGCAAGATTCCACCCGGACATACATAGACATACAATACAGTACCTAGGTACATTGCAAGTTAAATAAAAGCTTGTAAAAAAAATTCAACATTATTTAGGGCTTGTACACAAAACTGCGATGCGACGCGATGCGAATTCGCAAGTATATGATGTAAGTGTAAGAACTCGCAGATTTTTGCGATATGCGACGTCGCATCGCAGTTTTGTGTACAAGCCCTTAGTGTAAGAACTCGCAGATTTTTGCGATATGCGACGTCGCATCGCAGTTTTGTGTACAAGCCCTTAGTGTAAGAACTCGCAGATTTTTGCGATATGCGACGTCGCATCGCAGTTTTGTGTACAAGCCCTTAGTGTAAGAACTCGCAGATTTTTGCGATATGCGACGTCGCATCGCAGTTTTGTGTACAAGCCCTTAGTGTAAGAACTCGCAGATTTTTGCGATATGCGACGTCGCATCGCAGTTTTGTGTACAAGCCCTTAGTGTAAGAACTCGCAGATTTTTGCGATATGCGACGTCGCATCGCAGTTTTGTGTACAAGCCCTTAGTTCGAGAAATGATTGTATTTTTAAATTTCGGTTTTGTGTATAATAAGGTATGACGAAATATAAACTTGTTTTGATGGTTATACGAGTAATTCGGATTTTACTATATGTAAGGTGTTTACGCAAACAAATAAGAGAATCCTCGCGTATCCTTTGTGCTCCATCTTCGGTCACATCGTGACTTACCAACAGGTGAGATCGTGCTCAAACGAAGGTATATAAACGTTAAAAAAAGTTTGTAAGTATGGATGGATGGATGTTTTTTACTCTTTCACATAAAAACTAATGGATGGATTTGGATGAAATTTGGAATGGAGATAACTGGACTCCCGGAATAACACATAGGCACATTTTTATCCCGATAATCCCACGGGATCGAGACTTACGCGGGTGAAACCGCGGGGCGCTGCTTGTATATATGTAAATATATTCAGAAAATAACTGTAAATAGTTTTAGCCACAATATTAAAAGTAGTTTAAATCCAAGAAGTTATTTATATATGAATCCTCAACAAGTTTCCGCGACCGTGACTGGCATAACGGCTAAAGATAAAGGCTATTTTTGTTTCCTTATAATACTGTTATTTGTTTCTCAAATGCAAAATAAGAGCCGGAGCCAACGGGGTTTAACAACAGTCTTAAAAGAAATTACGTTTAAATTCAGTATTAAAAGTTTGTTTTCTTATAATGTACTAGCGACTCGCCCCGGCTTCGCACGGGTAGTTTCAGTATGAAAAACAGACACCCCCCCCCCCCCCCTCCTACTCCCCCGCATCCATCCACATACCAAATGCCATCAAAATCCGCGAGTTGAATCACAAATAACGCGAGCGCAGCCGCGGGCGTTAGCTAATATACCATATCCTATAGCACTCAGCGGTATTGTAGTGTATTTTTTGGTTATTCAATATTATTATTTTCTATCATCAATCACGAATCAACGCACGAGATGTAAATAATATTTTAGGTATTTTTTTTACACCTTGGGTTTTACACATTGTTGTAGTTTTATTAAGGATCCCTAATTTAAAAATAAAATATAATATATCCTATGTCACCCGCGGATAGTGTAGCTTCCCAACAGTGAAATAATTTTTCAAATCGGTTCAGTAGTTTCGGAGCCTATTCAATGCAAACAAACAAACAAACAATCAAATCTTTCCTCTTTATAATATTAGTATAGACAAATAAAATTTAGTAGTAGTAGAGCTTTTTTGTGAAAGAGTTCGTCCGGGGAAGTACTACCACTAAGGTAGGAAGGATAAGGGTGCCGGTAAAATTACAGTCATGTGCCTGTAATTTCACCGGCACCCTTACCCTTCACTTACTTTTCATCTTTATGTCTCACAGTGGCGGGCGCAGTGCAATGCCATAGGCATTGCTCATAGGTGGTAGCTGGGAAGACGTTTTTGACAAAGCGCAAATTGGCTTTAATAAGGTTGGCTCTTGGCTTCAGAGTAACGTTTTGACACTGAATATTTCAAAATCCAAATACTTGACTTTTGCCTTCCGTTCCAATCTCCTTCCTTCTAGTTCTATGTCCCTTACAGCTCACTCATGTAGTTCGGGAACCACCAACTGTTCTTGCCCCTCTCTTCTACGAAGTAACTCAATTAAGTATCTTGGTGTTACTATCGACCAGACACTAAGTTTCAAGCCTCACATTGATGTTTTGGTCACTAGGCTGCGCAAGTTGATCTATAAATTTAAGACCTTGAGGCATGTCGCGGACCGTGGGACCATCAGAATGGTTTACTTTGCCTTGTGTCAGCCCATTGTTGAGTACTGCATTTCCTCATGGGGACGTGCAGCCAAAACTCACTTGATCGAGTTGGAGAGAGCACAGCGGGCTATCTTGAAGGTCAGTGCGAGTTTACCCTATCGCTTTCCGACTTCTGTCCTTTACAAAGATTGGGATGTTCTAACTGTCAGGCAAACCTTCCTGCTTCAAACTGTCCTTAAGCAACACTCGCAGTTAGATTATGTTCCGGTTTTATTAACGGATAGACGCAGAGCTGCTGTATGTCGACCTGAAGCTTTTCGTACAAGCTTTTCCAATAACTTCTTTTGCTTCCTCGGCCCCTACTTGTACAATAAGTTTAACAATTGTTTACATATCTACCCGCTACATAAATCAAACTGCAAGAAAGCAGTATGTAAATGGCTTAAAACTTTAAGCTATGAAGAAACGGAAAACTTGTTACGCCCTTCTAAATGACTTTTGGTTCACTACGTTCGTTCTACTAGGTACTACCGCGTTTTTCAGCCAAAACCCTAATTTGTACATACTCTCTTCAAATCATACTTACAAGCATGTTCTCTTAAGGCGCGATAGGTTCTCAAATGTCTCTAGAATTTTAAAGTTTTTGATAAGAATTTTCATAGTTTTCTATGAAGAAAAAAATATATGATATTCTTGAGCTTTTTATCTAGTGAAATCAATAATTCAATACAATATTTGAATTACTTCACTTGATAAAAAAAAATAACAAAGATACCTCCTTTTTAAAATTTAAATGCTATTTTTCACTCACTTCTCTCACGTTTTAATTTTTGAAACATTTGGTTACATGTTAGTTATTATTTGAGTTAGTGAATTCATCAACAAAATTAAACAAAACTTTGAACGACATTTTTATATAATTTTTTTATGCATAAAAACACGGTATCAGAGCGTGCGCTCGCCTTCTTCGCCTCATACAAAAATGTTCGTTGAACCTATAGCGCCTTAATTTGTACATACTCTCTTCAAATCATACTTACAAGCATGTTCTCTTAATTTGTACATACTCTCTTCAAATCATACTTACAAGCATGTTCTCTTAATTTGTACATACTCTCTTCAAATCATACTTACAAGCATGTTCTCTTAATTTGTACATACTCTCTTCAAATCATACTTACAAGCATGTTCTCTTAATTTGTACATACTCTCTTCAAATCATACTTACAAGCATGTTCTCTTAATTTGTACATACTCTCTTCAAATCATACTTACAAGCATGTTCTCTTAATTTGTACATACTCTCTTCAAATCATACTTACAAGCATGTTCTCTTAATTTGTACATACTCTCTTCAAATCATACTTACAAGCATGTTCTCTTAATGACTGACCCGTTTCTCTCACATCCTTTCACACTGCACACATCCTATTTGTAATAAACTCGCTCACACCCTCATAAACCAAACATCTTCATCATACAAGTCAAATTCAACGTTTTTGTTTTGTTTTTGTTACTGAATGTACCTAATTAGTTTAAATGATGTAGTTGATTTATATTATGATTAGTTTTATTTATTTATAATTATTTAACCAAATATGTCTGCTTGTTGAAATTGTACCTAATGACGTTCCTTGTATAATCCGCGGAGTGGGGCACTGGTGACCTGTAATACGGGTTTTTTTCTAAAACCTATCTCAGGCACCAGGCTCTCGCAAAACAGGTTTTCTTGGTTCATCACGCTTACCTACAATGTAATATTATGCACGAGTTATGTTACTTGATGTCAATGAAACCTTTTGTGAAGAGCTAAATAAACTTTATACTTATACTTATACTTATAGGAAGAGGTTACCGCTTAACATCAGGTGGGCCATCTGCTTGTTCCGTCATTCAATTTAATAGTAGTAGAGCTTTTTTGTGAAAGACTTCGTCCGGGGAAGTACTACCACCATACCTATTTCTGCCGCAAAGCAGTAGTGCTCGCATTGCTGTGTTCCAGTTTGAAGGGTAAGGGTGCCGGTGAAATTACAGGCACATGAGACTTTTCATCTTTATGTCCCAGAGTGGCAGGCGCAGTGCAATGCCACATAGGGCGCGTCCAAGGTGCAAGGTCCAAGTTACCGCTTAACATCAGGTGGGCCATCTGCTTGTACCGTCACACTCAAGTAACTATTAAACAAAAAAAAATGTATACAAAAAAAAGCAAGTCACTGCACAGAAATAGTTTGATCTGTCATTCAGGTTGCTGTTGCTGCCCCCCCCTGTTATAATACCATAACAGGATTGACCCTGACCACCCTTAGAGTTTGAATGCAGTATAGTAGATTGTATCATAAGGGAGCAACATAATATTTTTACGGCGAGGGCGCTTTTTTGAATCCAGAGCGAAGTGAGGGATTCTATAGTAGAATCCCGAGCGTAGCGAGGGATTCTTTAGTAGAATCCTGAACGTAGCGAGGGAGTCAAAGTACGTCGCCCGAGCCAAAAATATATGTTGCGCCCGTGTGATACACTCTGCTTTTCATCACCCACTATGAGAAAATAAAAGGCGCCTCATATGTTATTGTAATATTATTATTTAATAAAACAAATGGTTGTTTTTGTGTTTTTTTTTGGGTGTTTTTTTGTGTTTTGTGTTTTGTGCTTTTTTGTGTTTTTTTTGTGTTTTTTTTTGTGTTTTGTGTTTTTTGTGTGTATTGTGCTTTTTTGTGTTTTTTTTGTATTGTGTTTGTTGTGTTGTTTTTTTGTGTGTTTTATGTTTTTTGTGTTTTTTTTGTTTTTGTGTTTTTTTGTGTTTTGTGTTTTTTGTGTTTTGCATTTTTTGTTTTTTTTTTGTTTTTTTTGTGTTTTTTTTTGTGTTTTGTGTTTTTTGTGATTTCGTGTTTTTTTGTGTTTTGTGTTTTTTGTGTGTATTGTGTTTTTTTTTGTGTTTTTGTGTTTTGTGTTTTTGTGTTTTGTGTTTTTTTGTGTTTTTGTGTTTTTTTTGTGTTTTGTGTTTTTTGTGTGTTTTGGGTTTTTTTGTTTTAGGTTTTGGGCCGTCGTACCAGCCAGTATTTATTCAAACAATATTTGCGTTCGAATTATTTGGCGCTGGTTCCAAATTCAATAAGTGCGCCGCAATTATCTTTGCCGCGCACTTTTTGAATTAGGAACTTAATAAGTGCGCCGCAAAACTCATTACTGCCCGCTAAAAGTTTCTCATAGAAAACACCACCGTTGGGTGCACTTAAAGGCGAACCCAGTCGTCCTTTTCGAATAGATGGGATGAAAAAGATATTAAAGGTGAAAAACCTTGTTTTCCTAGCTACTGGTTTTAATTAAGTAAATAAATACTATAGTAAACAATCTAAGGCGCAGAATTCCCATTAAATACAACATACAGTACCCTCTCGCTAATCCGCCACCAAAAAATCCGGACTACCGGCGGATTACCGAAAACGGCGGATTATAATGTACAGGAACATCAAATTGAGGAAAACAACAAATAAAACATAGTAATTTTGTATTAGTAGTTATGAAGGTTCGACATATGTATTAAAATTTAAAAATAAACTGACACATTAACTCAGGTTACCTACTCAGGTTTTGAAAAATACTGCTCTAATTTGTATTAGTAGTTATGAAGGTTCGACATATGTATTAAAATTTAAAAATAAACTGACACATTAACTCAGGTTACCTACTCAGGTTTTGAAAAATACTGCTCTAATTTGGCTTGTTTTATACCAGAACAAATCTTCGTAATAACATGATCACGCATTTTAAGACTTGCAAAAAATGGGCGGATTATAGTAGTTGTCGAATTATCAAGCGGCGGACCAGCGAGAGGGAGCGGTATTTGGTCGAAGAAAACACTGGATTATTAGCAAATAACATCGAAATAACAAGTTTCAATGTCGTCATTTTCGCTATTAATCCAGTGTTTTCAACCAAATATGATTTGCTGCAAATAGTGACCAATATAAAAGCCAACAACAGTAATTTCAGTGTAAAATTATACTCTGTTCGTCCATATTTGGTAAAATACATTAGAATACAAGTAATTAATTTTGTAAAAATAAAAGAACCCCCAACGCTGAACGGCTGACTGATTTTGATCAAACAAAGCTAAGAACACTCCCGATAAATACACCTTTCATACAAAAAAAAAACAAAATCGGTTCATCCACTCGGGAGCTACGATGGGACAGACAGACAGACAGACACGTCAAACTTATAACACCCCTTCGGTTTTCGTCGGGGATTAAAAAAGGAACCACCTTAGGTAGGTTACTCTGGGGTTCTTCCCTTCTCTATTCATCATTCCTCATTTAACCAGTCCCGGATTTAGAGACCTAGGGCCCCTAGGCACTTGGTTCTCAGCCCGGATGAACTGAAAGAAATCACCCCTAAGAAAACCCTACAGTTCCTCCGCAGCTGTAGGTCTTAGCGGTGAACTGTAAACGCCCTCTCCAGGGGCGGAATGTAACAGGTGGCGATCACAATATGCCTAACTGGTTGCAGTGATATTATAGCCACAATCAGCTGATAAAAAAAATAGGCTTTTGACATTTGTGGCCCCATACTGAAACCGGTTCGAATCATAGGTAGGGTAAAATAATTAATTTATAAGTTTTTTTTAAGTATAAAGATGTTCCAAAAAAAAACAGCCCCTGAAATACGTTTTTCTCTCAGTGTACATTTCTATTTGCGCATGCTACCTGGTTGGGAAAGGTAAGTAGGTGGGGCCCCTAGGCTGGCTGGGCCCCTAGGCCGGGGCCTTGTAGGCCTAGGCGAAAATCTGGGCCTGCATTTAACATAACACCCAACTGTCACAAATACTACACATTTCCTTCTTTTTTTTTTTCCTTTTTATCTGCAATCGGCTCTTTAGCTATATCAGATGTTTTCTGGGTTGATGTGGTTTAGGTGGAATTCCAATGAATAACACCATTTAATTTGAAGCACACTGGGTCTAGTATTTGCCATCTCTTTGGGCGTTTTACATTCTCTTGTGTTTTTAGCAAGTTCATTTGAGTGGTTTTCAAGTCTATCCTTGTATTTTATTTAATATAAATGAATTACAGAATGATATCAAAGTAATCTATGTATGTACAAGTACCATCATTGTCTTACCCTTTTCCCAATTTCCTTTATTTGTGGTCGGCTCAGTACGTTTTTTTCTTCCACTCTCCCTGTCAGCCGTCACCTCATCATTCAGTCCCTTCTCATTCATATCATCTCTCACGCAATCCATCCATCTTTTCTTAGGTCTTCCTCTTCCCTTCCATCCTCACGCATAATGGACCGTCCATAGAGTTCGAAAGCGGAAAAGAGGGTTCTTTAACATTCCCTTCCATCCACTAACATTAATATTCATAACTTTCTTAGTTACATGCGTTTCATCCGTCCTCATAACATGCCCATACGGTCAGAGTGTACATAAGGAGGCATTGAGGAAAATAGACAAAGAAAAAAGAAAAAGACAAGAGTTCATATCTCAAAAACGTTAAGTCGTATAGAAAAAATGCATTTAACATCAATTGATGCCTGAGAAAAAGGCTACACGATAGGCTAAACAAAAACAAAAAAAAAACTGACAAAAAGAAACAAAGTCTTTTTTCCTCAGTGCCCCCTTATCTACACCCTCCTCCTTCCTCTATTCATCATTCCTCATTTAACATAACCCCCAACTGTCCCGTACACTACACATTTACTATCAATGAATTACAGAAAGATATCAAAGATCTATGTATGTAGAAGTACTGTGAACATAATTCACACTTTGTTTGTTGAGTTTATAAAACAAGGCCTTTGTTACACATATCACTAACTGTCTCATGTTTGTTAGTTCTTAGATAACAATGAAAATAGGCTGAATGCCACCCATTAGATATGCTTACTTAATTTACTGTAAGGTTAGTTACTGAACCTCTGTTGTATAAGTACTTAAAGACAATGGGAATGTGAATTTATGGATAAAAGTTTTGCAAATCATTTTATGACTATATATAGTCTAGATTCTTGCGTTTGTAGAGCGACATTGGACAAATATGGTAAGCGTTTTGAGATATTTCCAGCGAGGTTACTGGTTTCAGCAGGATGTACGCGTGGTAGATTGTAGAAGTACAAATGGGGATTGTATAGCCTATCAACATCATTGGTATTCAATCACTTACCCAAAATCAGCTGTCACAAACAAAAACAATGTAGAAAACTACAAATAATTCCACAAAAACAACACTAACACACATTTGCGAACTCACAGGTTCATGTCACACGTTTCTTTCGTCTGTTTTCGCGACAAAATACAGAAATAAATGTATTTTTTACATAAAAAAATGTGAAGACAACCACTGTCTTTCATAGTTTCACAGTGAATGAATGAATTCAATATGCATGCGTTTGCGTATGCGTAGTATCCTATTAGTCTGTGGAATTAATTGATTGATGTTTAGGGTCACGTGCCAAAATGGTAAAACGGGACCCTATTACTAAGACTCCGCTGTCCGTCCGTCTTTCTGTCTGTCACCAGGCTGTATTGTATATCATGAACCATGATAGTTAGGAAATAAATGAATTCAATATACGTTTGCGTATGCGTAGTATCCTATTAGTCTGTGGAATGAATTGATTGATGTTAAGGGGTCCGTACCCAAAGGGTAAATTTAACGGGACATCTGTCACCAGGCTGTATCTCATGAACCGTGATAGTTACACATTTTAAATTTTCACAGATGATGTATTTCTGTTGCCGCTATAACAACAAATACTAAAAAACAGAATAAATTAAATATTAAAGGGGGCTCCCATACAACAAACATGAGTTTGCCGTTTTTAGGTTTCCGTACCCAAAGGACAAAACGGGACCCTATTACTAAGGCTCTGCTGTCTGTCTGTCTGTCTGTCAGTCTGTCTGTATGTCTGTCTGTCTGTCTGTCCGTCTGTCACCAGGCTGTATCTCATGAACCGTGATGGTTAGACAGTTGAAATTTTCACAGATGATGTATTTCTGTTGCCGCTATAACAACAAATACTAAAAAATAAAACAAAATAAATATTTTAGGGGGCTCCCATGCAACAATCGTCTTTTTGCCAAATGTAGGTTAAGCAATGAGCATTGCTTAACCCACATTTGCATATTTTTTATTATTTTTTTATGTTATGGCTCGACAAGCTGGCTTAAGGCCTGCCTGATGGTAAGCGGTTACCGTCGCCAATACACATCTGCAGCACCAGAGGTATTACCAATGCGTTGCCTGCCCTGAAGGACTCTTTTTACATATGAACACTTTTTGCGTGCAATTTTAATTTTAATTTTTTACAAATTTGTTTTTTTTGCTGTTTTTGTAGATAATGGTTCGGAACCCTTCGTGCGCCAGTCCAACTCGCACTTAGCCGGTTTTATTATATATAGATAGTACGGAACCCTAAGTGCGCGAGTCCGACTCGCACTTGGCCGGTTTTTTGTTTGTTTGTGATGAATGATGAATGAAGAAGAAGTATGAATGAACGTACCATAGACATTTTTAAGATAAACATAATGAGCACAACTAAAAAAAAAACTTGAAGTGCTTGCTAGTGTTGTGCTCGTTTATGTAGCAGTGTCTCCACGGAATGGCAGTGTTTATGTGTATGGTGTGGGTGATGTTTGTTTTGTATCATACCTAAAACCCCACCCTCTCACTCTTGTGGGGTTCTAAGTACCTATGTTTTGTATTGTATGTATGGGTTTCTCCTTAAAGACCAGTTTTTGATATATAGGTAGGTATCTACCAAATTTCATCAAAATTGGTCCAGTTGTTTTAGCGTGAAAGCAAGACTAGACTATCAAACAAAACTAGATATTCCTGCAGCCTGCTGCTTGCATGGTGAAGGCCGGTGTTGGTATTGGATAATTTCTAATATCGAGGATATTCAGAAGGATCCGATAACCAGACTACTCTCGCAGCGTGCTGCTCACCTGGTACATTGGATAAATTCCGGATAGCCGGAAAATAAAAGTGACAAGTGTCAAAGGGACATGTGTCAAAGTGACGGTGTCGAACTATGAAATGTCAACTAACAGTTGTAACACGGGTAAAAAAAAACTTCCCGTGGTACAACTGAACTGCTTGGTAGTTCTACGGGGTTTTTTTCTACCCGTGGTACTATTGATAGTAATGCTGGAAGTACCACGGGCAATAAACGAAATTAATACTGATAGCGGTCGCCCTTCATTTCATAGTTCTACGGACTGTTTTTCCGGATAAAAAGTATCCCATAGCTCAATCCAGAGGTTAATCTGTCTGTGAGCCTACCAAATTTCATTTAAATTTTGCACAATCGTGCAAAAGTGAAATTCTGAAGTACCTAATCTAGTGTTCCGTCAATTACTTATAGATAATAATATTAGTCTGATAATAGGTAGTGTGGTTGTTATTTAATAAAAAGTATTATTGTGGTTTTATTATTATTATTATGTCTTTATATTCTTTTAGCTCTCCGAAGAGGTGTTTTTTGCACGGGCCTGAGCCAAGTGCTAGTTAATTAAATGCTAATTTATGTTTAAGAATTTCCTCACTATTCTGCATGTGTTGAGTATGACTGCCTTTTGGAGAAGAGTGTATGTGGATGGATGAATGTCGAGAGTTTTTAGGCTGGTGTGCAGTGTTTTCGGGATGACGCCAGTTGTTGAGAGAATTATAGGGATAGTTTTGACGGTTTGGACTTGCCATTGAGACTTTATCTCAACAGCAAGATCCGTGTATTTAGCAATTTTTTCCGAATGGGTTTTGACCAAATTGTGTGTGTTGCATACGGCTATATCTATTACGAGGACAATTTTGTCTCTTTTATTTAGTAAAGTTATATCTGGCCTCTTGAAATGAACGGTTCTATCTGTGATTATGGTTCTATCCCAATACATTTTGTATTCGCTGTTTTCTAGAATTACTTCAGGTGTGTATTTATAGTATGGAACTTTTTTGGGTATGAGTTTGTACTTGAAGGCGAGGTGCTGGTGGGCTATTGCGGCAACTTGGTCATGTCTATGTTTGTAGTCAGTTTGGACTATGGCTTTACAGGCTCCTGTTATATGTTGAATAGTTTCGGAAGAACTATGGCAGTGCCTGCAAAGCTCTGTGGGTAAGTTTGGCAAACGGCAAATGTATTTCTGGTAGTTGCGCGTTTCGATGACTTGATCTTGGATCGCTAACATAAATCCTTCCGTCTCGGGAAAAATCTCTCCACGCCGCAGCCAAGCGTTCGACGCACTTTTGTCGACATGTGTCTGCTGCAGATCGTGGCGATGTCTTCCGTGCAAGGATTTATGTCCCCATGCGGCAATCTTAGATTTCTCATCAACGATTCGTTCGTTTTTCTGCGTATCAGTGTTTTGGAGGTTGAGCGATGTGAGACGTTTATCATTTTGGACTATTGCTTTGTGTAATGACGAGTTTTGGGCTTGGCTATGAAAATATTTCCTGAGGGATACAATTTGTTTGTTGTGTAAGTTAGTGATATCTATGATGCCTCTGCCGCCTTCTTCCCGGGGTAGTGTGAGTCGCTGTATGCAGGACCTGGGATGGTGTTTACGTTGGGCGGTGAGCGATGTATTTATTATGCGTTGTAGATATTTTAGTTCTGTTTGGGACCAAGCTATAATCCCAAAGGAGTATGTAAGTATCGGTACAGCGTAAGTATTTATAGCTTTAATGATATTTCGAGAATTAAGTTGTGAGCGAAGGATTATGTTTAACCTGTGCCTAAATTTCTTTTTGAGGTCAGCCTTCGCCTGCTGCTGATGGATTTGCTTAGTTTGTAAAAATCCTAGGTATTTGTACGAGCTATTCTGATCAAGTGATTCCACATGATTACCTGAATCTAATGCGTAGTTATTTTGAACAATATTGCCGTCTTTTACAGATAAAGTTTTACATTTATCTATTCCGAACTGCATATGTATATCCTGTGAGAATGTCTGTGTGATGTCTGCAAGGCGATGGAGTGACTGTGTGCTATTGCTGTATAGTTTAATATCATCCATGTACATCAAATGTGTAAGCGATGTCTGGTTGTGCCCGTTTGTTATAGTAAGTCCTTGTTTTGAAGAATTTAACATGTTTGAGAGAGGGTTCAATGCTAAGCAGAACCATAGAGGACTAAGGGCATCTCCCTGGAATATACCGCGACGTATCGGGATGTCTGCTGTCTCGATATTGCTGTTGCCGTTAATGGTTTTAAGTTTAGTTCGCCAGTGCTTCATGGAATATTCAAGGAAAGCAACAAGGGTTGGGTGGATTTTATAGTGTTGTAATATGTAGGTGAGCCAACTGTGCGGGACGGAATCAAAAGCTTTTTGGTAGTCAACATACATAGTATTAATGTTCTTTTTACGTTTTAATGTGTGTTTCATAGTGACTGAGTCTATAATTAGTTGCTCCTTGCAGCCCTGACTATTCTTTCGACATCCCTTTTGTTCTACTGCCATTACATTATTACCAGTGACGTGCAGGTCTATCAGTTCGGTAATGCAAGATGTAAGGATTTTATAAAAAGTTTGGAGGCAAGTAATCGGCCGGTACTTTGCTGGGTTTTGGTAGTCTGTATCTTTAGGCAGCATATAGGTTATTCCTTGAGTAATGAAACTGGGCATGCTGTTTGGTGTCTGTATGAAATCGTTTATATGATTATGTAGCATGGGATGAATTGTAGTTAGTTTTTTATACCAAAAATTGTGTATACGATCGTTGCCCGGCGCTTTCCAATTATGTACCTTTCCTAATACCCGTTTAAATGTTTCAACAGAAATGTGTTCGAAATTCATTTGTTGTATGGAGCTTATGTTTTCTGAATCTGTCTTTATCCAATCGGCGGTATGGTTGTGCTGCACCGGTTTTGCCCAAATATTGGACCAAAACTGGTGCAGGTCATTAGACGATGGGTGTGAAGTTATGTTTTGTGAATTTTGGATGTGCTGTGTGTTTGTTTCTATCGTTCTGTAAAATAGTTTTTCATTGTATTTGAATTGTGTGTTTTGTTTCTTTCTACGGGTGCAATTTAAATATCTCTGGAGTCTGTTAGAAGCCGTGTTAAGCTTTTGTTTAAGTGTATCTAAAAACTGATTATCTGATAAGTTAGGTTCTTCGTACTGCGAATGTATTCTATATGTGTTTTTTATTACTGCTACATTTTCTATAAGCCTTTGATTTCTATTTCCTTGTATGTATTGTGTCATTCTAGCAACATCTTTTCGTAAATTGGCTATTTTTTTCTGAAGTCTTTTTTGCCAAGCTGGTACATAATTAGATTTTTGCTGAACACTAGTGTGGTTATAGTTGTTTTCCTCTATTTTAGCCCCGTTACAAACAGCTGCTGTATATGCTGTACTATACACTAGAGCGTGTGTGGTTTCGAAGGTACTGTCTTTTGAGACATGATTTGGGAGAATCTCGATATTTAAATAGTCAACTATTTCAGCAAATTTTCTAGATGTCTTCTGTTTAGGTATGTAAGGTCGTGTTGTTGGGTCTGTTTTGTTATATCTAGCTAACGTTTCTTGAAATATATTTTTAACTTTTTCCTGATCGGCAAGAGAGATATATGATGTTCTAACTGAATTATTGCGTGCGTCTTCTGATTGGGTTTCACAATTAAGATAATGTTCTGTGTGTTCTATGATGGCATGTGTGCTATCGTTTGTTATTTCTGCTATGAGACTACATTGGGAGTTAGATTGGGTGTAGATTACATCTGTTGATATATCGATTTCTCCTTCCCGCTCAATTTCATGACCTTGATTATTTGGGAACTGTTCTGTATTGGATACTTCTTGCTGTAAAACTTTTAGCCTATCTTCAGTAATGTACCTGTTGTTAACTATGGCTCTTCTTTGATCGGCAATTCTTTGTTCTGATAGGTGTGAAAGTTGTGGGAACATATTCATGAATTCTTGGTGTAAGGGTTTCCTGTAAGCAGTTAAATTAGATTCGAGTCTAGTTACTTTATAGTACGCTTTCATGATCCCTTCGTTGAGTTCGTTGCTCCACGTCATTCTCTGACTAGATTGTGTGACCGTGGGTGTGTTTTGCGCGTGTGTGTTTTGTATGTTCGTGTTAGGATTGATATTGTGAATAGTCTGTATTTCAGTTTGGACTTCTTTATAAATTCTGTCTATTTCATTTTGAGGTAACAGTTTTTTGTTTACTATTGCTCTCCTTTGGTCACCTATTCTCTGCCTACTAACGTTCTGTCTTTCAGGAAATTTTTCAATAAATTTTGTGTGTAGTGGGGGTAAATATGATTTTAAATCTGTTTCCATTAGCGTCAGTTGCAAATAAGTGCGCAGGATGAATTCGTTCATTTCTGGACTCCATTTATTACGCGCACGTGAACTGCTGGTGGTGGGCACTGGATTAGCGGCAGAGCTCGCTTCCTGGGCAACATCCTCCTGCAGTATGCTACTAGATACTGAAGTTGATCTGGAAGTTCGGTAGGACGCTTTTGTGGATGGGATAGATGGGAAAAGACTACGAGTGGATGAGGGGGATGTGGTGGTATGACTTTTAGTAGTCGTTCGGTTTTTATAAAATACCCTGCCGCCGGTGGATCGCGGCCTCAAGCTATATCTTGACTGAGATGTTGGCGATACGTTGCCCCCCCCAGAATACGTGGGGCTGCCCGAATCGGGGCCGGATTCTCCAGTGTAATCTGCACTGGTACCTGCCTGGGGTACTCTGCTTTTTCGAATCGCTTTCATATTTTAGGGTTTACCTTGCCTTGTTGGCCGCGTAAGTTTCAATAGTACGCGTGTCCGCCCCCTACGTGGCTAGATGTTCAGCACGGACGTAAGGTTGGATTTTAGGGGGCTTATTATTATTATACCACTCATTTATTAAAAATCTCGTAAAAAAAATATATTTTTCACTATAAAGCAATACTATCTACAAAAAAATAAATAGTAAAAAACATTATAGTAAAAAATATAAATCAAAACGGGGAACCACCGACCGCGGAGCGAGGCCCAAACGGTCGGGGGCTAGGGCTGCAGAGAGAGGAACCTCCTGACTATACGTGCCGAGTCCAGGAGTACCGCCTTCTGAATCTGACCCTTGATCCAACTATTTAGCGAGAGCTTCTTAAGGTACTGGTCGAAGCTCTTCGCAATCAGTCCATTCACTGAAACGACTATCGGGACGATAATCGTTGAATCCACATCCCACATGGCGGTAATCTCGTGAGCCAAGTCAAGGTACTTGCTTAACTTGTCTTTCTCGGCCTTCACGAGATTAGCATCATGCGGGATAGTGACATCAACAAGTATCGCCCGGCGTTCCGACCGGTCTACCAGCACGATATCAGGCTTATTGGCAACAATAGTCCTATCCGTGATGATAGACTGGTCCCAGTAGAGCGTGGCACGGCCATTTTCAAGAACCGGCTGAGGCACGTACTTATAGTACGGCACCTCAGGTCCCACAAGGTCGTATCGGAGGGCAAGTTGCTGGTGAATGATCCTGGCTACTTGGTTGTGTCTGTGCAGATACTCTGAGTTAGCAAGATGCGAACAACCCGAAAGCACATGCCTGAGGGATTCTCCGGGACGGTGACATGCTCTACAGATATCAACCGTCCCATCCTTCATGATGTACTTTCGATAGTTGTTCGTCTTGATAACCTCATCCATAATCGCACAGACAAAACCCTCGGTTTCCCCAAAGAGGTCACCGAAACGTAACCAGTTTACTGAAGCGAGCAGATCTACATCGGGCCCTGTGAGGGCCTTGTAAAACCGCCCGTGCAGTTCCTTGCTCTCCCATACGGTCTTGCGTTCCTGAGTGCTCAGGGCTGATGGTTTACGCCAGTTCTCTTTTGCTAAGGAGAGCGGGGTAAAGTTCTTATCAACTGCAACGACATCGTGATGCATCCCGTACTCGGCATGGAGGAAGTACTCCCTGAGATTGCACACCTCGCGGTTGTGGAGAGTCTTGGCATTTAAAAAGCCTCGACCTCCATCCTTCCGCGGGATGTACATTCTCATAACCGACGAACGAGGGTGTCGCATGCGATGGGTCGTTAATAGATGACGAACTCTACAATCCAGGGCATCTAACTCTGTCTGTGTCCATCTTAATATGCCGAAGGTGTATATGAGCAGAGGCATAACCCAGCCGTTAAACGCGCGAACCTTGTTGCCACCCGACAAAAGACTGTTAAGTACTTTTGTCAAGCGGCAAAAGAAACGCTCCTTCACCGACTGCTTTATGTCCCTATCTACCATGCCTAACGACTCCGACATACCAAGGTATTTGTAGGTTTCGACTTCGGAGAGAGATCTGAGTGACATTGTCTCAGAAAGCTGCAAGTTCGTGGAATTTACAACTTTCCCCCGCTGTACTTGCATGACCGCACACTTATCTACACCAAACTCCATACTGATAGCGTTGCTGAATACCTGTGTGATATTCAACAAAGCTACCAGCTCCGGTTTTTTTGGTGCAAAAAGCTTGAGGTCATCCATGTACAGAAGGTGAGAAATGATCTCACCCTCTCTTCGAAGTCGATAGCCTAGACCTGAATCCTTCAGTAGAGTGCTGAGAGGATTCAGTGCTAGGCAAAACCACAAAGGACTCAGACTATCGCCCTGAAATATACCCCGCTCAATCCTTATTAGGTCTTGCGGAGCAGAGGGATCCAATCGGCTACCTGGATGTTGAAGGACTGTTTTCCACTGCCTCATACATGATCCTAGGAAGAATCTTAGAGTTGCATCCACTTTATACAATTCCAAGACCCTCTCTAGCCATGTATGAGGCACCGAATCGTAGGCCTTCTTATAGTCAATCCAGGCAGCCGAGAGATTCCCCTTGCTCCTCCTGACCTGCTGGCTAATGGCCATGTCAATGAGGAGGAGCTCCTTAGTACCGCGGGACCCAACCCTACATCCATTCTGAGCAGGAGCCAAAATATTATTCGCAACAATATGCGAGTTAATTTTTACGGTCAGAATGGATGTAAGGAGCTTGTAGATGGTAGGCAAGCATGTGATGGGTCTATAGTTCTTAGCTTCCGCGGTACTACCGGACTTATGGAGCAGGAAGGTGACACCTGTAGTTAGGAAACTTGGAAGAGATCCCAGTTCGAGGGCTTCCTGGAATTGCTTGGCGAGCACCGAGTGTGAACACCGAAACCACTTTAGCCAAAAGTTGTGTAATCCATCCGGCCCAGGACTTTTCCAGTTCTGAGCTGAACGGATCGCACAACTTACGTCCAAGGGGCAGATGGTAACTGCCTCCATGGTTTCAATCGGTTCACACTCGGCCCTCACCACACTCATCCAGTCACCCTCCGTGTGTTCGACGGGCGCAGACCAGATGCCTCGCCAGAAGTTATTCGCGTCTTCAGCGTCCGGCATACCCCCGTCGTGCACACTTTGGTCCGGTTTCTCCCAACTTCGGTACACCTTCCTTTGGTCACTTTGGAAGTTGCGGTTCTGCCAGTATCTATCCACACGCTCTCTATAGCGGCGGATACGGCTTGCCCACGCAGAGACTTTCTGCTTCAGAAAGTCGATGCGCTCAGTGACACAGGCCATGTAGTCCTGGGGCCGTGTTTCAGTCCCTGCATAAGCCTGAGTCACGAAGCGCATCACTCGGGGGCGATGGTTACCCCCTTTGAAGCAAATTAGTTTTGCAATGAGGGTCCTGAACGTACTGATACGTCTCTCGATCCGTAATTGCCAGGGGGGTGTGCTAGCGGCAGGTCGCGGCACTCGGTCAGTGTCCGGGAACTTGACGCGAGCAACGCGGCACGCCGCAATGGCCCCACAGTACAGGATCGAATGGGTATCAGCTAGGTCTTTGCTAGTCAATAAATATGGGACTAGCAAAGGGTTCAGGGCCCCAATTAACACCAAATTCCGTCTATACGTGGGCAAGCGAGGTAGACGCGGCTTCTCCTCGAGAGGTGCGGACCGATACGACGAAATCGCATCCCCCAGAGCCCTCCTCAGTTGCTCATTCTCCTGGGTACTCACACTGGTAATCTCACAATCGACGTCATCAGCTACGGGGTCCGCCTGTGTAATCGCCGATGCTGACGGTGTTGCAACCGACGGCGAGACAGTCGGGCCTCGTTGCGAGTGGTCAACCACAAGAGCACTCAGCGTTTCGGAGCGTAACCGATCAAGCACAGTGTCATCCAACAGTTTCAACCGTTGGATGGCACGTACCTGATCCGACAGTCGCTGTGCAGTGACGGACACAGTTGGTTCAAGGTCCTGAAACAAAGGAAGCATCCGGACTCGATACGCGGTCAGGTAGGTTCCTGCCTGTGTAGCCCTATAAAATGCGCGCATGACGTTTTCATTGTGTTGTGTTGTCCATCTCATGCGACGCACTATGCCGTCGACTGCGGAGGCCGGGCACGGGGCAGGCTGCCCCGCAGGCCTCAAGCGAGCCGACAGCGGTGGCCGCCCTCGTCGCGCAGGTGGTCGCGGCGGCGGAGGCGGTTGCGGCTCGCTCTCGTCGCTCGACGCGCTGGTATCAGGGGGGGTGCCGTACTCCTCATCCCCGGACGACGACGCGGAGCTCGACGAGGCGAGCGGCGGTGGTGGTGGGCGTGCGCTAGTTGTTTCCGCTCTTTTAGATCTCGTTTGCATTTAATTATTCCTGTTTATGAATTGGTGAAAATTTTCTTTTATGGTCCATGATTGACAGAAAGTATATGTCATTGGTTTCATCGTGAAATTCACAGAGCACTTTTAGTATGTAAATATATGCCGGATAAAAGGTAAAAATAGGCGATTTTCGAAAAGTAGATGCAGGTAAATGAATCTGTTGTTAATTTTCTTATATTGCACTGGGATAAATTGAAAAAAATAAATAATTTTAGAAAATCTCGGATAAAATCCGTGTGACATGAGCGGTGTCAATTTTTTTTTATTATTATTATTATTACATATTGATATCATACACAGATTTAATATTAGGTATTAGAATAGCTTGCTGGTAGTGCTAGTACCAGTAAGCTGTGGTAGGTAGTGGTATACCTAATGATATCATTAATTAGTTACGAAGAAGCTGCGCATCATACTGCTGGTGTGAATTTAGCTTAAGAAGTCCCGTGACAGAGAAAATAAAACATGTGAAAAAAGGAAGCTCACACTGGACCTTGAAATATCCGACGGAGTTTAACACTACCGTTACAAACAAAAGTCACAATACTGTTGAACTATTCCAAAACTAATCCACGCGTAATCGCAACATTTGCAACACGCTGATGACACTCATGACGTGACTTGGGACCGTCGCGTCGTCGTGAGTCGGAGATATCGAAAAACAAAATAATTGAACACATCCATATCCTTGCGTATGCAGCATCAGATCGCGCAGGCAGAGAGTGGACGTTCTGTACGTAGTACTATAAATATTCTTTGACTGCATGCAGCAAGTACCTAAATAGGCTTCATCACTGTTCCAGGAAAGCGTTCCTTCTTCTACAGTGCCAGTGCTGATCAAAGCTTATGTCAAAGTTAAAAAAAACTTAAAAGTCTTGCGCGAAGTAGCTGTTTAAGATATGGGCTACTAGGCAGATAGGTACCTAGTTAGTGGAACTGTAGCAAGTTTGTAAAATTCGCTCAGTACTCGCAATGTTTGTACCTTTAGTTTATACACCATTCACCACATACCACACTCATATATGCACCACTCGTTGGCTCGTCTCTCGGTTCATTACAATTTAAGTACGTAGGTAAATTTATTACACCATTGTACTGCTTTGTGGTATTCGATGTAGGCTATCGCTGTTTTATGAGAAAATAAACCACTAGAGTAGCTACCAACTTAATTTTATGCCAGAGAGAGTTTACAAACAATGTTTCCTTCCATTGTTTAACCACTGTTCGAACCTTCCAGTCAAATAATGAATTCAAACCTTATCATACTAGTAATAAATTGCTTCGGACTGATTTCCAGTCAAATTATTTTTGAAGATTTAACTTTGTTTCCTGACTATGGCTATCCGTCATTCCATACCACTAAGGATATACGCCAAAGGTTCCTCAAAAATAGGAAGGTTAATGATGAAACAGCTAAAAGAGTTCAGCTCCTAGACAAATATTTACCTAACAATACTGTTTATGTTGATGATATCGTACACTACGAAATCGATAAGAAGCTGTCTAGATCGAAGAAAGCGAATGCAATTGAAACGGAGTTCCGTAATCTTATCGGTATGAGAGGATTGAAGTACACTTACAAAAGGGATACGTTCTGGAGAACATGGAGAAAAGTGCATTATCCTGGAAAAGACAGCGTTATTTGCTATCGATGTGAAAATACTGTAAACTTTACAAACTGTCAGTATGGTGGTTTCTGGGTAAGAATGTAGAGTCTGTGCAATAGGAGAAAAGGCGTGAATAAAGGGAGTGGCTGTTCTTAATCACCATTTTTTAGCAACACTTTCTTGTCATTCTATCTCGTCTACAAGATTTTAATACTTTTAATGAAATTATCTCAGATGGCTGGGTAGGTATTACCTACCCAATACCTATAATCAACGCAGAATGCTGCATGAAATGTAAAAATATTTAAATCTTCCATAATTCCATTTTTAACCCCCGACGCAAAAACTACTGGGTGTTATAAGTTTGACGTGTCTGTGTGTGTGTGTGTCTGTCTGTGGCCTCGTAGCTCCCGAATGGATGAACTGATTTTGATTTTGATTTTTTGTTTGAAAGGTGAATTAGTGGGTACCTAATACTGTACCTACTAAATGCACTAGTAAGCCAAGTGTAAAGGCACTTAGCCAGTCTGCCACACTACCTAGTACCAGTGAATGTTCGTACAGACATTGACGTTGGCCGTTGAACTTCAGAGTTTTTGTTTTGTTTTTGTTGACACACTACCTAGTCAAGGTGTAAAGGGGCCCTTCATATTCGCGCTCGCGCATAAATGTGAAAGCCCTCTTTCCCATTGGGCACTCTGGGCTAGTGTCCAGGGCCCTGCGATCTATGGGGCCCCTAGTTTCTGTCAGATCACCAAACGATGGCCGAAAAATCCAAGAATCAAACGATAATAAGGTACTGCTATAATATAAATAATTAGTACAGCCTATAAACATAATAGGTACATAGGTACTTAACACCTTTTGGGTATTCTAATAAACAACACGTATTTATAACTAACAAACAAATACTGGCAACTCTGTCTGCAGCCTACCTACAGGTGGTTCCCCAAAATTATTTTCTTCCCTAGTAGTTAGTTTGTGTTGTGCGTGGGTTGGGTACCTACCACTACCCTACATATTATATACAAAGCACATCACTACAAAGGGGCGAGTCCGAGTTTACACACACCATCGTAACGATGATCGTAACGATGATCGTAACGACGAGTGTACGTGTATTGCGTAGTAACTAGCCATTAATCTGTGACGTTTTTGGCACAGATTAATAGCTAGTTATTATGTCATACACGTGCGATCGTCGTTACGTTCATCGTTACGATGGTGTGTGTAAACTCGGACTCGCCTCTGTTCAGAAGATGTACGACGGTGTTGAGGTTACAATATGACACCTGCCATGGAGTATTTATTTGTCTATGGTTGGCACTATTCCCAAGCCAAGGGGACACAGAGAGATCCATCTTCCGGTGAACGCCTGAACGGTCTGTAGTCGCCATAGATTTAGTATATGTACTAGATCTACAATCAGAGATCGAAGATGGAACCAAAAAAAATATGTGCACGTGTTGGTGAAAGTCTATGTCTGAGTTAAAAATAGTGTTGTCCTCGACCAACACTTTTACATTGTCGATAGAATTCACCATCCGTCCGTGATGTGTATGGTAGATAAATACATCTTAATGCAGATTAAGTCTTTCATGAAGAACACAGTTTGGCAGATTTGACGTCATAAAGAGAATAAGGTTCTTATTCCAATTTTGAATACAGTTAATAAATAAACCTTTATTATTTATTGACCCCTAAATATTACGGGTTTATTTATAGGTGGGATCTTAGAGTTTCCCTTTTAAATTTAAACTTAAAATGTTTGCTGCATATACCTAGTGGAGTTCTTATTTGAGTCCATCCCACTCTTCTTATAACCGATAACCATTTTTCTCGTAGCAAAGAATTACTCGGAAATCTGAAAGCACAAAAACATTTTATATAAGCCGTGCTACGCCCATATAATTTTTCACTCTGTTACTTTATCTATAGACAATTTGTTACCCCAAAGTTTATTATTTTTCAAGTGTAAACCACGCTTTATGGATAACATTAAATTTAAATGTAACCCAAAAATTCCGTTCTAGCGGGACTCGAACCCGCACCCTCGCCTGTCATCGGCGATGCCTTAAACAATTTAGCCATAGATCGAGCTATGACGCTGGAGACGAAATTTGTGGGCACTATCAACTCGGCTATAGCGCCAAGTTGATAGTGCTGTATCTACAGGTGTTTCATTGGAAACCTTCTATTCAAAGTTCGAAAGTAAAGGCAACGCTGATCACAGGCGAGGGTGCAGGTTCGAGTCCCGCTGGAACGGAATTTTTGGGGTATATTTAAATTTAATTTGTTACCTATTATTTTATTAAGCAGAAATAAACAATATTTATTTATAAAAAATAAAAAATAAATATACCCTTTCGGGGAAAAAGGCGTGTGTAATAATCAACAACGTAAATATTTACTCCAAAATATCTACTACACAAACTGCAATAAAAACACCCGTGGTGCTTTAAAGTTACCTTTTCAATAGTCAATACAAAAACACACACCTCAATGTCCACCTGGTTATTATATATTTAAAAAAATCGGTAAAATGTTAACAGAGCACACAAATTTACTCCAAACAAAGTAAACCTCCATTCTAGGATGGACAAAAATTTCATTTATAGGTAGGTATAGTGCGCGTCATGTAAAAAGAACGCTGGTGGTCAAGCTTCTACAGGCGTTCCAGCGTTCTTTTTACATGACGCGTACTATAATTGTACATTATTTGTAGTAAACTAGATAGGCACTCATTCAATGCATAGTTATACATCTCTCAAATAAGTAGAAAAGTAAGTTATCTCTTAAAAAGAACGCTGGAACGCCTGAAGAAGCTTGACCGCCAGCGTTCTTTTTACATGATGCGATTATACAACGATATAGACTGCAACAGGACTATCGATATTTCAGACGTCATCACTTGGTCAAGCCCTATCGTAATCAAACATTTTTATATTTTACATAAAATATTGTTTATTTCTAGGTGCAGCAACGAAATATTATTAAAAAATATAAGGGAAAGTCCTAATCTACGAATGAAACTGGTTTTTAGGCCATTTACTAAAGCAGAATTGATAAAATAAGCAATACAATCGAACTACCAATAATCTCTTATTTACCTGTGAAACGTGTATTTTCTCGGATAATTACGTCTTGTATCTTCACAGTCACAAACTGAACACGACACCATTGTCATACAAAGTAATATTTGTTATTTAATAGTAAGATTACTAAAATAATTACAAAATTAGTTAAACTGCACAAGAGACCGTCCGGTATGCGCATGTACTCAAGCAAAACATGTCACATTCAATACATTGTTGCTGTCACTTTTCTTCTTGCACGGGGTACATTTATAAATGACTTCTCTCTCCCACGCTTCGTTTGTCTATTTAGCGTAGCGAAAAAATTCTACGTCTATGGTAGTCGCGTTCTGAAACAATTCCACAATTCACAGGTTATCGAAGAAAAATCTCCACCGTGTCCATATGAATTTTTCTCGATTTCTAAAGAAGATAAAATATGTGCAGTTCACATAAATCAATACCACGATGTTAGAAACAGCTGCACTTCGGAGATCAACCTAGGCGAGCTTACAGGGGCTTGCAACAATCCAGTTGTCACTGAATGGCATATTCAAAGGAAATACAACGATAAGGTTTCCGAACGCTTCCCTACTGTCATTTGCGGAGGGCGCGAAAGTTGTTCCATTTCAACTTTGTACAAGGTAAGACAAAACGAATTAGCGTATCGCCGGTCAGTTTCCTTATTCGTCAATTTTGCTGATTCAACAGTTTACCTTCTGGTAATTTTCACTAGGTTGACAATTTCGCTAGTGGGTCATTTTCCTAAACCTTCAGTTTACTCCTTCGCCAGTTTTGCTAGGCTTCAGTTTCGTAAATTTGCTAGTTTTCGTATGTGCTAATTTAATTATTCGTCAGTTTGGTCAAATGGTCATTTTCCCTAGATAATCAGTTTCTATATTCGCCAGTTTCACTAGTTGCCAGGGTCTTATAGTCGTGTTTCGGTGTATCAAATATACAAGGGTTCCTAGTTTACTACGAAACCCCAAAATTAGCAAATCATAAACATGACGAGATGGGAAAACTGACAAACTAAACTATCAGATGAACAAGGAAAGTAACGCATTAGGAAAATGACGAAATAGCAAAACTGACAACTTAAGATAATTGAGGAATAAGGAAGTTTGCGAGTCAAGAAACTGCCTTAATAGAGGCTCTGACAATTTAGTGAAACTGGCAAAAAAGGAAATTGGCGAATTAAGAAACAGTCTAATCATTAAACTGTTGAATCAGCAAAATTGACGAATATGGAAACTGTTCGGCGATACGCTAATTCGACAAAACACTGCCGTTTAAATAGTATACCTACCTACTGCCTACTGCTTTTTAGGGTTCCGTACCTAAACGGTAAAACGGGACCCTATGACTAAGATTCCGCTGTCCGTCTTTCACCAGGCTGTATCTCATGAACCGTGTTAGTTAGACAGTTGATGCATTTCAGTTGCCGCTATAATAACAAATACTAAATAACAGAATAAAACAAATATTTAAGGGGGCTTCCATACAAAAAACGTGTTTTTTTGCCGTTTTTATAGATGGTGGTACGGAAACCTGTGTGCGCGAGTCCGACTTGCACTTGGCCGGTTTTTTCTTGTACACAAAACCAAAGACTACTAAGTACAACATATTCCACAAAACGGCATTTACGGCAGGCATGGATTAACCGAATTAAAATCTCTTAAATACCTACTTCTGAATTAACTTTGTTTACTTAGCTTGACGACCTCTGTGGCGCGGCGGGCGAACGTTCGCCTGCGATGCAGCAGGTTGCGGGTTCGATTCCCGCCTCGGAATAATTATTTGTGCGATCTGCAGATATTTGTTCAGGGTGTTCTGGATATTTTCTATGTATAATAAAAAATATCTATCTATGTAATGTATTGCATTAAGTATATCAGTTATCTAGTCACATAACACAAGCTCTGCTTAGCTTGGGGCTAGATAATGTTGTGTGAATTTGTCCAGCATTATTTATTTATTTAGCTACCTACTTAGAATTGACCATTCTGGTACCTACCCTATTTTTCTACACTAATATAATAAAGAGGAAAGATTTGTATTTTTGTGTGTGTGTGTTCGTAACGAATAAACACAAAAACTACTGTGCCGATTTCAAAAATTCTTTCACCATTAGAAAGCTACATTCACCCTGAGTGGCATAGGCTACCAGGGGGGGAGGGGGGCTGTTTTTCATCCTGAAACTACCCGTGCGAAGCCGGGGCGAATCACTAGTTTCTTATAAATTTCAGGTAGCTACAGACTACATTTCCTTCGGGATCGTAAACGCAGCGAATGACGTCATTTATTCGAGAATCATGAAACGTGGAAAAAAGAACTACGCATGCATCAAGGATTGCGGGAAAATGGACCCTACCTCCAAAACTATATCAAAAGCGGACAAGTCTTTAGTAATAAATTTAATAGACAATAAAAACAAGAAGGAAGGCAATGTAATACATAGAAATAAACTACGAATTAACTAGGTATCATAAACACAATAAATAAATCAACTACATAATTAAAGTTATCAGAATGTTAATAGTACATTATGATACTAGTGTGTAATGTTGGTGATTACCGCTGAGGCGCCATTGAGACCCGAGCCGTTAGGTGAGGGTCTTAACAGAGCCGAGGACGGTAATCATCAATACACACGATCATACGCCGTTTTTCAACACACTTGTGAAGAAAATAAAAATAAAACAGATATACAAACTCTGTGTAAATGTTCAACTGTCTCTATAACTCACTTGTGAATAATAGCAATGAAAAAGCCACAGTTTGATTACAGGTGTAAAACAGAAATAGGTACACACTGTGTAAATGTTCAACTCTCTCTATAACTCACTAGTGAATAAGCAATGAAAAAGTCACAGTTTGATTACAGGTGTCATTATGTGCCTAATTGCGGTGAAATTAGAGCCACTTTATGAGCAAGTGTGTTGAAAATAATATTACAGTTGTAAGTTTTAAAACTCGCATGTTTAAGCACGACCCATGACACATGTCATTTGTAGCATGACACTCGGTTGCAGAAAGGTTATCATTAACGCTTCATTAACTAATGTAGGTAGCATTAACTCTAATGCTTTCATTAATTTGATGATGTTGCATAAAACAACTATCGGCAAAGATACACCTCCATTATTTAATAATTCATAATTCATATTCTTTATTGCAACAATGATGGTACATAGTAGGTCGTAATTATACTAGAATAGGTGTCACACATTGAATCCATTTTGGACATGCAATAGTATTTAAGTATTCAAAAACATTCAATAATATTATGTCAATTGGGTTTTAAATTTAAAATATTCATTAATGCTATAAAAAACTTTTTCAATTAGCCATTTCTTTAATGACAGTTTAAACATACTGTCTATTTGTATCTCCTTTATATATTGTGGCAGGTGATTGTACATTTTAATGCTTTTTATATATGTCCTTTTGCCGTAAATCATAGTTTTAACCCTATGTAGGTACAAGTCATCATACATTCTCATTGCAACATTCGTTGAGCGCATGTCTGACCTTTTTTTATATAAATCTAAATTATATTTTACAAATATACAAATCACCATTATGTAAATACCTGTTAGAGTCAAATATTTCTATTCTTTAAACAAAAAGAAAAGATTGTATTAAAAAATGTAGCCAGTGTGCGTTTTGTTTTACTGTTTTGACATTTTCAAGTAGGTATAATTTATTATATGTATTATTTGCAGCGTTACAGTACGTCCAACTCGGTAAAGTCACAGTCAAGTCATGTTTTAGTAAACTGGTGGCCGTTTTACTAAAAACTTTGGTAGACTTTTTCCACCAATTTGAAAAGTCACGCAATTCACTTCCATTTCATTTCAATAAACTTGTGCTCTAAACACGAGCTACACTTATTAAAATGGCACCAATATTACACAAAATTACTCAAAAAAACACTAGGAAATGAAATAAAATAAAAGTAGACGTTTCCTTTCGAAAATAGCGGGAACAGTCCAATTTGTTTGTTAGGTCAACTAAACGAAGAACCCACAAGGATCATTTGGCACGTCTTGTGGCCGCCGTTGTGGCGCTGTTTGTGAATGAAGCTTTAAAATCGCATCTAATTTTGTTTTGTGCAACGATTTAATGAAAGATTGGTGTTTATAGTAGTCTTTAAAATATAAAGATCGTTTCTGCAACTGAGTGGTCATTAAAATCGATAGGTAGGTATCCCATTTTTATAAACAGTTTTTTTTTAACAAAGGTTTTAGCGATATTAAGCCAATCTATACCTACCTATATATATTTTTGACAGAAAAAAGATTCTTAATGGAACCAATATGGATCTAGTCATTTTCTAAGTAGATGCAATAGATCCAATTTGTGGCGTTGTTTTTAATATTAGATTTATTGGGAAAAAAAGTTCTCAATAGAACCAATTGGATCTTGATCACTGGATCTACAGAGAGTAAACGTAAATATCGACATCATTCATAAATAACACGTAATTCTCACACAAACTACGCCAGCTTATACTAAACTTATATAAACTAAGTAAAAATACATACAACTGAGAACTAAGATATATTTTCTTAAGGCACATTAATGTCCTGACAAACTTAATAACATCTAATGTTACCTAACAAGTCTTAAGGCTCAATTTACACCAGCAGAGGTGAGGCAGATTTCATTTTTATATTTTGTAACCCTCGACGCAAAAACGACGGGGTGCTATAAGTTTGACGTGTCTGTGTGTGTGTGTGTCTGTCCCATCGTAGCTCCCGAGCGGACGAACCAATTTAGTTTTTTTTTAGTTTGAAAGGTGAATTAGTCGGGAGTGTTCTTAGCTATGTTTGATCAAAATTGGTTCAGCCGTTTCATTGCGTTGAGGGTTTTTTTTAATTTTTACAAAATTAATTACTTGTTTAATACAACTTGGAATGACGGTTCAAGCAGATGTCCCACCTGATGTTAAGCGGTACCCTCTGTCTATGAACAGTGCATTACCTCATAAATCACGTTAACCTAGGACGCGCCCTATGCGGTATTGCACTGCGCCCGGCACCCGTGAAATTACAGGCAAACGAGACTTTTCATCTGTATGTCTCAGGGTGGCGGGCGCAGTGCAATGCCACATAGACCGCATCCTACGTGTACGTGACCTATGAGGTAATGCACTGTTCATAGGCAGAGGTTACCGCTTAACATCAGGTGGGCCATCTGATTGATCCGTCATTCAAGTAGTATATAAAATAAACCCTGAGACCTAAATATGAAAAGTCTCATGTGCCTGTAATTTCAGATATACAGCATTATAATCTTTATCTTCAATGATATAACACATAGTTTTGCTTGAGGGGCCCGAATAAGCCCTGTAGCATCTTCCAGACGCTGCTGGTGTGAATTGAGAATTCGAAATCCTTAACAAAAACATGCTTTACATTTAAACTTAACTAACTTAAACTACTCTGAAAAGGCACCTTTAAACTCTCAGTCTTTAAATATTTAAAATAAGCTCACATGATAAAAAGTTTTTTTTGTAATTATTGTGACGACATGGTCATAATTTATATAATAAGTAAATATAACACAATAATTTTACATGCATCAGTTCTTAAATCTAATTTGGAAGACATTCAAAAGGTATAATTTTTTTTTGTCATTTTAAAATATTTAGGTAACAGTTTGTATATGAAATAAAATAGATTTCTAAGCAATACAAAAGTGTTTTACCACATAAATACCTAGTGGAAATTATGTTTTAAAAACTTTGTTTATGTTTTTGAAACATAATCCGCCATTAGGTACGGAACGTAAAAACAAAACTGTGGTAAATCTCAACTCATTCTCGAGGTGAGGCTGTTTATGCAAGATAGGAAGACGGCATTAAACCCCAGACACCATACAACTCATTCTCGAGGTGAGGCTGTTTATGCAAGATAGGAAGACGGCATTAAACCCCAGACACCATACAACTCATTCTCGAGGTGAGGCTGTTTATGCAAGATAGGAAGACGGCATTAAACCCCAGACACCATACAACTCATTCTCGAGGTGAGGCTGTTTATGCAAGATAGGAAGACGGCATTAAACCCCAGACACCATACAACTCATTCTCGAGGTGAGGCTGTTTATGCAAGATAGGAAGACGGCATTAAACCCCAGACACCATACAACTCATTCTCGAGGTGAGGCTGTTTATGCAAGATAGGAAGACGGCATTAAACCCCAGACACCATACAACTCATTCTCGAGGTGAGGCTGTTTATGCAAGATAGGAAGACGGCATTAAACCCCAGACACCATACAACTCATTCTCGAGGTGAGGCTGTTTATGCAAGATAGGAAGACGGCATTAAACCCCAGACACCATACAACTCATTCTCGAGGTGAGGCTGTTTATGCAAGATAGGAAGACGGCATTAAACCCCAGACACCATACAACTCATTCTCGAGGTGAGGCTGTTTATGCAAGATAGGAAGACGGCATTAAACCCCAGACACCATACAACTCATTCTCGAGGTGAGGCTGTTTATGCAAGATAGGAAGACGGCATTAAACCCCAGACACCATACAACTCATTCTCGAGGTGAGGCTGTTTATGCAAGATAGGAAGACGGCATTAAACCCCAGACACCATACAACTCATTCTCGAGGTGAGGCTGTTTATGCAAGATAGGAAGACGGCATTAAACCCCAGACACCATACAACTCATTCTCGAGGTGAGGCTGTTTATGCAAGATAGGAAGACGGCATTAAACCCCAGACACCATACAACTCATTCTCGAGGTGAGGCTGTTTATGCAAGATAGGAAGACGGCATTAAACCCCAGACACCATACAACTCATTCTCGAGGTGAGGCTGTTTATGCAAGATAGGAAGACGGCATTAAACCCCAGACACCATACAACAGTGTTTTTTTTTTTTTTTTTTTTTTATAATGCTGGACAGTTCACTCAACATTATCTAGCCCCAAGCTAAGCAAAGCTTGTGTTATGGGTACTAGATAACTGATATACTTAATACAATATATTACATAGATAGATATTTTTTATTATACATAGAAAATACCCAGAACACCCTGAACAAATATCTGCGATCGCACAAATATTTGTTCCGAGGCGGGAATCGAACCCGCAACCTCCTGCGTCGTAGGCCAAGCTTCGCCCGCCGCGCCACAGAGGTGTTGGTTAACTGCTCTATCATAAACTGTGCACCACAAAAACGGAAGACTATTATTTATTTATAACTAGCGACTGGCCCCGGCTTCGAACGGGTAGCCCCCGGTGACCCCCCCCCCCCCCCCCCCCCCTCCGACTAGCCCTCCCCCCTATGTCAATCTCCTGGTTCTAAGCGACCTCCCCAACAATTTTCAGCCAAATCGGTTCACCCGTTCTTGAGTTATAAGTGGTGTAACTAACACGACTTTGTTCTATACAGGGTGTAACATAATATCCATATAAGCCCGGGAATGTGGTATTCTACACATCATGGTGAATAACTTTGAATCTACAACTTTTTAAATTATTAAGTTTTTCATTTATGAAATGCCTCGTAAGAATCCTGAAATTCCTCTAAAAACGTACGTAAAACATCATTAGGACGTTACGGTTCGCTAGGGTACCTTGCGTGAGGCTGCCTCATGTTCTGTTAGGTACATTTTTTGAGGAATTTCAGGAGTTTCTAGAGGAATTTCAGGATTTTTACGAGGCACTTCATGCACGAAAAACTTCGTAATTTAAAAAGTCGTAGAACTAAAGTTATTCGCCATGAATACCCCCTCCCGGGCTTATAGGGATATTATGTTACACCCTGTATATATAGATACAGAGGCAGCTCTCTGAGCTTATGCGTGTATATCTTAGTCCTTATCAGTGCACTTTAAATGTTTGTCAAGTCCATTTTTGAAAGAATTCACCGAGGGGGCACTGATCACTGATTCTGGTAGCCGGTTCCAAGTGCGCACGACGCGATTGGGCAATATGTGCATTCGCGGATTGCTGGTACTAACTGTATGCTAGTATGAGTAACTCCCAGATTTCCAAACTGCAGGGGTGGGTATGAGGACGCCCATTGTACGGGCAGAGAGTGTCCATTCTGTATGTTCAGTTATTCATCCATCAGAGTATCCATCATTTAAGGATTTGTCACACTGGCCGCATTCTGTTCTGTTCTTTTTTTTTTTTACTTCTTGAATGATGGAACAAGCAGATGGCCCACCTGATGTTAAGCGGTGGGCCATCTCTCTACCTCTGCCTATGAACAGTGCATTACCTCATAGGTCACGTCCACCTAGGACGCGCCCTATGTGGCATTGCACTGCGCCCGCCACCCTGAGACATAGACATGAAAAGTCTCATGTGCCTGTAATTTCACCGGCACGCATACCCTTCAAACCGGAACACAGCAATGCAAGCACTACTGCTTTGCGGCAGAAATAGGCATTTTGGTAGTACTTCCCCGGACGAACTCTTTCACAAATGCGTTCTGGGGTTGCGGTCAGGTCAAAACGAATGCAGCCCACATCATGTAGGAACAACATTGTCGGTCTCAATATATTTTGCGAGCACAAGCAAAGAACGCATACTGGTGCGACGGGGCGGTCGTCCGACAACATTGTTCATACATGATGCGGGCTGCGTTAGCTTTGATCTGACCGCAACCCCAGAACGCA
Organism: Operophtera brumata; assembly: GCA_932527175.1. Lineage (NCBI taxonomy): Eukaryota > Metazoa > Arthropoda > Insecta > Lepidoptera > Geometridae > Operophtera > Operophtera brumata. The sequence goes on along the minus strand of OW052239.1, from coordinate 26,789,270 downwards.
TCCAGTGTGACAAATCATACATAACATACATCGTTGGTAAATCTCAAATCTTTCCTCGAGATGAGGGTGCTTGTGCAAGATAGGACAAACATTTAAAGTGCACTGATAAGGACTAAGATATACACGCATCAGCTCCGAGAGCTGCCTGTGTATTATAAATAAATATTAATAAATAAATAATAAATAGGAAGACAACATCAAACCCCAGATACCTTCGATCAAGAATACAAACTGTGCACAACCAAAAGACTATCTGCTAGTATCAGGAACTCCCAGATTTCCAAACTTCAGGGATGGGTATGAGGCTCTGCATGCATAAAATAGGGTTACAATTACAATATTCAATTCTTGACAAAGATTTGGTTTCTCTTGGTTCTCCGTACTTTACCGCAAATGTGATCAGACAAGTGGTAGTGCCGGTTAAAGCTACTGTTACAGATGTAACAGTGGAACCTCCTCATCTTCATATGCCGCTCTCGGATATGCACTATCAAGCTTTTCTTCAGCATCTGCTTATTACAGTAATCACAAATCGCTTTTGAATACAGATTGTCTTTCAACGCAAACACTGAAGCTAAATAACTCTGCAATGCGCTTTTGTCAGCTTCAACTTTAGTGACTTGTTTAATTTTGCATTGCTCGATACTCGACGGCTGGATAATTTTATTATGTAAAGCTTTGTCAGATTCATTCTTAATTTTAATTTTACATTTCTTTATACTCAACATATTGTTCTTGACTTTAGTAATCTGCACGCAGCTTTGGAAATCCATGGCAGGTTCAATCCAGGACTCATTCAAGTTTTTGTTTGTGTAAATAGGAACATTATTGTCTAAATTCATATGGTGTTTTCTAATGTGGTATTTGAGCAGGCGTTCCTCGCAATAGCTGACATCACATACTATACAGTTGTATCTTTTGGAAGGGACGTATAGATCGTCGTGAATGTACAGATGGTTGATCAAGTTTCGTTTGTCGACGAACCCGCGCCCGCAGTGGTCACAGACATGCAGTTTTTGCTCGTTCTTGTGAACTGCTATGTGTCTTTTATACTCATCTTTTCTGTAGTATTCCTTCAGGCAGAGAGAACATGTAAATCGCCCTGGTACAGCCTTGTGGTAAAATAGATGCGCTTTCAACTTGTAAGTGGATTTGAAAGTTTTGTTGCAAATCTTACAGCGGTGGTCCTTACTGTTACTGTCCATGGTGGATTGAAGAAAATTAATTTGTAAAGGAGAGAAAAACTTCTGTGAAACTAAAAGGAAAACGACCGAAACAAAAACGAAAATAAAAACCATGAAAGCAAACAAAACAAACCAACAACAGCTGACAGCTGCCTGACTGACAGACAAGACAGTGACAGTCAGTTAATGGCATGGAGGTATAATAGTCCATGGGGGAAAAAATATCTGCCATTTTTGAAAGAAACGTCGTCATTTTTATTTTATTACATTTTAATGTGTTTTTTCGAGTTATTTCGTGTAATTTTAGTGGCATTTTAACCGGTGTAACTTGGATAAATGGCACATGTGTGATGTAGTGAAATTTGAGTGTATTGCGAGTCTTTTCGAAATGGTGGATTTTTTCCTGTAAAAACTCAGTTTTTCTGCCACAATTTAAACTGGGTTAGGACTAGACGGAGACTCTTGACGACTTGACTATAAAACTATAATAATAAAATCACTTGACATTGGCTAAATTGTTGCAAATAATGCACAGAAGCCATTACCTAAGATAAGAATAGTCCATGGGTGCGTTCCGAGTCACGCTCTATTCGATGTGATCGCTATTATTAGCGTTCCGAAACGCTGTGAGCGCGACTACGATATTGCGTGTGATGTCATGAATGACGTCATTAAATCCGCCATTTTGCGATTACACCGACCATGCCTCAAACTTAGGGTGCGTTCCGAGTCACGATAAAATCGATGCGAGCAATCACAGTGCTATTTTGCGTTCCGATTCAGAAATCGCGCTTATGGCAGTTTGAGCGTTGACGCGACCCGGAACGCTTTAAATACGATATTATCAATAACCTCTGTAGTCTGTCACTTTGACAGTAGCGCTCACAGTAATATTGGTTTGGGGCATGGTCGGTGTAATCGCAATATGGCGGACTTAATGACGTCATTCATGACGTCACACGCAATATCGTAGTCGCGCTCACAGCGTTTCGGAACGCTAATAATAGCGATCACATCGATTATAGCGTGACTCGGAACGCACCCCGATATTACTGTGAGCGCTTTTGTCAAAGTGACAGACTACATAGGTTATTTATAACTAGCGACTCGCCCCGGCTTCGCACGGGTAGCCCCGTTGAACCCCCCCCCCCTCCTACCTTTCCGCCCTATGTCAATCTCCTGGTTCTAAGCTACCTCCCCACCAATTTTCATCCAAATCCGTCCAGCGGTTTCAGCGTGAAGAGGTAACAAACACACTCATAAACTAACACACACACAAACTTTCGCTTTTATAATATTAGTGTGTGTTCAAATATCAAAGGTACTCGAACATTTTTTTTTTAAAGAATTTAACCTTTCTGGATTTTGTGGATCTTTTTCGAACATTCTCGAATTCTTCTTCATGAATAAGAGGGTGAGGTTGGGGCTACCGTACCGTAAAACTTTCACGCTGAGTTAGTTTATTTTCCGAAAGTCCTATAACTTTCTGGAATTTTTTTAAAGTTCTCTATCTTTTTCAAACTTTTCTAGAGGTTTTGAAATTTTGGAACTTTCTCGAAGTTTCTAGAAATTTCTAGAAATTTTGGAAATATCTTGAAGGTTCTAGAACATTCGAGAAAATCTTCCGAAAAAACTTTTTAACTTTTCTAGAGGTTTTTGAACATTCAGAAATTTCCGGAAGGTTCTAGAACTTTTGGAAATTTCTCGAAAGTTATCGAACTTTTTCTAACCTTTCTGGAGATTCTCGAACCTTCTAGAATTGCCTTGAACTTTCCAAAACCTCCCCGAAGTTTTCGAACTTTCTAGAAACTTCTAGAAGTTTTGGTTGAGTTTCAGCTCAAGTTGACCTCATTCTAAACCGTTTTTCTCTAAACCTTAACCGCGCAGACCAAAACCCAAACCACAGATTACTTAATAGTTACTACGCCCAAACCATCTATACCGTTTTTCCCGCGCAGCCCAAAACCCGAACCTTCTTCATGGATGGGAGGGTTGGGGCTACCCTACGGTTAAACCTAGTTTGGGGTGCATTGGTTCGAATTTGAGTTTTATCGGCACGCACATTTTATCAACTTAGTTTTATTATATATAATGATATCGTTTATATAGCGTTCCGAGTCACGTCAACGCTCAAAATGCCATAAGCGCGCTTTCTGAATCGGAACGCAAAATAGCACTGTGATCGCTCACATCGATTTTATCGTGACTCGGAACGCACCCCATATTCCTAGGTAATGGTCAGCAGTGCTGCCAGCTCAGTTTATTAAATAAAGCTAGTTGCCATACATAAAAGGCAAACAACTTTTTTTTTGTAAAATCTGGGTGGCTACCCTTGACACTCGATCGCAATCCTAATTTGGGATTTGCTGTCAAATCGTGCCATTTGGTACTCTTGAATCCAATCCTGCCACACGATTGGATGCGAACCTGGTGGAATTTTATGGAACTAAATGAAATCGACTACTCGATCTTTTGGTACTCTTGACGCGATTTTGACGTTTTGTTTCGAGATTAGAGTAGAGTTTGAGATCGTGATTTAACAGTCTACAAAAGTCAGCTTTTTTGTGTTCGAGTGTATGATTTTTGCTTGGGTTTTTCTAATTTTTAAGAAAATATGGCACGTTTGGCTCTTGTATTTGATATTTTGGACAATGCTCATGGAGTAGGCAGATATAAGGCACAGGCGAAACCTAAGAAGAATGTCGCGGTACACTGAAAAAGCTTTTGCCATGAACGACGCCAAGTTCAAAAAATGTTACAGAGTTGGCAAAGAGCTATTTGAGGTAATACGTGATGATTTGGAGCCTCTAATGCCAAGGCCTAATCAAGAAATGTGGATAGCACGGCAGCTTCAATGATTTGCATTTATCATAAAAGTCACGCAGTGGGCTGTGGACTTCATTTGTAGACTTGATGCAGGCTGATGATATTAATGTGCATACCTACTTGTAAATAGATAAATAAAACTTCATTTAGGTGTATTGTTTAATGTTTATTTTTTATAAAACAAATCCTTGTTATATACCTACCTACTAATGCTATTTTATAATGTACCTATTTATTTAAATTTTAATCCTTATGCACAACCAGTTTCTAAAGTGTAATACTAATCTTCTATACTAATACTAATATTGTAAAGAAGAAAGATTTATATTTTTGTGTGTGTGTATGTTTGCAATGAATAAACTCAAAAACTACAGTACCGATTTAAAAAATATTTCACCATTCGAAAGCTACGTTCACCCTGAGTGGCATAGGCTATATTTATTGCTAGAAAAGATTAGGGATCCTTACTAAAGTAACGTAACCCAAGGTAAAAGATTTGATTGTTTGTTTGTTTGCATTGAATAGGGTCCGAAACTACTTAACAGATTTAAAAAAGTATTTCACATATAGGAAGCTACATTATGGTCGAGTGCTATAGGATTAAGAGGGGATAGGGGAACTGCTCTTCATCCCAACAGTACCCGTGCGAAGCCGGGGCGAGTTGCTAGTAATAAATAAATAAAGATGGGCAAGTATGAGACTATCTCTATAAACTATTATACATATGACTCAAGCCCTGAGGCTTAAAGTAGGTATTAAAACTAAAAAAAAACTACTCTTGATCGCTCCTACTAAGTAGAAGAGCAGAAGCAGCAATCCTATTGAGGGTATCGGCTATAGCCTGGGCACCTTGTCCTGTTGCTGTGGACAAACCCTCTACTGCTGTAGTGAGGTTTGACATCTGCTCCACAGCTTGAGAGAGGGCCCTCGCAGATAGTCTCTGCCTCAACCCGCTGTGCTTCAATAGCTGCAAAGTCTGCAAACCGGTCCAAGACAGGAGTTCAAGTTGAGGAGACTTCAAGTAAGTATTTTAATTTTGAAACAAAATGCAGTTTTAAAAGTATGAATAGAGGCGGGAAGTTTTTTTTTTCTAAAGCTATGATTATCTTTTTCATTCTCCCATGTTGTTAATGATCGTCGTTAGATGAACGCTTTTATTTACTTTTAAATGTTTAAACATTATAAAAAGTGAGGAGTTTCGGGAAAACAATTAATAATTGGTGAAATATTATGGATTAGACATGTTATTTTCAAATTTAATGATTGGTAGTTCTTTGTTGCGTTGGGTATGACCACACCTTCGTAGTGTTGTTCTTCCAGAGTCACCGTGCGATGTCGATCGCATACTCGATTTCAATTTCAATCTCGATTTTGTTCAAGGGTGCTAAATTTTGTGAAAACTGGATTGGATTGGGATTGGATTGGGATTGAAACTGTTGTCGAGGGTAGCCACCCTGAACTATCCTTTCTATTAGTGAGAACCTTATTAAAATGGCTCTGTATTGTTATCCTACTGTATGATTAATTGGTTATATACTGCTGTTGGTTTTCCAGAAAATAAAAATATAAATAAAAATGAACTTTAATAGTAGAACCTATTAGGAAGCTGTATTTGTGAGTCCAACTAGGTTTTATGATACTATTAACCAAAATACATTTAGACCAGATTGTATGATAAATAACAGGAAGAAGAATCAATGGGGAGCCACAGGCAAAACTAATCACAGATGGCGCCACCAGCACCGTTAATAACATAGATTTAAGCGTAGCTAAAAAATTCTACGTCTATGGTTAATAACATGTTAATCATAGACGTAGAATTTTTCGCTACGCTAAATAGACAAACGAAGCGTGGGAGAGAGAAGTCATTTTTAAATGTACCCCGTGCAAGAAGAAAAGTGACAGCAACAATGTATTGAATGTGACATGTTTTGCTTGAGAACATGCCCATACCGGACGGTCTCTTGTGCAGTTTAACTAATTTCGTAATTTTTTTAGTAATCTTACTATTAAATAACAAATATTACTTTGTATGACAATGGTGTCGTGTTCAGTTTGTGACTGTGAATATACAAGACGTAATTATCCGGGAAAATACACGTTTCACAGGTAAATAAGAGATTATTGGTAGTTCGATTGTATTGCTTATTTTATCAATTCTGCTTTAGTAAATGGCCTAAAAACCAGTTTCATTCGTAGATTAGGACTTTCCCTTATATTTTTTAATAATATTTCGTTGCTGCACCTAGAAATAAACAATATTTTATGTAAAATATAAAAATGTTTGATTACGATAGGGCTTGACCAAGTGATGACGTCAGAAATATCGATAGTCCTGTTGCAGTCTATATCGTAGTATAATGCGCATCATGTAAAAAGAACGCTGGCGGTCAAGCTTCTTCAGGCGTTCCAGCGTTCTTTTTAAGAGATTACTTACTTTTCTTCTTATTTAAAAGATGTATACCTATGCAATCAATGAGTGCCTACCTAGTTTACTACAAATAATGTACAATTATAGTACGCGTCATGTAAAAAGAACGCTGGAACGCCTGTAGAAGCTTGACCACCAGCGTTCTTTTTACATGACGCGCACTATACCTACCTATAAATTAAATTTTTGTCCATCCTAGAATGGAGGTTTACTTTGTTTGGAGTAAATATGTGTGCTCTGTTAACATTTTACCGTTTTCTTAAAAATCTATAATAACCAGGTGGACATTGAGGTGTGTGTTTTTGTATTGACTATTGAAAAGGTAACTTTAAAGCACCACGGGTGTTTTTATTGCAGTTTGTGTAGTAGATATTTTGGAGAAAATATTTACGTTGTTGTACACACGCCTTTTTCCCGAAAGGGTATATTTTATTTTTATTTTTTATAAATAAATATTGTTTATTTCTGCTTGATAAAATAATAGGCAACAAATTAAATTTAAATTCTATTAAAATAAAATTATTAATATAAATAAAATTATTAATTTAAATAAAATTCCGTTCCAGCGGGACTCGAACCTGCACCCTCGCCTGTGATCAGCGATGCCTTTACTATAGAAATTTGAACAGAAGGTTTCCAATGAAACACCTGTAGATACAGCACTATCAACTTGGCGCTATAGCCGAGTTGATAGTGCCCACAAATTTCGTCTACAGCGTCATAGCTCGATCTATGGCTAAATTGTTTAAGGCATCGCCGATGACAGGCGAGGGTGCGGGTTCGAGTCCCACTGGAACGGAATTTTTGGGTAACATTTAAATTTAATGTTATCCATAAAGCGTGGTTTATACTTGAAAAATAATAAACTTTGGGGTAACAAATTGTCTATAGATAAAGTAACAGAGTGAAAAATTATATGGGTGTAGCACGGCTGATATAAAATGTTTTTGTGCTTTCAGATTTCCAAGTAATCCTTTGCTACGAGAAAAATGGTTATCGGTTATAAGAAGAGTGGGATAGACTCAAATAAGAACTCCACTAGGTATATGCAGCAAACATTTTAAGTTTAAATTTAAAAGGGAAACTCTAAGATCCCACCTATAAATAAAACTGTAATATTTAGGGGTCAATAAATAATAAAGGTTTATTTATTAACTGTATTCAAAATTGGAATAAGAAATTCTCTTTATGACGTCAAATCTGCCAAGACTTAATCTGCATTTAGATGTATTTATCTACCATACACATCACGGACGGATGATGAATTCTATCGACAATGTAAAAGTGTTGGTCGAGGACAACACTATTTTTAACTAGCACATAGACTTTCACCAACACGTGCACATATTTTTTTTTGTTCCATCTTCGATCTCTGATTGTAGATCTAGTACATATACTAAATCTATGATGTTAATAAGCAGTTTAGATCATCATCATCATCAACAAGAGTTTCCATGGACGTAGTATACAAAAACCATGCCCCATTCCGTTCAACCCACAGACAAAGTAGACAAACAAACAGCTGATGAATCAATCCATAGACGTAGAATTTCCGTTAGTACATACTAGATCTATGATTCAATAATTCCACCTAGGAAGATGGACTATAGCATGGAAAACCACTAGGTATTATACTCTGTCTACGACTAGGATGCTAAAATAATTCATCACATCATTCATAGAGAATTTTTTTATTTATAGAAATATCACATCTTTGGCGTGATTTTGTTAGTCTGATCGTTTTTGGAATTTTGTGGAAACGTAAATAAATGAAATAGTTGTAATTTTTAAATTGAGATCGTCGAGTTGATTCTGGTTCCGGCTATCCACTTGTATTAAGTTTGTTTATACTACAGTCTCCAAAAATAGTCGACACTAAAGGTAAACTGTTGCATGAGTCAATGAGTGAGTAAATGCTCTCCTATCTGGCTAGACCTAGATTCTTTATCCAAAACACTCGCAGTGACTTTTACTCTATTTTGTCTAGTTCCTATACCTATTGTGCAGTTGTGTTCTCTAGACCCAGATTTAAAAAAAAAACTGTGTTCTACTGAGACATACTGTTGTAAGACCAAGACTACCTAGTGGATCTTAGATTATGTAGGTATTCTATTAAATAACTGTGTATTTTTGTTTACATTTATAAACATACCAGTGCTATCAATACACCCAGGCGTTTATAGAGATATGATATACCTACTCTAACAAACATTTGTTTGTCTCGTATATTATACCTAGGTAGGTATGTGCAGCACCATACACTAAAGATTAAATATAAATACTTTCTATAAACATAGATGGCGTTGTTTTTGCACATTCTACTTTTCTCTTCAAAGAGGTATGCAAGACAAGGAAACTAAAAAAAAAAGGTTTTTTTTCTATTATGACCACAAAACTGATTAATAACGTTCTAAATTCTCTAGGACAGTACCATAGATAAAATAAATACAGAATGTTAATGTCTAAAGAACTCCATCTATTAGAAGGATATGGACAGAACTTTTTAAAAAGGTGAATTTATAATATCTAATTTAGTGATTGTATGATTAATGCTAACAACAAAAAAATAAAAACAAAATCAATGCCATTCTCTGACTGAGTTCTGTGAAGTATACTTATTCTGTAAAGACCTTTAATATTATACTTAGTAGAGCTTTTCTCTGGTGAAAACTAACCAAGCATTGAGATATTATGGTACCTACCTACATATTAATTTGTTATGCACCTATACCTATGACCTAAATGCTTTGGAAACCTACTTGACATCGAACAATAATGTGTTATAAATCAATATACTATAATATAATACTTTAATGTAACCAAGTACCTAACTAATAAATATTCCTATCCTACATTCAAAAGCCATAGTCATAAACAACTTAGTAGTGGTAGTAGTAGAGCTTTTTTGTGAAAGAGTTTGTCCGGGGAAGTACTACCACCATACCTATTTCTGCCGCAAAGCAGTAGTGATCACATTGCTGTTCCGGTATGAAGGGTAAGGGTGCAGGTGAAATTATAGGCACATGAGACTTTTCATCTTTATGTCTCAGGGTGGCGGACGCAGTGCAATGCCACATAGGGCGCGTCCTAGGTGGACGTGACCTATGAGATAATGCACTGTTCATAGGCAGAGGGTACCGCTTAACATCAGGAGGGCCATCTGCTTGTTCCGTCATTCAAGTAGTATAAAAGAAAAAACAACAAAAAAACTTCAATGTAATAAGGGTTTTCAAGCAACTTAACCTGTGTGTGGGACCTATTAAGACCTAATTATATGTGTAAAGGTAATAAGACTGATTCCTTTTACACTTGTCGATGGTGGATCATTGTTTTTTCTATTTTTATATCTTGTTTTGCCAGAATTTTGCCACTTCTAAGGCATTGTCAGATGCAGTGACCTAATGACTTGCCTAATGTGCCCCAACACCTGTACCTTGAGAGACACATACACATACTTACAAAATTGCAATACATGATTTATTTATTTATCTACACTAATATTATAAAGAGGAAAGACTTGTATTCTTGTGTGTGTGTATGATGTTTGTAAAGAAAAAACTCAAAAACTACAGTGCCGATTTCAAAAATTATTTCACCATTGGAATGCTACTTTCACCCTGAGTGACATAGGCTTCCAGGGGGGGGGGGGGGGGGGGGGAAGGAGGGGGGGGGGGGGCTGTTTTTCATCCTGAAACTACCCGTGCGAAGCCGGGACGAGTCGCTAGTTTATAATACACAGGCAGCTCTCGGAGCTGATGCGTGTATATCTTAGTCCTTATCAGTGCACTTTAAATGTTTGTCAAGTCTATTTTTGAAAGAATTCACTGAGGGGGCACTGATCACTGAGTCTGGTTGCCGGTTCCAAGTGCGCACGACGCGTTTGGGCAATATGTGCATCCTTGGATTGCTGGTACTTGGCCCGCGTTGCAGCTTCAGCGAGTGTCTTCTGAGCCCTATATTATTGTTCATGGTATATAGTGTCTGTGATAAATCTGGTATACCGTAGTGGTTGTTTAGGATCTTGTAGGATCACTCTCTACGTTGCTGAAGGGTAGTTAATCCAAGTTCGTGAAGTCGTTCCTCATATGTAAGTAATATTTTTTCAAATTTCCAGAATGGCTACGGTAGTACCAAATATAGTCAGCACGTCCAATCCTGTAACAAGAATGAGAAAGAAACGGGACTTGGAAACTACTATGAATACTCTCAAGAAGCTTCTAGAACCAACTATCAGTGTATCTAACAAGAAGGGCTCCCGCAAGAAAAACAAACCACGGAGTTTGCGCAAGAAAGTCACCGCAGCTCTGACAAAGACAATAAACCGTATTGAAAATAATGAAGATGACGGAGAATATTATCCAAATAAAGTTAAAAGGAATGATAATATGAAGAAAATTATCCTAAAACCGAAACATGAGTTAAAAGTGGTTGTAGCTACGAATAAAAGGAAAAGGGGTACTCCGCATAAAGGTGCGTATATAACATAACATAATAACATAACACCCAACAGTCACATACATAGTTCTGACCCCACACTAGGATCCCCTGTGTCGTGTGTATCAGGAACTACGAGCACCATGCTACCACAACACAGACACGGAACTAATAACAGGTCATACATAACATAACACCCAACAGTCACATACATAGTCCTGACCCCACACTAGGATCCCCTGTGTCGTGTGTATCAGGAACTACGAGCACCATGTTACCACAACACCCAGACCCGGAACAAATATTTGCAGATCATACAAAAATTTGTCGTGTAGCGGGAATCGAACCCGCAACCTTTCGCATCTCAGCCGTCTACTCGCCCGACGCGCTACAGAAGCCGTCTTATATCTATTACTAGCGCAAATTTACCAGTTTAAGGGTGTTATTTAGCTCAATGTGGGTCTGTTTAAGACAGGGGTTCCCAAAGTGTGCGATAACGCCCCCTTGTGGGCGCTGCGGGCCTAAAGGGGGGCGGTAAAATACCCAGAAAATAAATGGGGGCGTCAAATCAGACACACTTTCGCATTTTAATAGTTATTAGTATTCCTAGAGATAGGTCATTTTCGTAGATAATAGACCGCGGGCAATCATGTTTTTGTTGAATAACCCGATTTGTGCATGTTTAATCTCCGTTTTTTTTTTTTAACGTTGATAGACCTTTGTTTGTCCACGATCTCACCTGTTGGTAAGTGACGATGTGGCCGAAGATGGAGCACAAAGGTCTAGAAGGCACCTATTCACTCTAGCCTTGAAGAGACACATATTATAGTTTTCAGGAAAGACAGACGACGGTAGTGTATTCCACTCCTTAGCAGTTCGCATTATAAAGGTAGAACTGAAACGTTTAGTGCGAATAGAGGGTATACTAATGAGGTAAGGATGGCACCGAGCCGTGCGTCTGCTCGTCCTATGATGAACAGGAGATGCTAATATAGCTCACAAAAAAATAAAGGCGCTAAAAAATAATTTATTCTCAAAGTGGGCAGTAGACAAAATAAGTTTGGGAATCCCTGGTTTAAGAGCATGTTGTCTGCGCAAACATCAGACGCAGCCATCATGCTCTACCGGTCCGTATATGGGCTGGTTCAATAAAAAATTTGAGGTACTTGGGAGACCAATAGACATGGCCGTCAATTGAAAAAAGTTTTGAAAAAAATTGTTTAAAAAATAATTAAAAAAACTATTACTAGAGGAACTCAGGAAAGCAAAAGCAGGAGAAAAGCAGTAGTGCTTGCATTGCTGAGTTCCGGTTTGAAGGGTATGGTTGCTGGTGAAATTACAGGCACATGGACTTTCATCTTTATGTCTCAGGGTGGTGGGCACAGTGTAATGCCATGTAGGGTGCGACCTAGGTGCTGTCTTTGTGCGCTTGAGACAGTTCTAAGGGCAATATTTTGAAAACTTTGGAGGATTTCGAACCCAAAAGTAAAAAAAACAATGAAAAAAAAAAAAAAATGAAAATGTTTTTATTATTACAGCAAAATACACATCCAACAAACAATATTCACAATTTAACATAGTATACATAAATTGGACACAAGTGTTTCGCTGACAACTAATTAATCCTAGGTGGTAATATCTATCGGTTTCCTCACTAGGCGAGGCCTGTATCGAGGAAACCTGAACACGAGGAAATCATTATTTTATTCAAAAATTGCTCAGCTGACAAAATAAGAAGAAAAAATAAGAAAATTATAGAGGTAAATAAGAAATAAAATTATAATTATATATAGGTATATATATATATATTTATATATTATGTTGGGTTTTGATAAAAAATATTCGAAAGGGTTTGATTAAAAGTTTATTTTTAGTATATCTTCAATTTGGTCATAGTTTAAAGAAGCAAGCCATTTGTTTATTATATGTTTAGCTTCAGAAATAGATTTACTTTTAATGTCGCAATTTCTAACAACATTATTGTAGACATGAAGCTTTACAAAATTTCCAAGTCGTTGCGCAAACCTAGTATTAGCGGATGGAGTGATTACTCTGTAAACTCTTCGATTGATTAACAACTCATAGTCAGGGGAAACAAAGACTGATCTGTGCACCGAAAGAGAAGTTTTTTGAATAAAGAGTTGACGTACTGTGAGTACACCAGCATCTTTATAGACACTTGTGGTAGGGTACCTGTAGGGCTTACGAAGCATGACCTTCAAAACCGAACGTTGTGCTCTCTCAGCCTGAATAATGAAGGATTTCGCAGCACTACCCCAACAAGTTATACAATACATTATCAGAGACTGACAAAAGGCGTAGTACACTGATAGAAGCGTGTCAGAGCATGCAACATACCGCAGGTTTCGCATAACATTTATAACCTTTCTAATTCGGCCCGAAAGGAACTCAATATGCATTTTGTAGGTCAGGTTTTCGTCAATATGTACGCCAAGATATTTCAAATGTTTTGTGCGTGTTAAAGATTCGCAAACACAGGAGTCACAAGGGTTATTGCATGTATTATTGTGAATTTTAATAAATTGATTTCCAATTGGGGCTGATGCTGAAGTCTTATGAAAACACAAATACATAGTTTTCCTGGTATTGAGCGTGAGGAGATTTTGCTGTAGCCAATGAGAAATTAGTGACATACCGCGCTCAGCAGAAGTACACACTGCGGACCATGTTGGTCCATGAAAAATTACTGCAGTGTCATCAGCATAACACAAAATGTCGGCGTTTCTTAATGGGACATCATGAATGTCATTGATGTACAGGAGAAATAGTGTAGGTCCGAGGATGCTGCCTTGTGGCACTCCAAATCGAATTGGTTGTGAGCTACTTGTAGTCTGGCCAATCCTCACACACTGACTCCGATCCGTTAAGTAGCTTTTAAACCAGTTTAAGGATACTCCTCGGATTCCCGAGCCTTCCAGTTTCTGAAGAAGTATAGGAACGGAGACAGTGTCGAAGGCCTTCGCCAGATCCAGAAAGACGCCAACACAGCATTTACCATCATCGAGATGCGATGACACTACAGTTGTTAAGAGTGTGACTGCGTCTTCAGTACTTTTACCCTTACGAAAGCCAAATTGTTTGGAGGATATAAAATTATGTGATTCCAGGAAGTTAACCAGACGTTTATTAACCAACTTCTCAAGTAGTTTAGAGAAGGTTCCTAAAAGCGAGATTGGTCTATAATTGTCTACAGAACTCCTTGATCCACTTTTGTGGATAGGGGATACTGACGCAATTTTCCATTCATTAGGAAAAGTACCAGTAGATAGACTTAGATTCAAAATGTAAATAAGCGGCTTTATGATATCATCTTTAACATATTTAATAAGGGAGTTGCCTAAACCATCCAGTCCTGGAGCTTTATCATTCTGCAAATTAACTATAAATTTTTCGAATTCCTCATAATCTGCAGGACTCATAAAGATTGAATCAACTGGAGAATTATGGACGCTAACCTCTTTTGCGAGATCCGTTTCACTCTTGTTTAGCTTAGTGAGGATTTGATCTGCAAGGCGTTGCCCAATCGTAGAGAAGTGATTGTTAGTAAGATTAATAGATTGTTGCTTGTTTAGGCAACCCGGTAATAACAATAGCTCGTTGGGTTCTTTGTTGAAATGAGATAAGTTACAAATATTCTTAATTGATTTCCAAAGTTTTTTTGTATTATTTTTGTTTGCCCTTAGCTCTCTATTTTCATAATCATGTTTTAAGTTACGAAGTAGGTTGACAAAGAAATTTTGATATCGCTTATAAGTTATTTGAATGATTAAGTTTTCCGGATCATTTCTAGCACGTGAATGTAAGCGGTCACGATTTCTCATACATTTCATTAATCCTGGAGTGATCAAGGGTTTCAGGTTAAATCTAGATCTACTTATTTTAGTTTCTTTTGAGTGTTTGCTTACAATATTTGACAAGAGCTCTGTGAAAACTTCGGTAGCTCTATTTACATCATTGATGTTGGTTACAACTGACCAGTCGATATCTATAAGATCGTTTTTAATAGCACTATAGTCTCTTTTTATAACAAATCTAGTTGGGCGAATAGGTCTTGGCTTGGAGAGATTTATGCCGAGCATGACTGGGTAGTGATCCGTTATATCAAGTTGGCAAACAATGCCTACTGCTGCTATATTATTTCTCATATTTTTGACATAAATGTGGTCAAGGCATGAAGATTCTCTAGTGGGTTGTGTTATAGCTGGTAGAAACCCCTGTTCAGCCATAAAGCATTGGTATTCAAGGCTTTGTGGATTCGCCAAAGAGCCAAGGATATTAACATTTATATCGCCCGCAACAATTAATGGTAGCCTATTTATTTGACTAATGTAGGTTTCTAGTGAAGTAAGAAATTTTTCCAAGCTCCTAACAGATGGTGAGCGATAGACACCGATAATATTAACGACTTTAGGAATACAAATAGATAAACTATCAGCATCATCTATGGGGGGTTCCAGCACAGTCGCATTCCAGACATCCTTAACATAAACAACAACTCCGCTGTTTTGATTCGTGTGCTTAGTGGTATTAAATGAGTTGTACCCAGGGATTTGTGGGATAATTAGAGAATCGTTTAACCAACACTCGGTTAAAATCAGAATGTCCATGGATATGTCAAGACACTTTAGGGCTACTAGTAGGGAATCTGAATTTTTACAAATGCTCCTAATATTTAGTGAAAGCAGTTTAAAGTTGTGTTTGGCTGTGAATATTTGTTTGCATCTATTAGAATCACTAATAACCTCGCAATTAATCTTAATAGAGTCTAAATCTGAACCAAAAGCGTCGGTGAACAACATTATAGTATATATAAATTATCCAAAAACCTGTAAGAGTGCACAAGAGCTCTATCTATATCACATTCTATTAAGCGCAGCTTACTTATTGATATCGACATAACCAAGCAATGGAAATTGTAGGGAGCAAGTTTATAGGCTGAGGAACAGGGTGCGGGCGACAATAAATAATCAATATTATAGTAGCTAACAAGTCTATAGTATCGCAAATAAAAATATCTAAATATAGATTTTAGTTTGAATAGATTGTGTGAGTTTGAGAGGCAGCCATTATCAAGAATAGGTAAATCTGAGGATATATTTAAAAATATAAGCATTAAAAAAAAGTAATGTTACAGTAGTAATGTGGAAGTACTACCCAGTTAGAGTTTCCTATCATAGTTACTGAATAAAAATTAAGAAAAAACTGATTTACCACTAAACAAAAAAAGGAAATATCTGCTTTAGAGTAAAAAAATATTAAGTACAACTTTAACCATACACGGTAGAAGCCATGTAGACCTTGAACATTTAAACCAGGTACAAAAATGTTTCGATAACAGTACTCATCAGTTATCTGTAGATAAGGACGGAGGCAGCAGACGATCCAGGTCATTGTGAGACGGTATGGGCATTGCTGCCTTTCCCTCCCGCTGTCTGACGAAGATTGCACCCTGACTACACCAGCAGAAGGCGTATCCGTGCTGCTTGGCTCTGGATCTTGCGTCGCGAAATAAAACCCTGTTCTCCTTCGTCAATCTCTCGTTGAAAAATACTTTTTGTGATACGCCTGCCACTTCCAGATCAGCGCTGCTAGTATTTCTCCGTGACTTTGTAGCTTTCAGAAACTGATCTCGCTTGGATCGACGGAGAAGGCGAACCACTACTGGGCGCGGCATTCTAGCTCCATCCTCAGGCAAAGTCACGGTAACCGGTGGTCGGCGAGGCCCCACGCGACTCACCCAATCCAAGTCTCTATCTTCCAGCTCTACTCCCATTTTCTTAGCTGCCACTAGTACAGTATGATGCAGATTTTCAGAAGAATTCTCCGGAATTCCGACTATTTCTATTTCATTTCTCAGATTAACCTGAGCTTGCGCTTTTAGTTCATTTTTAAGCTGAAGTACAGTAACCTGCAAATTTTCGACTACAACATCTCGTTTTTCCAAGTACTTCAAACGCTCTTCGTTCGCAGCCAGCTTATGCATAATTTCGTTCATTTTCTCATTGGTAAAAGAAAGAGACTCAGTCAGGTCATCTAATTTTGTCTTCACAGAAGAGAACTCCTTGGTTAGCTGACGCAATTGTTCAGTGAGCTGGTGCACCTCGGATTCCGTAGATTCAGACTTCTTACGGACGGTAACGTTCTCAGATCCTGGCCGAGCCGTTGTGAGGCTGTTATCCCTTCCACTTTTCTGCGCAGCACTGAGCTGGTTCATCTCGGATTCCGTAGAGTCAGACTTCTTACGAGCAGTAACATTATCTGGTCCGGGTCGAGCCGGTGTGAGGCTGTTATCCCCTCCCCTTCTGTGCACAGCACTGCAATCGGGGCACTTCCAGAGCTTCCTTCGTGTCACACTAAGGGAAGACACGTTAGTGCAGAGCATGCAGAAATCCTTATCACAAACGTCCGATGTGCATTTAATGGAATTTGAGTCGTTTACTGACTCCTTACATCCCGCGCAGTTCATGTTAATGCTTAAGTGAGCAAGAAAATATAAAAAAAAAAAAAAAAACAAAAATTGCCCCACTGAGACAACGTTGATGTTGAGTATGCAGGTGACTGTTCTGTGCTGTACACTCTTTGCCTGTGACGCGGCGCAAGCGCTCCGCCTGCAGCGCAAGCGACCTTCACGGTTAAGTAAAGCGCATAACCGCGAGAGTGGTCTGCACAGAAACGACGGCACTATGCGACACTATAAACACGTCACTCACAATTTTGTTGCAGTGTTTTACGTTGCTTTTGCTTGATAATCGCACTGTTTAAGATCAAAAACTTATTGAAACTTGTAACTTGAGTTCCGTTCGATAAACTTGGGCAAAAATTTTCTACTAAAAACACTTTTAGACTATAAATTTTAAAATAAATGACGAGATGTTTTAGCACTGAGTTGTCTGTCAGACCGAGCGACCAAAGATGACCAATGATGAATAAAAAAAAAGTTTAAATCAAACAATAAAAAAAAAATGCTTGACTAGGTAGGTCACACAAGATGATCTAGCACCAAGCTAAGCAATTTACATTAATATTTCCAGGTGTCGAATCACTTGAGGAGTCACCTGATTTAAAGCTACTCACACCCTCGGCCGAGTTAAGAGTACAGACACCCCCGTCTGCAAACCCGGATGTCGCCAAGTATGAGCTGATCTCACCTCCGCACAAGAGCTTGACCGAGCTGACTATCGATGACCTCATCAGGATGGATGAAGATAGCCTCAGTGACGAAGAGCTGATGGAGATCCTCACGTGTCCCAGCCCGGTGTGGTGGGAGGACTGCCCTGATGACTTTAAACAAGGTAATTGATGACCTCATCAGGATGGATGAAGATAGCCTCAGTGACGAGGAGCTGATGGAGATCCTCACGTGTCCCAACCCGGTGTGGTGGGAGGACAATCCTGATGACTTTAAACAAGGTAATTGATGACCTCATCAGGATGGATGAAGATAGCCTCAGTGACGAGGAGCTGATGGAGATTCTCACGTGTCCCAGCCCGGTGTGGTGGGAGGACTGCCCTGATGACTTTAAACAAGGTAGGTAATTGATTGATTGTTGCCGTGGTGTCCGGTAGTGTTGCAAAAAACAGGTTTTTTTTCTATCGTGAAAAATTGTGAGCATGTTTGTGTGGCATGTGAGCATGTGGCGGGCGCAGTGCAATGTCTCATAGGGCGCGTCCTAGGTGGACGTGACCTATGAGGTAATGCGTTGTTAAAGGCAGAGGGTACCGCTTAACATCTGGTTGGCCATCTGCTTGTTCCGTAACACAAGCAGTTAAAAAAAAAGTTGATTTGGTTTTGTTGTTTTAATTGGTAATTTCTAGAAAGAACATGGGCAAGTCCCAATACGTTGTTTGACCCAATTTTTTTGACTAACGTAACGCACAGTTGAGATACTTTTGGTTATTGATAATATATGTTAAGATAATGAAAAAGCTAATTTAATTTCTTGCGTAGAAGTTGTGGGAAATTAATGAAGCTTGTTGCATTTTGTTTCACGCAAATGCAATGAGTTGATTCATCTAATTATTTAGAAATACAATTTTTGCTTCCCAACTTATAATCATCAAAATATATAAAATCGTTGCGTGACTGACTGACTCACTGACTGACTGACTGACTGACAATCAACGCACAGCCTAAACCGTAAGTCCTAGAGACCTGAAATTTGGAGGGTACATTCCTTATGTGGTCTAGGGGTGCACTAAGAAAGGAATTTCTGATACTCCCGCTCTAAGGGGTCCAAAATGGGCTTTTAATATACAACAAAAAAGCTCTGTATTTCAGAAACCGTTAGCAGTAGAACCTTGAAATTTTACATGGAGATTCCTCAAATAAAATAAATAAACACGTGTTTCAGCGATTCCTGAAATTTTCCTGAAAAATGGAAGGGGATCGTTTTCTATGTAAAAAAATAAAAAAACTTTAGTTTTTACAACGCACAGCCTAAACCGCTGATCGTAGAGACTTGAAATTTGGACAGTGTATTCCTTTTAGGGTGTAAAGGTGAACTTAAAAAGGAATTTGGAAAATTCACCCTCTTAGGGGTTCAAAAAGGGCTTTTAACGTATACACTTTGCGTTTTGCAACGTACAGTCTAAACCGCTGGACCTAGACACATGAAATTTGAAGGATGTATTCCTTTTTGGGTGTAGGGGTGTACTAAGAAAGGATTTTTGAAAATTCACACTGTATGGGGTCCAAAATGGCTTTTAATATAAAACTAAAATGCTTCGTATTTCGGAAACCGTTGGTAGTAGAAACAAGAAAATTCACAAGGTAATTCCTTTAATAAAAATAGCCAACATAAATTTCAGCAGTACCTGAAATTTTGCTGAAAAAAAGCGTGGGAACATTTTCTTTGTAAATAAATACACTTTAGGTTTTAGCGAGATTTCAGCGTATTTCGGCAATTTCAAAGTTTGTTTCACGGTGAAGTCATTAAGATCAAAATATTTTCAGGACCTAAAGGTTAAAATAGGACCCCTAAATTGAAAAATTTGAGTATGGTGTCGTTTAGAAGGTCGTTTGACGGTGTCGTTGTTGAGATTACATATTTTCAGGATCTCAAGGTTAAAATGGGACCCCTAAATTGAAAAACTTTAGTATGGTGTCGTTTCAAAGGGCGTGTCACGGTGTCGTTGTTGAGATTAAAACATTATCAGGACCTCAAGATTAAAATGGGACACCCAAATTGAAAAAACTTGACTATGGTGTCGTTTCAAAGGTCGTGTCACGTGTTGTTGTTGAGATTAAAATATTTTCAGAACCTCAACGTTATAATGTGACCCCTAAATTGAAAAACATAAGATTTCAAATGTCGTTTGACGGAGTCGTTGTTGAGATATATTTTACGGACCTCAAGGTTAAAATGGGACCCCTAAATTGAAAACCTTGAGTATGGTGTCCTTTCAAAGGTCGTGTCACGGTGTCGTTGTTGAGATTAAAATATTCCAGGACCTCAAGGTTAAAATGGGACCCCTTAATTTAATAAAATAATAATAATGTGGTATCCTACCTGTAAATCCCACTGGCGACGAGATACACCGCGAAAAAATGCCACCACTTGCTTATTTATTGTGTTTTTGTGCATCGGAATAAAATGCCGATCGGTAAAACCGAACAATTCGATATTTCGAGTAAAAAGTGATATTACGAAGCGTGGAACAGTTCATGGCGCTCACTACAATTAAATCAGAGTTACAAGTCACAAAGACACCTGTTTTGGGGGGGTGAAGGATGGAGGGGGGGCTGGACGAGGCGCAGCGCACGCGGGCCGCGTAGGGGTCGGCAGCGGCGCCAGCGCAGCGGGAGCACGCGCTCCCTCCGCGCCCGCGGGCGATGTGCAGTGCGTGGAGCAGCCTTGCTGGCGGTGCGGAAAGGGGCACCGGACCATCGGATGCTGGTTTAGAAATTATTCTTGTGACGGTTGCGGGCAATGTGCATACGTTCGGGGGAGGTGCGCTAACTTACAATTAGCATAGGTAGGATACCACAAGTGGAAAACCAAACATTCTACTACTACAACAACTAGAACATACTATTACCACAGTGTAAAACATAATTAGTCTGTGCTATTACGCAGAGTTATGGATAAAACAATATTACGCGTACGAAGTCGCGGGTTACAGCTAGTCAATATATATAAAACCGTTGCGTGACTGACTGACTGACTGACTATCAACGCACAGCTTAAACCATTAGTCCTAGAGACCTGAAATTTGGAGGATACGTTCCTTTTGTTGTCTAGGGGTGCACTAAGAAAGGAATTCCAGTAATTCAACCCCTAAAGGGGTGCAGCGGGGTGTTGAAGTTTGTATAGAAAAGTACACGCGGACGATGTCGCGGGCGTTCCACTAGTATATTATAATAACAACAAAAAATATACAAGTTTACAAAAAACAACTTGTATAACCGTGGTAATTACTTCCAGCCCCTTCAGGCCCTGGTTATTTTTTTTTTGACCTGGGTCTGTGGTTGCCCACTTCCTTTCAGCTGAATCGCTTGAGTCGAAATGGCTTAAAATTCAGTTACAATATTTGACCGGTGCTGGTGAACTGTGGTCTAACAAAGTTATTTATGTATTTCAGGCACCCTGTACCTCCTGAAAACAGCCGGAAATTCACAAACTGAAACCACCCCTCGAATACACACCACCGAAGGAGTTCGACAGAGTGATAATAATTATAACAAAAACTCAACTGACATAGGGATAAGTTTAAAAAGGTCAGGCCCGGTAAGTGAAACTAAAATAAAAGCTAAAAAAATTGCTAAATTAGAAAATATCCTGGGCCAAATTAAAAGTCGAGTGCTAACTGGTGATAAACCTACTAATGATAGTGATGAGAGACTCAAAAATGACGGTAAGAAAGCTGATGATGATGATAACCTTGACAATGATGATGATTTTCACGAAATGCAAGAAAATTATGATGAAGAAAATAAAATACTCGGCACCGATGGATTCGATGTTTCTAAACGTAGGACTGTTAGTTCATCTTGTTCAGATATTAGCGTGAATGAAGAAGATTTGCTAAGAAATCTAGAAAATATAGATATACCTATGCAGAAGCGAAATATAGATAGAAACGAAGACGATTTACAAAATAATGTGAATGAATATGATACAAATGAGAATGACCTCTCCAGTGAAATGGGCGAGGTTGATGGTGTTGATCTAAAATGCGACAAAGTTCAACAATATTCAAATAAAAATATTGATAGAGCGGACAGGATAAAAGATTCTACGGAACATAATAAAAGCGTTGAGACTATTATGGTTTCTAATGAACACAAATCAACTGAAACAGTAAAATTGCCAGAACGTAAAAATAATCAAAATGACCTTCGTGATGCCAGCAAAGAAGCTACCGGATTTAAAATAAGGGAAAACAAAAGTTCTGATTTAACAAATAAAGATATTCTAAAGAGACTTAAAACGCACAGTGACGATATCCTAGACGTGAGACTGATACAAACACCAACTAATATCTCCAATGAAGTGAAAATTTGGTCGAAATTGGACAATTTCAAAAGACACAATTTCAAGCCGGAGGATTTTGATAATGGAGTGATTGACGTTGAAGGTGAGTTAGCATTCTCGACGATACAATCTGTCCATAATAGTCCTAGCAAAGAGCGCGACCCGCTTGAATCTAAAAGTGAAACAATTTTAATAGACGATGACTCAAATGATGCTTTTAATGAAAATACAAAACAGAAAGATATAATTGATTTAGACGCCGTTGAAATAATTAATGATTTTACTATTCATACAGAAATAAAAATCGATGATTCATCTCTCCATAGTGAAATGAATACTTCGAAAGATACAGTGAAAGAAGCGCCGGTGAATGATAAAGATATTATAAACGAAGATACAATCAGAATAGCCAATGTTTTGGACATCAGACTTATAGAAACAACAGATCTGCAAAATTTGATGTTAAATCCTAAATGCAAAGACAAAAAGCAATTAGGAAAAGTTTTAAAAGACTCTCTTAGAAATTACTCAAACTATTCCAAAAGAAAAAGTAAAAATACTGAATTACAAGGGATACGAAT
This sequence comes from Operophtera brumata, assembly GCA_932527175.1. Taxonomy (NCBI): domain Eukaryota; kingdom Metazoa; phylum Arthropoda; class Insecta; order Lepidoptera; family Geometridae; genus Operophtera; species Operophtera brumata. The sequence goes on along the minus strand of OW052239.1, from coordinate 26,766,319 downwards.
ATTACCAGTAGAAAAGTTGGAATCTGTTCAGCAATCTCCTAAAACTACTAACCCAACAACCCCAAAACAATCAAAATCAAATCAGCGTTCAATAAAATGTATCAAACAATCAAATGAAGATAGCAAAAACCAGAACGATGACATTATAAGAGTGGTAGACACCACTGAAAAGATTATACGTTTAAACGACTTAAACGTGTTACTCGTAAAGAATCCAGAACAGAAAAAAGATTTCCAAAATTCTAAAATTTTGAAAAAGGCTGTAAATCCGTTAAAAAAGGATCTAAGTATACCACTTGTTAATAAAATTAAAAGTGACGTAAAAGGTGTGACTATATTACCGCTGATACTACCAACACTGACGAATACTCCTGCTAAAACTACATTTGAGTCACCAAAATCTGTAAAAAGTATAACTTCTGCAGAATGTTTGGAAGGTACAATTTCTGACTCTAATATACAGTTTCTGGATGAATTTGAGGATGATAAAAGTATTGAAGAAGAATTTATAAATGTAGAAAGTCAAAGAAAACTAGTAGATGTGGAAAACGTTGGAGAAATTGAAAATAAAGCAACGGATCTAGATCAAACTGCAGAGAAAAAAAATACCTTGGATATTGATCGAGAAAATATAACTCGACACGATGATTTTCTTAAAAGTGAAGGGAATCAAAATAGAGCAGATGATTTAGCAGAAGGTAATAAACGTATTGAAGAAGAACATCTAGATGACAATGGCAATAATAGTAGTATAGCCGAAGAGGAAGACAACAAAACCATTTTGGATGGGACGGATAAAATTCAACACGATGATATAGATAAAATCGAAGAAAATAACAGCACAACAGAAGAGTTAGAAAGAGATAATAAATGTAATATAGAAGAATATTTAGATGCAGATTTTCAAATTATAGCCGAAGGGGTTACAGAAAGCAGTTTAAAAGAGGCTAATAAAAATCTACAAGATGATTTAGATCGGTATGAAGAAAATCTCCGCACAGGAGGTTTACTCGAAGATAATAAATATACTGACGAGGAGTATTTAGATGATGATAACAAATGTTTAGCTGAAGAGGAAGCTTACACAAGCATTTTGAATTTGAAGAATAAAAGCGGACAAGATGATTTAGTCCAAAATGAAGAAAATAACAGTATAAGAGATTTACACGAAGACAATAAACATACTGAAGAAGAATATTTAGATGACGATAGCGATAATAAAAGTGTACCTGAAGAGGAACCTAACAATATCATTTTGGATAAGATTAATAAAAGTGAAAAAGATATTTCATATCAATATGACGGATCAGGAGATTTAGGAGATAATAAATATATTGACAATGATAAATGTATTGAAGAATTTAAGGATAATAAATGTTTTGAAGAAGAATATCTAGATGACGATGGCGATAGCCATAGTAAAGTTGAAGAGGAATCTAACATAAGCATTTTGAATGGGAAAAACTCAATTCGACCAGATGTAGATCAAAATGAAGGATATAACAGTACCGGAGATTTACACGAAGGTAACAAATGTACTGAAGAAGAATATCTAGATGACGATGCCGATAGCAATAGTAAAGTTGAAGAAGAATCTAACATAAGCATTTTGAAGAACGCAAGTCGACCAGATTTAGATCAAAATGAAGGATATAAGAGTACAGGGGAATTACACGATGATAACAAATGTACTGAAGAAGAATATCTAGATGAGGATAGCGATAGAAGTATAGATGACGTATCAAACCAAGGTTAGGATGAAAATGATGATATTATTTAGTTATTTTTATTTTCAACCCATATTGTCCCACTGCGCACGGCGCGCAGACATGGTCGCTGACAGAGTTCGAGAAGTCTAAACTCAAGCTTTGCCAGGGGGCAATGGAACCAATGACAGTTTCAAAAGAGGAAGACGAGTGACAAACTTTCTGGGCTGGTCCTACTCAACTGAGTCTGCTGACACACCCGTACTTTAGTCGCACTTGGAACATCGTCGAGAACGCTTGACGTTTTAGTATAGACCTAAAACGCATCAAAATGCCTTCTTGTGTGTTTAAAAAGTGCTTTATTCACTCCGGGAAGAAAAATAAATCTCATGGAGTTACTTTCCACTCGTAAGTATGGTTAAAAACTTTATTTAGCTGAAAAATATAGACTCTGTTGATTAAATACCGACCACGTATATTTGAGAGAGCGAGATGACAATACGGGGACTACAGTCGGGGAGTTCCGAACCGGACATTCGTGCTACGCCGAGCCGGCCCGAATCAACCGGAGCCCAAGTGAATGACTGTTATGTTAGAGCGTCACTCGTCTTCCTCTTTTGAGACTATCATTGATATGGAACGCAGCATTTTGGGTTACAAAAGAACCGACCATGTTAGAAACACCACGCTGCGTTCCCTGACCGGTATTGCCGACGTAGGTGAAACAACAGCCAGGCTTAAATGGGGTGGGCAGGGCACGTCAGTCGAATGCTTCCCAACAGGTGGGCGAACATCAGCACACCCTGGATACCTGAAGGACGGCGACCTCGGGGTCGGACGAGAAAGCGTTGGCGGGACGATCTTGTTAATTTTGAGAAGGAGTGGTGGGAGACTGCCAAAGACAGGGACAAGTGGAAGAATTTGGGGGAGACCTTTGCCCAGCAGTGGAATAGTATAGGTTAAGGAATAAAAAAATGACCCTTTGCAGGGCAAATGCCCCTTTTTCCAGTTCTCTCTGTCCCTTGCTGCAGTGGGCCAGGCTGGTAGGTGCACATCCAACTCGTCACGCCATCTCCGTGGTGGTCTTGCGTCTTGCGTTAGGAACCCAATCAGTAGTGGATTTTGTCCATAGATCTTCCGACATACGGCAGACGTGGCCCAATCACACTTGGGCTGGGCTGTTTTTTTGCTGACATCGTAAACCTTTGCGAGCGCAGATTTGAGTTTCTAATGCGGGGTGTTAGTCGGACACGTAAAATAGTGCGCTCCATAGCCCGCTGGCACACCTCGAGTCTGGACCTTTGTTGAATTGACAAAGACCAAGTCTGTGCGTCGTATGTGAGGATGGGGAGAACGCACATGTCCATGAGTTTGCGTTTAAGATGGTTGCTTTCGCTTGTGGCGCGAAATTCATTTTTTTTCGTGTTTTTTGCTCATCACAGCTCATCAACACTTCTTCAGATAGCGAAAACTCTGTTGCCGGTAATTATATGACCTAACACACAAGTTTTAATTTATATTATCACATAAATATCATTAGTTTAGCTACGATTGTGCTTCAATGGTATTTACAGTGTTTTTTTTTTCAAGCACATTCATAGCTAAACTAATGGTATTTATGTGATACTTTAAATTAAAACTTGTGTGTTAGGTCATATAATTACCGGCAACAGAGTTCTGAAGAAGTGTTGATGAGCTGTGATGAGCAAAAAACACGAAAAAACTTGAATTTCGCGCCACAATCGAAACCAACCACCTTAACGCGTAGAGGAAGTTCGCCTTTCATTAGATGTTTCATCGACCAATATCTCCTCCAAGCGTTTTCGGTACGACGAGCAACTTCTTTATCTTGTCGCGGTTGGATGGAGACAATTTGGCCAATGAGGAGTTTTCCAAGTTTCATTATCATTTTAGTTCTTTCATAGTCAAGAGATGGCGCTCGCGTAACTGTTGGTATTTACTGTGGTTTTTTTTGTACTACTTGAATGACGGAACGAGATGATGGCCCACCTCATGTTAAGCGGTAACCTCTGCCTATGAACAGTGCATTACCTGATAGGTCACGTCCACCTAAGACGCGCCCTATGTGGCATTGCACTGCGCCCGCCACCCTGAGACAAAGATGTAAAGTCTCATGTGCCTGTAATTTCACGGACGGATTTTCACGGACGTTTCAAATCGTGCGCTAATAGATGTCGCTGCTTTGAACCTAGCTTTCAAAATAAAGTGAAATGTCAAAGTCAACAACGTAGTGATATATTTTCGTGGTATTTTGTTACTATCACACAGAAGCACAGACAATGCATTTGTTAATTTTGACAACCATAGTTGAGTCAACGCCATATATCGAGCCAAATTGAACTACTCGCTAAACTTATGATATTTATGAGATACTATCAATTAAAACATGTGTGTTATGTCTCCTAGTTCTCGCGAACTCGACTTTCGCTATCGGAAGAAATGTTGATGAGCTGTAATGGGCAAAAAAACACAAAAAAAAATGAATCTCGCGCCGGATGCGTGAGCATTCACCTTAATAATATGTCAACTAGGACTAGATGTAAACTACACTATAACTACCTACACATCTACATCTAATACTAACTTCAACGCTAGCAAACTTTTGACCTCATTGACAAATTTGTGGCGCGGTGGGCCAAGGTTGGCCTGCGACGCAGGAGGTTGCGGGTTCGATTCCCGCCTCGGAACAAATATTTGTGCGATCGCAGATATTTGTTCAGGGTGTTCTGGGTATTTTCTATGTATAATAAAAAATATCTATCTATGTATTATATTGTATTAAGTATATCAGTTATCTAGTACCCATAACACAAGCTCTGCTTAGCTTGGGGCTAGATAATGTTGTGTAAAACTGTCCAGAATTATTTATTTATTTATTTATTTATTCATTTTTCTTGCAATGTCAAGTGATATATTTGTATTTTTTATAGTCAAGTCCAAGAGTCTCATAACCCATTTTAAATAGTGGCAGTAAAAAACAGAGTTTTTACAGGGAACAATCCACAATTTCGAATCCAATATTCATTCTTCTATCATCATTCTGTCAAAATTGACAATGAGGAGTTTTCCTAGTGTCATTATTTATCTCTCGCTAGATGGCGTTGGCGACAGTTTTGGTAACAGCAAACATTTCAAAACACGTAACTAACACAAAGATATTAGTTATTACATATTTTTTTTTTTTTTTTAAACTATTTACTTTGGCTGAACGAAGTTTTCCACTGCCATGATACAATGAGGGCTTTTCATTTTCGAATTAAAAAAAAAAGTAGTTCAATTTGGCTCGATATATGGCGTTGACTCAACTATGGTTGTCAAAATTAACAAATGCATTGTCTGTGCTTCTGTGTGATAGTAACAAAATACCGCGAAAATATATCACTACGTTGTTGACTTTGACATTTCACTTTATTTTGAAAGCTAGGTTCAAAGCAGCGACATCTATTAGCGCACGATTTGAAACGTCCGTGAAAATCCGTCCGTGAAATTACAGGCACATGAGACTTTACATCTTTGTCTCAGGGTGGCGGGCGCAGTGCAATGCCACATAGGGCGCGTCTTAGGTGGACGTGACCTATCAGGTAATGCACTGTTCATAGGCAGAGGTTACCGCTTAACATCAGGTGGGCCATCATCTCGTTCCGTCATTCAAGTAGTACAAAAAAACCACAGTAAATACCAACAGTTACGCGAGCGCCATCTCTTGACGATGAAAGAACTAAAATGATAATGAAACTTGGAAAACTCCTCATTGGCCAAATTGTCTCCATCCAACCGCGACAAGATAAAGAAGTTGCTCGTCGTACCGAAAACGCTTGGAGGAGATATTGGTCGATGAAACATCTAATGAAAGGCGAACTTCCTCTACGCGTTAAGGTGGTTGGTTTCGATTGTGGCGCGAAATTCAAGTTTTTTCGTGTTTTTCGCTCATCACAGCTCATCAACACTTCTTCAGAACTCTGTAGCCGGTAATTATATGACCTAACACACATGTTTTAATTGATAGTATCTCATAAATATCATAAGTTTAGCTACGATAAAAACACAAGAAAAAACACTGTAAAGATGTATTTAGGGGAGTCATAGCTAAACTGATGATATTTATGAGATACTATCAATTAAAACATGTGTGTTAAGTCTCCTAGTTCTCGAGAATTCAACTTTCGCTATCTTAAGAAGTGTTGATGAGCTGTAATGAGCAAAAAACACCAAAAAAAAAATGAATTTCGCGCCGCAAGCGTGAGCATCCATCTTAATTTTATTATTCCGTATAATGTACACCTTTTGAATGTTCCTGTATAATAGAACTAAGCTGACGCTGCCATTAGAATAATGCTTTTCTTTTGTATAATAGGTAATATAATTTTCTCATTTTTTTTTTTAACAATGATAGACCTTTGTTTGAGCACGATCTCACGTGTTGGTAAATGACGATGTGGCCGAAGATGGAGCACAAAAGTCTAGAAGGCACCTATTCACTCTAGCCATGAAGAGACACAGATTATAGTTTTCAGGAAAGACAGACGACGGTAGTTACGGTCATTTACGGTGGAACGTTTCGCTTGCTTGTTTTTGCTAATCATCACATCTTAAGATAGCGAAACCTGATTTTGCGAGAATTAGGAGAACTAACACACATGTTTTGATTGAAAATGTCTCATAAATATTATTAGTTTAGCTGCAAATTTCAATGAACAAAAAAATCACTAAAAATCTTTGAATAACATTCGCATGTGGGTGCCTATGTGTTATTCCGGGAGTCCAGTTATCTCCATTCCTGATTTCATCCAAATCCGTCCAGCCGTTTCAGCGTGAAGAAGTAACAAACATACCTACACTAATATAATAAAGAGGAAATATTTGTATTTTTGTGTGTGTGTGTATGTTTGTAATGAATAAACTCAAAAGCTACATTCACCTTGAGTGACATAGGCTACCAAGGGGGGGGGGGGGATAGGAGAGGGGGGGGCTGTTTTTCATCCTGAAACTACCCGTGCGAAGCTGGGACGAGTCGCTAGTTTTTCATAAAAAGCTTAGAACTGTGGGTTGATCAAAATGAGCCTAAGACGGCCAGACTACTTATCGTTGAGGAGTTCCGTAGTCCATGTTCCCCATCATCAGATCAGCTCGCTGTCACCATAATATTGTATTGTGTAATTTAGTAATTTTGGGTTTATGCAAAATTTTAGCAAAATCTCTTGGAAGGAATGATTCAAAATTGAGTTGCATGTTCCAAACATAATTGAAAACTTTAATAAAAGGTTGTAATAATAATATTTTTTTATCATACGTACGCTCGCTTCCGCAACTGCCCTTATTTTCACAAGCTTTTATTTAACTTGCAATGTATGTATGTATGTCTGGGTGGAATCTTGCAACTGAATTTTAAAGCAGTTATCCTCAACCGATTGAGATGATATTTGGCATACCTGTCAAGTTCCGATGACAATACAATGTGATGGTGACAGCGAGCTGATCTGATGATGGAGACGGAAGGTTGACAACGGAACTCCTCGATGGATAAAAGTAGACTGGCCGTGTTTAGGCTCATTGTGATACTAATTTTATAAAAGCTTGTATTTAATTTTTTTTTTCAAACAATTTTTTTTTCTTGTATAATAAAAAAAACCGTGTATGTATTGATTACCTGATAATTAATTATTGTTTCTAAGGCCGCCACAGACGTGTCTTATTGTGTACATAAAGCGTAATTAACTAACCTCTGCTCGCGTTAAATATTGTACTTTCCATGTGTTGTACCTATTATTAAAACTTTTCACGTTAAGCGAACCGTAGCTTCCCATTAGTTCAGTCAGGTGAACTAGTGGGAATCTACGGTTTTTTCAGTTAGTTAACCCTAGCCTTATTAATTTGAGTGTGAATTACTGGCAATAAATAGTAAATTAAGATAATAAAATTAGAAAATAAATAAATTACGATAGTTTAGACACTATCCTAGTATGAATCGGTGCAAATACCTCACCCGTTAGATGAATAGCTGTCCATGGTCTATGTTAGATGGGATTGAGATGAATAAACTCCTAACAAGTAATTAATTTTGTAGAAATTAAAAAAACCCTCAACGCAATGAAACGTTGAACCGATTTTGATCAAACATAACTAAGAAAACTGCCGACAAATTCACCTTTCAAACAAAAAAAAACTAAATCGGTTCATCCGTTCGGTAGCTACGATGCCACAGACAGACACACACACACACACATACACACATACAGACACGTCAAACACCGGGCGTCGGGGGTCAATAATATCGCCATAATACCCGTTATGTTTACCTAATCCTATTTTTAGTACTACATGAGTGTAATTATTTGTTGTCCTTAATAAATGAAAATAAATAAATAAATAAACAACTGTCACGGGGTATCAAGGGTATTTTAGTTTGACAGGTTTTTATAAGCAAGTCTTTCAACAGATTTTTGACAGAAATTAGTCTAAACGGGCTGAGTAAACTAATTGGAGAAAAATCGATGCCACGTGCTTTGACTCGGCCTTAAAAGTGTTGTTTAGGTACTATAGGTTGTCATCCCATGCGACGCCTACGAAACCGTAGTTTCGTAACCGGTTTCGATGAAGGAAAATGGTTGTAAACACTATGATTTATGCTGTAGATTAAGTAGGTAATTATAAACTAGAATTTTAAAATTAATAGTTAATTATAATCGTCTATGTTCCACGATTGTGCAACCCACTGTGAAAAGAGGCCCAGTGAGTCTTTGCTTACCCCTTCGGGGAAAAAGGCGTGCGTCTATGTATGCTTCGACCAAAGTAAAATAAATTTACTTTGGTCGATATATGTATGTATGCATGTATAAACTAGAACATTACTGCTTAGCATAAAAATGGTTATACATTTTTATGTTACACTTACTGGGAAAGAAGTGTAACGTGACTCCAGACATACAGGTAACCTTAGTTTAGGAGTTGGGCTTCATTTGAATATGTAATTGGTTTATTCAATAAATGCTGTATTATTATTATTTAGAAACACGGAGACAAACTCGCAGATGTCTTACGAATGAGTTTCGAGTTAAGGGGGTTTTTACACTATCTGATCCGAACAGCTATCGGACGACAAATCAGTTTATTTTATCGGTGACCTTTAATTATATTAAACGTAGGATCGAATTGTGTGAAATCTCTCTAATTTTTCTTCGGGAGCTCTGGGGGCTTCGTACGATAATTTGGCCAAATCCCGGAAGTTTTACCGAGTAGGCTTACCAGTAGAACTACTGGGTATTTCCTTCCCAATAGACTTACTGATAGTAAGACTTCGCTGGTGTAATTTTTTTCCCATTAGTTTTACTTGATAGTATTCGAAACTATATGAAGTTTCGTTTACTTCCATACATTTACTGACAGCGTCCTTAGTTTTCTCCTCGTTGTGGCTAGGGGCGCTGTCAGCAAATGTATGGAAGGAAACCAAACTACATAGTTTTGAATACTATCAAACTAAAATAAGTCCCCAGTTATGAGACTATTTTAAAAGTGAACTTCTGGGAAAATATATCGAAATCATAAGCTTTATTTGAATTGTAACTTTTAGGAAAAATATCGAAATCATAGTTTTTTGTGGCAGCTTCAATGTCATCCCACTGTGCCCCTCATAAGATTGTACTAAATCATCTGAATTTTCAACACACATTCACCAGTAGGTACCATATTTCACCAGGTGAACAACTGGGAAAAATGGTCCCGCTAGTTCACCGAGATGAACTAATGGGAATAGCTAAAAAAACATATTTAAATCCGTCCACGATAAATACAAGACGACCTACAAGACGGTGAAAATTGCATCGAAATCCATTTAGTTATTTTAGATAATAAGGCTAAACTATATAATCTCTGTTCGGTTGTTATATCTATAATACCTAGATAATAAGTAGGTAAAGGCTGATCTATTAATTTCTGTGTTTTGTACATACTGTGTTTGTGTTTAGTAAACGTAATAAATGAATTCTAAATTTTATATCTAGTTTTTTCATCACATGTTTATGATGTTTTTAAAATAAATAAATAATGCTGGACAGTTCACACAACATTATCTAGCCCCAAGCTAAGCAGAGCTTGTGTTATGGGTACTAGATAACTCATAATGAATACAATACATTACATAGATACAAAAAAAACACCCTGTTCATATATTTGTTCCGAGGCGGGAATCCAACCCGCAACCTCCTGCGTCGCAGGCGAACCTTCGCCCTCCGCGCCACAGAGGTCGACAGAACTTGAGAATTTGAATGACGGAACTTGCGGATGGTCCATCTGATGTTAAGCGGTAAACTATGCCTTTAACAATGCATTACCTCACAGGTCACGTCCACCTAGGACGCGCCCTATGTGGCATTGCACTGCGCCCGCCACGCTGAGACATTAAAAATGAGTTAAAAAGTCTCATGTGTCTGTAATTTCACATACCCTTCAAACCGGAACTCAGCAATACGAGCACTACTTCTTTGCGGCAGAAATAGGTATGGAGGTAGTACTTCCCCGGACGAACTCATTCACAAAAAAGCTCTACTACTACCAAACAACTCGGCAACTCTTGTTGTCTAGGAATAAGTTTTTTGTGAAAAAGATTTTTTCAATACAAGCTTTGATAAAATTAGTGATCGTAACCGTGTGCTGATCAAAATGAGCCTAAACACGGCCAGTCTACTATCCATCGAGGAGTTCCGTTGTCCACCATCAGATCAGCTCGCTGTCACCATCATATTGTATTGTCATCGAAACTTGACAGGTATGTCAAATATCATCTCAATCGGTTGAGGATAACTGCTTTAAAATTCAGTTGCAAGATTCCACCCGGACATACATACATACATTGCAAGTTAAATAAAAGCTTGTAAAAACAGCTGTTTTAAAACCTAGCAAGGAAATGCAGCTACAGGACAAAGAATAAAACATCATTTAATATTTGTAACGTTTTTATTAATTACAAGTAAATAAAAGATATGATAGGTATTGCATAACTAACATACCTACACGTTAAACAAGAGATCTCTTATTGTACCTACTTAGATTGTAACAGGTACACACAGCAGCGCTTATTGGTTACCCCCAGTGGCGGATTAAAAATAAAGCTAAAGCAATGGTAGCCTAACGGTTCAATAGTGCAACTCAGAATCCAACGATACCGGGTTCGATCCTAGGCTCCGCACGAATGACTTTTCTAAGTTATGTGCGGATTTCCATCGCTCTGTGCTTCGGGGGGCACGTTAAGCTGTCGGTCCCGGCTGTTATTGATTAATAGCAGTCGAATGTCAGAGACCCTCGGGTGGCTTGACAAACTCCGACACAAGAGGCCAGCACTACCTCATACGAAACGAAACGAAACGAGTGGCGGATTTACCAGCAGGCTGAGTAGGCTGGAGCCTAGTGCGGCAGATTTACCAGCAGGCTGAGTAGGCTGGAGCCTAGTGCGGCAGATTTACCAGCAGGCTGAGTAGGCTGGAGCCTAGGGCGGCGGATTTACCAGCAGGCTGAGTAGGCTGGAGCCTAGGGCGGCGGATTTTAGGTGGCGGCAAATTTATGGCATTTTTTTTTGTTCTAGTTCACTACACAATCATACTAATAACGGGAAAAAGCTGATGTAGTGAGGACGATAGTGCACAAATCACCATGTTGCAATTTCATTGACAACAAAAATGTAATGAATAATAATATAACTGAGAACTAAGATATCGAACTCTGTGTATTTGATTGGTCTGGTCAGTAGGGGCGGAAAAATTAGAATAACTAGCCTGCTTGCGGCAAATGTGTAAATCCGCCACTGGCTACCCCACAGCATAGATTGAAATATCACAAGATGAGGACGATCTACAAAATGTTCAGTTCATCATAACACCGAGTGCGAACTAAGTCATAGACTGGTTGTCGTTGGTGCCTCACACCCAATTTTGACACCGAAAAATTGGCAGAAATTTTATCACATCATCCATCACGTATCCTTACGCTAGTTATCTTTTGTTAGCCATCCTGTCATTACTTTTAATTTCTTTGTGATTGACGGAGCAATCAGATGGCCCACCTGATGTTATGCGGTAACCTCTGCCTTTAATAACGCATTACCTCATACGTCACGTCCACCTAGGACGCGCCCTATATGGCATTGCACTGCGTCCACCACTCTGAGACGCAAATATGAAGTCTCATGTGCCTGTAATTTCACCTGCACCCATTTACTGCAAACCGAAACACAGCAGTAGTGGTCGCATTCACACAAGGCATTCACAGGCACATGAGAATACATCTTGGCACATCTTTATGTCTCAGGGTGGCGAGCGCAGTTCAATTCCACATAGGGTGCGTCCTAGGTGTAAGTGACCTATGAGGTACATAATGCATTGTTAAAGGCAGAGGTTACCGCTTAACATCATGTGGGCTATCCGCTTGTCCCGCCAACCAAGCAATTAAAAAAAAAAGTGTGTGATAAATAAATATATCCAACAGCGTTCTTGTATTTTATACCGGGGGGTTACCAACTCATGCTGCTGTCTGTACAGGTACCAATAACTTAATATAACTATTCAACATTGCATATAAATATTGAACATAATATGATATTGCATAGTAAACAAAAAGTATCTTCTGAACAACAGTCAAATTCCATCACTGTCTCACTCAGTAAAGTTCATGTAAGTTAGAGAGTGACAGAACAGCGCCCGCGTAATAAAAAGTGAACGAAAATCAAGAAAAACAGTATTTAAACAAATACTTGCTGCGTAATCGCAAATATAAATCGAGCATGCCCTCTAAAATAATATTATTTGTTACTCTTATTAAGGTGGACGCGCACGCTTGCGGCGCCAAATTCAAATTGTTTGCTGTTTTTTGCCCATGACATCAACACTTCTTCAGACAGCGAAAGTTGAGTTCGCGAGAACTAGGAGACTTAACACACATGTTTTAATTGATAGTATCTCTTAAATATCATCAGTTTACCTACGATACCACTAAACAAAACAAAAAAACACTGTAAAAATGTGTTTCAATTAAAACATGTGTGTTAAGTCTCCTACTTGATGATTGATGATTTCCTCGTGTTCAGGTTTCCTCGATACAGGCCTCGCCTAGTGAGGAAACCGATAGATATTACCACCTAGGATTAATTAGTTGTCAGCGAAATACTTGTGTCCAATTTATGTATACCCACCTCTTAACTATGTTAAATTGTGAATATTGTTTGTTGGACGTGTATTTTGTATACCTACCTCTTAACTATGTTAAATTGTGAATATTGTTTGTTGGACGTGTATTTTGTATACCTACCTCTTAACTATGTTAAATTGTGAATATTGTTTGTTGGACGTGTATTTTGTATACCTACCTCTTAACTATGTTAAATTGTGAATATTGTTTGTTGGACGTGTATTTTGTATACCTACCTCTTAACTATGTTAAATTGTGAATATTGTTTGTTGGACGTGTATTTTGTATACCTACCTCTTAACTATGTTAAATTGTGAATATTGTTTGTTGGACGTGTATTTTGTATACCTACCTCTTAACTATGTTAAATTGTGAATTTTGTTTTTGGTTGACGTGTATTTTGCTGTAATAAAAACATTTTTAATTTTTCATTTTCAGTTCTCGCTAAGTCAACTTTCGCTATCTGAAGAAGTGTAGATGAGCTATAATGGGCAAAAAACACCAAAAAATAATAATTTCGCGCCGCAAGCGAGAGCATCCACCTTAAGATGTAGACTACTCCCAGAAACAACAAAACTAATTTATTATGTATTTGAGTTAAATTATTATGCAGTTTACCTACATCTTTAACTAAATAAATAATATCTATGAATAATAATCTACACTATAACCTAGGTATCTTTTTAAAGCGCATACAGCAGCCAAATTCCTTCACTTTCTAACTCATTAAAGTTCAGGTAAGTTAGAAAGTAACAGAGTAGCGCTCGCGGAATGAAAAGTAAGTGAAAATCACGAAAAACAATTATTTGCCGCGTGAAAAACCAACGCATCACAGAATCATACGTTCAACTTGAAGATAAAAGTCTTTGCCGACATTTAGGTTAAAGAAAAAGTACAAAATTCTAAGTCTTTTAGAAGTTGCATAAAAATTTCAGTCGAAAACAGCTGCATTTTGTTATTTTCACATGGTTAATGAACAGGTAGAATATTTTTGTAGTTATACCCAAAATATACCTAAGTCGCCCCGACGTACTGCGCCGTAGACCAAGCTCTATAGCGCGGGAACCTTCTTTCTAACAATAGCAATCGCGCGCTAAAATCTTGCCCTGTTATTGGTTAATAGATTTTGCTACAAAATTGCGGCCGGTCGACTTTTAGATGTGAGCGGGACCGAGCTATATATACTATACGTTCGGCTACTGTCAGATATCAGTCTGAGCTTTTCTGCGCAAACGAAAACAGACGATCGGACTTATATTTTGGGTAAAACTGTACGTTCACTTTTCAGATAAAAGGTCAATGACTTACATATTTTTTTTCCAGCACATAACATTGACTCCTGTAAGAGGAAAAGTAAGACCAATCAGCTGCTGTTTGCGCCTTAACTGGTCTGTTGCGGCCTGTACCGTGTAATAGAGGCTACGAGTACCATGGTACCACCACAGACACACATTGCATTTATAAGAATGGGTAATAACCATTTTGTAATAAGTTTTTCCTTAAAATAAAACACTAGTGATGTAATTATATCTATTCTATATCACCGAAATTAGTTCCTCAAAAAGTTTTGTATGGGAGACTGCTTTGCCCTTTCTACCACCGTACGACGCTTTGAACATACAGTGGTTCACTTCACTCACTGTAATATTAAATAAAAGGTGTTAAGATATGCCGTTTTATAGTAATAGACTAGTGGGTCGGTGGTGCGCGCAACTCGCATGACGTTTTTGTTGCTGTAGTTGATCCATTGAAACAGGTTTCCAAGACGGAAAATTGGAAAAAAATATCTATTTTACAAAATGGCCGCCAAACCATCTGCCATCTTGGTTTTTTTAAAAAGTTGGGATTTTCCTATATTCACTAGGATGCTGGCAACATTTTTGCATAAACATAATTTTCGAGTGATAACTTTGGTAGAAGACATAAAAAAACATACAACATAGAATTCAGCAAAGTCTCGTTGGCAAAAAACGGTAAAAATTCAATAAGCCATTTTGGGGCCGCCATCTTGTTTGAATTTTTTCTTTAATCTGTCCCTAAAACCAATAGGATACGCCGATTGAACGGATCCGATCGGTCACCGTTTCGAAGAACAGTTTTCGGCGCGGCCGCCATCTTGAAAATCTTCCCAGGAGGCAGTACAAAATGATTTCACACAGTATGTCGAATCTAGATCCCCAGAGTTCTATCGTAAAGGCTTAAATGTACTTCCGTTTAAATGGCAGCAATGTATAGATAATGAGGGTAAATGTTTTGATTAAATAAATATGTTTTATCTTAGAAAAAAACGGCAATTTCATACATTAACCCAAAACACTTTTTTTTTTTGATAAAAATTATCTGAATCGTATTTTGGGCTCTATAATGCACTTGGAAATATGACGAAGATTAACAAAAAATATGTTTTTGTCATAAACTGTGTATAATAACTACTGCTCATCGCTTCCAAGTTCATCATTATTTGCAACATCTTTATAATAATCTAAATGATTCCCAAAATCAGTCCTATTCTCCAGATCTTTGAAATCGTTCACTTTCTCCCTGTCCATTTTGTTAAATATCTTCAAAAACTGCCAAAACTCTATATCCCCCCCTCTTATATTAGTCTCGTAAAACTCCTTCAGTTTCGCGTCGCATTTATGTTTATTCAAAATCGGTTTAGGCAACGCGGTTCTATTAGCAGTATTAAGTTTAACTTTTTTCTTAATCTCTGGTTTCGCGTTTCTTTTATATACCTTAGGTTTAAAAGGTACAGGGTTGTCTTCATGCCTTCTCTTATGTAGTTTAAGCGCGCTGAAATTCTGACATATCTTGTCACATTTAAAACACGGAAACATAATTTTTAGACCTTTTTTCTTCGCCAAAGAATTTAACTGCCCTAATCTATCAACGTCGTTATCTGTAACTTTGCATTTGAGTAGTTCCTTATCAGTTAGTTCAGGTATTTCATCGAATTTTATGTTGATAGCTTCTTTCTCTATTATCCATTCGTTGCCTTTCTTAACAAGTTTAGTTTTAGCTATGCTTTTATCTTTTGTCTCTCTTCTTTTCTTATCAATCTCGTCGCTCGCAGTTTTGTTAAGTATTTTGATGCTTGGTATGACCTCTACTATAGTGCCATCAACATCGTAACAGTATCTAGACCCTTCGTCAGTGTTCTTCCTGTCTTGTATCTTGTTGAAAGGTATTTTGACGGTGACGTCGTGTTTTTTCTTCATATGTTCGGCGATGCTCTTGTGGCTGACGTGGTTGCAAATAGGACACTTGGTTAGGGTTCGTTCGTTGCATATCTCAAAGTGGTATTGACAGTGCTCGATTAGTTGCTGTTTTGTTTGGTACAGCTGAAAAGAATGAATGAATTAATGTTCTTTTTTTTTGTATACTACTTGAATGACGGATCAAGCAGATGGCCCACCTGATGTTAAGCGGTAACCTCTGCCTATGAACAATGCATTACCTCATAGGTCACGTCCACCTAGGACGCGCCCTGGCACTGCACTGCGCCCGCCACCCTGAGACATAAAGATGAAAAGTCTCATGTGCCTGTAATTTCACCGGCACCCTTACCCTTCAAACCGGAACACAGCAATGAGAGCACTACTGCTTTGCGGCAGAAATAGGCATAGTGGTAGTACTTCCCCGGACGAACTCTTTCACAAAAAAGCTCTACTACTACTAATGAATGAATGAATGAAAATACTTTATTGCACACCTTTCAAACTAGTAACACAAAAAAAAAGTCATCATTAATTAGATCCTACTATCACACTAATGTTATAAATGACGACTTGACGACCTCTGTGGCGCGGCGGACGAAGGTTTGCCTGCGACGCAGGAGGTTGCGGGTTCGATTCCCGCTTCAGAACAAATATTTTTACGAATTGCAGATATCTGTTCAGGGTGTTCTGGGTATATTCTATGTATAATAACAAAATATCTAGCTGTGTAATATGTTGTATTAAGTATATCAGTTATCTAGTACCCATAACACAAGCTCTGCTTAGTTTGGGAGTATTATTTTATCTGTGGCTTGAATTTGCATATTTGAATTTATTTGTTTTTAAACTGTCGTTAAAAGATAAATTCTCTACCAAATTGTATCGAAATCGGTTCAGCCGTTATAGCGTGATTGAGCAAAACAAAAATTATGACGTTTATTTAAAAAAAACGCTGGACAAGTTCACACAACATTATCAAGCTAAGCAGAGCTTGTGTTATGGGTACTAAATAACTGATATCTCTATATATCACTTATAACTCAAGAACGGGTGAACCGATTTGGCTGAAAATTGGTGGGGAGGTAGCTTAGAACCAGGAGATTGACATAGGGGGGAGGGGGGAAGGGTAGGAGGGGGGGGGGGGGGGGGGGTCACCGGGGGGCTACCCGTGTGAAGCCGGGGCGAGTCGCTAGTACTTAATACAATACATAACATAGATAGATGAACAGAACAGAACAGAACACCCTGATCAAATATCTGCAGACCGCACAAATTTTGTTCCGAGGCGGGAATCGAACCCGCAACCTCCTGCGTCGCAGGCGAACCTTCGCCCGCCGCGCCACATAGGTCGTCTATAATACTAAAGGTCAGCTTACAATACTTAGGGCTGATTTTTCAATTCCCTGATAAAATTATCTGTCATATAAATGTTAGCGCTGTCTTTTTCTTTCATACGACTTAAGAAAAAGTTGGTGATATTTTTAACTGACGGATAATTTTATCTAGAGATTGAAAAATCGACCCTAAGTAGGATAGATCTCATACCTTGAAACAAACATAGCATTGATACGTCTTGAACTCCATTTTCTTCGCCTTCGCACTTTCAATGACATCTTCATCGCTGTCATTCCATGACTCATCATCATCATCAGGTATTTCATCATCATTTGAGGAATCTTCATCATTATTGGTTTTTGAATTTGATAGTTTTATCTTATTTTTGACTCTCCTTTCAAGTAGTGTTCGGTCAAAAGTATCAACCTTGTTTGTTGTTGAATTTTCATGATCATCATCAGGCAATGTCACTTTATCCATAACTACATTACTTGTATGACATTCTTGAAATGGTCTGTTATTAATATCATTTTTGGAATTATCATTGTTATCATGAGCCTTTTCATTACTACAAGTTCCGTCATTATCATTAGGCGACGTGGCTTCATCATTATCCATAACTACATCATTACTTGTATGACATTCTTGTGATGGTCTGTTATTAATATCATTTTTGTTAGTATCATTGTTATCATTAATCGTTTCATTACTACAAGTTCCGTCATTATCATTAGGCGACGTGGCTTCATCATTATCCATAACTACATCATTACTTGTATGACATTCTTGTGATGGTCTGTTATTAATATCATTTTTGTTAGTATCATTGTTATCATTAATCGTTTCATTATTACAAGTTGCTTCATTATCCTTAGGCAACGTGGCTTCATAATTATCCATAACTACATCATTACTTGTATGACATTCTTGTGATGGTCTGTTATCAGGATTTATCTTCATATCATTTTTGGAATTATCATTGTTATCATGAGTCTTTTCATTACTACAAGTTGCATCATTATCACGAACTTCACAATGTTCAATATTCTGACAACCTTTATCACGATATTCACCGTTTTCATTAATCATTGTATTGTTCGCAAAATTTTGATTAGTTTGAGTTTTTGTTGTATCTGTGGGTTTATTGTTGGCAAATTTCTTTTCATCAATGAGATCGATGTTTTCTTCACTGGGTTCATTATTATTATTAGCTGTTTCAGTACTGTTTGTTATAGAATTTTTGAAGTTAAGCTTTTGATCAAAATTATGTGATGAATCAACATTAAGCTCTATATCATCATTGTGCGCCATATCAACATTGGGAAGTGTATCATAATTAAGCGTTGTTTCATCATTAGTTACTTTATCATCATTGATTACTTCATTACCATTGAGTAATGTAACATCATTGACCAGAATACCAGCTTTGGGTACTGTTTCATGATTGGTCAATGATTCATAATTGATCATGTCATCATTGAGTGTTGCTGTTTTATTATTGAGTTTTGTATCATTATTTAGCATTATATCTTGAGCTGTGTCAATAGTATCAGAATAATTATTGAGGTTTTCAGTAATCTTATCATGTTCTTCAGTTTTATATTGTGACATATTTTCACCAGTAGATGTCTCAGCCAGCCTCGTTTTGTAATCTTCAGTTTCATCAGTATTACATTCAGCGTTTTTAAAATTATTTTGACCATCTACATATTTTTGAGCGTTTTCAACATTATTTTCAGCACATTCATAATTAAATTCAGCGTTTTCATCAATATTTTCAGCGTTATTAACATTATCTTCAGTATTTTCAACATTATTTTCTTCATCTTCAGGTACAGGTACAGTTTTGTTTATGTTTGAATCTTCTGGTTTCTTTTTGAAGTATTTTATTTTCACTGGTTCTAGAATAAATAAATCATATATGAAATAAGATTTTGTGAAAATATATTTTTCTTTACAAGCTTGTATAAAATTAGTGATCGTAACCGTGTCTAAACACGACTAGTCTACTATTATCAATCGAGGAGTTCCGTTGTCTCCATCATCAGATCAGCTCGCTGTCACCATCACATTGTATTCTCATCGGAACTTGACAGGTATGCCAAATTTCTGTTGAGGATAACTGCTTTAAAATTCAGTTGCAAGATTCCACCTGGATTCCACCCAGACAAACATACATACATTGCAAGTTAAAATAAAAGCTAGTAAAATACAGTTAGCCCAGTCGACAGGCGGTTTCAGATGGAAAAAGGTCAAAAGTTAATGAAACTTTGGGAGGTTGTTCAGGGATAGTTAATTAGAATTTTCTCAAGTTTTCGACCTCGAGGACCCTGTGCGAAGAACAGTAGTGGGGGAAAACTGCAAAAATTTCAACCTTCCTCCGGTTTTTTCTCAATAATTTTTTTCCCTTACATCCTACGGCAAAAGTACTCAAATCTTTTTTGTAGAACGTAAAATTTACTATAATGTTGACTATTTATACATGTTTTTATGTGGATAGGTTACCATGATATGGCGCTTCGTTCTTTATTTATATAAATTTTCTAAAAAATGCCTTGAAATGCTAAATTCCATCTTATATCTTCTGTTATACCCGAATTATGATAGAATGTTCTTATAATTATGGTTCCTGGTAACATTCACCTACTTTGGGAGCCCCCCACTCCCCTTCACCCAAACCAGTTCTCAAAAGCTGATTTTCTCCGATGATTAAAACCAACCATATTCACATCATCATGTTGGTATTCATATTATAGTGCAGGGGGCTGTGCTTGCAAAAGTTCGGGTCACGCTGTTTGTTTTATGTTTTTAAGACCTTAACCAATATTAAAAAAACAGATTTGCGATTTTTGTTTAAAAATAACGTATTTTGATTCAGTTTTTGCTCAATATCTTAGTGAAGGAAGGGTCTGATCGGTATAGTCACTATGCATACTTTGAAAGTAGCCTAAGTTCGCTACAATTTGTTAAAATTTATAGCACTTATAGACGCACTGTAGGAATCCCAACCGGTCTCGATGAACTAATAATATAACGGTCACAGGAAGGCGGTGGCAGGAGGCGGCTCTAGACCGTTCATCGTGTCATTCTAAGGGAAAGGCCTATCTCTAGCAGTAGTCTTCTACAAGCGAATGTTGATGAACAAAATACCTTTTATCTCTTTCTCCTTAGCTACAGCGGCTTTCATTCTCTCATTGTACATCTCTCTCACTCTCCTCAGCTCGACTATCTCCTGTTTCTCTTTCTCAGCTTTCAACTTCTCCTCTTCGATTTCCTTTTCTCTTTGAAGTTTCTCTTCCAGTTTACGTTTATTTCGTAACGCCTGGAAAATTAGAATAAATTTTATTCAATTCAATTCAATTCAATTCATTTATTTCATTAGTATACCCTCTATTCGCACTAAACGTTTCAGTTCTACCTTTATAATGCGAACTGCTAAGGGGTGGAATACACTACCGTCGTCTGTCTTGCCTGAAAACTATAATCTGGAGAATAGGTGAGTGAATAGGTGCCTTCTAGACCTTTGTGCTCCATCTTCGGCCACATCTTCACTTACCAACAGGTGAGATCGGGCTCAAACAAAGGTGTAACAATGTTAAAAATATAAAAACTTTGGTTGTGTTATATCGGGATAAAAAGTAGCCTATGTCTCAACCCAGGTCATAATCTATCTGTGTATCAAATTACATCGAAATAGCTTCAGCAGTAACCACGTGATTTAGTAACAAATAACAAACAATATTATATTTGGTACAGTGACAGATATGAAGGATTATGTATATGGATTGATGAAGATGGTTAAGATGATGATGATGATGATGGTGGTGGTAATGATGATGATGATGATGATGATCATGATGATAATTATGATGATGGTGATGATGATGATGATGGTGATGATGATGGTGATGATGCTGGTGGTGATGATGACGATGGTGGTGATGATGATGATGCTGGTGATGATGATGAAGATGCTGGTGAAGATGATGATGACGATGGTGATGGTGGTGGTGGTGATGATGATGATGGTGATGGTGATGGTGGTGATGATGACGATGATGATCCTTGGTGATGCTCACCTTAGCTTTTTCTAGTTTTTGAGATCTACGTAATATCTGTTTAATGCGTCGCTTTACGTTTTCATTTTGCTCTTCGTTCACCCCATCGTTCTTTACTTCATCTGAAACTAATCCCACCATACAGTTGATATATGACTATACTATTGGTCAATCGTTTCTCCTTATAAAAAGTATGGGAAAACTTTTTCGCGATTTCTGACTTTTCTAGTACTCAAACCTCAGTCGGTCCCGTAGAGACTTTTGATTCTTATAAGAAACAGTATCGATTGGCATTCAAAAAAAGTTTTTGTGTAAAATTACCATTTTCTTGCTGACTGTACATTTTTTCCAAAATCTGTCAATGCAGATGAGAATATCTCAAAAAGTTATGGATGATCTCCTAGGAACGTTTTCCTGTAACTATAACGGTTAAGGTACCTGCCCTTACTGTCTCGTCTCAACAATCCATCCTGTATATACATTTATGGAGCGTTAGAAAGTTGTACAACATTCTATTATAGGTGTATATGTGTCGTACTCTAACACATAGTAAGTCCACTCGACAACAGATGGCGTTACTAAATCTACATTTACGATAGCGCGTTCACACCAACCGATGGCGCAAGCTTAACAAGCTGATAGACAGACACGTAAGAGTTGCGGGTTCGATTCCCGCTGCGGGACAGTTAGCATGATCTGTTATTAGTTCCGTGTCTGTGTTGTGGTAGCATGGTGCTCGTAGTTACTGATACACACGACACAGGGGATCCTAGTTTGGGGTCAGGACTATGTATGTGACTGTTGGGTGTTATGTTATGTATGATCTGTTATTAGTTCCGTGTCTGTGTTGTGGTAGCATGGTGCTCGTAGTTACTGATACACACGACACAGGGGATCCTAGTGTGGGGTCAGGACTATGTATGTGACTGTTGGGTGTTATGTTATGTATGATCTGTTATTAGTTCCGTGTCTGTGTTGTGGTAGCATGGTGCTCGTAGTTACTGATACACACGACACAGGGGATCCTAGTGTGGGGTCAGGACTATGTATGTGACTGTTGGGTGTTATGTTATGTATGATCTGTTATTAGTTCCGTGTCTGTGTTGCGGTACCATGGTACTCGTAGTTCCTGATACACACGACACTGGGGTCCTAGTGTGGGGTCAGAACTATGTATGTGACTGTTGTTGTTATTACCTCCTCCTCCTATTAACACGTGCCTGATGAAGAAGTCATCAAACTCCACCTCCTTGCCGTGATCTCTCCCTCTTAACGCTGACTCGGTGATGACTTCTGACAGCATGCGTCTTGAATAGTCCAGAGACTCGTATTCGTTGGGGTCATCTAGAGTGTGTGATGAGGACTGTGTGTGTGTGTGTGTGTGTGTGTGTGTGTGTGTGTGTGTGTGTGTGTGTGTGTAGTTATTACCTGCTGCGGAGGGCTCCTGTTTGGAGAACACGTGCCTGATGAAGAAGTCATCAAACTCCACCTCCTTGCCGTGATCTCTCTCTCTTAACGCTGACTCGGTGATGTCTTCTGACAGAACGCGTCTTGAATAGTCTAGCGACTCGTATTCGGTGGTGTCATCTAGAATAGTACCAAGATATTTGTTGCCGTGGTGTGTCCGGCCTGAGGATACACCTCCCTTCTCCTCCCGTGGATGTCGTAAAAGCTGACTTAGCTTTCACGACGCACACAGCTTGCCGGCGATCCTGCGCGTGCGCGCTGCGCAGAGTGCCACAACAGCCTCCTGGCTGTGGTAGCCGATAGGCCAGATTCCCACCTCACTCAGCACTAACATGCATTCGGTTATGGCCAATTACACATATAACTGAGTGCATTTTGCCCATTTGTTAGAATAAAAATTTAACTGTGTTACAGAAGGTATTAATAATCCCATCCCACTAATATTATAAATGCTAAAGTTTGTGTGTGTTTGTTACTTTTTCACGCTAAAACGGCTGGACGGATTTGCATGAAATTTGGAATGGAGATAATTGGACTCCCGGAATAACACATAGGCACATTTTTATCCCGATATTCCCACGGGATCGAGACTTACGCGGGTGAAACCGCGGGGCACTGCTAGTATTTTCATAAGTGCTGTATTTTGTGTATTAACCAAATTATGGATCTGTGAGTCTGAAATAAAGTCTTTTTTTATTTTATTTTTATTACATAAGGGTTATGTAATAGGTTAGTCGCCTTTTACGAAAAAGGCTGTTTTACTGTTTAAGACTTAATTGTTTTACACTTCCATTATGTATCCTTCCTAGTTTAATAAGCTGTATGTTTTCCATGAAAATAAATAAAATAAAATAAAAGAGGTTTGTTTACCTTCAATTTCCTTCTTGTGCACGTCTAACAGTTGTATCTCCTCGTAAGAGTCGGGTTCAATCGGCTCCACTTTAATTTCAACGGAGGCCTTCTCTTCTTTCGCTTTCCTGCAAATTTTTAGACGACTTAAAAAAAAGGAGGTTTTCAATTCACGTGTTTTTAGGGTTCCGTACCAGAAATTATACCAACGAAACCATTATAGGATCGATTTGTGGTCCGTTTGTCTGTCAAGACCCTTTTTTTCAGGAACGTGTGGAGGTTTCAAGCTGAAATTAATATCAAATACTCAGGTCTACTGTGTCTTGGAGATGTGAAAAAATCATACTTCTAAGACAACGCAATCAAAAGATACAGCCGTTAATGCTGCAAATTCTCGACACTCGCAAGGAATCAAAACCTAAAGGGTACTTCCCGTGAACTCAGAATCTTGATATTTGGTACGAAGCAACGTCTAAGGGAAACACAGGTAAGGGAAAAATTGCGAAAAGCATACATTTTTATTTATAAAAATATATTTAACTAGCTGTTACCCGCGACTTCGTACGCGTAATATTATTTTATCCATAATAAATAATAATAATAACTATAACTGGTATTTTTGCTTGACTTAAGTGTGTGTGTAATCTTAGTAGAAAATCTCACTGCGCGCACCGCTGAGGTAAACTCGGTTTTGACACTGTTACTTAATCTGTGTTATGTATGTAACTTACTCTCCCGCGTCCAGTTTTTACTCGCAAATCTCACAATCTGTAATATTATAAAGAGGAAAGATTCTTTGTTTGTTCGCATTGAATAGGCTAAGAAACTACTGAACCGATTTGAAAAAATATTTCACTGTTGGGTAGCTCCTAGCTACACTATCTCCGGGTACCATAGGCTATATTATATTTCCATAAAATTAGGGATCCTTACTAAAACTCCAATAATGTAACCCAAGGTGTAAAATAATTTTGTTTGTATGGATAAACTAAAACACTTTTTTACCGATTTTAAAAATTCTTTCTCCTGTAGAAAGCTAAATTATCATCAAGTAACATAGGCTATGGTTTATTAACTTTCACCCGCGGCTTCACTCGCGTATTTGTATGTGTGTTTGTAATGGATAAACTCAAGAACGACTTGACCGATTTTAAAAATTGTTTAACCCATAGAAAGCTACATTATGGCTATAGGAATAAGGGGCGGGAGGGGAGGGGGAGCGGGTAGAGGAACTGTTTTAACTGTTTTTTGCTTGACTATGTCTCTTATATTTTGTAAGATACCGTCTAACGACCTATGAAACGACACCATACTTAAGTTTTTAAATTTAGGGATCCCATTTTAACCATGTCCTGAAAATATTTTGACCTTAATGACTTCACCGTGAAACTAACTTTGAAATTGTCTAAATACGCTGAAATCTGGCTAAAACCTAAAGTGTATTTATTTATAAAGAAAATGTTCCCATTCTTTTTTTCAGATAAATTTCAGGTACTGCCGAAACTTACGTTGGCTATTTTTTTTTTTTTATTTACTTGTGAATTTTCTTGTATCTACTACGAGCGGTTTCCGAATTATGAATCATTTTAGTTTTACATTAAAAGCCATTTTGGACCCCTTCCAAGGTGATTTCTCGAAAACCCTTTCTTAGTACACCCCTACACCCAAAACAGAATACATCGTCCAAATTTCATGTGCCTAAGTCCAGCGGTTTATACTGTGCGTTGCAAAACGCAAAGTGTATACGTTAAAAGCCCATTTTGGACCCCTAATACGGCGAATTTTCCAAATTCCTTTCTAAGTACACCTTTACACCCTAAAAGGAATACACTCTCCAAATTTTAAGTCTCTACTAATATTTTAAACTTACTACCCCTTTCCTCATGATGATTTTATTTAGCAATAAATATACAATAACTTTTACTTTATACCTACAGGTTTGTACGGAACCCTCGGTGCGCGAGTCCGACATGCACTTGGCCGTTTTTTTTTGTTTGTTACCTCATATATCCGACATTTATTGGAGAATTTTTTTTTTTTTTTTTTGACACGATGTACTTTGAGATTGGTCCCATTTTCATCAAAATCTGGTTCTGATAATGGGATCCATGAGAAATTGAGGGAACTCCACAAATATTATAGACACACATATAGCGATTTCGTTATTTTCAGCAACAAGTCAATCATGTGCATTCAGAAAGTGTCATTTGGTAAAGTGGAACTGATGAAGAAGACCAGAGATGGCTATTGGAACTACTCACTGATAAGTATTTCACGGGTGGCGATAAGGGTGACTTTCCGATATCCGATTGAGATGAAATTTGTCATACCTGTCAAGTTCCAATGACAATACAAGATGGTGACAGCGAGCTGATCTGATGATGGAGACGGAAGGTGGACAACGGAACTCCTCGATGGATAATAGTAGACTGGCCGTGTTTAGGCTCATTGTGACCAGCACACGGTTACGATCACTAATTTTATGAAATCTTGTATAGAGGATAAATTCCTAGCTTCGAAGTTTTTTTTTTCGTCCGAAGCCGTTGACAGAACCTTGTGTACTTACATAATGGCTTTTGTATGGGTGCCTTTTCTCGTGATCTTGTATCTGATGTTGTGTGTATTCCAATAGTGCATCTTTAGGTACATATGCCTTTTGTACACTATTTTATTATCACATATTTTGCATTCCAAATCCTGAAAACAAAAATAACCCAACAGTCAATTCAAAATCAATAAAAACATTATTTATGCAGTAGAAAAGTAGAGTATGCTCCTCTGGAATAAAGCCTGTCTTCGTCTTGTGCAGCTTGAACCCCTCGCTTCACTCAGGACTCTATATAAGTAGAGAATGCTCCTCTGGAATAAAGCCTGTCTTCGTCTTGGGCAGCTTGAACCCCTCGCTTCACTCAGGACTCTATATAAGTAGAGTATGCTCCTCTGGAATAAAGCCTGTTTTCGTCTTGGGCAGCTTGAACCCCTCGCTTCACTCAGGACTCTATATAAGTAGAGTATGCTCCTCTGGAATAAAGCCTGTCTTCGTGTTGGGCAGCTTGAACCCCTCGCTTCACTCAGGACTCTATATAAGTAGAGTATGCTCCTCTGGAATAAAGCCTGTCTTCGTCTTGGGCAGCTTGAACCCCTCGCTTCACTCAGGACTCTATATAAGTAGAGTATGCTCCTCTGGATTAAAGCCTGTCTTCGTCTTGGGCAGCTTGAACCCCTCGCTTCACTCAGGACTCTATATAAGTAGAGTATGCTCCTCTGGAATAAAGCCTGTCTTCGTATTGGGCAGCTTGAACCCCTCGCTTCACTCAGGACTCTATATAAGTAGAGTATGCTCCTCTGGAATAAAGCCTGTCTTCGTCTTGGGCAGCTTGAACCCCTCGCTTCACTCAGGACTCTATCTATATAACTCTATAGTCCCTCGTTACGCTCAGGGTTCAATATGCCGCCCGCGACGTAAGACACTGCTTTATTCCCTTAAGAACAGCCAATTCCAGTACTTTCGATAAAACGCTGGTGCTCAGCTCGTACGTGATTATGATGTTGTAACAATTTTCTCGTTAGATGTTTTGTACAAATATGTATCTTGAAGAATATATCTAGATACGTAAAGAAACTTATTTTTTTCATTTACCACTTATTTCTGTATAAGCCTTCAAAAATCAGCTTATTTGCACAATGTTACCTGAACTTTGGATGTTCATAATGTACTTATAAACTGTAAAAGTAAAAAAAAGGGCTTCGGGGGAATCTCACCCATGTTGTCTAGAATCTAAATTACAAACATTTTATTCACAAACTTGGTAAGACTTTCTCAAAAAAACGTACGTGCTGGAACAAGTTTTAAAATATTTTGCGCGTTTATTGCCGTTTCGCAAGTAAGTAGCGGAATTTTCCGAATTCCAACCAAAGGATCTGGCACTGGCTCTCATTTTACACAGTGCCTCTCTTTCTAACATTGAATTGGACGAACCTACAAGATTTTAGTTCTAATCGAAATGGGGCCCCTTAATGCATAATGTAACAACACACTATGTTGCACTATGTTGATACTATGGGCACGTACAATGGAGCTATTAAGCGGAACATTTAGGTTAATCTTATGTAACAGATACTCAATTATATACTCACATGATCATATATACTCAATATGATCATTGGCGTGTGCGTACTTGAGATGCATCACTATACTGGGCTTGTTGTGTGTGACCAGTCCACATATATACTCAATTATACACTAACATGATCATATATACTCAATTATATACTCACATGATCATTGGCGTGTCCGTACTTGATATGCATCACTATACTGGCCTTGTTGTGTGTGACCAGACCACATATATACTCAATTATATACTCACATGATCATTGGCGTGTCCGTACTTGAGATGCATCACTATACTGGCCTTGTTGTGTGTGACCAGTCCACATATATACTCAATTATATACTCACATGATCATTGGCGTGTCCGTACTTGAGATGCATCACTATACTGGGCTTGTTGTGTGTGACCAGTCCACATATATACTCAATTATATACTCACATGATCATTGGCGTGTCCGTACTTGAGTGCATCACTATACTGGGCTTGTTGTGTGTGACCAGTCCACATATATACTCAATTATATACTCACATGATCATTGGCGTGTCCGTACTTGAGATGCATCACTATACTGGGCTTGTTGTGTGTGACCAGTCCGCATATATCACATATATACTTGAATTTCTGCTTGTGTATGTGTTTAGTCTGTATGTGTTTTAGTAGATAGTTCTTTGAGTAGAATCTGAAAAACATATAGGTACCTTAAATTATTTTTTGCCTGTTGGAAGGAGTGTGACTTATATTGAAAATATAATAATGGTAATTCGGGGACAAACAGGAATCGTCAATACCCGTTTGTCCGTATGGGGACAGATTCGGGTAGACGGGAACTACACAGTTTTTTGTGAAAAATATATTTTTAAATACAAGCTTTTATAAAATTAGTGATCGTAACCGTGTGCTGATCAAAATGAGCCTAAACACGGCCAGTCTACTATTATCCATCGAGGAGTTCCGTTGTCCACCTTCCGTCTCCATCATCAGATCAGCTCGCTGTCACCATCATATTGCATTGTCATCGGAACTTGACAGGTATGACAAATATCATCTCAATCGGTTGAGGATAACTGCTTTAAAATTCAGTTGCAAGATTCCACCCGGACATACATACATACATTGCAAGTTAAATAAAAAACTTGTAAGAAACATATATAGATACATGCCTTTTTCCCCGAAAGGGTAGGCAGAGCCTCACTGGGTCTCTTTTCACAGAGGGTTGCACGTATCGTGGAATATAGACGTGACAAGTGGTGAGCCCATCGCTGCCATTGCATCCCACGACTGACTCGGCTAACGCTTTCTTCCAGTAATAACACATTCCATAATAAGCTAGCAGCCAGGACAAATCTTATACCAACAAATCTTATCAACAAGTCCGGGTAATCCCTTACTCGGCTTTTATGACATCCGCGGGAGGAGACGGTGGGGTCTATGCTTAGGCCAGAACAGCACAGCGCAGAAAAAAAATGTGTTCTCACCTAGAGCCGCAGTACGCGCACGCGTGGTGCAGTACGCGCACGCGTGGTGCAGCTGATATGTTCTCACCTAGAGCCGCAGTACGCGCACGCGTGGTGCAGCTGATATGTTCTCACCTAGAGCCGCAGTAGTGGCACTCGACCCCGCGCGTGCGCTCTTCGTGCATGACGCGCTCGTGCCGCTGCACATGCGCACGACGCACGAACGTGCGGCCGCAGTACGCGCACGCGTGGTGCAGCTTCGGGTTGTGGATCGCGCTGTGCTTCGTCAGCGAGTTCTGTCGGATACGACGTCATTATCAGCGACGTCATGACAGATTTGTCTGAGGCATTTGATTGTGTTCATCATGAAACATTGACCAGGAAACTACATCACTATGGTATTAGGGGTGTTGCTCTTGACCTCCTCGCGTCTTGCTTATGTGACATAATACAAAGAGTCGACATAAATGGAACGCGTTATCCGGGGTCAATGGTTACAATGGGTGTACCACAAGGATCTGTACTGGGACCATTCCTATTTTTAATTTATATTAATGATCTACCTCAGCTTGTAAGGGATGATCACGAGATTGTATTGTTTGCAGATGACACGTCTCTTTTATTTAAAATGAAGCGAAGTCTGGCAGTTTTTGACGATGTTAACAATGCAATCTCTAAAGTTGTGAAATGTTTCAATGTCAACAACTTATTGCTGAACGAAAAGAAAACAAAGTGCTTTAGATTTGTACTACCAAATGTTACACAAGTAAAAGCTAATGTTCAAATCAAAGACGCAGAAGTGGATTTTGTGAACACCGCTGTATTTTTAGGCATAGCCTTAGATAATAAGCTTCAATGGGGGCCCACACATAGATAAGTTGTCGAAGAGACTTAGTTCTGCGGCATACGCAGTTAAAAAGATCCGTTTCTTTACAGACGTAGATACAGCTAGACTGGTTTACTGCAGCTACTTTCACAGCATTATGTCTTACGGCATATTGTTGTGGGGGAGTGCTGCAGATATAAACACCATATTTGTGTTGCAGAAGAGGTCTGTTCGTGCCCCAGAGAATCATTTCGAGAAGAATCTAAAGAAATAAACATCTTGACATTTCCATGTCAATATATTTATGAAAACCTGATGTATGTTCGCAAAAATATAAACTTGTTTAGTAAAAAAAGCGCCGATCATAATGTAAATACTAGGAACAAAGATACACTCGCTGTTCCCACTATCAGGCTTCATAAAGTTAGTAAATCGTTTAAAGGACAATGTGTACGCTTCTATAACAAGATCCCAAGCGACGTGCTAAAGTTGTCGATAAACAAAGGACAATGCAAATATCTCTACGAGATTTGGTCCAAGTGCTGCTCCGCGATAATTTCTTCTGAAATGTTACCGTGGCATTATATCTTGAAGAAAAAACAAAGGCGCTTACAAATCGGCCCTGGGGAAAATAAATAAATAAGCTTTTACTATGGTAATTTTTATGTCCTGAAACATTTAATTAGATTTCGGTAATTCGTACTAGTAAAGATGGTCAGATAATAATGATGACTAATAATGATAAATAATACAAAAAGTATATACATTAAAATATTTTTATTCTGATACATGTTATAAAAACAAAGTATATGATACATGTAAAACATTTGTAACAATATTTATATTTTTCAGACAATCAACCAATCAATACTTTTATATCAGGCTTAATGGAAAATGAAAACCTAAACAATAAGCCCATAGCAATAAACACCTTAAAACTGACATACATATGTAAAATACTTTATTTTAGTGCACACGTTTAGACGGCGACGAATGACGCAACTCCGCAGTGTCTCGTGTCAGACGTCCGAAGAACCTCCTGAACTTGACACCTTTCGGCCAAAACTCTCCATTTATTAAGGTCGATAGATAGATATTTTATGGTACACATTAATCGTTATCAACTATCACATCGTCCAAAAATAGAGCAGGACGATTGATAGTGTCTTTGTGTCTGGCGTATGCGAGAAACCATACTACAGTCATTGTGTGAGCACATACACCAATTGTTCTTCTGCCTGTTAAGCAATTACAACAATAATTACTTATGCTCTCTATTCCTCGTAAGTTCTCGTCAACTAATAAGTAGCAAAAATATGTTTTAGAACTGCTGTGGCGACTTCTAATACGCGATCTTAAAAGCCAAATGTTGGTAGTAGGCAAGTCAAAATTGTTTAAATCGGGTATATCATCGTTGTTGGCGTATATTTCTATGATATAGTCTCCACCGCGGATATGTTCGCTATAGTAACTTGCAGCAAGTTTCAGCTGATAAGTTCCTACTGAAAACAAAATCAATTCGTCTTCTGTCAACACAGGAAAATGTGGGAGATGAGGTAAGTGTCCCGATATATTATTAAACTCAATTCTGTGTCTGTTTAAATTCCTTGCTTCTACGTAGTCTGCCAAGTGGTTTGGAGTATTCACTCTATTTCTTATTATTCCAATGAATTCCGCGGCATGTATATTGTCCACTAGGGGTATATGAAAGGCATTAGTAAGTGCCGCAGCAATTCGAAAATCCTCATATTTGTGCAACATTGATTTATTAAAATAGGTATGACGGAAAATCCTAAAGTCCCGTTTAAAGCGGCCGTTTACTACTTCCACTGGCCAACGACAAATAGTGCACATCCTGGACTTATTGCCCTGCATAGTTGTTAACTGGGTCGCTGTTCTTGTTTTTATCTCGGGCATAATGGCTACGTACCCATAAGATTCTACTTTAGCTACGACATCACGAAATCCCCTGTCCAAGATAAAGACGTCTCCATTATTAAAAAAGTAAGGTAGAACGCTGTACTCATATTCCAATATTTCTTTTAAAATCGTAGCGTCATTTTTTGTTGCTGAGTCCCTCACCCTGTGTACCTCTCACATCTAGGATATATCCATCACAAGTTACTATCATAAATGGTTTCAGAAGATTTCGGTATTTATGCGGGCTATAAGTTTCCTTTTGAAATCTGAAATTGCTACTTTTCTGTATATATATGTAAGTAGCATCACAAATAACAATAGCTTTGGTACCGTCTGGATTTCCAAACAAAGTGTTTGGTAGCAATAGGTTTCGACTCGCAACCTGTTCGCGAGAAATATGGTCAAAACCTAAGTGAATAGGCACGAAATCTTCATTCAAGCATTGCCTTGAAATGTTTAGGGAGTCTTTCTACGTTCTGCCGGGTCATATGAAATATTGAACCTAATCTATCATCTGCTTCTCCGGTTCTTATTTTCGCTAAGTAAATACCTAACGCAGTTTTTGATTTTCGCGTTCTGAGGGGCAAAGATGGAGTTTCTTCTAATACTCGTAGAAATTCATCCCGCGTGCGGCCTATCCAGTATTGCAATTCAGCACCGTCGAACTCCTCTATTTTCTCAAAATTCAGCAAATGGTTTGTAGTTTTTTTTTAAAGTTCGATTATGCCCATTGTTTGTTGCGGGTTGAAATCAAAGCGCTGGTTCGGAGCATCTAATAACACTTGCCAAGAGTCCGTTTGTGAGTGTTCGTTGCATACACGTGCGTTCGGTGGGATATAATAATTATATCCCATAATTAATTTCATTTTTAGACTTTCGGCCATTCTACGGCGAGTTGTATTTTGACAGCCATGGAATATGCATGAGTTGGAGGTATTTGGCGCGCGGAAGTATCCAGGCAGGTTAAATTGGATATTGTTGTCAACAATGACTGGGTTTTGTTGCTCCTCAGGTTGTTGAATGCCAGGTTGTCGTTGCTCTTCAGGTTCTTGAATGCCAGGTTGTTGGTCCTGAGGTTGTTGCTCATCAAGTTGTTGGTCCTGAGCTAGTTGAATCCTGGGTTGTAGGTTATCCTCAAGTTCTTCAACCTCTGGATGATAAACTGCAGGTTGTTCGTGATCTACATCAGGGTCTAGATCTACAGGATGGTGTGGTGCTAGACTTCCTCGCCGAGCTCTCGTCCAGCAACGTAAACAGATGTGTTCTTCATTGTTGAACAAGATCTGAAATAACAAAACATGATTTTGGTAGTAAGGTAAAAAATTTTTTACGCAGTGATATAGTAAGATAAGTCTGACGAGAATGGCTTAGTTTATGCTATGCGAACGCCACAAAGTAGCACAATAGCCCCTCGATTGTTTAGCCGCCACCGGCCAGCAAAACGCGCGACTCGACAAACGCTGTGGTGGCGGCGCAGCGTACGAGCCGGGTGGTAATAGCGACACGCGGACAGGTCCAACCTGCTGTGTTTTACGCCCGTAAATACATCATTACTCGATGGTTCAGTCAACGCGGTCACTCATTCAAAATGAGTTGTCACGATTATTATGATGTTCGACTTTTTCACTAGGAGTCTTCGTCGAGTTCTTCTTCGTTCTTAGTAGTCATAACTTGTCTTAAATAAAAATAACTAAGCCTCACGTAATTAATGGATGCCCCCTAACCGGTTTGTCGAATTTAGACATAGGTACTTAACAGCAGCAGAGCTCCTTGTGAAAGAGTTCGTCCGGGAAGTACTACCACCATACCTATTTCTGCCGCCAGCAGTATGTGAGCATTACTGTATTCCAATTTGAAGGGATGGGATCGGATGGGTGCTGGTGAAGTTACAGGCACATGAGACTTTTGTTTTTTTATGCCTCAGGCAGGATGACGGGCGCAGTGCAATGTCACAACTGGCCCAAATAATAATAAATGGAAGCACTAGTATAATCTACCACGCAGAGATTTGAATGATACTATAACCATTATAGCCCACAGACTTTGTCTGTAACGCTCCGCAGCGAGTGCTAGTCAATACACTGTAATTATATTAAAACCTTTATGTCAAGCTCTGTTTGTGTGGTCCATCGTAATAGGTCTTAAACACCGACATAGCACGTTTTCTTCCACAGTCCGAACTTAAATTAAAACTGACTTAATAATATGTCATAAAAAAATATTTAACTTACCTCACGAGGACATGCTGATCGTATATTTTCGATTGTATGGGGATGTAAGTCACGAATATCCGCATTTAAAGTATATCTCCGAATCCGTAGCACAGAAACATTGCACAGTAAACACACAACTTGCGCTTGTGGATGAAACATAGTTCACTAGAAATATCTAAGTCCGGTAGGTATAGCCAAGGTCAATGTAGTAAGAATCAATCGAAGTTCAAGATAACAAATAGCCAAAGTCATAAAAGATAATCACAGAAGTTTAGGGCGCACAGTAACGTTCGTATGACAACCAAACCAATGAACGACTGGCGTGCGCATCCGTCGACGCCATCGACGGATGCGTAAGCACGGTGCGCGCACTCAGGTAGGAAACCTTCAGCGGCCGGGTTCTCGGTATAACAAGTTGAAGGCCGGAGAGTGACAGAGACAAAATATTGTCTACTCGCTTCTTTCTTGTATAGAATTAAATATTAATAGAGCTACAAGTTGTGTAAAACTGATTTCAAATCAATTTTTAGAAGAAATAAAAATTGCGGTTTATTCAATATTGATAGGCTATTATCTTTTTTCCTCCGGGTTAGATTTTTTTAGTTCCATTGTGAAAGTTACTTCTTGTGATAATGTCCATCGATTGCCATGGGTTTTATTTGAGAGCAACCATTTTGACTTTTTTTGGACTGAAGACTTGCATTATCCTTTAAATACTTAATTAAAAATATACTTTCTAAAAAAGCGTACTATAAAATCTCAGATTATTTAGATGATAATAAAGCTTGGGACTGAACTTGCTCCAACTCAGCCAAAACAAATGTATAACTAATAATAAGAGTGCAAACTATAATTATTTTATAAAAAGTGACAAAAAAACCTATAGTCCAGTAACTTTATACATCACTAGTATGCGTCAAATCCGGTAGTTCTGATTTTTTGCAGACTTGTTTATGATGTTGGCCTTATGAGTAATCCATGTTTTTGACCTCGAGCGCCGAACGCAACCTTGTCAAAAATCGAAAAATTCGTTTTGTTTTTCAAGTTTTGGCGATTATAACCCTAAAGGACTAGTCTTTGTGAAAACTTTCTTTAAATTTGCTTCAATATGATACCCGTGCGAAGCCGGGGCGAGTCGCTAGTAAATTATAAATTAAAACCTACACTACCAACACAAATAATTACAAAACACAAAAAATAAAAAACAATACACATTTAATTTCGTACCTTGTCCTTGAAAGCCACTGAGCATCCCGGCTGAGTGCAGCTGAAGGGTCGTTCTTGCAGGTGTGTGCGCAGGTGGGATGCTAAGTTGTTTTTGTTCATGAGGCGACGCCCGCATATAGGACAGTCGCAGACCAGAGCTCGCTCGTGGATCGAGTTCTGTGGAGACATGGTTAAGATTAGAGCCATCTGCTGGACAACACAGAAGGTAAGATACCTATGAGTCCGGCTGCGTATATAACTGTATACTAAGTCCATGATATAACTACAGACATTTCACCGTAAGTTGGCACCCCTCTCTTGCTGCCATTTCCGAAAAGAGACGTTGTCTACTTTTATTTTCCTAGTGTTTTCTTGAGTTATTTTGTGTTATTTTGGTGGCATTTTAACTAATGTAGCTCGTTTAAAAAGCACAAGTGTAGTGAAATGAAATGGAAGTGAATTGCGTGACTTTTGAAATTGGTGGAAATTGTCTACCTAAGTTTTAGTAAAATTGCCCACCGTTTTACTAAAACATGACTCGACTGTGACTTTGACTGACGACTTGGAAGGAGTGTAATGTTGCAAAATATATTGGAAATACAGATACTTGAAAATGGCAAATGCACAAGCCGTGCGGCGCCAATTATAAAGAAAAAAAAATGGCACCTGCCACGGAGTATTTAAAGGTGCCAACTTACGGTGAACGGTCTTTACAACTGCACGTCAAACTAGTATAATTTACAGGTCTAGCGCTTAACTGAGTAAGTCCCTGAGGTATGGGAGCGGTACGGGAGGGGTGTTTTCGTTTATATTATGTCACATGTCATCTGATAATTAGAGAGATGAAAACACCCCTCCCGTACCGCTCCCATACCCCAGGGACTGACTCAGTTAAGCACTAGTACTTACAATATGCATCTGCCTGTGCGCATTGTTCTTGAACACCCTGTCACATCGGTCGCACGGGAACTTCCTCATGTCCACGTCTAAATGTGTCTCCGCGATGTGGTGTTTCAATGCCGCTCTATACCCCAGGGACTGACTCAGTTGAGACTGACTCAGTTAAGCGCTAGTTCTTACAATATGCATCTGTCTGTGCGCATTGTTCTTGAACACCCTGTCACATCAGTCGCACGGGAACTTCCTCATGTCCACGTCTAAATGTGTCTCCGCCATGTGGTGTTTCAATGCCGCTCTATACCCCAGGGACTGACTCAGTTAAGCGCTAGTACTTACAATATGCATCTGTGCGCATTGTTCTTGAACACCCTGTCACATCGGTCGCACGGGAACTTCCTCATGTCCACGTCTAAATGTGTCTCCGCGATGTGGTGTTTCAATGCCGCTCTATACCCCAGGGACTGACTCAGTTGAGACTGACTCAGTTAAGCGCTAGTACTTACAATATGCATCTGTCTGTGCGCATTGTTCTTGAACACCCTGTCACATCGGTCGCACGGGAACTTCCTCATGTCCACGTCTAAATGTGACACCGGGATGTGGTGTTTCAATGCCGCTCTATACCCCAGGGACTGACTCAGTTGAGACTGACTCAGTTAAGCGCTAGTACTTACAATATGCATCTGTCTGTGCGCATTGTTCTTGAACACCCTGTCACATCGGTCGCACGGGAACTTCCTCATGTCCACGTCTAAATGTGTCTCCGCAATGTGGATTTTCAATGCCGCCCTGTTTTTATAGCTGAAACATTTCAATAAAATTGAATTAAATAATTATAAAAACCCTTCCGTGAATAATATTAATTATTTTATATTTTATAAAGAGGGCAATGGCTCGCACTGAGCGGATTAGTGCTAAACGGGACGCGGGGGGAGTGCGTCGCGTTCACTCACCTTGAAAAAGACTCTCGAAACGGGTCGAAACTATGTCGGTGCTTACACCGATATAACAGTACGTGAAAATATCCCGTTTTTATAATAGTAGTTTATGCAACTGTCATATAAGAAGGGGTATTAAAACACGAGAGTCTGTTTATCGCATGAGGCGAAGCCGAATGCGATAATAGGTTGACTCGAGTGTTTTAATACCTAAGTTATATGCAGTTTCATACACTACTTTATCTTCACTCATAGTCTGGCGGAGTGAAAATCTCGCCATCACTACTCTCTTCTCCAATCATATTTTAATCACTTATAGGATTTTAGTAAACTTTTTTGGAATCCCGAATACAAAAACACGATCGGCAAAAAAATGTATGGGAAGCGCGGGAAATTAAGTTCAAACTACGCATGCGTGCTGTTACGCCACCCGGAGATTATAGGTTTTTAAAAAAAAAGGCGTTTTAAGGTGAATATGTTTATTCACCGAACAAAATGAAAATGAACTTAAAAAACGATAAACTTAATGAAATTCGGTAAAGCCGCTAGTGTCGCGCTCGGATGTTGGTACTGAACCGAAATGCAGGTGGGCTGGTTCTCGTGGGAATCGAGGAACAGCTTATAATGCATTTTCGTAAGGTAGAAATTAAAGTGATTATTAGACAAAATTGTCAGCAGAGCTACTATCATCTAGGGGTTATAACAACCCCCCCGATAAGATGAAACTTACACGGTTTAAGAAAATCGTGAAGTTTCAGGAAGAACGGAGACATGGAAGCAGAACAGCTCTGCTGTGTCATTATTATCGCCGTATCGTTTTGATTATTTAAAGTCGAGGGAATAGTAAAAGCGTGTTTACCGAATTTCTTCCTTAAAAGATACAAACATATAGGAAACATTAAAATAATCGTAAATAAGGGTACAAGTCGTTACGATAGGATAACTAGAATGATATTACATGAGTTAAGAGAATCGTTTAACACACATTTGTCTTTACTTACACTTACACAAATATATTTATTAGAATGAATCAATAACGTAAATAGTTTAATGTTTTCCAGAACAGGCATAGCAATGCTTTTACAAAAGTTGTACATACTTCTTATGATGTAATAGTAAACTTCTCGTAACGAACATGATTTTATTATCTTAATGCAGTAAACACTTAGTCTACCTATGTCTAGGATTACATGAATGTTATCTAAATCTAAAGTAAGAAGAATAAACATTATGTTTTAACTTATACATAAACTATAATTAAGGCACTTCTGCCAGTTTAACCTCGTCGTAATGGTGTTTAACATGGCGACGATTTATTACAACTGATAGAGTGTTGTTGCCGTGAATTTTCACGACCTTGAAAGGGCCTTTCCATAATGGAGATAAGGCTTTTCTTAGCCTTAAATGATTTTTAATGAAAACAAAGTCTCCTACTTTGTATTTTTTTGCTTTAGATTTTTGATCGTAGTACGTTTTAGAATTACTTTTAGATTTAAGTATATTTTCTATCGCTTTTTGGCGGGAATAATTAAGTCGTTGTTGTAATACCCGGACGTAATCAGGATAGGTTACGTTTGGGGCTGTTTCGTAGATTGAATTTGGAATAAAGGCTTTGTGTCCATATACAAGCTCATATGGAGTGTAATTTGTAGTACTATGTATGTTTGTATTGTAGGCTAACATGGCTGTGTAGACGTAGCGGGGCCAGGTAGTCTGGTTTTCGTCCACATAGGATTTTAAGTACTCCTTTAGGGTGGAGTGGCTACGTTCTAATGCTCCTTGTGTTTGGGGGTGATAGGGTGTAGACCATCGACGTAAATAAAATGAATGGACGGGCCTTAGGGAACGATAGTTTTGAAGCTTCTAAACAGACCTAGCTAGTATACTTCGCTTCAGTCAGTCTTTGTCACGGCAACGAGTGACAGCTATGCTGAAAACTACCAAAATTAGATACCTTGGTAATACAATGCCTTCCTGTGCTTTTCTGCAAGTGCAAACAACACAAGAAATACAAATAAAGCTTCAGGCATCGCATTTAATTCGTAAGTAAAGGTTTTGTAATATAATTTTCATCAATTGATAAAAAACTTATAAATCGTCGTGTGGTAGGTAAACTACATAACTAACACATTTTGCGAAATCGACTTTATTGCATGGTTATGATGGCCCATACATGTCGATGGACACGTCTTGCACTAGAGGACGAGCGACAAGGAGGACTACGCCCCAGGACATTATCTCAATGTTCCCCACTCTGAATGAAAGTTAACAGACACAAGTTTATACTCGTAGATAGTTTTAATTTTAGTCGACATACCTTTTTCTTTTTGATACTTAGAATTATTGTGTTCCACAATTTTTTTTCATTTTGTTGATTTTATAAGCATTAGTCGTATGATAAGTTTGTAATGTCACTTACTTTGAATTTATAAGTCTGCTAAAATAATGTAGGTGTTTCAGTAGTTTTCTAATATTCAGTCTTGATAAAAAGAAATGATTATAAGTTGGTTTTATTTTAAAATGTATTTTAATATTATATAAATCTATACCCATGGATAGGATTGTCATATTCAAATAAGTAAATAATAGATCATTTCAATTATAAAAATGTGTCTCTCTACTAACATTATCATAAGCGCGACTAACAAAATATGGACAATGTATGAAATAAATAAATTGAATTGAATTGAATTGAATTATTCAAAACTTTGGCGAGGGAAAAATACATAGTCGTTTTTTTATTTTTTTCTCTTAATCAAAAGAACTAAAATGTATTATCATTAAATTCGAAAATAGATACAGTACCAATCTATAACATATCAAAACACGGACTGAAAAATTAGTTACGATAAAAAAGTTATTGCCATTTTTGACGCAATAAAACAGTAAATCGCGTTTTTCTCGCGATGTTGGTTTTGTTGTTGTTATTACTTATTTAGTTTTCCAACTACAGCGACGAAATATTTGACAAGACTTCACGCATGACGGATGGTCCGGTACAGACTGCAAAAAAATCTGATGCCTAAGGGGTATCGTATTGATTTAGAATTGTAATTTGCATTATTTACGTCAAAACATTGCTAAGCACGTCGCTTTAGGTAATTGCATATAATATGTAATGGCATGTTAATTAACCTTATAGCTTTCCAAAAAAAATCTAAGGTAAACAAAAATGGATAGAAGTCATAAGACGAGCAAGAACAGACGATTTTTGGAAGTGGAATACATTTTCCCGTATTTGCTCTGATCATTTTCTACACAATGAATTCTATACGCCAAAAAACGGTTAGTAGTAGTAGAGCTTTTTTGTAAAAGAGTTCGTCCGGGGAAGTACTACCACCATACCTGTTTCTGCCGCAAAGCAGTAGTGCGCGAGTAGTGCGTGTTCCGGTTTGAAGGGTAAGGGTGCCGATGAAATTACGGCCACATGGGACTTTTCATCTTTATGTTTCAGGGTGGCGGGCGCAGTGGAATGCCACATAGGGCGCGTCCTAGGTGGACGTGACCTGAGGTAATGCACTGTTCATAGGCAGAGGGTACCACTTAACATCAGGTGGGCCATCTTCTTGATCTGTCATTCCAAGTAGTATAAAAAAACTCATTGTGCAAAATTCTTAAAACTGCACTCTGCAGTTTCTTAAATACTGGAATTTTTATACATTAATGTTTCCGTACGATTTTTATGATATTTTCTTAGTTTATTGAGTGATGAAAAATATATTTTTCACAAATTGATTGAGCTGAAGACCTTAGGTGCACTTGCTTTTCTATTGATTTATATTGTGTATGTTTGAGAGCTGAAAAATAGATACGTAACTACATAAAACAGAAGGGAACCTTGTATTTTTGTAAAAGTTTCATTCAATAATTGCATTTTTTTCGGCGATTTTTTGTACTATAAACCTACTGAAATAACTTTAGAAAACACATTGCATCTGTTAAAGTATTAAGTATTAAAAAAATACAGTTTTTAAGAAGTTCAATAATTTAATTTCACCTAGTTTATTTACAAGACCGCCAGGAGTGGCGCTATAGAGAAGAGCCCTTTACTCAGCAGTGGCTGGATAGATAGATAGATAGATAGATAGTTTATTTGTTGACCGTACCCTAAATCCGAATTGTCTTATTTTTCACGGACGTTTTGTATGGGTAAGGCCAGTCCATTTATTTTAATTTGGTCGAAGGTGTAGACCATAATTGCTTAATTTTGAGAAAAGAACAAGTTTGTTTAAATAACTCCGAAGTGAAGTTTGTTCCTTGATCAGTTAGTATATGTTTTGGAATACCGAAAACAGATATAAAGTGTACTAGGCATTCACAGGATTCTTCGGCAGTAGCGTTAGGAATTGGGTATGCTAGGGAGAATTTGGTCAAGTCGTCTTGTAAAGTTAGAATGAATCTATGATTCGCAGCGCCAACTTCCGGCAAAGGTCCTACAATGTCAAGGCCAATGCGCTCAAAAGGTTGCGTAGATGTGCTAGTTATCTGCATTGGAGCGCGATTTGTTTGTCTCAGCGCTTTGTTAGTTTGACAGGGTAAGCACTTTTTGACGTATGTTTCCACGTCACTGCGCATGTTCTTCCAATATAATTTTTCTTGAATTCTTTTGAGCATGTGAGTATTTCCGAGATGACCAGCTATCGGAATATCGTGATTTTCTTTCATTATTTTCGGTATCTCTGAGAGTGAAGGATATATTATAGAATTTTTATATACATGAATGGTTATACCTGTATTATTAAACAAGTACATAAACATATTATATATTTTAATGAATTGATGGGTATCAAAAGGGTTATTGAAGTCTGTTATTGCAATATCGGTGATAGTGTCTTTTTCGAGGATAAACTCGTTTCTGTGATGCCTTATGCTCTTGTAGATATCCTCATAGTCCGATTTGTCAAAATGGTGGACCTTGACAAATAGAAAGTGGTATTTTTTGTTATCATGACTGAATGATATAGATGAGTTGAAAGACCGTTCTTTATAAATAATGTTCGAGGTGTCAGTTATGTTATCAAGAATATTTTGTATGACATGATTTGATTCATCGAGGTCAATAGATGTAGGTATGACTATAGTTTTATGCTTAGTTTTAAGTAAGTACATGTTATGTTCTTGTATGATAACATTTGATGAGAAGTTTGGTTCGTTAATAATTTTCAGGAATTTAGAATAG
This sequence comes from Operophtera brumata, assembly GCA_932527175.1. Taxonomy (NCBI): domain Eukaryota; kingdom Metazoa; phylum Arthropoda; class Insecta; order Lepidoptera; family Geometridae; genus Operophtera; species Operophtera brumata. The sequence continues at coordinate 26,723,740 of OW052239.1, read as the reverse complement.
GAGTCATCGATGTTTAAGCTGTCTAAAAGATTTGGATTTTGAGACATTGGGTTTTCAATATTATCTGGAGCATGACTTCTAGAGTCATTTGTTTCAGGAGCTGAATCATCTGCAAGAGGGTCACAGTCAGGATTTTGCCGAGTATTTTCGTTTTCAGCATTAGGGTGAACTAATATTGTTTCAGGACTCGGAGCCTGGATTGGATTTACGGATACCACATTTTCCACAGGAAATCGTGAGAGGGCATCTGCGTTACAATTTATTTTTCCCTTTTTATGGGCCATTTCGTAATCATACTCTTCCAACTTCAATCTCCATCTAACCAGCCTGGACCCAGGATCTTTACAATTGAACAGCCAGTTCAATGGTTTATGGTCAGTAATGATTTTGAAGTGATGACCAAAGAGGTATGGGCGAAATGTTTTTGTCCCGAAAACTATGGCGAGACACTCCTTTTCTGTGACGCTATAGTTACACTCGGCCTTGTTAAGAGTGCGTGAGGCATAAGCAATTGGGCAATCTTTACCTACTTCGCCCTGAGAGAGGATAGCCCCTATAGCAAAGTTTGAAGCATCGCATGTAAGTACAAAGGGTTTGCTGAAATCAGGATAGATTAGGATTGGAGCTGTTATTAGTTTTTCTTTCAGCTGCTCAAAACCTAATTGTTGGGCGTTAGTCCATTTGAAAGGAACATTCTTTTTTAGGAGGTTTGTGAGGGCTTTTGCATGTTTAGAAAACTCTGGAATAAAACGCCTGTAGTAGGACGCGAGTCCTAGAAAAGATTTGACGTCTTTAGGAGATTTTGGGACCGGGAATTCTTTCACAGCCCTTATCTTGTCAGGGTTAGGTTTTACGCCTTGGTCACTTATAATGTGTCCAAGATATGCGACTTCTTTGCGAAGAAATTCGCATTTGTCGGGTTGGAGTTTGAGATTAAAATCTCTTAATCTTTGGAATACTTTGGTAAGTTTTTGGGCATGTTGACTCAGATCAGCTGAGTAGATGACAATGTCATCTAAGTAGACATAACAATGAATGCCTTGTAAGCCTGAAAGGGCGGTATTCATGAGCCTTTGGAATGGAGATGGTGCGCTTTTCAAACCAAAAGGCATCCGGCAGAACTCAAAATGACCTTGAGGTACGCTAAATGCTGTTTTTTCGGTGTCAGAGACACAAATTTGGTGAAATCCAGAAGCTAGATCTAACGTAGAGAAGTATTTGCTACTACCCAATTGTTCGAGTATTTCATTGATCTGTGGGATTGGGTAAACTTCACCGATTGTGATATCGTTAAGTTTTCGGTAGTCTATTACTACACGCCATTTCTTTTGACCGGAAGAATCTATTTTCTTAGGTACAATCCATATGGGGGAGGACCAGGGAGAGATAGAGGGTCGAATGATCTCTTGGTCCAACATTTTTGCTATTTGAGATTCTACTTCTTTTTTGTGAAATTCAGGAAAACGATAAGATTTTGTGTTAATAGGCGCAGAAGAAGTAGTTCTGATTTCGTGTTGGATAGCTTTTGTGTAGGAGAGCTCGTCTCCTGGTAAGTAGAATATATCGGAGTAGTTGGAGCATACTTCGTGTAACGTATCTATTTCTTCCCGATTCAGGTGCGATGTACGTAGTAGCCCAAGGACTTCTTTCATCGAGCAACGCAGGCCTCCGTACCGGAGGGGAGACGCCTTAGAGCTGTCAACCGATACATGATTTATTCAGAAATTGGGGGGGGGGGGGGGGGGGGGGGGGGGGTTCACGCACTCACTTACACTTTAATGCACACTTTTGTAACCAGTCGTTCTATCGCTATAAACGCAAACATCTATAAACAGCAACACATCAAAAATCTTTATACACACATAGATGCTTTCTGTGTACAAACATCATGTTATGTCACAAAATTGACAGTAACACCCGTTCTAGGGACATCCAGCACTCAAGTCGATATATTAATAGTATCGATAACTTTTCGGTAGGAACTTACTTTGCCTACCATCAAGGGTCATTTAAGGGATTTAACGGCGGCTAGGGATGGGGGGGAAGGGTTGAACGCTCTCTGTGAAGGAGGAGTTGCGGAAACGCCCCACTTATCGAGGATAACATAGAGATCATTTTGTGGATCACTATGAAATTTTAGATTAGTAAAAGGTAGTAGTAGGCTGGAGAGAGAGGGGGTAAACGCGGAAACTTAGAGTATAGAGAAAAAAACAAGAAAATTTTGAGTACCCCAGGTACAACCACTAGCTCATGAGATGATTAGTTCTTGGGAAAATTTAATTAGAATTTTGTTCAAAGCATACAATAATTTCATAAAACTATGGGTTGGCAAGTCAAAAGACGAAAGGAAAGGAAAGGAAAAAACGCTTTACTTAGCTCTCGTCTTCGTTCTAACCTACATGATCCATGTCGGTTCTGGCCACGAAATATACAATGTATTATATCTGTCAGTCACTGTTATTGTCAAAAACCAAAAATCATGATACTAAGTGCCAAAAAACTACATTAGTCATTAAAATGTAAAAATTGTTTTTTTTTTTATTTCAGGCATAATTATCCCACGACACATGGGATCCTAGTGTGGGATCAGAACTATGTAGGCATGTTAAGTTATGTTAATGTTAAACAATGGTAGGTAAAGTAATACTTAGCGTTTTATATGGTGAACAGAATATCGCGTTGTAAAAATTATACCTAGCTATTTTTTTTTTTCATTCTTTAGTCAATCAAAGAAAAGTATTTGAATAGGAAAATCCCACGACACAGTAAGGACACTCATGACACGCCTTTTCTTGAAAATGAGTTAACGAGCTCAAACTGGGAAATACTTTTGTTAATTTATCGTGATCACGTATCCCACAACCTAGGTAGGCCTGCAACTTTTTACGAAAAACTATCACACTTCTAGATTTGTAATATCACATAGTAATTTAAATTCATGTCAAGATAAGTTCACACATAAAAAAACTAGTAAAAATAACTTAGAAGCCCTTGCAAGGCTAGCTAGTAATATCTTGGAGCAACACGGCCGCCGCTGGAGGTCACACGAAAGAGACACGAGGAGGTCGCGGCGGGGGGCGACATCAAGTAAAGGCGTTCTCCTCTGGCTATGCACAATTTCATTTGGGCATACGCGTTAGTAAAACTGTTTTCGCCCGATCATTAGGGCGAGCCAAGCGAGTCCTCTACTATCCCATGCAATTTTGTAGTACACTTAACGAAAAAACTATCCGTTGTAATTTAGCATAGTAATTTAAATTCATGTCTGTGTTTAAATATACATAATCAAGAAAAAAAAAAAACTTGCTCGCCCTCACCAAGCATGTTTTGCTTTTGCTAGTAATACAATTGTATCATGATGGGCCGATTGCTCTGTCAGACTGAACTGATCATGTGACGCATAGAGTAAAACAGTGTGACAGTGCTACAAATACTGAAATGCCGAATCGTTACATTTTCTGCTGTAAATCAAGGTCTGGAACATCGAATTTACGAATAGATGGTGTTTACTTTCACATTGTACCTAAGTGAATTTCATTATATATATATATATATATATAAAAAACTTAGTATTTAATTAGTAATTTAAATTCATGTCTGTGTTTAAATATAAATAATCAAGAAAAAAAAACTTGCTCGCCCTCACCAAGCATGTTTTGCTTTTGCTAGTAATACAATTGTATCATGATGGGCCGATTGCTCTGTCAGACTGAATCGATCATGTGACGCATAGAGTAAAACAGTGTGACAGTGCTACAAATACTGAAATGCCGAATCGTTACATTTTCTGCTGTAAATCAAGGTCTGGAACATCGAATTTACGAATAGATGGTGTTTACTTTCACATTGTACCTAAGTGAATTTCATTATATATATTAATTTTATTTTTTGATGCTGGACACAGTTCACACAAGATTATCCAGCCCCAAGCCAAGCACAGCTTGTGTTATGGACTAGATAACTGATATCCCTAATACAGTATATTACATAGATATTTATTTTGTACTAACATAGAAAATACCCAGAACACCCTGAAGAGTGAACAAATGTCTGCAGATCGTACAAATATTTGTTCTGAGGCGGGAATCAAACCCGTAACCTCCTGCGTCACAGGCGAACCTTCGTCCACCGCGCCACAGAGGTCGTCAATTTATGGCATAAAATGAATAATTTCAAATTAAAATCATAACAGTTACCTACCTTGTTACATACCAATACCTTTATGGTGATTGGATTAACGGTTAGAAAGTTAGGTTAGGCTTATCGATAAAAAATCTACTTTATTATTGAGGTACATCACTAATTTAGTAGTATAAAAGAAAACACGGGCAACTCACTTTCAGGAATTTTTGAGAAATAAAAAAAACCGTTAAATGAGCACAAAGCTATTTCAGTGTGCATTGAGGCAGTTATTGTTAGCAGTTGCTTATTTAATTATTTTTTTATTAGGTTTACCAACAGTCTACACATGTATGTCGGAGAGAGAAGTCATTTGATGAATCTGGAGAATAGATCTACTGAGATTGAAGGCTTATAAACACCAGGTGTACGGCTGCGAACAATCGTATGCTGTCGTGTCGCGCCACCCAAATGAATGCGCCCGAGTCTTGTTTACGCAAAGACGCAAAGCGATCGACGCTCGGATATAAAAGGAACGTACGAAAGCGACAGAGCTCATTATTACATCGGCGTTGGCCGAGCGCACACGATTTAATCAACAAAATACAAAATCAAGTTCAAAGTCAGTTTGAATAAAATCTTAGTGAAACCTCTTTTGTGTTTTCCTCATTTGCACGAGACCCACTGGAAAGCCCCTAAGAGAGGATCCGACATGTATATATGAAGAGGTACAAATTATACACCTATCTTTAGCTACAGGAGAAACCAATGAGGGCTTTTCATTTTCGAATAAAAAAAATGTAGTTCCGTTTGGCTCAATTGATGGCCCTGACTCAACTGTGGTTGTCAAAATTAACAAATGCATCATCTGTTATTTTGTGTTATAGTAACAAAATACCACGAAAATATATCACTACGTTGTTGACTTTTACATTTCACTTTATTTTTACAGTTAAGTACACAGCAGCGACATCTATTTTCAAGGGTTTATAAATGATTTGGTATGGCCGTGAAAACCCCTCATTATAGGCAAACACAACGTGCAAAGATTGTACAGTAACCTAACAATTGGCGATCAACGATTTTTTTAAAGCATCTTTATTTACTTTTAACTGAAAAGAGTAAAGTTATTTAAGTATGATCAATATAGCCGATTTTGATCAAATTAACCACGTAGTTTTATTCTTTTTATAAACTAGAAGCAACCCGCGATTTCGCTTGCATAAGTCTTGATCCTGTGGGAACATATAAATAAAATTTAAAACTATTCCAGTGGTCCAGCTATCGCCGTTCTAAATTTCATCCAACCCTTAGAAAATTTAGCATTTATAATATACCAAACATACACACATACGTAAACTCACGCCTGTTTCCCAGAGAAGTAGGCAGAGACCATGTATTTCCACTTGCTACGATCCTGGCATACCTGTTTTGCTTGATTCACTCACATCACATTCTTCATATATGCTCATTGGTTAAGGGCGCTCTTGGCCTGGCCATGCTCCAGATCGACCCTGATCTAGTCTGAACACCTTCACCGAGGTCTCCCCCTTCCAACTGTCCCATTCATGCTCATCTTATGAACTAGTTTCGTCAATCTACTATCATTCATCCTTTAACCAATAACCCAAACCATCCAAGCATATCTTTCTCAATCCTTGTCACTATACACGTGCTCTTTCATTTTACAATGCTTTCTTAACACACAGTTTCTTATTCTATCTCTCAAAGTCCACCATACATACTTCTCAAACCTCTCATCTTCAGTGCATTTATTTTACTTTCATGTTTATTCTGCCTTAGCAACTTTCGCTACCACCATACATTAGTTTTGGCACTAACACTCCTCTATGCACATCCAGTCGTGCCTTTTTGGATACGTTCCGGCTGATAATAAGGCGTTAAGTTCACCTGGTTTCCAGAATTTACTCTCATTTAAATATCATCTTCATGCTTGCCATCTCTTGTAATCAAAGTTCCCAAATGTACAAACTTTTTCATGTTACACTTGTTGTTAATAGTAGTGTGATTTAATTCTATTTCTTTAAATATAGTTGCACATGACATTTACGTTGACATATCATCATACACCTCTGCGAGGCACAATTAATTCTTTTACCATACTGGTTCTTTCACCATTGGTCACTAGGCCCCTTTCAGGGACACTATATCTCAAGCTGGTCAGTGAACCAAGAAAGAGCCCGTGACACGAAGTAGTAGTAGTTAGTAGTTACCGGTTAGTTAGTGGTTACATAGCCATCAAATACAAATACACGTTATTCCACATGTCACATGATGTCGAACGTGTTTAATGAATAGTATTTAGTAATCAAGGTTATTAAGTAATCATCCACATCTTGGCTTACTGACATTACACGTTATATAAATGTTTACGTCAGCAGAATAAATCCTGAAAAACACATTGATGTATTATACACGTTTATATCTACGCTTTTGGTCACTTTTATGTCGCCCCTGTGTCACACGATTAAGTGGAGCTCGATTGAAGAGCGAGCAGGGCAGTCGTAAGGGAATTGGCTTTCATTGCGAATAAATCACGTAACTTGGCAGTGATTTTAGAGTAATGAATGACCAGTGTACTGAAGTGCAGTCGCAGTGAAGAGTGAACCAGTGTTATTGAATAAAATATTCACTGTTTGTTTTGTTAAACCGTTCAGTTTTATTATTTTACCCCGAACACGAACTCAAAAATTACAAAATCTGAGATGGCCACTTTTGTTTTTATACGGCTTAATTTTACTTGGTCAATTTTCATGCAATAAGTTATAATAATTTAATTGAAATTCAGGTACATGTGAAAGGAAACACCATCTTTTTGTAAATTTGATGATCTAATCATTTTTTTACAGCATAAAACTGAACAATTCGGCATTTTTCTTAGAGCACTATTTCCCACGCGAGTCGATTCAGTCTGACAGAGCGATCGGCGACAGCTAGTTTTTTATAAGCTGTATGCCCTCGAGGGCATTAAATTTAGAGGGGAACTACAGCGGGGAATGCCTTTGATGGCGTCTCCATTCCGTGTTGCTCGATGACTTCTTTAGTCCTTGTATAGACATTGGAATCATGAGATTAGGTCACTGTCGCTTAGTGGTGTCAAATTTAGTTCAAGGTTTGGGTTGAACGTTATTGCGTGTTCCGCTGTGTTAACCACAGATATGTTAACACGAGAGTTTGGTTTCACTTTAACAATGCAATTTGCAAAGAGAATTGAGTCTAAGGGATGTTGGTCAAGGATCAAACCTTCACGCAATTCTGGGTTTGAGACTGTACATTCAATGACGGTCTCTGTCCTAGGTGGAATCGTATAAATAGGTTCATTGAAAAGGATTTTAAATTCAATATTGTTTATCTTTAGGGTATTATTATAGTAATCAATACTACTCTTTTGTTTGCTGAATAGGTCGTTGCCTATTATCCCATTATAGGGCAGTTCAAGGTCGGGAATTATGTGGAAATCGTGTAAAGTCGATTTTTTGTCACGTAAAAGTGTTATAGGTATATGACCTAAAGTAGTTATGCAGTTATCTCTGTTAGAGTCGATGCCTTTTATACGAATTTGATGATAAATGACGGCGGGCATTTTATCAATTGATGATTGCTTGATTAGACTTACAGAAAAGCCGGTATCAACCAAGAATGATAGAGGCTTCGAGGAGACTGACGTTTCGACTTTTATGTGAGGTAAATATTTTTTTGTTGAGTTTTTCGAGATTTCATAAATGTACTCATTTTGTTTTTCTGATTCGGGTACTACAAGGTCGTTAAGTACACTAGAAACATGGACTGTGTCGTTTTTGATCGACATTTGTCCCGCACGACACGCTGACGGGACATCTACTCGTTTAAATCAATTTCGATGAGCTCTTCAGAGTCATCATCAGGATATTCTTCCGGAGGTTCATTTTCTTCAGCGACGTGATTTACACGAGGGGCACCGGAAGAGAACCTTGGGTCTTGGTTAACCGGGGAAAACGGCTGAGATGTGTTGCCGTGTTTGCGATTGTTTTGTTCGCGAATCTCACATTTTTCTAAAACGTGTCCACTCTTCTTACAATAACGGCAAAAAGGGGACGGTTTAGCGTTATTAGACGTTTGTGTAGTCGAATGAATATTCGCTTTTGGATTGGATGATTTTACATGTTTGTATAGGATTTGTTGTATTTTTTCTTCCGAAACAGCGAGGTTAATAGCTTCATTGAGACTTTTTGGGTCTTTGCATCTCACAATGTTTGATATACGTGGAAGTAAGCCTATAGTAAAAGTATGGAGGGCAAGATCTTCCATACCGGCAATACGACCAATCAGTTCTGATTTCTTGTATTTTGAGTGATTTATCTCGGTTATTAATTGTGAGAGACAACTCTCCAGTCTTAACGCAAAATGGTTGACAGTTTCGGCATTTCCTTGTTTACATTCTTGTAAGTCACTTAGAAGGTGAGCAGTGTGTTTCCTCTCTCCGAATTGATTTTTCAAAAACTCTTTTAAACTGGTCCAACTATCAAACTCCTTTATAGAGCACGCAATTTCTGCTTTTCCTTCTCAGGATATATTTGAAAAGAAATTCTTCTTGATTGTCAGAAACCAGGGATAAGGCATTGTTGCAATTATTTATAAAAGCGTTTAGCTTTTCTCTCGACCCATCGAAGGGTTTTACGAATTTTGTCAAAAAACTTAAGTTATGTTGATTTTCTGCAACATTGTCTCCATCCTTATTGGAGTCCTGTCTGGTTACAGGTTTTGACATTTTAACGGAAAATAAAGCAAAAGCAACCTATTAATTGTACACGTGAAGATAAGCCTTAATTCTTACTCGATACACACTCGGTACTCGGTAGGTAACTTTACACCAAGTAGGTCAGGGGCACGGATGATAACGATACAATTAAATGCTAGGTTGCAAATATGAAAATGAGATGTTTAAAATAGAATAGAATTAGATTAGTTACAATGTTGTTTAGATTATTATGAAATTTAATTAAAATTAAATTGTCCGAGTTCATAAGATTAAACACTGCACTGATTTTTCACAATAATTCTATTTTTGGAAATGTTTGGATTTAGGGGTCACGATTATGTGAACGGGAAGGGGTTCACGAATTAGGGATGAAGAATTAAAAGTATGATCACGATTATGGGAACACGAATTAGGGGTTCACGAGTTAGGGATCACAATTTAAAGGTAGGTTTAGGAGTTACAATTATGTGAACACGAATTGGGGTTCACGAATAAGGGATGAAGAATTAAAAGAAGGATCACGATTATGGGAACACGAATTAGGGGTTCACGAATTAGGGATCACAACTTAAAGGTAGGATTTAGGGATCACGATTATGCGAACATGAATTAGGGGTTCACGAATTAGGGATCATGGAAAAGTAGGATCACGATTATGGGAACACGAATTAGGGGTTCACGAATTAGGGATCACAACTTTGAAGAAAGGTCTAGGGATCACGATTATGCGAACACGAATTGGGGGTTCACGAATTAAATTCAATAGTAATTATTTGAAACGTATATCACTATAGTAATTAGTTTTCCAACGATCGATTACCAGAATTGTACATAATTAAAGACGGAACATTGATTCCCGTACTTGTCCGACTGTGGGCTTTATAAAGAGCTGCTATTCGTTGCAATGGGCAGTCTTGTATCGACAGCGCTGGCCGTAACACGTGAAACTGGTATGTTGTTATTTCATATTATTTGTGTAACTATGTAGGTAACTTGATGTGTGTATTTACCTATGTATATTATATTGACCAGTAAATACGAACCAAGCAGTGTTTCTATTTAAATATGATCAATGGTAAGTAAAATGGAAAATACAAAGCCAAAACGAATTCTTATCTTTTATTTGATTTGACAAACCCATTAATTGATTGGATCCGGCACCGTGATACTCTTACCAAGAGTCTCTTGGTCATTTACCTGGTGCTTATGCTGTTATCAGAAGTGGGATGTAACTCATGTACCTGTTCTAATACATTTTTGTTTTTCATGATGAATCTGGATACACGTGGAGCGTTTCATCGAAATAAAATGTGCTGATGACCCGATTCAACGCCACTGCGTCAACGATCTACAACGGAGCATCTTATCGAAGCGATCCCTACTGAAAACTCTGTTCACCGTCGTAGAAACAACAACGTGGTATCTAACCTACAAATGCCCCTCAATACAGCGACGAGTGACCACAAACGAAAACAAAGTTAAGTAATATTGATTTTATTTACTGAGCAATGAAATATGTTTTAAAAGATGTATTATCCTCTCAAAGAACAAAGTTCACATCTAAATATAAAGAGACCTGACTGACCTGAGAGAGTAGAGACTTGGGATCTGGAGGTTCTGTCGTCTCAATGCGAGGGGTTGTACTGGGAAGTCAATTATGAGGTGGTTTTCCAAAGTGATTCAAAATGGGGTACTAGTAAAAAAAAAAAAAAAAAAAATTGTCTGATGCCGTTGGTAGTGGATACTTGACATTTTAAATGGGGGTTCCACAATAAATTTGACACTTATCCTGTAAAATTATTTAAAAATTAATTCCTTTGACAGTTAGGTATTCTGAAATATTTACGTACATTCAAGAAACAATGTACCTAGTATATTTATTCACATTTTGTGTAATCAATAGATAAACAAACCTCGAATCAACAACACCTGACATCATTAGTATAATGAGCGCCGAGTCACCCGACTCGCCTTTCGATCAACAACAGGTGACACTGCTGTATAAATAGCGTCGAGCCGACCGACTCAGACACTCCTCGTTTGTCCGTCGGACGGGATGGAGCTCCGGCCTTGTTGCTAAAGACGGCTGATTGTTTTATGTGAAAACTAAGTCACATGCCCTGTTTATGTACCGCTGTCAGAAACTTATTTATTTCAGTGCATTTACTGGATGTACATATATTTGGTGTATACAAAAATTAAGTATTGGTCATGAAGTCCTTTTTTTTTCTCTCATTACTTGCCTGGTAGCTGGCCTAGTGACAAATAAATAGTTATAGCACTATGTGGCTATAACCTGTTATATACCAACCAAATGTCACAAGCCACTTCTCTTATTTTGAGTAACGTACAACTATAGTTTAATTTATAGTCATAAATTATAAATAGTTTGCTACCTGGTAGTAAGAGGGATCATCAAATAAGTAAGCCATGTTTGTTACCTATTCTTCTAGGCTTGGTCGCGAGTCACGTTGGAACCGGAGTAGATTTGATTTATGGGAATATCCAAAATGATTCTTGCGACTTCCATGGATAAAATACTTTAGATCATGACTTTAACAAGCTTGACGTAAATATTCTTACTTACTCCTTGTAAAATGGATCAATTAAACATATTCTAATGCATATTTTGTTTCTGGTTTTCATATTGATCCTGATGTTATGGAACTCCGTGTTAAGGTCTTGTCTTTGTGACCGCTCTAGACGACAACGTGGCATTAACGGTCTTCGATCCTATAGCTACAAAGGTCATGTGATGAGAAGACCTAACAATCATGACGTGAAAACGTACCATCCTATGGCTACGCAGAGACGAGGGAGAAAACTGCATACCCATGGCTACGCAGAGACGAGGGAGAAAACTGCCACAAACAACGTGGATGACAAATGTCCAAAAGGATATGAAGAACCCAGGGCTTTCAACAGACGCAGCTCAATAGTGGAACGTATGGCGCCTCAAGGTTATGAAAGCCCACCCTGCACAACAGGAACTGTCGAGGATCAGCAAGACACAGGAAGTTGGTGTATAAGCAAGACACAGGAAGTTCGTGACAAAGCAAAAAGGTACTCGCAAAGACTGTTTCTAAAATTAGTGCTGTAATAAGGACAACTTACTGAAAATTATTATATCAAAAGATTATTTGTTCGACAATGTGGGTAAATGATATTTTTCAAAGGAAAATAACTATTTTAAAAAATAACAATATGTTTAAAGAAATAAAATAAAAATAAAAAAACCACGTTACAAAAATTAAATGAATACCTACTATTGTTCAATGTTAAACGTTGTCAATATCTTTTGGGTCAGTATGACCGAAGCAGATTATGATAATAACCCAAGTCGGATATTTTATTGAAAACAAATTAATAAATCAGTCCTTTAAATTGGTATGAAAATATACACATATGAATTTCCACTAGTTGGCTTCTGAATCCGATATTTGTTTGAATGTTACTAGCAGCGGGTAACAGAAATAATATTTCAAGTTTAAAAAAAAAAAAACTATTATGTCTATGTATTTATCTGCTAGTCGGTCTCTGTCCTGATCCTTCACTGAGACTCACGAGTAGCAGGTGATAGGTGTTGGATTGGTAGAGGACAGAGAAACTTTAAAAAAAAAAACTATTATGTCTATGTATTTATCTGCTGGTCGATCTCTGTCCTGATCCTTCACTGAGACTCACGTGTAGCAGGTGATAGGTGTTTGGATTGGTAAGGGACAGAGATACTTTAAAAAAAAATGTGAGAGTATTTCGAGAACGAATTACTGGTCAGTTTGGCCGTGAAAGATAAAAGATAAAACAGAAAGTGAAAAAATAAAACAGAAAGTGAAAAGATAAAACAGAAAGTGAAATATAATTTTGAAGAAAAGAAAAAGAGAAAACAGAAAGTGAAAGATAATTATGAAGAAAAGAAAACAGAAAATATAATATGTGTATGGTTTCATTGCTGAACGATTCTATTCCATTAAACAAAAACAGAAAGAAAAAGAAAAAAAAAAACCAGCAAAATGATGGAAGATGAACATTAAGAACGAAATTCAACAATTAAAATAAAACACATCGGTAGGCAACTATACCAACAATAATAATACTGAATAGATAGATAGATAAACACTTTATTGTACACCAATCAGAAAAGTAAAAAGATAAAAGAACAAAACACAATAACAGTGACGTACAATGGCCTTATCGCTAAAAACGATGCCAGACAACCTTTGGAAAGTCATGATAAAACAAAATTAAAAGACAGCGGTGCTCGAGTAAAGCATACCTACATAAATATATATTAATCTTGTTTATTAATAAAATATAACTGTTTTTTTTTAAAAGAGGCATAAAAGAAATCTTTATATTTCGATATTGGTATATACAGAATAAAAAGTACACTTGCTAGTTGTTTTCGAATTATCTAAAATGAAAAGTTAAGTTGTAAGCTATACTGTTCAATAGAAATACAGGTAAATTTAAATTTACATAAAATTTTATTTAAATCAATATAATATCAATATTATAGTGTTTGAAATGTATAGAGCAAAATGTATTATTGTACTGATGATTATCAACGAAAACTCAATTTTATGAAAGTAGGAAAAGATCAATGAGAAAGATTCAATACGAAGATCACTTTGAGATTATTTTGATTTGTGTACTTCGAGAGCGAAGTCCTGTCAGTATGGCCGTGTTAGATTGTGATTGCATTTCAACATGACTAAATGTGAAATGTCATATTTAAAAGTACCACCACGTTGGATGTCTGTCAAGTAAGATACTCTTACATTAAATTATACCTACCAATAAATGTATTTTGAAGTTGTAAGAATCATCTCTGAAATGTACATGTTGGTATGTACATTTTAATCATGTTTTATAATTGAAAACAGTTTGTTTACATGTAACACGTGGTCGGGCGTCTGCCCGTTTACTTGTAGATATAAATAATTGAAGACCGGTTTAGATATTATGATAATAATTGATGATTTAATTTATAATGTATACCTACAATATTAGATCGTATAGTTTCCATTGCAATTAAGCAGAGGACGTGATTTGATTATTGTTTACACTTGAACTTGAATAATCTTAATCTCTAAAATCATACGTAAATTCAATAGTAATTATTTGAAACGTATATCACTATAGTAATTAGTTTTCCAACGATCGATTACCAGAATTGTACATAATTAAAGACGGAACATTGATTCCCGTACTTGTCCGACTGTGGGCTTTATAAAGAGCTGCTATTCGTTGCAATGGGCAGTCTTGTATCGACAGCGCTGGCCGTAACACGTGAAACTGGTATGTTGTTATTCCATATTATTTGTGTAACTATGTAGGTAACTTGATGTGTGTACCTACCTATGTATATTATATTGACCAGTAAATACGAACCAAGCAGTGTTTCTATTTAAATATGATCAATGGTAAGTAAAATGGAAAATACAAAGCCAAAACGAATTCTTATCTTTTATTTGATTTGACCAACCCATTAATTGATTGGATCCGGTACCGTGATACTCCTGCCAAGAGTCTCTTGTTCATTTACCTGGTGCTTATGCTGTTACGTGCGCCTTTTTTTTCATATTCAGGCTATAACCATAGACTAGTTTAATGAATTAATAAAAAAAAAGATAGCGGTACTATAATGAGTTTTATCATACAGTTGGCGGTACTATAATGAGTTATATTCTTAATTTTATGTATATGCGTCTATAAAGTGCGTCTGTATACAACCGTCTTTGAATTCGTAATTCGAATTTTTCGATTTGAGTGTAGATCAAATAATTTACAAAACCCTTTTAGTAAACCCTCGGCTTTGTTGTATTGATTTTATTTATCTTTCTCTTTTTTTTTACTTTGATAGTCCTTTGTTTGAGCACGATCTCACCTGTTGGTAAGTGACGATGTGGCCGAAGATGGAGCACAAAGGTCTAGAAGGCACCTATTCACTCTAGCCTTGAAGAGACCCAGATTATAGTTTTCAGGAAAGACAGACGAAGGTAGTGTATTCCACTCCTTAGCAGTTATCTAAGTTTTTACCCAATAATATGCACAATTTTATAAGCAATTGAATCTAGCCAAAAGTTAGAGGTAACTTTGGGTTTTTTTCCATCGAGAAAATATTGTCCTATCGTGTTTCTGGTACAGTGATCCCTCGGAATTATAATGTAGTATCCATGCATATTTGTAATTTGAATATTGTACTTGATTTAGTCAGTTAAAAATCTAATCTAAGATTAGTAATTTTGCGTTATACCTTAAAAACATTCCTATTTCATATACAAGATACAAGATATTTATTTGCATAAATAAGTGTTACAATTTGGTCTTATAAAATAGTGAGCACTTATGACTTACTTGCCCTCTGCAGGCATCGCAAATTTTTCGAGGGCGTAAACTGTTACTTAGTTTACTAAGTTATTACATAGTATACCTAGTTTACCTTTGTTTTACCTATAGATAAAACAACTAACTACTAAAATAATAACTAATACAAAAAAAAAACATCCAAAGTTACTAACATTACATCTACATTCTGCTGGTAGAGAATGCTTCTTAGCATTAAGTTCGCCTGTGTACACTGTTTGTTTTGTGCAATTTTTGTAGTAGTAGAGCTTTTTTGTGAAAGAGTTCGTCTGGGGAAGTACTACCACCATACCTATTTCTGCCGCAAAGCAGTAGTGCTCGCATTGCTGTGTTCCGGTTTGAAGGGTAAGGGTGCCAGTGAAATTACAGGCACATGAGACTTTTCATCTTTATGTCTCAGGGTGGCGGGCGCAGTGCAATGCCACATAGGATGCGTCCTTGGTGGACGTGACCTATGAGGTAATGCACTGTTCATAGGCAGAGGTTACCGCTTAACATCAGGTGGGCCTCTTGCCTGTTCCGTCATCAAAGTAGTATAAAAAATAAATAAAAAAAAACTATTCTATTCTATAATATTCTACATTTTTATTTATGAGGAGGGATGAAACGCATGTGACTAAGAGAGTTACGAATATGAATGTTAGTGGATGGAACGGAAGAGGAAGACCTGAGAAAAGATGGATGGATTGCGTGAGAGATGAGGTGAATGAGAAGGGAGTGAATGATGAGGTGACGGCTGATAATGAGAGTGGAAGAAAGAGACGTACTGCGCCGACCACAAATAAATTGGGAAAAAGGGCAAGACAAAGATGATGAATGACCTTAAAAACATTCTTACCCTTTGCTACATATCTTGCACTCGTACATTTTGTCGAGTCCCATGTGCTTGTTCTGGTGTTTGCGCAGCGTGGAGCTGTCACGACACGCGTACGAACAGAACGAACATTGGAACGGCTTCTCGTCTGAAAATAATACATTACTGAATGTTAGAAAAGAATATATAAGAATAAAGGAGGTGGGCAGCCGCTGACCCAGGTCAAAAATAAATAAACCAGGGCCCCTTCATGGAATTAATTAGTTCGGTTCTAAATGTTGTAATTTGTCCAATTTTTCTAAAGAACTTGTATACTTTTAGAAGTCATGAAGCAAAAGTTGTATTTCTAAGTAATTAGATAAATCAACTCATTGCATTTGCGTGAAACAAAACGCAACAAACTTCATTACTTTCCCACAACTTCTACGCAAGAAATTAAATTTGCTTTTTCATTATCTTAACATATATTATCAATAACCAAAAGTATCTCAACTGTACGTTACGTTAGTCAAAAAAGTTGGGTCAAACAATGTATGGGGAGTTGCGCATGTTCTTTATAGCAAAGTTGGGTATGGCAGAAGAATCATGAAAGTAGAATAAATGCAGTGGAGATGAGAGCTTTGAGAAGTATGTGTGGTGTGACTTTGAGAGATAGAATAAGGAACAGTGTGATAAGAGAGCGTTGTAAAATTAAAGAAGACGTAGTGACTAGGATTGAGAAAGGTATGCTTAGATGGTTTGGGCATTAAGAAAGAATGGATGATAGTAGATTGAAACGGGTACATAAGACGAACGTGAATGGGACAGTGGGAAGGGGAAGACCTCGGCGAACGTATTCAGACCAGATCGGAGACGTTCTGGAATTACCCTTAACGAGCATGTATGAAGAATGTGATGAGAGTGAATGAAGCAAAAGAGGTGTGTCAGGAGATATCTAATTTTTAGGGTTCCGTACCCAAAGGGTAAAACGGGACCCTATTAATAAGGCTCGGCTGTCCGTCTGACTGTCTGTCCGCCTGTCACCAGGCTGCAATGTATCACATGAACCGCGATAGTTAGACAGTTAAAATTTTCACAGATGATGTATTTCTGTTGCCGCTATAACAACAAATACTAAAAAACAGAATAAAATAAATATTTAAGGGGGCTCCCATACTACAAACGGTTTTTTTTCCGATTTGTAGAAAATGGTACGGAACCCTTCGTGCGCGAGTCCGACTCGCACTTGGCCGGTATACCGAATAATATGCTCCATTTTAATAAACAATCGAATCTAACCAAAAGTTAGAAATAACTTTGTGTTATTTTTCTATCGAGAAAATATTATATGAATATCTTCTAATATATAAAAGGCAATGTCCTGACTGACTGACTGACTGACCGAGGTCCAACGCCCAGCCGAAACCGCTGGTCGTAGAGACTTGAAATTTACAGGGTGTGTTCGTCTCGATGCGTAGGGTTGTACTAAGAAATAAATTTTGAGATTTCGCATGCAAAGGGGTTCAAAATGCGGTTCTAACGTAAAACAAAAATGCTCTGTATTTCGGAAGCCGTTAGTAGTAGAACCATTAAATTTTACAAGGAGATTCCTACATAGATACAAACACGTATTTCAGCGATTCCTGAAATTTTCCTGAAAAATGGCAGGGGAACGTTTCCTATGTAAAAAAATAAAAAAAACTTTAGTTTTTACAACGCACAGCCTAAACCGCTGGTCGTAGAGACTTGAAGTTTGGAGAGTGTAGTCCTTTTAGGGTCTAAAAGTGCACTTAAAAAGGAATTTGGAAAATTCGCTCCCTTAGGGTCCATAAAGGGCTTTTAATGTATACACTTTGCGTTTTGCAGCGCACAGTCTAAACAGCTGGACCTAAGATATATGAAATTTGGAGGATGTATTCATTTTTGGGTGTAGGGGTGTACTAAGGAAGGATTTTGGAAAATTCACCCTGTAAGGGGTCCAAAACGGCTTTTAATGTAAAACTAAAATGCTTCGTATTTCGGAAACCGTTGGTAGTAGATACTTGAAAATTCATAGGTAGATTCCTTATATAAATATATCAAAAATATGTTTCAGCAGTACCTGAAATTTTGCTGAAAAAAGCCACGAGAACGTTTTGTTTGTAAATAAATACACTTTACGTTTTAGCTAGATTTCAGCGTATTTTGACGATTTATTGAAGTAATGAATTTATATTGAAGTTATATTCACAGTGTATTTGAATACTATCGCGTATTTGAAGTTAGTTTCACAGTGTAGTCATTGACCCACACGCAGATCTACGTATCCCGCGTCTACTTCGACGTGAAGGCCGTAGAGGTGGTAGAATACATCAGGAAGAAAGCCGGAGTGGGTTTGAGGGTCATGAAGTTGGACTCTCGTCATAATGTGAGCTTTAGCTCATTTTTGGTGAGGGTCCCTACGGAAAATGTAAAGACTTACTTGAGCCCTGACTTCTGGCCGAAAGGGGTGAAGTTTCGGCGGTTCAAGGGACGCCTGTCGCGTGATGCCCCGGGCCGCGACGCGTCGGCGATCACACGTGTGTTAGATTAAGTAATAAATAAAGTGGTTTTTTTTATGTGTATGTTAGTTTCTAAGGTATTTATGTTGATATGGGCTTACTGTTTAGGTTTAGTGCATTTCTCAGTAAGCCTGAAATAAAGTTTTTTTTTTTTTTTGATTGAGATCAAAATATTTTCAGTACCTCTAAGTTCAAATGGGACCCCTAAATTGAAAAACTTGAGTATGTTGTCGTTTCAAAGGTCGTTTCACGGTGTCGCTGTTGAGATTCAAATATTTTCAGGACCTCAAGGTTAAATGGGACCTCAAAATTGAATAATTTAAGTTAGGTGTCGTTTCAAAGGTCGTTTCACAGTGTAGTTGTTAAGATTAAAATATTTTTAGGAAATCGAGGGTAAAATGTGACCCCTAAATTGTAAAACTTGAGTGCGGTGTTGTTTCAAAAGTCGTTTCACGGGGTGGTTGTTGATGTTTAAGTTGTTGTCTGCACGCCGCGCCGGAGATGTTTTCAAACTACGCGCGGACGAAGTCGCGCGCGGGTCATCTAGTATTAATATAATATAGTATATAAATATTATAACACTGGTTTAATAGTGAAAATAACATTGAAATTACTTGTATGGACTAAAATTTCGATGTTATTTTCGCTATTAATCCAGTGTTTTCTTCAACCACATATGATTTGCTGCAAATAATTACCAATATAAAAGCCAACAACAGTCATTTCAGTGTAAAATTATACTCTGTTCGCCCATATTTGGGCAAATACGTTTGTATGAAAAAGCATCCACCTTAAGCCGAAAACACTACAACATTTTAATTGATTCTACTATACTACAAAGTTCATTACCTTCATATTAGTCGGTAATTTCACTTTTATCGATAAAGCAATAAATAGTTACGACCAATCCCAATCTGTTGTGTAATCACTAATTACCTAACGGGTCAATATGTTACATAGACAGTTGCCAAGGGACATGTTTAAAATGTTTATTATACTTATGTTACACGCTTTTATGTTACAAATTGGTGAGTTAAATTAAATTAAGTTTTTATTAGTTTAACTGGACTTGTTGATAAGATTCGTTGGTATAAGATTTGTCTTGGCTGCCACGATAAGGGATTACCCAGACTTGTTGATAAGATTCGTTGGTATAAGATTTGTCTTGGCTGCCGACTATAAGGGATTACCCAGACTTGTTGATAGGATTTGTTGGTATAAGATTTGTCCTTTTTAGCTTATTATAGAATGTGTAGAAGAAAGCGTTAGCTGAGTCAGTCGTGGGAAGCAATGGCGGCGATGAGCTCACCACTTGTCACGTCTATATTCCATGATGGTGCAACCCACTGTGAAAACAGGCCCGTTGCTCGGCCTACCCTTTCGGGGAAATAGGCGTGTTTCTATTGTATTTTTTGAGTAGTAGTAGAGCTTTTTTGTGAGAGTGTTCGTCCTTGAAGTACTACCACCATACCTATTTCTGCCGCAAAGCAGTAGTGCTCGCATTGCTGTGTTCCGGTTTGAAGGGTATGGGTGCCGGTGAAATTACAGGCACATGAAACTTTTCCTCTTTATGTCTCAGGGTGGCGGGCGCAGTGCAATGCCACATAGTCAAGTCAAGTCAAGTAACAAGTCAAGCATGTGCATTCAGAAAGTGTCATTTGGTGAAGTGGAACTCATGAAGAAGACCAGAGAACTACTTAATAATAAGTATTTCACGGGTGGCGATAAGGGTGACTTTCCGATATCCGATTGAGCTGAAACTTGGCATACCTGTCAAGTTCCGATGACAATACAATATGATGGTGACAGCGAGCTGATCTGATGATAGAGACGGAAGGTGGACAACGGAACTCCTCGATGGATAATAGTAGACTAGTCCTGTTTAGGCTAATTTTTATCAGCACACGGTTACGATCACTAATATTATAAAATCTTGTATTGGGAAAAAAATACTAGCTTCGTAGTCGTTTTTTTTTAAAGAATTATTTAAGAACGTTGCGCGTTCTTATTTCTTCAGTGGTTTAGTTTTTTATTTGTTCTCGCTCGTCATTATTTTTGTAGCATGTTGTTAGTCATCTATAACTGTGGTAGCACTTGGCATGCATTTTTTTTTTTTTTTTTTATACTACTAAATGACGGAACAAGCAGATGGCCCACCTGATGTTACGCGGTAACCTCTGCCTATGAACAGTGCATTACCTCATAGGTCACGTCCACCTAGGACGCGCCCTATGTGGCATTGCACTGCGCCCGCCACCCTGAGACATAAAGATGAAAAGTCTCATGTGCCTGTAATTTCACCGGCACCCTTACCCTTCAAACCGGAACACAGCAATGCGAGCACTACTGCTTTGCGGCAGAAATAGGTATGGTGGTAGTACTTCCCCGGACGAACTCTTTCACAAAAAAGCTCTACTACTACTACATCGTAATACATAATACGTACATAACATAATTATCACGTGTGTATTTACTTGTAACTGTGTATACTAGTAAATAATATAATATAAATCTACACTAATATTATAAAGAGGAAAGATTTGTGTTTTTATGTGTGTGTATGTTTGTAACGAATAAACTCAAAAACTACTGTGCCGATTTCAAAAATTCTTTCACCATTGGAATGCTACATTCACTCTGAGTGATAAAGGCTACCAGGGGGGGGGAATAAGAGGGGAAGGGCTGTTTTTCATCCAGAAACTACTGGTGTGAAGCCAGGACGAGTCGCTAGTATATAATATAGAGGTGTTGCCAGTGGTTCCCTACTACCTACAATTGATCGTGCAAATCATATGTGTTGCATTCCAGAAGCTCGCGTGTTCTGTCAGGATGAGAACGCCCTGCCGTGGGTGCCTTTAGGGGTCTCGTGCCCTGTCAACTGTGACAACGTCATAACCACAGCCAAAAAGTATGTACAGACTCGTCAGATATCACCACAAGTCATTAAAAAGTATGTAGGTACCGACTCGTCAGACATAGATAGATAGAAAATTATTTATTGCACATAAAACAAAGAAGTACAAAGGCGAACTTAATGCTAGAAAGCATTCTCTTCCAGATAACCTTGATGTATTGCGGAAAAAATATGTATCGGTAGTGCACAAGAAGGGAAATATTGGATAAGTCTAAGAAAATTAAAAAATAATAATATAAGTACTTAAATTACTGCCTAAAATATAAAATAAACTAATACATATCATTAACATTATAATACATACCATTAATATAATTCTAAAATGAAATGTATAAATAAAATTGCTCATTAATCGATCTTACTGAGGAAATGATTATAGATTCTAGACCACCTCCACTGAAGTAGACTCGCGATAATACCAAAAATGATACCGATAATATAGATATCACCACAAGCTATTAAAAAGTATGTACAGAATCGTCAGATATCACCACAAGCTATTAAAAAGTATGAACAGACTCGTCAGATATCACCACAAGCTATTAAAAAGTATGAACAGACTCGTCAGATATCACCACAAGCCATTAAAAAGTATGTACAGAATCGTCAGATATCACCACAAGCTATTAAAAAGTATGAACAGACTCGTCAGATATCACCACAATCCATTAAAAAGTATGCACAGAATCGTCAGATATCACCATAAAACATTAAAAAGTATGTACAGAATCGTCAGATATCACCACAAGCCATTAAAAAGAAAGTAAAAACATACAGACCTGTGTTACTGCGAATCGTCTTCAAGTAACTATATTTTGAAACCCTGACACAAGAAAATAAAAACCGGCCAAGTGCGAGTCGGACTCGCGCACGAAGGGTTCCGTACCATTATCTATAAAAAAGGCAAAAAAAACATGTTTGTTGTGTAGGAGCCCCCTTAAATATTTATTTTATTCTGTTTTTAGTATTTGTTGTTATAGCGGCAACAAAAATACATCATCTGTGATAATTGCAACTGTCTAACTATCTGTGATAATTGCAACTGTCTAACTATCACGGTTCATGAGATACATCCTGGTGACAGGCGGACGGACGGATGGACAGACAGACAGACAGACAGACAGACAGACGGACAGCCGAGCCTTAGTAATAGGGTTCCGTTTTAACCATTGGGTACAGAACCCTAAAAAAGAAAAAGAAAATCCGAGGCTATGAAACGGTTGTACCGATTTTGATAAAACTATTGATACATTTTAAGCACCCTCGATTAAATTATTATACGTAAAATTATTATTAGCTTGTAAAAGAGGGGCTATAAGTCTGAGGTCATGTTGTGTATGTCTATAAGTATGCATGTTTCCACGATGCTCCGGTTCGACCGTTTGTTGTGTAACTGGTTCTTTCTTGGTCACCGTATGTTAGGTCAGTGACCGGTCGAGGTACGGTAAAAACAAATGTAACAACTAAAGATGATGAGTTAGAAAACAAGCCAACTTTTCAAATACTCAGATATAAATAATTTTAATAAATAATAATAAAAAAGTATTTATTTCTAAAAAGGTTTACAATTTTTAAATTTTTCACATGGCACTTAAATACTCAAATACACTAATAATCATATTTTATTAGAATTTCATTTGGTTTTAGACTGATAGCTCTAGACTACAGCAAACTATTTCCGTATAACGACAATAGCGAGACAACGTATCAAAAAACTCTACAAGAAAATATATATAATGAGAATCATAGAATTATTAATGAGAATAATGCAATAAATGATAAGAATCACGTTATACATAACGATAATTATGGAATTAGAAATGAGAATAATGGAATAAATGATAAGAATCACGTTTTACACAATGATAATAATGGAATTAGAAATGAGAATAATGGAATAAATGATAAGAATCACGTTATAAATAATGATATTTATGGAATTATTAATAAGAATCATGGAATAAATGACAAGAATCACATTATAAATAGCGATAATAATGGAATTAATAATGAGAATCAAAGAAAACACTTCAACACTGAAGAATCAAATATAAAAATATATCAAAAATACTACAAGATACTAAGCAACGAAAATGTCGCAAGAGATTTGAGGAGAGTATTCAAAAAGGCTGTGTCTTCGCTGAAAGCATGTAACTCACAAATTGAAGTGATATTGGCAAAGTTTAATAAGAAATGTAGTATGAGGTCTAATTTTGAGGACGATTTCGTGGAAAAGTTCACTGAGATTCTTAATAAGCATACTAATACTGTGCCTTTTACTGTACAGCTCACTGGTGTAAGTACTAATTCTAATACTACTTTAATCTTTGAACACGTTCAACAATTTAAGGTGGATGCTCACGCCCTCCGGCGCGAAATTCTTTTTTTTGGTGTTTGTTTCCTATTACTGCTCATCAACACTTCTTCACATACCGAAAGTTGATTTAGCGAGAACTAGGAGACTTAACACACATGTTTTAATTGATAGTATCTCATAAATATCATCAGTTTACCCCAAAAAAAACACTGTAAAAATGTGTATATGGGTACCGTAGCTAAACTGATGATATTTATAAGAAAGAAAGAAAGAAGGAAATAATATATATTTATTTGTATACAAGAGCTACACAGAAACACAGAACACACTAAGAAGAAACAGATATGGAGGTACTAGGTGTAACTCAAGTAACAAAATGGTTCTGCCTCAGCATGAGTTGGGTTGAGTTTATGAGATACTATCAATTAAAACATGTGTGTTGTCTCCTAGTTCTCGCGAAATCAACTTTCGTTATCTGAAGAAGTGTTCATGAGCATTAATGAGCAAAAAACACCAAAAAATAATAATTTCACGCGTCAAGCGAGAGCATTCACCATTTTTTTTTCTTTTCATGTTTTAATTTTAAGTCTTTCATTCAACCTAAGTGTGACGACAACGAACCAGACGACGCTGTTTAGTAAGGCCTCCCTCTCGATGGACCAATGTCATTTTAAAGTTCGCAGGAAGTAGGTGGATGGTGGCTGAACAAGACCATTTGTCATGGCATTCTATCGAGAGGCCTATGTCCAGCTGTAGGCTTCTGTTTTTTTTTTTTTTTTTTTTTATACAACTTGGTATGACGGATTAAGCAGATGGCCCACATGATGTTAAGCGGTACCCTCTGCCTATGAACAGTGCATTACCTCATAGGTCACGTCCACCTAGGACGCGCCCAATGTTGCATTGCACTGCGCCCGCCACCCTGAGACATAAAGATGAAAAGTCTCATGTGCCTGTAATTTCACCGGCACTTACCCTTCAAACAGGAACACAGCAATGCGAGCACTATTGCTTTGCGGCAGAAATAGGTATGGTGGTAGAACTTCCCCGGACGAACTCTTTCGCAAAAAAGCTCAACTACTACTAAAAAGCTCAACTAATCAACAACACGTTCAACAATTTAAGTCTTTCACTCGACCTATGTGTGACGACAACGAACTTGTAAGGTCTCCCTCTCGATGGACCAATGACATTTTAAAGTTCGCAGGAATTAGGTGGATGGAGGCAGAAAATACCATTTGTCATGGCATTCTATCGAGGAGGCCTATGTCTAGCTGTAGACTTCTGTAGACTGATGATAATGAGCCAACCTATGCATTTCATGGACATAATGCTGTAGTCGACTGTAGGTACTGATTCTGATGTATTAGGCAAAGATATTAAAATAATGTTGGTTCATTCAACACACTACATTAAACAAAGACGAAGTAGATTAAAAACATCAAAAAGTGACGTAAAGAACAATATACATACATACCTAGATGTTATTTAACATAGGTTCACATTTCGTATAGGTCGCGCAAAGAGTAATGAGCGCTGACCTTCAATGCGCAGTAGTAACTTTCTGGGTCTGTTTAGCGGGGGGAGAGAGGCGCGACGGGAGAGGCGGCCAGCGCCGGCGCGCTATAGGTTGATCAGTCGCATTCCGTAGGTAGTGTAGATACCGCGCGCCCCGCACTCGCGTCTGGCGCTCCCTAAATACAGACGCGCACACATGTTTTTGACACTTAGTTGATACTGCTACTGTTAGTTAGTTACTGTGCTGTTGTGTTAGTTACTGTTCTTTTCGTTTCGTTGTGGAAAAGATGCCGAAAACAAATGTGTTAACTAGGCAAGCCAGAAAAATGGATGATGACGTGAATTGTTTTATTAATAGTAAGACAGATGAAATCGTTGAAAATAAAATGCAACAGATCATTAACAATTTAAAACAGGGTCAGAAAAGAACAGTACTTGCTACACAAACGTCTGTAGCAACTGTAAAAAAGATTTCGAAAAATCCTATCGAGAAATGTTTTGCGCGAATGCGGAATTCTACCCCGCTACTTTCGCCGAGCGCTCATTATTCGTTGCGCGACCTGTACCAAACAATTTTAATAATTCTAGAACTTTTTCAGATGATTCTAAAAAACGTCATGGGTGAGAACTTGGACTTGCGCCACGGTTTACTGGACGTGAACAGGATTCTGTTACTCCTCAGCATGGCGATACAGAACCATGTCAAGAAAAGGAACCCTCAACTCGGGAGAGTAGTCACATTGACGGCGAGGCATTGCTTGAACATGCATGTGCCTGGGTGTTTCTGTAAGGCTGGGTGTGTATACAGGACTATCATCATTGTCTTGCCCTTTTCCCAATTTATTTATGGTCGGCGCAGAACGTCTTTTTCTTCCACTCTCATTATCAGCCGTCACGTCACTCCCTTCTCATTCATATCATCTCTCACGCAATCCATCCATCTTTTCTCAGGTCTTCCTCTTCCTTTCCATCTACTAACATTCACATTCATAACTCTCTTAGTTACATGCGTTTCATCCCTCCTCATAACATGCCCATACCATAGACTAACTATGCCCATACCAAGCTAAACGATTTCCTTTCAACTTTTCTGTCACTGGTGCAATTTTCAAACTTCCTCTTGTATACCTACTCATTCCTAATACTTATTATATATTGATAGTATCCGAAATTAGGAGATCTGTAGAAGAACCAAGAGTAGGTCAGGACTAGGGCTTGCAATCCGGATATCCACCAATTTTCAAATCCGGTTAATGACGTCTGCTAAATCCGAATAATACGGATAAAGAAATTCATCAAAAAAATACGATAACAATCTAAATTTAAAACACTGATCCTTTCTTTTACATGTTTGTCTCATTATATATAAAGTCCCTGGGGGCCCTAGCTTAGCTAAGTGTTTGTCTCATTATATATAAAGTCCCTGGGGGCCCTAGCTTAGCTAAGTGTTTGTCTCATTATATATAAAGTCCCTGGGGGCCCTAGCTTAGCTAAGTGTTTGTCTCATTATATATAAAGTCCCTGGGGGCCCTAGCTTAGCTAAGTGTTTGTCTCATTATATATAAAGTCCCTGGGGGCCCTAGCTTAGCTAAGTGTTTGTCTCATTATATATAAAGTCCCTGGGGGCCCTAGCTTAGCTAAGTGTTTGTCTCATTATATATAAAGTCCCTGGGGGCCCTAGCTTAGCTAAGTGTTTGTCTCATTATATATAAAGTCCCTGGGGGCCCTAGCTTAGCTAACTGTTTGTCTCATTATATATAAAGTCCCTGGGGGCCCTAGCTTAGCTAAGTGTTTGTCTCATTATATATAAAGTCCCTGGGGGCCCTAGCTTAGCTAAGTGTTTGTCTCATTATATATAAAGTCCCTGGGGGCCCTAGCTTAGCTAACTGTTTGTCTCATTATATATAAAGTCCCTGGGGGCCCTAGCTTAGCTAAGTGTTTGTCTCATTATATATAAAGTCCCTGGGGGCCCTAGCTTAGCTAAGTGTTTGTCTCATTATATATAAAGTCCCTGGGGGCCCTAGCTTAGCTAACTGTTTGTCTCATTATATATAAAGTCCCTGGGGGCCCTAGCTTAGCTAAGTGTTTGTCTCATTATATATAAAGTCCCTGGGGGCCCTAGCTTAGCTAAGTGTTTGTCTCATTATATATAAAGTCCCTGGGGGCCCTAGCTTAGCTAACTGTTTGTCTCATTATATATAAAGTCCCTGGGGGCCCTAGCTTAGCTAACTGTTTGTCTCATTATATATAAAGTCCCTGGGGGCCCTAGCTTAGCTAAGTGTTTGTCTCATTATATATAAAGTCCCTGGGGGCCCTAGCTTAGCTGAGTGTTTGTCTCATTATATATAAAGTCCCTGGGGGCCCTAGCTTAGCTGAGTGTTTGTCTCATTATATATAAAGTCCCTGGGGGCCCTAGCTTAGCTAACTGTTTGTCTCATCAAAATATATAAAATCGTTGCGTGACTGACTGACTCACTGACTGACTGACTGACTGACAATCAACGCATAGCCTAAACCGTAAGTCCTAGAGACCTGAAATTTGGAGGGTACATTCCTTATGTAGTCTAGGGGTGCACTAAGAAAGGAATTTCCGATACTCCCGCTCTGAGGGGTCCAAAATGGGCTTTTAATATACAACAAAAAAGCTCTGTATTTCAGAAACCGTTAGCAGTAGAACCTTGAAATTTTACATGGAGATTCCTCAAAACAAATAAATAAACACGTGTTTCAGCGATTCCTGAAATTTTCCTGAAAAATGGAAGGGGATCGTTTTCTATGTAAAAAAATAAAAAAGCTTTAGTTTTTACAACGCACAGCCTAAACCGCTGATCGTAGAGACTTGAAATTTGGACAGTGTATTCGTTTTAGGGTGTAAAGGTGTACTTAAAAAGGAATTTGGAAAATTCACCCTCTTAGGGGTTCAAAAAGGGCTTTTAACGTATACACTTTGCGTTTTGCAACGCACAGTCTAAACCGCTGGACCTAGACACATGAAATTTGAAGGATGTATTCCTTTTTGGGTGTAGGGGTGTACTAAGAAAGGATTTTTGAAAATTCACCCTGTAGGGGGTCCAAAATGGCTTTTAATATAAAACTAAAATGCTTCGTATTTCGGAAACCGTTGGTAGTAGAAACAAGAAAATTCACAAGGTAATTCCTTTAATAAAAATAGCCAACATAAGTTTCAGCAGTACCTGAAATTTTGCTGAAAAAAAGCATGGGAACATTTTCTTTGTAAATAAATACACTTTAGGTTTTAGCGAGATTTCAGCGTATTTCGGCAATTTCAAAGTTTGTTTCACGGTGAAGTCATTAAGATCAAAATATTTTCAGGACCTAAAGGTTAAAATAGGACCCCTAAATTGAAAAATTTGAGTATGGTGTCGTTTAGAAGGTCGTTTGACGGTGTCGTTGTTGAGATTACATATTTTCAGGATCTCAAGGTTAAAATGGGACCCCTAAATTGAAAAACTTGAGTATGGTGTCGTTTCAAAGGGCGTGTCACGGTGTCGTTGTTGAGATTAAAACATTATCAGGACCTCAAGATTAAAATGGGACACCTAAATTGAAAAAACTTGACTATGGTGTCGTTTCAAAGGTCGTGTCACGTGTTGTTGTTGAGATTAAAATATTTTCAGAACCTCAACGTTATAATGTGACCCCTAAATTGAAAAACATAAGTATGGTGTCGTTTCAAATGTCGTTTGACGGAGTCGTTGTTGAGATATATTTTACGGACCTCAAGGTTAAAATGGGACCCCTAAATTGAAAACCTTGAGTATGGTGTCGATTCAAAGGTCGTGTCACGGTGTCGTTGTTGAGATTAAAATATTCCAGGACCTCAAGGTTAAAATGGGACCCCTTAATTTAAAAAAATAAGAATAGTGTAATGTCTAAGGTCGTTTGAAGGTGTCGTTGTTGAGATCAAAAAATTTTCAAGACCTCAAGATTAAAATGCGAACCCTTAATTGAAAAACTTGAGTATGGTGTTGTTTAAAAGGTCATTTGAAGGTGTCGCATACATTTTACGTTTGTAAAAATCTAAATTGAAAAACTTAAGTATGGTACTTTTCACTAGAAACGGGATATATACCATGATTTTTGAGTTTTTAATGTTCCCGATATTTCGGCACAGTTGCATGCGCCATGATCACGGGAGAACTAATTAAGTATGGTGTCGTTTCAAAGGTCATTTGACGGTATCGTACAAAATATAAGAGACATAGTCTAGAAAAAACAGTAAAAAAATCCAGCTACCGCAGTGACTGCTTTGCACGCTATAAATATTCACACATAAACTTAAATTAGAGACAAATTAAAATACACACACTTAAGTCAAGAAAAAAACCAGTTAAAAAAAAACCAGCTGCCGCAGGAACTGCTATGCACGCTATAAATATTGAGGTTCAAAAAATTAGAGACACATATAAACACACACACACTAAAGTCAAGCAAAAAACCAGCTAAAAAAAACAGCTATCGCAGCGACTGCTATGCACGCTATAAATATTGATGTTCAAAAAATTTAGAAGAACATAAAAACACACACACTAAGTCAAGCCAAAACCAGTTAAAAAAAACCAGCTACCGCAGCGGCTGCTAATGCACAAAAAATTACATTCAGAAAAAATCGAGACACGCACTTAATGCATAACCAGTCAAGCAAAAAATCATACTAAAAATTCAGCTACCGCTGCAACTGCTACGCTATGGTGGATTGAGTCCTCAAGTAAATACCTATAAACTGTGGTATCTTACCTGTAAATCCCACTGGCGACGAGATAAACCGCGAAAAAATACCACCACTTGCTTATTTATTGTGTTTTTGTGCATCGGCAATAAAATGCCGATCGGTAAAATCGAACAATTCGATATTTCGAGTAAAAAGTGATATTACGACGCGTGGAACAGTTCATGGCGCTCACTACAATTAAATCAGAGTTACAAGTCACAAAGACACCTGATTTGGGGGGGTGAAGGGGGGAGCGGGGCTGGGGGAGGCGCAGCGCACGCGGGCCGCGTAGGGGTCGGCAGCGGCGCCAGCGCAGAGGGAGCACGCGCTCCCGCCGCGCCCGCGGGCGATGTGCAGTGCGTGGAGCAGCCTTGCTGGCGGTGCGGAAAGGGGCACCGGACCATCGGATGCTGGTTTAGAAATTATTCTTGTGACGGTTGCGGGCAATGTGCATACGTTCGGGGGAGGCGCGCTAACTTACAATTAGCATAGGTAGGATACCAGAAGTGGAAAACCAAACATTCTAGTACTACAACAACTAGAACATACTATTACCACAGTGTAAAACATAATTAGTCTGTGCTATTACGCAGAGTTATGGATAAAACAATATTACGCGTACGAAGTCGCGGGTTACAGCTAGTTATATATAAAGTCCCTGGGGGCCCTAGCTTAGCTAAGTGTTTGTCTCATTATATATAAAGTCCCTGGGGGCCCTAGCTTAGCTGAGTGTTTGTAAAATGCGTGAAAACTCGGGAAAAATGAGTTTTCCTAGAGATGAGACCTAGCTAGCAGTATTTTAAATGCTAGTCTCACTTTATCGAAAGTCAAATATAGTTATTTCGAGAAGATAAATGTTAACTTGAATAGAAGAAAGAACTTTTGTCATTTTTAATTTGTTAATAATGTTTTTTTGATATTTTATTACTATGATAATAGTTTTAATTTTTACCTTAAAGAGCTACCGAAAGTGATAAGTGCTAAAAGTGATTTATATTTTAATGGTGGGTGAATGTTGGTTTAATTTAAACATGCTTGGCTATCTAGAACCAGCATTTTCTTTTGTTTTTAATTTTGATTGGTTGATTGTGTTTTTAATCTTTTCCAAAATAATCCGCATTATCCAGAAAATCCGGATATCCGAATAGATAAGTTCACTATTATTCTTATTTTCCGGATACGAAAAGTATACGGATAATGCAAGCCCTAGATACATACTAGACATAATCTACATATAGACAGGACATGTAGGTCGCAGAACCGAAAACCGTTGGGAAATAAAGGGTCTCGAGCGGCGACCACAAAACAGACGACGCTGTGTAGGAAGGCCCTCTCTCTATAGACCAATGAAATTTTAAAGATAGCAGTAAACCAGTGGATGGAGGCGGCTGAAGACTTGTCGTCGTAGCATTGCATCGGGAAGGCCTATGTCCAGCAGTGGACTTCGATAATGATGATGTCACGGACAACGCTAAGCATTTGTTCTTTCTAGGTAACGTATATTTATCTCGTCCTTAGATTCTACTTCATGTTACTGGTTCTTTCATAGTTCTAACTGCGGTTATGAAAATAATTAAAGTAAAAGTGAACAGTATTGCAAATTTTAATTGAAAACTTAATATCGTTGGAATGATTTTGAATCTTTTTTAAATCGTTCGTTTTCTTTCGTTTTAATCTTTTGAGCATGCTTTTGATTGTGACCGTTGGCAGAAAGATGTGTGGTGAAAGGCTATGGGTGCATTTCATGCACAGTTTTAGATTCAAAATGTACAACTATCTATACTGATCAATATCTTTAAGAGGTATTGCAGAGTTGAATTCGCGTCTGCAAAATCATTAAAGATTGTAAGATCTTTGTTACTGGTAAATTTTAAAACATGGCAACATTAAAAAAAAAGTTAAAATCTTCTATTCGTCGTATCATTATTATAATTCTGGAACATAGTGAGTAGCGTAGGACCCAAAACTCTACCCCGAGTTACTCCAGAAAAGATGCAACTTTTTAATGAAATGCCATTTTTATAATTCTGGAACATAATGATTAGCGTAGGACCCAAAACTCTACCCCGAGTTACTCCAGAAAAGATGCAACTTTTTAATGAAATGCCATTTATATAATTCTGGAACATAATGATTAGCGTAGGACCCAAAACTCTACCCCGAGTTACTCCAGAAAAGATGCAACTTTTTAATGAAATGCCATTTATATAATTCTGGAACATAATGATTAGCGTAGGACCCAAAACTCTACCCCGTGTTACTCCAGAAAAGATGCAACTTTTTAATGAAATGCCATTTATATAATTCTGGAACATAATGAGTAGCGTAGGACCCAAAACTCTACCCCGTGTTACTCCAGAAAAGATGCAACTTTTTAATGAAATTCCATTTATATTATCTTTCAGATTTGTGGAAAATTCTGGCCAATGCGTAATGCCTTCAGATTGCTTCGTGGAGGATATTGAAAGTGGTATTTTAGCCCGAATCGTAATTCATTAGCTATTGTATGTACTAATACTAGAAGATAACGTGCTATCAGACACAGCATATTTCATTTTGGAGACAATGAAGTGTGTGGATTTCTGTTGTTATAAAAAATACATTTATTTACAGAAAGAATAATACAGCTAACACAAAATACGTACATTTTTAAAAAAAAATACATGTGAAGCAGTTATCCTACCTGAAGACCGCTGCTAACGATCTAAAGGTAACTCAACTGATCCAAATCACTACCAGACGGAAGCGTCCCTAAGATGCTGGCTGCATTGCCACGCTGAATGGCAATACTAGCGTTGAGCCAGATAAGAGCCAGCTCTCGGGTCACGAGTCTTTTCAACCAGACGCCCTGAAAGAATTTCGTAAACGCGAAGTGCCCCGGTACCCCACGGACCCAGAGTCTCGACCCCGAAAGGCTCAAATAAGTAAGCTCTGTCGAGACTTGCATATTTGAGTCTTTTGAGGTCCTCCGCGGAATCTGCGCCGCACATGTTGTTATTGATAACGATAACGATAATGTTATTACACAAGTTATTAATTTTGTAAAAATTAAAAAACCTCAACGCAATGAAACGGCTGAACCGATTTTGATCAAACATAGCTAAGAACACTCCCGACAAATTCACCTTTCAAACAAACCAAAAAAACTAAATCGGTTCATCCGTTCGGGAGCTACGATGCCACAGACAGACACACACACACACACACACACACACACACACACAGACATGTCAATTTATAACACCCCGTCGTTTTTGCGTCGGGGGTTAAACATGATGTTGGAAGAACATTTGTCATGTAGATCGTCGATTTAGTAATGTAACTAGACTGATTTGCAAAAGTTTGTGGCATGTTGGTTATTTAAGGTAAATGCTCTCGGTTGAGGCGCAAAATTATTATTTTTTTGTGTTTTTTGCCCATTACATCTCGTCAACACTTCTTCAGATGGCGAAAGTTGAGTTCGCGAGAACTAGAAAACTTAACACACATGTTTTAATTGATAGTAACTCATAAATATCATAAGTTTAGCTACGATACCCATAAACAAAAAACACAAAAAATGTGTTAATGGGTATCGTAGCTAAACTTATGATATTTATGAGTTACTATCAATTAAAACATGTGCGTTAGGTCTCCTAGTTCTCGCGAACTCAACTTTAGCTATCTAATGAAGTGTTGATGAGCTGTAATGGGCAAAAAATACCAAAAAATTTGAATCTCACGCCGCAAGCGTGAGCATTCACCTTAAGAGGATTTTACCGCTAGGGCATTTGAGCCCTTCTGTATGCTCACGATGTTTGCACCTATTTTGGATATTGTCTCAACAAACTAATTTTGTACACATAATCCAGCAATATTTAGTTGTAACTTCCTTGTAATACCATAGACTAACAAAACACAATAGACCGCTAACATAGAACAAAATATTGTGACTCAAAAAAGGTCAAATTCCAGGCTATTTCTAGATGGCGCTGGCAAATAGCTTGGGATTTGGGAATCATTCAATCAGCATTTTAAACCAATAACCTAATCTCTTTAAAAATAAACATTTACATTTATTAATTTATTTTTTAATTATGAAACTATGGTCGCATAACATGTTTTATCGATCTATTCCAAAAACATGCAAAAATAATTTCAATCGTTTATAGCAGATTCAAAACAGCGATATCTAGCGTCATTGTAGACAATCAGTCATCGATGCACGTTTTCTTGTATGAGATTGGCAGTCTATTGTGTTTTGTTAGTCTATGGTAATACTAAGTTGTTACTTTTTTAAAATACTTGTTATTAACTTTCTTGTAAAACTTACAAGTAACTTGCAATAATTTAGTAGTCAACTTTCTTGTAATAGCTTTCTTGTAAAACTTAGAAGTACCTAAATTGCAATATTTAGTTTTAACTTCCTTGTAATACTAAGTAGTAACTTACTTGTAATACGAAGTAGTAATTTACTTGTTATATTTCGTTGTAACTTCCTTGTAATATTTAGTTGTAACTTCCTTGTAATACTAAGTAGTAACTTACTTGTAATACTAAGTAGTAACTTACTTGTAATATTTAGTTGTAACTTTCTTAAAGTAGTAACTTTATTGTAATACTTAGTAGTAGCTAACTTGCAATTTTTAGTTGTAACTTCCTTGTAATACTAAGTAGTAACTTAATTGTAATACTTAGTAGTAACTTACTTGTAATATTTAGTAACTTACTTGTAATATTTAGTAACTTACTTGTAATATTTAGTAACTTACTTGTAATATTTAATAACTTACTTGTAATATTTAGCAACTTACTTGTAATATTTAGTAACTTACTTGTAATATTTAGTAACTTACTTGTAATATTTAGTAACATTCTTGTAGTATTTAGTAACTTACTTGTGTGTATGAGCATGTGTGAGTTCAGAGAATATGTCACTCTGAAAGTTTTCCCGCAGACATTACAGCTATGGGGTTTCTCTCCTGAAATATACAATAGTAGATTATTCACCGAGGGGATAAAGGAGTGTCGTACGTCGCGGGCGGCATATTGAACCCAGAGCGTAACGAGGGACTCTAGTTATATAGAGTCCTGAGTCAAGCTGCCCAAGACGAAGACAGGCTTTATTCCTGAGGAGCATACTCTACTTTTCACACCCTCTGCGAGACAATAAAAACTCACTGAAAATCACAGCACCAAACACCGTCTTTTGTTTCAAATTATTTTCAATTGCAGCCACAGGCAAAACTAACCTCAGATAGCGCCGCCATCGCTGGTGCTTGTCATTTGCCACCATCAGTGGTCTTGTCTTTTCCTCATCAGAAGGGAAACGGTGTGTACCTTTATTTGTACAATGAAATGCACTACACAGAGGCATGTTTTATACCAGACTATTATTTAATGATTATTTACTAAAATTATCCATTGATATTTGACACTTTTGACAGTTTTTTTTAAACATTGATTGACCTTTGTTTGGCTACGGAACAACACCAGCGATTATGCGCCACCTAGCGTGATAAATAAGCAGTGTGTCTCCCCATTGGTTCTGCTTATGGTGGCCAGTTCTATTTTCGAACAAACCTCTTTACAATGTCATTATGGTCATTTTTTTACTTAGAGTTTTCCACGAGTTTCCACACGAATTTGACGTTCCAAATTCAAATCACTTTATTCCCTAGGGAGTTTCATACAACTTTATATCCCTTAAGAGATAATGCTTTACTTTACGTTGAGGTTGCATGATATGTAATTGGACATTGTCGAGAAGTGGAGTGAAAAATATATTTTTCAATACAAGCTTTTATAAAATTAGTGATCGTAATCGTGTGCTGATCAAAATGAGCCTAAACACGGCCAGTCTACTATTATCCATCGCGGAGTTCCGTTGTCCACCTTCGGTCTCCATCATCAGATCAGCTCGCTGTCACCATCATATTGTATTGTCATCGGAACTTGACAGGTATGCCAAATATCATCTCAATCGGTTGAGGATAACTGCTTTAAAATTCAGTTGCAAGATTCCACCCGGACATACATACATACATTGCAAGTTAAATAAAAGCTTGTAATCTATACTCTATACTAATAATAAATAGGAAAGATTTGTTTGTTTGTTTGCATTGAATAGGCTCCGAAACTACTAAACCAATTTGAAAAATTCTTTCTCTGTTGGTCTACACTATCCTCGGGTGACATAGGATATATTATATTTTCAAAAAAATACTCCAATAATGTAACCCAAGGTGTAAAAAATACCTAAAGTTTTTGTATCTGGTGTGTGGGATCAATAGGATATTTTTATGTTTTATTTTAGCCATTTTATTGGTTTTATTAATTTTAGACTTTTTGACTTAACTAAGTATGACATGTGTTTTTTGATTGATTGTGTTATTTTTTAATTATTATTTTTGATTATGTTTTTCTCTGTGTCAATCTTTTATGTACCTATCATGTATTCTGTTAAATAAGTGTATTAATCTATATGTCTAAAACAAAGTCGTGTTAGTTACACCACTTATATTATAACTCAAGAATGGGTGAACCGATTTGGCTGAAAATTAGGTGGGGAGGTAGCTTAGAACCAGTAGATTGGCATAAGGAGGGGGGGAGTAGGAGGGGGGGGGGGTCACCGGGGGCTACCAGTGCGAAGCCGGGGCGAGTCGGTAGTTAGAAATAAGTGTAACTGGCCAAGGCTGTACTAGTTGTATAAATAAAAATAAATAGAAAATGGGGGGTTCGGAAGGGAGGAGGGTTAGGGAGACGGGGGAGGGGGGGATCACGACATTACCAGTGCGAATAAAAAAGAAAAAAATAGGATCTTACCAGTATGCACCATTTCGTGGACCTTCAGCCCGCTTTGGTGCAGGAAGAACTTGCCACAGAAGCTGCACTTGTGTGTCTCTGGTGTCTCCTCGTGCACCTGCCTGATGTGCCGGGAGAGGTACTTCTTGGTCTTGCCTCGGTACGAGCACTGCGGGCAGCTGAACGGGGTGTCGGATGAGTGGATACTCTGATGGCTGACCATGAGACTTCTTTCGGAGAACTCCTGGAAATATAGACATACCACAATCAGAAATAATCAGTTGGTGGAATACAGGCGGAGGTGTTTTTTTTTTCTTTCTTTTTTTATACTACTTGAGTGACGGAACATGCTGAAGGCCCACCTGATGTTAAGCGGTAACCTCTGCCTATGAACAGTACATTACCTCATAGGTCACGTCTACCTAGGACGCGCCCTATGTGGCATTGCACTGCGCCCGCCACCCTGAGACATAAAGATGAAAAGTCTCATGTGCCTGTACTTTCACCGCCACCCAGCAAACCGGAACACAGCAATGCGAGCACCACTGCTTTGCGGCAGAAATAGGTACTTCCCCGGACGAACTCTTTCACAAAAAAGCTCTACTACTACTCGTTTCGCTTCGTTTCGTATGAGGTACCTAGTGCTGGCCTAACACACACACACATTACATTAGTTAATGGAGATACATATTGGAAAAAAGAGTGGAATAGCCACTCTTTTTTAGGGTTCCGTAGCCAAATGGCAACAAACGGAATCCTCGAGGATTCGTCATGTCTGTCTGTCCATGTAAGTCAGAGCCACTTTTCTCCGAAACTATAAGAACTGTATTTAGTACTATATTAGTATTTTAGCAGTAGTAGAGCTTTTTTGTGAAAGAGTTCGTCCGGGAAAGTACTACCACCATACCTATTTCTGCCGCAAAGTAGTAGTGCTCGCATTGCTGTGTTTCGGGTTGAAGGGTAAGGGTGCCGGTGAAATTACAGGCACATGAGACTTTTTATCTTTTTGTCTCAGGGTGGCGGGCGCAGTGCAATGCCACATAGGGCGCGTCCTAGATGGCCGTGACCTATGAGGTAATGCACTGTTCATAGGCAGAGGATACAGCTTAACATCAGGTGGGCCATCATTTAAGTAATTAATTACATACATACATAGACACACACCTTTTCCCCGAAAGGGTAGGCAGAGCCTCAATGGGCCTCTTTTCACAGTGGGTTGCACCATCGTGGAATATAGACGTGACAAGTGGTGAGCTCATCGCCGCCATTGCCTCCCACGACTGACTCCGCCGTGACTCTGACTCTGAGTCAAAGTCAAAGTATATTTTATTGCTGAATTACATGTCAAAAAGATATTATAGATAAAATGATGGATTCTAGTAATCTACCCTTTAAGGGCGTGTAATGTCAATTTTATTTGCAATAATTTTAATTAAAAATAATAGTAGAAATTCAAAATAACAAAAAAAAACACAGAAAATTAAATAAATTAAATATGTCATATGCAAATTTGCGATTTGCGGACGACATTTCAGTTCTACCTTTATAATGAGAACTGCTAAGGAGTGAAATACACTACCGTCGTCTGTCTTTCCTGAAAACTATAATCTGGGTCTCTTCAAGGCTAGAGTGAATAGGTGCCTCTAGACCTTTGTGCTCCATCTTCGGCCACATCGTCACTTACCAACAGGTGAGATCGTGGTCAAACAAAGGTCTATCATAGTTAAAAAAAAAAAACATTGTACTTTTTGCCCCAACACCACAGGAATTACAACAGATGCTCCAAGATCTGAGCTTGGCGAGTCTTGAGGTTGGGCTTCATATGAACCGGTCGAAGACGCAAATTATGAACAACAGCACGAAGCGTAGGGTCGAGGTAGATGGGCAGGATCTACACTATGTCGATGAATACATACACTTGGGCCAGTTAGCATCCTTCGAAAACAGGCAGGACAATAGGAAATTGAATGCCGCATCGATAATGCCTGGAAGAGCTACTAGTCCATGAAAGAGCACATGAAGGGTGACCTTCCACTTACACTAAAGCGCCATGTGTATCCTGCCCGTCCTAACCTACGGTGCGCAGACATGGTCGCTGACCGAGTTACAGAAGTCTAGGCTCAAGATTTGCCAGAGAGCAATGGAACGCAGCATTCTCGGTCTTAAACGCATCGACCGAGTGCGGAACACCATGCTGCGTTCGATAACTGGCATATTCGATGTGGGGAGCAGCAGGCATATTATGAGCTCTTATTTCCATTCAGTTCAAAAACTATTCAGTACAAAATATCGGTTCCGTGATATCCGCAACTATATTTAAAGGCACAGTTGCAGAGAGTCTATAGACATCTGCGATTAAATTTATTCAACGACGCGGATGTCAACGATGAACCGATATTTTGTACTGAATAGTTTTTGAACTGAATGGAAATAAGAGCTCATAATATGCCTGCAGGACAGGGCTGGCCACGTCAGTCAGATGCAC
The DNA here is from genome assembly GCA_932527175.1 of Operophtera brumata. Classification (NCBI taxonomy): domain Eukaryota; kingdom Metazoa; phylum Arthropoda; class Insecta; order Lepidoptera; family Geometridae; genus Operophtera; species Operophtera brumata. The sequence goes on along the minus strand of OW052239.1, from coordinate 26,684,414 downwards.
CCCGAGAAGTGGGCAAACGTAGTAAATCCTTGGGTGCCTGAAGACGGAAGGCGACGACGGGGCCGACCGAGAAGGCGTTGGCGGGACGATCTCGAAGCTCACGAGGAGTGGTGGGAAACTGCCAAAAGCCGGGATGACTGGAACAGTAGTTAGTAGTAGTTAGTAGTAGTAGAGCTTTTTTGTGAAAGAGTTCGTCCGGGGAAGTACTACCACCATACCTATTTCTGCCGCAAAGCAGTAGTGCTCGCATTGCTGTGTTCCGGTTTGAAGGGTAAGGGTGCCGGTGAAATTACAGGCACATGAGACTTTTCATCTTTATGTCTCAGGGTGGCGAGCGCAGTGCAATGCCACATAGGTTGCGTCGTAGGTGGACGTGATCTATGGGGTAATGCACTGTTCATAGGCAGAGGTTACCGCTTAACATCAGGTGGGCCTCTTGCTTGATCCGTCATCCAAGAACATTTTGGGGGAGACCTTTGCCCAGCAGTGGAACACAACAGGTTAAGAAAAAAAACAAATAAAAATTCAAAAATAAAAATTAAATTATAAGAAATGTCATCATAATAGTCATATTCATATTCAAATTCATGAATTACCCGGACTTGTTGATAAGATTCGTTGGTATAAGATTTGTCCTGGCTGGTAGCTTATTATGGAATGTGTTATTACTGGAAGAAAGCGTTAGCCGAGTCAGTCGTGGGAAGCAATGGCGGCGATGAGCTCACCACTTGTCACGTCTATATTCCACGATGGTGCAACCCACTGTGAAAAGAGGCCTATTGTGGCTCTGCCTACCCCTTCGGGGAAAAAGGCGTGTGTCTATGTATGTATGTATATTTATTCAAGCTGTAGCATCTCAGGGAACACTTAGTTAGCATAGCATATAGACACACGCCTTTTTCCCCGATGGGGTAGGCTGAGCGCCAATGGGCCTCTTTCCACAGTGGGTTGCACCATCGTGGAATATAGTCCTAACAAGTGTAGAGCTCAACGCATGTACCTACATAACAGTGAAAGAATTTTTCAAATCGGTTCAATAGTTGTGTTTAGAAATTTATTTCTCAATAGAATATATATTCACTTATAGAGAAATACAAGATTGACTTAAAGAGTAGGGTGGGTTGGTTAACAGTGTAGAACGGAATTTTTGTGTATTATTTTTAGATATCAATATTATAATCTAAATTATTCTATAAGTAGCTAGAACAATAAAAGTAAGTACCTACATAGGTATAGGTACCTCTAGGTCCTCAACAATAGGCTGAACATAATTTTATTCCTTTTAAACTAAATAAACTAAATAATGTCCTTTTAACAATACTAACTAGCAAGAAATCAAATAAACACGCAGTAAGTAGGTATAGTAGATACATGTTTCAACATTATTAGGATAGGTATTTAAACTACCAAACTTGAGTACTTAGCACCATTACGTAGTAACATAATTTTTCTTTTAAACTAGGTAAGAACCTATAATAAGTAAAATATAATTAAAGTTAATAATAGTAAAAGTGGGTAGGTATATAGAAATAGTTAATGCCATCGGAGTAGTGCAGTAGAAGTTCGTGGAGGTTCCATTACGTGTTGATCTACAGTTGCTTTGGATGTATGCGAGAGGGATGGAAGCAAGGGCTTTTAATTAAATTATCAGTTTTTATTCTTGATAGTGTTTTGGTAGCGCTTGAATGATTTTGGGCACCCCTCTAATGTACTTTATAGTTAGGTCTTTTTCGCCTGCTTCAGTCCGACACTTTAGTTCATCTCTCAGATGTTGCATTGTTTTTTTCTGAAGAGGTGTCTCGTCCGAGTAAATTTTTGTAGAAGTAAGTTCCTTGTTTAACATAGACTTATTACGCAGGATTGATTTAGCTATCTCTGATGTTTCAAAGCAGGCTTTTATTGGTCGGGGCTTGCCGTCTATGTATTTGACCAACCGGAAGACTTTTTTGGGCTGTATACAGGCAGGAACAATGGATTTCAGCACCTGGTTGACTTCATTGGTATCATAATTGCGCCTCTCTTCAGAATTGGTTGCCTTAATCTCATCAACACCAATTATTATTATATTTCTCTCTCTTTGAGAGCGCTCATAGATTTCCGATATCATATTATCATAGTAAAGTGTTGCGGAAGGCTGGTTAATAACTGAAATAGTTTTAAGTGTTTGGATGTCGTCTTCAATAGCTTTGATTTTTTGTTCGCTGTTTATATTGAAGTCAGCTACTTTTAACATCTCTTGCTTGAGTTTAGTCTGTTCTGCTGCCAAATTGTCTGTGGTTGATTTAATCTGAGTAATTTGATCCCTTATGAGTGAAACATCTCGAGATATAGTATTAAGCTTTTCAGTCTGAGCTTCAGCCATACTAGCGAGGATCACCAATATTTTCTTTTCAAAGTTATCAAATTCCGTAGATAGATCGTCGTCTGGCTGTTTCCTCTTACCTCTGAATTTTACTTGTTGGCCCTCCGACTCACTGAATTTGAAGTCTCTTAGATCAGGTTGCGATCCTCCAGCGACGACACTACAAGTTGCCAACATGCTATCGCTATCAAGACACGTATTCGGTCGCGTTGGTGATCGCCGCACGCTCATTGTTGATGATAGTTGTTTTTATCGGTACTCACGCGCAGCCTTAGTGAGCAGGATGAAAAATAAGCAGCCCGTCGCGTTTACCCGAGGGGGTGAGGGGCACTGTGAGAACGCTTTAGAGGCCCTGGCTCGCGACAAGAACGTCCGAAAGCACTTCACTTATACAGTAGACAATGTTCTTTAGATATATAAGCACTAGGTTCAAATTGCTTCGATTTGTAAATAGATTTTTTAATAATTATTTTGGTTCACGTCCGTTCCGCTCTCTCACCGAGCCTATTCAATGCAAACAAACAAACAATTAAATCGTTCCTCTTTATAATTAGTATTACATGTGTCACTTACCTTATTGCAAATATCACATTTATACAATGTGAACAATTTTGGCACTTTTTTTTTTAATTTTCCATTTTTCTTCAGTATTTTTTTAGAGCTCAGGCTTCGGCTCGTATCATCAGATGGATCTCTTTTTTTCTGAAAAATACAATTATTTCTTTTCAAACAATATGTGTACCCAACACATAATATGCATTGTGCTATGCATATACCTTTTTTGTCAGGACTATACACTACACTAACGGTATTTGCCTGTATAAGATGTTTTACTAGTGCCATATAAGGTTTTTTTTTTTGTAACGTTTATCATATAATGCCCTTTGTTTGACCACGATCTCACCTGCTGGTAAGTGAAGATGTGGCCGAAGATGGAGCACAAAGGTCTAGAAGGCACCTATTCACTCTAGCCTTGAAGAGACCCAGATTATAGTTTTCAGGAAAGACAGACAACGGTAGGGCATTCCACTCATTAGCAGTTCGCATTGTAAAGGTAGAACTGAAACGTTTAGTACGAATAGAGGGTATACAGTGGTGGCCATATAATTACGAACGCTGATATAAAGGGAAGATTTTTTCCAACTAAGATGCAAAACTAATTGTATGCATTTGTTTTTATTTCTCTCGGTATCGTAAAACATTTCCATATTACCACTGTATTCATTGATACACATGATTGGCTAAAAATCAATAGGCAAACTTTTTACACTACTTTTAAACAAAGTATTCCTTATTACTGGCTGGTCACGTAATTAAGAACGCTAAGTAGTTTATGCCTTTATTCATATTTAAATAGAGAACACTCAGTCGATTTGTTACTGTTTGTATAATTTTGGCGCCATTACGTGCTGTAAAAGATTAAAGGTGATTGCTTCTTTAGAAAAAACAATGGGAAAAAATAAAAGTTGTGATAAATCTACAAGGGAAGTAATAATAAAACATCGCCGGAAGAATTGGTCTTATAAAAAGATAGCCGACCATCTGCAATGTTCAAAAACGATAGTTTTCCACGCTGTAAAGCATTTTGCTACGTATCAAACTACTTCGAATGTTCCACGTGTACCTAAACAGAGAAAAACAACTCCTCGAGATGACCGAAACATCGTTCGTATGGCAAAACAAAATCCTTTTAAAGGGTCCAATGAGCTTAGAAAAGAATATTTTGGTGAAAACAACCCATCAGCAATCTCAGCACGCACTATTCGAAGACGTTTGGTAGAAGAAAAATTGCACGGTAGGATAGCAAGAAAGGTACCCATGTTAAAACTTTGCCACAGGCAAGCCCGGCTTGCATTTGCGAGAAAGTATGAAAACTGGACTGTGCAACAGTGGAAAAATGTACTTTTTTCTGATGAGACGAAAATAAACAGAGTATGTTCTGATGGAAAACGATATGTACGACGTCCCCCGAATACCGCATTCGACCTAAAGTACACGAAAGTTACATTAAAGCACGGTGGTGGAAATGTGAAAATTTGGGGTTGCTTTTCTGGACATGGTGTAGGACCTGTAAAGTTGATAGAAGGTAACATGGATCAGTTCCCATACAAAAATATACTGGAAGAAACAATGTTACCATACGCTGAAGACGTTCTACCGGTCATTTGGACATTCCAGCATGACAATGATCCAAAGCACACTGCACGCACCGTAAAGGAATTTCTTACAGCGCAATTAGTTTCTGTCTTAGACTGGCCTGCTAACAGTCCAGATCTAAACCCAATAGAGAATCTGTGGTTTGAAGTAAAGAAAAAGGTTTCAAATACAAAGCGTGGAAATTTAAGAGAGCTGTATGACGTTTTTTTAGAAGAATGGAACTCTATTACTCTTGCGAAATGTCAAAAATTAATAGAGTCAATGCCTCGCCGGTGTAAAGCTGTAATTAAAAGCCGTGGATATGCTATTAACTATTAATTTTAGTTAAATATTTATTAAATTTCTTTTTATGTTTCCTGTGCTACATAATATTGTGATTTTTTAAATCTAAGTGTCATACAAAACAATTCCCGAGCAGTTAAATAAATCGTTCTTAATTATTTGTCCAGTTTCAGTAGTAATTGAATTTGTTACTTTGATAAAATCAATAAAATGTGCAAAAAATAGTTAGCGATTTCATACTTTATTCTTAAGTCAGGTTGCTCTATTAATGTGACTATTATATAACATAACTAGTTGCTTCTGAGAAGGTACACATCTCTGTGTATGATACGATTTAAATAAAAAACTTCTAGAACTTCAAATCGTTCTTAATTATATGACCACAACTGTATATACTAATGAGGTAAGGATGGTACTGAGCCGTGCGCCTGCTCGTCCTATGATGAAAAGGAGATGGTGGGATCAGATCGTGCAGTTTCTGGGAGCAATTCCCGAAATGTAACCTATAGACGATCGAAAGGCACGCAACCTTACGGCGGTGCTCGAGACTCTGGATCTTAGTCTCCGCCATATGTTGCTCACCTATAAGCCTGAAAGCTCTACGTTCAACTACTATTATAATAAGTTTTTTGTGAAAAATATATTTTACAATACAATCTTTTATAAAATTAGTGCTTGTAACCGTGTGCTGATCAAAAGGATAACTGCTTTTAAATTCAGTTGGAAGATTCCACCCGGACATACATTGCAAGTTAAATAAAAGCTTGTAAAAATATTAGCTGTCACATTGTAATGCGGGTTTTTATCTATCTGTATACCTACCTACCAAATTTCATCAAAATGGGTCCAGTCAGCAAGACTAAAAACTTAGCCTGTGCTTGCCTGATATTGGTATTGGATAAATTCCAAAGTTAAAGTTAAAGTCAAAAAGTGTTTTATTCATTGAAATCACAAGTATCATTTTGAAGTATCCAATAACCGGACTACTCTTGCAGCCTGCTGCTCGCCTGGTTTATTCGATAAATCTATCAGTGTACCAAAATCACCGAAATCGGTTCAGACATTTTAGTTGGATTGAATAACAAACTACAAACACACAAACATTTGCATTTATATTACCTAGTGATTCATAAAATAAATTATTTTTCGTATTCCTCTTGTTGTAATTACCCTTTCGCAAGCATCAACCTATATATATAATATCAAGAATATATTCAAAGGCATCGACGTGTAGAATGAATGAAAATGGAGCAAAGCTAACGCCCAGAAGAACCCTTGAATATTTTTAGTAAACTTTGTACATAACAGTGTAACAACGTATTTTTAACCATATAAACGACAAAATAATGAAAGCAAAACAGTTAATTAGCTTACTGCAATTACAAAAGAGATACACTGAATAAAATTCATAAACGCTTTGATCCAAGGCTTTGATGAAAACCAAATGTAATCGCTTACCTTTCCCATGGCTGTCTACATAATATGAGAATCCACTATGCCACTATGCAGTTCGATGATAGAATTAAAAATATAGACCATTGATTAGCACTCAGCGAAGGCCAATATAAAGCGTAAATAAAAATTTAGTTTCACAACAAAATATTTCGAACTATGGCGGTGAACGAAAAAGACCATACCAATTCCATTTGCATGAATGAATGAAAGAGCCAAAAAGGAAGGGTAAACAATGAGTGAGTGAAATGACAGTAATATAACTGGCTGTCAAGTTTTCTTTTGTTCGCTGTGTTTTTTGCAAAGGTTTTGCATGATGGCGCAAAATACTAAGTCTATGGATGGCGCCCTGGGGCGCCCATGGACTTAGTATACTTAGTTTGAATAGAGTCCAAAGAATTTCAAAATTTGACTAAGACTAAGTCCATGGTGGCGCCAGAACAGACAATGTGCTTTGTGTTTACGCAAAGTGGCATAAACATTGGCAGCCCCATAGACGTAGAATTTTTTCGCTACGCTAATAATACGTACATATACTAAATCTATGGGCAGCCCAGCCCATCGAGCAACACGGAATGGAGACGCCATCAAAGGCATTCCCCGCTGTAGTTCCCCTCTAAATTTAATGCCCTCGAGGGCATACAGCTTATAAAAAACTAGCTGTCGCCGATCGCTCTGTCAGACTGAATCGACTCGCGTGGGAGATAGTGCTCTAAGAAAAATGCCGAATTGTTCAGTTTTATTCTGTAAAAAAATGATTGGATCATCAAATTTACAAAAAGATAGTGTTTCCTTTCACATGTACCTGAATTTCAATTAAATTATTATAACTTATTGCATGAAAATTGACCAAGTAAAATTAAGCCGTATAAAAACAAAAGTGGCCATCTCAGATTTTGTAATTTTTGAGTTCGTGTTCGGGGTAAAATAATAAAACTGAACGGTTTAACAAAACAAACCGTGAATATTTTATTCAATAACACTGGTTCACTCTTCACTGCGACTGCACTTCAGTACACTGGTCATTCATTACTCTAAAACCACTGCCAAGTTACGTGATTTATTCGCAATGAAAGCCAATTCCTTTACGACTGCCCTGCTCGCTCTTCAATCGAGCTCCATTTAATCGTGTGACACAGGGGCGACATAAAAGTGACCAAAAGCGTAGATATAAATGTGTATAATACATCAATGTGCATTTCCGGATTTATTCTGCTGACGTAAACATGTATATAACGTGTAATGTCAGTAAGCCAAGATGTGGATGATTACTTAATACCCTTGATTACTAAATACTATTCATTAAACACGTTCGACATCACGTGACATGTGGAATAACGTGTATTTGTATTTGATTGCTATGTAACCACTAACTAACCGGTAACTACTAACTACTACTACTTCGTGTCACGGGCTCTTTCTTGGTTCACTGACCAGCTTGAGATATAGTGTCCCTGAAAGGGGCCTAGTGACCAATGGTGAAAGAACCAGTATGGTAAAAGGATTAATTGTGCCTCGCAGGGGTGTATGATGATATGTCAACGTAAATGTCATGTGCAACTATATTTAAAGAAATAGAATTAAATCACACTACTATTAACAACAAGTGTAACATGAAAAAGTTTGTACATTTGGGAACTTTGATTACAAGAGATGGCAAGCATGAAGATGATATTTAAATGAGAGTAAATTCTGGAAACCAGGTGAACTTAACGCCTTATTATCAGCCGGAACGTATCCAAAAAGGCACGACTGGATGTGCATAGAGGAGTGTTAGTGCCAAAACTAATGTATGGTGGTAGCGAAAGTTGCTAAGGCAGAATAAACATGAAAGTAAAATAAATGCACTGAAGATGAGAGGTTTGAGAAGTATGTATGGTGGACTTTGAGAGATAGAATAAGAAACTGTGTGTTAAGAAAGCATTGTAAAATGAAAGAGCACGTGTATAGTGACAAGGATTGAGAAAGATATGCTTGGATGGTTTGGGTTATTGGTTAAAGGATGAATGATAGTAGATTGACGAAACTAGTTCATAAGATGAGCATGAATGGGACAGTTGGAAGGGGGAGACCTCGGTGAAGGTATTCAGACTAGATCAGGGTCGATCTGGAGCATGGCCAGGCCAAGAGCGCCCTTAACCAATGAGCATATATGAAGAATGTGATGTGAGTGAATCAAGCAAAACAGGTATGCCAGGATCGTAGCAAGTGGAAATACATGGTCTCTGCCTACTTCTCTGGGAAACAGGCGTGAGTTTACGTATGTGTGTAAGTACTTAAATTATAAATGCAAAATTTTCTAAGGGTTGAATGAAATTTAAGAACGGCGATAGCTGGACCACTGGAATAGTTTTAAATTTTATTTAGATGTTCCCACAGGATCAAGACTTATGCGAGTGAAACCGCGGGTTGCTTCTAGTTTATAATAGGAATAAAACTGCGTGGTTAATTTGATCAAAATCGGTTATATTGATCATACTTAAATAACTTTAGTCTTTTCAGTAAAAAGTCAATAAAGATGCTTTAAAAAAATCGTTGATCGCCAATTGTTAGGTTACTGTACAATCTTCGCACGTTGTGTTTGCCTATAATGAGGGGTTTTCACGGCCATATCAAATCATCTATAAACCCTTGAAAATAGATGTCGCTGCTGTGTACTTAACTGTATAAATAAAGTGACATGTAAAAGTCAACAACGTAGTGATATATTTTTGTGGTATTTTGTTACTATAACACAAAATAACAGACGATGCATTTGTTAATTTTGACAACCACAGTTGAGTCAGGGCCATCAATTGACCCAAATCAAACTACATTTTTTTTATTTGAAAATGAAAGGCCCTTATTGATTTCTCTTGTAGCTAAAGATAGGTATATAGTTTGTACCTCATATATACATGTGTAGACTGTTGGTAACCATAATAAAAAATAATTAAATAAGCAACTGCTAACAATAACAATAACGTTAGCTGAGTCAGTCGTGGGAAGCAATGGCAGGGATGAGCTCACTATTTGTCACGTCTATCTCCCACGATGGTGCAACCCACTGTGAAAAGAGGCCCATTAAGGCTCTGCCTACCCCTTCGGGGATAGAGGCGTGTGTCTATGTATGTATGTATGTAACAATAACAGCCGCAATGCACACTGAAATAGCTTTGTGCTCATTTAACAGTTTTTTTTTATTTCTCAAAAATTCCTGAAAGTAAGTTGCCCGTGTTTTCTTATGTACTACTAAATTAGTGATGTGCCTCAATAATAAAGTAGATTTTTTATCGATAAAATAAATGCTCGTTTATTATGTTTTACAAACTATTGAAATTTGATTTATATTATTCGGAAGACGCCATAGCCTAACCTAACCTAACTTTCTAACCGTTAATCCAATCACCATGAAGGTATTGGTATGTAACAAGGTAGGTAACTGTTATGATTTTAATTTGAAATTATTCATTTTATGCCATAAATTCACGCCCTCTGTGGCGCGGTGGACGAAGGTTCGCCTGTAACGCAGGAGGTTGCGGGTTTGATTCCCGCCTCAGAATAAATATTTGTACGATCTGCAGATATTTGTTCAGGGTGTTCTGGATATTTTCTATGTTAATACAAAATAAATATCTATGTAATGTACTGTATTAGGGATATCAGTTATCTAGTCCATAACACAAGCTCAGCTTGGCTTGGGGCTAGATAATAATGTGTAAACTGTGTCCAACATCAAAAAATAAAATAAAAATAAATATATATTATTGAGAACTGGTGAAAACCAAGGTGAAAAGAAGCCCATTTAAGGCTCTGTCTACCCTTTCGGGGAAAAAGGCGTGTGTCTATGTATGTATGTATGTAAATATATATATATATAATGAAATTCACTTAGGTACAATGTGAAAGAAAGCACAATCTTTTCGTAAATTCGATGTTCCAGACCTTGATTTACAGCAGAAAATGTAACGATTCGGCATTTTAGTATTTGTAGCACTGTCACACTTTTTACTCTATGCGTCACACGATCGATTCAGTCTGACAGAGCAATCGGCCCATCATGATACAATTTTATTACTAGCAAAAGCAAAACATGCTTGGTGAGGGTTAGCAAGCTTCTTTTCCTTGATTTTTTATTTTTAAACACAGACATGAATTTAAATTACTATGTTAAATTACAACGGATAGTTTTTAAAACAGTTAGTAAAACAGTTTTACTAACGCGTATGCCTAAATAAAATTGTGCATAGCCAGAGGGGAACGCCTTTACTTGATGTCGCCCCCCGCCGCGACCTCCTCGTGTCTCTCTCGTGTGACCTCCAGCGGCGGCCGTGTTGCTCCAAGATATTACTAGCTAGGCTTGCAAGGGCTTCCAAGTTATTTTTACTAGTTTTTTCATGTGTGAACTTATCTAGACATGAATTTAAATTACTATGTGATATTACAAATATAGAGGTGTGATAGTTTTTCGTAAAAAGTTGCATGCCTACCTAGGTTGTGGGATACGTGATCACGATAAATTAACAAAAGCATTTCCCAGTTTGAACTCGTTTACTCCTTTTCAAGAAAAGTCGTGTCATGAGTGTCCGTCCTGTGTCGTGGGATTTTCCTATTCAAATCCTATTTGATTGACAAAAGAATGAAATAAAAAATATAGCTAGGTATAATTTTTTCAACGCGATATTCTGTTCACTATATATAGCGCTAAGTATTACTTTACCTACCATCGTTTAGCATCAACATAACTTAACACACCCAACACATACCTACATAGTTCTGATCCCACACTAGGATCCCCTGTGTCGTGGGATAATCATGCCTGAAATAAAAAAAAAACTATTTATAAATTTTAATGACTAATCTAGTTTTTTGGCACTTAGGATCATGATTTTTGGTTTTTGACAATAACAGTGAATGACAGATATATATAATACATTGCATATTTCGAGGCCAGAACCGTCATGGATTATGTAGGTTAGTAGGAAGACGGGAGCTAAGTAAAGTGTTTTTTCCTTTTCTTTCCTTTCGTCTCTTTTGACTTGCCAGCCCATAGTTTTATGAAATTATTGTAAGCTTTGAACAAAATTCTAATTCAATTTTCCCAAGAACTACTCATCTCATGAGTTGTTGTAAAGTAAGGTTATACCTGGGGTACTCAAAATTTTCTTGATTTTTCTCTATACTCTAAGTTTCCGCGTTTACCCCCTCTCTCTCCAGCCTACTACTACCTTTTACTAATCTAAAATATCATAGTTATCCACAAAATGATCTCTATGCTATCCTCGAAAAGTGGGGCGGTTCCGCAACTCCCCCTTCACAGAGAGCGTTCAACCCCTCCCCTCATCCCTAGCCGCCCTTAAATCCTTTAAATGACCCTTGGTGGTAGGTAAAGTAAGTTCTTACCAAAAAGTTATCGATACTATTCATTTATCGACTTGAGTGCTGGAAGTCCCTAGAACGGATGTTACTGTCAATTTTGTGACATAACATGATTTTTGTACACAGAAAGCATATATGTGTGTATAAAGATTTTTGATGTGTTGCTGTTTATAGATGTGTGCGTTTATAGCGATAGAACGACTGGTTACAAAAGTGTGCATTAAAGTGTAAGTGAGTGCGTGAAGCCCCCCCCCAAATATTTCTGAATAAATATGTATCGGTTGACAGCTCTATGGCGTCTCCCCTCCGGTACGGAGGCCTGCGTTGCTCGATGGCCCAGCCAAATGCTAGACCGTACACCGTAAGATGGCACCTACCATGAAGTATTTTTACTTTTCTATGGTTGGCACATGGATGTAGTAAGTTGGCACGTTATTCACATTGTTGTATCCTCTTTGTTGTTATTCACTTCACTGACTGGGTAACCTGGGTAACCATCATAGAGTTTTTTTTTATATTAACCCAAAAACTTACAATACAATATATTACATGCGTACATGCGTTAGCATCCCCAGTAACACAGAACAGGGTGGCTACCCTTGACACTCGATCGCAATCCTAATTTGGGATTTGCTGTCAAATCGTGCCATTTGGTACTCTTGAATCCAATCCTGCCACACGATTGGATGCGAACCTGGTGGAATTTTATGGAACTAAATGAAATCGACTACTCGATCTTTTGGTACTCTTGACAGGATTTTGAAGTTTTGTTTCGAGATTAGAGTAGAGTTTGAGATCGTGATTTAACAGTCTACAAAAGTCAGCTTTTTTGTGTTCGAGTGTATGATTTTTGCTTGGGTTTTTGTGATTTTTAAGAAAATATGGCACGTTTGGCTCTTGTATTTGATATTTTGGACAATGCTCATGGAGTAGATATAAGGCAAAGGCGAAACCTAAGAAGAATGTCGCGGTACACTGAAAAAGCTTTTGCCATGAACGACGCCGAGTTCAAAAAATGTTACAGAGTTGGCAAAGAGCTATTTGAGGTAATACGTGGTGATTTGGAGCCTCTAATACCAAGGCCTACTTAAGAAATGTGGACAGCAAGGCAGCTTCAATGATTTGCATGTATCATAAAAGTCACGCAGTGGGCTTCATTTGTAGACTTGATGCAGGCTCATGATATTAATGTGCATACCTACTTGTAAATAGATAAATAAAACTTCATAGGTGTATTGTTTAATGTATTTTTTTATAAAACAAATCTTTTTTCAATACAAAGACACATAAAATTAAAAAAATGTTAGCAGACCGCTGGTTCGATGCGTTTCCATAGCTGTTTGTTTTTTTGATTATGTTTTTCTTATTTTTCCTTTTGTTTATATATTTATTTCCGCAATAAGCAAGTATCCTTAGACGCAATATGCGGAAACATCTCAATGGTCAGTAGTTTAATTTTTAGATAAGTAAATAGTTTTTAAGTACTGTTTGTTTTCCGAAGATAATAAGATAATAAAATAAAATAAATTAAATTAATTTGTTATATACCTACCTACTAATGCTATTTTATAATGTACCTATTTATTTAATTTTAATCCTTATGCACAACCAGTTTCTAAAGTGTAATACTAATCTTCTATACTAATACTAATATTATAAAGAGGAAAGATTTCTATTTTTGTGTGTGTGTATGTTTGTAATGAATAAACTCAAAAACTACAGTACCGATTTAAAAAATATTTCACCATTCGAAAGCTACGTTCACCCTGAGTGGCATAGGCTATATTTATAGCTAGAAAAGATTAGGGATCCTTACTAAAGTAACGTAACCCAAGGTAAAAGATTTGATTGTTTGTTTGTTTGCATTGAATAGGGTCCGAAACTACTTAACAGATTTAAAAAAGTATTTCACATATAGGAAGCTACATTATGGTCGAGTGCTATAGGATTAAGAGGGGATAGGGGAACTGCTCTTCATCCCAACAGTACCCGTGCGAAGCCGGGGCGAGTTGCTAGTAATAAATAAATAAAGATGGGCAAGTATGAGACTATCTCTATAAACTATTATACATATGACTCAAGCCCTGAGGCTTAAAGTAGGTATTAAAACTAAAAAAAAACTACTCTTGATCGCTCCTACTAAGTAGAAGAGCAGAAGCAGCAATCCTATTGAGGGTATCGGCTATAGCCTGGGCACCTTGTCCTGTTGCTGTGGACAAACCCTCTACTGCTGTAGTGAGGTTTGACATCTGCTCCACAGCTTGAGAGAGGGCCCTCGCAGATAGTCTCTGCCTCAACCCGCTGTGCTTCAATAGCTGCAAAGTCTGCAAACCGGTCCAAGACAGGAGTTCAAGTTCAGAGGCCAGCACTACCTCATACGAAACGACGACGACGATCCCAGTCAGTGTTGCCATATATACTGATTTATCTGTATTGGTACAGATTTTTGGCTCCTGATACAGATGCCAGATTTCAGTTTAGGTTTATACAGATTTTTGGCAAGAAGTATTTCGCGCACAAGACTGTGATGGAAAAGCACATTATCCGACTCTCAAAGAGATAGTTTCAGCCATAGACGTAGAATTTTTTCGCTACGCTAAATAGACAAACGAAGCGTGGGAGAGAGAAGTCATTTTTAAATGTACCCCGTGCAAGAAGAAAAGTGACAGCAACAATGTATTGAATTTGACATGTTTTGCTTGAGTACATGCGCATACCGGACGGTCTCTTGTGCAGTTTAACTAATTTTGTAATTATTTTAGTAATCTTACTATTAAATAATAAATATTACTTTGTATGACAATGGTGTCGTGTTCAGTTTGTGACTGTGAAGATACAAGACGTAATTATCCGGGAAAATACACGTTTCACAGGTAAATAAGAGATTATTGGTAGTTCGATTGTAATGCTTATTTTATCAATTCTGCTTTAGTAAAAGGCCTAAAAACCAGTTTCATTCGTAGATTAGGACTTTCCCTTATATTTTTTAATAATATTTCGTTGCTGCACCTAGAAATAAATAATATTTTATGTAAAATATAAAAATGTTTGATTACGATAGGGCTTGACCAAGTGATGACGTCAGAAATATCGATAGTCCTGTTGCAGTCTATATCGTTGTATAATGCGCATCATGTAAAAAGAACGCTGGCGGTCAAGCTTCTTCAGGCGTTCCAGCGTTCTTTTTAAGAGATTACTTACTTTTCTACTTATTTGAGAGATGTATAACTATGCATTGAATGAGTGCCTATCTAGTTTACTACAAATAATGTACAATTATAGTACGCGTCATGTAAAAAGAACGCTGGAACGCCTGTAGAAGCTTGACCACCAGCGTTCTTTTTACATGACGCGCACTATACCTACCTATAAATTAAATTTTTATCCATCCTAGAATGGAGGTTTACTTTGTTTGGAGTAAATTTGTGTGCTCTATTAACATTTTACCGTTTTTTTTAAATCTATAATAACCAGGTGGACATTGAGGTGTGTGTTTTTGTATTGACTATTGAAAAGGTAACTTTAAAGCACCACGGGTGTTTTTATTGCAGTTTGTGTAGTAGATATTTTGGAGTAAATATTTACGTTGTTGATTATTACACACGCCTTTTTCCCCGAAAGGGTATATTTATTTTGAATTTTTTATAAATAAATATTGTTTATTTCTGCTTAATAAAATAATAGGTAACAAATTAAATTTAAATATACCCCAAAAATTCTGTTCCAGCGGTACTCGAACCTGCACCCTCGCCTGTGATCAGCGATGCCTTTACTTTCGAACTTTGAATAGAAGGTTTCCAATGAAACACCTGTAGATACAGCACTATCAACTTGGCGCTATAGCCGAGTTGATAGTGCCCACAAATTTCGTCTCCAGCGTCATAGCTCGATCTATGGCTAAATTTTTTAAGGCATCGCCGATGACAGGCGAGGGTGCGGGTCCGAGTCCCGCTAGAACGGAATTTTTGGGTTACATTTAAATTTAATGTTATCCATAAAGCGTGGTTTACACTTGAAAAATAATAAACTTTGGGGTAACAAATTGTCTATAGATAAAGTAACAGAGTGAAAAATTATATGGGCGTAGCACGGCTGATATAAAATGATTTTGTGCTTTCAGATTTCCAAGTAATCCTTTGCTACGAGAAAAATGGTTATCGGTTATAAGAAGAGTGGGATGGACTCAAATAAGAACTCCACTAGGTATATGCAGCAAACATTTTAAGTTTAAATTTAAAAGGGAAACTCTAAGATCCCACCTATAAATAAAACCGTAATATTTAGGGGTCAATAAATAATAAAGGTTTATTTATTAACTGTATTCAAAATTGGAATAAGAACCTTATTCTCTTTATGACGTCAAATCTGCCAAGCTGTGTTCTTCATGAAAGACTTAATCTGCATTAAGATGTATTTATCTCATAGACGTAGAATTTTTTCGCGACGCTAAATAGACAAACGAAGCGTGGGAGAGAGAAGTCATTTTTAAATGTACCCCGTGCAAGAAGAAAAGTGACAGCAACAATGTATTGAATGTGACATGTTTTGCTTGAGTACATGCCCATACCGGACGGTCTCTTGTGCAGTTTAACTAATTTCGGATTTTTTTTAGTAATCTTACTATTAAATAACAAATATTACTTTGTATGACAATGATGTCATGTTTAGTTTGTGACTGTGAATATACAAGACTTAATTATCCGGGAAAATACACGTTTCACAGGTAAATAAGAGATTATTGGTAGTTCGATTGTATTGCTTATTTTATCAATTCTGCTTTAGTAAATGGCCTAAAAACCAGTTTCATTCGTAGATTAGGACTTTCCCTTATATTTTTTAATAATATTTCGTTGCTGCACCTAGAAATAAACAATATTTTATGTAGAATATAAAAATGTTTGATTACGATAGGGCTTGACCAAGTGATGACGTCAGAAATATCGATAGTCCTGTTGCAGTCTATATCGTAGTATAATGCGCATCATGTAAAAAGAACGCTGGCGGTCAAGCTTCTTCAGGCGTTCCAGCGTTCGTTTTAAGGGATTACTTACTTTTCTACTTATTTAAGAGATGTATACCTATGCATTCAATGAGTGCCTACATAGTTTACTACTTTTTACATGACGCGCACTATACCTACCTATAAATTAAATTTTTGTCCATCCTAGAATGGAGGTTTACTTTGTTTGGAGTAAATATGTGTGCTCTGTTAACATTTTACCGTTATTAAAAAAATCTATAATAACCAGGTGGACATTGAGGTGTGTGTTTTTGTATTGACTATTGAAAAGGTAACTTTAAAGCACCACGGGTGTTTTTATTGCAGTTTGTGTAGTAGATATTTTGGAGTAAATATTTACGTTGTTGTACACACGCCTTTTTCCCGAAAGGGTATATTTATTTTTTATTTTTTATAAATAAATATTGTTTATTTCTGCTTAATAAAATAATAGGTAATAAATTAAATTTAAACATACCCCAGAAATTCCGTTCCAGCGGGACTCGAACCTGCACCCTCGCCTGTGATCAGCGATGCCTTTACTTTCGAACTTTGAACAGAAGGTTTCCAATGAAACACCTGTAGATACAGCACTATCAACTTGGCGCTATAGCCGAGTTGATAGTGCCCACAAATTTCATCTCGAGCGTCATAGCTCGATCTATGGCTAAATTGTTTAAGGCATCGCCGATGACAGGCGAGGGTGCGGGTTCGAGTCCCACTGGAACGGAATTTTTGGGTTACATTTAAATTTAATGTTATCCATAAAGCGTGGTTTACACTTGAAAAATAATAAACTTTGGGGTAACAAATTGTCTATAGATAAAGTAACAGAGTGAAAAATTATATGGGCGTAGCACGGCTGATATAAAATGTTTTTGTGCTTTCAGATTTCCAAGTAATCCTGTGCTACGCGAAAAATGGTTATCGGTTTTATGAAGAGTGGGATGGACTCAAATAAGAACTCCACTAGGTATATGCAGCAAACATTTTAAGTTTAAATTTAAAAGGGAAACTCTAAGATCCCACCTATAAATAAAACCGTAATATTTAGGGGTCAATAAATAATAAAGGTTTATTTATTAACTGTATTCAAAATTGGAATAAGAACCTTATTCTCTTTATGACGTCAAATCTGCCAAGCTGTGTTCTTCATGAAAGACTTAATCTGCATTAAGATGTATTTATCTCATAGACGTAGAATTTTTTCGCTACGCTAAATAGACAAACGAAGCGTGGGAGAGAGAAGTCATTTTTAAATGTACCCCGTGCAAGAAGAAAAGTGACAGCAACAATGTATTGAATGTGACATGTTTTGCTTGAGTACATGCCCATACCGGACGGTCTCTTGTGCAGTTTAACTAATTTCGGATTTTTTTTAGTAATCTTACTATTAAATAACAAATATTACTTTGTATGACAATGATGTCATGTTCAGTTTGTGACTGTGAATATACAAGACTTAATTATCCGGGAAAATACACGTTTCACAGGTAAATAAGAGATTATTGGTAGTTCGATTGTATTGCTTATTTTATCAATTCTGCTTTAGTAAATGGCCTAAAAACCAGTTTCATTCGTAGATTAGGACTTTCCCTTATATTTTTTAATAATATTTCGTTGCTGCACCTAGAAATAAACAATATTTTATGTAGAATATAAAAATGTTTGATTACGATAGGGCTTGACCAAGTGATGACGTCAGAAATATCGATAGTCCTGTTGCAGTCTATATCGTAGTATAATGCGCATCATGTAAAAAGAACGCTGGCGGTCAAGCTTCTTCAGGCGTTCCAGCGTTCGTTTTAAGAGATTACTTACTTTTCTACTTATTTAAGAGATGTATACCTATGCATTCAATGAGTGCCTACATAGTTTACTACTTTTTACATGACGCGCACTATACCTACCTATAAATTAAATTTTTGTCCATCCTAGAATGGAGGTTTACTTTGTTTGGAGTAAATACGTGTGCTCTGTTAACATTTTACCGTTTTAAAAAAAATCTATAATAACCAGGTGGACATTGAGGTGTGTGTTTTTGTATTGACTATTGAAAAGGTAACTTTAAAGCACCACGGGTGTTTTTATTGCAGTTTGTGTAGTAGATATTTTGGAGTAAATATTTACGTTGTTGTACACACGCCTTTTTCCCGAAAGGGTATATTTATTTTTTATTTTTTATAAATAAATATTGTTTATTTCTGCTTAATAAAATAATAGGTAATAAATTAAATTTAAACATACCCCAGAAATTCCGTTCCAGCGGGACTCGAACCTGCACCCTCGCTTGTGATCAGCGATGCCTTTACTTTCGAACTTTGAACAGAAGGTTTCCAATGAAACACCTGTAGATACAGCACTATCAACTTGGCGCTATAGCCGAGTTGATAGTGCCCACAAATTTCATCTCGAGCGTCATAGCTCGATCTATGGCTAAATTGTTTAAGGCATCGCCGATGACAGGCGAGGGTGCGGGTTCGAGTCCCACTGGAACGGAATTTTTGGGTTACATTTAAATTTAATGTTATCCATAAAGCGTGGTTTACACTTGAAAAATAATAAACTTTGGGGTAACAAATTGTCTATAGATAAAGTAACAGAGTGAAAAATTATATGGGCGTAGCACGGCTGATATAAAATGTTTTTGTGCTTTCAGATTTCCAAGTAATCCTGTGCTACGCGAAAAATGGTTATCGGTTTTATGAAGAGTGGGATGGACTCAAATAAGAACTCCACTAGGTATATGCAGCAAACATTTTAAGTTTAAATTTAAAAGGGAAACTCTAAGATCCCACCTATAAATAAAACTGTAATATTTAGGGGTCAATAAATAATAAAGGTTTATTTATTAACTGTATTCAAAATTCTCTTTATGACGTCAAATCTGCCAAACTGAAAAACTTAAAAAAAAAAAAGGAAGACTTAATCTGCATTAAGATGTATTTATCTACCATACACATCACGAACGGATGATGAATTCTATCGACAATGTAAAAGTGTTGGTCGAGGACAACACTATTTTTAACTCGGACATAGACTTTCACCAACACGTGCACATATTTTTTTTGGTTCCATCTTCGATCTCTGATTGTAGATCTAGTACATATACTAAATCTATGGTTTCAGCCTTATTATTATTATGCCTACTCCACTCCAGTGCAACAGTAGAAAGAATATTTTCTTCAATTAATTTGATAAAAACGAAAACTCGCAACCATTTAGGTACAGACACTACGTAAGGATTACTCTTGACAAAACAATTATTAAAAAACGAGCCATGTTTCAAGCTAAATGTTACTAAAAATATGATTAATAAAATGTATAAACAATAAATAAGTTTTTCACTTGTCTACTACTTTATTAAAAGTTCAATTAATACAGATTTTATACAGATTTTAGCTTTTTTAACGTATACAGATAGAATACAGATTTTCAGACATAGCGATTCAGATTTTGAGGTTTAAGATATGGCAATACTGATCCCAGTAGTCTGTGCTGTCCTAGAGAGTATAGTTAGTGTTCTGTGGTCCGTGATTATTTTCAGTTTCACAGACTACTAGGATGCTAACGCATATTATTTTTTTGAAGGCGGTTCATTCGAGTTTCATTTTGTTGTGACTAAAGTAACTAACTTTAGCATAAATAATTTCCGCAAGTTTCAAGGTAGACGCTACATAACATAGTTTCGGATTGTTTTGAAGTATATTTACAATGTAAAAACAAACTGGTCCTTGTCCAATGTCCTTAGCCTTGCGACATAACCTTGAACTTGTGATAGTGGTTAGTTAAAGGTATTATTAATACGAGACACTGCATAATCATTAGTGTTTTTCTGTGTTCTTCCGGCTTTTTTCTAATTGTTAGCATCAAGGTAAACAAGTATTTACGTATATTATTAGGTTAGGATTATGTCATACAAAAATTGTTTTCCTGTAATAATTAAGGAAATAGTTCCTTTAACCGTTCATAACTGGACACTTGTCAACTGTGACGACCTCTGTAGCGAGTCGGGCGAGTAGCCGGTTGAGATGCGGAAGGTTGCGGGTTTGATTCCTGCTGCGGGTCAAACGTTTGTATTATCTGCAAATATTTTTGTTCCAGGTATGGGTGTTGTTGTACCATGGTACTTGTAGTTCCTGATACACACGACACAGGGGTCCTAGTGTGGGGTCAGGACTATGTATATGACTGTTGGGTGTTATTTTATGTATGATCGGTTATTAGTTCCGTGTCTGTGTTGTGGTAGCATGGTGCTCATAGTTCCTGATACACACAACACAGGGGATCCTAGTGTGGGATCAGGACTATGTATGTGACTGTTGGGTGTTATGTTATGTATGATCTGTTATTAGTTCCGTGTCTGTGTTGTGGTAGCATGGTGCTCGTAGTTCCTGATATACACGACACAGGGGTTCCTAGTGTGGGATCAGGACTATGTATGTGACTGTTGGGTGTTATGTTATTCCTGCTGCAAAGCAGTATTGCTTGCATTGCTGTGTTCTAGTTTGAAGGTAATGGATGCGAGTAAAATAACTGGCACATGAGACTTCTCGGTCAGAGTGTACATAAGGGGACACTGAGGAAAAAAGACAGAAAATTTATAGCAATTTTTTTTTGAATTTTTTATGATCCTATTGTGTAGCTTTTTTCTTAACGTTAATTAATTAATGTTAAATGCATTTTTTCCATACGACTTACCGTTTCTGAAATATGAACTCTGAAAATGTTTCATTTGTCAGAGTCTTATGATATAACCTAGGCTATTGGGTATTGGCGTGCATATGTCGGTTCTGGTTCGCTGCGGGCTCTACCGGGCCACGCTCGCCTTCGGCTCGCTCGCAGCTCACGTGTGATCACTGTTCTCTAGTTTTTTAAATCCATGTCGGACTGTCAACATGGTACTAACAAAATAATTGTTTCAGACTTCATATCTCAAAAACGGTAAGTCCTATGGAAAAAATGCATTTAACATTAATTGATGCCTGAGAAAAAGGCTATATGATAAGATAAAAAAAATCTTTTCTCCTATGTGCCCCCTTATGTAAACCCAACCGACTTCTCATCTTTGTCTCAGGGTGGCGGGCGCAGTGCATTGCCACATAGGGCGCGTCCTAGGTGGACGTGACCTATGAGGTAATGCACTGTTAAAGGCAGATCAGGAACCAAATGTATTTAAATTGTTTGAATCTTGTTTTTGTTTGTTGTTTTGTCTCATACTTGTCACTTTTGGTATTCTACTTAATGGTTAATTCTTCAATTATAATTATGTTTTGTCTCATACTTGTCACTTTTGGTATTCTACTTACTGGTTAATTCTTCAATTATAATTCTGTTTTGTCTCATACTTGTCACTTTTGGTATTCTACTTACTGGTTAATTCTTCAATTATAATTATGTTTTGTCTCATACTTGTTACTTTTGGTATTCTACTTACTGGTTAATTCTTCAATTATAATTATGTTTTGTCTCATACTTGTCACTTTTGGTATTCTACTTACTGGTTAATTCTTCAATTATAATTATGTTTTGTCTCATACTTGTCACTTTTGGTATTCTACTTACTGGTTAATTCTTCAATTATAATTATGTTTTGTCTCATACTTGTCACTTTTGGTATTCTACTTACTGGTTAATTCTTCAATTATAATTATGTCCATTTAGAAACAATCTTAAAATCTTTTACTTTTCGTATGATCAATCACCTAACAATTGTCTTATGTTGGGGTGATGAATTGGTAGGTTGGGTTGCACCATCATGGAATAAAGACGTCACAAGTGGTGAGGTCATCGCCGCCATTGCTTCCCACAACTGACTCGGCTAAAGCCGGCTTTACACATTGGGCTAAGGTGTTGGGCCAATGTGTTGGGCCAAAATGATGCATCCCCAAGGTTGCTGTTTACACATTGGCCAACGTGTGAACGCTGTTTGCGGAGCGCGC
The DNA here is from genome assembly GCA_932527175.1 of Operophtera brumata. NCBI lineage: Eukaryota > Metazoa > Arthropoda > Insecta > Lepidoptera > Geometridae > Operophtera > Operophtera brumata. The sequence goes on along the minus strand of OW052239.1, from coordinate 26,661,862 downwards.
CAAGATCCTTTGATGTGTGCACAAAAAACCGACACTATTCTGTAGGCCTGCCAACGTTGGTGCCAACTAGACCAATTAGCCAAGTAGCTCTCTACACATTGGCCCAACACGTTGGCCCAACACCTTGGCCCAATGTGTACATGCGGCTTAACGCTTTCTTCCAGTAATAACACATTCCATAATAAGCTAGCAGGACAAATCTTATACCAACGAATCTTACAAACAAGTCCGGGTAATCCCTTAGTCTGCTTTTACGACATCCACGGGAGGAGACGGAGGGGTCTCTTCTTAGGCCGGACACACCACGGCATATACCACGCACGCGTCGGCGATCACATGTGTGTTAGATTAAGTTATAAATAAAGTGTTTTAATATATGTTAGTTTCTAAGGTATTTATGTTGCTATGGGTTTATTGTTTAGGTTTAGTGCAATTCTCAATAAATACAATTTAATAAATAAATAATGCTGGACAGTTCACACGACATTATCTAGCCCCAAGCTAAGCAGAGCTTGTGTTATGGGTACTAGACAACTGATATACTTATAATACAATATATTACACAGGTAGATATTTTTTATTATGTATAGTAGATTATACCCAGAACACCCTGAACAAATATCTGCAGATTGCAAAAATATTTGTTCCTAGTCGGGAATCGAACCCGCAACCTCCTGCATCGCAGGCGAACGTTCGCCCGCCGCGCCACAGAAGTCAACCTTGAAATAAAGATTTGGAATTTGAATATAATAAATTAAATAATCTCGTTTCAGCTGAATCCCGCACAATGTTGAACACAAGTTTGCGCGCTTACAAACACCACGTTAAAAGGTTACTGCCAGCGAAAAACCTCATCACACAATCAAAGTTGCCAGAACAGTATTCCTGTCTCTGCGGCCATGTTTATCTTAAACCTGACAGAACTCATTTAAAAAGTGACTTCAAAATGAGGGTACACTCAACACAGAGTGATCAGCATAGACAAAAAGTTGTTTTAGAGACTAGCACACCAAATGTCATAGACAAATTGAGATATGAGAAAATGTTGCCATTAAAAGAAGACAAAGTGTTATGGATCGATAAAATTGATCCATACTTTAAACTGGCTCGATGGGATAAACCAATTGGTAAGAACTAAGTTACTTTGACTTTATGTTATTAATGTTGTGTTTCAGGACAGAAGCCCAATTATCTTCTTTTTTTTTCTTTTTTTTATACTACTTGTATACCGGAACAAGCTAATGGCCCACCTGATGTTAAGCGGTAATCTCTGCCTATGAACAGTGCATTACCTCATAGGTCACGTCCACCTAGAACGCACCCTATGTAGTATTGCACTGCGCCCTGAGACAAAGATGAAAAGTCTCATATGCCTGTAATTTCACCGGCACCCTTACCCTTCAAACCGGAACACAGAAATGCGAGCACTACTGCTTTGCGGCAGAAATAGGTATGGTGGTAGTACTGCCCCGGACGAACTCTTTCACAAAAAAGCTCTACTACTACTAAAATACTTCTTAATGAATAAATAATAATAAATAATTAATGCTAGACAGTTCACACAACATTATTTGGCCCCAAGCTAAGCAGAGCTTGTGTTATGGGTACTAGATAACTGATATACTTAATACACTACATTACATAGATAGATATTTTTTATTATGCATAGAGAAAACCAGAAAACCCTTAACAAATTTCTGCGGAATAATTTTTTGGTGAAAAAAATATTGTTCGATACAAGCTTTTATAAAATTCGTAATTGTAACCGTGTGCTGATCAAAATGAGCCAAAACACGGCCAGTCTACTATTATCCATCGAGGAGTTCTGATGTCCACCTTCCGTCTCCATGATCAGATCAGCTCGCTGTCACCATCATATTGTATTGTCATCGGAACTTGACAGGTATGCCAAATTTGAGCTCAATCGGTTGAGGATAACTGCTTTAAAATTCAGTTGCAAGATTCCACCCGGATTCCACCCAGACATACATACATTGTAAGTTATATAAAAGAATGTGAAAATAAATTACTTTTCAACACACTTGCTCATAAAGTGGCTCTAATTTCACCGCAATCAGGCACATTGGCAACATTTACACAGAGCGTGTATTTCTGTTTTATTACTATTTTCTCTTCACTAGTGTGTTGAAAAATGTCGTGTGAAACACGTGTGTATTGATGATTACCGACCTCGTCTCTCTTAAGACCGCGCCTCAGCGGTAATCACCAACATTACACACTAGTACCATAATGTACTATTACCACACAGTGCGATAGTGTAAAGCACACGTATGTAATATGCCTAGAAACACTGCAATAAAAGCTACTTTACGAGTGTATTGAAGAAATATACAGGGTGTAACATTATATCCCTATAAGCCCGGGGAGGGGGTATTCTACACATCAAGGCAAATTACGACTTTTTTAATTTCGCAGTTGCAATCATGAAATGTCACGTAAACATCCTGAAATTCCTCAAGAAATGTTCCTAACACAGCATGAGGATGTTACGGTACGTTATGGTACCTTACGTAGGGCTGCCTCACGTTGTGTTAGGTACATTTCTGGAGTAGTTATAGGAATCTATCGCGGAATTTCAGGATTTTTACAAGGCATTTCATGAATTAAAAACTTCGAATTTTAAAAAGTCCTAGATTTTAAGTTATTTGCCATGATGTGTAGAATACCCCCGGGCTTATAGGGATATTATGATACACCCTGTATGTAATTGATTCCAGGTGTGTATCTCCTATTCTGGCCTTGCTCCTGGTCCATAGCAGCAGCCACGATCACTAGTGGCGTGGATCTGTCCACGGCTCTGTCCACGGCTGGGCTATTCCTAGTGGGCGCCGGGCTGATGCGCGGCGCCGGCTGTACCATTAACGATATGTGGGACAAGGACATAGACAAACAGGTGGGCTATGAAACAACTTTACCTTTTTTTGTCAGGGAACCCTGTTTCAGTGTTCTCACATCTACCAATTTTTTGGTAGATCTACTTACCTATTTTACCTTTATTCAACATATCTACCACCCTCGGCCTCAAATCAACCTATTTTTCAAAATATTACGATTGTAAACAATTCTCATCGCGTGTAACGAAAAATTACTTACTTACTATTCGAATTTAGCCTGTCTTGTAATTTTAGCACGCGCGCGGAACGCGCATGTTAAATAAGTGAATGACGAGGTACAGAGTATTGAGCTACGGAGTGACATTGACATTGACAATAACATCTGTCACAACTGACTGACGCTCGCTTGACATTGTCACATTGTCAATATGACACTGACAGCGTTCATTCATGATTTTTCCGCGATTTTTAATCATTAAAAATGTACATAAACTTGATTGGTAGAACTACCTATTTTTCATTTCAAATTCTACCAATTTCTACTAATTTTTGCACTCTGTTCTAACCATTTTGCCAAAATTGTATGTGACAACACTGCCCTGTTTCCACGCTCGGTCGGCCGGATCCAAAACCGACACCTAATACGTACGACCTTCAGTCGCACGCGGGCCGAGCACTGAGCCACAGGTGTCTATCGGTAGAGGAAAATAGCGCAATCACACAAAGACTAGTTGAATTCGGATACAATAGTGACGTCACAAGTTATTAGTCATCGCATACAAGTGACTTTGTAGACAAAAATTCGTAGCTCTATAGTAGAGCTTTTTTGTGAAAGAGTTCCGTAAAGCTTTTTTGTGAAAGAGTTCCAGTAGAGCTTTTTTGTGAAAGAGTTCCAGTAGAGCTTCTTTGTGAAAGAGTTCCAGTAGAGCTTTTTTGTGAAAGAGTTCCAGTAGAGCTTTTTTGTGAAAGAGTTCCAGTAGAGCTTTTTTGTGAAAGAGTTCGTCCGGGGAAGTACTACCACCGAACCTATTTCTGCCGCAAAGCAGAAGTGCTCACATTGCTGTGTTCCGGTTTGAGGGGTATGGTTGCCGGTGAAATTACAGGCACATGAGACTTTTAATCTTTACGTCTCAGGGTGGCGGGCGCATTGCAATACCACATAGGGTGCGTCCTAGGCGGACGTGACATATGAGGTAATGCACTGTTCATAGGCAGAGGTTACCGCTTAGGTGGACCATCCGCTTGTTCCGTCATTCACGAGGTTCATAAAAAGCTTGAAGTCAGTACACGCTCCATACATTTGCATATTAGGGAGGTGACCGAGACAGGGCGGTAGTTCGTAGGGACAGCACGACTGCTTTTCTTGGGCACAGGTTGCACATTAGCGAGCTTCCAAGACTTGGGGACTTCACCAGTTTTCAAAGAGAGGCGGAAAAGTCGCGTTAGTATTGGAGACAACTCAGGGGCACAGGTTTTTAACACTATGGCTGAGATACCATCCGGACCGCTAGCTTTATTCACGTCGAGACTACGTAGCGTTTTGAGCACTTCCTTTTGCTGGATGCGAATTTCCTGTATTTCGCACCTAGGAAGGCTGGGTGGTGTTTTGCCAGAGGTGTCTAGAAGCGAAGCCTCCGCAAATTGAGTGGCAAATAAATTTGCTTTCTCAACCGCAGCGTGAGCTAGGGACCCGTCCGGTTTCAGTAGTGGAGGGAGTGAAGGGCGGCTGAAGTTCGCTTCCACCGACTTAGCCAGAGACCAGAAAGCTTTACTTCCCGTAGGGTATGCGGCAAGCTTAGCCCCCAGACGGCCAATCCGATCGAAGCGAGCCTTCCCTATCACCTTCTTGCAGGAGTTGGCGGCTTTGTTATAGGCTTTCTTCTTAATCCATGCATCCGAGGTTTTACCGTTTCTTGCGACGACCCACGGATTTCGTTCCCGTGGTCTGGCAATCATGGCGCGAGAGGAACACCAGAGTATTTTTAGTGGGTATTCTGCCCTTTTCAGGGCGGCGAGTCCGACATAATTCCGGTCCTTCCCGGACCGGTTTATTCGTAAACGAATTTTTACTCAAGGTATGCGGCATGTTTTTGCGCTTTTGCGCTAGCACACGCGGGGCTGAACCATGGGCGAGCATTGCCTGAAGGTGAATCATCGGAGAATGGAATAAAATGGTTCATTGCTCTTTTGATCACCTCCGTAACGGCATCAGCGTGGGCCGTCGGGTCACAAGAAGAAAAGCAGGTTTGCCGCCAAGGATAAGAAGCGAAGAAATGTCGCATCTCATCCCAATCTGCCGACTTGTAACGCCACACTCGCCTACTACCTCTGGGCGAAGGATCGGGTGGCGAGTATGAAGATACAGACCTCACCACACAGTGATCTGATGTACCCAAATGAGGCATCACTGATACCGAGTGGCGATCCGGCTCGTTCGTCAGCAGAAGGTCCTGGCAGTTGGCTGTGTAGTCCTCAACGTCTGGAATCCTGGTTGCCTCATTGACCAGCTGAGTGGGATTTAGCAAGAGTGCATGTTTGCACGCCTCTCTCCCAGCATGGTCGGTCATCTGGAATGGGAACAGCCAGTTTTGATGTTGCATTAAAGTCTCCCAGAATCACCAGTTGGGCATCAGGATAACATTGTTGGGCCACATCCGCCGCTTCAGTGTGATCGATATAAACCAGCACAGAAAATGGAGAAATCGGGTTATTCAATGTCACGAAGACGCAGAATGTCCTCCCGGACAAATAAACAGATACTACCCAAGTAATATGGCTTACCGATGTACCTGCGCAGAAGATGAATTTTTAAAGCGTGGGAATTTTCCTTTACCGCTATTGGTCGGCAGCTGCCGCCATGTTAGCGCGCGCTGAAGTGTAATTGTGCGGAGGGGCGTGACTTGCGAGTGAGACGGAACTAACAGCTGCAGTGTATTATGAACCTTATAATAGTGATCTACGGTTGATTGTAAGTTTTGAGAATTCTTTCGTTAATCTTTGGAGCCATACTTTCTTTTCTGCTCGAACGAAGATTCACGACGCGCCATATAACTTGGGTACACCTGTACCAGCTTTGGATCTCAAGTGGTGCTCCAGAGCATAGCCTGGGTATGTGAGGTATGCTGTATCGGGGGACATTGAATCTGCGTCTCCGTGAGGAACCTGATGTTCCTGAAGGCCGCTGCTAACGATGGCATATACCATTTGCAGGTGGAGCGCACCGCGACGCGCCCCCTGGTGACGGGCGCGGTGAGCGCGGCGGGCGCCACGGCGCTGCTGGCAGCGCAGCTCTCCGCCGCGCTGTGTGTGCTGCTGCAGCTCAACTGCACCAGCGTGGCGCTCGGCGCCAGCAGCATGGGTGAGTAGTGTCATGGAGCCCTGTTCAGTGTGTGTACCTCATCATCTTCGACAGCTGAAATAATAGCCCACTGCTGGTTAAACGCACAACTTCTTTTCAGTCGTTGCAGTCTTGACAAAGCGGTCGTGGTCGTCATGTTGTGCTATTATTAGGGGCTGATGTTGCTCGCCTCACGATATCTCGCCATTTATGCCTATTCGTGGACATCCTAGTGCATCCTGGTCGGTTCAACGCATGGGCGACCTTCCGCGCGGTCTGGTGCCTTCTACTCGTCCTTGTACGACAAGACGCTTAATGGAGTCTTGTCGGGACACTGACCCCATGATGAACCAGTTGTCGAGATGGGTCTCGAGAAATGTCCGAAAATCTTAAGGATGCGAGTTTGAACTAGATCGGATAGACGCTGCTTAATGCCAAGTTCTTGAAGTATTCACCAACTTCGCACAAAACTCTGTCCACCATACCTCCAAGCAGTCTCCTCCAGCACCACATTTCCAGAGCATCTATCTTTTCTTCTCGACTTCTCGCAGCGCCCTCGCCTCTGCTGCATACAAAAATATAGGGAAAACAAGTGTTCGCACGAGCCGGATTTTAGTATGAGCCTAAACACGGCCTGTCTACTATTATCCACCGAGTAGTTCCGTTGTACACCTTCCGTCTCCATCATCAGATCAGCTCGCTGTCACCATCATATTGTATTGTCATCGGAACTTGACAGGTATGCCAAATTTCAGCTCAATCGGTTAATGTTAATGTTAAAGAACTCCCTTTTCCGCATTTGAATTCTATGGGCGGTCCATTATGCGTGAGAGTTGTCTGAGTAGGTAGTTAGCCAGCCTAACTCCGTCCAGAAGCACAGAAGTTTCCTGGGGTCTTCGCAGGCTTGGCGGAGTGACCTCGGGTTGTTGAGGATTTGTTTACGTTGAGCTGCTACTCCCACACATTGCAGGACTACGTGGGCAGCCGATTCTTCTTCGATCAGACACCCTCTGCAGAGTGTTCTGTCTGTGGCTCCGATGTTGAAGAGGTGTTTGTTCAGGAGACAGTGTCCTGTGAGTGTCGCCACGATGGTGCGAAGGTCTATTCTTTGAAGGTTGAGCAGGCGACGTGTCAGTTGTGGTAAGGCAGCCGGTAGGGCTGCTCTTGACTGTCTGCAGTCCGTAATCCGTGCCCAGCGTTCATTGTGTTGGTTAATGGTGCGGAGCCGCATCCATGTCCGTAGCTGAGAGAAGGGCAGAGGGAGGAATGGAGATGGGCCCTCTGTGGTTGTTCCCGACCCTCTTCTAGCTAGCTCATCTGCGGCGTCGTTACCCAGTGATCCGCTATGCCCCTTTATCCATTGCAGAGTCACCTTGTTTCCCAAGGCGATTCTCTCCAGGGCTAGGTGACATTCGTAAACGAGCTTGGAGTTGCAGCTGTGGCTCTCCAGAGCTCTGAGTGTTGCTGAGCTGTCGGAGAGGATCCTTATGTTGTAGTCTGTGATCCCTCTCCTGATTATTGCGGTGGCGGCCTCAGTGATGGCCACGCATTCACATAGAAAAATGGAACTGTGTATGCCTAGTGTCATTGATATGTTAATGTTAAGATCCAGCGAGAACAAGACCAGCGCCTGTTCCCTGTTTAGTTTTAGAGCGTAGTTTTTTTCACAGATTGAATATCTGAATATCAGAGCCATCAGTGTAGACCCGGACCTCACTGTTTCCTGATTGATCTCTTTTGGTCCTCACATAGTTGATTGTGGTAGCGTTTTTGGAATATGTATTTTTTAGGGATCTTATCACACGGTGCGGCTAGTAGTGGTTCGTAGGTTATCGCTCGCTCTAGGATGGATGCATGCAAGCTCCTAGTGTTTCCCCACAGGCCCAGGTGTTTTAGCCTAATAGCGGTTGAGGTTAACTGCTTTTAAATTCAGTTGCAAGATTCCACCCGGATGTTAAATAAAAGCTTGTAAAAAGACAAAGACTTTAGTTAGTTCTCCTGTGATCATGGCGAATGCAACTGTGCCGAAATATCGGGAATAATAAGAACTCGAAAATCATGGTTAATATCCCGTTTCTAGAAAATACATAGTACAGAAAGTCAGTTCCGGCCGAATTTGATTTTAATAACCTACGCTCGGCCGTAGCGCTAGGGCTGGCAAACGCTAAAGTTGACATTATGGAACGTCAATTAAAGACATTTCAGCTCTGGCCGATAACGATTTTTACAAATTTTTATTTAACTTGCTATGTATGTATGTCCAGGTAGGATCTTGCAACTCAATTTGAAAGCAGTTATCCTCAACCGATTGAGCTGATATTTGGCATACCTGTCAAGTTCCAAAGACAATACAATATGATGGTGACAGCGAGCTGATCTGATGATGGTGACGGAAGGTGGACAACGGAACTCCTCGATGGATAATAGTAGACTGGCCGTGTTTAGGCTCATTTTGATCAGCACACAGTTACGATCACTAATTTCATAAAAGCTTGAATTGAAATAGTACATTATGGTACAAGTGTGTAATGTTGGTGACTACTTCTGAGGCGCCATTGAGACCCGAACTTTCAGGTGAGGGTCTTAAGAGAGCCGAGGACGGTAATCATCAATACACACGTGTATCATACAACGTTTTTCAACACACTAGTGAGGAAAATAATAATAAAACAGAAATACACACCCTGTGTAAATGTTCAATTGGCTCTATAACTCACTTGTGAGTAATAGCAATGAAAAAGTCACAGTTTGATTACAGATGTAAAATAGAAATACACACTCTGTGTAAATGTTCAACTGTCTTTATAACTCACTAGTGATTAATAGCAATGAAAAAGTCACAGTTTGATTACAGGTGTCATTATATGCCTAATTGCGGTAAAATAAGAGCCACTTTATGAGCAAGTGTGTTGAAAAATATATTTTTCACAAAATACTTATATCACACGAGTTTAGCCGCACGCGGACGCTAGTAACAGATATATTTGTCTTCTTTCAGCGTTGGTGATCACGTACCCACTAGCCAAGCGATTCACGAACTACCCGCAAGTGTTCTTAGGGGCTACTTTCAACTGGGGCGCGCTACTCGGCTACAGTGCTATTACGGTAAGCTTAAAGGACTTAACTTAAACTTTAATAAAAAAAAACTTGCTGCAGCTGCTGTATGCGTCTTAATTTGTATTTCAGGGTACGATAGAGCCCGCCATCTGCCTGCCGATGTACGCAGGCGCGCTCGCGTGGACCGTGATCTACGACACTATATACGCGCACCAGGTACATTAAGAGGAAACACAAGGGCCGTTTTCCCATACAAACGTATTCCCCTGTTTTCTCCCTGGATAATGCCAGTAGAGCATTTTTTTTCCAAAACATCTATGGCTACCGTGGCATGTCCCTGTGTTTTCCTTTTTTTTATAAATTAATTATTAAAAGAAATATGAACATCGATATAATATACTAGTACTAGATGCCAGGTCAGCGCAAAAAATACGTCTCGGTGAATTAGAGCTCACTTGAAAATTGAGTTCTTATTTTATTTAGTTCGCTTGCAGCCCAGCCAATGTAAACACGTGTCAAAATGACGCAATGTGTATTCAAAAGTTGCAAAAATAATGCCCGAAAAAACAATTTAACTGCCAGAGTGTCTTACTTTCGGTAAGTATATGTAGAATGTTATATTTTAAGCTTTACACTAATAAATAATATAAAATGTTGATCAAAATTACCGATTTAAACCACCGCTACAAATGTTTGGTCAAAGTTGGCTCAAAACTTTGTCTAACAGAACCATTAGATGCATGGAGTAGATTTGCATTGTAATAATTTATTTGTTACCAGAACTTTAAAATTGGTCAATACTACTTTTGTGTCTGTTTGTTGGACTCTCATAAGATACTAAGCTTTCCTAGCAATCCGTTTACGTGTGCAGAATGGATCTCGATTGTCGTCAGAGAAAGAAGAGATGACTTTTATAAGCCAGCTAAGAATTCGGTTATATGTTCGGATCACTTTGATAAATCGGACATATCCGGAAATACTAACCGACGTATTATAAATAAACTATACGTTGCGAAAAACTCATTGGTATGGGCCCTGGAGGCCAATTCTCGGATTGTAGAGATTATCTCTAAATTAGAGATAATGTCGAAGCATGAATGTCTACAAAAGATGTCACGAAAATGTCACAATAACCATCAAATCGTATTCGATTTGAATGATTTTGGTCGACTTATGTATATTTGTGACATCACGAGAATAGCAAATGAAGATTTTATTCGACATTCGCCATCTTTTTTCGACATATATGTCGAATTCGACTTAATATCTAAAGCGCGAGAAATGCCCTCCTGATTTAAACCCTCGACCTCATGAACGTGAGGCAAGCGTACTACCAACTAGGCTACCACGACTTCACTTCTACATATACGTAAACATACACACAACAGAACGCTAACAAAATAACAAGTACCTATGTATATATACTATCAAACATAGATGCCCAAAATATTAGTTATTTGTTATGTAAGAGTGCAAAGTAGCTTTTTGACCGTGTGCTCAATTTTGATGAACGAGCAAGCGAAGGATACTAAAATAATACTGGTACTAATTCGTACCATGATCTTTTTAAACAATATTGTTTTATTCCTGCATTATGACGCAAAAGAATGAATGATAATCTATCACTGCTATAAGATAGAACGAGACAATGCTCTATTTTCGTATAGCGTTGTCATACTCGCACATACACGTTCCGATATACGTATTTATCGAATCGAATTCCCACACTGTTATCATAACAGTCGATTTAATTTTGTAAAATACATTATGCTTATAATGTTAAAAACACTAATTTTAATTTGTTTATATATAAACTACATCTTCCTCATAGAAACATCAATAAAAAAATTAAATAAACCTGCAAAAAGTGCCATGTGTACTTGAAGAACGGAATGGTTGTTACTACTTGTTTTTTTCTATGAAAATCCAGTGTTGCAAAACCTACCTACGTGTTGTAGAACTACCGAATTTGGGAATGAACTACCGAAATAAATGTTCGACTAAGATTGTTTTCCAACGGGGCTCTTACGGCTCATAATCATTATCATCAGTCCGCAAATAGTCCACTGCTGGACATATGCCTCTTCCTATACGCGCCACTGAGCCCAGTGTTCGGTTTCTCTCATGATAGTCCAGACGAAGAGACAGATGACACTGGCGTAAGCTTAGAACAGTATATATTGTAGTTTTTGGCTTAGTAATAGGATCTTGTTGGCACCGTTTAGATGCTTTGGGTACGGAATCATAAAATCTACCGAATTCTATCGAATATATACCGGCAATCCTACCGAATAAGGAATTTTCGTTTTTACATCACTATAACGTAATGCCTACTATGTTTACCACTAGAATGGTGTCTCAACTCAACTGAAATGATAACGCTATGTAGGTTTCTAAGATATTTAATGTGAAATTCGTTATAAACCGTCTGTTCCAAGTTTTCACCACTTGCTTGGTCAACTTTGACGATAGCCTTCGTCATAATGTTCCTTGTAGTAAATAGTGGTAACCGGCACAACATTTTGAGTGGTGATTAGCACCAACCATCACATTAAGCACTATAACTGGTCGATAGATAAACACTTTAGCTCAAATTAGGCTCAAAATCCAAGTTACAGCTCGCAGGCACAACACAACACTGATTTATTCGATAGCGCGAGCTATCTCCAGTCTAGCAGCCTATGAGCACGTTGGGTTTCCAGGCAGCAGCTATGTGGTCGATGCTTCTTCCTTGACGAGGTTCTTTCAGCGTTGTCTGCTTCCAAAAACTCAAATATTTCATATTCTTTGGCCATCTATGTGAATATCAATTGGTAGTTTTATTGAGTGTTTCTTATACGTTTACAACTCATTTATTGTAAAGAATAACGAAAATAAACACATTTTACGTATTTTCTTAGATATTTTAACGTTTTTTCGTGGTAAATCAAGGAAAGCAATGTTATTTACGCAACCAGTCTGCAACTTTTTTATGATTGTAAAATTTGACATAAAAACAATATTACTTGCTGTCGAAAGACGCCTCATGGTACGCTTTGAGTACGCTTTGAGTGAACAATATACTGTGACGTCACCAAAAGACACCTCATGGTACGCTTTGAGTACGCTTTGAGTGAACAATATACTGTGACGTCACCAAAAGACACCTCATGGTACGCTTTGAGTACGCTTTGAGTGAACAATATACTGTGACGTCACCAAAAGACACCTCATGGTACGCTTTGAGTACGCTTTGAGTGAACAATATACTGTGACGTCACCAAAAGACACCTCATGGTACGCTTTGAGTACGCTTTGAGTGAACAATATACTGTGACGTCACCAAAAGACACCTCATGGTACGCTTTGAGTACGCTTTGAGTGAACAATATACTGTGACGTCACCAAAAGACACCTCATGGTACGCTTTGAGTACGCTTTGAGTGAACAATATACTGTGACGTCACCAAAAGACACCTCATGGTACGCTTTGAGTACGCTTTGAGTGAACAATATACTGTGACGTCACCAAAAGACACCTCATGGTACGCTTTGAGTACGCTTTGAGTGAACAATATACTGTGACGTCACCAAAAGACACCTCATGGTACGCTTTGAGTACGCTTTGAGTGAACAATATACTGTGACGTCACCAAAAGACACCTCATGGTACGCTTTGAGTACGCTTTGAGTGAACAATATACTGTGACGTCACCAAAAGACACCTCATGGTACGCTTTGAGTACGCTTTGAGTGAACAATATACTGTGACGTCACCAAAAGACACCTCATGGTACGCTTTGAGTACGCTTTGAGTGAACAATATACTGTGACGTCACCAAAATTGCTAAGCGTCTGCAATAATAAAGTAAGCTTACTATAAGGCCATCATGGTACCAAATTTCAATGTAATATTAAAATAATACTGCTTTAAGAGCTCATGGTTGGCCCGCAGATATGAAACCAAGGAGGTTTGAGTGACAGTTCTTAGTGGACAGGAGTAATTTATTGCTTTGCTCGTTTTTGTGACGAATGATCGTAAGTATAAGATAATATTTTGAAGATTTGCTACTTTATTGCTAGGTGTCATGGTAGTAATTAGGTTGAATTTATAACTGTTTTAAAGCTTTTGTCTCGGTTCGTTAGAAAACAAATGTAAATGTCTACGTATATATCCTTGTACTATTATTTATTCTGTGACGCGGACAGCTTTTAGCTTTGATTTTGTATGTGACAATCAATCTAGTACTAGATATCGATGGATATGAACATTCAAAAACCCAAAAAAATGGTCAGATTTTCCACTGTGTTCAAACATCCTGAAAACAAATTTGACTAGATTATATAAAAAACGAAATCATAGGAACTCGGCTAAAAAATATTTAAATTGGTTAAGCTTTGGAGAAGGAATCAGGGGACTACGAATCGTTGATTTTATGTACTTTTAATAGGTATTGTCGATCCAAGCTGCAGTTGTCTCTATCACGCTCTGCGGGGGGAGGTTTGAGGTCTGCGCGACAGCAATACATTTTACAAATACCTATTTTTTAATTCTCTAGCCCTTGGTGTTTCCTCTTAACTACTAACAGCCGGCACGTGACCGGCCATATTAACAGGCACACGTGTTATCGATCGCGAAACAAGCCATTGTTTACGTGTAAAGAATGGCTTAAAATGGTTAAAATGCCACCAAAATTACACGATATAACTTAGTGAAAGTTAATAAAATGAAATTAGATAAAAATGAAGATGTCTCCATCAAAAATGGAATGGCAATGCCACATAGGGCGCGTCCTAGGTTGACGTGATCTATGAGGTAATGCACTGTTGATAGGCAGAGGTTACCGCTTAACATCAGGTGGGCCATATGCTTGTTTCGTTATTCAAATGCAATAAAAAAAAAAATACTGATTGAAGTCCCATATAAGCCATTGTTTACGTAATGGCTTGCACCATGAATGCAATACATGCAATTTATTTATTTATTTATTTAATTCAAGTCACTAACGCCCGAATACTGAAACGCTACTCATCTGATCAAATTAGCTAAAGGCTATTTAATTATGACGTACACTTAAATATAAGTGGCATACTCAACTGCTGTTTAGTAGCATTGAGATCATGATTCGCTGAGAGCCCGTTAAATTTTCTTTATATGGCAATATTATTTCAAAAAGTTTGTTCCCTATTACATTTCTTGTTATTTTGGACTGAGAGTTTCGTTTTACGCAGTGAACATGATAATTTTTAATAAAATGTATCTACTAAGTGGTAACGAAACGTAAAATGTGACTTGTCATTGTCAGTCAAGAAAAACAAAGTTTGTTTTGTTGCGAAAATTATCCCAACCAAAAGGAGTGCTTCGTACGTTCATTTCATTATTTTCTGAAAATATGAATGAGATAACTAATCAAAAGAAGAGAGAGTGTAATTAACACCCTCAGAAAAAGAAATACTTGTAGATATTGTAAGAGGGTAAGAAATCGCAAAGACAAAAATTGGAATGAGAGCTACTAAACTTAAAATTAATAGAATGCTTCAAAGAAAATAAATGTTACCTGATAATATACAGTTGTTTGATTTGAACAGTTACCATTTAGTTAGGAATAAATAATACCAAGTTATAGGCTGTAAAATATGTATTTATTATAGTGTTTCGGATACCCGGGCACCCGGGCTGGTCGCTAGTTACATATACGTATAAATAATACCAGGTGACTTGTTTTTTATATGAGTGCAGTCCACAGCACCAATTATTCTAGGCATCCCAGCATTTCCATAAAACTCATGAGCGATACTGAGCTGCTCACTGGTGGTAGGCATTTTTATGTAGGTTCCCTTTAACTTTGCTATTTCTGTTACCACTCTATGGACTATAAGGTAAACTGTTGGTTATTCTACAGTAGTAGTACCTAGAGCTTTTTTGTGAAAGAGTTAGTCCGGGGAAGTACCTACTACCACCGTACCTATTTCTGCCGCAAAGCAGTAGCAATGCGAGCAGCATTGCTGTGTTCTGGTTTGAAGGGTATGGTTGCCGGTGAAATTACAGGCACGTGAGACTTTACATCTTTATGTCTCAGGGTGGCGGGCGCAGTGCAATGCCACATAGGGTGCGTCCTACGTGGAAGTGACTTATGTGATAGGTAATGTACTGTTCATAGGCAGACGGTACCGCTTAACATCAGGTGGGCTATCTGCTTGATCCGTCATACAAACTAGTATAAAAAAAACATGAAAAATATCTCCAATGACCCTCTGGTAACTGCCGGTAGCAAAAAACCGAAGCGCTATCAATAATTGGTCCACTGCTTGTATCGCCCGGTTTCGCCTGGTCAGGGGCTGAATATGTTCCCCAAACAGAGAACACAAATTCAGCACAGTTTGTTTATCGAGGCGGATCCTTATTTTAAACCGCAGGTCGTCATATTTTGCAAAGGCATCTAGCTTATCTTCGTTTCGCCGCCCGGTGGAAACCACTTCTTCGTCAGACAATGAGGATAGCGAAGATACCGACATTTTTAGTGCAAAATAAAGATGCACCTACGTTGTTAGGTTAGGATTTTAGGAGAGGTCGTGAGTACTCTTATATTTGATGGCTACTTATAGAATTTGAGGCGTACTTACGCAGCTGTCAATTGCTAATCATCCTTTGAGAATACCGTTTTGAACATAAGTGGCGATTACAATCATACTCAAATCTCGCCCGAATACTGAAACGCTACTCATCTGATCAAATTAGCTAAATGTTATTTAATTATGACGTACACTTAAATATAAGTGGCATACTCAACTGCCTTTTAGTAGCATTGAGACCATGATTCGCTGAGAGCCCGTTAAATTTTCTTTATATGGCAATATTACTTCAAAAATTTTGTTCCCTATTACATTTCTTGTTATTTTGGACTGAGAGTTTCGTTTTACGCAGTGAACATGATAATTTTTAATAAAATGTATCTACTAAGTGGTAACGAAACGTAAAATGTGTCTTGTCATTGTCAGTCAAGAAAAGCAAAGTTTTTTTTGTTGTGAAAATTATCCCAAACAAAAGGAGTGATTCGTACGTTCATTTCATTATTTTCTGAAAATATGAATGAGATAACTAATAAAAAGAAGAGAGATTATTGGGGTGTAATTAATACCCTCAGAAAAAGAAATACTTGTAGATATTGTAAAAGGGTAAGAATTCGCAAAGTCAAAAATTGGAATGAGAGCTACTAAAACTTAGAATTAATAGAATGCTTCAAAGAAAATAAATGTTAGCTGATAATATACAGTTGTTTGATTTGAACAGTTACCATTTAGTTAGGAATAAATAATACCAAGTTATAGGCTGTAAAATATGTATTTATTATAGTGTTTCGGGTGCCCACCCGGGCTGGTCGCTAGTTACAGGTACAGGTAATAAATAATACCTACCTACCAGGTGACTGGATATTTATATGAGTGCAGTGCACAGCACCAATTATTCTAGGCATCCCAGCATTTCCATAAAACTCATGAGCGATACTGTATTGCTCACTGGTGGTAGGCATTTTTATGTAGGTTCCCTTTAACTTTGCTATTTCTGTTGCCACTCAATGGACTTTATGGTGAACTGTTGGTTGTTCTACAGTAGTAGTAGAGCTTTTTTGTGAAAGAGTTAGTCCGGGGAAATACTACCACCGTACCTATTTCTGCCGCAAAGCAGTAGCAATGCGAGCAGCATTGCTGTGTTCTGGTTTGAAGGGTATGGTTGCCGGTGAAATTACAGGCACATGAGACTTTACATCTTTGTCTCAGGATGGCGGGTGCAGTGCAATGCCACATAGGGTGCGTCCTACGTGGACGTGACCTATGTGATAGGTAATGTACTGTTCATAGGCAGACGGTACCGCTTAACATCAGGTGGGCCATCTGCTTGATCCGTCATACAAAGTAGAGTTAAAAAAAATACATGTATAATGTCTCCAATGACCCTCTGGTAACTGCCGGTAGCAAAAAACCGAAGCGCTATCAATAATTGGTCCAATGCTTGTATCGCCCGGTTTCGCCTGGTCAGGGGCTGAATATGTTCCCCAAACAGAGAACACAAATTCAGCATAGTTTGTTTATCGAGACGGATCCTTATTTTAAACCGCAGGTCGTCATATTTTGCAAAGGCATCTAGCTCATCTTCGTTTCGCCGCCCGGTGGAAACCATTTCTTCGTCAGACAACGAGGATAGCAAAGATACCGAAATTTTTAGTGCAAAATAAAGATGGGTACCTACATTTTTAGGTTAGGATTTTAGGATAGGTCGTGAGTACTCTTATATTTGATGGCTACTTATAGAATTTGAGGCGTACTTACGCAGCTGTCAAATGCTAATCATCCTTTGAGAATACCGTTTTGAACATAAGTGGCGATTACAATCATACTCAAATCAGTCATGTTTAAATTTTAAGTGATGATCAATTTGACGTTTCAGTATACGAATTTTTAGGATAACGGCGTCTCAAACAGTTGAGACGATCTCAATTATTTAAGTAGCGTTTCAGTATTCGGGCGTCTGTCATGTTTAATTTTTAAGTGATGATCAAATTGACGTTTCAGTATACGAATTTTTAGGATAACGGCGTCTCAAACAGTTGAGACGATCTCAATTATTTAAGTAGCGTTTCAGTATTCGGGCGTTAGACTCATATTTACTGTTATTTAAGTCAATATCAGTGTTGTGACAGAAGAACTATTTGTTATTATATGTTTAACCCCCGACGCAAAAACGACGGGGTGTTATAAGTTTGACGTGTCTGTGTGTGTGTGTGTGTGTGTGTATGTGTGTGTGTGTGTGTGTGTGTGTGTGTGTGTATGTGTGTGTGTGTGTGTGTGTGTGTGTGTGTGTGTGTGTGTGTGTGTGTGTGTGTGGCATCGTAGCTCCCGAACGGATGAACCGATTTGGATTTTTTTTTCATTTGAAAGGTAAATTTGTCGGGAGTGTTCTTAGCTATGTTTGATCAACATCGATTCAGCCATTTCATTGCGTTGAGGGTATTTTTAATTTTTACAAAATTAATTACTTGTAAATATTTTGTCTTAGTGTTTTTGATACAAATAAATAAAAATAAATATATAATGCGTGACAGATAACACCACATTATCTAGCCCCAAGCTAAGCAGAGCTTGTGTTATGGGTACTAGATAACTGATATACTTAATACAATACATTACATAGATAGATATTTTTTATTATACATAGAAAATTCCCAGAACACCCTGAACAAATATCTGCGATCGCACAAATATTTGTTCCGAGGCGGGAATCGAACCCGCAACCTCCTGCGTCGAAGGCCAAGCTTCGCCCGCCGCGCCACAGGGGTAATCAAATTAATTTTGAATTTTGTTTTTTTTATTCCAGGACAAACACGATGACGCCCGTATCGGGATTAAATCGACTGCACTGACCTTCGGCCCGAGAACCAAACCCGCGCTCTCGGCCGCGCTGCTGCTGAGCAGCGGGTGTCTGCTGTACGCGGGCCACGCGGCTTCACTGTCCCACGTGTACACTCTCGCGGTCGCCGGCTACGTGGCGAGTATAGGCTCGCAGGTAACATTAGCACCACATTCCTAATTAGATGGCGCATTTTACATAATAAATAAGTTTTTTGTGATTTTTTTTTTTAATACAAGCGTTTATAAAAATTTTGATCGTAACCGTGTGCTGATCACAATGAGCCTAAACACGGCCAGTATACTATTATCCATCGAGGAGTTCCGTTGTCCACCTTCTGTCTCCATCATCAGATCAGCTCGCTGTCACCATCATATTGTATTGTCATCGGAACTTGACAGGTATGCAAAATATAATCTCGATCGGTTGAGGATAACTGCTTTAAAATTCAGTTGCAAATTTCCACACGGACAAATTTCCACACGGACACACATATTCATTGCAAGTTAAATAAAAGCTTTACCCAAATATAAGTCGCGCCGTCGACTAATTTCTATAACGCGGGAAGCTTCTTTCTACCAATAGCAATCGCGCGCTAAAATCTTGCGTTGTTATTGGTTAATCGATTTTGCGGCAAAATCGCGGCATCTTGTTCATCCAGTTGACTCTTAGATGAAGCGGGACAGAGCTATACAGCGGGACAGAGCTATACTATACGTTCGGCTACTGTCGGATATCAGTCTGCGCTTTTCTGCGCAAACGAAGGCAATCGATTGGACTTATATTTTGGGTAAAACTGTATTACATATTAAGATATTGACGACCTCTGTGGCGCGGCGAGCGTACGTTCGCCTGCGACGCAGGAGGTTTCAGGTTCGATTCCCGCCTTGGAACAAATATTTGTGCGATCCGAAGATATATATAAAAATCGGACCTAACAGACCGGAAGCATTTGTTCAGGGTGTTCTGGGTATATTCTATATATAATAAAAAATATCTATCTATGTAATATATTGTATTAAGTATATCAGTTGTCTAGAACCTATAACACAAGCTCTGTTTAGCTTGGGGCTAGATAATGCTTTGTGAACTGTCCAGCATTATTTATTCATTCATTTATTTTTATTTATGCATATTGTTTTTCTTTCCAGATATATACCCTCGACATCGATAATCCCACCGACTGCGCCAGCAAGTTCAAGTCTAACTCGTACATGGGTCTCTTAATACTGCTCGGCATACTCGGCGGCGGGTACGGCACCTATGTACACAATAGAAACAACAACCTCGATAAAAACACAAGTGCTCAAGCTAAGAGCTGTGTTTTTGGGTAGGCTATCTCAGGTTTGGGATACTTACAGCCAGTTGTTCGAACGCAGATCGTCTAATAAAAGGCTCTAACGAAGACCAGCGCAGGTTGTTTACAACCTCATATACACCTTCGACATAAATAATCCCACCGACTGAGCCAGCAAGTTCAAGTCTAACTCGTACATGGGTCTCTTAATAATGCTCGGCATACTCGGCGGCGTGTACGGCACTTATATACACAACAGAAACAACAATCACGATAAAAACACAAGTGTTCATGAAGAGCTGTGTTTTTGGGTAGGCTATCTCAGGTTTGGGATACTTACAGCCGGTTGTTCGAACGCAGATCATCATAATAGGATGATGATGGAGACGGAAGGTGGACAACGGAACTCCTCGATGGATAATAGTAGACTGGCCGTGTTTAGGCTCATTGTGATCAGCACACGGTTACGATCACTAATTTTATAAAAGCTTGTATGAACAAGTAATTAATTTTGTAAAAAATAAAAAAACCCTCGATGCAATGAAACGGCTGAACCGATTTTGATCAAACATAGCTAAGAACACTCCCGACAAACACACCTTTCAAACAAAAAAAAAAAACTAAATCTGTTCATCCGTTCAGGAGCTACGATGCCACAGACAGACACACACATACACACACATACAACACACACACACACACAGAGACACGTCAAACTTGTAACGCTCCGTCGTTTTTTGCGTCGGGGGATAAAAAGGCTCTAACGGAAGACCAGCGCTAGTTGTTTACAACCTCATTCGTCTAAAAACTAATCTAATGTATAAAAAACTTCTAATTAGCCATTTTTAGGGTTCCGTACCCAAAGGGTAAAACGGGACCCTATTACTAAGGCTCCGCTGTCTGTCCGTCTGTCACTAGGCTGTATCTCATGAACCGTGATAGTTAGACAATTGAAATTTTCACAGATGATGTATTTCTGTTGCCGCTATAACAACAAATACTAAAAAACAGAATAAAATAAATATTTAAGGGTGCTCCCATACAACAAACGTGATTGGTTTGCTCGTTTTTGCTTGTTTTTGCTCGATATTGATAACGACAACAGGAAGACGCTTGAAATATTCACAGAATATTTAGTTATATATTTCACTATAAAAATAAATAGTTAAATGAAAATAAAACAAATATTTAAGGGGGCTCCCACAACAAACGTGTTTTTTTGCCGTTTTTATAGATAATGGTACGGAACCCTTCGTGCGCGAGTCCGACTAGCACTAAGCCGGTTTTTTTAAAGTTTATTTCCAAATAAATTACCGCTTCATTTTCCTAGGTTTAATGTAAAAAGAGTCCTTTAGGGCAGGCAACGCATTGGCAATGCCCCTGGTGTTGCAGATGTCAATAGGCGACGGTAACCGCTTAGCATCAGGCGGGCCGTAAGCCAGTTTTTCGTGCCATTACATAAAAAAAGGCTCGCTCAGCTCAGCTCTGGTGGAAAAGGGCTTAGCGCAGCTAGACCTAAGTGCAAAACAAGAGGGTTGTGTGCGAGGGAGGGTACGAGGAATGCAAGGCGTTATGTCTACGCGAGCTTAGACTACCAGTCTAGACGTTATTTGTTATAGGCCGACCAACTAGCGTATCTCCTGCGCGGTAAGAAGGGAGCGGGGGCGGGTAGTGCTACACACGGAGTCAATAATCCAAAGACATATCTCGAGATAGGCATTGCTGGCAAAGTATAAAATATTATTGTAGTATCTGTATATTTAAGAAATTTTTCATATCTAGTAGTTTAGTTAAGTTATATATATTGTGTAACACTCCCCCTACTACCTTCTCTATTGTACCTAATAATCTAACTACCTAATATACCGCGCGCACTCACCGACTTCCTACTTTACTCTGTGGAGTTACGATAACTTTAATCTTACCTACTTCTTTAAACACTATAAATTGGCCATATGATCGTCTAGATATATACCTACGTTGTGTCTTGTAATAACTCGAGTTCTTTATTTGTTAATATTGTCGAGTCTTAACGTATCTGTATGCTATTTGTTTAGCTTGCTTTTTAATTTTTTCGCAAAACAGGAAGAGCGATTCTTCTTGGGATTAATCTTGATAAGTCGTTTTTTTTTTAAATTCTACTTGAATAACCGAACAATCAGATGGCCCCCCTGATGTTAAACGGTAACCTCTGCCTATGAACAGTGCATTACCTCATACGTCACGTCCACCTAGGACGCACCCTATGTGGTATTGCACTGCGCCCGCCACCCTGAGACATAAAGATGAAAAGTCTCATGTGCCTGTGATTTCACCGGCACCTTTACCCTTTAAGCCGGAACACAGCAATGCGAGCACTACTGCTTTGCGGCAGAAATAGGTATGGTGGTAGTACTGCCCCGGACGAACACTTTCACAAAAAAGCTCTACTACTACTAAAACGTTAACTAAAACTACGTTTACCTTGTGCGTTTATGTCCAAGCGTCCGTAACAAAAATACCAACCGCACGCTGCGAGCACCGCCAGCGCACTGCCGCGCTTGACGTGAGCTCTCTGCCCCGCGCACCCCTCTCACCCACCCGGAAACATCTCCCCCCCGCTCCCTTCTTACCCCACAGGAGACACGCCAGTTAATCGGTCGGTCTGTAGCACATAGCGAGAGTCTTAAGAGTCTTTTTTTGAAAGTCAATCTTAGTCTGACGATCTGTGGGCAAAACCCTATATTGATTGGGTCCCTAACGTAAGACTTGCATAATGCACTGCAAAACTGTGTTATTCAATAGGTAGTTAATCCTAGGCAGTAAGTTAGAAGAGCCAACTTCTACATCAGTAACATCATAGTGCGGTGTTAGGCGGTGCTAGAGTATACGCTGATGAACCAGTGATAGTCATAACAGCTGTGTTTTTTTATAGTCAATTCTAGCTGTGAAAAATCTTTCCGGCTGCGCCAGTAAATCCAAATCCGACTCAAGAGAAGCTAACTTCTACATCACTGACATCATAGTGCAGTGTTAGGCGGTGCTAGAGTATACGCTGATAAACCAGTGATAGTCATAAGAGCTGTGTTTTTTGATAGTCAATCCTAGCTGTGAAAAATCCTTCCGGCTGCGCCAGTACATCCAAATCCGACTCAAGCATTCTCAAATCGGTTTTCCATGTAAAATGCAGCTTTATCGCCCTGACTTTAGATTGAATAGGGCTTGACTAACTGTACCAGCTGTTTAATTAAGTGCTTGTCATTGGCTACCGCCCCTCTATACAAAACGAAGATTTCCTCATTAAGATTATTAACTAATTCAAGGTAATTTAGAAGACCTCTGTGGCGCCGTGGGTGAAGGTTCGCATGCGACGCAGGAGGTTGCGGGTTCGATTCCCGCCTCGGAACAAATATTTGTACGATCTGCAGATATTTGTTCAGGGTGTTCTGGGTATTTTCTATGTATAATAAAAAATATCCATCTATGTAATGTATTGTAGTAAGTATATCAGTTATCTAGTACCCATAACACAAGCTCTGCTTAGCTTGGGGCTAGATAATGTTGTGTGAACTATCCAGCATTATTTGTTTTATTTATTTTACATAACAATAACGGGCCTTAAGTTGTACAAACAATAATTTAATTAAAGTCATAAAAATACCTCGCCTATTTAATTTAGTTTTAAATGTATAATAAGTTATTTTATGTTTTATTGTTTAGTTGTATTAAACCTTCGATCAAGAATACAACTATGTCAGGTTGGCGCAAAAAATACGACTCGGTGAATAACAGCTCACTTGAAAAGTGAGTTGTTATTTTTTATTTGTATTTGTGAGAACTTTATTTGTAGCTCTTTAAGGTTGATTACACACTAAATGTTGTCCTTTCATTTCTAAGTGACAGGAGTAATTTATTGCGTTGCTCGTTTTTTGTGACGAATTATTTTGAAGATTTGCTACTTTATTGCTAGGGGTCATGGTTGTAATTAGGTTGAACTTAAACTGTTTTAAAACTTTTTTTTCAGTTCTTTAGTAAACAAATATAGCTTTATAAGTATATATACCCACGCGGGCGGTATTTAGCTTTGATTTTATACTTGACTCGAAATCTAGTTGTATTCTTGATCGAAGTATTAAATGGTGCTGTGATTAGTCTCATTATTGTATATAGGGTGATTAACAGCCACACTCAGAAACGTTCATTAAATTAGTCCTAATGAGTATTTAACTAAGTAGCATTAAATCTGTTAATGAACGGTTAATCCCAGAGAGATAATTTAAGGGTTCATTAGTTAATGACACTTTTAAGTATCCGTAGGGCGGAGCATAGTCGATTCTTGGTCGATTCACTAAATCGATTGCAATTTTCTAAAGCAAAACGTACTTCTAACTGTCAATGTCGCGTCAAATATTTCCTTACTGTCAATGTCAAATTACTGAAGAAATTGTAATTGTTGTTTATGGTTGGTAATAGTTCGCCTGGGAAAAGAGACTTGTTTTTTTTGGGAAATAACAATAATTTAATGTATAAATATCATGATAAGTAGCTACAAATACATTGCTACAATAATAATATGTTGAACGAGCGAAGCGAGTTCTCTGTGTCAACTTTGAAGAATCGGCGTTTGAATGTATGTATGTATGTATGTTTGTCCGAGCATAACTTCCGAACCGTTATATCCGATCTTCATAAAATATGATGGGGTAGATAGTATTGGTACAATTTCTTGGTAAGGTTATGAGCTATATCGGTCGGGGGGTTGTTGAGATATTGGGGTCCAAAGAGGGTAAAAAAATAAAGTGAGCCCCTTTCTTTGACATTTCAAAACTCTTTTTTTATGATTTCTTAACATATATTTTTTGAGATATAAAAAAAAAAAAAAAAAAAAAATATTAAATAAAATGTTAAAAAACCAAAAGCTCTAGGGGTAGGTACTTCCACTAATCCTACAACGCTGAAATTTGGTATGTTTGTAGCTTTATGACACAAATACTGGGAAAATTATGTGGATATACTCACGTACATAGATATTTTTTCGAAAGAAATAAAGGTAACCTATCTGAATCGCGTGTATTTGCGAGGTCTCAGTTCGGGGCGAACCACTAGTTATTTTGTAAAGGGATCAGAATAATCTCGTAAATACCGACTCGGTCCCACTTATCTAAACCTTCTGGCATAGTCCACAAACTCAATAAAGTCTAACAATCAGTAATTTTTGCCTTAAATTAAACATACACACAACTTTCAGTTATAACAAAGTACACACGTAAGTGTAAGTGCACACGACACAATGCAAAACATAGGCAGCGAATCACAAAAATAAAAAACTAACCTCTAACGAAATGTCCAAATCAGTCGTTAAATAGTTAAGTAAAGGTTTTGCTGTGCTTAACTTTAATTGCCATTAAGGGACGCTAATGAACCGTTAACTGACTCTGAGAGTCATTTTTTCCCAATCTACACTAAGGAACGGCTTAAGTAGCCATTAAGCAACTCTGAGTGTGGCTGTAAGACAAGTAGCAAACGGAGCGTTAAGGCTATATGTTAAAATATCGAATGGGAGGAGTCTATCAAGAGAACAATAGCTGCAAGAAAGTGACAACCCGAACTTCACTTGAACCCGGGAAGAGGTGAGGTATAGATTTCTGCCGCTCGGAAGTAACTGACGTAACAAATGATAAAACTTCGTTTTGCTTCTAAAGTAGCAAATATAAAAATAAATCCTTCTACTTTAATCTAAGTAATGTGATAACCTACTGCAAAACCTACCGAATCGTATACAAATTAACGCTCAATATTTTCTCTATTCGAAGGAGGGACCTAAAACGGGTTCAAGGAGGGCCAATTTAAAAAAATGAATCTGTCGATAAAAGGTTTCTCACTCATGTTTCTAGTCTATGATTTACAAGAAGCGCCCCGCGGTTTAACCCGCGTAAGTCTCGATCCCGTGGGAATATCGGGATAAAAATGTGCCAATGTGTTATTCCGGGAGTCCAGTTATCTCCATTCCAAATTTCATCCAAATCCATCCAGTAGTTTTTACGTGAAAGAGTAACAAAGATACATCCATCCATACAAACTTTCGCGTTTATAATATTAGTAGGATTTGGATTACACCCTCGAGTAATTACTGTATTAACATCAAGTTTGTAACCTTTACTGTTACTGAGCGAGCGTGTAACGCAACGATTACAACATTTTAACATATCGCCTTAACTTCTAATAATATTAACATTTTATTTCCTCATAGAAATTGTTGATCGAAATATACCAAAAAATGTTGGTTACTAATTGTACAGTTGTTAAAATATTTAAATACATTATTTCTTGCCACAATATCTGAAGTGTATTATTTACTCACTAACAACTCGCCCCGGCTTCGCACGTGTAGTTTCAGGATGTAAAACAGCCCCCCCCTCTCCTACTCCCCCATATCCATCCACATACCAAATGCCATCAATTTTTTTTTAAATCTAGAATAGGCTTGGTTTGGCTACATCTCACCTGATGGGAAGCGACGATGAGGCCTATTTCAGCACGCTCGCCTAGAAGATGCCTATTAACTCTTCGTTTGAAGATGCCCAAGTTGTATGATAAAGGGAACAAAGAAGCCGGAAGAGAGTTCCAGGCCTTTGCTGTCCGCATGATGAAAGAGTTTGAGAAACGGTTTGTACGCGACGGTGGTATGTCAACAACAAAAGGGTGAAACGCCTCTCCACGTCTTGTCGTCAGGTGGTGTAACTTCGCCCCCTCTAAAACACTAACCCTCATCTTTTTTTCTCAAACTCTCGCGACTCGTAAACTCCCCAAATACTAAAACTACTAAACTGCTCATTAACTGAACTTCCGTTTTCCTACTTTTCTTAGTTACGTACATGTACGTATCTTTGATATGCTCATCATACTAGATATGGATTTGCTTGATTCATTACCTAATTAATTTGGCCATGGTGACCGTCTAGTTTTTAGTAGTAGAACCGTACGTTGTGTAATTGTAGTAATCCAAGTAGTTTTAAGTTATTTATGTTAAGTCCTAACAATACCTAATGAAGATCTAACTAAACCTATCTAACAAATAATTTACACTATCAAAGCTACTTAAATGACGATTCTATAACGATTATTTATAAAAGTAATTTGATTAACCTAGTTTTTCCCGACGTTATTAATTTTAGATTTTAAACTAACTATAACTAAACCGCAGGCTTGACGTCGCAAATCCTATGAGGACAGATTACTCGCACTACGTCTCACTACTCTTGAGGATAGACGCCTTCGAGGAGATCTTATCGAAACTAACAAGATTATGACCCATCATGACATCATCCCATCATTATGTTTATCTACCTGCCAAACTTTCATGACATTTTTATAAGAAAAGAAGATCTAAGATCCACAAGTGGTCACCAGGGCTGAGTCTGGCTTTAAACGGTTTAACACCAGCTGAAGTTAAACCGTGACCCCGCCGTCTCACTTGCCGCTCATCACTTCTTCAGCAATATAGTGGTTCACAATTGGAACGCACTATCAGATGACGTTGTTACTGCTACTTCCGTCAATGCATTCAAAAATAAACTCGACATCTGGCATCGAACAAATAAATCAGTGCACAAAAAAATCTACCGAAACTAAGAGACAATATTTCGACTAAATTTTCAATTCTAATACTGTGACGTAGACACATCAGCGAAAGCTGCTCGTCTATAAATTAATAATAATAAATTTCAAAAACTTCCTCTCTATATCATACTCGTACTTCTAAAATGTCCTAACTTTACCTAATACAATACATAATATAAATCTATTTAATCCTAAAGTTGATTCTAACATATTTATTTAGTAAGAATGCATCACAGATTTAAAAGAGATGTAGGTATATATCCTCATAATAACAGAAAGTAATGGTACATCATAAATTATAATGATCGCAAAGCAAAGGAATTAGCTATAAAGTTTGTTAGTCAGTCTGTATAGTCTTGTACTGGGACACTTTGAGGGCCGCACAATTAAATTGTGCGGGACAGTTCATCCGACCTCCCCTCAACTGTCTTTCCGAACCTCGCCATACATAAATATTATAAAATATTATGACGTAAAGGAGCAAGCTACATTCAAATAGGACATATTATATTATTCCAGAATGTTTGTAATGTAAACTTATTTCAGAGTTTAAAATTATATTTAGTATAAAAGTCTTCATTTGAGGTAGATCCTTGTTTATTCCAAAATCACAACTTATCCTTTAACAAGTTTAGATTTACTGGCTTATTATTTCAAATAAGATAATTGAATAAAGAACCTTCTGGATCTAATTTCAAATCCAAAACGGCAGTAAGGTGGATATCCTTGTTTAATCTAAAATCTCAACTTTTACTTTTAACAAGTTTAGATTTACTGGCTTATTATTTCAAATAAGATAATTGAATAAAGAACCTCCTGGATCTAATTTCAAATCCAAAACGGCAGTAAGGTAGATATCCTTGTTTAATCTAAAATCACAACTTATACTTTTAACAAGTTTAGATTTACTGGCTTATTATTTCAAATAAGATAATTGAATAAAGAACCTTCCGGGTCTAATTTCAAATCCAAAACGGCAGTAAGGTAGATACTGACATTACTGATTACTGACAATTTAATTTAATGAAATTAGTGATTTTTAAAAAATGTTTAGATTTATGACTGTTTTGTGTTTTTATATAATAATTTTATTGAATTTTATAATTGACAAACTTGTGAGCTAAGTACTAAATTTCTGGTATTTATTTGTATTAATTTGTCAGTATGCACCTATACCTATGGCCTAAATGCTTTATAAACCTACTTGACATGTATCAATAATCCGTTATAAATAAATAAACTATAACTATCCTTGTTTAATCCAAAATCACAACTTTTACTTTTAACAAGTTTAGATTTACTGGCTTATTATTTCAAATAACATAATTAAATAAAGAACCTTCTGGATCTAATTTCAAATCCAAAACAGCTACAAAGTAGATATCCTGGTTTGTTATATCAGGTCAGTGTCTCTAGAATCACTCCCTTCTCTAGTAGAGATCATCTTCTAAAGTGATCTTCATGTGAAAGAGTTCGTCCGGGGAAGTACTACCACCATACCTATTTCTGCCGCAAAGCAGTAGTGCTCGCATTGCTGTGTTCCGGTTTGAAGGGTAAGGGTGCCGGTGAAATTACAGGCACATGAGACTTTTCATCTTTATGTCTCAGGGTGGCGGGCGCAGTGCAATGCCACATAAGGTGCGTCCTAGGTGGACGTGACCTATGAGGTAATGCACTGTCTATAGGCAGAGGTTACCGCTTAACATCAGGTGGGCCATCAGCTTGTTCCGTAATTCAAGTAGTATAAAAAAAAAAAAAAAAAACAGTACGGCTCTTGCTTGACTGGAGTATATAACCTTTAATAACAAAATTGAGTTCTCTTTCTTCTCAATAGATACCTACCACTAAGTATGTAATAATTGTGAATTATTTCTTTCAAATTGAGTTCTTTCTTCTCAATAGATACCTTTTCTTTTTCTTTTTTTTTATACTACTTGGATGACGGAACAAGCAAGAGGCCCACCTGATGTTAAGCGGTAACCTCTGCCTATGAACAGTGCACTGGACTAAGATGCATTCAGTTATGGCCAATTACACATATAACTGAGTGCATTTTTTCCCAGTTGTTAGAATAAATATACAACTGTGTTACTGTAGGAATTAATAATATTTTTTTCATAAGTGCTGTATTTTTGTGTACTAACCAAATTATGGATCTGTGTGTCTGAAATAAAGTCTTTTTTTTATTTTTTTATTTTTATTTTTTTTATTACCTCATAGGTCACGTCCACCAAGGACGCACCCTATGTGGCATTGCACTGCGCCCGCCACCCTGAGACATAAAGATGAAAAGTCTCATGTGTCTGTAATTTCACCGGCACCCTTACCCTTCAAACCGGAACACAGCAATGCGAGCACTACTGCTTTGCGGCAGAAATAGGTATGGTGGTAGTACTTCCCCGGACGAATTCTTTCACAAAAAAGCTCTACTACTACTAAAAATACTAAATACCTACCACTAGGTATGTAATAATTGTGAATTATTTCTTTCAAATTGAGTTCTTTCTTCTCAATAGATACCTACCACTAAGTATGTAATAATTGTGAATTATTTCTTTCAAATTGAGTTCTTTCTTCTCAATAGATACCTACCACTAAGTATGTAATAATTGTGAATTATTATTTCTTTCAAATTGAACACAGAAGCTGATCCATCAAATACATTTGATTTTAGATCTTATCGGCAAATAAGATTCATATTATGTGATATTCTACAAATACGAAGACAAATATCTGTCCAGATATTTATATCCAGGTAAAAAGGTTACGTGAGTATTTTAATATATAATTTCGAAATTAAATTGATCATAATAAGTGAAGTGAAGTGAAGTAAAAGTTTATTTTGATAAAAACCATACACGGTACAATTTATAATATAAACTGTGCCGTGTATAGTGCTGTCAAAAAGGGTCCGTGCTCAGCATAATGCTGCAGTACTACACTGCAGCGCTGGTTAGTAGTGGTGGTAGTGGTGGTTGGTTGGTTAATAGGGGTAAATAAGTAAGTACTCACCTAATATCTTTATTTATCTTGGTGAATATTAAGACAAAATTAAATTTATCATAAAAGGGGTAAATAAATAAGTACACATTAAGTATCTTTATTAAACAGTATTGCAATATTTTCCTAAATTTAATGTATCTCTCTGACATACTACTTACAACTAGGTGTACGGTCAAAACCTGATAAAAGGGGGGAGGGATTGTAATTGTGGTTCGGTAGGAATGTTAGTTATTTAAACACACAAACTATCATTCTGGAACACCACGTTTCGGAAACCAAACCGCGTTGAAAACCAGAAGAGCTAACTACTCGCTTCCGCCCTGAGACACCACGATTCGGAAACCAAACCGCGTTGACAAACAGGGGGACTAACTACACATGCAACCGCCCTGGAACACCACTATTCGGAAACCAAACCGCGTTGACAAACAGGGGGACTAACTACGCATGCAACCACCACCAACCTCCCTGGAACACCACGATTCGGAAACCAAACCGCGTTGACAAACAGGGGGACTAACTACACATGCAACCGCCCTGGAACACCACGTTTCGGAAACCAAACCGCGTTGACAAACAGGGGGACTAACTACGCGTGCAACCGCCCTGGAACACCACTATTCGGAAACCAAACCGCGTTGACAAACAGGGGGACTAACTACGCATGCAACCACCACCAACCAACCTGGAACACCACGATTCGGAAACCAAACCGCGTTGAGAAACAGGGGGACTAACTACGCATGCAACCACCACCAACCTCCCTGGAACACCACGACTCGGAAACCAAACCGCGTTGACAAACAGGGGGACTAACTACACATGCAACCACCACCAACCAACCTGAAACACCACGATTCGGAAACCAAACCGCGTTGACAAACAGGGGGACTAACTACACATGCAACCGCCCTGGAACACCACTATTCGGAAACCAAACCGCGTTGACAAACAGGGACGCAACAACCACGCATGCAACCACCACCAACCTCCCTGGAACACCACGATTCGGAAACAAAAACGCGTTGAGAACCAGGAGGTATACTTATAAACTATCATTCTGGAACACCACGTTTCGGAAACCAAACCGCGTTGAGAAACAGGAGGTAGGAAAGTGTTAGGAAGGATTTCGATTTAATTTATTTTATCAGATCCGTACACATAAAGCAACAACATATTCAAAAGAGAAGAGAGAGAACATTTCGAAAGTTATAAAATTTAATTCACTTACCAATGTTTCCCCTTTGGCTGCCCGAAGTCTACTATCACTAAAACCCATATATCCACTACCATTTGTTCCCGACTGTGCTCTCTGGCCTCCCAGTGACGACTATCCCCGCTAGCCCCCGAGTGCTCGTAATTTATGCTCTCAAATATCTGCGACAATGCCGCACGAATATCTGCGTCATGTCTCAGATAACCTGCGACTCTCACGTACACAGCTTTGATGTCGCCCATAATTTTTAGGGTATCGTACCCAAGTACGGAACCATTCCCATAGAATAACCTGATTATTTTTCGTTATAAATAATAACTGGAAATGTTACTCGAGTTTAACAATATTTTAAATAATAGTATGTTTATGAAGTAAACGTATCCTCAGTCAGCACGTTTGATTTGTTACAGTGGCGGAATGGAGACGCGGGGATCAAATCGTGCAGCTCCTGAGCACACTCACCGAAATGTATGCGGTAGAAAATACACAAACACGCAACTCTTCGGACGATGCTCTAAGCTTTGTAACCTTTTCGCAACCAGTGCCTCGTCATTAATTAGTTTTATGGCACGGCGCTCTATTGAGTCCAAAGCAGCAAGCTGATATTTTGCGGAACTATCCCATAGGTGGCTTCAATATTCCATGCATGACCTCACTTGCTTGGTACAGCGCAAGTAACTGCTGGGGCGAGAAGTAGTATCTTACCTTAGACAAAATACCAAGCTTTCTGGCCGCGGACTTTGCCTAAGACTCATAGTCCAGTCATAGTCCATAGTCATAGACTCATAGTCCATAGTCATAGACTCATAGTCCATAGTCATAGACTCATAGTCCATAGTCATAGACTCATAGTCCATAGTAAGATGTAGGTACATCCTTGTACATCTTGACTTGGTCACTGTACGGTACCGATACACCTAGGAATCATCGACGTAAATAAAATTAATGGACGGGCCTTAGGGAAAGATAGTTTTGAAGCTTCTAAACAGACCTAGCTAGTAGGTACACTTCGCTTCAGTCAGTCTTTGTCACGGCAACGAGTGACAGCTATGCTGAAAAATACCAAAATTAGATACCTTGGTGATACAATGCCTTCCTGTGCTTTTCTGCAAGTGCAAACAACACAAGAAATACAAATAAAGCTTCAGGCATCGCATTTGATTCGTAAGTAAAGCTTTTGTAATATAATTTTCATCAATTGAAAAAAAACGTATAAATCGTCGTGTAGTAGGAAAACTACATAAGTAACACATTTTGCGAAATCGACTTTATTGCATGGTTATGATGGCCCATACATGTCGATGGACACGTCTTGCTCTAGAGGACGAGCGACAAGGAGGACGCCCCAGGACATTATCTCAATGTGGGGAACATTCAACAACAACTCTGAATGAAAGTTAACAGACACAAGTTTAAACTCGTAGATAGTTTTAATTTTAGTCGACATACCTTTTTCTTTTTGATACTTAGAATTATTGTGTTCCACAAATTGATTTCATTTTGTTGATTTTATAAGCATTAGTCGTATGATAAGTTTGTTATGTCACTTACTTTGAATTTATACGTCTGCTAAAATAATGTAAGTGTTTCAGTAGTTTTCTAATATTCAGTCTTGATAAAAAGAAATGATTATGAAGACGACCTCTGTGGCGCGGCGGGCGAACGTTCGCCTGCGACGCAGGAGGTTGCGGGTTCAATTCCCGCCTCGGAACAAATACTTGTGCGATCCGCAGATATTTGTTCAGGGTGTTCTGGGTATTTTCTATATATAATAAAAAATATCTATCTATTTTAATATTGTATTAAGTGTATCAGTTGTCTAGTACCCATAACACAAGCTCTGCTTAGCTTGGGGCTAGATAATGTTGTGTGAACTGTCCAGAAATATTTATTTATTTATTTCTTTATTTATTTATAAGTTATTATAAGTTGGTTTTATTTTAAAATGTATTTTAATATTATTTAAATCTATACCCATGGATAGGATTGTCATATTCAAATAAGTAAATAATAGATCATTTCATGATTTCACTATTATGGGAAAATTAAATAATGGCACTTATCATTAGCTTTTTGAACCTCAGTGGAGATCATTGACGAAGGAAAACTAAACAATTGACATGCAAAAATAAATAACTGCATCAATTATTCAAAACTTTGGCGAGGGAAAAATACATAGTCGTTTTTTTTTTTTCTCTTAAACAAAAGAACTAAAATGTATTATCATTAAATTCAAAAATAGATACAGTACCAATCTATAACATATCAAAACACGGACTGCAAAATTAGTTACGATAAAAAAGTTATTGCCATTTTTGACGCAATAAAACAGTAAATCGCGTTTTTCTCGCGATTTTGGTTTTGTTGTTGTTATTAGTTGTTTAGTTTTCCAACTACAGCGACGAAATATTTGACAAGACTTCACGCATGACGGATGGTCCGGTACAGACTGCAAAAAAATCTGATGCTTAAGGGGTATCGTATTGATTTAGAATTGTAATTCGCATTATTTACGTCAAAACATTGCTAAGCACGTCGCTTTAGGTAATTGCATATAATATGTAATGGCATGTTAAGTAACCTTATAAGGTTACTTAACATGCCATTACATTAGATTTCTTTTGGAAAGCTATAGCTTTCCAAAAGAAATCTTAGGTAAACAAAAATGGATAGAAGTCATAAGACGAGCAAGAACAGACGACTTTTGGAAGTGGAATACATTTTCCCGTATTTGCTCTGATAATTTTCTAATTTTTTCATTTTTATGTTTCAGGGTGGCGGGCGCAGTGGAATGCCACATAGGGCGCGTCCTAGGTGGACGTGACCTGAGGTAATGCACTGTTCATAGGCAGAGGGTACCACTTAACATCAGGTGGGCCATCTTCTTGATCTGCCATTCCAAGTAGTATAAAAAAACTCATTATGCAAAAGTCTTAAAACTGCACTCTGCAGTTTCTTAAATACTGGAATTTTTATACATTTATGTTTCCGTACGATTTTTATGATATTTTCTTAGTTTATTGAGTGATGAAAAATATATTTTCCACAAATTGATTGAGCTGAAGACCTTAGGTGGACTTGCTTTTCTATTGATTTATATTGTGTATGTTTGAGAGCTGAAAAATAGATACGTAACTACATAAAACAGAAGGGAACCATGTATTTTTGTAAAAATTTCATTCAATAATTGCATTTTTTTCGAAGATTTTTTGTACTATAAACCTACTGAAATAACTTTAGAAAACACATTGCATCTGTTACAGTATTAAGTATTAAAAAAATACAGTTTTTAAGAAGTTCAATAATTTAATTTCACCTAGTTTATTTACAAGACCGCCAGGAGTGGCGCTATAGAGAAGAGGCCTTTACTCAGCAGTGGCTGGATAGATAGATAGATAGATAGTTTATTTGTTGACTGTACCCTAAATCCGAATTGTCTTATTTTTCACGGACGTTTTGTATGGGCAAGGCCAGTCCATTTATTTTACTTTGGTCGAAGCTAGGAATAGTAGCGCAAGATCAACCGAACTCTTTTTTGCCAAAAAAACACACGCCTGGATTTGTCCACGATCTCACGTGTTGGTAAGTGACGATGTGGCCGAAGATGAAGCACAAAGGTCCAGAAGGCACCTATTCACTCTAGCCTTGAAGAGACCCAGATTATAGTCTTGAGGAAAGACAGACGACGGTAGTGTATTCCACTCCTTAGCAGTTCGCATTATAAAGGTAGAACTGAAACGTTTAGTACGAATAGAGTGTATACTAATGAGGTAAGGATGGTACCGAGCCGTGCGTCTGCTCGTCCTATGATGAAAAGGAGATGGTGGTATCAGATCATGCAGTTCCTGGGAGCATTCCCCGAAATGTAACCTACAGAAGATAGAAATGCACGCGACCTTACGGCGGTGCTCGAGACTCTGGATCTTACAATATGTTGCTCACCTATAAGCCTGAAAGCTCTGCGTTCGATCGAGTACAAGGCAGCGAGTTTGTGTTGGGCCGATCATAGTTCACCTGGTTGTAGCAGGGCCATTTTTTCTTCCTGTGGTCCACCTCAAGATAGTTTAGTCTACTAGGGCTAATACTACTACTGTAATACTTCAGTAATACTGTTACTGAATCTAATTTGTGAACTACGTGAATGACGGAACAAGCATATCGCCCTCCTGATGTTAAGATGACCAGACCAGACCAGACAACCAGGCCTTACCTCTGCCTTTAACAATGCTTTACCACATAGGTCAAGTCCACATAGGACGCGCCACTTCACTGCGCCCCTGAGACATAAAGATGAAAAGTCTCATGTGCCTGCAATTTCGCCGGCACCCATACCCTTAAAACCAGAACACAGCAATGCGAGCATAACTGCTTTGCGGCAGAAATAGATATAAAGGTAGTACTTCCCCGGACGAACATAAAGCTCTACCTACTACTACTACAACCACCAGTGGATGCGCCACTAATGGTGGCGGCGCGCCATTTAGTGGCAGCGGCGCGCCATTTTGAGAATTTTGTGGCGGCGGAGCGTCACTTATTGGCGGGAAGTCGCCGCGTCGCCTAGAGGCACGGGTGTATATATCCACGACAAAAAAGACGCTCTGCTACGTACTATTAAGGTTTATATTGTGTTACTTTGACTATCCGCCACCGCCACGTCACTTCTGTAGGTATAAACCGTGCCTTAGGACGTCCTATAGTTTGTGACTACGTAAATAAAACACAAAATTATATATGCTCATTTATTAACAATCGTGCTGACATTTCAAGGAAATTACTCTCATTTGACAATTGCAAAATTATTATTTCTTACACGACTCTTCGACACCGTTATTGGATGTCGATGAGCTTGATGAGCTGGACGAGCTTGATGAGCTCGAGCTCTCCGACGAACTTGAAGACGATGACTGCTGTGACTGCGAACCATTTGGACCGACGATTATCTGCTCACTTTGGCTAGAGTTTTGTGCTTGACTAGCTTGAGCTTGATGTTGCTCTTGCTTGTCAGTTTTAGTAACGCGTCCGCCTTCTCTCTGTTCACTGGAAGCTTCTGAGGAGCCACTCTGGCTTACGTCGGACTGACTCTCATTATCTTGGTTGTTGGAGTAGCTATATGTGCCGTCCTTGTTATACTGTGCTTGTTCATTTTTGGATTGAGCAGTTTTTTTATCCGCTTGATAGTTTTGAGATTGCTTGTTTGAGTTTATGTTGTAATCGTTGCCAGTGATGGTTCTTGATACAGTGGCTCCATTGGAGGCGCCAGTTCTCTGGGATTGCGATTGGCTGTCAGATTCTTTTGTATAACTTGCCGAGTCAACACTGGAGCCCTTGTTACCGTTTTTACCCTGGTTGTTGCCATTGGAACCATTGTTACCGTTGTTATCCTTGTTGGTGTCCTTGGAACCATTGTTACCGTTGTTACCCTGGTTGTTGCCATTGGAACCATTGTTACCATTGTTACCCTGGTTGTTGCCATTGGAACCATTGTTACTGTTGTTATCCTTGTTGGTGTCCTTGGAACCATTGTTACCGTTGTTACCCTGGTTGGTGCCATTGGAACCATTGTTACCATTGTTACCCTGGTTGTTGCCATTGGAACCATTGTTACTGTTGTTATCCTTGTTGGTGTCCTTGGAACCATTGTTACCGTTGTTACCCTGGTTGGTGCCATTGGAACCATTGTTACCATTGTTACCCTGGTTGTTGCCATTGGAACCATTGTTACTGTTGTTATCCTTGTTGGTGTCCTTGGAACCATTGTTACCGTTGTTACCCTGGTTGGTGCCATTGGAACCATTGTTACCATTGTTACCCTGGTTGTTGCCATTGGAACCATTGTTACTGTTGTTATCCTTGTTGGTGTCCTTGGAACCATTGTTACCGTTGTTACCCTGGTTGGTGCCACTGGAACCATTGTTACCATTGTTACCCTGGTTGTTGCCATTGGAACCATTGTTACTGTTGTTATCCTTGTTGGTGTCCTTGCAACCATTGTTACCGTTGCTACCCTGGTTGGTGCCCTTGGAACCATTGTCACTGGTGTTACCCTGGTTGTTGCCATTGGAACCATTGTTACCGTTGTTACCCTGGTTGTTGCCATTGGAACCATTGTTACTGTTGTTATCCTTGTTGGTGTCCTTGCAACCATTGTTACCGTTGCTACCCTGGTTGGTGCCCTTGGAACCATTGTTACCGTTGTTACCCTGGTTGGTGCCCTTGGAACCATTTTTACCGTTGTTACCCTGGTTGGTGCCCTTGGAACCATTGTTACCGTTGTTACCCTGGTTGTTGCCATTGGAACCATTGTTACCGTTGTTATCCTTGTTGGTATCCTTGCAACCATTGTTACCGTTGCTACCCTGGTTGGTGCCCTTGGAACCATTGTCACTGGTGTTACCCTGGTTGTTGCCATTGGAACCATTGTTACCGTTGTTACCCTGGTTGTTGCCATTGGAACCATTGTTAGCGTTGTTACCCTGGTTGTTGCCATTGGAACCATTGTTACCGTTGTTACCCTGGTTGGTGCCCTTGGAACCATTGTCACTGGTGTTACCCTGGTTGCTGCCATTGGAACCATTGTTACCGTTGTTACCCTGGTTGGTGCCCTTGGAACCATTGTCACTGGTGCTACCCTGGTTGTTGCCATTGGAACCATTGTTACTGTTGTTATCCTTGTTGGTGTCCTTGCAACCATTGTTACCGTTGCTACCCTGGTTGTTGCTATTGGAACCATTGTTACCGTTGTTACCCTGGTTGGTGCCCTTGGAACCATTGTCACTGGTGTTACCCTGGTTGTTGCCATTGGAACCATTGTTACCGTTGTTACCCTGGTTGTTGCCATTGGAACCATTGTTACCGT
Source organism: Operophtera brumata (assembly GCA_932527175.1). Lineage (NCBI taxonomy): Eukaryota > Metazoa > Arthropoda > Insecta > Lepidoptera > Geometridae > Operophtera > Operophtera brumata. The sequence goes on along the minus strand of OW052239.1, from coordinate 26,623,257 downwards.
TGTTATCCTTGTTGGTGTCCTTGGAACCATTGTTACCGTTGCTACCCTGGTTGGTGCCCTTGGAACCATTGTCACTGGTGTTACCCTGGTTGTTGCCATTGGAACCATTGCTACCGTTGTTACCCTGGTTGTTGCCATTGGAACCATTGTTACCGTTGTTACCCTGGTTGTTGCCATTGGAACCATTGTTGCCGTTGTTACCCTGGTTGGTGCCCTTGGAACCATTGTCACTGGTGTTACCCTGGTTGTTGCCATTGGAACCATTGTTACCGTTGTTACCCTGGTTGGTGCCCTTGGAACCATTGTCACTGGTGTTACCCTGGTTGTTGCCATTGGAACCATTGTTACTGTTGTTATCCTTGTTGGTGTCCTTGCAACCATTGTTACCGTTGCTACCCTGGTTGTTGCCATTGGAACCATTGTTACCGTTGCTACCCTGGTTGGTGCCCTTGGAACCATTGTCACTGGTGTTACCCTGGTTGTTGCCATTGGAACCATTGTTACCCTTGTTACCCTGGTTGGTGCCCTTGGAACCATTGTTACCATTGTTACCCTGGTTGTTGCCATTGGAACCATTGTTACCGGTGTTATCCTTGTTGGTGTCCTTGCAACCATTGTTACCGTTGCTACCCTGGTTGGTGCCCTTGGAACCATTGTCACTGGTGTTACCCTGGTTGTTGCCATTGGAACCATTGTTACCGTTTTTACCATGGTTGTTGCCATTGGAACCATTGTTACCGTTGTTACCCTGGTTGTTGCCATTTGAACCATTGTTACCGTTGTTACCCTGGTTGGTGCCCTTGGAACCATTGTCACTTGTGTTACCCTGGTTGTTGCCATTGGAACCATTGTTACCGTTGTTACTCTGGTTGGTGCCCTTGGAACCATTGTCACTGTTGTTACCCTGGTTGTTGCCATTGGAACCATTGTTACTGTTGTTATCCTTGTTGGTGTCCTTGCAACCATTGTTACCGTTGCTACCCTGGTTGTTGCCATTGGAACCATTGTTACCGTTGTTACCCTGGTTGGTGCCCTTGGAACCATTGTTACCGTTGTTACCCTGGTTGTTGCCATTGGAACCATTGTTACCGTTGTTACCCTGGTTGTTGCCATTGGAACCATTGTTACCGTTGTTATCCTTGTTGGTGTCCTTGCAACCATTGTTACCGTTGCTACCCTGGTTGGTGCCCTTGGAACCATTGTCACTGGTGTTACCCTGGTTGTTGCCATTGGAACCATTGTTACCGTTGTTACCCTGGTTGGTGCCCTTGGAACCATTGTCACTGGTGTTACCCTGGTTGTTGCCATTGGAACCATTGTTACTGTTGTTATCCTTGTTGGTGTTCTTGCAACCATTGTTACCGTTGCTACCCTGGTTAGTGCCCTTGGAACCATTGTCACTGGTGTTACCCTGGTTGTTGCCATTGGAACCATTGTTACCGTTGTTACCCTGGTTGTTGCCATTGGAACCATTGTTACCGTTGTTATCCTTGTTGGTGTCCTTGCAACCATTGTTACCGTTGCTACCCTGGTTGGTGCCCTTGGAACCATTGTCACTGGTGTTACCCTGGTTGTTGCCATTGGAACCATTGTTACCGTTGTTACCCTGGTTGGTGCCATTGGAACCATTGTTACCATTGTTACCCTGATTGTTGCCATTGGAACCATTGTTACCGTTGTTACCCTGGTTGTTGCCCTTGGAACCATTGTTACCGTTGTTACCCTGGTTGGTGCCCTTGGAACCATTGTCACTGGTGTTACCCTGGTTGTTGCCATTGGAACCATTGTCACTGGTGTTACCCTGGTTGTTGCCATTGGAACCATTGTTACCGTTGTTACCCTGGTTGGTGCCCTTGGAACCATTGTTACTGGTGTTACCCTGGTTGTTGCCCTTGGAACCATTGTTACCGTTGTTACCCTGGTTGTTGCCATTGGAACCATTGCTTGAATTATCTTTACCACCGTTATTGGTTACTTTACCACCAGTGTTTGTACCTTCAGTTTCAGTATCTTTACCAATATTATTAGTAACTTGACCACCATCATTGGTAGATGTACCAGTAGTCTTGCTATCTTTACCATTATTATTAGTAACTTGACCACCATCATTGGTAGATGTACCAGTAGTCTTGCTATCTTTACCATTATTATTAGTAACTTGACCACCATCATTGGTAGATGTACGAGTAGTCTTGCTATCTTTACCATTATTATTAGAAACTTGACCACCATCATTGGTAGATGTACCAGTAGTCTTGCTATATTTACCATTATTATTAGTAACTTGACCACCATCATTGGTAGATGTACCAGTAGTCTTGCTATCTTTACCATTATTATTAGAAACTTGACCACCATCATTGGTAGATGTACCAGTAATCTTGCTATCTTTACCATTCTTAGTGGTGTCATCGTTACCTTCTGTGTAGTCATCACTATAATCGTCGTACCACTCATCGTTTTCATCTGACCCACCATTTTCTTGACCATTTCCAACTCCATTTCCATTAGCCTTTGAAATAAAAAAAAAGTTATCTTTAAAAGTTTGTCCGTTGGAATATTCGTGGAAGCGCACAGTGCTCTACGGGATTTAATTTAATTTACGGGACACGTTACGTCCGAACTGACGTATGAAATTACGTTCGAACAGATTTTGCGGGGCGAGAGATTATTATGATATATAATAAAGTAAAATACAAAATACGGCTATCCGCCATTTTATGCGAAACGCCAATCAGAGCCCAGTCCATGACGTCTCTGAAGTTCAATAAAGTACCAAACCAGCACAGATTAAACAATAGTTACTAAGCTGGGTTTCCTTCTTTACAAAATCGTGACGTTACACGCAGACGCCATTACATCTGCAAGCGATTTGAAGTGAAGTTAAAAGTTGGTTTATAAATTAAACACAGAAATAAGTTTGTTTGTGTTGTAAATGTTTAACCAACTTTTGTAACTACCTAGTGTGCCATCTTAGAACTAGAGGGCGCTAGTAAAAAGTCACCGAACCTAGATCGCGCTGACGAAAACGCACGGCTATGAACCACTACTGCCTCATAATTAATGTACTTTAGAACGCAATAAAATCTATACGTTAGTGCATTAAAGCTCTACAATACCAAAAAAAACTCTACTACCACTAAACAAAGTTAAATAATACATCAATTACCTGATTTCCTGAGTCTCCTACGGATGTTGTAATTACAATAGTTTTCCTGATGACTTGGCCGCTATTAACACCGCCGGCGGCGTTGCTGCCACTCCCCACACTGGTATCCTTGTTGTCATTGAACAGCCCATTGAACGGGTAGGGTTGGCATGTAGTTAAACTTTGTTCGATGTCCTTCCACAGGTTTTCACTCAGTCCGTCAAATACGGAGACGGAGCGGAATGTGCTTTGGATTTCTGAAAATTAGATGTAATGCTTATGTCCAAGGGGCACAATTCTACTATTTTTTAAAGAAAAACCATTCTAATTCTATGCAATTACAATTGCCATTAAAAATGGTAGTCTGCTTATGATTTCATTAATTTTTACGAAGAAGGATTATTCTGCTAAATTTATAATTGTATGTAGATTTTACGATTGTTTCTAAATGTTCATAATTATAATGCAATTGATAAACTATTGAAGTAGAATACCAAAAGTGACAAAAGTTACAGCTAAGAGACAATTGATTAACAATTTAAATAAAATTGGTTTAAAGAAACCCCAATTTAACTAACTTTATTTTTTTTAGTTTTTTAAATATTTTTTAAAGAAAAACCATTCTATACCATGTAATTACAATTCAATTACAATTGTCATTAAAAATGGTAGGCTGCAAAATTTATGGTTTTACGATTTTTGACGAAGAAAGATTTTACGATTGTTTCTGAATGGTCACAATTATAATGTAATTGTAAAACCATTGCAGTTAGTAGAATGCCAAAAGTGCCAAAAGTATCAAAAGTGACAAGTTTGAGACAATTTCTTAACAATTTAAATACAATTGGTTTAGTAGAATTGGGCCCTCGTATTGACGTTATCACGTCGAAATTATTTCAATATTGCATTAATAATTCATCATCATGATGATGATGATTTCAGAAACAACTTACCTCTGACTAATTGTACGCCAACTAAAATAAGAAAAACAATGTTTATTAATTTAAACGTAAACAGATAGAGTAGAATCGTAATTTTGAAAACAGGCAATTATAAACAAAAAAGTATTGAAAACTGACTTTATAAATATACTTTTATAGTAGGTATGGTAATAAAATAACATAGTCACATACACAGTACATATAATATTATACTTAGACTTAAATACCATCGTATTTTTTAAAATATTACATGTATGCAATTACATGTTTAAATGTTTATACCCCCTTTATACCCCCGTGTTTGCATTGTGAGAAAGAAATCGTTTATACTTACAGTTGGTGTCTTTGTAGCCAGCGCCGTAACTTCCTATAATAGTGATGGCTGTAAAAACATATGTTATTAGCTTATTATTATTAATACAATAGTATTAGGTTTGTGGCAAAGAACTATTCTATACTTGACAGGTTAATAGTACCTTCAGCCTCTAGTTGACAATATATAATATCATAGGTACTAGGATTCAATCGCGTGGGTGGAACAAGGATACTATAGGTTCAACCAGTTTCAACAAACATTTTTGTATGCGGCGAAAAAGGCGAGCGCATGCTCTGATATCGTGTATTGTGCATAAAAAAATATATAAAAATGCCCTTCAGAGTATTGTAAAATTTTGATGACTTCACTAACTCAAATAATAATTAATAAGTTACCAAATGTTTCAAAAATTAAAACGTGTTTTGAAGTAAGTCTAAAATGGTATTTCAATTATAAAAAGGTGGTATCTTTGATATTTTTTTATCGAGTGAAGTAATTCAGATAGTGTATTGAATTAATGATTTCACTAGTTAAAAAGATTAAGAATACCATATATTTTTTTACTATTTCCAGGAATATCCATAAAAAATGGGAACAATTAATTGGTTAAAATTGAAATGCATGCGCCTCAGATTACTACCAAGTTATTATTACACCGCTCTGACACACGATTGTCAGAGCGGTGCGTAACTCAAGCACGAGTATTATGTCCAAAATTTATTCGGATTTTGTCAAGAAATCAAATGTTAATGTAAAAAAATTGTATACGGAAAAAAATATTACACAGATTAAATTTGTACCGAATACTTGACATCCAGTTTTTTATGGTTTATTTGGAATAGTAGTGTATTATCGGTTCTGTGGCGGCTCAACTAGTTCAGCACTGGCTCATAAATTTTTTAGAGTTGACTATACTTTGATGAGAAACTTACAGTGTCTGATTACGTTTTGGAAGTCCGATACATCCCAACTGTCGGCGCCCTCTGTAAAGGAAAAAAAATACATTTTAGTATTTTATTTTGGTATTTGTATTCATACGAAATAGACATAGTACTAGGTACACACTAGAAAAGGGTCTCACTAGTACCACCAGTGGTACCCTTACTATCGTTAGTAGGTACCATTAATGGTGCTAGCCACACATCTGCCGTCGCTAGTAGGTACCATTAATAGTGCTAGCCACACATCTGCCATCGCTAGTAGGTACCATTAATAGTGCTAGCCACACATCTGCCATCGCTAGTAGGTACCATTAATAGTGCTAGACAAACATCTGCCATCGCTAGTACGTACCATTAATAGTGCTAGCCACACATCTACCATCGCTAGTAGGTACCATTAATAGTGCTGGACACACATCTGCCATCGCTAGTAGGTACCATTAATAGTGCTAGAAACACATCTGCCATCGCTAGTAGGTACCATTAATAGTGCTAGCGACACACCTAGTTGGTACTATTGATAACAACCACGCTTGGCAGGTGTAATAATAATCGTAGTATTGATGCTAAGTACTCAGATGGATGCTGCTTCTCATCCCCTGGTGTAATCCATAGTCAGCATTGAAATCCACCGGAGGAGACGGTGGGGTTTATTCATAGGCCGGATAAAACTGCCTTATGTGCCTATTTTGAAATCTCCCTTATGTTCACTTTTTGTTTGAATAATTTGTACATTTTGCACATTTATCTCCCCCTATGGGGGGGTAATGGGCGTACGTAGGGGTACACATGATTTTATACTTCACCAGGTATGCTACTCCAAGATCCCACGGTCACGTGGTTAAACATCAGACGAAGTCAGAATTTTTATCAGAATTATCTTATTTTTTTTCAGTAACTCTGTTATTGTTGCAATAAAGTGGCAACTGGATAGTGACGTGCTCTGGTGGTAGTCACGTGACAGTCTCGGAGTAGTGACCTTGTTCTTTGGATCATGGGGTACTTACTTTGCACTATATTCACGATAGCTCCAAAGGATTTCCATACGAATTTGGCTGTAGCTGGAATAGGAAATACAAAAATATCGATTATTGTAAAATTAGAACGACAAGCTATGTATCTAGATAAGCTATATATAACTATCAGTATAAAAAAATATCAAATAGAATTGTTTTTCATGTTCTTTGTTGGTCAAGTAACAGTTTTATGGAAAAAAACACTGGCGGATAAAGTAATATATGAAACTGCACATAACTTACTTTTGAAACTATCATGGTTATGTACATACTTTTCACTAGAAACGGGATATTTACCATGATTGTTGAGTTTTGATCAAAACCCGTTTCTAGTGAAAAGTAGGTACTATCTGCAAAATAACTAGGTATTAAAACACTCGTTTGATATTATTAAAAAAACTCTCTTTCGTGTTTTAATAACCCCTGTAGAATAATAGTCTCTGAAAATAGTAGTGTAATAGTAGTGTGTGTGTGTAGTAGTACTAGTCTGAAATAGCAGTTTATGAAACTGTCACATAAGTTCATATACTACTCATAAGTTTACACTAGTTTCATAAACTACTATTTCAAAACAGGGAGTGAGCAAGAAATAAGTATCTAAACATCCAAACTTAAGCATTTATAATATAAGTACCTAGTACCTATAAGATGTAGGTACACAGGATTAACGTACCGTGATTGATAGCAGCTGCTTTAGTAAGCTTTTCGAGTTGAGCAGAGATCTGTGCTATCTCATAGAACTTATTAATTTCAGTAGGGCTGCAACCTCCGGTGCGCGGCTTCCATCCCCACTCAACGCCGTAATTACCCCCACAGAGCTTTGGAACTGCAATCAAAGGAATATTATTGTGATGAAATTACATTGATATAACCTAAAAACTGTAGCTAGAGTTTCCTAAGAAACGGCGACTGTCATATGTTCTCTTTATTAAGTATAGGCTTGATTGTTTTTTGCTTAGATAATTAAAAATGGATATATAATCTAAGTTTTTTGTGATTTAACTGTTCTATAAATAAATAAATAAATAAATAATTCTGGACAGTTCACACAACATTATCTAGCCCCAAGCTAAGCAGAGCTTGTGTTATGGGTACTAGATAACTGATATACTTAATACAATATATTACATAGATAGATATTTTTTATTATACATAGAAAATACCCAGAACACCCTAAACAAATATCTGCAATCGCACAAATATTTGTTCAGAGTGCGGGAATCGAACCCGCAACCTTCTGCATCGCAGGCCGAGCTTCGCCCGCCGCGCCACAGAGGTCGTCAAATGTCGTCGTATAATGTTGATGACACGAACCAGCAAAATACATGGCGCCGCATGATTAGGAAAGCTGACCCCGAGTAACGGGAATGAGCGAGGACAAAGAATAAGAACTGTTCTATAATGTTGTATAATGTCAAGTAGGTACATAATGGTTGCGATTCTGTGCAGTATTCTATAAATTTAAACCGAGTTTAAGGCCTGTTACCACGCCAATAACCTTGAGGAGTTGGGTGGAGCTTGAGGATTTGGGCGGAGCTTATTGCCTCACCCCGCGCACCACACGCATTAAAAGATCGCAACATTTATAACTCCGCCGGCCTATTATACTCAGTCGCGCGCGTTCCGCTATTCCCGCAACATAGAATAGCAAAATTACAGAACCAACATAGCCGTACACGAAAGTACTCGTATAGTATTATTTTATCTGTCGCGCGCCCTTTCTAATAGACTGAAATAAAAGATACCGTGATAATTTTAACGCAATTTAAACATAGAGAATGCTGCACAGAATCGCCACCAATGTTTACTTTACCAAAATGACTACTTTCCTAAAAAACGGTTTAAAACTAGGTAATGTGTAATAGCTAAATTTAGCAAATTTTTAAGACAAAGTTTGAATTTCGCTTAAAAACGCTCGCAGATGTCATGGCGTCCTGTGACGTGACAGACAAGTCAGTCTAATACATATTATTTAATAATTGCCCCGCTGAATTAATATTTGCTCTCTTTGCCCCGCTAAAGTTAGGTATACCTATTTAGTTTTGTAAACTTACCTCCGCACTCCAGACCAAAACGTTTTGTAGCGGGCGCATGGCACAGGCCAATTGTAATAAAAGCCCTGACAGCTGCAAAATAAAAATAAAACAGAGTTAGAATGTGAATATCTGGTACCTACTTCGTACTGGTAAGGAACTAAAAACATTAATAATATTAGGGGCTTACAAGAAATTGCAGTTTCTTATACCTAGTATGCATTAAAACTAAGTAAATAACTATACTTCAAAATGGTATGTGGGTAATGCAAAACATTATTCAGTATCTATTACTCTTTCAAAACATAACATAATACCCAACAGTCACATACATAGTCCTAGATCCCACACTAGGATTCCCTCTGTCGTGGATATCAGGAACTACGAGCACCATGCTACCACAATACAGACGCAGAACTAATAACAGATCATGCATAACATAACACCCAACAGTCACATACATAGTCCTGATCCCACACTAGGATCCCCCGTGTCGTGTGTATCAGGAACTACGAGCACCATGCTACCACAACACAGACACGGAACTAATAACAGATCATACATAACATAACACCCAACAGTCACATACATACACAGTCCTTGATCCCACACTAGGATCCCCTGTGTCGTGTGTATCAGGAACTACGAGTACCATGCTACCACAACACAGACACGGAACTAATAACAGATCATACATAACATAACACCCAACAGTCACATACATAGTCCTGACCCCACACTAGGATCCCCTGTGTCGTGTGTATCAGGAACTACGAGCACCATGCTACCACAACACAGACACGGAACTAATAACAAATCATACATAACATAACACCCAACAGTCACATACATACACAGTCCTTGATCCCACACTAGGATCCCCTGTGTCGTGTGTATCAGGAACTACGAGCACCATGCTACCACAACACATACACGGAACTAATAACAGATCATACATAACACCCAACAGTCACATACATAGTCCTGACCCCACACTAGGATCCCCTGTGTCGTGTGTATCAGGAACTACGAGCACCATGCTACCACAACACAGACACAGAACTAATAACAAATCATACATAACATAACACCCAACAGTCACATACATACACAGTCCTTGATCCCACACTAGGATCCCCTGTGTCGTGTGTATCAGGAACTACGAGCACCATGCTACCACAACACAGACACAGAACTAATAACAAATCATACATAACATAACACCCAACAGTCACATACATACACAGTCCTTGATCCCACACTAGGATCCCCTGTGTCGTGTGTATCAGGAACTACGAGTACCATGCTACCAAAAAAGAAAATATGCCTAGGTATTACTTTTATAGGAGCTAGGGAAGAAACACGATCATTTTGTATTAGTATACTGAGCTAAGGAACAGACTATAGCTAAATAGAACTATGCTAAGTGCAGCGGAGTTATGTAAAAGGGACCAATAGAATCGTGCGTAGATAACGTGATACCACTATGACACGATTTCATTGGTTTGTGGCACTGCTCTTCGCTGAGAATCAATTCTAAAACTAGAAAATGGTAAAATGATAACTTACCGTTTAAATAAAGTTTACCAGCTGAAACAAAAACAGTCAATTAATGATTGATAAAATTTATTTGATAGAAAATAATACAATAACTAATTAATTCTAAAGGGGCGAATAAATTTAGTAATAATAAGTTTTTTATTCATGAAATACCCCGTAAAATATAATTAAATAAAAAATCAATTATTTCACTGATTTATTCTTAAAACTCGTTACTTTTTTTTACTATAAAGAAATACTACCTAAAAAAATATGTTATTAAGTTTATTACTAAGTATTACTATAATCACATACTGTCTCAATGTTGGGCAAAGGCCTCCCGCGTAGTCCGACTCTCTAATTGAACTTAGAAAATAATATAAATACACCACTATTCTAAAAAATATTTAAAAAAATACCTGGATGTTAAGTATTCGGTACAAATTCAATCTGTGTAATTTTTGTTTTTTTACGAATGGAATTAAAAAAGGTATTAACATTTGATTTCTTGACAAAATCCTTATAAATTTTGGACATAAAATTCGTGCTTGAGTTACGCACCGCTCTGACAATCGTGTGTCAGAGCGGTGTCATAATAACTTGGTAGTAATCTATGACGCATGCACTATTACATAGTTATAATACTCGTGCTTGAGTTACGCACCGCTCTGACAATCGTGTGTCAGAGCGGTGTAATAATAACTTGCTAGTAATCTATGGCGCACTATTAAATAGAATTGACCAATAAATTGTTTCAATTTTTCATGGATATTCCTGGAAATTGGTTATTTATACTTTACTTTTAGTTACTTTTTTTTGCGTAGATTGAATCTTTATCGTATACTGATTATACAGGTTTTTTCAATGGTATATTTGGATTATTTGGTGTTTACGTCATGGAGGTGGTTCAATACCATTCGTCGTTGCATTCTCCGAGGAGGCCTATGTCCAGCAGTGCACTGAGGAAGGCTGGTGATGATGCACTTACCTCCTGGGGCCAGCTGCTCTAAGAATTCGGAGTTCAGTCGGGTAACTGTAAAATAAACATTAGTTGTAGGATCTTGATCTATCCGGGACATCAGTTAGGGCCGGTGCGGCATATTCCGCTGAGGACCTCAAAAGGCATAAATATGCATATTTTTTTATACTACTTGAATGACGGAACAAGCAGATGGCCCACCTGATGTTAAGCGGTAACCTCTGCCTATGAACAGTGCATTACCTCATAGGTCACGTCCACCTAGGACGCGCCCTATGTGGCATTGCACTGCGTCCGCCACCCTGAGACATAAAGATGAAAAGTCTCATGTGCCTGTTATTTCACCGGCACCCTTACCCTTCAAACCGGAACACAGCAATGCGAGCACTACTGCTTTGCGGCAGAAATAGGTATGGTGGTAGTACTTCCTCTGGCGAACTCTTTCACAAAAAAGCTAAAATCTACTACTAAAATCTCGACAGAGCTGACGTGGAGCTCAGCGACGCAGGAGGTTACGGGTTCGATTCCCGCCTTGGAACAAATATATGTACGATCTGCAGATATTCGTTCAGGGTGTTCTGGGTATTTTCTATGTATACAAAATATTTATTCATGTAATGTATTATTAAGTATAACAGTTATCTAGTACCCATAACACAAGCTTTGCTTAGCTTGGGGCTAGATAATGTTGTGTGAACTGTCCGGCATTATTTATTTATTTTATAATACTTACTACTATAGAGGATGTAGAAGAAACCATCGACGTCGAGTTTGTTCGAGTTCTTTTCTGAAATAGAAAATTTACATGTTTTAAAGCCTTTTTCCCATATATGCATACATACATCAAACACGCCTTTTTCCCCAAAAGGGTAGGCAGAGCCTCAAATGGCTCCTTGCTACGATCGGGAGTTAACTCGTTACGGTCAGGGTTCAATATGCCGCTCGTGACGTAAGACACTGCTTTATTCCCTTAGTGCGTAAAAAATCGTAAAATCTACATATAATTTATGATACAATCATAAATTTAGCAGAATACCTTTTGTAATGACAATTATAATTGAATTGAAATTGCAAAGAATATGAATGGGTTTACTTATAAAAATAGTAGAATTGTAAGTAGGACTTACCCATAAATTGTACCAAGTCCAACAGGATTTTGCCACCATTTTCACATTTCTGATGATTCAAGCCCTTTGAAAAGTGTACTGCACAAAAAAAAGTTTATGTGAATAACATTTTTTGTTGATGATTGAGATTGATCTGAATGATGATGATGATGATGAAATGTAACTATCGAGTAGTTCCGCTGTCCACCTTCCGTATCCATCATCAGATAAGCTCGCTGTTACCACAAACAATATTGTATTGTCATCGGAACTTGACAGGTATGCAAAATTTCAGCTTTCAAAATTTAGTTGCAAGATTTGACGGGCACGCATACATTGCATGCAAGTAAAATAAAAGCTTTTAAAAATGTGCATCGTTCGAAAACGCCACATCTTCTCGTCACAAGTGCAGAGCCTCATGTCGGTGATCATTGTTGCCATACATGCCTTACAGTGCTGATACATAGCCGCTAACTGTTGGCTGCATAGAAAAGCACAAAGTTGCGCAGCGGGATTTAGGAGAGCTACTCACGTACGTGTAGCTACATGATATAATCAGCTATGGTATTCGGGGTACCGTGAGTTGAGCCAATTCACTTCATATTTTGTGTCATCTAATTAACGCGTTGCGCGATACGCGTTACACGCCGAACTTTACCGAGTGCAGATTTCTTACTGCGCAAACATCGTGAATATTCACGTGAGGCTTCACGCGGCCTCGAATACCACGGCAGAAATGAGATCCGTAGATGAACCAACTTCACCGACATAGCTCTCAGAATTAGCAAGTTGAAGTTGCAATGGGTAGGCCATGTAGCTCAAAGAGCTGATAACCGTCTGGGAGTAAAAGTTCTCGAGTGGCGACCACAGACGCAGAAGAGTGAGTTCTTCTGGGCTATGTTGAGAACATTGGTTCTCTATCGGATATGTCTGTGAATTATGTTCACGGGTTTAGGTATATTATATTATTATGTATTATAGGTACTTACAGAATGCAGAAATATGCTGAAAAATAAAAATAAAATATTAAGATAAGTGGTATAAAACAGTAAGATAAATGTCCAGTTCTCAAGTCTAGTTAGTCTAGTCTAGTGTCACTGCACGACACCAACAGTCTGCAACAGTGTCTGATGTTCTGTTGCTTACAAAAGGCTCTAATAAAAGCCTAGCGCAGGTCTTTTACAACCTATTTTTTTAAAATATTTCTGTATGGTGTTGGCGCAACCAATTAGCAACAAATATGCAGAGAGACAATGTACGATACACCACGGACCACGATGCACATAATGTGCATCGTACTTTTTTTAATACTTCTGTATGGTGTTGGCGCTACCACCAAGGCACATCAGTGCAATTCCCAATTCTATTATACCAATTGTATTTAAATTGTTAATGAATTGTCTCATAACTGCCACTTTTGCCACTTTTGGTATTCTACTAACTTCAACGGTTTTACAATCGCATTATAATTGTGACCATTCAGAAACAATCGTAAAATCTTTCTTCGTAATGAATCGTAAAATCATAAATTTAGCAGGCTACCATTTTTATTGACAATTGTAATTGAATTGTAATTGCAATTGAATTGTAATTGCATAGTATAGAATGGTTTTTCTTTAATAATTGTTAAAAAACTAAATTTTTTAAAGTTACTTAAAGTGGTATAATTAGTTCTTTAAACTAATTGTATTTAAATTGTTAATCAATTGTCTCTTAGCTGTAACTTTTGACACTGTTGGTATTCTACTTACTTCAATAGTTTATCAATTGCATTATAATTATGACCATTTAGACGCAATCGTAAAATCTACATACAATTTATGATACAATCATAAATTTAGCAGAATACCATTTTTAAAGACAATTATAATTTGCAATATTTTTTTTTATAAGCTTATATAATAATAAGCTTGCAGTTGTGCTTGCCTAGTATAAAAATGGCTTTTCTTTTAAAAATAGTAGAATTAGTCCCCTTGGCATTTTAGGCTTATTTTAGATGTTTGCCATAATCCGCATCCTAGTCAGAATTGGCTTGTTTAAAGAGTTCTTGAGCAAATATTTTTGCTCTACCACTTTGAATGTGAGAAACTGCTGTCATTGGCAGGTATTTTGGGTAATGTGTGATACTCACGTTTCGGGTTCCACTATGAGAGCGATGGTGTTTTTCAAGTTGCGAAGATCCGCCAGTTTGATGCTGAGATCCTTCACGTCTATAGTGTTGCGATCCTTCACTTTCATGGTGCTCAGATTGGCTAGTTTCACGGTGCAAAGAACTGCCACTTTCCTGCCGCTTGGATTCAGAGCTATGACAGTTTTCTTGCGCGACGTGTGGTGTCTGAGATAGCAGTCTATGAGGAGGCAACGCCATAACCGTCACCACCTGAAAATAAGTAACATTACAGTGTAATAAATATAATATAAATGTATCCTGACCTCACTTATTTTTGTTAGTAGAACAGCTTTTTGTGAAAGAGTTCGTCCGGGGAAGTACATTCTTATTTCTACAGCAAATCAGTTGTGCTCGCATTGCTGCGTTTCGGTTTGAAGGTGAAATTACGGTGGAAGCTCTCGCTTAAGGCGCGAAATTAATTTTTTTTGGTGTGTTTTGTCCATTACAGCTCATTAACACTTCTTCGAGCGAGAACTAGGAGACAACAGGAGTTTTAAGTCTACTAGTTCTCGGGAAATCAACTTTCGCTATCTGAAGAAGTGTTAATGAGCAGGAATGAGCAAAAAACCCTAAAAATTGAATTTCGTACCACAAGCGAGAACATCCAAGACTTTCATCTATGTCTCGGTGGCGGGCGCAGTGCAATGCCGCGTAGGATGCGTCCTAGATGGACTTGACCTGTGAGGTAATGCATAGGTTACCGCTTAACATCAACTGGGCCACCTGCTTCATTAAAATCAGATTTAACAAAAACTATGTCCGATTGAACTGAAATTTGGCATATATTCCTGTCAAGTTCCGATGACAATACAATATGATGGTGACAACGAGCTGATCTGATGACGGAGACAATGGAACTCCTCGATGAATACTAGTAGCCTGGCTGTGTTTAGGCTCATTTTGATCAGCACACGGTTACGATCACTAATTTTATAAAAGCTTGTATTGAAAAAAATATTATTCCCAAAAAAACGTATTTTCAATAACTTAATAAATTATGGAATTATTTTCTTGGATTTAAAATTTAATGTCTTTTATTATGTTCATAATAATATGACTTTGTATTACTTACAAATACTGCATTGTTAAAACTAGTGAAATTAATGATAGTTGTTAATAGAAATCAATAAAATGAAAATAAAATAAAAACGAATATAATTAGAGTTAACTTTGCAATTTCTTATCTTTGAAAATTATCATCAAAACAAATAAGGTTTGTTTTAAGAAATTAGTAATTGGACCCGTGTGCTGATCAAAATGAGCCCCAACACTCAGCCTACTAATTATCCATCGAGGAGTTCCGTTGCCCACCGTCTCCATCGTCAGACCAGCTCACTGCGAGCTCACTGTCACTATAATATTGTATGGCCATCGGAACTTGACAACTATGCAAACAGTCAGCTCTATCGGATGACAGGAAGTGCTTGTTAGGACAAATGTTGAAAAAGAAAGACAAATGAAAGCTTGCTTGACGACTTGACTATTAATAGTATATCACTTGACATTAACTAAATTGTTGCAAATAACGCACAGAAGCCATTACCTAAGAAAAGATAAGATAAGGTAAGATAAGAAAGCTTGTATGAGGTTCTTACCATCATCGCCAACAGGATAATCTTTGAGGAAACCATCTTTGCACCGAACTGGTCCTCCAATTATGGCGATGTGTAGAAAATACTTCCTATTTATACCAAAATTGCGAATTTTTGTGTCAATAAAGTCTACGTTTGTGAGTTTGTACAGCTGGTTTATAATTATGTTGATTTTTACAGAATAATTCGTTGATGCTACTCCAATATGTATGTAGTTATGTTTGTCTGTTAATTAAAAGTATCTGGTGCGAACGAGCGACA
This sequence comes from Operophtera brumata, assembly GCA_932527175.1. Taxonomy (NCBI): domain Eukaryota; kingdom Metazoa; phylum Arthropoda; class Insecta; order Lepidoptera; family Geometridae; genus Operophtera; species Operophtera brumata. The sequence continues at coordinate 26,607,215 of OW052239.1, read as the reverse complement.
CCCAGCGTTTTTTTTTTTATCGTTTTTGGTAAGTATCTCTACCCTTATCGTGTTTAGTGCCTACCCTTATAATCTAAGAGGTTCTATTATCATTATGTGAATCTATTCAAATTTTACACATGAAGAAAATAAAGTACCACCGCGTAATTAACTACGATTTTTTTATGTCGAAACCAGTATCGTGTAAGGAAAAAACCTATTGTTGAACGAGCGAAGCGAGTTCTCTGAGTCAACTTGGAAGAATCGGCGGTTGTTTGTATGTATGTATGTTTATCCGAGCATAACTTCCGAACCGTTAATCCGAACTTCATTAAATTTGATTTGGGGGTAGATAGTATTAGTACAATTTGTTGGTAAGGTTATGAGCTATATCGGTCGAGGGGTTGTTGAGATATTGGGGTCAAAAAGGGAATAAAAAAGGAAGAATATCAGATCAATTGGGGTGTCATATGAAAGCCCCTTACTTTTACAGTTCAAAACTATTTTTTATTTTTTTTTAACTTATTTAGTTTTTGAGATATTAGGGACAATCGTAAATGTAAAAAACCAAAACCTCTAGTGTACTTCCACTAATCCTACAACGCTGACATTTGGTATGTTTGTAGCTTTTATGACACAAATACTGGGAAAAGTCAAAAATTTGAGCATTTCAAAACTTGTACTCTATAAAACATTATCCAGTATAACATCCATGGTTGACCTCCCGTTTCTAGGAATTTGAACGACGTTGTAGGTCTAACTTTTCGGACCACACGTACATAACTTTTTAAGAAAGAAATAAGGTACTTACCTAAATCGCGTGTATTTGCGAGGTCTCAGTTCGAGACGAACCACTAGTTTAGTAACTAGTATCGTAAAAAGAAGTTTTTTTCTTCTACCTCGACTGGTAACGAACCTCTGGTTTCGTACGCGGCCGAAGGGTCTCTCAGGCTCTCTTCAGTCAGTATTGTCTCTCAGGCTCTCTTCAGTCAGTATTGTCTCTCAGGCTCTCTTCAGTCAGTATTGTCTCTCAGGCTCTCTTCAGTCAGTATTGTCTCTCAGGCTCTCTTCAGTCAGTATTGTCATTTGAATTTTCAAAACTCTTTCCGCCGAGGTGAAGAAAACTATTCGATATTCTGTGACTGACACAGATTAGCGAATAGGGAATAGTGAAAAATTTATGTTTTTTCAGTAAAATCGAGAGATTTTTCCAGAGATGAGACCTAGCTAGATAAATTTTTCACCCCTAAAACCCCCATATCGTGCATGGATGGTATTAACACTAAAGTAATTAAATGTTTAAAAACCTTAATACTTCAAAGCTTAACTATATGCCTCAACAAACTTCTACTAGATGGCCATTTTCCTAATACATTAAAACTTGCAAAGGTATCACCAATTTACAAATCAGGTCTGAAAACAGACCCCGGTAACTACAGGCCGATCTCAGTATTGCCTGTAATTACCTGTCTAAAGTTCTCGAAAAAATTCTGCATAAACGCCTAGAAACCTATTTAAATTCAATTAAATTTATTTATGATAAGCAATATGGATTTAGGCCTAAAAGTAACACTCTATCGGCAACAATTGACTTGGTTACTAAAATTAAATCACATATTGATGATAAAAAGATAATAATCGGTGTTTTCATTGACTTAAAAGAAGCCTTTGATACCGTTAGTCACAGGTTACTATTATTGAAACTGCAAGCTATAGGTATCAAAGGAAATGCCCTAAGTATGTTTAAATCCTACTTAACAAACAGATTTCAGGTAGTCAAAATAGACAAAATCCAAAGTAAACAATCACCTATAACATGTGGGGTCCCACAAGGTTCTATATTGGGATCACTACTATTTTTAATCTACATAAATAATATCCACGAAATAGGCTTGCATGGCGACGTAACATTATATGCCGATGACACATGTTTATTTTACTTCGGAACTTCAATAACTGACATATTACCACGAGCGCAATCAGATTTAAATACCCTTTTCTCTTGGTTTCAGCACAACCTATTGACTATTAATACATCTAAGACATCCTACACCATCTTTAGGGCAAAAAATAAAATAATTCCCCCTCATGACCCATTAAGAATTAATAACATACCTCTACAGGAAAAAAATAACGAAACGTATCTTGGTTTACGAATGGATAGCTGTTTGACGTGGAGCACACACATTGAACACATCAAAAGTAAACTTTCATCCATTATCGGGCCACTTTATAATATCGTTCGGTGTATTCCACGCCGAATTCGCTATTCCATATATAATTCCCTGGTCAAACCACACCTACTATATCTAATTGAAATCTGGGGCAGTGCCGTCAAAACAAAATTAGCTGAACTTCAAATTATGCAAAACAACATTGTAAAACTACTCTTTCACTATCCTTATTTAACTCCTACCTCACAAATCTATAACGAAACCAAGCTAATGAACATTAAACAGTTATATTTTTACAACACGTGCATACTTGTCCGTAAAATATTAAAATGCTCTCTCCATACTAGCCTGTCCTTTAGGACAGCGCGACAAGTAACAAAACAAACAACACGTCGAGCCAGTTTTCTGGTGCTACCGAAGACTCGCACTAACTACGGCAAAAAAATGTTCACTTTTGAAGGCGCACAGCTTTATAATAAAATACCCGCAACTATAAAAAACGTAAGCTCATTCAATGTTTTTAAAGCCAAACTTATGGAGCATGTTCTTGATAAACTCTGACTCTAATGAAGTACCTATCAACATAAATAAAACCTAAGTTTCCAGATGCTATTCATATCTACTTATCTACTCATACGTACGCTACCTACTAGAACGACCTACCTATTTTTATATGTACCTACCTATGTTAAATATTTTCTCATGTAAGTGACTTTTGTCTTTTTGAGAATAAATATCTTTAAACCGATCTACAATACATCTATCTAAAACCCTTCATAGTCTCTAAACCCAGAGATGCTACGCCGTAGCATGCCTACGGCTACGAAATCGTTTTTTTATAAATAATCCCTTTTTTATTTTATTTTATGTGATGGCTCGACAAACTGGCATACAAACCGCCTGATGGTAAGCGGTTACCGTCGCCTATTGACATCTGCAACACCAGGGGCATTGCCAATGCGTTGCCTGCCCTGAGGACTTCTAAATTTTTATTAAAAAAAAAAAAAACAATACAGGCTTTTATTAAGTTAGTGATCGTACAGTGTGTTTTTTTTTTTTTTTTGTTTTTTTTTTTTTTTTTTATACTATTGGTATGGCGGAGCAAGCAGATGGCCCACCTGATGTTAAGCGGTAACCTCTGCCTATGAACAGTGCATTACCTTATAGGTCACATCCACCTAGGACGCGCCCTATGTGGCATTGCACTGCGCCCGCCACCCTGAGACATAAAGATGAAAAGTCTCATGTGCCTGTAATTTCACCGGCACCCTTACCCTTCAAACCGGAACACAGCAATGCGAGCACTGCTGCTTTGCGGCAGAAATAGGTATGGTGGTAGTACTTCCCCGGACGAACTCTTTCACAAAAAAGCTCTACTACTACTAAAAATGCTGATCAAAATGAGCCAAAACACGACCAGTCTACTATTATCCATCGAGAAGTTCCGTTGTCCACCTTCCGTCTCCATCATCAGATCAGCTCGCTGTTACCATCATATTGTAATGTCATCGGAACTTGACAGGTATGCCAAATATTATCTCAATCGGTTGAGGATAACTGCTTTAAAATTCAGTTGCAAGATTCCACCCGGACATACATACACACATTGCACGTTAAATAAAAGCTTGTAAAAAAGGGCATATTAGAGAAAACTAGTAGCTTATTGAGCTAATGAGAGAACCAGCGTGAAATAACTAGCACTATACAAACTATACAAACTAGTAGCTTATTGAGCTAATGAGAGAACCAGCGTGAAATAACTAGCACTATACAAACTATACAAACTAGTAGCTTATTGAGCTAATGAGAGAACCAGCGTGAAATAACTAGCACTATACAAACTATACAAACTAGTAGCTTATTGAGCTAATGAGAGAACCAGCGTGAAATAACTAGCACTATACAAACTATACAAACTAGTAGCTTATTGAGCTAATGAGAGAACCAGCGTGAAATAACTAGCACTATACAAACTATACAAACTAGTAGCTTATTGAGCTAATGAGAGAACCAGCGTGAAATAACTAGCACTATACAAACTATACAAACTAGTAGCTTATTGAGCTAATGAGAGAACCAGCGTGAAATAACTAGCACTATACAAACTATACAAACTAGTAGCTTATTGAGCTAATGAGAGAACCAGCGTGAAATAACTAGCACTATACAAACTATACAAACTAGTAGCTTATTGAGCTAATGAGAGAACCAGCGTGAAATAACTAGCACTATACAAACTATACAAACTAGTAGCTTATTGAGCTAATGAGAGAACCAGCGTGAAATAACTAGCACTATACAAACTATACAAACTAGTAGCTTATTGAGCTAATGAGAGAACCAGCGTGAAATAACTAGCACTATACAAACTATACAAACTAGTAGCTTATTGAGCTAATGAGAGAACCAGCGTGAAATAACTAGCACTATACAAACTATACAAACTAGTAGCTTATTGAGCTAATGAGAGAACCAGCGTGAAATAACTAGCACTATACAAACTATACAAACTAGTAGCTTATTGAGCTAATGAGAGAACCAGCGTGAAATAACTAGCACTATACAAACTATACAAACACTGTTTTGAATAACATATGTGTAAATAATGTAAATATTATACTTCGATCCAACGTCTCGTAGTGTTTAGCCGGAATAGGTACCAGAAGTTAAATTAATAGCCATCCGGCTTTTTACCCATCTGTGGAAGGGTTGTTTATAGCTAAACCTATGTAGGTGAGAATGTGGAATACGGCTAACGCAAAGCTAGAGTTGGGGAGTGGGGGGGGGGGGGGGGGGGTGCGTAGTGTAGGGTTCTGTTACAAAACTTACAGTTTTTACAAGCTTTTATTTAACTTGCAATGTATGTATGTTTGTCCGGGTGGAATCTGAAACTGAATTTTAAAGCAGTTACCCTCAACCGATTGAGATGATATGCATACCTGTCAAGTTCCGATGACAATATAATGGTGACAGCGAGCTGATCTGATGATGGAGACTGAAAGTAGACAACGGAACTCCTCGATGGATAATAGTAGACTGGCCGTGTCTAGGATCATTTTGATCAGCACACGGTAACGATCACTAATTTTATAAAAGCTTGTATTGAAAAATATATTTTTCACAAAAAACTTATCACTATGTAACTCTATCACATGATTTTATAGCGGGTTTTTTTTATACTACTTGGAATGATGGATCAATTTGTTGGCCCACCTGATGTTAAGCGGTACCCTCTGCCGATGCATTACCACATAGGTCAAGTCAACCTAGGACGCACCCTATGTGGCATTGCACTGCGCCCGCCACCCTGAGACATAAAGATGAAAAGTCTCATGTGCCTGTAATTTCACCGGCACCCATACCCTTTAAACCGGAACACAGCAATGCGAGCAATACTGCTTTGCGACAGAAATAGGTATGGTTGTAGTACTTCCCCGGACGAGCTCTTTCACAAAAAAGCTCTACTACTAACGTGGGTACTAGCCTACACGCTTCGCACGGGTATATTTTAGAATGTGTAGTTTCCGTCCCGCCGTGCGAAGGCGGGGCGGGTCGCTAGTTATTAAGTGTCCAGCATTATTTATTTATTTATTTATTTTATTTATATATACTAGTGGAATGCCCGCGACTTCGTCCGCGTGTAGGTACTTTTCCATACAAACTTAAACACCCCGCTGCACCCCCTTAGGGGTTGAATTACTGGAATCCCTTCCTTTAGATCTCAAAACAAACATGCGTTAGAGTTTCGTTTAGGCTGTGCGTAAGTGCAGCTGTTTTCGACTGAATATTTCATAGCATTTTGTACTTTTTCTATCACCTAATTATCGTGATAGACTTTAAATAAATAAATAAATAAATAATGCTGAACAGTTCACACAACATTATCTAGCCCCAAGCTAGGCAGAGCTTGTGTTATGGGTACTAGATAACTGATATATTTAATACAATAATATTGTATTAAATATATCAACCCACTGTGAAAAGCGGCCCATTGAGGCTCTGCCTACCCCTTCGGGGAAAAAGGCGTGTGTCTATGTATGTATGTAATAATATTACATTACATAGATATATATTTTTTATTATACATAGAAAATACCCAGAACACCCTGAACAAATATCTGCGATCGCACAAATATTTGTTCCGAGGCGGGAATCGAACCCGCAACCCCCTGCGTCGCAGGCGAACCATTGCCCGCCGCATCACAGGGGTCGTCAAAACTTTATCTTCAAGGTGAACGTATGATTCTGTGATGCGACGTTTGTTCACGTAGCAAATAATTGTTTTTCGCAATTTTCACTTACTTTTCGTTCTGCGAGCGCTATTTAGTCACTTTCTAACTTAACTGAACTTTAATGAGTTAGAAAGTGACGGAATAAGGCTGTTGTACATACATATATACATAGACACACGACTTTTTCCCCGAAACGGTAGGCAGAGCCTTTAAGCTAAGATAACACATAACGAATAGAATCTATTCAAAAAGAGTTCAGTTGTGTCCAAATTGTGAACTAACGTTTTCTTTTGTTTAAAATATCAATTTTTTTAGTTGTATGATTCAAACTGTTGGCATTTTGAATCATAAATTAAAGAAATAGTTGTACGTTAGTATTATTCCTTACTCTGTGGAAATAGCTTCTTTTTTTTAAAACAACAACAAGACGGAACAAGCAGATGGCCCCACCTGATGTTAAGCGGTAACCTCTGCCTATGAACACAGCATTACCTCATAAGTCACGTCCACCTAGGACGCGCCCTATGTGGCATTGCACTGCGCCCGATACCCTGAGACATAAAGATGAAAAGTCTCATGTGCCTGTAATTTTACCCTTCAAACCGGAACATAGCAATACGAACACTACTGCTTTGCGGCAGAAATAGGTATGGTGGTAGTACTTCCCCGGACGAACTCTTTCACAAAAAAGCTCTACTACTAGTTACAGTTGTAATAGGATCAATACGGAATAGGCGCTATTTTATTGCACGCTTAGCAAAAAAGGTAAATAAGCACATCCATCATGATCTTCTTGCACCCCCTTGGGGGCGTTAGGAGAGGGCCTTGAAACGTCTTTCTCTACCCTGGCTTCAACTCCAGGGGCGGCTGCCCCTAGGTCAGTGGGTTTTGCCGTAACACGGCGGTACGCACTATGTGCGGAGATTCGCTGTGCGTTGTTTACACTCCGCTCGACGTGGAGTCCGAAGCGGAGTCTGAAGCTTCTAGGAGGTCTCTGGGACCGGGCCTCCACGGTCCGGGACGGTCTGGGGGGCGCGCGTGCAGGGGCGCGAGGGCGTTGAGGTGGGCGTGGCGGCAGTTGTCGGCGCTGTCGAACATCCGACGCGCCGACATCACCACGAAGTTCTCGACGCTCTCGATTCGCACATCGCGCGCGATCACATCATTGCGGATGTAACGGCCCGCTCCCGTACACACCCGCAACGCAATGTTCTGGACTACAGGTAGTCTTTTTCGATTGGACGCGGAGAGCAGCGCGTACCATGCCGGGGCTGCGTAAGTGAGCCGGGACCGTACGTACATCTTGTAGATCCGCACCTTGGTCCTCAGCGGCAGGTGGGATTGGAGGACAGGTCGGAGCATGGCGCTGGCGGCGCGCGCCTGCGTGACCGCGCGCTTCGCCTGTGGGACCATCCTCAACGACCTGTCGATCTCTACGCCGATGTACCGGACGTGCGGCTTCCACTCGATGCACTAGCCCCGGAGCAACAGAGGCTGAGGTGGTCGGCGGCGGCTCGAGACAAAGAGGACGGCCGTCTTGCCGACATTGACTGCCATGCGCCACTTGTCGAGCCACAGAGGTAGGAGATCCAGGAGGCGCTGCATCTGGCTCGCGGCGATGTCCGCGCTTCGCGAGGAGGCGAGGTACGCGCTGTCGTCCGCAAATAGCGCTAGCGACACATCCCTCTCCCCGGGGAGGAGGTGTCCCTCCAGGGTAGGGATGTCGTTGGTATAGAGCGCGTACAGGGCGGGCGACAGGCAGCTCCCTTGGGGTACTCCAGCACAGATGGTCCGGGTGCTGGAGACGGTGTTCTCGACCGAAACAAAGAACTTGCGGTTATCCAGGAAGGACGCCACGATCCGGATGTAGGCAGGTGGCATGCTGGTGCTCAGGAGCTTGAAGAGCAGGCCGGGGTGCCACACGCGGTCAAATGCCTTCTCCACATCCAGGAAGACTGCGGCGGTGCTGCGCCTGGCGTTGAGCTCCTCCGCGCAGTGGCTCAACACGCGCACCAGCTGGAGCGTCGTGCTGTGGCGAATCCTGAAGCCGAACTGCTCCGGCCGAGGCTCGATGGTCGGCCGCAGTCTGACCAGGAAGAGGCGCTCGAAGAGCTTGGCAATCGATGGGAGAAGGGTGATAGGCCGATAGATCTCGGGCAGGCGACGGTCTTTGCCCGGCTTGGGGAGCACTATTACCCTCCCAGTTTTACAGAGCTCCAGGAAGTGAGTGGTCCTCAGGATACCATTAAACAGCCGCGTCAGGACTACCACTCCTCTTCTCGGCAGATGTCGGAGTGCTAGGTTGGTTATCCCGTCGCAGCCCGGCGCCTTACGCCCATGAAGGCGGAGAATGGCCTTCCGAACCTCGGTGGGGGACATGAACTCGTCCCCCCCGAGAGTCGGGGTGGGGCGCGACAGGAACTCGACAACTGCTTCTTCAACCTGGGCGTGATGGTCTACAACCTCAGGAGGGACGTCATCTGGGACCGGATGAGGGGTAAACTGCTGCTCCAGGTGCGCCACGAGGATCTCAGCGCGGTCGGTGGGAGCGAAACGCCGGACCCCGTCACGGTCCAGCAGGGGGTAAGTCGGCAGGGGGGCCCGCGTGAGGGCTCTGTTGAGCGCGTAGAGGCTTGAGTCATTTTCGCAGGCCCGGTCAATGGTTTGGTCCCAGGTCTCCCCACGCCAGGTCCTCACGGCCTCTGAGACCTCCGCGGACAGCTTATTGAGGGCGGACTTTAACCGAGGGCACCTCGAGCGCGCACACTCGCGGCGCAGAGTCCTTTTCTTCTTCAGGTCCCGCTTAATGTGCAGCGGGAGTTGTTCGCGAGCCTGTGGTCGGCGCGCGGCAATCGGTGTGGAGGCCTCCACCTTGGCCTTCTGAATGGCCTCTAAGAACCTGGCCACCTCGTTCTCCACCTCACCCGGGGTTGACAGGTGGCCGACGTCGATGGACATGAGTGCGGTGGTGTAGGCCACCCAGTCAGTTTTGACGCCCGTCGGGCGCGGCGCTGTGAAGTTCGCCGACAGGGCGAGGGTGATGAGAATTGGGAGGTGCTGATTGTCCAGATCGTACAGCACCTCTATCTGTACTGGGCAGCGGATATTCTTTTTCACCCTCAAATCCCACGACGGAACTCTTTTTGAACAGACTTTGTAATGCAAAAAGCCGGTTGATTTCATGTCATTTGAGAAATGATATAGTGTGTCTGTTGCCACGGCGGCCGGAGGCGTTTGAAATGATATAGTGTGTCTGTTGCCGCGGCGGCCGGAGGCGTTTGAAATGATATAGTGTGTCTGTTGCCACGGCGGCCGGAGGCGTTTGGGCATCACTAGTTAGTTTTTATTATTCTCTCAATATTTTAACAGCTCCAATATTATTAATTCTATAACGTCAAAAACAAATTACGGAAATTCAAGTTAAGTCTTTCGAGACTTATAATGCGAAACGAAAAGGGGCTGACTTATAAAACATTACATGACATTTGGAAACTTATAAATTACTGTTTTAAGTTAATGAAGTAATAATCAGAATTTATCCAAACTCTTTAGGGCATTTTCAATTTTATTGTTATCTAGCGCCTTCATAATTTTTTTTTTAGTGTTTTATTTATTATTTATTTGATTTATTTGGCAACCTCTGTGGTGCGGCGGGCGAACGTTCGCCTGCGACGCAGGAGGTTGCGGGTTCGATTCCCGCCTCGGAACAAATATTTGTGCGATCTGCAGATATTTGTTCAGGGTGTTCTGGGTATTTTCTATATATAATAAAAAATATCTATCATTGTAATATATTGTATTAAGTATATCAGTTGTCTAGTTCCCATAACACAAGCTCTGCTTAGCTTGGGGTTAGACAATGTTGTGTGAACATTATTGTTGTGTTGTAAGTTATTGTACTAACATAATTTAAGTTATTTTTCCGTTTCTAACCATATATGGATCATTGGTCGGAAATAAAAATTTATATATATATGTTATACTCAGATCTACAAAACTAAGTATAAAAACTTAAAACTTGTAATATGGGATGAATGTTCCTTGCAATTCTAGATGCTCGCTCAGCAAGGATTTTACGAAATGCAACCCCTAAACGCCTAAAAGGGTGTGCTTAATAACAGATCATACATAACATAACACCCAACAGTCGCATGCATAGTCCTGATCCCACACTAGGATCCCCTGTGTCGTGTGTATCAGGAACTACGAGCACCATGCTACCACAACACAGACACGGAACTAATAACAGATCATACATAACATAACACCCAACAGTCACATACATAGTCCTGATCCCACACTAGGATCCCCTGTGTCATGTGTATCAGGAACTACGAGCACCATGCTACCACAACACAGACACGGAACTAATAACAGCTCATACATAACATAACACCCAACAGTCATATACATAGTCCTGATCCCACACTAGGATCCCCTGTGTCATGTGTATCAGAAACTACGAACACCATGCTACCACAACACAGACACGGAACTAATAACAGATCATACATAACATAACACCCAACAGTCACATACATAGTCCTGATCCCACACTAGGATCCCCTGTGTCATGTGTATCAGGAACTACGAGCACCATGCTACCACAACACCCGGACCCGGAACAAATACTTGCAGATCATACAAACATTTGTCCCAAGCGGGAATCGAACCCGCAACCTCTCACATCACAGCCGGCTACTTGCCCGACACGCCACAGAGGTCATTAGGAGGATTAGAGTGTGAATCGGCAGTATATCGAACTCATTTATGAGCATTCGAATTTTCAAAGGTGCCTACGCGCAAAGGGACGCTATGCAAATGGGACGTTACCGTCCGAATCGTATCGAAAGGGACATTACCGTCCGAATCGTATCGAAAGGGACATTACCGTTCGAATCGATATTTTGGCGTTTATAGTATGGAATGCTAAGTTTTTGTAGAGTTATTAGAAAGTGCTGTGGTGTGTCCGGCCTTAGAATAGACCCCTCCGTCTCCTCCCGTGGATGTCGTGAAAGCCGACTAAGGAATAACCCGGACTTGATGAGATAAAATAAATAAATAAATAATGCTGGACAGTTCACACAACATTATATAGCCTCAAGCTAAGCAGAGCTTGTGTTAAGATTCGTTGGTATAAGATTTGTCCTGGCTGCTAACTTATTATGGAATGTGTTATTACTGGGAGGAAGCGTTAGCAGAGTCAGTCGTGGGAAGCAATGGCGGCGATGAGCTCACCACTTGTCACGTCTATACTCCACGATGGTGCAACCCACAGTGAAGAGGTCAATTGAGGCTCTGCCTACCCCTTCGGGGAAAAAGGCGTGTGTCTATGTATGTATGTATTAGAAAATGTTTGGTCCGAGAATACATTTCATCAATAAAACTTAGTGGGCCTTATTACAAAAAACTAAGTTAGTCCTGGTTTAAACCCGAACTACGTAGTCTAGGTTTGTAGCGATATTTAAGTTATATACAAATTTAATACAAAGGCAGGTGGTTTGTTTTCCGTTGTCAACTCTACAGCTAGATAGTTCGATATTATGTCAAAAATGACAAAGTCTCGGACTATCTCTGGTTTTTCTTAAACCAGGCAGCCCCCTAGTTTTACAATGGTCTAAATATTTACTATAAAAACGATTGCTTGTTGGATAGATGTGACATATTGGATGTGACAGGATCCGTCAGTTTGACACGTCGGACATATGTGTAGTTTAGAAAATAAACCATCTGCTTTTGTGTTAAATTGTATATAACTTTAATACCGTGACAAACCCAGACTACTTAGTTCGGGTTTAAACCAGGACTATTTACGTTTTTTATAATAAGGCCCAGTGACATTACATTCCATTCTTCAAATGTTCAAGACAAAGACGAAGAAGTATTCTCGTGCAGACAACTGTAGGCATAACCCTAGTTAATAAGGTTAAGGCGGGGTATAACGCAAAATTACCAATCTTAGATTAGAATTTTAATTGACTAAATCATGTACAATATTCAAATTATAAATATGCATGGATACTACATTATAATTCCGAGGACCAGAAACACGATAAAACAATATTTTCTAGGTAGAAAAAAAAAACCAAAGTTACGTCTAAATTTTGCATATTTTTTTTTTATGTCATGGCTCTACTAACTGGCTTACGGCCCGCCTGATGGTAAGCGGTTACCGTCGCCTATTGACATCTGCAACACCAGAGGCATTGCCAATGCGTTGCCTTTTTTTTTACGATGGGAAAATGCATTACGCATGTCCTTCAGCTCGGGGAGAGCTGAGGGGGTCTGTCGGGCTCTCCGTTGGATAGCACCCTACGACATACCGACTAAAAACCCATCGATATTCCTTCCTTCACCTTAATGCTAGTGCATCATCAAACCACTCACCATCTGACGAGTGGTTTAGAGATGCACTAACACTTGATAGGGTCACGGAGTCCCGGTTGGATTCTACCGCGGCCCTGTCGGTGATTGTTCGCATAAAGTGAACCCCTCGGTCCCCCCCATGTGGGGGAGGGGAATATCCTGGAAAACGAAGGACATTCCCCGGTGTAGGAGACCTGTGCAATGCCAGATTGGGGCTCCCTGCACCCGAAACTGGCTGGCCACCATCGAGCAGAAGAAGGCGGTTGAATTGCCGCCGCCTTCTTCCGGTCCTCTAACGGCAGAGTATTTCAGCTTGAGGGTCCTCCTCCCTGACCCGCTCCGCAGCCTCCTTGCCAATGCGTTGCCTGCCCTGAAGGACTCTCTTTACATATTTTTTGAAGCGGCTCTTGTTGTTATTTAGCGGAAACACCTCAAGAGGGAGCCCATTCCACAACTTGCACGTATGGGGGAGAAAAGATGCTGATAAAGTGAGCTGTACGAGATACCCACGTGTCGATGATGTGAGGATGAGCTCCCTTGTGCTGTCGAGAAGTGCGATGATAGAACCTGGATGCGGGTATGAGATTTGATTGCTATTATAATGGAGCATATTATTTTGTAAAAAATTAGATCACTCAAATCAATGTAACAAACCCGAGGGTTTACTGCAGGGGTCTGTGTAAAATTATGTATGTCTTACGAGATATTCACTAAAAACTTATTTTTCAAGCGGCGCGAGGCGTTGTTTTTGTATGAAGATAGTAGTAGTAGACCTTTTTTGTGAAATAGTTTGTCCAGGGAAGAACTACTACCATACCTATTTCTGCCGCAAAGCAGTAGTGCTCGCATTGCTGTGTTCCGGATTGAAGGGTATATGGTTGCCGGTGAAATTACAGGCACATGAAACTTTTCATCTTTATGTCTCAGGGTGGCGGGTGCAGTGCAATGCCGCATAGGGCGCGTCCTAGGTGGACGTGACCTATGAGGTAATGCACAGTTCATAGGCAGAGGTTACCGCTTAACATCAGGTGGGCCATCTTCCTGTTCCGTCATTCAAGTAGTATAAAAAGAAGAAATGATTTCTGCCTGCGGTTGGCGCAGTCTAAAATGGGGCCCACACATAGTTGTCGAAGAGACGACTCCGGCGTACGAAAAGCGAATTTATTGTTTTTAACTCAGGCACCAAGTTTCCGTCGTCTGTTCCACCTGTGTTGCTGAACGGTACTCCACTGAAGAGAATTTCTGCATTCAATTACCTCGGACACTGGCTAACTGAGAACTTTAGTGATGATGAGGACATTGAGAGTGATCGTAGAGCTCTTGCGACCAGAGCGAATATGATAGCTCATAAAGTCAAAAGTCGAAGTCAAAGTCAAAAGTATTTTATTCATTGAAATCACAAGGATCATTTTGAATCGTCTTAAAAAATAAATTTACAGTTACTCCTGTTCCAACGCAACCAGACCTAGAAGAATCAGGCAACAAACACGGTCTGTTTTTCTTTTGATGATCCTTCTTACTACTAGGTGGAGAGCGCCTGTGTGGTGCCTCGAGAACAAGTTGAAGCTGATTCAAGGAAAAAAGGAAAACCAAATTAAAAGCCTTACTTAGGTAGGCAGTCAAAAGTAAGATGATAGAGAGAATCAGCAAAAGTTCATAAGGCAGCACACACTACGCTTGATATACACATAAATAACACATCAGTAATAAATTATATGCAGGTACAGACATTGCAAATTGACAAATTAGGTGTCGAGGGGCAGAGCGACATCAGGCCACGCGGCTTTATCATTAACATAGTCATGTAGTGTGTAATACGCTTTCTTAATTAAATTATTCTTTATGTAAGATTTAAATCTTCGAATCGAAAGTTTAGAAGCACTTTCTGGAAGTTTATTATAGAACCGAACAGAATTCCCCATAAAAGACCCACTTACTTTTTTTAATCTAAATTTGGGAATACTCAGTTTATTTTTATTTCTCGTGTTAAAACAATGCACGTCACTTTTTTTCATAAATCTATCTAAGTGTTTATGTGTATATAATAAGGTTTCGTAGATGTATTGCGATATTACGGTGAGAATGTTAATTTCCTTAAAACGCTCCCTCAAGGAGTCACGTGGCTTCATTTTATAAATGGCACGTATTGCCCGTTTTTGTAAAACAAATATTGCTTGGATGTCTGCTGCTTTCCCCCACAGAATGATGCCATATGACATAACACTATGGAAGTAGCCAAAATAAACTAGCCTAGCTGTAGCTTCATCAGTAAGCTGCCTTATCGTACGAACTGCATATGCAGCGGAACTAAGTCTACCCGCAAGTGCCTCAATTTGTGGTCCCCACTGCAAACTTGCATCAATATTAAGTCCTAAGAAAACAGTAGAGTTTACAAGATTGAGTGTCTCGCCATTTACTTTAATATTAGTTGGGTAATGTTTTACATTTGGCAAAGTGAATTTAATGCATTTAGTTTTTTTAGCATTAAGCAACAGATTATTTACTGTGAACCAATCAAGAACTCGCGATAGTGATTTATTTAGATCATCGTAATTAGCTTTTGACCTATCAACTTTGAAAATTAAAGACGTATCGTCAGCAAATAAAACTATATCACATATGTCTTTTACATAAAAAGGGAGATCGTTAATGTATACTAAAAATAGAAATGGGCCTAGTATTGAACCCTGGGGCACTCCCATAACAATAGACGATCCTGAAGACCTTTCACCACCAACGTCAACTTTTTGTACTCTATTGGATAAGTAAGAATTTACAAGGTTAATTGCCTGATTTTGGATGCCATAATGTTTTAACTTCAAAATTAGAGTAGCATGTCTCACGCAGTCGAATGCTTTGGATAGGTCGCAGAATACTCCGATCGCGTCTTGCGAGTTTTCCCATGCTTGAAATATGTGTTCCAAAAGCAAGGTACCAGCATCAGCTGTTGATCGACCCTTGGTAAATCCAAATTGATGACTATGAAGTAGTCTGTGGAAGTTAAAGTGTGACAATAATTGAGTAAGAATAAGTTTTTCAAAGATTTTACTTAACGCGGGCAATATAGAAATCGGCCTATAATTAGCTGGATCTTTTGCATTTCCAGACTTGAACAAAGGAATTAATTTACTATGTTTCATAAGATCTGGAAAGATTCCGTCGTCAACACATGTATTAAAAATGTAGGCTAAGCATGGAGCAATATCAATAATTATAATACCTAACACCTTTGTGGATATTCCCCAAAGATCTTCAGTATTTTTTATATTAAGTGACTTAAATGTCTTAACAATACTATCGGCATTTACGTATCTAAAGCTAAACGCGATCTCACATTTAGCAACACTTAGTTCCAATAAAGTAGATACTCCAGAGGCAGATGATTGTAATGACTGGGTTACAATAACTGGTATATTAGAGAAAAAATTGTCAAAGGCATTCGCGACATCAATCTTTTTTGTCAATATTGTATTGTTTATGTTTAATTTGATCTGCTTATTGCGTGGCTTAGATTTACCTGTTTCATTATTAATTAATTTCCAAGTTGCCTTAATTTTATTCGATGATTTTTCTATTTTTTTTCTCAAATGTAATGATTTAGCTGCACGACAAACTTTTTTAAAAGTATATGAATAGTTCTTTATATACAAAATAAACTTTGGGTCATGCAACATTGATTCCCTAGCCGCATAGAGATCATACAATTTATTCCTACTTCTATAGATACCGGGTGTCGCCCAATCAGCTAACCCGACATTAGATTTAGCTATACATGTTTTTAACTGAAATATCTCAGTATGTTGCTCATTTATCAAATTAGACAAGGAGGTAAAAAGGTCATTTGGATCATCTACGCATGGTAAAAGGGGTATTTTAAGTTCAATACTGCTCTGAAACTTCATAATTCGACTTCCTGTGATAGGCCGATAAGTGAATTCCTTAGGTTCATCTACCAAATTACAAGTAAATATAGCATAGGTTTAGAAAGTGTATAGTTCCGGTTAAAATTACACTGTTCCGTGCATTTTGTACCTCCTTATACACTTGTTGCCTCTGGACCAGATATAGGAAAACATCTGTGAGCGCCCTACGGGTTCAATTCAACGACGCGTTCGGGCGCTGTTGTGGCTGCCGCGCTGGTGCAGTGCGACGGGCATGTTCGCTGACGCACACGTAGACAGCTTCCCGGCGATCCTGCGCGTGCGCGCTGCCGCCGCGCTGCGCAGAGTGCGTGCCAGCCACAACAGCCTCCTGGCTGTGGTAGCCGATAGGCCAGATTCCCACCTCACTCAGCACTGGACTAAGATGCATTCGGTTATGGCCAATGACACTTATAACTGAGTGCATTTTTCCCAGTTGTTAGAATAAATATATAACTGTGTTACTGTAGGAATTAATAATATTTTTTCATAAGTGTTGCATTTTTGTGTACTAACCAAATTATGGATCTGTGTGTCTGAAATAAAGTTTTTTTATTTTTTTATTTTATTATACGCAGTTAAAAAGTCCCGTTGCCTTACAGACGTAGATACAGCTACACTTCAGGTATTTTAACAGCACATCTAAATGAGCCTAAACACGGCCAGTCTATTATTATCGATCGAGGAGTTCCGCTGTCCACCTTCCGTCTCCATCATCAGATCAGCTCGCTGTCACCATCATATTAAGATTTAAAAAAAAACAGCTTTAAAATTCAGTGGCTCTTGCCACTGAATTTTAAAGCTGTTTTTTTTAATCTTTTCCACCCGGACGGACATACATTGCAAGTTCATGTAAATTATATATATATAAAGTATATAAGTTCATATAGACGCCGGAGGTTGCGGGTTCGATTCCCGCCTCGGAACAAATATTTGTGCAATCTGCAGATATTTGTCCAGGGCTTAGAGCATTGCAGGCCTCCGTTCCGTGTTGCTCGATGGTTCAGTGTGTTCTGAGTATTTTCTATGTATAATAAAAAATATCTATCTATGTTATATATTGTATTAAGTATATCAGTTCCCATAACACAAGCTCTGCTTAGCTTGGGGCTAGATAATGTTGTGTAAACTGTCTAGCATTCTTTATTTATATAAAAGCTTGTAAAATAATAAAATATATTGTACTATTATAGCTGACTTTTAGGTAAGTACTACGAGCAGGTAGTACTTACCTACTCGTACTACGCATTGGATGGTGGTACAAATATCAGTCTGTAGGTACAAGTCCACTGGTGGACAAAGGCCTCCCCCATAGAATGCCACAATGAACGTCCTGAGCCGCCTCCAAGCAACGACTTCCTGAGACTTTTAAAGTGTCGTCGGCCCATCGAGGGGGGGGGGGGCTTTCTACTCGTCCTGTTCAAGGTTGCCACTCGAGAGCATTATTCCCCAACGGTCGTTGGTTCTGCGAGCTCTATGACCTGCCCATTGCCACTTCAACTTGCTACTTTGATAGCCATGTCAGTGGTCCCGATTCTTCTACGGATCTCTTCGTTTCGGATTCAGGTGCTGGTACGGAATCTCCGACACAACTCTCTCCATAGCCTGCTGCGCGATTTTGAGCTTGTGTACGATGCTAATAGTTGGTGATCACGTCTCAGTACCGTAAGTCACATGCACCGATTACAGACTTGCATCTTGAGGCTCGCCGGTGTCTGTGGTGTGAAGATATGGCGCTGTTTCCTGAAAACTGCTTATCTGATAACACACCGTCGGGATACACCCTTACTCTGTTTCCTTTACAACATCCTCCACAATCCTCTTCCTCCATACTATTTAAAAGAACATCTCCCTTCCCGTTTGTCTCCTGACCATCTATCTCGATCCTCTCAACATCTTCTACTCACGACCCCTGCCCATAGGACCTCTTTTTACACTAACTCTTTTGCAGTCCCTTCGATCCGCTTGTGGAACTCTCTTCCAGTAGAAATCAGAGAAGCCGCTTCCATGGGAGTCTTCAAGTCCAAATTGTACCAATACCTTTTTGTCATTGCATAATGTCCAACAAAATTGAGCTTATGTTATTTATTGAATTATCTATATATATTATATTATGTTAGGTATTTATATAGCTAGTTATTTAGAGTAGGTATTTAATTATGTTAATCATTTAATCTCAAATTAATAACATAATTAAAAACCTATATGCTTATGCCCAATAATTATTTTTAATGGCACTACTACACAATGGTTAGCTGGAAGAAAATGTTAATTAGCATTAAGTTCGCCTATGTACTGCTTTTTTGTCCTGTGCAATAAATAATTTTCTATCTATCTATCTATCTGAGTTGTATTTGTCGGCTAACCTCGTCATAGAATGTCCAACACCTTCCTAGTTGAATCGTTTACTCAAATAGACAGTGATCTACAACTTCGTTATCTAGACTGACTGCAAATGGACTGCAACATTATTATTTCAACACCTTCCTAGTTGAATCGTTTACTCAAATAGACAGTGGTCTACAACTTCGTTATCTAGACTGACTGCAAATGGACTGCAACATTATTATTTCAACACCTTCCTAGTTGAATCGTTTACTCAAATAGACAGTGGTCTACAACTTCGTTATCTAGACTGACTGCAAATGGACTGCAACATTATTATTTCAACACCTTCCTAGTTGAATCGTTTACTCAAATATACAGTGGTCTACAACTTCGTTATCTAGACTGACTGCAAATGGACTGCAACATTATTATTTCAACACCTTCCTAGTTGAATCGTTTACTCAAATAGACAGTGGTCTACAACTTCGTTATCTAGACTGACTGCAAATGGACTGCAACATTATTATTTCAACACCTTCCTAGTTGAATCGTTTACTCAAATAGACAGTGGTCTACAACTTCGTTATCTAGACTGACTGCAAATGGACTGCAACATTATTATTTCAACACCTTCCTAGTTGAATCGTTTACTCAAATAGACAGTGGTCTACAACTTCGTTATCTAGACTGACTGCAAATGGACTGCAACATTATTATTTCAACACCTTCCTAGTTGAATCGTTTACTCAAATATACAGTGGTCTACAACTTCGTTATCTAGACTGACTGCAAATGGACTGCAACATTATTATTTCAACACCTTCCTAGTTGAATCGTTTACTCAAATATACAGTGGTCTACAACTTCGTTATCTAGACTGACTGCAAATGGACTGCAACATTATTATTTCAACACCTTCCTAGTTGAATCGTTTACTCAAATAGACAGTGGTCTACAACTTCGTTATCTAGACTGACTGCAAATGGACTGCAACATTATTATTTCAACACCTTCCTAGTTGAATCGTTTACTCAAATAGACAGTGGTCTACAACTTCGTTATCTAGACTGACTGCAAATGGACTGCAACATTATTATTTCAACACCTTCCTAGTTGAATCGTTTACTCAAATAGACAGTGGTCTACAACTTCGTTATCTAGACTGACTGCAAATGGACTGCAACATTATTATTTCAAAACCATCAGAGTACATAGAGCAACACGGTACCGCAATGCTCTAGCCACAAAAAACCGCAAATTAACATGGGTAACAAACTAAAAAACAGCCAAGTGGGCGTTGAACTCGCCCACGAAGGGTTCCGTTTCATAAAAACGGCAAAAAAAACACGTTTGTTGTATGGAATTCCCCTTAAATATTTATTTTATTCTGTTTATTAGTATTTTTTGGTATAGCGGCAACAGAAATACATCATCTGTGAAATTTAACTATTACGGTTCATGAGATATGGTGACACCATTATCTATAAAAACGGTAAAAAAACACGTTTTTTGTATGGGAGCCCCCTTAAATATTTATTTTATTCTTTTTTTTGGTATTTGTTATTAAAGCGGGAACAGAAATACATCGTCTGTGAAAATTTAAGCTGTCTAACTATCACGGTTCATGAGATACAGCCTGATGACAGGCGGATAAACAGACAGACGGACAGCCGAGCCTTGGTTATAGGGTCCTGTTTTACCCTTTGGGTACGGAACCCTAAAAACACCCAAAAATACAGAACCACAAAAAAAAGAAACCCCTAAAACTACTCTTAAAACTCTCTCAGCCAAAGAAGCCCTACAAACATCTAAAAAGCCATTCAAACTCCTGAAAACACAGGATTTGTGCCCTAAACTCGTGAAACTCCGAGAATCGTGATTTTTCCCGCTGAGGCAGGAACCAAGTTAGATCGTTTTCTCGGCCTCAAAACTCCTTGTGAGACTCCTTATTTTTTTTACAACCCCTAGAAACCCTAAAATCCCTCTCAAAACCCATACGAAACTAATCATCACACTAATATTATAAAGGCGAAAGTTTGTGTGTGTGTGTGTGTAGTGTGTTTGTTACTTCTTCACGCTAAAACGGCTGGACGGATTTGCATGAAATTTTGAATGAAGATAACTGGATTCCCGGATTAACACATTGGCACTTTTTTATCCCGATATTCTTACGGGATCGAGACTTACGCGGGTGAAACCGCGGGGCGCTGCTAGTAAATTATATAAGTACCGACGTTACACGAAAAGTTTTTAGTTGTATTTGAGCTTTTTGTGAAAGAGTTCGTCCGGGGAAGTACTACCTCCATACCTATTTCTGCCGCAAAGCAGCAGTGCTCGCATTGCTGTATTCCGGTTTGAAGGGTTTGGGTGCCGGTAAAATTACAGACACATGAGACATATCAATTCCTTGTGGCTGTGCAGTAGTCTGGTATTACATTTAATATCAGGAATTATATTTAAAGGCTTCTGCGCATGTTCAACTCTACCAATATTAGTTTAGTGACCAACACCAGCTGTATCATGTGACCGGATGCGTCACAGACTATGAATTATTTAATATATCCCTGAAATTCGTTCCGACATCGCGAACGTGACGAATTAAACACCTTTTTGATAAGCTAAGTATATTCATAATAGCACTATACAGGGTGTGTCCCGGCCATGATAGACAGTTTTTTTTAACATTGGTAGACCTTTGTTTGGCCACGATCTCACCTGTTGGTAAGTGATGATGTGGCCAAAGATGGAGCACAAAGGTCTAGAAGGCACCTATTCACTCTAGCCTTGAAGTGACCCAGATTATAGTTTTCAGGAAAGACAGACGACTGTAGTGTATTCCACTCCTTAGCAGTTCTCATTATAAAGGTAGAAATTAAACGTTTAGTACTAATATAGAGGGTATACCTACTAATGAGGTAAGGATGGTACCGAGCCGTGCGCCTGCTCGTCCTATGATGAAAAGGAGATGATGGGATCAGATCGTGCATTTCCTGGGAGCATTCCCCGAAATGTAACCTATAGAAGATCGAAAGGCACGCGACCTTACTTACGGTGGTGCTCGAGACTCTGGATCTTAGTCTCCGCCATATGATAGATTAGATAGACTAACACTTTTTTGTACACCAAAAAATAAACACAACAGGATTAACTAAGTAACTCAAATTACATTACAATCAATCAATCACTTTTACTTTTATTTAAGGCTTAATGGAAAATGAACTAAACCTAAACAATAAGCCCATAGCAATAAATACATTAAAACGAACATACATATATAAAATACTTTATTTTATTGCACACGTTTAGACGGCGACGTATGACGCAAATACGCAGTGTCTCGTGTCAGGCGTCCGAAGAACCTCCTGAACTTGACACCTCTCGGCCAGAACTCTTCATTCATGAAGGTCGAGAGACGGTCAGTCGGCACCCTCACCATAAAGGAAATAAAATTGACATCATGGCGAAACTCCGACTGGGCGACCCTCATGGTTATAGGTGTACCAGAATCTGATGGCAAAATAGGAAATTAAATTGTGTGGTATGCAACACTGGGGAAATTGGATTAAAAGATCTTTTTACTTTATTTTTTCTATAAGTATATCAATCATATAAAAAGTCATCATTATCATCATCATCATAATTTCAGCCGGAAGACGTCTACTGCTGAACATAGGCCTCCCCCATAGGTTTCCACCGTGAACGGTCCTGCGCAACTTGCATCCACCGGCCTTTGGCATTTAACAAGTACTTATTATTAAACATGATGATATTATTATCTATCTTATTTGAATGAATATTGCATCTTTTTATAATTTTACGCATGAAAAATAAAAAATCAATCAATCATTTATTTTATTTTTTTACTTAGAAAAGATCCTCATCCAGAACTAGAAAGTGACTCTAAGTACTCAATAGTCATAATAGTCATAATAGTCATTTATTCACAATATTCATTGAACGTCAATATGGCTGGTACGATATTGTACCAAGAGCTAGCTTTGCCATAACAAGCTAAAATGTCCTACAAACATATTATAATTATACTATTCACAGCTTATTAAATAATAAATAAAAGAATTATAATAATAAATTAATAAAAATGATACAATTACCATTAATAAAATTATAAAAGTCACAATACAAAATTAATACATTTAGTTACGATGATTATAGCCTATGAACTCATCATAGCTATAAAAGGTCTGCTCGACAAGCCACCGTTTCAATTTTTGTTTGTATGAAATCATACTCAGAGTATCGGTGATACTGGCAGGGAGATTATTGTAGACTGTCGGTCCCATTACGTGCGTCAATTTAGTAGACTTCGTTAACGAACGTGGTACTTGCATTAACTTATGCCGGTTTCGAGTATTGTGCGTATGTACGTCTCCGTGCCTCTGGTACAAGTTCAGATTCATCCTCACGTACACCGCTACCTGATATAACAACAGGCAGGGCAACGTGAGGATGCATAAGCTCTTAAAATGGGGCCTCGCTGACTCGTCACTTGGTATCCGCACGATGGCGCGTATGGCCCTTTTTTGCATCCTGAACGCGCGCTCCCAGTCGGCAGCGCGCGCCCACAGCTCGGCGCCATACTGCAAAAGAGACTGGATCGTGGCGAAATAACAAGCACGGATCATATCGGTGGAGACCATGCTCGCCACCCTGCTCAGCGCGTAGCACGCACTCCCCAGCTTTTCGCATAGCTTATCAATGTGACTGGCCCACTGCAGTCCTCTATCGACCTGGAAGCCAAGAAACGCAGTGGTTTGGACTTGTTCGATTGCATTTCCGTTGACTAGCACCGTCAGAGGTCGAGGTGCGAGGCCCGACAAACGGAAATGGATGAAATGGGTTTTACTCAGATTCAGAGCAAGCCCATTCATCCTGAACCATTCCGCTAGCAGAGTCGTCGTGTCATTAAGTTTCCCCTCCAGCTGATCAATCGTGGGGGCTGTGACTATTGCAGCAACGTCGTCAGCGTACATAAAGATCTCCGCCGCTGCGATAAACTCCGGTAAGTCGTTCATCAGCAAGGAAAACAGTATATTCGAAACCGAAGACCCTTGGGCTACGCCCATCTTAGATTTGAGTGGGTCGGATATTGCCTGTCCACCACAGCCTGTGACTACCTGAGAACGATCTCGCAACAGGTCGGTGAGTAAGCAGTACGCTCGGCCGACTATTCCATAGTGTCGTAGCTTGACTGCTAGCACATCGTGGTTGGCCACATCAAACGCTTTTGACAGGTCGCAGCACAATACTGCAACCTGCTGCTTTCCCTCGCGTGCGGCAACAATGCGGCTGATGACCTCGCGAGTCAAGGACGTTGTCGAACGGCCTTCACGATAAGCGTATTGCCGATCAGAGAGAGCACTTGTCGTCGACAGGAAAGTGACAAGACGGGAGCTTAAGCCGTTCTCAAATATTTTTGCCACAGCGGGTATTATTGACACGGGCCGATATCCATCCATGCTGCTTCGCTTTCCTTTACCTTTAAACAACGGGGAGACTTTACTTATTTTAATCGGGCTAGGGTACGTTCCGTCAGCGATGCAACAGTTATAGACATGCGCCAGCACAGGAGCGAGAGGAAAAATCGCAGATTGAATAAGCTTCATAGATATTCCGTAAACATCCTTCGATACCTTTGGTGGAATCCGAGTTTTTACAATTTTATATACTTCATTTGCCGTGAACGGTTGAAGCCTCAGTGAGCGGTCAGAGGGCGCGCTCGCCGATAGCAGCGCGCGTTGCACGCCGGCGACGCTAGCGCTCGGCGCGCCGCACGCCTCCGCCGCGTTGAGGAATCGAGCGTTCATCGCGTTCAACACTTCTTTTTTATCTCTAAAACTAGATCCGTCAGAGTTAACGACTACGTCAGTAAAGTCTATGTGAGGGGAATTGTTCTTCCCCCTTTCCCTGTTTATCACTCCCCACATAGCTTTCGAGGTATTACTACTTGCCCCTATTATTGTCTCATAATATTCACGTTTCGTCCTATTGATTAAAACGTTATAATAATTGGTCATGTCAGAAATTTGCGACAGAATAATGTCATTATTGGGTACTAACTTGCTAAATTCAATAATGTCAAATAAAAATAGTTTGTAGTTTTGTACATCTGGAGTGATCCAAGATGAGTCATTTTTCTTAATGCTACACTTCTGTGTAGGAAAACATATTTCAAATTTATTCTTAATTACATTAATAATTGAATTAAGCATGTCAAAAGTTTGATTTTTCTTCTGTAGTATCTCAGTCCAGTCAACACTATCTACAGAAACCACGAAATTGGCTTTATATAAATTATTAAATTTCCTAGTATACGTATACTTAGTATGCGGTAGGATTCTTGCTCGTGTAACCTCACCCTTGATTGCGATGTGGTCACTAATGTTTGTGATAACGGGAGATACACTCACTGTACCAGCTACTAAATTTGTATAAAGGTGATCTAGACTTGTCGAACTGACCGTATTGGTGCGCGTTGGGAAGTCCACTAAATTGGACAAGCCATGGGCCGACAGCAAATCTGTCAATTTTTTTACATCACTGTAAAGATTTATCAAGCAATTTACATTAAAATCGCCCATTAGTATGCATTCTATACCTAAAAAGCTTATCTTATCGAGCAGCCTTTCAAAAGCACAAATGAAATCACTAAATGATACTAAATTCGTTCTATATATACACACAATCGTCATGTCTAATCTGCATTGGTTCTTCATAAGACGAAGAGGATGACGATGAAGATATAAGGAGGTGTTTATAATGAACCGTTCTTCTTGCATCTCAACTAATCTGTCTTGTTCGATGTAATCATTTTCAACTTTTATGACATGTTGGCAAAATTTTTGCCATTCTTCTGCACCAATTTGTGAAAAATCTACTTCTGTCAGTGACTTTATGTCACTTGCAGGTCGGTTCACATTTTTTACTATTCACATTTCACACTATCCAGGTTGATCTTTTTCTTTCCACCTTTCCTCTTCTTTCCGGGCGTACAAAATACACCACCATAGATCGGCTTTCTTCAATAATTCGTCGTATAGTAGTAACAGAAACCCCTGTGAACAAGGCGTAATAGAGCATACACTATAAAGAAATATAGTCATAATAAACTACCAAAACTAGTCTGTCCTACTCACCAGTCAACATATGCACGTGCATTAAAATCGAAGATTCTGGTTGATCTTCATCAGTTTCTTCGCAATTTTTTTGATAAACATTGTAAACAATAGTTCTTGCTTGAGATCGAAGTGGTTTTTTCGACATTTATACGAAATTTTTAAGTATTTTCAACAAAACGACACGTGAGCTCAGAAATTTGACACAACTCGTACTTTGCCAAGACAGATGATAGTTTGGTATTGCCATATGAAAATCTTTATTTGTATTTTATTTTTTATGCCATGAGCTTCTGGTATACCTATAGCCCTGTATTTTGCTACAACGGCACAATGGCAATGGCAATGGGCGGCCATATCGCTGAAAGCAATTTCTGGCGATTTTTGTTTCCAAGTGGACAAGTATTAGGTACTTTAAATAATGAAGCTCGAATGTTTTACATAACAGAGACTTTCCTTTATTATTTAAAGCCTACTAAATTTAATTATTTAAATACTGCATTCAAGGGTATTCCAACTTTTTAGTCACTTGCCTAAAAAGTTGGCTGAAGCGCTGGCTTATTGAGCAGACCTCCTACACTTTCGATGAGTTCACTAGCCTCAAATTAATCTAAGTAATCCTAGATGTGATATGGTTTTTAATTGTATATTTGTTATTTTTTAATTTTTGTTTTAAATACTATGTGTATATACCTACAGTGTGTACTTTTAACTCATTTTGTGATAGTATTTATTTGACTTTTTGTATGACTATCTATCTATCTATCTGACCAAAGCCGGGGCTTGAACCCGCTAAATTACAAAAAGAAAAACACTCTGTGTTTTTATGATACTGATCGAAAGGGACAATTCCTTCTCAATAACTAATAGTATCTCAAATTAAAATAACACCCTGAAATTATTAGGAAACACTGAGAATTTGTTTTACTCAGTTTCTGTGTCTTATTTCATAATTTGTTGTTCCTTTAATTACAAGCTTTTATTTAACTTGCAATGTATGTTTGTCCGGGTGGAATATTGTCTGAATTTTAAAGCAGTTATCCTCAATCGATCACAGATGCGCAACCGATTGAGCTGAAATTTTGCATACCTGTCAAGTTCCGATGACAATACAATATGATGGTGACAGCGAGCTGATCTGATGATGGAGACGGAAGGTGGACAACAGAACTCCTCTATAGTAGACTGGCCGTGTTTAGGCACATTTTGATCAGCACACGGTTACGAGCACTAATTTTATAAAAGCTTTTATTGTAAAATATATTTTTCACAAAAAGCTTATTATAATAGTAATCGAACGTAGAGCTTTCAGGCTTATAGGTGAGCAATATATGGCGGAGACTAAGATCCAGAGTCTGGAGCACCGCCGTAAGGTTGCATGCCTTGTGATCTTCTATAGGTTACATTTCCGGGATTGCTCCCAGGAACTGCACGATCTGATCCCACCATCTCCTTTTCATCATAGGACGAGCAGGCGTACGGCTCAGTGCCATCCTGACCTCATTAGTATACCTTCTATTCGCACAAAATGTTTCAGTTCTACCTTTATAATGCGAACTGCTAATGAGTGGAATGCCCTACCATTGTCTATCTTTCCTGAAAACTATAATCTGGGTCTCTTCAAGGCTAGTGTGAATAGGTGCCTTCTAGACCTTTGTGCTCCATCTTCGGCCACATCGTCATTTACCAACAGGTGAGATCGTGGTCAAACAAAGGTATATCAAAGTTAAAAAAATAAAAAAAAATGACGTAAAAAATTAAAAAACTGAGTGTAAAAATTGATAAAACTTCGTTTTCAACAATCGTGTTTCTTGTCTGTGATTTATTTAGATTACATTCTCAAGTATTAACATCAAGTTTGTAACCTTTATTGTTACTGAGTGAGCGTGTAACGCAACGACTACAACATTTTAACATATCGTCCTAAGAACTCATAGAAGTCTTTTTTTAATTCAATTTGGAATGACGGAGCAAGCAGATGGCCCACCTGATGTTAAGCGGTACCCCCTGCCTTATGAACAGTGCATTACCTCATAGGACGCGCCCTATGTGGCATTGCACTGCGCCCGCCACCCTGAGACATTGTAGTGTTCAATGAAAGACAGACTATCGCTTAATGATTTATTGTGGGTATGCACACATTACATATAGTAAGAAGTGAGTGCGGCAAATGATGCTACCCTCAAACGTTACAAACATCACATTTCCCCCCTCTTAAAACAAAGAAAACACAAACTATATGAAATCAACTATAGCTGCCTACACAACATTATAAGCAAACATCATAGTTAAAATACATTGTAGAAACCAAACGGAACTACTTACAATAAGTACCTACATCTCGTTAACATCAAGATGTTTTTATATTATTTAGGTACACGAGGTCTCAAAATCATTTTGTTAGGAGAGTAAGTTCGGTGCTGGCGTTTATTAGCTTGTTGGGGCTCATGAGCTTGTTCGATATTAGCTGGTTCATTTAAATCTACCGCGTCTGACCAAACACCACTTCCGCCGGCTTCCTCATCGCTGTTACCCTGCACCGATTTACTACTCGAATATGGAGATTGTGTCAAAGGCACAGACTTGCCTTCATTGCCTCCCTGACCAGAATCTTTAGACTCAATAACGTCGTTAGATATTTCAGGACTCACGATCGAATAACGCGATTTCCTAGATCTCTTTGTGAGAAGCTGATCAATATGTCGTTTACTTATTCGATTATCTTGAGCTTTAACTTGAAACGATACTGGCCCAGTTTTTTCGACGATTACTCCTTCTTTCCACTTAACGTCCTTGTTAACATAGTCACGCACTAGCACGGCGTCGCCAGGTGCCAGCTCGCGCATGGCGCCGCCGCGCCGTTCCTCTGCCGCGCTCTGCGCCGTGCGCACCACGTCGGCAGTGCTAGGGCGCAGGAGGTCTAGTCTACCACGCAAACGTCGTCCTAACATAGCTACCGCGGGCTCCTTTTGTGTCGTGCAGTGTTCGGTGTTCCTATACGTAAATAAAAATCTGCATAAAGCGACATCATAATCGACTCCTTCGACTGTCGCTTTCTTTAATACCTGTTTGACCGAACGCACAGCGTTTTCGGCCGCTCCGTTACTGGCTGGGTGGTACGGCGCCACTAGGACTCTCTTTACTCCGTTATTTTCTAAGTAAGAAAGATACTCTTTCAAAGAAAAAGGCGGTCCGTTATCGCTGACAATAGATTTTGGCAAACCGAATCGTGCAAAAATTTTACGAAGGCATGATATCACAACCGGTGCTGACGTACTCGAAACGCACGCAACCTCTAACCATTTTGTGTGACCATCGATCAAAACAAAATAGTATTTATTTCGATAGGGACCTAAAAAATCAACGTTTAGTCGCGACCACGGCTCTGCCGGCCACGGCCACGAGTGCAACGGTACGGGCGGGGGCTGGTCGCCCTGCGACACGCACGCACTACATTCACGACACATTCGTTCTATGTCTGCGTCTAAACCCTCCCACCAAAGGTAATTCCGCGCCCCTTGTTTCATCTTGACGATGCCGATATGCCCGCTATGCAATTCCCTTAGAACGGTCTCCCGTAAGCTAATCGGAATGACTACACGATAGCCCCAAACTAAGCATCCATGTTCTATAAATAAATTATCTCTTTTAAGATAAACCGCCCTGTCTTTTTCGCATTCTAATCGTTCCGGCCAACCGAACTTTACATACCCCATGATCTTATTCAACTGTGGATCTTTTTTTGTTTCCATTTTGACTTCATAAAAAGTTACTGGCAAAACATCTTTAACAAAGTTCAAATAACTTCCCTCTAAAATGTTTTCATCGTAGTTATGCTTGACTGTACGATCTAGCGGTAAACGAGATAAGGCGTCGGCAAAACAATTTCTCGATGATGGAATAAAATCTATATCGTAATTATAGGCGGCTAATCGAACTGCATATCTTTGCAGACGGCTGGCAGACGTCTGCGGAATGCCTTTATTTTTACCAAAAATATAGCTAAGCGCTCGATGGTCACTTCGTAACAAAAAATGTCTTCCATACAAATATTGGTGATGTTTAGTCACTCCGAATATGATCGCTAAGGCCTCTTTATCAAGTTGTGAATAATTTTGTTCGTGAACGTTGAGAGTACGCGAGGCACAGCTGACTGCGCGCTCCGAGCCGTCTGGGTAGCGGTGCGCCAGCACGGCGTCCAGCCCGTACGAGCTGCTATCTACCGAGAGGATGAGCGGCAACGTCGCATCATAATGCGCCAACACCGGAATACTGCTCAGTACGCTTTTAATATTATTAAAAGCTATTTCACATTGTTTACTCCAGAACCATATAACATCTTTCTTAAGGAGCTCATACATTGGTTTTAATGTATCACTTATATTATTGCAGAATTTTGCATAGAAATTTACGAGCCCCAAAAAACTTTTCAACTGTGAAACGTCTTTTGGTACAGGAGCAGAAACAATAGCTTCAATCTTTTTTTCGTCTGCATGAAGACCATTTTTATCAATTCGATAACCCAAATAGGTGACACTTTCTTTAAAAAACTCACATTTAGACCAATTAACGCGTAACCCGGCATCTCTTAATCTACTTAAAACCGCTCGCAAATTTTCCAAGTTATTCTTAGCATTTAGACCACTTATGCAAATGTCATCACAAAATACTACAGTGGATGGCAAACCACTGAGGATTTCTTCTATAACTTTTTGAAAGTTTTCTGGTATACATTTAATACCAAATGGTACCCTTTTATAAACCCAAGTACCTACATGAGTCGTGATGGCAGTCATTGCCTGTGACTCCTCAGTCAAACAAAATTGCTGATAAGCATGGGACAAGTCCAACTTTGAAAAAACCATACCTCCAGCTAGCGTCGAAAATATCTCTTCGATGCGTGGTAGAGGATAATGAAAATTCTTAAGTCGCGGATTTATGGTGGTCTTATAATCGCCACATATGCGAATATCACCATTCTTTTTCACAACTGGAACAATGGGAGTTCCATAGTCTGAACGGTCCACTTTATAAATGACGTCATCGCGTTGCAAACGTTCAAGCTCCCGCTCGACTGGCGCGCGTAGCGCGAGCGGCAGCGGGCGGGCTTTCACATAAATTGGAGTTTTATCTGACAAATGTAACTGCATGCGAATTTTACAAGTCCCAAGCCCATCAGCAAAAACCTCTGGAAATTCATTCCGTAATGATTCAACAGTAGGATCATATTTCACACCTGCTAAATTATAACAATCATTAATTTTTAACTTTAATATTCTGATCCACATACGTCCCTGTAAAGGATAGGGGCGTGGAGTGGTGAGAGTGCAGATAAACAACACTTTTAAAGGTTTTAAAACTAAATTCCGACCGTGTGCGCGTAACGAGATGCCGTTCGTTTCATGTTAACAAGCCAACTGCGTCAGCGCTCGCGCGCAGACGGAGGGTAGTTTTAGTTTATTATTTATTGTGGTAAGTACATCGATTGCCTACCTGCACTGTACGTAATTAGTTTTAGGTTTGCGAGGCACGTCGTCTACATTCTCCGCCCAGTGTCACGTCAGGGACACCATTAGCTATAGGAAGCAGTGCCAAGCGAGTTACTGGTCTGGTCAACAACACTCCAGTCTTGGTCTTTATTTCCACGGTGCGTACACGCCCGTCTGATCCAGGAAATACTCTCTCCACGATGCCTTTCGGCCAAGTGTTTCTAGGGTAGTTAGGGTCGCATATGATCACAAGATCTCCTGGGTTCAAGTTGCCTCCTTCTTCATACCACTTTTGTCTAGGCAAGAGATCGGGTAGTACCTCCTTGACCCAGCGTTGCCAAAATAGGTCGGCTAGCTTCTGTGCTGTTCGCCACATCTTTCTCAGATACAGGTCCCCGTCACCGAATACTCCAGGCACAGGTAAGTTCGAGGTGGAGCCAATTAAAAAATGATTGGGAGTCAGTGCTTCCATATGGTTCGGTTCAACACTCACGTGGGTTAATGGTCTGCTGTTAAACATGTTCTCAACTTCAGCGAGCAGAGTTATCAGTGTTTCCTCTCGGGTTGCTCTCTCTTTCGGGGTAACTTTTAGCGCTGCCTTGACACTTCGTATGAGGCGTTCCCAAGCACCGCCTTTCCAAGGGCTAATTGGTGACAAAAAGGCCCAAGTCACACCACGGTAAGTCATTTCTTCGTTGATGCTGGTCTGATCCATTTCTTTAAATGACTTTCTCAGTTCAGCTTCAGCGCCGCGCAGGTTAGTACCATTATCAGAATATATATTTTGAGGCCATCCTCTTCTAGATGCCATTCTTCTTAGGGACATGATAAAGGAGTCGGTCGTCAGAGAAGGCACTATTTCAATGTGCACGGCTCGCACAGTCATACAGGTGAATAATACGCCGTAGCGTCGCTCTCGTCGGCGGCCGACGGTGATCTCCATCGGGCCGAATACATCTACTCCACAGTGGGTGAAGGCGCGCTGATGATGTGCAAGTCTCGCTGCCGGTAAGTCCGCCATACGTGGTACCGATGGTGAAGCTCTTTTTATTCGGCAAAACGAGCATTGAGAAGCAACAGTACGTACCGTGGGTCGTAGGTTTAGCAGCCAGTACCGCTGTCGAAGTTCGTTTACCACCATTTCATTATTTCCATGTGCCGATTTTATATGATAGCTTTTTGTTATTAATCTTGCAATCTGGTGACGTCCATCTATTATTATGGGTCGTTTAATGTCCGAGCTTATGTGCGTTGCAGCTTCTACTCGTCCACCAACTCGAAGAATGGCCCACTCGTCTAGATACGGCGTCAGCGTGCGTAATCGGCTATCAGGTGGTATCTGTTTATTATTTTTCAATAGATTTATTTCTGTAGAAAATGATTGCATCTGAGCGTAGCGAATCAATAATCTTTCTGCTCGCTGTAATAATTCTGTGTCTATTTCTTTTTTACAGGTCTTCTTGCATTTTTCCAGGAACAATAGAACGGTAGCAGTAGATCTCAAGAGGCGAAGCCAC
This sequence comes from Operophtera brumata, assembly GCA_932527175.1. Classification (NCBI taxonomy): domain Eukaryota; kingdom Metazoa; phylum Arthropoda; class Insecta; order Lepidoptera; family Geometridae; genus Operophtera; species Operophtera brumata. Next base: position 26,574,077 of record OW052239.1, on the reverse strand, counting down.
GAAGAAAACTTCTCTGGATCCGGAACAGGTAAGGTATCGCACTCCACTGCATATACATGGAGTGCAATACAGTCATGGAATCAGTCCAAAAATATCTTTTACTTGATTTTCACTAGAAACGGGATATTTACCATGATTTTTGAATTTTATATGTTCCCGATATTTCGGCACAGTTGCATGCGCCATGATCACGGGAGAACTGACTAAAGTCTTTGCGAGTAGATATTATTGGCAGATATATCGATCTACCCTCTTTCTCACTCTTTTATTACGAACGATACCACTACCAAAATCATGGTAAATATCCCGTTTCTAGTGAAAATTATGTACATAACCATGATAGTTTCAAAAGTTATATCTTTTACTTGGTTGCAGTCTGTGCTCTTTTTGTATAACATCGGCGAGGCGGCCTGCGAGTACAGCACCCTGTAGTTCTAGCCGAGGGATCGAAGTAGGTTTTATTGGTGCAACACGGCTTTTACTTGCAATAAATGACACGCACACATTCGAGTTATCCGTGTGCACGCGCCAGTAGGCAACAGCGGCGTAAGCGACCGGTGATGCGTCACAGAACAAGTGCAGTTCTGTTGTCTCGCTCGCACTCGTGGATCTGTTAGGGTTAATAATAGAACCTTTCTTGTTCGTACCATTATGTTTTGAACGAAGATACCATCTTGGTATGCGAATATCTTTTAGTTCATGTAGTTGAGAAATCCAGTCTTGAAAAATCTCGAACTGTTTAGTAGGTATTTGTTCATCCCACTTAATCGTAGATTTCCAGGTGTCTTGAATGATTATTTTTGCCTTTATCGTGAACGGCGTCAGTAGGCCGTAGATGTCGAATATAGACATCACAATGCGTAGAAGTTCCCGTTTCGTAGGTTTTTGTTCGCATTTTAGTATCTTTTCTGGGATTTTTTGTAGTGACAGGTTAAAACCAAAGGTGTCGGTTTTCGGGTACCATAACAATCCAAGGGTGCGTTCGCTCAAATGATCATCTTCGGATTTGAAATTGACCACAGCTTCACTCAACGCTTCTTTAGGTATATTCTGACATACTTGAGGTTCATTGGACGTCCAGTTTCTTATCTCGAAATCGCCTTGTTGATGTATATATGTAACATCTCTCATTGTTTGTAGGGCTACGTCAATGGTGTCAAAACAATCAATATAATCATCCACGTAGTGGCTTTTTGTTATTGCATGTACCGCATGTGGCATGTCAGTTTCATATCGCTGCGCATTTTTATTCTTTATATGCTGCGCTATAAAGGGGGAGCAATTGGCGCCAAAGATTAATGACGTCATTTTATACGTTTTTATTGGTTCATTCTCGGTCTGTTTGTCTCGCCACAAAAATCTCAAGGCATCTTGGTCCTGTTCTCTAATTTTAGTTCTAAGATACATATCTTTTATGTCTCCCGTTAGTCCGATTGGCCGTTCTCGGAACCGTAGCATAATTCCGAGTAAGGACTCGAGCAAGTCTGGACCTTGGAGTAGATAGTCATTTATGGATTGACCGGCCGAAGTAGCAGCGGCGTCAAAAACAAGACGCTTTTTTTTTTATTTGGATTTTCAACTCCATAGTGCGGTAAGTACCATACTTTCGTAGCTCTATGGTCATTTTCAGTGGACTCGATCTTACAGGCGTACTCATTGACGAACAAGTGATCAACTCTTTCTTTGTATCTCAAGGCGAAGCCCTGGTCAGTTGACATTTTTCTTTCTATTGTTTTCAGCCGTCGATACGCATTGCAGAATGAACTCGCCATCTTGGCATTTTCGTCTTTCTATCGTCGTCTTATAATATTTTTGTACCTACTTATTTGTTTTTTACGCACTAACATATTTATTTATTTATTGCCTATCCTTCCCCCAATGTGGTTTATTGATGTTCGTGGCATCATTTAATTAGGCCCTGTCTGAAAACCAGCGCTGCACTAAACCTAGGTCTGGTGCAGCATATTCTGAGACAGGGACCTGTTTGACCCCACATAACACACACAACCTATCATCTTACCAATCAGGTTATAACAGTTTTTATTTATCTTGATCTTGTAATACCTATACTTAGTAGATTTTTGTTTTTGTCTTCTTGTTTTATGTGTGTGTTGTGCGTGTGGTAAAATAAATAAATTTTCTTTCTTTCTTTCTTTCTTTCCATGGTAAGCCAACTTCCCATTTTCCATTTATTAATTTTGCGGATTTTTCTACCATTTCTATGGCTTTGCACTCATCTTTGTTTTTTCTTGGTTTATTGTGAACACCAAGGCTTTCAAACGTGAAAGACTTTTTCACAAGTTCATGCAATTGTGCGTCACTCTCTATGTCCGTGTGTATCGCATCATGACGACAACACGTGCACCGCTCGGTACTTACATATTTTGTGAGCGTGTATTGTGGTAACGCAGACGCATCAGCTGTGGTCTCGCAGGCACCTGTATGCACGGCCGCCAGTGGGGAGGTGTTGGCGGTGGCGCTGTTGCAGGCGTGGCGGGACTGGCAGCTGGGAGCGGGGGCAGGGGGGCGCCTCAGCTGTTCCACTGTCAAGGTCACCATAGCACACTCCGACACTGTACTTGAATATTGACGTTTCGAAGGACAAACGCCGTGCACACACCAACCTAATGGTGTCAGTGTGGCACAAGGTTCACTTTTGCTACGAATTATTGTCTTTATAGGTGCAATGAGATGGTAATTGTCTTGACCAATTAATATCATTGGTTTTACATTTTCACTACATGAAATATAACTGTTCAAGTGGTACAAGTGTTCATAGTCTTTTAAGTTTATATTCGATATTTTTTGTACTGGTAAATTAAGTTCACTTATTTTTCTCATACTTATGTCGAATGAGTCATTGTTTATGCTTGTAATTTTACAATTTATTTGTTCACTGTCACACATTAGTTCAGAATCCCATGCACCACGAACACGGAGGGTTTGTTTTTGTCCATGTAAATGATATGGATAATTGGTGATTTATAGGCACGACTACTAACTTGAATAAACTTAATATACATTTATTTTCACACTAGCTTAACACCCGTGCTTCGCTATGCATCATATCACAAAAAAAAAATATTCCGGGAGTCCAGTTATCTCCATTCCAAATTTCATGCAAATCCGTCCAGCCGTTTCAGCGTGAAGAAGTAACAAACACACACACACACAAACTTTCGCATTTATAATATTCGTGGGATTTTAAGTACCAATACCAAGTTTCAAGCTAAAGGCAACACGCGATAAAAAGTTCGCATACAAACTTTAACACCCCATTGCACCCGCTTTAACACCCCATTGCACCCGCTTTTGGGAGTAGTTCGGGTAAAAAAATATTTTACTCTTTTATGGTTTGTATTCAAGCATACTTGTGCGAAGTTTCAAGTTTATAAGTTCAAGAGATATGGTTTTTCATGCAATATTTTTTACCCCTCTTAGGGGTTAAATTTACAAAAACCCCTTCTTAGTGGATGGTTTTGCTGTAAAAGGAACCTACGCTCCAAGTTTCAGTTTTCTAGGTCCAGCGGTTTTGGCTCGGCGATGATGAGTCAATAACTCAGTCAGTCAGTTAGGGCTCAGATTAGGTAGGTACTTACAGACCGTTCACCGTAAGTTGGCACCTGCCATGGAGTATTTACAGGTGCCATCTTACGGTGAACAAGCCGAACCATTCACCGTAAGTTGGCACCTGCCATGGAGTATTTACAGGTGCCATCTTACGGTGAACAAGCCGAACCATTCACCGTAAGTTGGCACCTGCCATGGAGTATTTACAGGTGCCATCTTACGGTGAACAAGCCGAACCATTCACCGTAAGTTGGCACCTGCCATGGAGTATTTACAAGTGCCATCTTACGGTGAACGAGCCGGACCGTTCACCGTAAGTTGGCCCCTGTCATGGAGTATTTACAGGTCCCATCTTACGGTGAACAAGCCGGACCGTTCACCGTAAGTTGGCACCTGCCATGGAGAATTTACAAGTGCCATATTACGGTGAACGACCCGGACCGTTCACCGTAAGTTGGCACCAGCCATGGAGTATTTACAGATGCCATCTTACGGTGGACGAGCTGTACTTACGTACATCATTACCATTAGTCTACAGAAGTCCACTGCTAAACATAGCCCTGCCCCATAGAATACCATGACGAACGGTCGTGAGCCGTCTCCATCCACCGTTTTCCTGCTACCTTTATAACGTCTTGGGTCATTGACCTATGCTCTTTGTATTACTACGTACTATCTCAACAGAGCTGTGTAGTCAGCTAAGCTAATATAAAGCGTGTTCGTGCGGAGTTGCTACGGGCAATGTTGAGTGCTGGTTTCAGCGGAAGATCAGCGTTGTGTTGCTACAACACAACACATGCTGAGCTGGATGCCAATTTGTGTCAGTGATGCATGGCTGGTACTAAGAGGCACACATTAATTTTATTTTTCTTTGTTTTTGTGTGTGTGTGTCATTTTGTGTGGAATTTTGTTTGTTGGCACAAATAAATGTTTTTTCTTTGTTTCTTTCTTTCAATACGGACATGCGGTGAGATTAAAACGACTAAATCTTCAAGTAACTATTAGTGTATTCCTTGATCATCAAGTTGTCATGAATAGCAAAATTATGAACTATTGTTAATAAGGTGATCCACAACAACAAACCTACTAACCAATCCTACTTACAATCCTACTAATATTATAAATGCGAAAGTTTGTAAGAATTGATGGATGGATGGATTGGATGTATCTTTGTTACTCTTTCACGTAAAAACTACTGTGATTTGGATGAAATTTGGAATGGAGATACCTGGACTCCCGGAATAATATATAGGCACATATTTATCCCGATATTCCCACGGGATCGAGACCTATGCGGAAAACACAGTGGGGCGCAGCAGCAATGCGAAGACTTTTCATCCAATGTCCCAGGCGAGCAGCAAAATGCAGGAGTAATTTGGTAACCAAATCTCTGGAATACCGGTGAAATAAAATGGGGGCGAAAGTTTATCCAATGTACCGGCTAGCAGAAAAATGCAGGAATAATCGAGACAACACCGCGGGGCGCAGCAGCAATGCGAATAATTTTTATCGAATGTACCAAGGGAGAGCAGCAGAATGCAGGAGTAATTAATTTGGTAACCGAATATCTTCCCACGGGATCGAGACCTATGCGGAAAAAAAGCGGGCGAAGCGAAATGCGAAGACTTTTCATCAAATGTACCAGGCGAGCAGCAGAATGCAGGAGTTATTTGGATACCGAATATCCTATACTAATTACTCTTTCACGTAAAAACTACTGGATGTTTTTGGATGAAATTTGAAATGGAGATAACTGGACTCCCGGAATAACACATAGGCACATTTTTATCCCGCTATTCCCACGGGATCGAGACTTACGCGGGTGAAACTAACTTCACCCGCGTAAGTCTAATAATACTAGCTTAATAATACTCCGCTGCTCAATAATCCTGCGCAGACGAAGTCGCAGGTTACAGCTAGTAGTTCATAAATATGCTTGCTTTTATTTTGGTCAATGAATAATAGTCCAGTCAAGATGTACATCCGTGCTTGCAGGTCACGCTGATTTTTTTATATGTTGTTAGGACCTTAACTAATATTAAAAAAACAGATTTTCCAATTGCTGTGCGTTCAGCGGTGTGCCCAAACAACCATTAAATTTTTCAGTTTTTGCTCAACATCTTAGTGAAGGGAAGGGTCTGACTGGTGTAGTCTTTGCTAATACTTTAAAAGTAGACTAAATTTTCTTACAATTTGACACTAGCGCGAGCTCTTTATGGCCATTGGTTCCCAAGATACAGTTCTTCGAAAATAGGCATTTTTTCCTAATAGTGTTTTTTTTCACAATGTTCACTTATTTTGTGAAATATCTTGTAAAATACGCATCCCACGTCAAATATTATACGCAATGAAGTTGTAGTAAATTTAATTAGCTTTCATTTGAGACCAAATTGGTACCTGTAGACTCGGCGGGTTCTCTCAAAAACAAAATACAGATAAATAAGTGGGTTTTACCGCGTGACCGGGTGCGATACCACCTCAACATCGTTTGGCCAAGCATTACATAAAAGGGACGTTTGCGAAAGGGGTGAAGTTCCGGCGGTTCAAGGGCCGTCTGTCACGTGATCCCCCGGGCCGCGACGCGTCGGCGATCACACGTGTGTTAGATTAAGTTATAAATATCTTTATATGTATGTTAGTTGTAAGGTATATATTACTATGTGCCTTTGTCTAGGTACAATGTACATTTTTCACTGTTGCCTGAAATAAATGCGTCCTAGGTGGACGTGACCTATGAGGTAATACACTGTTCATAGGCAGAGGTTACCGCTTAACATCAGGTGGGCCATCTGATTGTTCCGTCATACAAGTAGTAAAAAAAAAATAAAAAATTATACCACAGTATAAATGTTAGCATGTAAATTGTAATGTGTATAGTTTTTATCAAAATAAACTTTTACTTTACTTTACTTTACTTTACTTGTAATGAAGTGATATCAGTCGGGTAATGTTTCGTTCATTCTCGTGTTTCATTCGGCACCTTTCACTCAAAATGAAACGTTTGAACACAAAATGAAACCATACTGTATGTTCACAGAATACATCTACTTACCAAGTTTCAACAGCATAGCTCTTATAGTTTCGGAAAAAAGTGGCTGTGACATACGGACGGACAGACAGACTTGACGAATCCATAAGGGTTCTGTTTTTTGCCACTTGGCTACGGAACCCTAAAAAATCCTGCCAATTTCCGACCACCATCATAGTGAGACCTCAAAAGACGCAAATATGCAAGTCTCGACAGAGCTTACTTATTTGAGCCTTTCGGGGTCGAGACTCTGGGTCCGTGGGGTTCCGGGGCCCTTCGCATTTTCAAAATTCATTCAGGGCATCTGGTTGAGGCGACGCGTGACCCGAGAGCTGGCTCTTATCTGGCTCAATCGCATTAGTATTTTCATTCAGCGTAGCAATGCAGCAAGCATCTTAGGGACGCTTCCGTCTGGTAGTGATTTGGATCAGTTGAGCTACCTTTAGATCGCTAGCAGCGGTCTTCAGGTAGCACAACTGTTTTATATTATGTATTTTGTAGATACCTTGTATCATTATTTCTGTAAATAAATGTATAATACATAGTGACATTGATATCAGACGGGATTTATTTTGTTAATTTTCATCTATTATTCGGCACCTTTCACTCGATATGAAACGTTTGAACACAAAATGAAACCATAGTGCCGAATGAATTTATTTAGGTGGCTGCTTTCGCTTGTGGCGCGAAATTATTATTTTTCGTGTTTTTTGCTCATCACAGCTCATCAACACTTCTTCAGATAGCGGAAACTAATTTGACGGTAATTATATGAGCAAAAACACAAGTTTTAATTTATAGTATCACATAAATAATCATTAGTTTCATCATAAGAAACATCTATAAAAAAAAACGCATGAAGTCGGTGGATGGAGGCGGCTTAAGATACGTCGTAGCATTCTATGGGTAGGCCTATGCCCAGCTGTAGACTTCTATAGACTGATGGTAAATGTACGTAGGTACTTACCTAATGTGAAAATAAATTGGTATAAATTTAATTAAAGTTTGTGCCTATAAATCACCAATTGTTCTCTATGTCAAAGTGAAAATTACTTACATCGTGTCGTGTATGTTTAGACAGGTGTTGACTCTCATAAATTATCTTAGATTATAATAAACTAATTTTTCACAAGCAGTTGTGCAAGTACAATGCTAATTAAATAATATTTTAATGTAAAAACTAATGTTAATAAAATGTTATACCTATTATGCCTGTGGCAGAAGACTGAAGAGCCGAAACAGTTTCTTTAAAAAAGCCCTGCCAATTTCCGACCACTAACAAAGTTTTTTCGAGAATAATTATTTAAAATGAATAATTAATTCATTATTTATAAAAAACTGACTTCGAAGTTAGGAATTTTTCCCCAATATAAGATTCGGGGAAAAATGTACTGCTTGTTCCGTCATTCCAAGTAGAAGGTATAAAAATATATAATGATAATGATAATGATAATTTATTTCCAAAAACAAAAGAACAAACTGAATATTACATGACACTTAGAAAATATTCAAGGTGACATAGTACTTATTACTAAAAGTTTTAAGTATGAGTACATAGTAAATAAATGTTAGAGTAGGTAATAAGCACGGTCAAGTGACCACCCTCCGTACTAGTTTGCACTGTATGACGGCAGGGCGTCGTTGCTCTTCCATGTATTATATAACTACTTAAACGTACCTCAGTAAGTAGGTAGATAGTTACATGTAACAAATCTATTACATTTACAAGCTTATAGCTAGGTAGGTATTTACTAAGGAATAACATACAAATCATAATCAAAACTGTAATATAATACATAATATATACTCATTTTACTTTATAATATATAGTTATTATAGTCAGTTAGGTAAGTATAACCGACTCCATTCATATGGGTTGGCTGGAATGTATATATGTGTGTGGGTTGTGAGTATTTTTAAAATAGTGTGTGTGAGTTATCTTATGCGTGAGTATCTTATGAGTCGTGAGAGGTTGTATAGGTGCGCGTGTGAGGATGTGGGTGCGCGCATTTGTTTGTGCGAAATAGAAAGTAGGTGAATAGCAGATATGTGCTTTAATCAATACGTAATTAGTTTTGAGCTGCTTTATGTTTTAAGATGATACTGCCAATAAATTTTCAGTGTTATCGTAATCCAGTAATTTAAGATAGTCATCGAGCAATTGTTTGCAGCTAAATGTCGACATGCTCATAAGGTTTAAGTCTTTATTGATTTTGTTGTATACAAAGGGACCAAGGAAACAGAAGAATTTGTGAGAGAATTTAGTTCTGTATTTTGGGGTTTTGTACACAACGTCACAACGCCTTATATTGACCCTAGATGGGTCGCATGGGAGTCTATGTTGGGTAAGGGTAGTCGTCTTAATATATAGTTGTCTGACGGTAAGGACTTCAAAATCATTGTATAATCGGTTAGTAGGGTACAGATATGGCTTTGAGAGCAACACTTTTATAATTGCTCTTTGAGCTCTCTCGAGTTGTAGTATAAATGTTTTACCCGCGCCTCCCCATCCGAGTATTCCATAAGAAACAATAGATTGACCCAAACAATAATATACGCTTTTTAATAGTTGAGTATCTTTGATGTGTCTGAGACCTTTAAATATATATATGAGCTTACGCACGCGTCCAGATAGTGTTTTGATTTGTTCATCCCATCTGAGGTGTTGATCAATGGTTACACCTAGATATTTTAAGTGAGTGGAATTTATTAGAGTGTAACAGTTACATTGATCTAAGGCTGAGCGTAAACATGTGTGAGCTCTAACTTCAAAAGAGTTTTTGTTAGGTTGTCCGGTGCTTTGGATACTAAAAGACACATAATTTGTTTTATTCAGATTTAACGTAAGTAAGTTATTATCCAACCATTTAACAGTTTCCCTAAGGCCATCTTCAGCAATTGATTGCACCTCAGTCCATGATTTGCCATTAAATAGTATAACTGTGTCATCTGCGAAAGTAATAATTTCAGCATTTTTCATCTTTTGCCTGCATAGGCCATCAATGTAGATAAGAAACAGTGTCGGACCAAGCACACTACCTTGTGGTACTCCGTAGGACACTGGTTCAGAATCACTAATTTGAGAGTCTATTCTAACCGATTGATGTCTATTTGTCATGTAACTTTTGAAAAGTTCCAGTGGTGCACCTCTAATTCCAAAGCACTCCAACTTCTTAAGTAGCAAGGGAATAGAGACAGTATCAAATGCCTTAGCTAAATCAAGGAATATACCCAGACATTTATCTTTCTTATCCAAAGCGCTAACAACATGTGTAACCAATTTATCAATGGCATTAGCAGTAGACTTCTTCCAACGAAAACCATATTGGTTGTCCGAAAGTAGATGATATTTTTCAAGGAAATTTAGTAGTCTTACGTTTATAACTTTTTCAAGAACTTTAGAAAGCGTCGGTAATAGTGATATTGGCCTGTAGTTGTTTATACTGTCTCTATCCCCCGCCTTGTGTATCGGAATTACAATGGATTTCTTCAGCTCATCAGGGAATACGCCACTAGACATGCACATGTTGCACAGGTAAGCAATCGGTTCTGAGATGACATCAATAATATTTTTATATAGTATTGATGAAGTGCCGTCCCAGCCAGATGAACTGCTACTACGCAGGCACAATACTATGTTCTTGATTTCACCTTTGTCTGTTGGTAGTAACACTAAAGAGTTAGAAGGATCAGTATTATCATTTTTATAGACTTTTAAAAGTTCGTCTTCATTCGTTTTTAATCTTTCCAGAATATTTTGGGCTAGATTTCTACCAACATTTGCAAAGTGCTTATTGACATCCGAGATTTGGGTGGAGTTTTGGATTAATTCCGTAGGGGATCTTATATTTTTTTCTAGATTGCAGATTTTCTTTATAACTTGCCATGTCTTTTTTACATTACTCTTATTTTCTTGTATTAGTTTTATCTCATGTTGTTTCTTAAGGTTCTTTAATATTCTGTTACAGTGGTTCCTATAGCGTAGGTATGCTGCATGAAGATCTTTATTTCGAAATGTTTTTTTCACATTTTGATGTAGTTTGTCCCGAAACCTTATACATCTTAATAATCCTGGGGTAACCCAAGGTTTAAGAGTTATTTTTCTTTTCGGGATAAACGTTACATGGGTATGTTTGTTATGGCAATTTGATAATATAGTAAGGAATTTATTAGTGGCGTCATTAACGTTGGAACATTCATTAAATATAACACTCCAGTCAATGGTCAGTAGTTCAGTTCTTATCTTATTGTAGTCAGTCTTAGTCACTTTGGTAGTATTATTTGTATTTTTGGTCACTTTATGGCTAATGTTACTAATTACAGTGTATAATTACTAATTATATATATTGTTTTGCCATCGGAACTTGATAGGTATGTCAAATTTCAATCGGATATGGGAAAGTCACCCTTACTGAAATATGCCTGCAATAAGGCACAGGAATGTTTTGATTGTAATAAACTTCCGAGCCGAAACCGCTGCACCCAGAGACTTGTAGTTTGGAAGGTGTATTCTTTTAAGGACGTAGCGGTGTATTAAGAAAGAAATTTGGAAAATTCGCCCTCTAACGTGTGCTTTAAGGGTTTTAAAATAAGAAATAGCTCTGTACATCTAAAACCGTTAGCAGTAGACACTTAAAATTTTACATGTAGATTCCTCAAATAAAATAAACAAAACATGTTTCAGCATTTCCTGATATTTTCCTGCAACACAGGAATGTTTTGATTTTAGAAAACTACCGAGCCGAATCCGGAGAGAGAGAGAGAGAGAGAGAGAGAGAGAGAGAGAGAGAGAGAGAGAGAGAGAGAGAGAGTCTTGATGCGAAGAGTTGCACTAAGAAAGGAATTTTAAAAATTCCTATCATTTCGTTCTTGTGGTCTTTGTCTAAGTTACACCAGTTAAAATACCACCAAAATGTCACAGTACACTTGAAAAAATACATTAAAATTTAATTATAAACAGGGTTTAACATAATATCTCTATTAGCCCGGGGAGGGGGTATTCTACACATCATGGCGAATAACTTTAGTTCTACGACTTTTTAAAATACGAAGATTTTAATTCATGAAATGCCTTTTAAAAATCCTGAAATTCCGCGATAAATTCCTGAAACTCCTCCAGAAGATACTAAACACAACGTGAGGCAGCCCTACGTAAGGTACCATAACGTGCCGTAACATCCTCATGCTGTGTTAGGAACATTTCATGAATTAAAAACTGCGAAATTTAAAAAGTGTTAGGTCTAAAGTTATTCGCCTTGATGTGTAGAATACCCCCTCCCCGGGCTTATAGGGATATTATAAATACTATGACGACGTTTCATTCAAAACTGGTGGATTGAGTCCCCATGTAAAGACCAAAAGACAAAACATACTACTACCATAACAACTAGAAAATAATATTACCACAATGTTAAAACATAATGTCTGTGCTATTACGCAGAGTTTTTATTTTTATTTTCTTATACTACTTGGATGACGGAACAAGCAGATGGCCCACCTGATGTTAAGCGGTAACCTCTGCCTATGAACAGTGCATTACCTCATTAGGTCACGTCTACCTAGGACGCACCCTATGTGGCATTGCACTGGGCCCGCCACCCTGATACATAAAGATGAAAAGTCTCATGTGCCTGTAATTTCACTGGCACCCTATATCTTTTTTATATTTAATTACGGGATACTGGATAACGCGTTACAGCTACATATATACTTGCGCGTACTTAGCGTTACAATAAAATTTTATGGGTATACATAAATCAACTGGATTGTCTATGAGGACCAAGCCTTACACAAAGATACCCAGTCTATCCATATAGTTGTACTCCAAATAATATAACGCGTACGAAGTCCCGGGTTTACAGCTACTAAGTTATAGGTATGCAGGTACAGTCATTGCGAATTGACAAATTAGGTGTCGAGGGGCAGAGCGACATCAGGCCACGCGGCGCGGCTTTATCATTAACATAGTCATGTAGAGCAGGGGTTCCCAAACTTATTTTGTCTACTGCCCACTTTGAGAAAAAAATATTTTTTAACGCCCCCATAATTATTTTTTAACGGCCCCTTTTTTTTGTGAGCTATTTTAGCGGAAATTAAACATTCACGAATCGGGTTATCTAACAAAAACTTGTTAAAACATGATTACCCGCGGTCTATTATCTACGAAAATGACCTATCTAGGAATACCAAAAACTATTAAAATGCGAAAGTGTGCCTGTTTTGACACAAAAAAAAAAAAAAACTGGGTCTCTTACCGCCCCCCTTTACGCCTGTAGCGCCCACAAGGGGGCGTTATCGCACACTTTGGGAAAGGCTGATGTAGAGTGTAATACGCTTTCTTAATTAGATTATTCTTTATGTATGATTTAAATACCGTTGTTGTCATGGAAGTCGCATGTCTGGCTCTCCGTCTCGGTAATTTTATTTCGAGCCATGTTTCAAGCTGTTATTTCAATATTTAAACAGATTTTCAATAAATATGTAAATTTTACTTAATAAATAACTTATTAGCCATATTTATTTAATGCGTGATAATTTTGTCTTTATTCCTTCTTCTTCTTCTTACACGCAAGCAATGCTGCATAGGGCGCGTCCTAGGTGGAATTAACCTATGAGATAATGCACGGTTAGTAGGCCGAGGGTATTGTTTCGTCATATCTAGATGTATAAAAAAAGTAATATCTAACTAATTTTGAAGACTCAGGGGGAAAGAGACAGGTGACGATGGTATGTCAACTTGTCTCTGGGCAGTCAAAAGGAGGATCGTGCGATTTTTTGAATATACTCTCTCGTTCAATCTGCTTAACCTGTAGGTCACGTCCACCTAGGACGCTCCATATGTGGAATTGCACTGCGCCCGCCACCCTGAAGAAGTAAGAGGTAGTTCTTTATACCTCGCTATCAGCGTCTGTCTGTCTGTTTAATAGCTTAGTTCTTCGAAACTACACATCGGATATTGATAGTATAGATAAGCAAATATTTATGACGACCTCTGTGGCGCGGCGGGCGAAGGTTGGCCTGCGACGCAGGAGTTTGCAGGTTCGATCCCCGCCTCGGAACAAATATTTGGTGATCGCAGATATTTGTTCAGTGAGGGTGTTCTGGGTATTTTCTATGTATAATAAAAAAAAACTATTTATGTAATATATTGTATTATGTATATCAGTTATTTAGTAGCCATAACACAAGCTCTGCTTAGCTTGGGGCTAGATAATGTTGTGTGAACTGTACAGGATTATTTATTTATTTTATTTGCAACAACTTTCAATCATACAAAAACATCAGGTAGGTTCAAACAACATAACAACTTGGTATGACGGATCAAGCAGATGGCCCACCTGATGTTAAGCGATACCCTCTGCCTATGAACAGTGCATTATCACATAGTGGCGTAACTAAACCACCTGGGGACCGTGGCAAATTCGAAAATTTAAAAAAAAATTTTTGTCTCACTTTGCATTTTAAGCAGAACTTATAAAAATATACTTTTCAAATAAAATAAAATACTCAGGGACAATATAAAAAAAAAATAGAGCTCGCGGCTTTTTGGGCTGGGACCCTCTTGGGTCGGGGGCCCGTGGCATTTTGCCAGCCCTGCCACCCTATTGTTACGCCAAGGCACATAGGTCACGTCCACTTAGGACGCGCCCTATGTGGCATTGCACTGCGCCCGCCACCCTGAGACATAAAGATGAAAAGTCTCACGTGGTCTCCGTTAGAGACATTCTGCTAACAACAGTCTATAAAGCCACGATCGTGTTATAATGCAATACGTGTTAACATACAATACGTACAACAAATAATATTAAAAAACAAACTTCATAAAATTAGGGAGGATAAGTTTTTTGTGAAAAATATATTTTTCAATACAAGCTTTTAATAAAATTAGTGATCGCAACCGTGTGCTGATCAAAAAGAGCCTAAACACGGCCAGTCTACTATTATCCATCGGGGAGTTCCGTTGTCTACCGTCTCCATCATTAGATCAGCTCGCTGTCACCACAATATTGCATTGTCATCGGAACTTGACAGGTATGCAAAATATCATCTCAATCGGTTGAGGATAACTGCTTTAAAATTCAGTTGCAAGATTCCACCCGGACATGCATACATCATCATCATCAGCCCACACTAGTCCACTGCTGGACATAGGCCTCTCCCAATACGCGCCACTGAGCCCGGTGTTCGGCTCTTCTCATCCACTTTCAGCCGCCGCCTCTCGTAGGTCATCGCTCCACCTAGCCAGAGGGCGCCCCACGCTACGTTTGCCAAGACGCGGTCTCCACTCAAGAACTCGCTTACCCCAACGGTTGTCGGTTCTTCGGCATATATGACCAGCCCATTGCCACTTCAGCTTGCTAAATTCGTAATGAGATTATCCGACAGAGAACTAAAATCATTGACGTAGCCCACCGGATTAGCAATCTGACATACATACATTGCAAATTAATATAAAGCTTGTAATAAAAAAGCGGCCAAGTGCGAGTCGGACTCGCGCATGGAGGGTTCCATAGCAGCAAGAAACATAATATAAAAGTTCTTGAATGGTTTACGATTTATGACATGTTCAAAAAAACTACTCACTAGATCTCGTTCAAACCAATTTTCTGGTTCTGGTTTTGGGGGGTGGGACACACATTTTACCACTTTGGAAGTGTCTCTCGTGCTAACTATTCAGTTTAGGAAAAAATGAGATAAGAAACCTCAATATCATTTTTGAAGACCTATCCACAGAAACCCAAAGCGTATTGGGTTTGATGGAAAAAAAATTGGGTATCAGTTCTAAGTATGGGGAACTCTAAAAATTATTGTTTTTTTTCTGTTTTTGTGTGAAAATCTTAATGCGGTTTGCAAAATACATCTACTTACCAAGTTTCAACAGCATAGCTCTTATAGTTTCGGAAAAAAGTGGCTGTGACATACACGGACAGACAGACAGACAGACATGACGAATCCATGAGGGTTCTGTAATTTTGTTACGGACCCCTAAAAACGGTTTAGTTCACCTACGCTTAGCTAAAAATGACACACTTTTAGAGCATGGTAAATGAAAAAGCATTTTATGTCAGTTGATATAAGTATTATTTTAATTGTCTGTTATTTGTCAGCATAAATTCTTTTCTTCCCAGCGTAAGGTATAGGCGTCCTTCCGAAGAAGCCGCTGTTGCTATTACTATTGCTATTACCAGCATTATAGCTGTCACGTGACTTCTTGGGCTTAGGTTTATCATAATCGTCATTATTCCGATCAACTTTAGGTTCCTTTTTCCATTTCTTAGTAGTTCTGTACGTGGTGACTTTATAAAGTGTAACTTCCTGTTTTTTCGGTCTTTCATTACTATCGTCGTAATTTTTAATTTTCTTTTTATTATTTTTCGGTCTTTCGTAGCTTCTATCGAAATCTTTACTTTTCTGTCTGATGGGTTTCTTTCTCTCTCCGCTGTCCCACTTTTTTTTATAAGGTTTTTGTTTATAGTTATCCTCTTTCGGCCAATCGTCATAGGATTTTTTTGGTTTCTCGATCTTTTTATCCCAATCATCATATTTTTTTTGTTTCGTTTCCTTTTTATTACTATCATCGTCAAAATCAATATCCTTGAAATTATTCTGTTGTTTTTTCCCCCCATTTTTTTTAGTTTTAGGTTTATCTTCCCAATTATACTCTTTTGTGACAACATCCCAAGCGTTGTCTTGTTTAAAATCATCATTATCAGCAGTGTTTTTTATTTTATCTTTTAAATCATCATCATTTATTTCGTCAAATTTATCTATATTTCCACCATCGTATGATTTCTTTTGAATTTGTATGTCATTTTCTATTGAGTCTTCAATGTTTTTTGTCGCTGCGATGTCGTCATTGGCGATTGGCTTTTCCTTCGATGAAGCTGTAATGTAAGGAAGAGATTTTCAACAAAAAGTGATTTTTTATCTGAAACGTACGCTTTCTATCTTGTTCTAATCTCTGTATCTTGAAACCTTAGTATATAGAATAAACCAGAAGGTGCGTACGATGCTATTAGTACGGGGCGCTGTGTCGCCAAAACACAATGCCTCCCCCGCGCCTATCATACATCTCACTAGTAGAGGAATGTTTTGGTGATGTTGGCAACAACAACAAAATGGACGCTTGAATTTTTTCCTAAGAATGAATGGTAAACAAAATTGATTATTTAAACTAAAACATATTTAAATGTTTTAATTACGTATGAAATGTAATTCTAACCTTTTTCTTTTTAAGCTTAGCAGAATTTTTACATGTGGGAATTTTTACAACGGCATATGCACAATAAAATCTTTTGAGTTCAACTCGACTAGCCGCACGGGCGACCACAGACAGACTGGGTGAAACTATTCTCATTGAGACTAGTTTGCGTGGTGACAGTTTATACGCGTGACACGGGGTCTGGTTTATTCTATATTCTAAGCTTGAAACTTATGCAACGCCGTTTCGAATCACGCTACGAATCACTCGATGACGTAGACTAGTCAAAAATTCTAAAAAACGGCTTCGTTTTCGTTTTAACGGCACTTTGTGAGCCATTTTGGCAACATGACTTTTCCGATGTAAAAAAGCCTGCTGAATTCGGTTCTGAATGTTGCCAAGCCAAATTTTGGTTCCCCTCCCCCCTATCCCCCTGTTTTCCTCGAAATATGTCTCTAACCGCGGTTTTTACGATTTTAACCAAAAAGTATTGCCGGTAGAAAAAATATGTCAAGGACAGAAAAAATCTCTATACATTTTTGTATAACATGGTGTATAAACTTTTTTGTTAGGGCTTATGGTTTGTGAGCAATATCTTCCGAAACTTCATATTTTTTTTTATAGTTTTCATAAACAAATAAACCTTTATTATTTATTGACCCCTAAATATTACAGTTTTATTTATAGGTGGGATCTTAGAGTTTCCCTTTTAAATTTAAACTTAAAATGTTTGCTGCATATACCTAGTGGAGTTCTTATTTGAGTCCATCCCACTCTTCATAAAACCGATAACCATTTTTCTCGTAGCACAGAATTACTTGGAAATCTGAAAGCACAAAAACATTTTATATCAGCCGTGCTACGCCCATATAATTTTTCACTCTGTTACTTTATCTATAGACAATTTGTTACCCCAAAGTTTATTATTTTTCAAGTGTAAACCACGCTTTATGGATAACATTAAATTTAAATGTAACCCAAAAATTCCGTTCCAGTGGGACTCGAACCCGCACCCTCGCCTGTCATCGGCGGTGCCTTAAACAATTTAGCCATAGATCGAGCTATGACGCTCGAGACGAAATTTGTGGGCACTATCACCTCGGCTATAGCGCCAAGTTGATAGTGCTGTATCTACAGGTGTTTCATTGGAAACCTTCTGTTCAAAGTTCGAAAGTAAAGGCATCGCTGATCACAGGCGAGGGTGCAGGTTCGAGTCCCGCTGGAACGGAATTTCTGGGGTATATTTAAATTTAATTTGTTACCTATTATTTTATTAAGCAGAAATAAACAATATTTATTTATAAAAAATAAATATACCCTTTCGGGAAAAAGGCGTGTGTACGTAAACGTAAATATTTAAAATACTCCAAAATATCTACTACACAAACTGCAATAAAAACAAACGTGGTGCTTTAAAGTTACCTTTTCAATAGTCAATACAAAAACACACACCTCAATGTCCACCTGGTTATTATAGATTTTTTTTAAAACGGTAAAATGTTAACAGAGCACACATATTTACTCCAAACAAAGTAAACCTCCATTCTAGGATGGACAAACATTTAATTTATAGGTAGGTATAGTGCGCGTCATGTAAAAAGTAGTAAACTATGTAGGCACTCATTGAATGCATAGGTATACATCTCTTAAATAAGTAGAAAAGTAAGTAATCTCTTAAAACGAACGCTGGAACGCCTGAAGAAGCTTGACCGCCAGCGTTATTTTTACATGATGCGCATTATACTACGATATAGACTGCAACAGGACTATCGATATTTCTGACGTCATCACTTGGTCAAGCCCTATCGTAATCAAACATTTTTATATTTTACATAAAATATTGTTTATTTCTAGGTGCAGCAACGAAATATTATTAAAAAATATAAGGGAAAGTCCTAATCTACGAATGAAACTGGTTTTTAGGCCATTTACTAAAGCAGAATTGATAAAATAAGCAATACAATCGAACTACCAATAATCTCTTATTTACCTGTGAAACGTGTATTTTCCCGGATAATTACGTCTTGTATATTCACAGTCACAAACTGAACATGACACCATTGTCATACAAACTAATATTTGTTATTTAATAGTAAGATTACTAAAAAAATTACGAAATTAGTTAAACTGCACAAGAGACCGTCCGGTATGGGCATGTACTCAAGCAAAACATGTCACATTCAATACATTGTTGCTGTCACTTTTCTTCTTGCACGGGGTACATTTAAAAATGACTTCTCTCTCCCACGCTTCGTTTCTCTATTTAGCGTAGCGAAAAAATTCTACGTCTATGGTAACGTGTATGGTTTGTGAGCAATATCTTGTAATATGCAGGACAAGTTCACACAACATTATCTAGCCCCAAGCTAAGCCAGAGCTTGTGTTATGGGTACTAGATAACTGACATACTTAATATAATGCATTACATGGATAGATATTTTTTATTATACATAGAAAACCCAGGACACCCTGAACAAATATCTGCAGAACGCACAAATATTTGTTCCGGGGCGGGAATCGAACCCGCAACCTCCTGCGTCGCAGGTGAACCATCGCCAGACGCGCCACAGAGGTCGTCAAATATAATTAGAATGGACGTAATTAAAACTATTAATAACTCAATTGTTCATAAAACTTTGTTTTTATTTTTAACCCTTATTTTTCTATGTAATGGAATATCGGTGTTTCTTAAGTTTTGATTATGCTACTTGAATGACGGAACAAGCAGATGGCGCACCTGATGTAAAGCGGTATATAACCCCTGCCTATGAACAGAAAAAGAAAAACAAAGAATAAGTAATAGAAAACAAAGTGATTCAGCTTTTTTTGCGAATCTATATACGCTTCATATTTTGAACCTAAAAATATATTTATTCTAAAATTATACACGAAATTTTTACTATATTATGGCAACACTTGACTTTATTGTATTTACTCTATTCAAATTGGACATGGCAAAAGGACAAGATTCCAACGCCAAAAAAATGTATTCCGGGATTAGCTCTATTTGTTTGTTTGGTACAAAATTGCTTGTATCACAGACAAACAGATTGTATTCTATTTTTTTTGTGTAATTAACATGATTTTTAGCTAGGTATACCTACTTAGAATTAACTCAATCAAATCAAATCTGACAAGGCCTGTGTTCGGTCCGCTTATATGTATGTACCTAAACAAAACCAAGTGCTCCCAGTGTTCCTATGGTGAATAAATGATATGATATGATACTGCAAACACATGAAAACAAAAAGTTATTATTACTATAGCAGCTATAACAAAAAATAATGAAAATGAAATAAAGTTAAAATGCTAAGGGGTCCATATTTGCTCAACTTTTGTTTTTGCTCGATCTTAAGGTTTTTTTTTTGTGTGTTTTTTGTCCATTACAGCTCATCAACACTTCTTCAGATAGCGAAAGTTGATTTCGCGAGAACTAGGCGACTTAACACACATGTTTTAATTGATAGTATCTCATAAATATCATCAGTTTAGCTACGATACCCATGAACAAAAAAAACATTATAAAAATGTGTTTAGGGGGTATCGTAGCTAAACTGGTGATATTTATGAGATACTATCAATTAAAACATGTGTGTTAAGTCTCCTAGTTCTAGCGAAATCAACTTTTGCTATCTGAAGAAGTGTTCATGAGCTGTAATGAGCACAAAACACCATACAACTTGAATTTCGCGCCGCAAGCGTGAGCACCCACCTTAATAATGGCTGTATCCTTTGAACCGTACTAGGTAGGTACTTGAAATTTTCACAGAGTCTCTATAACAATAAATAATAGAAATAACATAAAAATTAAAGGATGTCCCAATAATAAAAAAAGCATACAGTGTTAAATCTTTGGTACGGACCCTTCGTGAGCGACTTCGTCCGATTCACGCTTGGCCAGTTATCTTATGTGGAAAATGTATAATGCTGTAATTAATAACGATATTCTTCTGAATTTAATTAAAAGTTGCAGTTATCATTATTATTCAGTCATTAATACTTGTAATTATATAAATCTTAATTATGTATAAAAAAAACCTTTATTATTCCCTAACTAAAATATTTATATATATAAAAAACAAAGTCGTGTTAGTTACACCACTTATAACTCAAGAACGGGTGAACCGATTTGGCTGAAAATTGGTGGAGAGGTAGCTTAGAACCAGGGTATGTGTAACCTAAAACTTAGCTAAGGACCCCTTTGCGGGTCTAGGCCTCCTCCAAAAGTTGCCAATCCTTCCTTTCCTTAGCTTTCTTCGTCCAGTATATTAGAGGTTTTTTGTGAAAGAGTTCGTTCGGGGAAGTACTACCACCATACCTATTTCTGCTGCAAAGCAGTAGTGCTGGCATTGCTGTGTTCCGGTTTGAAGGTGTTGCCATAATATAGTAAAAATTTCTTGTATAATTTTAGAATAAATATATTTTAAGGTTCAAGATATAAAGCGTATATAGATTCGCAAAAAAGCTGAATAACTTTGTTTGCTATTACTTGTTCTTTATTTTTCTTTTTCTGTTCATAGGCAGGGGTTATATACCGCTTTACATCAGGTGGGCCATCTGCTTGTTCCGTAATTCAAGTAGCATAAAAAAAAACACACCTGTTTCTTTAGCGATCTCGTCCTGACATCTTTCCAGTTGTCTCCCTCTTTTTCCCTTACCATTTAGGTATACGAATTTAAATTACATGATATACTTACCGTAAAATTGGAAAAATGCATTCTTCCTTTGGGACATCCTGGAACATTCAAATATCTAAGTAAGTTGGACAAGAGAGAAGGATAGCGAGACGTGTTTTTATTACTCGCTTCTCTCGTTCAGAGACATGCAAGAGAGAGTGACAGCCAAATTATAATCCGTGCAGGTGATATGGTGGTCATTGCCGATAGACATGCAAGAGAGAGTGACAGCCAAATTATAATCCGTGCAGGTGATATGGTGGTCATTGCCGATAGACATGCAAGAGAGAGTGACAGCCAAATTATAATCCGTGCAGGTGATATGGTGGTCATTGCCGATAGACATGCAAGAGAGAGTGACAGCCAAATTATAATCCGTGGAGGTGATATGGTGGTCATTGCCGATAGACATGCAAGAGAGAGTGACAGCCAAATTATAATCCGTGCAGGTGATATGGTGGTCATTGCCGATAGACATGCAAGAGAGAGTGACAGCCAAATTATAATCCGTGCAGGTGATATGGTGGTCATTGCCGATAGACATGCAAGAGAGAGTGACAGCCAAATTATAATCCGTGCAGGTGATATGGTGGTCATTGCCGATAGACATGCAAGAGAGAGTGACAGCCAAATTATAATCCGTGGAGGTGATATGGTGGTCATTGCCGATAGACATGCAAGAGAGAGTGACAGCCAAATTATAATCCGTGCAGGTGATATGGTGGTCATTGCCGATAGACATGCAAGAGAGAGTGACAGCCAAATTATAATCCGTGCAGGTGATATGGTGGTCATTGCCGATAGACATGCAAGAGAGAGTGACAGCCAAATTATAATCCGTGCAGGTGATATGGTGGTCATTGCCGATAGACATGCAAGAGAGAGTGACAGCCAAATTATAATCCGTGCAGGTGATATGGTGGTCATTGCCGATAGACATGCAAGAGAGAGTGACAGCCAAATTATAATCCGTGCAGGTGATATGGTGGTCATTGCCGATAGACATGCAAGAGAGAGTGACAGCCAAATTATAATCCGTGCAGGTGATATGGTGGTCATTGCCGATAGACATGCAAGAGAGAGTGACAGCCAAATTATAATCCGTGGAGGTGATATGGTGGTCATTGCCGATAGACATGCAAGAGAGAGTGACAGCCAAATTATAATCCGTGGAGGTGATATGGTGGTCATTGCCGATAGACATGCAAGAGAGAGTGACAGCCAAATTATAATCCGTGGAGGTGATATGGTGGTCATTGCCGATAGACATGCAAGAGAGAGTGACAGCCAAATTATAATCCGTGGAGGTGATATGGTGGTCATTGCCGATAACTGCTGAAAGATTGAAAGACGAAAAGAAGTTAAATAACTTGCAATGTATGTCCGGGTGGAATCTTTCAACTGAATTTTAAAGCAGTTATCCTCGACCGATTGAGCTGAAATTTGGCATACCTGTCAAGTTCCGATGAAAATACAATATGATGGTGACAGCGAGCTGATCTGATGATGGAGACGGAAGGTGGACAACAGAACTCCTCGATGGATAATAGTAGACTGGCCGTGTTTAGGCTCTTTTGGATCAGCACACGGTTACGATCACTAATTTTATAAAAGCTTGTATTGAAAAATATCTTTTTCACAAAAAACTTATTAATCTGAATATTGTACTTGATTATCAGTCAAAAATCTAATCTATGATTTAGAATGTTGCGGCAATGACCACCATATCACCTCCACGGATTATAATTTGGCTGTCACTCTCTCTTGCATGTCTCTGAACGAGAGAAGCGAGTTCTCTGAGTCAACTTGGAAGAATCGGCGTTTGTATGTATGTATGTATGTATGTATGCATGTATGTTTGTCCGAGCATAACTGACGACCTCTGTGGCGTGGTTCACCTGCGACGCAGGAGGTATCGGGTTCGATTCCCGCCTCGGAACAAATATTTGTACGATCTGCAAATATTTGTTCTGGGTGTTCTGGGTATTTTCTATGTATAATAAAAAATATCTATTTATGTAATACAAATTTATATCAAGGGCCCTTGACACTGTAAATTTACCCAGTGTCCTTGAACCTGTGGGCTTAGCCCGTAATGATGGCAAAAGGCCCGACGGTATGACCTTGGTTCCCTGGGAGCGGGGGCGAGCCCTAGTGTGTGACGTCACTTGCGTTGACACTTTGGCCCCCTCTCATCTCAGTGGAACTATCACCAAGGCTGGAGCCGCGGCGGAGGCAGCAGAAAATTCTAAGCGGCGACAATATGTAGTCCTCTCCGATGACTACATTTTTGCGCCGCTTGGTGTAGAGACTTTGGAACCATGGGGCCCTAGTACTGAGAACTTTTAAAAAAAAAAAAACCCCGTTGCTCATCGACGCCGCTGGTGACAAGAGGGTTGGCTCCTTCCTGGCGCAAAGAATTTCTTTCATTCAACGTGGGAATGCAGCCAGTGCTCTTGCCATCTTGCCCTATAAACCAAATTTATAGTGTACTTAGCTTCTTTTTTTTTCTTTTCTATGTTTAAGTATTTTTAGTGTTTACCGCAATATTATAAGTATTACATTTATTTAATGTAATGTATTCGTTCGTTTCGTATGAGGTAGTGCTGGCCTCTGGTGTCGGAGTTTGTCAAGTAGTAGTAGAGCTTTTTTGTGAAAGAGTTCGTCCGGGGAAGTACTACCACCGTACCTATTTCTGCCGCAAAGCAGTAGTGCTTGCATTGCTGTGTTCCGGTTTGAAGGGTAAGGGTGCCGGTGAAATTACAGGCACATGAGACTTTTCATCTTTATGTCTCAGGGTGGCGGGCGCAGTGCAATGCCACATAGGGTGCGTCCTAGGTGGACGTGACCTATGTGGTTATGCACTGTTCATAGGCAGAGGTTACCGCTTAACATCAGGTGGGCCTCATGCTTGATCCGTCATCCAAGTAGTACTAAAAAAAAAAAAAAAAAAGCCGCCCGAGGGCTTCTGACATGGCTTATCGACTGCTATTAATCAATAACAGCCGGGACCGACAGCTTAACGTAATGTAATATATTATGTATATTAGTTATCTAGTACCCATAACACAAGCTCTGATTAGCTTGGGGCTAGATAATGTTGTGTTAACTGTCGAGCATTATTTATTATTTATTTATTATTTATTAACTTACGAACCGTTAATCCGATCTTCATCAAATATGATGATGGGGGTAGATAATGTTAGTACAATTTATTGGTAAGTTGGTTGAGTTGGTAAGAGCGATGGTAGCCTAACGGTTCAATAGTGCAACTCAGAATCCAACGATACCGGGTTCGATCCTAGGCTCCGCACCAATGACTTTTCTAAGTTATGTGCGGATTTCCATCGCTCTGTGCTTCGGAGGGCACGTTAAGCTGTCGGTCTCGGCTGTTATTGATTAATAGCAGTCGATAAGCCATGTCAGAGGCCCTCGGGCGGCTTGACAAACTGCCAGAGGCCAGCACTACCTCATACGAAACGAAACGATTGGTAAGTTATGAGCTATATCGGTAGGGGGGTTGTTGAGATATTGGTGTCCAAGTGGGGGTAATTTTTTTAAATTAGTAAATATCACTAACTTTACAAAAGCTTGTATTGATAAATATATTTTTCACAAAAACTTATTAATAGGAAGAGTCTATAATATAGATAGAGCTGTTCTATGGTCTATACCCATCGGAGGCCTGCAATGCTCTAAGTTTATAACCCCTGTATTTAATGATAGTGAAGGAATAAATGCCTTTTTAGGGTTCCGTACCAAAAGGGTAAAACGGGACCCTATTACTAAGACTCTGCTGTCCGTCCGTCTGTCTGTCTGTCCGTCCGTCTGCCACCAGGCTGTATCTCATGAACCGTGATAGTCAGACAGTTGAATTTTTTTACCATGGTATTTGGGATCCGCACCCAAAGGGTAAAACAGGATCCCATTACTAAGACTCCGCTGTCCGTCCGTCTGTCACCCGGCTGTTTCTCATGAACTGTGATAGTTAGACAGTTGAAATTTTCACAGATGATGTATTTCTGTTGCCGCTATAACAACAAATACTAAAAAACAGAATAAAATAAATATTTAAGGGGGCTCCCATGCAACAAACGTGTTTTTTTGCTGTTTTTATAGATAATGGTCTGACACGCACTTGGCCGCTTTTTCATGTAACCTGACTGTAGAGTGTGATGCGCCAAGTGATACTTGCATTTTTCTAAGGTTATCCCGATACTCCGCCAGTACCTCTGGGTTGCTGAGGACATGCAACCTAGCCCCCAGGGTCTCGTGCGCCTTCTGTGCATCATAGTTGCTTTGAATGAGGGACATAATCTTTTTTAGGATATTGCTGCTGTCCTTTTCATATGTTATGTTATAATCTTGATCGAATTCTGAAACAGAAACCATGCTTCAAGATATTCCCATATATGAACCCTGGAAAACATTACACTCCTTTTTAGGGTTTCGTAACCAAATTACGGAACCCTTATAGATTCGTCATGTCTGTCTGTCAGTCTGTCCGTCTATGTCACAGCCACTTTTTTCCGAAACTATAAGAGCTATGCTATTGAAACTTGGTAAGTAGATGTATTCTGTGAACCGCATTAAGATTTTCACACAAAAATAGGAAAAAAACAATAAATTTTTGGGGTTCCCCATACTTAGAACTGAAACTCATTTTTTTTATTCAAACCCATACTTGTGGGTTATCTATGGTTAAGTCTTCAAAAATGATTTATTGAGGTTTTCTAATATAATTTTTATCTAAACTGAATAGTTTGCGCGAGAGTCACTTCCAAAATGGTAAAATCATGTGTCTCTCCCTTGAAATGGGTGATGCTAGGTAGTAGTGATGGGGTAGGAGGGGGGAGGGGTCACCGGGGGCTACCCGTGCAAAGCCGGGGCGAGTCGCTAGTACCTATATATACCAGTGGTTCACCCCTAACTGAGACCTCGTGAATACACGCGATTTAGGTAGGTTAACTTATTCTTTTCGAAAAAATATACGTATACGTGTGGTTCGAAAAGTAAGACCTACAATGTGGTTCAAATTCCTAGAAACGGGAGGTCAACAATGGATGTTATACTGGTTAATGTTTAATAGAGAACAAGTGTCGAAATTCTTCAATTTTAGACTCTTCTCGATATTAATGTCATAAAAGCTACAAACATACCTCAGCGTTGTAGGATTAGTGGAAGTACCCTAGAGGTTTTGGTTATTTACATTTTTGATTTACCCTGATATCTCAATAACTACATAAGATAAAAATTCAAAAAAATATTGTTGAAATGTCCAAGCAAGGAACTTTCATGTGACACCTCATTTGATCTGATATTCTCGCTTTTATTTTTTTTACCTTGGACCCCAATATCTCAACAACCCCTCGACCGATATAGCTCATAACCTTACCAACAAATTGTAGGTACCATTAATATCTACCCCCAAATCAAACTTCATTAAGATTGTATTAACGGTTCGGAGGTTATGCTCGGACAAACATACATACATACAAACGCCGATTCTTCCAAGTTGACTCAGAGAACTCGGTTCGCTCGTTCAATAAAGTGTTTTTATATGTATGTTGGTTTAGTACATTTCTCAATATGCCTGAAATAAAGATTTTGAATTTGTTTAAAATTAGCTGTATATTATACTCACGCTGTACTTTCGAGGAGTCTTCAACTCTCTCTTCAAGTTGAGACGCGTCCTTTTCCACTCCATGTCCACTCACCAGATCGATCAGCTGAGCCAAACTAGCCACTCTTTCGTGGACATAAGGGTCTGGTTTAGCGTAACGTTTCTTGAACTCTGCTTCATTTCCTCCAAAAATTATGGCTGAAAGTAAAATATAGATAGATAGAACTGCCAAGGAGTGGAATACACTACCGTCGTCTGTCTTTCCTGGAAACTATAATCTGGGTCTCTTCAAGGCTAGAGTGAATAGGTGCCTTCTAGACCTTTGTGCTCCATCTTCGGCCACATCGTCACTTACCAACAGGTGAGATCGTGCTCAACAAAAAGGTCAAACATTGATAAAAAAAAAAAACGTAGATAGGGTATATCTGAAAATCTTACCTAATATCAGGACGCCGTATATATGCATATTGATGCCAAATCACATTTTGCCTAAATTGGAAATATGTGTTGTAAAACTCTTATCTGAAAACAAATCAGATTTTATACCGTGACAAAACAAAATGGATTTCTATGTAAATAAGTAGGTAGGTAAGCCGAAAACATGTACAATGTACATACATACGTTTTTCGCAGGAGGTTGCGGTATCGATTCTCGCGTTTATTGCCCGTGGTACTACCAGTATTACTACCAGAAGTACCACGGGTAGAAAAAAACCCTGTAGAACTACCAAGCAGTTCAGTAGCACCACGAGAAGTTTTTTTTTACCTGTGTTAAAACTGTTAAAACCGAAATTTCATAGTTCGACACTTTGACACTTGTCACTTTGACACTTCCCGTCTCGGAACAAATATTTGTGCGGTCTGTAAATATTTGTTCAGGGTGTTCTGGGTATTTTATATGTATAATTAAAAATATCTATCTATCTATATAATGTATTGTATTAAGGTGGATGCTCACGCTTGTGGCACGAAATTAGTTTTTTTTTGTGTTTTTTGCTCATTACAGCTCGTCAACACTTCTTCAGATAGCGAAAGTTGATTTCGCGGGAACTAGGAGACTTAACACACATGTTTTAATTGATAGTATCTCACAACATATTGACATATTGACGAAAACCTGACCTTCAAAATGCATATTGAGTTCCTTTCGGCCCGAATTAGAAAGGTTATGTTAGGTATGCGAAACCTTCTCCCTCCCTCGTGAGGGAGTGAGCGGTAGCCCCTGCCGAGCAGGGGCCTTTTCGGGTCCGCGGGTGGTTAGAGTGAGGGCTCTGGCTGCCTGTAAGCGGATCCCGGGAAGGCGGCGGCAACTTGTGGCAAGTTGTCGCTGTGAGCACCTATAGTGCTGGGCGTGACTATGGGTGTCATTCCCGGGACTGTGCTCCACAGGCAAATGCGAGAGGGGCACCTTTGCGATCCGTATCCGGAGATCCCGGAGCCCCTTGACATGCATCGAGGCCGGCCACCGGGGTGTTTTTAGTGAGTCCACGAGTCCGTGAACTTCACATAACCCTACCACACCCTCAATGTGGTAGGGTATCTGGTAGAAGATTTTCACCTCGTCACAAAAAAAAAAGCGAAACCTGCGGTATGTTGCATGCACTGACACGCTTCTATCAGTGTACTACCTAGCGAAATCCTTCATTATTCAGGCTGAGAGAGCACAACGTTCGGTTCTGAAGGTCATGCTTCGTAAGCCCTACAGGGGTACCTGACAAAGGACTATCAATGTTAAATAAAACCTTTGAATGGCGATGTGTTTATAGTTTTAGCTATAAACCTGCCTTCGAGAATGGTATATTGACTTGACGACAATCAAATCACAGGTGTTCGGAGACCGCTGTGATCTTAGATAACCACATGTATGGATAGCGGGATTTCAATTAAAAAATATCTTATCATACTTGTGATAATATCGAAAGATTGGATGCCTAGATAATATGTTTATTTACCTTTGAGCCCATTTCTATAGTTTCCTTTTCTACAGATTCGAAATTCTACAGATTCCCATTTCCAAGATTCCCTTTTCTACAATTTGTCAAATATTCAAAATATCTGACTTTCAAGTCTGATTTTCAGATGATCTGAATTACAAATCGACACCTTTTCAAATGGTCACAGTAGAGTCATATCAGCTCGCTGCAATGGGGAGACACACTGCTTATTTATCACGCTAGGTGGCGCATAATCGCTGGTGTTGTTTCGTAGCAAAACAAAGGTCTATCAATGTTAAAAAAAAAACTGTCAAAGGTGGCCAGTATTAGTTATGTCAAAAATGAATAATTTTTGTATGAGAAATAGACAAGACTACTAAATGTCAAGCACCAGCGATGGTGGCGCCATCTGAAATTAGTTTTGCCTGTGGCTCCCCATTAAACGCAAATCACATACAGGTACATACATTTAGCTGCTTACATACGTAAAGAAATAAAATTGGCACAATATTTCGTAATCTACTTTTATGTTCGAAAAATATTGGAAGCTAGCGACTCGTCCCGGCTTCGCACGGGTAGTTTCAGGATGAAAAACAGCCCCCTCCCCTCCTACCCCTCTACCCCCCACCCCCCCTACCCTCCTACCCCCCCTACCCCCCATCTAGCTTCGTTGTTCAGTGTAAGATTGAGCTGAGATAATTTGATTTCTTCTTCTCTTCAATGGTTTCTAAGGAGTGCTCCAAACAATGTAGCGAATGTATTTTTTATAGTCAAGTCTTCAAGGGTGTCCGTCAAGTCATAACGCAGTTTAAATGATAGCAAGAATTCAACGATACCGGGTTCGATCCTAGGCTCCGCACCAATGACTTTTCTAAGTTATGTGCGGATTTCCATCGCTCTGTGCTTCGGAGGGCACGTTAAGCTGTCGGTCCCAGCTGTTATTGATTAACAGAAATCGATAAGCCATGTCAGAGGCCCTCGGGCGGCTTGACAAACTCCGACACCAGAGGCCAGCACTACCTCATATGAAACGAAACGAATGGTAGCAGAAAAACCGTGATATTACAGGAAAAAATCAACCATTTCGAAAAGACACGCAATACACTTAAATTTCACATCACACATGTGCTATTTATCCAAGTTACATCGGTTGGAATGCCATTAAAATTACAGATACCAAGTAATTAATTTTGTAAAAATTTAAAAAAACCCTCAACGCAATGAAACGGCTGAACTGATTTTGATCAAACATAGCTAAGAACACTCCCAATTAATTCAACATTAAAAAAAAAACAAAAAAAAAACGGTTCTTCCGTTCGGGAGCTACGATGCCACAGACAGACACACTCACAACCGAGACACACACACAGACACACACTCAAACACGTCAAACTTATAACATCCTGTCGTTTTTGCGTCGGGGGTTAAAAATTACGACGTTTCTTTCAAAAATGCCAGATTGAATCTGTTTTTTGTTATTTGCTATGAGTAGGTACGCTTGGCGCTAGAATTGCGCAGCTTTCTCTTTCTCGTATATGCTCGACTTCAACACAGCCCTCCGATCCTAGGCTCCGCACCAATGACTTTTCTAAGTTATGTGCGGATTTCCATCGCTCTGTGCTTCGGAGGGCACGTTAAGCTGTCGATCCCGGCTGTTATTGATTAATAGCAGTCGATAAGCCATGTCAGAGGCCCTCGGGCGGCTTGACAAACTCCGACACCAGAGGCCAACACTACCTCATACGAAACGAAACGAAACACAGCCCTTACACACACACTTTTTTTTTATGCTACTTGAATGTCGTAACAAGCAGATAACCCACTTGATGTTAAGCGGTAACCTCTGCCTATGAACCGTGCATTACCTCATAGGTCACGTCCACCTAGGACGCACCCTATGTGGCATTGCACTGCGCCCGCCACCCTGAGACATAAAGATGAAAAGTCTCATGTGCCTGTAATTTCACCGGCACCCTTACGCTTCAAACCGGAACACAGCAATGCGAGCACTATTGCTTTGCGGCAGAAATAGTAGTGTATGGTGGTAATACTTCCCCGGACGAACTCTTTCAAAAAAAAGCTCTACTTCTACTAAAACATTTACTAGACATTTGGCATTTGAGTTCGTCCGGGGAAGTACTACCACCGTACCTATTTCTGCCGCAAAGCAGTAGTGCTCGCATTGCTGTGTTCCGGTTTGAAGGGTAAGGGTGCCGGTGAAATTACAGGCACATGAGACTTTTCATATTTATGTCTCAGGGTGGCGGGCGCAGTGCAATGCCACATAGGGCGCGTCCTAGGTGGGCGTGACCTATGAGGTAATGCACGGTTCATAGGCAGAGGTTACCGCTTAACATCAGGTGGGCCATCTGCTTGCTCCGCCTTACCAGTAGTATAAAAAAAAAAAAAAAAAAAAACTTGTTGGTACCACGTCATCTGGTTGTGTGTAGGAGTACCTACTGGGTGTCGCGACCTAGCTATGTAGTGTACGAGTACCTACTGGGTGTCGCGACCTAGCTATGTAGTGTACGAGTACCTACTGGGTGTCGCGACCTAGCTATGTAGTGTACGAGTACCTACTGGGTGTGGCGACCTAGCTATGTAGTGTACGAGTACCTACTGGGTGTCGCGACCTAGCTATGTAGTGTACGAGTACCTACTGGGTGTCGCGACCTAGCGATGTAGTGTACGAGTACCTACTGGGTGTCGCGACCTAGCTATGTAGTGTACGAGTACCTACTGGGTGTCGCGACCTAGCTATGTAGTGTACGAGTACCTACTGGGTGTCGCGACCTAGCGATGTAGTGTACGAGTACCTATTGGGTGTCGCGACCTAGCTATGTAGTGTTCGAGTACCTACTGGGTGTCGCGACCTAGCTATGTAGCCTACCTGGCCACCTATGTACTCTATATATAAACGCCTATGAAACTTATGATAGCAATAACCATTCTAGGAAATCTTATAAAAAATATATATATTTTTTAACCACCGACGCATAAACGACGGGGTGTTATAAGTTTGACGGTTTGACTTGTCTGTGTGTGTGTGTGTGTGTGTGTGTGTGTGTCTGGCTGTGGCATCGTAGCTCCCAAACGGATGAACCGATGTTGATTATTATTTTTTGTTTAAAAGTTGAATTTGTCGGGAGTGTTCTTAGCGTATTTTGATCAAACTCTGTTCAGCCGTATCATTTTTAAAATTTTTACAAAATTATTTACTTGTTCAATACGAGTACAAGCTATTATAATATCAGTGATCGTAACCGTGTGCTGATCACAATGAGCCTAAACACGGCCAGTCTACTATTATCCATCGCGGAGTTCCGTTGTCCACCTTCCGTCTCCATCATCAGATCAGCTCGCTGTCACCATCATATTGTACTGTCATCGGAACTTGACAGGTATGCTAAATTTCAGCTCAATCGGTTGAGGATAACTGCTTTAAAATTAAATTGCAAGATTCCACCCGGACATACATACATACATACATACATACATACATACATACATACATACATACATACATTGCAAGTTAAATAAAGTTAAACGCATTAAGTCAAAGCCAAAAGTATTTTATTCATTGAAATCACAAGGATCATTTTGAATCGTCTTAAAAAATAAATTTACATTTACTCCTGTTCCAACGCAACCAGACCTAGAAGAATCAGGCAACAAACACGGCATTAGTATTGCCATTCAGCGTGGCAATGCAGCCAGCATCTTAGGGACGCTTCCGCCTGGTAGTGATTTGGATCAGTTGAGCTACCTTTAGATCGCTTGCAGCGGTCCTCAGGTAGCACAACTGTTTCATATGTATTTTGTACATACCTTGTATAAGTTGTACTCGTATTATTCTTTATGTCAATAAATGTATTAATCTAGTTAAATAAAAGCTAAATACATATATTAAAGTGGCTGGGTATGCCCCAACTAACATTTTGGTAATTTAGTAAAACAACCGAATTATAATAAATTATTAATTATGTTATCTAGCGTCTCGCCCCGGCTTCGCACGGGTGGTTTCAGGATGAAAAACAGCCCCCCCCCCCCTCCTACCCCCCGCATCCATCCATATAAAACCACAAATGACGCGAGCGTAGCCGCAGGCGTTAGCTAATAAACCATATCCTAGCACTCAGCGATAATGTAGTGTATTTTTTGTTTATCCATTACTAGCGACTCGCCCCGGCTTCGCACGGGTAGCCCCCAGTGACCCCCCTCCTGCCCCTCCCCTATGTCAATCTCCTGGTTCTAAGCTACCTCCCCTCCAATTTTCAGCCAAATCGGTTCATCCGTTCTTGAGTTATAAGTGGTGTAACTAACACGACTTTGTTTTATATATATAGATTATTTTAATCTATCATCAACTTTTCGCAGCGCACGCGATGTAAAGAATATTTTAAGTTTTTTTTTTCTCCTTGTTTTATATTATTGTCGTTTTAGTAAGGATCCCTAATTTTTTTGAAAATATAATATAGCCTATGTCACCCGGGGATAGTGTAGTTTCCCAACAGTGAAATAATATTTCAAATCGGTTCAGTAGTTTCGGAGCCTATTCAATGCAAACAAACACACAAACAAACAATCAAGACCAACCTCTTTATAATATAAGTATAGATTATTATATTACTATTATGATAAATTATTAATTATGTTATCTATGATAAGATATTCAAGATAGTGACAGCAATAAAAAAAAATGCGAATTTGTTATGATACAGTACGTTGTTCAAAATGGCGTGGTTCGTGCTTCTGTTGGCTTCTGCCTTGGCCTTAGTGTCTGGTGAGCGTCATAATATCATCATCATTATCATCACCACACGTCATAGGTCAAGTCCACATTGTTTTTTTATTTTGTAATGAAAATAATGGGGAAACTAGGTTACGGCCCACCTGATGTAAAGTGGTCACCGTTGCTTATAGACACCGGAAACACCCCCCTATTGGACCTACGACGCGCCCTACGCGGCATTGCATTTAGTATTCACAGTTTTTAATATAATATGCACACTGCCGTTACTTATAATATGCACACTGCCGTTACTTATAATATGCACACTGCCGTTACTTATAATATGCACACTGCCGTTACTTATAATATGCACACTGCCGTTACTTATAATATGCACACTGCCGTTACTTATAATATGCACACTGCCGTTACTTATAATATGCACACTGCCGTTACTTATAATATGCACACTGCCGTTACTTATAATTGAATGAACACGATTTAAGTAAACTAGAATTGTTACCTATTTTAGCACGATTGTGCTTCTTTCGTTGGGGAGTCAAATAAATAGGTCACGTCCACCTAGGACGCACCCTATGTGGCATTGCCCTGCGCTCGCCACCTTGAGATAAAGATGAAAAGTCTCATGTGCCTGTAATTTCACCGGCACCCTTCAAACCGGAACACAGCAATGCGACCACTACTTTGCGGCAGAAATAAGTATGGTGGTAGTACTTCCCCGGACGAACTAACACAAAAAAGCTATAATACTACAACTACCACCTTATTGTATGTTTGGGTTTCCAGGTCTTCCGACCGACCCCGTGATCAGGAAGCTAGACGAGACCCGGTACCAGTACGTCCGGGGCCCGGACGGCACCCCGCACCTGGTGGACCTCTGGCTGAAGACTAGTGACCTAAAAGAGATCGCCAGGTTTGACCCCGACAGGCAGAATGTCTACCATCTCTTTACCAGGTAACTATCTCCACAAGAAACCAAGAATAAGTATTTTGTGAAAAATATATTTTTCAAATTAGTGATCGTAACCGTGATCACAATGAGCCTAAACACGGCCAGTTTACTATCCCCAGAGGAGTTCCGTTGTCCACCTTCCGTCTCCATCATCAGATCAGCTTGCTGTCACCATCATATTGTATTGTCATCGGAACTTTTTTTTTTTTTTTTTTTTTTTTATACTACTTGGGTTACGGATCAAGCAAGAGGCCCACCTGATGTTAAGCGGTAACCTTGACAGGTTTGCCAAATTTCATCTCAATCGGTTGAGGATAACTGCTTTAAAATTCAGTTGCAAGATTCCACCCGGACAAACTTCCACCCGGGCATAGAGATCCACCAACTTATCTGTATAATTAAATGCATGTAGATCAGGGGTTCCCAAACTTCTTTTGTCTACTGCCCACTTTAAGAATAAATTATTTTTTAGCGCCCCCATTATTATTTTTTAGCGCCCCTATTTTTTCACCTACTTAAAAACCACTATAACTTCAAATAAAATTAATTATTGTGACCTAAAACATGCACAAATCGGGTTATGTAACAAAAACTTGTTAAAACATGATTGCCCGCGGTCTGTTGCTAACGAAAATGACCTATTTAGGAACACTAATAACTATTAAAATACGAAAGTGTGTCTGATTTGACGCCCCCAGTTTTTTCTGGGTCTCTTACCGCCCCAGGCCTGCAGCGCCCACAAGGGGGCGTTATCGCCCACTTTGGGAACCCCTGATGTAGATAATAGAAAACTACACACATTTCATTCTACATATAAGTTTGTGGATCTGTACATTGCAAGTTAATGTAAAGCTTGTAAAAAAAGCAACTCGCCTCGGCTTCGCACGGGTAGCCCCCGGTGACCCCCCCCCCCCTCATACCCCTCCCCCCTATGTCAATCTCCTGGTTCTAAGCTACCTCCCCACCAATTTTTAGCCAAATCGGTTCACCCTTTCTTGAGTTATAAGTGGTAACACGACTTTGTTTTATATATGTTCATATGGATTAGTACAGGATTAGGTAGCGCCTACTGAAAAGAGAAGAGCAAATTCCAGCGACAGAAAAAACAGTCCGTAAGGATTTTATAAAAATGCCTAAAGTTTAAGATTTATTTGATGAATCACACCCATTTCGACGGCATTAGTACTTACACCAATAGATTATGACCCGATTGAGCTATATGTTACCTAATAATAAATGGTAAAACTCTTGTAAAGAAACGGGCAGACAGTAATTTACATTAATAACATTGTAAAGAGTTTGCATTTCACAAATAAGTATATGAATGTAATTATATAATGACGATATTTGTAGTGAGTTTTTTTTTATTTTAACTATGTGTATTGTATGACGTAACAAGCTGATGACCCATCTAATGTTAAGCGGTAACCTCTGCCTTTAACAATGCATTACCTCATAGGCCACGCCCACCTAGGACGCGCCCTATGTGGCGTTGCACTGCGCCCGCCACTCTGAGACATAAAGATGAAAAGTCTCATGTGCTTGTTATTTCACCGGCACCCATACACTTCAAACCAAAACACAGCAATGCGAGCACACTCTAACAGCGGCAGAAATAGGTATGGTGGTAGTACTTCCCCGGACGAACTCTTTCCCAATAAAGCTCTACTACTACATGTACCTACTATTATTTATTCTGTGCTACATACATAGACACACGCCTTTTTCCCAGGCAGGGTAGGCAGAGCCACAATAGGGCCACTTTTCACCGTGGGTTGCACCATCGTGGAATATAGACGAGACGACCCTTGAACCGCCGGAACTTCACCCCCTTAGGTCTTCACACTTTCCGTAGGGACCCTCACCAAAAATGAGCTAACGCTCACATTATGACGAGAGTCCAACCTCATGACCCTCAATCCCACTTCGACTTTCTTCCTGATGTACTCCACCACCTACGGCCTTCACGTCGAAGTAGACGCAGGACACGTAGATCTGCGTAGTGGGTACACTAGTATCCAACTGATATGGCTTACCGATGTACCTGCGCAGAAGATGAATTTTTAAAGCGCGGGTATTTTCATGTACCGCTATTGGTCGGCAACTGCCGCCATGTTAGCGCACGCCGGAGGGGCGTGGCTTCCGAGTGAGACGGAACTAACAGCTCCAGTGTATTATGAACCTTATACTAGTGTTCTAAGGTTGATTGTAAGTTTTGAGCATTCTTTCGTTAATCTTCGGAGCCAATCTTTTCTGCGCGAACGAAGATTCACGACGCGCCATATCAGTTGGGTACTACTGTACCTCCGCTCGGAAGTGCTGCTCACTGGATAGATGAGTACCACACTGGTTCCGGCTAGAGGGCTTCCGTATCCTCCTTATCACCTCGATAAAGCCCTCTGCATCACACCTCTGCGTAATGACGTCATTGGATTACAACTACCATATACCAACATCTAGAAATAACTTGCTCAAATTTGCCCCAAATGTCACACGCCATCCGTTGAGTTAATGTTCTCTCAGAGAACAATGTTGTGATTTTTTGTCATAGCTTGCCGAAACTCATGGAAATAGCGCAGCTTGTTTTAGAGAATATTTAATGCAAGTAGATAGTGTTGGTAATTATTGTAGGTAATTACCTCGGTAGGTATTACTATTCATATTCATATTCATTTATTTATTGCTTATTATGTAATATGTACATTATTGTTAGTATTGATCTTAATTATACTTTTTGTTAGTCAGGTACATACACATAAACCCCGTTAGGGCGCTGCAATATTATTAGATTAGATTTATAGGTACTATTCAAATTATATTAGATTATCACATTGTATGCATGCATTGATTTGTTCTTATTAATTTATATCTAAAACATCAAGCTAGTGAATAAAATAGAATCGAGACAATAATACTATAATATAATAATAATAAAGAAAAAAAAAGAAAAAAGTCCGTTAGGACCAGTCAAATTAAACAATCAAATTAAAATTAGAATTAGACCGGTAAATTATAGGTAAGTACGTCAGAAAGAGAGAAAATCACTGGTACAATAGGTATGTCATTTTAACCGAGTAGGTACATTTGGTCATTTATAATTTGTCACATATAAATTCATCAACAGAGTAATAACATTTTCTGAGTAATAAAGATTTAATTTTTTTAATAAATATATTGTCCTTGGTTTCGATTTTTAATTCTTGTGGTATTTTATTATAAATTCTGACAAGTCTAGAATGGGGGCTCTTACTAAATGTGTGTAAGCTCGAGAAGGTTGTCATTAGCTTATTTATATTTCGTCTGTTATAATTTTCATGAGTTTCAGACTTGGACCTAAAATAATTTTTATGTTTTCTTACAAATATCGCTGCTTGTAAAATATAAATACATGGAAGTGTCAAAAGTTCTTTGTCAATAAAATGTGGCCTACAGCTTTGGCGATTAGATATATTAACTAGTATTCTTATACATTTCTTTTGCATCACAAAAAGCTGGTCAAAATGTACACTCTCGCCCCACATGACTACGCAATAATTAAGAACTGAATAAGCTTGGGCGTAGTAGGCAGATAGGGCAGTTTTATAATTAGTATTAGATTTTAAAATACTTAACGCGTACGTGAATTTCGATAGTTTCGTTTTAATATTTTCAATATGCGTTTTCCAATTCAAATGTGTATCAAGTGTTAAACCTAAGAGACTAAAATTGTTTTTCTCTTCTATGTTTAAGCTATTAGTTAGCGTGCTCAAATTAAGCTGTTGTTTTTTGTATGTTTTAAATTGAACGATTTTGGTTTTTTTGTAATTTATTTCCAGGTTATGTTCTCTCAGCCACCGTTCGCAATCATTGAAGGTAGCTTTAATGAGGTTATTATCAATATTTGGAGAGCTATTAAAGAGTAGCGATATGTCATCAGCGAAAAGTACACAGGTAGTGTTAATTGAATTAGGTAGGTCATTTATGTACACTAAGAAAAGGGTGCATCCAAGCACACTTCCTTGGGGAATTGATGTATTTATAGTTAGAACTTCTGATTGCACACTTTCCATTTCTTGTCTGTCTTTGTCATAGTGGTCCAGCTGTACAAACTGCTTCCTATCGCTCAGGTACGATTGAAACCATTTGTACGTAGTTCCACGCAATCCTAAGCCATAAAGTTTTTGAAGTAATATTTTATGATTTACTTTATCGTACGCTTTTGTCATGTCAAGGAACAAACCAATAGCATATTTCCTATCATTTATATGGTCGTATATTTTTTATATTACTTACTTCTTCTATGCTTGGTTGTTTTTAACCCCCGACGAAAAACGAAGGGGTGTTATAAGTTTGACGTGTCTGTGTGTGTGTGTGTGTGTGTGTATGTGAGGGTGAACGGATGAACCGATTTAGTTTTTTTTTGTTTGAAAGGTGTATTTGTCGGGAGCTTTGTTTGATCAAAATCAGTTCAGCCGTTCAGCGTTGGGGGTTTTTTTAATTATTACAAAATTAATTACTTGTTTTTTTTAATATAGTTGTGTGCATGCATCATCGCTTTAGATTTCTGATAAGAAGTTGTACTTGTTTCTTAATAAATAAATAAACAAATTAAAAAAAAAAACCCGCTTCCAGACAGAACCCTTCCGTCAGCCAGCCATTGCTGATAGGCAGTGAGGGTCTCCTAGGCCTCACCAACTACAACCCCCAGCGTCGCACCGTCGTGCTGATGCATGGCTGGTTGGACAACGTCAACGCTGACTTCAACACCGTGCTGGTACCCGCCTTCCTAGACGCCGAGGATCTGAACGTCATCGTGGTGGACTGGTCCGCGGGAGCTGGTACCATCAACTATGTCGCGGCGGTCAGCAACACTGTCACTTCAGGTAAGGAATACGTCATTCGCCAAACGACTACAACTAATAAAACAAAACTGTTGCTATTATTACTGGAAGAAAGCGTTAGCAGAGTCTCTCGTGGGAAGCAATGGCGGCGATGAGCTCACCACTTGTCACGTCTATTTCCCGCGATGGTGCAATCCACGTGAAAAGAGGCCCATTTGAAGCTCTGCCTACCTTTATGGGGAAAAAGGCATGTAAATATCATCAGTTTAGCTACGATCCCCGAAAATAGGGGGTTTTTTGGGGAATCGTAATTTTGTTTAGGGGGTCGTATATGATATTTATCAGATAAGTAGTGTTATACTCTCCTAGTTTTCGCAAACTCAACTTTCTCTATCTGAAGAAGTGTTGATGAGCTGTAATGAGCTGTAATGAGCTGTAATGAGCTGTAATGGGCAAAAAACACCAAAAAAATTGAATTTCGCGCCACAAGCGTGAGCATCCACCTTAAGACCTAAATGCTTTATAAACCTGACATGTAAGAATAATCTGTTAAGTATATATAAACAAGTGGTTCACCCCGAACTGAGACCTCGCGAATACACGCGATTTAGGTAGGTTACCTTATTTCTTTCGAAAAAATATCTAAGTACCTACGTGAGTATACCCACATAAAATTAACGAACTTGTCGGTTCGAAAAGTTAAACCTACAACGTCGTTCAAATTCCTAGAAATGGGAGGTCAACAATGGATGTTAAACTGGATATTGTTTTATGGAGTACCAGTTTCGAAATTCTCCAATTTTAGACTTTTCCCAGTATTTGTATCATAAAAGCTGCAAACATACATACAAACGCTGATTCTTCCAAGTTGACTCAGAGAATCGAAAAGTTAGACCTACAATGTCGTTCAAATTCCTAGAAACAGGAGGTCAACAATGGATGTTATACTGGTTATTGTTTTATGGAGTACAAGTTTCGAAATTCTCCAATTTTAGACTTTTCCCAGTATTTGTATCATAAAAGCTGCAAACATACATACAAACGCTGATTCTTCCAAGTTGACTCAGGAACTCGTTTCGCTCGTTCAATAAACTATAATGTTTTTTATTTATTGTGAAGCAGACATCCGTGTTTTTCACTTAGATGGTTTCAGCGGAAGATCAGCGTTGTGTTGCTACAACACAACAAATGCTGAGCTGGACGCCAATTTGTGTCAGTGATGCGTGGAGACACAAATTAGTTTTATTTTTCTTTGTTTCTGTGTGTGTGTGTGTGTGTGTCTTTTATGCTCATGTTGTATTGTAGACACAAATAAACAGTTTTTTCTTTCTTTCTTTTTTCAAATATATTTATATTTATTTCAGGTCAGAGCGTTGCCCGTTTCATTAGCTGGCTGAACTCCGTCACTGGTGCGGTCCCCGACATGTACCATTTAGTAGGACACAGCCTGGGCGCTCACCAGGCGGGGATAGCGGGCAGGAACCTGGGCGGAAGTGTAGCGTACATCACAGGTGAGAATATATTGATGGCAATAAGCCGAGTCACCAGGCTGTCAACAGACGATATTTTAGAAAAATTACGAATATACACCACGTACTTTACTATTCTTCTGCTGACGTTTCGTTGACCATTTTGAGGTCCTTCTTCATGAGCACCGACCGCGACTACGGTCGAAGGCCGTGAGACGGGAACTAGCTTGGCTCCGGCGTTCCGCACGCTCTGTCCGTCTTGACACTGGAGCAGGCGGGGGCGGCGGGGAGAGGCAAAAACCCGTTCTTCGTCGCTCGCGTCATCACCGACGTAAGGATGCGTACACACCGCACTAATTGTGTCACTCTCCAGAAACAAGACGCCTGTCCCAGTGTCAAGACGGGCAGAGCGTGCAGTACGCCGGAGCCAAGCTAGTTCCCGTCTCACGGCCTTCGAGCGTGGTCGCGGTCGGTGCTCATGAAGAAGGACCTCTAAATGGTCAACGAAACGTCAGCAGGAGAATAGTAACGCACGTGGTGTATAGTAGTGATTTTTATAAAATGATACCAAGCCACGGTAATTTTAATTCTATAACAGACGATTATGTTACAATTTTGGAGTCTAAGAGAATACACCAGGGAATGGGCAGTAGGTATAGGTACACCTGAGTACTCAACACCAATTCCTAGGGCGCGTCCTAGGTGGGCGTGACCCATGAGGTAATGCACTGTTCATAGGCAGAGGATACCGCTTTTTTAACATTGATAGGCCTTTGTTTGATCACGATCTCACCTGTTGGTAAGTGACGATGTGGCCGAAGATGGGTCAAAAAGGTCTAGAAGGCACCTATTCACTCTAGCCTTGAAGAGACCCAGATTAAAGTTTTCAGGAAAGACTGACGACGGTAGTGTATTCCACTTCTTAGCAGTTCGCATTATAAAGGTACTGAATCGTTTAGTACGAATAGAGGGTATATATACTAATGAGGTAAGGATGGTACCGAGCCGTACGTCTGCTCGTCCTATGATGAAAAGGAGATGGTGGGATCAGATCGTGCAGTTATTGGGAGCATTCCCCAAAATGTAACCTATAGAAGATCGAAAGGCATGCAACCTTACGGCGGTGCTCGAGACTCTGGATCTTAGTCTCCGCCATTATGTTGCTCGCCTATAAGCCTGAAAGCTCTACGTTAGATCGAGTCCAAGGCAGCAAGCTGGTGTTTGACCGAGCCAACATGTCAAAGTCAAAGTCAAAGTCAAAAGTATTTTATTCATTGAAATCACAAGGATCATTTTGAATCGTCTTAAAAAATAAATTTACAGTTACTCCTGTTCCAACGCAACCAGACCTAGAAGAATCAGGCAACATGGCAGCAGTACTCCATACCAGCCCGAACTTATGCTTTATATAAACTGAGAAGCTGTCCTGGTTAACATCAGGTGGGCCATCTGCTTGATCCGTCATTCCAAC
This sequence comes from Operophtera brumata, assembly GCA_932527175.1. Lineage (NCBI taxonomy): Eukaryota > Metazoa > Arthropoda > Insecta > Lepidoptera > Geometridae > Operophtera > Operophtera brumata. Next base: position 26,531,580 of record OW052239.1, on the reverse strand, counting down.
TTGTATAAAAAATAAAAATAAACGTATTGTTGCCAGCTCTGGATGCCGCCTGGCCCGGCTGGATAACCAATGACGACAAGTTCCGGTCTACTGATGGAGTCTACACCGAAGCCATCCACACCAACACTGGTCTTCTCGGCTATATTGGTGACCTGGCTGACGTCGACTTCTATCCCAATGGTGGGATCAACATGCCAGGCTGCAACTCACAGGATTGCGACCACTCGAGGTGAGACACCGTTGGCATAATATAGTCTATAAGCTAAGCTACCTGTCTTTAATTCTTAATCTTAACTTCCACTTTGACTTAATTTTGTGTTGACTGCGCTGTGACATTGTTGTACCTACTACAGGTCTGACCCAGTCCCTGAGGTATGGGAGCGGTACGGGAGGGGTGTCTTCGTCTCTCAAATTATCAAAAGACATGAAGCCACGCTTCATTTTGACATAACGGAAACACCCGTCCCGTACCACTCCCATACCTCAGGGGCGCTAGACCATTATTCTGGGACACTACCAATCAGTTTGGATGATAAATAAATAAAATAAATAATAAATAAATATCGGCATCTTGACCTAGACTTTGACCAAGATATGTATCTTAGACTTGACTTTCATTTAGGATTGAGCTAGACCTTTACTTTAACCTAAGAGATAGACTTTGAGCTTGACTTTGACCTAATATCGTCTTCTTGATCTAGACTTTGACCACGATCTGTATCTGACTTGACTTTCATCTAAGATTGAGCTAGACCTTTACTTTAACCTAAGAGCTGGTCTTTGACCTAAGATTGGCATCCTGACTTAAACTTTGCCCACGATCTGTATCTGACTTGACTTTCATCTAAGATTGAGCTAGGCCTTTACTTTAACCTAAGATCTGGTCTTTGACCTAATATCGGCATCTTGACCTAGACTTTGACCAAGATTATGTATCTTAGACTTGACTTTCATCTAAGATCGAGCTAGACCTTTACTTTAACCTAAGAGCTGGACTTTGACCTTAACTTTGACCTAATATCGGCATCTTGACCTAGACTTTGACCAAGATTATGTATCTTAGACTTGACTTTTATCTAAGATTGAGCTAGACCTTTACTTTAACCTAAGAGCTGGACTTTGACCTTAACTTTGACCTAATATCGGCATCTTGACCTAGACTTTGACCAAGATCTTTCTTAGACTTGAATTTCATCTAAGATTGAGTTAGCCAGGGGTTCCCAAACTTATTTTGTCTACTGCCCACTTTGAGAATTAATTATGTTTTAGCGCCCCCATAGTTATTTTAGCGCCCCCATTTTTTCACCTACTTAAAAACCAACTACTTAACTGCAAATTAAACATGCACAAATCGGGTTATTTAACAAAAACTTGTTAAAATATATTGATTACCCGCGGTCTATTAGCTACGAAAATTACCTATCTAGGAATACTAATAACTATTATATTGCGAAAGTGTGTCTGATTTGACGCCCCAATTTTTTTTCTGGGTCTCTTACCGCCGGGCGTTATCGCCCACTTTGGGAACCCCTGAGCTAGACCTTTATTTTAACCCTTCACTTTGACCTAAGATTGTAACCTTGACCTTGACTTTGTCAAAATATGTGAATCTTGAACCTTACTCTTCCGTGTTCCCATATTTCGACCACTGTGGCGCTGCGGGCGAAGTTTCGCCTGCGACTCAGGAGGTTGCGGGTTTGATTCCCGCCTCGGAACAAATATTTGTACGATCTGCAGATATTTCTGGGTATTTTCTATGTATAATAAAAACAACTATCTATTGTAATGTATTAAGTATATCAGTTATCTAGTACCCATAACACAAGCTGTGCTTAGCATGGGGCTATATAATATTGTGTGAACCTTAGAGCATTGCAGGCCTGTGTGAACAGTCCAGCATTATTTATTTATTTATTTTATTATTGTAATTTACTTTGGTCGAAGATTGTAATGTATGAAGTATATCAGTTATCTAGTACCCATAACACAAGCTCTGCTTAGCTTGGGGTTATATAATATTGTGTGAACTGTCAAGCATTATTATTTATTTATTTAATTAAACATCAGCTCATGGTTCCAGGTGCTACTTCTACATGGCAGAGTCCTTGCTGTCAGGCGGGTTCAGCGGTCAATACCTTAACTTTGACCTAATATCGGCATCTTGACCTAGTCTTTGACCAAGATCTATATCTTAAACTTGACTTTAATTTAAGATTGAGCTTGACCTTTACTTTAATACTATTAAAGTAAGGTCCAGCTCAATACTATATTGATGATTCTGTTCTTTTACCTAAGATATTTGGAGTTTGGATCTGGAGTTTGACCTTGACTTTGACGTAAGTGCTGGACTTTGACCTTGACTTTGACCTAAGATTTGGACTTTGATCTTCTATTGGCATCCTGACTTAAACTTTGACCACGATCTGAATCTGACTTGAATTTCATCCTAGATTGAGCTGGAGTCTAGATGAAAGTCAAGTCTAATATAAACATCTTGGTCAAAGTCTAGGTCAAGATGCCGATATTAGGTCAAAGTGAAGGTCAAAGCTGGAGTTTGACCTTCACTTTGACCTAAGATTGTAACCTTGACCTGGACTTTGTCCAAATATGTGAATCTTGAACCTTACCTTCCGTGTTCCCATATTTAAACATCTCCTCATTGTTCCAGGTGCTACTTCTACATGGCAGAGTCCTTGCTGTCAGGAGGATTCAACGGCCGCCGCTGCTCGACCTACGCTACAGCCATGCTCGGCCAGTGCTACTTGTGGGGGGGATTACACATGGGGGGATTAGTACCTAAGACTGGGTAAGCTTTACTAGCTTTATAGTAGTAGTAGAGCTTTTTTGTGAAAGAGTTCGTTCGGAAGTACTACATACCTAATTCTGACGCAAAGCAGTAGTGTTCGCATTGCTGTATTCCAGTTTGAAGGGATTCTAGTAGTAGTACAGCTTTTTTGTGAAAGAGTTCGTTCGGAAGTACTACATACCTAATTCTGAAGCAAAGCAGTAGTGTTCGCATTGCTGTTTTTTTTTTACATTGATAGACCTTTGTTTGACCACGATCTCACCTGTTGGTAAGTGACGATGTGGCCGAAGATGGAGCACAAAGGTCTAGAAGGCACCTACTCACTCTAGCCTTGAAGAGACCCAGATTATAGTTTTCAGGAAAGACAAGACGACGGTAGTGTATTCCACTCCTTAGCAGTTCGCATTATAAAGGTACTGAAACGTTTAGTACGAATAGAGGGTATATATACTAATGAGGTAAGGATGGTACCGAGCCGTGCGTCTGCTCGTCCTATGATGAAAAGGAGATGGTGGGATCAGATCGTGACGTGAAGTGATTTGGTGAAGTGGAACTGATGAAGAAGACCAGAAATGGCAAAATCTTGTATCGGGGATAAATTCATAGCTTCGAATTAGGTTTTTTTCGTAAATAATTATTTCTGATGTCGTTTAAAAATACGGTTTCTATAGACATACTCGTATCATTGTTTCAGGTCTTCAGGCATCTTCTACTTGGAAACCAACGCCGCCCCTCCTTTCTCCCAGGGCTAGAATAATGACGTAATCAAATAAACAAATGAACAAAGTTTTTGTGTGCCTTTTATTTGGGTATGTCCGTATTTATCCTATGAATTCATCCCACAAGCTAATAGTAATAATAATTATTCCGGATTCTGCCCACGTATTCGTGGTTTTATTCTGAGACTAGCCTTTCGCCCGCGCCTTCGCTCACGTGGTGTCGATAATTTTGACGACCTCTGTACCTCGGCGGGAGAAGGTGCGCCTGCGACGCAGGAGGTTGCAGGTTCGATTCCCGCCTCGGAACAAATATTTGTGCGATCTTAGATATTTGATCAGGGTGTTCTGGGTATTTTATATGTACTTATAATAAAAATATCTATCTATGTAATATATTGTATTAAGTGTATCAGTTATTATACCCATAACACAAGCTCTGCTTAGCTTGGGGCTAAATAATGTTGTGTGAACTGTCCAGCATTTTTATTTTATTTTTTTAAAGCAGTATCTTATGTCGCGGGCGGCATATTAAACCCTGTAAGTTATATAGAGTCCTGAATGAAGCGAGGGGTTCAAGCTGCCCAAGACGAAGACAGGCTTTATTCCAGAGGAGCATACTCTACTTATATAGAGTCCTGAGTGAAGCGAGGGGTTCAAGCTGCCCAAGACGAAGACAGGCTTTATTCCAGAGGAGCATACTCTACTTATATAGAGTCCTGAGTGAAGCGAGGGGTTCAAGCTGCACAAGACGAAGACAGGCTTTATTCCAGAGGAGCATACTCTACTTATATAGAGTCCTGAGTGAAGCGAGGGGTTCAAGCTGCCCAAGACGAAGGCAAGCTTTATTCCAGAGGAGCATACTCTACTTATATAGAGTCCTGAGTGAAGCGAGGGGTTCAAGCTGCACAAGACGAAGACAGGCTTTATTCCAGAGGAGCATACTCTACTTATATAGTCCTGAGTGAAGCGAGGGGTTCAAGCTGCCCAAGACGAAGACAGGCTTTATTCCAGAGGAGCATACTCTACTTATATAGAGTCCTGAGTGAAGCGAGGGGTTCAAGCTGCCCAAGACGAAGACAGGCTTTATTCCAGAGGAGCATACTCTACTTATATAGAGGCCTGAGTGAAGCGAGGCGTTCAAGCTGCCCAAGACGAAGACAGGCTTTATTCCAGAGGAGCATACTCTACTTATATAGAGTCCTGAGTGAAGCGAGGGGTTCAAGCTGCCCAAGACGAAGACAGGCTTTATTCCAGAGGAGCATACTCTACTTATATAGAGGCCTGAGTGAAGCGAGGGGTTCAAGCTGCCCAAGACGAAGACAGGCTTTATTCCAGAGGAGCATACTCTACTTTTCACACCTTCTGCGAGACAATAAAAATTCACTGAAAATCACATTCACATTCTTTTTAGTACACTCTTTGTCTGTGTTCTTTGTAATGTATTACTTCTTCTGTGGTAAACGTTTTTTTGTTTTTTTGAGTTCTGCTTATGGTGTCCAGTTCGATTTTTCGAACAAACCTCTTTACAATGCCATATAGGCCGTTTTTTACTTAGAGTTTTCCACGAGTTTCCACAATAATTTGACGTTCCAAATTCAAATCACTTTATTCCCTAGGGAGTTTCATACAACTTTATATCCCTAGGGAGATAATGCTTTACTTTACCTTGAGGTTGCATGATATGTAATTGGACATTTTCGAGCAGGTGGTGTGAAAATTCAATTTACATAATCATCTACTTATTATATTGTAATGTGACGACACCTGGTGATTGAACCCACGACCTTTCTACTGACAAGCTGCCACAATACCTTTACAGTTGTATTTATTTGTATTGTCACATGTTTTCTGTTGATGTATGGAGTTAATAAGTAAAAAATACATTTATTTACAAAAAGAATAGGCTCAGGGTTCTTTCGTCACGGGTAAATTCGACACCGAAAAAATGTAGGGTAAATTCGTCATCGCTTGCTTTTGTACAGTCAGCTCGGTGCCATTATGATACGCGGACATCAGAACGAATGGAAAATCTCGAATAAATACCCACGAAATTAAAAATCTTGATGGAAAATCTCTAATAAGTAAATAAGTAATTTTATTTTATTTTTATTTTATTAAATAGGACACCCAACCCAGGTTTACACAAACACATTCAAAAAACAAAACAAAACAACGTCGTAATCTTAGTGTTCCCGTAATTATAGGGCATCACAGCGTGCGCAAGAAATACAACAATTAACAGCTTAGTACATGATATTATATCATGATAGGTTCTTTTGTAATGTAAATGACATGTATTATTGACATTAATTATTATTATCTAATATATAAAAGGCTTTGTCCTGACTGACTGAATGACCGAGGTCCAACGCACAGCCTTAACCGCAGGTCGTAGAGACTTGAAATTTGGAGGGTGTGTTTGTCTCGATGCGTAGGGTTGTACTAAGAAAGGAATTTTGAAAATTCGCATGCTAAGGGGTTCAAAATGGGGTTCCAATGTAAAACAAAAATGCTCTGTATTTCGGAAACCGTTAGTAGTAGAACCATGAAATTTTACAAGGAGATTTCTCAAATAGAATTAAGAAACACGTGTTTCAGCGATGCCTGAAATTTTCCTGAAAACAGGCAGGGGAACGTTTTCTTTGTAAAAAAAATACAAAAACTTTAGTTTTTACAACGCACAGCCTAAACCCCTGGTCGTAGAGACTTGAAATTTGGAGAGTGTTGTCCTTTTAAGGTGTAAAGGTATACTTAAAAATGAATTTGACGACCTCTGTGACGCGGCGGGCGAACGTTCGCCTCCAACGCAGGAGGTTGCTGGTTCGATTCCCGCCTCGGAACAAATATTTGTGCGATCTGCAGATATTTGTTCCGGGTGTTCTGGGTATTTTCTATACATAATAAAAAATATCTATCTATGTAATATATTGTATTAAGTATATCAGTTGTCTAGTACCCATAACACAAGCTCTGCTTAGCTTGGGGCTAGACAATGTTGTGTGAACTGTCCAGCATTATTTATTTATTTATTTATTTAATTTGGAAAATTCGCTCCCTTAGGGGTCCAAAAAGGGCTTTTAATGTTTCACTTTGCGTTTTGCAACGCACAGCTTAAACCGAAACACATAAAATTTGGAGGATGTATTGCTTTTTGGGTGTAGGGGTGTACTAAGGAAGGATTTTGGAAAATTCACCCTGTAAGGGGTCCAAAACGGCTTTTAATGTAAGACTAAAATGCTTCGTATTTCGGAAACCGTTGGTAGTAGATACTTGAAAATTCACAGGTAGATTCCTTATATAAAAATAGTAAAAATATGTTTCAGCAGTACCTGAATTTTTGCTGAAAAAAGGCACGGGAACGTTTTGTTTGTAAATAAATACACTTTACGTTTTAGACAGATTTCAGCGTATTTTGACGATTTAAAAGTTAGTTTCACAGTGTAGTCATTGCGATCAAAATATTTTCAGGACCTCAAGGTTCAAATGGGACCCCTAAATTGAAAAACTTGAGTATGGTGTCGTTTCAAAGGTCGTTTCACGGTGTCGTTGTTGAAATCAAAATATTTTCAGGACCTCGAGGTTCAAATGGGACCCCTAAATTGAAAAACTTGAGTATGGTGTCGTTTCAGAGGTCGTTTCACGGTGTCGTTGTTGAAATTAAAATAATTTCAGGACCTCAGGGTTAAAATGAGACCCCTAAATTGAAAAACTTGAGTATGGTGTCGTTTCAAAGGTCGTTTCACAGTGTCGTTGTTGAGATTCAAAATTTACAGGACCTCAAGGTTAAATGGGACCCCTAAATTGAAAGACATGAGTTCGGTGTTGTTTCAAAGGTCGTTTCACAGTGTCGTTGTTAAGATTAAAATATTTTCAGGAAATAAATGTGACCCCTAAATTGAAAAACTTGAGTGTAGTGTTGTTTCAAAAGTCGTTTCACGGGGTGGTTGTTGATGTTTAAGTTGTTGTCTGCACGCCGCTGCGCCGGAGGTGTTTTCAAACTACGCGCGGACGAAGTCGCGCGCGGGTCATCTAGTCATATATATATTTTTTCTCTGTAATTTTATGATGACTAGTATTTGTATTATGTTATAATTTGTAATTTAATTTGTAAAATATGGATTTGTATTACTTATGTGAAATAAATGATTAATTATTAATTATTGTTATTAATTATTACAGGGATACATAGTAAAATATAGGATATGAAATATAAAATACTTATTACATAATACTAAGACTACTAATTTGTAGAAATAATACTTAGTTTAGGCTAGAATTTTGGGTATTGTTTAGAATCGTGCCGCACGAATTAAGGAGGGAGGGTGGGGGGGGAGGGTCGTAGGGGACGCCCCCCCTAGAGTGGGGATGTGCGAAAACTTATAGTTTTAGAGAAAAAAAATAAAGAAGTTTTGAGTTTGAAGTATGTTTTTTTTTGTGAGGTTAAGTATGAAGTTATATAATTGGAAGTGTCGGACTCCGGTATGGGCTCTCGCCAGTACTCTCGCGAGGTTGCCCCTGAGTATCGCTTCACCCATTCGACCTTCGCTACACTACGGAGGTCGACGGCTCGCTTCGCTCGCCACCTCCCCCCTTCGCTCCGCTCGGCCTCACGGGCTTGCTCCGCTCAGGGCCTCCCACGCCAGCTACTGGCTCCGCGTTTTTATATACACACTAGGGGCGTGAAGCACAAGACCACGTGGAGTCAGGGTGCTACGTGTCGGTTCTGTCACTTATTTTGAACCTAACCTACTCATGTCAGAATGCCCTGAGTCGATTCTGAGTCTCATACCGGAGTCCGACACTTCCAATTATAAAACTTCGTACTTAACCTCACAAAAAAAATCATACTTAACCTCAAAACTTCTTTATTTTTTTTTCTCCAAAACTATAAGTTTCCGCACATCCCCACTCTAGGGGAGGGCGTCCCCTACCCCACTCCACCCCTCCCTCCCACTCTCCCCCTTAATTCGTGCGGCACGATTCTAAACCTAACCCACCGAGTAAAAAAAGGAAGTTTTTTTATGCTGCTTAGAATGACGGAACAAGCAGATGGCCCACCTGATGATAAGCGGTACCCTCTGTCTATGAACAGTGCAATACCTCATAGGTCACGTCCACCTAGGACGCCTCCTATGTGGCATTGCACTGCGCCCGCCACCCTGAGACATAAAGATGAAAAGTCTCATGTGCCTGTAATTTCACCGGCACCCATACCCTTAAAGCCGGAACACAGCCATGCGAGCACTACTGCTTTGCTGCTGAAATAGGTATGGTGGTAGTACTTCCCCGGACGAACTCCTTCACAAAAGAGCTCTAGTACTACATCTCCGTCATTTATGAACTGATTTGTTATGTCGATATGCTTCCAGATTGGTCCTATTTTCATCAAAATCTGGTTCTGATGATGGGATCCACGCGGAGTTGAGGGAACTCCTCAGATATTAAAGGCACACATAAAGCGATTTCGGTATTTTCAGCAACAAGTCAAGCATGTGCATTCAGAAAGTTCCATTTGGTGAAGTGGAACTGATGAAGAAGACCAGAGATGGCCATTGGAACTACTCAATGATAAGTATTTCACGGGTGGCGATAAGGGTCAGTTTCCGATATCCGATTCAGCATAAATTTTGCATACCTGTCAAGTTCCGACGACATTACAATATGATGGTGACAGCGAGCTGATCTGATGATGGAGACGGAAGGTGGACAACGGAACTCCTCGATGGATAATAATAGACTGGCCGTGTATAGGCTCATTGTGATCAGCACACGGTTACGATCACTAATTTAAATAAAAGCTTGTATTAAAATACTAGTATTATTGAATATAAGTATTTTGTGAATACATTTTCACAAAATACTTATTTATATTAATAGCTTAATAATAGTTAGCTCAATATTAGTAACTTGTATTTTTTTTTTTACTGTCATATAATAATGTCTATTAGTAAGCTTACTTCTTCTAGAATATGCCTGCGACGCAGGAGGTTGCGGGTTCGATGCCCGCCTCGGAACAAATATTTGTACGATCTGCAGATATTTGTTCAGGGTGTTCTTGGTATTTTATATCTACATCTACATCTACACTAATATTATAAAAAGGAACAATTTGTATTTTTGTGTGTGTGTATGTTTGTAATGAATAAACTCAAAAACTACTGTGCCGATTTCAAAAACTCTTTCACCATTGGAAAGTTACATTCACCCTGAGTGATATAGGCTACCAGGGGCGAGGTTAGAAGGGGGGGGGGGGGGGAGGTTTTTCATCCTGAAACTACCCGTGCGAAGCCGGGACGAGTCGCTAGTGTATAATAACAAAATATCTATCTGTGTAATGTATTGTATTAAGTATATCAGTTATCTAGTACCCATAACACAAGCTCTGCTTGGCTTGGGGCTAGATAATGTTGTGTGAACTGTCCAGCATTATTTATTTATTTATTTTAATATGGTAGAAAATAAATAGTCCGTCTTTGTGACGAGTGTCTCAGGGGTTGAACATCGAGTGGGTTTTAATTTCCATCGAACACACAAATATGTTTTTCTTAAGATAAGAAAACAGAAATTTGCATAAGTGGAGAATGAACTTGATAGTCTACAACATAATACAATATTACGAATATTCAGACAAATAAAATATGTTTGTTCTTATTCTTAAATGTACATAATAATACTTAATAATGTTACTTGGCAAATAGCAATATCATATAAATAGGCAAGTAGTAGTGAAACATAATTTACTTTGAAACCTAGAAGCATCATCTACCAAGCTCCTACATTATCGTAGTGAAGTCAAAATAATTTACTTTGAAACCTAGAAGCATCATCTACCAAGCTCCTACATTATCGTAGTGAAGTCAAAATAATTTACTTTGAAACCTAGAAGCATCATCTACCAAGCTCCTACATTATCTTAGTGAAGTCAAAATGCGATTTTTATGCATTTTTGTAGCTGTTTCATTTTACGACTATGGTAAGCTGTTTGAATTTTTATTATACTAATTTTTTTAACATTGTTACACCTTTGTTTGAGCACGATCTCACCTGTTGGTAAGTGACCATGTGGCCGAATATGGAGCACAAAGGTACTTTTACTCATATTTATTCTGTGACAAAGGTCTAGAGGCACCTATTCACTCTAGCCTTGAATCTCTAGCATAGCAGCTCATGAACAGTTCTTCAGATAGCAAAAGTTGATTTCGCGAGAACTAGTAAACTTAACACACTTGTTTTAATTGATATCTCATAAATATCATCAGAGTATACAAGTGAGAGGTAGAGTCTGTACTCTACCTCTCACTTGTAGTGAGAGGTAGTGAGTGGTAGTGTAGTGTTATATATCGAGTCTCCTAGTTCTCGCGAAATCAACTTTCGCTATCTGAAGAAGTGTTGATGAGCAGTAATGGGCAAAAAACACCAACAAAATTGAATTTCGCTCCTAAAGCGTGAGCAATCAACTAAAATTCGCATTACCGTTTTAAAAAAATTAACGAATCATATAATTTTTTAGACAACCCACTCGAGATATATTTTCTAATATATTAAATCTAATATATAAAAGGCAATGTCCTGACTGACTGACTGACCGAGATCCAACGCACAGCCTAAGCCGCTTATCGTAGAGACTTGAAATTTACAGGGGTTGTTTCACGGTGTCATTGTTGAGATCGAAATATTTTAAGGATCTCAGGGTTAAATGGGACCCCTAAATTGAAAAACTTTAGTTCAGTGTCGTTTCAAAGGTCGTTTCACAGTTTCGTTGTTAAGATTAAAATATTTTCAGAAAATAAAGGGTAAAATGTGACCCCTAAATTGAAAAACTTGAGTGTGGTGTTGTTTCAAAAGTCATTTCACGGGGTGGCTGTTGATGTTTAAGTTGTTGTCTGCACGCCGCGCCGGAGATGTTTTCAAACTACGCGCGGACGAAGTCGAGCGCGGACGAAGTCGCGCGCGGACGAAGTCGCGCGCGGGTCATCTTGTTTAATATAAAATACTTTTCATCCATTAGACAGATGGGTGAAGGTCGTCTTTAGTGCGGATCTTAGACTACTAGTTATCTATAACATTGTACCATAATATCATCACAATGGGATTCCTGGTTCATTATTATAGTACCTGAAAAACTTTTTGTCAATACGTCCATAATGATATTTGATTTGTGTTGTTGTTCAGTTTTTGCTGATGATGCTGAGACCGTCAAGATGGACCCATTGGAGTTAATGACCATTCCTGATGATAGTGATAATCCGACGTACCATACGGTGAGGTTATGGTATACAAAGGACGAACAACTAAGCTGGCCTCGCTACAATGCCGAAAATCAAACTATCATCCACCTATATACCACAGACCGGTAAGAATTATATATATGTATAGGTCACAGTAGGGATTCTTCTCAATCAAATGTGCAATGTTCTTTCACACAAAACCGTTTGTTTTTTTTTTTTTTTTTTTTTATTAACTTTTTACTATTTAGAGTAAATAAATATCAAATCGACAAATAAAAATAAAAATAGAAATAAAACTTATGATAAACCTTTGCTAAGATATTTAACAGTTTCGATTGTGAATTTCGACAATGAAATAGTAAATAAATCAACATCGTCCTCCTTACATAATTCGTTGACTATCCGAAGAGCCTTTGTGAATGGCGCATGTCCGAGTCCCTCTCTGCTAAACAGTTGTTTGTTAGAGTCTAGTGCCTCCCTCTCTGCTAAACAGTTGTTTGTTAGAGTCTAGTGCCTCCCTCTCTGCTAAACAGTTGTTTGTTAGAGTCTAGTGCCTCCCTCTCTGCTAAACAGTTGTTTGTTAGAGTCTAGTGCCTCCCTCTCTGCTAAACAGTTGTTTGTTAGAGTCTAGTGTACCCCTGTCAGCAAAATTGTTGTTTGTTAGAGTCAAGTGCCTCCCACTCTGCTAAACAGTTGTTTGTTAGAGTCTAGTGCCTCCCTCTCTGCTAAACAGTTGTTTGTTAGAGTCTAGTGTACCCCTGTCAGCAAAACTGTTGTTTGTTAGAGTCTAGTGCCTCCCATTTTTTTTTTAATGAAACTAATAGGCAAACTAGCTTACGGCCCACCTGATGTAAAGTGGTCACCGTCGCTTATAGACACCGGCAACATCGGGGGGGTCCCTCTCTGCTAAACAGTTGTTTGTTTGAGTTTAGTGTACCCCTGTCAGCTAAACAGTTGTTTGTTAGAGTCTAGTGTACCCCTGTCAGCTAAACTGTTGTTTGTTAGAGTCTAGTGCCTCCCTCTCTGCTAAACAGTTGTTTGTTAGAGTCTAGTGCCTCCCTCTCTGCTAAACAGTTGTTTGTTAGAGTCTAGTGTACCCCTGTCAGCAAAACTGTTGTTTGTTAGAGTCTAGTGCCTCCCTTTTTTTTTTTATGAAACTAATAGGCAAACTAGCTTACGGCCCACCTGATGTAAAGTGGTCACCGTCGCTTATAGACACCGGCAACATCGGGGGGGTCCCTCTCTGCTAAACAGTTGTTTGTTTGAGTCTAGTGTACCCCTGTCAGCTAAACAGTTGTTTGTTAGAGTCTAGTGTACCCCTGTCAGCTAAACTGTTGTTTGTTAGAGTCTAGTGCCTCGCTCTCTGCTAAACAGTTGTTTGTTAGAGTCTAGTGCATCCCTCTCTGCTAAACAGTTGTTTGTTAGAGTCTAGTGCCTCCCTCTCTGCTAAACAGTTGTTTGTTAGAGTCTAGTGCATCCCTCTCTGCTAAACAGTTGTTTGTTAGAGTCTAGTGCCTCCCTCTCTGCTAAACAGTTGTTTGTTAGAGTCTAGTGTACCCCTGTCAGCTAAACAGTTGTTTGTTAGAGTCTAGTGTACCCCTGTCAGCTAAACTGTTGTTTGTTAGAGTCTAGTGCCTCCCTCTCTGCTAAACAGTTGTTTGTTAGAGTCTAGTGTCCCCCTGTCAGCTAAACAGTTGTTTTTGTTAGAAAGTCAAGTGTCCCCCTGTCAGCTAAACAGTTGTTAAAGCTAAACATCTCTCGGTATTATAATGTAGTATCCATGCATATTTTTAATTTGAATATTGTACTTGATTTAGTTAGTTAAACATCTAATCTAAGATTGGTAATTTTGCGTTATACCCTACCTTAATTATTATTTTTAATTTTATTATTCATGCCTGTTGTTATGTTGTGTTTATATTATTATGTATTTATTTTATGTATTATATGTAGGTTTGTATATATTCAATTATATGTGTATTTGTCAAGGTGATAACAACACTGTCCCATTCTTCCATATAGTCCTCTCTATCCTAAGGTTGTCTGCAAGAAATTGCTATAAGCGATAAGACCGCCCATTGTGTATTGTACACTGTAAAAATATGTTTAGGGGTATCATACCTAAACTGATGATATTTATGAGATACTATCATTAAAACATGTGTGTTAAGTCTCCTAGTTCTCGCGAAATCAACTTTTGCTATCTGAAGAAGTGTAGTGTGTAGTGTAGTGTCTGTGATGGGCAAAAAACACCAAAAAAATTGAATTTCGCGCCTCAAGCGTGAGCTGATAGATAGATAGATTAACTCTTTATTGTACACATATAAAACACAGAAATATAAAAAATAACAGAAACGAACAATGGGCGGTCTTATAGCTTATAGCAATTTCTTTCAGACAACCTTAGGATGGAGAGGACTATATGGAAGAATGGGACAGTGGTGTTATCACCTTGACAAATACACATATCATTAAATATATACAAACCTACATTATAAAATACATAAAATAAAAAAAATAAAAAGAGCTTTATTTCTACACAAAATACAAAATAAAAAAATATATACAGTTTTTTTTTTAACTAACTTTAGTGTAGACCGCCCTTGGCGGTATAAGCCTCCTCCAAGGCTCGCCAGTCTTCCCTAACTCTTGCTCTTCTCGACCAGAGTTTTCCAGCTACCTGAATGATGTCATCATTCCACCTTGTGTTTGGTCTTCCTCTTTTCCTTTTTATGCTTAGGGGTATCCAGTTAGAAATAATGTAAAATGTGTATGAATAAAATACATACATAAACAAAAAAACATACATAAATAAACATTTGTTCGTAAATACATAATAATATAAACACACCTTAATAAATATTCTCTTTCGGTTCTAGGATCAACGCACCAGTACACGAGGTGATTGCTTACAACAACGCTACATCATTGAAAAGCAGTAAATTTAACGCTAATCAAGCAACTATCATCGTATGTCACGGTTGGATGGGTTCTTGGGAGGGTACCAACGTAGTTAAATTGAGAAACAGTGAGTTTAGAAGTAATAAGTTTTTTGTGAAATAGTAGATTATGCACCATGGGAATAAAGCAGTGTCTTACGTCGCGGGCGGCATATTGAACCCTGAGCGTAACGAGGGACTGAGTTATATAGAGTCCTGAGTGAAGCGAAGGGTCAAGCTGCCCAAGACGAAGACAGGCTTTATTCCAGAGGAGCATACTCTACTTATATAGAGTCCTGAGTGAAGCGAGGGGTTCAAGCTGCCCAAGACGAAGACAGGCTTTATTCCAGAGGAGCATACTCTACTCTTTTCACACCTTCTGCGAGACAATAAAAATCCACTGAAAATCACAGCACCAAACACCGTCTTTTGTTTCACATTCTTTGTAGTACACTCTTGGTCTGTGTTCTTTGTAAAAGTTTTTTTTTTTGAGTTTTGTTTATTTTAGCCTGTTCGATTTTCGAACTAACCTCTTTACGATGCCATATGGACTTTTTTTACTCAGAGTTTTCCACGAGTTTCCACACGAATTTGACGTTCCGAAATCAAATCACTTTATTCCCTATGGAGTTTCATACAACTTTATGATCTCTTGGGAGATAATACTTTACTTTACGTTGAGGTTGCATGATATGTAATTGGACATTGTCGAGCAGGTGTTGTGTTTTTTTTTTCAATTCAGTCTTTTATAATGTTAGTGATTGTAACCGTGTGCTGATCACAATGAGCCTAAACACGGCCAGTCTACTATATCCATCGAGGAGTTCCGTTGTCCACCTTCCGTCTCCATCATCAGATCAGCTCGCTGTCACTATAATATTGCATTGTCATCGGAACTTGACAGGTATGCCAAATATCGTCTCAATAATAAATAAATAAATAAAGAATGCTGAACAGCTCACACACAAAACATTATCTAGCCCCAAGCAAAGCAGAGCTTGTGTTATGGGTACTAGATAACTGATATAACTAATACAATATATTACATAGATAGATATTTTTTATTATACATATCAAATACCCAAAACACCCAGAACAAATATCTGCAGATAGCACAAAAATTTGTTCCAAGGCGGGAATCGAACCGGCATTGAATCGTTCATGTTCATTATTCATATTCGTTTCATTATTAACCCCCGACGCAAAAACGACGGGGTGTTATAAGTTTGACGTGTCTGTGTGTGTGTGTGTGTGTGTGTGTGTGTGGCATCGTAGCTCCCGAGAGTATGAACCGATTTCAATATATGTATATTATTTGTTGGAAATGTGAATTTGTCGAGAGTGTTCTTAGCTATGTTTGATCAAAATCGGTTTAGCCACTTTTCGTTCAGTTCACTTTCTCACAGCAGCCTCACATTCTACTTTCTGTTTCTGTTCCGAATAACTGAACGAGCGAAGCGAGTTCTCCGAGTCAACTTGGAAGAATCGGCGTTTGTTTGTATGTATGTATGTATGTATGTATGTATGTATGTATGTATGTATGTATGTATGTATGTATGTATGTATATGTATATGTATGTATGTATATGAATGTTTGTAATTGTTTGACCGAGCATAACTTCCGAACCGTTAAAAGAAAAAAAGAAAGAGAAAACATTTACTTGTGTCAACAAACCATGGAAACAATATTCCACACAAAATGACACACACACACACAGAAACAAAGAAAAATAATACTAACTTGTGCCTCTTAGTACCAGCCATGCATCACTGATACAAATTGGCGTCCAGCTCAGCATTTGTTGTGTTGTAGCAACACAACGCTGATCTTCCGCTGAAACCATCTAAGTGAAAAACACGGATGTCTGTTTCACAATAAATAATTATACATAATTAATGAACAAATAATAATATTGAAGTATTTAATAAAATAAAAGACGTGATCTGATCTTCATGAAATTTGATTGTGGGGTAGATAGTATTGGTACAATTTGTTGGTAAGGTTATGAGCTATATCGGTCGGGGGGTTGTTGAGATATTGGGGTCCGAGAGGGGGTAAATAAAAGTGAGAATATCAGATCAAATTTGGTGCCATATGAAAGCTTAGCCTCGCTTAGAAATTTCTATAATTTTTTAACTTATGTAGTTTTTGAGATATTAGGGTAAATCAAAAATGAAAAAAACGAAAACCTCTAGGTTACTTTCACTAATACTACAACGCTGAAATTTGGTATGTTTGTAGCTTTTATGACACAAATACTGGGAAAAGTCTAAAATTGAAGAATTACATAACTTGTACTCTATAAAACAATAGCCAGTATATAAGACCCATTGATGACCTCCCGTTTCTAAGAATTCGAACGACGTTGTAGGTCTAACTTATCGAACTTAGATATTTTTTCGAAATAAATAAGGTAACCTACCTAAATCGCGTGTATTCGCAAGGTCTCAGTTCGGGGCGAACTACTAGTGTTACAATGAGGGGTTTTCGCGGACATTTCAAATCGTGCGCTAATAGATGGCGCTGCTTTGAACCTAGCTTTCAAAATAAAGTGAGATGTCAAAGTCAACGACGTAGTGATAAATTTCGAGGTATTTTGTTACTATCACACAAAAGCACAGACAATGCATTTGTTAATTCTGACAAGCATACTTGAGTCAGCGCCATCTATCAAGCCAAGTTGAACTACTTTTATTTTATTTTATTCGAAAATGAAAAGCCCTCATTTTCAACAGTAATCCTCGACGCTTATCCGGGTGCCAACGTGATCATCGTAGACTGGAGCGCAGGCGCAGGTACCGTCATCTACCCGGCCGCCGTCTGCAACACTGTCTTTTGTGGTAAATACTTTTTTTTTTATACTACTTGATTGCCGGAACAAGCAGATGGCCCACCTGATGTTTAGCGGCCTATGAACAATGCATTATCACATAGATCACGTCCACCTAGGACGCGCCCTATGTGGCATTGCACTGCGCCCGCCACCCTGAGACATAAAGATGAAAAATCTCATGTGCCTGTAATTTCACCGGTTCCTTCAAACCGGAACACAGCAATGCGAGCACTACTTCATTGCGGCAGAAATAGGTATGGTGGTAGTACTTCCCCGAACGAACCAAAGGGTGAAACGGGACCCTATTACCACAGATAAAAATAATACTATACCTATTACTAAGGCTCCGCTGTCCGTCCGTCTATCACCAGGCTGTATCTCATGAACCGTGATATTGAGACAGTTGAAATTTTCACAGATGGTGTATTTCTGTGGCCGCTATAACAACAAATACCTACTAAAAACAGAATGATATAAATATTGAAGGTGGCTCCCATACAAAAAACTTGTTTTTTTTTTGCAGTTTTTATAGATAATGGTACGGAACCCTTCGTGCGCGAGTCCAACTCGCACTTGGCCAGTTTTTTAATTTGCTGTTGCTTTCGGCAGGAAAACATCCCCAAAATTTCTATGGTTTACACAAAAAGCCTACTGCTTCCGCACGCCCGAAACGAACTTAATAATTCTTTCACAATATTAAGACTGGGCCACCGCCAGGCAGAAATCTTCGTACAAAAAAAAAGCGGCCAAGTGCGATGCGGACTCGTCCATAAAGGGTTCCGTAGTAGCAAGTAACATATTTTTTAGTTTTATCATTTTCTTATTTTAGAAGTTACTTTCGGGGGGGGGGGGGGGGGGGGGGGGGCGACGACGACAACACATTTTAAGTGTGTCTCTCGCGCAACAATGGAGAACACAAAAGGGTCAAAATTTTACATTGAAATATACCTAACATCAAAGCACCTACGTACGTTATATTAGTTTTTATCTCACGTAAATACATGCAGTATTACCGAAGTTATCACTGCGCAAAATTTAGACCACTTTTTAAATTTCCGAGATTACGCGCGCTCCTTCCGTGACGTCACGTCTCGCGTGGTAGGCCGCGCGCGCCGTTCGCCATAGTGAAACTCATACAAATAAAGACACGCGCGTGCGTTTTGTTTTAATTCTGTTGCCCAAATAGTACATGTTTGTTACTTTGTTATTGTTGTAACAAACTATATAAAGATATCCCTACTTATTTTCATTTTTTAGATTCCTGTACCTTAAGTTATAACGGATTGGAAGAACGGTTTGAGAAAGGCCAGTCGGACAATCTGACAAGAGTGGATAGCTTGATGGTGGCTAAATATTTTATTTAAAAACGGACAAGTTCGAGTCAGACTCGCGCACGAAGGAATCTTTACCATTATCTATAATAAAACCGGCCAAGTGCGAGTCAGACTCGCGCACGAAGGGTTCCGTACCATTATCTATAAAAACGGCAAAAAGAACACGTTTGTTTTATGAGAGCCCCCTTATATATTTATTTTATTCTGTTTTTTAGTATTTGTTGTTATAGCGGCAATATGAATACATCATCTGTGAAAATTTCAACTGTCTAACTACCACGGTTCATGAGATAAAGGCTGGTGACAGACGGACAGACGGATAGCGGAGTCTTAGTAATAGGGTTCCGTTTTACCCTTTGGGTACGGAACCCTAAAAACAAGGATTTTTACGACTGCCGAAATTCGTGGAATAAACCATGGAATTAACTGAGCACAATAAAAAAATATATCTATGAAATATATTGTATTAAGTATATCAGTTATCTAGTACCCATAACACAAGCTCTGCTTAGCTTGGGGCTAGATAATGTTGTGTCAACTGTTCAGCATTTTTAATTTATATGATAAGCACAAAAATATTTATGAACCTAAAACTGAACCTAAGTGACAAACATGTGCAAATTTAATATTAAGAAGAAGTGATAATTTTGAATTTAATTGATAATTACTATTTAACAAATAATTAAGAATTTAGAAAATAATTAAGAATTTAATTAATATAATTTAGAATATAATTGAGATTTATCAATATGTATATTTAAAATTTGGGAATAAATGGCTTATTATTATTATTATTATGATAAGCATTATTTGTTATAAGTACTTAACACTTTTTACTTAAGTACTTAATAAATATAAGTAGCAGATTTTTATACCTACTTGATACCTATACCGATACAAGATACCTATTCGAACTTTAAACTGAATGTGGTAAGTATTAGTAACTTGATGGACTGATAAAAATATAACTAACCGCTATAATAATAAAATTATCCTCAGGTTTTGTTAGTTAGGTACCTACCGGTACCTACCTATGAACAATCTATTTTCCAAGGTAGGTACCTAGGTACTTACTATACCCTGGTTCAGAATTCGAGATATTTTTTGTAAACAAAGGGTATCCCCTTATCCTTATCCTTATCCTTATCCATAGCAAAAAAATAGGTACTAATAAGTTAGTTTATTAAATTAGGCCAAAAAACAGGCTTGGCGAGTTATTCTAACTCAGATCTGATAAACTATAATGTAATCAATATTTTGTCGTATATATTTTTGAGTTATTTTGGTTATTAACAAAGTTATCAAGCAAAAATATTTTTTTTAGTATAAAATATTTCATGTCACTTGGAACACTGCAGAGATTCTAAACAATTGGCTTGTTTTGAAAGCCGTGTTAGAATAAAAAGAGTATATGCTTTTGATATTGATCGTTTTGTTCGGTGTAAATTCATTTTTCTGTTTTTTGAGCGTGTGACAACTGTCATTGTGTGTTTAAAAACGAAATACAAGCTCAAGCTTAGCTTTTATTTATATCAGTAGTAAAGTAATTGGGCGTTCTGGTCCACTTCGCTGTCGCTCGTGGTCCATTCCGCTCAATTACAGAGTTTTTTTTTTTTTTTTTTTTTTTTTTTTTATTATTTTACCTTTTTATCTTTGTCTTAGAGCAGCAGGCGCAGTGTAATGCCAAGGACGCGTCCTAGGGACATTAATAGTACTAACGTAAAAAATGTAAGATGAAAGAGTCTTAACAGTTTAACAATAACATAGGTACCTAACCAGTATTATAACCATAATCAGTATAATGGTTATGCGATAAAGAAATGTATTAGGTTTCATGTCTCACACTTACTCGTTTGTTACTTAGAATTCTGCTGTTATGCTGAGGACGCATTATTGCATGCCGTTATTAGATGCTCATATAGGTATACCATGCTTTACGTATTTAGCAGGACAGTCCACAGTTCATTATTATTTTAAGTTATCATTGAGAAAGAATGACGAATAAAAAAAATATAAGATGATTATTTTGAAAAGGCAAATAATAAAGGTTTGTAAATAATTTTTTTTTTTTTTTTTTTTAAATACTGCTTTGGTTGGTGGATCAAGCAGATGGCTCACCTGATGCGGTACCCTCTGCCTATGACCAGTGCATTACCACATAGGTCACGTTCACCTAGGACGCACCCTATGTGGTATTGCACTGTGCCCACACTAGGTAACAGTAAACAAAAATGAAAACTAAATTCAGTACCCTCTGCCTATGACCAGTGCATAACCATATAGGTCACGTTCACCTAAGACGCATCCTATGTGGTATTGCACTGTGCCCACACTAGATAACAGTAAACAAAAATTAAAACTAAATTCAGCGGTCGCAGTTTTTTTCTCTTCTGGAAATCCACCGAATCTGAGAGTAAATATCTACCTAATATCCTGAAAATGTAAACTTATGGTTCATCGTTACAGCCTTATAAATCCATATACGTGTGTTTTGATGTCTCAGGAAGAATCAGGTTAAGTGTAACGAAGTCAACAACAAGTGTGTCCCACAGTAGTGATATTTCTCATCCTCAGCATTATCGTCTTACAGAGTAATTATATTATACATTGGCTACTGCTTATGAACAAACAAAATCGAAAACATATAAGAAGGTTCATACTCATTTACATTCCAAAATATAATAAGAATATACATTTTGTAAGTAAATAAGTAGGTACACTGAACTACTATACTCACCAGTGGTACTTGTATAGATAAGAGACTCATAATTTCACCCTCACTATTGATGATCTCTGTAGCGCGTTGGTAGAGTAGCTTGCTAAGGTGTGAGAGGTTGTGGGTTCGACTCCCTATGCGAGACAAATGTTTTGTATGATTTTTAAATATTTGTTTCGAGACTGAGTGTTGTGTTACCATGGTAATCATAGTTCCTGATACTTACAACGCAAAGAATCCTAGTGAGGAACTAGGATGACTGTTGGAGTTATGCTATGTTACTATCAAATGCAAATATTTTCTGCTAACAAACAGCCTATAGCTTGGTTCACATACTCTTATAAAATATAGTTTGATCAAACAGTATCAAGGTTGTGAAGTAGGTCTTATTGGATTCTTAGAAATTGTATTATTACTAATTTGATGTTTTGTTGTTATAAGTTGCAGTCAATAATTAAAACATACAGCATTGAAACTTTCTAGACTAGATTTTCTTGACTAGAGTCAAAATATGTATCGTTCTTGTCTAACATTTTATTCCAAAACGTTGTTTATCTGTCCTAGGAATATTTATTTCTATCTCTCTCTCCATCTCAACTCATCTCATATAGAGTTTGTATTACGTTAGTGTATACATAACATTTACTTACCAAGCATGGAGATACTTACCTACATAAATGTATCCACAATACACAAAGGTTAGCTGGTAGA
Organism: Operophtera brumata; assembly: GCA_932527175.1. Lineage (NCBI taxonomy): Eukaryota > Metazoa > Arthropoda > Insecta > Lepidoptera > Geometridae > Operophtera > Operophtera brumata. The sequence continues at coordinate 26,509,293 of OW052239.1, read as the reverse complement.
GAATGCTTCTTAGCATTAAGTTCGCCTGTGTACATTGTTTGTTTTGTGCAATAAAGAATATTCTATCTATCTATCTATCCTTCCAATAGGTATTATAATAGGTTGATTATGATACCTATTGATTTACATTTATTTCAAAACAGTAAATGTAAATTGGTAAAGTCAGAACTAACTAGTTTGAAATATATTTTGTATGATGACTACAACATTTTGTGTTCAACAATGTTGCAATATAGCGGCTTACTTTGTCGTCAAATAACAATCAACGAATTTGATATATTTGTTTGTCATGACATATGGTTATTTTATAAAAACGTAGCAACATGGATTATAAACATTTTTATCAGAGGGTGGCATGTCAAAATAAAAAAAGCAAGTGAAAATAGGTCAGACAACATTATATTAGTTTTTTTAGGGTTCCGTACCCAAAGGGTAAAACGGGACCCTATTACTAAGACTCCGCTGTCCATTCGTCTGTCTTTCTGTCTGTCTATCACTATGCTTTATCTCATGAACCGTGATAGTTAGACAAAATGATTTTTTCACAGATTATATATTTCTGTTGCCTCTATAACAACAAATACTAATAAACATTTAAGAGGGCTCCCATACACCATACGTGATATTTTGTCGTTGTTATAGATAATAGTAATGATAATGGTGATAATGGAACAGAACCCTTTATGCGTGAGTCCGACTCGCACTTGGTCGGTTTTTCAATGTTCATTAGTCGTCAATTATAACTAACAGCAATGATGATGATGATGATGATGCTGATGATGATGATGATGATGATGCTATTTTATTTATCTTATTAACATTATCTTATTTAAATTCTTGTTTACAATAATTGGTAACGTGCAAAATAAAATATACTTTTTGATTCAACATTATTGATAAAATGTTTGCTATATGTGATTTCAATTTTTGCTTGATCTAGCAAAATGCTTATATAAAAACAGTGTATGGATTGAATCGAATTAAAATCAGTCTATTCGTCAAGCGATCAGAATCAAGTGCTGTACGAGTGTCATCCCAGTGATTCTCCGCCCGCCCACTGCTGCCACCTGAAGTGCCACCCGCCCAGCTGCACTAGCCGCCTTGCAGTACAACGCTACTACGCTGCTAGTACTTCTGCCTCGACGCAGTCACCACATATTCAAGCATTCTCTACCGCTGCCTACCCACTGCGATATCAACACCATCAACGAAAATGTTCGTAAGTTTACTCTGTTATTATTTGCTATGTTTTGATGACCCCTGTGGCGTGGCGGGCGAACGTTCGCCTGCGACGTAGGAGGTTGCGGGTTCGATTCCCGCCTCGGAGCAAATATTTGTGCGATTTGTAGATATTTGTTCAGAGTATTCTGGGTATTTTCTATATAAAAAATATCTATCTATGTAATATGTTTTATTAAGTATATCAGTTGTCTAGTACCCATAACACAAGCTCTGCTAAGCTTGGAGCTAGATAATGTTGTGTGGAACTGTCCAGCATTATTACTTGTATTCTATACTCTGGTTATTCGAGATATTTTTTGTAAACAAACAAATGTCGAACAAAACAGACAAGCCAGCGAAATTTTTTATTTTTTTTTTTTGCTTGGATCATGTTTTACTGGTAGTGTAGTGATCCGTGGCTTCTCCTACGACTAACACAAACCAACTACCTACCACTCACATGCCCGCGCAACTTTCATTCCAGAAAAAATAATGTCCCAAGATGTTTGCGAATTTAGGAGCCAAATTTTACACGGTCTTAACTGCCCACGCTACAATTTGAACATTTGCAGACGTCTTTTGTTATTTTGTTCTAAATTTGAATTTTAGACGACTATGGGTATATCCTGCGATTAAATTCGATAGTAGAATAATTTTGTCACGTATTAACACCGGTCTGATGAAAGGAAAATGCTCGAAAACACAACAAAAAAAAGTTTGAAAATTCAGTTCCCAATTGCGGTACAAAATCTCTACTTTTCTTTCGGTTTTTCTGGAAACTTTTTGCATATTTTTGCTTGATAATTTTGTTAATAACTGAAATAACTCAAAAATATATACCACAAAATATTGATTACTTATCATATCTGTTGCCAACTGACAGTTTATTAAACTAGAATTTAAGGTAGATATGTAAGAAGTGTTAATCATAAGGTAATTGTATTAAATAATGTAAATTGTATTGAATAAACGCTTTACAAAACACCATATGAGCGCGTACTCGAAATCACTATATATATTCGGCCGTTACCGCGAATTGTCGTCTGTGGACTGGCTACTTTTCGCCTAAGTAGTACGTCCTGCAACAGTTCGGTGTGTAGTACGTACGATCTCGCGCGCACGGACCCTCTCTAGTTCGCGAACTCGGCGTCGTTTTTATGTGAAAACGTACGCCGAGTCGGCCGCTTTAAATGTGTAGTTAAAGTGTGGGGATCGCCTAATCACAAGATTTACCGGACGCCAAGACAGTAGCCCGTGCCGCGAACCGCCGAACTCGGTCCCCTTCAAAGGGAAGCCCCGAGCTAGGCATCGCGGTGCCGGTGAATCGCCTCGGCGCCCCTTGGTCGCGCGCCTAGGCGATTGCCCACGGACCTTTTTAGGTCCCCCTCCGCCCTCGTTCCCCTCGTGTTTGTTTTTCGCGTAGTGAAATAGACACTTAGTGCCTCGGGCCGCAGTTTGGCGTCCTGTATATTGCATACGGGGCCCAAAATGTCGGGTCGAGGTACGCCCTCTGGAGAGGGATCGGCCCGCGGCCGCTCCCCTCCCCCGCGCCCTCGCAAGGACTCGGTGGCCGACTCGTCGGACACGGAAGCACCCCGCAGCGGACCATCTAGCCGCGCCTCAAGCTCGAGCCGCGAGCGCTCGCGTTCGCAGGCCTTGAGGTTCGACCAACAAAGGATCCTGGACAGATTCTACGAAAAGAAGAAGATGACCACCGGCACCCCCGTGCCCTCCGCCTCGGCACCAACGTCGCCAAAAAAGGACATGCCCCCCCCACCCTCCAAGAAAACCACACCTCTGCCGAAGATGAAGCCCTTATCACCGAAGAGGCAGATCGAGCAGAGTTACATCATCCTACAGCGACTCATCGAGAGTAAATGCCTGCCACCTAAGTACCTCGGTGTACTACGAAACGCATTAGAAGAGGACGAGAAGGGCCTCCCCGACCAACCTACCCCATCGGAAGAAGAGGCGTTGTTGCTTGAGAAGTATCGCAGCATGCCGATCCCCGGAACCCGCAGGAAGCGCAGTGAGGGTGAGTCCACTGATACCATTTCTAAGAGAGCCTGTGCAAACCCCCCTCCCCTCACCCCCTCTGAGTTATCTCAGCAAAAGCCCAGTCAGAGCCTACCGACGTCTCCTATGTCCGTAGAAAGTAGCTCAGTATCGTACGCAGCGGCGGCAACTGGCCGCGCCGCGCGCGCGATCCACCCCACAGATAATCAACACTCCATATCTACTGTCGTACCTACTTCATCGGCACCGCCCGGCGTATCTACTACGACTCAGAACGCTACGGCGCCGTTGAACTCGAACTTGCCCAAAAACGTACCTACCGCTAACGTACCTACTTTTAGATATCCCCCGATAGTAGTAGAAGAGATGGCAAACTGGGCCACTCACTTCAGGACGCTGAAGGCAAGCCTGTGCCACGCCCCCAATGCCCGCCCCTTCGGGAAAGGAGTGCGGTTCTCCCCTACCACAGACAAAGAATACCGCGTCGTGCAGGACTACCTCACCGTACTCGAGCGCTCAGAAAAAGTCGTGTGGTTTTCATACTCGCTGCCTGAGGACCGTAGCCTTAAGGTGGCAATACGAGGACTACCGGCCGACACCCTCCCCAAGGACATTGAGGAGGAGTTCAGAAACCTAGGCTTCATACCGGAGTCGATAAGAGCCATTCAGGCGTCGAAGGGCCGCCCGGGCTGTATCTTTTTCGGCATGTTTAAACACTCACCAAACCTCACCCCGGACATCTATAACATCACTGAGCTGCTGTGCATGCCTGGCGTCATCGTGGAGGCATGGGAGGGCAAGAAGGGCCCGTCTCAATGCCACCGGTGCCAGGCATTCCGTCACAGCAGTCATAACTGCCACCGCCCTCTGGCATGCGTGCGATGCGGAGGCCCACACTTCGCAGGCGTATGCCCCCGACCGAGAGAAATGCCCCCGACTTGCATAAATTGCGAGGGGCCACACACCGCGAATAGCAAGAGCTGCCCCGCCTTCAAGAAAGAAGCGAGAAACAAGCGGGCTGGCACCACCGCGACCACAGTCGCAAAGCCCACCTACCGCCGCGAGGGAACGCGTACAGACGCCAGGAACCCGGCCTCCGAACCGCCCGCACCGCCCCCACAGACGCCCTTGAAGTCCTCGGGACACTCCTTGATGGCCCCGGCAAACGCCCACACTCCGAGAACCGTCCAACTACCTAAGCAGAAGCGGCTTCGTAAGAAGCGGAACAAGACCGCAGAAGCAAACTGGGAATCAGACGCCCCTCCTACTCGGGACCCGAGGCCCCCTCGGCTCCCAACTCCAGCAGTGGCCCTCACCCGGACCTCTGCACCCCTCTCTGGAACAGCTCCGCCTGCCCAGGGCCTCTCCAATCCAAAAGGCCGAAGACCCCGCCTGCCACCCTCAGCTCAAACACCACGACCGGTACAGCAGCTCCCGGGGTACGACAGCGCGCGCCTGGAACTGCTAGACACGGCCATTCAGATCCTGCAAGAGGTGCTCCAGGCCCTCCGGACGGGGACGGACCCGATCCCAATCGTACTGAGCGGGATGGGGAAACTGTTCCAGGTGGGGAGCTGAGGATCCTCTTCTGGAACGCTAGGGGCCTCAAGAGTAGAGACAGGAGCAAGGTCTTGCTCTTGAGGCCCCTACTGAGGGAGCAGGACATAGACGTGGCGCTCCTCTCTGAAACAATCCTGAAGGCCACCGACACAGTGAAGTTTCCCGGATACATCAGCTACCGACAGGACGAGCTCAGCCAGGATGGCAGACCCTTCCGAGGCCTCCTGGTTTTGGTCAAGAGGAAGCTTGTCCACCAACCACTACCGACGCTGGATCTGGTGTCGATGAGGGCCCTGGGGGTAGAAGTATGCTCAGATGGCCACCCACTCCAGATATACGCGATCTACAAGCCCCCAGGGGAAAAACTGGAAGCAGCAGACCTCGCAAAGCTTTTACCATCCGCACCAAGCGCAGCCATAATTGCGGCCGGGGACTGGAACTGCAAGCACCCGTCCTGGAACTCGAACACCTCAAACCCGGACGGGGGCCGCCTCCGCAGACACGCAGACAGTCGCGGCTACGATGTGTCCGGCCCAGAGACCCCGACCCACTACCCAGACCAGACAAACCACAGACCAGACGTCATAGACGTGGCGGTCCACAAGGGTCTCCCTTTCTTCCCGAGGGCAGAAGTGCTCCTGGATGAGCTACTGTCCGACCACCAGCCGGTCCTCCTGCGACTGGAGACCAGGCCAACGACCTTGCGTCCCCTGCCTCGGAGACCGGGAATCGACTGGCTCAAGTTCGCGGATATCATCCAGGGCACCACACCAACAGGGCCAGTGAGCACACCGGAGGAGGTAGATGACCTCACGGTCCGGCTCACAAGTGCCATACAGACGGCCATAAAGGAAGCCCAAATCCCTGTCCGGCCAGACAGGTTACCAAGAACCCCTGCCCCCCCCCCCCCCCCCCTGCCAAACTCCTCAAAGAGAAGCGTCGCCTCAGAAAGGAGTGGCAGAGGACACGAGATCCCAAACTCAAGACGAGATTAAACGCACTCTGCGAGGAGGTGAAGGCAGAACTGCGAGAGGATAGCGCCCGGACGTGGGAGGGAAGAATTGCCGAAGCCTCCGACGACTGGTCATCGCTCCATAAGCTCTGTCGTCAGCTGAGGAGCATCCCAACCCCCATAAGACCACTCACCCACGGGGACGGCCACCCGAGGTACCGAGCTGAAGACAGAGCTGAGATCTTCGCGGAAAGCCTAGAACGGCAGTTCAAACCCAATCCTGACAAAGACCCGGAACACACAAGAGAGGTGGAAGTCTTTGTCAGATCATATCTCCAAGAAGATGAGCCTGAGACCACAGAGGCAGGCGCAGAAAAGTTGTTTTTCTCACCAGGGAAAGTCCAGAAAGCAGTACGAAGGACAAAGCCGCGGAAGGCCCCTGGTGAGGATGGAATAACAAACGCCGTTCTGAAGCATCTCCCTCCCAAAACGATCGCATCGATGACCCGCCTGTTCAACGGGATTCTGCGCTGTGGCTACTTTCCCAGCCCGTGGAAAACAGGTCGGGTCATCATGATCCCGAAGGCCGGCAAGAATATACTTCTCCCGGAAAGCTATAGGCCGATCACCCTCCTTTCGAGCGTATCGAAAGTGTTTGAAAAAATGCTGTTAGAGCACTTGAATCCCCACATCATACCACGGCCAGAACAATTTGGATTCCGGTCGGGGCACAGCACCACTCTTCAACTGTCCAGGGTACTGCACCACTTGACAGTGGCACACAACAAAAAAGAGCAGTCGGTGGCAGTATTCCTGGATATGGAAAAAGCCTTCGACCGGGTCTGGCACTCGGGGCTCATTTTCAAGATAGCCAACTCACCGACACCAAGACGGGTGGTGAGGATTATCGCCTCCTTCCTAGAGGGAAGAACGTTCCGGGTGTGTGTAGAGGGAGTCACATCCACAGAACGCGGAATCGAGGCCGGAGTGCCCCAAGGCAGCTGCCTGTCGCCGGTGTGCTACTCCAAGTACACCGACGACATTCCAAAGACGGAGGACGCACTCCTGGCGCTGTACGCCGATGATGCTGCCCTCGTCACCTCCTCCATCAGACTACACCACGCCGGAACGAAGATGCAGAGAAATCTGGACCTACTCCCGGCCTGGCTATCCAAATGGCGACTGTCTGTAAACGTGGGGAAAACGCAGGCAGTCGCCATATCAAGAAAACACCTCGCGCCGAAGACGCTAACTCTGCAGGGGCAAGAGATCAGCTGGTCCCGCACGGCTAAATACCTTGGAGTGACCATAGATCGAGGTCTGACTATGGCACAACACTCAAAGACTGTCAGAAACTCCGCTGGGGCGGCCAGAGCCATACTGAAGCCGGTCCTTTGCTCAGCTCTCCCACTACGCGTCAAGCTGGCCCTCTATAAGACGTACGTCCGCCCGCGTTCAACATACGCGGTCCCCGCGTGGTACGCTCTGTTGGCCGAGACCCACAGACAGAAACTACGAGCCCAACAGAACAAATGTCTACGCACCATAGTAAACGCGCCGTGGTTCGTACGCAACGCCACCATTCAAAGGGACCTCCAAGTGGAAGAGCTCGACCGCTTCATAGGCCGCCTGGCAAAGGGGATGTTCGACCGTGCGGCTCACTCCTCCTTCCAGCACATCAGGGAACTCGCCCCGGCCTTTGAGAGACCAGCACGCTCAAAGGCCTACCCACGAGAACTGGCCCAGGGCTTTGATGACCAAAAGTCCGAGGAGGCCATCAACGATCACCCACAAATCCCCATCTCTCACCCCCCTCCCCCACCTACCTCCCACTTGCACAGGGCGGACGCCGGTTTGCTACCGGCGCCCCTCTCTTAGTTAGGTGGTTAACTCTGTGGCTCGTACGAGCCGTCAAGAAGACCCCCCAGTCGATACTGGGGGAGCTGATCACCGCAGTAAGGGGCCCAACGCCCGGAACTGCGTCCCCCACGCCGGCTTCGCCGGCGTGTGAGACGACATAGACGTGTGAATTGTCGTCATTCACCGCTGGCCGGCGTCGAGTACGCACGCATACCTCTCTCCGTTTCAAGTACTAAGTTGTTTCATTTTGAGTTTATACCTACAGTTCATTTCCTAACAATAGGCTGAGGCAGGAAGCAAGTATTCGCCACAGTGTATGGTCCTAGCGAACCGCATTGAATCAGAAGATATTTTGAAGAAACAAGTCACTTGAAAAAAGAAGATTTCGTCAGCACCAGCCAACGCGTCATTGTTGGGCTACCTACCAGTGAGGTGCAACTGTACAAGTCGACATCTGGAGTCGTCGGGTATTGCTGCTGGAGGAGCCGGGCGTTGTTGGAGTGCCAGAGGACGAAGATCATCATCAACGGAGGAGCGTCAGCCAACGCGCCTTTGTTGGGCCATCCTTCAGTGAGGTGCAACCGTTCGGCGACATCGGGGGTCGTCGGATACTGCTGCTGGAGGAGCCGGGCGCTGTTGGAACGAGGCGTCGCGCAACTCAACGTCGTGTCAGCGGGGCCGTGCGGGAGGCGTCTCCGTGAGGTGCAAGACTGCTGGCAGGTGGCCAGTGGACACTGCTGCGGAGGAGTCCAGACGGCCAGGGTGGACCACAGAAGAGGAGGCGCAAGAAATAGTCTAAACGGGTCCTTTTTAGGGCTTTTCTTGTTTCTACGCGGTGAAGTCGCGGCCTTCAATCTGACCCACCTAACGGTGCCAACCGGGGGATTGGTTTTTGGCTAACGCCTTAAGGCGGGGTAACGAACCGGACGACGTTACCAATACGCCTTTTTCAAGGCGTTAAACAGTCCAAAAGAAGAAAGTCAATCGAGTCCTTTTCAGGACTACTGTTTCTTAAGTACGAGGTGAAGAATCTCAACGGAAGAGGAGCTGTCCCAGGAAGACAAAGTCAAACGAGTCCTTGTCAGGACCATTCTGTTTACTTTCTGTTTCTTAAAGCGTTGTGAAGAAACGCAAGGATGAGCGTCGTAAAGACCAGAAGCAAGTCAAAGGCACGGAAGCCAGACACGAACGAGACCTCCGAGGAGGAGACATCGGAATACACCACAAGCACTGACAAGAGCACAGAGCAGACCACGAGCACAGAAAGCTCTGATCATAAAAACACAAAGAAAAGAGAGAAGAGACTTGACCAGGAGAAGTCTGAAGGTACGGTGGTCAATCGTAGGTTGACTGGTTCTAAGACATCGATAAGTTCAAGCAAAAGACGAGAATTAGAAGCAAGACTGGAACTAGAACAGAAAGTGAAGGAACTAGCTGATGCTGAAGCAGCCCTTGCCAAAACCAAGATGGAACTTATACAACTAGAAGATAGAGACGATGTGTCTACAAACTTTAGTAGCGAAAGTAACGACGAAATGGTCGACGAATGGGTCGAGCAATCAGCGAAACGAATGAGCAAACCCAAGAACAAAGCCAAGAAAAGTGAAGGCATCGGCGACCTTGCTTCGGCCATCATGGACGCAATCAAGAGTACGAAATCACCCAAGACGCCGCCAAGATATATCAATGAACTTCATCTATTCGACGGCGATCCACGAGAATGGATTTCTTTCCGCGCTACCTACGTAGATACGGCAGAGTACTTCTCAAACGTCGAGAACGTGGCACGATTGCGAAAAGCCGTACGAGGGCAAGCAAGAGAATCTGTAAAGTCCATCATGTACACTACACAACACCCGGAAGAAATCATAGAAGCCTTACAGAGAAGATTTGGCCGACCTATTCACTTAATTAAAAGCGAAATAAATACATTGGAAACGCTTCCCGCTATGACGAGTGATGTCGTATCGATGGGTATCGGCGCATTCGCGAGCGCCGTAGCAAATAGCGTAAGTAAATACAATCAAACAAATGAATAAAATTGAGTACCTATACTCGTACGACGTGTCCGAGAAAATCATTGAAAAAATGAACATCATGGTCAGATTCAGATGGCACGAGTATAGATCGGCGCATGAAGAGGAACCCATATTGTTGTCTCTTTCCACGTTTCTAAACAAAATAGCGAATCAATTCGAAGCTTACGACATACCGGCGACGCGAATAAAGAAAGAAATTAGAAAAGACTTCAGAGGGAGAGCACCCCCACGTAACCGAGTAAACGCCGTATGTTGCTCATCCGAGTCCGAGCAGGAGTCTGAAGACGAACAAGCGACCGACTTTCAGTCGGATTCAGAATACGAAGAAGAAAGACGGATCGTCTTCGCGGCCACAGAACAAAAGTGTCCTCTCTGCAAAGCAGGACATGAGTTGCCTAAATGCCCACGTTTCGAGGCACAGAGCATCAAAGAGCGATGGGAAACCGTCAAGAAAACGAAAGTCTGTTTCAAATGCCTCAAAACCAGCCACAGAAGCATTAACTGCAAAGCAAAGACATGCAACAAGAACGGATGCACTAGACGTCATCACTTAATGCTACATAACGAACCCACTCCTCTAGTTGAACAACCAGAAAACGGAAACCAAATCGTTTCGGTCAACCATGTGGGAGCCACCAGAGCATACCTGAAAATCCTCCCCGTGGAACTAACGGGACCCACTGGATCAACTACAATAGCCGCATTACTCGATGAAGGATCGACCGTAACGCTGCTATTAGACGAAGTGGCCGACAGAATCGGGGCAAGCGGACCAAAAAGTGAGCTGTCTATAGAAGGCGTCACCGGCCATATAATGCGAGCGGATCAATCGAGAAAACTGGATCTTCGGATCAAAGGCACTCTGACTCGAAACTATGAAAGTATCACAGCTTACACAATCAAGGAGCTGAACCTTTCCCCTCAGGCCGTGAGAAAAGATGACATAGAAGACTGCCCCCATCTGAGCGATATAAAAGATCAATTAATCTACGAAAAAATGCGCCCCTCACTGCTGATCGGGCAAGACAATTGGCACTTGATAGTCACCAGAGAACTCAAGTCAGGAAACGCCACTAAACCTGTGGCCTCGCTTACCAAATTGGGTTGGACTCTCCATGGTTGCGGCACAAGTACCACAAAGAAAGTCATGTTCGCAAACCACTTATCTCACGAGAGCAACGATAATATAGAAAACTTAATAAAACACCATTTTCGTTTGGACTCGATCGGTATACTCCCCAAGCGGCCTGCCAGCGATCCGGAAGAAAGAGCCATAGCTATATTAAAGAAACCACAAGGCGCTTGCCAGAAGGCCGTTTTGAATGCGGGCTATTATGGAAAAATGAAAACGACACAATGCCACCGAACAGAGAAAGTGCTTTGAAAAGATTAGCGGGTATAGAAAGAAAAATGCAAAAAAGCGAAGAATTTCGTACTAAATACACTGAACAAGTTCATAACTTACTGAGAAGCGATTACGCCGAGCTAGCGCCAGCACCCCCCACTTCTCCGCGCACTTGGTACCTACCCCATTTTGCGGTAATACACCCACAAAAAGGCAAGATGCGTTTAGTTTTCGACGCCGCTGAACGAACTAATGGAAAAAGCCTAAATGATGCGTTGTTAAGCGGACCAGACTTGCTACAATCATTATTTGGCGTCCTGATTAGATTCAGACAAGGCCCCGTGGCTGTAGCAGCAGATATCAAAGAAATGTTCCTCCGTATCCAAATAAGAGAAGAAGACAGAGACAGCCTACGCTTTTTATGGAAAGACAAACACGAAGAAAATCCAAGAGAATATCGAATGAAATCATTAATATTCGGCGCGGCATCATCACCGTGCTCCGCTATATATGTAAAAAACGCAAATGCAGAAAAAATCGTGGAGAAATACCCTGCAGCGGTAACCGCTGTCATTACATGGATGATTTCCTTCAAAGCTTTAGGACCCAAGAAGAGGCCAAAGAAATATCGAAACAAGTAGATACGATACACAAAGCAGGAGGCTTCGAACTGAGAGGCTGGGCAAGTAACAGCCCATACGTAACTAACGACTTGCAAGATAAACCGTCGGACCAAGTCGACCTAAGTAGCTACGATCAAGTCGAAAAAACCTTGGGCATGTTATGGGACGTAAAAAAAGACTCTCTAAAGTACACAAAGAAAACAGCTACGACATCGCTACGAAACTACGACGTAGCAGCCTCTACGCAAAGACAAGCACAGCCGATCATCCCAGATCCAACAAGATTCTCATCATGGACACGCCTACTTCGAGCTACAGCTCGCTTGCTACAATACGTCGAAATATTTAAATCAAGCATAAACAAATCTGAACAAACTTCAGCACTAAAACTAACTGTAAAGGACGCTACCTGGCGGCAATACAATAGGAAAAAAACATAATCGACTCAACGTAGAACCACCAACCACGACTACCCATCGTACCTACCTACGACTGCCTAACAAATGTCTCGACCAAGCTGAAGCTCTGTTAATAAAAACTGTACAAAAGGAAAGCTTCGCAAACGAAATAACTGCTCTTCAAGAAAATAAAGCGCTTGAAAAATCCTCGCGACTGAGAAAACTACACATCACGCTCACGGATAGCATAATACATCTAGAAACCAGAGTTTCGGCGGCTACCTACCTACCAGAGAGCTACAAAGCACCTGTTATACTCGATGGACATCACAGAATCACTAGACTACTAGTAATGCAGTATCACATAGACTGTAACCATGGCAACCACCAGACGGTCATGAATGAAATAAGACAGCGCTATTATATTACGTCGCTACGATATCTTGTGAAAAGCATCTCTTCGACATGTCAATGGTGTAGAGTCCAAAAAGCCACGCCCCAAACTCCGCCTACCGGAAATTTACCTACAGAAAGGCTTCAATACAAGCAGCCACCGTTCACATGCACCGGCGTCGATTACTTTGGACCACTTAACATAACAGTGGGAAGAAGGTCAGAAAAAAGATGGGTGGCTCTGTACACGTGTCTTACCACACGCGCAGTACATTTGGAAATAGCCACATCACTAAGCGCAGACAGTATGATACTGACTTTACGACGTATGATCGCGCGCCGCGGCACACCAAAAGTTCTATACAGCGATAACGGAACCAACTTTATCGGAGCCGAGAAAGAGCTGCAAAAGATGATGGAAAACAAACTTATCACCTGGAAAAGAATTCCAGCAGGAAATCCTAAGATGGGAGGTTCCTGGGAAAGAATGGTACGCTCTGTCAAAGTGGCATTAACCGCCACGCTCACGTCAAGACAGCCACGAGAAGAAATCTTACACACACTTCTGCTTGAAGCTGAACATTTAGTCAACTGTATTAAAAAGTTATTGTTTGTATAAATAGTATAACCGGAACCCCTGAGTTTGCATTCGTCGCCAAGCGTTATCACTCCGGTGCCAGTTAATTGTTTGATAGTGATCCCAGCTGGACACTGAATGCGCACGTGGCATTCTGCACAGCACGCGTACAGCCAGTCGTTAGGTCTGTGTAACTTGATCCACCGATCTTGACAGGTGGCAACAATTGTTTTACAAATTGAATCACTGCTCGTTGATAGTAATTTGATACTGCATAGTGATTGTTTGAGTTGTAAATCATAAATGGGCAATTGTAAAATGCATAATATCTTTTCATTAGGAGCGTGAGTACAATGTTGGAGGTCATTTTCAGATAGAAAGGAGGCACTATCCTTTTTTAAGTTGTATGCTATGTAAGGCTCTATTGGTGATAGGTAGAAGGATTTGGTGTCCTTATTTTGTGGGATAGTGATAATACTGTTCAATTCAAATATGTCACTGCTTAAAAGTGGAATTTTGATTTCAATCAAGAGATATCCTTGAAATATTCGTGCCGCTACTTTCAGAAACTTGTACATACCCTTGATGTTATGTCGATCGAAAGGCAACATGAGGTCTCCTTTAAGCTGTCCTGAGATAATGTTCATTTGATTTTCCATCTCTTCGGGCAATAGTAAGTGGGGGTCAATCTGACCCTGACTTATATCTGTAACCGTGCTGATAAGGGTTTGTTGCATTCTTCTAAGGTTTGATAAAATTATGTTTGCTGTTAATGCTGATGATGTGATATAAAATCCAATCTCACTGTCGTACTGAATCCGATTTTCCGATAACGATATGTTATGAATTTGATCTTTTATAAATTTGAACTGCTGTGCCATTGCTTTTTCGTTCCGTTTCAATATGTTATACTCGGATTCCAGAACAGACGTTTGATTTTTAATTAGATCTTGAAGGTGGTTTTCGTTGTTAGCAATCTTTTCTACATCTTGCTTGTATTGTTCCGCAAACCTGTCATCTAAAACGCCAAATAATGAGTTTGCGACATATCCAATTCCGTTTATTAATCCCCTTCTTTGTCTACGAATATTCTGAGCTAACAGTAGCTTGTTATAATGCTCGACTTCTTCCATCTCGTGTTCCAGCTGTGACACAATATTTTGATACTGCGCTTTTTCTCCTTTTGATAAGTTTTTGATATGATTGATGTAGTTTGATATGTTTGATACTCCATGCCAATAAGTTGTCATATTATAATAGACAACCAGCTTCCATTCATCCTTGATAAATTGTAAGTCCGATATTTTGTCAAAATATAGTTTCTGACTGCCATTTAATGCTGATACGTTGAAAGTTGCTTGATCAGGCGTTAGCTGAATGCTCGGTGATATCATCGACGCTATCATTACTAACATAGTGATAAAGAAATTGTTGTAGTTTATTTTTCTAGGACGTGGTCGCACCTGCATTCTTGTGGCTTGACTTTGACCTTGATCTAAAGTTGATGATGTCGATTGATTTGCAGGCTGTTGTGATTCTTGCTGATCATCTTCTCTGACGGGTAGAAGAATCAGTTTACTGACAGGCCGTTTTATGATATTATTACTAGTTTTTAAAGTCACTACTCTGACGTATCCATCTTGACCTGGATGTAGATCTTGAACGCGGCCAAGAGCATACTTGCCTGGAGGCATATTGTCCTCTTTAATAAGAACGACATCATCAATTTTTAGGTTGTTGTTACGACTTCTCCATTTAGTCCTAGTTTGAAGTTGTTGCAAGTACTCAGCCGACCACTTTTTCCAAAAATGCTTGTTCATTGTTTGAACTAACTGCCATCGTTTTGATAAGGTGATAGATTCAGGCTCTGTCTGTGGTCGTGAGAGAAGTGGACCACCAACCAGGAAATGTCCTGGAGTGAGAAACTCGCCATCTGGGCTTTCAATGAGTTGACACAGAGGTCGTGAATTTAAACATGCTTCGATCTGGTGAAGTAACGTTGTGAATTCTTCATACGTCAGCTTCTGATCTCCTAGAACGCGTTTTAAATGGTATTTCATGCTTTTCACAGCTGACTCCCATAAACCGCCGGCTGTGGGCCAACTTGGCACATTTTTGGCCCAAATTATATTGAATTCGTTTATGTTGTTGAAGAAATCTGAATTGATATTTTGTATGATCTCTTTATATTCTTGTTTCAAGAGGCGATCTGCTCCTGCAAAATTGGTGCCATTGTCGCTGTACATGTGACTAGGGACACCACGTCGTGCACAAAATCGCCGAAATGCTGCCAAAAATGTCGGTGTGCTCAGGTCTGACACCAGTTCTAGGTGTATGGCCTTCGTAGACAGGCATACGAAGACTGAAACGTATCCTTTGCAAGTCTTTATACCGCGACCTTTATTTATTTTCAGTTCCACGAACCCAGTAAAGTCTACCCCAGTATGTGTAAAGGGGCGCGATGGAGTGACCCTGGGTTGAGGTAGGTCTGCCATGATGTGTTGATTCTTATCACTGCTAAATCTTCGACAGCGTACACATTGCCTCAACTGACGTTTTACGGTGCGTATTCCGCTTATAATCCAATATTGATCTCTGATAAATGATAGAGTCAGCCTAGGCCCGCCGTGAAGAGTAGTCATGTGTGCTTGAGAAATGACGAGATCTGTGAGTCGGCCATGACATGATAAAATGATGGGATGCTTTGCTGAATTACTGATATCTGCATTGTGCAGTCTTCCTCCGACTCTTAACAACCCTTGATCGTCAATGTATGGATTTAATGATAAGATTTTGCTTTTCGGACCAACATGTCCATGGTCTTTGATATAATCCAAATCTTCCATGAAGTCATGCCCTTGAACTTCCTTGATAATTATAGTCCGTGCATTGTTCATTTCACTTGAATTCAGCACTTTATCGTGCGAGTGCGATGCACGAGTTCTGTTTCGTACACACCTAATGAAACGTAACACCCAGCCAAGTACCTTGGTAGCTCGTGTCAGTGAGTTATGTTGTGATAGTAATTCATTTACTAATGTTGTATTATTACGCTGTAAAGTGGCGAGCACACTAGCCTTTTTCGTCTCAATGTTAGGATCTTGATAAATGATTTTAGAGTCATCTTCTTTGTATGTAGGCAGCCATTTGGGTCCTCCCCACCACAGTTTATGTTCTGATAATTGGTTAGTTGTAAGTCCACGAGTGGCACAATCAGCTGGATTTTCCTCTGACCTAACGTGCCGCCAGCTTGTGGGGGGAATTACTTCCGATATTTGCTTTACTCGGTTTTACACAAATTGTTTCCAACGGCTGATGTCTCCATTAAGCCAGCCCAATACAATCATTGAATCTGACCAGGCGTGTACTTTGATATTGATTCTCGAAAAAGTTTGCAAAACCTTCTTGGTTAGTTCTGCTAGAAGCAGCGCTCCAAGCAGCTCCATCCGCGGTAGTGATACCTTTTTTGCTAATGGGGCCATTTTTGTTTTAGCTGCTATCAATGTCGATGTGCAGTCTCCTTTATCGTTTGGTGTCACTAAATATAGCACAGCAGCATATGCATTTATCGAGGCGTCACAGAATGCATGAATTTTGCATGTTTGTGTTGTGTCTCCTAAATGACGAGGAATTTTGAATTTCTCGATGTTCATGAGATCGGCGCGTAGCTGAATCCATTGATCTTGTATGTCTGATGATACTTTGTCGTCCCATCGCATCTCTTACTCCATGTACCTTGGAATAGAAGCTTGGCACGAATTGATAGTGGTGACAACCAACCTAATGGGTCAAACAGCTTGGATAGTTCTGACAATAGCTCTCTCTTCGTAAGAGGCTTATCACTGACTTTTGTTATTAGATTTTGATATGTGAAGCTGTCAGTCGTAGGGTTCCATTTGAGACCAAGTGTTTTTCTGGATTCTGTGGACTTGAATTCCAACGTGGTATTATGTTGATTAGAATTCAGTTTACCTAACAGCTGCGTGTTGTTACTGCTCCACTTTCGCAGGTTCATTTTTGCCGATAGAAAAATGTTGATGAGCTCTTCTTGTAGTTTTTTAGCTTGTTCCATTGAGTTACTTCCGGTCAAAATATCATCAGTGTAGCAGGAAGTTTCAATTATTTTGGCTGCTAGGGGGTAGTTTTTGGCTTCGTCCTTGGCGAGCTGTCTTAGCGTACGCATTGCCAACCATGGTGCCGCTTTTGTACCGTATGAAACCGTACATAACTGAAATTATGAGATAAATCCTGAGATGATTCTCTCTATATGATGCATTGCAGATGCTGATCATTTTCTCTGATGATAAATTGGCGAAACATCTTCTCTATGTCTGCGGTGATGACGTATTTGTAGGTTCTCCAGTGCAGAATGATAGCTTGCAGATCTTGTTGGAGATTCGGACCACCATACATTAAGTCGTTGAGGCTGTTGCCACTTGATGTCTTTGATGAGGCGTTGAACACTACGCGAAGTTTAGTAGTCTCAGAATCCAATCTTAATACACCATGGTGAGGCATAAAATGTGCTTTATCATTAGGTGTGATGACCTTACGCATGTGGCCTAATTCGAGATACTCTCGCATGAATTGCTTGTAGCTCTCAGAAAATGTTGTGTTTTTGGCCAGACGATTTTCCATTTGCTTGAATTGTGCGACTGCTTTAGTCTTCGATGATCCCAATTGATTTTCATAACCTGGTTTCATTGGTATCGCTACAACATATCTTCCGTCTTCTAGACGTTGAGTTGTTTGTTGATAAAAATCCTCACAATACTTTTCTGATTCTGTCAAGGAGGGCGAAGAGTTGTTGATATCTTCGATTTCCCAGTATTTGGATAAATCACCGATTGATACTGATTCTTCATTGATATTGACATTTTGTGCCACTGTATAGCACGACAAGGGGGTCACACTGCCTGATATTATCCATCCTAGTTTGGTTTCTTGTGCTATAGGTGCCCCCGGAGGGCCTTTGACAAGACCATTCATTATAGCATCGCAGTATACATCGCCGCCAAGCAGCATGTCGACTCGTTGGGAAACATTGAACGTTGGATCTGCCAATGATAAATCTTGAAGATGTTCCATAGGTTCATGATCGAATGAGACATTAGGCAGGTCATAAGCGACCATCGAAACTATAAGCGCCTCTGTTTGATAATGATAATCATGATACATTGATTCGATCTCTACTGATACTGCTCCGTTGCATTTCTTTTGGCATAGATCGATACCCGTGATCGGAGATGATATTTTTGAGTTGTAACGCTTGAGCCCCAGTATTTGCACAAGGTTTTCTGATATGATTGAGACTTGTGCAGCTTGATCTAGAAGTGCACGAATTTTTACTAGAGTGCCGTCAGCTGCTCTCATATTTACCACTGCTGTAGGTAAAAGAGTTTCCTTGGCCTCCAATCCAACATGATAAATATTATTTTGATTTGCCTTTGACGTGGGAACCGACGAACTAACACGTGCAGGATCATGTAACATTGTATTATGTTTTCCATTGCACTCTTTGCAACGCTTCGAGGAAGTGCATGGTTTACCATTGTGCTTATAAAGGCAGTTTTTGCAAACCTGTAGCGTGTGAACGCTTTTGAGCCGTGCATTAGGTGTCATTTCAATAAATTGTTTACATGCAAATAAATCATGATCCATTTTACATAAAGAACATCGTGCGATGTTTGTTGCCATTACTTGATAGTTCTTGTCTGTTTGAGAATAAGGTTGCTTGTTGTATGGCGTTTTTGTTTGATACGGGTTTGCTCGTTGCTTGATCTGATGATTAGATGAAGAGGTCGATGGTACCTCCTTTTCTTTTCTGTAGACAGGTTCAAGGGCCATGAACTTGTTTTCCAAGAACGTCATGAACTCTTCGAAGGTTGCCAATTCCCTAGGTGCCTTCCGAGATTCCTTGAAATCCGTGTATGTTACTGGATCCAACTTCTTGGATAACAGGTGTACTATCAGTGGGTCCCACGCAGGTGTATCCACGCCAAGATTATGGATAGCATGAATGCACTCGTTGGTTGTGTCATACATTCTTCGCAGTTCAAATGATGATTGTTTGCTGATAGTGTGCTGGTTTAGTAAAAGCTCGATATTTTTGGAAAAAAGTATTTGTAGGTTGTTATATCTGTGAACCAGAATTTCCCAAGCTGAATCATAGTTTTCCGCGGTGATATGAAGATGAGCTATCAGACGCTCTGCTTCGCCCTTTAATTTGTTCTTCAGATGTTGAAATTTCTGTGCTTTTGTGATACTCATATTGTTGTGAATGGTTTCCATGAAAAGGTCATAAAAGTTTGGCCAATTGGTGTATTTGCCATTGAATGTGGGTATATCTAATATTGTTGTACATTTGATCATATGTATGTTAGATTCGAGTTTTTTATTTAGAGTGCGTTTAGTATTTTTGTACGAATTCTCGAAATACATAAATTCGTCTTCATACGTAATATCACCCCCTGATATAATGTTATCAATTTGAATGTGAAGAATGTCAATTGCCTTCCATTTTTTCTGAATATTTTTCAATTCATCTTCAATTTCCCATTTTTCTTCTATGTTAACTAAATCTATGCTTTTTATTTGACGATCGAATGCTCTAAATTGAGCGCGTTGTAGAGACAATAGCTCTTCCACTTTTCCTTCTGGCATTGTTGCTTTTTCAGAGACCCTTCCGTATGACGAAATGGCATGCTTTAATTCATTATATAATTCTCTTCCGGTTTCGTATATTTCTGCCGTAAGATAATCTTGCTTAGACGTACCTTGACCTTTAGAAATTTCCTCGTGATTTTGAGCAAACTCTCCCCAGAGGTTGTCTATAGCATCTAGCCTTTTTCTGATATAGTCCGCGGTCTTTCTAGACGCAGAATCTTTGCTAAAATTTCTTTTGATAATTTGATATTGTGCGATTGTATTTGATTGGCGAGCTATTAGTTCCTCCATGATTAAATAAAAAGAACAGTCTTACTTGATAATGCTGAACTCGCCGATACTCGCTGATAGAGAAGTGGTTGACGTCCACTTCCTTGATATTTGGACATCTAGTCCGTCCGGACCAGCTGATGGACGACAGAGGACGAAAACAACAGGGTATATGCCCCCGTGTCCCCCCACCGTTTCACACACTGTAATCCAGGGTACGAAGGACCAAAAAATCATGTAAGGGTGAACTCCCTTACACATTTGATAGACGATATTGATATTAAGGATGGGGTATAAAATGACAACCACCCGAGTCCGGTGTTTAACGTGAACTGATTTATTATAGGTACATGTTTGCGAGCGCCATGTAAACGCCGCGTCGGCATAAAAATGTACATTGACTGTACAAGTACAATATCTGTATACCACAGTTTAACAACAGTATGTATGCTAATAGTGCATATTATTATGCCATGGCCATACAAATATATAACTTTCTGCCCCTTGATCTAAAAATATTAAATGGTATTATTTACAAAAAGAAACTGAAGGCATGGCTAATTTCTAAAGCATTCTATACTATGAACGAATATTTTGAATATCGCAAATTGGTTGCTTTCAACTTAATTAATCTATAGGTTTTAGAATAAGATTTTAGGAGTTTAAGATTATAACATTAGTTATTAATTGTTACCTATATTTAAACTTCGCACATTTATGTTGTACGCTCGAAATTGGCAGGCTGTTGAAACTATTTACTATTAAACATCACCATGTACACAGCTGATCAATAAAGTTATTCTATATACGATGTTGTTTATAGAGACGCGAAGCGGGAAGAGTGGCGGTGCGCGCCGCTGCGCCCGCGTCGTATTCTCAAGCGTGTTGCGAAGCACGCGGCGGGCATCGCTGTTTATAGAGACGCCAAGCGGGAAGAGTGGCGGTGCCCGCCGCTGCGCCCGCGTCGTATTCTCAAGCGTGTTGCGAAGCACGCGGCGGGCATCGCTGTTTATAGAGACGCCAAGCGGGAAGAGTGGCGGTGCCCGCCGCTGCGCCCGCGTCGTATTCTCAAGCGTGTAGCGAAGCACGCGGTGGGCATCGCTGTTTATAGAGACGCGAAGCGGGATGAGTGGCGGTGCCCGCCACTGCGCCCGCGTCGTATTCTCAAGCGTGTAGCGAAGCACGCGGCGGGCATCGCTGTTTATAGAGACGCAAAGCGGGAAGAGCGGCGGTGCCCGCCGCTGCGCCCGCGTCGTATTCTCAAGCGTGTAGCGAAGCACGCGGTGGGCATCGCTGTTTATAGAGACGCGAAGCGGGAAGAGTGGCGGTGCCCGACGCTGCGCCCGCGTCGTATTCTCAAGCGTGTAGCGACGCACGCGGCGGGCATCGCTGTTTATAGAGACGCGAAGCGGGAAGAGTGGCGGTGCCCGCCGCTGCGCCCGCGTCGTATTCTCAAGCGTGTAGCGACGCACGCGGCGGGCATCGCTGTTTATAGAGACGTGAAGCGGGAATAGTGGCGGTGCCCGCCGCTGCGCCCGCGTCGTATTCTCAAGCGTGTAGCGACGCACGTGGCGGGCATCGCTGTTTATAGAGACGCGAAGCGGGAAGAGTGGCGGTGCCCGCCGCTGCGCCCGCGTCGTATTCTCAACGTGTAGTGACGCACGCGGCGGGCATCGCTGCAGCTTAAATTAAATAACTCACTTTTTAACATATAATTTTCTTCTAAAAAAAAGTCGATAATATGGTACTCCATTGCGACGGTGACTACGTCTGTGTTGCACGATTGGCATCGCTTCATCGAGAATGGCCGCTGCGTGCGCTGCCGCGATAAACGCCGCGTGAAACGTGACGATGCCATCCGCGGGGTCAGCCGTAAAAGACACTCCATTTCAAGCAAACGTGTGTAAAATCGCTTCTCCGTAAACACACTCATACAACGCCCTACATTTGAATTTAGTGCAGGCCGCGCAGCCTATCGCGACGCGCCGTATCTCCGTAAATGAGGCCTAATAAATCATTGTTAGTTGATCAAGTTACTTCTCGGAATATGATGCTCAAATAAAGCAGTGTGGCGATAGCACCCGTCTGATAATCTTTATTTTTTCCAGGGGAATTCCTAGCCTTATTCATCAGATGGATGATCTCCGTAGTTGGGGGCAGCCTTTCAAAGTACGTGTGCATAGGTCACAGCCTCGGCGCCCACTGTTTGGGTATCACGGGGAGGAACTTGAACGGACAAGTAATCTTTATCTTGGGTAAGTTGCTATAAAACTCCTGGAAATTTGGGGAACCAACTGGAAATAGCATAGGGGAGAGCGGGGTTCAATGTGGGCACCCCGCCTCAAGCGGGCACCTTCGTTTATTAGGGGTTCCCATAGTGGGCGATAACGCTGCCTTGTGGGCGCTGCAGGCATAAAGGGTAAGAGACCCAGAAATAAAATGGGGGCGTCAAATCAGACACACTTTCGCATATTAATAGTTATAAGTGTTCCTAGATAGGTCATTTTCGTAGATAATAGACCGCGGGCAATCATCTTTTAACAAGTTTTTGTTAAATAACCCGTTCTGCACATGTTTAATTTGAAGTTATAGTGATTTTTAAATAAGTGAAAATATGGGGGCGATAAAAATAATTTATTCTCAAAGTGGGCAGCAGACAAAATAAGTTTGGGAACCCTTATATCGCCATTATAGTTAGCATGGCCACACTAAACGTGGACGAGCCCAAACAGCAGTCATTCGGTCCTTCCGCGACCGCCCGCACGGTTGAGAGTGAATTGAAAAAAAAACAAGGTTTGTTGATGGTGTTTTCTCTATTTAAGAGGTACTGCTATCAAAATGAGGTGGTTATTTTCTGTCCATCACACGTTGTTTTGATTTTATTTGATCGGATGTGTGTTGAAATTTAAGATTAGGTTTAATTATTAAAAAATATTACCACAAAAGGCAAAGCGGGCAGGGCAAAGTGAGCTTTACTGGGTAAAGCAGATAAATGTGCACCGCAATTAATTTGACTTTATTTAAATTATTTATCCATACATTATTGGGAAGATGTTCAGTATGGCAGATGGCTACGCGAATGAATTTATTTATATTTGTTCCCTATTTTGTAACCAAACAGTCTGTATTGTTATTGGTAGACCAAATAATTATAATTTGTCTGCAATAAAGTATAAAAGTGCATTCTTTATTTTGTTTTTCACTTCAGGATGTCCTATTCCATTATTATTAATGTCCATGTTCATGATTATCACAGAAAATACAGTTTGCTCGCTTTGCTCTCTGCGTGCCCATTTTGCCCAAATGTCAAGCCCACTTTAGGCCACGCTCCGGGCAAAGTGAGCATTTGTTAAGGTTTTGTAATGAGGGGTTTTTACAACCGTTTCACATCATGCTTAAAGCCTTGAAAATAGATGGCGCTGGTTTGAACCTAGCTTTCATAATAAAGTGAAATGTCAAAGTCAACAACGTAGTGATATATTTTCGTGGTATTTTGTTACTATCACACAAAAGCACAGACAATGAATTTGTTAATTTTCACAACCATAGTTGAGTCAGCGCCATCTATTGAGCCAAATCGAACTACTTTTTCTTTTTTTATTCGAAAATGAAAAGCCCTCATTAGTTTCATGCTTTGTGTTTCAAAGATTTACTGGAAATATGAGAATGCAGTTTTAAAAAACGATAAATTTAGCACCCGATAGTTGTTAAAGTTTTTGGAATATGACAATTCTAACCTATTTTTTTTCTTAATTTCCCTTAGCGTGCCCTCTTTGACCCCGCTCCCCTACTTTCGAATCGATACAAGTCCACAGATTACATAATAGTCAGTGTGTTAGATATAGTTAGTGTATCGGGTCCGGGCTAAGAATAGACCCCTCCGTCTCCTCCCGTGGATGTCGTAAAAGCCGACTAAGTCAACCGGACTTGTTGATAAGATTCGTTGGTATAAGATTTGTCCTGGCTGCTAGCTTATTATGGAATGTGTTATATTACTGGAAGAAAGCGTTAGCCGAATCAGTCGTGGCCCGTGGGAAGCAATGGCGGCTCACCACCTCTATATTCCACGATGGTGCACGTGTCACGATTAACTCGCTTATAATAGATTGGTCTGTATGTTTGTAGTTATATAACGGAATCTTTGATCGTGAATTTCACCGCACTTCAAAACGTCAGAAAAACAAAAAATATTTTATCGAATAACATTTGATATGAATCACATAGGTATGTATTTTATGTAATGAAAAATGTTTTAAACAAGTGTGCATTTTTCCCACTATTTTAAACAGTGTTTACAAATAATAAATAAATAATAAATAATGCTGGACAGTTCACACAACATTATCTAGCCCCAAGCTAAGGAGAGCTTGTATTATTATAGGTACTAGATAACTGATATACATACATACATACATAGACACACACCTTTTTCCCCGAAGGAGTAGGCAGAGCCTCAATGGGCCTTTTTTCACAGTGGGTTGCTCCATCGTGGAATATAGACGTGACGAGTGGTGAGCTCATCACAGCCATTGCTTCCCACGACTGACTCAGCTAACGCTTTCTTCCAGTATTATTATCACATTCCATAAATAAGCTAGCAGCCAGGACAAATCTTATACCAACAAATCTTACAAACAAGTCCGGGTGATTACCCGGACTTGTTTGTAAGACGGCTTTTAACATCAGGTGAGCCATCTGCTTGTTCCGTCATACAAGTAGTATAAAATAAAATAAAAGTTATCAGGCGGATCCATTTTTTTTTTTTTATACTACTTGAATGACTGAACAAGCAGATTGCCCACCTGATGTTAAGCGGTAACCTCTGCCTATGAACAGTGCATTACCTTATAGGTCACGTCCACCTAGAACGCGCCCTATATGGTATTGCACTGCGCCCGCCACCCTGGGACATAAAGATGAAAAGTCTCATGTGCCTGTAATTTCACCGGCACCCATACCCTTCAAACCGGAACACAGCAATGCGAGCACTACTGCTTTGCGGCAGAAATAGAATATGGTGGCAGTACTTCCCCGGACGAACTCTTTCACAAAAAAGCTCTACTACTACGAAATGAACAAAAGACAGCGATAAACCGCGTTCCGTGTAGTTTGATGGTCTGCGGCAGCTTTGTCGAGCGGATTCCCGCGGCGCCGGCGGGACATCCGCCCGTGTAGTATGGCCCTTAGGTACAGCAAAGTTTGGTGCTTTCGTAGCTTATGTAATTGAGTAATGTTAATTTTTCGTTTCTCCAGGGCTTGACCCTGCGAAACCGTGCTGGGAAGGCAACCCACACTGCTTCAGACCTACGGATGGTAAAACCACGCAAGCGATCCACACCAATGCTGGCTTTTTTGGCTACCCGAAAGCCATGGCGCATACTGACATTTTTGTCAACGGTGGAACACAACAGCCAGCCTGCGCTTGCGGGGACATGGCCTGCTCCCACATAATGTAAGTGACCTAGGCAGTTATGTAGCCCTTGACATGTGCCCACCACAGATATACAGATACAAAATTGGGTGGAAAGGTTTTTTGTGAAAACTATATTTTTCTCGTAAAAAAAAAAGAGATTTAAAAAAAAAGACCGGCCAAGTGCGATTTGGACTCGCGCACGAAGGGTTCCGTACTGTAGGCACCCTAGGCTACACACTTACACACATTTACTAACATCGCATACGTCGAGTTCGATGTTATCATAATAACATCGAACACACCCCAACACTAGTTGGGCCGCGCGCTTTTATATACTAGCGCGTTATATACTTGGCTCGCGCCGCACCTCATTCGCCAATGTCCAAAAGCTTCAAGTTGTCCAAAACCGATTCTTGCAAAAGGCCACTGGTTCGCCTTGGTACGTACGCAACGTAGACCTCCACCGCGATCTTGATCTCGAGTCGATTGCCCTTTTCATAAAGCACGCTTCCTAGCGGCATTATGACTTGGCTGCAAACCATACGAACCCTCCGTAGACCAAGACACGTTCTTGGTGATCCCGATGACCCTATCACTGCCGCTAATGCGGTAGTGACGTCATCCAGTCAAGACAGAGAAAACACTACACCCTTACACCGACCTCGCCGGCGAGGTCGAAGAACCTTCTAAGTACCTTCTGTACCTTCGCCTAAACCGGTACAAGCATGTTCCGGGGCGTTCTGTTCGATCCTCCCAACCTGGCAACAGCCCAAGCCGAGGTTCGTACCTAAGTGGTGCCCTTGTGCTCGTTGCCCCAACCTAACTTTACAGGTTGAGCGCCATCTACGCTCACCAAAAGCCCGGTAAAGCAGTCATGGCCCCAGGCGGTCAACTACATTAAATTCCATTAAAAAAAAAAAAACCTCATTGGCCAGTCACAGCTCGAACACAGCGCGAAGCGCACGCCGCCCGCGCTCCGACCGCGCTCGTAAATACGGCAAATTTATGTACCTACCTATATACCATATTTCTCAAGTTGTGATATCTTTCGGTTACGTGTAAATTGTGTTTCTTCGTACTCCTAGTGCCTTCAAACTCTGTGTGGTAACAATACAGTGATTTGGGATTATATACTTCAGTGTTACAGTGAGTCCATACATTTATTTACCTACATCATTACCTTACCATTAACTACATCTAAAGTACTACACCCATATTACATACCTATCCAAACCACCAAACTGGTGACCCCAACAAACACACCAATGGATGATAAAGAAAAAACGGTTGGGCAGGCCGCATTACCCGCGACTAGTGAAGGGGTAAAGTCGATAAACCAGAATATCTTTAAGGTCGGTGTCAGAGTGCCTCCGTTTTGGGCGGACGAGCCAGAAATATTGTTCGCCCAAGTTGAAGGACAGTTTGCAGTATCCGGGATAACCAGCGACGCCACAAAATTTAATTACGTAATCGCGCACCTTGATCATCAACAATCCCGGGAAGTTAAAGATATTATTGTCAATCCCCCTGCGACCCACAGATACGATTACCTCAAGACTGAGTTCATTAAGAGGCTGAGCGCGTCAAATGAAAAAAAGATCAAGCAGCTGTTGATGCATGAAGAGCTGGGAGACCGCAAACCTTCCCAGTTCTTCCGTCACCTTAAGGGACTTACGGCCACGGATATTCCCAAAGATTTCCTGAAAACTATTTTGAAAAGTCGCCTTCCACATGGCAATCAAACCGTGCTCGCAGGACTACCAGCTACAGCTTACCTCGAAGACCTATCTGACTTAGCCGATAGAGTGAATGATCTCGCTTCTTCATCACCGGGAGTCGCTTCCGTGAGCAATACAGTTCCTAGCTCTCTCCTTAGCGACCCTACCAAAGAAGTAGCTGAACTACGGAAGCAGTTCCAGAAGCTCGCGTCGGACCGGAACAGCAGATCTCGGAGAAGGTCTCGTTCATCCCAAGGCAAGCGAAACACTTCTAGGCAGCGATCTCAATCCAACTACCGCAAGTTTCCGCTTTGTTGGTTTGTTGCGGCACAGAGAGAAAGCCAACAAGTGCATCCACCCATGTGATTACAAGCCGGAAAACTCAACGGGCAGTCGCTAGTAACGGCTGACGAATGGCCTTCACTGCCTACTGGTCGCCTATTTGTCACTGACCTATCTTCGAAGACGCAATTCCTGGTCAATACAGGAAGCAACCTCTGCGTGTGCCCACGGTCGGCGCTACGCGATCGTCATTCTCGGACTGAATATAATTCTGTGTGCTGCAAATGGTTCCAATATTGCTACTTACGGTTATATAAATTTAAATTTAGACTTTGGCCTACGCAGATCTTTTGTATGGCGTTTTGTAGTTGCCGATGTAACAAAGCCAATAATAGGTGTCGATTTTATGATTTTTTACAACCTAATAGTAGATTGCCGCAATAAGCGCTTAGTAGATAATTTAACATCTGTAACAGCTATTGCTACTTTAGCCAAATGTGAAAATGTGTCATCCTTTAAAGTAGTGACTGGCGAGACTCAGTATCATAAAATCCTTGACGAGTTTCCCGAGATAACACGACCAGCTGGTAGACAAAACACTACACCACACAACACAGTCCATCACGTATACGCACGACACCAGGCCCTCCAGTGTCTTTACCTTCTCGATGGTTAGCTCCCGATAAACTTAAAATTGCCCAAGTAGAATTTCAGTCTATGCTGAACACTAGTAAAGCTAGACCATCAGAAAGTTCCTGGTCTTCACCATTACCACAGAATAAATATTAGTACAAATTTCACTTGGTGCCAAAGAAAAATAGTGGATGGCGTCCTTGTGGCGACTATCGTAGCTTGAACGCCCGCACAGTGCCTGACAGATATCCAATAAAGCATATTCATGACTTTTCACATAATATTGCAGGTTGTAAAGTTTTCAGTACTCTAGATTTAGAAAATGTTTACAATCAGACACCTGTCAGCCCTGATGACATTTCTAAAGCTGCCATAACTACTCCATTCGGATTATTCGAGTTCCCATACATGTCGTTTGGCCTTAGGAACGCTGGCCAAACGTTTCAGCGTTTCGTGGACAAGTTAACCAGAGGGCTCGATTTCGTCTATACGTATCTCGACGATTTTTTAATCTATTCTAGGAGCGAAAAAGAGCATGAGGAACATCTGCGTGATGTATTTAAAAGGTTGAACGAGTACGGCATGTTAGTCAACACGTCAAAATGTGTCCTCGTAGTAAAAGAGGTTAACTTTCTAGGATATCTCATCTCTGAAAGCGGATATAGACCCCTCGATCTTAAGGTGCAGGCTGTGAAAGATTTCCCTACTCCCACGACCGTGCGGCAACTACTAAGCTTCTTAGGTATGCTCAATTTTTATAGGAGATTCCTTCCACGAGCAGCCCAGATACAAGCCCCATTGCATGCTCTTTTAACGGGCTCAGTGAAAGGATCGCACCCAATCAACCTCACAGGAGACACCCTTGCAGCTTTCCAATCTTGTAAAGAAAGCCTATTTGATGCATCATTGTTGGCCCATCCCGACTGCTCTGCTAAACTGGCTATGGTTACCGATGCGTCCGATAAGGGTATTGGAGCAGTTCTGCAGGAGTTTAAAGATGACGCATGGGAGTCCTTAGCATTTGTCTCCCGCAAGCTTAGCCCCTCACAAGCTAAGTACTCGACCTATGACAGAGAGTTGCTAGACAATAAAGGTAATACACCTCATAAATGTTTTATGAGGCAATAAAACTCTTTAGGCACATGCTCTAGGCTCGCCATTTTGTTGTCTATACTGACCACAAACCTATCAGTTTTGCCTTCAACGAAAGGAAGAATAACTGTACGCCTAGGCAATATAGACACCTCGACTTTATATCCCAGTTCACAACTGATATACGGCATATATCGGGAAAGGACAATGTCGTTGCCGATGCCTTATCACGGATCGAAGAAGTGTAAGCACCTGTCAACCTCGAGACATTAGCCCAAAGCCAAACCTCTGACCCCGAACTCGAAGAGCTTTTGAGTAAAGGCTCATCACTGCAGCTGCAAAAACTTCATGTTCCTGGAAGTCGAGTTGCCTTGTACTGCGATGTCAGTACACCAACTTCCAGGCCATACGTTCCAAAGTTCTTTCGAAAACAAGTATTCGACAGCTTGCATACCCTGAGTCACCCTGGCTTTAATGCATCGGCCAAACTAGTAGCTGAGCGATTTGTCTGGCCAGGTATGAGAAAGGACTGTAGGGATTGGGCGCGTTCATGTTTACCGTGTCAGCGGGCGAAACTCAATCGCCATGTGTCTTCCCCGCTTGGCACGTACCACCTTCCGCGCGCTCGCTTTAAGCAGATCCATATCGATTTGGTTGGACCCCTTCCGCTTTCACAGGGCTATCGGTATTGCTTAACAGCAGTAGATCGGTTTACTCGATGGCTAGAAGCAGTACCTATAGCCGATATAACCGCAGATACCATCGCAAAGGCCTTGCTATCGACATGGATTGCTCGGTTTGGTTGTCCAACAGACATAACAACAGATTGTGGCAGTCAATTCGAGTCGGCCTTGTTGCAATGTCTGTTTAAAATGGCTGGATTTGTCCATAAAAGGACCACTTGTGCTTGCAAGTACCTGCTTGTAACGGTCTAGTCGAACGGTTTCACCAACAACTTAAAGCCGCGGTAGTTTGCCATACGAATGACAGATGGACGGAATCGTTGCCATGGGTCTTATTAGGTATTCGCACTTCTTTCAAGGAGGCCATTCAATCTTCCTCAGCAGAGCTCGTGTACGGGGAGCCATTGAGGCTACCCGGGGAATTTTTCGAACCAACCACTAGCGGTACAACGGATTTATCCGGATTTGGCGCTAGGGTCAGGAACTTCGCAGGACGTTGCGACCTATACCTACTTCGCGCCATGGTAAGCGTAGAGTATTTAACCCCATTAACTACATCTAAAGTACTACACCCATATTACATACCTATCCAAACCACCAAAGTACCATCATCAATATATATAAAATCCTTGCGTGTATGACTGACTGACTGACTGACTATCCCAACTAGCAAAGTAATCTTATAACAAAAGATTATAAGTCTATCAAACTTATAACATACTTATAAGTGCATTGGTATAGACTATATCATCAAAATATATAAAATCGTTGCGTGACTGACTGACTCACTGACTGACTGACTGACTGACAATCAACGCACAGCCTAAACCGTAAGTCCTAGAGACCTGAAATTTGGAGGGTACATTCCTTATGTGGTTTAGGGGTGCACTAAGAAAGGAATTTCCGATACTCCCGCTCTAAGGGGTCCAAAATAGGCTTTTAATATACAACAAAAAAGCTCTGTATTTCAGAAACCGTTAGCAGTAGAACCTTGAAATTTTACATGGAGATTCCTCAAATAAAATAAATAAACACGTGTTTCAGCGATTCCTGAAATTTTCCTGAAAAATGGAAGGGGATCGTTTACTATGTAAAAAAATAAAAAAAAAATAGTTTTTACAACGCAGAGCTTAGAAAAATTTTAGAGAGAGAAATTTGGACAGTGTATTCCTTTTAGGGTGTAAAGGTGTACTTAGAAAGGAATTTGGAAATTACACCCTCTTAGGGGTTCAAAAAGGGCTTTTAACGTATACACTTTGCGTTTTGCAACGCACAGTCTAAACCGCTGGACCTAGACACATGAAATTTGAAGGATGTATTCCTTTTTGGGTGTAGGGGTATATTAAGAAAGGATTTTTGAAAATTCACCCTGTAAGGGGTCCAAAATGGCTTTTAATGTAAAACTAAAATGCTTCGTATTTCGGAAACCGTTGGTAGTAGAAACAAGAAAATTCACAAGGTAATTCCTTTAAAAAAATAGCCAACATAAGTTTCAGCAGTACCTGAAATTTTGCTGAAAAAAAGCATGGGAACATTTTCTTTGTAAATAAATACACTTTAGGTTTTAGTGAGATTTCAGAGTATTTCGGCAATTTCAAAGTTTGTTTCACGGTGAAGTCATTAAGATCAAAATATTTTCAGGACCTAAAGGTTAAAATAGGACCCCTAAATTGAAAAATTTGAGTATGGTGTCGTTTAGAAGGTCGTTTGACGGTGTCGTTGTTGAGATTACATATTTTCAGGATCTCAAGGTTAAAATGGGACCCCTAAATTGAAAAACTTGAGTATGATGTCGTTTCAAAGGGCGTGTCACGGTGTCGTTGTTAAGATTAAAACATTATCAGGACCTCAAGATTAAAATGGGACACCCAAATTGAAAAAACTTGACGATGGTGTCGTTTCAAAGGTCGTGTCACGTGTTGTTGTTGAGATTAAAATATTTTCAGAACCTCAACGTTGTAATGTGACCCCTAAATTGAAAAACATAAGTATGGTGTCGTTTCAAATGTCGTTTGACGGAGTCGTTGTTGAGATATATTTTACGGACCTCAATGTTAAAATGGGACCCCTAAATTGAAAACCTTGAGTATGGTGTCGTTTCAAAGGTCGTGTCACGGTGTCGTTGTTCAGATTAAAATATTCCAGGACCTCAAGGTTAAAATGGGACCCCTTAATTTAAAAAAATAAGAATAGTGTAATGTCTAAGGTCGTTTGAAGGTGTCGTTGTTGAGATCAAAATATTTTCAAGACCTCAAGATTAAAATGCGAACCCTTAATTGAAAAACTTGAGTATGGTGTTGTTTCAAAGGTCATTTGAAGGTGTCGCATACATTTTACGTTTGTAAAAATCTAAATTGAAAAATTTAAGAATGGTACTTTTCACTAGAAACGGTATATTTACCATGATTTTTGAGTTTTTAATGTTCCCGATATTTCGGCACAGTTGCATGCGCCATGATCACGGGAGAACTAATTAAGTATGGTGTCGTTTCAAAGGTCATTTAACGGTATCGTACAAAATATAAGAGACATAGTCAAGAAAAAACAGTAATAAAATCCAGCTACCGCAGTGACTGCTATGCACGCTATAAATATTCACACATAAACTTAAATTAGAGACACATTAAAATACACACACTTAAGTCAAGAAAAAAACCAGTTAAAAAACAACCAGCTGCCGCAGGAACTGCTATGCACGCTATAAATATTGAGGTTCAAAAAAGTTAGAGACACATATAAACACACACACACTAAAGTCAAGCAAAAAACCAACTAAAAAATCTACCTACCGCAGCGACTGCTATGCACGCTATAAATATTCACACATAAACTTAAATTAGAGACACATCAAAACACACAAACTTCAGTCAAGCAAAAAACCAGTTAAAAAAAACAGCTATCGCAGCGACTGCTATGCACACTATAAATATTGATGTTCAAAAAATTTAGAAGGACATAAAAACACACACACTAAGTCAAGCAAAAACCAGTTAAAAAAAACCAGCTACCGCAGCGGCTGCTAATGCACAAAAAATTACATTCAGAAAAAATCGAGACACGCACTTAATGCATAACCAGTCAAGCAAAAAATCATACTAAAAATTCAGCTACCGCTGCGACTGCTACGCTATGGTGGATTGAGTCCTCAAGTAAATACCTATAAACTGTGGTATCCTACCTGTAAATCCCACTGGCGACGAGATAAACCGCGAAAAAATACCACCACTTGCTTATTTATTGTGTTTTTGTGCATCGGCAATAAAATACCGATCGGTAAAATCGAACAATTCGATATTTCGAGTAAAAAGTGATATTACGACGCGTGGAACAGTTCATGGCGCTCACTACAATTAAATCAGAGTTACAAGTCACAAAGACACCTGAATTGGGGGGGTGAAGGGGGGAGGGGGGGCTGGGGGAGGCGCAGCGCACGCGGGCCGCGTAGAGGTCGGCAGCGGCGCCAGCGCAGCGGGAGCACGCGCTCCCGCCGCGCCCGCGGGCGATGTGCAGTGCGGGGAGCAGCCTTGCTGGCGGTGCGGAAAGGGGCACCGGACCATCGGATGCTGGTTTAGAAATTATTCTTGTGACGGTTGCGGGCAATGTGCATACGTTCAGGGGAGGCGCGCTAACTTACAATTAGCATAGGTAGAATACCACAAGTGGAAAACCAAACATTCTACTACTACAACAACTAGAACATACTATTACCACAGTGTTAAACATAATTAGTCTGTGTTATTACGCAGAGTTATGGATAAAAAAATATTACGCGTACGAAGTCGCGGGTTACAGCTAGTTATGGTATATTATGGTATTGGTATTTTACTTATAGTGTCATTTCACAAGCCTCAATATACTTAGGAGCATTTGCTTTTATAACTTAGTCTTAAAGTAAATAAAAGTTTAGCTTATAGAACAGTTATAAGACTAGTATGCTTATAAATGCTTTTCGCAAGACTTAATATACTCCGAGAATTGGCTTCTATAACTAAGTCTTATAGCAACTACAAGATTAAGTTATAAAACAGTTATAAGACTATTATAATATTAACAGATCGTAAACAAGTAACAGAAATAACAAGACTAAACCATAAAACCAAATTTGAAGACACATATAAATTTGTAGATAGAAATATTAAATATGGCGTTCCCCAGGGAAGCATATTAGGACCACTATTGTTTATCAGACTATATATATATATATCGACAGTGGAAAGGCTATAGTGCTAAAGCGACAAAATGTGAACTTTACAGGGGAGCATTTTAAAGTTTCATTTTTTCGATAAAAAATTATATAAATTTCCCTGATCGTTTGTTTTTTTTAAATCTTATTTATTAAAAAATCTTATTTTTCTTTCCATTATCTGTATTACAAATGATATCTATAAACCTGCTAGTTCATGAGATAAGTGTCGCTTTAGCACAAATAATTCGGTGGCAAGAAAACATACAGCAAGCAAAAGTTGCTTATATCCGCAATACCCTGCTATTGCATCATAATAAATAAGCTAACTAACAGTATTACGTTAGTTAAAGAAATCCGAGATTTGCTTATATGCTTATAATTAACACCGAACAAAAAATCAAAATTTCTAACGATCTGTTCATTTGCAATTAATCCGAAATAAAACTAGCTGAAGAGCGAATTAATATTACACATGCGATGATAATGCGACGTAACTACTAGCAGTGAGTGGATTTTATGTATTGATTACGGCTAATGTATATTTCTTGCCAACAAAACAATTATGATTATGGGCAGCTACCATCAATCTGAAGTCCTAATCTACTTACAAGTTACAATCAAGTCCTGAATAAAATTAAAGGTAACGGGAATTTAGAAATATTTGTAGGATTGGCAGGCTGTTACTAAAATAAAACAAATAGAAAGTGGAATTATTTTATAAGACAACTTCAATAAACTAACTTGAATCAACTAACTTGTGTACGAGTAGGTAGTTAGGTACTAATTATCTACTACAATCACAAGGAAACTATTCGCATTCTAAGTATTTTACGTATAATAGTAGGTGTAGGTTAAACAAATAAATAAACACTAGAGGTAATAAAGAAAATGTATCAAAGATCAAACAGTTACAACTGATTAACTTTGGAACTAAAGTTAAGAGGTAATAAAGCAAATGTATCAAATATAAAACAGTTACAACTGACTAACTTTGGAACGATAGTTTGGAGGGAATAAAGAAAATGTATCAAATATAAAACAGTTACAACTGATTAACTTTGGAACTAAAGTTAAGAGGTAATAAAGCAAATGTATCAAATATAAAACAGTTACAACTGACT
Organism: Operophtera brumata; assembly: GCA_932527175.1. Lineage (NCBI taxonomy): Eukaryota > Metazoa > Arthropoda > Insecta > Lepidoptera > Geometridae > Operophtera > Operophtera brumata. Next base: position 26,474,245 of record OW052239.1, on the reverse strand, counting down.
AACTTTGGAACGAAAGTTTGGAGGGAATAAAGAAAATGTATCAAATATAAAACAGTTACAACTGATTAACTTTGGAACTAAAGTTTAGAGGTAATAAAGAAAATGTATCAAAGATCAAACAGTTACAACTGATTAACTTTGGAACTAAAGTTAAGAGGTAATAAAGCAAATGTATCAAATATAAAACAGTTACAACTGACTAACTTTGGAACGATAGTTTGGAGGGAATAAAGAAAATGTATCAAATATAAAACAGTTACAACTGATTAACTTTGGAACTAAAGTTAAGAGGTAATAAAGCAAATGTATCAAATATAAAACAGTTACAACTGACTAACTTTGGAACGAAAGTTTGGAGGGAATAAAGAAAATGTATCAAATATAAAACAGTTACAACTGATTAACTTTGGAACTAAAGTTTAGAGGTAATAAAGAAAATGTATCAAATATAAAACAGTTACAACTGATTAACTTTGGAACTAAAGTTTAGAGGTAATAAAGAAAATGTATCAAATATAAAACAGTTACAACTGATTAACTTTGGAACTAAAGTTTATATTGAATAAAGAAAATGTATCAAAGATCAAACAGTTACAACTGATTAACTTTGTAACTAAAGTTTAGAGGTAATAAAGCAAATGTATTAAATATAAAACAGTTACAACTGATTAACTTTGGAACTAAAGTTTAGAGGTAATAAAGAAAATGTATCAAATATAAATAAGTTACAACTGACTAACTTTGGAACTAAAGTTTAGAGGTAATAAAGAAATGTATTAAATATAAAACAATTAAGTACAACTGATTAACTTTGGAACCAAAGGTTTAAAAACAAAATAAGTAAGTAACTGCAAATAACTTTTCAGTATGCAGTTCTTGTGCGAAACAACAACATAATACCTATATTACAATATTTAAAACAAAAGCTAATGATAATTATTGAATCACAGCATTTTCAATTGCTTTATACTGGAATTAGGTACATTTTACAAGCTTTTATTTAACTGGCAATGTATGTATGGTCAGGAACATACATACATTACATAGGAACAGGTACTGAAATTTGAACAGATTGAGCTGAAATACCGCATACTGTCAAATTCCGATGACAATACATGATAATTATGGTAACAGCGAGCTGATCTGATGATGGAGACTGAAGGTGGACAACCGAACTCCTCGATGGAAAATATGACAGAGTTTGGGCTCATTTTGATCAGCACACGTTTCCGACCACTAATTTCATAAAAGCTTCTATTAAAAAACTAAAAAAAAACTTTACATTTAGTCTCTTCTGTTACATACTTATTTACTTAGTCTCTTCTTTTACATAATTACTTTTTTAACCATTATTGAGAACAGTCTTTAACCTTAATTAGTTACATAGTCTCTTCTGTTACATAATTATTTACTTAATCATTATTGAGATCATTTACTGACCATAGTTATTGACATATCAATATCAGTTTATTCTATAATTGTCACTTGAACAATTCCTTCCATTGTCAGAAATAGTTTAAACCTAGAATCATAGCTGAAATCTATGATATTATTGATATTACAGGCCTTAATCTCTTCTGTTATTATTGAATGTACTTAATCAATCATTATTGAATGTACTTAATCAATCATTATTGAGATCATTAATTGTCCTCGACATCACTTTCTGCCAATATATCTTGGACCTTATTAGGACTCCGCAGTTCCAAATATTCCTTCTAGTAATTTTCAGGAATCGTCTTATTTGAACATAATTTTACCATATCCGTGTTTTTTTTTAATATCGGCAGTGTTGCTATATATGTTTTCTTTGGAATTTTTGTGCAGTCATCTAATATTTGAATATCGTCGATAGTAGCATCTGTGTTAATTGTATATTTAACTTGAATTTTTCCTAGCTTTGATTTTCTAAAAGTTGCAACGCGAATTTTACTTATTTTTCCAACCAGATTACCCTTGAAGTACTTGACTGCAATACCATCCCATCCTTCAAAATCTGCGTAGGTCATAACTGCCACTTTGTATGGCTTAGGAACTTTTCTTGCCATCTCAAAAACAGTTGGCCATTGGGATGGTGCAAAAATAATGGAGTTGGTTACACTTCTTTCAATAATCGAGTTGTAAAACGTTGTAAAGTACTCTAAACATTAAATTATTGAATGCCAAAAAACGCTAACCCAACTTTCCATTCGAAAATATTTACGTGAAATTTTGCTAAAGCGTCAAAGAGATACATAAAACAGTAACATTATTTTGCTAAACCACCACGTAATTAATAATGTAGGTAAGTAAAAAGTGCTGATAAAATCTTTGGACATTAAATGCAGAAATGAAAAAATGCTAAACTACCGTCAAACATGAACGTACCTACCGTACGCATCTACCGCTGAAGCGCCGTAACCTTCATAAACATCAAAAACACGTCGCTTTAGAATATGAATTAGTGAAAAAGTAAGAAATTTCGCAGTGCTAAAGCGCCAAAAAAGTGCTCGAATCGACAAGAAAATGAAACAGATCGACGCAGAAAAAAAAATCCAGTTCAGTGATATATATAAGTCATTTTCGACCAAGATGGCGCTTTAGCACTTTTGCCTTTCCACTATCGATATATATATAATATTATAAAGGCGAAAGTTTGTGTGTGTGTGTGTGTGTGTGTAGTGTGTTTGTTACCTTTTCACGCTGAAACGGCTGGACGGATTTGCATGAAATTTGGAAAGGAGATAACAGTAACTGGACTCCCGGTTTAACACATAGGCACATTTTTATCCCGATATTCCCACGGGATCGAGACTTACGCGGGTGAAACCGCGGGGCGCTACTAGTCATCTATATAAATGACCTGCCGAATGCATTAACTCAACCTATGACATTATTTGCTGATGACAGCACAGTAACCATAAAATGTAATAACGTTAACTCTTATGAATCGGATATACACAAATCTCTAGAATCAATAATTTAATGGCTTGACAATAATAATTTAAAAATAAACTTCAACAAAACTATCGTTATGCATTTTAACCAAAGAACCAAAGATCCATCTAATATTAAGTTGGCGTTCTTCGATAATGTAATACAACAGGTAGATAACACACGTTTCTTAGGTTTGCAGATAGATAAAAAATTAAACTGGAAGAAACACATGAAGAGTTAAGTAAGAGAATTAGCAGCTTGGCCTATGCTCTGCATAAATTGTCCTCAATTGTCAACTCTGACACTTTACTAACAGCGTATTATGGTATAGTAGAATCTGTACTTAGATATGGAATTATTTTCTGGGGCAACTCCACTGACAAAGAAATTATTTTCAAAATGCAAAAGCGTTGCATACGGGCTATGTACAAAATACAAATCACTGATAGTTGCAAATCATTGTTTTTAGAATACAAAATTCTTACACTTCCGTCCTTATTTATCATGGAAGTTCCGTTATTTGTAAGAAGTAATCCTCATTTGTTTCCACACATGTGTGACACTGTGATACGAAAACGTGATAATGATCGACTATGTAGACAGGTATCTAAAACTGCATTGATGCGGAAGTGTGTATTCTCTATGGCTCAGATAATTTATAATAAAATCCCTAAGTGCTATAGTGATCTTAAATAATAAATAATACTGGACAGTTCACTCAACATTATCTAGCCCCAAGCTAAGCAGAGCTTGTGTTATGGGCACTAGATAACGTTAACTTATTTAAGTCAAAATTTAAAATGTTATTAATTGAGAAATGCTATTATAATATTGACGAATTCCGGAATGACAAATTTAAATTTAAATTTAATGTACCTAATTAATGTATTTTTTTTTAATGTATTGTGGTAATTTTTCAAAGTTTTTTATTTTATTTAATGTAACATTGACTCAATAATTGTATTTAATAATTAATTTGAATGATATTAATTATTTAAAATTAATTGGTTTTGTTTTTAAATTTTCTATGTTAAACTAACTAAATTAGCATGCCATCCTCTCCATTTGCACGCCGGCAGCGGCCAAACATATTGTGTCTTACTCCTATTTTTACCATCAATAATATGTTAAAGTTATTTTGTTTTTTACATATGTTTAAGCAAATAAATTATCTTTATCTTTATCTTTATACTTATTACTGCATTTTACAAGACTTAATATACTCAGGAGAATTGGCTTCTATAACTAAATCTTATTGCAACTACAAGATTAACTCATAAAACAGTTACAAGACTTATATACTTATTAAAATGGAGGGAAGGTGGTATTGGTGGTTGGTGGTGGTTTGATGAAAAAACAATTTTGAGTTTCAGTTCTAAGTATGGGGTAAGTAAGTCTACTGTCCCTTGGAGCTGTGAAAAAATCATACTTCTAAGCCAACGCAATCAAAAGATACAGCCGTTTATGCTGCTAATTTTCGACACTCGCAAGGGAATCAAAACCTGCAGGGCACTTCCCGTGAACTCAGAATCTTGAAATTTGGTACGAAGCAACGTCTTATAGCACCGATAAAGGAAAAATTGCGAAAAGCATACATTTTTAGTTACATCAATAACGAAAATATTTTTAATAATTTTAAACTTACTACATAGATAATAAATAAATAAATAAATAATGCTGGACACAGTTCACACAACATTATCTAGCCCCAAGCTAAGCAGAGCTTGTGTTATGGGTACTAGATAACTGATATACTTAATACAATATAATACATAGATAGATATTGGTACGGAACCCTTCGTGCGCGAGTCCGACTCGCACTTGGCTGTTTTTTTTTTTTTTTTCTTTTAATTTTGCATAAGTATGGGCTTTTCAGTTTAAATGAGCATCTATGTTATATCTATAAAACTTGTGTTATTTATTTCTTTACCTTTGACCCTATTTATTTTAACTACTACATTTATATTAATTGTTGTCAACTGACTTTGCTTATTAGACATGTCTCTTGCAAATTCTTTGGGGCTTTTGTACTTGGCGATCGCAAGCCTTCGACGAAGTATTCGAAGTAAGTATTACTTAGCATAAGACTAAACCAAATACCAAAACCAAAGTATGCTTTGTATGATTATTACTTAGTAATTATTACTTAGTATAAGACCAAACCAAATGCCAAAACCAAAGTATACTTTGTATGACTATTACTTAGTAAGTATTACTTAGTATAAGACCAAACGAAAGACCAAAACCAATGTATACTTTGTATAACTATTACTTAGTAAGTATTACCAGGCGTGGCGCACTCCGCACTTTAGGTATGAAGCTACAAGTACCGGCGGGTGGAGACTCGTCAAACTCATTCAGTGTGGCCTACCGCGCGCCGCCGTACGCTCGCGCCGCGTTGCGTCTTCCGTTATGATCCGTTCCGTGATGAACAAAAATTCATATTGCAGTGCATTAGGCTGCTTAAATAATAACAAGGATCCGAACCTTACATTTTTCACACTTCCAACGGACATCGAAAGGTTAGTATAGAACTGTACGTCTACATTATAGGTAATTAGTACTTAATTTGGTAGGTAGCTACCTAACAAATATTGACTTTTGTTTTATGTCTCTCGTATTTACGTAGTTAGATTATTAATTATTTATATTATAATCTAGTTAGGTAGGTACATATTTAGAAGTTCTGTTTACAAGGTCAGTATTATCCAGTTCAGGCAGGTAAGTAAGTAGATATACGATAGCTAGATTCATGAGGAATATTATTAGGCTATCAGCTATACCTACCTAGTACCTACATGGCTGAACGGGAGCACCGGGGCCACGCAAAGGAAGTCGGGGCGGGACTGGTATTTTGTAAACTGATAGGCAAATGGGAATAGAGGGATTGTGAAAGTAATCATGGAATGGGGAGAATATGCGTTAAACTTGGGGTTCATATCTCAGCGGCCAAGCCTCAGTGGTTTCAGTTCAGTAGGTTTAAGTGGGTACCTATATAAAGGTAAGTCCAAGTGGTCAACTATTTACGCCTACCTATACTTACTAAGTATTGATTTTCTTTGATATCTACTATAAATGTTTCCCCTTATTACCTAAACGTACAAGTTCTGCTAAAATAAAGGTAATACGATTTACTAGGTCAGCTTTATAAATGGTAGGTATTAGAAGTGGACTGAGAGCTAACAGGTTTTTACGACAAACTATCTAGGTACCTACTTAAAATTATATAAAAACGGGGGCTAAATGAAACACTAATACATATAACATAATAGACCAAGAGACAGCGCTTGGAATATTTATGCATTTATATACATATGCTACCCATAGTTACCATGGCTACAATCAAGTAAATTATTACATTACTGTTTTTAGGTTAGGTACGTACAAATCGCCCGGCTAGCTTCTACTACATTATAATACCATAATAATTCAGGGAAGTATCAACTATAGGTAGGTATTATATATAGTATGCAATAATCAAGATGGGTAGTAGGTACTTAATTGAAAACCAACATTATAATTTTTGGGGGTTGGCTCTTGGACTATTTTGATAGCGTCGTATGTCATTCCATATGTGATACCTACCTACACTTAAAAGATATATTTAGTTTCATTGACAAGGTACATACTAACGTACCTATCTATTAGATAATCATGTTACAGTAAGCGACTATTTGTCAACCCTTCCAAACCGCATCACTCCGCGCCCGACAGCGACAGAGTTACGCGTTAGAACAGAGCGGGAATGTTTAGGTAGATATCGCGATAGGCATTGAACTTTGTTGCGTCCCAGCAAGAGTCGGTATTTCTATAAATTTGTTCGTGAAGTGAGCCTTCTGTACTTGTACTATTATATATTCTGTGGTATTACTTAGCATAAGAACAAACCAAAGGCCAAAACCAAAGTATACTTTGTATAACTATTACTTAGTAAGTATTACTTAGCATAAGACTAAACCAAATACCAAAACCAAAGTATGCTTTGTATGATTATTACTTAGTAATTATTACTTAGTATAAGACCAAACCAAATGCCAAAACCAAAGTATACTTTGTATGACTATTACTTAGTAAGTATTACTTAGTATAAGAACAAAGCAAAGGCCAAAACCAAATTATACTTTGTATAACTATTACTTAGTAAGTATTACTTAGTATAAGAACAAAGCAAAGGCCAAAACCAATGTATACTTTTTATAACTATTACTTAGTAAGTATTACTTATTATAAGAACAAACCAAAGGCCAAAACCAGAGTATACTTTGTATAACTATTACTGTTTTTTTTATACTACTTGAATGACGGAACAAGCAGATGGCCCACCTGATGCTAGGCGGTAACCTCTGCTTATGAACAGTGCATTACCTCATAGGTTACGTCCACCTAGGACGCACCCTATATGGCATTGCACTGCGCCCGCCACTCTGAGACATAAAGATGAAAAGTCTCATGTGCCTGTAACTTCACCGGCACTCTTACCCTTCAAACCGGAACACAGCAACTCGAGCACTACTGCTTGGCAGCAGAAATAGGTATGGTGGTAGTACTTCCCCGGACAAACACTTTCATAAAAAAGCTCTACTACTACTAAAACTAACTTGCTAACTTACTAAGTAATACTAATACTTAGTAAGTATTACTTTGTATAAGAACAAACCAAAGGCCAAAACCAAAGTATACTTTGTATAACTATTACTTAGTAAGTACTTAAAACTTACTTAGTATATGTAATACTTTGGTCGAAGGTGCAAGCCGTATTTTGACATATCCACTGCAGTTTTTTCGAAAATAATAATTTACTTGGGACACGCTTTTTTCGCTCACTTTTAATTTCGTTTTTCAGTGACTTTCTAGCTTTCCTGACCTTTAATGAATTAGATTTTAAGAATTTGAGACTTTTATCAAGAACACAACTAGATGTCAGGTCGGCGCAAAAAATAAGTCTTTGTGAATAACAGCTCACTTTACATGTGAGCTCTTATTTCTTATTTGTATTTGTGAGAACTTTATTTGTAGCTTGTGAATTCAAACTAAATGTTGTTTAACATATCGCATCCTACAGGTAACAACGTCGCAACTCAAAAAACGCTGTTCGGAAATACAGCGTTTTGAAGTTTTGAAAATTCGTAGCTCTTTTTTCTGTTACTTTTAAGATTTAAAATATGTGTTATTGTCATACCAAATTATACAGCTATGCATACTCTTTATTTCATAACTGTATCGGTGTGTCGGTATCTGTGATCTATCGCAATGTGCAACGATACAGGCAGACGCATTCTTACGTGCGAAGACAGGGACAAGGCAGAAAGCGGGCAACAAACGCCGTAGATGACCGTTTTATAAAGGTGCAAACTCTGAGAAACCGACGCCAAACTACTGTTCAGACCCGAAATGTCTTAGAAGAAGTACGTAACGTGCGTGTAAGTGACCGAACAGTGAGACGACGACTAAATGAAGTCGGTCTCAAGTCATACGTGCCAGCCAAGGCACCGAAACTCGAGGTATGTCAACGAGTAGCCAGATTAGAGTTTGCTCGACAGCACCGTGATTGGACAGAAGAGTGGAGGCGAGTTTTATTCACAGATGAAAGCCGCTTTTGCGTAAATTTCATAGATAGGAGGGAGAGGATGTGGAGGTATCATGGGGAACGCTACAACCAAGCGAACTTTACCGAAACAGTGGCATATGGTGGAGGCTCAGTAATGGTGTGGGGCGGCATATGTTTGGGAGCACGTACGGAGCTGGTTGTTATTGAAAATGGATCTCTGACTACACTCCGATACATCTCAGAGATCCTGGAGCCTCACGTAATGCCTTTTGCCCCTTTTATAGGCGACGATTTTGTGTTTATGAACGATAACGCTCGGCCCCACACAGCGCGCGTGGTGCGCGATTACTGTAATGAAGTTGCCATTACGCAAATGGATTGGCCAGCACGTTCTCCTGACATGAACCCTATTGAACACGTTTGGGACACCATCGGAAGAAGAGTACATCAAAAAATCCTAACTCCCAGGAACGTTGAAGAGTTAAAATTGGCCTTAGTCGAAGATTGGGAGAATTTGCCCCAAGAAATGATTGATGGCATCATTGGGAGCATGGGAAAACGCATCCAGGCTCTTATAAGAGCCCGTGGCAGCAATACGCGTTATTAATGTGTTGTTGTTGTTCTGCAAAGTTTCTAAAAACAGTATAAAACTTGTAAACTTTTAATTTCAAAATTTGAGTTTATTGGTTTTGGGTTTTTTACACCTGAAATTAAGGTTTACAAAACCGTTATCTTATTTTGTATTTACCTCTTATTAATAATATTAATAATAAAATCCAAAAAACCCCAAATATATACAAAATTCTTGAAAAATTTCTCATTTTGCCTTTGTTCCCCTAATTGTGCCGGCGTGTGTATATACATTTTGGCGAACAGAAAAGAGGACATTCAAAGAACGGATAGGAAGAATAATATTGAAGTAAGAAATGTACCAAAAGGGAAAACTGAGTCTAAGGAAGATTTGATAGGTGTTGCTATTGGGAAAATCTGTTGATTGCAATATAACTCAATCTGATGTCAAGGATATTTACAGAGTACGAGGAAAAAAAGAAGGACAAACCAACACACCCATTATAGTCGAGTTCTCCTCCACCATCTTAAAGGCTAATGTTTTAAAAATGAGCAGAGCTCGCAACATTAAGCATAAGGGAAAACTATGTGCCAAACACATTGGCTTCACTAAAAATGAAGACACTCCCATATTTGTCGCCGAACAACTAACGACAAAAGGATCCCGGCTACATTACTTGGCAAGAGACCTCGCAAAGTCTAAGGACTATAAATTTTGCTGGACCTCGTATGGAAGGGTCCACGTAAGAAGAAACGAAAACTCACCAATAATTACCATACATAGTGAAGACCAGGTGAACAATCTGATGGCAGGTATCGTGACTTCTTCGTCAAACCTCATTACTTGAAGTTCAACATGTTTGTACTATTGAATTTACAGTTCGTATTACATTATGTCCACTATTGCATTCACAAAACAAAACACAAAGACATCACACACTATACATATACATTTTTACGAAAACATATACATTCATACTATATAATACGCCACAAATAAAATTTGCCATTCTATTTGTATTACAACGTTATATCACTCTTTTTATATACAAAACGGATCTCGTACTAGTAACGACTGTAATTACTTTATCTAATTCTCTATGATGGATACGTCTATAGAAATTGCTAAAGAAATAGACAAGACAGAAATTGCACGTTCTTTTTCATGTAATATTGCAGAACTACCATCTAAGATACGCATAAAAGAATCAGACTTCATTATATTGACGCAAAATATAAGAAGTGTCTACAGTAATATGAATGACATACAATTAACATTAACTGAACTAACATTTGGATTAGATATTATTGTTTTAACAGAGTGTAGACTGAAAGCATCTAAACCTATACCCTACCTTAAAAACGACAACTCCTTCACCACGACTAATCATCTCAATCAAAATGATGGCGTTACAACTTACATAAAGAGCAACCATAATGGCCTTGTTAAGGAGATCAAACTTGAACACGCTGCTTGCTTACAAATTAATATTTATTCTACAATAATTTTATGTATTTATCGATCACCCTCACATTATAACGCTGAAAAATTTAAAAACTCCTTATGCAACCACCTTAATGAAATAAAATCGTTTGAGAGAATAATTATAGTAGGAGATATTAATATAAACATTCCACCTATAACGGAAGAACGAAGTTGTGAAAGAAATTACCGACTTAACTTTTTAAATGCTTTATCTACTCATGGGCTTTTACCCGGCCAAAACTTGCCTACCAGAGGTAATAATTGTCTTGACAATATCATACTTAAACTAAACTTACTAAAAACTCTGCTACAATAGCTGTTCTTAACACTTCAACTACAGACCATCTAAAAATACTCCTAAAACTTTCAAAACTAAATGACTAGACTAACATTAGCAAAACTAAAACTATTATTGACTATAATAATGCAAAAAAAAAAGAAAAAACTACAGATCTACTTAAAATTAATGATCCTAATATACTGTCTGTAGTGGATTGGTAAATGTGTCCAGGATAGGTGGTGTTCAATAGTATAGTCCGTATATGTTTCACACACACAGTTTAATAGTTCCAAGAATATACACAGCACACAATATACAATTAAGAAGGAGAAAGTTACGAGTAAGAAGAATGAGTTCATAAATCAAAGGCGAGCGACGCACCGTCTCTGTGTTACCGCGATTCCAACCGACTGACCTAGTTTCCATACGCGCGCGCCGGCCGACCGCCAATCTATTTTTTAGCTCGCTGCGACGACTCATGCACCGGTTTGACTAGAGCGCGCGGTTCCACTATCATTAGTTAGATACACGCCCGCTCGTCCGTCATAACGTAAGTAGGTGTGCTTAGTGCATGAATGTAAAGTAAGTTAGTGTAATTTAATGTTAGCGTGGAGATAGGATCCCCACATCACTCCCTTCCGAAGACCGTCACTACGGGCGATAGAAATCCGTAAAGCGGACTTGCCTTCCGGAACGTGTAGTACGAATTTGAGTTTTAGTTCCTTCGGTAGGCCTAGGCTCAGGATCAGGGGTGAGCTCAAGTGATGGCGATGCAGTCGACAAGATGTAGGCCGGTTTTAGGCGGTCTATTGAGACAGTCATCGCCTTCCCCTTTACCAGTATTTTGAAGACTTTGTCCCCATGCTGCAGTACCTCATGGGGACCGGAATACGAAGGATGGAATGTTCCTCGCAACATTTCTTCTCGAAGGAAAACGTGTGTTGAGGAAGCCAGATCCTTGTAAATGAATATTTTCTGTTTGATATGCCGCGACGCGGGAGAAGGTTGCAATTTACCTACAATTGAGCGCAGCCGAGCAGTGAAATCAGTGAGATCTGAGGTACCGGTTATGGTGTTATGGAAAAATTCTCCAGGTAGTCGTAATGGCTCTCCATAAACCAGTTCAGCCGAAGACGACTGAAGATCTTCCTTAATTGCACTTCTAATACCAAGTAGGACAAGTGGAAGTGATTCCGTCCAATTGCCGTCAGCATGACAAGTGATGGCCGTCTTTAGCTGTCGATGGAATCTTTCTACTAGTCCATTACAGGCAGCGTGGTAGGCCGTAGTCCTACGATGTTTGAACCCAGCTATCTTCGCGAGGAATTCGAAGAGCGCTGATTCAAATTGACGCCCACGATCGGTCACTATGTCGGTGGGGCAACCGAATCTGGCGATCCACCCCGACAATAATGCCTTAGCCACAGTTTCTGCTGTGATATCCGCAATAGGGATGGCTTCAGGCCATCTGGTAAAGCGGTCTACGGCAGTAAGGCAGTACCGGTAGCCGTTGGAAATAGGCATGGGGCCTATAAGATCGATGTGGACGTATGCAAATCGGGCTTTAGGCAAATCGAAAGTGCCCAGTGGAGCAGACACGTGACGATGAACCTTAGAACGCTGGCAGGCCAAGCACGTTCGTGACCATTCTCGACAATCCTTTCTAACTCCTGGCCAAACGTAACGCTGTGCTATAAGCTTAGCGGTTGCGTTAGCACCAGGGTGACTTAAGCAGTGTAGACTGTCAAAAACTTGCTTTCGCAATGATTTGGTCACGAAAGGTCTCGGTGTGCCAATACTTACGTCACAGTATATGTCCACCTTGCTACCGGGCTCTTTGATTTTCTCAAAGCGGAGGGTTGTCGATTCCTCGTTGAGAAATGAAAATAGCTCGGCATCTGAGGTCTGCGATTTGGCGAGGACTTCAAGGTCAACTGGACTTTGTAACTCCTCAATTCGGGACAGCGTGTCGGCCACGACGTTATCCTTGCCAGATATATGCCGGATATCGCTGGTGAATTGTGAGATGAAATCCAGGTGTCTGTACTGCCGAGGCGAGCTGTTACTCTTCCGCTCGCTGAAGGCGTAACATATCGGCTTATGGTCAGTATAAACCGTGAAGTCTCTCGCTTCTAGCATGTGCCGGAAATATTTTATGCCCTCGTATATGGCGAGTAGTTCACGGTCGTAGGGTGAGTACTTCTGCTGAGATGGGCTAAGTTTCCGCGAAAAGAATGCAAGCGGTTGCCAGACCTCTTCTATCAACTGCTGTAATACTGCACCCAATGCTAAGTCGCTGGCATCAGTTACTAGTGCTAATTTGGCCTGGCAATCGGGGTGAGCTAGTAAAGCAGCGTTGCTGAGACTCTCTTTGGATTGCTCGAAGGCTGAGAGGGCTTCACCTGACAGGTCGACAGGGTCAGAGGCCTTTACCGAGCCAGCTAGCAGGGCGTTAAGAGGGGCTTGGATTTTTGCGGCGTTAGGCATAAAACGCCTGTAAAAATTCAGCATGCCCAAAAATCGCCTAAGTTGCCTCACTGTTTTTGGCGCAGGGAACTCTTTTATTGCCTGAACTTTTAAGTCGAGTGGTTTGGTTCCTGCAGCAGATATGTTATAGCCTAAAAATGTTACCTCAGATGCTCCAAATACACACTTTGAAGTGTTCACGACGATGCCGTACTTCTTCATGCGTTCAAAGAGCTGTCGGAGGTGGCTTTCGTGATCTGCTGCCGATCGACTGAATACTAAAAAATCGTCCAGGTAACAATAACAAAAATCCAGCCCCCGAGTCATTTCGTCTACGAACCTCTGGAACGTCTGTCCAGCGTTCCGTAATCCGAAGCTCATAAACGGGAACTCGTAGAGGCCAAAAGGGGTAGTTATCGCAGCCTTTTGGATATCCTCCTCGTTCACAGGGATTTGGTTGTAGGCCTTGACCAAATCAATGGTTGAAAAGACTGTACAGCCAAAGATGCTATGGGCAAAGTCTTGGATATGTCTGATAGGGTACCTGTCAGCAATGGTCCGAGCATTCAGCAGTCTGTAATCTCCGCAAGGGCGCCAGCCGTTGTCTTTTTTGGGGGCCAAATGCAGAGGAGAAGACCATGGGCTCTCAGATGGACGAGCCGTACCACTGCTTAGCATCTGGTCGAACTCCTTCTTCGCCACCTTGAGCTTATCAGGAGCTAACCTGCGAGGGGAACAAGATATGGGGGGACCGGGTGTGGTGCGTATGTGGTGTATAGTATTGTGTTTTTGAACGTGTGGCGTGCCAGCTGGTTTAATAATTTCGGGATATTCCGATAGAATTTTATGGAAAGGCGTGTCACCGGTTGGGACCTTTACAGAACATATTGAGTCATGAGCATTAACGAGGTAAGCTTCGGTTGACAATGATGTTATATTATCTATAATACGTCCTATGCGTTTATTACGGACATCCACAATGAGGTTGTAAAAGCTTAAAAAATCGACTCCTATTATAGCTTTAGTGACGTAGGCAACAATGAAACTCCAGGGAAAATCGCGCCTAAGCCCTAAATCTAAATTAAGCTGAAGCGAGCCAAAAGTGTTAATGACACTTCCGTTGGCAGCTGTTAGCTCATAACTGGTCTTGACTCGACGTTCCCGAAGTGCAGACCGAGGGAAAACGCAGACGTCGCTTCCGGTGTCCACCAAGAAAGGGGTCTTCGATTTGCGGTCGGTAACGAAGAGGCGACCAGAGGAAATGGGGCAATCGTCAGTCGCATTTACCGACCGCCCTGGGCGTTTCCCGCCTTCCCGAAGTCACAGGGCTTGACACATTGGGTTGCTTTTTCTCCATGACGGCTGTGATATCAGCAGTTTGGAAATTTCCGGTAGCTTGATTGGGACCGGGATCTAGAGCGCCTGCGGTGGTGGTCGTTGGGACGACGGCTGGAACGATCGTGCGATCGGGGCTGATGGTTAAGCTGCATGGTAAGGTTCTTGACGGCTGCCTTCAGCTCAGCTATTTCATTTGCCATAGATTGCATCGAACCAGGAACGGGGGTTGCCGAAGATGAAGCTACTTGGAGACTGGGTAGCACGATATCGTGAACTCTATCCGCCAGGTCAGCAGAAGCTTCCAGAGTACTTACTGGTTGAGATGCGATTAGAGTCTGCAGGTTGCTGGGTAGCCGACTGCACCAAATGCTTTTGATGAAATCATCGGGGACGGTTGATCCTGCCAGGCTCTGCAGGTGCCGCATGAATTGTGAAGGTTTTCGGTTCCCTAGTTCTTCGTGCATCAGCAACTGCTGGATTTTGCGCTCCCTCGATGCTGACAGGCGTTTGATCAGCTCCTCCTTAAGCTTCCCGTATTTGTTCGTCGCTGGAGGAGACGTGATTATGTCCTTAACCTCTTTTGAGTACTGAGGGTCCAGGTGGCTGATCACATAATAAAACTTTGTCGTATCCGCCGTGATGTTGGATATCGAGAATTGGCCTTCAATCTGGGCGAACCATATTTCAGGCTCCTCTGGCCAAAACGGCGGAACACGGATACCGACTTTGCATGTTTCCTGCGGGTGAATGGAAACGCGCTTCTTCCTTTTTTTTATTTGTGACTGGTTGGCGTCGCCGTCTTCGTCATGATCTGACGACGTGGCTTTTCCGTCACTCTCACTCATTGTACCTTAGTATTCCCAGGGGTCACCAGTTGTAGTGGATTGGTAAATGTGTCCAGGATAGGTGGTGTTCAATAGTATAGTCCGTATATGTTTCACACACACAGTTTAATAGTTCCAAGAATATACACAGCACACAATATACAATTAAGAAGGAGAAAGTTACGAGTAAGAAGAATGAGTTCATAAATCAAAGGCGAGCGACGCACCGTCTCTGTGTTACCGCGATTCCAACCGACTGACCTAGTTTCCATACGCGCGCGCCGGCCGACCGCCAATCTATTTTTTAGCTCGCTGCGACGACTCATGCACCGGTTTGACTAGAGCGCGCGGTTCCACTATCATTAGTTAGATACACGCCCGCTCGTCCGTCATAACGTAAGTAGGTGTGCTTAGTGCATGAATGTAAAGTAAGTTAGTGTAATTTAATGTTAGCGTGGAGATAGGATCCCCACACTGTCTATATCTTTAATTAATAAAATACATAAAAGTCTCACGGATTGTACTAAAACTGTTAATATACCTAGGAGCAAGCGTATTTTAAAACCGTGGATGACACTAGGTATCTTACGATGTATAAAAAATAGAAATGATATGCAGAGAAAACTCAAAAATGATCCCAAAAATAGGATTTTGAAAATTACATATAGAAGATATAGAAACTACTGCACTAACTTAATTAAAAACATAAAAAGAAAATATGAAAGGAAGGAATTAGCTAAATCTACAAAAAATAGTAAAACGCTATGGAAAACAATTAATAATATAACACACTACCAACCATCCATTGAATCATAAAAATAAGTCCTACCCTAAATTATTTTTTGTTCGTAATTTGTTCATATTTTTCTTCTCAATGTTTTCGTATTTAAATGTTAAGCCTAAAACTGTATACTTAGAGATGCGGAAGAGCGAAAACGCCTATCAGAAGTATTCCTTTATACTTAAAAGGTGTTTTCAACTATAGTTTAAAATTAAGTATCTTTTATTACTGATTAACAACATTTGTATTTGTATTTGTATATTAGCCGTAGAAGCCGTAGCCGTTTTAATATGTTGTAATTTGACACTCAACATTTTTAACTCAGCTATATTATCATAAAAGATATTAATCTATTTTTGATGTCATTAATAACAAAGTTTAATAGTGGAGCGCTTGTAACTCTCTCAGTGGATTATTGGCACATGTTATACGCAGCTTATCCAATGTATGATCAGGCGACAGTCCCTTGTCACCAGACATCGCATCATGTACTCCAGCCAAAGATACTCCAGCCAAAATGATTTGGCTGGGGTACCTACATGATGCAATGTCTTCGATGTCTATCATGCGGTCAGTGAACATCTCGAAAACGTGTCGTACCAACCTACATAAACTCTTTGGCAATTTTTTCAACAGTGCTGTTATATGCCATAAGCTATTAGTAGATGTCTGAAAATCTATAAAATGATCCCAACATAGAAAGCTGTTGCACAAAAACAAGCAAAAAAATGCCTCTTTTGCACATGAACTAAATTCCGACGGGCTCGTGCTAAACCTAACGAAGACCCACTACATCCACTTTTGCCTATCTGGGCATCAAGTCAGACAACTAGTGGTTTTCGCTGATGGTATTAAAATTGAACAAGCGGATCGGACGACCTTCCTGGGATTCGAGATAGACCGTGGCCTCACTTGGGAATCTCACATAAATAAACTATGCGGGAAACTGGGCGGAGCGTGCTTCGCTCTGTGGCGGCTGTTTTTCTTCCTTCCCAGGGAGGTGGTGCGGTCCTGCTACTTTGCCACAGTGCAATCACTATTGCAGTATGGTACGGAGCTGTGGGGGCGCGCCGCCGAGTGGGAGCGCGCTTTCCACATGCAGAAGCGCGCCATACGAGCAATAGTACGAATCTCGAGAGACAATTCCGCTCGACCTCATTTCAGGGAGCTGGGAATCCTCACGTTACCATCCTTGGTGATTTTTCAGGTGGCCGTACACGTGAGAAATAACCAGGATGCGTTTAAAAGAGTTGGTGAGTCACACACGTATGGGACGCGCCGTGCGGGTCAACTGGAAGCGGTCCCGCGTAAGTTGGCGAAATCCAACAAACTGACGCATGTCATGGGTCCGGCAGTTTACAACCGGATCCCTAAAAATTTCACTGAAGCTCCTAGTATCAGCATATTCAAGTCCAGGTTGAAGCGCTGGCTTATTGAGCAGACCTTCTACACTTTCGATGAGTTCGCTAGCCTCAAATTAATCTAATTACCTAGGTAATCCTAGATGTGACATGTTTTTTGTTTATTGTATATTTGTTATTTTGATTTTGATTTTTGTTTTAAGTACGATGTGTACTTGTTGACTCATTTTATGAAAATTAATTGTTTGACGTGTACCTTTTGTATAATTAAATGACTATCTGACTATCTGACTATCCGATGTCTGATGACTACTCGCTGATTCTCTGGGATCAGAAACGGCCAAACGGGTAATGGAGGATGATTTTCACCCCGTGAGACGGACGGATCAGCGAAAAAGTAAACAAAATCTTGAAACTGAACTTTGTACGGTTATTTTCCACCCTTACAGCTGTCTTCTATTGGGATTTCGTTGAAGTTTACGGTCATCAGGATCTTCGCAGCTCTTTTATTTTTCTTCATTTTGGTGGTTATAATTGGAAAAATATGAAAATATTGCAAACAATATGGGCATATCTTCGTTTTAGATCCAGGTGTTCAAACGAAATTTAAATGATTGACTGGCAAGAGAGCTTCATTTCAAGCAAAACTGTGTCTATACAGTTACAACTTCGACTTATTTTAGCCCAACGTAGAAAATAATTTTAGATAGACAAGCAATACCGTATTATCTCAAAACTAATTTGAAAAAATGACAGGCAAGACTGGATCAACTAGGATTATAATACTGTCTTGACTACTTACTTTTTGTTTTTTAACCTGGTTGTTATAACTTGAGTTGACACACAAAACGCATCCGTTGTCGTTGATTTCTGCACGATTTCTGAGGTAACTCAATAAGCGACGGTTTTACTTGTCGATCGCATGAATGGCGTGAGTGGTCAACAAAGCTTTTTAGGGCTATAATTCAATGAATAATTGATTTACTGAAATTACTGTTTTGCCAGTTGGTATACCAACTGGCAAAACAGAAAAAAAAATAGTTTCCGAATCACTAAATAAGTTCGAAAAAAATCGACTTACGACACTCTTACTTGTCATGTGCGATGTGTCTTTTAATTTCTAATTTAATTTTAATTAAATTTAATTTATTGCTTTGCTCGTTTTTTGTGACGAATGATCGTAAGTATAAGATAATATTTTGAAGATTTGCTACTTTATTGCTAGGTGTCATGGTTGTAATTAGGTTGAACTTGAACTGTTTTAAAACTTTTGTTTCGGTTCGTTAGTAAACAAATAGGTTTAGCTGTATAAGTATAAACACCAACGGGGTCGGTATTTAGCTTTGATTTTCTACGTGACCCGAAATCTAGTTGAGCTCATGGTCGAAGATTTGTGATGACTAAAAGATTTGTTACCTGCGTCACCTTATTATTTGTGATGACTAAAAGATTTGTTACCTGCGTTACCTTATTATTTGTGATGACTAAAACATTTGTTACCTGCGTTACCTTATTATTAGTGATGACTTAAATATTTGTTACCTGTGTTACCTTATTATTTGTGATGACTAAAAGATTTGTTACCTGCGTTACCTTATTATTTATGATGACTAAAATATTTGTTACCTACATTACCTTATTATTTATTTCAGAGTTTGGGATTACGTCGGAGAGGCAATTAAGGGCGGGGGCACAAAATTTACATGTACACGGTGCCAATCACTCGAGGAGGCGTACCTGAAACAATGTACGTCTTCAGACACCATGAAAATGGGAGGACCAAACGGGTAATTTTTTTTTTGTTCAACTTGTAATTCCATAAAGAACCCGGCCATGAGCGAGTCCGACACACACATGATGTGTTCCGTACCATCGTAAATTATCGTAGTCAAATGTTTTTTTTAACTACTTGATTGACGGAACAAGCTGATGGCCCACCTGATGTTAAGCGGTAACCTCTGCCTATGAACAGTGCATTCTCATTTGGCATTGCACTGCGCCCGCCACCCTGAGACATAAAGATGAAAGTTTCATGTGCCTGTAAAATCACCGGCACCCATACCCTTCAAACCGGAACACAGCAATGCGAGCACTACTGTTTTACTGCAGTAATAGGTGTGGAAGTAGTACTTCCCCGGACGAAGTCTTTCACAAAAAAGCTCTACTACTACTCAAGATTGGAAAAAACAAAAACTTCATTATATGGCGAGCCCCTTTAATTTGTAACTATTTTATTTTCATAATTTTATGGCATAGCAACACAAAATTTTTGAAAATTTCATGTGTTTGTCTCTCACGGCTCAAGTAATAAGACGATTGCTAAGGTCAAGAAAAAAACAGAAATGACGGCCTCTCATCACTTTGTTTTTACGGCCGTTTCACATCATGCTTTAAAACCCTTGAAAAAAGATGGCGCCAGCTCCGTACTTAACTGTCAAAATAAAGTGAAATGTCAAAGTCAACAACGTAGTGATATATTTTCGTGATATTCACACAAAAGCACAGACAATGCATGTGTTAATTTTGACAACCACAGTTGAGTCAGCGCCATCTATCGAGCCAAATTAAACAAATATTTTTTTATTCGAAAAGGAAGAGCCTCCATTACTTTTGGACATAGAAAAATGGGTTTTACTCAACTAAATGATTTCTAAGAAATTTGCGCTTTGGCGATAGACGTTATTATTTAGGTACTTCTATATTTTTAACCCCCGACGAAAAAACGACGGGGTGTTTTAAGTTTGACGTGTCCGAGCGAGCACTACTGCTTTGCGGGCGAAATAAGTATAGTAGTAGTACTTCCCCGGACAAACTCTTTCACAAAAAAGCTTTACTACTTTGTTAATTTTCTATGTTTTTTTTATAGACCACCCGGCATCTACTCCCTTTGTACTAACGCTGCTTCTCCATATTCGCAAGGCTAGGCCTCAACAAACCTACACCACAAAGAACTGTACCACTAGCGCGCTCCATACAGACTGTACCGCTAGCGCACTCCATACAAACAACAAATATTTGTGCGATCTGCAGATATTTGTTCAGGGTGTTCTGGGTATTTTCTATAGATATAATAAAAAATATCTATCTATGTAATATATTGTATTAAGTATTTCAGTTGTTTAGTACCCATAATACAAGCTCTGCTTAGCTAGGGGCTAGACAATGTTGTGTGAACTGTCCAGCATTGTTTATTTATTTATTTTATTTTATACAAACTGTACCACTAGCGTGCTCCATACAGACTGTACCGCTAGCGCGCTTCATACAAACTGTACCGCTAGCGCGCTCCATACAGACTGTACCGCTAGCACGCTCCATACAAACTGTACCAATGGCGCACTCCATACAGACTTTACCGCTAGCACGCTCCATGCAAACTGTACCACTGGCGCGCTCCATACAAACTGTACCACTAGCGCGCTCCATACAGACTGTACCGCTAGCGCGCTCCATACAGACTGTACCGCTAGCGCGCTCCATACAAACTGTACCGCTAGCGCGCTCCATACAGACTGTACCGCTAGCGCGCTCCATACAGACTGTACCGCTAGCGCGCTCCATACAAACTGTACGACTAGCGTGCTCCAGACAGACTGTACCGCTAGCGCGCTCCACACAGACTGTACTGCTAGCGCGCTCCACACAGACTGTAGCGCTAGCGCTACAGTCTGTATGGATTGCGCTACAAACTGTACTGCTAGC
Source organism: Operophtera brumata (assembly GCA_932527175.1). NCBI lineage: Eukaryota > Metazoa > Arthropoda > Insecta > Lepidoptera > Geometridae > Operophtera > Operophtera brumata. Next base: position 26,452,973 of record OW052239.1, on the reverse strand, counting down.
GCAATCCATACAGACTGTAGCGCTAGCGCTACAGTCTGTGTGGAGCGCGCTAGCGGTACAGTCTGTCTGGAGCGCGCATTGTCGATGGCATTGCTTTTGCATGTAGCTTAGCTTTTAGCTTAAAAACGGCTGTCTGGAAGAAATGGCTGCCTGCGATAAAACCGCCGATTGTAGAACAATAACTGTAATTTTACCTTTAGTTTATTTTTATTTTATACTATGTTATAAGTTTATTAATTTATTTTTAAGATTTTTAAAAAACATATGTACTGTTTCCAAAAATATATCTAATGACATGATTTTGTGTTCCTTTCCTCTATTAGTTCTATAATGTACTTATTTGAGTTGTATTTAGTGATTTAGTTTATTACTTAAAAAATAATTGTTATATATTTAGCACGTAAGGAACGTGCTAAATATATTACAATCATATGTGTTTTTATATTAGTTTTATATATATGGGCCTTTTTAAAAGTTCAATTTTCAGTGTAGCCTGATTAAATAAATTATTTGTTATTATTAATAAGACTTTTATTTGACTCCATAATCCCACAAGTTTGGATACGTTTGGATGTTTTTAACAACCTTTATATTAACTTGCAATGTATGTCCGGGTGGAATCTTGCAGCTGAGTTTTTACTTGCAATGTATGTCCGGGTGGAATCTTGCAGCTGAGTTTTAACTTGCAATGTATGTCCGGGTGGAATCTTGCAGCTGAGTTTTTACTTGCAATGTATGTCCGGGTGGAATCTTGCAGCTGAGTTTTAACTTGCAATGTATGTCCGGGTGGAATCTTGCAGCTGAGTTTTTACTTGCAATGTATGTCCGGGTGGAATCTTGCAGCTGAGTTTTTACTTGCAATGTATGTCCGGGTGGAATCTTGCAGCTGAGTTTTAACTTGCAATGTATGTCCGGGTGGAATCTTGCAGCTGAGTTTTAACTTGCAATGTATGTCCGGGTGGAATCTTGCAGCTGAGTTTTAACTTGCAATGTATGTCCGGGTGGAATCTTGCAGCTGAGTTTTAACTTGCAATGTATGTCCGGGTGGAATCTTGCAGCTGAGTTTTAACTTGCAATGTATTTCCGGGTGTAATCTTGCAGCTGAGTTTTAACTTGCAATGTATGTCCGGGCGGAATCTTGCAGCTGAGTTTTAACTTGCAATGTATGTCCGGGTGGAATCTTGCAGCTGAGTTTTAACTTGCAATGTATTTCCGGGTGGAATCTTGCAGCTGAGTTTTAACTTGCAATGTATGTCCGGGTGGTATCTTGCAGCTGAGTTTTAAAGCAGTTATCCTCAACCAATTGAGCTGATATTTGGCATACCAGTCAAGTTCTATGACAATACAAGTTGATGGTGACAGCGAGCTGATCTGATGATGGAGACGGAAGGTGTACAACGGAACTCCTCGATGGATAATAGTAGACTGGCTGTGTTTAGGCTCATTGTGATCAGGACACGGTTACGATCACTCATTTTATAAAAGCTTGTATACAAAAATATATTTTTCACAAAAAACTTATATGTTTGTAACTCAATCACGCCGAAACGGCTGAACCGATTTCAATTAAGTTCGGTAGGTACACAGATAGATTATGACCTGTTTTGAGCAATAAGCTACTTTGTATCCTGGTAAAACGCGAGGGAAGTCGCGGGTGGACACTAGTAATTCATAAATTCTCTTCGCAATCAGTTGGTTTCAGTACCCTGAGCAGTTGAGTGATTTTCTTCGAACCTACGAAGTACGTGCTTAATGTAAAAAAGTTTATTTATTTCAAGTAATATTTAACTGTGATGAAAATTTAATAATTAAATTAATAAATAATGCTGAACAGTTCACTCAACATTATCTAGCCCCAAGCCAAGCAGAGCTTGTGTTATGGTTACTAAATAACTGAAATACTTAATACAATACATTACACCTTTTTTATAATACTTAGAAAATACCCAGAACACCCTGAACAAATATCTGCAGATCGTACAAATATATGTTCCGAGGCGGGCATCGAAGCCGCAACAACCTGCGTCGCAAGCGAACCTTCGCCCGCCGCGCCATAGAGGTCGTCACTTAGATTAACTTAGATTAGATTAGCGAAAACAAAAACAAAAGTGGAAAAAGTTAAAACTAAAACTTGCTTGCCTGTGACTCTGTGCTCTCTCTTGCCTGTCATACAGATGACTCTCTGCCCAAAAGTAGTAGTAGTAGAGCTTTTTTTGTGAAAAAGTTCTTACGGGGAAGTACTACCACCATACCTATTTCTGCCGCAAAGCAGTAGTGCTCGCATTACTGTGTTCCGGTTTGAAGGGTAAGGGTGCCGGTGAAATTACAGGCACATGAGACTTTTCATCTTTATGTCTCAGGGTGGCGGGCGCAGGGCAATGCAACATAGGGTGCGTCCTAGGTGGACGTGACCTATGAGGTAATGCACTGTTCATAGGCAGAGGTTACCGCTTAGCACCAGGTGGGCCATCTGCTTGTTCCGTCATTCAGTAGTATAAAAAAAAAAAAACGCGCGCTCAGATTTAGTCCCGGAACGGTTTTTTCACTACGTATCGACATCTCTAGCGACGTCCAGGAAGGCAATTCTCGTGCTTTAGAGATTAGTCGAATTAGACATATGTCGAAAAAAGATGGCGAATGTCGAATAAAATCCTAATTTGCTATTCTCGTGATGTCACAAATAGACATATGTCGACCAAAATCATTCGACACGCAACGAGTGGTTCCAAGCGTTAGGCTGCGTTTCCATTGACGCGGAGCTGGGCGGAGCGGAGCTTAGCGGTGCATGAATTGACCAATCACTTTGGAATTCACCAATGGAAACGCAGCCTGATTGGTCAATTCATGCACCGCTAAGCTCCGCTCCGCCCAGCTCCGCGTCAATGGAAACGCAGCCTTAGAGATGGTATGTCGAAAGAAAAGTCAAATGAACGCAGCCATTTTGTCAAGTTATTCAACATAAAAATCAACCCGATATGGCTAACTTTGGTTTTGAAATATTTGTGGAAGTTCAGGAAAGGTTTTAAAGGAGATAAAATATGGAAAAATTGCGGGGAAAATACTTAAATTACAATTTTAGTAATTTTATTTAATTCCATAGTTACGACATTTTGACATGCAAACAATTCCATAGTTACGCCATTTTGATATGCAAACATGTCAAGCTTTCGATTCACGTACCTCTTCTTCTCTTCTTATAATGGCTTCTGAGGAGTGCTCCAAACAATTTCGTCAATGAACCGTTCTTCTTCTTCTGCTTCATATAATGGCTTAGAGCATTAAATGGTTGCAGAAAAACCGAGTTTTAATCCACCGTATCGTAAACTCTTCTTCTTCTTCTTTTTCTTTTCTTATAATGGCTTCTGAGCGTCTTAATTTTGCCATACAAACTGTTCCATAGTTACGCCGCCATTATGACATGCAAACATCTCAATATTATGAATTTATTCAATTTCACGGCCGTTTCACATCATGCTTATAGCCTTGAAAATAGATGGCGCCAGCTCTGTACTTAACTGTCAAAATAAAGTGAAATGTCAACGAAGAATGAAAGAAGAATGAAGAGCTATGAAGATAGCTGTGCTCGGAGGTTCCGTACCTTAACCTGAATCCGAAACGAAGAGATCCGTATAAGAATCGGGACCACTGACATGGCTCTCAAAATTAGCAAGTTGAAGTGGCAGATCATATTGTTATAGCTCGCAGAACCAACAACCGTTGAGGATGAATTGCTCTCGAGTGGCAACCTTGAACCGGACGAGTAGAAAGCCCCCTCGTTGGGCCGACGACATGTTAAAAGTCGCTGGAAGTCGTTGCATGGAGGCGGCTTCGGACGTTCATTGCAGCATTTTATGGCGGAGGCCGGAGGCCTATGGCCAGCAGTGGACTTATACCTACAGGCTGATATTTGTACCAACAACTATTTACAGCATGCTGTACGAGTAGGGTAGGTACTACGTCTAATCTTCGCGCGGACGAAGTCGCGAGCGGGTCAGCTAGTTTATATATATAAAGTACCCTGAGCATTTTGTTATTTTGTTTTGTCAGCTGACTTGGTTGAAGTACCTACTCCTAACTTGTCTGTGTGGTAGATCATCATGTCTGATGAATTTATTGTGGACTTTGTTAATGGTGTAGTCTAGGCTGCAGAAAATGCGGCGGCCGATGTTCCACGCCGACAAGCTTCTTTTTTCGAAAATGTTGCGGAAAATTTTCCCTGTCGCAACTTTTCATCTGCCTCTAAGAGTCTCGTTTTCTGCGCTATGCTTTTTTAGAATTCTGCATTTTAATTATTTATTATTTCATGGATTTCTAGGTTGGATATTTGATTTCGTTTATTTTTTGCCTGTCTTCTTCTTCTTCTCTTCTTTTAATGGCTTCTGAATATTGTCTGTAGAAATTTGACACTGACTGACTTAAGGACCAATCGTTTCGTTTCACGTACGTAGACTTATTATGAAATTATTTGAAATGTACAAACTCAAATAAATAAAATTACGTGATAAATTCGTACAACCAAACTGAAACTTATTTCGTGTGTATTTCTTATGCTTTAAATCCCTTACTACTTTGCTTTTTCGAGTTTTCGATGAAACGATAGAGGAAACGGAACGTAATCATTCAGGTCCGTAGAGAAATGTCGTGCCGAAATGTCGAATGTTATCGAGAATACGATTTGATGGTTATTGTGACATTTTCGTGACATTTTTTGTAGACATTCTTGCTTCGGCAATATCTCTAATTAGAGATAATCTCTACAATCCGAGAATTGGCCTCCAGGAGGACAATTCTCGTGCTTTAGAGATTAAGTCGAATTCGACATATGTCGAAAAAAGATGGCGAATGTCGAATAAAATCTTAATTTGCTATTCTCGCGATGTCACAAATAGATATACCAAAATCATTCAAATCGAATACGATTTGATGGTTATTGTGACATTTTCGTGACATTGTTTTAGAGATAATCTCTACAATCCGAGAATTGCCCTCCAGTACCGTAGTAGTCACTTAGAACATAAGGTCAAGCTATGAGTTTTGCGACGCACTTATTAAGTTCCTAATTCAAAAAGTGCGCGGCAATAGTAGATTGTATCATAAGGGAGCAACATAATATTTTTACGGCGAGGGCGCTTTTTTGAATCCAGAGCGAAGTGAGGGATTCTAGAATAGAATCCCGAGCGTAGCGAGGGATTCTTTAGTAGAATCCTGAACGTAGCGAGGGATTCAAAGTACGTCGCCCGAGCCAAAAATATATGTTGCGCCCGTGTGATACACTCTGCTTTTCATCACCCACTATGAGAAAATAAAAGGCGCCTCATATGTTATTGTAATATTATTATTTAATAAAACAAATGGTTGTTTTTTTGTGTTTTTGTGTTTTTTTTTGTTGTGTTTTTGTGTTTTTTTGGGTGTTTTTTTGTGTTTTGTGCTTTTTTGTGTTTTTTTTTGTGTTTTTTTTTGTTTTGTGTTTTTTGTGTGTATTGTGCTTTTTGTGCTTTTTTTGTATTTTTTTTTGTGTTGTGTTTTTTTTTGTGTTTTTGTTTTTTTTGTGTTTTGTGTTTTTTTGTGCTTTTTGTTTTTTTTTGTGTTGTGTGATTTTTTGTGTTTTGTGTTTTTGTGTTTTGTGTTTTTTTGTGTTTTTTTTTGTGTTTTTGTGTTTTTGTGTTTTGTGTTTTTTTGTTTTTTTTTGTGTTTTTGTGTTTTTTTTTGTGTTTTGTGTTTTTTGTGTTTTTTTTTGTTTTTGTGTTTTTTTTTGTGTTTTGTGTTTTGTGTTTTTTGTGTGTATTGTGTTTTTTGTGTTTTTTGTGTTTTGTGCTTTTTTGTGTTTTTTTTGTTTTTTTTTTGTGTTTTTGTGTTTTTTTTGTGTTTTGTGTTTTTTTGTGTTTTTTGTTTTTTTTTGTGTTTTGTGATTTTTTGTGTTTTGTGTTTTTTGTGTTTTTATTTGTGTTTTTGTGTTTTTTTTGTTTTTTGTGTTTTTTGTGTGTTTTGTTTTTTTTGTGTTTTTTTTGTGTTTTTGTGTTTTTTTTTGTGTTTTGTGTTTTGTGTTTTTTGTGTGTATTGTGTATTTTGTGTTTTGTGTTTTTTTGTGTTTTTTTTTGTGTTTTGTGTTTTTTGTGTGTTTTGGGTTTTTTTGTTTTGGGTTTTGGGCCGTCGTACCAGCCAGTATTTATTCAAACAATATTTGCATTCGAATTATTTGGCGCTGGTTCCAAATTCAATAAGTGCGCCGCAATTATCTTTGCCGCGCACTTTTTGAATTAGGAACTTAATAAGTGCGCCGGAAAACTCATTACTGCCCGCTAAAAGTTTCTCACAGAAAACACCACCGTTGGGTGCACTTAAAGGCGAACCCAGTCGTCCTTTTCGAATAGATGGGATGAAAAGATAATTGCGGCGCACTTATTGAATTTGGAACCAGCGCCAAATAATTCGAACGCAAATATTGTTTGAATAAATACTGGCTGGTACGACGGCCCAACCCAAAACAAAAAAACCCAAAACACAAAAAACACAAAACACAAAAAAAAAACACAAAAATACAAAAAAACACAAAACACAAAAACACAAAAAAAAACACAATACACACAAAAAACACAAAACTCAAAACACAAAAAAACACCAAAACAAAAAAAACACAAAAAATACAAAACACACAAAAAACACATAACACAAAAAAAAAACAAAAAAAACACAAAAAACACCAAAAAAAAACCACAAAAACACAAACAACAAAAAAACACAAAAACACAAAAAAACAACCATTTGTTTTATTAAATAATAATATTACAATAACATATGAGGCGCCTTTTATTTTCTCATAGTGGGTGATGAAAAGCAGAGTGTATCACACGGGCGCAACATATATTTTTGGCTCGGGCGACGTACTTTGATCCCTCGCTACGTTCAGGATTCTACTAAAGAATCCCTCACTTCGCCCTGGATTCAAAAAAGCGCCCTCGCCGTAAAAATATTATGTTGCTCCCTTATGATACAATCTACTATTATTGTACACAAATAACACACAGAAATACAAAACATAACTCAATAACAAAAAAATAACAGAAATGTACAATAGTTTTTACGTGAAAGAGTAACAAAGATACATCCATACATACTTACAAACTTTCACGTTTATAATATTAGAAGATAAATAAATATAAACGTATATATCTACGTATATTTCTAAATACTAGCAAAACGAAGTACATGTGCTATAGTATAACAGCTGCAGGGGAGCCGGGATCTGATTTAAATGTCAGGATTCATACCTATCCCTGTAACCGCAGCAGCCGTCCTGTCAAATGTAGTTGCTCTATCTTGTATCGTGTTTCCTTTATTAAATATCTTGGAGTATTAATAGACGACAAACTTAACTGGAGTAACCACATAGCGTCGTTGGCTCTGAGGATAAGGAAACTTATTTACGTTTTCAGAGCCCTCCGAACAGTAGCCGATTTCAATTTAGTTATTCAAACCTATAAGGCACTGTGTGAATGCATCGTCAGATACTGCATTTGTGCTTGGGGTACGGTAGCTAAATCGTATCTGATTACTGCAGAACGTGCGCAGCGTGCTGTGTTAAAAGTTCTACTTTACTACCTTTTTACCTCCTTGTCTAATTTGATAAATGAGCAACATACTGAGATATTTCAGTTAAAAACATGTATAGCTAAATCTAATGTCGGGTTAGCTGATTGGGCGACACCCGGTATCTATAGAAGTAGGAATAAATTATATGATCTCTATGCGGCTAGGGAATCAATGTTGCATGACCCAAAGTTTATTTTGTATATAAAGAACTATTCATATACTTTTAAAAAAGTTTGTCGTGCAGCTAAATCATTACATTTGAGAAAAAAAATAGAAAAATCATCGAATAAAATTAAGGCAACTTGGAAATTAATTAATAATGAAACAGGTAAATCTAAGCCACGCAATAAGCAGATCAAATTAAACATAAACAATACAATATTGACAAAAAAGATTGATGTCGCGAATGCCTTTGACAATTTTTTCTCTAATATACCAGTTATTGTAACCCAGTCATTACAATTATCTGCCTCTGGAGCATCTACTTTATTGGAACTAAGTGTTGCTAAATGTGAGATCGCGTTTAGCTTTAGATACGTAAATGCCGATAGTATTGTTAAGACATTTAAGTCACTTAATATAAAAAATACTGAAGATCTTTGGGGAATATCCACAAAGGTGTTAGGTATTATAATTATTGATATTGCTCCATGCTTAGCCTACATTTTTAATAGATGTGTTGACGACGGAATCTTTCCAGATCTTATGAAACATAGTAAATTAATTCCTTTGTTCAAGTCTGGAAATGCAAAAGATCCAGCTAATTATAGGCCGATTTCTATACTGCCCGCGTTAAGTAAAATCTTTGAAAAACTTATTCTTACTCAATTATTGTCACACTTTAACTTCCACAGACTACTTCATAGTCATCAATTTGGATTTACCAAGGGTCGATCAACAGCTGATGCTGGTACCTTGCTTTTGGAACACATATTTCAAGCATGGGAAAACTCGCAAGACGCGATCGGAGTATTCTGCGACCTATCCAAAGCATTCGACTGCGTGAGTCATGCTACTCTAATTTTGAAGTTAAAACATTATGGCATCCAAAATCAGGCAATTAACCTTGTAAATTCTTACTTATCCAATAGAGTACAAAAAGTTGACGTTGGTGGTGAAAGGTCTTCAGGATCGTCTATTGTTATGGGAGTGCCCCAGGGTTCAATACTAGGCCCATTTCTATTTTTAGTATACATTAACGATCTCCCTTTTTATGTAAAAGACATATGTGATATAGTTTTATTTGCTGACGATACGTCTTTAATTTTAAAAGTTGATAGGTCAAAAGCTAATTACGATGATCTAAATAAATCACTATCGCGAGTTCTTGATTGGTTCACAGTAAATAATCTGTTGCTTAATGCTAAAAAAACTAAATGCATTAAATTCACTTTGCCAAATGTAAAACATTACCCAACTAATATTAAAGTAAATGGCGAGACACTCAATCTTGTAAACTCTACTGTTTTCTTAGGACTTAATATTGATGCAAGTTTGCAGTGGGGACCACAAATTGAGGCACTTGCGGGTAGACTTAGTTCCGCTGCATATGCAGTTCGTACGATAAGGCAGCTTACTGATGAAGCTACAGCTAGGCTAGTTTATTTTGGCTACTTCCATAGTGTTATGTCATATGGCATCATTCTGTGGGGGAAAGCAGCAGACATCCAAGCAATATTTGTTTTACAAAAACGGGCAATACGTGCCATTTATAAAATGAAGCCACGTGACTCCTTGAGGGAGCGTTTTAAGGAAATTAACATTCTCACCGTAATATCGCAATACATCTACGAAACCTTATTATATACACATAAACACTTAGATAGATTTATGAAAAAAAGTGACGTGCATTGTTTTAACACGAGAAATAAAAATAAACTGAGTATTCCCAAATTTAGATTAAAAAAAGTAAGTGGGTCTTTTATGGGGAATTCTGTTCGGTTCTATAATAAACTTCCAGAAAGTGCTTCTAAACTTTCGATTCGAAGATTTAAATCTTACATAAAGAATAATTTAATTAAGAAAGCGTATTACACACTACATGACTATGTTAATGATAAAGCCGCGTGGCCTGATGTCGCTCTGCCCCTCGACACCTAATTTGTCAATTTGCAATGTCTGTACCTGCATATAATTTATTACTGATGTGTTATTTATGTGTATATCAAGCGTAGTGTGTGCTGCCTTATGAACTTTTGCTGATTCTCTCTATCATCTTACTTTTGACTGCCTACCTAAGTAAGGCTTTTAATTTGGTTTTCCTTTTTTCCTTGAATCAGCTTCAACTTGTTCTCGAGGCACCACACAGGCGCTCTCCACCTAGTAGTAAGAAGGATCATCAAAAGAAAAACAGACCGTGTTTGTTGCCTGATTCTTCTAGGTCTGTTTGCGTTGGAACAGGAGTAACTGTAAATTTATTTTTTAAGACGATTCAAAATGATCCTTGTGATTTCAATGAATAAAATACTTTTGACTTTGACTTTACCTCCCTTATAGGCATCCGACCACGGCTGTTATTCATATATAATCTTTGAAATTGTATTAATATGTTTGTGTGACTTGCCTAGTGTGACAAACTGTGTCATAAGGTGAAATAAATAAAATGAAAAAAAAAAATGAAAATGAAATGAAAATAGAACTGAAACTCAAAAAACTTTTTTTCATCATACCCATACGTGTGGGGTATTTATGGATAGGTCTTCAAAAATGATTTTGTGGTTTCCAATGTAATTTTTTTCTAAACTGAATAGTTTGCACGAGAGACACTTCCAAAGTGGTAAAAAGTGTGTCCCCCCCCCATAACTTCTAAAATAAGAGAATGATAAAACTAAAAAAAAAATATGATGTACATTACCATGTAAACTTTCACTCAAAATTGGTTTGAACGAGATCTAGTAAGTAGTTTTTTTTTAATACGTCATTGATCGTAATCCATCCCAGAACTTTTATATTATGTTACTTGCTGCTACGGAACCCTTCATGGGCGAGTCCGACTCGCACGTGGCCGCTTTTTTACATTTTCGATTTACCCTAATATATCAAAAACTACGTATGTTAAATAAATATAAAAAATAGTTTTGAATTGTCGGGCTTTCATATAGCACCCCATTTGATCTGATAATATTCTCACTTTTTATTACCCCTCTTGGACCCCAATATCTCAACAACCCCCCGACCGATATAGCTCATAGCCTTACCAACAAATTGTACCAATACTATCAACCCCCCCTAATCAAGTTTCATGAAGATCGGATTAATAGTTCGGAAGTTATGCTCGGACAAACATACATACAAACGCCGATTCTTCCAAGTTGAATAAGAGAACTAGCTTCGCTCGTTCAAAAAATATTTATCTATGTAATGTGTTGTATTAAGTACTTACTAGCGACTCGCCCCCGACTCGCCCCGGCTTCGCACGAAAAAACGCGGTGAAAAACAACACCCCCTGATATTTTATTACTTATTCTGCTATTCGGAGCGGAGAGGAATCCACCAAAAATGAGATAACTAACATCGGTCCAGCCGATCTTGAGTTATAAGTGGTGTAACTAACACGACTTTGTTTTATATATATATATATATATATATAGATATCAGTTATCTAGTACCCATAACACAAGCTCTGCTTAGCTTGGGGATAATTTTGTGTAAACTCTCCAGCATTATTTATTTATTTATTATATAATTGAAATAAAAGCTTGTATTGAAAAATATATTTTTCACAAAAAGGTTATGTATATTAATTGGTAGCTTGTTATTTTTTTACTTTCATAATAATAAGGGCCCTTGTTCGCTATGACCATAGGAGATTCCTTGCCAATAACGTGTGACATCATCATTATATTATAAACGAAAATTCCACGCAGGTATAGGAACGAGCCCGCGTTATATTACGTTTGGTCATAGCGAACAGACAATAACAATGCCTATAACAATGCAATACCTCATCGGTCACGTCCACCTAGGACGCGTCCTATGGGGTATTGCACTGCGCCCGCCAACCTGAGACAACGATGAAAGTCTCATTTGCCTGTAACTTCACTGGCATCCATACCCTTCAAACAGGAACATAGCAATGGGAGCACTACTGCTTTGCGGCAGAAATAGGTATGCATGTTCCACACATTACATAATTTCGTACTAAAACTTGGTGGATAAATAAATGATAAGAAGCTAGGTACTAGCTAACTAAACTAGGTACTAGATTTTATAGTCTTACTTATTCTGGAATATGGTAGAAATAGTCTGTCTTTGTGCTTGACGGGTTAAACATCGAGCGGTTTTTGAATTCCCTCAAACACATAATTATGTTTTCACACAACCTGCTATGGTATTCGGGGTACCGTGAGTTGAGCCAATTCACTTCATATTAGAGCGATGGTAGCCTAACGGTTCAATAAGAGCGATGGTAGCCTAACGGTTCAATAGTGCAACTCAGAATCCAACGATACCGGGTTCGATCCTAGGCTCCGCACCAATGACTTTTCTAAGTTATGTGCTGGTTTCCATCGCTCTGTGCTTCGGAGGGCACGTTAAGCTGTCGGTCCCGGCTGTTATTGATTAATAGCAGTCGATAAGCCATGTCAGAGGCCCTCGGGCGGCTTGACAAACTCCGACACCAGAGGCCAGCACTACCTCATACGAAACGACGACGAAACGACGACGACTTCATATTATGTGTAATCTAATTCACGCGTTGCGCGATACGCGTTACACGCCGAACTTTACCGAGTGCAGATTTCTTACTGCGCAAATCGTGAATATTCACGGGAGGCTACACGCGGCCCCGAATACCACGGCAGCTCGACAATGTCCAATTACAAATCATGCAACCTCAACGGAAAGCCTTATCTCCCTAGGGATATAAAGTTGTATGAAACTCCCTTGGGAATAAAGTGATTTGAATTTGGAACGTCAAATTTGTGTGGTAACTCGTGGAAAACTCTAAGTAAAAAGAAGCCCATATGACATTGTAAAGAGGTTTGCTCGAAAAATCGAACTGGCCACCATAAGCAGAACTCAAAAAAAGAAAATAGGTACATTTACCACAAAAGAACTACTACAAAGAATGTGAAACAAAAGACGGTGTTTGGTGCTGTGAATTTCTATGGACATTTTAATGGACTCTATATAACTCTAGAGTCCCTCGTTACGCTCAGGGTTCAATATGCCGCCCGCGACATAAGACACTACTTTATTCCCATAGTGCATAATCTACTATTGTCTTTGAAAGAAAACAGAAATTTGCATATGTGAAGAATGTAAAATACAAACTTGTTAGTCTACAATAAAACTCAATACAATAAGGTACCTATATTCCAGCAAATAAGATATTCATTTTATATTCTTAAATCTGCATAATAATGCTTATTATGTACTTGGCAAATAGCAATAACATTTAAATAGGCAAGTAGTAAAGTGAAAAATAATCATTTACTTCGAAACCTAGAAGCACTTAGTGAAGTCAAAATGCGATTTGTAATCATTTTTGTAACTGTTTTATTTCATGACTATGGTAAGCATTTATAGTTTTTTTAACATTGATAGACCAATGTTTGAACACAATCTCACCTGTTGGTAAGTGACGATGTGACCGAAGATGGAGCACGAAGGTTTAGAAGGCCAAATTTCACACTTTACTATCCCGCTCGTAACATTTAATACATTTATTAATCCATGAATATTTTTTGATTAGTTTTTCTATAATGGTTCGCTTGCAAAGTCACGTAGTCGTCTGCAAGTAGTTTTTAAAAGTCCCATCAGTATAGATGAAGAAAATCTTAACCAGTCTTTTTCGCCTGGTAATTCCTGGTTCATTATTATGGTACTTGAAAAGCTAAGTTGTTGTTAAGGCGCTACAGGTTCAACGAACATTTTTGTATGAGGCGAAGAAGGCGAGCGCAAGCTCTGATACCGTGTTTTTATGTATAAAAAAATTATATAAAAATGTCGTTCAAAGTTTTGTTTAATTTTGTTGATGAATTCACTAACTCAAATAATAAATAACATTGAACCAAATTTTTCAAAAATTAAAACGTGGGCGAAGTGAGTGAAAAATAGCATTTAAATTTTAAAAAGGAGGTATCTTTGTTATTTATTTTTATCGAGTGAAGTAATTCAAATATTTTATTGAATTATTGATTTCACTAGATAAAAAGCTCAAGAATATCATATATTTTTTTCTCCATAGAAAACTATGAAAATTCTTATCAAAAACTTTAAAATTCTAGAGACATTTGAGAACCTATCGCGCCTTAATACGTGATAATGAATTTGATTTGTTTTGTTGTTCAGTTTTTGCTGATGATGCTGAGACCTACAAGATGGACCCATTGGAGTTAATGACCATTCCTGATGATAGTGATAATCCGACGTACCATACGGTGCGGTTATGGTATACAAAGGACGAACAACTAAGCTGGCCTTGCTACAATGCCGAATCTGAAACTATCATCCACCTATATACCAAAGACGGGTAAGAATCACATCACATCAGATCACACTAATATTATAAATGCGAAAGTTCGTGAGTGTGGTAGTGTGTGTGTTTGTTACTTCTTCACGCTGAAACGGCTGGACGGATTTGGATGAAATTTGGAATGGAGATAACTGGACTCCAGGAATAACACATAAGCTCATTTTTATCCCGGTTTTTCCACGGGATCGAGACTTTTGCGGAAAACACCGCGGGGCGCAGCAGCAATGCGAAGACTTTTCATCCAATGTACCAGGCGAGCAGCAGAATGCAGGAGTAATCGAGACCTATGCGGATAACACCACGGAGCGCAGCAGCAATGCGAAGTTTTTTTATGCAGGAGTAGTTTTGTTTGTTTGTCTTGGTTTTGATGAAATTTTGTAGGTCTATAGATAGATCAAAAATCAAAACTCTACTCTAAAGGAGAATAACGCGGATGAAACCACGGGTGACAGCTAGTTATTGCAATATATGTAGTAGGTACACCACTATTCCAAATATACCACATATACCACTTATAATAGTGGGTCACTACGCAACACTTCAAAAATCACTACTTTGTCATTCAAAAAGCTGATAGAAAGGAAATGAAAATTAAAAAAGAATTTATCTACCATTTTTGAAAGAAACGTCTTCATTTTTCATTTTAATGATATATGCGCCCAGTAAAAAAAAAACGAGTTATTTTGGTGGCATTTTAACCGATGTAACTTGGATAAATAGCACATGTGTGATGTAGTTAAATATAAGTGTATTGTGTGTCTTTTCCAAATGGTGGGTTTTTCTTGCAAAAACCTGGTTTTTCTGCTGTCATTTAAACTGGGTTATGACTTATGACTCGACGGAGACTCTTGACGACTTGACTATTGATTATTACTTGTTATTCATGAAAAATTGAATGAAAGAATGATTGAATGAATGAACATACTTTATTGCACACCTTACAAACTATTTAAAATAAAAATAACACACAATTAAAAATCAAAATACTTCTGACACACACACACACACACATCAAATTTAAAATACAGACACAAATAAAAATTTAATTAATTATCTATACTTGAGACTGGCTAAACTGTTGCTAAAAGCACAGACAGACGCCAGATGCCATGTTCCCGATATTAGTACAGTTTGTATATAAGGCTATGAGCTATATCGGTCAAGGGGTTGTTGAGATATCAGGGTCCATGAAGGGGTAAAAAAAATGTCAGTCAGATCAAGTAGGGGTTTTTTGAAAGCATTTTGATTGGACATTTCAAAGCTATTTTTAATTATTTTTTTGACTTTGTAGTTTTTGAGTTAGTAGGGAAAATAGAAAATGTAATGAATAAAACCTCTAGGGTACTTTTAGCAATCCCGCTTTTTCCCCTTACATAACTTTCCTCTATACCCACAATGCTGAAATTTGGTACCTACGCTTGTAGGTTATATGACACTAATACAGGGAAATGTCTAAAATTATAGAATTTAGAAATTGGTACCCAATAAACAAATCACCAATTTATGAACCATTGTTGACTTTCCATTTCAAAGAATTTGAACGACAGTGTAGGTCCAATTTTTCGATCCTCAAATTTTACAACGATTTTTTTTTTGCAGTACTGGCTGTACTAAATGACACACTTGCTAGATTATTTTGAGATGATAACTGTCTTCACAAAAGGAGGTTATCGATTAATTTGTCAGCTACTTATACTAATAGGTATGTTTACGCCCCGTTGGTTAGTCATATTAAATAGAAGATTATGCACTATGGGAATAAAGCAGTGTGCTACGTCGCGGATGGCATATTGAACCCTGAGCGTATCGAGGGACTCTAGAGTTAACTCTCTCGCTACGCTCGGGAGTCATACAGAGTCCTGAGTGAAGCGAGGGGTTCAAGCTGCCCAAGACGAAGACAGGCTTTATTCCAGAGCAGCATACTCTACTGACACCTTCTGCGAGACAATAACAATTCACTGAAAATCACAGCACCAAACACTGTCTTTTGTTTCACATTCTTTGTAGTACACTCTTGGTCTGTGTTCTTTGTAAACGTACCTTTTTCTTTTTTCTTTGAGTACTGCCACGTTTTTGTTTGGTGGCCAGTTAGATTTTCGAACAAACCTCTTTACAATACCATATGGGCATTTTTTTATTTATAGTTTTCCACGAGTTTCAACTAGAATTTGATGTTCCAAATTCAAATCACTTTATTCCCTAGGGAGTTTCATACAACATTATATCCCTAGGGAGATAATGCTTTACTTTACGTTGAGGTTGCATGATATGTAATTGGATATTGTCAAGCAGGTGGTGTGAAAAGGTTATTTCGACGATGTGTAGGAAATTACCTCGAGGTGCATAACCGTGAAGTTTTGATCTGAGTAAATGTTTTTAGGAGTCGGTTGCAAAGGTTAATTAAGTTGGTAACCTACCTACATCGCGTTTATAGTTGAACGTATGATTCTGTGATGCGTTGGTTTTTCACGTGGCAAATAATTGTTTTTCGTGATTTTCACTTACTTTTCGTTCCGCGAGCGCTATTCTATCACTTTCTACCTTACCTGGACTTTGAAGAGTTAGAAAGTGGTGGAATTTGGTTGTTATATGCGCCTTAACGAGTAATAGTCGAACAACTTATAAAATGTACTTGAACAAGTAATAAGGAAAAATTTGGTACTTACAATTTCCATTGAAATTGCCTAGATGAAGTTACTTAGAACAGGAAATCATCCCCTTTCTTTATCCCCTTTTTTAATATTTGTTTTTAAAGCGGCAACAGAAATACATCATCTGTGAAAATTTCAACTGTCTAACTATCACGGTTCATGAGATAGAGCCTGGTGACAGACGGATGGACAGACGGACAGCCAAGCCTTAGTAATAGGGTCCCGTTTTAGCCTTTGGGTACGGAACCCTAAAAATAACTATTCTATTGAATTCTTATAGCTGAAAGAGATTTCTTCCAGGCAACCTTTGGATGGAAAGTAATGAGCGAAGCAATAACGAACGAGTGTTCGTTCGCGAATGAGTGAAGCATATCGTGACGGGCAACAACGGAACCCTACAACGCGCGTGCCACGACAGGCACTTGGCTGCTTTTTTCGAATTTTAATGAAACAACGAAAATAGTAGTAGCAGTAGTAGTAGTAGTAGAGCTTTTTTGTAAAAGAGTTCGCCCAGGGAAGTACTACCACCATACTTGTTACTCTCGTTGCTGTGTTCCGGTTTGAAGGGTATGGGTGCCGGTGAAATTACACGCACATGAGACTTTTCATCTTTAAGTCTCATGGTGGCGAGCGCAGTGCAATGCCACATAGAGCGCGTCCTATGTGGACGTGACCTATGAGGTAATGCATTGCTAAGGGCAGAGGCTACCGCTTAAAATCACGTAGTTAAAAAAAGTCGTGAAATTTAAATCTTACAAATAAATTAACTATGTTAATTATTAATTAGTTTTATTATTAACTAGATGACCCGCGCGCGACTTCGTCCGCGCGTAGTTTGAAAACATCTCCGGCGCGGCGTGCAGACAACAACTTAAACATCAACAACCACCCCGCGAAATGACTTTTGAAACAACACCACACTCAAGTTTTACAATTTAGGGGTCACATTTGAACCTTGAGGTCCTGAAAATATTTTGATCTCAATGACTACACTGTGAAACTAACTTTTAAATCGTCAAAATACGCTGAAAGCTGGCTTATACGTAAAGTGTTTTTATTTACAAAGAAAACGTTCCCGTGCTTTTTTCAGCAAAATTTCACGTACTGCTGAAACATATTTTTGCTATTTTTATATAAGGAATCTACCTGAGAATTTTCAAGTATCTACTACCAACGATTTCTGAAATACGAAGCATTTTAGTTATACATAAAAAGCCGTTTTGGACCCCTTACAGGGTGAATTTTCCAAAATCCTTCCTTAGTACACCCCTACACCCAAAAAGAAATACATCCTCCAAATTTCATATATCTAGGTCCAGCGGTTTAAGCTGTGCGTTGCAAAACGCAAAGTTTATAACATTAAAAGCCCTTTTTGGACCCCTAAGCGAGCGAATTTTCCAAATTCCTTTTTAAGTACACCTTTACACCCTAAAAGAACAACACTCTCCAAATTTCAAGTCTCTACGACCAGGGGGTTTAGGCTGTGCGTTGTAAAAACTAAAGTTTTTTTATTTTATTACAAAGAAAACGTTCCACTGCCGTTTTTCAGGAAATTTTCAGGTATCGCTGAAACACGTGTTTGTTAATTTTATTTGAGAAATATCCTTGTAAAATTTCATCGTTCTACTACTAACGGTTTCCGAAATACAGAGCATTTTTTGTTTTACGTTAGAACCCCATTTTGAACCCCTTACCATGCGAATTTTGAAAATTCCTTTCTTAGTACAACCCTACGCATCGAGACAAACACACCCTCCAAATTTCAAGTCTCTACGACCAGCGGTTTAGGCTGTGCGTTGGACCTCGGTCAGTCAGTCAGTCAGTCAGGACATTGCCTTTTATATATTAGATTGACTTGTGGTTGACTTTTGTATTTTTATTATTATTTATTTTGAGTGAGTACCTGTGTTGAAATTGAAATATTAAACTTAAATTGAATTTTTATGCTCATAATATTAGAAGTTTAATTTGTGAAACTTCGAAATTGTCCAGCGGTTTAAGCTGTGCGTTGCAAAACGCAAAGTTTATAACATTAAAAGCCCTTTTTGGACCCCTAAGGGAGCGAATTTTCCAAATTCCTTTTTAAGTACACCTTTACACCCTAAAAGAACAACACTCTCCAAATTTCAAGTCTCTACGACCAGGGGGTTTAGGCTGTGCGTTGTAAAAACTAAAGTTTTTTTATTTTATTACAAAGAAAACGATCCCCTGCCGTTTTTCAGGAAATTTTCAGGTATCGCTGAAACACGTATTTGTTAATTTTATTTGAGAAATATTCTTATAAAATTTTATCGTTCTACTACTAACGGTTTCCGAAATACAGAACATTTTTGTTTTACGTTAGAACCCCGTTTTGAACCCCTTACCATGCGAATTTTGAAAATTCCTTTCCTAGTACAACCCTACCAGTCAGTCAGTCAGTCAGGACATTGCCTTTTATATATTAGACTAGTGGGTCGGTGGTGCGCGAGCTGCAAGCAGCTCGCGTGACCGTTTTGTTGCTCTAGTTGTTTCATTGAAAATGGTTTTCGGATGTTTTAGAAATTACCCTAAAAATGGGGAAATTTTATTAAACCAGGCAAGTAGTCAGTCAGGCAGGCAGTCGTATGATAGGCAAATGTCCTATCACACGACCGACCCATTTAGTCATCCTGCTAAGGAGTTGCCAACAACCAATAATAATAAAACCAATAATTCGTTAATCTCACTCGCTCGACCATCATTCCACTCAGGGGGTCAGTGGCTCGCTTCGCTCGCCACTTCCCCCCTTCGTGTCACGATGGTCTCGATAGCTCGATAACATGCAGCAAAGTTAATTTGAAAATAGAAAACTAACGTAACATTCGTAATCAGTACACTCAAACTAATTAAAGCGATAAATACGTCGCCTCTTCGTTAAACTCAGTCGCTCGACCATCATTCCACGATGGTCTCGATAGCTCGATGACCCGCATCGACCGTCATTCCACTCAGGGGGACAGTGGCTCGCTTCGCTCGCCACTTCCCCCCTTCGTGTCACGATGGTTTCGATAGCTCGATGACCCGCAGCAAAGTTAATTTGAAAATAGAAAACTAACGTAACATTCGTAATCAGTACACTCAAACTAATTAAAGCGATAAATACGTCGCCTCTTCGTTAAACTCAGTCGCTCGACCATCATTCCACTCAGGGGGTCAGTGGCTCGCTTCGCTCGCCACTTCCCTCCTTCGTGTCACGATGGTCTCGATAGCTCGATGACCCGCAGCAAAGTTAATTTGAAAATAGAAAACTAACGTAACATTCGTAATCAGTACACTCAAACTAATTAATACGATAAATACGTCGCCTCTTCGTTAAACTCAGTCGCTCGACCATCATTCCACTCAGGGGGTCAGTGGCTCGCTTCGCTCGCCACTTCCCCCCTTCCTGTCACAATGGTCTCGATAGCTCGATGACCCGCAGCAAAGTTAATTTGAAAATAGAAAACTAACGTAACATTCGTAATCAGTACACTCAAACTAATTAATACGATAAATACGTCGCCCCTGCGTTAAACTCAGTCACTCGACCATCATTCCACTCACGGGGTCAGTGGCTCGCTTCGCTCGCCACTTCCCCCCTTCGTGTCACGATGGTCTCGATAGCTCGATAAGCTACACCAAAGTTAATCTATTTTTTCGACTTTTTTGTCTTTTTTGTCTTTTTTTGACTTTTTTGTAATTTTTGACTTTTTTTGACTTTTTTGTCTTTTTTTGACTTTTTTGTCTTTTTTTGTCTTTTTTGTCTTTTTTGACTATTTATGTCTTTTTTGTCTTTTTTTGACTTTTTTGTAATTTTTGTCATTTTTGTCTTTTTTTGACTTTTTTGACGTTTTTTTGTTTTTTTGTCTTCTGTGACTTTTTTGTCATTTTTGACTTTTTGGACATTTTCGACATTTTTGACATAATATTCGTAATCAGCACCTCCATATTACTCGAAAACGACACCAATATTACAAACTGTCGAAAAAGTGGGTAAATTACCCTAATAATGGGGAGATTTTATTTCACATGCTTGTACTGCAGGATACTGGTACATAATATTCGTACTCAGCATCTCCATATTACTCAAAAACGACACCAATACTACAAAATGTTGAAAAATTGGGAGAATCACCCTAATAATGGGGAGAATTTATTTCACATGCAATACTTGAGAATACTGGCAACAATTCTGTGAAAACAGATTTCCCATCTGTCAACTTTGGTGGAAGAAAGTTGATCGACAAAGTCGAGTCTAACCCTAAAATTCAAACTTCGCCTGCACTCAAGGTTGCCAGCTAAGAGAAACCAAAATGAGCAAGTGTCATTTATATAGGAGTTTCCTACAGTACTTTATGAAAATACAATACAATACAATACAAAAATTTGATCCAAAATGTCATTACGTCTATTTTTCATGTTTTTGGGGAAAATCTCGGAAATTACCCAAGAAACGGGGAAAATGTTTTCACCAGGCAATACTACTTGTCTTCCCACATAAAAGCCCCATACAAGTCACCAAGCTCCGGTGTTGCCCACAGTCCCTTTTTTCAATTTGAAATCGGCTTTTTCATGATATTTTAAATTGCCGCCAAAACGTCCGCCATTTCGAAATTCAAAAATCGAAGAATTATGTGTTTTGCGCATGTTCAGTGGCAACATTTCTGCATAATTAGAATCTTCGCCAGACAACTTTGGTTGAAGACTTAATTGCCGTTTGTAATAAAAAAAACAATTCATCATTTCATAGCCGCCATCTTGTTTTTTTTTTTTGTTACTTTTTTGTAAATTCCACCGAAAAAGCAATAGGATACGCCGTTTAAACGGATCCGATCGGACAAACTTTCGAAAAATGGTTTTTGTCACCGCCGCCATCTTGGATTTTTCAAAATGTCAATCCCTAATTCCTGGTCGAATTGACGACATTAACACATTTCTAGAACATGTCCCATCACTAAAACGGCTCCTTCTGGGAGAACAACCATGTCAATCAGTGAGTGAGTCAGTCACCGTTGTCTAGCTTTATATATTTATTTATATATTAGATTGACTTGTGGTTGACTTTTGTGTTTTTATTATTATTTATTTTGAGTGAGTACCTGTGTTGAAATTGAAATATTAAACTTAAATTGAATTTTTATGCTTATAATATTAGAAGTTTAATTTGTGAAACTTCGAAATTGTATTAATATGTTTATGTGACTTGCCTAGTGTGACAAACTTTGTTATAAGGTATAATAAATTAAATGAAATAAAATCCTTATTATGTTAATTAATATTATCTTTTTATTCCAGGAACAACTCGGTAGTACACGAGGTGATAGTTTATAAAAACGATACATCTCTGAAAGGCAGTAGGTTTAAAGCTCAAAAAACAAATCTAATCATATTTTTCGGCTGGAGAGGCTCTGCCACTGGCGACTTCGTGAACCAAACTAGAGACGGTGAGTTTAGAAATAATAAGTTTGTGTGAGTTTGTTGAGTTTGTGTGTGAGTGTGTTAGTGTGTTTGTTACTTCTTCACGCTGAAATGGCTGGAAGGATTTGTACGAAATTTGGAATGGAGATAACTGGACTCCCGAAATAACACATAGGCACATTTTTATCCCGGGATCGAGACTTACGCGGGTTAAACCGCGGGGCGCTGCTAGTGAAAAATATATTTTTCAATCGAAGCTTTTATAAAATTAGTAAACGTAACCGTGTGCTGATCAAAATGAGCCTAAACACGGCTAGTCTACTACTAGTGGTTCGCCCCGAATTGAGACCTCGCGGATACACGCGATTTAGGTAGGTTACCTTATTTCTTTCGATAAAAATATCTATGTACGTGTGGTTCGAAAATTTAGATCTACAACGTCGTTCAAATTCCTGGAAACACGAAGTCAGATCTACAACGTCGTTCAAATTCCTAGAAACGGGAGGTCAACAATGGATGTTATACTGGTTATGTTTTACAGAGTAAAAGTTTCGAAATTCTTCAATTTTACACTTTTCCTATTATTTGTGTCATAAAAGCTACAAAAATACCAAATTTCAGCGTTTTAGGATTAGTGGAAGTACCCTAGAGGTTTTGGTTTTGTACATTTTCGATTTAACCGAATATCCCAAAAAAAAACATACATTAAAAAAATATAAAAATTATTGTTGAAATTTCGAAGCGAGGGCCTTTCGTATGACACCCTATTTGATCTGATATTCTCACCTTTTTTTTTACCCCCTCTTCGACCCCAATATCTCATCAACCCCTCGACCGATATAGATCATAACCTTACCAACAAATTCTTAAATTTCATGAAGATCGGTTTAACGGTTCGGATGTTTTGCTCGGACAGACATACATACATACATACAAACGCCGATTCTTCCAAGATGATTCGAAGAACTCGATTTGCTCGTTCAATAAAAAATAGAAAATAAAAATTACTTAGAGATTTCCACGAGTTTCCACACGAATTTGACATTCCCAATTCAAATCACTTTATTCCCTAGAGAGTTTCATACAACTTTATATACCTCGGGAGATAATGCTTTACTTTACGTTGAGATTGCATGATATGTAATTGGACATTGTCGAGCAGGTGGTGTGAAAAACCTTTTAAAACAAGTAATGAATATTGTAAAAATAAAAAACCCTCAACGCAATGAAATGGCTGGACCGATTTTGATCAAACATAGCTAAGAACACTCCAGACAAATTCACATTTCATAAAAAAAAAACTATATCTGTTCATCCGTTCGGGAACTACGATGCCACAGACAGACACACACATACACACACACTCACACTTATACACACACACACACACACAAGACACGTCAAACTTATAACATCCGGTGATTTTGCGTCAGGGGTTAATAACAATAATTGAGAATGTTTCAAAGACCGTGATGTGTCCGGCCCAAGAATATACCCCTCCATCTCCACTCGTAGATGTCGTAAAAGCCGACTTAGGGATTACCCGGACTTGTTTGTAAGATTCGTTGGTATAAGATTTTTCCTAGCTGCTAGCTTATTATGGAATGTGTTATTACTCGAAGAAAGCGTTAGCTGAGTCAGTCGTGGGAAGCAATGGCGGCGATGAGCTCACCACTCGTCACGTCTATATTCCACGATGGTGTAACCCACTGTGAAAAGAGGCCCATTGAGGCTCTGCCTATCCCTTCGGTGAAAAAGGCGTATGTCTATGTATGTATGTTTCAAATAATTTACCGGCATAGTTCACTTTCACACAGCAGCCTCGCATTTTTCTTTCTGTTTCTGTTCTGTAGAATATTATAATTTTCAACAGCGTGCTTCGTAGCTGTTCCGGATGCGAACGTGATCGTGGTAGACTGGAGCGCAGGCGCAGGGACCCTCAACTACCTGGCGGCCTGCTGCAATACTGTCCTTTGTGGTAAATACATTTTTAACCACAATTTTTTCTGCCGCAAAGCAGTTGTAGTCATTCAGATCACTTTATTACCCAGGGAGTTTCATACAACTTTATATCCCTAGGGACATAATGCTTTACTTTACGTTGAGATTGCATGATATCACTTACGTGCTCGCATTGCTGTGTTCCGGTTTGAAGGGTAAGGGGTGCCAGTGAAATTACAGGCACATGTGACTTTTCATCTTTATGTCTCAGGGTGGCGGGCGCAGTGCAATGCCACATAGGGTGCGTCCTAGGTGGACGTGACCTATGAGGTATTGCACTGTTCATAGGCAGAGGGTACTGCTTAACATCAGGTGGGCCATCTGCT
Organism: Operophtera brumata; assembly: GCA_932527175.1. Classification (NCBI taxonomy): domain Eukaryota; kingdom Metazoa; phylum Arthropoda; class Insecta; order Lepidoptera; family Geometridae; genus Operophtera; species Operophtera brumata. Next base: position 26,428,509 of record OW052239.1, on the reverse strand, counting down.
TGATCCGTCATTTAGTAGTATAAAAAAAAAACACCGACGCAATAACGTCGGGGTGTTATAAGTTTGATGTGTATGTGTGTGTGTGTCTGTCTGTGGCGTAGTAGTTCCCGAACGGATGAACCGATTTCCATTTTTTTTTGTTTGAAAGGTGATTTTTTCGGGAGTGTTCTTAGCTATGTTTGATCAAAATCGGTTCAGACGTTTCATTGCGTTGAGGTTTTCTTTGAATTTTTACAAAATTAATTACTTTTTCTCATGTATGCATGGAACATGAGAAAAATGCATGGAAATTTTGTTTTTATGCATGGAAATATTGTCATTATTGAAATAAGAACACACAAAGTATCGAATTTACGGACAAAAAAAAAACAAATCCAGTGCTGGAGCGTTTTTAGAATTTGGAACATTACAATGGCGCATCGAGCAACACGAAACGCAGGCCTGTAATGCTCTAAGCTTACATTCAATGTCGCTCAAAGCATTCATTCCTCCAAGGAAAAACGTTTAAATACCCAAAAAAAAAACACTAAAGTAAGGGCGATTCTTTGAGCTACTACAAAATGTGGACAAGTCCGCTGTGATTTCAGATTATGATAAAGTTTATGGAGTTGTTAGTAAAAAAAAAACTTCATATTCTAAGGGCATTATTTTTACAACTCTACTAGCATTTGCTGTTTTCGTTATAGGTTATCTCGGTTCCCTATCCCATTTAGACGATTCATAAAATAGGTATTAAAAGACATAATTGTATTAAAAAAGAAAACAAAATCGTTTTAAAACACTTCAAGATTTGATCTCGAGATAACGAAAACAAGGTTCTCACCGTCAAAAACCCAAGTGAGAGTGAAACACGAAAGGATTATCGTATTTCGAGCTTAGAGAATTAAAAAAAATTGTCTGCCCCAGACATCGAGCAACGCAGGCCTCCGTACCGGAGGGTAGACGCCTTAGAGCTGTCAACCGATACATATTTATTCAGAAATTTTTGGGGGGGGGGTTCACGCACTCACTTACACTTTAATGCACACTTTTGTAACCAGTCGTTCTATCGCTATAAACGCAAACATCTATAAACAGCAACACATCAAAAATCTTTATACACACATAGATGCTTTCTGTGTACAAACATCATGTTATGTCACAAAATTGTCAGTAACACCCGTTCTAGGGACTTCCAGCACTCAAGTCGATAAATTAATAGTATCGATAACTTTTCGGTAAGAACTTACTTTGCCTACCATCAAGGGTCATTTAAGGGATTTAAGGGCGGCTAGGGATGGGGGGGAAGGGTTGAACGCTCTCTGTGAAGGAGGAGTTGCGGAACCGCCCCACTTATCGAGGATAACATAGAGATCATTATGTGGATCACTATGAAATTTTAGATTAGTAAAAGGTAGTAGTAGGCTTGAGAGAGAGGGGTTAAACGCGGAAACTTAGAGTATAGAGAAAAAAACAAGAAAATTTTGAGTACCCCAGGTACAACCACTAGCTCATGAGATGATTAGTTCTTGGGAAAATTTAATTAGAATTTTGTTCAAAGCATACAATAATTTCATAAAACTATGGGTTGGCAAGTCAAAAGACGAAAGGAAAGGAAAGGAAAAAACGCTATACTTAGCTCTCGTCTTCGTTCTAATCTACATGATCCATGTCGGTTCTGGCCACGAAATATACAATGTATTATATCTGTCAGTCACTGTTATTGTCAAAAACCAAAAATCATGATCCTAAGTGCCAAAAAACTACATTAGTCATTAATATGTAAAAATAGTTTTTATTTTTTATTTCAGGCATAATTATCCCACGACACATAGGATCCAAGTGTGGGATCAGAACTATGTAGGCATGTGTTGGGTGTGTTAAGTTATGTTAATGTTAAACAATGGTAGGTAAAGTAATTCTTAGCGCTTTATATGGTGAACAGAATATCGCTATGTAAAAATTATACCTAGCAATATATTTTTTTTCATTCTTTGGTCAATCAAAGGAAAGGATTTGAATAGGAAAATCCCACGACACAGTAAGGACACTCATGACACGACTTTTCTTGAAAATGAGTTAACGAGTTAAAACTGGGAAATGCGTTTGTTAATTTATCGTGATCACGTATCCCACAACCTAGGTAGGCATGCAACTTTTTACGAAAAACTATCACACCTCTAGATTTGTAATATCACATAGTAATTTAAATTCATGTCAAGATAAGTTAACACATAAAAAAACTAGTAAAAATAACTTAGAAGCCCTTGCAAGGCTAGCTAGTAATATCTTGGAGCAACACGGCCGCCGCTGGAGGTCACACGAGAGAGACACGAGGAGGTCGCGGCGGGGGGCGACATCAAGTAAAGGCGTTCCCCTCTGGCTATGCACAATTTCATTTGGGCATACGCGTTAGTAAAACTGTTTTCGCCCGATCATTAGGGCGAGCGAAGCGAGTCCTCTACTATCCCATGCAATTTTGTAGTACACTTAACGAAAAAACTATCCGTTGTAATTTAGCATAGTAATTTAAATTCATGTCTGTGTTTAAATATAAATAATCAAGAAAAAAAAAGCTTGCTCGCCCTTACCAAGCATGTTTTGCTTTTGCTAGTAATACAATTGTATCATGATGGGCCGATTGCTCTGTCAGACTGAACCGATCATGTGACGCATAGAGTAAAACAGTGTGACAGTGCTACAAATACTGAAATGCCGAATCGTTACATTTTCTGCTGTAAATCAAGGTCTGGAACATCGAATTTACGAATAGATGGTGTTTACTTTCACATTGTACCTAAGTGAATTTCATTATATATATATATATATTTATTTTATTTTTTGATGCTGGACACAGTTCACACAAGATTATCTAGCCCCAAGCCAAGCACAGCTTGTGTTATGGACTAGATAACTGATATCCCTAATACAGTATATTTCATAGATATTTATTTTGTACTAACATAGAAAATACCCAGAACACCCTGAAGAGTGAACAAATGTCTGCAGATCGTACAAATATTAATTCTGAGGCGGGAATCAAACCCGTAACCTCCTGCGTCACAGGCGAACCTTCGTCCACCGCGCCACAGAGGTCGTCAATTTATGGCATAAAATGAATAATTTCAAATTAAAATCATAACAGTTACCTACCTTTTTACATACCAATACCTTTATGGTGATTGGATTAACGGTTAGAAAGTTAGGTTAGGCAAGGCTATGGCTCCCGAATAATATAAATCAAATTTCAATAGTTGGTAAAACATATTAAACGAGCATTTATTTTATCGATAAAAAATCTACTTTATTATTGAGGCACACCACTAATTTAGTAGTATAAAAGAAAACACGGGCAACTCACTTTCAGGAATTTTTGAGAAATAAAAAAAACTGTTAAATGAGCACAAAGCTATTTCAGTGTGCATTGAGGCAGTTATTGTTAGCATTTGCTTATTTAGTTATTTTTTATTAGGTTTACCAACAGTCTACACATGTATGTCGGAGAGAGAAGTCATTTGATGAATCTGGAGAATAGATCTACTGAGATTGAAGGCTTATAAACACCAGGTGTACGGCTGCGAACAATCGTATGCTGTCGTGTCGCGCCACCCAAATGAATGCGCCCGAGTCTTGTTTACGCAAAGACGCAAAGCGATCGACGCTCGGATATAAAAGGAACGTACGAAAGCGACAGAGCTCATTATTACATCGGCGTTGGCCGAGCGCACACGATTTAATCAACAAAATACAAAATCAAGTTCAAAGTCAGTTTGAATAAAATCTTAGTGAAACCTCTTTTGTGTTTTCCTCATTTGCACGAGACCCACTGGAAAGCCCCTAAGTTGCCTTTTGCCACTCGGAGGGATCTTGAGGATCCGACATGTGTATATGAAGAGGTACAAATTATACACCTATCTTTAGCTACAGGAGATACCAATTAGGGCTTTTCATTTTCGAATAAAAACATGTAGTTCCGTTTGGCTCAATTGATGGCCCTGACTCAACTGTGGTTGTCAAAATTAACAAATGCATCATCTGTTATTTTGTGTGATAGTAACAAAATACCACGAAAATATATCACTACGTTGTTGACTTTTACATTTCACTTTATTTTTACAGTTAAGTACACAGCAGCGACATCTATTTTCAAGGGTTTATAAATGATTTGGTATTGCCGTGAAAACCCCTCATTATAGGCAAACACAACGTGCAAAGATTGTACAGTAACCTAACAATTGGCGATCGACGATTTTTTTAAAGCATCTTTATTTACTTTTAACTGAAAAGAGTAAAGTTATTTAAGTATGATCAATATAGCCGATTTTGATCAAATTAACCACGTAGTTTTATTCTTTTTATAAACTAGAAGCAACCCGCGATTTCACTTGCATAAGTCTTGATCCTGTGGGAACATATAAATAAAATTTAAAACTATTCCAGTGGTCCAGCTATCGCCGTTCTAAATTTCATCCAACCCTTAGAAAATTTAGCATTTATAATATTACAAACATATACACATACGTAAATTCACGCCTGTTTCCCAGAGAAGTAGGCAGAGACCATGTATTTCCACTTGCTACGATCCTGGCATACCTGTTTTGCTTGATTCACTCACATCACATTCTTCATATATGCTCATTGGTTAAGGGCGCTCTTGGCCTGGCCATGCTCCAGATCGACCCTGATCTAGTCTGAATACCTTCACCGAGGTCTCCTCCTTCCAACTGTCCCATTCATGCTCATCTTATGAACTAGTTTCGTCAATCTACTATCATTCATCCTTTAACCAATAACCCAAACCATCCAAGCATATATTTCTCAATCCTTGTCACTATACACTTGCTCTTTCATTTTACAATGCTTTCATTTCATTTTACACACTGTTTCTTATTCTATCTCTCAAAGTCCACCATACATACTTCTCAAACCTCTCATGTTCAGTGCATTTATTTTACTTTCATGTTTATTCTGCCTTAGCAACTTTCGCTACCACCATACATTAGTTTTGGCACTAACACTCCTCTATGCACATCCAGTCGTGCCTTTTTGGATACGTTCCGGCTGATAATAAGGCGTTAAGTTCACCTGGTTTCCAGAATTTACTCTCATTTAAATATCATCTTCATGTTTGCCATCTCTTGTAATCAAAGTTCCCAAATGTACAAACTTTTTCATGTTACACATGTTGTTAATAGTAGTGTGATTTAATTATATTTCTTTAAATATAGTTGCACCTCTGCGAGGCACAATTAATCCTTTTACCACACTGGTTCTTTCACCATTGGTCACTAGGCCCCTTTCATGGACACTATATCTCAAGCTGGTCAGTGAACCAAGAAAGAGCCCGTGACACGAAGTAGTAGTAGTTAGTAGTTACCGGTTAGTTAGTGGTTACATAGCCATCAAATACAAATACACGTTATTCCACATGTCACATGATGTCGAACGTGTTTAATGAATAGTATTTAGTAATCAAGGATATTAAGTAATCATCCACATCTTGGCTTACTGACATTACACGTTATATACATATTTACGTCAGCAGAATAAATCCTGAAATGCACATTGATGTATTATACACATTTATATCTACGCTTTTGGTCACTTTTATGTCGCCCCTGTGTCACACGATTAAGTGAAGCTCGATTGAAGAGCGAGCAGGGCATTCGTAAGGGCATTGGCTTTCATTGCGAATAAATCACGTAACTTGGCAGTGATTTTAGAGTAATGAATGACCAGTGTACTGAAGTGCAGTCGCAGTGAAGAGTGAACCAGTGTTATTGAATAAAATATTCACGGTTTGTTTTGTTAAACCGTTCAGTTTTATTATTTTACCCCGAACACGAACTCAAAAATTACAAAATCTGAGATGGCCACTTTTATTTTATACGGCTTAATTTTACTTGGTCAATTTTCATGCAATAAGTTATAATAAATTAATTGAAATTCAGGTACATGTGAAAGGAAACACTATATTTTTGTAAATTTGATGATCCAATCATTTTTTTACAGCATAAAACTAAACAATTCGGCATTTTTCTTAGAGCACTATCTCCCACGCGAGTCGATTCAGTCTGACAGAGCGATCGGCGACAGCTAGTTTTTTATAAGCTGTATGCCCTCGAGGGCATTAAATTTAGAGGGGAACTACAGCGGGGAATGCCTTTGATGGCGTCTCCATTCCGTGTTGCTCGATGGCCCCAGATAGCAATGGGTGACAATACTATTTATGATGCGATGTCACTAATATAAATATCATAGACTTTTGGCGACTAACATATGCTTTGACTTTTGAACAAGCTTGTAACAGGAGTTGAAATTGCTCGATAGTTGAAATCTGCCATTTTTGAAAGAAACGTCATCATTTTTATTTTATTACATTTTAATGTGTTTTTTCGAGTTATTTCGTGTAATTTTTGTGGCATTTTAACCGGTGTAACTTGGATAAATGGCACATGTGAGATGTAGTGAAATTTAAGTGTATTGCGAGCCTTTTCTAAATGGTGGATTTTTCCTGTAAAAACTCAGTTTTTAAGCCACCATTTAAACTGGGTTAGGACTTGACGGAGACTCTTGACGACTTGACTACAAATATTATAAAGAGGAAAGATTTGTACCTATTTTTGTATGTTTGTATGTTTGTAATGAATAGGTTCAAAAAATACTGGGCCGATTTAAAAAATTCTTTCACCATTGGAAAGCTACATTCACCTAGAGTGACATAGGCTACCAGGGGAGGGGATAGGAAAGGGGGGGGGGGGCTGTTTTTCATCCTGAAACTACGCCGGCTGAACTATAATAATTATATCACTTGACATTGGCTAAATTGTTGCAAATAATGCACAGAAGCCATTACCTAAGCTAAGAAGAAGAAGCTTGTAATAAAATCTTTGTGAAAACATTTAGGTCACAAATTACATTTTAGCAGAACTTATCGATAAACTCATCGATAATTCAATATCGACAGAATCAAGCACAAAAATGTTTACGTGATTGACGTTTTATGACTGCGTTCAGATAAAACGTCCCTGTGTGTGACGGTGATAGTGTGCGTATAGTTTAAGCTAATGTTTGTGTATTTTGTCGTGTGCGTGCATAGCGACGTGATCGAAAATGCGTCAGTGGTCTTCATTTATTTGTGTGCGTTTCCTCGCCCCCCTCAGCTATTGACGCGCTGTTGCTGGTAGAAATTAGTGTGCATTACTAATCCCATCGGAGGCCTGCGTTGCTCGATGACTAATCCAGACTGGATATATAATCAAAGATTTCGAGTGATTACGACCATAGTACCTACTGTCAATTTGGGAACTCATCATCGCATTTTGCAGAAAAACTGTTGTAATCGTGAGTCGGTCTCACGAAACGATCGCAGTGAGAGGATTTCCGACTCTTTTTTCAGTAGTCGGTATATAAGCAAAGAAACCTATAAACGAGTACTAGCAAATATGTGGAAAATTGTTTGCTGACTTATGTTGATGACACAAATAAATGTTTTTTCTTTCTTTGTTTTTCTTACTTTCAAATAAGTTCCGTAACTTATCCGCTAGGGGCGCTCATCGGTGACTCCACACCATCGAGCAACACGGAATGGAGACGCCATCAAAGGCATTCCCCGCTGTAGTTCCCCTCTAAATTGAATGCCCTCGAGGGCATACAGCTTATAAAAAACTAGCTGTCGCCGATCGCTCTGTCAGACTGAATCGACTCGCATGGGAGATAGTGCTCTAAGAAAAATGCCGAATTGTTCAGTTTTATGCTGTAAAAAAATGATTGGATCATCAAATTTACAAAAAGATAGTGTTTCCTTTCACATGTACCTGAATTTCAATTAAATTATTATAACTTATTGCATGAAAATTGACCAAGTAAAATTAAGCCGTATAAAAACAAAACTGGCCATCTCAGATTTTGTAATTTTTGAGTTCGTGTTCGGGGTAAAATAATAAAACTGAACGGTTTAACAAAACAAACCGTGAATATTTTATTCAATAAAACTGGTTCACTCTTCACTGCGACTGCACTTCAGTACACTGGTCATTCATTACTCTAAAATCACTGCCAAGTTACGTGATTTATTCGCAATGAAAGCCAAGCTCCACTTAATCGTTTGACACAGGGGCGACATAAAAGTGACCAAAAGCGTAGATATAAATGTGTATAATACATAATGTGCATTTCAGGATTAATTCTGCTGACATAAACATGTATATAACGTGTAATGTCAGTAAGCCAAGATGTGGATGATTACTTAATATCCTTGATTACTAAATACTATTCATTAAACACGTTCGACATCATGTGACATGTGGAATAACGTGTATATGTATTTGATGGCCACTAACTAACTAACTAACCGGTAACTACTAACTACTACTACTTCGTGTCACGGGCTCTTTCTTGGTTCACTGACCAGCTTGAGATATAGTGTCCCTGAAAGGGGCCTAGTGACCAATGGTGAAAGAACCAGTATGGTAAAAGGATTAATTATGCCTCGCAGAGGTGTATGATGATATGTCAACGTAAATGTCATGTGCAACTATATTTAAAGAAATATAATTAAATCACACTACTATTAACAACAAGTGTAACATGAAAAAGTTTGTACATTTGGGAACTTTGATTACAAGAGATGGCAAGCATGAAGATGATATTTAAATGAGAGTAAATTCTGGAAACCAGGTGAACTTAACGCCTTATTATCAGCCGGAACGTATCCAAAAAGGCACGACTGGATGTGCATAGAGGAGTGTTAGTGCCAAAACTAATGTATGGTGGTAGCGAAAGTTGCTAAGGCAGAATAAACATGAAAGTAAAATAAATGCACTGAAGATGAGAGGTTTGAGAAGTATGTATGGTGGACTTTGAGAGATAGAATAAGAAACTGTGTGTTAAGAAAGCATTGTAAAATGAAAGAGCACGTGTATAGTGACAAGGATTGAGAAAGATATGCTTGGATGGTTTGGGTTATTGGTTAAAGGATGAATGATAGTAGATTGACGAAACTAGTTCATAAGATGAGCATGAATGGGACAGTTGGAAGGGGGAGACCTCGGTGAAGGTATTCAGACTAGATCAGGGTCGATCTGGAGCATGGCCAGGCCAAGAGCGCCCTTAACCAATGAGCATATATGAAGAATGTGATGTGAGTGAATCAAGCAAAACAGGTATGCCAGGATCGTAGCAAGTGGAAATACATGGTCTCTGCCTACTTCTCTGGGAAACAGGCGTGAGTTTACGTATGTGTGTATGTATGTAATATTATAAATGCAAAATTTTCTAAGGGTTGGATGAAATTTAAGAACGGCGATAGCTGGACCACTGGAAAAGTTTTAAATTTTATTTAGATGTTCCCACAGGATCAAGACTTATGCGAGTGAAACCGCGGGTTGCTTCTAGTTTATATAAGAATAAAACAGCGTGGTTAATTTGATCAAAATCGGTTATATTGATCATACTTAAGGTGAATGCTCACGTTTGCGGCGCGAGATCCAAATTTTTTTGTGTTTTTTGCCCTTTACAGGTCATCAACACTTCTTCAGATGACGAAAGTTGAGTTCGCGACAGCTAGGAGACCTAACACACATGTTTTAATTGATTGTATCTCATAAATATCATCAGTTTAGCTACGATACCCCTAAACAAACAAAAACACTGTAAAAATGTGTTTAGGGGTATAATAGCTAAACTGATGATATTTATGAGATACTATCAATAAAAACATGTGTGTTAAGTCTCCTAGTTGTCGCGAACTCAACTTTCGTTATCTGAAGAAGTGTTGATGAGCTGTAATGGGCAAAAAACACCAAAAAATTTGAATTTCACGCCGCAAGCGTGCGCATCCACCTTAAATAACTTTACTCTTTTCAGTTAAAAGTAAATAAAGATGCTTTAAAAAAATCGTTGATCGCCAATTGTTAGGTTACTGTACAATCTTCGCACGTTGTGTTTGCCTATAATGAGGGGTTTTCACGGCCATATCAAATCATCTATAAACCCTTGAAAATAGATGTCGCTGCTGTGTACTTAACTGTATAAATAAAGTGACATGTAAAAATCAACAACGTAGTGATATATTTTTGTGGTATTTTGTTACTATCACACAAAATAACAGACGATGCATTTGTTAATTTTGACAACCACAGTTGATTCAGGGCCATCAATTGACCCAAATCAAACTACATTTTTTTTATTTGAAAATGAAAGGCCCTTATTGGTTTCCCCTGTAGCTAAAGATAGGTATATAGTTTGTACCTCATATATAAATAAATAAATAAATAATAAATAAATAATGCTGGACACAGTTCACACAACATTATCTAGCCCCAAGCTTAGCAGAGCTTGTGTTATGGGTACTAGATAACTGATATACTTAATACAATACATTAAATAGATAGATATTTTTTATTATACATAGAAAATACCCAGAACACCCTGAACAAATATCTGCGATCGCACAAATATTTGTTCCGAGGCGGGAATCGAACCCGCAACCTCCTGCGTCGCAGGCCAACCTTCGCCCGCCGCGCCACAGAGGTCGTCAAATATATAACATGTGTAGACTGTTCGTAACCATAATAAAAAATAATTAAATAAGCAACTGCTAACAATAACAATAACGTTAGCTGAGTCAGTCGTGGGAAGCAATGGCAGGGATGAGCTCACTATTTGTCACGTCTATCTCCCACGATGGTGCAACCCACTGTGAAAAGAGGCCCATTAAGGCTCTGCCAACCCCTTCGGGGAAAGAGACGTGTGTCTATGTATGTATGTATGTAACAATAACAGCCTCAATGCACACTGAAATAGCTTTGTGCTCATTTAACAGTTTTTTTTTATTTTTCAAAAATTCCTGAAAGTAAGTTGCCCGTGTTTTCTTGTATACTACTAAAGTAGTGATGTGCCTCAATAATAAAGTAGATTTTTTATCGATAAAATAAATGCTCGTTTATTGTGTTTTACAAACTATTGAAATTTGATTTATATTATTTAAGAGACGCCATAGCCTAACCTAACCTAACTTTCTAACCGTTAATCCAATCACCATGAAGGTATTGGTATGTAACCAGGTAGGTAACTGTTATGATTTTAATTTGAAATTATTCATTTTATGCCATAAATTGACGCCCTCTGTGGCGCGGTGGACGAAGGTTCGCCTGTAACGCAGGAGGTTGCGGGTTTGATTCCCGCCTCAGAACAAATATTTGTACGATCTGCAGATATTTGTTCAGGGTGTTCTGGATATTTTCTATGTAACAAAATAAACAAAATAAATATCTATGTAATGTACTGTATTAGGTATATCAGTTATCTAGTCCATAACACAAGCTCTGCTTGGCTTGGGGCTAGATAATAATGTGTAAACTGTGTCCAACATCAAAAAATAAAATAAAAATAAATATATATTATTGAGAACTGGTGAAAACCAAGGTGAAAAGAAGCCCATTTAAGGCTCTGTCTACCCTTTCGGGGAAAAAGGCGTGTGTCTATGTATGTATGTATGTAAACATATATATATATATATATATATTTTGAATTTCATTATATATATATATATATACATAATGAAATTCACTTAGGTACAATGTGAAGCACCATCTTTTCGTAAATTCGATGTTCCAGACCTTGATTTACAGCAGAAAATGTAACGATTCGGCATTTTAGTATTTGTAGCACTGTCACACTTTTTACTCTATGCGTCACACGATCGATTCAGTCTGACAGAGCAATCGGCCCATCATGATACAATTTTATTACTAGCAAAAGCAAAACATGCTTGGTGCGGGCTAGCAAGCTTCTTTTCCTTGATTTTTTATATTTAAACACAGACATGAATTTAAATTACTATGTTAAATGACAACGGATAGTTTTTAAAACATTTAGTAAAACAGTTTTACTAACGCTTATGCCCAAATGAAATTGTGCATAGCCAGAGGGGAACGCCTTTACTTGATGTCGCCCCCCGCCGCGACCTCCTCGTGTCTCTCTCGTGTGACCTCCAGCGGCGGCCGTGTTGCTCCAAGATATTACTAGCTAGGCTTGCAAGGGCTTCCAAGTTATTTTTACTAGTTTTTTCATGAGTGAACTTATCTAGACATGAATTTAAATTACTATGTGATATTACAAATCTAGAGGTGTGATAGTTTTTCGTAAAAAGTTGCATGCCTACCTAGGTTGTGGGATACGTGATCACGATAAATTAACAAAAGCATTTCCCAGTTTTAACTCGTTTACTCCTTTTCAAGAAAAGTCGTGTCATGAGTGTCCGTCCTGTGTCGTGGGATTTTCCTATTCAAATCCTATTTGATTGACGAAAGAATGAAAAAAAAAACATAGCTAGGTATAATTTTTTCAACGCGATATTCTGTTCACTATATATAGCGCTAAGTATTACTTTACCTACCATCGTTTAGCATCAACATAACTTAACACACCCAACACATACCTACATAGTTCTGATCCCACACTAGGATCCCCTGTGTCGTGGGATAATCATGCCTGAAATAAAAAAAAACTATTTATAAATTTTAATGACTAATCTAGTTTTTTGGCACTTAGGATCATGATTTTTGGTTTTTGACAATAACAGTGAATGACAGATATATATAATACATTTTATATTTCGAGGCCAGAACCGTCATGGATTATATAGGTTAGTAGGAAGAAGGGAGCTAAGTAAAGCGTTTTTTCCTTTCCTTTCCTTTCGTCTCTTTTGACTTGCCAGCCCATAGTTTTATGAAATTATTGTAAGCTTTGAACAAAATTCTAATTCAATTTTCCCAAGAACTAATCATCTCATGAGTTGTTGTAAAGTAAGGTTGTACCTGGGGTACTCAAAATTTTCTTGATTTTTCTCTATACTCTAAGTTTCCGCGTTTACCCCCTCTCTCTCAAGCCTACTACTGCCTTTTACTAATCTAAAATATCATAGTTATCCACAAAATGATCTCTATGCTATCCTCGAAAAGTGGGGCGGTTCCGCAACTCCCCCTTCACAGAGAGCGTTCAACCCCTCCCCTCATCCCTAGCCGCCCTTAAATCCTTTAAATGACCCTTGGTGGTAGGCAAAGTAAGTTCTTACCAAAAAGTTATCGATACTATTCATTTATCGACTTGAGTGCTGGAAGTCCCTAGAACGGATGTTACTGTCAATTTTGTGACATAACATGATGTTTGTACACAGAAAGCATCTATGTGTGTATAAAGTTTTTTGATGTGTTGCTGTTTATAGATGTGTGCGTTTATAGCGATAGAACGACTGGTTACAAAAGTGTGCATTAAAGTGTAAGTGAGTGCGTGAAGCCCCCCCCAAATATTTCTGAATAAATATGTATCGGTTGACAGCTCTATGGCGTCTCCCCTCCGGTACGGAGGCCTGCGTTGCTCGATGCTCCACACAAACTATCACATTTCGAGTCGCAATTCGGTTTTTAACCCCCGACGCAAATACGAAGTGGAGTTAGAAGTTTGACGTGTCTGTGTGTGTGTGTGTGTATGCGTGCGCGCGTGTGTGCATATGTTTGTGTGTGCGTGTGTATGTGTATGTGTGTGTGTTCCAACGTAGCTCCCGAACGGATGAACCGATTTAATTTTTTTTTTTGTTTGAAAGGTGAATTTTTCCGGATTGTTCTTAGCTATGTTTGATCAAAATCGGTTCAGCCGTTTCATGGCGATAAGGGTTTTTTAATTTTTACAAAATTATTACTTGTCTTTATTCCGATTTGTAACAAATTACAAACCTAACATAACCTAGCGGGTCCAATTCAATAACGCTTTCAGGACGCTGTTGAAGCTTCCGCGCTTCTGTAGTGCTTCAGGCATGTTCGCCGATGCGCGCACAGACACGTTCGACGCCATCTGGCGGAAAAAAACGGCCTCACTACGAAGCAGAGTGCGCGTGAGCAACAACAGCATCCTGAACAGCATGTCCTCTGGTTTGGAAACTCTCCCAGAGGACGAAATCTGTGTTAGTTATTAATTACTAAGCCCTAATCTTAAGCTTACTAACACTATGGACTATGTTGTCTGAATAAAAATCTTTTATTTATTTAATTTTCACTAGAAACGGGATATTTACCATGATTTTTGTGTTTTAAATGTTCCCGATATTTCGGCACAGTTGCAAGCGCCATGATCACGGGAGAACTAACTAAAGTCTTTGCGAGTAGATGTTATTGGCAGATATATCGATCTACCCTCTTTCTCACTCTTTTATTACAAACGATACCACTACCATCGGTTTCATCGTCACAATTCACACCAACTCGACACACAACACTAACGGTAACGATCACTTTATTTATTTATTTATAAGCCCTTTGTACTAATAGTTCCCGTCTTATAACCTATTTGTGTTTTTTCCAGGGAAATTCATAGCCGTATACATAAAATGGATGATCTCCGTAGTAGGGGGCAGCCTAACAAACTACGTCTTCGTAGGCCACAGCCTCGGCGCCCACGCGTGTGGTATTGCGGGCAGGTGCCTCGGCGGACTAGTACTCTATATCGTGGGTGAGTTGGCTGACGTTGTTGGCGATCGAAGTGATAGATTTGTTATAGGAGAGACATAGTATCTACTGTAGCGTTAAAATCTGCTGCTTGTGTTAGAGGATGAGATTCCACTACAGATGCATAACGGTAGATAGATCTTTTATTTCACAGTAATGTTATGTAGTTATTACAGCGGTTATGGTATCGGAATACACAATTAACAAAATCATTTACTAGTGCTCATTGTGAGGTAGGGCTGCACCATCATCGAAACCGAATGACTTGGCTATTGGCTTATGTATGCCTTGTGCCACGAATACATGCTAGTGGCACGGATTATTGAAATGATGATCCTTGGCCTTAGCCAACACAACACTACACTTAAGGACCTATTCCAGCGGTCAGCGATTGCAACTCCAAGATGTTTAACAAAGGTAGACATTTGTGCAGCGAAGACTCCATCAACGGATGCAACAAGTGGGGTGAATGTTGCATGTCGCAATTCACAAGCGCTTGAGTACTTTCTTATTTTTTCTTCTTCAGCGGATTTTAGTACGGATGCGATGGGGCGTGAGATATAAGAAGGACCGTCAGTGTCTAGGACACGGATATCAAATAAAACCTCCCTCTGAGCGTCCCATACGCCGCGGCAAGAAAAGTCACCTTCGGAGATGATGGGTTCTTTCCACTACAGATGTTGCTGTGGTTAAGGATACCGAAATATTGTTAATTTCCTCATCAATTCTCAATTGTTCGGATATTTCTACTTTAATGTTACTGCTGCGCACCGCGGTGTTATCCGCATAGGTCTCGATTACTCCTGCATTCTGCTGCTAGCCTGGTACATTGTATAAACTGTCGCCCCCAACCGGTATTCCAGATATAAGGTTACCAAATTACTTCTGCATTCTGCTGCTCGCCTGGTACATTGTATAAACTAGTGCCCCCATTTCACCGTTATTCTAGATATTCGGTTACCAAATTACTCCCGCATTTATGTAGATAAAATGTCTTCGCATTGCTATGTTAGATAATGTTGTGTGAACTGTCCCGCATTATTTATTTATTTTACTATTTATTATTATTGCTGCTGTTCCCGGCGGTGTTATCCGTAAAGGTTTCAATCCCGTCGGAATAGCGGGATAAAAATGTGCCTATGTGTTATTCCGGGAGTCCAGCTATCCCCATTTCAAATTACATTCAAATCCGTCCTGCCGTTTCAGCGTGAGGAAGTAACAAACACACTAACACACACACAAACTTTCGCATTTATAATATTAGTGTGTTGTGATGTGATAGTGTGATGTGATGTGATGTGATATAGACATGGCGATTCAATAAGAAAAAATCACCTGGGCCTAGCCCTTTAGTAAATTACGTCGAGTCTTTGCATCACCTATACCACAATGCCTGAAGACGAGAGTCTTTAATCAGTGTGTCCGCGTAAGGCGGCTGGTAGAAAGTGGATGGGAAGAGCTGGAAATCGGTCTAAATGGCGAGCATTAGGAGAGGCCTATGTCCAGCAGTGGACCGATACAGTCTGATGATGATGATGATGATACAATAAGGGTTCCTCGACTTATTACTTATTATTAACTACGGAACCAATAGCCAACATTTAAAATTCCATGCTTGTACATCTACACTTCTATCTATCTACACTAATATTACAAAGAGGAAAGATTTGTATTTTTGTGTGTGTGTATGTTTGTAATGAATAAACTCAAAAACTACTGCGCCGATTTCAAAAATTATTTCACCATTGCATTGGAAAGCTACATTCACCCTGAGTGACATAGGCTACCAGGGGGGAGGATCAGAGGGGGAGAGGGGGGCTAGTTTTCATCCTGAAACTACCCATGCGAAGCCGGGACGAGTCGCTAGTCTACACTAATACTATAAAGAGGAAAGATTTGTATTTGTGTGTGTGTGTATGTTTGTAATGAATAAACTCAAAAACTTATGTGCCGATTTCAAAAATTCTTTCACCATTGGAAAGCTACATTCATCCTGAGTGACATAGGCTACCAGAGGGGGGGGGAGGAGATCGGAGGGGGGGGGGTTCCATCCTGAAACTACCCGTGCGAAGCCGGGACGAGTCGCTGGTAGTTAATATTAGCAAAATTTTAATAGTTTTTTGTTTCTCCAGGTCTCGACCCGGCAGGCCCGGGGTGGACTTGTAACGAAAACCGTTTGAGATGTACCGACGGCAATACCACGCTAGTGATCCACACCAATGGTGGCGTACTAGGCTACCCGAACTGCCTGGGGCATTTCGACTGCTTTCCCAACGGTGGGACATGCCAGGAGGGCTGCTGTGCTTGGGACATAGGCTGCAACCACATCAAGTAAGTGACCTGGGGACTTTTGGCCCTTGACTTGTGTCTACAACAGATTGTTAGATACAATATTGACGACCTCTGTGGCGCGGTGGGCGAAGGTTTGCCTGCGATGCAGGAGGTTGCAGGTTCGATTCCCGCCTCCAAATAAATATTTGTGTGATGTGCAGATATTTGTTCAGGGTGTCCTGGGTATTTTCTATGTATAATAAAAATATCTATCTATGTGATGTATTGTATTATATTATTATATCAGATATCTAGTACCCATAACACAAGCTTCCGCTTAGTTTAAGCTTAGCTTAAGCTTGCTTAGCTTGGGGCTAGATAATGCTGTTGAGTCCGCGCCACGACATATAAAAAGTTTGAAGGCCGACGGCCCTTTGAGGAACTAACAGATAACAGAGGTAGATTTTCGCTTTTGCACTTTTGCGCATAGAAACTAGCGCTCCAGTCACCGGACTTCAGTCGCGGCGCGGACTTTATGTTTTTTTTTTGTCCAGCATTAAAAAAAAGGATAAATAATCACCTTAACGTCAAAAATATTTCTGAAAGAAACTCGACTACTTCTTCTTCCTCTTCTTATAATGGCTTCTGAGGAGTGCTCCAAACAATTTCGCCAAAGTCAAGTGAAATTAATCTACACTAATATTACAAAGAGGGAAGATTTGTATTTTTGTGTGTGTGTACGTTTGTAATGATTAAACTCAAAAACTACTGTGCCGATTTCAAAAACTCTTTCACCATTGGAAAGCTACATTCACCCTGAGTGACATAGGCTACCAGGGGGGGGATAGGAGGGCGGGGGGGGGGTGTTTTTCATCCTGAAACTACCCGTGCAAAGCCGGGACGAGTCGCTAGTTTGTAATAAAATTAGAGCATTGCAGGTCTCCGTATCGTCCGTCTCTAGGCCTAATAAAATTAGTCAAGTTGTCAAGTCTCCGTCGAGTCATAACCCAGTTTAAATGGTGGCAGAAAAACCAAGTTTTTACAGGGAAAAATCCACCATTTCGAAAAGTCACGCAATACACTTTAATTTAACTACATCACACATGCGCTATTTATCCAAGTTACACCGGTATTTAAAAAGGGCTTTTCAGTATCGAATAAAAAAAAGTAGTTCGAGTTGGCTCGATAGATGGAGCTGACTCAAGTATACTTGTCAAAATAATAAATGCATTGTCTGTGCTTTTGTGTGAATATCACGAAAATATATCACTACGTTGTTGATGCTGACATTTCAATTTATTTTGACAGAGCTACTTTAGCTTGTACAGAGCTGGCGCCATCTATTTTCAAGGCTATAAACATGATGTGAAACAGCCATGAAAACACCTCATTGCGGTGTTTTTGCTTACTTCCTACTTTTTTCCGAGATTGTGAAGTGATTACTACCGTAGACTAACTAAACACAATAGACTGCCAATCTTATACAATAAAACGTGACTCAAAAAAAATTCAAATTAAAACGCAACTAATAAAACGTAGATGATTCCGAAAAGGGGGTGAAAATCTACAATTTGTATGAAATTAAGAATTTGTAGACAAAATCAGAAAGGGGGCAAATGGCGAACAGACCAATCTAGCGCTATTTTCAAGCGCTTTTAGCGCTGATTGGGCTCAGAGAGGTGGCAGCACTGCCACGGATCCAGAACATCGACCCAGAAAGGCTCAAATAAAGCTCTGTCGAGACTTGCGGCTACTTTACCTTTATTTTTTGGGGACGACCCCTGTGGCGCGGATGGCGATGGTACGCCTGCGACGCAGGAGGTTGCGGGTTCAATCGTTTGTTTGAATCGTATAACAGTTAACAAATTCATGAATAGAATCTTGTATAATATAAATGTACATTTTCCTGTCACTTTAAAACGAAAAAACGCGCAGAGTAAATGGCCATGGATCTGCAATGACATCATTCAATTACAACGTGGCATTAATGACTTATATATAATGAAAAGACAACATCCAGATATTTTTTCAGAAAGTGATATTATTTTAAAGAAAATTAAACAAAGAGATGATCTTATTAAAAATGAAAAGAAGGAATACATAGAAAACCGCATACGGTGATCACGAAATCCTAAGAAAGAAGTTTGGAATGTCGTTAAGGAAGACACAAATAAAGGTGTGAAGGAATGGCATTGGGAGCTACTGGATAGCACTTCAAATGAGCGAATCCCAGGTCACAACATTCCGGACCACATAAACGACTACTTCATCGGAATCGGCAAAGAACTTACATCCACTTCTCAGCCCTCTATAGAAAAAGCTTTTTATTTTCTCAAGTCCCATATAACAGAGCAACCATAGTTTGAATTTAAACGTATTACATTCAAAGAATTGTTAAAAATAGATAAGACCAAGATAGATGGTTCGGATACCAACGATCTGCATGATATATCAGGCACCTTTTTGTATAAAGTCATGCACTATTTAGGCGATGATGTATGCTTTCTAATAAATAACATTCTACTGTCTAATGAGTATCCCAATGTTTTGAAAATGGTAAGACTTACTCCACTCTATAAAGGAAAAGGTGAAACAACGATGTTAAAAATTATAGGCACATTACAATTGTACCAACGATATCAAAATTGATTGAGGCAATTATGTCAGACGCCCTTATGAAACATTTCATTCAAAACATTTATTTATTTATATTTTATTAACTTTTTACAATGTCATTACAGTAAATAAACACCAAATCGACAATGAAAAATAAAAATAAAACTTATAGATAAACCTACTTGCTAAGATATTTAATAGTTTCGATTGTGAATTTCGACAATGAAACAGTAAATATATCAACATCGTCCTCCTTACATAATTCGTTGACTATCCGAAGAGCCTTTGTGAATGGTGCATGTCCGAGGAGATTAGTTCTTGCAGTAGGCACTGAAAGGAGCCTACGTCGTCGGTGCGGCCGAGCGCTCATATAGTTATCGGGTACATACAAACCCACACACATCAGCACGCGCGGATTGCACAACATACCTCTTAATAACTTAAATATGTACAAAACCAGCGTTGCTTCCCGTCTAACCTCCAGCTTAAAATAACCCACCATTCCCAGCACGAAGAGGGTGGGGTACATTAAGGGGAAGAAAGGATAAACACGATACAATTTCATGTATAAAAATCTTGCAAACTTATTTTGCAGTTTTTCCACCATGCTTATGTACTTTTTCTCATGGGGATTCCAAATCATAGCACCACTTTCCAATCTACTCCTCACCAAGGCATTGTATAATGCCTTGATGGAGCTAATATTTTGGAAACTACTGCATTGACGTAATATAAAGCCTAGATTACGAAAAGATTTCTTACAAATGTCAATAACATGATCCCGAAACCGCAGCTCCAGGTCAATGTGGACCCCTAAATCCCGGACCGATGTTACTCGAGCAATGACATTTGTGCCCAGCCTATAGTCATGAAACACTGGATTCCAAGCTCGGCTGTAGGTCATAATGCAGCATTTAGCATCATTAAAGCATAGTCTGTTATCGGAACTCCACTGAATAACATGATCAATGTCTTTCTGCAGATTTTCGCAGTCTGTGATATTATTGACCTGCAATAAGAGTTTTAAATCGTCTGCAAATAGCAAACAAACAGAGGCTTTAATGATGTCCGGTAGGTCATTGATCATTATCAGAAACTCAAGGGGTCCAAGATTACTTCCTTGGCTGACCCCTGAGTTTGTGTAAAACGGATCAGAAATATACCCACCATATTCCACATACTGCATTCTTCCTTGTAGATAGTTCGAAAAGAACTTCAATAGATCCACAGTGAATCCAATCGACGCCATCTTTTTTAATAAAATGTCATTGTCAACTGTGTCGAAGGCCTTCCTGAAGTCGAAGTATGCCGCGTCAACCTGGACTCCTGCATCGAGAGCAGGAATTGCGTATGTCGTAAAACATAGGAGATTACTGTCCGTGCTCCGACCAGGCCTAAATCCATGCTGAGCGTCAGACAAAAGAGCATTTACTTGCCTGTAGATGTGCTGATGCAAGATGGACTCAAAGACCTTCGCAAAGGATGACAACACCGCAATGGGCCTGTAGCCCTCCACGTCTGAACCCGAGCTGCCTTTCGGTACCGGGATCACACGCGTGAGCTTCCATTCCTTGGGGTATGTGTGCGATTCAAGGCATAAATTAAATAAATGCAGCAGTGGTTCCGCTAAAACTCTGCCACAATCTTTGACCAGGAATGAAGGAACTCCGTCCGGACCAAATGAATGCTTAGCCTTCAAACGCTTTAAAGCTATCCTGACGTCTTTTAGGGTAAGCTGGTTGATTACCACCTGCTGCGTTCCACCTGCCCCAGCCATCGCCTCATCCACACTAAGTCTGGGAAAGTTATCGCTGTAGACGGAGTGGAAAAAGTTTGCAAACTCCTGGGCACAACGTTCCGGAGACAGCACTACACTATCTTTTGTAATACTGGTTGGACTAGCTTTCGACCTTTTGGTTTTGATAAAGGCCCAAAAAGATTTTGGATCACTAGCAAACTGATTTTGCAACTTAATTTTATAAATATTATATGCATCACTGATAATAGATTTCACTAATGTTCTTTTTTCCGAAAACTTCTTATAGTCAGATTTTAAAGTGCTTTTCTTATATTCCTTATGTAACCTAGCCTTTACTCTAATTTCATTTATAATTTTGGCAGTGTACCATACAGGATAATTATACTGCTTTTTCATATTTTTTTTACATTTACGCGGCGTACAACTATCTATAATATTATAAACCATCGAATAAAAACAATCAACAGCCTTATCGACTTCCGTTAACTCATAAAATAAGGTCCAATCTATTGATCCTATATCTACATAAAGGTTCAACAAGTTAGCTTTCCTAAAATTCCACTGGCATCGCTCATAAGCAGGCCTACCATAATTGTTACCGACCGGAACTTCCGGATCCACTTCCGCATCCGAAGTTTTGAAACAAGCATTCAGGTGTACAATGAGCGGCGGGTGCTGCGTATCAATACCCACTATCGGATTTGAACTAAGCTGAACTACCAATTCGTTATCACAAAAATTCGCCAACACTAAATCTAAAACCCGATTGTTACAATTAACTATATTATTAAATTGTCGAAATTCACAAAAAGCTAAGAAGTATTCATAGTAATTATTTATATCAGTAGACGCCGAATATAAATTAAAATCACCTATAACTAGTACTCTGCTAAACTTTGTACATAAATTTTCGATTTCATTAACCATAATCATATACTCCCTATCCGGGCTACTTGGAGGTATATAAACAACGCAACACAAAAATAAGTAATTATTAATATTATGCATAGTGCACTGTCGCACAAACCAGTTCGAACCCCAATACATCGATATCTATAGACACTGCAGCTCGCTTCAACTGCACTCGCGACGAGGCCGCTAGCAGTGCGCCGCCGTGCTTCCTCCCGTCAACACGATCGCAACGCAGTATGCTAAAGCCCGTAGGTAACAGCTCCCCGTCGTGAAATGAATTATTTAATCCCGTTTCCGTGATAGCAAGCAAGTCCTCCGTTGAAGATAGAAGTCCGTGTGTAAAAGTATCTTGTTTCGTCCTCAAGCCTCGGACGTTTTGGTAGTAGATCTCCAAGGATCTAGTGAATGTGATATTGCTAATTTTAGTTGGACGCGCTTGTTGTGGTTTTACGAAACCACAGCCATTCACTGAACTCTGCGTGCACCGGCCAGGCAGCGCCGGTACAAATCAACTCATAGGCGTTCTCAGGAACTCCAATAATGAACGATGAGTAGTCTCTTTGAGCTTTAGGTTTGATTTTATCTACCTTGATCTCAGTTGACTTACAGACTGACTTACAAATAGATTTTACATAATCCATCAACTTTTCCACAGTTGTTTCGGGATGTAGGAACCATACATGTAGGTATTTCTTTTTCTCAATAGCCAGAATGGAATCTAGTTGCGTGTTTTCACCTTTTCTGACCTCAGCAAGCCTCACCTTTTTCTCGTTATTCTTAGTTTTATTAGCAACCAAGATCCAATTATCATCATTAGTTTCCTTCAAAGCCGTTGTTTCCAATGGTATTCCAATGTTTACGTTTGATGCTGATGTCAAAACAATTGGGTATTGGGCTTCAGGTGTCGCTGTCCCACTCTTAGGCGTAGAAGGACGGGACGTGCTGCGCTGAGACAGAACATCTTTACTGTCGCTTGATCGAGCGGCCGCTCTGCGAGCACGATCAGTCCGCGGCAGTGTCAATGTAGGACGACTTTGAATGGACTTTGGATCAGTCGCGGCCAACTTCACATCGGTCATAGTCACCAGTGGCGAAGCCGGAGCACACATTGAAGAAACGACTGTAGATACTTTAGCGGAAAGCTCCTCAATTACCCGCTTCTGTTCGTTAATATTCAATGATAATGTTTCGATTACCGTATAGCACTCGTTGATTTTGATGTTTTGTGCTTCAATCACAGCAGTTTGGGATGTAACTTTTGCAGTTAAAACAGTAAGTTTCTTCAGCACTTCACCCAGAGATGAATCAACTTCGGGTTTCGGCATTTTAATGCGTTTTATCAATTAAACTTGTCGGACACTTTTTCAACACGTCTGACCGACACTGGACACACACACAATATAACATAATTTTATCGGAATGTCAACAAGCCTACAGGCCTGGAAACATCTGCCACTTTATAAGTTGTTGAACACGTTATTGGACATTGGGAAAGTGGGAAGAAAGTAGCAGGAATATTCCTAGATTTGTCAAAGGCTTTCGATTCCGTAGATCATGAGCTTTTGCTAGAAAAGCTCATGGTCTATGGGATCGGTGGCAAAAACTTACAATTGATAAGATCCTTTCTACAAAATAGGGAACAAACTGTTGATATAAGAACAATCGGAAAGCGTTTACGACCAGCATCATGTATTTCAAATATAAGAGTCCCACAAGGATCTGCACTGGGAAATACCCTTTTATTTGCCTTCCTAAATGATATTTCTAAGATTAACATAAGAGGTGAGTTAATACAGAACGCTGATGATACTACAATTGTTATATCAGCTGACACTACGGAACATCTGCAAGAACGCATTGGAATAGTGATTACCGAACTTAGTAATTGGTTTAGATTTAACGGCCTTAAACTTAACGTAGACAAAACTAGCATTATATTTTTCAATGCCATTTCCTCGAAATATGTGGTGTCAGTACCTTTAGGAAGTGGACAGTTGCTAACAAGCTCTGCAGTGGTCAAGTTACTAGGTTTTTATGTCGATACAGCCTTGACGTGGAAATATCACACCGATTTAACGTGCAAAAAAATGTTTACTGGGATATATGCACTTAAACAATTAAGACCTATAACATCACCAAACAACCTAAATGAAGTGTATTATGTATATATACACTCCATACTGTCATATGGTATAGTGATGTGGGGGAACACAACTGATTTTGAAAGAATATGAAAAATGCAGAAACGTGCTATTGAGAGTGTTGATGAAAGCTAAATATAGAGATACATGTAAAGAGCATTTCAAAACCTTACAAATATTAACCTCAGTATCAGTTTATATCTTTGAAATTATAAAATATGTTAGGCGAAATTTAAGCGATTATAAAATAAGAGGAAACAACAGTGAGCGAAGTACTAGAATAAATATGCACTTAGAACTAGAGCCACATAGATTAAACCTATCAAAACACCGACCTAAAATTATTGGAACAAAGCTTTATAACAAACTACCCCTTAAGATAAAATTAATAAATAGTGATAGATGTCTTTACAACCATGTGAAGTTGCTTCTTTTAGATAGAACGCTGTATAGTGTCAGGGAATTTTTAGATAACGACTTTAGTCATTATTGCAGTGATATTTAGAGAGGTTTTATGTACATTTTACAAATTTAAATTTACTAATTGAATATTCTGACTTTGTATGTTGACATTTGTCCTATAAATTATATGTAATTTCTTTTAGGTTTTATTTTAATTACACATAATAAACAAAGAACGGCGCCCCTATACAGCGGAAATAATATAATGTTGTGCTAATTGTCTTTTAATTATTATAAAATGAGTTCTTTTACTACTACTTCCTTTTTTTATTTTTATTTCTTTGTCTACTGTATTTAGAGTAGTTATCTGTAAAACAATGTCTGTACCTTTTTACCTGTTGTGACGAGTCGTAGTATGTAGCACTTAATTTAGTTCTTATCACACTAATATTATAAAGGCGAAAGTTTGTGTGTGTGTTTGTTACTTCTTCACGCTGAAACGACTGGACGGATTTGCATAAAATTTGGAATGGAGATAACTGGTCTCCCGGAATAACACATTGGCACATTTTTATCCGGATATTCCCAATGGATCGAGACTAACGCGGGTGAAACCGCGGGGCGCTGCTAGTAACTTTATAAATCTTGTTAATGTGTTACTTCTATGCCAATAAATGATTTTTCATCCCATCTATTCGAAAAGGACGACTGGGTTCGCCTTTAAGTGCACCCAACGGTGGTGTTTTCTATGAGAAACTTTTAGCGGGCAGTAATGAGTTTTCCGGCGCACTTATTAAGTTCCTAATTCAAAAAGTGCGCGGCAAAGATAATTGCGGCGCACTTATTGAATTTGGAACCAGCGCCAAATAATTCGAATGCAAATATTGTTTGAATACTGAAAACTGTTGAAATACTGGCTGGTACGACGGCCCAAAACCCAAAACAAAAAAACCCAAAACACACAAAAAACACAAAAAAACACAACACACACAAAAAACACAAAACACAAAACACAAAAAAAAAACACAAAAACACAAAAAAAACACAAAAAAACCAAAACACACAAAAAACACAAAACACAAAAAAAACACAAAAACACAAAAAAAAACACAAAAAAACACAAAACACAAAAACACAAAAAATCACAAAACACAAAAAAAAACACAAAAAACACAAAAAAACACAAAACACAAAAAAAACACAAAAACACAAAAAAAACACAAAAAACACAACACAAAAAAAAAATACAAAAAAAACACAAAAAAGCACAATACACACAAAAAACACAAAACAAAAAAAAACACAAAAACAACAAAAAAAACACAAAAACACAAAAAAACAACCATTTGTTTTATTAAATAATAATATTACAATAACATATGAGGCGCCTTTTATTTTCTCATAGTGGGTGATGAAAAGCTGTTCAGGGTGTTCTGGGTGTTTTCTATGTATAATAAAAAATATCTATCTATGTATTGTATTGTATTAAGTATATCAGTTAACTAAGACCAATAACACAAGCTCTAGCTTAGCTTGGGGCTGGCAATGTTGTGTGAACTTGTCCAGCATTATTTATTTATTATTTTATTTATTTATTTCAGAGCTTGGCAATACCACGTGGAGTCAGTCAGGTGCGGTGGCCAAGCGTTCACCGCTAGATGGTGCGCGTCAGTCGGACACGCTGTTTTAGGGCAGTGCCCGTCGGCAGTAACTATACAAATGGGAGAAATTACGCCACCAACTGGGTATTTTTTTTTGTTCAACTTTAATTCCAGCTAAGTTTTTTGTGAAAAATATATTTTTCAATACAAACTTTTATAAAATTAGTGATCGTAACCGTGTGCTGATCAAAATGAGCCTAAACACGGCCAGTCTACTATTATCCATCGAGGAGTTCCGTTGTCCACCTTCCGTCTCCATCATCAGATCAGCTCGCTGTCACCATCATATTGTATTGTCATAGGAACTTGACAGGTTTTGACTAGTAGTAGAGCTTTTTTGTGAAAGAGTTCGTCCGGGGAAGTACTACCACCGTACATATTTCTGCCGCAAAGCAGTAGTGCTCGCATTGCTGTGTTCCGGTTTGAAGGGTAGGGGTGCCGGTGAAATTACAGGCACATGAGACTTTTCATCTTTGTCTTAGGGTGGCGGGCGCAGTGCAATGCCACATAGGGCGCGTCCTAGGTGGACGTGACCTATGAGGTAATGCACTGTTCATAGGCAGAGGTTACCGCTTAACATCAGGTGGGTCATCTGCTTGCACCGCCATTCCAGTAGTATAATAAAAAAATAAAAAAAAAAAAAAAAAGTATGCCAAATTTTAGCTCAATCGGTTGAGGATAACTGCTTTAAAATTTAGTTGCAAGATTCCACCCGGACATACATTGCAAGTTAAATAAAAGCTTGTAATAAAAACCGCCCAAGTGCGGGTCGGACTCACACATGATGTGTTCCGTACCATCATCGTGCGTACCATCGTAAATTATCGTAGTATCTTCGTATTATGGTTCAAAAGATACAGCCATTACTAAGATTTTTTTAACTACGCGAATGAAGCAAATGACCCACTTGATATTAAGCGGTAACCTCTGCCTTTAACAATGCATTACCTCATAGGTCACTTCTACCTAGGACGCGCCCTATGTGGCATTGCACTGCGCCCGCCACCCTGAGACATAAAGATGAAAAGTCTTAGTGCCTGTAATTTCACCCATACTCTTCAAACCGGAACACAGCAATACGAGCACTACTGCTTTTCGGCAGAAATAGGTATGGTGGCAGTACTTCCCCGGGCGAACTCTTTGCCCGTTTTTGTGCTCTACCTACTACTTTGCTAATTTTCTATGTATTTTTTTATAGACCACACGGCAGCTACTTCCTTGAGACTAACGCTGCCCCTCCATATTCGCAAGGCTAGGCCTCAACAAACCAAAACAACAAATAACTGTACCGCAAGCGAGCTCCATACAAACTGTACCGCAAGCGAGCACCATACAAACTGTACCGCAAGCGCACTCCATACAAACTGTACCGCTAGCGCGCTCCATACAACCTGTACCGCTAGCGTGCTCCATACAATTTGTACCGCAAGCGAGCTCCATACAAACTGTACCGCAAGCGAGCTTCATACAAACTGTACCGCAAGCGTGCACCATACAAACTGTACCGCAAGCGTGCGCCTTACAAACTGTACCGCTAGTACGCTCCATACAAACTGTACCGCGAGCGTGCTCTACACAAACTGTACCGCTAGCGTGCTCTTTACAAACTGTACCGCTAGCGCGCTCCATAAAAACTGTACCGCTAACGCGCTCTTTACAAACTGTACGGCTAGCGCGCTCCATACAAACTGTACCGCTAGCGCGCTCTATGCAAACTGTACCGCTAGCGCGCTCCACACAGACTGTACCGCTAGCACGCTCCTTAAAAACTATATCGCTAGCGCGCTCTATACAAACTGTACCGCTAGCGAGCTCCTTTCAAACTGTTCCGCTAGCGTGCTCCTTACAAACTGTACCACTAGCGCGCTCCATAAAAACTGTACCGCTAGCACGCTCCATACAAACTGTACCGCTAGCGTGCTCTACACAAACTGTACCGCTTGCGCTCCATACAAACTGTACCGCTAGCGCGCTCCATACAAACTGTACCGCTAGCACGCTCCTTAAAAACTGTACCGCTAGCGCGCTCTATACAAACTGTACCGCTAGCGTGCTCCTTACAAACTGTACTGCTAGCGTGCTCCTTACAAACTGTACCGCTAGCGCGCTCCATAAAAACTGTACCGCTAGCACGCTCCATACAAACTGTACCGCTAGCGTGCTCTACACAAACTGTACCGCTAGCGTCTCTATACAAACTGTACCGCTAGCGCACTCCATACAAACTGTACCGCTAGCGTGCTCTACACAAACTGTACCGCTAGCGCGCTCCATACAAACTTTACCGCTAGCGCGCTCCATACAAACTGTACCGCTAGCGCGCTCCATACAAACTGTACCGCTAGCGCGCTCCATACAAACTTTACTATTGTAAAAGTAATGAACCAAAGAACTTTCTTATACCAAGGATACCGTGTCTCACTGGTAAACAAAATATGGGTGGAGCTAGTTTACGGTCATTGCTGTAAGCGAAAATGTTTTGAAACTGATCAGGGAATTACGTTGGTGATTGTACCTGCATAGATAAAAAAAACATAACCTCCGCCTTTTATTCGAAGTGGGTTAAAATACATGAGTCCGACGCGATCCCGTTCACGCAAGCTTCCTACTTTGCACCGTAGATGGCGCTGTGGTAAACTACATGTACCATGATTTCGATCGCAAACCCGTGCACGCAAGTATCCTACTTCGCGTCATAGATGGCGCTCTAGTAAGCTACATGTACCATGATTTTGATCGCAATCTCGTGCACGCAAGCTTCCTACTTCGCGCCATAGATGGCGCTGTAGTAAACTACATGTACCATGATTTCAATCGCAATCCTGTTCACGCATTCTTCCTTCTTCGCGCCATAGATGGCGCTCTAGTAAACTACATATACCATGATTTCGATCGCAATCCCGTGCACGCAAGCTTCTTACTTCGCGCCATAGATGGCGCTCTAGTAAACTACATGTACCATGATTTCGATCGCAATCCCGTGCACGCAAGCTTCCTACTTCGCGCCATAGATGGTGCTCTAGTAAACTACATTTACCATGATTTCGATCGAAATCCCGTGCAGGCAAGCTTCCTACTTCACGCCATAGATGGCGCTCTTGTAAACTACATGTACCATGATTTCGATCGCAATCCCGTGATCGCAAGCTTCCTACTTCGCGCCATAGATGGCGCTCTATTAAACTACATGTACCATGATTTCGATCGCAATCCCGTGCACGCAAGCTTCCTACTTCGCGCCATAGATGGCGCTGTAGTAAACTATATGTACCATGATTTCGATCGCAATCCCGTGCACTTAAGCTTCCTACTTCGCGCCATAGATGGCGCTCTAGTAAACTACATGTACCAT
Source organism: Operophtera brumata (assembly GCA_932527175.1). Taxonomy (NCBI): domain Eukaryota; kingdom Metazoa; phylum Arthropoda; class Insecta; order Lepidoptera; family Geometridae; genus Operophtera; species Operophtera brumata. The sequence continues at coordinate 26,398,912 of OW052239.1, read as the reverse complement.
GATTTAGATCGCAATCCCGTGCACGCAAGCTTCCTACTTCACGCCATAGATAGCGCTCTAGTAAACTAAATGTACCATGATTTTGATCGCAATCCCGTGCACGCAAGCTTCCTACTTCGCGCCATAGATGGCGCTCTAGTAAACTACATGTACCATGATTTCGATCGCAATCCCGTACACGCAAGCTTCCTACTTCGCGCCATAGATGGCGCTTTAGTAAACTACAAGTCAATGAGTCCGATCGCGATCCCGTGCACGCAAGCTTCCTACTTTGCGCCATAGATGGCGCTCTAGTAAACTACATGTACCATGATTTCGATCACAATCCCGTGCACGCAAGCTTCCTAATTCGCACCATAGATGGCGCTCTAGTAAACTACATGTACCATGATTTAGATCGCAATCCCGTGCACGCAAGCTTCCTACTTCGCGCCGTAAATGGCGCTCTAGTAAACTACATGTACCATGATTTCGATCGCAATCCCGTCCACACAAGCTTCCTACTTCGCGCCATAGATGGCGCTTTAGTAAACTATATGTCAATGAGTCCGATCGCGATCCCATGCACGCAAGCTTCCTACTTCGCGCCATAGATGGCGCTGTAGTAAACTACATGTACCATGATTTCGATCGCAATCCCGTGCACGCAAGTTTCCTACTTTGCGCCATAGATGGCGCTCTAGTAAGCTACATGTACCATTATTTTGATCGCGATCCCGTTCCCGCCAGCTTCCTACTTCGCACCATAGATGGCACTGTGGTATAAAACATAGGGACTGTTGCCAAAAAATATTGAATGACTATATATTATTTTATGTTCTGTTCTCTATTAGTTCTTTACTATATTTATTTGAATTGTATTTTGTGATTGTACATCTGGAACAAATAATTGTAACATTATTAGCACGTACCTTACTTAAACAGCGTTTTTATGTTAATTTTATGTATATGGAAAAGTTAAAATTTTCACTAGAGCCTGATTAAATATATATATTTTTATGTTTAATAAGCCTTTTATTTCACTCCATAATCTTACTAATATCATAAATGTCAAAGTTTGGATACGTTTGGATGTTTTTATGTTTGAGACTTCATCACGCTGAAATGGCTGAACCGATTTCAATGAAATTTGGTACACCGCTAGATTATGACCTGTGTTGAGCTATAGGCTACATTAAATCCTGGTAAATTGTGAGCGAAGCCGTGGGTGGACACTAGTAATTCATAAATCAGTGGATTTCAGTACCATGAGCAGTTCTGTGATGTTCTTCGTACCTACGGAGTAGAGTACATGAAGTATATAATTATTTTCGAAAAAAAAAACAACTTAGTAAGTAAGTAAGTAAAACTTTTATTTTGACAAAAAACTATACACAACACAAATAAGTAAATAAAACAGATAGGCTTTGACAGCGTTTTGGCTGTGTATAGTGCTGTCAAAAGAGGACCGTGCTCAGCATAATGCTGCAGTAAACTGCAGCGCTGATTTTCAGCACGGACCTCGGTTGACGCACGGACTAAGCACGATAACAACAAGAACAAAGTAATGTTCAAATAAAAATAAAGATACATAGCTAGCTTCAATTATAAAATGTAAAAAATAAAAAATATATGCAATTATAAATTATTAATTCATCCCCAATGCAAGATTTTAAAATATTATTGATCGTAACCGTGTGCTGATCAAAGAGGGCCTAAACACGGCCAGTCTACTATTATCCATCGAGGAGTTCCGTTGTCCACCTTCCGTCTCCATTATCAGATCAGCTCGCTGTCACCATAACACTGTAATGTCATCAGAACTTGACAGGTATGCAAAATTTCAGCTCAATCGAACGAGGCTAACAGGTTCAAAATTCAGTTGCAAGAGTTGACGGACACAAGCTTTTAAAATTGAGCTAGTCTTAAGGTGGATGCACTCACTTGCGGCGTGAAATTCAAATTATCAAGTCGTTCTACCTTATTATAATATACATATACTTATAAATGAGATAAGTTTGCGTGAATGTAACCGCCGTAAGGTTGCATGCCTTTCGATCTTCTATAGGTTACATTTCGGGGAATGCTCCCAGGAACTGCACGATCTGATCCCACCATCTCCTTTTCATCATAGGACGAGCAGGCGTACGGCTCGTTACCATCCTTACCTCATTAGTATGCCCTCTATTCGCACAAAATGTTTCAGTTCTACCTTTATAATGCGAACTGCTAATGAGTGGAATACACTACCGTCGTCTGTCTTTCCTGAAAACTATAAACTGGGTATCTTCAAGGCTAGAGTGAATAGGGGCCTTCTAGACCTTTGTGCTCCATCTTCGGCCACATCGTCACTTACCAACAGGTGAGATCGTGCTCAAACAAAGGTCTATCAATGTTAAAAAAAAGAAAAAAAAGTTTTTTCTCCGTAACAACTAAACCGATTTGGATAAGGCTTGGAATATTCATTCTTGTGACTTGGAATAATATATAGGCTAGTATATATTATTCCAGTAGTATTATTGTAGTAGTACTACCTTCAACCAAAGTAAAATAAATGGACTGGCCTTACCCATACAAAACGTCCGTGAAAAATAAGACAATTTGGATTTAGGGTACGGTCAACAAATAAACTATCTATCTATCTATCTATCTATCCAGCCACTGCTGAGTAAAGGCCTCTTCTCTATAGCGCCACTCCTGGCGGTCTTGTAAATAAACTAGGTGAAATTAAATTATTGAACTTCTTAAAAACTGTATTTTTTTAATACTTAATACTTTAACAGATGCAATGTGTTTTATAAAGTTATTTCAGTAGGTTTATAGTACAAAAAATCGCCGAAAAAGATGCAATTATTGAATGAAACTTTTACAAAAATACATGGTTCCCTTCTGTTTTATGTAGTTACGTATCTATTTTTCAGCTCTCAAACATACACAATATAAATCAATAGAAAAGCAAGTCCACCTAAGGTCTTCAGCTCAATCAATTTGTGAAAAATATATTTTTCGTCACTCAATAAACTAAGAAAATATCATAAAAATCGTACGGAAACATAAATGTATAAAAATTCCAGTATTTAAGAAACTGCAGAGTGCAGTTTTATGAATTTTGCACAATGAGTTTTTTTATACTACTTGGAATGACAGATCAAGAAGATGGCCCACCTGATGTTAAGTGGTACCCTCTGCCTATGAACAGTGCATTACCTCAGGTCACGTCCACCTAGGACGCGCCCTATGTGGCATTCCACTGCGCCCGCCACCCTGAAACATAAAGATGAAAAGTCCCATGTGGCCGTAATTTCATCGGCACCCTTACCCTTCAAACCGGAACACAGCAATGCGAGCACTACTGCTTTACGGCAGAAACAGGTATGGTGGTAGTACTTCCCCGGACGAACTCTTTTACAAAAAAGCTCTACTACTACTAACCGTTTTTTGGCGTATAGAATTCATTGTGTAGAAAATGATCAGAGCAAATACGGGAAAATGTATTCCACTTCCAAAAGTCGTCTGTTCTTGCTCGTCTTATGACTTCTATCCATTTTTGTTTACCTTAGATTTTTTTTAGAAAGCTATAAGATTAATTAACATGCCATTACATATTATATGCAATTACCTAAAGCGACGTGCTTAGCAATGTTTTGACGTAAATAATGCAAATTACAATTCTAAATCAATACGATACCCCTTAGGCATCAGATTTTTTTGCAGTCTGTACCGGACCATCCGTCATGCGTGAAGTCTTGTCAAATATTTCGTCGCTGTAGTTGGAAAACTAAATAAGTAATAACAACAACAAAACCAACATCGCGAGAAAAACGCGATTTACTGTTTTATTGCGTCAAAAATGGCAATAGCTTTTTTATCGTAACTAATTTTTCAGTCCGTGTTTTGATATGTTATAGATTGGTACTGTATCTATTTTCGAATTTAATGATAATACATTTTAGTTCTTTTGATTAAGAGAAAAAAATCAAAAAACGACTATGTATTTTTCCCTCGCCAAAGTTTTGAATAATTGAAATGATCTATTATTTACTTATTTGAATATGACAATCCTATCCATGGGTATAGATTTATATAATATTAAAATACATTTTAAAATAAAACCAACTTATAATCATTTCTTTTTATCAAGACTGAATATTAGAAAACTACTGAAACACCTACATTATTTTAGCAGACTTATAAATTCAAAGTAAGTGACATAACAAACTTATCATACGACTAATGCTTATAAAATCAACAAAATGAAAAAAAATTGTGGAACACAATAATTCTAAGTATCAAAAAGAAAAAGGTATGTCGACTAAAATTAAAACTATCTACGAGTATAAACTTGTGTCTGTTAACTTTCATTCAGAGTGGGGAACATTGAGATAATGTACTGGGGCGTAGTCCTCCTTGTCGCTCGTCCTCTAGTGCAAGACGTGTCCATCGACATGTATGGGCCATCATAACCATGCAATAAAGTCGATTTCGCAAAATGTGTTACTTATGTAGTTTTCCTACCACACGACGATTTATAAGTTTTTTATCAATTGATGAAAATTATATTACAAAACCTTTACTTACGAATTAAATGCGATGCCTGAAGCTTTATTTGTATTTCTTGTGTTGTTTGCACTTGCAGAAAAGCACAGGAAGGCATTGTATTACCAAGGTATCTAATTTTGGTATTTTTCAGCATAGCTGTCACTCGTTGCCGTGACAAAGACTGACTGAAGCGAAGTATACTAGCTAGGTCTGTTTAGAAGCTTCAAAACTATCGTTCCCTAAGGCCCGTCCATTCATTTTATTTACGTCGATGAGTACTACTATAAGTTGCGGGCAGCAGCTAGTTTCCCAGTGGCTAGTTATAACATAAAACCCAACAATCATGTAAGTACATACGTAGTGTACTAATATTGAATCTGTGACGTTGTACCCAACCTAGGAAGATGGACTAAAGCATGGAACTAAGGCTAAAAACGAAACGGTATCGATTATACCAGTCTCATTCTTTTACATGAATGTATTCATGTGTTGGAATGAGACAAGCATATATCTATCTGTTTTTATTTGTGTAACTCGAACCAGGGCAAATGTCAAATTACTACTACATTCATGGTATCAATCTAGGAAGATGTATATGCATGGTGCCAAAATTCAGGGTACGGAACGGAAAAACGACAGTCGTGTGACAATATATTTGTTTCTCTCTAACATAGGATAGCAAGCTATCTTCTAGGATAGGAGTAAGAAGGAAAACTCTATGCTATTTTAGCACTCACTCCATACTATTATACCTCCGTGTACCCAACTGATATGGCTCACCGATGTACCTGAGCAGCAGATGATTTTTTAAAGCGCGGGAAGTTTCCTGTACCGCTATTGGTCGGCAGCTGCCGCCATGTTAACGCGCGCCGAAGTGTATTCGTGTGGAGGGGCGTGACTTGCGAGTGAGACGGAACTAACAGCTGCAGTGTATTATGAACCTTATAATAGTGATCTAAGGTTGATTGTAAGTTTTTGTAAGCATTCTTTCGTTAATCTTCGGAGCCATTGTAATGGCCCCCGCCTGCATCCTCCATGGGCTCTCCCGACTGCGCTATCTATATGACCTAGCTGGACTAGCTAGGTCTCTCTAGCTAGCTCTGTGTGGCGCTGACGTGCTATACGGCAAGCTGTGGCAAGCTCGCTCGCTCGCGAGTTCTTCCTTCCTTGCTCTGCGTATGTGGAGTGGAGAGAGCACCCAACAACAAATGTCAAGTCTGCTCTACTTATCCAACACTAAAATGCATGACATGTATATCTGTCTGCATTGTCCAACACCATGTATAATGTACTCAGGCCGATGAAAGCCTGGAGTCACAGGTATTTAACCTAGACTTAAGAATTGCGTAGAGCAATTCTGAAGCGGCATCATAAACGCTGTATAACAGGGACCGTATATATTTGATACGCCTTGCGTTATGTCTCTCCTTCACTCCTCGCCTCGTCTCGCTCTGTCTAGCGTAGATTGATAATATTTTAATTAGATCGATTGTGCTTTAATAGCCTTGTGAGGGCCGCACTAATATCATACACTTCTATGTATGTTTAAAAGTCTTGCAAGTAGTAATACATGTGCCAACCAACTGTATTGATTTAATCAGTGTGTAATAATATATACAGGGCGTCCCACGGATATGCCACATGGAGGGAAAGTACCTTGAATATTGTAGATGGAACATTTTACTGAAAGAAGACATTATTTGATTTTTAAAAACAATTTAAACTGCATTCATAGATATTTAAATAACTACATGGTTGAACCGGGAATCGAATCCGTTACACGAGAAAAATATTCACCCTGTAGCTTTATCATACTGATCAAAAGGCTTCATCATAAGGATTATTTTTTGCTGAGTAACATAGTGTCAGAAATAAAAGGAAGAACATGAAATTTAACATTTTTAATACAAAATTAATCAATTTATCAAAATGCTCAAAATGAGTCCTGTTGAATACAAAGTTGCACTCTTTTGATTATTTCGCTCCCTGTCGATTTTTTGATCTTGTTGTGGTGGACATTTAGAATAATACGTTTAACTTCTGTCGTGGACACTTTCATACTGGTTCTTGTAAACGAATTTTTTTACATAAATGTCGAGTTCATCGTCAGGTTTTATCATTTGGTGCCGCGGTTGTAGTAAGCGATGATCGAAACGTCCAAAATTTTGCAGATAGATAGATAGATAGATAGATTAACTCTTTATTGTACACAAATAACACACAGAAACACAAAACATAACTCAATAACAAAAAAAATAACAGAAATGTACAATGGGCGGTCTTATCGCTTATAGCGATTTCTTCCAGACAACCTTAGGATGGAGAGGACTATATGGAAGAATGGGACAGTGGTGTTATCACCTTACCTTGTTGCAGATTATCCACCAACCGTTTCATAATAAATCGAGATGGTGTATCTCTATCAGGATATCTTTCGCGGTGCCATTGAAGGCTAACGTTATGTTTTTGTGGTTCAAAAAGTATGCATCCTTTAAATCAAAATTATTTTGATACGCCATGGTTATGTAAAAAATTCACAATACAATGCAAAAATCCTACAATGAAAATCACAGATACAAAAGAATAAAAGTTTGAAAATGGAACACATTTTTGAATTATTTCTTTATAATCAGCCAGCCGCATTGCGATGGACAAAATAATTTACACGACTGGTACCAGTACCTACTAATTTACCAGGTACCTACTAATTACGTATCTCTTTATCATTTTATCATGAACTTAAATTATTAATAGCGAAATGATGCGTACTTCTCAAGTGGGTACATTTATTAGTAATAGGTATTTATGACAATGTCAGTTGTATGTCCTTACGGCAATGTCAGCTTTTCATTTTTCTGAACAAAATTTCACAGCAAATGTTAAAATTCTTGGTCTTTCTTTTATTTCTGACACTATGTTATTTAGCAAAAAATAATCCTTATGATGAAGCCTTTCAATCGGTATAATAAAGCTACAGGATGATTATTTTTCTCGTGTAACGGGTTCGATTCCCGATTCAACCATGTAATTATTTAAATATCTATGAATGCAGTTTCAATTGTTTTTTAATTTCAAATAATGTCTTCTTTCAGTAAAATGTTCCATCTACAATATTCAAGGTACTTTCCCTCCATGTGGCATATCCGTGGGACGCCCTGTATAGGCCAACTTGTTTCAATTCTAATCAATAGTTAGGTATCTCAGATTATTAACTTCTCAACATCACTGCTGCTGACCCTTCCAAGTTTCAGGCATAGCTGTCTCATAGGTTACATGCACCTTATATCTTTCAGAGATCAAAGTTTAGCGAAATGCCAATAGGGCCAAGTTCCACAAACTTAACAAGCGAGTTAAATTCATTAACAATCAGAGGCACTCAATCCTGGGTTGATTTAGAACCAAGGTGTGTGTGGGCTTAAGCCAGGTTGAAATCAATCTGTATTTAATGTTGGCTGGTAAAGCATTACTGATTTACCTACCTATTAGATAATGGGAAGAAGTAGGAAGGTTACAATAAATTTCTGTTAGCGAATTCATGTGATTTTGTATATTTAGAACTCGCAAAAAAGTCTAACGAAACACTCGATTATTTTGATTAAGACTTACTGATAAGCAAGATCTTAAACCCTTGATTTAGTTCCTAACCCATCCTATGAGGAGGTAAAAATGAATCAAGGTCAAATAAAAAATCCCCCTCGGGTTGATTAAAGTTAGCTTAGTCTAGGTACAACTAACACCTTAATGTATTAGAAATTCCGCTTCAAACAATTGGTAAGTCCAAATCAATTGTCGTCTCTCCCCTGTACCATAGCTAGTACATAATTACCATGATGTAATTATGTGCTTTTGGCTAGAACAGTATCGTTGAATTAGTCAGATGCTAATTACCCATAATGCATATTTCAGTCCTGTATATTTATATACAGAGCTCACGTCGTCTGGTCAGCGAGCTAGATTAATCTGCGAGTTATCAAAATGCGATGCATTTAGATACCTTTATGCGGATGTTTAGGGTGACAAATCAACATCGAGCTATGCTGCGCTGTGCTATGTTTGGTCAACTCGCTCGTCTAATATTTTAATGAGGATACAAACAAACCATGCTGTGCTGCGCTGTGTGAGGCTACGCTCTGTTTAATAGTAAGTAATTAGTACAGCGCAGCATAGCTCGATGTTGATTTGTCACCCTTAGGCTTCGAGTCAGGTCACCTGTAGGGTCTAGAAATCTATATCGATATCTAGGTTATAGAATACACATTATTTAATTATAGATAAGACTTAACTTTAGTATTCCAGTATCTGCACTCGTTCCGAATTTAAAACCATACTTTTGTATGTATTAAGCACCGCTTGTGTTCTTAACTTTGAACTTGGATAATGTTTATTCACAAGGCTTATTTTAACGGATTGGCGTTTTTTGCTAAAATCGTCCAACCAGTGTTCCTTTATGTACAATTTATCAATTCTTTTTGTTGAGTTTATTTTTAATCCAAGCTTCAATTGTGACGACTTTATCGTTCCGTAGCCAAAATTCGAGTGAGATACCAATCCCAAATAATTACATAGTTCAATACAATACTATCGCTTATTATATAATCGCTCTTAATATCTAGGCCATAAGGTTCCGTTTTCATCGTTGTACAAGATCGTTGTCATCCAAGTCATGTAAGGGCTTGCTTCCCACGGGTGCGAGCGAGGTAGTTGCCATTGCAGCTCTGCCTTGTTAGATAGAGACGAGACATCTCTTTTCTTTTCACCAATACTGAAATCAACGAATTTACAAAGTAGTTTCTATTTTGAACCTTATACGCTCACAAGATTCCCCTTAGTTTTAACAGTTTCTGTAGTATTTTGTAACGCAAATACTTCTGAGCTTAAGTTTTTTTTTTCGATATTCTGAGAAACTTTGCTCTCAGAATATGGTGTAGGTATTTCAAAAGTATTACCAGATGTTGCAGCATACATGGGAACCAGGGTTCCATCACACCATACTTTCTTTTCTTCGTGAACGAAGATTCAAGACGCGCCATATCAGTTGGGTACTAGTGTACCTACATATGTACCTAGTTCTGCTCCCACATTAGGAATCCGTCACGGGTATCAAGAACTAAGATTATGATTACTTACCATCATGGTACCACAAAACCCAGACCAGGACCAAATCCGCATTTGTCGCGTACCTATCAGCCATTTTTTTTTATACTACTTAGATACACGGAACAAGCACATGGCCCACCTGATGATAAGCGGTACCCTCTGCCTATGAACAGTGCGTTATCAAATAGGTCACGTCCACCTAGGACACGCCCTATGTGGTATTGCACTGTACCCACCACCCTGAGACATAAAGATGAGAGTCTCATGTGCCTGTAATTTCACCAGTAACCATACCCTTCACGCCGGAACACAGCAATGCAAGCACTATACTGCTTTGCGGCAGAAATAGGTATGGTAGTAGTACTTCCCCGGACGAACTCTTTCACAAAAAAGCTCTACTACTACTCGTTTCGCTTACCACGCCGCCACGGAGTTCTTCAACTGCGGTTTACGTTTCCCGACGGGACGGCGCGGAAGGAGCGGGCCCTTAAAGATAGCCAGGCCCATTCGCTCAAGGTCATCGGCTCGGTTTGAGCCTTACTTGCCTGTCCTGTCTGTGATACTATAAATTTAAACTCAAGTGAGGTCATGCATGGAATATTGCAGCCACCTGTGGGATGGTTCCGCAAAATATCAGCTTGCTGCTTTGGACTCAATAGAGCGCCGTGCCATAAAACTAATTAATGTCGAGGCACTGGTTGCGAAAAGGTTACAAAGCTTAGAGCATCGTCGAAGAGTTGCGTGTTTGTGTATTTTCTACCGCATACATTTCAGTGCTCAGGAGCTGTACGATTTGATCCCCTCGTCTCCATTCCACCACCTGACGACCAGACGTGGAGAGGCGTTTCACCCTTTTGCTGTCGACATAGGTACCACCTTCGCGTAGGTACAAACCGTTTCTCAAACTCTTTCATCATGCGGACAGCAAAGGCCTGGAACTCTCTTCCGGCTTCTTTGTTCCCTTTATCATTCAACTTGGGCATCTTCAAACGAAGAGTTAATAGGCATCTTCTAGGCGAGCGTGCTTAAATAGGCCTCATCGTCGCTTCCCATCAGGTGAGATGCAGCCAAACGCAAGCCTATTTTAGAAAAAAAAAGTGTATTAGGTCATTATAATTACCGGCAAATAAGTTTTCGTTATCTGAAGAAGTGTTGATGAGCTGTGATGAGCTATAAACACCACAAAATTTGAATTTCGCGCCACAAACGAAAGCAACCTCCACTTGACAAGTCTTCCTCAAGCAGACCTTCGACCAAAGTAAAATAAATGGACTGGCCTTACCCATACAAAACGTCCGTGAAAAATAAGACAATTCGGATTTAGGGTACGGTCAACAAATAAACTATCTATCTATCTATCTATCTATCCAGCCACTGCTGAGTAAAGGCCTCTTCTCTATAGCGCCACTCCTGGCGGTCTTGTAAATAAACTAGGTGAAATTAAATTATTGAACTTCTTAAAAACTGTATTTTTTTAATACTTAATACTTTAACAGATGCAATGTGTTTTCTAAAGTTATTTCAGTAGGTTTATAGTACAAAATATCGCCGAAAAATATGCAATTATAGAATGAAACTTTTACAAAAATACATGGTTCCCTTCTGTTTTATGTAGTTACGTATCTATTTTTCAGCTCTCAAACATACACAATATAAATCAATAGAAAAGCACGTCCACCTAAGGTCTTCAGCTCAATCAATTTGTGAAAAATATATTTTTCATCACTCAATAAACTAAGAAAATATCATAAAAATCGTACGGAAACATAAATGTATAAAAATTCCAGTATTTAAGAAACTGCAGAGTGCAGTTTTAAGAATTTTGCACAATGAGTTTTTTTATACTACTTGGAATGACAGATCAAGAAGATGGCCCACCTGATGTTAAGTGGTACCCTCTGCCTATGAACAGTGCATTACCTCAGGTCACCTCCACCTAGGACGCGCCCTATGTGGCATTCCACTGCGCCCGTCACCCTGAAACATAAAGATGAAAAGTCCCATGTGGCTTTAATTTCATCGGCACCCTTACCCTTCAAACCGGAACACAGCAATGCGAGCACTACTGCTTTGCGGCAGAAACAGGTATGGTGGTAGTACTTCCCCGGACGAACTCTTTCACAAAAAAGCTCTACTACTACTAACCGTTTTTTGGCGTATAAAATTCATTGTGTAGAAAATGTTCAGAGCAAATACGGGAAAATGTATTCCACTTCTAAAAGTCGTCTGTTCTTGCTCGTCTTATGACTTCTATCCATTTTTGTTTACCTTAGATTTCTTTGGGAAAGCTATAAGGTTAATTAACATGCCATTTCATATTATATGCAATTACCTAAAGCGACGTGCTTAGCAATGTTTTGACGTAAATAATGCAAATTACAATTCTAAATCAATACGATACCCCTTAGGCATCAATTTTTTTTGCAGTCTGTACCGGACCATCCGTCATGCGTGAAGTCTTGTCAAATATTTCGTCGCTGTAGTTGGAAAACTAAATAACTAATAACAACAACAAAACCAAAATCGCGAGAAAAATGCGATTTACTGTTTTATTGCGTCAAAAATGGCAATAACTTTTTTATCGTAACTAATTTTGCAGTCCTGGTTTTGATTTGCTATAGATTGGTACTGTATCTATTTTTGAATTTAATGATAATACATTTTAGTTCTTTTGATTAAGAGAAAAAAATAAAAAACAACTATGTATTTTTCCCTCGCCAAAGTTTTGAATAATTGATGCAGTTATTTATTTTTGCATGTCAATTGTTTAGTTTTCCTTCGTCAACGATCTCCACTGAGGTTCAAAAAGCTAATGATAAGTGCCATTATTTAATTTTCCCATAATAGTGAAATCATGAAATGATCTATTATTTACTTATTTGAACATGACAATCCTATCCATGGGTATAGATTTAAATAATATTAAAATACATTTTAAAATAAAACCAACTTATAATAAATAAATAAATAAATAAATAAATAAATATTTCTGGACAGCTCACACAACATTATCTAGCCCCAAGCTAAGCAGAGCTTGTGTTATGAGTACTAGACAACTGATACACTTAATACAATATTAACATAGATAGATATTTTTTATTATATATAGAAAATACCCAGAACGCCCTGAACAAATATCTGCGGATCGCACAAGTATTTGTTCCGAGGCGGGAATCGAACCCGCAACCTCCTGCGTCGCAGGCGAACGTTCGCCCGCCGCGCCACAGAGGTCGTCTTCATAATCATTTCTTTTTATCAAGACTGAATATTAGAAAACTACTGAAAAACCTACATTATTTTAGCAGACTTATAAATTCAAAGTAAGTGACATAACAAACTTATCATACAACTAATGCTTATAAAATCAACAAAATGAAATCAATTTGTGGAACACAAAAATTCTAAGTATCAAAAAGAAAAAGGTATGTCGACTAAAATTAAAACTATCTACGAGTATAAACTTGTGTGTCTGTTAACTTTTATTCAGAGTGGGGAACATTGAGACATTGTCCTGGGCCTGGGGCGTAGTCCTCCTTGTCGCTCGTCCTCTAGAGCAAGACGTGTCCATCGACATGTATGGGCCAACATAACCATGCAATAAAGTCGATTTCGCAAAATGTGGAAGTTACTTACGAATGAAATGCGATGCCTGAAGCTTTATTTGTATTTCTTGTTTTGTTTGCACTTGCAGAAAAGCACAGGAAGGCATTGTATCACCAAGGTATCTAATTTTGGTATTTTTCAGCATAGCTGTCACTCGTTGCCGTGACAAAGACTGACTGAAGCGAAGTGTACTAGCTAGGTCTGTTTAGAAGCTTCAAAACTATCGTTCCCTAAGGCCCGTCCATTCATTTTATTTACGTCGATGACGCAGACGATGGTTCTTAGACATGTTTTATCAAAATAAGCCTTTTCATTGCGTTGGGGGTTTAAACTATGATAGAATAGAATAGAACATTTTTTATTGCACAAAACAAACAATGTAGGTACTTACATAGGCGACCTTAATGCTAAGAAGCATTCTCTACCAGCTAGCCTTTGTGTATTGTGGATACATTTATGCAGGTGGTGCATAAAACATATATGGAGAAGAAAAAAGTACTTTATGTAGGTATATGTCCGCAACTCGCGATGATGACTAGATGATCTTAAAAAGTAATCTTAAGAAAATCATGAATAGGTATCATAACTTAAAAATAGTTGGCTGAAATAAACGTTTCTCTTTATTTTTAGCAATAGGCAGGCTTTAGTTACTTAGAACATTGTGAATAAAGGACGTTGGTGCCACCATAGGTTAGGGGTAGGCAGGTAGATGCGTTTCTTTAACCTCACCTTCCTGTAGGGGTATGAACCGCCCGGTATACCAGACAGGTAACCAGACGCGAAGGTCTGGAGGTAAGTCTGGGGGCGAGGTTCTGGTCAAGGTGCCAGAGTACCACAGGTAGTACCTACTGGTACACAGGTACCAGCAGGTAAAAGGCAAAGTAGGTACATAGGTAACTAAAGGTAATTGGCACAGACTTGGTAAAGGATTCTCAGCTTGTGGTACGTGGGCACGTCAAGGGTAAAGACCTGGTGAGCTGCTAAGCCCAGGATAGCTGGTCTCCGTCAGTAGTGGCACGCGCAAAGGTCTAGCGCATACTGAGCGGAGACACGGCGGACCGCTGCTAATATTTATAAACTCGGTCCGGCGCGCCCACTGTACCAAGGTTGCATCGTTGAAATCCTTCTACCAAGGCCAATTATCGTCGAGTCAGCGTCACTCTAGTGCCGACGCGTGCGCAAGAGTAGGCAGCGTCTTGTTGACCAGACAAACCGAAAGGCAAGTCCGGCCAACAAGAAATATAAGACTTTCTAAGTACATTGACTATGTAACAATGTAAAACTAGCGGATAAGAATCGATATAGCCATCGACGTAAATAAAATGAATGGACGGGCCTTAGGGAACGATAGTTTTGAAGCTTCTAAACAGACCTAGCTAGTATACTTCGCTTCAGTCAGTCTTTGTCACGGCAACGAGTGACAGCTATGCTGAAAAATACCAAAATTAGATACCTTGGCAATACAATGCCTTCCTGTGCTTTTCTGCAAGTGCAAACAACACAAGAAATACAAATAAAGCTTCAGGCATCGCATTTAATTCGTAAGTAAAGGTTTTGTAATATAATTTTCATCAATTGATAAAAAACTTATAAATCGTCGTGTGGTAGGAAAACTACATAACTAACACATTTTGCGAAATCGACTTTATTGCATGGTTATGATGGCCCATACATGTCGATGGACACGTCTTGCTCTAGAGGACGAGCGACAAGGAGGACTACGCCCCAGGACATTATCTCAATGTTCCCCACTCTGAATGAAAGTTAACAGACACAAGTTTATACTCGTAGATAGTTTGAATTTTAGTCGACTTACCTTTTTCTTTTTGATACTTAGAATTATTGTGTTCCACAATTTTTTTTCATTTTGTTGATTTTATAAGCATTAGTCGTATGATAAGTTTGTTATGTCACTTACTTTGAATTTATAAGTCTGCTAAAATAATGTTTCAGTAGTTTTCTAATATTCAGTCTTGATAAAAAGAAATGATTATAAGTTGGTTTTATTTTAAAATGTATTTTAATATTATATAAATCTATACCCATGGATAGGATTGTCATATTCAAATAAGTAAATAATAGATCATTTCAATTATTCAAAACTTTGGCGAGGGAAAAATACATAGTCGTTTTTTTATTTTTTTCTCTTAATCAGAAGAACTAAAATGTATTATCATTAAATTCGAAAATAGATACAGTACCAATCTATAACATATCAAAACACGGACTGAAAAATTAGTTACGATAAAAAAGTTATTGCCATTTTTGACGCAATAAAACAGTAAATCGCGTTTTTCTCGCGATGTTGGTTTTGTTGTTGTTATTACTTATTTAGTTTTCCAACTACAGCGGCGAAATATTTGACAAGACTTCACGCATGACGGATGGTCCGGTACAGACTGCAAAAAAATCTGATGCCTAAGGGGTATCGTATTGATTTAGAATTGTAATTTGCATTTTTTACGTCAAAACATTGCTAAGCACGTCGCTTTAGGTAATTGCATTGGTGATGTCGTTAGGGTCTAACTTTGTATGAGAGCCAATCTGAGGTAAATGAAATGCGACCGTACGTAAGTGTGGTTTATTAGCGACTGATTGAGTGAAGTTCGTAACAGTAGATCATTGTGAAATTAGGCAATATTTGCATAGTACTAATAATATAGAAAATGGACGCAACATATCGCCCGCCAAAGGACAATAGTCCTTTACAAACATAGGAAAACTACTAGTTACTTGAATACTTCTCAAAACATAGTAACATGATTATGATACATAACCATGATAGTTTCAAAGTTTATGATTATGATAATTTGAATCTATAACAAAATTAGGTAAGCAATTCTTAAAAATTAGTTACAACCAGGAATCTTACAAATCAATTGAGCAAAATATGCAATACTTATAACTAGTCACTGTTATCTATAGGAAGCTCACATAATCGTGTAGTTGTGCGTTTTATAATATCACCACGACACTTTAGACTGTAGACTCGCGTGTTTCCATCGGGACCAACATGTTTTTTAGTTATTCGACCAAGGGACCATTTTCCTGGGGGCAAACCATCTTCTTTGACTATAACAATGTCACCAGGTTCAAGTTCCTTCTCACGTTTCATCCATTTGGGTCTTTCTTGGAGTCTAGTTATGAATTCTGACTGCCAACGATGCCAGAAATCTCTTACCAACTTCTGGGTATATTGCCAACGTGAGAGCTTGTTGACATTGATGCTGCGTAGGTCAGGACTCGGTATGATAACAGGGGGTTCGCCTATCAAAAAATGACCAGGCGTGAGGGGTTCAATAATATCAGGGTCAGAAGCGTCAATCGGAACGAGGGGACGCGAATTTAAACACGCTTCAATTTGACACAAAGTCGTTGTCATCTCCTCAAAGGTCAGGTTTTTGGTTAGGATTATTTTTAGGTGGTATTTGGTGGACTTGACACCAGATTCCCACAAACCTCCGAAGTTTGGGCTATACGCCGGAATATTGTGCCACTGGGTTCCGTCTGATGATAATTCGTCAAGCAATTCACCGGGTAATTCTAAACAGGCTTCCTTGAATGCTTCGGCTAATTCTCTATTAGCACCGATGAAGTTTCGGCCTTGGTCACTCCAAATATGTGTACACTTGCCTCTTCTGGCAACAAATCTATGAAAGGCGCCGATAAAAGATTCGGACGAGAGATCTCCAACCAACTCTAAGTGGATAGCTTTTGTAGCCATGCAAATAAAGATGGCAATATAGGCTTTTTTTGACTTTGCACCTCTGCCCTTTGATATCAAAACTTGCAATGGGCCGGCAAAGTCGACTCCGCTGTGGAGGAAAGGTCGTGCTTGAGTCACACGGACCTTCGGAAGGTCACCCATTATCTGTGTTCGGGTTACGGCTCGTTGACGAGCACAAATCAAACATTTGTGAATACATGCCTTCACTGCATTCTTGGCATGGATGATCCAGTATTTTGATCTAAGGTAGCAAAGCATAAGCTGTGTTCCGCCGTGTAAGGTTTTCTTGTGAGCGTCTGCTATGATCAGATTTGTAAGGTGAGTACGAGTTCCAAGTATGATTGGATGTTTTTGTTCTGTCTCTAAATCTGAATTTCTCAATCTGCCGCCCACCCTGAGGATATTCTTTTCATCCAGGAATGGATTCAGATTTAACACTTTGCTATTTTTCCTTAAATTCTTCTTTTGTTGTAGCCTTTCTATTTCTGGTTCGAACTCTCTAAGTTGAGCTATTTTAATACATCTGACTATAGCTTCTTCATTTTCTTGTATTGGGATCTTCTCTTCTATCTGCTCTGGATGTTTCTTACTATTGATGAATCTAATGGTATGTGTTATCACCCTTTTTAGTTCTTCTAGAGTATCAAAGTTTTCAAAGTTCATTGTTTCTTCTTTCTCATGACCAATCTTCACATTTACTTGTAGTGTCTTCTTCATTTCCATATCTGTAGTAGTAATATTAGGTCTTGTAAGTATTATTTCATTTGTTTTCAGCCATTCTGGCCCTTCCCACCAAAGTTTACTTTCTATCAATAGGGGTAGTTCTCTTCCTCTTGACCCAATATCAGCAGGGTTTTCTTTCGAAACAACATGGAACCATTGGGTATTTGCTACATTATCCAGTATCTCAATGACTCTGTTGCTCACGAAGAGTTTCCATCTGTGAGGATCTCCAAATAGCCATGAGAGAACAACTGATGAGTCTGTCCAAGCGTAGACTTTATCTTTAGGAATGTTCATAGCTTCACAAACTTGTGTCAGGAGCTTTGACAGAAGTAGGGCTCCACAAAGTTCCAGTCTCGGAATGGTGATTGATTTGACTGGTGCGACTCGCGTCTTCGAAGCTATGATTGAGGTCTTGATTTCACCATCTTTGTTTTGTACTCTTGCATATACTACTGCACAGTATGCCTTTTCAGATGCGTCACTAAATCCATGCAGAGTAGTTTTGTGTAAATTTTCATTGTTTGTCTTTATCCATCTGTCAATGTGAATGTCGTTCAGTTTCTCAAATCCTATTCGTAGGGTTATCCATTCTTTTGCAATAGTATCATTAACAGCGTCGTCCCATTCCAGTTTCTCTAACCATAGTTTCTGAATAAGTATTTTCGCTAGAACAATAGCAGGACTTATCCAGCCAAGTGGATCAAAGAAACGTTGTATGTCGGCCAATATATTTCGTTTGGTAATTTGTTTCAGTTGCGGTGGTACATCAAATCTATAATGCAGTGTGTCAGATTTCATATTCCAGGACAAGCCAAGAGTTTTGATCATAGATTCGTCCTTGATGTCTTGTGTTGCATGCACGCTTCTGAGTGTTGGTTCAATTTCAGCGATAAGTACGGGACTATTCGATGCCCATTTCTGGAGTATAAACCCTCCTCTTTCTAGAACTGTCATTACTTCCTTACTTAACTGTATCGCTTCCTTAGCAGTCATGTTTCCACTCATGCAATCATCGACAAAAAAATTCTCTTTTATTACTCTTGCTGCCTCTGGAAACTCTTTCCCTTCATCTTCTGCTATCTGCATTAATGTCCTTACCGAAAGGTATGGTGCTGCTGCGGTACCAAATGTAACACGTAAAATTCGATATTCTTTTATTTCTTCGTTAGCATTATTTCTCCACAAAATTCGTTGTAGGTCTGCATCTTCCTTCTTCACTAATAATTGACGATACATCATTTTAACATCTGCACTGAAACAAACTGGTTTCATGCGCCAACTCATAATAAGATCACGTAAATCCTTTTGCAGTTGTGGTCCAACTAGAAGTTCATCGTTCAATGACTTGCCATTCGATCCTTTACAAGAGCCATCAAAAACAATTCTCACCTTAGTTGTTTCTTTGTCTGCTCTAACGACTGCATGGTGTGGAAGATATATTGCAGGCTTTGATAATTCTTCTGTTGGTACTTCTTCCATGTGGTTGAGCTGTAAATATTCATCGATTACCTTCCTATACTCATCTTTCAGTTTTGGCCTTACTTCTAACCTCCTTTCTAATTGATAAAATCTCTTCAGTGCAGTGTCTCTTGTTTCACCGATTTCTTCTATCGGCTGTGCACTTTTGAGTGGTAGCTTTACTACATAACGTCCATCTGTTGTCCTGGAATGAGTAGCTGTATATATTTCCTCACATAACCTCTCGTCAGCTGTCATACTTCTCGTACATGTTTCTTCAATATGCCACATGCTTTTCAACATGTTGTGTACGTCTAAATTTTCCAGGTGATGGTGAACAATGATTCTGTCATCGTGTGATTCGTCTCGTACCTTGCCAAATAGAATCCACCCCAGGCTGGTTTCTTGTGCACATGGAGAACCTGTGGGACCCTTGATTATGTTTCCTTTCACGATGTCAGCGTATACTTGAACTCCGAGTAGCATGTCAATTTTGCCTTGAATATTGTACGTAGGATCGGCCAGTATCAGACCGTCCAAATGTGACCATGGTGTAGGCGTGATTGTCTTGCTAGGTAACTGTTTAGTCAGTTGGCTTGAAACGATATAAACCTTAACATTGAGGCTGAAAGAGTTCTCGTATCTAGATAGAACCTCAAGTTGAGTTGAATGACTGACCTGTGTCTCTGTGGATCCTATTCCGGTTATCCTAGCGTGTGTTGGAGTTTTAATTACTTGTAACCTTTGAGCCGCCCTCTCACTCACGAATGATGCTTCTGAACCCAAGTCGATAAGAGCTCTGAGTAACGTTGTCTGCCCTGAACTACTTCTGACAGGAACTACAGCCGTAGCCAGCAGTGAACTCTTACGATTGCTGGTGAAGTGCGATGCGAAGTGTGTTGCTATGTCCGTGATGTCCTGGCTGTCTTCTTGTCTCTCTTCTACATTTCCGTGCAACGATGATATTGCAGGTGCTTCCTTCTTCTCCTCCTCTGTTTCCTTCTTCGAGAACGAATGAAGAAGAGAGTGGTGACGCCTTCCACATACTCTGCATGATGTCTTTTGTCTACAGTACATCATCGAATGACCAGGAGCTAGGCAATTATAGCACAGTCTATTTTCTCTCACATATTCACTTCTCTTATCTGGGTCCAGCTTTCCAAACTGCTTGCAGTGACAAAGCAGATGATTTTCACTGCATAGTATGCAGGTGTGTTGTGCGGTAGTGTTTGCATGAAATGTCTTCAGTTTATCTCGTGCCATGGGTGGTGATGATGATGATGTCAGTTCCAAAGTACAGATGCGGCTGTCCAAGAATGTGGTTAGGTTTGCAAAAGTAGGTATCCCGTCACAGTTTTGTTCACTTACATAAGTTTCCCATGCTCTGTGTGACTCGCTGTCCAATTTTTGAATCACCAAAAATATGATAATCGGATCCCAGGTGGTAGTAGAAATGTCTAAACTGTTTAGGCTATTTAAACATTCTTTGGTATTATCAATCAGCGATTTTAGATGGACAGATGATGGGGTTGTAAGTTTCTTTAAAGTAAACAACTTTCTCAAAATTGCATTCACAATAAGCCGTCGTTGACTGTACCGGTTCTTTAAATTCTCCCATGCCGGTAAATAATTCTTCTCAGTAATTTGAAAGTGTTTGATTGTATTCTTCGCCTCACCAACAACACAGGACTTCAAATAATGGAGTTTTTGTACATCGTTGAGCGCATTGTTATTGTGAATTAACGATGTAAAAGTATCTTCGAAAGACTGCCACTCGTCGTATGCTCCGCTAAAAGACGGTAGGTTTATTCTAGGCAATTTTACTTCAGGATTACTGGTACTTGATTTCGTGCTCGGAACACATGATGAAGCAGGTTGTGTTGGTTGAAGTTGTTGCTCAAATTGTTGTAAGCAATCCATTAGATCCGCCTTTAAACAAGTGTATAATTCCTCGCATTCACTGTGCATATCAGTAGCAAAATACGGCAAAGTAATCCTATCTTCTTTGTTAGTAACTTTCAATAACTCCATATGTGTTTGTCTAAACGTAGTCCAATAATCTTCTATGCATTGTACTCGTGCTTCTAGGTAACCTTTTGTTTTACGCACTTTAGCACACTTTTTAAAGTTCGTTTGTGCCTTATTTAGTAACTCGACTAAGTCCTCCAACTGTTCAATCAATTTATCACTTTTTGACATTGTTTTCCGCACAATAACAGTTCACAATAAATCGTAATATCACTGCAATGTTCGTGAGTAATTACGCCGGTTGTAATAACTTCATTCACTTTGATAAAAGTTCCAAGATAGGCTATGAATTACGAATACGATCAAAACAATAACGCGGGATTATAGCAATGAGCGCTAAAGGTCAAGCGTCATGCATGTCGCTCCGCAGAAATATGCATTCTTCCTTCGATAATGCAGTGCGCGATCCGGTTCGAATATGACCACTATGGTGATGTCGTTAGGGTTTACTTTTGTATGAGAGCCTATCTGAGGTAAATGAAATGCGACCGTACGTAAGTGTGGTTTATTAGCGACTGATTGAGTGAAGTTCGTAACAGTAGATCATTGTGAAATTAGGCAATATTTGCATAGTACTAATAATATAGAAAATGGACGCAACATGCATATAATATGTAATGGCATGTTAATTAACCTTATAGCTTTCCAAAAAAAAACTAAGGTAAACAAAAATGGATAGAAGTCATAAGACGAGCAAGAATAGACGACTTTTGGAAGTGGAATACATTTTCCCGTATTTGCTCTGATCATTTTCTACACAATGAATTCTATACGCCAAAAAACGGTTAGTAGTAGTAGAGCTTTTTTGTAAAAGAGTTCGTCCGGGGAAGTACTACCACCATACCTGTTTCTGCCGCAAAGCAGTAGTGCTCGCATTGCTGTGTTCCGGTTTGAAGGGTAAGGGTGCCGATGAAATTACGGCCACATGGGACTTTTCATCTTTATGTTTCAGGGTGGCGGGCGCAGTGGAATGCCACATAGGGCGCGTCCTAGGTGGACGTGACCTGAGGTAATGCACTGTTCATAGGCAGAGGGTACCACTTAACATCAGGTGGGCCATCTTCTTGATCTGTCATTCCAAGTAGTATAAAACAACTCACTGTGCAAAATTCTTAAAACTGCACTCTGCAGTTTCTTAAATAATGGAATTTTTATACATTTATGTTTCCGTACGATTTTTATGATATTTTCTTAGTTTATTGAGTGATGAAAAATATATTTTTCACAAATTGATTGAGCTGAAGACCTTAGGTGGACTTGCTTTTTTATTGATTTATATTGCGTATGTTTGAGAGCTGAAAAATAGATACGTAACTACATAAAACAGAAGGGAACCATGTATTTTTGTAAAAGTTTCATTCAATAATTGCATTTTTTTCGGCGATTTTTTGTACTATAAACCTACTGAAATAACTTTAGAAAACACATTGCATCTGTTAAAGTATTAAGTATTAAAAAAATACAGTTTTTAAGAAGTTCAAAAATTTATTTTCACCTAGTTTATTTACAAGACCGCCAGGAGTGGCGCTATAGAGAAGAGGCCTTTACTCAGCAGTGGCTGGATAGATAGATAGATAGATAGATAGTTTATTTGTTGACCGTACCCTAAATCCGAATTGTCTTATTTTTCACGGACGTTTTGTATGGGTAAGGCCAGTCAATTTATTTTACTTTGGTCGAAGGATATAGCCACCTAACGAGGGACCTATGTACAAAGATTAAACATATGGTAGGTAGCTATACCTAATAGGTACGTAGAAATAGTAACCAATGTACTTAGATGTAAGAAAATAAAGAGATATGGTCAGAAAGGTTGGCATACTGAGGTCCAAGGGACAGCAAAAATAGGGCTGTTTAGGTTCAACTTTCACCGCTCTCGTTGCGGTAACGCCCAGGGGTTCCTAAGCAAATTGGCTTGTGAAAGTAGCAATGAGTGTTTTTCTATATGCGAGAAGAAGAAAGAAATAGTCTGGAAGAGCGAAACAGTATGAGGTGCAGTCCATTGAACACTTTCACAAGCCATCCAGTACTACGAACAGGAACGGACCCGACGAATGCACGGTCTGCCAGCCTCGCTAAGCACCATTCAGCCGACGGAAGTATCGTTTCATTTCGGAAGAATCCCACACCCCAATCGAATGTAGGCAGGACGAGGCATCACGGCTCGGGGCGATACAGGCTCCCTGAAGGTCATCTACCTTCCTGTCTCCCATCATCTACTCCGGACAGCGGAACGGGACCAGCCAAAACTAGGCAGGCGCCATCACCATCTACGCCTGGAGCTCGTACCTACGGCAAGCAATATAGGTATCGTAGCTCGGCGCTACCCTGCCGCCCCACATTATCTGGTCCATCGAGCGCCGGATACCGTACTGCTGGAAACCAGAGCGGAACCAGGAGCTGCTGTGACAACCACATTGAGGGGAAGCGGATCTTCTGACCAGCTAGTACTGTCCAAGTGGATCATACCACGACCGAAGTACTGGCGCTGCGTATCTAATCGAAATTCATTCGATTACCGTTCAATTTCAGTTACCGTCGGGTGCTCCCTGATAGCGGACCACTGGACCACTGGACCACTGGACCAACGGAGCAAACCGGATCGGACCGAACCGGATCGGACCGAAGCGGATCGGACTGAAGCGGATCGAGCCAAAGCGGATCAAGCCTGAAGCGGATCGAGCCAAAGCGGATCAAGTCAAAGCGGATCAAGCCAAAGTGGATCGAACCGAAGCGGATCAAAGCGGACCGAACCGGATCAAAGCGGACCGAACCGGATCATCGACCTGGGCCATCGGAACATCGGACCTGGACTGACGTACTGGCGTGTTGGCGTTTATGTAAGTCGTTGCTGATACAGACACACCAGTCACGGGATGCCAGTAACCAGGAGCCAAGCAGGAACATCACGTCGACCACCGATGGAGGAGCCAGCGGTACCCCAGCCAACCCCGACGGAGGCGTCGAGGCCTACACCAGCCCGACCGGAGGTTCCGGTCCGACCAGCTGTAGGTCAGGGGCTGATGTCCGAGGACTCGGACTTCAGAATCTCAGGGGTAGCCAGTAGCTCGGATACTACTAAAGGTACGATGACAACAGCGACAGGTACCACTGATAACACCATGGAAGCGCAGCCAAGTGAGAGGAGAACGAGAACAGTTGGTAAGTCCAAGGCCCGCCCTGCCTCAAAGAGTGCCTCGCTGGCGGAGAAGGCGAGGAAGAGACGTGACTGCGAGCAGAACTCAACTGCCAGGTGCTTAGACAAGCCCAGGCCGCCGCCGACCTAGCGAGAACGGACATGGAGCTGTTGAGATTGGACGAGGAGGACGCGGCAGACTTGGACTCTGCTGTGGACGAACCTGAAGGTAGATCTGAAGGTGTCCGAGATTGGGTGGAAGCTACGGTAGGCAGGATGTCTGGTGGAGGACATCTAGGGGAAGAAGGGACGTCCGCGGAGGGGCGACCAGGTGACGTACTCGCGAAGGAGTGCGCCATAAAACTTCAGGATCCAACTGCCACCGCCGGCGTGAAGCCAGAGGACACAGCACCTAAAGGTATGGAGGCTAGTGGCACTGATGGCATCATCACCTACTGCACGAAGAGGGTAAGCAGCCAGACCATGGGCCCAAGGATCAGAGCAGTTCAGATAATAGCAAGGAAGGGGCCTAGGAAGTGGCCAACAACGTTCATCTAAGCCAGGTGAACGCTACGAAGGGCGCGAGAGCGTATTTTAAGATGGTGTCTGTAGAGATATACGGGCCCAGGGGGACGGCCAAGGTAATGGCCCTTTTGGACGAGGGTTCAACAGTGACCCTTCTCGACTCGGCGGTGGCAGAGGAAATTGGACTTCATGGACCCAAGGAAGCTCTCTCAATAGAGACAGTCGGCGGTAGAGTCATCAAGAAGGACGACTCTATGCGGGTGAACTTGAAGCTTAGAGGCCTCCACCAGAGTCAACGGCGTAAGATCTGCGGGGCTCGCACTATAGATCGGTTGCGACTGACGCCTCAACGGATCGACAAGTCAAGGTTAGAAGAGTGTATGCATCTGCAGAAACTGGTAAGCAGGCTACACTACGCAGAGGAAGCTCCGAGACTGCTCATCGGGCAGGACAACTGGGAGCTGATAGTATCACGAGCGACACGTAAAGGTAAACGTAATCAGCTAGCTGCCTCACTGACGCACCTAGGATGGGTGCTTCACGGTCTGGACGGAGGAGCGGCTCAGTAGATGAACTACCTTACCTGCGCACACGTCTCTACTCGTGATGACGAGCTGGACCAGCTCATCAAGGAACACTTCGCGATTGAATCATTGGGGGTTCAACCGCGTCGACCGAGCACGGACTCTGAAGAACGAGCCGTGCAGATACTACAGAAGAATACTCGAAGGTTAGAGAACGGACGCTTCGAAACAGGTTTGCTCTGGAAGAGCGATCTAGAGTCGATGCCGGACAACTACGAGTCCGCGCTCAGCAGACTTCGGAACATAGAGCGCAAACTTGACAAGGATCTAGAGCTGAAATCGGAGTACCAAAGGCAGGTAGAGAACCTCTTCAACAGCGGATATGCCGAGGAGGTGACTCACGAGTCGTCGTCAACGAGGAAATGGTACCTACCTCACTTCGCCGTGACGCATCCCACTAAGAAAAAGAAAAGGTTAGTCTTTGATGCGGCGGCTAAGTTCAAAGGGAAGAGTCTCAACGACGCTCTACTAGCGGGACCGGACTTGCTTCAGTCACTGTTTGGAGTGCTTCTTCGCTTCAGACAGAGACCGGTCACCGTGGTATCCGATATTAAAGAAATGTTCCTTCAAGTCAAAATCAGGTATGAAGATAGAGACAGCTTGCGTTTCCTCTGGAGAGGAGCGGAGCGAACCGGAGCGCCGAAAGAGTATCGTATGACGTCAGTCATCTTCGGCGCCGCTTGTTCACCGAGTCTAGCTATCTACGTGAAGAACCTGAACGCCCGAGAGTTCCAGGAAAGATACCCCGAAGCAGGTAGAGCAGTGGTAAGAAACCATTACATGCATCGCATCTTCACTGCTTTGAAACGGAGGTAGAGGCGCTTCGAGTATCGAAAGAGGTAGAGACCATCCACCAAAAGGCCGGGTTCCAGCTGAGGGGATGGGCATCGAACAGAGAGAGAGTCCAGAAAGGACTCACCACAGAGGTAACCACGCAGGTAGAGCTCGGGTCGAAAGAGAAAAGAACCCTCGGGCTGCGTTGGTTCACAGAGAAGGACGAGATGGGATTCAGGACCCATCTAAGAAACGTAAGAGAGGTCGTCGATCAAATGGAGACTCCGACGAAGCGTCAAGTCACGAGCGCCGTAATGTCAACCTTCGATCCCTTGGGCTTAGCTTCGCCTGTGCTAATCCAAGGGAAGAGACTGCTACAATACATCTGGAGGAGCGGCGTCGGTTGGGACGAAAAGGTAAAGCAGACGGACGAGTCTTCATGGCAAACGTATCTTCAGAATTTACACCTACTCGACGATCTACGAGTCCCTAGATGCGTCTCGCCTTACCAAACGGAGGGAGAGCTACATGTCTTCACAGACGCTAGTGAGGTAGCTTACGCGTGCGCAGTCTACTGGAGACAGAGAAACCAAGAAGGTCAGTATACGGTGACTCTACTAGCCGGGAAGGCTAGAGTCACTCCGTTGAAACCAGTCTCTATACCACGACTAGAGCTGCAGGCTGCACTATTGGGAACGAGGTTAGCGCACTCTATCGACCGAGAAATGGACTTAAAGGCGACAAGTAAGACTTATTGGACAGACTCTAGCACGGTGCTCTCTTGGATCAAAACGGATCCAAGAACCTTCAAGTCTTTCGTGGCACATCGTCTGGCGGAAATCGAAGATACGACGGGACCTCAACAATGGCGCTGGGTACCTACAGGTCAGAACCCAGCGGATGACTCTACTAGAGACATCCCTAAGGACTTCAACGGGGGGCATCGATGGGTCATTGGCCCGGAGTTCTTAGGAAAAGAAGAAGAGGAATGGCCGGCAGTACGCTCGTTCAAGCGAGAGCAATCAGGAGAGGAAAGAGAGCTGCACATCACTGCGGCAGCTTGGGTCTGTGAGTACTCTACCCCTGACCCTACTAGATTCTCGAGGTGGATGAGACTCCTGAGAGCGACTGCCCGGATATACCAGTTTATCGACTTATGCCGCTGTAAGGTAGAGCTCGTGCAAGCTGCAAAGGAGCAGGACCCTACTTGGAAAAGGGTCTCTAAGAAAAAGAGAGAGCAGCTCTACAAGAGGCCTACAGAAAAGAAAACTGGTAAGAAGTTTCTGTCTCTAGACGCTACCTACGTAGAGAGAGCCGAACGGGAACTTCTAATGAGAAGTCAACGAGAGAGCTGCTTTGAGGACTCAGGCAAGTTAAAGAATTTGGATATCGTCAAGGAAGGGGGACTCCTGCGAATACGGGGGAGGATCAACGCAGCGGTGGGGTTAGATCGCGACTACAAGCGACCAATCATACTGGACAGTAAGAACTACTTGACTCGATTGCTCATCACTCATTTTCATGAAAAATTCAATCATGGAAATCACGCCACAGTAATAAACGAGGTACGTCAAAGGTACTGGGTGCTGGGGCTTCGGTCGGCGGTGAGATCAACGAGACATGGCTGCCAATGGTGTCGGGTCCATAGAGAGGGGCCTCAACGACTTCCGACGGGGGACTTGCCTAGAGAGCGACTTAAGGTGGGAGAGCCGCCCTTCACTAATACGGGTGTGGACTACTTCGGCCCCATGACAGTGACGGTGGGACGCCGCCACGAGAAGAGATGGGGGGCCTTGTTTACCTGCTTAGCTACAAGGGCAGTGCACTTGGAGCTGGCTGCTTCTCTGTCCACAGACTCAATGTTATTAGCACTACGAAGGATGGCGGCCAGACGGGGGATGCCGCGTACCATGTTCAGCGACAGCGGGACGAACTTCGTCGGCGCTGACAGGGAGCTACGGGGGGCTGTCGAAGAACTCAATTCCGACAGCGGCCTCGCGGGAGAGGCCAAAACCGTGGGCCTGCGCTGGAAGTACATCAGCCCGGGGGCCCCGAATCAAGGGGGAGCATGGGAGCGTCTTGTTCGATCAGTCAAGACGGCTCTGGCGGTGACACTGAGAGAGCGTCACCCCAAGGAAGAGGTCTTACATACGCTA
Organism: Operophtera brumata; assembly: GCA_932527175.1. Classification (NCBI taxonomy): domain Eukaryota; kingdom Metazoa; phylum Arthropoda; class Insecta; order Lepidoptera; family Geometridae; genus Operophtera; species Operophtera brumata. Next base: position 26,370,580 of record OW052239.1, on the reverse strand, counting down.
CTGCTAGAGGCCGAGCACGTGATCAATTCGCGACCACTCATCACCACTGATGACACAGAAGAGGAGGCGCTTACACCAAATCACTTCCTCATGGGGAAATCCTGCGGAGCCCTAGAGATGGGGGCTTACACCGAAGCGGACCTCAGCAGCCGGCGCTCATAACGGACAGCGCAGAGACTAGCCGACCACTTTTGGGCTAGATGGGTGCGAGAGTACCTACCAACTCTCGTACCTAGACGTAACAACCACAACATCACTGAACGAGACTTGCAGTGTGGGGACACGATCCTCATAGTGGACCCCACACTCCCAAGAAACACCTGGCCTCGAGGCATCGTGGTCCGTACCTACCCTGGACCCGATGGCCGAACGAGGAACATCGAGGCACGCACGTCGCATGGGACGTTCAAGCGACCCTGCTCCAAGGCGATACTCCAGGTTCCTGGAGACAACCCTCATGTCTCTCAGGGAGCCAGTGAGACAGCAGACACCGGTCATCGTGTACTCCGAGCTAGGACTTCACTTCACTCCGGGGGGCTGAGCGACGGTCTTCCCACTACAACGACGCCTCTACATATCGAGAGCCAGAGCGACGGTCATCCCACCACGACTCTACCGAGCAGCGAGTAAGCGGCCAGAGGACAATGCCGCGCATCGGGGGGAGGATGTCCGCGACTCGCGATGATGACTAGATGATCTTAAAAAGTAATCTTAAGAAAATCATGAATAGGTATCATAACTTAAAAATAGTTGGCTGAAATAAACGATTCTCTTTATTTTTAGCAATAGGCAGGCTTTAGTTACTTAGAACATTGTGAATAAAGGACGTTGGTGCCACCATAGGTTACGGGTAGGCAGGTAGATGCGTTTCTTTAACCTCACCTTCCTGTAGGGGTATGAACCGCCCGGTATACCAGACAGGTAACCAGACGCGAAGGTCTGGAGGTAAGTCTGGGGGCGAGGTTCTGGTCAAGGTGCCAGAGTACCACAGGTAGTACCTACTGGTACACAGGTACCAGCAGGTAAAAGGCAAAGTAGGTACATAGGTAACTAAAGGTAATTGGCACAGACTTGGTAAAGGATTCTCAGCTGGTGGTACGTGGGCACGTCAAGGGTAAAGACCTGGTGAGCTGCTAAGCCCAGGATAGCTGGTCTCCGTCAGTAGTGGCACGCGCAAAGGTCTAGCGCATACTGAGCGGAGACACGGCGGACCGCTGCTAATATTTATAAACTCGGTCCGGCGCGCCCACTGTACCAAGGTTGCATCGTTGAAATCCTTCTACCAAGGCCAATTATCGTCGAGTCAGCGTCACTCTAGTGTCGACGCGTGCGCAAGAGTAGGCAGCGTCTTGTTGACCGTACAAACCGAAAGGCAAGTCCGGCCAACAAGAAATATAAGACTTTCTAAGTACATTGACTATGTAACAATGTAAAACTAGCGGATAAGAATCGATATAGCCACCTAACGAGGGACCTATGTACAAAGATTAAACATATGGTAGGTAGCTATACCTAATAGGTACGTAGAAATAGTAACCAATGTACTTAGATGTAAGAAAATAAAGAGATATGGTCAGAAAGGTTGGCATACTGAGGTCCAAGGGACAGCAAAAATAGGGCTGTTTAGGTTCAACTTTCACCGCTCTCGTTGCGGTAACGCCCAGGGGTTCCTAAGCAAATTGGCTTGTGAAAGTAGCAATGAGTGTTTTTCTATATGCGAGAAGAAGAAAGAAATAGTCTTGAAGAGCGAAACAGTATGAGGTGCAGCCCATTGAACACTTTCACAAGCCATCCAGTACTACGAACAGGAACGGACCCGACGAATGCACGGTCTGCCAGCCTCGCTAAGCACCATTCAGCCAACGGAAGTATCGTTTAATTTCGGAAGAATCCCACACCCCAATTGACTGTAGGCAGGACGAGGCATCACGGCTCGGGGCGATACAGGCTCCCTGAAGGTCATCTACCTTCCTGTCTCCCATCATCTACTCCGGACAGCGGAACGGGACCAGCCAAAACTAGGCAGGCGCCATCACCATCTACGCCTGGAGCTCGTACCTACGGCAAGCAATATAGGTATCGTAGCTCGGCGCTACCCTGCCGCCCCACATTAGTATATTTAACACTAGCTGTCTCCCATGGTTTCGCCCGCGTTATCCTCCTTTAGAGCAGGTTTTGATGTATATATATATATAGATTATGCGCCACCTAGGGTGATAAATAAATAAATAAATAATGCTGGACACAGTTCACACAACATTATCTAGCCCCAAGCTAAGCAGAGCTTGTGTTATGGGTACTAGATAACTGATATACTTAATACAATACATTACATAGATACCTAGATATTTTTATTATTCATAGAAAATACCCAGAACACCCTGAACAAATATCTGCAGATTGTACAAATATTGGCTCCGCGTCTGTGGCCTTTCGCCCGCCGCGCCACAGAGGTCGTCTGTATATGTCTTTTATCTTTATATGATAACTAGCTGTAGCCCGCGGTTTCGCCCGCGTTATTCTTCTTTAGATTTTGATGCATCTAATACCTACCAAATTTCATCAAAAGCAAGACTAACAAACAAAATTACTCCTGCAGCCTGCTGCTTGCCTGGTGTTGTATTGGATAAATTCCAGTATTGAGGATACTATCGATATCCGTTAACCTGACTACTCTTGCAGCAGCATGTACAATATACCAGGAGAGCAGCAGACTGCAGGAGTGGTCTGAGGGCCTACCACAGGTTAGTAATTTGTTATAACTCAGAATAACGAAAACCGAATTGCGACTCAAAATGTCGTAATTTGTATGGAGTCACCGATGAGCGCCCCTAGCGGATAAGTTGTGGAACTTATTTGCTAGTATAAGTTTCTTTGGTTATACCGACTACCGAAAAACGAGTCGGAAATCCTCTCACTGCGATCGTTTCGTGAGACCGACTCACGATTACAACGGTTTTTCTGCAAAATGCGATGATGAGTTCCAAAATTGACAGTACTATGATCGAAATCACTCGATATACGATAATCTTTTCGTGTTTCACTCTCACTTGGGTTTTGGACGGTGAAAGGCTTGTTATCGTTATCTCGAGACCAAATCTTGGAGTGTTTTGGAACGATTTTTTTCGTTTTTAATTCAATTATGTCTTTTAGATATTTTCTAGCATTATCTAATTTTATGAATCGTCTAAATTGGACAGGGATCCGAGATAACCTATAACGAAAATAGCAAATGCTGGTAGAGTTGTAAAAAACAATGTCCATAGAATATGAAGAAAATATTTACTAACAACTCCATAAACTTTATCATTATCTGAAATTACATTGGACTTGTCCACATTTTGTAGTAGCTTCACTTTTCTATTTCATAGAAGATTTTTGTTTGTGTTTCTGAAATAAACAAACAATCGCACTTATTTCAGAGCTTTTTTTTATTTTTTGTAATTTAAACGTTTTTCCTTGGAGGAATGAATGCTTTAAGCGACACTGACTGCTTCGAAAATCAAATTCCATAGAGATTTGCTAGCATTTCACGTTTTAAATCCAATGCGCCATCTTTCTAAAACCAACAAGTTACGAGTAACTCGGAAGTTATGGGTGAGCGCTCGATCGACCGATTTACGAGTGCGCCGAACACATAGGGTAAGGTGAAAGATGTATCAATTGAAATGACTCCATTCGGTAACGAGAGCTCGCTACTCGGAAGTCGGAAGTCGGTCGAATTTCTTTGCAAAACTTAGCATGAGCCCTCTGGTTGCAGAATGTCTGTGATATCTGTGAAAATACTGGATAGCGTTCTCCCCCATTTCACCGGTATTCCAAATATTCGGTTGCCAGATTGCTTCTGCATTCTGCTGCTCGCCTGGTACATTGGATAAACGTTTGCCCCCGTTTCACCGGTATTCCAGATATTCGGTTACTAAATTACTCTTGCATTCTGCTGCTCGCCTGGTACATTGGTTAAAAAGTCTTCGCATTGCTGCTGCGCCCCGCGGTGTTTTCCGCATAGGTCTCGATTACTCCTGCATTCTGCTGCTCGCCTGGTACATTTGATAAACTGTCGCCCCCATTTCACCGGTATTCCAGATATTCGGTTACCAACTTGCTCCTGCATTCTGCTGCTCGCCTGATACATCAAGTCCAAATTTCATCCAAATCTGTTAAACCGTTTCAGGGTGAAGAGGTAACAAGCACACTAAGACACACACAAACTTTCGCTTTTATAATATTAGTGAGATATTGATTTTTGACCTTAAATATCAACGGTATTCGAACATTTTAGAAAATTTTCGAACGAAACCTCGAGTTTTTGAGGTTCTCGAACCTTCGAATTGAACCTTTCCGGATTTTTTGGATCTTTCTCGAATATCCTCGAATTATTCTTCATGAAAGAGGGTGAGGTTGGGACTACCATACCGTAAAACTTTCAGGCTGAGTTTGTTTATTTTTGAATTTTCCAGAAGGTTCTAGAACTTTCAGAAATTTTTCGAAGATTCTAGTACTTTTGAAAAACCTTCTTCATGGATGGGAGGGTTAGGGCTACCCTACGGTTAAACCGTTTTTGGGCTGCATTTGTTCGTTTTTGAGTTTTATCGGAACATATCGACATACCAACTTTATTTTATAATATATATTGATGTTTATTATTGGTAGGTAGCAATAAACTATAAATACGGGAGTAGCACAGTTAAAAACTATTATTCAACTTCGAATCATCTACCTACAAGTGTGTAGTGAAGCCAAAATGAAACTTTTATTTATTTTTGTAACTGCATTACTCTATGACTTTGGTAAGCCTTTTGTATTTATATTTACACGTCGTCTTCTGCAATTTTAAAAATCCCATCAATTCAGATTTTCAATTATTTATCTTAACCGAACATATTGGAACATAGTTCTTAGTTAGTGAACTGTTTTATGTTAGTGAAGTAATCATCAGAATTTAATCAAACTCTAAGGGGTATTTTTAATTTTATTGTTATCTAGCGCCTTATTTATATTTTGTTATTTAGTGTTTTATTTATAAGTAATTTATTGTACTAACATTAATTAATTTAAGTTATTTTTTTGCCACTAATCCAATACGGATCATTGGTTTGAAATGAAATAAAAATGTATATTATATTATTATACCACTCATTTATTAAAAATTTCGTAAAAAAATAAATTTTTCACTATAAAGGAATACCTACTTACTATCTACAAAAAATAAATAGTAAAAAACATTAAAGTAAAAAATGAAAATCAAAACGGGGAAACACCGAACGCGGAACGAGGCCCAAACGGTCGGGGGCTAGGGCTGCAGAGAGAGGAACCTCCTGACTATGCGTGCCGAGTCCAGGAGTACCGCCTTCTGAATCTGACCCTTGATCCAACTATTTAGCGAGAGCTTCTTAAGGTACTGGTCGAAGCTCTTCGCAATCAGTCCATTCACTGAAACGACTATCGGGACGATAATCGTTGAATCCACAACCCACATGGCGGTAATCTCTTGAGCCAAGTCAAGGTACTTGCTTAACTTGTCTTTATCGGCCTTCGTCATCATGCGGGATAGTGACATCAACAAGTATCGCCCGGCGTTCCGACCGGTCTACCAGCACGATATCAGGCTTATTGGCAACAATAGACCTAACCGTGATGATAGACCGGTCCCAGTAGAGCGTGGCACGGCCATTTTCAAGAACTGGCTGAGGCACGTACTTATAGTACCTTTACATCTCTCATATTCGGTAAGTAGGTCCTTATTACCCCCAAATGGGGCTTGTAGGTGACCAATTAGCGCTCTAGGGTAATAATGTAGCTAGAAAAGCCCTAGGGCGGTAAGTAATTTAAAAATAAACTTCACTCTTTAAAAAAGTTCGCGTACATCTAACCATCATACTGGCAATAGACATCATGTATTCAGCCCATCGAGCAACACGGAATGGAGACGCCATCAAAGGCATTCCCCGCTGTAGTTCCCCTCTAAATTGAATGCCCTCGAGGGCATACAGCTTATAAAAAACTAGCTGTCGCCGATCGCTCTGTCAGACTGAATCGACTCGCGTGGGAGATAGTGCTCTAAGAAAAATGCCGAATTGTTCAGTTTTATGCTGTAAAAAAATGATTGGATCATCAAATTTACAAAAAGATAGTGTTTCCTTTCATATGTACCTGAATTTCAATTAAATTATTATAACTTATTGCATGAAAATTGACCAAGTAAAATTAAGCCGCATAAAAACAAAAGTGGCCATCTCAGATTTTGTAATTTTTGAGTTCGTGTTCGGGGTAAAATAAAACTGAACGGTTTAACAAAACAAACCGTGAATATTTTATTCAATAACACTGGTTCAATCTTCACTGCGACTGCACTTCAGTACACTGGTCATTCATTACTCTAAAATCACTACCCAGTTACGTGATTTATTCGCAATGAAAGCCAATTCCCTTACGACTGCTCTGCTCGCTCTTCAATCGAGCTCCACTTAATCGTGTGACACAGGGGCGACATAAAAGTGACCAAAAGCGTAGATATAAATGTGTATAATACATCAATGTGTTTCAGGATTTATTCTGCTGGCGTAAACATGTATATAACGTGTAATGTCAGTAAGCCAAGATGTGGATGATTACTTAATATCCTTGATTACTAAATACTATTCATTAAACACGTTCGACATCATGTGACATGTGGAATAACGTGTATTTGTATTTGATGGCTATGTAACCACTAACTAACCGGTAACTACTAACTACTACTACTTCGTGTCACGGGCTCTTTCTTGGTTCACTGACCAGCTTGAGATATAGTGTCCCTGAAAGGGGCCTAGTGACCAATGGTGAAAGAACCAGTATAGTGAAAGGATTAATTGTGCCTCGCAGAGGTGTATGATGATATGTCAACGTAAATGTCATGTGCAACTATATTTAAAGAAATAGAATTAAATCACACTACTATTAACAACAAGTGTAACATGAAAAAGTTTGTACATTTGGGAACTTTGATTACAAGAGATGGCAAGCATGAAGATGATATTTAAATGAGAGTAAATTCTGGAAACCAGGTGAACTTAACGCCTTATTATCAGCCGGAACGTATCCAAAAAGGCACGACTGGATGTGCATAGAGGAGTGTTAGTGCCAAAACTAATGTATGGTGGTAGCGAAAGTTGCTAAGGCAGAATAAACATGAAAGTAAAATAAATGCACTGAAGATGAGAGGTTTGAGAAGTATGTATGGTGGCCTTTGAGAGATAGAATAAGAAACTGTGTGTTAAGAAAGCATTGTAAAATGAAAGAGCACGTGTATAGTGACAAGGATTGAGAAAGATATGCTTGGATGGTTTGGGTTATTGGTTAAAGGATGAATGATAGTAGATTGACGAAACTAGTTCATAAGATGAGCATGAATGGGACAGTTGGAAGGGGGAGACCTCGGTGAAAGTATTCAGACTAGATCAGGGTCGATCTGGAGCATGGCCAGGCCAAGAGCGCCCTTAACCAATGAGCATATATGAAGAATGTGATGTGAGTGAATCAAGCAAAACAGGTATGCCAGGATCGTAGCAAGTGGAAATACATGGTCTCTGCCTACTTCTCTGGGAAACAGGCATGAGTTTACGTATGTGTGTATGTATGTAATATTATAAATGCAAAATTTTCTAAGGGTTGGATGAAATTTAAGAACGGCGATAGCTGGACCACTGGAATAGTTTTAAATTTTAATTAGATGTTCCCACAGGATCAAGACTTATGCGATTGAAACCGCGGGTTGCTTCTAGTTTATAATAAGAATAAAACTGCGTGATTAATTTGATCAAAATCGGTTATATTGATCATACTTAAATAACTTTACTCTTTTCAGTAAAAAGTAAATAAAGATGCTTTAAAAAAATCGTTGATCGCCAATTGTTAGGTTACTGTACAATCTTCGCACGTTGTGTTTGCCTATAATGAGGGGTTTTCACGGCCGTATCAAATCATCTATAAACCCTTGGAAATAGATGTCGCTGCTGTGTACTTAACTGTATAAATAAACTGACATGTAAAAGTCAACAACGTAGTGATATATTTTTGTGGTATTTTGTTACTATCACACAAAGTAACAGACGATGCATTTGTTAATTTTGACAACCACAGTTGAGTCAGGGCCATCAATTGACCCAAATCAAACTTCATTTTTTTTATTTGAAAATGAAAGGCCCTTATTGGTTTCTCCTGTAGCTAAAGATAGGTATATAGTTTGTACCTCATATATACATGTGTAGACTGTTGGTAACCATAATAAAAAATAATTAAATAAGCAACTGCTAACAATAACAATAACGTTAGCTGAGTCAATCGTGGGAAGCAATGGCAGGGATGAGCTCACTATTTGTCACGTCTATCTCCCACGATGGTGCAACCCACTGTGAAAAGAGGCCCATTAAGGCTCTGCCTACCCCTTCGGGGAAAGAGGCGTGTGTCTATGTATGTATGTAACAATAACAGCCTCAATGCACACTGAAATAGCTTTGTGCTCATTTAACAGTTATTTTTTATTTCTCAAAAATTCCTGTATGTAAGTTGCCCGTGTTTTCTTATATACTACTAAATTAGTGATGTGCCTCAATAATAAAGTAGATTTTTTATCGATAAAATAAATGCTCGTTTATTATGTTTTACAAACTATTGAAATTTGATTTATATTATTCGGGAGACGCCATAGCCTAACCTAACCTATCTTTCTAACCGTTAATCCAATCACCATGAAGGTATTGGTATGTAACAAGGTAGGTAACTGTTATGATTTTAATTTGAAATTATTCATTTTATGCCATAAATTGACGCCCTCTGTGGCGCGGTGGACGAAGGTTCGCCTGTAACGCAGGTGGTTGCGGGTTTGATTCCCGCCTCAGAACAAATATTTGTACGATCTGCAGATATTTGTTCAGGGTGTTCTGGGTATTTTCTATGTTAATACAAAATAAATATCTATGTAATGTACTGTATTAGGGATATCAGTGTCCATAACACAAGCTCTGCTTGGCTTGGGGCTAGATAATAATGTGTAAACTGTGTCCAACACCAAAAAATAAAATAAAAATAAATATATATTATTGAGAACTGGTGAAAACCAAGGTGAAAAGAAGCCCATTTAAGGCTCTGTCTACCCTTTCGGGGAAAAAGGCGTTTGTCTATGTCTGTATGTATGTAAATATATATATAATGAAATTCACTTAGGTACAATGTGAAAGAAAGCACCATCTTTTCGTAAATTCGATGTTCCAGACCTTGATTTACAGCAGAAAATGTAACGATTCGGCATTTTAGTATTTGTAGCACTGTCACACTTTTTACTCTATGCGTCACACGATCGATTCAGTCTGACAGAGTAATCGGCCCATCATGATACAATTTTATTACTAGCAAAAGCAAAACATGCTTGGTGAGGGCTAGCAAGCTTCTTTTCCTTGATTTTTTATATTTAAACACAGACATGAATTTAAATTACTATGTTAAATTACAAAGCATAGTTTTTAAAACAGTTAGTAAAACAGTTTTAGTAACGCGTATGCCCAAATGAAATTGTGCATAGCCAGAGGGGAACGCCTTTACTTGATGTCGCCCCCCGCCGCGACCTCCTCGTGTCTCTCTCGTGTGACCTCCAGCGGCAGCCGTGTTGCTCCAAGATATTACTAGCTAGGCTTGCAAGGGCATCCAAGTTATTTTTACTAGTTTTTTCATGTGTGAACTTATCTAGACATGAATTTAAATTACTATGTGATATTACAAATCTAGAGGTGTGATAGTTTTTCGTAAAAAGTTGCATGCCTACCTAGGTTGTGGGATACGTGATCACGATATATTAACAAAAGCATTTCCCAGTTTGAACTCGTTTACTCCTTTTAAGAAAAGTCGTGTCATGAGTGTCCGTCCTGTGTCGTGGGATTTTCCTATTCAAATCCTATTTGATTGACAAAAGAATGAAAAAAGAATATAGCTAGGTATAATTTTTTCAACTCGATATTCTGTTCACTATATATATAGCGCTAAGTATTACTTTACCGACCATCGTTTAGCATCAACATAACTTAACACACCCAACACATACCTACATAGTTCTTATCCCACACTAGGATCCCCTGTGTCGTGGGATAATCATGCCTGAAATAAAAAAAAAACTATTTATAAATTTTAATGACTAATCTAGTTTTTTGGCACTTAGGATCATGATTTTTGGTTTTTGACAATAACAGTGAATGACAGATATATATAATACATTGTATATTTCGAGGCCAGCACCGTCATGGATTATGTAGGTTAGTAGGAAGACGGGAGCTAAGTAAAGCGTTTTTTCCTTTTCTTTCCTTTCGTCTCTTTTGACTTGCCAGCCCATAGTTTTATGAAATTATTGTAAGCTTTGAACAAAATTCTAATTCAATTTTCCCAAGAACTAATCATCTCATGAGTTGTTGTAAAGTAAGGTTGTACCTGGGGTACTCAAAATTTTCTTGATTTTTCTCTATACTCTAAGTTTCCGCGTATACCCCCTCTCTCTCCAGCCTACTACTACCTTTTACTAATCTAAAATATCATAGTTATCCACAAAATGATCTCTATGCTATCCTCGAAAAGTGGGGCGGTTCCGCAACTCCCCCTTCGCAGAGAGCGTTCAACCCCTCCCCTCATCCCTAGCCGCCCTTAAATCCTTTAAATGACCCTTGGTGGTAGGCAAAGTAAGTTCTTACCAAAAAGTTATCGATACTATTCATTTATCGACTTGAGTGCTGGAAGTCCCTAGAACGGATGTTACTGTCAATTTTGTGACATAACATGATGTTTGTACACAGAAAGCATCTATGTGTGTATAAAGATTTTTGATGTGTTGCTGTTTATAGATGTGTGCGTTTATAGCGATAGAACAACTGGTTACAAAAGTGTGCATTAAAGTGTAAGTGAGTGCGTGAAGCCCCCCCCAAATATTTCTGAATAAATATGTATCGGTTGACAGCTCTATGGCGTCTCCCCTCCGGTACGGAGGCCTGCGTTGCTCGATGATTCAGCCCAATGACAAAAGAGGTCGCTTCGCTATTCAGCCTTGTCTTCGTATGAGTATAATAGTCATCAATTTTAAATATCGAACGGCGAAGTTCAATTTCGTTTTTCAAAAAAATAATTTAAATAAAGATGAAAAAAGGCGGGAATAGAAAACTTTGTTTTTGGTTTTTTTTTTATAATTACGTGCTAATTAGGATAAAACATGAGTTCTGCAAGTGATGAACATATAAGCTGCACTCCCGATTCAATGAAAACGGAAGCTGAAGCAGCAATTAACAATATTTTGCCTGAAAGTTCTAAAGAGAGATATTTGAAAACTTACGACGTGTTCATGAAGTGGCGAAAAGAAAAACGAGTAAAGTCTTTATCTGAGACTGTATTCTTAACATACTTTAGTGAGCTATCAAAAAAGCTGCAGCCATCTAGTTTGTGGTGCATTTATTCAATGTTACTAAACACGACATCAATATCAAGAACTTTTCAAAATTATCATCTTTTCTAAAAATACAATCAGCTGGGCACAAAAGCAAAAAGTCAAAGGTTTTTACAGCACAAGACGTGAAAACATTTATAAATGAAGCCCCTGATGACATATATTTAGCTGTTAAGGTACGTAAAATGTTTTATTCTTGTAATGCCGGTTTTTTCCTACTTACCTCACAATCGAGATGTAAAGCAGAGTAGTTAGCTCGGGTGTAAGCATCAATGGCACCCTCGAACTATAGGCGCCCTCGCTGTGATGCCTTACAGCCCTTGGCTACTAATCTACTATTACTTACTGTAGTGTATGCTCTGTGGCATACATGCACTGTCTCGTGTACTCCTGTGTGTGTATGGAACGGTCACTGTAACGCGAGCCACAGGCGAGAGTACAGGTGAAGTTACTACCAAGATACACGTGGGCATTGTCGAGCCAGTGAGGGACTTACGGTGTTGTAGGAGGAGATAAGACATTCTCTACACTTACTTACTTAATATTATTATTGTTGCTATTGTACAAAAAGAATATTTAACACATGATATAGGTACTTACTTCAATATCATCTAGTCCCATTTGTTACCCTAAGGCGCAAGCCAGACACAAGCGGCGCGGGCGCGGGCGTGCCATAAGCGCACCTCTTCTATCTGTTTTGCACCACGTCCTTCTTCTACATTTTGTATGAAAGAACATTGGGCACACCACGGTTGCGCCACGGAAGGCGTACCGCAGGCGCGCACCCCTACCACTTCGCCCACACCCGCCTGTTGTATTTGAATACCACCGATACACTGTACCGTCGTGAGCGTGCCACGGGCGCGCCCGATGCGCGCCGGTAGCGCACCCGATGCGCACCGGCAGTGCGCCCGCTAGCGCGCCCGATGCGCGCCGCGCCTCTTGTGTCTGGCTTTCGCCTTAGATCTGTGGCAATTTTTTTTCCCATATGTCACCCCTGGCGGCATGTTCTAACTTATAGATTCCAAGTCCAATCAACAAGCAGGTTTTAGTTACTTATTCTATTTATTTTTGTATTAAAAAAAACTTGTTTACGCTTGATACACACCTGACTTTTCAAAAAGGCACAGGAGACGTTTCGTCTTTATGTCTCAGGGTGGCGGGCGCAGTGCAATGCCACATAGGGCGCGTCCTAGGTGGACGTGACCTATGAGGTAATGCGTTGTCAAAGGCATTCACAAAGTATAACAAAAAAGTACCTATATTCGTAAGTCAAGTTGTAAGTTGTAAGTAAGTCTTATAAAACATATTATAATGTACTCGTACCTAACTTTTTATACAAGTTGAAACAATTTAAAAAAAACATCTATATCCTGTAACGACTACTTTAAATATCTGTTGATTGGTCTGAAGTATGTCTACCTAACAACTGCATTTCGAGGCGAGACTCTGACCCTTCGCGTTTACAAAATTCTTTCAGGGCGTCTGGTCGAAGCGACGCGTGACCCGAGAGCTGGCTCTTATCTGGCTCAACGCATTAGTATTGCCATTCAGCCTAGCATTGAAGCCAGTAGGTATCTCAAAGAATCTTCTGTCTGATAGTGATTTGGATCTGTCGAGCTACCTTTAGATCGTTAGCAGCGGTCTTCAGGTAGCACAACTGTTTCACTTGTGTTATTACAAGTGCTTGGAGTTCTGCGAGGAAAATGTGTGGGAGGGATGTCTGACATTTTGACATATATCTATTGCTTGCTTTTATTGTTTAGGTTTTATTATTTATCATTATTTATTTTTGACATTTTATTTGATTTATTAATTTTTGACTTATTTCACTTAACAAAGTAAAATGTGTTTTTTAATTCGATTGGGTTATTGTTTAATTATTATTTTTGATTATGTTTTTCTCTATGTCAATCTTTAATGTACTTATCATGTATTCTGTTAAAATAAGGTGTAACTGGCCCAGACCGTACTAGTTGTATAAATAAATATAAATATAACATTTTGTATATACGCACCTTTTTGCATTAGTTGTATTATTATTTATGTAAATAAATGCATTAAACATTTGCAATACCTATGTTACATAATGAATGATATTTGATTTGATTTATTTATTTACAAGCAGCGCCCCGCGGTTTCACCCGCGTAAGTCGCGATCCCGTGAGATTATCGGGAAAAAAATGTGCCTATGTGTTATTCCGGGAGTCCAGTTATCTTCATTCCAAATTTCATACAAATATATCCAGTAGTTTTTACGTGAAATAGTAACAAAGATATAGTGCGCGTCATGTAAAAAGAACGCTGGCGGTCAAGCTTCTACAGGCGTTCCAGCGGTCTTTTTACATGACGCGTACTATAATTGTACATTATTTGTAGTAAATTAGGTAGGCACTCATTTAGTGCATAGGTATACATCTCTTAAATAAATAGAAAAGTAAGTAATCTCTTAAAAAGAACGCTGGAACGCCTGAAGAAGCTTGACCGCCAGCATTCTTTTTACATGACGCGCATTATACATCCTTACAAACTTACGCGTTTATAATATTAATAGGATTTATTTTATCATTTGTTTTGTTTAGTTTGTGCTGATGATGATCCAGTGGTCTACAAGCTGGAGGAACAGCAGTACCATTACATCCCTGATGATGAGGGGGAGTACCATTTGGTGGACTTCTGGGTAAAAAAGAGCGACCTGATGAAAACACCCCTCTACTTACCTGATAAAGAAAATATCTACCACCTGTATACCATGAATGGGTAAAAAAAACTTTTCTAAATAAAACGACTTTGAAGTTAAGATTTTTCCCCAATACAAGATTTTATAATATTAGTGATCGGAACTGTGTGTTGATCAAAATAAGCCTAAACACGGCCAGTCCACTACTTATCCATCGAGGAGTTCCGTTGTCCACTATGCGTCTCCATCATCAGATCAGGTTGCTGTCACCATCATATTGTATAGTCATTGGAACTTGACAGGTATATATTCCAAATTTCAGCTCAACCGGTTGAGGATAACTGCTTTCAAATTAAGTTGCAAGATTCCACCCGGGCATACATTGCAAGGTTTGCTACAAGTCTACCTGTAGGTATTATGGTCTTATCTATGAAACAATTTATTCCAGAAGACCAGAAGCCCAGTTCTCATAATCTTAAATAGTAAATGAAGTTCGGATCATGTTGCGATCTAGTGTCGATGTCACAAACGTCATAAATGTTATTCTGCTCACCTGACAATACAACGCGGAATGTGATTATATCGAAATGTGACTGTAACTTGAATGTTTCAAAGTTCTGAGAATTCTCTCTTTCACTGTTTACAATTATTATATACTGCTATCCTACTCGTTGTCATGTCTACAATGTCACTAAATAACTAATATAAATTACAATACAACAATATCTAAAATAAATACTAAATTTTAAAGCAGTTAATCCTCAACCGATTAAGATGTTTTTTTTTCATACATTTTTTTTTCAGAAGATGGACAACGGAACTCCTCGATGGATATAGTAGACTAGCCGTGTTTAGGCTCATTTTGATCAGCTCAGCATATAAAATAAAGTCGTGTTAGTTACTCTGTTTATAACTCAAGAACGGCTGAACCGATTTAGCTGAAAATTGGTGGGCAGGTAGCTTAGAACCAGGAGACGGACATAGGAGCGGGAAGAGGGGGGTCTGTTTTTCACCGGGGGCTACCCGTGCGAAGCCGGGGCGAGTCACTAGTTTAATATAAAAATAAATGCAGATATTTGTTCAGGGTGTTTTGGGTATTTTCTATGTATAATAAAAAATATCTATCTATTTAATGTATTGTATTAAACGTTGTATTGTATGTTGTATTTTAAGTATATCAGTTATCTAGTACTCATAACACAAGATCTGCTTAGCTTGGGGCTAGATAATGTTGTGAAACTGTCCAGCACTATTTTAATTTTAATGATAACTTAAATTGTGTTAATAAATATTATCTTTTGGTTCGAACAGCAACTTACAAGAACACGAGGAGATAGTTTATAAAGAGGATGCGTCGTTGGAAAACAGCAGATTTAACGCTGAGGAAACAACCTACTGCATTATTCACGGCTGGATGAGCTCTTCTAAAACAGACTTCGCAACAGAACTTACAAGTGGTGAGTGTTTTATGAATGACGGAACAAGCATATTTTGTTTTATTTTATTTATTGGATTTACAAAACATATTACAATCAACTTAGCGTACACTTACATGCATATTTAGTTCTATTCTAGATTCGTAATCGAATATGTAAACATGACAAAGTCACAGTGTTGCATAGTTATAACATAAATTACCCTATAAACCGGGAACTGAAAATATAATTAAACATTATTATCATTTAAACATAATACCAATTTTCTTTAGATACATCGCTTAAAACTCTTGGTATAAGGCCCAACCACTGCCTTTAACAATTTATTATAGGTCACGTCCACCTAGGACGCGCCCTATGTGGCATTGCACTGCGCCCGCCACCCTGAGACATAAAGATGAAAAGTCTCATGTGCCTGTAATTTCTTGCCTGAAGCTAGCTCGGTCAAATAGCTGTAAAGTAAAGTAAAGTAAAGTAAAGTAAAGTAAAGTAAAGTAAAGTAAAGTAAAGTAAAGTAAAGTAAAGTAAAGTAAAGTAAAGTAAAGTAAAGTAAAGTAAAGTAAAGTAAAGTAAAGTAAAGTAAAGTAAAGTAAAGTAAAGTAAAGTAAAGTAAAGTAAAGTAAAGTAAAGTAAAGTAAAGTAAAGTAAAGTAAAGTAAAGTAAAGTAAAGTAAAGTAAAGTAAAGTAAAGTAAAGTAAAGTAAAGTAAAGTAAAGTAAAGTAAAGTAAAGTAAAGTAAAGTCAAGTCAAGTCAAGTCAAGTCAAGTCAAGTCAAGTCAAGTCAAGTCAAGACAAGTCAAGTCAAGTCAAGTCACGTCAAGTCAAGTCACGTCACGTCACGTCAAGTCAAGTCAAGTCAAGTCAAGTCAAGTCAAGTCAAGTCAAGTCAAGTCAAGTCAAGTCAAGTCAAGTCAAGTCAAGTCAAGTCAAGTCAAGTCAAGTCAAGTCAAGTCAAGTCAAGTCAAGTCAAGTCAAGTCAAGTCAAGTCAAGTCAAGTCAAGTCAAGTCAAGTCAAGTCAAGTCAAGTAATGTTTTTTAGCTCAAATAGTTGGCGGTACATTAATAAGGTTTACATAAACAAATAGCTTAATAAAGTATCTTTATGTTTTATACATACATTTGAATGCAGGCTAGTGTGCGAGCCTACATTCAAATGTATGCGAGATACTTGGCGGCGACTAGTCTCCGACAATTGCAGGATACTTGAATCGCCTGTGCGTCAAAGACTTCTATTAAAACTGAGGCTGTGCGTATCGTAAAGGGCTTGACCTAACGTACAGTTGAGATACTTTTGGTTATTAATAATATGAGTTGAGATAATGAAAAAGCGAATTTAATTTCTTGCATAGAAGTTGTAAGAGAGTAATGAAGCTAGTTGCGTTTTGTTGCAAACGCAATGAGTTGATTTATCTAATTATTTAGAAGTACATTTTTTGCTTCCCAACTTCTAAAAATATGTTCTTCAGAAAAATTGGACAAAAAACAATATTTAGAACCGTACTAATTTTTTCCTTGAAGGGCCTTGGTTCATTTATTTTTGACCTGGGCCAACAACTATTCGTCACTACACCATTTTTTGTGCTACTTTCGTCTTCCTTACTCCGAGGGTAAACTCGTTTCTACCAACATTTTCTCAGGTTTACTTCGAGGGTAAAATCGTCACTACCAACATTTTCTCAGGTTTACTTGGAGAAAACTCGTCACTACCAACATTTTCTCAGGTTTACTTCGAGGGTAAACTCGTCACTACCAACATTTTCTCAGGTTTACTTCGAGGGTAAACTCGTCACTACCAACATTTTCTCAGGTTTTGTCCGTTGCCCACCTTCTTTGTAGATCATGTTTTTTTTATTTTTTTATACTAGGTACTGAATGACGGAACAAGCAAAGTCAAAGTCAAAGTCAAAAGTATTTTATTCATTGAAATCACAAGGATCATTTTGAATCGTCTTAAAAAATAAATTTACAGTTACTCCTGTTCCAACGCAACCAGACCTAGAAGAATCAGGCAACAAACACGGTCTGTTTTACTTTTGATGATCCTTCTTACTACTAGGTGGAGAGCGCCTGTGTGGTGCCTCGAGAACAAGTTGAAGCTGATTCAAGGAAAAAAGGAAAAAAGGAAGCAGATGCCCCACCTGATGTTTAGCGGTAACCTCTGCCTATGAACAGTGCATTACCTACCTCATAGGTCACGTCCATCTAGGACACACCCTATGTGGTATTGCACTGCGCTCGCCACCCTGAGACATAAAGATGAAAAGTCTCTTGTGCCTGTAATTTCACCGGCACCCCTCAAACCGGAACACAGCAATGCGAGCACTACTGCTTTGCGGCAGAAATAGGTATGGTGGTAGTACTTCCCCGGACGAACTCTTTCACAAAAAAGCTGTAACAAAACAAAAATGTAACTTATCTTTTTTAACTTATCTGTAGCTTATTTGTTGTAATTTATCTGTAATAACAAAACTAAAACTGAGGAAGGTTTGAAAAAAAAAAATTATAGTTCACTTTCTCATAGCAGCCTCGCATTCCGTTTTTTTTATTTTTTTTCGGATGGATTTACTTTCTTTTGATCTCCTTGGGTCATAACTGTGCGTTACCGGGCTTTTGGTGAGCGCAGATGGCGCTCAACCTGCAAAGTTAGGTTAGAAGGTTCGTCGACCTCGCCGGCGAGGTCGGTGCAAAGGTGGAATGTTGTCTGGATACGGAAGTGATACTCTATCATCGGTATCACCAAGAACATGCCTTGGTCTACGGAGGGACTTTTCTGTTTCTGTTCTGTAAAATGTTATATTGTCAACAGCAATCTTCGAAGCTGCTCCGGAGTCGAACGTGATTGTGGTGGACTGGAGCAAAGGCTCTGGTTCCATCGACTACCGAACGGCCGTCGCCAACACTCTTCCTGCTGGTCAGTACATTTATATCAGTGCGAATAATCAAGCTCGCAGATTAACTCGATTTATAGACGCATTGGCCTTTATTGAAAGTATACAAGGTACGCACAGGGCGGGACTGCTCGCGTATTGTTCC
Organism: Operophtera brumata; assembly: GCA_932527175.1. Lineage (NCBI taxonomy): Eukaryota > Metazoa > Arthropoda > Insecta > Lepidoptera > Geometridae > Operophtera > Operophtera brumata. Next base: position 26,351,977 of record OW052239.1, on the reverse strand, counting down.
AAATCGTATTATGTTGGGGTATAACGTAAAATTACCATAGTTAGATTTTCAACTGACTAAATCAAGTACAATATTCAAATTAAAAATATGCATAGATACTACATTATAGTGCCAAGGGATCACCCAGACAGAAACAAGATAGGACAATATTTTAACGATAGAAAAAAAAAACAAAATTACGTCTATTTTTTGCCTTTATTCGATTGTTTATTATAATGGTCCATATTATTGGAGAAATAAAGTCAATACAACAAAACCGAGGGTTTTCTCTAGGGGTTTTGTAAAATTATCTATATTTTACGGGATATTTAATAAAAACCGCTTTTTCAAGCGGCGCGAGGCGTTTTTTTGTATGAAGATTTCCGTTGGGGTTGGCGCAGTCTTTACCATAACTATTTTTAGAAACTATAGGTATACGATTTCTGCGTAATGGTCGCGTATACTTTCTGACGCTAATTCAGTGAATTAGTTAAGAGCACAGATCAAATAATACTATACTATACCCTGGTTCAGAATTCGAGATATTTTTTTTAAACAAAGGGGATACCATAGCAAGAAAATAGGTGCTCTATGGTAGTTTATTAAATTAGGCCAAGAAACAGGCTAGGCATGTTATTCTAACTCAGATCTGATAAACTATAAAGTAATCAATATTTTGTCGTATATATTTTTGAGTTATTTCGGTTATTAACAAAGTTATCAAGCAAAAATATATTTGTTAGTAGAAAATATTTCATGTGACTTGGAACACTGCAGAGATTTTAAACAATGGGCTTTGTTTTGAAAGCCGTTCCCCATTTTGTTAATTTCATTCGTTTCTCCTCGTTTGCCGAATACGAATGTGCTTTTCGCACAGTTTTACAATGGAATGGTCATACCGTATCAATAGGTAAGAGTTATACATAACATTTTGTCGTTTACACATTGACTCGTCAGATAAACTTAGGTAGGTAGTAGGTTTGTGTTTATTTGCTGCAAATTGAAGGTACATACCGCGTCAGCGAACCCGCTGGCGGATATTAGAAAAATATAATAACGTAGGAAAAGCCGCTGGTCAGTACTAGTAAAACAATGATCCACGCAAAAAAATGTTTTTAACACTGGCTTGTCTCTTAGACGGTGACATTTGTTTGTTTACAAAAAATATCTCGAATTCTGAACCAGGGTATTGTAGAGATTATACAAGGCTAGAACCAATATGTTCCAACGAGTGACAGTACGTCATGGATTTAAAACCAATAAACCATACTTAACATCAAAATGTTATATATTAAAAAAAAATAGGACACGTTATTGGAAATTATACGCTGTAAGAACGTCATAACCATGTATAGTTTCTAAAAAGTAATTAAATTTGTAAAAATTAAAAAAACCCTCAACGCAATGAAACGGCTGAATCGATTTTGATCAAACATAGCTAAGAACACTCCCGACAAATTCACCTTTCAAACAAATAAAAACGAAATCGGTTCATCCGTTCGGGAACTACGATGCCACAGACAGACACACACACACACACGTCAAACTGATAACACCCCGTCGTTTTTGCGTCGGGGGTTAAAAATAGTTATGGTTAATACAATTTGAAACTATCACACTGAGCCTGTCACGTCATTTTTCAAATTCAAAAACACATCCACGGAATATTAACATTTCTCTGATAACTATTTATGTATTTTAATTTTAAATAGGTTTCCGGAAAGTTCTTTGAGTCCTTCAGGGAGATTATTATACATTTTTGCTGCAATAAAGTTGGGATTTTTCTTAAAGAGTTTTTTTACATTACGGGAGATAGAGCCTATTATTTGTTTGTGTTCGCAGTTGGAGAGAACGCCCGTCTTGGTTTGTTTCAAATATTACCTACTGGGTTTTGTTTTACTAAAATAGCTAGTTGTTTTATGCATTGACACGGTAGAGTTAGTAAATGTAGCTTCTTAAATAGCGGTTGTTCTAAATAATGAGCTGAACAAATAGATCGTATGCATTTCTTTTGTAATTTAAACGCTCGGTCTGTATCCGTTGAGTTACCCCATAACAGTAGCCCATACTGTAGAACAGATGCCACATACCCGTGGTACGCCTGGAGGGCTGTCTGAAGGGAGACTACTTGTCAGGTACGCTTTAGAGCATAAACAATACGGTTTAGTTTTGTGCAGAGCTTGTTTATGTGGAGTTTCCAGCTACACGTTTAATTCAAGTTTTAAAGATTCCACTTCTTCAATGATTTTGCCCTGATAGCTTGCACTAAAATGTATAGTTATTCCATCAAAAGCATGAAATGTTGATTAAGTTACTTCTCGGAATAAGGTGCCCAAATAATGCAGTGCAGTGATAGTGCCCGTCTGTTTATTATTTTTACTTTTTAATTGTTTTTTTTTCAACTTCTTGTATGACCAAACAAGCATATGGCCCACCATATGTTAAGCGGTAACATCTGCCTTTAACAATGTAGGTCACGTCCACCTTGGCCGCGCCCTATGTGGCACTGCACTGCGCCCGCCACCCTGAGACGTAAAGAATAAAAGTCTCGTGTGCCTGTCATTTCACCGGCACCCATGCCCTTCAAACCAAAACACAGCAATGCGAGCACTACTGTTTTGTGGCAGAAATAGGTGTGGCCGTACTTCCCCCGAAACTTTCTCACAAAAATTCTTTATTGCTACAGAATAGTATTATTTGATCTGTGCTACTACTAAAAAATGCTTTTGTATTTTTTTTCAGGTGTAAGCGTAGCCAATTTTATAAAATGGGTGATCTCTGTAACTCGGGGGAGCCTGTCATCTTACCGGCTTATAGGTCACAGTCTCGGCGCCCAGCAAGCAGGCATCGTGGGCAGAGAACTGGGCGGAGAACTGCCCTCTATCGTGGGTAAGATGATGTCTACGCCTCGATCAAATCAAATCAAATACATTTATTTCGAGCAAAACTCATAAAGGAAAATACGTACACACATACTCAATAAAAACCTTAAAAAGTAATTGGATTGCTGGGCAGGTGGCGCTCGCAGCAGTGCCTTGTAAAAGGGCAATCCACCCTAGCAGCAATCATTGCCAGCACGGTGTTGGAGCTGGCCCGTAACCTGCGCACCAGGGACGTGACGCGTGCGCATGGTGGCGTGGAAACAGTCGACCCGCGCTGCCGCAAACATCCCCAATGCGCTGCAGTAGCGGGGCAGCCCCAACACCGCCCTGAATGCATTGTTGTACTGGTCGCGGATGGCGCCGTACGTCGCGAGCGTATACTTCGCCCACAAGCTGCACGTATACAGAGAGGTACAGTATGCTCGAAACAATGTTAGCTTCACCTCCTCTCAGCTACGCGGAAACCTCCAGGCAACCATATTCGCTCGCACCGACAGCGCCCTCCGCTCCCGTTCGATTCGAACCTTGGAATTCGGCGAACCAACTAGTTATTTGTGCAACAAGGGGCCAAAGTTGGCATTTACTTCTTGGTTTTGAATCCCGAGTAAGCGAACGATTCAAAGACACGAGTGTTAAATAACTTTTGCCTCGTGTGACACATATCACTTTTCACCTCGGCAGCGAGAAACTAAAGCTAAAAGAAATACAACATAGGCAATAAAAACTAACCCACAGGTATATTTGTAGTCTCACCTCAAACAATGATGCACCTTCTCTCTTGCACGCAGTGCCCTCACACCTGCACACTGAAATACCTTTACGAAGCCACTGATAATGCCATAGCCGTGGCAGAGTACTGCTCCAAATGGTATTTTCCAATAGTTCCACACGAATTTGACGTTCCAAATTCAAATCACTTTATTTCCTAGGGAGTTTCATGCAACTTTATATTCCTCAAGAGATAATGCTTTACTTTACGCTGAGATTGCATGATGTATAATTGGACATTGTCGAGCAGGTGGTTAGAAAATTAATTTCGGAAATTCAAATTATTTGCATAATTCTTGGAAACAATATATTCACAAATGAGACATTAAATTTAATACTAAAACTAAGGCACTAAAGCAAAACTAAAATGAAATAAAAACCTACCAATCAGATCAGCAAGCCGTCACCCGATGGCAGCGTGCCAACATTGCTGGCTGCATTGCCACGCTGAATGGCAATGCTTTGCATTTGCATAATTTGAAATGTTATTTTTAACCCCCGATGCAAAAACGACCGGGTGTTATAAGTTTGACGTGTCTGTGTGTGTGTCTGTGTGAGTATGTCTGTGTGTGTGTCTGTGTGTCGGTATTTGTGTGTGTCTGAGTGTGCGTCTGTCTGTGGCATCGTAGCTCCCGAACGGATGAACCGTTTTTTTTTGTTTTAAAGGTTAATTAGTCATGATTGTTCATAGCTATGTTTGATCAAAATCAGTTCATCCGTTTCATTGCGTTGGGGTTTTTTTTTATTTTTACGAACTTAATTTCTTGTTCTTTTATGCAGCTTTGGACCCTGCGTTACCAGGCTGGAGAAACAGCAAAAACTTGTTCAGAAGTACCGACGCTGAAACCACGCAAGTGATCCACACTAACGGTGGCATAAAGGGCTTCCTGGAACCCCTAGGGAATTACGACTTCTATCCCAACCGTGGGATGTCACAGCCAGGCTGCATACTATCAAGCTGCGACCACAAGAGGTAAGTGACCTAGGCAGGACTTATGACCTGACGGTGTCTACCACAGATATCTAGATACAATAGTGTTAGCGGCTCGTAAAAAATACTGGGATTACGGCACTTCGTATTCGAACTGGGATACTTCGTGTTAGAATCAGGATACTTCTTATTCGAATTGGGACAGTTCGTGTTCGAATTAGGAAACTTCATATTTGAATTAGGACACTTCGTATTCGAATTGGGACACTTCGTATTCGTAGAATTGAAATTACTGTGGCTTGGTATCATTTTAGAAAAATTACGAATATACACCACGTACTTTATCTGTAAAGTGAACGTACAAAAATGTTCTACCTGTTCTTTAAAAATGTGAATAAGATTTTTGAGTTTTTTTATTTTGAATACAAGCTTTTATAAAATTATTGATTGTAACCGTGTGCTGATCAAAATGAGCCTAAACATGGCCAGTCTACTATTATCCCTCGGGGAGTTCCGTTGTCCACCTTCCGTCTCCATCATAAGATCAGCTCGCTGTCATCATAATATTTCATTGTCTTCGGAACTTGACAGGTATGCCTAATTTCAGCTAAATCGGTAACTGCTTTATAATGAAACTTGCAGTAGACTGCAAGTTTCCACCCGGACATACATTATAAAGCTTGTAATAATAATAATAATTAGAGGGAGAGAATGTACATCCCGCGGAAGGATGGAGGAAGGGGTTTTTAAATAGCAAGACTGTGCTTTTTAAATGACGGGGTTTTTAAAGACGGGGCTTTTTAAATGCCAACCGCGAGGTGTGCAGTCTCAGGGAATACTCCCTCCACGCCGAGTACAGGATACATCACGATGTCGTTGCAGTTGACAAGAACTTTAGTCCGCTCTCCTTAGCAAACGAGAACTGGCGCAATGTTAAAGAACTCCCTTTTCCGCATTCGAACTCTATGGGCGGTCCATTATGCGTGAGAGAACTGGCGCGACCATCAGCCCTAAGCACTCGGGACCGCAAGACCGTATGGGAGAGCAAGGAACTGCACGGGTGGTTGTACAAGGCCCTCACAGGACCCGATGTAGATCTGCTCGCTTCAGTGAACTGGCTACGTTTCGGAGACGTCTTTGGCGAAACCGAGGGTTTTGTCTGTTCGATTATGGATGAGGTTATCAAGACAAACAACTATCGAAAGTACATCATGAAGGATGGGACGGTTGATATCTGTAGAGCATGTCACCGTCCCGGAGAGTCCCACAGGCATGTGCTTTCGGGTTGTTCGCATCTTGCTAACTCAGAGTATCTGTACTGCACAGACACAACCAAGTAGCCAGGATCATCCACTAGAAAGTTGCTCTCCGATACGACCTTGTGGGACCTGAGGTGCCGTACTATAAGGACGTGCCTTAGTCGGTTCTTGAAAATGGCCGTGCCACGCTCTACTGGGACCGGTCTATCATCACGGTTAGGTCTATTGTTGCCAATAAGCCTGATATCGTGCTGGTAGACCGGTTGGAACGCCGGGCGATACTTGTTGATGTCACTATCCCGCATGATGCTAATCTCGTGAAGGCCGAGAAAAACAAGTTAAGCAAGTATCTTGACTTGGCTCACGAGATTACCGCCATGTGGGATGTGGATTCAACGATTATCGTCTCGATAGTCGTTTTAGTGAACGGACTGATAGCGAAGAGCTTCGACCAATACCTTAAAAAGCTCTCGCTGAATGGTTGGATCAAGGGTCAGACTCAGAAGGCGGTACTCCAGGACTCGCATAGTCAGGAGGTTCCTCTCTCAGCAGCGCTATCCCCCGACCGTTTGGCCCTCGCTCCACGGTCGGTGGTTCCCGGTTTAGATTTATATTTTTTACTGTAATGTTTTTTATACTATTAATTTTTTATAGATAGTATTCCTTTATAGTGAAAAATATATTTTACGAGATTTTGAATAATTGAGTGAGATAATAATAAAAAAAAAACTGTTATCGACTGAAAATTTCAATCAACTTCTAAACGACTTGGAATTTTGTACTTTTTCTTTCACCTAAATGTCGGCAAATACTTCATGTTCAAGTTGAACGTATGATTATGTGATACGACGGGTTTTCACGCGGCAAATAATTGTTTTTCATGATTTTCACTTGCTTTTCGTTGCGCGAACGCTATTCTGTCACTTTCTAACTTTAATGAGTTAGATAGAATTTGGTTGTTGCATGCGCCTTAACATCAAAAAGGATTATGACAACTTATCTTAATATTATTTCAGGGCTTGGGAGTATTACAAGGAGTCGGTCACGAGCGGAGGATTCACGAGTACTTTGTGCGAAAATTACAAGGACGCGCTCCAAGGACACTGCGCGTCATCGGTCACTCTGGAAATGGGCGGACTAACGCCATCTACTGGGTAAGAACGTTTATTTTATTCAACTTGAAACTACAGAGAAAGAACAGGCTCTTTCAGCCATTTTAGAAAAGAGACGTCGCCTCCATTTATATTATTTATTTTTCTAGTGTATTTTTAAGATATATTGTGTTATTTTGGTGGCCTTTTAACCAATGTAGCTCGTTTAAAGAGCACAATGTCGTGAAATAGAATAGAAGTGAAATAAAGTTAATAAACACACTGCTTAGTTATCTCGCTAGGTGGCGCATTATCGCTGGTGTTGTTTTAAGGTCAAGCAAAGGTCTAACAATGTTAAAAAATACTGTCAAAAGTGTCAAATTTCAATAGATAATTATTTAAGTAAATAATCATTCAATAATAGTCTGGTTATTTGTACTAATATTTATTCTGTGGTCTGGTATTAAGCACGCCTCTGTGTAGTGCATTTCAGTTTAAAAATAAAGGTACACACAGTTTCCCTTCTGATGAGAAGACCACTAAATGACAAGCACCAGCGATGGTGGCGCCATCTAATATTAGTTTAGACTGTGGCTTCCCATTGCGTGACTTTTAAAATTGGTGTAATTTGTCACCGGCTACTGACTGTTACTTTGTCACCGGCTAATGACTGTTACTTTGTCACCGGCTAATGACTGTTACTTTGTCACTGGCTAATGACTGTTACTTTGTCACCGGCTAATGACTGTTACTTTGTCACCGGCTACTGACTGTTACTTTGTCACCGGCTAATGACGGTTACTTTGTCATCGGCTAATGACTGTTACTTTGTCACCGGCTACTGACTGTTACTTTGCCACTGGCTAATGACTGTTACATTGTCACCGGCTAATGACTGTTTCTTTGTCACCGGCTAATGACTGTTACTTTGTCACCGGCTAATGACTGTTACTTTGTCACCGGCTAATGACTGTTACTTTGTCACCGGCAAATGACTGTTACTTTGAAGAATTTGAGTGAGTGCAACATTGCAAAACAAAATTACAATAATTAAACTTGAAAATGGCAAATGCACAAGCCGTGCGGCGCCAATTATAAAGGAAAAACATAAACGTACAATATGGCCACCTGATATTATGCGGTACCCTCTGCCTATGAACAGTGCATCACCTCACAGGTCAAGTCCACCTAGGACGCGGCCTGGACGACATTGCACTGCGCCGCCCTGACACATAAAGGTTAAAACTCTCATGTGCCTGTAATTTTACTGGCATCCATACAGCAATGCAAGCACTACTGCTTTGCAGCAGAAATATGAGTGGTGGTAGAACTTCCCCGGACGTACTCTTTGATAAAAATTGTTCATTTTTATGTTTTTTTTACAGACAACCCGGCGCCTACTTCCTTAACACCAAGGCTGAGCCTCCATTTTCGCAAGTGTTCGCAGCAACATACCAAAGCCATGAAGAGCTGTAATTAGTACATAACTTGCTTTTCACACCACCTGCTCGACAATGTCCAATTACATATCATGCAAACTCAACGTAAAGTAACGCATTATCTCCCAAGGGATATAAAGTTGTAAGAAACTCCCTAGGGAACAAAGTGATTTGAATTTGAAACGTCAAATTCGTGTGGAAACTCGTTGAAAAATCTAAGTAAAAGAAAGCTAATATGGCATTGTAATGAGGTTTATTCGAAAATTGAACTTGCCACCATAAGCAGAACTCAAAGAAAAAGAAAAAGGCACGTTTACAGAGAACACAGACCAAGAGTGTACTACAAAGAATGTGAAACAAAAGACGGTGCTGTGATTTTCAGTGGAAATTTATTGTCTCGCAGATGGTGTGAAAAGTAGAGTATAATAAAGCCTATGTTCGTCTTGGGTAGCTTGAACCCCACGCTTCACTCAGGACTCTATAAAACACAGTCCCTCGTGACGCTCAGGGTTCAATATGCCGCCCACGACGTAAGACACTGCTTTATTCCCGTAGTAGATAATCCCGTAGCACACCTTTATATTTCTCTGTTTTTTTTAAAGGCTTGTTATATTATGTTTTGATTTGTGAGTTTTGACTCCGTGACGCACCCACATGAATCCAGCGGAAGATCAGCGTTGAGTAACATAATGCTGAGTCGGACGCCAATTTGTGATGTCACTGCGTGGATGGCACTGAGAGGCACTCAGTTAATTGTAGTTAAGTTAGATATAAGTACAAAGTTTTTGCCTTTTGTATGTATTACCTATTATTTTTTGTCTTTTTAGGGTTCCGTAACCAAACTACGGGACCCTTACAGATTCGTCATGTCTGTCTGTCTGTCTGTCCGTGTATGTCACAGCCACTTTTTTCCGAAACTATAAGAGCTATGCTGTTGAAACTTGGTAAGTAGATGTATACTGTGAACCGCATTAGGAATTTTTGGGGTTCCCCATACTTAGAACTGAAACTCATTTTTTTTTTCATCAAACCCATACGTTTGTGGTATTTATGGGAAAGTCTTCAAAAATGATATTGAGGTTTCTGATATAATTTTTTCCTAAACTGAATAGTTTGCGCGAGAGACACTTCCAAAGTGATAAAATGTGTCCCCCTCCCCCCCCCCCCGTAACTTCTAATAAGAGGATGATAAAACTAAAAAAAATATATGATGTACATGTAAATTTCCACTGAAAATTGGTTTGAACGAGATCAAGTGAGTAGTTATTTTTTATATACATTCTAAATCGTAAACCATCCAAGAACTTTTATATTATGTTACTTGCTGCTACGGAACCCTTCATGAGCAAGTCCGACTCGCACTTGGCCGCTTTTGTTATTTTATTCGTCGACAGTCATATCTCATATCCATGTGTGCCGTTCAAAATAATGAATTTTTCTTTTTTTTTTGTTCTTTTCTTACTATTTCAATACCTACACTTGCTCATAAAGTGGCTCTTATTTCACCGCAATTAGGCACATAATGAAACCTGTTATCAAACTGTGACTTTTTAATTGCTATTATTCACTAGTGAGTTATAGAGACAGTTGAACATTTACAGAGTGTGTAGGTTTTCCTCTTTTATTATTATTTTCTTCACAAGTGTGTTGGAAAACGTCGTGTGATACACATGTTGTGTATTGATGATTACCGTCCTCGGCTCTCTTAAGACCCTCACTTAATGGCTTGGGTCTCAATGGTGCCTCAGCGGTAATCACCAACATTACACACTTGTACCATAATGTATTATTCCAATAATACAAGTCTGCCAGACCAAGGATGATTTCTACTCTTACTTCTATGTTTACATGCGTACGACTCTTTATTTTTGTATGTATTTCTTCTTCCATGACGCTGTATAATCTAATATATGGGTAATTTTGTTTTTTTCTTTCTTTATTCCTTTCTGTCTATAATTTATATGCATAATCTAGAAAAAAAACCTACATTTTCACAATTTTTTTTATACTACTTGAATGACGGAACTAGCTGAAGGCCCGCCTGATGTTAAGCGGTAACCTCTGCCTATGAACAGTGCATTACCTCATAGGACACGTACACGTAGGACTCGGCCCATGTGGCATTGCACTGCGCCCGCCACCCTGAGACATAAAGATGAAAAGTCGCATGTGCCTGTAATTTCACCGGCACCCTTACCCTTTAAACCGGAACACAGCAATGCGAGCACTACTGCTTTGCAGCAGAAATAGGTTTGCTCAAATATCGACCCAAATCATTTTCACGAAATTGTGAAAATATTTTGCAATGGCGCAATAAGTCAAGCGCTCCGACACCATCGTGGTGCAGGAATTCCTGGCAGTCGTTGCAGACCAGGTTGCTCTGGAACAAATTCTAGTGACTAGTTTCACGTATGAACAAATTCTGGAGGCTAAGAAGGTGCTAGGTGGCCTGATGTCGCTCTGGCCCTCGACACCTAATTTTTCAATTTGCAATGTCTGTACCTACTTATAATTTATTACGTATGAGTATATCAATCGTAGAGTGTGCTGCCTTATGAACTTTTTGTTGATTCTCTCTGTCATCTTACTTTAGACTGCCACTTAAGTAAGGCTTTTAATTTGGTTTTCCTTTTTTCTTTGAATCAGCTTCCACTTGTTCTCGAGGCACCACACAGGCGCTCCCCGCCTTGTAGTAAGAAAGATCATCACAAAAAAACAGACCGTGTTTGTTATCTGATTCTTCTAGGTCTGGTTGCGTTTTACCATTTAATAATAGGGTCTCGTTTTACCCTTTGGGTACGGAACCCTAAAACGAACGGGTCGGGGTGTGTCGTGGCGCGCTAGAACGCAATCGCAATTTATACCTATAACTAGATTCACATTAGTAGGTTGTGTTGTGTCGTGGCGCGCCAGAACGCAATCGGTTACGTTTATTACCTATGACTAGATTCACATTAGTAGGTTGTGTTGTGTCGGGTCGCGCCAGAACGCAATCGGTTACGTTTATTACCTATGACTAGATTCACATTAGTATTAGGTTATGTTGTGTCAGGGCGCGCCAGAACACAATCGGTTACGTTTATTACCTGTGACTAGTTTCACATTAGTATTAGGTTGTGTTGTGTCAGGGCGCGCCAGAACGCAATCCGTTTCGTTTATTACTTATGACTAGATTCACATTAGTAGGTTGTGTTGGGTCGTGGCACGCCAGAACGCAATCGGTTACGTTTATTACCTATGACTAGATTCACATTAGTAGGTTGTGTTGGGTCGTGGCACGCCAGAACACAATCGGTTACGTTTATTACCTATGACTAGATTCACATTAATAGGTTGTGTTGGGTTTTGGTGTGCCAGAACGCAATCGGTTACGTTTCTTACCTATGACTCTTAGAGAATTGCAGGACTTCGTAGGTACCGGAATGCTCGATGCTATGACTAGATTCACATAAGTAGGTTGTGTTGTGTCAGGGCGCGCCAGAACGCAATCGGTTACGTTTATTACCTATGACTAGATTCACATTAGTAGGTTGTGTTGTGTCGTGGCGCGCCAGAACGCAATCGGTTACGTTTATCACCTATGACTCTTACAGCATTGCAGGACTTCTTAGGTACCGAAATGCTTGATTCTATGACTAGATTCACATTATAGGTTGCGTTGTGTCGTGGCGCGCCAGAACGCAATCGGTTACGTTTATTACCTATGACTCTTAGAGCATTGCAGGACTTCGTAGGTACCGGAGTGCTCGATGCTATGACTAGATTCACATTAGTAGGTTATGTTGTGTCGTGGCGCGCCAGAACGCAATCGGTTACGTTTATTACCTATGACTCTTAGAGCATTGCAGGACTTCGTAGGTACCGGAATGCTCGATGCTATGACTACATTCACATTAGTAGGTTGTGTTGTGTCGTGGCGCGCCAGAACGCAATCGGTTACGTTTATCACCTATGACTCTTACAGCATTGCAGGACTTCGTAGGTACTGGAATGCTTGATGCTATGACTAGATTCACATGTGTTGTGTCGTGGCGCGCCAGAACGCAATCGGTTACGTTCATTACCTATGACTCTTAGAGCATTGCAGGACTTCGTAGGTACCGGAATGCTCGATGCTATGAGTAGATTCACATTATAGGTTGTGTTGTGTCGTGGCGTGCCAGAACGCAATCGGTTACTTTTATTACCTATGACTCTTAGAGCATTGCAGGACTTCGTAGGTACCGGAATGCTCGATGCTATGACTAGATTCACATTAGTAGGTTGTGTTAGATCGTGGCGCGCCAGAACGCAATCGGTTACGTTTATTACCTATGACTCTTAGAGCATTGCAGGACTTCGTAGGTACCGTAATGCCCGATGCTATGACTAGATTCACATTAGTAGGTTGTGGCGCGTACCGCAACCGATTGCGTTCTGGCGCGCCACGACACACCCCGACACACCCCGGCACAACAATATGAATGAAGCGGGACTATGGAATTGAATAAAAGCCTTATTAATAATAATAATAATATATTTAATCAGGCTATAGTGGAAATGTAGGTTTTCTTCTAGATTATACATATAAATAAAAAAATTAATTTCATTAATGAATTGTTTTAATTATATTTATTATAGAAAGAAAGAAAGAAAGAAAGAAAACAAAATTACCCATAGATTAGATTATACAGCGTCGTGGAAGAAGAAATACGTGGAAAAATAAAGAGTGCATGTAAACATAGAAATAAGAGTAGAAATCCTCCTTGGTCTGGCAGACTTGTATTATTGGAACAGTACATTATGGTACAAGTGTGTAATGTTGGTGATTACCGCTGAGGCGCCATTGAGACCCTAGCCGTTAGGTGAGTCTTAAGAGAGCCGAGGACGGTAATCATTAGTACACACGCGTATCATACGACGTTTTCCAACACGCTTGTGAAGAAAATAATAATAAAACAGAAATACCTACACACTCTGTGTAAATTTTCAACTGTCTCTATAACTCACAATTAAATAAAAGCAATAAAGTCACAGTTTGAATACAGGTGTCATAATGTGCCTCATAGCGGTGAAATTAGAGCCACTTTATTAACAAGTGAAGGTATTGAAATAGTAGATTATGCTCCATGGGAATAAAGCAGTGTCTTACGTCGCGGGCGGCATATTGAACCCTGAGCGTAACGGGGGCCTCTAGAGTCGAGCGTAGCGAGAGGTAATATAGAGTCCTGACTGAAGCGAGGGGTTCTAGCTGCCTAAGTTGACGACAGGCTTTGTTCCAGAGGAGCATACTCTACTTTTCACACTTTCTGCGAGTCAATAAAAATTCACTGAAAATCAAGGCACCAAACACTGTCTTTTTTTTCACATTCTTTGTACACTCTTGGTCTGTGTTCTCTGTAAACGTACCTTTTTCTTTTATTTTGAGTTCTGTTTATGGTGGCCAGTTCGATTATCGAAGAAACCTCTTTACAATGCCATATTAGCTTTTTTTTACTTAGATTTTTCCACGAGTTTCCACACGAATTTGACGTTCCAAATTCAAATCAATTTATTCCCTAGGGAAACACTTGCGAAAATGGAGGCTCATCGTTGGTCTTCAGGAAGTAGGCGCCGGGTTCTCTATAAAAAAAAAACATAAAAATTAACAAAGAGCTTTTTGTCAAAAATTCGTCCGAGGAAGTCCTACCACCATATATATTTCTGCCGCAAAGCAGTAGTGCTTGCATTGCTGTATGGATGCCAGTAAAATTACAGGCACATGCGAGTTTTAATCTTTATGTGTCAGGGCGGCGCAGTGCAATCCCACATAGGGCGCGTCCTAGGTGGACATGACCTATGAGGTGATGCACTGTTCACAGGCAGAGGGTACCGCATAATATCAGGTGGCCATATTGTACGTTCTTTATGTTTTTTCTTTATAATTGGCGCCGCACGGCTTGTGCATTTGCCATTTTCAAGTTTAATTATTATAATTTAGTTTTGCAACGTTACACTCCCTCCAATTCGTCAAAGCATAGACTAACTAAACACAATAGACTGCCAATCGCACACAAGAAAACGTGTATCGATGAATGATTGCCTACAATAACGCTAGATGTCGCTATTATGAATCTGCTATAAACGATTGAAATGATTTTTACATGTATTTGGAATAGATCGATAAAACATGTTTTGTGACCATAGTTTCATATTTAAAAAATATATTAGAAATTTAAATGTTTATTTTTAAAGAGATTAGGTAATCGGTTTAAAATGCTGATTTAATGAATTTGCCAGCGCCATCTAGAAATAGCCTGGAATTTTGCCAGCGCCATCAGAAATAGCCTGGAATTTGACCTTTTTTGAGTCACGTTTTCTTGTATGAGATTGGCATTCTATTGTGTTTAATTAGTCTATGTCAAAGTAACAGTCAGTAGCCGTTGACAAATTCCACCAATTTGAAATGTCACGCAATTAACTTTATTTCCCCTCTATTCTATTTCACTACATTGTGCTCTTTAAACGAGCTACATTGTTAAAAGGTCACCAAAACAACACAATATAACTCAAAAATACACTAGAAAAAGAAATCAAATAAATAGAGGCGACAACTCTTTTCAAAAAATGGCAGAAAGAGCATGTTTTTTCGCTGTAGTTTCAAGTTGAATAAAATAAATGTTCTTACCCAGTAGATGGCGTTAGTCCGCCCATTTTCAGAGTGACCAATGACGCGCAGTGTCCTTGGAGCGCGTCCTTGTAATCTTCGCACAAAGTACTCATGAATCCTCCGCTCGTGATTGACTCCTGGTAATACTCCCAAGCCCTGAATTAATATTAAGGCAAGGTGTCATAATCCTTTTTGAAGTTAAGGCGAATGCAACTCACTTCTGTCTAACTCATTAAAGTTCAGGTAAGTTAGAAAGTGACAGGATAGCGCTCGCGCAACGAAAAGCAAGTGAAAATCACGAAAAACAATTATTTGCCGCGTGAAAACTCGTCGCATCACATAATCATACGTTCAACTTGAACATGAAGTATTTGACGACATTTAGGTGAAAGAAAAAGTACAAAATTCCAAGTCGTTTAGAAGTTGAATGAAATTTTCAGTAGAAAACAGTTTTTTTTTAAATTATTATATCACTCATTTATTAAACATCTCGTAAAAATATATTTTTCACTATAAAGGAATACTATCTACAAAAAAATATATATAATATTTTTAAATAGTATAAAAAATATTAGAGTCAAAAATATAAATTTAAACGGGGAACCACCGACCGCGGAGCGAGGCCCAAACGGTCGGGGGCTAGGGCTGCAGAGAGAGGAACCTCCTGACTATGCGTGCCGAGTCCAGGAGTACAGCCTTCTGGATCTGACCTTTGATCCTACCATTTAGCGAGAGCTTCTTAAGGTATTGGTCGAAGCTCTTCGCTATCTGTCCATTCACTGAAACGACTATCGGGAGAATAATCGTTGAATCCACATCCCACATGGCGGTAATCTCGTGAGTCAAGTCAAGGTACTTGCTCAACTTGTCTTTCTCGGCCTTCGCGAGATTAGCATCATGCGGCATAGTGACATCAACAAGTATCGCCCGGCGTTCGGACCGGTCTACCAGCACGATATCAGGCTTATTGGCAACAATAGTCCTATTCGTGATGATAGACCGGTCCCAGTAGAGCGTGGCACGGCTATTTTCAAGAACCGGCTGAGGCAGGTACTTATAGTACGGCAACTCAGGTCCCACAAGGTCGTATCGGCGAGCATGTTGCTGGTGGATGATCCTGGCTACTTGGTTGTGTCTGTGCAGTACAGATACTCTGAGTTAGCAAGATGCGAAAAACCCGAAAGCACATGCCTGAGGGACTCTCCGGGACGGTGACTGCACGCTCTACAGATATCAACCGTCCCATCCTTCATGATGTACTTTCGATAGTTGTTCGTCTTGATAACCTCATCTGTAATCGCACAAACAAAACCCTCGGTTTCCCCAAAGAGGCCTCCGAAACGTAGCCAGTTCATTGAAGCGAGCAGATCTACATCGGGTCCTGTGAGGGCCTTGTAAAACCCCCCGTGCAGCAGTGGTATTCGGGGCTCGGTGAACTCGCTGAGCGAGACACGGGGTGAAGTCACGCGTTGCGCAGTAAAATAATATTTGACTGCGGTAAAGTTCGGTGTGGCAAAAATTCATGCTCTCTCATGACAGCATTATCTATGGATGACACTTCACTTCACTTAACCACCTCACTTGTACCCCGAATACCTAGGCAGATCCTTGCTCTCCCATACGGTCTTGCGGTCCCGAGTTCTTAGGGCTGATGTTTTGCACCAGTTCTCTCACGCATAGTGGACCGCTCATAGAGTTCGAATGCGGAAAAGGGAGTTCTCATTTGCTAAGGAGAGCGGAGTAAAGTTCTTGTCAACTGCAATGACATCGTGATGCATCCCGTACTCGGCGTGGAGGGAGTATTCCCTGAGACTGCACAACTCGCGGTTGTGGAGAGTCTTGGCATTCAAATTACCCTTGATGGTAGGCAAAGTAAGTTTCTACCAAAATGTTATCGATACTATTAATTTATCAACTTGAGTGCTGGAAGTCCCTAGAACGGGTGTTACTGTCAATTTTGTGACATAACATGATGTTTGTACACAGAAAGCATCTATGTGTGTATAAAGATTTTTGATGTGTTGCTGTTTAAAGATGTATGCGTTTATAGCGATAGAACGACTGGTTACAAAAATGTGCATTGAAGTGTAAGTGAGTGCGTGAAGCCCCCCCCCCAAAAATTTCTGAATAAATATTATTTATTATTTATTATTATTTATTTATTAAGAAACATGTACAACACCATAACAGAAATCCAAAGCGATGTTGCATGCACACAATTATGTAAAAATAAAAACTAAAAACAACCAAGCTTAGAATAAGTAGGTAATACCTACCGAGGATAGACATACAATAATAACTAACACTAACTTCTTGCATTAAATAGTCTCTAAAACAAGCTGCGCCATTTCCATGAGTTTCGGTAAGCTATGATAAAAAATGTCAACATTGTTCTCTGAGAGAACATTAACTAAACGGATGGCGTGTGACATTGGAGCAAATTTGAGCAAGTTAGTTCTAGATGTTGGCTGACTGAGCATAGCGGGCGGCGGCGCGAGCCCACGTACTCGTCGGGCGCGCGCAGCCGCAGCGCCGCCAGCACCTCCTCGTGATGCACGAGCCCGCGCAACACTCGCACCACGTACTTGACCAGCGCCACATCCCTCCAGCGACAGTCGACAGTACCCGACCATACCCAATACGAACAAACTCGGGTACATCAGAGGGTAGTAAGGGTATACACCGTACTCCTTCAGGTACAAAAAGCGTGCAAACTTATTTTGTATTTTCTCAATCATTAGCCTGTACTTGGCTTCGTGGGGATTCCATATTAAGGCATTCGTTTCTAAATGTTTCCGCACCAATGCATTGTACAGAGTCTTTACAATAAAAGTATTCCTGAAGTTCGTACTTTGCCTCAGAATAAAACCCATACTTCTGAAGGACTTGGCGCATACGTTAATGATGTGCTGGCAAAACGTTAAATCTGGTACCATTTCAAGGCCTAGGTCGCGCACTCGCGTCGCTCGCGGCAGCACCTCGCCCGCGACCTCATACAGATGCCGCAGCGGCGCGCGCGCGCGACTGTAGCTCACCACGCAACACTTAGATACATTAAAACGCAGCTTATTTATTTCACTCCATAGAACCAGCCTATCTATATCCCCCTGGAGCCGCTCACAATCTGAAGTGTCTGCTACTGTGAGAAATACCTTTAGATCATCCGCGAAAAGCAAACACTTTGCCTCCTTAATGACCTCAGGGAGATCGTTTACCATGATGATGAACTCCAGGGGGCCAAGATTGCTCGCCTGGCTCACCCCCGAAAAAGTGTAATATGGGCTTGAGTTGTAACCCGCATACTCTACGTACTGCCGGCGCTCACCCAGGTAGCTTGCAAAGAACTCAAGGAGATGGGGTGTGAATCCGATTGCAGACAATTTCGAAAGTAGGATGTCATTATCGACAGTGTCAAAAGCTTTTTGGAAGTCGAAGTACGCGGAGTCCACCTGCCCCCCCCGCGTCGACGGCTGGCAACAAGTGCGACACGAACGAAAGCAGGTTACTCCCCGTACTTCGGCCTGACCGGAAACCATGCTGCACGTCCGTGAGTCGCGCATTCACTTGCGAATAGATACACTTGTGTAAAACAGATTCAAAAACCTTAGCGAACGCCGACAGCACAGCGATCGGCCGGTATCCACTCACATCGGCTCCGCCGCCTCCTTTGGGTACCGGGATAACTCGGGTCGTTTCCCACCGATCCGGATAGTGGCATTCTTTTAAGCACCGGTTAAAAACGTGCAATAACGGCTTCTCTAAAACCACACGACAATCTTTAATTATGTAAGGAGGTATACCGTCGGGACCTACTGAATGCTTTGGCTTAAATGTACGAAGCGCAACGCGATGGTCACTAGGAGTAAGTTGGGCAACATGTACCCGCGCGGAGTCCGCGCCTCGACTCGCCGCGCGCTCCGCCTCCCTCGGGTTGAGCCTCGGCCTGCTCGGACTATACACAGAGTGAAAATATGAGGCAAAGCACTCGGCACACTCCTCATCTTTTAACTCCACTCCGTCTTTAGTAACTCGAGATTTATCACGCTTTGATTGTTTACGCCTAATAAAGTTCCAAAAAGACTTAGGATCATTCATAAAATTTGATTGCAACCTCTCCTGGTAAGCGTCGAAAGTTGCCGTTAGCTTCTCCTTTACCATAGACCGATATTTAGAAAATATTGCGTAATCGCTTTTAGATCCTGATTTTTTAAATAATTTGTGATAACGCCACTTTCGCTCAATATCGCGAATCAAATCAGCCGTGAACCAATCCGGGTAATTAAATCGAGACCTATTTGTGCTCGTAAGTATATCAGGACGCTTCCTCGGTGTACAATCGTCAATAGCCTCATTAGTTACTTCATACAGATAAGCCAAAGCCACCTCAGAACTATCAATATCGTACAACTTATCCCAATCAATACACTCAAGCTTATAATACAACATAGAAAAATTACATTTAGAAAAGTTCCAACGATAATGTTCAAGAAGCTCGTTAGCAGGAGGGTTCAATAGTGATCGGTGGTCCGCTCGGGGGGTGCCTGCTGATGTCATACAGGTGACCAGCGGCGGGTGCTGCACGTCTATAGGCACCAGGGGCTCGTCAGACAAATATACCTCCAAGTCACCTGCCGGTAATGCCGACAGCACTAAGTCTAAAGTACGGTTATTAATATTATGTACATTATTTACCTGCCGAAATCCACAGAAAGCATTCACATATTCCATATAACTTTGTATTTCCACCGACGCTGAAGGCATATTAAAATCACCCAATACTATAACCTTATCGAACTTAACACATATAGATTCTAAAATATGAAATAAATGCATATACTCAGTGGCATCACTTTTCGGTGGAATGTAAATTACACAGCACATAAACAACAAAACATTTCTCAGGTGTACCGTAGCACTGACAATCTCAAATAAAGCAGTGTTCACATCGCCGACTGGAACGCGCTTCAACTCATAGCGCGATGACGCCGCTAGAAACACGCCTCCCTGTTTACGGCCATCAGCTCGATCACATCGCAGTATCTTGTAGTCAAGTGGCATAAGTTCCCCGTCATGTATTGAACTATTTAAACCGGATTCCGTAATAGCGAATAAGTCATATGTGGATGACAACAAATTGGTAAAAAATGTAGTAGTTTTTGTTCGAAGCCCTCGTACGTTCTGGTAGTAAACCTGAATTAATCTATCCTTAGATTTCGCTGCCTTTAGTTGGCTTACGGGGGACTCGAAACCACACCCATTCATTGAAATTAGCATTTAATGGCCAACATTCAACATTATTAATCTTTCCAAAATCCGATTCCGGAACCCCGACCATAAATGAAGAATAGTCTCTTTTGGTTTTAGGGATGATTTTCTCAACCTTTACATCCGTAGAACCACAAGTTGTAGTTATGTGCTCGGTAATAGCCTCCTCAGTAGTGTCCAGGTGGAGCGACCATACGTGCAAGAATTTCTTCTTCTTGATCGCCTGGAAAGTAGAAATTTGTGCGTTCCCTCCTTTCTGAACAGCGTTAAGCTGAACCTTATTAGCTTTCTTCTGGTAGTCCACCACCGTCCACTTTTCCGAAGCCACATTAGCTGGTTTATCCCCCAAGACCATGTCACTATTATCACGAATGACATCTCAACCAGGCCTGCTATTAGATAAACCATCAGCAATCATCCTTTTGGACCACTCAGCTGCCCGGTGTGGACGCACCGTTACATTCTGCGATACAAGTTCCGAGTCAACACCAACACAAGCCGTCTCGCTCACTTGTGGTGCAGTTACCGGCGCAGTCCGTACATCCATCCCGCTCTTAGCCGCCACCGATGATTCAATAAGTTCTTCAACTTTGTTGGAGAGATGTTCTAATACCCTCTTTTGTTTAACAATAATGGACGAAAAGTAGTCAATCACCCGCTGTTGATCTTCAATTTTCTTATTTTGGGACTCAATCGCAACCGATTGCGTTGTAATTTTTGAAGACAGCACTTCCACCTTATCCAATAAATCGCCAAAAGCACTTTCCAAGTTGAACTTAGACATTTTTACCGTGAAACGGAAATAAAAACACAGACACAAATGTTCGCGTGCCAAACGTCACACGTAGCATGTATCGGTTGACAGCTCTAAGGCGTCTCCCCTCCGGTACGGAGGCCTGCGTTGCTCGATGCTTCTTAGGTTTCGAAGTTGAATAATATTTTTTAACTGTGCTACTCCCGTATTTATAGTTTATTGCGATCTATCAATAAATAATAAACATTATCATATAGACTAAACACGTTCACTGCACTAAAAAAATCAGTAATAGGTAAGTAAGATGACCTCTGGCGCGGCGGGCGTGATACCAGTCTCATTCTTTTATATAAATGTATTCATGTGTTGGAATGAGACAAGCATATATCTATCTGTTTTTATTTGTGTAACTCGTACCAGGCCAAATGTAAAATTACTACTACATTCATGGTAACAATCTAGGAAGATATATATGCATATGCATGCATATAGATGTATATGCATGGTGCCAATATTCAGGGTACGGAACGGAAAAACGACTGTCGTGTGACAGTATATTTGTTTCTCTATCATAGGATAGCAAGCTATCTTCTAGGATAGGAGTAAAAAGGAACACTATGCTATTTTAGCACTCAATCCATACTATTATACATCCATTATAAAACCCAACAGTTGGCTACTACGTATGTACATTCGTAGTAGCCAACTGATAAGGCTTACCGATGTACCTGCGCATAAGATGAATTATTAAAGCGCGGGAAGTTTCCTGTACCACTATTGGTCGGCAGCTGCCGCCATGTTAGTGCGCGCCGAATTGTAATTGTGCGGAGGGGCGTGACTTGCGAGTGAGACGGAACTAACAGCTGCAGTGTATTATGAACATTATAATAGTGACCTAAGGTTGATTGTAAGTTTTGAGCATTGTTTCGTTAATCTTCGGAGCCATACTTTCTTATCTGCGCGAACGAAGATTCACGACGCGCCATATCAGTTGGGTACTAGTGTACCTACGTATGTACCTAGTTCTGCTCCCACATTAGGAATCCGTCACGGGTATCAAGAACTACGATTATGATTACTTAACATCAAGGTACCACAAAACCCAGACCAGGACCAAATCCGCATTTGTCGCGTACCTAACAGCCATTTTTTTTTTATACTACTTAGAATGACGGAACAAGCACATGGCCCACCTGATGATAAGCGGTACCCTCTGCCTATGAACAGTGCGTTATCAAATAGATCACGTCCACCTAGGACGCGCCCTATGTGGTATTGCACTGTACCCACCACCCTGAGACATAAAGATGAAAGTCTCATGTGCCTGTAATTTCACCAGCAACCATACCCTTCAAGCCGGAACACAGCAATGCGAGCACTATCCTGCTTTGCGGCAGAAATAGGTATGGTAGTAGTACTTCCCCGGACGAACTCTTTCACAAAAAAGCTCTACTACTAGTCGTTTCGCTTACCACGTCGCCACGGAGGTCTTCAATTGCGGTTTACGTTTCCCGACGGGTCGGCGCGGAAGGAGCGGGCCCTTATAGATAGCCACGCCCATTCGCTCAAGGTCATCGGCTCGGTTTGAGCCTTACTTGCCTGTCCTGTCTGTGATACTATAAATTTAAACTCAAGTGAGGTCATGCATGGAATATTGCAGCCACCTGTGGGATGGTTCCGCAAAATATCAGCTTGCTGCTTTGGACTCAATAGAGGGCCGTGCCATAAAACTAATTAATGACGAGGCACTGGTTGAGAAAAGGTTACAAAGCTTAGAGCATCGTCGAAGAGTTGCGTGTTTGTGTATTTTCTACCGCATACATTTCGGTGCTCAGGAGCTGCACGATTTGATCCCCGCGTCTCCATTCCGCCACCTGACGACCAGACGTGGAGAGGCATTTCACCCTTTTGCTGTCGACATACCACCGTCGCGTACAAACCGTTTCTCAAACTCTTTCATCATGCGGACAGCCAAGGCCTGGAACTCTCTTCCGGCTTCTTTATTCCCTTTATCATTCAAGTTGGGCATCTTCAAACGAAGAGTTAATAGGCATCTTCTAGGCGAGCGTGCTTAAATAGGCCTCATCGTCGCTTCCCATCAGGTGAGATGCAGCTTATTTTAGAAAAAAAAATGTGTGATACGTCATTATAATTACCGGCAAATAAGTTTTCGTTATCTGAAGAAGTGTTGATGAGCTGTGATGATCTATTAACACCACAAAAATTGAATTTCGCGCCACAATGACAACGTGACAAGTCTTCCTCACGCAGACGATGTTCTTAGACATGTTTTATCAAAATCAGTTAAGCCTTTTCACTGCGTTGGGGGTTTAAACTATGATAGAATAGAATAGAACATTCTTTATTGCACAAAACAAACAATGTAGGTACTTACATAGGCGATCTTAATGCTAAGAAGCATTCTCTACCAGCTATCCTTTGTGTATTGTGGATACATTTATGCAGGTGGTGCATATAACATATATGGAGAAGAAAAAGGTACTTTATGTAGGTATATTTAACACTAGCTGTCTCCCGTGGTTTCGCCCGCGTTATCCTCCTTTAGAGCAGGTTTTGATGTATATATATATATATAGATTATGCGCCACCTAGGGTGATAAATAAATATATAAATAATGCTGGACACAGTTCACACAACATTATCTAGCCCCAAGCTAAGCAGAGCTTGTGTTATGGGTACTAGATAACTGATATACTTAATACAATACATTACATAGATACCTAGATATTTTTATTATTCATAGAAAATACCCAGAACACCCTGAACAAATATCTGCAGATTGTACAAATATTTGCTCCGCGTCTGTGGCCTTTCGCCCGCCGCGCCACAGAGGTCGTCTGATAACTAGCTGTAGCCCGCGGTTTCGCCCGCGTTATTCTCCTTTAGATTTTGATGCATCTAATACCCACCAAATTTCATCAAAAGCAACAACAGCTAACAAACAAATTTACTCCTGCAGCCTGCTGCTTGCCTGGTGTTGTATTGGATAAATTCCAGTATTGAGGATACTATCGATATCCGTTAACATGACTACTCTTGCAGCAGCATGTACAATATACCAGGTGAGCAGCAGACTGCAGGAGTGATCTGGTTGCAGAATGTCTGTGATATCGGTGAAAATACTGGATAGCGTTCTCCCCCATTTCACCGGTATTCCAAATATTCGGTTGCCAGATTGTTTCTGCATTCTGCTGCTCGCCTGGTACATTGGATAAACGTTTGCCCCCGTTTCACCGGTATTCCAGATATTTTGACGACCTCTGTGGCGCGACGGGCGAAGCTTGGCCTGCGACGCAGGAGGTTGCGGGTTCAATTCACGCCTCGGAACAAATATTTGTGCGATCGCAGATATTTGTTCAGGGTGTTCTGGGTATTTTCTATGTATAATAAAAAATATAATCTATGTATATATTGTATTAAGTATATCAGTTATTATCTAGTACCCATAACACAAGCTCTGCTTAGCTTGGGGCTAGATAATGTTGTGTGAACTGTCCAGCATTATTTATTTATTTATTTATTTATTTGGTTACTAAATTACTCTTGCATTCTGCTGCTCGCCTGGTACATTGGTTAAAAAGTCTTCGCATTGCTGCAGCGCCCCGCGGTGTTTTCCGCATAGGTCTCGATTACTCCTGCATTTTGCTGCTCGCCTGGTACATTTGATAAACTGTCGCCCCCATTTCACCGGTATTCCAGATATTCGGTTACCAAATTGCTCCTGCATTTCTGCTGCTCGCCTGATACATCAAGTCCAAATTTCATCCAAATCTGTAAAGCCGTTTCAGCGTGAAGAGGTAACAAGCACACTAACACACACACAAACTTTCGCTTTTATAATATTAGTGAGATATTGATTTTTGACCTTAAATATCAACGGTATTCGAACATTTTAGAAAATTTTCGAACGATACCTCGAGTTTTTGAGGTTCTCGAACCTTCGAATTGAACCTTTCCGGATTTTTTGGATCTTTCTCGAATATCCTCGAATTATTCTTCATGAAAGAGGGTGAGGTTGGGACTACCATACCGTAAAACTTTCAGGCTGAGTTTGTTTATTTTTGAATTTTCCAGAAGGTTCTAGAACTTTCAGAATTTTTTCGAAGATTCTAGTACTTTTGAAAAACCTTCTTCATGGATGGGAGGGTTAGGGCTACCCTACGGTTAAACCGTTTTTGGGCTGCATTTGTTCGTTTTTGAGTTTTATCGGAACATATCGACATACCAACTTTATTTTATAATATATATTGATGTTTATTATTGGTAGGTAGCAATAAACTATAAATACGGGAGTAGCACAGTTAAAAACTATTATTCAACTTCGAATCATCTACCTACAAGTGTGTAGTGAAGCCAAAATGAAACTTTTATTTATTTTTGTAACTGCATTACTCTATGACTTTGGTAAGCCTTTTGTATTTATATTTACACGTCGTCTTCTGCAATTTTAAAAATCCCATCAATTCAGATTTTCAATTATTTATCTTAACCGAACATATTGGAACATAGTTCTTAGTTAGTGAACTGTTTTATGTTAGTGAAGTAATCATCAGAATTTAATCAAACTCTAAGGGGTATTTTTAATTTTATTGTTATCTAGCGCCTTATTTATATTTTGTTATTTAGTGTTTTATTTATAAGTAATTTATTGTACTAACATTAATTAATTTAAGTTATTTTTCTGTTACTAACCCAATACGGATCATTGGTCTGAAATGAAATAAAAATGTATATTATATTATTATACCACTCATTTATTAAAAATCTCGTAAAAAAATATATTTTTCACTATAAAGGAATACCTACTTACTATCTACAATAAATAAATAGTAAAAAACATTATGGTACAAAATGAAAATCAAAACGGGGAAACACCGACCGCGGAGCGAGGCCCAAACGGTCGGGGGCTATAGGGCTGCAGACAGAGGAACCTCCTGACTATGCGTGCCGAGTCCAGGAGTACCGCCTTCTGAATCTGACCCTTGATCCAACTATTTAGCGAGAGCTTCTTAAGGTACTGGTCGAAGCTCTTCGCAATCAGTCCATTCACTGGAACGACTATCGGGACGATAATCGTTGAATCCACAACCCACATGGCGGTAATCTCTTGAGCCAAGTCAAGGTACTTGCTTAACTTGTCTTTCTCGGCCTTCACGAGATTAGCATCATGCGGGATAGTGACATCAACAAGCATCGCCCGGCGTTCCGACCGGTCTACCAGCACGATATCAGGCTTATTGGCAACGATAGTCCTATCCTTGATGATAGACCGGTCCCAGTAGAGCGTGGCACGGGCATTTTCAAGAACTGGCTGAGGCACGTACTTATATTACCTTTACATCTCTCATATTCGGTAAGTAGGTCCTTATTACCCCCAAATGGGGCTTGTAGGTGACCAATTAGCGCTCTAGGGTAATAATGTAGCTAGAAAAGCCATAGGGCGGTAAGTAATTAAAAAAAAAAACTTCGCTCTTCAAAAAAGTTCGCGTACATCTAACCATCATACTGGCAATAGACATCATGCATTCAGCCCAATGACAAAAGAGGTCGCTTCGCTATTCAGCCATAGATTTAGTATTTGTACTAGATCTACAATCAGAGATCGAAGATGGAACCAAAAAAAATATGTGCACGTGTTGGTGAAAGTCTATGTCTGAGTTAAAAATAGTGTTGTCCTCGACCAACACTTTTACATTGTCGATAGAATTCATCATCCGTCCGTGATGTGTATGGTAGATAAATACATCTTAATGCAGATTAAGTCTTTCATGAAGAACACAGTTTGGCAGATTTGACGTCATAAAGAGAATAAGGTTCTTATTCCAATTTTGAATACAGTTAATAAATAAACCTTTATTATTTATTGACCCCTAAATATTACGGTTTTATTTATAGGTGGGATCTTAGAGTTTCCCTTTTAAATTTAAACTTAAAATGTTTGCTGCATATACCTAGTGGAGTTCTTATTTGAGTCCATCCCACTCCCACGCCCATATAATTTTTCACTCTGTTACTTTATCTATAGACAATTTGTTACCCCAAAGTTTATTATTTTTCAAGTGTAAACCACGCTTTATGGATAACATTAAATTTAAATGTAACCCAAAAATTCCGTTCTAGCGGGACTCGAACCCGCACCCTCGCCTGTCATCGGCGATGCCTTAAACAATTTAGCCATAGATCGAGCTATGACGCTGGAGACGAAATTTGTGGGCACTATCAACTCGGCTATAGCGCCAAGTTGATAGTGCTGTATCTACAGGTGTTTCATTGGAAACCTTCTATTCAAAGTTCGAAAGTAAAGGCATCGCTGATCACAGGCGAGGGTGCAGGTTCGAGTCCCACTGGAACGGAATTTTTGGGGTATATTTAAATTTAATTTGTTACCTATTATTTTATTAAGCAGAAATAAACAATATTTATTTATAAAAAATAAAAAATAAATATACCCTATCGGGGAAAAAGGCGTGTGTAATAATCAACAACGTAAATATTTACTCCAAAATATCTACTACACATACTGCAATAAAAACACCCGTGGTGCTTTAAAGTTACCTTTTCAATAGTCAATACAAAAACACACACCTCAATGTCCACCTGGTTATTATAGATTAAAAAAAATCGGTAAAATGTTAACAGAGCACACAAATTTACTCCAAACAAAGTAAACCTCCATTCTAGGATGGACAAAAATTTAATTAATAGGTAGGTATAGTGCGCGTCATGTAAAAAGAACGCTGGTGGTCAAGCTTCTACAGGCGTTCCAGCGTTCTTTTTACATGACGCGTAATATAATTGTACATTATTTGTAGTAAACTAGATAGGCACTCATTCAATGTATATACATCTCTCAAATAAGTAGAAAAGTAAGTAATCTCTTAAAAAGAACGCTGGAACGCCTGAAGAAGCTTGACCGCCAGCGTTCTTTTTACATGATGCGCATTATACAACGATATAGACTGCAACAGGACTATCGATATTTCTGACGTCATCACTTGGTCAAGCCCTATCGTATTCAAACATTTTTATATTTTACATAAAATATTGTTTATTTCTAGGTGCAGCAACGAAATATTATTAAAAAATATAAGGGAAAGTCCTAATCTACGAATGAAACTGGTTTTTAAGCCATTTACTAAAGCAGAATTGATAAAATAAGCAATACAATCGAACTACCAATAATCTCTTATTTACCTGTGAAACGTGTATTTTCCCGGATAATTACGTCTTGTATCTTCACAGTCACAAACTGAACACGACACCATTGTCATACAAAGTAATATTTGTTATTTAATAGTAAGATTACTAAAATAATTACAAAATTAGTTAAACTGCACAAGAGACCGTCCGGTACGCGCATGTACTCAAGCAAAACATATCACATTCAATACATTGTTGCTGTCACTTTTCTTCTTCCACGGGGTACATTTAAAAATGACTTCTCTCTCCCACGCTTCGTTTGTCTATTTAGCGTAGCGAAAAAATTCTACGTCTATGTATTCAGCCTTGTCTTCGTATGAGTATAATAGTCATCAATTTTAAATATCGAACGGCGAAGTTCAATTTCGAATTTCAAAAAAATAATTTAAATAAAGATGAAAAAAGGCGGGAATAGAAAACTTTGTTTTTGGGTTTTTTTTATACTTACGTGCTTATTAGGAAAAAACATGAGTTCTGCAAGTGATGAACATATAAGCTGCACTCCCGATTCAATGAAAATGGAAGCTGAAGCAGCAATTAACAATATTTTGCCTGAAAGTTCTAAAGAGAGATATTTGAAAACTTACAACGAGTTCATGAAGTGGCGAAAAGAAAAACGAGTAAAGTCTTTATCTGAGACTGTATTCTTAACATACTTTAGTGAGCTATCAAAAAAGCTGCAGCCATCTAGTTTGTGGTGCATTTATTCAATGTTACTAAACACGACATCAATATCAAGAACTTTTCAAAATGATCATCTTTTCTAAAAATGCAATCAGCTGGGCACAAAAGCAAAAAGTCAAAGGTTTTTACAGAGCAAGACGTGAAAACATTTATAAATGAAGCCCCTGATGACATATATTTAGCTGTTAAGGTACGTAAAATGTTTTATTCTTGTAATGCCGGTTTTTTTCTACTTACCTCACAATCGAGATGTAAAGCAGAGTAGTTAGCTCGGGTGTAAGCATCAATGGCACCCTCGAACTATAGGCGCCCTCGCTGTGATGCCTTACAGCCCTTGGCTACTAATCTACTATTACTTACTGTAGTGTATGCTCTGTGGCATACATGCACTGTCTCGTGTGCTCCTGTGTGGGTATGGAACGGTCACTGTAACGCGAGTCACAGGCGAGAGTACAGGTGAAGTTACTACCAAGATACACGTGGGCATTGCCGAGCCAGTGAGGGACTTACGGAGTTGTAGGAGGAGATAAGACATTCTCTACACTTACTTACTTAATATTATAATTATTGTTATTGTACAAAAAGAATATTTAACGCATGATATAGGTACTTACTTCAATATCATCTAGTCCCATTTGTTACCCTAAGGTGCAAGCCAGACACAAGCGGTGCGGGCGCGGGCGTGCCATAAGCGCACCTCTTCTATCTGTTTTGCACCACGTCCTTCTTCTACATTTTGTATGAAAGAACATTGGAAAGGCGTCGAGACGGCACACCACGGTTGCGCCACGGTTGCACCGAAGGCGTACCGCAGGCGCGCACCCCCCTACCACTTCGCCCACACCCGCCTGTTGTATTTGAATACCACCGATACACTGTCCCGTCGTGAGCGTGCCACGGGCGCGCCCGATACGCGCCGGTAGCGCACCCGATGCGCGCCGGCAGTGCGCCCGCTAGCGCGCCCGATGCGCGCCGCGCCTCTTGTGTCTGGCTTGCGCCTTAGATCTGTGACAATTTTTTTTCCCATATGTCACCCCTGGCGGCATGTTCTAACTTATAGATTCCAAGTCCAATCAACAAGCAGGTTTTAGTTCTATAGTTTTTTATTCTATTATTTTTGTATTAAAAAAAACTTGTTTACGCTTGATACACACCTGACTTTTCAAAAAGGCACAGGAGACGTTTCGTCTTTATGTCTCAGGGTGGCGGGCGCAGTGCAATGCCACATAGGGCACGTCCTAGGTGGACGTGACCTATGAGGTAATGCGTTGTCAAAGGCATTCACAAAGTATAACAAAAAAGTACCTATATTCGTAAGTCAAGTTGTAAGTTGTAAGTAAGTCTTATAAAACATATTATAATGTACTCGTACCTAACTTTTTATACAAGTTGAAATAATTTAAAAAAAACTCCTATATCCTGTAACGACTACTTTAAATATCTGTTGATTGGTCTGAAGTATGTCTACCTAACAACTGCATTTCTGGGCGAGACTCTGGGTCCGTGGGGTACCGGGGCCCTTCGCGTTTACAAAATTCTTTCAGGGCGTCTGGTCGAAGCGACGCGTGACCCGAGAGCTGGCTCTTATCTGGCTCAACGCATTAGTATTGCCATTCAGCTTAGCATTGCAGCCAGTAGGTATCTCAAAGACGCTTCTATCTGGTAGTGATTTGGATCAGTCGAGCTACCTTTAGATCGTTAGCAGTGGGCTTCAGGTAGCACAACTGTTTCACTTGTGCACAAGTGCTTGGGGTTCTGCAAGGAGAATGTGTGAGAGGGATGTCTGATATTTTGTGCTGCGAGGAGAGTGTGTGAGAGGGATGTCTGACATTTTGTGCTGCGACGAGAATGTGTGAGAGGGATGTCTGACATTTTGTGCTGCGATTAGAATGTATGAGAGGGATGTCTGACATTTTGGTCTGCGAGGAGAATGTGTGAGAGGGATGTCTGACATTTTGGTCTGCGAGGAGAATGTGTGAGAGGCATGTCTGACATTTTGTGCTGCGAGGAGAATGTGTGAGAGGGATGTCTGACATTTTGGTCTGCGAGGAGAATGTGTGAGAGGCATGTCTGACATTTTGTGCTGCGACGAGAATGTGTGAGAGGGATGTCTGACATTTTGGTCTGCGAGGAGAATGTGTGAGAGGGATGTCTGACATTTTGTTCTGCAAGGAGAATGTGTGAGAGGGATGTCTGACATTTTGTTCTACGAGGAGAATGTGTGAGAGGGATGTCTGACATTTTGGTCTGCGAGGAGAATGTGTGAGGGGGATGTCTGACATTTTGACATACATATATCTATTGCTTGCTTTTATTGTTAAGGTTTTATTTTTATCATTATTTATATTTGTCATTTTATTTGATTTATTAATATTTGACTTTTTTCACTTACTTTTTTGTTTTTTGATTCGATTTGGTTATTGTTTAATTATTACATATTTTAGATAATGTTTTTCTCTGTGTCAATCTTTAATGTACTTATTATGTATTCTGCTAAAATAACTGTGTATTAATAAGAAATTAGCGTAACTGGCCCAGGCCGTACTAGTTGTATAAATAAATATAAATATAATATTTTGTATATAGGTACCTTTTTGCATTAGTTTTATTATTATTTATGTAAATAAATGCATTAAACATTTGCAATACCTATGTTACATAATTAATGATATTTGATTTGTTTTATTTATTTTATTATTATTTTTGTTCAGTTTGTGCTGATGATGATCCGGTGGTCTACAAGCTTGAGGAACAGCAGTACCATTACATCCCTGATGATGAGGGGGTGAACCATTTGGTGGACTTCTGGGTAAAAAAGAGCGACCTGATGAAAAGACCCCTCTACTCACCTGAGACAGAAAATAGCTACCACCTGTATACCATGAATGGGTAAAAATATAATTTCGAATATGAAACTACTTCTAAGTTAGGAACTTTTCCCCAATACAAGATTTTATAATATTAGTGATCGTAACCATGGGCTGATCAAAATGAGCCTAAACACGGCCAGTCTACTATTATCCATCGAGGAGTTCCGTTGTCCACCTTCCGTCTCCATCATCAGATCAGGTTGCTGACACCATCATATTGTATTGTCATCGGAACTTGACAGGTATGCCAAATTTTAGCTCAATCGGTTGAGGATAACTGCTTTCAAATTAAGTTGCAAGATTCCACCCGGACATATTATATTGCAAGGTTTGCTACAAGTCTACCTGTAGGTATTACGGTCTTATCTATGAAACAATTTATTCCAGAAGACCAGAAGCCCAGTTCTCATAATCTTAAATAGTAAATGAAGTTCGGATCATGTTGCGATCTAGTGTCGATGTCACAAACGTCAAAAATGTTATTCTGCTCACCTGACAATACAACGCGGAATGTGATTATATCGAAATGTGACTGTAACTTGAATGTTTAAAAGTTCAGAGAATTCTCTCTTTCACTCTTTAAAATTATTATATACTGCTATCCTACTCGTTGTCATGTCTACAATGTCACTAAATAACTAATATAAATTACAATACAATAATATCTAAAATAAATACTAAATTTTAAAGCAGTTATCCTCAACCGATTAAGATGTTTTTTTTCATACCTGTCAAGTTCCGATTACAATAAAATATGATAGTGACAGCGAGCTGATCTGATGATGGAGATGGAAGATGGACAACGGAACTCCTCGATGGATATATTAGATTAGCCGTGTTTAGGCTCATTTTGATCAGCTCAGCATATAAAATAAAGTCGTGTTAGTTACTCTGTTTATAACTCAAGAACGGCTGAACCGATTTGGCTGAAAATTGGTGGGCAGGTAGCTTAGAACCAGGAGACGGACATAGGAGCGGGAAGAGGGGGGTCTGTTTTTCACCGGGGGCTACCCGTGCGAAGCCGGGGCGAGTCACTAGTTAAATATAAAAATAAATGCAGATATTTGTTCAGGGTGTTTTGGGTATTTTCTATGTATAATAAAAAATATTTATCTATTTAATGTATTGTACTTATTAAACGTTGCATTGTATGTTGTATTTTAAGTATATCAGTTATCATGTACCCATAACACAAGCTCTGCTTAGCTTGGGGCTAGATAATGTTGTGAAACTGTCCAGCACTATTTTAATTTTAATGATAACTTAAATTGTGTTAATAAATATTATCTTTTGGTTCGAACAGCAACTTACAAGAACACGAGGAGATAGTTTATAAAGAGGATGCGTCGTTGGAAAACAGTAGATTCAACGCTGAGGAAACAACGTACTGCATTATTCACGGCTGGAGGAGCTCTTCTAAAACAGACTTCGCAACAGAACTTACTAGTGGTGAGTGTTTTATTAACTGCGGGAATGACGGAACAGCCCAACCGCTGCCTTTAGGCGTGGATATAACTGCGTGAATGACGGAACAGCCCAACCGCTGCCTTTAGGCGTGGATATAACTGCGTGAATGACGGAACAGCCCAACCGCTGCCTTTAGGCGTGGATATATGTTTTTTTTTTGTTTTTTTTTATACTACTTCAATGACGGAACAAGCAGATGGCCCACCTGATGTTAAGCGGTTACCTCTGCCTATGAACAGTGCATTACCTCATAGGTCACGTCCACCTAGGACGCCCCCTATGTGGCATTGCACTGCGCCCGCCACCCTGAGACATAAAGATGAAAAGTCTCATGTGCCTGTAATTTCTTGCCTGAAGCTAGCTCGTTCAAATAGCTGTAAAGTAAAGTAAAGTAAAGTAATGTTTATTAGCTTAACTAGTTGGCGGTACATTAATAAGGTTTACGTAAACAAATAGCTTAATTAAGTAGCTTTGTTTTATACAGCGTTACTAACAAATATTAAGTTTGTACCAATTTAAGCTCTATTCTATTAATATTCATTAACTTTTTTGACTTAGCCCCTTCTCACATTACGATACGCACAGGCGATTCAAGTATCCTAAAGGTATCCTGCAAGTCTCGGAGACCAGTCGCCGCCTACATCTCACATACATTTGAATGCAGGCTAGTGTGCGAGCCTGCATGTACTAGTCGCCGCCAAGTATCTCACATACATTTGAATGCAGGCTAGTGTGCGAGCCTGCATGTACTAGTATGTAATCCTTTATTAAAACTTGTACGTTAGTATTATTCCTTACTCTGTGATTAAAACTGAGGCTGTGCGTATCGTTATGGGAGAAGGGCTTGACCTAACGTACAGTTGAGATACTTTTGGTTATTAATAATATGTGTTAAGATAATGAAAAAGCGAATTTAATTTCTTGCGTAGAAGTTGTAAGAAAGTAATGAAGCTTGTTGTGTTTTGTTGCAAATGCAATGAGTTGATTTATCTAATTATTAAGAAGTACATTGCTTCCCAACTTCTAAAAATATGTTCTTCAGAAAAATTGGACAAAAACAATATTTAGAACCGTACTAATTACTTCCTTGAACGGCCTTGGTTCATTTATTTTTGACCTGGGCCAACAACTATTCGTCACTACACCATTTTTTGTGCTACTTTCATCTTCCTTACTCCGAGGGTAAACTCGTCACTACCAACATTTTCTCAGGTGTACTTCGAGGGTAAACTCGTCACTACCAACATTTTCTCAGGTTTACTTCGAGGGTAAACACGTCACTACCAACATTTTCTCAGGTTTACTTCGAGGGTAAACTCGTCACTACCAACATTTTCTCAGGTTTTGTCCGTTGCCACTTTCTTTGTTTTTTTTAATTTTTTATAATAGGTACTGAATGACGGAACAAGCAGATGGCCCACCTGATGTTTAGCGGTAACCTCTGCCTATGAACAGTGCATTACCTACCTCATAGGTCACGTCCATCTAGGACGCACCCTATGTGGTATTGCACTGCGCTCGCCACCCTGAGACATAAAGATGAAAAGTCTCTTGTTCCTGTAATTTCACCGGCACCCTTCAAACCGGAACACAGCAATGCGAGCACTACTGCTTTGCGGCAGAAATAGGTATGGTGGTAGTACTTCCCCGGACGAACTCTTTCACAAAAAAGCTATACCTAAAACAAAAAAAAAATTACTTATCTTTTTTAACTTATCTGTAGCTTATTTGTTGTAATTTATCTGTAATAATAAAATTAACACTGAGGAAGGTTTGAAAAAAAAAATGGCATTGTTCACTTTCTCACAGCAGCCTCGCATTCCGTTTTTTTATTTTTTTCGAATAGATTTACTTTCTTTTGATCTCCTTGGGTCATAACTGTGCGTTACCGGGCTTTTGGTGAGCGCAGATGGCGCTCAACCTGCAAAGTTAGGTTGGGGCAACTAGCACAAGGGCACCACTTAGGTACAGACCTCGGCTTGAGCTGCTGCTGGTTTGAGAGGAACGGGCAAAACGCCCCGGAACATGCTTGTACCGGTTTAGGCGTAAGGTACAGAAGGTACTTAGAAGGTTCGTCGACCTCGCCGGCGAGGTTGGTGCAAAGGTGGAGTGTTGTCTGGATACGGTAATGATACACTATCATCGGTATCACCAAGAACATGCCTTGGTCTACGGAGGGACTTTTCTGTTTATGTTCTGTAAAATGTTATATTGTCAACAGCAATCCTCGAAGCTGCTCCGGAGTCGAACGTGATTGTGGTGGACTGGAGCAAAGGCTCTGGTTCCATCTACTACCCAACGGCCGTCGCCAACACTCTCCCTGCTGGTAAGTACATTTATATCAGTGCGAATAATCAAGCTCGCAGATTAACTCGATTTATAGACGCATTGGCCTTTATTGAAAGTATACAAGGTACGCACAGGGCGGGACTGCTCACGTATAGTTCCAAATTGTATTATGTTGGGGTATAACGTAAAATTACCAATCTTAGATTAGATTTTCAACTGACTAAATCAAGTACAATATTCAAATTAAAAATATGCATAGATACTACATTATAGTGCCAAGGGATCACCCAGACAGAAACAAGATAGGACAATATTTTAACGACAGAAAAAAAAAAAAAAAACGTCTATTTTTTGCCTCGATTGCTATTCGATTGTTTATTAAAATGGTCCATATTATTGGAGAAATAAAGTCAATACAACAAAACCGAGGGTTTTCTCTAGGGGTTTTGTAAAATTATCTATATTTTACGAGATATTTAATAAAAACCGCATTTTCAAGCGGCGCCAGGCGTTTTTTTGTATGAAGTTCTCTGTTGGGGTTGGCGCAGTCTTTACCATAACTATTTTTAGAAACTATAAGGTATACGATTTCTGCGTAATGGTCGCGTATACTTTCTGAAGCTAATTCAGTGAATTAGTTAAGAGCACAGATCAAATAAACCGTAAATAATCCGTGTTATACAAGGCTAGAACCAATATATTCTAACGAGTGACAATACGACATGGATTTAAAACACTAGAGAACAGTGATCACCACGTGCGCTGCGAGCGAGCCGAAGGCGAGCGTGGCCCGGCAGGGCCCGCAGAACCGACACCTGCACGATAATACACAATAGCTTTAAACCAATAAAAACATCTAAATGTTATATATTGAAAAAAAAAATTAGGACACGTTATTGGAAATTATAAGCTGTAAGAACGTAATAACCATGTATAGTTTCAAAGAAGTAATCAAATTTGTAAAAATTAAAAAACCCTCAACGCAATGAAACGGCTGAACCGATTTTGATCAAACATAGCTAAGAACACTCCCGACAAATTCACCTTTCAAACAAATAAAAACGAAATCGGTTCATCCGTTCGGGAGCTACGATGCCACAGACAGACACACACACACAAACACACACACACACACACACATCAAACTTATAACACACGTCGTTTTTGCGTCGGGGGTTAAAAATAGTTATGGTTAATACAATTTGAAACTATCACACTGAGCCTCTCGCTGAGGGGAGGGGGAGGGGGGGGGGGGCTGATATACCGTCCCTATACTAACGCACACAAACAACACTTGATACAATGACATTGATATTTCTTTTGCAGAAACGCTATCTTAATTTACAATAGTCACGTCATTTATCAAATTCAATCCACGGAATATTACCATTTCTCTGATAACTATTTATGTATTTTAATTTTAAATAGGTTTCCGGAAAGTTCTTTGAGTCCTTCAGGGAGATTATTATACATTTTTGCTGTCATAAAGTTGGGATTTTTCTTAAAGAGTTTTTTTACATTACTGGAGATAGAGCCTATTATTTGTTTGTGTTCGCAGTTGGAGAGAACGCCCGTCTTGGTTTGTTTCAAATAATGCTGGGTTTTGTTTTACTAAAATAGCTATTGTTTTATGCATTGACACGGTAGAGTTAGTAAATGTAGCTTCTTAAATAGCGGTTGTTCTAAATAATGAGCTGAACAAATAGAACGTATGCATTTCTTTTGTAATTTAAACGCTCGGTCTGTATCCGCTGAGTCACCCCATAACAGTAGCCCATACTGTAGAACAGATGCCACATACCCGTGGTACGCCTGGAGGGCTGTCTGAAGGGAGACTACTTGTCAGGTACGCTTTAGAGCACAAACAATACTGTTTAGTTTTGTGCAGAGCTCGTTTATGTGGAGTTTCCAGCTACACGTTTACTCCAAGTTTTAAAGATTCCACTTCTTCAATGATTTTGCCCTGATAGCTTGCACTAAAATGTATAGTTTTTCCATTAAAAGCATGAAATGTTGATTAAGTTACTTCTCGGAATAAGGTGCCCAAATAATGCAGTGCAGTGATAGTGCCCGTCTGTTTATTATTTTTACTTCTTTATTGTTTTTTTTAACTTCTGGTATGACCAAACAAGCATATGGCCCACCATATGTTAAGCGGTAACATCTGCCTTTAACAACGTAGGTCACGTCCACCTTGGCCGCGCCCTATGTGGCACTGCACTGCGCCTGCCACCCTGAGACATAAAGATGAAAAGTTTCGTGTGCCTGTAATTTCACCGGCACCCATGCCCTTCAAACCAAAACACAGCAATGCGAGCACTACTGTTTTGTGGCAGAAATAGGTGTGGCTGTACTTCCCCTGAAACTCTCTCACAAAAATGCTTTACTGCTACAGAATAGTATTATTTGATCTGTGCTACTACTAAAAAATGCTTTTGTATGTTTTTTTCAGGTGTAAGCGTAGCCATATTTATAAAATGGGTGATCTCTGTAACTGGGGGGAGCCTGTCATCTTACCGGCTCATAGGCCACAGTCTCGGCGCCCAGCAAGCAGGCATCGTGGGCAGAGAACTGGGCGGAGAACTGCCCTCTATCGTGGGTAAGATGATGTCTACGCCTCGATCAAATCAAATCAAATACATTTATTTCGAGCAAAACTCATAAAGGAAAATACGTACACACATACTCAATAAAAACCTTAAAAAGTAATTGGATTGCTGGGCAGGTGGCGCTCGCAGCAGTGCCTTGTAAAATTGCAATCCACCCTAGCAGCAATCATTGCCAGCACGGTGTTGGAGCTGGCCCGCAACCTGCGCACCAGGGACGTGACGCGTGCGCATGGTGGCGTAGAAACAGTCGACCCGCGCTGCCGCAAACATCCCCAATGCGCTGCAGTAGCGGGGCAGCCCCAACACCGCCCTGAATGCATTGTTGTACTGGTCGCGGATGGCGCCGTACGTCGCGAGCGTATACTTCGCCCACAAGCTGCACGTATACAGAGAGGTACAGTATGCTCGAAACAATGTTAGCTTCACCTCCTCTCAGCTACGCGGAAACCTCCAGGCAACCATATTCGCTCGCACCGACAGCGCCCTCCGCTCCCGTTCGATTCGAACCTTGGAATTCGGCGAACCAACTAGTTATTTGTGCAACAAGGGGCCAAAGTTAGCATTTACTTCTTTGTTTTGAATCCCGAGTAAGCGAACGATTCAAAGACACGAGTGTTAAATAACTTTGGCCTCGTGTGACACATATCACTTTTCACCTCGGCAGCGAGAAACTAAAGCTAAAAGAAATACAACATAGGCAATAAAAACTAACCCACAGGTATATTTGTAGTCTCACCTCAAACAATGATGCACCTTCTCTCTTGCACGCAGTGCCCTCACACCTGCACACTGAAATACCTTTACGAAGCCACTGATAATGCCATAGCCGTGGCAGAGTACGGCTCCAAATGGTATTTTCCAATAGTTCCACACGAATCACTTTATTCCCTAGGGAGTTTCATACAACTTTATGTCCCTCAAGAGATAATGCTTTACTTTACGCTGAGATTGCATGATGTATAATTGGACATTGTCGAGCAGGTGGTTAGAAAATTAATTTCGGAAATTCAAATTATTTGCATAATTCTTGGAAACAATATATTCACAAATGAGACATTAAATTTAATACTAAAACTAAGATACTAAAGCAAAACTAAAATAAAATAAAAACCTACCTATCAGATCAGCAAGCCGTCACCCGATAGCAGCGTGCCAAGAATGCTGGCTGCATTGCCACGCTGAATGGCAATGCTTTGAATTTGCATAATTTGAATTGTTATTTTTAACCCCCGATGCAAAAACGACGGAGTGTTATAAGTTTGATGTGGCTGTGTGTGTGTCTGTGTGAGTGTGTCAGTGTGTGTGTCTGTGTGAGTGTGTCAGTGTGTGTGTCTGTGTGTGTGTATTTGTGTGTGTCTGTGTGTGTGTCTGTCTATGGCATCGTAGCTCCCGAACGGATGAACCGTTTTTCTTTTTTGTTTGAAAGGTTGTTTGAAGGTTTGTTTGAATTAGTCATGATTGTTCTTAGCTATGTTTGAATAAAATCAGTTCAGCCGTTTCATTGCGATGAGGGTTTTTTAAATTTTTACGAAATTATTTTTTTTTACTTTTATGCAGCACTGGACCCCGCGTTACCGGGCTGGAAACGAAGCCCGAACTTGTTCAGAAGTACCGACGCTGAAACCACGCAAGTGATCCACAGCAGCGGTGGAATACTAGGCTTCCTGGAACCCCTTGGGAAATACGACTTCTACCCCAACAAAGGGATGTCCCAGCCGGGCTGCATACTATCAAGCTGCGACCACAAGAGGTAAGTGACCTAGGCAGGACTTATGACCTGACGGTGTCTATCACAGATATCTAGATACAATAGTGGGAGCGGCTCGTAGAAAGTACTGGGATTACGGCACTTCGTATTAGAATTGGGACACTTCGTATTAGAATCGGGATACTTCGTATTAGAATTGGGACACTTCGTGTTAGAATCAGGACACTTCTTATTCGAATTGGGACACTTCCTATTAGAATCGGGACACTTCTTATTTGAATTTGGACACTTCGTATTCGAACTGAGACACTTCGTGTTAGAGTCAGGACACTTCTTATTCGAATTGGGACACTTCGTATTAGAATCGGGACACTTCTTATTTGAATTAGAACACTTCGTGTTAGAATCAGGACACTTCTTATTCGAATTGGGATACTTCGTATTAGAATCTCGACACTTCGTATTTGAATTAATACACTTCGTATTCGAATTAGGACACTTCGAATTCGAATTAGGACACTTCGAATTAGTAGAATGGAAACTACCGTGGCTTGGTATCATTTTATAAAAATTACGACTATACACCACGTACTATATCTGTAAAGGGAACGTACAAAAATGTTCTACCTGTTCATAAGTTTATTGAGAAAAAAATACTTTTCAATACAAGCTTTTATAAAGTTAGTGATTGTTACCGTGTGCTGATCAAAATGAGCCTAAACATGGCCAGTCTACTATTATCCCTCGAGGATTTCCGTTCTGCCCCTTCCGTCTCCATCATAAGATCAGCTCGCTGTCATTATAATATTGCATTGTCTTCGGAACTTGACAGGTATGCCTAATTTCAGCTAAATGCTTTTTGCAGTCTACTGCAAGTTTCCACCCGGACATACATTATAAAGCTTGTAATAATAATAATAATTAGAGAGAGAGAATGTACATCCCGCGGAAGGATGGAGGACGGGACTATTTAAATGCCAAGACTCTACACAACCGCGAGGTGTGCAGTCTCAAGGTATACTTCCACCACGCCGAGTGCAAGATGCATCACGATGCCGTTGCAGTTGACAAGAACTTTAGTCCGCTCTCCTTAGGAAACGAGAACTGGCGCAATGTTAAAGAACTCCCTTTTCCGCATTCGAACTCTATGGGCGGTCCATTATGCGTGAGAGAACAGGCGCAAACCATCAGCCCTAAGCACTCGGGACCGCAAGACCGTATGGGAGAGCAAGGAACTGCAAGGGCGGTTTTACAATGCCCTCACAGGACCCGATGTAGATCTGCTCGTCTTCAGTGAACTGACTACGTTTCAGAGATCTCTTTGGGGAAACCGAGGGTTTTGTCTGTGCGATTATGGATGAAGTTATCAAGACGAACAACTATCGAAAGTACATCATGAAGGATGGGACGGTTGATATCTGTAGAGCATGTCACCGTCCCGGAGAGTCCCTCAGGCATGTGCTTTCGGGTTGTTCGCATCTTGCTAACTCAGAGTATGTGCTCAGACACAACCAAGTAGCCAGAATCACCCACCAGCAACTTGCTCTCCGATACGACCTTGTGGGACCTGAGGTGCCGTACTATAAGTACGTGCCTCAGCCGGTTCTTGAAAATGGCCGTGCCACGCTCTACTGGGACCGGTCTATCATCACGGCTAGGTCTATTGTTGCCAATAAGCCTGATATCGTGCTGGTAGATCGGTCGGAACGCCGGGCGATACTTGTTTATGTCACTATCCCGCATGATGCTAATCTCGTGAAGGCCGAGAAAGACAAGTTAAGCAAGTACCTTGACTGGGCTCACGATATTACCGCCATGTGGGATGTGGATTCAATGATTATCGTACCGATAGTCGTTTCAGTGAATAGACTGATAGCGAAGAGCTTCGACTCGCTAAATGGTTGGATTCAGAAGGCGTTACTCCTGGACTCGGCACGCATAGTCAGGAGGTTCCTGTCTCTGCAGCCCTAGCCCCCGACCGTTAGGGCCTCGCTCCGCGGTCGGTGGTTCCCCGTTTAGACATACATTTTTTACTACAATGTTTTTTATATTTTTATTTTTTAGATAGTATTCCTTTGTAGTGAAAAATATATTTTTTACGAGATTTTGAATAATTGAGTGAGATAATAATTTAAAAAAACTGTTTTCGACTGAACATTTCGGGTTGGTCTTGGACTGTCTAGAACACAATTTGACTACATTTGATGTTTGCCTAGAGCTTAAAGTGACTACTGCATAATGGGTCGAACACTCAAATGTACTAAAACACAAATTGACTAGTACCGAAAAAACCTAGAACAAATTTTGCCTACTGTTGTCTTTTGTTTTTGAATGTACAGGCGATGTCAAAAATTAAAATACAGCACTATGTCATAAATTATAGATATATGCATATGGCCAGCAAATTAAAGTAAAAAGAAAAGTCACTCCGTCACTTAAATAACTTAAAAATAATTTCAATCAACTTCTAAACGACTTGGAATTGTGTACTTTTTCTTTCACCTAAATGTCGGCATATACTTCATATTCAAGTTGAACGTATGATTCTGTGGTGCGACGTGTTTTCACGTTGCAAATAATTGTTTTTCGTGATTTTCACTTGCTTTTCGTTGCGCGAGCGCTATCTTGTCACTTTCTAACTTACCTGAACTTTAATGAGTTAGACAGAATTTGGCTGTTACATGCGCCTTAATATCAAAAAGAATTATGACACCTTGCATTAATATTAATTCAGGTCTTGGGAGTATTACAAGGAGTCAATCACGAGCGGAGGATTCATGAGTTCTTTGTGCGAAGATTACAAGGACGCGCTCCAAGGACACTGCTTCTCATCGGTCGCTCTGGAAATGGGCGGACTAACGCCATCTACTGGGTAAGAACGTTTATTTTATTCATCTTGAAACTAGAGAGAAAGAACAGAGGCCGTACACAAAGTAACATTCTAATAGCGATGTCGCTTGTAGAAAAGCCAACAATGACTCTTCCCGCCATTTTCGAAAAGAGACGTTGTCTACTTTTATTTTTTTTCTTTTGCTAGTGTTTTCTTGAGTTGTTTTGTGTTATTTTGGTGGCATTTTAACTAGTGTAGCTCGTTTAAAAAGCACAAGTGTAGTGAAATGAAATGGAAGTGAATTGCGTGACTTTTGAAATTGGTGGAAATTGTCTACCAAAGTTTTAGTAAAATTGGCCACCGTTTTACTAAGACATGACTCGACTGTGACTTTGACGACTTGGAAGGAGTGTAACGTTGCAAAATATATTGAAAATAGATAGTGATAATACAGATACTTACTTGAAAATGGCAAATGCACAAGGCGTGCGGCGCCAATTATAAAGAAAAAAAAAAAAAACAACAACAATGTATGAGATTGACGTAAGCTATCAAAATATCACGTGGTCTATTGTATTGCATTACGACTGTAGAAATGGAATCGCTACGAAACGAATGACACTTGGCTAGGCCTGCAGGCTCTTTCAGCCATTTTCGAAAAGAGACGTCGCCTCTTTTTACTTTATTTATTTTATTAGTGTATTTTTGAGTTATATTGTGTTATTTTAGTGACCTTTTAACTAATGTTGCTCGTTTAAAGAGCACAATGTAGTGAAATAGAATAGAAGTGAAATAAAGTTAATTGCGTGATTTTTCAAATTGGTGGAATTTGCCAACGGCTACTGACTGTTACTTTGATGAATTGGAGGGAGTGCAACGTTGCAAAACTAAATTACAATAATTAAACTTGCAAATCGCAAATGCGCAAGCCGTGTTGCGCCAATTATAAAGAAAAAACATAAAGAACGCACGATATTATGCGGTACCCTCTGCCTATGAACAGTGCATCACCTCACAGGTCAAGTCCACCTAGGACGCACCCTGTACGACATTGCACTGCGCCGCCCTCACACATAAAGATTAAAACTCGCATGTGCCTGTAATTTTACTGGCAATGCAATGGCAGTGCGAGCACTACTGCTTTG
This sequence comes from Operophtera brumata, assembly GCA_932527175.1. Lineage (NCBI taxonomy): Eukaryota > Metazoa > Arthropoda > Insecta > Lepidoptera > Geometridae > Operophtera > Operophtera brumata. Next base: position 26,308,157 of record OW052239.1, on the reverse strand, counting down.
CGGCAGAAATATATATGGCGGTATTACTTCCCCGGACGAACTCTTTGACAAAAAGGTCTTTGTTCATTTTATGTTTTTTTTTACAGACAACCCGGCGCCTACTTCCTTAAGACCAACGATGGGCCTCCATTTTCGCAAGTGTTCGCACCAACATACCAAAACCATGAAGAGCTGTAATTAGTACATAACTTACTTTTTGGTGGCGCTTCAGTGGCACAGTGCAGATCGGCTCCATAAACTTTTTGATTAAAAAAATAGTTAAATGCAATTAAACCGTGATTTTGATGTATAAATAAATAGATAGACAAGTAATTATTGTGTGTGAACGTTATCATAAAGAAATATATAAAACTGATGATTATAATACGTGGTAACAATTGTGTGAGTGACATAGTGATTATTTTATAAACAAAGTGACAAAGTGCATGAAAAATAATATAACTTTTCGTTTTTGGATAATAGAAACAGTTTAAACGATTTGTATTTAAAAAGTGACAATAATTGTCTAAAAAGAGTGATAAATTGTACTGTTTGTAAAAAAGTGGAAATTGACGGTTGCAAAATAATGAAATCGGACCATAAGTTAACTGGTTTCATATACAATACATTACTATCATCGATTCACTAATTTCGACCTTTCCCTAAACTCTCTTGTTTGCCGTAAGGCATTCTTCACCGGCTGTGGTTCTTGAACCCCTGGTTCGAAACCATCCGATACACGTCTTCTTTTTGTGTTCGGAAGTTATACAAGATTTACGGATAGCCACCGCATCACGCCATCTACCGAGGAGGACATCCAGTTTACGACAGACTCGAACCAAAACCACCATAACCAACTATCATAAAGGAGTTCCAGTTAGTTTCCATAAACAGTTACAGAGGTCGCGCTTAATTTAAAGTAGCTTATAGTACAGTACTGACAATGGATGAGCTCATGCAAGCAATTATTGCAATTGGTAAACAAATTAAGGAAACGGATAGTAAACTCTAGTCGAAGATAGACTCTATCGACGAGAAGTTGTGTAATTTCAACTTAGAATTAGAAAATTTAAAGTTGAGCCACGAGAAACAAGAGGAGCGCTTAGACTACTTAGAAAAAGAAATAAGGATACGCAATGTCGTGTTCTTCGGAATATCAGACGAGGAAAAGTCCTACTTCGAGCTCGAGGAAGTGATATTGAAAATCATAACTGAAAAATTACTAGTGGAATGCGATAAAACCGAGGTCCAGCACGTTCGACGTATCGGAAATAAGGGTGATAAGCCCAGACCCATTATTTTGGGCCTTAGAACCTACGGAAAAAAGGTACAGATTCTGAAAAATAAAAATTAATTGATAGGAACTAGTCTCTATGTTAAAGAAGATTATCCCCCGAAAGTTTTACAGGAAAGAAAAAATCTACAGGAACAACTGAAAACTGAAATAGAAGGGGGGAAAAAGGCCTTTATTAAATATAACAAATTGGTTGTAGTAAATGAAAAAAATTGTACACCTAAAATGTCTGACATAGATAATAGGAACAAAAAAAGGACTCTACCCAGCGAAACCAGCCCAAATACGATCAATGTAGAAGGTTGTAGAGCAAAGAAAAAATATAAAACAGTAATGGAAAATTAAAATATCACAAAGTACCTGTCGATTCAAAATATAAAGCAACCACGAAAGAAACAACAAGAGGACATCAGAGAATCATAGCAACTAGTGCCACCTCCTCGAAAACCTAAAAAAATACGAATTCAAGAAAAACCTGCCTCTCCCAATATGGCTGGTCCCCACGGGAAGAGTAGACCAAGACCCTCCAACCTAACTAAAATTGATGAAATTGCCAACGAAAATGAAAATTCACGGACACGTTTAGTTTAGCCCAACAAAGAAGCGACTGGAAAGGTATGGAGGAGGCCTTTGCCCAAAAAATGGGCAGCCCCACAGTAAAGATAATTTTTAAAGAAATTTTTAATAATGTATTGATCACAAAAGGAACGGAAGAAGGTGAAGAAAGCAAGATAAGTTGATCAGAAATAGATGATGTTAATTAAACTTACATGCTTAGTATAATATATTTAATAATTGTAATGTGTGTTAGCTAGCTTATTTTATAAATAATTATGAGTGTAAGCCCAAACTAATGATAAAATGTTTTTAATCAGTAGTGGGACTTTCAACTCATCAAATTAATTGAATGTTATTATTATTTGTTATTAAGGGAAATAAATGGCTTTTATTATTATCTCACTTATTTATTCTAAATCTCGTAAAAAAAAATATATTTTTTCACTATAAAGGAATACTATCTACAAAAAATAAATAGTATAAAAAACATTATAGTAAAAAATATAAATCTAAACGGGGAACCACCGACCGCGGAGCAAGGCCCAAACGGTCGGGGGCTAGCGTGTTATTTAGTCTTTCAAGTCTGTGTATTTACTTAGTTTTTCGGCTATTGTAGTCTGTAAATTATGCGTGTTGGGGATGGCGATGTCGATAAGTTGTGCAGTCTTATGTTCTTTGTCAATAACTGTAATGTCTGGTCTATTGTAATGTACAGTCTTGTCAGTGAGTATGGCTCTGTCAAAGTAAAGTTTGTGGGTCTGATTCTCAAGAATACTTTCAGGGTTGTATTTGTAGTATGGTAATGAAGGGGTTGTAATGATTTTGTGTTGAATAAATAAATAAATAATAATAAATAATGCTGGACAGTTCACACAACAAAGCTAGCCCCAAACTAAGCAGAGCTTGTGTTATGGGTACTAGATAATTGATATACTTAATACAATACATTAAATAGATAGATATTTTTTATTATACATAGAAAATACCCAGAACACCCTGAACAAATATCTGCGATCGCATAAATATTTGTTCCGAGGCGGGAATCGAACCCGCAACCTCCTGCGTCGCAGGCCAACCTTCGCCCGCCGCACCACAGAGGTCGTCAATGGCAATCGTGAATGGCAAGTTTCTGATGAATTATGTTTGCGATCTGGTCATGTCGGAATTTATAGTCAGTCTGAACTATTGACGAACATGCACCAGTTATGTGTTGTATTGTTTCTCAAGCCCTATTGCACCGCCGACATGTATCTATTGTGTGAGGTATTTTCATTATTGGTAATTTCGAGTTTCAACAACTTGGTCCTGGATGGCGAGCATAAACCCCTCCGTCTTAGGGAAGAGCTCACCGCGACTGAGCCATTCGTTCGACGCTGTCTTGTCGACGTGTGGTAGGTTCAAGTCACGATGATGTCTTCCATGAAGTGTCTTTTGTGCCCATTCATCCAGTTTAGTCTGTCTGTCAGTCTGTCGTTGATTGTTTTGTAGAGAGTTATTTTGCAAATTTAAGGGTGTATACCTGTAATCATTTTGGGTTATTGCATTGTGTAATGAGGAAACGGTCATTTTGGTATGGAAATATGACCTCAAATTAGTAATTTGCTGATTGTGGAGATTAGTAACGTCAATGATTCCTCGTCCACCGTCTTTTCTGGAAAGCGTCAATCTCTGGACGCAGGAACGCGGGTGGTGTTTTCTATTTCTGGTCAATGTAGTATTGATGACGCGTTGCAAATTGAGTAATTCTGACTTTGTCCAATAAATCACGCCAAAAGAGTAGGTCAGTGCAGGAATTGCGTAGGTATTGACGGCCTTAATAATGTTTCTAGAGTAGAGGTCTGTTTTAACTATGGCGTTAAGTCTATGTTTGAACTGTTTTTGTAATGCTGCTTTAACTTCTTTATAGTGTATCTGCTTTGACTGATTTTAACCGAGGTATTTATAAGATTCGTTGTGGTCCAAAGGGTCAATTTGCTCTCCGGTTTGTATTTCGTATGTATGTTTGTAGTTCTGTCCTGCCCTAACTGAGTTAATTTTGCATTTATCTATGCCAAAGGTCATGCGTATATCATGAGAGAAATTTTCTGTGATATTAGCGAGTCCTTCTAGGTCTTCCTGCGTTTCTGAATAAAGTTTGATGTCATCCATGTATAATAAATGGCTTAATAGGTAGTTCTGATTTTGAGTGTCTGTATTTGTAAGTGTGTCAGTTTCGTCATATTTTAATAAGTATCCTACATTTTTTGTGTTTAGCAAGTTTGATAAAGGGTTTAGAGCAAGACAGAACCACAATGGGCTTAAAGCGTCTCCTTGAAATATGCCTCGGTTGATTCTGATATTTTCTGTGTGTGTGGTTTGCGAATGTTTAGTTAGTTTTAGATAAGTGTTCCACTGCGTCATAGTATTTTGGAGGAAATCGATTATCACCGGGTGTATTTTATAAATATGTAGGACTTCAAGAAGCCATGAATGGGGTACGGAGTCATACGCTTTTTTATAATCAATGTACATCGTGAATAAATCCCTCTTTTTTTGTCGCACCTGTCTTAGAATTACCGAGTCTATAATAAGTTGTTCCTTGCACCCTTGACTTAATTTACGGCATCCTTTCTGCTGCTCCGCTAGAATGTTGTTTTTGTCTATGTGTGAATACATTATTTGTGTAATGCATGAGGTAATGATTTTGTAAATTGTTTGGAGACACGTTATGGGTCTGTATTTAGCCGGATTCCTCAAATCATTAATATTTTTCGGTAACATATATGTAATTCCTGATGAAATGTAACATTGTGTTGGGATCCTGAATGAATTTGTTTATAAAATTGTGTAAAAAGGGATGAATATGTGTAAACTTTTTGTACCAGTAGTTGTGTATATTATTGGAGCCAGGTGCTTTCCAACTGGTACTACGGGGATATGTTCAAATTCCATCGGTTCAATGTTTTGAGCCTTAAGCTTCTCAGTATTTATCCATGAAGCATCTGTTTGATGTATTGTGGGATATTCCCATATATCGGCCCAAAACTTGTGTAATTCCTCTGCCCCTGGAGAGGCATCTTGATGTTGTGTAGGGTTATTATCCTGCATTTGATTTGATGTCTGTGTCTTTAAGTTGCGGTAGAACTGTTTTTAATTTAATTTAAACGAGTTGTTCTGAGTCTTTCGTGATGTACAGGTTTTATAGCGTTTTAGTCGGCTGCTAGTTACAGAGAGCTTTTGTCGGAGTGTATCCAAAAAATGGGTAAGCTGTGTGTTTGGATCTTCGTGGGATGTGTGTATTTTGTATTCTTTTAAAATATTCTTAACATGTTTTTTTTTTACGTTTTCAGATCTGTTTCCGTTCATGTACTGTGTAAGTCTACCTATCTTAGCTCTAAGTCCTCCTATTTTTCTTTCAAGTCTTATTTGCCATTTTGGTTTCTTTTTATATTTCCTAGTTTGTGTGTCAGATTTTGGAGGAATGTCTATCTTTGCTCCATTTACTTTTGCTGCAGCCCAGGCAGCGCAGTATAATACTGTCTGTAACAAGTTAAAGTCTGTATCCATATTAATTTGTGCTGGGAGGATTTTGGAGTTTATATATTCTACTATTTTGGCCAGCTTTCTGGATGTTTTTTGTTTTGGTATATAGTTTCGGCTTGTTGGTTGTGTATTGATATAATATCGTAATGCCTGTTCAAACGTTTTTTCTATTTCTTCTGACCTATTTCCATCTATTTCAGTAAATGTTTCTGTTATTGTTGTTGGGTAATTTGAAGATATGTTGTTATTTAGAGTGTTGCTGTTATTATTTAATGTTTGTGTAGTTGTTTCTTCTTGTAAATTATTGAAGCTGTTATCTATATTAGATTCATTTTGGTTAGTGTGATTTTGACTGCGCCTGATTCGTCGAGGTATAGGTTGTGTTTGTAGGAAAACGTTATCTTCTGTTAGTTGTCTTTTAATGTTTTCTCTTTCAGTTGGTTGTAAATAATTGCTATGAATTATAAGTCTAATTTGATCAGCTAAACGTTGTTCAGTTATAAAGTTTAGGTCTGGGTATGTTTCAATGAATTTATTGCGGAGCTGCGGTCTGTATCCTGTAAGGTTTGTTTCATTGTTAGTGACAATATAATAGCACTTGAGTAATTCTTTATTAATCTCTTTGGTCCATTGCAGTCTCTGTCGGCTCTTCCCAGTTTTCGTGGTTGGCGGTCGCATGTTTGTTAATATACTGTGAGTGGTTGAGTCTGAAGTTTGAGGTGTGATAGGGTTTGTTGTGTTAGTAGTATGGGTTTGTTGCAAAGTGTCAGAAGGTGTTTGCAGAATCTGTGCTACTTCACACTTGATTACTTCTAATGTTTCTATCGGTAGTAATTTATTTTTGAATATATCTCTTCTCTGTGCTGCAATTTTTTGTTTCGTTATTTTAATATCCGGGTATTTGTCTGTAAACTCTGTATATAGTTTAACCAAAAATGTCTTAGTTTGTTTTTCTAGATTTGTTGTTACAAGATATGTGCGCCATATGAATTTATTCATTTCAATAGTAAAATTAAATCGCGCGCGCTTTGTACCAATAGTGGGAACAAGGTCTAGGCATTCTGCCTCTTGTTCAACATCTACTGATATTGGAGTAACAGTGTTTGATCGGGAGTTAATGTGGTATTCGAGGGGATTGGGTGATGAATCGGGTGATGGAAAAAGGCTATGGGTTGATGATATGGGTGATGTTGGATGAGAGGTTATGATGTTAGTCCTCTGGTTATCTCCTGCTTCTTCTTCTACTCTGTCTGCAACAGTCGTGAACTGGGCAGACTGCGATATGTTGCCCTCCCCAGAATACGTAGGGCAGCCTGGAAAATATCAAGTTGTGCCAAATAAAACCTTTCTACTGAACTGATAGATAGATAGATAGATTAACACTTTATTGTACACCAAAACAAGTAATTAATTATGTAAAATATATAAATACCCTCAACGCAATGAAGCGGCTGAACCGATTTTGATCAAACATACCTAAGAACACTCACGACTAATTAACCATTCAAACAAACAAAAAACGGTTCATCCGTTCGGGAGCTACGATGCCACAGACATACACACACACAGATACACACACACACACACACACACACACACACGCGCAAACACACACAGACACGTCAAACTTACAACACCCGTCGTTTTTGCGTCGGGGGTGAAAAATAAAACACAATAGGATTAACTAAATCAAATTACAGTACAATGGATGGTCTTATCGCTGAAAGTGGTTTCTTCCAGACAACAATGGACAATAATGAGCGAAGCTATGACGAACGGCGGTGCACAGAGTATTAATTTTTTGTAGTAGCATTACTCGTTTGGTTTACTTGTATAACAGAGAAAAAATTCTCAAAGATACCTCTTTTAAACCAGAGATTTACATTTTACAGGCCAATAAGATTGATTCTCTAAATTTTCTAGGTAATTCGTAAAAAGTGGCCCATTTAAGACTTCGCCTACCCTTACGGGGAAAAAGGCGTTTGTCTGTCATCAAAACTTCCAATGGGGTTTCTGGTATAATTGGTTAAACCGATGCCTATCATTTCCATAAAATTATTATATTTCATCGACATAAATAGAAAACACCCTTATCCGTAATTCAGATCGAATTCCCAATAAATAAACAAGCTATCCTGGTTTGTTGGTACGACAATTTGAACTACCAGTAAACAAATTCTATTTCCAAAGCTCTCTCCGCTTACTTTATATTCCTCGTATTTTATTTCAGCTCTCGGTAAAGCTACCGTAAAAATATAATTCGGCAAAAAAAACCGTACAGTTCTCGTGAAAATACTTCCAGCTCCTGGCGTATAATCTGTCGTATATAGGAGCTTCGTTAAAATGCAGCGCGCCGGATGCAAAACGCCAATGTGCACTAACATGACACAAGCTCACTGGAAAAATCCACCATTCAGCAGTTTTTAATTTGAAATCCCAAGCTTTTCGTTTGCATTGTACTGTTCATGCGTCATTATAAATTTCCCCACTGACTTGTTCGTGTTTAGCCCCCCCGGCCATTATGTTATGTTTGATGTATCGTTTTTAACCGCAATCTTAATGGATATATCAGGTTATTCTGTAATGAAAGACTGGAAATAAGTAATTGAACAACCTAAGCCTCTTGAACGGGGGTCCAATCGATCTAATTCCAATTCCTGGCTTTGAAGGTTCAGGGCGGGATTCTCCAGTACTACTGGTACCCGCCTGGGGTACTTGACTCCTTGTCAGAACCATTACCATATCGCTGTTGTACCAGTTCCTTGTTGGCCGCGTAAGTTTCATTTGTGCGCGTGTCCGCCCCCCACGTGCCTATATGGTCAGCACGGACGTAAGGTTGGGCTTTAGGGGGCTTATTATTATTATTATTATTATTACTTTTCACACCACCTGCTCGACAATGTCCAATTACATATCATGCAACCTCAACGTAAAGTAACGCATTATCTTCCAAGGGATATAAAGTTGTATGAAACTCCCTAGGGAATATAGTGTTTTGAATTAGAAACGTCAAATTCGTGTGGAAACTCTTGGAAAGATCTTAAGTAAAAAAAAACTAATATGGCATATAAATGGGTTTATTCGAAAATCGAACAGGCCACCATAAACAGAACTCAAAATAAAATAAAAAGGTACGTTTACAGAGAACACAGACCAAGAGTGTACAAAGAATGTGAAACAAAAGACGGTGTTTGGTGCTGTGATTTTCAATGAATTTTTAATATCTCGCAGAAGGTGTGAAAAGTAGAGTATGCTCCTCTGGAATAAAGCCTGTCTTCGTCTTGGGCAGCTTGATCCCCTCGCTTCACTCAGGACTCTATATTACCTCTCGCTACGCTCAGCTCGTTATATGGAGTATAACTCCGTCGCTACGCCCGACCCTAGAGTCCCTCGTTACGCTCAGGGTGCAATATGCTGCCCACGACGTAAGACACTGCTTTATTCCCGTAGTACATAATCCCGTAGCACACCTTTATATTTCTTTGTTTTTTTTAAAGGCTTGTTATAACAATCATGTTTCGACTTGTGAGTTGTGACTCCGTGACGCACCCACATGGATCCGGTGGAAGATCAGCGTCATGTTAAAAGAACGCTGGCGGTCAAGCTTTTACAGGCGTTCCAGCGTTCTGTTTGTGCATTGTTAGACTATAATTGTACATTATTTGCAGTAAACTAGGTAGGCACTCATTCAATGCATAGGTATACATCTCTTAAATAAGTAGGTATAGTACGCGTCATGTAAAAAAAACGCTGGAACGCCTGAAGAAGCTTGACTGCTAGCGTTATTTTTACATGACGCGTATTATAACTAGTGTACACAACATCATGCTGAGTCGGACTCCAATTTGTGAAGTCACTGCGTGAATGTCATTGAGAGGCACTTAATTAATTTTAGTAAAATTAGATAAAAGTACTTAGTTTTTGCCTTTTGTATGTATTAACTATTATATTTTTTGTCTTTTTAGGGTTCCGTAACCAAACTACGGCACCCTTATAGATTCGTCGTGTCTGTCTGTCTGTCTGTCCGTGTATGTCATAGTCACTTTTTTCCGAAACTATAAGAGCTATGCTGCTGAAACTTGGTAGGTAGATGTATACTATGAACCGCATTATGATTTTCACACAAAAATAGGAATTTTTGGGGTTCCCCATACTTAGAACTAAAACTCATTTTTTTTTCATCAATCCCATAAGTTTGTGGTATTTATGGGTAAGTCTTCAAAAATGATATTGAGGTTTCAAATATCATTTTTTCCTAAACTGAATAGTTTGCGCGAGAGACACTTCCAAAGTGATAAAATGTCCCCCCCGTAACTTCTAAAATAAGAGAATGATAATACTAGAAAAAAATATGATGTACATGTAAACTTCCACTGAAAATTGGTTTGAACGAGATCATGTAAGTAGTTATTTTTTATATACGTTCTAAGTCGTAAACCATCCAAGAACTTTATATTATGTTACTTGCTGCTACGGAACCCTTCATGAGCGAGTCTGACTCGCACTTGGCCGCTTTTGTTATTTTATTTGTCGACAGTCATTTCTCCTATCCATGTGTGCCGTTCAAAATAATGAATTTTTCTTTTTTTCTTTGTTTCTTTCTTACTATTTCAATACCTACACTTGCTCATAAAGTGGCTCTTATTTCACCGCAATTAGGCACATAATGAAACCTGTTATCAAACTGTGACTTTTTAATTGCTATTATTCACTAGTGAGATATAGAGACAGTTGAACATTTACAGAGTGTGTAGGTTTTCCTGTTTTATTATTATTTTCTTCACAAGTGTGTTGGAAAACGTCGTGTGATACACATGTTGTGTATTGATGATTACCGTCCTCGGCTCTCTTAAGACCCTCAATGGCTCGGGTCTCAATGGCACCTCCGCGGTAATCACCAACATTACACACTTGTACCATAATGTACTATTCCAATAATACAAGTCTGCCAGACCAAGGAGGATTTCTACTCTTATTTCTATGTTTACATGCGTACGGCTCTTTATTTTTGTATGTATTTCTTCTTCCATGACGCTGTATAATCTAATATATGGGTAATTTTGTTTTCTTTCTTTCTTTATTCCTTTCTGTCTATAATTTATATGTATAATCTAGAAAAAAAACCTACATTTTCTCAATTTTTTTTATACTAGTTGAATGACGGAACTAGCTGAAGGCCCACCTGATGTTAAGCGGTAACCTCTGCCTATGAACAGTGCATTACCCCATGTGGCATTGCACTGCGCCCGCGTCCCTGAGACATAAAGATGAAAAGTCGCATGTGCCTGTAATTTCACCGGCACCCTTACCCTTTAAACCGGAACCCAGCAATGCGAGCACTACTGCTTTGCAGCAGAAATAGGTTTGCTCAAATATCGACCCAAATCATTTTCACGTAATTGTGAAAATATTTTGCAATGGCGCAATAAGCCAAGCGCTCCGACACCATCGTGGTTTTACCATTTTACATTTTTCATTTACCGTTTTACCATTTAATAATAACGTTTTACCCTTTGGGTACGGAACCCTAAAACGAACGGGTCAGGGTGTGTCGTGGCGCGCTAGAACGCAATCGCAATTTATACCTATGACTAGATTCACATTAGTAGGTTGTGTTGTGTCGTGGCGTGCCAGAACGCAATCGGTTACGTTTATTACCTATGACTAGATTCACATTAGTAGGTTGTGTTGTGTCGGGGCGCGCCATAACGCAATCGGTTACGTTTATTACCTATGACTAGATTCACATTAGTAGGTTGTGTTGGGTTGTGGCGTGCCAGAACGCAATCGGTTACGTTTATTACCAATGACTCTTAGAGAATTGCAGGACTTCGTAGGTACCGGAATACTCGATGCTATGACTAGATTCACATTAGTAGGTTGTGTTGTGTCGGGGCGCGCCAGAACGCAATCGGTTACGTTTATTACCTATGACAAGATTCACATTAGTAGGTTGTGTTGTGTCGTGGCGCGCCAGAACGCAATCGGTTACGTTTATCACCTATGACTCTTACAGCATTGCAGGACTTCGTAGGTACCGAAATGCTTGATGCTATGACTAGATTCACATTATAGGTTGTGTTGTGTCGTGGCGCGCCAGAACGCAATCGGTTACGTTTATTACCTATGACTCTTAGAGCATTGCAGGACTTCGTAGGTACCGGAATGCTCGATGCTATGACTAGATTCACATTAGAAGGTTGTGTTGTGTCGTGGCCCGCCAGAACGCAATCGGTTACGTTTAATACCTATGACTCTTAGAGCATTGCAGGACTTCGTAGGTACCGGAATGCTCGATGCTATGAATAGATTCACATTAGTAGGTTGTGGCGCGTACCGCAACCGATTGCGTTCTGGCGCGCCACGAAACACCCCGACACACCCCGGCACAACAATATGAATGAAGCGGGACTATGGAATTGAATAAAAGCCTTATTAATAATAATAATAATATATTTAATCAGGCTATAGTGAAAATGTAGGTTTTCTTCTAGATTATACATATAAATAATAAAAATAATTTCATTAATGAATTGTTTTAATTATATTTATTATAGAAAGAAAGAAAGAAAGAAAGAAAGAAAGAAAGAAAGAAAACAAAATTACCCATAGATTAGATTATACAGCGTCATGGAAGAAGAAATACGTGGAAAAATAAAGAGTGCATGTAAACATAGAAATAAGAGTAGAAATCCTCCTTGGTCTGGCAGACTTGTATTATTGGAACAGTACATTATGGTACAAGTGTGTAATGTTGGTGATTACCGCTGAGGCACCATTGAGACCCTAGCCGTTAGGTGAGTCTTAAGAGAGCCGAGGACGGTAATCATCAATACACACGCGTATCATACGACGTTTTCCAACACACTTGTGAAGAAAATAATAATAAAACAGAAATACCTACACACTATGTGTAAATGTTCAACTGTCTCTATAACTCACAATTACATAAAAGCAATAAAAAGTCACAGTTTGATTACAGGTGTCATTATGTGCCTCATAGCGGTGAAATTAGAGCCACTTTATTAACAAGTGTAGGTATTGAAATAGTAGATTATGCTCCATGGGAATAAAGCAGTGTCTTACGTCGCGGGCGGCATATTGAACCCTGAGCGTAACGGGGGCCTCTAGAGTCGAGCGTAGCGAGAGGTAATATAGAGTCCTGAGTGAAGCGAGGAGATCTAGCTGCTAAGTTGAAGACAGGCTTTGTTCCAGAGGAGCATACTCTACTTTTCACACTTTCTGCGAGTCAATAAAAATTCACTGAAAATCAAGGCACCAAACACTGTCTTTTTTTTCACATTCTTTGTACACTCTTGGTTCGGTTCTCTGTAAACGTACCTTTTGTTTCACATTCTTTGTACACTCTTGGTCTGTGTTCTCTGTAAACGTACCTTTTGTTTCACATTCTTTGTACACTCTTGGTCTGTGTTCTCTGTAAACGTACCTTTTGTTTCACATTCTTTGTACACTCTTGGTCTGTGTTCTCTGTAAACGTACCTTTTGTTTCACATTCTTTGTACACCCTTGGTCTGTGTTCTCTGTAAACGTACCTTTTTCTTTTATTTTGAGTTCTGTTTATGGTGGCCAGTTCGATTATCGAATAAACCTCTTTACAATGCCATATTAGCTTTTTTTTACTTAGATTTTTCCACGAGTTTCCACGCAAATTTGACGTTCCAAATTCAAATCAATTTATTCCCTAGGGAAACACTTGCGAAAATGGAGGCTCATCGTTGGTCTTCAGGAAGTAGGCGCCGGGTTCTCTATAAAAAAAACATAAAAATTAACAAAGAGCTTTTTGTCAAAGAATTCGTCAGGGGAAGTCCTACCACCATATATATTTCTGCCGCAAAGCAGTAGTACTCGCATTGCTGTTTTATGGATGCCAGTAAAATTACAGGCACATGAGAGTTTTAATCTTTATGTGTCAGGGCGGCGCAGTGCAATGCCAGATAGGGCGCTTCCTAGGTAGACATGACCTATGAGGTGATGCACTGTTCATAGGCAGAGGGTACCGCATAATATCAGGCGGCCATATTGTACGTTCTTTATGTTTTTTCTTTATAATTGGCGCCGCACGGCTTGGGCATTTGCCATTTTCAAGTTTAATTATTGTAATTTAGTTTTGCAACGTTACACTCCCTCCAATTCGTCAAAGCATAGACTTAACTAAACACAATAATACAAGAAATAGCCAATCTCATACAAGAAGACGTGCATCGATGAATTATTGCCTACAATGACGCTAGATGTCACTGTTTTGAATCGGCTATAAACGATTGAAATGATTTTTACATGTATTTTGAATAGATCGATAAAAAAATGTTTTGCGACCATAGTTTCATAATTACAAAATATATTAGAAATATAAATGTTTATTTTTAAAGAGATTAGGTAATCGGTTTAAAATGCTGATTTAATGAATTTGCCAGCGCCATCTAGAAATAGCTTGGAATCTTGCCAGCGCCATCTAGAAATAGCCTGGAATTTTGCCAGTGCCATCTAGAAATAGCCTGGAATTGTGCCAGCGCCATATAGAAATAGCCTGGAATTTTGCCAGCGCCATCTAGAAATGGCCTGGAATTTTCCCAGTGCCATCTAGAAATAGCCTGGAATTTTGCCAGTGCCATCAAAAATAGCCTGGAATTTTGCCAGCGCCATCAGAAATAGCCTGGAATTTTGCCAGTGCCATCAGAAATAGCCTGGAATTTTGCCAGCGCCATCAGAAATAGCCTGGAATTTTGCCAGCGCCATCTAGAAATAGCCTGGAATTTTGCCAGCGCCATCTAGAAATAGCCTGGAATTTTGCCAGCGCCATCAGAAATAGCCTGTAATTTTGCCAGTGCCATCTAGAAATAGCCAGGAATTTTGCCAGTGCCATCTAGAAATAGCCTGGAATTTTGCCAGCGCCATCAGAAATGGCCTGGAATTTTGCCAGCGCCATCAGAAATAGCCTGGAATTTTGCCAGCGCCATCAGAAATAGCCTGGAATTTTGCCAGTGCCATCAGAAATAGCCTGGAATTTTGCCAGCGCCATCTAGAAATAGCCTGGAATTTTGCCAGCGCCGTCTAGAAATAGCCTGGAATTAAGCCAGCGCCATCAGAAATAGCCTGGAATTTTGCCAGCGCCATCAGAAATAGCCTGGAATTTTGCCAGCGCCATCTAGAAATAGCCTGGAATTTTGCCAGCACCATCAGAAATAGCCTGGAATTTTGCCAGCGCCATCTAGAAATAGCCTGGAATTTGACCTTTTTTGAGTCACGTTTTCTTGTATGAGATTGGCATTCTATTGTGTTTAATTAGTCTATGTCAAAGTAACAGTCAGTAGCCGTTGACAAATTCCACCAATTTGAAATGCCACGCAATTAACTTTATTTCCCCTGAATTATTTTAATTTTAATAATATATTTTATTTATTTCACTACATTGTGCTCTTTAAACAAGCTACACATTGTTAAAAGGTCACCAAAACACCACAATATAACTCAAAAATACACTAGTAAAAGAAATAAAATAAATGGAGGCGACGTCTCTTTTCTAAAATGGCTGAAAGAGCCTGGTTCTTTCTCTGTAGTTTCAAGTTGAATAAAATAAATGTTCTTACCCAGTAGATGGCGTTAGTCCGCCCATTTCCAGAGCAACCGATGAGAAGCAGTGTCCTTTGAGCGCGTCCTTGTAATCTTCGCACAAAGTACTCATGAATCCTCCGCTCGTGATTGACTCCTTGTAATACTCCCAAGCCCTGAATTAATATTAAGGCAAGGTGTCATAATCCTTTATAAAGTTAAGGCGCATGCAACTCACTTCTGTCTAACTCATTAAAGTTCAGGTAAGTTAGAAAGTGACAGAATAGCGCTCGCACAACGAAAAGCAAGTGAAAATCACGAAAAAGAATTATTTGCCGCGTGAAAACCCGTCGTATCACATAATTATATGGTCAACTTAAGTGAAAGAAAAAGTACAAAATTCCAAGTCGTTTAGAAGTTGAATCAAATTTTCAGTAAAAAAACAGTTTTTTTTAAATTATTATCTCACTCATTTATTAAATATCTCGTAAAAAATATATTTTTTACTATAAAGGAATACTATCTACAAAAAATATACATTATATTTTTAAATAGTATAAAAATATTATAGTCAAAAATATAAATCTAAACGGGGTACCACCGACCGCGGAGCGAGGCCCGAGCGAGGTCGGGGCTAGGGCTGCAGAAAGAGGAACCTCCTGACTATGCGTGCCGAGTCCAGGAGTACCGCTTTCTGGATCTGACCTTTGATCCAACCATTTAGCGAGAGCTTTTTAAGGTATTGGTCGAAGCTCTTCGCTATCAGTCCATTCACTGAAACGTTTATCGGGACGATAATCGTTGAATCCACATCCCACATGGCGGTAACGTGAGCCAAGTCAAGGTACTTGCTTAACTTGTCTTTCTCGGCCTTCGCGAGATCAGCATCATGCGGGATAGTGACATCAACAAGTATCGCCCGGCGTTCCGACCGGTCTACCAGCACGATATCAGGCTTATTGGCAACAATAGTCCTATTCGTGATGATAGACCGGTTCCCAGTAGAGCGTGGCACGGTTATTTTCAAGAACCGGCTGAGGCACGTAAATAGTAAGGCAACTCAGGTCCCACAAGGTCGTATCGGCGAGCATGTTGCTGGTGGATGATCCTGGCTACTTGGTTGTGTCTGTGCAGTACAGATACTCTGAGTTAGCAAGATGCGAACATCCCGAAAGCACATGCCTGAGGGACTCTCCGGGACGGTGACATGCTCTACAGATATCAACCGTCCCATCCTTCATGGTGTACTTTCGATAGTTGTTCGTCTTGATAACCTCATCTGTAATCGCACAGACAAAACCCTCGGTTTCCCCAAAGAGGCCTCCGAAACGTAGCCAGTTCATTGAAGCGAGCAGATCTACATCGGGTCCTGTGAGGGCTTTGTAAAACCGCCCATGCAGCAGTGGTTTTAGGGGCTCGGTGAACTCGCTGAGCGAGTCACGGGGTGAAGTCACGCGTTGCGCAGTAAGATAATATTTGGCTGCGGTAAAGTTCGGTGTGTCAAAAATTAATGCTCTCTCATGGCTGTCTTGATGACAGCATTATCTACGGATGACACTTCACTTCACTTAACCACCTCACTTGTACCCCGAATACCTAGGCAGTTCCTTGCTCTCCCATACGGTCTTGTGGTCCCGAGTTCTTAGGGCTGATGTTTTGCACCAGTTCTTTCACGCATAATGGACCGCTCATAGAGTTCGAATGCGGAAAAGGGAGTTCTCATTTGCTAAGGAGAGCGGAGTAAAGTTCTTGTCAACTGCAATAACATCGTGATGCATCCCGTACTCGGCGTGGAGGGAGTATTCCCTGAGACTGCACAACTCGCGGTTGTGGAGAGTCTTGGCATTTAAAAAGTCCCGTCCTCCATCCTTCCGCGGGATGGACATTCTCTCTCTCTAATTATTATTATTATTACAAGCTTTATAATGTATGTCCGGGTGGAAACCTGCAGCAGAATTTTAAAGCAGTTACCGATTGAGCTGAAATTAGGCATACCTGTCAAGTTCCGAAGACAATGCAATATTATGAAAGCAGCGAGGTGATCTGATGATGGAGACGAAAGGTGGACAACGGAACTCCTCGAGGGATAATATTAGACTGGCCGTGTTTAGGCTCATTGTGATCAGCACGTGGTTACAATCACAAATTTTATCTTTACTGATATAGTACGTGGTGTATAGTCGTAATTTTTCTAAAATGATACCAAGCCACGGTAATTTCAATTCTACGAATTCAAAGTATCCCAATTCGAATACGAAGCGTCCTAATTCGATTACGAAGTGTCCTTATTCGAACACGAAGTGTCCCAAGTCTAATAAGAAGTGTCCCAATTCGAATACGAAGTGTCCCGATTTTAATACGAAGTGTCCCAATTCTAGTACAAAGTATCCCAATTCTAATACGAAGTGTCCTCATTCTAATACGAAGTGTCCCAATTCTAATAAGAAGTGTCCCAATTCTAATACGATGTGTCCTAACTAGATTACGAAGTGTCCTAATTCGAACACGAAGTGTCCCAATTCTAATACGAAGTGCCCCAATTCTAATACGAAGTGTCCTGATTCTAACACGAAGTATCCCAGATCGAATACGAAGTACCGTAATCCCAGTACTTTCTACGAGCCGCTCCCACTATTGTATCTAGATATCTGTGGTAGACACCGTCAGGTCATAAGTTCTGCCTAGGTCACTTACCTCTTGTGGTCGCAGTCTGATAGTATGCAGCCCGGCTGGGACATCCCTTTGTTGGGGTAGAAGTCGTATTTCCCAAGGGGTTCCAGGAAGCCTAGTATTCCACCGCTGCTGTGGATCACTTGCGTGGTTTCAGCGTCGGTACTTCTGAACAAGTTCGGGCTTCGTCTCCAGCCCGGTAACGCAGGGTCCAGTGCTGCATAAAAAAAAGAAATTAATTTAATAAAAATTAAAAAAACCCTCAACGCAATGAAACGGCTGAACCGATTTTAATCAAACATAGCTAAGAACACTCCAGACTAATTCACGTTTCAAACAAAAAACAAAATCGGTTCATCCGTGCGGGAGCTACATGGGAGCTACGATGCCACAGACAGACACACACACAGCTACATACACAGGCACACACACAGCCATACACACAGACACACACACACAGACACACACACACACAGACACACACAAAGACACACACACAGAAACAATAAAATTTCGGGAATTGGGAACGGCAATTCGGTTTAAAGAAATGTATTCTCAAAAAGACATTATGTCACTTACATGAGAAAAATATTTATCTTGTAAGTAGTACATTAAAAATATAAGTAGGTCGTTCGAGTATATATCAGTTAAGATTTTTGAAAAGGTTATTAACTCTAGGCTCGTAACTTTTTTGCAAGATAGGAACATCTTATCTTCTAATCAATATGGTTTAGAAGCGGGAGGTCTACGGAGGATGCCGTTGTTGAGCTGACTGATGTTATTATTAAGAACATTGACAAAAAGCAAAAAGCTCTAGGTATCTTCCTGGACCTTTCTAAGGCCTTTGACACCGTGTCTGTCCCTATCTTGCTAAACAAGTTGGAACGCATTGGAATTAGAGGCGTGGTACATGATTTGTTCCATAGCTATTTCACAAATCGTTCGCAATATGTTGTGATCGATGGTTTCAGAACTATGGAAGAACCCATTTGTTTTGGTGTCCCCCAAGGTAGCGCCCTCGGACCTACTTTGTTCCTGATCTATATAAATGACCTATGTAACTTCTCTCTTCCTAACTGCAAAATTATCACATACGCTGATGATACAGCCCTTCTCATACATGGTCAAACCTGGCAAATTGCTCGTAACTACGCCGTAAATGCACTTAAATCTGTTATGTGCTGGCTGCAATCCAATCTCTTTACTCTGAATATCTCCAAAACTAAATTTATGGCTTTTTCCCCTACTTCTGCTTCTCAACCTCTATTAGGTTTTTCTGTCTGCGCCCATGTTTGTTCTGGAGATACAAATCCACTCGCTGTCGCCTGCGACTGTCCGCTTATAGAACTTACCTAATCTAACCTTTATTATTGAAACACTTTTTTTTATTTTTTATTATTAGTATTCTTACAAATATCTCGCGATTGTGATAGATAGCACACTAAGCTGGAAACCTCTGTATCTCGAGTAGGAAAGCTTATTTTCGTTTTCAAAACTCTTCAACCCGTTATTGGTTACGAATCGCTTAAAGTTATATACTTTGCTCTGTTCTAACTTATTGCATCGCATCCTGGGGTGGCTGTGTTAAAACCCATATGCTAAGACTTGAACGATCTCAGAGGGCTCTCCTTAAAGTATTAATAAATAAACCTATACGGTTTCCTACTTCTGAACTCTATTCACTGACTCAACTTCCCACTGTCCGTCAACTATTTATACAACCCGGTCACAATATCTGTGCACCTGACCTCGTGACGTCATATCGGCGGTCTGGGTGAATACAAAGTGAAAAAACAAAACAACAACCAAGCGAAAATACATAATTATCGGGACGTGTATCGGCAACGAAGATGCTAACCGTACTGTCGCACCGGGGAGTGCGCGGAGAGGTGACAAGGGAAGCGGGAGAGGCGCCGCATTCCAGTGAGGTGCACAGATATTGTGACCGGGTTGTATTTCAAAGCATTCCATACTAGTCTATGACTCTGATATATTAAATTCTAAGCGTAGGTCTGATAAAGTTTGCAAATCTGAACATCGGCGTACAGCATTAGCCAGTCGCCACTTTTATTTTATCAGCCCTACGCTCTACCACAGAGTTAACAAGGAAATTAATATTTATCCCCTCTCACAGTATAACTGCAAACAAAAATGTCTACGGTGGCTCTCAGCCCTGTCTTATGAAGATACTGAAAACCTCCTTAAGATTTCTCCTAATAACAAGCACTCAAACGCACTCACACACACACTCACACACCTACACCTACACTTACACACACACACACATACACACAGTCACACATTCACACACATACAAACAAATAGGTAAGTACTCATTATTATGCTCTAGATCTTTCATTTCATTTAAAGATTAATTCCTACTTTTAATTTTTATTTTTGTTTGGATTGTATAGACGGAGGTAGGCGTTAATATTCGCGACACAGTTTTATAACTTCTGCGAATGTTATCTGTTCAGGTTTTAACCGAACACAGCAATTGTGTATCAAGCAACGTCTGCATTTAATACGCATTTGCCAAAACTGAGCCAGTTCGCGATCACCAGCCGTTCAGGCATCGCGTGCACACATCAAACCATACCATTAATGTACTTACCACAAACCACACACCATTAATATACCATAAAATCATAGTTATACAATTATTAGTGAGTTAAGTAATATTGTGACTCTTAATACAAACAATTTACCATCTTATACAAGACTTTTAAATACTTCAACCATACCACAAACTATACAGCTAGAAAGAGTGTCCTAGGGCCACAAACCACCCCTAAAAGGACCCCTCTTCTTACATGGTCCTTCGAACATTACCTACCAGTGCCTACCAAGTGAAACAGTGAACCAGAACCAGTTGGATTGCAGTGACTTCTGAGGTGGACTGCAATTAAGGAGAAAACCAGGTCTAAGCGAACCATTTACATTTACTTACCTACCAATTTTTACACCAAACCAAAATGGAGAAGATTGAGAAGCAAACGATTAATTTTAAAGCTCTCATGAGAACCGTGAGTAGAATAAATGTAGACCAGTATGAGAGCAAGTGGCAGTTTGAGAATGCCCTTAAATCTCTTGACAGTCGTTGGAGTACCATTGATACCCTCCATTGGGAGATAGAAGGAGTGCTTGGTGGAGGAGACAGCCGATACCAGGCAGAATTCACCAAGCATGAAAAGCTCCACGACGAATTGACCAACACCATAAATACCAAGATGTGGTCGGTGTCGCACCGAGAGACATATACACCAAAAATGGAGATTCCAGTATTCGATGGTAATTATAACCAATGGACTTCTTTCAAGGATCTATTCAATGAGGTCATCCACAAGAGTCCATCACTGTCGAATGCCCAAAAGAAGCAGTTTTTAAAGGGAAAGGTAACAGGAGAAGCTGAGCGTCTGATCCACCATCTTCAGATCAGCTCTGACAACTACGAGGTGTGTTGGGAGATACTGAAACATCGCTACGATAACCAGAAGCGGATCTTCACATCACATATCAATATTCTACTCGGCCTTCCCAGCATGCAACAAAAGTCTTTGTGCATGATCAAAAAACTACACGATACTACCAAGGAATGTCTCCATGCAATTCAAAACATGGGAGTGGATACAACCACATGGGATCTCCTCCTAGTACATTTATTAGCCCAGAAACTCGACAATGAGTCATTTGAGGACTACATGAAGTCCATCAGAAAGCCCAGAGAGCTACCCATTTTACAGGAGTTCCTGGACTTATTATTATTATTATTATTAACCCAACCACAACCAATCCACGAGAACCCAAGGAGTTTTATCCAGCCAAGTAATCACCATACAGAGGAAGACAATTCTAATATATATAAGTCATTCCATGTTTCGCGGCATTTCAATTGCGCAATGTGTAATGCTGACCACGATCTATGGCGATGCCCTAGATTTCGACACATGAAAGCCGAACATAAACTGAAAAACATTAACCTGCTGAATTACTGCAAAAACTGCCTTATTTACCACGAACATAAAGAATGCTTCTCAACAAAGCGATGTGCCAAATGCCTAAGTAGGCATAATACTTTGTTACACGAGGCATTTATGAAGCAAAGTCCAAAATTAAATACAAAACCGTTTTATTACTGCAACATTGCTCTTCACAATCCTAGTAATGGCCCACATAATCTTTGTGATAAAGAAAATAAATTGCCAACACCAGTGCAACGTGGAAGATTACGAAGAATTTCAGAGAAAAGTATAGGTATCAACCAGAAACCAAGATACCATCAACCAAAAACCAATACCAACAACCAGGAGAAAAATATTAACAGACATAACCAAAACCATGAGTTATGGTGGAGAGGCCCGTTGTCACGGCCTACATCATTTGAAAACCAACAGAAACCAAACCAAGATAGTAACAACAAAATATTATTTCAACGGTAAATCTCACAATACCTACTACTTTGTTAATTACAAGAATCAAGTTTTCAACCTTAAGTAGTATATTGTATAGTATAGTGGTATATCATGTGGCACAAATCGGTCGCCACGCAAAAATGCTGACCAGTGCACTGTCGATTACACAATACCTACCTAACTACCAGTGACCATCAGAATGATTCAAATTAACATTGAATTTGTTTAAAAAACCAGACGAGAAGTAGAAGATATAACCAGGATAAAGAAGACTGCCAACGCCAACTCTTTGAAACCAAAAAGGGAAAAATAAAATACCATCTTAAAAAAAAAAAAAAATATCCTTGACCAACAATACCTACCATTGAAACAAGATCATGGGTACCACAGTTACGGCAAGAGTTCTATCTACCAAAAACTTGCAAGATAGAAGAACACTGCGATGCATTTGTGCTGTCGCGTCGTTTGTGTCTACGTAGGTACCTACGAGTACTCTAGACGTGTCGGCGCCAATCTTGTCTTACAAACGGGATAGGTACCAGCTGACAGTTGCTTGGGCATTACCAATAAAAAACACCACAACATATCTTCAGTAGTCTTACAAGCTACTGCAAGTCAACGAGCTGCTTCTATGTGAAGAAGTAGCCGTAGCCTTTCCGCTCCCGAGTCCTGACTCTCGGTGCCGCGGGGAGGCTCTCCGCCGCGTGTGCCGCGTGTCACGGCGCGGCGCCACGCGCGTCATGACCCGCATGGCCAACCAACGAACCAATAGTGAAGTGCGCGAAAACACAGCTGATCGTCAGCTGAGTGTTTAAGTGAACCAAGTTTGTGTGTGTGTGTGTGTGTGCTTAGTGCGTTTAATCGGCTAAACATATGGGACCAATTGACTCTACTTTTGAGAAACCTTTAATTTAACTTTATTTTCATTTTACCATGTACCATATACCATAGCATGTTTAATATACGTATGCAAGTACGATCTTTAACCATTATTAGATTATAATTTTACCATTCTTTTATACCAAGTTTGACCATAATGATGTTGTAGATTTAGATGATTGTATCATATTTTCATCTCATGCATCTTCATCTCGTGCTCGGGAGTATGTTCAGGTTTTAACCGAACACAGCAAATGTGTATCAAGAACGTCTGCATTTAATACGCATTTGCCAAAACTGAGCCAGTTCGCGATCACCAGCCGTTCAGGCATCGCGTGCACACATCAAACCATATTATTAATGTACTTACCACAAACCACATACCATTAATATACCATAAAATCATAGTTATACAATTATTAGTGAGTTAAGTAATATTGTGACTCTTAATACAAACAATTTACCATCTTATACAAGACTTTTAAATACTTCAACCATACCACAAACTATACAGCTAGAAAGAGTGTCCTAGGGCCACAAACCACCCCTAAAAGTACCCCTCTTTTTACATTATCGTTCTTTTAATGTTATTGTTTGTTCATGTTTTTGTTCCAAATAAATATATAATTGATTTGATTTTTTGATTTTGAATAAGTAAATATGTAATATTGTACATTATTTGTAGTAAACTAAGTAGGCACTCATTCAATGCAATAGGTAGGTTTATATATTAGTTTTGTTTTATTGCTTAGTTTTAACTCAATGCATATATATGCATGATTTGCATCTCTTAAATAAGTAGGTACGATCTTTAAACGTAGGTACCTACAACGTACTGCGTTAGTTTTTATCAATCCTACTTCCTACTAATGAATACCTTACCCTACTAATATTATAAACGCGAAAGTTTGTATGGATGGATGTATCTTTGTTACTCTTTAATGTAAAAACTACAGGATTTGGATGAAATTTGGAATGGAGATAAATGAACTCCCGGAATAAAAAATAGGCATATTTTTATCCCGATATTCCCACGGGATCGAGACTTGCGCGGGTGAAACCGCGCGGCGCTGCTTGTTCCAAATATAGTTCGCCGAATTCCAAGGTCTTTGATTGAGGCGTAAATATCATCTTACCCACGATAGAGGGCAGTTCTCCGTCCAGATTCCTGCCCACGATGCCTGCCTGCTGAGCGCCGAGACTGTGGCCTATGAGCCGGTAAGATGACAGGCTCCCCCCAGATACAGAGATCACCCATTTTATAAATTCGGCTACGCTTTCACCTGAAAAAAATAATTCAAATAGATTAGCATTTTTTAGTAGTAGCAGGTCTGGTTAATTCCATACATTTTAGAATTAGTTCACACAAAATATCGATAGATGGCAGTACTGGTATCGCTAGGAATATTGAACACATTAATTAGATTATTTTTTCACTTTTTTTGACGGCATTGCATAAATAGTACCTCTAGAAGACTTTTTATGTGATTTTAACTAATAAAATAACAAAAATCGTTATAAAATAGTTTTTTTTTTCAATGTTTTTACTGACATCTAGCAATTTCTAACCGAAACATTTTGATTGGGTTCTAAGGTTCTAAGTTTGGTCAAGAAACACATAGATGGCGTTGAAATAAAACCATGTTTCGGAGAATAAAATTATACGATAATATTTCGATAGTTACTCCACAGAGTAGTAAGAATACTAACGTGTTACTCTATGATATGATGTGATGAAATACGCTTGATTTCTCAAGTATCATCTAGTGCGCTGTAAAGAAGGCAAGAGAGAAGCGCCATCTAGTACGCTGTTAAGAAAACAAGTAAGAATGCATATTAGTACGTTAGTACCGAGCGCGCGCCACGGGCGCTGCTCTTGCGCGACTTATCGTGGCAACGATCGTAGTACTAAGATTGTCTCTCTGTTGTACGTTAGTATTATTCCTTACTCTGTGGTAGTAGTAAAGCTTTTTTGTGAGAGTGTTCCTCCGGGGAAGTACTGTCACCATAACTATTTCTGCCACAAAGCATTAGTGGTTGCATTGCTGTGTTCCGGTTTGAAGGGCATGGGTGCCGGTAAAATTATAGGCACATGTTGGTTCTAGCCTTGTATAATCTCTTAACTAATTCACTGAATCAGCGTCAGAAAGTATACGCGACCATTACGCAGAAATTGTGTATAGTTTCTATAAATAGTTATGGTTAATACAATTTCAAACTACACGAGAGCAGTCCCGACCTGTGTGTACAGTTCTTGTATACTTTCAATATACACCAAGCACTGACATAAATGTATTTACCAGAAGGGAGAGTGTTGGCGACGGTATTTACCAGCAGGGAGATTGTTGGCGACGGTATTTACCAGCAGAGAGCGTGTTGGCGACGGTATTTACCAGCAGAGACCGTGTTGGCGACGGTATTTACCAGCAGAGACCGTGTTGGCGACGGTATGTACCAGCAGAGACCGTGTTTGCGACGGTATTTACCAGCAAGGAGAGTGATGGCAACGGTATTTACCAGCAGGGAGAGTGTTGGCGACGGTATTTACCAGCAGAGACCGTATTGGCGACGGTATTTACCAGCAGGGAGAGTGTTGGCGACGGTATTTACCAGCAGGGAGAGTGTTGGCGTCGGTATTTACCAGCAGGGAGAGTGTTGGCGACGGTATTTACCAGCAGGTAGCATTTTGGCGACGGTATTTACCAGCAGGGAGAGTGTTGGCGACAGTATTTACCAGAAGGGAGAACGTTGGCGACGGCCGTTGGGTAGTAGATGGAACTTGAGCCTTCGCTCCAGTCGACCACAATCACGTTCGACTCCGGAGCAGCTTCGAGGATTGCTGTTGACATAGAACGGAAACAGAAAGTAGAATATGCTGTGTTTTTTTGCATACCTCTCATAGTGTTAATGTTGTTAGTACAGGTAAATTACAGCAATAAGTTAAAAAAAATACAATCACATTTTAAATACGTAACTAAATCTACAAAGAAGGTGGCATTGGACAAAACCTGAGAAAATGTTAGTAATGACGAGTTTACCATCGAAGTAAACCTGAGAAAATGTTGGTAGTGACCAGTTTACCCTCGAAGTAAAACTGAGCAAATGTTAGTAGTGACGAGTTTACCCTCGTAGTAAACCTGAGAAAAAGTTGGTAGTGACGAGTTTACCCTCGAAGTAAACCTGAGAAAATGTTGGTAGTGATGAGTTTACCCTCGAAGTAAACCTGAGAAAATGTTGGTAGTAAAGAGTTTACCCTCGAAGTAAATCTGAGAAAATATTGGTAGTGACGAGTTTACCCTCGAAGTAAACCTGAGAAAATGTTGGTAGAACCGAGTTTACCCTCGATGTAAGCCTGAGAAAATGTTGGTAGTGACGAGTATACCCTCGAAGTAAACCTGAAAAAAAGTTGGTAGTAACGAGTTTAACCTCGAAGTAAACCTGAGAAAATGATGGTAGTGACGAGTATACCCTCGAAGTAAACCTGAGAAAATGTTGGTAGTAACGAGTTTACCCCCGAAATAAACCTGAGAAAATGTTGGTAGTGACAAGTTTACCCTCGAAGTAAACCTGAGAAAATGTTGGTAGTGACGAGTCTACCCTCGAAGTAAACCTGAGAAAATGTTGGTAGTGACGAGTCTACCCTCAAAGTAAACCTGAGAAAATGTTGGTAGTGACGAGTTTATCCTCGAAGTAAACCTGAGAAAATATTGGTAGTGACGAGTTTACCCTCGAAGTAAACCTGAGAAAATATTGGTAGTGACGAGTTTACCCTCGAAGTAAACCTGAGAAAATGTTGGTAGTGACGAGTTTACCCTCGAAAAGCTGAGAAAATGTTGGTAGTGACGAGTCTACCCTCGGAGTAAGGAAGTAGAAAGTAGCACAAAAAATGGTGTAGTGACGAAAAGCTCCTAGCCCCCGTTGGCCCATGTCAAAAATAAATGAACCAGGCCCTTCATAGAAGTAATTCATCATCATCATCATCATCAGCCTGTATCAGTCCACTGCTGGACATAGGCCTCTCCTAATGCTCGCCATTTAGACCGCTTTCCAGCTCTTCCCATCCACTTTCTACCAGCCGCCTTACGCAGATCGTCGCTCCACCTAGCCAGGGGGCGCCCCACACTACGTTTACCAAGACGTGGTCTCCACTCTAGAACACGTTTACCAAGACGTGGTCTCCACTCTAGACCACGTTTACCCCAGCGGTTGTCGGTTCTTCGGCATATATGCCCAGGCCATTGCCATTTCAGCTTGCTAATTCTCTGAGCTATGTCGATGACCTTAGTTCTCTGTCGGATAACTTCGTTGCGGATTTTATCCCTCAGAGAAACTAAGAGCATAGCTCGTTCCATAGCACGCTGAGCGACCTTGAACTGATGGACCAGGAGTAACGTGAGTGTTTTTTTTTTTTTTTAACTTTGATAGACCTTTGTTTGACCACGATCTCACCTGTAGGTAAGTGACGATGTGGCCGAAGATGAAGCACAAAGGTCTAGAAGGCACCTATTCACTCTTGACTTGAAGAGACCCAGATTATAGTTTTCAGGAAAGACAGACGACGGTAGTGTATTCCACTCCTTAGCAGTTCGCATTATAAAGGTAGAACTGAAACGTTTTGTGCGAATAGAAGGTATACCAATGAGGTAAGGATGGTACTGAGCCGTACGCCTGCTCGTCCTATGATGAAAAGGAGATGGTGGGATCAGATCGTGCAGTTCCTGGGAGCATTCACCGAAATGTAACCTATAGAAGATCGCAAGGCATGCAACCTTACGGCGGTGCTCGAGACTCTGGATCTTAGTCTCCGCCATATGTTGCTCACCTATAAGCCTGAAAGCTCTACGTTCGATCGAGTCTAAGGCAGCAAGCTGGTGTTTGGCCGAGCCATCCCAAACATGGCAGCAGTACTCCATACCAGCCCGGACTTGTGCTTTATATAAACTAAGAAGCTGTCCTGGTGTGAAGTAACGCTTTACCTTATTCAAGATGCCTAGCTTCATGGCAGCTGTTTTTGCCTTAGACTCGATGTAGGAGCCAAAGTTGAGAGTAGGCGTGAGCGAAACACCTAAGAGCTCGAGGTGATCTCCTATAGCTACAGGTACATCTCGGAATACAGGAACTTGGAGAAACGGACTTTTTTTTGCCGAGAAGAGACAAGCCTGCGTTTTAGAGGCGTTGAACTTGACTAGATTGGCATCGCCCCAGTCGGATACAGCCTTGAGAGTCAAATTCAGACGCTGCAGCATCTCATCTCTTAACTCCTGAATTTCATTCTGCCTAGCTCGCGCAGTGGAAACATATCTCTCCACAACTGTGCTGTCGTCTGCATACCCAATGATACCGGGCATTAGCAGATCATTCATGTGCAGCAGAAGCAGTGTGGCAGATAGCACTGACTCCTGAGGTACCCCGGCGTTAATAGCTAATTGATCCGAAGAGCAGCCGTCAATAACTACTCGAATGGATCTTTACCTCAGAAAGTCTGCGAGCCAGGAGCAGAATTGAACTGGCAGTCCGTAGGCAGTAAGCTTGCCAAAAAGGCTAGCGTGCCAAACCCTATCAAAAGCTTTTGAAACTATCATGGTTATGTACATAATTTTCACTAGAAACGGGATATTTACCATGATCGGGAACATATAAAACTCAAAAATCATGGTAAATATCCCGTTTCTAGTGAAAATTACCTATCAAAAGCCTTCGAGACGTCTAATGAAACAGCCAGTGCTTCACCATATTTCTCGATGGCCTCGCTCCAAATGTGCGTGGCATACACAAGAAGGTCCCCAGTTCCAGGTCCCGGGTTTTGGCGAAACCCGTATTGGCGATCACTGAGGAGGTCGTTACCTTCGAGGTATGCAAGGAGCTTCCTATTCAGTACACGCTCCATACACTTACAAAGTAGGGAGGTGACTGAAATAGGGCGATAGTTTGAAGGGTCAGCACGACTGCCTTTTTTGGGTACAGGCTGCACGTTAGCGAGCTTCCAAGATTTAGGGACTTCACCAGTTTTCAAAGAGAGGCGGAAAAGTCGCGTTAATACTGGAGACAACTCAGGGGCACAGGTTTTCAACACTATGGCCGAGATACCATCTGGACCGCTAGCTTTATTCACGTCGAGACTACGTAGCGTTCTGATCATTTCCTTTTGCTGGATACGAATTTCCTGCATTGAAGCTTCGCACCGAGGAAGGCTGGGTGGAGTTTCGCCAGAGGTGTCAAGACGCGAAGCCTCCGCAAATTGAGTGGCAAATAAATTTGCTTTCTCAACCGCAGCGTGAGCTAGGGACCCGTCCGGTTTCAGTAGTGGAGGGAGTGAAGGGCGGCTGAAGTTCGCTTCCACCGACTTAGCCAGAGACCAGAAAGCTTTACTTCCCGCAGGGTATGCGGCAAGTTTAGCCCCCAGACGGCCAATCCGATCGAAGCGAGCCTTTCGTATCACCTTCTTGCAAGACTTGGCGGCTTTGTTAAAGGTTTTCTTCTTAATCCGTGCATCCGAGGTTTTACCGTTTCTTGCTTCGATCCTGGCTAGGTAAGCCGCATGTTTAAGCGCTTCTGCGCTAGCACACGCGGGACTAAACCATGGGCGAGCATTGCCTGAAGGTGAAGCATCGGAGAATGGAATAAAATACTCCATTGCTCTTTTGATCACCTCCGAAACAGCATCAGGACAGACCGTCGGTCACAAGGAGAAAAACAGGTTTGCCGCCAAGGATAAGAAGCGAAGAAATGTCGCATCTCATCCCAATCTGCCGACTTGTAACGCCACACTCGTCTACTACCTCTGGGCGAGGGATCGGATGGCGAGTATGACGATACAGACCTCACCACACAGTGATCTGATGTACCCAAAGGAGGCAACACTGATATTGAGTGGTGATCCGGCCCGTTCGTCAGCAGAAGGTCCAAGCAGTTAGCTGTGTGGTCCTCAACGTCTGGAATTCTGGTTGCCTCATTGACCAGCTGAGTGAGATTTAGCGTGAGTGCAAGTTTACACGCCTCTCTCCCAGCATGGTCAGTGAACTGGTATGGGAACAGCCACTGTTGGTGGTGGGCGTTAAAGTCCCCCAGAACTCCACGTCTCGGCACCGTAGGTCATTACGGGTAGGACACACTGATTGAAGACTTTCGTCTTCAGGCATTGTGGTATATAGGGGATGCAAAGACTCGACGTAATTTACCAAAATCTGCCCAGCCCAGCTGAATTCTTCGCTTGGCCTCCTTCTCAAAGTTGTTTTTACCCAGCTGTATTGTTTGCCCGAGGTAAACGTACTCTCGAACGACTTCAAGAGGAAGGCCGTTAACGGCGACGGATCCTGGGTTTATATGGTCATTGATCATGATTTTAGTTTTATCTAAGTTCATGCCGAGACCAATTTGTCGCGAGGATGCAGCAAGGGTGTCCAACAACTGTTGCAATTCCTGCAGCGACTCCGCCATTAGGACTATGTCATCCGCGAATCGTAGGTGTGAGATGTTCTCGCCGTTTATGTTTATGCCCATACCATTCCAGTCCAGCGTCTTAAACATATTGTAATGGACCAGTGTCCCAAAACATCTGTTTAAAACTTTTTTTTTAAATATATCACAGCAGGATTTCGTTTCTTATTGTCCGAAGTGAAACAATGGGAGTTGATTGCTTCCTGTATATTCAATAGAATTTAAAGTTCCCAGGATATTTAAATTCTATGTGTCCAATATAATTAACGACTTTTAAATTGACTTTAGAAAGCTTTTATGCTAGGATTTTTGGAAGAGACACAATGCTGTTAGGATTTGTTCACAGTCAGAGATGTGGCGCGCAGATGTCCTGACACTGGGTGGTGAGAAAAAAACCTTCCTTGCATAAAATGCGTGTGCTTGGGGAATTTTGGTAGCTTGGTTATAACTGATCTGAAATAATAATATGGAATAGAAATCTCGAGTAATTAGTTGAGATAAGTTATTTCGTCATGAAAGGAGACTTCTAGACATGACTAGATCGCTTATCGTATAACACCTTACGAACCTAGAAAATAACTAGATTCTGATGATCAGTTATAACTAGATAAGAGTCTAATTTGTGTAGCGTTTCAGCGAATGGACACTGAAATCTGCGGATACAAATACATATGCTTTACTTGTTTTTCATGTTGGGAGACCGAGGTTGAAACAATGGACTATATCTCAACCTGAAATGCGCGCGAACGCGACAGTTGGCGTCAAAAGCGGAGCGACATCACGCGAGGCTAGCGAGCCCGCACGCTGAGTTTGAATTTGGCGCGGAAAGTTGCGTCTCTTACGCAATGGTGACGACAAGATGTACCAATCACGTGTCACCCAGAAGATGTACAAAGGAATGGACCAATGGCGTAACGGCAGTGGGGCGTGTTACGCTACTAACAGGGAATGCCGTTAGAATGAAGGGATAGTCTTGCGACGGGGAGAGCGCAAGTCTTTGAGTTTTGAACTGCCGAATGAGAGAGTTAGTTTCGCTAAGCACGGTGGAGTGTATTAGAAATCAGTGTCGTCTGACGGGGTCGTAACTAATGAAGTGTTTAAGTTTCAGAGAAGACAGTGTTAATAATAATAGAATCAAGTGGCTAGCCTTCGAGAACATTAACAAGCTAAGTTTTACTGACCAACTCTGAAATCCAAATGACCTAACTATTAAATCTCAGTAAAGCTTGGCATCATATATGTGCCCTGATTAACCTCCATATAAAAATATGATTAGATCATTTGGATTAGTAACATGTCTCAATTTGTGCGTGTATTTCAGACATATATATACCTCTATATTGCAGATTTCGTCTATAAAGACGTGTCCTTTGTTCTGAGCCTAATTTATTGAGGGCCGTAGCAAAAATAGCTACTTAACGCTAAAGATTCTCCCACCAGTAAAATCCGGTTAGTAGTGGTAGGGTAATTAATGGCATATTGGTGTCCTTAGTTACCTGAGGCGAGTAATCCGTTTTCAGTTGAGGGAAAAGCTGGATATGTTAGCTATTTCGCGTAATGCTAGGTATTATGAAAGATAACTAACATATCGCACCAGCGGTGGTATTATTAACCGCATTTTAATAATGCAATATAGAGGCTTGTCTTAGATTTAATTTCCTACAAGCCAAACCTGTATGCGGGATTGACTCGTCTTACTGTATTTCATTGATTTGTGTGTGTGCTTGAATGATTAAAATATTCCAATACTGAATTTAATATCACACGGTTTGATTTTGCTCAGATAAAACCCTAAATACTTAGGCAGGCTTATCAAATACATTTAGCACTCAGATAGTGCATACAACAGCTAAGAATAAGTAATTTTAGCCTGGATCCCGAGAGAACAGATGCTGAACGTAAGTCATGAATATGCTAATTAATTAACAATATATTTAATCCTTAAATAGGCTCTGATTGTTTGCACAACGAATTCCCGCTATAATCGAAGGTGGTTACAAGCGCTATATAAATATCTAAGCGATCTAATATCGGAGGCCTCCGTTTTACAACAACATCAAGATCAGCTACTGCAGACACGAGTTGTCTTAACCACGCATAGGACCAGGAACAAGCTTGTCCTGAAGAATCCACAGATGCTGACTTAGGACCTAGTGCCATGTCGAACCGTTCACCATAGAGTTCATCAGGCGGAGGAGACGGTCACACAGAACTGATAGCGGTCCAACGAAACCTGGCTGTGGTACAGCTCGATAATCACCAGCAAGTATCCATAAAAGTCAAGTCTAGAATCCTGGGAGCCCGATATTGATCGATCTAGCTCACAAAGGTTCATAGACTTTCGTTAGAGTGCATATACAGCAGAAGTCCGGTTTTAATCTCTAGAAGGATGGGTTTTTTATAAAGATCAACTATTCACAAAACCAATTACGGACCCAAAAGACTCAATCCGGACAGAATTGAACCTTGTTACTAAACACATGACTAGCGGACACACTCTGCCTTAAACATATCAATTTCCAGTAATACCAGACTGGTCCAAATACAGAGAAATATATAACCGTTTCTATTCTAAGCTAAAAAGCAAGTTGTAAGTAAACCGTTCTGTTCAGGCCAATTCATGATCAGCTCTGTTCTGGTGAGCTAAGGTCAGCAGTCTACTGAGAGAGAGGGGAGGAACGTTCAATTGCTCCACTAGGGTCTAGATGGTATCTAGACCGATACTAGGTAAGGAGGGGGAAACGTCACAATATCCTCCAATACGTTAGTGAACAGTTTCGGGGATATGACATCCCCCTGTCTCACTCCGCGTCGCAATTGGATGGGTTCAGACTGCCGATCCTGTACTCGGACACTCATAGTTGCAGCATCATAAAGAAATCTGAACACTTCGATGTAACGATAGTCCACTTGGCATCGCTGCAAGGATTCCAGAACAGCCCAGGTTTCAACAGAGTCAAAGGCTTTCTCATAATCCACAAATGCCAGACACAGGGGCCGATTATACTCGTCAGATTTCTGTATAATCTGCCGCACTGTGTGTATGTGGTCTATGGTGCTGTATCCTCCTCGAAACCCAGCCTGTTCCGGGGGCTGAAATTCGTCGAGTCTTCGTGCGAGACGATTTGTAATGACTCTTGAGAACAGCTTATAGGCGTGATTCAGGAGCGAGATGGGCCTGTACTAGATTTTTAGTAAGATTTTGTCTCCTTTTTTGAAAAAGAAAACAACTATGCTCCTGTTCCACGCCTCCGGAGTTCTCCCACAGTTAATAACGGAGTTGAAGAGGCTCTGTAGTTCCTTCAGTACAGGAACACCTCCTGCTTTTAGCAGCTCTGACGTTACTTCGTCTTCACCGGGGGCTTTTCCATTTTTAAGCTGGCTCAAGGCCGTCCCAATTTCGTCTAAGCTGACGTCTGGCAAATCATCGGTGTAGTGGCGCATGAGTGTGGCCCTGGAATCATTTCTATCACGCTCGGGACGGGGAGCATGGGTAGCATACAACCGGCCATAGAAATCCTCGATTTCTGCAAGAATCTCCAGCTTGGATGTACGGTTCTGCCATTGGACGTTTTGAGCTTTGTCAGGTGGCTTCTCCCAAGTTGCCGGCTGAATACTTTGGAACCTCGGTTTTGCTCGATTGCCTTTTCAATTTGGCGTGTATTAGAGCTCCGAAGGTCCCGCCGTATTAGCTTCGCAATTTGTCTGTTGAGGGCCGACTTCTGTGTCAAGGTGGCTTGCGTGTCTTCCCGTCTCTTAGTCGAGTCTCGTCTGAGAGTTTGGATTTCGTACCTGTACGCTGCATATGACAGAATTTGATGCCTTCGTCCCTAATTATACCGACCACACTCTCGAGGCACTCGTCCACGTCAGAAGCGGTTTCCACGGCAGCGAATCGACTCACCAGTTTGTCTTGAAAGCGATTGCTGCGATTTGGAGCAAATTAGGGCGGAGCGTAGACTTCAGAAGGTGGCTTCTAACGAACTTAAAATTTATACTCAGGGTGCCTCTAACCAGTCGGTGATCAGATCCGGTGTTAAACCTATTGATCACTCATACATCGCTGAATATATGCTTTTTATCAACCATTATGAAGTCTATCTCATTTTTTGTAACACGGTCTGGGCTAAGCCACGTCCACTTTCTCTGGGATTGCTTGTTAAAGAAGGAATTCATTAAAAAGAGCCCCTCAGGCTCCAGAAAGTTGACAAGCTTTTGCCCCCTGTCATTTCTGCTTTCATAACCGGGTGGTCCGATTTTCGATTCGCCGCACTTCTGTACTCCCACCCGATTACAACGCTGACGTGTGCATTGGTGGTATTATGCAAGGCCTTAGATATGTTCTCGTACATATCCTCAGCTTCTTCATCCGGGCTTAACGAAGTCGGTGCGTAGACCTGCACGATCTTCACAGTATACCGTTTGGATAGTCTGAGGAAGGGGTACCCTTGTCGATACGCTGGAGATTTCTTCAACGTTGTTAACGAGGGCTTTATTGACGAGGAACCCGACGCCACCATGGGAAAGTTTGTCTCCCTCCCGGTAATACATAAGATGGCCTGAGTCAAGGGTAATGGTGTCCTCTCCCTGTCTTCGGACTTCACACAAGCCCAGGATGTGCCATCGTACATGTTTTAGTTCCTCTTCCAGTTGCACCAGGCTCGAATCAAGCCTGAGAGTTCTACCGTTGTACGTCGCTAGGGTCTGTTTATTGTGGTAGCCTCCCGTAACCTTCGGGGATTCTTCGCACCCCTCACCCCTCCGTTACCATGACCGCTACCTTTGCCAGGAATAGCGGGGCAGCTGGGAACTAGGGGCCATTTCTTTCTGGTGTGCATCATGGAGGTTATGCCCATAATTGCCACGCTGGGCAGGCGGGTTGGCAATCGCAGGGCACAGTTGGCCGCACCGCTGACGCTGCTGCCCGTCAGCCGCCAGTAGTTTTAAACTGTGCCATGTTAGGAGGGGGGGGGGGGGGGGCTATACCGCCATCAGCCGGTCGTCAGAGCATCTTTCGTTGGTCGGCAGGATATACCACGTGCAGGTGAAGTTCACAATTGGGGTAGTATGGTGTTGGTCTACCCCCTTATATCCCCCTTATATAGAAGTAATTAGTATGGTTCTAAATAATGTTTTTTGTCCAATTATTCTAAACAACATGTTTTTAGAAGTTGGGAAGCAAAAAAATGTACTTCTAAATAATTAGATACATCAACTCATTGTGTTTGCAACAAAACGCAACAAGCTTCATTACTTTCCCACAACTTCTACGCAAGAAATTATATAAACTTTTTCATTATATATTATAATAATTTACATTATACATATATATTATCAATAACCAATGGTATCTCAACTGTACGTTACGTAGGTAAGTCAAAAAAGTTGGGTCAAACATCGTATGGGGAGTAGCTCATGTTCTTTGTATATTGTCATTGCACCAAAAGACTTTTCATCTTTATGTCGTAGTGCAATGCCACATAGGGCGCGTCCTAGGTGGACGTGCCCTAGATATTGTTAAGGCTTCGATGGACGTCAAATTCTGTTACTATCTAACTCATTCAAATTCAAATAAGTAAGTAAGTGAATAAGAACAGCGCTCAAGAAACGAAAAGTGAGTGAAAATCACTTTTTTCTTTTTATTTTAAAATCATAGGGAATGTAATTTTCAAAAATAAAACCAAGGTTCCCGCGGCGTTGTGTTATTTAATATACTTCAGTATATTAAATACAAACATCTTATGATTGATAGTTTAGGAGAAAAATGGTTATAACTACGAAAACAGAGGCTACTTTGCAAATATATTTCTAACACATTAAGTGGTTTTTAAAAAAAAAAAAAATTGACATGCTTTGTATGATGTAGGTAGATTGACATGTTTTTTTTGCAGATTTTTATATAAAGGTCGTGGAGAAAAAAGTTTTTGTTGCACCACATTTCTCGTTATATCAACGCCTAAAGGCAGCGGTTGGGCTGTTCCGTCATTCACGCAGTTAATAAAACACTCACCACTTGTAAGTTCTGTTGCGAAGTCTGTTTTAGAAGAGCTCCTCCAGCCGTGAATAATGCAGTAGGTTGTTTTCTCAGCGTTAAATCTGCTGTTTTTCAACGATGCTTCCTTTTTATAAACTATCTCCTCGTGTACTTGTGAGTTGCTGTTTGAACCAAAAGATTTAACACAATTAAGGTTATTATTTATTTTTATATTTAACTAGCGACTCGCCCCGGCCTCGGTAGCCCCCAGTGAAAAACAGCCCCCCCCCCTCCTGTGCCCCCCCCCCCCCCCTTGTCCGTCTCCTGATTCTAAGCTACCTCCCCACCAATTTTCAGCCAAATCACCAACCAATTTTTAGCCGTTCTTGAGTAATCTTGTAACTAACAAGACTTTATTTTATATGCTGAGCTGATCAAAATGAGCCTAAACACGGCTAGTCTACTATATCCATCGAGGAGTTCCGTTGTCCACCTTCCGTCTCCATCATCAGATCAGCTCGCTGTCACCATCATATTGTATTGACGTTGGAACTTGACAAGTATGCCAAATTTCAGCTCAATCGGTTGAGGATACAAGATTCCACCCGGAAAAACATATTCCACCCGGACAAACATATTCGACCCGGACATACATTGCAAGTTAAGGTGGATGCTCAAGCTTGTGGCGCGAAATTCAAATTTTTTGGTGTTTTTTGCTCATTACAACTCATGAACACTTCTTCAGATAGCGAATGTTGATTTCGCGAGAACTAGGAGACTAAACACATCTGATAGAGGCCCACCTGATGTTAAGCGGTACCCTCTGCCTATGAACAGTGCATTACTTCATAGGTCACGTCCACCTAGGACGCACCCTATGTGGCATTGCACTGCGCCCGCTACCCTGAGACATAACCTTGACCTTAACTTGCAATGTATATCCGGGTGGAATATGTTTGTCCGGGCACAGAATAAATAATAGTACAAGTGTCCGGGTGGAATCTTGCAACTGCATTTTAAAGCAGTTATCCTCAACCGATTGATCTGAAATTTGGCATACCTACCTGTCAAGTTTCGATGACAATACAATATGATGGTGACAGCGAGCTGATCTGATGATGGAGACGGAAGGTGGACAACGGAACTCCTCGATGGATAATAATAGACTGGCCGTGTTTAAGCACATTTTGATCAGCAAACGGTTACGATCAAAAAAATTATAAAATCTTGTAATGGGGAAAAAATCCTAACTTCGAAGTAGTTTTTTTTCGAAATGATTTTTTTACCCATTCATTGTATATAGGTGGTAGGTAATTTCTTTATCAGGTGAGTAGAGGGGTCTTTTTAACAGGTCGCTCTTTTTCACCCAGAAGTCCACCAAATGGTACTCCCCCTCATCATCAGGGATGTAATGGTACTG
Organism: Operophtera brumata; assembly: GCA_932527175.1. NCBI lineage: Eukaryota > Metazoa > Arthropoda > Insecta > Lepidoptera > Geometridae > Operophtera > Operophtera brumata. The sequence goes on along the minus strand of OW052239.1, from coordinate 26,270,442 downwards.
CTGTTCCTCAAGCTTGTAGACCACCGGATCATCATCAGCACAAACTGAACAAAATAAATCAAATATCATTAATTGTGAATATCATTATCGTTATAATCATAATCAAATATCATTATTGCAGAATTTTAACGCATTTATTTACAGAAATATTAATAAAACTAATTCAAGTATACAGGACGTCCCAAGACTATGCGACATGAAGGGAAAGTACCTTAAATATTGTAGATAGGGTATTTTGCTGATAGGAGACTTTATTATATTTTTAAAAGTTAGTAATACTGCAATCAAAGATTTTCTAAATATAACTTGCTTCGTCTGGGAATCGAACCGAACATTTAATGGAGTCAAACATTTTACGTTATTCTGTTGTTATAAGATACTATGATTCAATTTCAATTTCAATTTCAATAGCCTTTATTTAACAACCTTAAAATTAGTTTTACAATATGACATCGATAAAAAGTTATAAATGGCTATTTTGCTTCCTAGCATAGGGCTCCCCAAGAGTCCTCCAAAGCTCCCGATCGTGAGCTTTTCTTCTCTATGTCCCACCTGCTGTAGTTTTAAATGAAATGAAAAACATTTATTTGGCACACAACAAAAAACAAACAGAATACTAGGAATACAGTAGGACAAATGCAGAAAAATAAATAAAAAAACACAAAAAACATAAAAAACACTTAAGTTATAAACAAAATACATTCAAAAATTTAAAAATAGAAAGAAAAACAATGGTTACTAATTGAAAAAAAAAAAACCCACGCATCCAATCTGTCCAAACAAATTAACAAAGGAAAAAAAAATGTTGCCCCAAAATGGCATCAGCTCAGTATAATGCGGAGTAGGTAGATTATCCTACCTACTCAGCGCCTTCCTGCTCCTTTAAAATCATCTTCCCGTCTGCAGAAAGGTCTTCCTCTCGCCCTTTTTCATTCTCTTGGGTACCATTCGATTACGTTAATAGCCCATGTCTCTGTGTGACTCCTGATCAAATGACCAGCGTACTTCCATTTTAGTTTTTTGATTGTGTAGGTGATATCTGCTACACACGTCCTTCCCCTTATGAACTTGAGATTTATCTTGTCTTGTTTTTTTTGTGTTGACTTTATGTTTAACGTACTACTTTCGATGCTATGTTTAACATACTTCTTTCGATGCTCAGGTTGTGGAATGATCACCCTGCTGAGGTTTTCTTGAGCGACTACAGTATGGGGTTCTTTAAAAGGGGTGTTTGGAAATTTGTAAAGGGTCGGCAACGCGCGTGTGATGCCTCTGGTATTGCAGGCGTCCATAGGCTACGGTAACCGCTTACCAACCGGTGGGCCGTACGATTGTTTGCTACCTTGATAGAATTTAAAAAAAAAAAACATGTTTCCAGCCTGTTGATGTTTTCCTTTGTTAGGGGCCCCGTCTGACAGCCATAAGTCATCACAGGGAGAATACATGAGTTGCATACATGACTTTTTAATCTGAGTGGGATGGTCGGGTTCTTAGTAACTTCTTCTTCTTCTTTTAGAAGTCACTAAGAATGATACTTAAGAGAAATTATTATCGTTATTCCATTCTTTCGAATGGCATTATAAAAATACGGTGTGTTTTCAGTTCGATTCTCAGACGAAGCAAGTAATTTTTAGAAAATCTGTGAATGCAGTATTACTAAGTTTTAAAAATAAAATAAAGTCTCCTTTCAGCAAAATATCCTATGTACTTTTTTTTATGTATGTACCTATCTATGTACCTAGGTACAATATTTAAGGTTACGTCCTAATCACACCGTAATAATACAAGTGAACCAGTTGTGCTACCTAAAGACCGCTGCTAACGATCTAAAGGTAGCTCGACTGATCCAAATCACTACCAGACGGAATCGTCCCTAAGATGCTGGCTGCATTGCCACGTTGAATGGCAATACGTTGAGCCAGATAAGAGCCAGCTCTCGGGTCACGTAGACCAGACGCCCTGCCCTCTGGGTCTCTTCAAGTCAAGAGTGAATAGGTGCCTTCTAGACCTTTGTGCTTCATCTTCGGCCACATCGTCACTTACCAACAGGTGAGATCGTGGTCAAACAAAGGTCTATCAAAGTTAAAAAAAAAAAAAAAAAAAAAAAAATTTAGAAACGCGTTGGGCCCCGGTACCCGACTGACCCAGAGTCTTGACCCCAAAATGCAGATGTTAAGTACACATGCTTTAGCCCAATCAACAGATATTTAAAGTATTCCTTACAGGATATAAACTTTTTTTTTTTTAATTCTTTCACCTTTTATAAAAAGCTACATTATAAGTGATAGAAATGTTTTATTAGACTTACTTACAACGTACAACTTGACTTACGAATATACTTTTTTTGTTTTACTTTGCGAATGCCTTTGACAATGCATTACCTCACAGGTCACGTCCACCTAGGACGCGCCCTATGTGGCATTGCACTGCTCCCACCACCCTGAGACATAAAGATGAAAAGGCTCATATGCCTTTTTACAAGCTTTTATTTAACTTGCAATGTATGTCTGTTTGTCCGTGTGGAATCTTGCAACTGAATTTTAAAGCAGTTATCCTCAACCGATTGAGATGATATTTTGCATACCTGTCAAGTTTCAATGACAATGCAATATTATGGTGACAGCGAGCTGGTCTGATGATGGAGACGGAAGGTGGACAACGGAACTCTTCGATGTATAGAGACTGGCCGTGTTTAGGCTTATTTTGTGTTTAGGCACACGGTGACGATCACTAATTTTATAAAAGTTTGTAATTAAAAATATGTTTTTCACAAAAAAACTTATTTTAATACAAGAATAAGTAGAATAACCATAACCTGCGTGTTGCCTGGACTTGGAATATATAAGTAGAATAACCATAACCTGCGTGTTGCCTGGACTTGGAATATATAAGTTAGAATCTGCCGGTAGGGGTGACAAATAGGAAAAATCATTTTTGTCACAGATCTAGGGGTGACAAATGTGACTAGATGATTTTGAAGCTTCGACCAAAGTATTGGTCGAAGTTTTGAAGTATCTGAAGCGTTAAATAGGCTTTTTGTACTATATACCAATAATTTCAATGTTCAAGTGATTGAAGATGAATCTAGCAAAAACAAAATTTATGACCAACATCCCAGAAGCAGAGAGCTACCAAATGCCTGTTGATGTTGTAGACAGTTACATCTACCTAGGACACAAAATAACGTTAGGTATCGAGAATCAAACGGCTGAAGTAGATCGCCGTATATCCCAAGCCTGAGCAGCATTTGGAGCAAACAAACAATGCGCGGCAAGCTGCATCTAAAGCTAAAGGCAAAGGTTTTCGAGCAATGCATCATGCCAGTCTTCACTTACGGAACGGAGACCATGTCGCTTACCAAACGGTCAGCTGAGAGATTCAGAAGTCGAAGTCAAAAGTATTTTATTCATTGAAATCACAAGGATCATTATGAATCGTCTTATGAAATAAATTTACTCATGTTCCAACGCGACCAAACCTAGAAGAATCAGGCAACAAACACGGTCGGTTTTTTTTTATGATCCTTCTTACTACTATGTGGGGAGCGCCTGTGTGGTGCCTCGAGAACAAGTGGAAGCTGATTCAAAGAAAAATATATGGGAAAACCAACTTAAAAGCCTTGGGTTTAGTAGTAGTAGAGCTTTTTTTGAAAGAGTTCGACTGGGGAAGTACTATCACCATATCTATTTCTGCCGCAAAGCGTAGTGCTCGTATTGCTGTGTTCCAGTTTGAAGGGAAAGGGTGCCAGTGCACCATTCATAGGCAGATTTTACCGCTTAACATCAGGTGGAACATCTGATTGTTCCATCATTCAAGCAGTATCAAAAAAAAATAGGCAGTCAAAAGTAAGATGCTAGAGAGAATCAGCAAAAGTTCATAAGAAGCACACGCTACGCTTGATATACTCATAAATAACACATCAATAATAAATGATAATGTAGGTACAGACATTGCATAGAGTCGCATAAAGGGCGATGGAGAGAGCTATGCTTGGAATAACGGAATGAATGGATACGGCGGACAACTAAGTTGAGAGACATGGTCACCGTTATTTGTGGTCAAAAGTGGAGTTGGGCAGGTCATACATATGCTAGGCTTGACAGAAGTCGCTGGACGAGACTTATCCTTGAATGGAGACTGTGGGCAAACAGAAGACCCAGAGGTCATCCACCGAAACGACGGGTGGACGACATAAAAGGATACGCAGGCTATCACTGGATAGCGAAGGCAACTGATCGACTCGAGTGGAAGAAATTGGGAGAGGCCTACGTCCAAAAATTAACATTTAATGGCTCCTGATGATGACGATGACCAATAAGTTCGGTTAGGAAATATAATTGAAAATCTAAATCGATGGGGTTTCTATAATTGCAGACGAAGAAGTGAATTTGCGGGCGGACCCTTATAAAAAAAACCTAATTAAAAAAAAAACATGTGCAGCATTTAAAAAAATACAAAACGCCATTCAGCGTGGCAATGCAGCCAGCATCTTAGGGACGCTTCTGTCTGGTAGGGATTAGTTGGGCTACTTTAAGATCGTTAGCAGCGGTCTTCAGGTAGCACAACTGTACAATTCGTATTTTTTAATTGTACCTATTCAAAAAGATTTAAAATAAATAAATATAACAAAAATACCGGGCGAGACCGCCAGTCAAAATATAAATACAAAAGTCTTACCAAAGCCATAGAGTAAAGCAGTTACAAAAATAAATAAAAGTTTCATTTTGGCTTCACTTAGACACATCTTAGACACTTGTAGGTAGATGATGCTTCTTAGGTTTCGAAGTTGAATAATAGTTTTTAACTTTGCTACTCCCGTATTTATAGTCTATTGCGATCTATCAATAAATAATAAACATTATCATACAGATTAAACACGTTCAATGCACTTTAAAAATCAGTAATAGGTAAATAAGATGACCTCTGGCGCGGCGGGCGTTACTGATTCGATTCCCGCCTCGGAACAAATATTTGTACAGATTTGCAGATATTTGTTCAGGGTGTTCTGGGAATTCTCTATGCATAATCATCATCATCATCATCATCAACCTACTGCAGTCCACTGCTGGACATAGGTCTCTCCCGTGCCGCGCCACTGAGCTCGGTTTTCGGCTCTACTCATCCAGATTCTGCCAGCCACCCCGCGCAAGTCGTCGCTCCACTAGCCAGAGGGTGCCCTACACTACGTTTGCCAAGACGCGGTCTCCACTCAAGAACTCGTTTACTCCACCGGTTATCGGTTCTTCTGCAGACATGACCAGCCCACTGCCACTGCTAGTTAGCTTGCTAATCCTCTGGGCTATGTCTAGAACTTTGGTTCTCTGTCGGATAACCTCGTTTCGGATCTAATCCCTCAGAGAAACTCCAAGAATAGCCCTTATGTCTAATAAAATAAAATAAAAAACTATGTAATGTATTGTATTATGTATATCTAGTACCCATAACACAAGCTCTGCTTAGTTGGGAGGTTTGGACATCTTCAAACGAAGAGTGAATACCTAGGCATCTTCTAGACGAGCGTGCTTAAATAGGCCTCATCGCCTTCCCATCAGGTGAGATGTAGCCAAACTTTAAATTACATCCGAGGCGTTGCTCGTTATATGGCTTCAGTCTTTACAAACTATGTAAAACACAAAATTAGATCCTTTTTACAAGCTTTTAATTAACTTGCAATGTATGTCCGGGTGGAATTTTGCCACTGAATTTTAAAGCAGTTATCCTCAACCGATTGAGATGATATTTTGCATACCTGTCAAGGTCCGACGACAATACAATATTATGGTGACAGCGAGCTGATCTGATGATGGTGACGGAAGGTGGACAACGGAACTGCTCGATGGATAATAGTAGACTGGCCGTGTTTAGGCTAATTTTGATCAGCAAACGGTTACGATCATTAATTTTATAAAAAATTGTATCGAAAAAATATTTTTAACAAAAATCTTATTCTTCTTCTTTTGTATCGATGAAACATTTTGACCAATAGATTGCCACACTCACGGTATTGTCCGAGGCGTGGATATATGTGGAATGTGGTGCATTAAAACCTTTTTTCTCCACGATCTTGATCTTGATCAAATCTACAACTCTACATCTTATAAAGCAAGTCCTCTTGAGATCAAAAATTTGAAAAAATTACTTAAAATGTAAGAAATAAATTTGCAAAGTTTCTTGCTAACTTTCTTCGTAGTTACTAAAAAAATCCCCTAAACTATCAATCATAAGATGTTTATATTGCCTTCAGTATATTAGACGACCTCTGTGGCGGGGCGGGCGAACGTTCGCCTGCGTCGCCGGAGGTTGCGGGTTCGATTCCCGCCTCGTAACAAATATTTGGGCGATCTGCAGATATTTGTTCAGGGTATTCTGGGTGAAAGCCTCCTCCAACTGCTTCCATTCATATCTTCCTCTTGCTAATCTTGGCCAGAGATTCCCGGCCACAGCTTCAACATCTGTGCGCCCGCATTAAGTACCTAATAATAAACTATTTTTAAATTAGTGTTTAAGTTTTTTTACTTTGTTTTTTTGTATATACAAATATACATGTATATCATTCAGTTTTAACCTTTTTATGTGTACTAGGAATTATAAAGCTATATATTTTTTTTTATTTTATTCTGTGTATTTTCTATGTAAAATAAAAAATATCTACCTATTTTATATATTGTATTAAGTATATCAGTTATATAGCATCCATAACACAAGCTCTACTTAGCTTGGGGCTAGATAATGTTGTGTAAACTGTCCAGCATTATTCTATTTATTTATTTATTAAATAACACAACGCCGAGAGGACCTTGTTTGAATTTTTGAAAATTAGTACTTTCCTGTTGATTTTTTCATTAAAAAAACGTGATTTTCGCTAGAGCACCTTGTTTATATTTTTTAAATTACTTTCATAAATATTTTTAAATAAAAATAAAAACATTATTTTCGCTTACGTTTCGTTTCGCGAGTGCTATTCTGTCATTTTCTAACTTACCTGAGCTTTAATGTGTTAGATACTGACAGAATTTGGCGTCTATCGACGCCTTCAATGTTCCATCGTGCAGGAGTCAGGGCAGGATGGGCATGCAAGGGCATGTGGCGTGGTTTTTACCTATATGTAATAAATAACTTATGTTACGTTACGTTTCGTATGAGGTAGTGCTGGCCTCTGGTGTCGGAGTTTGTCAAGCCGCCCGAGGGCCTCTGACATGGCTTATCGACTGCTATTAATCAATAACAGCCGGGACCGACAGCTTAACGTGCCCTCCGAAGCACAGAGCGTAATAACTTATGTAAAACCCGTAAACACATTTTTACAGTTTTTGTTTTGTTTTGGTGTAACGTAGCTGAACTGATGATATTTATGAGATACCATCAATTAAAACATGTGTGTTAAGTCTCCTAGTTCACGCGAACGCACCTTTTGGCATGTGAAGAAGTGTTGATGAGCTGTAATGTGCAAAAAACACCAAAATATTTAGCGTGAGCATTCACCTTAAGCGCTTTTTTGGTGGAATAGCGCATACAGAGAATTTCGGTCATCAGATTCTTGTTTTTCTGTGCCACAAGCAATCAGGTGGCGCTATACCAGGTGGAATGTTTCTCGCAGGACGTCAGGTGGCGCTATACCAGGTGGAATGTTTCTCGCAGGACGTCAGGTGGCGCTATACCAGGTGTAATGTTTCTCGCAGGACGTCAGGTGGCGCTATACCAGGTGGAATGTTTCTCGCAGGACGTCAGGTGGCGCTATACCAGGTGTAATGTTTCTCGCAGGACGTCAGGTGGCGCTATACCAGGTGGAATGTTTCTCGCAGGACGTCAGGTGGCGCTATACCAGGTGGAATGTTTCTCGCAGGACGTCAGGTGGCGCTATACCAGGTGGAATGTATCTCGCAGGACGTCAGGTGGCGCTATACCAGGTGGAATGTTTCTCGCAGGACGTCAGGTGGCGCTATACCAGGTGGAATGTATCTCGCAGGACGTCAGGTGGCGCTATACCAGGTGGAATGTTTCTCGCAGGACGTCAGGTGGCGCTATACCAGGTGGAATGTTTCTCGCAGGACGTCAGGTGGCGCTATACCAGGTGGAATGTTTCGCTTGAGGCGCGTATTTAAATTTTTATTGCGTTTTTTATCATCACAGCCATAGAATAAATAATAGTACAAGAGCTCATCTATACTTATTGATATAGCGAAACCTTATTTTGCAAAAATTAGGAGACCTTGCACACATGTTTTGATTGATGGTGTCTCAAAAATATCATTAGTTTAGCTACGAATGTCAATGAACATATTTTTTTTGTGAAAAATATTTTTTTCACTGGAAGCTTTTATAAAAATAGTGATCGTAACCGTGTGCTGATCACAATGAGCCTAAACACTGTCAGTCTACTATTATCCATCGAGGAGTTCAGTTGTCCACCTTCCTTCTCCATCATCAGATCAGCTCGCTGTCACATCATATTTTATTGTCATCGGAACTTGACAGGTATGCCAAATTTCAGCTCAACCGGTAGAAAAAACTGCTTTAAAATTCAGTGGCAAAATTCCACCCGGACATACATTGCAAGTTAAATAAAAGCTTGTAAAAAGGATCTAATTTTGTGTTTTACATAGTTCGTAAAGACTGAAGCCATATAACGAGCAACGCCTCGGATGTAATTTAAAAGCAAGTTAAATAAAAGCTCGTTTCGATCAGCACACGGTTACGATCACTAATTTTATAAAAGCTTGTACTGATAAATATATTTTTAACAAACAACTTATTTTTCTGTTCTATTTTCTTCTTTATGACTTGACAAGGTGATCTTCCCTTATCACATTGTAAAAACATAGCAACAAGTATATATTCTGTGCCGCCGGACACTTTACGCATTGAAGAGGTAATATCAACATAGGTAATACCTTTTACAACTTTTTTTTTTAATACTATTTGAATGACGGAACAAGCAGATGGCCCACCTGATGTTAAGCGGTAACCTCTGCCTATGAACAGTGCATTACCTCATAGGTCACGTCCACCTAGGACGCGCCCTATGCGGCATTGCACTGCACCCACCCTGAGACATAAAGATGAAATTAGACCGCTGTCTGTATGTCTGTAGCACACCGATTTGAATGTTTTTTTAGGGTTCTGTAAACAAAGTTGATGATAGAATAGAATAGAATAGAAATAATTTATTTTAGAATAGAATAGAATATATGATACTGCCTACTTTAGATATTACTTTTTTTAGGTGCTTTTTTTCGTGTTTTGATGTTGTTTTTCATTCTTTTGTATTTTTGGCTTTGTGTTTTTGTATTCATGTGTTATTTTGTGCCAAATAAATGTTTTTTATTTTTAAAAAGTTTTAAGTTTTTTTATTATAAACACTGCAAAAAAAAACACGTTTGTTGTATGGGCTTCCCCTTTAATATTTACTTTATTCTGATTTTTAGTATTTGTTGTTATAGCGACAACAGAAATACATCCTCTGTGAAAATTGCAACTGTCTAACTATCACGGTTCATAAGATGCAGCCTGGCGACACCATTATCTATAAAAACGGCAAAAAAAACAAGTTTTTTTTTCTAGGAGCCCCCTTATGTTTTTATTTTATTCTGATTTTTAGTATTTGTTGTTATAGCGGCAACAGAAATACATCATCTGTGAAAATGTCAACTGTCTAACTATCACGGTTCATGAGATACACGATATTGAAATCTTTGGAGATACAGTTTGGTGACAGACAGACGGACGGACAGCGGAGTCTTCGTAATAGGGGCCCGTTTTACCCTTTGGGTACGGAACCCTAACAAAATAGTTTAATTAGATAATATCCAAAATAGCTAAAGCTTCCCCTAGCGGTTAATCCCATCACACGTAATATTATAAACGCGAAAGTTTGTATGGATGGATGGATGGATGGATGGATGGATGGATGGATGTATGTTTGTTACTCTTTCACGTAAAAACTACGGGATGGATTTGGATGAAATTTGGAATGGAGATAACTGGACTCCCGGAATAACACATAGGCATATTTTTATCCCGATATTCCTACGGGATCGAGACTTACGCGGGTGAAACCGCGGGGCGCTGCTTGTCTATACAAGCGAAACTATAAATGCGAAAGTTTGTGAGTGTGTTTGTTGCTTCTTCACGCTGAAACGGCTGGACGGATTTGGATGAAAGAACATGGGCAACTCCCCATACATTGTTTGACCCAACTTTTTTGACTAATGTAACGTGCAGTTGAGATACTTTCGGTAATTGATGGTGCCGATTCTGTTGTCACAAACTAAACTAATACTACACTAATATTAGTTTAGTGCTGTCAAAAGAAGTTTGCAAATTTTAATCTAAATTTGATTAATTAAATTAGTTTATGACAAAAATATCTGTCATTTAGTTTTTATATAATATTACCAAATAATCTTTACATAATCCTAATCATAATACACTAGTAGTTCGCCCCGAAATGAGACCACGCGAATACACGCGATTTAGGTAGGTACCTTATTTCTTTAGTTAAAACTAGCGACTTGCCCCGGATTGCACGGGTAGCCCCCGGTGAAAAACAGCCCCCCCCCCCCCCCCCCCTACCGATATTTTATTAGTTATTTTGCTATTCGGAGCGGAGAAGAATCTACCAAAACAGAGATAACTAAAATCGGTCCAGCCGATCTTGAGTTATAAGTGGTGTAACTAACACGACTTTGTTTTATTTATATAGATATAGGTACGTACGTGTGGTTCGAAAAGTTAAACCTACAACGTCGTTCAAATTCCTAGAAACGGAAGGTCAAAAAATTCGTTATTGTTTTATAGAGTACAAGTTTCGAAATTCTTCAATTTTAGTCTTTTCCAAGTATTAGTGTCATGAAAGCTACAAACATACCAAATTTCAGCGTTGTAGGATTAGTGGAAGTACCCTAGAGGTTTTCGTTTTATACAATTTCGATTTACCCTAATATCTCAAAAACTACATACGTATAAAAATTATAAAAATGATTTAGAAATTTCGAGGAAAAGGGCTTTCATATGACTCTCCATTTGATCCGATATTCTCACTTTTTTTTTACCCCCTCTTTGACCCTAACATCTCAACAACCACCCGACCGATATAGCTCACAACCTAACCAACAAATTTTATCTACCCCCTCATCAAATTTCATGAAGATAGGATTAACGGTTCGGAAGTCATACTCGGACAAACATACATACATACAAACGCCGATTCTTCCAAGTTAACTCAGAGAACTCGCTTCGCTCGTTCAATAAACCTGTGCCTTTTTGAACATGTTTTGTTTCTTTTGTTTGGGGAATCTACATGTCAAATTTCAAGTGTCTACTACCAAGGGTTTCCGAAATACAGAGCTATTTAGTTTTACTTCAAAACCCCAATCAAAACATCCCTGTGCCTTTTTTCAGCAAAATTTCAGGAAATGTTGAAACACGTTTTGTTTATTTTATTTAAGGTGGATGCGCACGCTTGCGGCGCGAAATTCAAATTTTTTGGTGTTTTTTGCCCATTACAGCTCATCAACACTTCTTCAGATAACGAAAGTTGAGTTCGCGACAACCAGGAGACTTAACACACATGTTTTAATTATTAGTATCTCATAAATATCATCAGTTTAGCTATGATACCCCTAAACACATTTTTACAGTGTTTTTGTTTGTTTAGGGGTATCGTAGCTAAACTGATGATATTTATGAGATACAATCAATTAACACCAAAAAATTTGAATCTCGCGCCGCAAACGAACGAACGTGGTTCACCTTAAAGAATCTTATCTGCAAAATTATATAAGTTATTAAATTAATTTTGATTGTAATATTTTAAGATAATGAAAAAGCTAATTTAATTTCTTGCGTAGAAGTTGTAGGAAAGTAATGAAGCTTGTTGCGTTTTGTTTCACGCAAATGCAATGAGTTGATTTATCTTATTATTTAGAAAAACAACTTTAGCTTCCCAACTTCTAAAAAAGTACAAGTTCTTTAGACAACATTTAGAACCGTACTAATTACTTCTATGAAGGGGCCTTGGTTCATTTATTGTTGACCTGGGTCAGCGGTTGCCCACCTCCTTTGACCTGGGTCAGCGGTTGCCCTCCTCCTTTGACCTGGGTCAGCGGTTGCCCGCCTCCTTTGGAATACATATAAGTGGACTCCTAGAATAACACATAGGCTATTTTTATCCCGATATTCCCCCGGGCTCGAGACCTATGCGGGTAACACCGCGGGGCGCAGCTAGTAACGGAGTAAATGTAGATCTTATATAGAAACTGGTATTTAAAGCATTTATAAATATACTAGTGGAATGCCCGCGACTTTGTCCGCGTGTACTTTCTATACTTTGCACCCCCTTAGGGGTTGACTTTCTGGAATTCCTGTCTTAGTGCACCCCTAGCCCACAAGAGGAACGTACCCTCCAAATTTCAGGTCTCTAGGACTTACGGTTTAGGCTGTGCGGTGATATACAGTCAGTCAGTCAGTCAGCCAGTCAGTCACGCTATTGATGATTTTCAGTTTGTTATCTACTTGCTTCGTTATTTTTTATCATCCTGTGATACCATTATAAATCAAACATTATAAATCATACATTATAAATCAAACATTATAAATCAAACATTATAAATCATACATTATAAATCAAACATTATAAATCAAACATTTGTAAAATTAACAAAAAAATACTGTACCTGAATAAAACTACTTAGGTTAGCTACTAAATAAAATTATGACAAAATATAGTATGTGGACTCTGGATGGAGAGGTTTTAGTAGTCCAAGTAAATCTATATAAAAAAGTCCGTTTCTCCAAGTTCCTGTATTCCGAGATGTACCTGTAGCTATAGGAGATCACCTCGAGCTCTTTGGTGTTTCACTCACGCCTACTCTCAACTTTGGCTCCTACATCGAGTCTAAGGCAAAAACTGCTTCCATGAAGCAAGGCATCCTGAATAAGGTAAAGCGTTACTTCACACCAGGACAGCTTCTAAGTCTGTACAAAGTACAAAGTCGGTACAAAGTACGGGCTGGTATGGAGTACTGCTGGCATGTTTGGTTTGGCTCGGCCAAACACCAGCTTGCTGCCTTGTACTCGATGAAACACAGAGCTTACAGGCTTATAGGTAAGCAACATATGGCGGAGACTAAGATCCAGAGTCTCGAGCACCGCCGTAAAGTGGCAACCCTTTTGATCTTCTATAGGTTACATTTCGGGGAATGCTCCTAGGAACTTCACGATCTGATCCCACCATCTCCTTTTCATCATAGCACGAGCAGACATACTGCTCTGTACCAACCTTATCTTATTAGTATACCCTCTATTCGTACTAAACGATTCAGTTCTACCTTTGTAATGCGAACTGCTAAGGAGTGGAATACACTACCGTCGTCTGTCATTCCTGAAAACTATAATCTGGGTCTCTTCAAGGCTAGAGTGAATAGGTGCCTTCTAGACCTTTGTGCTCCATCTTCGGCCACATCGTCACTTACCAACAGGTGAGATCGCGGTCAAACAAAGGTCAATCAAAGTTAAATAACAAACAACTCGCCTGTATCTGTTGTCACCTATCAATAATACCTACTTTTATTTTTCTGCTGTATTTTCCTTGTAAGACTTGACAACTGCATCTTTCCTTATCACATTGTAAAACAAAAACAAACGAATAGACAGCTATTTTTATTAGATATAACCCTATCAGTGTCGACCTGTCCTTCACCACTTGCGACCCCTCAGCGGATAAGCACACAGCGCTCAATACTTTCAATGTCAACACTCAGGTGAATTGCATTTTAATAACAGACTTTAAAAAAAGCGGCCAAGTGCGAGTCAGACTCGGCCATGAAGGGTTCCGTAGCAGCAAGTAACATAATATAAAAGTTCTTGAATGGTTTACGCTTTATGATGTATTCAAAAAAACTACTTACTAGATCTCGTTCAAACCAATTTTCTGTGGAAGTTTACATGGTAATGTACATCTTTTTTTTTGTTTTATAATTCTCTTATTTTATAAGTTACAGGGGGTGACACACATTTTACCACTTCGGAAGTGTCTCTCGCGCAAACTATTCAGATTTGAAAAAAAAAACATTAGAAACCTCAATATAATTTTTGAAGACTATCCACAGAGACATGTATGGGTTTGTTTCATGATTAAAAAAAATTGAGTTTCAGTTCTTAATAAGGGAAACCCCAAAAATGTATTGTATTTTTTAAATTTTTCAATTTTTTTTAGTGTTAATGAGCATTGATGAGCAATACACAAGAAAAAAAAAACGCGCCTCAAGCGAAAGCAACCACCTTAATAAGCCGTAACAGTTTTTTACGCTCCCCTTCAGCCACCTCAAGTAACGCAACTAATGCAAGTGGTGCTCGTCTTTACGCTCCCCTTCAGCCACCTCAAGTAACGCAACTAATGCAAGTGGTGCTCGTCTTTACGCTCCCCTTCAGCCACCTCAAGTAACGCAACTAATGCAAGTGGTGCTCGTCTTTACGCTCCCCTTCAGCCACCTCAAGTAACGCAACTAATGCAAGTGGTGCTCGTCTTTACGCTCCCCTTCAGCCACCTCAAGTAACGCAACTAATGCAAGTGGTGCTCGTCTTTACGCTCCCCTTCAGCCACCTCAAGTAACGCAACTAATGCAAATGGTGCTCGTCTTTACGCTCCCCTTCAGCCACCTCAAGTAACGCAACTAATGCAAGTGGTGCTCGTCTTGACCTATGGACGTTACAAAAACCGGCCAAGTGCGAGTCGGACTCGCGCACGAAAGCTTCCGTACCATTATTATCTATAAACACGGCAAAAAAATCATGTTTATTGTATGGGAGCCCCCTTAAATATTTATTTTATTCTATTTTTTAGTATTTGTTATGAAAACGGCAACGGAAATACATCATCGATGAAAATTTCTACTGTCTAACTATCATGGTTCATGAGATACAGCCTGGTGACAGAAGGACAGCGGCGTCTTAGTAATATAGGGTCCCGTTTTACCCTTTGGGTACGGAACCCTAAAAAGCCCCTCCACCTGGCTGTATAACACCTGCAGAGGAATTACCCCCTGGTCTCCAACTACCCTGGCCAGTGGAGACTGCGCCCTCACGTCGGCCGCTGCAGGTGTAATCTCAGCAGGCGGGGTATGATCGCAGCCTCCGCGACGCAATGCGACTGTGGTGCCCAGTCCCAAACCATTCAAGATTCAAGATTCAAGATATTCGTTTCGTTTCGTATGAGGTCGTGCTGGCCTCTGGTGTCGGAGTTTGTCAAGCCGCCCGAGGGCCTCTGACATGGCTTATCGACTATTAATCAATAACAGCCGGGACCGACAGCTTAACGTGCCCTCCGAAGCACAGAGCGATGGAAATCCGCACATAACTTAGAAAAGTCAATGGTGCGGAGCCTAGGATCGAACCCGGTATCGTTGGATTCTGAGTTGCACTATTGAACCGTTAGGCTACCATCGCTTTTTAAGATATTTATTTGCATAAATAAGTGTTACAATTTGGTCTTATAAAATAGTGAGCACTTACGACTTATTTGCCCTCTGCAGGCATCGCAAGTTTTTTGAGGGCGTTAACTGCTACTTAGTTTTTACATAAGTTATTACATATTTGGGGGAGACCTATGCCCAGCAGTGGGACAATATAGGTTAAGAAAAAAAAACATATGGGTAGAAACCATGCCACATGCCCTTGCATGCCCATCCTACCCTGACTCCTGCACGATGGAACATTTAAGGCGGCGATAGACGCCAAATTCTGTCACTATCTACCACATTTTAGTAGTAGTAGAGCTTTTTTGTAAAACAAAAGTAATAAGTAGAAAAAGTATGTATGGGAAGTATGTACTACCACCATACCTATTTCTGCCGCAAAGCAGTAGTGCTTGCATTGCTGTATTCCGATTTGAGGTGTAAGGGTGCCGCTGAAATTACAGGCACATGAGACTTTTCATCTTTATGTCTCAGGGTGGCGGGCGCAGTGCAATGCCACATAGGGCGCGTCCTAGGTGGACGTGACCTATGAGGTAATGCACTGTTCATAGGCAGAGGTTACCGCTTAACATCAGGTGGGCCATCTGCTAGTTCCGTCATTCAAGTAGTATAAAAAAAAAAACTCGGGTAAGATAGAAAATGACAGAATAGCACTCGCGAAACGAAAATAACGTTTTATTTTATTTTAAAATAATTATTAAACTAATTTTCAAAAATAAAAACATGGTCCTCTCGGCGTTTTGTTATTGAATACTGAAGGCAATATAAACATCTTATGATTGATAGTTTGGAGAAAAATTGCAGTAACTATGAGAATAGAGGCAACTTGGCAAATTTATTTCTAAAATTCAAAGTAATTTTTAAAAAAAAAAAACACAGGAGGACTTGCTTTATATGTAGAGTTACCTTTTTTTTGTAGATTTTTCGATGAAGATCGTGTAGAAAAAAGGTTTTAATGCACCACATTTCACACATATCCACGCCTTAATGACTTGCTCCAACAATACCGTGGGTGTGGCAACCTATTGGTCAAAATGGCTTTAAGTGAGACATCGACACGAAAGAAGAATATATTTTTCAATAAAAGATTTTATAAAATTAGTGATCGTAACTGTGTGCTGATCACAATGAGCCTAAACACGGACAGTCTACTATTATCCATCGAGGAGTTCCGTTGTCCACCATCCGTCTCCATCATCAAATCAGCTCGCTGTCACCATCATATTGTATTGTTTTTGACGACCTCTGTGGTGCGGTGGGCGAACGTTCGCCTGCGACGCAGGAGGTTGCGGGTTCGATTCCCTCCTCGGAACAAATATTTGTGTTATCTGCAGATATTTGTTCAGATGTTCTGGGTAATTTCTATATATAATAAAAAATATCTATCTATGTAATGTATTGTATTAAGTATATCAGTTGTCTAGTACCCATAACACAAGCTCTGGTTAGCTTGGGGCTAGAAAATGTTGTGTGAATTGTGCAGCATTATTTATTTATTTATTATTTATTGTCATCGGAACTTGACAGGCATGCCAAATTTCAGCTCAATCGGTTGATTACATCGAGCAACGCAGGCCTCCGTTCCGTGTTGCTCGATGGTTGAGGATATCGATCGAGGAGTTCCGTTGTCCACCTTCCGTCTCCATCATCAGATCAGCTCGCTGTCACCATCATATTGTATTATCATCGGAACTTGACAGGTATGCCAAATATCATCTCAATCGGTTGAGGATAACTGCTTTAAAATTCAGTATTAAGATTCCACCCGGACATACATTGCACGTTCATTAAAAGCTTGTAAAAGGATCTAAGCCATACAACAAGCAACGCCTCGGATGTAAGTTAAAGTTTGGCTACATCTCACCTGATGGGAAGGCGATGAGGCCTATTTAAGCACGCTCGTCTAGAAGATGCCTAGGTATTCACTCTTCGTTTGAAGATGTCCAAACCTCCCAACTAAGCAGAGCTTGTGTTATGGGTACTAGATATACATAATACAATACATTACATAGATAGATATTTTTTATTATACTTAAGGGCTATGCTTGGAGTGTCTTTGAGGGATAAGATCTGAAACGAGGTTATCCGACAGAGATCCAAAGTTCTAGACATAGCCCAGAGGATTAGCAAGCTGAAGTGGCAGTGGTCATGTCTGCAGAAGAACCGATAACCGGTGGAGTAAACGAGTTCTTGAGTGGAGACCGCGTCTTGGCAAACGTAGTGTAGGGCACCCTCTGGCTAGTGGAGCGACGACTTGCGCGGGGTGGCTGGCAGAATCTGGATGAGGAGAGCCGAAAACCGGGCTCAGTGGCGCGGCACGGGAGAGACCTATGTCCAGCAGTGGACTGCAGTAGGTTGATGATGATGATGATGATGATTATGCATAGAGAATTCCCAGAACACCCTGAACAAATATCTGCAAATCTGTACAAATATTTGTTCCGAGGCGGGAATCGAACCAGTAACGCCCGCCGCGCCAGAGGTCATCTTATTTACCTATTACTATTAAATAGGTACGGTGGTAGTACTGCCCCGGACAAACTCTCGCCCAAAAAAGCTACAACATAAAAATGATAATCTATTTGGTTTTTTTTTTCAGGTAAAAGCGTAGCCGAATTTATAAAATGGGTGATCTCTTTAACTAAGGGGAGCCTGTCATCTTACCGGCTCATAGGCCACAGTCTCGGCGCTCAGCAGGCAGGCATCGTGGGCAGAGAACTGGGCGGAAAACTGCCCTCTATCGTGGGTAAGATGATATTTACGCCATGATCAAAGACCTTGGAATTCGGCGAACTATATTTGGAATTGCCGTTCCCGATTTCTGATATTTCGACACAAATGCATGCGCCATGATCACTCAGAATGTAGGTATAGTAAATAACATAGATGATAAATATAAATTGTGGGTTCCTGTACATTATGTTGTTACGTTACATTCTAGGAAGCAGTGCCGTAAATAGGGCGATGTCACCGGTGCCCAGGCACGGGGGGATCTTTTTTAAAATTCAAATTCCTATTATTTGCATGATTTGAATTGTCTTTTTTCTTTTATGCAGCACTGGACCCTGCGTTACCGGGCTGGAGAGACAGCCCAAACTTGTTCAGCAGTATCGACGCTGAAACCAAGCAAGTGATCCACAGCAACGGTGGCTGTTTGGGATTCCTGGAACCCCTCGGGAAATACGACTTTTACCCCAACAAAGGGATGTCCCAGCCGGGCTGCATACTGTCAAGCTGCAACCACAAGAGGTAACCTAGCCAGGACTTATGACCTGACGGTCTATTATTTCGACGCATCACGCGTCACCGCACAAACTCAAGTACGAGTAGGTATTACTCGTATGTCCATAAATTTATTCAGACTTCGTCAAGAAAACAAAACATTCGAAAAAAAAACAATACGCAAATTAAATTTGTAGCGAATACTTAATGCCCAGTATTTTTTTTTATAGTATATTTGGAATAGTGGTGTGTAGGTGAATTTAGCAGTATGTAATTTATGGTTAAAAGAACTTACCTTAAGTGAATTTCTACCAAAATTACACGAGATGTTACATCCGAATAGATTTAATAGAACCACGTAGTCCGCTTTTCACGCAGTGCATCGTCACAATGTTTATAGCATATTTAAAAAAACTCACTCAGGTAGGTAGGTAGGTATTAGGTACTTGTTCTCCTCACTGTACGTACCGGCCGTGCGCGTCATTCTTTTCAGAGTAAGTTGTCTGCATTCTGCAACTAAGTATTGGGTATAATCCTAGCACAATAAATAATAATTGTGTCCTTGTATCGGGTGGGCGGGAGTTTAAATCTATTCGGATGTAACATCTCGTGTAATTTTGGTTCTTTTAACCATAACACTTCGATGTTACATCCTCTAGATTTAATAGAACCACGTAGATGTTTAGCATCTGTTGCAGAATGAAAGTATTTAAAAAAAAAACTATATATCAACAAAATAGTAATTTAATAAGATAATCGAATATAATATAATCACATACGTTACTAATTAAATGATAATAAGACAATTAGATTTGTACTTTTATCTATTCATTGTTCACTTTGTTCACATGACAATATTGCCTCAGCAAAAGATGTGTCTTCGGTGTTAAGCAAAGGGTGGTTATAGAACTTAGCAAAACATACAGAGTTACCTGTCCAACCAGCTGTTCTCTTAATGATGTCGATGGACAATCCAGACCTGCTGGTGGCGGAGGTGGACGCATGGCGAGTGCTGTGCGCTGTGAATACAGACACGTCCACACCGCTTTCATGCAAAGTTTGTTTGATCCATCGACTAATCGTTTGAGAAGTTGCATTGTGGATAGGTTTCTTCATAGTAACAATTAATTTACTTGTATTATGAAGGTTTCTAAATTGGCTAGTTTTTTCAATATACGAAGTCAAAGCCTTAGCTGGGCAAATCGATTCATTTTGTACAAAAAAAGGGATAATTAGTTTTGGGTTACATCGATTTGGCATAGATGTTTTTATAATATCATTTATTGTTATTGTAATGTGGGTACTCTGATTAAAAATACAACTAAGATCAATTACTGATAACGTCTGCACACGTTGTCCTGTAGATAACGCAAGCAGAGTTACCAATTTTTTTGAAAGGCAATCAAGATTTGTGGATTCATTAGGTATTTTTGATAGGTATTCCAGGACAATGTTTGGATCCCATGTTGAGTGATATTTTGGAAAAATGGGTTTCATTTTAAAAACACCTTTGAAAAATCTACTTATAGAATCACTGTTGCAGGTATAATACCAATAATCAAATAATCATATAATCATATTACCAATGATTAGAGATAGGGCAGATCAAAATGAATTTAAAGTTCCATAGCCAGACCCTTTTTCGAATTGTTCTGTCAGAAATCTTAGAATTTCTCTATTCGACGACTTATAACAGTTTAAACTATTAACTTGACAAAAAAGGTACCACTGTATTATTGCTACATTATACTGGTTTAATGTGCTTTTTGATAGCGAGTTCAGGATTATCTTGACTGTATCGTTAGGGATGTCTTGTCTTAGGTACGCTTGCTGGATAATATGGCGCACGCCAGGGTAAGGCTGCGCCATAGCGGGTGGCGTTCTCTGGAAGGTGACATTAGAAGATTTGTATGTGGTCTTAAATATAAAATTTCTGAGGTTACCAACGATTTAAATAACGGGTACCAAGCATGACCGGGCCAGTAGGGAACGATTAATATACCACGAGCTTCATCTTCAATTATCTTTCGAAGACATTTTAAAATAAGCTCAAAAGGAGGGAATGCGTAGAAAAAACACTTATTCCACCTAATTGTAAATGCATCTATTTCGTAAGCACCAGGGTCTCGTTTCCAAGACACATAGCAATTACATTTATTATTCAGTCTAGAAGCAAACAAATCGATATTTGGGCGATCAAATTTTTTAACAATGTTTTGGAAACTAGCCTGGTTTAAGTTCCATTCGGTATCAATATTGGTATGCCTAGAAGCCCGGTCTGCATCGGTATTATCACGTGATCTAACGTATGAAGCGAAGATAAAGATATTTCTAGCTTCACACCACTGCCATATTTCCCTAGAAATTTGGTTGAGATGTGGGAATCGTATTCCACACATTCTATTTATGTATTATATGGCAGTGGTGTTATCGATTCTAAGTAACACATTAGTGTTGTGATAATTCTGGCAGAATGATTTTAGACCTAAAAAGGCAGCGAGAAGTTCGAGATAATTTATGTGATGAGTAATTTCGGTGGCAGACCAGTGACCTCTAGTCACATCCTCACCGCATACGGCACCCCAACCGGTCAGAGATGAGTCACTATATATTTCTAGACTAAAGTTAGTTTTCTGTAATCTATTGTCAGCTTTCGAAGTAATATTAGACCACCAAGCAAAGTCTTCTTGCAGGTATTTTATAAGATGCATTCGACAATTGTAGTTATCGTTTGATTGTTTCAGCGCTAAGTACTTTTCGCGTTCGAAATTTTTAGTATATACCCAACCATATGCTACAGCTGGAAACGAAGCAGTTAGCGTACCAATAAATTGAGCGAGATCATGAATGGTAATTGATTCTTTGTGTTTTATCCTTTTAGCTAATTGTGATATTTTATTAATCTTTTTTGTTGGTAATTGTAATGACATGGAACAGGTATTAATTTCAAAACCTAAAAATGTACATGTTTGGTTAGGAATCATATTGCTTTTTTGGTGATTTATTACGAAACCTAAGTGTTGTAGGTTGGTCACCACAGCATTAACTGTATTTTCACATGACTTTGAGCTTGAACCTATACACAATATATCATCGAGATAAGCCACTATAGTGTGACCTTGACCTCTTAAAAAGGCAAAAAGAGGTTTCAATAATTTAGTAAATACGTATGGAGCGGAACAAATTCCATAGGGTAGGCAATAAAATTCGTAAAGTTGATCTAATCTGAATCTTAGGTATTTTTTATATGATTGGTGAATCGGTACAAGGAAATAAGCCTCTTTGAGGTCAATAGTTGCCATATAAGCTCCGTTATTTACTAACTTAGAAGCTGTACGAATATCCTCCATTTTAAAATGGGGTGCCATTATAAATTTATTTAAGCTCTTGACATTGAGTATAAATCGAAAACCTCCGTTACTTTTGGGAGTTAGGAATACAGGGGAGATGAACTGACCTGGCTGCTCAAAGCATGGTGATATTGCTCCCAGATTTATAAGGTTTGACACAGAATTATTCATTTCGTCTTTATCAAATGGTGGGTTTACAGGCTCAATATTTTGTTGAACAAAATTAATGAATGGGATGTGATAGCCCTTTACGTAGGATAAAATAACTGGATCATTTGTGATCAATAACCAGTTGTTGTAGAATAGTTTTATCCTACCAGCATGAGGTACCTCTAATGGCGACGTTGGTCGCGGAACTTGTTCGGTGGCGCCGACGGTGGCTTGTAGTGGCGCGGGCGCGTTGAGCTCAAATTCCTCCTCGCTGGCATCGAAGGCTGCGGCTCGTAATAACGGCCTGCTGGTTTCGAGTTGCTCTGCTGACGATGAGGAAATCGCAAGTTTCCCGAGATCGGAGGTTTTTGTTGAGATCTTTGCTGCGGGGCGGTAGCTTTTTTTATTTGCTGGCTGGATTTCTCAATATCTTTTGAGTTTTTGATAGTTTCGCCAAGTTTGTCTCCAAACAAAAAGGTTTCCCTTTTAACACCATGCGTCGTATTCCAAAAACTTTTGTCCAGCAAAGGCAGTAGTAATTTTCTTCTATTAATAGTCTCCTCATAATGCAAATCTAGCAAGATTTGAGCCACCTCCGATAGTTTCTTTATGACCTCAAGTTTAGGCATGTCAGACTGAATCAAGTCTTTGGTGAGGTTAACTAAACCCGCTATCCCCGATCCCAACTGGTTTTGCGACAACTCTAGTCTTTTATCGCGTTTTTTCGCCGGTTCGGTTAAGACGGCGCTTACCTCAGGATTGAGTTTAGGAGCCTGGACTAAGAGAAAGTTTTCAGGGATTAGCATTTTTTCCTTGAGGGCTTCCTTTTGTTCTTTGACAAGCCCATCCAGTAGTATTTTCCCCCAACGTTCAGAGATTTCTTTGAGATATTCTCACCAAGCTTCTTCTCAAGATTCTTGGCTTCTCCTAGCATTTCCAAGATTTCTTCTGGAACGACTGATTGTGGAGTGGGGACTGGAGCTAGGTCTAGAACCGACGTTAAGTTCGGGGCTGGAATCTGGGCTGAGACCGGGTTTACAAATGAAGATGGAGCTGCCATAGAAGTCGAGGGTGTAGGTGTAATTACATTCACTACCGATGCCAGGCTCTGTTCCGTGTATTCATCCCCCATAGGTTCGGGTAGGCTTTCTTCGTCACTAACATATCGGACAGACTCCGAACTGGATGACGGAGTTTCTGATCTACGACTGCGAGCTGTTTGGAAAAAAGAGATACTCCATTGTAGAAAAGAAATAAAACTACTTTCTGGATGACATCGCGTACCATCACACTAAGAAGGTAGGGTATATAAAAAAATATTCCAGGGTAACATCTTGTATCACCACATTAAGGAATAAATTGTATCATGTAACCATCAGGATAATATCTGGTATTATCACGCTAAGACGGTACTAATCGAAATTTCATCGTTCGAAACCGAATACATTAGCCTTATTCACAAATACGTAGTGCGGGTAGATATCTCGTTTGACTTACCATTTTTTCGTTCCAATTTCCTTTCCAAACGTCGAATCTTCCGACGAATACTATCATTATTGTGATCCTTGTGTTTTCTTTTTCCCATAACTGTTTTTCACTTCAATTCAGCGCAAAATATTAAAATATTTAAGAAAGTTGATGTTGACGGTGCGGCACAAGAAAAACGAATGACGCGCACGGCCGGTACGTACAGTGAGGAGAACAAGTACCTACCTACCTACCTACCTGAGTGAGTTTTTTTAAATATGCTATAAACATTGTGACGATGCACTGCGTGAAAAGCGGACTACGTGGTTCTATTAAATCTAGAGGATGTAACATCGAAGTGTAATTAGCGCTGTGCGACCTGAATTTCAGTTTATTGTGTGGGGACAAGAGCTGCTATTTATTCAAATGATTTTGCCGAGTCAACCTTCTGTACCTGAACTTTAATGAGTTAGAAAGTGACGGAATTTGACTTTAGCATGCGCCTTAAAACATCAATAAGTTTTTTGTGAAAAATATATTTATCAATACAAGCATTTATAAAATTAGTGATCGTAACCGTGAGTATTTTGATGACAAATGAGCCTAAATACGGCCAGTCTACTCGAAGAGTTCCGTTGTTCACCATCAGACAGTCTCTATCATCAGACCAGCTTGCTGTCACCATCATATTGTATTGTCATTGGAACTTGACAGGTATGCAAAAAATCATCTCAATCGGTTGAGGACAGCTGCTTTAAAATTCAGTTGCTCGATTCCACCCGGAAATGCATAAATATGTTTTTTTTTTCTTTGGTCGAAGATGGCAAGTTAATATAAAGCTAGTGTGTGCGTATTGGGCTTTTCATATCATAATTTCCATCCAATTTGATGAAAACAACGATCTGAAAAGCCACAATAAGCACTCGGGACTTCTTTAAGATTTAACTATAAATTTAAACTCACCAACGTTGGCAAAACGAAGTACCACAATTCCACACTAAACAACACGTATCTACGAACAAACCACTGTAATTGGTGTTAAAGATTGTTGATTTTGACAACACAATGTGGCCGATTGCTCAGAGAACATTTTGTTGAGTGTATCTACATCTATATATATATATATATATATACTCGTATAAAACAAAGTCGTGTTATTTACACCACTTATAACTCAAGAACGGGAGAACCGATTTGGCTGAAAATTGGTAAGGAGGTAGCTTAGAACCAGGAGATTGACATAGGGGGGAAGGGGTAGGAGGGGGGGGGGGGGGTCCACCGGGGGCTACCCGTGCGAAGCTGGGGCAAGACGCTTGTATTCTATAATATCGCTAACGATATGTTCCCTCACATAGTATAATTAGAAGGTTATGCGTCACTGTGGCCGATTGCTCAGGGATTGTCGTATCACTAGGTCGTTTGCTCGTGCCAAATTATTTACACCAAGAGATGTTTATTTCCTCACATTACGAACCCCAGTCAAATTTATCAAAAACTAACACTTCAGAGTAAGCGTCGCTTCGCTTGCAAATAATGTCCTAGAATGCCCAATAAACGGGTTGGGTTTAGAATCGTGCCGCACGAATTAAGGGGGGAGAGTGGGAGGGAGGGGTGGAGTGTGGTAGGGGACGCCCCCCCCTAGAGTGGGGATGTGCGGAAACTTATAGTTTTGGAGAAAAAAAAATAAAGAAGTTTTGAGGTTAAGTATGAATTTTTTGTGAGGTTAAGTATGAAGTTTTATAATTGGAAGTGTCGGACTCCGGTATGAGACTCAGAATCGACTCAGGGCATTCCGACATGAGTAGGTTAGGTTCAAAATAAGTGACAGAACCGACACGGAGCACCCCGACTCCACGTGGTCTTGTGCGTCACGCCCCTAGAGTGTATATAAAAACGCGGAGCCAGTAGCTCGCGTGGGAGGTCCTGAGCGGAGCAAGCCCGTGAGGCCGAGCGGAGCGAAGGGGGGAGGTGGCGAGCGAAGCGAGCCGGCGACTTCCGTAGTGTAGCGAAGGTCGAATGGGTGAAGCGACACTCAGGGGCAACCTCGCGAGAGTACTGGCGAGAGCCCATACCGGAGTCCGACACTTCCAATTATATAACTTCATACTTAACCTCACAAAAAAAAAAAATTTACCTCAAAACTTCTTTATTTTTTTTCTCCAAAACTATAAGTTTCCGCACATCCCCACTCTAGGGGGGGGCGTCCCCTAAGACTCCCCCCCCCCCCCCTCCCCCCACCCTCCCCCCTTAATTCGTGCGGCACGATTCTAAACAATACCCAAAAACATACTTAACCTCAAAACTTCTTTATTTTTTTTCTCCAAAACTATAAGTTTTCGCACATCCCCACTCTAGGGGGGGGCGTCCCCTAAGACCCTCCTCCCTCCCCCCCCATCCTCCCCCCTTAATTCGTGCGGCACGATTCTAAACAATACCCAAAACGGCAAAAAAACCGGTTTATAAAATAAAAAATGCGCGTAAAAAGTGGTCATCCATCCAAAAGCTGACCCCACAGAACATCGCTTAACCTACATTTGGAGAAATCAAGTTTGTTGTATGGGAGCCCCTTAAATATTTATTTAATTCTGTTTTTTAGTATTTGTTGTTATAGCGGCAACAGAAATACATCATCTGTGAAAATTTCAACTGTCTAACTATCACGGTTCATGAGATACATCCTGGTGACAGACGGACGGACAGTCAGACAGACAGACAGAAAGACGGACACCCGAGCCTTAGTAATAGGGTACCGTTTTACCCTTTGGGTACGGAACCCTAAAAACGCACAATATAGTCACGTGATATTATACGGTACCCTCTGCCTATCAAATATCAAATATATTTATTTCAGGCTTATTAGAAAATGTACAAAAATCTAAACAATAAGCCCATAGCAACATAAATACCTTAAAAACTAACATACATATAAAGACACTTTTATTCTACTTTAATGCACACGTGTAGACGGCGACGTATGACGCAACTGCGCGGTGTCGAAGAACCTCCGGAACTTGACACCTCTCGGCCAGAACTCTCCATTCACGAAGGTCGATAGACGGTCAGTCGGCACCCTCACCATAAAGGAAATAAAATGGTTCAGATCAGCTGATACGGCAGTTCTGCACAGATTACGGGAAGTGGACTTCCTCTTCCTTCGTTCCACCTTTATGAAACCCTCCTTGTCCCTAGAAGGGCCCGCAGGTACTTGCTGTCGCTCAGGTTTCGAAACACGAGTGGCAGCGATAGCGGCGTACTCGAGTCGCTGCGGTGGTGCTGCCGCGACACGCGACGTCACAACCATTGGAGCGGTTAGAGGCGACGCGGCTGTGGCAGCGGGGGCAGCGAGGTCTGTGGGGTGCGGGGCGTCACACGGTGAAATTGTAACGCCAGGCGATGTCAAACTGCAAGGCAACACATTCTTTGTGCCGCCCCGTCGAGCGTTAACGTGACATACTTCGGGTGACCTAGTATGATCACGCAATGACACAATCTCAGTGCGAAGTTCACTGATGGTGTTCTGTGATGCTTCAAACTTCAACTGCAACTCAGCCAAGCCTGCTTTAAAAGCCAACATCTCCTTCAAAATCCTGCTGACATGCATGTGATCCCATGCCAGCGGTGGAATTCGATGGAGTAGCTTGGCGACGAAATCAGGCACGTCATCCGGATCAGTCTCCTTCAGGAGGGTGATGATATCCTGAAGACTTCTCTCCCCTTTATCATCTCTTCTGTGAGTCGGCACTTTGTCGATGATGTTCAGTGACTCGTACAACAGCGTCTTCGCAGACCGGATTTCTTCATCAGAAAAGCAGGACTTCACAATGAGTGAAATGCTCACTTCATCTATGACGTCCAGACGGTCTATCAAAAACGCCAACAGCTCACTCACCACGAGTTTTTTAGAACTCATGGTGACGTAATTAGGCTTCGGCTAGAGCCACGCTAATCACGAATAAGAATACACGTTCGTCCGCGATTGCGCTTAGCACACGACTAAACAGCACTATGAACAGTGCATTATCACATAGGTCACGTCCACCTAGGACGCGCCCTATGTGGCATTGCACTGTGCCCGCCACCCTGAGACATAAAGATGAAAAGTCCTATATGCCTGTAATTTCACCCTTCAAATCGGAACACAGCAATGCGAGTACCACAGCTTTGCGGCAGAAATAGCTAAGGTGGTAGTACTTCCCCGGACGAACTCTTCAAAGGCCCTACTATTATTTTGTTAATGCTTTATGTTTTTTTTTACAGAGAAACTGGCGCCTACTACCTTAAGACCAACTCTAAGTATCCATATTCGCAAGGGTAGGCATCAACAAAGCAAAACATAAAAAGCTGTAATTAGTTACAGTAGGTACGTAACGTACCTACTTTAAGCGTCTTTCTTGTTTTTATGCGTGAACTCTCTATGGCACAGAACACATAATAGTACGGTTAACAATCACATTAAAACAAATAGTAAAGCTTTTATTTAATTTGCCATGTATGTTCTATATGTCTGCGACACAGTTTTTATACTTCTGCAGGCTTCATCGTTTTCCATTGTTTTGTAAATATATGTTTTAGTTCCAAATTGTTTTTTTTTTTTAATATATATTATTATGTGGTAGCCATCACAAAAATTGCAGCGCCCTAACGGGGCTCACGTACCTACTACATAACTAACAGTAGAAATAAGTCCTTATACAACAAATATTGTAAGTACATGTAAGCAATAAATAAATAGGTACAAATGTATGTCCGGGTACTAGTATAGTATTATTTTATATGTGGTCTGGGTGTAATCTTGCAACTGAATTTTAAAGCAGTTATCCTCAACCGATTGAGCTGAAATTTGGCATACCTGTCAAGTTCCGATGACAATACAATATGATGGTGACAGCGAGCTGATCTGATGATGGAGACGGAAGGTGGATAACGGAACTCCTCGAATGATAATGGTAGACTGGCCGTGTTTAGGCTCATTTTGATCAGCACACCGATGACTAATTTTATAAGAGCATGTGTTTAAAAAAATATTTTTCACAAAAAACTTATTATGGTTACTGACAAGCAAATGTTGCCATTGAGACTTTACGCTGTATAATCTAATCTATGGGTACCTATCTATGTTTTCTTTCTTTCTTTCTTTCTATTATCTATCTGTATAATCTATGGGGCTTATTCTATGTAAAATCTTCATTTTTACTGTAGCATGATTAAATAAATTATTATTTTTAATAAGGCTTTTATTCAATTCCTTAATTCCACTTCATAAATGTCAAAGTGAAGTTAGGTTCATGTTGTTGTGTCGGGGTGTGTCGTGGCGCGCCAGAACGCTATCGGTTACATTTATTACCTATGACTAGATTCACATTAGTAGGTTGTGTTGTGTCGTGGTGCGTCAGAACGCTATCGGTTACGTTTATTACCTATGACTAGATTCACATTAGTAGGTTGTGTTGTGTCGTGGCGCGTCAGAACGCTATCGGTTACGTTTATTACCTATGACTAGATTCACATTAGTAGGTTGTGTTGTGTCGTGGCGCGCCAGAAGGCTATCGGTTACGTTTATTACCTATGACTATATTCACATTAGTAGGTTGTGTTGTGTCGTGGTGCGTCAGAACGCTATCGGTTACGTTTATTACCTATGACTAGATTCACATTAGTAGGTTGTGTTGTGTTGTGGCGCGCCAGAACGCTATCGGTTACGTTTATTACCTATGACTAGATTCACATTAGAAGGTTGTGTTGTGTCGTGGCGCATCAGAACGCTATCGGTTACGTTTATTACCTATGACTAGATTCACATTAGTAGGTTGTGTTTTGTCGGGGCGCGCCAGAACGCTATCGGTTACGTTTATTACCTATGACTAGATTCACATTAGTAGGTTGTGTTGTGTCGTGGTGCGTCAGAACGCTATCGGTTACGTTTATTACCTATGACTAGATTCACATTAGTAGGTTGTGTTGTGTCGTGGCGCGTCAGAACGCTATCGGTTACGTTTATTACCTATGACTAGATTCACATTAGTAGGTTGTGTTGTGTCGTGGCGCGCCAGAACGCTATCGGTTACGTTTATTACCTATGACTATATTCACATTAGTAGGTTGTGTTGTGTCGTGGTGCGTCAGAACGCTATCGGTTACGTTTATTACCTATGACTAGATTCACATTAGTAGGTTGTGTTGTGTCGTGGCGCGCCAGAACGCTATCGGTTACGTTTATTACCTATGACTAGATTCACATTAGTAGGTTGTGTTGTGTCGTGGCGCGCCAGAACGCTATCGGTTACGTTTATTACCTATGACTAGATTCACATTAGTAGGTTGTGTTGTGTCGTGGCGCGTCAGAACGCTATCGGTTACGTTTATTACCTATGACTAGATTCACATTAGTAGGTTGTGTTTTGTCGGGGCGCGCCAGAACGCTATCGGTTACGTTTATTACCTATGACTACTAATGTCAATCTAGTCATATATTTACATCGAACACGGATACATCATATATTTAATGTACGGAGGCCTGCAATGCTCAGAATTATCTATATCTATACTAATATTAAAGCTCAGGAAAGATTTCATTGTTTGTTTGCATTGAATAGGCTCCGAAACTTATGAACCGATTTGAAACATTGTTTCACTGTTGGAAAGCTACACTATCCCCGGGTGACATACTCTATATTATATTTTCAAAAAATTAGAGATCCTTACTAAAACTCCAATAATGTAAACCAAGGTGTAATAAACTACCTAAAATATTCTTTACATTTGGTGTGTGGATAGATTGAGAAGGGGGCAGGGTTAGGGTGGGATCCCCACACTACCCGTGCGAAGCCGGGGCGAGTTTTCATAAGCTTAAGATAGGTTTATTTCGGTAAGAATAGGTACAACAAGTCATAATTAACATTTGCATTAATTTCAAAGATTTTCGTAAGTATATGAAATAAGAGAACTTTTCCTTGCGTGCTAGTTAAAAAGCTGTGTTACGGCAAGGTAACGCTTTTAATATTATTATGGGCTTTTGCCGTAAATCATACTTTTAACCCTAGGTATAGGTTAGGTCATCAGGAGATGATGTACCTACTCCGGTTCCTGACAGAGAGGTGCCAGGGCCAGATTCAGGGGGCGGTGATTCGACTGTCTCTCCAGCGGCTGCAGACCAACAGGGGCCACTGACTGCAAGTCATATGCTCTCCAGGTCCAGGCGAAGTATAAGGATGTTCTCATTGATCTGGATTTCTGGCCAGCTGGCATTGTTTACCGACGCTATAGAGAAGCGTTATTGAAACCAAGTCCCTCTATTGACGTTAACCGCTTGACGTGCACCCTATTAATAGTGTGTCGGCCGACACACTATTTTCCGCACACCTTGGAATCCTACGTCTGTCGGCCGACACAGTCCATAGAGGGTTTATTATATTGTCTATCAATCAATTGTTAGCAACCGGATGTTAGATATTGTAACACTATGCCATAGAGTAATAGTTATAGGAACGAAACAAAGCAAAAATACACTTCCTGTGAGTTGAGTTTCGGTGAAAAGAAATAATGTTAGGTCGCCATGTTTTTGCTGTGTTGTGAGCGCGCTCAGCAGTTTGTACGAAATATAAAAAAAAAAGTTTTCTGGTTATTTGAGTGTAAATGACTGCAAAAATCGTGTTTTTTAGGATATAGACCATGTGTTATTGCCAATAAACTACTAGAAAGTGCTTTGTGAAGATATTTATTGTGATCTCAATGTTAGTGGTCAGTTTTCGCTGACAAAGTAACCGTAGTGAGGAAATGTTTTTTTTTTTTTTTTTTCAACAAAACTGTAAATAGTTTCCTATAAAGAAACAAATAGGAAATTTCAAGTGGTATTAGTTTTATGACCCCTCCATTAATTAGGCCACAATTAACGATTTAGTGATGAGTCCTCCATCCCACATTTGTTATATAGCGACTCAAAGGATAGGACACAAGCGAAATCGCTCGACTTGACCGGTTAAGTGATAGTTTTAAGTATAATATATGTATGTTAGCTAAGTGATAGTTTTAAGTATAATATATGTATGTTAGCTAAGTGATAGTTTTAAGTATAATATATGTATGTTAGCTAAGTGATAGTTTTAAGTATAATATATGTATGTTAGCTAAGTGATAGTTTTAAGTATAATATATGTATGTTAGCTAAGGTAACGGTATATAGGTTTAACGTTTAGGTATAATTTTACTCAATAATATCTAGTATGGACCATACTATACGGGGTGAGAGGCGATTAACCTTCCCGTAACAGTTTTTTTAACTACCACGGAAGGCAAAGTTCCTTTAATTCATATACTTATTTACAGAAAGAATAATACAAGGTATGTACAAAATACATATGAAACAGTTGTGCTACCTGAAGACCACTGCTAGCGATCTAAAGATAGATAGAAAGATAGAAAACACTATATTGTACAACACATAGAATAAGCAATTTTAAAAATTAATACATAAACTAAACATGGAAGCAAAGGAACTTACGGTAGCTCAACTGATCCAAATCACTACCAGACGGAAGCGTCCCTAAGATGCTGGCTGCATTGCCACGCTGAATGGCAATACTAATGCGTTGAGCCAGACAAGAGCCAGCTCTCGGGTCACGCGTCGCTTCGACCAGATGCCCTGAAGGAATTTTGAATTCATATACTTACGAAGATGTTAATTACGACTTATTGTAACTATTCTAAGTGAAATAAACTTATCTTATCTTTATGTATGTATGTATGTATGTATGTGTGTATGTATGTATATTATTTTATTTTATTTTATTTTATTTTTATTTTTATGTATGCATGTATATATATATATATGTATGTTTGTATGTATGCATGTATATATGTATGTATGTATGTATGTATGTATGTATGTATGTATGTATGTATGTATGTATGTATGTATGTATGTATGTATGTATGTATGTATGTATGTATGTATGTATGTATGTATGTATGTATGTATGTATGTTTGTATGTATGAGTGTATGTATGTATGCATGAATGTATGTATGAATGCCTCAGTAATATAGTATGAGCAAAGCCGCGATGGATCAGATACTTTTAAATATCAATCTTCAGCTGATAAATACGTAATTATTTAAAACTAAAATGTATGAGAAGTTAATTAATCAAGATAAAACTTGTACTAATTAGGTATTTTATGATAACAAATGTATATAATACGTGACGCGCGCTGACCACGCAGGATAACGCGGAAACCGGTGACATGGCGGGGTATATACTAGTTATAGTGTCCCTGCTGGCTGCGGCTTCAGGTAAACATCACCAACATCACCATCATCACCAACAATTAACGCGTTCAGACTGGTGTGTACCACCGGTGGGGCACGGGCTACCAGCTGTGATGGTGTGTGCACCACCGATGGGGCACGGGCTACCAGCTGTGATGGTGTGTGCACCACCGGCGGGGCACGGGCTACCAGCTGTGATGGTGTGTGCACCACCGGCGGGGCACGGGCTACCAGCTGTGATGGTGTGTGCACCACCGGCGGGGCACGGGCTACCAGCTGTGATGGTGTGTGCACCACCGGCGGGGCACGGGCTACCAGCTGTGATGGTGTGTGCACCACCGGCGGGGCACGGGCTACCAGCTGTGATGGTGTGTGCACCACCGATGGGGCACGGGCTACCAGCTGTGACGGTGTGGAAAAACGCGTGTGTATGTATGTTTTTTTTTTTTGGTTTTCAGCTTTTTCTGCAGACCCTGTGGCGTACAAGCTGGATGAGCGCCGGTTCCAGTACGTCACGGATGGGGGGAGCACCCCCCACCTGGTGGACCTCTGGCTGAAGGCCAGTGACCTGCGTGACGTGTCACGCTTCACGCCTGACACTCAGAATACCTACCATCTATTTACAAGGTACAGACAGCAGCACCAAATGCTATACCCCAGTCTCCTAGCGTATTTTTTTAGCCATAAGTGTAGCGCCACACCTGCCGAAGGTACGGCGCCGACACTTCGGCGACTGAATTATTGCTCGTATTATTCGGTTGGCATGACACACCAAACGCGCCGAACAGTCGGAATTACTCAGCGTCTAGTGATGTCGCTTGCTATTCATAATACATTGAATGCGTTTTGGCTAAAATAATCGCTCGAAGGGAGGTTCGGCGCTACGCTGAATGCGACGTAATTTCGGCTTATGTGTCATAGGGAACTTGTAAAACACTGCGAGCGTATTGAACCGAACGATCGCCGCCGTACCTTGTACTAATATTTATCCTGTGGCCGTACGCTCCGCAGATGTGTCGCGAGCGACACTAAACGAAAAGATGAATATTTCAATATACCTAATTTTCTTCTACAAATAAATAAATAAATAATGCTGGACAGTTTACACAACATTATCTAGCCCCAAGCTAAGCAGAGCTTGTGTTATGGGTACTAGATAACTGATATACTTAATACAATACATTAAATAGATAGATATTATTTATTATGCATAGAAAATACCCAGAACACCCTAAACAAATATCTGCGATCGCACAAATACTTGTTCCGAGGCGGGAATCGAACCCGCAACCTCCTGCGTCGCAGGTGAAGCTTCGCCCGCCGCGCCACAGAGGTCGTCAATACAAATGTTGATTGCGTTTCCAAAAGATACATAGTTTAAAAACAATGATGAAAACTCCTTTTAAGTATAAAATACTTGTCATATGAGTTTTCCCTATTACTTAGGTCTAATTTTATAGTTAATACTTTAACACGGTGATATCTGATCTGCGAACTCGTTTAATTAATTATTATTTATTTAAACACGCTTTGTAAATAAAGAACTGGAATGAAATTCATCAGCTTATCCCCCCCACTCAGTTGAATTGTTATTACAAACAAGGTAAATCATTCATATATTTCTGAACTTTTTGTCACAATATCCTATAGTCGAGCAATATTTGTACAAAACGAATTTATGATTTCGATGAAATACGATTTTGGGGCCGAAAAATCGATCTTGTTAGGTCCCTGGGAAAATTAGAATTTACTTTTATTTAATTTCACGAAAAACAATTACATTTCGGTATTTTATAATCTGTGTAAAGAAACTGAAACTGAATAGTTTGGTATTCCATGGCCGAACGCCCAAATTAGCAATTTAACAGGCTTATTTTGATTTGTAAAATATTTTTTTTTTGCTCAAACAGGTTTTTTAATGGTAGCGGTACAGTTAGTAAACACGTTTTTTTTTAAAAACTCTGTGCAGAGCTTGTTTACAACAGATATTTGTTTTTTTTAATGTCCGCCCACGTTGTGGCTCGCGTTATATGATAACCGCATGATAACCATAACATAACGTAACACCCAAGAGTCGCATACCTGTATCAAAAGTAGCACCCAAGGTATAGCTCAATCCAGGTCATATAATCTACCTGTGTACCATATTAACATCGAAATCGGTTCAGTCGCTTCGGCGTGACTGAGTAACAAACATTAAATAATTAAATAATTTAACATTATTAATTTAACATTAACATTAACAACATCCAATTATCGTTACTTTGACTGTCATTTATGATATTATTGGGATTTAGCACAACTAAGCTACATTTTTATTTTTTAAATGTCTTCCAATACAATATAAAATAAGTTATTTGGAACGCGATATGTGGTAATCATTATATAGTCTGAGACGCGGGGGTAACTAATTAGCCATGCTGTCTGTAACTACAATACAAATTTATTTATTAGGTACAATTTTTTTGGCGTTTAAATGTTTTTCTCTAAGAATTAATAACATAAAACTTCATGAACTTGGATTAACTACCCTTCAGCAACGTCGAGAGCGTGGAGACCTAATAGAGACCTACAAGATCCTAAACAACCACTACAGTATAAGTACCAGATTTAAATAATATAGGACTCAGAGGACACTCGCTGAAGCTGCAACGCGGGCCAAGTACCAGCAATCCGAGGATGCACATATTGCCTAATCGCGTCGTGCACACTTGGAACCGGCTACCAGACTCAGTGATCAGTGCCCCCTCAGTGAATTCTTTCAAAAATAGACTTGACAAACATTTAAAGTGCACTGATAAGGACTTAGATATACACGCATCAGCTCCGAGAGCTGCCAGTGTATTATAAATAAATAAAATAACATAACACCCAACAGTCACATACATAGTCCTGACGCCATACTAGGTTCCCCTGTGTCGTGTGTATCAGGAACTACGAGCACCATGCTACCACAACACAGACACGGAACTAATAACAGATCATACATAACATAACACCCAACAGTCACATACATAGTCCTGACCCCACACTAGGATCCCCTGTGTCGTGTGTATCAGGAACTACGAGCACCATGCTACCACAACACAGACACGGAACTAATAACAGATCATACATAACATAACACCCAACAGTCACATACATAGTCCTGACCCCACACTAGGATCCCCTGTGTCGTGTGTATCAGGAACTACGAGCACCATGCTACCACAACACAGACACGGAACTAATAACAGATCATACATAACATAACACCCAACAGTCACATACATAGTCCTGACCCCACACTAGGATCCCCTGTGTCGTGTGTATCAGGAACTACGAGCACCATGCTACCACAACACAGACACGGAACTAATAACAGATCATACATAACATAACACCCAACAGTCACATACATAGTCCTGATCCCACACTAAGACCCCTGTGTCGTGTGTATCAGTAACTACGAGCACCATGCTACCACAACACAGACACGGAACTAATAACAGATCATACATAACATTTGTCCCGCAACGGGAATCGAACCGGCAACCTCTAGCATCTCAGCCGGCTACTCGCCCGACGCACTACAGAGGTCGCCGAGAGTTAATAACTGGCAAATGGATCACATGGATCAATGACCCACATGGATCCGGCGGAAGATCAGCGTTGTGTAACTATACGCAACATCGTGCTGAGTCGGACTCCAATTTGTGACGTTGCTGCGTGGATGGCACTGGTAGTCAAGTTGTTTTTTTTTATTTTTTATACTACTTACTGAATGACGGAACAAGCAGATGGCCCACCTGATGTTAAGCGGTAACCTCTGCCTATGAACAGTGCATTACCTCATAGGTCACGTCCACCTAGGACGCGCCCTATGTGGCATTGCACTGCGCCCGCCACCCTGAGACATAAAGATGATAAGTCTCATGTGCCTGTAATTTTACCGGCACCCTTACCCTTCAAACCGGAACACAGCAATGCGAGCACTACTGCTTTGCGGCAGAAGTAGCATATCTGGTAGTACTTCCCCGGACGAACTCTTTCACAAAAAAGCTCTACTACTACTGACTACTACTATTTATATACTTAACAGCCACACTCTTTGCCTTTAGTATGTATTACCCATGTATTACCTATTATATTTTATCTTTTTTATTTTATTTGTCGAGTGTCATTTCATATATCCACGTGTGCCGTAAAAATAAAAAAAACAATCTTTCTTTCTTTTAAATGAAAATTAAAATGAAATCGGTTGAGATATTTTTCAGAATATTTAAGTACTTACAGTATTTAATCACAACGACCTTAGATAATATTTCATTAATTACCAAAGCACTCGATTAAGTGCGTGGATTAGCTTATTAATCAAAATATTGTCCCGGCAACCGTCGTCATTGCTTGTCAAGTATTTAATCTTATCATTATGAGATACTAGAAACTCGCCCCGGCTTCCCCCGTGTAGTGTCGAAATCCCCCCTCCCTCCTGTCCCCCCTAACCCTCCCCGCTTCAAAACCCCCCATCTATCCTCTGTGGCGCGGCTAGCGAAGCTTGGCCTGCGAAGATCGCAGATATTTGTTCAGGGTGGTCTGGGTATTTTCTATGTACATATAAATATCTATCTATGTAAGATATTGTAAGTTATCTAGTACTCATAACACAAGCTCTGCTTAGCTTGGGGCTAGATAATGTTGTGTGAACTGTCCAGCATTATTTTTTTTTTATTTTTTATCCACACACTAGGTACAAAGAATATTTTAGGTAATTATGATACACCTTGGGTTACATTATTGGAGTTTTAGTAATAATTAATATTTTAGGTAATTATGATACACCTTGGGTTACATTATTGGAGTTTTAGTAATAATTAATAATTTAGGTAATTATGATACACCTTGGGTTACATTATTGGAGTTTTAGTAATAATTAATATTTTTTTTGTGAAAAATTTATTTTGAATACAAGCTTTTATAAATTTAGTGATCGTAACCGTGTGCTGATCACACCTAAACACGGCCAGTCTACTATTTATTATCCATCGAGGAGTTTCGTTGTCTCCATCATCAGATCAGCTCGCTATCACCATCATATTGCATTGTCATCGGAACTTAACAGGTATGCCAAATTT
Organism: Operophtera brumata; assembly: GCA_932527175.1. Lineage (NCBI taxonomy): Eukaryota > Metazoa > Arthropoda > Insecta > Lepidoptera > Geometridae > Operophtera > Operophtera brumata. Next base: position 26,232,403 of record OW052239.1, on the reverse strand, counting down.
CAGCTCAATCGGTTGAGGATAACTGCTTGCAAGATTCCACGCGGAGTCCACGCGGACAAACATACATTGCAAGTTAAATAAAAGCTTGTAAGTAATTAATTTTGTAAAAATTTAAAAAACCCTCAACTCAATGAAACGGCTGAACCGATTTTGATCAAACATAGCTAGGAACACTCCCCACAAATTCACCTTTCCAACAAAAAAGAACATCAAAATTGGTTCATCCGTTCGGGAGATACAATGCCACCATAGACGTAGAATTTTCACTAGTACATACTAGATCTATGGATGCCACAGACAGACACACACACACATACACACCTATACGTGTCCTGACGTCCTTAAGAGGACTATAGTGGTATGTCACCAACCGAGGACCCTCTGAAAAACTAGGTTAGCGACCTCTTAAGGAACTGTGAGTGCGCCAGAAAGAGAAAGAAAAAAAAAACATGACTGATGAGCCAAGTCTTATAGCTCTATCTCAACATTTTTTCGTTTGAATTTCTGTGAACAACGTGGGGTTTTAATTACACGCGAAAACGTTTATAGCGACATCCTTTCGAGGACTTTTGTGTGAGCCAAGCGAGGACCATATCATTTGACCAGGGATGACCATCTGAGGACTCAGTTTAACACGTTTTTTCTTGATCCTTGTACTAAGTGAGGACGTTGTGCTAGATTTTACATGAACAAACTGAGGACGTTTTTCCGGGTAGGGCGTGTACAAAACGAGGACCTTGTAATTTTATTTTAGTTTTTCTTCCTACACTGTTCATAAACAATGTACCTTGCGAGGACGTTTCTTTTTTAAATTCCAACGTCCAATTTAAGTTTGTTTTTACTATTAACCCAATAATCAATTAACCAATTTTTTCAAAAACAATTTACCGGTTAAACTAAAAACAAAGGTTATGGAAATGTGTTTGTTGCCGTGCCTCACGTATGCATGTCAGACATGGCCACTCACGAAGAAGACACTGGAAAAATAAGAGCATGTCAAAGACTCGAGAGAAGCTACACCTGGTCATAAGCTGAAGGAAAAAAAACAAAAATGCCATAATTAGAAAAAAGATAAAGTTTGCCTTTATCTTTTTTCTGACGCTGTGAAAAAAGTTCTTCAGCTAAAGTGGAAATGGGCTGGACATGTACAGCGAACGACAGACGATAGGTGGTCGAGAACTATAACTAACTGGTACCCCCTGGACAAAAAGAGACGGCCTGGAAGACCGCATAAACGTTGGAGCGATGACATCGCTAAAGTGGCAGGCATTACCTGGAGCAGAGCAGCTAGAGATAGAGAGAGATAGGGGCAGATGGTGGAGGCTTTTACCGCTCAAAGTGATATTTGCACTGGTTGAGATACCCGAAAAACGGATTAACTAATTATTTACAACATATTAAGATAAGTCAATAAATTGTTATATTTAAATATTAGAGTGTAAGAGTAATTAAAGCTTATATTATATTATATTATATAATAACCCAATACACATAATATACAATACCTCGTATAGGTTACGAGGTAAAATGATGCTTTATTATCATCTTTATTATTATTTATAGATGCCCTACCTAAAATGATGTGTTAAACTAATACACATCATTTTAGGTAGGGCATCTTTATTATACTTTCAGCCACTTGACGACATAGGCCTTCCCCATAGAATTTCACGATTAATGGGCTTGTGCCGCCCCCATCCACTGAATTCCCGCAAAGTTATCAGTGTCATAGATTCATCGAGTGGGGTCTATTAGTAAAACTAAACAATAATACAAATAAGTTGGTTACAAAATATTTACAATATATTTACTTACCAAAGTTATTCACAAATATGAGGTACTATTTCCTCACTTTCAATATTGTCACAAGAAAGACATAAATCTGTCTATCTGTCACATCGTTTTTTTCTTTATATTTGGCGTCGCACGTCTTGTAAATTTACCATTTACTCACAGGGAATAATCAAGGAATAATCAATTTATTTGTAAATATAAATTTAAAGGTCAAACAAATAAAATTTCATACGAAAAATTATGAAAAAAATAACTAAAAATTTTGTCAATAATTCAAATTGTAAACATAAACTAATTAACTATTACTCATTGCAGATGTCATGTTAAAATTAAATATACTAAGTAGCAATTACCTTAGATTTTATTAAATCTAATCTAATTTCAAATTATTTAATTTTGACCGATGTTTGCTATCTTCAGTGAACCGGCTACGTTTCGGTGACCTCTTTGGGGCAACCGATGGTTTTGTCTGTGTGATTATGGATGAGGTTATCAAGACGAACAACTATCGAAAGTATATCATGAAGGATGGGACGGTTGATATCTGTAGAGCATGTCACCGTCGCGGAGAGTCCCTCAGGCATGTGCTTTCGGTACGCATAGTCAGGAGGTTCCTCTCTCTGCAGCCCTAGCCTACGACCGTTTGGGCCTCGCTCCGCGGTCGGCGGTACCCCGTTTACATTTATATTTTTACTATAATGTTTCTATACTATTTATTTTTTGTGGATAGTATTCCTTTATAGTGAAAAATATTTTTTTTTACGAGTATTTTGTATAAATGAGTGAGATAATAATAACATAGCCTTATTATTTCCTAAACTAACTATTTACATAAATGTTTATAATACAACTATATAGTAGACTTCTTTTAATATAACTAAGGCCCCTTTCGGGTATAGGTCTCTTTGTGTTTCTTTGTTATTATTGCCTCACTTCTTTGATTATTTTTCAACTTGATATTAAATAGGCTTTTTTCCACTGAGCGCAGTTTGTTTGTATTTTTTGCCTCGCAGTATCGTTAAAAATCGGAGTAGACATAACCAGGACCTTATTTTTACTTCATACACATTTCAAGTTATGTGGAGAGAAGCAAAGACACTTTAACATAATACCTCTACAACAAGTAAATCCCTTGTCCAAAGAGAGAACGGTTTATTCCCGATGTCCATGTTATCTTGCCCACGTCAACGTGGACAGCGGGAAGTCACTAAAACCCTTCCCGTTGTCCATCTTATGTAAAGCGCTATCTCCATAGGTTTCAACTACACAAAACTTAAATAAGACATACAAAACATACAAATCAATTACTGAATCAAATTCAATAACATTGATTAGCACGGTAAAAAGTAAAAAAAAAAACGTTAATTGCAGTATTCAAGTTATTTTCTCTCATAATTATGTTACAAAATTGCACGTATCACAGAATCATCTTGCAAGGAGTAAGTTCTTTAGTCTCATAGTATTACATTATCAGCAGTCAGTCTAATTGTAATAATGTAATGTATCAATATTGTAAGCAGTCTAAAATTCAGACAACACAGGAGCACATGTTTTTAATACTACAGCTGAGATGCCGTCTGGCCCGCTATTTTATCCACATCCAGGCTATGTAGCCGCTACATAGAACATACAACTACATACGCTACATACTTTTTGCTGTATGCAAATGAGATGTTCAGATTTGGTATAATATTCCGAGAAAATTCTTACAGTTATAAAGTATATCTCAAAAAAAAAGCTTATTTATTGGGCTACTCGATTATATAAACTTTATATTTTATAAAACCTCTGTTTCCGAGAAAATAATAAAAATGTTCTTGGAGGGAAAACATAATGAAACAAACATGCCCCGCCCCAACCACACGTGTTTAATAAATAAATAAATAAATAAATAATGTTGGACAGTTCACACAACATTATCTAGCCCCAAGCTTAGCAGAGCTTGTGTTATGGGTACTAGATAACTGATATACTTAATACAATATATTACATAGATGTATATTTTTAATTATACATAGAAAATACCCAGAACACCCTGAACAAATATCTGCGATCGCACAAATATTTGTTCCGGGGCGGGAATTTAACCCGCAACCTCCTGCGTCGCAGGCCAACCTTCGCCCGCCGCGCCACAGAGGTCGTGAAATTGTGTGTGCCACTGGTCGTAATTGTGTAGTCTATGCAATACAATAGTAGTAGAGCTTTTTTGTGGTTGTAGTAGTAGAGCTTTTTTGTGAAAGAGTTCGTCCGGGGAAGTACTACCACCATTACCACCTATTTGTACTACATATTTCTGCCGCAAAGCAGTAGTGCTCGCTCTGCTGTGTTCCGGTTTGAAGGGTAAGGGTGCCGGTGAAATTATAGGCACATGGGACATTCATCTTTATGTCTCAGGGTGGCGCGGGCGCAGTGGATTGCCTCATAGGGTGCGTCCTAGGTGGACGTGACCTATGAGGTAATGCACTGTTCATAGGCAGAGGGTACCAACTTAACATCAGGTGGGCCATCTGCTTGATCCGCCATTCCAAGTAGTATTAACAAAAACCAATACCAACCTTGTTTCTTAATAAATAAATAATAATAAATAATATATTTTGTGTTTTTACTAAAACGAACTACGGAAAAAGCAGGCAAATCCTTTACAAACTCAAACAAAACATAACTATCCTCCATGTGTCACTGTCAGTAACATTCTATTGCTATTTAATAATGTGTCTTGTAAACTTGTTCAAGAAATGAACTGAACTGAACTTAAAATTATTATTTATACCTGATATAAAATGTTATTTATAACATGATTGGAAATATGTAAAATGTAGAGGAGGACATACATTGCCATCTCTTGGGCACGGAAACAAGTTGATAGTGCTATCCCTATCTATTATTCAACACGCAAATATGCCATTTTGTCTTCTTCTGCCTGTTCCCAAAGATATGATGACTAAAATATTCTCCTTGAATGGAATACGTGCTTATACACAATTTACAATCAATTTATCTGTGCCCTGAGCTACCTGAAAAATACAAATGTTAATAAGGAGGCGAGGAATGTAGGTACCTATGCGTATTGCTATAGGCACTATTATCATTATAGGCAGCTCCTATCTATTAGTGAACTCTCCAACAGTGTAGGTAGGTACCTACTCAAAATGTTTCCTGAACCTATACAGAACGGATAAACTAATAAATGAAGTATTAGTAATAACGTGACAACACGGAACGAAGGTAGGATACTCCTATGAAAAATTGTCTGTGGTTGTCTGTCTGCCATCTGTCTCGCCTAGCTAGAGAGTATCAAAATTCCTTAGTCTGCCTGCCAAAGAGCATCAAGTTCACCTTTTGGGAGTGTTGCAACTTCTAAACTTTATTTTGAAAAATACAACATATAAATAACGTTTTTAAAAAAACGGAGGTACATTTATTATTTTTATTAGGTTAAAAATAGCTAAATAATATGCCCTTTCTCCGTAAATAAATATTATATTGCTAAGAATTTCTAGTTATTTTTATACCGGCCTCCATATATTTTTTGGACATCTCCTTTCCTGCATTGAAACTTCGCAACGAGGACAGCTGAATGGAGTTTCGCCAGAAGTGTTCAGACGCGAGGTTTCCGCAAATTGAGTTGCAAATTTGCTTTATCAACGGCGGCGTGAGCTAGGGTTCCATTTGCTTTCAGCAGTGGGGGAGTGAAGTACGGCTGAAATTAGCTTCAATCGATTTAGCTAGACTCCAGAATGCTTTACTTCCCAGAGGATATGCGGCAAGCTTAGCCCCCAAACGGCCAATCCGATCGAAGCGACCCTTTTGTTTCACCTTCTTGCAGGACTTGGCGGCTATGTTAGGCCTTCTTCTAATCCCATGCATCCGAGGCTTTTCTGTTTCTTGCGTCAACCTAGGCTAGATATGCCACATGTTTTTGCGCTTCTGCGCTGGCACACGCGGGACTGAACCATGGGCAAGCATAACCTGAAGGTGAATAATCGGAGAATGGCATAAAGTATTCCATTGTTCTTTTGATCACCTCTGTAATGGCATCAGCACAGACCGTTGGGTCACAAGAAGAAAAGCTGGTTTGGCGCCATGGATAAGAAGCGAAGAAGTGTCACATCTCATTCCAATCTGCCTACACGTAACGCCACACTCACCTACTTCCTTTGTGGAAGGAATCGGGTAGCGAGTATGACGATGCAGACCACAGTGATCTGGGGAGGCAGCACTGAGTGGCGGTCCGGTGCGTTGCCAGCAGAAGTTCCAAAGTTGACTGTGTGGTCCTCTACGTTTGGAATTCTTGTTGATTAAGCAAAATTGCAAGTTTCCACAGCTGTCTCCGATCATGGTCCGTGATCTGGTATGGGAACAGCCACTTTTGGTGAGCGTTAAAGTCCTCCAAAAGCACTAGTTGGGCATCAGGGTACCGTTGTTGGGTCACATCCGCCGCATGTAGTTAAATAACCTGGTTGTCACGTGATCTCTAGAGTGTGAACGATATAGACTGGTATAGATGATGTTATCTGAGACTTTATCCACCAAAATCCACAAAGATAATAAATCGGGATCTTCAAGATCATGCAGGCGCACAAAACAAATGTCGTCCCAGGCATAAATACAGATACCAGCTTTTTGTTTCAAATTGTGCTCCAGAGCATAGCCTGGGTATGTCAGGTATGCTGTATCGGGAGGATATTGAATCTGCGTCTCCGTGAGCGTCACTTATTAAAGTATGGCTTAGTGGGCTCTAGATTCGAGCAGTCGTTGGCGGCTGCTCGACTGGGACGATGCTAATCTGGTTAAATCCAACGCGTTACTTCACACAGCACTAAGGCAAAGCTTTACTTCACACAGGGACAGCTGCTCAGTTTGTACAAAGCGCAAGTCCGGTATGGTATGGAGTACTGCGGCCATGTTTGGGATGGCTCGGCCAAACACCAGCTCGCTGCCTTAGACTCGATCTAACGCAGAGCTTTCAGGCTTATAGGAGAGCAACATATGGCGGAGACTAGGATCCAGAGTTTCGAGCACCGCCGCAAAGTAGCATGCCTTTCGATCTTCTGTTATAGGTTACATTTCGGGGAATGTGGCCAGGAGCTACATGATCTGATCCCACCATCTCGTTTTCATCATACGACAAGCAGGCGCCCGGCTCAGTTACATCATTATACCCGCAATTCGCACTAAGCGTTTCGGTTCCACCTTTGTAATGCGTACAGCTAAGGAACAGATAGAACAAGTTGCCGTCGTCTGTCTTTCCTGAAAACTATAATATGGGTATATTATGGTGAATAGGTGCCTTCTAGACCTTCGTGCTACAACGTGATACAAAATTTCTAGGTCTTCACATTGACTCTAATTTGTCATGGAAACATCACGTGGAAGTAGTGTGCTCTAAATTAAGTCGCTTCTCCTATGCCCTATACATGCTTTCAAAAATAGTAAATAGGTATACAGTGCTGACGGCTTATCATGCGTACGTAACGTCCACTCTTCGATACGGCATAATATTTTGGGGCAACTGTACTGAAAGAGAAAGAGTGTTTAAAGCACAAAAAAAGTGCCTAAGATCCGTGTGTAAATTACATCAAACTGACTCATGTAAGCCATATTTTGAAGATCTGCGCATTTTGACATTTCCGTCTTTATATATATTTGAATTAATTATGTTTGTACGATTAAACAGGGATCAGTTTACTCCATTAAGTAGTAGGAGATTAAAGAATAAAATTGCTATGCCCTCACATAAAACATCTATGTTCCACAAAAGTATTCTGGGTATGGCACCAAAACTGTTCAATAAAACGCCAATATCAATTGCAGAAATCGAAAACAATAATATTTAAAAAAAAAACTTTTTGTTTTTTTGGCCCTAAAGGCATATTATTCCATAAATGAATTCTTGACTGATAAATTATTAGAGTAGGTAAGCGTACACATAGTTTTTGTATTTTGTTGTTGTTGACATGTGTAAGTTTTCCTAATGTGTGTGTTTAATTATTTTTTTGATTTTAACTGTTTGTGTTTAATTAATTAATTGTGTGTTTAATTAATTAATAATCTTTAATCAATAATGTGTTTGTAAACTGTAATTTGCTTAACCTAGAATGGTGAAATAGAATGGTGCTCTGTATAAATGTTTTAAGAACCTCTTCAACCCTATTTAGCAAATAAATGATTTGATTTGATTTGATTTGAACGTAGGCCGCATCGTCACTTACCAACAGGTGAGATCGCGGTCAATCGAGGGTCTATCACAGTTAAACAAAAACAATCACAGTTAAATTCATATTTTTCCTGTTCGTTTAGTTTTGAGATTTGAGTGATTTGAGTGATTTGAGTGGTTTGTGGGAAGACGAAAGTTGAGCGTGGCACTGGACAGCGAGCCAAAAGACATACGGCAGGCTGCTGTGCCAGTAGGGGACTAGATTGGAGACTGCAGGGACTCCCGAACCCCCAAGCATGGCCATCGGGTCTTCTCATACATTATCCAGCCCAAAGTCCTTTATTTCCGAGAATGTTGCATTAACGACTGTCGGAATGCAGGGGACATCGCTTGTAATTTTTTTTAAATTACATTTTTACATGAAATAGTATATTATAGGAAGAGGTATACATAGGTGGTTTTGATTAACATTTTGTATACAAACGATTCGGTCTATGCTATCATAATATATGATAACGTGGACATCGGGAACGTTTTTTAATTATTTTATTTTATTCCCGTTGTCAACGTTAACGTGAACAAGCTGAACGTGAACAACAGGAATAAACCGAGAGAACGTGTGTCAGACTTTTTCAATTAGTTTTACTAACCGAGGACCTTATATTTTCTTCATACCTATGTCAAGTTATGTAGGAACTAAGCGTGGACTTTTTTGAACACGGTACACATCACCCTACAGCAGACTTGTCCGAAGTGAGGACATTAGACTTTTTGGAGTTGATAAGAATAAATAGTTGAACCAAAACCCTGTACTATTATTTATTCTTTGCCAAAACGTTATATTTTCTTCATACACAGTTCAAGTTACGTGAATACAAGCGAGGACATTTTAACATTGCCCTACAACAGACAAATCTATGTTAAGAAATCACGTACGCACATTATAATGTGGGTCTGGGTACCCATGTATATGTAATTTACCTTCTACCGGCTCCAGAGGCAGAATTTAATTTAATTATTTTAGATTTTTATTTTAAGCTCATTTATTTGTATAGGATGGGCAGCGTTCAGGAAACAACCCCATATTGACGTACTCTGTAGTGCGTCGGGCGAGTAGCTGGCTGAGATGCGAGAGGTTGCGGGTTCGATTCCCGCTGCGGTACAAATGTATGTATGATCTACAAATATTTGCTCCAGGTCTGGGTGTTATGGTGATACTCGTAGTTCCTGATACTTACACACGACACAGGGAATCCTAGTGTGGGATCAGCCTAGGTATTCGGGGTACAGTGAGGTGGTTAAGTGAAGTGAAGTGTCAACTTGCGCGCGTCGATGCCAAAGGCCGGTCATCATCGGGATAAGAATACCAGAAATAGTAGTTGCATAGAAGAATGAAGCCAAAGAGAAATACTTATTTTTAGCTTTCGTTTCTTGACCGTGTTTATCACACAAGCGTAGGAATATAGACGTGAGCTGACTCGGCTTACGCTTTTTATATCGAATGTTAGCCCAGGTGAAAAAAAAAGAATTTAAAATTCCTACAATAAAATTCACAGCTTTTGACAAACAGATCAAATCATCCATAGATAATGCTGTCATCATAGACGTAGAATTTTTGCTACGCTGAATAGACAAACGAAGCGTGGGAGAGAGAAGTCATTTTTAAATGTACCCCGTGCAAGAAGAAATGATACAGCAACAATTGTATTGAATTTGACATGTTTTTGTTGAGTTTTTGTTTGTGTTGTTTTTGCCCATAGCGTCCGGCCTCTTGTGCAGTTTAACTAATTTTGTAATTTTTTTAGTAATCTTACTATTAAATAACAAATATTACTTTGTATGACAATGGTGTCGTGTTCAGTTTGTGACTGTGAAGATACAAGACGTAATAATCCGGGAAAATACACGTTTCACAGGTAAATAAGAGATTATTGGTAGTTCGGTTGTATTGCTTATTTTATCAATTCTGCTTTAGTGAATGACCTAAAAACTAGTTTCATTCGTAGATTAGGACTTTCCCTTATATTTTTTAATAATATTTCGTTGCTGAACCTAGAAATAAACAATATTATAAGTAAAATATAAAAATGTTTGATTACGATAGGGCTTGGCCAAGTGATGACGTCAGAAATATCGATAGTCCTGTTGCAGTCTATATCGTAGTACCTACCTATGAATTAAATTTTTGTCCATCCTCGAATGGAGGTTTAATTTTGTTTGGAGTAAATATGTGTGCTCTGTTAACATTTTACCGTTTTTTTTAAATCTAAAATAACCAGGTGGACATTGAGGTGTGTGATTTTGTATTGACTATTGAAAAGGTAACTTTAAAGCACCACGTTTTTAGGGTTCCGTAGTCTAAGACAAGGAACCCTTATAGATTCGTCATGTCTGTCTGTCTGTCTGTCTGTCCGTGTATGTCACAGCCTTTTTTTTCCGAAACTATAAGAGCTATACTGTTGAAACTTGGTAGGTAGATGTATTCTGTAAACCGCATTGAGATTTTTACACAAAAATTGAAAAAAAAACAATTATTTTTGGGGTTCTCCATATTTTTTTTTTTCATCAAACCGGGGTATCTATGGATAGGTCTTCAAAAATGATGTTGAGGTTTCTAATATAATTTTTTTCTAAACTGAATAGTTTGCGCGAGAGACACTTCCAAAGTGGTAAAAAGTGTGTCCCCCCCCCCCCCCCCCCCGTAACTTCTAAAATAAGAGAATGATAAAACTAAAAAAAATATATGATGTACATTACCATGTAAACTTTCACTCTAAATTGGTTTGAACGAGATCTAGTAAGTAGTTTTTTATTTTTGGGGTTCCCCATACTTAGAACTGAAACTCAACATTTTTTTTTCATTAAACCTATACCTGTGAGGTATCTATGGATAGGTCTTCAAAAATGATGTTGAGGTTTCTAATATCATTTTTTTCTAAACTTAATAGTTTGCGCGAGAGACACTTCCAAAGTGGTAAAAAGTGTCCCCCCCCCCCCCCCCCCCGTAACTTCTAAAATAAGAGAATGATAAAACTAAAAAAATATTATGTACATTACCATGTAAACTTTTACTCAAAATTGGTTTGAACGAGATCTAGTAAGTAGTTTTTTATTTTTGGGGTTCCCCAAACTTAGAACTGAAACTCGAAATTTTTTTTTTCATCATACCCATACGTGTGGGATGTCTATGGATAGGTCTTCAAAAATGATTTTTGAGGTTTCTTATGTAATTTTTTTCTTGCACGAGAGACACTTCCAAAGTGGTAAAAAGTGTGTACCCACCCCCATAACTTCTAAAATAAGAGAATGATAAAACTAAAAAAAATATATGAAAAACATTACCATGTAAACTTTCACTCAAAATTGGTTTGAACGAGATCTAGTTAGTAGTTTTTTTTTAATACGTCATTATTCGTAATCCATCCAAGAACTTTTATATTATGTTACTTGCTGCTACGGAACCCTTCATGGGCGAGTCCGACTCGCACTTGGCCGCTTTTTTATTTTTTATTGCAGTTTGTGTATTTTGGAGTAAATATTTACGTTGTAGATTATTAAACACGCCTTTTTCCCCAAAAGGGTTTTTTTTTTAACAAAAAATATTGTTTCTTTCTGCTTGATAAAGTAATAGGTAACAAATTAAATTTAAATATACCCCAAAAATTACGTTCCAGCGGGACTCAAACCTGCACCTTCGAAAAAAAATATTATCGGTTATAAGAAGAGTGGGATGGACTCAAATAAGAACTCCACTAGGTATCTGCGGCAAAGATTTTGAGTTTAAATTTAATAGGGAAATTCTAAGATCCCACATATTTAGGGGTCAATAAATAATGAAGGTTTATTTAGTAACTGTTTTATTTCTCCAAACGATCCCTTTAAAATAAGAATAAAAATTTGTTTATTCAAAATTGGAATAAGAACCTTATTCTCTTTATGACGTCAAATCTGCCAAACTGTGTTATTCATGAAAGACTTAATCTGCATTAAGATGTATTTATATACCATACACATCACGGACGGATGATGAATTCTATCGACAATGTAAAAGTGTTGATCGAGGACAACACTATTTTTAACTTACACATAGACTTTCACCAACACGTGCACATTTTTTTTTGTTTCTTCTTCGATCTCTCATTGTTTATCTTGTACATACTAGATCTATGACTGTCATCGAGACAGCCATTAATTTTTGACACAGCTAACATTACCGAAGTCAAATATTATCTTACTGCGCAACGCGTGACTTCACCCCGTGACTCGCTCAGCAAGTTCACCGAGCCCCGAATACGAGGGCAGGACTATGTATGTGACTGTTGGGTGTGTGTTTATGTTTATATCTTCACGTCACAGATACTGCAGACCCATAAAATTAAAGTTTGAATGTTGGAAGTGATAACTCACGGGACTAAAACTTTATTTTTTTAATACTGGATACTTAAAATGATGGAACAAGCAGATGGCCAACCTGATGATAAGGGGTACCCTTTGCCTATGAACAGTGCATTTTTATATAGGTCACGTCCACCTGGGACGCGCCCTATGTGGTCATTGCACTGCGCCCGCGCACACTGGGACATGTAGATGAAAAGTCTCATTTGCCTGTAATTTCACCGGCAACCCTTCAAACCAGAACACAGCAATGCGAATACTACTGCTTTGCGGCAGAAATAGGTATGGTGGTAGTACTCCCCAGACAAACTCTTTCACAAAAAAGCTCCACTACTACTTAAACGTCAACCTCAACACAAGCCCAAATACGCGCAACGGGCTTTGGAGAGAGCTATGCACACAGATTCTGTATCCGTACCGTAAACGATCCGTAGATCCGTAGAAGAACCGAGATCCCTGACATAGGTCTCAAAATTAGCAAGTTTAAATTGTAATGGGCAGGTCATATATATAGCTCGCAGAACCAACAACCATAACATAACATAACACCCAACAGTCACATACATAGTCCTGATCCCACACTAGGATTCTTAGTGTCGTGGGTATCAGGAACTACGAGTACCATGGTACCTTAGCACTCAGAACAAACATTTGCAGATCATACAAACATTTGTCCCGCAGCGGGAATCGAACCCGCAACCTCTCGCATCTCAGCCGGCTACTCGCCCGACGCGCTAAAGTGGTCGTCAACCACTGGGGAATAATGGTTCTCGAATGGCCAACCTCGAACCGGAATACGCACAGTAGAAAGCCTATCCCTTTTCAATGGGCCAACGATATTTTAAAAGTCACATGAAGTCGTTGCATGCAGGCAACTCAGGACGTTCATTGAGGCATTCTTATTTTAATAGCCAATAGTCTGATATTTATACCATCATCCATTTAGAATGCGTATTACGAGTAGGTGTACTCTATGTAAATATAGACGAAGCAGAGAGCGGGTCAGCTAGTAATATAATAAAAGAGCGAATGAGGATCTGATGATTGAACTGGACGGTAGATTACGGAACCCTTGAATGCCTACTTTGTGCTTATCAAATTTGTCTAAATGGGGCAAGATAATCGACCTGGAAGGCGGTATTCGATCACCTCCCAAGCAAAGGTAGGAAGCGTGCAATGCGAAGTTTCAGTACAAAGGTATGGGAAACTTATTTCTATAACTTTTTATTTATTTAGTGAAGTAGTAATTTGTTTTAAAGTTTTAATTTTAACCTTAAAATCATATATTTTCAGAGACGTATCAATAGAGCCGGAGGTTACCTACTTTCAAACTCACAAAGTTTATATACCTACTTTAACCTAGGTATAATACAAAAAGTGTGCGTTAGCCAAACGAGGACAGAAAATTTATATAACACACTTGGAAAATTCACTGTTGTAATATTACTGATCAAAGCGAGGTCGTTAATACACATTGTCCGGAAAAGCTACCATTACGAGGTCTTGTGTGTTAAATTCACACATAAGGCCTCGGAAGGTACAAAGAACATGACAGAGTGTGAAATGGAGTGTATAGAAGGCGATAGTGGCGCCGCCTGGTGGTTACACACTGTCGGGGTGTGAGCATGACTTATCGTGACCAAAACGAGGTTAGGCCAATATTTCCGTTTCAAATATACAATAAGACTCAAAATCGCGCAAAAAATACGATGCAATGGTCCGATCGATACGAGGACCCATGAAAAAGACCTCGCTTTGAAAATGTCCTCGGGTGTGCCTTGTGTATTCAATAGCAAGTCCTCGCTTGGTACTTAAGGTCAACACACACACACACACACACACACACAGACACAGACACGTAACACCCCGTCGGCTTTGCGTCGGGGGCATGAATAAAGTACCTACTACAAGTACTACATGGATTGCGTGCTAAAATAGCATAGAGTGTTCCTTCTTACTCCTATCCTAGAAGATAGCTAATATATTGTCACACGACAGTCGTTTTTCCGTTCCGTACCCTGAATATTGATACCATGAATGTACATCTCCCTAGATTGGTACCATAATTGGCACCAAGTGTGACATTCGGCCTGGTACAAGTTACACAAATAAGAACAGATAGATATATGCTTGTCTCATTCCAACACATGAATACATTCATATAAAAGAATGAGACTGGTATAATCGAATCCGGTTTGTTTATAGTCTATTTCCATGTAGTACATCTTCCTAGGTCGGGGGTTAAAAAATTTATGTCTCTTTTTTCAGGAGCAACCCAACTCAGAGCCAGGTGCTACTCTTCGGCAGCGCTGCGTCTGTGACCCTCAGTAACTTCGACCCTCGCAAACGCACAGCCGTCATCATCCACGGCTGGACCAACTCCGCAACCTCACCTATCAACACTGTTATCGTACCCGGTAAATATGAACCTTATTTTAAGGTCTCGTTAGAGCGTTAGTGTTCCCATATTCCTCTATGCTGCAGAAACATGGACTCTTCGGGAGAGCGAGAAGATGATAGATGCTGTTGAGATGTGGTGCTGGAGAAGAATGCTTGGGGTTTCGTGGAATGAGTTTCGTACCAATCAGTCCATACTTCAAGAACTCGGCATCAAGCAGCGACTATCAGCTACTATGCAACCTCGCATATCCTCACTTTCTTCGGGCACGTATCGCGACGCGGAGAGGTGTCTATTGAACGCCTTGTTGTACGGGGTTTTTTTTTGTATACTACATGAATGACGGAACAAGCAGATGGCCCACCTGATGTTAAGCGGTAACCTCTGCCGATGAACAGTGCATTACCTCATAGGTCAAATCTACCTAGGACGCGCCCTATGCGGCATTGCACTGCGCCCGCCACCCGAGACATAATGATGAAAAGTCTCATGTGCCTGTAATTTCACCGGCACCATCAAACCGTAGTAGTAGTAGAGCTTTTTTGTGAAAGAGTTCGTCCGGGGAAGTACTACCAGATATGCTACTTCTGCCGCAAAGCAGTAGTGCTCGCATTGCTGTGTTCCGGTTTGAAGGGTAAGGGTGCCGGTAAAATTACAGGCACATGAGACTTTCAATTTTATGTCTCAGGGTGGCGGGCGCAGTGTAATGCCACATAGGGTGCGTCCTAGGTGGACGTGACTATTTGAGAATGCACTGTTCATAGGCAGAGGTTACCGCTTAACATCAGGTGAAAACCTTCTATAAAAAAAATATAGTTCTAAAAATAATTCCTGAAATAGAAATAATCGAAAAAAAAATATAAAAATAAAAAATATATTTTTTAAGTAAATTTTTAATCATTTTATTTTAAAATAATTTATTATAAATGAAGAATAAATAATACGATATAGAAAAATAATAAAATTAATCTAATTATTACAAAAATACATGTTAACGCCATCTACTTGTTCCGCCATTCAAGTAGTATACAAAAAAAAACGGAACGCAGCATTGCGAGCCCTACTGCTTTGCGGCAGAAATAGGTATGGTAGTAGTACTTCCCCGGACGAACTCTTTCACAAAAAAGCTCTACCACTACTAAAACCTTACTTTCACACTACTTACTTACTTCCTTACTACCTTATTTTCACATGGTTAAGGTACGTTTTGCTTGAGGAGCGAAATGCAAAGGAAGAGGGCAACCGCTGACCCAGGTCAAAAATAAATGAACTAGGGCCTCTTCATAGAAATACGGTTCTAAATGTTGTTTATTGTAAAAAAAATGAACTTGTATATTTTTAGAAGTTGGGAAGCAAAAGTTGTATTTCTAAATAATTAGATAAATCAACTCATTGCATTGGCGTGAAACACATGTAATTAATTTTATAAAAATTATTAATCCCTAACGCAATGAAACGGCTGAACCAATTTTGATCAAACATAGCTAAGAACACTCCAGACAAATTCACCTTTCAAACAAAAAAAAAACTAAATCGTTTCATCCGTTCGGAAGCTACGATGCCACAGACACACACCACACAGACACGTCAAACTTATAACACCCCGTCGTTTTTGCGTCGGGGGTTAAAAACGTAACAAGCTTCATTACTTTTCTACAACTTCTACGCAAGAAATTAAATAAGCTTATCTTTTCCATTTTAATGAACAGGTAGAACATTTCGTTGACTCCTCTTTGTGGAGAAAGCCTCCAAATAAGACCAATCAGCTGCTGTTTTAAAAAGACGTTGGTACAACGTCGGAAAACAGACGTTATGCCTCGTAAAATAAGACCCAACTGTGTATCTAAAATTCTGTACCTTTTCATCTCTTGCAATATAGAACAAACAAGACCCCGTGTCACGCGTATAAACTGTCACCACGCAAACTAGTCTCAATGAGAATAGTTTAACCCAATCTGTCTGTGGTCGACTGTGCGGCTAGTCGTGTCGAACTCGAAAGATTTTCTTGTGAATATGCCGTCGTGTGAATAAGCTCTATTGCTTCAGCCTGCTATGCGTTGAGGACACTACGTGATGAGATCAGTACTGAACGATTGAAAATGGTATACGATGCACTAGTTGAATCCAAGCTTAGATATAGCATTCTTTTTTGGGGTAACAGCTACAAATATAATATAGAGTGGGCTTTCATCTTGCAAAAGAGAAGCATCCGAACAATCGTTCGTATCTCTCAAAGGGACTCCTGCAGGAATCATTTCAAAGACTTGGGTATATTGACTGTTCCGGCCCTTTATGTACAGGTACTTTTAGGATTTTTGGCTAAATACAGGCATGAGCATGAAACGGAACAGGAATGGGAAGAACGAATCAGGAGTATAACCAAAAATATTCAAAACAAAATAACTCCTAGACTTAACATCATGAAACACTGCGCTAGATATCAAGCTGTGAAAATTTTTAACAGCTTGCCTTTGGATATCAAAGGGGAGCTCCATAGGAAAATAGTGTTGAAAAATAGATTAAAGGCTTTCTTATTGGAAAAGTGTCCATATACGCTCGCTGAACTTTACTTATAATTTATCTTTAACTATGTATTTGAATAACAATACCATCACCATGGTCTGACTTAATTATAATGAGCCACACATGACCATCACTCCACATCTTGTATTGTATTGTTTTTATTTGATTTATATAATTGTAAATGTGTTTTTTTTTAAGTTTTGTAATTTTTTATTTTTTATTTAATTGTTAATTATTATTGACATTATGATTTTATGAATGATAATAATTACTACCTACCTTCCTAGTTTATATGTGAACTTTCCGACACAATGTTTTTTTGTATTTCTGGAAATAAATGAATTGAATTGAAATTGAATTGAATATACTATATTCTAAGATCCATCTATATAGGTAATGTTATAATTTCAACAGCATACCTTGGAGCTGCGGATGTGAACGTGATTGTAGTGGATTGGAGCGCAGGCGCAGGCACCATCAACTACGCAGCCGCCGTTGTCAACACCGTCACTTCTGGTAATATGTGATCTTAAGTGGTCTAAGTGACCCGGTATAAGCTTTTATTTAACTTTCAATCTATGTAGGTAGGTATATTTTGTCCGGGTGGAATCTAGTAACTGAATTTTAAAGCAGTTATCCTCAACCGATTGAGATGATATTTTTTATACCTGTCAAGTTTCGATGACAATACAATATGATGGTGACAGCGAGCTGATCTGATGATCGAGATGGAAGGTAGACAACGGAAGTTCTCGAGGGATAATATTAGACTGACCGTGTTTAGGCTCATTGTGATCAGCAGACGGTTACGATCACTATTTTATAAAAGCTTGTATTGAAAAAAATATTTTTCACAAAGAACTTATATTAACCCCCAAATAAAAGAGGGGTGTTTGAGACCATAGTTTGTATGTCTGTATGCCATGTTTCTTTGTTGCCACGTAGCTCCGAAATGGTTGCACTGATTTCAATGAGGTTTTTGTATTAAAGATAGTAATTGCGAGATGGTTCTTAGCAAATACCATATCAAGGGAGACCGCAAACACGTAAATTTGTATGAAACCAAGCGTGCCGTTTATTATGTACCTGCTTATCATTGTCTTTCCCTTTTCCCAATTTATTTATAGTCGGCGCAGTACGTCTGTTTCTTCCACTCTCCCCTGTCAGCTGTCACCTCATCATTCATCACTCCCTTCTCATTCATATCATCTCTCACGCAACCCATCCATCTTTTCTTACTTCCTTTCCATCCACTTACATTCATAACTTTCTTAGTTACATGCGTTAATTATTTATTACATAAAATATTTTGTACATACTATGCTACAAAATATCTCCATTCACACGATTCTAGCGTTTATAGCTGATTTATAAGAATTTGTACAGTTCACTATGACGCAATTAGGCATTTTAAACCGACTTCAAAAAAAGGAGGAGGTTCTCAAATCGTGTTTTTTTTCTTCCTTTAATATGTTTCTTACCTCACATCTCCTTCATATATATACATCAATTTGGTTTTTTTTTGTTCATTAGTTTACTCGATATAATTTATTATAATTGTAATATGTTTGATATAATTAATTTAATATAATTTATTCATCAAAAAAGATAACAGTAGGTATACACAAAAAACTTAATACCAACGACAGCATCGAAGGTCTTTATACGTTTATGGTACCTATTACACAGGTATACGTAATCTCTAGTACCTAAACTAGACCGAGCCTGTGCTATAGGTACTAGTACCTAAACTAGACCGAGCCTGTGCTATAGGTACTAGTTCTTTCCATTTTTATCAGTAACAAATGTTTATGCAATATGCTTCCAGATTGTTCCTATTTTCATCAAAATCTGGTTCAGATGATGGGATCCATGAAGAATTGAGGGAACTCCTCAAATATTATAGGCACACATATAGCGATTTCGGTATTTTCAGCAACAAGTCAAGCATGTGCATTCAGGAAGTTCCATTTTATGAAGTGGAACTGATGAAGAAGACCAGAGATGGCCAAGGAACTACTCTATAATAAGTATTTCACGGGTGGCGATAAGGGTGACTCCGATATCCGATTGAGGTCAAATTTGGCGTACCTACCAAAATCCGATTACAATATAATATGATAGTGACAGTGAGCTGATTTTATGATGGTGACGGAAGGTGGATAACGGAACTCCTCGATGGATAATAGTAGGTACACTGGCCGCGATTAGGCTCAATGTGATCAGCACACGTTTCTTGTTCAGAAAACTAACATTATAAAATCTTGTACATTGGGAAAAAAATCCTAGCAACGCAGTTGTTTTTTTTCGATAATAATTATCTATTAACATCTGACGTGCTATCGCGAAGACAGACGAGAGAATGAATGAATGAATGAATGATCTATTTCGCTGAAAGAGGGTTTACAACTGTAGATCTTATTAATATTTGTCCAGCCGAGCGATTAGCTATATCCTGTTTCTATCAGCAGTGCGCTGTTTCAATGCTGTTTCTATTGAAAATGACATTTTAGCGATCATGCAACTCACCCTGTTGCTAACAAAGCTTGATTGCAACAAAAAGCCTTTTGACATGTAGTGTTTCTATCGATAGTATGAAGTAGCAATTATGTAGGTACCGGTGTTTCAATGAATAATGACAGCATTTGATCGCAACATAACCTATTGCAATGGAAACAAGTAAATGGTTGTTTCAAACCATAGAAATCTAAAAGGTAAGCCATAAAAGTGGATTTTTTAATTGTTTGAATATGGTTTTAATACAATCCAAATCAAATAAAAACATTCAGTACGTACAAAACACTTTACGGTACTTTACACTTTAGCGGTATTGCGCTATTTTGTTAAAAATATTAAATTGGAGTCGAACGTATCAATACAACTTGGGTCCATAGGTACTTATATATACATTTCACTTCAATGTGGTTACTTACTTTCCTTCCAAACCTTAAGTATTAGATAATTCGTATAGTTGTTAAAATGTAAACAAACTTTTCTCACAAAGATTGACTAATAGGATACTACGCATAGCACAATTCGCACAAGTCACACAGCACAGAGTAAAAATATGTTTCTATCATAGACAAAGCCTAAAAGACGGTATTATACGGTTGATTAAAAATGGTAAGTACGTTGATACACGGTTCATAGCGTAATCGTAATTTTTAAAGTGGTCGGGTTATCCATAATTCGTACAAACTTCAGATTGTAACACATCGATAGAAGTCCATAGAAATCGGAGCAAGAAAAGATAGCTGATCGGAAAACATCGATAGAAATATTATTTTGTTAGCATCAAGCGGACGATAGAAATCGTTTGCAACATATTTAGCTGATCGCACCACAGTTCCACTAATTCAACCTATATTAGGTATGCGAATTTTTAAGATTTTACATATTAAAATTAAAATGATTGATTATCTATTCAGTTGGTACACACACATTGATCAATTGATTAACATTATGACATAATTAAATACATTCCAAGTTAATATTAATAGTAATAATGTCAAAGTCAGTAGTGACACATTTAGTTTTGTAAAAACTCATTCACGGAATAAAAAGCCAAAAGCCAAAGACCTATTAAACCTCAGTTTTTATAGAAGTCTTTGCCGAGAGCGAACTGATGAGAGGTTTGCTAATAGGTGCATTGCAGGACAGTTCATACCTATTTCTGCCGCAAAGCAGTAGTGCTCGCATTGCTGTGTTCCGGTTTGAAGGGTAAGGGTACCGGTGAAATTACAGGCACATGAGACTTTTCATATTTATGTCTCTGGGTGGCGGGTGCTGTGCAATGCCACATAGGGCGCGTCGTAGGTGGACGTAATCTATGAGGTAATGCACTGTTCATAGACAGAGGTTACCGCTTAACATCAGGTGGGCCATCAGCTTGTTTCGTCATTAAAGTAGTATAAAAAAAAGATAAGTTCTCTGGACACGCGTCTCTTCGACCGCTCTGAAAGAATTTCAAAAACGCAAATGGCCCCGGTGCCCGTCTAACCCAGAGTCTCTACCCTTTCTAGGCCAAAATACGGCGACTACAGCTCGAATACGTCAGCTCTGTCGTATGTAACTATACCTGTTATTTCCAGGTGAAAGCGTCGCCAGATTCATATCCTGGCTGAACGCTGTATCCGGGGCGAGCCTGTCGTCTTACCACATCGCGGGGCACAGCCTCGGCGGCCACCAGGCAGGCATAGTGGGCAGGAACCTGGGAGGACAGGTCTCTTACATCACGTGTAAGTATCTTACCACATCGCGGGCACAGCCTCGGCGGGCACCAGGCAGGCATAGTGGGCAGGAACCTGGTAGGACAGGTCTCTTACATCACGTGTAAGTATCTTACCACATCGCGGGCACAGCCTCGGCGGCCACCAGGCAGGCATAGTGGGCAGGAACCTGGTAGGACAGGTCTCTTACATCACGTGTAAGTATCTTACCACATCGCGGGCACAGCCTCGGCGGGCACCAGGCAGGCATAGTGGGCAGGAACCTGGGAGGACAGCTCTTAAGATAAGACTATATATTCTATAATCTTATGCTGTAAGATACTTACATCACGTGTAAGTATCTTACAGCACAGAATTTTGGGCGTTAAACTAACTGACCGCATCCGAAACACCATACTGCGCTCCAAAACCAAAGTCGCCGATATGGGCGAGAAGACCGCGAGGTTGAAGTGGGATTGGGCCGGTCACATTTGCCGCATGCCTGACGAACTTTGGGGCATAACTAGCACGTTATGGAGCCCTGATACAGCCAGGCGGCGTCGCGGCAGACCACGCATGAGGTGGCGGGATGAACTGGACGCCTATGAGAGGGAATGGGAAACGGTTGCACAAAACCGTAGTGACTGGCGGAAATGGGGGAGGCCTTTGCCCAACAATGGGACAGTATGGAATAATAGTAGTAGTAGTAATAAGTAATAACTACTACTACTACAGTCGATAAGCCATGTCAGAGGCCCTCGGGCGGCTTGACAAACTCCAACACCAGAGGCCAGCACTACCTCATACGAAACGAACGAACGAATTGACTTGTTTGACGATTTGAATTGCAAATTTTTGTCTTCCCCAGCCCTCGATCCTGCTTTCCCTGGATGGATTACTAACGATAACCGGTTCAGACAATCTGACGGCATCTACACTGAAGTGATCCACACCAACGCCGGCATTTCTGGATTCTTAACACCCTTAGGTGATGTGGATTTCTATCCCAATGGTGGGGTCAACATGCCAGGTTGTAATGGGCAGAATTGCGACCATGACAGGTAAGTGACCTAAATGGGACTTTTGACCTTTGAACTGTGACCTAGGATTAAATACTTACATTGTGTTGGTAGTCAAGAATAGCTGCATTTAAACTTCTTTTTCGAAGATCTTAAATGTCAAACTTATAAATGTTTGGATGTATGTATGTTTGTTACTCACGATCTTGAGATCTTAAAGATCTTGAAGATGAAAGAACTAATGACAGAACTTGGAGAACTCCTCATTGTGGAGTCTGTTCAGAGAGATGCCCGTCGTGAAATTTGAGGGCGCAGCTAGACGCTTTCCGCCATTTGCGAAAAGAGACGTCGTCATCTACTTTTATTACCACGCTTTTTTTGATTATAATTTCCTTGTATTTTTTGGAGTTATGTTTTGTAATTTCGGTGGCATTTTCGCCAATGTAGCTCGTCTATAGAGCACAAGTGTAGTAAAATTAAATGGAAGTGTATTGCGCGTCCGCGTCCCGTCTCTTCTATATAATTTCAAAAGTCGTGTCCGTGTCTCGTCTCTGCCCTGTCCGCGACGCGTCCTCGCCTTACGTCTCCACTATCTGGCTCGCGCCTAAGAGAATTAAAAAAAAATATCTGGCGCCAATATAATCAAAGTATGAAACGCGTCAGAATTGGACATTACGCCCTCATTAGTCTAATACCTACATACTTATATATATATTTCAGGGCTTTTTACTACTTCGCGGAGTCGCTCTCGAGTGGAGGTTTCTCCGGCACTCGATGCAGTACGTACATAGCAGCAATCAACGGAGACTGTACATTGTCGGGCGGCTTGCATATGGGGGGAATTACGGCAAAAACCGGGTAAGTAATGAAAACATATTACTCAAACCAAGTGTTCGATATACATCGATCACCTAGCTTCTTATAGATACCTAGATTCTGCACTGACTTATAGGTCAGTGTAGCCAGGCAGTCAGCCTGTGATTCTACCACTGACTTATAGGTCAGTGTAGCCAGGCAGTCAGCCTGTGATTCTACCACTGACTTATAGGTCAGTGTAGCCAGGCAGTCAGCCTGTGATTCTACCACTGACTTATAGGTCAGTGTAGCCAGGCAGTCAGCCTGTGATTCTGCACTGACTTATAGGTCAGTGTAGCCAGGCAGTCAGCCTGTGATTCTACCACTGACTTATAGGTCAGTGTAGCCAGGCAGTCAGCCTGTGATTCTGCACTGACTTATAGGTCAGTGTAGCCAGGCAGTCAGCCTGTGATTCTACCACTGACTTATAGGTCAGTGTAGCCAGGCAGTCAGCCTGTGATTCTACCACTGACTTATAGGTCAGTGTAGCCAGGCAGTCAGCCTGTGATTCTACCACTGACTTATAGGTCAGTGTAGCCAGGCAGTCAGCCTGTGATTCTACCACTGACTTATAGGTCAGTGTAGCCAGGCAGTCAGCCTGTGATTCTACCACTGACTTATAGGTCAGTGTAGCCAGGCAGTCAGCCTGTGATTCTACCACTGACTTATAGGTCAGTGTAGCCAGGCAGTCAGCCTGTGATTCTACCACTGACTTATAGGTCAGTGTAGCCAGGCAGTCAGCCTGTGATTCTGCACTGACTTATAGGTCAGTGTAGCCAGGCAGTCAGCCTGTGATTCTACCACTGCGATACGAACAACACTCATTCCATCATCATCATTATAAGTCATAGTTTACGTGTAAGAGGATTTTCAGGGATGTTTGCGACGGCGCGGGTTGACTGTTCCCACGCCACCATGCGCAAGCGCTGCGTCCCTGGTGCGCAGGTTGCGGGCCAGCTCTAACACCGTGCTGGCAATGATTGCTGCTAGGGCGGATTGTCCTTATACTAGGCACTGCTGCGAGCGACACCTGCCCAGCAATCCAATTAGTTTTTAAGGTTTTTATTGTGTATGTGTGTACGTATTTTCCTTTATGAGTTTTGCTCGAAATAAATGTATTTGATTTGATTTGATTTGATTAGTCTAAATTCTTTATTTTTCTTGAACAGTTCTGGTTGCTGCTTTACAAACTCTGCCACCTGTTTAATGTAGAGACATGGAAGAGGAAGATTATTATATTTTTTGAAAAGAGGCTTGCAATAATCCAGGAAGTGAGCACCGCATAAAGAGCACCTCTTTTGAGCTCTGAATCTCTCTTTTGATTCTTATAATATTAAAAGCTTGTAGGTAAAATACTTTTGTTATTAAAAGGAAAAATCCATTGAATGTGGAGACACACTGTTTATTTAAATCTTGCTAGGTGGCGCATTATGTCTATCCATGTTAAAAAAACTGACAAACGTGTCAAATATCAATGGATAATTTTAGTAAATAAACATTAAATAACAGTCTGGTATAAAACATGCCCATGTGTAGTGCATTTCAGTGTACAAATAAAGGTACACACCGTTTCCTTTCTGATGAGAAAAAGACAAGACCACTAAATGACAAGCACCAGCGATGGTGGCGCCATCTGAGATTAGTTTTGACTGTGGCATCTCCTAAGTTTTCCTACGCATAGACGCATTGTTGGGTAGGTACTAATATATTCTTTTTCTTTTTCTTTTTAGACAATCTGGCATCTTCCACGTGACTACAAACGCCGCTCCCCCATTTTCGCGAGGATAGCTCTTTCCTCTTTTGAGTTTATATGTGGTTTAAATAAATAAAGTTATGTTGGTGACTGTACTTGGCATCTTTATTATTTATTAAATTAAGAATTTAATTGCACAAAAAAAAACAAGGAAAAACCGCTGGTTTTTTGTGGTCCCATTATTTTGTCCCATTAATTGAACCAAGAGGGAGAACTGTTTGTCGTAGTCACATTACTATTTATCTATTTCCTGTAAATAATCATAAGGTTTTTGTGAAAAAAATATTTAAGCTTATATAAAATTAGTGATCGTAACCGTGTGCTGACACAGAATACATAATAGTACAATACAGAAGGCTCACTTCAGGAACTTTATATAAATAGCGACTCTTGCTGGGACGCAACAAAGTGCAATTCAGCTCGCATTAGCGCTTAGTGCCTATCGCGATATCCGTGTTCAAGCCTGAACATGCATTCCTAAAGCTAGGTTCATATTGCTATGTCGGCACGTGTCGGGGTGTGTCGTGGCGCCACAGAACGCAATCGGTTACGTTTATTACCTATGGCTAGATTCACATTAGTAGGTTGTGTTGCGTTCTGTTGCGTTGGCAATCGGTCAACCCTCGGCCGCGCCAGAGAGGTGGTGGGGGATCTGTCGCGACACAACACAACACATCAATGTGAATCTGTCATTACGACTCGTTACCACGTGGGATGCAATTCATTCCGTAACTACACATTGCATTTTTTGGTTCGTTCTACTTTATAAAAATGTCCGATGAACTTATCGAGTTAGTACGGCAAACTTATATAGTATACCTACTCTAGCAATAGAGTACTCTATGACACTAGAAGTAAAAATATAAAGTAATAAATATATACACGTATTCACACTACAACTTTCACACGATGAATGATCTGAAAATGCGCCATATTGCTACACCAACACAATACATCAGTATGAACACTCCGCGACACAACAGAAGGCGCCCCAACACACCCCAACACAACAATATGAACCTAGCTTTACACCACGCGACCGAGGTTGGTGGTATCAGCAGTTACCGCACGTCCACCAGCAACCCTCAACCTAAGCAGAACGTGTCAAGGTGTAAGTCAAACTAGCGTTAGTTTATGTTAGACCCTGTATAGATAAGAGTATAAATAAGTGTTAATTATGAAAATACACAACACGTCACCGAGCAACAGGTTATCTCATTTCCACGGGCACGGTCAGGGATACGAGAGATGACATGACATGGGACATGAGATGACGTCAGAGATGACGGGCAGATCTCATACCCTGCTGAAGCGCTGAGGCTCTGCCTTCATCATCATCATCATCAACCTACTGCAGTCCACTGCTGGACATAGGTCTCTCCCGTGGCACGCCACTGAGCCCGGTTTTCGGCTCTCCTCATCCAGTTTCTGCCAGCCACCCCGTGCAAGTCGTCGCTCCACTAGCCAGAGGGCGCCCTACACTACGTTTGCCTAGACGCGGTCTCCACTCAAGAACTCGTTTACTCCACCGATTATCGGTTCTTCTGCAGACATGACCGGCCCACTGCCACTTCAGCTTGCTAATCCTCTGTACGATGTCTAGAACTTTGGTTCTCTGTCGGATAACCTCGTTTCGGGTCTTATCCCTCAGAGAGACTCCAAGCATAGCCCTCTCCATAGCTCGCTGAGCGACTTTAAGTTTATGGACCCGTCCTACAGTGAGTGTCCACGTTTCAGCTCCGTAAGTCATAACTGGTAGGACGCACTGGTTAAAGACTTGTCTTTAGGCATTGTGGGATGGGCGACGAGGAAACTTGACGATGTTTTCCAAATGCTGCCCAGCCAAGCTGAATTCTCCTACTTAATTCTTTCGAAGTTATGTTTACCTAGCTGTATGATCTGCCCGAGGTAAACATACTCCTGCACAGCTTCGAGAGGTGTACCAGCGACCGTGATCGGAACCGGGGTTACATGCTCATGACCATGGTTTTGGTCTTGTCCAAGTTCATTCCCAGTCCGACCCGTCGAGAAGCATCACGTAGGCCGTTCAGCATTTGTTGCAGTTCCTGCGGCGATTCAGCCATAATAACGATGTCGTCTGCGAATCGAAAATGTGAAATGCGCTCACCATTAATGTTAATGCCTCGTCCATTCCAACTCAGCGTCTTAAACAGATCTTCCAATGCGTTTGTGAACTTTTGTGTGCGTGTGTAAGGGTCTGCCTTACCGCTGATGAACCATACACCTCACACGTGGCGAAGACACCTTTATGTTTTTTTAAATGCTGAGATCAGTTCCTTTGAGCATTCTTTAGAAGCCATTATATGAAGATGTATATTTTTATATATTTTTTATGAAACTAACAGATATACTTGCTTACGGCCCACCTGATGTGAAGTGATCACCGTCGCTTATAGACACCGGCAACACCAGGGGCATTGTCGATGCACTGCTTTCCCTGAAGGAATATATGAAAAAAATTCTTGAAGCGACACATGGTACAGTGGTTCATAGAAGATGCATACTCTGAAAGACAACTTTTCCTTTGTGTATCTTTCGAAGTACTAGGAGAGCAGAAGTTCAAAACTCTAAGAGACGAAAATACTCTAAATACTCTATTTTTCCTTTGTGTCTAATTCTTTCTTTCTTTCTTCTCTGTCAAATTATTTTGGAGTAGTACTCTGCTAGCTATGGCATTTGCAGTGGCTTCGTAAAGGAATTTCTGTGTGCAGGTGTGAGAGTACTCACACCTGCACACAATTACAGGCACATGAGACTTTTCATCTTTGTCTCTGTGTGGTGGGCGCAGTGCACAATGCCACATAGGGTGCGTCCTAGGTGGACGTGACCTATGTGATAATGCACTGTTCATAGGCAGAGGGTACCGCTTAACATCAGGTGGGCCACCTGCTAGTTCCGTCATTGTAAGTAGTATACAACAAAAAAAAAACTTAGGTATGACAAACAAAATAAACTCACCTTAAAAGTAATTTTGTGGGCGCTGTTAAAATTAAACATGGTGACACCTCCGTACGGCGCTCAATCTGCCCGCTGACTGGTTTGGCCGTGTTTGGGGTTCACTCCTTTCAATTGTGCGACAGAGATAGCAACATAAAGTGATTCTGGTCGAAACATGTATGAGCCACTGTTGTCTCCTGAGTCACCGTACCCTCGCTAACCTACTGCATAGCATATGGGTGCATAAATAACAACAGCAATGTTGCCATTTCATTCTTTATTCTTCCTACGGCTATCGAATGTTAAGATCATCATCATCATCAGCCTGTATCAGTCCACTGCTGGACATAGGCCTCTCCCAATGCGCGCCATTTAGACCGATTTCCAGCTCTTGCCATCCACTTTATACCAGCCGCCTTACTCAGATCGTCGCTCCACCTCGCCAGGGGGCGCCCCACACTATGTTTACCAAGTCGTGGTCTCCACTCTAGAACACGTTTACCCCAGCGGTTGTCGGTTCTTCGGCACATATGCCCAGCCCATTGCCATTTCAGCTTGCTAATTCTCTGAGCTATGTCGATGACCTTAGTTCTCTGTCGGATAACTTCGTTGCGGATTTTATCCCTCAGAGAAACTCCGAGCATAGCTCGTTCCATAGCACGCTGAGCAACTTTGAACTGATGGAACAGGCGCACCGTGAGTGTCCACGTCTCGGCACCGTAAGTTAAGATACTTATTAATATTAGATATTATACCCACCTACATATCGTAGTCATTTTGTGTGTTATTACTGGAAGAAAGCGTTAGCCGAGTGGGACGCAATGGCGGCGATGAGCTCACCACTTATTACGTCTATATTCTACGATGCTGCAAACCAAACCGAACAACTTTTTTTTTAATTCGAAAATGTAAAGCCCTCATTGCTCGGTAACGTCTGATGTATTTTCATAATAAACACTTATTTATACTATACAAGGTCACACATAACAAACACTGACGCTAGTTTGACTATTACATCTTGACACGTTCTGCTTAGGTTGAGCTTTCAGCGCAGAGAGTAGCCCTGACCGTGCCGGTGGAAATGAGAAAACCAATTGCTCGGTAACGTGTGATGTATTTTCATAATTACCACTTATTTATACTCTTAACTATACAGGGTCTAACACACACTAACGCTAGTTTGAGGTAAATCTTGACACGTTCTGTTTAGGTTGAGGGTTGCTGGTGGACGTGCGGTAACTGCTGAGACCACCGACCTCGGTCGTGTGCTTTTAGGAATGCATGTTCAGGCTTGAACACGGATATCGCGATAGGCAACCTTTTTTTCACCGCACCGCGCGCCATCGCCAGAGGATTCATCCGCACACCTTAGAGCCAGGGTGGTCCCGGACTGTGCGGTTTCAGAGGAACTTCCTCCCGCGAACGCTCAGGTTGTGGAATGATCTTCCTGCTGAGGTTTTCCCAAGCGACTGCAGTATGGGGTTCTTCAAAAGGGGTGTTTGTAAATGTTTAAAGGGTCGGCAACGCGCGTGTGATGCCTCTGGTATTGCTGGCGTCCATAGGCCACGGTAACCGCTTACCAACAGGTGGGCCGTATGTTGGTATTATAAAAAAGGCACTGACCGCTAATGCGAGCTGAATTGCACTTTGTTGCGTCCCAGCAAGAGACGGTATTTATATTAATTTGTTCGTGAAGTGAGCCTTCTGTATTGTACTATTATTTATTCTGTGTAAGCACACAGTTACCATCACTAACTTTATAAAAGCATAAATAGATTTTTCTCAAAAATCTTATTTTAAACCCCTGACGCAAAAACGACGGGGTGTTATAAGTTTGACGTGTCTGTGTGTGTATGTGTGTGTGTCTTTCTGTGGCATCGTAGCTCCCGAACGGATGAACCGATTTTTTTATTTTTTTTTGTAATGTGAATTCGTCGATAGTGTTCTTAGCTATGTTTGATCAAAATCGGTTCAGCCGTTTCATTGCGTTGAGGGTTTTTTTAATTTTTACTAAATTAATTACTTGTTTTATACAGGAAATAGATAAATAGTAATGGGACCACGAAAAAAAAGCAGTTTTTCCTTGTTTTTTTTTGTGCAATGAAGAATTTAACAAATAATAAAGATTCCAAGTAAAGTCACCAACATAATTTTATTTATTTTAACAATAAACAAAATCAATTAAACTCAAAATATGAAAGAGCTAGCCTCGCGAAAATGGGGGAGCAGCATTGGTAGCCACGTGGAAGATGCCAGTTTGTCTGTGAAAAAGAAAAATAATATATTAGTACCTAACCAACCATGCGTAGCAAAACTAGGCGTAGGGAAACTTAGTGGAAATCAATTCAACGGATATTTTCTTTTAAAAACAAATGTATTTTATCTACAAGCTTTTAATATTAAAAGATCTCAAAAGAGGAGATTCAGAGCTCAAAAGAGGTGTATACGCTCTTTATGCGGTGATCACTTTCTGGATTCTTG
Organism: Operophtera brumata; assembly: GCA_932527175.1. Classification (NCBI taxonomy): domain Eukaryota; kingdom Metazoa; phylum Arthropoda; class Insecta; order Lepidoptera; family Geometridae; genus Operophtera; species Operophtera brumata. The sequence goes on along the minus strand of OW052239.1, from coordinate 26,201,862 downwards.
CAAGCTTCTTTTCAAAAAAGCAGCATCCAGAACTGTCTAAGAAAAATAAATAATGTAGACTAATAAAACTAAGGGATAGATCTGACAACAGACGGAACAACCCAAAATATAATTTAAAAATAAAACAAAATCAGGCCAATTAAATGTCGATTAAAATTTTCAACAATCTGCCAGAAGATCTAACAAATGTATCTGGAAATTTGTATAACATTAAATTTAAAAAATGGCTGATGCTATTATACTTTTAATTAATAACTTACATTACAGGGATTTACAATTATATTTTTTATTGATTAAGCTACTTACTGTTATTTTATTTTATTTTATTTTATTTTATTACTTAATCTCAATTATTTTAAAACGTTTTTATTGTCCTCATTTTAATGTTACCTACTCATGTGAAAATTTGCATGACTAGTAATAAGGTAGAACATAAGAGGCCTTCACCTAGTTTAAGACCTTTATACAATATTCTGGCATTTTTTTTTTGTGTACTACACTCATCAACACGGTCTAGTGATATTTCATACTCAATTAAATAACTCGAAAAGTACTGGACGCATTGGAATCTTTTATACACCGATTTGTTTGTAATTTATCTAAGACTAACTCCAAATTAAAATTTTTGAAAATTCTTTTGTTTCAGTGGCATGAAAATGTCTTGATGTGTAGGAAAGGGAATTTTCATTTGTGCAAAATTTAGAAAACAATACGAATTACGTTTAGATACAGTTTTTTTTCGTTTTTAAACGAAAGATAAAGTTAAAATTGAGGTATTGTAGCCATGCAACGCCAACATTTGACGAGGGCGGAGATGTTACGAGCTGTGGGAATGCTGGAAGCTGGGTCTGTCCAACGTAATGTTTCTGAGGCCATAGGGACCCACCAAAATGTAATTTCAAGATTGTGGACACGCTATCGTGCCACAGGTGAAGTAGCGGAGAGGCACCGGGGGCCAAGTCACATCACTACCCCCAGACAAGACCGATTTTTGCAAATTACTGCGCGAGCTCAACCAAATGCAACGGCGACTCAATTGGTCCAAAGGCTGCGAGTGGAACACCAAGTGCTTGTGAGTGACCAAACTGTAAGAAGGCGACTGCATGAAAGCAATCTACGCTCTCGTAGACCACTCCGAGTCCCACCTTTACGGAGAGGCAATCGTGGACGACGATTAGAATGGGTTCGGAACCACGTGTACTGGGGCCGTGAGCAATGGTCCAATGTGCTGTTCACGGATGAATCCAGGTTCGGCTTCCATCCAGATTCACGAAGGACGCGTGTTTGGCGAGTTCCTGGACGATGGAGCCGTCTTCAGAACCCTCAGGAAGTTCACCCATACCAAGGAGGAACAATTATGGTTTGGGCAGGAATTCATCTTGGAGGACGGACGGATCTCGTTTGGGTGCGGGGCAACATGACGGCAGAACGATACGTCCAACAGGTGCTGGGGCCCGTAATCTTGCCCCACAGAACACAAATGGGGCAAGACTTCCTGCTCATGCACGACAATGCCCGGGCACACACGGCGAGAACGGTAGCAGCTTGGTTACATACACACAATGTTAGGGCTTTAGACTGGCCTGCTCAATCGCCAGATCTAAATCCCATTGAGCATGCGTGGGATATGCTGCAAAGAAGAGCTCTGAAGGAAGTTCCTGAAAATCTGGCTACAGAAGATCAACTTTTTGCGCACCTCAGAAGGACATGGGACAATATTCCGCAGCAAACATTGACAACCTTGTTCTGAGCATGCCGAATCGTTGCCGATGTGTTATGAACATCATGGGCGCTTTCTCAGACTACTAACTTCAAGTTTATAAACACAAATTAAATGATTTTTATATTTTTTTCAGTTTTTACTCATAAATTAAAAGTTAATTCATATACGGTTTCCGTCTATGCTTCATTATTTTTCCATAAAATCCTGAAATTTTAATCGAAGTACCTTAACCATTATTAAAAAATGGTAGAATAATATAACGTATCTTTTAAATATATACATGTCATATAAATAATTAAAACATTGATAGTAATTCGCTTTTTAAAAAATATCCCTAGACCGTGTTGATGTGTGTACTTGAATGACGGAACAAGCAGATGGCCCACCTGATGTCAAAAGTCAAAGTCAAAGTCAAAAGTATTTTATTCATTGAAATCACAAGGATCATTTTGAATCGTCTTAAAAAATAAATTTACAGTTACTCCTGTTCCAACGCAACCAGACCTAGAAGAATCAGGCAACAAACACGGTCTGTTTTTCTTTTGATGATCCTTCTTACTACTAGGTGGAGAGCGCCTGTGTGGTGCCTCGAGAACAAGTTGAAGCTGATTCAAGGAAAAAAGGAAAACCAAATTAAAAGCCTTACTTAGGTAGGCAGTCAAAAGTAAGATGATAGAGAGAATCAGCAAAAGTTCATAAGGCAGCACACACTACGCTTGATATACACATAAATAACACATCAGTAATAAATTATATGCAGGTACAGACATTGCAAATTGACAAATTAGGTGTCGAGGGGCAGAGCGACATCAGGCCACGCGGCTTTATCATTAACATAGTCATGTAGTGTGTAATACGCTTTCTTAATTAAATTATTCTTTATGTAAGATTTAAATCTTCGAATCGAAAGTTTAGAAGCACTTTCTGGAAGTTTATTATAGAACCGAACAGAATTCCCCATAAAAGACCCACTTACTTTTTTTAATCTAAATTTGGGAATACTCAGTTTATTTTTAACAATGCACGTCACTTTTTTTCATAAATCTATCTAAGTGTTTATGTGTATATAATAAGGTTTCGTGGATGTATTGCGATATTACGGTGAGAATGTTAATTTCCTTAAAACGCTCCCTCAAGGAGTCACGTGGCTTCATTTTATAATTTTTTTTTTTTATTTTTTTTTTTATTTTTATTTATTGGATTTACAAAACAGATTACAATCACCTTAGCTTACACTTACATGCATATTTAGTTCTATTCTAGATTCGTAATCAAATATGTAAACACGACTAAGTCACAGTGTTGCATAGTTATAAATTAAACTACCCTAAAAACCGGGAACGAAAAAATAATTAAACATTGTTTTCATTTAAACATAATACCAAGATTCTGTAGATACATCGCTTAAACCTGTTGGTATTGGGGTCAAATACATCTAAGACATCAACAGAGGCCAACTCGTTATACAGACGACACATTCGAGGAAGAGGATTATTAAACGAGGTGTTGTTTTTATATATTTTCAAAGCAAAAATCCGAGATTTGCGAGTCACGTAAGTTATATTTATGTTGATTGAAGCCAGCAAAAGGGGGCAATCTATGGCAGAATGAAGAATCTTGTGGAGATAAATGAGGTTGATGTACTCCCTACGAGTAGAAAGTGGAGCAGCTTTAAAATGATTAAGTCTATTTATGTACCCTGAGAGCGAACGACCCATATTGTGCCGGTACGATAGGATTTTTAGGCATCTATTCTGGACACTCTCAATTCTGTCCACATGAACGCCGTAGTACGGTGACCAAATAGGACTGCCATACTCAAGTACGGACCGGATCATGCTATTGAAAAGGTGTAATACACTGCTGGGTTTTTTAAATTCCTTAGTGATTCTAGTGATAAATCCCAGCAGGCGATAGCTCTTGCCTATTATATAATCATAATGACTTTTAAAAGTAAGCTCTTCATCAAAGTATATACCCAAATCTTTCGCAGTGGATTTACGCAGTAATTGGGTTCCTGTTATTGTGTAATCAAAAATAATTTTATTTAGCTTTTTGGTAAAAGTAGTAAAGAAACATTTATCGATATTAAGGTACATACGATTACTAGAGCACCAATCAAATATTGTATTAAGGTCGCTTTGTAGCTTGACGCAATCATTTACGTTAGATATTTTTGTGAAAACCTTTAAATCATCAGCGTATAGGAGGCACGGGCATTCAAGGCTATCAGCAAGATCATTCACAAACATTATAAAGAATAAAGGCCCCAAATGAGACCCCTGAGGGACTCCTGAAGGAATATGCATTGAAGAAGAAGTGTAACCTTTGATTGCTACAAGTTGACTTCTGTTGTTGAGGTACGAACGAACCCAGCGCAGAAGACTACCATGAATACCAAAATGAGCTAGTTTTGAGCACAATAAAGAGTGACTGACCTTATCAAAAGCCTTGCGGAAATCGGTGTAGATAGAATCAACCTGATCTGAAGAATCGAATGAATTACAGAGGAAATTGCTATAAACCAAAAGGTTGCTGACTGTCGATCTCTGTCTTACAAACCCATGTTGATTAATGGAGATAAATGGTTTCACATGGGAATAGATATGGTCATAGACCACGGACTCAAATATTTTAGCGAAACAGGAGAGGATGCTGATGGGACGATAATTCTCACATCGAGTCCTGTCACCAGACTTGTGTATCGGAACTACGTGCGCCCTCTTCCACTGTGTTGGGAAAGTGCTAGTGCTTAGGGATTTATTGAATAAAATAGTCAGGGGCTCAGATAGCTCAGGACCACATGAGTTAATGAAAAACGGGGGAATACCATCAGGTCCAGCTCCTTTGTTTCGATCTAGCTGCTTTATTTTAGTGCTAACACACAAATTTGTAACGCTTATAGTCGACAGGACACTAATGCTTGCACAAGTTGAAAGTTGTGGACAGCCTGCTGCGCGCAAGTCATCCCTCTCATATACGGAACCAAAATATTTACTAAAGATTTCACAAATACCACCGCTATCTGTAGATGACTGACCATTGAAAGACATGACTTGAGGTATGGTGACCGAACCCTTTTTATTTTTAACAAAGCTCCAGAAACCTTTTATGTCATCTACTAGGGCTTCTTCAACTGCAGATCGGTATAGATTATAACATTCATCCAACAATCTTTTACTCCTCGCACGGAGAAGGGAATAAGTATCATAATCCCTGGGGTTTTGATACTTTTTATAGCGTTTATGATATTTCGCTTGCTGTGTGAGGTTTTTTAACAGCCCTTTACTGTACCACGGGGGATGCCTAGTAGAGGATGAACCAGACAAAGGCGCATTCTCTCGAATCAAAGTATTAAGAGTGGAATAAAAAATGTCAACGCAAGAGTCAACATCAATATCCGATGAAAGGATTCAAGACCAATCAACACCTTTCAAAGCAGATTTAACATTAACTAAATTACACTTTTTAATATTTACTAAATTTAACTTTCGGGGTTTAAATGATTTAGGAATTTGAAAATCCAGATCAATGACTAAAGAGGGGTGTTGTTTGTCTAAACGGCTAAGAGGTTCTGCACCATATACCTTAACGCCATCCAAACTAGTCAGAATCAGGTCAAGGTAACGATTATTGCAATTTGGTATATTGTTTAGTTGGGAAAGATTACAGACAGAGAGAGTGTCCAAAAGCAACTTAGATTTGCTTTCTAATGGGTCACTAGGAACCATCACACTTAAGTCACTAGATGGCGTCCACGTAACGAGAGGCGTGTTAAAGTCGCCTAGCACAAGGAACTCGTCGCTGTCTTTAGAATTGAAAATGACTCTGTGCAGATTATCATAAAACGATTTCAGTAAATGAACTGGCAAATCAGGGGGCAGGTAGCATAAACACACATTTAAGTCTGGCTTGTGATGATCACAAGATAACAGGGTTAACCAGATGTTTTCCACATCACTTTCCCAATCTACCTGACGAATAACTCTAAGTTTTTTATTTGAGGCAATCAATAGACCACCACCTTCTTTTTTAGGTACCTTCGTGCTCAGACGATCCCTTCGAAAAACGTTATAACGGGCGTCAAAAAGTTCTCCATCCATAATACTATCATTTAAGTTACTTTCCGTCAAGCAGATTAGGTCATAATTATTAGCTGAAGCGTTTAAGTATACATCTTTAATTTTAGATCTAATTCTATTAACATTTTGATAGAATGTACAAATCATTATGAATGAGATTGAAAACCACATAAGATGACAAATAAATGAATCAGAGACTTAACATTAAACCAGTGACTTAAGGTAGTCACAGCTCTTTACACGCACTCTTTTTAAATGGCACGTATTGCCCGTTTTTGTAAAACAAATATTGCTTGGATGTCTGCTGCTTTCCCCCACAGAATGATGCCATATGACATAGCACTATGGAAGTAGCCAAAATAAACTAGCCTAGCTGTAGCTTCATCAGTAAGCTGCCTTATCGTACGAACTGCATATGCAGCGGAACTAAGTCTACCCGCAAGTGCCTCAATTTGTGGTCCCCACTGCAAACTTGCATCAATATTAAGTCCTAAGAAAACAGTAGAAATTACAAGATTGAGTGTCTCGCCATTTACTTTAATATTAGTTGGGTAATGTTTTACATTTGGCAAAGTGAATTTAATGCATTTAGTTTTTTTAGCATTAAGCAACAGATTATTTACTGTGAACCAATCAAGAACTCGCGATAGTGATTTATTTAGATCATCGTAATTAGCTTTTGACCTATCAACTTTGAAAATTAAAGACGTATCGTCAGCAAATAAAACTATATCTCATATGTCTTTTACATAAAAAGGGAGATCGTTAATGTATACTAAAAATAGAAATGGGCTAGTATTGAACCCTGGGGCACTCCCATAACAATAGACGATCCTGAAGACCTTTCACCACCAACGTCAACATTTGTACTCTATTGGATAAGTAAGAATTTACAAGGTTAATTGCCTGATTTTGGATGCCATAATGTTTTAACTTCAAAATTAGAGTAGCATGACTCACGCAGTCGAATGCTTTGGATAGGTCGCAGAATACTCCGATCGCGTCTTGCGGGTTTTCCCATGCTTGAAATATGTGTTCCAAAAGCATGGTACCAGCATCAGCTGTTGATCGACCCTTGGTAAATCCAAATTGATGACTATGAAGTAGTCTGTGGAAGTTAAAGTGTGACAATAATTGAGTAAGAATAAAATTTTCAAAGATTTTACTTAACGCGGGCAATATAGAAATCGGCCTATAATTAGCTGGATCTTTTGCATTTCCAGACTTGAACAAAGGAATTAACTTACTATGTTTCATAAGATCTGGAAAGATTCCGTCGTCAACACATCTATTAAAAATGTAGGCTAAGCATGGAGCAATATCAATAATTATAATACCTAACACCTTTGTGGATATTCCCCAAAGATCTTCAGTATTTTTAATATTAAGTGACTTAAATGTCTTAACAATACTATCGGCATTTACGTATCTAAAGCTAAACGCGATCTCACATTTAGCAACACTTAGTTCCAATAAAGTAGATGCTCCAGAGGCAGATGATTGTAATGACTGGGTTACAATAACTGGTATATTAGAGAAAAAATTGTCAAAGGCATTCGCGACATCAATCTTTTTTGTCAATGTTGTATTGTTTATGTTTAATTTGATCTGCTTATTGCGTGTCTTCGATTTACCTGTTTCATTATTAATTAATTTCCAAGTTGCCTTAATTTTATTCGATGATTTTTCTATTTTTTTTCTCAAATGTAATGATTTTGCTGCACGACAAACTTTTTTAAAAGTATTTGAATAGTTCTTTATATACAAAATAAACTTTGGGTCATGCAACATTGATTCCCTAGCCGCATAGAGATCATATAATTTATTCCTACTTCTATAGATACCGGGTGTCGCCCAATCAGCTAACCCGACATTAGATTTAGCTATACATGTTTTTAACTGAAATATCTCAGTATGTTGCTCATTTATCAAATTAGACAAGGAGGTAAAAAGTTCATTTGGATCATCTACGCATGGTAAAAGGGGTATTTTAAGTTCAATACTGCTCTGAAACTTCATAATTCGACTCCCTGTGATAGGCCGATAAGTGAATTCCTTAGGTTCATCTACCAAATTACAAGTAAATATAGCACTGTGACCGTAATGATCCGAGGTGAAATGTTTAATTACTGCTTTATCAATTGGAACACTACTGCAATATATATTATCCAAACAGGTGGCTGATGTAAGTGTCACCCTTGTAGGTTCTTCGAAAAGGTGACGTAAATTAAAACATTTAAATAAGTTAAGAATTCTCTCAAATAGAGGATTCACAGGAATATCTATATTGAAATCTCCGCAGACTATTAACATTTTACTACGTCCAAAAGTTTTAAGCAGTACTTCTTCCATAGTGGATTCAAATAACGCGAAGTCCGCGTCAGGGGGACGGTAAACACTCACAATGATATGCCTCTCAAGCTCAACACACGACAGCTCAATAGTCCTCTCAATAGTGAGATTTGCAACATCTTTACGTTCTTTGCATTTTAAATTATTTCGAGCAACAATTAAGGAACCGCCACGTATGGCGTTCTTGCGTTTGAATGAACTTACAATATTATAATTCTCATAATAAGGGAGTAAATCAAATTGTAATAACCAGTGTTCAGTAACACACATGATATCTATATTAAACATGTTTAAAAATAATTCTAATTCTAATATTTTGCTGGGAAGGCCTTGCACATTTTGATGTACTACATGTAATGTGCCAGGCTTTCTCATTGTCGGACTCGTCAGTTTAAACAAATATTGTCAGCTGACCCTCCTGCTTGTGTGCCCCCATTAGTAATACTACTAACTACAGGCTCGTCGGTTAACTGCGTTATATTACTTATAACGGGATCAAAAATATTAAATGCTAACAATTTAGCAATTATCAGTTTACTATGTCTACTAAGAAGCACAGTATGTCTGGTCAAAATAAAATTACTAATAAAATTATTAGTATCAAAAAACAAAACGTCTCTATGACGACAAGTCAAATTATACAATATTAAATTAAGATTCCAAATTGCTTGATTGTCTTTGGAACTCAAAGATTTTGAGTACGGGAATGCACATAAAATTAATTTTCCCAAACCTGAATCTAGCTTATGTAGCAAAGTCTCAACTAGCTTAATTATATCTAGTCGCATGACACCACTACTCTCACCTAATTGAACTATCAGAGTGGTGTCATTGTCAAAGCGATCTTCGCTCTTTATACAATCTATAAACTTATGAATTGGGGCATTTTCAAAGCAATTATTAGTGACAACTTGCCCTAACTGATCACTTAGTAGCAAACCCATGCCAACGCCTATCTTATCAGAATACACCACAGTCTTCCGGGTCTGCCGACAGGATTTTCCCTGTCTAACCGGAGACTGCGCACCAGGTGTATGAATTACTTCAGTCTGTAAAGTAGATGTAGCTTGACTCTGTGATGTAAGTGGTGCCATCTGTATCAAAGAATCCAAAGATGATATGGAAACCAACTGGTCTGACACGGGATGGTCAGTCTGTGAGCTACTATTACATACTTGTACATATATGCTATCATTATTCACTATCTCTACAATATTGTTCATTTTCTGAACATTGTCAGCTGCAAATTGTTCAGCTTTTTTATATTTATGTGTTACATCAAGAAGTGATGTTTCTAAACACTTAATTTCTTCTGACATATCATCTAATTCCTTTGAATTACGTCCAATTAAATTATAGCAGGAATTAAGTTCCTCATTTAAATTACATTTCTGCTTAATATGCTTTGCATAATTAAAGACATTTTTATGCTTCTTTAGCTTTTTCTCCAACTTTTTTATGAAATTACTAAGTTTTACATATTTTTTTATTCTGTTACTCCCTTTCATTTGTTGAGATTTACTTTTACAACTTGGTGTACTAAGAAAGTGTGTTAAGCGGTAACCTCTGCCTATGAACAGTGCATTACCTCATAGGTCACGTCCACCTAGGACGCGACCTATGTGGTATTGCACAGCGCCTGCCACCCTGAGACATAAAGATGAAAAGTCTCATGTGCCTGTAATTTCACCAAACCCTTACCCTTCAAACCGGAACACAGCAATGCGAGCACTACTGCTTTGCGGCAGAAATAGGTATGGTGGTAGTACTTCCCCGGACGAACTCTTTCACAAAAAAGCTCTACTACTACTATCTAATCTTATCTTAAAAGCTTGCTTGCTTTCTGTCTGTCTGTGGGGACAAATCTTGCAACTGAATTCTAAACGGACTCCACCCAACCGATTGAGCTGATGTTTGGCATTCCTACCTTTCAAGTTCTGATTACAGTACAATATGATGGTGACAGCGAGCCGCCCCTTTATTGCGTAATTCCAAACCTACTGTCAGAGTACTCAAATCGAACACCTGTGTTCATGTCAGCCTACCATCTCGAGGAATTGCCGAAGGATTTTTTCGATGTGCAGTGACGTCAGACTGAGCTTTGGTTTTGGTACGAATGACACTAATCACTGGGCTTGAAACTGGCTCATAGTGGGATGTCGCAAATTTGCCGCTGTCAAGTAGTTACACAATACGAAACTGACAGAAAAGTGTCCAGACTGGGCTATAAATGTCAAATTTGAAGTTTTACCGATGTTCAGTGGAGTTCAATGGAATAGCACAATTACCCCACTGATCTCATGTGCCTGTCATTTCATCGGCACCCTTCCAACCGAAACACAGCAATGCGAGTAGGTACTAGGTACTAATTGCGGCAGTAATAGGTGTAGCGGTAGTACTTCCCCGCACGAACTCTCACAAAAACGCTCTACTACCACTACTAAAAGTAATAGTAACAGTTTGTGTTGGGTTTTCAAGGCTGTTTGAAATGCAAACTCAATCCCACCAAAAAACGGAACGTCAAAACTGACGTTTAGTTCCTCATGCCTGCCGCCAACGGACGGAGGCAGCACTGTCTTCTAACTTGAGAGCTACTGCGCGTACGTGCTTATCAAAAATAAATCAAAAAACCCTTAAAAACTGTTCAAAAGTCAAAATATCGAACTGTGTTTGTGTCCTATTGCAATAGTGTGGTGTGAGACAGTTTTCCATCAAAATATCATGGACTCCTACAGAAACCTGCGGCGGTGAGATTTTTTATGCTTTCGTGAAACAGCCGAAAAATAAGTATTTAGACCTATCGACCACACATTTTGGTCATTCGAACCGGGATTATCCAGTTACGAAATCAATACAACTAAATATATATTCATTTACACGTATTTATTGGTATAATTCTTACTAACTTATCATTACGGCCACGGCCTGTAGGTAGGATTCATAAAATGAAATAACTTATATCTCAGTAAGTACACAAGATCCAAGTTCCAAACCTATTCAGAACTCAGTTTTATAAGTGCTAGTACCTAATCCAACGTTTATTTCAATTCAATACTCCATATTTCGAGTCTTCAATTTCACAATTTCTTTACGAAAAAGTTGCATTTATCGGCGAAGTTCGGCCGCCATTGTGTTTACCAAGTTTGCCTTGCATTATAATGCCTCCCAAGCAAGATGTCAAAGGTGAAGAGGATGAGTACGATGAGTTGGTACGACCACATATTGCTACGAAAGAAATGTGTTTTTTGAGATTGCAAGCTTTGTATAAGGTTTCTAAGAATGTTCGCGACCAACCCGAGTTGCTAAGCGAATTCAATGTCCGTTTTAGTGAATTGCCGATATGGCGGGAAAAGTTTGAGCAAAGTATTCTCAATATTACGACCCTAAAACAAACTTTTTATTCGGATTATGTTCCCTCGTACAAAGAGATCGAAAGTTTTGACGAAATTTACTATTTAATACGAGGTGTCTCGGCCAGTTTAAACATAGACGTGAAACCAAATAATACCGAATCAAAGTTACAATCACAGGGCAGCTGCGTAAAACCAAGGCTACCTAAATTGGAACTGTTTCCATTTGACAGTAAACTTGAAAACTGGCCTACGTTTCGTGATACCTTTTCTAGCTTGATTCACAATAACAAACAGATTGCGGATATTGAGAAATTTTACTATCTTTTATCGGCGGTAAGCGGGTCCGCACTGACGATTGTTAAGTCAATGCCAGTTACATCGGCTAACTATCAGATCGTTTGGAGCGCTTTGGTAAAACGGTATGATAATAAGCGAGCATTAGCGACTACCTATCTCGACAAGTTGTATAACTTCAAACCTTTGTTGAATGAGTCAGTCTCTGGACTTAATGGATTCTTACAGACATTTCAAGAAAACATTAAAGCGCTCCAGCTGCTAGATATCAAAGATTTGTCCGGGTTTTTGTTGTTCTATGTCGCTTTGCGTAACCTTGACCCCGTAACTAGGCGAGAGTTGGAACGTGGATTGGGGCAAGATGAGCTACCTACTTATGACGAGTTGATAACTTTTATTGAAAAACATGTGCGCGCTCTCGAGATGTCAGAGTGTACGACTAATTCCACTACTACTAAAAGTGTACCGTACACTCGAAGTCAGTCAAAGGTCAACCAGCCTTCTGGTTCAAAATCAAATAATTCAAACTCACAGCGGCCAACCTTGTCGTCAGCTGTAGTCAATACAGACCAACCTGTAAAATCTAATAAATCCATGGAGTGCCTGTATTGCAAAAAGATGCATTCTATATATCGATGTATCGACTACACCGACCTGACGCCGGCACAACGTCTTGACAGAATTAAACAATTGAAGTTGTGTGAAAATTGTTTACGTGAACATTCTGTCAACGACTGCCCGTCCAAGGTACATTGTACGATCTGCAAAAAGAAGCATCACCATACACTGCACATAGATTCTTTTGCAAATTCGAGTTCTAGTGCTATTGCATTGACGTGCTCAGCTAATTTGACAGTCTTGCTCGGCACCGCAGTTATACACGTCGCAGATTGTTGGGGCCAGTACCAAACCGTGCGTGCTATAATTGATAGCGGCGCTATGTCGAGCTACATAACTCAAGACTGCGCAAAACGTCTAGGGCTGACGCGACGTAAATGTAATTTTGAGCCCATCGGTTTAGGTGGCAATCCAGTGCGGGAGTTCGGTTTAACTACTTGCAATGTTAAGCCGCGACACCGCGCCGGTCCTATCTTGTCAACTGATGCGGTTATCGTTTCAAACATAGCAGGTAATTTACCTACAATGCCCCTCTCTGACAAGACTATTGTTGAGTTTCAACAGCTGATGTTGGCTGACCCAAACTACTATAAGCCCGCGCCCGTTGACCTATTGATAGCAGGTGACTTGTTTCCGTACATATATGATGGTGAAAAAATACTTCCGCGTCAAAGTGGCATGCCTGTTGCCATGAGCTCAGTATTTGGGTACGTCATTGTGGGTCAAACTGAAATCGGTCGTTCTGAGCATGGCGGCCCTAGCAAAATAGTAGCTAACACTGGTCAGGATGGTCCATTCTGTGGTTTTTCCATGCACCTCGACCAAATAATGCACTCCTTTTGGGAGATCGAAAATGTACCATCTGAGGTACGTCGTAGCCCGGACGATGAGTTAGCTGAGTGCCTATTTGCAAAGGAGCATCGACGTGACGATACGGGAAGGTATGTGGTCAAATATCCATTTCGACCATCGGTTGAACTCGGCGACTCGAGTCAAATGGCAACTCGTCGACTACTCAACTTAGAGTCGAAGTTAGAGCGGGAGCCCGAGTTAAAAATTCAATATCATAAATTCATGCGTGAATATGAGGACCTCGGTCATATGACTTGTCTTGGTGATGTCCAGAACGTGGATTCGAAATATATCATCCCGCATTTCTGCATCATCAAACCATCAAGTACCACAACGTCTCATCGTGTGGTGTTTGATGCTTCTGGGAAGACTTCAAACAATATGTCGCTCAACTCATTGGTGCTACCGGGTCCCAAACTGCAAGCTGATATAAATCAACTTTTAATCAACTTTCGACTTCATGAAATTTGCCTATCTGCCGACGTTTGCAAAATGTTCAGAATGATTTCTCTGGACCAGAGTCAACGACCGTATCAACATATTCTATGGCGTTACTCTCGGGATCAGCCAATTCAAAAATTCACTTTGAATACTTTGACGTATGGTGTAGCTAGCTGCCCATATCTGGCTATTAAAGTTTTGCACACTCTAGCGGATGATGAAGCGCACAAATTTCCAATAGCCGCTCCTATATTAAAGTCAGGATTTTTTATGGATGACCTGATATGGTCTGTGGCTTCCGTAGAAGATGCTCTTGAGCTTCAGAAAGAGCTCATAGAGTTGCTGAAGGCCGGTGGCTTCGTACTTCGCAAGTGGTCAAGCAACTGCCCACAGGTAGTGGAACATCTGGATGAGTCTCATCGCGAAACGCCAGTTGCATTCGACGATGACACGGAATTGTCCATCAAAGTGCTTGGTCTTCAGTGGTTGCCAACGTTTGATGCATTTTCCTTCGCTACTACTTCACCCAACCCTGTTATTTCCAAGAGAACTGTTCTGTCCCAAATAGGCCGTCAATTCGATCCACTGGGTTTCGTGGCTCCATGCGTGTTCTATGCCAAATGCATCATGCAAGAACTTTGGGCTCGTCAGTTGGACTGGGATCAACGTTTGCCGTCAGATCTCGAAATTCAGTGGCAGGCATATGTCAATGAACTCCCATTATTGTCAAACTTAAGACACGACCGCCATGTCAAGGTAGTGCGCCATACCTATTGTCAGATTCTAGGTTTCTGTGACGCCTCAACTCTTGGCTATGCGGCGGTTGTCTATCTCCGATCTAAAAACGCGGATGGTGAGACTAAAGTCAGTCTAGTCATTTCTAAATCTAAGGTCGCGCCCTTAAAGACTGTCACCATTCCCCGTCTCGAACTTATGGCTGCTCATTTGCTAGCGAAACTTGTCAAATACGTTCAATCAATTTTCCATAGTCGACTTGAAGTCGATGAAACTTTGTTGTTCACTGATTCATCCGTCGTGTTAGCCTGGCTCAATACTCCCAGCTACACGCTCAAAACATTTGTGTCAACTAGGGTGTCCAAAATCAATGACAGCGTGCCCAGTGAATGCTGGTATCATGTTAGCGGTGTGTCTAATCCAGCTGATATCTGCTCTCGTGGCGCATTGCCATCCGTATTGTTAGCGACGCACGAATGGCTCAACGGACCTGACTGGCTCAACTTAGACCAGTCGCAGTGGCCAATCAAGACCATGGATGAATTCCGCGACTGCAATCCACCTGAACTCAAGTGTCCTAAGACAGTCCTAGTTTCGACTGAGACGGACTCGCCTGAGCTACTTAACTGTCTGACAGAAAAGTATTCAAGTTTCAATAAATTACTCAATGTCGTAGCTCGATGCTTTCAGTTCATCCATAATTGCAGATCAGCTGCTCATGAACGTAGGTCACTCTCGGTTGCTGACATCAGAAAGTCACATGACGTTTTATTAAAATCGGTCCAAAAACATCACTTTTCAAGTGACATAGGAATGTTATCAAAGGACGGTAAATGCAGTCAATCCTTGAGAAAGCTCAACCCCTTCATAGATTCCCACAGTTTCCTCAGGGTGGGGGGTCGACTTTCCCAATCGGATTTAACTTATGAAAAGAAGCATCCGATACTTCTTCCAAAGAAATGTAATTTCACCAATATCTTGATTGATTATTTCCACAAACTTCATTTGCATGTAGGTCCACGCACACTTCAAAGTTTAATCAATCAAAAATATTGGATAATTTCAGCACGCAGTGCCATTCGTTCACGTACAATCAAATGTATAGCTTGCTTTAGGACATCTCCTACAAATCGACAACCTATAATGGGCGAGCTGCCTAAGTTCCGCTCTCAAGATATAGATGTCTTCCACACTGTTGGTGTTGACATCGGCGGACCTTTTCCTACCAAGGAGTCAACTCGTAGAAATGCTCACGTGTCCAAATCTTATTTGTGCGTCTTTGTGTGTTGTGCCACACGAGCGGTACACTTAGAAGTCCTGTCTTCTCTGAGTACAGAGTGTTTTCTCGCATGTTTCGACCGTTTTACGGCACGAAGAGGTCTATGCCATTCCATTGTGTCCGATAATGGCACCAATTTTGTCTCAGCTGGTAAACAGCTGAAGGAAGTAACCGAATTTCTGAACACAGATTCGGACAACCTATTTAACGGGTTCGTCTTTCGCGGAGTGAAATGGAGACACAATCCGCCGACAGGAAGTAATTTCGGCGGCCTCTACGAATCTGTAATAAAATCCGCTAAACTCCACTTGAAACGTACCATTGGTACAAGAGCTCTATCGTTTGAGGAACTCGGGACACTCTTCTCGCGTGTTGAAGCTGTGCTCAACTCAAGGCCCCTCTGTGCTTTATCCA
Source organism: Operophtera brumata (assembly GCA_932527175.1). Lineage (NCBI taxonomy): Eukaryota > Metazoa > Arthropoda > Insecta > Lepidoptera > Geometridae > Operophtera > Operophtera brumata. Next base: position 26,185,719 of record OW052239.1, on the reverse strand, counting down.
GCGATCCTAACGAGTTTGAGGTGCTGACTCCCTCTCATTTCCTCATAGGTAGAGAACTCTTATCGGTGCCAGATTACAATTTAACTGATATTTCCAGTTCTAGACTGAATCGGTGGCAGTCCGTTCAACAGATGTCGCAACAATTTTGGAAACTTTGGAGGCAAGATTACTTGCATACGTTGCAACAACGTCAAAAGTGGTTTGCCAACTGTCGTAATCTCAAAATCGGTGATCTTGTACTCATAAATTCTGATGCTGCCCCATCGCTAAAATGGGTTCTCGCTCGCGTTTCCAAATTGCACAGTGGCCCGGACGGCGTCGTACGAGTAATCAGTGTACGAACAGCGAAAAACCACGAGTTTACTCGTCCGGTCTCAAAAGTGAGTCCTCTTCCGTTGGATCAGGACTCGGACTAGTAATTTATATATTTACTCTTTTTAGCAGTTATATGTATATCAACTTTTATTATGTATAACTCACAATTACAGGTAGAATTTATTTTTTATATTATATTATACAGTCCACTAGCTACATTTATAAATATTTTCAACTTCCTTCAACACACATTTAACTACATAATTCAAGGTTCAACTAATTCAAGTTCCACTTGTCCTGGTCTCGTAACTGGGAAATCCTTGCGGATTTCGGTGGGGGGAATGTTGGGTTTTCAAGGCTGTTTGAAATGCAAACTCAATCCCACCAAAAAACGGAACGTCAAAACTGACGTTTAGTTCCTCATGCCTGCCGCCAACGGACGGAGGCAGCACTGTCTTCTAACTTGAGAGCTACTGCGCGTACGTGCTTATCAAAAATAAATCAAAAAACCCTTAAAAACTGTTCAAAAGTCAAAATATCGAACTGTGTTTGTGTCCTATTGCAATAGTGTGGTGTGAGACAGTTTTCCATCAAAATATCATGGACTCCTACAGAAACCTGCGGCGGTGAGTTTTTTATGCTTTCGTGAAACAGCCGAAAAATAAGTATTTAGAGCTATCGACCACACAGTTTGCATGGGCTCATTTTAATCAGATCACGGTTCCGATCCCTAAATTCATAAGAGACAGTCGTGTCCCACTGCAGGGCAACGGCCTCCCTTCTCTCCAGTCCTCTCTATTTTAGGCCACTGTGAACCAATCCTATAAATAGGTATCTCTTTCGTCTCTCCATCTTCGCCGCGGTCTGCCACGAGATCGTTTTCCGTTCAGAGGCGTCCACTCTGTTATGGCTTTAGCCATCGACGTAATTTATTTTACTTTGGTCGAAGGCTTTAGCCCATAGCCCGTCTGACATGTAGACGTGGCCGAATCCCACTTCAATTTACACTTTTTTTTTTTTAACATTGGTAGACCTTTGTTTGAGCACGATCTCACCTGCTGGTAAGTGACGATGTGGCCGAAGATGGAGCACAAATGCCAAATCAAAGCCTATTCACTCTAGACTTGAAGAGACCCAGATTATAGTTTTCAGGAAAGACAGACGACGGTAGTGTATTCCAATCCTTAGCAGTTCGCATTATAAGGGTAGAACTGAAACGTTTTGTGCGAATAGAAGGTATACCAGGTAAAGATGGTACCGAGACGTGCGTCTGCTCGTCCTATGATAAAAAGGAGATGGTGGGATCAGATCGTGCAGTTCCTGGGAGCATTCCCCGAAATGTAACGTATAGAAGATTGAAAGGCACGCAACCGTACGGCGGTGCTCGAGACTCTAGATCTTCGTCTCCGCTATATGTTACTCACCTATAAGCCTGAAAGCTCTACCTTAGATCGAGTCCAAGGCAGCAAGCTGGTGTTCTGGTGGCTCTGTCCGACATCCGCGATCTGAGTTTTGGAGCGCAACCATAAGATATGACAAGAGCTTGGTTTGAAAAAGATATTTTCATTATTTACCCGGTTTTTGCCGTAATTCCCCCCATATTCAAGCCGCCCGCTAAGGCGCAGTCTCCGTTGATTGCTGCTATGTACGTACTGCAGCGAGTGCCGGAGAAACCTCCACTCTGGAGTGACTCCGCAAAGTAGAAATAAGCTCTGAAATAAATATATACGTACATAATATATACATTAAAACGTCGTATGAAACGCCCATCATTACAAATCAATGCGAGCACTACTGCTTTGCGGCAGAAATAGGTATGGTGGTAGTACTTCCCCAGCCGAACTCTCTCACAAAAAAGCTCAACTACTACTAAAACTAGTTTAAATGCAGCTTTTTAGTAGTAGTAGAGCTTTTTTGTGAAAGAGTTCGTCCGGGGAAGTACTACCACCATACCTATTTCTGCCGCAAAGCAGTAGTGCTCGCATTGCTGTGTTCCGGTTTGAAGGGTAAGGGTGCCGGTGAAATTACAGGCACATGAGACTTTACATCTTTATGTCTCAGGGTGGCGGGCGCAGTGCAATGCCACATAGGGCGCGTCCTAGGTGGATGTGACCTATGAGTAATGCACTGTTCATAGGCAGAGGTTACCGCTTAACATCAGGTGGGCCATCAGCTTGTTCCGTCATTCAAGTAGCATAAAAAAATAAAAAAATAAAAAAAACTATGCCTACCTACCAACATTATGTAGATATAAGGTTTTTGTGAAAAATATATTTTACAAGCTTTTATAAAATTGGTGATCGTAACCGTGTGCTGAAATGGCTCAGAATTAGCCTAAACACGGCCAGTCTACTATTATCCATCGAGGAGTTCCGTTGTCTACCTTCCGTCTCCATCATCAGATCAGCTCGCTGTTACCATCATATTGTATTGTCATCGGAACTTGATAGGTATGCAAAATATCATCTCAATCGGTTGAGGATAACCGCTTTAAAATTCAGTTGCAAGATTCCACCCGGACATACATTGCAAGTTAAATAAAAGCTTGTCACGGTTCAAAGGTCAAAAGTTCGATTTAGGTCACCTGTTGTGGTCGCAATTCTGCCCGTCGCAGCCTGGCATGGTGACCCCACCATTGGGATAGAAGTCCACATCACCTAAGGGTGTTAAGAAGCCCGTAATTCCAGCGTTGGTGTGGATCACTTCAGTGTAGATGCCGTCAGATTGTCTGAACCGGTTGCCGTTAGTTATCCAGCCAGGGAACGCAGGGTCCAGGGCTGAGAAGAAAAAAAAACAATTACTTCTTACTACTACTACTACTACTATTAGCCCATACTATCCCATTGTTGGGCAAAGGCCTCCCCCCACTTCAGCCAGTCACCACGGTCCTGTGCAACCGCTTCCCGTTCCCTCTCATAGGCGTCCAGTTCATCCCACCACCTCATGCGTGGGCTGCCGCGACACCGCCTGGCTGTAACAGGGCTCCATGCCGTGGTGATTTTGGCCTAAAGTTCATCGGGCATGCGGCAAATATAACCGGCCCAATCCCACTTCAACCTCGCGGCCTTCTCTCCCACATCGGCGACTTTGGTTTTGGAGCGCAGTATGGTGTTTCGGATGCAGTCAGTTAGTTTAATAGTCATGGGTAAAAACAACTTTGAGAAGGAGGCCAAGCGAAGAATTCAGCTGGGCTGGGCAGCTTTTGGTAAATTACGTCGAGTTTTTGTATCCCCTATACTTCATTTTACTTTGGTCGAAGCCCTATACCACAATGCCTGAAGACGAGAGTCTTCAATCAGTGTGTCCCATCCGTAATGACCTACGGTGCCGAGACGTGGACACTCACGGTGCGCCTGGTCCATCAGTTCAAGGTCGCTCAGCGAGCTGTGAAACGAGCTATGCTCGGAGTTTCTCTGAGGGATAAAATCCGCAATGAAGTTAACCCACAGAGAACTAAGGTCATCGACATAGCTCAGAGAATTAGCAAGCTCAAATGGCAAAGGGCTGGGCATATATTATACCGAAGAACCGACAACCGCTGCGGTAAGCGTGTTCTAGAGTGGAGACAACGTCTTGGTAAACGTAGTGTGGGGCGCCCCCTGGCTAGGTGGAGCGACGATCTGCGTAAGGCGGCTGGTAGAAAGTGGATGGGACGAGCTGGAAATCGGTCTAAATGGCGCGCATTGGGAGAGGCCTATGCCCAGCAGTGGACTGATACAGGCTGATGATGATGTTCTATAGTCATGTCAAGCAGCTTACTGACCTAGTTTTTTTTTTACATTGATAGACTTTTGTTTGACCACGATCTCACCTATTGGTAAGTGACGATGTGGCCGAAGATGGAGCACAAAGGTCTAGAAGGCACCTATTCACTCTATTTCAGTTTCCATCACCTAAGCCAAATTATGCAGAACCCAGCCCTTTCCCCGTAGCTAAAGATACTTACACGTGATGTAAGAGACCTGCCCTCCCAGGTTCCTGCCCACTATGCCTGCCTGGTGGCCGCCGAGGCTGTGCCCACGATGTGGTAAGATACTCACACGTGATGTAAGAGACATGGTCGCAGGTTCCTGCCCACTATGCCTGCCTGGTGCCCGCCGAGGCTGTGCCCGCGATGTGGTAATATACTCACACGTGATGTAAGAGACCTGTCCTCCCAGGTTCCTGCCCACTATGCCTGCCTGGTGGCCGCCGAGGCTGTGCCCCGCGATGTGGTAAGATACTTACACGTGATGTAAGAGACCTGTCCTCCCAGGTTCCTGCCCACTATGCCTGCCTGGTGGCCGCCGAGGCTGTGCCCCGCGATGTGGTAAGATACTTACACGTGATGTAAGAGACCTGTCCTCCCAGGTTCCTGCCCACTATGCCTGCCTGGTGCCCGCCGAGGCTGTACCCGCGATGTGGTAAGATACTTACACGTGATGTAAGAGACCTGTCCTCCCAGGTTCCTGCCCACTATGCCTGCCTGGTGGCCGCCGAGGCTGTGCCCCGCGATGTGGTAAGACGACAGGCTCGCCCCGGATACAGCGTTCAGCCAGGATATGAACCTGGCGACGCTCTCACCTGACATAATACAAGCAGGTATAGTTACGACAGAGCGACGTATATGAGCTGTAGTCGACGTATTTGGACGTCGAAAGGGTAGAGACTCTGGGTTAGACGGGTACTAGAAAAATACCTAATTGCGTCATAGTCTCGACGACCTCTGTGGTGCGGCGGGCGAACGTTCGCCTGTGACGCAGGAGGTTGCGGGTTCGATTCCCGCTTCGGAACAAGTATTTTTGCGATTTCCAGATATTTGTTCAGGGTGTTCTGGGTATTTTCTATACATAACAAAAAATATCTATATGTAATATATTGTATTAAGTAGGTATATCAGTTATCTAGTACGCATAGCACAAGCTCTGCCTAGCTTGGGGCTAGATAATGTTGTGTGAACTGTCCAGCATTAATAATTTAATTTTTATTTAATTTACGTGTTTGCGGTCTCTCTTGATATGGTATTTGCTAAGAACCACCTCGTAAATACAATCTTTAATAAAAAAAACACATTGATATCTGTGCAACCATTTCGGAGCTATGTGGCAACAAAGAAACATGACATACATACATTACAAACTATGGCCTCAAACACTCCTCTTTTATTTGGGGGTTAATAAGTTTTTTATGAAAAATATTTTTTTCATTACAAGCTTTTATAAAATTGTATGCTGATCACAATGAGCTTAAACACGGCCAGTCTACTATTATCCATCGAGGAGTTCCGTTGTCCACCTTCCGTATCCATCATTACATCAGCTCGCTGTCACCATCATATTGTATTGTCATCGGAACTTGACAGGTATGCAAAATATCAATTGGTTGAGGATAACTGCTTTAAAATTCAGTTGCAAGATTCCACCCGGACATACATAGCAAGTTAAATAAAAGCTTGTACATAATCAACTCATATTACCAGAAGTGACGGTGTTGACGACGGCGGCTACATAGTTGGTGCCTGCGCCTGCGCTCCAGTCCACCACAATCACGTTCACATCCGCAGCTCTTAGGTATGCTGTGGAAATTATAGATGATTCTTAGAATATATAATAAACCAGAAGGTGCGTACGATGCTATTAGTACGGGGCGCTGTGTCGCCAAATACAATGCCTCCCCCGCGCCTATAATACTTAGTATATAGAATAAACGAGAAGGTGCGTACGATGCTATTAGTACGGGGCGCTGTGTCGCCAAATACAATGCCTCCCCCGCGCCTATAATACTTTGTATGTAGAATAAACGAGAAGGTGCGTACGATGCTATTAGTACGGGGCGCTGTGTCGCCAAATACAATGCCTCCCCCGCGCCTATAATACTTAGTATATATAATAAACCAGAAGGTGCGTACGATGCTATTAGTACGGGGCGCTGTGTCGCCAAATACAATGCCTCCCCCGCGCCTATCGCTTATCCTAAAACTAAAAATGTCCTAAATGTCCTAAATGTCCAACAAAATTGAGCTTATGTTATTTACAGAATTATTTATGCATATTATAGTATGTTAGGTATTTATATAGCTAGTTATTTAGAGTAGATATTTAATTATGTTAATCATTTAATCTCAACCTATAATTATTTTGAGCACTACCGCCCACTCTACATTACACAAAGGTTAGCTGGAAGTAAATGCTAATTAGCATTAAGTTCGCCTATGTACCGCTTTTTTGACCTATGCAATAATGAATTTTCTATCTATCTATATATCCTACCAGTAGGGGTAATATTGTGGTGATGTTTTCAATAAACAGAGTTGAAAACACGAAGGAAAGATCTGGAGGCCCCACTGTGTCCTATATTAAGAGTTGCAATGCATGGCTGTCGGTATCAGGCAGTTAAATTATACCTATAACTCTCTACCTGTTGACATGAAGACAATTGATAGTCCAGGTATATTAAGAGTTGCAATGCATGGCTGTCGGTATCAGGCAGTTAAATTATACCTATAACTCTCTACCTGTTGACATGAAGACAATTGATAGTCCAGGGGGGTTACTATGAGCTCTTATATCCATTCAGTTCAAAAACTATTCAGTACAAAATATCGCTCCATCGTTGACATTTTTCATCGTTGAATAACTTTAATCGCAGAAGTCTGTAGACCCTCTGCGATTGTGCCTTTAAATATAGTTGCGGACATCACGGAACCAATATTTTGTACTGAATAGTTTATCAACTGCATGGCAATAAGAGCTCATAGTAACCCACCAGGTATATTAAGAGTTGCAATGCATGGCTGTCGGTATCAGGCAGTTAAATTATACCTATAACTCTCTACCTGTTGACATGAAGACAATTGATAGTCCAGGTATATTAAGAGTTGCAATGCATGGCTGTCGGTATCAGGCAGTTAAATTATACCTATAACTCTCTACCTGTTGACATGAAGACAATTGATAGTCCAGGTATATTAAGAGTTGCAATGCATGGCTGTCGGTATCAGGCAGTTCAATTATACCTATAACTCTCTACCTGTTGACATGAAGACAATTGATAGTCCAGGTATATTAAGAGTTGCAATGCATGGCTGCCGGTATCAGGCAGTTAAATTATACCTATAACTCTCTACCTGTTGACATGAAGACAATTGATAGTCCAGGTATATTCAAAAGTAGGCTAAAAAATCTTTTGGTGGAAGGGTGCCCTTATTTTTTAGATGACCTTATTAACCCCCGACGAAAAACGAAGGGGTGGTATAAGTTTGACGTGTCTGTGTGTGTGTGTGTTGTGTGTGTCTGTCTGTCCCATCGTAGCTCCCGAACGGCTGAACCGTTTTCTTTTGTTTTTTTTTTGTTTGATAGGTGTATTTGTCGGGAGTGTTCTTAGCTTTGTTTGATCAAAATTGGTTCAGCCGTTTCATTGCGTTGTGTTTTTTTTATTATTTACAAAATTTTACTTGTGATTGAAAGTGTCTCATAAATATCATTTGTCATTCAATTATTTTTACAGGATTATTTGTTAATTGCCATTCGTAGCTATACTAATGATATATATGAGACACTTTCAAACTTATCAAATAATTAATTTTGTAAAAATTAAAATCCCTCAACGCAATGAAACGGCTGAACCGATTTTGATCAAACATAGCTAAGAACACTCACGACAAATTTACCATTCAAACAAAAAAAAACGAAATCGGTTCATCCGTTCGGGAGCTACGAGGCGACAGACAGACACACATACACACACACACACACACACACACACAGCCAAGTCAAATTTATAACACCCCGTCGTTTTTGCGTCGGGGGTTAAAAATATGTGTGTGTGTTAAATCCTGACCTACCAATACAACCTGCCAGACCTACATGATATATTTGTGAAGAAGGAAAGATCATCTCGTGGCCACCAATTTAAACTGGCCCAAGATCCTGCCAACGTACTTGTTGGACATCACTTCTTCAGTAACAGAGTGCTCCACAATTGGAACATACTACCAGACGATGTTGTTTCTGCCACGTCTGTAGATGCATTCAAAAACAAGCTCGACAACTGGCTACGAAAGGACAATTCAGAACTTAAATAAAAAGCGGCCAAGTGCGAGTCGGACTCGTCCATGAAGGGTTCCGTACCAGTAAGTAACATAATATAAAAGTTCTTGTAGTTCGTTGTAACTTTGATCGATGTTTTAATAATAGTGTATCAAAATAAATAAATAAATAATGTTGGACAGTTCACACAACATTATCTAGCCCCAAGCTAAGCAGAGCTTGTGTTATGGGTACTAGATAACTGATATACTTAATACAATATATTACATAGATAGATATTTTTATTATACATAGAAAATACCCAGATCACCCTGAACAAATATCTGCGATCGCACAAATATTTGTTCCGAGGCGGGAATCGAACCCGCAACCTCCTGCGTCGCAGGCCAAGCTTCGCCCGCCACGCAACAGAGGTCGTCAAAAATAAAACTACTTACTAGATCTCGTCCAAACCAATTTTCGGTGGAAGTTTACATGGCAATGTACACCATTTTTTTTTTTTAGTTTTATCATTCTCTTATTTTAGAAGTTCCAGTGACACACATTTTGACCACTTTGGAAGTGTCGCTCGCGCAAACTATTCAGTTTAGAAAAAATATATATTGGAAACCTCAATATCATTTTTGAAGACCTATCCATAGTTACACGTATGGGTTTGAAGAAGATTTTTTTTTTGTTTTTTTTCAATTTATGTGTGAAAATCTTAATGCGGTTCACAGAATACATCTACTTACCAAGGTTCAAAAGCATAGCTCTTATAGTTTCGGAAAAAAGTGGCTGTGACATACGGACGGTAAGACAGACAGGCATGACGAATCCATAAGGGTTCCGTTTTTTGCCATTTGGCTACGGAACCCTAAAAAGTGACCCAAAATTAGACATTCCACTCTGTTTTGATGTAGACATTTCAGCGAAAGCTGCACGTCTATAAATAAATAATTTTCGCAAAATTAGGAAAAGATTCGCTGTCTCAAACTGTGTTGATGAGCTATGATTAGCAAAATCACAATAAAATTTGAATTTCGCGCCTCAAGCGTAACTTCCACCTTTTTTACTTCGTCGTTACACTCTTGGCAGAGTGGTCGTGGTCGTCACTTCAGGGTCTGTGGCTCGCTTCACAATCCCTCGCCACTCATCTCGCACTGCAGCTTTCATGGTGCATTCATGCAGTGGACTGTCCAAAGCTGCCTTGATTTGGTCAAACCATCTCATGAGCGATCTGCCCCGTGCTCGTGTGCCCTCAACTCTACCCTGTACAACAAGGCGTTCAATGGACACCTCACCGCGTCGCGATACGTGCCCGAAGAAAGTGAGGATGCGAGATTGAACAGTAGCTGATAGTCGCTGCTTGATGCCGAGTTCTTGGAGTAGGGACTGATTGGTACGAAACTCAGTCCGAGGAACCCCAAGCATTCTTCTCCAGCACCACATCTCAACAGCATCTATCATCTTCTCGCTCTCCCGAAGAGTCCATGTTTCTGCAGCATAGAGGAATATGGGAAACACTAACGCTCTAACGAGACCTTAAAATAAGGTTCATATTTACCGGGTACGATAACAGTGTTGATAGGTGAGGTTGCGGAGTTGGTCCAGCCGTGGATGATGACGGCTGTGCGTTTGCGAGGGTCGAAGTTACTGAGGGTCACAGACGCAGCGCTGCCGAAGAGTAACACCTGGCTGTGACTTGGGTTGCTCCTGAAAAACAATGACATTCATTTTTACAAGCTTGCTTTTACTAACCCCCGACGCAAAAACGACGGGGTGTTATAAGTTTGACGTGTCTGTGTGTGTGTCAGTCTGTCCCATCGTAGCTCCCGAACGGGTGAACCGATTTCGTTTTTTTTTTTGTTTGTAAGGTGTATTTGTCGGGAGTGTTCTTAGCTTTGTTTGATCAAAATCGGTTCAGCCGTTTCATTGCGTTGGGGTTTTTTTTTATTTATACAAAATTTTAACTTGCAATGTATGTTTGTCTGGGTGGAATCTTGTAACTGAATTTTAGAGCAGTTATCCTCAACCGATTGAACTGAAATTTGGCATACCTGTCAAGTTCCGATGACAATACAATATGATGGTGACAGCGAGCTGATCTGATGATGGAGACGGAAGGTGGACAACGGAACTCCTCTATCGATAATAGTAGAATGGACGTGTTTAGGCTCATTTTGACCAGTACACGGTTACGATCACTAATTTTATAAAAGCTTCTATTGAAAAATATATTTTTCACAAAACACTTATATATATTCAACTAAAACGGCCCAAATTAAAGACGACGACGACTAGGATTGAGAAAGGTATGCTTAGATGGTTTGGGCATTTAGATAGGATGGACGATAGTAGATCGACGAAACGGGTACATAAGACGAGCGTGAATGGGACAGTGGGAAGGGGAAGACCTCGACGAACGTATTCAGACCAGATCGGAGACGTTCTGGAAAAAGGCCAGGTTAAGACTACCCTTAACCGACGAGCATGTATGAAGAATGTGAGTGTGAGAGTGAATGAAGCAAAAGAGGTGTGTCAGGATCGTAGCTAGTGGAAATCCTTGGTCTCTGCCTACCCCTCCGGGAAACAGGCGTGAGTTTATGTATGTATGTTTGTATGTAAAACGGCAAAGGCCAATGAGATGTTTTTTTTTTAACATTGCTAGACCTTTGTTTGAGCACGATTTCACCTGTTGGTAAGTGACGATGTGGCCGAAGATGAAGCACAAAGGTCTAGAAGGCACCTATTCACTCTAGCCTTGAAGAGACCCAGATTAAAGTTTTCAGGAAAGACAGACGACGGTAGTGTATTCCACTCCTTAGCAGTTCGCATTATAAAGGTAGAACTGAAACGTTTAGTACGAATAGAAGGTATACTAATGAGGTAAGGATGGTACCAAGCCGTGCGTCTGCTCGTCCTATGATGAAAAGGAGATGGTGGGATCAGATCGTGCAGTTCCTGGGAGCGTTCGCTGAAGTGTAACCTATAGAAGATCGAAAGGCATGCGACCTAAGTTTTTCAAGTGTCGTTTTAGCATTAGGTATTTATCTTTAGCATTCTCTTCATTTGTTTTTACTTGTACTTACTTAATTGTTACTATCCTTTCATATACTGTTGTACTTACAATAATTTATTTCTTATACCATTGTCATACAATAATGTTAGCATTGTTGATAACATATTGTGTTTAGTTTATTGTAATATCAATGTATACATTGCAAGCACTATGTAGTCGCATAACTTGTAGGCTGACCGCGCCGCGTCTCGGCCGGTCCTACGTATCTAGAACTACCCACAATTGCTCATTTTTACATTTAATTTGCTACTTAATTTACTTTTCTTGATAATAAATAATGTTCATTATATGCTCGTCATAATATTAATATTAGGAAGTTTAGCTACCGTAACACAGGTACAACCTAGCACGGCAGCTAACAGAACTTGTAACTGAACTTGTGATAGCATAACCTAACTAAATGTATTTTTGTATTTCTGTTTATTTTAAATGTTTTTTGATTAAATACTTTACTTTACTTTTTACTTTTTACTTGTTTACGTTCAGAAAATCTCCCGTTATTTGTTGATGGTTAATTGTACGTATGGCGATATGATAAAATACCGAATGGGCGGAGTCTAGCAAGAAAACAATGGCTGCAAGAAAGTGACAGCGCTCACTTGCTCACAGTGATTGCTCACTTGAACCCGGGAAGAGATGAGAGGTTTCTTCAGCTCGGAAGTAACTGACGTAAGCGACAAATGATAAAACTTAGTTTTGCTTAAAACTTAGTAGGAAATAAGGCGCTTTTTCCAGCGCCTCAGTGACGGCTACCCTTGAACCGTGTGGCTTGATGCGAGACGACGGGAAAAGACCTGACACTGATCCCCTGATGGAGAATGGGACGACCTCTGGTGTGGGACGCAACCTGTGTCGATACTCTGGCGCCGTGCCATCTTCCGGGTACATCAGTGCGGGCTCCGCAGCAACAACAGCGGAGTCCCTCGAACGGCGCAAGTATGCACTACTCGACAGAGGGTACATATTTGAGCCGTTTGGCGTGGAAACTCTAGGCCCGTGGTGAACAGGGGCACATACAATTTTCAAGGACCTTGCGGAGCGTCTTTTTGAATCCACGGGTGACCGGAATGCTGGCTTTTATTTTGGTCAACGAATAAGCATTGCCATTCAGCGTGGCAATGCAGCCAGCATTCTGGGCACGCTGCCATCGGGTGACGGCTTGCTGATCTGATAGGTAGGTTTTTATTTTATTTTAGTTTTGCTTTATTGTCTTAGTTTTAGTATAACATTTAATGTCTCACAACTTATTAAATTACAACTTCACTCCCATGATTAATTGGCCCGTAGGAAATATAAATAATAAATTATCTATAGGTAATTTGTTGTACATTATTCAAACTATAATGTATGTTGCAAATATTAATCATTGAACGAGCGAAGCGAGTTACATAAAACGCGGCCAAGTGCTAGTCGGACTCGCCCATGAAGGGTTCCGTAGCTGCAAGTAACATAGTATAAAGTTCTTGAATGGTTTACGATTTATGAAGCATTACACACGTATGAGTTTGATGAAATAAAAAATTGAGTTTCAGTATGGAGAACCCCAAAAATTTATTGTGATTTTATATTTTTGTGAACAGAATACATCTACTTACCAAGTTTCAACAGCCTAGCTCTTATAGTTTCGGAAAAAAGTGGCTGTGACAGACACGGACAGACACAGACAGACAGACATGATGAATCCATAAGGGTTCCATATTTCGCCATTTGGCTACGGAACCTTTAATACCCTAGGAGACTGGGGTGTTAGCACTTGGTGCTGCTGTCTGTACCTTGTAAATAGATGGTAGGTATTCTGAGTGTCAGGCGTGAAGCGTGACACGTCACGCAGGTCACTGGCCTTCAGCCAGAGGTCCGCCAGGTGGGGGGTGCCCCCCCCATCCGTGACGTAATGGAACCGGCGCTCATCCAGCTTGTACACCACAGGATCTGCGGGAAAAGCTGAAAACAAAAACATTCCTGGTATCTATAAATAAATAAATAATGCTGGACAGTTCACACAACATTATCTAGCCCAAAGCTAAGCAGAGCTTGTGTTATGGGTACTAGATACTTAATACTAGATACTAGATACTAGATACGTAATAGTTCTACGATCTGATCCCAATTCTAGGCCCATTGTTATTCTTAATTTACATAAATAACATCCATCAGTTAGGTCTACATGGAAACATCACACTGTACGCGGATGATACATGTCTGTTCTACTTTGGAGCCTCCATCCACGATATAATACCACGCGCTCAAGAAGATTTGAACACACTTTATGACTGGTTCCAATATAATCTCTTAACCATTAATATGTCAAAAACATGTTTCACGATTTTCAAGGCAAAAAACAAACATGTCCCGTCCTATGACCCCCTTAAAATGAACAATGTAGCTTTACAAGAGAAAAACAATGAAAAATACGTAGGCTTGCATTTGGATAGCTATTTGACATGGAACACACATATAGACCATATTAAAACTAAACTTTCATCACGTATTGGATCTCTACGTAACATTGTCCGGTGTGTTCCGCGTCAATTACGCTACACCATTTACAACTCACTCGTAAAACCGCATCTATTATACCTAATAGAAATTTGGGGCAACGCCGCTAAAACTAGATTATCTGAACTGCAAATTCTACAAAACAAAATTATCAAATTGCTTTTTAATTATCCATATTTAACTTCAACTAAAAAAATCTACAAAGAAACTAAAATTATGAACTTAAAACAGCTATTCATTTATAATACATGCATTCTCGTGCGAAAAATCCTCAAGAAATCGATCCACACTAATCTAACGTTTACTAAAACAAGGGAAGTGTCAAAGCAAAGTACGCGACGCGCTAGCTTTCTTGTCTTGCCCAAGTGTCGTACGAACTACGGGAAAAAAACGGTAGTTTACGAAGGCGCACAGCTTTACAATAACTTACCCTCAGATATAAAAAAATTAAATACATTTAACGCATTCAAAACTAAACTTTCTCATCATATTATTATATCAAATGTTTACTAATAATTTTATGCGTCATAATGTGTTGATTAAGTTCCTATCGATATTAACTTGAACGACTTAAACTATTTTTAATATGTATAATTGATTCTCATGTAAGTGATAATAATTATCTTTTTGAGAATAAATGATTATTAAACTGAGATAACTAATATTATATATATATATATGTATCTTTTTTTATTTGACATGAGCCAGGTAGCTCCCATTTTCATAAAAATCTGGTTCTGATGATGGGATCCATGAGGAATTGAAACTCCTCAAATATTATAGGCACACATATAGCGTTTTCAGTATTTTCAGCAACAAGTCAAGCATGTGCATTCAGAAAGTGCCATTTGGTGAAGCGAAGTCGTTTTTTTTCGAAAATAATTATTTAAGTTTGTTTAAATATTGGCTCACTCTTTTTTTTCTATAGTATATTATATAGTATATTATATAGTATATTATATAGTATATTATATAGTATATTATATAGTGGGGTTTCAATTGAAAGAGGAGAAACATCTGATTGTTCCGTCATTCAAGAAAAAAAAAACGTAGTTGATTGGATTTTGATTTACATTTCACATATATTGTACCTAGGTACTTATGTAGGTATCTAATATTGTGGTTCTGACTTTAGTGTTTTATCACTTATTATTTGTTTATTACTGACTAGTGCCCGCCCGCGGCTTCCCTCGCGATTTATCAGGATTTAAAGTAGCCTATAGCTCAATCCAGGTCATAATCTATCTGGGTACCAAATTTCATCTAAATCAGTTCAGCCGTTTCCGCGTAATTGAGTATCAAACATACAAACATCGTAACTTTGTCATTTATGATGTTTGTGGGATTGCGTCAGATTAGACGGATAGAAAATGTTGGATTAGCTCCCTTTCCTTGCAAATATTTTAATTATTTTAACAAGATACGTTATCAAAAAATTATAAATATTAATTTTTTCAGCGCCAATTTCTGAATAACATAACATAACACCTAACAGTCTATTAGATTAACAACCAAAGTATATGTTTGTACATACCTATACTACTAGTATAGTAATATTTTATCTGTGCCTATACTTTATCACCTATTATCTAGTAAGTCTACGAATTATAATTATGATAACCCACAAATTCAAATAAGTAAAACTAATAGTCAAACCTAGATAAAAAGATAAATTCTTAGGTATACAGGCCGTCCCAAGACTATGCGACATGGTGGGAAAGTATATAGTACAAGCAGCGCCCCGCGGTTTCACCCGCGTAAGTCTCGATCCCGAAGGAATATCGGCATAAAAATGTGCCTATGTGTTATTCCGGGAGTCCAGTTATCTCCGTTCCAAATTTCATCCAAATCCATCCAGTAGTTTTTACGTGAAAGAGAAACAAACATAGGTACATACATCCATCCATCCATACTTACAAACTTTCACATTTATAGTATTACTGAAATGAGACTTTATTTTATTTTTAAACTTAGAAATACTGCATTCAAAGGTTTTCTAAACATTACTTGGTTCGTCTGGGAATCGAAGTTCGTAGACTTGTTGGATTAATAGGTATAACTAGGTATAGAAAGAAAGACTATATATTTATTTGTATACATGAGCTACACAGAAACACGTATTAAACTAAGAAGAAACAGATATGAAGGTACGAGGTGTAACTCAAGTAACAAAATGGCTCTGCCTCAGCATGAGTTGGTTGACAGCAAGCTAGCAACCAACGCTGGGTCTACAGAACCACTTGTTGGCGTTACGGCTAACCTCTCACAACGACTATACAACGCACACTAACATTAAGAAAACTAATAAGAAGAATAATAAGTACTTAAAGTAAAAAGTAAGTAGGTATAAATAGGTATATATATGTGCATTGGAAAAAGTATCTTGCGAGGTTTCACTGGGATATAAACAAGTAGTTTTAGTTTATAAAATGCCAAACTTCTATGGGTGTGGTATGCCGCAAAATTCCTAATCGTAGATTAGATTTATATCAAGTACAATTTTCAAATTAAAAATATGTATAGTTACTACATTATAATTCCGAGGTATCATTCCAGAAAGGGGACCTTTTGTTTCGATAGAAAAAATAAACCCAAAGTTGCCTCCAATTTTTGGTTAGATTCGATTGTTTATTAAGGTGGGGTATAACGTAAAATTACCAATCTTAGATTGGATTTTTAACTGAAGATATCAAGTACAATATTCAAATTAAAAATATGTATAGTTACTACATTATAATACCGAGGGATCACTGAACCAGAAACAAGATAGGACAATGTTTTCTCGATAGAAAAAATAAACCCAAAGTTGCCTCCAATTTTTGGCTAGATTCGATAGTTTATTCAATTTTTTTTTTTTTTTTTACCTCTGACCACAATCTCACGTGTTGGTAAGTGACGATGTGGCCGAAGAAGAAGCACAAAGGTCTAGAAGGCACCTATTCACTCTAGCTTTGATGAGACCCAGATTACAGTTTTCAGGAAAGACAGACGACGGTAGGGTATTCCACTCCTGCATATTATAGAGATCACGATAGCATTTTAGAGTCTGGGGCGTGCGATGGAGCGGAATATCCTGGGTGTGAGGCTGCGTAGACAGGATTCCAAACACTGCGTTGCGCTCACAAACACAACTTGAGGATGCGGAAGGCCGCTAAGTGTGGCTAAGATTGGGCTGGTCACGTCTGCCGCATGCCAAGCGAGCCGTGGGCGAAGGTAGCCACCGAGTGGCGTCCTGACCCAGCGAGAGGCGACGCGGCACCTAAACGGAGATGGCGAGACGACATTGATAAATTTATGGCTGACTGGGCAAACAGGATCATGATGTCTGTAAGGTAGGGGGATGCCATTGCCCAGCAGTGGGACACAAAGGGCTAGAAATAGAATAGAATATAGGAAATAGGTGACTGATTGTCGTCGTCGTTTCGTATGAGGTAGTGCTGGCCTCTGGTGTCAGAGTTTGTCAAGCCGCCCGAGGGCCTCTGACATGGCTCGACTGCTATTAATCAATAACAGCCGGGACCGACAGCTTAACGTGCCCTCTGAAGCACAGAGCGATGGAAATCCATAACATTACTTAGAAAACTTAGTTAAGTCATTGGTGCGGAGCCTAGGATCGAACCCGGTATCGTTGGATTCTGAGTTGCACTATTGAACCGTTAGGCTACCATCGCGCTACTGATTGTGAAATGGACAGATGTGGCGAACAACGATCTCGTTACCTCTACTTTGTTTTCACGACGCGTTAGACAGTGACAGGGCAAAGTGTAGAGAAAATACAAGGAAGGCAATATTAGATAGATAGATAGATAGAAAACAATTTATTGCACAACACAGAAAATAAGCTATTTAAAAATTAATAAAACACGGAAGTAGGTACAATGGGCGGTCTTATCGCTTTAAACGATCTCAATAATGCTGAGCTGGACGCCAATTTGTGTCAGTGATGCATGGCTCGTACCAAGAGGCACCAATTAGTTTTATGTTTATATGTTTCTGTGTGTGTGTGTGTGTCTTTTAGTGTGGAATATTGTATGTTGACTCATGTTGTTGACAAAAAATAATGTTTTTTCTTTCTTTTCTTTCTTTCTTTCAATATTAATAAATGTCAAGGAGATACAGGGATTTAACACGGTCAGCCCGGGGCTCAAAAATGACAATCTAACATACAGGGGGATTATATGTTTAAAGTGACCCACCGATGGTGCACACCGCCCCTTCAACAAAAATGTTACAAGCCTTACTAGTGCTTCTTATCAGGGGGGCATGCCCTAATTATCTCCCTCCGAAACGGTGCGCGGAGGCACGATTTCATTTAACTATTTAGTTTGACGTGTCTGTGTGTGTGTCTGTCTGTGGCATCGTAGCTCCCCAAAGGAAGAACAGGTTTTTTTTAAAGGTGAATTTGTCGGTATTGTTCTTAGTTATGTTTGATCAAAATCGGTTCAGCCATTTCATTGCGTTGAGGGTTTTTTAATATTTACAAAATTTATTACTTGATATTTATTTACACTAACGACGGCACAAGCAGATGGCTCGACTTTATGTTAAGCGGTAACCTCTGCCTATGTTATCCACATAGGTCACGTCCACCTAGTACACACCCTATGTGGCATTGCACTACGCCCACCACCTGAGGCATAACGATGTAGTATCATGTGCCTGTAATTTCACCGGCACCCATACCCTTAAAACCGGAACACAGCAATGCAAGCACTGCTTTGCTGCAGGAATAGGCGGTGGTATTACTTCCCCGGACGAATTCATTCACAAAAGCCGTGTCGTGTGACCCACCGGTAGTGCACACACCATCACAGCTGGTAGCCCGTGCCCCACCGGTGGTGCACACACCATCACAGCTGGTAGCCCGTGCCCCACCGGTGGTGCACACACCATCACAGCTAGTAGCCCGTGCCCCACCGGTGGTACACACCAGTCTGAACGCGTTAATTGTTGGTGATGATGGTGATGTTGGTGATGTTTACCTGAAGCCGCAGCCAGCAGGGACACTATAACTAGTATATACCCCGCCATGTCACCGGTTTCCGCGTTATCCTGCGTGGTCAGCGCGCGTCACGTATTATATACATTTGTTATCATAAAATACCTAATTAGTACAAGTTTTATCTTGATTAATTAACTTCTCCTAGGATTTAGTTTTAAATAATTAATTAAGTATTTATCAGCTGAAGATTGTCATTGAAAAGTATCTGATCCATCGCGGCTTTGCTCATGCTTTATTACTGAGGCACTCATACATGCATACATACATACATACACGCATACATACATATATACATACACAAGCAGCGCCCCGCGGTTTTACCCGCGTTATTCTCGATACCGTTGGAATATCGGGATAAAAATGTGCCTATGTGTTATTCCGGGAGTGCAGTTATCTCCATTCCAAATTTCATCCAAATCCATCCAGTAGTTTTTACGTGAAAGAGTAACAAACATCCATCCATCCATACTTACAAACTTTCGCGTTTATAGTAGGAGTAGGATAGGATACATACATACATGCATACACGCCTTTTTACCCGATGGTGTTTGAGAGCCTTAAGGGGCCTCTTTTCACTGTGGGTTTCACCATCGTGGAATAAAGACGTGACAAGTGGTGAGCTTATCAACGCCATTGTTTTTTTTGTTTCCTACGACTGACTCGCTAAAGCTTTCTTCCAGTAATAACACATTCCTTAAATAAGCTAGCAGCCAGGACAAATCTTACAAACAAGTCCGGGTAATCCCTTAGTCTGCTTTTACCACATCCACGGGAGGAGATGGAGGACCCGGGCTCAGCCCACATAGTCTCATCATATTGTCCCTTTTACCCGTGGTGTGTCCGGCCTAAGAAAAGACCCCTCCGTCTCCTCCTATGGATGTCGTAAAAGCCGACTAAGGGCATTACCCGGACTTGTTAGTAAGATTCGTCGGTATAAGGGGCGCGGTGTTTATTTTATTTGGTACCTAGGCTTAGAGACTTAAAAATATTTTTGGTGAGCGTCTAAATTATGCCCATTTTTTTCCATACCTAATTAATATAATATTTGTATTTTATAATCAATTCTCACACAGTCGTTTCTTCTGTATTATCCGTAGCCGTAGTGCGACTTTTTGCTACTTTTTGCTTTTTGCTTTTTTGCGCTCTACCAAGACCGCGTTGTACGCGCAGTACACAGCCCCTAGCGGCGAGTTAATGAATCATTTTGTGTGAGTGTTTTGCGAGTGTAAGTAACATTTTTGATAGTTCACGTCAATTTTTAGGGTTCCGTAAAAAAACTACGGAACCCTTATAGATTCGTCATGTCTGTCTGTCTGTCTGTCCGTGTATATCACAGCCTTTTTTTTCCGAAACTATAAGAGCTATACTGTTGAAACTTGGTAGGTAGATGTATTCTGTGAACCGCATTAAGATTTTTACACAAAAATAAAAAAAAAACAATTATTTTTAGGGTCCCCATACTTAGAACTGATCCTCAAAAATTTTTTTTTCATCAAACCTATACGTGTGGGGTATCTATGGATAGGTCTTTGATGTTGAGGTTTCCAATATATTTTTTTTCTAAACTGAATAGTTTGCGCGAGAGACACTTCCAAAGTGGTAAAAAGTGTCCCCCCCCCCCCCCCCCGTAACTTCTAAAATAACAGAATGATAAAACTACAAAAAATATATGATGTACATTACCATGTAAACTTTCACTCAAAATTGGTTTGAACGACATCTAGTAAGTAGTTTTTTATTTTTGGGGTTCCCCATACTTAGAATTGAAACTCTAAAAATTTTTTTTTCATCAAACCTGTACGTGTGGGGTATCTATGGATAGGTCTTCAAAAATGATATTGAGGTTTCTAATATAATTTTTTTCTAAACTGAATAGTTTGCGCTAGAGACGCTTCCAAAGTGGTAAAAAGTGTGTGTCCCCCCCCCCCCCCCCCCCCTTAACTTCTAAAATAAGAGAATGATAAAACTAAAAAAAAATATAATGTACCTACATTACCATGTAAACTTTCACTCAAAATTGGTTTGAACGAGATCTAGTAAGTAGTTTTTTTTTTAATACGTCATTAATCGTAATCCATCCAAGAACTTTTATATTATGTTACTTGCTGCTACGGAACCCTTCATGGGCGAGTCCCACACGCACTTGGCCGCTTTTTGTAAAGTTAAACGCTACGCGGTGAGTGCCTAAGTCTTTCACATGTGTTTTGGTCGGTGAAAAGCCTGTGATAGGTTTTTTTTTTTTTTTTTTTTTTAACATTGATATACCTTTGTTTGACCACGATCTCACCTGTTGGTAAGTGACGATGTGGCCGAAGATGAAGCACAAAGGTCTAGAAGGCACCTATTCACTCTTGACTTGAAGAGACCCAGATTATAGTTTTCAGGAAAGACAGACGACGGTAGTGTATTCCACTCCTTAGCAGTTCGCATTATAAAGGTAGAACTGAAACGTTGAACGGTGATTTATGTTTACAAAAATTGATGGATTAATGCAATCGCGGGCTTATTTTGCATGGAGAATGCTTGCTGCAGCTCAAGCACAAGACGAACGAATAAAATGTTACGGATGCGTAAATAATTTTTAAAAATTTGTAATCCTTTGGAGTCTTAGAATAGAGATTGGCGGATCTGGCAGAAAACGAGTTCGTTAAATATTTGCCCACCTATAGGGGAGAGGTATTCCCCTGCCTCCCACTCTTCCCCCTCCCTTAATTAATTCTACGGTAATTTTAATTTTGTAGCTCTATGCTAGTTTCCACACTTAACCCCAATTTTTTTTTTTTTTTTTTTTCTCTGGAACTATATGTTTCCGCACTCATAGGGGGAGTCTCCCTTCTTCTCTTCTCCCCCCCCCCCCCCCCATACACCTCTCCAGCCTTATACTAATGGTGGTACTAATTAATTTTGGAAACTTGAGCCAGGCGAGTGTATGTATGTATGTACTAAATATGTATGTACGCAAATAGTTTAGAATGAGGTCTAAAAGTTGAAACTCCATGAATCACTTGTGCCTAACGTATGAATATATGAGATACTTACTGCTCCATAAAGGTCACCATCATATCAAACTGTGCGGGACTTGTTCGCTGCATTGTAGCCATTATAGGTAGGAGTTTACTTCACAAACTCAACCATAAACGAAAATAATCACGAATTCCGCTGCGATCAAGTGTAGTTTGAGTAGCGGAATGGGCATCGGAACCTCGCGCGAGTCAGTCAAGGAGAGGCAATCGCAACAAAATGGCGGCCGGAGCGCGGAAGTGTGGCTGGCGTCGGAGCAGGTCGACGAAACCGCGTGGAGAAAGAGATGGAATATAGACATATCTATGCATTAGAACAGGCAGTTCCGCTTCTCCTACACGGGACAAGACTAGGGCTTGCATTATCCGTAAACTTTTACTATCCGGATAATATGGAACCCTTCGTGCGCGAGTCTAACTCGCACTTGGTCGGTTTTAATTTTTTGAAACCAAGAGGTCATGCTTTATTTATATGATGTAGATTTACATATACTTTTTTTGTAGATTTTTCGATAAAGATCGTGGAGAAAAAGGTTTTACCACATTTTACATATATCCACGCCTTAACCTTTGTAGCTACTAAATGCGTTCAAACAGCCGTGTAACCGTGGTTGAGTAGGTAGGTACCTACCTACAGCACGGTCACCGTAAGATGGCACCTGCCTTGGCTGGCCGCCAACCAAGGCAAGTGCCATCTGTCGGTGAATGAGCTGTATCTATCTATATACATTATACTACACGATCTGTTGTGTAGTGCCATCTGTCGGTGAATGAGCTGTATCTATCTATGTACATTATACTACACGATCTGTTGTGTAGTGCCATCTGTCGGTGAATGAGCTGTATCTATCTATGTACATTATACTACACGATCTGTTGTGTAGTGCCATCTGTCGGTGAATGAGCTGTATCTATCTATGTACATTATACTACACGATCTGTTGTGTAGTGCCATCTGTCGGTGAATGAGCTGTATCTTTCTATGTACATTATACTACACGATCTGTTGTGTAGTGCCATCTGTCGGTGAATGAGCTGTATCTATCTATGTACATTATACTACACGATCTGTTGTGTAGTGCCATCTGTCGGTGAATGAGCTGTATCTATCTATGTACATTATACTACACGATCTGTTGTGTAGTGCCATCTGTCGGTGAATGAGCTGTATCTATCTATGTACATTATACTACACGATCTGTTGTGTAGTTTTTATGTTTCAGAATGACACCAGAACACTTGCACTGAGTCTATGTTGATGTTATGCGGTATTGTTGATTATCCTCAGGCTACATCATCGTCAGCCTCTAGAAGTCCTCTGCTGAAGATATGCCTCCCCAGTCCTCATAGAATGCCACTAGTCCACGCCACGGCGAAGATTCATGGTAGGTAGGTACTTTTAGGTAGGTAAGTACTTACCTATAAGTTGTACTAATATTTATTCTGTGCTATAAGTACAAGATTGTTACAAATAAAAATCTGTAAGTCCTAACAGGTGGCAAAGGTCTTATTATAAAATAAAATAGAGGGTTGAGAATCGCAATCTAGAATTATTTATTGAACGTTCATATTTACAGATAATTTAAACAATATTAGTTACACAGTAAAATATGAAGTTAACGGAATACAATTTTAAACAGCAAGTGAAAATAGAAAAGTTCTTATACCAGATGGTTACTGATTAAAATACCCTTGGTTCTTATTACCACTAGGATCGATTAACACCTAACCTACACGTTCTTGGCTAGCTTAGCTGCAGTAGGTCTGGGATATGTGGGCGATCGTGAGTGAGCTTGAGACTAGATATTTTTTTACTGATTTTATACTGAAATTGAGACTTTAAAAAGGTATCGATGAGATGCTGGGCGCCAGGGCTGACACTCCTTAGAGCATCCAGCCCGTACGTTAGTGAAGATTACAGTGCTCCCTCGAGCGGAGAGTACGTTCAAATACAGGTCACTTGGTAGGTTATACAAGATGAACTTAACTGGGTGGAAGCTGGGCGTAGAAAACGGGCCGCAGACTGCTCGGACTCCCTGGTCAGGTACGGGGCGAGGTCCACCTCTGGACCTTGCTGAAGGACACTCGATGGGGTGACTCACAGGTATAATAGTAGATTGTATCATAAGGGAGCAACATAATATTTTTACGGCGAGGGCGCTTTTTTGAATCCAGAGCGAAGTGAGGGATCTAGAGTAGAATCCCGAGCGTAGCGAGGAATTCTTTAGTAGAATCCTGAACGTAGCGAGGGATTCAAAGTACGTCGCCCGAGCCAAAAATATATGTTGCGCCCGTGTGATACACTCTGCTTTTCATCACCCACTATGAGAAAATAAAAGGCGCCTCATATGTTATTGTAATATTATTATTTAATAAAACAAATGGATGTTTTATTGTTTTTGTGTTTTATTTGCTATGTTTGTGTTTTTTTTGGGTGTTTTTTGTGTTTTGTGCTTTTTTGTGTGTATTGTGCTTTTTTTGTGTTGTTTTTGTATTGTGTTTTTTGTGTTGTGTTTTTTTGTGTTTTATGTTTTTTTTGTGTTTTTGTGTTTTTTTGTGTTTTGTGTATTTTTTGTTTTTTTTTGTGTGTTTTTTTGTTTTTTTTTGTGTTTTTTGTGTGTATTGTGCTTTTTTTTTGTTCTTTTGTGTTTTGTGTTTTTTTGTGTTTTTGTGTTTTTTTTGTTTTTTTGTTATGGCTTTTGGGCCGTCGTACCAGCCAGTATTTATTCAAACAATATTTGCGTTTGAATTATTTGGCGCTGGTTCCAAATTCAATAAGTGCGCCGCAATTATCTTTGCCGCGCACTTTTTGAATTAGGAACTTAATAAGTGCGCCGCAAAACTCATTACTGCCCGCTAAAAGTTTCTCACAGAAAATACCACCTGTATTGTTGGGTACCACTGTTGGGTGCACTTAAAGGCGAACCCAGTCGTCCTTTTCGAATAGATGGGATGAAAAATCCCTTTCCGGCCGTAGCTGCGGTGGGGTTTAATAATATAAACCGTACACCTCCTGTAATTGTGTGAAACAAGATGTTAGGATAAGCACAAATCCAGGCGGTAATGTTTGGAAATTCTTAAAGGCCCTATGCAAAGGCGGGTGGAGGGCCTCGCTATTCAGCAGCAGATACCACACAATGGTGATTTAAAATTAACACATGTGGTCGACCAATCTGTAGGTTTTATTCCATCAGATTGGTCGGTTTACCACCATAGCAGGGTTGCAAGGCTTGTATGGCTTTAATTAAATGGAAATAAAGAATAAAGAAGGGAGTTGACAGACGGTGGCAGATATCAAAAGCGAGGTTATAAATTTGGAATGTCTTTGCTGAAATAAATGGCATGTGGCATGTTAAATGTGTCGGTATCTCAAGGGTAAAGCATTGTTGCTTCCTCCAGAGGAGTGGAACCGAAGTAATAAATAACCAACACACAATGGAGAGCGGACAGGTTGATACCGAACAACGAGTTAAACAAAAGATTAGATAACGCGATGCATTTGGTAGGATTAATTAAGAGCGGAAGCCTAGGACTTACCGGTATATGGGAGGCGTCGGGGGCTTGAAGGGTGCGTACGACGCATGGCAGGGTGTATCCACTCAAGGCTCCCTCAAGATGTCATCGGCTGCGTGGAGCTCGTCGGTGCAGGAAAGCTAGGCCGTATAGTCTCTTCAAAGGCCGCAAGGATGTTCACAGGTTAGGATCGGACCTCTGCTGGACTGGAGTTTCCATGGCTTGGATTAGACGGGTACTCACCGGAACGGGGAGATGACCGAGTTGCAGCCGGTAGAAATCGATGAAAGAGGACGACCATATTTGAATGGATTTTAATGCAGTTGACCGCCTGGGGCCATGAATGCGTTACCGGGTTTTTGGTGAGCGCAGATAGCGCTCAACCTGCAAAGTTAGGTTGGGGCAACTAGCACAAGGGTTCCACTTAGGTACGGACCTCGGCTTGGGCTGTTGCTGGTTTGGGAGGAACGGGCAAAGCGCCCCGGAACATGCTTGTACCGGTTTAGGCGTAAGGTAAAGAAGGTACTTAGAAGGTTCGTCGACCTCGCCAATGCGGTAGTGATAGGGTCATCAGGATCACCAAGAACATGTCTTGGTCTACGGAGGGACTGATCAGAGGGAAGCTCTGTGGGGTAGTCGGTGATGGAGGATATGAGAGGGTTAGTATGATTTATTGCCAGGTCATAATGCCGCCGGGAGGCGAGCTTCATGAAACTGGCAATCGACTCTAAATCTAGGTCGCGGTGGAGGTCTACATTGCGTACGTACAGTACGTACCAAGGCAAACCTGTGGCCTTACGCAAGAAACGGTTTTGGACTACTTGGATCTTTCGGACAAGTTGGGAATGAGCAAACACCACAGAGGCGTATGTCATGTCAAAGTCAAAGTCAAAAGTATTTTATTCATTGAAATCACAAGGATCATTTTGAATCGTCTTAAAAAATAAATTTACATTTACTCCTGTTCCAACACAACCAGACCTAGAAGAATCAGGCAACAAACACGGTCTGTTTTTCTTTTGATGATCCTTCTTACTACTAGGTGGGGAGCGCCTGTGTAGTGCCTCGAGAACAAGTGGAAGCTGATTCAAGGATAAAAGGAAAACCAAATTAAAAGCCTTACTTAGGTAGGCAGTCAAAAGTAAGATGATAGAGAGAATCAGCAAAAGTTTAAAAGGCAGCACACACTACGCTTGATATAGGTACTCATAAATAACACATCAGTAATAAATTATATGCAGGTACAGACATTGCAAATTGACAAATTAGGTGTCGAGGGGCAGAGCGACATCAGGCCACGCGGCTTTATCATTAACATAGTCATGTAGTGTGTAATACGCTTTCTTAATTAAATTATTCTTTATGTAAGATTTAAATCTTCGAATCGAAAGTTTAGAAGCACTTTTTGGAAGTTTATTATAGAACCGAACAGAATTCCCCATAAAAGACCCACTTACTTTTTTTAATCTAAATTTGGGAATACTCAGTTTATTTTTATTTCTCGTGTTAAAACAATGCACGTCACTTTTTTTAATAAATCTATCTAAGTGTTTATGTTTATGTAATGAGGTTTCGTAGATGTATTGCGATATTACCGTGAGAATGTTAATTTCCTTAAAACGCTCCCTCAAGGAGTCACGTGGCTTCATTTTATAAATGGCACGTATTGCCCGTTTTTGTAAAAAAAATATTGCTTGGATGTTTGCTGCTTTCCCCCACAGTATGATGCCATATGACATAACACTATGGAAGTAGCCAAAATAAACTAGCCTAGCTGTAGCTTCATCAGTAAGCTGCCTTATCGTCCGAACTGCATATGCAGCGGAACTAAGTCTACCCGCAAGTGCCTCAATTTGTGGTCCCCACTGCAAACTTGCATCAATATTAAGTCCTAAGAAAACAGTAGAGTTTACAAGATTGGGTGTCTCGCCATTTACTTTAATATTAGTTGGGTAATGTTTTACATTTGGCAAAGTGAATTTAATGCATTTAGTTTTTTTAGCATTAAGCAACAGATTATTTACAGTGAACCAATCAAGAACTCGCGATAGTGATTTATTTACATCATCGTAATTAGCCTTTGACCTATCAACTTTGAAAATTAAAGACGTATCGTCAGCAAATAAAACTTTATCACATATGTTTTTTACATAAAAGGGAGATCGTTAATGTATACTAAAAATAGAAATGGGCCTAGTATTGAACCCTGGGGCACTCCCATAACAATAGACGATCCTGAAGACCTTTCACCACCAACGTCAACTTTTTGTACTCTATTGGATAAGTAAGAATTTACAAGATTAATTGCCTGATTTTGGATGCTATAATGTTTTAACTTCAAAATTAGAGTAGCATGACTCACGCAGTCGAATGCTTTGGATAGGTCGCAGAATACTCCGATCGCGTCTTGCGAGTTTTCCCATGCTTGAAATATGTGTTCCAAAAGCATGGTACCAGCATCAGCTATTGATCGACCCTTGGTAAATCCAAATTGATGACTATGAAGTAGTCTGTGGAAGTTAAAGTGTGACAATAATTGAGTAAGAATACGTTTTTCAAAGATTTTACTAAACGCGGGCAATATAGGAATCGGCCTATAATTAGCTGGATCTTTTGCATTTCCAGACTTGAACAAAGGAATTAATTTACTATGTTTCATAAGATCTGGAAAGATTCCGTCGTCAACACATCTATTAAAAATGTAGGCTAAGCATGGAGCAATATCAATAATTATAATACCTAACACCTTTGTGGATATTCCCCAAAGATCTTCAGTATTTTTAATATTAAGTGACTTAAATGTCTTAAAAATACCATCGGCATTTACGTATCTAAAGCTAAACGCGATCTCACATTTAGCAACACCTAGTTCCAATAAAGTAGATGCTCCAGAGGCAGATGATTGTAATGACTGGGTTACAATAACTGGTATATTAGAGAAAAAATTGTCAAAGGCATTCGCGACATCAATCTTTTTTGTCAATGTTGTATTGTTTATGTTTAATTTTATTTTATTATATTTTATCTGCTTATTGTGTGGCTTAGATTTACCTGTTTCATAATTGATTAATTTCCAAGTTGCCTTAATTTTATTCGATGATTTTTCTATTTTTTTTCTCAAATTTAATGATTTTGCTGCACGACAAACTTTTTTAAAAGTATTTGAATAGTTCTTTATATACAAAACTAGCTGTTACCCACGACTTCGTATGCGTAATATTATTTTATCCATAATAAATAATAATAATAACTATAACTGGTTTTTTGCTTGACTTAAGTGTGTGTTATCTTAGTAGAAAATGCGCTGAAAACATACTGCGCGCACCGCTAAGGTAAACTCGGTTTTGACACTATTACTTAATCTGTGGTATGTATGTAATTTATTCTCCCGCGCGCAGTTTTTACTCGCAAATCACACAATCTGTAATATTATAAAGACGAAAGATTTGATTGTTTGTTCACATTGAATAGGCTACGAAACTACTGAACCGATTTGAAAAAATATTTCACTGTTGGGTAGCTACACTATCCCCGGGTAAAATAAATAAATAAATAAAAGCTTAACTTCAATATTTGGTTTGTTTGTTAGTAGTTTTAGGTAGAGTTTCTTAAATTAAGTGTTATTTTTATTTTGTTAGTATTATTTAATATTACTAGTTTTCTGTGCACGGACCGCTTTTAGCGGTAAAAGTCTCCTCCAGCTCTTTCCACCTCTCTCTGTCTCTAGCGGCTCTACTCCATTCATTGCCTGCTACTTCTACTATGTCGTCGCTCCATCTCTTGTAAGGCCTACCTGGCTTACGTTAAAATTTCCATTAAAAAATCCATTCCATTTCCATTTACGGAATCTTTCCAGATCTTATGAAACATAGTAAATTAATTCCTTTGTTTAGGTCTGGAAATGCAAAAGATCCAGCTAATTATAGGCCGATTTCTTTATTGCCCGCGTTAAGTAAAATCATTGAAAAACTTATTCTTACTCAATTATTGTCACACTTTAACTTCCACAGACTACTTCATAGTCATCAATTTGGATTTACCAAGGGTCGATCAACAGCTGATGCTGGTACCATGCTTTTGGAACACATATTTCAAGCATGGGAAAACTCACAAGACGCGATCGGAGTATTCTGCGACCTATCCAAAGCATTCGACTGCGTGTGTCATGCTACTCTAATTTTGAAGTTAAAACATTATGGCATCCAAAATCAGGCAATTAATCTTGTAAATTCTTACTTATCCAATAGAGTACAAAAAGTTGACGTTGGTGGTGAAAGGTCTTCAGGATCGTCTATTGTTATGGGAGTGCCCCAGGGTTCAATACTAGGCCCATTTCTATTTTTAGTATACATTAACGATCTCCCTTTTTATGTAAAAGACATATGTGATATAGTTTTATTTGCTGACGATACGTCTTTAATTTTCAAAGTTGATAGGTCAAAAGCTAATTACGATGATGTAAATAAATCACTATCGCGAGTTCTTGATTGGTTCACTGTAAATAATCTGTTGCTTAATGCTAAAAAAACTAAATGCATTAAATTCACTTTGCCAAATGTAAAACATTACCCAACTAATATTAAAGTAAATGGCGAGACACTCAATCTTGTAAACTCTACTGTTTTCTTAGGACTTAATATTGATGCAAGTTTGCAGTGGGGACCACAAATTGAGGCACTTGCGGGTAGACTTAGTTCCGCTGCATATGCAGTTCGTACGATAAGGCAGCTTACTGATGAAGCTACAGCTAGGCTAGTTTATTTTGGCTACTTCCATAGTGTTATGTCATATGGCATCATTCTGTGGGGGAAAGCAGCAGACATCCAAGCAATATTTGTTTTACAAAAACGGGCCATTTATAAAATGAAGCCACGTGACTCCTTGAGGGAGCGTTTTAAGGAAATTAACATTCTCACGGTAATATCGCAATACATCTACGAAACCTTATTATATACACATAAACACTTAGATAGATTTATGAAAAAAGTGACTTGCATTGTTTTAATACGAGAAATAAAAATAAACTGAGTATTCCCAAATTTAGATTAAAAAAAGTAAGTGAGTCTTTTATGGGGAATTCTGTTCGGTTCTATAATAAACTTCCAGAAAGTGCTTCTAAACTTTCGATTCGAAGATTTAAATCTTACATAAAGAATAATTTAATTAAGAAAGCGTATTACACACTACATGACTATGTTAATGATAAAGCCGCGTGGCCTGATGTCGCTCTGCCCCTCGACACCTAACTTGTCAATTTGCAATGTCTGTACCTGCACATAATTTATTACTGATGTGTTATTTATGAGTATATCAAGCGTAGTGTGTGCTGCCTTATGAACTTTTGCTGATTCTCTCTATCATTTTACTTTTGACTGCCTACCTAAGTAAGGCTTTTAATTTGGTCTGTTTGTTTGTCTGTTTGTTTTTCCTTTTTTCCTTGAATCAGCTTCCACTTGTTCTCGAGGCACCACACAGGCGCTCCCCACCTAGTAGTAAGAAGGATCATCAAAAGAAAAAAGACCGTGTTTGTTGCCTGATTCTTCTAGGTCTGGTTGCGTTGGAACAGGAGTAAATGTAAATTTATTTTTTAAGACGATTCAAAATGATCCTTGTGATTTCAATGAATAAAATACTTTTGACTTTGACTTTGACTTTGACTTTGACTTTGTTTCTTGTGGATTGGGTACCAGTTTGTTACGGTTTTGGACCATCTTTCATCTTTAACTCGCTGGACGTGTCCAGCCCATTTCCACTTCAATTGCAAAACTCTTTTCACTGCGTCTTTAGCCTTGGTCTTCGTCCTTATTAAACTGTTCTTAACCCTATCTTTCAATTTGAGGCCTAGGTAGCTCCTTTCCATACCTCTCTGGCATACTTTGATCCTTTCCAGATTATGCACAGTCAGAGGCCATGTTTGGCAGGCGTATGTGAGACACGGAAGCAGACAGGTTTCCATGGCTTTAGTTTTAAGTTTTGTAGGCAGGTTGCTTTTGAAAAACTCTTTCATTGCCCAGTACTTGTTCCAGGTGTTTTTCGTTCTTCGTTCTATCTCTTGTTCCGTACAGGCTTTGAAAGAGATCAGGTGTCCTAAATATATATAGTCTTCCACGTATTCAAGATCTGCAGATAGTAGAGTCATAGGTACCATTTGTCTATTTGTCATTATCTTCGTCTTGTCTTTGTTAACTTCCAGACCAACCTTTCTACTTTCTTTGCACAATGATTCTATCATTGATTGCATTTCGTATGGGTCTTCCGAAAGCAACACAATATCATCAGCAAATCTCAGATGTGATAAGTATCTGCCGTGTATTTTCAGGCCTCTCTTTTCCCAGTTTAGTGCACAGAAAATTTGTTTAAGCACGGCAATAAAAATCTTTGGTGAGAGGAAATCTCCTTGCTTTACTCCTCTTTCGATTCTGAAACTCGGTCCTGGATGTTCAAGAGCGATTCTTGAAGTACTGTATTTGTATATTTGTTTTATGAGGTCAATATACTCTTTGTTTATGCCTTGTTAAGATAGAGCTTGCCATATAGAACTGTGGGATATTGAATCAAAGGCTTTGCTGTAATCTATGAAGCATAGGTACAAAGGCTCATCGTATTCTCTATATTTTTCTAGTATGGTTTTAAGAGTGTGAATGTGGTCCACGGTAGAAAAACTGCGCACAAACCCTGCCTGCTCTACTTGTTGACTTTCGTCAATAACTCTGGTAAGACGTCGTAGTAGAGTCGTAGCGAATACTTTATACAGACAGGACATAAGACTGATAGGTCTATAGTTGGATATGAGCTTAGGGTTTCCCTTTTTGAAGAGCAGTACTATATCAGAGCATGTCCACTGTTTAGGTAATTCTTTCTTTGCAAGTATCAGATTAAATAGGTTTACAAATGGTGTCACTAGAGTGTCTCTGCCGGTAATGAGCATCTCATTTGTTATGCCATCTGGCCCTGGGCTTTTTTCAGGCTTTAATTTATTTATTGAAAGTATAATTTCATCCTCTATAAATTCTGGTACTGGGTCGTAGTTTACAGGGTTTATTTGTTCATTTTGGGAGGGGTTCTCTTCCATTGTGTATAATTTCTTGTAAAAATCTGTAGCTACTTGCATAAAATAGCTTCTATTTGTAACTACGGTGCCTGATTGATTTTGTAATTGACTCATTAACTGTTTTGAATTTCTGAGATGCTTGTATGCTCTTTTAACTGCGCCTGCTTTTTCCAAGTAGTTTTCTATTACATTAAGTCTATATTTCTTCGTGTTATTTTTTATGTTTTTGTTAATAACCCAGCATAATTTACTTAATTGATCCTTTTCTTGCCTTGAATTCGTTTCTTTGTTCCGTAAAATATGTCTTTGTTCTATTAGTTCAGTGATCTCTTCTGTAATTATAGCTTGTTTCCTTAATGTTTTCTTTGATGTTCTGGCAGGGCTCGAGCTATTTATTATTGTGTTTTCTATGGTTTCATAATATTCCTGGACTGTTTTTGCCTCTACATCTTCATAATTACATTCGGAAAGTTGTTTGTTGTATTTTTCAAAGTCTATATATTTCTGTAGTTTTGGTGAAAAATTTGCTCGTGTATGATTATTAGTTTCAATGTTTGATGTTGCTCTGACTAGACGGTGGTCGCTCGAGTGTTTAAAGCAACTAAGAACGCTGCAATTTTCAATGGTGTGCGGTGTATTCGTTGCAATAAAATCAATTTAATTTTTTGTTTTGCTGTCAGGTGCCAACCATGTCCATCTTAAATCAGGTGATTTTTTAAACATTGTATTTACAATTTTGAGGTTATTTTGATGACAGAAATGTATAAATGTTTCGCCTCTTCCGTTTCTTCTTCCATATCCATACTTTCCCATTATTCTATTTTCTCCTTCTTTGGGTTCAATTGGTAGCACCAATTCGTGCGTTCATATCTCCCAGAAATATAAGGTTAGTCATACTCTTTTCGATAACTTTTTCCAAAGATTCGTAGAATTCTTGTATCTCCTTTTCCTTTGAACGAGAAGTGGGCGCGTATGTTTGAGCTATAGTGTATGTTTAATTTCGAGTCAAATTCCATGGGGCCGCCTCCATGTAACCATGGAATCGAGACATTTGGATTCTGTGGTGTTGACTTTGACAGATACACTCACTATGAGTTTTTGGTAATAAAAAGGTATACTATTCATATTGTCTTGGGTCGATTAATTACGTGTTGGATCTTGAATTTGGAAAATAATTGGAATCGGAGCGTATCCGCCTCATCTAGTGAGAGATTTGGACCTTTGGTGGCCTCACGGGAGGCGTAGTTTGTGGTACCACCTTGGATGGGATAATTTTGTGATATTCATGTGAATTTTGGTTGCCGGCGAAATCACCACGAGTGAAGGCCTCTATTGAGGCTTTGGAGCACCCTAACCCGTTTTGTTTCAGCTTGCGAACGGTACCAAGTAGCTAGCTGGACGAACACCTGGACATTGGTGGCCGGAGAGAACTGTGAGTAACAGCATTCTTACTAAGATATCACCTCAAGGGGATTGGATCAACCCAAGTGGTTCTTTTGGGCATATACGACTGCGTATCGCGGCCTAAACCCTCCACGCAGCCCTACTCGAGGGCTGGTCAGCTCGTGGAGGGAACATTTGGTAGCAAAGAGTGTTGGTTCCACCTAAGTGGTTGTTTTGGTTTATGCGCCGTGTATCACGGCCTAACACCCTCCACGCAGCCCTATCCGAGGGCTGTATCAGCTCGTGGAGGGTACAGTGTATTTTTTTCCATAGATGCTGACGTTAATAAGAGCAGCCCTTTGCGATATTCCGATAAAATCTTGTATTATTACGTTACTCTGTTTTTTGACAAGAAAGCCAACTCCATTGCTCCCTTTGGTTTCACCATAGAGGTAGAGTCGGTATTCCTCCCTTTCTCCTATTGTGTATCCTTTTCTTCTGGCTTCACTGATGCCTAGTATGTCCCATTATATTGTTGACAGGGCGTGTTCTAATTCCGTCATTCTTGATTCACTCGATAGAGATCGGACATTAAATGTTGCTATGTATATTTTTCTGTTCTTGTTTACTGGAGGGTTTTGGTCTACTACCCCCGTGGGGGACCAGCCATTCTGGGGGAGATTTTTTGGTTGCTTTTTCAAACTTTTGTTTTTTGGTAGAGGTGGTAGAGTCGGTGGCGGTTTGTAGAGGATTCTCTGATTGCTATTGTTTGCTACCTTCGGGGAGAGGCACTCCTGATTTTTGAGATCCGTTTAACTTTTGGATGAAGTTTGACATAGAGCTCTGGCTTCCCACGAAAACTCTATTTTTCTTAGCCGTTCGGTGTTTTAACTGTCCTTCAGTATTTAAAGATGAGTTTCCTGCTTGGTTTGGGGGAGTAATCTCCAACTCTCTCTTCTTAGAATTTGAGTTCAAGTTTTCGTCTTGACTGTTCTGAGTTTGCGCTCTTATAACAATTTTATCATACCTTAGGTATGCCGCTCTCCCTTCATTTCTCTCCTTCTGCAGTTGATTTTGCAATGATTTACGAACTTCTAATATTTTTGGTGGAAAGTCCTCTTTAATGTAAACTTTTGAATTCTCCAACTTATTTTTATTTTTAAGTATGGCTATTTTCATTCCGTAGGTTATTAGTGTGATGTTTCAAAAAATATTTCACTGTTGGGTAGCTACACTATCCCCGGGTACCATAGGTTATATAATATTTCCAAAAAATTAGGGATCCTTACTAAAACTCCAGTAATGTAACCCAAGGTGTAAAATAATTTTGTTTGTATTGGATAAACTAAAAAACTTTTGAACCTATTTAAACAATTCTTTCACCTGTGGAAAGCTACATTATTAGCAAGTAACATAGGCTATGGTTTATTAACTTTCACCCGCGGCTTCACTCGCGTATTTGTATGTTTGTTTGTAATGGATAAACTAAAAAAACGACTTGACCGATTTTAAAAATTATTTAACCCATAGAAAGCTACTTTATGGCTATAGGATTAAGGGGCGGGAGGGGGGGGGGGGGGAGGGAGGGTAGAGGAACTGTTTTAACTGTTTTTTGCTTGACTATGTCCCTTATATTTTGTAAGATACCGTCAAACAACATTTGAAACGACACAATACTTAAGTTTTTAAATTTAGGGATCCCATTTTAACCTTGAGGTCCTGAAAATGTTTTAATCTCAACAACGACACCGTGACACGACCATTGTAACGACACCATACTCAAGTTTTTCAATTTAGGGGTCCCATTTTAACCTTGACATCCTGAAAATGTTTTAATCTCAACAACGACACCGTGACATGACCTATGAAACGACACCATACTCATGTTTTTCAATTTGGGGGTCCCATTTAACCATGAGATCCTGAAAATATTTTGATCTTAATGACTTCACCGTGAAACTAACTTTGAAATTGTCTAAATACGCTGAAATCTGGCTAAAACCTAAAGTGTATTTATTTACAAAGAAAATGTTCCCATTCCTTTTTTCAGCTAAATTTCAGGTACTGCTGAAACTTATGTTGGCCATTTTTTTTTTAATTAACCTGTGAATTTTCATGTATCTACTACCAACGGTTTCCGAATTACGAATCATTTTAGTTTTACATTAAAAGCCATTTTGGACCCCTTCCAAGGTGATTTTTCAAAAACCCTTTCTTAGTACACCCCTACACCCAAAAAAGAATACATCCTCCAAATTTCATGTGCCTAGGTCCAGCGGTTTATACTGTGCGTTGCAAAACGCAAAGTGTATACGTCAAAAGCCCATTTTGGACCCCTACGACGGCGAATTTTCCAAATTTATTTCTAAGTACACCTTTACAACCTAAAAGGAATACACTCTCCATATTTTAAGTCTCTACGACCAGCTGTTTGTAAAAACTAAAGTTTTTTTATTTTTTTACAAAAACACGTTCCATTTCGTTTTTCAAGAAAAATTCAGGAATCGCTGAAACACGTGTTTATTAATTTTATTTGAGGAATCTCCAAGTAAAATTTAAAGGTTCTACTGCTAACGGTTTCTGAAATACAGACCTTTTTTTTGTATATTAAAAACCCATTTTGGACCCCTTAGCATGCGAATTTTCAAAATTCCTTTCTTAGTGCACCCCTAGACCACAAAAGGAACGTACCCTCCAAATTTCTAGTCTCTAGGACTTACGGTTTAGGCTGTGCGTTGCAAAACGCAAAGTGTATACCTTAAAAGCCCTTTTTGGACCCCTAAGAGGGCGAATTTTCAAAATTCCTTTCTAAGTACACCTTTACACCCTAAAAGAAATACACTCTCTAAATTTTAAGTCTCTACGACCAGCGGTTTAGGCTGTGCGTTGTAAAAACTAACGTTTTTTTATTTTTTTACAAAAAAACGTTCCCTTTTTGTTTTTCAAGAAAAATTCAGGAATCGCTAAAATACGTGTTTATTTATTTTATTTGAGGAATCTCCATTTAAAATTTCAAGGTTCTACTGCGAACGGTTTCTGAAATACAGAGCTTTTTTGTTGTATATTAAAAGCCCATTTTGGACCCCTTAGCATGCGAATTTTCAAAATTCCTTTCTTAGTGCACCCCTAGACCACAAAAGGAACTTACTCTCCAAATTTCAGATCTCTAGGACTTACAGTTTAGGCTGTGCGTTGATTGTCAGTCAGTCAGTCAGTCAGTCAGTCAGTCAGTCAGTCAGTCAGTCAGTCAGTCAGTCACGCAACGATTTTATATATATTGATAAACTTTGGGTCATGCAACATTGATTCCCTAGCCGCATAGAGATCATATAATTTATTCCTACTTCTATAGATACCGGGTGTCGCCCAATCAGCTAACCCGACATTAGATTTAGCTATACATGTTTTTAACTGAAATATCTCAGTATGTTGCTCATTTATCAAATTAGACAAGGAGGTAAAAAGGTCATTTGGATCATCTACGCATCGACGTAAATAATTTATTTTACTTTGGTCGAAGCATCTACGCATGATAAAAGGGGTATTTTAAGTTCAATACTGCTCTGAAACTTCATAATTCGACTCCCTGTGATAGGCCGATAAGTGAATTCCTTAGGTTCATCTACCAAATTACAAGTAAATATAGCACTGTGACCGTAATGATCCGAGGTGAAATGTTTAATTACTGATTTATCAATTGGAACACTACTGCAATATATATTATCCAAACAGGTGGCTGATGTAAGTGTCACCCTTGTAGGTTCTTCGAAAAGGTGACGTAAATTAAAACATTTAAATAAGTTAAGAATTCTCTCAGATAGATGATTCACAGGAATATCTTTATTGAAATCTCCGCAGACTATTAACGTTTTACTAAGTCCAAAAGTTTTAAGCAATACTTCTTCCATAGTGGATTCAAATAACGCGAAGTCCGCGTCAGGGGGACGGTAAACACTCACAATGATATGCCGCTCAAGCTCAACACACGACATCTCAATAGTCCTCTCAATAGTGAGATTTGCAACATCTTTACGTTCTTTACATTTTAAATTATTTCGAGCAACAATTAAGGAACCGCCACGTATGGCGTTCTTGCGTTTGAATGAACTTACAATATTATAATTCTTATAATAAGGGAGTAAATCAAATTGTAATAACCAGTGTTCAGTAACACACATGATATCTACATTAAACATGTTTAAAAATAATTCTAATTCTTATATTTTGCTGGGAAGGCCTTGCACATTTTGATGTACTACATGTAATGTGCCTGGCTTTCTCATTGTCGGACTCGTCAGTTTAAACAAATATTGTCAGCTGACGACCCTCCAGCTTGTGTGCCCCCATTAGTAATACTACTAACTACAGGCTCGTCGGTTAACTGCGTTATAGTACTTATAACGGGATCAAAAATATTAAATGCTAACAATTTAGCAATTATCAGTTTACTATGTCTACTAAGATGCACAGTATCTCTGGTCAAAATAAAATTACTAGTAAAATTATTAGTATCAAAAAACAAAACGTCTCTATGACGACAAGTCAAATTATACAATATTAAATGAAGATTCCAAATTGCTTGATTGTCTTTGGAACTCAAAGATTTTGAGTACGGGAATGCACATAAAATTAATTTTCCCAAACCTGAATCTAGCTTATGTAGCAAAGTCTCAACTAGCTTAATTATATCTAGTCGCATGACCTACTCTCACCTAATTGAACTATCAGAGTGGTGTCATTGTCAAAGCGATCTTCGCTCTTTATACAATCTATAAACTTATGAATGGGGGCATTTTCAAAGCAATTATTAGTGACAACTTGCCCTAACTGATCACTAAGTAGCAAACCCATGCCAACGCCTATCTTATCAGAATACACCACAGTCTTCCGGGTCTGCCGACAGGATTTTCCCTGTCTAACCGGAGACTGAGCACCAGGTGTATGAATTACTTCAGTCTGTAAAGTAGATGTAGCTTGAATCTGTGATGTAAGTGGTGCCATCTGTATCAAAGAATCCAAAGATGATATGGAAACCAACTGGTCTGACACGGGATGGTCAGTCTGTGAGCTACTATTACATACTTGTACATATATGCTATCATTATTCACTATCTCTACAATATTGTTCATTTTCTGAACATTGTCAGCTGCAAATTGTTCAGCTTTTTTATATTTATGTGTTACATCAAGAAGCGATGTTTCTAAACACTTAATTTCTTCTGACATATCATCTAATTCCTTTGAATTACGTACAATTAAATTATAGCAGGAATTAAGTTCCTCATTTAAATTACATTTCTGCTTAATATGCTTTGCATAATTAAAGACATTTTTATGCTTCTTTAGCTTTTTCTCCGATTTTTTTATGAAATTACTAAGTTTTACATATTTTTTTATTCTGTTACTCCTTTTCATTTGTTGAGATTTACTTTTACAACTTGGTGTACTAAGATCTATCAGTGAAAAGTTAGACCCACTGTTCATGAGTTCCGTCTGTAGATCTAGACTCCTATAATTATTCACAGAGGGCACATGTGATTCTGATAGTTCAAATTGTTCAAGTTTATATCTACACTCTGATAGCTCCTGTTGCAAGTCCTTATTATGCTGAAGCATCTCCTCGTAGGTTTCATGGCAGCTGTCCACGGAAAGCAACATTGACTGTAAACAGTCCATCTGCTCGAGTACCTCTTCATACCGAGTGTGAAGTTTGGCAAGTTGTTTCTTGAGGGCTGTATTCTTGCCAAGAATCACCAACATTTCAGCCTCACTCTCATCACGTTCTAGTAGAAGCTGCCTTCGAATCTCATTGGATTCTTTGAGCTCCTCGGCAGCCACCTTGTACTGGGCTTCCAAGTCACATGCCCTCCGAGTCATCATGGCTGTTGTAGATGGTATTCTGAAACACAACAAGGCAAGTGAGTTGGTATCTATAAAAGGATAGTGACAGGTGAGTGTAGAATACAAGGTAGAAAATTGAATTGAATAGAAAAAAATAGAAAAAAATAGAGTACAGATGAGTCGTAGAAAGTAATTAGAATCTAGGGAACGAAAATAAATTGAAAAATAAAATGAACACTTGCTTTAGTTTTATCATTAATAACATTTCATTTTACAAATTGCTTGATGCAATTTCTCATTAAAGTTCATGAAAACAAATCAAGCAACAAGAAACATTTAAAAGTAGGTTTACCTACTCTGGGAACTACAAATTAGTTCAATAAACAACCAATTTCATGTATTTATATTAAGTATTACTTTTTATGCACTAATTTATAGTTATATTGTAGAAAAGTGCAACAGAATTTACATTTACTGTGTGATGTTTCTGTGTAAACATGAAATAAGGAACAAGATTAGTAATAGGAATTTGTCGTGTTTTTGTAGTTATATCTGTGTGAGGCAAACTGTGTTATAACTACAACTCAGCTTCCACTATAAATATGTCAAGCAGAGAGTTAAGACTAGGCCTATTCGTATTGTGATATGACGTGAGTCACCAATAACGGTGACTGGAATTCAAAGTGTATGCAAAATGTGTGTGTGGTTAGAAATTTTGTTTGGTATTAGAACAGAATTAACTCCCCTGGTTTATATGAACTCCAATCGGCAGTTTGGTGTTGAATTCACTGGATCAGCTTCAACAAACTCAACCGGTTCGCTTTAGTAGTGATCACCGCGCCATCCATTGTTCAAGTCCAAAAAAATACACTGTTAACTGTTTTTAGATAAAAAAAAAACACTCATACGTTTGAATTACACTAGCTTGAATTTAATCACACGTAATCTTAATGTAAAACACTAATAAAACTCAATTTTATCTAATATAAATACGAGCAGCTGTTTTTAACTTGCATCAGTACATTTTGTATAGTGTCACCTTATTTCTAAGGGACATTTTACTCTTCTTGCATACGAGAGGAGTAAGACGACCGAGAATGAATTTAGCGTGATTGCTAACTTTTTTGATATGAGGGAGAAAGGTCAAGCGACTATCAAGGATCACTCCCAAGTAACGGGCTGACTTTACCCAGGGAATGGGTTTGTCAAAGAGATGGATCGCACGGGGTGTAGGGCGCCCCCGCTTAAAGTACACTGCTGCACTTTTCGTTGGGTTTACCTCAATGCGCCATTTGCGGAACCATGCACCTAGTGCAGTGAGAGCGGATTGCAGTCTTATACACACCCGATTCGGATTCCGATCCGATGTATATAGGGCTGTGTCATCCGCGAAA
Source organism: Operophtera brumata (assembly GCA_932527175.1). Lineage (NCBI taxonomy): Eukaryota > Metazoa > Arthropoda > Insecta > Lepidoptera > Geometridae > Operophtera > Operophtera brumata. Next base: position 26,144,616 of record OW052239.1, on the reverse strand, counting down.
AGGGAGATTTCCACTTGGTGGTGGGACCGGGGCATATCGCTAGTATACAGCGTGAATAGGAGGGGGGCGAAGACGGCGCCCTGGGGGACTCCGGCTTTTATGGGATGCGGGTCGGAGAGCGTACCTTCCACGCGATAGCGAAAGCTACGATTTTGGAGGTAGTCTCGTAGGATGAGCACGAGTCTATCTGGTACTCCGAATTTAGAGAGCTTGTAAATCAAGCCGTTGTGCCAGACTTTGTCGAAGGCTTTCGCCACATCGAGGAAGACAGCTACCGTACCCGCAGGCCAGGTATGATTGAATTTGGATAGGACATGCTCCTAGATGCGAAGCACTTGTTGGGGACATGAGTGTCTGGCTCGAAAGCCAAACTGCTCATTCGGGAGGAGCTTTACCTCATTGACAATGAACCAGAGCCGGTTGAGGAGGAGACGCTCATATATCTTCCCCAGGGAACTGAGGAGACTAATAGGGCGGTAGCTCGAAGGCTTTGACTGATCTTTGCCTGGTTTTCGAATACCAATGACATTGGCTTCTTTCCAGGCATCGGGGAAGGTGCAAGTGGACATAGCCGCATTAAAGATGCTGACTAGAAGATAAATGAGTGCAATAGAGAACTGCTTGAGTACTCTATTGCTGATGCCGTCGGCACCAGGGGCTTTCCTAGGATGAAGATCCTTGATAATCGAAAGTACCTCTGAGGCTTTAATCGGGGGGAGGGCTGGGGCGGAGGGGGGCTGAGAGATGAGCCTTTCGACTTCGCTGTTCACCGTATCAAGGTGCGCAGGGTCTACAGGCTCAAGACTGGGAGAGCTTCGAGAGTTTCAGCCAGGCAGTTGGCTTTTTCATCGTCATCGAACGCGGGGGTTAGATTAGGACGGATGAGAGGGGGCATAGTGGCGACCTCGTCTGATTTCATGGATCGAGCCAAGTTCCAGTAAGCCAGATGACTTCGCCCGATCCCCGAGAGCAGAGTGTCCCATTCGCGATCGCGGTGTTCCTGAATGCGTCTCCTGACATCCCGGTGCAGGCGGCGCATCCTGACACGATTTTCGAGAGTGGGCCAGGCACTGTAATGGCGAGTCGCCGTGTTCGACTCCGTGAGCAACCGCCTCAGTTCATCTGGCAGGGCAAAGCGACGGTCATCCGTCACTGGGACCTGTTTCGATGAAGCGCTAACAGCGGCTGAGACATGATTGGTCAGGGAGTCGATCGCGATAGTGACATCGTCAGAAGAACTAATATCATCGGGGATTCGATCCAAGTCTGGCGAGTGAATAGACTTGAGAGCTTGCTCAAGCTTATGCCACTGCACCACGGTCTTGGTGGGGACAGAGGGGTCGGGGGGGCCTAGTTTCATGAGGACGGGGCAGTGGTCAGATTCAAGCTCCTGGAGGACTTCTATAGAGCGCAACCGGAGGGTTGTGTTCTTAAAGAGGGCAATATCCAAGATGTCAGGACGGTGTCCTATAATGACAGGATAGTGAGTCGGGGACAAGGGAGGGATAATATCAAAGTTTAAATTGTCAACTAGTCTGTCAAGTTTGATTCAATTTGGATTGTTGGCAACACAATTCCAAAGGACATTCTTAGAGTTGAAGTCACCCGCCAGAATGACGGAGCTTCCAAGATTTAAGAGAGCTAAAAGATCGCTTCTAAGTAGGGTTTTGCTAGGAGAGAGATAGCACGAGGCTATAATGATCGAAGGATGACCAGTCATCGCGAGTCTACACACAGAGGCTTCTAAGTCAGTCAGGGGAGGGGTATCGAGAGGAATGCAGTGCAGAGACCTCTTGTGGTAAATGACTGTACCGCCTTTGGCGTTTTGTCTGTCATTACGAACCATCTGATAGTTAGCTATTCTAGAATTGCGATGGGCGGGTTTCAAGAAGGTCTCTTGCACTAGCATAACATCAATTTGGTGTCTAGCCAGAAAGTCTTGAACTAAAACGCGTTGTTTAGCAAGACCGTTAGCATTAAAAAATGCTAACGAGACGGAACGGGGTTTTAATCTTTGCTTTTGTACTAACATATTAAGATCTAGTAGAGGGGTTGCTGAGGGCTTCGATAAGAGAGGAGTTTGCCTCAAGGAGGATGACTCTCTCCACCGCAGAGTTAGCCTCCCTAAGTCCGCGCGCGAGTGCGCGGATCTTAGAGAGATCAAAAGACGTAATAAATGCAATGTCAGCTGCTAAGTCAGACTGACACATTTTGGTAGGCCTTGAGGAGGCAGGGGGGGGCGAGGGGTTAGCGGTCGGCTCCTGCGGGCGACGAGGAGGGGAGGGCTTTGCCTGAAGGGCTCGGCTGGTGTAAGGGAGGGCATTTGCCCATGCGGAGGCAGTGGGCGCAGGGGGGGAGGGGACCACGGCCAGCTTAGGAGCGGCTTGAGTGTATTGGGGGGTGGGGGGAAGTACACGGTCGGGGAACCTCTTTGCCACCTTTCTGCTGTTAGGCCCAAAGGGGCGCCATAGGGCAACCGCGATAGTTCGCGGTATGCCCGACGGCGCGACAGAGCACGCAACTAGGCGGGACAGAGGTGCCGGTCGTGCGGGCACATTCGGACGTGCCATGGTCGCCCAGGCACTTAACGCAGCGAGGACGTGCGTTACAGTTTCGAGCCGAGTGACCATAGAGTTGGCATCTATGGCACTGGCTAGGGGACGCGTTTCTATATGGGGTCTCTACTCTGAGGCCAGAGAGCCCATTTACGGATTTTAAGCCGAAGACGGCTTTGCCTTCCGGCGACAGGTCGAGGATGACCAGGACAAGGTCAAAGGGCGTTTTTGTGCGGGCGCTGTACATGCGGTGAACTTCCCGGACGGGGAAGTTCTGCGCAAGCAGATCCGCTTTAATGGAACTCGTGTTGTGTTCCGCGGGGAGGCCGCGGATCACGACACGGAGGAGGCGCTCATCTTCGAGCGCGTAGGTGTGAAAACCTACGGACTAGGAGCGAAGAAGGGCTGTCATCTTACGGTGATCAGCAGAGGTCTGCAGCTGTATTTTAATGCCATCTTTGGTGCTGCGGGCACTGGTGTAATGGATATTTCTCTCTCTGAGGAGAGAGGAGACATTGTCCCACTTTTCCTTCTCGCGAAGGAAGAGGGGCGGGGGAGGCTTCTCCTTGGAGGTAGTCGCGGGGGGCGAGGAAGAAGCCGGGGGTGGAGGGGGTCGGGTTGTCGCAGGAGCGACCACAGTTTTGGCAGGAGGGGCGTTTTTGACAGAGGCCTTCTTCCTCTTTCCCCCTGTTATGACGATGTAATCGTCGTCTGAGGAGGACTCAGCAGGGGGGGAGAGGGGCAAACTCTGATTGAATTCCATTTCTTGGTCATCGACCGCAGGAGCCGGGTCTGGGACTCCGGGGAGTCCGGGATGTTGGAGGCGAGTGAGGCCTGAGGGGCTTCGAACGGGTCGTAGTTCGATGCGAGAGGCAGGGACCGAGGCGGGAGCTGAGAGCAGCTCCTGTACCACGTTAGGGTACGAAGTAATAAGAGCTTGGAGTAAATTCCGAACGGAGTTTACATCCAGCTTGGAGATGTCCATATGCTCTGCCGGGGGGTGAGACCGGCAGATGAGTAAAGCGAGTGATCCGCCCTTTCGGGGTAGACAGGGCGGGGTGAGGCCTGGGTGTCCTACCTACTTAGTGTGTCCCTTTTACCGCTCTTACGGGGTAAACGGGGTGTGGACTAACCGATATCTGGTGTCGACTAGGGGAGACCCCAAGGCCGGTGGTTCCAGACCCAGCCGGATTCCGTGTTCCCCTGAGGGAGGAAAACGGGCGCTCCGGGGCAACGCCCAACCTACTTGGTATAACACCGCAAGGTATCCGTAGGTTGACCACTAAGCGTGGATTTCCTATTTAAGTGTCTAGAAACAGGATTCCGCCCTGAAAAGGGCAGCTTCCTATGATAGCGAAGACGCACTCAAAAGTGTGGATCGACTTAGTCGATCAACACACGAAGAGTAGGTACAGCGTACCTACTACACGCGCGCGCGATGGGGCTCGGCGGGCGGCGACTCTGCAACAGAAAGCAGAGCGAGTTGTAGTTGAGTAGGTACGGTGTAGGTACGACGCGGCCGGCTCAGGAACCGGCAGGCGATGCGCGCCGCTAGGTGGCGCGAGGGAGCGCGCTGGCGGCGGGGCAGCGGGGCGGCGAATCTGGAACAGACAGCGGAGCGAGGTTAGCACGTGTGGCTAGCGCGCGGTCCGGCGGCGAACTTCGAATCCCGAACAAGGGGGTCCTACAATATTTATGCCTCGGTTGGAGGGGGTGAGGTAACTTGTTGGCTGTTCGATGCGGTGGGGTCTCCGGTAGGCGGGAGACGCGGGGGTATGAGGAAGCATGCGTCGTTTATACAGAATATTCTGCTCAATTTTGAACCTTATTAGCATGGCGACACAAAAACCGTTACGAGTCTCGGAGCAACCCCAAAATATTCGCCTCTAAATTGAACCTTATTGTAAAGACGCAAATTTAGCTGTTAGAAATCACGTGTCTAGAAAATGCGACTTGCATATTTCTGGGAAATGATTGCATAACTTTCGTGTTGGTAAGTAACTATATAGATTAATTCTTAGAGAGACAAATCTTTTTTTTTTGTATTTCTATTATTAAGTTCCCTTTCGATTTATTTGAAAAAATATCTAGTATTTTTATTTTAGTATTTGTGAGATAACAACGAAACAAGTAAGTACGGATCGTTACAAGGTGCACTAAGAAAGGAATTTCCAATGTTCGCTTTCTAAAGGGTCCAAAAATGGCTTTTAATATACAACAAAAAAGCTCAGTATTTTGGAACCTTGAAAATTTAAAAGGAGATTCCTCAAATATAAAATTGAAAATTGGCAGGGAAAGTTTTCTTTGTAAAAGAAAAAAAATAGTTTTTACAACGCATAGCCTAAATCACTGGTCGTAGAGACTTGAAATTTGGAGAGTGTATTTATTTTAAGGCTTAAAGGTGTACTAAGAAAGAAATTTAGAAAATTGTCCTCCTTATGGGTCCAAAAAGAGCTTCTAATGTAGGTATATTCTTTGCGTTTTGCAACGAACAGCCCAAACCGATTGACCTAGATACATGAAATTTGGTGGTTTTTTTATTTTTGGGTGTAGGGTTGTACTAAGAAATTATTCTGGAAAATTCACGCAGTAAGGGGTCCAAAACGGCTTTTAATGTAAAACTAAAATACTTCGTATTTCGGAAACCGTTGGTAGAAACTTTAAAATTCACTGGTAGATTCCTGAAATAAAAAAAGCAAAGATTATGCTTCAGCAGTATCTGAAATTTTACTGAAAAAAGGTATGGAAATGTTTTCTTTGTAAACATATACACTTTACGTTTTAGCCAGACTTCAGCGTATTTCGACAATTTAAAAGTTAGTTTCTTGGTGTAGTAGTTGAGATCAAAATATTTTCAGGACCTCAAGGATAAAATGGGACCTCTAAATTTAAAAACTTAAGTATCGTGTCGTTTCAAAGGTCGTTTCACGTTGTAGTCGTCGAGATCAAAATATTTTCAGGACCTCAAGGTTAAAATGGGACCCCTAAATTGAAAAAATAGAGTATGTGTAATTTCAAAGGTCGTGTCACGGTATCGTAGTTGAGATTAAAACATTTTCAGGACCTCAAGGTTAAAATGGAACCCCTAAATTAAAAAACTTGAGTATGGTGTCGTTTCAAAGGTCGTTTCACGGTGTAGACGTGACGTTGTATTGACGTACAAAATGTAAGAGACACACACTTATATATTACCAGTTAAGCAAAAAACCAGTAAAATAATCCAGCTACCACAGCGACTACTATGCATGCTATAAATATTAACACATAAAGTTAAATTAGGGACACGTAAAAACACACAAACTTAAGTCAAGCAAAAAACCAGTTAAAAAATCCAGCTGCCGCAGCGACTATCATGCACACTATAAATATTGACACTAAGTTAAATTAGAGACACGTTAAAACACACAAACTTAAGTCAAGCAAAAAACCAGTTAAAAGATCCAGCGGCCGCAGCGACTATTATGCACACTATAAATATTGACACTAAGTTAAATTAGAGACACATAAAAACACACACAAAAGTCAAGCAAAAAACCAGTTAGAAAATCCAGTTACTGCAACGACTGTTATGAGTGCTACAAATATTGACACATAAAGGTAAATTAGAGACACATATAAACACACACACTTAAGTCAAGGAAAACACCAGTTGACAAATATCAAACTACCGCAGTGACTGCTATGCACGCTATAAATATTGAGTAGAGATATACATAGAAACACACACACACACACACACACTCACACACACACTAAGTTAAATTAAAAATTTCCCCTTGAAAGTGGCCTTCTCAGTCACTATAAATAGTCAAGGACAAACGTTAAAAGTCGCAGGTATTCATCTGGGCAGCCCTGATGTACTGCAGTAGATTTCTGATTCTACACCCAAGCACAATTTTGTTTTTTTCCGTGCTAAGCATGTCGCAAACAGCTCATGCTAATGACCTTTTCCAGTAATGTTTTTCATGAAGTAGGTACCTAAACGACTGAGTTGCGAGCTTGGACTTCCATGGTTGCAAGCGACGAGTTCTGTCAGCTAGGATCCATCAGGAACTACACATTCTCATCGTCTTAACACTTGATGCGTTTTTCTTCGATGTCGAGTGGTTGTCTGGACCGCATGTGGCTGGAGCATACGCGTGTATAGTGAATTAAAGAATTTTATTTTTTCTATAAATCTGTTAAACCGCGGGTGCAACCGCAGGGCTCAGCTAGTAAAAAATTAAAACAACTAAGCTTAGAATAAGTAGGTAACGCCTACCGAGGATAGACATACAATAATAACTATTACTAACTACTTGCATTAATTACTAACTAACTACTTGCATAATATGTTTTTTTTATAAATATATTCAATATTTTAGTTACAATATATTCACAAATGAGACATTAAATGTAATACTAAAACTAAGACAATAAAGCAAAACTAAAATAAAATAAAAAGCTAAACCAGCATGCCGTCACCCGATGGCAGCGTGCCCAGAATATTGACCAGCATGCCGTCACCCGATGGCAGCGTGCCCAGAATGTTGAGTTGAGTTGTTGACAAAAAATTATTAATAAAGATGTTGAGTTAAAAAAACCATAATCGTCATAAAGGCCCGTCGCACATGGAGCTACTCAAAAATGACGGAACTAATCAGTAATTACAATAATAACCACTTAGAAACTATACCTCGCACACGACCCCCCTCAATACTACTCGTTAGTATTTGAGTTTGTAACTAGCAATTACTACTTTAGATAGATAGATATAGATATAGATATAGTCATTGGTAACTTGTTCTTTTTGAGTAGCTCCATGTTAGTCATTGGTAACTAGTTCTTTTTGAGTAGCTCCATGTTAGTCATTGGTAACTAGTTCTTTTTGAGTAGCTCCATGTTAGTCATTGGTAACTAACTAGTTCTTTTTGAGTAGCTCCATGTGCGACGGGCCTAAGTTTTTTAACAAACGTCACCTGTTGAGTGTGTGCGCGTTTTCCGCGGTAATTACAGTTGCAGGTGCTAGGAGGCTCTAGCTATCAATTGCGCTGCTAGCGGCATCTAGCGCCCAGGTAAGGCAACCAAAATAGCCCGCACAATAGCCCGAGTTATGGCGGTCGCGTTTCGTTGTATGGCATGAGGTATCTGTACTAGTATAGTATTATTGTATAGTATTATTTTATCTGTGGCCTAGGTATTAGGGGTACAAGTGAGGTGGTTAAGTGGAGTGAAGTGTCAACTTGCGCGCGTCGATGCCAAAAGCCAGTCATCATCGGTATAAGAATACCAGAAATAATAGTTATACGAGTATATAGTGCCACCAAGTTATCTGTAGAACGGCCAAAATGGAAACTATTGAAAACGTCACTTCGCTGTCAGCGGTCGGCGACCGCCCCACCGAATAAGCGTGTAAAGTAAAAACTGTAATTTTACAGTAGCAAAAAACTAAAAAAAAAAACTCACTGATTATTATGTATACGTAAATACAAAATTAACCAAATTAAAGACAAAAAAAAGGTCTATCTTTTATTAAAATAACTAATATTAAAATATTGATAATTTACAGTTATTTTTTAATCAACTCTTTTAAACTTTAATTCTAGCAAAATCAATTTTGGCGGCTGTGTTCTAATTTTACACTATTATTCGTCGGAAAGTTATAGCTACCTAATAGTGTAATAAACAATTGCCACTCAATGGATTGTTGTGGATTGGTTTATTCAATATATGCTTTATTATTATTATTGTAATTGTTTTTTATTGTAATTATTGTTGACTGCTTTTTTTTCATTAGAATAATTATGGCTTTATTCTGATATGGATTCTCGCGTGTCTTTGCAAACTAGTACTCTCAATGAATGCGTTATCACATTGGTTTCAGGCATATGGCTCCTCCCCAGTGTGGATTCTCATGTGTTTTTGCAAATTCCTATTACCAGCGAATGCCTTATCACATTGTTTGCAGGCATATGGCTCCTCCCCCGTGTGGATTCTGATGTGTGTTTTCAAATGTTGGCTCTGATTGAATGCCTTATCACATTGGTTGCAGGCATACGGCTTCTCCCCCGTGTGGATTCTCATGTGTATTTGCAAATCCTTTTTATGAGCGAATGCCTTATCACATTGTTTGCAGGCATATGGCTTCTCCCCCGTGTGGATTCTCACGTGTCTTTGCAAACTACCACTCTGAGTGAATGTCTTATCACATTGGTTGCAGGGATATGGCTTTTCCCCCGTGTGGATTCTCATGTGTTTTAACAAATTACTACGCTCAGTGAATGTCTTATCACATTGGTTGCAGGCATATGGCTTCACCCCACTGTGGATTCTCATGTGTCTTCGCAAATCACTACTCTGAGTAAATGTCTTATCACATTGGTTGCAGGGATATGGCTTCTCCCCCGTGTGGATTCTCATGTGTTTTAACAAATTACTACTCTGAGTGAATGTCTTATCACATTGGTTGCATGCATATGGCTTCTCCCCAGTGTGGATTCTCACGTGTCTTCGCAAACTACTACTCTGAGTGAATATTTATCACATTGAGAGCAGACATAATCCGTTATTGCTGAGTGGCGTTGCAAATGTTTCACCATGCTTATTCTCGTCTTCAATACCTTGCTGCACACGTCGCAACTATAACAAGATCTAGTTCGTTTTTTTCTTCTTGTTACAATGCCTTGTTTCGAGTGCGAATGTTGTATATCAACTACCATTTCATCAACAGGTGAGCTTTCACCAACTTCGTTTAATTCCTTCTTCACAGCTACTGGAGTACTTCCTCTCATGCGGAGGTTTACTTAATGAGCTGTCTGTGGTGTTTCCTGTAAATAGCATGATGAAGCGACGTGAGTCAAGGGACGGCTTCTTAATGTACTATATGTGTAATGTCGTCATCATCAGCGGGTCGACGTCTACTGCTGCACACAGGCCTCCCCCATAGAATGCCCGACGCACGGTCTTGAGCCGCCTCCACACACAGACTTCCTGCGACCATTACCATGCCATTAGACCGACGAGTGGGAGCCGTCCAATACTGCATTGTCCTGTTTCATGATATGAATCGTTCGCTCCCCAACTGTTGTAGTAGAGCTGTTTTTGAAAGAGTTTGTCCGGGCAAGAACTATCTTCATACACATGTCTGCCGTAAAGTTGTGTTTTTTTTTATACTACTTAGTATGACGGAGCAAGCAGATGGCCCATCTGATGATAAGCGGTACATTCTGCTTATGAACAGTGCATTATCACATAGGTCACGCCCGCCACCCTGAGACATAAAGATGAAAAGTCTCATGTGCCTGTAATTCTGTAATTTCACCGGCAACAATACCCTTCAAACCAGAACACAGCAATGCACTACTGCTTTGCAGCAGAAATAGATATGGTGGTAGTACTTCCCCGGGTGAACCCTTTCACAAAAAAGCTCTACTACTACTAAAGCTACGTGGTGCTCGCAGTGCTGTGTTCAAGTTTGAAGGGAACACAAAATGCCGGTGAAATTACAGGCACAGTGGCGGGCGCAGTGCAATGCCGCATAGTGCGCGTCCTAGGTGGACGTGACCTGCGAGATAATGCACTGTACACAGGCAGAGTGTGCCGCTTAACATCAGGTGGGCTATCTGCTTGTTCCAACATCTCAAGTCGTATTAAAAGAAAGTAGTTAGAGAGCAACTTGCAAATTCTGGGAGCTATGTCAGTCACATTGGTTCTACAGCGGGTTCCCAAGTTCAGGATTTGATCACTTAGTGAAACTCCTAGCATAGGTATCTGCATACTGCGTTGTGCTGCCTCGAGCTTGTGAATGAAGCCGATAGAGTGAGCCACCACGTCTGTGCCGTGTGTCATCGGTGGAAACTCAACACACTGGTCTGGTCAAGACTTTCATCTTGAGGCTTTGCAATATCTAGGACAATATATAGGATGCGCAGACGCTCGGCTCGGTACCACCCTTACCTCATTAGTATACCCTCTATTCGTACTAAGCGTTTCAGTTCTACTTTTATAATGCGAAAAAACAGCTAAGGAGTGGAACACCATACCATAGTCTTTCCTGAAAACTATAATCTGGGTCTCTTCAATGCTAGAGTGAACAGGTGCCTTCTAGGCCTTTGTGCTTCATCGTCGGCCACATCGTCACTTACCAACAGGTGAGATCGTGCTCAAATAAAGAACTATCATAGTTAAAAAAAAAACTATCATGAGACCATTTACTAGACCAGGGTGGTTATGCGCTATGACCATAGGAGATTACTTGACAATAACGTGTGACGTCACAATGTATTCTGAACGATGATTCCACGCATATATCGTAACGTGCCCGCGTTATGTCATAGCGAATAAGGGGGCTTATTAATGTCAATTAATTTTATCTACCTATCTACAGAATATCTTGTATAAGTAGCCCACTGTGTCCCACAGCTGGGAAAAGGCCTCAATATGTTGCTGCACACATCCCATCACTCCCAATTCTCTCTCCGATTCTCAATTAACCCCCCCAAAGCAAAAACGACGGGGTGTTATAAGTTTGACGTGTCTGTGTGTGTGTGTGTGTGTGTTTGTGGCTGTGTGTGTGTATGTCTGTGGTATCGTAGCTCCCGAACGGATGAACCGATTTCGTTTTGTTTTGTTTGAATGGTGAATTTCTCGAGAGTGTTCTTAGCTATGTTTGATCAAAATTGGTTCAGCCGTTTCATTGCATCGAGGGTTTTTTAATTTTTACACAATTAATTACTAGTTGTTGAGATATTTCTACAGTAATTACCGTTTCATCCATTTGAATGTCAACTCCAGGTGAAGTTTGTTCATCTCCGTTGATCTCTTGCTTCACAGCTACTGGAGTGCTCTCATTGTTGGAGCAATCATTCAATGTTACGAGCTGGTCGGGGGCCCGCGATAAGTTCAGTTTAATCTGTAGGTTCAGCCTGAGCACCGTCTCTTGTGATATCTGAGAATACAGTGAGATAGTACAGTGAGATAGTACAGTGAGATAGTAAGGTGAGATAGTACGGTGAGATAGTACAGTGAGATAGTACAGTGAGATAGTACAGTGAGACGGGTGAGCGAGGCAACACATTCAACACAAACTAACATAACACTTTATTTATAACTTAATCTAACACACGTGTGATCGCCGATGCGTCGCGGCCCGGGGATCACGTGACAGACGGCCATTGAACCGCCGGAACTTCACCCCTTTCAGCCAGAAGTCAGGGCTCAGTTATATTCGAATCGAAAGAGTAGGGACGCAAGGGTATTTTCCTACGGACGCGGGTAACTTCAATCCCCAAAAACCGGCCAAGTGCGTGTCGGACTCGCGCACGAAGGGATCCGTACCATTAAGTACAAAAACAGCAAAAAAAGGTTTGTAAAAAAAAAAATTGCACGCAAAGAGTGGTCACCCATCCAAAAACTAACGCCGCATAGCGTTGCTTAACCTACATTTGGAGAAATCACTTGTATGGGAGCCAACTTAAATATTTATTTAGTTCTGTTTTTTAGTATTTTATAGCGCCAACAGAAATGCATCATCTGTGAAAATTTCAACTGTCTATCATGGTTCATGAGATACTTCCTGGTGACAAACGGACAGCCGAGCCTTAGTAACAGGGTCCCGTTTTACCCTTTGGGTGAGGAACCCTAAAAAGTAAGAATAGGAATAAACTTTACCTGCAAGCCATTGTTAACTAGATTTGTAAATATTTTTTCAGCTCTTTGACTCATTTCAGAGAAGCGATGGCATCTCAGCAACTGGGAGCAACAGATGTAGCATATTGTAACAGGTCTTCCTTCTGTGGTGATGAGCTGGAACAATAACAGAACATAATGTTAGAATGTGGTCATCATCATCAGCCCACAGTAGTCCACTGCT